>JAWNPU010000090.1:15000000-20000000 GCA_035047325.1 Drosophila vallismaia | reverse complement strand
ATATTTTGTGTATCACGGCGGTCGCCAATTCTCACAGTAAATTGTATTAAAATAAATAATTAATTTTCCATATGGTGGTTAATCGAAGCTATTTTTTACGAGGCTCTACACAATCAAGATGATTTAACGTAATCAAATCATGGGATAAATTAAATGAGCTAAAAATAAGCATGGGATTTGCTTCCTTTTTTTTAAACCAATTTTAACCCCAAAAAATGCTAGTTTACACAATTGAAATCGCAAAACAAACTTTCACTGAGCAAAATCAATAAACATTGTTTGGTCAGGCGAAATAAATAATTGTCCTCCACCCATCCGGTAGAGGAAATTGTGTGACTTAAATAAGAGCAGCACAAAAAACAAGTGGAAACCATATTTGGCACAGTGTTTTTCGTTGTTAACAGCTTTGGCTATTTGATGAAAACGAAAACACAAAAACTAGCGACTATTTTTTGAGTGAGAAAATACAAATCAAACAGCAGGTGGACCAAAGGGGGCTGTAGGATTAAAGGAGGTAGGGCAGCCATCCTGCGGATTGGCTGTATTCAGTGGCCATTTTGTTTTCACATTGCAAATACAAATTGTTCGTGAAAATTCGTGCCTGTTTCTGGCTTTCGCTCCTCTAAACTTCACAAACTGCGCCACAAAAACCACTGAAACTTCGCTGTGCAAGTGGGATCGGGGAAAAGAATGTATAGTAGAGTCCTGCTTGCTTTCCATTTTTTGTGATATTCTTACCCGGTTTTTTTTTTGTCCCTGCGACCAATCACACTTTGCATATGCAGCGTTGCGGTATTCACACCAGCGATTCTGGCACCTTTTCCATGGGACATCCTGTCGCTTGTTGGCCCTGTCCTGCCTGCCCTGCCCTGCCCCCTTTTTAACCCATTGTCCACCCCGTCGCCCCGTCAGCGCCACTGTGTTTACTCATTAAAATGCAAAATGCTCTCGCCTGTAGAGGTGGCCCAACTGGTATTCATTTAGCGCTCGACATTGTTGATACTGTGTGTGGATGTGACGAGTGCTTTATGGGATTCAAATGAAAGAACGAGGTTTCCCCAACAGCAAACAGCAAAGGACAGATTCTTGCATGGAAATTGATGTATTTAATCCCCATCGATAGGCCACTTAAGTCGTAATTCTATAAATTTAAAAGCCAAAATAAAATTCATGCCATAACAATATTACTGGGACCTTTGAAACCCAATGTCCATGGGTCCCCTCTGTTCTCGTGGGGGTCAGTCTGGCTGGCCTTTAATGACAAAATGCCAGATGTTGTTGCCTGATCTGGACACTTGCCAGCCACCCAGCCACGCCCCTTTTGGCCCTCTCAGCGTGAGTGGGCTGTGCAAATTGATGTGCCATTGTGTGGTTGCAATTTTATTGAATGGAAAGTGCGTGTCAGTCGCCGGACAACGGAAAACGACAACAATTTACATAGCTTAATGCGCTGAAACATTTAAATATTTTTCGGTATTTGCATTTAATTTGAGCAATTTCCACTGGCTCGATTTCAGGCTGTGGACGTGTGGGCGTGAGGGCGTGCCAGGCAGAGATTTCCCATTTATTTTTGGTATTTTGGTATGCCGCACATGCGAGACACAAATCAGCAGCAGCCCGAATATGTATGCTAAGCTTTACGATTATGATTACAATTTTCATAGCATACTTTTGTGGACTTATCCTATCTGCGAGCTTTTCCCTTCATGGCTTGGTGTGTGTGTATGTTTGGAACATTATTCCTTATGGCTGCCGTTGCTGCTGCTGCTGCTTATTATTATTGGAAAGTAAGCCTCATAAAAATGCATATTAAATGCGGTAATGGTTATGAGCAAACTATAATTTTTCCAGGGCAGAGCTTTTCCACAGGGTGGATTGGAAAATTGGGGGAGCTCCTAATGAAGTGGCGTGGAGTGTTTGATTTATGCGTCACAAGGGGCTGCCTGCCAACAATCAAATCAATGAAATCGAGGGCGGAATATATTTTGTATTTGCAGTGAGGAAAAAGTCCTTTACCCCAACTTGTTTGTTTTGTTTATATTAAAGCTTAGCCTAGATTTCATAGAAATGCTCTCTGGAATGTCCCATTACTCAAACTTTTTACCAACACTTTGTGGAGAATATTATTTCGCTCTGTGCTCCACCCCGCACATAATTTTATCTGGCTTGCCCCACAGTTCAGTGCATTTCTATGTCACTCTGTTGGCAGCTGACTACTACTACAACTTAACTGAAATTTATGGTGGAAACTTAAAGCCAACTTCTGCTCGGCTTGCTCATCAATCAAAAACCAAAGTCCTGCGCTTAACCAGGAGCTGGAGCTAAAAAAGGAGCTGGAACAAAAAATGAACTAATGTCTCATGCCACTGCCAGAGGCCTTAAATGACTGACTGCCACCTGAGATGGGGGTGCTGCTCCTCCTGATTGGTATGCAAGGGGGCGTGGCGTATCGCCTTCAGCTATGCCACGGCAGACTAGGGGGCGGCCGATGAACATCATGTCTGAAATTGCAATCAAGGCATCGCAGTTGGCGCAGCACAATCGCCATCAAACTCAATCAAGCTCACGACAGCCCTCGGATAACAACGGATTGGACGGTAGAGCAGCCCCAGAGAATGGCAAGCAAACCCGATGATAAAGCTCGCCAGAACTGCGTCTACACTGGAGGCAAGGTGCCATCGGAAAATTTCATTAATTTTCGCTTAATGTCCGCCATGTGCGCAATTTCACTTCATTTACCTCACTTGGTAGCTTTCTGTTGGTGCTGGTGTTTGTGTATGCAAAATTAGAGTCTAGGCAGAATAGACAGGTAGACCTCGAAGAAGGAAACTTAAATGATTTTTTAAAGATTTAAAGGTGCTTCTATTGGGAAAGTGACTTTACTTTTTTCTTTCCCATCAATTTTATAATGATAGCATGGGACCTTGTAGGGCTTTTGCGTATGAGCCTTGTTTTTCCCCTACGCGTATTCGAGCCAGTTCCAAGTTGATTGGGTAGATTTTAATTGAGTCTCAGCTTCTCAGTCTTGAGTCTCTTCATTTGCCATGAATGCAGCAGCGCGTGGAAATTAATTTATTAATGTTGGCAATATTTTTTCCCCATCCTTCTTCGTGGCTGAAATTGGCAATTAAAGTGTCTGAATGGAAGGCCGGGAAACAGGCAATGTTTCTTCCTCTTAAGCCGGGAAAATCGCGTTCCCCGCTTTATGTGTCAACATTAGACTTGGCAGACTCGCAGAAATGTTTATAAATTGCAAAGTTTATTTATCAGAAGCGGCGGGAGAAATATGACACCTGATGAAGAGCGTGTTTTTATGGGGAAATGTCAGTGGCTTCGGCGGCAACAGAAGTCATAACATTATCTTTATCTGCGACTGCCAATTTGTTGCCACGAGGTGTCCCAGCCACAGAAGATAGTTTACTATTTTAATGCACTGAAAAAAAAACTATTTTGCAAAGAAAGCGAAATTTTGAGTTCTTTAAACTTTGAGAATGTCTCTGAACAAACCACTAGTCTCAAAGATTGAGTGCTTTCTTTATGTGTGGAGAAAATTTTTTAAGTTGGGTATTTCGGTGACTTTTATTTTGCGCTGTGTGCTGCCTTGCATATCTTTGCATCGCAAAGCAGGCAGGTCTGGCCCGGCTTTTGCCGCCAACCAGCGGCAGTCTAGTGAGCAGCAAACTCGTTGTCGCACCTCAGTCTCTGCAGCAGTCGTTGGCGTCGTCCCACCTGTCCAGGTGTTAACTCATTTGCGAGTCTGTTAAGTGACTCAATAAACGACGTCTTAAATTGAGGACATCACGCTGAGGCTTCAGCTCTTGAACACGCGCTCTGGCGTATCTGGCATCTCTTGGGTTGCGTATCTGCTTGCTGATTTGCAGAGACAAATTTTTAATACCGTCCGATGTTTTCATTAGTCCGCCGAGAAGCAAACTGGTTTCCAGGGAACTGACTTTGTAAGATGAGCTTTATGTAGTTATATTTCATAGGTTTAAGAACTTCCTGCATTTCTTAAATCGATTTATCCATAACTCAAAAAATGAAATGAAAGATTCATACTCAATGCCAAAATTGCATTGGATACAAAGTTCTCATGAGTTTTCCCCAGCTCTCCAATTCGATTACTCTTGCCCCTTTTTCTTCACTTCCACAGATATTTGCCACTTTGCTCCAAAGCAATCTTGGTAAGGCAGAAACTTCAGACCAAATTAGCCTCAACTCCCGGCTGCTCTTCAATCAATAACTATGTTCAATATTTGGCCAAGGTTTTGCTACTTTCTTGCTTCGCCCCGAATCCATTGTTAACAGCTTCATTAAGTCTTTCGGCCGTAAAAAAGGGAGCACTTTCCCCCTGGCCAAGGGAAATATTACAGCAGTCATAAAAATATTTCGGGGCGGGAAACAGTTCAACATTGTACTTGTATTTCTTGCACGTACATATTTATCCAAGGCATAATCCCTATGCAGTCCCCCCGTTTTCCGCCCTTGAAGGAACTTTTTCCATTCAAACCGCAGCGGAGAAATGGAGAAATTCATTTGGAGCGCGTACCTGGATGGTAAGCCAGAGAATAAAGTTTCGACTTCACTGCATTTTAATCAAGCCACGAGCGCCACGAACCGAACCGAACCACATTTGACCCTCTTGATTATGTCGAACGTCGAGGGGGTGTCAATTGTTCAGGATTTGTTCAGGGGTGGCGGGAATTTGGGGGCCGCCCTCGACAAGCAAGGTTCTCCAGACAAAGTCATAAAGGTTAAGTTGCCGTTAAATTGTGGTGAAAAATGGAGAAAATTTTCGAGTAGCTGATAACAAAAAAAAAATGTACATGTTTCCATAACATGTTGTGAAAATAAACGAATTTTTTCCGAGTGGCTTATTGTGTAAGAGGAGAGGGTTAAAGTTTTCAAAAGGCTATTATAGTTTCTTTAAGCTTGATATGGAATTGACTTTCTTTCTCAGAAGGTCGCTTGGATGTGTACTTTGAAATGAAAACTCACAAATTGTGTTTATCCAGAGAGAAACGACATTAATAGAGCACGTAGCACAAGTTTCATTCGTCAATTTTCCTGACAAATTCAATTTTTATTCGCGTATCTCTCCCATACCGAGATTCGTTAGCTTCCGCTTTAAAAAAAGGGGAAACCGGGGTGCCCATCGGGTTGGGAGAAATGGGGAAGAGCTTGGAGAAGTTCAAGCTGGCACCCACTTGAAGATCCCAACACAGACGATGAGCCCGCATCCCCTTAATAAAAGTCTGAGCCGTGATGAGCAGCTGCTCCTCTACTTTACTTCCCAGTTCCCCTTCTCCGCCTTCTTTTTTTCTCAGTGCAGCATCTCCCACTTTGGCTGCCTTCTACTTAGTCCATTGAAACAATAAGCAGCTTTGTTTGGCTATCCCCGACGACATTCTCGCACTTTTTCCTTGGGTTTTTGATCTTCTCCCCGATGAAATGGAGAGAGATGGAGCTATAAAAGAGGAAAGAGAAGGCTTCATATGCAGCCGCAGCAGTTTTCTGCAACTTGGAACTCAAGTTACACTTCCATTAAGTTTTTATTCCCTTATAAAAGGAGTTTCGATTGGCCTCGTAAAGTGCGATTCACATATCACACTTTACAATTGATTTATTTTTGCCACTGACTATGACTTTATGATGGAATTTGATATTATTATATTATTATTTATATTACTGTTATACGTTATAGGGTATTCTTTTTTTCTATTAGCTTTTTGTCACTTTCGTGTTTTTCCGCATTTCTTTTCCTTAATTTCTAGCCAGTTTTTTCTATTGTTGTCCCAGCTCGTCTGAAGTGCAATGCAAACGGGAATGCGGAGACAAAGCCGCTACAAAATCTCCCTAGTCTGCTTTTGGGTATTGCATTTAGTGCTAACCTCTGGGTGGACGGCCGCCCTTGCCTTTGCAATCCTCCAGCCCCGCGATGAACTCCAACTCCTCTAATCTCGTCCCCCTGGCGGCCAGCTTATGATGACAATGGCTTTGACTCTAAGGGAGATTTGCGGGGACCAGAGCGAGGCGAAACGGCATCCCTTGGCAGTGATTACGAGTATTATGGTTGCTGCATGGCTCTGACTCCTCAAGGATCTATCCGCCTCGGTTTCCATCGCGTGTGACAGACACTTAATGTGCATACATACGAGTACGGTTATGGCGTTTCTGATAAGAGAAAAGGAACTCCCACCCGCATACAGGAAGCAATAAAGGGGCGTTGGGGGTTGTCGTTGAAAAGGGGACAAATGTGGGAAGAACTTTCATTAAATAGAAAGGATTGGGCGAAGAAGATCATTTTAGGAGAATAAATTGTAGTATTTTGTCTTAGTTTTCCATGGAATGTCGAATTTTGTGGCAACCCAAAAAATGTTTTTTTTAACAATTTGAATCAGCGTATATTTTATTCGATTTCGAACCGATTTAAAAACAAAATATTATTCATAAATCAGGGATTCAGTCTGCTTTGATCTGCACCAAAAAATCCGAGAAACTAAACAAAAAAAAATTAAACCAATTTTCAAAAATTTTGAAAGGGGGTAACATCATAATTTTTACAAAAATCGACAAAAATTTGTTTGTTCTGCTTTTTCAATCTTTTAATACAAATTGAGAGAGAATGAATTCCTGTTTCATAAATGGCATTCTATTTTCAAATCCGATTAAAAATGTATGAAATATTAACAAGAGAGTGTCTCGAATTCGCGCTCACATATTCGAATAAAACTGGCCTAAAAAGTGGATATTTTAGATTTTCAAAATACGGGAAGTGGACATTTGTCGGAAACTCATTTTCTCATCTTTTTGCTTAAAATACATGAATAATTTAATCCCAAATAACATTTATTCCTGGCGATGGCTCTGAACATAATGAAAATCTTTCTCTCCCAGCCCATTTTAATCCGGCCACATATACGTAATTTCTCTGTCGGAACACAAAAGGCATTTCCCCCTTGCCATTTTCCTACCATTTCCCATCGTGGCTTTGTCGCCACGGACATCCGCCATGTTGGCTGCTGCTTTCACTCTATATTAGTGCTACTCACACACACGGTGAACAACAATAAAACTCCGTTCATTTTATTTAAATTTCCATTTATATATGTATGGGTATAGAACGGTTTTACTTTATTCTGGCCATTTTTTTTACCTGCTTGGCACTAGCACAATAAGCCATAGAAAAGCGTTACAATGCCAAGCTGGCAGGAAAATAACAAAAGTTGGCAAGAATCAGCAGAAACTCTGCCAAGTTATGCCTCGGCGCCCTTCCGAACCCAAAACATGGCGTTTGCCTTGTACATTTTACGAAAAGTTTTGCGTTGCATTTTCTGTGCAATCTGTTGAGCGAAAATGTTTATTTCGCTCCCTATTTCCAGTTTTTTTCGGCAAACTCTAGCTGCGTTGCGTCTTTGTTTCAATTGCAATATTTGCTTACACGGACCAAGGGTTAGCCTTTCCTACCTCTTTACAATTCACTTTGCCGCTCTTGAGAAATTACACATGGTTCACCCCTGTTCTGTTTATTCTTCTTACTTTTTTTCGAGCTGCCCCCCTTTTATCCAACGCTCGAATTTCTTGGGGCGCACGGGGAAGGCAGGTAAATCGTCTGCTTTATTTGCCCGCTACTTCAGCCAACCGAGAACCACCCAGCCACCCAATCACCTAGCCATCCCACACCCACAGACATCCACACGTCCCTAATAAGCGTCCGCTGGCGGGGGTGCTCCTCCCTTTTGCCGCTTCTGTTTGCCCTAACCAACAACAACAAAGAAAGCAGCAACAAACACGGGGAGAAGCACACAACAACATGATTGGAATTTTCCGGTGCAGACATTTTTTGCAAAGGTAGCAGAAGCAAAAAAAGAGCGACCCCTGCATTACTTCTTCGCTCACCTTTCAGTCTGTACTTCTCTTTCCAAGGCCTTCTATTGATTTTTTTCAACTTTAATCATATTTTGGTAACGGAAAATATTTGTGTGCATGTTTGGTGGAAATAAAATGAAGTCTTCATCTAATTCTTGAAAATATTAAATAATTATAGAAGTTTTTATAACAATAAAAACTTAAACAATCCATTAAAACTGATTACAGTTGGGCTCAAAGAAGGATCATCAGACGATGGTCTTGGGACTGCTTTTCCGGGTGATTGCATTTGAATGGCTTATTTGAAATCCGAGACTCTTAAATTGTAAACCAGGGGGGCGTATGGGTAATGTGTTACATTCCACCCTTTGGTCTCCATCTCTCTCTCGTCCTTGGATGATTGTTATACAATACATCTCAAACCACTATCCATTAGTTGTAATAACAAAAGGAAAAAGTTTCGGCAAACCATTCGAAAGAGCAAAACACAAACAAACCAAACGTGGAAAATAAACAAAATCTTCGCTTCTCTCCTTCCAGCTGGCATCAAGTATACGGACAACCAACGCGTCATAATCCTGGTAAAGGACGTGAACGATGAGCCGCCGTACTTCATCAACCGCCCCCTGCCCATGCAGGCGGTGGTGCAACTGAATGCTCCGCCCAACACCCCCGTGTTCACCTTGCAAGCCCGTGACCCGGACACCGATCACAACATCCATTACTTTATAGTTCGTGATCGCACAGGAGGACGTTTTGAGGTGGACGAACGCTCTGGTGTGGTGCGAACCAGAGGCACGGATCTCTTTCAGCTGGACATGGAGTACGTTCTGTACGTGAAGGCTGAGGATCAAAACGGAAAGGTCGACGATCGCAGGTTCCAGAGCACCCCGGAAGAGCGGCTGTCGATTGTGGGAGGCAAGCGAGCCCCTCAGTTCTACATGCCCAGCTATGAGGCCGAAATTCCGGAGAACCAGAAGAAAGACTCAGAGTAAGTATAAACTGGCACTTGTTATCATTTCGATCTCTAGTCTCAGATAAGAAGCATGCTAAGTCACAAAATCTGAGTCGTAGATGGGCAGCCATAATTTCAGGGAAACACTTCGGCCCCAAGCTATGCAAATCGTGTGGCTGCTAATAAAAGTTATGCATAACAATGTGAACTAGACTGCGGCCAAGTCTGTGCTTCTACATACGTCCACATATATTTGTTTATTTTGCAATGTGTGGTCGGTGTCTGTTTGTCTTCATTGAAATTCCAATGGGAAAACAACTGTCAAAAGGCAGTGGAGCGATTGACAAGTACATATATGCGAGCTCACAAGTGCAGGGCTTGAATTGGCCCTTGGCTGGCTTGGCTGGACATAAAATATGCAAGAAACTTTACATATTCCTTTGCTAACTTTTTCGTTTCTTTTCGCACTCTTTCCAGCATTATTTCGATTAAGGCCAAGTCCTTTGCAGACCGCGAGATTCGCTACACCCTGAAGGCCCAGGGCCAGGGAGCCGGTACCTTCAACATTGGACCCACCTCTGGCATCGTGAAGTTGGCCAAGGAACTCGATTTTGAGGATTTGCGGCAGCCACATGTCTATTCTCTGATTGTGACAGCCACCGAGGACTCGGGCGGCTTTTCCACCTCTGTCGATGTGAGTTTAGAAACACCCACCTGCCCTAAACACAAAACTAATTTCAAACATTCATTCTCAGCTCACCATTCGTGTCACGGATGTCAACGACAATGCCCCCAAATTCGAGCTGCCCGATTACCAGGCCCACAACGTCGACGAGGACATTCCCCTGGGAACTAGTATCCTTCGAGTTAAGGCCATGGATGCCGATTCCGGGTCCAATGCCGAAATTGAGTATCTCGTGTCCGATGATCACTTTGCTGTGGACTCTAATGGTATCATTGTGAACAACAAGCAGCTGGATGCCGACAATAATAACGCCTACTACGAGTTTATGGTTACGGCCAAGGACAAGGGCGAGCCAGCTAAATCGGGAACGGCTACAGTTCGAGTTTACACAAAAAACAAGAACGATGAAGAGCCCAAGTTCTCGCAACAGGTCTATACCCCAAATGTAGATGAAAACGCTGGTCCCAATACTCTGGTTACCACTGTGGTGGCCTCCGACAAGGATGGAGACAATGTACGGTTCGGTTTCGTGGGCGGCGGCACATCCTCGGGTCAGTTCGTCATCGAGGATATAACCGGTGTGATTCGTCTGCACAACAAAGCCATATCTTTGGATCGCGACAAGTACGAGCTGAATGTCACTGCCATGGACGACGGATCCTGTTGTGTGAATGGCGATCAAACCATCCACACTTCCACCGCGGTCGTTGTGGTTTTCATCACAGATGTCAACGACAATAAGCCCGTGTTCAAAGACTGTAGTACCTACTATCCCAAGGTCGAGGAAGGTGCTCCCAACGGAAGTCCCGTCATCAAAGTTGTGGCCACCGACGAAGATAAGGGCGTAAACGGACAGGTAAGAGTTAAAAAACGGATGAATCTAAGGCACCTTTAGGTCATAATTTATATCCTGCTTTCTATTATTGGGAGAACCCTTGAAACTTAAATTGACCTAATTGGTATTAACAGATGATTGTTTTATCAATTTACCCCGACCAAGTCCTCTTCAAGGACTGCTCTGATTATCCTTTCCCTAATTACACGCCCCCCTGGCTTGCACCCACATTAATTATACGCTATTTGTGTTTTGAGGCCAACCCCAACATGGTTATCCACACCTAATTGAATTGTCCTGGTGTGTGTGGGATCCGGGCAGAGATTTCATGACGAGATTTAGCCATAATTTTCTTTTCGTGCCTGCCAAGTTCAATGTACTGCAGAAGTGCATGTCGTGTGTCGAGGTCAACGCCTCAACGGCTCTAATCGCAATTTGTGTCAATCATTAAACAAATTTTGCATGTTCTGGCCCACAGGTGAAGTACTCGATTGTGCAGCAACCGAACCAAAAGGGCACTAAATTCACCGTCGACGAGGAAACCGGAGAGGTATCGACCAACAAGGTCTTCGATCGTGAGGGAGACGATGGCAAATTTGTGTCTGTCACAGTAAAAGCTACGGATCAGGGTGATCCTAGCTTGGAGGGAGTATGTTCCTTTACTGTGGAAATCACGGATGTGAACGATAACCCGCCTCTATTCGATCGACAAGTGAGTGGAACCATTCATATTTACTATTGAAGTGTAAGCTTATTTATTGGTTTGTGGTGTCCTTCTAGAAATATGTCGAAAATGTAAAACAGGATGCCAGCATAGGCACAAATATCCTGCGTGTCTCTGCTTCCGACGAAGACGCCGACAACAATGGAGCTATAGTCTATAGCCTGACGGCCCCGTTCAATCCCAACGATCTGGAATACTTCGAAATCCAGTCCGAATCCGGTTGGATTGTCCTCAAGAAACCCCTTGACGTAAGTGTTTGCTTTCCGATTAAAGCCTAGGACTCTTCTTTATTACGAAACTCTCCCTATTTTTAGTTTGCCTAAACCCTACTAACCAAGTCTTTTTTTTTTTCAATTAAACATTTTCGTTTATCAAAAGGAAAATATTTTTTTTTACTAACTACTTCAGTGGCGGATGCCTTGCATCTACAAGCTTAGAGACTTTAAGCGGCTTGTACTCGTAATCTATCTTATGTTTAAGTTTTTCAGTTTCATTTCAAACTGCACCTTCTTTTGTTTCTTATTGAAATTACTTTTAAGACCGCAAAACAGTCGTAGGTGGAGTTCAATTTAAAGTGCAAGCAGTGCAAGTTTTTTTTGCCATTTCCAAAGGAATCCGCATTCAGCTAATACCAAATATTTTATGTTGATTTCAACGATTCTTTTGTTTAGTTTATAGTGCGTACATTGGCTATGAAAAGAAACCTGAACACGAGCGAAGAATGCCAAGAAAGCGAATTGATTTTTAACATTTTTTGAAACAAATCCAACTAACACTAACTATGAAAGTCAAGCCCTGCATTTCAGGGGTTGGGATTGAAACGCTTATAACAGAGAGCTGCTTATTTTTTTGGTGATAGGCTCGTAGGCTTAAGAAAAATTAAATGAAAACCCCTTAGGGCCAAGACTCCTAAACGATCATGAATATTTTTGAGCATCGTTGAAGATTCTACCAAAAAAAAAAACTGAACTAAAATTAAAATATCCTTTTTATTTCAATAAATAGTTTAATTTTGTAGTGCCACATTTTTATTTCTATCCTATGAGAAAAACTATCCCCAGAAAATCCTTGAAAAAGAGAAAACAACTACTTTTTGTCGAGACTATGCAATTTTTGAACGTCTCTTGCCGAAAGCTTAATATATTTTTGCCATAGCTAAAGTTTATATTTTTTAGTAACCAAAACTGAATATATTTTTGAAGAACATTTCTTTTTGCATGCCCATGGAAAATGTGTCCCGAATACTTTTCCTTGAAAGATACTCGTTAAATATTGAGAGAGATTACTTGAAGTATTTTGTTTTAACTGCACCTTTACCACTTTATTTTTTTTATTTCCTAAGAGAGAGACTAGACGACCTAGGACTTTTAATGTTTTCTATTTTAATTTTCAATTTATATTTACATATACAAAATTACGATTCTATCGAATGTATTAACAACGATGTAGGGTTGTTATCCAGTAAGTAAATGCAATATTCTGCGTTAACTTTGTTACTGTGCTAACCCCTAAAGTCACAAATTTCAACTGTATGCTAACCTCAAACGAAACTAACTCAATGATCAAGTCCTGATCTTCATTGTTGTAAATAGTGCTGTGAAAGAATACTTCGCTTCATCGCAGGGCAACTCAAAAAAGAGCAAGAAATAGTCTCGTCAAAAGAAAAACCCTCGATTATCCAATCATATACGTGAACTGCCCCACCAATAACCTCGTAATAACTGCTACAACCTTTACTAATCCCTTTTCCCCTTCCCATGTTCCGCCTAATTTTTTAAATATTTTATTTTTTATGTTTCATATATTGTAATTAAACTCGATTTGATAAAATCATTTATACAACGTCAACGATGCCCAATACACAAACCTAAATACGTAACCATGCTAACATTTTGGGTTCGGGACTCGACTACTCCCTGCAATGTTAACTCCTCGTTCTAACGCTGTTACCGCTAACACTTTGGCCCCAAACTGAAAACTATTCAACTGCTTCAATCAAAATTCACTTCAATCAATTCACATCAATCAATCAACAGCGTGATCGCTATCGCCTGAGAGTAAGCGCCTCAGACAAGGGCACTCCGCCCTCGGCCGCCGATGTCGACGTTGAGTTAGATGTCGTTGATCGGAATAATAAGCCTCCCATTTGGGATAAGAGCATTTATGGGCCGATTCACATACGCGAGAATGTCACTGTGGGTACGGTTGTAACATCGGTTAAGGCAAGGTTTGTATAGCCATTGAGACATCAATCAAAATCAAAACCCGACTCACACCTAACACTGAACATTGAAATGCGAGTCTAACAAAACCAGCCCCTAACATAGTTAGAACAATTTTTGAGAAATAACGCATTGGCTAACCTAGCATAAGCTTTCAATTACTTTTAGCATAAGGTCCTTCTGTTAACGCTGCGGGAGCTTTGCGATGTGAAAGGTCCTTTTTGGTAGCATATCGTAAAAGCTCTCCCAAGTTTCCCCCATCTACGAAATTCGGCAATCAAAAATATAATTTCTGAATCTGAATCCAAAATTGTGTGAAAACCGATCTAAAATGGAGTCGAAATTGGTAACTTTTCTCGCTGTATTTGATTTTGATGCAACTTTTTTGCGAATTTTTCAATGGTTGTCTCCAGGATATTTTGCTTTTTGCTGAGACCCCAAAAATCAAAGACTGTGACGTTCTCTTTCTATCTCCGCCATACTCGTACACATAAAATCCATTGGATTTACAGTTCCCCTTTCTGATCTGTGACTTATCCTTCAAAAACTCAAGTTCCCAACATTAACTATGTGCCGGGAATATTGTGAGGATCATAATGAAATTTTGGTGTTGGTTTTCATTTGGTGAATACGCTTCTTTAACATGATGTATAGCATTTTATTATAATCCTCTATACAAGGTTGCAGTTTAGTTGTAAGCTCTAGAAACAAGGTAACTACACACTGTGTTCAAAAATGTTAAAAAGCAATAGTCGGAATTGAAAATAAAACATAAGCGCAGCAGACTCTGTAAAGTATGCTATGAAAATTGTACTTATAAAATGCACAAAGCCCAATTATGTTGAAATTATTATTTAGTTGATGCATTTCTTATCCTAAGTTTAATGCTACAAATATTAATCCTAGCAAATGAAGAAATTTATTTTTTGAAGGCTAGGGTCGAGACTTAATAAAATAATTTGCACTGCATTTGAAAACAGTTTTTGCCAAAGGCCTTTCAATGACTGTTATCGTTTTTATTCCCATTATTTTTAACTTCTTTAACAATAGGTGTTGGTTTTTCCTTTTAATTTTTGTATCTTTTTAGAATATGTTACAAAATACTCCAACTATATTATATACTTTTGTTTTTTGCATTTTTCCTGAACAAATGTCGTATTTACCAACCCGTATCGACGCTTCTGTCATTTTTGCAACGACTTGCTTGATTTTGAACAAAAAAAAAAAAACAAAAAAAATAAAACTATATAAATTAAAACGATAACGATTTTTGATACTATTGATCGTGAAATGTATATAAAATACAGCGCGAGACATACAAGTTAGAGGCCATGGCCCAAGACAAGGGCTATCCGCCATTGTCGCGTACTGTCGAAGTACAAATCGATGTAGTCGATCGAGCCAACAACCCGCCCGTCTGGGATCATACGGTTTATGGGCCGATTTATGTCAAGGAAAATATGCCCGTTGGCGGCAAAGTCGTCTCGATCAAAGCCAGGTCTGTTCATTTTTCGTGCAAACGTTTTACCAACAAAACCAAAATCAAAAATCAAAAATACATACAATGTTTCAAATAAGTTTCATTCCATTTTGCTTAGTTGAGTTTTAAGAATTACGTATTTTTTATCATGTTACTCTAGGTGTTTCTTTCCTTACATTTTGATTGTTTGTTGTTGTCGTGCCTTGCCATTATTTCTTTGTGTGTTGAATGTTCTAGAATGTTCTAGATGTTTCCTTGTGACTGCCTTGCCTTTTCATTTCCGGGAGGATCCTTTGATCCTCCTACAAACTTTAGCCAATCTATATATGTTTTATGTTGTCACCCGATTAGTTCCATATCCCGAAATCATCTCTCCTCTAGAATCCTTATCACTTATACTGCACCAAATCTGCACCAGTTGATGAAACACTGGTAGCCAAAACTGCACAAGCCACACATGTATATTAAATGCACCAATATTATCCTAGACTTATAGTTTAAAATTATAATCATGCTTTAAAATGTATAAAAACTGTATAGGAGTTTTGAGAATTTTTCGCTAGGCAGCTGTTGATTCTTTTGAGACAAGTTACCATAGAGTTTAAAGTAAAGTAAAGTATTCTAACCTTTTTTGAATAATTTTTTTGATATATTCCATAAAGAAAAGCCATTTTAGTCCGGCTTTGGTGAAGAAGAATGTGTATCCTTTGCATCCTTTTTCCTGCATAAACTTGCATTGGCAAATAAGCTCTCTCTCTGCCACCACCGCCGACCGACCACCTTTTCCGCATGATGAGCGGGGTCAGTTTCAATTACCTGCCACTTAGTGTCAGGCAGTGGCTAGAATAAAATTTGTACATAAATCCGCTTCTGCTGCTATGCGAGAGCCGGGAAAGATTGTGAGAAAAAATGGAAAGTTTATTTTAAACAAAGTTTTGTTTTTTATAATTGCAATTAAAAAACTTGAAGCAGGGCACTTAAATGACTTTTGACCCGCCCCGTCCCAGTTTTTTCTGCTTTGGATCTCCCCGGGCTGCGTTTTATCTTCGTGGCAAACCAGCCACATGGCACTGGCATTTTAATTATGCGTCAGTCCAAGTCAGTTTTTATATTATCCTATTCTGTATTTTTGCCATGCACTTCTTCTCTTGCCGCACTAAAAGCAATTGCACTTAAACCTAAAGGCCAAGTAAAAAATAAAAAAAATAAACAAACGTAAATAGTGAAAAAAATAAAAAATTCCGCACATACGCACCTGCACACACCTGAACCTGAGCCCTAGCCTGAATCTTAATCCGAATTTGGAATCTAGAATCTGCGGTAGTGAGTTAGTTTAGTGTCCTTAAGTCCTCAAGTACACCTTCTTCCGCTCCCTAGTGCAATATTAAGGAAATTACAATCTATTAAACGTGCTTGGGTTCTGCTTTCTGTACTGTTCTCGCCCCTTTCTTTTTTTTATGTGTTGAAATTATTTGAAATAAAAGCATTTTCTTCTTCAGTTTCTCCTTCGGTTTGTTCGGTTCATCCTTTTCTTCTCTTCGCAATTATCTGGTCATGTCCCAGCACAGAAATTTGTTAACAATATGTATATATACATTAGACACCATTAGACGCCGGAGAGGGTTTAAGTGTTTTAGCGAGGAAAGGGTCTAAGGACTCTCGAGTAAGCCGTGTATATCATAATAATTGTGTTTGCTCTTCAGGCGCCTCGAGTTCCTTGAGACAAAAAAAAGGAACAAAACCACGTGGCAAGGTCGAGGACACAGGAATCTCCAATATGAAAAACTCTGGAGATATCTTTGCCAAGAGTGCCGGTTGCCGATGACCTTGCCGGTCGAGCTCTATGATTTGTTCCATTTTATTTAAACTAACTAGTAATTAGTTTGTATACTTTAGTTTAGGCTTTAAGCAAACTGCAATACAACCTTCAAAAGCAAACCATGTTCTCAGTGTACAGACACTAATGAGCAAATCATATTTCCAACACCTTATAGTTTTTCAACACAATAAATAAAATCGAATTTGAAATCAGCCCACACACACAGAAAATTCAATCACAGAATAATTACAAACCAAACAAAATAAAACGAAACCAAACCTCCAAGAAAATTTCATGCAATCCACGAATTTCCCACCCATACCCCAATACATCCTCAATATACCCACCCACCCTGTCACAATTTTTTCCCTCCAACCATGCCGCAAAGGTTTTCCTTTTTGTTTGCAACAATAATTTTTTTACTGTTTGTCCTTGGCAACATTTTGGCGCAGTCTGACAGTTTTCATTTATTCTTAAGACCCGGTTCTTAGGGCTTTTTTGCGCCACCGTTTCTGTCAGCTGCAAGTGTTGTCCGGGCTCAAATAAAGCGTATATACCCTAGATATATACATTCATCTTTTTGCGCCTAATTTGATTTTCATTATCATGTGCCGAATCCCATTTCCCAACACACTCAAATGGCAATTAGATTTTTTGAAGCCATTTGGTTTATATTCCGTTGGTTTGCCTCAGTTTCCTTTTTGCGTTCTCGTTTTTTATTCGCACAAAAGACGCTTTGAGGAATTTTTGTATTCGAATTTTTAAAGCGCACAATCCAATTTTTGACTGCACTTAATCCTAGAGCAAAATTTCATTGTGCGTCATGTTTTTGTATTTTGTCATGTCGCATGTTATTGTTTTTCTAAGCGTCTGACCGAGTGAATGTCCTATGAAGCAAAAGGAATGTCCCAGGACAAGATAAAACATTCGCTTCGTTTTTTTTAAATTTAAGTAATTGATTTTTGAAAACAGTATAAGTATTTAATTTGTAGAAACGTCATTATTTCATACAGTCTCTATTTGACTTACCAAAATCCTGAGATCCTGTCTACTTCCTTTACTAATATGGATTTTACTTGACCTTTGGCCTCGACGTCTGCAGTTCGGGCATCGAAGGGAATCCCACAGTATTCTATCGACTGATGCCCGGGTCCACGGCCCAAACAAACAAATTTCACACGTTCTACTTGCAACAAAGACCGGACAACGGAGACACCTGGGCCGACATAAAAGTGAATCATCCGCTGGACTACGAAAGCATCAAGGAGTATAATCTAACCATACGAGTTGAGGTAAGTTTCCCTTAAAAACCCAAACCAAAAGACCCAAAACGAATTCAATTTAAAGTTTCAAAATTCGCAAACAGCAAAAAGTTTTCAAGTTTTCTTGGGCTCAATTAGGCGCCAGGGCCCAAGACATGTATTTGACTTTTGTATTTGAGAATGACTTTAAAATACGTTTGTAATTATTTGATTTGAAAAGTTTTAATTACTTGCGCGGGTTCTTCCGTCCCACCGCCCTAGGGTTGGGAAATGCAAATGCGGCCCCCGGCACCGACCCCGGCACCGGCTTCGGTTTCGGTTCGCCTCGAATTCATTAGAAACTGACTGCCTGAGTGACTGACTGACAGACTGCCTGCCTGACTGACTGACTGACTGAATGACTGACGAATGCTTGATAGACAGCTGGTGGCTGAACGGTAATCAATTGCATTCCCAATCAATGTCAAGTTTTAGCATTACGCTGCACTGGTAGCCTCATTAGTTTGGCCATTCAGCGTTTCTGCGAAGGACAAATTGTGCATGCCAGACAAACTAACCGCCAACTGAAATATTAATGCGAATTCCGTGCCAACCGCAGCGCACCGCGCACACATCCGCCTAATGAAATACTATAAAAATTCAATTGCGCAAAAAGATTTCCACATTTCACGTCCAATGTTTAGGTAATTAAATATCACAAGGTTTCATTTCATTTTGTGCAAATGACCTGCTAAAAGCTAATGGATCCCAGGGGCTTATATCCTTTTGATGGGCTGGTCAGGGCGTGTTTGGTGCGGTGGGCGTAGGCGCGGTGTAAAGGAAACATTTCTAAATGAGTTTGGAAAATAGTTTGCGGTTTTATGGTAGCCATAAATGTTTCAACATTCGCGCTTTAGTTTGACAATTTATTTGGATTAATTTTTAATCTACAGTTTTCCTTATTTTTGTGGTTGGAAAACATGTCAAACATGTTTTTTAGTTTGCCTGCGGTTGGTATAAAGATAAAAACAAATTGGGAGAAGTAAATATTCCGCTTAATATATTCCTAGTCATGGATCACTTGATGGTTTATCCAAAATCCATTAAAATGTATGTCCTTGAAAATTTCTGTATATATCCCAAAAACCAATCAAAGTTCGAGGCCAATATAAAACCTGATTACTTGCCAAAACGGATATATTTGCCCAGGAAACTGGAATGAGCACAGAATAAATAGTTCATTCCATAACTGGCCTTGTTAAAGTCCATGTTAGGGTAAACATAGGGGTATGCAGGCCTTGATATCAAATGCATTGATTAATGCCGAAATGTAAATGCCAAATTTTGTGCAAATATGGAATATTAACTAGGCGAAACAGCAGGCTGCCACAATTCAAATGATTGCTAATAAAACAACTAATGAATGACAAGTTGGCAATGAGATTTGTTTTGTTGATTGATTGCCATTGTTATATCAATCATATGTCGAGGGGAAAAACGGGCAATAACCAGCAGCATATCGATAAAAAAAATTAAAGGGTTTTGTTTACTCTTTTTACACCAGCTGAAGCATTTCTGAATTTTTTAATCAACAGAAAGAGCTGCGTTTAACTTTTATTGAAAAGTAATATACAAATATTGTCTATCCAGGGGACAGGAAGGGCACTCATTAAACACACTCTTTTTATAGCTTAATTAAAAAACAAACAGTTTGCAAAGCACACAAAATTATGAAAAAATTACACAACAAAAAAATGACAGACCCAATTTAATGGAAAATTAATTATAATGGGATTTAATTTAAATAGAGTAAAAATAATAATAGTAGGATTATTTATTAGGTATACTGTTCTATTCTTTTAGATAAATTATACATATTGATTCGATGAATATTTTTCTCCATGTATAACCATGCTAGACCCTTTATAATTGGTTTTTCCCTTCTCTCGTTTCGTTTCACTTTATAGAACAACGGGGCCCAACAATTGGCATCGGAAGCGACCGTTTACATAATGCTCGAGGATGTTAATGATGAAATACCTTTATTCACCGAACGCGAACAGGAAACGGTCCTCGAGGGCGAACCGATTGGAACAAAAGTGACACAAGTGAACGCCATCGACAAGGATGGCACATTTCCAAATAATCAGGTGAGTACCATTACCTCCTCTGTCGTCCTGGGAAAATGGAGTTAAATTGAGAGCTGAGGGCGTGGGGGATTTGGCCGGAAATGCCAGACGATTGGTAGCAAATTAATGGTGCTGACAATGAAGAGTTGCAAATCGAAAGAAACTGAGCCAGAAAGAGGTGACTGACAGGTGGAAAGCAAGCCCTTATTTAAAGGACATTCACTGGTTTGTTTAACCTTTTATTAATAAAATTCACTCGCAACAATCCGTTATTTAAATTCTTAAATATTCTTCGAGTTCGTTCAACGAAAGCTTCTTAGACCTCTTAAATTACTATAATCGTAGCCATCTTCTAAATTTATCTCGCCCCGCTTTCGGCAACCCTTTCACGCCCCTGTAATTGTTTTTTTCTGCTCGCTGACCACGTCCTTCGTCCATTTGGCCATCAGCTGGCAGCTGGCTAATAAATGTCAAAGAGTTAACATTTTTGCACGCCTTCCAAGTGTGTGCTAAGCCCTTGGTGAAAGTCCAAAGAACGGGACACGACAGGGGCTGGCTGATGGGGGAAAACTAATGCAAAATGCAGGGCCCAGAACCGAGACCCCAGAACCAAGAATCCAGAACCGCAGGCGATGTCTTTTGTGATGAAAAAGGGAATGCTAAGGACGGGCCGGGTTGGAATGAGATCGGTTGTGTTGGGTCTTTCAGACGAACCCCTCAAACCGCTTTCGCGATTATAATAATATGGCACTTTGGCGTTGGCCAGTCTCTTTTTTTTTCTTTTAGCCAGTCAGCCAGCCACAATTTGTGTCCTCAAGCCAAGTAATTTGCATGTACGCGCGAAATGTCCGCACTAATTAGCGTTTTCATTTATAGTCCCAGCCACAGACCCGCCTTGCGCCCCTGAAAGGTCTCAGGATTTGATTATCATTATCGTTCCGCTTTAATGTCCGAAGCAGTAATTAAATTTCTCACTTTCCTCACTCTGGAGTCTTATTTTTACTTTTTCTCCGTTTGAAGTTATGTGTGAGCCAGGGTGCTGGCATCAGGAACATGTTTTAATTAAGCAGAAAACCGAACGGAAATAAACCAGAATGTCTTGTGTGTTGTGTATCAACTTTCAGGTCTACTACTACATTGTCGACTCGCCGCGAAACGAGGGCAAAGAGTTTTTCGAAATCAACCTGCAGAGCGGAGAAATTTTCACCAAAACTGTGTTCGACAGGGAGAAGAAGGGTGCCTACGCCCTCGAGGTGGAGGCTCGGGACGGAGCTCCCTCGGCGCGTCCAAACAGCAACGGACCCAATTCAGGTGAGTGAAGAAATTGAAGCTACCTTGATTGCTCTATGTTATAGAAGAATTCGACCCAAGTTAAGAACCACGTCACAGACTTTTAAACATACAAGGAAAGCCCAGTTCCCTTACCACCAAAGTTAAAATAATGTATCTTTTTTTAACTTTCCGCTTATGCAAAGTTAGAAACTTTTATCGTATCAAGATTGGAAAATGCATAAAATAGTTTAGCTACAAAATGTTGTCTTGCCACCGAAAATGCCAGAAAATAAATTTGCCTCGAATTCCCCAAAACCAAACGAATTCGTTCAACAAATATTGGCTATCGAATTTGTGTATATTTGGAGTGGCGTGGGCGAGTGTGTTTAGTCGAGTGCATTTGGGGCATTTCATTTATGCGGCATGTTGACCAGGCATTTGCCACATTCGGCGTGGCGGACATCAAAAACATTTTACGTCAGCCCGGCCTCCTGACTTTGAATGGCTAAGCTGGCTGGAAAAATATTTGACATAGGTGCGGATTGTTGACGGGGCTAGGACCAAGAACATAAAAGCATTTAAACTGAAGTGATTTTAGAGGATTATTTAACACAAAAGGAGGCTGAAGGGGTTGCGCTCTTGATACAAATTGCCCTACACCTTTATATTTTAAATAAGATTCCTCCCTATTGAATTCCTATTTTTCGTCTTTAACAACAACATAATACATACCAGAAATGTCATCCTCCAAATTTGATATGTAATTTCTGTTCTGCTACGTTTGTGACTCATTTCTATGGCAAAGCCCTAGTGTTATTGTTATTTGCTGTTCATTAAAAATTGCCCCTGAAATGGCAATCAATTTTTGTCCATTTTCCCCGACCGGCCCCGGGCTGGGCCTCTCGCTTTTTCCTCTCGCTGAGCGTTGATTTTCGAATTTTTTCTGGTGCGTCGCTCGGCGAAAATGCTTTTCAATTGTTTAATACATCGCTAAGCCGTATATAAGCCGTGGTAAATGGAAACGGCGAAAAAATAGACTCGGATAGCATACTTTTCAGCGCGGCACATTGAAAATGATGTGCAATCAGCGCGCAGGAGGCGCAGGAGACGGAGGAGGCCATGTTGGCCATGAAAACGAAAATTAAAAAGTTTTCATGTTTGTTTGAACAAGGAAAGGCATTGGTGGGCAGGAGGGAGAGAAGATATATGTAAATTACAACAGTTGCTTTAGTAACCGGAGCTTGCAAATATTGATATTCATGCTGAGAAAATAGGCGCGGAGGAGGGAGAAGTTTTGGGCCTTCCAGGAGGTTTAAATTTTTTGTTGTTAGCCCATTTTGTGGCAACAGCTTGCGGTTTGGTACTTTTTCTCGCCGGAACAAATGCAGCCTGCTGTTTGGGATCTTGTTTGGAGAAATGCCATAAACTATTGTTAAATGCCAGAGCCATGAGATGATTTGTTTTTCGTTTCAATTTTGTTTCGGTTACGGTTTCAGGTTCGTTTTCATTTTCAGCTTCGACTTTTCCTTATGCAAACTTTTTGGGACTTTTATTTATTGTTTTTAATTGAAGTTGCCTTATTTGTTTTTAGACGGCAGCCACAACAAAAACAACAGTGAAAATATATGCTTGAATATTTCGCTTACTAGTAAAAGTATGTTGCGCCTAGTGAAAAATTGTTTGGCATTCCAAAAAGCCAAAGTTTTCCAATCAGTTCAGTTATATTATCCAACTTCTATTAATAATAAACTAAGGTTCTGTGTTAAGGTTCTGTGTTAATACGTGCTTAGTAGATGGTTAGTCAATTTTTTTTCAGCTCCATTGAAAAATGGGGAATTGTAGAGGAAGTATAGTATTCTTATGCCCCAATCGGATGTCTATATCTTGTCCAATTGGCATCCGATTCGAGAGCGGAAAACTTTAAAAGATTCTTAAAACGATTCCCTATCAATCTGCGTTGAAATCGGAAAGCTTATAAAATTTTGAATTTTTTTGTATTTTTTTCCATTGAACTACTTTGAAAACTAGAGAAGTGTAAAAAAAGGGACCCATATGGCCACTTCGATGGCTATATCTTGGCTAATTTACATTCCATTCATAGGCGAGATACCATTAAATATTTGTGGATGGAATCGCTAACAATCTGCATGAAAATCTGAGATATTTTTAGTCAATTTTTCTACTGGGACTTCTATATAAAATAGACTTGCAAGTACATGCTCTGCAGTTCAGAAGATTTCGATCCTCCAAGAAATTACCCTATTTTCATTTTTATTTGCTTGTCAGAATCCTTTTGCTTGCTTTTGCCTTTTTATTTAATTTATTTCCATCTTGCTTTGATTCCCAGGATTTTGTTTGTCATGATACTGGCTTTTGTTCCACTTTGCTTTAATGTTTGTTTGTCATTTTTAGCGCTTCGCGTTGGCTGGCATTCGTATCCACTTTGTGCTATTTGCAGATATTTGTACCTTGATGCAGTGCTCTGACTGAATTTGTTTTTTTTTTTCACTTTACTCGATGGCGAAGTTGATGTATTTTTGCTCCCCAACCGACTATTGTGTGCGGTTTCCCTGGATTCCGTTTTGCATTAGAGCCGGGCAAACAGATTTTATTTGGTCTTTGTTATGCTTTGGCTTTGAGCGCTTTTTCTTTCATGCGGCGACCTTGTGACCTATTTAAATGGCAACGATTTTGCTACAGCTGCGCTCCAGCTCCAAGATAGGCTTGCATTTTCCGTTTCATTGGCAGCTGGCCCGGAACGATGCCAAACGGAACGAAAAATCATTTGGCTAAATAAGAAACATATCTGTTAACACACACGCACGCACAATCAGAGACAATCGGAAGGACCCATTCTCGCAGATACAAATATACACAAATACTCGGATAGGATACAGTTATCAATGGCTTGTTTTTCTTGCCTGTTTTTCGAGCTTTTCTTTCCGTTTGTTGTTTTGTTATCTCCGGAACGTGCTCTTTTTAGTTATGCATACTTTTAGGCTTAAAAGCAGCCAGCCTGCACGTACATACGTACACCGGGGGGCGGGCTCGCCCCGACCCGCTGCCAAGCCTTTGGGCTTCCTCATGCATAAATTTCGCCAGCGGGAAAACCAAACCAAAACAGCAGACAAACAAAACATGACAAATGTCGGAAAGTTAAATTTTAAGCATCACTGAATGCGTAGAGTTATTTGCCAGGACCCAAGGAAAAAGGACCCAATAGGAATGGAAATTAGTATTTATCCAGGAGTTAGAAATTGAGCCACTGCCATAGCCAGAGGAAAATTAGGCCCTTCTTCGGCCCACGGCTCTCCGGCACTCGTAAAAATCGCATTAAATAAAATAAGCAGAATTTGCATGACATAATCGAGTGAATGGCCAAGGGCATCCTTAACAATGGCCCGATTGTTACACACATCATAAATTCTCAGAGATAGAGAAGCCGAGGCAAGAAGGACAAGGCTCTAGTGCTTATTGGGAAACATTTTTGATGGCAACACCCTTTCGACATAAACGGCTCCGAGCAGTTGTCTAATTTCTGGGGCGGAAATAAGTGCTCGTAAAAAATGTTGGAAGCCATAAAATCGGAGGCGGCCACACCCACCACATATACCGAATACACCAAATATTTCCGCCTTTAGCCCGGGAACTAGTTCTAAACGGTTTCTATGCTCTCGCTCCATTCGCGATAATGGTTTCATGTCCCATCCACATCCTGTTCGACGTCCTGTCAAGCATTCAATTTATGACTTTCTTTGAAGGGTCACAACAATTTGTAAATAGTTTGTTTGATTTTTTGTTTTCGCAACTTTAAACTGCTCTTGTCGCACATTGCGCATACGCCGTGATGTCATCAAGTTCAACAATAAATTGCCGTCGAGTCGTGAATTCCTTTTGGCCCCTGGCTTCGATGGCACTCGGCGGAATCATTTATCTTGATTGCCGCACTCCATCATGCGCACATGATCGATGCTTGAGCAGGGCCCTGCCTAGCAGAATCCTGGCTGCCAGACATTGAACTTTTGGTTAAGGACGTTAAAATAGTCTGGGATGGCACCAATATTGGCTGTAAATTGAATAGATTTGCTAATGCTATCTGATTATATACTAAAAGCTTAAATTTCTCACAAATGGATAAATCATAGATGAAATTACTACAAAAGAAGCATCGTTTTAAGAAACTAAGATAATTTTCAGACTGTTGAATCTATCCCCAGATGCAGCCAGTCTCCCTAATATTAGCCCCGAAACGCCAAACAATTTGTCAGGAGCAAGCCCCCGCCAGACCAAAGGCGGACGAGCTGTAGCAAAAAACAAAGAGGAAGCCAAGTAAATGCTCGTGGTAATGGTATGTGGGGGTGGGCATGGGTGTGTGGAAGAAATCATGAAAAATGGCATTTCCGCATTGCCAACTTCATTTCCGCTTTTCCTTCCGAATGGTCAGAATGGCAACAAGTCAACAACAAGTTGCCCCGAAGTGGCAGCTGCATTTACCACTCACTATTACTTCTCCTACGCTCAAGAGCTGACAACGTCTTGAGAAATGCCCAAAGCGAAAAAGGAGGAATGCGCTCAAATAGAGTAGGTTTAGGGAAAAGCAGGAGTAGAGAATAGGGTGTGGGGGATGCCAAAGTAAACGCAAATATGTACTTTCGACCATTAAACAAAGCTAAAGGCACTTGGGCCAATTTGCTACGTTGGCCGGTTAGCCCTCGATAAAAACGGCTCAAAATATGTAAACGTTCTGCCAACGAGCGGCAATTTCCTTAAGTTTTCTGCTGGCATATTTAAAGCTTGTCCTAGAAATGCCTTTAACAACAATGGCCCAAAAATAGACACTTAGCGGCACAGTCGAGTCGAGTCAATTGCGCTTTCTAGAGCAATAAATCTTGGAGATTATTTTAATTTCATGCAAACTATTTCAAGCTGAGCTGCGTCGAGTTGCCTGTCAACAACTTTTGCGACTTGAGAGCAGCAACAGCAACAGCAGCAGCAACACCACTACCAAAAGCAGCAACAAAAGATAACAAAAAGTTGCTAACCCATCACAAAAAAACAATGAGGGAAGAAGGTTACGCAGTAACATTCTTCTCTGGAAAAACGAGGTTAAAATCCACACGCAGAGATCTGATAAAACGAATTGGGAAACTTCGTTAATTACTCGAGATTCGCAGCAAATCTCTCGTATTTTCTCCCATTTTTCAGGCTTTCTCCGCCGAAAAATAACATTTCGAAGTCGGAAAATTTAC
Source organism: Drosophila vallismaia (assembly GCA_035047325.1). Taxonomy (NCBI): domain Eukaryota; kingdom Metazoa; phylum Arthropoda; class Insecta; order Diptera; family Drosophilidae; genus Drosophila; species Drosophila vallismaia. The sequence goes on along the minus strand of JAWNPU010000090.1, from coordinate 19,973,520 downwards.
AGAGAAGCGAAGTAACATTTCCTTTAGTAAAAATAGGATATCATGTTAATTTCTTGCAGACCAAAGCCTATTTCCAGAGCCCCTTCGAATGTTACAGCCAACATGGTGTCCACTTTCTCCTTTCGAATACATTCTAACAGACTCGAAGGATTGTGGGAAAATGTTCTTTCGAATGTTGCCTCTATTGACGAATCCTTTTGCCCCTTGTGGAACCCATGTTAGCCATTTTGGGGAAGTTTTCGAAAAAAAATTTAACAGTGCCGGCTTTTTGGCAGGTCTTTGAACTTGGCTCCAACCCAACCCATTTTCCTCCCTGTGTGTGTGTGCGTGGAAATCCGTGTGAATGGGGAAGGACTCTTAACATCCTGCCTCTGCTGCTGCTCATGGCGTTTTTCGAGTGTGCTTCTGAACATGTTGAGCATCCATCGAAGCGAATGCAATGAAATGCATCTCTTGTAGAGTAAAGCGTAAGGACACCTCTGCCCGGCTATCAAAAGTGCGAATCTGTTGAATGGAAGTGCCGAGTGTTTTTTGATGAGCAGTATTAATGCACTTTGTCTCGACCTTGACACCCATTTCCCAAGTAGTTGAGTTCATTTTTCCAACTTAATTATTTGATAAATATTAAATCATTGAGAAGCAAAACTTTAAAAGCAGCACTACGAGCAGTTGCCCGTCCTTGTGGGCGTGCTTCACCTCACTTGAGTTGATATTTATGGCGCCGCTCTCAGGGTCCACTTTTCAATAAACTGCTTAGTCGTGGTCGCCACCACAACACCAGAAAAATCATTGCGGAATCTGCTCCTGCGTTCGGTGATTTATAAGAGGATGGCTGTCCACCCTTAACCCTGGTTCTGGAGGATCCCAGCCACCCCTGGGTGCATCTTGTTGCTATCAAAGTGCAAATAAATTACCGCCAGTGGAAGAAAAACTGCCCATTCGGCACAAGGCAGAACGGGGAAGGCTCGGGGGCACTGCTTAAGCGTTTTCTGATGAGACAGCTCACCTGAGCCAAAGAGGAGGAAGTGTTTAGAAACTGTAGGTCAATAGCCATAGTAGCCAAACCTATCATATGATGCGTTATTTAAAGCTTAAATAACCTTCAATCCTTGCAATCTCACAATTATAACGCCTGAGTGCATCAGAATCAGAGAAAAGACATTCTCAATTAACATTCCCCTGGAGCCCTAAGCCCAGCAAGGAATGTTTTAATTGCCACAAGAATTCAGGTATTTTGTGCCTGGCATCTTGGCCAAGAACTATGCCGGTGGGTGTGTTTGCGGCCTGATAGCCATTATCATGGCCTTGTCATTCATTCTCATTCACTTTGACATCGTTGTTGTCGGTGTTGTTGTCGACGCTTCCAAACGTAAATGACACGTGTCAAAAGCCAGTAGCAACAGCAACCCGGCAAAAACGGGCCACGCCCACACGGCCAGCGTTAATTGTTTACGAGACACAAACCCGAAAAAGTCCGATACCTTTCGGGCTCAAGATGTTTTCGGAACTGTTTTTATCGCCCTGCAGAGTATCCAGAGTTTCGATTTGATACAATTTTTCTCTGGAGATTAACGTCACCCAAAAGCTGCTTGGCACCTTTTTTGGGCCAAATGATTAATGACAGTCGCTGGGTGGGGGCTGCCGAACAGGCAGGACGCCAACTTTTCCTGCTGCCGTCCAGTCGTGGGCAGCCTTGGCATTTAATGGAAATCTACTTGTTGGCGCCGCCTTTGCCAATCAAATTTGTCCGATGGAAAGCTGGTTATGGTGCTGCTGGCTCTTTGATTTATTCTTCGCCATTTCAGCGCATTAATGATTACCCTGGCTGGGATGATTGCTTTTTGCATAAATTAATCATATCGGAGGTGCGACTTAAACTGGTGCAGATTCAAGTTTAAGGCTGGCCAATTGACCTGCCAAATGTCATATGCCGCTCACAAATTACTCCCAAATTAGTGCCCGACAAAGTCGAGCAGAAATGCTTCAGGTGGAATACATAGGTGCTCGGTTTTAACCCCGCTATGGCTAAAGTATTCAAAAAGCCCCGAAAGAGCAAGATACACAAGAGAAGTAGAACGAACGTCATTTGTCGGCATTTGTCACGTGCACTGACAGGTCTGCGAAACAGAGTCGGAGGCGTAAGTGGGCGTGGTTTGGGGGCGGATGTTGGCGGCGCAACTGTCGGTTTGTTTGGGAATTTGTGTGCAGCGTTTGATTGAAAGGCGTTGCGATTGTCGCTCCACCACGTTGCAATGCCTAACCCCAAAAGTACAAACTGGAAAAAAATGTAGAAAATATATATCGAGGAATGCAGAGTGGGGCTGGAAAAATGCTGCACTGCAGCTCTCAATCAACTCCAGCCAGTCAATCAGCCAGCCAGTCAGTCATGCATTCAATTATCCAATTCAATTCATTTGAACACGCGTGCACTCGAAATTATTGAGCAAGTGGCTTTTGTTGAAACAGCCTGATGAGGGCTTCAAAATTGAAGAGCACACACACCAAGTAGGGAGAGTTGTCATAGAAATAGCATCCTGCCATTGAATTTTCTCGACATTTGCATCGAAATGTAACAGTTTAAAAAGCAATTCGATTCGTCCAACTTTTGGATTTCCAAAAACATTGTAGCTGAATTATTTTGGTATCAGGATTACGTATTTCCCTGCAGCTCTAATTGAAACCCCCCTATTTGTCAATACAATTTAAGCCTCCCATTTATACATTATTTAATTCGAAAAAGTACTAAAAACGAAATTATGACATAAATTTGACATTTTTGGGCCACATTTCTCTCGAAAACTATGTATGGTATATACTTCATTTAATAGGGGTAAATAAAACTGCAGACCCCCAACTTAAATGGTGGCAAAAATGAAAAGGAAAAAGTCCGCTCTGGGTATTTAATAAGACAAATAAATTCACTTTTTCCGCCACACAAATCGCGTTTTCCGTATTTAGCCGAAAAGGAAACTAGGTCAGCGGTTAAAATTGCGTATACGCCACGTGTACTCATGGAATCGAATTGATTTTTTGCCGAACCAAAAATGTAATGCAAGAAGTACGAATGGTTTTCTAACCCGAAATTAAAGGTTTCTACTAGCTGTGAATAGGATTTTTGAAAATGAAAACGTTTTCTTGCTATTGAATTTTCCCTGGGAATAGCCTAGGGCCTGGGAATGCCCTAAAGAATCGCAATTACTTGATAGCAAAATCAAAAACTTCCAAAAACTCCCACATGAACCCGGAGTTTTTCCGCTTTTCCCATCGTAGCGTTTTTGCATTTTCTAGCCCCAGGCTGTCGACACTGAGCCAAAACGCATAAAGTGTCAACTTTATCATGAGACCGCAGCCAAATAGCTCCCCACCACACCACCTTTTTGGGAGGTGGAAAATATTACCGAGGCGTGCACATTCCGCACATTTATCGGAGGAGGTCAGGACTGGCCAGAGGTCCTATGGCCTTTGGCTGGCAGCTTCGTTCCCCAGCAAGCTGGTCATGTGCGTGAGTTACCGACCCATCGGTACAATACACCACCCCTCCTTCTAACCCCCAGGTCTTCACAAGTGAAGACATCGAACCGGGAAACGTTGCGATACAAAGTCGCAACATAAACATCAACGACGAGTCAGCCGCCGATATTCACCGTTAGCAACACGGCATTCCCTTCACACAGACAACGCAGCGCATACAATCCCACATACACTCTTGTAAACATACTCTCTGTTGCATCAGACTCTCTATTTCTAAGAACTCCATTCGTTATACACATATACATATTCACTATAAGCTTATTTTAAGACCAAAAAATAAAGACGACCGATTAGTGGAGTTTTAGCAGCAACCACTTGCAGACGTATCCAATTCGATCGAATTCCCTAACAGCCGTAGCTACTTCCAAGGCCAGCTCCTCTCTTCTCTGAATTTAAAATACCCCGCGAAGCTCCCCGGAGGTAACTGGCGCAGCCGGAAACTGGAATGGAAAATATTCTATTAAACCTTCTATTAGTTCTACTGTAAGTAGGTGTAGAAAAAGAGTGAGAATGAAGTGCAGTAATGTCTAAAAGTGAATACAACAAAAGTCCTACTACAATACATAAACCGCCTTAATTAACATGCAAAACACCCAGATATAATTTCAAAAGAAAAAAAAAAGAAGAAGATGTAGTGTACCTACGTGGCATCAATCGCTGATAAACCACTGCCGAAACATTAAAGGCCCAGTACTACATCACAAAATACTTATATATACATCGAAAATATACACAACAAAACCATATATACAAATGTGTAAGAGTGACGTATAATGTACTTGTGTGAAATCAATCGCTGATAATCACTGCCGAAACTTAATAAGGCCAAGTACCACATCACTACTTTCATGTGTACATATATATGCAAAACAATTAAAACAATTCACACACACAAATATTTCAAATGCAATAAGAAAAAAAAGAAGATGTAGTGTACCTACGTGGCATCAATCGCTGATAAACCACTGCCGAAACATTAAAGGCCCAGTACTACACCACAAAATACTTATATATACATCGAAAATATACACAACAAAACCATATATACAAATGTGTAAGAGTGATGTATAATGTACTTGTGTGAAATCAATCGCTGATAATCACCGCCGAAGCTTAGTAAGGCCAAGTACCGCATCAGTACTCTCATGTGCACATATATATATGCAAATACGAATTTATATGAACGGTGAAGAGTATGTTTTCTAAGACTGGGCACAGAACCACAAAATCACATATAAACTGCACACCTTAATAAAAAGGAAAATCTTTGAAACATGCATCCATATTCTCACTCTTTCAACACAAATGAAGTATTCAAATATTACATACATACATTAATACCACTATATTACAGGAATTAACGCACAAAAAAAAAAAAAACACCATTCAACTATAAACAAATAATTAAGAACCACTAAGTACATTATAAATTGTATACTCCCTTTCTCTCTTAAATGTCAAAGAAATTAACACAAACTATAAAACAAACAACTCGTTCCGTATTAGGATCACACACACTTCCAAAAAGAGTCACACGTTCAGTTACTAAAACAAACACCCTCCCCGTAATTAGAGAAAATACCCTCTCACCGCCCCTTCAACCTATAAATATGGATTCAGACAACGCCTCCGTAGGTAATTCCGCCCCCTTAACACCTACCGTCAGTGGCTCCAGCAGTATTGCTACGACACTTAGTGCCACCGATATTTTAGCCTTCGTTAAAGAACTTCCGACTTTCGATGGTACTCCAAGCCAACTCGACAAATATATAACTAGCGTTGAAGAAATAATCATGCTCATTAGGGGTACCGACCAAACACCGTACGGGCTTCTAACACTTAGGGCAATTAGGAACAAAATAGTTGGAAGAGCAGATGAAGCCCTAAACCTAGCTAACACCAAACTTATATGGGACGATATCAAAAGCAACCTACTACGTCTATATTCTAGCAAGAAAAGCGAAGCTACCCTCCTAGGCGAGCTCCAATCTCTCCCGGACAACCTAACCCTAGGGCAATTGTTCTTCGGCTTATCGAGGATTAGGAGCCAACTTATATCCATTACTTCCAATAGTGGACAGTCGGCCACAATCATCGAAGCCAAGAAAACACTATATGATGAAGTCTGTCTAAATGCCTTCATTTCAAGAATCAGAGAACCACTTAAAACAGTCATCAGATTGAAAGACCCCAAGACTATCGAAACAGCTTACGAGCTATGTCAAAGAGAAAGAGCTCGTTACCAGAACAGAAACCCATACCCCCCAACACCAAACAATACCGTACGACGAACTAACAATTACAATAACAATAACAGCAACAATCACAGAGACGACAACAACCGCAACAACCGTAATTCACCTTACTTCCAAAACCACTCATACCATTATTCAAACCCCAACTCCCAATATCGTCAATCAAACAATGGCAACAGAAATAGTAACCCGTTTAAAGACAATAAAACACCAAATTATGGGCTACACAACATAGAAGAAGAAAAACTCACCCAACACTGCCCTACCGACCTAAATTTTCAGGCACCCGCCTCAAGAACCCGACCGGATACATAAACCCCACCACACATGCAACATCCCTTCCATACATAACCCTAAACCTACAACAAAAATTCCCCTTGTCATTTCTTATCGATACAGGATCCAATAATTCCTTCATCGACCCAGAATCTGCAAACCAACTAGAGTGCACAACTCTACCAACATCCACTTCAATTACAACAGCATTAAATAGTTTCAAAATTGAGGAAAAAGCAATATTCCCAATGCCACCCGAGTTCAAAACCGAAGGTCAAATTACCCTACTTAAATTCAAATTTCACTCTCATTTTAACGGCCTCATAGGAATGGACCTATTATCACACCTAGAAGCAAAAATAGACCTAGTAAACTTACAACTAGTAACCTCAAAGTCTACACTCCCAATATCCTTGTACACTAACCAAGCTTCAAAAATTTTTAACATCCCCGCCTACAGTAAAGTTATCTTACCACTACCGGTAAAGACTAATCATGGCGAATTCTATTGTTGCGCTACACAGCTGAATAATGAGTTAACCTTGTCAGAAGGACTATATAAAGCAAACAATAATATTGCCAATGTCGAAATCTCTAACAAATCCAACTCGGATAAACTACTATACCTAGAATACCCCCTAGAAACCACCCTCTACAACAAAAACGATTATATCGAATTCTTTAACATATCAGCTACACCCCTTAATAACGATAACCTCCAAGCCCCATTACAAATCCCAACAGAACATCTCAATCCAGAAGAAAAAGCAGCCTTAATAACCCTATGTAAACAATTTCGCGACATATTCTACAACCCAGAAACACCATTAACTTTCACCAACAAAATCACACACTCCATCCCCACCATAGACAACACTCCTACCCACGCAAAATCCTACAGATACCCTTTTGTCCATAAAACAGAAGTCAAAAAACAAATTGATTCCATGTTAAATCAACAAATTATTAGATCTAGCCACTCCCCTTGGAGCGCCCCGGTATGGGTGGTCCCAAAAAAACTAGACGGTACAGGGAACAGGAAATGGCGGCTTGTAATAGACTACCGGAAACTCAACGACAAAACCATTTCGGACAGATACCCCATCCCAAACATGAACGACATATTAGATAGCATAGGCAAAGCAAAATATTTTTCAACACTCGACCTAACTAGCGGTTTCCATCAAATTGAGATGGAACCAAAAGATATCGCCAAAACAGCTTTTACAGTCGAAGGGGGCCATTACGAATTCATACGGATGCCCTTCGGCTTAAAAAACGCACCGGCTACCTTTCAACGGGTTATGGACAACGTCCTCGGCGACCTTAACGGCACCATTTGCTTAGTCTATCTCGACGATATTATCATTTTCTCGCCTTCCTTACAAAAACACCTAGCGGACATAAAAATGGTATTCGAAAAACTTAGAGCGGCAAACTTTAAACTACAACCCTCGAAATCAGAATTCCTGAGAAAAGAGATAGAATTCCTAGGCCACATAGTCACACAAGACGGAATAAAACCAAACCCGAACAAGATAAGTGCGATCAAAGAATTTCCTTGCCCCACCAACAGAAAAACTATCAAATCTTTTCTCGGTTTACTGGGGTATTATAGGAAGTTTATAAGAGACTTCGCTCGAATAACGAAACCCATGACTAAACAACTGAAAGGAAAAAGACAAGTTACTATAGATAAAGATTTTGTAGACGCATTCGAACAGTGCAAAACTCTTCTTTCCAATGACCCGATACTCATACACCCAGACTTCAAAAAACCATTCATCGTTACTACGGATGCTAGTAACTTCGCGTTAGGGGCCGTACTATCCCAAGGCTCCTTACAGAACGATAGACCTGTATGCTTTGCCAGCAGGACCCTTTCTGACACCGAAGTCAACTATTCAACCATAGAAAAAGAAATGTTGGCAATAATATGGGCAGTAAAGTACTTCAGACCATATATTTATGGCGTAAAATTTACTATTGTTACAGATCACAAGCCACTAATATGGCTTATGAATTTCAAAGAACCCAATTCGAAAATAATTCGTTGGAGACTCCAACTCATGGAATACAATTTCGAAATAATTCACAAAAAAGGTTCACAAAATGTAATCGCAGACGCCCTAAGTAGAGCAGACCCAAATTTAAACCACAGCGAAACACTGACTGTTAAGCCTTGTCCCACATCCGAAAAACCTATTAACGAATTTAACACGCAACTCATACTAGAAATAGATACAAATACGTCTTGCCAAACTACAACACCATTCAAACAAAAACTTAGGAAAAAATATTCACAGCCCTCTTTCGATTTCGATAATATTGCTAAAATCTTGAAAGGAACCCTAAAACCTAACAGGATTTGCGCATTCTTGGCAGACGATAATAATTCCGCATTAATCGAAAAAGCATTCTTAACGTACTTTGCACACAAAAAACACTTTAAAATTATCAGATGCAAATCACTTCTCCACGAAATTGTAGGAAACCCCGAACAAAACAAATTCATTCAGGAATATCACACTAATAACAATCACAGAGGCATCGATGAAACATTCCTTCACCTCAAACGAGAAACCTACTTCCCCAATATGAAAAGCAAAATCTCTGAACTAATTAGGAATTGCGAAACATGTCTAAAACTCAAATACGACAGACAGCCACAAAACATTGTATTTGAAATTCCAGAAACCCCAACGAAACCCCTCGATATAATACACATAGACATCTACACCATTAACAATAATTTTAACCTGACAATCATAGACAAGTTCTCAAAATTCGCAGCTGTCTACCCCATTCCAAATAGAAACGGTATCAATTGCACCAAAGCAATCAAAAACTTTTTCAGTCAATTCGGACTACCCAAAAAACTAATACACGACCAAGGAGTAGAATTCTGCAACGACATATTCCGCAAGTTTTGCTCTCAATATAATATACTTCTCCATGTCACATCCTTCCAGCAATCTTCAAGTAACTCTCCAGTAGAACGCTTACACTCCTCTTTGACAGAGATTTACAGAATAATACTAGACACACGGAAAAAACACAAACTACCTACAGACCACGAAGAAATAATGTCAGAAACTGTAATAACCTATAATAACGCAATCCACTCCACCACTAAACACACCCCTTTTGAACTTTTTAATGGTAGGACCCATTTATTTGACAAAACAATAATACCCAATAATGAGCATGACTATTTAAATAAACTAAATATATTCCAAGATAAACTCTACTCCGAAATAAAGGAAAAATTGTCCACAAACGCCCAACAAAGAACAGAAAAGCTAAACACAAGCAGAGTAGAACCAACAACACTACAACCTAACAGCACAATTTTCAGAAAAGAAAACAGGAGGAATAAACTAACACCACGGTTCTCCTTACACAGGACAGCAAAAGATAAAGGAAAAACCTTAGTAACCACAAAAAATCAAAAAATCCACAAATCAAAAGTTAGGAAAACATTCAAACCACCAAATGACTTAAGCCTTTCAACCTGCACTCCAGATCTTGCCATGGGGCATACCAATCTATCTTCATCCACAACTTCAATAGCACCAACCTCTTAGCAAAAGTGCCGCTAGGGAAAACACTCGTGATAGGCTTAACTATAATATAGACTTATTACTTAGTCACCTAAGCGACATTATAGAAAGTACACTGCTTGCCAAAATTAATGTTATCCCAAAACTCATTTTAGATAAGACAGAAATAAACAAAATCAAACAAATTTTTGAAACCCAAAACTACACAATAAAATCCGAGCAACACATTTATAATCTGTTAAAAATGAACACACTCAATTACCAAGACAAAATAATTTTCAGTGTCAAAATTCCTATTTTTCTAAATCCTAACTACGAAATGGCAAGATTAATTCCACTCCCAATAAATTCCACACAATTTGTAATAGCACCTAAGTACTTAATATATAATAACAAAAATAATAGTATGTTTTCAACTATGTATAAATGCCCTGTAATAGAAGAAAAATTCGTCTGTGAAATCGATCCTATCAATAACCTCAAAAATAATACTTGCCTGGGACACCTTATCCAGAATAAAACCAGCTACTGCAACATAAAGGAAACGGGACTCACGACCGATGTGTTCGAGCCGGAAAAAGGCTTCATATTTGTATCTAACGGGAACAACCTCCCAATCACATCTTCCATACCGGGTCCGAACACATTCTTCCAATCGTCGCTCCACCAATTCCTCCGCTATGGCCGTCGCTCCAAACTGGGGGGGAGGAGTTACCGACCCATCGGTACAATACACCACCCCTCCTTCTAACCCCCAGGTCTTCACAAGTGAAGACATCGAACCGGGAAACGTTGCGATACAAAGTCGCAACATAAACATCAACGACGAGTCAGCCGCCGATATTCACCGTTAGCAACACGGCATTCCCTTCACACAGACAACGCAGCGCATACAATCCCACATACACTCTTGTAAACATACTCTCTGTTGCATCAGACTCTCTATTTCTAAGAACTCCATTCGTTATACACATATACATATTCACTATAAGCTTATTTTAAGACCAAAAAATAAAGACGACCGATTAGTGGAGTTTTAGCAGCAACCACTTGCAGACGTATCCAATTCGATCGAATTCCCTAACAGCCGTAGCTACTTCCAAGGCCAGCTCCTCTCTTCTCTGAATTTAAAATACCCCGCGAAGCTCCCCGGAGGTAACTCGTGCCTTAAGCTGCCAAAAAATGGTGACTCCCATGCTTTAAAGGTAACTCATGAATTCCGGGGGTTATAAATCCAACATATTATCCGAAGATATTGGACAAGTCCTGCCACACTTTATGGGCCTGCAAGAAACCCAATTGGCTTGTCATTCCCAAGCAACAACTGAACAAAGTGTCAATGTAGAATCTAACAATTTAATTAAAAACTTTATGGAAACGTGTCGCCGGAGCTATTCCTGCTCGCCCACTACTAGCAAAACAAAAAAACAAGGAAAAATACTTCATAACTTCTGTGGCTGACAATTGTGGCTGGGAAGGCAAAGTGAAATCGTAATGGGGGGGAGGAGCGACTGAAGAGTGGAAAATATTTTCATGTAACCAATAAAAGCATAAAGTAGACCAAGTACCAGAGACATAGGAATGGCGCTGGTGATAGAGCTTGCAGGGGTATACTCGTATTGTCATAAACGTTGACGAAATGCAAACATAGGACTCGCAAGCTGAAAAATCATCATCATGAAAGCAAAACAAAAAGCCGGCCACCCAGACACGCCCACACCGCCACACATTCAGTCGCATCTGCCACTGACAGAGGGAAATCACATGAAAACAACATGTCGCTGACAGGATGGGTGGGTGTGGTGGCTTCCACCCTCTTTGGAGACTTGGAAAAGTTTTCAAGCACTCGATACGGCTTTTGAAGACACCGAAAAAAAGAAAGACAACACAAACTTTTCACATATTTTACTTACAATTAAATGCAATTGTTACAACCGAGAGAAGAGGAGTGGCCGTCTGTGGGCTGTGGGCTGCTGGTAATAATTTATGATTCCTCAGTGAGCGCAGAGCGCGTAAATTATGAAAATCCACTTAAACTTGCGCCAGGGAAACCGCGAGGAAAGGCTGGCAAAAGGCAGCTAACGAAGCAAAACAAAAGTCCCAACAAGGCTAGACTGACTTTTTTCCGCTTTTCCTGCCTGTTGTCGCTCCTGTGTTGTTTGCCACTTTTATAATTGCTGGAATTTTTTCCTGGTGCTCTGGCATTTTTCCCCCAGTCAGTCTTAAGTTGTGCAGCGTTGGCAGGACGACAATCCTTAAGACTCTATCCGACACTTGAAATTGAAAAAGCATTAATAAAGATTAGCAATGCCTGCTTAAGAATAGCAAATGTAAAAAGTATTTCCATGTGATTAAAATAAGACATGACGAGTTCTTCACTCGCTTATTGTTCTTTCTTCCACAAGGGTTTTATGGAAATTCCTGTCTTGGTGCTCATAAAACGGAAAACACACGAAAATAAAGCGAGGAAACATAATGAAAATACTTTTCTGCACATCGGTGTTGTTCTTTTTCATTACCCCTAATTAGTTATGAAAATGTCCTCTTAATTGCGGCTGTAATTAACTCTAATGAATTTTAATTGTTCCACTGCCATGATGCAAATATAATTTAATCAAAGACAACCGTGAAATATGGCGTATAATTGTTTGCTGTCGCTCCGGTTGATTGTCGTCTGTGGGTCGGCTTGTCGGTTGTCTGTTTATTTGTCAGCAGCTGTCACTGCAGTGCGGTTTTCGTCAAAATACTCCCATACACATGGTTGATTGCGAAAAACCAGGCAGGTGTTACGGAACTAAGCTCGAAACTTTGAATTAGTTAATAGAAATTTAAGCGAACAGAAGAACAGAAAAACTGAAATTGAAACGCTCATTGGGGTCAAGAGATGCATAAAACTGTCGACATAATTTACGGATTCATTGCGCATCTCGAGGGCAAAAGATACACGGCGAAATGAAGGAAACATCGGTGCACAATTGCAATTACCAATTAGAAGTTTGCTGGTTTCCTTTTTTCCGCATCTGCAGCGGAAACAATTTCATTGCCATTTTTGATTTATTCGCCATGAAGTCGCAGACAGAGCGAGGCACCGACCGGAAAAAGTAAGCAAGTAAAGGGAAAAAGACGGTCGGAATAAATCAGGGCAGGAATGCGTAACTATTGTTTTTTATACTGGAGTGGATGCTGCAATATTAAGTTCTTAAATTAAGGTGAAAAATGCGCAATTCAAGAGTGACTTTGCTTAAATTAAAACCCTTGAACATACAACCAAGCCGCCCACAAACCTGCTAAAATATGATTATCAACTAATTTAAGCTGATAAAGGAAGAAGTTTACCACCATTGCCACTGGATTTGAGACCACCTTCCACATGTTGTCGCATTGTTGACAACGAACAATTTCGTGTTGCATGCAACAAGGCAGAAGAAATTTCAGCCCCGCTGCTTACACTCTCCTTTCAACAGCTCAACGCTTTTGACTTTTAATATGCAAGCAGCCCGAAAGGACCCACGAATAACCCATCGTGTTGTGTTTTTTTGTTGCAGCTGAAATTATTTTGTTGGAGCGGCAACGACGTTGAGTGTTGCTTTGTTTGAAGAGGCACGTCGCACCCTGCTCAACAAATTTATGGTTGGCCCCCTCATAGTCTTTTATTAAAGTTTTTGCACATTTCGTTCCTCACATACTATATGATGATTTTGTTGCTCTTTTCTAGAGGTGGCTCCTCCGCTCCCTGCCACACTGGCAATTTCTCATATGCAACAAAATTTGCATAAAAAATAAAACATCAGCAGCCACGCCGAAAAATTGTTGCGTTCTTTTTCTACTTTTGCCACCATTACATTTCCTTTTGGTTTTTTGCTCATGTTGCTGTTTTGGGGGACTGAGGACTGGTGGGGTCGTGTTGTTATTTTTCCAGTTTGGTTACTCTTTGGGCCCCGCTCATAAAGATATACATATATGCAAATTGTGCTCCACTTGGCTCGCGGCGTCCTACGCGCACATGAGTTGCCCTAATCATGTGCCACTCAGTGGGGCAGGTTTTCAGAAATGAGTGGAAGGGTGACAGGTCAGATTATCCTGGCAAATAAGTAAACAAGTTGTGAACATCGAAGAGAAGTTTTATCCCTTTCGGAAATTGATTTTCCAAAAGTAGTCTATGTGGCTTCTAAAAGCCAGTGAAGTTATCCATTTAAAGTTAAAATCCCTTATTATGTAAAATATACTTTTAATATATTGTAACGAAAGAAAGGGTATCTATTTGGAGAACAGGACATGAAACTGGGTATTAATTTAAAAAGTTATGCCTACCTAAGCCTGCCAATACCGATCGATCTGATGAAGGCAAACATAAGTTCGGCTTTTGTAGCATCATCATCAATATGTTTACATTTAAGGGCCGCTGGGCAAAATAACGAAAACCAAAAGCCGAAAACTTAATAAAAAAGCGACTTTGGTTTAAAAAACGTACTCACTCATGCTCCAGGCAACAAATTCATTTCAATTTTTCAGCTGTAAAGCTGCCGTCGAAAAAATACTTTACAAAGGCCGCGAAATTGCAGTCGAACCAAGAGCATCGCCCAGTTTGGTTGGTGAGCCCAATAAAAAAAGCTTTGTTAGCATAAAATTGAACATGTGTGGACCTCTGAAAAAAGGGGGACAGGGCTTTGTGCGTTCCTGGATCCTTTTTTGTATTGCAGTACTTCCCTACAGAGGGTCACGGATTATCCCTTGGATTATCCTGCGCAGCATGACTGCGTTTTAGTTGCAATTTCTTGGACGCGCTTCCTCCCCTCGACTTCCGGTGAGTTGAAAAGGCAATAAAATGGCCTGCCCTCACGTCCAATGAGTCCTGGAGAGCTGCAATGGCCCCATGGCCATGGGGGCAAATACACATCTCGTTGGCGTGTTTTCTTTAAAGTTCACCCAAGTTTGGCCAACTTTTGTCTTCGGCAAAAACTTTCAATTTGACTAATTGAAAGTGTACGAGTATTTGTAAAGAAAGAAAAATAATTTTCATAATTTGATTTCGCTCGAAGCCCGACCTCCCAACAGTTTGGCGCCTGAGTAAATTTCAAATAAATACCGCCAACCCGGGCAAAGTAAAATTTACGCAAAAAAAAGTTGGAAATTAATTATAAAAGGGCTAATAAAGGGCGGTGTTGCCGTCTTTGTTTTGCCGCCGCCTCTAATTGAGTTCATCAACAAAATTTGTGTTATTTTGTTTTTTAGCGTGGGCGATTTTGGATAATAAGCTTAGGATTGGGCGGGCTTAGGTGTAACTCCGATTACTGATCGTATTTGCGTGTAATCCAATGCTCTTAGTTCCCGTGGGTTTCCCGTGTCACTGTTAAACAATGGCTGAAAGTATGCCACATAATTTTGCGGGCGCCAAAGGCTTCTGTCCCTGTGTGTGTGTGTCGGGAAGGATTTATCATGAAATTTTAATAATACGGATGAAATTCTCTTGAAACTTTCTGCTGGAGGAGAGACAGGAATTTGTTAATTTCATATTTATACCAAGACCCTCTAGAAACAAGAATTTTAAGGAGTGTGTGAATCCTTAAATGAAGAATATCTTACTGCAGTTTATAAACCAAACAGAATTGTCAAATATTCATAATTAATTTGAAGTAAAATGAAATATTGAAAGCTCTTAAATTCGAACTTTTTCTGGGTTTAAAATGGCGACTCTACAATAAACAAACAGGACTTAAGTGCTCCAGTCCCCATATAAAAAGTAAGCGCCACGCAAACACGAAGCACCCACACTTACGTTTACACAAATAAACAAATAGCAATGGCAGCCGCAAACAAAACGGAAGCAAAGCGAAATCCTGTCTCGCAATGAGCAAACAATAGGCGAGTGAGTGTGTTGGGGTGTATGGGGTCGAAAGGGTTCAGGTGGGGTCAGCTGCGGTTAACTGCGGAACTGGGAAGAGGAAAGGGTAGCTCCGGCATGTTGGTGTCAAGACAACAAATTGTTTTATAATGCTTGCAAGAGGCCCATCCGCCGCCCAGACAAAAGGCACACACAAAACACACACAAAAGACAAATCCGAAATGGAAATGGAGGCACAAATGGTCACTCCCGGACACACAGGCTCTTCTAGGGCGTGGTCAGTTTGAATTTCGGGACTGCAAACTCTCCCCAAGTTCGTAAAGGGTCACGCTTATTGTTCACATTGTCTAAGCTTAAATAATTTGCCAGTCCACGACGCCAGTCAAATGTCACGACAAAAGCATCGACAATTCTAGCCCCAAAAATATGGTCCCTTGCTATTGTTTTGGAGCTGTGAAAAAGTCCGTGAAAATGGCTTCCACAAAGAGCAGCATAAATGATTGGCCTGCCCTTGCAGTTGCTCCTTTTTTAACATGGTTTTTCCCAGTTTTTAAAGTTCTGTATAGTTTTTGCACCTGTCGAAAATATTGCAGCCAAAAAGGAATTTGTTATTGGCTCCTGGGACGCGGAAGCACTCCACTTTGCCTTTTGTTTTTTACCCTTCTCTGAAAGCTGTTGCATATTTACCAAATTAAATACTTTCCCTGGAGGATCTAGTTTTTTCGTGGGTGAATTAAAAATAAATGCAGAATATTTGTTACACCCCGGAAAGTTTAACTCATTCAACTTATGACTCTTGATGCACAATACCCACTAAATACTTCGCAAATGAAGCTTTTCCTTTAGTTTTGCTCTTGTCATTACCCGGTTTGTGTCTATAATTGAATCTCTCGCCTTATTGGGATCGAATGGAATTCATTGAGCTGCCACTCCGCAGTTGCAAATTGGCCTGACTAACGCGATTGGAGGGAATGATGGGTTCCGGACAGGAAGGGCACGGATCAGAACGCAACGGTACGGAGAAAGGCTGTTGAGTGCGGTGACTGTCTCGGCTCGTAAATTGGCATTCATTTGCATTACCGTAAAAAGTTATTTGCACATGCATGTGTGCACTTGGCCCGGCCGCACGCTCCAGAAAATTGCAGCTACTAAAGCGCCAAAACGTGACGAGAGATGCTGAGAAAGCTGGCTATGCAAGCTGGGAACTCACAACTTACAAAAGTGAGTGGGCCGTGCAAATACCCAAGTAAATTCGAGTGCAACAAGGGGGCCGGATCGAAGCCTCGAAGGCTAAGACATGGCATTAGCCTTTCTCTACTCTTATTTCACTTTACTCAAACGCTTATTGGCTTAGTCGAAAATGCAGCTGCAGTAGACTCAATAAATGCCGAGAAATTCATCCATACTTTCCTGTAAGCCGATTTGCTTTGCATTTTGCCGCCTAGAATGTCCTGTCTTCACCCCACCTCTCTCGAAGGGTACAATTGCCTGTTTGAAAAGGAAGGTGGAGGACTTGTATCAGGATTTTTGAACTAAGAAAATAAACCCTTATCAAAATTATATTCTAATGATGTGATAGCTTATTAAGATTATCTTTCTTTTCTATTACAGGTATGTGATGTTTGTCGATCATTGAAGTACTTTTATGTTTTTTGTGAGTATAAAGACATTTTATACGATCTAGGAAAAATGGGGAAAGCTCCTTTTATCACTTAAAATATGGCAGATTGCCCTTGTTTATGTTCTTTATTCGCTTCAAGTAGAAAACTCTATTCCACTTAATATCCTTTTCTAAAATTAAATGCATACCATCAGCCGATGATGGCTTTTAGAGGAAAGCGGTCTGGGGCTCGACTGGGCAGGAGCGGGGCTAAGCGAATGGTGCAGGTGGAAGTTGCCTGAACAATGACAGTCCTGCCATTTACAACCTGGCTGAAATAAACGCAAAATGACAGCCAACAAGCTGCAGCAACAGCAACAACTACAACAATACTGCGCCAGCAGTCGCGACAACGCCAAACCGAAAACAACAGCAACAACAGGCGTGACGCAAGTTATGCTCAAAGTGGAAGCGCAGTTAAAGTGTCAAAAACACGCGCACACAAACCCAGCCAAAGAGCAAAATGGTGAGGGAGGTGGGGTGGGTGGAGACCAGGTGCCCCATCCAGGCATCCAGGTGGGCAGAAACCAACTGAGTGTGTCCCTTGGTGTGTGTTTGTGCGCGAGTGTAAGTCAGTTTTATAGATTTTTTCGCACGTGAAGCATTTTAGACGCGCCATTAATCTCAAACACTCGTGGCGGCCCTCGCAGACCACGCCCCCAGGCTACAGTAACAAAAAAATTTGCATTTCCTTTAAAGGAAGATATTTCTTTACGATTTCTTCAAGGCCCATTAAAGTTGGTGACATTTTCTCATTCCTTTTTGAAGCTCACTTGCTGTCTTTACTGTCAAGGCAAAGTAAACCCAATTTTTCTCTCACTGCAATCATGGCCACATTTGTCATAAATATCGAACAAGCAAGTGGTTGCCACTTTCTCCATTTCTCCATGACTTTATTTTTATATGACCACACACACCCACATAAAGTTATGAGGGCGTGGCGCTGTGTAGCACATGCGATTGATTTAAAATGCACTTGAAATTATGTACGATATATTTGACAAGTGAATTTATTTAAATTTTTGTTTTTGGCAGGTGTCCGAGGCGGGGCGGGGCCAAAAGGGCGGGGCGGATGAGTGCTTTTAACTTATGTCCGTGGAACAACCAAACCGAACCAAATCCGACACCAACCAGCAGCGGGCACTGTAATTTATGAATTCAAGTGTATTCTGTTGTCTGCTTTTAGGGGTCAACTTATGGCCGTGCGTGGCCGCATGTGTGTGTGTGTGTTTGGGTTGTTGGGTTTTTGGCCATTGTTTATGGCCCGCGCACTTTTTGCTGCAATATGTTGCTCTGGCAAACAATGCGATCGCATGTAGCAGACCAGTTCCAGAACAAATTGCGCTACATAAATTATGCGAATGTCAAAAAGTTTTTGGCGATTGAAACACTCCTCCCCAGTCGCCGCCCACGCCATGAACCCATGAACTGAGTCCGAGCAAATTGAATTAAATATGGGGCCTTGGAACTAGGTTAATTTGGGGCGGGAAATGCGACATGATTTTGAAACAATTAGAAGTCTTCTCAAAATTAAATTTCACATACCTCAGGCTATGGCACTTGAAATAAAAGTGGAAGAAACTTTTTGTGAATTGCCCAGACTCCTCTTTGAATTATGAATAAAAAAGTTGTTCACATGTTTTTAGCATTTCTTGCCAAGTGATCAAGGATGAGTTCCCAATTTCCATGAAACTTGCCATAGAACCTTGACGAAGTGGAAAACGTCAGCTCAAGATTTCTGCGTAAAAGAAGCCAGAAATTTCTCTAATAAATGAACTTTGCTCATCCAAATAGTTTCACGCGCAGTTTCATCACGAGTTTTCCAACCAAACTTGTGTCATCAAAAAATCACGTTCTTACTTGGGTTGTTGGTTGATCACCAATTTTTCCGTTGTGCATTTAATAAGCCAAGTCACTTCTTTTTATGATTTTATCATGCATATAAACATTTCACAGCTCAAGTGTTTATGACAAACTTCTCGTTCTCATCTAAACTTGCCAATTTCATCATCAATATCATCATCAGTCGCAGCCTCAGTGGCATGAGGCAGGCCACAGGACTCTGTGCCTTTGATGGCTGCGTTTAAGTGTCCGCCATTGGTTATAAAACTTTAAAATATGTGCGTATAAAAACCTAAGCAGATTCTTTGCATCTAACAATGTAAGGGAATGCGCGTTTTTGGCAGCAGCTGTAGCCGAGTTCTGATAATGTTTTGGCTCTGAAATTTTACCATGGCCCGCGTAATGAGCCAAACCCAAAGCTGGTATGAATATTTCTTACTTAGTGGCAATAAAGTTTCGCCAATGACCAAAATGCCACAAAGTTTCCATTTGAATTTGTGATTATAATGGATGGCTTGTAAATTGATATATTATTAGAGGTTTTTGTGACTTAGAAATCAATAGATATTTTAGAAAAGAAGCACGAATTATATTCATAATTTATTTTAAATCATAAATACCTGTGTTAGCCACAAAATTTAGTGGGTAGAACTTGTAACTCGTAACTTACGACATTCTCTACAAAAAAGTTTCGTTAAAAGTTTCTCCACCTTTACAAATGTCCTTCTATAAAAGTTATCCATAAGGGATTCTATAAATTTCAATCTTATACGAAACTTTGAAAGCTTTCAGGACTTTTTTATACACATCTTATACTTTTATAAAATCAGCTATGTGTAGTTTATTCGTTATATCTCTATAATTTATAGCAAAAGTTTTCGAACTTAAGCTTAGAAGTTCGTACAGAAGTTGGAAAGTATAAGTTGATATTTATAGCTCCCGTCCATATAAAAAATTTTCAACATATATAAAAATCCAGTATGTACTCGAATTTCAGCAAAAGCTTTTCATTTGAAAGCTTTCGAGTTTGTTTGAAAACTTCCCAGTGTTTCTTAATTCCCTTTTTGACGAATATAACTGTTTTAATTTTATGGTACATCTTAAGAGTCCTTTGTTGAAGGAGCCAGCGTAAGTACTTTACCGTCTTTCTTCAGTGACTACGTAGTCAGATAATTATAAAGTCAGAAACCTACTGTTCTCCTTCTTATATATATTAAGTTAGCTTCTGTTGCAAGTTTAATAACTTGGAGCGCTTGCCCTACTCTTAGGGGGTGGTCGTGGCTGAGGCCTCATTATGAGAAATTATGAGCAGTTTAGAAATCATTAGCGATGGTGGCTTAGAGTGTCTGGTTGTTTGTGAAGTAACTGGATTAGCGCCATTGCCATTGCCACAGACAGAATAGAAGTTTTCAGTTAATGAGTGGACAAGGTCAAGTACTCAAGGCAATTGATGATTTTGGGTGCCTGCCAAGAGGGGAGCAAAGGCTTCACCCAGCTCTGTTTACCAAACAGATCGCTTAAGCCCCGGATGGCAGCCAAACAACAAAACAACACACACATTTGTCAGTCAATTTTCAATTGGCATTTGAGCCTTTGAGCTGGCACGTAAATTTATTTGCCTTCGCTGGGCAATCAGAGTGGGAATCAGTACTCGAGCTCGAATCTGAATCCAAAATCACAATCGAATCACCGGGATAACACGAGTGAGAGGAAAGAAAGCATACACCTGCACAATGAGAAATCGGTGGATTTTTGCTGGAAAAGCCCGAGCCCGAGCCCAAGCCCATGCTATAATGCAGTCAATTGAGTTTTCGTTTCAGCGAAAATGGATCAACAAGGCGTTGCACTGATGCATGCAACAAATCAGCGAACAGCGACGATTTATTAGTTTGCAAATCGAATTTTAACAATCCATGCCCTAGAGCCATAGAGCAGGTGTTTTTTGGAAATAACATATTCGTGTCACTCCACTGGGTGTTACGTTGTTTCTAGAGTAAATTATCCGCAGTTCTGCTAATATTTTAATCGGCTTCATGGATTTATCATTCAATCGATGCTGAAACAAACACGCTATCAAATCCGAGTCATTGGTGTGTGAATAATTTTTAGCTAAACCATCCAAGCATGCCTTGAATTGCAATAAAATATTGTAATTAAATATTTAATTTGCATTAAAAATCACAAAATCACCTTACTGGCTCCTTCAATGCATAATTTAGTTGCTGCGAACATTTCAATTATGCGCCTGCCAATCGCAATAGAAGGCCGCGGGGAAGACTTAACCCCTTTAATGGAGATTGGGTGGAATTCAACCCCCGGTCAGCGCCTTTAAGGAGAGGATATTGCAAGTTATTAATTACATTTTATACATTTTATGCGATTTATTATTATGCGCATTATGAAATTGCTTGATTTATGTTTTGTGGGGTCCGGAGTCTTAGACGCCTGCCCTGTCCCCTGAATTACTCATTGTTGAAACTCTTTCCTTTGGCCATAAATCAAGGGTTTTCTCCTATTTGTCGTGCTTTGTTTTTGGCCGGGCAGCTGTCAGGCAATCCCACAGGACGTTCGAGTATGTAGAAATACTGTGACATTCCTTTTCAAAAAGGATAAATTGCTTCTGGCGGAAGAAGGCGATCCCCAGAGGCGGGCAATACGTTTAAAGTGGTTGAGTAGTTAAAAGGAAATGTGATATATGTGTTGCACAATCAGAAAACTTTACTTTCCTTAAAAATACAGAAAACAGAAGCGGAAGCCAAAAGGCAGGAGTTGACGCTGTGCACCTACGCGAAACTTTTCTTAATTTTCAATTAAGAAACGCAAACAATAATTTAGATGCCAAATGAAAAAGTGTCACGGATTTATCTTGGTAGTTCTTTAGCTTTTGTACACTGTAAGGATAGATGAGTAGCAAAACAGAATTCGTATTTATCTTGGCGTGATGTTTGACTATTTCATAAAATCTGAAAAAAGAACGTAGTTCAATGTCCACTTTTGTTTCTGTGCATTCTTTGCAGTTTTTCAGCATCCTGTCTGCTGTCTACGCAATTAATTTGTTGGAAAAGGCGGACAGAAATCAGCTGAAAGCATGCAAAAAGTAACACGGACAAAAAGCAATGGCAGGACAATTTCTACTTTGGGTTTCTTTTTATTTCGCCTGCCTTCCTTTGGCTGAATACGCATAAATTCGCATCCGGCGACAAGATGGCGCAATGTAGAATGAGTTTCGGCTGCAATACCTCCTCGTTCACTTAAAGCGAAGAAATTGTCAACGCGGCACTCTGTCAGAGAGGGACAGAGTTACACCTCCTAGGGCCTCTCTGTCTCTGTCTGTGTTTGGCAACATGGCGTATGCAGCACTTCCGCTAAGCGAAAAAAGCGGAACGGAAATGTGCAAATGAGTGCGCCTTGAATATCTTAAGCAGGCCACGGATACTCCGAGTTCCCCTCTACCCCAGCACGAAATCCCCGCCCTACTGTTATTGCAAGGATTGTTTTATTTTGTTTTTGTCCCCTACCCCTTGCCACACCACCGAAAAGATGACAAGCTGGATAAAAATTACGATTTGGCCTTCTAGTTGCATTTTTTGTATTATTTCTCTTAATTGGAAAACTATATGCAGTCAGTGAGATGCAGAGGCAGCAAAGTGCTGAGCATGCCAGGACGAAATGGGACAGCCAAGTGGCATGGAAATGCGGCAATGGGGAGTAGAAATAGATGGCTAAATGTAAAGTGGAAAAATATGGTTGCACAATGATTGGCATTACAAGCACCAAGCAAAAGTGTTACTCAATCAAAGAAAGAAAGGGAGATTAAAAAATGTATTTATCTCGAAATTAATTCCCAAAGCGAGACATGAAAGCCACTGTTGAATTTGAATTTGTGTTACCCCAAAATACAACCTACATAAAATTAAAGCTGTGTCCTGCCAAAAACCACATTCCCAGTAAGATATTTCAATTAGTTGCGTTTGCCAGCTGCAAACAAGTCGTTTACCCGTAACCCCAGTGCCCTCAACGCCCAGAAGCAGATAGGGTTACGGCTCCTGGGATCTCTGTAATTAGATTTCATTTTCGGATAGAATGCGAAAAACAATACGTCAATAGCAATAGACAAACAGAAATTGCCACACTGGAAATTAACAATGGCCAAGGTTATACAATCTAATTGCCAAACGGCCAGGTTATCTGGCTAAAATGAGCCACTCAAAGGTCATGCGTTCCTATTCCGTGTAATTGGAAAATTTGCAATCGAGTTCGCAGAAGAGTTTGTATTTAATGAGAAAAATCGACACACTTTAAAAATTCCATTATTCGAGGCTACCAATTCGGGGTGCGGCTTCGAATCCTTCTGTCTCGCTTCGTCAATTTTTCATCAAATACCATGGAGCAAGCCGCAAACTCATTCCGATAGTGGGTCGAAAAATCTTGTTAGGGTAGTGCGGGAAGGGTCCGACTCTGACCGCAGAAACGCGTTTCTATTTCCGACTTCTGTGATGAATGACAGCAACGAGTGTGCATCATTCATCAGAGCCAGACCGTGGTGGAAATTCAAAGCCCTTGATGTGTGGCCGAGTGCGTGCTGGGAAAATTGAAAAATTCATTACAATTAGTTTGGCGCCAGTGCATTGTCCGGAGTCGAATGGTTTTCCCATTCAATCGGTTGTGGTCCTCCTTTTCTCTGGCTCCTTGATGGCTATTTGATGCGATAATTTGACAATTATCGCACTTTCCGAAGTTTTTTACGTCTGACAGACACAAAGGAAAGTGTCAAGTGCAATCTGGCACAACAAGGGTCAAGTTAATAAAGGTGTCAGCAGCCTAGGTGGTTTTTTACCTACCTTGGATTTTGAACAAAGTCCTTGCCTATAAACAACACAGATCCTTTGGATAAAAATGTTTCCAAATGTGGTATTTGTATGAAGGGTATCTCTAAAGTCCCTAATGTATTATTCCTGCAGCCCTCAAATATTTTTCTGCGCAATCTGTTCAAAACTTTATTAGCTCGACCAGCTGTCACACGGCAACCTTTATCACATTTAAACAGCCGCCAAAAAAACGAGAGAAATGAAAAAATGTTGCGCTATCAGTTAGGTGGGAGAAATGTTGGCCTTTAAACAAAGTCCAAGCCCCAAACAGACCCTTTCCCGTTCTCTCCCCGCCTCTAATTGATCAAAGGAGCTGGTCAAAATGGGCGAAAAGAAACTCAAAACTTGCCTCAACAATTTTCACGCCAACTTAAAGCCGCTTAGAGGCGAACTCAGAACTGAATACAGAGAAGCGTGAACGCAGACAAATACAGAAGTTCCCAGAAGTTAAGGCAGAGAAGGAATCTTTCTGGTTGAGTGGACTTCAGGACTTGTTCGCCATCTTTGGGCCTGCCTACCTTGCCACCTTTTATCCACGATTTTTTTGCCAACTTTGCTTCTCAGCGCTCATTAAGATGCATTGCAATCTGGATGTGTGCAATATGCTTTTTACCTCGGCTGATGATAATAAACGAGGAAGTTTTTCCACAACTTGAGTTGATTATTATGCGCCGACAAACTTGGAATTGTTAATGCGTGTTAAAGATTTTGCATTAATTATCTGAAAGTGGTGTTTGACGGCGCAGGGAAAACTTTAATTAAGTCCTTATGAAATAGTGAATTGCGTATACGCAGTGTGGGGCGACGACTGTGTTGACTAAGGATTGTGGCGTGTATGCAAACTAATTAAAAGGTTAAAAAGTTTATGTATTCTCTATATAAGCACTCTGAAGAAAGCTGAAAATTCTTTGGACAAATTTCAAGACAATTTTGGGCAGCAAAAATATTGTTAAATTCATCAACTGGCCATTGGGACATTTTTGAGTTTAACTTCTAAAAACAAAGGCAAATAGTAAAGTGAAACCGAATAAACAAACTAATAAAATCCCGAAGAAACAAATAGAAAAGTCATAAATGCTGACACAAGCAACTGAATAGCAATAGCCAAGCAGACAAAAAGCAAAACTTCTGCTACAAATGTCATAAAATTCCGAAAACTGCAAAAACTTCTTTAGCTGCATGATTTTATGGCCTCAACCTTTATCTGCATTTCTACGAACCCATTGGGAAACATCTACCTCCGAGGCTTTCGACTCCTGTCGATAGAACTTTTCCATTGACTTTGATCTGAGTTGATAATTTAATTGTGAGGATGGAAGAAGTCCTTTATGTGTTTGGCAAGAGCTAACCAGAAATGTCCCCATCGCTTTCCTCTTAGTATCTTCTCCCGCCTCCCTTTGCGGCCATCGTGGCTTCGCCTTGTCAACGTTCAGACAATTGAGCTCAAGTGTTGCCACTTGGATCGGAGTTCCCTCACCACTTGCCTCATAACAAGTATAAATGTCCCGAAGAATAAGGTCCTGTTGCGAGTGCAAAGGTGGGGGAGATGGTACCCTGGAAACTCTTGTTGTGGGGCAAGACAATACAAAATGCTGGGGCAAAGTTATCGCAGATAAGCCCAAGCACGTGTCGCTGGATGTGGTCGAAACCTTGATGATGCATATGCCGTGTGTTGTTTTCCATTTATCAGGCTTGTTTTGTTGTCTAGAATTAAATTTTGATTTGGCTGTTTTGGTTACCAATTTGGCAACTGTGAGAAAGAAAACAAAACTCAATCAAAAAAATGCGATTTTTTTATTGATTATCTTAAATCTCTATTTAAACATCAATTTCGCTTAGTTTTGTCTTGAAGCAAACACAAGCCCCATTCACCAGTAAGATTGCTTACTTTTCTCTATTATTACTCCTCTAGTTCTTGTCCTTGGCTCTTCTGCAGCCACAAAGCCAAGAGTGCAATTGTTAGGAGAGCATCATCATCATTGCCGGGAAAATTTTATCGCACACCCACGGACACATCCTCGACTCTCGTTTAACTTTTGACCTCCTTGCGGCCTTTGTCTTGTGTTATTACTATTTCGGACGTTTTTTTGGACACAATTGAGTCGCATAATTCACAAAAGTTTATAATCAAAATAGCTTCCTCGGGGGCTGGAATTTTTCTTCACTCCGAACAACTAATTGAGTTTGTAACCTACATAGGCTAAGCTTGTTTTATTTGATGAAATTGGGGCATGGACAAATTATTATCAGCCATTGGCCAGCTGCTTTAAAAACCTGGCTAGAAAATTAGCAAAAAGCTTCTGCCAAGTACTTCTTCCAACAGAAGGAAAGGTATTTTCTTAAAAGCCTAGGCCCGGTACCGGGTCCGGGCTCGATACATTCATGTGTATATTTTATTGAGCCGACTGACTGTGATTTTACCAGCACACTGAGCAGTAAATTCTCTAGGCGCTTCCTGATTGCTACACGAATGGTGGGGAACAAAGGACGAAGGGCTCTGAGGTCAGGTTGGGCAAACACGCACCCAAAGCCAAATCAAGTTGAGCTGACTTGGCCCAAACTATGTACAATACTGTCCGCAATCCACCTTCCGGAGATCTCTTTTCTCCTTCGTTCCTGCACTATCAGCAGGGCAGTACGGCAGGATGCGGAGGGAGAAAAAAGAAATACAAGTCCTGTTTGGACTCGGGTGGTAAGGGATAATGAAATAAGCCACAACAGCATCTCCTCCTCGAACATATTGAGTGGAAGCTGCACAAACAAATGAACTAAATGTGAACACGTAAGGTAAATAGCGGCTGGCACAGATTGCTGCTGGGAGGGAAGACTACTAGGACTGTTCAGAAGTATAATTCGGGTCTTAATCTTTGGACTACAGCCGGCACAAGGAGATTTTCAGATTTCGAGGAAATAGCCTTGGTCCAGGGAGACTGTTTAGGGTCTGAGTGGAATTTTTGATAACTACCAGCACTACATGCATTCAAAACCTTATCATTAAACTTTAAATAATAAAGTGGAATGTGGGAAGTGAAATCCTTAAACATGAGTGCCATTAATCAGAGGGACGTGGCACTCCCACACTCTGGCCAACACGCAACGAAATTTTGATAAAAATGTGCGGGGACACTTGCAACGTGTTGCGAGATTGTTGAATGGCCTTTATTTATACAATTTTTTGCCCCAAGTCCAGCTTTTAGTTCCGCATCCAACAATGCGCAAACTATTTGAAAATTTTTTTTCCGCTCTGGATATTTGTTAAACACTTGGAGTTTTTTGTTTTGGGGAAAATTGCTTGAACAAACTGTTAACGAATGCCAACTGCAGCGGGTGATGGTCCGACTTTTATGTTAAAAGTGTTTGAGGAATGTTCAGTTTTTGGAAGTTGTGAAATCGAATTTCTAGGAGAAAGAATTTATGCAATCCTGTTTGACAATTGAACCAATCGGATCAGCATCTTTATTAATCAACTTTAATTGAGGTCTGTGAATACTGTCACACATTTTCTTGCTAGTTTCTGGGTTTTGAAGGCAACTAAAGCTCGAGTTATGTGATTTCAGTCGACTTAAATTATATCTTTAATTTAGAGAACGCCAAGTGAAAGCTGCAATGCGTGGCATGGCGAAGGGCAGATAAGCTACATCTTATGCAAATGTAATTAAATGCAACAGAGAGCGCTGTTTTACAATATTTTATGCCATTTCGCTCGCTTTATACATATTTTCTTGCTGTTTGCAGTTTGTTTTTTGTGTTGGGGCCATGACGTTGCTTAGAATAGAGCCGGCTTAGCGAAACGAACTCTGCTTATCCTTTATCCTTTGCACCCAGCTCCAGCTGGAGCTTCATTCCAGTTATATCAGGCAAATGAATACAATAAGAGCTGTTTTCTTTTTAGTTTTGACGCGATAATTAAAACAAATAAAAGTTAATTAAATACAGTATGAAGCGTAAAATAATCTGAAGGCGACCCGAAGTACTCGCCAATTTCTGGAAGAATATAAACGTAACGGCTTTGGGTTTGCTAGGTAACCAAGTTAAATGCAATCCAAAAGTCCACACTAATTGGTTTACATAACAAACAGACCTGGCTAAAAAAAGGACTGAGGTGTGCAAAAAGCGAGAAGTGAGAAGCGAGGTGAATCAAGAATCATTCTAACAAAGCTCTCGGTCGCTCTACCTTGCTTTAAGCTGATTACAAAGCACTTTTTTGCTGTCCTGCCTTATCCTTGCAGCGGAACTCCCGCTTTCCTGCTTCCCATTGTCACTTTTGTCACCTTTGTTGTGATTGTTGCCAACGTCAAATTCAGATTATGCAAGTAATGGAATTTCTATGCTCTACTTCTGACTTATTCAAGCCAGCATGTTGCCAAAAGGGACGAAAAAATATTCACCTTGTAAATGAAACAAGCGTGTGAAATAATAAAATAGATTTCAATCCAATTTCCTTACTGAAACCATTTAATTTTCAACACAAAACCTAAATGAATAATTTCCCAAAGAGAGTTTAGTGTCAAGTACAGGTTTTTTTGGTTCTTAAGAAATGTATATAAAAGCAATAATTATTTGCTACAAAGGTAATTCAATTAAGGCTCCAATGCAAACAAATAAATACACAAAAACGAAACTTAAACAGATCAAAGTTTAAATATGGCTTGTGGGCATTGAAATTCAAGTCCAGAGTCTGAAATCTGCAAACGTTCATTAAATGCAAGAAAATAGATACTTTGATGTGATTTTAAGGAAGTAATTAAATAAATTTAATCTTTGAGCGACGTTCAAAATAAGCCGGAGGAAATTGGGGAACGGATTCAATTACAGGGTGGGTAGATAATGAGGTAAACACGTCTCAAATAATACAGAATGACAAGGAAAATAAATCTAAATAAAATAGTGACTTTATTTCTTTATTACTTTCCATCAAAATTCTTACTAAATGAAATATTTTCTCTTATTTTCTTTGCAGGTAAACAAATTTTACTTTCCACCTAAACTTATCAGGTACTCAGGTAAAGTTGGAACTTAACCGCGTCGAAAGCAAACTTTAATTACTTTGACGCCAAAGTTCAGTGCAGTAAACTCTATTTGCTGTTCCTCTTAAACTGTAAGCCGTTTATAAAGAAAACAGAGAATTCTAGAGCCAAGTAAAGCCGGAAACTTTTATGCGCTCAAGTCAATAAAACACAATGGAAACACACCCAGCCGGCGATAGTTTCAGGGAAAGGGAATTTCTAAAAATATGCATGACTGTTGTTAGCCACATTCGAGTATACACTCGTGAATATATTCCCACAAAAAGATACCAACAAGATTTGTGAGTAGCCAATGAAATATAGCAAGGAAAATGGCCAACAAAGCGAAGGAAAAACAGAGCGGCCACAAATATTGCGCATACGCCAGGTGGTACAGCAACCAGGCACTTGAATTTTTACACAAAAATGACGCAGCCAAATCGAATGGTCAACGGGAAATCTAAACATCGTAGCGCATGCATATCTTATATTTCGATTTCCGCGTACAAAACTAAAACTACTGCCATCCGAGCATCCGAAAAAAGACAAAACAAAGATGTGGCATCAAATATGAAAAGCAAATGTTTTGAAAGCAACTAACTAACATTTGAACTGGTGGCCATTGTTTCATTTACACAACTAATTTCATTGTACATATTTGAATCGAAATAGGTAGGACTAGTTGGTATAAAAAAATATGATATCTATAAATCCGTGTGCCCCAGATAAGCCATGCTTCCGTTGCGAAAGAATTTTCGTTTTCCATCGGAATTGTTTTGCCGTATTCATGCGAAATGAATGTTATTCTATTTGAGCTGATTGCATATTTGATGCGGGATATAAATGTGAAAATGTGGGATGTGTCGCTTCGGAAGGTTTTCCCTTAAATTCATTGTTTCTATTTTATTTCGTTTAACTCCATTCGTTTCGTATGTTCCGTAGTGGTCAGTTCCTGTTTGATGTCCTTGCGAAAGGAGCTGTAAAGCCAACTCTTTAATGCAGTTTTATGCTTAGGTGGCGACCTTACATAAACCTGGAATTGTAGACGCAACAAACATTGTGTAATTCGCCACCCAACCGCAAGGGACATAAACAATATTTATAGTTGACTGATGTAGATAGAGGCGGAAGCCTTCAGCGCAACAACAATGAATTTGCGGCCATAAAAGCCAAAACATTGTGCAACACCAGCACCAGCACCAGCTGCTAGTTTAAAGTAGCAATGCCACCGTCCCAGACCCATGGACGAGGTCTGGAGTCCAAAGTCTGGAGACGCTTTTATGACACGCTCCGCCCGCACTAGCTCCCCCAAAACAGAATAAACGGGGACGTGTGTCGCCTCCCGGTGGCCTTTTCCATGGCTTCCTGTATTGGCTGTACTTTGTGCCCCAGACCAACTATATTCGATCTCCATTTGAAGCACATTTCAATGGTTTTTATAGCAAGAACATCAATCAAATGGAAAATATTATTGACAAAACATGCGCACGACATTGTTGATGCTATATCTGGAAAAAAAAAACCTTCGGAAAATATAAGTGCACACTCAGAAAAACGACTTTCTAGAATGGTAGAAGATTTCTTCTATGAAATTGCTACATATTCGTCCCTCAAATTTAACAAAATTGATAGTAACTTCTCAGATCATAGTTTCTTTCAGTGTAGGCTTTCAGTAAATGCCCCACACACTCGGACTGCATAAATAAAGTAGAAACATCTAGAGCAAAATAAGCTATTTGCGGACGTGCCGCCGCAAAACTAGGCCACAATTTAAATTGTATTGCAGCGCAATAGTT
Organism: Drosophila vallismaia; assembly: GCA_035047325.1. NCBI lineage: Eukaryota > Metazoa > Arthropoda > Insecta > Diptera > Drosophilidae > Drosophila > Drosophila vallismaia. The sequence continues at coordinate 19,942,881 of JAWNPU010000090.1, read as the reverse complement.
TGATAAATTGCTGCAAAAAATTGATTGATGCCAGAACATCTCTTTTTGCTCGTTACAAGGACGTCTGGGCTATCTGGAATAGCTGGGAAAGTTTGCTATCCACGAAGGCGTTGGCGTGTCATTCCCGAGACAAGTGTCGATAAGTCACGCGTGACTTTGGTCCCGGTTCTTTGGTCTTTGGGTCTCTCTCTCTCTGGTCTCTGGTCTGGCATAAATCAATTTAATTAATTCGAGTTTATCAAATTGTGAAAGTTCTCTCGGCCTCCCACTTGATGCCTAATGGCCATTCAAGGAAGATAATTATCTCCATTTGTGTATACAATACAATGCTGATGCTGCGCTGATGTTATTGGTGTCTGTCATTAATGTCAGACATTAAAGCCAAGTCTCTGAACTAGCAACAAAGACGATCCGGTAATTTTTATTAATAGGATTCTAATTTGCTGGCCACTTTTCTCCATCAGTCCTGTTTGGCGGGAGAGTTCAGTGACCACGCCTCGGAATGCTTTAAAGAATTTAATTCGGTTTAGTTTGGAGTTGGGTCCCCCTGTCGCCATTAGAGAGAAATTCCTGACTAAAGGAGTGGAATATCTTAAACAGATGCGTTGCAAGTTTTCCTCGGGAGATACAATTTAATGCTTGACTGCGATGCGGTGGTAAACTCATTTACCTCCGGGACTTTCGAATGCGAAGCACGCATTTGGGCCAACTATTTCCCGGAAATCCCTTCCCTGTCTTCCTCTTAGGAGCTGGCCAGCCAATCACTGAGCATATGCTGTGATAGAGAACAAGCCAAAGTGCTTGACATGTTTACACCGTTCGATTGCCAAGCTGCGGATGCTATTAAAAGTTTGGCCAAAGTTTCGCACATAATTTAAACTATGACACGGGGCCGCAACTTTCCGCCACTGTCCTTTCGGCATGATTAGTCGTCCCTTGGCCCGAAAAGTCAGCAGCAGGTGTTCTAGTAAGTTTCAGGTGATATAGCACTTTCTCCACTTGACGTAGTTTCCTACACTTTGGAGTGGCATTTTTGATGCACGGGAAGAAATTATTAATGTTTCTTAAATATATTCAGGATAAATAATCTATTTTAGGGATATTAAATTATTTCGCAGTAATCCATCAAAAGGAAAATACATCGAATTTTAAAATCATCTTGAATCGAAATTCAACAAATATAGGTAGAATCTGTTTTTTTGCGTGTATTTTCCCTTGAGCTTAGATGACAGCCGTCGAAGTTTTCTGGCAGTCAATTTGGAGTCGGAAATGTAGAGCTGAATGCATCCTCTGCTCCACCCGTGGTGGTGACAACTACTGGTTCTCGGTCAGCAAACTAGCCCGGACTAACCCATTTGTAAACCATTCATTATGCAAGAACTGCTACTGTTGTCTGCATAAATTCTCCGGTTTGGCCAAGACCAGCATAAACAAGTCAAGTGCAAGAGCAGGGCCTCTAGTTTTTGGTCAAAGCAGAATTATGGCCATTTGGTAATTGTACAATCGTATGCAACAACCCTCGGAGCAAGCCCAACTGCAATGGCAATGACAACTGTTTTTGGGGCTGGAAGGTCCCATGGAGAAAGTCTTGCCTGGTTGGGTCTTCTGCTTGCCGGCTGTCATCATCAGAATGGGGAGAAATGTTTCTCGTTCTCACTCCGCAACTTTCCGGACTTTCTCTTACTTTCTGTTGAACCACAAAAACCGCAAAACACCAGCCTCTCGAAAACTTATTTGCTTTTTATTGGTACTATTGGTGTTAGCCCGAAAATGTTATTAAGGGAACTGGAAAATTTGCTTTCATGTTCCAATTTCTTAAAGAACATTTTAAGCAGATTTTTTCCCCATCTGCTTGACGATTTATCATTCACCTGGGTCCTGTATAGGCATGTACTTTTATCAATTAATGTCCTGCCAAAATTTCGTGTTCATAAATTTTGGCAATGCTCCCAAAGTACGTGACAAAAATTCTTGTTGATATTAGAGGGAGGAGCTCTGTCTCCGTCTTTCAATTGATTTTAATGGATTTTGGAGCGGCTGTGCCGGCATGTCTGCAATTTAAAACAATTAAAAAGTGCCTCTTAAAGTTAAAAACTTTCTGATGGCTGACTGAGAGCCCTTATGTGACGATTGAGGAAAGCGTGAAAATGCTAAATACTGGAATGAGCAGCAAAACCTCAATAACCGCAAGCATGACAATCATATACACATGACACAGACAGGCATTCAAAATATCAGAGGGAACCGCAGCAACATTGTTGCCAGGCTTGCATGTGGTGTGCATTTTGTTTTGGTGCTTTGTTTCTTTTTGTTTCGATGCATGAAGGACGTAGAACGAAGGACGAACTGCAGGGAGCAGCTGCCAGTCAGAGAGGCGGAATGACCGACAGGCAGACAAACAGACGGATAGACCGCAATCATAAAAAAAATCAGCAGCAGCCAAGCGACAAAATGCATTTGAACAAGTTTAACGATCTTGTGGGGGTGGTATGTGGGGTGGTTGAGTTTAAGGATTGCAATAAAATATTTTTGCAACAATTTAGATGCCACAGCTTCCTCCCGTCGGCATTAGCTCTGGACATGCAGTTGGTCCGTCTTTATGCTCCGGCCACATTAAGCGCCATTAATGGGCCACCCACCCACACGTATAGACTCCGGCCGGATGGTCAGTTGTGATTTTCTTCTATATCGTACATTTTGTGCTGCAATTACCTTAGAGGTGGTCGTAAAACGGAACGGCTAAGGGAAACTGCATCTTGGCCAATTAGTTTTTACCTTAAGGAAACTCGGCGGCGGAGAAAACTCTGCGGCGGAGGAAACCCTGCCCTAAAATTGAGGCAGCCTAACTTAAAGCATCGACATTAGTTATTTATTTTGCTTTCTGCCATTCAATATCGTTAAAATTCACTCAACTGAGAAACTTGACGATAAATATTGGCGCTCGAAGAGCAAACAACACCCCCAATGCCTGGGGAGTGGAAAAGAAAGAAAAACTGTTAAGAAAAGCTGGAAAAAATATGGCGTCTTTGATTTTGACATTGTGCCACATCACGTAGTGCATATACATATAAATATGTTTGGATGGCGGAAAAGCCGCCAGAACAAGCGAAAATAGCGCATAAATTTATGACACTCGAAGTGGAGCTGCTGGTTGGGGCGTGGCCAGTGGCATGTGGCGTCTGTGCAGCTAAGCGTAGCAAGCTCCACCGAAATAAAGTAAATTTATTGAACACTATTTATTTGACACGGCACACACACCGCACCTCCCCGAAAAAAAGGAAAGCAAATGTGACACATTTTCCATGGGCTAAATAAGTGATAAAGCTGACTTTGATTTCGCCACTCGTTCACTTCGCTCGAGTGCAGTTAACCCAAATTGCTTCAATGTCAGTTTTTATGGCTACACAAAGGACTCGATTCGCTCTCTAGCAGCTGCCCAAACATTGCACACAATTCACCATCAAAATTTGCTGAATGTCTTAGACTCCCGGACTTCTCGAGTCCTGGCGTCCGGGGGAGTCTGTCAAAAAGCTCAAAAGCTCAATGGGATATCTTCTATTTGATTTTGGGTTAGTTTATGTGCCAGTTTGGGGCGAAGAATGCAATAAAATTGGTGTTAGATAAATAGATAGAATATTTCAAGGGCTGTGCGTCTTCCAATCTGATAAAAGCATCGTAAATAGGGTTAACCTTTGTATCGGCTTGGGTTACAATAACTTATGGCCAAATAAATTATATTTTTGCCTACGGCGTACTTTAAATTCCGTGGAAATCACATCTCGGAAATGTGCTTAATAAGAGTATATAAAATTTCATTTATCTGAGCTCGGTAGAGGAACCCAAACTCAAAGTCCTGCGTGGTATGCGGAAAAAATCTGCGTCAGAAATATAAGAGGCCACATGAAATTTTCATAGGATTCAATATATTGCACACACACGTTCGCATCTTCATATAGATAAATTGAATTTTGACGTAATAAAGTCAAGGAGGAAAATGCTACGAGGATTTAATGAAAAATCTACATACATATAAAATTATGCGAAGCTGTGGCCATGCAGTCTCGCCATCACTTTTAAATGAAGCAAAAAAAATTATATTTTGTTGTGGGTAAAATAAATGAATAATAACAGCTGCCCTGAAGCTGAAATTACTTTAAATAATTATAAGAAATATCACCCGTAATCAAGAACAATACGAATTGTAATTAAAGACTTAAGTTCTGATTCAGTAATTGGTCCATTTAATTCGCCTGCCAGGGGATATCATTATATTTAATGATGTACTGCAGTTAATTTCCATTGCAATCTGGATATAAAAGTTAGGGAAATGAGCCGCCCAATGGAAATGGCAAAAATACAAGCAAAGTAATATGCTCATCTGGTAAATGCAAGGCCTTTTACTGAGGCATAAATATTAATCAGAATGCTGGAAATGATTTGCATTTAATGCCGTTCTTGCAGCGGGGACTTTGCCAAGTTTTAATTAAAATGTCGTCACATGGAAACCTAAATACAACCGAGTTGGCAATTAGCAATGTTTTGCCATAAATTTAATTCAAAATCGGTCCCAAACATTTGCTAATTTTAACGCCAGAAAGGAGGCGGAAAGAGCCAAAGTACAGGGTTAGAAACTTATCGCACATACGCCATGTGCGCCCAGTTGCAATGTTGCAAGAAGAGTTGTCAACCTGCCGGAGCCAAATATGCATAATTCTTGTACACAGATAATTCCCAGTCAAGACACCAAAATTATAAACCAAAACACAAACATACCGCTGCCCAGAGAGCATTTTCATGGGATACTTAAGTAAATTGATAATGGAAACACTTGAGATGCTATAGAATAACGATAATTATAAAAACAACTGAAAACTATTTGGGGTATAAATTTTTATAAGCGTTCCATAGAGGTTTAATGACAAAAAATCTCTACTAGTAATTCCAAGTTTCTTAGGATTTAATTCCAATTTTCTTTCCGTGCACTCGAGGACTTGTACATCGTCTGTTAAACTGCAAAAGTTTGTCGCTTCCTCGGCACATCTGCTGCATTAGATTTGTGTGTATCGTCTTTGGGTTTTGGTCCGGTGCTCTTAGCATTTATTTAATTAAAGCCCCCTGGCTCTGCTGCTGCCTTCATCTGTTGTTATTGGAGCAATTATAAATGATATATGTAATTTACTAGCCTGGCGATATTTCTGCTCACTGATATGTCTCATTGTCAGTGGCTTTGTTTGCACTTTCGTCCGCTTCGGCCGGAGAAGTGGAGTTTGGTTTGTTCTTCGAGTATTTGCCCGACCTGGCATATTAAATCAACTGTGTACAATTCTACTCGGGCGGAACAAGGACCTTTGTGCTGGAAGAACTCATTTGGATGAGTTCGTAGCAATTTCAACAGCTACAATAGGTGTTGTTTAACATTACCCGAGGCAATGGTAGTTAATTATGTGGCTGAGTAGTCGAAGCGACATAGAAAAGCCAGCAAATAGGTCGAAAATAATTTCAAATTTACGCAAGAAATCATTTGAAATCGCATTACCTTCCACGGCCCTCCAGTAGGTTCTTCATAAAATAGAAAATCCATGAATATCAAATAAATTACATCATCGCAATCAAACAGGGCCAACACTCACATGCAAATAAAAATCAAATGGGAACCGAAAATATCCCGGGCTGTTTAATATGCGAAACGCGTTTCCAACTCCCACACAGAATGAAAACACAAAAAATTGGTAAAAGTGGGAAGGGTCCCAAATAAAAGACAAACAAAATGATTGTCGCCTCAATAAGAGGCGTCAAATTGTTGCTCTGTCTAGCGAAAAAGTTTTCCTCATTGTGTCTAGTACGTGATAATTGCACAGACAGGCCAAGTACCAAAGCACCAAGTACCAACTTTCTTCGAGTGTCAAATTGAAAATGTGAACGAGAAATTTAACCATTCCTTTATCTTTCTTTGCCTTATTTCACCCCCGCAGTCACCAAGTTCATACGCATTGGCATTGCCGATAAAAACGATAATCCGCCCTATTTCGACAAATCGCTGTACGAGGCCGAAGTGGATGAGAACGAGGACATTCAGCATACAGTACTCACTGTAACGGCCAAGGACCACGACGAGTGTAAGTAGAGACCTTCCGCCAAAAATATGCCCAGCGAATTCCGCAATTATTATCTTACACACACATTTTTCAACTTTTCCCTTTCCTTTTTCGTGAATTTTTCCGCGGTTTTCCCTTACAGCCTCACGTATCCGCTATGAAATTACAAGCGGCAACATTGGCGGCGCTTTTGCGGTTAAAAATATGACGGGTGCCATTTATGTAGCTGGCGCTTTAGATTACGAAACGCGACGCCGGGTGAGTAAAAATGAAAAAAAAAGATATATATGGAAAATACAAAAAAGAGAGAGGGGATCGGGCAGAGGATATCCAGAAAAGAAAAATGCAAAATGGAGACCCGAGCCCGGACCAAGTCCTCTGTAATCGACAAACGTTCTTTTCCAGCAAGCAGATATATTTATGGCATAAGCGTTGTGGGCTTAGTCAACTGTGAGATTTGTTTATGTCATTGAAAGCTGAGAATACATAAGGGACAGCCGGGATTACAATCTCCAACTCCAACTTCCATTGCCAGAACAAGAACCCGTCTTAAAGCCAACTTTTTAAATTGCCAGCCAATTTTCACTTTCCACCATTCTTGGCTAACTATAAAATTCATTAAGAAACTCGCTGCCAAGCTCTCGTCTTTCCTCGTCCTTTTATTTCAATTTACACGCTCCTCACTCCGCGAGGCTACTTAAATATTTAAGAGTTTAAACAAGTTTGGTTACAAGCTCTGCGGTTAAGAATTCCAATACCACAGGCAAGATAAAACGGAGAGGAAAGGAAAGAAAGGACCTTTGGCGAAACATTAATTGAATTGCAATTTCTAACAATTGACCAAGTTGGCGGTCATTGTCGTGACTTTAATTGGAAAGCGGCTGGGAAAGTTTGTCGAAGTTGTCGAAAGGCAAATATTCAAATGATTCATTTTATACGTCTTGCAATATTAATTCTGTAGTAATAAACTTTCAAATATCCGTGTATCCCATGTTCAGTATGAGCTGCGATTGGCCGCCTCCGACAATCTGAAGGAGAACTACACCACCGTGATTATCCATGTCAAGGATGTGAACGATAATCCTCCAGTGTTTGAGCGACCCACTTATCGCACACAGATTACCGAGGAGGATGATCGCAATTTACCCAAGCGCGTGTTGCAGGTCAATGAATAACGAAATCAATCAATTCAATCGAATTGAAGCCTTAGTTGGATATTATGATTTTGTTTAGTAGAGTTTTCATTGAATTTTTAGTCATTTTTGTACATGAGGCACTTTTTCGCAGCAACCTTTTACGTTTCCTTAGACTTTATTGCATGTAATGAGTGTTTATTTTGAAGTTCTGCCCGCAAAACCTGCCCAAACAACTTTTTATTGCATCCACCCACCCACTTTAGAGTGAAATGATTTCTCGAACATTTTTGTAAGCTTAAAGATTTATTTTCCATTTGAATAAGTGCTTGTCCCTCAAAGCAAATATTTATTTTAATCACCTCCATGAGAGAATACAATGTTTGCTCTTCCCCTTTCAGTCACACATTGTAGGTATTTACTGTCCTTGCAATATTAATGGACTGCAGTCTAAAATTTTTTGTTTTCTTTCCAAAAAATTCAACTTTTTAAGTATGGAGAATGTAGTATAAATATTTAAAGCCATTTGCATGTCTCGCGAACCCCAGCTTTGCCGCTTTGCTCAACTCCGTGTGATTTAAGGGCTTTGAAAAAAATGATGAAAAGTAATTAAACAATTTAAAAACACTATCTGTTCTAGAGTGTGTTCGAGAGCTGCGGAACACGGGCTTGAAAAAATATAACATTTATTTACAGAGCACACACGGACGGCGAATCACATTTAATTGGCAACGCATTAATGTTGCGGTTTTCAGAAAAAATGTTGTCATAATATTGATTTATCATTAAGCAAGCCATGCAAAGTATGGAAAAATAGATGTTATATTGAGAATATGACTTGGAAATATGTTGATTATCATGCTTAAAATTACTATGCAGCTTGTAATGCATAATTGAATAAGTCATTAAATTATTGCGTTTTAATGAGTAAACAAGGGTGAAATTTGCGTGAATATGAAAAATGCAAATCAGCTGCCAACTCTAGAGTGGAAAAGTCTTTTTGTAGATAGTCGCAGTACATGCAGGATACGCTGAATGTGCCACAAAAATGCATATTAATGTACAGGCCATCTTCAACATGTGTAAATTATTATGCGAGCCTTAATTTAATTTTAATCAATAGATATACGTTCTTCTTGTTATTTATGAGCCTTTTAAATTTATTGTTTAATTGTGTTATTTTTGTTTTCCATTCTTGCTTTCCGTTCGCTCCCCCGCCATTTCGCGTTGGCCATATATTTTATTTAATGTTTGCACAATGAAACACACGCTAGTACGAACTGAAATTGGTTGCCTCCGACAGTTTGAATGAAAATCAAACAACAATCGTCATAAACGTGCGCGACGTCAACGATCTGCCGCCGCATTTCCCGCAGACATCCTACGAAAGGACTCTCAACGAGGGAATGACCGACACGCCCTTTACCATCATGCAGGTCGCTATATACATTATTTACCACATCTGAGTCCTGTACATACCATATACTCGTATAGTACTTGTACAATTCATAAAACCATCCAGCATTCACGCTGCCCCTCGACAAACAAACAAAGCAGCTCGTAACAATTAATTTAACCCAATAACTGGGCGGCACAAAATCAGTCGCCTTTTTCCATGTAAACTTTTTGTAAACCAGCAATAACAATTCGCAGAAATAATGAGTAATCGCCATGTGCAAGGTGTAATGCCGGAATTTATTAAACCATTCGGCATTAATTGTGCAAATTGAAAGAGAATCACACCGGCGGGCCTTCGACAAACTATTGAAAGTCTATAACCAGCCAACCATTGTATGGCGAACAATTAGTAGAAAGACTTTAATCGATTTTTTAACAGCATTGTCATAAAAATTTAATTTTCATACACGAATATGTATAGAAGTACCTTTCGGAAGGCATTGCGGCCTTTAATTGCCTTCCTGCGTAACAAATATGGTGAAAACCTATGGCATTTAATTTTTCGTATGGTTTCCGCTTTTCCATTAGCCATTTTCCGTTTTGCTGCCAAAGCTGCTAATTAAATTCAATACTCTCTTTAAGTATTAATGCCACACATTTGCACGATTAAGCCCAGCCCGACCAGATTTCTGTTGTGGTTTTATTATGTTTTACTTGTGGCTATCTGACGCCAAACTAATTTAATTAAAATGGACCTGGTTGCAGCTTAAGGCCAACAGAGGGAATTAAAATCAATCTGTCAGCACTTTGGCTTTGTTTTTATTTACATTTACTAACCGTAAGCAAATAATATTTTATTTAGCATCTACCATTTACCATTCGCCAATCACACACTTCTAACGAAAATATTTTTTCACTTCCCAAAGCCAATACCTGTCAGCGTTTTGCGGCAAATAAATTATAATCCATAGACTTCACATTAGAAAAACGATAAAAAAAAGTCAATTGATAAAATATAAATAAAATGATAAAATATTATTGCCAAACAGAAAATATTTTTCCTGTTGTGAATTCCAAAAAAAAAACTAACACAAGTATATATAGTGAAATGATTTCATTTTTTAGAACCTTTAGTTTTATAGTTTTTGCATGGCATGTTTGTTAAAATTCTCTATAATGCTGCATTTTGTTTGTTTATTTAATTTTATATTTTATTATATATTTCTGAACAACCGACCAACCAACCACCCGACCATGAATTATAAATTTCTTTGTTTATTCGTCACTCTGGATGAACAGGTTACGGCCACAGACGGGGACAAGGATCGGCCCCAGAACATCGTGTACTTCCTCACGGGCCAGGGCATCGATCCAGATAATCCGGCCAACAGCAAGTTCGACATCAACCGCACCACCGGCGAGATATTCGTTTTAAAGGTAAGTCATACTGCCAGGACAAAGCCACACGTTTAAATCAGGAGGACACACCTCCAATTTAAGTATTAAAAAATTGCCAGTGGCCATACTGGGGCGCATAAATAAATAAATAAATGCGATATTTAAAAATCCACGGCTCTCCGGCCAAGGCCGCAGCTGGACACTGGAAACTGAACCGAAAATGATGGCGTATTTTCGAAATATGCTTTCGCTGATTAAGCCCCATCAATGCGCACTTAAACCCGGTCCGAATCAATCCCAATCCCCGGAAAATGCGAACGTGCGAATCCGTCTACGCGCTCATTATTTAACATTTAAGTGGCAGTTGAAGGACAAAGGGCAGGGGTTCATTGAAGCTATTAAGTAAAACGGGTTAAAACGCGTTTAAAAACATTGATGGAATTTTTTACACGACGGTTTTACTCCTTTAATCCAATTGAAAAGTTCAAAAATACATTCCATTTGTGCAAAGTTGAATTTAATGCAACCATTTGAAGCGACTCTGAAGAAGTGCTTTAGCTTTTTAAAACTATCCACAGAATCATCCATTTTAAAACAAATTGAAACTAATTACGCAATCACAATTGAAAATCCCTCGCCATATGCGGGCTGAAAAATATCACTTAGCTCGCACAAATGGAATGTGTACTCCCAAAAACTCCAGAGCCAAATTAAATTAAATTCCCTGGCGTCCCTGGCTAAAATAAAAATAATATGAAAGCATTTTCTAACGAATAACACATTTGGCCCGCACAATTTAGCCATTTTTAGTCCATTTACTATCTCGCTCTCTATACGAAAATAATTTTCTACTCCCCTTCCGACTCCCAAACGAACGGGGTGACGGGGGCTCGACTTGATAAGGGATAACATCCATCTGAACCTCCTTTCGAGGGATGTTCTCGGTCCTGGGTCCTCAATCCGCAGACCCTGTGGGTGACCCACTCACAACTAATCCCTTAAATTGAATATGTCATAACAATGTTGGCGAATTTGTCATGCAAATTAAAGCGATGACTACGCAGGGGTTATGTGCGCATATTTTTATGTTTTTTGTTATTTAGAGGGTACTTCTAGGGCATATTTTTCGATGGAATTTGTTCTGCTTAAGTTTTAAGTAGGATAAAAAATAAATATTTATTATTGAATTTAAAACCAAAAAATAGGGCCTTTCCATCTATTCAGTTTAATTTTTAGGCTTCCAACCACCACATATCCAGCACTAAGTAACCAAAGGTTTAATCCATATCCAAATAATTCTATACACATTTCTATTGTTGTGTCGCCTCGTGCATATTTTTTACGACAAATCCAATGTCATCGCCACGAAAGCTTCCCATGTTGTCGGTCTGCTGTGCCTGTCACATGGGGGACCGGGGTTTTGGGGCATTATCCAAGAGTTGCCCCGACAACTGCCAACAGATACAAAGTACTGATTAAACTGGGAGTTTTTTTCTCGTTCGCCTTTTATTATTTGCATACGTGATGGGTTAAGGAAGGGGCACGTGGGTGGTACATGGTGCCCAGGTGGGAGCAACACATCCATCAGGCTGCTGTGAATGCATATCAAAGTCACAATCAAAATCAGGGGCAGGTACAGGCTTCTCATTTAATTTTTTTTTTGGGGAGAGGTTCAACCACCATTGTGTGAAAGGATAATTTCATGGGAGGGTTAAGGATGTGTACCACAACAATGTTGTCCTCCCGCAAACCCCACCCAGATGTTAATCGGTTTTGCGTTTATGACAGCTAAAATTACACAATGCCTCGGTAACATGGCTTTACACTTTAACTCATACGGTTTTCTTAACTTTTGCGACTTTACAGCCCCTGGATCGCGATCAACCGAATGGGCGGCCACAGTGGCGCTTCACTGTGTTTGCACAGGACGAGGGAGGTGAGGGCCTCGTGGGATACGCGGATGTGCAGGTCAACCTCAAGGACATCAACGACAACGCGCCCATCTTCCCACAGGGGGTGTACTTCGGCAATGTGACGGAGAACGGCACCGCCGGAATGGTGGTGATGACCATGACGGCGGTAGACTACGACGACCCCAACGAGGGCTCCAATGCCCGACTGGTCTACTCCATTGAGAAGAACGTGATTGAGGAGGAGACCGGCTCGCCAATTTTCGAGATCGAACCCGACACGGGAGTGATAAAAACCGCTGTGTGCTGCCTTGACCGCGAGCGAACCCCGGACTATTCCATACAAGTCGTGGCGATGGATGGCGGGGGGCTAAAGGGGACGGGGACTGCGTCCATAAGAGTCAAGGATATCAACGACATGCCTCCGCAATTCACAAAGGACGAGTGGTTCACGGAAGTGGATGAGACAGACGGCACGGCACTGCCGGAGATGCCCATTTTAACCGTCACGGTGCACGACGAGGACGAGACCAACAAGTTCCAGTACAAAGTAATCGACAACAGCGGCTACGGAGCCGACAAATTCACAATGGTGCGAAACAACGACGGAACAGGATCTCTGAAAATTGTACAGCCCCTGGACTACGAGGATCAGCTACAAAGCAACGGCTTCCGGTTTCGCATCCAGGTGAATGACAAGGGCGAGGACAACGACAACGACAAGTACCACGTGGCCTACTCTTGGGTCGTCGTCAAGCTTCGGGACATCAACGACAACAAGCCGCACTTCGAGCGTGCTAATGTGGAAGTCTCCGTTTTCGAGGACACCAAGGTGGGCACCGAGCTGGAGAAGTTCAAGGCCACCGACCCGGATCAGGGCGGCAAAAGCAAGGTCTCCTACTCCATTGACCGGTCCTCGGACCGCCAGCGGCAGTTTGCCATTAACCAGAACGGATCGGTGACCATCCAACGATCTCTCGACCGCGAGGTTGTGCCCCGCCATCAAGTCAAGATTCTAGCGATTGACGATGGCTCCCCGCCGAAGACCGCCACTGCCACTCTCACTGTTATAGTGCAGGACATTAACGATAATGCTCCGAAGTTCCTAAAAGATTACAGGCCCGTTCTGCCGGAACATGTGCCGCCACGCAAGGTGGTCGAGATCCTGGCCACCGATGACGACGATCGCTCCAAGAGCAACGGTCCACCATTCCAGTTTCGATTGGACCCCAGTGCTGACGATATTATTCGAGCTTCCTTCAAGGTGGAGCAGGATCAAAGTGAGTATTAAGCCATACGTCTTCAATCGCTATAAAAATCCCGCAACTAGCTCAAAAATTTGATTACTTTCCGCGTTGATTCTGTAATATATTTAACCCAATTCTATTGTATTTAAAATCAATTCAGGTTCCGATTAGAAATTCCATTATTGACTTCCTGGCCTTCTATTTGAAAATCTGACTTCCATACCCAATTACTTGCAAATTGCATATACAGGAGGCGAGGGCTGGCGAGGGGACTTCTCCCCATGTGCCTAGGTTATAGGGATCTGAAAATAGTTACAAACTGACCAAAACTTTTCCGGCTGCCAAGGGAAAGTTTGCCAACTATTCGGGTCAAAGCTTAAACAATCCACAAGCGTAACATTTTGGATTTTGTTAGTTTTCATTGGCTTTCCTTTTTGTGTTTGTATCGAAAATTTCTTGCCAAGCTCTGAGGGATCCAAGTGTCACAGGACGCTAACAATAGCATAAAAATGCAATTACCCTTTCGCCCCCAAAAAAAGGGGTTCCCCAAAATGAATAGCCCGGAATCTTTAGCCCCAAAACGGAAACCGGAACCGAATGGCACACGAAAATTTAAATAATATAAGCACCGAACAACCAGCTGGCGAGGTGAAAAATAAAATGGCAAATGCACAAGTTTTCAATTAAATTACCCCAGCCAGGGAAAATCGAAACCACACACATGTGTATGTACCGCAACTCGCTTCGCATTTTCGAGTGAGGAAAAGCCAGGAAAGGAACTGGAAAAAGTGGCCAAGCATACACACAGACGCAATTTGTGGGAGGGCGGCAATACAATTTTGATGGCCCAGCTGGGGTAATGGCAGTCCAAAGGAGGAGTCCACAAAACTACCAGCCGAGTGACTTTATGCAAACGTTGTGGAGGACTCAGGCCTTTCAGACTCCCCGTATTTGCATACAATTTGCCTAAAAACACGCCAAGGAATCTCTTTAAAAATACATTCCGAGTGTGCGTTCTCCCTCCTTCTGGGGCTGTCCCTCTGGGGCAATAGTTTCTATTCCCACCCGTCCAGAGTTAACACTTGTTGGCTTGGCTCAAAAGCGTAATTACAACAAATGGCCCATTGCAAAAGTTGCATCTGCAATCAGGTGGCAAATGTACTCCTTGCTGCTGGCTAATAAAAGATTTTACTGTCTGCTTGGATGGTTGTAGGAGCTAATGGCTAACTGGGTAAATGCCTTTGAAGACACGGCCAGTAACAGGATTTATGCAGGACTTTGAAAGTCACACGCCCAACAGTTTTTAGTTTATTAACCTGTAGCCAGATGTGGAATGCTGAGCTAGAAAGTAGGATTTATGGGCCTTAGATTGGGTAGTTGGCTAAATCCCTTTTTAGAATATTTCTTAGGTCACACTTAATTTGTAAATTTTTTTTCACTTTGTAGAGGGAGCTAATGGAGACGGCATGGCTGTTATTTCCTCCCTTCGATCCTTTGACCGTGAGCAACAAAAGGAGTACATGATTCCCATTGTCATCAAGGACCATGGATCCCCGGCTATGACTGGAACCAGCACACTCACCGTGATTATAGGGGACGTGAATGACAACAAAATGCAGCCCGGCTCCAAGGACATCTTCGTCTACAACTACCAGGGACAATCGCCGGATACACCAATCGGTCGCGTCTACGTCTACGACTTGGACGACTGGGATCTGCCGGACAAGAAGTTCTACTGGGAGGCCATGGAGCACCCCCGCTTCAAGCTAGACGAGGACTCTGGCATGGTTACTATGCGGGCTGGCACTCGGGAGGGTCGCTACCATCTCAGGTTCAAGGTGTACGACCGCAAGCACACCCAGACAGATATCCCGGCCAACGTGACGGTCACGGTGCGAGAGATCCCCCATGAAGCGGTAATCAATTCCGGATCCGTGCGTCTGTCCGGCATCTCCGACGAGGACTTCATCCGCGTATGGAACTATCGGACCCAGAGCCTGAGTCGCTCCAAGATGGACAGGTTCAGGGACAAACTGGCAGACATGCTTAACACGGACAGGGAGAACGTGGACATTTTCAGTGTGCAATTGAAAAGGCGTCATCCCCCGCTAACTGATGTGAGGTTCTCGGCCCACGGCTCACCGTACTACAAACCCATCAGGCTGAATGGAATAGTCCTGATGCATCGCGAAGAGATCGAGAAGGACGTGGGCATCAACATCACCATGGTGGGCATCGACGAGTGCCTGTACGAGAACCAAATGTGCGAGGGCAGCTGCACAAACGCCCTGGAGATCAGCCCTCTCCCATACATGGTTAATGCCAACAAGACCGCCCTCGTCGGTGTGCGAGTGGACACCATCGCGGACTGTACGTGTGGAGCAAGAAACTTCACCAAGCCCGAGTCCTGTCGCAACACACCCTGCCACAACGGAGGCCGGTGCATAGACACCCGCTTTGGGCCGCACTGCTCATGCCCCGTGGGTTACACTGGACCACGGTGCCAGCAGACCACCCGTAGCTTCCGAGGCAATGGATGGGCCTGGTATCCTCCGCTGGAAATGTGCGACGAGTCCCACTTGAGCTTGGAGTTCATCACCCGAAAGCCCGACGGTCTTATCATCTACAATGGACCTATCGTGCCGCCAGAGCGCGATGAGATGCTTATATCCGATTTTATCGCCCTGGAACTGGAGCGTGGTTACCCGCGACTACTCATAGATTTCGGCTCCGGCACCCTAGAGCTGCGAGTCAAGACCAAGAAAACTCTGGACGACGGCGAGTGGCACAGAATCGATTTGTTCTGGGACACCGAAAACATTCGCATGGTTGTTGACTTTTGCAAATCTGCAGAGATCGCCGAAATGGAGGACGGCACTCCGCCAGAGTTCGACGATATGTCCTGCCAGGCGAGAGGACAGATTCCGCCTTTCAACGAGTATCTGAACGTGAATGCGCCACTGCAAGTGGGAGGACTCTACCGGGAGCAGTTCGACCAAAGCCTTTACTTCTGGCACTACATGCCCACGGCCAAGGGCTTCGACGGCTGCATCCGCAACCTGGTGCATAATTCTAAACTCTACGATCTGGCCCATCCGGGCTTGTCCAGGAACAGCGTAGCCGGCTGCCCGCAAACCGAGGAGGTTTGTGCCCAAACCGAGGCCACAGCCCGCTGCTGGGAACACGGTAACTGCGTGGGCTCATTGTCGGAGGCGCGTTGTCACTGTCGACCGGGCTGGACAGGACCCGCCTGTAATATCCCCACCATTCCTACAACGTTTAAGGCCCAGAGCTACGTGAAGTATGCGTTGAGCTTCGAGCCGGACCGGTTCAGCACCCAGGTGCAGCTCAGGTTCCGCACCAGGGAGGAGTACGGCGAGCTATTCCGAGTCAGCGACCAGCACAACCGTGAGTACGGCATTCTGGAGATAAAGGACGGCCACCTCCATTTCCGTTACAACCTGAACTCGCTGCGAACCGAGGAGAAGGATCTCTGGCTGAACGCCATTGTGGTAAACGACGGTCAGTGGCATGTGGTGAAGGTAAATCGCTATGGTTCAGCTGCCACCCTGGAACTGGACGGAGGCGAGGGTCGTCGCTACAACGAAACCTTCGAGTTTGTAGGACACCAGTGGCTCTTGGTGGATAAGCAGGAAGGTGTCTATGCCGGCGGAAAGGCGGAGTACACTGGAGTAAGAACTTTTGAGGTGTACGCGGATTACCAGAAGAGTTGTCTTGACGACATACGGTGCGTATACTTAATAATCTTAGGATTCTCACTAATTTATATATCTTAAACTTTCTTAACTCTTATTTGTTTAATTACTTTTACAGTCTGGAGGGCAAACACCTGCCTCTGCCACCAGCCATGAATGGAACCCAGTGGGGTCAGGCTACCATGGCGAGGAATCTGGAGAAGGGCTGTCCTTCGAATAAACCCTGCTCTAACGTAATCTGCCCCGATCCCTTCGAGTGCGTTGATCTCTGGAACGTCTACGAGTGCACGTAAGTACATTCATCCCGAAATCTTCTCGCATTGCTTTTCGTTTCTCATCAAAATGAAAAATTACCCCCACCAAAAAGAAAAATTAAACCATTAAGTTAAATTGACTGTCCGGACTGTGTACTTGACTTTGTACTGAAAATTATACGAAAAGAAGGAGCCACATTTACAAACCCGATAAGGAAGAACCATAAGCCAAAACCGATTCCACATAAAAGGGGAAACGAAAACAAATCGCCAGCTTTCTCGATAAGCAAGCAAAGCTAACATTTGATAGGCTTAATCAATTAAAGGGCAGGCAGTATCCAACAGAAACAAATCCCACAAAAAAAAAGGAACACAATTCTGAAATTGGAGTTGGGGGGCAAGTCCTGCAAAGGCTTACAGGAGCTGTCCGTCAAATCAAAGAACCTGCTGCCATAAAATCACAGCTTCACATACTCACTCAATCACACTCACACATGTAGTAGATGGCACAAAGTCAGTTAGTGATTGGCACTAAACGTTGCGTGACAAATCAATCGGCTTAGGCTTACGCTTCCGTTTCCGTTCACGTTTACGACTCACTTTCGCTTCAAGCTCAGGCCTTAGATTAAAGTCGATCCAAGAATCGGATAGTCGCTGGAACCAAAGAACATTTATCCTTTGTACATATTCACGCCTTTGTTTCATTACACGGAGTAAAAGTTACAAGCTTAGCACAGGTACAGATTCTTACAACAACGCTTATCTTTGTTTAACACACACACAATCTACACACACTTCCTGACCCAACACCTTGTTGGCTTAGCCAGCTACCAAACGGTTAGCCCATCTGCTAAGAAATGGGAGTTCTTCAAAATGCCACAAAATGCCACTTTGTATTAGCTTTTCTCTGTGTAATCGACTGCAGCTTATCCTGTGACTGTACGCGGACCTTTCTCTCTCTCAAATCAATCATCCAATTGGAACATCTATTTGATATTTCTTTTTTCGGTTGCCCAGTTTATGTTGCCATTGAATCCCATCAATTAACTAATTAATAAATATAAAACCCAACAATAGTTGCGGCGAAGGACGCATTATGTCTCCCGATTCCAAGGGCTGCATGGATCGGAACGAGTGCCTCGATATGCCCTGTATGAACGGGGCCACGTGCATTAACCTCGAGCCCCGTCTGCGGTATCGGTGCATTTGCCCCGACGGTTTCTGGGGCGAGAACTGCGAGCTGGTGCAGGAGGGTCAGACCTTAAAGCTCAGCATGGGCGCCCTGGCGGCGATCCTGGTCTGCCTTCTGATCATTCTGAGTGAGCATCGAACCCAAAACCAAACCCCATCGCCCCCTTGACAATCTTATACGAGTATCCCTCTCTATCAATATGCAACATCCTATGGCAACTAGTGCTTTAGAAAATTCTTAGCGTTTTAGTATGTAATGTATGGCAAGTTTATTAGTGAAATCATTCATTCATTAAATTCCATTTAGTTTTCCAATCAATTCGACATTTCAATGATTCTCATCTCATGCACTTTGATTTTGTTTTGACATCTCTATCTCTATCATTTGCAAATCCCATCATTCGGCATTAAAATTATGGTTCACTGAGAAATGCAAATCCAATATATATTTTGCACATGGGTTTTATTGCTTTTTGAAATTAATTCCGTTCGGAAGGGCATTTCCATATTCATCGAACTATCATTTCATTTCCATTCCGATTTGAGTATTTGTTTTTGGCACATTTTCCGTTCAGCCTTCCATTCCACTCGATGTTCAAGTATATCATATTGTTCAATCTATGTATAGTATGTTGTATGTCTGTAAATAATTTACTTAATTAAATGAAGGTATGTATCCCGATTGCCCGGATCCCCGGAGTAGCGTATTTAACTAAACAAATCCTTGATTTTGTACTAGAGCTTAACTTACACTCGGTTTCAGTCTCTTCGATACATACTTTTTTGATACATTTAGTTTTTCGTGCTATTCTTTTACCAACTATCCGCCCCCATCACACATTTCAAAATGCACTCAGCCAAGACAACGAACAAAACCTGAAATACCCTTCAGGTAAGTTAAGAAATGTGCAGCCAAAGATACAAGTTGTCCACGAGGAGACAAGGGCAAGCCATCCGCCATTCACCATCCGAACCCCAAGGAAGAGCAATTGCAGTTGTTAGCTTTGGCATTTCGAGAAATCGCGATGCACTAAATCCACCCAAAAGCCAAAAACTCGAGGGAGGAGGGCAAAAGGCTAAGACAGCTCAAAGTAGCTGGGGCTGGGGATGAGGTGGGCACCGAGGAAAGTGGCTCTAAGGAGCTGCCAGTTCCATTTTGGGCACTACCTCCCCGGGATTTACTATGTTTGCATTTTTTTCCACATTCATTTCCCCTCGCTCTCAATTTTTCACGTTAAACGGCGGCTATGTGTGTAAACAGCCAGAAAAATGTCAGTTTCAGGCTTATATCCCGGCTCCATTTGTATGCCACCTTTACCTTTACTTAACATTTTAACATTTAAAAGCAAAGACGTCTCAAGGAGAGCAGAAAAATTGCTTCGTGCTCGCTCCAGTCAACTTTAACTAAAACTTAATGACTTAAAATATGGCAAACTTTCCAGACTAGCTCCCCAGAAAAAATAAACGAGTGAAAATATACGAAAAATTATCAAGTACCTCACTCACTGTGATGGGCTTAAACTGCGCACTTGGGAGTAATCGAAGGCAGCCAAAGAACTATCCCGATTCAACTTTTCAACTGGATCTGATTTAGTGTGAAAGTTTTTTACTGCTTTTGAGGTATTTACTCAATCCCCTACTCAAGCCCTTTGGCTTTCATTTCTTCGTCCCGCCTTGGCTTCCCAGACGAGCAAAATGGTCAAGCCATGGCTTTTGCCAATAATCCTCAATATATCAAAAGTGGCCAAAGTCTGCTTTTGAAAAGCATTCAATTGTATTTGAATTAAATTTTGTTAAGATCTTAAAAAGAATAAGTTGAAGTTCACAGATTTTTAGCAATAAGGAAGACTGTGGTATCTGTGATTGATTTATACGAGTCAGGAAAAATATACTTTAGTTTCTGTTCGATTTATCATCATTACTGGCCAAACAGTTTATTCGGTTTAAAGAGCAAATCACATGCATCTCAATTAGTCAGACATTGGGAAATCTCACTATTTAAGCCATTTCACACCTCAGCTATCAATGTCAAAAACTTTCTTCCCTCGACTCAGGAACGAGTGTGAGAGTTTTGCACAAAACTAATCAAAACAACCTTAGGGATACACGCTGATAAGAATAGAAGAGGAGAGTGCGACAGAATAAAATGAAATCCAAGCTACGCCAAGAATGTGGAAGGAAAAAAACTTTATTCAATTCAAAGTACAAAAAATTACAATGAAAATTCCTCTATAATAATCATAAAAGTACCAAAAAAACTGCTATAAAACAGCACTTAAGATGCGTGTTTGGAAAGGGAAGTCGCAACGAAGGAAGGAGCAATGTTTGTGCAATGCAAATGCAAAAAGTTTGTCACACGACCGAATCCGAAACGCAAAACTTACAAAGCGTGAAATAATAAGTACAAAAAAATAAACAAAAATAGAAGAATTGGTAAAGTTGCAACGAACGTTTAAAAGGACTTTCTGACAGTTTTTTTGGCATTCGGGTCGGGTGAGGGAAAGAGGATAAGGAATAATACTCACATCTCATAACTATTCAAACGGACGGAGGGATTAAAGCATACACTCAACGAAAACTTGGCTGATAAAATTGAACGGAAATCAAATCTAGTTGGTTCTAGCTATTCTAAAAAAAAATTTTAATTCTCTTTTAAAGGAATTCCCTTTGTTTTTAAAGCCAATTTTCACACTGTTCATAACATTAGCAAACTGAAACACCGACACTTGGAGCGCCCAGAACACATACACTTGCATGATGAGAAAAATTTTAAATAATTTCTTTTGTTTTTTCCACACTCTACATACCACCCACCTAATCACACATCCAACAACCAAAACCCGTGTTACGAATACGCAACTTTTCGGGCTTCCGTTCCACAGCTGTCCGGCCGGCTACAAGAGCTCCGGCAGCACCTGTGTGAACGACAATGAGTGCCTACTGTACCCATGCCGCAACGGGGGCCGCTGTCGCGATCACCACCCTCCCAAGAAGTACGAGTGCCACTGCCCCATGGGCTTCACCGGCATGCACTGCGAACTGGAGTTATTGGCCTCCGGCGTATTGACGCCGTCGCGTGATTTTATTGTCGCCTTGGCACTTTGCCTGGGCACTCTGATACGTAAGTACCCCAAAAAAAAGGGCCCACTAACCCCCCGAAGTCGGCGTGGCTGAGTCGCAGGCTTAAGCTTTGAATAGCTTAACATCTCTGGTAAAGCAATTGCAGAAAAGAACTTTTAACAAAGTAGCATTAAAAACAACAAACTATTGCATGAAACTGTAACTTACCGTAGCCTTTAGATAACTTTCTTTAATTTGTATCCCCAATCCCACATAATTTAAATCGAAGTCACGCCCTTTTAATATTGATGGCCTTTCGTGTAAGCCATGAAATTAATTAAGTCTTACAATCAGCCATCTGCATTGACCGGAAACGGTAGATCCGCAGCAAGCAAACATGTCAAAAGTCATTTCCGCAAATTACACGACGCAACAAAAGGCCTTCCATAAATTAAGGTTTATTGAATGGTCAGCGGGAAAGTATAATATTTTGCATATCAATGAGGCCCTGAAAAAATCGCCCACAAATTAAAGATGAAGACAAATTCTGGGATGGCGAATGTGTATTTGACGAACACAGTAATTGCAATTACTGGTTGGCCAGCTGGCGTAAAGCAACCCAGGACCAAGGACGAAACTTTTCCCTCGCCCAAGAAGCCGCAGCAAATTACTTGCGTCAACTTTTTCCAGTTGCCGTGGCAATTTCCACGACTTCCCAAATGCGAATGCCGAAAACTTTTTGTTTTCCCTGACTGAGCAACAGATGCTGAGCGCTGTCTGCTCGTTTCGCAATATGCTGGCAAACGCACTGTGGAAATTAGAAGGCGACTGCCATCCAAGGCAAGAGACGGAGGATCTGCAGCTTGATTTGCCATTTTGGTCAGACGAAAACTGGGACAATGGCTGCAATATTTGTTTACTTTTCTCTTCCCTTTTTCATTTATCGCTGGCATATTCCTTCGCCAAATTCCTTTTAGCGTTTTCCAATTTAATTAAGCATTTTTTGTTGTGTTGTGGCGGAAAGCCATTTTCAGTTTCGCTTTTCCACCACGCAAAGGCAAAGATAAAATTGCAATTTTTCTGCATGTTAAATTAAGTGTATTTCGTTCGCTTTACAAGTTCCCAAAGATGTTGTTGCATATTGAAGGAGGGTACAACTGTACGGCGAACGGCTATTTAATTTTCCGTAATTGAAACTATTCACAGTACTCGTCCTGGTATTCGTCGTCTACAATCGTCGCCGTGAGGCGCATATTAAGTATCCCGGACCCGACGACGATGTGCGCGAGAATATTATCAATTACGACGATGAGGGCGGCGGCGAGGATGATATGACCGCCTTCGATATCACTCCTCTTCAGATACCCATTGGTGGGCCAATGCCACCTGAGCTGGCGCCTATGAAGATGCCAATCATGTGTAAGTATTATCTGGAATTTAACAAAGCCTAATGATGGTTAATTTACCATATGTCTACATGTGAATGTGTACCAATACCTATGCTATTCTAATTAATGTACGTTATTTTTGTTTTATTTCCAGATCCTGTCATGACCCTGATGCCTGGTCAGGAGCCTAATGTGGGTATGTTCATTGAGGAGCATAAAAAGCGCGCCGACGGCGACCCCAACGCCCCTCCTTTCGACGACTTGAGAAATTATGCCTACGAGGGTGGCGGCAGTACTGCTGGATCGCTCAGCTCCTTGGCGTCAGGTGAGTGGAGATTCTATCATACAAACTCTAGTCTTTGCACCCAATATTCAGCAGTTTAGTCACAAAGTTAGACCACAATGCCTCAGAGCTTCGATGCCCCAAAAAGTAGGCTATAAACTAGAGCAGAACTCGTAGGCAAGGGAAGCTCCCTATTTTTTTTCACTTATCTTTTCTGACATTTCCAGGACAACGAGCCTCAGATACAGCTGAATATTGGGTGTAAATTTGGCAGAATAACAAGAGGCCTCAAATAGTGTTTTTGTGTGCATTGTTTTGATTTAGCAGGAACGATGTCATGGTCCACTTGAAATTAAATTTGAGCTTTTTGTGTGCGCTTGTATCTTTATTTCAGGCACCGATGATGAGCAGCAGGAGTACGACTACCTCGGGGCCTGGGGACCACGTTTCGACAAGCTGGCCAATATGTACGGACCCGAGGCGCCCAACCCTCACAGTACCGAACTAGAATTGTAAGCTGCAAGTACGCGAAGATATGCAGAATGGGTGGAAACGGAAAGGTAAAAAGTGTAACGATACCGATACCGATCCCAGTCCGGAGCGGATACCTAATGAAGAAACTAAAAGTGTTAGTAGATACAAAGTTGCATTTAAAACGAAACGAAACGAAATCGCCACACAGACACAAAGAAAGCGCAACCAAAGAAGCATCTAGATGCTGACAGTTGGCACTACTCTCTACGTAAGTGAAACCTAAAATCTATAAACCTAGAGTGGGCGGGAAACGAACTAGAATCGGAATGAAGGAAAATCAAACACATATTATGACACGTAAAATGGCATTTGTAAAAAATTTTCATCAGCATTTAAATTTAAACAATTACGATAAAGAAACTAAGTTATTGTATTAGGGAGGCGCAATCCGGAAAAGCCGAAAAGCCAGCCGAAACCAGCGGTTTTTCTAGCGGATTTAGCGGAAAAGTTAGGGGACATGAAAAAACGGGGAAATTAAATTTTTAAGGTGTAGATGAGAGCATACCAAAGTTTAGTTTAGGGGCGCTTATGAATTTATAACATTAGTTCTTGAAGAGATTCGTTGTGCATATTATTTTAAGTTGTACATTTTATGTTAGGAGTTTTTGTTTTTAAGTTTTTAAAGTCATTAGGCGGATAGGCCGAGAAATTGCCTAAAAGTTTTCATTTATTGGTCGTTTCTAAGCTGTAACTTTTGATTTAAAATTCTTTTTAAGGATTACAATTAAACATAATTAAATCTTATATAAAGGAATACCCAAAGACTGTTTTCGTTCCATCATAACAAGTATATACATACATTAAAACACGAAACATATATATATATATATATATATTAACATATAAAAATTGCGACATTTTTAACTGAAAAAGGGAAACTGAAACACTTTTCACAAGTTACCGCATTGTGTCTAATTTATTAAGAATCCAACACAATCGAAAAGACAGTTTAACCAACGAGTATGAGTACGAATCAGAGGTCGTTGAAGAAAATACTCCTAAAAAATATTCTAAAGCAAGAAAAACTTATGCTAAATCTCCACACCAAGCTAATCTAGCTGCAGAATCGCTAGCTACGTAAAATAAAAATAAAAAGTAATGAAACAGAAAATTACCTTTAGATGAACTTAGCGCAATTGATATAATTAAAGAAATACTTGAGAAGAAAACAACAAATTATATATGAATGATGGAAAACGGAATAGTATTTTACATTGTATATATTATTAGTTTTAGCACGTATATAAAGAAATCACACACACATTATAAACCATTTAAAATCGATGGAAAAATCTAAAATCCTATTAAGTCATCAACTAAGCTGCAATATGAACAGATAATGTCTAAAAATAAAGAAACATTTTTCGAATTCATGCATCTATTAAAATTGAATTTTTAATTTAAATTTTCTTTGTAATTCAGGAAACAGAAAATCCCAGAAATGGAAAAATCTTTTAAGGTTTACTCATTTTGTAGTTTTGCTAGATTGTTGAACTGTCAGCCAAGAGAAATCCACAAAAGCAGTTTATTGAAAACAGATTGTAGAGAACCAGAACTAATATAGACAGACAGAAGAAATAAATATAAGAAATTTATCCGAATCGTAGCGTTTTCCAGGCAGCATATAAACCAACATAAGGCCCCTTTGGGAGATGTGTTTCAGTTCCTTATTTCCAGAAGTTCTCCCATTAGGCAAATAAACAAGTCAGAGTTCACAAGTCACAGCCCAACCATAAGCGTTTCGGTATTCGAGTTATCCTACTAACACAAGTGAAAAATAAAGTAAATTACGTAAGAAACACCTACATATACCTACATACATATAAACAAAGAAGGAAAGATGGAAAATGTAACAAAACTGCAACACAAGTTGACTATTGAAAAGTGCAAAGATTTTAACGTAATTGTTAAACCATACAGCAAATAAATATTAAAATATTCAACATGATGAGACACCATGAGCCACCATGATGAGACACCCTTCAGCTGTACTTGTTTGCGAACATTCTAGAAATTTTAAAAGCACACTAATTGTTAATATGAACCTCGACTCGAGTCTATAAAGTATAAAATTAGTCAACGACAAAAACCAGCGCCAATTTGCATTCAGCGCCATTTGATTTGCATCTGAAATGCCATAGTTACAGTGCGGAACAGAACAAAAAATCCAGACAAACACTGAACACTGCCAAAGTTATGCTTCTCCTTTTTTTTTTGAGATTAGAATTGGGCCGAAATTATTTTTCCGCTAGCTTAGCGCTTTTCGCGTACAAAGTACATGTTTCGATTTGTTTCTTTTAGAGATTTGGACTATGAATAAGTTTTGCATTTATACAAGATATATTTGTATAGGTCGAATAGCAAACGAAAAACTAATCAAACGACATTTGCACTCACTGGACTTTTTAATTATGCAGGCGGAAGACATTCAGAAATTTAGCCAGCAAACTAATCGGTGCAATATTTTATGATTTTAAACAAATAGAGCAACAGGAAGAGCAGAAGAACAGATTCAACCACGCAATAGGGAACCCAATTAGTAGAATGGCAGTACATTATATATACCCATTTACACGTATTTGTTATATATTTTGTAATGTAAGTTAGAAGCATATACTACATATTGAATATTGCACAGACACGTATACATATATAATGCGAAATACGAGTACATTTACACCACAAATAAAACGCCCCCCACAGACAGACAGACAGGTGGACAGCTAAACCCGAACATGCGAAACTGTTTGATAACTATGTATTTATAATGTATGCATTTTTTACCAACGCAAACCCGATAACTGATACTAGATTCCCGATACCCGATAACCTCTCCAAACTTGCCCTATTATGTCAGATATTATGAAATGAAAGTGACACACAGACTAACACAGCAGAAAATCCGATTTGAATGCAGTTTTAGATAAATTTGCGTATAAGTAAATTATGTAAAATCACTTTAATATACATTAAACCCAAATGAGAAACGGAAACTAGTATTAAAATGAAAAAAAAAAGAATTATGAATAAATTACGAATAATAATATGACAGAGGCAACTGTAACTGAAAATGCAACTGCAACTGCAAGTAAAACTAAAAAAATCAATTGTGCAGCATTCGATTCTCTTGCCGGTATTGAAAATTATAGAATTGCAAATTAAGTAAGCAAAAAAAAAATGATGGCGTAAAAACCTTGTAAGCAGATCACAAGCCATTGAAAAAAATGGGGAAATATTTAGTTAAGAACACATACATACACATGCATACACTGACACGTACATATACTTTACACTCATAGACACCCACAACAACAACAACTGCAATTATATTAAACAAAAAAATTATTATAAAAGCCAGAAAACACAAAAAAGAAAAGTGGAAAACAAACAAAAAGAAAAAATAAAAAGTAAATAAAGAATCTGTAACGTTATATGGAAAACGAAAATCGAACTGAAGTTGTTTTTTAACTGGAGTTGGTTTCATAAAAGTTTGTATTAATTTTTATTCTAAATAAATATTCTCCTAATCTCTATACTTCCACTATATTTTCGATTTAATATTGTATATCCCATATTGTGTTATATTAAATCATATTTGTTTAGTGGACGGTAATCCCTTCTTATCGCATTCAACAAGATCCAATACAATCCCTCACCTGGCAAAAGCGTATCGATATTTGTTCGTTTGTACATTACATATTGCATTGTTACAAATGAAACCAATATTAGGCCAATGTCAATGTTGAGGCAGACATGGAGAGAGCCGCTGGCAGACCCTCCTTGGAGTTTATGCTTATTCGACCCGGGTGGGCGGGCTCCTTTGTGTGCAGCTAACACTATTGCCGTTAGCAAATATGGCCAACAGCTCCTATAAACACGACATACATAACACACGACAAAGGGAAACACTTTCTTGCCCGAAGAACCGGCAAGCCGGGTAGCTCTGCACCGCTCCTCCAGTTTTTATTTATTTGCTTGGCTCTGGAGGCTCTGGAGAATGTGTAAATGGATTTGGCTTTGGCTCTACAATTTCCTCTCACCAGCAATAGGATGGAATAAAATCTTTGTTTTGCCAGAAAGGAAAATACTGTACAGAGTTTCTTTACATTTTGCAGTGGAGCATTAAATTTCCAATATGCCTTGCCCACTGTTGAACATTTGTCTTGCGTTTTTCGCCTTCTTCGCGGGCTCTTGGCACGTTCCAACAATTGTTTAGGGCGGAAAACAAATTGCGCATACGCCAAGTGGTACGGGTGCGATGGCCAACACGACGCCAAAGCTGGTGGCATGCAAACATTCACTTTGGGCGCAATTTATAAGCCACAATTTGCGCGGACTATTTTTAGCTAAACAATTTGTCTCTCTTCCAGCTGTCGATTTATTGGCTAACCCTTTCCCTATCTTTTTTTCCAGACTTTCTCCAATAGCCCCGTCCCACGACTGGTATCATCGTCAAACTTTCGGTTTTGTTTGTCTTTCCCCCGCGCAAAATAGCCAGTATATATGGGTTTCTGTCCTTGGGCTGCCAAATTTATGAATTTTGCACTGACAAGAGATGCTCGTTTATCTCATCTAATAAGTTTCGCTTGTTGCGCGGTCCCCTCACTATTGGACTTTCCATTTCGTTTTGAATTTTTCCTCGACTTTGCGTGGGCCGTTTGTTTCTACTCATTTGCAGTAAAATTTTCAAGTAGAGGACTACTGTGGGGACTTCCAACACTCGGAGAAATGGCCTCAATTCGATATTGCGTATACGCCTAGTAAGCATCTGTTGCTTTGGATTTCAGTATATTATTTCAGTATAATTAAAAATTGTTTGCTTGCTTATGAGTCTTAATTTACTGAAAAATTTTGCTTTCATATCTCCCGCATTTGATTTTCTTTTCAGATTTTTATTTTAATCCTAATTTTCATGTTTTTTTTTCGTACTGTATCTAAAATATTGATTCTGGGCTTGGCAAGCAGTTGGACGAGCCTGCCGAATCCTTCGATTTCAGCTTCCGCTTTTGGTTTTCGGCCTTCCTTTCTGTGTGTGCTTTCTTTTATAGCAGGTTGTTAAATGTGCGTTTTTCGCTTTTTGCTGCCAGCCAAGAGCAGTACAAAAGCAAAGGCAATATGTCCGAGATTTTTTAGTTAAGTGCTGCAGTTTATGAAATTGCTTTTGGAACATGCATAGGCCCTTTAAATGGAATTCCACAAGCTATAGCTGGCCCAATATTTAAAGTAAAAGGGAGAGGAGCTAACCCAATGAAACACATGCCACGCATTTATTGATTCCAGACGAGATTTCTTCGTGTTCATTTGTTTAGAGATACTCATCAAATCATCACTTCAAAGCTATTTCGAAAGGCCCGACTTATGCCCGAAAGCATGCAACAAATATTCGCTCTAGATAAGCACATGTCATCCCCACATGCTCTGATTCCGGCTTTTGTAGTCCGTCACCCACATATTTCAATATTTTGCCAACATGTCACATAAATGACATTCATTTCCTACAGTCAACACGCACAATTTGTCGCTCTCAAATGAAATGAAAAGCTCCGAGACAACAGCGGCGCCGAAAGAGCAGCCAGCGTCCCCAGGCATACCGGAAAATCTTGAACAAAAACCAGAAAAAAAGTATACGTAACAAAAACGGAGGAATGCCGCTAACAAGGGCGAAACAGAATGAGCATAACATGTTTTAGCCCAAAAGCAAAAATCAACACATGCAAATGTTGAAAGTGAGAGGAAGAGCTGACAACTCCAGGCAACGTGGCTGCACTCGGAAAAATGTTTGGAAATCCACTTGTCTGGATACGAACAAGCTCCACATTCTATTAATAATGTTCTCCCATGCATTTACACTCTAGAATACATTGTGTAAGCGGATATGTTTAGACTTAACCCACGCGTGCACAACCCGGAAATTCTTAAGGGGCTTCACAAAAAATGAATGAACCCCTGAAAAACTTGAGCAATTTAAATCCTAATCGGGATCAATTTGATTGTCCTACCCCTCTGTGTCTCTACTGCACCGCTCTCCCTTGCGGTTAGTCGTTAAGCCCAACTTGTCAGTCAGTCAAAGGTCAAAAGGGTTGCCCTGGAGGAGAAAAAAGGAATAAGAAGGAGGGCCCAAACAGAAAAGGGACATCGGTCGCTGTCTGACAAGCATTAAATAAATAGCAAAGGATCACTTTAGAAACATATTAAATTTTGTGGCAACAAATTACTTAATGAATGTGGGAATGCGAACAGATAAGGACGAAGGGTAAGCAGGAACAGGAATTGGAATACGAGGATATATCCTCTCGGCCATATGCAAATTCTTTTGCAGCCTCGAGCTCTTGAGTGGGGCGCCAAAAATGTTGATTACTCGCTTGTGCCGGCAAAATTTGCATAAACTGTCGCCAGGCACGTCTGTATATCCGGGGCGGATCTAATTGAGCCGAAATAGGAGCCCCATCAAAGCTCGTTTTGATTGCATTATGGAAGACGGACAAGTTCGAAAACGCCTGCTGTGATTTCTACATATCCAGTCTCGGGCGGACAGAGATCAAGCTTTCATGGGGTTAACCGCCATTTCTGAAATTAATTGGTATCTTTGGTATCTTTGGTTTCTGGTCTGTTGGTCTGTTAGTCTCTGGTCTGTTTGGGACGCACACATCCCACAGATTCACTCAATTAATTTAATGTTTACATTCGCCTGTGGGTCAGCTTTGCATTTCTCCCTGGGTGTCGGTGTCTATGGCGTTTATCGGATTTGGCGTTTTGGGAAAAGGATTAGTTCATTAGTATATATTAAGTGAAGGCTTAAGCTTGTTCTAGCAGATGCATTGCAGTTACATTAAATAAATTTTAGAGTTTGCAAATAGGTTTGCCGAACTGCTTATCAAAATTAAAAAGAAACAAATCGAAAGTTCTTACTCTATCGATTTTGATAAAGCATTAAGTGACACAAGTTTTAAATCTAATAACTCTATATATCCTCACAAAGCTAGCAATGAAAAGTCGTTTTAAATTAAGAATATTATGAATGCAACTTTTCGTCCTGCAGTTTTCCATTAAATTGGGATAATCCGATTTAATAATGCAGCTTCCTGGTCCTGCAGTCCTCCTGGTCGAAATGAATGAGATTTGCTTGAATAAGCCTAGGAAACTGTCTTAAAGCTTAATCAATACGGAAACCAATTAAGTTATCCGGTGAGGTTTCTTTTACTTTTACTCATTTTCATGGCAATGTCCCCTTCATAAGACCTGAAGACCGTTCAACTCTTTCGAGTAATTTAAATGTATGTGTACATACAACGGTAACATTTTCTGATTGCTTTCCATTTGCGGAAGAGATTTTCCCCCACTTCCCAGTTCCCAGCGCCCAGGTCCCAGTCCCCTGTTTTTGAGGTGGGTTGGCATTCAGGCTGTTGTCGGGCGGGGAATGGATATTCATTTAATAAAAGCCAACAGCGAACAAATTTCAATGAAAGACTGCAAGTGCTGTACTGCGTACTGGGACCGTTGCATCCTGGGACCGCTGCATATGTCTGCGTTAGCCTTAAGCGTATACAGTAAAGCCCCGAGGCGAAAACGAAAGGCAATGACAGCGGCAACGACAACGGCAGCAGCAATAACAACAAGAGTTGCAACACCGCCAGCAATGGCAATCGTTATATCAATGGGGGCGGAAAATGGGTGGGAAAAGAAGGAAAAGCGTTGGGCGAAAGGAAGGAAACCCACTGCGTAACGCAGCTTGCTGATAAACTCTTTGGTGGGGCTTTTGACGTGGTACGGACCGCTGAAAGGACATAATAAATGCCTCAACTTTCAGGCCAGCGTTGCACGGCTCGAAAGAGCTTACATAAACTTAATTAAATTTAATCCAAACAGCTCCAAGAAATACCTCTGAAGTCACTAAATCGTAGGCTTGCTAAAATAAATGTTGTTTATTGTTGTTTATGATGTTTATTTATAAGCAACTGATGGAAACTAGGAAACGAATGCTTTTAAAATTATCTGTTTTAAGGACTTTACTAAATAGATTTCAATGTTTTTCATACTGATTGATGCTAAAAAGCTTTTGTAGCTAAGTTTTTATTGATTGTAACCAAACACATCAAATGCAACGTTTTAAAGTGGCTTAATTTGTTTTCCGAAACAATCCTAACAAAAAAAGAAAAGAAATGCCGTGTGTATGAGTTGTCAATGCAAATTCTTGTTAAGTCTACATGTTGACGAAAGGAAGCCGCCAAGTCTTGCTTGCAAGGACATACAAAAGTATATTTTTTTGGTTATCGATTGCAGTCGTTTATATGGAAAATTATTTTCGTATTTGACATTCAAATTTATTCGGTCCTGCATGGTCCTGGGACACTGTATAGTTTCTCATTTTGTAAATTGCATTACTGCCCAGTCATAATTGCGCTGATTAATTTCCATAAAGTAGCCATGGCCAGAAGAGTCGGCCGAGTAGCCTTACAGCTGGCCGGCACTCCGCCATTCTCTCATATACGTATGTATATCCAGGCAGGCTATAAGGCATTTCGCAACCCGGTAAATGAATTGCAGCAACAAAAGTTTACGGCTGCCCGCTCCTTTCTCAGTTAAATTATATGCGCATATTCAATTCTTTTTTCCGTCTCGTTATGCGTCGTAATTTAAAAAGGCAGTTTTCCCATTAGCATAAGAAGCGAAAAGATAATTCTGCGAATCAAGTGAGCTCGGAGGATAAGGGATACAAAGTCAAATGAATTTTTCACAGAACAGAGCCTTGACATTTGACCTTATGGAATTGTTATTTAGAAAGTGGAGCAACTTCTTTTACTTAAGTTACCAATTATTTGAATAGTATGTTTGGAAGTTTAAAGTATCCCAGCGCCTGTCTTTATGCATGAAGTGTCGTAAACTCATTTCGTAGCAAATATTTACCTGTCCATTGATCCGGCTGTCACCTGCCTCTTCTTGCTACGATCCACCCACGCATACCTCTGACGGGAAACACGTGACATTTGCGCGCAACGCAGACGAAAATGGTGAGCTCCAGCCTTTCTTTACGTTATTTTGCACTTTGCACTCTATAAAAATCACGTAAATTTCATTAACAACACTTCGAAAAGAGAACACGAATTTCCAGAGAGTGGGCCACAATGGGAATTCACAGAACAATAATAATTGCAGCGGAATTTAATTGTCCATGGAAAAGTTGGCCGCCAAAAAGTTGCGGAAGTCACACGCCGAGGATACACTCGGCGGCGGCGGCAAAGGTGCAAAAGGATATGCACCGTGAAATCCATGTGCTTTTAATGTTGAAAAATGAGTTTTTGAGCGCGTCGTAAGCGGCCAACTGACCCATGGGCATAGCCCTCTACCCCACCCACCATTCGGCTACTCCCGGTTCCGCCAGCCCCCAGGCAGTCTTTGTGTGTGCAGCGAAGCAATTTGGCGTGTGAAACGGGTCAGGTCAGAGTGCGTCCGCACTCGGCAACATTTGCAGTCGCAATTTATACTGCACTTTCGACCAAGTTGCTGCCTTTCTGGACTTGTTGTTGCCTTTTTAGTTCAATATGTGCTGGCACTGCCACTGGCCCGTCCCCTGCTGCACTTGACCAAGTCACTAAGTGAACGTGCCAGGCTGTGTATTTTCTACTTTAACTATATTTAATTGAAAAAAAATTTCAAACAAGTGCATTTAATATACTCGTACACCAACAAAGAGTGCAGGTCTTTGAGGACCTTCTTTAAAAGAAAGCGACTGCATCACATTTGATATTCAATTTAAATTCTTTTCGCTACCCTTTGAGGACAGACAATATTTCAAAGTGTGGCTTCGAAACCGTTCGGCTTTTAAGCTTAACGCATAATCATAAATACTTGACTTGTCATTTAGTGTGCAATTTCCGCACTTTGCTGCCTCTTTTGCCCCTTTGGAAAAACTTGCCGGTTCCGGCTGCGGGCTCATAATTCCTGCGGTACTGACAGCAAAAGTGGCGCTAATGTGGCAAAGAAGCACGAAGCTAATCATCCACAAAATGACGATGTGATCATAATGAAGTAGTAAGTGGGTATAACATTATCATTATGGGCTGCTCCTGCTTTTGCCTCTGTCGTAGTTGCATTCTGGCTGCAACTTTAATAAGAAAATGATTTCCGTTTGGCAAATTGGAAAAACGTTTGCGGAGTTTGCTCGGTGATTTTTCGTTTCTCGTTTACTTTTTTATCCCTTCTACCCTCCTCAGCTCGCCTAGCCTGGCATGCCATGCCTCCTCTATGTCTGTAATCCATTTATATGGTAATTTCTGTTCGCTGTGCGCTGTGCGTTCCTCGTTGCGCATACGCCACGTGGCCTGTCATAACTATTTCAATTCGCACAACATGTGCTGCAAAAGTAAGAGTAGCTGGCACCGCTGGCAGCAGAAGAACCCGCTACTAAAAATCAATAAGACGCCGTTACCGCGAACAGAGTGGAAACGGATACGGATATAAGCGCAGCAGGTGAATACTAACTGTGCCGCTCTTTGCGGTGGCAGCTCCTACTTTTCCACCTCCATCGGAATCCTCTGGTGAGCATCCCGTTTCTGGCTAAATGATTACTTACAGTTTGTTAAACTGCTCCGCTTGAATTTTATTGTTTCGAGAGATAACCACTTTTCGCGCTTGGCTACGGTTTTCCAGCAAGGCGAAAATTTGTTTCTGGTTTTGGCAGCCAACAGCGAAAATATCTGAAGCTTTTTAGCCAAGATTAGTTAATTAAAAAGAAGAAAAGAAACCTTGAACTCCTAATTAGTGGTTTCAATGTTTTTTGGCATACTTTTTCGACTAAGCGTCTTGAAAATGGAAACGTTTAACTTAATTTTCATAATATTTAATTTACACAATCGAAACGCTGGCTTAAAGGAAACGAAGCATTGTGTGTTACAACACATGTGGGGAATATGGCAATAAATTAATAACGATTTTAATTAGTTTTGTTACACACATTCTTGGAGATACAAAAAGGAAGAACCTCGGCGACACAAGGCTCCAAAATACAAGCTTTGCATTCAAAAAGGTTTTTTTGGTAAATATGCCACAGTTGCGTTTTACCTTTCCGTGCTATTGTTGGTTTTGGTGTCACAGGCGAAAACTAATTTGAAAACATTTTAACACTTGTTTGGCCATTTTGCACTGCTTCCCCTCTGCAACCGCCTTTGACATTATTAGTTGCTGGTGTTGTCGTTATTTTATTAGATTTCATTTTAGGTACATTTACTTTTGCCAGGCATTAGGGCAGAGTGTCCTGCTGGTCTTATATTGCAAAAACATTTGTTCAAATAACGAGCGTAATAACAATAACAACAGGAGCAGTACCAACAGAAAGAGCAACACCAACAGTAACAGCATAAAATATGTATCCACTTTTATGGAGTTTTAATTTGTTTTGTCGCCGAAAACACTTCCTGGAGGGGAGCGACGACGGAGTTGGTAATATCCGTTTCACGTTTTCCGAAGCTAAAACACTCAAAAAGTGTAATTACCCAAATGGTGTTATAATTTAGATGTGTTGCCGGGTGTGTGGGCTCTTGTGTTCCTGGAAGTGTTGTGTTGGAGGACAAATCGAAAGGGCTTAGCAAGAAAATTTAAAGAAAGTTTGCTTTGTTTTCTGAATTTTGTTGCAGAAAGCTTATGAAATTCAAAACGGCAAGTCTCTTTACGGGCTATTATTATAATCGATTTTATTTGGTTTTTCTATTAGAATATAATATTCAAATATTTGCGGATGATATTTGCATTTTAATTTACTTGATATCCAATTACAATTGGGCCTCAATCAATCTCCACTTGTGGTCCTGCCCGTATGTTGTTTACACTCCAGCCAAATGGAATTGCATCTCAATTTATATTTTCCCTTAAAACAATTTGGCCCAACGACAATCATTTGTTCTGTATCTGCACTATTTGCCGCCCCGCTAGGACACCAGCCAGGACACCCGCCCGCCGGCGGATTTGCAAATAAATTACATTGAGGGAAACGTGAGCAGTGCAAGCTAAACTGAAATATGTTTTGTAAAATTCCGCCGAAAAATTGCGCTAACATTAAATTGGACAACATGTGCGCGCCTTTTGCTGTAGCCTTTGCAATAAATTTTACTGATTTACGAGAATGCGATGCGGATGGCGAGCGCCCGGGAAAAGGAAGCGAGGCACACGCTTAACTAACTAAATAAATGTTGCAACTTTTCCCCATCTGGGGCTGCATATCAAATTATTTGTTGCACTTTAATAGTGCCAAAGCGGAGTACAAAAAGTTTAGCACTCCTCTTAGTCCTTGGTCCTTGGTGGCCCACTAGTCCTTGTCTGCTTCGATTTCTTCTATTTCTTTTCCAAATGAATTGCACATTTGACATTTGCCGAACCATTTGAATAATGCAACGTCCCGGGGCGAATGCCACGGCAACCAACAGGTGTCGTCGAGTGTTTTTGTGAACCGGCGAAAAGCTTTTAGCGCCTAGAGGCATGAAAATCAGCTGCTGCAAAGTTACCCCCACTTCGAATCGGTTTGGATAAATGTAGGAAAGAAGTCGCGACTCGCAACGCCACTTGTCATTAAACCCCCTGCCTTGTGCGTCATGCCCGTTCTCCGTTCATGGCACAGTTCACCCGCATTCTGCATTCTGGCGCCTTTGCATTCTGGCCACGCCTTTGTTGCAATCTTTGTAGCAAACTTTTCGCATTAGCTCCCCAAGTTTGATACTCCAAAAACTATTATAGAAAAATATTTTTGCAGCTCGAGTGCGGCCATGGATGCCTGGGTTGGGGAGGCAGCAAGGGGAATTTGATCCTGCAGCTGACTGCTACATTGTATTGGCTGTTAGGAGGTTGCGCCCTAAAAAGCAACAGTGGAATGATTTATGAATAAATTTAAAGGCAAGAAAATTACATTTTCATCCTAAAAAGCGTATCAATACCATTTTAAGTTTACATTTTAGAAGGTAGGAAATTTATTTAAGTAACTTCATATACTTGTAGTGAGTTTTCCTGTTTCAGAAAGTTAAATTATTCTTAAATATTATTTATTTAAACAGGCAAACATTTCCATTAACCAACCTTGGCCCATAACATTTTTTGAGTACTTTAGGGCCACCCACATGTGGAAGCGTGCCTGAGAAACTTTCCCATAAAACTGCCGAATGCTTTTCCTTCTTTCAACGAAGGGGGGAGCAATTGTGTGTGTGTTTGGGTTGCATTATGTGTGCAGGAGCTGTCGTTGTCGACATCGTCTAGATTGGCACTCGATACTCGCAACTGCATTCCTGCGACATCATAGGGTTTCTCCCACCCGCCCAGCATCCTTTTGTATTTTCAGCTTAGTTAACACAAAGGCATATTTACTTTTCCTCCCATACTTGGGGAAGAATGGGCCAACGAAAACCGAAAAAGTTACTTGCATAAAATTTGATAAATTCGGTGAGAGACTTCCATGTCTCCTGGACTGACGGCAAATCTAATAAAAAATACCATTCAAGGCTTCACTGTGTACGCCTCAAGCTGCCACTGCGGTCAAAAGTTAAAGCGTTCAGTGTCATAGTCAGCTTTTTGTTAGTCAAACTCCTTCGGAGTTCAAGTGTAATTTCCGAAATCGTGCATATGTTCATTGACATCTTCTTCGGTCACGCTCCGTCGTTGTTTCCCTTGAATTCAATTACCTTTTTAGGCCCCAAAATTATCATCCAGCTGGGAAAACATTCCGGGTTGTCTTCAACTTAAAGCCCAAGGCTTCGGTGATTCCATTATCCAGCTTCCGCGCTGAACTTGAACCAACTGTTGCCTCTACTTAGCTGTGATGTGTAACTTGTCAGAAGTTTGCTGACGTGCAGATTAAACGCCGAGTAGAGTCTGCCAGGAGCAGTGGGGTATCATTTATCATAAGCTGCGTACTCGAAACATTTTGTTGACACTCCTGACGGCTTGCAGTTCATGGATAATGAATTCCGAGGGCACCGCCAGAGCGCTGAAAAGGGTTAAGCCATTGGGTGAAATATTATTCCGTTCTTTTGCACGAGGATAAAGGGTCTATTCTGTAGAAAATTGAATATTTTCAATACTATGATTTTAATAACAATTCGAGTCCATTGTAATAGAGCACATATCCAACTGTGACGAATAGTTTGATCCACCTGACAATATACAATATTTGGTGTAGGGTCCATGAATGGGGAATAGACAGAGGACATAGTCTGCTCAACGGGACGTTACAAATCACAACAATCATGCGCGTTCAATTGTGCATATTGATTGTGAATATAATGCCCATTTCACGTGTTGATTGTGCTCACAGGTCACATAACAGAGGTTCCGGCCCACGACCTATAAGCCACTCCCCCAGCCGTTAGGGCCCACCTCTCCGAGCAAACTAGCTCAAGTCCCCGGACGAGTGGCGTACCTTTTGTGACTGCCTGCTGTCTCGGCTGTCATTTGTCGGTGCCCTTGTTCATGTCCCTGTCTTTGTATCTGCCTCAGAATCAGTCTCAGTCTCAGTCTCAGTGTGCCGCAGCTTGTGTTTCCCCCATGGACTCAAGGACAAGAGGCTTATCCGGCGCAGCTTGTTGCGCGGTTGTCCTAAGGTCGACCCCACTAGCGCACTGAAACAAGCAGCTGGGAATAGATAAACTTTATTAAGTTATTTTTTACTCCGTAATATTATAGTCTTGTGTACGTATATTTTGCAAAATTCTGGAGATTAAAGTTCTGAAACTTTATTTTTTTTCTACTTAGCCGCTGAATGTTTTTAAGACAGATAGACCGGAATATTTCTTTTAGTGGACTCTCCTACTACTCTTCGTTCTGTGTAATTGTGCGCACTCGGGACAACCTCGTTTGTCATTGTAAATTATGCGGTTAAATCGTTCGTGGGCCTAGTTCTAGCCTTAAAGCACGTCTTTAATATAAAACGTAACCATTTGATTAAAGTTTCCTCTATTTGGCTTTGCAGCAAAAAAGTATATTCATGGTAGGGTGCGGAATTCAGCTCAGCTACAAACTATTTCTGTACCTTAAGAAATTGGCTTTGTAGTCACTTATAATTTACATATCTGTTACACATGCAAACAGGAATTTGGAGAAAAAAATGTATTTATTACCTTTCCTTTTTAAGTTAGCGACCCAAAAATAAGAATTGGAAAGAGTTTTTTATGCTTAAAAAAATCTCTAGGATTCTTCACGGTGATGATCTAAATAAAATGAAGAGGGATAACCTCTTTAGCAGACTTAATTAAAAATGAGTTCATCATTGAATGTTTTTATTTACGGAACACGACTTTAAACTTTTTCAGTTAAGTTTTATAGTTCGGCAAAATCCTTGGCAGATTCCAGGATATTCTGCTATTTAACCGGGTCGCTGTTTTTCCAAGACATAAATTCACGTTTCTACGTTGATGGATTAATCTCTATCACATGTAAACAAATCACGTGCTGCAAGAGAGTCCTTTCCTTATTTTTGTGGCTGATGTTGGTTCATGGCACTTTTAGCTTCTGGTTACTGCTTTTTCACACGGCTCGAGCTGCCGGGTTGTATCATAAAGTCATTTAAGCATATAAATTGCACTTTTTTGCTCCTCGCCCATGGCGCAAATACACGTTCCACGGGACAAGCCTGCAAACCTCTCGTATGTATATTTAACTGAATTCTCTTAAAAGCAAAACCTAAAAAACGTCTTAAACGCAAGATTTTCATTTTTTCCGTCCCTAGGCACTTGACTGAAGCTCTTGAATATAGGCATCAGTTTTCTTTAATATAAAGCGACCGAACAAACCATAGCGTCGTATTTGGGATGCAAAGATTTCATAATATATATATTTATATATATATATATATTTTTTTCTTTTTTTTGCAAATGTCGACCAAATTTTATTTGTTTGATAAAATATCAAAAATATCTTTGGATATTCTAAACTGTTCTAAAATAGGGATATTTTAGATTTTCAACATATGGAAAGTGGACGTTTGTCAAAAACTTATTTTTTCTTCCTTCTTTCTTCCTTTTGATTAAGTTTTTAAGGATATTTTTGCCATTTTGAAGCCGATTTCGAACAAAGATACCATTTAAGAATGGGGGCTTCACTTGCTTTCCATTATAATCAAAGATTTTTATTGAATCGAATTGTAAACTTCATAAAGTCGTTTCAAACGTCGCCTATACGCCTATAAGTCCTTTTCTCGCCCCCTTACTTATGTTTTTAAAAAAATACGCTTAATAGACATACGATTATTAGATAGTACTCGAAGATGCAAATTCGGGAAGGTATAACTTTCGCTGATTGGAGGTGAACAAACCAAGTTATTGCCCTTTCGATAGATAAATTGCATTGTTTTTGAATTGCAAAATACGGAAAGTTGATATTTCTTAAAATGTAACTTTTGTAACCATTTCATAGCGTATATTTTATTCAATTTTAAACCGATTTCAAAACGAAATACCATTCATGAATCAGGGCCTCACTCTGCTTCAATCTGCATCAAAAAATCTGAGAAACTGACCAAAAAAAATGTTGATAGATTTTTCGACATTTTTAAAAGGGGTACCATCATGATTTTTTTCAAAAATCGACCACATTTTTTTTGTTTGATATTTATTATCTTCGGATGCACCTTAAAGGAGATTGAAGTCCTGATTTAAAAATGACATTTTGTTTCAAAATCGGTTGCAAATTAGCTTAGATATTCAAATAAAACTTTTATAAAAAAGGAAAATTTTAGATTTTCAACATAAAGGAAGTGGACGTTTGTCAAAAACTTTTTTTTTCTTCCTTTTGATTAAGTTTTTAAGGATATTTTTGCCATTTTGATGCCGATTTCGAACAAAGATACCATTTAAGAATGGGGGCTTCATTTGCTTTCCATTATAATCTAAGATTTTTATTGAATCGAATTGTAAACTTCATAAAGTCGTTTCAAACGTCGCCTATACGCCTATAAGTCCTTTTCTCGCCCCCTTACTTATGTTTTTAAAAAAATACGCTTAATAGACATACGATTATTAGATAGTACTCGAAGATGCAAATTCGGGAAGGTATAACTTTCGCTGATTGGAGGTGAACAAACCAAGTTATTGCCCTTTCGATAGATAAATTGCATTGTTTTTGAATAGCAAAATACGGAAAGTTGATATTTCTTAAAATGTAACTTTTTTAACCATTTCATAGCGAATATTTTATTCAATTTTAAACCGATTTCAAAACGAAATACCATTCATGAATCAGGGCCTCACTCTGCTTCAATCTGCATCAAAAAATCTGAGAAACTGACCAACAAAAATTTTCATCGATTTTTCGACATTTTTAAAAGGGGTACCATCATGAATTTTTTCAAAATCGACCAAATTTTTTTTGTTTGATATTTTTTATCTTCGGATGCACCTTAAAGGAGATTGAAGTCCTGATTTAAAAATGACATTTTGTTTCAAAATCGGTTGCAAATTAGCTTAGATATTCAAATAAAACTGTTCTAAAAAAGGAAAATTTTAGATTTTCAACATAAAGGAAGTGGACGTTTGTCAAAAACTTTTTTTTCTTCCTTTTGATTAAGTTTTTAAGGATATTTTTGCCATTTTGATGCCGATTTCGAACAAAGATACCATTTAAGAATGGGGGCTTCATTTGCTTTCCATTATAATCTAAGATTTTTATTGAATCGAATTGTAAACTTCATAAAGTCGTTTCAAACGTCGCCTATACGCCTATAAGTCCATTTCTCGCCCCCTTACTTATGTTTTTAAAAAAATACGCTTAATAGACATACGATTATTAGATAGTACTCGAAGATGCAAATTCTGGAAGGTATAACTTTCGCTGATTGGAGGTGAACAAACCAAGTTATTGCCCTTTCGATAGATAAATTGCATTGTTTTTGAATAGCAAAATACGGAAAGTTGATATTTCTTAAAATGTAACTTTTTTAACCATTTCATAGCGTATATTTTATTCAATTTTAAACCGATTTCAAAACGAAATACCATTCATGAATCAGGGCCTCACTCTGCTTCAATCTGCATCAAAAAATCTGAGAAACTGACCAACAAAAATTTTCATCGATTTTTCGACATTTTTAAAAGGGGTACCATCATGAATTTTTTCAAAAATCGACCAAATTTTTTTTGTTTGATATTTTTTATCTTTGGATGCACGTTAAAGGAGATTGAAGTCCTGATTTGAAAATGACATTTCGTTTCAAAATCGGTTGCAAATTAGCTTAGATATTCAAATAAATTTTAGATTTTCAACATGAAGGAATTGGACGTTTGTCAAAAACTTATTTTTTCTTCTTTTTGATTAAGTTTTTAAGGATATTTTTGCCATTTTGATGCCGATTTCGAACAAAGATACCATTTAAGAATGGGGGCTTCATTTGCTTTCCATTATAATCAAAGATTTTTATTGAACCGAATTGTTAACTTCATATAATCGTTTCAAACGTCACCCATACACCTATATGTCCTTTTCTCGCACCCTTACTTATGTTTTTAAAAAATACGCTTGATAGACATACGATAATTAGATAGTACTCGAAGATGCAAATTCGGGAAGGTATAACTTTCGCTGATTGGAGGTGAACAAACCAAGTTATTGCCCTTTCGATAGATAAATTGCATTGTTTTTGAATAGCAAAATACGGAAAGTTGATATTTCTTAAAATGTAACTTTTTTAACCATTTCATAGCGTATATTTTATTCAATTTTAAACCGATTTCAAAACGAAATACCATTCATGAATCAGGGCCTCACTCTGCTTTAATCTGCATCAAAGAATCTGAGAAACTGACCAAAAAAATTTTTGATCGATTTTTCGACATTTTTAAAAGGGGTATCATCATGAATTTTTTCAAAAATCGACCAAATTTTTTTTGTTTGATATTTTTTATCTTTGGATGCACATTAAAGGAGATTGAAGTCTTGATTTAAAAATGACATTTCGTTTCAAAATCGGTTGCAAATTAGCTTAGATATTCAAATAAAACTGTTCTAAAAAAGGAAAATTTTAGATTTTCAACATAAAGGAAGTGGACGTTTGTCAAAAACTTTTTTTCTTCCTTTTGATTAAGTTTTTAAGGATATTTTTGCCATTTTGATGCCGATTTCGAACAAAGATACCATTTAAGAATGGGGGCTTCATTTGCTTTCCATTATAATCAAAGATTTTTATTGAATCGAATTGTAAACTTCATAAAGTCGTCTCAAACGTCGCCTATACGCCTATAATTCCTTTTCTCGCCCTCTTACTTATGTTTTTAAAAAA
Source organism: Drosophila vallismaia (assembly GCA_035047325.1). Lineage (NCBI taxonomy): Eukaryota > Metazoa > Arthropoda > Insecta > Diptera > Drosophilidae > Drosophila > Drosophila vallismaia. The sequence goes on along the minus strand of JAWNPU010000090.1, from coordinate 19,900,031 downwards.
ATACCATCATGATATTTTTCAAAAATCGACCACATTTTTTTTGTTTGATATTTATTATCTTCGGATGCACCTTAAAGGAGATTGAAGTCCTGATTTAAAAATGACATTTTGTTTCAAAATCGGTTGCAAATTAGCTTAGATATTCAAATAAAACTTTTATAAAAAAGGAAAATTTTAGATTTTCAACATAAAGGAAGTGGACGTTTGTCAAAAACTTTTTTTTCTTCCTTTTGATTAAGTTTTTAAGGATATTTTTGCCATTTTGATGCCGATTTCGAACAAAGATACCATTTAAGAATGGGGGCTTCATTTGCTTTCCATTATAATCTAAGATTTTTATTGAATCGAATTGTAAACTTCATAAAGTCGTTTCAAACGTCGCCTATACGCCTATAAGTCCTTTTCTCGCCCCCTTACTTATGTTTTTAAAAAAATACGCTTAATAGACATACGATTATTAGATAGTACTCGAAGATGCAAATTCGGGAAGGTATAACTTTCGCTGATTGGAGGTGAACAAACCAAGTTATTGCCCTTTCGATAGATAAATTGCATTGTTTTTGAATAGCAAAATACGGAAAGTTGATATTTCTTAAAATGTAACTTTTTTAACCATTTCATAGCGAATATTTTATTCAATTTTAAACCGATTTCAAAACGAAATACCATTCATGAATCAGGGCCTCACTCTGCTTCAATCTGCATCAAAAAATCTGAGAAACTGACCAACAAAAATTTTCATCGATTTTTCGACATTTTTAAAAGGGGTACCATCATGAATTTTTTCAAAATCGACCAAATTTTTTTTGTTTGATATTTTTTATCTTCGGATGCACCTTAAAGGAGATTGAAGTCCTGATTTAAAAATGACATTTTGTTTCAAAATCGGTTGCAAATTAGCTTAGATATTCAAATAAAACTGTTCTAAAAAAGGAAAATTTTAGATTTTCAACATAAAGGAAGTGGACGTTTGTCAAAAACTTTTTTTTCTTCCTTTTGATTAAGTTTTTAAGGATATTTTTGCCATTTTGATGCCGATTTCGAACAAAGATACCATTTAAGAATGGGGGCTTCATTTGCTTTCCATTATAATCTAAGATTTTTATTGAATCGAATTGTAAACTTCATAAAGTCGTTTCAAACGTCGCCTATACGCCTATAAGTCCATTTCTCGCCCCCTTACTTATGTTTTTAAAAAAATACGCTTAATAGACATACGATTATTAGATAGTACTCGAAGATGCAAATTCTGGAAGGTATAACTTTCGCTGATTGGAGGTGAACAAACCAAGTTATTGCCCTTTCGATAGATAAATTGCATTGTTTTTGAATAGCAAAATACGGAAAGTTGATATTTCTTAAAATGTAACTTTTTTAACCATTTCATAGCGTATATTTTATTCAATTTTAAACCGATTTCAAAACGAAATACCATTCATGAATCAGGGCCTCACTCTGCTTCAATCTGCATCAAAAAATCTGAGAAACTGACCAACAAAAATTTTCATCGATTTTTCGACATTTTTAAAAGGGGTACCATCATGAATTTTTTCAAAAATCGACCAAATTTTTTTTGTTTGATATTTTTTATCTTTGGATGCACGTTAAAGGAGATTGAAGTCCTGATTTGAAAATGACATTTCGTTTCAAAATCGGTTGCAAATTAGCTTAGATATTCAAATAAATTTTAGATTTTCAACATGAAGGAATTGGACGTTTGTCAAAAACTTATTTTTTCTTCTTTTTGATTAAGTTTTTAAGGATATTTTTGCCATTTTGATGCCGATTTCGAACAAAGATACCATTTAAGAATGGGGGCTTCATTTGCTTTCCATTATAATCAAAGATTTTTATTGAACCGAATTGTTAACTTCATATAATCGTTTCAAACGTCACCCATACACCTATATGTCCTTTTCTCGCACCCTTACTTATGTTTTTAAAAAATACGCTTGATAGACATACGATAATTAGATAGTACTCGAAGATGCAAATTCGGGAAGGTATAACTTTCGCTGATTGGAGGTGAACAAACCAAGTTATTGCCCTTTCGATAGATAAATTGCATTGTTTTTGAATAGCAAAATACGGAAAGTTGATATTTCTTAAAATGTAACTTTTTTAACCATTTCATAGCGTATATTTTATTCAATTTTAAACCGATTTCAAAACGAAATACCATTCATGAATCAGGGCCTCACTCTGCTTTAATCTGCATCAAAGAATCTGAGAAACTGACCAAAAAAATTTTTGATCGATTTTTCGACATTTTTAAAAGGGGTATCATCATGAATTTTTTCAAAAATCGACCAAATTTTTTTTGTTTGATATTTTTTATCTTTGGATGCACATTAAAGGAGATTGAAGTCTTGATTTAAAAATGACATTTCGTTTCAAAATCGGTTGCAAATTAGCTTAGATATTCAAATAAAACTGTTCTAAAAAAGGAAAATTTTAGATTTTCAACATAAAGGAAGTGGACGTTTGTCAAAAACTTTTTTTCTTCCTTTTGATTAAGTTTTTAAGGATATTTTTGCCATTTTGATGCCGATTTCGAACAAAGATACCATTTAAGAATGGGGGCTTCATTTGCTTTCCATTATAATCAAAGATTTTTATTGAATCGAATTGTAAACTTCATAAAGTCGTCTCAAACGTCGCCTATACGCCTATAATTCCTTTTCTCGCCCTCTTACTTATGTTTTTAAAAAAATACGCTTAATAGACATAAGATTATTAGATAGTACTCGAAGATGCAAATTCGGGAAGGTATAACTTTCGCTGATTGGAGGTGAACAAACCAAGTTATTGCCCTTTCGATAGATAAATTGCATTGTTTTTGAATAGCAAAATACGGAAAGTTGATATTTCTTAAAATGTAACTTTTTTAACCATTTCATAGCGTATATTTTATTCAATTTTAAACCGATTTCAAAACGAAATACCATTCATGAATCAGGGCCTCACTCTGCTTCAATCTGCATCAAAAAATCTGAGAAACTGACCAAAAAAAATTTTCATCGATTTTTCGACATTTTTAAAAGGGGTACCATCATGAATTTTTTCAAAAATCGACCAAATTTTTCGATAGATAAATTGCATTGTTTTTGAATAGCAAAATACGGAAAGTTGATATTTCTTAAAATGTAACTTTTTTAACCATTTCATAGCGTATATTTTATTCAATTTTAAACCGATTTCAAAACGAAATACCATTCATGAATCAGGGCCTCACTCTGCTTTAATCTGCATCAAAGAATCTGAGAAACTGACCAAAAAAATTTTTGATCGATTTTTCGACATTTTTAAAAGGGGTACCATAATGAATTTTTTCAAAATCGACCAAATTTTTTTTGTTTGATATTTTTTATCTTCGGATGCACCTTAAAGGAGATTGAAGTCCTGATTTAAAAATGACATTTTGTTTCAAAATCGGTTGCAAATTAGCTTAGATATTCAAATAAAACTTTTATAAAAAAGGAAAATTTTAGATTTTCAACATAAAGGAAGTGGACGTTTGTCAAAAAATTTTTTTTCTTCCTTTTGATTAAGTTTTTAAGGATATTTTTGCCATTTTGATGCCGATTTCGAACAAAGATACCATTTAAGAATGAGGGCTTCATTTGCTTTCCATTATAATCTAAGATTTTTATTGAATCGAATTGTAAACTTCATAAAGTCGTTTCAAACGTCGCCTATACGCCTATAAGTCCGTTTCTCGCCCCCTTACTTATGTTTTTAAAAAAATACGCTTAATAGACATAAGATTATTAGATAGTACTCGAAGATGCAAATTCGGGAAGGTATAACTTTCGCTGATTGGAGGTGAACAAACCAAGTTATTGCCCTTTCGATAGATAAATTGCATTGTTTTTGAATAGCAAAATACGGAAAGTTGATATTTCTTAAAATGTAACTTTTTTAACCATTTCATAGCGTATATTTTATTCAATTTTAAACCGATTTCAAAACGAAATACCATTCATGAATCAGGGCCTCACTCTGCTTCAATCTGCATCAAAAAATCTGAGAAACTGACCAAAAAAAATTTTGATCGATTTTTCGACATTTTCAAAAGGGGTACCATCATGAATTTTTTCAAAAATCGACCAAATTTTTTTTGTTTGATATTTTTTATCTTCGGATGCACCTTAAAGGAGATTGAAGTCCTGATTTAAAAATGACATTTCGTTTCAAAATCGGTTGCAAATTAGGTTAGATATTCAAATAAAACTGTTCTAAATAAGGGAAATTTTAGATTTTCAACATAAAGGAAGTGGACGTATGTCGAAAACTCATTTTTTCTTCCATTTGATTAAGTTTTTAAGGATATTTTTGCCATTTTGAAGCCGATTTCGATTAAAGATACCATTTAAGAATGGGGGCTTCATTTGCTTTCCATTATAATCAAAGATTTTTTTTGAATCGAAGTGTAAACTTCATAAAATCGTTTCAAACGTCACCTATACGCTTATATGTAGTTTTCTCGGCCCCTTACTTATATTTAAAAAAAAAAACGCTTGATAGACATACGATTATTAGATAGTACTCGAAGATCCAAATTCGGGAAGGTATAACTTTCGCTGATTGGAGGTGAACGACCGAAGTTATGATTAAATTGGTAAAATTTATCAAAATGCAAAATCACGTAGGCCCAAATATCCTTTCCTCATCCTTTTGCTTAAGTTTTTTAAGATATTTTTGCCAATTTGTATCCGATTTCACACCAAGATACCATTTAAGAATGTGCGCTTCATTTACTTTCCATTATAATCAAAGATTTTTATTGAATCGAATTGTAAACTTCATAAAGTCGTCTCAAACGTCGCCTATACGCCTATAATTCCTTTTCTCGCCCTCTTACTTATGTTTTTAAAAAATACGCTTAATAGACATACGATTATTAGATAGTACTCGAAGATTCAAATTCGGGAAGGTATAACTTTCGCTGATTGGAGGTGAACAACCGAAGTTATTGCCCTTTCGATAGATAAATTGCATTGTTTTTGAATAGCAAAATACGGAAAGTTGATATTTCTTAAAATGTAACTTTTTTAACCATTTCATAGCGTATCTTTTATTCAATTTTAAACCGATTTCAAAACGAAATACCATTCATGAATCAGGGCCTCACTCTGCTTTAATCTGCATCAAAGAATCTGAGAAACTGACCAAAAAAATTTTTGATCGATTTTTCGACATTTTTAAAAGGGGTACCATCATGATTTGTTTCAAAAATCGACCAAATTTTTTTGTTTGATATTTTTTATCTTTGGATGCACGTTAAAGGAGATTGAAGTCCTGATTTAAAAATGACATTTCGTTTCAAAATCGGTTGCAACTTAGCTTAGATATTCAAATAAAACTGTTCTAAATAAGGGAAATTTTAGATTTTTAACATAAAGGAAGTGGACGTATGTCGAAAACTCATTTTTTCTTCCATTTGATTAAGTTTTTAAGGATATTTTTGCCATTTTGAAGCCGATTTCGAACAAAGATACCATTTAAGAATGGGGGCTTCATTTGCTTTCTATTATAATCAAAGATTTTTATTGAAACGAATTGTTAACTTCATATAATCGTTTCAAACGTCACCCATACACCTATATGTCCTTTTCTCGCACCCTTACTTATGTTTTTAAAAAATACGCTTGATAGACATACGATTATTAGATAGTACTCGAAGATGCAAATTCGGGAAGGTATAACTTTCGCTGATTGGAGGTGAACAAACCAAGTTATTGCCCTTTCGATAGATAAATTGCATTGTTTTTGAATAGCAAAATACGGAAAGTTGATATTTCTTAAAATGTAACTTTTTTAACCATTTCATAGCGTATGTTTTATTCAATTTTAAACCGATTTCAAAACGAAATACCATTCATGAATCAGGGCCTCACTCTGCTTCAATCTGCATCAAAAAATCTGAGAAACTGACCAAAAAAAATGATCGATTTTTCGACATTTTTAAAAGGGGTACCATCATGAATTTTTTCAAAAATCGACCAAATTTTTTTTGTTTGATATTTTTTATCTTTGAATGCACATTAAAGGAGATTGAAGTCCTGATTTAAAAATGACATTTCGTTTCAAAATCGGTTGCAAATTAGCTTAGATATTCAAATAAAACTGTTCTAAAAAAGGAAAATTTTAGATTTTCAACATAAAGGAAGTTGACGTATGTCGAAAACTCATTTTTTCTTCCATTTGATTAAGTTTTTAAGGATATTTTTGCCATTTTGAAGCCGATTTCGAACAAAGATACCATTTAAGAATGGGGGCTTCATTTGCTTTCCATTATAATCAAAGATTTTTATTGAATCGAATTGTAATCTTCATAAAGTCGTCTCAAACGTCGCCTGTACGCCTATAATTCCTTTTCTCGCCCTCTTACTTATGTTTTTAAAAAAATACGCTTGATAGACATACGATTATTAGATAGTACTCGAAGATTCAAATTCGGGAAGGTATAACTTTCGCTGATTGGAGGTGAACAACCGAAGTTATTGCCCTTTCGATAGATAAATTGCATTGTTTTTGAATTGCAAAATACGGAAAGTTGATATTTCTTAAAATGTAACTTTTGTAACCATTTCATAGCGTATATTTTATTCAATTTTAAACCGATTTCAAAACGAAATACCATTCATGAATCAGGGCCTTACTCTGCTTTAATCTGCATCAAAGAATCTGAGAAACTGACCAAAAAAATTTTTGATCGATTTTTCGACATTTTTAAAAGGGGTACCATCATGATTTTTTTCAAAAATCGACCAAATTTTTTTTGTTTGATATTTTTTATCTTTGGATGCACGTTAAAGGAGATTGAAGTCCTGATTTAAAAATGACATTTCGTTTCAAAATCGGTTGCAACTTAGCTTAGATATTCAAATAAAACTGTTCTAAATAAGGGAAATTTTAGATTTTCAACATAAAGGAAGTGGACGTATGTCGAAAACTCATTTTTTCTTCCATTTGATTAAGTTTTTAAGGATATTTTTGCCATTTTGAAGCCGATTTCGAACAAAGATACCATTTAAGAATGGGGGCTTCATTTGCTTTCCATTATAATCAAAGATTTTTATTGAATCGAATTGTAATCTTCATAAAGTCGTCTCAAACGTCGCCTATACGCCTATAATTCCTTTTCTCGCCCTCTTACTTATGTTTTTAAAAAAATACGCTTGATAGACATACGATTATTAGATAGTACTCGAAGATTCAAATTCGGGAAGGTATAACTTTCGCTGATTGGAGGTGAACAACCGAAGTTATTGCCCTTTCGATAGATAAATTGCATTGTTTTTGAATTGCAAAATACGGAAAGTTGATATTTCTTAAAATGTAACTTTTGTAACCATTTCATAGCGTATATTTTATTCAATTTTAAACCGATTTCAAAACGAAATACCATTCATGAATCAGGGCCTCACTCTGCTTTAATCTGCATCAAAGAATCTGAGAAACTGACCAAAAAAATTTTTGATCGATTTTTCGACATTTTTAAAAGGGGTACCATCATGATTTTTTTCAAAAATCGACCAAATTTTTTTTGTTTGATATTTTTTATCTTTGGATGCACGTTAAAGGAGATTGAAGTCCTGATTTAAAAATGACATTTCGTTTCAAAATCGGTTGCAACTTAGCTTAGATATTCAAATAAAACTGTTCTAAATAAGGGAAATTTTAGATTTTCAACATAAAGGAAGTGGACGTATGTCGAAAACTCATTTTTTCTTCCATTTGATTAAGTTTTTAAGGATATTTTTGCCATTTTGAAGACGATTTCGAACAAAGATACCATTTAAGAATGGGGGCTTCATTTGCTTTCTATTATAATCAAAGATTTTTATTGAAACGAATTGTTAACTTCATATAATCGTTTCAAACGTCACCCATACACCTATATGTCCTTTTCTCGCACCCTTACTTATGTTTTTAAAAAATACGCTTGATAGACATACGATTATTAGATAGTACTCGAAGATGCAAATTCGGGAAGGTATAACTTTCGCTGATTGGAGGTGAACAAACCAAGTTATTGCCCTCTCGATAGATAAATTGCATTGTTTTTGAATAGCAAAATACGGAAAGTTGATATTTCTTAAAATGTAACTTTTGTAACCATTTCATAGCGTATATTTTATTCAATTTTAAACCGATTTCAAAACGAAATACCATTCATGAATCAGGGCCTCACTCTGCTTCAATCTGCATCAAAAAATCTGAGAAACTGACCAAAAAAAATGTTGATAGATTTTTCGACATTTTTAAAAGGGGTACCATCATGATTTTTTTCAAAAATCGACCACATTTTTTTTGTTTGATATTTATTATCTTCGGATGCACATTAAAGGAGATTGAAGTCCTGATTTAAAAATGACATTTCGTTTCAAAATCGGTTGCAAATTAGCTTAGATATTCAAATAAAACTGTTCTAAAAAAGGAAAATTTTAGATTTTCAACATAAAGGAAGTTGACGTATGTCGAAAACTCATTTTTTCTTCCATTTGATTAAGTTTTTAAGGATATTTTTGCCATTTTGAAGCCGATTTCGAACAAAGATACCATTTAAGAATGGGGGCTTCATTTGCTTTCCATTATAATCAAAGATTTTTATTGAATCGAATTGTAATCTTCATAAAGTCGTCTCAAACGTCGCCTGTACGCCTATAATTCCTTTTCTCGCCCTCTTACTTATGTTTTTAAAAAAATACGCTTGATAGACATACGATTATTAGATAGTACTCGAAGATTCAAATTCGGGAAGGTATAACTTTCGCTGATTGGAGGTGAACAACCGAAGTTATTGCCCTTTCGATAGATAAATTGCATTGTTTTTGAATTGCAAAATACGGAAAGTTGATATTTCTTAAAATGTAACTTTTGTAACCATTTCATAGCGTATATTTTATTCAATTTTAAACCGATTTCAAAACGAAATACCATTCATGAATCAGGGCCTTACTCTGCTTTAATCTGCATCAAAGAATCTGAGAAACTGACCAAAAAAATTTTTGATCGATTTTTCGACATTTTTAAAAGGGGTACCATCATGATTTTTTTCAAAAATCGACCAAATTTTTTTTGTTTGATATTTTTTATCTTTGGATGCACGTTAAAGGAGATTGAAGTCCTGATTTAAAAATGACATTTCGTTTCAAAATCGGTTGCAACTTAGCTTAGATATTCAAATAAAACTGTTCTAAATAAGGGAAATTTTAGATTTTCAACATAAAGGAAGTGGACGTATGTCGAAAACTCATTTTTTCTTCCATTTGATTAAGTTTTTAAGGATATTTTTGCCATTTTGAAGCCGATTTCGAACAAAGATACCATTTAAGAATGGGGGCTTCATTTGCTTTCCATTATAATCAAAGATTTTTATTGAATCGAATTGTAATCTTCATAAAGTCGTCTCAAACGTCGCCTATACGCCTATAATTCCTTTTCTCGCCCTCTTACTTATGTTTTTAAAAAAATACGCTTGATAGACATACGATTATTAGATAGTACTCGAAGATTCAAATTCGGGAAGGTATAACTTTCGCTGATTGGAGGTGAACAACCGAAGTTATTGCCCGTTCGATAGATAAATTGCATTGTTTTTGAATTGCAAAATACGGAAAGTTGATATTTCTTAAAATGTAACTTTTGTAACCATTTCATAGCGTATATTTTATTCAATTTTAAACCGATTTCAAAACGAAATACCATTCATGAATCAGGGCCTCACTCTGCTTTAATCTGCATCAAAGAATCTGAGAAACTGACCAAAAAAATTTTTGATCGATTTTTCGACATTTTTAAAAGATTTTTTTCAAAAATCGACCAAATTTTTTTTGTTTGATATTTTTTATCTTTGGATGCACGTTAAAGGAGATTGAAGTCCTGATTTAAAAATGACATTTCGTTTCAAAATCGGTTGCAACTTAGCTTAGATATTCAAATAAAACTGTTCTAAATAAGGGAAATTTTAGATTTTCAACATAAAGGAAGTGGACGTATGTCGAAAACTCATTTTTTCTTCCATTTGATTAAGTTTTTAAGGATATTTTTGCCATTTTGAAGCCGATTTCGAACAAAGATACCATTTAAGAATGGGGGCTTCATTTGCTTTCCATTATAATCAAAGATTTTTATTGAAACGAATTGTTAACTTCATATAATCGTTTCAAACGTCACCCATACACCTATATGTCCTTTTCTCGCACCCTTACTTATGTTTTTAAAAAATACGCTTGATAGACATACGATTATTAGATAGTACTCGAAGATGCAAATTCGGGAAGGTATAACTTTCGCTGATTGGAGGTGAACAAACCAAGTTATTGCCCTCTCGATAGATAAATTGCATTGTTTTTGAATAGCAAAATACGGAAAGTTGATATTTCTTAAAATGTAACTTTTGTAACCATTTCATAGCGTATATTTTATTCAATTTTAAACCGATTTCAAAACGAAATACCATTCATGAATCAGGGCCTCACTCTGCTTCAATCTGCATCAAAAAATCTGAGAAACTGACCAAAAGAAATTTTGATCGATTTTTCGACATTTTCAAAAGGGGTACCATCATGAATTTTTTCAAAAATTGACCAAATTTTTTTTGTTTGATATTTTTTATCTTCGGATGCACCTTAAAGGAGATTGAAGTCCTGATTTAAAAATGACATTTTGTTTCAAAATCGGTTGCAAATTAGCTTAGATATTCAAATAAATTTTAGATTTTCAACATGAAGGAAGTGGACGTTTGTCAAAAACTTATTTTTGCTTCTTTTTGATTAAGTTTTTAAGGATATTTTTGCCATTTTGAAGCCGATTTCGAACAAAGATACCATTTAAGAATGGGGGCTTCATTTGCTTTCCATTATAATCAAAGATTTTTTTTGAATCGAAGTGTAAACTTCATAAAATCGTTTCAAACGTCACCTATACGCTTATATGTAGTTTTCTCGGCCCCTTACTTATATTTAACAAAAAAACGCTTGATAGACATACGATTATTAGATAGTACTCGAAGATTCAAATTCGGGAAGGTATAACTTTCGCTGATTGGAGGTGAACAACCGAAGTTATTGCCCTTTCGATAGATAAATTGCATTGTTTTTGAATTGCAAAATACGGAAAGTTGATATTTCTTAAAATGTAACTTTTGTAACCATTTCATAGCGTATATTTTATTCAATTTTAAACCGATTTCAAAACGAAATACCATTCATGAATCAGGGCCTCACTCTGCTTTAATCTGCATCAAAGAATCTGAGAAACTGACCAAAAAAATTTTTGATCGATTTTTCGACATTTTTAAAAGGGGTACCATCATGATTTTTTTCAAAAATCGACCAAATTTTTTTTGTTTGATATTTTTTATCTTTGGATGCACGTTAAAGGAGATTGAAGTCCTGATTTAAAAATGACATTTCGTTTCAAAATCGGTTGCAACTTAGCTTAGATATTCAAATAAAACTGTTCTAAATAAGGGAAATTTTAGATTTTCAACATAAAGGAAGTGGACGTATGTCGAAAACTCATTTTTTCTTCCATTTGATTAAGTTTTTAAGGATATTTTTGCCATTTTGAAGCCGATTTCGAACAAAGATACCATTTAAGAATGGGGGCTTCATTTGCTTTCCATTATAATCTAAGATTTTTATTGAATCGAATTGTAAACTTCATAAAGTCGTTTCAAACGTTGCCTATACGCCTATAAGTCCTTTTCTCGCCCCCTTACTTATGTTTTTAAAAAAATACGCTTAATAGACATACGATTATTAGATAGTACTCGAAGATGCAAATTCTGGAAGGTATAACTTTCGCTGATTGGAGGTGAACAAACCAAGTTATTGCCCTTTCGATAGATAAATTGCATTGTTTTTGAATAGCAAAATACGGAAAGTTGATATTTCTTAAAATGTAACTTTTGTAACCATTTCATAGCGTATATTTTATTCAATTTTAAACCGATTTCAAAACGAAATACCATTCATGAATCAGGGCCTCACTCTGCTTTAATCTGCATCAAAGAATCTGAGAAACTGACCAAAAAAATTTTTGATCGATTTTTCGACATTTTTAAAAGGGGTACCATAATGAATTTTTTCAAAATCGACCAAATTTTTTTTGTTTGATATTTTTTATCTTCGGATGCACCTTAAAGGAGATTGAAGTCCTGATTTAAAAATGACATTTTGTTTCAAAATCGGTTGCAAATTAGCTTAGATATTCAAATAAAACTTTTATAAAAAAGGAAAATTTTAGATTTTCAACCTAAAGGAAGTGGACGTATGTCGAAAACTCATTTTTTCTTCCACTTGATTAAGTTTTTAAGGATATTTTTGCCATTTTGAAGCCGATTTCGATTAAAGATACCATTTAAGAATGGGGGCTTCATTTGCTTTCCATTATAATCAAAGATTTTTTTTGAATCGAAGTGTAAACTTCATAAAATCGTTTCAAACGTCACCTATACGCTTATATGTAGTTTTCTCGGCCCCTTACTTATATTTAACAAAAAAACGCTTGATAGACATACGATTATTAGATAGTACTCGAAGATCCAAATTCGGGAAGGTATAACTTTCGCTGATTGGAGGTGAACAACCGAAGTTATGATTAAATTGGTAAAATTTATCAAAATGCAAAATCACGTAGGCCCAAATATCCTTTCCTCATCCTTTTGCTTAAGTTTTTTAAGATATTTTTGCCAATTTGTATCCGATTTCACACCAAGATACCATTTAAGAATGTGCGCTTCATTTACTTTCCATTATAATCAAATGTTTTTATTGAATCGATATGTAAACTTCATAAAATCGTTTCAAACGTCGCCTATACGCACATATGTCCATTTCTCGCCCCCTTACTTATATTTTTAAAGAGTGCGCTTGATAAACATACGATTATTAGATAGTACTCGAAGATGCAAATTCGGGAAGGTATAACTTTCGCTGATTGGAGGTGAACAAACCAAGTTATTGCCCTTTCGATAGATAAATTGCATTGTTTTTGAATAGCAAAATACGGAAAGTTGATATTTGTTAAAATGTAACTTTTGTAACCATTTGATAGCGTATATTTTATTCAATTTTAAACCGATTTCAAAACGAAATACCATTCATGAATCAGGGCCTCACTCTGCTTCAATCTGCATCAAAAAATCTGAGAAACTGACCAAAAAAAATTTTGATCGATTTTTCGACATTTTTAAAAGGGGTACCATCATGATTTATTCAAAAATCGACCAAATTTTTTTTGTTTGATATTTTTTATCTTTGGATGCACGTTAAAGGAGATTGAAGTCCTGATTTAAAAATGACATTTCGTTTCAAAATCGGTTGCAAATTAGCTTAGATATTCAAATAAAACTGTTCTAAAAAAGGAAAATTTTAGATTTTCAACATAAAGGAAGTGGACGTTTGTCAAAAACTTATTTTTTCTTCGTTTTGATTAAGTTTTTAAGGATATTTTTGCCATTTTGATGCCGATTTCGAACAAAGATACCATTTAAGAATGGGGGCTTCATTTGCTTTCCATTATAATCAAAGATTTTTATTGAAACGAATTGTTAACTTTATATAATCGTTTCAAACGTCACCCATACACCTATATGTCCTTTTCTCGCACCCTTACTTATGTTTTTAAAAAATACGCTTGATAGACATACGATTATTAGATAGTACTCGAAGATGCAAATTCGGGAAGGTATAACTTTCGCTGATTGGAGGTGAACAAACCAAGTTATTGCCCTTTCGATAGATAAATTGCATTGTTTTTGAATAGCAAAATACGGAAAGTTGATATTTCTTAAAATGTAACTTTTTTAACCATTTCATAACGTATATTTTATTCAATTTTAAACCGATTTCAAAACGAAATGCCATTCATGAATCAGGGCCTCACTCTGCTTCAATCTGCATCAAAAAATCTGAGAAACTGACCAAAAAAAATGTTGATCGATTTTTCGACATTTTTAAAAGGGGTACCATCATGAATTTTTTCAAAATCGACCAAATTTTTTTTGTTTGATATTTTTTATCTTCGGATGCACCTTAAAGGAGATTGAAGTCCTGATTTAAAAATGACATTTTGTTTCAAAATCGGTTGCAAATTAGCTTAGATATTCAAATAAAACTTTTATAAAAAAGGAAAATTTTAGATTTTCAACATAAAGGAAGTGGACGTTTGTCAAAAACTTTTTTTTCTTCCTTTTGATTAAGTTTTTAAGGATATTTTTGCCATTTTGATGCCGATTTCGAACAAAGATACCATTTAAGAATGGGGGCTTCATTTGCTTTCCATTATAATCTAAGATTTTTATTGAATCGAATTGTAAACTTCATAAAGTCGTTTCAAACGTCGCCTATACGCCTATAAGTCCTTTTCTCGCCCCCTTACTTATGTTTTTAAAAAAATACGCTTAATAGACATACGATTATTAGATAGTACTCGAAGATGCAAATTCGGGAAGGTATAACTTTCGCTGATTGGAGGTGAACAAACCAAGTTATTGCCCTTTCGATAGATAAATTGCATTGTTTTTTAATAGCAAAATACGAACTGGAAAAAACCGTTTCCCTTCCATCCCCCTAATTTTATATTCAAAACTCTAATTCCATATTTTAAAAGATGTTTATTGTAAATCCAATATTCTTCATACAGTATTTTGTACATTATTTTCATTAACGTAAACTAATTTCTAAAATGACTATAATATATTAATATCAATTAAGTACAAGTTATAAGTAATATAACAATTAATATAAGTATAATAACATATGAAATACATAAAACAATACAAGACTAATCCTGATCTTCTGTATTCCTACCACTGCGACCAATGATATCAGTTTCGCCACGAGGATTGCTGAGTCTGTTTTGATCGTCCTGCTTAATCCTGGATATCACCTCCTAAGCACTAACTTGTTTGGCAACACAGGACAACTTCTGTTCGAGAGGAATCGGCAATCTGCTTCGGTATCCATGTTCCTGCAGCGGGATGGAACAGAAACGGCAACTCCAGCCCAATTCTGCGAGCTCCAACAAAGGCTGAATATACCAATCCTGTAAATAGAAGATAGAAATAAAAATAGTTAATAAAAAAAATAAACTATTTTTAAAAGGATACATTGTGGATTTTATTTGGTGGGTTTTCTAATTTTAGTTATTTTCAGAAGTGAAGGCAGGATTAAAAATACTCAGTGACAAACCGTTTAATAATAGCCAATTAATCCTTAATTAAAGCATATAAATTCCCAATAGCTGCTTGAAATAAAATAATAAAGGGAAATTTTCGATTTTCAACATATAGGAAGTAGACCTTTGTCAAAAACTCATTTTTTCTTCCTTTTGATTAAGTTTTTAAGGATATTTTTGCCATTTTGATGCCGATTTTGAACAAAGATACCATTTAAGAATGTGGGCTTCATTTGCTTTCCATTATAATCAAAGATTTTTATTGATTCGTAATGTAAACTTCATAAAGTCGTTTAAAACGTCGCCTATACGCCTATATGTCCTTTTCTCGCCCCCTTACTTATGTTTTTAAAGAATACGCTTGATAGACATACGATTATTAGATAGTACTCGAAGATCCAAATTCGGGAAGGTATAACTTTCGCTGATTGGAGGTGCACAAACCAAGTTATTGCCCTTTCGATAGATAAATTGCATTGTTTTTGAATTGCAAAATACGGAAAGTTGATATTTGTTAAAATGTAACTTGTGTAACCATTTGATAGCGTATATTTTATTCAATTTTAAACCGATTTCAAAACGAAATACCATTCATGAATCAGGGCCTCACTCTGCTTCAATCTGCATCAAAAAATCTGAGAAACTGACCAAAAAAAATTTTGATCGATTTTTCGACATTTTTAAAAGGGGTACCATCATGAATTTTTTCAAAATCGACCAAATTTTTTTTGTTTGATATTTTTTATCTTCGGATGCACCTTAAAGGAGATTGAAGTCCTGATTTAAAAATGACATTTTGTTTCAAAATCGGTTGCAAATTAGCTTAGATATTCAAATAAAACTTTTATAAAAAAGGAAAATTTTAGATTTTCAACATAAAGGAAGTGGACGTTTGTCAAAAACTTTTTTTTCTTCCTTTTGATTAAGTTTTTAAGGATATTTTTGCCATTTTGATGCCGATTTCGAACAAAGATACCATTTAAGAATGGGGGCTTCATTTGCTTTCCATTATAATCTAAGATTTTTATTGAATCGAATTGTAAACTTCATAAAGTCGTTTCAAACGTCGCCTATACGCCTATAAGTCCTTTTCTCGCCCCCTTACTTATGTTTTTAAAAAAATACGCTTAATAGACATACGATTATTAGATAGTACTCGAAGATGCAAATTCGGGAAGGTATAACTTTCGCTGATTGGAGGTGAACAAACCAAGTTATTGCCCTTTCGATAGATAAATTGCATTGTTTTTTAATAGCAAAATACGAACTGGAAAAAACCGTTTCCCTTCCATCCCCCTAATTTTATATTCAAAACTCTAATTCCATATTTTAAAAGATGTTTATTGTAAATCCAATATTCTTCATACAGTATTTTGTACATTATTTTCATTAACGTAAACTAATTTCTAAAATGACTATAATATATTAATATCAATTAAGTACAAGTTATAAGTAATATAACAATTAATATAAGTATAATAACATATGAAATACATAAAACAATACAAGACTAATCCTGATCTTCTGTATTCCTAGCACTGCGACCAATGATATCAGTTTCGCCACGAGGATTGCTGAGTCTGTTTTGATCGTCCTGCTTAATCCTGGATATCACCTCCTAAGCACTAACTTGTTTGGCAACACAGGACAACTTCTGTTCGAGAGGAATCGGCAATCTGCTTCGGTATCCATGTTCCTGCAGCGGGATGGAACAGAAACGGCAACTCTAGCCCAATTCTGCGAGCTCCAACAAAGGCTGAATATACCAATCCTGTAAATAGAAGATAGAAATAAAAATAGTTAATAAAAAAATAAACTATTTTTAAAAGGATACATTGTGGATTTTATTTGGTGGGTTTTCTAATTTTAGTTATTTTCAGAAGTGAAGGCAGGATTAAAAATACTCAGTGACTCAGAGGTACGTTTAATAATAGCCAATTAATCCTTAATTAAAGCATATAAATTCCCAATAGCTGCTTGAAATAAAATAATAAAGGGAAATTTTCGATTTTCAACATATAGGAAGTAGACCTTTGTCAAAAACTCATTTTTTCTTCCTTTTGATTAAGTTTTTAAGGATATTTTTGCCATTTTGATGCCGATTTTGAACAAAGATACCATTTAAGAATGTGGGCTTCATTTGCTTTCCATTATAATCAAAGATTTTTATTGATTCGTAATGTAAACTTCATAAAGTCGTTTAAAACGTCGCCTATACGCCTATATGTCCTTTTCTCGCCCCCTTACTTATGTTTTTAAAGAATACGCTTGATAGACATACGATTATTAGATAGTACTCGAAGATCCAAATTCGGGAAGGTATAACTTTCGCTGATTGGAGGTGCACAAACCAAGTTATTGCCCTTTCGATAGATAAATTGCATTGTTTTTGAATTGCAAAATACGGAAAGTTGATATTTGTTAAAATGTAACTTTTGTAACCATTTGATAGCGTATATTTTATTCAATTTTAAACCGATTTCAAAACGAAATACCATTCATGAATCAGGGCCTCACTCTGCTTCAATCTGCATCAAAAAATCTGAGAAACTGACCAAAAAAAATTTTGATCGATTTTTCAACATTTTTAAAAGGGGTACCATCATGATTTTTTTCAAAAATCGACCAAATTTTTTTTGTTTGATATTTTTTATCTTTGGATGCACGTTAAAGGAGATTGAAGTCCTGATTTAAAAATGACATTTCGTTTCAAAATCGGTTGCAAATTAGCTTAGATATTCAAATAAAACTGTTCTAAAAAAGGAAAATTTTAGATTTTCAACATAAAGGAAGTGGACGTTTGTCAAAAACTTTTTTTCTTCCTTTTGATTAAGTTTTTAAGGATATTTTTGCCATTTTGATGCCGATTTCGAACAAAGATACTATTTAAGAATGGGGGCTTCATTTGCTTTCCATTACAATCAGAGATATTTATTGAATCCCAATGTAAACTTTATTAAATCGTTTCAAACGTCGCCCATACGCCTATATGTAGTTTTCTCGCCCCCTTACTTATGTTTTAAAAAAAAACGCTTGATAGACATACGATTATTAGATAGTACTCGAAGATCCAAATTCGGGAAGGTATAACTTTCGCTGATTGGAGGTGAACAAACGAAGTTATGATTAAATTGGTAAAATTTATCAAAATGCAAAATCACGTAGGCCCAAATATCCTTTCCTCATCCTTTTGCTTAAGTTTTTTAAGATTTTTTTGCCAATTTGTATCCGATTTCACACCAAGATACCATTTAAGAATGTGGTATCCAAATTCGGGAAGGTATAACTTTCGCTGATTGGAGGTGCACAAACCAAGTTATTGCCCTTTCGATAGATAAATTGCATTGTTTTTGAATTGCAAAATACGGAAAGTTGATATTTGTTAAAATGTAACTTTTGTAACCGTTTGATAGCGTATATTTTATTCAATTTTAAACCGATTTCAAAACGAAATACCATTCATGAATCAGGGCCTCACTCTGCTTCAATCTGCATCAAAAAATCTGAGAAACTGACCAAAAAAAATTTTTATCGATTTTTCGACATTTTTAAAAGGGGTACCATCATGATTTTTTTCAAAAATCGACCAAATTTTTTTTGTTTGATATTTTTTATCTTTGGATGCACGTTAAAGGAGATTGAAGTCCTGATTTAAAAATGACATTTCGTTTCAAAATCGGTTGCAAATTAGCTTAGATATTCAAATAAAACTGTTCTAAAATAGGAAAATTTTAGATTTTCAACCTAAAGGAAGTGGACGTTTGTCAAAAACTTTTTTTCTTCCTTTTGATTAAGTTTTTAAGGAGTTTTTTGCCATTTTGATGCCGATTTCGAACAAAGATACTATTTAAGAATGGGGGCTTCATTTGCTTTCCATTACAATCAGAGATATTTATTGAATCCCAATGTAAACTTTATTAAATCGTTTCAAACGTCGCCCATACGCCTATATGTAGTTTTCTCGCCCCCTTACTTATGTTTTAAAAAAAAACGCTTGATAGACATACGATTATTAGATAGTACTCGAAGATCCAAATTCGGGAAGGTATAACTTTCGCTGATTGGAGGTGAACAAACGAAGTTATGATTAAATTGGTAAAATTTATCAAAATGCAAAATCACGTAGGCCCAAATATCCTTTCCTCATCCTTTTGCTTAAGTTTTTTAAGATTTTTTTACCAATTTGTATCCGATTTCACACCAAGATACCATTTAAGAATGTGGTATCCAAATTCGGGAAGGTATAACTTTCGCTGATTGGAGGTGCACAAACCAAGTTATTGCCCTTTCGATAGATAAATTGCATTGTTTTTGAATAGCAAAATACGGAAAGTTGATATTTGTTAAAATGTAACTTTTGTAACCATTTGATAGCGTATATTTTATTCAATTTTAAACCGATTTCAAAACGAAATACCATTCATGAATCAGGGCCTCACTCTGCTTCAATCTGCATCAAAAAATCTGAGAAACTGACCAAAAAAAATTTTGATCGATTTTTCGACATTTTTAAAAGGGGTACCATCATGATTTATTCAAAAATCGACCAAATTTTTTTTTGTTTGATATTTTTTATCTTTGGATGCACGTTAAAGGAGATTGAAGTCCTGATTTAAAAATGACATTTCGTTTCAAAATCGGTTGCAAATTAGCTTAGATATTCAAATAAAACTGTTCTAAAAAAGGAAAATTTTAGATTTTCAACATAAAGGAAGTGGACGTTTGTCAAAAACTTATTTTTTCTTCGTTTTGATTAAGTTTTTAAGGATATTTTTGCCATTTTGATGCCGATTTCGAACAAAGATACCATTTAAGAATGGGGGCTTCATTTGCTTTCCATTATAATCAAAGATTTTTATTGAAACGAATTGTTAACTTTATATAATCGTTTCAAACGTCACCCATACACCTATATGTCCTTTTCTCGCCCCCTTACTTATGTTTTTAAAGAGTACGCTTGATAAACATACGATTATTAGATAGTACTCGAAGATACAAGTTCGGGAAGGTATAACTTTCGCTGATTGGAGGTGAACAAACGAAGTTATGATTAAATTGGTAAAATTTATCAAAATGAAAAATCACATATGCCCAAATGTCCTTTCCTCATCCTTTTGCTTAAGTTTTTAAAGATATTTTTGCCAATTTGTATCCGATTTTGAACAAAGATACCATTTAAGAATGTGGGCTTCATTTACTTTCCATTATAATCAAAGATTTTTATTGAATCGAATTGTAAACTTCATAAAGTCGTTTCAAACGTCACCCATACACCTATATGTCCTTTTCTCGCACCCTTACTTATGTTTTTAAAAAATACGCTTGATAGACATACGATTATTAGATAGTACTCGAAGATGCAAATTCGGGAAGGTATAACTTTCGCTGATTGGAGGTGAACAAACCAAGTTATTGCCCTTTCGATAGATAAATTGCATTGTTTTTGAATAGCAAAATACGGAAAGTTGATATTTGTTAAAATGTAACTTTTGTAACCATTTGATAGCGTATATTTTATTCAATTTTAAACCGATTTCAAAACGAAATACCATTCATGAATCAGGGCCTCACTCTGCTTCAATCTGCATCAAAAAATCTGAGAAACTGACCAAAAAAAATTTTGATCGATTTTTCGACATTTTTAAAAGGGGTACCATCATGATTTATTCAAAAATCGACCAAATTTTTTTTGTTTGATATTTTTTATCTTTGGATGCACGTTAAAGGAGATTGAAGTCCTGATTTAAAAATGACATTTCGTTTCAAAATCGGTTGCAAATTAGCTTAGATATTCAAATAAAACTGTTCTAAAAAAGGAAAATTTTAGATTTTCAACATAAAGGAAGTGGACGTTTGTCAAAAACTTATTTTTTCTTCGTTTTGATTAAGTTTTTAAGGATATTTTTGCCATTTTGATGCCGATTTCGAACAAAGATACCATTTAAGAATGGGGGCTTCATTTGCTTTCCATTATAATCAAAGATTTTTATTGAAACGAATTGTTAACTTTATATAATCGTTTCAAACGTCACCCATACACCTATATGTCCTTTTCTCGCCCCCTTACTTATGTTTTTAAAGAGTACGCTTGATAAACATACGATTATTAGATAGTACTCGAAGATACAAGTTCGGGAAGGTATAACTTTCGCTGATTGGAGGTGAACAAACGAAGTTATGATTAAATTGGTAAAATTTATCAAAATGAAAAATCACATATGCCCAAATGTCCTTTCCTCATCCTTTTGCTTAAGTTTTTAAAGATATTTTTGCCAATTTGTATCCGATTTTGAACAAAGATACCATTTAAGAATGTGGGCTTCATTTACTTTCCATTATAATCAAAGATTTTTATTGAATCGAATTGTAAACTTCATAAAGTCGTTTCAAACGTCGCCTATACGCCTATATGTCCTTTTTTCGCCCCCTTACTTATGTTTTTAAAGAATACGCTTGATAGACATACGATTATTAGATAGTACTCGAAGATACAAGTTCAGGAAGGTATAACTTTCGCTGATTGGAGGTGAACAAACGAAGTTATGATTAAAATTTATCAAAATGAAAAATCACGTATGCCCAAATGTCCTTTCCTCATCTTTTTGCTTAAGTTTTTAAAGATATTTTTGCCAATTTGTATCCGATTTTGAACAAAGATACCATTTAAGAATGTGGGCTTCATTTACTTTCCGTTATAATCAAAGATTTTTACTGAATCGAATTGTAAACTTCATAAAGTCGTTTCAAACGTCGCCTATACGCCTATATGTCCTTTTCTCGCCCCCTTACTTATGTTTTTAAAAAATTCGCTTGATAGACATACGATTATTAGATAGTACTCCAAGATCAAAATTCGGGAAGGTATAACTTTCGCTGATTGGAGGTGAACAAACGAAATTATGATTAAATTTGTAAAATTTATCAAAATGCAAAATCACGTATAAGCCCAAATATCCTCTTTTCTTCCTTTTGCTGAAGTTTTCAAAGATATTTTTGCCAATTTTTATCCTATTTCGAACAAAGATACCATTTAAGAATGGGGGCTTCATTTGCTTTCCATTATAGCCAAAGATTTTTATTAAATCGACGTGTAAACTTTATAAAATCGTTTCAAATGTCACCTATACGCCTATATGTCCTTTTCTCGCCCCTTTAATAATTTTTTTAAAAAGTACGCTTGATACACATACGATTATTAGATGGTACTCGAAGATCCAAATTCGGAAAGGTATAACTTTTGCTGATTGGAGGTGAACAAATAAAGTTATGATTAAATTGGTAAAATTTATCAAAATGCAAAATCACGTATAAGCCCAAATGGCATTTTCTCATCCTTTTGCTTAAATTTTTTAGGATATTTTTGCCAATTTGTATCCGATTTCAAACAAAGATACCATTTAAGAATGGGGGCTTCATTTGCTTTCCATAATAATCATCGGATGCAGATTGAGAGGGAATGAATTCCTGTTTCATAAATGGTATTCATTTTTGAAATCGGATAAACAATGTATGAAATATTTGCAAAAGATTGTTTTAAAACCTTCATTTTGGGACAATGCTGATTTTCGCAAATTTTGAAATTTTGAAAAATCAAACCGAAATAACCATAACTTGGCTTTTTTACCTCCAGTTACGAAAGGTATACCTTCCCGAATTTGTATCTTCGAGTACTATCGAATTATCATATTATCGAATTATCAATTAAGGAAATTCCTTAAAAACCTAAGCAAGGGAGCTAGAAAAGAACAAATGGTGGCATAGGCGATGTTTGAAAGGATTTTATAAAGTTTCAACTACGATTGGAAAAAAATCTTTGATTATGATGGACAGATAATGAAGTCCCGATTCCTAAATGGTATCATGGTGCAAAATCCGAAACAAAATGGGAAAAATATGCTTAAAAACTTAATAAAAAGAATGATAAAATTAGTTTTTGACAAATTTCGACTTTTCGTATGACACATGAATAAAAACGTTAGTAGGCCTTTGCAATTTTCCTGAAAATGTAAAATATGGAAAATTAAAAAACGCATTTTCTTATTCATTCGATAGTAACCATTTCGGCCATTTTTCAACCGATCTGAAAAAATCAATCCTGAATCTGAACTTCAATCTTCTTCTTCCTCAATTTGTAACAAAAGATTGGGAAAACCCTTTTGAAAAATTGCGAAAAAGCGATCGAAATTTTTTATCCGGCTTTCTACATCTTTTGATGCAGATATAAAAACAATTAAGTCCTGATTCCAAAATGGTATTCCAATGTATTCCAAATCTATTCATAAAAAGTATACCGAAAATCAAGATTTTGGGGTATTGTCATCGTCCCAAAAATGTTTATTAGAGATGAGATTTTCATAGATAGATAATATTACTATTTGACATATAATTGCCTTGTTAAAATTTTAAGATTGTAAGACAAATAACTTATATTATATGTAAAAATATGGTATTTTAAAGTGAATCGAGTTTGCCTTATGGCTAGTGGTGCATCATTGAACATGTATTTACTAGGCCAATCTTTATGTCCAATGGCCTTAATTACACTTCTTCAGTGATTTTGGGATGGCAACTTTTTGGGGCACACTTCAGGCCCAGGGGCTGCCCAACCAGCGACATGCTAATTAACCCATGTAGGGGGTACCGTGAAATTGAGACAGAGATTTCCTTTGGGCCACAGCCGGCCAAAGAGTTATGCATTAATATTGCATTCGCTAGCAGCCCAAAAGCCAACCGAGAGAAAGCTCATTTGGACACACATAGGCAGGGCAACTGGCTTTTGTCAGGAATTGTCGGCACGTTGCATGCTGCACGCCACATTCTTTCGCTGCTCCGAAACAGCAACAATAGTATCAGCATTGGCAACAACAAATTATAATGCAATTGCAAATGCTCCTCGTTTGTTCATTTCGGTGCCCGTATGCGTGGCTGGTAAATTTATGCTTTCCCAGCGTTTCCTGCATTGACATTTACTTGGGGTTATTACCAATGCCCGAGTCCATGCGAAACAGACTCGCTTCCCATAAATGCAAACTGCAATTGTCCCGACAACCCTCACACGCCCCCTACCTCTAGTCCCTGGCAGTGGCATTGTGGTTTTTGCCGTTTTTCCGCCAATTGTTTTCGGACCGACTAGTCAACACTTTTGTTTGGTTGCTGTGGTTGACCGCATCCAGCAGAGTGCTTCTTAACTTTTAGACAACGAAATATGTATATCTTCTTTGAAAATTAATTTTAAGGCAAGCCTAAAGGTAAAGATTTGATTTTGGAATGTTTTATTGTGAAAGAGGAGTATATTTTCTAAGTCCCCAAAGAACATCCCCATCTCTGGATGAATTGTATAATTCTCAGAAGTTGTCTTCTTTCAACGGAGTTTCAACAACTTGTTGCAATCACATTCTTGTTGATAGGAAAACTTTTAATCGGCTTAATGTATGGCGAAACCATATAACTAATTTCTTGCTACGCAAACTTGACACAACTAGCACCCAAACTCTGCTGTCGAAACTCGATAGCACCTAAACACACACTGATCAATATGCACACTAAACATAAATATGGACTTTCTACAGATGTGGTAAGGTTATTAGAAGCTTTCGTACATCTTCAGAAAAATTCAGTCCAATGTTAAGCAAAAAATATTAACAGCTTGAAACAGGTTTTATTTAAAAACTTAAAAACTCTTAAAACAAATACAACCTTTTTGTTTTCCAAGTAATAAATCTTCTATAGACCCGAAACTGTAAGTAGATTTCCCGTCAGACTTTAGCAACATGCAGATTTTAATGGCACATAATTTTAATGCTTTCACGAACTTTAATTAAAACAACTTTGCGGAGCGCTAAACATCAGTGTCCAGGCGACAACCGCACCCACAGATACACAGACACATACAAGCTAGCACCCGGGCTCCCACAGATTCCAACCTCATAGATACACACGGATACACACTGTTGCAGGTACTTTGCCCGCCGGTTGCCGCTTTCCACTTGCCGCATGACATGACGCTCCTAATGAACTGCATGAATACCTTAACAAGATGGAACCGCCCGAAATCTATGTGTGAGTGTTTAGCGTTGCTGCGTGAATGTGTGCGTGCTCATAATCATTTTGATGGGCACGTAAAATTCAAACTAAAATCACTAGAGCGTTGGCAAACAACGGCGCAGCTGCCAAAGCAAAAGGAAAAAATATCTGGGGAAACACAACATCAGCCTGGCAGGAACTAATATACAACATTTGCACGTGACTTTGATATTGAAAATGTTTAACATGGCGGCTGTTTGAGTTTGTGTGCGTGGGTGTAGGAGTGATTGTGGGAATGGGTGTGTGGGTGAGATACATCTGTAAATGGGCAGGCGGAACGGAAAGTCATCAGACGAGAACTTACCAAAAACAACCGTATTCCATTTCGGATGTTAACCGGATTTATGGGAAAAGTTTGGTTTATTTTTAATAATATTTGTTTTTATTGTTTTCGCCCAGAGTCCTATATTCTTTACACTCTGACCCTAGGAATTTATATCCTCCCTCTACTTGTTGATGCCTACAATTTGAAAAGATATCTGGCAAAATCTCCCACATCACCTGCATCAAAGTTTAAATAGTTTTGCCATTGATCAGGCCTGAAGAGAGTAGTTTCGTTGCTGTGTACGTGTCTGGCATTTCTGGCAGGAAATGCTGAGCCACCGCATTTATTGGGGAAAGTCTTGACCTCAAGCACAATTGAAAATCTATTGAGTTTCGAGTCATTGGTAGTGGGAGTAGCAGTGGCAGTGGCGGTGGCATTGGCAGTGGGGTGTGAGGTGTAAGGTCAGTGATTAAACGGAGGCAATAAAAGCCGCAGGCCGCTTTAAGTTATACCAACCACAGCTGTGCGATAATCTAATGCAATAATTAGGTAATTAATCATATCAAACACCGCCATCCTACCGAAAGCCCCACAAATCGCCGTCAATTCGGCCATTAAGTCATTCGCCTGCATTTCCCTTCTGCTTTCTGCAAGCAGCTAATTAAAGATAAATAATACAGTTTAAAAATCGCATTTTATGGAAAACGAGAAAGGGCCACCTGGCTTCTGTGGAGTTGGAGTTATGAGAATTGAAAAGAAAATATTTAATTAGAAACACAAGGAGCTGGGCGAAAAAAATACGTGAAAGCATTTACCTGTTGAAGTCCATAGGACAAGAGGAGGAGGACCTAAGGCAAATATGGAAGAGGCTAATGGAATCATTATGTTGCTTTGCGGGGGAAAATTTTATAATGCTGCGGTAATAAAGTGTTTGGAAAATATACGATGCTGTTTCGCAAATGGATTTCGTTATTTTAAGGAAATAAAGAATTGAATGAGACTTTTAACAATTAAAGTTTTCTAAACCAAAATATGGACAAGAAAATATTTCGCATTATTAATAATGGACATTTTAATTCGCCAACATTGTTATATTATTTAATGAAATGTAAAAGCAACGCAATAAAAGTTCGGAACGCTAATAAAACTAAACAAACTCCACAAAATCATACGCCTGACATACCAATTAGGCTAACACTGTTGATTATGGATAAATTGCAGACGTGAGGAGGGGAATAGAATAACAAAGAAATAGAAACAGGGGACAAAGCCGCCACATAGTGGGTGGGTTGTACAAAGGACAAAAGATGGCGGAGGAGCAGCATGGAGGTCCAAACAATTTAAAGCTCATCAATTCAAGACAAAGCAGCGCGTTGAAAACAATTGAGCAGTTAATGTTTGTTTACCCCACGTCCTCGAAAAATAAAATGTGGAAAAAATGGAAGCGTAAAAGATACAGGACTCGCAAAAAGCAACAAGGGTGAGGGTTCCCTCGGAGAGGCCTCAAGTGAATTTAAAACTGCCCCAAGAAAGCGAAAAAAATTCATTTTGTTATTTTTATTTTTTCTATGGGATTTCTGTGGGCATCGTTCTGGGCCGAAGAAAACTTTTCATAATTGAAATAAATAAAAAACGAGCCAAAACAAAATTGGAGAATATTATTTTGGGGGTCAGGGTCCGCTTGGGAAATCCCCACTATCTATGTTTGTGTATCAATGGAAACTCATTTATTCGTATAGTTTATAAATAATGCCGATTCGGTTTATACCCGCCGGACTCGTTGGAACAGAAATTTAATCAAGCCTCGACCAGGCAGGCGGGCAACCGGCCAGACTGGCGCAAATAATTTTCTCAAATTCATTTACGCATTTCATTGGCCATCGTGACGCCCTAGTTTGATCCTTGGCTACTATTCCCCTGACTCCCCTGCATTCGCCACTGGAATGCAAAACGTTTTTTAATCCCCAGCAACTCTGAATGCCTTGAACAAACGCATTGGCCAATTTGCGGCAAGCAGCAAGCGGCGAAAGGAAAGGCGAAATCTGAGGAGGTCCTGGGTGTAGATGAATAAGTGAAACTAAATGGTGAAGGGCTCGCCTATACTTTGGCAGCTGCAGGGGCGGCAGCAGGGCGGCCGACTGCCGACGAACGTTGACAAATGGGACGAGGCCACTGACCGGTTTACGCGGTCATCTATAAGTTTCAGCTGACGAACAGAAAGTTGCTCAATTTGAGGCGTCCTTGCCGAAGGCACGACGCCACTGTTGACAATTATCTTAATGAGTGTGGTAACTGAAAAGATCATTAAATACAGGGCAAACCCATTCCGACGGTTCTTAAAGGCATATCCGCGAAAATAATATAACTACTTTCAAAACTTGTTTAGAAAAAGGAGCTATATTAAAGCTATAACAAATTTAAATATGTATCTCTTAGAGCAGCAAACCCTTACCATGTAGTAAATAATCCCGCCTTTAATAAGGGACCAGAATGAGAGAGTCTAGAATGGACCCTTTCTCGTATATTAACAAAATGAATTCGGAAAAGCTTAAATTTCTTGGGTGCCCATTAAGGGAACTCTTAAATTCAAAGAGCAAATTCTGCTACAAACTACCTTGGCGGGCGGGTAGTGCATCCCCATGACTGGATGGGAGTTGGTTGTTCGGATCTTTGGCAATACAAACTAAGTATATGTTGATCCAATCAGAGGGAACAGCAACCAATCGTCACAGCGGCCCCAAACCTCAAGATTTGGTGAATATATTTTCCCTGCGTCGTGGGATTTGCGAGTTGCTTCGGCGTGTTCTGTCAACTGTCGTCGGTTCACGTCCTGACCTCTAACCCTTGGCTGGATGCAGAATATACAATATATTAAAGCAGCTGGGAGGGGATGAGAGCGAGATCTCACGACTTGGTCTGGCTTTTTATTTATTTTCATATTATTCGAGAGCAGCACTGCTCTACTTTCAATAACTGTGAATAAAACTGAATGAATGAACTGGCTAACCTTGCCGTTGGCTCGTCGCTGCTGGTGGGTGGCACTGGGTAGTCGGTGGTGGGAGTAGGAAGGTTGGCCGTCGGCTTCTGCTACTCTGCTTTGTGTTCGGTTTATTAAAATATACATTTTCTTTCCTTTTTCATTTGGCTTCCTCCATTCTATTTATCTGTGTGTGTTTGTATATATTTGGTTTTCTTTACTCTTTAGCTTGGCAAATTTTGCAGAAAAAAATATTTTATGATTCTTTTCCATGTCGCCGCAGGTTAAAATGTCAGCAGAAACTGGGCAATATACACTAGATATACAGTAAGTTTTTCATAATGTATAAAATGTTATGGAGCTAGATTTATATCTAGATTGTATCCAGAATCGTACTATTCCTGAATTTATAAACAGCGGAAATCTTAAATAGTTTTTAAAACTAAAAGTAACAAGTTAAAGTAACATTTTAGTGAACACTGTATATTTAAGTTCATTTAATTTTTTTGTATTCACTTTAAATCTTGCGGCTTTTGCATATTTCATGCGCATTTGCATGTTCTTTTTTTCTGCGGCTTTTTCGCTCCCGAAGATTTATTTGTCAGATACGCTCTTTTATTTGATTTATGAAGGTGCTCCCGTGAACCTCAGCCCTCTAGGCTTTGAGGTCGCCGATAAGCTGGAAAGATGGAGCTGCCCAGGAGAATTGTGTCAAACAAACCTCTGTGTTTCCTCCCTCGGTCAGGGGGAGTCCGTGCTCCTGCCCCCAATGAGTACTACTCGTTGTCCCGCTGTCCGGTTGTCCATCTGTCTTCGTGTCCACCACCAGGCCAACTCTCCACCGTGATGCCCGACAAAAGGCCGCTGGATCCAAGCCAACCGGTGCTTTACATCGAGCATTGCCAAAACCGACAGAACTATAGACGACTGGCCCTGCATCTCCACGCGTCCGTGGCAGAAGCTCTGAGGGCCATCCACCCCGGGGTGAGGCTTCAGCTGAGGATCAACGATAGAGGGTTGCCACAAATCGGATCGTTTGAGGTCGCCATCGCACCCACCCCCACCGAAGATACAAATTCGAGGCAAAATGTGTGGACGGGCCTGAAAAGAATGCCCAGTGCATCCAAGATTCCCCATGTCGACGACATCTTTACTCCCATTTGTCATGCTCTGAAGCTGTCGGATCCTCACAAGGAGTCCCATCGGAGGGTACTTACAAATCTGAGGCAAAACGAAGGCAACCGGGCGAGGAGACAATTGCAATAAATAAATTGGTTAGTGGAGTTTCAATCAATTTCATTTTTTGGGGAATACTTGTTGTCTTTTTTGGTGTATTCTTAACGTCTTAAGAGTTTAAGAGCTAGTTTTTAAAAGCTAATCAACAAAAATGAACTCCAGAACGAAGATAATTAACTGAGTTAAAAATTTAGCTTGAGTAGCCTCACAAAGCTAACGAAAACTTTGAAAAGCGTGAAAAGGTCAAGCGCCATCTTCTTCTAAGTTCCGCAGCTCTTTCCCAAAATAGCCCACCCGAATTTTCAGTTTTAAGGCAGCAGCCAAGTCCTGCCAAGATAAAGAAACCATTAAGACCAAAAACTAATGAAAAGCCAAGGCGTGTGCCTGGGAAATCTGCCGCTTTGCCAAATTGGAGTGTGATGTGTAACTGCATACAAGCGGCAGTTATGGCAGCGCCAAAAGATGCAAATGAGAATTCCCTCAGGCAGTGTAAGGACTTGCGTTTCCTTTCTACCCTCATCCCCTGCCCCTTGCGCCAATCCTTCAAAGTCCCTGCTCATTTTCGACTCGTGGCAAGGATCTTTGAAGCTGCAAGCACATCAGCAGCTCAAGTTGAGTGCTGCATTTCGGCTTCATTGCATTTCGGTGAGCACACAGTGTGCGAAAGAATTCTGCGCCAGGGGTGGTCGAGTCGACATTCCGAAGGCAGCAGGCAAGAAGCACAATAAATCCCTTTTCTTAAAGTAGTAGTATAATATTTTATTTTGCAAAGTATTTCGTTGGCTGACGTTTTGCCTTTGCTTCAGATTTTGCTTCTTCTTTCATGACTTAAGTTTTCAACACACGCACTGTGAAAGCGCACAAACACACACTCATTAAAAGGAAGGGCACACTCTTATAGTATGTGTGAAGGAAGGAACCGGATACAGTGCTCACAAATAATTAATTTGATTTTCACTTGGAAGCTTCTTTGAGATTAAATATATTGTAACAACTTTTTAAACTACAAGTTAGTTAAACGTTTTCATTAGACAAACTTAGTTTTAAAATTACAAAAAAAAAATTTTATCATTTACTCATTAAATATTAAATACTCATTAAATATTATTCGCTTTGTAATATTTCTGTAAACTTCTCACATTTCAATTAGAATATTATTTACGATGTATCGAAATCGTTAAAGAGCTTAAAACAATTTCGATTTTGCCGAAAAACCACTGTGCTGAGCTCGGTCGATGTGCGATCCTTGACAGGACGTGGCTGGCCTGCTCCTGAAAGCCAGCATAAGTAGTGGAAAAAGGCAGCATATTAATCTTGCAAACAACAACAGCTAAAACAAAAGCAACAGCCCAGAAGCATTGCAGCACTATAGTACTTGCAGTCTTTTCGGGCATCTTTCCTTCCGCCAGTAAACGGAACATGAAACTAAATCGTTTGTGTGTTCCTTTTGTATTTTTGCACAAAGTAAATGAACTTCATTATAAATAAAACGTCTTATCTTATTTTTCTTGTTTTCTTTACTGGTCGTTTTTGGCAGTTCTTTCTTGGCTTTCGGTTTCAGTGTCAGTCTTGTTAACAAAAATGGCGAATTGTGTTGGTGTCTGCTAGCTGTGTCCCGGCTGCCAAATAATATTGCAGACTTTTCGGGGGAAACTGCGGGATTTTTGCCAACAACCTGATCACGTTTCCTTTAAAGTCTGTGTTATGATTTATGTTTACATAATTGCTTTGCCATTTAAAGCGAAACTTGGTGAAGGCTTGAACTTCTTTTCTTCACATTTTCTGATCGCTATTGTCAGAAAATTTAAATAATTGCGATAGTATTGAAATATGAGATTCCTTGCCAAGTTCTTGTCTCATTTTTAAATTTCGCAGCCAACGGTCTTAACGAAATTCCTGTCATTTTTGTCAAAGCTGCAGCAAATATTTAAAAGCTGTAGAAAAGAAAGAAAAGGAAAGACGAGTTAAATGCTGTTTACGCACATTTTTCAGTCAGTAAAAAAGTCCCTTTCCATTTCTCTTCAGTGCCATTTGCCTGCCAGCTCTAGCATTTTTCTAGCTCTCATGTCTCTCATTTTTCTAGCTATAGAAAATGGTTTTAATAATATTTCAAATTGACATAGTCGAAGGCACTGATGACATTCAATTAGCGAGCAGCACTTTTTCAAGCTGGAACAAATAATAAGTGATTGGTTTCTGGTTTGGAAAGCAGAAACTGCTTTCAGATTTTGTTACTAGCACCGCCATACATTCTTTTCTGACGACTGGAAACCATTAATCAATTTGGAGTACCCTTGATGGGTTATCATTTTTCTGAGATATCATGCAGTTTATCCTTGAACGCAGAAGTTGTCAATTTATTTAAAGCATAACATTCACTTGGTTAAAACATTCCCATTCTATTCATTTTGAATTTTTATTGTCACATTTGGTTCGTTTAAAAGCAAATCAATTTTGCAAAACTTAATTAAATTTTTCCTTTCGAAGCATCTGATGCGTGACCAAAAATAATATGGCATGAACGCATTTTAAATAACTGAAAAATGTCCACTTCTTGCCCACATGAATTATAAATGCCCAGAATTTATCAAATTTCCATGCCGAAAGTCATCGTTGTGTACCAAATTCAATAGGCTAATTGACATTCTATTTGACAGTGTTTTTTGTGTCGGTTTGTTAGTTTGTTTGTCCACATTGTGCACATAATACGGATCATATCGATACAGGGCTTACCAAACCAATTCGTTATCATCATCACTGTGCGTTTGTTTAATTAGTATTATTCATCGTTGATACACATAGTCGGTGCGGCCGCAGGTATTATTCTGATTTAGTCAGCATTATATTATGCCTCTGGTGGCTTGCCAAGGCTCTCCAAAATAAAGAAACATTGCAAAATATAAGCACCGCCGCAGACTCAATTTCGATTTCAATTAAAATACGGCGCAGAACACAGAATAAGGCCAGAATGCAAATAACATTTTTTGACATTTTGTAACCGACTGTGGGCGGTTGTGTATCTGCCAAGGTGAGTGCAAGCACAGGAACTATTGGCCTCTGACTGACAAGTCTCCCAATCTCTGCCACTCAACCATGACACTTTTTTTTTTGAGATGGCCAAGACATATGCAAGTCACGGCTGTGATGCATTTAAATTGGACTTTGTGTATCTTTCAGGATATTTTAAAATCATTAAGGATATAGGCGATATTTGATTTTATTTTTTACAAAAAATGTATTTTAATAAAAGTCTTATTACTCTAAGAACAGCTTAACATTAAAATACCAGACGTATGCGTAATTTTTATGAAACATTTATGGTATTTACGCTGCGTATGCGCAATTTTTCAATACATTACGTATACGATCCGTGTGCCGAATTAACATTTTTAATCAGTGCTTAGAGATTGGAAATCTAAGAAATTAAATAATCCTTAGGATTGAAATACAGGACGAATGCGTCTTTTTTATGAAACATTCATGGAATACGCTGCGTATGCGTAATTTTTCAATTCATTGCGTATACATTCAGTGTTCCAATTTAAGGTTTTTAACCAGTTTCTTAGAGCTTAAAGTCAATTCTTGTACTTTTTAGTTCCAGCTTAAAGCTAAATGTGCTATTATGTCGATGAATAATGAAACTGAGGCTGAAATTTAAAGTATTTAAAAAATAAAAATAATAAAAAATATTAAAAAAAATTATAACGTTCTGATACGCTGCGTTTCCTTTAAATCTAAGCAACTGAAATACCTATAATGTAGAATTCTAACTTAACCTAAAGCTTGACACAATAGTAAATATGCAGAAGCCAAAGAAAAACTTCAAATCTTCTTGTTTGCATGCTATATTTTTAAAGTCATTTATTCCAAAACACTGGATATGAAGGGCTTCAATCAGTTTTAGATGGAATGTCGGAACCCTCCATTCCCGAAAGACACAAACACTCACAAAAATATGCCAACAATAGCAACAACTGGCCGTGTCCGAGTGTCATTCGTGATGATCTATGGATGGTAACATAAATTTTGACTGCTCAGCTCGGGGTCGGCCTGGCACTGTCGTTCCGAGTGCCCCCTCCATTGAGGAGAATCGATGCTGCGACGAGAATTGAATTGAAATTTGAAATTTCAGAAATGATTACAACTATAGTATCTGGCTCGGGTGTTTGTTGGACATTGAATGTGTGTCTCTTGCCGGGCGCTAAAAACTGATTGCCGGAAATGCTTGTAATTGGTTGCACATGCAACCGAACCATCGACCGGACCCGGGCGGCGGCGCTTTTTCTGGAGGAAGTGGTTTACTGCTGATTGGGTGGTGTGGCGTACTCATGGGCATTGTGGCAAAAGTGGTTTGTTTCACTGTTTTTAGCATTATTGTTATTATTTTTGTGGCGAGCGGAGAGCGCTTGTTAATGATTTATGCATTTTGCATGGTGCATAGAAATGACATTGCAGTTGTGCCAACTAAATGTGGCAAGCTGTGGGTGGGAGCGGGTTTTGCTAATTTAAATGCACATTTGGGGCACTCGCATGGAGTGACCTTTTGGGGGATTCGCAGAGTGAAGGAGTCCTCGTAGTGGTGACATCCCGATGCAACCACATTGCTGTCGACGGCCACGAATTTTGTGATTTATGGTGCTGCGGCCATTAGTTTTACAGGCTCGTGTTACTTCACAGGATGCCAGCTAACAGGATGCCAGCTAAACAGGACCTCCATAACAGATGAAGAGGCAACAGGCATCCTTGTAAGAGTGAATTTCCCAAAGAGCAAGCTCTGTTAAAAGGACACTCTCTGAAAGGACCCTCTCTTAGCCTCTGTTAAGGCTTTTAAGAGTGCTTTCTGCTCTTTTGCTGATAAGAAAATAACATTATACTTCGCTTCTGGCAGGACAACATAAGGACCATTAGTTGGGCATAGGTCAGTAATTTTGGCTAAAAACAAATACCAAACCCAAGCACGTGAAGCCATAAATCATTGGTTTTGGCCAAAGTTTTTCATGTTCTGTGTTTTATATGGGCTGCTTAAAGCATAAACATTTAGCTAGTTTATACATCAGCAATATTTCAAGAAAGTTGCAGCTTTTATACATTGAATTCCACATACATTAGAATTCATAAGTTACAAAGTGAAATATCTTGAAGTTGTAGTTTGGGGATTAGTATTGAAAGGATTTACGAAAAATTCACTATTTTGGTGAATATGGAATTCCATAGAATTCCATGATGCAATAAAGCTTTGTTTTAGCAACGACTCGATTATCGACTACCATTGTCTGTCTAATGACTTAAGCACGAATATGATTTAACGATTTTATCCTTTGTGGTTATTTCCCGAAAAAACTCTATCATCCCAACATCCCAACTCAAACTAAAACGCATTGAAAATTCAACTCAGTCATCGGAAGATCTAAGCAACAATCCCCAAAAAGAGAAAGCCACAATAGAGGGAAAGGCACAAAATAAAATACTTAAAGCTCAAAAGTGAATCTTTTTTATCTGTGTGTTGCTCACGTTGCCATTTAAGATTCATTTAACTTAAAAACAATGTCGGAAAATGGGCCAGACAGCCGTAACGAATGGGAAAATACCCTGAGATAATATTCGTAGGGAAACCCCAGTTTTCCGTACCACGTAAATTATTTTGCTTACACTTTAGACGCAGCCTTTTGTGTAGTGTATAGCGGCGGCAAAGGCTGACATCGATTTTGGCCATGGCTTTTGGCTGTTGTCGCTGGTGCAGCAGCGCAGGCCAAATTACGTGAATCAGCGAATTTGGCAACAAGATACGGCCAACGATAGCGGCATCGGACACCACTAACGAAAACAGTAGCAACACCGACCACATAACGACGCCGCGGCCAATTGCCGATTAGCATCATTTTCAACCAGTGGGGGGAACGGTGAGCGGGCGAAAGGGAAAGCGGCTTGCAAACAGGACTCCTGCAGAGGATACAGAGGCAGAGCATTTTTGCTCGACGGATATGCGGATATGCAATCGTGAAACAAAAGAGCTACATTTTGCGTCGAGGAGCGAGGCGAAGAAACGTGTTGTGACTGTAAGTGATTGTAAGTGAGTGGCGAGTGTCTAATGAAGTCATAGTTGAATGCGAGGCGTCCTAAGAGCCCAAAGCACTGGGCGAAAATCACAGTAGCTTGGCCTAGAGAGGCTCAAAAAAGACTTCTTAAATTTGCAAGCCTTTGAAACCAAAATACGGGCCTATATTACAATCGCGAGTCTTAAACTCACATTCGCTTTGAATTCTTTACAAGAAAATGTTTACTACACTGAAGATTCTAGCTGTCTAGTTTTTTCTACGGAAAGGCTTTAAGAATGCCAACCAAAAAGAGGCCCAGGCGGGGCGTAGACAATGGAACATGGCCAGGAGACAATGATGATGCCAAAACCGTTGACGAGGACCTGACACCAAGGGAGCTGAGCTTAGATTTGGAGGACTCTGTGCCTGCCACGACGGGTGTCAATATGAAAATGAATGCGTGTGGTTTCCCCCGTCCTTTTTTTCGGTAACGCCCCACCTCGAGCTCGTCCTATGTGTGGATATGAATTATTCATAAAATGGCAGTGGCACTCTGAGCAGCGACAAGCACAAGAGCAAGTCGTGACGAAGGCATTGGAATGTGTGAGTCTCGAAAAAAAGGTGCAGACACTTCTGCTGGTTTTTAATACCCTTTCTGTTGCCGATAGGATTTATTTTTTTATAAGAAGTCATAATAACATTTCTATAATAGCTGGTTAAAAATTCAATTAAAATTTGTATTTAAATATATTCTGGGATACGATTTTTTTGTACATAGAGAGCATTTAAGGGCCCTTTACATTTATTTGGCTGTAGTTTTATTTTTGGCCATCTCGCCAAGTGCACGACTCGGGGCAGCAACAAGGAGTCGCCATTTGAGATGCCTGCCACATACACAGGCACACATTCACCTTTATGCATATGCAAGTGTGTGTGCGGCGGTATGTGGATGTGTGTGGGAAAACTATGCGACATAAAATGTAACGAGGCTGAGTGGAGGGGGAGGGCGATGAAATTGTTGAGTCACTGAGATGGCCGAGGTCGGCTTGGGCAGGTTAACCCCTGGTCGGCACCCCCAGATTTTACCCCTATTTGCCAAAGTGAAATTAGTGGAAGATATCTCGACGCGAAAATAACTTAAAATCTGTGGAGAGGATCTTGGATTCTTGAAAATGCATCTCTTCTAATGCATCTAAACAAGTCCTTTGCGAAGACTAAATTCCTTAGCTAATTAGCGAAATGGAAACGCTTATTATGTCGATGGCAAAAGTTTTCGCTCCCGAATCGTTGCGTAAACTAAGAATGCGAGAATGGATGGAAAAGTGAAACTCACCTGAAAATTCTACATCCAACGGGCACTCGACGGGAACACAATCATAGTCATCATCGGCATTAGCGACAGCCCCCGTCTTCGAACCCGCGAAGCTTAACCCCTTATCCACTTGGATCTGCATGCATAGCAACGACAAAAGCCATAATATTTGTGCAAAATAACAAGGCTGAAAAAGAGGAAAAAATTAATCGAACTACGTCAGGAGGCAACGAAAAAGTCCTTGCAAAGGGGCAGCAGGAAAAAGGATTGCAAAAAACGAGTGGTTGAGTTGTGTGTGCTCTTTCTATATTTGCATATAAATTTGCATATGTCTGTGAACAGTGGATGAAACAAGCTTTTGTACATTTGAGGTATTTTTTATGGTGAAACGTATATTGAAGTGGAATATTGGTAATGGCTTCTGAACTTTTTTAAAGGGATTGATGGCTAAACGGCATTTTTTACAAAACTATTATGATTAACTGGCTTTATAAATAATAAAATCGTTTTGGCTTCGCATTGATTAAATATTTAGCTATGGATTAAACCCAAAGGTCGTAAAAAACTGGTTATCCACTGTGGAGCACATTCCTGCCTGAGTTCGAGGGCTTCTGTCGGTTTTCGGGTTAGCATTGCAAATGCTTGCGACTTGGCTGGGAGCTTATTCAAATGAACTGAAGAGTGCTTCGCCCAGATAGAAGAGGGTATCGAAGAGGGAAAAACCAAGAGGGGGACAAAACTAACATTGTAGGCTCAGTGGCAACCGAGAGAGGCAGCTGCGTAATTAGTTCAGTGCTCGAAAGAATTTCATTTGGCGAATTTTGGCACAGTTTTATTTCATTGTGGCTACCCGCAAGTTTTTCTGGTTACATTTTTCATATCCAGCTTTCACTTTCAGCAAACATTTGGCCTCTTTTCGAGTCACAGTCACGCCCACTCCCGGCCTAGGCACACTTCATTTCTGCGGTAATAGTTATTTGCGGACAGTAAAAACAAAAAGGACATAAAACAATTATAGTCCCGGCGCTGCAACGCATAAAAGGAACGGGCAAAAACCTTTGACAAATTTTTGTCGCTGTACCCTGTCAGAGTTCAGCACTTAGAGATATGCTACAGTGAAACTTGGCTAATTGAAAAGGATAATATTGGGTAATGTCTTACAAGTATGTTCAGAAATTCTTAAGAACATGAATCTAAGATACTTACGTCCAAAATGAGCTATCCGATGCGTTTCCTTTACTCTTTACTGTATTGCTCGAGGCCTTTTGTCGCAAGCAAACAGCAAACTGACTTGCTAATGAAAAGTTTATTGCTCCGGGGCTGTGTGTACTTAGAGCCGCCGAGGTTGCGTTGGTCCGTCCGTCAAGAACTGTCAGTGGCTGTCCTGGAAGCTGATGGCTCCTGAGCTTGCGGTCCTGCATATGCATGCTGAAGAAGGAGCAGGATCCTCCTGTTCTGCCATTGTCGTCTGTCATCTGTTTAGTGCTAATATTATTTACACCAAATAGGACGGGGATAGCCACCCATCGGGACGTACATGGAATGACAAAGCGACACAGACGCAAAGGCACTTTATGTGAATGACGCCCCCCGGCATAAACTAGAATTATAACGCACACTCAACGTGATGCGATACGTTCTGGAACAAAGGAGTTTCGCCAAAGGGGTAGCCCGCAAAAGTATGCTATGTTAGGGTGGGCGGTGAGCTGCGGTGTGTGGGTGTGTTTCTAAGTAAATTTTAAAAGCAACATTACCAGCCGCCTGGCATCAAACAGGGCAACCGACGCCAGTACGCCAGTCAAATGAACACCATGCTTAGCACAAAGCTTGCCAAGAGGAACCGAATGATCGTATTCAAGGATTAAGGAGTGTGACTCGAATTCTATTTGGAGGGGAATGTTTTTGTTAGTGTCGCCTGAGCTGGCTTTGCCATTTATTTCGGGTCGTGTATTGAAAACTTGAAAACTCATTAGAAAATTTTCAATTATGCAAACACCGGCAGCACACAACTGAATAAGTTTGCTGTGGCACTCGATTGGAGATGGCAAATTTATTGAATTAATATTACATTTTATAGCTTGTTCTATGGAAACGAAATCGTGAAAAAGTCCTACACTCCTGCCCAGATTCAGCTGCACGCGGTTTTCCGATTTCCCATGCTTGTTTCCCAAAAGCCTTCCGTCCTATTAATCGATCATCTCTAACGCACACAGGACCTCACTTAACCCATGTGTGTACGCTCAGGTATTTTACGAGCTTTATATTGATAAACAATAAAAGCAGCCATCCTTCCAATTCACACACACACTCACACACGGAGTAAATCCTTCATTGTCCCCCCCGCCACTCCATCACTACGCTATTGCTGCTTTTATAAATTTTTATTTTAATTTTATTTATTTTGTTTCGCGTGGCTTTTATGGATTTATGAGGCAACATGCAAATGCAAATTGAAAAGGAACATGAGCAGCGACACGGAGATGCCTCAGCGAAAAATGATTACAAGCATTTGTACCTTCCATTCGAGCTCTTATTTCACTTTTTATTTTTTTATAATGCAATAAATAATTTTATTATGTGCCGAGACCAATAAACACATCCAAGGCAAACAAATAATCGAATACATGCAAATGCAAGGCAGCATGAACGAGATCCGCATATAAATCAAGGGTGCAAAGTGTGTCCAGGATTGTTCTTACCCACAGGTCCCTGGAGCTTGTGGCGATGGAATCTTTGTTTAAGCCTCGAAAATAATGGTTTGAATTAATTTTTATGGTTTTTGTGCCAAAACCTCAAATTAATTATGTTAAGTGGGAACATATCAACATATTTTCAGATGTATATATTGTTTTTGGCCGCAAATGAATTACGAAATTTAACTGCCAAATACTGCTTGTAATAAATAACCTATATTTTCTCCTAAAAAGAGTACTCCATATTCGCTGTCACCCGTTATTACTACTCAATCTTTTCGTTTCGCATTGACATTGGGAAATGAGTTTTGCAATACTTTAGCAATTTTCACAGCCTCTCAAATACAGACGCAGCATTGTGGGGCTTAGGGGGAAGGCTACTTAGCCACGCCCCCTCACATGACGTGTAGGATGGTTAGGACGCCGTGCCGTAATGCTGGAAAATCCGCAAAACCCTGCTAGCTTAAGCTCATTGGGCAACCGAGTATGTGGAATGGGGATAACGAGTTTGGCAGGAGCAAGGATACCCTTGCAGATTGCCGAGTATTCCCCCTTATGGCAGTATAAATGATATGCGTATTTAAATAGAATGGTAACAGCAGCTTTTCCGACAAAGTAAATGGGGAACATGGAAAAGGCGCACAACGTCTGGGACAAAGAGGGTAAGGTGCTCCAAAAACGGAGGCTCTGAGATTTTCTTGACAGTG
Organism: Drosophila vallismaia; assembly: GCA_035047325.1. Taxonomy (NCBI): domain Eukaryota; kingdom Metazoa; phylum Arthropoda; class Insecta; order Diptera; family Drosophilidae; genus Drosophila; species Drosophila vallismaia. Next base: position 19,859,528 of record JAWNPU010000090.1, on the reverse strand, counting down.
GAAAATGGTTAACGAACATGTCAGCGTGAAGAGGAATTGCCAAAACAATTTTAGCATTATTTATTTATACTTGTATTCGTTTTTTGTATATTAAAGGTACAAAAAAATTCTTTCTTAGTTATAATTACTGGCGCTTAGTTAAAACCCGCTTTTTTTAGTCAGGACCTTGCACATTACAGGACCCAAAGTGAAATGGGAAAATCGGCGATGTAAAAAATGTTTGATTAGACTTGGCCCTGGGCGCAGCAATCATATCCAGCTCGATTAATAAATGTCGCGCTTCTGTGGCCCATTGACAAATATTGCCAGACCGAAACCCATTCAACCCATGGAACCACTACAAGCAGCGATTTCCTGTCAATAAGCCTTGTCAGCAACATGAAATTAGCGCTTTTCAAGCCCGGAGGGTGCCATGCAAGGAATTCTTTCACATTGCGACAAATGTCTGGCTGCTGAATTCCTAACTCTGACACTTTCAATCAGCCAGCCATGGATTCCGCCTTCTTCCTCCCGATTGCCCTGTGACATCGTTGGGAGGAAATGCCAATGCCGCTCAATAAATGTCATTACATTGTCAAGTGCATATTAGCGCCATAATTGAGCGGCGTGAGCAGAATTTTCTCATCCAGTCCCTGCAAAATTGGGAAGGAGTTCGAAGGAGCATACCAGGCGTGGAAACTTACAAAAGATTGAAAGACTTTCTTTTGTATCTTTTAATTCCAGATATTAAATATTTTGCAGAGATGGTGTTAGTGTTTCCAAGTTCCCTTGGATCCTGTATTTCCTGTATTTAGAATCGGAAACTTGCGGTTTTGTTTAGACTCACTTCCACAATATAATTTTGAAAACCTCTGTTTACATTATTTTGTGATAAATACCGCCTGCTTTCAACAGTTTGGTTATTTGAAATCAAAGCAATTCAAGCCCCAACTAATTAACTGAATTCAGAAAGTAAATTTCATCGCAAATATAAGCAAACACTTGTTTGACTTTTGCAAATTAATTATTTAATTTAATGCAAACATTTTTCCAACATACAACAAAGTAGACAAGGCCAATTAAAATTGGCCGGAAGAAGACAGCGGGGAGAGTGGTAAAGTAAACAGGAGGCCAAAACAAATTTTGGCCAATACAATTTTAATGGCCCAACAAATTGTAAAGACTGAATAAAAACAAAAATTTATCAACAAACTTAAGATTGAAATTTTATGCGCAAAATAAGCAGAAAAAAATGCGTTGGCCATTTCCTGGTCTGGTTGCCCGGAATTCTCGCATTTTCCGGCTGAACGCTTTGCAGGCCAAAACTGAATTTATAAACCAAAAATGCATGATAGCCCTCCCACGCCCCCAGCCCATCTCGCTTGTGGGTTTTGCGGCTGTTGCGGCAACCTCAGCCCACAACAACGGAGAAAAACAGTCCAACAACCAAAGCTACCAGAATTATCATTACAACGGCAAAAATCTCTTGGCAGTTTCCCGGACTTCTGGCCCTTCACCCACAGTCTTCCGTTTTATTTCTCGTTTGCCGTTTTGCGGGGTCGATGTGTTCAATTTCATTTGTTTTTTTTTTTGATTTTTAATTTTTTTTTTTTTTTTTCAATTTTTAGTTTATGCTGGAGCAGCCGATAAAATTGGGTAGGCGTGGAGCAAAAGCTCGAGAACACGCCCAAAATTATTGGAGGAGTTCTCATCTTTTTCGCGTTTGCCCGAATCGCTGGCTTATGTTTTATGGGCTAGTCGCCGTTGAAGCCAAATCGGGTAACTAAACCTGCAGATGGCCGAGAAGAACTTTTCTAGCCATGAAGCCAAACCTTTACATACCTTTTCCAAATGCGGTTTCTGGTTTAGCAACAAAATAACTATTTTATATATTGAAATATAACCATTTCCTTCAATATTTTTTACCAAATTATTTGCCAAAAGACAAGCTTTAACGCATAAGAAACATACCCTTTCTTCTAAATTCGTATAGCCCGATTCCTCTTTGCTCTAAATTTATGACTATCGGGCCAAGTTAGCAAACATTGAACGAGAAAAAATTGTTCGCCAAATAAAAAGAAGAAAACAAACCAAAACACATGGAAACATAACTTGGCATCATTATACGAGGGAAGACGGACTGGCCATGGATATATTTCAACGCAGTTGTGAGCTCTTGAACTTTTACTGCATTTTTTTTTATATTTTTCAAGCATTTTTTTCTTTGCTTGAAGTGTTGCAAATTTATGTTTTATGACCAGGAAGCGTCTGCAGTTCTTAGCCAGAGCTGGGTATTTGGATGGCCTCCAAAATAAATTCATGGCAAATTAAAGACTGTGGCTTCCTAAAACCAACATGACTTCAATTTAAAAACCGACAAATAATTACTGTTTACGTTGCCCATTAAGAATGATATTTCTGAGTCTTATATTACCAAAGCTCCGTAGATAGAATCCACAGAATAATAGACAGACACATACCCCCTGGGCATCGCAAACATATCATAAATATTTGGCGAAGAAATTAAATAATAAATTCAACTACGAACGCCGTGTTTCGGATGTTGGCCAAATTGTATTTGGTGTTGCATTTTGAACTTCGACTACAAAAATGAGCCCGATAGCATTGTCATTTGTACCTGAAAGTGTGTACACTTGGAGAGAATGTTTATGGAACGAAATAAATAATATAACCTCCTTCTTTGGTATCGCGGCCTTGTATGTTTGGGAAAAAAGTAAGTTTTCGATGACCAGTCCTAATTTCTCACTGTATTTTCCTGTGTCATCTGTCTGAGTTTTTTTTTCACGGGAATGTCCGCGTGGTCGGGGCCCGATAAGTGAAATCAACGTCGCTTACAAGGACAACCAAAACACGAACTACAAATTGTTTAACACAAATCGCACTGCCATGGGGTGCCATTGTACCATTGTGTTTGGCCTGTTTTGGGTGTTTAGCTTGTTTTAGGTGTTGGCCCGCCCAAATGTGGAAGCGTCGAGGCGATAACAAACTGGAACATTGTGTTGACAGGACGGGTTAGGGAGGCGGAGGGACAGGTGCGATGGTTTTCTGAATTATAATAAGTAGGGGAAGTACAGATCTTGCACCACAAAAGAGGTTTATTCATGATTTCTCTCTTTTGGTGAACTAATAGCATCAGCATCTACCATAAGATGGTTTACATTACCCAAAAGATATCCAATCTAAGTCGACCATATGATACCTTTCGGAAGATCATTCGGAGATGGGAGATTGGAGAATCCTTCTCCATTGTTCTCCATCACAATCTTTTCGCTAAAATTCAGATAGATTCAGGCACACTTTTCTGCCATGACTATCTTGCATCTCCCAAGTTCCTTATCCATTCATTTTTAATGAAATAATTTAAGGAATCATGTAGAATTTCGAATCAAACTTAAAGACTTGTGGTAAGTTTGTTTGTGGGGAATATTCGAATGGAAATGGAAAAAGTACCCAACAAAAGACTGCTTATTCTGACTGAGTAAACTTATCGACAGGGTGTCACTAACACTGCAGTACATATTATCCTTTCCCTCCCGATCTCTACAGTATGATGTCTGCGTGTCACACTCCTGGCCAAAGTGCAATTACCTATTTGTGTCACATGCAATTTGGGCGGAGAGATGAGAGTTTTGGCATGGCAAGGCAACCGATTCATGGCTGTGCACATAAATAGTGAGTGCATCGAAGTCAGTGCCGAAATGCATGGTTGCTGCTGATTAGGGTACTAAAGCATTTTGGCTGCGATACGAGGCTGCCGTTCTTGCAACAACAGAAATTCGAGGAGCAGAGCAGCAACATCCCCGCAAAAACCCAAAATCAAGAGCAGAGGTATTTTCAAAACATCAGCCACAAGTTCACTGATACACTGAGACTTAAGTAACACTAAAAAGACCTGCGAGTCGTTAATTTATACAAACCAAGTCTTTTATACTTGTTTTTGGATTAAGGATAAATATGAAGTGGAAACTTTTTTTCAGTGACTTAGTGGGCTTGGATTCTCCCTCCTTTCCACCAGATTTCTAGCCTTAGCCGCTGTGACGTGCCAATTGTGCGACCACGAAATGTCTGGTGTCCTTCTGGCTCCTCCATCTTCCTCCTCTGTCAGCGGCACTCCTTGACACTTTCCGTTCTCCCCGGATGGCCCTCACCCACCGTAGCTAGCCCACTCCTGGTTGGATGTTTAAACCACGTTAAGATTTCAGTGCTATGACTTGGCATGTTTTCTCTCCCACTCTGTCACATCCTTCCCTTCTCATTCTACCAATGCACACGCAAAATGCAAACATCGCTCAGGCAGCAAATGTTTTCTGACCACCCACCACCCCTTTCTGCTGTTGGGGGCGTGAATTTGAGAATGATTTCTGATTTAGAATGTAGATTCATGTATGTTTTGGAAGAAGAGCAGAGGAAAGGGATATAAAGTCATGAAAAAGACAAGCCAAGATCATTTTAAGTAGAGTATCGACTAGAGTTTTGTTTTAATCGAACTGGCTACATATGACCGCGATTTTGGTGGCATTCAACATTAAAAACTGTTACATCCGCTGCAAAAGCTACTGCACCACTCACGTAATACCCCTATGGCGTGCTTCACTCAATCACATCCTGCCCAGAGCCATTTCCAGGCAATTCGACCTCCATATAAACTACTCGAAACTCCAATATCTGCGCTCGAGGACTGCAGCTGGATCGGAATTGAATACGTGCAGCCCTGTTATTATAGTCGGATTTGCTTCCGGACCACGACAATAATATTTACGGCTTTTCGACTAAATTCCAATTAAAATTTAATGGCTTTAAGTGCAGGCCGGACTTTCCGTTGCGACTTATATTTACCAGCGTTTGTTCAGCTCAGCACCCCCGCCAAAGATTGCGGAAAAAAATCAAAAAACAATATGCGAGCGATTTGTGTGCATCTAAAAAATGGATAGGCCACGGCCACCTTCGCATGTGTCGGTCGGTGCCCAGCAATTAGAGTTCTACAGCGGCTGACCACTGAAAATACAGGACAGACAAGTACACTGGCAAAAAAAAAGAGCACACATGCAGCTGCTGGTAATGAAAAAAGCGGAAAAAAACTGAGCAAATGGCATGAATGAAAGGAAAAATGCACAGCAAAGTAGAAAATCGCACAATCAAAACGAAACTGCTGACCAGCAACGATCTATGACGACGACGAATCGGAATCGGAATCGAAATCCGAATAGCAATGGCTTTGGGAACCGGAATGGGTATGGGTGCACTTCAAGAAAATTGGATACAGTATTCTGATCAACTGAATTCGAAATTAGCAAATGGTGAATGGCCCGGAAATGTAAATCAGAAGACCACAAAGGACTTTTCCAGTTTCCTAGTTGCCAGCAGGACATGCAAGGGATTCAACTTCCGTTCAGGTTTAAAGCTCAGTGCATGGGGATGGTAACCTTACCCAGAGTGTTCTGTGGGGCCATTAAAGTGTGGATGTTGTCGCCATCGGGAGCGACATGGGGCTGGAAAAGCGAGAAATTCGCAGAGCAGAAGAGTAGGTGTAAGTGGCAGGGGAAAGCCACAGCCGCAGAGTCACCAACATGGTAAAAATTCATGTTTGCCAATGTGTCCTTCCTCCGGTTCGATCTGTGTGCTAGTGTGGCTGCGGTGTCCTTCTAACTAGTGGTGCGTTGCCCTATTTACGTTGTCGTACTTCATGCATTTCGATCACCAAACACAACACAATTTAAATATGCTGATTGGGTGGCTAAAATTTCGGTTGGCCCGTTGACCCGTTGGGGACATTGTTTTAGCCGGCCACCCCTGTATCTTAAATTGGCTTTATCTACCGCTTTTTGGCGCATCCCTTCCCCCTTGCCACTTGTCTATTTCTTTAATCCACTGCAGCGTTGCTGCTGTTTCAGCAGTTACCATAAATTTAGTATATTGATGAGTAGCACCAGATGATGCCCCCATCAGATGCGACATTGCTTAGCTGGAAAATAATTTAATTAATTTTCTATTTCGCTTTTTAGTTTAGTTTAGGATGCGCTTTGTTGACATGCAAAATGGCTTTTTTATAATTGGATGCTCGGCCACCAGGAAGCCCCTCCGGGTAAGTGAAAAATTATCGATGGAAAATAGAGATGGATTTTTGGTTTCTATATTAATTCGATGTTGAACGTATTTTGATCAAAATCTTTCCTTTACTTTTTGTATTAGAATGAATTTTTATCCTTAAAATCAAATTTTTTCAGTGAAAAATAGAATCTTCGTTTGGTGTCTTACTTGCTTTTAATGAACTCCAAAACATTATAAAATTATCAAACACCCAGCACTTCGTTTCCATTACCTCAAGACAAAGAAAAACAATTTGCGGATAATCTCAGAAAATCTATTGAATCCGAAACCGTTGAACTCTTTGCCGACTGGGAATGGAGAATGATCCAAATATATACACCTCTGATTTCCCCGGACAGTCGCTGAGGGGAAAACAATGCTGGTGGGGGTTCGGGGAATCGGACGGGGCTGGGAAAAACTCTGCGGGAGGCGTCGCCGAGCTAATCTGCTCCCTGTCAAAAGTCATTGAAACAATTCGAAATGACAACAAATATGGAAGTCGCAGAGAGATACAAAGCAAACACCTACTCGAACACACACACAACCGAAAACACTGATATATTGGGAGGAGAATCCGCCAGGGGGTGAAAGAGGGGGCAGGGAGGCGGCACTGGGAAAACTTGTGGCGAACGAGAAGCGAAAACTGCTGACAGTTGCATAAACAATAAAGGCAGCCCCTAAAAGCGAACTCAGCCAGCGAATCGAGCCAACGAATGCGGTCAACATCAAAAGAAAGGACAAAAACTGAAAGGGTAGAACGATTACGGAGAAGGAGGTGGAGGGACCAATGGAGGCGGCGAAAAGAAAGCGAAACGAAACTGGAACTATTACTGCCATAGCTACTGTCACTGCAACACACATGCAACGTGTGGCAAGTAGTCTAGTAGTAGCTCCTATGCCAATTCCATCCGTTTTGCCATCCTGCCGCCGATCCCCGCCCTTCTTCATCTCCATGATGGCTAAAACAACAATGTGACATTTTTTCCGCTTTGACGACAATTTCCCTCGCGGCACAAATGGCAGCGAAGCAACTACAGCCCCAGTCACTGGAACACCATTGCCATCGTCACTGGTATGGCATCGGCTATAGCTACTGCTATAGCTTTAGCAGCAGCAACTTAACGATACAGTGGAGGTAGCTCCAAAAAAAGATTGCTGGACCATATTGGCTAAAAGGAATTCGTAAATACTCTATTCGGATATATTTTAAAATTAAAGGTTTATAGGAATCTATATCCTATCTATATGTTTAGAGATTCTGGTTTTATATTCAGGACAGTCTTTTGATTTTAAATAGTCAATAACGGGAAGACGCAGACTAACAACTAATAAAAACGCTGTCATTTCCGGTGAAAAACAAATGCAACTCTGGTAATTTGGTATTGTTATTGTCTATTACTGTTTATTATATTCATCACATGCGCACCACTATGAGCTCAAGCTTTCCCCGGTTAAATTAAAAAATGGTGGGGAGAAATTAAAAATGGGAGCCTGCTAAACCCTAAAAAAAAGAATGCATTCTTGGTTTTAAATAATCAATAATTAAGAATTACCACCGACTTTCCTGTGCGATCCTGAGGCGAAAATACCCCTTCCAAACGGCAACGAAACGGAAGGTCTGGGGGCAAAGAGAGGATGTGATACACACGCAATGTCCCCATACAAGAAGGATGTGCAAAAAGCACTTGCAGTAGGACTCGCACTGCTCTTCATTTTAACTCGCTCGCCTCCGCCCGAGTATCACAAAAGCACGAAATTGATTGTGTAAATAAGAAAACGAAAATGTCGTTAGTTTACGTTTTCCGCTGACAAGCTTTTGAGACTGGCCAGAACCCGGAAAAGTGTGGGGTGGTTACAGGGGATGCGAAAGGGAATCAAGATGGAGGCTGCGGATGCAGTCCAAAATAAAAATAAAAAAAGAAGAATCGAGCAGAGACAAAATGGCGTTGGGATAGACAAAGAGTGAATGGAAATTAAAAATGGAATTTACTCGTTAGTCGTATTTCCAGTTTATAGCCAAATGAATTTGATGCGAGGCATTATCAATGAAAAATTTACCATATAGCTGCCGCTGAAAGATGAAGAAAGAAGAAAGTAGATGAAATTGCCATGGATTCCATCCATAAAGGGAATATGTACATCATCATAAAAGTATGCTATATAAAACATAAATTTGACTGCAATTGATTGAGCATATAAAAATTAATAAAAAACAATAAAGTATAAACAAAACTGATTTTTCATTAAGTGAAATAGGTAGCTGCTTAAATTGGAAACCTCCTCAATCCATACCATTCCTTAACCTAAAGTGAGTGAGGGACAAGAATATGAAGCAAAGGAAAATGCCAAGTAAATAATTTGACCATCGTACTATCTTGAAATCAATTTTCAACCCACTATCGGTCAGTTCTCTTTGCTCTCGCCTTCCTGAGTCACATTGTAATGTGCCCATGGACTTGGTTGAAATTCCATAAGAATGTATCCGGTACCTTTTTCCAGCTAATCTTTACACTATTGAAAATTTCTTTGACTAGAATCCCACATTGTGGGTATTGTCTCAGTAAAATCATTATATTGTTAGTTATTGTTAGCTAGTAAATTTATAGAACTGAATAAATATTGAATGTTAAAACACGTTTTTCCTTCTTCTTTTTCAGTGGTCACCCCTTGAGCATGTTAACTTTTCTTTGGCGCCAACAATTTCTGGCACTATTTCAAAGTTCCGTCCTTTTAAACCCGCCCCAGCCCGACTGCGGCTACTTATATCCGTCGATGCCTTTTAAATTGAATGAAAGCACATTTTGATTGAAAAGGAAATTTACGGCGAAGTTATATAGACACAGACAGAATACCGCAACAGTTTTCCGTTTTCAACTTTCAGTTTTCAGCACCGGGGGGCAGGTTCTGCCGGTATGGCTTCTTTAACCTTCAATGTACCGTTGCCCGTCGCATCTCCTGACAGATTTATCAGTCAATTTTAGAAAATTAGGCAATGGGGTTATTCGTAAAGTTTTCTCCCTGCTTTTTAAGTTTCGTTGGCTTGTCCGAAATGTTCAAGAACAAGAAATTCTTTTGGTTTCGGTCAATGGAAAACTAAAAACGTGGAGCGTTTGAAGTCCGGCCTCCCAATTAATTTTAGGCTAGTTGGCCAAGGGAAACGTAATAATTAACCTTAACTGAAGGGAGCTAATTTCTTTTAAAGTCAAAGTTTTCTAAGGGCTTTATTTCACATAAATAAATAGTTACGTAGATAGTTAATATATTAGTTAGTATGCGAATATAGAATACATAGTGCGTTTCAACTAGAACTACTATATAGACATCATTATCATTATCTACTAATGGGTATAATATTTATATAAGAATAGCTTGATTTTGTTAAAATTATTTCTACTTTGCTGTGCAGAGTTATACATGTTTTCAAAGCCAAAAATAAATTAGAATGCTTCGATTTTGTGCCCGCTTTGCCCTGAAACCTTCGCCTACAAAAAATTAAAAAATTATCTTTATGTATTTATATAGCTTTACGATTATCATATAATTGATTTGTTCATCTGTGTAGTAGGTATTTGTATTTTAGGTACTTATTGACATTTTGACACATAAAGGGTATAGTAAATTTATATATTTCTGATTAATTGATGCAATACAAAGCACATTCACTGTGATATTGGTTTCAAATTGTTTCAAGTGGTTTGTTTATTTTGTGGCCAACATTCTCCTCGACCCATCCAGCTTAAAACTTATCCCTGCAAGTTCCCTTATTCCAGTATATGAGTGAATGAAGATGTGTTTTTAAGTACGATGCCAAATATTAAGTTATTAATGCAATTTTCCTTCTCAACGCGAATTTCCAAACTAAATTTTTGGTTTCGGTCCTACAAGTTGACTTTTATAAGTTTCTCGAAATGATTTTTTTGGCCGCCAATATATAATCCTTTATCTTTTAGCCGATTTCTACATCAGGTATTTCGCCTCACTGCAAATTCCAAACTTGTCCAAGACAACCTCGCACGGTACTTTATTTGAGACAAAAACCCAGCGCACCCGAAAACTGTGGAAGCTAGTTCCGGTTGGTTGTGGACTTGGCTGTTGTAGCCAAGTTAGTTGCCGGCTCTTGGAGTGGAACCCATTGGGCTGTTGCGTTTTTGGCCCTGAAAATTTCCTCGAAAAATATTTTTTCTTCTGTGCGCACTTCCGGGGAATTTCCAATGATGGCTCGTCCCAAAATTTCGCTAGAGCCTAGAATTCAATTGAATTTCATGTGATTTAAACGGGAAAACAGGGCATCCTCTTTCAACTCACCCAATAAACCATCGTGGACCACTGTGAACTCGAGGACACAATTCTTCAGCGTTTCCTTACCCACATCAAAAGCCAGAGCTTCATTGTAGACGGGGTTCAAGGTGCCCCTCTGAACACCTGTCTTGCGCTTCTTCATCTTCTTACCTCCAGGTCCCAGGAGAGTCACCTTCACATACGGATCCGACGAGTTCCGGGCATCGTCCACAATTCTCAGGTTCCGGGCCTTGATGAGGACCACCATCAGTCGTTCGGCCGATGGTAGGTAGGCCAGGGATACCATAATGTCGCCGAGGTCTACCTTCATGTCCTGGGCCGAAGCCGAGCTCAATGGGGTCCAGAGCTTAACCTGTTCACTCAGATCCAAGTTGGCCAAATGTATCTTGCTTCCGCCAATGCAAACGTGTCGGGAATAGGCGTCAAAATCGTAGAGTAGAATTTCCACAGTGCGTTTGTCAATAACTCCCGCTGCGACCTCGAAAACAAACTGCTCATCGAACACTATGTAAGGATCTGGTTAAACTTGATCTGATAGTTTCGTAAAGGGAAAAACTTACCTGGATTCAGGGTCTTCTTGTGAATACGTGTTTGCCAAAAGTTCTTTTTGTCAGGCAGAAGTCGAACCTTCGCATAAGGATCTGCTGTGCCACTGAACTGCCTGGGCTGCAGATTCTGGGCCTCTAACAACCTGACATTGAGTAATCCCCCCACCGGGTCGTAGCCAATGCTAACGTGGAGATTGCCCCTCACTTCATCGAGAGTCACTGGGTTGATGGTCTTGGGCTGAGAATGCTGAAAAGGATAATCTTTGAAAGGTTGACCGTAAAGAATCATTTTTACTTACGCTCCTATAGAGTGTCATGTCGATTTTGGTGTGATCCAACTTGGCGTTCATTGAGGACACTCTTGGACGTCCGGGATGCATGGCCAGGACCACGTGCTTGTCCGAGCGGGCAATGGGAACCGAGGTGGTGGAGCAGTATGACAGGGTGTTCGACTTGAGGCTGCCAGTGGGCGAGGTGGGGGTGGGCGGCGCTGACTCCTCGGTGGTGTTGGACACCTGTTGCTGGACGGCGGAGGTGGAAGTGACTGAGGCAGGTACCCAGAAGGCCGGGTCGTTGTCCTCGCTCTTTAGGGAGGTGGGGCTTAGGTTTCCGGCATTTCCAGTGCCGAATTTCCCACGCGGCACCTCGTTTACGTTGTCCACATTGTAGCCCACGGCACCGGCAACCAGAGCCTCCCTGCTGGAGTGAAACGGTGAAGTTATTGTGTACAATTTAGGGGCGACGAGGGTGCTCGAAAAGCCCAATTGAAGTTACCAAACATTTTCCAATTATTTTACACAGGCTTGCCATTTTCGGAAAGAAAAACACACTTGCTTTTCCCCCTAATCGCCAAGGAAGAGCAAATTGCATTACTCTAAATGTACCCGAATGTGTGCTTGTACCTGGGTTGTTTTTCAAATTGCAAAAAAACAAATGGCAATGTACTGAGAACAAAACTCTGACTCTTGGATGAATAAGTTGCAAGTCTGCCGACACACAATGATTTATTTTCAAAAATTGGACATTGAACTGGCCGCGTAAAAATTTGTTGGCGAAAAGTGATAAATGGGTTTTCGGAGGCAGATTTTGCAAGCCTTGATTAATTGTTTGGTAAATACAATTTAATTAAATCCTAGTTCTTATTGACTCACCTCTGTTGGTCCTCATCCTTTTCGTTGGCCGACTCCAGAAGATTCTGTTCGAACCAGTTCAGACGGTAGCGCTTCGAGCAGGTGGTGTATAGGGCAGCTCCTACCGCAGAAACCACCAGAAAGGACACCGAGGCGTAGACGCCAATCTGGGCCAGGGAAATGTCCTCCTCACGAATGACAATGTCCATTGGTCCGGCTGCCAAGTAATGAAGTAATGGAGGGATCAAGGAATGCATCAACCTCTTACACATAAAATAAAATTTGCTATTCTAAGTCCCCTGGTAACGTGGCTCAATTATATGAGCACCTTCTGACCCGTTCTCCGGCCTGGCTAATGACACCCAAACTAGCCATAAAACATTCATTAGCAAGTCAGGGCCCAGTGTGTTTGGGCCTCATAAATAAATCAAAGTTCAGGCCCCCACGTCCGACATTCATCTTCCCAGCTTCCCCCCCCGATTCTGTGTATTATCTGGCTTTTTGGGTTATTAATTGAGCGGCTTAAGGTAGCGGCGAATCCTGACCACAAGCACGTGCTGACAGTTCCCAACCAGAATTAAAGGGGAATGAGGCCTTGTCTTTGTTGGACCGCAGCCACAAAATTGCCATAAAGGCGCCTCGTCCTCGGTTAGTCCGCAATTAGCCGAGCAAACTGCCAGGTGACCCGTTTCCCTTCACCTCCCACGACCCCTACAAGCATCCTCAAAAGTCCACCCACCAACTCAAGAACAAGAGCAAGACCAGAAAGGTAGGAACTAAAGTCTAAACTTGTGTAATTACTGAAAAATATAAAGGTTACTTGGTTGGAAAACGGTCATTCAAGAATCTTTATCTTTAAGAATCTTTATATAAACAGGATTATTTGTAAATTAAAATCTTTATGAAATAGTAAGGATTATTTCTCCCAGTGCCCTAGAAATGTACGGAATGCCCAAAAGTGCCAAAAAGACGAAGCGATGTCTGACAGAGGCAAAATTTATAAGCGACTTGTTAATTAATTAGTATATTTATATTTGCCGTTACCTTTGGATGAGTCTTTCTTTTTGTTTTTGTTTAGTCTCGGGCCCTTTGACCCTGTCCTCGGCCCGCCCTACCACACTTACCCCGTTTCTTGGCAGTTCTGTAATTTACTCTTGACTCATTATTTATTTACGGGCAACTTTTGTATTTTAGGCCGTGGGTCTTGGCTTTATTTTTTGGCAATCGCACGAGGTGCGTGTGTGGGTCTCTGCGGGTTCAATCCCCCAACCCGTTCCATGTCCTTGGTCCTCTTTAAAGTCCTGGAAAATGATTTATTCTCCAGTATGCCAGCCCACCAAGAACGCTGAGCTCTTGGCACAGTTCATAAAATTAGTTATAATTTGATTTTTGACATTTTGCCGAGATAAGCGAGGCTTCCAGAAAAAATGTTCCTGATGTAGACTTTTTCCCTGAAATCTATTTGCCTGTCAATCTGCCCTTAATCCATTGGAATATTATGGAAATGTCAAAATGCTGATATGGCCAGCCCCTTTACTTTTTTCCATTTATCCCGAGTGCCAACAAAGGCCTGGCTCATGTAAGTCACATATAAGCCAATCAATGTCAATTGAGCAGATCGCACAGCCGCGCCCAGTCATTCATTCAATCGGTTGTCCTGAAAGTCCTGGTTGGTTCTGACATATATGGCTTTGCGGTTTAAACAAAGTGTGGTAGAAAGTCTCACTTTTGAAAGGGTGTTTAAGGCTAGCATGTTGACTAAAAAAATTTGTATAATACCTACTTAATATTTAGGTATAATACAAAATCCTCGAACCCAACAAAAAGTATCTGCATAATTTATGTCTTTGTGCTCTGCCAAGTAAATAATTTTGACAAAGACCTGTTGGAGGTATTCTGGAGGTATTCTCCTCTGCTCCTGCTCCCTGGTTGGGCCCTTGGTATTTGCCAACATGCATCATTCACACATGTGTCTACCTGTGGGCATATTGGGATTTATTGCCACTGCCATAAATTTCAATACAAAAACCGCGCTTTAGCCCTGCCCGCAACGTATGTCTGTCTGTCGGGCTGGCGGACTGTCTCCTCAGCGAGTGGGTTTTGTAAATCATTTTGCGGCTTTATCGCGCACATTTTCACTTTTCGCCTTTCGCTGGAATCCCTAGATAAGGGACGCACTACTTCCGCCTGTGGCTTTTGTTTGGCTCGCGCAGCAAAGTCAAGGCCGGGAACATGGCAAGTCGTTAATGTGTCGACACAGAGTGACTAAAATTAAGTTTATCTAATCGATAAAATCAGCCGCATGGTTCAATGCCTGCCTGGGAAAATGGTGGGTGGCTTGTTCCCGTGATTTCTTCAGCCCCAGCTGGCGATTTCATCATTCTCAGTTGAAAAAAAATAAATAAATATACCCACAGGCCATTCATCGGCCGCAGCAGCGCTTTCGAATAGCACAATTACGGAAAATTATGTTCATTAGTCTAATGAAGTGTTTTGTGGATCAAAGACTCTAGAATGGTCTCCCTGAATGCTGATGTTCAATTGCAGTTCTTAGAAATTCGTTTCCTTCCTATTATATCTAGCTGGATAGCTGGACATTATAAAAGAAATTTAAATTAAGTAAATAAAACTATTTATCAGAGAGGTCACTTTTCCTTTCCCGAAACACTTGATTAAAACCTAAAAATTAACGATTCCTAATTTATCCTTTTTACAAGGGACTCCCATGGAAAAGATTAACAAAAAGTGGAAAAATAATTCTGCTCCCAGATTTGAACCTAGTTCGACGGAGAATCGTTTATGATTTCTTTAAAGGTAGTTATATTATGAATAGGATGTAAATTGGCCTAGACAAAGACATTTCAGTGTGCCAAATGGGTCCTTCCCATACATTTTCCCTTTTTTGCAACTTTTTCATGAGCACATTAAACCCATTAAAAGTTCTATCGTATCATTGATATAAAATCTTTCATTCCAAATCGCCTTTGTTTTCTTTTGATTGAAAGGACGTGCCTTGTTTAACATAAACGGGCTTCGTTAATCCATGTAAGAGGTTAAACTATCATTTTTCTTTGACTTCCGGAAGCACTTTCCCATATCCTTCTTACATCCTGCCCTGTTTTTTTTAGCGCTTCCTGTGGAAAGCATTGCGAAAACGCTATCCCCTTCACCACTTTTACAAAAGTGTAATTATATTACGACATCAGGATACGCGTTTGTCGTTGTCCTTTATGTCTGGACACGAGAAGTGACCAGAAAAGAGGAAAAAATAAGCATTTAGTAACTGTTTTCTATGGGCTACAGTGAAAAAAGCGCACCTTGACTTAAAAAACACAAATTTGTATAACCCTTTACGGACAAAAGATAGTTGCTTTTTAAAACATTTCCTTTTGATGTATATTTCTCGTTGTATTTCATTAGCACAGGTGTGGAATGAAACTTATGAAGGCTAGCCGGGGATCCTTCGGCTCGTGGCCTCCCACGACTGCACTTTCCGCATGGCTTTAACTCATCCAGTGCAGTTTTATATTCAGACCCCTAGGCCAACCTTCGGTCTGAATAAATAAGCTGGGGATGTTTACCCAAAGAGAACGGGGACGAGGACTGGCCTCCAGGAGTTGACGGATGCAGAGGTCCTGGCCGTCAATAATCAGGCATCAGCAATTTGTACTACTCGCCTTAATGACATAGTCGGGCCAGGGAAGCGACCTTATCCACATCATCAACATCATTATCGTGCATCTAGCCCGCCATCCTTCCCAGTGTGTTGTCTGTATCTGAAATGTCCTGTTTTCGTTATTTCAGTTGATTATCTCCCGCCAATGGCGGCCGCAGTTGTTTGTGCTTTCTCCACAATGTCAATGGGATCAGCGGGCCAAATGGGAGACTGGCCCCTCCACAGTCTTGGCTAATTAGACATCAATGAATAAACATGGCCTGTGGTGGTGATGGAAGGGATATTCCTGGGAGCCCAAAGTTTCGAACTTCTCAAAGTTTGGAACATAATATAGGCAGCTTGCCTATCAATGAAAAATATTAAGGAAATTCGTTGATATATTAACATTCAGAAGCTTTTGAGTTCTCTCTATCCTTTTATGTGTTTTTTATTTAAAAATTCACGAGAATTCCCGCACATTCAATAAAAGAGAAGTTCTATATCCTATTAAAATCAACAACCATATGTCAATTTGCCACGGGCGATTAAACCATGGGACCCTGACTTGGTAGCCAGGATATATATTGAAAAAAAAATTATAAAATAAAAGTCGAGAGAGGCTGGCAAGACTGGGACGGCAAGATAAACAGCAATTTAATAAAGTGACCCAAAAGTTATGCCTTCAAGACTACGGCGAGAGCATAAAAATAAACAATAAAACGCTCATTAAAACACTGAAAATGTCCAAGGAGTAAACACCGGAAAATGTTTACATGCGAACAAAAAAACTGCTAAAAAGGAAAAATGGCGTGGGCGGAAAATAATAAGTGTGATATTAATACTTGAGCCCTGGAACAAAAGGAGAACCCACCCAGTGAAGGGCCAGAGGCTAAAGAGCCGCCAATAACTCAACAAGTTAGCAAACATGGTTGCCTGTCTGGCCCTAATATTTCCTTGGTTTTTCCTTCGTCGCTTTTTTATGGCCCCGTCAAAGCCAGCGGTCGAATGGGGAAACGTTTTTGTATTAAAAATGCATTAATCTTTGGACATGTGATAAATATTCATAGCTTCGCAGCGTTTAAAGATGTCTATAATAAATGCATTTCTCTTTTGCAGCCTGTTGACTGCCTGACACGCAAATATGTAGGGCGAAGGTCGCAAACTGATAAAAACATACCTCGATTTAAACTCGGACTGCGCAATGGAGATCAAGGGTCATGGTCACGGTGAGGGTTAGGGGCTACATGCTACGGGAATTTTCAAGGACCTACGTGTGTTGTGGTGGAGTGGCTGTTTTACCGCCCAAGCTCTCAGCCAGGTTAAACAGCCTCGGGGCCAGGATTTTTTTTGTTTCGATGTCGGAGAAATTCCTTACTGGCTTTTCAAACAAAATCCGGCAAATTCGGTAACCTTATCCACATATGTCGACAGAGGATCCGGAAAGCCAGACTAATTAAATTAAAATTCGCTTTTCTTCTCAAGGGGGAAATACTTCACAGTTACTGAACGGCTACACAGGGCGTATACGCAATGCAATCACTTCAATCAGTAATCAACTGCAAAACGGTAAAGTGGGTGCTCAAAGTGAAGTGAAAACTCATTTTCCAAAGGTAACATATCTGAGGAAAGCCTGATATGAAAATTTAATGCATAATAACTGCCATTTACCATAAGTAGGTATTCCATTTTAATTTTGCTAAAAAAAAAATTTTTAATTTCTCCATGAATTTGAATAAAAAAGCAAACTTGGCTTTCCCACTTCTGTTTCCCAGTCATATCACTTTTCACAACAATTTTACTCAGAACCTTTCTCTGGAAATGAGACCCCTCATTTTCAGAAAGCATTTACAAATAAAAATTCACAAGACAAACTTTTACAATAAAAGTTCGGGAGAAACTTCTTTTGACTATATAGAGTCCTAGGACATGGACTCGTAAAGTTTCAATTAAATTTCCACAACATTTTCCCCGATATCAGACTCTAGTTTGTGAAATATTTTTTTTATGCTGCGTAAATTTGAAGCATAAACAATTGTTTTCAATACAATAAAAATTCATATGCAAATGGAGTGGTAAATAATTCATTGAAATGTGTCAGCACTCACCCGTTGATTATTTGCAATAATGTGAGCAAACAATTTTGTTATTCAAATAGCTGCATTCAATTTTCCGCAACAATATGTTTGCGAAATCCTTTGACAGTCCAACGTGGCGTATGCGCAATTTGCTCTACACCAAGCAGCACATTCTGTGCGAGTTTATAGGCTTAACGAGTTTTCAAATATAATTTCCTTATTAGGTTGCTTTCATAAATTTGTAATTTAATAATCCTTTGCTCCGCACTGGTCAATTATTTCAATGGATTATCAAAGTGAAAGAGATAAGGAAGCGGTTGGATGTTTCTGTTTTTGTGGCTTCACGCGCCTCACAACTTTGCCGGAGCGTTGCTGAAACTCGACTGTGTTGTTGTTCACCGAAAATTACACGCAGTTGGCCGGATGTCATGTTCCATCACCCACACTTAGGAGAGTAGGAAGCGGGCAGCGATACTTTTGAGGCGGGAAAGTCGTTTACCGCTTTTGAATTTATAAAAATATATTCTATTATATATTTTGTATAGAACATTTTACTACCTATATCCGGCTCTTTTTAATAATTTTTATTTATGAATTTAAAGCATAGAAAAGCAATTTTGGAAAAGCTTTCTGTCGAGCAACAGCTGGCTCATTTTGTAAAAGCCCGCAAAATTCAGGGTGATGCATTATTCACTGCTTTCACCAAAAAGCTTACAATATAAATAAGCTTTTCAAGGATAAAAGTAGCCTTTGGAGTTGCCACCTGGTCAATGGGACATGGGAAACTATTTAAAATATAATTGCAATAAATAAAAGAATACGATCTTTAACATTCAAATACCCGATTATTTAAGATTGAAAGACTACATGCGAATTGCCCCATATTAATAGAATTTGTTTAATATTTTTCTCAATATATTTTACAGAAGAAGACAAATATTTACTGACCCTGAACTTGGCAATGTTCTCGCAGGTTAATTATAATCTTAAAAATTTCGCAAAAATTCGTCAAATCGAATCCGGGGAACTTTAACAACGTGACCTTTGACTATATACGCCTATTTTTTGCCAACTAACTGATAATTCTGAAAACACGCCCGAGCCCGAAAAAAACCTAAAACATGTTTCAGAATCATGACAAATAATAGCTGATAACCCCAAATTCGGCGTTCAAGTTGTGCGCAATTACTTTTTCACAATCACAGTTCGATTCCCAGGCATTATTTTATGGTTTAGTCATTAAAATAATACATCTATTACTGCAGTATTCTGACCTTAAAGTCAAAGTCAAGTAGCCTAACCCAGATTTACATCTCGTAACACTTTTGATTTTGTGTGGTTTTGAACGTAATGATGCTGATCTTAACACTGACTCGGAGGGTATTGAGTTTCCAAGACTTCCAAGAGATGGGAAAATCGCACATCGCACTTGAACTTATTGAATGTATTGCATTTTCAATAACAATTGACTTGTGACGTCTTAAATATGTGAATAATATTTGTTGGAAATTTAGTGAATAATATAATAATATTTATTGATGTAGTTCGTTGATGAAATAGTTAAGCTTTGCATTTTATTTTTATAGACAATGTCTGGACTCTCTTAATTGCGTTTTGTCTAGCGCCTGCTTAAATTATTTGATTAATTTCATCAGCCCTTAGCTTTCGTAACGAATAATAATAAATTATGCACTTAATTGAGTTCTTTTCAAAATAATAATATAGCCAGTTCCTTAAATTCAAACGCTTGGCACCGTTTTGTAGCAAATTTCAAGTTCAAAGTCTTGTTTCTGCGATAATGACAAAGTCGCAATCTTTGTTCCTATTACAATTTGTTAGAAATGTTGAGAGCAAACCATTTTTAGAAACGGAATATTTGACTTCAGGCTATTAACCCAAAAGATATTTTTCCTCTCTTAATGACTGGCGGTAAATTGTTTTGCGTAAGCGAAATTGATTCTCCGATGCACACTTGACTTGCTCCAATAAATCAATTGCAATGCAGATAAGCTCCAAAAGAAATTCGCTTTTAATATATATTTGAGGGTCCATTTAACTAAATGGGGTTTCAGGTGAATCAGTGAGCTAACTGAGAAGCCACATATGTAGCTTTGTACATAAGAAATTGATTCAATTTTTTAATCGAGACTTATTATATTACCTAATCTCGGTGCGAACCATAGACCTCCCATGAATATTGATATTAAACTAGTTTTCTATTAACCGATCCGGCTTCGGGTTTTGGTCTTGTCCACGAAGTCTTATCAGTCCGCTGACTTTTCCGATCGATTCACGTGTTGGCGTTTATAAAACGATTACATATCGGGGCATGAATGACACTCCAGTGCCGCCGACCGCCCAAGACACACACGACTGCTCCGGGGAATCTGAGCCTAACTAGAAACTGGAACCGAAAATCAATCGAGTGGAACCACCCGACTCCAGGCTGTCTGAGGTGATTGTGTGCGAGAAGTCCGAAGCGAGAGCCAGTGATTGCAAACATTACAAAACATAACAAATATTTGCAACGACCGCGAAAGTGAAAGTCATGTCGTCGGCGCTGACAAACCTCTTGCAATCCCTCCGCATCTTGCCCTTGGGGCATGGCAAGCAGAGCTCTAAAGTGATGGTCGTGCCCAGCGAGAAGGAAAGACTACAGACGTTGGAGGTTCTGCCGGAAATCGCCCTGGAAGAGGTGGCCCAGCACGACAGCTTCGACGACTGCTGGGTGGTGATCTACGATCGGGTCTACGACGTTACCCACTTCCTGAGGGAGCATCCGGGCGGCGACGACGTCATCATGGACCACGCCGGCCGGGACGCCACCATCGCCTTCCACGGCACCGGGCACTCTCGTGACGCCGTCGAGCAGATGAAGCACTTCCTAATCGGGGAGCTTCCGGTCCAGCAGCGCATCTTCCGCACCAGCAAGAACAAGGTCCTGTCCTCGGGCATTCCGGAATAATGTCGACCGTTCGTTTAATCGATCGCTACCACCGCCGTCCTCCATTAACCGCATCTAGCGTATATATTTTAGAGTATTCGTCGTTTTTGTGTCTAGTTTTAATCGCTTGAGCTTATTTCGCATTTCGCAAATTGCTTTGGCCCAATCACCAAATGCCATTCAGCAAATAATCTATACTATACCATATAATTTTATATTATATTTGTTAAGACTGGAAACGGATCTAGAATTAAATTATTTTGTTATTCTGACGCTCTAGTGTTCTCAGTGGGTTGGGCTGGAATTTCGTTGAATTAATACTTTATTCGGTATTGGTTTCTTATCCATTAAAGTTGACATTATGTAAATGCGCGAAAAAGAAATGCTTACGACAAAAATAAATATCACTTAACAGATTTTCACTTGGCTCTTCCAGCTCTCCGACTAGACATTGACTTTGGCCTTCTTACAATTGACTTAAAAGTTATTGCTCGTTCGTTTATTGCTTATACGGATTCGAGGCCTAACTGCTGCTACTGGTGGGAGGTTCGGTGTGAGGTCCTTGGAGCAGAGCTTGCAGCTTGGCGGCAGCTGGGAAGGCTCCCAGGTCCAGAGGAGCGGCTCCTGTGGTGCTCTGTATGTAAGCCAGGAGTCTGAAAGAAATTGAACAGGATTAGTTTGTAGAGTCTCCATGAAAAGTAGGGTTATTACCTTCGCAACTCCTCCAGGGCATTTTGCTGCATCAGAATATAGTTCTTGGCCAGGAGCAGAGTGGCGATCTTGGATAGTTTCCTCACCGACGGGGAGTGGGCATAGGGAATCACGCTTCTAAGCTCGTCCAGGGCGTCGTTCAAATCATGCATCCTCCGCCGCTCCCTGGCATTGATGTTCAGCCTTACGGTCTTGCCCTGCCGGTTCTTTTGCTTGCCGCCGTTGGAACCCCCGGCTCCGCTGCCGCCCCCGGAGCCGCTCGGCACCGCCACTGTGGTAGTGCCCCCGCTGATGGCGGCGATGGCAGCGGCTGTGGGACTTAGCGGCTTCTCTGGAACACTGGGACCCGGCTTATTCTCGTCCGTGGGCGGCTGGGACATACCCATTCCCTGGGCGTAAAAGCCGCCTAGGCCTACGGAACCCAGAGGCGTCCGGCGTCCGGGTACGCTCTGCGGTGGGCTGGCAGTGGGGGCTGGGTGTCCGCCCAGCATGTTGGCCGTAGGTGGAATGGGCATGTGTCCGTGGTTGGGCAGGCCGGGGAATCCAAAGGGGAGATTCGACGGATCCATTCCTGATTACTTTCCAGACTCTGCAAGGATAAGGTCGAGAAGATGTGTAATGCTATAGGGTAGTCCTTGTGGCACAGGACAGGGTTGCTCAGGATATGCAAGGATATGGAATTAAGGGTGGAAAACCTCAGCTGATACGTGGCGCCAGTAAACGGCGTTTTTATGAAACTACAGCTTCCCTTAAGTGGTCATAGATGGAGTGCCTGATTTTGAACAACCCCCACATTGTTTATTTAATTTAAAATGTTTAAACTTAAGATACGTTTATATACGTAAAACTTTTCATAAGTAATTAATGAAATTCTTGAATTTTCTAATGGATATTCACTCTAGCCATTATTAAGAAAAAAAACATTTAATGATATTCACTTTGAATATATATAATTGTCGTTTGAAATTCCAAACTAAACTTCTTTTGCAAAGAAAGTTAATAAAATCGAAGCTTCATATTTTTTCAGAATTTAAAACCACAAAAAAAACTGCTAAAGAATCGCTTATTAAAATGTGAAAAATCACTAGAGCCGTTCATTTGGCTTATTGTTTAATTTACGACACACTTTAAGGATTATGTTTTTAAATAAACCACAAATCACAAATCCGCTGAGGTGTGACAGGGACAGAAGGAGCAGGAGACGACGGAAATTGGGGATTTGCGATTTATATATTTTCGAAAATAGCACGAACCACAAAGTGGAAAAAAATACGAAAATGCGGCCGCCGTGTCAGAGGATTGTGATTCTGATTCTGGCCCGGAATCGGATTCGGATTCGGTTTCTGATTAAGGTTCTGGACGAGATTCGGATTCGGATTCGATGTGCGAGTGTGGGGTGCCCGGCAACAACAGAGGCGACCGCGATTTTGTGGTGGGTTATAGTAGTCGCATAACGATTTTCCGATTTTTCCCTCTCACTCACTCGCCACTCGCTCTCTCTGTCTGTGTGGGCCTTCTGTCTCTTTCTGGTCTCTGGATGGCGCAGCGTGGCCGTCGATTATAAATATCCTTTTTACTTTATTCCTGCCACCGTCGCCGTTTGGTGTTAATCTCGGTCTGCAGAAGGAACATTATGAGGCACTACATAAAAATGTGGGTCGGGTGTGGACGGAGGTGGTTGACGTTTAGTGGTTGTGCCTCGAATAATGCAGCATCCACACCTATACTTGTGCCACTCTATACCAATACCAATACGCACAAAACCTGATGAGTCAGAATCAATATACTGGAAAAAATATGGCTTAAAAGATTCAAAAAAGTTGAAAGAAGTTTATTGATAATTTATGGAAATATTAATTACAGGAAACTCAGATTTCCACCTTGATCCTTATCTTTCAAACCAAATACTTCTGTTTAAGATAAGTACATGGATTTTGTCTCTTCTAACATTTAAAAAATCCATATATATATAAAAATTCACAACATTTTTTACTGTGTAAAAAGGTTTTAATGCCCTGCCACGGACATCCGAAAATTCATTTCTCTTGTTGTTTGGGATTTTTATCGCTTCGCTCCTTTTCAACCCTGATGTCCTGCCAACCCCCCAGCTTCCTCCCTGTTCCCCACTCCCCCTCCTACCAGCAACCTCGTGGCCTCTCCTTTGTTCATGATTTCAATTTCCATTGAAACTGAATCTAATCACATGCTCACTGGCTGCTGATCCTTGCCCGCCGCCTTTTTGGTCCTGGAACTGAGCTCGGAACTGAGCTCGCCCATAGCCATTGGGGGTTGAACACGGCCCGTGCACCAAACTCCTGTCACACTATTATACATGTAGCACGGCCCAAAGGATGCCACATCTGCATGGCCTGGCCTGGCAAAGAATTTTTTGCGAGTGTGTGCGCTTGAGAGTTGCCTGGAAACTATGATATCGCATTGTTCCAACTTGGAACAATGCCATAAATGGCACATGCCAAATATTTTCGTTGCCTAGCACATACCCTATAATAGGTCCTCTCAAATATGGCTCATTCGGGCTTTTGAAAAATTCCCTAGTAAAAGAGGAGCATTCAATAAATATATAAGATTGAAATGGATTACAAAGATATGTTTTCACATTATTTAAAAATTTGTTACATCAAAATTCCTTTTTCTCTGTATATTTATTAGAGATTTATTAAAAAGTAAAGTTTATTCTAAGCTTCGATGTTTATAGTTTTTAGAATTTTGTACATACTCTTTGTTAGCTCTGTGGTGCTTACATTGGAAACAAAAAAAAATCGTTGCTTGTACTTCATATTTAGAATAAAAAAAGAAAGTTTTCAAACGAATACTGAGGTTTTCATTTATATTTTTAAATTTCATTCATTTTTTTGGCCAAATTTTTTTCAATTAGGATATTTTGTAACCAAAAAAAAGACTTGCTTTATATAATTATTGCTATTATTTTAAGACCAATACTTTCTGGCTGAAAATAGTTTATGAAGCATCTCTATTTCCTGTCAACTGCAATGGCCACTAATGACTTTCCACACTTTAGACTTGCCAGGCTCCCAGGATATTTATGGGTAAGTGTGTGAGTGCACCATTTAGTTTTAGAACAACTCTGACTGAGAGTACAAGCGACAGACCTAATGACTTCGCGCATAATAAATTTAATAATTTGCGTTGGCAACTTACCTTTTTTCTTGTTTGTTTTTCCCTTTTTTCGGTCCACATTAAAGTAGGGAAAATTATTGTGTCAGATGGTCGGAGAAAAGGCTGGCGAACCGTATGCCATTATTTTCATTGGAATCCGAAATCTGGACAGACCCTCCAGGCAATGCACCATTTGCTCTCCGATTTCGGGCTTTGGCTTTTGACAAGATTTGCAGTTGCAGTGTACCCAGGGTAGGTGCCTCCCTTCCCGAGAACTCTATCCTATTGTAATTGTTCTGGGACTAATTCAGTTTTATGCAGCATTTACATTGCAATTTACGGCCCTCCACTCCGGCCACGGCCACGGAAATAATTTCGACTTTTCAACCCCGGCCTAGGCCTACGGCCTGGACGAATTTAAATGCTCGGTTTTTTCATTTTATAGCCAAATTTTTATCAATCCATGTACATATAGATGGACATTTGTCGGTGGCCCTATTGTCCCGGGTCCTGGTCCCTGGGTCCCCGAATTCCGGATTCCGAGTACGGTCATGAGGAATTTCATTATAATTTGCATAATTTATGCGCGACCGTGATTTGCATAATTAAGATTTGTACATTTGTGCATGCCAGTCATCATTAGCTTAGGTTCTACACTGCGGACCAATTGTGAGTGGCCAGAAGAGAGGCTTTCGCCCTCGTACCTCGCAATCCTTGCAGGGGTTGTCAGGGGTTAATGATGAGTCCTCGAACTATGCCACAAAGAGGGCAGAAAAAGTTCAGAAAAGCCAACTAATAGATAAGTTAAACTGGACCTAAGAGGTACTTGGCAGTCGAGCTTATCAATTCTTTATTTGTTATTTTGAAAATTATAAATGCAAAAGCCCCGAGACCCAAAATGAAACCCCAATTTAATGTTTTTGGTTTTGCACAAATTAGACAAAGCCATCGAGTCCATGGAATCCATGGATCCATACCGAACGGGGCACAACTAACGGCCCACCATGGGGCAATGTGAATCAATCATTAGCATTTTATTGTGGAAAAGGCAATTTGGCACATTTATGAAGAGCCTTTCGGCTGAGAATCCCCTTTGGAGATTTTGTTGATTTTTGGGTTTATGGCTTTCTAACCTTATTATCGATGGGCTTTTCGTCCTATTGCCAATATTTATGGCGGCAACCCCTGACGTGGCCCTAATGATTCCCTGGCGTATCGTTTTCAAGGTAACAATCTCCTCCACTCCGTACACTTGCACTTTACCACTTGCCACTCAGGCCCATATTTTATTTCGTTATTTTTATTGGCAGACGTCATCGAAATACAAAAATGTGTCAATTGTACGCTGGGGAAATCGTCGGGGAATGAAGATATATTTATCGTTTATTTCTGGCTTGACAAGCTGATGTGCTTTCGCCATTAGTCGGGCGGAATGACAAACTTTTGAGCCAGAGGGATCTCAACCGAATAGTTTTATTTGTGGCAGTTTCCTAACATTCGCTTTGTTTTAATCTAAACCCTTACGCCTGACCTGACACTCTAAATAATTACTCTGTCACACATAACACATGACCACGACCAGGGAAAAAAGGATACCCAGGCCGGGAAAGAAATTTGATTTCCCCATTTGATAGGATTTCTCATCCATTAGCTGTACTGAATGGATTGCGTCGAGCTTTTATTGATTACATCTAATGTTCATCATATGTACGCGCTCCAGCAACCCAGAAACGAGCCCAGAAAAAACGAAACGAATCGAAACGAAAACGAAATAATAATCATTTTCAGACAAAGGAAAGCGTGCAATATTTTATCAAATTATGCGTTGTATGCAACTTCCGCTCTGGGGCGAGTCCTTAACACCCACCCGACCGTCGCGTCGGGCTCACAATTTATCAGCATCAAATGGAAACCAAACAGCGCGAGGGTTACTTCGACAAGGACTCGCGGGCAGGGATGATGGGTGGGGGAGGGGTGCCAGTAAGCCAGGACACAAAAC
Organism: Drosophila vallismaia; assembly: GCA_035047325.1. NCBI lineage: Eukaryota > Metazoa > Arthropoda > Insecta > Diptera > Drosophilidae > Drosophila > Drosophila vallismaia. Next base: position 19,832,942 of record JAWNPU010000090.1, on the reverse strand, counting down.
AACAATAACAGTGCCGGAGCAATACCAATTCGAATTAAAATGCTGCTGATGCTGATGCTAAAGCTGGGGGGTGGCACTGAGTTTTCATCCACAGCTCACAGTCCAAAGGGGTTGCTGTCGCTTTCTGTTTCCAAGGATTTTTTTCTGTGTTCGCTTTTGGGTTTTTTTTTTGAGCGCGTTGTTGCAAATGGATATGGAATGTTACACAAACAAAAAGGGCGGAGGGTGGTCGAGTGGAAGTCGAACAGGAAGAGCCCAGACCCGAAACCAAACCGAACGGGGAGCGGCACAAAAATTACACAGGACCCAGAATCCTGAGCCCAGAAGAACCGCACAACCAGGACCGACTCGCAAAACAAAGCCAAAACTTTGGTACAAGGGACACAGGACGAATGTGGACATGTGTTGAGAAAGAGGGAAGTCAATGGGGGAGCAGGAAAAAATGGATCCACAATGCAGCCTACTCAGCTCCCAGGATCTCTTGCACAGATAAAAATAATTTAAAAAAAGGATCCTAAGCAAGGATCTATATCTCTCCAGTAATAGTCTCAAATGATCTCGGGCTTTCTGGTTTTCGTTTTTAATCTAAATATTTGTATTTAATCTCACATTTTATAGATATCATATTATTGTTTCAATCCCTACTGCTTTTAAAGGACACCATTTTGTTGAAATATTTCTCAGTACACCCTAGCCATAGCGACATCCTTGCCGACGCGGTTGATGAGGACGAGGATGCCCCTTCGTGCGTTCCGGGATTATGGCCCGCACACGCATTTTTGATTATGCCCCTAACCAGAAGGCGTCCGAGGACTGCAATTACAATCGTAGTCCAGGTAACGCTCCAGGTCCATGCCTAAGCCATTCGATATTATGCCCATTCTACGGCCTCTGTTTCCCCGGCAACCCGACTCCCTGTCCATTTTAGAGTCAACTTTTGTGTGGTTCCTGTTGCTGGTTTTGATGAATTATGCACCGGACTGGACTCTCTCCCGGCAGTGCGTTGGGTGGATGGGCTGTTGGCTGCCGGCTGCAGGATGTTGTCCTGCAGGACAATAGCCTGCTTCCAATGGGCGACACTGCCTCTAATGATGTGTCCTTATTCCTAATGCTCTCAACGCCCAGGGTGTGTGAGATTTCAATGCTAAAATATTGAATAACGCATTTCCAAAAGGAACTCGATTCCCCGCAGATCCTGTGCCTCTTTCAGTTCTCGTGGGAATATTCTGGAATTAGCTCTTGTAATTGAGTTTCCGATACTCCAAAAAAGTTCACGGGAACTTCACACTGTCAGAAAAAGAAAAAATTACCTTTCTCTAATGTTGTTAAGTGATTTATTGCTTTCTGTAGTAAGTAAGCGAAATTGCTTTTTGATTTTCTCTGGCAGCTTAAAAATCTCGGATAATCCAAGTCCGCCACGCCCTCAACATCCATTAATGTGGTCCAAAGCCCCCGACGGATGTGACAGCCAGTGAGCCAGGGATTCATAACAAATTGTTGCTTTGATGTTGATTAGACTTTTTGGGCACCACCCGTGGTGGAAGAGGAGCAACCACCGGAGTTACATACGCAAGCAGTGACCACTGTGGTCATTCCACGGAAAGAAATAAGAGACAGAACTCAAGAGGGATCAAATCCTATATGCACCATGATATTTTTGCAAAAGCAAAGGTTTTTTCTGAGTGCTTCGGGTGCTTCCCCATGTTGTTGTCCAACATCAGTCACATTTTCAATTGAATTGAATGGACGTGTGTTCCTGACGGGCGAGGCCGCCTCAAATTTAGTTTAGTTTTCGTTTTTGTACTTTATTTTTGTATACTTTTCTCGCTCCACCCTCTTGGGTGTACCAAGAATGCTGTTAATGACTGATTGTGCGTTTCTCAGCGCTTCGCCAAATGGAATTTTGATTGCATCCGCTTACGTGCCGCCTCCCTGGCAGATCATTAAGGGAATCCCTCTTGCTCCTGGTCCTGGTCTAGTTAAATGTGTCACGTCAGCAATTATTTGGCCACATGAGGCTTAAAAAGATTGAGTTCTCTCCCATACTTTTCGGGGATTTTTGCTTTAAGGGAAGGGACAGGAAGGGAAATACATCAAAATAATTTCGGCGTTTATGCGCCATTTCTTGGGTTCCATTTTTGCATTTCGGATGATTCTCATTTATTTTATTGTGCAGTGGAGCGCATAAAATGTGCAATAATAAATGCTGACTGGCGACCGGCGACCGGCTACGACTTTGTCCTGTTCACGTCCCCTAGCCCTCTCCGACTTAAAACTTTATGTGCATATAACATTTTTCGCCCATACTCCGGGAGAGAGTCCGGACGGACTTTCGCTTGGTTGGATGGTCGGTTGGTGGCATCGTTAACATCATCAGTGAAGCAGTCAAATGCTAATAGCTGCCATTTCCTGCAGGTCCAGGCAGCTAGGGCAAGGGTGCCGAGTTCCGGGAGCTGGAAGCCAGGACCTGGAAGCTGGAAGCCCGAAGCCGAATTCATGAAAATTATGCGCACAAGCAAAGTTGCGTTCTTCTCCGCTCCAGTCTTATTTCTGGATGGTTTGCTCAGTTTGTTTGTAGCATCCCCAGTGATTATGCTTTTCGAAAAAAATAGAGAATAAACTTAAATAAAGGAAACAAAAAAATAATAGGGAAGATACTGCAAAAATGTTGTGTTTTTTTATGTAAGTTGACATCACAAATTTACATTCTAAAATATGCAGCAAATTAAAACGGGAAGGACTTTAAGAAGAGGCGGAATATTTTACAACTTTAAGATCGTAAACTACGTTAAATGTGAATCTAGACCGTACCTTTAGTTATTTTAAGTGTAACTACTCAGAATTTCTTATAAAGCTTAATCCGTTTTGAGGAACTTTTCAGGAATTAAAACCTTTGAAAGCAAGTTAAGCCAAGAGCTCCTGTCTTGAGTTCAATTTAAATAGAAAATATATTGCAAACTGAAACTTTGCCAAAGTCAAAACATTAACAAGCAATCATAATAATATTACTCCCGTATTATATGTCACTGATAGATTTAACACGCCACAACAACCAGATATGCAAAATGTTTCTGCCATAAAGAAATTCCGCAAATCATTATGACACAACCGCAAAATACAAGAGACCTCGGGAAAACTTTTTGACGTTCAAAAGCGAAGAGGACGACATGTAAAGTAAAAGGAAATGGTAGATGCTATAATGCCAGCGCCAGTGAGGGAAAATTGAAGAAAAATAAGTTTAGCCAGAGGACACCTCATCCTTGGGTCTCGTCTTCTGTTATCCTTCGACCTTCTTGTTCTTTGACAGCGGATAAATTGAATCAAACGAGGAACGCAGCCAAACTTTGCATGCGTCGAAATTCAATTCTAATTAACATAAATTTCCACAAATGAATGTCAACCACAAGAGGCAGAGCCGGGAAGCCAAATACTCATAAAAGAAATTGTATATACTTGGTTTGGTTATTCGACTAGGACATTTTTATACCGGGTACTTGCAGAGTTAGAGTGGGAATTTATATAAAATGTGAAAAAAATCGTTTATATAGAGTTGAAAATGCTTGAGGAGTACCGGGTATCTCAAAGTCAAGTTGTCTTCATAACGTTTATACCCCAAAGGTCTACATGGTAAACATGAAAGCCAAAACCAATACTCCGACACACACGTACTCCTGAGTAACTCGTAATTTAATTTATGTAGCGCGGCAACTTTTTCGGCAGTCATAAGTTAAGCCGCCCCCAACAACAGGTGCAGAATGGGCGTGGCTCTGGCCCCCGAAAAGGCCCAACTTGATCTCGACTTGCCAGCTCGCTCGTGTGGGTGAAATACAAAGTCTTTCCTGGATATCCTGGGTGTGGCATGTCGCCCACAGCTTCCGGTCTCTTCAGCCCCAGCCCCTTACAGTCGCCCCAGTACTCCTGCTTTTCCAGGACTTTTCCTGCCAGCTACTAATGAGCTCCACAACAAGCACAAATATTATTTGAGTGGAATTTCTGCACGGAGTGAGTGAAGGCGACTTCGTTTGAATAGAATGTGAAGGATATTTTTGGACGCGAAATTTCCGCTGCGATTGAAAACTATTTGCTTTAATATGGGGGAGAATTTGGTACAAAAACCGATACAATTCTTCTTTAAATATTTAATAACAAGATTCACATTGAATTTTATACTAATTATAGGAGAGGTTTTCTAAAGGACCTGGTAGAGCATTTCAGCTTCGTTTCTTTTATTTTTTTGAACATTTAAAATTTCAGTTCCGCCTGCTGCTTTGTTCTTCGAGCAAAAGTTGCCGGAAACAGAAATGGCATTTTGTGTTCTTCTCCAATTCAAAACGCAAGGACTTGTCCTGCGAGTCGCAGGGGCGGAGCCGAAAAGTTGACTTAACTTTTCACTTGAAGTTGCCGAATAAACTTTAAATGAAGCAGCAGGAGCCTCAGCAAGAGCCCGAGCCTTAGCCTGAGCCTGAGAGATGATGCGATGCAGATGCACACACCCCTCCACCCTTACCACCATTAGGCAGGACGAGGGATGTCCTTTGCCATTCTGGACGGAGCGGCGATAACGGAGCGGCGCATGTCAGGATCAGGATCAGGATGCGCGCAACGGCGACGAGAATATGCAAATTAGATACAAATAGTAGTAAGCAAAAAATGAAGGGAACACGAAGTGCCAGCGAATGTAAATGGAAAACAAAATAAATTCCGCGAAAATCCCTGCACGTAGCACGAGCCCAAGGTAGATCCTTCATTGGATGACAGTCTGCGGTGGTGGTGCCAGTGGCGGCGGTGCGTTTCCAATAATAAAGGGTGCATCTGGAGCTACCCTCTTCGTTTCAGCCATTTGATATGCACAGCGTCATAAATAATGTTCAGCATTTAATTTCATTTCCATTTTACGATATGATATTTTGGCAAGGGACTTCTCCGCCGGCTGCTTCGGTTGCTGTGGCAATAAAATTTCCAAAATTGTATTTTTCTTTCGCAAAAGTTGTTCGCGAAACGAGGCGGCATTTGATTTTATGATTTTCTGACAACAAACTGGTCCCGATCCCTTGGCCGGAACTATTGAGCGTCAGCTTTCCCCACTTAAGTGTTATTAAATTGAAAAAGTTTCTTTGTTGTTGTAATTGAAAAGCCAATATTTGCATAAAAGTCCCTCTGGACAATAAAGCATGGAAGAATTTTTCACAGTTGGTATATGTTCTTATAATCCAATCGAGTTTCCAAGAAAACTCACAATAATCAGGCTTGATGCAATTCTATTGAAAAGTTATTTTAGGCTTCGTAATAAGATATTGAAGGCTCCAAACCAACTAAATTAGAGCAAATACATAAACAAAGGCCTTATTCAGAGGACCATTTAGCTGGAGTAGCTTAAGTCGGAATGGAGGCTGTACGGCACAAGATTTGCATGTCCATGTTCTCCTTTATTTATTGATTGATATGAGTGCGTGGACCGTACACAAAAGACAATGAATTGAGGTGGGGTAAGAAGTAAGTAGTAGGGGGAAGCAGCTCGACCACACCTTGGGCCTTGGCAATAAACGCAGCAAAAGCCTCCAGCTTAGAAGCAGTCACTCAGCAGAAAGCCATTCCTATCAGTCCTGCGTCCTGCACGGCATGTATCTTTCATCTTACTGGTTGCCATGGCAGCGGTTTTCCCTAAAGCTTCAGCTCCTATTGTTAAACTTGAAAAAAAGATCCTTAAAAATAATGAGATTTTAAGAAATGAGTATAAAGTGCTATATGATACTCACGATGTAATAGAATATGTACTATTTCATAGCGGTTATTGCATGAACTGATCTGTAATGCCATTTTAAAGTAATACAACATATATTTAAAATCTCTCCCCCATTTTTTCTCAGTGCTATGTGTGGCAGGACTTGCTTAGCCATCGGTGATTTATGCCACAGTACGGACCCTGCTGATGAAAAGGGCCCACCTGTCTGCTGTCACTCCGTCCATCTATGCTGTGTATTTGTCCGTCTGTCCCTCAGTCGCTCTGTCCGCCTGTCTGTTTGGAATGCCTGCTATAGTGGCTCAAATTATTATTGCCAAGTGCACTCGGGCGTATACGCAATGCTTTTTTCCACTTGAGCATGCCAGTTGCAAAAACAATAGCAATGCATATCTATCACTGGGAATATGAAACGGGTTTATTTCTGTATTAAGAAAATAAAAATATAAATAATAATAAACTAAAAAAATTATAATTTAAATTAGGAATTTTAGAAACTAAGAACATAAATGAGTAAAATAGGTCTATATATATATATATTTATTTTCACAAATTTGTTCCCTTATAGTTCCACATATATTAAATAAAACCCAAATTAGTTTCACATTTCCAATAAAATACACATTTCCAATTGTTTAAAGACCCGATATGAACTCAATTTGATAGGAATCCGTTCTGTTGAATGTGGAGATTTATTTCTTGGCTGGCTGGAAGCAACAATTGCAATTTGTGCTCCCACACACACAATTGTGGATTATTCATTTGCAAAAGTTTTTCTCGGCACATCCCCATATATTTCCCCTTTCTTATTGTTCTTGTTGTCAACTCTGGATGTTGGGGTGTTTGGATGTTGCAAGTGCAATAGCAACAGCACCAGCGATGTGTGTTGCAGATGGGACTGGCTGCCTGGGATGGCTCTCTGGCTGTTGTGATTCAGTTTTGCCATTTTCTGTGAATTAAGCCAATTTATATGCAGTCACTGTACAAAGCATTATTGAGAAACGACAAGCCAAAAATAAAGAAAATGCTGCCATGGAAATTAATAATTGTTTTTGAGTTGTTCAGTTTGGTTTTTTTTTGTTCTTAATGGCCCGTAGGAGGATCGAAGAGGCTGCCGCTGCACTTCATTAGCGCAGAAAATTCGCAGTGTTTGGAAATTGTTTTCCATTAGTGCAGGATGCCGAAGGATGCAAAAGGATCCGGAAGGATGCTAAGGTGCGGGGTGGCTGCCGCTAAGCCTTTATGCATTTGATGGCTTTGTGACGTCAAACCTTGCCACATGTGGGCTCAAACTTTTCCCCACCAACTCGTTAGACAAATTGAAAATGTTGCCGTCAATTGGCGTTCTCGCAGTCAAGCTCAAAAGTTTTCCGTGTTAAAGAGGGAAAATTTTCTAATTGGGTTTAGAAAGGCTTTCCATTTTTCATGAAAAAGTTTATATTTTAGCGCTAAGCTCTGTGCCTTTTCATTCTCGTCCCCTATGGCATAAATCCACAAAGCAAATTTCATATTCCCTGTATCTCTCAGATGCCAGCTGCTGATTTTGCAGTTGTCAACGAGTCCTAGCTTTTCTGGAGTCCTTCTGCTGGCTGCCTGGCTGCTCATAATTCAATATTTATTTGCGCATATTAAAAATACTTTGGCCATGTACAAAGTTCAAACAAGACCAGGCACTGAGCCGTACATACGACATGTATACAATATGAAGAGAACTTACAGAATAAATATTTTTGCAATAAATAGCAAAAACTTGGCCAGATGTGTGCGTGTGCCATGGCGATAGAAAGAGAGAGGGTTTTCACTATGAAAAAGAAAGATAGACATTGTACATGTCATGGCCAAGATGGCCAACATGACCAAGATGGCCAGAATGGAGAGTCTTTTGTATTCGCCTCTGCGCTGCCTTGTTTATTTATTCTGTTGCATGTTTTTCCTGCTTAAGCGAAAGACAAACAAATGAATCTACATTTCAAAACGGATTCTATTTGCAGTTCCATTCAAGTGCAAATTGCACACTGCAAATAAGCTCTTGAGGAGGCCAGAATTAAATATTATTTGGGTTTCAACTCGCTACTCAATATATGGCATACCCGAAGTTAAAGTTCCCACAAAGTGGATAGCCAGTTGGGCGGTGGAGAAGTTTTGCTAACCAGCTAACCCAGAAAATTGTTACCTGACCGCATCTTGGCAGCTGAGGAAATCTAATGGCCAAATGCCTGGGCCTCTATATACATATGTACATATTCTGGTTCCAGCATATGCTTCTTTATGTATATGTATATGTACTCTGGGGCGTGGAAGAAGCCACGGCGAAGAAAACTTTTAGCAACTTTTTTGGGCACCCAATGAAAAAGGAAAACAAAACGTTGACGGGCCGCAACCAAGTCAGCCCAGCAAAGCACTCATCGATCCATTAAAACCCAAAAAGAAACAACACAAAGCGAAACGAAAAATGGCAATTGGCAGCAGCAGCAGGAGCGGCTTTAGCGTCCTAAAAAGGACTCAAGGACTCGTAGGTGGATGCGGAATATTTGCAGCTGCGACCGCCAAGCGACTGATGAGGTTAAGCTGTCAGGGCATGAGCACAGGTAGTCAAGGTTGCCATAGCAATAGTGCCACAAGAGAGAGTCCCTACTGTCCTTGCTGGTATTGGTGTCCGTTGCTCATACGCAATGTTGTGCGCAGACCGACAAGTGGGGTTTTCATGGCCGGGCTATAAAAGCCGTTGCCATGTACAGCCCGCCGCAGAGATGCTCCGCAGCCTCCGTTGCCAGGTAGTCTCCCCTCTGTTGCGGGATGTCCTGGTTGTCCTGGCTGGAGTCCTTGCTTCTGCTCGTGCTCTCGAGTGGCTGGCCGTTTCCACATTGTTTGCCTTGCCGTCCTGCAAGCTGGAAAAACTGTTGGAAAAGCAACATTTCAGTTAGCCCGGGGACTAGATGTTGTTCTATTGGACTGAAGAGCGCTCAAAGTGCCAGCAAAGATTTAAAGTTTTGATTAGTTTTCGGAGCACTTTCGATGTTAGCAATTTTTATCAGTATAGAAGAATTTGAAGGGGATTTAATAAAAGTCTTACAACTTATATATTTCTCAAAGAATATTTTTTTTTATATTCTATCAAACTCAACTACAAAGTATGCATTGTCTTCTTTATTTTCTTTCTCTTTTTCAATGACAATATAGGTTTGGAATTAATGGGAAATATTTCCTACATTTAAAGTACTCCCCCAAAATCCCTGATTATTTTGCAGTGTATGGGATGGCGCCTGCGCCATTTAAGTCGATAGAAAAAACATGGCTGCGCTCACAACCAGGATACTCATACACCCACACTAATACAGCATCACCAGCTGAAGACAGACAAAGGCCATTTCCCCTTAACAAATGAGCAAATACACTCACACTCCCACACACAGCCACATACCCACTCACACATACACGCAAAGAGAGTGATATCTACTCGGACGTGTTTTGCTCACAGTTGTGCAAACGATTTTCAACACATTTACAATTATTGTAAATGTGTGCAAAATTTCAGACCCACTACCAGTGCACCAGGCCCTATATATCCAGCCGTGTGGGTGTTGGCCATAAGGGACTTTCGTGCAAGAGTGTGTGTGAGCAAAGTGAACATTCGATTTTACCGGTTGTTGCTTTTTGCCGGTTTTTTACTACCACTAGTGGGGGTGGGGGTAGGCGCTGGGTCAGAAGATGGGCAGCGACCCCCAAGGAGGGCGGAAAGGCAGGAGGACTACAGGACTCCAAGTGCTTCTCGTCGTTGTGGGCATTTGAATTCTCTGTGCTGGGGCAGCATTTTTGGGTCTCTTTTTCGGGATTTTGGGTCTATTCTCGTTGCCATATTTGATGTTTGGCCCTTGTCCTGTTTCGATGTCTCACCAAAGCCACTTGGTCAACTTGGTCCTTTGTTCGGGCTGTTTGGGCCATCTATCAGGCTGTTGGTCAGGTCCGGGCCATCCCCACGGAAATACGTTTGCGGCCTGATGATGTTCAGCGATTTATTATGGCCAAGATAATGATGCCCTCAGGTCAGTCTGGACCTTAGCTTGGCCAAAAAGCCTACAGTAGAGGGCTATTAGGTAATATAGCAAACTATTAAAATGCTTACGTTGACAATCAGATCTTATTTGATGGAAATTTTGATCTAAAAACAGACTATGAAGCTTCACTCTTTAACTGTTTAACATTAAATGAAAATCGTGGGAAAAGAGAAAGATAAGATAATCAGTTGGATGGATTTCCAATCAATGATAAATAATTTAAAAACACGATGATTTATTTATAAATAATTTTCCACAGGCATGTTTTTCTTCGCCAGTCGTGAGCCTCCTCTGGATGCGGTGGTTGTCCTGTCCGTGTCCGTGTCAGTGTCCGTGTTTCTGTTTCTGGCTTACTAATGGCCGGCCAAACGCCATTGGAAACACCAATACAATGGCATCGCAATCGCCACGACGATGGCCGCCATTGTTGCAGCCACTGCGCGTAACGGTTTCGCGTTGGCGTGGCGGCAAAACAACAATGGCAGCTCAAAAAGTGCACACACACAGACGAATAGAAGCAGTCGAAGGATTATCAAGTCCTTAGTATATTCTATTCTTTTTCGGAACAGAATCAAAAAGAGCTTAAGTACCGGGTATACATACTCCCTAAAATAAATCTTTTACTTTACTTGATTTCTTTCAGTGCTCTTTTCACGTATGGATCGAAATGCTCAGACAACAAAACACAACGACAACGACAATAGCAGCTTTGAGTCGACTAAATGAAATGAAATCAACATGGCCAACCCGAAGGATGCGATGCGAAAATGGAAACGCAACGTTGCCAATTTTTCGCAGCGAATTTTCATTTTGCTTTCCATTTGTTTTGGCTGTGGCCTGGGATATTGGTTGGTTATTCCCTCCTACCCCAGGGAAACCTCATTAAGTTTCGCAGCATTTAATTGCCGCATTTTTGTCTCTTTATTATTTCGATTTCTATGTTTTTCAGCAAAGAAAAAATGAACGCTCTTTAAATCTTTGACATTCGCACGGCCACTTTCATTGAATTTAATTATCTTTACACAGTTTTGCGTGTTTCCGAAAGGCAATTAATAAAATTGAAATGGCTGAATTTCCGGCCTTTAGAAAAAACCGCCATCTAGTTGTGGCACTTAGTGGGCCAATTTTAATAAATTCAATTGTGGGCCGCAAGAGCCGCCCACACACAGGCCCTTACCAAAAATGTTGCAACATTGACCAATTTATAGTAGTTGCCTTTTGGTTGGAAAGTTTTACAATGAAATTTCCTGCCTCGTCTCTGCCAAATTGATTGGAAAATATTCATAAAAGTAGCAAAGGGACGGACCATTGTGTAATATTTTATTAAGCAAATTAGTTTACTTTATTGGGGGCAAATGGGAGGCATTATTTTGAGTTGGAAAAAAGCGTATCGCTTTGCAAATTAGCCGATGGGAAAAAATTAATCGAATAACATTCAAATAAAGTAGATGGAAATTGCAAAATAAACAGAAAAGCTCTAGACCATTTGAATAATTTCTTTTCCATTGAATAGGTTTTGGTTACACATGAAGCTGCTTTTCTCTATTCCCCCCCAACGGACGCTGATAATAAAATAATAATAAATTCTGCATGAACTTTTGCCTGCGGAGTCCGAGGGAACCAGCCATATGTGAAAGACGATGTCGACGGCGGCAGCGTCATTGCTTTAATTTATAGCAAAACTGCAAAAATATTCCCTTCTCCTCAGCACCGCCTTCCCGCTGCCATTTTCCAACTATTTTTCCAGCCAGTCGGTGGGCAAGGCGGTGCCAACATTTTCTAGTATTTGCGCGCCCCGAAAACCACTTTTCATGCCCGTCACTTGCAGCTGTTACTACAAAAGCGAACCAAGAGCTTTTGGCCCGTCAGCCGGGGCCAATTCTTTTTTCCTGCCAGTTACCCTGCCACGCTGTACCCTGTCTGGCTCTCCTCGTCCTCTTCATCCGTAAAGGGGAGAATTTCCAACACCAAACTAGAGGCATTTTTCCAGTGACTGCCTTTGTCTACGGAGCATTTGATAGAATTTTGTGCCCAAAAGAGGGAAAAGCTTGTTATCACTCGGTGCCCACATCTGTCACCTTCTATAAATCAGCTAAAACCCACACACACGCACACGTAGGTCCAGGAAGGACATCGACTGAAGGAAGAATCCTTTATTGGGTTGTGTGCATGTTGTGGCGTTGTGGCATCTTGAGCCACTGTCTTCGCGTCGTCCGGGGCACTTTTATTATTTTGCAACTAATTCCCTTAATGGAAACTTGAACAATGATGTTAGGAAGCCGAGTTTACTTTTTTCCATTAACAAGGAGTGGTAGTGGCATATTGGAAAACGAGCTCGAAGAGGTTGTTTTGTTAGCTGCACCTCAGAGAGGCGGAATGTTTACTTAATTTAATTAAAATATATTGTAAGACCAGAAGCTTTCCTGTCTTTGTTTTTATCAAGCAAATAGGTTTATAATATATCCAAAATTTTCTTCTTTTAAATTCGAAATTAGCCTTTAAATACTCAGCCAGACAGACTCCTTAAAATTTTAATATGCAAATGTTAATGAATGGCACATCCAGGGACAATCACAACACTTTTCAAAGTAAACCAAGCCAGGGGATAGAGTATGCCCGAGTGCTCCACATAAAGTATGCATAAAGTATTTGTTTATGGACGGAATCGGGATTGGGATAGGAAGAAGTAGGAGGCGCGGCTGAAATGCTCTTACGCATAAAATTTTAGATGCTGCATTGCAATTGTTGCCTTTCCATGTTGCGGGCGTTGCATTGTCTCTATGTGTGTACCCCACCCTGGTTCGCAGGGTATTTTAGCCATTGTAAAAGCCACCCACCGACCTGGCATCCCGCCATCCAGCCACACAACTTGTCTGTTGTTCGTGCTGTCGCATTATTCTTCCGCATTTGCTGCCACTTTTCTTTATCTCTACAGAAGCAGCAGCAATGGAAACAGTGGCAGGAACAGTGGCAGGGAGTTCCTGCCCCTTTGCCCTTCGACTCCACCAACATTAAATTCAATATATCGTGTTACATTTCATTGCATGCACAGATTTATTGTAGCGTAATGCCAAACGTTGGCGTTGGCCGCTGCCACTGCCTCTGCCTGCCCCAAATTGTTACATCCCCAGCCTGCTGTCCCTCTTCCTTTTACACCATCTTTTTCCTCCAGATTTTAGATACATTTGGGTGTTTTGGTAGTCCAGGAAAATCCATGGCCCAGAACAAAGTCGTAAGCCTTTCCAGCTTAGCTTGCAATTCGCCTTTTATTCGAATACTTTTAATGGCCAGGCTGAACTTTTATGATTTCTTTTTGCCGGGCTTTATGTGGACTTATTGTTTAGAGCCCAAAACATTCCATATGTGTGGTAAAATTGTTTTATCTTTTTACAATCAGGGCTTACAAATTTGATGGCCTCAAATATGTTTGATCCATTTAATCGGATTTGTGCGGCCTTTGTTGTTTCTTAACCACTTTTCCATCGGTTAATTCAATCATATTTAATTGCAAAATCTTTTTAGCACAATTTGCTCAGAGAAGAGCTCGAAAATAAACATTAATTTGCAAATTACTCGCTATGAGAGGAATCACATTCCCAAACAAATAGACAAATTCAATTTCTATCCTGCGTCGTCCGGAAATTTGTCATTTTCTCCATGCAAATATGCGACTTATTCCATGGGAAAATTAATATGCTTCCCACAAGCGCAACATCAAAGCGAAACCTAATCCTGTCTCCGCCCACGAACACGAATTCGCAAAATGATTGCCATTTCCATTAAATCGAGAACCTATTTTGGAAATCCTTCATTACTTTCGGCACTATTTTCGACAGCTATTTCCAAAGAGATCCTCCCCTTCAACATCCTCCTGATGTCTGCTCCTGCCCACTTGTAAGCCATCTTAATTATAGGCACATCCAAATAGGCTACTTTTCACATGCAGCCAAGAAAATGCAATATCCTTTTGCATTCTCTCCCCTTGCCATCCATCCCATCCCCGCAGACACAGCTCGTATGTGTTTGCGTAAAATTTATATATTTTCAATTTCCGCTTTTATGAGTGAAGTGAGGGCAAAGTCGAACACATTTCCATGGATGGCCAAATCAAATGGCCTCCGCACTCATAAAAGGCCATAGCTATGTGTAAGGCACCAGGACTAAGCAAACACATATGCCAGGACGCCATTGGCGGTTGAAATGCAGTCGAAAATGGAGCCCGGACATCGATGAAAATGCATCGAACTGCTTATGCAAATGCCAATCAAAATCGGTGGCTTCAGGCTAACGGGCACATGAAAGGATTAAAGCGTATATGCCAAAGAAGGATATAAAACTTAATGCTCTTGACATTGGGAGCTCCTTTAAGGCTTCTCTTACAAAATATTTGTATAAATATCTACAATAGCAAAGACTTTCAAAATGATTGGTTTTCCTCTTTCAGGACTAACAAAACTATTAGTTTTAATTTGATTTTCTTTTAGCTATTTAAAACCCCAATTCAGTTTATGTGTTTCTTATTCCCTTCGAATTCATATCCCCAAAATAAGGGTTTACCTTTCGTCTTTTCTATGCCAGTACCATTTTATCGATATTGAGAGCAATGGTTGCTTCAGGGATTCGGAAAAGAACCCCATTTTCGTCGATAAACTGGCGAGTAATCTGCATTGAACAGTTATTAAGTTTTCGCAGCCCGAAAAAGCGAAACCCATAAGGCGGAGCGTAAGCTAGAGCTCTCTCAGGATTCCCTGGTCGGGATGCGACTGTCCTGGGGCCAAAAACAAACAAAGCCAAAAACCAACCGAATGCACGAGTAATTTATGCATATGCGGAATGGAACGCACACGCCCGGCTGCTCCTGCGAGCCCTGTGAGTTCTGTGAGTGCTGCGAGCGGAAAGGAGTCAGTATTGCGATCTGAGGCAGAGCGAATGAGGAGAAGGAACTCTGGGCTCTGCCTTCATTTCCATGCTAGCAAATTTGCATGCCAAAGCTGTAAGGCCTGGAGAAGAACAACAACAACAAGGACGACGGCAGCAGGATAAGTCCCTAAGGCATGAAGTCGTGTGTGGGTGTATGTGTGTGTGTGTTTGGGTGAACATTTAAGCGTGTATGCATTTGGGTGCAACTGCAAATATGCCACAGTGAGAAAAAATATGGAATCAAACTAGCCAAACAAAGGAAGTTTATACGTTATTGGAATATTTTAATAATAAAAGTTTCAAAAATGAAGCAAAATATGTATATGAACTATTAATCCAGGCTTTTACAATTTTTTATCAGTGTATTTATGTAAGAATATGCAAAACTCTGCAGCGCGTAGAAAAGCGCAAAAAAATGGTGGAAAAGAAGTGAACAAATTGCAAGGATACATGCTTGCCTGCGCTTGTATGTCTGTGTGGGTGTGGTCCTTGTTCATGTAACTAAGTAAGCTCCCTATTCGCCACCCACTCCCAACACAACCTCCCCAAATCCCAGCACTTTGTCAAGCATGTTCGTGTTATTTTTACCTTTTTTTAATCAGTTTGGATTTTTCATGCTCCGCATTTTTTTACGGCCAAAGTATTGCCTTTAATTATTTTTCGTTCTCCTTCCTTTTCCCCTTTTTCGCATTTAAGGACGCAGGCACTCTGGGGAAAAATATTGCAAATTTCCTACTTACCAACTTTTTCTGCTCCTCTGGCTGCTCATTTCTTTGTCAACTTAGAAGCTTGACAGCGTCATTCGTTCCTTTTATGAGGTGGGCGGCAAGAAGGGCAAGTGGGGAGCTGCCACGCCCCCTTCTTGCCCGTCGATGTCCTTGTTAGGTCGGAGAATCCACCTCCTCCAGGAGATTCCTCCTGCATTGAGCCCCATCTAATGCATGTTTATGCGGCGGCTTTTCCGCGCACCGACCCTCCCGACGTTAAATTAATTTCCGCTACAGAAATTCTAATCCTGCTTCCCTTTCATGCTCGGCTGGGCTTATTGGCATTTTTCAGGGCTCTTTTCTGAGATATTCCTCTGACTTAATGGAATTCTTTGAGCAAAGAGACTACATAACTTATATTTGAGTTTCTAAATAATTATTTTAATTTATTAACTTGGCGAGATAGTGTAAATGGCTTATTGAAACTTTCTTGTATGAAGAGCATAAGTGCGTATATGTTATATCGTAGACGCTTTATGATGCTTACATCTTTAATATAAGCTAAATTATGTATTTTATACAAGTAACTTTATAAGGCAAAAAACAATACACAAAACTAATGTGAAGAAAGTAAAAAAGGAACTCTGTATAGCCTGATTC
This sequence comes from Drosophila vallismaia, assembly GCA_035047325.1. NCBI lineage: Eukaryota > Metazoa > Arthropoda > Insecta > Diptera > Drosophilidae > Drosophila > Drosophila vallismaia. The sequence continues at coordinate 19,816,860 of JAWNPU010000090.1, read as the reverse complement.
TGTGACTTTGGGTATTAAGCTTTAATTTAATTTATTTCCATTGATATTTTTAACACTTTTCTAAGCACAATAAATTTATATTTTATATAACTCCAAAGTCGTTTGAATTTTGTAGAGTTTCGTTCGCTCTTGGCATTCACCGCGTGCCTTATGGTCGAAATACATATAGGCCTACAGTGGATACCAGGAGAAAAACGTACCAAACGACGCAAAGGCCTTGGGGCAAGGCGATTGCATAACAGCGTTGAATGGAAAGATGGGAAATTAAAGGAATATCCAGAGGCGAGCATATCCTTGACCGAAAAGAAACCACATGAGGTCATCAAACGAGAGCGAAAGCGAAATCTTAAACGAACACCGAACGCGAACCGGTTTAAAGTCTCAGGAGTCCTGGAGTTTCTTTTTCGTTTTTAGTGTTTAAACTTTTATTTTTGCAAAGGACTCGAACGGGAGATCCTTTCGCCGGCAGAGTAGCGTTCGAACTGCCCGGATTGGCGAATGAGCTGCGATACAAGAACCTCGATACCGGCCAGGGGTTTAAGTACTCACGATCGGGATGCGAGGAGAACACCTCGAATTAGGGGATGATCAAAGGATCAAAGGATCGCTCTCTCCCGCTCTAGCCGCCGAGGACGAAATCCGGTTTCAGTCCGCTTTGGGTTATCCTACAGGACCAGCTGCCAGTGGGTTTCATTCACCGATTCTGCCTGGCACATTTGGCTTAGGACATTCGAGAGTACTCCCTCCGCCCTTCTTCCTTTGCAATTCACCCTGCTCCCTGTTATTGTTATCCTTGCTGATTTTACGATTATATGCCTCTGTGTGTGTATCTGAATCGGAGTCGGGTGTATCCTTTTGCGTTTCATTTCGTTTTTTATGACGCTGCCGGGCCAATGCAATGCACTTTTTATATCCTGTTTATGCGCTCGTCTTCCCATTGAATGCAAGCTGTGATTTTCGCCCAGAGCTCCCAAGGCGGCAGCTGTGCAGCTCGCCGGGAAAGGTGAATGAGCTCGTCTCGGAGATCCTGCGACACGTCCTTATGTTTACAGTCGCACATTGTTGTCCGTTAAATAGCTGCCACTGGGTTTTTGTACTGATTTTAGAGGCTAGATAATACCAAATTGATGGGCAAATTATCAGAAAGGAATCTAAAGCTTAGAAGATTAAATTATGAGCTTTGATATGCAACCCTTGGAACAACATTTTATGATAAATGGAGGATATTTTATATCATAATTGTATTCCTTAAATTTAAACGGATTACTATCTAATAGTAAAAACTATAAATCAAACTGGCACTCAATATCCTTTAAAAATCATGTACAAGAAGCTGCAAATCCGTCACAGGACCCTAAAGAAAAACTGCATACATCTGGTAAATCGCGGGGTCTGGAAATGGGGATGGAAAATAGACGGCTTTATATGCATTGTTGTCCTGTAGCGGCAGAAGCGGTAGGAGCAGCTGATCAACAAACAGCCAAATTTCAGCCTGGCAAACTGGTAAACTGTATAGGCCCTGAAAAAGGACGTCATGGCCCGTGACACACATTTGCAGCAGGCGACGGAGGACAATGGGGTGGAAATATTTCCCCCGAGCGTTTTTCCTGCAACGGATTTGGCGCCCAAAGCGGTAACAATGAAAATTGCATGAAATCAGCTGTGAAACGGACGAGCCAGCTGCATCCCGATCCAGTGGATGGAAAATGAAACAGCTGACAAACTCCCAGCATCCTTTGTGTATTGATTTTGTCCTGTATCCTCCATGATGCAAATTTTCACCTCATCTGTCAGCATCGTTTCAAATATAATGTTGAATATTTATCGATTGCTGTCAATTTGTCCTAGGATCTCAGATTTAATAAACTTTTCCCAAAAAGGAGGTGGAAAAAAAAGAGAAAACCTTGGATAAATGTTTCTAAGATTTAAAGTGGAAAAGAGCTCTAAATTTGATGAAATTAAGGCAGATGAAGTGAAAAATTTAAAGCATACATTGTTTCGTTCCCGCTCAACTATATTCCCAGCTTGCTTACAATTTTCCAAGGCCTTTTAGTGGCTTGGTTTTCATGTGAATACCCAAGTCGAGCATTTCATAAAGCGTTTTCCCTGTTGCCTGTCATTCTTTTTCAATGCCTGACAATTAGCCTTCTTTGTGGCCTCGGCTGGCTTTTCTTTACTTTTTGCTCTAATGTCGTCGTCGCTGTCGCATTGCTGCCACATGAGCACTTATGCATGATTTTAATGTCAATGGTTCGCTGGGCTCCCCTCGCTGGTGAGGCAGCTTGCTTTTATTGCCTCAGACAGGAGCAGGACACCCAAAGGACCTCGTAGTCGCATGGCAGCTTCTCAGCAAGGCAATGAAGACGAAAGTGTTAGAGGTCGTAGCTCTCTTGTTTATAGATTTTTTCTTGGCTTTATGTCAAGCCATTTAGGGCAGTGTTTGCCTTGGAAGTCGTGCAAATATTTGTAGGTTTTAAATGTTGCATTTAATGGCTAATGGCTAATGGGGAAGAAAAAATGCACTCGAAGAATTATAATTTGTACTTCCTTAGCTCACCGAACAACCGTACTTTGGAAAGTTTTCATCTTAGACCCACAAAGTCTGATAATCCGCTTAAAATACAAAGTAAACCGATTTTCCCAACCTTCAAGGGAAAAACTTTGATACTTTTTGCGCTTAAAAGCAACTGAATGAAAGTATTTTCCACCTGTGAAAAAGTGGCCCAGAACGCAAAAAAAACCCCGAACTATGCGTCCAAGTCCTAGAAAGTGCAGACAACCAAAAAAATAAAGAAAAAACTTATAATAAAATCCAACAAAAAGCAACGCGAATAAACTCGCGTTGGCGAGGTGCCCCAAACTCGTAAAAATGTGCTGGAAAAAAAGCTAGAGCTAAAATACGTGCAAAAAACGCAGCCAAAAAATTTTTATGCCAGCCAAGCGTAAGAGATAACGAAGACCCAACTGAATCAAGTTGTTCCTGCAAGTCCTTTGTGTGTGTGCCGAGTATAATAAAACACGGACAGCTCGTTTTTTATGCAAAGCACGTTTCACTCTTTTTTTTTCGTAAGAAAGCAAAAAAGTTTTAGTTAGGAAGGCGAGCATTAGGCGACATATAAAAATGTAATTTTCTTCCGCTCGCATACTCTTGTAAACTTATCCTGCGAAGGATTTACGAATCCTTATTGTGGAATATGTACAGAATTATTTACTGTACTAAATGGACAATCATAAGTTTGAGATTTTTTTTTATGCTTCCGATTTTGTGTTTTATTAAGTGTTTGAAATGAAAAGAATAGAAGTGTTTAAAATTAATATTCTAGTAGAAAGGAATTCTAGATTTTGCAGGATTTTTTTTTAAAGTATTTATAAGTATTATTAAAATATTTTTTAGTCTCCTGATAAATGCAAAAATACACCCCAATAGTTTCTCTCACTGCATACTCAACTAAAAAGGAAACTTCTCCTGTAATTTATCGACGCTCGGCGGCTCGAGCACCCAAATCCCATCCAGCCAGGCCAGGACAGGCCAGCCAGGACATCCATCAGAGCCCAGAGCTCGTCAGAAATTCGCGCTGCGAGAAAAAAGTTTTTTGGGTGCGGTCCTTGACATCGCGCACGACGCATGACACTCGTTTCGGTTTGAGTGTTTGAGTGTGCTAGTGTACGTGCGTTGGTGTTGGTGTGTGCACTGGTGTCTCTGTGTGTGGCTGTATCCTGCGAGTGCTTGAGATTCGCAGGGTTGCCGCCTGCCAGCCTCCCATTTGCGGCTTCTCGTTTCGAATTCACGATGAACTCGATTTTACGACAGGCTTGCTTGCCCATCGCCTTCGCCCCCACAGCCTCTGCTCCCTTTGCCTTGAAAAAGGACTCGACTGGGGCCGATGTCGGTGATGGTCCTGCACACGCCCACACAGGCCCCGGCAAAGGCAAGTCAATGCAAGGCAAAGGAATATTTGACAAGTTGTACAAATTCAGCTCGTTGAAACTTTTCTGTTTGCACTTTTCTGTTTCTGTTTCTCCCTGCTCTTGTCCTAAATTTCATCCTGGGTCTCATGGACAACATTATATTTGTTATTTCAACAGGAACTTGGATGGGCCGAGTCCTTGGGACTGTAGAGATTCTTATTTAGGGAATCTTAACTATACTTCCCTCAAAGCATATTTAATATATAGGTATATTTAATACTCACTCATGTATAAAGTGACATCGTTATAATTTTGCGGAGTTATTTATATTAGGATAATTAACATAAATGACAACAACGACATTGACATCAAAAAACACCAAAAATTGGCAACATGACATAAAACGAATATTCCATTACAACATCAAGTACATACCCATGGAAATATTTTACATAACGCGCACTTTCGAATACGGAATTAGAAATCAATTATAGGTTTAATGATTTATGAGGCCTTTCGGCTTTGGGCCTTTAACCTGGACACTTTCGATTTGTTTTATAATTATAGGTTTAGCATTTCCACAGAGTTTTCACTTTTCGTTTCGTTGAATTTCCGCTTCGATTACAAAAATTGTGTGGCTGTTTGTCTTGTTTTTCTTGGTCGGTGTCGGTGTCGGAGTCGGCGTGGAATCGTATCTAGGTATATTTTAGGAGCTATTGTATGATAGAGCTTTCTGTGTTTGTCTGTGGGACCTAGGTAAGTAGTAGGAGTCCTGTCAGCAGATGGCGGCGGCAGGATCCTGGTCCTGGCTAAGAGCCTGGGTGAGATTCAGCGTCTCCTCCACTGGTGGTGAGCGTGCTTACGTGAAAGCGCAGCACCAAGCGCACTAGTTGACGCCTAAACGTCTACTACGAAATGCGTTTGTTGTAGCGAATCCCAATTTCGAAAAATTCCAAATGGCGGCACACACAAACACAGATGTCGCACACATACACACAGACTCAGGCGCCCGGGCAGAGCAGCAGCTGCGCAGCATCCGCTTTCGCGGCTCTCGGTCGCAGTCGCAGTCGCCGCTGCTGGTGATTTATGTACAAAATGGCAAAAAGCAAAAACAAAATAATACAAAATACGCTCACAAGCACAACTACACACACACACACACCCGCAAAGCCACAGCATCCTCACACAGCTCACACACACACACCAATACAGACGCAGACGCAGGGACTTAATCCCAATAGTGGCCTGCCACGAGGGGTGGTGGCAAGCTTCTCTTGCGCGCCTCGTCCTGCGTCCAGTCCCGGGTCTGGTCCTCTCCATTACATAGTTACTTATATACTCCATCCTTAGTTAGTGTGAGTGTATAGGTGTGACTGTGTGCGTGTGTATCTGTGTAAGAGGCTGGATGGTTGAAGTAGAAAGGCAGACTGTTGCTGCCGGCTTTCGCTTTGAGTGGAAGCTCCTTTCGAGCGAGTCCTGGGAATCGAGTGGGAAACTCTACTGTTGTTTGGCTATCGTTTTAAAATCGAAAGCTGGGCTAAATGGTCTTATTTAGGAAATATATGATGTACATTTTTAATTGTGCCAGATAAAGTAAAATAAGTGTATTCTTTGAGATTGATATCTTTGATAATAAGGCTTTATTTGTTCGAGAGCTTTTCTATAGGATCTTATTTATCAGAATAAATACAGATATTGATTATGCAAACCCTGTATTATAGTGTAAATTTACGTATATTTTAAGGTCGTAATAATATAAATTGATACATTAAACCCAAGCTTGTTTCAACAAAATCGTAAGCTTAAAATCCCTCCTTTTGCCCCAATTTATAATTCAGCATGGCCTGATGATATATATTTCTTTATATATAACGTTATGATAATAAAAACGTTATTGCAACACCAAATAGAAGGCCATGCCTTAGTTTTTTATGATTCTTAAAACCCATTGAAGTGTATTTGTCAGATTCTCCCAAGCTTTCACTCAAAGCTCACTCGGAGTGGAGTCACATTTTGATCTGTACATAGCCAGGATGCTGGAGGAAAGTTTTTGGTGTCTCTGGGCTTTTACCTTAGAATACCAAGGTGAGAGAATGTTCTGCCAGTAGAGATAACAGCAACAGCAACAAGACCAGCAGCAGCAGCAGCAAAAGCAAAAGCAGAAACATAATAAAAATCCATTTTTACAGTCCCGACAGAGGAAAATCAACCCCCTCCCTTGCTGGACGAAAAAAAAACAGATTTTCTGGTATGGCGAAGAGGTCCTTCTATGGAGGGGTGGTCTGGGAGGGTGTTCTGGATGATGTTTCAGCTGTGGCAGTGGTGGTGGTGGTTCCCAAAAAATTCGAGAAATTCTACTGTCTGCCAACGTCAACACAATTTTGAAGCTTTGCTGTTTTTGCTTTTGTTCAATGTAGCTGATGTTGCTGTTGCTCCTGCAACTCCTGCTGCTGCTACTGTAGTTGCTGTTGCTTTGTGTTGCTCTTGGCTCTGATGTTGCTGTTGCTCCTGTTATTTTCGCTGCTGTTGCTGTTGCTACCACTCCCCATGTTGCTGCTCCTGCCGAGTGCCGTTTGAGTGAGCGCGTGGAATGTTGCCATATGCCGCCATCCGTATGTACACCTATACATATTAAACTCCTGATTTTTGTGTGTCTATATTGGTGTGTGTGGTTGGCGTTTTACGTTTGGTACAGTCGCTGGCAGCAGCAGCAACTTTCTCAGAGCCAACGCCGGCAGAGACTGCGGCTGGAACCGCGACTGCGGCAGCAACAGCATCGCAAACGGCAGCAATAATGTCCGTCCGACCTGGCCAGACGAACAGACTTTTGACTGTGCGGGGTAACCACTTTTTTGTGCTTCACGATGCTCAGGAATCGTGTTGTTATTGCTCTTGTTGTTGGTGCTGTTGCCTTTCTTTGATTGCTAGGAAACAGGGTGATTTTTATATATGCTTTTAGCTTCTGCAGCCTTCAATAAGAAAGGAAATTGAAAGGACCTCTAAAAGATTTCTTTAAGTTTATTTGTAATCTAAGAGAAGTAAAGAGTGACAACCACCCTGTATTTCTCTATATTTAAGTTGAACAAGTGTGTAAGCACATAAACAGAGAAATGGAATTAAGTTTGCATAGCAAAAGAAAATAAACTGCTAAAATTATAATAACACGGCGATGGAGATGGCGATGAGCAAGGGCGGCAGGACAACAACAAGGACAACGAATTGAAACTAGTGTAAAGCGGCAACAACAGAAACAGCAACAATAACACACCAAATTACACACACCACCCACACAGGCACCACCAAGCACAACCAGCCAGGCTGAAAGAAGCGAAAAGTGAAGCAACAAAAAATAGAAACGAACTTGGTATGTAATTTATAATGTCCTTTGTCCTCTGCCGGCTTTTGTGCTCTGTGTTTTGTGAAAAGTGAAAATGTGTCTGCATGTAAGTGTAACTGTGTGTGTGTGTGTCACATACTTTTTGTGTCCAAACAGACACAGTTACAGATGGCAGGTCTTGGCATTACTTTTGGCGTAGCTTCTTTGCCGCTTGTGTCGCGCAAATAGTTAAAACTAAAATAAATTTAGTTGTTGTGCTCGCAAGCTACCTCGCACATACACAGTCTCAATCACACTAACACCAACAAAGTAGACAGACAAAAGATAGCGCGGCGACGCCATCTTTGCTTTGCTGCTGCTGCTACTTGCTCCTGGCGCTGATAAGTATGCTACGCTGGTTCTGCAGCCACTTCTACTAAAGGCCAGGCACTGCAAGAAATGCCAATATCTATTAAAGAGGTCATAATGTTATTAAAATATTGTTAAAGGAGGTCAAACTTTTCTTCTTTTCTTTTTTGTAAAATTATTTCTGTAATTCCCCAACTGTGGTAACCTTTTTTTCCTGTGCAACTTTCAGCTCCACCCGCTGCACGAAATCTCATTATACTTGTTTTATTTTATTTGCTGCCACGTCTTCGTCGTTTGCAGCAGCCTCTTGCCACTTGGACTGCTTCGTTTTGGCTTTTATGTCTATTTCCTATGCTTTTGGCCAGAAGTACTTTTGTGCGGGGCACGTAACCGACTCCGCTCCTGACCAGCCCAACGCCTGCCGCCCAGAGGCCCCCAGCTTTGTAGTCTACTTACTTACTACTTAATGTGTGCTTAGTTATTGTTTTAGTGTGGACTTTTGTCTCGGAAATTATTAACAATGGACGTTGCCAAGTGAAAGGTGCTCCTGGCTTTTGGTTAGGATGGGTTTTTGGGGGCTTCGAGGGGAAACTGGAAGCCGTAATAGCATTTAATGCACCTGTTCTCCCCCCCACACACCCTGCCCTACACCTGCAGTTAAGTTGCTTTGTTCGGCTTGGGCATTGTCTTCTCACGCACACACTGACACACTCACAAACACAAACACTTCAGAGACACCATCATCGCCATTGCCATCATCATCTTCATCGTCATCGTCCCGGGCATGATTATGTTGATTGTAAGCCGCTTTTAAAATGCTTCATTTTACGTGTGTTTGCTCATTATTTATTTACCTTTAGTAGCGCTTAATTTTCACTCATTGCCCCAGTCCTTTACCATCCTTCCTGTCATTGCTCCTGGGCTCTCCCCACCTGCCTCTATTTCCACCCTAACTACCCCACCACCGTTAAATTGCAAAACGTTAAGCTAATGATCTAATTTCATATTTATATCCAGCTTATTTCCATTTCATAATGGAGGCACATTAAAATATTGAATTTTACATCGCCACTTTTCCATATTTAATTTCCGTTTTCAACTGTTGAATGTTCAGGAAATTGTTGGTCGCGTTTTTTTGGCAAACTGCGAATTCCAAATTTATTTTCGAGCGCAGGAACTAAATGCAAATAGGAGTATATCGTTATGCCACTAAATGCACTTAGCCTGATTACAATAAACTCATTTAAACAGAGCCAGGGATAAATATTTACATTCCCCTATCCGTTCGTTTAAAGTTGTTTAAAAATGCCATAATGCTTTGCTTCAGTTGGTTTTTGCGCTTTTATTTCGTAACATTCATTATTTAGTAAAAAAAACTGAGTTCAACAACGTTGACAGTCCGAGGGCAAAAACAGAATGCTTTAAACGTCAAAATCGCCTTAGTAGAAATTCTGCTCCTCAAAAAAAGACCAAAAAGACAAAATTTAATTTCTCGGCTTACAAAAACAATATTTTTAGCGGGAGCCTTGGCAAGGCCCGCTCTCAATCAGATCAGCGGGACTCCGCTGCGGCATATACCCTCTATATCCGATATACAAGCTATATATACCCAGAAATGACCCAGAAGCCAATAACGCCCGGCTCGAAGGTCCGCAACTCGTCACTAAACCTGGAAAACCAGGTGGTGGGCGGACGGTACCAGGTCCTAAAGGCCATCGGGTCGGGCTCCTTTGGTGATATTTACCTGGGCCTAAGCCTTAAGGACGGAATGGACGTGGCCATCAAGGTGGAGACGTCGGACGCGAAGTACCCCCAGCTGATGTACGAGGCCAAGGTGTACGAGCAGCTGTCCGAGAGCCCCGGCTTCCCGGCCCTGCTCCACTACGGTTGCGAAAAGAACTACAACGCCATGGTGATCGAGCTGCTGGGGGCCTCCCTGGAGGAGCTCTTTAACATGTGTAAGCGCCGCTTCTCCCTAAAGACCGTCCTAATGCTGGTCGATCAACTCCTGCTACGCCTAGAATGCGTGCACGACCACGGGTTTATCCACCGTGACATCAAGCCGGACAACTTCCTCATGGGCCTGGGCAAGCACAGCAACAAACTCTTCCTTATCGACTTTGGGCTCTCGAAGCGCTACAGGGACATCGGCACGGATCAACACATCCCGTATCGCAAGGACCGCAACCTTACCGGCACCGTCCGCTACGCCTCCATCAACGCCCAGCAGGGGGTGGAGCAGTCGCGCCGGGATGACATGGAGTCCCTGGGCTACTGCATGATGTACTTCAACCTGGGCAAGCTGCCCTGGCAGGGCATCACCGCCGCCAACAAAAAGCAGAAGTACGAGAAGATCCTGGAGAAGAAGACGAGCGTCTCAATCGAGGAGCTCTGCAAGGGCTTTCCCGCCGAATTTGCTCTCTACATGAAGTACGTGCGGAACCTGCGCTTTAAGGAGCCGCCGGACCACGTCTATCTCCGCCAGCTGTTCCGCATCCTGTTCCGCTCCCTTGGTCACCAGTACGACTACATATACGACTGGACCCAGCTGCACAACCAGGAGAAGGAGCGCCTGCGCCGTGACCGTGAGCGGGAGCGGGAAAAGGAGCACGATCACCGCCGGATGTGCGACCGAATGGGTTTCCATGGCGCCCGCGATCGTGAGCGAGAAAGGGAACGGGATCGGGAGCGCCTGCGAGATCGGGATCGGGAACGGGAACGGGAACGGGAACGTGAACGTGAAAGGGAACTGCGCAGGACTTCTACCCAGCAGGCGATGCCGCACTCCTACCGGCGGGTGTCTGCCAAATACGATCGCGACTGGATCGGGGATGGCGGGGCCATCAGCAAACGAAAGTAGCGGGCTATGTGGACAATGGGGCTGGGCAACGGCCACTCGTCTCTCTGTAATATATATCAAAATTATGCTCATTCAATAGTTAATAGTGGTTCACGTTGGGACCCTAGCTTTGATGGTTTTATTTTGCAACCAAATCACATCTTTCTGGTCCAAACAAGGATAATCAATTTTTTAAATCTACGAGAAATTATCAACGAAAATAGTTGTTTGTTGTTTGTATAAATTTGGCACCTTTATTCTGGAAATTGTGGGATATTTTTTAGTTATTTTATTAAAGTTTGTATACTGTTCAAGTTGTTTACTCAAACTTTAATCTTTTAGTAATGTTTTCAAGTGAGAAAATCTGCTCGCCTAGAATTTAATTTCGATTGAATAGTTTATAACCAAGTTGCTTTGAGAGACATTCCAAGTTTTCCATTAAGGGGGAATTTTTCCAGAGGGTGGGGTAGACAACTTAATAAACTGTCAAATTGTCATGTAAACGGGACAAGGCTGGCAACCAAAAGTTTTTCACCTCGCAACCGTAAAGTCGACAAAAAACGAGGAGGTTGTGGGTTTATTTACGCTGCTTATTTATTGAGTGTCCTGGCGAGGCAGGACACCACGCCCAGCACAGAAGGGAGAAACATTGCCAGTTATGAGAAAACAAAATAAATTTTATAGTAGCAGCGGCCCCTCGCTGAAATATATAAAATATAAAGAAAAAGAATGTATAGTTGTGTCAACCGCAAAGGACATTTTATTAGTTACTTTTTTGGTGGCAAAGGAAAAAATAAGTGGAAAAGTTTTATTTTACTTTTCTATACGTTCGTTTGTGGGACAATGGCTTGGCTTAAAGACGATGTCGCGACTTGGCACCTGGTGCCAAATTAAACTCCTCGTCCTCCGTGGGCCGCTAAGACCTCAGATAGAGAAAGAAGTACAGAGACTTGGTCATGACAGACTGGCAACTTCAATAATTTATGATCCAGCAGCCGAAAGGATAAAAAATAACGCAAAGGAATCATTTTGCCATTTTGAGCAATTTTTCTTTATATTCCGGGCTCTCCGGCTTTCCAGTTCCCGTGGTGAAACTTTTCCGAGCGGCCGAAAACAGAAAACAGAAAACTAAGAACTGGGAACGGAAGACATAATTAAGTGTTGTCTTGAGTTGGGCGCATAGTTGACATGACAAACAGTTGATGAACGAAACAAAGTACGGGAAATTGCAAATTCCATTGGGGAAAATAGTTGAGAATCCTCCGGACCCGAAGACGTGGAGTCTGATCCCCTGCCAACCATTCCATCTGGCTAATAAAGCAGTCGGACAAGTGGCAAGTGAAAAACAAAATGCCAGGCCAGACTCGGATGATATCCAAGGCCTCTCTGCCTCCTGGTCCTTGACTTGCCGGCATGCCACTGACACCTTTCGCGGATACTGCCAATGACAGTTGGCATTTCAGCATATGATAAATTGTTCAGGCGGCAGGTGAATCAAGTCCTCCTCTCCTTTAGTCCTTCGGCAACTTGGTGGTACACAGATACTGGCGGAAGGGGTAACCCAGGATACCACCTTTTAGGAAATGTAATTACACATTTCGTTGTGTGAATGCCAAAATAGGTGTTTATTTAATTTGCCAGCTGAATGTGAATGCGAATTTGTCTACGTGTATGCCATTCGACTGCTCGGAGAGTGTGTCCAATTTGATGTGACAGTTTCCAGCATTTTGCACTCAAAAGGAAAATAGTTAGCAATGGCTGCCGAGGCAAGTGAGTGGCGTTGATGGAATATAAATGGGAGGGGATGGACTAGAATTTAAATTGCCAAAACCATTCAAATGTGAGCTGAATGCGGTGCCAGGCATTAAAATGCATATTCCAAGGCTCCAAACTCAATTCACAAGAACCGACTCACGAATATTATATCAGCTTTAAATATTCGATCTTAAAATATAAAAAACTTCCCTTCACAACCATCAAAAAACTACAAAATAAAACTTAATACATCATTAAACTAAATAAAATAAAAAAAGAGAATCTTTCTGATAGAACCCCTTTGAAAAATGAAGAAATGAATGAAAAGGCCACATATTGGCACACTACGATATCTACATCTTGGCAAATTTTCGTTTGATTTACAATGGGAATATCTTAAAAAATATGTAGATCGATTCTCTATCAATCTGCATCAAAATCTGAGAGAAAAATATTTTTAGATTTTTAAGCATAAGCATAATGACCCTTATAAGTTTGTAAAATGATTCCCCTTTGATACAGATTCAAAAACTTTCAATAAAATTATCAATTGATTTATGCAGCTATACCCACTGCAGGGTGGGAACTTCTTGTATTGAAACTGCCAGGACCTTTACTACGATTATTTGCAACCCTGTCATTGCAGCCAGAGCCTCCGAAGTGTTAAGCTAAGAAATTGAAAAACTTATCTAGTCGAAGACTCCCACCATAGTGGTAAACCATTAACATCAACAATAAGCTGGTGAAGCACAATGGCCAGGACTGGAGGTGAAAAAGTTGTTTGCTTGCTCTACTTTGGCAGAATTTATTTCCAGGCCATCTAAAAAAACATGAATCGAGAAAGGTGAAACGCACCGAGATAATGCCAAAGCACCGCAGCTCCAAACACAGTCTTAACTTTCAGCGCTGGTCCCAAAGTTTTCACTCAAATAATTGCTTTTACTGGCCGTAATAGATGAGGATTTTTTGGGGGTCTGGTGTTGGTTTGACTGCCTTTACGGATAATCCCGTCTTCGAGATAAGTCGCAAAACACGAACCAAAGTGGTACGATGCTTGTGCTTTTTTTTGTTGGTTGAAACCACCGAAGGATCTTAACTTACTTTGTTTCGTTTTTAGTTCCACATGCACTCTGAATTATGTATCAGGAGTTTTTCGTAAGAAGACGAGGTAATTGTGTGCAACGTGGCGGATACGTAATGCTTGCAAGGGCAAGAGGATTCATTTGTTTATATCGTGTCCGCCCAGGTCCTTTTAGGCTAAAATCGATTTGGGAGTCAACAAAAGAAACGGCCTTCTTTTCAAGTCACATTTACAATTTGTAATCGATATTCCCCACTTGTAAAGAAAAAAGGGTCCAGCGGTCGTGAACCTTAAGCAGATTTCACCGTCGAGTGGTCGAAAATTGTCCGAAATGAAATGAAAAGTCTATCAAAGTTTCTGTAAAACGAAAAGGGAGCTGGCCAGAAACCGCCAGCGCCATTCCTTGTCCAAACAAAGACACAGCATGGCATAGACACACGAATCAAATGTCATTAAAACGTTGGCCCTGGGAGACCGAACTGACTGACTGACTGTCTGAATGTCTGAACCAAAGATAGAAACAGAACCCGGGATAAAAGAGGGCATCATGTTGAGAGCTCATTAAAATGAATACGAATTTAATGGTACTTAAAGCGGAAATTGCCTGGCAAGTTTCCGCCATGGCAAGCACACAAGCAGCCTCAACCCAAAACACCAAGAAATATCTATAGCTAGAGATACAGATAAAAATACATATACAGATATGAATACAGATACAAATACGGATACTGATGCGGCGAAGGACGGGGCAAATCTAAGCCAACTTAGATCGAAGTGGCAAACCAAGACAAGAGGGAAAAACACGGCACCAAAGATTTTACAAGCTGAAAAACTATTAGTGGCAGTAGACAATGCAACCAAGCCACACCGAAAGAAATAGTGCAGATAAATGATACTGAATAAATAATAATTCAATTACAGCCTGTAATGTCTTTCTGTTTCCAATCAGAATCAAGTTCAATCAAACTGTACTGAATAGCTCGCCCATTTCAAAAGAGACTCCATTTTTACCGTTTTTTTTCCAAAACTAAGTGAATTATTAATTTGCTGTATTATAGTTAAATTATATGTTTCATGTGCAGCTCAGGACCAGCTCCCAGGAAAAGAAGTCCTGAAACCTGGAACCTGAAACATGGGCAGGTGCTCACCCATGAGTGGCTCTTACTTTTCACTCCAGTAGCTCTCCTGTTTCTCTGTGCGCCAAATGAAGCCATCGCACACACATATGTTATGTACAAAGCCAAGGACTATGGAGATGCCGGAATACTAAAACGAAACTAAAAGAGGAACAAACCGAAACGAAAAAACGAACCGAAAGGGAAAAAGTCGAATTAGTAGCCATGGTGAAGATAAGATGCCCTCGAAAAACGCAAATGAATTATAGAACGAAAAAAATCGTTTTGGTTAAGAACTTTTAATTAAAAAACAGTCAATAAACTACTAAACGAAAGCCCTGAAAAAGACCAATAAATTTATTCGACCGTGAATTTCAGCTTGTAATATTTGCATCGAACAAAGTATTGAATGCAAAGCATTTTTTGCACCAATTCGTTATGGGTTTTTGTTACGAGTTTGTTTTGGCAAACTTACTATATTAATTTTTTCGTCCTAAAACTGTCAATAAGCCCCAGGATATTTGTTTACACATAAGAGTATCAAAGCGGTATCGCAAAAAGGGCTCCGAACATTTTCCAGAGGACCATGGCTGACCATGCAGAGCGGAAACAGTGTGAAAAACGGCGACGCCATTTTGAGACGCACAAAAGTGTGCTTTAATTGAATGTTTGTTAGCCTGAAACACACACGCTCACACATATAGACACCCATTTTGCAAACATATATAAACGTACATATGAATGTCAGTGGCCCACATTATGGCCATCATGCCATGTACTTTGAGTTTTCAATTTCAGCTTTTGCCAGTACAGGGCCGAGGAACGAAGTCCTGCGAGTATTTGGTTTTTACATCTTTCTATGGGGAATGGAAATGTCCCGAATTTTTGATACCAAACGAGGGGATTTAAAACTTGGAAGGGCTTATCGTAGCGCTGGGTTTTGAAACTTTGAGCGAATGCAACTACTCCATATTTTTCAACTTTCAATAAACTCTGCACTCCACAAAAGCCCCTCCCATTTCATGGGTATCTTCCTTTTCTGTTTCCATTAGCATTGAAGTCACCTGATGGTGCTGAGGCAACTTTCTGCTAGAGTCAGCCAAAAAGGTGCATTGATATGAGGCAGGATTTTGTTTGCTACCGAAGCGTTTTGCTTACCTATACCATTTCGACAGCCAAATCAACGAAATGGAATTTTGCATTTACCAACGGCAAACGCAGATTTACTAAAACATAAAAAAGGGAATACGGCTTTGCGTTTAAACCCTGTTGATGATTTGTAATTCAGAGGGAAAAAAGTAGAAACATATACATGACAACCGTCAGAAGTCGCATTCAAGTGCACTCGTTGGCCGAAAAGTTTATAAAAATAAGTGGCTCTTGGCCGTGTCCTTAGGACTCTGAAGTCCAGAGACCCAGAACTCCATCCGGCTCCGAGTCATATGAATGGCCGGGCAGACTTCGCTAGTTACTGGCATTAGTAATTTAGATTTCTGCCGTATAACTTTTGCCATTCTAGACCATCTGCAAACAGTTATAAAGGACTCTGGCCCGCTTTTAGGCTTCCAATTAAAGCCCAGGATAAGAAAATACCACAAGCTGGAATAGAAGTAATAACAGTTTTGAGACGGAAACCCTCGAAGGCAGTCGACCACAAATTTTTAATGCTACACAGGATGTTTTCCAGCCATTGACAATGATTGTGGCTGTCCAGCATCCACATTTCTTTTATTTTTTTTGGAAACTAGCTGATTGCCAGGGAAAATCTCGTTAAAGTATGCAAATAAATAAGTTTTTAAATTGCCTTCTTGGGGGTTCATTTTGTGGCAGTTGCCGCTGGAAATGAATTTTCAGATTCAGATTGCGAGTTGTTTTGACAGTCCATAAAAATGGGAAATATGTTTAAATGCCTGAAAGTGGGAAAAGTTAAAGAGGATATATATGTGATTACTTTCCCTGGCAGGATTGTGTAAAGGGCCAGAGGAATTTAATTTACTTTCGGTTAAAAGTGGCAAGCCGGGAAAAAGAGTGCAGAAGTCAGCAGCTAAGACCCGGTAATCGCATTTCTAATTAAGTGCGAATTTCTAGCACACGCAGCACCCTCTTCCTAGTTTATTTCATTTTTCTACTTTTTTTGTCCTTTGCCAGCTGAATTTAATTAAATTTCTACACTTCAAAGCGCCTGGCAATGTGTAAAATGTCCTCAAACCCAAGCTCAAGCCCCAGCCCAAACCCAAAGACCCAAAACCCTGAGTCAACTTGAAAAAGAAATAGAAAAGCGGCACTAGGTGGGGGGCGTTGAAAATAAATGGTTATAATAAAAAGGAAATCTTAATTTTTCGTCCTTCGTTATTTGCTTGCTTCAAGTCGGTTTCCTTCAGGTTACAAATTGTTGCAGCTTTTCCACCAACTGTCTGCTGTTTCCCTTTATTTTTTTTGTGTTTTCCCAGCTGCCTTTGTGCTTTGTTGGTTTGTGCCAGCTTCCCTTACTAATTAATTTCGATTCATTGAGCACTTTTACAAGGAATTGCACACCCACTCTGGGTGCGCCACAATGTAGCAGCTACGTGACTCATCCCCACCCAGACTCGAGCGCTATGCCCCATGATTCGCATTCCGATTCTGATTCTGATTCAGATTCCGATTGCCATTGCATTACAATTCACTATGGCACGACAGGTTCACTTATTTTTCCTCTTCACCGTTTGCCATTTTCTAGTTTTCCTTTTCCCTTTTCTATTTTCCTTTTACCAGCTTTCACTTGCAGCTTCAAAGGCGCTCCCTGAATGCCTCGCCAAATGAGCGTTTCAAATTGTTGCCAACAAATTTGCTGCCATTGAAGAAATTGCTTTCAACTTCTTGACTAAAAATGGAAAATAAAAACTGCGCCAGGAGCCAGTTTGAGTGTGTGTAGCGACGCAAGACGAAAGCCTCGTCTATGTTAACAATGCTGCTCCAGTAGGTGTTACTTTCCCACCGCCCCCTACCCAGAATCAATGTGTCAATTAAATGGTTTTAATGTAATGCCTCTGCGAGATGGTGGCACTAAGCCGGCAGGATACAATCCTCCAATCCCCCAGGCTGTCAGGAATCGCACGGACTTAGTCCAATCGAGTGAGACATTCGCTATCGCGGTCTGACATTTCAAAGGAAAAAACAGGAAAAGGTGAAAAAATAAAAGAAAAATAAAGGAAAGCCGAACCACCAATTTGCTGATCTGGAAAAGCCGTTTCATTCAATTAAAGACAATTGAAAAGTTCAAGGAGAATGTTTTTTATCTCAATTTCAACAAGTATTTCCAAGGAAATAGAAATTCTATATTAAAAAGATACAAATCTGAAGAGTCTTTAAACATTTTTAACTATTTTAAACATTCCTTTCATTACATTTTATGTTGGCAAATATTTTTGTTTCATTTCTAATGAAAATTTCCAATTACTAGACATTATATAATTAACATAAGGTTTACACTCCCAAGCACTGAATATCTAATTAGTAATTACGTTTCCTTTAGTGCCAACCTTTTTCCGCATTTCCACACTTTGTTTGATACAACTTTTTGGTTTTGCTACATCATTTTGCAACATAGAAAAAGGAAAAAAACAATTAAAATTTAAATAACTCACATGTCAGTCCAACGGTCGGTGAGCAGAAATTGTTGGACTGAAACTTTGCATTAACCGAAAAGCCTCGAAAACCTGAGTTGGGCCCCAAAATCCACAATCCCCCTAAAACACATCCCTGCATAGAGAAATCCGTTGGAAAATATGTATGTTGGGAATGCGAGAATGTAATAAAAATGCAAAAACCTCAAAAACACAAATTAAAATAAAATGAAACGAATGAGCGAGGCGACTGCATGAATATCTGATGCCCTTGAAAACGACCCTAAAAATTATCCACGAACCAAAACAGTTCCAAAACTTAGAAAAAAATATGTTCTGTAATAAAAAATATAAAATTATTTTCCATTTAAGTTTCATTTCAAGTCGCAACCAACCATTAATGGACAACAAACAAAAACACAAAAGGAAAGTGTAGCGAAAAATGCAAAAGAAGAGGAAAGGACACCGCCAGCATGAAAAATGTATTAAATTTTTAGCATGCTCATTAAAAAAATATTAAAATAAAATTTCTATGGTTACCGTTCACACACACACACAAACACACACTTGCACACTAATAATGCCCTTATGTATTGTAAAAATAAAAGAAAATAAAATATGAAATTGTCTGGCTGATGGCAAAAACATGAGTTGGTCGAGCCATGCCGAGAAGGGTGAACACGAGGCCACATTAAAATTGGCATCATGCTTACAAGCAGACACACATGGACATTAAAACAACACCCACCACCCACTGAGTATGAGGGCAGAGGGATTCCGCAAAGTGGAAAAGAGGTCTGAAGGCTGAAAGCTGAAGGCTGGGCCAACGATATGTGAATATCAAGATTTAATTTAAAGTTAACTAAGTAAGATTAAGCTTTACCAACGCAGACACACACAGTTGCGCAAACAGACAGCCATTTGCAGGGTGCAAATGTGTAAGAAGTGCCGAGGGTAAGCAGGGGAGGGGAAGGACACCAGGGAAGGGTCCCTTGTATCAAGTAGAGCAGAAACTCTTAATAAAGCAATTGCCTCTGGCAGTCAAAAAGTAAACGTCGACGTTGTGCAGCAGGAGGAGCAGTGGGTGGTAGCAGTGGGTGGTGGGTGGGTCTTACTAGGGCCACTACTCACTACCCACCACCCACCAGCTACATGTAGGTGTAGCTGTGTCTGTGTGACCATTTCCACCCATTTCGTGTACTTCTATGTGGTCTACACTGGAATACCTTTTAAATATTTTTCTTTGCTTTCTCCCCGGCAAAGCGCAGTTCGAAACCAAATGGGTGGTTGCTGAAGGTGGGTGGAACGTGCAGCAGCTGCAGATGAAACTAGACTCATACCCGGAGAATATCAACTAACCGGAATACATAATAATATATTGAATAGAGAGAAAGCACTCTCTAGAAGAAATATGAAACACCAGGCAAAGCGAGGCGGAGCATAACGAGGCTATGAACTGAATTTAATTAGCTTTGGCAGTCCGGATTGCCTTGGACAGTGGACTCTAAAGAGTATAAAATCAGCAAAAATTAATCATGCGGAAATGGTCTGCTCTTTTAGGTATCACGCGACAGCAAACAAAAAACCTCTACTAAATAGTTTCTTCGATTTCCAATAGTTGAGTTCTGCCCAGTATTCCGAGTATCGTATAGTCTCCCATGTCTGGTTTGTATTCTCTTTATGATTTATCCCTCCCACTGTCACACAACATTTTGTGTTTTAAACAGAATCTCCGAAGCTAAAGGAAAATTACACAGTAAGCAGCACCATCAGCATATTATTTGCAGGAGCGTCAGGAACCAAACGAGAGTCCTGGCTGGAAGGGGACAGCCGTTGCCGGAAAAAAAGCAACAGAAAACATTAACAACCAAAAAATTTAAATCTCCCCTTTGTTATTAGCTCGATGCCAAAGGGAGATAACTCCAAATTTAAACATAAACATAAAAGCAAGTTTTGAAATCTAGTTTCGCATTTGATAATCAGGCGGGGGTTGTGCAACCAGAACGATCCGGCAAAAATAAAAAAAAAATATATATAAAAGGGGTGGGCAAGGGTTGTGCCGTCTGCAGTTGATGATGCTGGCACTTTTTGTGGCAGGGGCAGGAGACTCGAGTCGCGGATGTACCGAGCTGGTGACAGTTGTCAGATACATATAGCCATACCGCCGTGGGCCCTAATAGGGCTTTGGTTACTCAATTGGGTTCGGGGATTGGATTGGAATCTCTCTTTCTGTGCGATCTCAAAGGAGAATATTTTATATGCTTTTTAATGGTTCACGCATCATAAAACCATATACTTCGTAACTTTGAGTTCAAAATTGTCAATGCTTTAAGTTCCTTAAATTTTGTTAGAATTTTTATGAGGGCGGTCGCCCTTCTCTAAGAGAAAGGCGAAAAATTTACATCACAAAGTTCATTTGAAGTTTTTGCATACATTTTCCATCAAATGTGACACACACAACTGGAGGTGAAACTATTTTTTAAATAATAAAAGCTATATTTTAAACATCTCCTTGACGCAAATTCCCTTTCGCTTGGATGATCAAATCAAACTTCGTAAATGATTGTCGACATTATGTAGGATATTTTCACACATGAGAGCACCCCGTTGGATAACTTTTAGGAAATGCAATGCAAATGAATTTTTAATCAAAATAAATAGCATTAATTTTCATATTTAATGAAGCAACACTTCATTTAAAAACTGTTTCGCTTTGTGGCACGGGCGGAAATTTTCTTTTTTTTTTTTTTGAGATTCCAAGAGTGTGGGCACTTTCATTAATGCTGCATGGCAACTGGCTCATTAAAAGACCCGAAAAAAAGAACAGAAAGTACAAATCCAACGGCAACCAAACCAATTAAAAATAAAAACGCTGAAAGCATATATATAAAATATACAAATATAAAATCCATATACACCCGGGGGCAATAAACGCTTACGCAATTTAATTGTGCACAAAATGGCTGCCAGACCACGCGATGCAAAAAAAGAAGAAAAAAGCAGTCGGAGAGACAGACAAATATGCATGAAATAAAATAAAACACCGAAAATCCCCGTCTTTCAATAGCGCGATAATTAATATAAAATAAAGTCCGGATGGCGAAAAAGTGGAATGATCCTGGATGAGTGTGTACAGATCGTAATGGGGCCATATAATTAAATGGGAAAATTAAGGCACCATTTAACACTAACAATTATTTGTAATTGTTATGTTGAGCCACGAAAATGTGTCAATCCTTCGCAATATTTTAAATTTCGAAAAACCTGAAGGCTAAGGCTCTTTGCCTTCATGATTTTATAAAATTGAAGAAACACATGCCTGAATCAAAGCATTATTTGGGACTTTATGGTGGAATTTATACAAACTTTTTTATAATCTGAAGAAAATTTAATATTCCTGGCCGGGCTTGTAATAAATCAGCAAACATTTAAATGCTTCTCGCCCAGATTTCAATTAAATAAATGCCAAGACTATTTAGTGCGTTCAATCCGCTTTATAGGCGCGGCCTACAGGCTCTTCTGCTTATTAGGAAATATCCTTGCAAAAGGAGGCAAAAGGACCTTTAGCCCGCGGCGCCAGTGTGCAATGTGTTTTTCCTCATTTTCATATTGCTCTTTGCCTTCTCATCATAATATTGCCCTGGCCAAGGAGCAGGAGCAGCACCCAGGACCTGCAGTAAAACAGGAGCAGAACACTGGCCCAAAGGCCATTCTTCAGTGTCAAATCCAACGCCCCTCATACTCCACCTCCTGCCTACTTAGAGGCATACACTTTTAATGCGTGTCGCTCACATTTTATGAGCTGTCACAAAGCAAAGGCAACCAGGGAAAAAACAGAAGCAGGACCAGGAGCAGGAGGCGAAAAAAGGAAATATTACGAAGGAAGTGCGCACTCACGCAGCTGTGACCAGCATGGCAAATAAATGAAAATGAAAAAAGTTCCACAAATAAACAAAAAGGGCAACACGCTCGAAAAATGTAGGTGGAAAAGTTATGCACTTACTCTTCTCACGCCGCAGGTCACAGGATCTTATAGTATATTCCCCATCAGACCATATTCCAATATGGCCAACTGTGGTTCTTATTTAATTAAATGTCAAATGCTGGCCGACAGTCAGTTTGATTTGAACAGCATTTGGCGGACAGGGAAAATATTTGATTTATTCCATTTATTTGTTCGCTTGTCTGTCGCCATTATAAACGGGCCGGAGTTAAAAATTTTCATTTAATTTTATTTCGTTATCGGGACGGAGTTAATGTCCTTGACGGTCTTAATGGTAAATATTTCAAAGGGCTTAAATAGTTCGTAAAATTTAGATTTAAAGTCTCCTCCTCATTTCCGACAGACTTTTGAAGCAACAGAAGTAACACAATATTTTGAGACTGCAGGCGAATGCATTTGCAATCGTTTCTTACTCATACGCACTGTTTCCACAGCAACGGTTTGTTTTGTGCTTGTGGTTCCTCTAGGGAAGTCTTTGGTCAAGAACAGATTCAATTACCAACTAATTAGTTTGAATGCCCCCCAGGTATTTCCACAATTCAAAAAAATTGAAAACATAGCAGGTTAGTTTTCAATTTCATATCCGCAAAGAGTCCTTTTGGGCTGTCATTTCGGTATTTTCAGCAAATGCACACTCTTTGGAACACATTTTACGCTTGGCCAAACACCGAACATCCTTTGTAATTTTCCATTTTCAATTCATTTTGCAACTCGAATGTTCTTTTCCCATTCGATTTCTGTCACATTTTCCGTAACAGAACTTTACTGGTATTTTTCAGTAATAAATTGTTTGAAATACTCCAGCTAATTTGTGAGTACATTTAATTAACCGCATTTGCCAAAGGACATTCCGCCAACATCAAAGACATGTCCTGGCGAGTGCCAGACTGCTCTCCCTGCCACTGGAGTAACTCCCTGTAATCGTACAGTCCTAATTAAACACGACTCGACATGCGACAAATTATCAATAATGTGCAGATCCTTCGGTTCTGCTCAATTCGCTCCTGTTGGCTTTTCGCTTGATTAACCCAAAGTTTTGCAACAAATGTGGCTTTAATTAACACTAAGCATTGGATTCCCATTTAAATGGATTAAATCAATTCCCTTTATTTAAAAAGTTGGAATAATGCACTGTATTTTTAGGAGCTAGATACGAATTTATGGGCTCTCCAAATACAAGTCCACCATCAACTTGTTTCTCTTTTCATTTTAGAGTAAATAAAACTTTTTGGATTCATGGAAAAGAAAATGGGCCTTAATTGCATTGTATTTGTACAACAGCTTTTGGCCACAACTCGGCAAAGAAAACCACGACAAGTTGTTGCTTAGGCCTGCGGTGGACTAAACAATTTTCCAAACTAATGCCCCGTCGGGAATAGCTCATATGCCGGAAAATGGGGATAGGAAATCGGTGGAAAACGGCATAGGAAAAGCAATGAGCGAAACGAAACCATACGAAGCTGGAAAAAAAGCAAAACAATATCCCAAAAATCCCTTGATTTATTTCTATATATGTGAACATAAAGCGAAGAAATATGCTGGTAAATAGAGCAAGTGAAAAGTTCTTTTCGCCCCTGCCTTCTTTGCAAAAGGAAAAATAAGACGAAAATTGCAACAACAACAGGGAAAACTTTGGCATTTTCCCCGAGGAACTAAATTGTGCCACTGGCGGTTTGTTTGCTTCCTTTCAACTCCATCCAGCCTTCTTCTGGGCGAGATCTTTCCGGCAAAGGCCTCCCTGCCAAAGGCACTCAAGGATGTGTGCGCAAAAGGAGTGGCCATGCAAAGTGAAGCTAAACGAAAGTGCCTCAATTTAAGTTGTAAGCTGATTTGCTAGAGCGTAACATGGCTGCCACGCCACCCACACAACCGCAACCCACACAGCACACGTAAATGTGTGTGTCTGTATCCAGATCCGAGTCCGGATATATATCCGCACATATGTGGATGGGCGGCGCCCGCCATTGAAGCGGCAAAACTTTCTGCCCGGAGAAGCAGCACAAAATGCTTAAAATTAAGGCAAAACTTTGCCAAGGATTCCCTTTTTTCCTTAATGCCATTAGCGAGGGTCTCATACATTTCTTATTAACTTGGAGGAGTGGCCAAAAGAAAGGGAATATATTATTTTATTTCAGGTTTTGTCTTAAGAGCAGCCCCGATTGACAGGATTAAACAGTTTTGGTTTAAAAACAAGTGGAACCTCTTTTTAAAGTAGAGTTTCTATTAAAAGCCCTTTGAAAACCTATGTTTTTAACCACCTTTCCCTGGATTCTCCATCGCTTTGAAGGAAATGGCTTCTCCATCATAAATCCATACAGACTGCTTCCATTTCGAATAAACGGAGTGAAGGCTTCTTGTCTTTGGGCTGCCTGGTTTGGTCTGATTTTGACACAAATCCCTTTGGTGCTAAAGCAATTTATGCGGCTTCCAGCCATTCGGGGTCCGGGATCCGGGATGCGGGATACACTCTCAACAAAAACACCAAAACCGAAGATGTGCGAGAATAGTTTTTCCCTATTCCGTTCCCAAAAGGATGCCAGGACGATGGACGAACCCACATGCACTTGGCTGGGTTTTGGTTATGGCTGGTTGGTTATGGTTAGATTGGCGCTGCATAAGTGCAATTTTATGTTTTGGCCAGAAAGTTGCCTTCGGAACGGAGTAGTTGATAAATGGCTAACCAACGCCGCAAAATCCATGGATCTCTCGGAAACCCAATTCCTTCCGATGCCTCACACCCAAACAATTCAAAGGAGCAGAACGAGCAGAAAAAATGCAAATTTCTGAGCATAAATCCAAACATTTTTATATTCACACACAAATATATACATAAATATGGGCGCTGTTTTTTATGTTTGTCCCAAATCGAGAATAACAAGCACGAGAAGGGTTGGTCGAAACCACACACCACGCCTACCCAACAGGCCGCCCACCTTTGTGAAGACTACATGGCCGCAGATAAACCGTCCGAAAGTAATGCCAAAACATTTCGTGTCATAAATTTTACGACATAAGCGCGAAAGGCAAAACCACACACAAAGCCAACACCAACACCCCAACGCCCCAAAAAAAAATTACAAAAAATGTGAATAGAAAATGTGACATTTTTTAGACGAAGATTGGATGCTTTATCTTCAAATAAAAAGAGTATTTAATACACACTACTAGGTGTATAAAATTAAATTTCTTCTTAGGCTTGAAATTAGAAACAAATATGTTAAAGAAAATTATTTTTAAACTTCTCTAAAACTGAGTTGCATTAGTGGCGGATTTTTCTTTTGTCATTTTACTAAGAAATTAAATCAGATTTTTGTTAATAGATTTTCCACAATTTTTCTAGAGTCTTACCCTATTATTTTGAAGCACGTTTTTATCGTATGAAGAAGCCTTGGCCATTACAATAAATATTGATTTACAATTTGATGCGCTTAGAACATTTGTTTGGCTCAAAGGGCGTAGTCTAGGAAAAGTTTTGCATTGAAATAAACAAATAATCTCAAAATTTTATCTGACTTTAACTTTTCTATGCTTTAATAGATTCGATTAATATCCAAATGTCTTTCAGCTCCCTTTGTTGCGCCACTGATTAGAGATTGAAGTATAAAACCGCTCTGGAAAAGGACAATGATATTTAGCCATTTCGAAGGGGAGTTCCTTTGCAAGCTATAAATTAATTTAAGTGCCTGAAAATATTTTTGATAACATAAAATCAAGCCCAACGAATCCAAAGATCCCCATTGTATTTAGCATTTCGACGAGGCCTGAAAATTTAAACGGCTAGGCCATTAAACGAAACGAGTTGGATGAGGTTTAATGGCTTAATTTTTTAGAGGGCGAGTCAGGGAAGCCCCCCCACCTGCCAACATTTTCCAATATTTCGGCCGCACTTTAGCCAATTCTATTTGTCTTCTGCTCGTAGATTTAATTAAAAAAGTCGAGAGCATGCAAAACGAACTTTTTTGCCGAGCAACCGAGGGAAGGTAAAGTGCGGCTGGCATTAGCCAAAACTTTCCAGCAAGAGGTCCTGCCACGACCCACCCGACCATAAAGGATACGCCCAAAAGAAGCGCTTGGCAACTTGGCAAACTTCTCTGGAGCACTGGCCGGAGCGGAGCGGAGACGAGTATCTCGTTATCATCGCCCATCATCAGCGTCAGATACAATAATAACAGGACCTCCAACAACAAAGGACTAGATGCCAGCCACTCGTCTTCGATTCCTTCGTTAGCAATACTTTTAAAGTAAATTGCGGCAGACCCTTGGGTGGGGAGTGCTTGGGTAATGGGATGTTCTGGAAACGGAAAGTCCGTGGAAAGTGCTGCCTGCACACGTTACGGCACTTTGCCCTCACTCCATGCTTCGCTTGGGTTTGATTTTTCCCTACTCGCTCTTTCTGGCGATGGGATGGTGGCCCCCAGAATCCCAGAAACCCCCTATTTCCTGCCACGGCTGGGAAAATTAATTGCATGCAAATATTGACAGAGTAAAAGTAAATATAATTTCATTGTTTACTCATAAATACGCATTATTTGGAAAATGAAAATAGAAAAGACCCACCGCCTCCACCTACATCCTCCGAAAAACACCATAAAAACGAGGGAGCACAAAGAAAAAACTAATTACAATTAGCTCCGGTCACTTTTGTGAACTGCTGGAAAAACTCTTCTTAGTCTAATAAAAATAAATCTTCAGACTATTCTTAGAAGAGTTGTATTTCTTCGTATAGTAAAATATTCGAGACCTTCTTTTTAGATATTTGTCCAACCCTCTGCCCAATGTAAAATATTTCCCATTTCTATGATTTTATAGAAAAGATATTAGCATTGGCTTTCTAATCGCTTTAAACTCTGTCGGCTAATTGGCATCATTATTTTTGATGGGGTCACGCAAGAGCCTGCAGGATGCTCCTGAAACCTTTTCGCCAGGAACCGAATCATGGTCTGATAAATGGGTAAACGCTTAGCAAAGGTAATTAATGGACGAGTGCACGGGTAGGGGTCTTTGAGTAGAAAGGATTTGAGCCATAATTAATGGGCCTGCTAAGCAGGAACATGAGTCCTCAATTGCACTGTCGAGAAGAGTTGTTCCCGAGTTGATAAAAATTGATGCCAATTAAAAGTTGGCAATCTGCGAAGCTGTCAAAATGGGTCAAGTTTTCGGGATCTACTCGGCTTGGATTAACTTTTTTGTAGGAACAAGTACGGTCTTAAATGGCTCACCAAAGACCCTCAAATGTTTAAGACCCCCAGGCTAGTTCACTCATGGAAAACAACAATTTACGGCTTCCAACTTGCTCGAGTGTTGTGCTTAATCGTCAAAAACACTTCTTATCGGAAAGCATTTCCTACCCCCGGGGAACTTTTCACATAAATTATTACACAAAATTAGTTTCAGCGCCACCAGGATGAAGGGAATCAGCAGGGAATCCTGGGGAACGGTAAAATCTTCGACAACTTAAAAAATTTAAAGCCCAAGAAGAAAATGAAATATGAACGAGTAGAGACAAAAAGCTAAATAATCACAGACATATCGGATAATAAATGATTAACGTTCAGGCCTGCCGGGTTGGTGGAAGCCCAGGAAACCTCATCTGCCCTGTCCAAGTCTCGGCTAAATGTTGACCATCCAGTTCCTCAAATTGATATTGATGAGCCGAGCCCATTATAATTTGCCTGGGAAGTGAAAATTTTAAACATAATTGATACAAAATATTCGCCAATAAGCTAACAACAACTCCAACAATCATTCAAAACAATGAAAACTTTGAAATAATTGAAACAAGCAGGCCGCTCTACACTCTTTTTCGGAGATTCCAATTCACAATCCGAGCATCTGTCGCTGTCAACAAAAATGCTCGACAATTGAAATGCGGAACTGCAAACAGAAAAAGTCCAGCTCCGATCAGGAGGAGCGAAAGGAGCGGATTCTGCGATTCATCGAGGAGAACAGAGAAAGGGATTCGCATTTAAGTGATAAGCGAGGGGTCAAGGCGGGACTAGCGTCATGTCTGATCGCAACGCCAACGATGGACCTGCGACTAGCAGGAGGTGAGTCAAACCCACTACCCTTTTTCTAGGTGTGTTAGAGACATCTTTTTCTAGGCACAAGCAAGCCAGCTAGCAAGATGCCCCGCACAGATAGTGAATGCCGGTTCCATGCTCCGGGAGGTAACTTCCTAAAGGGAAGAGAGCCCAATGTTGCCACTCAAGTCCTAGAGCTGGTTAACCCTCATCCCCCAAAGCTGCAACTGAAAAACAAGTGTGACTTCTTTTCCAAATACGTGGACCCCCGACCAAACAAGGATCAGACCACCCAAACACTCTATAGGTAGTCCGCCATGTCCTTAAGCATCCTTATATTACGTTTGCTTTTCTATTTGAGGGAGTCTTCGGCTCAAACCCTGGCCTACCTGCCCGAGGTCGAGTGGGAAGATGGAGCCGTATCCCTGGACCTCTTCACACTGCCCTCCGTGCTGCCGGGGGACGGTCCTCCGGGAATCTACGAGGTGGACATTTTCGACCGCGCCCTCAAACGCCGAACCCTGCTCCAGGCCATAAAGACCAATATGAGACGTTTTCAGGTGGACGCGAGGAAAATGGAACTCAACAAATATAAGTACCTTCTGCAAGCCTTTGAGTGGGAGAAATGGATCCAGCGTGAGGAGTACATCCAGGAGTGCCAAATGCTGCGCCTGGAGATCGTGGTCAAGATGTTCGACAAGCGGGAGAAGGAGATTCACGACGCCTTCAAGACGCGCATGGAGCAGGCCTGCGAACGGATCGAGAAGCGACGCCAGATTGACCTGCGTAAGAACGAGGTCGAGTACCAGCGAGGCATGAGGCGAATATCCATGCAATTGGCCAAGACGTCCAGAAAGTGGGAGAGGCCGGACACGTTACTAGCCCTGGGGTCTCGCTGCTCCGAGTTCTACGCCCCCATACGGAGGTACGGAGTAGACCCGTCGCGCCGCAACTTCGAGCCGAGCGCAGGGCGTCGGGCCTTCGACATGAGGATCGACCAGCTAGAGAAGCAGGTGAACATGAACAGGCTGGAGTGCCGTTTCCATAAGCTGAACAAATGGGCAAAGCCCAAGCAGCTGACGCACGAATTCGAAAACAATTTCAGCTCAGAGGCCAATCTACAGAGACTCTACCAAACCCTCAGGACGTTGAGGGAACTTGGAGACCCCCGCACCCAGCCGCCCCAATGCCTAAAAGAAAAAGGCGATAAAGTGCCCATTCGATGCCATGCGGATTCAATATACTCAATAGATTCCTTACAACGAGTTCCACTCAATATTCCTTCTACTTGGTCCGTGGAGAGAAAGTTTTCTGCGCCGCCTGCTTTTCAGGAACACTCGCTCTTTACGAGGCAGCAAATGAGGCATGGAGTCCGGGACGTTAGACAAGTCAATTTGGAGGCTATGCTCAGCGCCCACGAGGGCAGTGGCATCGGAACCATCATGGAGTTCCTCTGTGTGGAAACCAAGCGAATGGAGGAACAGCGGCGGCTCCACGCCTACACCCTTATCACACAGAAAGAGCGGTGGCGTCACATGGCCGCCGAAGCGGGAAACAGACAACAGGAAAACGACATGCGGTTACTGTACGAGGAGATGTTCCAGCAGAGCATTTCAGTGAACAACGAGGTCACAGACCGCTACATCAAGAACATACTCCGAACGGACTTGGAGGAGATCGCCGCCAAGGAGGCGGGAGAGATGGTGGCCAAGATGGCCAGACAGATCGACCAAGACATCGAGCGCTGGCTGGAGAGCTTCAAGCTAATTCAGAATCCTCTGAACTTCGTCCCACTGCGGCTGATGCTTAGAGACATGGTCTGCCCGGACCTGGACGCGGTCCTGGTAAAGCACGAAAGCTCCATGGTGGTCAAGTACGTTCTCGAGGACGTGATCTTTGGTTGGATGTGGAAAAAGTTGGAGCCTTTTGACATAACCAGCACCCTGACAAGCGACCTCATCGACCGCCTGATCGACAACGACCTATACCTCTTCTCTACAGACAGCGAGAGCGAGACCCACCAGAAGCCCTCCTGGTATGAGGCACACGCCCTCATCCGAAAGCTCATCCGTCACTCGGTGCCCGGAAAACGCTGGAAGGAGGAGAACGAGAGGATTGCTTACAATATTTACGAGGACATGCTGGACGAGGTCTTCGTTCAATTGATCCTTAAATGGCAACCGCCTAGGAAAGAGAAGATCCCTCGGAATCCCTGTCAAATGGATGACTTTCAAACGGAAAAAGGGCGGTCAAAAATATCTAGTAAAATAAGTCAGTATCCCAGTGTAGAACTCAATAAGAGCTCTTCCGTATTGATCGAATGGAGTTCCGAATCCGGTAGTGGGGATAGTAGTCTGTCTGATAAAAACGATTTCATTGAAAATAAAAACAATTTGGACTCCACGGCAGAGGATATTCTCGACAGACTAAGTTGGAAGTGCCAAATTAACTGAAAAGCTAAGGAAATAATGTTTCAGGTGGAGTTCCTGAATGGGTTTTGATAGTATAATACAATATATATATTTTCCATCTCTTGTTATATAATTATCTTAAAAGAATAAAAATATTAAAACCTCGAATAGGTTTACATAAAAACGCATACTAGAATAAACTCTCTGTCTGTTTTCTCACGATATAATTCTATATTGGGATCAAATATATTAAATATTTAGAATCCACTACCATGTAGAGGAAATATAATGCAAAAAATATATTCTTTCCCATGGTGTGTAGAAAAACCATTTTAGGATCCAATCCAATCGATTGGCCTACAAACACAGCGGACTCCCTAACAGCAGGCTCGTTTCCAAGGATATTTCGACAATTGTTGACTGACAGACTAACCCAATACTTTTATTAATCACCCACCAGAGTCAGAGCAAAGAGGATAACCAAGTAACCTGTTCGAGAAACGACTAATACAAAATCACACCCAAAATCAAATTTAAATACAACAAACCGAAACAAACACTAGACAGAAACTTGGATCATCAAAATGCCTTCGGCTAAGGAGAAGCAGTCAAGGAAGGATCGAATACTTCAGTTCATCCAGGAAAATCGTGAGTTGAACCAAAACAAGGACGATGACTCCAGACAGAAGAAACGAGTCACATTCACACAGGCCAGAAAGCAGAGATCCTCCGGCGGAGAGTGTTTTCCCAAAGTCAAACATTCAGAACATCAAATCGGACTGGGTCTTACATCGTGCCTTATAACCAGGTCTTCGGACACACGAATATGCGCAGGTGTGTGCCTCGGAACAGGGATTTATTAAACTGAAAACATACTATATTTTCCCGACTTTCAGGAGCAAATAATCCTGGGGAACGCGATGCCGGGAAACTTCCGCGCACGGACAGCGAATGCCGGTTCAAGTCGCCGGGAATGAACTTCCTTAAGGAGCGAAATGAAAACTGTGCCTCCCAAGTCCTCAAGCTTATTCCCCCTAAGCCGATTCGCAAGGAGCTGAAGAACAAATGCGACTTCTTTCCAAAGTATTACGACAATAGTCCTTTAAAGGATCAGACCACACAGACACTCTACAGGTAAAAACATTTAGATAAGTCCAATATTAAATAAAAAATCTCCTTTTCGTTTGTAAGAGAGTCGTCTGCCCAGACCCTAGCATACTTGCCGGAAATCAAAAAGAAAGTCAAGACCATTGAGACCATGAGTGTCGAGACTCCGACCCTTGAGCTTTTTTCTCTGTCCCAGATCCTGCCGGGTGACAAGCCACCTGGTCTCCACGAGGTGGAGATCCTGGAACGATCCCGACGTCGCTGGGTGTTTCGCGATGCTTTAAAGAACAACTTTCGGACACTCTTCAACGAGGCCAGGGCGATAGACATAAAAAGCAAGTATAAGCCTATTCTGGAAGCCTTCGAGTGGGAGCAATGGATCCAGCGGGAGGAGTACATCCAGGAATGCCAGATGATGCGGCTGGAAATCGTGATCAAAATGTTCGACAAGCGGGAGAAGCAGATGCATGCGGCCTCGATCTCGCGGATCGAGCAGGCTTGTGAGCGGATCGAGAAGCGCCGCCAGGCTGGTCTTCACAAGAACGAGGTCGAATTCCAACGGGGCATGAGGCGGATCAACATTCAACTGGCCAAGACATCCCGCAAGTGGGAGAAACAGAGCTCGCTCAACGCCATGGGGTCGCCCTGCTCTGAGTTCTATGCACCCATGATAAGGTATGGAGTGGACCCGGCCCGACGTAGCTTCGCCTCTACCACCGGGCGCAAAGCGTTTGACATGAGGATCGATGACCTGGAGAAGCGTGTCAACATGAAGAACGTTCAGTGCCCCTTCAGCAAACTAAAGGAGTGGTCCAAGCCTAAGGAACACGCCAGAGAGTACGAGCAGAACTTCTGTAACGACGGCAATCTGCAGAGGCTGTACGAGTCCCTAAAGACTCTGCGAACCCAACGGGCCAAGGCGAAGGAGGCGCCTGAGTGCCTCAAGACGCGATTACATAAAGATTCCGTGCGCCATAGCGGTACTGGTTCTTCTTCTGAATCCGACTTCTTGCTTTTCACAAATCAATGGGAAACAAGGAAGACCAGGCAAACCATTCCATCGAAGCCAGCCCCCAAGTTTGATTTCAAGGATTTGAAGCATCCCAGGGTTAATACTCAAGCATTGGGACGTGAGGACCTGGAAAATGTTGTCACAACCTACGAAGGCACTTATATCGGCTGGATTATGCAGTTCCTGTCCGATGAGATGGCCCGCCTCAAGGAGCAGCGTAAGCTTCACTTCTTCTCCATCCTGGCACAGAGGGAGCGATGGCGCCGCGAGGCCGAGGAGGCTGGGGTACGGCAAAAGGAGAACGCCGTGCGGATGCTGTACGAGGAGCTGTTCCAAAACTGCAACTCCCTTCACCAGGAGATCTCCCAGGACTACATTGAGAGGATTCTCACCACGGATGTGAAGCAAAACATCGAGAACCTAGCTGAGGAGACCATCACTAAAGAGGCCCGTCAACTTGACGAGGAGATCGAGCGATGGCTGGAGAGCTTTAAACTCATCCAGAATCCCCTTACGTTCGTTCCACTGAGGCTCATGCTCCGCGACATGGTATCTCCGAACCTGGATGCTGCTCTTCAGCAGCACGAGAAGACTCTGATCTCCCAGTACATAGTGGAGGACGTTATCTTTGATAGAGTGTGGGAGGAGCTGGAACCCTTTGACGTAACCAGCACCCTGACAAGCGACCTTATCGACCGCCTGATCGACAACGACTTATACCTCT
This sequence comes from Drosophila vallismaia, assembly GCA_035047325.1. NCBI lineage: Eukaryota > Metazoa > Arthropoda > Insecta > Diptera > Drosophilidae > Drosophila > Drosophila vallismaia. Next base: position 19,783,594 of record JAWNPU010000090.1, on the reverse strand, counting down.
TCTCTACAGACAGCGAGAGCGAGACCCACCAGAAGCCCTCCTGGTATGAGGCCCACGCCCTCATCCGGAAGTTCATCCGTCGGGCGGTGCCGGGAAAGAGATGGAAGGAGGATAACGAGGTAGTTGTCGAGGCAACGTACAGGGACTTGTTCGACGAAATCTTTGACGAGATCATTACCATGGCCGAGAACCCCAGGCAGATAAGATCCGACGAGCTGTTGCCTTTGTGCTCGAGTGATGATATGATGAAATTTACCGATGAGATTCCCAGGAAGTCCAGGCGACCGGGTGGCGACCATCTCGAAAACGTCAGATTAGAGCAAATACGCGATATTCTTTCCCAGGAAGACTCGACGCTCCTGCACGCGCAGTTACTAAACGTCACAAAGAAGTTGAAAACGGACAACATTACCAGGGACCTGACAACCGATGAAGTTGGCCTCGCATATGGATCCGACGAAGCTCACAACGATGACTACATAAAGTCCGAGGTGTTCACAAAGATGACCCCTATGAAGCTTGCCGCAAACTTGGACGTATTTAGCGTTACCAGTGTCACTGATATACCCGAAAAGGGCAACCACCTCGATATGCTGCGATCCCATCATTCCCATGCCTTTTTTGCCAAGTACTTAAATCGTGATAAAGCCATAATGATTGATAACAATGACTTTGAAGAAGACGAAGAGCCTCAAACTAGAGCATCAAAAGTATCACGAGGTTCAAGACAATCACGAGGCTCCGCTTCCAGACAATCACGCGGCTCCGCTTCAAAAGAAGGTTCCCGAAGATCTTCAAAACGAGCTTCCAATGAAGAAGCCAAAAAGATTTCCCAAGACGAGTCTTCCATGTCGGAGGAGGAGCAGTCCAAGGAGGTCGGCTTCCGTGAGGACGTATTTATGCAATCGGGCATTGGTGAGGAGGATCTGATGGACGAGGACGACTCCACTGAAACAGATGAAAACTTCGTCACTTACGAGACCAAGGAGTCCCAGCTATTCGATTTTAGGGGCACAAATTAATTTAAATCGTGTCCTAACTTTATAATTTAATAGGTAACAATTCACTTCGTTAGTTTCGTATGCTTCGAATGCTCCTTTTGGCCGAATGTCAATTTTAGACACTTTGAGTATGACAAATAAAGGCTAATCACAGGATGCTTTAATTTTGTTAACTTCTTTACTTACGTTATAATTCTGAATAAAAATTAAAAAAAAAAACTCTCGTATGTAACAAAAAATAACTCTGAGATGCTCGACTCTGTGAGCTGAAAAGAAACAAAGTCTGCCAATCTAATTTTCTTTAATTTTATAGTTTCTTTTTTGTTGCTCCCCTTTATTTTAACCTCCACACAATACTTAAAAAATATATAGTTCTAAATCAAACTAACCAAAAACTCTTAGAAACTCAGCTGGCAGAGCAACGCCGTTCCGCGAATGATCCAGTGGGAGGTTGGGGTTTTCGGGTTGCACAGCAGCAGCATGGCCACTACAAAGTTGGTGCTGTGACCCGTAGTCGACAGGACTCCTCGTCGCTCGGCCGTCTTGTACAAGGGACACAGGTAGTTGTGGCGGTCAGGCAGGTCCACCCGCTTAAGAGGCTTTAGCCAGATCAGCGGCATCGTATCGAACAGCTCCCTGGGACGCGATTCGGCCAGGTACTTGCCAGTGCGATCCCACCTTGCCCCCTCCAGGAATATCCCGTACACAAAGACACCGTCATCCGGAGCTTTGAGACCGGCGATTTGTGTCTCCTCCAGCGACAAGACCTCGTAGTCGAAGGCCAGAAGATCGATGGATATCACGTACTTTCGGGCGTAGTTTTGTTGGGCTCCCGTCAAAAAGGCCTGGGTGAAGAAGAAGCCGGACAGCCAGAAGGTCGAAGGGGCTCCATGGTCAAACCAGTGCTTGTAGAATAAATAAATGAATAAAGTGCTTTTGGTAAAATTCAAGAACTCACCTGCAAGAATTCCAGGCGTCGCAGGAAGTCAGTCACGTAGCTCCCCAGTGGCTTAAGACTCGGGTAAGATTTTCCAGCCCACATGGCCGGAATTTTGGCTATCAGGACGGATTTATAGACAGCTTCCACGGCGGCAGACATGACAACCAAACCTATGCAAAATAATAGTATTAACAGAGAAAATAGACTCGAAATTGGCCAAGCCTATGGGAAACTTCTACAGGGTATTCCATCAAAACTAATCTAGTAGCCCATTCTAATTTAAGCCCAATTAGAAAAGAAACTAATTTGGTTAAAACACAATCACACAACTACAAAAAGACACATTTTTCGTTTCTGTTTCTTTTCCGTTATTTTATTAATTCTGCATTTTAAGTTAACTATGCCGACCAAAGTTAGTGAAAGGTCAAGCCTGGAACGGCAGAGGGAAAAACCAGATCGAGCTTTATTCAAGAACCCAGGATTAAGTAAAGATCAAGGCCAGGAACTAGCACTATGTTTGACTACCACTGTCCCACGATTAAGAATGACTGGAGGTAAGTTAATAATAATTGTTCTCAAATAATTACTAACAGTCTTTACTTTTAGGAGAAAACGATCCCGTAAAGCGCCGGATAGGGAAACTACCCCGTACAGACAGCGAGTGCCAACTAAAAGCGCCAGGAATGACATTCCTATCGGGGAAAAACCCCAGAGTCACAACCTATGAGGTCAAAATGACTCCTTCAGTGAACCCCAAAAAGGAAATAAAGCACAAGTGTGATTTTTTTCCAAAGTTTGAGGATAAGAATCCATTAACGAACAAAATAACCCAGACGCTTTATAGGTAAGTTCAAAATAATACTAAAACTATTCAATATAACCATTAGCTTCCCAGGGAGTCCTCAGCGCAGACCTTGACTTACCTGCCAGAGGTCCTCGACAAGGAAAACGTAAAGCCATTCGAGCTGTTTTCGTTGCCATCCGTGCTGCCAGGTGACAAGCCACCAGAACTCTATGAGGTCGAGATCCTTGAACGCTCCAGGAAGCGTTGGACTTTTAAAGAAGCCCTGAAGACCAATTTAAAAGTCCTCCTCAAAGATGCCAGGGAGAAAGCAATAATGTCCCAGTACAAGCCCATTTTGGAGGCCTTCGAGTGGGAGCAATGGATCGAGCGAGAGGAATACATCCAAGAATGCCAGATGATGCGCCTCGAAATCGTAATCAAGATGTTTGACAAGCGAGAGAAGGAGATGCACTCCGCCTCCAACTCGCGGATCGAGAAAGCTTGCGAGGAAATTGAGAAACGCCGCCAGGCCGCCTTGCGAAAGAACGAAAGGGAGTATCTTAGAGGAATGCACCACCTGGAGATGGCATTTTCAAAGGCGCCACGCAGGTGGCATAGGCAGAGTCCTCAGCAGTCTCTAAGCTCACCGTGTTCCGAGTTCTATGCGCCACTCATGAGACATGGAGTCGATCCAGCCCGTCGAAGCTTCAAGCCGAAAACCGAACGAAAGGCTTTCGACATGAGAATCGACGATCTGGAGAAGAAGGTCAACATGAATAGTTTAAAGTGTCCCTTCCGAACCCTCAAGCAGTGGTCCAAGCCCAAAGAGCAGCTCAGAGAATACGAGCAAGACTTCTGCAATGAAAAGAACCTGCAGAAGCTGTTCGACACCTTGACAACACTACGAACTCAGTCCACCAAGGACAAGGAGCCGCCCAAATGCCTGCGAAAACGAAGGAAACCAAAAATTGCCTCGGATCAGTCGCACGCAGAACTGACTAGTATTAAGGGCGAATCGAGTAGGCACTCGCCCACCAAGAAGGAGCCAAAGAAACCGCCCGCCGACTGGTATCTGAAACATGGATTATATCCTAATGATCCTCGTTTTCTGGCGGAGGAAAGAGACCGATACGACCTTGAGAGCATATTGAACTCCTTTGAAGGCACCTTCATTGGCTGGTGCATGCAATTCCTTGGGGAGGAGATGACACGCCTTTCGGAACAGCGAAGGCTGCACGTGCTGTCGGTTCTTGCCCTGAAAGAGCGCTGGCGCCGAGAGGCTGCCGAATCGGGACTGAGGCAAAGGGAAAACGATATCAGGATGCTTTACGAGGAAATGTTCCAGCAAACAAGATCGGTCAACCAGCAGGTCTCCCACCACTACATCATGAACATCCTTACCACGGACCTGGACAAATGCGGTGAGGAGGAGGCTGCCAGTTCGGTGACCGGCCTGGCAAGGCAGATCGACGGCGACATCGAACGCTGGCTGGAGAGCTTCAAGCTGGTTCAGAATCCTCTCACTTTCATTCCCTTGCGAATGATGCTCAAAGACATGGTGTCACCGGATTTGGATGCTGTGCTGCGACGCTACGAAAGCACCATGGTCGTGAAGTACGCAGTGGAGGATGTCATTCTTCCGAGGATGTGGGACGAACTTGACCCCTTCGACATTGCCACCACGCTGACGAGCGACCTCGTGGACCGCCTGATCGACAACGACCTTTGCCTCTTCTCCACGGATAGCGAGAGCGAGACTGCCCAGAAGCCATCTTGGTACGAGGCCCACGCCATCATCCGGAAGCTCATCCGACAGGCGGTTCCCGGAAGACGGTGGAAAACGGAGAAAGAGCGGATTGTTCACGAAGCATACAACAACATCTTCGACGACGTTTTCGCGAAGATTCTATACAACATGGAGTTTCTGAGTCCGCCTCAGCAAGAGTTAATCGATGTGTGTTCGTTCTTTTCCCACGCTGTCATCCGTTCCTCAGACGATATCCGAGCAAAAGAACTCGCAGAAGGGGTCTCGTTGGCAACTATCAACTCCATGCCGGATACGGAAATTATTCGTAATCATCTGCTCAATCTATATAAGAAGCCAAAAGTCCACAAGATCACACGTGACCTGGACAACCTTGACACCTACCACGGCGATGAGGCGTCCATCGGTTTTGACTCATTAGTCCAGACCCGGATTTTCACACCAGCCACCGATGTGCCCCAAGCCGATAATGATATATTCAGCTTGCAAAGTACTGTCGACATTCCCAAGGAAAAAGACCTGACTTCTCTTAAGGGAAGAGGCTATAGATTGATGCTCCCCACAATGCTTGAAAAGAGATCTAGTACAACCAAAATGGCAAAGTCCGCGCCTGTCCAGTCAGAGAAAAGCCTAACTACAAGTGGGGGAGGAAAAGTGTCGCAACAATTATTGAAGGGTCAAGAGAAAAGCCTTACACAGAAGCAGAAAGAGCCACGGGGTTCAAAAAAGACTCCAGAAGGGGAAAGTAAAGGGTTGCAAACATCAATAAAGAGTTCCACTGAGCACTCAGAAGACTCCCTTAGTTTAGTAAAGTATCAAATGGGATTACTGATTGATCCACTTGAGTCAACTGGAAACCAAACAAAAAACTGGGAGAAACTTGAATCAGTGAAGGATCGTCCAGGAACAAAAGAAACGGCATACGCATTAGTAGAGAACCGAATGAAAAAAAAGGACGTGCCAATCGAATCCGTTGGGAATCGAACAGAAGAAGTGGACGGATCAGTGGAAAATGAATCCGAATCTGGACGCGTAGAAGAAACAAAAAGAGGTGAGAAACCCCCCAAAGAAATAGAGAAAGAAGCCAAGTCGGAGATATCATCACAAGGCTACGAAAATATTGTATTCGATTTGATCAACCAAATTCTGGAAGCCGAAACGGTAGAGGATAAAATGATAGAGCCACAGGAAAACGAAAGTCAAAATCAAAATGTGGCAAAGACCAATATTATAAGTGAACCGGTAATTAAAGAAGTTTTGAGTGCAGAACTCCGAAATGAGGGTAGTTTGTTATTGATGCACATGGACGATTCGGAGTTCAACAGCGGAGTGGTATCATCCAACTACAATATGGCCTTTAACACCCCGGAATTCAACCGAGTTAGCCATGCCGACGTTTTGGTCTCTAGCGGGTCAACTGAAGATGTTCAAAATATTGGAAGGACGGTGAGCGAGGCGCCATAAAGCCAGTCCAATGAATTTCACGGAGTTACATCAAGAACCCTTATAAAATACATACCCATAAAAAAGTAAAGAAATCTAAATTACGATAGGATTTTCCAGGTCCCAATATTTTCTATAAAAATTGTTTGAAAAAATAAAATAATATTTAATATTTGGTAAATTTGGTACTGGCTGTAACTACCGGAATAAAGCATTGCCCAAAAGAATAAAATATGTCATTGAATTTCATCAAAGTAGCCATTGGAAGCGAGAAAGAAACTTGACTCGAATCCGTAATCATAATAATAATAACCACCAACAGGAAAAAACTCTTAAAAACTAAAAAATTTTACAAAAGAAATTAAATACCCAGAAATAAAAAAACAGCGTTTCGTTAATAATGTAAGGACAAGGAAATCAAGGTTTAGGAGAAAAAATTCGTTTTCGAGAGGAAGACAGGAATCCTCAAACGAAAATACTGAGGAAACTCCTCACGCCTTTTCCGGAATAAAGTTGAGCCCACTTAATATAGGAGAAATGTAAATGAATCAACATTTGACGTTTCGGAATTTCAAAGCAACCAGAATGTGAACCCTCCCTTAAAAACTAAAAAATTTTACAAAAGTAATTAAATACCCAGAAATAAAAAAAACAGCGTTTCGTTAATAATGTAAGGACAAGGAAATCAAGGTTTAGGAGAAAAAATTCGTTTTCGAGAGGAAGACAGGAATCCTCAAACGAAAATACTGAAGAAACTCCTCACGCCTTTTTTTGGAATAAAGTCGAGTCCACTTAATATATGAGAAATGGAGAAAATTTCAAAGCAACCAGAATGTGAACCCTCGCAAAGCACGGTGTCGCAAATATATTCCCCTTATTCGGAACTTCTAAATCCCAGAAAGTCCAGAAAGAATTGGACCCAGATAATAAAAACGAAAGTGAAGAAAAGTAGAGTGGCTTTATCAAAAAGGGCTGGAGTTCTCGTTCCGCTAAAAGATTTTACAAGGATCAAAAGAATTCAAGAAAGTGAAATCCAAATTCCAAGCTTGTCATCTTCCCGATGTAGTATTTGACTGATTGGTTCAATTAGGGTCTCATTTTTTCCAGAAAACTTGATTTGTCGATTAGATTCATAAATTGATTTTGTTATCCAAGTAGCCTTTTGAAAAGAACCAATAAATTTAAATAGGCCCGTAAGTCATTGTAAAACAATAGGCATATAAAACACTTAAGAACCCCACGCTAATTAACAAAAATAAACGCACAATAATTACACACAGAAACAAAATACAAACATTCCATTACGTTCACAATGCCAGCGAAAAAAAAGTCATTAATGAGGGAGAATATTCTTAGGTTTTTAGTAGAAGAAAGATCGCTGGTACCTGAAAAACCAACAGCTTCAATTTCTCCCCCAAAAAAAGAAAAGGAGAAACCGAAACCCATCCCATTCCCATTCGCAACCGACAGGCAACGTCGCACAACAGACACCATCTCTTCCAGAAAAACCGCTCGGGCGACAGACACGGGACAGGGCCTGGCGTCATGTCTAACCACCACATCGCCCAGTATAAGAGTTGCAGGAGGTAAGTTTGGGAAATCCATGATATATAGTGCTCCAAACCACGTCCTTTGTAGGTGCCAACAATCCGGCACAACGAAGTGTCGGAAAACTGCCGCGAACCGACAGCGAATGCCAACTGAAAGCACCAGGAATCGCCTTTCTCACGGAAAAGGACACCACTGTAACCACCCATGAGGTGAAGATTACTCCCCCAATACACCACGACAAAAAGCTAATATCAAAAATCCCCTGTTCAAAAGAACCAGATAAGTGTCCTTTTAAGGATCAAAGGACGCAAACACTTTTCAGGTAAGATACAAATTTAACCGGCGAACATTTTCTAAACTTCTTATTCAGGGAATCCTCAGCACAGACCCTGCCATTCCTGCCCGATGCCTTCCTACACGATCCGAATGCCCTAGAACTGTTTTCTTTGCCTTCAGTGCTGCCTGGTGAGAGGCCCCCAGAGCTTGAGGACGTCGAGATCCTGGAACGCGCTAGAAAGCGATGGGAGTTCAGAGAAGCCCTCAAGACTAATATGCGAGTCCTTTACAAAGATGCCAGAGAAAAGGCAATTAAGTCCCAGTACAAGTCTATATTAGAGGCCTTCGAGTGGGAGCAGTGGATGGAGCGGGAGGAGTACATCCAGGAGTGCCAGATGATGCGGCTGGAGATCGTTATAAAAATGTTCGACAAGCGGGAGAAGGAAATGCACTCCGCCTCCAAGTCACGGATTGAAAAAGCCTGCGAGGAAATTGAAAAGCGACGCCAATATGGTTTGCACAAAAATGAGATCCAGTACAAAAAGGGAATGCGTCGCTTGGAGATGATACTCTCTAAAAAACCACGAAAGTGGCAGAAGCAGACTCCTCTGGAGTCCCTCGGATCCCCGTGCTCCGAGTTTTATGCACCACTCTTAAGACATGGAGTCGATCCAGCCCGTCGAAGCTTCGTGCCGAAAACTGAACGCATGGCTTTCGACATGAGAATCGACGAACTGGAAAAGAAGGTCAAAATGGAAAATATCCAATGTCAATTTAGAAAACTAAAAGACTGGTCCAAGCCTAAAGAACTCATTAGAGAGTACGAGCAAAACTTCTGCAATGATGAAAATCTGCAAAAGCTCTTTGAAGGCCTAAAAGTCCTTAGAACTCAGAAATCAAAGGATAAAGAAGAACCAAAGTGTCGCCTTAAACGGCCTAAGGCAACTACGCAACGGGAAGCGTCGATCTTTAACCTTGCCCACTTGGGTGGGCTCTACGACAAGCACGGATACGATGGGACTCGATCGGATCGCAAAACCCCGGCCATACGGATTGTCAATCAATTTGATATAAAGAGCTCTTCCACCACAGAGTTTCTGAAAAAGGAGAGATACCTGTACGACTTGGAGAACACACTTACCTCTTTCGAGGGAACCTACATAGGCTGGTTGATGCAATTCTTATCGGACGAAATGTCCCGCCTCCTGGAGCAGCGGAAGCTCCACTTCTTCTGTATGATTGCTCAGAAGGAGCGCTGGCGTCGGGAGGCAGACGAGAGCGGCCTGAGGCAGAAGGAAAACGATCTTCGGCTCCTGTACGAGGAACTGTTCCAGGAGTGCCACTCAAACAACAACGACGTAGCCTCAAAATACATCGATATTATACTGGACACAGATGTCGGCTATGAGGCCCAAAACCAGGCTGTTATTTCGGTGACCCATCTGGCGAAACAAATCGACACAGACGTCGAGAGGTGGCTCGAGAGCTTCAAGTTGATTCAGAATCCACTCACCTTTGTTCCTCTTCGAATGATGTTAAAAGACATGGTAATCCCAGATTTGGAAGCGACGCATCACCGCCACGAAAGCTTCCTGGTTGTGCAGCACGTGGTGGAGGATGTGCTCTTTCCGAGGGTTTGGGATGATCTAGAACCCTTTGATATTAGCGCCACGCTGACGAGCGACCTGATTGACCGCCTGATCGACAACGACCTTTACCTCTTCTCAACGGACAGCGAGAGCGAAGCTCCCCAAAAGCCATCCTGGTACGAGGCCAGGGCTTTAATAAGGAAGCTCATCCGACAGGCCGTGCCTGGAAGACGCTATAAGGAGGAGAATGAACGGATTGTAGCCGAAATCTACGTTAGTTTCCTGGATGAGCTGTTCGTAACAATAGAACAAATAATGGATAACCTACCACCTGTTGCACCACAGAAGTTACACCCAACTGTTTCTCAGAAAAGGATTCGAATGTCGGATGACATTCGGGCGCAAGAGGCATTTGACTTCGCGACGCTCAGAAATTTGCCCTCCATGTCGGACACAGAGGTAGTGAAGGCCCAACTCCTGTCACTTATCAAGAAAATTAAATGGGACAACATTACTAAAGATCTGAATAACCAGGACATTTACCAAGGCTCCGACCAAGACGAGTTCGACTTCTTTATTAAAACCGAATGCCTCAACCCCATGCCCCATTTGAAGCTGAAACTCAGCGAAGTTTTCAGCATAACGAGCAACACCGACCTTCCCGAAGAAGAGTATTTCTCCCCGCATAAACACTGCAGGGACATCGACGCTGATTCCACACTGCTCGATATTGAGGGTATTATTATTTCCAGAACGGAATCCGACGACATAAAGGACTTTTTAGAAGGCATTCTGTATCATGCCGAAAGGCCTTCACAACTACAGAGGACGGAGAAGGCAGGGCTAACACGTATCAGCAACATTAGCAACATGCATATATATGAGGATAGGAACCAAAGCATTAATGAAAATAGCAGTTCTGAAAAAGAAACGGCAACTGCAAACAGCTCGGTTGTTTCGTTGATAAAATTGTCTGTGCTAAACGACGACACTTCAGTTAAATCAAACGTACCCTCCAAAGGCGAAATACAAAGCCAGCTCAGGAGCGACCACAAGCTGTCCTTTTTACAGCTGGACGACAATGGGACGCATTCGGGCCATACGGGGTCCAAGTTTATTGGACTGAACGCCGAGATGCCCCAGAAGCCGTACAGCGACGATGACGACGAACCGGTCCATTTCCACGGCAGAAAGTCGTCGCCGGGGTCTAAAAGTACCTTAAATCAAAACACCAATAATCATCCCGCTTACTCTAATATAGAGTAAGAGCCTAGATTTCAGTTACCCTTTCGGCTTTAGCAAATTCCCCTAACTAACCATTGTCTGAACCATTGCCTAAAACCATTGATTTTCAATAGCAAAACATACTGTGAACATAATATATTACATACCTACATACCAGTTTCTGTTCAATGCTACTACTCACCTTTGATTCCCTTCTTCAGTGTGATAAGACTAGTCCGAATGGTGTTCAAAAGCACGTTGAAGCGCACCATCTCCTGGACCAACACGGTGTTCATACTCTGGTGATACAGAGTCGGATACTTTAGAAGGACGGAATCGCGGTCGAAGAGTTTTGGCAGCTTCTGCAGGATGTCGGTAGCCACGTTGGTGACGACCTCCTCGGGTGCGAGGGCCTTGGAACCGCCGCTGTCGTCACCGCTGGCGCTGGTGTCCTGCAAGGGAATTTCATATTGGGCAAGGAAGGGGGGACAAGTAGGATAAGTGGGCAAGGAAAGGTTTTCGGGAAAGCGCTTACTAATAGTTTCTACGTAAACCCTTTGTTTTTTAACCAGTTGCTGAAGCGTCGCATGTCAATGAACGAGAAAAAGCTTTTAGCATTGTTTGATTCTCAGAATAAATGTGTAGCTACTTACGCGTCGATCATACAGGTCCTTTAAGGATATTTTAAAAATGTGTAAAGTAAGAAATATTTTTTTTTTTTTTTGAATTCTATATAAGTCTTACCCAACGATCCTTTTTTTGGCAAGAAAAAGAGTGAAAAAAAATGGTGTATTATGTGTATAAAACATTCTTAGGTTATTAAATCCCAAACTTATAAAGTTCTACATCTAACACTTAACCACTACTGCCCCAGCACTCACCTGAGTTAGTAGAGTGTGCGAGAGCAACATGTCTGTCTCCTGCTGATCCCTCATAATGTCTGCGTTGGCGTGGAACCCAAAGATGGCTGGCGAGGAGATTTGCGGCAGTTCTCGGGTGTAGTTCAAGTACAAATCCACCTCCTTGAATACCGGTATGTAGTACAATCCAGTGTCGTCGAGGAAGTGCGGCTTCTCCAGATCGATAATCTCCGGACAGTAGAATCGGTCCAGAATCGTCCGCAGGGTGCGTCGATCCCAGTCATCAGTGACACGTCCTCCGTAGTTGCACTCACCTGTCAGATAGCGCAGAGCGTCGTAATTGACGGTCTCATATTGGTTGAGGAACATCCTCAGCTGCATCAGAGATATTCTGAGGTCCGTTTCGTTGAACTCGTAAGGAATGTTCCAGCCAATGGGTCCGAAATAGCGTCGCTCCTGGATAACGGCGTGGAAGAAGCACAGCGAGAAGATCAGCTGTTTGAAGACCCTCGGCTGAGTGCAGGACTCGTACCACTCTGGGTCGCTAATCGGATCGCCCAACATGGAGCGGTAAATGTTGGAGCGCAGACCCTTGGGCGGCTCGTTGGTCATCTTGATGCCGTTCTGCAGCACCACCACCGGGAAGTGTTCAGCCGGGTAGGAGGTGAGCCACAGCCTGAAGTCCGGATGCGTAGAGTCCGGCAGAAGATTCTCGCAGATCTTCTCCAACGAGGGCATAAAACTAGCCGCCAAGTGACAATTCTGGAGCACCACCCAGTTGCCCATTTTAACGCCTTCGTCGATCATCTTCATGGCAATGGGTCCCTGTCCCTGGCCCAGGGACAGCGAGAACAAGCGATTGGTGCCGAAGCCCTGATCCTCGGCGAACTTCAGCAGCGTAGCCGTGGGATCCGAGCCAGGGGTCAGGACGAATATCATCGGGACGCAGCAGTGCGAGTCGGCGAACGAGGCTCCCAAGTCGAACTGTGGCGGATCCACAAAACGCTGGCCCAGTTCTCCGGCCACGAAATGAAGCACGGCCGGCACCAACTTATCCGGCCGGAAAACTCGAAGGAGCAACAGCTTCTGAAACACGGACAAACGTTTGTCCCATACAGGCGGCACTTCTTGGAAATTCTGCGGCATTCTCGAATCGAAAAACATCTTAAAGATGGCCGGATTGTCGGTAAAATTCTCTCGAAGGCCGCTAAAGTTTGCCAAGGTGGTAAGGCGACAGAGCTCATCCCAGTTCTGGACACCCAGCCAGGGGGTGGGGTTCTTATAGGGATTCTCCAAGCCAATGCCACCTGTCAACAGGAACATCCATTCGGCATTGTCAATCTTATTTTCGTGCTTCATCAGGTTGATGTTCAATATGAGCGAAAAAAGCAGCTTATCCTGTTCAAAAGTTCGGAACATTTCATTACACTCAAAAAAAATACAGATAAACTAGATAGAAATTTTCAGCACAAGTACATCATAAATATATTTTCTGGAGTGTAAAATTGGATGCGATGCGACGTGATTGGGGTTTAAGGGTCAGGGTTTGGAGGCTCACTCGGGCATTAAATGGGTTACATAAAAGGGTTGTCCAAAGAAATCAAAGCCAGGCTGCTTTTCTCATTTTTTTTAATGGCAAATTAAATGCATGGGATCAAAGGTCGGGCTAAGGCAAAGGGGCAAAAGGACAGAACGAAGGGGGTGACGAGGGGGGAAAACCTGGCCATAATTGACAAAAAACAAGATAAAGCCCTGGAATGGACTTGGATTATTATTTCCTTTTGGCTAGGTCATCTTATGATACATGCAGCCAGGTAATAATGTTATTCTAGCTTAAAGAAGGCGCAGTGGATGGAATAAATATTGTAACTAAAGCTAAAACCAAGCTGGAAAAGCTACCAGTACAATGTCCTTTTGAAGGGACTTTGAAATAAAATGTTCTCATGCAACTGCAAGCTTTAATTCGCAAAAGTCAAGTTCCGTTAAAAACGGTACTCAGCCACAAAGCAAATGAAACGCAAAGGACGACCTCGCTTCAAATTTCACATTATCCGATTATGCGCAATTACGAGACTAACAAGGCTAAAGGACACTGCCGGATTACGATCGGACAAGCGGATGGACAGCGTTTGACGGTAATTGGGTTCATCCAATGGGTACTCACGCGCTCGAACAGACTACGACAGATGTTGACGTAGAGGCTATAGGTGAAGTGATTCCGCAAATCCAATAGACGTGCCGCAATGTCGTCCACCTTTTCCGTGTTATCAATCGACGACATGTACAGATTCACGAACCACACCAGACTGTACTGGTACATGGGATCAATGTTAGCCAGCTCCACTGAAAAAAACGATTGTAATGGGACATTTGAAAGCTAAAATATATGAACTTACCTATTGTAAAGAACAAAATGGTCGAGTGCTCGGCGATGGGCACGTAGCTCAAGCGGGCAATATCGATCTGCTTTTCAGTGGCCTCCGTAATAATTTGCTTCTCGCTAATATCATTGGCCAGGGCCTTGGCCGAACTTAGGATCTGCACAGCCGTCTCGTCCTCCAGAATGTTTTCCGCTGAGGAGAGCACTTCCAGAATCTGATCCTCGGTCTCTTTCAACATTCGCTTGTTTTCCGCACCCTGGACTATCAGATTGTTTTTCTCTGCCTCTAGGTCAGGACGTTCTCGAGCCACAGTTATGCCCAACAACTGATCCTGCAAGCCCTGGGTGGTTATCATAAAGTTCAACAGAGTAACCTTTACGGCTACCTCAGGCAGGTAATGGGGGTTTCGTAGTTTGGTGGTCATGTAGAATCTGTCAATGGGATTTGAATAAGATACATATTAATTGACTGTGAAACACGTACCTGAAACTGTGATTATACTCAATTACAGAGTCGCCCAGTTTGATGCAGAGAGCTCCGCCCTGCTTGAAGAGTTGTTTTAGCAGCACAGACTCCAAAATCGGATCCAACTCCTCGCCAATGTTCTCCAGCAGAACCGGCAGGCCAAACTGTATTGCATTTTCCATGACCCGAGTGTAGTCGGCCTGGTTGAGGCGAATTACACACAGTTTGTTGTTCTTCTCGTAGTTTTTAATCCATTTGTTGGCCTGACCCTGCGGATCAATCATCAAAGGCCAGCGGCGAGCGTTTCTGAAGAAAGGGTAAGTTGAGCCTCAGATTAATGATATACGAGTACTTTAAATGATGTAAAACAAATTATTTCTAGCAATTTTTCAATGGCCCCAACATCAAACTCGTCAGCAGTTTTTTGAAGTTGGGAATATTATTAAAAAAGAAAATACCGCATAAATACACATTCAATATTTACGTCAATAATTCATAAGCGTAAATAATGCTATAGAAATATTTTCTGCTCGCATTATTTGAATGTGTTGTGCTCCGAGTGTGTGTTTTGTGGGTTTTGGAATAAGAGGAAAACTCTGGCTTCAAATATGCCAATACATCATGCAAACGTTAAGCCACAAACAGGACTGTTTTACAAAAGGACTTTGGTCAGGGTGGGAGTTTCGAGGTCAGCATTAAAATAATCTCTTTTTTTTAATTTAAAATTTTTTTATAAATGTCGTCAACGATGAATACCTTTTATTAGGGTTATGGTTTAAAGTCAAGAAATAACTCCAACCTCAGTTAAATATTTAATAATTTGAAGATTATTAATGTTCTTTTTATGTATACCCCCCTTCCAATGCATTTTAGTCCAGGACTAAGCCTCTGATTTTCTATACAGTTCTGCCAATGCATATTATATACACGAGTGTGTACATCGATTGCGGTTGTTGTGTGTGTAGGACATGCATATAAATATATATAGGTATATATAGATAAAGTATTGTATATATAGCTGCTGCGATAACTCACAGCCACGGTGGGATAAAAAATGGGATTGGGAATCCGGACATAAGCATTGGGAGCGACAAAAAAAAATAGTGAATGTGGGAGGGCGGGAAAAAACAACAATAAGTTGCAGCGGTGGAAACCTAGACATCACCAGGAGCAAAAGCAGCAGGAGTGGCAGGAGCAGGAGCAGCAGTAGCAGCCAACACATGACAAATTCACACCGAATACAAATTGCTCGTGCGAATGAATGAACATTTTTGTAAATTGAAAACTTGATGAATGAAAAATATTTGATGGAAAAACAAAAGAGCAATGTTCCCGTGCATTCGCCACAACCAGCAAGATTCCCGAAAAAAAGACAAAAATAAAAGGAAAGCCCCAGCAATTTTAAAACAAGGAATTTCAGTCAAAGCCCCTATACGATGTGTCTGGACACCAAATATACCAGAATCCGCACGAAGAGGGGGTCCTGGGTAGGCAGTTGCCATGTGAAAAATTGTGAAAGTTCAAAGCGCGTCAACAGGGACCGTGAATAGATAGGATTCTAACAGAGATAGGATTGTTTGTCGCCAAAAAAAGGACATAGTTATGAGCAAAGTTTTAAATAAAATGCAATGGTTTTGCATTGTGTATTGGCTGAGAATCTGTTGAATGGGATTTTCTACTTTGGCATAGTGCAAATAAAACATATGACAATTCATAAAATTGGTTCTAAAACTCACAGAACCCTTTTAGGAATAATTTTTTGATAAAATTAAATGTTATGAATGACCAACCACCCTGAATCTTTAAATTCAGACCGTTAAAAAGGTCGACAAATTGTTTTTGCCCATTCAAATTAACATTATTAAATCAAAAACAGGGTCCTCGAATTTCAGTTGACTGGCATGATCCTAAAAACAGCCTGGCGAAAGCATCCACACCTGATACCCCTAGAATAAAAACGAATTGCTTTTTTCGATGCTAAAGGCGGTCACCATATGGGCTACGTGTCACCCGAAATATTAGGCAAATGAATGTTAATAGTAAAGACGACACGGGGACATCCCCTTCTGCCGGTGTGGCACCACCCTTCCAGGATATTTGGCAAACACAATCTATACGAGTGTACAGGATAGACAATAGCCCGAAACTAGAGTGAGTAAATCCCCCAGGATGTGCAATCGTCTATCGCCATCGCTATAGCATCCTTGTGTTTTCTGTTCTATCAACTACCCCTCTGGCCTGCGTAAAAATTAAACCTAATCCGCTCTGGGCGCACATTAATCAATTGCTTATACAGGACGAGAGTCTGAGAGTGGAGTTGCTCTGCTACCCGTACCCGCACCCGCATCCTTGCTCGCGTTGCTCCCCTGAATCGCATTCGGATAACCGATGGCCCTCAGGTATTTTCGAGCATGCTCCAAATTACTTTGAACACTTTCGTGGAAAGCAGCCAGGAATTTCCTTTATTAAATCGACATGGAGTGGCATAGAACGAACCGGCGAACAAGCGGCCTGGAGTGGCATGTGGCCTCCCGTCCTCTGACCTCCGGAGAAACTCACCAGATGCGTAATATACGCATCTTACATGAAAGCCTCCCTCCCGCCTTAAAAGCCCTTTTACACGGAGAGAAATTATAACAAAACATTAAAAGATTTTACAAGGATTTTGTAAAATTTGTAGAATTACTTTAAAGAAAAGATAAGTAAGGGAAAAGGAAGATAGCATATTAAATTTTATTAATCCCCCATTTTCTCTATGTGCAATTTCCATTTCCCTTGCCGTTTGTACCTTTTGCTGGCACTAGTGCCACACCAGCCACCACCGCGATGGCGTGTCCTGGCAACGAGTCCTTCTGTCCGCATGCGGGTGTGTTGCCTAATGCGCGCATGCAGCCCCCGCCCACAGCTACCCCCGGTAACCCTGGGTAGCAGACCCAGCTTCCATATTGGGCTACCGTGCAGCATCCGGTGCCGTTCTCACACTCTCAGGCGTATCTTTAATTTTTGTAATACGCGTGAATTCTAACGTTTTATGTTTTGTAATTAGAAAACGAAGAAACACTACAGGACGACTAGCAAAAAATGAAACAGAAACAACGGCAGCCGTGGATGTTGTGCCGCTGACAAGCTCCGTGGCAGGGTCGTAATTACCGTGTCAGGTTGTTTAATTGATGCGAGTCGGCGTAGCGATCTTACGGGGGCAGGGCCAGATGTTGCCACAACTTGTGGTTGCCACAACAAATGGTGGCTATAAATCCTCAATCGTAGACAACGATTAAAAGTATTAAATACACCAATAAAAGCAAACAATGGGACTCCCTCAAATGAAATTCACAATATTCCCCTCGATTAATAACTCACTTCATCATAATGGCACTCTCCACGGAGAAGGCGTCCGTGGGCAGGCCGCATATGTTCCAGAAACGAATCTCGACCGGCTCGCCAAGGACCACGGCCAGCTGGAAATCGGCGGTGCAGGTCACGCCATAGTCGAGGCACTTTTTCACCCACGCCTTTATCTGATCTACACGAAAATCGATGGTGAAAGGTCCCAGATAGGCCACCACTCCGGACGAGATCAGCACATCTCCGGTGACGCTCTTGAAGCTGGCCTGTAGTAATCTGGCCGTCTCCGACCATCGAGTCCTTTCGCCTCCCAAGCCAGAGATGAGCTCCTGGGCACGCTGCAACTTCTTGGTGCAAGCCTCATGCTCCGCCAACAAGATTCTAAAAGTAATATCTTATTAGCAAAGTATTTGTAATGTTTCAAAGGATAATTTAACCCGTATTGCCGCAGCTGCTCGTCAAGTATCTTCTGGATGGCCGCCAGATTGGCCTCCACCCTGGCCAACTGGGCCAGCTTCTCATTGAGTGTCTTCATAGCCGCATTATATGTGGCCTCGGCCGCGGCCAGAGCAATCTTTTTGGGCGCCACTACCTTGGCCACCACATCGTACTTTGTCAAGGCGATGACCCAACGGCACAAGCCTTCGCAGGCCGTAGAGGCCATCTTAATCTTCTCCGGATCAAAGGCCTCGTTGTTCAGAATTCGCTGGGCCAACTTTTTCATCACTTCTGGCGGTATGTTGTCCTTATCAAAGTTAAGCAGACTGTCCAGGAACTTCATGTCACTGAGCACGCGCTTTGAGGGCCCCCAGTAGTCCTCCACCGTTCCCACACCGCTTGGATTAGGCACCTTATCCGGCTTAACGTCCTTCAGAATGCACACGGCTTCCATCACAATCCTCACGCCAATGGGCGGGCTTTTCATGGTCTTCACCACAGCAATATCAGCCGTGGTCAGGGTGTTCAAGGCGGCCAGAGCCGACTCCAAAATGGGCAAAGCTTCACCCAGTTTTGCGTCGCACTCATCCTTGATTTCCTGGGCCACCGCCGCCTGTTCCTTGGCAGCCATCTCGTCCAGTTTGACGATTTCCCTCTGCTCTTCGGCCAACTTGCTGTCCGCCGTGACTTTGGCCACCTGCTCGGCCACAATCTCGGAGGCCTCCTTTAGCTTCGGCTCTAGAGCAATTAACTGCTCCTGCATCACAGCCACCTGCTGTGCAGCAATGTCCAGTTGAGAAATGCCAGTCAAGTAGCGATTCCGGTTCGTGGTAATGTTACTAAAACGGACAAGTAGACGCCATTAAATATATTTAATAGATTAAAAACTCACTTTCTCTTCTGGCCCAGCAGAGCCTTAAATGTCTGGATCAACTCCAAATACGAGGTTGGAGTTACATAGTTGTAGCGGTGCAACCTCGCAAAGAATTTAGCAGACAATAGCTGGGTGGAGGTATGGAACTCCATGCACATGTCGATGGCCGTGCGTCTCTCCAGAGCAGTCAGATCCTCGGTAGCCAAAAAACGGGACGACACGGCCAGCAGAGCATCTTCTGGCCAGCTCTGGAACCAGTCAATGGTACAGCAGTTGACAATCGAAGGGAACTTGCGGATGCGGTTACGCAAAGCCTCTCCAATGGGCGACATGGCCAACACAATGTGCAGCTGGTCTTTGCAGGTCTGCCAATTAGGAAGTTATGTGTTTATATAATAAATATATATATTTCTTCGTAATTATTGGTAGGATAATGCATTAGAAATCAGAAAAGACGGCCATACCGTCTTTTGTATACTTGGTATCTCAAATATATATATTTTTACTTTTTTCCTATCAATCCTAAGATTCTGAGAATATTATATATTGACGGAAGATAGAGATCTTTTTATACCAAGTATATATACACTTTAAATGACCATGATGACCCCACCGTGACGAAAAAGTTAAAGAGAGCCACTGGACTACCGTCCGTTTGAACAGCTTTGTCCCTCTGCTTGTCGATCTGGGCCATCTTTTCCACCACTTCGATCTTCTCCTCGTTGCTGAACAGATTGGGCACCTCGCCGGAGTTGAGCAGGTTGTTGATGTCCTCCAGAAACGATTCGTCTTTGATCTGAAAGAGTCTAGAGGAGTTAGCGAGACTGAGACCACCCCCAAAGGGAAACTGTCCAATTGCCAATTGCGGCGCTTCCCCACCTGAACGTCCGTAAAGAGGAAGACGCCGTGCATCTCGGATGCCCCAATTTTTCGTAGGATTGCCTTGATGTCCTCGTGGTATTCGTACGGCCCATACAATCGCGTGATTTCCACCTGAAACAGCTCATAGTCGCATATATGCGAAGCCAATCGAGTCAAGCTCTGGCGCCCGGAGCCTCCAACCCCGATGAGCAGAGCATGGCTCCTCGGCTGCTTTATGATGCGGCATATGCGCGACAAATGCTCAATGGCAAAGCGGAAAAGCACCAGATTCATGGGCTTCTTCGACATGTTGTTGTACTCCACCAGATACGCTTCCACTACCCGTCTCAGCTCCTCGAGGTCCTGCACCTCCACGTAGTTCTTGGTATCCGCCTTCGGGTTGGTGAAGTCACAGTAGATCAGCTGCCGGAAGTCAGCCTCCTGCAGCTGTTTGTCCTTCTCCACAATGCGGCCGAACAGTCGCGTGGGATCCGTGTTGAAGGAAGCCTTCACGGTGGAGCAGAGGTTCTCGAACAACCATGTACGATCGCCATCCTCCACCAGACGATCGCCGTACACTCGCAGCACTTCGTGCACCCACAGTCGCCGCATAGAGTTCACGTCTTCGGTGGCTTCCGGCACGGACAGCAGGACCCCCTGAATAACTCTTGAAAAGTCACGCAAGTTGAAGAGATAGTGGGACTTGGCTGGCGTTGGAAGGAGGTTCAGTTTTGCGTCATTATAAATGGTCAGAGTAGCGCCCACGATCTCGTCAATACAAGGATCGAACTCCTTAGAAAATCCCCTGAAATTAGGTTAATGGATTGGGTTAGAAAATATAGTTTAGTAAATTTTAAATTAATAAAGTGGAGTCCTAGTATCCAGACGATATACAGGATAACTTACCTAGTATCCAAATGCCAAAGAACAATCTTACTGAAAATAGTGGTCATAATATCGTTGTTGAAGTCATCGATGGCTATCACGTTGAAGAATCGCTGGAAACGAGGCGTCACGGTGTTGCCAGTGGAAGGAGGACCCATGGCCACGATCATCTGCATATCTATCAGTTTCATGGGGATTATGTTCTTTCGGTCGTACCACATCATGTGGTCTAGCATCATTCGAAGCAGCTCAATTGGAGGCTGAGCGCCGTAGTTTTCCTTTAGAGGCATGGACACATCGTCCACGAAGATCACAAAGCGACTGTTAAGCGGTGGCCCGAAGACGCCCTTTCTCCGCTTGTCCAATTTAGACATTATAATGTCCTGGGTCTGGTTGGCGGAAGTCTGAGCAGAGAAGCTGATGAGCAAGGGCTTATATACGGACAGATCCATCCTCTTCAGCATATAGTCGATGACGTAGACACTCTTTCCGGTGCCCGTTGGACCCACAAGCATCAGAGGTTTCCCGTGGCGCACCAGGAGATCCAAAACAGCGCCGATACGCACGCTCTCATTGGTCTGGATAATGATCTGATTGACTGGAATATCACGGGGAATCGGGGGCGCCGAGTTCACGTCGTCCTGCCAGGGCTTCCACTTGCCTTTGCCTTCCTTGATGTACCTATAATCAAACACCGAGCCCTGCTTGGGAATCGGGAAAATAAACGGCTTGGCCAGGGTCTCCACGTAAAGGTCCTCGATGACGCCGTAGGTATCGTACAGGCTTTGTGGGAACGTCTTCTCCATGAGAGCTCGAAACACAATGTTGAACTTTTCACGGCTGTCGGCATCTAAGGCTCCTCCAAGGGCCCAAATGCAAGAGAAGAGGAATATACCTTCAGTCTGGGCCCTGAAGTCCAAGTCCGATATGTTGGCCACGAATTTCTCGTCCCTGAAGTCGTCTATGAAACATTCGAAGAAGTTCATCAGGCTGACCATAAGGTTGGCGTCCGACGTGGGAGCGATCTCCTTCAGGCCCTTTCGCACAATGTATAGCAGGATGGGGCAGAACCGCGAGATCAGCATGGATATTAGTTGCTTGCTAACTGTATGGAAGGCGGGGGGCAAAGTGTTCTTCCACGAGCTCACCAAAGGCTCCCAGCCCAGGGAACTAGGCTCTAGATAGATCATTCCGCATCGGGACACCGTAGCTGGGGATGCCACCTCCAAGTCCATAGGCTCAAACACCAGATTCGTGGTGTTCGACAGCTGAATAATCTCGCCGGACATCAGGCACAACTTCTTGTTGTCGTCCAGCACGGTGTTCATATTCTCAATCCAAATGGCGTCCACCGGCCCATCAAAGATCAGCCACTTACGGTCCGGTGAATCTGACACGGCAAATATTCGATAGTTGACCGCGAGGATGCCATCACTCCACTCATGCGACACTGCATCGAACTGGCCGTACAGCTGGCCCATGGTAATGGCTTTTGGATTGATTACCGTAAAAATGGCTTTGTTTTCGGAACCATCCTGGGAATCAACTGGCTTGATTAGGATACCTTTACAGTTTGTTGCAGTGGCTTACCGTCTTCTCCATACACTCCAGTGCCTCGGCTAGTACGCGGTACGTTGTGGTTTTGCCTCCAAAAGGATATCCCACCAACATCAATCCATGCCGCACCACAATCATCTCATACAACTTAAAATATGTGAAAAAAAATATAAAATAACAGATGCGATCCTCAGTAGAAGTTAAAACTCACCTGTTGGACTTTCTCCAAAACGAAAGGAGTACACTGTTTGTTCTGCTTTTCACAGGCTTGTTGGGTGCAACGATTGAAAAGAACATAATCGGCTTCCGGCAAAACTGTGCCCGGGAACAAATCGGAGGTTATGCCTTGGAACAGGGGAATATCCTGGTTCAAGAACTTGGGCAAATTGACGTCCTTGATGGAGCGCAAGACCAGAATATCCTCGTTCTCGTCACGGTAGCGAAGCTTTAAGGCGCCGGCTGCTTTTAGCACGGACTTCACAGCCCTCATTCCGTAATCATAATGGCACTGGGTACTCAGCTGCTCTGAACAGAGCCGATAAGTGGCCACAATCTTGACAGACAGCGGTTTGGCAGTTAAGAACCCGTAGGAGTACAACTCAATCTCAGAGATCAAAGCATAGTCCGGTACCATCATGGCCACGGAACGGAACAGAGCCTAAGGATTAAGGGATTAAGTAACTACTAAAATATAATAATAATAATAAAAATAATATAATAAAACACTTTCCGCACCTTCAAGTTGTCGGGCAACTCAGATCTTCCAGCGTAACCCGGATTCATGGTAATAAAAACTGCACAAGTGGGATCCAATGTCAAAGTGGTGCCCTCAAAAACCAGCGTGGGGCTTCCGGAGTTAATACCCCGCTGAATGGTCAGGATCTGCTGGGCCACCACCGACAACACCTCCAGATCGATGCGGTTAAACTCATCGAAGCAGGACCAGGCCCCGCAGGAAGCCAGGCCCTTGAAGAACTTACCCAGAGCTAGGTAATCCAAGCCATCGGAGCAATTGAACACAACACACTGTTTGGCCACGGCCTTGGCCAGATCTTTGGTGGTCTCCGTCTTGCCAGTGCCGGCAGGACCTTCGGGCGCACCGCCCAAATGCAGATTCAAGGCGGCAAACAGAGTGCGGTAGCAGCGATCCGTCAGGGGAGTGACCACAAGTCGAGGAGTGTTGCCGAGGTACTCATAGCCGTAGGGCAGAGAGCAGTTGATCATGCGGGTATCCAGGTTGTTATCCTCCCAGTAGTATCGCAACTGGCAAAGCCATTGGAAATCCTGTAGTTGAAGGGTAAAAATTTAATTGAGTTTTGTTTATTACTTTTTAATATGCCCACCTGCAAGTCTTCCACACCATTGGCTACAATCTCGGCCAGCACATCACGGGCATGGACATCCAGTACCACGAGTGCGCCCAATGTAATGCGATTTTGGGTGTTCAGGTCACCGCGCACCAAGTCCACAATCCTCATGATCTGCTGCATGCACTTTTGCAGATACTTGGCCAGGTTGCCCTTGGGATCCTCGGACTCGAAGCACTCGGTAATCTCCAAGGTCCAGTAGGTCAGCGAAATGGACTGGACACTCTGACCAGGCCAGGTGAGCACCCAAACGTGGCGCACCATTTTCACGTAGCTGTAAAAGGCCTCCGAAACCTTGTGATGCAAGCTCTTCTTCATGTCGAATTCCAACTCCAAAAGCCACTTCTCCACCTGGCCACGGGCCTTTGAGGTGGAAATCACGTCGACCAGTTTAACCTCCTCACGCTCCGAGGACCGCATGGCCGTGACGTCCAGTTCCTCCGTGAAGTTCAGCGTGGCGATGCCCTCGAAGCACTTCTTCAAGTGAGGCTGCACGCGCATGGGGTCCTTCGTCTCGGACAAGATCTCCAACAATTCATCGTTCGATAGGAAGAAGAAGCGAGGGAAGTAGAGACGCTTCTTCTCCAGGTAGGCGTTAAGTCCCTTTTGGATAACCTCGAGCAAACTGTAGGCCTTCTTTAGCTTGTCGTTCATCTTGTCGATCTGAACGACGACCATAACCTTTGGATCACTGGCCACCAGTTTCATCAGCTCTTTCCATATCTGAAAGAGAAATATAAGCGGTTCTTTTTCAAGATTTAATTTACACACTTCGGTAGTTTACTTTAGTTTCAAAAACAAATTAGTTTCAAAGCCTCAAATATCTCATCAACAACCAAAAATCAAATTTAAATTCCCATTATTCAAAGTTTTCCCCATAAAATCAATTAATCCTTCAATTGTA
This sequence comes from Drosophila vallismaia, assembly GCA_035047325.1. Taxonomy (NCBI): domain Eukaryota; kingdom Metazoa; phylum Arthropoda; class Insecta; order Diptera; family Drosophilidae; genus Drosophila; species Drosophila vallismaia. Next base: position 19,759,084 of record JAWNPU010000090.1, on the reverse strand, counting down.
TTTCCTCTTTGTGCTCTAAAAATCACCCTCCCTAATAACGATTAAAATGCTATTGTTGGAGTAAAAAGTGACAAGGGGCAAGGGCATTCACCCACCTTATCCACGGCACTGAAGCGGCGTCCCTCCTCGGGCATCTGCTGCTGAATGTCCGGGCTGCTGAATATGGGCTCCAAATACATCCAGGTGGCCTGCACGCGCAGCCACTCGTCCAGGATCTCCTGCAGCAGCATGAGCTTGGCCTCCCACTTCCTGTAAAAGGACAACAAAGGTTGGACATTTGTGATTTGTCGTCTGCAAGTGACACTGACGGACCAACAAAAAGGCCGCCCTAAAGGGAATCCCTAATGGCCCTCGAGCTTGGAAATGACTCATTAAATGTTAAAGATTTAAACCACGAAAATTTTTAAAATAAATTTAAGTAAAATTGGCACTTACAAAATTTCCGCCTCGAATGGTTTGATGTAAGGTGAACTCTTCATGGTCTGGGTCTTGATGATTTGATCGTCCAGTAGGATTTGGATGTCGTCCACGGCAGCCAGCTTAAAGGTTCCGGAATCCCTGCGTGAGGCATTTCAATTATTTTCGTTTCTATTGGATTCACGTGGACTACTCACCTGTAGGGTGAAATCGAGAACTCCACGCCCTCCCATTCATTGACCATCTTGGCCATTGCTCGCTCCAAGTTGTTCTCCTTGGTGGCACTCTCCGAAATGGCCTCGAACTTGGGCACATACTCGTCTAGTTGGTATTCGATGATCTTCTCCAGCGTTAGCTCGGGCGACACCTTGATGGGGAAGCCAATAATCTCAGACACGAGCTCCCAATGGCGCGCCTTCATGCCCGGATTACCCAGGGTATTGATTATAGGCATGTGTTCGCGGAAGGCTTCTATCTGGTTCTTCACATCCTGAATGAGCTGCATCGTTATCGGGTGTTCGCCCATTTGCTTATCCAGCTTCTGGATGACCCGGTAGAAGTTCGAGACATCCGTGTCGATCTCGTCGGGATCGAACGAGCCCACCTGGGAGTGCATCCACAGGTCCCACTTGTCCATGAAGTCTTGGCCCGCGTCAAACAGCGTCTTGTAGGGTTTGAGCTGGTCGTGGGCCTTCTTCCGAATCGGGTACTGAGAGAGGTCCCAGCCGTAGGAAGTTTCTTCCTCGTTGATCTGATCGATGGTCTCCATGGCTTGAACCAGGCGCTGGTCCAGCACACCGGCCCGCTTCTTATACCGGCTAAGCTGCTTGATGTCTCCCCAGGTGTCGTAGGTCTGGACCTGTTCGTAGTATGTCTGCAGTTCCCGGCGGAACAGCTCGATGCGCTTCTTCAGCAACTCTTGGTACTCGATAATCTTCTCAGCTATGATGGCGCGGTGCTGCTCGAAGATCGAGGGTAGCTTAAGGTACCACTGGAAGGAGTTGCTATTGTTCTTGATCTCCAGCGGAGAGTACAGCGTGTGGTCCATCAGCCAAAGGATTTCACTCATGTTAACCTTCAACCTCGCCTCCATTTCCGGCACCAGGTTTTCCTCGGCGTGAACTACATATGCCTTTAGCTCCATCAGCTCAGCCGTGTCCTTCGGCACGGTCAGAGCCTTTTTGGCAATGGCATCATATTCCTTGCCTATCCGCGAGATTCTGGCCTGCTGATCTGTGACCATTCTGGCCAACAGATCTAGCTGCAGTTGTCGGGCCAGGGTCTCCAAATGGGTAATAAACTTGTCCCGGTGAAACTCGTAGAAGCCCATCCGGATCACCGCCCAAACCTCCTTGGCAATGCGGTCCTCCTTCTCCCGGTACTCGTAGACCATTTCCGTATACTGATCAAAGGTGGCCTCGCTCTCCATAAAGTTTGCCACCCGCTCCGCATCACTGCCGTTGATGAGGTCGATAAAGGGATCGAAGTCCTGCAGCCGCAACTCCGGACCGATACGCTGTTCCTCCAGCATGGTGCAAATCCGGTTCTTCGTTTCCTGAACAATACTGTCGGGCACATTAGGTGTAAGGAACATTTTCTTAGATACCACTAAGTCCGTATAGAGTTTGCTTTCAATACGCGGGTGAGACTGTATGCTCTGCAGAATTGAGTCGATCACTCGCAGCAGCTCGCTCTGAATCTTGGAGAAATTCGGATTGAATTGAATCGTATCCTCGTCAGCCAACATCACAGAGATCTCGAAACCAGGATTGGAGTGTCCATAGTCGCAAACAAAGTCGGCGTAGGCCTTGAGACTTCGAATGCAAATGTCCTCCAGCTGCTGGGTCATCAGAGCAGCAACGCAGTTGAAGAATCTCTTGACCAGAGTAAACTTTCGGATGTCCGGCAATTGGCCGCGTTTGCTGGCCTTCAGTAGGGAGGAGTGGATTTCGCCGTACCAGCTCTCCTCCAGCAAGCTCTTCCCGGCATCAATATTTCCTCCACAAGCATACTAGTAAGACATTAATTAAAATTGAATACAAAAATGAGGAATATTGTCTAAAATTCCGATTTTTTACCACAAAACCGAATAATGTGAATGGTGTCTCGTTCTTGCTCAATTCCTTGCGGTCGATGAAGGTGGTATCCTTGTATTTTATGCTCCACAGCTCCAAGATGTTGGCTACACTTCGATGTATGCAGAAGAGGGTTTTCATCAGGACATTGCGATTCTCGTCATAGCTGCCAAGATAAATTGGAAGAAAAAGGTGGGGGAAGGCGGCACAGTTAGTAGCGTCTTTTTATGCAAATTATCTCGAGAATAAGGGAAAACTTTTCACTCCAGCTATTCCGTCACAGCCCATTAAGCAGTGCAGGCAACCGCAGCCGCCCAGCCACACAAGCCTCTAGAAAACCACCCAACTACCGAAACCATTGAAGGGCCTGGCTTAATGATGCCAAATGCTCGAAGGCAATAAATTAGCAAACCTCACGCGGGTGTGAATATCGATGGGACTTCGACCCACTTTGGAGACCCAAAGGAAAGCAAAAGAAATCCTAAGCCACACAAGGTGTTGGGGATTTAAAGATATGAGAAAAAAGATTTATTTGGTTTTACAAATTGGTTTCAAACTTGCCAATCCTATCGTTTTTACTAGATTCTATGACTTAGATTATGAAAAAACCTGTACACCAAACATTTTAAGGAGTAACGGGTATTAATTACACAATATATGATACAAATGATACATAGATAAGCATTTAAATCCATAAAACACTTTAGATTGCCTTTACTCTTTTAATAATTTTGAGAAATGACAGCTTATCAGCACTGATAAGAGCCTGGGAGGTGGGGAAGGAAGGATGTCCTCGAAAGTGCCGCCCCCGCAGTGTCAGAAACAAGTTCAATTCGTTTTTAAGCATATCCTTTTTGGAATTTATGTCGTGCTGATTCTTTGAGCAAAAGCAGCAGGAGCAGCGAGCCCAGGACTCTTCAGCGCCCCCGGACAGCTTACTGTTGCTTATCAAATGTCAAACCAATACACAGGAGGACTTAACTTTCTGGAGCATCCTGCGTTCTTCTCATCCAGCTTTCCGCTTTTCCATTTCCGCGGCATTGTAGTTGAAAAAGTGCGGTTAAAAAGTTTTTGGCACGCCGCAAAGCGATTTCTCGCGTTCTCCCCATTGCAGAAGCTTTTAATAATGTGGCACGACTTTCGTTATTCTCCATATTGCCTTACTCTCGTCCCTGCCGGCAACTTTGTCAGCAGAACGAGTAGATGTCTCCGGAGCTATAAGTTATTTCCATAAGAATTCGCACCCTGCCGGCTCAAAGGCCAGCTCCAACTCATTTTGTAAGAATCGGATTGGGTTTTTAATTCACAATGAAACCAGCAAACCGACTGCCACCCACACGTGAACGTATTCCTCCACACTGGGGGTGTTGGAGTGATTCTGTGTGTGGGTGTAATTGCATGTCAATTGCACGCTTTTGGCATTTTGGCAAATGGGAAGCTCACCTCCCATTCCCGCCGAACGGGAAGCCGAGTCTCGCACATTCAATTATGGTAACATTCTCGTTGCCTTTTACAACACACACAATTTAATTTCTGTTGGATGTGGAGCAAGTGCGGAGAAGGAGAAGGAGCCGGTGTAATTCATTTTAATTAAAAAATTTGAATTTCCCACATGCGGGGCTAATTTTAAATTTCCCCCATTTTCACTTTATACTAGTTGCATCAAAAACAGGACCTTTAGAGCCTTGACACATAGCAAGTATGTAGAAATTTTCCTCGGAATGGCTCTACACATACTTACCGATATCGCCAGAAATTTGTCATTTTCTCTATCTCCGCGCGCTCTGCAGTTTCTACCTTGCCTCCAACTCCCTCCTTGGTCAACCGGTCCAGGACAGTGTGGCGCAGGACAAAGTCCACGACAGCCTTTTTCATCGCAAACACATAATCCGCCCGCACCTCCACTATATTCTCATTCAGAGCGGTCTGCCATTTGTAGAGCAACGGCGGCACCAGGTCCTGGATTCTGAAGATATTTCCATATAAAAATAGTTTATTAATTTGTTATAAAATAATTATTTTCAACAAAATAATTAAATTTAATGTTCGATTGAAGTAACTTAAATCCTGTTTTAGCCAGCTTGGGCGGAATTATAAACATTTCAGGCATTTTTTTGAAATTATACAAAAATAATACAAAAATTCAAATGACAAAATGCTAATGCTAAAGGAATTTAAGTTTCAAATAACAATAAAAATTCGAATATCCTCTATAGGATGGGATATTTCCAAAGTGCATTTAGCATTCAGATAAAATCAAACTGAGGTAAAGATATTCCTTAATCTTCTCTCGAATTTTCAATGGAAAACAAAGAAATTAAGAATATTGGGGTATACCCAAGGGCTGACCCATCACCCACCTCTTCAAGATCCTTTTACTTAGTGGGGACACGTGTATGGTGTCTATGCCATGCTTGATATAATAGTAATACCGCAGAACCTCCCGTTCATCCTTGTCGGGAAAAGGATTACTACAATTGCCAGCGCTAGGGTCCTGGTCGTCGTCCATGTGCAGGATGAGCTCGACCAGCTTGGTGCGGAAGTGCTCCCGCTCCAGGCGCATGGTCATGTAGTTAGCCTTGGAGCCACTGTCCCGCTTCTTCTTTTGCTTGGCTGTCTTTTGTTTCTTGGGGCAAAGGATGCTGTCGGGCAGGTCGGACTGCATCTTTCCGTCCAGCAAGGAGCTGGCGCATTCGGGCATGTTCAGTTCATACCAGAGGCGGCGTGCCTTGTAGTCAGGATTGGCCTTTGATTGAAGGATACTGTGCAGGACGTCTGGCTTGGGTCGGGTGTACAGCATCTTCTTCTTCTCGCATGGGCGGCGTGGGCCGCATATGGACGTGGAGCTGGGGATGCTGATCTCCCGATTAGGATTCTGTCGGCTCTGCATGGTGCTTCCTGGAATTATCAATCATCAAATACATTTAAAAATAACGTTTTGCCGGTTATACACGGTTTTTGTATTTACTAAACCGAAAATATAAGGGTTTTGTCATGGCTAAGACGATTAGAGCTACAAAGTGGCAACATCTGGAAAACTATCGATATCGATTCCCCATCACTTTACACGCGACTGACCGGCTTTTTTGTCATCACTAACTGCCTTTGGAATTGTGCAACCCGGAAAATTGTCAAAATTTATTTCGTATTTCGTTCTACAAAATTTTCTACACGTCGACTTACCAAATCGTCTTCCAATCGAGGCTCAGCCAAGGGTTTCGATTAATGCGCGCCGCAACGCGTTCAATTGGCCCGAGTTGATCCGAGCATACGAAGGAGTTGAAAACAAATGCAAAAATCACACGTTTCCCGAGTTTCCCTTTGTTTAGAATGAATTGATTTTCGTGGCCAGGCAGGCACGACAACGACACCAGTCGACTCCAGTTGGAAAAACAAACACCAGACGTTGCCCGTGGCAGCAGGCAAAGAGCAACAAGTCAATAAGAGCAACCATACACAATTCTGACTTCGGACTAAGTTTTGTTCTTAGAAAATTCTGACCACATCTCGTTTGGAAAAATGCTGGTGCACAGACTATGCATGCGTGCAGTGCACACATCCCGGCAGCTCTGCGCCGGCGCCAGCACCGGATCCGGTCTGGAGAAAAGTGCTCTTGCTGCTCTGAGGAAGAAGACCGGGTACACCTTTGCCAACTGTAAAAAGGCCCTGGAGCTGCATAACAACGATGTCAGTCTGGTGGGTAGAATGTCACCTTTCAAGGGCGAGCTCTCTTATATAATCAGACTCTTTCCAGGCGGAGAAATGGCTAAATGATCAAGCACAGTCGATGGGTTGGACAAAGGCCACCAAAGTGGCTGACCGGGCAACGGCCCAAGGCCTGATCGGGGTCCTCATCCGGGGGAACCGCGGTGCAATGGTGGAGCTTAACTGCGAGACCGATTTCGTGGCCAGGAACGACACCTTCAAGCGGTTTGTGGACCATGTTTCGCGAATCTGCCTGCATTACACCGACATGACAGATTTCGATGGGGATCTCTGGAAGGTAAGTTCTAATAAATTATAAAATTCTCATTTAAAATGGTTTACAATGCTATCCCCCATTAGCTTGGTTTCGATGCCGAGGCCCTGAGGAACCTTCGCACGGACGAGGGCCGCACCCTAGGCGACCATCTGGCTCTGTTGATCGGGGCTATGGGGGAGAATGCCTCCATTCGGCGAGCCTTGTGCTTTAAAGTCAACAACGATCTGCGATTAGCCGGCTACGCCCATCCCGCACCAACCAATGTGGGATCCACCGAAGGCATCACACAGGTGGGCAAGTACGGCGCCATCGTAGCCTACCGATCCACCCACAAGCTGTTGGACTTTGAGTTCCACAAGAGCATATGCCAGCAGATCGTGGGCATGAAACCGAAGAAGATTGGCGAATACGACAAGGACAAGCCGGCTGAGAACAAAGACGACGAGACGTGCCTAATCCACCAGGAGTATCTGCTGGACGCCGATAAGACGGTGGGCGAGGCTCTCCAGGAGCACAACTGCGAGATCGTTGACTACCATCGCTTCGAGTGCGGCGAGCAGACGGAGCGCAACCTCGAGGAGATTATCCGGTCACAGCACCAGAGCAGCAATTAATCTAGAATAGAATCTAGTCAGTAGCCAACTGAATTGTTATACGCAACAGCCGAAGATTGTTAACCCCCAGTTTCTGAGCTCAGTTCTGGTCTAAATTTGCATGTGAAACAGTTTGCCAGTTTACAAGTATACCAACCATAATGATCAGAGTCGCCGCGTGTTGTTGTTTTGAATATACCCCCATGAGTCATGGCAAAAAATTGGGGTGGCCAGCCAGGGATATGTGCGCCTGCGCAGAACGGGAAGCACGCTTGACCGGCTTCCGTCGGGTGGGCGATGGCGGGTGTGCGGGGCAAAAGAATGAACTGTTTATGAGCGAGTTTTTTGTTCTACAGCCGGTAATTACCAGCACGTCATGCGATAGTCCAAAAGAAAGAAAGGTTATTGTGGGGGCCAAAGACAGTAAACAGGTACCAACTATCAGGTGAAGGTAAACAGTGCAAGTTGTTCCTCTTTCTTTAGGTTCATTGAGCTCGAAGAGTCACGTGAACGGAGTTCTAATTGGTTTTTTTTACAGGAAACTCAAATCATGGGGGTTGTATGGATGTTTTCTAAAAGCTATGAATAAGGAAACATTAGCTTTCTATAAACAAAAAATTAATTTTTATATTTAAATGGTTACATAGGCATTTTTTAATTTTATTTTAGTCTAAGCAGCCAGAATGCCTTGTCTTTGTTACATTTTTATACTTTCCTTTCAAAGTTCTCTGTAAGAACTAAATTTGTAACAAAAACATAAAAAGTCGGTAAATAAAAAGCGCTATTTTTCATAAATAAACAATACGGCAACATTAAGCTTAGCCTCCAAGCAAAAAAAGCAAGTAGGCCTTCCCAATTTGGATTCTTAGTCAAACGAAAACAACCAATTTGATCCAGAAAGAGTTATTTATAAGTATGGACTACGTAGACATTGAATCTTTTCGTTCAAAGTACAGCGATATAACCGTAACTGCTGTTCCCACCCGCTCCAAGCGTGAGGAGGAACCACAAATTGAAGCCGAGTCCAAGGTGACGGTGACGAAACAGCAAGAGCCCAGAGTGGAGATCACCAGGGTACCGGGAGCGTCCGGAAGTAGCTCGTCTAGTATAGCTACTTCCACTGCCATGATGCAGCGCAGCAAACAGCAGCAGAACGCAGCTGCCTTTGCCTATGCCACCGAGTACAAGGAGGTGATGGCCAAGCTGGAGTACACCAGGTACATGCAGGCCAAAATCCAGCTGATGACTTTAGCCAATGGGGTGGGAAGCGGAGCAGGTATTGGATCCCTTTACGGCATGGTGCCTACGGCGATAAGTAAGATCACCATATGCCTTAAGATTTAATTGATTTCTTAGCCTTCCGTGTTCTGTTCAGCTGTGGACGCCAATGCCAACATAGAGGACAAGTACTCCGATTTGCTGCGATTGTTGGCCGATATGCAACCTAACGTGGCGCCCTCTTTGATGGGTCTGCGTCCGCCCAAAGAGCGCCTGCAACGGGACATTGCCCATGCCAGGGTTATGGTGCGCGAGTGCCTTTTAATCCTGGAGCGGGATCAGCAGCAGGAGCTGGCCGAAGTGCCTCACTCCCTTTTGGGAGGTAGCTCAACTTCCGAATGAGACTACAACACTGCCAGACAATAAAAAATACAATAAGAGGCGAGTTCTGGAAACCCTCTTGTTTTGGAAGGTGGTTTTATAGAATAGAATGAATCCGGCATTTTGACACCAGCGAGCAGCGGACCGCGAAACTTGTCCATCATGAAAAAAAGTAAAAATACTCGACTGATTAGTACCCAGTAAACAGTAACGAAGTCTTACCGGATAAATAGGTTTCATTGGCCAACTACCATTGCGCTCATGACATCCTTTGCAGCATTTATTCGTAAAACCTGAGTAAAAGTACAAAATATTTGGAAATACATTACTTTCTGGACAAAATTAGTTGGTTAAAAGTTCACTATTACCATTTCATCTTCATTTTTACCTGCATGTTGCACGCATTTTTGCACAACTGTTTTGCTTACCATCCACGAGCCATCGTAGACGCCACATTACTGGTTAATGCTTTGCAATTACACAAGTTTTTCTTAATTAACAGCTGCGCAGACACCTTGCAATATGGCTAGCAGGCTGGGAACAATCGTTTTCTACTCTCCAATGGCCGAATATACCCGAAACCCGGCCATGGCCAGAGGGCGACTTGAAAGGGTCACATTCACTGACGCCAGCCGAGGAGGGAACATAATATGTATGTTTTGTACATATATAATACGTATGTAATGTGTACTAGCGATCGACTGGGCTGCCGCCGCCCCTACAATTGAAGTTTTTCTTGTTGGGGCTTTTCAGTCGAAAGCCGACTTTCCACGGGTTAAGTTTTAAGCGGCGCAACGCCGTCCGGATCGCACGCATAGATTAGCGTTTATCCCGAGTTTGTTTGTGGTCTGCGCTTGGGCTTCTTAGGCGGGAATTCGGTGTGGCCTTTAGTGCTTCCGCTCTGCTCTAATTTGGGTTAATTTATTTGGAAAGTGCTCAGAGTTTTCTTTCTTACTTCCGCTGCTTAAAATTTTCGCAAAAGTGCACAGATAACAATAAAATAAAGCACGCCAAATAAGTCATAACGCGTTATCACTTTTTTTTGGCGCTCCTTTTTCTCCAAACTTCCTCCATAACGGTAAAAGCGCGACAAAATTTGGTAAAAGACAACCAAATAAAGCTCAACCGCCAGCCAGCAGGTGACACTAAAAAACAACAAATGAGCTGCGGAGTGCGAAAAGCTAATTAAATTGTTTAATTTGGAGCTGGAACTCGCTGCGACTCCAAAAACGCACAGCTGCAAGCGCTCACAGCCAGAAAACCAATTTGCATTGCAGACGCTGCCATAAATCGGACCACAAAATGCCGCCGTTTAACTTTCTGAAGCAGGTGAGTGTAAACAGAGGACGATTAGGAGGTGTTTCTGCATGTTTTATGGCGCCAAGTAATTAATTAAGTGTTTATGCGGTAAGTGGTCGCAGAAATTTGTTAGTTGCCTGTCGATTAATTAGTCATAAATGCAAGTAATCTGTTGAATAAGAAGTTTCTCAATGTGTAAATCAATTAATTATTGTTCAATTTGCAATTGGAACTGACTTTCCTAGTCACAAGAAGTTTGGCAATACCTTTTAGTTGAGGCAACCTACTCTGCACCGCAGTGACTATGTACATTTCCAAAAAACAATCATTTTCTAACAACTGCTTCTTTATATCGATAAAAGGGTCTGCATCTTAATTAAAATATGACTTCTGTTCCAAAAAAAAGCCAAGAGCAGCCTCAAACCAATGAATCAGAGTCTCTCGAGATAGTGGAGTTTCCCGTTCGCCCACAATCAACCATAATGGGGACTCCAATTTCCCATATTTATGAAAGACAACCGTCGGACAAGACGACAAGACGTGTCTAATTGGTGAATTCAGACACACAACAAAGAAAATAACATAATATGGGGAAATGGTAAACCAATTTGAATGTCTATGAACCAAAACTAATGAAATTCATAACACAAATGGATTTATCTGAGCCAGTTGCTCCCCAGCTGGAGATCCGAAGAAGGGCGCCGACTGGCCCAACCGAATTAGATTCTCGTAATTAAGCGGACTTCTGAAGATGCCCAAAGATAGCTTCCGGTGATTAAATGTCAGAAACAAGACCAAGCCAGCGGGTAGAACACAGCCCAGGTAGAACTACGCATAAACACGAAACCCCAGGGAAGGGAAAACAAAGCCAAACAAACCATAAAGGTGGGAACAATTTCTACGCAACTCATAGCCCGGCCCATCTCAGCTTTCTTTATGCTTTAATGGCTTTTCCCCACTAATAATGTTGGATCTTGGACCAGACCGAATGCAAATGGGTCAATGGACAGAGGCTGTAAAGAAACAAAGGGTTTTGAAAATACATAACTTAAAATTTAAAATAGAATGGTAGCTACTTGTCTAGTTACCAGATGCTTAGTTTCTTCTTAACTTTTGATTGTAATGTTATCCATCTTCTCACTTCATTTTTGTTGCTGTGTAACTACTGAAAATTTGATTATAGTCGACGGTTGTTTAAGGGCCTTCCTAATGAATTTCCAGCCAGCATTTCGCTTACCTTTGTGGCTTTTCCTAGTCGTGTGATAATTAAGACGAATGACCCCCGCCTGGTAGCTAGTTAGAAAGTTATTGCACCACATCTGCGCGGATAGTCCGAGTTTCCAAAGATTATCTCAGCCCGGACGAACTGAACCTGAACCGAAAGGCGGCCGAGCTGACTTATATTTACATTTTTCGGTTTTGTTTTTAGTATTTAACGCCGGGTTAATTGTATGTTAAATAACAGTTAAACAACCGTTAGCCAGCTTTTGTTTATGGCTCCCAAATGCTCAGATTCAACTTCAGCTTCCATCGCAATTGTGCCCCAATGATGAACGTGCGGCTTCTCCACATTTCCCCCTCTCTTATTTCAATGAAGAAATTATTTTGAACTTTTCGGTTTAGCTTCACCCACACTTGGACTCAAGCCCATGGCGTGGGAAGCGGACAATGCCAAACGATTACTTCGAGGAGCTTAAAACTGAAAATAGAAAAGAAAAACCGCATCCAAAAAACTGGAAAACAACATCTGCGGTAGCCAGTTTGCGAAATGTGCAGCAAATCAATTGTTGCAGAAGAAAAGCAATCGGATTTTCAATCCGAGATTGAACACCTTTCAAAACCATTATGATTTGTGGTCGCCGGTTTCGTTCCCGCCTATCGAATCAAATTAGCCATTCATTAATACTCAATACAAAGCACTGCCAGTCAAAACACCTGTTATTGTTATTGATAATATCCACATTCAGCTTTTGCCTTTAGAGTTTCTATAGTCTTTGGGTAATGGTCTTTGAATATGTTACGACTGAGAAAATATGCAATTAAGACAGTAATTGAAATGATTGTTTTGAAAAACGGTATTAATTTTGGAAAATCCTATTAGTTTTACGACTTTTTGTGTGAGACTTCTTGGAATGATGTAAAAATGTATGGGAAGGATCCCATACCCCACTGAGATGTCGATTTCTTGGACAATTTACATCCGATCCTTGAGCGGTGTACTTTAAATTTTAAGATTAAAAATCTTAATTTTTGTTTAGGTTTTTTGTCATTTTTTAACTCCTTTGAAAATGGCGAAATGCATGGAAACGATCCATGTATCCCACTGCGATGTCTATTCTTGGCCAATTTTCATTCGATTCGATTCGATTTCCTCAATCTGCATCAAAATCTTAAAGCAAAATATTTTTTAAATTTTTTCCCTTTAAAAAATGGAGAAATGGGGAAATGCATGGGAAGGACCCATATGGCCCACTCTGATGTCTATATTTATGTAAACTTATTCGATTCACAAGGGGAATACCTGAAAAGATTTGTGGATCGATTCTCTATCAATCTGCAACAAAATCTGAGAGAAAGTTAAGTTTTATGATGAGGATAACCTATGAGTGCACTCATAGGGTTCACTAAGTTTCCTATATCTTGACCCATATTCTTCCGACCCTTGAGGGAAATGCCTTTAAAGAATTTAGATCCAAATTATAGTACCCTCTGCTGGGGTACAATTGAAAGTCAAAGCTCATTCCCATGACGATGAAGAGGATCGACTGAAGTCACCTGATGGCTCGGTCTGATCGTATTCGGATCTGGATCGGTTGGCAATTAATGTGGTCGTCTTAGAAGAAGCTGCAGCAAGTTTGCCATACTTTGGCCATCTTCAGAAATGTGGTTAATGAAAAGTCTGGAGTGGAGCAGAGTTGGGAATACAAATCGACAATCACCGCTAGAGGGGCAGCAGCAAGAGATGGAGAATCGAGACAATAAAAAAAAGGCGTCCAAAGCGGTACATTGCTGGTCGGTTTCCCGTTTCCAGTTGCGGAAAATGCCATAAGTCGCTGTTGCATTGTGTGGCATTGCCTGCTGCAATGTCTGATGTTTGCATTTCGGTTTCGAGACTTTTTACGTAAATGTCGCGTGCTGTGGAGGCCACAAAACGGTCTTAATGTGTTTGGAGCATTTTGATTTTTTCGCCCCACAACAAAAGGCAAACAATCAAATGGTTTGGTGGCTTTTGGTAAAAGGAAAAGTCAATTGCTTGGTCGTTTGTCTTGCTGGTTGACGTGTGTAATTATCATAAATCGTAAATTGCATTTTTCATCATGCTAAAAGTCGCACATTTTTAGTTGGAAAATGCTTTGCATTTCGCATCTATATCCCCAACTCCATCCAGGTCCACGTCCACATTTACATTAGCATTTGCTTTCATTTTTGTTTCTCGCTTTTTCCCCAGTTCACGCCTCAACCTCAACGGTTGATTGAACTTGTCAGAGTTTTGAGTTGCCCAGAGTTTTAAGTTAGAGTTGGCGGAAAAAACATGGAAACATGCCAACATGGATACACGGACAACAAAGAGAGCCGAGCAGAGGAGACTCGTGCTTTTTGGAAAGGCGCTCACATTGTCTTGCCAAGATGCGGATACTCCGATACGCAGATATGAAGATACTCGTACAACCTACGAAAATATCATGGATATGTACACTCTGGGCTAGACCCATTAGTGTCTTTCACGCTTTGGATGATGGAGGAAAACCATTCAGACTCATTACCGAGTAATATACGAAACAATTTTGACTTAATTGGGATCTGAATTGTTGAGCAAATCGCTGCCGAAATTGCTCCCCGGAATAGTTTAACCACTTTCCTCACTTACTCAACCCCACCTGGGGGTGTTTTTAGCAACAGCGACTCCAGCTCTGGGCCACCACCCAAGATCCCGCGTCAGTCGCTAATGATCATGGCAAATGCCCGTCTCCTCGGCCAGTCGCCAAACATAAATCATAAAAGTGACGACTTCCAGTCATCCAAGCGAGGCAGTTCAATTGACAAAGGCCGTAGGAAACCCGAGAGATGCAAATCGATGGAGTACACTAAACCGATACCTTCCTCTGCTTTCCACTGCTTCGTTTCTGTTTCTCTGTTTGTGCTTGATTGGCTCTGGAGAATGTCCATAAGTGCAGCAAACTGTGGAATGGAGTGGGAAACGACACCTGAGATAGGCCACGAAATAAATACCCTTACGGCGTCCGCGTCATCGACTTTACTGGTGGTCCCCTACAAGTCTGAGTCCCAGCAAGAGGAAGTAGAAAACAACCAAAAGTGTAGATGAAAACAAAATTGAATTATAACTATTTCCATTACAATAACTTACCTACCTTAACGTAGGTCTAAGAATAAGTTCTTGTCTGCTCAAACCCCATTCTAATGTGTTTAAATACGCGCAGTTAATGGAAGGAATTAGCAAACACCCAAGAAGAATTTGCGCCAGACCCTAGTGACAGTGACTTCCTCTTGGACTTAGACCCACAGCCGGGTTCCGTTGGCTAAAACCCCCGGGCCAAGACCCAGAGACGGCCAAGAAACCGCAACAAAACGAGCTGCGCTTTCTGCTTTTCTCACAGAGGGACCGAGAGAGTCCGACATTATAACTGATAATTTTCATTCACTTCTGAGTCACAGTCGGCGCTTCCCGACTCCAGCTCCAGCTGCTCCGGCATTTGGCTCAGACCAGACCGCTGCTCTGCTACTCCGCTGCTGGCCTGGCCATAAACTTGGAGCGCCGCGTTCCGAGGCGACCAGTCTGCAGTTGGTTTTCTGCTGGCAAAGACGCGTCTTGAGCTCGAGTCGCCGCGAATTAATTTACATCGAAGAAAACCACGGAGCGCGAGTGGGGAAACCAACCCGAATTGAATCCAATCGTTTCGAATCGAATCTGATCTGTCCGGCAGCCTAGCATTTTGCTTTACTTTCATTTCGTCGATATTTCGGATAAGTTTTTGGGTTTAACAAGCCCATCCTAAATTCTTGAATTGCCTATGGTCATTTGTGTGTGGCAGTGAAGCTTCCATAGATCCATCCGCTTTCAATCGATCTACTACTAGATGCGTGTGTGCGACTGAGTGTGTGGTGGCGACATTCGCTTTTCAAAAGCGCTGGAAAAACTTGCAAGGATTTCACTTTGAGCCGCTTTTTGCCGGCTTGGCTACTACCGATTGGAATTGCTAAAACTTTGAGTTTGAATAAAACTAGTTCAAGGCTGCAACTGTCGCAGCCGCAGTTGCAGTTGCAGCTCGAGTGTATCTCCCAGATACAGATACATCTGCGACTTTGAGCTTCTTCCTATCGACCGTCATGGAGCTATCGCTGTCACCAAAAGAAACGGTAATTACAGGCTTTTCATTATGCATATCCCCGTATCTCCGTGTCCCCTAAGTCAGCTTCTGCCTCTTGGAAGCTCTGCTATATTCATCTGTATCATGTCCCGATCTGCTTGCCGCCTAGACAAGTTTATGTCTGCCAGTTTCAGCCACGCAAAATGAGCTGACGGTTATTTGTTTAACCATCGCAATAATTTGTGGTTTCTAATCAGGATGTTAGTGTTTTCCTTCCTCTAAAATTTGATTTTTTTTTCATTAGAAACTTTTACTTCAGTGTTCAACAAAATAGTGCTCGAGACCTAAACAAATGTTTACCACATTCATTAAAACCTACACAATTTAAATATTTAAGTTCCATCCATCAAACTAATGACTTTGCCCAAAGAAAGTAAAAATGTACACAATGGAGTTTGATTTGCCACTCGAAATACAGGGCCATGAATCTATTTTTTGGACACTTTGCTTAGAACACTCTATGAATCGGCTTTCGCCTAGATTGATGTCGCTAATTGCTGGCTGTGAAAGTCTCATCGGGGCAATCAACTTCAAAAACAAAGGCCACAAAAAATAGTTATAATTTTCTATATTTATCGTTGCGGTTAGCAGAGAGGAAATTTTCTGTGCTAGTTTTTTCTTTCTTTTTTGTGGCCACTTTGATGCCGTGACAAATGTAGTTTGGCTGTCAACAGCGAAGATCAATCAATCAACCAAGTCAGAGAGCTGGAAAACCTGGTTTAACCCCACCCTAGCTTCGGCTAAAGTAATCCCAGTTATTTTACCATTTGCAGGCGACAATTAAAATGTTTCCATTTCATATCTCGTCATATGCGAGGCACATTTTATGCATTGCTTATTTATAAGCCGCACAGACAACAATTATGATTGTGATTTCCATTGAAATGTCGCTGTCGGGCTGTCGGGGGAGTCGCCCAGCCACCCTGCCAGCCGAAGCATGAACTTGTTTTTGGTCACTGAACACGGCAGCTGTAATCACAAGGCCCCAAATGAAATGGCTCCAAGTCAAAGCTTTAATTAGCCCGGAGCAGCCTAATGACCCCGGACCGTTAGCTTAGCCAAGATCGAGATGAAGAAGATTCAAACATGCATATGGATCAGATGCGGACAGGGGCACGGGCACGGGACGTGCACAGGTGTCTATGCACCTAATAGTCGGCAACCACTTTCCATCTAGCTGCGTTCCATAAATAAATAAAAACTTAATGTTCGACACCAGCGGCCGACATTAAAAACTGGCTGCAACCACGACTGCACCGACTTGCCACCTTGCCGCCAATGTGGTCAGATGTGGTTCACTCCCGCCTCGTTGGAGTTTCAGTTTTCACTATCACTTGGCTCCAATCAGATGCAGAGCATTCTCCAGACGGGTTTTGGCTTTTCGTTTTTTCGGTTTCTGTTGATCCAACAAAATCAATTTTCCTTTGTTTTTCCTTGGCGCCTGCTGTTTGATAGACTTTTGCACAAAAGTGTCTCATGACAGCACCAATTGGCGACCGTTGGAAAGGTAAGGTGTTTAATGTCTTGGTAACTGGTGTTCGAAGAGCCTGGAACTGACAGCCTGCCTTGCGGTGAAAATACGATCATGTAAAAGAATGATAATTGAAAAACCAATTACATTTAATAAAACCTGATTTTCTTCGAGTGGTTCGGGTAACTCTACGAGCCATCAATGTATTAGAAAAAATTCCCAAAACCAGTCACAAAATCAATCTAATAGAAGTATAATTTTCATTCATTCTAGGAGGTCCGCCCCAACACCATACCAGACCTAAAAGTGGATGCCACATTCCGGAAGGTGGCCAAAAATGCAATAACCTTTGCCATTTGGAAAATAGACGAGGATCGACTGGAGGCTGTGGCCCGATCGCAGTTCGGTACCTTCTACGACAATTGCGCCTATATCGTCTATGCCGCGAGTTTGGCTGGACATTATGCCACTCATGAAACTATTGTAGGTGGCTCATTTTTTAGTTGAAACGTTCCACCTTAACTCTAATCTCCTCCTGTAGACACGCGAGCAGAAACCCAATGTGGGACTGGAGCGATATATCCACTACTGGCTGGGCAAGAACGTCAGCGAACAGAACCGCTCGAATGTGGTGCACAAAATCCAGGAGCTGGACTCCTACCTAGGCAATGTAGCTGCTATTTATAGAGAGACCCAGGGAAATGAGAGTGCAAGGTTCCTCTCGTACTTTAAATCGGGATACGAGTAAGTTGTTACTATACCATGGAAATCTTGTATATATAGTGAATATTTCCTTTTCACAGTATTCTCTCGGGAGCTTTGACAAACTCTCCTCCAAGACCACGTCTCTTCCAATTGCACGCGCGTAAATGGCTTCGGTCCATTGAGCTGGCCACGATCGAGTGGTCCCACTTTAACTCGGACTACGTTATGGTTCTCCAGACAGAAACCCTGATTTTTGTATGGATTGGACGTTCCAGCTCCGGAATCGAACGACGGAGTGCCCTCGCCTGGGTGCAAAAGCATGTTCAGGGACCTTCTATCACCATTGTGGACGATGGCTACGAGCAAGCCATGTTGCCGGAACATAAGGAGGTGTGGAACACGCTGCTGGCCCTTAATAAACGCATGGTTTGCCAGGCTAGCCAGTTGGTCAGCGATTTCACCGATTATAATGTAAACAAATTCAGGATTTACAAGTGCAACCAGCGTGGGCGATTGCATTTGGACCAACTGGATGTGGGAATGCCGGCGAAGGACGATCTAAGCGACGCCCATGGGGTATACCTGCTAGACAACTACGGTCAGAGCATTTGGCTTTGGGTGGGTGCCCAGGCTCCCCAAGCCGACGCCCTCTCGGCGATGGGAAATGGCAGGGCTTTTGTCAAAAAGAAAAAGTATTCGGATAACACTTTAGTTGTCAGAGTTTTAGAGGGCCACGAACCTGTGGAGTTCAAGCGGCTCTTTGCCAATTGGCTGAGCGTGTGGCAGGAGAACTCCCGGGGCCACAAGCCAGTGTCAACCAAGTTTGGCAAATTGGACGCACATTCCTTGTGCGAGCGACCAAAAATGGCGGCGGATACTCAGCTCGTGGATGATGGTAGGGGCGAGAGAGTGATTTACCGCATTATAGGGGATCAGGTCCAGGAGCTTCCCGCCTCCAAGACGGTGGTCTTCACCACAAATGCCAGCTTCGTGGTCAAGTATAGTGTGCAGGTAAACAAAAGCAGAAACTGAGAAAGGCAACCGATTTATTTAAATATATTCTAGTGCGCTACTGTCATCCCCGCGGATCTTGCTTCAGTGGGGATCAAGACCGTCATCTATCAGTGGAACGGCTCGGAGGCTTCGGCAGAATCGATTTCCCGAGCCGACAAGTTCGCAACGTCCAGTTTTGAGGCTCTCAAGGAGCCGGGCATGTTCGTCCAGCTTTACGAGTTCGACGAGCCGCCACACTTCCTGCAAATATTTGAGGGCAAACTGATCATCATGCGCGGACAGCGCAGCGAGATGTTCTACGGCGGAGACCTTAAGACGAGCACGATGCTGGAAACGTTTTTGTTAAAGGTTTACGGCGACGCCAGCTACAATTCCAAGGCGGTGGAGGAGACTCCGCTCTCATCGATCAGTTCCAAAGATTGCTATGTGATCAAGACGAGTCATGTGTGGGTGTGGTGTGGGCAGAGTAGCACGGGTGATGCTCGTGAGATGGCCAAATCCGTCGGAGCCCTTCTCGGCGAGAGCTCTCTGGTTCTAGAGGGCAAAGAGAGTAAGGAGTTTTGGCAATCGGTTGCCATGTACTTTAATCAAACTCTGGTGATCAATGGCAATGGAATCTCGTGCTCCAGCAGCACCACCAGCAGCAGCAGTGGAGCCGGCAGCATGTGCAATGGCAGCTCAAACGGTGGCAACGTATCTCCCACCTTAAGCAATAATTGCTATCTGAACACCAGTGTGCCTAGTAAACCGCGACCTCCGGTCCAGCTATTCTTGGTTTGGTGGCAACAGAACAAGCTGCGCTACGAGGAGATACTTGGCTTCGAACAGCAGGATCTCAGCGCAGACTGCACATACATCTTGGACACCGGCACCCTTACCTATGTCTGGCTGGGATCGCAGGCCGTGCACCAGGAGCGCTACACGACTATTGCCCAAAGTTATGTGCAGAATGCCCCCTTTGGTCGTAGGTCGGCCACTGCCCTGGCGGTGGTCAAACAGTTTCAAGAGCCGAATGTGTTCAAGGGGTTTTTTGAGTCCTGGCAAAATGATTATGGAAAGGTATTTGGAGATTTTTGAATGTCTTTCGCAAGCGACTAACGTCTAAATCTTTTAAGAACTTTCTCTCCTACGAGGAAATGCGCAAGGACCTGGCAAATACAGTTTCCGGCACATGTAAACTTGTCAATGGTGGCTCTCCTCTGCTCCTGAATAACAGACAAAAAGATTTCGATGGCCACAAAAAATATCCACTAGCAGTACTTATTCAGGAGATGGACATGCTGCCACCGGAAATCAACCCGCTGAAGAGAGAGGTAAGTTGCGAAATTCTCAATACAATTATATTCAATATTTATGTATGTTTGAAATCCATTATCCTTTCCAGGTTCATCTCACCCACGATGATTTTGTCTCTGTTTTCAAAATGTCGTTCTACGAGTTTGACGAGCTCCCCAAATGGAAGAAAACCGAGCTGAAAAAGCAGTTTAAATTGTTTTGAGCCCCGCAACTTTGCTCTAGTTTGCTTGTAGCGAGTGCCCACTGTATATAATTCTCACTTTGAATGAATACTATGAAGAAATAGTAGCGTTAAAGCAGTTTATGTTATATATACACACTTTTAGTAGATGTAATAAAGCGAAAACATGGAATTTCTACAAAATTAACAAAGATATAAAAAGGATTTGATATGAGGCTCTAGGTTGTTTCGACTTCCTCCGAGTCTGGTTCATCACCACTGCCTGAACCTGTGCATTGACAGAAAAATATAACATTTTAAGAAAGATATTTCACAACTCACTAGGAAACAAGAGGCCGAACAGAAACTCAAAAATTCCACCGAGCAGGTCCCAAAACATTTTCGATCCGCTTAGCTCACCGTTTTGTAACCAAGTACATAGGCATTACTGGCGGAGATCAGTTTTGACCCAGACCCCTTTAATGAGCCATGACAAAAACGCACGACTAATTCTAGCTTAATTCGAACCAAAACCGATTGCATGATTTAGGTCAATAAAACAGAAAGGAAAAATGTATGCCTATTGAAAAGCTTTTAAAGGTAAATGTTCATAACAAATTTATTTGCTTTGTATACATTTTGATCATCAGATTATATTCCAATTACCATTTTATTGGTCAAAGTAATCAGCTTAACAAACAAGACGGGTTATGAAATGATTTATTACAAAACATTTACTATTTGTTACATAGGTTGTGGGATTTTAATTATGTCGAAGAGTCGTAGTCATCATCTGAAGAGTCAGCTGAAAATATACGATATACCTTAAACTTGGTCTACGGTAGCTTTTATCAAACTCCACTTTTAACTTCTATATCGTCCAACTTACAGCCGAACAAAACGTCCCCAATGAAATCAAATATCATTCCAATTATTTCACAGTCCTCCATGGCTTTCAGAATTAACGAGTTCTACTACCAAATTCAGCAAAAAACACTGAACTTATATAGAATTTGAATATTAATTACTTTGAACTTGGTACTTTTCCAAAGTTAATCGTCTATAATTTAATTAATATTCATCCATTTGACTTGAAATAATATATATATTGGGCTATTTAAAACTTCAAAACTTAAAAGTATTTTTATTATGCTTTTGGTGTACTTAAAAACAGGCTCAAATTTATGTATATTTAATATACATCGTAGCCATACATGGGTCCCTCCATGTAGGCCTTCTGTTGATCCGTGGAATTGCGACGAATTCTCCGGCCGATCGGCTCTAGATCGGCGTAGCACTTGGGGAAGACTCTTTCCACGGCGGCGATAGCATCGGTTTTGCTAATATTCCTCACAGCCAGAACAGAAGCCAGAGCCTTGGACTTCACACAGTTCTAAGGAACAAAGAGGATTTAGTTTTCCATCATTTAGTTTTCTATAACCAAGAAGAGTACCCACCTGATGCGCCTCTTTGACGTTAAATGGTGAGGCATCACCCTGGAACATTGCACTTAAGAAGGAACAGTGTGCCAAGTTAGCCGCTCTGATCTCTGTGCAGGCCAGGTGGTCCACGTTTCTGAAGTCCAGGTCGTTGTTGCAGTAATCGAACATGTGAATCATTTCGTGTGTCAGTACTCCGTGAACCATGCTCTTGTTCTTGGCCATATTCTGGCACACAACGATCTGGTTAAGCTTGGGATCGTAGCCACCGGTGACGGAGGGATCACAGACCTCGCACGAGATGTGCCGCCGCAGATCGATGGCGCATCCGGAGCTCTTCAGGGCTCCCATCATAAGCTTCACCAGGGGTCCGTTTTTGACACACCAGTAGACGTTCTGCTCGCACTTGTACCGGTCGATGTTCTCTTGGCCCTCTAATCCGAAGAGAATGCGGGACCACTTCGGCTTGAAGGTTTCCCCCCTGCGCTCAGGGTACAGGTCGTATCCCCAATCCTTCTTCACGGATTGGTTGTCTTCAGGGGATTCTTTCGTTTTATCACTGGCAGCATCTTTTTCATTTTGTGACTTTGCGACCTCTGGCTTCGGGTTGGATGTAGCCTCAATATCCTGGGTCTTGGGGATCTCTTTTGCCCACACTTTTGTCAGGAATTCCATTGTTTCCAACTTATCCAACTGGTTGAATAACAAACCGGCAGCTGATGGAGTAGGGCTGCCATATCTTTAAAATTTTTCGAATAGTGGGCCGGATAATGATAAAAATTATTATATATTTTATAAAAATGTATATTTAGAGAATACGTGTTTTTAAAAAAATAGTTTATAGTATTACGGAATAAAAATATATTAAGGATAATGTAATAATATATATTTTTAGCATAACCCCTTTGCGCCACTGTCAAGTGCTATCGATAGCTTCTATTGCACTGCCATCCCTAGCCCTGCACCGGCATTTACGACTCGTAAAAATCAGAGCAAATTCCACGTAAGATTTACGGTACGAACAACTGGAGCTAGGAAATCCATTGAGAGTAGTTTGAACTGGTCAAAAAAATGCAGGGCTTGAGGAACAGGGGCCAATTGGTGCTAATTCCATTCCTGGTGGCCTTACTTGGACCAAGCGAAAGTTCGGCCACTGGAGTTCCACGGCCCGTTGGAGTTTCGTTGGCAAAGGCTGTTCTCTACCAACCTCGGTCGGACAACAGTTGGACCTGCTTGGACGGGAGCCGTAGCATACCCTTCACGCAGATCAACGACGACTATTGCGATTGCGCGGACGGAAGCGATGAACCGGGCACCTCTGCCTGTCCTCAGGGGATATTCCATTGTCTGAACAAGGGCCATCAGCCTATGAATATCCCCAGTTCCCAAGTGCAGGACGGCATCTGCGACTGTTGCGACGGCAGCGACGAGTCCCAGTTGGTGGCTTGCCCCAACACCTGCCAGGAGCTCGGAGCAGCTGCTGCGGTTCAACGCAGGAATGATGCCGAGCTGCACAAGCGAGGCGCGGAGCGTCGTCAGGAGATGATTACCCGTGGCAAGCAATTGCGATCCGAGCGGGAAGTCCGCCGTCTGGAACTGGATCAGCGTCTCAAGGAGCAGGAGCTTCTTCGCACGGAAAAGGATCAGCTGAAGCAGAACGCTGAAGCCTTCGAAGCAGAGGCCATCGAAGCCTACAAAGAGCACCAGCGGGAACTGGATGCGGATACGGCTCAAGCCGAGGCAGAACCCCAGCAGATGCGCCAGGAGGCGTCGCTAAACTTTGTACAATACGACACCAACAAAGATGGCTTTGTGGAGGTGACCGAGCTCATGGTCGACATGGTTCTGGACAAGGATCGCAATGGCGTCGTCACCGTAGAAGAGGCCAAGTTCTTCCTGGACGAGCGCGACCGCGTGGATCTAGATGCTTTCATCACTCTAGCTTGGCCAAGAATTAAGCCGCTAAAGATGGTCGCCGAAGGCCTGTTCCAACCACCCGCGCCGCAGGATAATACTGGGGATACAGATGCAGTCCAGCCGCCAGAAGCTGCCACCGAGAAAATTCAGCCAACTCCTTCACATGCTACTGATGGTAAACCATTATCATTAACGATTACGAACACTTGAGTACACAAAACTTTGTAATTTATTAACTTTTTTAGAACAAGCGGATCTGGCCGGTGATGACGACGTCGAAGCTGATGAGGAAGGCGAGGAGGACCAGTACGACGACGAAGAACCTGATGTCGGCGTGGGCGAGGCAACTCCCGACGTGGAAGATGCTACACCTCCTGTCTACGATCCCGAAACTCAGCGACTCATTCAGCAGGCTAATGAGGCGCGCAATGCTCTGGAAGAGGTGGAGCGCAGCATCCGGGAAATAGAGCACGAGGTCAAAGAGATAGACGAGCAGAATAGCAAAGACTACGGTCCCAACGAGGAGTGGGCGGTGCTCGATGGACAGTGCTATACCTTCGAAGATCGGGAGTATGTTTACACGCTGTGTCCCTTTGACCGGACTTCCCAGAAGTCAAGGAGTGGCGGATCCGAAACAACTCTGGGACGATGGGAACAGTGGATCGGCCAACCCAAGAAGTATTCCCAGCAAAAGTACTCCAATGGAGCTGCGTGTTGGAATGGGCCCTCTCGCTCTGCTGTTATCAACATTAAATGTGCCGTGGAGCCAAAGATCACTGCCGTCAGCGAACCCAACCGCTGTGAATATTACTTTGAGTTTGAGACACCCGCCGCCTGCGACAGCGAGACTTTCCAGGCCGAAACGGATGACCTTCACGACGAGCTCTGAAAAGGCCAAGACAAGAAGTGCAAAAAGGAAAGGAGTAGATCAGCAGTTTGGGGATTGTATTTTAGTTTTAAACAGAGAACATTATTTTGTCGAGATCATTCCTAAGCTGAGGCAGGAGGAACATCATAAAGAAATGTAGCGAATTAATTCAGTCTATGCATTTAAGCGAAAAGTAAAAACGTTTCATTTTGAATAAAGTGTAAACAAGTATTTGTAAAAAAAAACCTGTAAGTCACACTATTGATGTTTAAAATTGTGTTCTTGAAGTCCCTGAATGGCAAGACTAGCCTCAGTTTTAACAAATCGAAAATGAATACTAAGTTTCTATAAAACAAAGTAATGCAAATTTTATTTCAAAGGTATTTCAAAATACTTTTTTTATTCATACTTTTATTCATATACTTTTTAAAGGGGTCTTTATATAGAATCCGGAAACTTTAAATCTAGAAATTCATTTAGAAGAAACCTGAAAGTATGCATATTTTGAAGCCCTTTGGATATTGTTAGAACGAACTCGGAAGACTTCTTTTTAACAAATATTCATTATATATATATTTATATTTATAAAGCACATCACATTAAAGATGGAAAACTATATCTATGCCTCGGTAACCACCTGCTTGATGTGCTCCAGGTATCCATCTACCTGGTGCTCTAGGGCGAGGATGTGGCCCGTGTTGCAGTTCTCTGCACCCACAAAGGTGAGGATCAGTGGCAGCTTATTCATTTGCACCACCTGATAGTTGGAGTACATTGATATGATGGTTTTATTCCTGCCCAGGCCCAGTTTGCTAGCCTGGTCGCAGGCCGTCGTAAATGTGGGTATAAACGAAGGCATCAGTGCGAAGTCAAAGTTCTTCTCCTGACTAACCCTTAGGAGGGGCACTCCATCGCGATCCGTTATCTGGATCACATGCAGGCCACTGACCCTGTGAAAACGAAATCCAAAGTATAATAATCTTGACCAAACGACTTGAGGAAAATACGTACTTGTGGAGCAGGCCGTTAAAGTACTTATTGATATCGTCCGACATGTAGAACTCGCCAATTGTGGAAACAGCGGACTTGAAGCAAAATAATTAAATTTTCCTTTCCATCCAGAGTGTTTTCACAAAACAAAACAATAATCTTCGTCGCCGTTTTGCAGCACCGGCTTTCCTCGCTTTCCAGCACTAAAAACCGAAGTCTCAACGTAAAAAACTGATTGCGTGGAAAAACAAATTGTTTGTATTAAAAAATTTAAAAAATTGATATTTGTTTTTAATTCATTTATACATTTAAGGTAGTCTGAAGCCTCTGCAACATGGTGTCTGGTGAAGCGGCTATGACAAAGTCTGCCAATACAGTAGCTTCCGAAGATGAGGACTATTCGGCATCGATGTCGCACCTTCCTATTGGACAGCAGATCCAGGAACTGTCGAAGCAACTACAGCACACCACCGAGGAGCTCAACCAGCAAGTTCGGGACAAGCATGGAGCTCTCCTTCAGCAGGCCACTCATGCCGGAAGATTCGATGCTGCGTTGAACACCTTGGCTGAGGATGTCCAACGGGTTAGGGAGACGGGTCACCGGCTGAAGAACCAGGTGGACACACAGTATCAACAAGTGGAGAACCAGACGCAAGTACTGGGTCGCCTCCACGATGTCAGCCATCTGCTGCGATCTGCTGGCACTCTATTGAGCCTTACTGCCAAGTTGAAGAGCACCAAAGACGTTCTCCGCCAGGCGGAGCTGCATTTTGAGCTGGGTCAGCTGATCGAGGACAAGGACCTCAAGGACATTGAGTTCATCCAGCAGGAGCGTGCCTATGTGATCAGCTCGGGGCAGAAAATTAGAAACCTTACCCAGATGCAGCTAGTCACAGGTCTGCAGGAACGTAACCAAAATCAAGTCGTAAATGCTTTAAAGGTTTGTAGTATTCATCATTCAAACAATTGGCAGTAATTATTGTTTGCTTTTACAGATATTTATGAATTTTAACACGCTGGAAAAATCGCTGGATAATCTTCTAGCTACTTTTATTGCCGACATGGAGCAGTCGCTCAAAGAGTGCTTTGCTGGCAACGACATCTCTGTGCTTAACAAGTCACCCACGCACAATGTAAGCAAGCCTGCAGCAACGCGGGGCCCTGGAAAGACCCCTCAATTGACCACTACCCAGAATTTCCGTGCCAAGTTCTGGAAATCTCTGCATTGGTTACTGTATGATGAACTTTACGAAACATGTACCCAGATAAAATTGCTCAAGGCTGCCCTGGAGCAGATAAATCAGTTTGGATATACTTCAGAGTCCTCAGATCAATGCATTCCACAGCGGTTCTGGCAACAGGTGCAGCAGCTTCTGCGAAAATCATTTGATGAGTGCTCTCAGCACGTGACGCAAACGCTCCAGGAGGGACTATCCAAACTGCTGACATCTGCCAGAGGCTTGGAACAAAGATTGAATGGGGAATTTCAGTTTGATAACGAGCTCTTTGCTCCCCTAGAGGTCGGCTATGTCGGCAAGTGTGCCGCCAACCTAAAAGCCTGTCTGGCAGGCGTGGATTTGCCAGGCAACGAGACCGTTGACAACTTCATCCGTGTGGCCTCTACCGAACTAAGTGCGGCTCTGATTGATTCCCGTCTGACAAACTCCGTGGCGAATGTATTCGTGGCCTGTGGAAAGGAACTGTGTACTAAACTGGAAGCTCAAATAAAGCTGGGAGCCGATTCCAAGCAGGTTGTGGATCTGCCCAATCTTCAGCAGCAACAGAACACACAGCTGGCCAACGTTTTGTATTATTACAAGGACTCGGTGCGCCGCATGCTGGGTGATTTGCAAGTGCAGTTTGAAAAGGCGCCGGGCACAGCCAAGGACAGTATTTTGCGATCCCTGGAACAGGCGGATCTGCTGATTGGTACAATCTTGCAGCAGATCATGGAGTCAATTATAACAACCATCAGTATCATCATTTTAAGTATGCACCGAGAGCCAGGACTAAACTCCGAGAGGTTATCCACTACGGGTGCATCGATGTACATGAAGGAGCTCCAGGTACGTGTCCCGAATAGATTTTTTTAAGGTAATATTTATTAAATTTTGTTTTTTTAGGAGTTCACCAATCGGTCCTGGTCGCATCACATTTCCCTCTTCGATGACAAGCAGATGACGACAAAGTGCGGCCACGAGTTGGCGAAGCGTTGCATTGAGTTGTTCCTGCACAACGTCAGCATCCTGCGACCGCTAAGCGCTGCGGGAAGACAGCGCCTGAAGCAGGATTGCCAGCACATGGAGCAAGCTCTGAAGCCCCTTTGCCTTAATCTCGCCGAACTGGGAAAACCTTCACGCCTGTTGAGGGCCATGTCCCTGCTGATCGTGCAATCGCCCCAGGAACTGGTAAAACAGACAATCGGCGAAGATTCCCTAGTGCCCAGCTATATTGTGCTGCTTTTGCTCTTTGGCCATGCTGGAGCGGATTTGCAGTCGCCCCACACTACTGCGAATTGGTCCAACGAGCGTTTGATTGAATGGCTGGATGGACACACGGCGGAGCGGGAGAAGCTGGAACTGATCTCTGGAGCATTGCAGAGGTACCGCGACAATGCTAGG
The DNA here is from genome assembly GCA_035047325.1 of Drosophila vallismaia. Lineage (NCBI taxonomy): Eukaryota > Metazoa > Arthropoda > Insecta > Diptera > Drosophilidae > Drosophila > Drosophila vallismaia. Next base: position 19,731,251 of record JAWNPU010000090.1, on the reverse strand, counting down.
CGCAAGAACATCCAACAGTACGACGAAGTCTACCCAATGATGGTGGAATATTTTGAGCAGGCCTTAAAGGCGGTTCCATAAATGTTTTGTAAATTGAATCAAAATATATTTATCATAGACAATACAAAGACTTTATGTATTTAAATGTGAAATATTTTTAAACTTACTAAATTCTAAATTTAAATTAAATTTAATCTGTTTAGTTCATGAATGGTACCGCATAAACGAAACAAACATATTTATCGTAGTATACTTTGCCAAATTTCGGAATCGGAATTTCTGTACTCCGATCTGGGCACACCAAAACGCACCATTTTGTTAGCAGCGTGAAAAACCGGAACGCTCTCGTTTTACGAAATAAAATAACTCAAGTTGACTGTAAAACTAATAATCCCTAATAATTAAGTATTCTTACTTGAAAAAATGGACAACATAGAGCGACTGTACAAGTGCTACGAGGTTCTTTCCGAGGCGGGCGATAAAATATCTGAGGTAAAGTATCCGCCATTGTAAATAATCGGAACACAAAATGTGCCGGAAAAAATATGTTGTACATATTTAAATTTCTCTTTTTCCGGTTTGCAGCATGTGGAAGAGTACAAGGAAATACTTAAGGCCGTAAAAGGAACGTCAAAGGAGAAACGACTGGCCTCGCAGTTCATAGGAAACTTTTTCAAACATTTTCCGGATCTGGCTGACACAGCCATCGACGCTCAGTTTGATCTTTGCGAAGATGACGACACGCAGGTATGAACACGGGAAACCCGGAATATTAGTTGATGAAATTATTCTAAAACTTATTTTTTTGTGTTTTTAGATTCGCCGTCAGGCTATTAAGGATTTGCCGAAGCTGTGCCAGGGAAATGCCGAAGCCACCACCCGAGTGGGAGATACCCTGGCTCAACTGCTCGTCCTAGATGATCCGTCTGAGTTGCAGCAAGTCAACAACTCGCTGCTGAGCATCATCAAACTTGACACAAAGAGCTCCGTAACCGGACTTTTCCAACAAATTACTTCGGGGGACGAGCCGACGAGAGAACGCTGCTTCAAATTCATCGCCACAAAGCTGCTGACAATGGGCCCCAATGTGATAACGAAGGAGATCGAGGACTACATAGTGGAGGAGATCAAGAAGGCCCTGCAGGACGTCACAGCCGACGAGTTCCACCATTGCATGACAATCCTAGGGGCCACGAAACTAGGCAACACCATCACGGGACACGCTGAGCTAGTAAAACTAGCCACTGAGCAGGCAGAACTCAATAACACCGACACAGACATTATAGCCGTAGATGACGAGGTTGTAGAGCGGTTCATACAGTGTGCCACAGCGGCTGCACCATATTTTTCGGTAATTTGCGTCAAGTTTCTTGCAAAATTTTGCATCTCCCTATCTAATCTAATCTCGAATCTATTTTTATAGAAAACCATAAAATCGACCTCCTTTGTCGCTCATGTTTGCGATAAGCTGCTGCCCATAAAGACCTGGAACATGATCGCCACTGCAGTCTCGCAAGATCAAATCCAACTTAGATTGCTAAAAGTATTTGCCGAAATGGTAACCTACACGGACACTCTGGAGAATGCCAGCGAGCGCATCAATGCCGTCTATAATGTATTACTGGTGGGTAAAAAAAAACGGTCATTAAGATCTATTCTATAATTATTTTCCCTTTGTAGGAGTATATGCCATTGCCAAAGCTAAGTGACGAGGATCTTGGGGACACCCCACCATCGTTTCAGTTTTCGCACGCCGAGTGCTTACTGTACGCTCTACACACTTTGGGCAAGAAGCATCCAAATAGTTTAAGTTTCGTCGAGGACACAGAAAAACTAAAAGACTTTCGTGCTAGATTACAATATCTAGCCAGGGGGACACAGGGGTGAGATTGCAAGGGATTTTGTTGTTTAAAGCATAAGCTTATCAAAGTATGTTTTCAGTTACATTAAAAAACTAGAAGAGGCTTTGAAGGGAAAGTCAGGGGAGGAGCTAAAGACCGAGGAGAATCAACTGAAGCAGACGGCTCTAAAGACCACATCGAACATCAATGTATTGATCCGTGATTTATTTCACTCGCCGCCTATATTTAAGCATGAAATTGTATTGTCCTGGATTGTCCCAAAACCGGTAAGAATCCATATCTTAGATTCATAATAAAGCTCTTTATTGATTTCAATTTCATCAACAGAACAAGCTTGGCAAACGCCATGCGCCCATTACATTTGGAGACAAAGCTCCGGCCAACGGCAAGGAAAAGGATCAGGAACAGGAGAAGAAGCCGCGGCCTTCCAACGATCAAAAGTTCTACTCGCCGCCTTCCGGAAAATACTCAAACAAAGTAAACCAGAACTTCGGAAACAACAACAGGGCGAGACAGCGTGGAAGCGGCGGCGGTGGAGGCTACAAGAACAGACGATTTAACAAATATTAAATCGAAATCTAAAACTGAACCGAAGAAGCAGCAGCAGCAGTGAATACTCCAAATCGGTCTTTTATCCTAGTCCTAAACAAATAATCAACTGAGAATGAGAATAAAAACTACATCTTTAATGACCCCCAGATACCAAGCTACCAAGCACACTACTAAATAGAAACGTATGATCAGACCGCTGGTGAGTATGAAAACATTTTTCGATTAACTGTCTCTGTTTTGATATACTTTCAGCTCAATTTCCTCATCAAATAAGGTTCATTTTTTTTTTATTACGAATCATTTTCTATCAAACATTGTTTTTCGCGGCCTTTTATCAAAAGCAACACCAAGCCATCATCTCATTTTACATCAAACAGAAAGGGGGCCTGGTGTTGTCTTGAACTGAAATCTACGCACCATTATCAATTGTGTCTAATGAATTACTATAAGTTTATGACAGTAACACCTTCTATATAAAAACAATCAATGATAATAATTACAAGACTATTTTTCCCCACATGAGGCAATCCAATTTTTGTTTTATCCAGTCTTGCTTATCTTTATTTAAACATGTATTAAAACGCAACCATTGTACCACATAGAGATGAAAACCAATTCACATTGAAGGCATACATTTTTGAATTCAATAAAAGCAAAATTACGTTAATGAAAATGTGTTTTAATTTTGAACAATATTAGAAGTTATTATGCAATCGGTAAGAAGTCATTGAAAGTTCCTTTAGTAGAGGGAAAAGTGCTCTTAAAAGGCCACGTAACGTCTTGAATGTTTGTATATATTTATTACCAATAATAAAAATATATATTTATATTGTTATAGAAGCCTTTTAAACATTAAAAATACAGTAATCATAGTGTCCAGCTAAGTCTGGGTGTGATCTTTCCGTTCGTGGCGGGGACTAGCCCTCACTAGATGCTTGGCGGAGGCTGGTTACCCGGCTGCTGGCCGTTGCCGGCATTACCACCCTGCGGGGGTTGGGCACCCATCAGCTGGCTGGCGAAACTCTGAAACAGCTGCAGCATATCGTTGGACATGGGCGGTACCTGTGGGGGAGCACCTCCACCACCCGGAGCGGCACCCGCCTCACCTCCACCTGCTGCAGCAGTATTGCCCATGTTGGCAAACAGCTGGCCAATCGTGTTCATTACCATCGGATTCTGGGTCATCGATTGCAGCTGCTCCAGGTCAATCTCTGCGCTGCTGAACAGATTCCTGACCGTGGGATTGGCCAGCATGGCGTTGAGTCCGTCCGTCAGGTGCGACAGCTGGGGTGGCTGATTCCGGGCGTTCCTGGCCACCTCCAGGTTGTTGCGGTAGTCCGGGTGGTCTGGCTCCAATTCAATGGCCTTGCTGTAGGCCTGCTCGGCCTCCGCAAACTTTCCCATGTTCGAGTAGGCCACTCCCAGCCGACCGTACGCCTTGCTGTAGTTGGTGTTGTACAGCAGGGCGGACTTGCAATCGGTGACGGCCCTTTCATTGTCACCCAAACGGATGTGAGCCGCCGCGCGATTGCAGTAGAAGATCGGATTCTTTGGGTCGAAGGCTATGGCTCGGTTGTATTGGAGCAAGGCCTCGTTGTACTTGCACTCCTGCATCAGGCGGTTGCCCACATTTTTGATTGAGTCTGCCAGGGCAAGCGACTCGGGATTCCGCTCAATGTAGAGCGACTGGAAGAGCTCAAACATGTCGATGGTTTTAGGGGCTGCACTGCTGCCACTGGCCGCTCCATCTCCAGACGGGGCACTCGAGGTGCTGCTCTGTGTTCTCTCCTGCTCCAGGTCCTGCCCAGTTCCGTCCTGTTCCACATCCTCGCCGACGTCAAAGGCCGCCTGCAGGCACTGGATGGCTACCTCGATACTCTCGGCCTGGTCCGGCGACATCAGGTCCACTTGCTTCTTTAGGTAGTCGATGAAGCTTCGTACGAAGCTTTGTTGGACAGCGTCGGGCATTTCTTTCACTTGATTTTTTTTTCTGCCTAGTAAAGTAAATGTGATTTAGAGAAAGTATGTGTGTCGGTGTATTAGCTGTCAAACGGAAAAGTGTGGCCAGATGGTTCTGTTATCGAAATCGATTTCCTTGCATGATCCAGCAGTTTTCAAAATAAATTGATTAATTAAAATGTATAGTAAAATAAAGATAAAGCATTAAAACATAGTCACTATTTACGTTATCGTTATATTTCTGTACCTATACATCAAGTCACTCCATCCCTGGATGTACAATATCGTTTACTATCGATAGACCGTGTCGATATGTCATCGAGCCAGCTCTAACATAACATACAAACATACAAAAACATAAAGCGAATCGGACGTGATTGCGGATAAAATTTTTGTTTTTGCACTGACTTAGAAAATCCGCCTGACCATCAGAAACTGTTCCGTCTACGCCGCAATTGTGCAACGAAAATACGTAAAGCCAGGGGCGAATGCCATGAAAATGGGCAAAACTCGTACTCCCCAATCGAAAGTGGAATTTGTGTGATGTCATTTGGACGGTGTTTCGCTGCTTTCGAGTCAATTGAAAGCACTTCCTGCGCTGCCGCTGCTGCTGCCGATTTTTAGCTGCCAACTGTTTTAAGCGCTGGAATTTACATACATACCAATCGTTTATTATCTGTGCAGAATTATTTGCTAGTAAAAGCTTGCGGATAACGGATAATTGGCAATTAATTGCCACACACTTGTTCGTTGTTCGTTTCTTTCGCAGAACACCACGAATTCCGTTTCGTACATAAAAAAAACTAAGAAAAAAGAGAAAAGGTGAAACGCAACCCACACCAGCGGAGCGGAGTTGCCGAGTGTGTTTGTGTGTGTGTTAGTGAGTGGGCTCCCCTCCCCCTCCCCCGAAAAATAAGAAAACTCGCTCCTCGTCCGGCATAAACAAAAACAGAAAACAGAAAACCGAAACCAGAATCAAGAAACAAGAAAAGAAACACCTTTATCGATTTCCCTCCAAAAAAACGAAGAACCTTGCAAAAAGTACCAAGAAGAAAGCCCAGGATTCCATTCCGCCCAGGAAAGCAGCAATAAGCTCTGTAAACAGCACCTGCCACGCCCACCGGCGGCTCAACCGTCCACCCCATCCCCACACTCCCGCCGAGACGAGGTGATCCATCATGTCCAGTCCCAGTGGCGAGGAAAATGGCTCCCAGAGTCAGACGCTTCAGGATCTGCGCATGGAGGTGGAGCGCCTGACGCGGGAACTCGACCAAGTCTCATCCGCCAGCGCCCAGTCCGCCCAATACGGCCTGTCGCTGCTCGAGGAGAAGTCCGTGCTGCAGCACAGGTGCGAGGAGCTGGAGACCCTCTACGAGAACACACGCCACGAGTTGGACATTACTCAGGAGGTGAGTCTGGAACTGGAAACTATCCACGCGTGTTGCCTGACTCATTTCATAACCTTTTTCATACACAAGAGTAACCATTAATCTAATTGGCATTCTCTTTTATCCAAATCCAAATCAAAATCCATTGCCAATAAGCTTCACTGTGCTCGCTGATCTGTTTCTAAGCAGTCGCCGCTTATCTGCTCGCCCAACCAGCGCACCGACACACCGACATACAGACAAAGAAAACCTTTCCACAATCGCCACCAATTTGTCTTGCTGGCAAATTAACTCGCTCACCTGTTGGTCAGTTGGAGCCTCCTCGATTCTCTATGCTCCGTCTCCGGCTCCAGCTCAGGTTCTCTCTCTTTCAGCGGTGTCTGGCGTGGGGTCTAGCAGAAATAATTGCGATCAACTCGCTGATCATCGAGCCGACCATATGGTCACGTGCTCTTTTGTAACTACAGTGGAGCTTCCCTGAATTAGTAATGGTAGTAATGCTAGTAATAAGTTGGTGAAAAATGTAATTTTTAACTCAAAAAGTATGACTAGCTTAAGTTTATTTCGAATATGAAAATTGTAATTACTATTTTTTAATACATTTTAAGTTGCTGTTTGGAGTCTTTCCTAGCTGTACCCCAAGCCGCCTCTTTTTTCTACATCCCCCCCCGATCTCGCTCGATTTGTAAACATTATTTCAGCTTAAAAGCCCTGGCCAGCTTTGGCCAATCTATTTTTGCCATTTCATTTTGCACCTAACTCTAGCGCCACATGCTCGGCTCCAGGCCTCCCCCTGGTTTCGTCTCCAATTAGTCGTCGCCATTGCCATCGGTTGGCATTTCCGCTGGAATTTCCACCGGCTGTGGATGCCAGGCCCCAAAGTGTTCCACAACTGCATCGCCAGACGAAAGGGAAAAGTTCTGTCCTTTCAAATGGGGGAAACAAACAATAATTATTCTGCCGTCTATTATCGTTTCTGTCCTGTATTTTTCTGTATTTTCCTTCTGGCATTTCAAACTTGTTTTTCCTTTGTTAAACTCGTAATTAAAGCCAGGATAGGCTGTCAATGTCTTTTAAATCCAGTAAAACCCAGCATTTATTTCATGTAAATGACTTTTGAGGAGATACGATGAGATACACATTAAACATAATCAATATTATGTACTTGCTTATGGAGATAATGCCCCCAGCTAAACATTTCGTAATACAGAAAGTTCAAAGATCTAGAGTACAACAACGTAATGGGGGCATTCACACCTGCACGCATACACTGCGATGCAAAAACACCTTTTACTATACAATATAGCAATTCATACTTGTATATTCATGCATTTCTATGCGTTTGGGACAAAAACAAAAAGCATGCCAATTAATTGTCCGACAGGTGTGGGGCGTACTTGTACGTGTACGTGTCCCCCGCTTGATAGTTTCCAGCTTGTTGGATTTGAACTCAACTGAACTTTTACGAGAACACAGAAAGAGTGCCACAACCACCTCCCACCATCCCCCACCACACTGCAGCATTTTAATGGAAGCTTAAAATTAAAAATTTTCGCAATGTCGACAACGTCACTGCGGGCATTTCTGTCCCCCAACTGCGTGGAAAAAGTGGGCGGGACTTGCCACAAGTCCAAGTGGGAAGCAGGGGGGCATATTTCCACTTGTAATCAAGACATCAGCCGTGGGCGACCCCAGCCAGGAATGACATAAATCAGCGGAGACGGGGCCAGAAGGCAGCCAAGTTTCCCACCTCAGGCAATGCCACGGAATTAGCTTACTAAAATTAATCGAATATTTTCCCAAAGAGCCAAAGGCTCCTGAGGTAATAGAAATTCGATTATCCATCGGTGTGAAGACCAAAAAATGAATTAAAATCAAAGATGATTGATATGAAGTTAGAGATAGAGAATATTAGTAGATAAATCACTGTTTATGGCTTCAAAATATCTTGCCAAATCCAAAAACTAAACCGCAAACAACTAATTAAAACCGAATCCTGCGAATCCTGCTGTTAGTGCTAATTCTGGAGCCATCACTGTGACTGCAAATTGCCAAACGCAGGACCACAAAACAAATATTTACCCAGTTTTCGGGGGACGTCGGGACGAAAGGCGGTGGAACTGTCAGCCGCATTTGGCAATTTATTCAGTTACCAGAATCAGAATCAGAGTTAGTGCAACAAAATGTTGCAGGGGGGAAGTGAAACGAAAACACGTTGTTGTTCGGGCGATTGTAACTGCGGCAATTAAAGGCCCCGAAACAAGGGCCATAAAACGATGGACGACGCAGTGCACCAACACATGTAGACCATACAAGCCATGTCCTGTTTCGTCCTGTATGTGTGATGGCCATATTTTATGGCTCGCATCGCGCCACCACCAAGGACATTCCGACCAGTGCCAGCATTGCCGTGTCCTGCGTAGATTGGGTTCTGCTACTTTCTACCCCGAAAACTTTTAACCGAAATTTAATAATTAATGGCATTATTTGACGCGTGGCTTTGGCAGTAATAAACGGAGCCAAGGTCTTGATAATTTATCATGAAAAATGCATTTCATGTTTTAGAATGTAGAAGTTTTGTCGCAGTGAAAACTAGTTTCAGATACATAAAAGGATCCGAAGATAATCCTTTGAAATTCATCCCCTTTACTGCTTCCAATACTAATTCCCAAACACTTGGCTTAAATACCCCTTCAATTTATGGCCCGGTGCATCCAGCCAAATGCCTATCCTTATCCTCTGCAAATTCGAGCCAGACGACAACAATTGGAATAACAGCAGCAATATCAAAGCGGACTCGGTTAAAGGATGCAAGGACGAGGATAAAAACCAAAACCGACAAGGAAAAAATTATAATGATTTGACACTGATGTTCTGTTCTTTTGGCGCAAATTGCAATTCTACGGCAATCAAACCGGCAACAGCAACAACTCTGAGGCAGGAACAACTGCAGCAGCCACAATGGTGGGGGAGAGTGGGCGTGTTTCGTGGGTGGGTTAAGCTGGCTGTTGGGGGGTTGGCAAGGGTTAAATGTGGCGCTTGAGCACTGACAAAACATGTTTCCGTCTCTCAGACAGAGCCAGGGCCATAGCCGCCTGTCTGGCCTGGCAGAAAGGAAATGAGTAGGAAAAAGTGTTGTAACTGAAGCTTTTTCTCCCACTACCCCACCACCCCACCACCCCACCACCCCATTTTGCATTTCCATTTCCCCCAGAGGCCGTTGCAATGAATTGCAAGCAATGAAAATGTTAAGTACACAGACTTGTGACGATGATGAGCAAAAATCTGGGCAAGGATGCGAGGGCCACTGTTGTGACAATTGCAGTTTTCCAGCTGCGAACTTTGCTCCTCTGATTGTCCTGCATAATGGCGATGCAATTTATTTGCACAAACTTTGGGCCGTGCCCCTTTTTAAGGACCCCCAGCTGCAGAGGCCAATTGGCTCGGAATTGGAACTTGGCCAAATCCAATGAGCCACCATCATGATGACGGTCTGGAATGTGGCGAGAATGGCCATTACTCTATATGACTATTGGCTAAATGTGCTCGAGATATTTGCACAGGATATGCACAGGACTGCATTATGCAATCAGATTCCGAAAAGGATTCAAGGATTCACAGCAGGAGCGAATGCTTTTTATTTCCTTTTTCATAGTTTCTTACTTTCAAGAATGTTGCATGGCATGCTGTGTCCTTTTTTCCATATTTGATGATGCTCTTTTTTATTTTTATCCTTTGGAACGGTGTATGCTTTTGTAAAACATATAAACAAGGAGTTTTTTAGAAAATTGTTTAGTTCGAAACCACTTAAAAGGTACGCACATGTGATCAAAGTTTGCTTCAAATACACATTCTTTGTTAGCACACTCACGGGTGCGGTTAAGGATAATAGGATTACCCATGGCATCCTTTTAGTATGCTCCACTTCCTCATGGTCCTGGTGCAGTTGGCGTATTTCACGGATTCCCATTTCGTTAAGAGCGTAATTTGAGTTCTTTTGTGTCAGCTTCCATGCTTAAAAATTTCCGCTACGTCAAGACCAAGACACACTCTTGGGCAAACCCATTTCGAATTTTCGCATTTTCCCGCCTGCAGTTTTAGTCGCTTTTCTGATGGCAGTCCCGGTCGCAGTCGCAGTTTCTTTTGTCGTTTTTGGCGACATTTCAAATTCACAGAGAACGAGAGAGAGTGTCAAGCCCGTGCATTGACATGACGACCACAAATGTGTCGTTCTCCGTTTTCCATTTTCATTTTCCATTCCCTCTGTCTGCGTGGGTTTAAAATTGTCCACAGCCTACACCTAAAGTACACTGAAACAAATCGCTTTTCCCCCCCCTAAAATAGACAATAAATGTCCGTAGTATTCGTAGGTTTTGTTGCATTTTGGGGCTGGTTTTCGAATTTAAATTTCATGCGTTCCAGGACAGTGGATCTGCCGGGCTGCGACGTCGGCGTCATCAGTTAACGAACTGGGCGTGGTGTCGCCCTGCACAATCTGTTCAGTCATTCATGGCATACTTTATCAGCATTGGGTAGTAAGGGAGTAGGCCATCCACCACCCATCGTACCACCCTCTTGGCCACCGCAACCACCCACTCCTCGGACCAGGAGGAAATTGTTATAGACTCCCATTGCCGTGTTTGTTGTTTTTGGTGTTTATGACGGCGGTGTTGTTGCCTTGCCACCTAAGTGCCTTGCCGCACTCGCACACAGGGCGCTCCAAAATTCTGCTCATCGCCGTCGTAATGTGGGCAATCTGGTCTATTTTTAGTGGGCCCCGGCCAGGAGGAGCTTCATTGCAATCATCCGGCGGGCTGACGGCAACAGCTGCTATTGCTGCTGGTCCAGGGGATTCCCTATTAATCGTATCCATTCTCTTACACCGAGAAGAATATTTGGAAAGTTGGAATAGAAAATGAAATTGTATTTATTGAAAGGATGTCGGCGTTTTTCCTTGTGTTGTATCTGGGCTGTTAAGAAGGGATCTTCCTCGCATTCCAATCCCCAACATCAGAATTGTGAAGCAATCCAGCAGATACAAAGTGCATGGAATATGGGGTGCTGAGCCCACCGACCCACTGCTTGCTTTGCTCTTGTCTGGCCCTCTGAACTGTGTTAATATTTGCCCGAGTTAATTAAAAATCTTTTCTAATTTGCATATAGTTTATGCCGTCATTTGTTTGCGGCCTGTTGCCCCATGGATGGCGTCACCCCACAGTCCTATAAAATCCTGTGCACTGAGGAAAACATTTGGAACTATATTCTTGTTTCGTAACAGAAACACAAAGTTCGATTTCTTATCTGTCTAGAACATTTTTGTCATTAAATTCTTATCTCAAAGATGGGAATATTGATTGGAACATTCGTTTTTTACTATTTTATGACACTGTGAGAAATATTTCCATACAATCGTTATGCAAAAGCATGTACCAGATGGGAATGGCATACCTCTATCAATGTTTTACTGCCTGGGAATGCTTTAATAAGCCGCCCTCGTGACAGAACTTTTGTCTGATGATTATCTCGCACTTGCTCTTCCACTTCCACATCCACGGGACAACCTTTTTGTCTATCCCGATCTTTTAAGAGGCGCCTTGCAATTCAGTTGCAAGAATGTGTGACAGCTTTAGGCAGCTGAAATTCCATCCGAGACTTTGGACTCGCCTTGGTCGGCCTTTGTTTGCTTTCTCTCTTAGCAAACCCGTTCCGCCCACGCCCACGTCCCGTCTTCCTCTTCTTCGGATTACACTAATTAACGAAATGCACTTGGCTTAAAAGTAGGTGGGAATGGGTCGGAGGGGCTTAGGTTTGCGTTGTGGGTGTGCGATTGTCAAATTGAGATTGCAAGAACAACACCACAGCCAAGCACAGCCAACTATAATTATAGGCTCAGAAAAGCAGGGAATGAAAAGAGTTGCCTGGCCATAGAGGCTCATCAAGGGGTTAAGGATGTGAGATGGAAACGGAGACTTGCTAATTACCCGGTATTTAGGAGAAAAGCATCAAAAGAAAGTTTTCCCTAGAAGTTAATGTAGTTTCCCTTCTGCTTGCTCCCAAATCCTTGAATCGTGGTTTTCCACTTGAGATTTTTGTTTGGGCCCAGTTTTTATGACGACTACGACGAGGATGTTCCACCAACAGAACTTGTGAAGCACGTACTCCAAATGGCCCCAATTCAAAATATGCCAGACGAGCGACTGTTAGGGGTTGAGATTTCAATTAAAGCCGCCACAGGATTACGCCTTCCGCACACACCTTAGCCCGCTGCTGGCCACCATTTGGACGTGGTCTCCAGCGCCCAGTTAAGGGCTTGGCCAGGACCCCCATAAACATTCAGTATTCGTATTCGTATTCGTGTTTACCTCCGCTGACGCTCTCCATGCCAGGGAAGGTGTCCAGAGTGCAGGGTGTGTCTCTGGCCACCGTTAACCTTTATGTGCTCTCGGGCGGCTTTAATGCGACTGCCCAGCGGAAAGCCAGTCGCCAGCAATTAACAAAATCCAATAATTGCCGGTCACCGGGCATGGAATCTCCTACAGAGACTGCATCTGCCCCTTTGGGAGGCACGTATCTGCAATGAGAATTAATAATTGCACAGAACTCTGAGTAATAATTATTAATGAAGGCTGATTAAATATGCTCTGTATTAAGGGGTTATTAATTATAGTATAAAAAGAAGTACTTACCTTTTAGGTAAGTAAAGAAGTTTTTTTTTAAAATAGCTGAAAACCAGAAGATAACTACCTTTCCTAACCCAATTCCCGGTAAATTCTGATAAGAAATTTAATAAAAACAAAGGCTGTGAGGGGCGTGGATGCTATCATCGAAGTAGCCAGCAAAAAAGGCTCCCCACTGACCAACGCCCAACACCCTGCCACATGTGTGGGACATGCAAATGGCTGCAATAAAATCGCACGCATTCAGGGGGCAGAGAAAAAACTTTTGTGATTACTTTGCTTTGAGTTCGCTTTATAACGCCCATCATTTTTGTTTGTTTTATTGCAGGCACTGACCAAGTTCCAGACGTCACAGAGGGTGACCAACAAGACTGGCATCGAACAGGAAGATGCCCTACTCAACGAGTCGGCTGCCCGGGAGACGTCCCTCAATATGCAAATTTTTGATCTGGAGAGCGACATCAAGCAGCTGCGCCACGAACTGGAAAGGGTGCGCAATGAGCGCGACAGGATGCTGCAGGAGAACTCGGACTTTGGGAGGGACAAAAGCGACAGTGAGGCTGAACGGGTGCGCTTAAAGTCGGAGCTGAAGGATCTTAAGTTCCGGGAGACGCGCATGCTGAGTGAGTACTCTGAGCTGGAGGAGGAGAACATATCGCTGCAGAAGCAGGTATCCAACCTGCGCAGCTCACAGGTACAGTGACCGATTTGATCCACAAAAAATATTTTTTTAACCGCCTTAACGCTGCTCCCCAGGTTGAATTTGAAGGTGCCAAACACGAGATCCGCCGTCTCACCGAACAGGTGGAGCTGCTTAATCAACAGGTCGATGAGCTGGCTAATCTGAAGAAGATTGCCGAGAAACAAATGGAGGAGGCTCTGGAGGCCCTGCAGGTAAGATCGCCGCACAGAATAGCCAAGTCTTTCAAATACTTACCGTATCTACTTTTTTCCAGGGCGAGCGTGAAGCTAAGTACGCTTTAAAAAAGGAGCTTGATGGTCACTTAAACCGAGAGTCCATGTACCACATCAGCAACCTTGCCTACAGCATTCGCAGCAATATGGAGGACAATGCCAGCAACAACTCCGATGGCGAGGAAGACAGCTTGGCACTGAAACGCCTGGAAGCCGATTTGAGCACCGAACTGAAGTCGCCCGACGGCACCAATCTCTTCACAGAGATTCACCTCAACGAGCTGAAAAAGTTGGAGAAGCAGCTGGAGAGCATGGAGAGCGAAAAGACCCAGCTGAAGACCAACCTTCGAGACGCCCAGTCTAGTCTGGACAAGTCACAAAATGAGTTGCAGAACTTTATGTCCCGCCTGGCCCTCTTGGCCGCCCATGTCGATGCTCTGGTGCAACTCAAGAAGCAGATCGATATCAAGGAGCAGGGCAAAGAAGACCAAAAGCAGAATGAACTGGAGCAACAGCTGCGAGGCATCATCTCGCAGTACGGCAACTGGTTTACACTCTCCGCGAAGGAGATCGACGGCCTTAAGACTGACATTGCTGAACTGCAGAAGGGTCTAAACTACACGGACGCCACCACCACCCTGCGAAACGAAGTGACCAACCTGAAGAACAAGCTCTTGTCTACGGAGCAGAAATCACTGGACCTGCAAAGCGACGTCGAGACTCTGACACACATATCCCAGAACGCCGGCCAAAGTTTGGGATCAGCACGAAGCACATTGGTTGCTCTCAGCGATGACCTGGCACAGTTGTATCACCTTGTCTGCATGGTGAATGGAGAAACGCCTACCCGCGTCCTGTTGGATCACAAGAGTGATGATATGAGGTTAGTTTTGAATATTATTTTTCTTCGACCGGCATATTAATACTTGTGGTGTTACATTGCAGTTTCGAGAACGACTCCCTGACTGCCATCCAATCGCAGTTCAAATCGGATGTGTTTACTGGCAAGCCCCAGATTATTCAGGATCTTCAGGGCCTGGCGGATTCCGTAGAGATCAAGAAGCACGTAGACACTGTCAGCGATCAGATCAAGCATTTGAAGACCGCCGTCGAGCATACCATCGACCTGAACAAGCACAAAGTGCGCTCCGAGGGTGGTGATGGTAAGTCTTATCCTAAAATCTATAGTTTTTATTGTAAAACTATTCGGTTTTTAGCTCTGGAGAAGGTCAACACCGAGGAGATAGAGGAGCTCCAGGAACAGATAGTCAAACTGAAGAGTTTGCTGTCCGTAAAGCGCGAGCAAATCGGAACCCTGCGCAACGTGCTCAAGTCAAACAAGCAAACCGCCGAGGTGGCCCTCACCAATCTCAAGTCCAAGTACGAGAACGAGAAAATCTATGTCAACGACACCATGTCGAAGCTGCGTAATGAGCTACGTAGCCTGAAGGAAGATGCAGCCACATTCTCAAGTAAATCGCTACAAACTACTTAGCAAATCTTTTATTAAGTAAACTTTATTTTTTATCAAGGCCTGCGCGCCATGTTTGTCGCTCGCTGTGAGGAGTATGTGACCCAGGTGGATGATCTCAACCGCCAGTTGGAGGCAGCCGAAGAGGAGAAGAAGACTCTCAACCAGCTGCTGCGCTTGGCTGTCCAGCAGAAGCTGGCGCTCACACAGCGTCTCGAGGAAATGGAAATGGATCGGTGGGTGCACTTGGGTCGTTAAAAGTCAGCCGCATCTCCAATACCCCCAAAAAATAGTCTATATCAGTCCATACAAATCCCTCTCACAAATAGAGTTACTCATCCCACATGTTTTATCCTCCAATCCCCTGAGAGTCCAGCATTTGGTAAGCATCTGCATGTGGCAGAAAACGTGTTGCATGCCCGCTCGCCTTATAACATGCTGCTGGAATCCGCCTAACCACATAAACAAGAAACCGCTGTGCGCTGATTATTTCTCTATTATTATTTTCACGCATCCTTTAAATGCATTTCATGAAGATTAATAATGCATCGATCTTCAATGAAAATAAATCAAGAACGTATACCCGACTAACAAGCATTGTTCTTCCATCTCTCCAGTGAAATGCGCCACGCTCGCCGCCCTCTGCCCGCCCAGCGGGGAACCAGTGGCAGATCCACGTTCAGCACGCGACCCTCGACTAGGAATCCAGCCAGCAGCAACGCCAATCCCTTCTAACATAAAATCAGCGTGCAGCGTAAGCTTTTGGCTTTGGTTTATACTTTGCTAAAGTTGTAAGATCGTTGGAGTTCTAGCGGAGAGCAATGCGAAGCCAGACATCCATGAACGAAGCTATAACTATTCAACTTTATCCAACTACTATCTATACTATATTTGTTTGTATTGTATTTGTATTTATTGAAAGTTTAGTTAGACGAAAGTGTTGCGTTAGACAAGAAGGCAACGAACGATTATTAATGGTTAGTTACTTAAACGTCCAATTAATTTAATTAAACAAAAAAAAACAGAAAAGAAAATATTAAGCAAAAAGATTGAAACTATGACGTAAAGAATTGTATTTCTCTATATACAAAAGTACGTATTAAGTACGTGTATTAAATAACTCTTTAGTTTGATTCGATTTCGGTTTTGTTAACTTGTAACTGTTGCGTTGACTATTTGATTTTGTTATCAACGCTGTGCGCAAGCGACTAAAAATCGAGAAACTAAAATGATTATTAAGTTGATGTTGAACAAACGATATTGATATTGGAAACCAAATTATATGTATTAATTGGCCTGCACGACAGCGCGGTATTTTCCAGAAGGGCCCGTCATTGTACGTAGATAATACAAAGCCCGATTTTTGGTCGAACACGACTGAAATGTATATTTAATACAATGGATTGCAGCCATTGGTCTATGTGTAGCAAGTGGCTACGTCTCAAAGACGATTCTAAATGAAGATGATTTTGTATTTTTGCGGCGAAATATCGCTCTCAAATGGAGAAGAAAATGTAGCAAAATAATTATGATTTGCAATGAAAGAAAAAACTTAGTTTTTTTGTGGCTTAATTAGCAATAATTGCCGATATTAACTTATGATTTGTGCATTATTATTTAATTCAATTAATAAATTGCAAAACACAAAAAATATCAAGCTATGGAACGCCGAATTGTATTTATTTATGTTTCTGTAGAAAATGTAGAGAATATTAATTTTTCAGCATAAATTAAGCAGCCTTAACGAACACGATGTATTCTTTTAACGAAAATTAATTAACTATGGTGATTAGCAAGCAGCTTAACCTTCATACAAATAACAAGAAAAGCGTTAAAGTTTAAATAGATATTATTATCGTAGCTAATTGATCACAAACGTAGAGACAGCAGCCAGAGCACTTTCTGTAGTAGTGTCTATTGAATTACTGAACATCCCGATCCCCTCCAGGAAACCAAAATCCTATCTTTGTTGCTTTTATTTTGGGTAACTGATGTTTTTCTGTTGTCAATCGGAAGAGATCGATAAACTACATAAAATTTATATATACAAGAAGATCGTAAATTGTGTAAATTACCGAGCCATTAAATTGAATTTATATTTAATAAACACTGATACATTCACACTGAGACACAACGTCCATCTATGCGTTCACAGGAGTGAACTCACTGGGGAGTTGCCTATAGAAATTATTTATGAAATATGCCACAAGAATATGAACAACTCTAACCAATTGTAAATATATTTATATACATATGAACGTTAGTAGGTAATACCGAACAAGTAACAAGCGAACAAACAAATTGCATACATATTTCAAAATGATTTTATTGTAATTTTACCGTCCCTTTTTGCGAGCGAACAAAAAACAAAGTCTATTTACTCAACTCACTTAAACCAATCACTCGAAATACTCGAATAATTGAAATGAAACTCGACTCACTTTAAGTTTCGTGTCCAAGAAAACAGTCCGAGAAAGAAAAATTCAACTCATACATCGATCGATCGTACGCCCAGCAAGCCAAATATTGATAGCCAATATGCATACTACATATTTAATATAAAATAACTCGACAGGAGGATATTAACTTAGAGACCATTGATAAACGAAACGAAAACAAAATAAACCAAGAGCAGACAAAGGAAAATAGTTTTCTATTTCACAGATCGATAGAGCAGAAGCAAATAATAAGAGTGCAGATTGTAAGTGTAAAAGCAATTTAAGATTTGAACGATATTTAATGTAAGTTTTACGATAAATTGCCGGCAAGGTGAAATAACTTTTCACGTGCTAACTGTGGACATATGAAAAATGCAACAGAGTGTGCAAGGGATAACCCATAACATAAATTATACAAGATACTTATTGCAAAATATGTGAAAATAAAGAAATTAGAAAATATTCCATTTGTTATGGGAGAAGTTTGTGAATTAATCAAAATGGCGGTCAAAATATGGCCGATTATGGGAGTTCATGAATTAATCAAAATGGCGGTCAAATGATGGCCGATAAACATGGCGGAATTGGCGGTGACATAGCAGCCAGTGTCTGTCAGTGCTCAGCGGAAGATGGCCGATAAACATGGCGTTCGGAATTGGCGGTGACATAGCAGCCAGAGTCTGTCAGTGCTCAGCCGAAGATTGACATTTGCTGATTAATATATTGCATTTTAAAACTTGTTTCAATTTAAATTACTTTATCAATAGTTTTTCATATTTATTTACAATGTCAATTAAGTTTTAATGATTTCCCTATAATGACTTCCCTATAAATAAATACACCTTTTTATATATTATTTTACGTTTAATTCACTAAAGACAATGATCTGTTATTCGTTACTTAATTACAACTATGCTAAATCTAGTGGGCTATCGAAACTGACAGTACAGGCAGTACGGTAAACCAGAAGAAGCAGAACACCCTGTTCGAATAGTGGCGGATCCTGTTCCAAATCTCACTCCTTGGCATAAGCATTAAGTGATGGGTTCCCGTCTGACTGGTGCTATTTGACGACGATCCCCGAAGACTGAAGAAGGTGGAGCTGGAGCGTGCCTGAACGGTGGCTTCGAGCGATTTGATTTTCTCGCGGAGTTCCGCAATGAAAGCATTCATGTTTTCGTTCTTGCCGCGCAGCTCTTCCATTTCACGATTTTGTCTAGAGATTAAGGGATTAGAGAAGATATATTTTGTAGTCGTCCAGTCTCTTACTCTGCTAACGTTCGCGTTTTCTGTACAAATGAAGCAATTTCCCCATTCATGGTCCGGATTAGTTCATCTTTGCGGGACAGCTCCCTTTGATACCACTCCTGCGACTGCTTAGATTTGGCCTCCTTGCCCTCCTTGATCACCACCTCGCTGATCAACTGCTCGTTCTCGCGTTGCAGCTCCTGGGCTAGACGCTGTTGCTCGCACAGCTCGTGTTGCAGTTTGCGTTGCTGCATTAAGGCGCCAAAGAGTTCCTTTTTGTTCTGGTCAGAGATCTCTTCCAGCTCTTCGTACTATCAATGAGCAATCATTAAACATGGTACTCCTTTTCAGGAGAGAATTCCTTGTACTTACTTCCTTATCCCGTTGTTCCAGGCTAATCCGGAGTTGTATCTTTTCTGTGGTGAGGTTGTGAACTGTGGTGGCAAGTGTTTCGCAGGATGTGCGTACCCGGTCCATGTCTAGTGTCGATTGTTTCAAATGTAGCTGTAATTCGGTGTTTCGTTTCTGTTCTACTCGTATCAAAGTGTCGCAAACGTGCAATTTATTTTTTGTCTTCATGGACTGAAAAGTGGATTTTTAAGATTCAATCAATGATTGGGGCAACCGATTTAAACTCACTCGTGTGTGTAGGTTTTGGACAACTTTCTGCAAGTGGCGCACCTCTTCCCGTCTCTGCCGCCAGGCGTGGAGCATTATGGTGGTGAACACCTTCATGCTGGACACAGTCCTGCGCTGCATGTCTGTGGTCCAGAGCTCCGGCTTCGGCAGCAATCCTTTCTGGATCATCTCCGAGTAACTCTCGCACTGGCACTGAACCGCATCATTCTTGTCGCCGTCCATTCTCCAATCTGGCGAAGGGTCAGATAATACTTGTCGTCCCCCAATTTCGTAAAGTGAGAAATAAACTATAATTTTTGAGGCGTGTTTGTCTTTTCTCAAATAGTGTTAGAAAAATTAGAAAAAAAAAAGAATTTTTTACATTCCTTACTAAATTTGTTACAAGTGGGGAAAGGACTGGTATGTAGTGAGGTTTTATAAAGTGACACCCCATACGTGGATTTTGAAAGGTTTTCGCCTGCTTCCCCAGCCTACTACGAATAAATCTTTTACATTGATTATTTCGCAAGAAATACCCGGAATCGGCCAAGGTCATCGGGGGTTAACTGGCAAATTGCACGCACACCTTTCGGCCTCAACCAGAGCTCCGAGGTCTCAAGGACTTTGTATTAGATATACCCCCTAATTAAAAGGCATAGAGGTCCCTCCAAAACCTTTAAAATAACGTTGTTATAAAAAATTGTTTCCAGAAATTTCATTTTTATAATCATATTTGTCAGTATCAAGAACTTCTCTCCCTATATTTCCCGTTAAGGCATTACTATATTTCCTGGAACCTTTTAAAGGCGGTTTTAAATTAATATTGACTCATCCAAAGTTCAATGGAAGAAGGACCTTCACTTTTGCAAAGACCCTGAAACAGAGGCGGGGCTTATTAGTTTTATAAATTTTAATATAATAAATATTGAACCATTTCGATTATATTTCAGAACAAACATCTTAGTTAAATTAGTAAAATAATATTTTTCGAGTGGGTTAACAAAATAAAAACCACGTCCCTGAAAATCCGCAATCACCTTCACATTGGACGGCAAGTTCCAACATTGTAGGGTTAGTTGCCCTCCCGCTGTCAAGGACACGTGTCACAGGAAGTTCAAAGAGTTTAAATCGCCAAGGCGAGACCCGGAGAACCGGAAAAATCAATAATGTCGTCTTGTAATACCCAGGGTACATTTGTATATATGCGAAGTGACTCCCTCAGCACGTGTCGGCTTATAAAGGGGGGACAGCCCATCTCCGCGAGGAATTACCTCTCTGGGACTGGATAAATATCGCGTGATTTTGGTGGAAAACCCTCTGCAATTGGTCAACGGTTTTCCAGAGGTTTGAGGAGTTCTCCACCGTTGTTTGATCGATGTCTGGACTCCATTAACTGAGTGTGTTTTGTGGTGTTTTTCGTTCGTGCCATCAAGGCATTGTATGTTGGCTAAGGACCCATTCCCTTGCCACACTTCTCTGGAAATTGTTGTGGAATTTCAATATAAACAATTGACATAATTTCTATTTATTTGGGATTAGCTCATGTGGATACATGGTGCATGTTTATGGTGGGATTTCTCCCATTTTCGGTTCTAAGTATATTGATAAAATACGTTTTTCTGATTTGCTATTTGATTTTTAAGAATCCCGGAAATACAATATGTTTCTTAAATACAACATTCTTATCGCTTATTTCCCTAACTCCCTTTGAGTGTGAGTAATTCATTATTTTATATAACATTCGATATAAATTGATGTATATGGTAAAAGTTCAAAATGAATCAGCAACTTATCATGTTCCGACAAAAATTGAATCTCGAATGTCAGAGTTCGTCCGGCCAGAAAGTAAAAGTTGCTCCTGAATGCAGAGCACAAGGCTGTGAGTCACGACATCGGGACCCTCAGCTATGGGACATAAATGCCATAACAAATGCCGACGCAGGATAATATCCTTTTTCCAGGAATCGTACGCTGATTCAAGCCTCCCAGTCTGGCAAACATAGAAGGGGGAGAATTGGGGGGTCTTGGCAGCGGATGGGTCCAACTCACACACACACACGGATAGCCAGTGCTTCGTGTATTTTCATTCATAAAAGCCGAAAAGCTTTTCCGAGGCAGCCACACGAGAGGATGAGTCATAACTTAAAGCACTCGAAGAAATAACGGCCATGTAGCTAAGTTAGATAAAATAAAGTTTCTTTTTGTTTTTTTCGAAAACTACAAAGATTGGTTATTTATATTTTTAAAGAAATATTTTAATAAAGTTCTCAGGAATTCGATCTGTAGACCCAATTAGTAAGCTTCAGTTGGAAAATTCGAACGACGTGACTCAGCACAGCTACAAAAGTGCCGAAGAAACAGAAGCCGACTTTGTTTGCAGCTCTCTTTAAAATCTGGACTCTCTTTGGCTCTCTTCTAAGCTTAGCTTGGATCTTTGCAGCCGTGTCTTTGTTGCTACTGTCGCGCCTGCGACATGATCAACTCCGCAAAAGCTTGACGTTTTAGCAGTGTCTTTATAACGAAAGCTTCGCTTTGCTGCGTCTTTTTGTTTTAGTCGGTTATTCTTCAACTCGCTGGCTTCGTGATCGGTTGTGCGTGATTCCGTGGTAATACCTTTTATTTACCTTTCCGACGTGCTCAAAGCTTTATCTTGGCGCTCTTCTGGTGTGTCTCGCTCTCTGTTGGGGAGACAGGTTGGAATACCAGAAAACCTGTGCACGAGCTGTGTTTGAGATAAAAATAAAATAAAAAGTAAAAAGAGCTGCACAAAAACGTATAAATTCAATTGAGCTCCGAAAGTTTCACTTGCTTTTGAATTACGAGAAACGAAAAACAACAAAAATAGCAACAGCGATACGTACCCTTATAACAGCAAATAACACGGCGCACGTATTGATAATTTCGATTAAAAACGAGCACTTTACCGATTAGATTACACGGCACATCCAAAACTTAGCCGGAGACATCACATTAGCAAAAACAAAAAAAATTTGGACAAAAACAACGTCGAAACCGAACCCGCACCCGAAACCGAAAGCCAGAGAGGGAGAGCGCCAAAACAAAATATTAAAATTAAAAAATCCGCCGCCATCCGCTGGGAGGGAAAACAATAACAAAATCGATCGATGATCGCATAAGCATAAAGCCCGGAATTCCCTAAAACGACGTCATATTAAAGCGCAGACTCTCTCTCTTATCTCTCGATTTCTTAGCTTTTCTGTTCTCCTTCCATCATTTGCCGTTTTCGTTGTTGTTATTGCCATTACTATTCCGATATTATCGCACCCGCTCTGTGCCCGCGCCAAAATTAAAAAAGGCAAAAAAAAAGCAAAAAAGACCAGAAAGAAATTATTTCTTATATATAAAATAATAAGCGCAACCGGTTTCTGTAATAGTTGGCGCTTCTGGTAACTCTGTGTGTGTGTGCTAACATTTTTTCCAACCATAAATATATAACTTAATTTACATAACGGCCCCTTTTTCGATATTCTAATCGAGAGTCGCGGAAAGCCGCGAAAACTAAAAGTGCATATTGTGTATTTATTGGTTTGTGTTGAATTTTTCAGGTCCCCGCAATTATTAGCAGTGTGATCAATGCATATAACAAGTTTTCAGATCACTCCTTGACTCAGGTGAGTCCCCGAAAATTACTGTTTTGATCTTTGGAACGAATAAAGGGAAAATCCATATGTAAAGCATATTCGTTAAGAATCTATTTATACTTTTAACTTGGAATAAAATGGAAGTAAGACTGTATCATCTTTATTTATATTTCTTGGGGTTTTTACCCAGCATAGTTATGCATTTTTTCCCAGTATTACTCAGTTTAGTTTAATCCATGCCATTTTTTTCTCTTAAATACATTTTATTTAAGAGTCGCATGACTCGTGATCCTTCTTACAGTGTAACCCAAAGCTTTCGCGGGGGCAATTATCCACCTGCGTATTAAATAATCTACTGTGAATGCAAACGGTAAACCGAAATAATGGCCAAAACACCTGTGTACATGGCAGCGCAGTCGCCGTTGGCTTTTTGCTTTTAGTGCCTCTGCCTCTGCCTATGCCTGCGAGGCGGAGGCGTCCCAAACGAAAGTTTCCTACTAGCACGTGCATGTATGGGTGTTAGTGTTGGGGAGGCGGGTGGTCGGGAAAAGCTTTTGCTTTTGCCCCACTGAATTCCACTTTCATTTGTTTTTTGCGGCCACTCAAATAGCGAGGAGAGGTTTTCAATTGTTTCATTCTAAGATCGACTCGATGCCTTCGCGGTCGTCTTCGCGCTCAACTTTAATTCTTTTTTGATTTCGTTTCAACTTTCTTAATGGTTCGTGATTAGTTTGAGTTTAATAAAATCGGAAAGAAAATAGAGCTTTTTTGGTGTTCTTGTGATTTGAAAATATTAATTAAAACATGTCTTAAAGCGCAGGTAATTATAAACAGTTGAACAGTAACCACTTTTAGCCAATTCGGAGTAACTGAGAAACTGCAGCCGCCATGAGAAGTGCAAACCGGCTGCTGCTGACTCACGTATCGAGAGTGTTGAACGAAAGAAAAGAAAAACAAGGCGAAAAACAGAAATATTTATTTATTTTAAGCAAGTCATCGACGCTTAACAAATCTCGAGTGTTAACAAAGATCTAAGGCCAAGTCAATAGATGTATAGAGTAGTTTTCCCATATGCCAAGTCCCCACTGCCATGATAGATACGATCTCGGAGGTGGGTAAAGCCCTATATGCAAATCATCAATCAACAGGAATTCTGAAATGAATCCGCGTTTGTGTCTGTGAAATAGAATTTAAATCGAGTGATAGGAAAGCGTAAACAATATTATTCTAGCTGATGGATAAGATAGGAGTACTATATGTGTCACATTTCAGTAATACCTCAAAATTGCGTTACATTCAGTAGCTTTCCGATAATATTATCGCTCTGTAAAGTCCAAACAACCGTCGTAGATCTAACTTTTATAGTTTCGGAACTAGTTCCCTTGATAGGAAAGCGTAAAAAATATTATTCTGTCTGATGGATAAGATAGTAGATAGAGTATGATATATAGATAGAGTAGAGTAGTAGCTTTCTGATAATATTATCGCTCTGTAAAGTCCAAGCAACCCCTCGTAGAACCAAGATCTAAGAACCACTTTTATAGTGGTTTTATTTTGGAACTAGTTCCAACCGATTTGTCAGCGTATCGGTTATTTATTTTTATTTGAGCTGTAAATTGCTTGACGCCAAAGATCGTTAAAAACATTTGCCCGTCTGGGTCTCTGGACATAGCCATACCCATAGACATTGACGGAACCCGTTTTACCTGAGGAATTTTTGGCTGCTTCTGCTGCTTTGATGTTGATCTTAATCTTAATTTGTGGTGCTGGCGCCAAAAGAACTTTTTGCTATAGGAAATTGCATAAAATTAGCATCCAAAATGATCGAACGAAATGTTTTTATTTCATTCTGTTTATTTACCTTTTTTTATTTTTCGCCAAAAGAAGTCATAACTGGTAGGGACCTTCTTTTATTAGTTTTATTTTATGCTTTAAAAAAAGAACTTTAATTAAACATTGGCTTTGGAAATGTTTGATGTTTTTTCAACTTCCCGGCTAACGTCATTGCATTCTAAATTTATACATTTAATCTTATTTTCGGTTATCTTGAAGTATTGTTTTTAGAATTTATGTGCCATCCACACCTGGGACACAATCAGTCTGAGCGCTACGCTTTTCCGCTCCTATCTGATGAGCCAAAACGGCTGCGATTTGGTTGCTTTATGAATGACTTTAATCTCGGTTGGGTTTAGCGGATGATATAATCGCCAATCATTGGGGGAATTGTTAATATAAATATATTTGGTCGGCTAATTGCCTGGCAAGTGACTTGCTTTAGCTTTGAGTGACATTTTCAACTGTTTAATCGATTGAAATTGAGGGAAATTCCAGTATTTCGGGGAGGGATTGCATCCTCAAGGGTAACTGACCTATGGATTCCCGCAAGAGCGGGATTCACGCGTTTTGTGAATGATTTTGGCAGCAGTGGGTGGCACACGAGCACATTCCTTAGATTTTTCAATCCTATAGATTATTCAATATAGAGAAAAATTTGTTTCGTGACTCATTTGGGTTTCGTGGAAATTTGTGGCACAGTCAAAATTCAGATATTTTGTTATTAAAATATCAACACAATTAGTTCTTTCATTCATTTTTAAAGGAATTATACAATATATATCCCTCGGATTGTGTTTTTGCAAACTCATTAGGCGCCAAATACCCAACGGATTGCGGATTGAACGGTGACAAGTGTCGGGCGATTTCCTCGCAGCGGATTTTGAAGCGGAAATGCCAATATAACCCGAAGCCCAGAGCCATATGCCTACTATATTTTCCACTTGTATACAAATATATACTTGCCCTGTGTGTTTATATTCATTGCGAAAACAAACAAACCTGTGTTGATGCATTTTTGGTTGTTTTTAATACCTACCTTTGCATCGTTTGCTTAGATTAGGCATATTTTCTGCGATGCTAATATTCTGCGGCATGGCATTGTTCCCATTTCGCTTTATAATATCAAAACTATGAGCTTCCGTGTTTGAGTCATCGATTAAAAATCAATTTACTGGCGTTTTGTGTCAATTAGGGCTTAGTTTTGTTAAAGATTTCTGTGAATTAGAAAATCAAATCAATTTAACTAAATGTTACTCATTTAAGATAATAAATAGACAAGGTTTTAGTTCACCGGAAATCCATAACTCATAAGCCGCCATTTTAAATAAGAGGATACATCTTTGATAGTTCATGCCTGCCTATCGATAAGATCTAATGTTGGTAAACGCTATTTTTTATTCAGTTTATTCAATTTAAAATATAATAATAATGTTCATTTAAGACTAAGAAGTATACGGATAAAAACCCCTCCAAAAAATTACAAAATTTCTTGATTGTTTTAATAAATTTATTTGTTTAGAGAACAGTTTATTGACTCTGCTTATTGTTGATTAAGTTCTCAATTGAGTTCCCTCTTCTACGCTACATTTGTCATTTTTCGAAATTATTTCGTTTCATATTTATATACTTAAACCATTTTCTTGAAAATTGGGACAACGAAAGAGAAAATTCCTTGAAAGCAAAAGCAATAAATACGCGACATAAAACACAGGCAGATACATATTGTTCAGATACATTTTAAACAGAATAAATTTTTAATATATTAGAATAAATAAAAATAGCAGAAAGCTCCGTCAACGACGGAGACGACAAAACTTTTGGTGGCCAAGCGTGCATAAAGAATTCAGAATTCCCAAAACATTTTCCTCGGTTCAGTGTTCAGACATTAGGCGAGTACTCAAGACGTTTTTCGAGTGTTCCGTCGGATCAGTCGAATATTCCTCTCTATCTAATATCTATAGATCCCAAAATATAAAGCGAAACGGTTCAAGAGCAAAAAAACAAAAGAGTTTATTGACTAAAATATTTCTCAGTGTTGTCAATATCGTAATTGATTAATCGTTTGAAATATTGTATCCAGATATCTGGATAATTTGATTTTTATCTGTGTGTTTGGCGAAGGACTTTCCATCACAGTTCGGCCGTGATAAGTGAAAGGTGATTTATCGCATAAAATTCTATCAATCTGAGTACAAAGTAATTATATATTCGAAATTTCGGCTTGTTCAGAATTACATCTCCTGGCATTCGTCCAACTTGCGTTTCATATTCGCCAAAATGCAAATAATTTAATGACGTAATTCCTAATAATTCTACCCGATATTCTATACAATTGCTTAGTGAAAAATAAATATTTCACTTTCCTTCCCCGAATATTATAGAATGTATAGAATGACAGCACGTGGGAAATGGGTTTTTGATTTATTATTTATTCCTTAGGTTCTCTTAGAGGTTATTGGCTTTGATTTGTTGTTTCTTGTTTCAAAAGATATAGCTACATATAGCGATATACTGTCGCCTGGCTATTTGATTTGTTGCCTAAATATTTTTAGTTGACGCACAAAAAACATTTGACAGCTGTATGGTTGAAACTTTGATCGGAAAATCGAATTCCTTTAGCGAGAAACAGATGTCTTTCTATTTCTTTCTATATTAGATTATTTGGAATATATATAAACTATATATTAGACTTTCAGGGCTTTTTGTTAAAGTAAGAAATGTATATCGTCCTAAGATTAATCACTTTAGCAGAGTCAGTATTCTTTGCCCCCAGCCTGTGGTTAAAGATTGTTTGCCTGAACAAATAAAGTTTATTTAATAAGCAAATGATTACCGACGATTACTCAGCCTGTGTATATAGAAATTAATAAGGTGGCCAGCCACACTGATTTTATCCAGTTAAAGAAACAAGAAACAAGAGTTCATAAAACATATTTAGAATAAAAACAAGAGAATTGGCACACGTTTTCCTGGTTGCCACCGATCGAATCGGTTCAGATCGGACCAATGGACATTAGTTTTTGTCAGCCATTGACGTATGTACTGCCCATGGCAGACCGATGTCTAGACGCGATCAGAGAATAAACTCTGAGGTCATACACAGAGCTACTTAGATATAGACCAGGTTCTATATGTGTGGATATTCGGATATGGCCGTTGACAATGCGCCATCATTGATAAAATGTTTTGTTTGGATCGCTTCAAACTCGCCAAAAACCAAAATAAAAGCTCTCCCATCTCCGGGGAGGCCAGTCTGCGAGGCGATCTATATACAGCCACCGTTTCTCTATATGTACCACCTGATCTCGTATAGAGTTTTGTCGCTTTGCGGCCGCGTTACGCAAAAAGTTTATTTTTAAACAAGGCGTCCGGAGCTTTAGCCGGACTATACCGGACCCAGATCCATCCGGAGGCGAAGGAACAACAGCCAATGCACTCGATTCCCATTGCATCTGCCTGGGGATCTACTAGATCCATTAATTCCGTTAAAAAAAAGTACCACCCACAGCGAACATAGAGCGAGGAGTAGCCTCTTTTCAGTCCCGAAGAGTATTCGTTCGGTTAGTCATAGTCTAGCCAGAAGAATCGAACTTATATATAGTATATCTTTGTACATATTTCTACCTCATAATTTAAAACAAACTGCAGGTCTTATTTTCGGTTAATACCGTCATCGTCTGGCTTGTCTGGGAGGTCTTCGATTTCGTGCCAAGGAATTGCTGCGGCTTTTGGCCATAACTTTAGAATCAAAAAACATTATAAGGAAATTTATTGATGTTGCCAACTTATCTATTATAAGTGCTATCTTTGATAGGAATTGTAATCCCTTAAACAAAATACTGACTACTTTTCGTTCCGCTTGCAGTAATAGGCCACGAAATGTTTCCCAGCCAAAACAACGTTGCCGGTTCTGGGCCCGGCCCGGCGGCTGATGCCCAGCAGAGCCTCAACTACAACGGACTCCCAGCCCAGCAGCAGCAGCAACAGCAGCAGCAGCAGCAGCAGCAACTGTCACAGTCTACGAAGAATGTGCGGAAGAAACCGTACGTGAAAATCACGGAGCAGCCGGCGGGCAAGGCTCTTCGCTTTCGCTATGAGTGCGAGGGTCGGTCGGCGGGTTCTATTCCCGGGGTAAACTCTACGCCGGAGAACAAGACGTATCCGACAATCGAAATTGTGGGCTACAAAGGACGCGCCGTGGTAGTTGTCTCGTGTGTGACCAAAGATACTCCGTATCGGTGAGTTCTCTTTCTTGAAACTTAATCTTTTGTGTACTTAAATTTTAACTATAATTTTAGTCCCCATCCTCATAACCTGGTTGGAAAGGAGGGCTGCAAGAAGGGCGTCTGTACACTGGAAATCAACAGTGAAACCATGAGAGCCGTTTTCAGTAATCTGGGCATTCAGTGTGTCAAGAAGAAGGACATAGAGCCAGCGCTCAAGGCGCGTGAGGAGATCCGCGTGGATCCATTCAAGAGTATGCTAAAAACCCAAACTATTTTGTAATGTTAATAATCCTTTTGGATCTGCATTCTTTAGCTGGCTTCTCGCACCGTTTCCAGCCCTCGAGCATCGACCTGAACTCGGTCCGATTGTGCTTTCAAGTATTCATGGAGAGCGAGCAGAAGGGTCGCTTCACCTCGCCCCTGCCGCCGGTGGTCTCGGAGCCCATCTTCGACAAGAAGGCTATGTCCGACCTGGTGATCTGCCGGCTATGCAGCTGCTCGGCCACCGTCCTGGGCAACACCCAGATCATCCTGCTCTGCGAAAAGGTGGCCAAGGAGGACATCTCCGTGCGCTTCTTCGAGGAGAAGAACGGGCAGAGCGTGTGGGAGGCCTTCGGGGACTTCCAGCACACGGATGTACACAAGCAGACTGCCATTACCTTTAAGACGCCGCGCTATCACACCCTGGACATTACAGAGCCCGCTAAGGTACGACGACTTAGCGTTTCATCCACCCGTAACTCTAAGATAATGTCTCCGATAATTTTAGGTCTTTATCCAGCTGCGACGCCCCTCGGACGGAGTCACCAGCGAGGCGCTGCCTTTTGAGTACGTGCCATTGGATTCAGGTAAACATACGTTCTGGAATCTTCATAGGCACCTCAAACGGAAGCCCGACGAAGATATTTTTCAGCAGATCCTCTCGTTGGACGCCAAACGGGAGGCGCCCACGATTGAGGTTATTGATTTAGATACGCCCAAAATAGAGGTACCGGTCTTGGAGGTACCGTTTATGAGTCAGGAGGAGCCAATGCAGCAAGAGCCATCTTTTGAACAGGATCAAACTCCCCAGCAGGAACAAATATTACAGCAAGAGCTCTATAACCAGGAGCACTCTGACCAGCAGGAACAGATATTACAGCAAGAGCTCTATAACGAGGAGCACTCTGACCAGCAGGAGCACTCTGGCCAGCAGAAGCACTCTGACCAGCAGAAGCAAGTTTTTGAATCAACTTTACCTTTGGAGCAGGACAACGAAACGGATCATTCGCCCCAAGACATGGAGGCAGAAGCGCATCGCTTGCGATCCGAGCAGGAAAGAGAAATCGACACGATTATAGATGAGAAGGTGCGGGAGCTGGAGCAACTGGATCTGGGTCAGCAGCTGGAGCCACCGCGGCCACTGTCGGCCAATGACAAGATCACCGAGTGGATGAAGTCCAACGAAATCGAACAGCAGCCCCACGAGCCAAGTCCCACTGTTGATGGCGATGTCCTGGACTCGGCTTTGGAGGCAACTCTGGATATTACTGAGGAGGACAAGACCCTCAACGAACTGCTGGAGCAAGTGGCAGAACTGGACGAGATTTACACGGACTACAAGGTCCAGAGAGACACCTATAATAATACTCTGCAAAACGAACTGGCTGGAGTCGTGGGACCTGGCCAAAAAGGAGGACCCTTGATGGTCGAGGACAGTTTCGATGATGCAGCCACTTATACCAGCCTACAGATTGCTTTCAAGAATCCCGTTCTCATACCCATGGATGACATAATGCCACCAACGCCACCCATGTCCCAGTGTGCTCCCGAGGATGCCCACCAGCATTACGATCCGATTGATATCAACTCTCAGGCACAGAAGTCGAAGGCCGTCCCAGCCCGACCAGCACCACCCGTTCCCATGCCAGCTATCCTGACGGTTCCGTTCCCTGCCGAGGAGGAGAAGCTTCCGCCCTTGCCGCCAAAGAGGATTCGCAAGCAAGACAGCAATGCTGAGAACCGTTCCATTGAAGCAAACACGGTTCAGGCCAGACCCTCGACGGCAGAGTCGCCGCTGAACAAGCGACTCCCTCCGGCACCCACTCCCAAGAACCCCAATTTCAACACCTTGCCCAGGCAGAAGAAGCCGGGCTTCTTTTCGAAGCTGTTCTCCCGGCGAAAGAGCAAGCCAGACGTGGCCCAGGACCAAGGCTCGCTGCAGGACTCCAAGGCAAACAGCCGAGAGCCGAGCATAGGACACTTTAACATGCAGGATCCCATGAGGGCTTCGCTCAGATCATCAAAGTCGGCAGCTCCCATCATTTCTGTTCCAACTCCCAACAAATCCAGTCCCGTAAAGGCCAAGAAGCCCGGCTCCAAGCTGGGCAAGCCAGTGGGTCGCAGTGTGAGCAGCGTCTCCGGAAAGCGACCCGCCTATCTCAACGCGGATGTGGTGCACATTCCCCTGAAGGGTGACAGTGCCAACAGCTTGCCCCAGCAGCAGAGGAACGAGGCCTACTCCCAGTCGAGCACGATGTCGGTGGGAACTGGTCTGGACAGACGCACAGCGTCCGCCCTCCAGCTAGCCGACATACCGATCAGCGAGGGCGGCATGGAACTGGTGGCCATAGCCGACCGCCAGAGCCTGCACAACCTGGTTAGCTCCATCGAGGGCCACTTCAACGTCCAGCTGGACCCCAACTTGGACCTGACCGAGGCCGAGCACTTTGCCCTGTACACCAGTGTTCCGCCCCTGGCGGCGGCCAGTGAATTTGACGAGACCTCCGCCTACTACGCCCCAGTGGATGCCGGGGAGATTCTCACGCCTGAGGAGGTGGCCAAGCGATTGGCGGCCAATGGCCTTAACTAGGCCACGAATTTGTTAGAAACCATTTGTTAGTAGTCAAACGAACGAACTCACAATCGAAACAAGTCGGACACGAAGCCAGAAGCCAAACTCTGAACTCTCAGGAGCTCTGGTGTCCACTTGCCGGAGGTCAGACCTTCTAAAAATTTGTATTTGTTTTATATTTGATAATTGTGCTAAAGTATCCTTCCCCCAGAAGCCATTAATTGGTTAAATATTTTGTAAGCGATACCAGGCATGAAACCAAAAAACCCAACCCTAAAATGGGTTGAAAAATATTTGTTATTGTCCAGGTTGCCCATTTTGAGGGTTCGAACCGAAACCAACTATTGTATTTAAGCGAAATGACTCAATTTTCAGAGTAGAACTTTGCGTTAATTGAAACCAGAAAACAGAAACCAAATCCCGAATCTATGTACAACTTTGTGTGTATATTTTGTTTTATAGATCCAGCGCACTTGAGGCGGAAACGTCAGAAGACTGGCGGCGATCCCATGCACCTACTGCTCCAGCAGCAGCAGAAACAGCAGTTGCAACAACCCGATCACCCGGATGGCAGTAAGTCATCGATTGTCATTTGTCCTTTTAATGCCACATAACTCATTGGTGTTGGCTTCCCCATTATTTGTGGCTTTGCCCGTCTTTGTCTCTCTCTCGATACTTGTCCCATCTGTGTCTGGGTCTCCTTGGGTACTTTGTCTTGAGATGCCAGGCATCCAACTGATCCTACCTGGTCGAATAGTTTTCCTATTTGGCGTTTTTTTCGGTATACAAAGACTTAATTGAACTAGTCATCGGCCCGATGATGTATTAATCGAATAGACTCTTAGCAAATATTAGAAAGCACTCACTCAATGCACACCCACAATCACGATACTGACAAGTAATTAATAAATAAACAACAAGAAGGAAAGGTCCTTTTTACATTTATATATTGATTTACATATATAGTCGAAATTTTAGCAATATTTTTGGAGTCAACAGGAGTCAGGAGATTATTTGGAATCAAACCAAGAAACATAAAACATAAATTTTTGTCGTTTTTTTGAGGAATATTTGATATTTTTATATAAAGAATAAAACTACAAGTTTGGTAAAAATATTTTGTAAAAAAGAATATCGTAGCTTAATAAAAACAGAAAAGAAGTTAAAATTAATATTTATAAATAAGTGTTTTTTAATGTTGAAACATGGAGTTTTTAGGTTAAAGTAAGTTTTGCTCCAAGGCCTTAAAATATATTTACTTCTGAGTAAGTTTTTAAGGATTTTTTAAGCTCGAGTTTTTGGTTTTATATTATTTTTTTATTGACATGTTTCATTATTTATTTGATTTAAATTGTGCATGTTATGATTTTTTACTAGGAAGCTTTTTTTTATATACGAAAGTTTTGGGTTAAGTTCTTTAATTGCAAGCGCTTTCCTTATGCCTGGCTAGTTTTGTTTTTGAACTTGTTCTACCTTTTCATTTCATTATGCCTGTTTTGTGTTTTGTTATTTGAAACTGCTTTTATTTAATTATTAATTTGCTTGCTTGCTGCTCGCAGGACAAACTAACATGAATTGCTGGAATGCACAAAGTATACCTCCCATTAAAACGGAACCGAGAGGTAAGATAATTACTTTTTATTTTAACATTTAGGTTTTATAATTATATTTCATTTCGATAAAACCCAATTCCTATCAGATACCTCACCTCAGCCCTTCGGTTTGCCTTATCGAGCCCCTCCTGAGCTAACGCCCTCGCCGCAGCCCCTGTCGCCATCGAGCAACTACAATCAAAACAGCACCCCCTCCCCTTACAACATGGGCTCAGCGGCCACGCCCACCAATGGCCAGCAGCAGCAGCTGATGTCACCCAACCACCCCCAGCAGCAGCAGCAACAGCAGCCACCGCAGCCACATCAGCAGTATGGGGCCACGGACCTGGGCAATACCTACAACCACTTTGCCCAGCAGATCATGGCGCAGCAACACCAGCAGCAGCAACAGCAACATCAGCAGCAGCAGCAACAGGCACTGCAATTCCATGGGAATCCCTTCGGAAATGCGGCAACTAGTCATTGGGAGTCGAAATTTGCGGGGGGAGCAGGAGCCACGGACATCAAGCCGGCTCCTGGCACCAACCATAACAGCAACAATCTCAGCAATCTCAATAATGCCTTCACCATGCACAACCTGCTGACATCCGGCGGAGGTCCTGGGGCAGGCAGCAATCTGCAGTGGAACCTGACCACAAATCATCTGGTGGGTGGAGTAGCCAGGTCTTGTCCAAAACCAACTCTTCTAATGACTAATTAATTACAGCACAATCAGCACACGCTCCACCAGCAACAGCAGCAGCAACAGCAATTGCAACAGCAGCAACATGCCCCGCCCATGCATCAGTACGATAATAGTGCCCCCAGCAACAATAATAACAATACCAATAACCCCAACAATAACAACGCAATCAACCAAGCGGATAATGGTCCCACGATCAGCAATCTGCTGAGCTTCGATAGCGAGCAACTGGTGCGGATCAATTCGGAGGATCAACAGATATTGCGCCTCAACTCAGAGGATCTGCAGATTTCCAATCTATCCATATCTACGTAATACCTTTTCGCAAAAAACCCATTAAGCTTACCATTTAAACTGAGCAGAAACCTAGGAGGCAGTAGGAAGATGATATAGCATTTAGCATAATCGACCTGGTTGTCGTCAAGTGAATTGTTTTAGCTTTGTCATAATTAGTTGTAGTGCAACAAAAAAATGTAAAATGTGTGTTTTAGGTTATGTTTTTTAAATATGAATAAAATAATCGTTTTAGCAGTAAAATAATACAATCTGTCATTATCTTTTCGAGTATGGCAAAGGTGAAACTTTGCTTTTGATAAATAAAATCAATATTCAATTATCTCTAATGATTTTGAACACCTAACGAGAGTTTAATCGTCTACAAATATTGTATTTTTATAAAATTCGATATCAGTTTGCTTACATACCTTCATTGCTGTTGAAATGATTTTTCGCATCGATCTCGTTATATTCTTTTTTTGTTTTATAAAAACGGTGAGTAGCTGCATCTGGAAATACTGCCTTTAAATGAAAGCTAAAACTGCTCATAGATGGAGTGCCACCGAGTGGACTTTACCAACATAAAATGCAGCAGTTTCGATACAAATTTCACAACTTTCGAATATTGTTATATAAAAGCTGTCAACCGAACCCTAAAACACGTTTCAATCAAGGCTGTCCTATTGAAGGTTCCTGTAAATCATTTCAAGGTAGGACTAGACCTTTATAATGTCATTTTTCTACATTTATGGTATTCGTTTTATATTTAGGTGAATTTTGCCCTCTATAAGCGTTCGAATGGTTTGTTGCCGGTCAACTATAACTTCACTTTCGATGGCTGTAAGCTGCTCGAAGAAGTCCAGAATCCCTTGGTATCCTTTTTGTTTAAAACATTCCGAACTTACACGAACATAAACCACTCGTGTCCGTATGACGTAAGCTATTCATGGGTCTAAATTGATTCCGATTTGGGTTAATGATTTTAATTACAGGATGATATAATTCTCGATAGGCTGCCAACCAATTTTATATACGAGAAGCTAAACAACATTTGGCCATTTCCGGCGGGCGACTATGTTTTTTCCAGCAATTGGATTACTTCCGGCGTGATTCGGGCCAACGTGAGGATCCACGTGTCGTATTCATTATAAATATTGGACACTTTCTTTGATATGCATATACTAACTAACAACTTTTTTAAAGATTTCAAACAAAGTCAAGTGTCAAAAGATTAACAGAACGCAAATATTAAACAGTAACAAAAACTATTAAGTAAACTTCAAGAGGCTTGTAGATGATGCCTGCTTATCCTGGTTCTTTTT
This sequence comes from Drosophila vallismaia, assembly GCA_035047325.1. NCBI lineage: Eukaryota > Metazoa > Arthropoda > Insecta > Diptera > Drosophilidae > Drosophila > Drosophila vallismaia. Next base: position 19,695,733 of record JAWNPU010000090.1, on the reverse strand, counting down.
GTCGTTTACAGCATCACAATCACAGTCCTCGGCCAATATAACGCCCTCGTATTGGGGGCTGCGCGAAAATAGTCCCTTCAGCTTGTTGACCGCCCCTGGAATTAGGGGCGGTGGGGGTGGTGGAGTTCCTGGCAACATGTAGTGGGCCACGAAGTGCAGCATGCGGTAGGTGGCATGCTGGTAGACCTGGCTCTGGGCAAAGCACTGGCGGATTCTTTGGCCCAAGGTGGCGGCCAGGCAGTTCTGCAAAGTTACCAATTGTTCTTCCTTCTCCTGGATTGTCTGCTCCATTTCCAACGAGTGCTCCAGGAGCTTGCTATTTATTTAAGAAGGATATCTGGATATAGTGTGTTTATTAATCGCATGGAAGTCCCAACCTGTACTGGTCATCGACGCCTTCCTTGAGTTCTTCCAGTTTTCCCATATTTTCACGCAACTTTTCAATAAAGTCCCGTTTGATGGTCAGGTCGATGTGTAGGAGTTCCAACTGCTGTTTCATCTCCTTCAGGGCGCACTGGCTCTCCTGGTATTCACGCTGCAACTGGGTCAGCTGCTCCAGCTGCTGGCGCTGCTCGGTTGTGACCCTGAAGAGCTCAGTCTTGAGCGATTCCTGGACATCCTGCATATTTTCTATGTCCAGGTTCTTGGTGGCCAGCTCCTCGGCGAGCTTATCCTTTTCGCTCCTGGTCTGCACCAGCATCAAGCTAAGCTCCTCGTAGGAGAGCTTAGTCTGGGCGTTGTCCCGATACGATTGTCTCAATTGGTCATTTAAGGTGGCATTCCGGCGCTGCTCCACGCAGAAAAGCGAGTTGTAAACATGCAACTGGTTGCGATTCTTCACGAACTATGGAAAAAGTATAAAAGGGTATCCCTCTGACCGTAACTCTTAACCCAAGGGTACTTACACTCTTTTTGTAGTCCTCCACCTGCTCGGCGAGGTGACGCACCTCCTCGCGTCTCTTGCGCCAGGCATGCAGCATGATGGTATTAAAGATCCTGAGACTGGCCACGCGGGCGTCCTGCTCCGGACCAACCACGAAGCTCATTTTTCCTTCACCCGCCTCACAGAGGGGCAGCACCAGCTTTGCCATACTGGTGTCTAGTTCCGAAGGAACTACAGCAGCAACTGCTTCCGCCTCCTGATCCTTGGCCATCTTCCGTGACGATGGAACGTGGGCCACCAGTTGGTAGTTGCCGGTGCGGCGTGCCTCCTTGAAATCCATTTGGGAAACAGACTTACGGACACGGAAATTAATCATGGCAGCGGTCTGCTGGCGTTTCAAGGTCAAGTAGGGCGCCACGACTGTGGAGGTCGCAGCGGAGGGTTTCTTGGCGAAGCTGCTCTTTGGAGCTACCGTGTAGTTGGGCTGCCCCGAGCTGGTGGTGGCCATCGAGTTGTCCGAGGACGAAGGCGTCAGCATCATTGCCTTGGGAATTTTGTTCAGCAACTGTTGGTTCCTCTCGGCGAGGCTGAAAGGGAACATGAATCCAAGCCAAGCCCAGTCACTACTTGCCCCTAAATAATAGCCTTTCACAATACTTACATTTCCTTCTTCAGGTTCCTTGACCCATAACTGCGGCGCTTCTTGAGCTGCCCAGGAATCAGGGACTTTGAGTACAATGCTCTGGGCGATCCCTTTTGGGAGATATTATTCAAAGGTGAGGGGTTCACCTGACGGATACGAGGACTTTTCGGCCACATTACGTCGAAAAATAAAACCGAATCCAACAAATAAATCGACAACTTTTATATTTTGTTTTTTGTTCGAAACGTAGTGAAATCAACTATAGAACTGTATTTTGGTGAAGGAAACAAACAAGTCAGACCTTTGGGACTGACATAAAAGGGTAAGGCTTACTCTTCTCAAAAAATGCTCACTTTTCATGATAATGTGTCTATTTCTCGGGAAATGGATGGGAAGGACCCATATGGCCCACTGCAATGTCTATATCTCGGCCTTGGAAAATATCGAAAAGTATAAAAAGGACCCATATGGCTCGCTAAGAATATTTTGAACCAAATTCTTTATGCAGCAATTAAAAATCCTATAAAATTGTTGTTTAATATTCAAAATAATCAAGAAATTACGTGAATTGACATGAAACCAATAAGTCTACCTATAATCCGGAGCAAGTTCAAAGCCGGAGAGATATCCTGCTGGGAGCACCAGTTGTCATCCACTCAACCATCACATCCGGCTGAGTTCTCACACATCGTAAGTTGATGCGGTTGCCTCCGCATCCGTTTTCTTATTTTGCGGCTCATTTTCCCGGGGGGCGCAATTTCCGCTAGATTTGGCGCCAAATGTGCGTTCAAACGCAGCTCACCACAACATTGGGCGATGCGTGGAAAAGCTCAGTGTGAAGAACTCACCACGCCCTGTGAGTGTGCGCAAATAGTGAAAGCTCCTCTCTGTCGCGCTTAGAACAGCCGACAGCCGGCCCTAGGACAACTTTTGTCTGTTCATATTGTTTTTGTTGCGGGTGGTGGATGGTGGGTGGAAAGGTGGGAGATTGGAAGACCCCTCTGTGTGGTGGCCAAGGCGGCATCGGCTTCATTAACGGTTCGTCGCTGGTCGCAAGAGGTTGTCGGTCTCCTCGAACTGGTTGAAGTAAAGAAGGCTTATCCCCAAATCTGCGAGCGGAAAACTAACGTAAAATTCAAATCGAAATGGAAATGTGCTCATAAAACAATTGATTCATATATAAATGCATTAATTCGGCTCAGGTTTCGCATTGGAAAGCTCTGTGTTGGTGCGCGTGTGCTTCGAAAACGAATAAAAAATTGAAAAGTTTCGAGTGGAAAATTGAAAATCAACAAAATATATTGAATTATTGCTCTGGCTGAAAATTCTGATTTAGGTGAGTTCTGGAAGCCATCTAAAAATAATCCCACTGCCTCCACCGCTGCCGCTGGGAGATTACAAAATTCCGATTTGTTTATAAATAATTGGCCATTAAGAGCAAATACAACATATTGGGTTTGCGGCAGAATATTTCATTGATGTTCGGCGGGTTTCTCCCAGCAGATCAATTCAAGAATCACAAACTGGTATCTGGGGATCTTAGTCACTTTCCCCCAACGGGCTACAGGTGTTACAATCTCGGACGCTTACGTCTTGACGTCTTGGGGAAAAAGTTATCTAATTACATTAATCATGCGGCGATCTAACGAGAGCCAAGACAACGTCACACTATTCTGTTGTTTGGTCATTCGGATGACCTGTTTTGGGTTTTGGCTGGGAACGTTATTAAAGCCAATAAAAAGTGACTGACGTGTTAACTGGAATCAAGTTAATCGAATAGGCGCACGCCTCGGTTTCTGGGAACGTGTGCAGCTTGAAAGTGTATTTAAAAATGTTCCTGGAACGGCAATGCATTATTAAACTGATTTCAGGTTGGCAATTGAACGATTTTATTCGCATTACTGACATTTGCAAAAACGTTTAGCCATTGAATGGTGGCTTTTCCTAAGAATCGTTAAGTGACTAAATAAAACTTGGGTAAGAGTTTTTAGCCATAAAAGAGGTAACGTTTGGTAGAACTCTTATTAAATCGATTTTCACTGTTTCTCCTATATCTATGGAGCCCAAACGATATCAAGTTACTGTAAATTTTGTCACAATCACAATAGTTCGAAACCTTATCTGACCTTTAAACAATTATTTCCCAATTATTTCCACTTTAAAAACAAAACAAACTTTAAAACACAAACAAACTATTAAAGCTTTGAAAGTACGCGTGGAACTCAGAATGTGGAAAATCGCAATAAGTTTTAATCCAACTCCCGCCCACTCCCTAGCCCAATGCACCCCACAAATTGGCGAGGCGTTAATTAATTAACAGTTGTTGCGTTTGCTCTTTCGCTGCCGTTTGCTTATTTATTTGTTGTTGGTTTTGTCCGTAAGGTAGAAGCAAAACAATCTGGCGTCTATCTCGATGAGTCTGGGTTACCTTTGGTTGTGAAATGATGGAGTCAGTGTCTTCGGATCAGACAGCCTTGATATATCGTCGCTACACAGAGAAATATAATATATTGCTGTGATTGAAAGTATTTACAAGTTTTCTGAAATATTAGGATGTTATATATCTGTAGTTATAAAAGCCACATCACAGATACAGTAAAAAATGTCTGGATTGCATGCGGAACTCCAGCTTTTTACAAGCAACTCCCCAACAGCAGTTACCGATTATATAATGTGCCAATGTAAAATGCAAAGTGAGTGGAAACTGGAACTGCAACTGTGCATACTCCTCTCCCTTCCATGGTTGGATCCCAAATTTTCCCCACTCTTTGGAGTTGCTGATCATACGGTAACTCTCTTGGCGTTCGCTCTCACTAGATTTCCGCATGAGCAAACACACAGATACAAACACATACGCCAAGCGGCCCCAATCGAAAGTAAACGTGTGATATAATTGTATCGGGTTAGCCACTGGAATTGCGAGATATGTGTGTGTGACGCCGATGATTCATCGCGAGTTTGGGGAATCCAAAGCCAATCAAGTGCTTGAGACCCAAAATCAAGCCCAGTAGACGGACAGGTTTTTGTTTGCCTTTTTAATATTTTCATGCACATCTACGAGTATGCACTCTTGGCCAATTTCCGTCTTTTATTTATTTATTCATATGAATTTAGATGTTTTTTGTTCGCAGGGGACCTTAAAAGGACATTAATATTCGGATTAAATAATCGATTTCCTAGTAAGCTATTGGATTTCCCTTTCTGCAAGAATTTCTTCCGATAAACTTAGCATGAATGACTCCCCACGGGGCGTATGAGCGATTTACTCAGAGCATCTCGGATTCGGAGCAGTATTTAATTTTTTCTTTGAAAATGTTTTTACGTCTTTCTGTCATGTTTTTGCCGATGGTCAAAAATGTTGGTAATTTTGCCCATCGTGCTATCGATACGCCTGGCAGCCCCTGCTCCCCCTGGTGGCTGCTTATCACTATTATTCTCCAGCTGAATGTCTTGAATGTTAATGCTCTGCGGTCTTTGTTACGCTGCCTCTTTCGAGGGCGTCGGCGACCTTTCGTCGTGACTTTATCGGGGGATATACACTGACAAAAACCAAAGCAAAAGATTATGATATGAAAACTAAAATAATTGGTTACCAAAACAATACTTCCTTTTTTCAAACACTTTTTCCATTTTAACAAAAATAGTTTTTAAAGTTGGTAGGTAGTTATTCTCAGTGCATTCAAGCTGGCCTTAATGTGGAGCTCAACGAAGAGGAGCAATAAAAGCGACAGCAACAACAAGTGGTTGCCCAACTATGCGCTTCACTGTGTCACCACCCCCTCGCCATACCACTTCTCTCTTTTTCTTTGACTTGCCATCCCACTTACACTTTTGACGATGTCTTTGGGGCTTGGCTTTGTTTGTCTGCAGTCAGTCACCTGCTTTATCTCTTTCCCGCTTACGCATGTGACCTTGAATCGCACACATGTGCCAGAATTGCAGGGGGATGCAGGGCGGGGTAGCTTTGTCGTTGCCTCAGCTTTTTTACAATTTTTCTCCTTATCTCCATCACCTCCTTCTTTTATTGTGGAGCGAAGAAACAAGCTTAATTATGAGTGGAGATTTTTGTGACGTCGGCTCGGTCTTGCGACGTCACAAGCCCACATAAAAGTATCTGCATCGATCTAGAGTGATACGATAGTTATTTTTAGCTCAGAGATACTTAAACAGATTTCATTTATCAAATGGAACAATGGATCGTAACGTACATATATAGTCTCCTATTTTTTCCCCATACAATTATTTATAATTATAAAAATATTTAACGATTCCAGTTAACAGAGGATCACTATTTTTATTGTTGCTTGTTGTTTGTTTGTTGTTTTGTTGTAATCCTATACAGACATAAATTGGGAACAGAAAATAGCTCACAGAATGCATTTGGGGCCCAAACAGAACCGAACCTGCCCACGTAGAAGGAAAACTTTTTTGTTAGTTCGGAAATCTGTGAGGCCAAAAGAAAAATATTTGAATGGGTGTACAGTGTACACACGGGCACAACAATAATGAATTATTTCTGCCCGAATTGCAATGTTAGCAACAAATATTCGCCCCATCCCTGTGAAAATATATACACCCGTTTGTTTGCCTGCACTTGTGTTTATTTAAATGACTAAAATCTGCCGATGGCAGATGGAAGAACAGAAGCCAAAAATTGAGTTAATAACTCGGCCTGACCTTAGACGCTGTCGAGACTTTTTCCTCATTTTGGGGAATTTTTGCCATTTTGCTTGCGTGAATTGGCCGAGTCCATATATTGTAGATTTTATAATTTACATTTGTCGAGGGCCGCGCTAGTTTCAGGTCTGTCAATTCTTCGGAAAATCAATAAAAATATTCATCTGTCAATATTTAATAAATAGGATCTATTGTTATGCATCTGGCAAAACAGATGTGCTACCATCAGATGGCCAAATAAATGTAAATTTAAGGTGAAAAGTTCATTAAAAAGTTTGGACCTGGAAACTGAATAATTCACAAGGTTTTTGCACTGATCGATTAGTGTTTGATCTCTTTGATCTTTTGTTTTAAGAATGTTTTTGAATTCGAATATTTTCAACATGGTTAGTTTTTTGCGGAGAATATAGTAGAGTTCATTAGACATAACACCTTAGGGATTAATTTTTTAATGGTATTTACACCTAATTTAATCCAATAAACTTTCTTCCCTGAAAAATCACCTGGAACCTGTGTGTAGTATTTATAGCCAAAAATCGAATTCGAAACACCTGCCATGCACAATAAAAATCTCAACACTTTGCTAAAACCCACTTAAGAATCTATAATAATTTTTTGCGCCATGTTACGTCATAGGAACGCACTTGAAAAAAGTTGTATAAGTTGTATAAAAGAAACAAAAGTCAAAATCAATAAACACAACACAAGAAGCAGACGTAAGAAGCACGAACATCAATGGAGGGAATTGGCTTGAAACGAAAACAAAAGTGCCAGCTCTAAGAGCAGTAGAGCAACAACAGTAATAGCGATAGCGGATCCAGTACAGTTTATCACGTATACGTATCAAGTATACGTACTGAGTGCAAGTGGCGGATCGGCTGTAGGGAGAGAGCGAGCGATTCACAACGCTGCCGAAGTTGAGCTGGCCTGCTAACCAGAGGGAGACTTCCGCTCATTTTTAATCTGAACTTGGCCGGCATCGGACGTGTCTCGCTCCCTCTCATATTGTGCAAGTCGCACGCGACTCTAAGTGTGTGTTTGTGTCATTATTAAATATAAGCAACTCGACGCGACAACTACAAAGTGAACTACAGATGTGTGTATAAATCAATGTCCGCTAATAACTGGCTGCGGCTGCAGTGTCTATAAAAAATAAAAGTCCCAACCAAAAAAAACAACCTTTGTTGGTGTTGGTTTATTGGCCAAACCGATACCGAAAATTTTGGCCCGTTTTGTTTGTGACTAAGCCACACGCGCGATAAGCCAGACAAACAAAATACAAAACACAAACAAGTGAATAATAATTCGGAGCTTAATCAATTACACGTGTCAATGCAAATAAAGAGATAATTCGATTATTGTGTCGCCGAGTGCATTGGATCACAAGGAATTAAAAATTAAATTGAATCAAATTGAAACTAATAAAGTTGTTTTGGCATTGCAAGAGCGAAAGCAACCAAACCGCAACATAAACCCCCATTTAAGGTTAGCTGGCAATAACAATTTTAGCTGAAAAACAAAATGAGCAAATCTAAGGCGTAGTTTGTAAAGCATCGCCTAGCTTCTACTAGTCGGATTTATAGAAACCCTGTACAGTATACACCCAGGCTTGGGTACAGACAGACAGCTTCCCGTATTGCAATGACACTGCAAGAAACCAAACAGCATTGGCACACAGAAAAATAGAGAATAATTCATAAATTATAATCCCAGATACATAAATAAATATCAACTTTTGCTGTGGGCAATTAATTATCCAAGTGCCGCGTGAAATGCAAATTTTATTTATAAATATTTGAGGGGAAACAATGAAAGCTACAGGCACCTCTGAATTCCTTTGGTAGATGCAAGTTTGTTCTGTTTGGAAAACATCTCCCTCAAATTTGACATTTTAGTCAATAAAACTCGAGTCTTGACAAGAATGACAACTGAATCATATTTCAGCGTCCATCAAGATTCTTTGCTAACAGTGTAACAACCGCACAGATCAATAATATATGCTAATAAATCTCCACACAATGCAGGCAGAAACTGATTGCGATTTAATAAATAAGAATAATACTTAGTTGGTATTTAGTGAGACGAGTGTGGCTTTTGATTACAGAGAAACATTTACATACTGGTCTAGATTGTGCCGGAACTGTTCCCCAGAGTAGTTTTTTCGATTTTTCTTCCTTTATTGTTCAGCTCAGAAAAAATGCCAATTGCCTTGAAAAAATGCAACTTTTTTGTTTCTTTTAAACGAAAAGATGTCCAATAAAGCAATAAAATGATTTTTTGGCTAATTTCGAGATTCCTAATCTCCAAATATCGAAACCAACTCAAGAGGAACAGCGCTCTGGTGCTATTTTCGAGGCTGGCAAAGAAATGTATCCAATATTTATATTATCGAAATGTAAATATTTTTACAAGTCGGTAGAGCAACCGGGGAAAAGTTTATAAAAATTGCCACGGCATCTGGATCGTTTCGTTTATTTCGTTTGTAATCAAAGGAATACACAGCACAGCAACCTGGAACTGCAATCGAAAGACACAAAATACCATAAAGACTTAAGAAATCCATAAAAATAGAATGAAACAGAACAGTCATGGTCAAAACTTACTTAAATATCGAGTTGGCCAGAAGCTATCCCTACTCGTATTGCTTTTATTGAATCTTTTCGGCAATTGTTGAAAGAATACAAAACACAAACATCATCCACGATTTTCACACCTTTTCCCATCCGAGTGTGTGTATGCCAATGTGTTTGCTTACATTCAATATATAAAGTCGAAGCAGCTATAACTTTGCAACTTGTACTAAACAGACTTTTTTCCAATTGAAAGTTATTGTAAATTAAATGCCAGAGCCAGAAAGGTCGCAGGTGGGCGAGGAATTGTGTTCCTTGGGCAGCCTCAAGCCGCAAGTAAACAATAAAAGGCCCTCTACAAATATTTTGGCAATGTTTTACCAATGAATTGGCTTTCTTTTTTAGACAATTTCAAAAATGTAGCATATTCAGCGTAATATTTCCAATATTAGTAATGAGAAATCATAAAATTGTGACCAGAATTGTGCTTTCAGAGTTTAACCTTATCAATTGACCCCAAAGTTATCAACAAAGTTGTCCCATTTACAATGTGCCTTTCCAAAAATCAAATTCCACTCGAACAACCACCAACTAAACTTTACATTCATGTGTCATTCACATTTCGGAAATAATTCACACCCGAGAATATTGGAAAAAAGAATGTGGAGGCGGACTGGCATTACGCATACGCCATGTTGTACCGAATCTGAATCTGAATTGATTGAATCGTGAAAAGTTTTATGGCGAAATAATTAAATGCTGCGGTTTCTTCAATACAATTTTTGGGCATCGCGTGTCGGTTTGTTGCGAGTTGTGTGAATTTTCCGTTTTGTCTTGGCCATTAGTATGGAAATGGCTCTAACGCTTCACTGGCCGGGTCCGTTCTGGCCTGTCTGCTGTGGTCTGGTCGGGTTCGCCAGTCGGTATTCGGGGAACGCTTTGGGTTACGGCAAGCATTATTTACTTGACTGCAAAAATGCTTCCTTTGATTTGCTTGGAATAGCATGAAAATCGATTTAACTTTAACGCAACTTTAATGAGCGATGAGGGAAGCCGAATGTAACCGGAAAATATGAGGGAATTAATTGCTTTTTAATTATTTGGGCACACATTCAGGCAACATTCAGGTGATGCGAAAGCTTTTACGTTCTTCATTATAAAAAACCATCGGGGAGAAATATATATTTCGGGTTTATGGGTTCCCTTGTTCTGTGAAGTCAAACACAGACAATTGAGGGCCGCTGACTCACACCGATTGTGGCATGAAATATAGGCTACAACCAGGGTTATCTTGGGACAGTGACACAGAGCTTACTCCTAGTTCTATCTTTAGAAGGCAATCTCCAGTTCCTAATTAGCCGAGGAAGTCTGAGGAAGTCTTCGCTGTGGGATTACCCATTGATAGGCGTGTGGAAAGCGTTATCAAAATCAGCTTAGTCTAAATGCCACTCGGGGGCACGTGCCCTCGGCCAAGGGAAAGCCATTTGAGCTGCCTGTCTGAACAAATTAAATAAGAATTTTCCGTATGAAAATGCTCCAGCAATCAGCACACAAAACGTTGATTAAATTACGAGAGAGCGTTATGAAAAAATACGAAATGGAAGGTAATCAATAAACAGAATATTGTGAGGCATACAGTAGGCTACTATATAGTCTTTTTCGTAATATTTAACATTTATTTACCGCTGCTTCGTACATTTAATTTATTTTAGACGTTAAAAAGTTTATTTCTGTGTTTGTTTGAGTAACAAATCGAATCGATTGTGACCTTAGAAAAGTTTCGGATCGAGGAGTAAACAAACATTAGTTATTTATATATGCGATGCATATAGAACGGCAAATGGTTTTCCTGCAAGTGACAGCGGAACTAAGAAGGACACTGTCGAAGAAGGACACTGTCTAAGAAGGAAAGTCATAATTTTCCAACATTTATTGATTTTTTTGCCATAGCCTGCTAAGAGTTTTGGTGACAGGCGAGATTCGTAGGGAAAAACTTTCTATTTGAATTTAATTTTTTTGGTAGAAATATATCAAAAATATATACTCGTATAATAAATGCAAGGCACTCGGCTCCGACACTAGGACATTGACAGGACCTCCAGTCACGCACCCACACATGGGTCGGCTTAAGCACTTGAGGTGCCAATGGGAGAAAGCAAGGAGAGTGCTTCGAGTGGGGGAGTTGTCTGTGTTTGATGTGGAACCTTGCCGGTGTGTACCTGGGTGTGTGTGGCTGAGTGTGATTAGGCCATCAGGGGGTGGGTGGGTGAGTGAAGTGTGTGTGCCAGTGGGTGGCGAAATTTCGGCCCCAGCTCCTGCACCGATGCCATCCCCTTATTCTCTTCTATTTAGCCGTGTGTTTATTTTCGGTTCAGAACGCGATTTTCCAATCGATTGAGCACGTGACAAGGTTCTACCGCTCAAATATGTATGTCACACGACAGTCCAAGTAGATTTACGGCTCCGGGACCCGCCAGCGTAACTCGAAACCTACAATTCCATTGGCCATCCCAGATACAGCCGCAGATATCTTTATTTCCAATGCCATCTATTTTTGACAACGTTTAATTAAAATTTTTCTTCTGCAATACCCAACTCTGTTTTATTTTGCGTGGGAGAAAACCTTTTTGTTTGCTTTATTTATGCATCAATTCGTAGCTCTGATTTATGTCGCCGAATTCTTTCCTTTCCGAGTACTTTCCGAGTCCTTTCCCCAGTCCCGCCCATCCAACCTAAACCTAAATGCGAATTAAATTTGTGCGTTGTTTTTTCTGTTTGTAGTGCCCTGCCGGGCCATCTTAAAGTATTATTCAGCTCAAGTTATGTCCAAATTGAGGAGGAAGATACTCCGGGCTAGACAAGCGGAAGCGATGGAGGCTGAAGGCTTTGGGGAGTCCTGGAAATGGAGATGAACCAAGCAATTACGCTTTTGGGAAGCTGTTTTGCGTTTGGGGCACTTCATAAAATAGAAAAAATTAAACGGCAGGGCAGGCAGAATGCGAATAAAATTTTGAGAGTATTACAATTTAAATTGGAAATAGAGAAGTTTGTTCTTTTGCTTAATCAGTGTATTAATAAGTGGATTTCCTGTAGCTTCATCGAATAAATTAAAACGAGGTTAGGGAGCCTATTAGATGCTAAACTTTTAGCTTTATAGGTTAAAGAGCTAATTGACATACTTGGAAAGTCTAAATATACACCATCTGTTCACATATGCGAAAAGACTTAACCAATTAGCTCGCCCATTAGTCCCTTTTGCTATTTTTGGATCGCTGAATGCTTCGAGAACGAGGTCCTTTATGTGTGTTTTAAGGGAAAGGATTACGGTAGCGCATTTATTGTGGTTTTGTTTTAATTTTGAGGCATAATTAGGTTTAAAATATTTAAATTTCAATTAATTTCGGAGACAAGCAGGAGATATTTCATATTTTATGCCACTAAGCGGGGAAAAAAGCAAAGGCCTGCCTTCTTTCATTCAAGTTTAAACAATGTCGCAGCTAAGGCCCGTATATGCCATCGCCAGGATATCGTCAGGACGATGGTCCAGTGTGTGTGTGCTTTGTGTTTTTGAGGGGGAGGACGTGTGTATCCTTTTGACAGTAAGAGAGATTAGCGGGTTAAAGGAAGCGCCGCTGCCGCCGGAAGCAGTTAAGCAACAGCTACGTCTACTTAAAACTTTCCTGATGTCATTGCCGCTGGCAAGGGTAGCAATATTTGATACACTCGGAAAAAGATCGAAATCTTTAAGAGGTTGTATAGAAAAAAGTGTTTTCCACAAACTGGATAAATGGTTGAAAACATTACGCATACGTAGTGTTGCACAAATGTCCAATATTTTCCACAAACATCACGTATGAATATTGTATTAATTGACAAAACACAATTTATGCCAATTTCCGAATAATCCCATCAATATTCCTGTTCATCACGTTCCTGGCGTTTGTGGAAATGCTCTTTGGCTTATATTACGTATACGCACTGTATGCTGTGTGCGAAATGTGTGAAAATGATTTTAAAATATTGTGTATTGTGGGAAGAATTTTTAATAAAAAAGCCAAATGTATCATAAATATAATCGATGCCTTTGGTATTTCGATATTCGAGTGTTTTTACGGTCGCTGCCAGCCACAGCGACCCACTTTTGCTTATTACACAGCTCAGATGTTCGACACACGTGAGGTTGGGAGGTCGAAGGAGCTGTGGGGCTGCCTGGACAGAGGTAGACCCATAAAGCGTCATGTGGTTCGTAAACAAAACCGAAGGATGTGTCCCCACGTATGGCCATGGCATGGTGTGAATTGCAAAAGAACCAGAACAACCAAAACAGAAATACAAGCAATGACAGACGCAACAACAGAAATCCAGTGACGGACAAATTGTTTTTGCAAGGCTATAAATGTAAACAAAATTAACATATGCAAATTTCTCAAGCCCCTTGCGAGTGTGTATTAGTGGCTTTTGTTGGTGTACGAGGAGTCGGAGGAGTGGCAGGAGTCACAGGGAGCCTTGACGCCAGCGTTTGGCATTTAGACAAATAGGCTGTCTGAGGCTCCTTGAAGACTTTTCCCTGGATTTTATCTTCCTTACATATTGTGTGTGTTGTGTGTTGGGGCTTTTCTTCTTTTGTTGAAAAGTTGAGTTATGTGCGGAAAATGCAAAATACTTTCATGGCCTGCATTCGAGACAGTGTTTGCCTTCTTTGGGCTCTTTATGGCTCCGACTATTAAAAACACATTACACGGACAATGTTATTATCCCAAATACAATCGAATAACAACGATAAACTTGATCGATGCTTGCATTATGTCAAACGGAAGTCCTTAAGGTCCAAAAAACATGTTTTCAGATTTGTAACAATTCCAGACTTACTTGGTTGGAATAAATGATGCCGAAATTTACATTAAATTAATTTAAAAACATACTTTATAATGACACTTTGTAATAACTAATTTTAACCCCTGAGGTTGCTCTAATTTTCCCAGAATTTAGGATTCATTGATAACCTTATCACCGTAAAACCCAGCACGACCTTTAGAGTCACGCCGAGAGATTCCCCAGCAACACCCATTCTTCCATTCTTTGTTTCGGTTATCACGACAGAAACCGAAATGCAACAGATTATGTTATCAGCTGATATTTGGGGGAAAGAAATAATCACCGAGATAAGGCGGTGGTCTTAGGACGATGGAAATGGGATTTTCACGGAGGTTAAATCAGATTTTGATTTAGTCTTTAATGGCCCAGCGTGGGTTGTGCTCTTGCGAAATTCCTGGGGGATAACCCTCCCTCGGAAAGTCGAGTGAACGGAACTAAGATTAGCTACCAACTAATCAGATCAACGTCACACCTGTTTTTTCCCCTAATAAAGATTGTAATTTCTTCAAGTCGGACAGAAGTCCATAGAATATTCTATGATAAGGATTATTAATCGTAAATTGAATCAAATAATTGTGTTTTCAAGCAGAAATCAATCGAGTTACAAGTTGCTGGATTATTTTCAATCTCCTATCTTAAGTGAAACAATTTGTAGACTCTTGGCTTATTTATATTCAAAAACATCGATGATTGAAGATGTCTGTAAATAAGAGGGACGAAATTCAGCAGAAAAACACTAATCTATCATGAAAAACATTAGCTATATGAAAAATCTAATGACAATCTATCATTTCTTTAATTCGCAGGCACACAACAGCGAAATCCAATGGCTGAGGAGTTCTTGGGTGATATACGTACGTATAAACAGCCATCAATTTATGGCACATATAGCGTCTATATAGTCCCAATTAATCTAAACAGAGCTCCCATAGATCCCACCCATAATCCCCTTCCATAGTCCTGCTGCTGGTTCTCGGGTTAATGAATAATCTGGGCACATAAGTCAATCGACAATGCGCTTAATTAGGCCAGGATGAGAAAGCATCAGATTGGCCGGGAATTTTTAGTAGCTAATTGAACATTGTTATTGCTCATGTTGCGGGTGAATAATGTGGAATAATGTGGAATAATGTTGATGTTGCTATTGGAAGCCTGTGGCAGAAACAAAACGCAAATAGCAACAAACATGCAGAGCCGATAATAAGTCTGGCAAGTTGCTGCGTAACTTTTGACGTCAGTGCCTCGACATCTGGCAGTAAAAGAGTTCAAACGAAGGGTACAAGCCACCTCTCACCCTTTTGGCCAAAACAATGGCAACCTAATGCCATTTGGCTTACTTTTCTATATGCCTCATAGGCGACGCAGCGCGTATCTGATGGATACAAATTATCCGCCAGCACGCAGTTTTCGATTTCCGTTTGCCATGAGATTGATGAGTAGTTTCGTATTCACCTTCCTGTTTCTGACTCTTTGACATATTGTAGTTGGTTTTCGGATAAGGTCGTAGTACCTTTCCTTGCACTCAACTTTCCACACCCGGTTCTGCCCTTTTGTTCCTTTCAATCGGAACTAAATATATATTTAAATTGTTATCAAATATTTATTATTCCACAACGCATAGGCTTCGAATTGAGGTCAAAAGTAATGGGACACTCCACCTAATCTCCTAGAGTATTTTAAGCTTCCTACCTTGTATACCTTCTACAACTTAAGCTAAATTGTTCCTGGCACACGGACTTATTGATTTTTGCGTTTTACCAACCCTAGAGGAAATTATCAATGCCAGAATGGAGGCGCACGATGGCGCCATAGGGGGCGGTGGTGGTGGCGGCCAGCCAATATTTCCGCAGTCCACATCCCTGCCGGTAATGTCGTCTCACCTGCCACTACAGCTCCTGGGCCAGACTCAAAGTCCGGCCCCAAAGCCGAGTACCAAAAGCGGACCCCACCTGCGAATCGTGGAGGAGCCGACGAACAATATAATCCGCTTTCGCTACAAGTGCGAGGGCCGCACCGCGGGATCGATTCCGGGCATGAACTCCAACTCGGATAAGGGCAAGACCTTCCCCACCATCGAGGTGTGCAACTACGACGGCCCCGTTGTCGTCGTGGTGTCCTGCGTGACCAGCGACGAACCCTACCGCCAGCACCCCCACTGGCTGGTCAGCAAGGAGGAGGCGGACGCCTGCAAGTCCGGCGTCTATTCCAAGCGCCTGCCTCCCGAGGAGCGGCGGCTGGTGCTCCAGAAGGTGGGGATCCAGTGCGCCAAGAAGCTCGAGATGCGCGACTCGCTGCTGGAAAGGGAGCGCAAAAATGTGGATCCCTTTGGAGGTAAGTTTTGTTTAGAATTTAAAACTAAAGGAAACCTTAAACTAACTCCTCCTTTAGCTAAGTTCGATCACAAGGACCAGATTGACAAGATCAACCGGTACGAGCTGCGCCTGTGCTACCAAGGCTTCATCACAGTGAAAAACACAACGGTGGCCCTGGACCCCATTGTGTCCTCTCCGATTTACGGCAAAAGCAACGAGTTGACCATCACCAGACTTTGCAGCTGCTCCGCCCCGGCAGCCGGCGGCACCGAGATCATCATGCTGTGCGACAGGGTCGCCAAAGACGACATCGAGGTGGTTTTCTACGAAACGGACAGGGATGGCCGCGAGATTTGGAGTCAGAATGCCGAGTTCAAGCCAACGGACGTCTTCAAACAGATGGCCATCGCGTTCAGGACACCGCGCTACAGGAATGCTGAAATCACAGCAAACGTTAATGTGAGTTTATTTCCCAAATCGTGATTACCCGAGACCCAATTATCTGATTAATCTCTTATATATCTTCCTCTGTATACGTCATACTTCGGATGGAGTGACGCAAATAAAAACTTTTCAAATATGTTTTTTCTTCTTCTTCAGGTGGAGCTGAAACTCGTGCGACCTTCGGATGGAGCGACCAGTGCCCCGCTGCAGTTCGAGTACTTCCCCAAATCAGGTACAGTAACTTTTGACAGGCTACAGCGCAAGCTGAAGCGTCGCCAGGAGCTGGACATCTTCCAGCAGATTCTTTCCCTTGACAGCGAAACGACAGCCACGAAATACTCCTGCCCACCTCTGGACCTCAACGACGAGGAGAACAACACGGTGTCCTCCGACGACCAGCAGAGTTCGGGGACACTGAACGAATTCGAGATTGCGGTGAAGAAGTTGCAAATGCAACAGCGAGGCGAATCCCACGAAATGGACGGCGGCACGGTGACTGAGTACACGGATAACGATAACGAACCGGACATGGAAATAGAGTTGGAGGTGCCTCAATTGCTTCCCCAACTGGCCGATGACTGTACCCAGACCTCCACGCCCATGGAGGAGATTCTGCAGCATCCACAGCTCCAGCCCCGTCCTCTGACCAATGTGGATAAAATAACCGAATGGATGAAGAGCAGCGAGTTTGAGCGAACCGACAGCCTCACGGTGGAGAACGGGGACACCATCTCCTTGACCAATAGCACCGCCCAGACCGCATTCACCAACGTGAGCAGCTTGACGGCCAACACGACCATTACTAACCAGTTGGATGACGAAGGCAACGGCCTGCCCCACACGGCCAACGGGTCTCGCCGGGACACCCTGGAAAACCCCGCTGTAAAAGAGCTACCGGACACCGAAAAGGTCGGAACGGAACTGGTCTCGGCCAGTGCCCAGGCTTCGGTGGACTTGGATGAGAATTTCGATGAGACGGCCACGTACACAAGCCTTCAGAGAGCCTTCAATAACCCCATAGATATAGGAGCTCCGAAAAAGGAGAACAAGCAACCGATTCAATACCCACCCACAAATCCCTTCGGTCAGCTGGATGATGACGAATTGGTGGTCCTAACTAATCCACCGGCACCAAGGATAAAAGTAAATGCAGCTCAGACACCGGCCACGCCGCCAGACTCGCCGCCACTACCGCTCCCACCGAGGACCCCGTCGCCCGTTCCCGACCAGCGTCTGCCACCCTTGCCACCGAAGCCACAAAGGAACTCCCAGGACCTGAGCATTGTGAGCGATTCGATATCCATAAGTCGGTCCAGGAACGGCAGCCTCAGCTCAAACAGAACGACTCCCTCGCCGATTATTATTATGCGAACCCCAGACCAGAGTCCCACCAAAAAGCTGCCCACCCCGAGTGCGTCGCCGAAGAAGCGCCAAGGATTCTTCACCCGCTTCTTCTCACGCCGCAAGAGCAAGGCCGACGACGAGGAGTCCATCACTTCGGGCGCAAGTCCCAGCAAACAAGCGGTTGGCTCGAAGGCCACCACTCCCACGGGCAGCCGCGAACCGAGTGTGGCCCATTTTTCTCTAGGGGATCCCAACCGCAGCTCGACCAAATCCATGCAACCCTTGGGCAGAAGCGAAAACAGGAATGGCAAGCCCGTGGGCCGAAGCTCGAGCAGTGTGTCCGGAAAGAGACCTGCCCACCTGGATGCGGATGTGATTCACATTCCCCTAAAGGGAGGCGACAGTGAGAACAGCCTGCTTCGGCCGGAGAGCTACTCCAATGCCAGTACCATGAGCTACGGAAGACCGCTGGATAGGAAGACCCTGAGCACGCTCCAGTTGGCGGACATTCCCATTAGTGATGGCAACATGGAGCTGATAGCCATTGCCGACAGGCAGAGCATCAAGAATCTCTGCGAAGGAGCCTACGGTGTGGTCCTCGATCCCAGTGTGGACTTGTTTGAAGCGGAACACTTTGCTCTGTACACCAGCAAAAGTCCGGAGCCCCCGGAATCCGGAGAGGACGGAGCGGCAGGTGGCGGAGCGGAAGCCGGCGATTTCCTTAGCGCGGATGAAATAGCTCGCCGGCTGGCGGAAGCCAACGGATTGCAATAGACAATGGGGGTTGGGGAATGGAAATAATTGGAGTTCCGGGTAACTGATTTATCGATGAAGAGTTTTCGCACATTTATAAAGAGTTAAATGGACTATTTTCTGTTTTTATTGGCAAAACAAACAATTTAGCAAACAAATCAGTTACCTGGCACTACCGACACTAGTTAGTCCAACACAGCTATAACCATAAACACTTTTTCTAGTCGTCTTCTATTTCAGTATTACATAAACAAAGGCCACTTACTAGATTTAGAAAAGTTTTTGAGAGCACAAACCCAAACACAAACAATTGTTCTAACCCCCCGATATCCAAATATCGTTATAGACATCCGCATCCAGCACACTCGTAAAATGGGTCAACAAGCGATGGAAAGCCTTAAGCGCACTCTCATGAACACAGATTTCTATCCATCCAAGCAGTTCAGAACGTCCAGTAAGTCCTCGAGAATATTCCGTATTTCGTGTTTATATTGGTGCTGGTACTAAGGTTTCCATAATAAAAATACAATACAATACACGTACTCGTACATAGTTCCTAGAAACTCACACACCTCCCATACTCATTACAATGACCATTTTGCGTAGTCGAATTTGAATATATAGATATACATTATATAGAACAGGATTTGATATATCGTGGACCAAAGGGTTAAACGCGGTTTTTACCCGGAAACGTTGCAAATTTTTTGAATAGTAGTCGGTAAATATCTGGTTGATTTAGGGAATAGTTTGTTGAGCGCCGTTCGATTTGAATATATTTGTTCTACACATTCTGATTGTACTTGAATTTGATTAATAAAGGTTTTTCACAAAAAAAAAAGATAGTCTGGCAAAAGTTTATGGAGTCCAACTTTGTTATAGTCTTGCCTTGAATCATATTTAAAGCCTTAAAAATAATAACTTGACCGCAAATGTCTGAGTATCCTGACAATGTCTACGCTGCTTTTAACTGTCATAACATTAAACCCAAAAACCTATTCCATATTTTCATTAAATCTGGCAATGGCAAGGCTATTTAATGCCTCGGATCCCCGAGGATTGTTGTCTATTTCTTGTTTTTTGTCTAGTCTTCCCAAGGTTCATATTATAGCTCCCAAACTTGGACATCAAACGAGAGTAAGTTGATATTGCCTACCTGTTGGCAAATTGATGTTGTGGCTGACCTGTGTCCTTTTTGAGTTTTCGTTTTCGCAAATTACTTTAGTTTCACCTCAGTTTCGCTTCAATTATGTAAATGCTTTTTGCATGCGGTTGCCGTTGCGTTCATTAAACTTTTCTTTAGCTTGATATCCTTCTCAACAGCTGTCTAATAACGTCGTATTTGCCATTCCAGGTCCAATTTCGGTGGTGCCCCCACCGCAGCCAGCTCAGGCCCAGCCACAGACCCAGGTGTCTCCTAACATGGCCATGCTTTATCCCGGAAGGAGTCCCCAGCAGTTTATGCAGGATATAAAGGTAGAGCCGGCCATAATGGACATGGACAGTCGGAGTAGTCACTGCCCCTCAGTTGACTTTAATTTTCCCTCGCCGCGTTCCACCTGCAGCACCTTGGACGGTATACCACCAATGCAAATAGGCCAGAACCCAAATCATTTGTATCTGCCAGAGCCCTCGAATGTTTCTATGAACTCCTGCAGTCCGACACACTTTAGTGGGGGATCCATGACCCCCATTAACCACAATAACAACAATAATAGTATGATGATGAATAACAACAATTTTTTGGGACTGAAAATGAATGCCACGAGCCCCACAACGCAGCCTAACATGGTGTACCAACAGCAGCCGCAGGCCCAGTATCAGACGGAGCCAAATGCATATCTGCCAGACCAGAATCAGTTTGTGCCCCAAATGCAACCGGAGCAACATCAGTTCACCCAGCCAACTAACCAGCAGCAACAGGCGGAGCAATCCTTCAGCGACCTGATCCTAAACAGCACCCTGATGGATCTGGGATCTATAGATCTTATCCAGGGCATTGATGAGACCCTAAGCAGCTTGGGGCTGGCTGGCGGCGGATCGGTGGGTGGTGTGGGAGCCTCCCAGATGAACAACAATTTTGCCAATTACTAAAGTTTAATATCAGAAGATTAACCAAGCTAAGAGATATGCATAAAGGTCTCAAAATAGGCTGTTTTCCATTTCAAGTACAACTTTGACTAAATATCTGGCTTAAATAACTCTAGTTAACCACATTTGTACATAAAATTGACTTGTATATATGAGAGGGAAATGCGAATCTCATTGCCCTGTTGAATCCCTGTTATGACTTCTTGTAGTTTTGTAAAGCAAATTCATACTAAATGTTTTTTATAATAAAGAGTATGTTAAGATTTGAAATTTTTTTATCGATATTTTATATCTTTGGATGCAGGTAAAGAAAGATTGAAGCCCTGATTCGAAAATGGGTTTTCGTTTCAAAATCGGTTGCGATTTAGTTCAGATATTCCAATAAAACTGTTCCAAAAAGTGAAAATTTTACATTTTCACAGTATAGAAAGTGGACATATGTGAAAACTCATTTTATCATCCTTTTGCTTAAGTTTTTAATGATTTTTTTGCCATTTTGTTTCCGAGTTTGCACCAAGATACCATTTAATAATTGGGACTTCATTTGCTGTTAATCTTTATAAAAGATTTCTTATCAATCGAACTGTAAGCTTTATAAAATCGTTTCAAACATCGCCATTAGAATCATATGTCTTTTTCCGCTACCTAACTTAGGTTTTTTAAAGGAATATGCTTGATACATATACGATAACTAGATAGTACTTCAAGATACGAATGCGAGAAGGTATAACTTTCGCCGATTGGAGGTAAACAAGCAAAGTTATGGCTAATTCGGTAAAATCTATCAAAACGCAAAATCACGTATAAGCCCGAATGTCTTTTTCTCACCCTCTCGCTTAAGTTTTTAAGGATATTTTTGCCACTTTGCATCCGATTTTGAACCAAGATACCATTTAATAATTGGGACTTCATTTGCTGTTAATCTTTATACAAGATTTCTTATCAATCGAACTGTAAGCTTTATAAAATCGTTTCAAACATCGCCATTAGAATCATATGTCTTTTTCCACCACCTAACTTAGGTTTTTTAAGGAATATGCTTGATACATATACGATAACTAGATAGTACTTCAAGATACGAATGCGGGAAGGTATAACTTTCGCCGATTGGAGGTAAACAAGCAAAGTTATGGCTAATTCGGTAAAATCTATCAAAACGCAAAATCACGTATAAGCCCGAATGTCTTTTTCTCACCCTCTCGCTTAAGTTTTTAAGGATATTTTTGCCACTTTGTATCCGATTTTGCACCAAGATACCATTTAATAATTGGGACTTCATTTGCTGTTAATCTTTATAAAAGATTTCTTATTAATCGAACTGTACGCTTTATTAAGTCGTTTCAAACATCGCCATTAGAATCATATGTCCTTTTCCGCCACCTAACTTAGGTTTTTTAAGAAATATGCTTGATACATTTACGATAACTAGATAGTACTCGAAGATACAAATTCGGGAAGGTATAACTTTTGCCGATTGGAGGTAAACAAGCAAAGTTATGGCTAATTCGGTAAAATCTATCAAAACGCAAAATCACGATAAGCCTGAATGTTCTTTTCTCACCCTTTCGCTTAAGTTTTTAAGGATATTTTTGCCACTTTGCATCCGATTTTGCACCAGGATACAATTTAATAATTGGGACTTCATTTGCTGTTAATCTTTATAAAAGATTTCTTATCAATCGAACTGTACGCTTTATAAAGTCGTTTCAAACATCGCCATTAGAATCATATGTCCTTTTCCGCTACCTAACTTAGGTTTTTTAAAGCAAACGGTTGCTATATATACGATAACTAAATAGTACTCGAAGATACGAATTCGGGAAGGTATAACTTTAACCGATTGCTGGTGAACAAACCAAGTAATGGTCCTATTAATGAATAAATTGAATATATTTTGATTTGTCAAATACGGAATGGTCATTTTAGTCAAAAATTGACTTTTTTACCATTAAATAGCGTATATTTTATTCGATTTCAAACCGATTTGAAAACGAAATACCATTCATGAATCAGGCTTTCAGTCTGCTTCGATCTGCATCAAAGAATCCTAACAATTAAACAAACAAAATTTATCCGATTTTTCAAAATTTTGAAAGGGGTACCATCATCATTTTTTTCAAAAATCGACAAAATTTTTTTTATCGATATTTTATATCTTTGGATGCAGGTAAAGAAAGATTGAAGCCCTGATTCGAAAATGGGTTTTCGTTTCAAAATCGGTTGCGATTTAGTTCAGATATTCCAATAAAACTGTTCCAAAAAGTGAAAATTTTACATTTTCACAGTATAGAAAGTGGACATATGTGAAAACTCATTTTATCATCCTTTTGCTCAAGTTTTTAATGATTTTTTTGCCATTTTGTTTCCGAGTTTGCACCAAGATACCATTTAGGAATCGGGACTTCATTTTCTGTCTATCATAATCAAAGATTTCTTATTAATCGAACTGTAAACATCTCAAAAGTGTTTCAAACATCCCCTATAGCCTATATGGGCCTTTTCTCGCCACCTAACTTAGGTTTCTTAAGGCAAACGGTTGCTACATATACGATAAATAGATAGTAATCGAAGATACGAATGCGAGAAGGTATAACTTTCGCCGATTGGAGGTAAACAAGCAAAGTTATGGCTAATTCGGTAAAATCTATCAAAACGCAAAATCACGTATAAGCCCGAATGTTTTTTTCTCACCCTCTCGCTTAAGTTTTTACGGATATTTTTGCCACTTTGCATCCGATTTTGCACCAAGATACCATTTCAGAATTGGGACTTTATTTGCTGTTAATCTTTATAAAAGATTTCTTATTAATCGAACTGTAAGCTTTATAAAATCGTTTCAAACATCGCCATTAGAATCATATGTCTTTTTCCACCACCTAACTTAGGTTTTTTAAGGAATATGCTTGATACATTTACGATAACTAGATAGTACTCGAAGATACAAATTCGGGAAGGTATAACTTTTGCCGATTGGAGGTAAACAAGCAAAGTTATGGCTAATTCGGTAAAATCTATCAAAACGCAATATCACGATAAGCCTGAATGTCCTTTTCTCACCCTTTCGCTTAAGTTTTTAAGGATATTTTTGCCATTTTGTATCCGATTTTGCACCAAGATACCATTTCAGAATTGGGACTTTATTTGCTGTTAATCTTTATAAAAGATTTCCTATTAATCGAACTGTAAGCTTTATAAAATCGTTTCAAACATCGCCATTAGAATCATATGTCTTTTTCCACCACCTAACTTAGGTTTTTTAAGGCATATGCTTGATACATATACGATAACTAGATAGTACTTCAAGATACGAATGCGAGAAGGTATAACTTTCGCCGATTGGAGGTAAACAAGCAAAGTTATGGCTAATTCGGTAAAATCTATCAAAACGCAAAATCACGTATAAGCCCGAATGTCTTTTTCTCACCCTCTCGCTTAAGTTTTTAAGGATATTTTTGCCACTTTGCATCCGATTTTGAACCAAGATACCATTTAATAATTGGGACTTCATTTGCTGTTAATCTTTATACAAGATTTCTTATCAATCGAACTGTAAGCTTTATAAAATCGTTTCAAACATCGCCATTAGAATCATATGTCTTTTTCCACCACCTAACTTAGGTTTTTTAAGGAATATGCTTGATACATATACGATAACTAGATAGTACTTCAAGATACGAATGCGGGAAGGTATAACTTTCGCCGATTGGAGGTAAACAAGCAAAGTTATGGCTAATTCGGTAAAATCTATCAAAACGCAAAATCACGTATAAGCCCGAATGTCTTTTTCTCACCCTCTCGCTTAAGTTTTTAAGGATATTTTTGCCACTTTGTATCCGATTTTGCACCAAGATACCATTTAATAATTGGGACTTCATTTGCTGTTAATCTTTATAAAAGATTTCTTATTAATCGAACTGTACGCTTTATTAAGTCGTTTCAAACATCGCCATTAGAATCATATGTCCTTTTCCGCCACCTAACTTAGGTTTTTTAAGAAATATGCTTGATACATTTACGATAACTAGATAGTACTCGAAGATACAAATTCGGGAAGGTATAACTTTTGCCGATTGGAGGTAAACAAGCAAAGTTATGGCTAATTCGGTAAAATCTATCAAAACGCAAAATCACGATAAGCCTGAATGTTCTTTTCTCACCCTTTCGCTTAAGTTTTTAAGGATATTTTTGCCACTTTGCATCCGATTTTGCACCAGGATACAATTTAATAATTGGGACTTCATTTGCTGTTAATCTTTATAAAAGATTTCTTATCAATCGAACTGTACGCTTTATAAAGTCGTTTCAAACATCGCCATTAGAATCATATGTCCTTTTCCGCTACCTAACTTAGGTTTTTTAAAGCAAACGGTTGCTATATATACGATAACTAAATAGTACTCGAAGATACGAATTCGGGAAGGTATAACTTTAACCGATTGCTGGTGAACAAACCAAGTAATGGTCCTATTAATGAATAAATTGAATATATTTTGATTTGTCAAATACGGAATGGTCATTTTAGTCAAAAATTGACTTTTTTACCATTAAATAGCGTATATTTTATTCGATTTCAAACCGATTTGAAAACGAAATACCATTCATGAATCAGGCTTTCAGTCTGCTTCGATCTGCATCAAAGAATCCTAACAATTAAACAAACAAAATTTATCCGATTTTTCAAAATTTTGAAAGGGGTACCATCATCATTTTTTTCAAAAATCGACAAAATTTTTTTTTATCGATATTTTATATCTTTGGATGCAGGTAAAGAAAGATTGAAGCCCTGATTCGAAAATGGGTTTTCGTTTCAAAATCGGTTGCGATTTAGTTCAGATATTCCAATAAAACTGTTCCAAAAAGTGAAAATTTTACATTTTCACAGTATAGAAAGTGGACATATGTGAAAACTCATTTTATCATCCTTTTGCTCAAGTTTTTAATGATTTTTTTGCCATTTTGTTTCCGAGTTTGCACCAAGATACCATTTAGGAATCGGGACTTCATTTTCTGTCTATCATAATCAAAGATTTCTTATTAATCGAACTGTAAACATCTCAAAAGTGTTTCAAACATCCCCTATAGCCTATATGGGCCTTTTCTCGCCACCTAACTTAGGTTTCTTAAGGCAAACGGTTGCTACATATACGATAAATAGATAGTAATCGAAGATACGAATGCGAGAAGGTATAACTTTCGCCGATTGGAGGTAAACAAGCAAAGTTATGGCTAATTCGGTAAAATCTATCAAAACGCAAAATCACGTATAAGCCCGAATGTTTTTTTCTCACCCTCTCGCTTAAGTTTTTACGGATATTTTTGCCACTTTGCATCCGATTTTGCACCAAGATACCATTTCAGAATTGGGACTTTATTTGCTGTTAATCTTTATAAAAGATTTCTTATTAATCGAACTGTAAGCTTTATAAAATCGTTTCAAACATCGCCATTAGAATCATATGTCTTTTTCCACCACCTAACTTAGGTTTTTTAAGGAATATGCTTGATACATTTACGATAACTAGATAGTACTCGAAGATACAAATTCGGGAAGGTATAACTTTTGCCGATTGGAGGTAAACAAGCAAAGTTATGGCTAATTCGGTAAAATCTATCAAAACGCAATATCACGATAAGCCTGAATGTCCTTTTCTCACCCTTTCGCTTAAGTTTTTAAGGATATTTTTGCCATTTTGTATCCGATTTTGCACCAAGATACCATTTCAGAATTGGGACTTTATTTGCTGTTAATCTTTATAAAAGATTTCCTATTAATCGAACTGTAAGCTTTATAAAATCGTTTCAAACATCGCCATTAGAATCATATGTCTTTTTCCACCACCTAACTTAGGTTTTTTTAAGGCATATGCTTGATACATATACGATAACTAGATAGTACTTCAAGATACGAATGCGAGAAGGTATAACTTTCGCCGATTGGAGGTAAACAAGCAAAGTTATGGCTAATTCGGTAAAATCTATCAAAACGCAAAATCACGTATAAGCCCGAATGTCTTTTTCTCACCCTCTCGCTTAAGTTTTTAAGGATATTTTTGCCACTTTGCATCCGATTTTGAACCAAGATACCATTTAATAATTGGGACTTCATTTGCTGTTAATCTTTATACAAGATTTCTTATCAATCGAACTGTAAGCTTTATAAAATCGTTTCAAACATCGCCATTAGAATCATATGTCTTTTTCCACCACCTAACTTAGGTTTTTTAAGGAATATGCTTGATACATATACGATAACTAGATAGTACTTCAAGATACGAATGCGGGAAGGTATAACTTTCGCCGATTGGAGGTAAACAAGCAAAGTTATGGCTAATTCGGTAAAATCTATCAAAACGCAAAATCACGTATAAGCCCGAATGTCTTTTTCTCACCCTCTCGCTTAAGTTTTTAAGGATATTTTTGCCACTTTGTATCCGATTTTGCACCAAGATACCATTTAATAATTGGGACTTCATTTGCTGTTAATCTTTATAAAAGATTTCTTATTAATCGAACTGTACGCTTTATTAAGTCGTTTCAAACATCGCCATTAGAATCATATGTCCTTTTCCGCCACCTAACTTAGGTTTTTTAAGAAATATGCTTGATACATTTACGATAACTAGATAGTACTCGAAGATACAAATTCGGGAAGGTATAACTTTTGCCGATTGGAGGTAAACAAGCAAAGTTATGGCTAATTCGGTAAAATCTATCAAAACGCAAAATCACGATAAGCCTGAATGTTCTTTTCTCACCCTTTCGCTTAAGTTTTTAAGGATATTTTTGCCACTTTGCATCCGATTTTGCACCAGGATACAATTTAATAATTGGGACTTCATTTGCTGTTAATCTTTATAAAAGATTTCTTATCAATCGAACTGTACGCTTTATAAAGTCGTTTCAAACATCGCCATTAGAATCATATGTCCTTTTCCGCTACCTAACTTAGGTTTTTTAAAGCAAACGGTTGCGAGAATGCGAGAAGGTATAACTTTCGCCGATTGGAGGTAAACAAGCAAAGTTATGGCTAATTCGGTAAAATCTATCAAAACGCAAAATCACGTATAAGCCCGAATGTCTTTTTCTCACCCTCTCGCTTAAGTTTTTACGAATATTTTTGCCACTTTGCATCCGATTTTGCACCAAGATACCATTTAATAATTGGGACTTCATTTGCTGTTAATCTTTATAAAAGATTTCTTATCAATCGAACTGTAAGCTTTATAAAATCGTTTCAAACATCGCCATTAGAATCATATGTCTTTTTCCACCACCTAACTTAGGTTTTTTAAGGAATATGCTTGATACATATACGATAATTAAATAGTACTCGAAGATACGAATGCGAGAAGGTATAACTTTCGCCGATTGGAGGTAAACAAGCAAAGTTATGGCTAATTCGGTAAAATCTATCAAAACGCAAAATCACGTATAAGCCCGAATGTCTTTTTCTCACCCTCTCGCTTAAGTTTTTACGGATATTTTTGCCACTTTGCATCCGATTTTGAACCAAGATACCATTTAATAATTGGGACTTCATTTGCTGTTAATCTTTATAAAAGATTTCTTATCAATCGAACTGTACGCTTTATTAAGTCGTTTCAAACATCGCCATTAGAAACATATGTCCTTTTCCGCCACCTAACTTAGGTTTTTTAAGGAATATGCTTGATACATTTACGATAACTAGATAGTACTCGAAGATACAAATTCGGGAAGGTATAACTTTCGCCGATTGGAGGTAAACAAGCAAAGTTATGGCTAATTCGGTAAAATCTATCAAAACGCAAAATCACGTATAAGCCTGAATGTCCTTTTCTCACCCTTTCGCTTAAGTTTTTAAGGATATTTTTGCCACTTTGCATCGGATTTTGCACCAAGATACCATTTAATAATTGGGACTTCATTTGCTGTTAATCTTTATAAAAGATTTCTTATCAATCGAACTGTAAGCTTTATAAAATCGTTTCAAACATCGCCATTAGAATCATATGTCCTTTTCCGCCACCTAACTTAGGTTTTTTAAGGAATATGCTTGATACATTTACGATAACTAGGTAGTACTCGAAGATACAAATTCGGGAAGGTATAACTTTCGCCGATTGGAGGTAAACAAGCAAAGTTATGGCTAATTTGGTAAAATCTATCAAAACGCAAAATCACGATAAGCCTGAATGTCCTTTTCTCACCCTTTCGCTTAAGTTTTTAAGGATATTTTTGCCACTTTGTATCCGATTTTGCACCAAGATACCATTTAATAATTGGGACTTCATTTGCTGTTAATCTTTATAAAAGATTTCTTATCAATCGAACTGTAAGCTTTATAAAATCGTTTCAAACATCGCCATTAGAATCATATGTCCTTTTCCGCCACCTAACTTAGGTTTTTTAAGGAATATGCTTGATACATATACGATAACTATATAGTACTTCAAGATACGAATGCGGGAAAGTATAACTTTCGCCGATTGGAGGTAAACAAGCAAAGTTATGGCTAATTCGGTAAAATCTATCAAAACGCAAAATCACGTATAAGCCCGAATGTCTTTTACTCACCCTTTCGCTTAAGTTTTTAAGGATATTTTTGCCACTTTGCATCCGATTTTGCACCAAGATACCATTTAATAATTGGGACTTCATTTGCTGTAAATCTTTATAAAAGATTTCTTATTAATCGAACTGTAAGCTTTATAAAATCGTTTCAAACATCGCCATTAGAATCATATGTCTTTTTCCACCACCTAACTTAGGTTTTTTAAGGAATATGCTTGATACATTTACGATAACTAGGTAGTACTCGAAGATACAAATTCGGGAAGGTATAACTTTTGCCGATTGGAGGTAAACAAGCAAAGTTATGGCTAATTCGGTAAAATCTATCAAAACGCAAAATCACGATAAGCCTGAATGTCCTTTTCTCACCCTTTCGCTTAAGTTTTTAAGGATATTTTTGCCACTTTGCATCGGATTTTGCACCAAGATACCATTTAATAATTGGGACTTCATTTGCTGTTAATCTTTATAAAAGATTTCTTATTAATCGAACTGTACGCTTTATTAAGTCGTTTCAAACATCGCCATTAGAATCATATGTCCTTTTCCGCCACCTAACTTAGGTTTTTTAAGAAATATGCTTGATACATTTACGATAACTAGATAGTACTCGAAGATACAAATTCGGGAAGGTATAACTTTTGCCGATTGGAGGTAAACAAGCAAAGTTATGGCTAATTCGGTAAAATCTATCAAAACGCAAAATCACGATAAGCCTGAATGTTCTTTTCTCACCCTTTCGCTTAAGTTTTTAAGGATATTTTTGCCACTTTGCATCCGATTTTGCACCAAGATACCATTTAATAATTGGGACTTCATTTGCTGTTAATCTTTATAAAAGATTTCTTATCAATCGAACTGTAAGCTTTATAAAATCGTTTCAAACATCGCCATTAGAATCATATGTCCTTTTCCGCCACCTAACTTAGGTTTTTTAAGGAATATGCTTGATACATTTACGATAACTAGGTAGTACTCGAAGATACAAATTCGGGAAGGTATAACTTTCGCCGATTGGAGGTAAACAAGCAAAGTTATGGCTAATTTGGTAAAATCTATCAAAACGCAAAATCACGATAAGCCTGAATGTCCTTTTCTCACCCTTTCGCTTAAGTTTTTAAGAATGTTTTTTTTGCCACTTTGTATCCGATTTTGCACCAAGATACCATTTAATAATTGGGACTTCATTTGCTGTTAATCTTTATAAAAGATTTCTTATCAATCGAACTGTAAGCTTTATAAAATCGTTTCAAACATCGCCATTAGAATCATATGTCCTTTTCCGCCACCTAACTTAGGTTTTTTAAGGAATATGCTTGATACATATACGATAACTATATAGTACTTCAAGATACGAATGCGGGAAAGTATAACTTTCGCCGATTGGAGGTAAACAAGCAAAGTTATGGCTAATTCGGTAAAATCTATCAAAACGCAAAATCACGTATAAGCCCGAATGTCTTTTTCTCACCCTTTCGCTTAAGTTTTTAAGGATATTTTTGCCACTTTGCATCCGATTTTGCACCAAGATACCATTTAATAATTGGGACTTCATTTGCTGTAAATCTTTATAAAAGATTTCTTATTAATCGAACTGTAAGCTTTATAAAATCGTTTCAAACATCGCCATTAGAATCATATGTCTTTTTCCACCACCTAACTTAGGTTTTTTAAGGAATATGCTTGATACATATACGATAACTAAATAGTACTCGAAGAAACGAATGCGAGAAGGTATAACTTTCGCCGATTGGAGGTAAACAAGCAAAGTTATGGCTAATTCGGTAAAATCTATCAAAACGCAAAATCACGTATAAGCCCGAATGTCTTTTTCTCACCCTTTCGCTTAAGTTTTTAAGGATATTTTTGCCACTTTGCATCCGATTTTGCACCAAGATACCATTTAATAATTGGGACTTCATTTGCTGTAAATCTTTATAAAAGATTTCTTATTAATCGAACTGTAAGCTTTATAAAATCGTTTCAAACATCGCCATTAGAATCATATGTCTTTTTCCACCACCTAACTTAGGTTTTTTAAGGAATATGCTTGATACATTTACGATAACTAGGTAGTACTCGAAGATACAAATTCGGGAAGGTATAACTTTTGCCGATTGGAGGTAAACAAGCAAAGTTATGGCTAATTCGGTAAAATCTATCAAAACGCAAAATCACGATAAGCCTGAATGTCCTTTTCTCACCCTTTCGCTTAAGTTTTTAAGGATATTTTTGCCACTTTGCATCGGATTTTGCACCAAGATACCATTTAATAATTGGGACTTCATTTGCTGTTAATCTTTATAAAAGATTTCTTATTAATCGAACTGTACGCTTTATTAAGTCGTTTCAAACATCGCCATTAGAATCATATGTCCTTTTCCGCCACCTAACTTAGGTTTTTTAAGAAATATGCTTGATACATTTACGATAACTAGATAGTACTCGAAGATACAAATTCGGGAAGGTATAACTTTTGCCGATTGGAGGTAAACAAGCAAAGTTATGGCTAATTCGGTAAAATCTATCAAAACGCAAAATCACGATAAGCCTGAATGTTCTTTTCTCACCCTTTCGCTTAAGTTTTTAAGGATATTTTTGCCACTTTGCATCCGATTTTGCACCAAGATACCATTTAATAATTGGGACTTCATTTGCTGTTAATCTTTATAAAAGATTTCTTATCAATCGAACTGTACGCTTTATAAAGTCGTTTCAAACATCGCCATTAGAATCATATGTCCTTTTCCGCTACCTAACTTAGGTTTTTTAAAGCAAACGGTTGCTATATATACGATAACTAAATAGTACTCGAAGATACGAATTCGGGAAGGTATAACTTTAACCGATTGCTGGTGAACAAACCAAGTAATGGTCCTATTAATGAATAAATTGAATATATTTTGATTTGTCAAATACGGAATGGTCATTTTAGTCAAAAATTGACTTTTTTACCATTAAATAGCGTATATTTTATTCGATTTCAAACCGATTTGAAAACGAAATACCATTCATGAATCAGGCTTTCAGTCTGCTTCGATCTGCATCAAAGAATCCTAACAATTAAACAAACAAAATTTATCCGATTTTTCAAAATTTTGAAAGGGGTACCATCATCATTTTTTTCAAAAATCGACAAAATTTTTTTTTATCGATATTTTATATCTTTGGATGCAGGTAAAGAAAGATTGAAGCCCTGATTCGAAAATGGGTTTTCGTTTCAAAATCGGTTGCGATTTAGTTCAGATATTCCAATAAAACTGTTCCAAAAAGTGAAAATTTTACATTTTCACAGTATAGAAAGTGGACATATGTGAAAACTCATTTTATCATCCTTTTGCTTAAGTTTTTAATGATTTTTTTGCCATTTTGTTTCCGAGTTTGCACCAAGATACCATTTAGGAATCGGGACTTCATTTGCTGTCTATCATAATCAAAGATTTCTTATTAATCGAACTATTAACATCTTAAAAGTGTTTCAAACATCCCTTATAGCCTATATGGGCCTTTTCTCGCCACCTAACTTAGGTTTCTTAGGGCAAACGGTTGCTACATATACGATAAATAGATAGTAATCGAAGATACGAATGCGAGAAGGTATAACTTTCGCCGATTGGAGGTAAACAAGCAAAGTTATGGCTAATTCGGTAAAATCTATCAAAACGCAAAATCACGTATAAGCCCGAATGTCTTTTTCTCACCCTTTCGCTTAAGTTTTTAAGGATATTTTTGCCACTTTGTATCCGATTTTGCACCAAGATACCATTTAATAATTGGGACTTCATTTGCTGTTAATATTTATAAAAGATTTCTTATTAATCGAACTGTACGCTTTATAAAGTCGTTTCAAACATCGCCATTAGAATCATATGTCCTTTTCCGCCACCTAACTTAGGTTTTTTAAGGAATATGCTTGATACATATACGATAACTATATAGTACTTCAAGATACGAATGCGGGAAGGTATAACTTTCGCCGATTGGAGGTAAACAAGCAAAGTTATGGCTAATTCGGTAAAATCTATCAAAACGCAAAATCACGATAAGCCCGAATGTCTTTTACTCACCCTTTCGCTTAAGTTTTTAAGGATATTTTTGCCACTTTGCATCCGATTTTGCACCAAGATACCATTTAATAATTGGGACTTCATTTGCTGTAAATCTTTATAAAAGATTTCTTATTAATCGAACTGTAAGCTTTATAAAATCGTTTCAAACATCGCCATTAGAATCATATGTCTTTTTCCACCACCTAACTTAGGTTTTTTAAGGAATATGCTTGATACATATACGATAACTAAATAGTACTCGAAGAAACGAATGCGAGAAGGTATAACTTTCGCCGATTGGAGGTAAACAAGCAAAGTTATGGCTAATTCGGTAAAATCTATCAAAACGCAAAATCACGTATAAGCCCGAATGTCTTTTTCTCACCCTTTCGCTTAAGTTTTTAAGGATATTTTTGCCACTTTGTATCCGATTTTGCACCAAGATACCATTTAATAATTGGGACTTCATTTGCTGTTAATCTTTATAAAAGATTTCTTATTAATCGAACTGTACGCTTTATTAAGTCGTTTCAAACATCGCCATTAGAATCATATGTCCTTTTCCGCCACCCAACTTAGGTTTTTTAAGGTTTTGCTTGATACATATACGATAACTATATAGTACTTCAAGATACGAATGCGGGAAGGTATAACTTTCGCCGATCGGAGGTAAACAAGCAAAGTTATGGCTAATTCGGTAAAATCTATCAAAACGCAAAATCACGTATAAGCCCGAATGTCTTTTTCTCACCCTTTCGCTTAAGTTTTTAAGGATATTTTTGCCACTTTGCATCCGATTTTGCACCATACCATTTAATAATTGGGACTTCATTTGCTGTAAATCTTTATAAAAGATTTCTTATTAATCGAACTGTAAGCTTTATAAAATCGTTTCAAACATCGCCATTAGAATCATATGTCTTTTTCCACCACCTAACTTAGGTTTTTTAAGGAATATGCTTGATACATATACGATAACTAAATAGTACTCGAAGAAACGAATGCGAGAAGGTATAACTTTCGCCGATTGGAGGTAAACAAGCAAAGTTATGGCTAATTCGGTAAAATCTATCAAAACGCAAAATCACGATAAGCCTGAATGTCCTTTTCTCACCCTTTCGCTTAAGTTTTTAAGGATATTTTTGCCACTTTGTATCCGATTTTGCACCAAGATACCATTTCAGAATTGGGACTTTATTTGCTGTTAATCTTTATAAAAGATTTCTTATTAATCGAACTGTAAGCTTTATAAAATCGTTTCAAACATCGCCATTAGAATCATATGTCTTTTTCCACCACCTAACTTAGGTTTTTTAAGGAATATGCTTGATACATATACGATAACTAAATAGTACTCGAAGAAACGAATGCGAGAAGGTATAACTTTCGCCGATTGGAGGTAAACAAGCAAAGTTATGGCTAATTCGGTAAAATCTATCAAAACGCAAAATCACGTATAAGCCCGAATGTCTTTTTCTCACCCTTTCGCTTAAGTTTTTAAGGATATTTTTGCCACTTTGCATCCGATTTTGCACCAAGATACCATTTAATAATTGGGACTTCATTTGCTGTAAATCTTTATAAAAGATTTCTTATTAATCGAACTGTAAGCTTTATAAAATCGTTTCAAACATCGCCATTAGAATCATATGTCTTTTTCCACCACCTAACTTAGGTTTTTTAAGGAATATGCTTGATACATATACGATAACTAAATAGTACTCGAAGAAACGAATGCGAGAAGGTATAACTTTCGCCGATTGGAGGTAAACAAGCAAAGTTATGGCTAATTCGGTAAAATCTATCAAAACGCAAAATCACGTATAAGCCCGAATGTCTTTTTCTCACCCTTTCGCTTAAGTTTTTAAGGATATTTTTGCCACTTTGCATCCGATTTTGCACCAAGATACCATTTAATAATTGGGACTTCATTTGCTGTAAATCTTTATAAAAGATTTCTTATTAATCGAACTGTAAGCTTTATAAAATCGTTTCAAACATCGCCATTAGAATCATATGTCTTTTTCCACCACCTAACTTAGGTTTTTTAAGGAATATGCTTGATACATTTACGATAACTAGGTAGTACTCGAAGATACAAATTCGGGAAGGTATAACTTTTGCCGATTGGAGGTAAACAAGCAAAGTTATGGCTAATTCGGTAAAATCTATCAAAACGCAAAATCACGATAAGCCTGAATGTCCTTTTCTCACCCTTTCGCTTAAGTTTTTAAGGATATTTTTGCCACTTTGCATCGGATTTTGCACCAAGATACCATTTAATAATTGGGACTTCATTTGCTGTTAATCTTTATAAAAGATTTCTTATTAATCGAACTGTACGCTTTATTAAGTCGTTTCAAACATCGCCATTAGAATCATATGTCCTTTTCCGCCACCTAACTTAGGTTTTTTAAGAAATATGCTTGATACATTTACGATAACTAGATAGTACTCGAAGATACAAATTCGGGAAGGTATAACTTTTGCCGATTGGAGGTAAACAAGCAAAGTTATGGCTAATTCGGTAAAATCTATCAAAACGCAAAATCACGATAAGCCTGAATGTTCTTTTCTCACCCTTTCGCTTAAGTTTTTAAGGATATTTTTGCCACTTTGCATCCGATTTTGCACCAAGATACCATTTAATAATTGGGACTTCATTTGCTGTTAATCTTTATAAAAGATTTCTTATCAATCGAACTGTACGCTTTATAAAGTCGTTTCAAACATCGCCATTAGAATCATATGTCCTTTTCCGCTACCTAACTTAGGTTTTTTAAAGCAAACGGTTGCTATATATACGATAACTAAATAGTACTCGAAGATACGAATTCGGGAAGGTATAACTTTAACCGATTGCTGGTGAACAAACCAAGTAATGGTCCTATTAATGAATAAATTGAATATATTTTGATTTGTCAAATACGGAATGGTCATTTTAGTCAAAAATTGACTTTTTTACCATTAAATAGCGTATATTTTATTCGATTTCAAACCGATTTGAAAACGAAATACCATTCATGAATCAGGCTTTCAGTCTGCTTCGATCTGCATCAAAGATACCTAACAATTAAACAAAAAAAATTTATCCGATTTTTCAAAATTTTGAAAGGGGTACCATCATCATTTTTTTCAAAAATCGACAAAAATTTTTTTTTATCGATATTTTATATCTTTGGATGCAGGTAAAGAAAGATTGAAGCCCTGATTCGAAAATGGGTTTTCGTTTCAAAATCGGTTGCGATTTAGTTCAGATATTCCAATAAAACTGTTCCAAAAAGTGAAAATTTTACATTTTCACAGTATAGAAAGTGGACATA
Organism: Drosophila vallismaia; assembly: GCA_035047325.1. Lineage (NCBI taxonomy): Eukaryota > Metazoa > Arthropoda > Insecta > Diptera > Drosophilidae > Drosophila > Drosophila vallismaia. Next base: position 19,659,216 of record JAWNPU010000090.1, on the reverse strand, counting down.
TGTGAAAACTCATTTTATCATCCTTTTGCTTAAGTTTTTAATGATTTTTTTGCCATTTTGTTTCCGAGTTTGCACCAAGATACCATTTAGGAATCGGGACTTCATTTGCTGTCTATCATAATCAAAGATTTCTTATTAATCGAACTATAAACATCTTAAAAGTGTTTCAAACATCCCTTATAGCCTATATGGGCCTTTTCTCGCCACCTAACTTAGGTTTCTTAGGGCAAACGGTTGCTACATATACGATAAATAGATAGTAATCGAAGATACGAATGCGAGAAGGTATAACTTTCGCCGATTGGAGGTAAACAAGCAAAGTTATGGCTAATTCGGTAAAATCTATCAAAACGCAAAATCACGTATAAGCCCGAATGTCCTTTTCTCACCCTTTTGCTTAAGTTTTTAAGGATATCTTTGCCATTTTGAATCCGATTTTGCACCAAGATACCATTTAATAATTGGGACTTCATTTGCTGTTAATCTTTATAAAAGATTTCTTATTAATCGAACTGTACGCTTTATAAAGTCGTTTCAAACATCGCCATTAGAATCATATGTCCTTTTCCGCCACCTAACGTAGGTTTTTTAAAGCAAACGGTTGCTATATATACGATAACTAAATAGTACTCGAAGATACGAATTCGGGAAGGTATAACTTTAACCGATTGCTGGTGAACAAACCAAGTAATGGTCCTATTAATGAATAAATTGAATATATTTTGATTTGTCAAATACGGAATGGTCATTTTAGTCAAAAATTGACTTTTATACCATTAAATAGCGTATATTTTATTCGATTTCAAACCGATTTGAAAACGAAATACCATTCATGAATCAGGCTTTCAGTCTGCTTCGATCTGTATCAAAGAATCCTAACAATTAAACAAAAAAAATTTATCCGATTTTTCAAAATTTTGAAAGGGGTACCATCATCATTTTTTTCAAAAATCGACAAAAATTTTTTTTTATCGATATTTTATATCTTTGGATGCAGGTAAAGAAAGTTTGAAGCCCTGATTCGAAAATGGGTTTTCGTTTTAAAATCGGTTGCGATTTAGTTCAGATATTCCAATAAAACTGTTTCAAAAAGTGAAAATTTTACATTTTCACAGTATAGAAAGTGGACATATGTGAAAACTCATTTTATCATCCTTTTGCTTAAGTTTTTAATGATTTTTTTGTCATTTTGCTTCCGAGTTTGCACCAAGATACCATTTAGGAATCAGGACTTCATTTGCTGTCTATCATTATCAAAGAATCATAAAAAAAGAATTATATGTCCTTTTTTAAGGAATATGCGATCCTTGAATGGTTTTGTGAAGGAAAAAGCTTGTTTATTTTTCGATTTCGACCGCGTTCCAAATATTTGATATGTTTTAAGTTACAAACATTTATCGATAGACCTTGGTATTTTTTAGTGTTGAAAAATGCACAAGCGTATGCATGTTTGCACATCTCTAGCAGAAAAAGAAGAAGCAGTTGCGAAATTAATTGCAAATTTTTATTATTATTCGCGCCAAACACCGAATAAGCCTAGCTAAGACGCTTCCGACCTAGTACTGCTCCACCTCCGAGAGAAGAGTCGAAGAGATGAGTGAACCAAAATCTACTACGAGCAATGCAGAGGGTTGCGATGAAAATAATCCCCACGAGCAATCCACAATTACAATGGTGGACGTTCTCGAGCAGGAAAAGGAGTTGGAAGATGAGTACGCCGCTGTGCTGGGCGCCTCAGACGAAAAGTCATGTACGTACGCCAAAGGGCCCATTGGTCGGCAGGCACTCTACTCATGCTTGACCTGCTGCCCGGAGTCTCGCGGTGATCTGAGCAAGGCGGCTGGAGTTTGCTTGGCCTGCTCTTACCGCTGCCATGAGAACCACGAATTGGTGGAGCTTTACACCAAGCGCAACTTCCGTTGCGACTGCCCCACAAGGCGGCTGGGCAAATGCTCGCTGAACCCCCAGCTGGAGGGCGTCCAGTCGGCGAACGCGGAGAATCTCTATAACCAAAATTTCCAGGGCTTGTACTGCAAATGCAAGCGTCCCTATCCTGATCCAGAACGCACTTCCGAGGAGGTTATGCTGCAGTGCGCCGTCTGCGAAGATTGGTTCCACTTGCCACATATGGAGGCACCTGGCTCCAGCGAGAAATGGCTGGACTCGTGCAGTGAAATGATCTGTGACGGCTGCATGGATGCCAAGCCGTTCCTAAAAGATTACACTGGCTTAGCCCTGAAGCCGGTAGTCGCAGAGGCTGAAAAATGTGCTGAGGATGGCAATAATGCCAAGCCAGAGGCTGATGACAAGCTAAAGAATGAGCTGGATCGTAGCATTTGCGACATAATGAAGGTGGCCGAAGGTGCCGAGGATGCCGAAGAATCTCAAACAGCAGAGCCCACAAAGAAGCGTGCCAAATTGGATGACTGCCGTAAGCCCAAGCCACTAAATCAACACAAGGGTAAGTAGACACACAGTTTATTATGTTTTATGCTCTTCGTTAAGATTAAAAACTATGAATTAAGTTTGTCTCCCAATCCCAAAACATGGTATAACTTATATCAATATGCCTGATCAGAAGAAACTTTAATATAAATCAAACTTAATACATAAAAAGCAAGTCAAAGTTCTTCTTGCCATCGCCCAAGTAGAGGAAACCATGTTCGTGCGAGTCGATTTTGTGGAAAAAGGTCATGCCCAGCCAAAGACAAGATTTAATCACTACTAGGCGCTCGTTCTTTTGAAGATTCAAGGCAAAAGCCTGACTCAGTGGAATCACACAGTCGATGGTGTCTAGAAAGTCGATGGCGTAGTTGTAGTCGCTTCTTTTGGCCAAGTTCACTTTGAGGTCGTTTCGGGGCAAGCGATATAATTGGTAGTAAGATTGGTTGTCGATTTGCAAGCTGTTGAGGCCACGGAACATCTGGTTAGGTATCACCCGGCCGTCGGTCATCTTGTAAAAGGCTCCGCGTGGGCAAATAGCACACTCTTCGGTTATAATAAACACAATGGCAGCCAAGCGCTCCTCCTCCTTTAATTTGACCACCTCGGGGCGACTGATGCCAGTGACATGATTCGCCACAATATCAAAGGTAGGATCCTGCAACCAAGTAATTGAAATGAAATCAAGATTAGTTAAGTTTTTGTTTCTTATTACCAATTTAACGTAGGTCAGCATGCTAGGATCCCCTATGAACGGCTCTCTAGCGAGTATAGTGGCCTGAAAAATCTTCGGACTCTGGACGAAAGGCAGCAGCTGCCACTGGAACTGATCCAGACTATAAAAATACTTTCGATCCTTTAGACAATCGTTAGTGAAGCCAAAAGCAATGTAATAGTCTCCCTTGGTGGCCGTAATGCGACCCCACAGGTACATGCCAGAGAAGCGGTTATCATTTTGCAGGGCAATCAGTGAATTCTCAATCAGTATGCGCTGCTCCGGTGACAACTTCATTCCGCAGTACATTAGGGAGTCCAGGCCATCAGTAAAGTACTCGAGATTCATATTTGATCTTTGCAATTTAAATTTTTTGAATGTTCATGTGCGTTAGGCTAAAAATGTTTGATTGAAAAGTGAGAACTACATACATAGATAGATTCTGTAAATGTATTTTTATTATATGATAATTATCCTTATGTTCTTTTTTTGAAGGAGCCGCCTTTTGGTCTAATGACTGGCGCAAGTCACTTTGCAAGTGTGCCGATTGCTTAACTCTATACAAGGAGCTGGCAGTTGAGTTTTTACTGGACGACGAGGACTCAGCTAAGATATACGAGGAGCGCGGAATGAAGCGAGCCGAGGAGAATTCCAGCTACGAGCAGGGCATCCGCGCTCTGGCCTCCATCGACAGAACACAGCAAATCGATGCGATCACCGAATACAACCGCATGAAGGACAAGCTGAAGGAGTACCTGCAGGATTTTGCTGCCAGCAAGAAGGTAGTAACCGAGGAGGACATTAATCGCTTCTTTGCTGGAATGCGCAACGAGAATAATGCCAACTTGGGTCAGCCGTATTTCTGTCGCTAAGCTAATGGAGCCTCTATAATATTTAGTATTACTCACATTCCCCATAAAATCAGATCATACATATACATGTAACCTTAAAAATCGCTTATTTAGCATACATTAAGAAAATTAAACTTGATTTATGAATCCGTTCGCAGGTGTTTTTGAATTTTCAATGTGACCAGGTCCAGCAAGTCTGAAAATCCCACATACTTCGGTACTCGATAGTTATTTAGTTAGTTTCGATAGTAATCTTATCGAAATCGCTAAGGCTTACGCATCTTTAGTTTTTTAAGCTTGACTTAAAATCTCTTATTTATACTGTGTTAAAATGGATTATTTCTGGAAATGCAGAGATTGTGGCAAGTAAAAAAGCTCAAAAGTACAAGGTAAAAGTAGTGTAAAGCAGATATTGTGTACTTCGTGGATGACCGGCGTTAAACTAGTGTTAATATTTTACGCCAAACTGCGTCGCAATTTCTCTTAGGTGCTTATGCATTGCCTTTTGCGGAGTCCCGTTAAATGAAAAATGAATGAAATGGCGAGCTCATTCTGTTCTTCTTGTTGCCGCATGGATCTCTGGGTACAAGGCCAAAGACAATTGCCAAAAACCTATGTAAGTTTTCGGTAAACTTTTTAATGCATGGGGCGGCCAATTCCCAACCGATTTTGCAAAGGAAACCGTTATTTGATTCAGCGCTTCATTGCCTTTCTATCTGCATAAAAGATGTGGACATAGGGACAACAAAAATTTTGATCTTATTTTTGCAATTTTGGAAAGGGGTACCATCAGGTTTTTTGCAAAAATTAGCAAAAATTATTTTTTTTTTGCAATTCCCTATATTTTCTTACAATAGAAATAAGCTTAAAGCTCTGATTTAGGAATGGTATCCTGTTTCTAGATCGGTTAAGAAATGGCCAAATTATTTACTGTGAAATGTAAACAAAATTGGTTTTTTCTCATTTTTTTATTTTAAATTTGCAGGAAATCGATAGTGTCCAAAATCAGGATTTTCGGTAAGGTTTTTAATGAATATATCGGCGATCTCCCAACCGATTTTGGAAGGGAATACCATTTTGGAATCAGCGCCCTTTCCATCGGCATCCAAGGTATGGAAAACCGTTTAAAAAAATTTCGATCGATTTTTGGCAATTTCGGAAAGGGGTACCATCATGATTTTTTTGAAAAAATCGGCAAAATATTTGTTGTTTGCTTTTGCCTATTATTTTGTACAGAAGGAAAAAGATCGAACGACTGATTCATTATTTGTACCCCGTTCCAAAATCGGTTTGGAAATGGCCAATTTATTCACTTTTAAATTTATAAAAAATTGGGTTTTGTTTTAATATTTTATATTTTTACTTTTTAGAAAGTGCAGCCTGCGCGCTTGAAACACGGTGGCTCCGGGACCACCCCAGCCTGGGCGCATTCAGGACCAGCATACACTCGTTCAGACCATTTTGTTCGTCCAGAACCTGCCCAGATAAGCCTTTGCTCGTCCAGGAACAGCCCAGACACATCAAGAGTAGTCTGGGTGCATCCAGAACCTCCTCATATCAGCCTGGGTGGGTGTAGGGCCTGCCTAGACCAGCCTAGGTGGGTCCAGGGACTGCCCGGCTAACCTGGGTGGGTGTAGGGCCAGCCTAGACCAGCCTAGAAGGGTCCAGGGCCTGCCTAGACCAGCCTGGGTGGGTGTAGGGCCTGCCTAGACCAGCCTGGGTGGGTGTAGGACCTGCCTAGACCAGCCTAGGTGGGTCCAGGACCTGCCTAGACCAGCCTAGGTGGGTCCAGGACCTGCCTAGACCAGCCTAGGTGGGTGTAGGGCCTACCTAGACCAGCCTAGGTGGGTGTAGGGCCTGCCTAGACCAGCCTAGGTGGGTGTAGGGCCTGCCTAGACCAGCCTAGGTGGGTGTAGGGCCTACCTAGACCAGCCTGGGTGGGTGTAGGGCCTGCCTAGACCAGCCTAGGTGGGTGTAGGGCCTGCCTAGACCAGCCTAGGTGGGTGTAGGGCCTGCCTAGACCAGCCTAGGTGGGTGTAGGGCCTACCTAGACCAGCCTGGGTGGGTGTAGGGCCTGCCTAGACCAGCCTAGGTGGGTGTAGGGCCTGCCTAGACCAGCCTAGGTGGTTCCAGGACCTGCCTAGACCAGCCTAGGTGGGTGTAGGGCCTGCCTAGACCAGCCTAGGTGGGTGTAGGGCCTGCCTAGACCAGCCTAGGTGGGTGTAGGGCCTGCCTAGACCAGCCTAGGTGGGTGTAGGGCCTACCTAGACCAGCCTGGGTGGGTGTAGGGCCTGCCTAGACCAGCCTAGGTGGGTGTAGGGCCTGCCTAGACCAGCCTAGGTGGTTCCAGGACGTGCCTAGACCAGCCTAGAAGGGTCCAGGGCCTGCCTAGACCAGCCTGGGTGGGTGTAGGGCCTGCCTAGACCAGCCTGGGTGGGTGTAGGACCTGCCTAGACCAGCCTAGGTGGGTCCAGGACCTGCCTAGACCAGCCTAGGTGGGTCCAGGACCTGCCTAGACCAGCCTAGGTGGGTGTAGGGCCTACCTAGACCAGCCTAGGTGGGTGTAGGGCCTGCCTAGACCAGCCTAGGTGGGTGTAGGGCCTGCCTAGACCAGCCTAGGTGGGTGTAGGGCCTACCTAGACCAGCCTGGGTGGGTGTAGGGCCTGCCTAGACCAGCCTAGGTGGGTGTAGGGCCTGCCTAGACCAGCCTAGGTGGGTGTAGGGCCTGCCTAGACCTGCCTAGGTGGGTGTAGGGCCTACCTAGACCAGCCTGGGTGGGTGTAGGGCCTGCCTAGACCAGCCTAGGTGGGTGTAGGGCCTGCCTAGACCAGCCTAGGTGGTTCCAGGACCTGCCTAGACCAGCCTAGGTGGGTGTAGGGCCTGCCTAGACCAGCCTAGGTGGGTGTAGGGCCTGCCTAGACCAGCCTAGGTGGGTGTAGGGCCTGCCTAGACCAGCCTAGGTGGGTGTAGGGCCTACCTAGACCAGCCTGGGTGGGTGTAGGGCCTGCCTAGACCAGCCTAGGTGGGTGTAGGGCCTGCCTAGACCAGCCTAGGTGGTTCCAGGACGTGCCTAGACCAGCCTAGGTGGGTGTAGGGCCTGCCTAGACCAGCCTAGGTGGGTGTAGGGCCTGCCTAGACCAGCCTAGGTGGTTCCAGGACCTGCCTAGACCAGCCTAGGTGGGTCCAGGACCTGCCTAGACCAGCCTAGGTGGGTCCAGGACCTGCCTAGACCAGCCTAGATGGGTCCAGGACCTGCCTAGACCAGCCTAGGAGGGTCCAGGACCTGCCTAGACCAGCCTAGGTGGGTCCAGGACCTGCCTAGACCAGCCTAGGTGGGTCCAGGACCTGGCTAGACCAGCCTAGGTGGGTCCAGGACCTGCCTAGACCAGCCTAGGTGGGTCCAGGACCTGCCTAGACCAGCCTAGGTGGGTGTAGGGCCTGCCTAGACCAGCCTAGGTGGGTGTAGGGCCTGCCTAGACCAGCCTAGGTGGGTGTAGGGCCTGCCTAGACCAGCCTGGGTGGGTCCAGGGCCTGCCTAGACCAGCCTAGGTGGGTCCAGGACCTGCCTAGACCAGCCTAGGTGGGTCCAGGACCTGCCTAGACCAGCCTAGGTGGGTCCAGGACCTGCCTAGACCAGCCTAGGTGGGTCCAGGACCTGCCTAGACCAGCCTAGGTGGGTGTAGGGCCTGCCTAGACCAGCCTAGGTGGGTGTAGGGCCTGCCTAGACCAGCGTAGGTGGTTCCAGGACCTGCCTAGACCAGCCTAGGTGGGTCCAGGACCTGCCTAGACCAGCCTAGGTGGGTCCAGGACCTGCCTAGACCAGCCTAGGTGGGTCCAGGACCTGCCTAGACCAGCCTAGGTGGGTGTAGGGCCTGCCTAGACCAGCCTAGGTGGGTGTAGGGCCTGCCTAGACCAGCCTGGGTGGGTGTAGGGCCTGCCTAGACCAGCCTAGGTGGGTGTAGGGCCTGCCTAGACCAGCCTAGGTGGGTGTAGGGCCTGCCTAGACCAGCGTAGGTGGTTCCAGGACCTGCCTAGACCAGCCTAGGTGGGTCCAGGACCTGCCTAGACCAGCCTAGGTGGGTCCAGGACCTGCCTAGACCAGCCTAGGTGGGTCCAGGACCTGTCTAGACCAGCCTAGGTGGGTGTAGGGCCTGCCTAGACCAGCCTGGGTGGGTGTAGGACCTGCCTAGACCAGCCTAGGTGGGTGTAGGGCCTGCCTAGACCAGCCTAGGTGGGTGTAGGACCTTCCTAGACCAGCCTAGGTGGGTGTAGGGCCTGCCTAGACCAGCCTAGGTGGGTCCAGGACCTGCCTAGACCAGCCTAGGTGGGTCCAGGACCTGCCTAGACCAGCCTAGGTGGGTCCAGGACCTGCCTAGACCAGCCTAGGTGGGTCCAGGACCTGCCTAGACCAGCCTAGGTGGGTCCAGGACCTGCCTAGACCAGCCTAGGTGGGTGTAGGGCCTGCCTAGACCAGCCTAGGTGGGCGTAGGGCCTGCCTAGACCAGCCTAGGTGGGTGTAGGGCCTGCCTAGACCAGCCTAGGTGGGTGTAGGGCCTGCCTAGACCAGCCTGGGTGGGTCCAGGACCTGCCTAGACCAGCCTAGGTGGGTGCAGGACCTGCCTAGACCAGCCTAGGTGGGTCCAGGACCTGCCTAGACCAGCCTAGGTGGGTGTAGGGCCTGCCTAGACCAGCCTAGGTGGGTCCAGGACCTGCCTAGACCAGCCTAGGTGCGTCCAGGACCTGCCTAGGTGGGTGTAGGGCCTGCCTAGACCAGCCTGGGTGGGTCCAGGACCTGCCTAGACCAGCCTAGGTGGGTGCAGGACCTGCCTAGACCAGCCTAGGTGGGTCCAGGACCTGCCTAGACCAGCCTAGGTGGGTGTAGGGCCTGCCTAGACCAGCCTAGGTGGGTCCAGGACCTGCCTAGACCAGCCTAGGTGCGTCCAGGACCTGCCTAGGTGGGTGTAGGGCCTGCCTAGACCAGCCTGGGTGGGTGTAGGGCCTGCCTAGACCAGCCTAGGTGGGTGTAGGGCCTGCCTAGGTGGGTGTAGGGCCTGCCTAGACCAGCCTGGGTGGGTGTAGGGCCTGCCTAGACCAGCCTAGGTGGGTGTAGGGCCTGCCTAGACCAGCCTAGGTGGGTGTAGGGCCTGCCTAGACCAGCGTAGGTGGTTCCAGGACCTGCCTAGACCAGCCTAGGTGGGTCCAGGACCTGCCTAGACCAGCCTAGGTGGGTCCAGGACCTGCCTAGACCAGCCTAGGTGGGTCCAGGACCTGTCTAGACCAGCCTAGGTGGGTGTAGGGCCTGCCTAGACCAGCCTGGGTGGGTGTAGGACCTGCCTAGACCAGCCTAGGTGGGTGTAGGGCCTGCCTAGACCAGCCTAGGTGGGTGTAGGACCTGCCTAGACCAGCCTAGGTGGGTGTAGGGCCTGCCTAGACCAGCCTAGGTGGGTCCAGGACCTGCCTAGACCAGCCTAGGTGGGTCCAGGACCTGCCTAGACCAGCCTAGGTGGGTCCAGGACCTGCCTAGACCAGCCTAGGTGGGTCCAGGACCTGCCTAGACCAGCCTAGGTGGGTGTAGGGCCTGCCTAGACCAGCCTAGGTGGGCGTAGGGCCTGCCTAGACCAGCCTAGGTGGGTGTAGGGCCTGCCTAGACCAGCCTAGGTGGGTGTAGGGCCTGCCTAGACCAGCCTGGGTGGGTCCAGGACCTGCCTAGACCAGCCTAGGTGGGTGCAGGACCTGCCTAGACCAGCCTAGGTGGGTCCAGGACCTGCCTAGACCAGCCTAGGTGGGTGTAGGGCCTGCCTAGACCAGCCTAGGTGGGTCCAGGACCTGCCTAGACCAGCCTAGGTGCGTCCAGGACCTGCCTAGACCAGCCTAGGTGGGTGTAGGGCCTGCCTAGACCAGCCTGGGTGGGTGTAGGGCCTGCCTAGACCAGCCTAGGTGGGTGTAGGGCCTGCCTAGACCAGCCTAGGTGGTTCCAGGACCTGCCTAGACCAGCCTAGGTGGGTCCAGGACCTGCCTAGACCAGCCTAGGTGGGTGTAGGGCCTGCCTAGACCAGCCTGGGTGGGTGTAGGGCCTGCCTAGACCAGCCTAGGTGGTTCCAGGACCTGCCTAGACCAGCCTAGGTGGGTCCAGGACCTGCCTAGACCAGCCTAGGTGGGTGTAGGGCCTGCCTAGACCAGCCTGGGTGGGTGTAGGGCCTGCCTAGACCAGCCTAGGTGGGTCCAGGACCTGCCTAGACCAGCCTAGGTGGGTGTAGGGCCTGCCTAGACCAGCCTAGGTGGGTGTAGGGCCTGCCTAGACCAGCCTAGGTGGGTGTAGGGCCTGCCTAGACCAGCGTAGGTGGTTCCAGGACCTGCCTAGACCAGCCTAGGTGGGTCCAGGACCTGCCTAGACCAGCCTAGGTGGGTCCAGGACCTGCCTAGACCAGCCTAGGTGGGTCCAGGACCTGTCTAGACCAGCCTAGGTGGGTGTAGGGCCTGCCTAGACCAGCCTAGGTGGGTCCAAGACCTGCCTAGACCAGCCTAGATGGGTCCAGGACCTGCCTAGACCAGCCTAGGCAGGTCCTGGACCCTCCTAGGCTGGTCTAGGCAGGTCCTGGAGCCACCTAGGCTGGTCTAGGCAGGTCCTGGACCCACCTAGGCTAATCTAGGCAGGTCCTGGACCCACCTAGGCTAATCTAGGCAGGTCCTGGACCCACCTAGGCTGGTCTAGGCAGGTCCTGGACCCACCTAGGCTGGTCTAGGCAGGTCCTGGACCCACCTAGGCTGGTCTAGGCAGGTCCTGGACCCACCCAGGATGGTCTAGGCAGGCCCTACACCCACCCAGGCTGGTCTAGGCAGGTCCTGGACCCACCTAGGCTGGTCTAGGCAGATCCTGGATCCACCTAGGCTGGTCTAGGCAGGTCCTGGACCCACCGAGGCTGGTCTAGGCAGGTCCTGGACCCACCTAGGCTGGTCTAGGCAGGCCCTACACCCACCCAGGCTGGTCTAGGCAGGTCCTGGACCCACCTAGGCTGGTCTAGGCAGATCCTGGATCCACCTAGGCTGGTCTAGGCAGATCCTGGATCCACCTAGGCTGGTCTAGGCAGGTCCTGGACCCACCTAGGCTGGTCTAGGCAGGCCCTACACCCACCTAGGCTGGTCTAGGCAGGCCCTACACCCACCCAGGCTGGTCTAGGCAGGTCCTACACCCACCTAGGCTGGTCTAGGCAGGCCCTACACCCACCCAGGCTGGTCTAGGCAGGCCCTACACCCACCTAGGCTGGTCTAGGCAGGTCCTGGACCCACCTAGGCTGGTCTAGGCAGGTCCTGGAACCACCTAGGCTGGTCTAGGCAGGTCCTGGAGCCACCTAGGCTGGTCTAGGCAGGTCCTGGACCCACCTAGGCTGGTCTAGGCGGGCCCTACACCCACCCAGGCTGGTCTAGGCAGGCCCTACACCCACCTAGGCTGGTCTAGGCAGGCCCTACACCCACCTAGGCTGGTCTAGGCAGGCCCTACACCCACCCAGGCTGGTCTAGGCAAGTCCTGGACCCACCTAGGCTGGTCTAGGCAGGTCCTGGACCCACCTAGGCTGGTCTAGGCAGGTCCTGGACCCACCTAGGCTGGTCTAGGCAGGTCCTGGACCCACCCAGGCTGGTCTAGGCAGGTCCTGGAGCCACCTAGGCTGGTCTAGGCAGGTCCTGGAGCCACCTAGGCTGGTCTAGGCAGGTCCTGGACCCACCTAGGCTGGTCTAGGCAGGTCCTGGACCCACCTAGGCTGGTCTAGGCAGGTCCTAGAACCACCTAGGCTGGTCTAGGCAGGTCCTGGACCCACCTAGGCTGGTCTAGGCAGGTCCTGGACCCACCTAGGCTAATCTAGGCAGGTCCTGGACCCACCTAGGCTAATCTAGGCAGGTCCTGGACCCACCTAGGCTGGTCTAGGCAGGTCCTGGACCCACCTAGGCTGGTCTAGGCAGGTCCTGGACCCACCTAGGCTGGTCTAGGCAGGTCCTGGACCCACCTAGGCTGGTCTAGGCAGGTCCTGGACCCACCCAGGATGGTCTAGGCAGGCCCTACACCCACCCAGGCTGGTCTAGGCAGGTCCTGGACCCACCTAGGCTGGTCTAGGCAGATCCTGGATCCACCTAGGCTGGTCTAGGCAGGTCCTGGACCCACCGAGGCTGGTCTAGGCAGGTCCAGGACCCACCTAGGCTGGTCTAGGCAGGTCCTGGACCCACCTAGGCTGGTCTAGGCAGGCCCTACACCCACCTAGGCTGGTCTAGGCAGGCCCTACACCCACCCAGGCTGGTCTAGGCAGGCCCTACACCCACCTAGGCTGGTCTAGGCAGGTCCTGGACCCACCTAGGCTGGTCTAGGCAGGTCCTGGACCCACCTAGGCTGGTCTAGGCAGGTCCTGGACCCACCTAGGCTGGTCTAGGCAGGTCCTGGACCCACCTAGGCTGGTCTAGGCAGGTCCTGGACCCACCTAGGCTGGTCTAGGCAGGTCCTGGACCCATCTAGGCTGGTCTAGGCAGGTCCTGGACCCATCTAGGCTGGTCTAGGCAGGTCCTGGACCCACCTAGGCTGGTCTAGGCAGGCCCTACACCCACCCAGGCTGGTCTAGGCAGGCCCTACACCCACCCAGGCTGGTCTAGGCAGGTCCTGGACCCACCTAGGCTGGTCTAGGCAGGCCCTACACCCACATAGGCTTCTTGGCAGGTCCTGGACCCACCTAGGCTGGTCTAGGCAGGTCCTGGACCCACCTAGGCTGGTCTAGGCAGGTCCTGGACCCACCTAGGCTGGTCTAGGCAGGTCCTGGACCCACCTAGGCTGGTCTAGGCAGGTCCTGGACCCACCTAGGCTGGTCTAGGCAGGTCCTGGACCCACCTAGGCTGGTCTAGGCAGGTCCTGGACCCACCTAGGCTTGTCTAGGCAGGTCCTGGACCCACCTAGGCTGGTCTAGGCAGGTCCTGGACCCACCTAGGCTGGTCTAGGCAGGTCCTGGACCCACCTAGGCTGGTCTAGGCAGGTCCTGGACCCACCTAGGCTTGTCTAGGCAGGTCCTGGACCCACCTAGGCTGGTCTAGGCAGGTCCTGGACCCACCTAGGCTGGTTTAGGCAGGTCCTGGACCCACCTAGGCTGGTCTAGGCAGGTCCTGGACCCACCTAAGCTGGTCTAGGCAGGTCCTGGACCCACCTAGGCTGGTCTAGGCAGGTCCTGGACCCACCTAGGCTGGTCTAGGCAGGTCCTGGAACCACCTGGGCTCACCTGGACCCACCTAGGCTGGTCTAGGCAGGTCCTGGACCCACCTAGGCTGGTTTAGGCAGGTCCTGGACCCACCTAGGCTGGTCTAGGCAGGTCCTGGACCCACCTAAGCTGGTCTAGGCAGGTCCTGGACCCACCTAGGCTGGTCTAGGCAGGTCCTGGACCCACCTAGGCTGGTCTAGGCAGGTCCTGGAACCACCTGGGCTGGTCTAGGCAGGCCCTACACCCACCTAGGCTGGTCTAGGCAGGTCCTACACCCACCCAGGCTGGTCTAGGCAGGCCCTACACCCACCTAGGCTGGTCTAGACAGGTCCTGGACCCACCTAGGCTGGTCTAGGCAGGTCCTGGACCCACCTAGGCTGGTCTAGGCAGGTCCTGGACCCACCTAGGCTGGTCTAGGCAGGTCCTGGACCCACCTAGGCGGGTCTAGGCAGGTCCTGGACCCACCTAGGCTGGTCTAGGCAGGTCCTGGACCCACCTAGGCTTGTCTAGGCAGGTCCTGGACCCACCTAGGCTGGTCTAGGCAGGTCCTGGACCCACCTAGGCTGGTTTAGGCAGGTCCTGGACCCACCTAGGCTGGTCTAGGCAGGTCCTGGACCCACCTAAGCTGGTCTAGGCAGGTCCTGGACCCACCTAGGCTGGTCTAGGCAGGTCCTGGACCCACCTAGGCTGGTCTAGGCAGGTCCTGGAACCACCTGGGCTGGTCTAGGCAGGCCCTACACCCACCTAGGCTGGTCTAGGCAGGTCCTACACCCACCCAGGCTGGTCTAGGCAGGCCCTACACCCACCTAGGCTGGTCTAGACAGGTCCTGGACCCACCTAGGCTGGTCTAGGCAGGTCCTGGACCCACCTAGGCTGGTCTAGGCAGGTCCTGGAGCCACCTAGGCTGGTCTAGGCAGGTCCTGGAGCCACCTAGGCTGGTCTAGGCAGGTCCTGGACCCACCTAGGCTGGTCTAGGCAGGTCCTGGACCCACCTAGGCTGGTCTAGGCAGGTCCTAGAACCACCTAGGCTGGTCTAGGCAGGCCCTACACCCACCCAGGCTGGTCTAGGCAAGTCCTGGACCCACCTAGGCTGGTCTAGGCAAGTCCTGGACCCACCTAGGCTGGTCTAGGCAGGTCCTGGACCCACCTAGGCTGGTCTAGGCAGGTCCTGGAGCCACCTAGGCTGGTCTAGGCAGGTCCTGGAGCCACCTAGGCTGGTCTAGGCAGGTCCTGGACCCACCTAGGCTGGTCTAGGCAGGTCCTGGACCCACCTAGGCTGGTCTAGGCAGGTCCTAGAACCACCTAGGCTGGTCTAGGCAGGTCCTGGACCCACCTAGGCTGGTCTAGGCAGGTCCTGGACCCACCTAGGCTAATCTAGGCAGGTCCTGGACCCACCTAGGCTAATCTAGGCAGGTCCTGGACCCACCTAGGCTGGTCTAGGCAGGTCCTGGACCCACCTAGGCTGGTCTAGGCAGGTCCTGGACCCACCTAGGCTGGTCTAGGCAGGTCCTGGACCCACCTAGGCTGGTCTAGGCAGGTCCTGGACCCACCCAGGATGGTCTAGGCAGGCCCTACACCCACCCAGGCTGGTCTAGGCAGGTCCTGGACCCACCTAGGCTGGTCTAGGCAGATCCTGGATCCACCTAGGCTGGTCTAGGCAGGTCCTGGACCCACCGAGGCTGGTCTAGGCAGGTCCAGGACCCACCTAGGCTGGTCTAGGCAGGTCCTGGACCCACCTAGGCTGGTCTAGGCAGGCCCTACACCCACCCCGGCTGGTCTAGGCAGGCCCTACACCCACCTAGGCTGGTCTAGGCAGGTCCTGGACCCACCTAGGCTGGTCTAGGCAGGCCCTACACCCACATAGGCTTCTTGGCAGGTCCTGGACCCACCTAGGCTGGTCTAGGCAGGTCCTGGACCCACCTAGGCTGGTCTAGGCAGGTCCTGGACCCACCTAGGCTGGTCTAGGCAGGTCCTGGACCCACCTAGGCTGGTCTAGGCAGGTCCTGGACCCATCTAGGCTGGTCTAGGCAGGTCCTGGACCCACCTAGGCTGGTCTAGGCAGGCCCTACACCCACCCAGGCTGGTCTAGGCAGGCCCTACACCCACCCAGGCTGGTCTCGGCAGGCCCTACACCCACCTAGGCTGGTCTAGGCAGGTCCTGGACCCACCTAGGCTGGTCTAGGCAGGCCCTACACCCACATAGGCTTCTTGGCAGGTCCTGGACCCACCTAGGCTGGTCTAGGCAGGTCCTGGACCCACCTAGGCTGGTCTAGGCAGGTCCTGGACCCACCTAGGCTGGTCTAGGCAGGTCCTGGACCCACCTAGGCTGGTCTAGGCAGGTCCTGGAACCACCTAGGCTGGTCTAGGCAGGCCCTACACCCACCTAGGCTGGTCTAGGCAGGCCCTACACCCACCCAGGCTGGTCTAGGCAAGGCCTGGACCCACCTAGGCTGGTCTAGGCAAGTCCTGGACCCACCTAGGCTGGTCTAGGCAGGTCCTGGACCCACCTAGGCTGGTCTAGGCAGGTCCTGGAGCCACCTAGGCTGGTCTAGGCAGGTCCTGGAGCCACCTAGGCTGGTCTAGGCAGGTCCTGGACCCACCTAGGCTGGTCTAGGCAGGTCCTGGACCCACCTAGGCTGGTCTAGGCAGGTCCTAGAACCACCTAGGCTGGTCTAGGCAGGTCCTGGACCCACCTAGGCTGGTCTAGGCAGGTCCTGGACCCACCTAGGCTAATCTAGGCAGGTCCTGGACCCACCTAGGCTAATCTAGGCAGGTCCTGGACCCACCTAGGCTGGTCTAGGCAGGTCCTGGACCCACCTAGGCTGGTCTAGGCAGGTCCTGGACCCACCTAGGCTGGTCTAGGCAGGTCCTGGACCCACCTAGGCTGGTCTAGGCAGGTCCTGGACCCACCCAGGATGGTCTAGGCAGGCCCTACACCCACCCAGGCTGGTCTAGGCAGGTCCTGGACCCACCTAGGCTGGTCTAGGCAGATCCTGGATCCACCTAGGCTGGTCTAGGCAGGTCCTGGACCCACCGAGGCTGGTCTAGGCAGGTCCAGGACCCACCTAGGCTGGTCTAGGCAGGTCCTGGACCCACCTAGGCTGGTCTAGGCAGGCCCTACACCCACCCAGGCTGGTCTAGGCAGGCCCTACACCCACCTAGGCTGGTCTAGGCAGGTCCTGGACCCACCTAGGCTGGTCTAGGCAGGCCCTACACCCACATAGGCTTCTTGGCAGGTCCTGGACCCACCTAGGCTGGTCTAGGCAGGTCCTGGACCCACCTAGGCTGGTCTAGGCAGGTCCTGGACCCACCTAGGCTGGTCTAGGCAGGTCCTGGACCCACCTAGGCTGGTCTAGGCAGGTCCTGGACCCATCTAGGCTGGTCTAGGCAGGTCCTGGACCCACCTAGGCTGGTCTAGGCAGGCCCTACACCCACCCAGGCTGGTCTAGGCAGGCCCTACACCCACCCAGGCTGGTCTAGGCAGGCCCTACACCCACCTAGGCTGGTCTAGGCAGGTCCTGGACCCACCTAGGCTGGTCTAGGCAGGCCCTACACCCACATAGGCTTCTTGGCAGGTCCTGGACCCACCTAGGCTGGTCTACGCAGGTCCTGGACCCACCTAGGCTGGTCTAGGCAGGTCCTGGAACCACCTAGGCTGGTCTAGGCAGGCCCTACACCCACCTAGGCTGGTCTAGGCAGGCCCTACACCCACCCAGGCTGGTCTAGGTAGGCCCTACACCCACCTAGGCTGGTCTAGGCAGGCCCTACACCCACCTAGGCTGGTCTAGGCAGGCCCTACACCCACCTAGGCTGGTCTAGGCAGGTCATGGACCCACCTAGGCTGGTCTAGGCAGGTCCTGGACCCACCTAGGCTGGTCTAGGCAGGTCCTGGAACCACCTAGGCTGGTCTAGGCAGGCCCCACACCCACCCAGGCTAGCCGGGCAGTCCCTGGACTCACCTAGGCTGGTCTAGGCAGGCCCTACACCCACCCAGGCTGATATGAGGAGGTTCTGGATGCGCCCAGACTACTCTTGACGTGTGGGGGCTGTTCCTGGACGCGCAAAGGCTCATCTGGGCAGGTTCTGGACGAACAAAATGGTCTGAACGAGTGTATGCTGGTCCTGAATGCGCCCAGGCTGGGGTGGTCCCGGAGCCACCGTGTTTCAAGCGCGCAGGCTGCACTTTCTAAAAAGTAAAAATATAAAATATTAAAACAAAACCCAATTTTTTATAAATTTAAAAGTGAATAAATTGGCCATTTCCAAACCGATTTTGGAACGGGGTACAAATAATGAATCAGTCGTTCGATCTTTTTCCTTCTGTACAAAATAATAGGCAAAAGCAAACAACAAATATTTTGCCGATTTTTTCAAAAAAATCATGATGGTACCCCTTTCCGAAATTGCCAAAAATCGATCGAAATTTTTTTAAACGGTTTTCCATACCTTGGATGCCGATGGAAAGGGCGCTGATTCCAAAATGGTATTCCCTTCCAAAATCGGTTGGGAGATCGCCGATATATTCATTAAAAACCTTACCGAAAATCCTGATTTTGGACACTATCGATTTCCTGCAAATTTAAAATAAAAAAATGAGAAAAAACCAATTTTGTTTACATTTCACAGTAAATAATTTGGCCATTTCTTAACCGATCTAGAAACAGGATACCATTCCTAAATCAGAGCTTTAAGCTTATTTCTATTGTAAGAAAATATAGGGAATTGCAAAAAAAAAATAATTTTTGCTAATTTTTGCAAAAAACCTGATGGTACCCCTTTCCAAAATTGCAAAAATAAGATCAAAATTTTTGTTGTCCCTATGTCCACATCTTTTATGCAGATAGAAAGGCAATGAAGCGCTGAATCAAATAACGGTTTCCTTTGCAAAATCGGTTGGGAATTGGCCGCCCCATGCATTAAAAAGTTTACCGAAAACTTACATAGGTTTTTGGCAATTGTCTTTGGCCTTGTACCCAGAGATCCATGCGGCAACAAGAAGAACAGAATGAGCTCGCCATTTCATTCATTTTTCATTTAACGGGACTCCGCAAAAGGCAATGCATAAGCACCTAAGAGAAATTGCGACGCAGTTTGGCGTAAAATATTAACACTAGTTTAACGCCGGTCATCCACGAAGTACACAATATCTGCTTTACACTACTTTTACCTTGTACTTTTGAGCTATTTTACTTGCCACAATCTCTGCATTTCCAGAAATAATCCATTTTAACACAGTATAAATAAGAGATTTTAAGTCAAGCTTAAAAAACTAAAGATGCGTAAGCCTTAGCGATTTCGATAAGATTACTATCGAAACTAACTAAATAACTATCGAGTACCGAAGTATGTGGGATTTTCAGACTTGGCGGACCTGGTCACATGGGAAATTTAAAAATGCCTGCGAAGGGATCTTAAATAAAAAATTTGGTTTAATTTTCCCAATAACCCTACAAAAGCGATTCAAAAATATCAACAAGGAGCATTAAGCTTTTCCTCTCTAACCGTAAACACGAATGCGCACTATCAGCTGTTTAATGATATCGATAGCCACGAAACCATTAAACGTTGGTCAACACTACAAGCAGAAAATTGTAAACAATCAGCATTTCTGTAAAATTTTACATTTTAACCAAATAATAAAATGAACGCGCCACCCACATTTGAATCATTCTTGTTGTATGAAGGCGAAAAAAAGTGAGTAATCTAAAAAGACAACGAGGACAGCATTTAATATAGTGGTTTCGCTTTTGTTTTGGCAGAATTATCAAGGAGTTGGACACAAAAGTGACGAACGCGGCTATATTTACAATAAATAAAGAGGACCACACTCTGGGAAACATGATCCGCAAGTATGAGCTTATGCTTTCCTTTATTGTAGCAATTACCTGATTTTTTTTGGTTGCAGCCAATTGTTGAAGGACCCCAATGTTTTGTTTGCCGGCTACAAAGTGCCGCATCCGCTGGAGCACAAGTTCGTCATCCGGATCCAGACTACGGCGGACTACTCTCCTCAAGAAGCCTTCATGAACGCCATCACCGATTTGCTGGCTGAATTGTCCCTCTTCGAGGAGCGTTTTAAAGTAGGACTTTAAATTTTCCAATATATAGTAAATTTTTATAATATTTTGTTCCAGGACGCCATCAAGGAGAAAAAGGAGGGCGGAGACTAAGCCTAAACTATAATTTGAATCATATAAGTTTAAATGAACGAATAAACCATCTTTTTCCACGTTATAATTTTTATATTTCTTTTTACATTATTTTTACATTGAAAAAATTGACGAAACAACCGCAAGTGATTCACACATCGCATTAAATAAATAAAAACAATTTAAAATAGACTACATTCCACTCATCTGTAAAACGCAAGATCACAATTTCAAATATAGAATGTTTTTGTTAGATAGAGTGAAGATCTTTTCACGAGGTATGTTGAAAGTTAATTCTTGCGATCTGACAGATCTCGCAACAAGGATAAGTCCAAAGGTCGATAGGGGTAAAAATGATAAACAGGAATTTAATTAAACAATTTGATCTAGAATTAATAGGTCTCATCGTCAGCGCATTCGCTCGTATCGTGGCCAAAGACTGCAAATGTTCAAACACGTCAAATTGATAAAGGGAATTGGGATTAAAAGAGATTGTGACTCACCCTCGCAGGATTCGCAGTACTTCCTGGGTGCTGGAACTTTGCGTTCCTTCTTTTCGTTGTTGTTGGCTTCGGCGGAGGGTGGCGGTGAATCATCCCGATCATCGCCAGCCTGGACCGGACAGTCCTCTGTCTCGTGTTTGTCGAACTCATCACAGATGTCGCAGAAAAGTCGAGGGGCTGGTTTCCGCTTGGTCAACACATCAAAAGCATGGGGCCTAAGAAGAATCATACCCGATAATTAAATTAAATAAGATTCCCATCAAAATATCAGAGAGTATTACTTTGTAAAGTCCATCGGCAAAGTTTCTAGGGTCTGGACTTTGGCTTTAAGTGCATCATTCTTTTGCTGCATGTCGGCAATGATTGTGTTGAGGAAGTTAATCTTGGCCAGACTAGTGTCACTATCCGAACTCTTGAAAAGAATAACATATTTGCAAATTTCATAAATTAAATATCTAATTTCCACAACATACCTCCACGTCGCCTCCACCACTTGCCTTTATAGCAGCTCCATTGACCTGCGCTTTCAGTGAGAGTATCTCTCTGGACTTCTCCAGATCGAGCGACTCCAACCGACGTCTCAGGTCCGTCGTCTCCAAGCTAGCTGCCTTTTGAGCTTCGTGGGCCAAGTGAAGGGCCGCCTCCAGCTCTGCGACCTTTTTTTGTAGCTGTTCTAAAAGCTTGGACTTCATGGACGCCGTTTCATCCATTTCATCGATGACTTTCTGGTACTCCGACAACTGGGAATCATACTCGTTGCCCTTCTCCAAGAGGGCTAGGTTCTGCTGCATGGAGTTTTGAAGCTCCTCATTAGCTTTTTTCAACTGGCTTATTTCCTCGCTCAGCTTAGCTGTTTCCTCCAGGAGGGCCCTCTCCTTTTGCTGAGCCCTGTCCAACTTATCTTCCAGTTCGTTATGGGTACCCTTTTCGCCCTCCAGTTGCTTATTGCTATCTAGAAGTCTTGTTTCAAGGCTCTTTAAAAGCTCGTCTTTTTGTGATAACGATTCTTGCAGCTCCGCATTGGCTTGCTTTAATTGAAGCAATTCCTCTCCTGCTACCTGAGATTTGCCTTGTAAATTGTCCTCACTTTCTTTAGCCTGAAGCAGCTTTGCCTCGAGTTCTTTCTTCATTATCTCCTGGTTCTCAAGTTGGGTTTTGGCCATTTGGAGTTGACCCTCCCAGTCGCTGGCATATTGTTGTGCTTGTTGCAATGCATCTTTCGCCAATGCATTAGCTTCTCTTATTTTCTGCAACTCCGCAGTCAGTTGTGAAACCTCATCTTGTAGGGATTTATCTTTTTCCTCAAACAACGAACGTTGCTGTTCCCATTCCTCACTTTGGGTCTTCAGGGTCTCCTCTAGTTTCCGTACAGCCTCCTTGTCCTTCAAGACTTGTTCATTAAGTTCTTTTTCTGTTTTGACTGATTCCTTATGTTCTTCATCTAATTTCCCTAGCTTTTCTTCTAGTGTCTTTTCTCTCACCAAAGCCTCTTCTAATTTTTCCTGTATTGCCTGGGAGGAGCTTGATTTGGCATCTAGTTCTGAACTGGTGTTCTTTAGTTTTGCTTCAAAGTTCAAGACTAGCTCCTCTTTTTGTTTGAGAGAGTCTTGAAGTTCTTCCAATAACTGTTGAAGCTCTGCAAGTTTCTCCTTCAAGTTCAGAGCGTCTTGCTGCAAACTCTGTTCACTCTGTTGAACCTGCTCGAGTTTCTGCTCCAGTTCTATCTGCTTTGTGTTTCTCTCCTCCACCTGAACATGGGTAGACTTGAGTTCCTCCTTCATGGCTGTAAGTTTCTGGATCAGACGCTCGGCATTCATGTCTGCCTCCATTTCGAATAGCTCGAATATGTGGTTTGTCTCACTCTTCTCCGCCTGGAGTACTTCCAGCACGGTGGAAAGTTCGGAATTGGTTTGGGATATATTGGCATTAGCCACCTGGATGGCCTCCACCAAGATTTTAAGATCAGATATCTTCTGGGCATCTTCGGCGGCAATCTTCTCTTTGTGCTGGATTTCGGCGTTGGTGATTTCCAGACGCTCCTGCAGATCTTTGATGGTTTCTTGAGTGTCACTGCTTAGCTGCTGGTTCTCCATCTGCGCTTTGGATACCTGCTCCTCGAGCGTCTTAATGGTTTCATTAAAGGCAGCCTCCTTTCGCCCGCCTTCTGCCTTGAGGTTGGTTTGAGCATCCTGACTGTCTTGCAGTTGCTGCCGCAGATCCTGCAGCTCCTTTTCCTTTTGCAGCATCTCCTGGCTCCAAGCATCCGCCTTGCTGGTCAGTTCCTTTTGCCCGGTGGCCAACTCCTCGGAGAACTTTGAAAGCTTCGAGTGCAAATCGGTGCTGGAAGAACGCTCCGCCATGAGTTCCGCGTGAAGCTTTTCGGTGATCTCTTTGACATGATCTTGCAAGTGGGAGGCCTCTGCTCGGGTTTCCGCATAGTCCTGTTCAAAACATAAAATAAATTACAGAAATGAAGATATTTTCTAGAGCTTACCTTATTGATCTTTTCCAGAGCTGCATTGGCTGCCTCAAGCTGCTTGGTCTTGGACTCCACATCCGTCTGAGTCGAACACAGCATCGACTGGGTTTCTTCCACTTGAGACTTGAGTCTGAGAATATCTTCCTGCAGTTTGGCCGACTTCTTACTTTCTTCATCGAGTGATCCAGTCGCTGTCTCCAATAGTTTGGCTTTGGATTCGACATCAGACTGACTTGACTTCAACTCCGCCTGGAGTTTCTCAGCCTCTGACTTGAGCTGGCTAATCTCGCCTTGTAGCTTGGCCAGACTCTTGGCACCTTCTTCGCCAGAAGCTGCCGCCTGCTGTTGGAGTTGCTCCAATTGAGCTTGAGTGTTTTTCAGAGCGGTTTCTGTCTCCGCTGAGCATGTCTGAAGTTTCTGAAGCTCCGAGTCCTTCTGCTTGACGGTTTCCTCCTGAGTTTTCTTCAGCTGCTCGTGCTCAGTCAGGAGATTATTGGCGACTTGGATTTGCTCCTCCAGCTGTTGTTGAATCTTTTGAAGAGCGGCGCTTGATTCGGTCAACTTAAGATCCTTTTGAGTATTTTCTTCCTTGGATTGTTGGAGTTGCATATTTGTTTGCTCCTTCTCCTTCTGGGACGCCTCGAGTTCAGATTGCTTGGCGGCCAACTGCTGCTCTATGCTATCCTTTTCTAACTTAATTTTACTAATTTCGGTTTCTACTTTTTCCCTGACTAGTTTTTCTTGGTCCACCGATTCCTTCGACTCCCTCAATTGTCTTTCCAACTGCTCTCGTTCCTCTTGATTTTTGGCGGCGGCTTCGTTTAGCTTAGCGATCTCCTTCTGACTGAGTTCCAGGACAGAATCCTTCTCGGCACCTCCAGCCTGCTGAAGTCGAAGCATTTCATCGAGGGCAGAACTATCAGCCTTTTGCACATTCAACTGGGTCGTGATCTCATCAACTTTTTCGCTCAGTTCCTTGATTTGCTCATCTCGCATGCGGACTTCCGTCTGCAGGATTTCGCACTCATCGATTTTGCTGACCCTTTCACTTTCCAGCGAATCCGAGGCTGCTTTGAGGCTCAGCAGTTCGGAGGTGACCTTTTCCAGCTCTTCGGACTTCTCAGTCAGCTTTAGGGCGAAGTCATTTTGCGCTTCCAGAGCCTGTTTCTCGTTCTCCTCCTTCAGCAGGGCTAGTTCCCTTCGCAGATTCTCGATGCCGCACTGCGAGAGTGAGAACTTCTCCAAGGATTCATCCTTGCTTACCAACTCGGCCTGGAGCGTGGCATTCTGTTCTTGCAGATACTTGACATTCTCCCGGAGACGTTGTTCCTCCTCCAGTTGCTCAGCCAGGCGGGCTTCCGTCTCCTTCTGGCGGTTGTCGAGTTTCTCCTGCAACTGGGCGAGCGCACTATCCTCCTGGGGCGATACAGGAAGCGGGACACTCTGCAAACTGGGCGAAGCTAAAGGGAGACATTATATTATAGATCTAGTTTCTATATTGATGGATTGCTTTTTATTACCCGACACCAAATTGGTGATCTTCGATTCCAGATCGTGGATCTTTTCCTTGTACACCTGAGATTGAGCCTAAAAAACGTTGGAATTTACATTACAGGATCTTAGATATTCAATAGAGACCGACTACAGGATTAGGATAGATCAATTTTCTCTATAAAAAGCTATAACTTTTATATAAAAGATTTACTCAACTGAAGCTTATTTTGTGGCTTGGACTTTTTAAAAAATCTATAGCATACTTTCTGTTGCCATAAAAAAAAGCACTTGGGGCAGAGAAATTAGCTTCTCAAAGCCTTAGAAACAATTTTAGCAGGAATATAGGACATATTCTACAAGAATCAACCACAATAAGCTTCTAGATCTATCCAAATCCTCTGCCATAAGTCACTAACTACAAAATAAAGCAAATCTTAGCTTCCTTACATTTAATTCATCGCCACAAAACTGGGCCTCGTCTACGGAGAATTGCAATTCTTCAGTTTTCTTGCGCTCATCCCCCAACTCAGTCTCCAACTCGACAATTCTTGCCTTCAGCTAAGGATCAGGATATAATATAAAGGATAAAAAGAAGATTAGCAATCAAAGTCAAGACCGTGAATAAAACAACATTTCAAGGGGTTTGAATAATCTTTTGCATATTGTTAATGTATTTCATTCATAAAGTAAGTAAATAGTTAAGTATATCGTATATTTCGTATAGACTAAACCAACAGCAAGAAAAATTCGCTTTCGTAAAAAATAGTCAAAAATTGTTAAACAACTTTTCCATATTCCATTTCATTTGTTTTCGTAATCAATTTTTTTGTGCCAAATCAACCAGGGTTTAAGGTATATTTATTCGTTTTGGTTTTATGGTTGGCTTTCGTTATTTTTCATCTTTATATCTCGTAGATATTATATTCTTTATTTGGTTTTTCCAGCTTAAAACGCTGTGCAGACTTCAACATTGTCTTCAGTTTCAAATTCTTTCTCGCTGCGAAGAAAGTTAGTTACAAAATCATCCAATCGAATTGTTTGAGCACTCTGTTCGCCATTCCAATTCCTATTCCTATGCGATTATCCAGGACCTTCACTTGACTCCCAGTGGGGTGAGGACACTGTGCAGGATGCAGTGCCTCTCGTGCTTGCCCGACCAGCCGCGGAACTCGCGCCGCAGATCAGACAGCCTTATGCTGTGTCTCGCTATCAAACGTCTCCAGCGATCCGCTTCGATCAGTATTTGCTATAATCATACAAGAATAACTTTGTGCAAACAGGTTTTCACTTTCAGGGCCAGCCTAGGACTCTAATTTCTAATTGGTTTTGCGTTTTGCGTTAAAAAGGATATAGATGGTTCAGTAGATGGTTGGGAAAAGGTGGGTTGCGGGGATGGGATGGGATGGGATGGGGAGTCTAAGTGTTATCAATTTTGTTGCTAATTCAACACTCAAACTCACTGTGTGCTTTGCAAATAGAAAAGTTTTACCAGTAATTACAAGTACAAACAATTTATTCAAAACTTAACCAAACAGAAAGCCCAAAACTGAATCATCCCAGATCTTAGACAGTCATCGCCGAAAATAGTCCCCAAAAATGGCGCTATGTTTTTGATACACACGTTATTAATAAGCAAAAGTGTGCAAAAGTGCTAATATTTAATGCAAATAATAATCATTTATTTGTAGCTCAGCTGTAACTGGAATTTCTCTGAAGTGTAAATGATAATTGAAAGGTAAAAGTTGTGTTTCTGAATTCAGATGAATTGAAAGAATCTCTTTTTTGATACTTGAAACATTAATTTATGAGCCATTCAACAGGAATTCTGGTTAGAGATATTTTGTGCCAGCACAAAATTGTAAGTAAGATGCAGACTTGATTTGAAATCAATTGGGTTTGAATTTCAATTAATAGAACCCCCAATCATACCCTTAACCCATTGTTAGCCGAATTTTGACCGAGTCAAGTGCTGTTGAACCCTTAGAGACCCTTCATGCCTAGTTAGACTTATGAAATTTGTACTTTTCTCAGAGTTTGAAATTAATTTGATGAATCATTGTTGGAAAATGACTGACAACGATTGGGCGATGACTTGTTTTCTGTTTTCCGCCGCGGTTAAAGAACAAAATTAAAAGGTGCCAGAAATTAAGTGAGTTTGAGTTAAGTCAACAACAAATGAACACAAAACCATGACAAAAATATAAATAAAACATAACTGCGAAAATAAAATAAATGTTAAACACAGATGGAGAATCAACCAAACGAAAAGGAAAATGATTTCCTCAATGTGGGTGTGTTGGGGGTGTGGGTTGGATGTTTGATTGTTGTTGTTTTTTTTTAAACAGCCAGCAGGTGCAATGCAAAACAAAACATAACACAATTAATCGAAACCGAAACTGCACAAGTGACTGAGCAAACATTGACTGGACTGGCTCCGTTCAGCCAACTGGAAAGAGTTTCTTTTTATCGCAAAACCAAACTTTCTTCTGCTTGGCCTGATGTTGCTGTTGCAGTGACTGCTGTTGCTGTTGCAATATCTGTTGCTGTTGCTGTTGCTGGAGTGGTTGTCTGGAAACTGCTGTTGGCTTTAGATTTGTGGTGCTCGTAATGCTGCTGCTGAGGGTGGTGGGCACCCACAAGTGCCTCTGTTTGACCTTTTTGGACGGCAGATAGGGTCGCGATCGGTCCGCATAGGGCAGCGGAGTGTACATGGTATCGGTGAAGATAATTACCTCGTTGATGTTCTTCTGCAGCTGCAGCGCCTGGTTCTGGGCGTCCTCCCGGTCCAGGTCTCGCTCCACCATCAGCTGCTCCACATGTTGTTGCTTCTCGCGCAGCAGATCCTATAGACGGTATCGGAGGAAACACAAAGAGCACAAAGCAAGCTTTTATGATATGCCTGAACACACAATTACAACAATTACAATACAATAAAGAAGATATAGGTAGATAGAGGAGGATATCGACAGATATATACAGTATTTTTGGTGTATGTACAACAGAAACAGGGTGCAGCATTCATTACTTAATTGTCGCCATATTGTGTGGCTTTACCTTTACCGTTGACAGCGAACTCACATGCAAATAGAGTAGCAAATAATGCAAAATATACAAAACATTGAACAATAAACATTTAAAACAGCAAAAGCGTGCAGGAAATATTGAATAGATTTTATTTTAGGTATACAAAGTGATTATAAGTAATAAAAAACCAACATCAAATGCAGAACGAGTTCATAAACAGAACATTTATTATTAATTTACAGATTCTGTTTGGTGGGGTTTTTGTTTGGTTGGGGGTGGGATATAGTGTGTATAGTGTTTTTATATATATTGTAGTGTGTGTAGTGTGGGTGTTAGTGGCTTGAGTTAGTTGTAATTCTTAAGAACCAATTGTTAGAACACAGGGGCTATCCCTGACCCATTTGCGTCGAGTTTCTTAGAATCGTGATCAGAAAATCTTTAAAGTTACTTTCCAATCAACGCTAATGGGTTGGGGAAATCTACCAGCGCTTATAGTACATACGAGCTCTGCTAGCTAATAGAGCTATTTAAAGTTTACAACCAAAGGAAACCAACAGCGAATACCATACACTTTTTGTGGATATTGATATTTTAGCATACCTGCATGGAAAATTGGGATTTCGGCGTCGCTAGAATTGGCTTAACGGGCGTGCTCGACTTGCGCTGCTAGGAATTGCGATTAGAAGTGGAACGCGTTAGTACCAGGGCTCAAAATAGTTAACAAATTAGGGGTTAATCAGGGCTCAATTAAAGATAACAACAAAAAGAGAACATAACCAAACGGTAAACTGTATTTTTGTGGCTTAATTGTGGAGGGGAGTAGGATATCCTTCCCGAGGACACCGCTTATACCTGAGCATTCATGCGCATCCGCGACGTGTTCGTGGTAGCGATGCTGTTCATGGTCCCGATCGAGGTGAGCGACTCGCGGGATCCCGTCCTTGAGAGTCGCGTCTTCTTCGACGAGGGCGACAGGGACACCTTTGCAATCGGAACAAACACACCGTACTTGGGTTTGCATTCGAAATATCTACAAAGAATATGATTAGTACTCCAATTTATTGAAGTAATATCGATGTTCCATTACCGTATACCATCAACAGCTCCGTCGTTTTTCCCGCTAGCTTCATCCAATTCCACGCCGCACCAGTTGCCGGGAGCGAACTGTGTCTCTCCCAAGTAGCGCAGAACGCCAGGACGACTTCCGAAGCCCGAGGAGACGATCACACGATCACCCACAGTAAGCCCGTTTTCTAAGGGAAAACATTAGAGACATATTAGTTATCCAAAAAGAATAAAAGATAGAAACACACTGCCTATTCCGGGACTGCGGAGCATGGAGCTGCGAATGCTGGCAGTTGGAGAAACTGTCCGCGATCTGTCTGGCGAGATTTTGGCCAAGGGCGAGGTCGGGGTCTGGGCCCCGGACATCGGGTATGTGGTGAGTCGCGTGAGGCGAGAGAAGATGCCGCATTTCGGCTCGCACTGGAAGTATCTTTTGCCCGACACACAGCCATCGTTTTTGCCTGCGAAATAAATAAGAATTACGAAAGTTTCAAGGGAAATCAGGGATTAAGATCCTTACCATTGGGTTCATCCAGGACAATGCCCGCCCAGTCTCCTGGGGCAAAGTGTGTCTCTCCGATGTAGGCGATCTTTCCGGACCGGATGCCTCCCACCCAAACCCGCTGCCCGATGATGAACTGGTCTGTGTTGGCTGTCAGCACGGCGCTGTTGTGGTCTGTGTCCGATGGGAAATAAATATCGCGTTGGGGGGTCCATTAGTCTCAATCGCCAGTTAAATCATCAATCAATCATACAATACACATTTCTAAAATTGGCCTGACTGCGTTTTATTTTATCATTTATCTCCTTACTTCAGTGTAGTTCATTTTTTATGTCCCACCAAATGGGCGTATGATGTCATTGCCTATTTGCAATTTGCATATCCCGGCGCTCAATGGAAAACCATTGAGAGCGATCCGATCCCCCGCATAATGAATATCTATAAACGGATTCGAGTGTAAACTTGACATTTGCCATCTGTTAGTATTCCATTTCTAAGGTTAAAGTCTCAGTAACTCCAGACGCTCCCCAGAACTATTTTTTATAGGTCTGGCTGAAAAAATCATTAGGTGGAAAATTGCAGGAAATAAGCCGATTAAAGGCAAAATAAAAATTGCATGCAGCTCAATGAAGTCATAACAACAATTTGCCAACTTTGGCTGTCGTGTCAGTAAAGTCAGTTTTATTTTGTATCTGACTGCATCCACCCACATTCATTAGATATGGCAAGTTGTTCATAATTTTTCTATGGCTTTTTCTAAAACTCAACTACGCCTTGAATTGCAATTGCCTGTAATTTATTACCCAGTTCTTTGGAAAGAATTTTAAACTGAAAATCTTTGCTTTTCAATTGCAGTTTCAATCATTTGTCACTTTAAACTTTTATTTTCTAAATATTCATCTTTACGACAAGCTAATATCCAGTTTCGTTTAATAAACAAGGTGCTGAATATTCATACATATTTTAGCATAAATTTATCATCAAATAGATGAAATTAATAATGTACAAGTCAAAACTGTTCGTTGAAAAAACTATGAATTTTGGTAAACAAAAACAAAGGCTATTTTGGATGTTGCAAACAATCCCTTCACTTTAACCTTTTAACTTAATATTTTCTAATCATTTTATGGATTAAGTTTCGCCATCAATTTATTTCCCATTAAAAACCGTAACGACTCTGGCCCAGATTCATTAATCCGCAAGCTTAAATTAAATTTGAGCGAATCAAAATAAAATCATGTTGATTAACCCTAGAAAGACCTTGAGTCGGCAAATATTGTCGCCTACCTCATTAGGGACGCAATTACACCCACAAAGAGAGGTGGCTCATTAGGCTTTGTTAATTTGACAATACTTTAAGCTACCGGAGATACTCGTACATATCTTGGATCTCTGGTACGTGGAAAAGCGTTTGACAGTTTTGGCCATAAATCCGAGCTCTTAACGTGTCTGCCGAATGGCCATTTAAGGAGCCAGCAAGTAACCCAAATGCATAAGATAGCCACCTGCGCAAATGGCTAGAACCAGACTCGCTCCGCAAGTGCAAGACTCGACCATGCTAAGATACTTTTCATGTGCCACCCACAATCGAGCGGAATGCTTACCTGAGCTGCGACGTCGCCCGGTGGCCTCTAGATAATAATCATCTTTTGCAACAAAAAAACAGCAACAGAACGAAAACAAACAAAGATATAAATATAGATAAAGGTAGACATGCGACTGGGAATGGCGGGCGAAGAACTTACAAGATGTGCGACTTCCAGCCTCCGATTTAAGCGAGCGGCGAGCGGGCGAGAAGCGGTCCCAATCGGATGTGGGTGAGAGCGAGGAGCGCGTAAAGCGTCTGACGGTCTCTTGGTAGAGATCTATATAGCGTATATATATCGGATATTGTGGGGTATATATCGAATTTCCATAAATTGCATTTGCAATATCTTAGCATTTGGCGTTTTTAGCCATTTTTTAAGCCGTGTGTAGGTGTTAACAAGTTTTTCCAGCGACTGACATTTCCCACTCTTGGTTATATATTATATATATCGTATATAGATGGATGCCTTAGGTACTACATATTGGTTTTGGTTAAAAATTAGCGCATTTGTGTTAAGCCCAATTTTCTGTTTTTCTGTTTTTTTGGGTTGTGAAAGTTTTTTTGGCAGCTTGTGAGTTTGGTTTCTTGTTTTTAATAAGATCTTGGCCGCAAGCAGTTGTGGTAAAGGTTAGATGGCAGCAAACAAAAAAAAACGAAACGAACGGTGTTATTATACCCGAAAATATATATACATATGGCTTGATTTTCTGATTTTGTGCTTTTGTGGTGGCAGGGCAATTATGGTGGCTAAAAAATCAATGGATATAGTTGTAAACTAGAAGTGAGTGAAAAAACTAAAGTGGTCTATCAAAGAATGACAAAGCAAAGCAAAGACTTCTGGGCTCCCAATGTTATCGTTCGCTTATTGATATTCTTTCACTTCCAATTGCAACTTTCAAAATCAATTTGAGAAGAAAGAGCCATAAAAGCATGAATCAATTAAAGTGTCGACAGTTTGGTAACGTTTTGAAAGCCTTTGAATGGCAGACAGCAGGAGATTTAAAATACAATTGCATCTGCGAACAAAGGAGTATCTTCCAGGCGATCGCGAAAAGATTTCAGTTTTCAATTGCACGATTTCGGTTTCCGTTTACTTTTCAGCTTCGTCTTCGGGTTCCAGCTTCAGCTTCAGCTTCAGATACGCGGAACGTCATGTAGTTAATTGTGTTTTTGTCAGTTGAAATGGCTTTTATAATATTTTTTTCTCTGTTCATTTGTAATTTACGCCAGACGTGCGATGCCTTCTTCAGGCCTTTGTGGCTCTTCTGGGCTACTGTTTTTGGCTAATCAAGAGGCTGCCATGACATGGCTAGCCGACTTCAAGGTTCAATTGTATCTGCCAGATACAAGTACGAGTACAGATACAAGTACAAGCCGAACCAGCTACCGATCGTGCAAGACAATTTGTTATTATTTGCCATTATACATCATGACGGTAGCAATTTATTTTGTATATCTCATATGTTCATAACTATTTTTTTTTTCAATTATCACAATTGGGCGTTGTAACCGCTTGTGTGTGTATCTCGGCGAGTGGTTCCCTTTTATTTTGTATCTGTATCTATTATTTTTTCAGGCAACTTTCACTAATTGTAAGGGGCAACAGTTTCTCTACGGCTTTGCCGTTCTGTATATTGTATATTGTATTTTGCGAATGTCTCGGGTTTATGTAATACCCGATCCAGCCAATGCCAGCTTACTGCCAATAAATCAGTCGCGACTCTCTGTTACCTTCGCTAATTTAACCCCCGCCTGTCTCTCCTCCAACTAATTTGCAACATTTAACTGTGAAACGTCACCGATGTCAGGTTGAAGCTGTTGATTCTAAAAATACGCACATAGATGACGAACAATTTCCTTGCAGTTGACATTCAGTGTCGCAGCTAATGAACTCATGTATCTGACAGATACGCACGGCCTGGCCCGGTGATTCATCAAAGCGCACCGCTGCCAGTGGCGCCGCTGAAGCTGCACTGCCAAGCTGCCAATGCTGACGACTTGGCTTCGACCCACTTTGTGCACGACTCTAGACTCTAGACTCTACGATTCTGGCCAAAAGACGAAAACAACGAAAATATTCGCCTGCCATTTATGGGCGATCGGTCGGTGGATCGCGCTTTGCCCGGCGATAAATCAGAGAACAGTGCTGGTCATGTCAATAGCTTATTATCTTTTGAAATGATTAAACAACATTTAATTAAACTAAACTGTGAGCAAACGTAGGTTGCAAATGCAGTTCTCAAACGATTTCTATCTGGATTTCTAGTGTGGGTTTTTATACTGAGAATAAATCTTTACATTATTTACCTTTAAAAAAACGCAATTTTCGCGTCTAGTTCCCTCCTCTATGATGCAATTTTTGTCCAGTTTACACCTGCCACTGCAACTGCCCACATCTTGGGTAATTTTTACAACCTCAGGCTCGGACTGTTCATGTTTCGGAGTCTCTCTGGCAAACGCCGACAAAAACTGATTATTAGCTGTCTTGATGCAAGATTCCTGATCTCTGTGGGCAGTTCCCAGCTACAGTGAAGCTTTTATTTAGGGAGCAGTCGCCCGATTTAAATGGCATTTGATAAAAATACACCTGGGGGTGTGGTTGAGATTAATTTAGTTACAAAACCCCTTTTATTTTGCGACTTCCTTGTGTCGAAATCATTAGTCAGGCTTCAGTTTTATTGAGCAACCACTGCCCCACATCTATTATTCCCCTTTATCTCTATCGATTTATTGTTCTGATCGCACAATAATTGCATCCATAATACATTGGTATGAATATTTATTTTCCGTTTACTGCAAATGTTAAATGCTTTCAACAGGAACCTTTGTGCGAGAAACTAGAATTTCGCCAAATAGAAAACTGGTTTTCCAGATGAAGATGCTTACGTGACACTCGGGCTGACCGCCCAAAGGTGTGTCCCACATATATATTAATTATAGATACCTATACTATACAGTAAATACCCAAAAAAAACCTCAACCGGTTCGAGTCGCGTATTTAGCATTACAATTTCAATTTGTGGGATCTCCGAACGTGTTTCGAATGCGACAAAATCAAAAATCCGAAACACATGTGCTAGAAGGGCAAACGGTTGAATGGACATTCCAATATCACACTTTTGGCTGGAACCCATCTATAAAACGATTTCTGGCTAATGAATTTCCTTAGGCGAAAAGCGATTAAAGTTATGACTTATCATACCCGGTGGTCGGCCTTAATAGGCCTTTGATTGGGATATAGTTTGGGATATGTTTGTTAAAATCCGTGAGGTATCGCAGATCGTGGGATTGTTTCGACATTATACTTGATAGGGAAGAGACTTTGCATACAAAAGCAGATCGAGACAACGAAGTGTCTGGATTGTAGGGAGAAATATTGCCTCGAAACCGGGGTTAACAAAAACAGCATTGAGCTCTATTGCCAATGAAACAGAATCAATTGCCATGAAACTATAGGTAGACACACCTGATAAGATATTCTATCTATAAAAAACACTATCTTTGGTATAACCAATTAAAGGGCAAGATGTTGGAGGTTTTTCTGCCAGAAACTTAACGCTTTTTAAGGTTTTCTGACTCATATTATTTTTTGGCAATTTTCCCACACATTTTTGATGTATTAATTTGTAATTCGATTATCAATTCGATTATGATAAAGATTCCCAAACATGATGTTCACACAGATGTGTTAATTTTCACCCAAATCAGCAAGCAATTAATCAAGATTAATTCTAAATTAATAATGTCATGGAAGAAGATTAAATTAAAACGCATTACGCAGAAGCCAATTAAAGAAATGTGTAAAATAAATGCAATAAATAATGTAAAATAATAAAAGTAATAATTACCTGTGTAAGCCGAATTAATCGAACTCAAATCATCGCTTTCACGACTCATGCTGGCGGTCTCTAGAAAATGCAAATTCAAAAAGAAACAAGCACGTAAATGCAAGTAAAAATAAGTTAACTTAAAATTAAAACATAATTAGAGCTGAGGGCTGGGGGCTAAGCCAATTCAAGCCAGGCTAAGCGTATTCAGGCCATGGTAACGGGCCAAGAAAGAGAGTCTGTCTGGCAACAAAATAAAGTGCAAAGTGGCAATTAGTTATGGGTCGCCCTGGCGGATCAACTTCCTCACCCCAAAGAGGCACATTCGGTTTACAAAAAGATTAGATAACTGGGCGAGTGCTGGGTGAAGGTATTTCTGGAGTTACTTTGAAAGAAATTTGAGATACAAAGTGTGTTCCGGATCTCAAACTACAGAAATTCTGTCAGAAAAAAGAGGGCACGTTTTCAACTATCTTTTCATAAATAATGCCGATGAGCCAACAGAAAACTATCAAATTACCAATTTGGCATAATTATGCTCGTTTTCAAATTTTAAATCGAAATGACAAAAAATGCCGAATTGATTTATACTTGTCTGTCAAAGCCAAACTTGACATACTTTTAGCCTAAAAATATACTTTCCTTGAGTGAGTTTTAAAGAGTTGATCGTGCTGAAGAGTTAAAAATTTGCTAACAATCTACGTCTAGTTCTGAACCACAAAATCCAAATGTCACTTCACCTGCCTGGGGTAATAAAACGTAATACGAGTCTTAACAGAACATTAGCATATCCAACACGAGCAGCAATCCATCAATATTATGCAGAAACCCCAAAAAACCAGCTCTACCCTCCACCAGCTCCATAATGACCCATAAAAAAAAGAGGAACCCGAGTTTGACATTTGACTTTTTCACCTGCAATCAATATTTGTTCGCCTTCCCCCACAATTTACCTGCCAACTCAGAGAAAAACAAATAAGCAACTCACGAGAAGTGGACTTCATAAAGTATTTTTCTCCAAAAATAATATTTTTTCTTACTCGTTTTTGTGATTAATTAATATTCAAAAAGACGCGTGTGTCTCGATCGCAAGATAAACAAAAAACAACTTAATTATGGGATTGTTTTTGTCAAATTATGAGTCTTGAAAAGTGTTTTTGGCCAAAACGCCAGCGAAGAATGCTGAAAGCAAATTGCTTTGTATTTGGTCACTGGCCATAAACTTTGCGGTTTCGCAACCCACACGCAATTGCTATTCGAATTCGAATTAATTTTGATCGTTTTGGCGTTCGATCGCAGGCTAAAATGTGGGCGTGTCGCAATTTATAACTGTTTAGAGGGGAGTAGCACATCGCATATGGACATTAATGTCATCATTAAATGGGAGTTCATCATCCAATCATCCATCAACTCTAATGGAAGTCAGCAAAGAGGCAGCTTCCCTTAAGAAACAAACTTAGTCAAACTCTTGTCTTTCACTTTTCTATTAAATTATTTGTTCACAATTATTTCCTAAGCCCTCGAAAATCTCGAGAACATCTCCTTTAGGCACTCATTTCTGCTGAATATTTAAACTTAACTCTTGAGGCTTCTCGAAGCGAAAACTTGAGTGCTTCACCCCGAGAACTGTGCAAGTGACGTGTTAATTTATTTGACTTTTGCTTGCTTAGAGCTTTATGGCTTATTGCAAACGAAATAATTAAAAGCAGTCGAGTGTAAGCGAAATAATAATAATAAATAAACAAAGCAGAACAACAACAAAATGACCGAAAAGTGGGGAAAAAAGTGATTAAATTTGTTAATTGTTCAGCGTCAAGCGAGGGCTTCTAAAATGTATCCGGTTTTATTATTTTTAATTCAATAAATAGCCTAAAATCAGCATAAAAGAATTGCCAAAGAAATCCCTTGTGAGGTCTGGCGGATATTTCTTAATGAACTCTTCCATTAGGCTTACCCTAAGCTCCTCTCGACAATAATTCATTAGAAGCAGGAAAGTATCTCAAGTCTGACTGAAAAAACTGCGGCAATAATGGGTTTGTTTACACGAAACTTGGAGAGAGAAAGACCACCGTTTCCATTTAGGCTTTTGGGGTCCACAATGGCGAGCCAACAAATCATTTCAAGAGATGTCCAAGAGAAACAGGTGCAAACTATAAAACTGATTTCATAATCGGCTTGGTCAGCGGCGAGAAAAGAAAAGAAAACCACTCGAATACTCGCATACGAGCCGTAAAAATTAATTAACTGAAGGTGGTTACACCTTTTCAATATTTTTTTCATGCTTTTCACTGCCGATTTGTGTTTAGTCAAAGAAACTGTAATTAAATTTGAAGTCAGTGAGTGAAAAAAAAGTAAAAGGAGCCGGCGGAAAAGCAAAGAAACACCGACCGAAGCCGCCACATAATAAATACAAAATAAAAATCATTATCGAGGCGTGTGAAGTGTAATTAGCCGAAGAAAAGCATTTACCGCAATTAACTCGCAAACAAACTGCAATGCAAATTAGCCATCCGAGTACAAAGGTGCGTATACGTGATATCTCGCAGCATCGCATATTGCGCATACGCCCTGGTGGCACCACCCACGAAATGGCCAACCATTCTAGAACAAACACCGAGCTGAGCTCATTGGGAAG
Organism: Drosophila vallismaia; assembly: GCA_035047325.1. Classification (NCBI taxonomy): domain Eukaryota; kingdom Metazoa; phylum Arthropoda; class Insecta; order Diptera; family Drosophilidae; genus Drosophila; species Drosophila vallismaia. The sequence continues at coordinate 19,622,715 of JAWNPU010000090.1, read as the reverse complement.
CTTGAAAACAGAATATATGGCAAATATATATAAATATAAATCAAATATAACGAACAATAAAGTTGTATAAACATACCAACCGACTAAATTGAGTAAAAAAATGACGACAGATCATTATTGCCGGTGGCGGGATCAACAGCAAATATATAAAAGTATATAGAATTTGTTCAGAAGTCGGTGTGAGTTTTATTTCTGTTTTCGCAGTCCCCGGACGACAGCTGGGAAGAGCAGTCTGTCTGTCAAGGTGATTCCCTCAAAAGGCTTTATGACAAAGCTTCCTCACGCCCACAAAATGTATACAGGTGTATTGTGTAATCTTTGGATATATCTAGTTAATATTCTATATCTCCATATTTCAGTTTTTTTCACTTGTGTAAGCAGCAGTAGCCTTGATATACTTCTGGATTCCCCTTGTTTTACTTTTGCGTTTCATGTTTTTTTTTGAAACATAATTTGTCATTCTTTCTTTCTGCTTCAAAAGTGCCAATCAGTAGAGTAATCATCGTTTTAGATGGGAAAGAATTTCCCTAAAAGATCTCACTCTCGTGTCTAATTCAAAGATAACACTTGGCAACAGAAAGTCGAACCATTTCTGCGTTGGCAATGTCGTGGCCCGGAGAGAATGGAACCGATTCCTGCCGCCTGTTATCACCGCTGTTCTCTGGCTGACGGCGCAGAAATAAAAGCCTCAAAACACAAAAATATAGCGCTGATAAAATACCAGTTAACAATAACAATGTCAAAGCCAATGAAAACACTCGGCCAAGTCCAAAATGTTTAGACAATTGTCGGAAACAGACTGAAATGTGCGTTATGCGAACGGAACGTGGCAGAAAGAAAAGAAAGCCGCAAACGGAAAGAAAGTTAGCCGCAACCCAAGACAACTCACAACTAACAACTAAATTCAAAAATCGAAATTTGCATAAAGTGTTGGTCGGTTTGGCAATAGGACGTCAACACCGACCCGGTCTCAACCAAAATAAACAGAAAGGGAGCTCCAATGAAATTGCAATCAAATCAAAAGTCTTGAGCAATATGCAAATATTGAGACTGTGAAAGTCCTACCATTTGGTAGTCTTTATCAGACTCACTCGAAACACAAATCAGCAATAACAAATTTTATATCTAATTAGCGGTTAGCCGCAACTTTTCAATACAATCCGCAACCGAAGTTTGTTATTGCTGTTTCGGCGAACAAACTTTTGTTGTTGTTAGAGTTTTTTTTTTGTAGATATAGAATGGCTTAAGGTTATCGCTGGGATCTAGCCGACGTTTCAATGAGAGTCGAACAGGGCCTGGGGACACGTGTTTAGCCCATTTACATGCTTTTTATTGACTTTTGTAAGTGAATCCAAACAGGAAAGCCGATAACAGCGGAAAATCCCTAATTAGCAACGATCTGAAAGTTTCGATAGTGTTTAGAGTTGAGGTTTAAACTGTTAGTGAGAATATTTATTGTTCTACTGCGGCGAGATCTATTGAAAAACCTTTAATTATTCAAAATATTTCCTAGTTTTTCATTTCAAAATGTCATTAAAAACATTTATTGTTCTACTGCGACGAGTTCTATGGAAAACCTTTCCTAGTTTTCTATTTCAAAATGTCATTGCGAATGGCAAATCCAAAGTTAGTCACCCGATAAGAGTTTTGGAAAACACGAAACAATTATTTATTGACCTTTTTCCGTTTGCCAAATTATCTTGGCCATTATTTTTAAAACAAAAGTGACAATCCCTAAAATATACGCTCAGAGAATAGATAAGAAAAATGTTACAATTTAAATCAGTGATTCGAGGGGCAAAAACTTATCTTATCGCCTTAAATGCAATAAAAACTAATTAAACAAGAGAACTTGACAAAATTCTAGGCTTGGCTGGAAGAAACTTGAATAAATATTCAGAGAGAAACCGAAAACACAGTTTGGCAATCACAGAATAACAAAAGAATAAATTTGATTAGCAAATACAATTTTTTAAAAAACAGAAACCAAGGTCAAAGGCTGTCACTAGCTGCCACAAATATGAAAAACCGGTGGCGAAAAAATCAAAACAATAGCGTCCAAAAATATCCCAGCAGTCGAAATATATTATCCTTTTAGGGCTCTGGCAAGGACACTAAAAAGGGTCACACACTTTTGCGATAAACAGTTCTTTTTGGGAAGTTGAATTTTGAGTTGGATTCCAAAGAGTATTCTTGAAGTTCTTGCCACTAAAATCACCTTGTGTGCGTTTTTTATAACAATTAATTAGACTTTGTTATAGACAGCAGCCTGTTGGTTTTTTGGATTTAGTCAATTTCGTTTGCCTGTTCACTATAAGCTATAGTATAGAGCCGATCAAGTTCAATTGGTTGCCATCTGAGGTGGAAGCGCGCGTCCAACACGTCCGTCTCGCGAAAAGTCGTACAAGTATCTGAAACGGCAAGCCCCAATCGCGAATCGCAAACCGAAGTCGGCGCCAACTTTGAGATACTTCGTAGCGGGAGAGCGAGAGACCCGATCCGGATTCCAGAGTCCGGAACCGCAGCTTTGTTGGCCAGTGCCTTTCCAAGCAGACTCTATGCCTCCGCTTTCTGTGTTTTTATTGAATAAACGACTACACGCGTAAAATAAGAGCGTAAAAAACATTGCTATTGCTTTTATTTTTTATTTTTTGCACGGACGCGTAGTTTAATATATTTTGCAAACAAACAAAATGCAAAACTCCAACAACCTCTTGCCACATGGCTTCATTTAAAATTTCCTTTTTTCTGATCGTTTATTGATGAATCGAACGCCGGTCTATCTATCAATCTGGCTTTTGAAATTTTAAGTGCTTTACGAAATTCAAAAAATAATAAAGATAATTCCGAATAAAGAGTATTGATTTGTGGTGTTTCAGAGATCCCCTAGCATGCCAGTTATTTTCTATAAACTTTCTGCGAAAACTAAACATTTTATAGAGTTTTTTCGAGTGCTTGCCACACGTTCTGAGTCACTTGGGACTGGTTTTACACAACGATGCGTGTCTAATTAGTTTTTTAAAGTTTCCACGTAATAAAACAAATTAACAAACAATTCGTGCACTTTCATGCACATTTGCTAGAAAAGATTAAACTACCAGAAGCCGGAGAAAGGTTTTCCACCTAAACAGAGTAACTAAATGGTAGATTCTTTTTGTGAAATAGGAAAACAGATTTATCGAGAGAAACAGTTGCCTTTCCTGACTTACTTTGAGTTACTTTCTTTAAAGTAGCTTAAATATTAATCAAGAACTTCCCATGAGAAGAAACCTGAAACTGATTCTGTTTGAATATGCAACACGTGTATTCAATTATACCGGCTTTAACGACTCAATGAAGTGGTCGAGCCAAATAAGACAAAAAGTATTAAATCATAATATCAATATTGACTCTCCCACCGAGTTGCTGATGTAAACAAATCCCAGACTCGGTCCAGAATCTAATGGAGTAATCCCCCTTTGCGACAGCGCTCATCCATTAGAATCGAATTCGGATTGTATCTCGAAGCGAAGACAAATGGGTTTTCTGTTTCCCACTCTGGGTTTCCGATCGGAATCAATAAAAGTGACATAAGCTCATCCACGAGCATGGGGCGCGACTGCCGCTGTGATCATATCAGATCAGAGCAGGGCCGAGAAACGGAACAAGGCATCAAAATGCGCAGCGCAAAAACGTGAAAAAGTATCTACTATATACAAACAGACACACTTTCAGATACATTCGTGTATTTTGTGTTTTCTGTGTCATCCGTTCGCTAGAACAAATTCAATTAGGAGCCGGAGAATCGGATAATCGTAGAACCGGAGAGATTGCCGGCCGGTCGTCAAGTTGGCGACCGTGACATCGAGCGACAGGTCTTGGCGAAGAATCAAATAGTCCGATTCAGTTTCTTAAGAGAGATTTTAGAAAGTGGATGAAGCTAGAGACAGCGGATCAAAGCGTTGTTGAATTCTGTAATCTAGAAATTCTGTTGGAATTCCTTCACAGAAAACTGTTCTAATTGCTTACTTCCTCACGTACTCCTAAACGCAACACTTGTATTGAAACCAGGTACTTGAAACCCCATCAAAATGATTCTTAAATCAATTAGGTTTCATTATTCATTCACTGGGAACCCTTGTATTTTCTCGCCCTCTGTTCGCACTTACACCTCGTGATTCTGTTACCGTATAGCCAAAGATTTATTGTGTTTATTTTGGGTAACTCTGCCGCGGGCCTTTCTACGATTTTGCGGTTGCATGGAGACCGTCAATTGATATAGAAAACCCGTCGCTGATCGATGGATCGCTGGTGGCTGGCAGATCGTTTGCTATATAGGCTAGTGGGTCGACAGAGTGCGGTTACGTGCCTGCAAAATATGCCACAAAAGGCGGCTCAATTAAATGGTAGCAGCACCAGTTTAATTGGCCATAATTCTCCTAACCAAAAAAAACACTTTTGGGGCCAGCTCTATAATTATAATCAAGACTCGAGTGGGCGGCAATTTGTTTTGTTTACTTCTGCCTGCGCGTTGGTGTTCCGAAAATTATTAAATAATTGTCCCAAGCATTTGTTTACCAAACAAAACGGTTGCTGGCGGGGTTTACAAAATGACACACATGTCAAGCTCAGAGATGTTCTTTTAAAGAAATGATTCTCGAGTTCAATGTAGTGCAAAAAAGTGCACTTTCAAGTGGGTGGGGTCAGTGTATTGGGTGTGTCATCGCCGGCATTAGATCATTGCAGCCAATTTCTATTGCAAAGTGGGTGTCTAACGACTACAGTTGGCTCAAACCGGAATTGCAAGCAAATAAATAGAATTTCTAGATCGAATTTTGTCAGGATGAACATTAAATGGAAATAAAAGTTAAATATTGCAGAACATGACTTGACATTCTATCTTTTTAAAGAAAAAGACAACTTAGCTTTGATGTTTATGTCAAAGTTCTCTGCCAAAGGTGTTCCTTTTCCAATATTAAGGTTTCTTATTCCTCATTTTTTACTATTAAATATTTAGAAACCCGCTTACTTTTTCCTCTCTTCTTTACCATTCTTGGATGTTGATTGAGTACCATAATTGCTGGTATCTTTTAAGCACTTTAGCATCAGAAAATAAACTATACTTGAAAGTTGCAAACGTTCTTAGACAATATTCATGAAATGTAGCATTAAATTGATCTATAATCGCGATAATTAGTTCAATAATAAGCAATGGAATCTATTTTGGAAGCAATTATTGGTGTACTACGTTTGTAAAAGTTTGGAAAGTGAATGAAGTGAATAAAATGTTGATTGTCAATCAAGACTTTTAATGACAACCCTAATTTATACCATGGTAACTCTTAAAAGAGTAATTCTTAGTACTAGAAGGGGTTCCGATTATTGTTTTAGTGTTAGAAAATCGGTAGATATATTATATAGAAATATAAAGAAAGTCTCACCTCTGGGGGGTGGTCCGGCCTTGGGGGTTGTGTGATTGCAGCAGGGTCTGCCTATTTTGGATACCGATCCTGTGGACCCAAAGCTGGACGGAGCCTTCAGTTTGCTGGTCACTGGGATTCCAGTCACCGAGGATGCAGGCGTTGGGATATTAGACCGAGTGGGAACCGGCAAATGGGAGGCACTCGGCGCCGGTTCCGGTTCCGGTTGGAGGGCGGGAGGAGCAGCCGCTCCACTAGAATCTCCACCTTCATCACTCATTATAATATATTTTCACTAAATTTTCACTAGTTCTTGACACACGCGTATAAAATTTTAACGATTTAAAAACTTGGAAATGTAAATGTAACGTTTGAAATATTTTATATATGTTGTTAGTCAAATAAACTGAAGGCGGAGTACTTACCTTAAACTAAAATTTATTTTCTTCAGAATTAATCAAATGTTTTAGCGTTTTCGCACCACTGTGGTTCCGTTGTTTTCTTTTTTTTTGTTTTGGCGCGCACGCTCTTGTGGGCCACTCCGAACAGCTGATTGGGAGAGCCCGTTCGTTCGCTGAGCTTGAAAACAAACAAAAACCGCTTTTATTGTGGCCGAGAATGCGGGTTTTATAATTTCAAATATTGCGGAACCGAAAAATCTCTTGAATTAATTATGCACACACTCGCACTTTCAAGGGTAATCTATTTATATAGATTACTCAATTGCGGCTTGATATTTTTGGTGATATTTTTGTACAACTTGCAACACTTTCAACTACATGAAATTGAATTAAATTGCTTATCAATTTGTGCATTTAAGGCACGAACACCACACACACATACTGAACGGAATGCTGTTCTATTTTGTTGTTGCTTATTTGACACAGTTACTGAAGAAGAGGAAGAGAACGGAACCCGAGGGGGTTGTAATTCGCCGTGGTCTTGTTCTAGGCCCACAGGTGATATAAACGAAGGTCACCAAACCGCCGAGCCCGAAATGATTTGGAAAACAACGCGCTTTTACACTCTCTATCTAATTTTAGAACTATTTTATTTGCACAAACTCGCTTGCGTTGAAATTTTGTTGTTGCACCTGGTTTAGTGTGCCCAGGGTTTCATTACCGGATTCATACCTGTTAGCTTTTCCAGCTGGTCTGTCTTTCTCGTAACGGACTTTTTAAAATGAAATGTACGTTTGGTTTAAAATTGTATATCATGAATCTTCTTCATTATCGTAAAGTTAAAAGTAGAATAATTTTCTCATGGAATTTTAAGAGTTTGTTTACTATAATAGTAGAAAAACACAATCAATTTTCCTAAGTATTTATATTTATTAATTATAGTTTTTATTCTATGCCTTGTTATTATTTAAAATTGTTTTAAAAATTGGGAAACCGATCCGTTTTGGCTAACCATAACTTCTGATAACTATCGATAGTACCAATCGATAAAAAAAATACCATCATTCTTATTAACTTAATTTAAGTTTTAAGAAACAGTTTTTAATTCAAATCTTTCTTTATTTTCCTTGATAAATTACGCATATTGTATTTTGGTTTTTATGTAATAGTTTTAAATTTGTTTTTGATTTGAAATGTAACCGTATCGAAAGAGAATTTAATATGTTGGTCACACTAAGGGCGGGTAGCAGCTGTCTTTCTCGTTTTATTTCGTTTATTTTCGATTCCCAAGACAAACGGTTGACTCCGATAGCGCGCCGCTTTAACGTCTGTGACAGTGACTGTGTGCGTGCTCGTGTGTGTGTGGGAGGCGAAGCAGGAAGCCGCAAAAGAAAGGTCCAATTCCGGGAAATATTATCAATGAGTGAAAATTAAGCGGAAAAGCCTCGAGATGTTCGCGATCGAGTAGAACGATTTTAGAGTCGATTTTGTTATTTTTCGCTATTTCGAGTGTCTTTCCGCATTTTTGTCGGTGTGTGAGTGCCAGGCAGCGTCTCTGTGTGTGTGTGCGAGTGTCACCACGCCCACAGGTTCGGGAAATGGCAGCAACGGTCTACCAGCGGCTCCACAGCGTCGCTGTCGGCGCCGGCAGTGTGGTCAGCAGCAGCAGCAGCAGCTCTGCCTCGTATCCTGGCTCAGGATCTGGCTCCGGATCAGGCACCTCTGGCCCCTTGGCCGGGCAAGCCTCTGCCGCCTCCTCCTCCTCCGCCCTGCTGAGCCACTCGCAGTTGACGCGCTCGCTGGAGAGGATCCTGGAGGAGGCCCACTTCAGCGGCGAGCTGATCCTGACCAATCGCAAGCTGAAGGACTTTCCCAAAGCCGGCACCAAGTACGTGCTCACGGACACCGTAATAGCAGGTGCGCGATGCTAATTTTTAATTCTAGCTCTAAGGGTTGGTCCTTAAGGTCCTTATGAATATTTCCTTGTTACACTTAAGGGTATGAAAATGTTTGTAGAATATAAGGCAATAAATGAGTCCTAGATTAAGGGGTCGTCTTCCTTATCGTCTAACCTAAGAAAAGGTAACACAATCTTGTTATGTTGTCAGCAAAAGATAGCCAGGATATTGTCTTTTATTCCTAAATACTTAGACCCTTTCCTGGCCATAGGTACACAGCATGAAAAGCAACTCAAGTATGTTGGTATTTTGGTGGAAGACCAACTCTTTATCTTGGAGTTTTGGGTGCGGCTCGTGGAGAAGGTGTGTTTGGAGTCGCTTGCCACCGGTTTTTCTTATCTCTCCCGATGCATTGGCGGATTTTCCTTTTGTGCCGCGAAAATCAATAATCTGCAGCAGCCGCAGAGGGTGCTCTGCCACCGCCTCCCTGTGCCTCGCTCTCGCTCTCTCTGTCATCCTGCTCTCAAGGACAATAATTACCGCAGTTTTCGCTCTCTCCGGCTCCGGCACTTTGCACTATCCGTGTTTTCCTCCGGATTTTCCTTTTTTTCCGTAACTGCACCCGGCACCGAAAAATTCGTGGAAGTTCAACCAACTTTCGTTTTTGTTAGGCACCAGCATGGCAGCATGGGAAAATGGGTAGAGGAAAACCCACCCTGAGCCCAGCACCCAGTCAACCGCCCATCCACCCACCCACACCCGCTACCCCACCCCATCCCCTTCTACAGCTGCTGCTACCCTCGAACATCTGTTCTCAGCACGGGACATGTCTCTCATCGATTTTCACTTGTGTTTTGGGTTTTCCCCGTATACATATGCATGTATGGATATATATAAATATCTGGATATCTGGAATGAAAGTTAGTGCCGGGGATTATTTATTTTTGGATCACAAAGATTAATTGCAACGATGGGAAAAGGAAATAAAAATGAGTTCTTTCATAAATTGGGAACTAATTTGAGATACAACTGAATCCAGAGAATTTTATTGAAAATGTTTTTTGTTTAGGGAGTTAATCTGTCATTTTCCTATAACCTGGAACCTTTTATTCTCATTGACTTCCCTCAATCGTACGTGACTGAAATAGCTGCGAGTTTGTCTGTGACAATCCGTGACTTATGGTCACGGGCTATCGACTCAAAATAGGAGAACGTTCCCGTCTATTTTGGAGAAGACCTTCGCCATATGGAGACACAGAGTGCTTCCGGTTTTGGTTTTTGGATTGTTTTGGACAACTTTGATGGCTCTTTCTCCCTTCGAACGATTCAATTGAGTCATAAGCTGGGAAGGCGTGACTAATTACTAATTAAAGTGCTGGATTTGGTGCGAATGAAGTAGATGGCAGGGCGGGGAAAAGACAAGGCTCTGCAAGGGTTAATCTATAGGGAAAATATTTGTAAATACACCAGGACAAGAGGCAAGAACCTCTACAAATTGCCTCTTCGAGAACAATAAAGTCACCCCCATTAGGAATGCTCCGTTAAGAGGTGGCAACAGCTCTTGGCCTTAATGGCTGCCACCACAAGTTGCAAGGGTTTCAGGTTTCTGAGGAAAGAAAGTTGTCGGAAAAAGCATTTCTTTATTTGCACGCATGTTTTGCAACCCCCAAAAAAGAGAAAAAAAAGAATCTGAATGGAAGATGGAGGCGGGCGCCTGTCAGCATTTCCCGAAATCATTTGCTGTTGCGGCTGCCACACTCCGCCCCCAGGCGACTCCCCAGACATTCTCGGAATTGCATTCCACGGAGGCGCTTAATTAACACGCGTGCCACGTAAATCAAACAGAACCATAAACAGAAATCTAGACAAAGAGTCAATCGAGAGGAGCTTGAAGAGTAAACACGACAAGACTGTGGCAGGAAATTGTTTAAAATAATTGCAAGTTGCAAGACAGGCAAAAGGCGAAAAGCGGGTAAAAATTGCAGCTGCCTGTGGCTGGAACTCAGTTAAAACTAAGAAGGTAGCAACATCAACATGGGGCAGCAACAGCAGCTGCGCAGACCGCAACGCGGCATTAGCAGCTGAGCGACAGCAGCGGTCACCTGAATGTCTAAAAGCTGAAACATAATGTATTTCAAAGGTACAAAATGTATCTAAAGATGGATAAAGTAGTTCCCTATGATAGAATGCCATAAAAAGGGTATCATAGAGCTAAGTGAAATGTTTGAAAACTGACCCACCGGGAACAAGAAATCTCTTTCTTTTTTGCTTTTAAAGTTTTGGGGAAGTCAAAGTCCCGACTTTTTGTCGTATGTATCCGACGGAGCATACTTGCTGTTTGCATTGTAAATATGATGGGGCATAAAAAGACAGCTAGTCTGCTGGCTTTTTGTACTTTTATTACTATTTATTCTCCCGTCTGGGGCTGGGGCTGGGGGCTGAGGCTCAGACAAAAGAGGAAATGCGAGCGCCGCAGCACGTCGCTTATCTCCAGTGCATCCCAAACTGGACGGTTCGTGGCTTGCATGCGCAATCCCTGAAAAAAAAGATACAAAGATACAAACTGCAGCGGGTTTCGAGATGGTATCGTGATGAAGGATTTCCAAGAACCAACTGGTAGGTTCAATAAAGGAAGGACATTATCAATATTATTTCAGCTTATTGAATAAATATGAAGAAGAGTCTTTGGTCTACATACTGTATCTATATTATACAAGTTTCTAAATGCAATCTCTTTGTGCCCATTGCTGGTTATAAATAACAAATTATTTCATCAAGAAAAAGCAATAGCAATAGCTGCTTATCTGCGGTTGAACGACTTATGCGAATACACGCTGATGTTTATTTATACTTGTAGATATCTTGGAAATATTATTGGGGGCATTGCAAACTTGACACACATACAAGACAAATTATGCATTGAGTCATTTTCATTAATTTAGAAACGTAAGCTAATAATTCTTGCTCAAAATTGTTGCTGTAATTCTAGTTGCTTAATTACTGAGTACAGCACGCGCTCGTAGACAAGAAATAGAATCGTTAAAGAGAAGAAACAAAGAACTTGGATCAGATTACAAGCACTCTACAAAGATAGTACAGTGGGAACTCAAAAGGAAACCAAACAAAAGTAGTAGGGTTAACCAAGCAGGTAACCTTTTAAGTCTCCTTGAAGAGCCATCTACAAGTAGATCTAAGAGACTCCCTTTTGGGTATCGAACTCCGCTTATCAAGTTTCTACTTTAAGCCTCAACACCCCACATTTCTTCATTGTTTTCCTCCCTATTTTGTCTCAGATTTATGTAACTTATTACAGCTGTTACACTTTTGAGTTTAGAAGGAAAAACATTCATCAAAAACATTCATCATCAAGCGGCAAGAAAAACAAGGAAAACAAGCACTAGCTATCAATATTTGCTGGCTTCCAAATATTTTCAATATTTGTTTTCCCAAATGTTTATACTTGGCCAACAACAGAGAGTACTCGATGTTTGTTTTGTGATTAAATGAGCCTGATGAATGAAGAACAGGATGGCGAGCGGAAAGAAGCGGAATTCCTAGCAGAAATTGCAGCCTTTAAAGTAAACAAAATGGGAGCACACTGTACTTGTTTGTATATAAAATTAAAAGCAGACTGATACCAGTCTCAGTGTGGGTGCGTATCTGTGTGAGGCAGCTTGATTGCTTCCAGCTTTCAATATCAAAAAGTAATCAATTGATGGCGAAAGAACGGAGCGTGGTTTTCCAAACTATTTTCATTATTTATTGTGTTCAAGTGCTTAAATGCGCACATTCTTGAAGTTTTGGGACATTGGCCTATATTAGAAGCATTAAAAAAATAAAGAAATATTTATCCCTAAAAGATTTCATTTGTTTTGCTTCCAAATACACCCCTTTCCTTAATGGTTTCTTATTTCATCACCCTACTTTAGGCCTCCCAATTCCGCGCCGAATCTTAATCAAATTAATTTCAATAAATCCATCATTCGACGACTGCTTGTAGCCCCTTCGATTGCCTAATGGTCAGCAGACATTAATGAACGGACATGAAGTGGCATCCGCATCGCTATTCATATTCGGCGAGTCCAAAAGAGAAAAAATTAAAGACCCTCGAAGCCAAATAAAGTCGCGACTGGTTGGGGTCGCCGTCTCTGCGGGCACGTGCTCTCTGGAGAAGCCGTCGCCCACATGGCTAGACTGGAGATAGAGAAAACAAGGCCCCAAAAAGCTCCCTTTGCCAATTTTTTTTTTCAGAGCGCCATCAATTTAATTTGTGGCTGCTTCCGGGCTCGCCACACGCCCTTCAAAAATGCCTCAAAAAGCCAACCAATGTCTGCCATATGGGTCCTTTTGGGCCATTAAGCCCCAGGGTATGCGAGGGTGTATCAGATTATGCAAATTTCCATAAATTCCCGGTTTATAAAGTAAGCTCTGAGGCAAATAAAACAGAAAACCCTGCAGCCAGTTAATTTTTTATATATTCCTAAAGTATCCCTTATCTTTTGATTGATTTTTTGTATCAATCTGACATCAATCTTATCTAAACACTCGTCCATTTATAGTTCAATGTGTTTCCCTACCGGTTTCTGTCCCATAATTTGTAATACAAAATAGGAAAGCTTTTCTATAGAGTTTTCATATTCCATTTACAGAATTAATAAATCAATTATGTTGTTCGTTTATGGATTAAAAATTGATCCCCATTTTGCAAAAATCTTCTCCGCATTTGAATAAATGTTAAAGTATTCATTCCCAGCTCCATTATGCCAGATACCCGGTTCCAAGGAGTCGCTCCCTGCTCCACTTACATCATCCTCGCCCCTGCCCCGTAGTCGCAGCCATGCGTGTTCCTTCCTCGCCTTTGTCTGCCCCAATGTTGGCTTTGGGCGTTGCCCAGAGTCATGCCATGTTCCTCCATTTTCCAAATCCCGAACCGCACCCTTTCGGCTCTTTTTTGCGATAATTGCCGGAATGGTTGGAGGACAATTTCTGCAATATTTATGACTTTGTGCGGGGAGCCTCAGGTGGGCAAACAAAACGAAAGACGAAAACCAAAATGAAATGCAAAATTTTGAAATGAAAACAAAGTGGGGTGATGTGGCACTCTGGTTTTCGTTTTTTGGCTGTTGGCTGCTTCGAGGCGTCAAACAACCTGATTTATTTGGCGAGGCATAAAAAACACATTTGCGACCGACGCATTGCGATGAAGTTGGCCAAAAGCCAGCCGGGTAAATAGAGTGGAAACTCTTGGAAGCTTGCCAGGGCAGAGCCGAGACGAGCAGGTGTCAGAAAGATGAAAATATCCGTGCATCATGGGGCAGGTTCAAAGTCCAAAGTCGGTGCTTGTCCCATATTGATGCCTCCGCTTGGTGAAAATCCAATTTCCGTATCCGTAGCCCTCTTCTAGGGAAGCTTTTCAACTCTAAACCCAACGTCACTGGCCCGGCAAGGGTTTATTCAACTTGCCCGGATATCAGGATACAAAAGGATTTGCACTTTACAAAAATAATACCTAGTTATTACCACAAAAGAAGACTTTGGTTCCAAACTAGAGACAATTGAATGTCATTCGATTGTGCAAATCTCCTTTTTTTTTAAAGGATTTTGAAACCTTTATCCCTACATTTCCTCTTAGTGTACTGCTGTCTTCCTTTGTGCTCATTGCATCATTGTTGGCTCATGTTGTATGCAACAGCAGTAGCTGCAGCAGCCCTCCAAGTGGCAGGTTAATGTCTCGAAGCTACCGATGTCAAGCTCCCATTCATTCATCGCCTTTGTCTGGCAGCCAAGGAGGCAGGAGGTAGGAGTAAGTATGTACAAAGTCTGGTCTCAGTACGTAAATCACTAATGCAGCTGCCGACAGTCTGGAGTCGGTTTGTTATTCACCCAAGTCAGTCAGTCAGTCAATCTAGCCAGTTTTTCTGGCCCCACAAATGCGCGTTTCTGGTTTTTTACCAGAAAATACGCCAGAAGCTGGGTGCGGAGGGTTAAGACCACAGACTGGTCTGTGGTTCGTAAATTTTAACGATGAGACCATTAAGATCCAACGATTTCATACGCACTGTTGGCCCAAGTGCTTGAAATACTTCAAAACGTTGAAGTGAAGTCTTGGGCCAGAAAAACTTGACTGAACATTCAGGTAACTCGCTTTTCGCTGCTTGAACTTTATTGGTTTTAGCATAATTGGATATAAGGTGGACTAGTCCCTGGTTTACCCAATCTCAGCTCGCCTAGTCTCTATAGGCTCCCAGTGGATGCCATCGTGGGGCAGCGGGCTGGGAATAAACGGAGAGATCCAGGTCAAGATCATCCATTTGCCCAAGAACGATTGGCAATTGGAGAGCAAACCCTTGTTGTACTGAAAGTTGAGGGCCTCTGCCTCTAGGCTGGTGGCTCCATATCGGATGGCGGGCCACTGCTTGTAGAGGATCCAGGCGGACATCAACATGAACATCAGCGACATTATAATAACCGTCATGAAAAGACCGACAAACATCGGGAAGAACTCAAAGTTGCCTGCCCGATGGACGTAGACAAAGTTCGCACTCACAACGAACGAGATCGAGGAGGCCAGGAGCATGTAGAGTATGAAATAGAAAAAGTATCTGTAGTTCTGGTGCCCCACACAGCAGCCGGTGAGGATGCAGTGGTGGTCGCGCTTGAGGACGCAAATCCCGCAGATCCTGCAGTGGCGCGACCGGGGCGGAACCCATATCTGGCACTCGGTGCACTTGTGCCAGTCCTTGCTGTTACCCAGCTCCATTTCCAACGCCATTCGCTTGGGGTCGGCCCTGGGATCCACCAGGACGCACATCCCCATGTTCGAGAGGATGTTCGTAAAGAGGAAAATTCCCAGCAAGCTGTAGTAGATGACCTCAGGAGATTCCTGTCGCACCATTTGCGGCATCATCATTAGCAAAAGGATTGTGATGTCCATGGTCATTCCTGCCACCAGAACCACCAGGAAAAGGCCTTCCAAGGCATTGGCCGGGAGTATCCGCTTCAGCGAACGAAATGCCATTCTCAGAGCTTTCTGTGTTGCTTTTGGAAACTTGAAATTTGTTTACGGCGTCAAATATTGACGTAACTTTTTGGAAAAGGTTAACATGAGACTCCCACACGCATTCCCCTGGGAGTGCCTGACAATTAAGCCGCCCACGGACATTCTTTGGGGCTCTAAATCCCATTTCCCGCTCCGTTCTCACTGAATTTGTATCTTTTGCTTAATCTCTGAAATTCGCGCAAAAAAACCAGTCGCGTTTTTCCCAAAACTTAACGCACAATTTCACGTTGATTACGCTTCGCTGTCTTCTCTGCTTTGCTACCTCTTCCTGGCCCTGTTTCGGAGCTCTTCCTGCCCTCCAAGTCTACAAAGTCTCCCTTCCTCCAGCTCTTGTTTTGGTTTATTCATTATTATTATCCCGCTGTGCGACCGCGCCCCCACAAAACTCACAGACTTCGTTCTGTTTGTGCTCGTTTCGCATGCAAATTCATTTAGTAAATTAATTGCTCACTCCACGCACTTGCCGGGTCTCTGGGTCTCGGAATTCTCGGTGGGATTAGGTAAGGGGATTCCAAGATAGTGCCCATAATTTTAATTTAAATTATTCAGGTTAAACTAGAAAGAGGGGCGAGGAAATCTTCCAAATGGTACGAATTATTTTTGAGAAAGAAACCCCAGGGTAAGCACAAAGTCGAGACGCTTGTCGGTGCTCGGAATGGGGCGAATCAAATTGCCGGCAGATTGAGGTCAGAAGCTTGACGAGTGCAAGGGGAATAAAAGTGCGTGGCAAATGGCAAATGAAACAGGGTTCGGGTTCACTTACCGGCTCTCCACTTAATGTTTCCTGCTCTTCCACAGACCTCTCCCGGAATCGATTCTGCGAGCTGCCCGAGGAGGTGACGACGTTCGCGTTCCTGGAGACGCTGCTCCTCTACCACAACACCATTCGCAGCATTCCGGAGTCGGTGAAGCAGCTCTCGTCCCTGACTTATTTGGATCTCCGCAGCAATCAGCTGTCCACGCTGCCGCGGGAGATATGTTTCCTTCCTCTCCAGGTGCTTCTCGTAGCCAACAACCGGCTGTCCTCGCTGCCAGACGAGCTGGGGCGGCTGGACCAGACTCTGACCGACCTCGACGCATCCTACAATCAGCTGGCCAATCTGCCGGCCCGCCTGGGGGAGCTTCGGTCTCTGCGATCCCTGTCTCTGCGCAGCAATCACTTGATGTATCTGCCCCGAGAGCTGACCTGCTTGACTCTGGTCTCTCTGGACGTGAGCAACAATCGGATCGCCAGCCTGCCGCTGGAGATACGCCACATGAGCACTCTGGTTGAGCTACAGTTGGAAAACAATCCCTTGACTTCGCCGCCGGCTAGTGTGAGTTTCTGATCTCTTCCCGTGTTTCTAAACAGATTAGTAAAGCTGTCCCCTTCTTCCACAGCTCTGCATGCGCGGCCTGGTGCACGTGTTCAAGTTTCTGGAGACGCAGGCGACCAAGGACGAGAAGGGCTCCCGTTCGGGGGGCAACTACGATGGATACACCACCCTGAGACGGGCTCCGCGCCACAACTCCAGCGGCAATGTGCTCGAGGCAAGCACCACCGGTGGCAGCGGCATGGGGAACCACCGGAGGCATCAGATCGACTCCGGCTACAGCACCAGTGATGGCGTGGACAAGCGCTGGTCGCACGACGTCCCCGCCAAGTCGAAGACCGACTCACCGCTGCACTGCGTCTCCAGTTCGGCGTCTGCCACTCTGCCCCGGACGCTGCCGAGTGCGGTCCACTCCCAGGCGGACATGATGGACGCCTCGCTGACCTCCAGCACCAGCACCATTGTGGACGAGAGCCTCACGTTGAGTCCCGCGGATTCCCCTTGCAAGCTAAGCTACGCGCATTCAAGTTCCAGCAACGGATCCTCTCCGGACCAGGACGAAGACATCATGTTGGATCATCAGGAGCGAACTGTCCACGCCAGCAATGGCAAGTCCGGCAAAAACTTTCCCCAGATTCAGACCTACAAGTAAAGCACTTACATTATTTTATATTTCGAAACCATTTAATTCTTAATTATTTTCTAGGGAATACAAGGAAGCCCTCAAGCAGCAACGCAACCAGGAGGTGAGCGTGTACAAGCAGAAGCATCCGAATGCCAATCACAGTCCCAACGACGACGAGGATCTCTCGCCGCCGCCTCCTTCTCAGAGCCTGTCCAACGGCTCCACCTCGTCCAGCACACTGCCAAAGTCCATAATGAAACAGTCGAGTCTGAACCAGAACGGTCACAATGGTAACGGAAATGGAAACGGAAACGGAAATGGAGTCGATGATGTTGTCATACCAAAGAAACCCATCCAGAAGGTGATTCCTTCACGCAACACAGAAATAAAGCCACCATCCACGGCCGGCATCCCGGCAGCCGTTTCATCGGACTGCCTTGGCTACGTGAAACCTCAGAGTCCCCTGAAGAACGGCGCCAACAAGTTTAATACGTCCAACGGTAGTGGGGGAATCGGTACCAGCAGTACCAGTACCAAGTCTCCGGTTAGTTCTTCCACCAAGCTGGCCGCCACGGTGAAGGCACACCGATCAGTGACCTGGAACCACGACATTCCCGCCGAGAAGCTGAGCTTCACCATGCGGCGGGAGTTCGACCGCCAGCGGGAGGAGACCGAGCTGATGTCGCAGCTGAGAAGTGTAAGTGAAGGGGTTTCTGTCATTTCTTGAATTTGTTTTTAAATGTGCTCTTGCAGATTATCGAAACACGCTTGAAAATGACCCTGCCCGTGGATATTGCCTCGGCCTTGACCGACGGCGTCATTCTCTGCCACTTGGCCAACTATGTGCGACCGCGTTCAGTGGCTAGTATACATGTGCCATCTCCCGGTGTGGTAGGTTCAATTACATTGCTCTTAATTTCAAATAAATTATAATATCTTTGTTTTAGAACAAGCTGACCATGGCCCGGTGTCGCCGCAATGTGGACAACTTTCTGGAGGCTTGCCGGCGCATTGGCGTAGATGAGGTGTGTAAATCAGACAATTTATTTCCTTCCAAAATAGAGTGCGTTTGGAAGTTGAGACACAACAAAAAATAACTTCAAAGCCACACATTTAGTTTCCTTATAACTTATTTAGATTTAGGGTTTAAGGTGACCTTTCTTAGCTGTGTGCTAGCCATTTCCTTCTCGTCTAGTCCATTGTAGCTTAGTTTTAAGCGTTAAATCCCCCACTACCAACAAACACTCAAACACACCCACACATATACACACACACCCCCCAAATATACCCAAAAATACAAACAAGAAACTGATGCATCTGTTATTGGTGTTGGTTGCAGGAGTTGATTTGCTCCTGCGAAGATGTTGTGCCACAAACTGAACACCAACCACAATCGCAACCACAACCACGTGCTGACGACGACTATGATGCTGATGTGTATGTCAAAGATGCTGACAACAGCCACGCCGGCAACAGCAACTTGCAACACAACAGCAGTGACAGCAGCAACAATAACAATGATAATGAGAATGATTCGGTTGATATGGCTGAAAGAGTGCCCAATGCCTTGGCCCTACTGCGAACTGTGTCCGCTCTGATTGCCCTGGATGCCAATCCGCATCACCAGCAACTACATCATCTGCACAATCTACAACATCACGATCATCCTCGTCGGCAGCAGCAGCAGTCGGTTGTTGAACATTTCAAGCACGAGCAATTCAGTGAGCCAACAACCTGCAGCCAACAGCAAGAACAGATGTTGCAGATAGAGAATGTCTTATACGAGAACGGTGGCACCGATGATGTAGGGGTTGAGGACTGCGGTGAGGAGTCTTTAGGCAAAGGGCAGAAGGCGACAGTGGGCCAGATGCTGCTGCGGGCCAAACAGAAGACCTACGAGAAGATCAAGCAGAATCTACTCAGTGCCCATGGCCAGCACAGTTTCCAGAGCAATAATAACAACAGAACGCTGCACACGATTGTGGAGAACGAGCACGATGTGGCCGCCGCTGGACCGGCGGGACACTATCACGTAATCGATGAAAAGGAGCAGCCGCTGGAGAAACGCGAGATCCTTGAGGAAAAGGCTAGCACCAAGGAGGCCATTAGCAAGCGGATCGAGTTCTTCGAACAGCAGCGGAATGGCAAGCAGAAACTGGAGGTCTTCAGCATCTACTTGCCCAAGGAGAAGGAGAAGCAGCTGGAGCAGAAGATTAAGACCAAAACTCTCGAGGCTGGAGCCTCTTTGTTGAAGCACGATTCCCATACCCTAACAATAATTCTTTCGTGCGTTTTTATAGCCACCTTTCTCTGGCTGGTCTTCTTCCCGCTTCCCGGCTAGTCCACATAGTTCCCTGTAGCTTCATTAACTTTGCCTTCATTTGCCAGTAGAGATAAGGTATTGAAAAAGTTAGGGCAGCTTTTGCGCTTTTTCACTTGGAATAGTGAGTTCTTGAGGCTGCTTTTTGTTTGCTGCTATTTAGGTTTAAGCCGCGTATTTATCTTATATATATTCTATATAACCCGATCTAAATCTAAGAGACCCCACAAACAGGAAACTTTTGAGGCATTTAATCGAGAGGCAACCCAAAGACTTTGAAATTGCATTGAGGCATCTATTATTTTCTCGAAGGGTATGCACAATATCTTTTACTATTCTATACGACTATATATTATTATGAAAATGAAAACTCTGTTTAAACAAAAGTTCCTTTGAAAAGATATTTAGTTTTTTACAGTTTCTAGTTCCTTTGAATTTCTTTTTAAGTAGACTTCCTATACTTTCTTCGTTACCTAACTATGTATTTACCTTAAAGACAATACATATTCAGATATGAACTTATTTATTTTATAAATTGTGCATACCCGTAAAAAGTATTTGAAAAAAAACCCATTTAAAAACATATTCCTAGTTCATGTACAAGCAATTGAACTCTAAATTGAATTAAGAACTGAACTGAAAACGAAAAGAAAACAATTACCCAAATATTTAATTTCATTAATTTCTAAGTTACAACGAAACGAAAATCGATTTAAGTTCCATTTTGGTAAAAAGACATCACGAAAACTACATTTTAAACATTATTATATAAGCTCTATGGGTAGATGATACCTTATAACATATATATACGCTTAAGGACCGAATGAATACCATGATTGAAGTGAATTGTTACAGTTTGAACGAAGGACCTTCGAAGGACTTGTAGGAGAGTGAGCTATTTAAAGTGTAGGGAGTTGTATGGTTTTACTTGACGCAGGGACACGAAAAAAGTTGTATAAAAGCGTAAAATAGATATAGGATATAGCAAAAAATCAACAGAAATCATTACACCAACTTTAACTACAAAATCAAACCAAGAAATATATATTTTTTCAATAGTACTTTGTATAAATAGGAATTCATTCAAGATGTGTCCAAGTAGTTGACACTTCTTCCCTTTTGAATATGCTTTTGATGTACAAATGAAATGTGTCAAAAAAAAATAGAAGACAATTGTTAAATATTAAACACAGACCAAGACATCACACACTTTTTAAAGATTTCAATGCACATTTACCATCAAAAGAAAACTCTCAATTTAAAAAGAAATTATAAACAAATACCAAAAGAGATGAACCAGAAACAGTGCCTTTGACTGGAGATCGCCGACACCTTAGTCTGCCTATAATCTATAGCTATATTGTATCTGTATCCACAAGAATCTACTGCAGTCTTCATCCTTCTCGAAAGCCATTACTTCCCATTTGTATTGATTTGCAGCTAACTTACATTTTGTGCTAACCACATTCCTAACTCTATGAAGTATTTAAAGCTAATTTATTTAATTTAAGCCTACACTTGTACTTAAACAATGAATAACGACAAAATGAAAGCTAATCAAATTTCTCCAAGAAGCACAATCTCATACACAAAAGTGAAAGATATATATTTATCTAGAGTCTAAATCCAGAAGAGTATATTTTGTCTAACAAAATTATTGTGGGAAAGATCCAGCAGCTTGTGGCAGCTATACGAAATGCCAACTATAATCAGTCATTAATTTTTATATTCTATAAATATTAAACAACTTATACATATACACGAACGAAATCGGAATCGAAATCGAAATCTACAACTTTTTGTCAGAAGAATATTCCATGCATTTACTTCCAAACCAAATGAAAATTAAATACAAAACCTGTTGCATTTAAAAGTAAGCACAAACTGTCAAACGATTGCTAAATATTTTAGAAAACTGAAGTTTAAGAGCAAAATATATGGAACATGAAAATATGTTTGCAGTTTTAGAGTCACTATATGGGATAGCCAAGACACCAACCACAAAGCAAAGGGAAATTCCCTTCAGCTAGGACATGCGAGGGTGTCTGAATTTCCCACGAAGGCGAAATACTGGGATTTGGAGAAGAAAAATAATTTATTTTACAGGACGATCAATCAAGGATTGTATAAATTTGATGCTATTTACTTTTAATCTATAAAATATACTGCCAAAAGGCTTCACCTATAGCCAAACGTGTGAAGAAAAATCCTTTGATCGTCCACTAAAAACAGGAAAAAAGAACGCTAGCAACCCAATTTAATCTCAAATGAAAATTACATTTATATTGCAAATCTTATATTCTTATTCTTTGTAGAATCTAATTTGCTGTGCTGCCGACGTGCTCGAAGGTAAAGGTGCTGTCCAAGTGGCCATTACGGTCGGAGAACTTTTCCGCCTGCACGGCAATAGCGGAGGAGGCGGCGGCAGTGGCAACAGCAGTGGAGCTGCCACGCCCACCAAATCGCCAACCAGAACGACACGTGCCACAATGTCACCAACATCGTTGGCCTAAGCTGCGAGCCGCGTGGGAGTCGGGATTTCGAGATTGGACCGGGAACGAACTCTAGGACAAGCCGCTCATTACGAGATTAGCTGAACTAATGGGTTTCCATATTAAAACACATACCACAACCTAAACTTACATAAGTACATGCCAAAATGTATGATTTGTTGATATTTAGATGTCACTCATTTTTCTAGGTTTGTAGTTCATTTATGTAAATACACAAATACAAAAAGAAAACATACAAAACAACACAAGGAACACTCAAAGAAACCAAAATACAAAATACACAAAGCAATTACACAATCGAATTAGTTAAGATTGAATTTCAATTTCGAATTTGATTGGATTTGAAATATTGTCAGTCCAGTCACAAATTATTATTTATGCTATTTTTTGTTTTGTGCTAATGAATTTGTTAGAGTTTAGCTTTATCATATATCTAAATACATTGTGTGCTAAGTCGCCAGTTTGTTTTTTGTTAAACTTTCCTATCACACCCAAGCGAGCGAATCACACCCAAAATCGAGCCAAATTTTCGACTAGCAATTAGAAGCATATTGAAATACTGTTTTAAGTATGAACCACATATGAACATCCACATTATATAGACATATATCCGAGCATGTATATGATATTCATAATTATAATTATGGCATATTTATTATGTAGCTTAGCTGTAGATTTACGTTTAGTTGCGGTAAACTTTTCTACAGCATCAGGCCGCATTTCTACGAATCGAATTATATTAGATCTCTAAGTCTTCGATTATAAAAACATTAAATATCAAATAAAAACTAAGAAAAAGCTGATCGTACGTAAACAAACGATTTTCATTCTATTCTTCCCAACTTTTCAACAGCCCGCTGAGCCAGCAGCTGTGTCGCAACAAAAACTACCAAAAAAACATAACTGAAAGTTTTCTTTTGTAGTTTTATAATTTGCATAATGCGCCAAGCAAACAATTGAGGGGGTGGCGTGGGTGGCCTGCGGATGTAACAAAACTGTTCATGCGAAAATTAAAAACACTCGACACATCCTGTATTTCTTTTAACAGCTGCTCCTCCGCCAGTCATTATTGGTAAGTGAAATGTGCACGAAAATAAGTGCAGAAAACCCGAAACAAGCCGGCACTCATAGGGACAGGGAATTAAAAACCATTATGAAACTGCACAAGAGTTTGAAATACTCTTTCTGTCAATTCCAAGTCCAAATAAAGTCCCTAATAGACAAGGATTAACTACATGGTTCAACTACATGGTTTCCTCTCATATATATTTTAAAGGATTTGATGCCGATTTATAGATAATCGATTTAAAAATCTTTTAAAGTGTTTCGCTTAAGGATCGGATGTGAAATGGCGGAGATATGGACATCGCCCTGGGCCATATAGGTCCTTTTCCCATATTTCACAATTTTTCAAAGGGGTTCCATCAGAAAAATTGACAAAAAATCTAAAAATATTTTCGCTTCTAGATTTTGATGCAGATTTATAGAGAATCGATTTACAAATCTTTTAAGGTGTTCCGCTTTAGGATCGGATGTGAAATGGCGGAGATATGGACATCGCCCTGGGCCATATGGGTCCTTTTCACATATTACACAATTTTTCAAAGGGGTTCCATCAGAAAAATTGACAAAAAATCTAAAAATATTTTCGCTTCTAGATTTTGATGGATATTTATAGAGAATCGATTTACAAATCTTTTAAGGTGTTCCGCTTTAGGATCGGATGTGAAATGGCGGAGATATGGACGTCGCCCTGGGCCATATGGGTCCTTTTCCCATATTTCACAATTTTTCAAAGGGGTTCCATCAGAAAAATTGACAAAAAATCTAAAAATATTTTCGCTTCTAGATTTTGATGCAGATTTATAGAGAATCGATTTACAAATCTTTTGAGGTGTTCTGCTTAAGGATCGGATGTGAAATAGCGGAGATATGGACGTCGCCCTGGGCCATATGGGTCCTTTTCACATATTTCACAATTTTTCAAAGGGGTTCCATCAGAAAAATTGACAAAAAATCTAAAAATATTTTCGCTTCTACATTTTGATGCAGATTTATAGAGAATCGATTTAGAAATCTTTTTAGGTGTTCTGCTTAAGGATCGGATGTGAAATGGCGGAGATATGATCATCGCCCTGGGCCATATGGGTTTCCCTAACATTATCGCATTTTGCGAGGAAATTTCTTAGAAAAATATGGAAAACAGAGCTTCCGGATTACAGTCAATCCTTTATCTGTTTATTAAGAGTTAATTATTGGATGTCTTGGTAATAACTTCAACGAAGTAGCTTCTTTGCTATGCTTATTTGATTAAAGACTTTCCTACTGACTAGAAAACCAGAAAGGAATTGAATCCGCCCACGGAGTACGTAAACGAGTGGTTTCTCTCATCAATTAGTCAGGGCATGGCCTAAGCATCACTTATTACTAATTCACGCCTACAGCCTGGAAAAGGACATAGGCCAAAGGACAAATATATAGAAGAAAGGATAGAGAAATGGAGAGGACCAAGTCATTTGTCACAGCGAAATTTATTAAAATGATTATCTCGTATCTACATTTCGCACGGAATGCCTAATTTTTTCCTCTCCAGAGGACAGGTCATGTTTCCTGCCATGACTTTGTTTACTTTTTTGCGGTTTCTTATTAGGGGTACACCGACAGTTTTTGCCATTTCAAGTCTGTGATAAGGGACACAAGGGCAGGGCCAAAAGTGCGTATATACACTAAGAAAAACAACTGAAGGAAAAATCAGAACATTACAAGTTTCTGTGTTTGCGTTTATCGCCATTTTGCACACGAACATAACCTTTGAAAGCTTTCAATAACAAGGAATATATTTAAATAATTAAAATTTTTCCAACTGTTGCATGTTAAATTGTTGTTGGGCCCAGCGGCTGGGACCATAGTTTAATTGTGACATCTGAAAAACACCCCAAAAATCTGCCCACCCCGGCCCCGGACTACCCCACTGGGAAGGCAATTAGTTAAACTACGCCCTGGGGAATAGCGATAATTAAAATGCTTCTACTTGCGGTGGTGCTTCTACTCCTGTTGCTACATGCGGAAATATTTTTTAGCCAACTAATCTGATTGCTCTTATATCAACTCGACCAGCTTTGGGTTTTAGCGCTCCAGCCGTTCTAACACTGTTACCGAATCAACATTTGCATTCAATTTTATGGTAAAAAGCACTTTAATTTATTTACCCCCATTGAAAGTCATTCCATTCTAATCCTATTAATTCAAATTCAAACACTTTTACGCCATCAAAGAGAATTGCTTTCGGAGCGGTTAGGATGGGGGTTTGGCTTCAGTATTTGGCTGTTCTTTTTGTTTGGCGAAAAAAATGGCATTGCATTGTTTTTTGCCCCCCAAAAATATTTCAGCTCGGCAAAGGGATGGCGAATCGACTTTTGTGCTCTGAAAAGTTATTTCCTTCGGACCAGGACACGAGCACGGGAACGGACACGGGCACCTGATGCAATCAAATACGTAAAAAACCAATCAATGCGACAGCTTTTGCCGAATGACATTTGAGAGTGTTTGATTTCGATTATTAGAAATGGAGGAATACATATATTTGTCAGAAATACTCTTCATATTTCTTTGGCCCTAGAAAATCCGTCCTACTCCACATTTATATAAATTTTAATTTCATTCGCCAATCCAAATGCCTCATTTAAATGCATTCTTACCCATCCCTACACTCTTAATGAAGATGAATTTTTGTAGATTGTGTATTTTTCCGGTTCGTGTAGCAATTTCTTGCTAACATTTTTGTTTGTCCAAAGTTCAGAAGGAGTTGATTTTTCGGTATTCATTGTGCCTAAGGCAGGAAATGCACAGTGTTGGCGAAATGTACTCGTATATTATGCCAAAAATACGCTGTCTACGCACCCGAGCTGAACCGGGCTTTAAGATTCCCTTTTTTTGGTGGGGCTTTGTGGCCATTAAATATGCAGCAGACGATCCTAAAACACGTATCATCCTCTGATGCTGCCGCAGCTTCGCACTTTCGTTGCGCTAAATGAGTTTCAGCAGCAAAATTAAAAACTTTATCAGAAGGACGAGGTGGCATCAAGGTGTGTGTTTGTGTGTATGTTGCAAAAAATAAGGCAAAAAAAAACTTGAAACTTTTTCATGAAGTTAAAGCAAAGTAAAATCAAATTATTGTGGTTGCTCGCAGGCTGGCAAAAGGATTACGCGACGATGGCGCCTGCTCTGCGTTGCTCCTGCCAGGAGTTGCTCCACCCCCAAGCCACCACCCAGCCCCCTTGATTTCTACCCACATCCACCTGTAATACAACATGCCGGCATTGCATTTTTGGAGAGCAGACAGACAGAGGGACGCCGACTACACACCCAGACAGTTAGACTCGCCTGGCTGCCTGTTCACATGAAGTTGGCGCATTCTAATTGAATTTTCACTTTTTTCTCAGGCAGCTCCCTCCTCACCCAAATCCTGACACACCTGCACATACCTGGGCTGCGACTACGTGACGATGGCCTGGCACAGAAATTGAAATAATTATTTTTAATCTTAAGTACGACTTGCGCGTAATGAGATTTGGATTATCTGGGTACCCTTTTTTCGTGGGACTTCCCTCCAGACACATGAAAAAGAAACTGCTTACTATGAGACGCATTAAAAACATGAGTAGAAAGGTGAAATGGGGTTGTAAAATAGGAAGGTCCTACTTTGGGTTTGGAGTTTCCTTAAATTGTTCCATGAGTGTGATAATAAGTTAGAGGGTTCTAAAGAGTCTAAGAAAGAATCCTTACCAATCCTGCTCTCTTCAAAGAAAGTTTAATTAAATAATATTCTTAATAATATCTAATATATTATGTGGAAATATATATAAAAAGTAGGGCTAAATTGTAATTCTGATATTATTTTTGATGGCCAGAGGATCTTGGTTTTGGTTCTTCTCTAGGTTCAGGCTTTATATCTTGACTGCGGTCGTCTTTTATTATTTTACCCAAACTTGCAATACCATTAAAGGCGGATTTCAAGCGATCCCATTCCTTTTGTCTCAAGAACACTGCACTCCTCTTCCTCAAAAGTTCACAATCACATTTGCCTTTCAACAAGAAAGGACATCCCATTATGTGATTACAGCTCTCGCTATTTTCATCCGCCATAATCAGGATATATCCGGCCTATTTACGTTCGTCTGTCTTGTACAAATATTATGCCACAGCCGATTTTGATTTTGTAAGGAATAATAAATCAGGGACTGGAAAAGGAAACTCGATTCCTTGATTTCCCTGACTTGGCCTACGTTGGTTGGCGCATAAATTGCCAGCAGGCAGGAAAAAGTTTTCACACGCCCCCCAGTTTTTCTCCCAACCGGCAAATATTGCATTTTCATTAAGTTAAAGTTTGGTTTTTAGTTTAATTTTTTCTTACCCTTTGCGGCTTCCGTCTCTCCGTTTACTTAAAAACTTTTTGCGGCAAGTTTTTCGGTTCAAAGTTTGCATGTGTCTGTCTATCGGTGCGGTGGGTGGTGTGTGTTAGGTGTGCGACTGGTGTGTAGTGCGTGGGTGGTGTGTGGGTGAGCGCGTGTAATAATCATGTGCGCAGTCAAAGCAAAATGACGATAGCATTGACGCTCTGCCCAGAAACTTTTGACAGGCCAAGTTGCTTTGGGCCAACTTAAGAGCTGCCAGTAACAGTACCACCGCCCGTTTCCTTCCAACGCCATCCTCTCCAAAAGGTTGCCTTGGTAGTTAAACAGATTGAGCCTGAAAGAGTGATTAAGACAGCCGCTTTATCTCTTAAGAAGTATATTTCACAGTGAAAAGTTAATTCTAGGTAGTTAGTAGTAAATCCATAAACGAATTTCAGGAACAAGTTTTAATTTTAAAAGCTATTTACTGAACCTGAATTTAAGAGAGGAAATATTGAATTCTCTTCCCATCCCCAAATAAAAAGGAAAAACTTTCGCAGCAAATATTTTTCGTTTCTATAGTTTCATAAAAGAGAAAAACTTGGTTAAACGGAAAGCCAAACTAAAAACTATTTTTACACTTGGCCGATCGCTTACAATAACTAAAAATTGGCCACTTCTTTCGGATATCTCACACTGCCTTTTTTACACTACGCATTTTTTATGAAATCCTTTTTTTTTTGGTTGGCAATATCGAAATGAAATGAATAAAATATTAGCTGACTAACAGGCGACAGTCGGGAGAGGATTTCTCTATTGTCTTTCTTTATTTTTTTAATAAACTTCGGCAAGTTCATCAAAAATCTTCTGGTTATTGATGGGCCAAGCGAAATATATGCCAAAAAAGTGGAATTGCATTTTTCATATATATTAAAAGTCCGTCCACTGCAGTTTGCTGCTTAAATATTCTTTTGTGCATTTTGGCTTTGATTTCTGCGTGTTTCCAGCGATTTTTTGCCATTTTAATATATATTTTTTTTGTTATGAAATTTAAATGAAATTCCTATGCTAACAAAATTTCTATGGTGAATGCATTTTGCGGTGAAGGGTCAATAGATTTTCGAGTGTGTTGGATTTTCATAATTCTTTTGTTTTGGATTGAATATAAAGTCATGTTAAGTGAAAGGTCGAAAAGATTGACAGAGGTTTTTAAATTGTTGTTTAAATGCAGACTCATACTTGAGTCCTCAGAGTCCAACTCGTTGACCCAAATATTGGCACAGGTTCTTGAGCACTTAACAACTTGTTGGGTCATCTCTTCTGCCCAATGAGCAAAAGTGTTTCTGGTCCAGCATTTGCCGCATTCGGGCAGCTGCTCTCCAGTCTCTACTCTCCACTTGCAGCACTAAGCACATCATTATGCTGGCACAACTTTCCGATCATTTTTAATTACCCACCCAGGCACCGCCCCCTTGGCCAGGACTGGTCGGTCCGGTTTGCACAGTTCCCGTATTTTATCGCCATTAATTCCTTTAATGGAATGCTGCATTAATAAAAAATACGTTATGAGCGCATAATAGAAATAAAAGCTAATGTAATTACATGCCGCACTTGTTTCGCCTTGTTGCAGTCCAAAGAACGAGTATTTCCTCTTAACATTCTGCCAGCAGAAATACTAAAAATTTCATTCAACAGAAGGGCTAGTTAAGCGGCGAAAGGTGGGGATATCCGGCCCAAA
Organism: Drosophila vallismaia; assembly: GCA_035047325.1. Taxonomy (NCBI): domain Eukaryota; kingdom Metazoa; phylum Arthropoda; class Insecta; order Diptera; family Drosophilidae; genus Drosophila; species Drosophila vallismaia. The sequence goes on along the minus strand of JAWNPU010000090.1, from coordinate 19,594,055 downwards.
AAAAGGTAATAGAAATCTTTCGAAAACTAACCCAAAAAAGAAACTATAGCAACTATAAAATGGCTTATGTATATCTCTTACTGGAACTCCTAATTCTTTTCCTGTATTTAGGTATTTAGATTTTATTAATATTTAATCTGCATACGGTATGGAAAGCGTTCAGCTTCCCCTCGACATTATTGCATTTCTTACACTTAGTTTGCTTATTTTTCCGTATTTATTTTCGTATTTTCGTATTTTTCCAGCGACTTGCAGTTTCCGGTGACTACTGTTGGGTACTTAAAAGCTTTGCATTAACTATTAAACGCAACTTGAATCGCATAACGCCACTTGGCACACAAAGAAATTGAGTCTGGGCGGCGGAGGAGGTCCTGCAAAGGCAAACAAATAGAAATTGGTGTCAGCAAAAGTGGCCTCGGGCCTCTAAACGGAAAGCGGGAGGGCGCCCAAATGACGGGGGTGATGGCTAACAATTGTAGCCAAATTATGGCTAAGGGCGGAAAAACTTGCACGCTTATTGTTGGCTTATTGGCGCCAATAAATATCGAAGCCAACCAAATGCAGGTAAACAAATAAACGATTTAAATGGAAAAATTGTTATGTAGAGAAGTGCACGGAAAATAATAACTTGAATATTTCTATATGAGTTTCCTATTTGTTTGATGGAAAATTACTAGTTTTTATTCAAGTGTACCGAAACTTTAGGTTTTCCGCTAAATAAATTTATATTTATTCTATAGCTTGCCACGCTCATTTTTTCCACCTGTCCCCCGGTTTTTGCCTTCAACTGGAAAACAGCACGCGAGGTGCGCTAAAAAATTCATACACCATGGAAGGGAGTCAAAAATGGGGCAGAGCCGTGATGGGGAAGTACAGGGCTTGGGAATGGGAACGAGAATGGCTCTGTGTTGTTGAAAATTCCTGGGCCAAAGGAGTTGAGAGTTTGAAGCTGTTAGCCTGACAGGTTGCAATGCTATAAAATGCAATCAGCTGCAAAGAAAATAGGTTTTGCTTCACCAAACAGACACTGAGAGAGATGGGGGTGGTGCAGGATGGTGGACGTGAAAAGGGGGACGGGCGGTGCAACATCCACAGGAGCTGTTTCCACTGCTGATGCTGCTGTATGGCATAAATTAAAGCGCAACAAGAGCAAATAGACGCAGGGCATATTTACCAACACACACTCGCACAGGAATGCCGGAAAAGCGGGGGAAAATGTCAAGGAGAGTGGAGTCGGGAGGGAAAAAAGGGACACTGAGGAGTAGAGAACAGGTGGGTTTATGCAGACAAACAGATTGTGGGCTGACTGCGGACATTCAATGGAATTGCCATGGGAGAAGACAAGTCACGATGAGAATGCTTCAAAGCGCTGACAACTTCCTCGTAAAATATCCTCCCGTTTTCCGGCTCCTTTCCACTCCAGATCCTCTAGCTAGTTCTAGATAGTTCAGTTTAATTGGCGGCTGTCGCTTAGCTAGACAAATGCAAATTGGCCAAACGAAATGTTAGACATCGGGTTAAATGCAAACACATAATTACATCCTCAACGTCGGTTGCCACAATTTTTGGGAACAAATTCAATTTCATCAAAATGAAATGATTCCACGGAACCCTTTTGAAGTAATCAATGCTGAGAATTTATAAACGGGACTTCAGTGCGTATACGTAATGAATCCGTATGGGGGAGGAATGGATGACATTACGTATACGCACTGTGGTATTGTTACTTTGCAATCTTTCGGCAGAAACTGGGAACAGTTATTCAATTTCGGAATGACTGCTGGCTTTGATGGCTCTAAAATTGAGGGGGTGGCGGCAAGTAAGTAAGCCAAAGCCACGCCCCCAGCCTCAATTACTCCCCTTACTCCAAGCCCCCATTGCAATGTGAATTTGAATTGCAATCGCGAATGGCCGCGCTCTGGAAATTAAATAAAACACTCGCAACGCAACGAAAGGATGTTAGGACAGGGAGTATCCGCAGATACAAACTTTGTCATAGGGAAAACTTTTTCGCTGCACACTGAACCAAAATGAAAACGTAGCCGAGCGTGATGAGCCATGGCAGGATGCAAAAGGGTTGGCTGCTGGGATGCAGGATGCTGGGGTGTCCTCGATGTCTGCCCGAAAACAGTCAACAAAATGGCATGGAATAAAACAGAGTCAGCGACTCTGGAGCTGCATCAAGCTCAATTTAATTGCGTTTGACCAAAAGTAATCTATGCTAAAATGTAAACATAGAGCCCCGCCTTCAGATATGATGAATTATGTGGCACCCCCTCAGCTTGGGGCGTTGCACTCTCTCATATTTGATTTATCACCGGGCACCCAAAAACCATCATCAACTGTCGAGTTTAGAATCAATTGCATTTTTGCGTTAGCAGCTGACCAAACGCGATTTTTGATGGAACACTGCGGAGCAACCACTTAGACCTGTTATTAGCCATCATAATTCTTGTGTAGACAACGAGCAGCTGCCACTTTCGGGTCCTTTCGGACGGACAGGACATCTATCAATTTGCTACCGCCGACCCACACATATTGCCCATCCACTCTTCCTTTTTGTACGAGGTCCTGCATAAGAAATTTAAATAATTTTCAAGGAAAAAATTGAATGTACATGGATATGTTGGCTATACACGGCAGTTATGAAATATTAGTAATTGAAAATAACAAAATTAAATGTATAATATCCCCGAAAGCTTTTTGCTCCCTTTTAATAACAATGTTTTTATTTGTTTCTTTCTTTTTAAAGTCCCAGTATAGCCCATCATCGTCAAAATTTAAAGGGTAATCGGTTAAGAAAAGAAATCACATCAACACGTTGATAGGTGGACAGGACGAGGGATAAAGTTGCGGCCATTTATCAGAGTCATGGGCCCATAAATAAAACAAATAATACGAAAATATGCAAAATAAAGAATATAAAAAATATTGAAGAACACAATAGTGGGGGGAAACAAATCGCAAAAAAGGAAAGCCCGGGTCCGGGATACATTTGGTCTAATAGATGGACTAAAGGAAATGGGCCCGAGACCCGGGGCTACGGCATCCTCCCCAAAAAAAACCCCTTCCATGCATAAGTGTGTGAGGATAGCGTTAAACAAATGGCCGATGACCCATAATAAAAATTATTATGAATGAAAGAAGAACAAGAAAAACCCATTGGGCGGCCGCCAACCCCCGCCGGCGTTCAGGGAGGCGTTGAGATACGCCGAAGCGGGCCAGAATACGGAATCACCCTGAACCCTCACCCTTTGGGACCAGAAGGATGCCCCCGAATGCGATGCCATCGCAATGTCCGCTTCGGAATTATATTTGGGCTCTGTGCCAGGGCACGTGCATCAAGATTCAATTGAGAGTTCTAAACACAAAAATGGAAACTCCTCAACAATGTTGCCTTTCTCCTTCTCGTCCTGTGTGCGTGCGTTGGGTATTTTAGTTTTTGTAGCATACTTTGTTGCGCTTCGAAGTGATTTTATATTTCTTGAGTTTTTAATATTTTTTGAAACTTAAATGTCTTTAGTATTTGTATTTTGATGTCCAGCATTAAAAATTGCATTTTATTTAATGCAAGATACGCTTTGATAACTTTTGATATCCCCCGAAAGCAGACCTGCCTAGAGGGTACAGTGTGTGTGTGACAAAAGGGATACGGCTTGATCCTGTCTCTGCCCAGAGTCCCTTGCTAAGTGTGAAATATGAAAAATATACAAAGGCAACTGGCAAAGTAAAAAGGAAAGCCCTCTTTAAACACATTCCACACGCTTCATTGTGCCTGTCCCTGGGCCTCCCACCTCTGCACATCGTTTTGCAGGACCTACAGACGTATGCAAATAGAGAGGGCGAGTAAATAAATAATAGAAATATTTTCCTCTCAGCTATTTTGCATTTTTGGCATGGCCAGTACAGTACACTACCGTTAAGTGAGAGGTGAGGGTTGAGCGACGGCGATGGGCGGGTGTTACGGTGAACCGCTTTTTGGATATGTGAAGTAAAATGTTATTCCGCATTGTTTACCCTGCTTTTTGGAGCACTTGGACAGTGAGTGAAAATAAATACATAAATATTACAAAAAATACATAAATACAATATACATTGCTGCCGCTGAGAGGTGCTGGTGGCGGAGTAGGGGGACCCGAAATCCATTAGCCCCCGAGTCTCAAGAGCAATGATAATGGAAGTAGGGGCAGCGCAGTGGCGTGGAGAAAGTGACGGAGAAAGCGGCAGCGAACCTAATAGCCTCGACTCGACGTGTTGTCCCTTTCAATTATATGAGAGGCCACCCTGGCCGAAAATCCCACGGCTCCTGGCCCCACTCCGTGTCCTGGCCCGTCGAACCGCTGCGTCGAAGGACTCTGCGGTTGTTTCTTTTCATTCCTTTCTTTTTCGCTGGCTACTCGAGAGAATTTTTCAATTTTACACGTCGCCCCAAAGAAAAAGGCGTTCCCACAACAGCAACTGAGAATCGAAGCCAGCTCATTGTTATTGTTCGTGAGAGTTTCCTAGGAATCAGTGAAATATATACTCAGCGAAAACAGGGGCCTAGAAATAAAGTTTCAACCTCTAACTTTAGAATAAAGATTTCATGTCGAAAGAGATATTTTCACAGTGGTCGATCCGAAGTTCCCCGGGGTGGCAGCGACCCCCAAAAGTAGTAGCCAAGAGCCAAGAGGGTGGCCCCCGGGGCGGAAAGCGGTATCCAATCCTCATCTATTTGCCTCGTGAAATTTATTGGCAACAGAATAATGCGAGGCACGTTCATTTGATTACATTAAAACGAAAGTGGCTAAAAAGGTTGGACCGCAAAGGGGGTGTGCAGAATAGTGACGAGGACAGGGGAATGGCAGGCGGATACTAGGCGGAAATTTTTAAATAAATAAATAATAAACGGAGAGAGCGTGGAGTGGGTGCGGCGATTCTACTGCTTATTATGCTGCAGATAATGTTGATACCTTGAATAGGAGAATTTTCCCATTGTCTGTTCGTGTCCAACAATGGGCGGGTATTGTTTGTGTTCGAAGGTGGGTGTGGCACTTAAACAATTGCGCCACACGATGGCAAAAAAGCCGCAGAATGCGGTTTAAAATAACTTGCAAATCTAGTGCAGCCAATTGGTAAAATAATTAAGGGGAAAATATTAAACTAATTATATAGTAAACTTTTGGTTTTTACGATGGCGAGACTCTCTATTTCTTTTCTTTTAAAAACCGGGAGGTACAGAATATGTTTATGTTATATAAAAAATTTGAAAAGATTTCAGGAATCTAGATTTTTCAGGGACAGAAATATCCAAAGCCCGCACATCTTTGATCACATGGCATTGTTATCACCCACATAATAAAAATACAGCAAAGTATTTTGTTCATTTAAACACAAAAAATCTGTCTACACCTTAAGTTTTTAACTCTAAAACAGCAAATGCAAAAATGTATATATTTAGTTTTATTCTGGCCCAAAAAAATTTGAGCGTTAAAAATAAGCTAAGACCCGTATGAAGCGACCTTATACAGTTTACGGCGTAGATGGAAAAATACTGTTGTTTGCATTTGCTTTGTGGGAAACTGACATAAATATTATAAATTATATACTCGCATGCTCTTCATACATTTATCAATTGAGCAAGGAGACAATGCCACAGCCAGTTGACCACAAACATCACATTATAGTTCACTGAACCAATTAAATCAACATTTAAACAGCCGATTCCAGTGCGAAAACCAATTTGGATTCACATCAGGCTGATAATTACAATGTTTTGCGCTAAGCCTAATAAAACGACCATTTAAAAGGATATTTATATATTTAAATATAAATTATGTAAAAAAAGTCATGCATTACTTGGTATCAAATCAGGCACTCGAGTTAATTGCATTTAAATTTAATTAGCATTAAATGTTTACAAATTTTGCGGCATAATCGTGGGCAATAAACTTTGTTAGGAGTTTGAAACTAAAAGGGGATTAAAAGATAAAAGTAGTGAGAAAATACGTGAATATATAATAGATTTGTGTACAATATATCTAATTTCCTGTTTTGCTTAACTCATTGTTTTAACCTTAATTAATTTATAGAAGAGAAAACTCGAGAGCTATAAATGGGGTTAAAATTAATGCATAGTTTGAGTTCTATAAAAAGCTGGTGAGTGATATCTGATATTATTACTTTAATTACCATTTTGAAAATATTCTTGGGTTACTTAATTCTTGCGGATTTTTGCGTAAACTCTTAATTTCACATTTTTTTGTTAATCCAAGGTTAGTTCTTCCGTTTTAATGTTGATTTATTATACCCTAGTGGGGCCCACTCCGTTTCCGTGACGCCATTAAAATTATTAAACAAAGTGCATAAATTAATAACAATAAAGGAGTGGAAAAATGCGAAACAACATTCGGATCAATTTACATGGCTTGACTCTGCATAAATAATAAATAAATAATTTCGCTGGCCCGCTGCAGAAATGGAAACGCCAGGAAAAATATAGTACAAAGCGAAAAGCGAGCAAAAACGCACACGAAGAGTTAATTTATCTATGGGATAGAGTCGACTGGACTATAAAATGCAAACGAGTAGTAAATTTAATAAATTCATTATCAGCTCATTAACAGCGGACACACGGGACGTATGCGCAATTTGCAATTAAATTCCTGCATCTGCCAAAAAAGGCTTAAAGCAAATAAATTCGAGGTTCCTCTGCTTCCTTTAATGCCATTCTTTCGTTGGTTTTTTCTGTTGTTACCAAAGTTTGTGGGCGTCGCTCGAAGGCGCAGATTGTTAATTGCAAAATAATACACATACGCTCTGCCCTGCCCTGCCCGAGTCGGAATTCCTTCCAGGCCTTTCATCAATGCCAGGCACACACACAAACACACACATGTGGACGAGCACAGGGCAGGACACGCACTAACACTTACTCATGTGGCAGGAACAAAAGGAAGTGGCAAAGTAAGGCGTAACTACAACAAGGAGCGCATGTTTCGGTTAATTAGTAAACATCCAAAAAAGTCGAGAACAGCAGATGCGAGGAATAAAGTAGAAAGGAAAACGAACAAGCATAAAATAGTAAAAGGCGGTAACAAAGAGAATATAAAATTGGCACCCCCCCTAAAGGGTAGTCCTTGAATTGGCCACAAAGATTGCCAAACTATCGATTTTTAAGAGAAAAAATTATTTAAAAAAAGGAGTAAATTGAAACCTACTGGGAGGTACAATGCTAAAATAGATTCATACTTTTATCCATAAAGCTTCATCCCTTTTTCCCAACAACTCTCCCATTACTGAGTATCTGAAAGAAGCTACAAAAAGTGTTGTACAAGTAAAATGTAGCATTGGCAGGTGGTTGCTGGCCCGAGCTGAAGGGTGAAGGTTCCGAAGAAGAGTGCTAAGCCCGAACTGTGCTTAAAGTGCTATTGCATGTGCCACCGGACAGCTCCTGGCTCCGTCTCTGTTCTAGGACACTGTAGTCAATGCTTAATTTGTTCCTAGGGCTAGTGGCAATTGAATAGCATGTGTGTGAGCGGCCATGAGGCATTTTATTAAAGCATTAAGCTTTGTATTTTATGCAGGCCATTTGTGTCTTTATGCTTGAATACGGAGGAGGCAGAGGCAGAGGCAAATTACTACAGCTTCATCTGCAATAATATTGGGGCAGTTTTCGGGCCAAGCGTTAATTTGTATATAGGAAATTGCTCAGGGGTGTAACATAAAGGTAGTTGTTAAAGGGAATTCATTTATTGGCTTAACAAGTTTGCAAATAAAAGAACAATTTCGTTTTTTACTCGGCCATTACCTGGGAAATAATTTAACAAATATATCAAAGCTCAGTGGTTAAGGTCATTTAATATGCTTTACAGTTAATATCCTTTCTGAGTTCGCATCTCACACAAGTCATCAGTTTGAAAAGAACTGGCCAATGCACTTACTTGGAAAACTTTCTTCCAGGCGAGTATTAAGCGAATATACGACCATCTATTTATGTATGTGAAGGTGTGCTTATGTGTTGGTGTAACGGTACAGGGGTGTAAGGGTGTAACGAATGTGTGTGTGTGTGTGTGTGTGTGTGTGCGTTTACGTGGTTATGTGTAAGTGAATGTCTGCATAAATTGCGACCAACGTGGCGTATACACAACACTCACCGCATGCTCACAACCATCTAGACGTATATTTCTCGCCTTATAAATTCGCATTTCATATGAAATTTTTTCATTCATAGAAGGACGAAGGGATGCTGTTGTTGTTGCCGTTTTGCAAAATGCAACACACCAATGCATAAAAATGCCATATTTCAGAATGCAAATATATTCTTTTAGCTTTTTTGATAAATGACAACGCGGTGTGCACTGCGCTGATGAAAATGCTGCACCGTGGCAGGGCAAAGAAGCGGCAGTTGGGGAACTCGTCTTTCGTCCGCCGTCTTTCGTCCTTTCCTTGAATGGGAGAAAGGAGAAGCGAAGCTCGTGGGTAATATGAAGCGTGCTGCGGCTACTATTGCCACTAAAAGCACATGAAACAAGTTTTTAAAATGTTCCTTTTAAAACATAAAAAAAAAATATACGAAACTAAATTTGATTCATTCTGAATTGAAGAAATTCCAGAGTATGTTTTCTATACAAAATTTATTTAAATTGTTGAAAAATCTTAATGTAGGTTTTTTATTTTTTTCCTGTACCATAACCATGCCAGTTTTTTCACAGCAGCTGGTCAAAGCACTAACCACACACACATATCAAAATAGCAACAAAAACTATCAAGAAAATGCATTTCGTTCACCAGCATTTTGCGCGTTGGCATTTTAATTTAATTTTCAAACAGAGAAATTCCTCATTGACGGAACGCTTTTCATATCTTCCCCTTTTTTCGGCGATTATCATGTAACAATTTAATTTATTTAACCCACCAACGAATGCGAAAATATGTCATCAGCAGAGATATTCACTTTGCACATGCTATTTTATTAGAGTGCATTTTGAAATTGACGTTATTATTTTGAAATTAAAACAAGAAACATTATAGGAAATTCGAATATTCAATACTTTCATCTTTTTAATATTTAAAGCCTTTTTAAACAAGACAAATTGACAAGATATACATATCAGATCTGGCCTTTAAGCCATCCAGCTTAATGCTTCACCAGCAAGATTTGAAGGGTTGCAAAAGTGTTTAAATGCCTGATGAAATATAAATAAAATTCGTTTTGCCCGAGCCTGTGCCTGTATTGTATTTTATAATTTTTAATTTTTCATTCTGCTCTGATGGCAACACCACCATTTTTTTTATTATTAAATTTTAACATTTACTGTTGACATTTGAGTGCTGACTTCAGCCACCCGCGGTGCCGCGTATGTGTAACATTTATGGAAAAGCGTTAAAAAGCCAGCGAGGGTGAGTGAGGGAGATTGCCCCACGTGACGTATGAGCAATTTTTTAATTACCAACCACAGCAGCAGGCGAGCGTTAATAATATTTCATGCCGCGTGTGTGCGTATTTAACGGGCTTCATTAAACGAACATTTTGCGGCCTGTTCAAGCGGAGAGGTGAAGAGCCGGATAGGCGGAGACCCGGAGCGGGAGATAAGTTGTAGAGCAATCTCCGGACGGATGCCTGACATTGCGTTTTAATGATTTGCCTGCCAAAGACAAACAAAGTTTTGCCTGACATCTGTGCAATTGCAGCACGTAACGACACGAAAAAATTGGCTTGCTTTAAAGCCGGCAAAGGATTTTCCCCTCAGCATCGTCAACTGTCATCCCAGTCCTCAATGCTCAGTCCCGTCTGTCTCCGCGTCCTTGTTGGCCAAATGATGCAGATGATGATTCATGGCCAGCGATTTCTTCACTAAGACCAACCGCAAACCACAAATTCAAAGCAGCCAGCAGTGTAAAAGCCAACAGAAAGGAAGAGCCACGAAAAACAAAAGCACAAATACAAATTCATGCAAAATGACATAAGTCACCGCAGGAGTAATTTTTCACTAATGAGCTTGCCAGGTAGCGGTGGAAAATGTCACGGGAAGGGGCAAGGACAAACAGGAGCATTACCGCAAGCACAGTGGGTTCTCAAAAGTAAATCTGAGTAGGAAAATAAACAAATCCAATTACTTAATTATTATTAAGTTCATTCATTCGATTTCTATAATTTAAATAATATAATATGTATTTAAATTTAAAGGATTTCCCTTTTGCGGCTTTATTTCCCACTGCCGGAGCTACTCCCTCCGCTCTGTCCAAGACCAATATCCTTGAATTTCCCTTTTAGCCACACTTCCTCGCCTTTGTCTTCGTCGCGTTGTATCTTTTGTGTTTAATCTAATGATGTATCTCAGGTGTTTGTTTGTGAAATTTATCGTGAAAACTTTTATGCTTTTATATCTTGGCTTAAGGCGGCAGCTCGCCCAGATTTATAACCCCCTATTAGTTTGGATATAAAGTATACCCGATGTATATGAATCGCGGAAAACAAAAATAAAGAAAGCCAAACAGCCCCGAAGCCTTGAAGCTATGAAAGGGAGTAAGGAAAGCAAATGCTAGCTTAGTCAAATGAGTTTTGGCGGTTTGCTTGTATTTGCATTGCCTATAATTAGCTTGCAATCTGACGCATCCAATTACATGCACTCCAGTGCTATCCTGCTCCCCAATCGCCCCTCCTCGTTCGGCCTCTCGACAAACATTAGCAGCTAATTACCACAGCAGCAATAACACCCGTGCCAACACCTGCAGCCAGGACTAATGCACAGATTACAAAATGAATATTCATATTTCGAGCACATAGTTTTTCAGCCCCGGACGGAAGTGGATGCCCCAAAAAATACTCCATGTTGGTTGGATATTCCAAATGCGAATGAAGGGAGGTACTTTTTCATTATTTTCGGTGAGAACGTTGTGTGTCTAAGTTGAAGGATTCGAAAATAGTCAAAGCCATTATATCTAGATTTTGGTTTCCTGATACATTTCGATTAAGAATACGAAGATATATGAAGTCTATGAAGAATAAATTACAAAACAAAGCCTATTTGTAGTAAAATTAGCTCATAATCAGATATTTTCAACCAGAGATATCATAATTTTTTGTTAAATATCCGTCCTGTTGGCGACTAAGCACCTGCATCTGACCTTTGCTGCTGCAGTGGCCTTTTGCATAGCTCTGGCTTCGGTGCTTAACAATGAAATTTGCGCATAACCACATGCAAATTGCCAACCCACAACGACACCAACAGCAACTAAAACACCCACCCATTGCTAAATGTACAAATAATAATCTACGAGCTTGGCAGCGTAAAAACAGAAAAAAAGGCTCCCACAACCAAAAGGTAGAGAGCCATGGAGAGACTAAAAGAGATGTCAAAACGAAATTGCTGCAGAAACCGCACAAAGTACACAAAATAGTAAACCAGGATTGGAAAGCAAAAGGATCGAACACGGGAACACACTTTCCACTAATTATGGACGGGTTTTGACGGATTTATTAGATGCACATAACTTAAAAAATTTCAAGAAAAAGTTTTTGAATAACCCAACCTCATCCAATTATTTCATTTATAAAAAATAAATTCCATTGCCATTTCCAATCTATTGAGAATAAATCGAAAAATAATTTCAGCGTAATCACTATCCAATATCATCAAATATCTGAAATAACCTCTTGTCATAAACGAGTGTCGGGCAAATGGAAAAAAAGTTAGTTGGTCAAACATAAATTTACCATAAAACCACTTCTAGGGCAGGGCAGGATGGCCTAACTGATGGAAGGGGGAGTGCAAAATGGACTGCGGGCGGTGACCATATTGAAACATCCTACATACAAGGATGTGCCATTTCCAATTGCGGGCGGATCAGCAAGGACGAGGGGCTGTGACTGCAAAAAAGACACCACAAGGTTCGCGGGCATTGGTAACGCATTGTTTTACACATTAATCGGTAAACTTTATTATAATTTGTTATGGTTGTATTTGGTTTTTGTATGTTTTTGTATGTTTTGCTGCACATTACACATACGCCCCGTTGTCGGCGTGTCGCCCATTTTTTCAGCGTCTGACCCGACCTGTCCGCTGCAGCATTTTTGGCAATTTTCACAATGTCAATGCATGTGAATAATATTTCATTTTCCTCGGGGTCTGCACTCTGAAGCGGGTGCCGGCGGGTTCACAGACAACTTTTTGTTTATCAGTTAATTAGAATTTTCGGCGGATTGAAGCGTTTTTCCAATTGAAGTCCGAGCGGAAAAGTGTTAAAAGTTGGTGCCACATTTTTTTACAGCATCCGTTTCGATTTAACTTTTCGGGGCCACAGAAACTCTGGACATGCAAACATTGGCTACACTCTTTATTTTTTTGTATTTATTTTTATTTTTGTTGCAATTCTTTGTTGTTGCTGTTGTTCTGTTAAAAGTCCACACAAGCTCATAAATTTAAAAAATGTAATATCCCTCTTACGGAAATGACAATTTATTGGTGGTTTTTACTATTCGCAATTTATTTTAACTCCGCAAGGAAATGCATTGCGGATGTAACACCCCGCCACTCTCTGCCCCTTTCTCCCTCGATCTTCTACCACCCAATCTCCACCCATCTGTAGTAAAAGTTTCCAGCAAACAGAGAAAGCGACAGACGAGCAGGCAAACAAACAAACAAACAAGCGCTTGTCCAGTGTTAATACAACAAAAATAGCGGCCAGGGACGGTGAAGGGCTTCGATGGTAGAAGGAAAATAAAATAAATATAAATATCGGCGGCAAAGTGGCCAGTTTTATTTAGCGTTCCAGCTATTGGATACCTTAATAGCATTAATTTGGCTTAAAAAAACGTCTGTCCATCAGGGGAGAAATTTTGCACATCATTTTCATCGGCATTTCCAGATAAAATTAAGGACTGGATAAAAATGAATACGAATCTTCAGTAATCCCAAAATACCCAAACTTTTGCTGTAAGCCAGGCTCAGCTGCACCCACCGGGACCAGTGGAAAAATGGCGGTATTGCCATCCTGCGACTGAGATTGAAAATCCGTTAAGTCATCGCCACAGCTAACCGCTGTGGCCATGGTTGGTTCTCGTATTTCTGCCACCGATTTCCTCCCTTTTCACCTTTTTACGCGCTGTTTCTTTCGGTGCGGCTGTCAATGGGCTTGTTTGTATTGTTGCTTTGCAGCTTTTCTGCGTCGCCCGTTTTTTTTACCAACATCCCTGCCACACTCTTTACGCCCCTGCTTGGCTGGCTGGCCAAATCCTATGACAAATAAACGCTTCTCCTGCAATTTGTACTCACATTCGAGACTGACTTTGCTTTTAATTTAAGCAAAGCCAGGACGCGAGCTCGGGGAATTGAATTGCTTGCCGAGATTCGGCTGGACGTTGTTTTTCCGCCCGAGGCCTTTGCAGAGCTGCAAGCCACGGAGAGGCCAACTTTAGACTGCGGTAAATTATAATTTTTCATTTACAAGGTGATCAAGGAATCAAATAATAAAATAAAATATAAACAAAAATTAAGAGAACTGGGCGTATTAGAACTTTTAAACTTCATAAATGATACAAAAAGTAATAAAAACTAAGAAAATGGGACTACAATGAAAGAAAAGCGACTGCAAGCGAAAAAAAGGCAGCGTCCAACTGAAAGGTGATCTATTTTCCAATCACAAGCCAAAGAGAAGCCAATGTTTTACTGCACCAAACTGAAAATTTCCATTTACAAGGTACAAATGAAATATTAAAATATATTAAAAAAAAATTAAAGAACTGGGCGTATTTGAACTTTTGAGCTTCATAAATACAAACTGAACAAATTGAACTAAATAAATACAAAAAGTAATATAAGCTTAGAAAAAGGACTGCATTCACTGAATACAAAGGAGCGTATTACTACCACCAAGGATTTCCAAATGCAAATAATTATAAAAAAATGACGGAACTTTATAAATAAATAAAAATAAAAAAAACCATTCGAAGAAGTACGCTAACCTTTTGAAAATAAAATCCAAAACTTTATAAAAAAATGACGGAACTTTATAAATATATAAAAATAAAAAAAACCATTGGCAGAAGTACGCTAACATTTTGAAATAAAATCCAAAACTTTTTTAAAAAAAATAAATTGAAATAAAATTAAAGGAATAAAACGAAAATATAAAAAAAAAACAAAACTTTTGAGCTTCATAAATGATAAAAAAATTATTTAAAAAAAAAGAAAAAGGATTACATTTACTGAGCACAAACGAACGTATTCCTATCACCAAGTATTTCCATCTTTATAAATAAAAATCCATAAGTAAGCAAATACGTTAAAGGTAGACATAAAATCCAAAACTTTATAAAAAAAAAAAAATAAATAAAAATAAAGTTAAAGAAACAAAATGAAAATGTGTAAAATAAAATAATAAATATATTGGTCTGAACAGCTCAGATGCCGAGACTTGAATGAGGATCTTCAGAACATTTTCTAAGGTCTTCGTATTTTTATGTTCGACAGAGCCTACTTGGTTAGAGAGTTTTTAATCTTTAAAGTGGCAGGGCTGCCGTATCAGAAGATATTTTACTGTAGAAGAAAGTATTACCATTTTTCGATTTTAGAATTCATGACAGTAATCCAATTTGAATGGTGAATCCGACAATCGTCTGGATCTGCAAATGCATCCTCTACATCATCGAATCCGATATTTACTCAGCTAAATTGCATTTTCCATTTGACTTGAGCGAGAGGAAAAGGAAACTAAGGGCGGTGATGGCAGCAGCCCTGACGAATGCGATTAATTAGACGATGAACTAATTGAATTAGAATAACTTAAATTATGTAAACAGACAACGATGGTCCAGGGAGGAATGCCAAATAGAGTAGGTAGGGCTTGGTGAGTAGTTGAGAGCAAGGAATGCTAATGTTATTGACAAACTCCAGTTGGGGCAAAAAGAAATATTTTTAAAATCCAATTTGCTATGGTAAACGTAGCTATCTCTTTCGCTCGCCACCATCGCTCTCTCTCTCTCTCTCTTTCTGTCCGCCTTCCGCTCAGACGCATTGGGAATTAATTAAGTGCATTAAAACTTATTGAACTGCATGATGGTTTGGGGGCCACACTGAGGGGTTCTGGGGTGGGATGCAAATGATTTAACTGGAGCCTGGGTACCTCTCCAGCGCCATCTGAAACCCCCTCAGTCGACGTCCCTGTTCGCTTGGCTGGCTGCAGTCAAATGCTAAATGCCGCCACAGAGGAGCGGAATGGAAAACAAGCTGATCAGCGATGGAAGCAGATTCTATCAGGGGCGTAGCTCCGAGAGTCCTTGCAACGTTTTCAAACTTTTGGGAATATTTATAAATTTAAATACATTTTGAACAGTTTTCTGATTTCTGAAACACAGAAGAGTTAACACAAATCCCCTGGAAACTTCTTTCTGGGCACTGCCCATGGCAAGCGACCATCCTCACGTATGCGGCGAAAAACGGAACGTGCATGGCCAACAGGGACACACTCACGCACACAAGTGCACAGACGCCATTGGTATCGGAGTGTACGAGAGTGTTTGTGTGTGTGTGTGTTTGTGGAATGCCTGATGGAAAAGTTGCTGCTGGCGCGTGATTCCAATCGAGTTATTACAGAAATTAATCATGTTGAACATGCATGGGAATTGCACTCTCACAAACATAAAGCCACAGCATATTTGCATCAGTATGCACACACACAGTTGCGCATTTACACACACACACACACAGATACAAATACTTGTAAAAAGCAAAAGCCCGGATCCACAAGAGATTCCAACGACCGAGTCCAACGAGTTACCGAAAAGATTATATCATTGTAAGCATTCTTTGAGTGAGTGATTAAAATGCAAAATTGTGCGAGTTGTGTTGAAAAATTGTCATAGGGCACGAGTTCAGGGGAGAGACAAAGCAGCGAAGGTGGCTTGAAAAAATAGCTAAAAAACGGTTCAATTTTTAAAAAGGGAATATCTTTTTCCCACTCATAGTCTAAATTAATTTTTGTGTGGAAATATTTTATTTACGATTTTGTGTTTATATTTTTCAGCTTCTTTAACCAGTACTTCTGAAAGTCATCTCGTTAAATCGCCAACTCCCCAAAGGAGCA
The DNA here is from genome assembly GCA_035047325.1 of Drosophila vallismaia. Classification (NCBI taxonomy): domain Eukaryota; kingdom Metazoa; phylum Arthropoda; class Insecta; order Diptera; family Drosophilidae; genus Drosophila; species Drosophila vallismaia. The sequence continues at coordinate 19,577,993 of JAWNPU010000090.1, read as the reverse complement.
TGTGTTAAGCTTCCGGCTATGTCATGGCAGAGCTGCTGAGGAGAAAGCCCGGAGAGAGGCGTGGCAATGGCAGTGTAATTTGCATTGATTTATGGCCGGCAGAAGCAGCAGTCAGAGCAAGCCAGTAACCTGCAACCTGCAACCTGCAGCCTGCAACCAGCCACCAGCAAGCTGCAACAGTACAAATGCAACGATGTCAAGGTGGGTCCGACACACTGCCACTGTTAATGTGTCTACGTTGCTGCATTCCATTCGGAAGCCGATCCATTCAGAGCTCGTGCCGTGTCACGTACATTCAATTAAACGCCCTTGAGTGCCCCAGTCACGCCCCCACAACCCGCCTCTATCTGACATCCTTTCTTGCGTCGTGCTCTTTGGGCCCAGTTTATTGGCATGCCAGTGTGCAGTGAGCTGGGGGACCGAAACTGCGCTGCTCCGAGAGCTAAAGATAAATAACAAGCCATATAACGCATACGCACTGTGTGTCGCTCGGCGCAGCATGCGGCAGTCGCCTTTGCCTTTGCCTTCTGCCAAACAAGGAAGCGGCAAGGTGGGTGGCAAAATGTCAACCCCGAAAATACGCAATGTACAGTGAAAGGTCAGCAGGGGAATATGAAAGTGCCCTTCTATTGTATTGTATTGGTGATGTCAGAAGAGAGCTCTCATACTTCAAGGACTTACTGTACTCTTTTTGGAACAACAGCTTCCCCCTGGCAGACCCTTCTTTTTCAAAGACCGGACGTCAGTAAACAAGAACGGAACGCTGCTAGCTCCTCCTACCCCTCTTACAGGGAGAGCAGTCACTTTTTCCAGGAATTTTGCTAGGACATTTTCCTCAGTGTGTGCGGCACGCTCTCGGGCGTTGATTTCCACAGCTGCCAAACGCTTGTCTTTTGATCTCCACCGAACCCCAAAACCCGGAATCCTCGTGGCACTCCTACACCTACCCCTTCGACGGCTCACTACAAACGCAATTTCAATTAAATTTTAAATATTTATGCAAGAGCAACACGGCAGAATGGCAGAACGGCAGAACAAAAGAGCGAGAGAGAGGACGAAGCTCTAAAAGAAAGAGACAAAAGCTTATGCAGACCAAAACAATTACAACATGGCTTAATCCTTTTTTACTGTTGTTTCCGCTTTTCGCCTCTTTCAATTGTATTTTCAGCTCCCACACCCACACACCCACATGGTGTACATACGAGTATGCAAGTGCATATGTGTGTGGCAACGGTTTAGTGGCTTTGTTGGGCATTTTCACTTGATCAACACTATTTTGCCTTGTTTTTTTATGTTCTAGCAGGATTTTCATTTGGAATGTTCCTTTGTTGGAATTGCATAAATTTCGATGGAATTATCTGTCTAGATCTGGCGGAGAGTTGGAAAAGTTTGGAAAATAAAAGTAAAAATGGTGATCTGATACCAGATAGTTTCCAGTGTTGCTTTGATAATCACACAACACCATTTAAAGACTTTAAGTACACAGCACCCTATGCTTTGGTGTCGGCTAATGTCCGTACTCTTTGTTTTCCTGTCTGTTTCCACTACTTTCAGGCTTTTAGCCTACTACCACCCACCTGCCACGCCTCTAGAAGAATGTCACCGCCACCGGCAGTCATAATTCACTGTCTCATAAGCGTTGTTGGTCGCAGTCGGAGCGCGTAAATCATTTCCCGGCTATCCAATAACCAGCAAAGGGTCCACCATCTCTTTTTCGCACTGCCACCTCCGTCTCTTTTCCACAAGGACACACCTCTCTCCTTCGGATACTCTCAGTCTGTACTATCTATGCCTGCGGGAGTTACTTAAAACAGGAAAAAAAGCATCACACACACACTCTCACACAAAAACATTCACGAATGCCGCAAATAAATCTAATAAGGCCGCATAATTTGCATAATTTTCGTATTTAATGGAGAGCACGAAAGTGAGAGGGGACGGGAGGGCGAAAGAGATGGCAGATGCATGAATACGTGGGGGATAAACTCAGGTAGCAATTGAAGCCAGCAAGCTCTGTTGCAACATAAAACACTCAAAGGATATGCTGACAATGAGGCTTAACTCGCATACAAATACAAACAAAACAAACGCACACACAAAGCCATAAATGCGGAGGTGAGAGGCGAAAAGGATGTGTCGGGTCGGGTCGGGTGGGAAGTGAGAAGTGGGAGGGCAGGAGCTTAAGAGAGAGTCTTGCCTGCTGGTGCGCCTAAAAGCGCGCTTAAATAAATTCAATTTAACGTGACTAATACCATTTTATCGCATTGTTTAAAGCATGAAATCCTTGCACACAGGATCTTCCTCCTTCCTTATCCTTTCCGACCCCTCGCCGACTCCTCGCTCCCCAGAAGCTTCGCCTTCCGCTGCTTCTGTCTCGTGACTGCGCCTTCCTTACCTGGTCGGATGTTGCCTTTTGTATGCCAACAATATTGTCAAATTTCATGAATACAATTCCGGTTGAGTAAATAACACGAAAGGATCATTAAATGGTTGAATAAATTAAATTTTTTATACAATAAGCTTCAGAAAGTGATTAACTTGAGGATCTCATTCAATATTTTATATATTAAATATATTAATTTATCTCTATTCGAATCCCCTCGATTATTTATGTATGACTTTGTAAGTATGTAATGCTATACCTCTGTGTGTGGGATGCTCAGTCCCTGCCAAGTGCCCCTCCCCCACATCACCAGCCATTCCGCCACTCGCTTAACAGTTCCGATTTACGGACTAACTCCTGCGACAACGTCATCGCCAAATGCAATGAGGAAATAATAAATACAACATTTTGAGGAAATTGAATTGTATGTCCTTATACCTATCTATGTATACGTATATGTATATGCCTGTATCTGTGTCTGTGCTTCTGTCTGTGGGTGTGCAAGTATTTGATTGTCGTCCATGTCCTTGATAATTGCCCAGGCGACAAAATATAGAAAGTGACTTTGAAATAAATATGTTAATTCTAACTATATACCTATAAACCTTATAGCTAAAACGTTTTTTACCTAAAGTATTTTTAATCCCAAAAATTTTCAAAGAGTTTTGTATAGATTTGTATTATTTTCCTATCAGAAACACTTTTTGATAACTCCGATTAGTTAGTAAAATAAATAATAAATAAAAGCAAAACATCCAAGGTTCGAAAGCTATATTTCTGATTTGAAAACCATCCTTGAAATCGTCGCAACCTGGGCGAGTTGCCGTTTGAACGTTTGCTTCTGTTTGCTGATGTGCTTATAGGCCACTTTGTTTCCGTAGCTGCTGCCGCTTGTTGTATTGCCAGAGGCTCTCGAAATCCGCCCACCAACCGCCCGAATTCTCCGCAAAACTCCCGGCGCTCCTGTATTTGTGTGGAAGTTAATAAAACTGCCTTTTATGGGCCGCTGCTGCCGGTTTTGTTGCCTTTTCCGCCTCTGTTGTTGCTGCTCAATATGTTTTCATGGCTATTTGATCGTCTGAGCGTATGCAGCAATCAAATTAAATGTTATGTAAGCTTTAAAACAAAAGCCCTGCGATTATCGAATGTACTTACATTCGCCTGATGGCAAAATCAAAAATTCAACTCACTCTCACAAGCACAAGCGCACAGGAATAAAAATTAAATGATAATGAAAACGATAATCCAATCATTATCGAAAAGACTTCTAGATTTTCTTGCTTCCTCGGGATTTGCATTCCAACTAATTGAGTTGCCTTGAGCTAATCGCGATATAGAATACATAATTTGCATTCCATTCTGTTCTGCAATTTGCATAACAATTTTCCGACAGCAAACTTAATTTAGCGAATTTAACGCAAAATGCGGTTGCAAATCCAGGAAATATTACCGCCATAAAATTCATGAAAAAAAACAAACCGCATTTGTCAATTTTATTTATGGTCACGTAGCGTTTGCTTTTTAGATTTAGAATTGCACGGAGAACAATTAGTCTCCAAGCCAAAAATATTAAAAGCTGTTTGATCTCTTCTTAAATGGATAAAACACATTAGAATTGAATGGCTAATTGTACATGTATTTATACGGATTAGTTTATTATAAAAACTAAATTTATTCAATCGTTTTAACATGTTTCAGTGCACCACTAATGGCTGCAGCAACATAGCAGACAAGAAAAGGACATGACAAGAGCAACAACATTGTTGCACCTGCAACAAGCAGCATCAGCAGGTGTTAAAGGCCACTTAAGTGCTGAAAAATGTAAGACTGGGCGCCAAACAGGAGGGGGTGGTGTAGCTTCAAATGCCCAAAGTGCCGCCCTGGGCGTCCGTTTGCCGTAATTACGTCGCCATTCCCATGAAAACACCCCCACATACATACACACAGAGCCTTGGAAGAAAAAAGAATAATAAAGACTTCCAAGTACAAACTCCAAGTGTCCAAGGTAGTCTGCAAAGTCCTGGGGTTAATGCACAACCAAGGATAACAGAGGAGAAAAGTAGGTCTGTAAGAGTGAAGAATCCCGAGCTTAAGTTTGAAGGATAGTCTAGACTATGAACAATCCCTATTACTTAAGTTACATTTAAATGGTAAATGAAATGATGAATAGTTTGAGAGCTAAAAACAATATTTCAAATTTAAAATGGCTAATTGTCAACTTTTCTGGTGGGACTTATATTTTTTCAAAAGAGATCCACATTTAAAAAATTTACAAATTGTTTTCGTCTTTAGATCGATAGATAGATAATCCATTTACCAATCTTTTAAGGCTTTCCTATCAAGGATCGAATGTAAATTGGCTGAGATATAGACATCGCCGTGGGCCATATGAGCCCAACACTTTCCTTTTTTTCAAAAGGAAAAATTGACAAAAAATTCAAAACTATTTTTTTCTTAAGATTTTGATGCAGATCGATGGATAATCGATTTAGCAATCTTTTAAGGTATTCCTCGCAACGATCGGATGTAAATTGGCTGAGATATAGCCATCGCCGTGGGCCATATGGATCCTTCTCCAACACTTTCCTTTTTTTCAAAAGAGTTCATCAGGAAAAATGTACAAAAAATTCAAAACTATTTTCGTCTTAAGATTTTGATGCAGATCGATAGATAATCGATTACCTTATCTTTTAAGGTATATTTCTTAAAGATCGGATGTAAATTGGCTGAGATATAGACATCGCCGTGGGCCATATGGATCCTTCTCCAACACTTTCATTTTTTCAAAAGAGTTCATCAGAAAAAATTTAAAAAAAATTCAAAACTATTTTCGTCTTAAGATTTTGATGCAGATCGATGGATAATCAATTTACCAATCTTTTAAGGTATTCCTATCAAGGATGGGATGTAAATTGCCTGAGATACAGACATCGCCGTGGGCCATATGGGTCCTTCCCCAACACTTTCGTTTTTTTAAGGGAGTGTCGTATAAAAATGGCACCAAAATAATAAAAACGAATCACAAATCATAGTGCCTTATAATAAATAAAAACCAAGATGCAATTTTATAAAATAGTCACATTTTCATACGCTTCGTAAATGAGTTTAAAATAGTTTTGATAATTTATTTGCTATGAAAATGTTATGTTTGTGGCATTCCGACAGCCGAACATTCTCGAAATTTTTTAGTTCACACTTTGGGAGCAAAAATGCATTTGGAATATTTACAACAGCATTTGCAACAATCAACAGTATTTGGAGTATCAGAAAAACCACTTTATGTGCATATGTATGGGCGATTGTTGGTCTGAGTGGGAGTTTTGCCTTGTTAAAAATGCCCAAAGAGTGTAAAAAGTGGGATTTTGTGAGGGCTGGGTTGACCCACGACAAGTGGAAAATGACTGGGCTTTTGCTCCAAAACCATCATCGTTTTCATCATCGCCAGAATCATCACCATCACCATCAGCATCGTCATCGTGTTAACAAAAGAGCATACTCAAGTTACATACGAAATGCAATTCCACTTTGACGTACTTTATGCCAACATTTTGTACGTAAATCTTTGTGTAAGACTATGCCCTGGGATCAGAGTTGACCTCACTCTTCCTGCTAGGGCCTGCCGATGTCCCAGTTTTGTTTTATGATTATTCGGAATTTAATTGTGAAGATTCCGAAATATTTGAAAATTTCAAATGCCATACCTATTTTCCCAAAAATAAGGGAAGCAGAAACTTGTCATATCTATTTTTCTTTCTGTGTGTGTAAGAGTGTCAAAAGTGCTTGAAATTTCAGCAGGCTTTTTTGCAGCCCGGACTGCCAACAGGATGAGAGGATTCAAACTGGACACCCTGGCCCTGGGTCTTCGGTGGAGTAGCCAGCCCAGCCCTCACCCAACATTCATTTATGCCCCAGCAAAGCTCAAATGCAGAAATCACGCTCATATGCTCAGTTGCACGCAAAGTCAAAAGTCCTTTGAGTGCGACACACCAACACACACACACACACACATGCACATACACAGCTCGTAGTTTGTCTCCATTTTTGTTGTTTTTTTGTTCGGAGGCAAAAAATGACTTTTCCACACTTTCTCTCTCGCTCGGGTTGTCGGGCTGTTGGATTTACTCAGTTTTCTGTTTGCGCTGGCGAGAAATTTGATATGCGTATTTGTGCTGCGCTTTTCTTTTTCCTTTGGCTGCTTTACACAAAAATCCTGCCTTCACATTTCTATACCGTGTATGTTTTTCAGTTTGCTTTCTTAAGGGGAACTATTTAGACGACGAAAAAAAACATATATTAAACAGAGCTTTTTTAGTTTTCCATTCAAACTAAAAATAAAATAGAATATTAGAGTTTTCTATTTATAGGTTTATTTAACAGAGTCAAGGATATAATATGCTTTTTATTTTATTGGGTTTTTTCTCACTGCAGCAACTAGTTCTTTTGGTATCTTTCACATTTGCTCACTTTTTTGTCGGGTTCTCGTTTGTGTTTGCAGTTTTTCCATGAAGTATTTGGCGCTTGTGGTGTTTCTTACTTTGTGGCTGAAAAGCGGCGAAGCTTTGGGTGGGAAAGGGATATGTTGCAGGCGAAAACCCAAGCTAGAAGTTTTCGGTTTAACCGAGCCTTTGGCTGAAATTCAATGGAATCCCAGCACAAGTTTTCAATCTTCAGGAAGTCGGAATTTTTTTCTTTGGGTCATCACTTAAAAGACGTTAAAGCCTTTGAATGCAGACTTCAACGGCTAATTCAATTATGATGGCGAAAATTTGCAATAGAATGGCCGAACAACATGCTCATCAATTAATATGTTCATTGACTTTGAAAATTTTCATCGAGAACACTCATCGAGATCGTAATGAATAATAAAGTTTAGTATTGTGATCGATTGGAAGCTAGCCCTTGGAATCGCAACAGAATCCGAGGTAAAGCTCCTGGGAATCAAATGAAGCGGCTTCCTCTTTTTTACATGATACATTTGAGTTGCGGGAAAAATAAAAAGTGTGGGGGAAAAAATTGAATGGGAAAAACCAGAAGTCTGGGCAATATAATCTTAACTGTTATTGACACGACATCATATTGAAAATATGCGCATTTTTCTGGCAGATTTTTTGCCATATTCGTTTTCAGAAAAAGCTGTAAAGTGAGCATTAAACGGGTTGGGAACATTTTTCGGCCCCGTTGGGAGTTCGCTTCCCGTAAATAAATGCGACATACACGAAACGATATTTCAAAAGTGCAACGGCAGTGTTGGTTGCATATTTTATGCTCCTGTCCGCACTTGCTGCGCTTGCATGGGTGTACTTATGCTTGTGTTTGTTTTTGTGCCACGCACACGTCCTTTACAGCTCCTAAAAGGGAAAGAGGCAACAAGCGATATCATCAAGTTACACAGATAAAGGCCTTAGGCAGGCGCCTGTCACAAGCAGAACCTCAGGAAATGCGTTTAAAAGGATATTGTGGGGGGTACGAACAAGTAATGAAAAAAGGTTTTCAGCCGAAGTTTCCATTTACATATTCAATAAACTTGAGTTCCATCTTTAAATATACACATATGGTATTGTTAATAAGAAATAATGGAATTTCTAATGATATTCAAAGTAGCCATCGGTAGTTTAGACAACCAGCAATCGAACATAGTTCCATCAATCAATCATTCACTTAAAGGGATTTATGGTTTAAAATACCATAGATTCCAGCTGGGTATTTGCTTATTTTCTAATTAAAATCCATTAATCTATCAAAATGTGTCCGTAATTATGTAATGTATTTGTAAAGCCACTCACACGAGTACATATTTCATTTTGACGCACTCTTTGACATAAGTATCTACACACCGGCATTGTCCTGCTGGTATGCCATTGTGTTGTGTGTTTTGGCAACTTAATTTCAATATTAAATTGATTAGGTGTAAATATATTCACTGTGATGGTGCGTCTAGAATTTGACGCTCAAGTAGAGTTAAATAGGAAATATTTCCAATCTTATAACATATTTTTAAAGTTGCAATTGTAATGTGCTTAATGTATTCAGTTTAAGGCTAATTTATGGGATTTGTACTGGAGAAAAATACAGCAGCAGCATTGAATCTGAATCCCAATTTATATCTGCATATTCTCCCCTCTGGCCCTTAGCAGTATTTTGATTAATTCTGACCTGGAGCCGCTCCTGGGCTAACCATAAATCCTCTACTGACCCACAAACAAAGTCCACAAAAAAACCCAGAGAGTATTCCTATATTGTTAACCCCTTTTTGGGTCCTGCCCAGGGACATGATGACTGCATAATTTGCCTTGACGTTGTCCTGTCTGTCTGCACTGCTCACTCGTCCACCCATCTCGCTTCCACTTGTCTCTGGACTGAAAAATTTTCGTTTTAATTTTCATGTCTCTGGGCTGGGAGCACTGGCCGTACTGGAGTCGCCAAAGGGTCGGGGCGGGGACTGTCAAATAAATTATTACAATGTCGTGTAAGAGCCGCAGAGATTAAGCAATTATGTGCCACTTAATGTTGCAGTCGGCCTCGGTTTAATTCGTCCTTATTCAGCGCCCCTCGCTCCGCAACATGGAAGTCATTTTCATTTTCTGATTTGGCTTGCATAAATTTTCGTTAAACCACGAATCGGTTTGGGATGTCCTGCGGTGTTCTTTAAACCATCATTCCGAGTTTTGTTGAAAAGTTACCCATTGGGGAAAATGACCCCAAATGCAATTTCTGCCCTCCTAATGTTGCTAATATTACTTTAGCTATTGTTGCGGCTGCTGATGTACTGATGTTGCAGGTGCAACATGAAGAAGCCGCAAAACCACATAACAATTAGGATGATCGATATCATCTCATGATTGTGTGTCTGCCAGATACTCTCGAAGAGGTGATGGGGAAGTTTCCTACAGGAAATACTAAGTTTCTTTGCGAAAATCTTTTCGATTCCTAAGTGGAATTCCTTGAAATTCTGTTCCCAAAAATATATTCGATTAAATTGTCCCCGTGGTAAACCCAGGTGTTTGGAAAATTTAATATAGCTCGAAATTTCGACGATTAACGGATATAATGAACATTTCGCAGCCCGGGTAGCGTCATTTAAAAAGAGAGGAAACTGGCGATGTTGTTTTTCTGGTGGCGGTGCTGCTGCTGTGGTTCTTGTTGCGCCTTTTGTTGTTTTCAGAAGTTTTGTGCGTGCGCGAAACCATAAAAACCAACGATGTGGCAAGAGCCCTATTTGTTGCCCCACCCTGGGGCTTTCTGCCACAAAATCGTTTTTTAATAATTTCTCCGGCAGATAGTGAAAACGGAAAAAGTGGTGAGAATGGTTTGAACGGCGTCTATTGAATTTACTGGCTAAACTGCAAACAATTTAATCAATTTTATTCGCATTTTTTGCTGCTCTGGAGTTGCTCTGGCCATGTCTTGCCCGAGCTAAATTCCTTTAAAATTACTCGGAAAATGCAAGCCAGTTTTTGTTTTTTCTCTTCTTGGCTAAAATAACTTAAGTGAAAAATGAATAAAATGAAATGAAAACATTTTCGGCCGGCTTGGGAAAATATGTGAATTTAAATTTTCTAATTCCGATGCTGGCCGAGAGTTTTCTTGTGTGCTAAAAATAATAACAACCGGAAAACAACTGCACAAAAAAATTAAAATCTACATTAAGAATGCACAAAAAAATTGGTGCTTTAAAGGCAAAAAATGATGAGTCTCGGCAAGCTGTCACTTGGTATATGTATAGTTTTTATTTTAATTAGTAAATTGTATTGAAAGAATAAATCACTGTGTAAAAACATTAGCAACAACTGCAACAAGGCAACGGACCGGGAACAACATCAACATTAACAACCAGGACAATGGCAACAACAACCGAAGCAACCAGCAACTGTCGCCTGCAAATCAATCTCAGCTGTCTTCCCCTTAGACAATTTATGCATACTGCCACAGGACACCAGCACAAACAGTCAAACATCTAGGATGCAGGACAAGACATCTTCAAAACATGCACTGCCATAGCTAGTGTTGTTGTTCCTTTTTTTGTTTGTGTCTCTTATGTTTCATTAAATTTTTTGCGGGTTAAAGGAAGGTTATTCATCTATGCATATGGAACAAGGAAAAGAGCAGAGCCAGCACTATGCATATGCACTGAGAAAATCATACAGGATGTAGGAGGTTTTATCTAATACTATAACGTTTTCCTGTCAAACCTCTACCCTTTAGAAGACAGCCCCTTTTTTGTTTACTGTGTAAGTGCAGTAGCTCAGCGAAAGGGCGGCGGCCACAGCCTCATGTCATTTGTCATTAAAAACTTGGACAGAAGGAGACACAAGGACCAAAGCGAAGACTGAGAAAGGAACAATGCTTGCAGAACAGAGAAAGGGAGACGGACAGAGGAGCCAAAGGAGGATCAGGCAAGCCATGACCAGGACTAAGACAGCAAACAGCTGTTGACAATGGAGCCAAGCTTTTGGTTAACATGGCGTATGCGCAATATGTTTGCTTACCCCCCGAAACTGTAGTCCCTCCGCCCTTGCCACCACCCACACAGCAGAGTCCCTTTCAGGCTCCCACTGCTCCCCCCTGCTGAGATTTGGCGCTGTCCCTTTCCGTCTTTGTGTTTGCCTGGGGAAACCATAAGTAAAGATTTTAAGCGCATTTTCCTTGGAAAATTCAACATCAACAAAGCTGCTGCTGCAGCCAGAAAAGGCAACAAAAAGCTGTCTGGAAAAGCAAGAAAAAAACATGTTATGCTATTACAAAAAAACATTTTTTAGGTATGTCTTTTAACCTCAACTTCCGGATGTATTTCGAAAAGTTTAAGGATCAAAGCTAACTATTTAAATTTGCAAACATAAAACGGAGGAAACTGGCAATTTGAATTCACTTACCAAAAAATATTATTTGCTGAAATGAGGTTTAAGAAGAAACAAATAGTTAGATTCAAGCAAAAATGATAGACTAAAAATAAATAAAAATAAATTGTAAGATTTCAGATGTTACTTTATACAAATAAAAGGCTAAAACCATAAGATTTAAATTCCTTAATCGAAAAGCACGAATAGCTTTTGATAAATCCATTGCAAAGTTAATTTGAAAATACCTGTAAAATTAAAATAACCATACCAATATTTTGCTAGAATTGTCGCCAAAAATGCGCTGGGTACTTAGCATTTGTTCCAATACACTTTGCCATATTGAATATGTGATTAGGTAAATAAAGCGAACGGAATTACAGGTGTTGTAAAAGCGGGGAATTTATTCCGCTGGGTGGGAAAGTAAACACAAATCTGCATATAAAAAGCATCGTATATGATGCTTAAAGTAAATATTCATTGGACCTACTTCGGCTTGAATGGAGCGCCACCAGCGGGGGCAACAAAGAAGAAATCATCAAATTTCAAGTTTGCTTTGTGCAAGTGTCAAAGGCGGAGGGTTTTGGGGAAGCTGGAGGGGTGAAATAATATTGTAAATTTTCACTGCACAAAATTGGAACTCCCGGGCCATGGCAAGACAGGGGAAGAGAGGAGTGAGATGGATGGAGAACGATGGTTATAGGAAGCGTTGCCATTGCCATTGTGTTGCCCGTTTATGTTTTCATAATAAATTCATCAATTCAATTTATTTTTCAATCAAAATAAATATGCCCTCGACCTTTTTGTTCGCCATGAACAGAAACTTGACTATGAACCTTACAAAACACAATTTAATAATAAATAGAGCAAAGTAGCAGGCATATACTCGTTGATTTTCGAATAATAGGTTCTTTTTGTAATCACAAATACAACAGAAATCGTATTAAAACTTTTGCAGAGCTATACTAAATAAATAATTTCAAAATTACAAATTGAAACGCTGTGTAGATAAAAATCTAATAAATACTAGACTAGACCCAGGTAACAAGTTGAAACGAGTTAGTATAAGCCGCAGAAATCTCTCGGCAAAAATGTGGAACTAATTAAAATAATTGAAATCATTTCTCTAGCGGAAGCCAGATAGAGGATCCTCCAGCGTCGAGGAACAAAGGACCTGCTGTGAAAATATACGCCCAGTGGAAGGTGTCTTCCTGGAGGGAGAGCGGCCCGGTCTGCCCAACATAAATTATGCACAAAAATAGCGAGCACAGTGTTTTATCTTGTCTATCAAGAGTGTTTAGCAAGTTTTGAAACAGCGCAGCCATTATGCAAATATGCATACGGCAGCGGGCGGTCTACCCTGGTCGGAATATCCCTAGCCCCCAGTCCCCCAACAATTTTCAACGGGGGGTGTCCATGTGGTATTCGCTGGGGACTTTTTGCATAATTTTTAAATGCATTTCCGCAAGCCACAGCAAAAATTGGCTTATAAAGTTCCATTACAGTACTATTTTGAGATAAGCTTTGTGATAGTTTGATAAACAGTTTATAAAAGGAAATGGCAATGGGTTTAGCTATTTCCTGAAGATTGTTTATTTTTCCAATCTATTTGTAGATTTATATAATTTAAAAAGTTGCTAACAACAGAGGGGGTTAGCATATTAGGGGCAATAAGCTTACTGTAAGGACTTGCTTCCTTTTAGAAAGTACCTATGTTGTTCGACCAACACACCGCTGTTAAATTCCAACCCCAAGCAATGTGGTAAACAGACAAAATTCTACCCTTAGCGAGCTCTGTTACTTTTACAGAATGAACACCTAGGGGTAGTTATTCCAGTGCCTTCTGCAGTTCTGCAGGAGAATGTTAGCTTTCCCAACAGAATATTTTGCCCGACAAAACTGTTTAATCCATGGCGTCCTCGGATGCACCAGATGTTAAATTCTGGTTTGTTACTAACAAACAGAATAAATGAAATTTGTGCAGCATCCTCCTGCCATCAAAGAACTGCAGTAAGCCCTGCATATAATTTAAAAATTCGCTGTGACGGAACGGCAAAAAAAAGAGATATGAAACTCTGCCGTAATGCAAAATAAAATCAACAATTTTGCCTCACTTTGCGCACGGGTAATTATGGGGAAAATGTCAACAAGACTTTGCTTGTTATTGTAGGTTAAGCGGCACCGAGACTTTCCACTGGGCCTTGGCCACTGTTGGTTTTTAATTTCAAGTTAAGGTGGCTTAGGGGCTGTGAGATGGGAGGGGGCACTGGTGGCAGGATCAGGGTAGGGGTGGCGGAAACAGCTCAAAGGATATACGAGTGCGCACTCAAAGTGCGACTTTTTTCACGACTCTTGTTGCTGCTGCTACTGCCGTTACTGTTGCTGCTGTGACACCAGTAATTAACATAACACAAAAGCCAGTCCGTTCTTTGAAGTGTTTTGCTCTCTTCGCTGCCCACTATTCTTCCGCCCCCATCGCCATCTTCCCCGTTACAGTGATTAAAGTAAATTTACCTGAAACTCTTGAGCCCCCGCCCGGCCACCCTCGCAGCATGTGTCTGCAGGTGTGGGTGTTGTTACCTGTCTCGGGTTTGCCAAAGAAGAGCAGCTCCTGCGGTTTCGCGGGACCAGAGGCGGTGTCTGCACCTCTTTGTCATTGTCTCTGGGTCAGATTCCGCAACTCACACTAAATTACATAGTGATACGACTCCTACACAGTGCAAAATAAATGGCAAAGCAGGAAATTTGAAAGAGTCCAATAGACATTCTTAAGTGTTGATTTTAGATGGAAAATCTTTCTTCCGGTTTGGGTTTTTCATAAAATATATCAACATTATGCTGCTTTTTTCTCAGTGACTCAAAATGTAATTGCAGTTGCACTTCTGTCCTTGTCCGCTGCGCTGTTTGTCATTTCCGCTTGTGTCGGCCCTTACGCCACCAAACCCCAGTTTTGGCCAGGTTAAAACCCCCATTCGTATCGCATTGCATTGCTTTTGTGCAACAGTTTAGCGACATCTTCGGTGGTATTTGGCAATGCATCAGCATCAATATTGACAGAGGGGCGAACACCTGGCAGGTGCATCTTCGATTATGCCGAAATGAGATTGGGTATTAGGGTGTGTTGCCAAGGTAAAGTGCTTGCCAATGCTTTTGTACAGGAAGAGTGATGCAAGGATACGAGAACGAACTTCACCTTAAGTTCTTTTTCAAATTAAAGAGCACTTGTAAACTTTGGAAAAGTCTCTAGAAGGTTATTAGCTTCTAAAATCGGAAATATTATCAATATTTCTTCTGTGAGTGTCACATAAGTTGAACAACGATTTCTTGTCCAATTTCGGTGCTAGCTGGAAAACTTTTGCAGTCCTTTCTCCAATGAATTGTAGTCTAGGATTTCGTTATTGACCTTTTTGCCTTTGTCCTTGTTGCCACTGGTATTGGCTTTATGTTTTGTAGGCTATATGGAAAACAATTTCATAATTCAAACCCTGAAAGCAAATGCATGTGACATTTTTAGGACATTAAAGTTTTTTATTGGTTTTATTTAGGTTTCATTGATTCGTTCCCAAAATCTCATATCCCCAGTGGAGTGGCCAGCAAAAAGGTCCCTAACGGAGTGATTTGAGTGTTTTTACTTTTTGCTTTTGATCCTTAAACAAGTGTTTAAGGTGCCGAGGGTTGAAATTTGAATACTTTTGAAAGACTTTAAAAAATGTTTAAGTATTGGGCATAAAAAGATTTGATTTTCTTATGGACACTTCTCCTTGTTTTATGATTTTTCTTAGCTTTTCTAAGAGCTGGGTTAAGTTAAATGGAATAAGATTGAAAACTTCCTCCTTGTTCCTTTGATTCACGGCTTCCATTGATCTGGCTTACTCTCATTTTTCCTTGATCTCCTGCTCAGCCACTTAGTCATTTGGCTTCCTTGGCCTGCTACCTCCAGCTGATGGCTGGCAAATGGCCCGCTGCAAACGAAAACCGCGAGCGCACAACTCAAGTCAAGCAGAAGCACATTACGCATACGTCACGTTGCACACGTGCGCGACAAGCGGAGAAACACGGAGGAGAGCGAGCAGCGAGAAGCGATAGACTGGAGGATAAGTTGGGAAAGTGAGATAATTCCGGGCAATGCCACAACAATGTGGGACTTTTTAATGGATTTTCATTAAGTTTAAAGGCAGCTAAAGGAGGGACAAAGAGAGGAGATAAGCACAGAGAGAGAGAGACAGGGAGAATGGGAAAGCTCTTAAGAAGTTCATTACTGCGATAGCAGTGCCAAAAAGTTTATTTGACCATTTAGTGGCAAATGCCAAACCAAAAGATGTTTTACTCAAGAAAGCGACGATGAAGTGGGTGTGGCAGGGGAAAAACGAGGTTGGGGGAGGTAGAGACTGTGGCCAGTCAGCATTTATCTATCATGTTTGTAATCACTTTTCATTAGGTTTCTGTGGTTCTGACTCTCAACCACGGACACGGACTCTTTCATTGCCACACTGTCTTCCTCCACTTTCCTGTCTTCCTTCCCCAAGGAAACCCTCCCAGCTTCCCATCTCCTGCCGACTGTTGCCTGCTGCCGAATGCAATTCGCATAAAAGATTTTCGCACATGCTCGAAAATATTCAAGTGTAGGAAAAAGTTTTTTAATTGGAAAAACACATTTAAGTGGATTTTGTCGAGAGTGAGCGAGTGACTCTGAGCGGGAAAGGAAACTTTTTAATACTGTTTATTTAGTTGGCCCTTTGCCGCCTCCTGCCTCCCTTTATTGAAAGTGTGGCAATATCCAGTGGGAGGTTAAAGGAAAACTTTCCTGTTGTTTGGTCATTTTCCACTGCCTTTGAACCGGGCAATTATGAAAAATGCCTGGAAAATGCACTGCTCCCGAGTCCTGAATCCCGGAGCATAACTAACTCATTTCATTAGTCCCAGCGACGACGACCCAGTCCCAAAAAAATATAATATCTAGGAGTAGAAAGCATTTTAATGCCCCTGCTCCTGCATATTTCACAACTCTGTAGTGCAGTGTATGCACTATTCCCACCGGAAAGCCGCATATTAGGAGGATTTAAAGTTAGCCAGGTCAAATCTCAGCCCAGGACTCATTAAAACTTCCAGAGGACCAGCGACCAGAGACTTTTACTTTGCCCCAATGGAGTCATAGAGTGTGTGTGGTATTGTTAATAAATTTCGCTTTTTGCCGGGTTGACCCATTTATTTAGGACTGGTTTTTCGGATTCTGGCTTGTAAACTGTTTCAGCCCATGTCAAAATGCACTTATATTTTAATCAGCGGTCCTTAGGAAGTCAGGGTATTCGTTGCTCTTTTCTCCTTGTACGAGTATATAGAAAATAACACCCACTACCTTTTAAAATAGAACTGTAAACTGAGGCAAGTGAGCGTGTGTATGGGTGTACGTGTTGCTGTGTTGAAGGATGCATGAAAGCTTTAACTGCATTTTCAACCTGTTTCCAGGTCGGCCATGTCCAAACCTGATGTGTAAAACATTTTTGCAAACTTTATTCGCATTCGTGGCATGTGCCAGTCTGGGAGCCGGAGAAGGTGGAGTTCATTGTCCCAACATTTCAAGGCAACGATCGTGCGTCACGTTGTCTGGGTCTGAACTTTCCACCATGCATCAATGAGTGCACAAAAACTTAACTCCCCTGGTTAAATATCAAAAGAAAATAAACAGACAGTCCGTTTTGAAGTTAAACAAACAATAAACCAAATGTTATGGCGTTGCGAAAAAGTTCATTCCCACTAAATAATATTCAAGGCTACACTGTGTAAATGAAACCATGTTATTTATATCGAAAAAATTGAATAATAGAGTGGCTGTTGGTTTAAAAGTACGTATGAATGAAGAGCCAAAACTTAGCAGACAACAAAAGAAACTGGCCAAAAAAGTGCAGCCGACAAAAGGGGAGGGGAACAAACAAACACACACACACTGACAGGCGATTACACACATTTTCTTGCTCATTTTTTCTCACAGGACCCAGGACCCATAACCCAGGACAACTTCTTTCCTTTCCCACTTTCCGTCAAGTCATTTGTCTGCCAAGGAGCGCTCCCAAAAAAGGGATAAGAGGGATAACACATATAGTTATTTATCAAGTTATAAGTTATGATGTCAGCATGCTGGCATTATGTGACTGATAAACCCAAGCACAAACACAAACACAAGCGACACACACACACATTGCCTTCCTCATCCTTTCCGCTCCTTGTAAATGAGATGAAAAATCGAGGTGAGAAAATTTTGACATTGCCGTCATTTGTTGCGGCGCTCACTTAGGAGCCAAGATTTTATACCCTTCTTGGAGGGATAACCAAACTATGGCAAAGCCTTGAAAACAATTAAATTATTACCTTCCATTCTAACAAAAAAGTTTAAGCTTTGATTGCACTTTTCTCTTGAAAATATTAATAAAACTTAGTACAGTCAGGGAATGCCCAAAGTCTATCACTCTAAATACAATTTCAAATTCCCATTTTTTTGGTAGCTCTCTCCTTAAATAATGATGATATGAGAAAAAAGGACGACTTGGAGCCACATGCGCTATCGCTTGCACAAACATTTGCATAATAAATAAAATCAACGAAGAAAAGCCGAATGAGAAGGGCAGATCCTTCTCGACGCTGTTGTAAATTAAAAGTTCATGCCACGACAAGGACACGTTGAACTCATCTGCCCCATCTCGGTCCTATCCTTTGACTCAATGACACACTTAACGAGTCACCCCTGTGGCAGTGCACTGCCGAAACCTACCCCAGAGGTTTTCAAGACATACGAGGCCACGAGCCGACTTCTCCGCCAAGTAAGGGCCAGAAGCCATCATCAAGTCACCGCAGTCAAGTCCAAGACATTCCCATCATCATCCTAATGAGGACACGGCAAGGACAATGTCCTCATGGGTAAAATTAAGTAATGTAAGAGTAGACAGTTTAAAATTTAAAATAAAAAATCAGTTTCGTGTACTTTTATTTCCATTTAAAAATATTTCAAGGACTTCGTGGTATAATTGACACTCATGTTTACTCCCCAACTG
This sequence comes from Drosophila vallismaia, assembly GCA_035047325.1. Classification (NCBI taxonomy): domain Eukaryota; kingdom Metazoa; phylum Arthropoda; class Insecta; order Diptera; family Drosophilidae; genus Drosophila; species Drosophila vallismaia. The sequence goes on along the minus strand of JAWNPU010000090.1, from coordinate 19,559,730 downwards.
TTTTCAAAAAGCATTATAAAAGATATTTGTTACACCTTGTTTTCTTCAACTTTCATTTACAAGGATTCCCTTTATTGAATTGCTCTGGGTAATACTAATTTATATCCAACTGGGGAACTATTCCACTTGCAAAAGTTGCAATTTATTCTGCAGTTACCCAACCATCCCGGGCCCTTATTTCACATTTGCCTTGCTCTTTTCCAAGGCTCACTCGAGCTTAATCTAAATCACACGCAAACACGTCAAGCCACAAAAGTTGACTAGCTACTACCGTGTTTACAGTTGGTAATAGTAATGGCTAAGCACACACAGGACGAAAGTGGAGGATTGAAATTATGAGGAGGAGGGAGCTAAGCACAACAAAGTAGCTGGAAAATAATGTTTTTGATGTCTGATGACGCATGTTGTAAGCCGAGCATTAATTAAGCGTTAGATGCAATTTCTCAGGGCCCATAATGAGCTTTATGCGGCCCCAACCAGAGAGCAATAAAATCTATTCGGAGTCAAGTGTTGCAACCACAAGCTATCCACACTAGTCTAGTCTGTGTGTGAGCTGCATCTTGTGGTCAGCTGGGTGTTGCATAAAAATCCCATTTCGCCCGAGGACAAACCTGATCTTTCCGGCAGTCTCCCTCTGCGGTTTCTCTCTCATTTTCCAAGTGTAAATGATATTTCTTATGGGTGCTTAGCTCCAATATTAGTTCACATCAACCCCCATATGAGTTTGAGTCCCTAAAAAAAACTATATTTGGGAGTTCGGGGAAAATGGAAGTCCTTGACTGGAATTTCTTTGCGGGTTTCGCATATCAATTAGGAGCAATTATGCCAGGCTGGGAAGTGCAACATGTGACGCCAACTTTGGCGACGACTTTTCAGTCTCTTTGGTTGTTAGAGGTTTCAAGGGATAAGTCAAGGTATGCCAGTAATTTGATGAAAATTTTAGAGTTATAACGAAGCAAAAAGTAGTAAGGTAATGAAAGTTTTCCTCATCGGTTTATCACTTTGTATTTACATCGATTATATATTTTATTTCCTACACTAAGTACTCGCCAGTCGACTTGATTTCACGCCTAACTTTGCCTCGCAAAGGCTGCCAATTTGTAGACAATTAAAAAACTTTACATGTAGCCGCATTAAGCGAGCAAATTGTTTTAAAATTTTGCTTGTAAGAGATGGCATGAAACGGGAAGAAAAGGATGGCAAGAAGACACTCAAAGACAGCCACTGCCAAAACTGATTCCAATCGCGCACATGTGTTGCCTTCGAAGTCCCCTTTTCGTGCCACCAAACTTTTGTTTGAAAATTCTGTACATAAATTCAATTAGTAAGCAATGCCGCAAAAGTAAATACTCCGGCAAAATTGATGGGGGAAATGGCGATGGGCAGGTGGAGAGGCGGGCGGAGCGTGCCTACAATTTGTGCCACGTGAGGCATCAGGACAGGACCCCGTCACTGTGGCTGCTGTTGCTGGTGGTGCTGCTCCTGTGGCAACCCCAAAACCGTTTGAAATTCTCACGCATTGCGCCAAAAGCGTTTAAGCTTTGAAAGCGTATTTGATTGCACCTGACACATGTCATGTGTAACTAAGGAGTCGCCGCCAACCAGGAGCAACAATAACATCAACATCACGCTTTGGTTAGGAGGACCGCGTAAGAGGGGGAAGCCACCACGTGAAGAGCAACAAGCGGAAACGGCGGCCTGATGAATATGCCACACAGGGAAATGCACTGAGACCCAGACACCGTTTCCTCGAGTGATCCAATCAATTGGGGGAAATTAAATGGAAGTGTGTGACACATTAAATGCGTCTTAATTACTGTACCTATAATATCAATGTATTTACTGGGATTCTATTACATAAAATCTATAGAAAAAATATCCGAAATTAAAACCAAAACATTCCCTTAAATAATAATTCGTAAGCCTTTATGGCTTGCTTGGCAATATTCAAGCCCATACTGCTTCAACTTGAAATGCCTTTGGCTATTCAAGCAATTGTGAAAACAATAATGTTTCCAGTTGAATTTACATTCCTTTCTTGGCTCTCAACATACACCAATGCAAATCGAATTGTTGGGCACAATTTTGTCAGGCATGTAATACGCAATTGTTAACTGAATTTCGAGGCAAATATCTGACATTAGGGGCCAGGGACAAGGCTCCATGAAACATAAACCAAGAAAACTCAGAGTGTCCTTCAGCAGCATAACGAGGAAGTTGGAGAGAGGGAGGAGGAAAGAACAATGTCCTAGCCATGAAAATGGAATTGTTGCTGTTTCGGCGAGTCAGCAGCAACAGGAGTAGGAATTGCAGTGGAAACGGAACGACAAGGAACAGAAGGACCGAGTTTACTCTATCGAGTCAACAATGAATTGAATGCTGGTCTAGGAGCTTCAAAATGAGCATCAGACAATGACAGGACAATGTTGATACAAGTGTCCAGGCAAATGTAATTTAAAAGAAAATTAATTAAGTGTCCGGGACTTAAATTAAAAGATGGGAAAGGAAGCTGCAATAGTGCAAGGCAAATTTTAGTGCAGTTAGAGATGCTATGAATTTAGAAAAATAAGTAAGTAGGGGAAAACTATATGATACCCGGTACTGTTTCCACTCTTTTCTGCACAAAAAGTATGACGTTCCTGTGATGCTTGGGAACACAAAATTTATATTAAAATAGCTACATTTTCAGCATCTCTGAAAGGAAAAACCAAATTGGGAATAAGAAAAGACGCTTTTACTGCCCCGGGCACATTTTGGTTCGTTGGGTGCATTTCTAATTGCATTGGCCCTGGTCCTGGTGCTCAGGAAGTCCCTCGTTGGCCGGTGCTCATTTTGTGGCAACCTTTTGGTCATTTGCATAATTATAGCCAAAGCACAAAATGCACCACCTTTCACATTCTCCGCCTGAATGTCCCACTTTCCCCTCGTTTGTCTCAATAAGGCAACGCGTCAACTTTCATTTGTCATTGTGGGTGCGTTGTTGCAGCCAAGCAAACAAAATGCATTACCACCGACACAAGGACACCGAAGACAGGAGCAAAAGGACAAGGACTCGACGCAGTTCCTTAGCAGCTGACCCGAAAAAAACCCTCAACCCTTAACGGGAAGGCAAGCTGGTACTACTTCAAATGCACTGAACATTTATACCATCAAGAAAGGTATTTAAACTCTTTTATATTTGAAATAATAAAAATTGTTTTTTGATATTCATTACTAAAAGAAATGATTTTGAAATTATATAAGTTTTTTATAATCTTATAGTTCCTAAAAAGATTCTTTCTAAATGCATTCTCCAGCTTGTGCCTTTTCTACAGCAACCTGACTACTGCCTTCTATGCGAAATCCATTAGCGACTAAAGTGAAATTCATTGTTGCAAAAGTACATGTTGAAATAAATTGAGTTGTGGCAGCATCAACAGCAGTCTGCAGACTGCAAGAAAATTCAGATCTTTCCTTTTGCTTTTTCCTGGCACTGCACCTGTTACACACGGAGTGGGTGGGACAGAGCGAGCAAAGGAAGGAGACGGACGGTGGAAAAACTTGTTTGTCTTTCGCTTGTGCCACGTTGCGTATGCGCAATATTTCTATGCAATTTATTAGCAAGTTCTGCTCCGAAGCAAAAGGGAGAATCCCCAAAATATTTTCATCCAAAGCCAGAAATTGTTTTTGTATTTTGTATAATGCCTGAGACATGTGGGAGTTGTGGTTGGAAATCTGCCTTGAATTTTATAAAATGTGATGTAAGGGCATGTGATGTAATGTCGATAATTGGAAGCCAAGTTCCTAAAGCCAAATTGTTATATCTTTTTATAGGTGAATATCAGAATAATTTTCATACTCGCCAATTAACTAAAAAGTAAACCAATTTAGATACTCCAAATATCGCAAACTCTACGTTTTCTATGACTATATGCATTTCAGGTTGGACAAGTCCCCGGAACAGGCTGTGCAATTACGTATACGACACGTGCGCCATGCAACATGCCGTATGCAACGTGCAACGTCATTAGCCATAAAAGTTCAATTCATTTTGTGGCGACAAGTTGCAGCTCCAGCTCCACCCCTCCCCCAGTCCCTTAAAACCCTCTTACACGCAACGACCTATCACAAATTATTTTCCTGGTCAGAGCAACTTCGGAAGAACCGACCGAAAAATAAAAGTGGAAGAGAAATTTTATTTTAATTTGCGTGGACATAGGCAGCCTACTTAATTGTGGTGGCAAAAGGGGCGAGTCCTGCCAAAGTAGATAGGGAAATTGGGCTCACACACACACGAACACGCAGGCACGCACACGCAGGCACTAATACCAAGGCCTAGGATCACTAGGATAGTGGACCAAAATTGTGTCATCTTTTGGTTTTGTGCACACAAATTTCGGTTTCCGCTCCACTCGTGTCAGTCCCGATCTCCCTCCCTCGTTATCCTACTATATGTATATGTACCCTTTCTTCGCCCCCTGTAACCCCTGCATGTCCTGTATGTGTCCGGTTCAACTAGGCCTAAACAATTTGTGGCTAATTACACGGCCTGGCCATCAATTACGACCAGATACAGATACAGAGTGCAGCAACAATGCCACTTGTTATTCCTGACCAGGCAGTTGGCCAAAACAAGAATACATAGCCGAAAGTTTTTTTTATAATTAAAAATAAAGGACGAATGGAAAAAGTTACTCTCCGCGTGCATACAATTTGCTGGGACTTGGACTTTAATTGCAGTAGAAATACGCAAAGGAAAGTTAAATACATTTTTCATTTCCCAGTTGCAGGTACAAATTATTTTATCTCTTCTTTCTTACGAGCCGAGTTGACTTTTATTCCTTAAAGGATTCGAGTAGGCCACCGGCAGAAATTTATGTCTGCAATTAAGTCAACCTCATTCAGGTCTTCCTTCATCTAAGTTTGCACTCAAGTCAAGTGCATTGCGAAACTTAAGTCAGCCGTCTGCCAGGAACTTTTTAATAAGACATGAAAAGGTGAAAAAATGTTTATTGAAAAGTGGAAAAGTAATACTTATATGGGGAAGCCGAAAGCTGCAAGATTAGTTTTAAAGTGAAACATTATTTTAAAAAGGAAACTGCTATTTGCTTTCTTACCCCATATCTTAATTGAAGAAATAAAAATTTGTTTGCTTTGCACTTTTGGTAAATCGAATGCGTATACGCCATGTATGACACGGGAAATTTTTAATCAAACCTTATCGACATGACTCCAGTTCCCTTGAGAATTTTAGGTACCTTTTAATGTCTGCCCTTTTGTGGCTTGTAATAAAATCAGCACGAAATTGCAAAATTATTTAGATTTGGCATCAAAAGAGTCGAGCTGCGGCGACACGGGAACTGCGTCCATATTGTCAAATGAGCAATAAAAACTGGCTTTTATGACCCATATGACAGACGCTTTTGGGCTTGCCATAGATATTTGCATAACGCGAGGTACGCAAGGGGAGACGGACGGGAATCAGGTAACCCTGGCTTTATAAATTGCTTTTTTATTGAAATAAACAAAAGCCCGGAGACAACTTAAAGCTCAAATGTTCACCTTGAATATTTCACTGGTGGAAAAATAAATTCTGCAGAAGAGATTACAAGGAGATTTCCACATATGGCTTTTTATCCGCATCAAAAAACATATCTAAGCTTAAATAAATTTCTCAAGAACTGAATTATTTTGTTACGGCATTTGGAGGCGACGCCAAAGAAGTTTGCTGCATTCTGTGCCGCCTGTTGATAAATAAATATGACAACAAAATGTTCGCACAAGATAAATGACAGCCAGCAGAGGCAGCGGATGTAGTACACTGCGTTTCATATTTGCACGGAAAGGTGAGTTATCCCCAAACATTTCCGTGATTTTTCCTTCGAATTTATAGTAACTTCACTTACTGTAGCCGTAACTTGGAAGCCATGAAGGCAAAACACTCGAAATCGCATTCTAAACTTGGCATATTTGCATAAAGAACCAACTGCACTTTGCTCCCTGACACCAAAACATAAACAACAAGCTCAGCGGTGGTGGAGGTAAAAAATTTCACCGCATCCTGCCAGAGTACGTATTCCATGTAAGTGCATTCCATATTTAATATTTCAAAATTCGCATCCATGCATACATATAGAAGAACACAATTATAATGCAGCCATGAAACGAGGTGTCTAAGTACTGCAAAGCCCTCGAACATCTCGAACAGTCGAGGGCAATTGTTTCAAATAAAGGATATCAACTTTGATACCTATGAAATATAATTCTTCTTTAATGTCTTCTTTTTGAAATAAATTGATGACTGCCAATAACAGCTACTAAAGTCAAATATTCATTCCATCCAGGCACTCTACGACTGAAAATCGGATATGCCCGCTGTTTCGAATTGGTTAGAACCACAAGGGTATGCTGTTCGTAACAACAATCCACTGCAATCAAAACAGAAAATAGAAATAGAAAAGCCGCACAATTTTCCCGAGCATGCGGCACATGATGCAATATTTTCATAATTTCACTCCCCTGACCCAAGCATCACGTTTTTCATCTCGCTTTGCATGTTTTACATGCCAAATTATGCAAAAATACAATACAATACGCCATGCCCTGCTATACATATTCAAATATTTTCCGCAACACGCACAAGTACACAAATTCGCCCATACCAGCCTTACCAGGTCCTTTCTCCACTGAACTGCAATCGATTTGGAATATTTGAATTTTTGAATTTGCCTGTCAAAGCCCAATAATGACATGTCACTCTGTGTTTCTATATCTTTTTGCATCTGCCCCGATTTATTTCTGCTCTTATTGTGTGGAAGTTGGTTTTTGGTTTAGCATCGCCCGATGCCCAGACCCAGGCCCACAACGGCGCAAGGTCAACCATGTTGCACGCAGTTGATGCGGATTTCATGGGAATTAAGTTTGATTTGATAAAGGTCATGTTTTCTGTCTGTTTGTGCGGCTCACCCCGACACCCCGTCTCCCTGTTTATTCGTTATGATCTGATAACGGAATTTGCAATTATGACAAAACGTAAATGGTTTAAAGTGTTTTGCGAGTGATGGAATTGGGGAAAGTGACGCCAGGAAAATTGGATAAATTGATTGGTAAGCTTTGGCATTTATAGATTTAAGGTATTGTATTTTTGTCTCTAAATCAAATGCACTTTAAAGATTCCAGTTTTGACAAGCATTTAAAAGTTTAATTTATGATTCTATTAAAAACAGGTCTCCGAATTAGCTTTGAATACAATTATGTAACCCAAGCTGAATGGCAAACTTTATTTGCTTTCTTCGATACACCTTTCATGGTCATCCCTGATTACAATTCCAAGAATAAGCAGCCTGGCATATGCAGAACAGTTTCGGACACAAATATAACCACAGGATAACACCTGTCCCTGCGATTCAACCGACAATTCATTCAACTTTCGACAATTCTGGTGCGCCTTGGGTTCCTGGTCCTTTGTATCCTCTTTGGCTGGCCAAAAGACCATTAAAAATATTTTTTCTGCCCGTTCAGCATTCAATAGAAATTTACATCACGTCGGACATTTTTACATACGCCTAGCCCCTGTATGCATGTTCCTGGCTAAAAGGACATTTTGTTCCGGCCAGCGGGAGGGCAGGATAGCAGGAGGCGGTGCCAAATTGAAGGCTGGCGAGTGTCGCGTTGGGCATACTAACACTTTTTTGTATGTTTGCTTAGCTTAGGTTTTCACCTGACAAAAAAGCCGACGGGGCTGGGGTTCGGATTGTGTCAGCCTCAAAGTAACAATAATAAAACCCGTGCTGGGATGGAAAAAAAGATTCTCTCCTGCCGCAGGAGCTCGGCCAGGAAACTATATTGCCGCATAGGCAATTTCATTGTGCGATATACACATATTTTCCGAAAGATATTTTCGGGACCTTTGGCAAATTGGTTTACCAGTTCACCCTTTTCACGAGACTTTAGTTGGCCTTCCTTTGCCAACCGCTCACCTCCCGATAAAGTAAATGGTAGTTTAAGAAGTTGCAGTACCTTCCACTTTTCGAGGTGATTTGCTTACAGATTTTTGTATATCAATCGAGGAACATTTTTCTGCTTTTTGTAACGAAATTATAACTAAACTTTCATCACCAGTCAGAAACCATTAATTTTGCGACTCCTTCCAGGTAAATGATTGCCAGTTCGTGGCCCTTTGGGGTGTTGTACAATTTGCTAATTACCGCAATCAAAGTTTTCTCGTTGGTTAGTCGAGAGAAGCTTCAAAAGCACAAAACTGATAAATTATAAATTAAAGAGAATCTCAGGGAAACTTCTCCGGCCCATGGTTTTTTGTTTGCACTGAGGACTGTTGTGGGTATTCATGTATTTTTTCTTATTTTAGGGTTTCGGTTTCGGGTGCATAATTTACGAGTTCAACTCGCGCTGGTGCCGCCAATATTTCAATTACTTCTTGGCCTCCTTGGCCTGCTATTCCATCCCGATCTCTTTCTCCATGCAAGAGTCCCTCTCTTTCTATCCCTAGTTTCCCAGTTTCTGTCCCTGTCCCACAAGTAATTTCAATTGAGCTTTGTAGTACTCGTGGAGTACGCTCTTTGGTAGGCAGTTCTGTCTCAAGGCGAAATTAGTGGCCAGAACTGTGGCAGATTACAGGCCAGCCAGAAGAAGCGAACTTCAAACAATTATTTGGTCAGCTGGGGCGGGGGTGGCTAACAGCTAACAGGCAACAGCCAACAGCCAACAGCTAACGGTAGAAGGCAGAGAAAGAAGGAAGAAAGTAGAAGGCTGGCTTTTAATTTTCTTAGCCCCGGCCCATGAATAATGCAATACAAAAGCAGAAAAAGAAGATGGCCAAGATGAATTTTTGTACAATATAATTGCAGGGCGCACAAATTTCGCTTAGAATCTCTCCGGGCCAGATAATTGCCGAGTGGAAGAAGCCAACGAAACGATAAATGTAAATTAAACATTTCTTTTTGTTTTAACTTTTAGTAAGAGGTAAGTTTTATATTATTCTTTGGCAAAATATATTCATCTACGGAAAAGTAGAAACAAGTGGAAGAAAAAACTATTACGAATAAAGGTGTATCCTTTCGATGGACCAATTAAAAACTTTTTTATTCAAGGTTTATTCTTCAAAGTTCCGATACACAATCACTCAATATTTCCATTAGGCTCCTGTTTAAATTCATAGCTCGAAATTGCGTATCAAGGCTGTATATTCGACTCCGGTTTGGAGGCATTGCTGCATCGATTAATTATGGCTGTCAGCATGTAAATTGCGCTAAATTATTATTATCAATGTTGTTTGCCAGATGACAAACATTCAATATCGCGAATGTGTCAGGCTCGACTGACAACAAGGATAAGCGGACACGGACAGGGACACGGGGACGGACCCGAGGACGTAGGCGTTGATGGGAGCTGCCTGGTGAAGCGGAGCTCCGAAATTGCAATTGTGATATTGACAATAATGCAATCAAATAATCAATCAATTAATGTCTGCTTGAATTAATGTTGAATATTATGTGCTATCGTCAATGCCATCATTAGCACTAAATTCAATTATGTCGCAGGACGTAGGACGCAGGACCCGGGCCTGGCATCCTGTTGCCGCCAACTGATGATTCATCATTGTTAGGCAACCTCTTTGACCGACATATTGTATTATTTTGTTTCGTTACAGGCTTTTTGTTTTTGGATACCGAAATCCCAGGAGCCTGGTCTCCGAACATCACTCTTTGCGTTCCGGAAAATGTTTTAAAATTGTGTCCAAACTTCAGGGGCCAGAAAAATTGGAGAACCATGAGGCACACTCTTGGCCCAAGAGAAAAGCTGAACCTAATCATTGGCGGAAAGGTTTGCGAAGTCTATCATGATAAGTTCAGCTGTGGATTGCTCAGCTTCTGGGGCGCTGTCATCTGTTTCGCCGCCTTTGGCCTATTTCTGGTCTATTACCATATGAATCGGGAGCGCATACATCCGGCTGATTGAGATCCGAGTACTCTGGACAATATTTCTCAAATGTTTTGGCTATTTTAAATTAAAGTCCTTAATCACATGAGGTTGTTTTGTATTCATGCTTTGGCTCGGTTTAACATTTATGGAGCGACCTAGTCACGGACCCAAAAAAGTATGCTACGAAAGTGTGATCCATAATTCACATGCAATTTATCGAAAAAATGGTCGTCACTAAAGCAATGTTTTTTGTGCGATAGTGCAAGTGAAACATAACTGATTTTCAATGTTGTTTGTCCAACTTGCATACATTTTGATTTACGTCTGCCCCGCAAGGGGTTGGCTGTATGTCCTGTACACATATCAATAACAACTAGGGCAAATAGCCATAATAAAGAGACTGTCAGGCAGGCAAGCGTAAGCCGATGCGTGTTTATATATTTACTTAACTTTTATGTTCCTGCCTTTGCCACTGTGCAAGTGTATTTGTTTTGCTCGCACATGTATACAAATGCAACGATTTTACATAATTTAATGCAAAATCCTACAGAGCAAATGTAAGGGAGAATATTTTCAAACTATGAACAATATATTTCAAGAACTCTATACAGAAACTCGAAATCTTTAAAGCAACTCTTTAATAGGTGGCATTAAAAACGAAAAAGTTTTGGTATTCCTAACTCCCATTTTGTTCAGTGCACTTTGAGTGAAGGAGCGAGAGCAAAGCGAAGTCAAAGGAGCGCTGCATAAATATTTGCATATGTCACACGCACAAAATCCAATGGGGGCGGGGTCCGGTGATTGACTGGGAGATTGAGTCCTGTCCAACAAAAGCGTCATTTCCATCCTTTTTTCCATGCTCTGCTGTACTCAGCAGTTGCCCCTGGTCAACGAAGCGTAAAGTTTCAAAACCACGTTGGCAAACATTGTTGCATCGACTTAATGCCTTACACTTATTTGATTGATCAACAAATTACAGAATTTAAATGAATTTTATCGTTTCTGATGAGGCTTCCCATAAAAGAAACACATTAATTAATAAACTGCCCGGCAGCTTATTTTTTAAAAGGGAAATTAAATTCTGATTTCACTTTAAAGTTTCCATACGCCCTGAATTTTCTCTGGTCCCGAGAATATTTACCTTGCACTTTCAGAGCACCGAAGGATAATTCACCGATTGGCCACATTTCTTCTTATTTTATAGATCCTTTCCTTTCGCCCTGCGGGCTTCATCTTTCATACCCACTCGATATTCAGGCAATGCTCTGAAAGTGCCATCATCATTCCTTGCATATGCAAAAGCCAAATAGCATTCTCGCTATTTTTCCTCCGTATACTCCTCTACCTATAACAGTCCTCTACCGGTCTCGGCCTTATCTGTCTCTTTTATTGGTCCTTGGCAGCTTTTGTTAAAGCCTTTGCGGCTGCCTCCTGCTGTTGCAACTTCAGCTGATGCCGCCGCTGTCAAGTTGCGGGGACTTCGAGAGACTTGAGCAGCCGCAGGATATGGTGCAAACCCACACCCCCTCCTCCTGCTGTTCTTGCTAATGAAACAAAAACAGACAAGCTAATGTACAGTTGATGTACCATTTAATGGTCCTCATTGCAACGCCCCCAACCCGCCTACCTCGCCCGCCTGTGGGGAAGATTTGCATAAAAAGCCGAGGAGGAGAACTGCCGGGGAGAACTGACCGTGCTAATTGAGTGAGTAAGCGGTTGATGGGCCAAAACTTTTCGACATTCTAATGCCATTGTCAAGCTGCTTTTGCTTTTGCATCAGACTCTGCTTCTCCTTCTGCTTTAGCTGAAACTAGTTAACATTTCCGTTTCCCAAAGTCCCACCCCGTATTTCTTGGATCCACATTTACTCAGTTCACCTTGGCAAGAGCTCATGAATATGCCTTTTATAAATAATTCAAGCGCATTTAGTGATAGGTCGGCCTAAGCCCTTGTGCAGAGTCCCAGTTTCGTTTGCGGAGCAAAATTAACAGAGCGCATTGAGTGGCCATTTCACCCGATTCCTCAGACAAAAGACCAGCAGCCCCCGAAAGCAAATGTCACAGAAGCAGAACGACCAGATTCACATTCAGATTCACAGGAGGAAGCACAAGAAATCGACGGAAGTCAAGCCCCCGCTTTCTAAATGCAAAATTATCAAGGGCCGCTCTTATAGTAACCGAATGTTGGAGTCTTTTAAGAAAATATTATAAATTATATTCATTAAATCTATTTGAAATATTAGAATCAGTGGATAAAAATATATTTATTAATTATTAAGTATTTTTTCCTCTATTCTATTTATAGGGTTAAAGGCCAACCCTTGCTGACCAGGCTTGAATTTTTGGACCCATTCAAAATCAGCTCATTCATGTTTCTCGTAATTATTCAAGCATTATTCATCCCAGTGGCAGCTGGAAGCCGGCAGCTGGAAGCTTCTTTCTTCTGCCATCCCCGCTCCTTAAAACTTTTGTATTGACTTCCTCACAAAAGTGTTGCCTACTTTTCAGGGCATTTACAAATTACCAGCTCAAAGAGCATTAACAACAAGGACAGCAACTACGACAGGAAGAAAGCCAGGCAGGGCGACAAATCCACTGACTGGCTAAACAAAATAACACAATTTACAGTTAATCTAAATTGTTTTGGCTTTTTATTAGCCACACCAGCCCGAATAAGCAGATGAAATAAGTTTTTTGTGGCTGCTGCAACCGAACTTGATAAAACTTGGCCAGAGACAGCTGGAGTTGGGGCGGAGGGAAGAAGGAATGCTGGTGGTGGGGCGTAGGGGTGCATGATATAGCAACACCAAAAGTGACTTTATTATAATTTTCAACTTTTGATTTACTGCAGGGCCACCCGCTGCCCCTTCCTCCAGCCACAAGATGGCAGGCAGCACAAAAGCCAAACAAAATGGGGCTAATTTTTATACTCACCCACACACACACAGAGGCACAACAATGGAGACAGAGATAGCAAGTCTTACACAATTGCAAAAGTTTTTTAACAGAAGAAACAAGAACATGAAAGGAAAAAAAACACAACAGAGCTGGCGAAGATTTCCCCAAATTACAACAATAAAAGTGAGCAATAAAATTAAGCATTGTAATGCGCAGAAAGAAGTCCTGCAAAGCAAAACGAATTTACGGAATTAAAGTTCAAGTTGCTCGAGGAAAACATTCTCATGCCGTGGGATTTGGTTATTAAAAACGGAATTAAGAGCCTTTAATTTGTGGAAATATTGTATAAAATTTAGATAAACTATTAAAGCTTAGCACTGAACCCTGTCCTGTTGTCGAAACGATTTAATTCGATTAGTGGGACAAATGTTTCAATTCCATTGCTGATTTAAATTGAATCGCAGGGAGAGATGAATGGGCTTGTGGATGTGGATGTGGGGGATGAGAAAACCCTTTCGATTGCTTGGGGAACGGGAAGACATCCACACCACCTCAGTAAATGCGGCACGTTCCATAATTGCAAATCAATGAGCTGCTGCCGTGGCATACAATGGCATCACTGATTATGACGATGGCGTAACGATGATTACGCCAATTGTCCCTCTAAGCTGTGTTCGCCTCCTCCACCTTTGCCACTAAGCCACGCCCCCTTCTACATATATAGGCAGAGATATGTGCATGTGTGTGTTTAGCATTTTAATAAATTACGTGACAAACTGCAATACAGACCCCTTTCTGATCTACGCTCCGGCAAAGCTGCCTTTGACTCTTGCAGGGTAAGAAATAGTTTAATGCTAAACAATTTTTAGTCTTGTTAAAACATCTTTCTTGCACAAAAACTAAGGCAGCAATCTGTAGTTAATTTTGATTGGATTTGCCAGGATAATTCCAGGCTTTAAGCCCGAATTTTCTCGCACTGCAACCAGCCAGCAGCAGCAGGTGGCGCCTCCGAAATTGCTGCGTTCACGAATTTCCTTAATGTAGGCTCATTAGTTGGAGGGCATTAAAGCAGCATTATGGACGGCAATTGGAGTGTAAAGAGGGGGTGGCCCCGTGTACCGCAGAGCATTGCATTAGTTTCTGCGGAATCTGTTGCAATTTGCATTTGGTGAACGTCTCACACATTTGCATACTGGCATCTTGTTGCCAGTGTCTTCGGATCGCAGCCAAGCCTTTGCATTTCCAGTGAAATTTTGCAAAATGAAATGACAAAGTTTGGCACACAGTTAACAATATTAAATCGGATTTCAAAAGACGGTATCGCCTTACGTTTCCTCCTTTACCTCCGCTCTACCCCCGCTCTATCAAGTGAAAATGTAATTACATTTTGCCTGTTTTGTGTGTTAACAAACCGTGTAATTGGCCCGAACTGTGAACCAGCTTTCACTGCATGTCCCCAGCTGGGTTCTCATTCACTTCTCCAGCAACAGTTGGCCGCATTTGAAAGCCGGATTTGGATTCCGGGTACAATTACGTGTCGAGTTCCGTGGGTTTAATGAGTTTCAAGAGAATTCTAGGAACAACTAAGCGCTCATAAAATTACATTCCGGCGCAAGTTGGTGAGAGTTTCCGAGAGACAGTTTCTGGTAGCTTGCGCATTTGGTTTCAAAGTAATCTTATCTTTCTCTTAATAGCACTCAAAGATCCTCAGGAAGATCACATGAAATGCCAAAGATTCCCTTTCTGGTCTCAACTTTTATTTAAATTTTGTTTTCAGTTGCAGCACTTTGTTGAAAATATTTTTGTCTGCCACCAAGCTCCAAGCTTCTCCCTTGAGATATCTGCGTTCGTTTGCAGTTTTGCATACTTTCGGTTTGTCGTGGATGGCAGTTAACCCATTCCCTTTGTCATTTCTGCACCCGTTGGCCAACGAACTTAATGAAATTTCTGCGGCTACTCAGTGAACCAAGGCAAACAACAGAAGGGACCCGAACGGCAAGAAACAGAGCCCATTGTTCTGTGAAGAGGAGTGAGTCCAAAAATTGGTAAAACGAACCCGACAGCCCAGTGCGGCATGAAAAATTGTGTGTTGTGGTCACTGTGAATCGAGTCAAATATTGACTTAACCTGAGAGTCGATTCAACTATTCGTGTATTGGGTGGTTTGATCTCATTATCAAAGAGCCAAAGAGCTGCGAAGGGTTTCCAAAATTGATTTGCCCCTTTTTGGGTCACTGGACTTGGTACAGGCCGGTTTTCCTGTTTGCCATGCACTTGACATACTCTGAAGTCATGCGTGAGTCGGACTAAAGTACGAAAAAACCAAACTTTGAAGGTATAGACAAGCCATTAATTGATTTTCGACACACTTCAATAAGCATTCGAGGCCCAAAATGAACGCTAAAGTCGTCAAGATGTTTGAATAGCACTTTGGGTTCCCTGTAATGGGGATTAGCTTGAGGTTTTGGGACTTCTAGGAAAAGCCTTACGTTTTAATGTTTTTCAATTTTTCCCTTTAATATTTTGTAACCCATTAAACTGAAACTTTCTAGCTGATTGGCGGCATTCCATTGAGTATTTCTACGCTGCTTAGCAAAACCACATCACTGCAAGAGACGCGGCCCACGCCGTACGCCTTACGACCCACGAGACACGACCCCTGACCCTCGACCACTGATCCATTTCAGGATGAGCGCGTGGCCAACTGACAATGCCAGGAGCTACAGCAACAACAACAGAAACAACAACAGCAGCAGATGAAAAGGACCAGGAAAAGCGGGAAGAATAACAAAGGGTGGAGTCAAGCGGGGTGGCTTCTGTGGGTGGAAGAAAGAAAAACCGAAAACGGCTGCTTTGCATGCCAAGCGATGCGCTGTGCCAATTTTTCAGTTAAAAGGCTGGAAAAAATTGGCTCAAAGCAATGTAATAAATGCGTTTGATGGGGGTGTGGGTGTGGAGGTCCTGATGGAAAGTTGGAGGAAAATAGAGGTCCCGCTGATGAACAGTCGCAGAGTAAAAAGGCCCATGAAACAGGGGAGCATAATGGAGACGGAAATACGATAGCAACGCATAAATTATGAAAAAAAACTCATATTTAAAGACAGGCTAAAGCTGTAAGCATAATTAAACTACTCTTAAATTTGCAGAGATTAAGATTCTATTTTAAAATGGCCTCACCTGACATCTTTTCAAAGAGAGTTCACTGTAAATAAACGCATTCGCACCCACGTGTGTACACGCACTTTTGCCTTTGGCCCATAAACTCGGGACGGAACAAGTAACGTGTATCGGCTTCCACCTGCCCGTGGTTCGCCACCCACTTTCCACCCATCTAGCCTTGAGTGTTGTCACTCGCAATGCATTCAGTAAAGAACAAAAAAAAGCACAAGGCAAAAAGAAAGTAAAACGAAAGGAGGCGGCAGCACAGAGGTTGGGGTTGCACTGAGGTGGATGGATAAATGGTCGGGGTCACCTGTGCACACACATTCCTTCATGCATCGTCATTTTTATGTGACGCACTTTAAGGAGCACATAAAAAGTGGCCAGACCCAATCGGAAAAACGATCTACCTTTAGGTTGTTTTTTTTCGCGTAAGTTAAGATAAACAATTAGATACAGTAACTTTATTAATAGAAGAGAAAAGGTCTCTTCTTCACAAGGTTTTCATCTTTCTTATTGAAGAGAAGATTATGCCAAGGCTTAGTCCTTTTTTTGAAATTAGGTTATTTAAAATTCAAGAGTATTAAAACGCCGGTCTTTGGCAAGCTTCAAACTCACAACTCTGGCTTGGCTGTTCAGTTTGCTTTATCTTTTAGCGTTTTATGTCGCATTTACGTACGCCAGGACCCGAGACGCGACTCCT
This sequence comes from Drosophila vallismaia, assembly GCA_035047325.1. Classification (NCBI taxonomy): domain Eukaryota; kingdom Metazoa; phylum Arthropoda; class Insecta; order Diptera; family Drosophilidae; genus Drosophila; species Drosophila vallismaia. Next base: position 19,543,051 of record JAWNPU010000090.1, on the reverse strand, counting down.
GCTCGTCTTATTGTAATAAATTTAAAACATTTTGCACGCTTCATACACATTTTATGAATCCTGAGAGCCAGCCAAGGAGTTGGAAAGGGTCGGCGGCTAAAGTAAGGGAACTAAAGTGCAGCAGCTGAGCATCTTAAGAGCTGAGCAGAAAAAGCGAAGATATTTTATTTGGCCATTGAGACACGGAAGAAGGCAAAAGTGCAATGCAATTGGGATTTATGCAAATTCTGAAATAAATACTCACATACATTTGAGTTCTCGGTGTGTTTGTGTGTGTGTTAGAGAAACTTTCAACATAGATTAAAAAATGCCAGTGGAATTTATGCGGAATTATGCAACTTTAGCAGCAACAATTTTGCAGCAAAGCAGTGCCCAAATCTTTTATGCATATGCAGAGCTGACATTACCCATACGCCGTGTGTGCCGCAAGCAACTGAAGCAAACTTTTGCGCGCCGTTTTCAATGCCACCTCCATACGCAGGGACACTAACAATGCGCCTTCCATTATTAATAATGCTGCAAATGCATATTTTATAATGGCAGCACAACAAACAACACAAAAAGTGTGCAAATTGTGAAAAACTGGCGTGGAAGGCTTGCGAAAGCAGTCACAGCTGTACTGTAAATCAAGGAGACCCATGGGCCACGCCCGCTGCATTTGAATAATGACTGAATAAATGAGAAAAGTCACAGCTTTCGGTAGAACAAAAATTGGGAATAAATGTCTTAATTGGAGGTCTATATCGGGAAATGATGAGGAGATCACGAATTTCTTATTCCTATTTCATTAACATGTATTTAACTAATCCTTTTCAAGCTACCTATTTAAAGCTTATATACAAGATAACTAAACCCAATCGAGGGGGCATTCTACCAACCATTGTAAATGGCAAACTCAAACTACAACTTGGCTGAAAGACGTTCTTTCAGTCATTCCTACTGTTTTCCTCCGACAACTCGCTGCCTCTTTGACTGCTGCAGTAAAATCAACAACAAAAACCGAAGCTTCATTATGAGAGAGCCAGAAATTGTTATGAAAATTGACTTTTTGGCCGCAGGCTAAACTAATTTTGCTGGCTTTCTCTGCCATTCCGCTCCTTTTTGCCGTCCTTCGAACGATGAGTTCGTTCTGGGAGTGCAGTAAGTGGCATAAAAGTCAATCGCCAGCGTCTCCCCAGCATTTCCCACAGCCACATTTTGCACAGCCTCCTGGGATGGGTATGGCAAACCATCGGGCCCAGTTATTATGTCGTCCTGTTCCGAGTTGAATCGATGCTCGGTATCTGAATCGTTATCATTTGACTGGCCATTTGCTGGTTATCAAGAGCTGATTGCAAATGCCCGCAGCTGGGCATCCGTTTGACTCAGAGTTCCTTTTTCCACTTTTGTCTTTTGATGCCCATTACTTTGTCGGAAGTACATAGTTCAGACTATGGTATATTAAAAGTGCTAGAAGATTATTAGATCTCCATCCAAATATTGATGTTTGTTTCCATACCTTCAACTAAAAATGTTTAAAGTAGGATTCGAATGCACTTTTTATTCTTGGAAATTTAATAATGCAACCTTTTGCTCTAATCGAGACTTATTGCACTCCGATATACAAAAGTCAGTCATCTTTGTTTATTGTTCTTTGGGTGGCAGTGGTTTTTATAGTTGTGCTTTGTTGCAACTGCCGAACGAAGAATCCTTTTTGACTTGTTATTGCATATAAACTTTATAAATCTTTTGCTCGGTTAAACTTTTGCAATTGAGTTGAGGATACAAATTAACTCAACTTGCTGTGAAAACTTTTCCTAAATAACAACAGAGCCAGCAGAGGCAAAAGCAGCAAAGGCTGCACGAACTTCAATGGCAGCTGTGGCAGCCAACAATAACATTTACCTACAGTAAATCAAAAGTTTTTCGAGCCCATTCGCAACATTTCTAAAGTGCCGGCTGCTTTTTGGGAATGTTTCTACTCTTTCATCCGGCTTTTTCTCGTTTTTGGCGGTCAGAACTTGGTCCGAAATATTAGCTGAAAATTCCTCCAAACTTGTTGGCTTTGAAAATAATGTAGTCTAATGGGAATATTATTAGGTACACTTTCCGGCAGCTCCATATAAAGGGATTACTTTCCAGTTTATTTAAATTAAAGTGTTCTAAAGGAAATAAAAGTTAAAATAACATTCAACCGTCTACAGGGACCCCCGGGAGTCACTCTCTGATTTGTTAATTGCTCAAAATTGAAAATTTAATCAAACCAAACCCCAATAAGGCCCCCGGCATCTCGGGCTCGACTCCTTTACAAACTTCACTTAATCAATTTCCTCAACCAGGTGACAATTGAACCAGAAGTAGAATAGACCCTCGGGTGGCGCGAGAGGAAGAAATCTAATTAGCTACTTGTCGCTTCACAATTGCCCGAAAATCAACAAGCAAAACAGTTTTGAATGCCAGCAAATGATTTTAACAGATGCAGTACTCTGGGCCTCCTTTTGGGGGAGTCGTGTAATCGTTTGGCCAAACAAACGAATCGATAAATTCCGTTTCCATTTCCATTTCCACAAACGCACTTAATTGTGTCAGTGAAATTTATGTAGTTGACTCGGGCCAAAGTTTTCCCCTCTTTGAAGGCCATTAATATTAATCGAAACTGTAACCGAAACGGAAGCTAATCAAATCTAGAAATGGACACGTGCCGAACCGCGCTTAATTGATTTCAATTTGACCAATCAAAGTGCCACAAATTACACGATCCCCCGGTGGTAGAAAGTTTAAAAATTTGCGTCGGGAGAGCCACTCCAGACTAATTTGCGACACATTTCGTTCGAAAAAAAACCGGAAAACTTTACCGCCATACCAAAAAAAATAATGAAAAACAGAATTCCCTGCAAACCAAAAGGGAAATGACAAAAATCAGGCAGCCGCTCAAACCCAAAAGACCAAGAGGGAGGACATTTTTTGGGTTAAAAAAAGAGCGTTGAAAATTAAGTGGAAATGAATTGCTCGCTTGAATTTCAATGGAGCGTCCGGCACGTTAATGTTTACTCAAGTGGAAATCGAGTCACTCGCGATGAGTCTGCCACTCCCTCTTTTTTTCCATCACCCTGCCAAGTCCGTTTCCGTTCAAGAACTTTTCAGGACAACCACGAACCAAAGGAGCAAAAAATGCTGCCCAAAAATGAAACTAAAACCGGCCAAAGACAACCGGCGAAACCAGCGAGGCTGCCTGCCCCAAAAAGCAACAACTCGGAAAAGCAAGAAATCGAAAAAGCAGCAAAGCTGGAAAGCAGGAAAGCAGAAAAGCAATTTCTAACTGGCTGCACTGACTGACTGATGGAACGATGTGTTTGGCGTTTGTCATCTCAATTAGTTTGTGTTTTTGTGGGGGAACCACTCATCTATCAACATAAATTGATATTTTTATCCAGAGAGCCGATCTGAACAGGGAGAGTGCGGTATAATTTAGCGGAAAGAGAAGCAATCAACCCAAAATGACTTTAAAATATGTAACTTTGCATATTTATTAAAACTTTAGTGTTGCTGAAAAGCTTTCAAATTTATTAAAATTAACACTCCGGGCATTGTAAATCTCAACTTTGCACAACAGATTCGATGAACCCGTAAAGTACGTCCAGATGATCCTAACCGCAACTTTTGTTTACATTTTATAGCCTGTCTAACTTTTGGCTAGACTGAAAAATCAGTTTGCCTCAGTTTATTCCATTTTCGACTATATATGTGTTTAAATAATCCCCAGACGAAGTTAACTCCCGTCCACATCGAAAATGTCAGCGCACACTTCTGTCGGGGTATTAAAAGTGCCGCGTCAGCGGGGGAAGTCTGTGCGAGAAGGGGGTGCCATTGTAAAATCCTCATATTTGTTACATTTCGGGGTGGACCATCAGCCATAAGCCATAACCATATTAAGCCACAAAAATCCCCAAGTATGTGTCCTGGAGTTAGTTTATTACTTCGCTTTTAGGAGCTGCCAATTTCAGGCGACAAACGAGGGGGCATCAATTGTGAAAGAGATGGTGAGGCAGGAACAGAGTGGCGGCAATGAACTCTGATCCTGGATCGCTCTACTTATTCCCCGTCTATGAACTGCACTTGTTACGCACCCAACTAGTCCCCTACCCAGTACCTTTCACCTTTAAACCCCTCCCAGTGTCGCCGCCTTTCCCCTTTACCCTTTGTCCACGCATTGTCCGGCTTTTATGGCACGTTGTAAACACTGCGTATAAACTTTGCACTAAAGTGTTGTCGTATAAATTGTATTATGGCAGCTCCCTGGTCGGTCGTTCAAGGGTTGCAGGATAACAGTGGCGAGGGGCAGTGGAGGTTGCAGGATGGCTTATGTGGAAATCGGGATCGGGACAAGGCTAGGTACGCCATCAGACAAGGCGTCCAAATCTATAGTCGAGTGTCTCGACTTCATTCAAGGACATTCTGCTCAATAAGCTATACAAATTTCACGCAAAATGCTTTGAATGAAGTTTTCTTTTTCTTAGGACCATCAAACCCAGGATTTCCACTTTTTTAGGTTATAGATGTCGTATTTTAATTACATACACAAATATGTTTTTATTTTGTAAACAATTCCATTGTGGTTTCTGGTTAGATATTTATCTATGGTTAAGGTTGTTTTAATTACAAATGCCTTGGCCAGGCTTTTTGTTAAACTTGAAAGAGCAGAAAGTCTGAAGAAGAACTTCAGTCTGTAAGCTGGTCGAAGATAGTTCGTCAGTTATCCTTCCACCTTCCCAAAAGAATTTGAAAGGAAGATAGACCTCGCGACCAAGAAAAATGCTTAGAATATTTGCATTTTTTCCAGAAACAATTCACATAAATCCGAAAACTGATTTATGGTTTTGAACTCAAATCCAAACTCTTCATCTGTCTTTAATGTCGAAGTTAATTGGCCTTGTTCGTTTTCATTACAGAAACAGAAAAAAAAAGCCCAGGACCCTGAGTAAGCAGAATGCATCTTTGCATCCACCAACAGCCCAGCACTTTTTGGTTTCGTTTTTGGGCCACCACACATTTTGGCTCTAAACTCATTTGCATGAATTTTCATTAAATGAAAACCCGAGTTCTCATTCTTCTCCTACCACTTAGAGCATGGAAAAACTGAAAGTGCATTATGGAGACCGAGAAATAGCCATCTGATATGAGGCTATCAGGTCCAAGGACCTCTGGTCAAGATTTTGTTTTTGCTAATCAACGTGCCGGTTTCCATTTTCATGGCAAATGGAAGAGTGTAAATGGTAATGCCAAGTCCATCAGATGATTGCTTTGGGTTATCGATGAAAGGGTAGTTAATGTGACCTATTTGTGTCTATCCATTTTTTAGAGTTTCAAATTATAATTCGCTTTACAGATTGCAATAAATATTATGTTTAAAATGTGCCAATTAAGGTAATTGTACTTGTTATATCTAAACAATAAGTTGCCATTAGCTGTATTTGTTTATCGCGGATTGGAAACTAATTTTAATAATTTAATTGGACTACAATGAAAAAGTTCTGACGGCTAAATTGAAAAAAAATGTGGCAGATTCATTGCCTGTACCGCTGTATCATAAATCATAGTAAATGTTTTTTTTTTTGCGTGATGATTGGATTTCGTTTGGTCATGTTTTGGTTTTACTTTCCTCCTCATTTTTTTTACTTTCTCTATTCATTTTTGCAATGCCCACGGCGGCTGCCACGTTTGAAGGCCGCCATGGAAAAAAGTCCTGGAAAATAGAGAGTTCTGAGGGGAAAGTGCAGCCCCAACAAATTGGTCGCATTTCCTTTCGCGAAAAGTTGGCCTGGACCTTGGCGAATGGGGATGACTCATCCCTAAGGGGGTTTCTTTATTCCGCGATTATTGTAGGGCCAACAAAGGGTATATTATACAGGAGTTTTAGCGTTCAAGACTTCAAAAGGCTTACTCAATTTTGTACTAATTTCCTCATTGAATATGATTAAGAATTAAATTTGAAAGCCTTGAAATTACTTAACCTTTAATTTTTCAAGGTGTACATTTCACTTCAGTTTTGCTGCAATTTGGTTTTTAGTTTTGTCAGTGGGTATTTCGCTTTTTGCTTTTAGTGCATTTGACATTTGGTGACTTCTGCTTGTGCGCGTGTAATTTATGCGAGTTTTGTCCCCTGAAGTTTGTTTTTGGTTCGAGGACAATGCGAGTGCCAGGGAGTGGGGTTTGGGTTTGGGTTTGGGGCGAAAAAAAATAAGAGAGTAACTCGAAGCGAAAACTACCAACAAGTTTATATGAAAAGGCAGCAGAGTCTAGTAGGAGAAACTTTGTCGCATAAGTCTTGTTGTCGCACATAAGTGGGTAGGACTCGCTCTTCCTGCCTCTGTCTAGCTCCTTATCCCCTTCTCTGTTTGTCGTACAATCAGCTCAATGTTTGTTTGCAGTTGTCTTGTTTCGGCTTGTTGTTTGTTTGTTGCTGCCTTCGTGCTTGGCTCCTTGGACAAACACATTCGGGAAAGAGGATGCGAGGAGGGGGTCCTGGTATAATTCATATTCATTAGCTGGTCCATTGTGTCATTGTCATGAAATTGTAATTCAACAGAGAATTCACTAATAATTAAGTGTCTTTGGCAAAGCAGTAGAGCTTGCCCTATATTTAAGTTTAAAAAATGTTTCGTAAGCTACCCAACCAACCATCCTGTCAAATATTCCTTGACAGCCAATTCAATTACTTCTTCTGGTGCAGCTCGTTGCGCTTTTGATCGCCCGATGCTGTCCGCTTACTTGTTTTTGTTTACAAACAAATTTAATTGAATTTCGGGTTAGTTTCGATAAAAAGCCAAAAATAACAACGAAAACTATCTTCAAAACGCTATCAACTTTTGGTTAACATCAAATTTAATTAGCTATTGGAAGGGCAAGCAAATGAGAGGCTTACTTTACGGGTTCCATAGATTAGTTTGAGAAGCTATTTATGGTAGACAAGAAAATTCAGTTCTTGCTACTATTAATTGAGGAATATTTTGAATTTGCGAGTAATATTTATTTTAATTTTAAAATATATACGATCAAATAGTAACTCTAAATTGAGTTCTAAGCCGATTTACCCTCGTCTAGGGTATAATAATCAGGATAAACAGGCATGTAGTGCAAAAGGACCTGGGGCGGGACGAGAGCCTTTGGTAGAGAGAAGCTGCCAACTTTATTTAACTGTTTGCCAACCTGCCAAGCGGTAGCTAACTGTCAGCACACTCACACTCGCCATCCAAACACACACGGCGGAATTTCAGGTGATCCAGGTATTGGTTTTGGTTTTTGGCAACGAAGTCCGGTGGGGGTGGGGTGGAAAGTGTGTGTTTGATGGGGGAGAGTGGGGGAGTAAGCCAAAGGGGGCGGAGCCATGGGTGGCGGAGCAAGGCCAAAAAGGAAACGTGGTACATTTGCGCTCAACGTGTTTGCCTTTTGGAACGTTTCACGCTTCGATTGCAAAGCCAGCAAAGGCGGGAGGCAGCAGTTGCAAGTGAGATGCGTGGGGAGGCAGGTGCAGGGGCGTTGTACTCATTTTAATCTTACTGCAAAAGCAAACGGGGGGAAATGTGATAAATTCAGGAGCAAAGCTTTACGACCTGCAGATACCCGATAAAAAATATATAAATATTTCCTCCACATTTTTAATAAAACATAAAATTTGGTTCCACAGAAGTGTACTAACTTTTTTAATTAAGTAAACATTTGTTTAAAAAACTCTTATTTCAATTTCTTTGAAACCTAATATACCACTTTTTCCACAAAATATCGGAGGTATAAAAACCAAACTGCAAACCAACATCAGGCATTCCAGAATTGGGTGAAAAAAATATATAAACTGTGGGCTGTGTGCGCGGAAATGCAAAAATTAAATTTTAAATATTTATAAACTACAGACTGGACATCGGCCGGGGGATCGGCAAGGAACCAACATATAGAGGAGCAGGACAGACAGGTAGGCCAATAAAAGGAATTTGCAATTGGTCTGATTGGCTTTTAATCGCAGCAGACAGTTTTTAATAAATATGCATAACCGTTTGACATTCGAAATGGCGCTGGCATATTGTGGAACAGCCAAAGACTCTTTTCTTTTATGCCAAAATTTGAATAATGAGCCAACGAATTGATGAGAAACCGAAATATTTTAATAAGGATTACGAAAATGAATATTGTTACAAGAAATTCTTTCCCTTGCATAAGCTCCTAGGCTGCTGGCTTTACTTTAATGAATTGCACCTTCTGGCCACATCCACCTCTTTGGGGTACACCAGAGGGGCGTTGTGAGGCAATTCAACTTCTGGCGGAAACGGAAGCTTCCTAGCAGGGCGGAAGACGAGAGCCGAAAGAATCGGGTGAAAATTTATGATTTTGCCATAAAATCCTGTTGATGGGTGGAAGGAAGCTCCAGATCTCACGTTTCTTACTTATGCGCATATGTAGCACGTACAGATACAGATATTCGGACGCACTGTTACGTATACGCAATGCACATATCCTGCTCCCGTTGCACATTGTTGCGATTGATGAGGAGAGACTGAAAAAACGGGGTGGCGCTCCATGGCGGTACGGGGAGCACACATAAGAAATGCAATCGGGCCAACTGCTATTCCGGGAATCGAAGGAAAAATATCCTAGCCGCATCAACATCGCATCAAAAGCAACGGCAACAGCAACAGCAACAGGAACATCCCGACCCTGCCAGAGGCAATCAAACGTGGATGCAAGTCTTTTGCTGGCACACGAAAACAGTTGTTGACTGTTCGTGGCATCGCTTGCACCATCATCATGACGGCGGGGCGGTGATAATGACGACCCCAACAGAAACATCCTGATCATGAGCAGGAGCCGGAGCCAGGCAAGGGCCGGGAAAGAACATCGTCATCGTCACTTTTATGGCGCTGTTTTATCGCATAAAGTGGGCTTATAAGGAGTTGCTCGTCATATGCATGCCACTATTGAAGCGACACTGCACTAAGAGAAATTTCGGGCTCTTTATGACAGTTTTTTGCCTTCTGGTGCACAGAAGCCATATATTTCTTCAAGTGCTGCCTTTGGACTCGTGTCTGAATGCACTCCACCAGAAGGCTTGTTTATTTTCTGGCAAAATTGTGAAATAATGTGCTGCAATCAATTCCCAATATGCTGCCCCCTGAGCCCCCTGTCTTTCCGCTCCAGGGTATCCTGTAGGTGGCCACCCTCACCTCGACACTAGTTTCCACCCCTTTGGTTCGGTGAAAAGCGGGGGAAAAATCGTGTGCACTGAAGTGTTTTGAAGTGACAGCTGCCACAGAACCAACTGCAACTGCCGCAATTGCTTTGCTTGCCCCACCGATTACCTCCCGGTGTATCGGAGGTACCACGATTCTGATGAATATGTTTACATCAATAACAAAAACTCCAGTTCGAAGCATCAATAATGAAGTGTTGCTCTGACTCCGCTTTGCCATCCTCGCTGCCCCTTGTTGCAGCTCCCACACCACCCCCGCTACTACTCCCGGGACACGACGAAATGAGTTTACTTTGTGGTCTGGTGGCTGCGATTGCAAAATACTCTCATGAACTAGGAAGAGTCGAGGACTGAAAGTACAAAGTACGTCGAGTAGATCCTCAACCCAAAAACAATAACGCGGATTATCGGGGATTGAAATACAGGGACTATAACGTACTTGAAAATGTTTCTGTTTGTGGATGAAATTTGCCTTAAGAACTAGTTTTAATTGATGAATTTTGTTAAGCAATGTGTATCGAGTTGCTAAAAGTTTGATCAAAGTAATAGTTGAGTTTTTCTTTAACAAACACATAATAGATTTTCATCAGTTGGAAACTTCCACACAGTGTAGGAACACACTTTTGACACTTTGCTTTGTTGGAAGGTTCTCCCTTAGAATAATTACAAAAAATATATAAAAAAAACCCAAAAAATAATTACCTTGTTCCAAAAAGTATGGATACTGTCAGTTCGGATGCCGTTAAGGGCATACTCAAAGCCTCAGGAACTTATAACAATAACTATGCACTCAGCACAAAGTCGGCCAAATTCGATGAGGTCAACATTTTTGCCACTTTCCATCCGGCGAACAAAGATTACGGTCATATGATTATCGATGAACCAAAAACTCCCTATGTCTTTGAAGAGGATCTGCCCAAGGAGCTGGACACAAATGCGTTGATTGAGAAGCTGCGCTTGACAGCGAACACGGAAATGCCGGCCTTTGGCATAGAAGGCGACTCGGAGGATTCTTCGGCGGATGAGGACTACCCAGAGTCTATGGAGGAGAAGGTAAGGATAAATATTAGATTGAATGTTAATAAAATAAATGTCTATGAAAGGTACGTCGAATGGAGTTCGAAAGGCGCCGCAAGCTTCACTACAAGGAATTCTTTGCCGTACCTCTTGCTCGGCGGCTCATTTCCGAAGAGTTTTCCGAGTGGTCCGAGCCATCGCCGAGCGATAAAGTAGAATCTAACATGCGATGCTCGGAAATGTGTAACGAGTGTAAAGTTGAACTCACTAAAAGCGATTCCTCGATGTCCGTCGAATTTGAGAGTCCATATGGCGAAAACATGTCGCCCCGCGACCTAGAGCCTGGCTTTGATCCAAACCATCCGTGCTACCAAAAACTAATGGCTGAGATCGAAAGGCCATCGGCTTCGCTCTCTCATCTCCAGAATATTCCTACACCCTCGATCTCCAGTCAAACGGGCCTGGTCGTGCCCCAGCCTACTGCACGGCAGACTACGACTGTGATACAGCAGAAAAAGGAGCAACAACTTATAGAGCGAAAACGGATCTGTGTTGCCAGCTTTCCAGATACGACAGAAGTTCACAACAGACCGGAACCGTCGAAAAATCAATGATTTTTCGTAACTTTGGTCTGGTATTAATAAAGAAATTTTAGGTTTATCACCAACTTTTCTAATGCTTCTCCGGGATAACGTTTTTACCACTCAATAATTGGTAAATCGTAAGATACATCGTTCCTTCAGGCAATATACAGCTTAACTTCGGGCAGATACCTTTCGACCTGACAAGATTAGAACCTTCACCCTTGGCTGCTCCATTCGGTGGCACTTTAACTGTCAAAATTCATTTGCCGAGGGAATATTTAATTAGTCCTTGGAGTGGCTGTAATTACCAAAGGGGCGGTTAAGTTGGCCCTAATAACTTATTTTGCCATTTTGTTTAGCAATTCAAAATTTCTCGTGACAGGCGAAGAAATTTCCTTCCGGCAAATTGTTTGGCCATTCTCTCGTTTTGATTTAATGCCCAAGCCATGTATTTCAATTGTGCTGGAATCTGATTTCTGGCATTGAAGATTATTCTCCAACTATTACACCTGCACACCTCTCTGGAATGATTATGCAAAATGTTTAATTTAGCCATAAAATCTCTTCGAATTTCCAGTTTTATTATTATTATGCTGAGGTCAATTCGTTTGCAAATGAAAGAAAAACACACAGGAAAATGGAAGCCGAGCAGGAAGGGGAAAAAGTGTCATGAATATTTATCGGGGTGATGTTATCATTGAAGAGATTTCAATTAGATTTATTTGCAAATACTTTGAGTAACGTTGAGGGGTTTCAATTGAAACCAAAAGCGATAAGATAAACAATTCAAGTAAGGCAGATGTTACACTCTCGAATGTCATTCAATTGGATTTCTAGTCCACCTTGGTTGTCTAATGTGATTCCCTAAATACATGAAATACTTGGTTTAATTCCAGGACAATTAGCAGCCTTAAATCGGCCATCTTAAATCAATATTGACGATTTATTAAATAACAATTCCATTAAGAAATCTTCGCCATGCCGCAATCTTTGCATCTCCAACTGGCATTTAATTGTTAATATTTTGCCGAAGGCTTTTAATGCATTTAAACCGAAAAACACTTAAATTGGACAAACAACATGGATGGCTTAACCTGCCGGCAGCGAACTTAACCCATTTAATACGAGCTTGCCATTCTCCAGAAGTGATGGCCGTTGCGAAATTTAAGTTTCCTCCAATTGGTGTCCGCCGCATCTTTGTCTCTGCCCCAGAACCGAGTCCGGCCATCTCCGACTCCTGCGTTCTCCGTCACCGACTCAGTCGCCGTAACAATTGCCGTGTACATTTCATTAAGTGCATAAGCCCGTCCGGCTGTCAGCGCTTCGCTCCGGCCTTTCTTCTCCGTATCGTTTGTCTCCTATTTTCCCTTCTCTTATTTCCTTGGAACGTTTTTAAGCCGGAAAATTATTTTTAATGCTATTTACACTCACAAATGAAAATGCAAGCGCAAATAAAGGCCGCTAGCAGTCACGAACTGGCCAACAACTTAACTGGCATAAATGCCAACAGTCCGAAAAATATATACGGCAAGAGGCAATTTGAGGAAAAAGCATTAGGAAACATCCGATACCCTACAAGTTGTTCCCAAAATTGGGTTTCTACAAGTTGAGGAATTCATAGGAATACATAATAGGTGAACATTTTATTTCAAATTTGTATAGTTTAAAACTAATCTCTCAGTCGAAACAGAAGCCTATACATTCTCTCTTCAAGCACACTCTCTTTATAGAACCTTTCGATATAAAGGGTATCAAGAAAGCAGAGGGTACTAAAGTGAAAGAAAAACAAGACATAGAACGAGGCCAATGGAAGGAGCTGTCTTAAAGCTGGAGCATTCTTTTCGGCCAGCACAGGACCTCGACCTGAACGCGTGTCGCTAAAAAAGTTCGTCTAAATATTTGCGAAAGCATTTTCGCTATTTGCGATGGCATTTCGTGTGGCATGCTCCACCGACTGGTCTCCCTTAGCCTTGCCCCATCACCACCGCTTCCACTTACAAGTGCAGCACGCAAGCAAAAAAAAAAAGAAAGCCAAGCGGATTCCGAAGAGAGGGGAATTGAGCTGCACTTGCCTCGGCGGGGCATCAATTTTCATTTTGATAAATTATAAAATGGTCCAACGCTGGCACCCAGAACCCCGAGCCCGAAACACCGAACACATCCTCGGCCCAGGACCCAAATGGATTGCCTGCCGAGATGACCAGTGTTAACCCGATGTGGCAGCATCCTTGAAAATTGAATGCCAATGGGGTCGCCGGGGAAGAGGCGAGAACAAAGCCGCTTAGATGGATCAACGAATGGGGAATGTGATACTCGCTCAAGGAAAGGTCCTCTAAGCGACTTTATTGATACATCAATCATAGTAACCGCTGGCGGTTTTAAACCACTTGGCCGTGGTTTATTGAATGATGAAGAGTTTTCTTTTCATTTAGAGAACTATGAATACTCTTTTGATAATTGGAAGTAATTGATTAAATACAAAGAAAACCAAGAAATATTCAATCTAATATTAAAGATACAAAATCCAACCTAAAGACTCAATGGGTTAAAATCGACAGCTAGTATAGGGTCATTAGGAGTTGTTCTGTTTGGCATGTGGCTTCTCTATTCTCCCCTTCTGTGTCATGTAAATGCGTAGCTGCAAGTGTGGCAAGCACTTGTGACATTGCTTAATTGATTGCCACTTTCCCGGGTTCGCCACTCAACCCTCCCAGATAGCAAAGCTAATAAAGATTTATGTAGTTTTAAGTTTTCAATGTTCTACGTTGAGTGACGCATGTGCACCTGGTCAAACAGAAGACCAAAAGCAAACGTTGGGGTTGGTCGGGATTCAGGATCGTGGGCCAGGATCAAAGTCATGAAGGCTGGGGCGAGCCAGAGGTCAGGGTCACGCAGGTCACCCTTTTTTCTAGTGTTGTTTTTTTCGCCGGCCTAAACAAATATGGAAATGCACGCAAGCCAAAAGCGAGCACGTAGTCAGGATAAGGACCAGAAAATTGTCCTTTCTGTTGAGCCGTCTCCCTCTTTCACGCACAGTTTGTGTTTATTTGTAATCAATTAAAGGATAAGGCAATCTATTAGAAAGTCAGCTGCCCCTTTCCTTGACGGATGGCGTGACTTGTTTGGTTAATACACAGCAGCTGTAGTATATTTAACCCTCCCTTCATCCTTAGTTTTTTTTGAATGTGTATTAAGTGGCTACTTAAGCACGCATGAATATTAGAATATTTATCGATGAACATTTTTAGATTTCTTGCAGTATTCATATTTTTTTATATTTTTTCTTTGCTATTAAACATTTTAAACAAACAAATTGAACTGTTAAAGCTAAAAATATCCGTCAGTGGGATCCAATCAAAAATATTACCAACCACTACTGGTTGTCGTGGTAGCAGAGGTGGTACTGTAGCTACTTCCGTTTTGGTTCCGGTTTCCATTGTTTCCATAACCATTATTATAGCCATTGTTGTTGCCACCCCAACCGCCGTTGGGTCCACCTGGGCCTCCAGGTCCTCCCATCCTGTTTGGTCCTCCCATTCCGTTCGGTCCTCCCATTCCGTTTTGTCCACCCATTCTGTTGGGGCCACCCATTCCATTCGGTCCACCTCCCATCCCGTTTTGGCCTCCCATTCCACCGCGTCCGTTGTAGCCACCCTGGCCTCCCATTCCATTGCCACCCATTCCTTGGCCCATTCCATTGCCGTATCCTCCTCCACCTCCTCCCATTCCGTTTCCGTTTCCGTACCCACCCATTCCATTTCCGTTTCCTCCCCGCCCACCCATTCCATTTCCATTTTGACCACCTCCATAGCCACCTCCCATTCCGTTGCCTCCACGACCGCCTCCATATCCCCCACCATTATTACCACCCATACCGTTACCGCCTCGACCACCATATCCATTTCCATTTCCGTTTCCATTCCCATTTCCATTCGGTCCTCCTCCCATTCCGTTTCCATTTCCGCCACCGTTTCCTCTTCCCATTCCGCTTCCACCCATTCCGTATCCTAGCTGATTAGCTTGCCGTTTCCGACGTTCCAAAGGATCACCTAAATTTTATATCAAATTAAACCACTTTTAACGGAAAAAAAAGGATAATTACAAACCTAAACTTGAGGTGATGGCGGTTGCCACGATCAGACACATCAGAAGTACTTTGTTCATTTTCAAAACTTTGTATTTATATTTTAATGTTCGGATTATATTGAATTCTTTATGGGTTTACTGGCTCCAAACCAAAACGGCACTCTTAGCTTTGGAGCCAAAACTCCAAAATTTATACCAGTTTATGAATTTACCATGCATGAAAAGTTAGTTTAATTATTTCTGTCGGAGCTAATTTACCAAATGAAAACATTTGCTTGCCCAAATTAAATATCACTGATTGAATGGGATAAATAATCTGATAGTTTCGGTTATTTGTCGCATACGTTTGGAGCAATTTAATATTTCATAGAAATCATTAAATTTAGGAACGAATGAAATATATTCTGAATTTTGGTAAGGTCATGGTAACGATTAATCTAGTTATTAGACACGTTGTGTGATGACGTTAGGAGTTAATATAATTCCACTGCATTTAATTACGTTTTTAAGAACAAGATATGCCCGACCACATTGTCAACTGCCTACTTAGTGCAAATGAGATTTTCTCGGCCTCAGAGTCCGCAATTTACGAGCATAACAAATGAAACAAAGTTTCCCTATGAACCTCCCTGCCTCAGACACTCTCCTTGTGTCCTTTGGAGTTGGCAGAAGCTCGGCTCAATTCCACAAAGTTTAGACAGAGGCGTTGTGGCAAAGGAGGAGAGCGACGGAGCTGCATCTTTATGCGCATATGTAAACATTTCCTGGCTACAAGAAGTGCAAAAATCCCATGGCTAAACTACTTTGGCTTAACACGGCCTCAACTTTTTGCCCAGTTGAAAAAGTTTGCCAGCCCCAAGTACGTATACATCATGCTTATACATATATCTGTCCCACAATGGTGTTATAATTCACAACTTCCCCCGGAACCGGGCGTGAAAACTTTCACTTCAAGGAATATAAAAATGAAATTACCAGATTCAAGCGGCCAACCGTATTATTTATTTTTCTTCTCATGATATTCTCAGGAAGGTAATTTTCAAATTAAATGTGTCAATAGGCACTTTACGGGTGAACCTTTTAGTTATTAGTGGAGTGACCGCAATCTGTATTACACTTTCTAAACTAGTTTTTTAGTTGCGATTCTTTTGGTTTCAATCTCGGCGTTGGATAGGAAAATACTCAATTTTTTAGCGCCAGGAAGCTGAAACCCTTTGAAAGCCAATACGGAATACGGAACAAAAGAAAAAATAGTGCGACGGAAAAGTGTTTGTCCAACAATGCTTCACAAAAAACGAACACATGGCATAAATGAAAATACTTTCGTTTTGCATTATTCTACAGTATTTGATTTTCTCTCCAGCACAAACCATTGACTCATTCGTAAACCGACTGACCGACTCTGGTCCTGGTTACAGATTGCATTTGTTTTTCACTTTTCCACTTGTTTTTATATACCCTTTAGGAAATGATACTTTTAAAGGGTATATAAAAACCAGGACCAGTTTTTAAACACACACAGAAGTGTAAAAACTAGCGGAAAATGAATATATATTTTTATCAGCACTATAAGCTATTTAGTTTCACGGATTTCAACGTTTCGGATAACAATTTAAAGTTTAAAATCACAAATTGTTCAAAAAAGTTCGATTAAAAATGGTTTACTTTTAGTTTTACTTATTTGTTTTCTACAATCTTCTAAGATTATTGACTTAAAACAAAAGTAAAGCTTCGAAGAATGTCTGCTAAATTGGTTTTAACTATTCTGAACTATCTGGTGTTTCTGAACAAGATAAAACATAGTAAGTTCTGGATTTAAAGATAATTTAACTTACCGAAGAAACAATTCGACAATCAAGGGACTTGAGCACTTCAAAAAATCTCTTATCCGTCTCCTTCTGACCTCGAGGGTTAGGTTTTAGCATCCATGAGGTGGAAATAGGTTACTTAGTCAATTGACTCCTTCTTTGTCCTTTAAAGAACATCCAGTCATCCAGGTTACAGATAGCGATCCCGATTCCCGAGTTCACTACGCACGTCACACACTAATACTATACAACGATCGCGGCGGGTAAAGAAATAAACTTCCGAATAAACGTCCCGCTATAACCTGAATCCAAGTCCCAATTTTAAGGACAATCATCTCTCAGTTGGCATAAACTTCTATCGGTGGTTGGACCACATTTTTTCATTAAATTCTCCGGGAGTTATGCTGCGTTACATATCAGGCAGCATCCTCCCACAAGCGAGGCTTCGCAGGGCATGGGGACTCTTTAGGCCTGGTGGCAGCCGTTGTGTATCGGTGGATGCGATCATCAGGATCCAGGACATTAACTTTGAGGCACTCATCATGAGTATTATCAAAATCATTACGACTCTTTAATCCGTAATTCAATCGTCCAACAAGGATCTAGAATATTGGGACACTGTGGTGGCGTCTCTGCGGGTGACGCCACAAGTGATTTGCCCATAATCCTCGTTTTGCGCAAGGATCCGTATTGTTCTTACTTGCAAAAGCTTTCCGCCCTTCGTTGTCATCCTCTCTTTATGTTTTTCTTGCTCAGATTGTCAGCTTTGGGACACAGCTGATCAATTTAAAATATAAACTTTCCTTGAACACACCACACTTCCGCCATGTTTAATGAATGTCCTAATTTTACAACACTGGCCGATCGACACTATCGGTAAGGCACGAATATCGATATTTCTACAGGGTGACCTTTCTAAGGATATAATATAATATAAATATAATATAAAAGGTATTTATTATAATAAAAGGCTAGGGTATAAACATATGCTATTCGCGCAGATTGTCTCTCCTCATTGTTGTTTTTTAAAAAAGTTTATTTTTCCCTTTTAACATTTTACTTTTAGCTCGTTGTACGGGAATTTTGTAAACTAAAATTCCTGACAGGCTGGTCAACATTTGTTTGCATTGCTCTTTTCAGCAAACAAGTCGGGAGAAATAAAAAAAACGATATATTCTCAATCAATATACAGTCAATCCTGACAGCTCGTACAAACGGCCATAATTTAAGGTGTATTTCGGTCGGATGTTTGCTATTAAATTTATGAGCGATGGCCAAAATAATATCAATATAAATTATATAGTTTTGGCGGCGAAAAGCTTATTGGTGCAAATATTTGTATTGATTTTACGCTTGATGACGCTAAAATTTCAATTTTATCAGAGATACAAAACTCTATTTCAAGCTTTTCAATCGATCCAGATTCAATTTTGTTTAAATTTTTTAAAGATCTTCCTTAAAGCTTGGAAATAGAAAAAGTTATAGTTTTCTGCACCTTTAAACGGCTTTAAAATTTGATTTACGGTTTGTCAATTTTTGACTTCCTTTTCTTTTAAAGAAAAACAAAAAAGGATACAAAACCAAACCAAAACTACGCCCGACCACAACCCGTATACGGCCGGACTCATCCTCTCTGTCCGGCGGAGACTTAACAGCTCGACATCCGTCTAGAAAAGAGCGTTTATGGATGTGACAGTTGTACACTGTAAAAAAACATTATCCTCCAATAATCACTTTAAATTTATTTGTTTCGGTAAGTATATCAATAAAAAACCAATCGAATTTTTCTTTTAAATTAATTTTACATTGGATTTCTGTATTTTTACTTCCCACTTTCAACTTTTTAAAGTGAACACTCGTATGTGTTTTAGCTGCATCGTTTAGATTTAGTGCCGCTTGTTACGCTTTGATGTCGTGTCATTTATAAGCAGCGCAGTGCCCCAGCCACGCCCCTCGAATTTAGCCTCCCTCGCCAGCACGCCCCTCGCTGCGGCGCCCCTTCCTGCAACGCCTCTCTCTGTGCGTGCAACAAAATGCAAACTGACAGTTTAGCATGGTAACAAGTTTTCAGAAAAGGAAACTTAACATGACAGACCACGACAATGACGTTGAGGCAGCGCAGTGCGAACAAAAAAAGGCATTAAAGAGGGCTTAAAGCTGGTGGCCAAAGGTCACGTGTCCGCCTCCTTTCCGGGACACCCACACAAGCACAAATTGCCGGACCAGCTGAGTAATTTACGCACAATAATCCGCATCGCTGAACTCTTCTTCCTTCGCTGGCCAGATGATTGATGTATGGACGTGTTAATTAGGTCCACTCGTGCCGCATTTACACTCTCCACTCTGGGCCAAGGACGAGGACGGAGAAACTGCCGGCCAAAGGGGCCCAAATTAAAGGGAAAGCAATAAAAATCTAAGCCAACGAGTGAGACCAGAAAGTTTGTTTGGACGAATTGATTGATTTCTGGACACAAGCACATTAATCAGTCCAGCCAAAAATGCTGATTTGATTGAAACTGCGGCCCAGTCAATGCGAAAAAGTTTCTGGCCAAAATCCCCTGATTACCAGTTAACCAGTCTTGGCCAAGTCATTAGAAAACCTGCCTTTGAGATGAGAAAACTTTGTCGCCGGACAAATCTTTGCGAATGAAAACCTCCACTGAGTCTGATTTTGAATAGGAAATGGAATAATTTTTAATATTTCTAAGGTAAAGAAATAGGATAAATCGGATCAACATCCGTACGACCCATTTGGGTCCCAACTCTGCATTTCCCAACTTTTTCAGAGGAGTTCCACAAAAAAATTGCCAAGAAATTCAAAATTATTGTCGCCTTAAAATTTTACTGTAGATCGACAGATAATCGATTAACCAGTCTTTTGAGGTATTCCTCTCAAAGATCGGATGTAAATTGGCTGAGATATAGACATCGCCGTGGGCCATATGGGTCCTTCCCCAACGCTTTCCTTTTTTTTCAATCTTTTAAGGTATTCCTCGCAAGGATCGGAAGTGAATTGGCAAAGACATCGCCGTATGGGCAGGCCATACATTCCGCAGCTTCTCAATATTGAAGCTGGAAGGATTTCCTTTTGTCATAATCAATATTTTTGTTATTTCATGTTCTTAGATCACAAAAATTCTTTACCAAAGGACCTGAGACCGGTTTGGAAAAAGTGCAAGCTGTTCACTAAATCAAAAACAGATTTCGGTAACAAATTCGTTATGCACGTGACATGTCCAAACAATGCAGTTGTGTGTGGTCGCCTAAAAGAAATTTGAATAAGTGAATTTAAAAAATGTTGGCTCCGACTACGGTGACTGGGTGGGTGGGTAAAAAACGAATTCCCGCCAACAAAAAGTCAAACAACAACAAACAAAATACGAGGGAGGGGAGCAAAAAAAACCGAATTTTTGTTCGCAGAGTAAAGCCAAGGACACTTTCATGAAATGCAATTTCGCACTTGTAAACTTTTATGGCTAGGCTGCATGGGTGTGGGCTGAAGCTTTTTGGGTTTTGGCTATTTTGTGGCTAAAATGGGTTGGAGGAATGTCACAAATAGAAAATAATTTAGAATTTATTAAGTTTTTAGTTTAGCTTAAGTTGAAAATTAGTAAATTATTTACTAAGATCAATATTTTTCAAAGTCCTCTAAGAAGATCCAACAAAGTTTCAACTTCCCTCTTTTTGGCTACAAAATTTTAAGAGCTGGCCAGCAGGAACTGCCCCAAAACTCTGCCCGGCAACTGCACCACTCAACTTCGTGCCTTTCACACTCCACCTGCTCCACCAAACCACCACCTCCTGGCAGCCCCCTAAACCACCTTCTGTACTCACTTATATCGGGAAAATGCAAATCTGACTGTTGATGGCGCATTTTGCTTCGTCGGGCTTTCATTTTCCGGCCCAGCCCCACTTTCTCTTTTTTATTCCACTTTTTATTCGGTGTGTGAGTATTTTTTGTATGTTGGATATTTTTTGGGGGGTATCTGCGTGTGTGTTTGAAACTTGTTTATTTGCATGTCGTTGGTTTCATTTGCGCCTACGCTCAAAAAGGTAACCGTGTTGCCATGTTGCCGTGTTGCCGGAGATCTGCCGCTTTTATATTTGCACACTTTGGCTAATGGATTTTCTTTACTCCTTCTGTTGGCTCCTGTTTCGGTTCTTTTTTCCTGCTGCTCATCCTGCTCTTTGCCTTCTGCGGTTGAACACGGCGTATGCTTAATATTTGTTGTATGCCTCATTTGGCTTGCTTCGGGATTCGTTTCCATTTTCTCCGTATTCTGTGCTCCGTGGTCTATTTTGTTTTTTTTTTTCGTAAGTTTTCGCCGGGCAATTGCAGCGTGTCTTAATTGAAAATTCAATTAGACCTGTGTAAATATTTTTTCGGGCCAGCTGCTGCAAATTCAGTTAAAGTTGTTTATCTAAATAAGAATGAGTGCAGCTCGGCCACCGGTCCGGGGCCTCCATTTTTCATCCGTCGGGCTTGCTCGGCTTGGCTTCCGTTTCTGCATTTTAATTAGACTTTAAATATCTCAGTACAAATTGGAAACTCTCCAGGAGCCGCTGTCCTTGGAAGGCTTCCCAAGCTACCGCCACCTTTTGGGGTCCACCAAATATTTATTTGTTTATTTTCTGGTCAAGTGAAACCTGTTTTGGATGCCCACAAAGTAAATAGAGTTGATTGGGCAAATATTTAGTTCGGCTTTCATTCACTTTCATTCAACGGAGGTCACATTTGCAATGTAGTTTATTGTTTTCACAACTAGCTCACATAAATTCAAGCTTAAAGCCAGTGCAAAAAGCACTTTCTAATAACAAACATCCCATCACACGACTTGGCTTCTCCTTTTTTTCCGTGACTTGGCTCAGTGTGCGGCACGTGACTTGATTGTCAGTTGCAATTTAAGAATTTGATAGTTTGACAATGCATTTTTGTTCGTTTCGATGCATCCACCACCCCCTCTTAGCGCTATCCCATCGATTTGTGGCAATGGCTGGCAGTGGGTGGCAGTGGGTCAGAGGTCAGGCAGCAGTTGCCATTTCACATGCAATGCGTGCCGAGGGTGAATAGAATAGAAGAAAACATTAAAATGCCGTATAAATAATCGTCTATTTCACTTGTTCTGGATGACTTGGTCAAGGCATCCCCAATGTCTGAATTTTTCGAGAGAAAACGAAGATGCAATTGGAATCGATTGGTTTAAATTCATGAGTTTTTCATTTAAAATCGGATAAAATTGAAACAAAACTACCTACTCAAAGTCTAGCTGTATTAATTTCCACTTTTGAACTCCATCCTGAGGTCAAATTGATGCAATCGTCAGCTGATAAATCAATTGGCCAAATTGAATGGACAAACGAATCCTTAATCGCTATCACCTTTGGCACACAAATGTTTTCGTTTTCGGTTTTAAATACGCTTTTCGTTATTTTTCATCATATTTTTTAAGCCCGTTCAGTGTTTCTCTTTGCTGGATTTTAACTCATTCATGTGAAAAACTTTTCAATGGGCACCCCAGAGCTGAGAGGGCTGGAACCGCAGTTCATTTAAGCGTGTAAAAACATAAATCAAAAAGGCCTGGCCTAATGGCAGTCGACCAGGCCAACACACAGACACACACTGAAAAAGTTATCCCTTATTTCCGCCACTCTCCCTGTTCTCCCTCTTTGTTTTCCCAGTTAGTCCTTTCTCTTTCATTCCGCACAGGGACTCAGGGACACAGGGACACCAAGTGTATATAAATTGCCTACTTGCATTTTAATTAAACTGGCTAGAACTGGCTAAAAAGCGTAGTCAATGTCAAATGCTAGACCAACTTTTGACTTTGCACTCGAAGTGTGGGGAGCCGCCAGGACAATGGTCAGTGGTTTGAGAGCCTTTGACCCTTTAATTGAGCCACTGACCGCGTTTGGCTTTAACTGACTTTGTGGGACTAAATTGAGTTATTAAATGCAAACCAATAAAAATCAATTGCAAATATACGAGTATATCTAAAGTACTTCGAATGCCTTTAGCTTTGTTTCTGTTTGTGATTAATTTCGACCACGCCCCCACATCGCATTCCTTTCTGCATTTTACATTCGCCCCTATTTTCCTGTGGCTGTTTGTGGCAGCTGTTGCCTTACTTTGATGTAAATAATTTTTGCTAAATATTTTCCGTTGCAATGCTGCGAGAGTCTCATTAAATTTACATTTTCCGTAGCTAAAGAAGTCCAGCGGTTGTGGGATGTGGGCGGATGCCTGGGGGGTGGTCGGTGGTGTCCGCTGGCCATTTTGGTCAACATGCCACTTCCAGTTGACAACATATGGCACCTCTGCCTGCCACCGAAAGCCTGCCGGGCAATTTGCCTAACCCTCAAAAGTGGATATCTGCAGGACTCTGCAGGACTGCGGGGCGGAGACCGGCGTGACCAGGTAATGGACTGTAATTATGCTAAATAAGCCATGTAAAAAGTGTGCAGGTAAGAGAGTGTGTGTGCGGGGTGGGGTAGCGTAGTGGGTCCTTTCGAGTGGTTGGGGTCCTGCCGCGCCAGTTCAGCCTGAGTTGCTTTTGATGGCAGGAGAAAGTTGATGAAGTTACTCAATTTGAACCTGCCCATCCCCCTTCACCAAATGGAACATGAACCTAAATGATGTTGACATTTTTAATCTTCAATTCATTTACTAGAAAATTGAAGCCATAAAAGGAAAATAGGGGTTTCCTTAGAGGTGTTCCTTGAAAGCCATCTACGATTACCGAAATATATTCCTCAAGCAATCCTTATTGCCAGAAATTAAAAATTGCGAAACCCATTAAAAAATTTCGCAGACATTCCTTTGTATTTATAGATCCATCTGTCAGAAGATATATATCGGCTTAACCTTTACTTTGGGCTGGCCATAAATTATTTTATATATTTACATTAACATTTATTTCGGCAACTTTTTCTCCACCCTCCCATATGCGTCTTTTTTTAATCCTTGAAAAATCGCTCAGCCTTTTTCAATGGAAATGTCTGGAATGTGAGGATCCTGGCCAAAAGGAAAGGTTCGATGGCAAGGCAAGGGGCAAGGGGCGTCTATTAATGCCAAACAATTTACAGTTGCTTTTTCACCGCTTCGCTCTGTCTTTGTTCCTCTCCACCCACCGACCACCGCCCACGGACCACCCACGCCGCTTCGGAAGGCCTTAACATTTATGATTAATGAGCCTTAACTTTTGCACTTCATGGCAATTTATGCGGCGTCTGGCCATTTGGCTTTTTCGTATCTTTTTGCCAGACTGAAATTTCACCTCCCAATCTCCCATTTGTCCCGCTTCTGCCGCTTGTCCCGCCTCTTCCGCCGTGGATAAGTTAAGACAGGCAGCAATTGTAAATGTTTGTTGCACAATTAAAAGTCCGACCCGATGTTGGCATTCCCCACCGGTAATTTGATTTATTCAACGTGCCGCAATGGCAATCGAAGCGAGGTAGTTGCCACAAATAAACAAGGAAACTTGAAGTCAAGTATGCGGAAATAAATACTCTTTAATCCATTGAAAAGTTGGTCCATCGAAAATGCCAGGGAATTTATAGGTAATTCCTACGTATATAATGAAATTTTCGAATTAAAATTTTGATCCTTTCGTTCTGATTTTGGCAATGCCCAGTGAAAGGGCAAAGCCTGTGAATGACTACCACCAAATTGTCAATAAACATATCAATATTCTCCAACAAATTGCCTTTCTGTCAATCAACAAAAATATATAACAAACGTATAAATATTAAATGAAAAATTTTATAAAATCAAGCAAATATTTAAGCAGACAAAAAGCATTAATGGATACAAAGTAAATCTCGGGCCGAGTTATCCCTTTAACTTTTGGGCAGCGTTGGGCAACCATTAATATTAATCAGAATGAATATTTCATAAACCGATTTCAACATTCATTGCACACCAAACACGATAAAACTGACAAAATATTCCCCCTTGAACGGAGTCCTTTCTGGTTGTGGACTTCAATCATTAATCTCGCGAAATCAATTTCCCAGCAATGACCTCCATTTTAAATATGCATGGCAATTACAATTACAAAATTATATTTCCATACAGCTATATAGCGCCAACAACAAAGGGATCGGAAAGTCACTCCGCAATAACAACATTCATTTGTCATTTATTTTTTGTGTTGTCTTTTTATGTTGGCTTTAATTTGCAATTACAATTGACAAATCTCCAACAACAAGGCGGGAAAAACAAACTGGAAAAGCTGGAAAAGGAGGAGCAGGTTGGCCAGCCCGACGAGGCTGAGCCTCAAAATGCCACCAAAAATTAATCATTATCAGCGTTGATAAGCGGCTGAATTATTTCGCATTTGCCGCACATTAAGAGTGCATTAAATGCATTAATTCCCGCAACAAAAAATAATGAAAAAGATATATGATTATGAGAGCATGTTATATAACTTCTTCCATGTTAGTACAACTGAATTTATCTTTCATTTAAATTACTTTTCCCTGCCATTTTGCGCAATCCCCTTCTTTCGGATCGAATTTCATGCAAATCTAACATTATGAGGCGAAAAACCGAAGAAATTGCCAACTCAGACCTAAAAGGCGGGGGAGTGATTGGGCCTAAATAGGCGTTTCGTGACTTGCAGCTGAGTCTGCGCGACTCTTGGCCATTAGCGCGGCCTAATTAGACGCGGTCTGGCCTGGCAGCACCCGAGCAAAAAAAATTATAGAAACATATAGCAAATCGCATGAAAATTGTGCAAATCATCCGGCAACCAGGGGAGTGCTTTTGGGAGCTGGCGAATATTATTAGCTGGCGAAATTAGCACGTTAGCGTGATTCACGCGACAGTTTTACAAGCCATTTGGCAATACAAGGAGGGGGCTATACCCCAATAGCTTTTCCAATCAATAGGAGCCCTCAGTCGGAGACCAATAAAAAATTGGAATGGATTGATGGGCTTTGAAATTACACTTAATTTATGATTTCCACGAACAAATTCGCGGAGAAGGAACAATAACTGGGAGAAAATTATTCGATCCTTTTTGATTTCCTATCCAATATCCAATGCATTTTGATTCGCTCCAAGTGCCTTGAAGAGCGAAAAACTTTCAATTGCCAATCAAAATGCCATACATATCCCATCCTTACGCAATCCACTCGCCCAAAAAGGACTTCCTCTTCCTTCGACTCTAATCGCATTTCTCGCAAATGCTTAATGTCTTAAAACCGAGCAGAATAAATACCAGAGTGGACATGAGGATGAGACAAGGATACGTCTCCGTACATATCCTTTGCAGACATCTGGGAAGGGACTGTAGGAGAAGCTTTGCTCTGAGTGCAATTAATTAAGCAAAGCTGAAAGTCATGCTCGCAATCCCTTCCTTGGGAAGCCCGCCCTCTCTCATACGCACAAATTTAATTGCTTACAAGTTGGAAACAAGGCGATACAAGCCAGAGACAGGATGGAGAGGGAGGATCCTGGCTAGTGGCAAAGAACAATTGTAATAAAGCGTCAAGAGCAAAGCAAGAAAAATTGCAACAAATGTTAAACTAAACCATAAAGTGTGATTAATTGAATATTTCTTATGCTGCACGTAGACGCGTCGAGTGCCTCACAAAAGAAATTCACTTTAGTGGCAACGATCTCCCTTGCCCCCCCGGCCTCTCCCCTCCCACACAGTCCACACTTTCCTCTACCAGCAAAGACAGAGAGAGTTCCAGTTCCACGGTAGCTAAATTTTCTAGCTGGCGGCAATAAATTTAAATAAATATACGATTACGCGTGCGTATTAAGTTGCTTCGGGCCAGCGAAGCCAACGGAGCCAGCCAGTCAAGTCCCGGGTCAGGCACAGTGGATTGGAAGTCTTTTTTCGGAGCGAAATTGGGGGATATATCATCTCTATATCAAGAGACTCTTATTGCATTATAGAAAATAATCATGGGATGGTTTTTGCAAGTTCCTTGAAAAATTTATTCCTTTAAATGCCCCTAAAAGTATGCTTTAAAAAACTTAAAAAAACATGATTCCTTGAGTGGTTTATTATAAAAAAATGTTACTATAAATAAATTTATTTATTACAGTAAAGAATAGATATTATTTTATATAATACCTTTACCCTTTACCCAAAAGTAAAAATGTTGCAAGTTTTAGAATAGCTTTCCCAAGGATACCATTAGTTTAGTGCAGCTATATAACATTTTTCATATATTATATTTGAAACCGATATTTCTGTTAGCTTAAAAGACAATGTGTGCTACGATTTCCCCCTCTTTTCCGGAGCTCCAAAACTGACGCTTAGTTTGTTTCTAGAACAATGGCAATGGTTTGGTTGCCATCGTTTCCCGGCTGCTGTTGCGCTACTCCCTTCTCTTTCTGCGCATTTGTCCCTGTCCCTTTCTGTGCCCCGGCCCGCCCAGTCTCCGTGGTCCAGCCAGCTCCCTCCATGCCGCACGTGGCTCGTTATCTGCTGACTTCTAATTCAGCCACAATAAATCAATGCAACGTGCTGCAGCGGCAGCGGCGGAATCGGCGGCAGAGAAGGCGGTCGCCAAGTAACAGTGGCAACATTTTGTGGCGCAAATGTGTGAGGCGAGTTGATGAGCGAGCGCCCCTGGGACGGATGGAGGCGTGGCCGGGGATCCGGCGAACCCGGGGAAGAAGGACAACCTCAGCCTCGAAAGCTCTCGCCCCGCTCGACTAATCGAAATTTGTTGGGCATTTGTGCTCATTTTTTATGCCGCCTTGTTGCCGATTTTATTCGCTTTTAATTGGCCATAATAAAAATTTATTGGCCCCAACTTGTTAATGGTTCGTTAATGTTGCAAACTTTTCACCCCGAATCCGAGATATCCATGCATGTTATTATATTATTATTGGATCCAGGTGGATAGCACGGACAACGCAATTAATTGAAATCCAAACAGATTAATTTATTTCTGAAATTGTCATAACCAGAAGAAAAACAAAAAAAAAACCTGCATAATTAACTTGTGTAAATTGAAAATATTTTTGTAACTTAAATTGGTTAAGTTATATCCTTTTTTTATTAGTTTAGGATATGAATTTATCAGCCCGTCAAAGCAAACAATATTTTAATTGATTAGATTCATTCTAGGATTATTGTTTAAAAAAAAATTGAAATTTAATCCATTTTTTGTTCGAAGGTTTCTCTACAAATGGAGTGGAAAAAATATTAGATATTAATTAATACACAACATTATTAAGAGTTTCATTTCAATAGTTAATAAACCATCAAGTCCACTAATTTGGAAACGCTTCTTCGAAAAGCTGTTCCTCCACTTTCGATTTCAACCAGACTGTGTCCTCTACACTTTTGTGGCTTACTTTCTCGTTCTCGTTAATAGCTCCTTTATATCCTGCCATCGAGGTGCATCCAAATCCTTTGTTGCCGCATTTGGCACGCGTCTTGGCCACGGATCATCAGGTGCACAAATGTATTCCAACTTCTGTTGCCAATTGCCGTTCGTGTTTGCCAGCTCGTTGTTGTTCTTGTCCATGATTGGTTTTTATTGTTGCTGTTGTCGACACACGAACACCTTCTGCCACAGAGACACTGATCCGACGGAGGAGGAGCGGAGTCCAAAAGGGTCCGGGTCTGGGGTCTGGTGCCCCATCGACGTGCAAGCTGCTTTGCATAAGAACCGGTTCCCCTCGTGGATTTACAATTTTTCTTACTTCTTTTGGTTTTTGTTGCGTTTTAAATTGATTGGAGGATTTAATTTCAGTGGCAGCTGCCGTCGCTACCGAAGCTGAACAAATGTCGAGTGTCGGACACCTTGTTGTATATTTCATGGAAGGGGGATCTGGCCAGGCCTCTCAGCTCCAAATTGCCTTAAAAACTGCATCTTTTTTTTAAACAAATTTGCACATGTCGTGTCTTATGAAATGATGGATGAATATTGGCGAGACCTAAGAGCTGTACTTTTTAAGTAATACAGATACTAGAAAGTGCTCCAATAAGATAACAAAAAAGCATTGCATAAACTGCTTTTTATTCAATTGAAACCCCCAAGAAAAACCACAACAAGTCGGGTGAGAATGAAAAAAATTACGGTTCAATTTGTGCATTTTATTGTCATGAATCATTTGGATTATTATGAATAACTTTTGAGTGGCAGTTGCAGCTTTTTGCGTGCTGAAATTAATTAAGTCTGCAATGTCATGACAACAGCAGCACCATCAGAGGAGGAGAAGGGATGTGGTTGGGGGTGGACAGGGACATAACACACCCTGTCGGCACGTCATATGCCACCGCCACCCCAGGGTCTTCGCCCACACATTTTCCAGTTAGTCCGCCTTCGCTTTTTTATGCTGGTTCCCATTGTCTGCTTAAATATGAATTGTTTGCAGTTTTTTTCCTCGGATGCCTGGGATGTATTGGTTCCTGATGTGTGAGGATTTAAAATGGCTTAAATCGGTTTTATCAATTCTTTTTTGTTGCTTGTTAAAGTTAAATTTTATCACCTTTTAAGTACTCTTATTTATGGAGTGTATGGGGTATCGCATAGTCTGGCATTCGACCGCAAAACTGTGGCCCTGTTTTTGCTGTTTATGCTTGGGCATATTTTTCACTTTCATCGCAAGGGAAATGCAGACCCTGGCCTGACCAGGACGAGAAAAGCCAAAGACCAAGTCAAACTCGAAATTGGTCTCTTACCACACATGGCCATTGGTCGAGATCAGAACCAGGCCCAGGTCCGAACAAATATGGTTTTTATGCCGGGTCATAAATGTCAATTCCCAATGCATGTTTGCCACTATTTAGATTTCATTCTTCTCTCCTGTATTCCTGGTGTATTTTATAGTTTATGGTCAGCCGTCAGCCGTCAGGCTTCGGTTTGTTGAACTTTCCAGTTGCTGAGTCACTTGGCCTGTCGCGTGCCATTTGCGCCGGAAAATGTTGCGGGTGGGGCGTAGGAAGTGGTTACGGGCGTGTGGGCGTGGTCGTGGCCGTGGTTAGTCAGCCAATGTGTGTCCTTGAGCAGGATACAATCACACACTCAAAGACCGGCTCGGTGAAGGAAAGGAAAAGTGTTTGTCTGGCTGCCTGGAATCGGTTTAAGGCCATGGCTGTGGTGATAGTGGCAACAAAGGAGCTCTGGTCGGGCTGATTTCACTCATTTCTGGTTGTCGGGGTTGGCTGTGACTCTGAAAATAATTGAATAATTGCCACAGACAAGAAATTGAAGAGAAATGCAAAGCAAAATGCTGCACCCAAAAATAGACACGGGGGAGTGCCGCAAAATTTGATATATATGTAATATCTTTGCCAGATTGTAATCCCTATTAGTTAAGTTTCTCCCCCAAAAAACATTAAATGAAATTTTATTTTTGCTTAGTAAGAAAGGGTTAATTCAAGGGGTAGCTTGTCGTGTTGTTTTTTATAATTTCGATTGAGTCGCAGCGCCAGAAATTAAGTGGAAATGAAGTGAGCACTTGAATTTCAATTGGAGTGGCCCCTTCAGGCCAGAAACCTCGAGAAACGGAATCGGAGGAACTCTCAGGACACAGTCCTTCCCCCGAAGGAGGGCAAAATGCGATTCCTGGCTGAGTTTTGGGCCATAAATAAGAACCGCAACAATAAGAACGGCAACAACACGAACAAAAATAATACATTATTTTACTTTTTGCGGTCGGGCCTGGGATGGTGGGGAAAGGGTTTGGGTTTGTTGTTTTCGAGCCTGGAAATTGTTGACTAATGATTATTTAAGTGAATTACCATTAAGAGTTCACTCAGTTTCGCAGTCCTTCTCGGGGCAATTTGGTCCCCGGTTTAATTGTGTAATTGTTGACGAATGTTTCGGCATTGTTTCTCGCCTCTTTGGCTTTCAAATCGTCCAGCTATCCGGCTAATAATTATTAATAAAGTTGATTAAGATGCTTACATAGAAAACCAAACAAAGATACAGTCTTGGAAGTCTCTGTTCTGTTTGGTTAAATTGAAATCGCATTTAGGAAATGGAATCCAAGGTGCAAGAAAGTGACCTTTGAAGTCGTCAGAAGTGAGTAGATTCTTCGAATTGTAGATAAATGCTTGACTGATCGTTGGGCTTGGCCAGCTTCCAGTTTCTAGCTCCCAGATTGCCAAGCCAGGCAAGGCAACCATTTCCCATAAACAGGCGTCACTAAAGCGATTTGCATGGCCTGCAACTGTGGGAATGAGTTGCCATGGAGAGAGGTACTCCCGGGCCTCTGCGACAGCTTCCACTGCCGCCCCAGTCGGGCGTAGCATGTGGCACAAAGTAGTCCGGGGAGTGCGGCAAGATAAGCACAAATTAGTGGTAAATTAAGGCATCAGCCGGGCCGAGAGTGAAGCGGTTTCAATTGCCAACACATTGGATGCACTGGGAGAAAGTTTTTGGCATATTCAAACTCTCCAATGGCTAGTCCAGATGGCTGGAGATCCATTTCTCTGGGTGTCCGTACAGTCCCATTAAAACATGTCACTTTCGGGGGCGGGCAGGAGCTCACCGTCGCCTTCGGAAATCTCCAATCTCCGAATCCAGAACCCAGGCCGCAAACCGAGTTTGATGGACGGGCACTCAACACTTTCACCCAGCTGACAGTTACACTAATAACCCCCTTTTGCACCTACGTGACACCCACACCCCCGCTGAATGGCAGCCAGGATATCCAGCCCGTTCCTGGCCCAAAGGCAGAGGCAATCCTGTGCGGCTTATCAGTTTTCAATCACATTCGCCTTGAATTTGGTACACTTTGTGTGTGTTTTTGTGGTCGTAAATCAACAAGCCCGAAAGATAATCCCGATTCCCGATTCAGGGCTTGGAGTATGAATATAGCCGGTATAGGCACATTTCCCCCAAAATAGATAAACATTGATGGCTTGACATGTGTTCAAATATCGCATCCATCCCCTTTTTGGAGTGGTATCGAAAACGTGTTTAATTTTTATTGTTCAGCGGTTCACGGTTTGATCCTGTTCTTGTTTTATTTTATTTCATTTTATTATTTAGGGAAAGCGACCAGGTGATGAGGAAATCAAGAAGAAATGGGAAATACTCCATATTTTTAAACTTTTTAGAATCAACTTTGTTGGAAGGTAAACAAAACCAAAGGCTTACAAGCCAAGATAGACAAACAGACTTCCCTTGTTTCCTCAATTACCAAACCATTAACTGCTCGTGTAACTACTCATCGAACCCGTTACTCCTCAAACAAGGAATACACACACATATCCTTATACAGGACCTGAACTCCAAGACCATAATAAAGCAATAAAAAAAGGGAACAGTAAAGGAAGAGCGCCAAACGGGGAAAAAGGAAAGGTAAAGGCCAACTAAAGAGCCGCAAATGTTGTCTGTCCTGCCTGCCCCTCCTGCTTCGCCTTCATCCGTCTAATTTATCATCAAACCAGGCCAGGACAAAGGATAAAGGACATGCGGCGGTGTAGTGACCATGGAACCAGCTGGCTTCCTGACTCAACCGTCGGAACACAAAAAATGAAACACAAAACCGAACCGAACCTGCGGGTGATTCTGCCCTCAGGTATATCGTCGTATATAGTTTATAGAGTCCGCCCGAGTTTATGACTAAATTGAAACAGGTTGAACAGGTGATAGGACACTAAAGATGCTTGGGGATACCTTTTAATGGAAAGTCAAGCGGGATCAGCAAGGAAAACATTTAAATCCCCAGAAGACTAACACATATTTCATAAGAATTCAGGGAAACTCTTTTCAACTTCAACGAAAACTGTTGATACTTTTGATATCTTTTCGTCGGAATATCCAGGACAGGCGCCTCTTTCTTTTCTTTCAAAAGAGGAAACCGCTCTTTCTTGTCAATCATTTGACTTCCACACTTGAACCGATATCTGTTTACAAAACACCCTCACCAGGGCATCGCTAGGGCCTCACCAGGGCCCTCACCAGACCCATCTGGAGATCAAAGCGACCACTTGAGCACTTAACCCAAGAAGAACCCAGATAAATCCGAGTCCAAACAGGATTCTCGCCCGCCTAGGGCTTATCTCACTTGCAAGTAATTGTAATATTATCCCTAATAAGCAAAAGATTGATAGCATTCCAGGGAAGGCCCATAAAAAAGGGAGTGTGGAAAATTATTAGGAGCGTCCGCCTGTTCTGCTGTCCGCCTGCCTGTTGGTCCGCAAAGGGAATCTCACTCGACACCGGCTTGAAAGGACACAAAGGATAGCTGTCCGGCTATCTGCGGCCTCCTTACTCTTCTCATCATCACTTGAGTAAACAATGTCATAAAATCATCAATCAAACCGGAGCTATCCCATTGCCAATCCCCCGACCACCATCTTCTGGCTGCCTTTATGGCTCCTTTTTCTCTCTGGATTCCCGTGTTGTTTTCTTGGCCTTATGGCCCCGGCCCCGGCCCTTTTGTATTGGTCTTTTGTGTGAGCCCTAAACTGTCTAAGCAAACAACAACAAACTGGACACGCGTCCGGATTTGGTTTTTGCCTGAGATTACCCTTCCCCTCACCCTCGCACCCCTGCAAGGACGAGGCCTGTTAATACAATTAAGTGTTAAATTTGTTGCTGCCTCTCTCTGGCTTTCTGAGCCTGCTCCTGCTCCTTGCGGATTATTTGTAAGTCGGGGCAAATTGTTTTATGGGCGTGCCATGGGCCGCTATTTACATTATAAGTAGATATGGCCAGGACATGCTCCTGCGGGACTCCCAATGGCAAACGGGTAATCGGTGCCAAGATGGCAACCGCATTAGTTGTCAGACAGGATGTTAGGGTCCTCCATAAAGTGGCCAAGTAAATGCCCTCGGATGTGCGGTATTGGCATTAGGAAAGATAATCCTTGGTGCTGAAGGTCCAGGGATAGAAGAAGAAACTATAGCTTGCTATTTTTCTATACCTGATATCTTGTTAGTTTTCCAAGGACTTCCTCTGTTTATATTTCGTAATCTCCATATCCTTATTATCCCTGACCTGCATGCATGTTCATGTTCGAGTGATTTTCAGGTACCGCCAATCAGCCAGGACCTCATTGAACAGTAACCATTTTGTTTGGCTTTTCTCCCATCCATCATAAGTTAGGATTTGCAGATTCTTTCAGGAGTTTTTGCTGTCCTTACGTGTAAAATGATGAAGGGAAATGGCAGCTGAAATGTATTCTGCTTTTAGAATCCAACTTCAACATTACAATTAGCATAAAGTTATTATTGTAATTTAATTTTTTGAATAAAATTAGTTAAAAATGGTTAATTATAATGTTAAAAATACACTGGAAGAAACTATTACTGGCTCAAGATCTCAAACTTGCTTCGAACTTGTAGCCATCGCTCCTCTTCAAACCATTCCCTTCCAACATGTGCGTATAAGACTGAGCTTCGGGCAAACTCCCGGTAGAGGGCACCACTGCTTCGGGCCAATTCGGGGAAATTCTATCCGTTTGCGAGTTCGTTCTTTTTCGGGCGGATTTCGGCTTCGGCCACGATTCTGGACTCGTTTTAGTTCGTTTGGTTCGGTTCGTTTCGGTAGCTCTGTAAAGGCTATGTTATCCCATCCTCTCGCGCCTTCGTGTCGCTTCAAGCAAGTTGCAAACTACGCAGCATGACTGAAACAGGACGGAAATATTCCGTTCTCTCCTTCCAGCACATGGGCCTCGCTTCCAACATGCTGCAAGGCAACATGTTTTTCGGCTCGGGAAATTCGGCCCGCGCGCGAAATTCAAAAATCCACCGTTCTGAGCTTGGCTATCCATCCAGAGTATCTTTCAGTCATTTTCGAATCGTGCATTGAACGGATCGCAGGTCCCGGACGCTTGGATACCAGATACTAGTTCGGTGTGTGCGAGTGTGTGTGCGTGAGCGACCGGTCAGAAGCCACCCACCACCACCCCCCAGCAGCCTCCCCTCTCGGCGACCTTCGTGCGTGAGCGGTCTAAAAAGTGCATCCAATACCCTAGTGAGAGTGTAAAAAAATTTATTCAAAAGCACTTTCGAAATGTCAATCGAAAGATGATCAAACAAACAGCTGACGAAAAAACAGCATAATCGAAAGTCAAGAAGCTGAGAAATAGATTTAATCACAAACCCCAAGTGCTCCAGTGTTTGCTTTTCACTCGCAATTAATTAGCATCTTAATCGCCCATTTATCTGCCAGCTATCTGCCAGAATAAACAAATTTGGGACAAAACAAACAGAAGCTGCCGAACCTCGTCAAGTCGCGAATTCTGCAGTGAAAAGTTACAGTAAGTGAAAGCAAGCCCAATTACACGAAAAAATAAAAAACATTTAAATAAATCACAAGTATTTCGGCCTGCGAAAATATTTATGAAATGGAAAAATATCGAAAAAGGCAACTTTTTGTAAACAAACAAATATTTGCATTCAGATAAACACGAGAACCCACAATGAGGCAAGCCGCCACGCCTCCTGCCACCCCCATGCTGGAGGCTAACCCTTTTTTTCGCCATTTTTTTGTTGGGCTTTGTTTTGGGTCAGCAAATGGAACTGATTTTTTCCCCTTTGTCTCGCCCGCGAGATTTTCCACACATTTTTTTTGTGTTTTTGGCATATTTGTTTATGCGTTGGCAAGTTTTGCTTTCGGATTTAAATCCAACTGGGCTGGGGCGAAAATGGGTTTAAAATTTGCCAAATCCTTGGCGGGAATATATCAAAGAGCTGGCAGCGGATTTGAATAAATTTACGACCTCCGAATGGTTTAATCTCGGCAAGTGCGGCTGCGATTGGGATTCGATTCGATTGGATGCAAACTGCAACTCAAGTTTAGATTCAATTTTTCAATTCATTTCCCCAAAAGATAAGACTTGTTTTTCCAGATTTGTAAACCTTTCGGGGATGAGTTAAAGGGTAAATATTTTACTAGATTAAAGTCAAGATCGAAGCTTAGTTCATTATACTCTAGACTTTAGATTCGTGACCTTTTCGTTTAGAAACAATTATTGTCTTGCAAGCCCTAAGAGCCTGCTTTAACCCTTTAGTGGAAAAATGTATAAAGGAGGGAGAATAATGGGAATAATGTGTTTCCAAAGCCACTCCGTGAGGCGTTAAGATGTTTAGCCAGTCACGTGAGATGTCACCGCCTAACGCCCTCATAAACTCGATATATTCTTGGAGAACCCCAGAGACATCTGGAACAGCATGGAGCTGCCTTGAGAATGTGGCAGAAAAATAGAGCGAGCTCAAGTTGATCTCTGGAAGTGGAGCGACTCCCCGAAGTGTCTACTTGACCTTTTGGCTAAAAAAGCAAATCCAAAATTTGTAAAACACTAAGTGGAAAGAGTCGAAACCTAAGTGGCAGAGTATAGATGAGCATTTAAGACCAATTGTCAACGTGCGTGCCCTATTAGCCTCCCAATAAAAATGAACTCAGGTTGAAGGCGGGCCGAAATCCCGGCCAAGACATAAATCTTCGAACAGGCCGCAAAGTCAAATGAAAATAGCACAAACAGAAATATTTTCATTAAGAGTGTGGAAAAGATTCACCAAAGGAAGCGATGGGCAGGCGGGGAGGAGAGGAGCATCCACATACATCAATCTGTCAGTGGGGCCTGTCAGCTGTTTTAAGCACCCACAAAGTGCTGAACCTCCCACTCCCTTCGACCTTATCCCCATTGGAAAGAAAACAAAACGAAACAGGCATTCAATAAAGATTGAACCGCCAGAAAGACCAGAGAGAAGTCCGCGCAAGAAAACCCAAATGTAAATGTGAACTTTTCGGAATGCATTTTTCTTGGGGCTCGGGTGCCATAAAAAATTTTTACTTTTCCTCTCACTCGCTGGCTGTCTGCAGGTTATTGGGTAAACTTTGGTGTTGGCCAGGCCAGGTTCTTTGTTTTGGATTTTATTTATTTTTTGCTTAGCCACGCGCAAAACGTGCTCCAATCAATTCCAAACAAACCTCGAGGTTCCTCGATGAGTACCCAGACGAAAAACGACGAAGAAAACCCTTAACCGTGTGAACATTTTTTCACTCCCACGGCAAACAAATTAAAGCACAACAAAAATAAGAAACAAGAAACATTCGAAATAAAAACAAAGCCGATGGCAGAAAGATCGAAGCGAAAAGCAGAGGACCCCGTCAAAGTCGTGTTAAAATTAGAGACAAAAGCAATTTGTCTTTGTGCAATACTTATACTTTGTGGAAACACTCGAAGATGTATCTTGCAGATACATTTACATCTGAGACTCGCTCTGAGAACGAGGCAACGAGGGCCGACCGTCTATTAAGCGAACGTGTTGATTGATTTTTATTTTCGGGCATTACACAGAAATCGACACAGGGCTGGCTCAGGGCTCTACCCATTCCCACTCCCCATTCCCATTCCCAGGCCCATTTCTTTTGCGGTTTTTGTTAATGAAATTTACCCCTCCGAACTCCAGGGCCACCATCCCTTTGAAAATGAAAGAAAAAATTGAATTAATGGGAAGGGAAAGGGCCCACTCTTGTCGGAGACTTCTAAATCATTCAGCACTTGAGTCTTGGCTCGAATTTGCTCTCCCAGTTGATTCTATTAATTACGGAACCCAACTAAAAAGTCCTATCTCTCTCCACAGAACCCGATGACTTATTAAGGAGCCTCGTCTGTGTTCACCAATCAATCAGTTGAAGAAAAAGTTATCAATAGTCCTCAAAATACTTCTCCCTAAAAGACAACACCTCAGAAACAAGATTTCAGTGTCGCAAAAGCACTTACAGTGCTGCCTTGCTGGCTTCCAGTGCCACTTGCCACACCGAAAATTGATTGATTTTATTTGCAGAAAAGAGGGAAAAAAGCAACTCAAAGTTCTGCCAACTTCCAGCAACTCCTGCCACATTTTTGAACGTTTCTGCGGTTCGTAAACGGGGTAAAGAAAGTTCGGCAAGGTGTCTGCAACTGACATTTTGTGGCCAACTCATTTGCACAGTTTAAATTTGAACCTGCCCCTTTTCAGGGGGTCAGGTCAGGTGGGTTGAAATCCATCCCGGGAAGCTATGGAAAATACGCATTCTTTTCTGGGACCCTGTTTTAACTATGTTATGGATAAATATCCATGCAGGCGAAGTCGTAGAAGCCGGAGAAGGAGTGGGTGCAATTTCTCATTCTCATTCATTTATGGCTTGAAAATTGCTTTACATTTCCTCCACGCCACTATGGCTGTGGTTTCTCGCCTGCATTATCGATGAGAGGGTTTTTCATTTGCCGGAATACGGCAAACGAGTCAGTCAGTGTTCACCTCAAAACACTCGGCATAGTAGTGGCTGTGAGTCGATTTTCATATCATTTCCAGGCTGCAGCTGCAGCTACGAGAAGCAAGAATTGTCATGAATAAATGATGGCCAATGTGATGATGACGTTAGCGTTGTACCGAGCCAAAAACTGAAAACTGAAAACTGTAAACCGAAGATACACACTAAAATATATTTTCCATTTTTCTGCAAATTTATGGCAATATTCCCAACTGAACTGAGTTCTAGCCAAGTTTAATAAAAACCTTTGCCCCTGTCCCTCCGGTCCCTGGCTCTTCGAATTCGTTAAGACTGCGTTCTGGCAATTAATTTGAGCTCCACACTTGCCTTGGACATTGCGTAGAATTTATTTTAATATAAAAATCAGAAATTCCATGAAAAATTGATGCACAAAATGGCCTGGCCTGCAGGGAATTGATTGAAATCACCCTAATGCACATATTTCCATTTATTATTTTTGGAAACCAAAACTAGTTAGTTTAAATTATCACCCTGAATGGCAAAAGTAACTGGCTCTTGAAGAGCTTCATATGACGTTTGTTTTCATTTACTTGGAAAACATATCATTACAAAAAGCGATAGGTCATTCAGGATACAAAATATTTTTGCATAAATGAAATCAAATATTGGACGTCAGCAAATTATATCAAACAAATGGCGAGTTTCGTTTTTCTGGTGAGCAGAATTTACAAACAGAATAATATTTATATGGCACGGGGCAGCAACAAAAAAAAATAGGGTTTCAGTCATCGATTGATTGACAGTCAAATTAGCGGCAAACAAATGGCGAAAAGCCAAGGCAAATAATTTTTATAAATTTATCTGATATATATATAGACGACATATATACGATGTTTATGTGAAAGCGGCGGCATATAAGGCATATCAATCAAATAAATTATGGCATTGTGTAAGGCGAATTACGGCAAATGGGCAATACTCGTACAGATGCAAATCAATATGTGAAGCCGACAATCATTCAACTCGTTCGCTCGTCAGTCAATCAAACGCTGCACATTAGTGGATTTGAAGGAGGCAGGAAGAGGAGAGGGGCGTGGTCTATCCTCCAACAGACTCAAGTGGCATAAACAAGCAAGTCAATGGAAATGGAAACGCTTTTCGCCGTTTTCCTCCGCGTTTTCCTCCCGAATAGGCGCCGGCGCCGCTGCAACTAGCAACTTGCAACCTAATTTTCCATCAACCGAACACTTTGCCTGAACAGGCTTCCACAGCAAATATGGAACTCATATGCTATGCCATCGAATCGAATGTTTACACCGACCATGGGCGGACCAGGGCGGTGGGTGTGGCCCCTCACGCATCATCACTCATACGTCACGTTGTCTGACTTGTGTATCAATTTGGGCGGGCTGGCAGTTGGGGTCCTAATAAAAAATACAAATGAAAACTCATCGCTGATCGATTCGAAAATGCCCTAGGCCATAGAGAGAGAGAGAGTGGGGTGAGGGGGAATGATTTGGAAATTCATTACAAATCGAAAATTAGCTTAGCCGCGTGTAAACCAATAATTTCTGGTTTATAGTTTTTTGGTAAAACCAAATGAACTTCTCCCTCTTCATAGAGCGAGTATATTAGTTGGTTGGGAAAACCCTTTGGAAAGTAGGGTATAGGCCCTCGAAGTACGTGCCTCTTGTCTCATTTTTCATTCCTCATACGCCATGCCTCGTGGCTCAATTCAATTGCAGCCCAATTGACGTTTGCATAAATATTTCGACTCAGTTTGCCTTTTTTTATGGCCTGAGGCGCGAGGTCCACCCCCGCCTTGCTTGGAGTTTGCACAGTTTATAAATTTTGTAAGTTCTTGGCCCCCTCCCAGCCGGCAGCCTCTGGAAAAGACAAGCACCCAACCCCCACTCTGTAGATTTTTTTATGGCACTCGATGCGTGTTGCTCTTTAGCACAAAATAAACAAATTAAAGCGCACAAACTGCTTCGTTCTGTGTTTATAAATTCAATGGTGTTTTTGTTGTACCCAGTTTATTGGCCGAACGGAGATTTCTCAAATTGTGCCGAAGGGGAATTCCTCTTTTCGCTGCTTGTTTATGAAGTTTTGAAATCGATTTGGCAACGCGGCAAGTGGCCGCAGTTTTCCACTGTTTTCCAACCCCCAACCACCCACACACAATCGCAATAAATTCCCAAAAAACAGATTCTTCTTCGCTTTGTCTTCCAACCGAATTCCTCCCGTCCAGCTCCGATCTATAAATATATTCGGATATTTATTGCACAGACTTATTAATTAATCCCCATTAGAATAATTTCTGTTGGCAGCCGCCGAATTTTTATTTGGGCAATTTGATCTGCCTTCAATCAAGTCAAGTGGCTGAGTGGGTGAATCAGATTAAGTGGTGCAGTTATGGGTTAATTTTCATAAATATCAGATGAATGGATTTAACTATGGCTGTTTAAATAAATTATAGACCCAGCTAGCCAATTAGTTGCAATTAATTTTAATTCCAATTAGGATAATACATGTTTTTGGTTTTTGATGAAGAGTTTGAAAATATTCAAGTTATGTGTTTTTTATCCACTTTTGGTCATTCGATCCTGGCTGCTACTTCAGTTATTCAAAACCAAAACTCTGCCTCATCAGGAGCTTGGCCAAAAACCAAAATTCAATTACCTCAATACGCTTTGGGCCATCAAATGGTAACCTGAGCTGATTGAGGAGGTCGATGGGATCGATGGGGTCGAGGGCGACCCAAGAGAGAAGCCCCAAGAACAAAACATTTTCGGCATATGCTACACTTTCATTCGAAGGAGAGAGTGAGTCGGAAAGTCAATCACTCAAAGGAGCGGTAATTGATAACTTTTCAATTTTCCACTGCCAGGGGGAAACCAACAGAAGAGACCTTGGCCACATTTCATTTTCCATAGAATTTTCACACATTTCTTTGTGAGGGTCCGAATCGAAACTAAAAACACACTCCCTCACTCACCCACAATGGGTGGAAAGTAAAAGTTCAGAGGATATCATTCACTCGCAGGACCTCGATGGCAGTGCCATTCGCATTGTTTTTCCCCTGACTTTTGTCCTGGCTCTGGTCCTGGGACTCTGTATCAAATGATTTTCCTAATGAGCCGAAAATGCCTTTAAATGTGTTTTTCTCATTTCTTGTAATTTTTTACACAAATTGCGGAAGGTTGTGAGGTTGGTGAGCTACCAGGGAGGGAGGTCCTTGTGGGCGTGGCTCTGCTATCTACTCGTTCATTCGATTACGCTTCTCCGCCACTTAACGACAGAATTATGCAAATGAGGCTTCCCCGAAAAAAACACGCGAATGTTGCAAGGTTTAAAGAGATCAGTTTAAAAGATAGAAGGCACTGCGAGAAAAGGGTTTTGAGTTCTACAAATATCTACTATGCTTGGAATAATGTGAAAATTTTCGGTTTCAAGTTTGGGAAGGACACACCTCAGTCAGGGTATCACTGACAGGCTGACATACGAGTCCTCCTGCCCCACCAGAGCCACTGAAGGAAACCCAACAACCGGCTGGGGAGGCGTCTCCGGCACTTGTGACTGTATCGCATTTGCTTTGAAATTAGTTTGCTTGCGATCCAGAAACAAAAAAAAACCAAAAAAAGAAAAGGAAAATGAGACGTGTGTGATATTAGGGCTCACAGTTTTGTGCACCTGTCCTGGGAGGGAGTGAGTGTGGCGAGGGGGTGTAACTTCAACACAATAGGCTGTCGAGGAGGAGGGGCTGTTGCCCATGGCAGTCGCTCCTTGTTGACTTGTTTACGGTGCCAGCGAACAGGCTCAGATACAGATACAGATACAGAAAAAAGAACAGATACAGATACGGATAGAAATGAGCACCGAAAGATACACGGATGTGCAAGTCACATTATATCTACTAGTTGGAGTTTAGTTTAGTTTGTAGTTTAGTTGAATGGCCAAAGTTTGCATGCGAACAGCTTTTTTGACAGATATTCAAGGCTCTGATTTATTTGATTTTATTCCATCCGCACCATAAATGTCTTTTGCATTTGTCAATCAGAAAGTTGTGACCCAGATATGATTCCAAAACAAAAATAAAACAAGATAATTGCTTGACACTTCAAGGCTTGAATATATAAATGATACATTTTTAGTGGGAAAAAGTCCTCTACAAATCTTTATTAATGCGATTGATAGAGAAGCCTCTTCGATTGATAAGTTCAGAGGAAAGAAGACTTCTATTTAAACGAGAAATCTCCGGATGACATCACCAGAGTCCAGAATCCAGAATCAGGGCCAAAGAGTTCCCATTCATAGCCGAGTTGAGCTCCATCTTATCCCTCACTCAATCAGGCGGATTCATTCATCATTTGAAGGCAGCCTCCGGCCAATTGATCAGTAATCTGCCCCCGCATCCCCGAGACCTTCAATTATCTATCAATTAGAGACACGGAAGGAGACGAAAATACTACTGGGGCAGATATTGAGGCAGAGGCCGAGTGAAAAACTAAAGCCCAACCTTTCCATTGGCAACGGAAATTATTCATGACTTCCATGGAAAACCGAAAAACAAAGAGTCTCTGGATTGTACACGGAGAAAAAAGCACCGTCGGAGAAGAAAGCAGAGAAGATAAATGACCAACAATTAGTCACACCTACGATGACAATCATTGAACGATTTTTCGAATCGATGGGGTTGTCGCTGGGAAGGGGGAAGCCTCGAATCGGAATCAAAGTCTGATTCCAAATCGAATTCAAATTCCCTTTTTGGGGCCACACACAATGGGCCACAGTAATGAAAATTTAGCAGACCTCGAAGCACAAAACCCAGCTTAATTGCCGTACAAAGGGAGAGTGTAGTGGGTGGGTCTGATGTGGGTCTGGGTCTGGGCTGGGTCTGGAGGATCCCCCAAAAAGTGCATGTGTAGTTTTGATTAGCGTCAGGTGGCATGTCAAACAGCAATTTGTGGCACGGCGTAGACCAGCCCAGACCAGACCGGGCCGGACTAGACCGTTGGAAAATAACATTTGAATGATGACAGTAACGGGTAATAGCCTAACAGGTTACAGGTAAAAGGTAACAACTAACAGGTAACGGCTAACAGGTAACAGATCACAGGTGACAGCTGGCGTTCTTCCGCTCGTGGCACTTGCTTTTTTATTATTTTTGTTGTATTTATTTTCGGGGCTGTGGGGCCCAACCCTCCTCTAAAAATATCTCTATTATGCTCGACCAAACAAGCAAACAAATTGCCGTCTGTTCTGTCGCTTAGAGTGACTCACAGGAGTGTCGGGAACAATAAATAATTATTTACATATTTGTTTACTTTACCCTCTGCCTTCTCCCATTGCAGATATCCGAGCAGGAGTAGGAACAGGAGGTCGTTGAATCAGAATCATAATCAGAGACCAAGCCCGAATCAGCCATCATCATGTTGGGGCAAATCAATTTACTGGCCGCTCTGTTTTTCATCGGTACACTGAAAGGTGAGTAAAGTCAATTCCCAATAAAACAAACTCACGAGAAAGCCCGTTTCAAGGGTTTGTTAGTTTTTGTCCTTTCCCAGTTATATATCCTTTTTTGTTACTGTGTACTCTCGTATTGACCAAAAGCTCTCGAATTCCATAACCGAATGTTAGCCAATTATGCAGACTTCATTTGTCAACGTTTTGGCGAGTATTCAAATATGAAATTTCACACTCTGGCTGACATTTCGCCTCTTTTTTGGGCTCCAACCGAAGGGGGACTGGAGAATGGAGTGGCTGGGAGGCTGGGATCTGTGTGACCGCAGTCTGGCGCCGGTTCCATGGTGTGCCTCATAAATTAATTTACACTTGAAACTGGGCAAGCCAAACAACAAAAACAGCACCAACAATGGCAAAAAGCCCAGCAAAATAAAAGCAAAAATAGTTGCGATATTTGAGTGGCCACCCACGATGGGGTTGGCATTGCGAAATTGGAGTTCTCGGGAATTGCTACTGGGAATTGGGGACTACGCAGTGCTTTTTTTGAACAGTGGACAACAGTTGAATTAAATCTTAAAAAATTAAAAATTAAAATTTAATTAAAGTCCTTCTTAGAAGTTGTTTTAGGAAGGTGCTCCAAGATATAGCTCTCTTTTTAAGCTCTTTTTCTCTTTATTATACTATGGATAATATTAAAATCAAATATATTGTTGCTTTAACTTTAAGAATAAAGTTCTTTAAAATCACTTCCCTGCAATCGCTGAAAATATTTTGCTTTCTTTTCAACCATTGTGCACTTTCTTAGGAAATAAATGTCTGCAACTTCCTGACCGCTGGGTGGGTGTGAAAGTTCTTGTTGGCTCTGCTCCAGGGGATGGACGACGCCCCCCTCGGGCTACGCCACTGCGGTCATTATCAGCTTGAGTGGCCAACGGGAGCCACGCGTCTGTTTAATTGAAATCGACACTGGCTGGTCTTACTTTCTTGGCGCATGAATTTGTTTATTAACAATTCCCTAAAAAAGTGATAAAGTCTCTGGCAGAGGGAAGAGGAGACCAGGGCGAGTGCCAAAGGAAGCTGAGCAAATTGCTCTGCGACGGCACTTTGTCGTCTGTCGTAATAATTCCGTTGCAATTGAAATAAATTAAATTGAATGCAGAGCCATTGTCGGCGATGTCGCCTGTTTTCCTCCGTTATTTGTGTGCGCTTTTGTCAAGCGGAATTTTCTCTGCCAGGGTGCTTGTGTGGCAGCCAGAATTC
The DNA here is from genome assembly GCA_035047325.1 of Drosophila vallismaia. Lineage (NCBI taxonomy): Eukaryota > Metazoa > Arthropoda > Insecta > Diptera > Drosophilidae > Drosophila > Drosophila vallismaia. The sequence goes on along the minus strand of JAWNPU010000090.1, from coordinate 19,498,457 downwards.
AGTGCCACCCAAACACGCCACCCAGAATGCAGATGCACAAACCGCAGCAGCCCGAAACCCCAGCCCAAACCCAAACCCAAACCCAGACCAAGCCCGGCAAAGTCATCACATCTCTCCTCGTGATGTGCACATGTCACTGCGGCATTTGTTTAATTAACAAAAACGCTGCTGCCACCCCCCAAGCCAGCCAAGCCCACCAAGACCGCCCTTTTCCGCTGCAGCCTCGCTGGATTGTGGGTGCTAAGTGGCGACCCCAGCCACGCCCTCTTAGCCCCTACCCAGCCCACTCCCCGCTGTGGGCCAGCTGAAAAGCCTTGCGGTTGTCAGTCATCGTTTGTCTTTGTAATTTGTGTCCTGATGAGTTATACTTTCGTATTTCGAGTGCGTATTTGTGCGACCGCCCTGACTGATTAATGTGATGTGTGTGTTTGCGAGGATCGCTGTGTCCTGATGGAATTTCAAACATTTTAGAGCCATAGAGAAGCAACTTGCCAGGATATCATAGAGATAGAGAGTCCTAGATGATCAAGAAACACCTCTTTCTCGTCCTAAAAAACTCACTCAACCACAAATCAACTAAAAATATAAAAGGTCTGAGGCGAGACAAAAACTTTGGCAATAAAATGTTCTGAGGAAAATTCAAAAAACCAAACCGACAACCGCAACACGAAAAGCAGTTAAACTCGAAGCTAGAAAGATGAAAACTGTTTCTGACATTTTCCAGGAGTGAAAAGAAATAAGAAGCGAATAAGAAAACATTAATCATTTAATTTGATAAGCCATAAACGAAGTTGCCGATAATCTTTATACGTGCTCGGAAATCGGGGGAAACTTCTACGAGGGTTGACTTTCAGTTTGAATTTAAGTTCTGGTGGGGTTGGGTTGGGGGACTTTTCCTGCTACTGACGCTTTGCTTGCGATTTCAATTGATTATGCCACGCTCGAGGGGCAGCTAAGCAGCCGGGGAGGTGGATATAGAAAAGGAATGCCTTCCTTGGCTTTCACTTCACTTGCAGACAATCGGGGGTTGGCCAAACTTGTCGCATGAAAATGCAATTCAATTGATTTATGTGCTCGATGCAATTACTCGAGAGGAAGCCGAACGAGTTCTGGCTGCGTGCCGGGTGCCAATAAAAATCCAAGCTGCCCCTGAAACTGACAGCCGCATAAATTGCCGCCTCCCCCAACCTTTACCCCCTTAGGACCAGAACCAACAGTCTTCCATCCCCCTGCCAGTTCAAATTCCAAACCCAATTTCTTGGGGCTTGAGTCACGGGAAGGGGGAGCCCTTCCAGGCACCTTGTCACGAGGTGCGAAAGTGCCCCACCCACATCATCCACCTCCCACTCAGCCCTCACCGAAAATAATCAATGGGCGTAACGGCAGCGGGCCAATTAAATTTATTGCCAACTCTTTGTGCCTGCAAAATTGTTTTTAATTGTCCTTGGCAATTAAAAACACGCCCAACTTGCCGCCTCATCCCCTCCAGAAATTAGGCGAGGAAGTCAAATTTAAACAGGAGAAGCTCGAGGGGAATTTTGTGGTCTTGTAAGTTGGCGAGGAGGTGACTTAAGCGGCTAAAATGACTAAGGTGGCTAATTCGGGGTTTGTGTGGGTTCTCCTTTTGAAACTCAAAAGCAGAGTCAACCTAAATAATTATTTCCAAAGATTATACTGTCAAAGGCTGGGCAATAAAATACTTTAATCTGTGGAAACAATTCATCAACTTGAAAGAAATATTGGACACTTTAATAGGATTTTTATTGATCAACAATAAAGTACAGGAAATAAAAATCAAATGAAACTAATCAAAAGTAGAACACCAAGTGGACTTTGAAATATACAAAAAGATAGAGCGGGTTTAGTAATTTTCATTGGAATTATATACTTTGATCTTAGCTTTAGATGGATCTTTAAAATCTCATAAAATTCTTCATCAATTCAGCTCAGTAGTCTTGCCAGTTGGCAATTTGGCTTTTTGCAAATGAATGATTTTTATGAGACGCGCTGAATAGGAGCAAGGAGCAAGGAGAAAGGATACAAGGATACCTGGCAGCTATTTCAGCTTCATCAGTCCGCAGCCGAAACCAATGAAAACTTCCTTATCCTTGCTCCTCCACTGATTTTGCTCATTTTTTGTCCGTGTCCTTTTGCATCCTTGTGTCCCCTTAAAAGATGCAAAGTAACTGCTGTCCCGGACCAATGTTGCCACATCTTGAGGCACTTTTTGAGCCACTTGAAGCCAGCAGCGCAGCTTCCTTCTCCTCCACATTTTTTCATTATTTTTTTTCATCCGTTTTTGCTCTTTGCATAGGAAAATCCACAAAATCGACATAATGCAATTTCATCTTGGTCCTGTTATCCTTTTTTTCCGCCTTCTATTCGCTACTCCATCTGCTAGAGGTCTTTTTTTTGTCATCATTATTAAAGTGCTTTTTTTCGGACGCTGTTTTTCAAAATCAGTGAAGAAGTTTCCAACTTACCTTCATTTTGTCCCCTGATATCCTTGGATCAAATTAAGCTTCTCTTTGGCGGCCAAAATATTCTGAAATAAAAAGTTATCCGGCTTGTTTTTGTGAAGCCATCCCAGGGTTTTGGTTTCTCTATCTCACAGATTTCAGTTTCGGTTCCACAAATCTACGAATGCAACTCATAAATCAAACTTTGTTCTACTTTTTCATATTTTTTTCGGCTGTTATCTGTAACTTCCTCTCACAATCCCCTTATCACTCGAATTTCCCTCCACACATTTTATTCAAATGCTACGTGTTGCATATTTTTTAACCTGCAACCTGCACATTGGTCATAACTTTTCCCGTCCATTTCCCGCCTCCTGGCCATGGCTTGTTTGATTTCTGGCCTGGTCTAGAAAAGCAAACACCATTCGCAGAGTTGTGTGAAAAATAGAGGCTCTTGTTTACGGGAATTTCGAGAAATTTAAGCAAAGAAATCTTTAAAATTATATAAATTTTTTAACGGAGTAATTAATGATTTCTTTATATAGATTTCTGACTCCGTTTCGAGGTACTCGGCTCTTCGATAGCCTGGAATCTGGCTTTCGCCACTCTATATTTATTTTCCCTGGCTATGATTATTATTTCATTTGGCTTTCTGCCTGATCTGGGCCCTGTGCAACATTCCTTTTCGGCCTTTTCATAATTCTTGGCGACTTTGTTTGTTTGAATTGGGGGCCCCGATGTTTTCGGTGGGTGGATTTGTTTCGATTGCAAGCATGGGGCACGTTGCCATGTTGCAGGCGTTGCAGACGTTGCTGGCGTTGCAGGCGGAGCGTGAAACGTGGCAAATTGATTAGCATTTAAATTGCTTGCGAAATGTGTGGCACAAACAGCAGTGGCAGCAACAAAAATTAAGCCATAAGCCCGAAAGCGGACCATAACCGGTGTCTCTTTTGGATGCCCCCACCCTCTATCCCATACCCCGTGCCACAGTGTTTCCGTGTGTCGCCTAGCCGGCTCCATCTGTTTTAAACCCACCGCCGCCACCACTGGCACTCTCGGCCTCGGCCACCCCCTGTGGCAGCCTTTTCCCATTTGGATTCCCATGGCTGCAATGAATTTCAAATAACGCATTGACCGCACTGCACCTTTGCCGCCACCTTTTGCGGACAACTCTGGGTGAACCTCAATCCCATTCCAGGTGCATATATGTGCGATATCTGTCCACCTTCACCGTCTCCCCTGCCGTGTGGTGGCAGCAACATAAATGGCATCAGCAACATTCGTTACGTTTACCGCCAAAAACAGAAAACTGGGAAAAAAAGGCAAGGGAAACCAGAAAAGCCAAAACAAAGGCAAAAAATGGAGTGCACAACACGAGCATAAAATTTTTCATGAATTTGTAATTTATGTGCTAAAATGTTATCGTTGTTATCGCTGCCTTTGTCTGTGTCTGTTGCCGCTGCTGCGTGTGTGTTGCTGTTGCATTGTTGCTGCTGTTGAAAGTTGTTGGCCAGCGAATTGTGGGGCACTTACCGTGGGCATTGGTGGCACGTGTGGCAGGGCAGGGGCAGAGCCAGGAGTTACACTACATTTAGAGTGCTTGTTAAGCGGTTAAAAATGCGTCAATGGTACAAAAAAGCAAATAAAAAATGAAAATGTAACTGAAACAAAATGGTTTATTATAAAAAATGCACAAACTTTAAGCATTAAGGCCACTTCCCGCACTCACCCACTCTTCGAATGCCAATATTTGATTATTTATTGACCCGATAATTAATTCGCATACATCTTTATTGTTTCTCAATCTTTATCTCTCGTATTGGAGAATATATAACCCATATCGATGTCAACGGCGGCAGCAACAATTGACGGGATTCTCCAGCTGCGGCTCCTTCTTAATGTGGAAATGCCACATCACACAAACAACTTCAATGCAAACAACGCGAAACAACAAACAACTCAATTTGCCACTGTGGAAGTTTCTTTCTTTCTGCTGTTGCTGTTATTATTGGCGATGTTGTTGCTGTTGCATATGGTATGTTCTGTCATCGTTAAATCGTTGACTTATAGCTGGGTTCCTACACTGGAAGAAACTGCTAATGCAAGAACATTTTTATACTCATGTGGGAACAGAAAAACCCCCCTTTGTTTTCGGTGTATCTTCTTAACAAACCATCCCTCTGGAAGAGAAGGATGATGACGCGGCATTGATGAGTCGCCAGTTGTCCTCGAGCCGCAAAAAACATTCAATTGAATCGCCAACAACAACTGAAACAACAACATTCAAAACTCTAAAAGGCCACTCACACATGCGGGCTGAAAAAAATACATTAAAGAAGGGGGATAGGCGGGTATAAGTCTCAAAAGGGACAAAGGTCAACGCCAACGCTTCGAAGTTCTTATATTTGTCTGACCATGAGAGCAAAGAAAGCCAGGGCCCAGAAACTTGATAAAGAAATTAAAAAATAAAAGAATCAAATAAGGAATTTTAAAGTATATCTCTTACTCTTCAAATACTTTATAAATGGATAGAAAAATATATATTTTTTAGTTGGAAAATCATCTAAGAAGAGAGTACCTTAGTTAGTGTTAAATTGAAACCCTTTAGGTAATTCTATTATCATCCCATAGAGTATAGCTCCTTGTAGTGCATTTTACTTTTAATTTTTAGCTATACTATAGCGAATACTTTGGGAAAACATATCCATATACAACATATCCAATCCATATCCATATCCATATCCATTAAGCTGCCGCCGTCAGCGATTCATGTTTGCGCTTTTGTCCAGACGTCGTTTTTCAGGTCTCAGTTCTGGCTCCTCCAATGTTGCCTTTGTAGTTCCCTTGCAGCTGCACTGGGAGAAAATACAGGTGGTTTCTACAACTGGAATCCATCATTTAAACTTTTCAATTAAGTTCAATTTTTTCCGGTGCTTTCCCCACATTTTTCCCCATTTGCTGTCATCGGCTTTGTTTTTGGTTTCGCTTAATGCAGCCCGCGACATGCAAAGCGGTCAATCCACCGGGGCCCCTGCTCTTTGGCCCCTGGATGCCAGCCCCGTCCAAGTCCCTGCCCGTGTCCCCATCCCTCCCCCATTGACCTTATCTCTCGTACGTTCGACGACATAATAAAACTCGCTCCGGTTTCTCAGCATTTATTCCGCTGTTTTGTTTTTCCGCTGCTCGCTTTAGGTTCTCGACATCGTAAAACATTTTTATAATGCGTTCACGTTGTTCGCCCAAAGATCGTTTAGAGGTTTTTTTCGATGGGGATTGGCCTGGGGATTGGGTACTAGGGCCTAGGGGGCAGGCACAGTGTGAATTGGCTGAAAAAAGGAGAGGAAGGGTGTATACTTTGTACTTAAAGTACCAAAAGTACGTTGCAGCTTTGCTAAGTATTCGGAAAATTTTAGAAAATTTTGGGTAGGGATTCCTATAATCTACATCTTATACATCTCAAATGATTTAAGTACAATTCCTACATTCATGGCACGCACTGTACCATCGCAGCGTATCTCTTTTTCATTTGCATTGCGGAGGTGCCTCAATTTTGTCTTCGGGCCATCAAATATTGAGCGCGTTTTAAGTGACACTTTACATCAGCATTGTCACTCGCTGTTCCCGTCTCTTTCCCCTTACTGTCTCCCTCTCACTCTGCCCCTCTCCTGTGCTCAGCTGCTATCTCTTTCCATGGTTTTAGCTGTATAGTTGGCTGCGTGAGGATCGTAAAATGTATTTTTTATGGTCGAAGGCTTTTTAGGAATTGTTTCGAGCTGCCGCCTTGCCGAGTTGCAGCATTGATGATGAAAAACTTGTGACTCCGTTTATCGATTGACTAAATTTTATGGCTTTTCTTTTCGCCTCGCCAGCCTTTCCTTAAAGTTGTTTAGTTTTGGAGGTTTTCTTTGTGGGATCGTTTGATCTTCTCCTAATTGGAATTCTCAGGCAACTCAGGTTCCGGTTTCCCAACTCTGCTTTCAGAAGCCAACGGAAGCAATTGTTGGGAAAGCTTTTATCATTTTTCTTTCATTTGTTAGTGTTAGGATTTGTGGGTGGTGCAGGTGGGTGGGTGCTACTAGGTGGATGGGTGGTTCCCGGTAGGTGGGTAGTTCCAGGTGGGTGGTTCCGGGTGTCAGCTCATCTCGAGAGCTGCTTCTGGCGCCTGTCATCTTGCATCGATAAAAATCTGCAGCTTCCTGCAATTTCCGCTTTTGACAATATGCGGGTTGCATACAAAGAATCCCACCCAGGGGGCTGACCTCCCCTCCTTCAGGTAAATATGTATTTAGATAAGTGACACTTATCTAGCCCATCCAGCCGAGAATTCCCATTCTTCGACAGTTCTTCTCGACTCGGCGGAGACACTTCAAACTGACTGCCGCACACGCAATTAATTCTCTTAATTGAAATTGCCGCCGCCTCCTGGCCACCTAATTGGTAGTTTCAGTGGGCGTGCCCGTACAGTTGGTGCCAGAAGGGGGCGAGGTCAGGAGGCATATCACTTGCCTCGGAAAGTGGCGCCCCAAATGAATGCAACCAGCAGAAAGGAGAAGAACGAGTTGCGAAAGATGAGAATCCCGAATGGGAATCGAGAATGAATGAATGCCTCAATGGATACGCACAGTGGATAAAAATTTAAACATCGATTTTATGTTCTCATTGGAATGTTCATCACCTCTTCTTTTTATTACCATATCTCAAGAATTCCTATTAAAATTAAATTCCTAAGTTTGCGCCATAAAGATTACTCTGATTGCCACATGCCATAAAATTAAACCCTTTGAATGGCCGGAAAGTGATTAAAAGCTATACATATATATTTGAATATATTCCGAATATTTTATGGTTTTTTCAAATGAAAATTCATCAGGAAAACTCACAGGTTTTGATGGAAAAAACATTGCATAAAATATTATTCAATCTCTAAGAGCCTGAAGCGTTGAAAAATATTTATGTTTGAATGATTTTTTATAGTTTCTTAATGTTTACTCCACTGTGCGGGTTGTGGGGCAAATGAATGAAAACATGGGATGCCTTTGCAATTGTGAGGCGGGTCCAGGGAGTGAGAAAGGCAGTAACTGGAAAATTGCGCGACAATTAAAGATTTTGCGCGACAGCCCGATAAAGGGCATGGAAAGGCAGGGACATGCTCTGACAGGGGGTAAAAAAACCCAAGGGGGTGGAAGAAAGGAATCCGGAGACCAAGGCGGAGGCGTCATCATACCTCGTCGTCGGTGCCCCAAATGTGAGTCAAGTGAGGCGTAAAGTGCATGCGGGATAGGGGTGCATGTGCAAAGGAAAACCATTTCACCGTAATTCTTTCTCCCCTTTTTCTCAGCCCCAGGAAACAGCCACACTCCACCCCCCTGGTTGTTGTCAACTTGTTGCAGGGGCACCAAGTACAGATCTTACGCCGAAGCGAATGTGACAACTCGGCTGACAAAATGCTAACAAGATGATGTGGCGCAAACTCTTTTCCAAACGTCAGTCTGGTTTTTCCACTTTTTTCCGCCAAGAACGGCAACAGCAACAAGCTGTGCCAACAAATGACCAAATGTCTGCCAAGTGTCGCCACCAAAACGGAGGCAAGAACACAGCCGACCACCCAAAGTGGCGTAGGCTGTTCTAGGATTTGGCAAGAAATAAAATAACGTTTCCCTTACTTTTTAATGCAAATTAAAACAAAGTTTCCAATGAATCTTCAAACAACCAACTTGAATTTTTAGTACTTTACATTTTTTTAAGAAGTTCTTGTTAGAGTATTCGAAGTTGCAACTTTTTAGACTGCCCCATCACCTCTAGGTTAGATTGAAATACTTTTCTTGAGAGCAATTTATGAGCTTCAACAGAAGAGTAGAAAAAATGGCCAAACAAATTCTTCTCGGCGGCCACGCGGCGTATGCGCAATTTTCCCCCTATGCCAGGCCGTAAATCATTCTGGCCAATGCTTGACATCTATGAGGGGGTATCTATGTGTTAGTGGGTGTGTGTGTGTGTGTGTGTTAGTGTGTAGGTGTCAACGCCCCACTGTGGGCGTGGCAAATGCTTCAGTGTGTGTGTGTGTGCGAGCGTTAATCTTCACAGTGACTGCAGTCGCCGCTCGTCTTCGCATTTCTTCTGCCTTTGACAGCGGAGACCGGCATTTAGTTTTAATTTATGGCGCATTTGCTCACTTTATGTTCATTTCTCGGCACCCACCCACCCATACAGTTCCCCCGAGAGGGTTACGCCCCCGTTTTGATTGCCTTGGGCAGGAAAATAGATGCCAAGGAGTCTTTGAAGATCGCTCCTCAGAACAAAGGCATTGTTCGTCAAAAGTTAGTGTAAACAAAATGAAAAACCTTTTAATGAGGCTTGATGCTTTTAAAGCACAGGTGTTGCTAATAGTCCTACGAGATGATCCGCAACTGCATTGTTCACTCCATCTATTGACCTGCCCTAATCCTAGAACGGCAACAGGAAGCAGGGATAACAACCGTGGAGCATGGGTATTAATTTGGACTATTCAATGTGCCACTTAATACCAGAGACGTGTCAATTTCATGGCTGACGGAATCGGCAGAGATGCTGATGCTGTTGCGATGCCTCCTCAGAAGGAGAGAGACAGCCCGCCATTGGGGATTAATTACAGCCATCAAAAGTTATTATACGCAATTATCGCAATGTTGGCAACGTGACTACGTTCCGGGGCCACTTCAGACCACCCGACCCGAATGGCGAGAATACATGGTCTGACTTTTGGTAAATTACTTACCAAGCTTTAAATATTGCAGCCGCTGTGGGGCTTTACAATCTCGATAAAATATTTAGGGCAATGAGGCAGTGAAACATCATAAATTTATTCATTAGGAAAGGCTTTCGGCTCGGGTAATTTACAATAGTTGAAATAGAAATCAGTTATTCGGGCAAAGCTGGCAAATACATCATCCAGCCATCCGACCAGGCACATTAACATCGAAAACCTCAGCAACAGTTGCAGCACCAACACCCGCATTAGAGAGCAGCATTAGGGAGGCAACAACAAGCTCATCAACATCTCCATCAGCAGCAACAATTAAATTGCCGGCCGAACATTTTCATTTGCTTCCTCAGCGGGGCATTTCCAGTCCCCCAGTCCAATGCCCCATTGGGCATCCTGTGGCCGAAAACCGCAGTCTCTGGACCCCGAAACCCCTAAACCTCGAACTCGTTTGTCAGCTGGCAGAGGAATCTTTCAAAATTTGTCACTGGCTGGTGTAATTAACACTTTGCCAAAGAATTGAACTTGCTCGACCGCAGACGAGGAAAATATCCATTAACAATGGCCCAGCCCCATCTCTCCGGAAGAGTCTCACCCGGTTTTCGAATATTTTCACAGCGGGGAGGTGCTAAAACAATTAGAAACAGCCGCGCTTCGTCGCCTGTCATTAACGCAGAATGCGACAAAAATGATCAGAGGCAGCGCCAGAGAGTTCTAGAAAAGCAGACAAGTGTGCAATTTCAAACTGCACCCAAAAAAATATTTTGAAATTAGATAATATAATAGAATATCCGAAAAGAAATTACCCCGATTATGGTAGGGATTTCTTTCCGTGTTTCCATATTTGATACCTTTTCTTTTAGTTACTTTGGGAATATTTTTTCAAGTGTTCTTTAACTCATATTTCCCCCTCAGCTTGCATATTAAAAAGCACTTTTTGTGGAGTTTGTCGCGAGCGTAAATTTGAAAACTTTTGTTGATTGAAGCAATTAGCAATTGGCCTCGGTCTTGGCCTGGCCAAATGTTTGTCTAATTACACTCGGCACACACTTTGCACAGCTTTCAGCATGCTGCCATTTGTCTTCATTCGGTGGCGAATGGGGGCTGGCGGCTGGTGGCTGGCGGTTTATTTGCCTTTGTCACGGCGGCGGCATGCAGCATGTAGCATGCAACATGCGCACCAGCAACATTGACAGACTCCTTCAACAAAAGGGGTTAAGGGGAGACTACTCGTATTTTTTGCAACAAAAATTAATGTGGCAAAAGTTTGCCATCGCCTGGCAACTGCAACAAGCTGCCAAGCCGCCTTTCCGTATTTTCTCGCCAATTGCAACCTCCATCATCCGGGCCTTTTGACATTTCTCCCTTTTTTTGTTTTTGGTTTTTTTGGGTTGAGGCGCCTGTGGTTTTCACTGCCATAAAATGATATTTTATAGCGTATTCCGGCTGCTGTTCCCGGCCGTACTATAAATAAGTTTACGGCTGCTTGGCTGCAGTGCCAAATGTTTAATTATATAAAGGGCGTGGTCCCTCCCGGAGCCCAGAACCGGAATCCGGAGAAAAGCTGACAAATTGATTGATGATCTGCTATAAAATGTCTCGTTTGCTGTAAATGTAACGCAACATAAATTTGCTAAAAATTATGGCAAGGAACGAAGAATGCGAAATATAATCAGCCGGGAAAGAGTAAAAAGTGGAACAAAGCCTCCAGCTCGGGTCCCAGAAACCCCAGAAACCATAAAAAGGCAAACAAGGGGAATTCTGCAATGTCTGGACTGGATCGAAGGGGGCCAGAAGTGCAGAAGTTATAATTAAAAACATATGTGCCATGACCCAAGGCGACCAGAGAGTGGAAAACGTTGAAAGTCGGGGGAGAAAGTGGGGCCAGACACCGATGAAAACGAGGGGTTGAAGTTTACTTAACCCCGAACTGGTTAATTAGAAGACTGTGGAGGAGTCGCAAATGAAATGCAACCAGTCAAGGTCAAAGGAGTGAGTAACTCGATAAATGTGAAGGAAAAAATATATGAGGTTTCTTTTCACATTTCACATTTTGCCAGAAACCTTCGGCTTTTTGGCCACAATTTCTCAGCCACCTCTACGGCAACTCTTTAAGCCAAACTAGCAAAGTCGTTTCTCCTCAATCGCCAGGACGCTTGTATAACCATTTCTCCCCACTAACAACTTACCAGGACAACATTCACTCCTCCTCCCACTTAAGGGTACCTTTACCTGTTCCGAAAATTCGCTGAATCGTCACAAAATCACTTTTACGATTTTGGCTTATATACTCGTATACTCGTCGTATATTTGGCAATAAAGAGGAAAAAATAATATGCCAAACTAGCCCAATACAACTGAGAAATCTCAGAGTCGCACTGACTCTGGAATCTCAGTTGCAAACTTTCGGCAGCCACTGTTCGGGGCTCAATAAAATTGCACAAGGAAGGAGCTGGCAAACAAAGTAATTTTTATAGCAGCCGACATCTTCCCGCTCACATGATGGTTGGCGTTACATATATGGTTGGTACTTTACTTATATTTTCCTCTATTTTTTCGCTGGACCACCTTCCTAGGAGGGTTTCCAGCTCCCAGCTCACAGCTCACAGCTCACAGCTCCCAGTTTCCATCTCCATGCTTTTGGGGTTTTGGTTTTGGTGGGGTTGATGGCAGGATTTTTTCCCATCTTTCCGCAACGTCACAAAGTTGCCGTTGCCGCAATCTGTTGAGGCTGCTCCGGAACGCGGAAAAGGTGGAGTCGTCTGGTAGTTCAATTCGTTAGCCAGGAGGTGGCCTGGGGAAGTTGGATATTCATAGCTGACTGCGAACAATTTACGCCTCACATTACACAAGCTTTTTTTCGAGAGTCAGCATGACGCTTTGTGTATTTACATTTATAAAAAAAATATATATATTTTTATACCCATGTGCATCATCAATGTGTTGTGGCAACTTTCCCCTAATTTCGAGCTGCAACTTATTGAAAACGAATGGCGTGTGAAAATTTTCGGGCGGGGATGCCTCCATTTTTTCTGGTTATGAGTTGGCTGGAAATCGCATCCAGTCATATACCGAACATATATCAAATCGGAAAAATGATACAGGACATCTGCCATATTGGATAAAAAGGAGATATTGTATTTATTATATTTATCGCTTTGGGTCTGCGTATTCTTTGTGGTTTAAACTTTCTGATACCCTCTTCCGGACGGGATAATCACCTTCTTCCTTAATTGCTTGCCACGCCCCCACACACGGCCAGTCACACATGAGACAAAAATCCACTCAACTGTGCTTCAGTGCGAACTTTCCAAACAGGATGACACAAATTAGGTCCCGAAATTAGCCAGCTTGCAGGAGGCGGAGGCGCCGAGCGGAAAGGCCCTGAAATTCAGATAGTAACAGCTTTTGCCGGAAATCTTCTGGGCTGGAAAATATTTAGGCAAAAAGTGCCGGCAAACTGTGCCCTGTTGCACACAGAACTTGGCCCGGCGTCGGGCCAAAGTCGGAATCCGGTTCCGGATTTCGGATGCCTCATTTTTTGCTGCCTACTTTGGGACGCGCCTGGGCAGGCAACTGAACTGTTGCAAGCATTGCACATTTTTTAGTGTAAATATTATTGGCAACAAACACTGGAAGTGGCAGCGGGAGGGCGGGGCTGGTGGCAGGTGGCAGATGGCAGGCTGACAATGGGCGCCTCAAGTGGGTGTCTGAACTTAACGGTCTGCGGGAAAGAGTGGCTTCGAGGGTGCTGCTGTTGCACTTTAAATGCACTTGAAAGTGTTTGCTCATGCCACTCCACACTTGCCCCACACACTTGCCCCACACACTTGCCCCCCAAACTTTGCATCAGGTTGGTAGGATTTTTAAAGCGACTCTTTTACTTTCCCGGCTTTGTCGCTTGCTCTTTTTTCGGAGGAGACTTTCTTACAACTACCTAGGAATATATTTACTAATTTTATTTTATATTTTCTGGCTTATTTTTGGTTGTGTCTGCTCTACAGTTCTCATTCTGCTTCTCTTCCTTGCATTTTAAGTGCATTTCGGACGGGTCTGCATCCGCACTTTTCCACTTTTTCCACCTTTCCACATTTTTGTATGTGTTTGGGCCACCTTGTGCTTAGCCATTTTTAAGTGACTTGCCGTCGACTGTTGCACAAAGAGAAATAATGTGGAATACTTGTATTTGTGGCAATACTTAACCCCCTACTAGTTGCTTATTTATTGTGGCTTTTTTGTTGTTGTGTACTTTCCCCCGAAGCCTTTCTCTCGCCCACTTATAACCCTGTATATGCGTTGCATACTTTTCAGAGTTGGCGTTCGCTTTTCCGTTTCCAGCCATAAATCATCTCGTTGAGTGCCACACAGTGGCAAAAGGCTTAAAGTGTTAAATCAGCACAAATGCTAGGGGTTAGAGGTTAAAGGGGTGAGCCAAAATGGGACAAGCATACGGCGGAAAATTCAAATCACATTATTGTGTATTTTATGCTTTTGTACTGTGCTTTGAATAACAAATAAACTTATATTAAAAATGGATTTAATTAAAGAACTTTGACTTCAAGCCAAATTATAATCTCCTCTTATTATACAGAAAGGACAGTTCCATTTCAATCTCAATCTCTTTAGGCGTAATCAGTTCAATGCTCATTGCAGAGTGGCCTTTCAGGGAATCTCCAGGCTTTTGGGCTCGGATTTATAGTTCCTGGAAACGGCTGCCCCTGACCGCAGAGTCAGGCCACAGGAAACTTCTCAGACCGCAATAACCAAGTGACCCAAAGCCCAGCCAGCGCTATCTAAGCCAACTCACACACACTGTTGTACAGGAAGGGGTCCAGACCAGGATCTAGGGTCCTGGAAGCCCTGATCCCTGGCCGTGCTCGTTGAGTTGCAAATTTTAATCCCAGAGTGAAGCTTAAACAAATTTTGTGCTTCGACCGGCATATGTGGGCATAATTGAAGTCGAAGCGAGTCCTTACACTGAAGGATAAAAGAAAAGTTACAAAAATATACACTTTAATCTATAGTAGACTTTAATGTATTTCTTCCTTCGCTTAATCTTCTGTTTTTAAAAACTTACATGTTTTTTTTCGAGTGTTTTTTCATCCCATCGACACTTTGCTCACATGGTTCTATTGTATTTGCATTAGAGTAGTAAATGCAAAGTGTTATAAGCTTTATTATGGTAGTCATAGCAGCTCCCTCATATTATGGCAGCTCCCCCCGAAATTCCTTTGCTCACGCTCTTGTGTTCCGCATATGGGTCGGTCCCAGGCACGAGTCCTGGCTTACTTCTGGGAGTTTTCTGTAATGATGTGCCCAAATCCCACTCACGCAGAGGCAAACTATAATCCGAATTCCATCTGCTGGGATATTAGGGCCAAAAAGAGGAAGAGCTGGGCCAAAACCAAAAGGAATCCAAGATTTTAAATACTCTCTCTTCCCAGTGTAAACCAAATTAATTCACAAATCCCCTCCAATCCCCTCCAATTGGCAGCCAAGAGCGTTTGGCCTAAACCCCAAAAATGGATTGATAATATCCCGCAAATGATTAACTTGTCTGAAAGTTTTTTGTTAGCGCCTTGGGGGGTCTGCAGACGGAGAAAGGCGGGACCAGAGAAGGGTCTGTGGGCTCATACATGTAAGCCCACGTATGCTAATAGTTTTCCGAGCTTCCAGCAGATTTGTCAAAGAACCCCGGACCCGGGCTTTCCGTATTTAAATCAATCTGCCAAAGGGGGATAAGGAAATAGTTGATTGTGGTTTCTCATCAAATTAGATTCGAATGGCATCGTTGATTGGCCTGCCCTGAACTGACAGCCCATAATGAGATTGAATTTTTCTCCGACGAGGCTGAAGAAAAGGGTTTCCTCTTCGCATTAGGCAGGGGGATGGGGACAGCCTGATTTATGCAACTGTGTCAATGTCAAATGCCGCCCATAACTCTTTGGCCAGCCCTCGCCAAGCCAGCGCATAAATATTGTATCACATGGCGTCATAAAAGAAATAATGATAAATAACCAAATCAGCAGCAGCCGAAACAGAAGTGTCTCAAAATGACTTCATTGCAGTGAATGCGACACAAGATATTCATAAACAAGGAGACAAGTCTCCAACTCGGATATATATCTTATCCCCACTGCTCTGTCCCCGACTTTGCACTTCTCTTATCCGCAACGAGGCGGTAATAAATCTCTTGGCAAAAGGCGAAAAGGCAAATCGTACAGATTATTAGGCCTCTCACTCCCCTGCCTCTTTCATTGTCTGTGCTGCTGTCTCTTTCCCTTTCCCTTGCCACATTGCGTCAGGAAAACATCTGGTCGCATTTCGAGGATTTTATGGATGCGAAAAGGGAGCGTCTTCCCAATAGAAATACTTATGTTTATGCGATGAGCCCAAGTTCTGACGGCGGATTAAGAGTATTTGCATAAATATTGAGAACATTTTGAATACCTAAGTCATCGAGTGGAAATCAAAATTATTGACTTGCAGATTGACTTGCAATGGACTTGATGGAATCTCCCGGATCTGGGATCTGGGATCTGGAAACTGGTAACTTGGAACAGCTAATTGCTGGCCATCTGTCAACTAACCGCCAACGGCAATCAAAAAGTTAAGAGCCAGAAAGAGCGACAATTCGACCGCAAACTAATTTATTAAGCCCCTTCCTCTTCACTTCACCTCGCTGCGAAAACTAAAACTAAAACTAAAAGTTTTAAAGCTTTTGGCTCGCCCCATGCTAACCGCTATTGGACATGGCTAAAATATGCAAAACTAACATAAATCTCAATTTGGAGATTTATGAAAAAAGACTGACCCACACACCAGGACCATAGAGCCACAAAAAAATAGAAATAGAAAGGATAAGGAACAAAAAAGGAGAGTTGCCCGCAAAGTAATAAAAAATTTGTAATTCCAATTCAGAAAAAAAGAGAGATATATAGTGAGGAGAAAATAGTTGCACAGGGCAAATATCACCAAAAAAATACCACAAACAACGGAGCAATAAAACGAGAAATCCTTTCAAAATAAAATAACTAAAAATAAAGTGAAAAACTGTAGAAAATCCGATGGGAAACAAAAAATGTCAGCGAAAAATGAAAAGTTCAAAGGACAAAAGCAAAAACTGTTTCAAAAACCATTTCATGCAAAGGATACCCTAAAGGTTAGAACAAATACGTGTATTTATTGAAAATAGGATAACAAAATTAGGTAATATAACTAGATAAAAACGAGGGTAATAAATACCTGGAGTTACCTTAAAAAAATCGTAAATCAAACAAATTAAAATTAAATTAAATCACTTCCATCTTACACACTGCTCCACACAAGTATGCGCCCAAGACCCGTCAAGATAAATTACTTACCGTAAGTTCTCCCGCAAAACTTGGCGCTGAACAAATTGAAAAGAAACAACCGAAAAAAATTCAGCATTTCGCGAAATAAAAAATCTCTGGGGAGGACATAGGGAGGACATGACAAAAAAGGGTTCTGCCTTGCCCTAATATTTTATTTGGCAGCCTGCCCCACCTCCATCAGCCCACTGCCCTCTGCCCCTTGGCCTTTACCCCACACACCAAATCACAACCCAACAGTGCGTGTGTAAAATCTGTTTCTGCTTCGACTTCAATTATTTTTTACACAATTTTCTTGTGTCTCTTGGAATGGCGCTACGGATTTTTTCATAGTTTCTAGTGTGAATGCACTGGGAAAAATGGAATAACAAAAGAGTTAGGAAGATCTTCGCAAATATAATAAAATCTAATAAAATAAAACGTATCAAAACTATATTAAGTATACGCCCCGTGTGATTTTTATTGCTTTGTGGAAAATCGTAAACCTACAATAAAAAATGGAACAATCTTTGAGATTCAATTGGGAGAATTAAGGTTAAGAAATGGAGTACATCTATGGAATATTTTTAATTTGTATTTATAGTCCGTAATTAAGAGAAAAAAAACTATTATTTCATGCTATAATCATAACTCTCCTAGTAAACCCTTATACGTATAAAGCATATATAAATAATCTTTATTCCCAGTGTATTTTTTGTTAGCTTTGAACATTTTTTAGGCCGCGTTGTCGTCGTTGTTGTTTCTGTTCCTTGCATATTTTTTTGCTTCTCCCGTTGGCGCTTCTCATAAATTTTTGGGCTATCCGTCGGCGGTAAAGA
The DNA here is from genome assembly GCA_035047325.1 of Drosophila vallismaia. Taxonomy (NCBI): domain Eukaryota; kingdom Metazoa; phylum Arthropoda; class Insecta; order Diptera; family Drosophilidae; genus Drosophila; species Drosophila vallismaia. The sequence goes on along the minus strand of JAWNPU010000090.1, from coordinate 19,481,089 downwards.
ATCTATGCCCCAACCCGGTCCAACTCGCCCCAACTCGGTCCAACTCGCCGCCCAGCTCCGGCTGCTGTTATTCTAATTTTATGGAAATTCCTACACTTTTTCTTGCCTTGCTGGCAGCGCCTTTTCTTTTCGTTTCTTTTCTTTTCGGCGCACAGATTTGTGTTTGAGAAAAATCTGTTTGTCATACGCTTCGTTGCGCCTCATTTTGCCCTGGAGAAGGGGACGCTGAGACAGAGAGAGTAGGATTCGGAGAAAAGCAGGGAAACGCCGAAAAATTTATTTGCCGGCCTCCGAAAAAAACAAAAAATTTGCTCCATTCAAAGGCTGGACAGTGGGTGCCATAAGTATGGTGTGTCTTCTGGCAGCGGCCTCCGCAAGGAAAAAACTTTTCACAACGCATAAATTTGCCTGTTTTAGTTTTTTGCGCCACATAATTCTCTCAGAACGGCCAGCATATGCTGAACCACTATAGAACCACCTCCTTACCATCCGCGACTTTTCGTTACGAGTCAAAAAATTTCATTTTAAAGCAGGCGCAAAGTGAATTTTAATGATTAAGTTCTCGTCGAGTAAATGAAATATCTATTTAAGCACTTTTTCTACATTAAATGGAATTAAACACAATTCAAAAATCAGTTTATTAAGATTTTCAAATATTAATTAATTCACCGAAACGCCAACCAATTAATTATGATTCAGGGATGCAGAAAAACAAGAGGGAGAAAATTGGGGGCATTGTAATTTCATAAATTCGAGTCTCACGCCGCCGAATTAGTGTCAAAACGATTCCAACTAATGAGGCGCTATTAAGAGATATATGGAAATGTATAATTAGGCAGGGACCTTCTCCTTTTCGCACTTTCCAAAAAATTGGAGAGACAACAAACGAGTCGTCTAATATTTGTTGTCATTTGTCTATTTATGATAATTAAGGCCTGACGTTTTTATGTTATTAATTCATTTGACACAAAGTCGAACCGCCCCGCCCACGTGCCTTCAATTTTCTAATTTTGTCAACCTCCAACGGATGTCTTCGACCACAAAAAGTTAATAGGCAGAGACCGAGGCATGACCCCAAAAAAAAGAATCTGTAGTCTGAAAAAATAAAAGCCAGAGAAGCGCGAGGAGAAATAACAAATAAAATCAAATGGGCCGGGAAGGTGAGAAAAGTGTTTCCCATTTTCTTCACATTTTCCCTATATTTTCCCCCTCTAGTTAACCCAGAACTCGGAGGCATTAGTCGCTGATCGGTGAGGGCGTTTAAAAAGTGCAGCAGCCTCCCATAAAAGTGGCTATAAAAACAAGGGGTCCAGGGTGCTGTGAGGGTGTGGGTGTTCAACTTTTCTAATTCATGTACTTACTGACTCTTCCAGTTCTACTTTTCGAAAGGCAAATCCCTCAATGACAGCTTGGACTTTAATTAAAAGAGCAGTATAATTTTGTTTTGAAAGCACGAAAGCAAAGCACGGAAAACAAGCACTTCAAATACAAGCTGGAAATTATGGAAAAGTAATATGAAAGTAGGAAACTTTTCTATGGACAGAAGAATGATATAATTTAAGTAATAAAAGCTGTGCGACCAAAAACACTTTTCAATTTTCAACACTTTCCCCTTTTGGTTTTCCAAGCAACCACCGTCCAGGGAGTTTCCCTGCGGAACCAAAATCGGAGTTTATTTTTATAGCATCGGAGAGCAGGCAACAAAAAATCAATTGTCTTACACACTTGTGCATCTCACCCACAGCCCCGCCTCCCCATTTCCTTACCGGGGGCGTGGCACGCACATGACATATGTCAAAAACAGACCCGGGGAGTAGGGAGTGGGAAAATGTAAAATAAAATATATATTCATACATAGTAGGGTACGGGTTCTACGGGTGTTCCGTCTGTTGAAAAAAAGTGTCATGAGGATGGAAAGAGCATCCAAAAACTAAGGGACAGGGACTCGAAAAAGGGTGGGGGTATTGCTGCTGACAAATAAAACTGTCAGTTTTAATAACAAAACGAGAAGAACAACGACGACCAGGGAAGCCCAAAGATGGAAAAGTCACTCCAACAGCGACTAAACTTACTTTAAAGCGACCCCAAGTGACTCTGCCATCTGACAGATTACAGCTGCGATAAAGTGCATTTCTATTTGTGTTTCATTTCTAATTAGAAATTATTATTCATCTCGGAATAGAACTGATAAAAGTTCTCTTGCATGTCAACCAGCCCATAAATATATCAAAAATTTCAATTGAAGGGCCAAAGACCCTGCCTCCCCGATAATACTATATCTTTAATGGAGATAGAAAAAATGCTCAACTTGAAAATACAATAATTAGTTTAGGACTTGTTCTTATGTATGAAAGTAGTTGAAGCCAAACTTTAAATGTAATTTCTAACTTTGTGCTTGACTGCAACTTTAATCAACATTTCTTCTTTGTCTTTCCAGGTAAGTCCCCGAGAACTTTCTCCCAACCAACGTCCTTCCCAAATAAGGTAAACAAGACAAACACCCAACTTCTTTTGAAACTGTGTCGGTCTCGTTGTCGTTCTCGTTGTCGTTCTCGTTGTCGTTGTCGTTGGCGTGAAAAAATCCATTAGAAGTGGAACTATGTATGTCAATCGATGGCAGAACGAAAGAACATTGAGCTCCAAAGAGGCAGAAGGCTCTGGGCCAAAACAGTAGACGAAGAACAGTGGAAATACTGATATTGTTCTAGTTCGAAAATATTAATTAGTTAAAGTTTTAATAGAGACAGAGGAAAATTATGTTATTAATTAGGTACTCCGATTAAAGAGTTAATTTGAATATATAACCAACTGATGATTATGAAAATTAATAACGAGTAATTGACACAAAACCCTGAAACGATTGATGGGCTCGACTCAAATGCCTCCCCGAGTGGGATCGTAGAACCGAAGAAACCCAGAAACCCACATGTTTGCTGGTCTGTGGCAGCCATGAATTATTTACATACCGACTCACCCAAATGCATTTCTAATGTTGCAAATGCAGCAAAACAGAAAGTGCAAATGAGATTTTGCTTTCACCTCAGACAAGGATGAATTCGATGCCAACGCTCGACTGTCAGCAGTGAGGCAAGCCAAGTCAAGCCATCTCAGCCCTATTGATTTTGGTTTGGGGATAGTCTTTGGTCTTCAGGTCTCCAGTTCTCCAGGTCCGGCTTCTGGTCTCGTTTCTATATTTGGGGGCTTAAGTGGCTCTCTGTCTATGTCTCTGTCTTTGTTCAAGCTTTCAGGAAAATGTGTGGCAGTAGTGGAAATTCAAAATGAAATTAATTTCAATTGAACTTAATTGACAAATAGCCGCAGTTCGTGTTTGAGGTTGCGTCATTAAAATTTTAGGGATCCAAAGAAGTTAGAAATCAATTATTTAAGGAAAGGTAACCACATAGCACATCTTACATAGCATATGCCAAATATTTTTCCATTTCTTGGGAACAAAGAAAAGTGAATTAGATTTCTCACAACTTGTACATTCCATTTCGTTTCCATTGGAATTTCCGCAGTCAGTGTCACAATCAGTTGGCAAACAATTGAATGCCTCATCAGCCGGCAAAGGACTTCGATTGATATTATGGGACAGCTATTTGTGAGGGTCCTGACTGCCCCTACAACCTCCTCCCCCGCAGACAGCTGTTATTATCAAATAACCGCGCAGCATATCAAATAACAAGAAACAAACTTTGTCAACACGAGCGGAGAAAAATGCTGAGCTGGGAAAGTCAATGGTGGCGAGGACCAGGACGACGAGGAGGAGTAGAAGGAGCTTAACCCGACTGCAAAAGGACTCGAATAATGTTTTCCCGGTGACAGAGGAGCGGAGAGGGGCAATGTTTGCACATTTGCTGGTATTTGCAAGATATTTGTGTATCCCCTGGATACACTTTCCTGGGGGAAGCAAAGTAGAGTGCAATTTGATATTATTGCCAACTGGCAAATACACTCGAGCTATTACAGTTCTATCTGTATCTTTGTATCTGAGTATCCAAGTATTTTGTATCTGTGTGTATCTTGTATCTGTGCATCTTCTGCATCTGTCGGCTGAGGTTTTGCACATTTGTTTGCATTGTTCGGATCTGTGGCTGAGCATTCTCTGCCCTAAAATATGATTAAATATTTCGTAATGAGTCTGCGGATTCTGCAAACCCTCGACATGAGTGCAAGAGAGACAGTGTCCTGGCTAAAGCGAGACGGGCGAGCTAATTGAAACTGTCAAGTTTGCTCGGGCTGTGGCTCAAGTCACTTCCAGGTGCCTCAAAACTTCTTACCCGGCCCCATAGAACGTCAAGTCATGTGTGGCAAACTGGTATCTCGTAGGTAAATATTTGCAGGCAAGGGTTTGAGGTTGCTTCATTAACAAAATTGGGAATGGGTGCTCTCAAAGTATGAAATTCAGTGTAATTTTCATTCCGACAGATAAATTGTTAGCTAAAAGTCTGACATTTTTCATGGAATTTAATTGTGTGCGGTGATACTTGAATACTTGACTATTTTAACCCAAATCAACAAAAACTTTTGCTTACTCTGAGGTCAGACTCTCTGGCAATTGATTAAAATTTGAATCTAAATTTATGGTAATTAAATTTAAAACTTCCCACATCGTACATTTTAATCACAGATCTAAAGTGTCGCTACCCAAAAACAAAACTAGATTCCAATCGAAATCAGATATGAACCTATCCCAACATTTTATAGCACTCAAGGTCACCAACAAGGATAAGGGAGAAAGCTGGGCCACTTCTCCGGTTTCGGTGTTTCGGGGTGAAATGCTTAAATTGTTTTTCGTATAAATTTCAAATTAACAAGCCCTCGACTCGGGAAGTTAACTGATTTATTTCGGATTTGTGACAACAACCGGAGCTCGTCGGGACACATGAAACCCTTTTTGAGCTATCCCTACGCCCCCGCATCCCTGTTGCCCTCTTTATGAGGCTTCTGGCTTCGGATTGGATCTGATTTTATTTTGTGACCCTTTTTTTATTTTGCGGGGGCCTCATAGGATCAAAGGATTACGCAAAGTTTGGTGATGCGTAAAATGAGTTTGATGTTGATATAAACATGTTGATGATGTTTTAATGTAAATAAACCTGAGCAGCCCAGAGCTCCATTCTCTGGGCCATCGATTTCATGTAATAATGTGTAATCTGTGGAGAGGCCAGTCGACCCAAAGAAATAGAGTTGTAATCTATTTTTGTAACACTAATCCCGCCCAATATACTTAAAACAAGTGTAATTCATCGCATATCTAGAGACCAAGGAAATACTTGGCAAGTAAGACCTCTGGCCTCTGGAAAGTTGAAGCCACTAAAAGCCAGCTCAGAGTTTATTAAATACGAACTGTCTTCGAAGGATGAAAAGGATATTGATGCGTGACCGCAGCACGTAGCTGTGACTATAAATTCCCCGGCAAGTGTTTTAAAAAATGTTTATAATTTTTGATGTCGACCCCCGAACCCTGATCTGGACCTCGCCTGAGACAGAAACGGAGACGGAGTCGAGTTTCTATTTTCGGTTGGGCCACACGTCCTGCACCTTTGAGCCTGGGAAACTCTCGGCACGCGTCCCGATGAAGTTCGAGCTTTCCAGCATTTCGGAAGGCGGGACAACCGAGGGTTCAATGTCCCCAAGGCATCGTCTGAATGACAGCTACATCCGAGACCTGTGAGATTCCTCCTGCCGCTGCCGCCATCGACTTCTGGCTTGATATCCTTTCCGCTTTGCCGGGTTGGACGTGCGTAGTTTTCCATATGACTGCTCTGGGAATTTTGTGATGTGTGTGCCTGCTAATACTCCTATATATCCTTAAATGCACACTCACAATATTCCCTTTGCCTTTTGGTAATGCGCTTATTATGATGATGCCATATAAAATAACAATTTAGCCGGGCATTACACAATTTGTGTGTGTCTCTGTCCTGGCATATGTCCATGGGTCCGACAGTAGTCATCTGTTTCTCCGATCGAACCTGTTCCCCTGTCCCCACTCCGGTGTCCTGTTTTCTGCCCATTAATCCTTAATGAATTAATCAGCACGTGGTCTCTCTTTCTCCCAGGACCCTGTCGGTCCGTTTCTACCTGAGCCATAAGTCTCCAGGTGTCCGGAGAAAACAAACAGCTGCAGTCCCAAGTTTGACTCCGGATTGAGCAATCATACATGCAAATATCTTCAATATTGGAATATTTCAATGGTTTGTTTAAATTAGATTTATACACTCTACTTATTCGGAAACGGGCTTAATTAGCAGAGTGTTTGTACCTGAGAGGCTCTAGTTTCATGGTTGATGGATTTTCGATGTGATGTTTTGCAGAGATGGGTAAATTTATTCTGCAGATTGTTGAAAATTTTGAGGACGAAATGATGTTATTAATTTTGTTATCATTTTTTCTCTTTCACTATTATTAATATATAAAGTTGAAAAGGCAAAACTGAACTCGCATAAACCTACTCTGTCTTAATTTCCAAAAACTTTGTCCTATCGGGTTTGGCATTCAATTTCATCCTTCCCCTCAGCTCAGGGAAACAGAACAAAGAATCGAATTCGAATTGAAAACATCTGTTCCAAGGGCATTAAAGGCTCGGTCTCGGTCTCGGTTTCGGGCGGGGCAGGGGTATGGGTCAAGCGGCTGAGGGGTCACAGGTCACAGGGGTGGGACATTAGGGATGACCATAACCGAAAACATATTTGAAGTCGGACTAAATAAAGCAAACACGTGACCCTGATGAGGAAGATGACACTGGGAAGATTATACAGCGACTGAAGAGTGGGTGGGGAGGGGTAGGCGGATCAAATTCTGTAGCCCTAACGGTTCTCCCTTAATTGTTGACCTTCCGCCCAGATTTGGGCGCTGCCGTATTTGGCTTTCGCTTCTGTCTTTCAATTATAAATTCCTCATGGTCAATACGCTTTAATTGCTCTCTTTATTTGGTCAGCCAGCCGGTCCGCTCAGGCGCCGCTTCTAGCCATTTGAACGATGTCCACCCAAGCGTGAAATACATTAGCGTTTGGACCTTGTTAGTACACACACACACACCCCCGCACACCCTCCAGTACACACACACAGCCTAGTCAGACGCACGCAAACTCATTTAGGGCCCAAAATGGGAATCCCCAAAGAGCTTTTCTGGCCCCAAAGGATGTCGGTTGGGGAGGAGAGGGGTTAAGTACTTCGATACCCTGGAAAAGGCTACATTTCTACATTTTTAGGGTGTATCTCCTGGACACCCAAATACCCGAAAACCCCTGTCCAGCCATGATGTTTTCAGTTGTCTCTTGCAACGGACATTTCTATTTACCGCCATTATTTGCCACCCCCTGGCTGCCCCTGGCAACCACCCCCGCAGCCCTGTCTGTTTGTCCTTATTCCTGTCAGCTGTCTAAAGGACTCCCCGTACAGCATTTGAAATGCTTGGGAGTCTGGCTATTAAATCGAAAAACGATTACAAACTATAATTCAGTGTTTGTTTTGTGTTGCACCCAAGGGGGTGGGTTCCCCGTTTTCCAATACGAATTTAGCGTAAATGTCAATTCCATTCCAAAACCCCCTTCCTGCCCCGTTCTGCGGTCACTCCATTGTTTCATTTTCACACGCAACAATAATTCCAATCCCCCGGATAACTCCAACTCCTCCTTCGTTTTTATATTTCCCATTTTCTATTTTGTGTCCTATGCCATTTCCCCAGGGACTTTCATTTTGGGCCATAAAATTGCATCACATTTTATGTGCAATTTCGGTTTTATTTGCTTTTGATTGTGATTTGATCAATATGTTCCTCTTGTTCTCCCCGAGTGCCTTCCTGGCTTGTTCCATTTGTTTCTGTTAATTGAAATGTTCATTGAACTGGTTTCGTTGGCCATGTAACTCCCCCATGAATAGCTCTTTCGAGTCAGAGGCCGAAACCAATTAATAATAAATTATGAAATTCAATCGAAACAGCTTGGAAAGTTCAGCTACTTTGGTTATAAATTCAATCATACCCTGTAAGCATAAATTATATTAGAAACTTATCCCCAAACACCACAACTGGATATTTTCAATTTATAGGCTACTTTTCAAGAACTTTTGTTGATTCATGATTGGATTTCTAAGAATTAGCCATCGTGGAATAATAAAACAGAAATAGCCACTCCACTACGGGGTCATTAAACTAAAGTCTGACCAAGAAGTTTATTTGTGACGCCCCTTTTAATTTATCTGTCTCTCTACTTTTCAACTTTATTAAGATAGAAATCAATTTGGTGTCTTCGCTGGTCTGTTCCGCATATTTGCACGGTCCCCAGTCAGTCAGTCAGTCAAGATGCCCTGGATTCTCCAATCCGCCTTCCCTTCGGGTCTCCCCGTGACTCTTCTAATTCAGGAAATTGCCACAAAACATGCCACAAGGCGAAGGCGCAAAAAGTGTCAACTAGTTGACCTCATCTCCAAAGGCAGCTGCATCCCCAAACTGGCAGGAGAGGCCACAAAAAAAAAATTAGAGAGTGGAAACTGTTGCAGACATCAAAATGACGTGACTGCCGGGGGGCGAGTGTGGTGGGTCAGTGGGTGGTTGGGTGGGTCGGGTAGCTAGGGTTGGTTCGGGCTTAGGTTCGGTGCAAATGAAGTTGCCAAAGCTGCTCCTGGGGATCCACTTCAGATTTGGATTCTGTCCTGGGATTGTCTCCATCCATTGGGGCAATTACAAACTACGAGGTCCGTGTTCCCCGGGTTTTGGCCCTGCTTCTGCCGTGGCCAGATAAACAAGTTGGCAACCCTGCCAGTGGCGTGTGGCCACGTACCACCCCTCTCGTTGCCGCCTCTGACCTGTCATTTCGAAGCTTCACGCTCATTTTCGCTTTTTCGAGCGATTTTACTTCCCCAGTTCATTTTTTTAGTGGCTTAACTGATACCCTAGGAAGTGGTTTCCCAAGGTTTCATAGAATACATCCAGAGAGTGCTGACTATAGGAGATCAAATACCCTACAGGGTATTCCCAGGTCCTTTATGGAGTCTCAATCCCCCTACTTTAGTTGCTTTTTTGGGTTTCGGTTCGGAACAAAAGCCCCAAAATGGTTGAGGATGCTAGACAAGAACGTGCAGCTGCATTTGGCTGAGTGTATGTATCTGTGTGTGCTTAGCCGCCGTGTTTGTGTGTGTTTTGTATCTGTGTTTATCTGCTTTGCTTGTGTGCGTATTCTGTCTTGCGGTTCGACAAGCGTAAGACATTTTCAATTACAGTTGCCAGCATGACCGCTAACCAGCCATCTCTCTTCCCTCCACCCAGCCCTTTTTCCGCCATTTTTTTGCCATTTCCCAAATCAAGCTGCGTGTCACTGCATGAGTATGTGTGTGGGTATCTGTGAGAGTATCTTGTGGCTGGTTGTCAGGCCACGAAATGCGTCAATTAGACGAAATTGCAATGTTGCAATGGAAAGTGCAAGACCTGCAACGCCTTTTCCTCGTTCCTTCTTTATTCTTGTCAATTTTTTGTATCTCGACCTACAATCCCCAACCCTATTGTTGTTGTGCAAAAAGTATTCACATAAATTCTTGTTGTTCTTTGTTGTTTATGTTGGTTGGCAGGGGGCTAGAGCAGGAGGACAGGCACAGAAAAACTTTTATGAGTGTTAATTTGTGTTGTCAACAAAGTTAACATGCGACGAAATGTTGGCCTGTCTCTGTGACTCTTCATCCTTTGCCGAGTCCTGAAAAGGAAGTTATCAAGAAATAAGCTCGGACAAAAGAAAGAAGCGGAAAAGGTCACTCCGAGGTGATTTGCTAATTGCAAGGATTTTCAGATGGAAATGGGATTCCCTCTCAAAGATATCTCCCAGCAGCCCATTTCTGATTGAATCTCAATCAAGTTTATCTTCCCTGGCCCCTTATCGTAATGGACCCTTTACACTTGTGAACCGAAAGACACTCAAGAATCTTTAAGATACTCCATCCTGACACCCGAAATACTCGAGTGCAATTAAGATGCAACTTTATGCGTCACTAATCTCCCGTGGAGGGCAGCTGTCTGGGGAAGGGAGAGGGGCTGGGGCAAGTGCGTTAGCTGGGCAGGAGACCCCACAGCGAAGGCTGTCAATCAAGGAACCGCATCGGCAGTCCCGCCACTGTTCCGGTTTCAGGCACTTGACTCTCTGACCAAAAGTCGAAAAAACACTTTAAGCCATAAATCAATTAAAATTGATTTCAGACACAAAGTAAAAACGACACAAAGTTCTTCCTTGCTCGATTCCCCTCGAAGCTGCCCTCGACTGACAAAAGACAGCGCAAAAAATGCATTTTCCTGGTAATGAATGAAGTAGCTGGAAATGATTCGAGCTGTAGAAGTTACTGCCACTGAAGTTTTTGCTACTTAGAGTGCAGTATTAGAGTATTCTCGGAGTGAGTGTGACTGTGTGGGGGTGAGTATCTGTGTGTCTGCAGCATCTTATCTGCCGCAGACAGCGAGGCACGGCAGCGAAACACAAATAGAGGGGAGACTTCGAAAGTCTCTGGCAGAGTCAGGGTCGCAGTTGCATTGTCAGTGCACTAAACAAAATCAAATTATTACCATTCCCTATAGGAGAGACTTTTGAAAATATTTGAATGTTTCAGTGTACTTCTGGCTGACTGCCACTTCAAGTTCAGTGCTTCCTAGTCTGTATCGTATTTAAATATTGACAGCTATTGGCCAATTGCCTCGTCCCAGAAGCGTTCTGCCAAGTGTCCATAATTCTTGTTGGCACTTTTGGCTCATAAATAAAATTGTTGCTCACAATTCGATGGTGTTTTTCGCTGCACGTTTGTTGTGGCACGAATGAATGAGAACTGCAGTGGGTATCTCGATTCGGAAGGCCTCACATTCCTCATCCTCTGCCCCTCTTTGGCTCCTTGGCTATTTCCATAAATATTTCATTTAGCCATGGCTCCACGCTTTTCCGCTTGATTTTTCTGGCTTATCGCTAGTTGGCCATCTTCCCATCTAGCAGACAGACCCCTGTGGCCCGAACCCGTTGAAACAGCCATTTCCTCCAACTCCAGCTGCAGATCCAACTCCAGGGACCAGAGACCCTGGATTCCTTGTGCAACTTTTGCAGCTTGTTGCTTGCTTGCAGCTTGTCATACTCGTATATTGACAAAACGAGGAAATTCTTTTGTGACGTTTTCATGAAGCATCGGACTGAGATAATTTAGAATTCACTGAATGCCCCATAACAATGCTAGTCAATGGTAATTCTATAGATATTTTTAGGATATTGAACAGCACAATGAAGTATGTGAAGATGGAATGTCTACTCGTTTTATTAAATTATAAATGATGTCTTTAAATATATTTAAGGGCCTCAGCAGGATAATTCCCCTGCGGTTTCAAAGCATCTTCCTTACCGCAATTTGTAGCTGCTTTGCGTCCAAATTGATGACCTCAAGCCTCAAACCGCTCTGACTCCTGACACATGCGGCCAAATCAATTGACAATCGATGGGTTAATTAGTCCAGGCTACTCCATCCCCGCCCACCAAGCAGACCGAGTAAATTATGCCGTAGTTTGAAGCACCTGCTAATTGAAAATTATTTATAATGAGAGAGCTGGGATTCGTGTTATCCCCGAGATATAAAGTGTTTTTGGGAATTTCATGGCATTGGATCTGTGGAGCAATTGTTGTCACGCCGAGTTAAGTTGAGAGTTCCCAGCCGAGAACATGACAGGATAATGGCCGCATTTAGCATACATTAAAACACTAATTTCCATGAAACGAAGCAAAAACGTATAAGCCCGTCCCGCATCCTTTTCGTCCTGCTGCACAGGCGGTGCCTTTTTAATAGACCCACACTAATTACATGCCGTTAGAGTGAATGCCCAGCAAAGTGCCAGAGACTCTCCTGCTCCTGCCCCAGCTCCTGTTGCTGCCACCGATCCCCCCAGCTTGCCTTGCCTTTCTGTGTGTGGGGCATGTCCTGGTTTTGAAGGAAAGTAGCAAACAGTCGGGCAGGGGCAGGGGCTCTGTGCAACAGCAGCCAGAGTCAAATTTTGTAATTAAAGCAACGGAATTTATGAAACGTAACATTTTGCATTTTGGCCAAACGCACAGACACACTAACACTCTTACAGATGCGCAACCACCAATACATTGACACAAAAAAGTCCTGGCAAGGCTTCATTTGAAAAGCAAACATTGAAATATATACTCAAACTTTTGAAATGTAAATAATGCGACAAGTTCAGACAAGAAATCAATTTTAAATAATAAATAAATATAGTTAATTCTCTTTAGCTTTCCGTGAGAGAAAGCCAAAGAATATTCCTATTTATTCTCTACTTTTTAATTTTTTTGTGTGCTATCATTTTATGGGAACATTTTTTGTTTAGTTGCCAAGTATTTACCGCATGGCAGTTAATTTTTTGCCAAAGCTTCCAAAAGGAAAACGTTCAAATTTTTATTTTCGCCAAGCTCACTCACGTGATGTGGAAAATGGAAGGAAACTCTTCAAGTTTTATGGCCACATAAGCGGTGGCATTGAAGCTGATTCAGCAGGTTGCCGATATTTAAGGATACACTTGAACCTCCGATGGTCAGCAAATGGGGAGGGGGTTATGGGGCCAGGACGGGAAAGGGAAAGGGAGAAAACATCTCAGGCAATGTATAAAATTTATTAGCAGAAATTATGATTATTTCGTTTGCTCTTTGCTGCGTGTACTTTTAATATCCACTTCGGTCTTCCCCGTTTCCTTCCTGCGGAGTCCGGGCTTTTCCTTTTCCGTCTCCCTTGCATTTTAATGGTCCTGCTCCTTCATCTTTTTTCCGGCTGTCAGCTGCATCAATTTTCCAGCTTGGCCAGAAAGAGAAGACACGAAGAGCAGAAAGGGACGCCATCAGCAAAGGACTGCAGAGCAGCTCGTTAAGCTCGCCTTTAATTTTTACTTGAGACCATAATTTCTGCTCAGCATTTTTTGTTTTATGTGTGTGCCCCACAATTTGCGTGCGTTTAATTGTGGCCGCTCCCCTCCCAGCGCACAGACCCCTACCCCCTCAGCCGCTCCCCTTTGAACCACGGTCATTAAGCGTGGCTAAATTGTTTGTGGCTAGGTGGAAGACCTCTTCCATCTGGCATCTAATTGATTTGGCTTAAAAGCTTCGGTGAGCATTTTTCTATTCGGAATCCTAAATTGAAATGCAATTGTGTCTGTTCCACCAGGACTTAATGCCAATGTCAATATCCGGGAATGCAACGAATTTAAAGCCAGCAGTTGCTGGATATATCATTAAATTAATGCATTAAAACGCAGTCTTTTGAAAAGTTTGGAAATCTTTTAGAAGGACTCGTATGGCCGACGTCGCTGGCCACATCTCCTCCAATTTACAGTCGATCCTTGAGCGGGATATCTTAAACGATAGCTAAATCGATTATCTATAAATATACATCAAAGTCCTGGAGCAAAAAAATTTTTAGATTTTTGGTCAATTTTTTCGGTCCTTTGAAAAAAGGGAAATGTATATGAAGGACACATATGGCCCACGTAGCTATATCTCTGTCAATTTACGTGCGATCCTTAAGTGGCATACGTGTTATAGATAGATTTTTAATGAATCTAAATTGAAACTTTAAAAAAATCCGCCTACAAATTGTCGAGGGTACGTAATAGAATCATGCATTATTTTTTCGCATGCGGGAGGCCGAGGTGTGGTGGGAACTCCTTGAGACATTCCCCGAAACTCTAATTCCATGGCCATAATACCACCCTGATAGCCCCCACCCGTAAACCCTATAAAAAAAGACAAACGACCCATTAAGCGCAAAACTTGTGCACTTTCATTGCAAAAGGATGAACCGTGGATGCTGTGAAGGGAGGGGGCCTGAGAAAGGGACTCAAAGGAGGCAAGAAATGCAAAAATGGAGGAAAATTATTGCCCCGCAGCCAAAGACAACAAACTCTTGATTTTTATACCTGCAGCAGCCGCAGCCGCAACAAAGAAGAAGGAAAGGGATAGAGCAGCCCGTCGGCTCATAAAACGCCAGGATACGCCAGGATATGCCCGGGCTCTCCCAGGCGCCACGCAGCGTTCGCCTATTTTTCACTCGGTCGGTTCGGGGGAAAAAATAAGAGCTTGGTGGGGTTTGTTTTAGGATTTGTTGTGCTTATGAAAGCATTAAACTTTCCTCATTTAAGGACTGCGCACTTCAGCTGCCTTTTTTACTGCAATTCCGCTCTTCAGCTTCAGCTGCCGCTCAATCTCTTGCCACCCAATCCCCCTACCCACAGCACTGTTTTTTCTTCAGAAACCTCTCGGCTTTTCCTCTGACGGTGTCGCCATCGTCTGATTATGAGCGTTACTTGGAACTGGAAGCTTGTTTTGCTTTCTACTCGAATACTCATACCCATTTAGATCGGGTAGGAGTATATTGGATATTTTAAAAAAATCTGTACTTTTGTAAAAAGAGAAAATTCGAATATATGAGACAAATAGCATCATTTTGCATTGAATTTTCCTTTTCAGAGGGTTTGAAGTCTAAAACATTAAGGAGTCGAATATTTGATTAAGGATATTTTAGAGTGTAATAAAAAAAGGGTATCAATTGGTTGGGTTTTCCCAGGATTCGCCCAAATGGGATTACTTTTCTTAACCCGATAAGCGTCGGGCGACAATAAGGCAGTCAGATCCTTGTCTATCCTTTCGTTTGTTTTTTAAGTGCGGCTCTGTGTGGGTATTTGTGGGTGTTTGCCAGTTTGTGTGTCTGTGTGGGTGGAAAAATATTATGCAATTTCAACATTTTACACACTCGAGAATTTTCATGCCGCCCTGCAGGGTTTTGAGCTCCTAGTTTCGCCAGCTTTCCCAGTGTGCTGTTCTTCCAGCACTTGGCTCCTCTGTCTTCAGACACTTGATGAGCTGAAGCTCCTCCATACACATACCATACATTGGGTGAATTGTTATATGGAAGTACTTATTTGAGGCACTGTCGCCCTTGTTTTCAGGATAGCGGGCGGGCGTGGCAGCCGCTCCGTCTCCATTTTGTGTGTCTCTCCCGGGGGATTTGCAGTGTATGTCCTCGCCAACCCCACTCCCTTGTGTTGCCGCCTCTGTGTTTGCTTTGCTGTAATGTAAGTGCCACGCCCAGTCCCACTGCCCCCTCAAAAGAGACAGACTGTTGAACTTTGACTCGTCGCGAGTTGTCAGCTTTCATTTGAATTCCTCAGTTGCAAGTAGCAAGTTGCAAGTTGCGAGTTGCCAGCAAGTCGGGAATTGCTAGCTAAACCGCTTAGACTTTGCCATGGCGAACAGGATCAGTAAAATAAAAAGGAGCAATAACCGAGGAAGGAAACTAAATAAGGCGGCCAAAAAAATATATAAACCAAGGAGGCAGCTAAACAAAGGAGATAAAAGCGAAGCCCCAAGTCAAAGTGCAGTCGACTTAAACGCATTTCGATGTTTACCCCCTTGGCACAGTGACTGCGAAAAGTTCGCCCAGCCATTATTTCCACACAAACAGAAGCAACTGTAGCAGCTACGAGACACAACGAGCATTTTTATAGTTACAACATATTTAGCTCGGGGCGAGACGTTCATATTTACTTCTCCGGGAAAGTAGCGCCAACAATAATAATCATAAAGCAAAGAAACCGTGGGGCAGCAAAACAAAGGAGTAAAAATATAATAAAACATAACTGAAAAGACAGTAAAGAAAACATAAAGTCGGGGATTAGAAAACTTTGTTTTTTGCCGAAACTATTTGGCGTGGAGCTTGAAAATACTTGTTAATAAATCAAAGGCGGCCATTAATTAGACCTGAACTTGGGGATATAAAATATTTATTTGCTTGTTGTTCACAGAAGACTTTAAGCTGTCATTAGCAAATAGTATTTTATTCTGAGTGTAGTTAGCAGCAGAAACTCCCGGGAAGGACTAAAAGGGGAAGGAAAAATGGAAATAATAATAACAAAAGGCAAACAGGACTCGTGCGGAGCCGACTGGCAGCCAGGTCTCGTGTGGCGCCTCATGTGGGAAATTTCATACTCGCGTAGCAATTTCACACATTTACATAGGAAAACACACTTTCCCAACCACCCACGCACCCGGCAAGGAGTAGGAAAAGTGTCGTAGCATAGCGGAAGTGAAAGAAGTTGTCGCTCCGCCAACAAAAAACGTGAAAAACAACAAAAAAATGGAGGCAAGGCGGCAGGAGAAATGCGAAAATTATATTTCGTTGTAAGGCAAAGGCAAACAAACGTTGGTGGGAGTGAAAGTGGGGCGGTACTCTCTGCTATTACAAATAACAAACAAAAAATTGTGAAAAAATACTGGCATATAAATAAAATATCGCAATGTGGGACAGGCACCATGGGAGGCGAGTGTAAATTATGCATTAAAAACACACACCAGGCCCACGCGGATAATTGAAATGGCTCGAATTTGGGAAAAAGAGAAATAATAAATATTTAAGGGCCAGAAATTAATTTAAACTAAATATGAACTAAACATAACAGAAAGCCTGTTGAACAGTGACATCTGATTATTTGTTTGTTTATTGTTACAATGGGTTCGGTTAAATTTTCCTAATTGCTTTTTGGCATCATTACTAATGGGAATTTTATAAAAATAAACATTTAAAATATTTCTAAGAACTCTAAAAGCCGGCATGTGTTCGATGAAAGTTTTTGCCGGAATCCTCATGTATGAATATTTTAAAAGTTCATTAAAATACTCGAAATGAAAAATGAGAAATGGTTTGCAAAGCAAACAAAATACATTTATTGTTAGGAATTCGACTAATTATTTCCATGAGATTTTCGCCATTAGCACACGTCGCCGCAAAAATTGAAACATTAAATGAATATTTAGTCGAGACAAATATCCATAAATTATACTGTGTAATTTTTCCCAACCCAGTCACGGTTCTGTATTTGCATTCGACATTTGGTGAATTTTCCGGGTCTGGGTCCCAGTTTTCCGCCATTCCACGGTCTTCGGCCCGCAAAAGTAGGCAACAATTTCTGTTCTGCGTGGACCGCATTATTTAAAAGGGGTGGCGACGCGTTGCCATGAAAGGAGGCGAATCCTGCTGTGCACAAATGTCATAAATGCTCACAAAGCAAAAGCACACTCCCACACACCCCAACACTCACCCGAATTTGAGAGGGCGGCCTACATGACGTATGAGTGACTTTTATGTTTTAATTGTGGCCCCAAAATGGTTGGCGGATGTTGAATGCCACACAGCTGCGACAGCCGGAAGCCTTGAGACACTTTCTAATTGGCAGTGAAAAGGCCGCCCGCTAGGTAATCCTTCTCCTCCCTCGTCCTGCCGTTAAAAAATTGGCATAATTTATGGCTTTTTTGCAGTAACACTAGATGAAATTGAATCCCGCCATGGAAACTACTGGCGATTAATGATAAATGTGGGAAAACACAAACGATTTGCATGCATTTTATGACAATATTATTTCATAATTAAAATTTTATCGCATGTGGGAGAATAATTACCGAAATGATAATTGCCAACTATGGTCATTAAATTTTATAAGTCCTGTGCAACAAAAAAGAACCGGCAGCAGAGCTTAAAAGCTGGTGGAAGAGAAGCTGGTGGAATAAAAAGCAGACACTGAGAAATGACGGGAGCTTAAATACATTTCGTTTTTGACCCGCAGCGGAGTATTCCCAGGCATAGGCCAAAAGGGCTCTTGACCATATCCACACCCACCCACGCCACCGCCCTTCCGCACACACTCGCACGCAGACGGACAGAGAAATTAATTAAATAAGAAAAAAGGTAAACCGTAAAGTTAAATATAAAACAGGAAAAGACAAACCCGGGACAGAAACAAAGAAGGCGAAGGAGCCGGCCAGTAAAATGAAACTTGAAATTGAATAAAGCCCGCAGCGTAGGCGGCACAAGCCGGGTGGGCGTGGCAGGGACAGGTGGAGAGGTGGGCAGGTGGCGGTAAGGAAAACCAAAATGGAAGCCAAAGACAAAGGCGAGTCGAATGCAACATAAAACCAAGACAAGCCTAAGAAAAATGCGCCGCAAACGCCTTAAGGCGAATAAAATTCATTGATACCTCGTAAAAATAGGGAAGTCTTTTGGACTGGAATAAAATTAATTAAAATAATTTTACTACAAACCTAATGAAAGAAGAAATAAAAGAAAGCTCCACCCTTGGTTAGGATGGATAAGTCCCGAAAACATATAATTTTCAATGCACAGGGTGAGTTTTCAGCCAAAACACCTCAAGGGACACCTCAATGTCATTGTGTCTGCCCACCCAAGCTCATCCCCCGCCAAATTATATATATATCAGCCGGTATATATGTTCATTCCCGACTGCATTTTCTTGATGGCCGGATTGGGATGAAGTGGAAACCCAAGGCAAGTAACGACGAAGGCGTCTATATGATTAAGGCTTCGCAATTCATCTAATACAATTAGTCAAAAGGTGACAACGGTGGCCTGGGTTGGATTGCCGTAATTGAGACTCTTGGGCGGGGCACTTACCTTAATGTCTGACACTGTGGCGGACGCCTTTGGGGATTTCGCTTCCACGACTTTGCAACTTTTAATGTAAATGTGGGTGTGACCTTTGTGTTTTATGAAATTTTGTATGTCGACCCACGCACCTTTCCATCACTCTGTATTTTATTTCTGTCTAATTTCAGTAAACACCATTCTGACACTATTACTTATTTTGAATTTTTTATAACAGTTTTATTTGGCAACAGCTTGGAACTCCTCCTAAGCCCCTTTTTTCTATTTCCACACGGATGTTCAACAGGCGCTTTTTCCTCTTTTCCTGCCACTTTTCTTGGTCCCTGCCCTGTTTATCCCCGCCCAAGCCCAACCATTTAAACATGGCCCAGTGCAATCTGTTGTCAACATTTTTTTCCCACTCTTCTCGGCTTTTGGCCTGCTTTTGTTGGCTGGCCATATCACAAAACCGCAAAAAGGCAGAAAACTTTTTGGCCAACTGTTGTTTATGGGAGTGTGGAGAGAGGGAGGCAACTGTTGGCAACAAACTTCAACAACTCAATGCACTCAATCAATGCACACAAACAGCAACAGTCGCCGCCTTTTGTGGCACAAACACTCGAGTCAGACACACACACACTCGCACATAAAGCACTCATCAGCAACAACATGGCGACTAAAAAACACAAATTTATAGTGCCACAGATAAAGTGGGAAAAAACAAACCAACGACAAAAAAGAAAAAGCCGCAGAGAAACTTAGACTGAAATGGAAAAATCAACAAACGATTTTTCAAACAGCGACAAAGCAATCAGAATACAATCAAAAACGAGCGGGACTAGCCAAGTAAAATATACATCTGTATGCATAAACTTTTATGCCTTGTAAACAGATTGATTTCAAAAATGATAATGGGCCCAAAAGCCGACAAAAGTCCAGGTCCCGGCCAGGCGGAAGACCAGCAAAAAACTGGCAGCATTCCAACATTCACAGACCATTTGGCGGCTTAAGGCTCGCTGTCGGGTTATCTTAACGCTTAATCGCATCTCCTGGCAGCCACCCGGATTCTGGCACTGAGAGAAAATAGATTGATTTAATTAGGTGAGAGGATAAATTAAGATTTTCGTGGCTTGGGTAAGGAAAATGCATGAAACGAAGATAATTCTGATTCCAATACCATTCCTGCATTTATAAACCATTGTCTAATATATCTTCCAAAACTTTCAATAATTATAATTACTTTCTCTCACTGTACTACGAACTTGTTGGTAGTCTGTGACTCCTGCCACTGTTACTCTTGCTGCCTGTTTTGGTTTCGGATTCTTCTCTTGGCTCTCGTACAAATCCTCCTCCCTCTGGATCCAGTATCCCCCCAATCTTTATATATATACTTATTTAAGATTATATATATATCGAATACTTTGTGCGTGGCTTTGGTGTCTCCCCTTACAATCATTTTTCAATAAACAAACAATTTCATGGGCGGCTTGTCTTTTGGTAAATCGGATCTAAGCCTCAATAAGCAGCCAGCGACAAGACGCACTTCCTCGATGGCCCTTCTCGGCCTCGTCCTTTGCGGCCCACTGATGGCTATCTGGAGTCCTTGGGGTTACCGCAACAGGACCTCCCCCTCTCTCCCCCTTACACCGAGCAACAGGAATCTTAATCGCATCAACAATACTGTTTGGCTTGGGTTAGAAGGTTAGAAGGAATTGGAATTGATTTTTGTGTGTGCCAGAGATTGCGAAAAACAGAGATTGAACAATTCAAATTAAATGTGAAACAAAGAATTACACAACTGTTGCGAATAGTTTACCAATTAAAAGGAAGAAAATAAAAGCAGGATAATTCCATTTACCCAATTTTATGCAACAGTGTCTATCGATTGCCAAATGTCGGATTAGGCTCTGCCAATGGATTAATAATGGCTTCATTTAATTCCTGTCTAAAAAAAAAACAAGGACTTTTTTTGGAGTCGATACCAAAAAAAATGTAACAAAGCCAGTCAAGGAGAGAAGAAAAGTAACAGGCAAATATCCAGATAAATTTCAAGTCAAACAAATGGCTTAAACCAGATCCGGAGAGTAATTACAACAAGAAGCCAGTGCTGGGACAAAAGGAAAGATCCAAGGATAACAAGAGGATAACTCCCACGAGTGTGTGAGTCTGCCGCTCTCTGCGGGAATGAGGAAAACGGGATGAAAAATTCAACAATTTCCCTGGTTCCGGGTTTCTGCCTTTGGCTTCTTTTCTCCCTCATTTTTTTTGTTTTTGTATTTCCAACGAATTGCTAAGTTTTAACTGAAACATTTATTCTACAAAGCACTAAATTATTCCTGGCCGTTGTAGAAAAATGGGATGAGCTCAGTGGCTCGACTGCTGCTGTCTCGTGTTTGTATTTGTATTCATGTGGCAAATCGTCGACATTATCGTCATCAGCTTTATCTTTTACCCCTTGGCTTTGGCTTTACTATCATTGGCATCGATATCAGTTGCCAAAAGTCAGGCTTCTTTTAGTTCTTTTCTGTATCCTTGCAAGCTGTATTTCCTTTCTTCTGCCATTAATATATAAAACGATAAAATCATTCCGAATACCAAAAGTTTTCCCTTTTTTTTGAGGTTTCCCATCCCGGTAATAATTGGACAGGAGTTTGAATCTCATTGTGGGGCAGCTTCATTTACTTTCCGGGGCAACTTGGGCTGCCCCATTGGCTACGCACTCCTTTCGTTTGTAATTCGGCTTCATGCTGTTCCTGGCTTGGTCCTGGCCGGGTCCTTTTGTTTTTTTGTGCCAACGTAAGCGCTTTTAATTTTCAGCTTGCATGCACAAAAGTATGCAATATGTTTTTGTAGCCACCCCCTGGCACAGCATCCCCATCATGGCATCACACTGCTCCCCTGCACTTATGCATGCATGACATGGGCGGAGGCGGTGCCAGCTGAGAAGGGCTAGAGCACGACAATGGCTTACATAAATTTTAAGCTCCATTAGCAAAATGTTCCGACTTCAGCCCAGAGGCGACGTGTGCAGTTCCTTTCTCTCGCTCCCTTTCGGGGGGCAAAGTTCAAGTGCAGCAAAAGTTTCGGGTGCTGTATTATGAGGATTGCATATTACATGATAGAGTTGCAACAATTTTTTGTTGGACAATTTCCAGGAAAACTTTTGACTTACCTCAAGGCTCAAAGCTCATTTGTATATAAATTAAAAGGAGCGAGCGGATCAGAGGGGGGCTTCTGCCAAATGAACCTAGAAAAATCAGAGTGCAGCCACCAGCTTTGCAATAAGTTTCCCAAAAATGCTAAAGCCTGCATTCCACGCAATATTAAACCGAAACCCAGCCCGCCATTAATACTTTTTTGCCATGAAAAAATCCCACTAATTGCAAATAAATTAACTCAGTTGGCTAATGGTCGAGTTCCTTTCCCAACCACCCTGAGAGAAGCCACCAAAATAAACAATTAAATTGGCCAAAACGGAGAAGACCGGGAACTGGCCAGGCTACTGACCAGATGATGGCGGCATAAAAATCAATTCCAGCCAACCAAAGCGGCCAAATGAATTGCGGAAACTATAACTTACCAAGCACATCGTAAACTTGAGGGATACCAGCCCCGGCCCGCCCTCGCTCTCCTCCTTTTTGAGCCACACAATGAATACAAATTGCTCGGTAAATAAACAAACATCTCAATAAGGAGCAAATTACTGACGCCAGTCAGCGAAAATAACAGCAGGAAAAAAAGTCAGCAGAGCAAACAAACTCTAGGAAAAGCTGGATGGTTTGCGGGGGAAATGGGCGGGTGGGAAAGCACCAAAATAAATACATTCAAAGGAAGGAAAAACCAGCACCCACACAAAAACATGTGTGTGTGTAAAGGGAGAGCTTGTAGGAAGGAGATAGAGGGCGCCAGGATATGCAATGCATGACAATAGCAACAATTTGCTTGCCGAGCCGCTAGATACACAAAAAGAAAAATAGTTGCTGACAATAAACAGATTTTAGAAGTTATTTTCATAATAACTGATAAGCCCAGGAGGGTCCGAGAAGAGAATATTCTTAGAAAGCCACCTGAAATAACTCCTAGAAGAGACTCAACTGGATACTTAATTTAATCAAAATTAATTAATATTTATAGCAATATTTTTCAGTGCTTCGAAGTGAGTGTGTGTTCTGCTAATGAATATAATGGCGTTACTCAAAAGAAGGCCAGTCCTAGTTGTTGATCTCATTGTTGATTCTGTTCTGTTGCTTTTGGCATTGATGTGTGGGAAAATGGCTTAACACCAACACAATTGCAAATAGTCCCCATCTGCGTGTGTGTGTGTGTGGCAGGATAAAGCAAATAATGAGCCTAAATCATGGTTTATCGATAAACATGGACAAAGGCAATGGACAGGCGAAGGGTTTATTGAAATTCATGGACGAAGATGTGCGTAAAAATGATGATGAAGGATATCAGATGCGAAAGAAAGTGCAAGGATAGGAATTCCTACACTACCGGCAGAGGCTGGGAAATTAATTAGATATGCACGCCACTCCCCCTGAATTAAAAATAAATCCCCGCCATCCCACCTCCAAATTATGACCACGCCCCTTTCCTTTTTATTCCTTGGCCCTAATCAAGTCCAGGCCTTATCTTATTGTCTCAGCAATTTAATATTTATGCAGTCGAAAGGGCAGGGGGCAGAGTCCAGTTCAACCTCCATTTGAACCGAGCCCCAATGGAATCCGAATCCCGCTTCCGGGTCCAGCTCTGCCCCCTAATCATCATTTCGCCCTGTTTTCTTTTCATTTTCCATACAATTTTCCCTCTGGTTTTTTATCCCCTCCTCCCCCACTCGGCTTTTGATGTTGCCCCGGGGAGGGCTGAAGTAATTGTTGCCCTGCCTGCCACGCCTCCGAGGCAGAAGCCAGCGCCGCCGCCGCCGCCCCTTGGCCCCTGGCACATTAATGCCAGGCCAAGCGGGAATCGCGAATATTTTCTCATCCCAGCGAGTGGGGGAGTTGGCTTAGAAAGTGATAGCAAGACGAGGACGAAAAGGACGGCGCATCCGAGCTGGTCAAAATATTTTGCTATAAAAATTGTTAAATGCCTTTGACGGCTTAGCTGGCTTAAATCAAAATTGCAAAGCAATGTTTCCTTACAGTGTTAACAAAATGCAGAAAATGCAAAGCATATTTCCAATATATTCTTTCGACAATTCTATTTCGAAAATTGTTGGCAAAATAAATCAAGCAACAAGGGCAGATAGCGACTTGGTTTTTCACTCCCGGGAAATGCAGATAGGAGCCCGCAACGTGTTTTTATTAAATTCCACAACCGAATTGCAGGCATGGCCCTGCATCCTCGCAGCCATGTCCTGGCCAAGATCCTTATGAACTTTTACAGAGCCATTATATGCAAATGATGAGAGCGCAGAAAGCAAATATTGCTACCTCGGGCAGTGGCCACACTGCGAGCCAAAGTGGGAGCAAAGGAACAGGACCAGGACCGGGCAGCACACGCACGCACCGCCATTGTTTGTCCTGGCTGGCTGGCAGGATGGGGCGGAGTCCCGGTCCAGAGTCCTGGCTCATGTGCAGACATTTACATAGGCAAACAGCTTCGGCTGCTGGCTTCTGGGTCCAGCGTCCTGGCTCCTGGCTCATGATAGTTGGCTGTTGGCTGCTTTCATCTACTGGCTGGAAAATCCTGGCCGGGCATCCTGGGTGCCCGGCAGACCGGCATCCTTGTATCCTTAGTGTCCTGGACTGAACTACTAATAAACCAAAGACAGGCAACAACAAAAACCGGCACTAGCAGCGGATATTAAGCCTGAACCGGCCTCGAGGTCCAAAGCAACAAAAAAATAGGATCTAGAGAAGAAAGGACATTGACTGTGGAAAAAACAGTAAGGCTCGGAAAAGGAAAACTCCCTAACGAGGCTAACTTTTTGCCAAAGATTAAAGATGTCCGGCAATAGAGAAGCGATACACTGACCTGCCTCAAGCATCCTCTTGCAGGGCTACCCCCCTTTCATGAGCCATCCGAAAAATCCAGGCCCAATGCCAGTTCAAACAATCCCTGCCAGGGGGAGCTTCAGCAACAGATGAGCCAGGAGCAGCAACTTTTTTGGTTCTCCTTTTTTGAAGTCCCCAAAGGCGAATTTGAATCAAACATGATTTGCCGCCTATTAACTGGTACAGAGGATAATGTCAGGGATGGGACTTGAAAAACTGTCCAAGAACCTTTAAAGCCAAGAAAGTTAGGCAACCTCTTAAAGGCAATGCCTGAGATCATTTGACACCAAAACTTTGGGGCTCTGATAGCAATTATACACGTGTGACATCCGAGAAATAGGAGAATGATATCCTCGAAGATGGGACAGGACTCGCATAAATTTAAGCGTCATATGTGAGAAAGTTTCTTTCACTTTTTCGTTCCATTCACCATTAGGCAACCTCTTTAGTTAGTTTTGGCTGGGAAAACTTCTTGGTATTTTTGCGTCCTTTGCAAATTTAATCACTTAACCCCAATGAAGTATGAAAGAAAACTTTTGTCGCCCACAGAAAAAGTTGACAGATGAAAATGAAGCAACAGCGAAGGGATGAACAGGATTCGACTTTCTCAGAAAGCAAATGCACAAGCAAAAAAATGCGGGGAATATTCAAAATACCTTTTATGGCAATTTATTAAAAGCTCCCAAAGATATGAGTTCTTTTAATATCATTTATTAAGTGAAAGATAGTCTTGATGGTCTAATGTCCTTATCAATTATTTCTCCAAGTGTGACCGAATGGGAAATTGATTTTTCACTTGCCAAAGGTTGCAGCCGGAGCATATTAATTCCCCTCAAGCCACGACTTTCAGTTCAGCAAAAATCGAAGAATACAAGAAGAGCCATTGTGTGTCCTGTTGACACTCTGCATGTCCTGGTGCTGGTGTTTGTGTATGTAGTTCCTTTCACGTGTGTATTTGTGTGCAAGTCAAGGCGCCCAAATGACAAAGTTACCGAAATTACCCAAAAGAGAAAGTTTCGTTGAAACGGCTGTTGCCTGTATTGATGCTGAGGCTGCTACAGTGATAATCCAAAAGATGTACCTATTCTATACTTTCGAATAGGTTTTCCCTTTTGCCAGGACCCCCTGTACAATGCATATATCCTTTTATTGTAATGCTTTTGCGTCACAGTTCCATTTGCAGTTCGACTCTTAAGCGAAATTAATGAAAGCAGCAGGGCCATGTAACCTAAATTCTCTTCCAAACTGAATAAAACGAAAGTTTTTTGTTTGTTTTCCGTTTTCCTGTATTTATTTAACCTATTCTCTTTCTTTTTTGTGAAATTTTTCCCTTTGTTTTGGACGCCAGCCAACGGAGTTCATTCCACACGCAGAACGCAGTCCTTGTGGAGAGAATCTCTACCAAAAACTTCACCCATGCAGTCTCATTAATGTCCCTGCCTCCCTGCTTTGGGTTACTCCTTTTCCTCTTAGCACCACAGTCAGGATGCCTGTCACTCGACGAAACTTTTGCAGCAAATTGTGGCAAGGTACTTGCTGCAAGTGGCTGGTTAAAGAACTGTTCGCAGCCTCACCTGGCTGTGAATGGGATGGAAGTGGCATCTCCTTGGCAACAAATACAAATGCATTATATAAACGCACACAGGCACGAATATCCTGACTAGCTGGTTTATTGGCAGTGCTGGTGGCTTGTTAGTTCTCAAGTCTAAGCCTTCCTATATGTGTTTTGAAGGGTTAGGCAACAATTAGCTCGAACCACTCTATTCTGATAAAACCCTGCATTGGTATTTGATTTACTTTTAATTTTCATTTGTTGGCTTGACATTTAACCTCATTTCCTTCGCTCTAATTCAATCACTTCGATTGGGAATTCTGTAAGTTAATTGAAGGATGCGAAGCTGAAAAACTCATTGCTAAAATGTCTCTCATCATCCATTCTTTGACTGGACATGACACTGCACTTGGTTCAATCGTGGCAACAACAATTGGAAGTCATCCTGTTTAGTAAGGATAAAGAAGACAAGGATGTGTGTGTGGCTATGTATACAATAATATCCTTTCACATTTTATTACACTTGTAATGTGGGCAGCGATTGGTGGTGAAGATCCTGTGGAAACCGAAAGTCGGCCAAAGCCAAGTGAGCATCCTCTAACCTCTCCTCTTGGAGTGACAGCCACAGGCGATGTAATAATGTGGCTCAAGCTGGAAATGGAGTGGGTGGGTGTGTGTCAGTGTGTATGCCTTGCACATCCTCAATATATCACTCCCCCCCGGACCTCTAACTATTGTGTGTGAGCTTGTTTCATTGTCAATATTGACAATAAACAAGTTTGCCATAAAATGTTACAAGAGCCGAAACGAGTCAAGCCAAGTGGGCCGTACAAGTGGTCCGCCCACCTCCAGTACATAGATACATCGATATATCCTTCAATCATGTTGCTCGGCCAAAACATCATTCTCTGTCAGCACATTGACTTATTAATCTGTATAATAAAATATAATGTAGCATACAACCACTCCATCCACTGCACGGCACTCACACAAATTAAACGAAAAAAGAGTTGATGAGCAAATGAAAACAAGGGAATGTTTTTTATAAATTATAAAAAGTATACATTATGCAATAAAGGGTCTCGGGCCGAGGCCATCGCTCATTTTGTGCCTCGGTTGACACGGCCCTGTAGTGCAAATAAACTTTGGTAATTAATTAAAAATTGCCAGCAACATAAATCAATCAGCTACCTGCCAGCCACCTTCCCAGTTAATTAAAGCTTTAAATGAGCTTAAAAAGTAAACAGAAAGTAATATAGTCGGTTAAATACTTAATAAGGAGTTTTGATATATCTTCGAATTGTAATCACTAATCGTGTCCTTTTATCCTTTGCAGATATCAGCGTTGCAGGCCTGAGACTGGCCGAGGTTCGCATTCCGATGTACGTGATTAAGGGCTCCACGGCGCAGCTGGAGTGCCTCTACGATCTGGATGGCGATGCTCTGTACTCCGTCAAATGGTACAAGGATGGCAACGAGTTCTACCGCTACGTGCCCAGGGACATGCCCCCCGCCCAGACCTTTCTGCTGTCAGGTGTTAACGTGGATGTGAGTATTACCACCGACCGGAATCCTCGCTAGAAATGCGAAAGAAATAGAAAACAATGAAAAGTTCGGGTGGTGTCGCACTAAAACTAAGCATTAAAAATAACGTAGCATACTTTTGCGGTGACTGCCGCAGCAACAATGCAGTGCGCAGGATACTGTTTTCTATGTGTTTTGTGCACTGTGAGAAATAGGGATATTAGAAGTAAAGTAATGCAAGGAAGCCTGCTAACTCTCTATCCTTAAAATCTGTGTGTATCCGTAGCTTTGATGTTTCCTTTTTATGGTCTGCGTGTGTGTAGGAGAATAGTTTGCCACGATAAGATAGGTGACTCCTTGTTTCGAAGACAATGCTTTACCTTCTCAGGACAGCGAAACTAAAGCAAGGACTCGAATACAAAACTGACAGACTCTACTGTGTGTCCTCGTACTTGGGACTCTCAGAAGCTGAAAAAACGTTACAAGTCAAGGATGATGAACTTAGCTATACTTTAACACAAATTAAATCTACTCCTAATAAGCCAGCTACTAAGTTTCTTTTTGTCTTATCGTTGAGGAAGACTTTTCCCCTAAACTTTAACTTTATTTTTTATGGACTTGCCCGAAGTTCTCCGAAATCCGAGAGCAGATACAGATGGCATGCCAAACATATGCTAAGACAGATAAAACATTCACCGATCGAACTGTTTAATCGACCGCAAAACGAGAATGAGTGCAGGGCACTTGGCCCGGCGCTGCTCCATTATTTTTGCCACCAAAACTTTGGCACGTAACAATGCACTAGACTCGGCCCTCCCCCGGAAAATCCGCCCCTGGCTAGCACTTCCTGGAAAAGAGGAAAAAGGATCACTGGGGCTGAGGCGGAAAACGAGGTTTTCGGAAAATGGGAGGAGTAGCAAAAGCGAGTTTTAGATAAGCACGTGAGCAGACAATCGCCGCCAGTTGATGGTTACATTCGACATACCACGGTTCTTCCCTACAATCCCCTAACTAATCGGCCACCGAAAAAGTGAAATGCCCTCCGTCTCTGTCGCTCTGTAAGTGCAATAAATATTTCAAGTTGCGCTTTTGCGTTAGCTGGCTGTAGTGGGCGTGGCCAGAAGAGTGTCCATAAAACGCGTTAGCCTCGCCGTTGCCGCCGCAGTGCATTCCGTACAGTGAACTCCGTAAACGGTCCACATTACCGCAAAGCGGTTTCCGTTTCGGAGGTACAGTGGGTTTCGAAACAGACAGATTCCCCTAGAAGTCCTAACCAGTTCTAACATTTACGACATAAAATACAAAAGAAGAACTTCTTTTAGAACTAAAATGGATTAATGATTCCAGAGAACCTTCTCTTAGTTAACTAATCAAAGAAATCAGTTTCCAGTAGCTTTAGTTCCCCCGTTTTGGACCTTATTATTTTGTATTTAACCCACTGTTCTGGACTGCTCCTTTGGCTGCTCCGACAGAAGAGGAGGCATCGCAACATGGGAGTTACAGAAGATGCCAGTTGGCGATAACCAATTGACGCGGATGTGTGTTGGGTCGCGATTGCCAGGGTTTGTGTGTTCAGCTCCATTTGCTGGATATTGTTTTAGCATAATCGATTTGAGTGACTGAGGAGGGGAGATATATTCCCATGCCCCAGCCCCTGCCCCAGCCACAGTTGCTGTTGTTTTGGTTTGTTTTATTGCAGTTGGGAAATAGTTGGTCTAGCTGGCCGGACGGGACTTAGACGTGCGGTTTACCTGGGCTCAGCTCCTCTACCTGTCCGTGTCCATGTCCGTGTCCGTATCCGTGTGTTTGTGGGCCAACTATAAATTAGGTTAAAGCAACAACAGCCAAGGGGCCGAGGGGGGAGCAAGGAATGCGCAATAAAAGATAACAAAGTGCACTTTTCTGCTTGGCCAGATAACAAAGTGCGGGTGGGGTGGGGTGTTAGCCGGATAAACAACAAGCAACTGATCTCCTTAGACCCTTGAAGCCCTCCCCGAATCGCCTTTCGAATCCCTATGTTTTAGACCCGGATTTAATGGCTTAAAGTTCAAGTGAAATATTTGCCTAACCCTTTTTTGGTCAGATATTCAGCGCTGACCCTCCCAGGGGGATAAGCGCAGCGGGGTAGGGCTCAGGCTGGACATCTCGGGCATTTAAAAAGTATTTACAAAAAACAAAAAAAAACATGTAAAAAACGCAGAAAAAAGAAGCGGCAGCATGAAAAACAAGCTCTGCTGCGGCAGTTTTCAAAAGCAATTACGTTACATTAACGTCCAAAGTGGCTGCAGGACCTCCGCCTCTGTTTCCCGCCCATAGACGATGCCAATGAAACTGCCAATGACAACACCAAGAGTCGGTCGGTTGGGCGGTTGGGCTGAGCGGGAATTGCAACTTTCCCCACTTTTCGTTACATTAATTTTAACCATCTTCCATCTCCGGGGTTGCCATTATTTAACAGAGTCCGTTTTAAAAACAGGACTCTTAGTTAATACCCTTTGATTATGGAAATTATAAATGTAAATAAAATGAGAGAGGTCGAATTTGATATCAAGGAGTTGTGAAAATTAATCTAAGATACCTTGTAATAGTAAGATATAAATATTTTTATTGACTTGGAAAGGGTGCTTTCTCTTTCGACCTTTATGGTAATATTAATTTTTCCCCCGTGCTGACCGTACTTTTTACTACCATTTTTAATTGCAGTTGCACAACTCGAGTGACGCGATTGTTGCGCTCCGCAACGTCAATCTGCAGTCGGGGGGACGCTACCGGTGCGAGGTTTCTGGCGAGGCGCCATCCTTCCAAACGGTCACCGAACATGGCGACATGGTTGTTGTGTGTAAGTACCCAGCCCTTTACTTCCAATGCCCAATCCCCACACCCCTGCGACCCTGAGAAGCTGAAAATCCTGCGAAAACTTATAACTCTAATTAGAAATTGCGGCCATTTGGCCCTGGCTGGTTGGCTGGTGGCCCACAAGCTGCGGCTGTGTCCAAGTGGAAGGATCGATTGCCGGGCAACGAACACTGACTTTGACACTTGCTCTTGGAAGTTTCAGTATGAGAGTGGCTTTAAATTAACCCAAAACAAGAGGGTGTTTTATAGAATGTATAGAGATTGTTGATCCTGTCCCAATCTGTCCCAGAAGTAGGTGAGATCGTCCGTAGAATTATATTCCTTGTTACATTCAAGATAAGCAACCACTTTAAAAATTATAATCCAAACTAATAACAACCTAAGAGTAAAACAAGCCAATCAGTTACAGAAACTCTAACACCTCCTCCAAGTTAATCTCCAGCCAAGCGATTTGGCCTTGTTTCTCAGCCAAGGCGTCAATGTACTTTCACCTGGCACTGTAGCTCCTTCGGCAGCCAAAGAGCAGCCTGACCCAATCAGCTTTATTCAATCGGAATTGTGTTTACTTAGTCAAAAAGCATTTGCACTGCATTTGACAGGCTTCATTTGATTTCATGCTCCTAATGCCAAATAAGCTTAGTGAACTTCCTTCAGTCCTGATACTCTCCGGCCCTAAGGCAAGTTCTGGCCAAGGCTTAACAGTTTTAACTCAATTTTGGAACTTGTCTGTCCGTCGGAACTTGTCAGCCCCGAATTTACTTCAGGGCAATGTCAAAAATTTGCTTAAGACGCCGCCACAAATTGAAAATACAAACAAAACAAGAAACTGCTAAGAAGTTGTTCAGAGTCCTTTTAATTTTAGAAGAAGCTGGACTTCAATTTCTGGATTGAAATGAATGTGAAATTAGATTATTTCCAGTGTAATAGAATATCCTTTTCCGGCCTCAGTCCCCGCTTATTTTATACACGTGCAGTGTAGAGCGCTTTGAACTGGCGTTGACATTTCGTTTGTTCAATTATAAAACTTTTGCGTGGGCGGGGCTCGGTGGGCCCTTCAACGCCTTCCAGGACATCGCCACCCACTTCGTGCGGAATGGCTGTCTCCCTTTTATTGTTTAGTGTGGACTGTGTCTTTGTTCTAACTGGGGGCTTTTGTTGTGCTTTTGTTTTCTGGCTTTCCGTTGTGTTGTTGTGCCGTTGCTGCTGCTGCTGCTCATACTGCGGTCCCGGCTGTTTCTGTTTGGCTTTCAATCAAAGTTTTTAAAAGCTTCGGCAGCAGGACGGGCCGGGCATATGCCACAGCTTAAGACCCACCCACCCATCGACCACCCACTCGCCAAACGCCTTTTTTGGGGCCCCTTTGGCAAACAACAACTGGAAAACCAACATCAAGTCGAAACCATTTCCGTTTCCGTTTGCAAAGACCTGTTATCTACGAGCGAGTCCCTCAGATCCTTAATAACAGATGACAGTTTATAATTTACATTTAAATAATTATAAAGACTCTGCAAATTCAAGAAATATAATGTCTTCTGGGACCACCAAGACTTTTAATAAAACTGAGTGAAAAGAAATACAATAAAATTTTCACAGTTGTCGTGAGGGTGTTGACACTTCAGCCAGGACCTTTTTATTGGGTCTCCTTATTTTTATCGTATTTTTCCCTTATTTTTGTGCTGTTTGCAATTTTATCCGATGTCCGTTAGTGCATCAGCGGCTGGAACTTTTATTGAATTTCCGGCTGCGCTCCGTTGACTTTACTGTCCCTTTGAATTTCGCTCCGTTGTTTTTCCTGTAGCGGCTTAGCTTTATTACGGAATTCAGTTACTCCGCCCTCGCCTTTTGTTCCCCGACCATCCCTCACTGGCCAATTACAGACAAATTGAAATTTTCGCTTTAAAAACATGTTTCTTTCCTATGACTTTAAGCTCTACCTGATCAAGGATCGCCAACGATAAGCGGTGGAAGATCTCGTTACCAGGTCGGAGACTATGTCCGCATTAATTGCACTGCCGGACGGTCCAAGCCGGCCGTGAATCTTTCTTGGTTCGTGAATGGAGAGGCCGCAGAACCCCAGAAGCTGCGAAAATATGAGAACATTGTCTCGGGACGCGAGGGTCTGGAGACTTCTGTGTTGGGCCTTCAGTTCCGGGTGGAGCAGAAACATTTTCGAAACGGCGACATGAAACTAAAGGTGAGTTTTGATTATATTTTAATACTGTCGAACTTCTTGAACTGGAACTTTAAGGACTGAAACCTATACTGTCTCTGGTGTAGGACATTTTATGTATTTTGTGGTGGTGGCTTGTACTTTTTATTATTTAAAATATCAGTCCTTTTTTATTCTCCCAGAATATCAAAAGTATTCAGTGCATATTCTTTTGTCTGAAATATTTTATTTTGAACAAAAAAGGGGGGTGCATTTTTAGTTCGATTTTAGTTTCGACCCACCAGTTAGGGAAGTTCGACTTTATAGCTTCATCCAGAACTAGCTAATACCCCTCTGATGGATCTTGCAGTGCGTGGCCTCGTTGTCGACCTTGTACTGGAGGAGCAACGAGGAGTCCGTGGAGGGCGACCGGCCGCAGAAAGCGCCCGTGCTCGAGTCCAGGGAAACCGTGTACGCCAGCAACTCACGCGCCGACCCCGTCCAAGGTACGTCTTATCGGGAACTGTTTGTGACCAAAATCTTATCGCTTTTCGTCCATCCAAATGCAGCCAGTTCCGCGGCCCCTCCCCCCACTGCCTCGACGTTCCTGGCCCTGCTGCTGGGGGCTCTGGCGGTGGCGGTGGCCACTCTGGCGAGTCCCGATGGCGCCGCCGGACGACGAGAGGACTATGACGCCAAGGATGGAATGCCGGAGGGGTCAGTGGGACATATGGAAGTCCTGCCGCAGGCGAGTGAGTTGCTGGCTGACCGGATGGAGGGAAATCAAACGACGAGCCGTGCAAACTTCGCGACGCAGGCGGGAAGAATCGCTGTGGCTGCGCGGTAGCTGCATTAAGCCGCAGGCGGCGCTTTCCCTCCACAACAGACACGCTTTTCACCGATTTTTCCGTCTTCGCTTTGCATAGAAAAACAAGGATACACTGAAAGTAAAAAAAAAACAGCGGCTTACTAAAGATGAAAATGAGCCAACTAAATTCAGATCATTTATTTATGCCCTTAACAAAAGCTTTTATAAATTTAATTTGTAAAAATTGAATCTAATTAACCTTACTTAAAAGTTAAAGGATCGAAAACGAGAATTGAAATGTTGAGAAGAGTGGGATATAAAAAAACTGTAAATAGTTAATCCTTAATACATATATTTATGTAACTGTATTGTATGTTATTAATTTTTAAGCCACTTACACACACACATACACACAGCAGAAATTAAATATCACACAAAGGTTGAGAAAAATTAATAAAAAAAAAAGATGTCAAGAAAATTACGAGTTTAACACAAAAAGAAAATAAATAACCATAAGAGTTAGGCGAAATATTTGTAATGATACATTTATAATAGCTTCTAGACATAAAATCTGTTCAGTGCGTCAAGGATTAAATGTGTCGCAAACAATAGCTCTGAAAGGATACTTTTATTTACATTTGCATCATTCTTCATTCTTCAAAGAGAATTCTAAGAGAATTTGCTAAGATAAATCGAATAATTTGTATGGCATTTTCAGTTTTTTCTAGCACTGATTCAATAATCCGAACTTGTAATTAATTAAATTCGATAAACACAATCTGTAGTTAAGAATACACACGAAATGCAAACCAAAAACGCACTTAGTTTTTAATGAAATACAAATAAAAAAATATAATATGGAATGAGAGAAAAAGAAATCAAAGTTAGAAATTTAAACTTGGTGACTGTTGGAAAAGTCTTAAAACTAACAAAAACATATCGTACATTTATATGAATTGCCAAAGTCTTAATGGGTATTAACTAAAAGCGAATGTCCTGCGTAGATGTGCGTGTCCTTCAATATGTTTAATTATCTTGTAATTATTCTTGTAACCTTATAAACTGTGTAAACTAATAACATTCCGGGTTCAATTGCATCCTCGTGAACTTTAGTTAGCCAAATGTTAGGAACAATAGCAAAGGTCAAACGAAAAGAGCAAATCCAAAATAATGGAATGGAAAATATTAAATGAAATTAAAGGAAATTTAAACAATAGAAAATGATTGTGATGAAGCCTTATTACCAATGTTGAACTCAAATTAAAAATGCAATTGAATTTGAATTAATTGAATGAAATTGAACAAAACAAAATCAAATCGAAAGAATAGTATTGTGTAAATAGAAGACTCTTTGTCCATCAACTCTATACTGTTTTCCCCATTAATGTCCATCAACTCTGTGTGTACATACGATTATGAGCTAACTAAATTAGAATTAAGATGACAGAGAACTAAAAAAACTCTACAAAAAACAGAGAGAGAGAGAGAGAGAGAGCGCCAATTTTAAAAGTAAGAATAATATTATATTAATTATAAATTTGAATATCGAGCGTAATTCAAATGCTAATTGTGTGCAATTGCGAGTGCATGGTTGGTCGCCTGAGAGCGTGGGTGTGAATGGGAATTAAGCCTAGAATTATATAAAAATAAATTTAAAAAACAAAAAACCGAAACACACACACATACATACATATATAAATCTGCATTGTTGTCAACTGTAACTGTTTTTAAAGTCTTATTTAATATCGATGCCATTAACTTTAATTGAATGAAACAAAAAATAATAAGGGAAAGAAAGAAAAAAGTAAGAGTAATGGAGGAGTACTAACAACTATTAATTGCATAAACGTTTATTCGAAAAACAAAACATACATGTGTGGTAATTGTAAGTGTAAATTATTTGTGTATTTAAATAACAACTTTTAGCTGTATAAAAACAAAACAGAATGGGATGAAAATAAAAAGGAAATAAAAATAAGAATGCATTCGAATCTATACGATAAAATCTATGTGAACGTAAACAATTCAAACCTAACAAGCTGCAAAATATAGTATGAAATTAAGAATTATTTACAACTCAACTCAAATCAAATGCCATAAAGTAACTTCAACTGAATTTAACTGCCATCGGGTTGAGGGCGAAGAGGAGAAATCTCTGTAAATATCTTTAAGCCTCGTTCAATACGATCCTGCGATCCTTGTTCGCAGCAGGTCAAACCGATTGAAGAATTGTGAATTATCGAGTGGAAGTTCATTAATAAACATATTTGTTTCCAAATCGAAGACTGGCGTTGGGTCTCTTCTCGAGTTTTTACTACAAATTTTTGTCTCTGCGCAATTACTGGGGAAGTTAACTTGTCCAGCTGCAGGAGGATTTCCTCTTTTATTCTCTTTGGATGCAACACAAAGAAAATTGGGTAATTTTAAGAAAATATTTCAAATACGTGAAAATGTTCTCGGCGAACGTGACAACAACCTTCGACGACAGTGTGGGATGAGTGGGTGAGAGAGTGGGAATGGAGCCCAACACATTTAGCAGTAAAAAAGGAGCCGTTACACAAAAAAGGACACTGAAAGTAATATAATAAATAGATATGTATGTGTACTTCCTGCTCAGATGGTATGTCCATGAAATGGGGTGAAAAGTACAAAACATATTCCAGACCAATCTAGGAAAATGTTTCGTGTTTCTTTCTTATAAAAAAGGGAGCAAAAATTTCCTTAGTGTAGCTCAGGAATCTGCCGAATTTCATTTGCTCACCAAAGCTGTAGCAGCAGGGCCAAAAAATAAATAGAAAATATCTCCGGGCTTATCCCTAGTCCCTAAGTCGCACCTCAGCCGCGTAGACAAAAGGAAAAAGGTCCTGGCCGGACTTTACTAATAAGCTGCCACCGAAATACCATAAGAACATTTGATAAATTCCGAGGACAAAGCCAAACAAATTATAAGTGCCAGAGATGCAGGGATACG
Organism: Drosophila vallismaia; assembly: GCA_035047325.1. NCBI lineage: Eukaryota > Metazoa > Arthropoda > Insecta > Diptera > Drosophilidae > Drosophila > Drosophila vallismaia. Next base: position 19,444,792 of record JAWNPU010000090.1, on the reverse strand, counting down.
AGGACACAAGGACACCAGATACAAGATACCACGAGATGACTGCCCAGATTTATTAGCCAGTCGACAAATAGCCGCAAATGAGCAGTTGGGTAGTCGGGAAAAAATTCCCACCTGCTATCCAGAGCTATCAAATGTCACATAAATCAGATTTGTCAGCAGCCCAAAAACGCCAGAAAAGAGCAGATTTGGTTGGGATATTCGCAGGGCGGGGAAATGAGACTAATTCCTGGTTTCGGTTGCCATAATTCCAGTTCCACTTAAGCTGTAGTTTCAGCCCAACGATGTGTATCTGTATCTGGGAGATACTTTCGGCATATTAAGCTCAATTGTGTGGGGCTTAAAAGTTTCATGTTTGATTTCTCACAGATAAAACGACATCAATTTGCGGCACAGGTAAACTTTTTGATTGCCCCCTCATCTGCCGGGCCAGCGTCCTGCCATCCTGACATCCCATTTGCCAATGATAAGTTAAGCTCCAGTTCATACAAATCGGGATGCCGAAAGTTACTGAAGTGGGTGGATCCAGGAGGGGAAAAGCTGTTAAAAACTGATGGCGATATGGCCGAAAGTTTAATTGAGCTCGTTCAATTGGAAGGAATATGCAACTTGAGCTTGGAGCTCGAGACACATTCTGTTTTTGGGAAGAAGGGTTACCCGAAAAGAACAAGGGACTTGTTGAATTTGATTTTCTTTGTATTAATAAAGGTAATCGAGGCAGTTAAATGGTTTTCACTGTTGAATATTGCAATATCAACTTCAAGACGAGTCGAAAACTATAGGAAATTTCAAGAGTATCCATCAGACAAATGACACATCAGGAGGCGAGGACATTACTTGTCACCTTTCTGGCTTTAACTTCTGCAATCTTTCCATGGCTGTCCATACTTTTTATCCATTACCCGATTCGCTTCAGTTATCGGTGGCAAAACGACAGACAGGATGATTGCACCTTGAATCGATTTCCATGCAGCCGGAGCAGAGCGGGAAATGGGGTTTTCCCCATGATGGAGGAAGAGGGTGGTCATCCACACAATGTCACTTTGCCGGCTGTCATTCTTTGTTGTCGTCTCGTTGGGTTGTTGTTATCATTTGCAGCATTTGAAATGATTTGCAATAAAAGTGTCTGCCAGTGTCCATTGGCCACGCCCCATTGCCGGATTACGTGCCACTTCAGCTCCTGTCCCGATCCAGCTTCTCCAGGACGAGCCTGCGTTGTCATTGTCCTTGTCGCTGTCACGTAATTGCCTTTTGTTTACTATGCTTTCTTTCCTTTTGCATTGGTTTTTTCCATGTTTTGGAAATGTTTCAGGTGCGTAGCTCTCGCAGGTTCTTCACCTTTCTTAAACCAAATGCAAAAACAAAACATAATATTCCGACTATTCCAAACGGAATTTATTTTGCCAAATTCCTTTGTCACTCGCCTCGGATTCTCGAAATTCCTGCGGAAATCCGCTCCTGTGGAGTCAATCCGACGAAAAGCAAAAAAATTCCAACGGCTACAATCATATTTCTTGCATTGCAATAAAAATGCGTGGCAACGAACAAAATTACTCATAAAAATAAATAAAAAATTGCTGCCTTCCCGTCCGTATATACATTTTTTTGTGCCCGACTGTCCTTGGGGCGCTGCAATTTCTGGCACATCATACGGCATTGCCCGGGCCGTAAATTATATACATAGATTCTGGACAGAATTTCTACACATCTAGCGTGTAGAAGGCCCTGGTCGTGGTCCGTGTCTGGGTCCGGGTCCGAGTCCGGCCCATTATAAGGCATTTTGTCCGGGGAAATGGAAATGATTTCGTGTCATTGCCGTTACGTGTTGGGGAAAATAGCATCGCAATTGCGGAAACCAAAGCTGCGGTTTTAGCAATTTGGCCTACCAGTGCAGATAATGGCTTAAAGTTTATAAAAATATCCGAAATATTTCATTATTTTAAAGCTCAAGTTCAGAGTTTTACCAACTTACGTGTTAACTAAGCCGCTCCATTCTTTTTAGCCAATTTCCTATCCAATAAAATCAGTTCCGTGTGGAATCCTTGCCTCAATTTACATTTTATCGGGACTGCTGTTGTTGGGCTCATTATGTTGGCCATTTTTATTGGCTTCCAAAGATTTGCAACTCGGACCCAACTCTCAGACTCCAACTTGGAACCTAAAACAGTAACCCAAGCCGAGCCGATACACACATCCTCATCTAGAGCTGATTTCATCAGAAAATACATTTCGTTACCTGGAATTTTTATGGCCAACAGCGGGTGGGCCGAAATGCGAAAATGTGTTGGGGCCATTTTCATACATCTAAACAAAGGGAGGGACGGTGTAGAAGTGGGGAGTGTCCTGGCGTCTGCTTATCTGGCCACAAATGGCTGATGCCATCTAAAGCGGCAGCAAACTCAACCGATATTTGATTTTTTACGACGCACCCCCACACAATCCTTTCTCAGCGATTTACTTTCGCTTAAAATAACAATTTCAAATTGGTTTTACTGCCTTGGGGTTGGGATTTGCTTTCCCCTTCTCCAACATCCACCATCAACATCCATCCAACCTCCTTCGATTCTTGTTTTCGGTTTATGTCGCCTCGCATTTTGATCGCTTTGCATAAGCGCCTTTCAGCAATTTGCTTTGCCTCTGACCATTTGCTATATGCGGCTTAAAGTGCCACGGACCACTCCGCCTCCTGCTCCGGGCCAGTTCCACACCACTCCAAAGTCAAGTGCATTTAGATCCAGAGAATCTGCACTTGAAGAGCGGCAATAGATGGGGACCCTTCTGGGTGCTTGGGTCTGGGGACTGGAGTCTGGGGTCTGGGGTCCAAAGACAAACTTTTCTGCACCAGACAATAATTGAAAATGCTATTCAGTCGAGTGTGTGTGCGTGGCGCAACTCTGTCGGCTGACATTAAATTTATGTTAATTGAAATTTATGTGCCCCAGCCTCAGCTCAAGCTTTCACAAACAAACTTTTGGATTAAATAGTATGGGGAATAGTGGCGAGAAGATAATTTTGACTCTTTCGCGGTCTTCACATGAAGATCCTTTATTCTTCTTTCAATTAAAGCTAAAAGCCTTACAGCACCTACTGGTTCTTGGATTTTTATTAAAATAGATGGAAAAATCATCATCAAAAGGGTAAGTATCTCGTCACTGGCAAGTAGGATTTGCTCCAAACAAACTGCCAAGGATAAAGAATAAAGAAATGCCGTGTAGTGTATCCTATCCAAAGATTTTGTCATAGATGTCACGGGGGAAGTTGCTAACAGAGAAGATTGAATTATAAGCTGGCCTTGGAGTTTACAAAACAACAACTTTTGAAAATTATCCTTGATAATCGCCTTTAATACGGTTTTAAAACAGTATCAGTAATATCCTTTAGTGCTTTCCGGATTAATAATACAATAATAATCCAAGCAACAATCCATATAAAACTTATTTATTTTGAATATATCCAATTGGAATTTGCCGATTTCAGATAAGCAGTATCAAAGTGTTGGAAAAGGAGCAATCGAAAATACCAAAAGTATCGATTACACTCGGTATGAGCGCGGGCACCACTAATCATATGGACAAAAGCTTAGAAGAAATTGTGTTATTATTCTTTAATTTTGGCGTTTTAAGTGTTTAAGAGTTAACTTTTAAAATTAGTAAATTTTTATTGCGTTGTGTGATGGTGAATAGTGGCTCACCAGGTAAATCGCGGTTAGCTTGCCGAATAGTTTTGTTTATAGTTTAGTTATGAAGGAGCTTCAATTTCGGCCCCAATTAATGAGATCGCAATCAATATCGCAAGTAAGTTAATTCATTTTATTACACTTATGAAATTTCTTATACAATGCAACGGCCACTCCTTTTTGAATATATCATAGGATTTTGAAATTATTTTGAATAAAAGTAAGCGAAAGTCATCTTGGATCGCTCTTTCCATTGCTTTCCATCATCTGTCCAAGTGACAACACTTTCCATGGAAAGATCCTTTTTTTTCCAACTGTCCTGTTCAGAATTCCATAACCAACTGAATTGTAGTCTTTCACTTGGCAGTTATTAATCATAACCCTCGTGGGCTATTTACTTCATGAGTCGACATACGGGACACCACAAAATAATTATTAATGATTGAATTAGACACCCAAATCATGCATTCCAGTAGACAAAGCATATTGTACAAGGTTTAGGGAATTCATTAGGACGCAAAAGAAGAAATTTAGAAAAAATCTACAGCCACAAACAAAATTCAAACTTTGTATGTCTTTTCCAAGAGACTGAACTTGCGATTCTAAATCAAAGCAGGAATTCTGAAACAAAATAATGAGAATCAAATAATCTAGAAATACTGTAGAACACCTACCAGATCTCTTATTTTTATATTAGTTTCAACGCCTTTTGAGCAAATTTTCCGTACATTATTAAGTTCAATGTGAAGCAGGTGGAAACGGAAAATCCTTTCCAGTCGAATGAGGAGATCGTTGCAGAGACCGATAAAAAGAATCCTTAGCAAGGGAGCTATGGCCCCGCCCAAGTTCTTTCTCACGATGTACTTCCACTTTTCCTCCACATCGCGGCTGTGGTCATAAAAAATACAGAGGATGATATCTGACCACTCGGCCGCCATAATCACAGTGTCGAAGAAAAGGAAGCAGGACACAGGTTTAAATACTCTTATCATATTTTTGCGACAATTGCTGATCCTTGAGTAAAATCGTAAAAGTTTATTAAGCTTTTGACTGGGCCTTCTGAGATATGCTTGTTTTTGGTAAACCTTTCAATGTATAAAAAGAATTGGTATTGGAATTCTTAACGAAAAGGTTTATTCTCGAGCTACATACCTCTAAAAATCGAATCAAGGTTTGAATCCACGTGAGAAGAAGTAGGTGGTAGACAGCATAGGCATTATAGACGATTTGAACTATTGCTTCGCTTACCCCAAGTGCGGCCAGGTACGTGTGCATGTAGTGGGTGACTCCAATTATAGCCATACAAATTTGAACCAGAAAAACGGTGCACAAATGGCTTCCCTCCAGGGATAGAGGTCCTATAGAACGGTCAATGGCGACATTTAATTGGATCACTTCGTTGGCTAGCGTTACAAAAGAGGTATTCCAGTTTATGTTCCGCATCCAATAGGCCATGTAACCAATTTTAATTACCACCAACTGCATTATCAATGTCGATATCATATGTTTGAAATATCCATTTACTTCTGTAATATCTATAATATCCTCGGTAGGTATAATCGGCGAAAGAGCTAAAACTATGTAAGTCACTCCAAACATCTCTTTATATGCGATTCCCACTTTTATGAGAAACGCACCAATTTTGATCCATCGGTTTATGGGCTCAAGAATCATCCTTTTTTGGCTAGGATCGTATTTTATCTGTCCGATCACGCATCCGCGATAAACCATATAGGTGGAAACGTACAAACCCCGAATGAACCACCGGCAAAAGCGATCCCCAACGCCAGATTCACTGTGTCCCATGTGTGTTTCCTTTCCTTGCATTTTTAGACTGACGCAGCACAGGTCCTTTTCCTGGGGCTAAGGTGGGAACGATAGGGTTGGGAGAGGGAAAGTCTTATAAATTGCGTTCATTAGTCCATAGTTTGGAGGGGTAACATAATTTATGAAAACTATGATACAATCATTTGCTATACACTTGCAAAAGAACTTTGAAATCCCGAAAGAACCCCAAAGTATGGTGTACCTTTAACCCATAATTTAGTATAACATTTTTTTGTTAAATCTATTTTATTTACATAATCATATAAACCCGAACCCTGACTTATTAATTGATAAAGTGTATTGTACAAAGCCCAATGCATTCATAATTAGGCACAAAATAAACTCAATAAAAAAAACAATGCTACATCCACATTCATGATGGAAACTTACTATTTTATTCGTCAGAGTCTTCCCCTGCAATTGTAAATCAAAAAATGTATGCTGAATAAAAGCCATGACTGCCATAAGTTTATAGTATTTTAGAAACACTCACCAGAAATCGGAGTCGTAGTTGATTATCGAAGGAATATCGAAGGAAACATGAGATAAATAATGTAATCCTTGCGAGATTGTAAAACACAAACCTTTAAGAAGCGATCTAGGGTTTTGATCCACCATAAGAGCAGGATTTGATATACAGCGTAGACATTATAGATAATCTGCAGTACAATGGTGTTGAGCGCGAATAAACTCATACCTCAATGAAAGTAATTGTAACTTTCCAAAACAATCATTGTAAACTGGCACACAAAAAAGAGAGAGCAATTGAGATCCGAAGAAAGAGGTCTCAAAGAACTTTCTATACAGCTATTCAAGCTGATCACTTTTTTTGTCGAATCGTATTTTATTTTCCCAAGCACACATCCGCGGTAGGAAAGATACGTAAACCAGCAGATACATAAAATGAACAAGCGCATCATCGGCTGTTGCTTCTTTTTCCTCTGGCGGATGTGTGGAGTCCTTTCCCAAAGGCTCAGTTACGAATGACTATTGGAACGATTAGGATGGGTGAACTACTAATTAATTAGTCCAATGCTCATGCAATTTGGGAAAGAGGCGACAATTAATAAAAGCTTTGCATTATTCATTATTATATGAATTTCTTTAACTTCTATTCTTGCTTATTATTGTTAGATTCGAATGCCATAAGCGCTTCTAGTTCTCCAAGCCATTTATTGAAAGAGGTTATATGGTACATCATACATGATATAAATGTCTTATACTATTTACAACAATATATATTCTCTTAATCTAAAAATGTTCCATATCATATTGTATAAGATATATGGAGTTAATTATTAGGGATCCAAACATGGCTGGGATAATAGAATGATCTATGGGAAACAAATTCATCGCATGAAATCTCAATGGATTCCTAACCAACTGCAACTGAAAGGATTCGAACTGTAAAAGAGAAAATAATATGGTTCAGTTTTTGATAAATCAAACAATCTACCGATTCTTCAAGTCGTACGTCCAAGCCTGGGGCAAGCACACTGCGCTCTTTCAAAATGTCTATCGTCCTCTTATTCTCGTCCAGAATTCGAAGAATGACAAAAAAGCTCTTGAAGGTATCGAGGTAATGGAAAAGACACCAAGAAAAGAATAGAATTATTGCTTTTAGTGGCATTCCCAATCGCTCGCGTCCATATTTAAAGAGACTAAAGGTGAGATAAATAGTGCCCACTGAGCTAATATAGTTTTCCATGAAACCCAGTAGTCCCTGGATGCCGCCGCCGTCTCCCAGAAATGTTATAATTGATATAAGCTCGTCGTGCCTCCTTGCAATATCCTCCAATTGGTCCGAAAGACAGCAACATTTGGTCATGAAAACTCCATTGCGTGGAGAATGCTGGCTCAACCAGTGACTATCCTCCATCACCTGTTTCAGCTCAGAGTTGAGAATCTTATTTTCAAAATAAATGAATAACATAATCAAATAGTAATGGGTCAAGTCGAAGCTCATAATAGACGTCATTCCAAAATGCAAATACATAAAAAAGGTCTGTGCACTGTCAAGACGACTCAAAGCCTCCAAGGATAAAGCTACTTGGAAGAAGTCACTTAGGAGAACACTGATTATTTTGGTGAGAATCGACCACCGAGCCATTCTTTTAATCTGCGGCTTGACGTAGTAAAGACGAAACAGGATCCTTACAAGGTTTATCAGCTTGTCGCGCTGTCGCCATCTGGTGACTAGCGCGCTGAGTCCTGTTAAAAAAGCAATTGTACACATTTGTTTTGCTTATCCATTTGCTGAACTATTTACCGGCAACGATTCTCAGGCCCGCCATCACAATAATCACATATTCATGAAGCTTGTTCGCATTTCCAAAGATAAAATTCAAATTGGAGAAATCCCGCAAATAATAGGTTAGCGAAACCACTGTCAAAATATTGACCGAAGCTGCATAGATGGTACTCCTGAGAGATTTAAGGACACTACCTGCCGTCCAGTCGATTTCAAAGTTAGAAATACCGACCAAAAATCCGTAGACGTAGACAGCCTTTAGCAACCAACCGACCCAGTCGAACATTTCGTTAAACTAACGATGAGTGGCAAGAAAGTGTAATCAATTATGAAGCCAATGCTATTAGGACTGTCCCTGATCGTGGTCGGAGATTACGTTATTGTATTGGCTTAATGTCCAGAAGCTTAAAATAAGCAAGGGTAAGTGACTGTATCAGAACATGTGGAAGTGAAATTATATATTTTTAATACTAAAAATGTTCCATATCATATTGTATAAGATATATGGAGTTCAAAAATATAGATCCAGTCATTGCTGTGGTAAAGGTATGACTTATGGGAAACATGTGCATTACATGCATCGTCAACGGATTCCTAACAAGCTGCAGCTGGAAATATTCGAACTAAAAAAGAGACGATAATGTTTCTCTATTTTCAATAAGGTACTTTACCTACCGATTGTTCTAGCCGAACATCCAAGCCTGAAGCAAACGTAGTACGTTCCTCCAAAAGGCGCAGAGTCTTCCGATCCACCTCCAAAATACTAAGCATGAGAAAGTGGCTCCAAAGACCATTAAGGTAATCAAACGAATACCAAGTAAAGGTCAATATTAGAGTGTGCATCTTTACTCCCAAACTTTCGCGTCCGTATTTATACATGCTGAAGGTGATGTAAGTGGTGGCCACCGAGCTTATATAATTTCCTGTGTAGGCCAATAAACCCTGTACGGCAAACACCTCTCCCAGATAATTCACGACTGAGTTAATCTGGTGCTGCCACCTGCTAATGTCGTCCAATCGGTCTGCCAGATAGCAACACTTGGTCATGAAGACTCCATTTCGGGGAGAATGGTAGCTCAGCCAGCGACTCTCCTCAATCACTTGCAGCAGCTCATTGTTGAGAATCTCGTATTGCACCCGAACTAACAGCATCACTAGATAGTGCTGGGTTATGACGAAACTCATGAGGGTCGTCATTGCGAACTGGAAAACCATTCCCAATACCTGTCTTGAGCCCAGGTGGCCCAAGCCCTCAAAAGTAATTGCAATTTGAAGAAGGTCGGATATGCAAACCGTAGTGACTTTGCTGAGAATGGCCCACCGGGATATCCTTTTCATGTGTGGCCTGCGCTGAAAAAGCCGCAACAACATCTTTAAGAAAACTATTAGTTGGCTGCGATAACGCCACCTGTTTATTATCACTGTAAATCCTAATAAAAATAAGAACAATGTTAGAAATTTCATCAAATTTTCCGATTTTGCGACGAGTTTTACCCGCAAAGGTTCTCAGGACTGCCATCACCATAATCACATATTCGTGAAGTTTGTTTGCAGATTTGGACAGGATATTCAAGTTGGTGTTGCCATTTGTATAGGCAATGAAAAGAGTTATTGTCAGGACATTAATAGTTGCTGCAAAAATGGTACTCCTCAAAGTCTTATGTACGCGACTCCTTTTCCAATCGAATTCGAAGTTAGTTACACCGATCAAGAATCCGTAGTAGTATATAGCCTTAAGCAACCAACCGACCCAGTCGAACATTTCGTTGGAATGACATTCTTCATCAATGGGTTGTTATTTATGGGTAATTATTACTATTGCGTTAGTAGAAAGTGTTCTATTTCCGGCCAGCGATAGAATGATTAGATTGATGATTAGTTTTATATCCAGGAGCCTAATATAAACTAGTTTGCCTATAAAACTTTTCCAGTAATCAAAATAAGTAATATTTTAAAAGATTTAGTTTTATCAGTGCTTTAAAAGAATTCCATATCATATTGTATCAGATAAATTGAGTTCATAAATAGTGATGCAAGTATTGATGTGGTGGAGCTGTGATTTATGGAAAACATATTCATGACCCTCATATTTAAAGGGTTCCGAATCAGCTGGAATTGAAAGCTTTCATACTGGAAAAACAAATCAAAAATTATTTTAGTATTGCATAAATAGTATATCACTTACCGATAACTCAAGACGAATGTCTAAGCCTGGGGAAAAGACAGTTCGCTCGTCCAAGATACGAATCAGGGTCCTGTGCTCATTTTGAATACCAAGGACAACAAAGAGGTTTCTTATAGCATCTGCGTAATATAAAAAGCACCAAAAATAAATGAAAATCATAAGGTTTAGTGACATTCCGAGGCTTTCGAAGCCGTGTTTCCAGAAACTGTAGGACAGGTAACAGGTGGTGATCACTGACAAGTAGTAGGCCGTGTAAACCAATAGTCCCTGCATACCGAAAGCGGTTTCCATGCTGGACAAAATCGACTGGATCTCGGCATGCTGGTTGGCAATGTCATCCAGTCGATCCGACAGATCGCAGCACTTGGTCATAAAGACTCCATTGCGGGGTGATCGGTAGCACAGTCCCCGGGTCTCCTCGATCACATTCCGCAGGTCCGAGTTGAGCATCAGGTATTGGGTGTGAATGAACAGCATTACTAGATAATACTGGCCCATTGCTGTAGTCATAAGTGAGGCCATGCTAAACTGCAGGACTATGCCCAAGATCTGTTCGGAACCAAAGTGACCTAGGGAATACAGCCAGATTGCAATTTGAAGAATGTCGATTATGCTAACGTTAACAAATTTTATAAGTATCGCCCAACGGGACATCCTTTTGACCTGTGGCTTGGCCAAGTAAAGGCGAAACAGTCTCCTCATTATCTGCATTAGTTGACGTCGCCGCTTCCACCTAATTACTATTGTAATAAGGCCTAAAATGACTTTACAGGATTAATATGTTTTTACCGAATTTCTGAAGTTTTTTTTTTACCAGCAGCTAGTCTTAGTCCGGTTATTATGATTATCACATACTCGTGCAATTTGTTTGCATTGCCAAAAATAAAACTGATAGTTACGCGACTTCTACAATAGAGGCCGAAAAGAAACAGGATAAGCACATTGTGCAAAATGGCGAAAGTGGTACTCCTTTTAGTCTTAAAGACGCGATTCGTACTCCAATCCACTTCAAAGTTGGAGACTCCGACCACAAATCCGTAAACGTAGACTATCTTTAGTAGCCAACCGTTCCAGTCAAACATTTCGTAAAAATGAACAACGAAGCCTTGACATTGTTGGCAGGAACAGGTAATTAATATATTGGGTGACTTCTGATCCATCCTTGATAAAAGCGACATATAGAATCGTGATATTCCCTTCAATGCAAAGTACTTTTTATTGAGTGGACCGATTAGTCCTATCTGAAAACTGAAGTATATTGTTCTTTGGTTTATTATTTATTCTTTAGTTTATTCATTAGTCAGATTGTTAAAACAATTATTACAGCGAGTCCTTGCCAAACCCTGCAACCCCTCGGCTCAGATTGAGTCATTTAGGTTACCCTTTTGTAGTCGTAAATCAAAATGTCGCCGCAATTAAACTTCACACATATCCACCTTCGCTACAGAACACTATGAATCATCGATTGGGGGCGGATGCACTTGTGGCACGGGGCTTGGGGCAGGAGCAGGGCGGCGTGACCACAGCTCGTGTTGCATTTCCGTTAGTTATTCATGGTCAATAAGCGTGGCTTAGACGGGGGGAAAAACAACACCACACACCAAATTCCCAACTGCTGGTTTATTGCATTAACCAATGTGTTTATGCAGCAATTTCACGCGGTTTCCCCCTCGAATTCGGAATTCGGGGCGGAAAGGTTAAGGTGGATAGGGCTTCCTCTTCTCTGCAGGGTTGTTGAATAATTTATGCATTTATTCCGGCCGCGCATTATTGCGCTTTATGTATTCGATTGTAATTTAGTTGATCAATTTATTTCCATCTCGCACAAGGTAGCCATAACTACACTCTAAAATATTCTCAGATTATTTTCAAAACATTTTTATAGAAATATTTGATTCGTATACATAGATGCACTTCAAAGGTATTTAAAACCGTAGATTAAAATATATACCACCATTTTAATCCACAATTGAACATAGATAACTATTTTATAAAAACTGCTGATACTGGAATCGTGGGATGCCCGGTTTAATATGGGAAATTATCGCTGCCGCATAAGCACGTGCATGGTACTTTTATCAAATTTACGCTTATTGCATTTTAATTAATTATAAACAGGTAATTATGGTAAACAGACTGGGCCATTGCCGACCCATAAAACTGGGCTTACAAACATTACCAATTTACGAGCCCAGTGCTTGGCAGTTCCGCCAAAGTGCCGTCCTGGGGGCGGGTAATATGTATTGTATATAAAATTAATTTAAATCATGAAAAGCCCAGCCCTTTCAGGCCCAGTTTCCTTTTGTGGAGCCACATGAACGGATATTTTATCGTTTAATGTAGTTTTTACTGTCAAAAAATCGTTAAACGCCTAAATTGCGACCATCCGCAATTTATTTTCCCATATTACAGGATTGCTACGCAGTCGCTATATGCCAAGATTTTTATTTCATTTTATTATCTTCATATTGGGAACATTCTGTTGCTCAAAGCAAAAGAAAAGGGCCGATGGTGCCACACTACCGTATATGCCGTTTGTGGTTTTTGGATACTTGTAGCGATTTAGGTGATCCATGGATATTTCCCGGCTCTTGGCATCATCGATTAGAGAGGCTTTGGTGTCTTGCCGGTATGTACGCCCCAAGCGGTGTCTCTTTGCATAGAACTCAAACTTGTCATCCCCGTACTGTTTCAGGGACTCGGCGTAGATTTCCGCATACCGGGAGTAGGCCTCCCTCTGTGCGGCCGGGAACCAGGAGCTCCGCTGCTGCCAAGTGAGTCGAGTCTCCTCGATCTGACTGGCCACACAGCGGTAGTGTAAAAGTTGGTCCATAAAAACGACTTCATCGTACACCTTCATTTTTATTTTTTTGGTAAAACAGAAATCAAAATGAATAAAACGCGAAACTCCAATATTTAATAAATAATATACTTTTTAAGTTTTTTATAGAATTTTGGCTTTTTAAGTTTTTTTGGGTCTTTTTTTGAGTTGGTGCCTCGGCTACCTAAATAGAAGTAATAATGACATGACTATCCAGCTTGCTTTTAGATTCCCCTTTCAAAAAAAAAGAAACATGCTTGGGTTGCTTTTTATTTTCCACTTAGTTTATTTATCATTTTCATGTTCAGTTATACAAACTAATTGATTTTTGCTTTCTCTTGTAAAACATTTGATTAGTAAAAAAAAAGAAATGAATGTAAACTGGTAACAGTTTTTTGATGAAGATTTATGAAGGAAGGTTGAGTTTCTTGAATTAGCTAAATGCTACAAGGGGCTGCACATACCCTGCACATATTTCCGCCACTTGTTGGGTCTCATTGATCCTTTAAGTTAAACTTTTCGCTTAGTGAAATACTTTAATTTACAACACGCACAAGATTTGCTTAGATTCAAATGGAGATTATGCTTAGAGAGTTTGCCATGGCCATGTCTTTTCCTGCTTAGATCCTAGTTAAATGTGAGTTCAAACATCGCTGGCTATATACAAAAACATACACTTTGGCTAAGTTTGGGTGTTTTAGCAATCCCCCTGCAGTCGATCAATGCCAAGCTAAACTATCAAAGCTATCCAAGACATGTCCGAGATACATTTGGCCCAGACCTGCGGCCAATGTGGTGGCCATTTGTCCGCCTCTTGGCGTTGGCCCACAATCGAATGGCTTTGTATGCAAATGAGCCGGACCCAATGGATTGCATTTCTCACGCCCAGGTGAACCCAAGAGACATGCAAGGCACCACGACATCCCCATTCCCGCCCACTTGCATCACGAACCATGAGTCATGAACTGCTTTTGGCCTATTCTTTGTTTGTTGCCAACTGTGTTCGTACTTGAATGCATTCAAATTTCGAATGTGGTTTGCTGAGCCTTTTTCCTTTGTCTCTTACAATTTTCGCCTTTTTCTTGTTTTTTTTTTTGCCATAAACGGCTCAATGGTTTGAATAAAGGGTGTTAGACCTTACAGGGCTCTGACTCATTTTGAAAAATTAACATAAGCCAAGGGATTAGTATCATGTATGTCTCTAATTTTTAAAGGTGACTCAACCCGAATGTTCTTTTTGCATAAATAAATAAATTTGCATCTTGATTGGGAGAACTTTTTCTCCTAGATATATAAAACACGGAAAATATGTAATACTCCAGGTGAGAAACCCAGCTTTATTTTATTCAGTAGGCTTTGGGATTCGAAAGTAAAAGGATTCGGAGTTACCGATGGGACACATAAAGGTCTAAAAGCAATAGAAGTATTTCATTGTCCTGACACTTCCGTATTCCCCATTTGTCGTAGGGGGAACCTTGTAGCCCTTTATGTGTTCCATCGACATCAGCGAATCCTTCCACTCTTGCATCATAAACGATTTGGTTTTGACCCTGTACTTGCTCCGCAGCCGATTCTTGTTGGCATAGTACTCAAAGCGATCGTTGCCATACTTCTTTAGACACTCATCATATATCTCCGGATATCTGGCATACAACTCCTTTTGAGCAATAGGAAACCAAGAACAATTTTTATCCCAGGCCTTTCGAGTTGCCTCGATTTGTTGGCCCACGCAACGGTGGTGCAGCAATTGGTCAGTGAAGATCACCTCTTCGTACCCCTTCATATTGTCTATTTATTTTTTTTATTTTTATTTTTTTATATTTCGGGTAATGTGTGAACTCAACTTGAAACTGATGAAATTGATAAAGTGAACTACATTTTGTAAAGTATTTCCTGAAGTTGATGCTAATTAATATATCTCGGAGCTTGGCATTCATCGACTTGGCTTTGAATATTTTCCCACATACACATCAAGTTATTTATCCTTTACATCGAGACATTGGCCAGAATTCAAAGTTTTTAACTTATTCAAACCTTGGCTTTATTTTTGAGTATTTACATTTTTCTAGTCAAATATCCTTACGTACAAATTTTCTCTTTGAGGAATTTTTGAAATGCAAATTGTAATGTTTGCCTTATTCTAGCGTAGCTTACAATATGAATGATATTTTGTAGGTAATATTTTTCTAACGTCTTTTCGCTTGCTTCAGTTAAGAGTTATTCTCGTCTTTACATTTTTCGTACACTTTCTTAGGTTCATAGCTTAGCAATACTTTAAGTTTAAGCATCTTTTGCTTGGATTACGCTTTAGATTTCTTTCATATGAAGTCGAAGAGCGAATATGTAATTTATACAATCGAAATCGAAATGTTTATATTCTTTTTGATATGCTCGAAATATAAAATTTACTTAAAATAAACAAAAAATGGGAGGATTATCGAAATTAGATCCAGATCCAGATGTCTACTTTTTTTCACTTTCCCTTTGCTTTCAAAATTCAGAAAATATCACAAAAGATCAACGAATGTTTTGCCTAATCAACGATATGCTTAATTCTATTAATAATTTCCTAGGTTTTTGAATAAATATTTACAGTGTCTTAGCCTCTGCTTAAATGCTCGCGTTGAGTAGTTACCATTTTCATATTTAATTTAGGGAATATGTCTCTTTTTTATGCACACGCACACACATCGATTGAATTTTGAATGTACCCAAAGTTTGAATTTAAAGATTCCTCTTTGGTTTATGTCTCATTGATTTTGGCATAGGATATGTCTGCTTTTTCAAACGGCTCTTAGCTTAAAAGTGTTAGTTTTCGGGATTCTTATTAATTAAATAGTTAACTATTTCTGGGCCACGTCCAGATGTGAAACAGCAACAGCACGAAAATGGGAGACAGTATTGAGACAAGTTGAGAAGACTGTTTTGAATTAGCAGCACCTGAAAAGCAATAGTCATTATTAGTTGTTCTTGAAGGGATTGTCAGTTTAATTTATTTTATTTTTGTATACCAATCGTGCTGGACTTGGCTGCCACGGTTTCCCGAGATTCCAGAGCCGGTGCCCGCTGCTGGCGATCGCTCTCCACGCTCTCCTCATTGCTCTGCAGATACAGGGAACTGATCTTAGCCACGCACTGTAAATAAAAAAAGGATTAGGATGTTTTTCCTTAGAGAAAGGGGAAAAAGTGGGACATACTTTAAGCTTCATATCGCCGTGTTTAAAGTGGTAGTTCCGCACCCGAAACTCCAATCCCTGTCGGGACATTTCCAGCCCATCGCGATTTACCACGATTTTGTCATAGTGTCGCAAGTGCATCTTCTGGACTGGTTCCCCGTTGATAAACCAGTTTAGTTGACAGGCGGGCTTGGACGGCGACGATGTGCAATTAACCCGGACGGTGTCTCCAATTTGGTACCGGGCTTGACCTCCAGTTATCTTCGGTCCGTGGTTGGGAGTTACTGGAAATGTTGTCAATAAAATTAGTTATCAATGCTCCCAAAAACATATTCATATTATTTTTGTGACCTTCGTGTTTATCTTAAAATTTTAGTCGTTTATTTGATGCTGAGAGTTTCTTTCAAAAAGAGCTGTATTTTTATATCCAGGCATTTTAATCTTTTGCGTATTTACTACTGACTTATACCCAAGTTTTCTATATTTGTTTCACTTCAATTAAATTTTCCCACTTCTACAATTCATAAAGCCTTCATTCCCCTATCGCCCGAGCTTAGTTATTTAATTTTAATGAGCCGTGGAAATTGAATATTTCCTAGACGAGAGCTAACTGCCCATTTCGTGCCGCGTTCTCTATTTTTCCCCATTTTTTCCTCCCCCTGAGGTTCAGTTTTATTATGTTATATGCAGCCTCGCTTTTTCGGCCCAAAGTCTGCCCTTCTTCCTGGAGGAGGCTGGCCAAACAGTCCAACGATTTATGGCTAGGCCGCCGGGGAGGCGTTGTGAAAGGTAGAGTCCAAGCAGCCAAGCCATTGAGAGAAAGCAGCTTTCGTTTGTGTACACGAAATGCTTATTCAAAGTTTATTTGGCCATGTGGATGCATGTGGGTGTTTTTATTTTGGCACATATATTATATTCGTGGGTGCATGTGTATGGGAGTGTATGGGCCTATACGACCCCAAGGCAGGATTCCACTCATGTCCCAGGCTTTGCGGGTATACTTCTAGACCATAATGGAAATAACATAACAAATCTTTAATGAAATGAAGGATTCAATGTGGGAGGCAATGAATGTCCTTAAAGACATAGAAAGCTTTTCCGGTTTTTCTTAGACTGAAATAAATAAATATAAACTTGTAATAACAGATATAAATAATAAGTTCTATATAAAGCTTCTCCTTCATTCCCCTATCGCCCGAGCTTAGTTATTTAATTTTAATGAGCCGTGGAAATTGAATATTTCCTAGACGAGAGCTAACTGCCCATTTCGTGCCGCGTTCTCTATTTTTCCCCATTTTTTCCTCCCCCTGAGGTTCAGTTTTATTATGTTATATGCAGCCTCGCTTTTTCGGCCCAAAGTCTGCCCTTCTTCCTGGAGGAGGCTGGCCAAACAGTCCAACGATTTATGGCTAGGCCGCCGGGGAGGCGTTGTGAAAGGTAGAGTCCAAGCAGCCAAGCCATTGAGAGAAAGCAGCTTTCGTTTGTGTACACGAAATGCTTATTCAAAGTTTATTTGGCCATGTGGATGCATGTGGGTGTTTTTATTTTGGCACATATATTATATTCGTGGGTGCATGTGTATGGGAGTGTATGGGCCTATACGACCCCAAGGCAGGATTCCACTCATGTCCCAGGCTTTGCGGGTATACTTCTAGACCATAATGGAAATAACATAACAAATCTTTAATGAAATGAAGGATTCAATGTGGGAGGCAATGAATGTCCTTAAAGACATAGAAAGCTTTTCCGGTTTTTCTTAGACTGAAATAAATAAATATAAACTTGTAATAACAGATATAAATAATAAGTTCTATAAATGTAACTAGAGCTTTCCAAATAAACCTTTTTAGTTTTTGTTTTTGCAAATAACACAGAAACCTTATTGCATTCTTCTCTTATGCCACATTTCCCCTTGAATGTGTAAAAATAAAAGCAAGTCTATTGGGAGCAGAACCAGCATCAGGACTCCGTCTCTGGCAGCTCCCTTGACCTCGTCCTCCAAGCCAATCCGTGTATGCATTAAAAATATTCGTTCATGCCGAAACCAGAGAAAAAGGAAGGAAAATGGATATCATACAACATTTACTGCTGCTGCATGTGTGTGTACCATAAAATAAAATTAATTTTTAATGGTTTTCAAAAAATTAATTTCCCTTAGAACTCGTTTGGGTGTTTCTGCAGGATTAGCTTTTGTTTCCTTGTGGTTGTGGAAAGCTTGCATCTAGATATAGAGCAGTTCATACACTTGTAAAAATGATTTCCTTGAAGATTTTGAATAATTTTAGCAAGACGTATAGTCAGATTACTATTAACTTTCTTATATTGGTAGCTTTTCTGAGTGTCGGGGAGTGGTTTTTTGTTTTTTCCCATTTCCAGGATTAGAATTGCCTCTTCCGTTTGCTTATTTGTAATTTATAAAGAGAAGTTGCTTTGGTTCTCCTCTCTTTTAGTCCGAATTGCTGCCTTAACATAGCTTTTTGAGGATAGAAGGTTCACGTTTTGGAGAAAAAAAAGAGAGGAAAGCACAAAGACTAGCATAAAGAAATCTACAAATAAAACTTGATTAAATGCATTTTTGATAAATCTATTTGTAAAGATTCAAAGAATTATTCTATATTTATAATTCAAAGTAAAAATTGGAAAATGTAGGACAAGGACCCATATGGCCCCCGTCAATAGCCATATCTTCTCCAATTTACATCCAATCCTTGAGCGGGAAATCTTAAACGATTGCTAAACCCATTCTCTATTAATATACATCAAAATCCTGAAGCAAAAAAATTTTTAGATTTTTTGTCAATTTTTTCGGTGGGATTTTTTTAAAAAGGGAGTTACGAAGTTTTATCTTTGCCGTCCTGCTACAGTCACAATCAAATCCTTTTCCAGAAAACAGTTTTTTAACCCTCAAATACATTTTTTGTGGTGTGGGGCGATGTTCAGATAATTGTTTATATGTATTACGTGAGCATTTTTTAAGTCAACGCCATATTGTCGCACTTGGGTTTTATTTTGCGGCATAAATCTAGAGACACAAAACCGAGAAGAGAAAGGCACATGACGGCGTATGAAAAAGTACACGTATGTCTGTATGAGTTGGCATTTTATTTTGCCCAGACTTAGCACGCAACGATAAAGGACATGTTGTAGAGGAAGGGAAAGGATAAGGGGCTTGAAGTACGCCCAGGTCACAGGACCTGCAATAAGCCAAATACTAAAAGCTGAAAGGGAAATGACCGAATGTCGAATGGCCAAGTGCTTCAAGAATATTTTCGGAACTTTCCTATGACTAAGCAGTTTTATTTGGCGAAGAGGAAATAGGAGGAACGTAGATGTATATAGATGGTAGTATGTACTTACACCTTTTCTGCAGTACCCAAAAAAATGTCAATTGTGTGAGATAGTCTGCCGCAACAAAAAGTACACAGTCTCTATGTAAGAGAAGTTGCAAATAAAAACGAATATTCTCATTCACTTTAATACATAATATAAAACATTACAAATTTAAGGACAGTAGGAAAAAGTATTGACAAAACCATATAGACTAATATAGAGTTTAAAGTATGAAGAAACCTAGATAAAACATTTTTAAAGAGTGTTTTGCGTTTGTAGGACACTAAGAATAGGACTACAGTAGGTACTCTGAGTGGGCGTTCTGCAGTTTTTTTTTCCATTGAGTCTTCTCTGTTGGTGGTCTTCTTTTAATATGCTGCGGTATGTTTTCTCCTACCTGAAAATACATCCCCCAGTCACTCCCTCTTCTCGCCGGGAGCGCACTCCGCAGCGCAGCATCTTCTTGGCAGACGATAAGCCAGGTCAGGTGCTTGGGATTTTGGCAATGAGGGTTGTCAAGGGGACCCAGCGGGTGTGAGGGGTGGCAGGACCACCCCCTTGGCATCCACCTGCTCTATTTGCAAAACCATTTTGGCTTTAGGGTATGTACTTGTGTGCGAGTTTGGATTATGCACATGTTGAGTCCTTGGCAAAAGTGCTTTACCCGCCCTCCTTAGCCGTCGATGTTACAATTATTTGGGCTTTTTGTGCAGTTATCTGCTACTGAATTTTTTTAATAAGCATTTGCCGACATGATTTACACTCTGTTAAAAAAAATATTCAATTGAATTGCAGGTGACAGCAGAGTCTGGGAAAAGAGCAATAAAATTATGTAAAGTATCTATTTCCACCCAGAAAAAATGGAATCGCAGGTTAAATTAACTTCCTTTATGAAGTCTATGAAGTTTGTCTTCTCGAAGGACTTCTTATATAAATGTTTCAATTTATCATTGAATATTTTTGCAAAATACAAATGGAGTATGATAAACTGTAAAATGGCGGCTGGGAGGAGATGGCGCCATTTTTTCCCCTCCCCGTTTTACTTCCTCCCTCCCCCGCACTTTACCATACACTCCGTTTCACTTCCGACATTCTCAGACCCCTGACAATCCTCGTTTGTTATCTTTAATTTTGCATATGGCAACGATTTTTAATGCACGATACCAGGCGGCCGCGGCCGTCCCCTCGCTGGGATCCTCCATTCGAGTTGCGGCATGTTTGAGTTAAGACAACATTACAGTTACCGTTATTTCCGCGGCTCTTCCGCATCCTTGTATCCTCATCTGCATCGGTCTCGGTTGTCCTTAGCGTGCGAGCGTGTTTCGTTTGACACAGCAAAAAATCCCTATCTATTATTTGTGGGCTTCGTAGTTAAAAATTACACATTGCGGAGTATAATTAAAAGTTTTCTCCAAGTGCAGCTGTTGCGTATCGCGTTTTTTTTTTATAATTAATGAGCACGCAAGGCTCTCAACGCACGGTACATGTCCTGCTCTCTTTCCCTTTCTTTTTTTCATTCTGTCTCTTCGGGTCCTCATCCTGTTCCTGAATTTATGGTTAAGTGCACTTTAAAGGACAAACACATATATAACTCACTTTCCCGGCGAATTTCTTCGTTCCTCTTTCTATCTCTCTTTTTATTTTGGCTCTTTCTCTTTCCGTGGACACACACAGACACATACGTAGCGACACATAATGTGATCGCTTATCGATTTTACAATATAAAAAAGCAATTGCCTGCATAAAGGACGAAGACGTCGCAACAGCTAACAGCCTCCCACTGGCAAGCAAAGTTAAATGTGATTTTTATGAGCTACGAGGCGGTCTTCGGTGGAAGGGGACTCGGTAGAAAATGGGGGCACTCTCCCATAATATTTATTATTGTTCCTTGACCTGGTCACCCTAATGAGCTGTAAATTATCCAAAGGAGGCCAAGAGCTTTCATTAAAGTTTAGTACAGCAATTGGAAAACGACTACTGATGCATTAATAGGCTTTAATGAGTGCAACAAAAGTTGGTTCAACACTCTGGTAACGTCCTTTCTAATCAGGGAACAAGCCAGAACATATTCTCTCGAATATTTTTCTATTTTGTGTCCTTTCAAATTCTGCCGCTGGCCCTTTACGATCGCGAAATTAACATGGCCAACTCCCTTCGGGGACAATCGGCTTTCACTGGAGCATATTTTATGGTTCACTTGCATTAGTGGAGCTCCTTAGACCCACCCCCGTTCCCTTTTATAGTCAAAGTCTCTGGTGAAGCTGACACAGTTCTTGATGATGGAGGATTCATCCCACTCAACTTCACTTTGTTTTCCTTTCACAATTTTTCATTCCTCTTTTTTTGAAGCGATGTGCAACGTCCACAGTTGTGCCACAGCAGGAACCCTATAAAAGGGCTGGGAAAAATGCTTCCAGGCTTAAATTTTGGAGGAACATTTTCTGGCTCAAACGAAAACCTTGGAAATTATTTAAATCAAGCTTTAAAAAAGTAAAATCTGTACATGTCAGGGATCACTGTATTCTTCTATTTCTGCCTCCAACCACTTTTCTTTCTCGGTTCGAATATCGTTCAATTTGGCTGCCCAGACACATTGTTTAATATGCAAAACCATTTCCCATTTCCCCGGCATACCAATGCGTCTTCGAGGGTTGGTGCGCTAAGGGAATGGCCGAGAGCAAAATCAGCATGAAATGTGGTGCTGCGGAGAAGGGTAGGGGCGTGTCGATGTCCTGCTCCTTGTTGCTATAAGTTAATGCAGGTTCCTGCCCCTGGGGTCTCGGCAGCTATTGATGATGTTGGTGGCCCTTCGATGGTGGTTCGATGGTTCGATGGTTCGCTGGTGCTTTCTCTGTCCCCAGGGGGATTTCCCCAGTTTTCTCCCGCACATATTGATAACCGCTTGATTCTTTTATGAGTTTATAAATTTGTGATTAACTTCAGGCCCAGTCGGCCAACTTCATTGCGATGCCTGGAAATGCTTCAAGGAACAAAAGTTATCTGAAAAGAATCCTAATTGGATTGCCACCGAATATTTTCTAGTGTATTTCCAGCACTTCTTTTTCCTCACATATGTAAATGGTGGGAGTATAAACGCTTTTTCTTGCCTGTCCGCCTTCGCCAGATGGCGCTTTTGTCTTAGCCCAGTTTTTCTCCATTTGAAAGTCGGACATGAAAACATAATTTTACTTCAATTTCGCAATGACAGTGGCAGCCCAGCCCCACCCTGCCTTAGCCCTCGACCACGCCCCTTCACTGTACACACATGTGCGCCTTTTGTTGGAGCTGCGTCGACGCTGGCCGCGTCGTCGACTGCAAAAATTCCATTTCAATTGTTTGCTTAGATTATGCAGTTGTATTAAGAGTGGGGTGGCACACAAAAAAAATCTGGCAAGCGACAGAGGACGCGGAGGGGTACGCCGGCTCTACGGTTTCCAAGGCGAATCCCAAAGAAAAGCTGAGAAAAAATCCGAGAGGAGCCTGGAATCCTTTAAAAAGCAGTGAACAAGAGAAAAGCGACTGAGTTTACAAGGAGCCTGGGAGTTGAGACGACTCGACAATGCCATTTGCAACGCATTGCCATGTTGCATGAATTCCATTTACGGTAGTACAACTGCGACTGAAACTGGAGACCAGAGACCTGAGACCGGAGACCTCGACCAGGTGGGGTCACCTGCGTGGCCGCCTTCAAAATTCACAACGCCTGGTAGTGGCAGCCGCTTTAAAGTGTCATCACGATGCAGCTCATGGAATTTAATTTCATTATCGTGATTATTATATCCCCAGAATTCCAATTAGTTATTTAAAATAACCCCTTTTTCAAATGGGAAACCATTGTAAATTTAGAGTCTTGATGGAACTCATCATTAAACGATATTATGACACATGATTGTTTTTTTTAATCCAATTAAAGATACCCGCCCATCATATTCCTCCGATGGAAAGTCCTGACATGTGGGTAACCCTATCAAAGACTACTTGACAAGGAGTTGACAACCTGCATGCAATTTGCATTCGACAGACTCAGATTTCGATTTCCTCGAATGTGTTCTTAAAAGCTTTTTTAAAATAAGAGTTCTGCTGCCTACTGGCCGGAGTCCTGTCCTGTTATCCTTCAACTTGCCGTTGTCAATCCTTGTCGCCAGTCTCTTCTTGGCTCCGCTCTTTATCCAATGCCAACAATTATGTTGCACATCGCTATGTGCCGGCATTCCGTGCTCTGCAGTCTGCACTTTGCAACTTCAGATGCCGCATCACTTGCCAGTGCCATTCACAACATTGTTGGCCGTCCGGCACTATTAGCATTTTAATTAAATTTTCTGCTGTCGCTCGTTGTCCAAGTGTGCCGTATTCGCACTCTTTTATTTTTCTTTATGACCCACCAGCCCCCTGCTCCCGTGTTCCCAGGCACCCCTTTATGTTAAACTCACCCACAACGGTCATGGTCTCCGATTCGGCAACGGTGTTGAATGCGGGCGCCTCGCCGGACACCTCGCACCGATAAAGTCCGGAACTTTGCAGCGTAACGCGGCGGAGGAGAATCTGAGTGTCCGAGGAGTTACGCAGCTGTAAACGATACAAGAAGTTTAAGAGAATCAATAAGTATTTCGTAGTTATTTATGTATCCACGATACCTACGAGTATGTCTATGGATTATATGTATAAATAAAAAACTAGATGAGTCTGATAAAAAAAGCCATGAAAACCATTTAAAACACAATTGGCATTTTAAAGCTTTTGACTGCTAAAAGGAAATTCCCAAAGCAAACAAAATAAATGGCACGTCCATGAATCGGCACAAAATCAAATGCAATTAGAGTTGAAGATTTTTCTATGGATGATTTTTAACATTCATCAATTCGCCACGAAATGAAGATTGATGATGGAAGCCGTCCACCAACAACCAAAGCCAAACAGTTTATTATTAGTTTAGGGACTCGTTGCTCATTGCTCGTTTTGCGTTTTTTCAACTGACAGCAGGCAAAAAAATTTAATTTCTTTAGCAGGACATGAAGAGTACAAAAGGAAAAGAAAAGTCATAAACCAAAAAGTCTGAAGGGCGAAACCGAAAAACCAAACAAGCAAATGAAATATCTAGATTGTAGAAACAATCGCATAAAAGTCCAGAGAAGAAGAGCCAGGAATAAAAGATTGAAGATACTCTTGTACGCATGTGGGGAAGGAATGTTGTAAAAGTCACTCAAAGTGTTCGTTCGGGGTCTGCCCTTCTCCCTGGGCAACAATTGCAGTCGAGTCAAGTTCCTTAAGTTGCAGTTTTATTATCACACACACCCACCCACATACGGAACGAGAAAGTTTCATTTGATTCGGGCAAATTTTTATGAAAATTCTTTGCTCTCGCTTTATGCTTTCTCTCGCCCACATCAACCGCCCACCCGTTCCCCTTTTGGCCCTTTCTCCGGCGTAAACAATCACAAAAGTCACGTTCAACATTATTTTTGGTTTGTTGCTTGTTTTTGACTTCACCAAAAGTCCCCGCCACTCCTTAGCCCCATACCTAGCCCTCGTTCTTTTACAATGACTTTGGACTGGCTTTTGTTTGTTGCCTTCTTGGCAGTACTTAAGCTGATTCTTCTCCCCATTCCCGCTCCCCAGCAGCTCAGTCTTCGTCCTTTTGCCAATTCTTTCGGCACGCTCAAGTTGTCAGCACACCCTCAAAAAATGTTTCGGACTGGTTTGTGGCAGGAGGCTAAGAAGGAGTTTCTTAGCCAGTTGCGGGGAAATTGTTCTGCTCGCCAAAAAACCAAATCTTGCCACAATTCAAATTGCAGTCTCCCTTAGTGCTTCTCATTCTGTCCAGCATTTTCAGCAACATTTTCCCCTTCAATTTCAAGTTGTTATTTGTAATTCAAAATTCGGTTTGACCAAACCGAATCTGCGCTAACCTTGTTAATGCTGCCCTGATTGCTCTGGTCTACTGAAAAGTTGGAATACAATAAAGATGCAAATTGTGATTTAAGTTGCATAGAATACATATTTTCCAAATGTGGACCTGGACATATTCATTAGCTTGAAACCAGCTTTAAGAACCCGATCTCCTCTCTCCAAATCCCTCAATTACACAAAGTAATTTCCGTATTCGGTGCCGCCTGCAAAGCTCTTACGAAAATATTCCCACTTTATCTTGCTTTTTCCAGCTAGACCACACTCATTCAGTAAGTGACTACCTTCCCATTTCCAGAAAAGCCCCTCTTTTGTTCTAATCATTTCCCTCCACTCGACTCGGCCTTCAACCCTTTCTAGGGAGTGCGGAGGCCGAATGCAGAAATTGAAGCCAAACGAAAATTATGCCGCATTACGCATTATGTTTCCACCGAAGGACTCTGCTCTGCTCCTTTCGCTGCTTGGCTCTAGGCGTTCCTTAACCTCGCTTCCTTTTTTGCCTTTACAGCCGCTTGGCCACACGCACGCAGGCCATAAAATACGCTGGCACATTGCTCATACGCCACGTTAGTCCCGGCAATTGACGGGATTTACTTTGACAGCACAGAGAGAAAAATTGGTCTGTCTTAGACACAATTTAATGAATATGAGCTTGGAATTTAATTTATAACCAAAGAATATTATAAATACTCTATTCTAAAACTCCAAAAAACTAAAGATAAAGGTAAAAGTTAACAAAAAATTCTTCATTGTAACAGTGTTCTGGCTTTTTCCCTGGCTTTGCCTTGACTGGCCTGGCCGTTCAACAAAGTAGACGCACTCAAGTGTTTCTGGCAAATTATTATTATTAGGACGGCTTGTTGGCGTAGACGAGGAGTATCAACTTTGTCTGGGATATTGACAGCTTTAAGTGATTTCCGTTAACCTTTTCAATCGCAGGGCGAGCAGACCAACACGTGACCTTAGCTAAACCAAAATGAGCAGGAAATGGCAAGCCAGCGATGGCGGCGGGGGTTTGGCTGTTGCTACCCGCACAGACACACATTTTTATGGGCAACAAAGGAAGGTTACATCCACATTAAATTAAAGTTAAATGGCAAAACTACGTGGCAGCAATTTTCATTCCAGCGACGACGTAATCAGCAACAAGCTGGGAAAAATACATTAGAGTGAAACGGGCGAGGCAAGGAGGGATGCAGCAGGGAGTATCGCTGAAAGCTTCGAGGGGTCCTTTTGCCATTGGGGCAATTACATGTTTTAAAATAATCATTATGATCGGGTCGTAACACTAAATCCCGGGCCACCTCCCTCCACTCCATTTCTGAAATCAGCAACATAAATTCTAATAAAATTTTAAATTAAATTTTTCTGCTTCCGTTTTTTTCTCCCGAAAAGCAGCACCTGTTGCTCTTATCTGAGCACTGTAAAAATAAAAATACACAAATGGGAAATCGTTGGAATATTACTTAGCATTAAGTTACATGGAAATTATTATTATTGTATTATTGTATTATTGTATGTATTATTATTGTATTATTGTATTATTGTATTATTGTATTATTGTATGTATTATTATTGTTATTATTGTATGAAGAAGAGATAAAACTGGATTTTGAATCTAATACTTAGGAATTGCATTTTGTGCACTTACATCGATGTTGACTCCTGGCAGGGGGAATGCCTGTCCTGGGGGCTTGTCCCTTGGCACGTACCGATATATCTCGTGGCCATCCTTGTACCACTTCACCGAGTAGAGGGACTCTCCGTTTAGGGCGTAACGACAGCCCAGGGTGGCGCTCTTCAGGCGCATTATGTGATTGGGTATATTCACTTCGGTCATTGTCAGCGAGCTGCTAATGTCTGCAATTAGCGGGAAAAAAGATAGAAGTTGGGACGTTAGTGTGGCGAAATTATTTTTAATGTGAACCCACTGGCCAAGCCATTTCCATTCCAGCAACAACCCAGCTAGCTAACCCCTTAATTCTTATGCTCTAACCCACTTTCATATTTCAACGGTTATGATTCCATACGGCTTGTTCATGTACACATATGTACATACCATATATCCACCCGTAACCGGTCCGAATGTGAAAACACAAAAAACCTTTTGGGCCGTGTCACATGAATTTTGACTTTTGTGCTGAACGGACTCTGGGTTTTTGGATCCCGGTAAATCCACGTCCAGTCCATGTCACTGCAGTCCACAATTCACGTGTAAGGAGCAACAAAAATACGAGTAAAGTCGCAAAAACTAAAACTGAAACACACTAAGAAAAATGGGGGAACCCGAATAGAAAATTCTCCGAATAGAAAATTCAACACAAAAGCGATTCGAAACGATTTCGAACATAGTATCATCTGAATTTTTCATCTGATTTTGGTTGAATTTTCTGGTTGCCCCTACTTGTAAGGGATTTGAGGACAGTAGCCAATGCATAGGGACACCCACCTATTAAATACACCGTCACACTTTTCATTTTTCCAAACGTCAAACGTGAAAAAGTGAGTTCGTCCTGTGGACAGGCGGGAAAAACAAATACACACGCACACCCGGCACGCATACTGGCGCATAGTGGCAAGTGCATATGTGTGCGGTGTAACGTGCAGCGCCGCCATTGAATTTATCACATTCACATGCAAATTGCGCCAAACGACCTTATTATGCAAATTGCCAACTGCAAATGGAGAACGAAATTGATTTTCCTGCATTTGCTCCACCAACTACACTAACAACAGCAGGCTCTAGTGGCGAATAAGGAAGAAGGAAACGTAGAGAAAGCAAGGAGCTCGTGCAGCAGGATCTGGAGGCACAGTGGTTACCTGATAAGGAAAATGAATTACTCCACGGAAATGTGTAACTTACACGATCATTTAAATGGGTAGACTTGGCAGCAATAAAGGCGAAGTTAACCAGAAAAAATAGCCACAGTTAAGAATAATAAAGCGAATAATAAAATCATAAAGAACTCGATCAGCCTGCTTGATAGAAAAACTATAGCATACTTTTCTGCTGACAAGTCTGAATGTGTTTCAAAACGCATTTAAATTTTTATACCACTGTCCTTCTTCCTGGAGTTTGATTTGTGGGTGCAAGGTGGAGGGCGGCAGGTGGACCTCCTGTTGTCTTTGGCATCGTTCAACAGTTTTGCGACATTCAGCAAGCCACATTTATATGACGACTGGTGGCTGTGGCAGTGGCTGTGGCGGTGGCGGAAAAAGGAGCAGGGTAACACACCTTAAGTGGCAAAAACCCGTAAAGGACGTCGCTGGGGAAGGGGATTGTGCGGAGTTAGGGGCTCATACAGCGACAAATGGCGAATATATTGAGTTGTCACACGACCAAACGGAAAAAAAACCAAGCCGCAGGTTATGCACACAAAGCCACGTCAACAGACCGGCACTGTAGCATCTATGCCATTGAACAATGTGCACACAAATCGTTAGAAGAAAAGGGAAGTGCATTAAAAAAATAAAGTTAACCCAGGATTCGTACTGTTTTAAGAAATATTAGTTACCCAGATTAAAATAGTTCTAAAAAACTAGTGAGAAAAATTATAAGGATTTAAAACTTTAAAACTCGCAGCTATTTGTTCCCAAAACTTATTTTTCAAGTGTAGGTTTGCAAGGAGAGGGTGCCAGGGAGGAATCGCCATCGGAATCAGAGTCGCAGTAGCAGTCGCGCCTTCAATAAAAAATACGTTGAATGCTTTCAGCGGGTTTTTCCACGTGCCAGTGTGTGTGATGGAAGGTATTAGATTGTGTGTGTTGCTGGCAGACAATTGGCATAAAAAAATGAAGAAGGGACGGCATTGGCAACCACAAAATGACTTTGCTGTTTGCCATTCCCGTAGCGCCTTTCTGCTGTCCCAAAAACCAAGCAAAAAAATCAGTATCATATGTGCATGCAGTCGGCTGTTTTGACTCGAATATTTTATAGTCCCGACTGCCAAAGCAAACAACCAAAAAGCCGTGCATTATAAATTCATTTCCGTGTCGGCATACTTTTGTTATCCCAGCAGAAGAAAAGGGAAATAAATGGAGTAGATGGCCCAATAAAATGTGCTAATAAGCCAACGATTTGAGTCGCTGAGTTG
Organism: Drosophila vallismaia; assembly: GCA_035047325.1. Classification (NCBI taxonomy): domain Eukaryota; kingdom Metazoa; phylum Arthropoda; class Insecta; order Diptera; family Drosophilidae; genus Drosophila; species Drosophila vallismaia. Next base: position 19,415,531 of record JAWNPU010000090.1, on the reverse strand, counting down.
GGAGGAGGTTGTACTCCAGCTGTCGTATAAATTTTAGTGTTTTCGGCTATTTTATACGAAAGATTTCCATTTATGAATTCTATTTTACACTCGAGAGGTGCGATTTCCAAGCAGGACGATAAAAATCTGAGTCGTGTGCCAAATAGGAATCATAAAAAGCATTAAAATAGTTTATCAAGGATATCTTTACCTATCTGATCCCATTAAACTTAAAGCTATTTCTCCTATGTCTTGTCTAAGGACACGCCCAGCGCTTTTAGTGCTTTAATTGCAGTTGACTGACATTTGACTTGGCAAATTGGCCTGGGACTCTGCTTCTCTGTGTCCTCCATGCTCTTCATTTCGCCGTGCAGGATGGACTGCGTAAATGGTGTGTGTCCTTTTTCTTTAGGTAGACTATGGCACCAGCAACTGGCTGCACATTAAAAATTAAAAAACCCAACAAAACGGCAAGGAAACTTGAGCCGAGGAGGGCAGGGTGGAGTGGAGAGGAAGATGGTGGATGGTGGGGAAGAGCTCCGAGTCAAAAGCCAAAAGCTAAAGCCAAAGTCGAAGAAGCAGGAAGCGGGGGAGAGGGAGCCAGCTGTAAAAGAACTTTGCCTACAACAAAAAAGTTTAAAAAAAGAAGCAAAGTAATTTCATGCATCGTTTAATTTTCATTCGGGTTTAATTTGTGCAACGCCCCCACATCACAACCCTCTCGTTTCCGTTCCGTTCCCACCATTCTCACCATATACCCTAAAAGAGTTCCATGATGGCACTTCCACCCTTTTCGTTGTTCTGGTGTTTTGTTGCGCTTTCCTCGCTTGCCTCGGTCGGAATGTTTGAATGTTTGTAATCCCCATTTAGACCTAATACTCAACAGCCACTTCCAGCTCAGCTGACAATTGAAACAGCAAATAAAATTGAAGGCTAAAGGGGTAAAACAAATGTTGGGTATACAAAAAAAAAACACGCCACCCACACGCACAGCTGAAATTGACACCAGCCAAATTTTCAGCCAAATAAAATTAAATGAAGCGCAACTTTCGAGTCTCCATATTTGGTCTTTTGAAACGTATCCTTGAATTGAGAAAATATTATCAAATGTCTACCGTTCAGGTTTATACATATCTAACAGCCAGAGCAAACTAAAATAATAGTTATTAAGTCCCAACCATAACGAATCTCTAGCTATAAATCCGGCTCCCTTCAGGATTTACTCCATTCTTTTAAGGACACACCCCATAACCTCTTTGCAAACAATTTCGCTGTCATTTTCACACGTCCAAAGAGAGGACTTGTCCACAAGCAGAAATTGTTTCGACTTTAATGAAGTCAATTTTGGAAGTTACGCTAAAGCACCCGCACCTCGTCCTGCATCCACAGAGTCTCTCCTTCCCCGAAAAGCTACTGCGCCCTTTTTGTAATTGAAATTTTTATAGTTGTCGCGCAGTTTGCCTTCTCCAGAAAATGGAATATGGAAAGGGGTAAGCTTCGCTGGGACAAAGTTTTATCATGGCCTGGCGGATTCTTTAAAACAATTTCCAGTGTCTGGCACACCCACTGCCTAGCTCCTCGTCCTCCCTTTGTCAAGAGCCGCAACAAATTAATCCCTTTATTTGCATAATTGAAAAACATCAACCGAAGCAGTCAAAAAATATCAAGAGCGCCAAGTCGAATGGCCGGCAGGCAAATGTCCAAGGAGACAAAAACACGACAAGGAATACACTTCAAAAATACCAGTCTACTTTGTTTGTGGGAACGTGCTTCTACTTGAAATCGCAGATAGAAATTCATTAATTTTTTTGTCGTGTGTCTCGTCTTTAAATGTCGCCACATTTTAATGTTGTTGGCGGCATCTCTGCCCTGGGGAGCTATTTAACATTTTTCCAACACTTTGATAATCGCACTTTGCGGGCAGATTAATTATTTACGAGCGCCATGTCCTCTGCTACCTGAGTTCACTCGCATCGTTTAACCCGAAGACAGAAAGACAGAAGACTGCCGCCAGCCGACGACAAAAGCCCAGAAGTTGTTGTTAAATCTTGGTAATGCCTAAAGCCCCGGGCCAACAGCCATACCCGCTCCGCCTCCGAATCTGAAATACAAACGCCGGGCCAAGTATATTTGTCGCCGGTCTTAAGAGATTGCGGCGCACAATTTCCGCGCCCGGGTCGGGGTCAGGTCGCCACCCCGGCCGCTTTCCGCTTTCCCGGGAGATTTTCCGGGGCGGAACAGCAACCGCAAGACATCAAAGCGCGCACACCGAGGGCCAAAAGTCATCGCGAGTCAGGTGAGGAAGTACAGATTAAGCAAAGGCGTGGGCAGTGAAAAGGAGCACTTGAAAAAAATCCTAGGCACGAGGGAACTCAAAATTCTTTCAATTAAACTCGTTGATTCATAAGCTCTCTTTTAAATAATTAATTTGTAATTGCATTAAATATGTATTTCCCTTGTGCTTAAATCAATTAAGATAAGAATTTCGAATAACCTTGACTCCTTGCTAAATGCTAATATTTCAATTGCCGCACATCTCCTGGCAAATTGAAAAGAAACAATGGTTGGTGAAGGGGAACTAGATCATCTTAGGGCATAATTAAAGGAATGGTATGAGTTAATTTCTTTCTTTGGACCCGTTTCCACCGGCGGCGCAGCGAAGGCGTCAAATTAATGCGCTAAATGCAATTTGCGGCACTGAAAAGGCGGCTTAAGGCGATGCCAAGTGCCAAGCTCTTTGAGCCAACTTGCAGGCAGAGAAACTTTTACTTTGTGCCCGACCCTTTGCCATATAAATTATGCAGTTAAGCCGGGCCAAGAAGTGGAGAGTCACACGAGATGAAAATCGGTTTAAGTTCTTAAAGTGGTTAATTTTTAAGAAAATTGTTTAACGTTAAGACGAATTTGAAACATTCCCTATTATGTTACGGAGAATGGAAACTAATCTTTTACATAAATTAATATTTGTTTCACCACAAGTAATTCGTGCGTACTTTAGTTAATTGATCCTTGATGATTTATTCAGAGTATATCCTCTATGTTAGTAGCCTAATTCCAAGGCAAGCATTTACAAAAATCCGAATTGAACCGCCTTCTAGCATTCCAACCACATTAATATTTGATTACCGCTCCCAATTCAAGCTTCCTTTGAATGCTAGCATTTTGGTCCCGAAAAAATTTCCATGTGCCCCAAGGCTGAGAGCAAAGTTTAGCTAAAATATTGGCTCATAGGCGTTCTTCAGTTAGCCGTAGAATAGGTGCCTAAATACATAGCAGAGAATTTAAAATAAAAGCCCACAAGCTAGCTTCTCTCCAATTTTCTTTATTTTACGTTTCTCTTTTTGCTTTTTTTTATATTTTTAACTGCTTCTGGCATAATTTGAAGAACTTCCTATTCAACTTTTGCAGGCCGGCCCGAGGGGATGGGCTTACACCTTGTAAGGGAGCAGTGGCGGCGGGTTTTCGGGATATATATATATATATATATTTATAAAGACAACTTGGCCCTGGTACATTACCATGGCATGTCTTGGACCGAGCCAGAGTATTATAAATAATTCAGTGGCCCGGTTCTGACCGGAGGCACTTTAATGAGGCCAAAACGGACTTTTGCCATCATGAGTTTAAGCAATTTTCGTAGCCAGGTGAAGGTAGAAATATTTATGGAAATTTAACTTACGGCAATGCTTTCGCTTTCAGTTGTTGTTGGGATTTTGCTTAACTTTTTCACAATGACACTTGGCAAAAGAAAGTATAATGCTTTAAAGTATTACAATTTATTCACATTCATTCAAAAGAAAAAAATATTTGAAAACTGCAGTGAATATTATTTTTTTCAAGTGTGCAGACTTTTCCTCTCAGCAGAACCGAAAGTTTGATTGAAACTGTGGAGTGGAAAGGAAAGGTAGCTGATAAAGGTAAATATACATGACATATCCAAATGTGGGCGAGGCCTGTCTGGGGCGGAAGTGACTCGGAGTGAGGGAGGCAAGGCAAGGCAGGCAGTCGCAATGCGTTGGCAAAAATCAATTTCGCATAAAAAATTCAAGCAAAAATTTTATGCCAACCTTTTTTCCATCAGATGTTTCTCCTGGAGCTTAAGCCAAAGTTGACGGCGATGTGTGTGTGGCATGTGGCGGCATGTGAACTTAATGATTATGCAAATTGGCCTATAAATCGATTCGCAATCATTGGTATCACCGTAAATTTGCGCTAGTTTTCCTGGATATCCATGAAAAAAAAACAAAGTTCTCAAACAAACAATGCAAAAACAAACTAGCAGCGGTATTTATTTGTTTCATACTGTGATTTAATAAAAGAATTTTAATAGAAGAAGTTATAAATCCCATTGCACAATATTTCGTTTTCACCTAATTTAAGAAAAATTGTACAATACTCCAGGCCCGCCTCTAATGCCTTCCGAGCTCGTCAACGCACTATAAAAATATCATTATCAGTGAAAAAGTTTGCTTATCAAAGATGACACCGACAACAGCAACAGGATAGACAAGAAACAACAAAATCTAAAAAATGTGGCATGAAATTTGCATATTCCACAAGGCACAGACCGAAGACACGCGGCTGCTACTGTCGTTGAAGTTGAGAAATGAAAGGCCAGGAAAATTGAATTGGCAACTGGTCGTCTGGCTGTCTTCCCTTCAGACAGCTTCCCGCTTATCATTAAATTCAAATATCAATCAATTTATCATAAAAAGCAACGGAAGCTTCAACAAAGACACAAGTCAAAAGCAGGAAAACAGGAAGGAATACACTGCATTTCTTAGCCCTGAGGCTGAATTGCAATGCAAAAATAGATAAAAGTTAACAAAGAGAAGCTTAATTGGATGCATATGCACTGGAATATATTTTATATTTCTAAATAAATAAGAAATATGGAATACAAAATTCACATACCTAAAACTTGCCTTCGAATCCATTTCTAAATGGCTGATGTTTTGGCACACTCTGCGTATATGCAATATTACGTATACGCACCGTGGCGCACACAGGGTGAACCAATATTATTATGAGCTCCCAAAACCGAAATTATTGGCGAACCGTGTCTGTAAAATGCTCCTATTAACTAGTTGACACTTCTGTCTTCAATTCCCTTTAAGCCTTTAAGTAAATTATTGCTAATGGCTTTCACACAACGTCTAGTATCATTCGCTCGCTGGCAAAGTAATCACAACATTTGATTGATTGAAATCAATTTCCCGTCATAGACATCTGTGAGTTGTGGAGGAGTGTGTGTTTTTGGGGTTGTTTGTGTTTATGCATATATTTGTTGTGTCTTGGTTACTCTTGGCTATGAAACACTCGGAGAAAACAGGAATAAAAGTTAATAACATTTCTACAACTAAAATGTATTTAAGCACTAATATCACAAAATAATTAGTCACAACTGAATACTGGAATATAGAAAGTATTCTGAATATAGTTTTTTTTATAGAATTACTGGTGATACGCGCCATTTTTTCTGTTGCCAGAATCGCGAAAATTTCTGCACTGGAGTTGTCATAGACACTAAGTGCAGGCAAGCGACTTGTTTGACTTGACTTAACCTGCTCAAAATTTTCACAATCTTCAGGAGTAGCTCAGAAGAGTAGCGCAGAACCACGTTCTTATAATTTATATTGGCCCTCTTTAAGTTACTGCGTTCTTCCGCGAAATTAATTTTAAATGAGCGGCTGTCTGTCATTATATAGATTCATATATGAATAATAAATGAGAATGCATTTGTCTGGAAAACGTAGCTCTTCTCACTTTCCGATTTTCGCCATCAAAAAGTATCCGCCCACATTGTTGGGAGAAAGTAGAACAAAGCTGAAAATACGTGGTTGGGATTTTTATAACCAAATCAGGACGAGAACTCCCACCCGGAGATACAGCTGCTTTTTTTGGCATTGCTTTTTATTGTTTTTTATGATCATTTGTATTCATCAATTTTGTATTGATTTGGCTGGGGGAAACCGGAGACTGCGGAGGGAAAGCATTTATATGCCAAGGCAGCGAAAGGATGAACAAAACTTGGCAGAAGCCAATGAATTCTGATGTTTTGTTGCCTCTTTGCGCCCCTCTCACTCCTGGCCATCGGTTCTTTGCCAGTTCTTGGCAATTCCGCACAGCATCTTACGAATTTATGAGCTATAAAAACATCTGCCCGAGCGGACTTACCCCGTCTCCGTCTCTTTCGCCCGTTAACTCGCTATCTCCCTCTTTATTTTCCCTGTGTGGTAAGGACAAACAAAAGTAAAGTGCTCCACTTTTTGATTACTTTTTGTTATTGTTTTTATGATTTTTGTTTCTTAGACTTTGCTTTTATTTTACATTTTTATATTACTTCTTTGGGAGTTTGTTGTCCCATCTTTTCATGCGTTATTTTAATTAGGCGCCAAATGCATAATAAAATAGATATTTGCTTTTTAGGTGGAGTTGGGGGAAGACATGCGTGGGAGGACATGTCAACAGACAAATAGGACTTTGACTTAAAAGGCATTAGATAATTATAAAAAAGGAGTGGGGAAACCACTTTAACCACCACTTTAAAGGCTACAAAAATTATTTAGGATAGCTTTACTGGATTCGCACTCAAAGGGGAAACAGAATTATATCTTTTTTCCTGAGACATTTAAGCCACAGGAAAATCGCGATTAATGAGAGTTATTGAATTTATTAAGTGCTGCGCAGACATATCCTATAATATATTTCATTAACTTTTGACCAACGCAGAGAAGCCCAAAAACAACATGGCTTTTAAAAATTTAATCAAGCTGCGCGCGCATATTAAAATTGCATTATAAATGACACAGAAACGTTATTTTTTTCCTCATCCGAATTAATCCGTGAAAAACCCAGGGGGCTTGGGCATGGGTGGTACTAGCGGAAAAAGAAGATGCAATGCGGTGGGACAGCGAATAAAAAATTGAATATGCAGCCAACAGAATAACTGAATTCATAAAACGCATCGCAGGCGGAATGAAATGCGGCAGAAATGAAATGTTAACAACGCCAAAAGCCAAAAAGTAGTACGCCCATTTTTATGAAAAATAATGAAACGAGGCGTATAAATAAAAGATGCCACAGATACTTTGGCGACATCAAAGTTATTGACAACTGTAAAGTAGGTGTAATCTCTACTCTCTGGCCACCCACATGGCGAAATGTCAGAATTCAATTAAAATTTTATGATATGCTCAAAGCAACAAAAAGCACCGACTTTGAAGGGAGTAAAAAATTACACTGTAAAAAGTGACGAGGGAATTCTAGAAACATTTATATTCGGGGTATGATAGGATTTTAGAAATATTTTTTCGCTCTGTCCTGAAAAGGAAAGTTTTGCTCTTCAGGGGAGTGGAAAATATGCAGACACTCAACTGTCATAATGAAAGCAGCTGCATCCTTACACACACACTCGCACCCGCCATTGCACTCGAACTCACACACACACACCCGCATACACACACTCATTGAGGCCATTGGCAGTTTCGGATGCCTCTGTTCGCCTTTCTCTGATGCTACTCATCCCTTTCGCCGCTTTCACCGCTTTCTCCGCTTTGGGTTCTCTTTACTGTGTGGCGGCGCCAACTGCACACAAGTGCTGCGCATTTTAATATAAATTTATGAATACCCTAACCACGAGCCAAGGGTATATGCGTTTGAAAGCGGACAATAAAAATTCTATTAAGCTAAGGCGGTAAAAGACGGTCCATCGTAATACTTACAATGTTCACCGAAGTTCTTAAAATTTTTACTACAGAAATTGCAAGCGTTTTACCAAGACGGAGAAAACATCGTTTCTAAATAACGAACTACTAAAGCTATTCGGAAAAAAGAATATCCCTTCTCCGGCCAAGTCCAGACCAAAATATCAGCAATGACATTCCAGCATTATTTTCTGCATCCATTATTGTTGTTGCCCATCTTGAGCATCATTTGCGTGGCGATTTTTGCGCTGAGCTTTTGGTTTTTGCGCCAAAGCGCCAAAGCGAAATAAAACGAATATAACCATTAAAATGATGGTTATAATTTAGCTAACAATTTGGCTGGCATTGTTTTGTTGCAGGGCCAGCTGCTAATGCGGCTTTATTGTTATGGATGTGCCAGTGCTTTTTTCTTTTATTTATTCCTTTATTCTTTTTACATATCCTTCACAGGCAAACAAACAAATGGGCAGCGGAATATGCTCATGTGCATGTGGATATGCAAATGGGTATGTTAACAGGATGTTGCAGCATGTTCGTCATAAATTCAACTTGGAGTGGCACCAACGGAGAAAGCAAGGGGCAGCGGGATGGGCCACAAATCGACCATCTGCAGTGACCTTTCAACTGCCGCCCATAAAACTGTCCGCCCACCCCTGCCCCGGTCCCTTTGGCCACTTTACAAGTGGAGGTCCCTGGAATGGGGCCGAAAAACGGATGCGATAAGCTTAACCCATCCGAACACTCAGTGGAGGCATTGATTACCAGCGGCCCAAATAAATTACGACAACTCAGAGCTCTGGTCCAGTCAAATGGCAAACTTTCGCCTGCAACTTTCACTTCGGGTCTGGCAGCGGTGCCGGAGGAGCACAAGCCCAGGCACCCGGAGGCGGAATTTTTCCGCTCTATTTGCCCCACACAGTCACTGCCAAAAATCCACTGCAGGCACCTAACAAAAGGCAAGAGACTAGAAGAAATACACTTCAAAACAAAAAGGGCTTCCAAGTCGGTAAGTTTTCATAACAACTTTATTATAAATTTAAGACATTATTTTAATATTGATTTCGTTTCGTAATAATAGTTTGGTTTGCTTACATAAGAGTAAATCCTTTCAGAAGAAAAAACACACTCGAATTCCGCATTTAGTGAGCTTAAAAAAGTAAAAGGAAACCCAACATTGAGCTGCCACTTGCCATTTTCCATGGCCACTCTTGAGAGTGCGTCTTGGCAGCGATGGGCGCGTGACAGGCGGGGGCGTGGCAAATGATGCGTGAATAAATCAGCTCGAGTTGCAGGCACATGTAACTAATGTTTCCTTGGCCAGACACGGGCCCATCCCTAAACTTCCGAAGCGCATTCCGTGGGAAAGTGGAAAAGTGGGAAAGTGTTCAAGGAAATGACACAAGTGAAAATATTTGAAATACATAGTTGGCCCGAAGGCGACGGAGGATAAAAGTTTGCCGGGTGTGGGCCATCGATTGAATTGTCTTTACGGTTTGGTGAGCGGCTTACACGACTTAGCCGGAGCTCTGATTGTGGGCGGGAGAGTCTTATTTACTCGAGTGTCTTAAGCCTTTTCTCTCGCTTGTCTGCACTTTCTCCTAATCAAGTGCTTTCTTCCGTGCCGAGTGCATAAAAGTCCTCGGAAGAATAACTCAACGAAGGTCAATTATTTGATTGAGCGGAATTTCGATAAAGAAATATCAACTCCCCAGGGAATTTAGGTTTTTGCATTGCTCCTATCGAACTCAATCCCATCAGAGATCTTGTAAGCAAATTAATCATACATTCCCGCACAGATTCCTTTCTTCGATTTGCACATTTGATAATTTTTGACTGCGTATCCGAATCAATTTGCTGGCCATCAACGCCCTTGAGGTTGAGGTTGCCAGGTTCTGACCTGAAAAGCCTTTTAGCCTAACATTTGCCTTTTCTACGCCCTCATCTCAGACCCTCCGTCTCGAAAGCCCTTCTACTGCACCGTTTTCCACACCCTTCCTGTGTATCCTTGGCTGGGCTGATTATTTTATGCCTGGACGGTCGGTCAGATGGTGTCATGTTGTTGCCGGCCCCTTGTATTTTTTGATAAATTTTCCATATCGTTAGCAGCAGTTGGAGAACCGAGAAAGGCAAGACCCTTTCTGGGTCCATTTTAAAGGGTGCTTCTTCCCCTCTGATGTTGCTCTTTTTTCGGGGTAGCTCCAAATATTTTTGTAATACAATATTTTTACCATTAGGAGCCAAAAGTTCGAAACAGGCAAATGGCCAAGTGTGCAGCCAGTGGCCACTGACTTTGTTTGCTTCGCAATGTTTGTACTTTTCTGGAGCCGCATGTCCTTTCCCAGACCTCGCTTTTCATCCTGCCTCGTTTTCCGTTCTCGTTGAATTTCAGGGTTTTTATTTACATGTTCAACCTTTTGCACACTCCGAAGCAAGTATTGAAAATTAATAAAAAACCGAAAGAAAAAAGACTGAAGAAAATGTAAGCATTGAACTTTTTGAAAGATAATAAAATTAATTGAGTTTGATTTATCGAAAATTTATCCTTACGATACATATATATTTCTAGAGTGTCTTTGACTTCTTTAGTCCTCGTAGGTTTTGTCAAGTTTGTTTAGGCATTAACCCAGGTTGACCCTGTAGTAATCCGATCAAGTTGAGGAATTATGCTTCAAACATTTTTGGGTATAAACTAAAATACTGTCCCCAGTCTATCACTCCGTCCCCTCGAAACCCCCGAATTTCCATTCACTCGTTGACTGCTTAATGGAACGTGAAGTCTGCATGATTAATAGGCGGCCGCCGGTCGTCGGTCGTTCGTCTGAGGCTCGTTAGACATTAATGCCCAATCCTGGCCGTGCTCCAATATATACTAGGTTGCTTCTTCCTCGCCCTAATGATTTCAATAAAGATGTATAGAAAAAACAGCCGCAAGAAGTCAGCACACGGAGACTTTCATTTTGTTTCAATTTGCTTAGGGGCGTTTTCCGACCGGATCGGACTGAATTGAACCGAACTGAACTGAAAAACCGGACAGGACCTTATGGGTCACTTCGGACCTTCCCTCCTTTGTTTATCTTTTTTCTCAGCGTTTGTGTGTCCCAGTTTTTTGTCTGGTTTTCGGCTTTTACTTTTAATTAAAATGCTACAAATTTTCTTCAACGCATTCAGTAGGGAAGTTCTTGGACAAAGTCGTTCCTCGATTCGATTTTCGAAATATTTACAATTATTTATGATTCATGCTAACCATAAAAGATGTTCTATATTCTTGTCTGAAATTTGTCCTGACAACAAATTTCTTTTAAGCAATTTGCTTCATCACAACTTTGTCATCGGAGAGTGGCGTGAAATATGTGAAATACTTGGGATTACAGTTGATGAACGTCCCGCTCCATTTTTTCATATTATTTATTTGTGCTTGAGACACCTTTGCTACCGGTGGCTCGTGTCAATGGCAATAAAATAAAAAGCATCAGGAAGGAAATAGAAACAATCTAGGAGCCTCCATCAATTGGCCAAATGTAGAGATAAACTTCAACAAAAGCTTAGTGGCTCAAAATGTTTTTGTCTAGCAAACACGAGACATTGATGCGAGTGTGTTTCCATATATGTATTTTATCTATGCCAGCAATCTGTGTATGCGTGTGTGAATAATCAAAATAAACAAGAACGGGCGAAAAAACACTCGTAGGCCCACAGAGACACAGTTGCTTTGGCCATTGTGGCGACACAATTTTATTTAAACAAAAGCCTACTTGAGCTTTTGCTCAGTTTGCGAGCAACAATTTAATGGTATTTTGTATGTCCTTTGGTGAGAGGTGGAGACGGATGGTGGATGGTGGATAAATACACAGCATACGCCTAAGCGCCTACATATGTAGGCCATAATGCCTACATATGCATCATCTGCTGGGGTTTTTCCGAGCACTACAAGATTTTCTCGGAATCTGGAATCTAAGTTTAAGCTCAGATTGTTTATATTTCCTTTGAAATAAGTTTAACGCACAAGACTCTTAATAATCTCAATCAACTTTAGGTGATTAATCAAGGACACATGGTATGTTCAAAAAGTGTAGCATACTTTTTTGGTCAAGTTCATCGCAACATCAATAGACCAGAAAATAATATGCATGCAAGTGGGGAAAGTAAGAAAAGCGAAATGTTGACCTGTGTCGTCCTTTGAGAAGTAAGTCAAGGTACTTTTCCAGCTTGGATCGACTTGATTAATGGCGAATTGTATTGCCGACTAATGAGGTGGATGCAGGAAAAGTCGGCAACCAACGGGGAAATAGCAGCCTACTCCCATATATATATATAAAGATGTTAGCCACCGCAAATAAGAGCAGGTGGGGCTCCTTTATTTGTACTTGGTTTTTCGTTTTACATTATTTTTTTGCAAAATTCAATGAGAATGAGCTGAATTTCCAATGAAATTTCAACGAATTTCATATTTACAGTTAGCCCGCGGATGAGGGGCGAATTCTAGATGGGGGCGAGGCTGCTTGCCGGCTGGTGGCTTGGCTGGGGAGACGCTGTCAGAAGCAATCAGGCTGCAGGCGCAACTCGGCAATATCAAAGAGCGTATTAACATGCAAAGCAGGACCCACAACCGAAGCCAAAGCGCAAAAATGAAGAGTGAGGACGGCAGAAGGGGCAGCAGATCCAAAGGAAAAACGCAAAAAACCAAACTTGACTTGCCACAGAAGGCGCAACAAAATTGAAAACCATTAGGATTAATGTTTAGTTGAAAGATTTGCGCGTTAAGCCATTTTTACATGGCTGCCTTTGGCTGCTCGCCTCCAATTGCTAATGTAGTTTATGTGTAGACCAGGGGGAGGTGGGTTGGTAGAAGAGATGGCTACCGGGTGGGTGGCTACCGGGAGGATCCTTAACGTTAACTGACGGGCGTTGGCTTCTGCTGCGGATGCTGTTCCTGCTGTTAGGCTTAAGGCGAGACGCACAAACGACATGTAAAATGTGACATTTTAATGTATGCAAATGAGACGTTGAATTAAGCCAACGCACACACACAGCGCAGATCAAGAGAGTTGGAGCTGAGAAGGACGACCAGGAGACTCCCGTTGGTGTGCAAACATTCACTCGAAACCATATCCGTTTCCGCTTCTCAGCAGTCTCCATCTCCGGCAGTTTTGTTCCTTCTGCCTTTGTGATATGATTTGAAAATAATGAAAAGACAGTAACAGTCTTTTCCTCTTACCAGTCCCCCAGTCGGTCTTGGCGGAAATGTCAATTTAACTTGCTTGAACCCCCAAAAAATGTGATAAAAAGATAAGCATTTTGTCTTGGGAAGTGCCAACTACCTCTTCTCTCACTAAACTTTATACAATTCTATATAAATGTGGCACAGGTATGAATCCTTCCATATTTATTTATAAATTCTTAAATATAAGTTTGTTTCCTGAACCCACAAACTATAAAAAATTCGTTCATACCTTTTCACCAAAATTGTACAGAGTACTAAAAAAGAAACCATAGTACATCCCAGGAAGGGACTTGTTCAATTTATTAATTTCTATTCCGTCTGCGTTCCACAATTTGTCCTGTTTTTGGACATCGGTCCTGTTTGATTGTTTTGCTCTTTGGTGTTCAATTTGTTGATTGTTTTTCTTCGGATTTTCTTTAGGAATTTGTTGAGGGGGAACTGGCCATTACTTTTAAGAAAGAACTGTGGAACATTTTTCGTCGAAATATTTATATGTTATTCTACAATGACAATGAGAATGAAGCTAAAAGCCACAATGTCCTTTGAGGTAACGATTAAAAATGTAATAAAATTATCTCCTGGGTAAGCTTTCATGTTTATTACCCCACTTTAAATTAATGCCGCTGCCTATTAATGTTAGGAAACCCCTTTCACTGGAATTTGTAAATAAAAACTAGCCAAAACCCCTGCATTAATTATGGGCCATTTTAAAGAGCCTAGAAAGGAGACAAATAGAGCAGGACCCCTAGGAATAACCAGAAAATATGTAAAAAGAGAAAGATTTATAACTCACCGATTAGGACGAGTATCACATGTAGGATATACCAAATCGGCAGATTTGATGCCGCTGTCCTTCGACCGAGGCCACATCCTGTGGCCGATTTTCGAGTCCCCGGAGCCTGTTGCTCCGCCGCCAGCTGGTTGTGCTGGTGGTGCGAGGTGTGCTGGTGGCGGATCTCGGTTTTATGGTGGTGCGGCAGCTGGTGCTGGCTGAAGGGATCCAGTGCGCACATTTTTGCCTCGGTTAAATGCCCTAAATGAGCCACGCCCACACGCACTAATGTCTTTATTAATTTCGGTGTGAAAATTTCACTTATTTCATTTGGACATTAAGTTGTTTTGGGGCTTCCCTTTTAGTGCTGCCTCTGTGCGGTAATAAAATGTTGGCTATTAATCACTTTTAATCGCGACGCGAACGAAAACAACGGAAAAGTTAAAGGCAAAAACTATTAAACGACCTTCTCCCCATCTCCTCTTTCTCTCCCAAATTTCGCCACTTTCTTCGGTTCCTTTCCATCATATGGAGCTGCGCTGCAGTCAAGTTAAAGACATAAATTTTCAAGCATTTTGGGCAAAGATTAATTACACAGCAGCCTTTTCTCAGTTCCGATGCGGGAGAATCGAGGAAAAGCGTGGAAAGCGTGGAAAGCGCCAAAACGGAACGGAGACCTTGCCATATAAATTTAAGGTCCTTCGGTCCTCGAGCCCCCAATCCTTTCGTTGATTTAGAGCTTCAGAAAAACGGTTGCCAGGCAATTGAATTGGTCACTTTAACTCAACATTGGATAAACTTGGGAATTTGTTGACTTTTTTGTAGTGAGGATACAATTTATTTTTCCCCATCATATCATGGAGTCGTAAAATATGGTTGTGCCTTAGATTATGATTTGCAAATATTATTTTTGAAAACCAAATAAGAATTTGTGAATTTATGACCTAATTTAATAGTTGAAATTTTTGAAAATCAAATGATTCTGGTATACATTTCCAGGCTTAGAAACTTTTTGCTTTAATATTATTAATAATTATCCTCTTTTGGACACCAACTTTAAGCAGGATGCGATAAAAAATCTCGCTATTATTAATGAACGTGATCTACTTTTCCACAAAGGCCTTTAGGTATTTATACAAAAAAAAGTAAATATGCGAATATGATTTCGCCGTAGCTGGGCATTATTTATAGCCATTCACAAATCTAGCGACAACAAGAGCAATTAACAAATAGTTATAAATATTTATAAATATAAATATGCACGTCATGTCCTGACAGCCAGCAAAAATATTTTCCCCTCGCTGTCTCCCTTCCGATTTATTTTTTTTACTTCATTCCATTTAGCTTTAAACAAACAATGGTGGAATAAAAACAAATAAATAGCTAACAAGTCAGGTGCAGATAATAAAGCAACAACACCAGAAGCTGTTATTATAATTACAACAATAGAGGCGGGAACATTTCGAGGAATAAAAACAATGGAATCTGCATCTGGAGCGAGTTCAGTCAGTAAAAATATGCTGGATGACGTGAATGGCCAAGACCCTGCCTTATAGAATATGTAGGACACGGCTCCACTCCAAATCCCAGCTAGCCAAGCAACATAATTAGCCTAAATTGAAGCGGAAGGAGGAAGAGAAGCAAGCACTGGAGAAGAAAGTAAGGGAGAGAGTGGAGAAAGCTAACAAAATGAAAACATATAATTAAAGATTAAATATTCTTTGGCCAAGAGTAGAATTTATGAAGATATTTTCTTGATGGAAATGCTGGAATTTTTAACCATGTTAGCTAGAAGAATTTGTGCTTCTGCATAATTTGTAAAACACTAAGCGCATACTTAGGGAGAGGATACAAGCTTGAAAATCCACTAAAGGTAAAAATGTTGCCATTGTTATTTTTTGTTTAAAGTTTTTAATTATCACCCCCCGGCGCCCGGTTTCTATTATTCTAATTTTGGTTACTTTGAGGTTGCCTGGTGATTACTTCTTGTGTTCCACTTTTTGCGCTTTAATTAACCGCAACCGCAACCGTTTTCTCAGTTTCAAAAACAACAGCAAATGCTTGACAAATGTTTGTGGCACGCAACAAATGCGGCATGCCCGTTTCAAAGTATTTCCACTACAGATGCCACGTCCACTTTTATTTTCGGGCTCTCTATATTTTCCCCAAGAATTGCTTTGCAATATGCGAGTATGTACGCTTCTGTTATGATTTTTGCCACACTTGCACTTTTCCGTTTCTATTTTTTATATTTTTGCCTTCGCCTCTACTGGATTTTGTTTTTTGTAAACACGAAATTACTTTTAGTGCCCACTCACACAACCGCAGTCTCTGTGGGCCACGTGTGTGTGGAGTCAAGTCGCTGGTTCAGTTTTGAGTTTCGTTTCGGATTCGTTAAGCGCTTTTGAAAGAGCGGACCTCAAGTCCGCGCGCGGCAAAAACGACGTGCGTTCGTCTCAGCGTTGAAATGTTGACTAAAAAAAACTCGTCCTTCGCAGAGCCTTGTGCGCTGTGGCGCCCTCGCACGGCCAGGGCGGGAAGTTGGCGTATTGGGGCGCCTTTCACCAGGAGAAAGTGCGGAAAAGCTCGTCCTTTAGGACAAAGCTGGGAGAGCAGTGCTTTCTTCCTCTCTTGTTTGATCCGTTTCCGAAATGTTTCTCTAACAGAGCTGTTGGGCAGGACATGGGACAGGTCAGTTAGGAACTGTTAGAAGGACCTTACAGGATGAAAACATAATGTTATGGTTCAAAAGTTAGTTGTGGTATTAAAATGAATAGCTTTTTATTATTTTTCTAAACTAATCCAGGATTGGGTCCTTTAAATTCATAAAGGACATACAGTAGAATTTTTATTCTTGTAAGGCTTCTTGTAAATAAGGCTTTAATTAAAGACACACAACTTGAATATTGTTGAGAAGGTTAGTTATCAGAAAAGCCCAAGAATACTGGGATATTGTCCTTTAACAGAAATATGTTAGTTTGAAATAGCTATAAAATGATTTGACCGTCTGCTAAACAATTTAAAAACACATCAGCAATATATTTGTTAATTAATCATTTTAATATCATTCTAATATAATAATCATTTTATAAAATTAAAATTATAATAATAATAAGTCTCTTTTTGTTTTTATCATATTTAAAAATCTTCAAGAGAAATTTTCCAAGTCCATAAATTTTCCATTTGTAGTTAGGCAGCACTTAATTATAATTAATATTCAAGGACATCGCACACACATTACACATACGCCAAATTGGCCAACGGTAGTTCGAAGGAAAACAAAAATAATAATATTTTTTGGCGCTTAATTAAGCACCATTTAATGGAAGACGAAATAAGAGAATATATCCACACGAGTATATACAGAAATCCACAAACGCAACAGAATATATAAATACAAATGAGCGGGATGCGAAATCAAATATAAATGGCCTTTGCTTAATGAAATAAAATGTAAATTTAACTGTCACAGTAAACCACTTAAAAATAAATATGAAAAATTATCACAATATTTAATGAACCAACAGACCAGAAAGCCAAGCTTCAGCTGATGACGTCAGTGAAATAGGGCGGATGAGAAGGGGTGTGGCGATAGAGGAAGGGCTTTTAAAATTATCCCTGATATATGACTTTATCTATGCGATGCACGCAACTGAAAGTCGGTGGGTTAAATGAGCGACTTTTTTGCCCAACTGTTGTGACAATGAGTTAAAATGCAATTTCAAATTGAAAATAAAAAATAAAGCAAATAATTGCATTTTGTATGCATTAATCGAGTTTAAGGCGAGCCACTTTTTTGTTCGCTCACAATCGCTTTAAGTTCAGATCTAGGTTTTGAACGGATTTAACCCAGCATCCTTTCTCTACGTCGGGCTTTTTCTTCCTCCATATGCAAATGCTGACCACTGCTATTGCTTGTGCATTCTCGGGACACTCAAAAAAAATCTGTTAAAAAGTACATATTTTCCTAATAAATTAATAATTCCTTTTAATACACAACTAGAACAATTTACAACAGAGTATATAAAACTTGAAAATACATTTTTTCAAGTGTCATTCTTTTAGTGTTCACCTCTCCACCCTGTTTTCTATCTCAAAACTCATCCTGGGTCAGTGGCATTTTACTTCATTTTTGGGAATTGGTTGAAATCGGTGCAGCACTTGAAATTTTTAAGCTTATGTGGTTCTCAACTTGGCAGAGACCAGTAAGGGGTCTCGGCAAAAAATGAGAGGTTAAAGAGAGAACTTGGGGGTACTGAGATCTGAGGACTCTGCACATTTTGTTTGCTTAGCTAATGGTGCAGTCTGGCTTAACTGAATCGGATGCCTTTAGCAACCAGAAAAACGTTTGTGGTTAAAATGCCCAAATCCTCCTTAAATTAGAAAAAAATGTATATCCGTTTTAAATGAATAAGTAATTATAATATCAAGTGATAGATTATAAGTGTTATCCGAATGATGGGAATAATCTGAAGATTTTTCCCATAAAGATTAAAATTACTTTTGTCCTTTCTTTATGAATTCACAAATGTATTGATGGCCTTCGAAGTTGCGCCTTTCCCACACCAAATCTCAACCAGACCTCCACCTCCTGCAAATGTCAACTTTTAGTCCCATAACTTTGCCCGCAGCTGTCATAAAAAATACGCGCAAAGGAAAAAACGAAGCGAAATTTTTTTCGGCCCGGCCCAAAAGGGACAGGATATATGTAGGGGGATCGGGTGGGGGTAGGGTTAAGGGCACACACATAAATTAATACGAAATACACTTAAACAAGAGCAACGCGAAACAGAAAAAACAACAAAATAGCGAAGAAAAACTTTTGTTCTCATTGATTTATGGCGTTAATATTTCTGCTTTAATGCATCAAATAAATTAAATTGTCTTACGCACCTTTCAGCAGTCGAAGAAGGGAAAACTTTGATGGCACTTCGAGGGGCGGAAAATTGGTGGGCGGATGGTGGGATGGTGTCAAGAGGAGTGGCGGCAGGGGTACATGTCTAACAGAGCATTATATCCAGCAAGAAAAGAGCGAGCAGCAAATGCATAACTTCGATTTCGTAAAAACAAATAAATATTCATAAAAAATTATTCCTTCTTTCACGCCCACCCACCTGTTTCCCTTTCTCCGATGCTTTCTCCTGTACTCCGTCTCGTCCCGCTCCGAAAAAAGGCACTTTGCGGATCTTCAGTCGCCGCCACTGCTTTGCATACTGAAGGAAAAGCAAGAGCTGGCATGGGCAAAGGCGTTTGAATTATAAATATTCATTTATGCTAAACAAGGGGGGCAGAAAGTGGACCGTACTAGAAGGGACGAGGGTGCTGTGGAGGCCCGTGAATTTCTCCAGGTGTGTGCGGGGGCGTTGCCTTCGTCGCGCCTGTTGCCTCCCATCAGGCCTGCTCCTTTTCGGGCTGCTCCTTTCGCTTCTGTTTCTGTCTTGGCTCCTTACCAACAGGTCGTATGATTGATTTAATTACGGTGTAAGACATGTTTTTTGTCAGCCGCTGGAGCATTCAACTCTCGCCGTGCTTTGCCAAATATGCGTTATTTTTATTCTACCGCCCTGACAGTTCGCCGTAAATCCAGAGATGGAATCCTTTTTTCAAACAATCCTTACTTGGTTACCTATATTTGTTCATAAATAATTAAACCTGGTTCACGATTCCTAATTTCATTACCATCCGTTTATATTAACTGCTTATTTTTAACTCACTTGTGGTTTAATTTAATTTATTTGCCCTTTTTTGGCTGTTTTGGTTTGCAACTGCGATGAATCCTTGGGACTGGGCTCCTGTTTATCGTTTGTCTCGCCTTTGCCACTCAGGTAAGTCATTAAACCCGCTGCTCGCCTTCCTCCCTCACCCTGAGAATGGCCTTCCTATCGGACTCCTTATCGCATCCCAGTCAAATGTTTGCAATTTATGTGTTCTGCTCATTGTTGCTGCTGTTAATGCCGAATGAAAAGCTTAGCTAAGCGCCAACGCCCGCATCTACACATAATTTCCGTTTTCCTTTGTGGCACCAACATCGCAGTGTCGCGAGAAGGGGAAATGTGGAGGGGTGCATGGCAAAAAGGAAACAAACAAGCGGCAGTCGTACTTCATGTAATCAACATTTTAATTGCGGAAACGGAACTCGCACACACCCTCCCAACCACATGGCGTATGTGGAATATCTGTTACACATTACGCATACGCAATGTATGCAACACTTCCCGTACTCTTCTACGTTATATTCTGTATTTTTTTTTGGCCAGCAGGGGCAACATTTTCCTACTCTTTTCACTTCAAACTCTCGTCCGCAGCCGTTTCTCGCCGGAATTCATTACATGAAATATAAAGAAAGTTTTAGGCAATTTGCCAAAATCCCAGAGAGAGGGCAGCTGGCCCCGCATCGCTCCTCTCCCTTTTCCACCCAATCCCCACCCGCACTACCAAAAAAAATACTATATATATATATATATATATATGTACGTATATCCTCTCAAACGGTGCAGCTGCAGCATGGCTGCATGCAGGTTGCCCAAATCTACTTAGCTGATGGCGGTCGCCCAAAGGGATGGCAGTGGTGGCGCAGAGCGGGGGTGCCAGCGAGCTAGGTAAACGTAAACGAATTTACGAATATGCACCAGCAGCCGTGGCAGCAGCACCAAACTAAACTAAAGGCCACAAAACGGTGTCGCACCAGCGTCATGGAGGGAAAGGTACCCAGTGATAAATCTTATTAGTAATGGAATAGAATATTTTAAATGAATATAGGAATAATTTAGGAACTGATACAACTGATAGACTGAAAGCCTTTTAAGACAATAATAGTTTAAAGTTAAAGAATGATATTTTCTATTTAAAAGGACGCGATGATCTACTGTCGCAGGTTACCCTTTCTTCATAGAGACAGATATCCTTCTAGCCAATCCTCCTTCTCCGCCTTTTTCCAGCCTCTACCATCTAGTTCTCTCGTTTGCCATCACTTTCCTTATAGCTTATAGGTGGCAAGCCAGTTTGCCGAAACACTTGAGCGACAATGGGTGGCGCCACGGCCCCAGGGCAGGCAATGCAGACGAAAGCCCAAAAGCCCCGAACCTCTGAATTTTCCGCATTCCCAACCCATTCTACGGCACTCTTTCCCAGATCCTTCTACTTTTTATAGCTGCAGTAGAAGAAGTAAAAGCAGCAGCAGTAGTAGCAGCAGCAGCAACAGACATGATAAATTCTCTTTAGTATGCGGCATACATGAGTGATGATATTAACCAACAACAGGCAGCTGCCTCGGGGGAGGGGAGCGACACAGACAAGTTAGGGAACCGAAAGGAGGAATCAGATATTGGGCTTTGCCGAGTGTTTGACATACTGCCTGCGTAGGTCGTTGGGATTGACGTGCAGCATAAACTCGATAGAAGTATGCAAGCGAAAGTTGAAGCTGAAAAGTATTGGGATTTAGTTTGCTTTCATATAAATATCACACTTATACACAATCGTTGCGACAAAGTTTTTGTTTGCTGTTTATTTCCCAATTATTTTTCGTTCATCTTCGTTTTATTAGTCTTGTACTCCGATATGACCGACATGAGTGGGGCAAGAACACCTTCAATCTCGATGGATACAACATCGGTACATCCATTCGATGGGATGAGCGCAGACATAACTTCGCAAGGATCGCTCAAATACTCAAATAGCTTGCTCGACGAGGGATCTGTCGATATATTTTTGGACTCGGAAAAGGAAGTGAGAAAGATTTCTGAAAAAGAAACAGGAGAAAAGGACATAGAAAAGGCCGCTGCCAAGAATGAAATAAAAAAGGATATGGAAAAGAAAACTGAAAAACGAGAAAGATCCCCCGCCAAGAATGAAATAGAAAAGGATATTGAAAATAAAACTGAACAACGAGAAAGATCCCCCGCCAAGAAGGGAACCAAAAAGGACATGGTGAAGACAACTGAAAAGCAAGAAAGTTCCCCCAGCAAGAAGGATATAAATAAAGTTTTGAAAAAGGCGGTGCTCACACCGAGACTTCAACCCAAAAATAAGGCGAACAAAGCGAAACCCATAACTGGCTCTCGAAAAGCAAAGTCAAATTCACAATTGAAACAAAGTTTTAGTGCTGGACCGACGGAGCCGTCTGCGCAAAGCTCTGAAATAACACTAGAGGGGAAATCAAATAAGTCATTCAATCAATCTAAATCGACATTGTCGGTAAGATCTACAAGATCAATCTCAAAAGACATACGGAGAACACATTCAAACGTATCAATAAATCCATCTGCTTATTCTGTGGAATCTGCGAGGAGATCCTTTAAAGAAACGCCACGCGAAAAAAGCATAAAACTTTCTTTTGATGGTCGTTTCTCTAAAGGATATGCTCTCGATTCTTCACGTACGCAAAGCAACATTTCGATGACTTCCAGGGGTCGAAACAGCAAAGGCAAAATAACTGAGATTACTGAGACTGTTCCCGACTTGCACACTATATATTTATTGAAGCCCCGACAAAGCCAGGGGGTTCTGGAAACCCCGCAAACAGACCTAGAGATATTAAAGTTTGATAACTCGTCTGATTCTATGGATAGTTTGGAACGATTTTTAACCCAGAGTACCAAATCGTCTACGCACTCCGTGTTCACTAGTAGGAGCATCCAGAAGATGTCGCCAGAGAATCGTGGGTCTTTTATGTGGGCCGAGGACGAAGGTTCGGAAGATGAAAAAGAGAAGCGAGACCATTTTCTGCGAACTATATTAACGGAACTTCCGAATATAGAGGATATATCGGCTACCCCAAGTATCGAGATCCATAAACCTATCATGAACAAGACAACTAGGGAATTGAGTGTCACTTATAACGAAAATATTGAGGTGACAAAAGTCGACAAGTGGGAAGATTTTTCCCAACTTGGAAGCTTGGACTTGGAAGCGGAGGGTGAGCCAGACACCATTTATCAGAGCCCCAGCATCAGCTCGGAAATTAGTCTCCCCAGCCTGACTGATAGCGATGAAAGAATTGAGTTAAATGTCGTAGAAGAATCATCCATTGAGGATATTTCAAAGAATATGATGAAATTTCAGCCTCGGCTAATGTCTTCTCTAGATATCTCCGATACCAGTTTGCACGATTTACACTTTTCCAACATCGAGGCCATCGAAAACTTTCTAATGAGTCTTATCAACCAAATTGTCGAACAAGAGGAGATTCCACAAGCTCGTATGGGACGCATGCTGGACAAAAAAAAGTTGCAGGAGCGTCTGTATAAGCTTTCCCTAGACTATCAAGTCGAAACGCATACGAACCAGAGCCTTGAACGAGCGGTCACGGATTACTTTGCGCGGAAAAAGGCTTTTTCCTTTATGACCGATTCCAAACACAACCAGGAAATCAGCAAAATGCGTTATTTCACCGCGATCAAGGAACTGGACCACCGGCTGGAGCTCAAGCGTAAAGTGGAGGCTACGAGGGATAAGCTGGTGGACAGGTTAATAGAGGAAGAAATAGCCGCCAGAGAGTTATTGGACAAAAAGCTTATAAGCTTTCACTCCAAGGTAAGGGAAACTCTCATGAAGGACGGCTTCGATCACCTCAATGGACTTATAGAGGACATTCTTAGGAAAATGAATAGAACCTGGAGCGAGGTGTCTGCAATGCGACTAAACTTGCTGTATATCCAGCACCGATTTGCAATGATAACTAACGTAAGCAATTTCGATATAGTCTTTTTTTTTTAAATTAGGTTTTTGCAATTTTTACTTTAGTTGTCAAAGGAAATGGGAAACCTTGGCGAAGGCTTGTGGGTAAATGAGTATCTATCCAATCAGGCCCAGAATCAAGGCTTGCTTGATAAGATCGGAGGTAGTAATATTTTAGTCTCTTTTAATGAAAACCCATTTAAATTTCATTGCCCCCAAAAGAAAAGGATAGCGACCTAAGACGTCTCAGTGATAAGGTTACCTTCAACATTCACGCAATGGCGCATTGGAAAAACAAGACGAAGATGAACAAGAACATGCTTCAAAGGTTGCAGTACAGGCTCGTCCAGCTAGAAGAAAGAAAGAAGCAATACAGGCGTCAGTTTCTCAGGGAGGTTTTGCGACACAACCAGCTGCAAAAGCAGACCCAAAACGTGCGCAGGATCGGCTGCCTGATGCACTATCCCGTCCTGCTGAAGGACTATGATGCGACTGTTGACTATTTGAAGGTAAAAAGACAGGTCGTAGCGAAATTGCGGGCAGAACATAAGCGATTAGAGCGAAGGGTGCACTTGGTGGAAAGAAGAATTTTGGGTAGCAGCACTACGACGCAACCCACTCAAAGTTACAAGGGGAGAAGTAGCGTCTCGTCACTCACGGGTTTCTAAGCAATGGCATTAGTTGAATACCATTTTAATAAATATTTGTTTTACATTAGAAAATTTCTAATTAGAAATATTCTCATTCGTATTATTAGGACAATTAAAAGGGTCCACTGTATTCAAGAGTACACTCTCTAATTCATATATGCTTGATGTAAAGAAAAGCCATGTTTTGCATCTTTTGGCAACTGCCATATATTTTAGTTCCCAGGCCCAAAACCAGACTACGAAAACATTGGTAGCAGGCGGAGGGGTAGGCTAATGGTAACATGCTTACATACATACCCTGGCAGAGCCACTGGAAGTGTATTAGTCTGTGGTGGATCGTTGGCAAGGGGTGGGCAGGGCTGGGGATTGGAGTCCAAGGATGAGCCAAGCAAAATGCAGATGAGGAGAGCTGGGTGTCTGTCCAGGCCCATGTCCGTGTCGGGTCTGGCCTGCTCCTTGGTATGCACATTTCATGTTGCACTTAAAACAAAAAAACGAGCAGGTGAGTGCAGGTATGCTCCAAGTAAAGGGCCAGGGGCTGAGGATTGGAGAAGTGGAAGTGGGGAAGTGGGAAGAAGGGTAGGGTGGCACACACAAACATGTGGCGAAAACTAATAGCAAAAAAGGAGAAGCTGCATCCTGCAAAACCCGAACCAAAACGAACCGAGTTGGGTTAATGGCAAAGGTGCTGATGTTGCTGCTGCCGCTGCTGCTGCTCGAGCTGAATTTGCAACACCCTTTGACCCCGAACTAAGCACCCTCTCCCTTCCACTAAGGGCGCTCGACTTTGCCACCCCTTGGCTAGTCTTTATTTTTGTTTTTGTGACCAACATTAGAGCGAACACAGGTGCATGTGTCCACTGTACCAAACGAGTGATATTTGTTTGTTAAAATATAACATATTATATGTAGGTTGGTAGATGTTTGCTCAGAAATCCTCGATTTTCGTTAGGGAAAACCAATTATTGTAATATTTTGTAAGAAATACATTTTTTTCCCTGCATGGATTTGGGTGTGTTTTTAGCACGCATGTTCCAGGCGCTTATCGCCATCGTCGCATCGTCGACTGCTGTTAAAAGTGGTTAGAAAATGTGGATTTTTTTCCGGAAGAGCCCGAGGAATCTGGCTGAGGAGGAATCCTGGTGGTTAAAAAAGGGAAGTGCAGGGAGATCCTTGGCAAGCAAGATGAAATTCCGTTACCTAAATTCGATTTTGCACTTGAGCCGCTTGCAAACCAGCTAATGCAGAAAGGCGACCTTCTGCCAATCCGCCTCTTTTATGCGTCCCCACCTGCGAAAGTTTCTTTTCTTTGGCCAAGAACAGGTTAAGGGAAAAAAATTTTAAAAGCTAAAACTAATGCGCTTAGTCAAGTGGTTGAAGGTCAAGAGGGGAGTATAGAGCTCAATGAAGATGCGTAAACCTTAGAAACTAATTCATTTTTTTAGCTGATGTTTGGATTTGGAAATAATTTGGTAGCACAGACGTTAGTTTAGTTAGTTAGTAGTAAAACCTTGCATAATATTACAAATCATTTTTAAATTCTTAAAGCTTGCCACTATAAGCCGCATTCCTGTCCATTGGGAGCCATTTTAAGTGGGTACTTAGTAGCACAAGTTCGCACACATTCCGAGAAGCACACACTTTAATGGGACATATGCAATGCACGTCTGAATTTGCATCTTCAATCTGCAATTTGGTCGAACGGAAAGCGTGGCTAATATCTATGGCTCGGCATCTATAAGCCAATTTCCGGTGTAGTATCCGCTTGGCAGGGCATCCTGTTTCTGTTGTTGCCACTATGCATTATGCAATTCGTTGTTGTTCCAGGTCCTGTCGCGCTCAATTAACACAAATTGATATTTTTAGAGCATTTCCTTTCCATTTCCCCTCCAATGACAAGAAGATCCTGGTGGCCCTGCCATAAAGGCATTTCAAAATTTATTGTAAAATCTCGCACATGTCCTTGCCGAGATTATGTGTCTTTGCAACAACGTGGCCTTATAGCTTTGCCACTCACTGTCTGCCGTAAATTTGATTAAGCTGCGCAGCGATTTATGTTTGGAAATTATTTATAAATAAATGCAGCTAACTATTCGCCTGTAACGCGGTGGCGTCGTCAGCGCCAGCGGAGCAGGACGTCAGCTCCTTCCTGTGCACCAGCAACGCCCCGTGGCCCGTGCCCCGCGTCTTGCCCCTTCATCACATGGTGCATGCATGCCACTTAAAGCGTGCCGCATTTACACACACACGCACACTCGGTGGAACATTTTGAGTAATAAACTCATTTCATATGCTGACTGCTTTTTCATTTCAAAACTTTTTTTCACTCCCACCCGTCCGCCTTCGTCCGCGCCTCTTTCCCTTTTTGGTTTCCTGTTGTTTGCTTCTTGTTAGCAGGAAAAAGGATACGCGAAGGGAAAGGACTGGAGGAGGGCGCCTGCCAGCAGGGTCAAATGATATACGAGTATGAGCTGTGTTCCCCCTTTTTTTACTCCTGTTCGGAACCCTTTTTTCGCAACTGTTCCTTGGCTTTGGCTGGAGAGTTTCTGGAGCTTTTGCCGTTGTTGTTTGGTTGCAACTTGCCTGGGAAATATTAAATATGCATACGCTAAATGCAGTCCAAGTCGACTGCGGCATCCGTGACTGCAACTGCCCCGGTTCCACCGATCCGGTTTGTGTTGTTTCAACTTTTTTTTTAGGAGAGGTAATCCATGAGCCAAGAGGGTATGCCAGGTATTTATGCGGAAGAGTCCCTATGAAGGAATACTTATACTATCAAGAATATATTTGTGATAGGACCAAAAAAGGATCAACATGGTAGGTCGTATGTGTCAATAATAATTATGTTGCAAATGAGCTACGACTCTTCTTGAATTTCCAGAGTAACTTCAGTGTCGAAATTGAAAAGTTGATTGTTTTTGTGCTCCCGGTATTAAATGTAGGTGAAACCGGCTGTCAAAATGCCTGACACAGCTGTAATAAAATTTGCACAGACCACGTCGTCGGCAATCCCCAAGCTAGCTGGCTCCACAATCGCCCTCCTGCTTGTTGGTAGCTCACTAAACACAGTTGAGTGACATTTTAATAAAGTGCTCACTTGTTCAATTAAATGCCCGAGGCTTATGGCTGGAGCACAAAAAACTAAAGTGCAAAGCCAGATAAACAGATAGTCAGTCAGTGAGTCAGTCAGTCAGCCTGTCGGCCCGTCAGTGGGCCAGGCAACCACGTAGCGTATACGTAATATTGCAACAGCAATCTCCCAATGCCTTTGTCCGTCATTCGATTGTGTTTAGTTAACAAGAGATGGATGGCATGGATGGATGCATGATGGTTGGATGGATGGATGGATGGATGGATAGATGGATGGGTGGTTATTGTCACTGCATTAGCTTCTGTATTGTCGGTGTGGAACAAAGTCTGCTCCTGGGGTCAGGACACAAATGCTGCAAATGCTCAAATGAGTCAGGAGTTGGGCAATTACTTACCTGATTGTAGCTTAATGGCTTGACAGGTGACAATAGCACATAAATGAACCATAACTAAGGTATGTAATGCCTATAATAGGTATTTATTTCCATTGCTCTTGGAAAGCTTGAAAAATCCGCTGATATCCTCACAATTTCAACCTCTTGATTTCATTTATTAAGTTCATATTGGCTTTTGATTTGGTTAGGCTGCGCAAAGTAGATTTGAAGCAGCCTGCCAAAAACGCAATGAAATCCCGAAGCAACAGCAGGAAAGCAAGTTATGATAACTCGATTTCGAGGTACACTTTGTTGTGCCATAAATTTAATAAGCCAGAAAAAATGTGGTTTCCTTGTCGCGGCGGCCATTCGCCTTAAAGCACAAAATTCGTCTGCATAAGCAACTGAAAACTGAAAACTGCAGTAAAATGCAAGAAAGCGGAGGCACCGCCATCCACTCGGTAGACTGTCAACATCTTGAGGCAATTTCACAGCCAGTCATGAAGTGGCAACCGAAGAGCGACATCAGCTATGAAAATTGGCACATCAAGGACTTTAAGCGACAATCGTTTATCTCTAGGCCAGGTAGAGCTCCTCTCTCTATATATATTCACACTCTATATAGAGGTACCTTTTCGTATATATGGATGTGCCACCATTAAATTGGCGACACGGTGCGACATGCAAAGCGAATAGGATTACAAGTCAGATAAATTTTACAGAACAACAGCAGATGTGTTTTCTCGAGACATTCGAGGCTAATTCAATTTGGAAGGAGTATATTTTCGGTTGGTTTTTGGCTATTTATTGATACAACGAATCGAAAGGAGAACACTTTAAATATTTAAAGGATAACCGTTTGTTCTCATATATGAAGAAAACTAATTATTCTTATTTGGAAACATTTTCATTGTTGAATTATAGGCAGCTACTTAAACTTTAAAGTTCTCTTGCTACGAACTACTTTGTTTTCATTGTTAGTGAAATAAAATTAATTGCACACACTAAGTCCTCTGGAAATTTTATGGCAAAGCAATGAAAAACTAAGTCAGAGCATAATAAGATTGGATGCCAAGTGGGCGGCGGAAAGAGACGGCAGGACTGCGAGTGAAAGAGAGAGAAAAAGGAACTTGGGAGGCGCATATTCTAATCACCCGAGTCACGCAAATGTCAATGCTGCTGTCAAAGTGTCAATGAAATGTTCAATGGAAATAAAATGCGCAAATAATAGGCGAACCCGGACGAATGCCAAAAGACAGTCAGTTTCTGGGCTAAAGTCAGAGGGTGGAGAAAGTGGCCTGAATGAGTAGAAGAAAGTTGCGAAAAGCACAAGAAACTTTGTCAGTTTTGTGCTGCCATCTCTCGGTTCTGGGTTATTGAAAATATGGCGTATAAGGCAATACCGAGAAAAAATTTTACTTTCTTTTTTGTTTTTCTTTCGCTTTATTTCTATTATTCTATTTCTGTTTGTTTTTTCAAGGAATTCACGACTTTTTCTTACCATTTGTTGTAGCTTTTACAGAGTATTTAAACTCTCGACCCAAAGCGAATTCTTTTTGGGTCCTTCCGGTATTTGTTTTATTAATAAGGAGCCTTCGCAAATTCCAAGTGCTGTGTGTATATGTGCGTGCGGAAGTGGTCTAGCTTGGCTTACTCTGTTTCTATTTCTGTTTCTCGTCTCCATTTCTCCGTTTCTCTATTTCTCACTTTCTCAGCCTTGTCCTGGTCCCCGCTCTCAATTAAATTTTACAGGCCTTAAGGCCTCAGGCTTAGGCCTCGGGCTCGAGCTGCCGCTAGTTAGAGGCAACAAAAATTAATAGAGCAAAAAATGCCAACTCATTTTTACTGCCAACTACGCAATCGGAACGCCCCCAGAGTAGAAATGATGGAAATAGAAATAGAGGTGGTAGGAGTTAAAGTTCTTTAGTATCGGGTTGAAGGCTTTAAGGTTGCTACTTATATTAAAAATACATTCCAGTAGGTTTTGCGTAATTCTCCAGGAAACAGCTATCATATTGATGGCCATTGATTTCTTTCTACTGAGGCCAACGCTAATTGCTCGTAAGTCTCCTCAGTGGGCGCGATTACGAAAATTTAACAACCCACTGACAGGGCTTGGGAGGAGCATCAAACTATGAAAATTTGCCACAATTGGTGTGTGCAACTGACTCCGATTGAGGCCTCACAAAATCTGACGCCAGATCAATAATATTGACTGAGCTGTGGGAATTCTCCGGCATACAGAGGCAGACTGGGGGAAAATTTGTGGAAAGGTGGCAAAATTTGCATGCATTGGAGGCACGAGTGGGTGTGATGATAAAATTAAAGCAATCCAACTGGCCCTGGGACGGACCATATGGTAGGCCAAAGATACAGACAGAGAATCTACCATAATAACAAACCATTTCTAATATTTAACATCAATTCATGGAGAAACATATGAAAAGGCTGATGGGGAATCCTTATGGATGTTTTGAACAACTACGAACGATCTGATACATTCTATGACCCTTTTCTCACAGTGCACCCAGTGAGACACAACTGGCTAAATGAGCATCAGAATGGGAATCGGTTGACTGCATCATTGGAGAGTATTTCGGAGCGAAATCTATATTCCATGCACACGTAGCAAATTGCAGGCGGACGTAAATACATCAATTCAAATTGTCGAGCAGTCAGTGGTCTAAGTGTGTGCCCCTCGATGCCCCAGTCTGTCGGAGTCGCCCCAGCGTGGCAAACAGTTCAATAAACCTCGACAAACAAATTTAATATTCGTGGACAGTAAGCTGACAACTCCTGACAACTCGGCCAGAGCTCCAAGCTCACCTGTATGCCACTGGCTGTGTGCATTTGTGTGGAGCAGCTTCAATTGTAATTAATTGGCAATGTCTGGCAATCAAAATTAACACATAGTGATCAAACAAATTTGCAGAAGCATTGAGCCCTCTTTCAACGCTCATATATTGGAATTAGAAGTATTGAATTGATTTGCCAGATTTCAGGACTTGACTTTGGTGAGTACCTTCAAGTTTATTTATTTGGTTATAATGTGATAAATATATTTAGTTATAAGGTGTATTTAAAGGTTTTTGAACATCATTAATATTTTTCTAATATTCGTATTAAACTTGTTTGATGGCCTGCGGAAGGTAATTGCTTAGAAAAACATTCATTGTTTCATCTTTTGTGCCATTTCGTATTTTCCTCTCCTTTGCCAGTCAAGGTCCTGCGATGCATTATGCTTATTAAGGAGTAAAGGAACCCACCCGAAACCCCTTGCATTATTTTCCGTTTTTCGCAGCACCCAACTCCCCGAAAGCACTCCCTTCCCCATGTTGCCCGGTTGGCTCTCCAACTGTGTTGCTATGACGCTTGAGTCAACATTAATTTAAATGAGTTGCCACTTAACTTTTAATTAAAAATTCACTTTTTATTTATTTAGCTGGAAATGGAATGAACTGGCTCCGACCCTAACCAGGCACTCGTTCCCGCTGCTTCTCGCTTTTCTGCTCCTTCGCCCCTTATAGCTTATGCTCCTTCCCACGTTCACTCACTTTGATTTAAAAAAACTAGCGCCAACTAAAATAAAATGCTGCTACAAAAAAGTCAAGAAAAATTAACAAAAAAATAGGCAAAACAAGCACAAAACGGAGGAAACGCTGTTTCGTATATAATAAATTAGAGTTTGTATTATATTATTCTGCTTGAAATGCTCGCAAATGGTTTTCGTTTAATTTGCGTGGCGCGACTTTAATTGCAATTGACTAAATAAACATACAAGAGCCAAGGAACAAATGAGTGCAAATATGGAAGGAGTTGCAAAAAACTCATTTTATTTCCCACTTTTCGAAAAATATTGTTCATCACCTCCTTCTTGTAGCACCTTTTTGCCTTTTGGGGCTTCTGGCTTGTTTTTCGCCACCCAAGATTTGCATTTATATTTTTTCTCGCCATAATTGAATTTTTGCGCAATGAGGATTTCTCTTGGATGAGGTCTTGGATGTTTTTAGAAATCGTGGGAGAGAGAAAGCACATATGATTTAAGTTTTTCAAAGGCTAGATCTCATTTCAAATCTGCCATAAATCCTCGTAAAGCTGATTATTTTTTCCTGCAGGCCGAACTCCAACAGATTTGAGCTTTTTGAAGCTGATTATTCAGTGACCCTATTGCCAGTGGGAATCCCCGCCAGAGGAGCGGCCGCGAATTCGGTCCGAAGTTGGTTCAATCCAATCGCGACTCCACTTCGCCGGCAATTGCAACTCCAAGCAAGTTTGGCTGTAAATCTTTTACTCTCGGGAAACTCGAGGAGGGAACACTTACGTAATTGAATGGGCCGCGATGGGGAAAGCGCGGGCTGCCATGAACTTTATCATTATTTCGTGTTAATTATGCTGCTTTCGACGAGGACGAGGAGATCGAAAAGCGGGTAGGGTACTTCCTTGGTTGTCTTCTCAATGCCCAATTATCATTTTCGGGGCTGGCAACTTTCGCGGCACTTAATAACTGGATCTTTCAGACAGTCCACAAAACTTTATCCGCTCTGGAAAGTCGGGAACATGGAGGAGGTGGCGGACAGATTATCAATTTTCCGTTCGCTTTTCATTTTGGCAACCTTTGAACTTTCCACAATGACTTGAGTAGCGAGTCTTGCACTTTTCGATGCCACTGTTTCCCGCTTCTTGAGCGCTTCTCTCTGTCAATTAGCCTCAGACCCTACAACAAACAAATAATTTACCAAATGTACGATTCAATTCCTCTTCCGAGATGAGCTCAACCTGCCAATCCCCTGGTGTCTAATGAACCAATAAAGAAGTGGTTTTTATTTACAACAAATTGGCAGGTTTTCTTTTATTTCACGTCTGCTTGAAGTTAACTACATTTGAGTCTAGATTTTATAAACTTTTTTCATCACCATTACCCTGCTTCTCCGCACCAAAATTAAGTTTGTTTTCCATTAAGTTAAATAATTACAAAATTATCCACCAAAGGAGTGACTACCCGCCCCCTGGACGCCCACTTCTTTTTGTGAGGGGTGTCCTTTGGGCGTGGCCGGAATACCAGCTGCAGTTGCTCTTGTACTCGGCTTGTAACTGCCAATGATAGCTGCCTCCTGCTCCACTGAGTAACTATTTGGCTAGGGCTGGGGATTTATCGAAACTTTTTCGAAATCAACAACATTTTTAAAAGTAATGGTTCTCTTGAATACTTCTTCTACAAACATACTCTCAAAGACTATCTCCAGAGTCCCGGATATCATTTATTTCTGGTACTTTCCATCCCTGAAAATGTATCAGGATGGCCCTAAAAGTGGCGAAAGTTTCGCTTAAACGATGCCCCAACACTGGCTCATTATCTTGGCCTTCCACTGCTTTTCTTAGTTCCCTTTTTTCGCCAGCTTCCTTTCAGAGAGCTGCCTCTTTTCCTTAACGCTTCGCTAATCAAATTCAACATTTTTCCGTTTTAATTTGACAATTCGAAAACAGACAGTCAGGCCAGGCAGTAGTCGAAAGAATAGGCAACAGCTGTGGGCTGTCAATTGGAAAATGATCAAGTAATGCGTAGATGGAAATTGGCAGGCTGAAAAGCAAAGGAAGTTCGCGAAAATGTTCTCTAGCCTGATGCTGACATCTTGCAAACTATTTGAGCTCATACACTACCATTTGTTTTTGCTAGAAGCTTGCACTTAAAGGCTTTAGGTTTCAAGTGTCCTCCCTGGGCGACCTTTCAGAGCTGCTACCAAATTGCATTACAATTAGCGACCAATTAGGCAATGCCCTTGCCCAGAACTAGCTGCAATTGTCACTAGCTTGTGTCGTCATCCCAAATTGATTGAATTTACTTGCCCGGCACGTGACCAACGCTCGCCACTCCTTTCGACGCGTGTTTGGCATATCTAAGATGTCCGGAACGGAATTCCATGATAGGGTTGTGGAGCACCTCTTCCGAAATGACTCTTCCGAAATGGGTTCGCTAATTGACCAACAAAGTGTCTTTACACTCATTACATAAACTGCGTTAAAAAATGAAGCGAAAAAATGAAGGGAACTATATCTCTTTCCATTACTTCCACCAACTCCCACTAATGGTAGCCTTCCCTACTTCTGCTTTCTTAGATTTCTGCTAAAACGTAACTTATTTTTTCAGTTCTGCTTCCTTTTTAATGTGCTAATTTTTTCTTTGTGCATTTATAATTTTTATTCATATATTTATGTGTGACACATATAGTTGGTGACTTTTGTGCTTTCGCTTAGTCTTAATTTATGCATTACGGTCTTGGCTTAGCTTTCATGAGCGTTTTCTCTACTCCCACGCTGCCCCTCCCCTTTTGGCTGTGTGTGAGTCCGCTTGGCTGGATCTCTAAGCTGTGACTTTTTAAGGCCTTCGAAGTGGAGAGCTTTGCTCACTTATCAGGAGTCTTGCAGCCGTCACCTTGCACGGCGACCGTGGGATGTCAATATAATTTAAGCAAATATATGCAGCTCCCTCGGACGGACCCCCGCACACACTGGCAAACACTGTCGAACATTGGCACACACTGACACCCAGGACCACATAAATATCTAGAGTATTATACAGTTTTGATGAAATTTTTAATCAGGCCAAACTTTGCCGTAGACACAACAGAGACGGGGAGAGTGTCGGAGATTTGCATATTTCTAATTTCAAAGTTGTAATTAGTATAATTTTACAGTTCTAATTGGATGATGATTGGGCCGACATCGTTTAGGCCGTATGTGTGTCCTGCATGAATATGTATGAGGGTAAGGAGATAACATGGGCGGGAGAGTTAGGTCCAAGGCATAACCTTCATCTGGCCTTGGCCTTAGTTAAGTTATTAGCAGGCTTGTAAAATATAGAAATATAGCTTCATTGATTGGAAAATAAGTTCAACCATTTATTGTTAACATAAACTGATAACTAACTATCAAAAATGAACCCCCTATTACCTTGAATCTA
Source organism: Drosophila vallismaia (assembly GCA_035047325.1). Taxonomy (NCBI): domain Eukaryota; kingdom Metazoa; phylum Arthropoda; class Insecta; order Diptera; family Drosophilidae; genus Drosophila; species Drosophila vallismaia. The sequence goes on along the minus strand of JAWNPU010000090.1, from coordinate 19,381,106 downwards.
AACCAAAATGTTCGCCAAAACATATGAATTTAAGGAAACCTTTAACTCTCGTGTAAGCCAACATTCATATACATTCAAAGAGAAGGAAGTGAAAACCCTAGAAAATAAATTCAAGCGGAAAAACGTTAAGCAAACATGTCCAACGGCTGCATTTCGATGGGAATTTGCGAATGTGAATGCATACTCGTCCTTGGATGCACATTGCGTTGAGTTTTGAAGTCATTTTCAATGTTTTTGATTTCAGTGATTTGTTTATTTATGCATAAAGCATGCGATTCGAAGCTGGCTTTTGTGCGGGCATCAGCAGGAACCCACTGAGCCAGAAGCAGGAGCATCGCATATCGCATCGACTATGGGATGGTATAGAGGCATAGATGGTAAGGGGTAGAGAGTAGAGGGAATCTAGCAAAACTTAGATATTCCGAGCGAATGCACTCTCTCTCACTCTTTCCTTCGCCACAGTGAGTTTTCTGCAAACAAATCAAAATCAAAATCGTGTGCGAATGCGATCGAATCGTAAACATGACTGCCATTCCACGGGAAATTCACATACTCTCGCACTTCCACTTGCACACAAAAACGATTTCATTTTGCTCCAAAATAACCATTGATATGTCCGCTCTCTGTTCGCTGCTTCCTGTTATCCTGGCCTCTGCTCCGGCTCCGGCTCCTGCTTCTGCTTCTGCCCTCGTCCCAGTTCCAACCACATTCCTGACACGCCTCCATCTGCGTGCTATCCACTGCATTGTTTGCATTGACACGGAGCGGCTATCAAACTGGCAAAAGTTGACTTGCCTTTGGCAGGCTTTGTCCGTCCGTTCCCAACTGTCAACTTGCGGCTATAAAAAATAAGGTGGCAAATAAATATTGCGTAGAGCAGATACACATACGTCCACATCCGGCACAAAATATCCATAGACTAGTCCTTTGCCATCTTTATGTGGTGTCCATGAAGCGGATTGGTTTTGTGCAACTTTGTCCCAAAAATAATCAATGCTTTCGTGACATGAGCGATAGTTTCGTTCTCTAAACATAAGAAAAGGAAATAAACCGAAAAATATATTTTTATAATTTTGTCATCATTTTTCAAAGATTTTCTGGGGCATCTTCAGAGAGTCTTAGTAGCCAATTGAGACACCGTTCCAGCTTCCTGTCCAATTTCATTTTTTCAGCATATTCGCCTTTCGAGAGGAGCTGGTCATCCTCGTTCTTCGGTGTCTTCGCACTGGCGTTTTCCTTCTCCTTTTCGTTACGGTGTCGCCGGAGTCGTTGGGATTCTCGTAAGAATTGCTAATAACCAATTTCGATTCAATTCAAGTGTCAGCACAAGACGACAAAGATGACGACGGCAGCCGACCCAGTAGAGTGCCCCATAGAATAGATAGGGCGAGACTCGAGGAAATTGAGGAATTGCGGGGGAGCAGCCGGGACAGGGGCGTGGGCGGTTACAACCACGACCACAATCCACACGGGAAGCACAGCCAATTGAGTATTAATGGTCAGACTTCTGCAGTCCATCCAGCTTGGTTTCACTTGGAAAAAATAGTTCTGAAATGTCCCAATCATAGTTTTTACTAATCCTTTGAATATCCTGGAATGTAGGGTATTCTTATTACCTTTATCTTCGAAAATGTAAGACTCACACCTAAATTAGAAGGAAAACCAAATTTTTTCAGTGCATATTCCAGTCCTGCTGCTGATGCCAGCAACTTTCCTGGCCAGAATTATGGCGCACCAAGGGGCTTGGTGCGGGACAGGCGGGGATACGGCCGCAGCACAGAGGTCACCCATTTGAAAGTAAAATCAAACATATTAGAAAAATTGTTCGACGGGCCAGAGAGACAGGACGAAATGCGAAAAGCGAGTGGGGGTCTGGTCTGCTGTGGCTCAGCCCGTTCCATTGCGGTTCGGTTCTGCTCTGCTCTGCTCGGTTCGGTTTCCTGTCATTCGTTACCAGATCCCGGCGATGATGATATATGAGATTAGCTCAAGTGCCATGCGATGGCAGCACGCCAAGGAGACACGCTCCCCTCCACGGTTGCCTTCTCTAGTCCTGGGTTATGTCGGATTTTATATTAATGATAAATTAAATTGTTCATTGACTTGAATAATTTTGTGCGTTGTCGCTTTTCGGGGGAATTCGTGGATAGTTTCCACACCTCTGTCCCAAGAAGCTCCCTCTCGTTTGGCATGATAAATTGATGGATTTTCTGTGACATTTCTGGGAAGCGGGGAGACTACCAAAACAAGCACAAAAGCAGTTTGTGTCAAAATGATATAACAATATTCTGCGTACATTAGTGAATAATTGATGATTGCCCCCCCACCTGATTATATCGTTACTAAGGATTATCCGAACCCTTTTGAAGTGGATTCAAAAATGTATATGGAAGGGTTTCTCCCACGAAAGATATTTATCTCATCTCTAGATTATCCAATCTAGAAACGGAATAAATTTTAAGGTTCGGAGAATCCTTCTGTACCTTTCTCCACAACAATCTAAATTGGCTAAAAAATTGAGAAGAAGGCTCAGACACAAAATGGCAAAATTATCCTTAAAAAAATTTAGGAAAAGGATGAGAAAATAAGTTTTGGAAAAATCTCCACTCTCCGTATTTTAAAAATCTAAAATTTACATTTTTGAAACAATTTTATTCGAATATCTGAGCTAATTCGCAACCGATTTTGAAACGAAATGCCATTTTAAAATCAGGGCTTCCATCTTCTTTAACCTACGCCCAAAGATCTAAAATATCGATCAAAAAAATTTTTGTAGATTTTTGCAAAAAATCATGATGTAACCCCTTTCAAAATTTGCGAAAATCGGCATTGTCCCAAAATGATGGTTTTAAGACACTCTTTTGCAAAAATTTCATACATTTTTTATCCGATTTCAAAAAGGAATACCATTTTTAAATCAAAACTCCATTCTCTCTTAATCTGAATCAAAAGATTGGAAAAGTAGATCAAAAAAATTTTTGTTGATTTTTGCAAAAAATCATGATGTAACCCCTTTCAAAATTTTCAAAAATCGGCATTTTCCCAAAATGGTGGTTTTAAGACACTCTTTTGCAAATATTTCATACATTTTTTATCCAATTTAAAAAAAGGAATACCATTTTTAAATCAGAACTCCATTCTCTCTTAATCTGCATCAAAAGATTGGAAAAGTAGATCAAAAAAATTTTTGTTGATTTTTGCAAAAAATCATGATGTAACCCCTTTCAAAATTTTCAAAAATCGGCATTTTCCCAAAATGGTGGTTTTAAGACACTCTTTTGCAAATATTTCATACATTTTTTATCCAATTTCAAAAAGGAATACCATTTTTAAATCAGAACTCCATTCTCTCTTAATCTGCATCAAAAGATTGGAAAAGTAGATCAAAAAAATTTTTGTTGATTTTTGCAAAAAATCATGATGTAACCCCTTTCAAAATTTGCGAAAATCGGCATTGTCCCAAAATTATGGTTTTAAGACACTCTTTTGCAAATATTTCATACATTTTTTATCCGATTTCAAAAAGGAATACCATTTTTAAATCAGAACTCCATTCTCTCTTAATCTGAATCAAAAGATTGGAAAAGTAGATCAAAAAAATTTTTGTTGATTTTTGCAAAAAATCATGATGTAACCCCTTTCAAAATTTTCAAAAATCGGTATTTTCCCAAAATGGTGGTTTTAAGACACTCTTTTGCAAATATTTCATACATTTTTTATCCAATTTCAAAAAGGAATACCATTTTTAAATCAGAACTCTATTCTCTCTAAATCCACATCAAAAAATTGGAAAAGTAGAACAAAAAAATTTTAATCAATTTTTCAAAAAATTATGATGTTACCCCTTTCAAAATTTTGAAAAATCGGCTTAATTTTTTTTGTTTAGTTTCTCGGATTCTTTGGTGCAGATCGAAGCAGACTGAAGCCCTGATTCAAAAACGGCATTTCGTTTTAAAATCGGTTCGAAATCAAATAAAATATACGCTGTTAAATTGATAAAAAGGTGATTTTGACAAATGTCAACTTTCCGTTTACCCAATACCACAGAAATAAATTTCCGACCATGCAATTTCGTTTGAATTTAATTTATTTTTTTTTAAATAATACAGATTATAATAAATATTAAAATATAATAATTATTAACAGATTATAATAAATAATTCTACAATAACATACACCTATACATTAATAAGATAAAAAATTCTGATATTGCTTCCGCGGATGAAATCCTTTGAACTGCCAAATAAGCAGGTTCTTTCATAATCCTTCGCTGAGTCCTGGATGGAACCCATTCGGCGCACCGCAGGGACAACGGGTGTGCAATATTTGATGATGATCTTTACTTAAGGCTGAATCTCAGCCTATTAGTCCTTGATACTGAGAGATAATGCTGCGACTCGGTATCGATCAGGATATGGCTGATAAAGGGCGCATCTCGTAATCTGCAAATTATCTGCAAAATTTTTTTAGTTACCGAATAGCGATAAGGAAGTTTATGTACTCACCGCAAAATTTCCAAAAAGTTTAAAGCTTAGTTCCAAAGCTCAGATGGTGCTTCATGAAAAGATCCTTCGTCCTCTTTTCCATTTTCAAAACCGTATATCGTGTTCTCGTTTCTGTAATATAAGATAAATTATGCATTAATTTAAAGCGATCCAAAAAGAAATTCTATATCTACAATGTAGGATAAACAATAATCCTTGTGCTTTTCTCTTTTTGGTCCCATTTTGAAATGGATTAAAAATGCACATGCTCAAAGAGAAGGTTATATCTCATCTATAAAATATCCAACAGGATATTTCAACAAAATTTCTCTTTAAAAATTGACAAAATCATTAAATTAGTTGTAAAAAGTCAGTAAGGTATAAATTTTTCGGCGGTGCACTACATTGATTCCTAGACTTGTGCAATAATTAAACAATTTCCATAGTTGGTGGCAATAATTTTGTGTGTTGTCAAAACTATTTTTTGGAAACGAAAACTAAGAACGAAAGCCAGGAAGAGCGAGGCAAACGAAACGAACCTAAAAACAATTTACAGATTTTGCACAAAAATTTTAATTAAACAAATTTTGTGTGTGGAAAGGAAGTTGAGTGTAAAAGCATAAAAGTTTTCGTCTGCACAGTCTGCGACTTCCTCCGCTTGCCGTCCCTTTAGCCTGCTGTCTTGGCCCTCCGTTTTGGCTCTGATAGCCCCTTGGCTCGTAGGAAGTTGGCACGAGAAACTCCGGCTTGGACCCGTTTCTGGTCTCGAGCCTTTCTGCCTTCTGAGTACCCAATTCAATTCAATTTTTGCACCATAAGTTGTGCTCAAAATACCAGAAAACTTGCTCAATAATCTGACCAAAAGAAATAAATATAAATATAGCAGAAGACAGCAGAATTTTATATGTAGGAAATGTTGGCAGAAACTTTTTGTATTTTTTCCTTTTCCCTGTTCACTGGCCGCCCAAAAAAGTATGCAGCCTCAGAAATGCTTGACCCTGGATGAGGATTTGGTTTTCGGAAGAGGCTGCCAGCCCGCATAAATCTCGGCAGCTGGTGGGAAATTTAACTCGGCATTTAAATGTCACCAAGCTCACCCAATTCCATCTCGTCTAGACTTATAAAGTCGTCTTATCCAGGGCACAGAATAAGCAGGACGAAGGGAGAACAGCAGGGCCCGTAAAACCAATGTCTGACTACCACTTAAGAGGGCTGAAACATATAAATCTTGCAATGGTTGGAATTTTCACAACAGCAACAACAAAAACAACAGCAGGGGGCAGAAGCGACCGCGGCAACAACAAGTTGGGGACAACAATGTGCAATTTTATTGCCAAACCTCAGACGTTGCGTATACGTAACGTAAGCTGCTCTTACTGCATCAGCAATGGAATGCCACAAAATGCTTCCACCATACGTTGCCACATACATTTTGAGGAATGAGCGGCATTACAGGACGCCGAGTTGGAGGCTGAGGCTGATGTCAAGGGGAAGAGCAGTAAAGATTGTGACTGCTTGGGGCAACTCTTCAAACGGATTTTGGACAGCGACGAAAATGTTTTCTGGGGCGACTTTCGAGTAACAGTTTCGGGGCGTGGGGCCCACAATTGTCTCTTTAAGCCAAACGAACAGCTAAATCGAAATGGGTAGAAAGCGAGGCATCAATAGGATATGAGCAAGAGAAAACAACTTTGTTTGGGCGCCATTATACAACAAAATATGAACTCAAAATAGCAGTTTATAAACAAAGTCCACTCGCACAGTTTTAAATTTGACCGCCAATTAAAGGACAGTCGGTTCGTAGAAGGCCTATCAAAACTAATTACCATACATATGGATATGTTTCACAAATTTAACGCACCTTTCACTCAATGACCGCATAACAAAATGCAGAAAACAAAACATTTTGTTTGTGGCATTTGGAGCATGTCCCTAGCGTCATAATTAGAAATGAAAAGTGAAAAATATATTTCCACTTTTCACCAACAATAACAACCAAGCCGGCAACAAAGAGCATAACGAGAACAACGACAGCAAGCGACCACTTGGCTATTATTTATGTTAATTGTAACGAAGCTGGGGCGACGTTCATCACGCTGTCGCTCTGCCTGTCCATCTCAGTCTCCTCCCAATCCTGTGTCTGTCGGCCACTGTTTGCTGCAACTATTGCGGCATTATGGTCGTTGCTGTTGCCAGGACTGTTGCAGGACTGCACACGTGACAGCCACCCAGAAACCCAGTGTGAGGCAATGAAATCCTGGCTCTCCAGTATAGCTTAAAAATAATATTCAAAAGGCAGCAGTTTAAAAACATATAAATTTTTAATTGGTTTTTATAGCCACTGTTGTAGAATTGCCTACAGAATTATTACACTGGTATTATAAAATAGGTTTCTGTATGTTTTATGGCTTTATATTCCACTGTGCCTGATGAATATTTTTGCTAGTACAAGTGTAGGAGTCTGGTTTATGCGGTTTGTGTGTTTGTGGACAAGTGTGCGTGTCAGTGCGTCGGCTTGTGTGTTGGTCCATGGCGTTATTAGGCTAATGGCTGACCCGAGGGCATTCAAAGCTTTTGTGTCTGGGCAAAACGCTTTTATCCGCCATTGCCCCTCTGCCTGACACTCTTCTTTATCCTCGTTATTATTTTATGTACACAAGCAATTAATCTTAATTTATTTTTTTAAGAGTTTTTACAAATATATTATTTTATTTTTATTAAATTCAAATTATTAAAAATAAAATACGTTATGTTATCGTAGCGATAGATGGTATTACTTTTCAACACTAGTGAATGATCCTAATATATCGATCGTTTTATTATTTTCCACAGGCTTACACATCTCTAGTTTTCCAAGCTTTCTTCCAATCAGTTCTTTCTTACTACGTCGCAATTAAAATTCCTCGCCATTCAGAAATAAAGAGACTACGGACATCGTGGGATCGTGGATCTAAGGCAAGTATTACATAGCTGCAGGGCTCACGTGAATGGCAAACCTTATTTTCTTCGGTTGTTCATATAGTGCAGTTTCTTCCTCTTCCAGTATTTCCAGTCACTTCTATGGCAGTAATAAAAAGATACGGAGCATTTATGGCTATCCAAAGAACGTAAGCAATAGAAAGGATATGTATAGAAAGGATAATATGCCATTTGGAGGATCACAAGGCTTGTCTGAAAAGCTAAAACAGGTGATTGACAAACAGAAAGGACCATAAAGGGCCACACAGCGAAGCATGATTCCCTTAGACGTGATGGCCTATTAGAACTATGGATAGTGGAAGAGGCCTCTGAAGGCGGCCATTTGTAAAATAATTGCAAAGGTGAGATCATTTTTATTGTTTAATTTTTAGTTTTAACCCAAAGGTAGGTGTTTTCCAACACTGCTACTCGATTGTGTTTGTTTACATTATTATTGCAATCGATTCGTGCCTTACAGGCTTACACATCTCTAGTTTTCCAAGCTTCCTTCCAGTGTGGATTTTGTTACTTCGTCGCAATAAAAATTTCTTGGAATTCAGAAATGGAGAGACTACGGAAACCGTGGTTCTGGCCACCGTGGGATCTTGAATCTATGGCAAGTATAACTTAGTTCCGCGGATCACGTGAATTGCCCTTTTTTCTTGGTTGCTTATAAAGTGCATTCTCTCATCCTCTTCCAGTATTTTCAATCACGTGTTTAGATACGGTGCATTGATGGCTATTTAAAGAACGTAAGCAATTAGATATGCATGGAAAGGATTATATGCGATTTGGAGGATCACATGGCTTATATGAAAAGCTGAAACAGATGATTGACAAACAGGAGAGACATCCAAAGGGCACGCAACGAAACATAATTCCTTTGGTTGGGATGGGTTTGGAGAATTATAGATATTGGAAGAGGCCTATGAGGGCGGCCATTCGTTAAATAATTGAAAAGGTAAGATCATTTTTATTGTTTACTTTTTCGTATTAGCCCAAGGGTAGGTGTTTTCCAACACTGCTACTCGATTGCAATCGATATGTTTGTTTACATTCTTATTGCAATCGATTCGTCTCTTTCAGGCTTGTGCATCTCTACTTTTCTAAGCTTTTCTTGCAATTTTTTCATCTTACTGCGTCAAAAGGCCAGTACTGCGTCTTAGTGATTCGCCAATATAAGGCGCATCTTCAAATTGTTGCCGCATTGAAAGATGTGAACATTCAACTCGCTGCGACGAAGCCTGTAATGCGACTTCCTAATTATGAACGGAATGGTCTCCATTCCATTGGTCCATTGGTTTAATGTTGCGATCACACATAGTTTTTATTTGCACCACATTAAATCACTCAACATTGTGTACTGTGTGCATTGTACTATGTGAAAAGTACTGCGATCCAGGCAAGTATACCAAGCTCATGTTTCCAAATACTTAATAGCGAATATCTCATCCATTTCGCAACCGATTCAAGAACGAAATAGCATTTTAGAATCAGAACTTCAATATCCTTCTATCAACATGAAAATATCTTAAAACCCGGACCAAAATTTTCGATCGATTTTTAGCAAATTTGGAAAGGGGTACCATAACTCTTTTTGCAAAATCAGCAAAGAAATTGCAAACATTTTTTTGTTAGCTTTTGCCTATATTTTTGTATAGAAAACCTTTCTAAAATCGGTGAAGAAATGGCCAATATATTCACTATCAAATGTATACAAAATTGCGTTTTCGAATATTTTATATTTTCCATTTTTAGGAAGATGATAATGTTCAAAATCATCATTTTCGGTAAGCTTTTTAATGAATATCTCGGCGAGTTCCCAACCGTTTTTTGAAAAGAATACCATTTTGGAATCAGCGCTTCACATTCTTTCTATCTGCATCCAAGATATGGAAAACCGGTAAAAAAAAATTTTGATCGATTTTTTGCAATTTTGGAAAGGGGTACCATCACGTTTTTTTGCAAAAATGGGCAAAATATTTTTTGGTTGCAATTCCTTATATTTTGTTACAAAACGAATAAGCTTGAAGCTCTGATTAAGGAATGGTATCCCGTTTCCAGATCGGTTGAGAAATGGCCGAATTATTCATTATCAATTGTAAAAATAAATGGGTTTCATAGTTTTTTATATTTCAAATTTTTAGGAACACCAGCCTTGAACCATTCAGGACCTGCCAGACCACCTTGGGCGCATTCGGGACCTGGTTGGGCGAATCAGGACCTGCCCAGATCAGCTTGGGCGCATTCTGGTCTCGCCCGGATCAGCTGGAGTGGGTCCAGGACCTCCGCAGACCAGCTAGGAGGCATTCAAGACCTGCCCGGATCACCCTGGGTGTGCCCTGGACCGTCCATACCAGCCTGGGGGCATTCAGTACCTGCCAGATCAGCCTGGGCTCATTCAGGACCTCGATGGGCGCATCAGGACCTGCCCAGATCAGCCTGGGCGCATTCAGGACGCGCCCGGATCAGCCTGGGTGGGTCCAGGACCTCCGCAGACCAGCCTGGGCGCATTTAGGACGCGCCCGGATCAGCCGGGGTGGGTCCAGGACCTCCGCAGACCAGCTAGGGCGCATTCAGGAGCTGCCCGGATCAGCCTGGGTGTGCCCAGGACCGTCCATACCAGCCTGGACTCATTCAGGACCTGCCAGATCGCCCTGGGCTCATTCAGAACCTAGGTGGGCGCATCAGGACCTGCCCAGATCAGCCTGGGCGCATTCAGGACGCGCCCGGATCGGCCGGAGTGCGTTCAGGACCTCCGGAGACCAGCTAAGGCGCATTCAGGACCTGCCAGATCAGTCTGGGCTTATTCAGGACCTAGGTGGGCGCATCAGAACGCGCCCGGATTAGCCTGGGTGTGCCCGTGACCGTCCATACCACCCTGGACTCATTCAGGAACTGCCAGATCGCCCTGGGCTCACTCAGGACCTAGGTGGGCGCATCAGGACCTGCCCAGATCAGCCTGGGCGCATTCAGGACGCGCCCGGATCAGCCGGAGTGCCTGGGCTCATTCGGGACCTAATTGGGCGCATCAGGACGCGCCCGGATCAGCCTGGGTGGTTCCAGGACCTCCGCAGACCAGGCTGGGCGCATTCAGGACCTGCCAGATCAGCCAGGGCTTATTCAGGACCTGCCCAGATCAGCCTGGGCGCATTTACGACGCGCCCGGATCGGCCGGGGTGCGTTCAGGACGTCCGCAGACAAGCTAGGGCGCATCCAGGACCTGCCAGATCAGCCTGGGCTCATTCAGGACCTCCGTCGGCGCATTAGGACCTGCCTGGGTGGGCCCAGGACCGTCCATACTGGCCTGGGCGCGTTCAGGACAGTCCCCAGAGCCGCCCGCCCCAGTCTGGACTATCCAGGACCTGCCAGACCAGCCGGGTCGCATTCAGGACGCGCCCGGATCAGCCGGGGTGGGTCCAGGACCTCCCCAGACCAGCTAGGGCGCATTCAGGACCTGCCAGATCATTCTGGGCTCATTCGGGACCTAATTGGGCGCATCAGGACGCGCCCGGATCAGCCTGGGTGGTTCCAGGACCTCCGCAGACCAGCCTGGGCGCATTCAGGACCTGCCAGATCAGCCTGGGCCTATTCAGGACCTGCCCAGATCAGCCTGGGCGCATTTACGACGCGCCCGGATCGGCCGGGGTGGGTCCAGGACCTCCCCAGACCAGCTAGGGCGCATTCAGGACCTGCCAGATCATTCTGGGCTCATTCGGGACCTAATTGGGCGCATCAGGACGCGCCCGGATCAGCCTGGGTGGTTCCAGGACCTCCGCAGACCAGCCTGGGCGCATTCAGGACCTGCCAGATCAGCCTGGGCCTATTCAGGACCTGCCCAGATCAGCCTGGGCACATTTACGACGCGCCCGGATCGGCCGGGGTGTGTTCAGGACCTCCGCAGACCAGCTAGGGCGCATCCAGGACCTGCCAGATCAGCCTGGGCTCATTCAGGACCTCCGTCGGCGCATTAGGACCTGCCTGGGTGGGCCCAGGACCGTCCATACTGGCCTGGGCGCGTTCAGGACAGTCCCCAGAGCCGCCCGCCCCAGTCTGGACTATCCAGGACCTGCCAGACCAGCCGGGTCGCATTCAGGACGCGCCCGGATCAGCCGGGGTGGGTCCAGGACCTCCCCAGACCAGCTAGGGCGCATTCAGGACCTGCCAGATCATTCTGGGCTCATTCGGGACCTAATTGGGCGCATCAGGACGCGCCCGGATCAGCCTGGGTGGTTCCAGGACCTCCGCAGACCAGCCTGGGCGCATTCAGGACCTGCCAGATCAGCCTGGGCCTATTCAGGACCTGCCCAGATCAGCCTGGGCGCATTTACGACGCGCCCGGATCGGCCGGGGTGCGTTCAGGACCTCCGCAGACCAGCTATGGCGCATCCAGGACCTGCCAGGTCAGCCTGGGCTCATTCAGGACCTCCGTCGGCGCATTAGGACCTGCCTGGTGGGCCCAGGACCGTCCATACTGGCCTGGGCGCGTTCAGGACAGTCCCCAGAGCCGCCCGCCCCAGTCTGGACTATCCAGGACCTGCCAGACCAGCCGGGTCGCATTCAGGAGCTACCGGACTAGTCTCCAGGACCTCCCAGACCAGCTAGGGCGCATTCAGGACCTGCCCGGATCAGCCTGGGTGTGCCCAGGACCGTCCATACCAGCCTGGGCTCATTCAGGACCTGCGAGATCAGCCTGGGTTCATTCAGGACCTGGCCGGGCGCATCAGGACCTGCCCAGATCAACCTGGGCGCATTCAGGACGCGCCCGGATCAGCCGGGGTGGGTCCAGGACCTCCCCAGACCAGCTAGGGCGCATTCAGGACCTGCCAGATCATTCTGGGCTCATTCGGGACCTAATTGGGCGCATCAGGACGCGCCCGGATCAGCCTGGGTGGTTCCAGGACCTCCGCAGACCAGCTAAGGCGCATTCAGGAGCTGCCAGATCAGTCTGGGCTTATTCAGGACCTAGGTGGGCGCATCAGAACGCGCCCGGATTAGCCTGGGTGTGCCCAGGACCGTCCATACCACCCTGGACTCATTTAGGACCTGCCAGATCGCCCTGGGCTCACTCAGGACCTAGGTGGGCGCATCAGGAGCTGCCCAGATCAGCCTGGGCGCATTCAGGACGCGCCCGGATCGGCCGGAGTGCCTGGGCTCATTCGGGACCTAATTGGGCGCATCAGGACGCGCCCGGATCAGCCTGGGTGGTTCCAGGACCTCCGCAGACCAGGCTGGGCGCATTCAGGACCTGCCAGATCAGCCAGGGCTTATTCAGGACCTGCCCAGATCAGCCTGGGCGCATTTACGACGCGCCCGGATCGGCCGGGGTGCGTTCAGGACCTCCGCAGACCAGCTAGGGCGCATTCAGGACCTGCCAGATCAGCCTGGGCTCATTCAGGACCTCCGTCGGCGCATTAGGACCTGCCTGGGTGGGCCCAGAACCGTCCATACTGGCCTGGGCGCGTTCAGGACAGTCCCCAGAGCCGCCCGCCCCAGTCTGGACCATCCAGGACCTCCGCAGACCAGCCTGGGCGCATCCAGGACCTGCGAGATCAGCCTGGGTTCATTCAGGACCTGGCCGGGCGCATCAGGACCTGCCCAGATCAACCTGGGCGCATTCAGGACGCGCCCGGATCAGCCGGGGTGGGTCCAGGACCTCCCCAGACCAGCTAGGGCGCATTCAGGACCTGCCAGATCATTCTGGGCTCATTCGGGACCTAATTGGGCGCATCAGGACGCGCCCGGATCAGCCTGGGTGGTTCCAGGACCTCCGCAGACCAGCTAAGGCGCATTCAGGAGCTGCCAGATCAGTCTGGGCTTATTCAGGACCTAGGTGGGCGCATCAGAACGCGCCCGGATTAGCCTGGGTGTGCCCAGGACCGTCCATACCACCCTGGACTCATTTAGGACCTGCCAGATCGCCCTGGGCTCACTCAGGACCTAGGTGGGCGCATCAGGAGCTGCCCAGATCAGCCTGGGCGCATTCAGGACGCGCCCGGATCGGCCGGAGTGCCTGGGCTCATTCGGGACCTAATTGGGCGCATCAGGACGCGCCCGGATCAGCCTGGGTGGTTCCAGGACCTCCGCAGACCAGGCTGGGCGCATTCAGGACCTGCCAGATCAGCCAGGGCTTATTCAGGACCTGCCCAGATCAGCCTGGGCGCATTTACGACGCGCCCGGATCGGCCGGGGTGCGTTCAGGACCTCCGCAGACCAGCTAGGGCGCATTCAGGACCTGCCAGATCAGCCTGGGCTCATTCAGGACCTCCGTCGGCGCATTAGGACCTGCCTGGGTGGGCCCAGAACCGTCCATACTGGCCTGGGCGCGTTCAGGACAGTCCCCAGAGCCGCCCGCCCCAGTCTGGACCATCCAGGACCTCCGCAGACCAGCCTGGGCGCATCCAGGACCTGCGAGATCAGCCTTGGTTCATTCAGGACCTAGGTTGGCGCATCAGGACCTGCCCAGATCAGCCTGGGCGCATATAGGACGCCCCCGGATCAGCCTGGGTGGGTCCAGGACGCCCCCGGATCAGCCTGGGTGGGTCCAGGACCTCCGCAGACCAGCCTGGGCGCATTTAGGACCTGCGAGATCAGCCTGGGTTCATTCAGGACCTGGGTGGGAGCATCGGGACACGCCCAAATCAGCCTGGGTGGGCCCAGAACCATCCGGTTCTCCCAGACCAGCAAGGGCGCATTCAGGACCTCCGTGGGCGCATTAGGACCTGCCTGGGTGGGCCCAGGACCGTCCAACTAGCCTGGGCGCATTCAGGACAATCCCCAGAGCCGCCCGCCCCAGTCTGGACTATCCAGGACCTGCCAGACCAGCCGGGTCGCATTCAGGAGCTACCAGACTAGTCTCCAGGACCTCCCAGACCAGCTAGGGCGCATTCAGGACGCGCCCGGATCAGCCTGGGTGGGTCCAGGACCTCCGCAGACCAGCCTGGGCGCATTCAGGACCTGCCCGGATCAGCATGGGTGTGCCCAGGACCGTCCATACCAGCCTGGGCTCATTCAGGACCTGCGAGATCAGCCTGGGCTCATTCAGGACCTGCGAGATCAGCCTGGGTTCATTTAGGACCTGGCCGGGCGCATCAGGACCTGCCCAGATCAACCTGGGCGCATTCAGGACGCGCCCGGATCAGCCTGGGTGGTTCCAGGACCTCCGCAGACCAGGCTGGGCGCATTCAGGACCTGCCAGATCAGCCTGGGCCTATTCAGGACATGCCCAGATCACCCTGGGCGCATTTACGACGCGCCCGGATCAGCCGGGGTGGGTCCAGGACCTCCCAGACCAGCTAGGGCGCATTCAGGACCTGCCCGGATCAGCCTGGGTGTGCCCTGGACCGTCCATACCAGCCTGGAGGCATTCAGTACCTGCGAGATCAGCCTGGGCTCATTCAGGACCTCTATGGGTGCATCAGGACCTGCCCAGATCAGCCTGGGCGCATTCAGGACGCGCCCGGATCAGCCTGGGTGGGTCCAGGACCTCCGCAGACCAGCCTGGGCGCATTTAGGACCTGCGAGATCAGCCTGCGTTCATTCAGGACCTAGGTGGGCGCATCAGGACCTGCCAGATCAGCCTGGGCGCATTTAGGACGCGCCCGGATCAGCCTGGGTGGGTCCAGGACCTCCGCAGACCAGCCTGGGCGCATTTAGGACCTGCGAGATCAGCCTGGGTTCATTCAGGACCTGGGTGGCCGCATCGGAACCCGCCCAAATCAGCCTGGGTGGGCCCAGAACCATCCAGGACCTCCCAGAACAGCAAGGGCGCATTCAGGACTTCCGTTGGCGCATTAGGATCTGCCCACATCAGCCTGGGCGCATTTACGGCGCGCCCGGATCAGCCGGGCAGGTCATGAATGCACCCAGACTGGTCTGCGGAGGTCCTGGACCCACCCAGGCTGATCCGGGCGCGTCCTGAATGCGCCCAGGCTGATCTGGGCAGGTCCTGATGCACCCATAGAGGTCCTGAATGAGCCCAGGCTGATCTCGCAGGTCCTGAATGAGCCCAGGCTGATCTCGCAGGTCCTGAATGAGCCCAGGCTGGTATGGACGGTCCTGGGCACACCCAGGCTGATCCGGGCAGGTCCTGAATGCGCCCTAGCTGGTCTGGGAGGTCCTGGGGACTCCTCCGGCAGCTCCTGAATGCGACCCGGCTGGTCTGGCAGGTCCTGGATGGTCCAGACTGGGGTGGACGGCTCTGGAGATTGTCCTGAACGCGCCCAGCCTAGTATGGACAGTCCTGGGCCAACCCAGGTAGGTCCTGATGCGCCCACGGATGTTCTGAATAAGCTCAGACTGATCCGGCGGGTCCTGAATGCGCCCTAGCTGGTCTGCGGAGGTCCTGGACCCACCCCGGCTGATCCGGGCGCGTCCTGAATGCGCCCAGGTTGATCTGGGCAGGTCCTGATGCGCCCGGCCAGGTCCTAAATGAACCCAGGCTGATCTCGCAGGTCCTGAATGAGCCCAGGCTGGTATGGACGGTCCTGGGCACACCCAGGCAGGTCCTGAATGCGCCCAGGCTGGTCTGCGGAGGTCCTGGACCCACCCAGGCTGATCCGGGCGCGTCGTGAATGCGCCCTAGCTGGTCTGGGAGGTCCTGGAGACTAGTCTGGTAGCTCCTGAATGCGACCCGGCTGGTCTGGCAGGTCCTGGATAGTCCATGCTGGGGTGGACGGCTCTGGGGACTGTCCTGAACGCGCCCAGGCTAGTATGGACGGTCCTGGGCCCATCCAGGCAGGTCATGATGCGCCCACGGAGGTCCTGAATGAGCCCAGACTGATCTGGCAGGTCCTGAATGCGCCCTAGCTGGTCTGCGGAGGTCCTGAACGCACCCCGGCCGATCCGGGCGCGTCGTAAATGCGCCCAGGGTGATCTGGGCATGTCCTGAATAGGCCCAGGCTGATCTGGCAGGTCCTGAATGCGCCCAGCCTGGTCTGCGGAGGTCCTGGAACCACCCAGGCTGATCCGGGCGCGTCCTGAATGCGCCCAGGTTGATCTGGGCAGGTCCTGATGCGCCCGGCCAGGTCCTAAATGAACCCAGGCTGATCTCGCAGGTCCTGAATGAGCCCAGGCTGATCTCGCAGGTCCTGAATGAGCCCAGGCTGGTATGGACGGTCCTGGGCACACCCATGCTGATCCGGGCAGGTCCTGAATGCGCCCAGGCTGGTCTGCGGAGGTCCTGGACCCACCCAGGCTGATCCGGGCGCGTCCTGAATGCGCCCTAGCTGGTCTGGGAGGTCCTGGAGACTAGTCTGGTAGCTCCTGAATGCGACCCGGCTGGTCTGGCAGGTCCTGGATAGTCCAGACTGGGGCGGGCGGCTCTGGGGACTGTCCTGAACGCGCCCAGGCCAGTATGGACGGTCCTGGGCCCACCCAGGCAGGTCCTAATGCGCCGACGGAGGTCCTGAATGAGCCCAGGCTGATCTGGCAGGTCCTGGATGCGCCCTAGCTGGTCTGCGGAGGTCCTGAACGCACCCCGGCCGATCCGGGCGCGTCGTAAATGCGCCCAGGCTGATCTGGGCAGGTCCTGAATGAGCCGAGGCTGATCTGGCAGGTCCTGAATGCGCCCAGCCTGGTCTGTGGAGGTCCTGGAACCACCCAGGCTGATCCGGGCGCATCCTGATGCGCCCAATTAGGTCCCGAATGAACCCAGAATGATCTGGCAGGTCGTGAATGCGCCCTAGCTGGTCTGGGGAGGTCCTGGACCCACCCCGGCTGATCCGGGCGCGTCCTGAATGCGCCCTGGTTGATCTGGGCAGGTCCTGATGCGCCCGGCCAGGTCCTGAATGAACCCAGGCTGATCTCGCAGGTCCTGAATGAGCCCAGGCTGGTATGGACGGTCCTGGGCACACCCAGGCTGATCCGGGCAGGTCCTGAATGCGCCCTAGCTGGTCTGGGAGGCCCTGGAGACTAGTCCGGTAGCTCCTGAATGCGACCCGGCTGGTCTGGCAGGTCCTAGATAGTCCAGACTGGGGCGGGCGGCTCTGGGGACTGTCCTGAACGCGCCCAGGCCAGTATGGACGGTCCTGGGCCCACCCAGGCAGGTCCTAATGCTCCGACGGAGGTCCTGAATGAGCCCAGGCTGACCTGGCAGGTCCTGGATGCGCCATAGCTGGTCTGCGGAGGTCCTGAACGCACCCCGGCCGATCCGGGCGCGTCGTAAATGCGCCCAGGCTGATCTGGGCAGGTCCTGAATAGGCCCAGGCTGATTTGGCAGGTCCTGAATGCGCCCAGGCTGGTCTGTGGAGGTCCTGGAACCACCCAGGCTGATCCGGGCGCGTCCTGATGCGCCCAATTAGGTCCCGAATGAGCCCAGGCTGATCTGGCAGGTCCTGGATGCGCCCTAGCTGGTCTGCGGAGGTCCTGAACGCACTCCGGCCGATCCGGGCGCGTCCTGAATGCGCCCAGGCTGATCTGGGAAGGTCCTGATGCGCCCACCTAGGTCCTGAGTGAGCCCAGGGCGATCTGGCAGGTCCTGAATGAGTCCAGGGTGGTATGGACGGTCATGGGCACACCCAGGCTAATCCGGGCGCGTTCTGATGCGCCCACCTAGGTCCTGAATAAGCCCAGACTGATCTGGCAGGTCCTGAATGCGCCCTAGCTGGTCTGGGGAGGTCCTGGACCCACCCCGGCTGATCCGGGCGCGTCCTGAATGCGACCCGGCTGGTCTGGCAGGTCCTGGATGGTCCAGACTGGGGCGGGCGGCTCTGGGGACTGTCCTGAACGCGCCCAGGCCAGTATGGACGGTCCAGGGCCCACCCAGGCAGGTCCTAATGCGCCGACGGAGGTCCGAATGAGCCCAGGCTGATCTGGCAGGTCCTGGATGCGCCCTAGCTGGTCTGCGGAGGTCCTGAACGCACCCCGGCCGATCCGGGCGCGTCGTAAATGCGCCCAGGCTGATCTGGGCAGGACCTGAATAAGCCCAGGCTGATCTGGCAGGTCCTGAATGCGCCCAGGCTGGTCTGCGGAGGTCCTGTAACCACCCAGGCTGATCCGGGCGCGTCCTGATGCGCCCAATTAGGTCCCTAATGAGCCCAGGCTGATCTGGCAGGTCCTGGATGCGCCCTAGCTGGTCTGCGGAGGTCCTGAACGCACTCCGGCTGATCCGGGCGCGTGCTGATTGCGCCCAGGCTGATCTGGGCAGGTCCTGATGAGCCTACCTAGGTCCTGACTGAGCCCAGGGCGATCTGGCAGGTCCTGAATGAGTCCAGGCTGGTATGGACGGTCCTGGGCACACCCAGGCTGATCCGGGCAGCTCCTGAATGCGCCCTAGCTGGCCTGCGGAGGTCCTGGACCCACCCCGGCTGATCCGGGCGCGTCCTGAATGCGCCCAGGCTGGTCTGCGGAGGTCCTGGACCCACCCAGGCTGATCCGGGCGCGTCCTGAATGCACCCAGGCTGATCTGGGCAGGTCCTGATGCGCCCATCGAGGTCCTGAATGAGCCCAGGCTGATCTGGCAGGTACTGAATGCCCCCAGGCTGGTATGGACGGTCCAGGGCACACCCAGGGTGATCCGGGCAGGTCTTGAATGCCTCCTAGCTGGTCTGCGGAGGTCCTGGACCCACTCCAGCTGATCCGGGCGAGACCAGAATGCGCCCAAGCTGATCTGGGCAGGTCCTGATTCGCCCAACCAGGTCCCGAATGCGCCCAAGGTGGTCTGGCAGGTCCTGAATGGTTCAAGGCTGGTGTTCCTAAAAATTTGAAATATAAAAAACTATGAAACCCATTTATTTTTACAATTGATAATGAATAATTCGGCCATTTCTCAACCGATCTGGAAACGGGATACCATTCCTTAATCAGAGCTTCAAGCTTATTCGTTTTGTAACAAAATATAAGGAATTGCAACCAAAAAATATTTTGCCCATTTTTGCAAAAAAACGTGATGGTACCCCTTTCCAAAATTGCAAAAAATCGATCAAAATTTTTTTTTACCGGTTTTCCATATCTTGGATGCAGATAGAAAGAATGTGAAGCGCTGATTCCAAAATGGTATTCTTTTCAAAAAACGGTTGGGAACTCGCCGAGATATTCATTAAAAAGCTTACCGAAAATGATGATTTTGAACATTATCATCTTCCTAAAAATGGAAAATATAAAATATTCGAAAACGCAATTTTGTATACATTTGATAGTGAATATATTGGCCATTTCTTCACCGATTTTAGAAAGGTTTTCTATACAAAAATATAGGCAAAAGCTAACAAAAAAATGTTTGCAATTTCTTTGCTGATTTTGCAAAAAGAGTTATGGTACCCCTTTCCAAATTTGCTAAAAATCGATCGAAAATTTTGGTCCGGGTTTTAAGATATTTTCATGTTGATAGAAGGATATTGAAGTTCTGATTCTAAAATGCTATTTCGTTCTTGAATCGGTTGCGAAATGGATGAGATATTCGCTATTAAGTAATTGGAAACATGAGCTTGGTATACTTGCCTGGATCGCAGTACTTTTCACATAGTACAATGCACACAGTACACAATGTTGAGTGATTTAATGTGGTGCAAATAAAAACTATGTGTGATCGCAACATTAAACCAATGGACCAATGGAATGGAGACCATTCCGTTCATAATTAGGAAGTCGCATTACAGGCTTCGTCGCAGCGAGTTGAATGTTCACATCTTTCAATGCGGCAACAATTTGAAGATGCGCCTTATATTGGCGAATCACTAAGACGCAGTACTGGCCTTTTGACGCAGTAAGATGAAAAAATTGCAAGAAAAGCTTAGAAAAGTAGAGATGCACAAGCCTGAAAGAGACGAATCGATTGCAATAAGAATGTAAACAAACATATCGATTGCAATCGAGTAGCAGTGTTGGAAAACACCTACCCTTGGGCTAATACGAAAAAGTAAACAATAAAAATGATCTTACCTTTTCAATTATTTAACGAATGGCCGCCCTCATAGGCCTCTTCCAATATCTATAATTCTCCAAACCCATCCCAACCAAAGGAATTATGTTTCGTTGCGTGCCCTTTGGATGTCTCTCCTGTTTGTCAATCATCTGTTTCAGCTTTTCATATAAGCCATGTGATCCTCCAAATCGCATATAATCCTTTCCATGCATATCTAATTGCTTACGTTCTTTAAATAGCCATCAATGCACCGTATCTAAACACGTGATTGAAAATACTGGAAGAGGATGAGAGAATGCACTTTATAAGCAACCAAGAAAAAAGGGCAATTCACGTGATCCGCGGAACTAAGTTATACTTGCCATAGATTCAAGATCCCACGGTGGCCAGAACCACGGTTTCCGTAGTCTCTCCATTTCTGAATTCCAAGAAATTTTTATTGCGACGAAGTAACAAAATCCACACTGGAAGGAAGCTTGGAAAACTAGAGATGTGTAAGCCTGTAAGGCACGAATCGATTGCAATAATAATGTAAACAAACACAATCGAGTAGCAGTGTTGGAAAACACCTACCTTTGGGTTAAAACTAAAAATTAAACAATAAAAATGATCTCACCTTTGCAATTATTTTACAAATGGCCGCCTTCAGAGGCCTCTTCCACTATCCATAGTTCTAATAGGCCATCACGTCTAAGGGAATCATGCTTCGCTGTGTGGCCCTTTATGGTCCTTTCTGTTTGTCAATCACCTGTTTTAGCTTTTCAGACAAGCCTTGTGATCCTCCAAATGGCATATTATCCTTTCTATACATATCCTTTCTATTGCTTACGTTCTTTGGATAGCCATAAATGCTCCGTATCTTTTTATTACTGCCATAGAAGTGACTGGAAATACTGGAAGAGGAAGAAACTGCACTATATGAACAACCGAAGAAAATAAGGTTTGCCATTCACGTGAGCCCTGCAGCTATGTAATACTTGCCATAGATCCACGATCTCAGGATGTCCGTAGTCTCTCTATTTCTTAATGGCTAGGAATTTTAATTGCGACGTAGTATGAAAGAACTAATTGGAAGAAAGCTTGGAAAACTAGAGATGTGCATTCCATTGAAAACATTGTTATTCGATAGCGATCGGATTTATCAAGATATCGATTTTTGGTTTAGAGTAGTGTTGGAAAGGTCGAGCAAGTGGGCAGCCTCCGAAAAAGCTCGTTATTAAATATTTGGCGAGTCTTTTTGTCAGGGATTACAAACTATTGGCGGATGTATATGCTAAATCGGATGCGATGACATGCATTTAGTAAATTCTTCCCAATTGGAGATTATTCAGGATTATTTCTAAGTTTCTTCCTGTCATGTTCTTATTACGATTATTGTTTTAAACTATTTCAATAAATTTTATTTAATGACATAAAAAAGATGAGTTTTTTGCCGGTGTATCTTCTCATTCACGTCTCAGCTCGGGTGGTGCAGCAAATATGCACCGGCAGGCTTCCAGGCTAACTGCCAAAGCCACGCACAAAACGCATTGAGACGCCATAATTGCAGCCAGTTGCTGCTGTATGCTGCATGAGAATGGCCCCCAGCCACCAAGCCCTCGCCTCAATTTTAGTCACCAGGCCCCTGGCCGCCGTCCCTGAATGGGCGCAAGTGCGTTAAGTGCAATGACAGCAATTGCGCTGACAGCGAGGCAAAATGGAACGCACACAGAGGCGAATGCAGACAGAAGTTGCCCCATCATTTGAAGTGCAGTTTATATTTAGTCTGCCACACAATGACTGGATGTTAACACTGCGGTGAAACGTTACCGCAATGCTCGCATAGCTCATAATTTTTTTCACCAAAAACGTTCCAAAAAACTGCTATGGGTAGGAAAGAAGTCGCTTTGTGGAAGATATACGAAAATGTTAATAGATAACCCATTAATAAAGCATAGGAAAACCCGATCTGAGCTGAGATAAAACGCTGCCTATTGCCGCCTTCATATGTTGCATATGCAACATAAAAGCGGGTCAACTTGCAACTCAGCCGGAGTTCCGTTTTGGAGTGAAGGACCCCAGGCAGGATAGAGTGTTCTTAAGCTGATCTGGTTTTAAATTTACCCATAAGCAGCTGGCATGGCTGAATGTGAAAAAGGACAGGATTAAGCAATATGAGGCTAAACAGGATAATAATAAAACACCATAAACTTTAGACATAATTGTTTCACTTTGCAAATTGTCACCTGAGCTTGCAGATTAAGAAACTAATCATAGATAATAAATATAAGAAAAGGGTTAGCTAAAATTCACTTAAATCTTCAAGAAAATCTGTGAATATCACAAAAAATGTTTCCCCCGACGCCATTTGGTGGATTCTAAAATTTTCATAGCATACTTTTTTGCTGAAAAGGGACGGTTAAGATTTCCATGAACAAACTGATAACTTTAATAGGGTACATTTAGCTTGTACCCTTTTCCCTGCCAATTTTCCGTCACTGTTATTTATATGGGCCCAAATGAGTGCCCTTTCAGCACTGCGAATTTTTCATTAGCCGAAAAGGAATGGCCGAGAAGGAGGTCTTATGGAGGGAAATTATGAAATATAGAGCAGAGCTGCTTAAACAGCAGTCGCAGAAGACGGAGAATAAGCAGGCAGTGAACCCGAGAGTTCCGTGATTTATGCGGCCTCGACTTAACACCGCAAAATCTGAGCCTTTGTGTCAATTTGTTTTGCGTGCCACCGAGCAACACAAGACAGTAACTGACTCACGCACTGCCGTTGCTGTCTAAACAAGAGAAAAGTATGAAAGGCGTTGGTTACGCCGGGCGCTGGTGTCCGCCCAAGGAGGGCGGAAAAGGCCAAGTGAATAATTAAGCGGTTTATAAACATTTGTCTCAGACATCGTTAAGTGGGAAAAGTACACTAAGAAATTCAAATATTCCAGCCCCAACAATGAATAGAGGGTAAACGCAATTAACAAAGAAATGGGTAATGAAGGGATTTGCTTTGCTTTATAAAAAGATTTGTATGATCAAATTGAAGAATTTTTGCAAGGAATTTCATTGCCATCACGAGTAAATATAACGTATACGCAATGTTGGCATTACAATGAAAATGTAAAGTTTCATGAGAATTTTTAGTAGTGTGCCGCAAGGCAGTTTCGAGTCTCGAACTATGAGCCTACACAACATTATTTATGTTAGCCAGCCAGGCCTGGTCTGGGAAAAACTGGGATTCAGTTGGCCAATGAGAGGAGTAGTTAAAGTTGAGCCTAATTTGCAAAAGAGGGGCCTTTAAAGTTGGTCCGGACTCCGGACTCAGGACTGCGGACTGGACTGCAACTATTTATATTTAATCGCATGCTCCAATTGCAAAAACAATTTAAAATCAACTTGCTCGTTAAGTGAAGCGGCACACAGGCCCCACCATCTTCCAGCCTTCCCTCCGCTTCACAGGACATCCCTCAACCGAAGTTCCCGCACCGTTTTGCCCCTTTGCTTTTCCCAGTCAACCAAACCGGACTGCAGTTGTTGTTCCACTGGTGTTTGGTCCTACGGCTGAGGCTACCACTGGCACTGGCATCGTTACTGCTGCATTTTCGACAAGTGCTTTTAACATTAAATATTCATTTACAGCATTAAGGGCACTCGAAGTCACGCGTTAACGGTACCGGCAGAGCACACAAATACAAACACACCCCACCAGCCGGTGGGGAAAAGGGCCAATAAAAAAATGGAGTCGGTCAGGGGGTGGCACAGCCAACTGAGAACGTGGCGCATCAAGCAAAACGGACACGGGCGTGCATTAAGTGAATATATTTCAAGCCGCCAACAAAAAGAAGACCTAAGCCTGGTCACCTGCCGTGCAGCAGATCACTTGAAAAAAACAATACTGCAAATAATGGCAAATCGAAATAAAAATCGTTAATATCAAACAAAAGAAATCCATTCTAGGGATTTCAAATTTTAATCTCCTAAAGAGCTATTAAGAAGCTTTCATTGACTTTATCTAGTGCCAGTTGTATCGTAAACTGCAACAAGAGCGCCAATTTTTTATCCGTGCAGCTGCAAAAATGTGGCGGTTCCAGGTGACTTTTGTTTTTGGCAAAAGGATAATGCAAGGAAAGCCGCGGTAATATGAGAAGAGTGGCGTTTCAATGCCGCTTGTTTCAACACGGCGCTTTTCCGATGCTGAAAGCTTCTCTAGAGCATAAAAAGAGAGAAAATTTGAGAGAAAACAGTTCTCAAAAGTACTTTCTCTCGGCTGCGAACTTGCGCTCGTTTCGGTTCGGGTCCCTCTTTGTCCTTTGACTCCTTCAGAATCGGCTTCAACGTCAGTCTAGATTCGAGGCTCTCAGGGCTTCGATTTGGCAAATTTGGGACTCCATTTTGCGGACTTTTTCAGGACGATATGGTTTTATACGATACAAAAAAATACCCCTCCATATGTTTAAAAGTTTTTGTTTTCTTAAAATACTTAAAAGACATAAACATTCCTACTGTTTCTCCTTACGTATACGTAATATTATACTTTGTAATCATTTGAGTTTCAGGAGAACTAAAAAACAAAGAAACTAATCTGAAACTCAACTCAACTGGGTCACTGCCCTCATCAAAAACTAACACCCAGGACACACCGCACACCACACACCTAGAACAAAAAACATTCATACACACACGCTATAAAAGTATTTATGCGCAATTTAACACGAAATGAAATATAATTCTTTCGTCCTACCGACGCTGTTTGTTGTCTGCTTTCTTAGATACTTATGCCACATGCATGACAATTATACCGAACAAAATTTGTTCGCGCTGGGGACAGCTTTTTGGTAATGATTAATGAACGTGTGCGTGGGTGGCTTTGCTGCATGTGTGGCTGCTTCTCCCAGAGCTCGAGCCTCGTTAGTTGGTCTAAAGGTGGGTGCTCACTCACGTACACATATGATTATACAAATGTGCCTTTAGCCGTGTGTTGACTCGAAAGTTGACATCATAATTCGGGCATTTGCTGGTCAGAATGCGTTGACAGTTTTGAGATATTGTTTGGGGGGTAGGTCAAAATCATTCAAGCGATATCTGCACTTATGGGCGAAATTAATTAGGCAAATTTAATTATGGCCACTTAAAGCACATCGTATAATCAATTCCAGGCAAATTAAGTGAGAGAAATCAAAGCTGGCAAGCCTGGCTGTCAGACAGAAGAAGCTATGGAATTTAAAAAAGATTTCGAAGAAAAATCTTCTTTGAAAAAATTGTTAGGCAGCTGGCTGGGAATTTATATGCAAGGCGCATGTTGCCGCATGCCACATGGTGCCAAACATTTGCTTAGACAACAACCGACACGCATACACACATACCAGGGTCCTGGTAAGTCAGAGAGGGGCGCGCATTTATGCCAAACACATTGGCAAACATAAAATTTTAAACATGCATAGGCCAAAAATACAACACAGAGTACAATACACCCAAACTGAAGACAACGAAAAAAGCGCGCCCATCAAGAAATCGGACTAGGAAGGAGTATAAGAAAATTGAAGATGTCCTGGCAGAGAAAAGAAGGGAAAATGCCCTTTGAAAGTATATTTAATTACTAATTTACTTGAAAGGCCCCTCACAGAATTGGAAAAGGATAAGGATAAAGGACTATGCCTATTTCGAACCCTTAACCCAAGTCGAAAACATAGTTGAACCGATAAGTCATTCAGACCGCCATAGTTTTACAGGGTATGCAGCTTGTAGTCGGTGGTTGTTGTTTGCTTAGCCCCATGGCGGCCTCTAAGCAGCTTAAGGAGCAACAGAAGCGGAACCAGCAACTCTGAAGAAGCACAAACATTCCACTAAATTTATACTCCGTACAGACACAGATACAGGCCGACACAGACACGAATGTGGCACATATATTTGCATATTTGCGTGTTTTCTGCTTCGCTCTTTCTTTCCACTGCCCCATCTCTGTGTGCCTCGCTGCGCCTGATTATGGCGCTTAAGGAAAACACTTAAAAAAAAAAGGGAAGAGCCGAAGAAAACAGGGGTTTGGGGAAGGAACTCAGGAATGAAAACAGCTTGGGGCAGGCCGACAAGTGCCAAGCGCAATTGGGGTTAATATCCTAGCACGAAAATACTCACACACGTCCCTAAATTCAGACTCAGAGCCAGACTCACACACTCGCACTTGTACTTGCACTGCTCGAGTTTATTTTGAATTATTTATGGTTAAGTTTATGGCAGAATTTTTGACTTGAATTTATTCGACTTTGGCTTGCTGGGAAATTCGCCATGAAAAATGCGCAAGAATTAATAAAACTCCAGGCCCCGAGCTGGGAAATGAAAGCGAATGGAAGTGCCAATGGAAATAGAAAAGTTTTGTTGCATAATAAGCCGTTACCTTTTGTTGCCTTTGCGTGCTGGCCAAATTAAAAGCCAACAATGTCTGCGAAATGAACCAAAAATAAAGCACAACAAAAATATATTGTATAAGGTGGTCATACAGAACTGAAAAAATCCACGTGTTGTTATTTGTGCCTGCTTGGCGAAAGACTTTTGTCGCCATGCTCGAGGACTATAAATTCGCTCAGCTTGTCGCAGAGTCCCAGAGTAGAGAGTAAAGGATATCAGCAGGAGTATCCCTCTCAGGGTACTTTAATCCTTTATAAAAACACTCCCATTAAAGCATTACAAACAAGAGCTTCTGCAGCATCTTGTAGGCTTTTCCCATCTTTATCCTTTTTTACCATTCACTGCTGAGTATCAAACATTCGCTTTCACTTCCTGAGGACCTCCCATTCTCTGGTATGTGGAGGGTCCCTCCTTCTTCTGTAGTTGTGTGTGTTTTTGTGCATTGACATTTACAAAGTGAGAATTTAATTAAACTTAATGAAAGTGCATGAGTGTCCAGGGGAGGTGTGAAGGGGCGGCCCGTCCTGGCATTGGGCCAAGCCGGCACAAGGTGAGAACGGAAAGAAGTTCGGCTTTAGTGGGCACTTGGCAGGCCATTTTGGAGCGTAGCCTGTTTACGGTTTGGGCCATTAAAGGCCAAAACCAGGAGAGGCGGCCAAAAGCAGTCCGGGCGGGCAGGGGTGGTGCGATGATGGTGGTGTTGGTGGCGGCCTGGAACATGGCCACTAGACACTCTCATGGAGGTAGGTCAGCTTCAATTGCAGCCGGACCACATTGCGTATGCTTAACGCACCCAAATCGAAATCGAAAAGGAAAACGGCAGCACAGCAGAAACAACAAACCCAAATCGAGATGGGGAAAAGAAAAGCTGGAAAACGCCGAACAAAGACGGAAACTGACCCAAATTTCAACTGCATTGCGTTGCTACCCCGTTGCGTATGATTAATTTAAGTGATTGGGCTTTGGGAAAGGAGTAGGAGTAGGAGTAGGAGTCGGAGCCGGAAGCGGAAAACGGGCTGCTGCGGCATTTTCTGGTCGATAAATTTAATTTACACAAATTAGTCGCGCATTGTCGTAAAAACGCCATCGATTTACGGACTGGGCCGGACTAGGACGGAGTGGGAAAGCCAGAGCGCAAGCCAGAAAGAGCGCCAACATGAAAACAAAAAGCTAATTAATTAAAACACCTTGGACACACCGGCTCCATACCCGAAATACCCGAAAGGGGGACCTTTAACTAACTTTGCTCGTTTCTGAAATAGATGGATTTTCCCAACTCGGAGAATTAAAAGAAAGCTCGCATTAAGGCGATTGTTAGTTATTCACTGAAAAGAGAAAGAGTTCCAAGAAAGGTTTTGGATTGGAGGCACTTGTAGGGATTTTTGTATGGATTTCTCATGAATTATATAAAAGCGAACACTTAATGAAACAAGATTAGCTTCGGATAATTACAAAACACTTAAGCTGCCACTTGAACTGCGTTTCATCGGAATCGAATCAAATTTTAAAGTTCTTATCTGATATATTTTTCAAGTTATATTCCTCATCACTTTATATTCCTTGATAGCTTCTTGTGAAAAGCAAGGAAACGGAAAACATTAGAAGGGCCTTTTCCGGCTCTGATTGAAATAAAGGAAGGGGAATATTCACCGAATAAAATATGCGAGTGCACGATCAATTCGTTCCGCAAATTTGTGAGGATTTCTTTCGTCTCGGCCACGCACGTCTGACCAATCCTTGGTTAAACCATCTCCTCAAGGACCTCAAGTCCTCTGTCTGAGGCATTTTCATTACATATCTGCTTTTGTGGTCCGAGTTTTTGCTCTCAGGATTCATTCGGGCATCGCTCTGAGTGGTAATTTATGGCTACGCATTTGGTTTACTAATAATACGAGAGCCCCCGTCCTTTTGTGCCATCGCAGCCTCCTCGGTCTCCAATTTCGATACTGATGCCATCTTTTGTTTACCTAAGCAATAACAATAAATTAATCGGCATCGACAGCCATTAGCTACTTGTTTCCTCTAGTTCCTCGCTTTATGCTCTTGTATTTTTAATTATGTGTCCAAATTTTTCTGTATTTATATTGCCTCACCTTGTTCCTTCCGCTACTCGTGTCTACACCTAAAAAAACTGCTTTGCTATTCAAAAATGGAACGAATGTGACCTAATTAAAACGTAATCAACTCAATGTTCTGCGGAAAATTGTGCTTTATCTAGAGAATTATATAAAAATGTATTTTAAAAATTAGTTCTTTATTATAATGGGCAATATTTCCTACTATTTTCGAAGCGTTCACGTTTACGTTCAAGCTTCCGTGGCAGGAATAAATATTGTTTTTCATATATAGGAAATATGGCGTGTCGAGCTGTTAATTGCCTCTATCAATGCCGCTTCCTGTCCGCATTTTACATGTGTTTAGTCGCTATCTAACCACTGAAACACCACTCACTTTCCCCTTAATTTTTCTAGCCCACCTAATTGTGGGTAGTGTGCCTCGATTTTATTTTTTGGCCATTTGCTGGTTTGACAAATTCGAGGCAAATGTTTGCCTTATTTTGGCTGCCATTTGTTTGTTAGTTTAATTTTGTGTGGATATTTAAATGAACGTGGAACGTGGATAAATACACAATGTATTTGGATATGCGTGTTTACGTATTCATTGGTTTTAATGGACGATAAGTATCTAGAAGGAGGTTTCCCCACAATTGGATCTAATCTTAATTGGGCTATGGAATAACTGAAACTGAATGAAAATGAAAAACTTTATGATTTATTAAAGTCTCGTAGAAAAATGTGATACATTTTAAGTGAAAACTATTGTCGAGCATTTAATGGAGTGACTGAACACATGCCAAATTCAGCATTGATAGACTGAGAAAAACATGAAACGAGTCAATGAATAAGTAATGTGCCAAAGCAATCTGCCAGCACAAAAGTTACACTCGAATGAAATTGTTTATTGTGCTCATCAAAGCCTAACCGAAGGACTCCTCTTACCTACTTAGAACATGCATTGCATTCAAAATTGAAACCACAGCTCAGAATGCAGAATGTTAACGTTCGGGTAGGGGGAAAACGGAAAATTTTGTTATTGTTCGAATGTATCTGAGTGTAGCTGTAACAAGGCAGCTAATTAGTTTTTGGAAATTGCCGCAGGATATTTCGAATGGTAAAACACAAAACATGTGTTAAATTACAGCCCAAGTCAGGGATAGTTTACCAAAATAAGAGGCAAGTTTGAGATACTTTGCAATGATATCTACTAACTTTAAAAGTTTTTTAATGTATTAGATGAAAATAGTGCAGAATATTTCTTAATAGAAACTTTCAAATAAAAGACTCAACAAACTAGACCTGATTCCTAAAACAGGGTATTTAATAGTTGACCTTTGCATTGTAGCAGTCCGCCTACTTGACGTGTAATGCATTTATGCTAAATAATTGAAAATATTATATTACCGAAAGTAAATGTGTCACATTTCCTGTTGACTTTAATTGTTGTCAGAAGCCTGCCAAGCAGACAGAATAACACAAAGACCAGCGGGCGCTGTGGGAGCGAGAATGTATGCCTGGGTGGGGAAGGAACGGGACCAGGGACCGGGACCGGGCGCACAGTGCGTATGCGTAACTTATCTTACCGTTGACATAAATGACATTTTAAGGGCAATAAGTTATTTCACATTATGCTGCTTTAACCCCAAACTCGGTATGGTTTCGGAGTCTCGGGCGGAGCGGAGGGGGTTGGGTCGAACAACACCAGCTACAAGCGGTCGGAAAGGACACAAGGACATCCACAGACTGGCTCGAGTTGTTAACAACTATGGGAGCAACTTTATGAATGCAAAGGGGGTGGAGTGTGCGTGAGTGTTTGCACCGCATGCGGAAGTCACATGTTTGCATTATGTGCCCCCCATGTGTGTGTCCTTTGGCATGTCCTTGTCCTAAGCCCAGCCGCCCCCTGTTTACACTGCACTACTTCTGCTGCAGTTTTCACCTAACTCTGCACTCTGACTCTGACTCTGCGCTCTTCACTCCCAAGCCCGCCGTAGCATAAATTTTCCATACTCGTACATATTTATCCAATGTTTGCGTCTCTAGCTGGCAACATAAATTTTAACTGCTGTGAAAATATTTGTTTAATGAGAAACTTTTAGCCAACATCCGCTCCCAGCCGAGAATAGTCAGTCAGCCAGGCCAGCATAATAATTTATTAATTATTTAAATTAAAGCCTTGTGGTTGGCCGTCTGTAAATAGACAGATAAAACATGCAGGGCATTGCCAAATATATAGAAATTTCGCAACTGATTTAATAAGGTTGGTTAGCGAGGAGTTTGCTTTCTACCTGAGAACATTGAGGCGCTTTAAAAAATGGATAATTTTCAATTAGACCGCCAATTAGACAAGAAGGAGTATTTTAAAATTCGGTTAGCCATATTTAGTGTAAGTTGCCGGCAGTTAACCTGCCAGACAGGACACACTCCGCCACTTCTCTAGAGAAAATGAGAAAGTAGAGAAAAGAGTACGGACGGAACGAGAGATGGAGATAGAGCACCGCACACACAGATACAAATTACCAAAGATTTATCGCTTGTGCACTTGGAATTGATGACCAGGGCCTAATTGTCATCCGATATGAGTCCACCGCATGACTCGCATTGTCGAAGGTTCATGGAGGCAGCCAGAGAAAGCGGCGTGGCGGTGGGACTTATGGAGATGGGGACGTGCCAGGGGATTTTCCACCGCCTAGCCATCGCCAGGATTCAGGAGCCAGGACCCATTCGCCACTAGCACATTTATACACTTCAACCGAGCACGTGCATAGTTTTGCATGCTGCGCATAACTTGCGAAACGCACACACCGGAAGAAAAACACATGTACACTGGACGAAAAGGTTTTTTGAGGAGAATATTATAAGGACATTGAACTGAATAAATCGAAAAGGATGCGAAATGGATTTCATTGAACTAATTTTGGTAACCTGCAGTTTTGGGGGAGTTTCTCACAGAAATTTGTTTCTGTGGACTTGGGTATGGGTCCACAGAAACAGCTATAATTTTCGAAAAAAGTGGAAAGGACGAGGAGAAAGTCGGTGGCCGGCGAGTGCCAAAAGAGAAAGGGTGGGTGGGAGCGATTTATGTTTGACTTTCGTGTGCGGCCAGCGGTTAAAGGGTGCGGCCAGGGGTGGGCGGATTTAAAAGTTTTTCTCCCAAATTCCGCTTTCCAGGCACCAAGAGAATCGAATGTCTCTAACGGATCGGTTGCTTTTCCCAAAGGAGAAATTGGCGAAGAATCGTATAGTATGCAAAATAAAAGCAGAGTTTCACGGAAAAATATATAATAAATGAAATTATTAATATTATTATATTAAATGATTAGAGAGCATTCTATTCGGATGTATGGTTTACCATTTCCTTAGATAAAGGTATAGGTTAGTTCGCATAGAAACGGAGTTGGGGTTGCAATTCCCCGGAAATTTCTCTTCGACCAAGTTAAGACTTTGGCCAGAAAGCGACCGTTTCCTGTTGTTGGGTACTATAACTGGTGCTCTTCCTGTGGCTCCTGTTTTCGCCATTGAGGTTGTTGTTTTTGCTGCATTGACTGATAAATCGCTAGCAATTTATTATTGATAACACATTGGTACATTGATTGTGTATTAACTGAAACTGTTTGCCAAAGTAAAGTGACATTGATATATGGCATGTACATGAAATATCGCTTGTTACGACTGTTTCTCTCTTTCTCGCTCTCTTTCTGGGTGTTTATGGGCCATGGTGTGGATGTGAGCTTGTGAGTGGGTGTAGGCGGGTGAGCGAGTGTAGGCTAGGCTGTAGAATGCCCATTGTGGCAATCAACACCAGACGCTGACGCAAGATTTGTGGCCAACCAGTCAGTCAGTCAGTTATCCCCAGTCGGGGGAGTTCGGTTTGGTTGAAAACTTAATGCCCCAACATTTGACATGCCATCAAAAATGATGATGGCATTTCATTTTAATTTGGCACATAACAAAATGCAATTATTTATATCAAATATCCATGTATTGCACTCTGATGTTGCTGAAATATCGATTGGGTTGCGAAATCAACTTTTTATCTGTAACCAGTTAAACCTTTCTTGGTAGCTCGCCAAAAAAGAAGTCACTTGAATATATTGTAAGATCTGCAGAACCACACAAGCAGAAGCATCCGCCTGCATATGGAATAAAAAACGAAGGCTAAAACCAGAGGATGAAGTCAGTCTCGTTGAGGAGCGACAACATGCAAATGCCGACAGATGTGGCAAATGAACAACACAGTGCCACTGCGATTCCGACTACGACTATCCACAACTAGAGCAACAACAGTCGGAAAAACAATGGAGCGACTAACTTGTACAGGAACAAGAGACAAGTGACAAGCAACGCCAAAACACGAAAGTGTAATCAACGCTTAAACACTCGCGTTGGACGAGGAGTCAGAAGCCGGGAGCGACGAGACTCCAACAAGCCCCGTTCCCTATCAGGGACGCTTGGCCTGAATCCAGAATCATTACCCAGAAGTGTTCCCACTTCCTTAAAAGGTAAAGTTTTTAATGAAAATCAGAATGAATATATCCTAAGGTATAGCCTTGTGAGAACTGAAACCGGTTGCAGTCTAAAAATAACGAAACCAAAAACGGGAGCAACCCGCCAAATCTTGTATTATCCACGTTATAGTCCCCCAACTATGCATATGACTGGGCCGACATTCCGGTGCTAGATGACGCCTGGCTGGAGGGGAGAGAAAAAAAAACACTGTGACAAACATTGCGACACATTACTGTCAAAACTCATGAAAATATTTCAACCCGGGCCGGAGGATCGCATCCGCAAACGAAAGAAGCACACAACACCGGACAGCGACGAGAAAAAACTCCCTAACAAGCATCATATGCCAGCTGGAACGTCAACAACAATGCAACACACCCGCACACACAGCTCATTAGAGAAATGACACGGCGAGGGGTGGGTCGAAGAGTAAGCTTCAACGGCGGGAAGGAGGAAGGTGGCTTAAGGATTTAGCACTCCGGCTTAGCAGAAGGAGCAGCAACCGGAAATGCAGCTACAGGAACAGTGGAGCCACGAAATAAGCAACAGAAGTGTACAGAAGTTGTACAGTGAGGAGTTGCTAGAAAAGATTAAGTATTTAAAGTTTAACTTTGTTTTTCTTAAAAATAGCATCCTTAAATGAAATCCATTCATCAAAAAAGCCAAAATTTACCTAAATTTTTAGTGGCTTTCCAGAAATGCCATTGGATAAATACTGTAGTTCTTACTGGAGTTGGATATTGTGTGCCCTGCTCTTCTAGCTTCTGTTTTTATACATTCAACATCCATTTGTTTCAAGCTTGTTCAGTGGATCTATTTTCTTTTATATGGCTTTGTAAATGCCCTACTAGGAGTTCCTTTTATGGAGATAATTTCTATATTTCCGACTTTAGAAAGCTTTTTATAGTGGTTCTATCTTTTTCAGATATCTAATAATAAATGATACACACTTTAAGTTAATAGCCAGAAGATTCAATCATACATATTTTACAAATTTACTGCTTGGTAAAATTTAAATTGCTTTAAAAATATGAAATTTCTTTTATTTTTTGTATACATTCTCCAAAGAGGGTATCCAAGTCGTTAACTGATGAGCTATGAGGCGCATTCTCTGTTTGCTGTTGCTGGCATTTTATGACAGTTGCAAAAAGTTGCCTGATGATGTAATGTGTATGTGTCGCTGACACTGCCACCCACCCACTCCCACACACGTCTACTATTATAGCATGCCCCATCGCCTACGTCCTTGCTGCTCTACCCAATGGCCGTGCCACCGATGCGATGCCGCCGTCATAATTGCACCTGCAAGGCTAACAGTGGCAGACAGTGGCGTTGCATGTGTCAGGGGCGAGAGAACGGGGCAGAGGATCAGGAGCAGCTGCAAAAAAGACGCACAAGGAACAATGACACGACAGAAATATGCCAAGTAGCTGACTCGCCGCCACCGTCGCTGCCCCCGCATCCTTCACAGTGACAGGACCAGTGCCGAGGGGGCAGCGCCGAGGAGGGGAGACATATGATGCATATCGCAAATGTCGTTTGCTGTCAGTTTCCGGTTGTTGCAGCAGCCATTTTGTTTATGCATGAACACGAATGCCACTGCGACTGCGACTGCGACTGCAATAGCAACTGCGACTGCAGCGAAAATATATCGCCAAAAAGGGAGGGGTGTGGGCGAGACACAGGTGGGAGTGCCAGGTCAGGTGACCGGGGTTCAAGTGTAAACTAATTTCGTGCTTTTGCACTTGGTTAGCTCGACATTGAGTTATGATTTTTGGTTTCCTTTGGGGTCAACACTCGTGGCACGTGACTGCCAGCTTTAAGTAATATTTTATGGATGTGTGGCGAGCTTATCCTTAGTTCGATTTCGGCGATAACCCCCGATTTGACAGGTTCACTCTTGCCAGCGGCTTGGCTGGGACAAATGTCCCTAAACTGACAACCAATGGGTAATCGATCAATCTCCCGGAAACTAAGAACGTTTCATGAATGAACCAGAATAGTTTTGATTGGAAAATGGGTTGGTCCTGTGAGCTGTAATTCATATTTTATAGTCTAGTATGACTATCTCCACGCAGTGTTCTCCTCCAGTAATTTACTTCAAATTAATGCAAGTCCCTGGCAAACATTCCACCCTTAATTACCGATTTACCCAAGGCCCAAGGCCTTCGAAATTTCAATTGTACTTCACCATTGTCCGGTGGAGACCGGCTCATACTTGAAACAATTCCGAATTCGGGGAACAATCGCTTTGTATGCTTGCGAGCCCAACACATGCTGCACACTCAAAGCAAGGACACCCTTGATCGGGTTGACATAAGTCACGATGACTGGCCACAATGTTTGGATGATGATTAGGACGAGGCACTTGCAAACACTCGACTTGATTTGTCGGCATGACAAGTCACTTTCGCTTTCACCCACAAAAAAGCACACAAAATTACGGAAATTAAATGCCCAAAACAATTGCATGGTGCCTCTCCTATTCGGCCTTTAAACAATTTTTGTAATTCATGAGTTTGGAAACATACTTTATAAATATTAAGAGGCGAATAAATTAATTTTGGGATATAAAACCTTTGCTTTTTATTCCTGGAATCGTTTTCCGTTCATTAATTTAACAGAATTTGAATCTGTCAAGGATCTCGCAGAGCATGTGTGGAGAAAACCGCAATTAAATGTTATAATCAAATCTCTTTGCTTTGACTTTGAACTTGAGAACTTGAACCAGCAGCTGGGACTGCATCATAAAAATACAAACACGAGGGGTTCAAGCAACCGAGAATGTCTAGACAATTTCGGGAATGGCATTATCCTTCTCAGACAACAAAGTCCTCATTAGCCGAGTGGGGATTTTCGATGCAGATCGTATGACACGATATTTATTTCCATTTCATGGCCGAGAGGAACATTAAATTGGTAAAAATCAAGCAATGCTCAGCTGTGCTCCCGTTCATTAATGGCTTTGCAAATTAAATTTGTTGAAGTTGGTCCAAAAACCAATATGTTTTTGTATATTTTTTACGAGTTTTTAAATGCTCTGAATAAACAATATAATATTCTTTTACTGGGTGTGTAAATCAAATCTGGACAAATATATTTGAACTAAGAAAGGCTGAAATAAAAAGTCAAACTATCCAATTTATCAAGAATTATATCACGAATTTTTCAACCAAGATTAGCAGTTTTTCTTAACGAATAAACTAACTTTGTGGAAAACTAAAATCCAAAAACTATACTTTTGCTTAGAGTGAACTCCCCTATTTATTTTTGTCTGCCGCGTAATTGCACGCATAATTGTTACCATGAAAGTTAAATATTCTACCTTAGGGCATCTATCATCGTTAAAGGATGCTTACGATTTTAGTTGGGAATTGGTTTTAACAGAGGTCTTCAACACGTTCGCCTTTTGGGTTGAAACGGGCTTGGAGTGCTGCTTCTCAGAATCACGTTTTTTTTCGTGCTTCCTTGGCAGCTGCCTCATTACCAGATCGTAGGTCTTCTCGCCCTCCATGACTCGGGTGTGCTTCGGTGTTGTGTCATCGGTGTTCGAGACGTGAGAGTTGCGTTCAGTTTGTTCCTCCTCACCGGAAAATGGTATAGCTGCGAATGCGGGGAATAACTCCGCATTTGGAGCGGTTTGCAAAGAGTTTGTACGTCCTGTGACCGAGGCGACATCTTCGCGCATATATCGAGGTAAACCGGTCAGTTTCTCGTAACAGTGGTGAGATGGGCGGAAGCCCGGCTCCGGCTCCTCCTTCACCAGACTTTCTTCCGAGTGGTGCGACATGAGCGTCGAGCGGAAATACTGGATGCCGGGATACTCTTCTGTAGACTCCTCACACGGCGGACACTCCTCGTCAAAGTTCTCCTCCGGGAACGGTATCTCGTCGCTATCAAAGCTCTCTGTCACATTGGCAAACTCTTCGCGGATCAGCCGTCTGGCCAGCTCCACGGTTCCGAATTCTGTGTAGTGTAGCTTCCGACGCCGTGCAAAGGTCAGACGACGCGCCCGCTCTTCGAGGGTTTCTGGAAAGTCGCAATCGTCCGACTCGTCCGAACTTTCGGGGTTTTTTACGAAGAAGTGTGGCAAAATGCTAGCCGCCTCATGGCGCAGCTTTCGTTCCAGGTCTTCCTTATTCATTGACACATATCTTTTTTCCGCCACAGAAACTTTTTGTTTATCTCTGGAGTCGCCTTGCCCTTCGTATGGATCGGAATGGACGGGATAGCCCAAATTCATCTCGTCGAAGGTTATTTTCTTGGCGGCCATCGGAGATTTGGAAATAATAATTTTCTTAACACATAAATTGTCTTTGTATGTAAAGTGGGGGACAAATACCTGTTAGGCTTAATATATTTTCAAAATAATTTTTGTTGTTGATCGGTGTAGTTTTAAGCATTTACTAAATTTCTGCCATTTAAAACATTTGATAGCATATTTTTCGTTTTGACATTTTAGAGGTAAGGCCTACTTATCCTCATGAATTCGGGTTTTCGGGCTATGCAAGCTTGGAACTTGATTTTCTATTCTATATTGCGACTCGTAATGTGCCATTATCCTTTTTGTTCAGTTGGTTTTCCTTTGGAAAGTCCCAACCCATTTAGGTTGCCATGTGTGTGGCTAGGCCTGGGTCCTTAATGGCCGAAATAATTGTGCGGTCTTTTGGGTTGAGGCAACTATTTTTTGCCATCTAGGCCGTTAGTGGGAGTCTTTCTTATTGAGTCATTTGATATCAGAGGCGATTACGGTTATTTGGTGTCTAAATTAGAATGGTTAACGGGTCCTGTTTCTTTTTACAGGATCTCTTAGCAAAGGTTTTGTTTTTGAAAATATGGTAGATTTCCTATTTACTGTGACATTTATTTATTTATGGAAAATTTATGGAAATTGGAAGTCGGTCAGAAGTTTGTTTTTCTCGTTAATTTAACGTAAACACAATGATATTAGTTTAATAATATGATAATTTTTATATTTATTTTAATGCTGTTTAAAGTAAGGGGTTGTATTGCAGTTAGAATCGTGAAATGCTTCCACCCTAGTGTTGTCCGTGATCTTTTCTGACGTCGCGGCTCTGCTCCTTACCGCTGTCCAATTGGCCCGCAAGGCGCATCTGGAAGCTGTCCCACTGTCTGATCTTGTTTTTGTTCTTGCCCTCGTCCAACGAGCTATTACGCTTCTCTGTCGAATCCAAACTTGCAGGGTCGCTTGATTCTTTGCTGATCCAATCCAACTCGTATGGGAAAGTGCGTGTGACATAGCTTGGCGGTTTCAGAAGCAGTTTGGAATCTGCTTCAGTGAATTCCGAACGGGACGCGACATGTGATGAAATAGAAGGACGCACAACACTTATTAGTTTTTCGTAACAGTGATGCGACGGATCGAATCCTGGCTCCGGCTCTTCCTTGTCCAATGGATCCTCAGCTGAACTAATGACGGAATCCATGTACTGCAGGTTGGAGAACGAGCTTGATGACGAATCTTTATCACACGTGGAACACTTCGGAGTGTCTTCAACGGGCAGGAGCTCTTCCTCTTGCTCCTCATTGATCTCTGAACCGATGGCTTGACCTCCGAACTCGTCGAAAATCAGCTTTCTGGCTAGAGCCATGGTCTTAAATTCTTTGTAGTGACGCTTCCGAAGGCGCGAATAGTGCATGCGACGGACCCGCTCTCCCAGGGTCTCCGGGAAGTCAAGCTCATCCGATGAGCTCTCTGAGCTGTCGGGAAGATCCCTCTCTAAG
This sequence comes from Drosophila vallismaia, assembly GCA_035047325.1. Taxonomy (NCBI): domain Eukaryota; kingdom Metazoa; phylum Arthropoda; class Insecta; order Diptera; family Drosophilidae; genus Drosophila; species Drosophila vallismaia. The sequence continues at coordinate 19,342,110 of JAWNPU010000090.1, read as the reverse complement.
AGGGGCACATTGGGGTTAACCTCCTCCCAGGTCAGCCTTTCCATAAGTCTTTTGGCGCTTACATTCCACGATTCTTTGACGATTGTGTTCGTAGAGCCGGCTCGAAATTTCCCGGTATCAAATAAAGAAGAGCCCGCGTTGACCGTTCGCATGAAACTCATGGGATCGAATGTTACTTTCTTTGTGGTCATTTTGGTTTGGGCGGTCCTTGTTGTGCTATATGAGTAACTTTAATTGTAGATAATTGTGAATAAACGGGATTATGGGCTTCCAAAAAAGAATAATTGTTTTTTGTTTTAGGTATTTCTTAGTGTGAAAGTATATTATTGTTTTAAGTGTTGCCTTGTGTAGTTCTGAGTGTTTACTGACTCCTCTTCCCACCGTACGAACTCAACTGAACTTTTCAGTTTGACAATCCAAGGCAGAGCTTACTTATATTTTATGATTGTTATTTCGACCTTGTTTTACTTTTTTAAATCCCTTAAAGGCGCCACCGTGGCAGGCCCCTGTTTTGGGATCAGACGGCTATCAGATTCGCTTAGATTATTCCAAAGGATTCCCCGGATTCCATAATTTGATGTCAGGTTATTTTGGCTCGCCACAATGCGGGTTAAGTGTTTGACCTTTGCCGTATCGTGATTTCGAATTCAAAATAAAAATAAATTGGGGACCCGGCCTTATCTTTGTTGAAGAAATTTGTTTGCCAGCCAATTTCGATTGTGTCAAAAGGGAGCGTTATTTATTGGGCCGCAGGCGTCATTGTCTAGCCGTCGATGGGAATAAATATGCGACCGACGTCTCACAAGGATGCATAAATTGTCAAATCGAGATCCTGGGACGGACCGGCAGTTTAATTGGATCCGAAAGTTTTCTTCGCGTATCGCGAAACCGAAAATTGAGCTGTTGAAACGTGACATTTCCACCAACTCAACGGAAGCAGAACCGCAACCCATACACACAATTAAACTGTATTTTCGGCATCTGGTTTCGGGATAAAAGTGGCGTTTTCTTACTTCTTTTTTCTTATTTATTTATTTTGTTGCTGTTTGGCTACCATTTGACCCACATTCGAAGGAGGAATTTTGCCAAGCCAAGCCAAGCCAGCATTGAAATAAAATGTTTATTTTGCATTTTATGCCAAGAGAGAGCGCTAAAATTATTTACGCAGCATCAGGCGTGTCATTTGCATGTGCCACGCCCCCGGGCCCCGGGTCCCGAAAATTCCAAGGCGAGCCGGGTAGCAGCTACTACCCAATGAAACCCACAAAAATACGCTAAAAGTATTTACATTTGACTCGGAAAAATTATACATTTCCGTGCAAATAAAAACCAAAGCAAGAGCCGCCAGTCGGTGGGCTGAGAAGGGGCGGACAGCATCGAGGAGATGGCCGGAAATAAAACCAAAATCAGGACCAAAAAGCAGATTAGAGATCCAAAAAGGATGTACAACGAAATGCGGATGCTCTCAAAAATCCATACGAATTCAAAATAATGAAATAATGGAATGGCATGGCTTATATTTAATTGGAAAACACAACCATTTTTTTGTGCTCCCATTTTTGTAAAGGTGTTGCAAGTTTCTTTTTAAAATCAGTTTACCCCTTGAAGTACAAAGTGGCAGCAGGCGTGGTAAATAAAAGCGCGTTGCCAAAGAGGAAAAAGCTTCAAATCCGCAAACAAACACTGTGACAGCTACAATGCGGGGAGCTGCAAAGTGGGCGTTGGGTGGTCGGAGTTCGGTGGAAAAAAGCATCACCCGACTGAATGAAATGTACTCTCTATTGACATTTGATTCGGCGAGTGGGGGAGGGAAATAAAAGAATATATATCTGGGATGTGAACGAGTGCAAAGCGAGCCCGGTTAGCCCCATTTGGGTGCAAAAAGGGGCAGCCGAGTTCCTCACTTTGTTGCACAAAGCCTTGCTCAGATTTCGCAGAAGGAAAACTCTTCGCTTTTCACTTTTCTTCATTTTTTGTTTGTTTGTTTGTCTGTTGGTTTCGTTTCGTGTCGCTACGTTCCGTTTCGTTTTCGCTTTTGTTTGTTTGCTTGCGGATTGTGTTTCCTGTTACAAGGCTTCCAGATATCCCCTTCCAAATCTCCACCAACAGAAAACAATAAGAAGACCGTTTCCTGGCCCACCTAGCCCCTGCCCTGCCCTACTCCTGCCTGTCTTGACGCATAAATTTGCCTTAATTTGTTGCAAAATAATTTCATTCATTTACGTGCTGCCATTTACATGGCCTCGGTCCTCTCGTTGATAACTTATTTAAGCGCTTTCCCAGAACGAGGGAAAAACAAAATTTGAACAAAATAAATTATCAAACTGTCACATTGACGTATCGCCCAAGTGAGACAATCCGGGGAAATCCAAGGGACCGGAGTGGGCGCTATGAATGCAGTGGGGGAAATCAGGAGTGGCCAAGAGGCAGACGTCGAGGCAATCTCCTGGCCATAATCTAGAGCATCATGTTGCTCGTTTAAAGGATGTCAAAGGTTGGCCATATATCAGCAAAAGGCATCAAACGCAGTCGGGTCGAGGCATCCGCTTCAGTTCTGGCTTCGGCTTCGGCTCCGACTACGGCTATAGCCCGTTAACAATTTCATGTAACAAATTCTTTGTGCCTTATGCCGGACATGGATACATGGTCAGGAGTGGCAGCCCACAAATGGGGTGGATGTTGCACTCAAAGAAATTCCATATGAATTTTCCATACTTTATCTTGTAAAGTCAGAAGGGAATATTTCCTAGACACTTCCAAGAGAATTTTGAATACTGAATGTGTCCAAAATATATTGAATTATGAGTAGTTTATGGAGAAAAATTCACCCACATTTTATTAAAAGTGTAGACATTTGAGCTGTTTCAGATTTCCAATAAATATGCCTAGGGTGGTCCTGGTCCTGTTTCTGCTGCTGCTCCCGCTCCAGCTCCTGTCTCTGATACTCCTGCTGGTCCTGGGTCTGTTTCAGTTGGTCCGCACTTCCTGCTGTCTGCCACCCACTGTCGCTTATTTGACATCCTGACAGTTTCGACAGTTGCCTCTCGTTTCTCGCTCCACAACAAAGTGCGTGGGGATGGAGGACGAGGCCAGAGAGAGCCACCAGAGCTTTGTTTATTTATATGGTTTGCTCGGGAACAGGGATGTGTGTATGCTATACCTTCATTTCGTCCTGGCTCTGCGGTTTCTAGCGTAAACGTTGCTTTGTTGCCAGAGCGGTGGCGGTGCCACAAATCCTCTATCCTCTATGCCGTATCCGCTATCCAGAAAAATATATCCGTCGAAGGCGGTGTTCAAGGTGCAGCCCAGCAGGTGACAAGGATTCGATGGGTTATGTGTACGGTACGGGTGTACGGTGCTGGGGTGTATTTATGAACGCCACAGTTAGCCACTAACAAGCGGCTAAAATCTGTCGCCAACAATGGCGGTCATTGGGCGAGGGATAAGCCGGGGAATATGTCAATCTGGTTCGAGGTTTGCCGAAGCGTCTTTGATGTGGGTTAGGTGTCCTGAGACTAGTCTCCAAAGAACGGAATATCTTTCTATTTACGTCCTAATGTGCATTATCTACTGAGACTATGCTGTGTTCCTGTCAATTTCTTTCAGTTTAAATTTGTTTCTTCATTTTATTGTAATTCTAATATTATAATTCTTAAATAAATCAGATTTTTTCAATGAAATGTTATCCGAAACCTTCCTTTGATTTGATTGCTTTTCGGTTACTTCGATACACTTTTTAATGGCGAACCGCGCCATTCCACTGCTAAGGATTCTCTGGATGAAAGCCTCCTAAGCAACTGACATTCGATAGCTGCACGCACAGCTCGGATTCAAGTTGAGATTGAGCTTTGGATTCTTTTCCAAACTCGACCCATTGGCACACATATTTTCAGTTATTGTTTGCAAATGGCAGCATTCACTTCATCGCTATTGCCAGATCGAGTGAAAGAGAAGCCTGATCCGTCCTCGTCTCGCTCTCCGTGCCCGTGCCCGTGCCCGGACCAGGACCAGGACCCCCACACGGACCAGGCCACGACTACGATTCCGGAACTAGGGTCTTGTTGATTTTGTCGATTTCGCTGCAGGCCAACGGATGCTATGGACACAGAAGACAAACGGATGGACAGAAAGTTGTTTGCTTCATTGGCTGCCACAAAATATCAACAAGCATTTTGTTTATTTTCTCAACAAAAACGACACAGGCAGACAAGACGGGACACACACACTCTAGCTATTAGAGTTGAAAGGGCCAGGTTTTGGGATGGGGTTGCGGGTGGAGTCATTTCTGGCTTTTTTAAGTGCATGTTGTTTTAGCGCTTGTGACATACAACAACTGGCAAAAGGGGCTGCGGGGCAAAAATGGGAGCGGGCATCGAAACGGATGGAAGGCAATGGTTGAGCCCGAAATTTATGCAACTGCAGTAGCAGGATTCCATTGTTTAACCACTGAAGGGTTTGCTGATGTCCTGTCTGTCCATTGTAAATTAAATGTATTTTCAGTCTGCTTGTTGAGGTGCAAGCTTTCGAAGTTAAGTGAAAGGGTTTTCAGCTCTTGACATGTTTGTATTTGCTTATTGATTATATTATTGCCTTTTTATTTACTTTGAATTGCTTTTAAAAAGCCAAAGAGGACACTTGTGATAAATTTAATTTAAATTTTTACGCAAGCCTTACAGAATAGAAAGTCTTTGTTCATTTTGAAGACAAATCTCCCAAATAAATGTTTCTTGTTTTGAGAAAATCGTATGTGGATGACAGTCTCCTATGCTTTTCTTTCTCCTTTATGATAAATGCAAAGTTGGTGGTAAATTTATGCAATTGTGACTTTGCACAGTCGGGTGTTCTGGTGCTCTGGTTCTCTGGAGCTCCTCCGATCAATGCCATGGCCGTGGGCCATGTCAACGAACGGAACGAGCGATAGGGCCATGGAAATACGAATATACGGATATATGGATGTATGGATGGGTGGCAGATACCAGATACAAGATACGGTTATGGATACGGATACGGAGTAGCTACGACCATGACTGCAATTTAAATATTGCATGTGCTTCCATAGGAAAGCCGTGACCAGCCCGAAAAACGAGGAACAGGAACACGCCAGGACCTCCAGCCTGCATTGATGCGGACATGAACTCACTTGTAAAATTTTCTGTATAAAATTTTGGTTTCTTTGTTGTGGAATATTGTTTTTTTTTTAGAAATTTGAATTGCTAGCTTGTTTGCAAGCAGTTTTCCAAAAGAGATTCACCATTCTGTATATCCCTGAATATCCGTAAGTTTTTAGCCAGATGAAGGACTACTTGTTTGATTAATAAATAACAAAAGATTATTGTTTTCCGTGTGAAGTCCCATATGCGAGTGCCGCCGACACATATTAAGCATAAAATTGTTTGCCAAACAAAGTAACGATAAATTGGACTATGTAAAAGTAAGCAGAGCCTGCAGATGGAGTTGGAGTTGGAAAAGCGATGGCGACGGCGATGGCGATGGCTATAGCGATGGCTGTAGCGATGGAGCTATGGATGGAGCCGGCAATCCCATTCAGAAAAGAGGGGCGTATTTAGCAGGAAGCGTCGCATTATAATTTATGCACATGCAAGCCACGGAGTCTGGCCGGGGTCGTCTGGCCGGCTTTTTTGGCGTGGTTTCGTAGGCTTCTGCTTGGTTTGCGGGTCTGCCACTTAATCCGCGTTTAATAACACGAAGCCGAGCCTCCCAGCTACCCATTCCCTGATCCTGATATGCGATACGAATTACTGTGTGCGGTAACATGAAAAATACATCGCAGACGCTGCATGTCGATAACCATTTCTTTAAGAGCTTTATGGTTATTTCCCTGGGCAGAGCTCCTATAGAAATTTAAAACTATAAACAAAAAATAGGCGAACAAACCGAAAATATAACCAATTGAACATATAAAGTAATAAACTGGAAGTTGCTGGAGTATTTTTTACAATCTGCATAACGAGCTGAATTAAGATACTAAAAACTTTGACTTGTGCCCCAAAATCACTTAATTTTACGGCTTTAAAGGCTCGATTTTAAGTTTTAATGGCGATGAAAAAATAAAGTTAAAGGACTGACCAATCAGTGGCGATTGCCAACGTGAAAGCCCGTAAAATGTGGCGAAATCTTTTAAAAATCTTTAACACTCCAATGCCCCGGCGAGGGAAATATCTGGCTTTGGTTCAGGTTCGGTTGGGGATCGTATGTTATGCATGCCTACCCCAAGGGGTCAAAGGGTGAAAATGTTTAACCAAAGGCATTTTTATCAGTCGAGGTCTTAACACGCATATACAAATACGCCAGACACACACATCGAAACACACACCCGAGCAGGGGGATGCAGTCCTTCGTAGAGCGACATAAACCAGTCGGGCTTCCGAGGCTGGGGGAACGTCTGCGGGTTAAAAGCGAAACCTTATCGAAAACGTTTAAACGCACGCAAATTCCACGTGGGCAAGATAAAACATGCATAAGCTCGACGAGGGGCAGGGGGCAAGACAGGGGGCGAAGCCCCCCCGAAGGCGAGGGGCAGGCCGAACGGGAGGCGGGTTGCCTGTGTGTGAAAAATATGCCAATGTTAAATATTTGTCGCATGCTGTTTTTGCTTTTGTACGGCGTCTCTGGTTTGGCACCCCTCAGATAAAGCGTTAACTACACACGCACACAGAGACAAGCAGCCCACTCCTACCCCTCCTCCTCTCAAGAACACAGACACAGATACAGATACACATACCGATACTCACACTCACACACATGTGCTCCGGTATGCGTAATCTTTTGCGTGCTTTACGCATTACGCTCGGCACAGGACAACGTTGCAGGACACTTTGAATTATTCATTTGCATGCCGCCATTCTTTTGTCTCTGTTGTCTAGCGTACCCTGTAGGATAAAATAACTAGGAAATTGTTAATTTTATGCTTTAAGAGTTAATTCTTTTAGAAAGAAACTAAAAAGTGTGAAGCCTTGTAAAGTAAGCCCTACTTTGTCTAGGATATTGAACAGTTGATACATTTTTTGAAAAGTTCTCGTTTTTCCTTTTATATAGCCAACAATCCAGGGGACAGTTGACCCAATGGGGAAAGCTAACGGTTGCTGAGCGGCCAGGCAGCAGCAGAGCCGTTGCAGGGGGATTTGAGGAGGATGAGAGCTGTGGCGGGGCGGGGGTGAAGACAGGTAATGCCGCCGCTGCCACCGCACCGCCTCCCAATAGGCGTGTTTGTAGCAACAACTGTATTTACTTTTATCGCTGATAAAGCGCATAATTTATGGCTGCTTCACAAAATTTAAATGCCCACGAGAATGTCCAATAGGGAAACAAAGCGCCAAGGAATTCCAGCCCACACTTTTACTTCCTCCGCCCTATTTCCCATAAATTCTAAAAGTGCGTGTGTTGTCCAGGTCACTTCATCTCCATGGCAAGTAGCCCGGGCCCCGGGTATGCCAATTATTCTGACAGACAGATAGAGCTTAGAGTAAAAACAATTTAATACAATATGTTGCCAATTAATTGTTAATTTTCATAATTAAGTGAGTTTTTCGAGATTGTGGAATAATTAAAGCAGCAATTTGGATAAAAAGATTATTAGGGCATAAATAAGAAATTGCTAGCAAATAATTGACTAGGACGAGAAGGACTGTCGCTGTAAAAACACGTAAATTTTGTTCAATATTTAAGCGATTACAACACATCGATATGAGAACTTGTTGAACTCGATTTGAACTCAAGTGGGCGGCAACCGTAACTTCAGGCGAGGGCGTGGTCATTCAAAATCAATTACACACGCCCCCGAGGTCAGAGCGCAATGATTTAAACTACAGCCAACAAAGCCAGAGCAACAATGTGCGAGTTGGCTCGGTAAATAATTGTAATTTAATAGCTGATTAGAATGTACGGGTAAATGCAAAAAGTGTTGCCTACATTTTGGGGCAGCGCCCTCTATTAAATGTTTTCTGTTTGTTATTTGCTATTTGTGTTGGAAATTCGAATGCACGTGTGTAGGTGTGTGGGAGGGTGAAAACAAAGGGGCGAGTGGAGCGTGTTATGTGCTGGCAAAAATGCAAACTGAAATGCAATGCTACGTGATGAATGTTGGAGTGCAAAATATGTGGCGTTAAATTTTTGTTGGGGGTAAACAAAAGTCAAGTAAATGAAAAATTAGCATATTCCCTACCTATGAAGGGTAATGATACTAATAAGAGCATAAAAATAGCTTTATAAGAAGAATTTTATAATTTTTTAACATATTTCTATGAGTTTTGTTCGATTTTCTCGTTTCTCAAGTTTTCAAAAAACTGTAAGGATAACATTACTTAAAGTAAGTTCAATAGAAGGACCCTGTAGGTTTCAGCCTCTCAATTTTTTTGCAAAAAGGCACAAAGCTAATTTATGACCGCCAACACAAAAGAATGCGACATTTCTTGCTATTTTTGCACACGCTCAAAGCTGCAGAATAGCCCTGAGTTATGCCACCAAAAGAGCGCTAAAATATGCAGGAACAAACCCACTTCTCGTGGACGATTTCTACTTTCTACGGGCTCTGCTATCAAAACAGACGAATCAGTTTAAATAAAAATAAAAAATGCACCCGACCGGCCCTAATTGAAATACTGACAGGGGGTGTGGCAGACGTGGCAGAAGTGGCAAAGTGGCAGGTACTTGGACCCAGAGCAATCAACCTAATTTGTAGTATGCAATGCGTCCGAGCCTGACTCGTGTCTGCAGTTCATTCCATCCATCCGCCAGCCAGTTGGTCAATATTTATAATGATAGCTAATCTGCAGAAATGACAGTCACGGTCTCCCCGACATAGGCCGAGGTCAAGCGGAGTACTCTGAACTTTTGCCCGGCATGTCTGCCCGCTAGCTTTGCGCTTTTTTTGACTCTCTGCCGTGCGGTGCCGCGCCGTTCAGGGAAACGCTTTAAAACGATGGTGGAAAATAAATTGAAAGTACTTGTCCATTCTTTGATTAATGTGTCAATAATGGCAAACGGACCGCGACCCGGAATGTTTCCAGATAGGGCATGGGAGTACAAAAACTCCGCCCCAATTGAATGTCACACCAAGTGCTTTGGGAGATTAAAGATTTAAGTTACAACTTTAAAGTAAAGATAATGATTTTGTAGCCTTAGTTTTTGATAGATTTCTAATTATTTGTAGAAAACTTGAGATAGTACTATAGTCTTAAGTGGATAATGTGCTAACGTCAAAGATTTATCCTTGATAAAAACTCAGAGTCCTTCATCGTAAAACTCCGCTAAAACAAGAGTCTCAACTTTTCCGACTCGCCCTTAACTGACAATTTCAACTAATTTGCTCGACTGACGCCCAATAAATCTCCGTGCCCAAATCAACTGGGCCACGCCCCTCTCGCCCTCTTTTGCAAGTCCACACCCCTCGCATCGCCTCTTTGCTCATTGAAACAAAAGAGACGGAAGAATTAGGGAGCCATGGGGTCGAAAGGGCAGCTACAGCAGCGATGCCGTCACTGCAAAGAAACGTAATTTTATGTAATTGAAACCATTTTCGTGTTAATTAAACTCTTTTTTTGTTCCCAAAAGCTCTTCACATTGCGAGTCCCTAGTCCTGACTCCTGAGTCCTGAGTCCGGGTCTGATGAAGGTCCTGGTCTTGGCTTAAAGCATTTTACACTTGCCATTAACGTGGCTCTGTGTCCAAAGTGACAGCCGCAATGAAAACAAAGACGCGCACTTTCAAATCGAAAAGGAAGCAAGAAAAGTAGCTACACGTGGTAAAGAGATTCTTTTTGGAAACATTAAATGAAAAATACTCTATAAGAAAGGATTTAAACAGGTCATTTAATGAAAGTTGCTTCTCAAATTTCTTAGAAACTAAATTTAATTTCACTTTGAAATCTTAATTATTTTCAGTGTTTGGCAAAAGTCAATGGCCAGCGCTAGCCAAAGGTAAAGATTTCCGTTTGTAAAGGTCCTACAGGGACTGCTTCACAGCCATTAAAATGGATTTCTTTCTGAGAATAGTTTGGAGTGTCTATATTTAAGTGGCTTCGAACACAGTAAAAGGCTAATACTGTTTTGTTGAATGAGTATTTTTACAAATGGTATTGGTTTTGATTCTCGTTTTTAAGCGAATTTATTCATTTAATCAGGCTAATCGCTTTCTATTGTGGTTTAAAAATAAATTCCATGGACCTGTCACGCCCGACCAGCAGCCAAAATCTTTTTAATTAAATTTACTTCCACGTTTATTTTGGAATTGAGAAATGCCTGTCGTTTATTGGAGCGTATGCAAATAATGTCATAAATAAAATGGCGGTACGCCGTGACCTTTTGATACATTTGGTACATACAAAAAGATATAAAGTAATATAATAATAGAATTTAATTAATTGAAAATTAATTCCCAATGTAAATGTGTATTACTTCTAATAAATATTGATCTCTATCCTAACATCCTGATACTTTGGAAAGGGTATTGCCAGGGTCTATTTATACGTATTATATTGTTAGCCTTTTTTTGGAACTGTTGCTCTGTGGTTTGTGTCATTCATTTGGCTTTTGTTCCACCTGGCAGACCACCCCTTCCCATTCTTCTGTCCCACCGCCTCTGCCATTGTGCCGAGCCTCATTTATTTTACTTACACGCATGCCGCGGCAATGGCGATGGCGATGCCGCCAACGTCGCGTCATTTATGACACCTTGACAGAAAAATGAGCACACCGCACACAGGGGCGTCGGGTAGGGCGTAGGGTTTCGTTATTATAGGGGGTGGGATGCCAGATGAGGTTGGTCTGCGTAGGTGTCTGGGGTGCGGTTGTTGGCGAAACGCACATTCATAATTTCATTTTCCTCTGAGACGACGGCGACACTTGCTCTGCCCTTGTACCAGTCTTTCTATCTCTTGCTGAGATATGTTTGCTTTCTCTTTCCTTTTACTCTTCTAGAAAGAGTTTATGGGATTCTCATGTACCCTACAAATGTATTTACTCCATGTACTAATCACGAAAAAAACATTTAAAACTAGCCTAATGTGACATTGTAACTCAAGGCAATGCCTTAATCTAATACTTTTGAAAAAGTCCTGGAAAGTGTATCATAATATGCATAAAGGATTCAAAAGTTTCCACTTTTTCCCGCTCTCATATTTTTTTCGCCCATCCCGCCCTCTGACTCTTTGTGTCGCCTTATTATGCGTCTGAAATTGAAAAACTTTGTTTGCCAGCACGCTGGGGTTAACAAATAGGCTGCCTTGGCTTGGCCTTCGGCTCCCCTTGCCACAGACCATGTCCCTGTCCCCGTGCCCCACTCATCCGTTTGTGGCAACACCCAAGAGTGCGTCACATAATTTGATGCCTTTTATGGCTTTTAATTTGTTGCCGTCGCTTCTGTGTCAGTTGGCTTTTGCCTTCACCTCCTGCGACATTTTTTTTTTTATTATTATTTGAATCTGCCAGTTGTCAGTGCTTTTTTAATGAATTCACTGAGCTAATGAGTAGAGGCAAAAACGTAACAGTGGAGAAATGGTTTAAACAAAAAAATGGCGAAATTGACAACAAGTGTGTGAGCCCTTCACCAGTTGATCGAAGTGGCTATATCTCAAATTATGACAGAAGCGTGCTCTAGAGAAAATTGAACCAGCTCCTACTCCTGCTGCGGGTCCTGCTCCGAGCCCTGCTGCTGCCCCTCAAATTCTTCACATCCCCGACAGAATCGGGGGACTTGCATCAAATGACCCGACCAAAAGTGGTGTGTAACCCAAAGAGGAAAATAAGGATTTAGTTGAAGGTAAAAGTGGGAGAAATGGAGCGAGGACACTGCGGGGCAATATTAGTTGTCCCTGCGAAATGGGGGCGTGTCCTGGTCGCGTGTTCGTGTTGCTTTGATTGCCTGTTCTAGTAACGAAAATTGATTTTGCTTGTTTATTGCAAAATATTGTTTGTTTTTGTTTTTCCCCGTACTTTGTCTTGGCTCCTTGTTTTCCCTGGGTTGGTTCGCGTTTCCAACGTGTTGACAACCACAGTGGGTCTTTAAATGAAGCGAATTGATTGTCCTTTTGGGGTAGATGCTAACAAGGATGTTGTGATTCGTTTCCAGCTGCTAGAGTAGAAACTTCTTTTAAATAGTTTCACAATATTTGCATATCCTTACATCCTTACATCCTGATGCGTTACATCCAGCCATCCATCAGGGATGGCAGCGCATTTATAAATTATGCAGTTTGCACTAAAAAGTAACAACACAAGACCTGCCTTTTGTTGTTCCGTGGAAGAGCTTTTGTTTATACTTTTAATAAACATCCCCATATCCTGGGGAGAGGATGAGAAGGACTCCCCAATTCACGAGCAGCATATGCATTACGAAAGCCTTCCTGTTGCACCTTCAGACACAGGTAGAAATTGCTACATTTGAATATTTAAAACCCGCAACAATAAAATTACAATATTCATTACTTTCCCATAAAATCCAACTGAGTTTTTATGAATTCATTTAATAGAACTCCGTCTTTACCGATTTTTTCTCACTGCAGTTTTTTTTACGGAGTACTATTTGCCATTTGCTTTTTGTTAAATTGCTTCTTTGTGTTCAAGTGCAAATTTCGACGGTTTTTACTATTCGTTCTCGACTTTTTTCAATGTGCACCATACGTACTATACATTTTTATTTTTGGTTTAATTTTCTCCTTTTTTAGCCGCTCCTTTGTTGGCCCACCTTTTGTGCCATGTGCGGCTGCTTTATTCAGTGCATTTTGTTTGCATATCAAAATGCGTGAAATGTGTGAAAAAACGATGGGAATGAGGTGGCCAGGATATGGGGAATAGTTCTGGATGGAATACTCCTACCATGAGGCATTGTTCCCGTTCCCGTTCTCGTTCTCGTTCTGGGCCAACTTATTAGCGACGTTTTGGCTCGGCATTTTCCCATGCATAAAAATGTAAGCTCTGCCCGGGCCAGCGAAATTTATGTGCGTATAAATATACATGTGAGCGAGAGGGAAATATAAAGTAAATTTTTACTACCGCATTCCTTTTGATGGTGCCGCCACTAGAGCCGCTTTTTGGTGTCGTGCCACTGAGGCAACAAATATGCGAGGCATTTTTTGGCTTAGGAAAACCGCAAATTAACTTTTCGGACTGGAACATCTGGGAATATAAAAACAAGGTGCAATCCAAGCCATTGCCCAAACACCTCAGACTCGATTCAGGATTACCCTATTTCCAAGAGCAGGTCCTCTCAATCAGTTGAAACAATTTGATTAGCAATAATTTCTATATCTCTATTAGAATTAAGCGTAACATTTTATGAGAGGTTTAATATTTTTAATAACTAAATATTATCAGCTCCCTCATCCCAGTATTAATTTTATAATTAAGCAATAATACCCTTTGACAGCCGCTAATTCGGTAACTTTTATCCATTTGATTTAATCCCTTGTAATACCTCAAACGATTTCCTCTTAGCTATTAAATTGCCTTTTTTTCATAAAATATGTATTGGACCCTTTGAAATACAGCTGACCTGATCGTTGTCCTGACAACGCTGATCCCTAAAACAGACCCGAAAACAATGCGGGACTCCGGTGGACGGAATGGCAACTATTGCGGTGACATTTTCCGGGTCCGAAAACACTTCGTTCTACATCACACAAATGCCAATGGTTATGCTAATGCCAAGGTGGAATATCCAGCAGGAGTGCCGGCAGGAGCATCAGGAGCGAGATTCAGGATTCACGACTAGACCAGGACCGGCCACAGCCGCAGCCAGTCAACTTTTATTTCAACTTTATGCCATTTGGAGACCATTGGATGGTAAGTGGGATCTGTCAGCATGTGTGCGGGCCCTAAGCTCGACCGCCCCTCGTGTCAGTCCCCTGTTGTCTTATTTACAGGGAATTTGTACACTCAAGGAAAAAGTGGCACATCAATAGGAGTATACCTACTAAATTCAGTGAAAAGGTATACTAAGAGCTCGTTAGTAGAAACATTAGGTAAGTTTATGTAAAAATCAAGTATACGCAAGTTTATTAATGAGTCAAAACACATTGCAAGTTTGTTTCAGTGCACTTTTGAGGGGATTATGCGGCATAAGGTCGAATAAAGGCAAGAGGATAGAGCAAGGACAGGGAAATGACAGGGCCGGGAAAGTCATGGAACGAAGGACTCACACAGGATCAAGCGGTCAGCGGGTAGTTCCCGTTAAATTCAGGTGTGTCCCACCCCCAACTCCGCCCCGCTCATTTGTGCACTAGCTGCATGAGCTCACACACTCTCGTGTGTGTTGTGTGTGGTGTGTGGTGTATGGCACCGTGTGTTTGTCCGAGCTAATACCTTTTTATGACCGTCATATGTTAATGCGGCTTCATTAACATTTTAATGTCGCCGGTCCCAATAAAATAAGACCAAAAAGAGGAAATGTTAAGGCCAGCAGAGCAAACCCCGAATCGTCGCTTAATTAAAAAATGTAATTTAAAAAAAGCAAATAAAGACGCGCCAAGGTAATGGAAGGACTAACAAAAAAACAGCCAAATAACATCATTTGTTATAAACTCTGGGTTTATCATTGGCCAAGGTCGTAAATTATATGTTTGTTAGATTTAATTTAAATAATTCGCACAGTCTGAAAGTATTTGCCAAAATGGATGAGAGACAGAGAAATAAACAGGAGGCGAAGCCCAGGACCGCGTAAAGAGTTTGACGAACAAGTAATTTTAAGCATCGTTTAATTTTCATTTTGACCAACTTTTTTCCGCTCTTTTTGCCACTCTCCATGAACTTTTCATTACCCCGTTTCCCGTACTTGGCGTTACCATAAACCTTTTTGCCGTCCAGCGGACATTTGAGTAGAAAAATTCCAGTACTTTTTTAACAAAGTTAATTTTTATGCTCCGCTTTTTGATTTTACGCACTCTTTTCTCTTCTTTCCGCTTGAGTTTCTATTGTTTTTGTGTTTGAGAGTTTGCTGCAATCAAACAGCGGAGATTGTATCAAAGGTTTTTCTTTCCAAAAATATTTTTTTACTCGTCCAAGTGGCAAAGGCAAAGGTCAAGTCACCCTTTTGACTGGAAAACCGGAAGGAAATTGTTCCGCGAAGACCAAAGTTTCAATGAAATGCCGCTGGCTTAATTCGTTTTTGGTTGAATAATTTTTGGCTTGAGGTACACCACTGCGTATGCGTAATATTGAGAAAGACGCATTCTTTCTGATTGAGAACTAAACGAGCACTTTGTTTGATTGAGTTTTGTGTAATTATGTTGATATGTAAAGGTTATAATTATTAATGTTTGTCCCATTCATTCAAAACCCCCTTAAGCCACAGTAATCGCGACTTAGCTGTGCTGACATCCATTTCGCAGGATGTTTGCCAATTTCTCAGTGGCTTTTGTGTGCCCGAGTATGGGGGGACTGGCAAAGCATGTGTCCTTGCACTTGCACTGATCAAGTCAGGTGGACTCTGTGCCTCAATCTCAGTTGCATCTCGGACATGAATGGACTGCGGTGGGGCGCTGTTAAAAAGAGAGGGAAGCAACCGCACTGCTAGACAGTGTGAAAGAAAAGGGGCGCAATCCAAGCCAAAGTGCCGGGCAAATGCAATTTGCATATGCATGAAGCTCTGTGGCCGACATTTTTGCAAGTGTAAAGTGTAAGAGGTGCAAATGACAGTGACCAGGAGGTCGGAAAAGGGGGCAGCCAGGATTGTGCGGCAACAACAGAAACCAAAGAAAACAAGAATGCATTGTGCACAGTCCTTGCTTAAAGTGCTGGGGGTCTTAAAGTTTCTTAAGGTTAGTTTTCTCATTTCTGAAAGTGAAACTGGATCAATTTTAAATTATATATTTTAGGACTCTATCCGGAGAGTTTTCTGGCAATGCAATATCCTCGCCGTCGGTTCCTGCCTGTTTTATGTTTTTGCTGACTAACTGTCCTGCGCCACGCCCCCAACCGTTTTTAATTAGTCATTTTCCTTGGATGTATATGCAAAGCCAGCACCTGTTTCAGCTTCTCTCTGTTTGGTTTACTCCCATTTGTGTTATTGTTTTTAATTTGAGAATTCCCGAGAAGTTGTAAATTCATTACTTATTCACTTGACGGCGAAAGGAATCGGAGGGAAGAAGCCAGAGCGAAAGAAAAGCTGAGCGCAAAAATAAATTAAAAATGTAAATTAAATTAGTAACTTCAGTGCGTCTGTCAAGTGCTTGGCTGATTTATTTGGCAGGCCAGCCAAATGACCAGTCAGCCACCCCAGTCCCCAGCCTTGCATCATCTCAACCACCCAGACCCCAGACCCCAACACCCACTTCACATTTCTATTTCCATTTTCTCCGGCATAATTAAGGAATTTGAAGACTTTTCTTTGGCTCACTCTCTCGCTTAACTTGACCTTCATCAAAGTTGTCCCTGGCAAAGTGTGGAAAATCTCTGGGCCAAGAGTCTGAAAAGTATTCACACACATGCAGGACAAACTTTATTGCATAAATTTTTAAATGCCATCGTGACGGAGGAGGTGAAGCACGGCGGGCAAGATATAAATGTCACTGAAAATATTGCAAGACTTTGCCATTCATTCGTTGTCTCCCTTAGCATCCTCTAGCACCCCCTTGGCCAGGCATAGACATAAGACCCATGCTGCCACCGAGTGGCATTGTCCCGCTGCGAGTTGCTTCGTGGCTGCAATCAGCCAGCCAAACTTGCCTGCTCCTGCGTCGAGCTTCAAGATAAATGCACAAGTTCATTTTTAGTTTAAGTCAGTTACCCTAAAAAATAGGGAAATTTTGCAGAAGCCAGACCCAAATATTTATATTTACTTTAGACTTTAATCTAAAATTACAGTCGCTTTTATCGATCATTTTTTGCGATCAAGGAACTTAAAATGTTATGTTTGAAACCAATTTTTGGGGTCTTTCGAACATTTTAAGAAGCCGTATTTAATATTGACCTAATTTAAGGACAAAGGAACAAATGCCATCGTGAAATTAAGCCAAATTGCTCTACAGTGCATCTGCAGTCGTTCCGCACTTGCAGCTGCCTAATTTCCATTTTCATTTGGTTGTTTTTTCGGTCGAGGGTGTTGGGAGTGGATTTTTTTGTTGTGCTTCCGCTTTGCATGGAAAGCGGGAAAATGCTGTTGATGTTTGCTGCATGCCACGAAGCTTGGCTTGGGTTGGCTTGGCTTGGCAAGCGCATGGCATATTTGCTTTTAACTTTTGTGTCAGCAATGAATGCGAGGCGGCGGTGGGTGGAAATGAACGGCAAAAGAAAGAGCCTTCTGAGATAGATGCAGATAGACACAGTCGCAGATGCACTTGCAGTTTGACTCAGACATGAAAAAGTTGTGACATTTAAGCAAACAAACAAACTCTCACTCCCACACCTTCGACGATTGTTGTCGCTGCGAAAGTTTTATATTTTCCAGTATTTTTCCTGGCATTTACATTCCTGCACCACAGAAAGTTTCTAGACGAAGCGAGATTCATTTCAGTTGATTCCAAATGCGAGAAAAGGAAAATAAAACGGAAGGACATGTCTCTCGTTAATTAATGCAATCTTCATCACTGCAAAAGCTATCCAAATAAAAATGTTACATTACCTTAAGTTCGGAAATTTCGCTCCTGCTCCGTAATTACTATTCCGGAAAGGTTAAAGCACTTTACTTTTCTCAATATACTCGTACTCTCTCATTATAAATGTCAACCCGATCAGGCCGCTGTTCGGAGCAGAATATCCTGGAAAACGAAACAACGTGTTTGTTTTTGTGTGTGAGTTTTTGTGGGCAAATAGGCGGCAGACCCGTTCAAATATTTACAGTGCGTATGAGTAATTTTTAATTGATTTGGCCACATTTGGCAAACAAAAGGCAGCCACGGCACGGGTCGGGTTGAATACTGTTTGGAATACTGTTGGAAAATCGAAGCGACTCGTTAGACATACGATGGAAGTGGTGGAACATAATACATCCAAAATCTGTTTTAATTGCATAAATTAAGGTCCATTTACTCAGTTATAATTTGTTTATTTAGAACCCAGTTGAAAAAGGGTGTCAGTGGTGCCTGTTTTTGTGTGGCTCTTCTCCGCATCTTGGGTAATCGCTGTATCTTTTGCAGCAAAATTAAAGCAAATAATAAAAAATTTGGAATACTATAGATAGCACCATATGACCCCAAGCGTTGAAAACCGATTCGATATTTAAATCCTTAAAACATTTGTGGATCGATTCTCTGTCAATCTGCATGAGAATCTGAGAGCGAAGTATTTTTTACTCTTTTTTGTCAATTTTTGTGATGAAACGCCTTTTAAAAAATGGAAAATGTATGATAAGGACCCATATGAGCCCCAGGGATGTCCATATCTTCGCCAATTCTCATATAATCCTTAAGCGGAATACCTTAAATGATTCGTAGATCGATTCTCTATCAACCTGCCTTAAAATGTGGGACCAAATTATTTTTTGAATTTGTTGTCATATTTTGTGGACTATCATAAATCCTAAAAATCTACAATCATAAAAATGCTTTGAAATCACAAATGTTCCACAGCGATTGCTATATCTTTCCCAATATTCATCCGATTTTTGAGCGGAATACCTTAAATGATTCGTAGTTCGATTCTCTAACAACCTACATCAAAACATTGGACCAAATAATTTTTTTAATTTTTTGTCACTTTTTCTGGGCTTTCATATATCATAAAAATCTGCAATCATAAAAATGCTTTGAAAGCACAAATGGTCCACAGCGATGGCTATATCTTTGCCAATATTCATCCGATTCTTGAGGGGAATACCTTAAATGATTCGTCGTAGTTCGATTCTCTAACAACCTAAATCAAAATATGGGACCAAACTATTTTTTAAATTTTTTGTCACTTTTTCTGGGCTTTCATGTATCATAAAAATCTACAATCATAAAAATGCTTTGAAAGCACAAATGGTCCACAGCGATGGCTATATCTTTGCCAATATTCATCCGATTCTTGAGCGGAATACCTTAAATAATTCGTGGATCGATTTATTATCAATCTACATCAAAATATGGGACCAACCTATTTTTTAAATTTTTTGTCACTTTTTCTGGGCTTTCATGTATCATAAAAATCTACAATCATAAAAATGCTTTGAAAGCACAAATGGTCCACAGCGATGGCTATATCTTTGCCAATATTCATCCGATTCTTGAGCGGAATACCTTAAATAATTCGTGGATCGATTTATTATCAATCTACATCAAAATATGGGACCAACCTATTTTTTAAATTTTTTGTCACTTTTTCTGGGCTTTCATATATCATAAATATCTACAATCTTAAAAATGCTTTGAAAGCACAAATGGTCCACAGCGATGGCTATATCTTTGCCAATATTCATCCGATTCTTGAGGGGAATACATTAAATGATTCGTAGTTCGATTCTCTAACAACCTACATCAAAATATGGGACCAAACTATTTTTTAAATTTTTTGTCACTTTTGCTGGGCTTTCATGTATCATAAAAATCTACAATCATAAAAATGCTTTGAAAGCACAAATGGTCCATAGCGATGGCTATATCTTTGCCAATATTCATCCGATTCTTGAGCGGAATACCTTAAATGATTCCTTCTTCGATTCTCTAACAACCTACATCAAAATATGGGACCAAACTATTTTTTAAATTTTTTGTCACTTTTTCTGGGCTTTCATATATCATAAATATCTACAATCATAAAAATGCTTTGAAAGCACAAATGGTCCACAGCGATAGCTATGTCTTTACCAATATTCATCCGATTCTTGAGGGGAATACCTTAAATGATTCGTTCTTCGATTCTCTAACAACCTACATCAAAATATGGGACGAAACTATTTTTTAAATTTTTTGTCACTTTTTCTGTTCTTTCATATATCATAAATATCTACAATCTTAAAAATGCTTTGAAAGCACAAATGGTCCACAGCGATGGCTATATCTTTGCCAATATTCATCCGATTCTTGAGCGGAATACCTTAAATAATTCGTGTATCGATTTATTATCAATCTACATCAAAATATGGGACCAACCTATTTTTTAAATTTTTTGTCACTTTTTCTGGGCTTTCATATATCATAAATATCTACAATCTTAAAAATGCTTTGAAAGCACAAATGGTCCACAGCGATGGCTATATCTTTGCCAATATTCATCCGATTCCTGAGGGGAATACCTTAAATGATTCGTAGTTCGATTCTCTAACAACCTAAATCAAAATATGGGACCAAACTATTTTTTAAATTTTTTGTCACTTTTTCTGGGCTTTCATATATCATAAATATCTAAAATCATAAAAATGCTTTGAAAGCACGAATGGTCCACAGCGATAGCTATATCTTTGCCAATATTCATCCGATTCTTAAGCGGAATACCTTAAATGATTTGTGGATCGATTCTCTATCAATCTTTATCAAAATCGGTGACAAAATTATTTTTTGAATTTATTGTCACATTTTCTGGATTTCATAATCTGTCGATAAATATGTATAAATGATTGTGACATTGGACTTACGAAGGCAAATGTTTGTCCTTGGTTTAAATTGTTGAGAACGAAACAGGCCTACAAAGGTGGAACAAACAAAGTTGATCGACTTACAATTGAAATAAATCGGAGTAAACAAAATAATATATTACTTTCAATTAAAATACAGATGAAAATGTGTATTCTTCTCAAATTTAATTACTCTGAAAGGCACAGTTAAATTTTTGGTGAAAATTTGAGAAAATTGTTAAAAACTTCAGCTCTATTAATTTTGATTTGGGTCACCAAGAAAAGCATTCAACAGAAACTAAAGATTCTGGCCGGATATGTGTTTTTGGGTGTGTGTGTGTGTGTTTAGGCCATGTGTTGGTGCTTAACAAATATTTCAACAGTCGCAGGACCGACAGTCGGCTGACCTTTTTGAGGCTAATTAATTTATATCAACATTTCAATGTTAAGCCAAACAAAACAATCAGCTTAATGTCCTTCAAGCCCGCCCGAACCTATACCGTGTTTTTGCGAGTGTTTGCTTTTGTTGGCAGAAGTAGTGTTTGTGGCCAAGACCAAATGAGAGGTCTGATTTCTGGCTCTGATGCAGGGATAAGATTTATTATGGGTTTCATTTGTCAGGAATGCCTTAAATAACCTATGGGGCTATAGCCTTTCCGCTTAATTTATTAAGGGTGAAGGAAAGCTATCGAATAAATGTAAATAAAACAAATTTAAAAACTAAATTATTAAGTTCTACAGTTGGCAAATCTTAAAACGAGGAAAAGAAACATGTTCCCTTGCACTTTCTTTGATTTCCACCCACGCTAGCCTTGCCCCTTCGATTCAAAGGATTTACAGCCTCAAAGCTGCGGCTTCTGCCATTTCCACACGGCGGCTTCCCTTGGTTTCCCCTGGATTATCCCACCCCCTTTTAAATACATCCACCCACCTTATTGCTGTTTGTCTTTGCCAAGAGAGGACCTCTGTCTCCAGCCCCAGCCTCTGGATCCTGATTCTTGATTCTTGGTTCTTGGGTCTTGTTCCAAGTTGTTGTTCTTGCTCCAGTCGCTCGGAAATCTCCGAGCGTGTTTGGCTGTGTCAGTGTTTGTGTATTTTGGTTGCCTGTTTGTTTGGCCAACTGTTTAACTTGGCTCTTTTGGCCTCGCCTCTTGTCTATCCTCCTGCCGCAAAAACTTACACACGCATCCAGGCAAGTTTCCAGGCTCAAGACCGAAAAGAAAGCAAAGTCTCACCATTTCAGTCCATCCATTTAACATTTTAAATTGCCGGAAAATTGAATTATGGTTTTATGTGTGAACACAAATCGATCATAAAACACTAATTACGCTTCCCGAACTAAGAACGTTAACACGCTCTCTCCAAAGCCCAGAGCTCGGATGGAATTAGCCGCCACCTACTAACACCGTTGCAGACACGGCGATTAAAAGCTTAATTATCCCATTGCGACACTTCATTAGTTTCGGCCAAGTCCTGTTCGTCCTGTTGGCTCCTCATGTTGCGGCAGTATCTCCTGCTCCGCCACCTCCACCTTCTTCACGTTCAACGCAAACTTCTTCGCCACGTTTATTGCAATTAATTTCCTTGAGTTCAGTTTTAGTTTTAAGTGCTTCCCGCGTGTGTGTGGATCGTTGGCGTTTGGATTCTTCCAAATTGGGCTATTTTCGGCGTTTTATGATAGTTCTGACTGTTTTCAGTATCGTAAAACAGCCAATACGGGTACTAAATTGCCTCTAAGATATTTAACTATTGCGAAGTCAGTCCAATAAACGAGTTATTTAAACTCTAAAAGTCATAAGTGTTACATTTTCTTGCCAGGTTTCTAAAAAGAACTCCATCTCCTTTATTTTTCTGTACTCTCTGCAGAGAAAATCTGATATATAGGTATTTCCTGTCCGTGGCTCAATTAAATCGGACGCCGGGAGGAGTTCGACCGCACCTGTCTTCCATCTCTGGATTTTGGCTTTTGTGATATTTTTTGCTTTTTTTTCCACGGCTAATGGAAATTTCCGTTAGTCCGTCGTTGTGGAGCTTATTTTTCTTTGCGCAGCTTTTCACAGATTCAATTTGAAACGGTACATTGAATTAAATTACATAAACGAAGATGGGCGCCGGAGATGGCGGCCAAAAGATGCCAGTCGAGTGAGTGGGGTGGGGGTGGAAGGACTTCCGGCATTGAGCAGCTAGGGCAACCCGTCAAGCGGCAACCGTAACAATAATATGGCCCACAAAATCGCATAACAATGGAAATGGCTAAATAAAAAGGCAACAACAATAGTCCAAGCTCGTTTCAAAAAGAACTTAACTGCCACAAGAATGCACGAAATGTAAAATTCTTGTGAAATTGCCAATGCTCTATGAAAAAAAATGTCTAATAAATATAATAAAGTACTTGCCTTTCCTATAAATACCACTTTTCTACAAATAAAATCTAGAAAAGCTTGGATTTATAGAGTTTTTCTTCGACACTGCTCATTAATCATAAATATCATAAAATAGAGTATTGCCGAAGATCATTTCAATCAAAGTGAAGTCATCACCCATTGTAAAAATAATTGTACCGACTTGGGGTAATGCACTTAAAATGTTCTATGGAAGAGACCCAACAAGAATATAAAAAAAAAGTTGGATCCTAGAAGAAACCAAGTCAATTAGGCGCATTTCCGGTCAATTCGCTTTGTGCCTGCTTGGGGCCTTACAATTGAATGGCCAGATTCAGTCCCGGGAAGGGATATCCATCCGCAGAGTCGCCGGAGGATGCGGTGCCGGAGGGTGGCCGACACCCCATCGAAGCACTCAACTCCTAAGCGCATGGAAAGCCATCAGTGAAATGACATAAATTATGTTCTTTATGGCCACACCAGGCAAAACTTGACTTTTTGCATTGAACTCTGGTGCATAAATCAAAACTAGAAATGCGTTGGAATCGGCTTGAGCACTGCGAAAAACTAAATTTGGTTTAAGAATTTTCAATATTTGATTATGAACTTTTACCCCAGGTAGTTAAGACCTTAATAATTAAGTTCTTGTTATATTTAATTTTAAAATCCAATAACTGATAATTGAAAAGCAATTATTTTCCTTACAGTGCACTTGAGAGTCGGCCAACAGTTTTTGGGGGCGATTCGCTTGATAGTTTAAGCTCACGTATACCGCTGCACGTTTACCCGCTCTTGGTCCTGGCGCTGCCGCTGCTGGTGCTTCTTCGTCTTCTCGTCCTGTCGCCGCAGGAGGTGGCCGCACAATTTGGCACGTGTGATAAACTCAAAATTGTTGCTGGCAGCCATTGCTGGACGCGACTGCAAGTGTCAGCATTTTCCATTCGAAAAACGAAAACGAGCAACAGAAAATAAAAAAGTTTGCTTTTTGCGCAGATTTTTTCGGGGGTTATCTGGCACATGTAGTTGACCTTGTGGGTGGCACAAAGTTGCTGCCATTAGGGAACTATTAGCTGCGGGCCACGAAAAATGTTAAAAATTTCTAAAACATTCTCTGGGTCTGCAAAAAAATCTGTCTGTAGACCTTTTCCACCTGCCTCTGGCAACAATTCTTAAACTATTTTTCCCAAAACTTTTCCCAATTGAGCAAATTTTTGAAATTCCATAGATATTTGTGCAAATTGAGGCGGCGCGTCGTATGAAAAGTTTTCAGACCTAATGTCTTTAAGTGTAAAGACTGCGATTTTGTATTTAAATAGTTTTAAAACTGATTCGATTGGCATAGAAAGTGCAAGTTCATGTCTGATTTAAAAAAGATTCAATTCCATCTGTAAAAGCAGAACATTAATTGAAAACAAGCTATTTCTTAGGGCTATGTGAGTATATGAACTAATGTCACCTGGTTAAAGTACAGAATCGATTGTCTCGCATTGCGTTGCCGCTTTTGGGTGCCAATGAAGTGACCCTTTGGCTTAATGGACGGCAAAAGAGCCCCGAACTGCCGCCCTTCGATGGAAGCTGCAACGCATAAAGAAAACGTGGCACCAATAGAGCAGCCACCACTGGCCCGGGGCTAGATCGGGATTTGTGCGTGTTTGTGTTTATGTCGCACAGCTAACGTGGCCCTTAGGTGGAGGCCGGAATGCCCGATAGCGGCCTACTTGCACCAATTAAACGTAGCCGTCTAACTCACTCAGAGAAAAGTCTATAAATTGGTAATAAACTAATAGGTTCAGCAAAAGCCTTTTAAAGAACCGACCTAAATCATTGCCCTAAATCTGTTAATTACATTTTCTAACATACTAGAGAGTCTCATTAACAAGGCTATTGATTTTTTCAAAGTGCCTTTCGATGGACAGTCATGAGGGACAGGACAGTCGCCATTGCCAGGGGCCATGTGATAACCAACTCTTTGAAGTACTCAACTCTCATGCGCAACGAATTCAGCCCACGGGGAACCGGATCCCTGCCTTTATTTGAGGGCTCAATATAGAGGGAGCTTCCTGCATTTGAGTCACGTCTAATTAAAGGCATCGCACGTATAGATTTCATTTTTGGCGGACGACTAATGGGCGCATTTTGACCGCAGATGCCACAGATGTCGCAGATGGAGCAGTCAAAAGGCACTCCTACTCCCCGAAATGAGTCGAACTCCCTCCATTGGGATTTGCAACTGAAAACTCCTGACCAGTTTTGGCTGCAACGTCGCGAAGCTCAAGCTTTGCAGGGCTGATGGCTGATTTAATGTGGAGTTTGCGAAATTGAAAAAACCGAATAACCCGAAAAAAACGTTTTAAATCAAAACTCTCTTAGAGTAACTATAGTTATTATAGACTAATTCAATTTAACTTTTATAAGCTCTTGCCATCGGATATTTTCCGTAACAAAAAAACACGGAAATACATACAAGCTCTCTGGGAGGAGAGATAAATGGGCATGCGAAATGAGTCATTACAGATATGGTTTGTATATGCAATCAGGCGAGCATCCGCCTAGCTAACCCCAAAAAACAAACACCCACCCCTTGGAAACCCCTCTGCAACCGTTTTGGCAACCGCATCGAGTCATTTGTTAACAATCCAGAGCGGTGGCGGTTTTCAGGGCCAGCGCCAGCGCCAAATGCGCGGAAGTGTGTAGTCGGATGTGGTTAAGCATACGCCATGTGGGCCATCAAAATTTTGTTTTTGTTGTCTCGGCGCTCGCTCGCTGCCGCGTTTTGATTTACACTTTTTTTTTCGATTTTCATGCTGTTTTTTCTGTGTGTTTGCTTTGGTGCGGATTTGGGGAGTGAGGCGGTACTGGAGGGGGTCATGGTTTTATTAAGCAAATGTGCATGAAAATCTATGCACGGATACGCGCGCAATAATGCGAAATTTATGGCTCGCAAACGTGACACTCCTAGCCCAAAGCTGCAACAACCAGTTCTTGCTTGGCTGCACTTTGGGAAAAAACTGACCGCAATTTCCAGGCAGAAGTTTTGGTAATCTAACAGGTATTATGGGGAGAAATTTGGATGCGAATTACCTTTTAAATGAGCTTCCATTTTTATTATTTCCAGTGTAACACAGCCACCCCTTGAACCCTGCGGAAACTGCTCATTTCGACCCTGACTGGGGGATACGGGGAATGGCCCCTTGCAGCTCGCTCAGCATGCAGTTTTAATTGTTTTGTCGCTAAAATATGTTGCTGCCCCTCTCAATGGCCTGTCCCTGTCCTTTCCCCAGGACCTGAATCTGGATCTGGATCCATCCGACTCACTCCCTCCCCGTCGGCTGCATTTTATGGCATTTAATTTTGTGTAAACGCATACACAGAATATTTATAAAATGAATACTTTGGCTTAAATATTGTATCATAAAAATAAAAATAAACAGTGACAGGCTAGGGGGCCACACAAACATTCCTTTTGCATGTTTTAGCTGACCGCAGTGAACATTTATGTGTTGCGAATTTTTTCAGAAATGTTTCCGCGGCAGTTATTCGCCATTTCATTTCGGATGCAATTGATGCCGGGCTGCTTTGAGGATTGCTATTAGTGGCCATTGATAGGAAAAGCCATCAATAAATAATGCCCATAAATGGCATATTTAAAAATGAAACAATTTACTGATGTCAGTTGTTTGCTTGCTTATTGATTTGTGTAAGCGGAGATTGTTATTGAATTTGAATTTGGACAAGGGCCAATATTTCATTCATCTGCTATCCAAAAATATGTATTAAAGATTCCGAAGCTCGGCAAGAGCTCACAAAATCACAGCTCCTATAAAATGGTTTCGCCTAAAATCGCAATTCGCTATTCGCTTTAATTTGAGTATGATATCAAACCAAATTGATTTCTTCATCCCGCTTACTGCCAAAGTCCAAATAGTCTGCTGGCTGCCTTTTACGCCGATTGCTGCCTGACACGCCCACCATCGCAGCATGGGCGTTTTTATGGGCCGCTCTTGTTTTTACTTTCCCGAATATACATATATATGGTATGGTATATAGTATATCCTCTCCGATTTTTTGCCGCCCCAATTTTTTGTTGTTTTCTTTTTCGGTTTGGCAGTTGCAATCCAATTGGGTTCCATCGGTGGCAGGGAGAGAGTTTTCTATTAGTTCGGTTGGCGCTTGTCTTTTATTTGCTTTGGCTTTAGCTTTCATTTGATTTGTATGGGATGTTTGCATATTTCAGCTTTGATTTATTGCTGTGGTCGGACCGGAAAGTCCCCGCGCTCTACTCTATCCCCAACCCGCACTCATCCTCCCATGGTTATTCCCGGCTCTTTGGGAACTTTCCGTAATGGTCGTTGCCATTTCGCTGCAGCAACAAGTTTCCCCGTTCACGGCTAATGCAACCCAGCTTGCAGCTTTCTGCTTTCAGATGCAACTATCGCTAACACTTTGAGTTAGCCACCACCCCCGAGTTTCGGGACCGCTCAACCTCCCCTTTTTCAGCAGCTGTGACAGGCGTTGGCGAAACTTTTTAATCTCGTTAGGTTGGACGGCATAATAAAATTAAGGCCCGTTGGCAGGGTACTTTTCATTCAGGTGGAAGGAAACTGAACAGAACAGAAAGTGGCTGGAACTTTTGTGCAGAAATTTCAATACGCCATTAAACTGATAATTGTTTCGTATAAATCATTTTGGCCAGCACAGCCACACAAACGCACTCGCTGAAGCTCAAATTACCTTTCGGCCTCGTGGAAAGTTAATTAAAAAATTGTGGCCAGAGCTACCAGAGCGGCGGGCTCAGTCGGGCTTTGTCCATTTTGTCCAAGTAGCTTCCAGTTCCCAACTCACAGCTCCCAGCCTGACTCGGGCTCAAATAAACTGCAATTCAATTAGGGACGCGACCATAAATAAAGCCACACATAAAAGAAGCTGGAGGGCCAGAAGATTCGCGGTGGCAACTCCCGCCTACTTTAGGCATATTTAGTTAAATATTATTATAATTTCTCTTTCTTATTTTTTTTGGCCCACCATTTGCGGTTGGCAAGCACATGAAACAGATAAAACGTTTCTCGGCACTGGCAAACCGGAGGGTAGTTCTTCTCAAATAAAACACATTAGATGTGAAAGCCTCTCTAACAGTAGTATTCTTTCTTTTCAGTGTACCTGCCTATCTCTTTTCCAGAGTTTTCTCATTGCCACTCCCCGCCAGGGCTCTCCCTTTGACTTTTCTGCGGTTTAATCTTTTATAAATAACAAATGGCGTAAGTTGCCTGCCTTTTTGCCGGAATGGGCATGGCTTCTGTCGGTGGGCGGTCGATGGTGGGGGTGTGGCCGGAGGCCGGACTGTTTTTTTAGGTATTTCGGCTTAAAATCCCACACTTTTCGAAACGTTTGGTTGTTTTGCCCAAAGCGGGACGCACCGCAAAAGTAGGCAATAGAAAATAACTGAGCAATCCAAATAAAAGAACTAAAATTAATTGTTTCACATACTATCCCACATATAATTCTTAATTCAAATGAATAGTAGTTTCCGAAAATTATATATTGCCAGTTTATGCTTATGTTTCTAAAGTCAAATAAGTTTTAAAAGTAAGTCAAGCCCACTCTGGATTCGGCCAATATTACCAGAAAAGTTCATGGCTGTTTCCTGTCCAAAACAAATTCTGCTTAAACCAGAGCTCGAGGAGGAGAATGTAGGAGAAAAAATTATATAAATATGTATACAAATAAGAAATTCTCTCTCTGGCAACTTGGGCTAAAGTAATTATTTTTAATAATTGACTGGAAGTTTGCATTTTTTTTTTAGACCACTCTGGAGCTGTTGCCACCGTACGCCTTCTTGGGCTGGAACATTTTTGAACTTTGAACTAATTTGGCAAAGTTTTGGTTCTGTGCCCGTGTCCGTGTATGGTCGTGGCCCTCTGACTCTCTGTCCCTGTCCCTGTCCCTGTCCCTGTCCCTGTCCCTGACTCTGGCAGCTGTTGGCCAAGAGCTTGCTGCTGACCTCCAGACCGCACTGAGCGTGGCTCAAACTAATTAAATTTATGGGTCTGGAAATTTTTTATGTAGCGGCATAGTCAAAATTTGTATTTAAAGTTTAACAAATGGTAATTAGACAGGAACAGTTTCGAGTGCAGTTAAAAGTGAATTGAGTTGATGTTCAATTATTTTAATATTTTCAAGCGCTCCAAAGTTTGAAAAAAAAATGTTATAGGGGGAAAGTTAATTAATATCTATTGGCAAAATGTATTTATAATCGATTTCACCCCTGGTTTTTGCTCAATCAGGGGGAACATAATTTAGAAACTGAATTGCGTTTTAAAGAATTACCATTAATTCGTTTAATTGGTCAAAAAACTATGCTAATCCATTTAATCACCCGTCGAAGGAAGTCGACAAAAACAGCGGAACAGCGGGAAACGAGATTGCAATTTGTAGTTTATTAAATTAAATAAGTGTAACCATAAATTTTGGAATGCAAATGCAAATGACGACAAACAATTGAAAATGAATTGCGTTCGACTCTAATTAGATAACTTAAATAAATACATGTGTAGCATAATTAATTTGCATTTTCGAAATATTTGCCTCATTGTTTGCTTTTTAACCATCCACCCCTGGCCTATCCTGTCCTGGCATTAGTCTCTCCGTTTTTCTTTGTTCTTAGTTAATGTATTACAAATTATGTACATTCCCAGCAAATATTTAGCAATTAAAACACTGAATAATGAATTGCCATTCGGTTCGATGGAGTGTGCAACTTTAGGGATAGTAATTTAATTACCCAAATATTTTTATTCGCTTACCGTATGTTGTTGTCGGTTGCATTTCAAATTTTTACTAACACATTGTCCCCGTCCCAGTGTAGATATAATTAGTAAGGCAACTCTTAATTCCTTTGGAGCTGTGGGTCTTTGACACTTGACGTGTTGTGACCTCCCAGGGGTCTCGCAATGCACACGCGACGGAAATAATTCAACTCCTCAACTTCAGCGAAGGTATTAAACCAATCGCCTGGCTAAGTACCAGTCCCCGAAGGAGTAATGCAGCTGGAAAGAAAAAGTTGGAATAGAGTCACACGTCATACGATTAACCTTTAAACTTTAAAGTTGTACAAATTTTACTTCCTTTCCAGAATATATCTAAAAACACAGACATTGAAGGCATCAAAACAAGCACTTACATTACTTAAACTTTTTCTTGAATACATTTCATTCTCCTTGGTAGTTTTTTTACCCTTTTTTTGGCGACACATTTGTGGTATTTTTTGCGTTTAAGTGTAATTTCCGCCATCGTTTCCGCCAAAACTTTATGGGACTCCACTCATTGAGGTCCCAAGGTTCCTGTCAATCCCTCGCTTCTGTTTAAAGATGGTTTCCGTGAATTCCTTTAATATCTGGTATACCATTTCCCAAAAACATTTGGAAATCATTGCAACTCAACTAGGTGGTAAAGATTTCGGGAATTTCTGTTACTTTTAGAATTTGTTACACTTATTTTTGGGTTTCTTGCGTCGTCAGTTATTCGGTCAAATGGTTTGTTGCATTTAATTTATGGTGGAAAATAAACTTTTGCGGTTTCTGGCAAAACTTCAACGCGCCAAATGCTGCAATTACAACGGGGAAGTCTGGGCGGTTTGAAGGCAACCGAAATCTACATCCATAAATATGAAGGAAGCAGTGAAAGGGTTGCTAGAAATTGGCGGAAAGATTCGTTATGGTGGCCATGCATCAGCTTTACTTTTTTCTGACCATTTTGTTGGTCATGTTTTTTTTAGTAAATGGCCAGCTCGCTATGCCCTATTCCCTTCCCGAAACACACCCACACAGACTGGCACAGCCACGTACATGTATGAGTTTATGAATAATATCCTTAAGGCATTAATTTTCAAATTGGATATTTTGTCCATTCTCGCCGGCGGTGCACAACTGTAAAGAAGAGTAAATACTTGCCAGCCAGTAGGAGTACGAAACATCGCCTAGCATCCGACATCCGACATCCTATCATGCCCATGAAAGCCCCGGGCCATATTGGGGTAACAGACCGTAAAGAGCGAAATATGTGTAATATGATTAAATTTTATCAACAGGCAACTGCCAGCGCCAGAGAACAACAAAAGCAAGACTTTCAGGTCGCCTCCGAGGGTGTGAGAAAAATCAAAGCATGGGTCTGCCTGGCTTGTGGCAGCAAAAACAAAAGCAAAATAGATGCAGGATTCAACATTACTCCGGCGTTTCAGCCACGTCCCAGCCAGCTTCGTCATCTATAAATGTATGGGCCCTGGTCATAAGTACCGATATATACATTCCCCTTAAATTAAAGAGTTTCTGGGGCATGACCAGCTTAAAGAAATCCTAAAGAAAATCGAAATCGAAGTCGAAGGCAGAGGGAAGTTAAAGTTTTATATAAATACTTTTAGCTGCTTTTAAAATAAAACCAGAATCAGTCTCCAGTCTCTAGGGTATTCCATAATCCAAGTCATAAACTCAATCTGCCATTTTCCTTTTCCGACAATATATCCTTTGTTTGTTTGTGTTTATGCGAGTCGGTGGCAATGTGTTATTTATGGCTCATTTATGATTTGGACGCGTGATATTTCTGAGATATTGTAAAATGCCAAGCAGATCAATCGTTTGGGGGAGGAATATTTCCAGGGGCGACATTTGGCTCAAAGCATTTTGCATTTTGATTGCAGATGTGTGTAATGGGAAATGGAAAATACAAGTACGGGGCTTCCCCCGTTGGGGAATATCCTTATCCATGGATGCCCTTCAAATCCAATTACAGCAGTGCCATTCTTCTGGCAATTTCTGATTTTAATCCAATAACGAACTTCAGTTTTGCACTCATTACTGTCCTCGTTGGGCTGTCATATTACTGCAGCATTCGGCTTACAAACTTCTTCCACTCAAAACAAAAATAATAAACACTATATATTTAAACTCTGGAATATAAAGGACTGGAACTTCCTTGAAATATTTCCAATGCAAAATGAATCCTTTTACTCGAAACTATTTTCTCGCCGTGCACATTACGCATACGCCACGGGTGTCAACATGTAAGCAACTGACAACTGTTGCTGCCACAAGTGGTTGCAACTGTTGCGGTGTCGCTGTCTGATTGAATTTTGATTGTTGCACTGGATTTTTGCATATCTGCGTCCCTATATCGGGGCTTTCGCCAATTTGCAGTTGCTGTTGCCGTTGCCGTTGCTTTGCTTTGTCATGTGCAACTCGACTTGCTGATAAATCTAATCAGTGTCGTGGCCAAGCCTGCCACGCCCACCCCTGCCTCTGCTCGCTCTTCCTGCTTACCTTTAAGGTTAACGTTAAGTAAAAGTTTCTGCCAACTTCACGTGAACGTTGGCCGGAGTCGGCAGTCGGGGAAACGAAGCAAAAGTTTTTACTTAAATTTTTTATTTTATTTTGCCTCGGTTTGCCTTACACTCCTCTGTTCTTTTTGCAACACTGCACGTAGTAACTTTTTATTATTGTATTAGCAAAAGTTTATTTTTTCTTTAGCCGCTTCCAGTCCTTTCCCCTGGACTCCGCCGCCCCAGCGGCATCTTTGACTTGGCTACAGCTGCGCCTCAGGCCAAGTCAATCGATAGTTGTCTGCGAACACACAACTGTACACACCCTGCCCCCTGTCCCATGCCCCATGCCCCAGTTTCGGTAAGATGTTGCGCTTTTGTGGCCGATGCTTTAGATTTAATTTGGCAAACAGCAAAAGGGACGGGGCAACATTTTGACAAAGTGCCCATCGCCAATGTTGTCGCCAAAGTCTTGACAATTGCATAGTGGTTTATAGTTAAAAAAAATGGGATTTTATTATCCATTTCTGTTTTCTTTGAAGTTGCAAAAGTAACCAACAATTTCATTCCAACATCCTTTCTAATACTAACAAATTTCAAGTCTGAAATTCCTTTTAATACAATTTCTCTACATTCAAATAGAAATAAGCCCTTCGAATTGCACCTTCAACGTCCCATTCAAGGTCATCAGCTGAAGTTCCACACCAGGCAACTAAAGTCGAATTTGTTACCACTGTATTTGTTGCAAAGGCAACTTTGTTGCAGTCTCTGTGGCCCGTTGCAAGTGCACTTATGTGTAGAGTTGAGGCTGCGCAGCCGAAAAAAAAGGGAAGTAAAGTGGGCGGGTAGGAGCACTTGACTGCCACAAAGGCGCTTGGCTTGTCACCCGCTACTTGGTCAAAGCATTGCGTCAGCCAAGTGGTCCTCGGAACAGTTAAGAAGCGATGCCGACGCCATAAATGTTACTCCTGCGACGCCAACTCTGCTGCGACTCCTCTGCTGCTTTGCTCCTTTGGAGTTTGTGCAACTCGAGTAGCACCAACAAGTAACTAACGCAAAAAGCAGCAAAAAAAGGCAAACGTTTTTCACTTTCCCGGCTGGGAGAGGGGGCTGGGATGGCGGATGGTGAGCATCCTTCGCACAGACAATTTCCCAGCAATTTAAGTATTAGCCTTTGTTTAAGCAACACTTCAATTACAACGCCTTCAAAAACTATGTCAACTATTTCTTGAAGGAAACTCTCTGCGAACGAAAGACAAGTACAGGGAAAACAACATACACACTTTTTGTAATATATTCACGATATGGGATACGATATGTTTAAAAGCACAAAAGTCTCTTTAGTTTCCCTTGATAAATTAAGGGGTTTGCCTTTTTTAATATAAAAGTTACTCTGTTGCTTTCAGTCTGACTTCACTGTTAATCCCTGTATCTTTAGTTTCTTTCAACTTTCAGCAAGGTGATTAAACTCATTTGGCACACACATGAGTGCTCCTTTCGCTGCAGCCTCTGCATCGTTTTCCCCTTGGCTTCATTTTTGTTATAAATTTTTTGGACTAGGACAATAGTTTACAGGAGGGCACATGTGGCACGTAGCAAGTTGTTACCAGCTGCCGTTCGCACAGACAGAGCCGCACCCACACAGGTGTCCTTAATGGTTTGACTTCAAGTTTTAGTTTTCCATCTATGATTTATTATTTTTCAATCTGCTTCGTGAGGTCACTCTTCCCCATCGACGTCCCTCAACACCCTTGTGGATGGTCATATTTTTATTGACTGATGGGTTGAGTTTTTCTACCGAAAGGTTTACCAGATCTGAGCCACAGGAGGTAACACCTACATCTACATTTTCTCCATTGTATTTTATAAATTTTAAAAACTTTATAATTTTTGGGTAAAAAAGTCTATGTTCTAAGCTTTTTTCTTCTATTAACATAAGCACTAATGTCTTTTGTTGGCCAGGTGCTTTTTCTCCCAGGCTAATTAAAAATTAAGGAAACAGAAACTTTCAGCCCTCTAAAAATAGTAAAAACTCTTGAAAACCTTTTTGCTCTCTTCGGTTTTTAAAATTTTGTTCCTTAATATTAAATATCATTTCCTAAAGTCGTTTTTTTCACTTACGAGTAATCACTGTACATATTCTTAGAGAGAAGGACATGTGTGTGTGTCCCTATGTCTTCGGGTTCTGGTCAAGTTTTGTCTATATAATTATAATTAATTACACTTTGGAAAGTTTGACACATTTAATTATTATTTTATTAATATATCTGGCTCCTAATCACAATGTGGATGTCCTAATGAGGCGACTCCTGTCCGAATCACTTCACGTGTGGAAAATTTCCTTCCAACTGTTAATTGATTTCCCTCCAGAAGATATTGACCCAAAGGATCCCGTCAGGCTTCTACCCATTTAATTGTTTTCGCAAACCTAAAGCCAAAAATTAAAGATTTTCTTGGCTTAGAAAGCTTTGAGGGGCTGCAAGTGGAGGGAGCTGTAGTTGGATCAGGATTTTCATTTCATTTTCTTTCATAAAAGTTCTGTGTACTTTTGTGGAGCCAAATCGAAATCCAAGTGCAATGGCAGTGGAAGTGACTGAAATGCTTGGCCCCAATGCTCCGCAAATCCGTTTTCGCCGGACCAAACACAAGATGAAAAGCGTTTTGCAGTTTGTGTAACTATTTAAAAGTTTTGCCAAAACCCACCACACCCTCACACACATTGAGTTCAGTCAAATTCGAACTAGAAATCAGGGGAAGTTATAAAATTTCATATAAATAATATCCGTTTAATTTAAATAAATATAGCTACCAAGTATTTTATGTTTTCTTTGACTTTCGTCTTGTGTTTCGATGAACTAGTTTATAACAATCTTTTTCTAATCGTTTTTGAAAACCTTTCATCCACCCTCGCCTGAAAATATGCACTTATGCAAGCACACATTTAAGGACTCCCTCCCAGCTCCCATCCTTCAGATCATACCGAACTTTGTAACAAATTAAATTCAAGCCAAAACTTTCAGATCATTCCTCGTTGGCGAAAGGAAGGACGACGAGGTGGATCCCAAGGCTGGGGTCGAAGGTCCGTTGAATATCGATGGCCAGAATCGATACAAAGTTTGCTTTGTACCGCATTAAATTCACTTGCCACATGCAAGTGGCACCGCTTCAGTGGCAGCTGTGGCTTATGAAATGCATTAACGAAGGGGACACCATGCCACGAGTCATGAGCCACGACAGAGACTGGATGTGGATGATCTGCATTTTTAACAGCATATTTTAATGCCCGAGTTTTAACGTCAACTCGACGCACTTATTGACAGCTGCGACAGGCATGTGACACGCCCCCATACGCCCCCATGGCAACCCCAACCCCGCCCCAGTCTTCACTTTGATGCATATGTCATGCGATACAGAAATTTATTTGCCACTCGAGCCTCCCAGGGAATCGAAGGCATAAAAAATGTTTAATTTAATTTTTTCCGCTCCAAAAAAATATATATACTCGTACATTTACATACATAAATATATATCCAAACATCCATATGGCGGACTGGCGCCTTAACCCCCAAGCCCGTGTGTGCGGCTGTTTGTGTGCATTTTGTCATGGCAACTGCTGTGCCAACATAAAATGCTTAAACAATTTTTATAGGTAAATATTTGGGCTTTCATATTTTTGGTTATTTTTTATTTCGGCTTTTTCGCATCCATTTTTCGGGGAGCTGTGTCGGCCAAGTTAAGCCCTCTGAACCTGGCGCTAATCGACAGACGTCACTTTTGATTGAGTTTTAACATCGGGGGACTCCCAACTGACGACGTAATTGATAAACCCATAACGATGAATGGATGACTAACCGATGATCCCGAGGTGCAATTATGAAATTGATAAATAATTGAGTCAAGACCAAATAATTTGAATAGGTTGATTTGAATGGGGATTTTCTAAAGGAGAACTCCGCCAGATTTATACTCACTGATTGTGAGTTATAACGACTGGAATACCCAGCCAGGACTCAGGACTGTGGACTGAGGAGTGAGGAATGATGCATGCAAATTGGACATTGCACTGATGAGCAATGTCCTCTGTCTGCCTTTGAATGTCCTTTCTGCATTTCTGCCCTTCTATCGGCTGGGCGGTTCGGTGCACTGGCTTGTTTAATTGCAACTAAAAGCGGAAGCCAACAACAGAGCCGGGAAAAAAGCAAAAAATGAACGAAGCACAGCACGAAAATAACGTTGGCCGGTCCCCTGAACTGTGTCAAAAACAAGGGCCAACAGCACCAGAACTGGCTAGAATAAAAACAAAAAGCATTCCTTTTTTAACAAAACGAAACTAAAGATTCACACACGAGTTTGTTGTTTATTTCTAGTTGTTTTTGTTGCGTTTGTTTGTCTGTCCTGTTCACTGCCGGTGGCTTCCTGCAATTTGGGTGCTGCCGGAGCCGGAGCGGCTCTTAAAGCGCCGGACGCAGGTGTTGAATGCCACCAGGTGGGAAACAGTGTCCCGAAGAAGCAACTCGAAGCTAGCTTTAAAAATAAAATACTATAGACTTCCAAGAGACTTTCTGTTAAACTAAAAATTGAGAGAAGGAATACTTTTTCCTGCGATCTCAACCCACAACGATCAATGACTTCTCGCGAATCTCTAATCCAGTGTGCCTCCTGTGGGGAGACGGCGGCATCCTTTTCCCTATACGCCTGGCAGTGGCGGAAGGAGGCGTGGCAAGCCAAGAGAGACACGAGGAGGATCACAAGGGGAAGTGAGAGGTGCTGGGGGCAAACAGAAACCGAGGCGGCTTTCCTTTCTGACACACCATTTTGCATGTTGCATGACGCCGTCGCCGGCGCCCTCTCTCTCTCTTACCTTTACCCGTCCGAATGGCGCATATGTCACTTGTCTAAATAGCAGCGACAACGTTCACCTGAACTGGCCAACACGATGGGGCAGGTGGGCGAGAGGAGAGATGAGGGGTTTGCAGCCAACTGGCCATGCATGCAAATGCAACATTTGCAACTGTTTGTGCGGCCGTGTTTTTCCTACTCTGCTCTTTCGTTGGCCATCTTCTCTACTCTATTTTTTGTTGCTGCTTTTGGCAACAAGGTGGCAACAACGACACGCGGCAGCACCAACAACCGGCAGTAATTTGGGCGCCTTGTCTATGAGTGTTTGCTTAGCCGGGGAGGTGATAGAGTCTAAATGAAAAACAGGTAAACTAGATGGATGGGTCAGAGGTGAATGAAAGATTTGCACCTCTAACTAGGATGAATATAAACTGGGAACTGTCAAGGGTTTTCAGTCTTTGCAGTTGCAGTCCCTTTAGTTATAATTATCCTTGATAATTGCTTGGCTATCCCATGGCGGTTTAAAAACTTGGCTTAAACCTGTTGCCAGAGATTCAAGATCCAAAATACAGCCGCAAAAACGGCGAAAAAGGGCCAACAGTTGAGTGGAAATTGTGCAGTTGGGAAAAGTTGAGCACATCAATAATATATTTCATATTGGACAGCAAAGCAATGCACCCCAAATAAAAACTTGGTAAATACTGAAAACGCAATGCCTTAAACCCTTTCCTATATGGACTTTCCCAACCACACACTAGAACA
Source organism: Drosophila vallismaia (assembly GCA_035047325.1). Taxonomy (NCBI): domain Eukaryota; kingdom Metazoa; phylum Arthropoda; class Insecta; order Diptera; family Drosophilidae; genus Drosophila; species Drosophila vallismaia. Next base: position 19,304,343 of record JAWNPU010000090.1, on the reverse strand, counting down.
CACACATGGCAACGTGTTATCCCTGAAATTCAAACAAATGGCAAAGTTAAATTTGAAAATAATAGAAAAACTTTTCACAGTCACTCTGGCAAACAGCAACAACAATAACAATAAAGCAAGTAAAGCAACAAAAACAACAAAAATAAGGACAATAACAAAGAACAAACAATAACAATAATGCAACTAAAATGAAACTATTTCGAGTGAAATAAATCTGTTGGAATGTGCAAAACTCCTCTGCCAGCGCATTGCGGCTTGCATTTTTCCAACTTAAGTCGAAAGTGGATGTATCTGAATGGAGGGTGGTGGGCGAATAGTGGTTTGGTATTAGGGGGCGTGGCAACTGAAACACTAACAGCAACAGCAACAGCAACAGCAACTGGAAGTGGAATCATTTTTATTGCCAAACGTGTTTGTTGCTCAATTTAACTAAAAGTGCTGCCAACATTCGCAGCTGTCTCTCTTGTTTCCTTTTCATTTGTTGCCAAAAAGGACAGAGGTGGCAAAAAGGATATTGGAAAAGGGTACTGGAAAAGCCATTGTATCTGTTAGATACTGAGGAATAGAAATATCCTTGTTTTTATCCAACTGAAGTGATTAGATTATTAAAATATTCTCATTATTTAGCCCTATATACCCTTTAGACAAAAAGGATAAACAGCAAATGCGAAAACTGAAACTGAGAGAAAAGACAAACTTTTGTTGGTCATTGAACTGATTGCTATTTTAGCCGTTGCCGTTGCCGTTGCCATTGCCATATCAAGGCATAAATATCACAAAATGAATTTATTTATAGGTATGTACCAGTATGTACTGTACATGGAAATGGAGAGACAGTACACATGTGAGGATATTTATTGCAGGCATTGTTTGCCCATATCCTCAATATCCCTGTGTTGCCTATTTATTTGCCGCCTTCCGCTTTCCTATAGTGTTTATTTGCAACTTTCTTTTTCTGGCCCGTTCCGTTTTGTTTTTGGTGATTTGAAATCGATGCATAAATAATGGTTTATGCCGGCGGCTTTGGTTTCCCTTATTTCAACATTTTTGCAAGGACCCCGCCGAAAAAGTACATTGATTTACATAATTGAAGTATTACTCTTAAAATTATATATTATTTTATCCACACTTGAGAAATAACTAAAGTTGACTTTCGGAACTTACAGGAAAATTTCCAGTAATTTAATATTTATCATTTCAAAGTTGTTCCATCAATTTCGCCACGCACTGTACCGCTGACAGAGAGACCGGAAAATCACAGAAATGTGACAAACTTTTTCAATTGCACAATATACGAGCATAAATTTTATGCAATAAACAGCCAACCAGGAAAGGCAACAAAAATCGTTATGGAAAAGTTGCTGCTTGACACAAAAAAGTTAAAAAAAAAGAAACAATTCAGCTAAAATAAAAGATTACCAAATCAACAATCAGGCAAAAAGGGCGCGAAAGATCGTGAAAAGTTTTACCTGCTTTCGTGACGTTTGCCAATTGCTGCCGAATTCTCAATTCCAATGACAATCGCCTCCGGCCAAAACAAAAACAAATCCAAAAACAACAGGAGCAATGGCAACCAGAAACAAGGTGATGGCACGCCCACTTAGCCCACTGTCGGTTCAACGCCCCGCAAAGGGGGCAAAGAGCAAGGCAACCCCAAACCCCCAACCACCGACCGAACGGGTTTCCTCGCTTACGTGACTTGTTTCATAAACAAACAGAAGGCGCAGAAAATTGGCACAAAATTGCCAGCGCATCCTTTGCCAAAGGACAAAGGGGGCCCAGGTGTCGTAGGATTCATCCTTTGCTCACATGTCCTTCCTCGTCCTGACATTGGGCGCCGTGAAACTTTTCGCCCTTCGCTTCTCCATTGGCAATTTGGCACTTTTGCATACAAGTTGGTAATTGTTTCCGCCCAGTATTTGTGCAACTGCAGATGTGGCCACTTTTGGACATTTTAATCATTCAAAAGTCGCGGACATTTGTGCTGTTTTAGGCCATTATGAGACAGGACCTTCGTCGAGCTTTCACTCAAAGCTGGGACAGCTCTGAATGCGTCTCCTAACTTTTCTCATTATGCTCCACATACAAGGAATCTCTAGATTTCTTTCTTCGCCAAAAAGAATGGAAAACTAAAATAATCAGAAAGAGAAGTAGAAGGAAAGTCCTATCCACTTAAGGGAATCCCCCCCAAATGTAGAAGTTGGTTAACTTAAAATTAAACTAAATTTTTGGAAAACAAACTTATTAAATTTTTAGCATTAAACTAAAGTTCTGTTCCTATATCCTAATAGTTATCCCCTTTTTAGACACTTTTCTTAAAGTGTGGCTTAAAAGTGTAGCTTTCGCAGCCCATAGACAGGTGAATCAAGTTCTCAGCTCCCATCCGGGAGGGTGAATTCTGCGTGCGGCAAAAGTTTTCATGCATATTCAACATCATTAGAAAGTAAGTCAGGACAAAGTAGCTGAAGGCACCAAGGCGCCAAGGCAGCATGAACCAAGAACCTTCGCGAAAAGTAAAACAACCCGTTTAAGGCGCTAAAATGTAGACTATAAATTATGTCATAGGTATAGTCGACCTTTCTTCACGAAGCTCTCTATTCTCTGCCACTCGTAAGTGGGCTGAAAGAAGTGCATTTACAAAGTTTTGAAAGGAGTCTTAATTGCAGCGCTAGAGCGGATTGTTTAAGAGTTTAATTTTTCTCGGAGAGTGCAATCATTGAACGATTGGAAGCCGGTTTAAGTTTACAATTATTTTGACTAAATATTAAATTACGGTGCGGTGGGTAACATTTCAATAAGTCTATATTTAAGTGTAAATATAAATTGAATGAAAAGCAAATTCGATGCTCTCGACTTGCTACATGAGCAGGCAGGCGGCGCAGCATCGTCTGCCCGATCTGGTGGAACGGCGGTCCTGAAAGTTCCTTCCCTCCTCATGCAGCTGCTGTTGTTGGGGCTGCGGCTGCAGACCCCCTACTATGTCCAGGATATTCGTCTGTGTGAGGGTTACTTTCCTCTGCTTGGGATCATAGGACTCGGCGCCAATATTCATGGCCTGTTGCTCGTCCTCCTCTAAAAGCACCTCGACTTCTTCATTGTCCATAACCAGGTCTTGATGCATCTGGCTGCTTTCTCGCCAAATCGATTCGAAGCGGGGTCCGTAGGAGAGGTCCCCGGACGAGGCGGTGCTCCAGCGGGTGTAGGGGGCCACTGGAGGTTAAAGCAAGGGTATAGCAAAGGCCAAACCTCAGAGACGATTCGTTTGTAAGGACTCTTATACTCACGGTCATCGTAGAGCTTGCTGGCCAGCAGATCGACCTTAAAGGCTGGCACAAAAATCGGGGCATTCGGGTTGAGACGCGTATCCAGCGTACGACCTCGACTGCCGGCGGCCGAGGACGCTCTCGCTACCGGAACCTGTTCCGCGACCAGGCAGCGGGAGTGGTGTGGCGGACGCGGCGGTTCAGCGGGAGGCGGTGACTCCGCCCCGCCCACCTCCCGTTCGATTTCGTTGGAGGAGTCGCGGTCGCCTCCGTTGGACATGGTAAGCGAAACTGGTAAGGCTCAAATTGTTTTCCAGACTTTTACATTTGACTTTGTTCGACCGGTCATAAGTTTGTTGGAGCAGTTGTGTGGTGACAGGATCTGACAAATATCTCAGTACGCTCCTCGAAGTTGTTTCGTTAACGAAAGTGACACCACCACTACCCGAACGGTTCGCAGTGGCTTCAAGTAGGTGGGTTTCCCCAGAACCGTCGGTTCGATTCAACTTATTTGCACAATTTTGATACAGCTCCAGTGCGGCTCTGTTCGTGTTTACCTCTCCAAGTGCCCTTCCAAGGGGTGTTAAACAATTGTGTTTGTTTTTGTATGAAAATGCCTTGAATTGTCCAAATTAAATTTGATGTACGATGAAAATGCTACTAGGATGTGTCCCTTAGCCAAGAAGATAGTTTATCCAATTTAATTTTTTGTTTTGGAAAGCCAACTGGACGTAGGATTTCCTAGTTAAGCTCATTTTCGTTTTAGTTTCTTGAATAGTGATTAGCCAATAATCAGTTTAAGTTACACACTGAAATCCAATTTACTATGCCAGCATTTAATTTGTTTTTGACAAATGCCTTTTAGCTTTTAAACGACACTTTTGGTCTGCTGAGCGGGACACAAATCAAATTTGACAAATTTTAATTAAATTATAGACCCTACAATAATTTTAATAAGCCGTATAAATAAATTAAAATAAATTGCACACAAAAATGGGTGAAATTCCCAAAAACTCATGCTGGTATTTCTCCGCCTCTCTTTCTCATTTGGACCTCCCTATCTCTTTCTAGCAGTGCGTATGTGTGACAAATTTAATTTTGCTAAAACCACAAATTGACAAATATTTTCATTTCCCCCCACAACCCAGCAACACAGCTACGGCAAGAGCGCGGTTAGGAGAAGAAAGTTATACTCACAGGACTTTCACAGAATCTGGTGTATTTTAATTGATTTGCGCTTAAATTTATTGATTTCATTTTGTCAACAGTTGTTGCCAGATGAACCACAAAGAACCCGAAAAACCTCAGACCTCGCCGCCCACTCATTATGGGGACCCATGACTCCCGATCCCAGGCCCACGACCCACGACCCCTTTTAAGCCCACGTTGGCCCCAATATTTGCATTTGTTTTGTGCGTGCTAATTTGCATGTGCGAGTGTGTTAAAACATAAATTACTGGATCCTGCCGCCACTCCCACACACAATCACGTACAAATTAGTAAAAAGGACCGCCCAAGTAATTCACAATCGGGAATTTATGGCCAATTCATTGCATTTGCGCTGCTGCAACCGAACTAATAGCGGTTTCAACTATTTTTAGTTAATTGCGCAAATTACTTGCGCTAATTTATTGGCCAGCCTTGAATGGCGATTTTGCGGATTCGATCGCTGCAACTGGCCATGCGACTGGCCATGTTAATTAAAATGCAATATAAAATTTAAATTTAGTAAGAAAAGTGGATACCCAATATTATAATTGATTTTCAAAAGTCGGAACGAAACAAAAGTCTGACGACTGGAAACAAGTTTCAAGATTCCAAATACACACAAGCGAGCTCATTCTCGGTCTTTAATTGATGCGATTAAGTCTCATGGCAAGAGGAATTAATTTAATGATCCAATTCAATTCATAAATCCCCAGGAGCATGCAAAGAAGAGGTGTCTGCGGAGTGGGCCAACTTTATTTAGTTACTCAATCAGGGAAGCAAACAGCACTCGAGTTGTGCTGTTGGCCAGTTTCAGTTCGAGTTCCAGTTGGCAGGCGATGGGGGCAAAGTAAATAAATAAAGTCTTCGCACTTTCGTTGGATTGGCTCTCAGAGTTTGACACGTTTACGAAATAAGAAGATACCCTTTAAGAAATATACTCTATTTGACTACATTGTTTTTGTTTTAACGTTATTGCTTTTTGAAAAATTTTAATTATAACAAATTATTTCGTAAGAGAATAGATTTTAGGATTATAAGGAAAGTTAAAAAGTAATGGGAAATGAGCCCAAGAAGTCGTTCTGATTCTTTACCAGAACCAGTAAGTCACCAGTCGCCCAGCCCAACTGTCGGTCTTTCAGTCATTGAGTCACCCACTTGGTCAGTCACTTGTGCTGCACATTCAAGTGTCACTGATTTGAGGATAAGCACTTCACAGGCAACTTGATAGCCCCTGTTAGCCCCCACTCCGGGCTTCGGGCTCTGGGCTCCGGAGAGGATTGGATTGGTTCGCCGTGTGCCGGGCTGGTTGGTTGCCTGGTCAGTCAGCCATAGTTGCGAAATATCACAGTAGTACGCTCTCCCATTCGAGGGCCACTCGTGCAAAGCGAACTAATTTGAATATATAAAATCAGCAACAACTGCGAGGGAAACCCTACAGAGACAACTGGACAAAAAGACAGAGGGACACACAAACAGACAGACAGACAGACAGAGGGACGGACCGACAGAGGGACACTTTCAGATGGACAGAAGGCAAACGGCAAAGAGCAGATCCCAACTGAATGACTGCCTCAATGACTGTCTGGATGAATGACTTGGCCAACTGAAATTGATGAAAACAAAGGTTGTCATTGCGCTCAGTCATCTTTTGTCCCGCTTAATTGATACACCCCGAGTCCCTGACAAACTTGATTTAGTTTGAGGAAAAAGGATTTCTATCTCTAACACAATTAATTCATTTGTAAAAGTTGTGGGGTAAGAACATGTACTTTTTTGCTTTCTTCAATTTTTTGGACTATTGCGGAGTTCCTTCATGGAGGTATAGATCAAAAGAGAACCTTCCTAATCTGACTGCATTCATGGTACCAGGCGGACCGGTCGAGAAGCTAAACCCTTTCCGGCTAAAATTTGATAAATCGAAATTTCATTCAGTTGCGGAATTGAAACGCATTGCGCAGCATTTTTAAGCCGCTCGTTGATGACAAGCGGCCATCCTCCTGCCATTATCCTGGGCCCCTCTCCTGGCCTAAATCGGGGTCAAAAGTTGGGCCAAGCCAAGCGCAACTTATTTATAGTGGCCCGTGCGATGGCGACGCAATTTATCGTCATTAGAGGGAGCCGCAAACGAAATTTTCACTTGAAATTTTCACGAGCTGAAATGAAAATGCCTGCGGTGCTCTGTCGGTCTCGTCAGCGGCGGTTCATTCGGTTGAGTTCGGTTCTGTTCAGTTTCGGTTTGGCTCCTGGACTGCCTTTGCCTTTGTTAATGATGGTAGCACAGAAAGAAAATACTATTCATAGTAAATATTATCATTTAAGCCCGTAAAAGTAGGCAATAGATTTTGGATTCCAACAGTAAGGATGTTGAAAGACTCGTTGCTTGCTTTCATCGAGGAGATTAATTGCTTTCCCTCAGTGTACTAGGCGAGGAGACCTAGACGACGACAACGACGACGACGACAACGGTAATGATGATTACTGACGGTTTTAAATCATTCGCTAATTATTGCAATTGTTGCTCTCCTTCGTTGTCCTTCCTTGTCCTGTCCCGGAGTCGCTTTCCCTCTTTTGCTCCTTTTGAAATTCGCTTTTCCTAGCCCCCAAGCGTTCTCACTTGACCTGCAACCGAATAATTGATGATGGGCCGGCGACCCAGACTGGTAATCAAATACCCAAAGAGTTGATTCGCTTTTTGAGAAATTCGAGTGGCCACAAAACAAACAATTTCATGGGGGTGGACTGAACGGGTGGAAAAATAACACCCGACTGGGAAAAGTGATTGAGAAGTTTCTGTCCCGCCCCCGTCAAATAAAAAAGTACTTACATTCGTATGTATAGAATGTAGTTCGAAGCCCCACAGCAATCAACCTAATTTATTATGAACTCTGAAACCGATCGAAGCCGAACCGAACCACACACACGCCGCCAATGACTGTCATTCATCTATGAATGTTAATAATTTCAATTGGCGTTTGGCGAAATTTCAATTGCGAAATGCAACAGCCATAACAGAGTTGCGGCTAATGGTGGCATGATAACTGAGCCCTGGCAGTCCCTCTGCGGTTTTTGTCCTTTCTCGGTTACTTTGAAGCCCTTGAGTCTTGGGTAGAGCAAAAATATATATTTTGTAATACTAGTATTTCCTATAAAATTCCATTGAAATATTTAAACTGTTGTTGCTCTTTGGGAAGAGGCTAAATTATGCAGCTAGACTACATATTTGTATGAATATGCAAATATTTTTTATTACATTTATTGAATATGAAATATTCAAATATAAATATATATATAAATAAAGGCTTTAAAATTTAACTTTTTTAGCCAGAGTCTGGCCTTTAAAAATAATTTAATAATGAGTTTCTGTTAATTAAAAACCACAACTAGCAGCACTTGTCGAAATATGTTTACCGTGAAAACTCTTCAAAGTTCCAAACAGATCGAGCTTACATCAATATTTGTACGTACTTGCCCCTGCCCCAAAGCGGGGCACGTGCAGCCACCACCACGCCCTCAAGCTGGGCGGGCTAATGCCCACACATTGACACATACGTGAGCCCACGGACTGGCGGGCAGGCGGACAGACAAACAACTCATTTCGCTCAGTGAACTCAACAATAAGCATAAAAACATTCATCACTGATTCACTACGTGAGCTGGTTTGTCAATTATGATGGCCTAGGTGGATCCCTACAGGGATATAGGGATATATGTGTCCGGGGACCTGACGTGGCGAAGGTGGGAGGATAGTCGTGGCACCGGCTCCGGCTCCGGCTCTGGCTCTGATGATGATGATGAATATATGAGTGCTGCTGATTGAATATCAACGCGAAGGCCCAAAAGGAATTCCTCATGCATGTACTGACTTCCTCCTCGGCTTCTTTTAACACTTTTCGTCCTCGTTTCCGCTCTTTTCCGTATTACATGGCCCCGACACAGACCCAAACATACATCCTATCCCTGTGAGCATATTGCGCTAGTCAACTGTCAGATTTTCGTTGTGCCAGCATAAAATGTTAAAATAATGCCACACAGACATAGACAGGCCGTCTTTATTTTCCCAATGCTGCTGTCTCTCTCTCAGCTTCTCACTTTCGATTTGGTTTCGGTTCAGAGGTATCCCATTCCCATTTCCATTCCCGAGTCCAATCCCATCCCATTTCATCCAGAAATTTGGTCCCCACTCACCAGCTACATTATCTCCCATTTGTCGCATACAATCTGCTTGCCTTTTCTTTTATTTTCTCCTCGATTTTCCCCACCATTTTTTTTTTGCAGCTTGTTTTTGCCGTTACAGCCATTTCCGGTGACAGTGTAATATTGTAATATGCTTATGTCTCTGTCGTCTGGCTGTCTGTGTCATTTTTTTCCTGTTTTTGGTAGCATTTCGGCTGTGGATTCGGATTCGGTCATAGATAGCTTGAAACACATTTAGTTGGACGTGTTGCGGATCTAGAATTTGTAAATTTGTCCAAACTTACAATTGGTCTGCAATCTTTGACGAAGGTAGAAAGTGTTCCAAGAAAGGACACAAAGAGAAAGTTTCTGTTAAAGAGGCAATCCCTATTTATTCTCTTCCAATTGCTGGCATATACGTTTAGGGTAGCCTGCAATTCGTATTCACCTGAAATTGAATTTTATGGTACTATTTTTTGGTTTGACTACATTGCATTGTCAGCAAGATGAAAGTTGTGCAGCAAAGTTATTTATTGTTGCGTTGGGTTTTTGTTTTTGAGAAATCAATCAAATGAAATGCGACGACAACGGAGTTGGGCTGCAGGACTATCTGGGCGTGTGTATGTGTGGGATTTGATCAAATTAAAAGGCAACCCGTATGTCTTACTCACCCACGCCGGGATACTCAAATACCAATGCAGAGACATTGGCATTGCCATTTGAAGACAAGCAGTTGAAATGCATTCCATGTTGCCTGTGTGTGAGTGTGTATGTGTGTGGGTGGTGCAGCTCCTTTGTATATGTATGTGTTGGGGAAAGCATCTTCGTGTTCCTCGGCCCAACCCAAACACACCCATTTACGTGCTAAGAATTTTAATTAACAGATAAATCAATAAGAAATATGGACGATGGCTGTCAGTGTAACTCTCTCTCTCTCTCTCTTACTCGCACGCGCCCCGTCTCTTTCTGGGTGCGAGTGAGACAGGCAGACAGCAAAGAGGCATTGCCTCACCAACTAAATAAACTTCTGACTGCCAGTCGTCTGTGTCTATGATTCCATTCTATTTACCCCTTTTTCTCGCATTTGCCGCAGCCTCTGGCGGTCGTTGAGGAGAATCGCTGGGGCTAAGCTTGCACCCGGAAAAAGCCCACCAGCAAAGAAATTAGAGAAAAAGGCAGTTAAAATTGCAGCTTCAGCAGCAGCAACGGCAGCAGCAGCAGCTGGATGGGCCACGTTAACAGCCTGCGGCTTCTTGGCCTTGGGGCTGCCATATATCCGTAGACTTGGCCCACAGAAGGTATCCCCTTCAGTGGTTTGCACAAATTTATATATCAAGTGGCGCCATATATTCAGGAATTCATTAAAATTGTGCTCAAGTATTTAATCTTGTTGAAAGGATTTTTTGAAGCTAAGATGTTATCGTTGTTAGTCCTTTCCTATATAAAATATTTATTTAAAAATTAATTTTATTGCGAAGCCGCAGTTTTGGAATTCCCCACTCAAGTCCAAGTTCCCAAAACTCCTTTCGACCTCCTGCGAACTTTCCCAATTTAATTATTTTAATTTCCTGCGGACAGTTCCTTATGGAATGTTCCGCCACCGTTTCCGGCAATTCGATTCCCCAGATGCCCGGCCAAGAAGCGCACTTTCTCCCAACGGAACCGCTGCGCTTTCATTTTGCCAGCTTCACACTGGCTGGTAGCTGTTGGCTGTCGGCTTGTCCTGTTTTAGCCATTCTCTGTTCCGGCCAAGAAATTGTTTGGCATGGCAAATGCAGCAATAAATAGAATTACAGTCAAGTTCTTGATAACTTGCTAAAATGCACAGGGCGCACGAGGCGTGCCAGGCTCAGGCTCAGGTGCCGTGAAATTTATTATTAAATGAACAAAATAAATTTGCGGACCAGGAGAAGTCTGTGGCCACGTATTAATGACGCTTTTAAGCGCCGGTCCGTTGCCTGAATTTAATGACGGAACGTGCCACAAGTCACGGACCTGTATTTCTATTTGCCGGCAGTAGACGGCGACCATCAAACATCTAACGTGTGCAACATTTTGTTCGCATTCAAATAAAACAAATTTGTTGGCCTGGGGCAGCCTTTTGGCCCACCTTCCCCCTCACCTTCCCAGACAGACAGGCGGCAGAGCCAAAGTTTAATTTGAATATAATAGAAAAACTTTCACAGGAGGTCGCAAAACTAGAAAAGCTAGATGGGAAAACTGTGTATTCGAATTTCGAACATTGGTTTGTTGCTTATTAAAATAAAATAACAATTTGTTGTATTTGTATATATTTCTATTTTAAATATAAATTATTAGTTTTCAAAGACCAAGACTAGTCCCGAAACCCACCTTGAATCGATAATATACCACCTTTTAATCGTTAAAGTGGTCAAAAGTCAGTTTCTATAACGATGTGAGAGCATTTTTGGCCAGGAATGGAAGGAATGGAAAAACAATACTGCCTCGCAACCAAATTTGCTGCGTTTTGGCCGAATGGAATTCAACGGAAATAGTTTTGAAAATACAAAATATATATGTATGTGGAGACGTGGCTGCACGAGCGTAGAAAATGTTTTATGGCATTCGTGATTGTTGTGTCATTAAGTTGAAATTGTGTAGGTGGTCACAGGACACGGACCACGAGACGAAGTAGGAGACGGACATAGGCGGTAGCCGGGGGCGTGGTTCAGCGTGCGTGTGTCTATGGATGTGTGGGGGGACAATGGCTGCCCAATTTTATTTCTATTTCCAAGCGAGCCGAAAAAGTTGTAATCGAAAAAGTGTCTGTATGATTCTAGTTTTATGGCCACGTTTGCGCCTTCCTTTCTTGTTCTTTTTTTATAATTATTTTGTCGCAAATTTATTTATGGGTCGCGTCCTCACATATACAACAAGGAAACTTTTTCGCCAACGCAAATTCAAGCTGCGTTTCGGAAAGTTAAAATCTAGGAAATTAATTGGGAAAGTCAGAGGAGATTGAATTAAACTCTGTTAGTTTTTGCAATACTATTCACATGAATTCAAATAAAAGTCACATTACGGAATCAGTTTGTCTTACAAATTTCGATTACAATCCCGCAACGCACTGTACCCGTTAGTGCGTTCAATAATTTGTGTACAAATTCTTTTCGTGTATAAACCGAAGTCCCTTTATGGCCATGAAAACGTCAGCCCGGCGAGGCCATGGCCATGGCTGGCAGCAATCCACAACCGCGACCTGGAAGTGGAAGTTGTATTCACCTTGGCTTTTGGTTTTTTCCGCTTTCCGCCGCTTTCATTCATATTTCCCCCAGGACAATCGTATGTGCCTGTCCTGTGCCTGTGTGTGTGCTCTACAAGTTTTTGGTTGAGCATTTTCTCTTTGAAGTTTGCCGAAAAATCTGAACTCAAGCATTTGTTCAGCATTTTGTGAACGTCTGAAAAATACTCCAAGAATTTCTTCGTGGGCGTTTTCCGGGTTTCCCAATTGGGCTTTTCTTTCCTCTGAAGTAGCCGATAGTCATGATTACAAGAAGGATGGAAAAGTATGTGAAATATTTGATCTACTGGTTCGCAAAAAGTGTATTCCCCTTTGCGTTTTCCGCAAGTGTTCTATTTGTGTTTAACAGCTTCTTTGGGGTTTATTAAATATTCAAAAGAAAATTCTGCGGCTACAATGGCTACAGCGGCGCAACAAGCCAAAAATTAGTTTAATCTGAGATTTCTCAGGTCGCACATATTCAGTCAGGTGATGCCTGCTGGCTGTGCCATATCTATATATATATCTCGTATATATTTTCAATTTCTTTTCAATTTTTCCGCCTACCAATGCCTTATATTGTTTACGTGGCTTATGGTAACCGTTTTCTAGGTAAGTGTGCCCGATATTTGCATACATTTTACGGTGAATTTTGTTGTTGAGGAAAATTGCGCATACGCCGCGTTTTGTTTTCGTCTTGCTGACACAGTTGCGAGTGGGTGGGAAAAATACTGCCGACCTCCAGGCAGCCCTCCGACTCGGCAGCAAATCAATTTGGCTTGCATATTTGCATAATAAGCATGGGGGAGACCCAGTTTGTTTGTCACTCAGCCAGCCTGTCACTTGATCAATATGTGGATGGCGTGCTCATAAAATGATTTCCCTGCTTCCCAGCTCTAGCTTTCCTTTATTATTTTGTTTTCTTGCCCCACAAACTCATGGCAAGGACTGCGCGATCGGGTCAAGGAGCTGCGACTTAAAGTGGCAAAGCGCAAACGTCGAAATGCCGCATCAAATAAGTTTCTCAAAGCCTTGGGGCTTCAATTCAATATGACACCTTCGAAATTCAAATCAAATTTTACCCATTTACCATGAGTAAAGTAATTTAAATTTATGTAATGACTTCTGATCTCTCATGACATGTAATTTGTCTGTAACAAATATCACCAATATGTCTTTGGTAGTCCTTTACTAACCAAACCGATTTCGCTCAAGTGATTTTGATTATTGGCCACTTAACGCTGCGGAGCAACAAACAACCCAAAAACAAAATCGATAAACAAATGGCCAAATTATCACTTTTCCGCCACAACAAAGAAATAAAAAAGAAGCAACAACTGAAGCAAATCTGTTGGAAGGTCAGAAGGAGGGGACAGTACCATGGGGAAACGGAGGGTGTAGACGGGCCCCAGCAGACGGGCAGACGGGGTGTGTGCCAAGCAATTCATCTATTCAAACAAAGCCATCCATTCAGACGGTGTCATTCATGGCAGCGATGCTGCTGGCCAATCGAGCGAGGAGCATCTCTGGTCATTCATCTTAAGCCGCCGCCGCCGCTGTCAATCCCCTCTATGTGCCCCGTCCTGCTGTCTCCGGCCCCTGGAAATCAATCCGCCCCACTCCACAATCCCGCCTAACAAACTCAGATCCATACCCAATGCTTGTGTTGGCAAGATAAATGGCTTACAGATTATGATCAATTTGTAGCGGAGCCAGCGAGCCAGAGACCGAAACAAGGATATCCCCATAACACATGCCCAGTGGCCTTGATGGCCACGCCCACACGGCCAAGCGCTCAGAAGAGGGGCGGAGGCTCAAGGCATCTGCTTATGACATCTTAAGTATGATCTAAAGTTGATAAAAACCAACAAAAAAAACATTAAATGAAGATGTTGCTCAGGATGTATGATAAATTGTGGCAAATCGACTGCAGATTGGCACATGTCCCACAGGGCGGATGAGTAATGCAAATAATACAATTACTGCTTAATACGAAGAATATTTATATATGTGAGTTTATAAAAGTGAAAAGTTTGTTGTATGTAATAATTTCGTAAGACTAACCTTCGAATTTTGACGTTCCAAACTATTTAAATGTCCAACGGGGCGGATGAGTAATAAACAACTTTGGGCCACGGTGCGTATGAGTAATAAAAATTTAACTTCATTCTACAAAAAGAAACAACAAATATTAACCTTTGTTAAAAACAATGTTATGTTTTAAAATTAAAGTAATTCTTTTCTTTATTAAAAATTCCTCATACATTTTTCTCTTATCCCACGGGGCGTATGAGTAATAAAGTTGAAAAGCCAATGAAAGTACGAAATAAAGTTATTTTTAAGCAATAAATACAACAAAAGTGGAGAGTGCATAATTTACATTAATTTAAGGCTTACCCAATATATTTTCCAATACGATTCAAATACTTGCTGAACCTTTAATACGCGTTTCGATCCCCTTTCGGACATTTGGGTATTTTGTGTTGATTCCTAAGCCCGAAACTACAAAGTGTTTAAGCCAAAGACAAATCCATTGGACCAAAGCAGCTCCATGACAGGTGGCATTGCCTGGGAAAAGGACGAAAATGGGCGGTGGGAAGCAAATATTTATTTGAGCTTTTATTGCGGACCCTAACGTAGGGGCTTTGGTTTCGGAATACGGAATCTGCGTTGCGTTTGCTGCACACGCAATGCGGGCAACCCCGCTGCACGGCAAAAAAACGATTCATCTAAATTGGGTTTTCAATGTGACTAGTGGCTAGTTTTTCCATTCGAAATGAGGTTTTTTCTTACAGCGTACCTGCGTGCGCTTAACTGCTGCAAGCTTTGATAAGAGACCCCAAGCAGCGTCGATCCCATTGTCCTTGCTTTGTTGTCGTTGTTGTTACGCGTGTTAATTCCCTTTGATAAAATAATGCCTGGGATAACCTTTAAATGGTTTCCACTGTGTGTTGGTGTGTGTGTGTGCCCGCATGCCAAATCTCGACCTGCACACCCCACACCACTTCCGATTTCGTCTTTTTTCAACCTCTTTGTGGGCGCCTCCCACGCAATTAAGCTTTATTTATTCTCGGCCTCAGCAATTGATTGCTGTGCCAAGCAATAAATGTATAAATAAATGTTATTGAGCACAAAACCAGAAGCGGAATGGAAGGAAATCCATCAACCTTGACGAAATCAAAGGCCATGTTAAGTAATATCAGAATCTTTTCTTGGATCTTTCCCCGAACACCATTTGTCCAACACTAATTGGTGCGAAAATAGCACGCCTTCTGAAGACACAAGACGAGACAAGTAGAGTTTAATATGGATAAGTGTTAAAGTTCAGACTTGTAGTTGTTCACTTTTGGCTTTGAGTTAAACGTGGTTGAAATAGTTCAAATATATTGTAGAATCTCTTTATCCTCTTCAGATTATCCCTGGAATCCTCATGTAAAAGGTAACCATTTCTCCATTTTGGTGACCTCAAACCCCACTGATTAACCCGAAACTCAAGTCCATGTACTGGAATCTGCATATATGCAAAAAACAGACTCGAAAACAGAGGGTACCAGAGCTAAGCTGAAATTGAATGGGAGAAACACACAAGAAGAAAGTAAAGCCAAACAAGCTGTGCCGCTCATAAAAAATGCTTAAATTCGAATTATTGCATTCGTTGTCCGTCTAAGCTAAAACCGAGCACCCAAAAACCTCAAGCGCTTTCCCCGACTTTCTTCTTTCACTTTCTGCGTCGCGCTCTTTCTCTTCTCCTGTCTCCTGTCTCTGGTCTGCGTGTTTCTTTTGCACATTTGCGGGTGTTTTTGGCAAGCGCCTTAATGCTAAGCAATTTGCGTTAAATGCGAAAGAGATTAAAACAATGTTGCATTTCTAATTGTTTTTAAGCAACGACGAAAGGGGAACAAACAACGACGCAACGACTACGACTACAATGATGATGATGATGATGAGGATGATGGGTGTGGAAATGGGAACGATGATGATGATAAGGACGTTGCCAGCGTACGTGGCCCACATGGCGTATGAGCAACGCAATTGCAGTTTAAGTATTTTGTATTTATCACAAACGGAAGGAGCACTAAATGAGATTATTCGGTTGCGTTATACTCTGCGATTGCTCACAGGAATAATAAATATGTAAAGACTTTAAAATAGAAGTTAGAATGTAAACTACCTCAAAATATAAGATAGTTAAACGCTTTCATATCAACTCTTTATTCCAATTACTAAAATTACTAAAAAATTCAACACTCTCATTTCAAGAGTCGAAAAGTTGCAAAAACACAAGTGTCCTCCCATCGCCAGGCGCCTCGGCCAAGTTGGAGCACAAAAGTTCAGCTAATTCCCCATCGTAATTGAAACCATTTCAATGTTAATTAAATCTATGCTAGCTATCTTTTTCGTTCCATCTAGCCACTTTCGCTCCTCTCTCTCTCTGCAAAAAGCTGCAATTTTTAAAGCATTTCAAGTACGTCTAGATACTCGAAATATTTAAGGAGAAGGCTGACTAATGAAGTGTTTTTTACGTGCCCTTTGGAATCGCGATAAAATCCAGGTGGCTTGAAAACTGAAAGCAACTTCTCTAAACTACATTAAGTTCTATTCAGCTTTAATTGTTGGACATCAGACTATCCATTATGCATAAATCTTTCATGTACGTTATGTATTTCAGATTCTAATTGGCACATGGCGAGCCCCACAACTGATTCGACCATTAGCTCATAATTACCTCATCCCGAAAGTTCAAAATTAAATCCATTCACCAAATATCGGCAACTGTCCGCATATTGAATGTAACCATTTATGGGCGGAATGGTGTGTGGAATGCACTTAGTAGTTGGTAACCACATCATTTGAAATTTGCTCGATAGCATTCTGACCACAAATTTATGAATGACTTTGGTTTTCGGGTTGTGAGAGGAGCGAACGAGCTCTGCATAATGAATAAGCCGAATTAATAGAAGCAATTTATATTTTCGATTCGTTGTCAAAGGAAATCAACATAAATGAGCTAATTATAGGGCAGACACTCCAAGAGCTGTGTCCGTCTTGCCGTCTTGCCGTCTTGGCGTCATTGTGTGCTGATCTGATTGAGTAAACCATCAATGTGCGGTTGGCTTTGCAGACCAGCCGATTCCAGGATCTCAAAGCCCAGACTCCGGTAAACAATCAACCCTAACCTCTCCTCACACCTTCCGCAATTTAACCCACAGTTTGTCACCCGGTCGAGAGGTCAGAATGCATTTGACAAATTCCGTATTGTTTTGACGACATTTTAATTAAGGAAACCGCCTCATGCTCTCAAGACTCTAAGCCAAAAACCCCAGGCATCTCAAAGGAGTAATGCAATCAGAATTTGAGGTTTCTCCGAGCTGGTTTTGGAGTTTGAGTCTTCTACATGTGTGAGAAAGTAAATAAGTTCCAAGATTGTCCATGTCCATGACCTGCTTATAGACAAGAAATAACATTTAGTTCAAAGGCTGGGTTATTTTTTTTGACAGAATGCCAACCATTCAATTATAAATAAGCCAATGAAAGAAACATGAAACAGGCAAACTACCTCAATTACAGAAATTTACTTCAATTAACAAAAACTTAATAATGGAGTAATTTGCACAAACTGGTTTATAATTTGTTTGATGGCAAAGTTCCCTGGCAATCTTTCTGGCAATGTTTCTCCCTTGCTCGCATGCATTCGTGTGTGATAAATGAATTTAAAATTTTACAAGAGGGCGCCGGGAAACTTTTGCAATTGGTCACTTGAAAGAAACAAGAGCTTGGAGAGGGCAGCACAGATAGTTGAAAACCAAAATAATGCGGTTTTGTGGCTAGAAATCAAAGGCAGGACCAAGAAACATTTACAAGCTGAGAGTCTGCATATGAAAATCGTAAACAAACAATATTTATTTGAGTCTAATACATTGTGATTGGTTGAAAAAAGTAGAAGCCGCAAAACCAAATGTTCAAGATACGAAGGAGTGTCCGATTCAGTCTTAGTATAATGGCAAATGGTCAAAGAAACTTAAATTTCCAACGCTTAACTCGACGTACATAAAAGTAAAAGTTTTCACTAAATTTTCCTACTTTCGTTTGTGGAAAATGAAAAGAGGAAACTGAAACTGGTGTCGATTTTTTCCCTCTAAGCTTTCTAGTTTCAAACAGTCACAACTATTTTATGTTAATTAATTTAAAGTGGATACCATTTTTCGTTTATAAAAGTTTCATAAGTCGCAGAAAGTAATTTAAATTTGTTACAACAATTTTATACCTCTTGGCTTCGATTTTCATTCACAATTTTCCATTTTTCCTTACATTGTTTCCCCATTTCCTTTAGCTTGTCATCGCATGGAGGATTTCACTCAAGGTTGCCACCATGGCTCTGCCTATTTGCACAGGGATAATTGCCTTTAATTTTAAATAAGAATCGACTGAACGAACGGGCGAATCAAGGAAGCCAGTCATAATTGGCGCCCATCAGAGCGGGACGGACGACAAAAGCAAATGAGATGGCGGATGGACTTTCTCTGCTTTTTCCATCGTCCTTTTCAGCTGCATGTCCTTGCTCGTTGGCCTCCGACAATTGTCCCTGTCATCGCTGACAATCCTGTCGCCGTCATCGATGTCGTTGATAATGATGATTGTCATGTAGGGATTTTATAATCTCAACAATTTCAATGTCCTTTCCATTTTGTTGATTTACACATTTGCTTATTGTTTGTGTGCCACACTCCGTGGGATTTCTTTTTGTCAGGGTGAATAGCAAATTGAAGGCAATTTCGATCGTTTGTTTCTTAGGCCAAGGCCGCCTTCGCTTTCTTCCCTTTTTTCAATATCTTATATTGTCAGCCAAGGGCCGCAAGTAAAAGCGTCAAAAGTCATGAATGATTCATGCAGCTTAATAATTGAAATGTGTAATTTTACTTTGAAGACTAGTGCTTTCACAGCAGAGAATGTATATTAATGAGTGCCTTTCAATCAGGGAATCAGATATTCAGGTCAATTCATCTACTTTGTTAATTAAATAACACGAAAATCATGCATAGTTTTAAGGTTCCTTCACCGTAATGCCAGGAATTTCCGCCTCGCCAATGTCCAAAGCCCTCTATCCTCTCCAAGTGCTCAGATATTTTAGCTATGCCGTAAGTCGATTAGGTTGTCTCACTTCCCAGCCTCAAGAATCTAGAGATTCCTTACATTTTCGCTGCCACAATTCTGTGGGATATCCCCGGGATAAGTTTAACTTATTCTTACCCCTAACAAAAAAAAGTAAACTTTTGACAGTTCCATGGGTTGGGCCCTGTAGAAGTTTTTGTTCGGCTTCGACGGTTGACTGGCTGAATTGAACCTTTGAGCCGGTTTCCCTCTTCAAAAGCGCCAATACAAATGTTGATTCGGTGGATAAGTTGTGGCCGCAAACTTTGCCACATGTCACATGCCACACTTGGACATAAAAAAATAAACATAGACAAAAAAGGAAAGTTATAATTCACTTAAACAAGTGTCCATCGAATGCTGGCAATAAATCCCATTAGTTTTTGGACACCTTTAAGGCAACCCGAATTCATCCATTAGCTTTCATTCAATTTTGTGGGATTTGGTTTAATTAAAAATGTAGTATGGGCTGTTTGGGCAGTTGTGTAATTAAAAGTTTAAAGGTCACAGCCATTGTCCTTGCTCTGTTTTGCGAACCAGCCATGCTCACCACGCCGCTTCCCTTCCGGTCTCCTTTGGCATTGGTCTCCGGTTTCCGCTTCCGCTGGCTGGGTAATAAAAATAGCTCACGTGTCACGCCCATAAAAGTCACACATAAAACAACAAAAAACTGAGGAGAGGGCAAGAGATATTCCTGAGTCGACTTGGGAAATACCCTCTAGCTTGGAGGTAAATAATATTGATATCAGTACCTTATTTAATTATCATTTTGAAGAGTAAACTAGTTATGTTATTGTGAAATCCAAAGGAGGCCTTGGTTTTATTATGAAGACCTTGCAGGACTCCAGAAACCAATCATCCCCTTCTGTAGGACACATCAGCGAGACACGACAACGGCAGTAGAAAATTTAATTACAAGCAAGAAAACATTAAAATTTTGTAATTCTATCATAAAAATTTGTTTGTTCTAGAGAAGACGGAAACGAGGGGCCGAGTGGGATGAGCTGGATGCTCATAGGACAGAGAAACAGGTGCCGCCGCATCCCATGGCCAGAAACATTAACATTCGCTATCCACCTACACTCGTACTGGTAGAATTTCCTCAATAAAAGTCCAACCAGATTAGCTTTCGTATCTCCACCCCATCCGGCTACTCAATTCCCTCTCCTATCACTGCGGTTTTTAATTACTTTATATTATTGGCCAAGTTTTCGGGTAAAGATTTCCTCAGTACATAAAATCTATGTGGTGTGAAATGAATGGAGCAGGCAACAATGTGTTGTACATGGTACTTGGACATGGTCCGAGGCGAGAGTTGTGGCATCCATTCACTGTTGATTGCCATACACCGAGCCACGGATGAAAAATCAAGACACACTGAAACGAAATCTGTTTCTTGAGGGAGATATTTGGAGTATTGTTTAATTTGAAACACATACGAATCATTTTTGTTGATTTTTTGACCACTTTACGGTTTCGTAAACTCTAAATATTTGATTTAACTTCTTGAAGTATTTATTTATTTCAGTATATTCATTATTGCATTCGTATTGTGAGATACGGAAGCCGTTCGTCCTGTTCCTTTGTTTTCTCGCCACCGGGCGTAGTTCATTTTGCTGTGGTCCATCATCGTTCTTGTTCTCCTCAACGAAACATGCGTTGGCATTCCAGTTTCCTTCTCTCGTCTTTTGTATTTCTAACAGGTCCTACTAGGACCAACCAGTACCAACTAAAGCCCGAATAACAACAACACATGACACGTGTCACAGGCTGCGACCACAAAAGCAGGGAGTGAAGTGACAAAAGGGTTGAGCCTGAATCATCAAGAGGCTGTCGAGGGTTGGAAGAAATCTAAGTCTGGGAGTGGAATCCAGGACAAAGTTAACTCCAGGATACGCCAGAAAGTTTTCCTACGCAGACAATGGTAATGGATTTCTGTAATGATTAACTTAGCTCCTGTCTAGATACCACTTTTCCTCTTCTTTTTCTGATGTTCCCACAATGAGGTACTCCGTTTTATGTAATTAGCTAAGTGAATGTCATACCTTAAAAAAAAAACAATTAATAGAAGTTAACTAATTGTTTACAAATCAAATTATGTTTTGGAGCATTGCTATATCAAGCAGGCATTATTTTTAAGGATCCTGAACTTCCTGTCTCTTTTTTTCCTTCTCTTTCGTAGTGTAATTAACGCCTTTTGTATTCGATTCCAAAAACATATTTTGCATATTGTTTTTCGCCATCCTTTGCATGCAGAGATGCCAAACTTCATATGTCATCATAGGGATTGTTCTCTTATTTTTTATTTGGTTGTCTATTTCAACACATTTTCTCCTTGTTGTTTATTTTAGGGGTGGTGTTCCGTGGGTGGCTGTCACTGTGCAAAGAATTAACAAAACAAAAAAATTCGTATGCGTATTGAATGGATCTGAGTACATTGGCATCAGCATCAGCAATAGCATCGACATCGGCATCGGCATCGGAATCGGCAGCGTTGCATTTCAAATTTCAATTTACCGACAACTGTTTCGATTGTTTACATTGATTTATTTACGTTGTTGTTCATGCGGTTTTGGCCCAGTACCAGGGCTGTACCTATCCCTATCGGCCACCAACGCCCCCAGTCTCTCTTTTTTCTCTAATCCACTAATACCAGTGCTGTGCCGCTTTGGTTTCGCCCAGTTTCCATGCCTCTGCCATGTTTTTTTCTTCCTTTTTTGCCCCCCATGTATTGCAACTGCATTGAAATGGATTTATTTGTACTTGCAAAATATTTTCGGCAAAATCCTGACGCACGCAAAAATTCTGTTGGTAGTTTTTGGCTCGGTTTCGTTTTTGGTTTCGGGGAGATTGCTTTTTTACATGCCATATACAGTACCATATCCTACTCATAGATACAATAGCTACTGTTTATATTTCACAAGGACCAAAGGACTAAAGGGTCAAAGGGGAGAAGGGCACTCCATGAAGATCAGCTCAAATGGCACAAAGGCCTCGGAAATTCATTTCATCCGATTGGGTCCTTAGCTTTCAGCCGAGCGACTGAATAAGCTAAATTTAATGAAAGGTCTACTGATACTGATCAGTTTTCACATATTTTGACGAGTACTTTCTGTGGCATTAAATCATAAGTAGCTACCTCCTGTTGTTTGTCTCCTTCTTGCCTTTAACAATTTTTGATAAAATTCTCATATTACAAACCGCAGCGTGAAGTGCAAAATGGTGTACACTGTCCATTCTAATTATAAACTTTCGCGATGCAAAGTGTTTTTACACCTTTACACACACTTTATCCTATAGACACAATTTGCGAGTACTTTCGCAAAAAAAAGTAAAAACCGCAGCCACGAGTCCTTAAAATAGCAACATAAAAAGCAAAGAATGTGGGAAGAAAAAGCAAAGGATGATAAAAAAAATGTTTTTGTTTGTCTTTTTTCAAATTACGATGAATCTTTCCAAAATTAAAACACGAGTCTTTTTTCGGGGACACAAAAATAGGGAGTTAATTTTAGCGAAATTCCAGAGAAGCTTGTTTTGATGTACCAAGAGATATCTCTTAAATTGTAATTAGTAAATATTGTTTCGTTTTAATAACCGATGGTTATAACCTAATTAGGTTGAGGCAGGTGCTATGCAAATATTAAGTCCTAACACACACCACTCCCCTACAACACACTCCAAAAGTCACCGACTCGCTGACTGCGGCTCGACTTGACCTCATCTAATTGAAAAGCCATTAAAAAGCTTTCAGCTGCTCATTATACATTTAAATATTCGTTTTTTTATTCGGTGCACAAAACTGTTCGCCACCGCCCCCACACTTCATCATGCATATTGCGAGTTATTTTAATGCTTCGCTCATTTTTAAAGTTCATGTCCTGGCAGCGCAGAAATGCAAAAATGTAAAAAATCACACACGAGAACTTTCTCCCACAAAACACATGTTTGGCATGCAATTTTGGTTCAGGTAACTGCATTCTTTCCTTCCATATTCATTGGCATGGAGTTCGCTTTATGTAAAACATAGACGTTATACATTAATTCATTTGGGTTCGTGAAGGTGGCGACGAGGCAGTAGGAAATGCTCGTTAAATTGGTTAATTTTGGTTGTAATTGGTTGGAAAAGGGAGTACCTGGTATCATATAGTCTTGAAAACATAAGAACATTTAGCGACCTCTTCGATCTTAAAGGCACCAATCTGTCACTGGCCACTCTAAAATGGATTCGGACACCGCACACCAAATTCAATCCCACAACAATCTAGTTGGAAACTGTCTTGGCTGTTCGCTAACCACTAATTCTATAAGAGGCCGGAACAGGTTGCACAATTATGAGAGACAGCTTCCCGAGGGTAACTGCCGATGGGCCGAGCATCAGAGAGGGGGAACGGCTTAAGCCAAGAGGGAAGGCTTTAAGCCACTTAACGAGATGAAAGCATCATCAGGTATGCAATGCGAGATGTAATCGAGTATGGAATAGAATAGAATGGAATTCAAGCAAAAAAGAAATGGTTAGATGCCGAATAAAATATTAATAATTTCGGAGAGGAGGTGGCAGGATCTAAACTACATATACCATTGAATGGGTGGACAGGTGTCGTGCTTAGCTTACACAACAATAAACAAAGCTTCGGGTTGGGTTAACCGGCTGCGTGCCTGGGAATTGGACCAGCAACGACTGAATGCTTTTCCGGTTGGCAATCTTCTGGGAAATTAGTTTAAAAGGTCAACGAAGACGGTGGCGGCCAAGAAAACGTCGAAAAGAGCCAAAATTAACTGCGTAACTAACTTGTAAACAGATTATTTATGATGCCAATCGAGGGCCCTGGAAAAGAGTTAGTGGCTTTCTGACTGTTGCCAATTTCGAGAGCAATTTTATTACACTTGCCACACTGGCAGACTGGCTCTAACGACAGCACAAAATAAAATTATAAATTGCACTAAAAATTAACAACTTCACCAACAATTCCACTTAAAATGTTTATTGCGCTCATTAATTTTTCGCTTGTTTTTGGAGAGTTGTTGGTTTGTTGCTGTTTGGCTGCTTTTGGCTACTCTCGGTTGTTGTCGGTTGTTTTGGCCAACACAATAAAATTTGAAATAGCAGCGGCCAGAAGTCGAAGCCAAGCAGTTCGGTCTCAGGAATTGCATTAAAGTTTCAAGAGCTTTAATTTCCAATCTCCTACGACTTTCCTCCCATTCTACGACTGTCTGGCGTGGCTTAATGAAAATTCCGAGCAGGCAAAATATAATTTATGCCTTCTATATGGTTTATTGAGTGCGATTTATACGACAGGAGGCGACATCGGACGGATTCAGCCAATTCATTGCCAATACAAAGAGAGATATATGTGCGTAATAATAACAGTAAACAAGGACATCATCAACCCAAAGTTATTGTGCTGAAAATGTACATGCAAATACGTACGAGTTCGAGTATGTGTGTAAAAATTATAAAATAAATTAAATATTAATATTAACAATGCTGCCGCCGCCGGACGAGCTATAAATAAGGCGACTTAAAGTTTTAATGAAGCGCATAAATAAAATGCGTAAATAAAGTTCATTTTATTTGCCTGACCAAAGAGCGAATTCCAAAAGGAAACAAAGATTAATAAAAATTATTCGTAAAAAAACAATTATTGTTTATAATCAATGGATCAAATAGCGCTTGTCGCAGCGAAAGTGCGATAATGAAAATAACAAGCTGGACTGACCTTCGATTATGGATGCGTTTCATTAATAAATGGAAACCAATCAATATGATTCAAATGCTAAAAGCTGATCAAATTTTTGGATTTTTTATCATTTTTTCTGATGGAATCCCTTTGAAAAATGAAGAAATGTCTGAGAAGGACCAATCTTAGCCTTGAAATGTATATACCTTCGACAATTCATATCCGATCCTTAAATGGAAAACCTTAAATGATTCGTGAATCGATTTTCTATCAATCTACATTAAAATACGGGACCAAACTACTTTTTAAATTTTTTATCACTTTTTCTGGGCTATCATAAATCATAAAAATCTAAAATCATAAAAATGCTTTGAAAGCACAAATGGTCCAAAGCGATGGCTATATCTTTGCCAATATTCATCCGATTCTTGAGCGGAATACCTTAAATAATTCGTGGATCGATTTATTATCAACCTACATCAAAATATGGGACCAAACTACTTTTTTAATTTTTTGTCACTTTTTCTGGGCTTTCATATATCATAAAAATCCAAAATCATAAAAATGCTTTGAAAGCACAAATGGTCCAAAGCGATGGCTATATCTTTGCCAATTTTCATCCGATTCTTAAGCGGAATACCTTAAATGATTCGTGAATCGATTCTCTATCAATCTATATCAAAATATAGCACCAAACTACTTTTTAAATTTTTTGTCACTTTTTCTGGGCTATCATATATCATAAAAATCCAAAATCATAAAAATGCTTTGAAAGCACAAATGGTCCAAAGCGATGGCTATATCTTTGCCAATTTTCATCCGATTCTTTAGCGGAATACCTTAAATGATTCGTGGATCGATTTATTATCAATCTACATCAAAATATGGGACCAAACTACTTTTTTAATTTTTTGTCACTTTTTCTGGGCTATCATGTATCATAAAAATCCAAAATTATAAAAATGCTTTGAAAGCACAAATGGTCCAAAGCGATGGCTATATCTTTGCCAATATTCATCCGATTCTTTAACGGAATACCTTAAATGATTCGTGGATAGATTTATTATCAATCTATATCAAAATATGGGACCAAACAACTTTTTTAATTTTTTGT
Source organism: Drosophila vallismaia (assembly GCA_035047325.1). Taxonomy (NCBI): domain Eukaryota; kingdom Metazoa; phylum Arthropoda; class Insecta; order Diptera; family Drosophilidae; genus Drosophila; species Drosophila vallismaia. The sequence continues at coordinate 19,278,516 of JAWNPU010000090.1, read as the reverse complement.
CACTTTTTCTGGGCTTTCATATATCATAAAAATCCAAAATCATAAAAATGCTTTGAAAGCACAAATGGTCCAAAGCGATGGCTATATCTTTGACAATTTTCATCCGATTCTTTAGCGGAATACCTTAAATGATTCGTGAATCGATTCTCTATCAATCTATATCAAAATATAGCACCAAACTACTTTTTTAATTTTTTGTCACTTTTTCTGGGCTATCATAAGTCATAAAAATCTAAAATCATAAAAATGCTTTGAAAGCACAAATGGTCCACAGCGATGGCTATATCTTTGCCAATATTCATCCGATTCTTAAGCGGGATACCTTAATTGATTCATAGTTCGATTCTCTAACAACGTACATCAAAATATGGGACCAAACTATTTTTTAAATTTTTTATCACTTTTTCTGGCCTTTTATAAATCATAAAAATCTAAAATCATAAAAATGCTTTGCAAGCACAAATGGTCCAAATCGATGGCAATATTCATCCGATTCTTTAGCGGAATACCTTAAATGATTCGTGGATAGATTCTCTATCAATCTAAATTAAAATCTAAGACAAAATTATTTTTTTAATTTTTTGTTACATTTTCTGGAGCATTTATATGCAAATAAACATCAGTGAACTGATACTTTCATGGATAGTTCTTCGAAATCGGTTAAAGTTAATTTAGTTCCTTGCCACAGAAGTATGGCAATAAATCTGAATGAATGCAAAGCCTCTTAAATATGAACACATGTTTCTCAGAGTGGCACTTGATAAGTGTAAGTCCTGCAGCAAAAGGCTTAATTCTCTAAAAAACGGAGCAGGAAAAGCGGAGCAGAGACAGATAGGCCAGATGGACGGAGAGAAGGCGAGACAGTGAATGACGGGTCCGATTCGAAAGGCCTAGAACACTATGCACCATTAGGCCAGGAAATGAAACGGGAAAAGCTGAGACCAGAAACTAGAAAACTACACGAAGATGAAGATACATGTAAGTGTCTGGATTCCCCTTCGTTCTCCACCATTCAAGCCGTATTTGTGTGGCACTCTTCTCGGCTTTCTCTGTGTAAATTGGTGCTAAAGTGCAAGTGGAAAGCGTTGCCTGGAATCGAGTGACACATGCAGTAGATCCTTTCACGACCTGGATAGAAATGGGTGAGCGAATGAAGGCAACCGGGATTGAATTGAATTTTGAATGGGACAGGACTCGGGAGCAAAAGGATAAATACGCAGGTAGAAAAAACATCAATAGTTCGTTTTAAATATTTATTTAATATTATTTCCTGTGCAGCTTTCGTAATATTTTTGATACTACATAATGAACTCTTTCAAATTTGTTTAATTAGTTTTTGGACTCGGGATTTGGAGTCCCTTTTTCTGTGTCTTTGGCAAGGAAAAGCTTTTAAAATATCATTGATGGAAAAGCGCCTTTAACTGTGAAACTTTTCCATTAAAATGCTTAATACAACAACAATAATACCACGAAAATCCCCAGAAAAAAGTTGCACTGGCTGTGGGCTGAGGACCGAGGACTGGGGACTCAGGGCCACGCCCATTGGTAACAAGAAGGCGCTTGGCCAACTTTGGCGACCGCCGTCAAATGCACTTCAAACTCATTTCATTTGGAAAATAAAACCTGAACCCAAAAGCAACGCATAAAAGACACTGGAATTGAAAGCCCCATAAGCAAAAACAACAATAACGAAACTAAGTTTTACCAACTCCTATTGTTGTTGCTGGAATTGTTGGATTTGTTGGCGTAGTTGTTGCCGTCAAGTGCGCGTGACTTTTTCGGGAGCTTCAACAAATTTCGGTTGAATAATTTAATTGTTGCCAAAAAGAGGAGAGCGCCAAAAAAACGTACGAGGAGCCGGAGACGAATGGAGGCGGTGAAAATGATATCCTTCTGGCTGGTTTTCCCGCCAAACTTTGCCTTTTTGCCATCCCCATGTGGAAAAGGCTAAATTATTTCCATCTTTTCTAAACAAAAAGTAACTACAAAGAGATATATCTTATAAATACATCTAATAGCTATACTAAATTTTATTCATTAAAATATATTTTTTTATTTAGTTCAATTTTATGTCCTTAAATACCGTTATTTTAACAAGCATCAGCTAAACCGACCAAGGAAAAATTCCCAACATCCTACCGCAGTGGAGGAAAAAAACTTTTCCCTTAACACCGAACTCCTCTTTCCATCGGGGCTCTTTGGAAATAAGCGCAAATAAAATATGCAAAAAGGCGTAGCGAACTTTATGATATTTGACTTTGTGGAACGCTAAGAAAAATTTTCCTAAAAAAAAGTAAAAAATAAAACGGAACGAAACCAAAAAATGCCAACCGAAAAAAGCGAGCAAACTTTTATTTTAAGTTCCGAGTTAACTTTCTGGTTAGAATGTAGTGGGTTGAGGGCGGGGAAAGGACCTACACTTTTACTTTGGTGGAAAAAATTATCCTGAAGGTCAAGACTAGAGGTAAACGATACCGTTTTTTTAGAAAATGGAAAATATAAAAAAAATATCAAATTAAAAAGACACAAAAATGCACTTGATGTTTTTTAGAAGGTTGAAATACAACTTTACAGGACTGGTGATGATTCGAATATATCGCCAGGATACCCTGCAAGGTGTTGAAAAAATTATTGTACATTTACCGGCGATTCCTCACCTGTTTTTGTTTCAGTTTTTCGCTTTTCGTCTTTCGGTTTTCGGTTCCTTCTGCTTTTCCGGCTATATTTTCATTTTCGGGCCAGAAAGCAAGGCGAACAGAATAATTTATTTGCAAATCAAAGTTGGCAGCGCGTTGCGTATATTAGCAATGTGCACTGGCACACAAATATACTCGTACATTTATACTTATATGGGATTTATGGGAATAAGGAAGTGAGGTTTTAGGGTGAAAGAAGGGGCATTGGGGCATGTTTTTCGGTTAGCTTGCTAGTCGAAAATTTAATTTCCAAGCTCTCTCTCTTCGCTGGCACTGTGTTTTATTTATGATCTTGATATGCTTAGTCTTACCTTTCTGCAAGTTTTCACAATTCGACTTGGAGTCATATTTCATATTTCTTTTCTTTCGCTTTCGAGCGGCAAAAACTTGGAGCGGCCAAAATGGGTGGAGCAGGCTGCCTGCTGGTTTTTACCTTTTGCTACCTTTTAGCCAGGTCTCTTCCTTCCTCGAATTTTCCCTAGCCTCCCCTCTGTGCCTTTAACATATGACTTCCGTAATGTTTGCGTGCACAATGAATAACTTACTTCTGTGTTATCCTTTTGTGCTCTTGCTCATGCTCTTGGTCCTGCCAACTCTTCAGCTTCTATGCAGATGTGCGTGTATGTGTGGGTGGGTCCTTGGGCTGAAGAATACTGTACTTATATATATACCATTTTCCAGCCCCAGCTGCGCTTTAAGTCATAATTTTGCATGCAAGCAACGACAGCTGCTTAAAAATGTAAGCTCGGTTGCTTCCAGATTAAGTTTGGCTCTGTTTCTGTTCCAGTTTCTCCTCTGCCAGGCTGCCAGAACTCCTTTGAATATTTTCTACTAGTAGTTCAGTCATTCTCTATTCTCCATTCTCTACTCTGAATACTTAACCGGAAAATGGCACTCAAATTTTATGCTAATTTCACATCAATTCACAAACAATGTTTCAATCCTGTTACTTAAAATGTATCAAACCAAAATTAACATGTTTCTAATTTGCCAACATAAAACATTCCCACACATCAAACACCCGCTCGTTAGCCATTGTTTTTCCATTGTTTTCTGAACAAATTATTCTGTTCTGTTGTAATCAGCGAGTTTGATAGAATTACATTTATCAAAGAAACAGCTACAAGAATGGCGATAAACAAATTACGTTTCTTTTTGCAACTAATCAAAAGTAATCACTTTGCAATTTTCTCTCGGATCCCTCGGATCCTGCTCAGACGAAAAAGACAAACAGAAAGTGAGCCTGACACAAGCGAGTTAGAAAGGGGAGTGCGAGTGGGAGTGGGAGTGAGTTGCAGGACTTTCACTGGAGACGTTGGAGACGCACCATCAACAGCTGCCATTTGCTGCTGGCTTTCTCACACCAGCAATCCAGAAACCAGCAACAACAGCGGAGACATTTTCCCGCCTATCAAGGATCCGAACATACGCGACAAAGTTCGACAAACAGAATCATGATAAATGAACCCAACCAACAAACAAACAAACAAACAAACAGAAAGCAAAGGACTAACAAAACTTTTGGTCCTGTGTGTTTTTAATTTGACAAAAGAGCGAAGGAAATTAGTGGGAAAAGGGCAAGAAAAACAAAACTCTTGCTGATTGAAAGGGCTAAAATGCTTTGGCAACGGGGAAAGCAGGTTTCTCTTTTTCGGCATTTAAATACCCTATTAGAAGTATTAGGTGCTGTAAAAATTCAACAATATAGTGCCTAGATTTTGTGTTATTTTGCATGATGTTTTGCCTTTGAACGTCACGTCGATTGAACGTTCGAATAATTCAGCGAGTTATTGCAGAAGCTAATTACAACACCACTTGCAAGCCCCTCCCCCAGGACCGGCACTAAGTAATTATGTTGCCGAAAAACATTTTGGCCAAAAGCCAACGAAAATATCTCATGTTTGTCGGGCCATTGGAAAATATTTTCCACACAATTCGCAATACGCATAAATTTCCACACATTTCCATTTCGCAATATAGACGGTTATGGATTCTGAGGGCAGGCCAGAACGGGGAAGGGAAATGGCCCGGAGGAGGGCACTCGCAGACAATGAATGGACATCGATTAGAGCGCCACTAAAATGTTTCGCAAATTAACGACCTCAGAAACAGGTCGTGGCTAAATAATTGTTATTTCCACTGACTTTCCCCACCATCGATCCATTTGAAAACGAACTTCCACTTACTAATTTATTCAATGTCAAAGCGAATTTTCAGCCACGTATATTTAACTGAGAATTTTTATCAGGTATCCTCTCTCTATAGGATTTAAAACTTTGTGGATTCCCATCACCAATATACCCAATACCCTTCCTCGTTCTCCTTTACTATTAGAAACCTCAGAACTTCATCATTTCTATATTTCTACCTTTACCTTCGTTCCGGCAATCATAATTCAATAAGTTCCCGGCCATCATTAGGCCAACTTCAACGACTGTCCATCAATTAGACATGAGCCCAAAGCTGCTCCGTCTCGACTGTGGACTTTTTGACCCAAGTCAGGTCGAGTCAGATCAAATTGTGTCAGGTGGGCGGGTTCGAGTGCTTTTCTACCTTTTGCCGGCCATTAATGATTGAAATGTATTCAATTGTTTGATTGACTGGCTGTGGGGTTTGGGGTATACCCACACCCGAGTGGACCGTCTGGGATTCGCAAGTACAATGCATGATTAATGACCTGCAGACATTGGCAGTCTTTTTTTGGAAGCCGGGATTTGGGGGCATAGGAATTAAAAAATTATTTGAGTGAGTCGCGGGAGTGAGGACTTGTAAACTGGGAGTGGGTGTGTTGGTTGTGGGCATCATTCATCGTTATCGTTATCGAATTATGCGGCAATTACTTTGTGGAGTCATCAGCAACCGTTGCCCATTCCACGGCTGTCTGCTTAGCATTTGTCAATCATTAATCACGCAATTTATGTTAATTGAATTGACGTCGATTTATGGCAATTTTTCAATCAGATTTCCGTTTTTTATCCAACTATGTCCTGTCCCCCCTAGCACCCACTATCACCCAATGTCAGTTTCATATTGATTATGCATAAAAAATCCAAATCAAACCAGTCAGGCATCTAACCATCCAACCAACCCCCCATGACGATGTGACAATAAAATGTCCGCAGTGCCCATCGTCGTCCATGGTCATAAAATGTATCCACGGATGCATGAGCATAAGCGCTTTAACTGCAGTTGCCTCTGGCTTTATGGACAGTGCGTTCCATGAGTGTGGTGCAGTTTTGAATTATGGAAAGTGTATGGCCATTAAATAAAGCCAGGCGATTACGCGTTCGAGTAGAATTCCATTGAACTACCAAATAGGTGTCATCAAAACTCAATCCTCAATCATCATCTTCGCTTTGCAAGTGTTACACGCACCGTATATTATGGCCAAAATCAGCTCAGCAATCGACCCAGTTCGGTCTCTGCAGTTCCATGGCCAGGTCTAAATTCAAGTTTATCCAATCGTAACGAAAGCCTGGCACAGAGGAACCTTCCGTCTATCAAATGCTCCCATATTTGTTTAGCCTGATTACAGATCAAATGTGATTTAAGGCACGTTAAATACACACAACTGAACCCGAACAAGCCGAAATCGGGGGAACAGGAGCAAAGATGGATCCTCGGGTCTACAATCAAAGCTCAGATAACAACAATTTAGAGACTGACGCGTCGGACGGACATTAAGTGGAGCCATGAGCTGTGGTCAGTTGCAGTTCCACTTTACTGTCCGTCCGCCTCCGTCTCCGAGGAAGCCATAAAATATGCAAGCACACGCCCCACAAATTCGCCATCCGCCCACAAATTTCCACTTTAAACTGAGCAACTTTAATGGGCTTCCCACAATAATATCCAGGATAGCAAGAGAGAGTGAAAGAATGCAATTGTTAATTTAAAAATAAGTTTTTAACTTGCGATTTGTAACCAAAAGGGAAGCAGAGATTACACGAAAGTTTCGATCAGCCATTTACGGAATTTTTGAAAATCTGAATAAAGCGTTTTCCAAACGTCCACTGCAAGAGGTACAGGGCAATCGTTGTGCTACCAACTGAGGAAATGGCAGCCAAATCGGAGATTGGCGTGAAATCGCCTTCTTGAGTTCCACAGTTGGAAAATCGTTTTCCGCTGCTGATACTGCAGCTGGCCAATGGAGACGGACTATGCCAGGAATGCCGCCTTGAGTGAAGCCCACTCCGAGTTGATTCAGTGGAAGTGGCAGTGTTACTGCCAGTGGCAGTGGTGCCTTGGTACTCTGGCGTTGTGTCTATGCCGCTGCCTGTGATGCCGCAAAACCACAGACAAAAACCAACCAGAGCCACACAACCTGTAACTAGCTGGAGAAGTTCTTCTGAACACCTAAACAGTGAGAAATTTGAAACTATTTCAAAATAAGAGACCTCCTCTAAGGCGCAAAATGCGATTCTATGTGCTAGTTTCTCTTCCCTCCTAGTTTTCCCAGTGCCCAAGACCCTGGCTAAAATCATGGAGGTCGTGGGGCAATTGATGTTGATTCCACCTTCCAGTTAACTCGTTTCTGTGAATGCCTCACTGTTGCCAAAAATTGTCTTTGTGGTCTCGTTCTGTAATTAAGTAAAAGTTTCTCTTTAATGCAATCTTTTTAACCGTGTCCTTTTCCCAAATGACAAATCGTTGTGGTTGAGCAACTTCAAGAGTTGGGGGAGTCATAACAAAATAATGGGAACAAATTGGACAAATCCTTTGATTTGTGTGCGTGCCAATGCCAAATTGCTTAATCTCCCTGGCCACGCACACTTTCATGCAGAGACACTTGACCCAATTTTTAATCACTTTCCCAGCACACATGCTCACTTTTCGGCTGTCCGTTCGAGCTGTCCGCTATTCTGGCATAAATTTGTGTCTTAAAACTTTCCACCTGGCCAGGGCTAAACTTTCTGTTGCACGTTTTAAGCTGCCCCAGCAGATTCTCCATGCGAAACAAGCTTAAAAATCGGAATAAAACCAAAACGAATTAATGGCCAGAAAAGCTAAGAACTTTAAATTCGAGATGGTATATTCTCTTGGCAAACATCTAATTATGGATTTTAAAGTGAGTTTAAAGTGTTCAAATTAAAACCTTTAATAACCCTAATAACATTTAAAGATTATTTGTTAATTTTTTTTAATACATTTTTAATATTCCATCAATATTCATGGACAAGATTCAAATATCCTTTCCATAACCTGCACTGCCATCTCTAATTCCATTTGTTTCTCAGCAATTTCTGAGGTAATTTCTGTGTTACAAAATATTCTAAAAACACATTTGCACAGCACGCAACAAGGAGGCCAGGCCAGACCAGGCCAATTGTGTGGGAGTTGTGTTCTTTTTGTTGCGCAATGCAAAAGTTTCTAACAATAATAAGCAAATGCCCAAAAGTGAGCAGTCCGCATTGGGCTCCTGTTGGTTTTGTCTCCTGTTCCACTGTCGGCTACAATTGCCAACACTAAAATCCAAAAAAAAAAAAAAAACATATCCCTCTTGCTGGGGATGTTGTTGTTTGTGCAAATACGATTAAATATGGCAAAAGTTGTGCGTACACACACGTCGGCCATTTTATTTAGATTGCAAGAGAACGAAACGGATCCAGGACTAAAGCAGGAACTGAACCAGCGACACCGACAACATTGAGGTCGTCGCCGAGGGGCCCTCAAAAATTGTTAGAGGTACCGAAAAAAATTCAGCCCACTACAACTTTTACAAGTGTCTACGTTTTTGAATTTCATAAAATATTCTGGATGGATTTTTTTCGGTGCACATGTGTGCTTTGGCTGCTAACAAGACCAACACATGTTTTTGTGTTTAGCCCGTGCCCCACAAAGCACAGCAATTCTGTTAACAATTTTATTATTAAAATGATGTCAGTGCCTCAGTTCATCCCTCTTCTCCACAATGCCTGACCCATGGACCGGCAATTGACCACAAATGCATTACTGGCAACCGCCTCCACTTTCACCTACTTCCCAAGTCGAATTACGTACAAACATTTCGCAAAACTCCATGCCATCCTCCATCCTCCATCCTCCATGCTCCATGCATAGATAAATAAGTGAATGTGCGGATGCCAATCTCTGCGGTAATCCCCAAATGACCTACAAGTTGTCGGACAATGTTGTTGAAATTTTTGCACATTTTGGCAACCGGCAACTCTCTAATTGATATACATTATTTACAATAATTTTATTTATCCGTGTTTGTTTTGGGCAAATACTTTTAATAAGAGTAGTTTTGGGGATTTTTAGATAGAGCTGCCACCTGTTCATAGAGCCAAACGGTCTCGGCCCCTGAGCTTCAGTTATTACGTCTTACTTATTGCATTTTTCTGTTCTTTGAATTTTCGCTAGAGCTTGCAAAAGGATACGAGAAGTGCAATGGAAATGGCTGGTAACAAGGATTCAAGCAGTGCCCCAGCATGTGGCTCACATGACATCTGGCTAAAAAGGAAGGGTACTGGAGGAGGCGCCAAAGGAGGCTCCAGAGACGGCCAGAGGTAGAGCTCACTGCACTTGGCCATTGTTTGTTTGTTTTTACAACTCTGATTGAGGTGAAATTGCATATTTCTGTGCGCTTCTTTCATTTCATTTCGCACAGTTTCCCCATCTCAGAAGCCCCCCTCGTCGTCAGCCAGGATATTTTCAAACGTTTTATTGAATGTCGTTTACCGCCTGCATAGGTTGCCTTTGCTGCTTTTGCCCATCTTCAGCGTCTCTCCTTCAGGACTCCAGGACTGCACCTACGTATTTTAGCCATGTTTCCTTGGCTGCCTTGGCTTTCTGTTTATTGTGAGAATAAATGTCAACAATGGCGAAATATACATGGATTGCCAGGCGATTGGGAAGAGGAGTGATTGCATATTTATTTTTCTTTGAGAGTGCAGAAGAGACATTTCTCAGCAAGTTGCAAAAACCTTTAATCCACACTTTGCCGTAAATGTGAAAGCTAAGGGAAATCGTTCAAAGAAAATATACAAATTGCTAATTAACTGACAGATAGTTATCGGCTTTTGATGGCAGGCCTTGCCACATCTCTCAAAATTGAGAAACTTCCCATATTACTAAGCAGCTACGGCCATACGCATATACGCAAATACAGATATTTGTCTGTAAACAAAAACTTTCCAAGGGCAGGAAACAGTCACAGATCTAGGTAGTGGATCGAACAGAAGAATATTGAAACGAAACCATGAACTTAAAGAAGAGTAATGCCCTTTTAGAGATCCTTAAGTCGCCCATACCGAGTCTCAGTTTCTCAAAATCGGATGACGAGGGGGAATCTGGAGTCTCAGAAGGCGCCGCCAAAAAGCTAAATGTCAATGCCCAGGAGTTTGTGCCGCGTTGCAAGAGAGAAGAAGTGGCGAACGTCGATGATGTTGATGGAGATTCAAATTCTAATATAACTATTGAGCCGAAACCAAAGACCAAATTAACGCTACCCTGGAAGGGATTCCCAAAAAAAAGTGAGAAAGGTAAACTTTGTTGCTTCAAGTGACACTTAAAGTTGATCCTTATCTTTTAGCCGCTCGCAGCGCCCAGGTGGTTTTGTTCAACGATGTCAACTACATGATTATGCCACGCATTAAGCGGGTGAAAAGGGCAAAGGAGGAAGCCAAGACAGTAGCATCCGATGTTAAGCCCTCTGAAGCTAAATCAAAATCGCCAAAGGCTGAGGAGCCATTAACATCAACCGCTCAGGCCAATTCTATTGTGGCTATCGATAAACGCATAGATGCAGATGAAAAACGGCGGGAACAGGAGCGAAAAGTTGCCCTGGAGGCCCTAAAGCTGGTAGAACAAAGACGCATGCGAAGTGCTGTAGTCACACCAAACGAAACCACAGAAGCCCCCGAAGAGGCCAAGCCGGTTAAGCATCTCTCCCGATCGCCGGTTCGGTTTTCCCCTGAGGAACGGATCCGTGTAGATCGCCTGAGAGTGGCCAAAAGGGAGCGAATCGAAAGGGTTTTGCGGGAAATGAAAACGGAGCTGGAGATGCAAAAAGTGCAACAGGTGAAACTGCTGCAACAGCAACAAATGCAGAAGCTGAAAAAGAACCAATCCTCCCCAACACAAAACGCAACTCCTTCGACCCCTGGGCAGAAGGAATCAGATGCGAATGTGGTCGCCACCAAAAGATACATACCGACAACCAAGGAGTGGGACGAACAGTGCCGGGTCAAGCACCTAGCTCAAATAGATTTTGCAGACAGGGATACTGAATCGGAGGACGAGAACCAGGTCCCAACTGAGCCGCCTCCTGTCAAGCTTTCAACAGCCGCACAGCCGCTGGTTTCTTCGGCGTCGCACAACATTATGCCTGTACAGGCCCCCAAGCTGGGAGATCCCAAGGAGCCAGGGACCCCTCGCTATTGTCCGCCGGGACAGGTACTCCAGGGCGAAAAGCGCAAGGGAAATCTCACCCATTCGCGACTACTTGGCCACTGGTGCCCCAGAGCAAAGAGCCCGGTAAAGACGCTGTATAATAAGTTTGGGAGAATCGTGAAGCGCTATAGTATTGACCAATTGCTGAAATTCGAGCCTCAACCGGGTCAACTCGAAAAACCGATCTTCAATGAGTCTGTAAATCGCTTGGGGTTTCTTTGCGAATAGTCGGACTTACTTTCTAATTATTTTAAGCATTTCCTTTGTTAATTCTTTATGTACTTTCTCTTTATTCTTAAATTTTAATTCTGTTTTTTCGAGTTTTGTTGACTTTTCCAAATGTGGTAATAAAAATAATTGTATCTCTTGTGTGATATTATGCTATAATACCGCCAAGAGAAAAAAATAACAAAAACATGACCGACAACTACATTAATTCATTGACTTTTGCAATCGCCTTTTGCCATTTGACTCTTGTAATTGAGCAGCGCAATTTTTCGTGATATCCCGTGTTACTGTCCGTTGCAGCGGCCAGGTGCAATAATTTTAATACCATTATTATGCTTATTATTATATTATTGCCTCCTGTGCGGAGGCCCGCTTCTACTGATATTAAATTTGCGCTGAAATTTTGTTTTAATTTCATTAAATGGGAAGTTCGAGCGAGCGAGCGAGCAATTTACACATCAGTAAAGGGTCTCCCGCTGCACTGAAATAAATTTAACAGGACGAATCCCCTGCGGCTCCTTGTAACCGTGGCCGAAGCGCAAAAATATTGACATGTGGCTATGGTAACGACTGCTGCAGGGGTCCTGGACGGGGGCGGAGGCGGGGCGTGGCAGCAGGCTGCAATAAGCCCACAATAGGGGGCAGCAGACAGTGGGTAGTGGGTAGTGCCAGTATCATATAACGTACAGACATTGCCCTTGTCATTTTTGCTGTTGTTGTGGCTTGGCCAGCATTGTGCAAATAAAGCGGAAAATTGTATTTTTTATTCGATTTTTTGCGTGTTCCATGGTAAAACAAAAAAAAGTGCCAGCAATAAGCAAAAAAAAGCATTAAAAAAACACAAACAATCAAATGCATTTCACTGTTCAGTGTACTCGTGTGCATGTGTTAAAATGACCTTTGGCTTTTTATTGTCGCCAGAGTCCTTTTTTCTGCTTATTTTGTTGTTGATTCTTTGTTGCTGTTTTTCCTGTTCGAATTTCCATTTCAGGAGGGACCGAGTCCTTTCTCACTTAGTTTGAGTGTTTTTTTTTTATATTTTGTAGACTCGCTGTTCACATTACAGTGGTTATTGTAATTGCAATGCTTTGCATAATTGAGAAATTCAGAGGGAGATTCATTATAGCACGATATCAAATATTTAATGGAATATTTCCATCCGAAGACTTTATCCTTGAAGAGAAGTCAATTTCTTTAAATTGAAAACACTGTTCGTCTTTCATTCAATTCAGCTGCCAAGCCCCATTAGTTTTCTTCTCTGTAACTCAGACTCCGTGTATTTTATTGCATTTTTTTGGGCATCAAGCTGTTGCGTTAATTGCATATTTAAATTTATGCTGTTAATTGTTGGCAGCCCACGAGGCCCGGATGCATTGCCTTCATTGCCAGTCGCTGCGCTGAGTTATGTGTGTCCGGCCAATGCGAATCCTCGAATTCCCTGTGCTGACTGAAAGCCATCAACAGCTCGGTTTTATGTGGATGGATGGGGTTGGGGTTGGGGTTGGGGGCCTGTTGAAGTGTGGGCGTGTCTGGCGCCTCAATTGTTACATTTTATACATTCCACAGCTTGGGGCTTCGACAATGTGGCTCGGAGTGGTTCTCGGAGTGGATAAAATCTCCGATTTTTCACTTTTAACGTAATTTAATTGCTTTAAAAGTATTATTTTGTTTAAAAAAGATTTGGTTTTAATCCCACACATTTTAGTATTTCAAAGCCAATTCCACTGGGAATTGCCAGCTAGGCAGCAAGGATCCTTGGAGCCTTACACTTTAGGTGTAAGCCGATTTAAGACCACAAGTTTCGGGATATGAAGGGGTAGCAATTGGCGAACACTTTGTCGCACTAATTAAGCCACTTATAGGTGTGCTTCGGCCTTGGCTTCCTTCTAGCCGACCGTGTCATCCGGTGGTATGCGTAATAAATATTGAATGTGCAACCTGAACATCCAGAGCAGCTAAATCCAAAGCAGGAGCTGAGTCACAAGCTGAAACGGAAGCGGTAGCGGCAGCAAAGATAAGCGCTGCTGGCAAAGGCAAAGTTTTGCATCAAATATTCCCTTTTTGGCTCAAGCGTGTGGGTCACTACGTGATCCTTCGAAGAGGACGTGACGAGCAGCAGACTCCGCTTTGAATTGCCTTAATTTTCAGGCTTCCGCGTCCGTTTGCAAAGTGGCATAAGTAAAGCGAAGTACTCCAGCCAAAGGAGGCTGCTTTACCACTCTTGCAAAACTGCAACCAACCAGAGTTTTCGTGTATTTATTATTCGAAGTAACTTACTAAAGTAGCAGGTAGCTAAAATTACTTCTCTACTATACTAGTTGGGATAATATGTGTACTGACGGATTTTTAGTTTCCGTTTCTTTCTTTATTGTAAGTTTTTCAATCCAAAAGTATGTTTAGCCAATTAACTCGTTCCTTATAAAATGATAAATGTTGTGTCAGGTGTGTGCGGTTAGGTGCAACACAGTATTGCCGCATTGTCGCCGGATGGTTGTAGGTGCAGTTGTTGTTACTACCTGACTCTTGTTTGGCCTTGTTGTTATTCCAGCTGTTTGTTGTTATTGCTGGCGATTCCATCCCATCATCAACATCATTGTCAGCACCATCAGCGTTGATGGCTTGTTAAATTGCCTGTTTCGCCTTGTTCCTGTTGTTGTTATTGTTGCACGTGTTTACCTGTACACGAGCGAGTGTGTGCCGTGTGTGTTGTGTGTCCTGTGTGTGCTGTGTGTGTCCCGGGTGTGTCCTGGGTGTGTGGGACGTGTAGAGTTGATGTGCAAGTATGCGTGTCTGGTTTTTGGCTCGCATACATTATGCACATTAGCGCACATTATGAACATGTTCTCTGTGACCCTTTCACCTGGCAATATGGGAACATGAAAAATCAGGGCCCGAGAGCCGGACCGAAGCGACAGTTCGTGACCTGATTGGCAACTAGCCCGAAAAGAAAAGGAAAAGCGCCGAAAATGATTTTCACTCTTAAATTAGTCGCTTACCCACGTTTCCAGTTGAAAAATTAAGTCAGTCATCAGCGGCATACCGTGCCGTGTTCTGACCCTTCCAAAATGTAGTCGGAGTCATGTTAAGTGTTTACGTGTGCACTTTAGCCAGCCATCAAAAGGCCAGTCAGCTGATGTCTGTTTTGGCCAGAAAACGCGTTGCTACAACGGAAATTGTAGCCAGAAATCAGTGTCCCAAAAGTGTTGCCTACTTTAATGGGCTAGTCCCGTGTGCAATTTTCTCCTATACTCTAGGATGGAAAATCCTTTCTATCAACTGCTGTTTTAAAAGCTACTTAAATACTTTTTAATATGCTTCCCATCCCTCATCCTTATCCTTTTCAGGCCTGAAACCTTTGAGCGGCCATAATTATCCCGCGGAAAATGGCTCAGCTTCAATCGATGGTGAAAAATGCAAAAAAAATTGCTCATGACAATGAATGTTAATTGCAATCTCTTTCAGCCGCCAACTCTTATTCTCATTAACACTTCGGGCCATCGGCCATCCTCCCCCTCGCTGCCTGTCTCTGAATTATGTTGAAATTCATGCGCTCAAATTATGTTTAATAAATGTATTACAATAACAGAAACATTTCCATTAAGTGAAGCCGCAATTGTTAGTGACTGTGTGATGGCTTTTGCAGTCTACTCTTCTGAATGGCAATGAAAATAAAAAGATCAACGAATGTCAAGCCATAAGACTTAAATGCAATTGGAAAAAGTCCTCCACAAAAATGGAAATGAAATATTTCTTTAAAAGGAGAATAAAAAAAATATTTTGATGCTTTTGAAAAAAAGATCCATTAAGTCTTCTAAATTAATTCATTTGCTTTTTTGCGCAATAGAACCATTATGAGAATCGTAATCTGCTTTCATTAAGCCCGAGTTACCGACCCATCGGTACAATACACCACCCCTCCTTCTAACCCCCAGGTCTTCACAAGTGAAGACATCGAACCGGGAAACGTTGCGATACAAAGTCGCAACATAAACATCAACGACGAGTCAGCCGCCGATATTCACCGTTAGCAACACGGCATTCCCTTCACACAGACAACGCAGCGCATACAATCCCACATACACTCTTGTAAACATACTCTCTGTTGCATCAGACTCTCTATTTCTAAGAACTCCATTCGTTATACACATATACATATTCACTATAAGCTTATTTTAAGACCAAAAAATAAAGACGACCGATTAGTGGAGTTTTAGCAGCAACCACTTGCAGACGTATCCAATTCGATCGAATTCCCTAACAGCCGTAGCTACTTCCAAGGCCAGCTCCTCTCTTCTCTGAATTTAAAATACCCCGCGAAGCTCCCCGGAGGTAACTGGCGCAGCCGGAAACTGGAATGGAAAATATTCTATTAAACCTTCTATTAGTTCTACTGTAAGTAGGTGTAGAAAAAGAGTGAGAATGAAGTGCAGTAATGTCTAAAAGTGAATACAACAAAAGTCCTACTACAATACATAAACCGCCTTAATTAACATGCAAAACACCCAGATATAATTTCAAAAGAAAAAAAAAGAAGAAGATGTAGTGTACCTACGTGGCATCAATCGCTGATAAACCACTGCCGAAACATTAAAGGCCCAGTACTACATCACAAAATACTTATATATACATCGAAAATATACACAACAAAACCATATATACAAATGTGTAAGAGTGACGTATAATGTACTTGTGTGAAATCAATCGCTGATAATCACTGCCGAAACTTAATAAGGCCAAGTACCACATCACTACTTTCATGTGTACATATATATGCAAAACAATTAAAACAATTCACACACACAAATATTTCAAATGCAATAAGAAAAAAAAGAAGATGTAGTGTACCTACGTGGCATCAATCGCTGATAAACCACTGCCGAAACATTAAAGGCCCAGTACTACACCACAAAATACTTATATATACATCGAAAATATACACAACAAAACCATATATACAAATGTGTAAGAGTGATGTATAATGTACTTGTGTGAAATCAATCGCTGATAATCACCGCCGAAGCTTAGTAAGGCCAAGTACCGCATCAGTACTCTCATGTGCACATATATATATGCAAATACGAATTTATATGAACGGTGAAGAGTATGTTTTCTAAGACTGGGCACAGAACCACAAAATCACATATAAACTGCACACCTTAATAAAAAGGAAAATCTTTGAAACATGCATCCATATTCTCACTCTTTCAACACAAATGAAGTATTCAAATATTACATACATACATTAATACCACTATATTACAGGAATTAACGCACAAAAAAAAAAAAAAAACACCATTCAACTATAAACAAATAATTAAGAACCACTAAGTACATTATAAATTGTATACTCCCTTTCTCTCTTAAATGTCAAAGAAATTAACACAAACTATAAAACAAACAACTCGTTCCGTATTAGGATCACACACACTTCCAAAAAGAGTCACACGTTCAGTTACTAAAACAAACACCCTCCCCGTAATTAGAGAAAATACCCTCTCACCGCCCCTTCAACCTATAAATATGGATTCAGACAACGCCTCCGTAGGTAATTCCGCCCCCTTAACACCTACCGTCAGTGGCTCCAGCAGTATTGCTACGACACTTAGTGCCACCGATATTTTAGCCTTCGTTAAAGAACTTCCGACTTTCGATGGTACTCCAAGCCAACTCGACAAATATATAACTAGCGTTGAAGAAATAATCATGCTCATTAGGGGTACCGACCAAACACCGTACGGGCTTCTAACACTTAGGGCAATTAGGAACAAAATAGTTGGAAGAGCAGATGAAGCCCTAAACCTAGCTAACACCAAACTTATATGGGACGATATCAAAAGCAACCTACTACGTCTATATTCTAGCAAGAAAAGCGAAGCTACCCTCCTAGGCGAGCTCCAATCTCTCCCGGACAACCTAACCCTAGGGCAATTGTTCTTCGGCTTATCGAGGATTAGGAGCCAACTTATATCCATTACTTCCAATAGTGGACAGTCGGCCACAATCATCGAAGCCAAGAAAACACTATATGATGAAGTCTGTCTAAATGCCTTCATTTCAAGAATCAGAGAACCACTTAAAACAGTCATCAGATTGAAAGACCCCAAGACTATCGAAACAGCTTACGAGCTATGTCAAAGAGAAAGAGCTCGTTACCAGAACAGAAACCCATACCCCCCAACACCAAACAATACCGTACGACGAACTAACAATTACAATAACAATAACAGCAACAATCACAGAGACGACAACAACCGCAACAACCGTAATTCACCTTACTTCCAAAACCACTCATACCATTATTCAAACCCCAACTCCCAATATCGTCAATCAAACAATGGCAACAGAAATAGTAACCCGTTTAAAGACAATAAAACACCAAATTATGGGCTACACAACATAGAAGAAGAAAAACTCACCCAACACTGCCCTACCGACCTAAATTTTCAGGCACCCGCCTCAAGAACCCGACCGGATACATAAACCCCACCACACATGCAACATCCCTTCCATACATAACCCTAAACCTACAACAAAAATTCCCCTTGTCATTTCTTATCGATACAGGATCCAATAATTCCTTCATCGACCCAGAATCTGCAAACCAACTAGAGTGCACAACTCTACCAACATCCACTTCAATTACAACAGCATTAAATAGTTTCAAAATTGAGGAAAAAGCAATATTCCCAATGCCACCCGAGTTCAAAACCGAAGGTCAAATTACCCTACTTAAATTCAAATTTCACTCTCATTTTAACGGCCTCATAGGAATGGACCTATTATCACACCTAGAAGCAAAAATAGACCTAGTAAACTTACAACTAGTAACCTCAAAGTCTACACTCCCAATATCCTTGTACACTAACCAAGCTTCAAAAATTTTTAACATCCCCGCCTACAGTAAAGTTATCTTACCACTACCGGTAAAGACTAATCATGGCGAATTCTATTGTTGCGCTACACAGCTGAATAATGAGTTAACCTTGTCAGAAGGACTATATAAAGCAAACAATAATATTGCCAATGTCGAAATCTCTAACAAATCCAACTCGGATAAACTACTATACCTAGAATACCCCCTAGAAACCACCCTCTACAACAAAAACGATTATATCGAATTCTTTAACATATCAGCTACACCCCTTAATAACGATAACCTCCAAGCCCCATTACAAATCCCAACAGAACATCTCAATCCAGAAGAAAAAGCAGCCTTAATAACCCTATGTAAACAATTTCGCGACATATTCTACAACCCAGAAACACCATTAACTTTCACCAACAAAATCACACACTCCATCCCCACCATAGACAACACTCCTACCCACGCAAAATCCTACAGATACCCTTTTGTCCATAAAACAGAAGTCAAAAAACAAATTGATTCCATGTTAAATCAACAAATTATTAGATCTAGCCACTCCCCTTGGAGCGCCCCGGTATGGGTGGTCCCAAAAAAACTAGACGGTACAGGGAACAGGAAATGGCGGCTTGTAATAGACTACCGGAAACTCAACGACAAAACCATTTCGGACAGATACCCCATCCCAAACATGAACGACATATTAGATAGCATAGGCAAAGCAAAATATTTTTCAACACTCGACCTAACTAGCGGTTTCCATCAAATTGAGATGGAACCAAAAGATATCGCCAAAACAGCTTTTACAGTCGAAGGGGGCCATTACGAATTCATACGGATGCCCTTCGGCTTAAAAAACGCACCGGCTACCTTTCAACGGGTTATGGACAACGTCCTCGGCGACCTTAACGGCACCATTTGCTTAGTCTATCTCGACGATATTATCATTTTCTCGCCTTCCTTACAAAAACACCTAGCGGACATAAAAATGGTATTCGAAAAACTTAGAGCGGCAAACTTTAAACTACAACCCTCGAAATCAGAATTCCTGAGAAAAGAGATAGAATTCCTAGGCCACATAGTCACACAAGACGGAATAAAACCAAACCCGAACAAGATAAGTGCGATCAAAGAATTTCCTTGCCCCACCAACAGAAAAACTATCAAATCTTTTCTCGGTTTACTGGGGTATTATAGGAAGTTTATAAGAGACTTCGCTCGAATAACGAAACCCATGACTAAACAACTGAAAGGAAAAAGACAAGTTACTATAGATAAAGATTTTGTAGACGCATTCGAACAGTGCAAAACTCTTCTTTCCAATGACCCGATACTCATACACCCAGACTTCAAAAAACCATTCATCGTTACTACGGATGCTAGTAACTTCGCGTTAGGGGCCGTACTATCCCAAGGCTCCTTACAGAACGATAGACCTGTATGCTTTGCCAGCAGGACCCTTTCTGACACCGAAGTCAACTATTCAACCATAGAAAAAGAAATGTTGGCAATAATATGGGCAGTAAAGTACTTCAGACCATATATTTATGGCGTAAAATTTACTATT
The DNA here is from genome assembly GCA_035047325.1 of Drosophila vallismaia. Lineage (NCBI taxonomy): Eukaryota > Metazoa > Arthropoda > Insecta > Diptera > Drosophilidae > Drosophila > Drosophila vallismaia. The sequence goes on along the minus strand of JAWNPU010000090.1, from coordinate 19,258,772 downwards.
GTTACAGATCACAAGCCACTAATATGGCTTATGAATTTCAAAGAACCCAATTCGAAAATAATTCGTTGGAGACTCCAACTCATGGAATACAATTTCGAAATAATTCACAAAAAAGGTTCACAAAATGTAATCGCAGACGCCCTAAGTAGAGCAGACCCAAATTTAAACCACAGCGAAACACTGACTGTTAAGCCTTGTCCCACATCCGAAAAACCTATTAACGAATTTAACACGCAACTCATACTAGAAATAGATACAAATACGTCTTGCCAAACTACAACACCATTCAAACAAAAACTTAGGAAAAAATATTCACAGCCCTCTTTCGATTTCGATAATATTGCTAAAATCTTGAAAGGAACCCTAAAACCTAACAGGATTTGCGCATTCTTGGCAGACGATAATAATTCCGCATTAATCGAAAAAGCATTCTTAACGTACTTTGCACACAAAAAACACTTTAAAATTATCAGATGCAAATCACTTCTCCACGAAATTGTAGGAAACCCCGAACAAAACAAATTCATTCAGGAATATCACACTAATAACAATCACAGAGGCATCGATGAAACATTCCTTCACCTCAAACGAGAAACCTACTTCCCCAATATGAAAAGCAAAATCTCTGAACTAATTAGGAATTGCGAAACATGTCTAAAACTCAAATACGACAGACAGCCACAAAACATTGTATTTGAAATTCCAGAAACCCCAACGAAACCCCTCGATATAATACACATAGACATCTACACCATTAACAATAATTTTAACCTGACAATCATAGACAAGTTCTCAAAATTCGCAGCTGTCTACCCCATTCCAAATAGAAACGGTATCAATTGCACCAAAGCAATCAAAAACTTTTTCAGTCAATTCGGACTACCCAAAAAACTAATACACGACCAAGGAGTAGAATTCTGCAACGACATATTCCGCAAGTTTTGCTCTCAATATAATATACTTCTCCATGTCACATCCTTCCAGCAATCTTCAAGTAACTCTCCAGTAGAACGCTTACACTCCTCTTTGACAGAGATTTACAGAATAATACTAGACACACGGAAAAAACACAAACTACCTACAGACCACGAAGAAATAATGTCAGAAACTGTAATAACCTATAATAACGCAATCCACTCCACCACTAAACACACCCCTTTTGAACTTTTTAATGGTAGGACCCATTTATTTGACAAAACAATAATACCCAATAATGAGCATGACTATTTAAATAAACTAAATATATTCCAAGATAAACTCTACTCCGAAATAAAGGAAAAATTGTCCACAAACGCCCAACAAAGAACAGAAAAGCTAAACACAAGCAGAGTAGAACCAACAACACTACAACCTAACAGCACAATTTTCAGAAAAGAAAACAGGAGGAATAAACTAACACCACGGTTCTCCTTACACAGGACAGCAAAAGATAAAGGAAAAACCTTAGTAACCACAAAAAATCAAAAAATCCACAAATCAAAAGTTAGGAAAACATTCAAACCACCAAATGACTTAAGCCTTTCAACCTGCACTCCAGATCTTGCCATGGGGCATACCAATCTATCTTCATCCACAACTTCAATAGCACCAACCTCTTAGCAAAAGTGCCGCTAGGGAAAACACTCGTGATAGGCTTAACTATAATATAGACTTATTACTTAGTCACCTAAGCGACATTATAGAAAGTACACTGCTTGCCAAAATTAATGTTATCCCAAAACTCATTTTAGATAAGACAGAAATAAACAAAATCAAACAAATTTTTGAAACCCAAAACTACACAATAAAATCCGAGCAACACATTTATAATCTGTTAAAAATGAACACACTCAATTACCAAGACAAAATAATTTTCAGTGTCAAAATTCCTATTTTTCTAAATCCTAACTACGAAATGGCAAGATTAATTCCACTCCCAATAAATTCCACACAATTTGTAATAGCACCTAAGTACTTAATATATAATAACAAAAATAATAGTATGTTTTCAACTATGTATAAATGCCCTGTAATAGAAGAAAAATTCGTCTGTGAAATCGATCCTATCAATAACCTCAAAAATAATACTTGCCTGGGACACCTTATCCAGAATAAAACCAGCTACTGCAACATAAAGGAAACGGGACTCACGACCGATGTGTTCGAGCCGGAAAAAGGCTTCATATTTGTATCTAACGGGAACAACCTCCCAATCACATCTTCCATACCGGGTCCGAACACATTCTTCCAATCGTCGCTCCACCAATTCCTCCGCTATGGCCGTCGCTCCAAACTGGGGGGGAGGAGTTACCGACCCATCGGTACAATACACCACCCCTCCTTCTAACCCCCAGGTCTTCACAAGTGAAGACATCGAACCGGGAAACGTTGCGATACAAAGTCGCAACATAAACATCAACGACGAGTCAGCCGCCGATATTCACCGTTAGCAACACGGCATTCCCTTCACACAGACAACGCAGCGCATACAATCCCACATACACTCTTGTAAACATACTCTCTGTTGCATCAGACTCTCTATTTCTAAGAACTCCATTCGTTATACACATATACATATTCACTATAAGCTTATTTTAAGACCAAAAAATAAAGACGACCGATTAGTGGAGTTTTAGCAGCAACCACTTGCAGACGTATCCAATTCGATCGAATTCCCTAACAGCCGTAGCTACTTCCAAGGCCAGCTCCTCTCTTCTCTGAATTTAAAATACCCCGCGAAGCTCCCCGGAGGTAACTCCCGCATTGAGCGCTTTCGCGTTCATTGGTTAGTCGAGTTCTTTTCCGCAATAAAGGCATTAAAATCTATGCGAAAGGATAAATAAAAAATGATAATATCCATTTAATGCGGTCACCAAATCAATGAAAGCGACAGAAATAAGTGTTATTGTTTCATTATAAAAGGTATAAAAGGTAATTGACATAATATTCATATTTATATTTCGCCAATTTAGATTGTGTTTTAGATGCAAGTTTAAAATATATTAATATTTTGATAATAAGGTTTTGGAAACCTAACGTTTAACCCTTACCATTCACATGGACTTTCAATCAATGAACTAAAAATTCTGGCCTGGAAATGACACTCATTAAGTTGACTTTAAGCCGCATGTTGCTTTGGTCTTATTAATCCTCTTGTTCAGCTTTCATTACATTTGCGCTTATCTGCATAATTGAAATGAATGTTTCAACGTTATTTGCCGTTTTAAATGGACATAAAATGACAAAAAACGCGTGTACCTGATGCGATTTTATATGGAATACACGTACAGATGTGCAATGACATATGAAAAACATATCATTAATTTTAAATAACAAAATTAAACAATTAATTGCCAAAGACATTGGTGCCACACAAATTTGCGCGACAGCAAATTTAATTTCACATTTCAATGCACAAACAGCCAATCCCAAAAAAAAACGGATCCCCATTCCCATCCCGAGGTCGGGTACTGTACCCGCCACTCGACCGTCATAAGTAATTAAAAATTAAATAACTATCAACCGACCCGCAATGGAAGAGTGCCCACCAAACAAAAGAAATATATTTGCCGAACAAAATAAATAAAAACACCAACACTGAATACTCTAACTTTATACAAATAGCTTTTAAATTTTAATTAAAAATAAAGTCGTTTTAAAATAACTTTTATGAATAGCGAAAGAAGTCCCCAGAGATAAATATTGCAATAACAAAACTATTGTTTGCTTTTTTGGTAAACTTTTCTTTTCCTCATTTCGCCAAATGCAAATATTACGTATACGCAACGAAAGCAAAAGTGGACACCATGGCAAACAACACAAGTGTAGAAAGCAAACCGAAACCGAGTACAAAAAAATACGGAATTCCGCCGACAGGCCGACAAACAAATGAAATTCATTAACAGCCTTCTAATTACACCAGACAATGACAGCCAACGGACAACCGGACAGTTGGACAGAGGGAGTGGGACTGGTTTTTGGTCTCTGCGTGTGCATTTTGCATACAAATTGCCAAATTAATGAGCCCCCGAACGCGAAACCGCAGTAAATAAAGCCCAAATAAATTTATAAACACTCCAAAGAGGACCTCTGAAAAAATACATGAAAAACATTCATGCCGATCCAGAAGGAGAATTAATAACTAATTGGAGTCAACAAAGGTCCTTCAAATGATTCTGGGAAAGTGAATCTTATTTGAAGGAAATAATTAAGGTTTGTATTCTGGTTTCATGAGAAAACCAATTAATATTCTAAGGTTACAAATAAATGTATCTCTCTGTAAAAACCTACACCTTAATTACAAATCAAAGGTGTTCAATGTAGTTTCGATACATTTTGAATGGGTTAATGGATGTGAATGGGAAATGAGTTGTCAGGTGCCAACAGTATTGCCTGATACATATGTTTGCCGAATCCCCAGAAACCCCTAAACCCCTAAAACCCCTAAAACCCTAAACCCCTAAACAGTTGGCAATGTCAGTAGTCAGTAGTCAGTAGTCAGAAGCAGAATCAGAATCAGAATCAGAATCAGAACCAACAAGTCAAGAGTCAGGAGGCAGCGCCTGTCTCTCTATGAAGGCAAATCCTAGTTCACTTAAAATTTCACATTTCCTTCCGCACACTCAAACCGCTTGCGGGAGAATATGTCCTGGATCCTGAATCGGAGGCCAGGACACGGGCACAGGCAGGAAAAGGAACACACACACACCCAGATATAGCTCTCGACAGTAAAAGCTTCTGTTAGGGCTTAAGTTAACAACTTATGCCGGCTGTAGAGATATACTCCTTGGTATCATGCTTGCAGGACATCTCGCAGAGAGAATGCATTTAGGAAGGAAATTAGTAAGTAAATGTCATAATTTGGCGAACTCACTAGAAGAGGGCTTTGTGCCTGAGAGTGGATTATAGAGTCATTACGGTCACATATGCCTGAGCTACCGTCTTCCCCTCTGACACTTTCCCTGGGCTGGGCAAATGAAAATGAATGGGACGAGATGGTTGAGCAGGACACCTTGGACTGTCATTGAGCGCCAGCTAATCAAAATGCAAATTTCAATTTGCCAACATAAAAGGCTAAGGGAGCTAGGGAGGACATTGCTTATATAAGCAGAGCTTGAAATAATCGCAGAAGAAAAAAGTAATGGCATTAAGTAAAAAAAAATAGAATAAAGTTTATAATTAGTTTACTGGCTAAAAAAAGGTATTGTTTTGAAAAGGAAATACTTAATAACCAACTATAGTATATCCTTTTATTTTGCGTGTAGTAAGTGAGCAAGTGTAGGAGCTAACAATGCTTAGAATAACGAAATCCCAATTGCAGAAAATCTTTGACTTTTTACCTTGGCAATCCCGGCAGAGCAATATGACGGGGAATCAGGGCCGAAGGATGGAAAAGATACACGCAGGCAAAGAAGGACCTGCCAAGGACCCAAGGGGCAGCGACAAATGGCCCAATAGCTAGCGATGCTAACTGGTTGTTGTCAACACTGACACACATATACACAATGGAAGGAATGTCGGGGGACTATGCGAGGAAAGGAGAAAGTCGAGCGAGAAACTGAGAAATCGAGGACTTCGAGCCGAGAGGGGAAGTTGGACACAAAAGACGAGTCTCTGGCACACCGTAATCCTTTTCAATGTTAACTTCCGCTGTGCCCACATTGCCCTTGGCAAATTACTTGTATCCTTTTCTTCCTTTAAGTTTTTTCATTTGTATTAAATATATATATATATTTATATATATACTTCCTGTTCTCTTATTCTTTATTTTTGTTAGTTGTGCCGCAGCTTTTGATAACGTCAACAGAATTGAACATAGCCGCAAACCAGAAATAGCAAAAATTTCTCCGGTCCCTGTGCTTTGGCTTTGGCTCTGGCATATTTTCCTTTGCTTTGAATTTTCATTTTGGTTTTCCTTGTCTTTGCTTTACATATTTTTATACATTTTTGTTGTTGTTTTGTTTGGATCTCGTGCGATGGCTCTGGGAGTTGGTGTGGCAGTAGGAGTGGGAAAGTCCCTTTGTGCCATCGACGAGTTTGTCAATTTGTGGCAAATGCAGTAAACATCATCTAATTGACGTTGAAGCTACCGCCTGCTAGTGTGTCACAAAAGATTCCTCCTGCTTATACTCTGCTCCTGAACCGTTTGCTTTTGTGCGGTATTGAGGCTTCATTGATGCTGAACTTGACATCTGTCCATGTGGCTCCCCTTAAGGTATCCTATTTAAGCACCAAAGATCATGCTACATTCTAATTGGTGACAAAACTCTAGTTGCAATTAAAGTTTCGCTATTTATACAGCGGATATTAGATAAGAAGAGTCTGCAAAATGATAACATATTTTGAGATTCTTAATTAAATTAAGGGGGAAACGATACCCGAATTTAAGGCTGTCAACCCTGACAACTCCGTAATGGCTCCAAAGGGATAATTCCTTCGGCTTACACCCGGAAACTCCTTTCCGGTCATTTCCTCTATAAGCCCTGAATGAGGCTTTGTATTATGTCATTAATTGAATGATGGATCGGATATGAAATAAATCAATATAAGTTGTCTTACTTTAGCCACAGAGAAAGAACCATTCGGAAACATGACACTTATTGTAGTATTTCCCAAAAATAAACTAAAAAAGTCTAAAAAAATAGAATAGATTCAATAGAAAAGGGTGAAAAACATTGAATGACACTATAATCTCTTTGAAAAATTGAGTGGTTAACGAACTGGTAATGTGGATTAAATGGCATTTAATTAGAGTTTATGATGAATTTTAATAACTGAAAAGTATATTTTTTTATTTATGATTTTGTGGCTTATATCCATCAAGCTAGGCTTATTAAAGTTAAAATGACAAAGTATTTAGGAAAAAAGCTTCAAAGCTGATTCGTTTTTGCACTAGGTATGATTACATTGACAATTATCATATCATCGCCAGAAAAAAGAATGAATTTTTTTCAATATATGTATTATAAATTTTTTTGTTAAGTAAACGCTTAGAAATATTTTAAAGGCCAATCCATTGAACTTTTTTGTTTCAGCTTGTTGTGGATTGTTGGAATTCCTTTCGGTTGTCAAGCTTTTTATTATTTTTTCTTCGCCTCGGCATTGTTACTTGATTTGTTGCTATTGTTCTTAGCATTGTTGTTGCCCTCATTGCGCATTGTTTGCGCTGCTCGTGCTTTCCCAAGTTGCGGTTCAACGCGCTCCTGCTTTCACCTTTCTCCTTACCTATGCCTTGACTCCTTACCGCTTTCATCATCATCAAAGACAACAACACAGAGAACAACCAATTTCAGAGCGCGGCAAAAACTTTCGCCCGAAAAAAGGCAAGTTGCTCTGCACATGCCAATGGAGGCGAAAAAGGGTTCCACATGCGTGCAGGTGCACTCATCTGTGTGCGGGTGTGCGGGAGTACAAGTTTGGTTTAAGTTTTTAGCATACATGAAGCAAAAGACCAAAAGACAGAGGGCGGGTAAAAGGGGGCGTGACAGCTCGGAGGCGGCAAAGTAACGCCAACAGTAGCGGTTCGGGCAAAGGGAAATCGCAAAAAGTTGCACAAAAGACCAGCAGTCAGACAGGCATAGGAGGTGTGCATAAGTGTGTGTTTATGCACTGACAAAAATAAATATTTAAAAAATCAAATATTCCGAGAAACCCGTAGAAAGATGCTGGGTTACGTTTTCTGTTAGTTGTAATGTAGATCTACTATCTCGCCTAATATTTAACATTGCAAATAGACGGATTAGAAACTTTAGTTCTCTGTGATTAAGTTGTAGATTCTTGTAGAACCTTTTAGGGTTCTGTATTCTGACTACAATGGCCTATATTCCATTACTTTACTTTGCACTTCATCTTCTATCAAATCCAAATTGTCACCTACCTTTCAAAGCAACAAACGCACTCTTCTCCTTCCTCGTAATTATTTCTATTCTTTATCCTATCGAATCTATCCCCGCGATCAGAGCCGTACGATAAACGGCAGCGCCCATGGGCCAAATCATCGATTTTCACCTACCTTCCAGAGCAATAAACGCACTTTTATCCTTCCTCGTAATCTTTTCTATACTTTATTCTCTCAAATCTATCACCTACCTTTCAGAGCTACAAACGCACTCTTCTCCTTTCTCGTAATCCTGTCTATACATTATTCTCTCGAATCTATCCCCGCGATCAGAGACGTACGATAAACGGCAGCGCCCTCTCGATCGGTTTGTACGTTATGCTGCGGAAGCAGCGCGAAAAATAAAGAAGTATATGCCTGTATGAGACTTTAAATATCAAATTTAAGCATAAACTCATACTACAAGCTAAAAAGTTGTAGTTTAAACTACCTACAATTTCCCTCAGTGTAGACCTGACTGTAGGTGCGCTTAGCTGCGTGCCAGGCACACCTTGAGGAAAATTTTGCGCCTCACCCACAAGCAGACATTGGTTAACAAACTTTTCAACTACCAACTCGCACACACAGCGCCACGTTAGCGTTGGCACACATGCGTAGCCTGAGAAATTATTATAACACGCCACGTTGGCAGCCTTTTCATATGCCAACAACTTTGGACAGGGTCTAAAAGACGGGGACCGGATAGGCCGGTGGAGGTTGGGGTTAGGACTTGAGTCTGGGTTTTGGTTGGTTGGGTTTCTGGCAAGTCTTGTGTGAATATAAAATTATGCGCGTTTATTCGTAAATTAAGTGTGCTGGGGCTGTTGCTCTTTGAAAGTTTCGAAAGCAAATCGCTGGCTAACTTGGCCAAAAAGGATACCCCAACGGGGATTTCACTAAAGCGAATGCACCTTCTCGAGATGCGGTGGCGGTGTTGGATCAGGCTAAGGACGAGGTTTAGACACGTGCCTGGGCCATACCGTTCCGTTGGTGTTTATTAAAAATGTACAAGTCCTAAGTGGTCATGTCCATCGATAGCCGAGGCCATATTAAATTTATTTAACAAGGTTCTCAAAATTACATTCCGTGTAGGCTGAACGCCCTCACGGGGCCCTTACTTTTTCACTTGGCTAAAAAGTAGATGTTAAGATATTGTGTAGGCGTGTGTGCCGAAGGCTGAGCACCTGTGCAGGTGCCTGAAAAGTTGAGAAGCCTTAGGTAATCTTTAAAGACTTTAAACCAACTCAAGAAAGTTGTTCATTGGAAGCTACAGCAACCGTTAAAGACCTGCGTTAACAGGGGATCTATTTTCAGAGCTTTGCTGACTTTTTTGGAATTAAATTCCTTTCAGTATTGAAATTCAGTTAATAGTTTTCCCATTCCCCTTCTGGCTGACATGTTTCATACATAAAATCTATATAATCAAAAGCTAGACCAATAGCTATAGAATCAGGGAAGGGACTATCCCACCATCGGAGGGTCTAAGCCCAATGGCCCAGACACCGCAGAGTGGAGATGTTGTGGAGCCACTGGCTGCCAGCTACCGAACTCGGGAAAGTTCAGGTGCAGATGCCAAGCGAAGCGCAGCGCACACAACATTATTGGCAGGTGGAAAGCCCTGGCAACGGCAGCCATACAAGTAGCTCCCAAAGAAGGCCCGGGGAGTGACGGGAAGGATGAACAGGGGGGCAACGCTTTGAAGCGCGGTAAAAATTTTCAGATTTTCAGAACATAACATTTTACGGTTTCACGGTTCATTGCCACATGCAGGAAAAGTGAAAGATACATCACCGTACAGGTGCAGCTAAATTCTACACTGAAAGAAAGTGTTTTAACAATAATAAAGTTCAGTTTTTATGAGCCGATATTATTACCCAATCATTTTTACAGTGTATAAAAGCACATATGAAAACGATACCTCTCGGTTAGACGCTTGAAAATGATTTTCAACGATGGCGGATGGAGGATGGTCGAGGAGGATTGGGAAGGATAACTTTTGGGTTTTCGTTGATTTTGTTTTTGTTAAGCTTCAACAAAATATTTTAAGCAGTTTAGAAAGTGCTCATGTACATCACAGAAGCTCACACATCACCTACACACAGTCGAACAGTGAGGGGGTGGAGAAATTCTCCGAAATATCGATGCAACTTTTGCTTTTGTTTGGATTTTGTTTCGCTTTTCCACAGGTTTTTCATGATGTTTTTTTTCTGTTTTCCATTCTGTTTTTTTATTTAACCCATATCGCCCCGTCGTTGACGTTAATCCTTTTGATTCTGGCTCTAAGCATATCGGATTTTTGCACTTTAATTCGTTCAAATTGTGAGCTGCGCTTTATCGGAACCACTTTTTTTTTTTTAAGCCATTTAGAAACTCGTTCAACCAGGCAGTTTTTTTGCGCGGCTTTTCTGTGTGTGATTTCCGCGGTTTCTTGGTTGCTGGATTTTTATCCCGCTTAAATCAATTTAATTTTCACTTCTGATGATTAATTATTAATGAAACATTAATAAAGTCCTAATTCGATGGCGGAAATCGTGGGTATTTTAATTAGTGCCATACATCTACTACACAGTTTTTTCCTTTGTGGGAATCCTTTCAGGATTCTGCCTCCAGTTTACCGTCCTTCCTTTTTTCATATTTTGAAGGACTTATGGGCATAAATAACTGTCAGTATTCTAACGGTCAGTAGAGCCCCTCCTCTAGGCCACCAGGGCCTCCTTTATATTGATAATTTATGTTTATTGCTTATGCAAAACGCAAAGTCCAATAAGCGGCAAATCAAACAAATTGCTGGAAAGTTTGCAGCCAAAAAGGAAGTGCCAGGAAGTGGCAGGAAGTGGGCCAAAGGTCCTGGCTAATGGCATTTGGCTTGTTGATAAGCCGCCTCGATCTCGCCGGCTAAGAAAATTAGCAAACAAAGTGCGTACTCTTAAATGCCATTGCCATTGCCTTTGCCCCCACTTGGCTTCATCACCCGGAGCATCGGAGCATTTATTGTTTTCCATTTCTGGTTTTCCGCAGAGGTGAAAATTGTGTGCGAAAAAATCGTACGTGCGTGAAAATGAATGGCAGGGGCCAAGTGTAATTGTCCAGGCCCAGGATGATGGAGGAGACCATGGCGAGCGGAAATGCTTTTTCGAGATGGTTGCGGTTCCAAAGAGATTGAAGATGGTCTCGGCCATTTGCAGCGAGGGCGCGTGGTCAGGTGTTTGTTAGAGATATGACCAAGCCCCCTCATCTATATGATTTAATGTTAATCACATTTAACGGGGGCACGGGCACTGGGCAATGGGTACTGGGCAGGAGATAAAAAGGAGCGGCAAGGTAAGAGGGCAACATATTGAAAATACAAGCTCGTAAATTAAATTTTACACCAGTGAACCGCAATGAATAGCAAAAAGGCAGAAAGAGAAGCTTAGGGTAAATAGGCAATTCTGCTAAGGAAGCATAAAAAAATCGTCCCAAGATCTAAAAAACTCAACAGTATTAAAACTAACTAAATAATTTTTAATTCTATTTTAATTTTTAAATTTCTTAAAGCTTTTGATGTAGAAAAACTACTTCGTTATATGCATTTCTCATGAATATTCTTCTCTTCTTTTTGGACAAACAAACAAAGGACCTCATCATGTTTTCCCAGGAAGGGTGTGAACAACAGGACCCTTCACAATGGCCAAATAATGCCGCTACTTGGCTTCCCCCTAACTTTTTCTTCTGCCAGACTAGGCCCATAAATTTTTACTAAGCACACGCAGCTCTCTCCTGGCCAGACTTGGCCTGTGTTCTTCTATTCTGGTTTCTATTCTGTAGGTACTTTTGCTGGCCTGGTCATCTATTTCTCTGGCCTGAGAGATGTGTCTACGTCTGCTGGCCGTAATTTTTTTCTCTGCCCTTTTTTTTTATATCGTTTAATTAAAATTCGCAACACGTAAATCCATTTGAGCCGCTGCTGCAATCTTTACTTTAACCTTAAGGCGTACCAATCCCAGTCCCAGTCCCAGTCTCAGTCCCAGTTCAGTTTCCAACTGCCTTTTCTGAGTTCGGTATGTGTGTGGTAAATCCTATTTTTCTATTTTGTTGCCCCATAAAACCACTTTACACAATTTTCGTCTTTTGTTTTTTGATTTTCTTCGTGTCCTGCGCCAGTTTCTTCCTTTGTGATGCCACTGGGATGCCCTTTTTGGCCAACAAATATTATTCACTTTGATGAAAAGTGTTGTTCTACCTTCTTAGACACCCTTTAGGATTTAAATATATACAATATTCCATATTTAGATATAGTTTTTGCTTATTGGATTGCTCTCCTCAATATTATTTACAGATAGAATAGATTTTCCAACCCACTTTTGGTCAAAAATGCTTTCCTATTTTGATTTCGATGCTTGTTCTGCAATCGTAGATACTCTGAGTGTTTTTTCTGTTCGGTTTTGGCTCAAACCCTGACTTTTACCAATTATTGCTAGTGCCCGGGCCAGCCAGCGAATTAGCCTTTGTTGGGCAACCAATCAACTGGCACTGCTCCTCAACCCGGCCTGCTCCTCTCCACTGCGCCCCTGGCTTTGGTATTTTTCTGTTCGCCTTCCCTCCTCAAACAGGGGGATGCCGCTGGCTTTTCATTACTTTTCTATCAACGTACTTAGGCCATTGTTGTGCAGTTATTTAGCACAATCAACACCCGATGCCGCTGATAGTACCACCAGCCCCAGTCTTTGTTTTATCCTTGCTGGGATTAGAGAAGCCCGACCCCCACCCGACCCCAAGGTATTTCCCAGAAATTGAGAGCAAGAGAGAGAGAGCTTAGTAAATTTTATCAATGGCAAACATTTCGTTGGGAATCCTTGCCTCCACATCCTGATGGGTGTTCACCTGAAGGCAAGATGCTTTGTTCATTTACGTTTCAGTTGAGTTGCACACAAAATTAATGGAAATTGCTCTCCACAATGTACAAGGCAATCCAAGGAGCCGGCTACCAAGGAGACAGAGATGTGGGTATTAAAAAATTAACAAAAAGCCAGGCTGGCAAGTGGCAAGCTGGCGAGCTGGCAAACTGGAACTAGCCTTGACACTCCTTGCCCCTGTAATTGTTGCATGTCCAGGTCCTGCCACCTGCATTCAATTGGAATTATCTGTGAATGGGTCCAGTGCTCATGACTCGAGACGATAAAGGATACAAGGAGCTGAGCAGAGCTGGGCGCACACTGATTGCTCAGGGATCTTGTGGGCTCTTTGACAAGTTGTAAAGCGCTTAAGTTAAGCCAGAGATGTGGGGAAAATCGTGTGAGAAGAATTACAGGCTGTTTGATTAGATTTCAAATTTGTTGCAGATAAGCTGCTATTATTTATCTTAAATATTTCAAGTAAATAAAAGTCTCCAGTTCTAGCTAATTTCTATCCCTTCCATCCGGTCCATTATTTCTTGTTTGTCTTCGCCTTTTGCTTAATTCTCCCGCTACTTGTTGATTAGTTTTAAATGAGTTTTGCTGACGGCGTCGCTTCACCCTTTTGGCCCTTGAACTCCCGCAAGTCCTGCGCTCCTGATTGATATTTACAGGCTCCGCTTGATTGAAGTGTAATCAGCAGGCAGTCAGTCAGTGAGTCACTCACTCAGTCAGTCAATCGAAGGAAGCTGCGGGCCATGTATTAGCACCAGAATGAAATGTAAGTGAGCAAATCGTAATTAAAATTGCGCCCATCAGCGCCGAGAAAAACAAAACAGAGCTCAGATCTCTGCCGAGTGCGGAGTGGAGCAATAACAAAAACAAACGAGGCAGCAAATTACGCTCGAGGACACAAACAATATGCATTAGAGCTGAACAAGATGAAGAAGCAAAGACATTGGCTCACCAAAGGGGGTTTTAATAGAATGGCAAGGGTTGGGTCAAAGCTCTCGACTGTCGACTCCCGGACTGGCGGACTGACGGATGGTGGCAATGACGTTGACACAGACGAGTCGCTAATGAAAATGCATAAGCAGATGCAGTCAAGGGAAAAGATTCGCTGAAAATGGGAGTAATGTTTGTATGAAGAATTGGAGTCTTTTCCCACTTATGATTTCGCCAACTTTGTACATTTCTTCTAATTATAACTACACTTTTTCAACAGTTAAAATGTAAGTAACGAAATCTCGGCAAATCTTTATATTTCCTAACAATGAATTGGAAATAATTGATAAAGAAATATAGTAAACCATCACCAGATAAAATAAAATGTTTTACTTACCCCTTTACTTTTCTAAGTTTAGCTTCCTGGCCGTCCCACCTTTCCTTGTAAAACTATTCACTTTCCCTAACCTTAATAACGTTCAACACCAACTTATAAAACCGCGACAAAATCCAAGCTTAAAAATAACTTTAGGAAGGACGGCCATTATCGATAACAGTTTACAACACTGCTCTCGATCGGTTCAATCGATACCGAAATATCGGTATCGGTTAACAGCGATATTGCAGTGTGGGAAAACATCTGGCATTGAGCTTTTAATTCAAATATCTTATACTTGCCATGTTTCATGTTTTCCAGAGTTTCTTTAAAGTTGAAACTATTAAACCATGTTAATTATTTTTTAATTAAGGAAAAACTCCAGACTGCGTGAAAACGAGACCCTGCGAACGGGTGTCAAAAAGAGCGACAGGCAAAGAGGGCTACAATAAATAAAAGACAAATGAGGATAATGGCGTCGCATTGAGAATGCGACTGCAAACACAAATGCTAAAATGGGCAGCACAAAGGATGAAAGCGGCCCACTCATAAATATAGCAGCAAATCCCGGCCAGGGGCGTGGCGCACAAGTGTGGGGGGAAATGCACTCCACTCGCTTGTGTATGTGTTTGGTCTGGCAGTCAGTCACTTTGTCCCTTTTGTCAAGCCACTGCCCCTTTCTGTGCCCTTTGGCTGGCACTCGTATCTCCGATCCGGATTCTCAGTCTCCGTCCGGGCGTAAATCAAAGTGAAAAGCGTGCTAATTGCATTAAAAGCATATAAACAAAATGCGATGCAAGTGGCTGTGATAAATATAAAAAGCAACAGCCCAGCCCCGAAAGGCTTCCAACTGAATGTCACTGTACGAGCCCCACTGTATCTGCCCCCGTCCTTTTCATCTGGCATCGTCCTGGCCCTTCCCACGGCCCTTTGTGCATGTGAAGCAAGGGCTGTGAAATTAAGCAAATAAGCACGAGCAAAAAGCAAAATGGGTTCAACACAAAAAAAGCGAGGCAAAATCCATGTAACTTTGCAAAGCCAAGAGAAACCCTTATGACCAGATTTTGCCAACTTTTAATTGCTGCCAAGGCTTTAAAGGACAGCAAAAACGGGAGCATTTCGTTGCCCATATTAATATACGATCGCACTGTAAGTCGGAATAAACCTTCAGAGTTTCCAAATTCCGAATCCTTGGAACTTGTCAAAACAAATATTCTTCATTTCTCGAGCTGGCTTGGGGTAGTCCCCAGTCATTAACCCGCCATAAAGAAAGCAGTCTGGAGTTGCTCACATTTATGGCTAGCGATAGCAATGTTTCTGGCCGGGCTTAACTGCATCTACTCAGGCATGGCCGGCAGAGAGGCACTGATTCCCTGCCCGTTATGGCTCCCAATCACGACTCCAGGAGAGAACAGCTACCACCGCATGCGTAGCGAAAATTCAATCGTACAATGTGTTGATATATGACACGTAATCAAATGTTTAAGTGCATGGCACACGCATCGTCAAGCTGGGGGTGGAGACCGGGGTGTCCTGCCATCAATACATGGACAAAATCTAAAGGAGAGCGGCGGCAGGAGCTGTGGCATACACACAGCAAATCCGACAAGTAAATATAATAACAATAAAATGAAGCAACGACATGAATGCCATCCCAGCGCCAAGGCGAGATATTATGACACTGCCGGCAATAATAAAAAAAAAGTATAACAGCGAAAAGATTGCCGGCAAGGACAATTGTCCTGGCTGGCAACGTCTGTGCTTGCTCCGTCCTCCTTTTCGAGTTCTGTATTTCAGGTCAAGAGCGGTCGCAAAAACAAGGATAACAGGGGCCACAAAAAACGCAAAAATACGGAAAATATTTATATAAAAAAAACAGAGAGTTGGAAGGGCGGGAATGTGATGTATTCTTCTATAAAAAATGCATTATAATACTTACAACATAAACCACAGACAACCTCAAAATCAATATACCTTTGTTTACCTTCATTAAGGGGTAAAAAATTGTGAAAATATGTTGGCCAGATAGGAATCTTGGATCTTGGCCAACTGCAGTGAAGCAACTGAGATTCTTTTTTTGAATTCTTTATTGTTTTAAGACTTAATAACATTCATGATCCGCATATTTTTTACAGACTGCTACACAGGGACTTTGGCTTATACGTTCTATTGGTTATAATTCTGCTAGTTGAGGTCTTAAGACTAGTAACATGTAACAACTTGTTCATCGTACAAGAAAAAGACAAAGTTATTCTTAGTAGAGATATGCCATAATGCCATAAGGTGTGCGTCATACATTTAGGTGCTGTGAAATCAATAAATGCCACGATGCTGTGTTTTTTCTTAAAAAGTGTATCCGATATGAGAGGCTTTTCCTATATATCCATAAATAAGCTTATCTCAGGTTTTAAATGACAAAAAATAATGATATTATATACATAAATAACTTTGTGAATATAAAAAAACTCGAATTGGTTGGAGTCCTGAGAGAGAAATCATTTTGAATCACTTTTAAGTTCCTAAGGACCGATTAAAATCAAGTTATTACACCTAACTCCTTAATTTCTATTACTATTCCAATAATTTTAATAATTTCTTTCCTTAGCATTAAAATACATTGAGAATCTTTTCTATTTTATGTTCTTAAGACCTATGGCTTTGGCTAATTAGATGGTTTTCATAATTTACACATTAAGCTTAACATTCCTTTGGTTTTCTTAGCCAACAACTTTGAGCATTTCTTTCTAAGAACGACAAGCAAAAAAGCCCAAAGAGGAACAACGACATTTCAATGCTTCGCAAATTATTTTATAATAAAAATACATTATATATGGATATGTACACAATTTAGTGGCTGTGGCCGTCCACGCGGCGTATACTTGATGTGGCTTCACAATAATCTTCAAATATTTACAGTGGAACCTAATAATATTCGCCTCTTTTGATGCCAAGACTACTCAGGCTGTCCCTCTTGGTTAATTGTTATCTTCGCTGGGCAGCAGACTTGCAGCTTAATTGGCTGCTGTTTGTCTTCCTGATGGGGATGATGGTGATGTTGCTGTTGTCTGCGATGCTCCTGATGTTGCTTCTCATTTGACAGCGACTCCCATCGATGGGAGGTCGAAAGCTACACAGAAATGCTATTAAGACTGGCAGCGCGTAGAGGGAAATGCGTGCAATTGATTTGGAAGCTAATATGCGTGACCAGGGCACAGATGAGCCCCAGATCGCCCCTGATGGCGCCATCGTGGATGCTGCTGCACTGGAGGCCGCTGCTGCCGCGGCTGCTGCTGCTGCTGCTGCTGCCGCTGACGAGGTGGCCGCTGCAGGGCGTCGACTCTTCTTCAGTTGTTTGTCTGATTTGTGGAGGAAAAATTGGAAGGAGTGTGCGGGCAGGTTAGATGGATGGCATAAACCTTGGGCGAACTATAATGAAAGCAACTGTTGCTGGTGCACTGGCAGAAAAAGTCTACAACCGTGTGGTGTGATTCCACAAGAAAATCAAGTTCTTGAGAAATAGTCATCCTTTTTTGCGAGTGTTGGCCAACTAACCGTAACCAGCTAACAGATGATTGATGATCACTCACCTTCCAGCGTGGACTGGGCCTTGTCCAGCGACTGACGGGACTTGGACATGACCGTCTCCCGGGACTCCAGCACCGGAATCCTCTGGTGCTTGTCGCTCTCCACACTCTCCTCGTTGCTCTGCCAGTAAACGGAGGAGATTTTGGCGACACACTGCAGGTCGGCCAGGATAATGGCCACAAAATGCAAGCAGGTAGAGAAAAAAGGGGCGGGAAGAGAGTACTTTCATCAAATCTGTGTACATTGATAAATGTGTGTGGGGCAGTTGGGGGCAAAAGGGGTTGGGCGAAAGGATTGGCCATTCTCTTGACGGGGCAGTAAAAGTTTTATGCTTTCATTAACTCCTCCCGCACGGCAAATAACCCAAAAATGACCGGCATACATCTCCGCAGGACACACACTCTTACACAACCCACGGTCGCCACATATGCAAACGGACAGTGACCCACAAGGTGGCCAATGGTCATTGGACAGTGGAATGGCATACATGAAATTATAGTTCCAGATAATATAATAATAAATCTGTTTCTTGTTCCGTAAATATGTATAAATTCTTTCATTTCATTTGAAAGTTGTAATTTGTGTTCATCCATTTTTTGGGAATTAAAAACTTTTACCAGTGATGGTTTTCAATGGCTTCGTGAGTTTCGCTTTTTTAAAAATCCATTTAAATATTTATATTAAATCCGGACTATTTTTTATACACCTATCCATGATACCACTGTTCCCACTGGCCATGTCCCAGAAGCACTTCCTCCTCACCCGCGATCCCATGAAATTTGTGGCTTGTTCAACATACATTTGCACTCGCAGTGGTGCGGGTGGTTGGGTGGCTGGGTGGTTCATTGGTGGTTCTGTGGAACGAGCGGTCAGTGGGGCGGTGATGGTGGCCTGACAACTGGGTCCGAATGGATAATAATCAACATGAGCTGCCATGTTATGTTGTCGCAAATTGAATCAGAGCAACAGAACGCTGCCAAACATGTATGGATGTGGATATTGGATGAATGACTGTATCAATTTTCATGACCTATCCGGGTGGTATAAGCTGATTATGTGCAAGGGAGACAAAGGGAAAGAGATCTCGAAACCCGTAAAGGCCATTTTGTTAAAATTATTTTACCAGCTTCTCCAGCTTACCTTTAACTTCATGTCGCCGTGCTTGAAATGTCATCCCCTCACCTTGAACTCCAGCCCCAACCGGGCCACCTCCAGGCCCTCCCGCCCCACTACCAGCGGCTCGTAGGGGCGGAGAAAGGAGCGGTTAGCGTGCATCCCGTTAATCAGCCAGCTGAGGTGGCAGACGGGCTTCGAGGCCGCCGAGGTGCAATTGACGCGCACCATGTCGCCAATTAGGTAGCGCGGTTGTCCGCCCGTGATTTGTGGTCCATGCTTCGGTGTCACTGCAATTGGCCAAGAGCACAAGAAGAGGTAATTCAGGGTTTGAAGGGTTAAGCTTGGCTTTTACTATAAGATAGAGATCTATATATTGATAAAGTCCCATAAATATTTTCCAAAGCATAATCACTCTTTAAAATAAATAATAATTACGACAGAAAATAGTCACTTGTTCTTTTTGGGTAATTAAATGAAACCACAACACAAG
Organism: Drosophila vallismaia; assembly: GCA_035047325.1. Lineage (NCBI taxonomy): Eukaryota > Metazoa > Arthropoda > Insecta > Diptera > Drosophilidae > Drosophila > Drosophila vallismaia. Next base: position 19,239,531 of record JAWNPU010000090.1, on the reverse strand, counting down.
ATATTTGATAATTGCATTGCATTTCAAAATTGAGTTATTTTTCCGCCCACAAATCCAGATTGATGGTTAATTCGGTTTGCCAGAGTTAAGCCAAAAATTCTATGCCACTGCCATTAGCTAGCACTAAACAACTTTTTTGGGTTGTTGGCCATCCGTTGGGCAATTAAATCGATTTGAATCAACAACAAAATGAACAATGCAATTTATTTAAGCTTAAACAGAAATAGAAAATCATAATAAATATTGAGGAATGTCGAAGGCATCTCCTTGGTGTAAAATTTTTGTACGTTGTTGCATTTGATTTGTTTCTCGTTGGTGTTGTCTGCTTTTTGTAGGTCACTGTATGTATGTCCAGCTGCTGGTTTGAGATCTGGACCTGGTCCTAGACGTGGACCTGGCTGTCTGCCAATTGGGTCAACAACTGGCAAAATCGAACAAAAACTAAAGCGAAACTTCAATTAAACGTAATCGATAGTTTCGCACTGATGAAATGTTTTGCAGAAACAGAGAAAAACTTTAACGTTTATGGCACAAATAAATATTTCCGCCTTACTTTCATCTGCCACTTAATAATGACAATAAATGAGCAAAAATTTTTGATGGAAGGCAATCGATTTTCATTGAGAATTAAAGTCTTACTATTGAACCTCTTAAATTATAGTACTATTCCCAGCTACTTCCCTGACATTGATTAAGCTGTTGATATTTTGTGGCAGACCTTCGACCTTCCCCTTCATATTTATCAAAATACTCGACATTTTTCGCTCTTGTCGTTTGGGGCTAACATTCTGTATTATGCCCAGGCTTAGTACCAATTGCTAATAATTGTTGGGCATTTTTATTCTTGTGCGGCTTTGTTTGCCTCCGAGGGATCAACTTGGACCCAGTTGTTTTTGCGTGGGCTGTCCTTTGTCCTGTGTCCTCTGCTCGGGACCGGGACCTGAGCCAGGACCGAACAATGGATTCAATTGAGCAACTGAAACAAATATCTAAGTAAATCGGGATGCCTAAATAAACTAACAATTTTTCACCTTAATGGCTTTGCCACACAAAAGGGTCAAAGGGGCGCAATTGATTGAAAAGCAACGAGTTGCTAAACTTTGCCATGGATTTTTGTTTGCTTACCCTAATACTTCCATTTTTTCTTGGCTATGGGAAAGGTCGTGGTAATTGTGGAAAAAAATCAATGAAGACCCAAAGAATTCTTGAAACGATGATAGAGGATTATCTAGTATCCATCATAAAGGAGCAGAAACCCATGATATTTTTATCATAACCCTTTATTTGTATATTGTTTATTTAAGCCCTGTATTCCAATTTCTAGTCAACTCTTTTTTCCGCACGTGCGACTCCGCTACACATTTCTCGCAAGGATTACGTTGAACCTATTTTCCCAGCCGGATGCACCCATCATATGCAACTGCGCCGGTTGACATTACTTTCCGCCCATTTCCTGCCCATTTCCAACCCTTTTTTCCGCCATTTTCAATTTCCGCGCATACACTGTAATTATCGCTTTGTCCTCCGAAGCCGTCTAATCTAAGGAACTGGGTCATTGGTTAGACCTGCCCCATGTAATTGCAGGTCTGCCATGGTGGTAGGGAGATGCAGGGCATTAATTTAAATATATCCGTAATTTAAATGCCAGTAGAATCCATCGCACTGCCATATCTCCGGCCGTATCTTCCACTTCTGGCCAACTTCTCGTTTGCCCTTTGATGGTCCTGGCACTGGCGCTGGCACCTGGAGGTCTCTTTTCCTTTTTTTTATCCGGCGCTGGAATTCATTAAGTGTATTGATCCGCAAATCGTCATAGTCATTATGCCTCAGATTTAATCCTCTTACATCTGAACCGAGCCGAAGAATGGCTTTTCCATTCGCATCGTCGCATTTTTCCCCTATTAAAGTCTCAACGTAATTGAGTAATTTCCAACCGAAAGCGGAAGTGAGTGCTGCGTTGGCTTTCCTTCCTCCTCATTCCTCATTTGAGGAAATATTTAGTTAGCCTAATTATGCGATATACCAATTTTGATTACCTCCCTCTCAGCTGCGGAAATAAACCTGAAATTGGCCTGGCTTACATCATTGTGCCGCCGAATGATATGGAGAAAAATCGGGGTCAAATATGGATGGGCTGCCACCTGCGCGACATCGGGGCTTTGGAAAATTGGATCTGCTTTCCATGTTAAAAACCATTTAAAATCCAATCAAACCCTGACAAATCATATTCGTTTTTAAATGTAACTTTTCCGCTAATATAATGTATTTATTTATTTGCTCAACAAACTAGAAGCTCTGCCATGAAAGTATTAGGCCTGCTTTTTTTGGTGGGTAAGTGGGTATTATTGCAAAGTAATATGTATTTTATGTATTTTTTTCCATTCAAAAGCGGTAAGTGCCGATGTAGAGCGTCCATATTTTGAGGATCCCTGTCCTTTGAACTGCCCCAGAGTTTTTGAGCCAGTTTGTGCATTGAACGTCTCCTGCTACATTGAACTGCCAAACGAGTGCTTTTTGAAATTTGCAAACTGTGTATTTGCATTTCAAAATGAGCCTAGTGAGTGCAAAACATAATATTTTATAGAAATTTGATGATTTCCCCTTTTATAGCCTACACAAAGTACACAAAGGGAGAATGTTCCTGCGATAAGGAAAGGTGCAAGGACTTTATCTCGCAATTTGACCGGCCAATGGATTAAGTCTTACCAGAATCGTGTATATTTCAAGATTTCCCAGGCATATTAAATTCGCTAAAAATAATCTCCGAGCTCGCCTTGGCTGTTATTAAACACGTTTATTCTAAGTTTTCCTCCGCAGCAGTTTTTCACACAGCTCTTGGCCATATTTTGCGCCATGTTTTGTTGGATTGCGCAAAAATTTCAAATTAAGTTGCAGCCCGGCGAGTGAAAGAGACGGGAGGCGGTCAGGGCGAAAGAGAGAGCAGTATTCTATGGCCGATGAGGAAACCCGAGCTGTAAGTGAGCAACAGAATTGCATCACGTACATGGGCAATTTGCCAGTGGAAATACAATACAAACAACACACACAGCTGGCCAGAAAAAGGATGTCTATTTCTTTCCCTTTCTCTTTCTCCCTCTCTATCTCTTTCTTATGCCCGCCTGGCATCCCTGGCCTGGCTCCCCCTCCGACCGGCTTTTTTGGCACAGGTTTTCTGCTCGAGAATTTGTAAATCGCAGCGAGAAACAATGCCAGGCATAAACTAAATAAATGTGAAATATTTTATACATGTACCAGAGAGAGACGGTGCAAGGGCAAGTGCGAGAAGGAAAGCAATAAATGACGGAAAAGGACGGGCTGCACAAAAGAGAGAGACAGCGCAACAGAAACAGATTACTTTTCGTCGCTTAGTCCGTTTGGTGCAATTAATCTTGGCGCTTTTATGTTGGCCAACACAGCTACAGTGATGCCAAATGATGGTCAGGAATAAGCTAAAAGATTGTTTAAATATAACTCAAAAAAGAAACTTTTAATGATTTAAGTTCTAATTATTCATTAGTACCGGGTATCTTATAGTAAAAGCAAAGAGTTCCTTCTATTTGGTCTCGTTTCTTGCAGTTTACTAACTAAAAACTGGCAGTGACTCAGACTTTGGCTATTTTTTCTACCCAGCCAACAGTTTTCGTGCTTTTTGCTTGGCACTTTCACTTACCCACAACAATCATGTCCTCGTGACCGGAAACTGTCTGGAACGAAGGCGCCTCGCCGGACACTTCGCAGCGATATCGGCCAGTGGACTGAAGGCTCACAGAGCGCAGGACAACGACTGTGTCCGTTGAGTTTTGTAACTGAAAAGGAAAGGAAAGAAGACACATATAATGGAGGTCACAGAGTCAACGCTAGAATGATTTATTTTAAAGTCCGAATGTCCGAATGGTGACTTTATTTCAAAATTTTAAAACGATCCAGCCACGATCTAGTGGTCGAAGTCTTTACGGTGACTTCTTCGACCTCTTCTTGGTCTTCCAGGTCATCGTCACCACCCTCCGCATCTTCATCGTCTTCGTCGAAGTCGTCATCCTCCTCTTCACCGTCGTCCTCGTCCTCGTCCTCGTCATCGATTAAGGCTTCCACCATATCGTCGAGGTCCTTGTTCTTGACGGGCATCACTTCATCGAGGCTTTCGGCAGTGGGAGAGACCTGAAAGCTCTGCATGGTGTCCCTGAATTTGATGGCGTCCTCCAGGTGCAAGACACTAAGATCCACATTCTTGGCATTGCCCTGGAGGCGGCTTCGCTCGAAGGGATCGATCAGGGGCTGGCGGATTTGGTCAGCGATCATCCGGACAGTTTCCTCCTGGTCGGTCGGCAACACCGACTCTTCCAATGACTGTAACAATTTTGACTTCTTGCTGCTCATCGTCCTTTCGGGGCCAAATTAAAAAAAACTAAACAAATTTCCGCCACAAAATTCTAAATTTTTCTCATTTCCAATTGTCTGTGATATGTTTCTGATGGAATACCTTGATGGGAATACATGTATAGAAAGGATATCTTACCTCTACATCGACTCCTGGCAGGGGGAAGACCTGTCCTGGCGGCATGTCCCTCGGCACATAGCGATAAAACTCGAATCCATCCTTGTACCATTTAACCGAGTAGAGTGACTCCCCGTCGAGATCGAACTTGCATCCCAGCACAGCATCCTCGTGTCGCATTATGTGCTTGGGGATTTTGATTTCGGTCATTGTCAGGCATTCCGCGGTTTCTGGAAATATGCAGATGTTTTGTTAGACATTTTGTCGGGCTGAGTGGCGCTTTAATAAGGCCCTAGCTGTTTGGGCCGTGTTCGTTCGTGTTTGTGTTTGTGTTCGCGTTCGCGGTTTCAATGCCAGTGGCAGGACATAAATAACTTGCAGCAAGTGCATAAAAGTCAAGGAAATCGAAGGAGGCAGGCCCTTCCTCTCTCCGCCATTCATCGACTAGAACAATGCGCTTTTGTTTTGGCAACACAATGGCTGGCAAGGCGTCGTGGGGGAAGGTGAGCGCGACTAACTTGAGGAACGTGGCCTGGTTGGAGAATTTTCTTAGGAAAGATTCTCCCAGGGTGCTGGAGGAGAAGCAGCACTTCTGCCCGGCGAATATAACTCACAGCACACAATGCCGTGGTGAAATGAAAAGTTGGCAACTTATTTAACGGCCAAAGACAAAGACGAAAGCTGTGTAGGCCCTGCTCTATGGAAGGGCAATTTGGGTCAGGAAAATCGAGATATGAAATTAATATTACAAAGCCTGAAATGAGCAGCTCGAATGTGGGCCAATCCGTGAGCCGAGTTAGAAGTCAGTTGGGAAATTTCAATTGCCAGTTATGATTTGTTTTTGGGATAAGAAACCGTCGAATTTAAAGAGAAACTCTTTATTTAAGAGCCATGTTACTAAATGAAGCCAAGCTGATTGGCTTGTTGACGTGCGTCATAAAGGGATAAATTAATGTTTATTATATCCTGGAGCTGGCCTTAGGTAATTACCTGATAAGTTAACACAATTATAGAGCATTAAAGTGACAAGCGAATGTCAGCCAGAAATAGAAAGGAAGCCACACCAAACAGAAATCAATCCCACACTTTACCATCCCAAAGTCCATCTCATTAAGTCCGACAAGCCATTGCCAAGTTTATTTTTGGACAAGTCCATGGAAAGAAAAAGAAAACTTTTAAAAATAAAACTGATGTGTGCTATGGAAATAGGAAATGAAAAATTTGTGTGCCCAAAAATAAGTCCAAATTAAAGGGGCTTTATAAGAACTCTTTGTATAGGACTTATTTTGGTCGTACCTATTTTTGACGAAGGTTTATATAAGCCAATTTTAGGCTATAGGCCAATGTGGTTTACCGAAGTTTAAAATTAAAATAGGGAGGAGATTTTATTCTGATTAGATCCATAAAAGAGAAAATGCACTTGGATTCGACAGCACAATTACTGGGACATCTTTTCAGAGTAAAAAGTTTTTAATACAGGGTATTCATAGCGTTGACTATATTCCCAAGCCTTCTCCGTGTTTTTTCGTGGTCGTTCAACCAGTCAGCCGCCGAAGCGACAAACAACCAACCAACAAACAAATTGAAATCACAATGCACAAAGGCAGCAGAAAGAAGCACCGCCGCCATTGAAGTCGATGACGAGGTTGATGACGGTGTCCTAGATGGAGAAGCGGGTGGGAGGCGGGAATAAAGGTAGAGCCAGGTGGGCGTTACCCCACCCATCTTGGGCTTTGCTCCTTTTGAGTGCATTTCCGCTTTGCGGCAGCGAAGGCGGCGTCGTTTGAGTCCTTTTTATTCCGGACGGTGCGTGGCTCCGCTTTGGCGGACACTTTGTGGAATGTATTTTGTATTTTGTTTGTTTGTGCCTTGTAGGAGTAGAGTAGTGTGGGAGTGTGTGGTGGCTTAAGTATAATTTAGCATTTTCCACTCTCCACTAGCTGGCTAGCTCGTTGGCGGAAGACAAACACAAAGTGCGTTGCCAAAAGGCTTCCGTCAAACAAAAGTCCTTAGTCCCCAGTTGCCGTGAAATCTCCTTTTTACCAGCTTTTTCAAAGTGAAGTAAGAGAATTTTGAAGTAACCACTAAAACAACACCTCAGGGGCAGGAGAATTCTTTAAGAGCCAGGACAGCCAGTACAGCTTTAATATTATATATTCATTTGAATTGAAAAGGATGAAAACTTGCATCTGATTATATTTTAATTTCCTTCTTTACGGACAAATGTCAAGCCCTCAACCCCTGGTTGCTAATTAATAAGCCAGAAATTGGAAAGTTTTGTCATCTAAACCTGAGCTTAATTAAGAAGAGCCAATGCCAGAAGATTCCAGAAAATGCCAAATACCAAAATGGAAAGTTTTTCATTTGATGTCGTGTAACCGTCATAGTTATGGTCGAAAGTGGATTCCTCAAGTGACTTTGGTTTTGCGGAGAGCCTTACCTTAGAACAAATTGCTGACTGGCTGCCACGGAACAAAGTTTGCTACTTAATTATTGTTGATTTTTAAATGATTTCATTTGCCGCCCGAGGGCAACAAATGTCAGTCGCAGACAAAAGTTTGCCGCCTTCATGGTTCACACTCCTCCCAGCCGTCCTTTGGCTCCCTCGGCCGGGAAAAATGAGTTTCTTTTTTGGGGTTAGTTGGGCTGGAAATCTAATTCAATGGCGAGGAGAAGGAGCTGGAGCTGGAGGAAAGGACACCGGGCTTGGTGTCAAATGCAGAAGTTTGCCGAGCAAAGTTTAGCTTTGCATATCATTATGGCTTTTTAATGGGGTGAGCAATGGCTGTTTCAGCCATCTTAATAAACCGTCAAGGGGTTGGTCTCTTCCATAAACAACTAATGAACATTTTCAAAGTTTATGCTTAGTTTATTTTCAGACCATTTCGTGGCGAATAAAATATTGAAAAGTACTGGGAAATCCTTTATTTCAATCAATTAGAAATGTAAGCTCTGCCAAATCGCTTTTTCAAAAAGAAACAATCGAAAGAATCGTACTGAAATCATATTTAGCCCGAAACCCCATTTGGAAGTCGATTGACAAAGGCAGTAGCTTACCCAACTGGATTAGTTACACAATGCAAACAGTATTTCTCAATCTCGAAACTCCTTTCCCCCGATTTCCTGAATCAGGGAATCCTCGACAGAGCAATTGCAATTTCGAATCCAAATCTGACTGTCACATGAGCTCAGCCCGGCTCAGCCGGCAGGACTCTCTGGCTCCCCCACGATCAATATAACTCGACAGGCAAATGCAAAATGCAATTAATTTTATTAGAGTCCATTGAAAACTCATTGGAAAAACGGGCTACAAAACCGGCTAAGGGGACTAAGGGGTCTGAGGGTTGGCCAAGAATTTATGGCTTTTGCCAAGGCTTCACTGCAATGCAAATTTTTGCCAGACAGACCCGGTAGGGAGGGGATACAAGGAAATTATGATGCGGCTCAGTTGGAGAGCTTACTCATGGGCTCTCAGGGGTAGGACAGAAAAAAATGGGGAAATGGGGGAAGGACTTTAGACCGGATGCCAAGCCTTGAGCAAATAAGAAGGTTTCTCTACTCTACTGGATGTTTCGCAAACGCCAGCAGCATCAATACGCATCAATCCCAGTGACCCCTTTCCACCCACTGCTATGCCAGCCCCTTCCACGTCTCTGGCAGACGCCTAGAACGTGCTTAATCTGCAATCAGAGGCGGAAGTTGCTCCTCCATTGTCCCTGCCGGCCTAGAGGTCCTTCGGTTCCTGTCCCCGTTTTAGTCTCGGGAAAAAGTATCAAGTATTTTACAGAAATTTACAATGCAGGGATATACATACGATAGATGGATTTTATTTTTAATAAAATATATCATATAACTTGGAGGGTCTACAATTACTGAACCAATCTGTTAAAATTGTGATCTCAGTGTCGGGAGGAAGAGTCTCCGTTGACAGGGAGTGCATCGCCAGTTGTCCTGGTCCTGGTGTGTCATTGCAGCTACGAAACGGGAGCACGTCCGCTCAGAAACCACTCCCCCTCGGCCCACAAAACAGCTCCCAGTTGTCAGCTCAGCTCAGTTCAGATCTGTTTTTGCTGCATTGCAGGCGCACTTTCATTTGCATATTTTGCAGAAAAGAAAAAAACGGACCAAGAAAAAAAAATTTGCCATAAAGTAAGACGAAAGATGAGAGTTTGCTAGAAAAAATGAGACTTGGCCAAAATCGATCGGGGGTTCTTGTTAAACGGTTAATCGTAGTTCGCATAAAATCACAAGTTTCTATATCTTTTTGTTTCCCGGAAACCTTGCGACAATATTTGTGTGACAATCGGCTTTTGAACTTTTCAAGATGATTGATTGTTCGAATTTAATCCTGGAGACAACCTTGGGACAGATGACATTTGGAATTTTCTAAGAGACTACTGTTATTCTCTGTAATTACCGCAAATTGTGTTAGAAATGACAAATGGCGGAATTTAATCAGGCCATCGGTCAAATCAAACTAATTTCGCCATCAAAAGGACACGAGTGTGCTGAAAAGTATTTTCTTTAATTAGAATATCAATTAAATTACTATACACAGAGAAGCAGCTGTAATAACATAATTAAAATTCACTTCGACTTCGACGTCATCGAAGTGACGTCAAAGACATAACCGAATAATACGATTTGTCCTCAAAACACAAAACGCAAAACTCACACCCAACGGCCAACAAGCGGAATCAATTAATTCGATTAAAATTAAAACATCAATTTTAACGCATTATGATTAATGGCATTTCAGACAGAAGATGGCAAATACTCGTATATGATTAATTTACAAATAAAGTTTGTGTGTCTCTTGTTGAATATTTAAAAGTGATTAAATCTTATAGTTTCATCTCTGAGCTCGAGGGTTGAGGGTTAGACCTGGCTTAGTCTTGGCTTATTTACATAAGCCTCCTTGGAATCTTCAATCTGTTCGCACCTACCAACTTGTTGGCCAACTCAATGGAGCTTTGAGGACCCTTTAACCCAACCTAATCGCTGCCAAAGGCACTTAATATTACTTATTGGTATTTATGATGCCCCAACAAGCCGGCGAAAATCTTTAATAAACTCCAGTCGATGGAGCTTCAAGTGTTTGTCGTGGGAGGGGGGACTTTCATTAACTACGCAGAGGCGGCGATTGAAGGGGGGCTAACATGTCGAAGTGCGTGTCGCTCAACATTAGTTTCATGTGCTGCCAATAAATGTGAACTTCCCCTGGACATCGGTGCTGGCTCTTTGTTACTTACAATTCGGGCAAAAGTGTGCGCCACGTTAACTTAATTTCATTATTTGTTGCTCCAGGAATGTGTGTGTACGTGACCTCATAATAGGAAAATAAGATTTCTATCTATAATTCAGGCAGCGCAGCGAACCCCAAACTAGAGTCCGAGCCAACACACAAAAAGAAAGCTAAGACGGCTAAGTGCCAGCAAATAATAATCATTTCTGTTTCCCCCGTTTGTCTAGACAGAAATTGTATTTGTCAGTCATTATTATTACTCCGCCGTCTCCTTCTCAATTGAGCGTGGAAATATAACTAGGTTTGGGGCACCAACCACAACTGCAACTAAAAGAGTAAACACAGATCTGCCGCAGAAACTTTTTTGCTTTGACAACTCTGCCGCAAAAAGGAAACAGGAACAGAAACTGAAACAGAAACAGTAACAGAAACGGAAACGGAAATGGCAAAAAACTTGAGCATGTTTATTTATTTAATTAAATGCGGCATCAGGCAAGTTTCGCAGTGTTTCCTATTTTACTTCTCCACCAGGCAATCAAGTTAATTAAGTTGAAGGTTTTTGCGGTCACACCGAACAAAAAATTAATATTAATAAAATATATTAATTACGGTTTCCGCTAATGAAGGATGCGCAATTAATTGAATTCTTTTTGCGCCTCACTTGTCAGTGGAAATGCAGTAAAAGCTCAACTTAATGTCAATTAATTTGAACTCGAATAATAATTATAAAATTGTTTTAGGAGTAAGGACAAGTTTTTTATTTAGGATTAAGACTGGCATTTATAATCGGTGGGGATTAAAACGAAATCAAGTGGAATAGATAGTAAAATAATTGGAACGGAAACAGAAATCTAAATTGAATTTATTAATATACAAATTGCCACCATTTTTCGATTAATTATATTTGTTTTTATTCGAGGGGATTTGGAGACTTTTGCAAAAGCCGTAGTCTAAATCTTCGTCCCTTTCCCTGTGCCAGAAGTATCCTTCGAAAGCTCTTGCTATCGCGGTTAACCGCGACTTTCGCTTGTTTGCCAGTTAATTTTGTTTAGTTTTTGCTCAGCAGTTTGTTGAACTTAATTAAAAATAAATAACAAGAGGCGGTAGAGTCGGCAGAGCCAGCCGAAGCTAAGGCAGTGGCAAACTTGTTTATTAATGCCTTGGCGGGGTCCTCAGAGCCTAGACGGGAAGGGATTTATTTATCCTCTTGAACCGACAGGCCCGACTTTGGGTCTTGACTTTACCAACTCTACGGGCCAAGTCTTGGTCTATCGATTATTGAATGAATTTTCAATGAGTTATCTCAGAGAGGGAACACATGGTGCATGAATTATATTCAGAGGCAGCGAAAGTTAGGCATATTTTCGGGGGTTAATGAAAAGTTTTGACTTTTATCTTACCAAAGAAAATTTGCAGAAGCAGCCAGGCCACGATGCCAGGGGCGAATAAATATCTTCTATATCCAGAATCCATACTGGGGTGCTTGATTTATGGCTAGTTTTTTGTACTCCTCCAAAAGTTGCCGTTCTGCGAAACTTTAATTTTTCAATTTGTTGCCGAAATTTTGGTTATTTTTCTTGTCCATGTTTGCCTTTGCTTCGTTTGCGTTTTCTTCTTGTCTCATTTGTGCAATGCAATAAATTTTCCTTGACCGCCAACGAGGGAAAGCGTCAACCAATTGCTTTTCTTGTCGCTTTTCCTATTATTGTTGTTGTCGTTGTCGTTGGCTTATTTATATTTATTTTCCATGAGCTCGTTGCTATTTGCTTTTCCTATTAAACAGACCCACACATTCACAGGACACAACGTGTGTAGGCAGTCGTATTTACATGCTATATCCTGTCTGTATTTCGTCTCCACTGTTTGTGTTTGCCTCCCAATTTTTTTCCTTTATTTCCATTCGAGTTTAGTTTCCGGTTTCTCTTTTTCGTATATTTTATGAACGAAACTTAATTGAAACAACAGTCTGAAAAGACAAGAAAACAAAAAGGTTTAGCTACAAAATGCTTGGCTTTGGGATTAGTTAACCATTGTCTTTGAATCAACAGTTTACGTATTTGCGACAATATATCAATCATTAGACTTCTATTTTGGATACGGGAAAGGTATTATTTATGGCAGTCAGGATCTATTTTAATCCCTACTTGTTTGGGTTATTTACAGCCATAACTCATTAGACATTCATAGCCCCAACAATATTTATACTGATAATATACGAAATATTTACTCTGAGTATAGTTTTTAGCCTCGCATTCCAGCTTCTATTAATAAAATATTGGCTCGAATCTTTAATCAGGCTGAAGTTCCATAGGGCTTTAATTCTATTTTGAAACTATCTAAACTATTGGACTATCTCATATACAAGCACACACACAAACAATAAGCCAACTAAATTAATCATACAATTTATGGCCAATAACTGTTAATGTGATTTAAATGCTGTTCCAGCCGAAAGGCCCAAGGTGGAGCCCGAGAGCACGGGATTGGTCGGCCAGGTGGACAGGCGACTCAAAAATCATTGAGCAAAGGCATAAATTAACAATAACATCGTTGCGATTGTGTAATTGTTCTAGGGCAGGACGAATTAAATTTGCATAAAATCAATTAAAACCGAAAACTGGCGCAAAAGCAGCAGCAGCAGCAAAGCACTTGGGGCCGAAAATCTGTGAAAGCCTTTTGGGCAAAAGTTTTCCAAAATCATGTTCTGTAATTAGAGGCCATGAATAATTTTGGCACCTTGTTGTTATCTATTTCAAGCGACACGCACACACATAAACTCACAGGACATACACCCACACACCCACAGAGTAACATGTCGAACGGTGAGTGGCTTATGTAAAATAGTTGCGACGGGCCCAAAGCACACACGCTGCGTATACTTGATGTTGGCTCCAGAACCGAGTCTTTTGCATAATTAATTATGTGGCAAGCACGGCACTGGCTTGTTAAATATGCAAATATTCGGAAAACAAGGTCTAAGCTGCGACTTGGACCATTCCAGGTCAGTCACATCTTTCCTTGTCATTTTTCTCGAGATTTCTTTGACTGAATCTTTAAATTTTGTGCCTGAATCTGCATTTTTAGCTTTAAGGTCATACTCTGAGAGAGACAGAACCTTGGGGCTTTAAGCAGCATGCCTGACTGACTGACTGAATGAATGACTGGCATTGCCCTCTACTCTTTTGTGGGGCAAGTGTGTGTACCGAGCCATTGTGTCTTTCTCAAATCCTTGGATAGCCCTTGATGTAAGAGCTTAAAATTTAATGAAATGAAATAAATTTCAAAATTGAAGCCCCGGAAATTCTAAAATATGTTTCTCAATAATGGCTGCGAAAATGTCTCTGTTTTCCTCTGGATGTTTGAGTTTTTAGTGTCAATTGGAAGGGCCATAAAGGCCAGTCAGCCATGTTGCTGACCTCTGCGCCAGTTTGGAAGTTTAACAATCTACTGTTGGGCTATAACCTATATAGATTTATATATATATATATATATATATTCCCTGTCCCTCTTCCTCTGTTAGCCTCCGAACTAAATGAGACTAATGAAAGGCCATAATTCAAAGCCAGGCCAGGCAGTGTCCCAGCTCAGCGACTCAAATTAATTGGCATTGTACGGGAATATCATATATACGTGTGTTCTGCGGAAAATGAAGGTGTTTCTACAACTTTGGGTGGAGTTATAAGCCCTTATGGGATACATTTTATATTTTTATATTCTGATTAAAGAAATCAAACAAGGTGTAACTTTAAGCTTCTCTCACAAACCTGTATTTTTTAACCAATACTTCAAATTTGTGCTACTTTGGTGTCCTTAACTGTTTGCTTGTTTATTGTTAACGGCTGTATGCCCGTATCCGGGGCTATAGAATTTCATAATTATAATAATTTATGTTGGCACCTGAGGCGTGTGCACAAATTGAACTGGCCCCGAGGTCCGCGCCAAGTTAATAAAACTTTAAGTTACAATTTGTGCTGGTTTATGGGGTGTGGGCGTCGTCCTCTCCCACTACTCCCAGCCACAATCATTTCCCGAATGCTAGAAAATCCCTGGAGAAATATGAGGAAAATTGTATGTCGCATAATACTCACTTATTGCTGCTATTTCTGCTCCTGTTCTGCTCCTGACGATTCCTTTTTGCTGCTCTATTTTCGGCTAGAACTTTAAAGAAGAAGGCTCCTTCCCAGCCAGCCGCCAGGACGATTGTTTTTCGGAGGTAGTGCGGTCCCTTTTAGCCCAGTTAACTTGGTGCCTTCTTTCTCACTTGCTCTCTTACACTTTGTTTTTGGTGTTTGCGTTGTTTTGGCTCGCTGGCCGGCCCACGTGCATAATAATAACAAATGATTGGTTGTCACGCACGTAACGGTACTTTCATTCATAATTTATGCATTTTAATTTGTCAAACCCACCTCGAAATGGATGGATTGGCGGGATGGGGATTGCGAAAAGAAGCACCGATGGAAATGAATTGGAAAAATTCAAAACTGCGAGCAGGATTAGTTTTCTTTTTGTTTCAGGCTAATGTGCGAATTGTTGTTGCTTGCAGCTCTATGAAGTTATTCACTGTTTTTCACACAAACACCCACAGGACGCATAACGCACACCGGACACAATCGCGCACACACCCACTGGCACCGAGATACGCACGAATGTCCTCGGTTTAATCGCGTTTCTAGTATTCGTCGGCAGTAGGGCAATTGTATGGCGGAGTGCAGAATCGAGGAATCGAGAATTGAGAATCGAGAACGGAGAATGGAGAATGGAGTCGTCGAGCAGAGCTCACGGAGTTTTGTCGCTTTCGCCAACCACACAGGACCAATAACCGACCAAGACTAAAAGCTTTGCTCTCCTTATTACCTGGTTTTTACTTGGCACCCCACACACACACGCCCGTGCTGGCACGCACCCCCTGCCCCGCCAGCGCACACGAAGGACCTCGCACGAGGGCTGCCCGACGACCGGATGTCAGCGAAACCAAAGCGAAACGCACAAACTGATTCGCATTGTCTGAGGTTGCGAGAGCGCTGGAGAGAACTGTGCGCACTTTGGGAGAGAAAGCGTGGGAGAGCCTTTCTTCGGGTGGAAAGTTCGCCTCGGCTTTTGTTTGTTTCAATTCCATTTTCCTCATTCCTGTTAGCCATCTTTACTTCGCTTGTCTGTTAACGTTCTTTTATGGCACTGTTAGCCGGAAAATATTGGGAAATTTTTGGTTAACAGAATACTAACGGTACTCTGTTACAGGTATTCAAAAGAAAATATCAAAAGAAATAATATATTATAATATACATAGGTAAGCAATAAATTTTAAGACAATGAATACGAAATAATGCGTACAACATTGCGTATACGCAATATTGGTACTTGAAGGTAAGGAATTGCTGTTCAATCGTTATTACATCGATACCCCTTTGCTTTTATATTAATTTTGTTCACAATAATAAATGTTTAAGACTGAATCATAAAACAGAAACGAAAAGCATTAAATGAAGTGATGCTATTTACGAAAACTTTCTTGTATCAATTGTTTACCTGCCTATTTATAGAAATTAGGAGAACTTCCAAGTCTTTTATTGTTGGCCAGGACTCCCCTCGTAATAGCCCGGACATCTTGTTCGTCAAATGCCTAGTTAAGTCCTCACAGAGCCTGCACCAACAGCATTTCCATTGATAGGGACGTACGCAACTTTGGCAAACAAGCAAAACAATAGAAACAAGCGGAAGAACAAGGAGGACTCCTTGGAAGCCTTCGAGCAGCAGAACATCAGAGCAGCAGCACATAGAGATTCTGGCCCAGTGAGGCATCAATGGAAAATACCAATAACATCGACATCATCCTCCGCATCATTAGCCCAAACAAAAACTGCTGACTGGGGCACAATGCCAGCAAGCAAATCGGGTGAAGAGAGTTTTTACCCCGCCGATCCACCGCAATCCCTTCTTCACCGGTTCGACAGTTCTATCGTAACCCTAGCTCGAGGGTTTCTAAGTTTTTTTTTTGTACCCTCTTGCTGCACATGCCCCGTTGGCAATTTGAAGTTGAGCCAACGGCAAGTAGGTTTTTCTTCTCTAACCCAGACCCGTTTTCTACACAGAGGAAAAAAAGTAAAGAAAAGGGAAGGTACTCAGAGGATAAATACTTTAATTCAACTGAAAAAATAAGAACTGTTTTTATAGATTAAAATTCTGAATCAAAGAACAATCATTTATATTGAAATAAATAAATTTCCGTGCACTTTCTGGCTTCGGCTCATTGACAGTCATAACGCTGAAATGCGCCTCAACTTGAACTAATTTGTGCGCAATTTGCGCGAAGAAAGGCGTCGAAAGCAGCAATGGCAAAGCTATATTCTGGAACATACAGATACAGCCAATGAAAGGAGAAAGAGATGGCCAAATTGCTAGGGAAAGAGACAACAGCTCTGTGGAGTTGGGAAGTTGGGAAAAGAATGGCGAGCATTTGCACTTTTACTTAAGCGTAAAACTTTTCTTTTGCAGGTTGCAGCCAACTAATTTTGCTTCCTTTGCCGCAAATTGAGAAAAAAGATGTGACTCGGAGAAGCGGGGACATGGAGACATGGAGACACTCGAACATCGAGAAATTGAGACATTGAGAGATGGGAAGAGATGAAGGAATACTGTTACTGATTGCATCAAGCTTTTATTTTATAAAACTTGCTTTGAATTTGGTTTGGTGACTGCGGTTAAAAGGGTATTCCTACTTTTAAATTATTTTCGTATTAAAAACTTTACTTTTTTAAACAAATGTTTTTTCCTTAAAATTACAGAATTTATTTAAAAATTTATTAAATTCTTTTAGAGTATCATTTGAAAAAGAAACCCAATACCCTTTAGTCGCATCAACTCGATTGCTTTGCTTCTGTTTTCCTCAGCAAATTGCAT
The DNA here is from genome assembly GCA_035047325.1 of Drosophila vallismaia. Taxonomy (NCBI): domain Eukaryota; kingdom Metazoa; phylum Arthropoda; class Insecta; order Diptera; family Drosophilidae; genus Drosophila; species Drosophila vallismaia. The sequence goes on along the minus strand of JAWNPU010000090.1, from coordinate 19,222,894 downwards.
AAATTTGATTATTTCGGATTTTCCTGTAGGTTGTAGGTGAGAAAGTTATGTCCTTGCTACCACCATGTTCCTGTTAGTTGGTTCCTTTGTGAGGCAAATCCTGTCCCTAATTGCCCGCCTTCTCGATGGACTGATTGAATCTCTTACGCTCCACAGGCGGCTTTATTATTTAACGTTTCAATTACAAGCCGACAGAGAGACACAGAAATAGTCCAATTCAAAATCAGGAGCTGGCATGTGAGTTTGGAGATAGAAAGTCCTTTTGCCAGAGTGCCAGAGTCCTTGAGTGCCGGGGCAAGGACTATTTAGCATGTAAATGCGAGTCAGTGCCAAATAGTTGAGTCGCAAAGTCAGAGAACCTCGGTTTTAGTCGGAGACAGTATCTATTTTGCATACAAATGGATTTTCTTTATGTTTATGATGCGAAATGCGAATGCGAATGCGAATGCGAGCCAGACTGGAAAATAATTTTGCAAATGTTTCATTTGATTACAAAATGAATCTTTTCTTGGATCTTTCAATCTCTAATTGTCTTTTGTGTTGAATGCAAATTAAGCGTTTTTGGGTTTTTGGTGGAAATCTTCGCCAAGAATTTATTTTCTTCCACCTTTCACTCTTTATCCTGGACATATTTCCTTTTCTTTCAGTAATTAAGAACCTGCCGAATGAAAAATTTCCCTTTACAAGAAATATTTGCCGCAGGAAAAACACAATTTAGAGTGAAAAATGCCCCCATTGAGCAACTTCACTTCAGGCTCATTGTCGAGGATTTTTAGTGTTGAAAACAATTGAAAGTGTTGTGGCAGCTGCACACACAGTGTGTGCAATGGTGATAAGGATGGGGGACTGCGCGGACTGAGGAGACTGAACGGAGGTGGCAAGCTCCACATGCAAACTCATAAATGCGGCCGCATGAAATTGCAGACAGAAAAACACACGCACGTCCTCACACACACACACGAATACAATGCATTTACAACTACAAGCAAGGGAAACAGGATCAGAAGTAGTAACTATAACAAAGAACTCGGTCATTTGGGGCACAAAACACAGCCGAAAGCACGCCCCATGCTGTTAAATGCCATAGAAGGAAAAAAGTTAGCAGACAAAATAATAAGACCAGAAAAATGGAGTGCACCGAGAAATCACGCACATACCAAACACACACCCAGGCACAGGATGTGTGCGAAATGTTTGCAGTTCAAGCCTCAGAAAATGTAAAAAGCGTTCAAGTTTTAAGCGATTTATATGTTAATTAAAAGTCCTTTAAAAAAAAAAAATATATTTTATATTTAAAACAAGAATTAATCAATCAAACTATTATATTTTCTGTACATTTTTTAGTTGGAACTCCTTTCGAAAACTGTGAATGTAAAAGAAGGACCCATGTGGCCCCAGCGATGTCAATTCTCATCTGATCCTTTAACGGAACGCTTTAAAAGATTCGTGGATTCTTTATCAATCTACATCAAAATCTGAGACAAAATTATTTTTTGAAAATTTTGTCCCATTTTCTCGATCCTCCCTTTTGAAAATCCTAAAAATGCTTTAGAAGCACAAATGGTCCACAGTGATAGCTATATCTCAGCCAAAATACATCCGATTCTCAGCCAAAATACATCCGAATACATTAGCGGGATAGCTTCAATGATTCGTAGATCCATTCTCTATCAATCTACATCAAAATCTGAGACCAAATTACTTTTTAAATTTTTTGTCACTTTTTCTGGGCCAAAGCAATGGCTATATCTTTGCGAATATTCATCCGATTCTTGAGCGGAATACCTTAAATGATTCGTGAATCGATTTTATATCAATCTACATCAAAATATGGGACCAACTTATTTTTTAAATTTTTTTTCACTTTTTCTGGGCTTTCATAAATCATAAAAAACTAAAATCATAAAAATGCTTTGAAAGCACAAATGGTCCACAGCGATGGCTATATCTTTGCCAATATTCATCCGATTCTTAAGCGGGATACCTTAAATGATTCGTAGATCGATTCTCTATCTATCTATATTAAAATCTAAGACCAAATTATTTTTTGAGTTTTTTGTCATATTTTCTGGATGATCCCCTTCGAAAATCATAAAAATGCTTTGAAAGCACAAATGGTCCACAGCGATTGCTATATCTTTCCCAATATTCATCCGATTCTTGAGCGGAATACCATAAATGATTCGTGGATCGATTTATTATCAATCTGCATCAAAATGTGGGACCAAACTATTTTTTAAATTTTTTGTCACTTTTTCTGGGCTTTCATATATCATAAATATCTACAATCATCAAAATGCTTTAAAAGCACAAATGGTCCACAGCGATGGGTATATCTTTGCCAATATTCATCCGATTCTTGAGCGGAATACCTTAAATGATTCGTCGATCGATTTATTATCAATCTACATCAAAATATGGGACCAAACTATTTTTTAAATTTTTTGTCACTTTTTCTGGGCTTTCATATATCATAAAAATCTACAATCATAAAAATGCTTTGAAAGCACAAATGGTCCACAGCGATGGCTATATCTTTGCCAATATTCATCCGATTCTTGAGCGGAATACCTTAAATGATTCGTGGATCGATTTATTATCAATCCACATCAAAATATGGGACCAAACTATTTTTTTAATTTTTTGTCACTTTTTCTGGGCTTTCATATATCATAAATATCTAAAATCATAAAAATGCTTTGAAAGCACAAATGGTCCAAAGCGATGGCTATATCTTTGCGAATATTCATCCGAGTCTTAAGCGGGATACCTTAAATGATTCATAGTTCGATTCTCTAACAACCTAAATCAAAATATGGGACCAAACTATTTTTTAAATTTTTTATCACTTTTTCTGGGCTTTCATAAATCATAAAAATCTACAATCATAAAAATGCTTTGAAAGCACAAATGGTCCACAGCGATGGCTTTATCTTTGCCAATATTCATCCGATTCTTAAGCGGAATACCTTAAATGATTCGTGGATCGATTTATTATCAATCTATATCAAAATATAGCACCAAAATACTTTTTTAATTTTTTGTCATATTTTCTGGATGATCCCCTTCGAAAATCATAAAAATGCTTTAGAAGCACAAATGGTCCACAGTGATGGCTATAGCTCAGCCAAATTACATCCGATTCTTTAGCGGGATACCGTAAATGATTCGTAAATCGATTCTCTATCAATCTACATCAAAATCTGGGAGCAAAGTTTTTTTTTCAGATTTTTCATCAATTTCTGAAGGAAACATGTTAGCGCCAAGGATGTCTATATCTTCGCCAATTCTCATCTGATCTTTGAGAGGAATACCGTAAATGATTTGTGGATCGATCCTCAATCAATCTGCATCAAAATCTAAGAGCAATGTATTTTTTAGATTTTTTGTCAATTTTTCTAATGAAACCCCTTTGAAAAATGGAGAAATGTGTGAGATGAACCCATATTAGCCCCAGGGATGTCTATGTCTTCGCCAATTCTCATCCGATCCTTGAGCGGAGTACCTTAAAAGATTTGCTGATTGATTGTCACACAATCTGCTTTGGAAATATGAAAAGTATTTTGAAAGTCTTTTTAGGTTCTTCCGAGAACTACGCTTTTGAAATTATTTGAAAAATGAAGGCAGCTTGGTACTTCTACTCCCTGGAGCGAGAACGGCGAAGGAATATGTTTATTTCAATAAATTCCTGCTCCAACCATAAACTGATTAATGTCGAGGGTGATGGCCGCACAATTGTGAGGTTCCGCCGTTCGCATGCTATTTATAAGCCTGCGGCTTTCGGCATTCCAATGCATTGGCTTCAATGAATAATTAAGCGGTTGCCGCTGCCAGGATTAAGAAGCAGCTCAAGCCAACCGCAACCACTCACTCGCACTTGTGGGGCTCCTTGCCACGCCTCCTTAGCGCACACACACTCACACAGACTTGTCAAGCTAAGAAGTGGCAGGGATATGTATGGGCGGGACATTTTTCACATGTCAGGACATAGCGCATACGCCTCGTTAGTCATGGAACCCAAAACCTGAAAGCGAGAAACGCCATCTAATTTATAGAACGTGGCGGTTATTTCTTTTAAGTGCTCGACAAATAGAAATAACAAACACGAAACACATTTTGTCACGTCTCCGGCAGCCGAGAGCAGCATCAATATTTTTATTTGAATTCTGTCTCCCTTTTCTGTTCCTTTTTATTTTGTTTATAATTTATTTGCATTGGCTCATTGAAATGCTGCACAAACCCACGGCTCGCCACGAGCCTCAAATAAATGACAATCAAGGGGATCGGGACAAAGTTGGGGCAAACGAAGGATATCGTTTTGTGGCTCAAGGATATTTAGAGAAGGAAAAGACGGGTAACCCAATATGCCTAGGAAAATAGAAGAAATTTCGAGGGTCTTTTTTATTTTAGCATCAATATAACTAGTTATTACAGCAACTATAAGAATACACATAAATTTTAAATAAAATCATAAAGAGAAAAATTCTTTAAAAAAAAATATATATAGCATACTTTTCAGGGCTTCAAGGTAGGTTGAAACTTTTTGTTTTTTAACTGAAAGAGTAGCCAGATATCCTTCCAATTCTAGTCACTTTTCTGTGAAAGAAGATAAATGTAAATACTTATGCCTTATTTTCAACACCCGGAACAGTAAAAGCAACAGGAATGGTAAAAGTATAAAATGAAATGCTAAACGAATTTGAACATGCAATTTTTGGTGCTCGTGCTGATGTTTAAGTTGATTTTGTTTTTCCTTTTGGGGGTACCTTGCTATGTCCGTCATAAATTCTCGTTATACAATTTAAAAACATTTGCTAAACACGCATTTCCTGCATGGCAATAGCAAAGCCTAGAGCCCCGAGCCCCGAGCCCAATGACCAATGGCCAGTGGAAATGGCTAAGTGAATGGCTGTGGGCCCGAAAAACATAACATAAATTTACTTTTTGGCTGCCCGACGGTCCCCGCTTAGAAGGACTATTCGACACCAAAAATAAAAAGAAGGGAAATACACCAAAATAAAGGACACTCGAACGCCCATGGAGATAAAATTGTCAAAATGTTTGATGAATGCGATACGAAATGAAAATTTATTTATATATGCTCCTGTATGTGCAAGCGAATGTTTGGATTCCCGCTCCATTTGATATTATTTGGCTTGAATTTTTTAGGAATGTTTTTGCAACATAAATAGATCAGGGAAATGTTTGCAATTCTCCACTCTGCCACTTGTAGTGTTTATTTGCGTATGCAAAAAACGTTTTAAGTTAATTTGCCATGAAGTTTTTGGCGATAGCCATAAACCAGGAAGTCTCCTTTTTCATTCGGTTTATTCACTTTGGCATATATATCTATATTTTATACTAGATCGAAAATTGGGCCGTTGACATTTGACTGGAATTATTTATGTTATTGGGGAGAAGAGATGCTGTCATCGTGTCAGTAACACGACTCAATCATTAACCGCCTTTTTCGCTCCTTTTACTTCTGAAAAAATATTTTTGCTCACCGAAGCACAAAATTAGTGCGAAGCTAATTTACAGACTCGAAGGATATCGAGGGATAGAGGCCTAAAACACGTGTCACTTCTCCCATACATTCTCCCATATGAGTCCTGAAAAATTGGAAAGCATTTTGGGGTGTGTACTTTGCAGGGGAGCCATGGACAACGTGACGTGCCACTCATCGCCAGGAGCTCTGAAAATTTATTAACACATGCCAATCATAAAAAGCGCAAATCGCATTTTCATTTGAACAAAAGCCGCCCAACCAGAAATCGAAACTGAAGAAAAAAGCCACCGAGCTTGTGGTGTTCCAGAAACCAGAATCTAGATGGAGTTTACGCAGGAGGAGGTAGAAAAAACTCTTAAAATAAACGCAAGTCTCATTATATGTATTTCTTTAAGTTTAAAAAACCTATACTCCAAGTCTCTCTTTTGCCTTTATTTAATTATTTACATACTCAAAAATATAATCCATATTTTTTAACTTTCTTTTAAGAAATTGATTCGTGGAATACGAATCATATTGTGGCATTGGTCTAGGCAGCTCAAAAATTACAGTCACGTTTTCGATTATGAAAAATTTTATTTTCTACATTTTTTTGCCTCTACTTTTGCGATATCCTTGTGCCTGGCCTCCCCTGTGGTTTTTTCCGTTGATTGTAGGTGCATTGAAACGTTTATTTATTATTTAAAACCCACAGACAAAGGACATTTGCCACAGAAAATAGTGCCGGAAAGCAGGACAGTTGCAAATCGAGGAGGGAAAGTGAAAAAAGCGGGTGTGGGAGTAATCGGTGAAAAACTCTAAAGACCTCCTGCGGTCAGCCGAAAACTGTTAATTGATTTTGTCCCTAGCTGTGGCGGAGTTTCCAAGTCGCCAGGCGAACACTCGGCAATCCTTTATCCTTTATAACTTCGTCCCTTTGTCCACTTTAGATTATTGTGGCTTTTGTGCAGTGGGGCGCGGCATTAGCTCTGAACTGCTTAACTTTCATGCAATTTGCAGCAGCCCAAAACTATAAAAAAATAAAGGCAAAAGTAGAGACTACTTTTTGGCCCGCATAAATCTCAGGTCCTGGCTGCGGGAGGGAGATAGCAAGACCAAGAGATCCTTTTGCTTAGACTGCGATGAACGACAAACAATTTTATTGTACTGGCCACATGCCACCTCGCCCGCCCACACTTGCAACTTCTGCACACTCACAAACATATGAGTGAGGTTGGTGGCCAACAAAAAGGATATGAGTTTCGAACACTCCAACAAATTCTGTTATATTCCTGGAGAGAGTTTTAAATACTTAAAGGCATTCCTAAGTATTCCTTTTCATTTGGCTTTAAATGAAGTTATTTTTTATAAAATAAAAACTGGCTTTTTACTGGTATTTCAAATAAAATATGTTAGTTTAAATTTCAAACTCGAATAAGGAAATTTGAACTTCTCTTAAGAGTATTCAAAATATTCCTTAGAAAATATAGAAATTCTCTCACACTGGCACACACAATTACCAGACAGCCTCGCATGCGGTTGCAGTTTTATGCGTTGGCATGACTCCCAGCCACGCCCACTGTCACAAAGGGGGCACTGGGTGGGGCGGAGGACCTACTGGCCACATAAGAGCATTTCCCAGCACAGCTTGATCCTTTTTTATCTTCTATTTGATTTTCATTTTTAATACGAAAATAAGTTTAGCTTAAAATTGAATTATTTGATTTATTTTTAGAGAGAAAGAAGAGTGCGGCCCGGAGATAGGGTTAAAGGAGGGAGGTGGATGGGGAGTGGCAGATAGAGTCGAAAAGTTTTCTTATTTGATGCAACCAGGATCCACAATCCAGGAACCAGGACCAACCGAGTTGGTCGAAAGTGCTTCTCGGCCAGTTTTGTTGGCCAGTTTTGTTGGCCAGTTTTGTCTGCGCTTTTGACTTTGAGCATAATATAATCGGATATTTGTTGCTGTTCAGCTTCCGTTTGCCAGTTTTATATTATTTAATTTTTTCTCTCACTCCCCCTATCTCCTATGGTTGGTTCGCTGCTTTTTTTCGATATAGATTTTTACAGATTCCATTTGACAAGCCAAACTAAATGGGAAATTTTTGTAAATCAAATTTACGTTGCTTTTTGCGGAGACCATTTTGCCCACAAAATACTCTACATTTTTATTTTTAGTTTTTTCTGAGGTCATGGCATGTAGAGCAAAACAAAAGATTTTAATCATCTTAATTAGTTTACGGTTCTGATTTCCCCTTAACGAAACAAAGTGAAACCGAAAAATGCAATAAAAAGAGCACTGAGAGATGAAAGGATCGACTGAGGGCTTACCATTTATATATTTTAAAATATACAATAATCTAAGATGACTGCTAAGTGGTCAAGGATATTGCTTGGCACACATATTCTAATTTATATAATAGAAGAACCCCCTTCTAGGGTATCAAGAAGACAAGACCTAAGACTAAAATCTCCAGCTACCATTTGCTGGGATGAAAAATTGCTCTGGCAAACAACTTCGCACATGTTGCAGTTGGCCAACTTGCAACTGTCTGTGTGTGCAACGTGTTTGTTAGCCAAATTGAATTTATGACCTGTGGCGTTGCACTTACACAAGCACACACACACTCATATTCGGAGTCCTTGCTGAGAAGCTATTCCAGGTGTGGCGAGAAGGGAGAATCGAGGGCGACATTGTTAAATTTTGCGTTCTAATAGCCAAAGTGTTGCACCTGACAGGGCAGACAGCCGGCAACCAGCCAGAATCAGAATGTGCCATGTCACACTTGACCCAAACCGAGCTCGTTGACTCTGTTTTTTGTTGCTCTTATTTCGTTTTTTAACTTTACCTTCTACATTTCGACTGTTTTAATATGCCAGCGCTTTTTTGATGGACCTTTTGTCCAGCTATGAGCCCGAGAAAACAGAGAAAGCAACAAATTGCTTGGCCAAAATGGATTTTTGTGAGTTTAGAAAACAGAGGACTTTGCACTCCTTTTCAACCCAAGCCAATTAATTCTAGCAAAGTAAAAGGTGTTCCTAAAAATTTGTATATCCTTTTCCTGAATATAAATTACCAATCGAAAGTTACTTTTCATTACCTATAATTTTCACCCAGAAAACACAGACACATTTCGGGCCAAACTTCAATTAATTGAAGCCAACTTAGTGTCAGTCGACAATCGACAATTTGGGGGAAATCCTTCGAGGTTCTCCTTTAAGTGACTTCTGCACTTGGTATCCTCCACCATATAGGACCTTTCCCAATCGTTTTCTGCCACCGGGGTCGGGCAAGGTGGCCGGGCATCGTCAATATGTTGTCCACACCCAAAAAGTATATATTGCCCGGCTTAGGATACACCTCTCAGAGCATTCTCCATGTGCATAATTTCCCCAACTTGGCCCGGAAGAGCAAGGACGAATCCAGGGGCAGGTGGGTTGTGTTAGTGGCAGGTAAGTCGGAAAACTTATGCGCGAACCGAAGGCATTTGGAGATACCATTTGTATGCATTTGCCTAACTGAGCCCGGCTCTAAGCACGTTCCTCGATCTATGAGCAAAGGCACTGACAGAAATTACTTGAAATTGATTAAAGAACCATTCAAAATAGTTGCAGAACTTACACCACTATAAGTGGTATACTCTAAGGTACATCTTTTGTTCTCTCAGTGCATTTAGCTGGAGTATCTTTGTCTTGGCTCCTGGGAGGCTTCGAGTCCTTGTCCTGACCCGACCCATTCAGGACCTTGCCTCGTGTATGAGCTGTGTTTCGGGCTCATTGTTGATATCAACACAATTTAGTGTCTTAAACATGCGACCCGAGTGGCTGTTGTTCCTGTTGCCGATGCCACTGTGTAGTTTCACCTGCAACTAGGAAGAGCTTTAGCTAAATACCTGCCATTGCAACCTTCTGCCACCCACGACCCCTTCCTGACATTTCATGCCTAAGCAAACATGCTACACACTGTCGCACACACATGGACGCATAGTCCATGCACCTGCATGGAAAACAAAATGAGTTGCATGTTGATTAAGTCACCTGTACACACTTTTGCACAAGCAAACAGTACAGTCTGCTGCTCCCACGCAGGTGGCACTAGGAGGGGAAGTAAAATGGGGACAGGTGGCACAGAAGGTGCAGCACATGTTGAGAGCTTTCTGGCTTTAGCCAGGAATTGTTGCTTTTTATGCAACATCTGCAGCATTGGCTGCCTTCGGTGCTTCTGCTGCTACAGCAGCCTGCTAAAAATTGCTTCATTAAGTGTTTCTTGTTGGTCCCCCCAGTAGATGTGTATTAGTAACGCTTTTATGCTAATGTCCTTTCGAAGGAGCAGAGGCCGCAAAAACCAAAGAATGCTCCAAACTCACTTTTGCAGGGAGAAAAATTGTGAGGTAACACATGTTTTAAAGAAATTCTCATAATTGTCTTCAAAAATATTATGTATACGTAATGTTACGTATACGCTTTGATGCACCACCTATAGAAAATAAATGTAACTAAACTTATGATTGTTGAAAAACTCAATTAAATCTCTTGATATAAATCCTTTAAGGTACCTAATTCGTTTAGCTTCAGGTCCTTTTTTCTAGTTACTAGTCCCAAGATTTACAACGCCCTAAATCTGAGATACACTTCCTCTAGCATCATCTCTCTTGCTCTTGACTTGACGTGTAATTTATTTTTGCACTATTTTTCAATTATTTAATTTCCTTTTGAAACCCAAGAGCACCCACACACCGCATCTAGGCCGTAAATGAAATGTAAATTGAAAATTCAGCATCTGCTTAGCAATCAAGATGGAAGCGAAAAAACAAAGGACTCTTGGCGTTGCAACATTTTGTCCTTTCTAGCTGTTTCAGTTTCTACTCTTGCCAATTAAGAGGATATGACACTTAGAATTTTACTTTTAGGGTAACAGGTTTTGATAACTTAAAAAAATTGGTTGTAGTTTTAATTAAAAAATGTAAAACGGTAGAAATGCGCTAATAAGTAAGATTATTTTATTTCCCATTTTCTGGCTTTACCCTTTCGCTTCTGGTTGTGCCACTTCCTGCTTCTTGTGAAGCCTCTAATTGTCTCAATTTGAGCAGCCACACATTTTCAATTAGGCACACTGCATATTGCCTTGACGATTGCCTCCGCCCCCACTTCAGAATGTCTGACTTTGCCAGCCTCCAGGAAGCCTCGCAGCCTCCTCCTTGCAGCGAACCTGTCAGCTAACGCCTTTAATTCATTCCACACCCAATCACACACACACCTACCCACGCACTCACCCAACCAGCACATATTTGTGTATGCAAATTTTTCAAGCTATTTGCTGTGAAATTATGCCAGTCGCCGTCGACGCAAATACGCGTCTAATAAAATACGCAACAAACTATGCGATGCCTGAGTGATGAGGCAGCCAAGCGTTTGCCATAATTTATGTTGCGGTAAACCCGCCAACCCGCCAGCCTGCCTCACCTCCTGACCCGTTTTACCTTTTCATCAACCCGCCCACCGACTGTGGACTGCGGATCCGGGGCTGTTTATATTGCTTATTTAATATGTGCACGGTTGCCTGGATCAGCAGCAACATCACAACAGTTTTCATTGAGTTATGCCGCTCATTCGAAGCGTCAGCTCCGTAGTCGCAGCCATAACAATGAGCTCATTGCCGGAGAAACCCCAACCCGGCACCCCAACCCCGCCAGGACCTGCTCCTCCCCTGGCTTCGTGTGCAAGAACCTTAAATAGTGGCGCGTGTCAATTTAGACCAGGAATATCGCATAATGGCATCCATCAGCAGCTGCCAGCCATTCGTCAGGCGGTTTGCTTTTCAGCTAATATTAGTTTTAGCGGATAGCCAGGTTTTTAAGGATAGGAAATTTGGTAAGCAGATGAAAATCATTATTTTTCCCACCGCATAATTTCAACAGCATTTACCAATATATTGTATATCCATATTACTTCGCTTGGCAGCAAAAGAGACTGAAAAGCTGGCAAAGTTCGTTGAAGTTATTGACAAAATGCAGCGAAAATCTTTGAATACTTGAACGAACACCTTGCATATCAAATAGTCTGCATCCTCCCCCGCCCACAGGACTCCCACAGGACTTCATGCATGTGTTTGCATTTTTTTCTCCAAAGTATCGCAACAACTTTTGTCCGGCTCTATCAATGGATGCTTCTTATCAAACATTCACAGCCAGTTGGCAAGTTTCTATGGCAGCCGAAGAAGATGCAAAAGAATTTTAACATTGCGTAATATCAACTGTTCACTGACGAAAAGAGAAGGTTCAAAGGAAGATTAATTGATTGCCTCTTTGAAGAGGGTGTGTGAAGTACCGGTTATCGAATAATAATTCTAATTCTAATTCTAATTCTAGAAGAAATCCCGAATACCGGGTATTCGGGTATCCGGGTATTCAAAAAATACTTGAATATATAGACCTAATTTTTCCGAGTGTGTATTGGCTGGTTCTCTGCATCCTTCGACTATGACGAGGCGAAACGCAGCCTAACTGGCTGGCAAGCGACACTTGGCGAGCTCAGTTCGGTTCAGTTGGGTTCAGTAAGTTCGGTTCGAGTTCAGTTTCAGTTCATTTTTCATTCATTCAAAGCAAGCCAGACAGCGGCAATGCAGCTGCTGTTGTTGTTTCCACAAGGATATGCTTTTAAAAACCATCAAATACCCTTAAAAGGTTTAACGAAACCCAATAAGGAAGCTCTTACCAAAAAGTAATAGTATTTTTGTAAGGTTTAGAAGAAACTCCTGTTTTAGATTTCTCTCTAAGGAAGAGTATCCCTAGCCTCGACTTAATTTAAAGACAATCTCCTTTTCTTATATCGTTGCATTCTGTTCTTTTTAGACTTGGAAGTCCTTTGTGCCTCGGCTGTTTTTCATATAACAACAATATTTTATGCTCAGCTGTCTGGCTTTTTATGCATTTGCCCGGCTGCCTATGTGAAAAATTACAAAAAGCTAGCAAGTAGTAGTGGCCAAGTGGCGGGAAACCAGGCTGAGACTGAGACTCGAAGCACCAGGGGCAGACCGAGGCAGGGCAGAAGAAAGTGGCCACAACCGCAGAGACGGCACGGCGTCTAGGGCCAAGTGTTTGCCATGCACTTGACTGTGTTATTTTTGCCTCCTGTCCGGACTCCGGACCCGACGCATAAATCAACCTGCTGCAAACACACAAACACTCTCCCGGCCAAGGAGTCTCTATATATGTACACAAATCTCCATGGTTGTGGTAGTGTGTGTGTGTGGATGAGACCACCCCTTGACAGGGATCGGGATAACTATTAAAGCGAGTGGTGACCCCTTAAAGATGAGCATGCAATCGGATGCGACAAATTTTATTGACCATCTGCTCAATGATGCAGCACAAAATGACAAAGGATGAGACAAGCCAGAGGAATAGGATATTTGGAGAGCTTATAGGAAAGAACAAGGAGCTTGAATTACAAGCCTTAAAATGTTCCTTAGCACATGCAGAATATTTTCTCCCCCTGTTAAAAAGTCGCCATTAAAAAGTTTTCGCCGCATTTTACTTCCGTCAACTCACTTTTTCTTGGCAAGATGAAAACATGAAATGGGTTTGGTTTAATTTTCCCGCAAAACAAAACAAATGTTTGCCAGATAACTCCACGAAACTTGTGCTCTATTTATCTCCATTACCTATCCTCCATTCATTAAGATATGTCTTCCTTTTAATTGGGACAGAGCCAAAACTTAAGCACTGATAAAACTATAATCAAGCGCAGGGTTTCGCTTCCAGGTAAATCCGAGTGCCATTTGTAAGCTTGGGAAACAAAACACCAAATGTCCTTGGTCTTTGGTCCTTTGGTCCCTGGTTCAAATCCTGATCCTGGTCCTGGTCCCTTACCATTAATTTTCGCTTAATGCTGTCATTACTTCAAGTTTTCTATTCCAGGGATCCGCTTGGCAAGTCTATCTCTCATATGGCAGCCGTCACAGCAACTGGCAAGGACATCTCACAGGAATCTGCATAGCAACACACTAAGAAATATATTTTTCAAATTAAGGAACTGAGTACCATATTTTGAGTAAGGAATAGAAAGGACATATATTGAAATTATGCCTTTTAAATTCGTTTAAAAAACGTTTTCTTCTGTTAATTGTTCTAATTGTTTTGTATTCGAAATTTCTTTCCATATTTCCGTCTCAACCTAATACCTTCCCTAAACTTTCATTATTATTCTTTTCACGTTTTTCCACTGTTTATGACATTTTTAATGATAGAAATTTGATGATTTGGTGTGTTCGCGGGTGTAAATTTTGATGCTGTCCTTGGGCTAAATGGGCTTTAGCTGGTGAATATGGCTTAGATTCATAATCCAAAATAAAGTAGAATTTTTATGTGTGTTTCAGCAAAGATAAGCTCGTTGATATACTTAAACTTTACTATATAAGACTAGAAAGTTATAGTATCGAAATCAAATACTGGCATGCATCCTTTTAAGCAAAATCCTTGTAACTCGTTGCGGCCACTTGTTTAATTTTGTGCTGAGCATTACGCTTAATGCGTTTACACAATAACCATGCCCTTCTGGCCGACGTCCTGCTAATGGCCTTATAATTACTGTCCACGTCCGACGAAATCCAGCAGCGACGAGAGCCGGAAAGAAATTGGCCCAAAGTCCAAAGTTAACAAGAAACAGAAGAAACAGAAACAAAAAAATAAAATGAAAATATTGCTACATAGGAATGCAGCGGGTTTCATTAAATGGTCGAATTATGTACTCGCTGGCAGTGGAGTGTCCTTTCGATCCTTCTTCAGCAGCAATTTTCCTCTCCAGCCACGATTTTTCCTGGACGGGATTTTTCCCGACACTCCCAAGGCGAGGCCAAGTGTTGGCAAGCTTCAGAAAGTTGCCTGCCGCGGACAGCCTTGACTTGAGCTGAGTGCCGCCCAGAAGCGGATGTGCGTTTTATCCGCAGATAAGAAAAAGATACCTTTTTCTCGAAGGTTTTAATACCCTTTATAAAAACTCACTCATTATTTTGGAGATAATAAAATAAATAGCCTTTACTGTGAAGAGACAATTGAATAAAACCATAAACTATTATATAGATTCCACGAAGTGGCCATACTCTGAGGTATTCCTGGAGTTACGTAAACATTTTACCATTTCCTAAAGCTGCATTAGAAATTTCGGGGCGTGGCACTTATCCTCAGAGCTGCCCACAGTTTTCAAATAAGAAAAATGACTTTTGCATGCATGTCCTCGGGTGGATATGGATGGAAATTTAGGGGACTGAGTTTGCATGAAAAATTCAGCTGATGGAACTTTTCACGCATAGAAAATAGACAAAAAAAAATGTTATATAAAGTAGTTGCCGGAATACAATGGATCTTAAAGAGAACAAACTATTTCCTATAATTAATGCCTTCCACATCTTAAGGTTGAATCTGTTATTTCAAAGAAATCCCCAAAGATGCAAACTTCTCGCCCTTAAAGCAATTGGTGTCTTTAAGAGCCAGGCTAATGCAGTGTTCATTTTCCTCCACACAAGACATCAAAAGAGTGGGAAAATGATTGTGGGTGAATGGTTTGTGGCGCCTCGAGTTGCTACCAAGCTGACTGCACGGTTAGTTGGATTCGTGTGGAGCGGAGCAGAGCGTCTCCATTGTCATTTTGAATTTGTAACAACATGCGCACACGACAATTTGCATTTCCGCTTGCCAATGGGATAGTTTTTCAGGCATCCCAGCTTTTCGCCCCCTTTAACCCAATCCCTTACCCGGGAGCTGGGCATTTGTTTTGGATTCTTTGGGGAGAATTTCATTTCACTTTTGTGTGCATATTCCAGTCCTGGCACACGGACCTTTAAAGATGCAACCGAGTTGCCAAAACGGCAAAGAAAACCAAGCAAATTGACAAACAAAGATGCACTGAAGCCGAAAAGGAAAAACAACATGCTAACAAACACCCAGACAACAGCTAAACCCAGCCAGTATCCCAGCTTACACTGTGAATAAAATCCTACTTGAATATTTTGCAAAGCAAATCATATATTTCATGTTTCTTTTGACATAAAGAAAACCCATTAATGTTCGACACACGGAAAAAACTTTCCTATCAAGCATTAATTATATTTCAACTATTTCTTTTGAATGGGAATTTTTTTTTGACTGCCTTTGGGCAGTTTATAATTGAACTGTGACCCAGTCGAGCGAATCGAATGGCCAAACGACTGCCTGGCTATACGAAAATAATGAAAATGCAACTTAATTTCTTGCCCAAAATGCAGAACACACACTCGTATCCCCACGCCGACGCACCACATCCACATTAACAACACAAGCAACACAAGAAAGAGGACAGTTTTGGGTGTAGGAGTCCATTCAGTCTGGCTTTTTTACCCAAATCCCCTTCTCGTTTGCGGCCCCCTTTTGTGGTTCGATGTGCATCAATAAAATGTTGGCATAAAAGCTTTGAGCCAGGCCATAAACAGGGCCTACCTTGCGTATGCTTAATTTGTATGCAACGAAAACGAACCGAGTCTTCTCAGAGTGATCTCAGGAAAATGAAAAATCTAGCTTAAAGCTGGTTTAAAATAAATAAAAGTTCTACGTTCCTAAGTTCTCTCAAAATGCTCTCAACCGAAAACCTTTAGCAGGGACAGGACCTCTGTAACCCTGACATTGGACACAATAGACACTAACTAACTGGTGGCTCTGATTTGAATGTAATGACTCTGTAGGCATTCTGGGAAACGTCCTTCTCTTTGGGAAATCAAATGCAACCTCATCCACTCTGCCAAAAAAATCATGCAACAATTTGCGGCTTTTAAGGGGGAGGCTTCGGTTGATCTACGCATAGTTTTTCATTCTCAATTCGAAGACCTCAATCAGTTTTTGTGCCTTTTGAGTTTGAATTTGATTTGGGCGAGTACTATAGATTCGTATGTGCGTCTGTGTCTTTTATGGCTGCTTATTGGTTTCAGGCAGCAGGCCAGGTGGGCCAAAACCAACTAACAAACAAAAAAAAATTTTATGAGCTTGTTATTGTAGTCGTCGGCCACGCCTTTTGTGCAGTCCATAAAGTTGGCTTTTATTGCTTTGTCGTGTTGTCGTGTCGTTGCCATTGCCGTTGCCGTTGCCGTTGCCGTTGCCGCTGTTTTTGGTCAACTCCTAATTGGAAGTTCTAAATTTCATTGTTTGGCTTTTAAGCTTCAATTGTTTGCGGTTCGACTGGTCATAAATATTGAGTGCCTGCGGTCCTTTGAGTTTCCTTTCTCTAGTTTTATTCCATTCATGACTGACATGCATGAACACTGCGGTTATTGGACACTGGGCAGTGGTCAATCAATCGAATTGACCAAAGGGTCCTGGCGTCATTAAAGGTGCCCACTTGGAAGGGGATACTCCTCAAAATAAACAGGATTTCTTTTATTTATAGCCTTCATTCATAAGACGTACCTAGTACTTTCTCTAGCTGTTGGTTTCTCACTCTTAAAAGGAACATTTTACCAATTTGCTTGGCTAATGTAAATCAATGACCTCTTATTAAAAACTTTGAGACCCACAAATTGTCTTGCCTTCAATACTTTTAAACTTCCCGCCCATCCAGTTCTCAAAGGTCCTTTGGTGGTGGAGGTGTGGGTGGTACGAACTGGAGAGTTTGTTGGAAAATCCTCTTGGCCGCACAATGGAACGCTCTTTGCTATTAGCGCACAAAAGTCAACAAACATGCTGGAAGCCAAAGACGTCCAATCCAGTGGCCTTTTGAAAATAAGAAGGAAATCAGGAAAAATGGGCAAAAAGGAATCGAATAGCAGAATATCCTTTTAAAATAGATAGATAAAGTTAAAGCTTCGATTTTGTGGAAATTAATTAGGAGGAAAGATCAATTAGAAAGTGTTTTTTGAGGTCTTTGAGATCTGCAGTAACAAGATTCTATGAACTCTACTGATTACGAGGTATAAAGGCAAATTCCGCCGAGTAATGCCAAGAAAAACTTTTCAATTTGTAGGCAGCTGCTTTGGCAAGGGGGAAAATGGAAAAGGAAAAAGAAAAAGAAAAAAGCATTGGAAAAGCATCGCTGGCATTTGATTGGAGGTGGGCGATGGGTGGTGGGAAAATGTGCTTGGCCACTTCCGTCTCAGAATTTTGTGGGCACGCAAATTCTGTTTGCTCGAGTGTAATTTCTTAAGTAAAAGGTAAACATTTGGCGAGCTGTAACTGTAAGTGTGGTTTACGCGATGCAAATGACAGCCAACTGGCGAAGGGTGGTTAGGGGGCAAAGTGGGCGCAACCGGAAGCCAAACGCCCACAAAAACCCACAAAAAAGTTGTGACGTCAAAAGCAGCAGCACTCAGTGGATACATAGATCCTTTATTTGCCACAAAATTACAGAGAATAAATAAATTGATGGGAAAACATAAATATTTAGCTTTAACAAAACTATTTAACATATGTATTTTATGTATTTATTAAAACAAATCTTTAGCTATTTTATTTATTATTGTTTAAACAAATTAAAATCGTGTTGGTATTTACATGTTTGTTGCAATTTCTGTTATTTATGCATTGATCAAAAATTTGTTTACCTTGTAAGCCAAACTGCAAACACTTTGGACATTAACAACAACAACGCCAGAGCCAGCAAGGACACGGTTACACCAAACAAATCAGGATAAGATAAGCACAGACACACTGGCAAACATAAATACAACCGAAGGCAGGCGGAGAGGCACAGACATTTTACATAGATTTATGTTGTATGTATGGCTCACTTAAATATACAAGATTCAATGAATTTTCAATTAACTTTGATTGGCACTTTTACTTCTACAGAGCGGAGTCCTTCAGTCGATGGATGCTATTGGATCTTTGCGGTTTGATCCTGCCAGACAGGCGGAAGGAAGAGGGGCAAGAAAAGCGAAGCACTCGGAGTAGTCCCGAAACCAAAACAGGATGCAAGGGATAGGGAGTTGAGGCATTCAAATGATGGACTGGCAGCCTCTTCTGGTCTATTTTAGGCAAAAATTGTCATATACTCGTACAAGGTACACTGGAGATTAAATTCAATGATTTAATGAGATTATATTTCAAGCTATATATTCTAGTGGTCATAAGGGAGTTGTAAGGATTTTTTTAGGCATTTGTCATAATAATTATCCAATTCTAGTTTCAAAAGTAATTTTTGAAGTGTGTTGAAAAACCAACTAGCATCTGTAACATGGCCTTTTGGTTTTGTTGTTTGCTTCGGTAATTCCGCATCAGCAAGCCATGTCAAGCTCAAAACACACAGAATTAAACAAACTACAACAAAAACCGACAACAGACAAACACGTTAAGGATAACAAAAACATTGACATTACAAAAATTTGCCAATAGCTGGCAATGCGTAGTTTTATATTACACAAAGCGATACAACAAAGGGCTAAATTTTACGATAATAACAATAATCTAAAGCAAATAATAAATTTTGTTTGAAGGCTGTGTTTTTACGATGAAATTTCTCGAATTTACATTTTCCAAAAATGCATCCTTTCAATATCAATGACAGGAAGTGAAATTTCAAGCTAACAATGAGTAAAAACTTACTTAACACAGATTCAGATTTGTGAGAAATTATTGAGAGAACTTGGCTTTTACCGAGTGTCCCTATTTCGGAAAGTAATAATCCTTGTCGCATGGCCATTGTCAAAACGCGGTGTTCTAATTAATCCCAGCTGATTCTCATAACACAAACACCAGTAAACAAAAACACACCGATACACACACATGTGCATCTGAAAATACAAAAGGCCTGCGTTGCTACTCAATTTTTTACGCTTCAAGTTCAGTCAGGGTCCAAAAAAAACAGCAAGGATGGAATAAAAAACGGAGAAAAATCGGCTGCAGCAGCAAATATTAGAGGCACACAAATGCCAGCAATCAAAATGCAAAGCTGTAAATAGAGAAAAAAATGGAGAAAAAAAGGACAAAAGGGCAGCTCACAAACAAACTACGACACGCTTGGCAAAAGGCTTATTAAAAACGCATAAAAGAAAACGGCACGCTTACAAAGCAGACTCACACACATGCAACAAACTCACACATATACTCACTCACACAGAGGCACACCAACACACACACTCACGCACATATGCATGAGGCACTCGGGCGCATAAATCCGCGCTAAATGAGTTTAACACTTGGCTTAATAGTTTGGTTTTATGAAAGCAAAAAAAAAATGGTAGAAATGAAAAACCAGCAGGCAGGGGGCTGGCTTGGGGGCCAGAGAAAAAAGAACACGACCATGGAGGAAAAAAAAACCCAAGCTGGCAGGCGAAAATAAAAAAAAAAAACAGGATCCATAGCATACTTTTATGCGCAATAGAAAACTTGCAAATCGCTTTTTGTTTTCATTGCAGGCCGAGGATAAAGCAGGCAAAGGCCGGAGCGAGGAGAGAGCCAGCCGCCTTTGAGCTTTTAGCCCGGCTTAGTTTGTGTGCAGTTTTTGTTTTTATTTCTATTAGCAGACTGCCTTGGTCCGTTGGCTAAATGAAAAGTTGCAAGTGGGCGGGATTTTGTCCCCAGAGTCGTCGTTGCAAAATAAACGACTTTTTTCAATGAACAAATCGCTGTTGGCCAGAATGGCCACAACCAACAAACACAACCAAAAAGGACTCATTATGCATGGCTAGCGAGGGGTTAAGACACAAAAAAGGATATATTTGTTTGGCATCGAAAATATGGATAAAATGGATAGAAATATAATATCATAATTAGACTAGCCATTTTATTCATTTTTATACAGTTTTCTTAAAAAAGTATCAAATCTTCGTGTTGCACCTGCAATTGCTTAAATATTTAACTCACATTTCCTACAGTTGATGCAGCATGTGGCAAGAGCAAGTCAGTAGTTAATATTTCACTAGCTTTTTACTTTCAACATAATTACAGCTGCGGTGACTGGCGGCACGCGTTCCACACTCTCCATCTATGCACTTTGAAAAACTATTTTCACATGGAAAAGCCATGGAAAGTCTAGGACACGGGTGGCAGAAGGAAGACAGACACACATGCTGGGCACATACATTATTTAGCACAGCACTTGGACAACATTAACGTGTGTAGCCCCGGCGCTGAGTGCTGCCTCCTTGGAGGACCTAAACGGATGTACATACCTCACCTTACGCCGTCTGAGTCCTGGGCAAGGACACGCAGGTGCACCTTGTGTGCCTACGTCTATATGTATTAGCTGATATGCACTGTAAAAATTGTTGAGGTTCTCTAAAATAACATAGTAGGTGGGTATCCTTCTGTCTTAAAGAAAAATCATATACTCTATAATAATCTCGTTTTTTTGTGTACTTTATTATATGATACTTTTTTCCAGTGCATAATACATTTATCCTTATAATGCATATTTAATTTTTCACCTTTTTTTTGCCATTTCCCCTATATATTTTATTGGTAGCACATCCTTCGGCAAGGCAGATACAGTCTGCAGTCTGCAGTAAAGTCTCCTCTTTTTTTCGTAGTTTGTAGCCTGATCTCTTTTTCGTGGCCTGTGTTTTTTTTAATATTGTGTTTACCTTTGCTACTTTACCTCTAAGTGCAGCTGCACAAAATGTTCCTTGAAACCGGGAAAAAAGGACATCCTTAACAAGCCAACAAGCGTTGACAAGCCGTGAAAGGTTTTTCTTTGGCATCTGTGTTTGTGGGTGCCTGGGATGTTTTGTTTTGGTTATTACTTTCTGTTTTTGTGGTGACTGCAAAAATATTATTCATACCGAGAGCTTAAAAGCGTGCAACGCTGCATTTTGTTATTAATATGAAAAATAACACCCGAAATTAGATTTAAAAATTCCTCACTCCTAGCCAAAGGGCATCTTCCATACGACAAACTTGAAAAGTTTTTCTTTCCAACCATTAAAAATTAAGCATAAACAATGGAACACAAATGTGCGTAAGGTCCTCCTTCCGCATCCTGCATCCCATAAGCGTCCACAAACCGTTTGTGTAAATCTTTACAGCTAACAATTAAGTCGCATAACGAACGTTTTTGGGTAGTTATGGATGGTTGGGAAAAAAGACACAAAAAGACAAAAAGGAAAACTTTTTATTACCACACACTTGCGGGCTTTTCGGGAACTTTTCTGCTGCTTCCGATAAGCAGCTCTGGCAGCTCTGCCATCTCTGGCAGTGGGAAAACTTTCCGCCATATAAAATCCCCCACTTCTTACAGTTCCAGCAAAAACAAAACTGCCAGCAACTGCAAACCAAACTGTATCTGAGTGGCAGTAAGCAAAAGTAACTAGCCGGAATGAAAGACAAGTCGGGCCACAACCGAAACCGAAGCCAAACTACAGCGACAATTAATTCTGGTTCCCACTATTCTGAAACTCAAAAAAATAAAAATATCAAAGAGAGCCAATGGAACGTGCCGGTTTGGGGTGTTATCATTATGGAGCATCTTGTACCATTTAAATAATTACCAACTAACAAAACACTACGTATTGCGTGACATTCGATGGAGTTCGGTTTCCTTTTCGGCCTTGGGTGGAGTCCAAATATTAACAAAAAAACAAACCATATTTGTTTCTAAATAGTTTGTACTTTGACATTGATAAGGCAACAAAAACAAATAGCTCTAGATAGCAAAGGTTAAATGTTTGCGGAAAGAGGCGTGAGTTTTAGCCAATTAGCAGAGGAAATTAGTGGAAATTTGAATGGGCTTATTAAGATAACTTTTAGATTGAAAGGATATTGAGGTGATATACCTGAGAAAGGGGCACTGACAACCTGCAGGAGAGTACCAGAACCAGGTGGGATTTAACGTTGAGCTTTAACTCTAGATATCCCTCAAATTAAACGTGTCCTTTCAGTCCTTGGGTCAACTGTCTGCTTCAATAAAGCTCTGGGCAATATTTTAATACCAAATTGACAGTGTCAGACAAAAGTGTTGCACTTGCTGGCCCCGAAACCTCGATTCTTTGTTGTTATGTCTCTCCGCTGATGCATTTTTCGCATTTTTTGTGTTAATTTTTTGTGTGCATTTTGTTTGTTTATCTCTACTCTTTTTTAACGTTGTCAGGCGAACGATGCTCGGCTGACCGAGGCCAATTTATCACACAGCTTGCCCCAATAGATTTAAATTGTCACATCGTTTGTCATGTGAACGCAGCAGTCGCGGCAACTGCAGTCGCAGAGCATCTGATCCTGTAGCATGGTAAGCCAATTTTTTATGACAAATATTAATAATAATCTATTAATTATATGGTAGTACAGTCCAACAAACAATGATTACAATCAAGATAAACTTTAATTAGGCAGATGCACTCATGTCAAAACTAATTATCACAAAGTAAACAATTGCGAAATAATTTGTCAATCCAAGGGCTGGAAAACCTTTCGTAAATCATACAAGTATTTGAGCTAATTAATATTTTTCCTCTATACTAATGCACACTCCATCATCGAACTCATTCGCAATCAGACATTTTCAATTGGCCATAATAGGAAAACTAAATAATAAAATAATTTATGCGGCTCACCGAAGTGCAAACAAAAAAACAGAAAACAGAAGTGTGGAAAGCCATCGGGGGAAAGTAGAGGTAATTTAATGGAATGAAGAGTGAGGATAGCATTTGGAAAATCCCCCGGCAAACAATTGAAAACTAAAACGTAGCAAGTGTCTCTCTAAGCTATATGTACAGCTGGGATTTTCTATATCTATATCTATATATACTATATCTGTCTATATCCCACCCCCTGCCACTGAGTGTGTGCCTGAAAATGTGCTAGAAATTAAAAGATAAAATACCAATTAGTGGCTCTTCTAGGCGGCTTTCGGTTGGAGTGGTGTGGCAGTGTTTGCTAATTGAAAAACAAACTACATTTGCAACAAATTAAGCCACAGACACGTACTATGCTACAACCAACAGCAACAGATCATGCCTGGCTGATGAGCGGTTGGTTTGGGAATTGGATGTTGGACGAGTCCTGTGGCATGAAAGGAGATACTCGTATATTCCGCACAGACGCACAAACGCACAGAAATATTCGCAAATTATGAAATATTCAAATATAGTTCCGGGCTGGGCAAACAAATAAACATGTGTGTAGATTGGGAGTGGTGTTTGAGATGCTGAATGCAAACATGGAAAAGCAATTGCAATCAGCCGAGCTGAGTGTTGAGCAAGCATTGTGTTTGACACTGCTCGGGCTATGCTTTCTCCCTTTCCCACTACCCACTTCCTTCTTCCGTCGCCCACTCATGGCTTTGGGTTGTTTGTAAACGGAAACGGAAGTTGCATTTGTGCCTTTGATGATGCGTATGTGGAACATCTCGTTGAATGCGCTTTGCTGGCTGTTTGTTGATTTCCAGTTGCCTCGCAACACATTTAGCCCGCATTCTATTGCCGAGCAAAATTACATTCATTTTTCCCTTTTCCCAGTTATTTCTCTTTTTATTTTTTTCAATTTTATGAATAAGCATTGTCAGCATAAATTCAATATTTATCCAAATGAAATTTCCTTTTCCATTGCAAAAGAAGAAGTTTACAGAAACATTACATATGTTATTTGTAAGATTGGAATATTTTGTTTCATAAACCCGAATGCCAATAATGATCAAAAAGTATTGGCGAATCTCTTGAACCGCAATCACCATGGAACTCCATTGGAACTCCAGTTAAACGAGCTTTCGGCTCAAGTCAAATGAGTATGTCATACATGACGTATGCGCAATTAATTTACGGCCATAAATTTATAGCGGACATACAACAATATGTCACGGACACCGACACGGGCAAGCACTGAGGATATATGGTATGTGTTCGCACACATAAAGATATGAATATTGGGTCCATCATTTTAAGAGGCCATATTGCAGCATGATTACGACTTAAGCAATTGTGGTAGAAAGGGAAAGGATCGGGGCAAGAGCAGGGGCAGCGAAAGGATACCAGCAAGATGAAGGGTGGCGAGAGTTATTGAAATGAAATGCTCGCAATATGGCCAATAAAAAAATATGCGGGAATAAACGAACGCTTAACTCTGCCGCACTTGGCGCAAAAATGTTTGCCAACCAATATCAAGTGAATATACGGTCCTGAATGCATACATACATATATATATATAAATGTATATGTATAAGAGTTAAATGCAGGCCACACGCACATACGAAGTTCATCGGGCGCTGCAGGCTTCCAAAGTTTGATAAATGAGCGTAAGAGTTAAATGCCGGCCAAAGGAAGCGGCCAGGCCAGGCTCAGGCCAAACGACCGCCATTAAAGCCGTTTTATGGTCGGCTTGTAAAAAGAACATTGCGAAAACGAACCAGGAATACCTCCTGTTAATATAAGAATAAATTCAAGTAATCGGATAATCGAGAAAACTTTAACAGGAAAATAGGGTAAAGAGATTCCATTTAGTTATTTTTAAACAAGAAAAAGTCTAAGGATCTTGCTTGCCATTATTCGAAATACCCCTTTTGAAAGCTATATGAAGTTATAGGTAAAAATTCTCCCCATTTCATGATTAATTGAGCGGCCAAACGCCTTTCAAGCCATATTCTTTTGTCCACGTTCCAACGGACCAACCGAATAATTGGCATTTTAAATACTTTCTTTCTTGTCGACCATGGCCATATCCTTTTCCTGCCATTGATTGATGGTTGGGGCGGCTGGGGAGGCAAAGGCAAGTCACTGCCATATGTCGTGTTCCATATGCTAAGCAGCTTACTTGAATGCCAAGACACGCATAAGGAGCTCAAATTAAATTTCCTTGCCTTTGTCTTCCCTTTTTGGCCAAAAAGAAAACTTTGCTTTTGGTTATGAGAAATTGCTTAAGCTGCATCTAAACGGGAGAATCAATTTTTCAACATGTGCGCTCCTTCAGCTGTCTTAAACAGGCAGGATAACAAAAAAATATACACAAATACACAGTGCTAGACAAATGTATGCGAACCAAAGAAGCAAATAAATAATTGTCTCTAGGGCGGAGGCTCAAGAAGGACTTGAATAACTTTTATAGCCAGGTAATAATAAAATATGCCATAAAAGTGAAGCCACAAAGTCTAATTCAATTAAAATTAAAGCCAATCCGAACGTGAGTGTAATTTCGAATCAAATTCCACTCTGAATTCTAAATTCCAAATTCCATTGGTGCCTATCATCTAAGATGGCCTAAACAAAGGGTTAATTAAACAGTTATATCTTGATTGTTTGCAATTCGAATCCAATACGTTGGCAAATAGAGGCAAACAATCGCGTTAATTTATAATTCTCTTGGCCGAGCCCATTCAATCGAATCGAATTCGATTGGGCAGTAACTTAATTCGACGTTAAATTCAATTATAGTATAAATTTAGCATAAACCAACTGAAAACATTTCCTGGCCTTGTTAGTTCTTATTTTTGTTTACCCAGAAAAGTTTCTTCATTTCCAGTCACTAAGGTAAGTCCTTAATCCCTGATTTGTACTCTCTTTTAGCCTACTTCCTGAGCTGCTGCTTACCTGTTCATTTAGGAAGTCGACTGGATTCCATCAACTTTAATTGAATAATTCAGGGCCCTTTGCCGACTACAGGGATGTGCAACTACACATTAGCCAGGCAGTGCTTAGCCCACAAGCGATTTATAACAGACGGTGGGGCAGTGGCAACAATACCTAATGAGATATTTTATCTAAGCATTAGCCATAACACCTATGTACGTATGAGAGTGCCAGGACAAGAAGAACGGC
The DNA here is from genome assembly GCA_035047325.1 of Drosophila vallismaia. NCBI lineage: Eukaryota > Metazoa > Arthropoda > Insecta > Diptera > Drosophilidae > Drosophila > Drosophila vallismaia. Next base: position 19,196,711 of record JAWNPU010000090.1, on the reverse strand, counting down.
TCCTATGAGAGCACGTGGGGGAAGCCAAGAAGTTATCGCCGGAGGACACTTGAAAAAATTTGAGTTTGATACCAAAGCTCTTCAGCATTATTTCGAAAAGGGTAGAAGGATTAGGGTCTTAATTCATAGTATAAGTTTTTGAATATTTAAAAGATTTTTAAGGTAAAGGTTTTTTTTGAGAGTGCCGCTGTTTTGCAAGAAACTCCTGCAACAGCTACTGGAGCAACAAGCAAAATCTATATATCTTGGTGGGTGTTTTTAGCAAATTAGGTTAACAAACTAATAGATACTCCCACGCCGGCATGCAGATGGGCAGAAGTGTGGGTGTTTGTGTTTTGGGGAGTGTTTGAGCGGGGCAATCGGCCGGCAACAACTACAACTTCATTAGCTAATTCAATGCGGGACATGGTGGTGGACAAGGGGGGCCAGATGCGGTCCCAGAAGTAAGCCGCTGCCACTGCCACTGCCGCTGCCGTCGTATGCCAATAAACACAATTTTACGCTAATTGGGTAACAAATATAATTGCCAAGAGCAGCGTAATAAACCACAGACAAACACACACGAGCCCACTCAGGGAGCTATTTACACAGACATGTGTGGGGCAATTGGAGAAGCACATTTGGTAGTACAACATTTCGATTGGCAACACAGAGGGGGAGGACGATTCGAGGGAGATTGCCAATCGAAATGGCATGCATTGTTTCTGGCCTGACAAGCAACTCTCCACCGCTCAACCTCAACAGGTTCATTAACTAAGTAGCTGCGTTGTCCCAGCAACTCGACAGCCTTCCTCGCCATCATCCACATCCACATCCTGATCCTGCATCCTTCATGAAATCAAAAACGGGCATTGAGGAGTTGTGGAGAGCAATCAAGGGCCGGATGTTGGCCCATTGTAATTAGCATCAAGCGGCACAAAACGCTTACTCAGCGAAGGTAGAGCAATTGATTAATACAAATAAATAATAAGAAATATTAAATATTATATATATAAGTTAATAATTTCCAACTATTCCCTTTGCAAAAATATAATGTTACCACTTAAACAAACTCTTGTATTAACCCTCGCTTTTACCTTTTTTCGTTTGTTTGCCGCCACGTAATGAGTTTCTCAATTCATTATTAATTAAAGCCTAAATAAACTCCGGCTAAATTATTATCAATCCAACCCAGAGCCGTTCGCAAAGTGAAAAATTCACCCAGCCACTCCCTGAGTCCCGAATGTCCTCCGAAGGACGAAAGCAAAGGCAAAAGCAGTGAGCGTAAATGTTTGTTTGCTTAACGCGGTTCGATTTATTTGCATTTGGTTAATTGAAATAATTGTCCTTAATTTGTTTGTGCCTCAGAGCAATGACAAGCTTCCAACCCCTCACAGAGGACGCCTCCTCCTAAATATTCTTCTTTCTTTGAAAGGGGGAGCGCAATTGGTAGGGAAGAGAAGGACACTCCCGCAATTGATTGTCTGCGATTCGCATCGCTAATGGAGGGGAAATCAATTACTTCTAAGCACTGAATGGGCAAACGGCTGACGGAGAGGGGCTGAGCACAAAAATTGATTAAAATTGATTTACGGCCGACAACCACCGACAAAAGTCAAATGGCAAGCCAGACACCGAAGCCATCTTCTCCTGACACGCTTCCACTTTTCCATTCAATTTGCAATTCGCCTTCAATTTTCACTGAGATAGCCGGAATACTTCCCAGACACCTGTAACTTTGGCTTGTCTCGAAATTATATTTGAATAGATTTTCAATTAATTATCAAATGTTTAGTTATTTACAAAAATTTGCCATAAACAAGGCGTGTTTTTAATTAGACAATGTGTTTTTGTCCAAACAAATCAAATCTGTTTTCGCTCTTTAATGGAATTATATTTCCTGGGGCAATGTTTCACAATTTCGGGGCAATTTGGGCCAAATCCCTATTTTATTTAAATGAAACTTTAATGTTTGCGTGAGAGCTTAAAAGAATAAAGTAGACTATAAAATCTCTCTTTGAAATTAATACAATAGAATTATTAATATAATAAATAGATATTAAAATATTTAATGGATAATAACCGAAAAAGGAGATTCTAAGCCATAGAGAATTGTTGGATTTTTTTCAAAAAGTACATCCTTAGATCCCTCAAATATATATCCCTTTTAGATAACTTTCAAACCCCTGCATCAGAATTAATTTCATTTAATTTTTCGCTGACTTTGCGTCGCCCAGCCATGTGTAGGAAACACAAAATACTTTTCGTTTGTTGGGAATTTTGTGAACTTTTCATAAACGTGCATTATCAAAATATTTGTGGTTATTAACGAACGACCGCTGTGAATTGAATTGAACGCATTGAAAGTGTGGTCAGGCAAGTAAGAGAGAATGAATTTGTGCTGGCTAATGCATTCGGCATTCAAACGAATCAAAATCAATATCAATATCGATAATTATGGTGCTCTGTGTCGCCCCTCTGGATTTTTGTCCATATAAATTCCTATTTGCATCTGTGTCGTTTTGGCCAGGCAATTAAAATGCGACAGCCACAAAGTGCCAAGTTCCCCCTTTTTTGGCCACAATTCAACTCCCAGACCATCCCAGTCGAATGCATTTTAATGCAGTACGAGGAATATAATTGATGCATTAGCTATAGAGAGTCCTGCGGGAGGCTTTAGGTCCTCCTGTAAGCTACAATCCCGCTATCACCACATAGCGAACTGTCATCTGTCAAGTTTTTTCCTCATAAATCAAATAAACGAAAATGCATTTTCAATGTTTCCCTCTCCCTCCTGCGAATGCTTGCGAATGATTATAACTGTTTAATATTTGGTGCAATTGAGTGCAAACGTGGCACAAAACACCCAAAAACATAATGCGGGGGCGGTGTGACGGCGTGACCTGCTAACAAAATATTCATAATGCGGCTTACATGTCGTATGCGTGATGTGTTATTCTTTTTGCGGCCTGCGAACTAAATCCTGCCACTGGATTTTTAGCCTGGCCACCAAAGGGCTGCTTAGCGGTTTTGGTTAGCTGCATGTTTTGGCCTTCTCTCCCATATCCTTCCTCCTATTACCACACTAACTGACACGTTGCCGCACTCCGTTCCAACTGTGCGAGTTTTCCCTAGTCGGGCTCTTTCAAAGTGATATAAATTGCGATGCGTTTTCAGTGTTTATGCCATGTTTTCGTTTCGCCGATTTTCCAAAGTTCAATGAGCCAAAGTTCAATGGAACGGAATTAAGTGTGGCGTAGATGGGTCTAATTTTGAAGGAGTTCTCGGAAAAAAACGAAATCCTTCAGGATGGCTTTTGGTTAAAAGTTTTGTTAAATTTCCTACCAATAATGTCTTTACCAAATAAGACGTTTCTCTCTCCCTACCGCTTTTCATGCACTTTTCCTACTTATTCCTGCCTTATTTTAACACTGGGTTTCTTTAATTTCAATTTTTCGCCATTTCTGCCTTGGCTAGTGAGGTGTGTAATAGACTTGCCAGGGCCATAACCATGCTCAGTCAACGGGCCAGAGGCGCAGAAAAAACGGGCTTCCACGGCTTATGTTATGTGTATTGAAAAAAATCTGATTACCTTTTCAAAGTATAATATCAGTAATTATTTGCCACAAATATATTAAAATTGAAATGTTTAAAAGTGATACTTTAACAATAAGGGCTTAGCTTTTTGTATTTCCATTAAATCGATGCATATTTTTATTAAACTTCTCTCTGTGTACGGTACACATATTTGAATGCTACCATTTTTTTACATACCGTTTCGTTATGCATTCTATTTATTTTTTATTATCTTATTTTATAAAACATATTATTTATTGCATTGTAAGGTAAAGAAGGGAAGACAGGAGGTTTCGCAAGAGAGAAAGGAGCAGAGTAACTGCGTCCATTATGAGCACTCAGGTGCAATAAAATCAATGTAAATATTAATCCATAAGGTAAACTAGTTATAAGGATTAATGCTCCAAAATAAGTTTATATCTTCACTCTTTAAATTTTGAGGGTCGCAGAATCGATCTATTTCTATCTCCATCACAATCTCTATCCTAAGATTAAAACTGCGATACTAATATGGCATATTGGCAACAATGTAGGACATTAACTTTGTTACATGATTTTCCAAATAATTAAAATCCATGTAATCTCAAAACCCCAGATTTGCCATAAAAACTCAATTATATTCAAAAGGATTATTTAAAAATTTCAATTTGGTTTTCCCTCAAAGGACTGCAACATACATTGCTTATTCTTAGTTCTGTGGACCAACCACTAGAAATCAAATGCAAATTTAGCTTCAAATTAATTACGAGTTCCCATACCTATGAAGCAGTAGTTTTTAGGCAAAAAAAAACTAAAGGTAACTGAGAAAATAGGGGGAGCAATGTAAAATTGTACCTTCAAATAGAAGAATCGAGGCAGCAAGCCCGAAAATTTCATTCAAATGCTGCAGATTGAATTTGAATTAATCAAAGCTACCGAGGTACGAAAAGTTTCCCGGCAAAGCACATACTTTTGCCAACAACTGTAGCTACTAGCTGGGGTAGTAAATCAGTTTTAATTGATATTTACCGAAGTGCTCGTGTAGGCAAACACTTTCCCATTTGCGTCTCTCGATCCAAATTTCCACGCTTTTCCCTCCCATATTGGCATCCTGCTTTCTTCCACCTGCCTCCTTTTGTGGCATTTTGGCTAAGACTGCAGAAATAAATGAAGCTTGCAAAAATGGTTAAAAAAAACAAAAATAATTATACCTTTCCTTTGTGTGTTTTCTGTTTGACTGGAAAATTGAAATAGGTTAGTGGTTTATTGTATGAATTTTGTTTTTTGATATCCTGTAGATAGGATGTAGGGATATGGATGTTTATGTTTTGGTTAGTTCCTCAAAAACTTTTTTTTTTTTTATTTTTAAAATATGTACTGAGTCCCCGCCTAACGAAAGTATTTTTTAAGTTGCAAATAATAAGGTATAGTAGGTATTGTTTATTCGTTATCCTTGTTAAGCACAAACCTGTCCCATCGTTGTCATCGTCATTTGGTAAACCAAAGCTGGACGCACTTGGCCAGCTTCTGTTGACAAACTGTTGAAAAGTGGTCGCTGGGAAATTAACGTTTCACCGCAAAAATGTTCGGCAGTCCGGGCTCCGGGCTCTGGGCTTGGGGCTCGGGGCCACTTCAAACCGTATACGGATCCGGGTCTGGGCACGAAAACCGTTAAAGGACGCGGCACATGGATAAGGGTAGGGGTAAGGGCAAGGGTAAGGCAGTGTTGCAGTTGCAATTTCGGTTGCAATTGCAATGCACTTCTCGCAGACACACAAAATTGACAACCGAAAAAGTGCAGGCAGTTTGAGTGGCTGTCAGCGATTGGTAACACCAATGCGGCAGTGTGTGAGTGTGTGTGTGGGAGTGTGGCTTTTGCGGTATTGCCTTTGCACACACATTCAACGTTAATTGATCAAACAGCAAGCGGCAATAAAGGATTTGATTTTCAGCATCACAAAAGACAGCGAAAGCTGGTAGTTCGTTGCCAGGACTCTTTCATTTGCCAACTGACGCTGTTGTCCACTCTAAATCCTTTCTCTTTTCCTTATTTTTTGTATCAGGATTCTAATTTCGACACTGGAAAATAAATATAGCATTTTGTAGAAAAAACTCTGAGGTAGGAAAAGCAGTTGTTGAGATTTTGTTGATCTTTTTTGGAAGCTGTGTTTCTTATTAAATCTTATAAAAATTTTATTATAATTTATTTTATTATTACAAGAATTTTCTTTCAATTGATATGCCAGTTGACATTCAACTTGTGATCCAATGCCTTGTAATTGAATTTTAAACTTTATTTACTGTTTGCTCACTCTCTACCTAGCTAGATTTAGATATTCTAGATTCTATATCTTTTCTAAATCTGTGCAAGACAGCTACGCCTATACAGCTATACCTAGCTATACCTATACAGTCACTGAAACTCCGAAAAAGTATCAGAGTCTATGATTCGATTGTATTTACAGCTCAATTACCCAAGCAAGGAACACAGTATGCTAAAGTACCTACCATCCATTCCCTTCCTGGCCACACCCTCTTCCCTTTTTATCAGCTTTTTCCCACAACTTGGTTAGAAAATACGAAACTCGGCAATTTTCAGCGATTTCGCGCTGTTCAGCCTGTCAATCAGAAAGGCGCACAAGCCAGACAACAGACGAAGGCTCAATCCGAAGATTTGCAACAGGGAGAGGGGGAAGATATATGTGTTCGAGAGGAGACTAAGGGCCTTGGGAAGGGGGAACCGGATCCGGCAGTTGGCAGCTGGCTGGCGTGAGTGAGTTATGGCCAAGTACTGATGGGGTGACGGCAGATCGAAGAGTCTTCGGTTGGCAAGTTGCTTAGATGGTTGAAACAAATAAAAAATATTGGCAAGTAGTGTACAGTGGAGGGAACACAAAACATTAATATATCTAATTTATAACCACTCTTTATAAATCACAAATGAAAATTTCACCTTGGCCACGGGGCGTATGCGTAATTTGTATAGGAAGGGTTCTCATTTTCTGCCTTTTTTTATAACTTGTCTAACAGAGAGCTGGAAAATCCCTTAAATACACAGGCAACTCAACTGCCTTTCACAAATAGCAGCCACTGTAAGCTCTTTTTGACATTCTGCCAAAAAATGAGAAATGCTAAGAAGAGACTGGGGGAAACCGTGGCTCATAAATGTTTCGTCCGCTTTCGACAGGCGACAGAACACAATAATTTTGTGCTGACTTCTTGTTGAAATTTGTAAATTTACGCTGAGCCAGGCCAAGCCCGAACATGTGTCAGGCAATCAGACGGAATAAGAATCAGAATCTGAATCGGAATCAGAATCAAAATTTGGAATCGCAATCACAATTGGAATTCAGACAGCTGGTAGATAATCACGCCAAGCCATTGACAGCTTTTGGGCTCAGATTTCGATGCGAACAATGCAAAAATAATAATAATAATAATAGTAATAATAATAATAATGAAAATCATGATGGTGGAAGTCGAAATGGAAACGACTGGGACCCCGTCGGAAATGGCATAATGCAAGGAATATTTAAACGCTTTGTCCGCCCGATTAGAGATCCAAAATAACGTCAAAGGGTACGGGTTTGAGGTTGATTCGGTTTGGTTACATTTTGTTTCGATGGCAGAAATTGTTTAGCCAAGCGGAGTCAGCACAAAAATGCATTATTAATAAGTTGTTAAATTTGCCGAGCAAACAGAACTTGGCAAATAAATAATTCACAAGTGAAGAGAAAATGGGGAACTAAAATAAGAGCAGCAGGGGCAATTTACACGGGGGAAAAAGACGGGGAAAAATACAATGCATCTTTTATAGTTAACCGGGATCTATAAGAATATAATAATAATTTAAAGGGTGAAATTTTTAAATAAAATATTATACAAGACATATTAAACATGGCCTGGTTTTATTTTTTGAGGCGCTTAAAGTTGATAGAGCTCTTTCTATTCTATGTATCTATTCTATTCTATATAATTCTATTGCCTCCTTCATGCTATGTAATTTCTTGAGATTCTTATATTTCTCTCAGTGCACTTCTGTGCTGCAACGAACTGCATCGACCCGAACCAAACTCAACTGGAAATTATGCACATCGACTGTCGAAACGATGAAAAGCTACCAACTGGGTGGCACCTCACCCATTTTTTGCCCGCATTCTGCGATTACAATATTTTGAATATTTTATGCCCCAGCAGGGGGATAGCGCAGGGGGTACAGCAGGGGAAACTGCCGGGAAACCCAAATGTTCGATGGGTGTGCCTTGCATCCTTCCATCCTGTTTCGCCAGGCTGTCATATTGCCGTGGATTTTCATCCAATGTGGATGTGCAGGCGGCTGACTGTAATGCAATTTTACTCGGCATACGATGTGTGGCAGGATGTGTGGCACGATGTCAACGCGCTGTCCGCCTTCGATGGCTGCTCCCTTTTTTGTTTTTCTATTTATTTTTTGTTAAGGAAAGCAGAAGGAGCAGCTAGCAGGAGAAGGTTTGGGGTTCCGGAGACTGAGCAGGAGGATTGAATGCGCACAGCTGGCGATGGAATAATAATATCAAACTGTGTTTATGCATTTGCAATGCATCAGCTGGGGCGGGGCAGGGGGCTGCCGCATGTCCTTGATATATGCAACTTGCCGCACACCAACTCTGCAATCCCTTTATGTATCCTGCAGCTATTTTTCCCGAAAATATCCTTGCATTGGGTGTGATCGTTTTAAGTAAGATAATCACTTTATAATAATTTAAATCTATTGTTAGTTTTCCATAGACGGAAACTTTTAAAAGGATCAGAAAACTATATCCGTTATTTACTATTTACTATCTCTTAATAAAATAAACCGAACTTTATAATTTTCATTTTACATTTCAAATTCCATTCACGTTTGTGTTTGCAACCAAAAAAACTTTTGGCTTTGCACCTTCCACAATTTTCGATTTTGATAAGTAATTGATATAATGTGGTATGTGAGAGACAACACTTCGTCGAGGAACTTCGATTCATTGGCACTTCCTTCAATGAACTGCTCTTTTAGCTCGTTTAGCAAGCAACTTGCAACTTCCAACTGCAGGACAAAAGTCGCCACACAAAAGGGATGGTGGCGGTTGAAAATGCGGAGCAAGTGTCAATTACGCCGTAATGGCAAAAGGATGACCGAAAAGGCCGCAACAAAGTGGGCAAGTGGTCAAAGTGCTGCTGCTGTTTCGTCCTTTTTTTCTATTCAGAAACGAGAGGCAGAGTAGGGAGAAAGTACAAGCGAAAGTGACGATGAGCAGGCGACGACAATCAACGCTTTTGGCCAGACAAGGATATTACCAGGCTTCCAAGTGGCCACACCACCCCATTCCATGGAGTCCCGGCCATGATGACAATGGTTTGACTGGCTTCGGTTGAGTTGGGTCTCCGCGTGGCAACAATGGGAGAAGCTGCAGCAACATTGAGTGCGAAACGGAAGTCAACAAAACGGAGGAAACAGGATATGTAGCATGCAGTAAATCAGTGAAGTGCACTAGATTGCTGTTTAGAAACAGCAACAAGCTCCTATGTGAGTAACCACAGGTGTATTTCAAAGTGTCCATGTTTCACAGGAAGTTTCTTCAACTGGTTTCTATGGTGTCTGGCAAATATTGACTTCAAATTGAGTATATCTCGTACGGTTCATTGACAATTGACGTTTTATGAGGACAAGAAATGGTCATAAATCAGTCGGAAGGGATATGAATTCCTCCCAACTGATTTCAATTAATTTAGACTCTGGAGCAATGCCTTTAAAGCTGGAATTAGTTGTTTTTTGAAAATAAAATAAAATAAAATACAGTCTAGTATGCAAAAGATGTGATTACGTGCCAGCAGGAAACCATTCGTGCGGCAATGCCACAATAATGTGTCTCAGATCCTCGTCCTTTGGACCCACAACCTTGTCTCCCAATGCCAAATTACCCGCAGACAACGCGGGCTTCTATTGTTTTGTTTAATTTAACTCACATGTTGACAAAAACTATTCCTTGCTTTTCATGGTGCTGCCTTACAAGCCGTAAACTGAAATTTAAATGAATCAGATCTTGAATTTCTTAAAAAAAATCAAACCTTACGTATATTTCATTTCTATTTGCAAACTAGAACAACTATATTCGGCTATTGACATCTCGCTGAAGCCAATTAGATTTATTGCAATTAATTGAGGACATTTTTATTGGCGCTTTTATTCCAGAGGAGGTCCTGCAGAACTAGAAACTTTTTAAACCATTTAAACCGAAAATAAAAAGTGTCAAAGCTTAACCAGTAATGGATACATTGACAGCAAAAGTTTGGAAAATAAAATCGGCCAACGAATAAATAAAGAAAATATACTTTTCAAAGCACAATTTTTTCGGGTTTTAAGAGTTAACAAACTACATCATTTTGTTCTAAGGTTGTACTGCATTCATGGCCTGAAATGCGTGTCTTTTGACACATTTAATGGGCTGGACCTGCTGTCGCTCCTCTGTTGTTCTTTATCCTTGCTCCTCTCCCGAAATCCTCCCTTGTTGAGGCCGCATTGCGGCTAGGAGCTGACAGCTTACGCTTCAGTGGCAGCACTCTGCAAAAAGGACTCTGTCCAAGGACTTTCGAGGCCACTGATTCTACCACTGCCATTGCCAGGGTTTTCCTCCATCTTCATCATACTTTGATTCCGCATTCCCTTTTACCTGCCTAGAATTCTTCCCATTTTTTTCCTTTCCACTTGAATTTTTAATGGCATGCGCAGCCCTTTCTAAAACAACGGACTTTACACTAAACTTCCAAGATAAACTACGTTTTACTTAGCGGTTTCTCATGTAATAAAAATAATCATAAAATCTCAGATTCTTATCATTGAAATCGTTAACTTATTAACTCTTTAAATAAGCTTAGCAATTCCCAATAACACTCAGATGATACTCAGATGTTATTCCGCCCCTACCAGACGCATCAAGGAGCTTTTATCACCTCAACCTGGACTGATCCCTTCGGATACCTTTCAAACAAAATGCGAAAAAAAGAAATCCAGGCTTAGCCTGGCCATAATAATGGCAAACTAACCGGTGAAATGGCAAATGGCCGGGCTCATAACATCCAAGTGTGTGTTCTTTCGTTGGCCGTTTATCGGATTATTCTTACCCGACTTTGTTTGTTGCCATTAATGCCATATACTCGTATATATACAAACAAATACAAGTATTTGGAGTACATGGAAAATGGTGGGCACATAAAATCAAATAAATGAGCGGCAATTTGGCGAAGGGCTAACACTTTTATTTTGAATCTCTTGCATAATTGTGTGTGTTATTGTTGTGTTATTCTAACAATGATAGCCATGTGGGAAAAACGACATAAGGGGGCGTGGCAGAACATGCTTATTGAACACCAAAACAATAGAATAATAGTTGGACAAAGGGGATAACAAGTTCATTTAATGATGAGTCCAATGCAGACACTAACTGAGAAGTTTAAATATGTGTTTTTAAAAAATATAAAATGGTTAGTTTTGGATATCTAAAACGTAGTTAATTTGCTATTTTTTTTTGTTAATTTCAAACCACACATGAAGGTCATCCCTTTGGTCATTTTAAATGGCCAGCAGTTGACCAAAACGATATGGAACAATTGCATAACTAAGATTTCCTATTTCAGTTAACAATTTGATAACAACTGGTTGTTTTGTGTCAGCAGAGCAACAAACGAGTATTTCTCTAGATTTCTGCATTGTTGCTTTGTCCTGGAGCAATCAAGGATCCTCTGTAATTTTGTTCTAGCCACTGAAAATAAAGTATACGACATGTGGGTCGAAAGTACTTCGTACATATTCCATAAATAGTTTTTGGTTTATAGAACCTTTTTCAATACTTTTGGTATATCATCAAGATTTAGTTTTCTTTTCTAGTTTCTAATGAAACAAAAATTTTTTTTTCCATGTACTTTTAAACTTTCACCCTTATTTTAGTGCATTCAGGCATAGAAAACAATGGCCCAGTAGCAATATGCCGTAAAATGGCAAAAAACAGACTGAACTGAACTTCGCTTTTACTTCAGTTCTATTTGCCATTGTAATTTGTAGTTTTTGTAGTTTTATTCTGACTTGTTTGCACTTTTCTGAACAGTTTCCTTTTGCTGTTGCTTTGTCAAGTCGATGACAAAAATCCCAGCCCAGAAATGTATTCATTTGAGAAATGGATATTAGCAGGCAATTAGTAGCAGAATGCTTCTTATGTCTCACAAAGAAGACCTCTAGGCGAGAGAAATTGAAGAAGATATACATATACAATATCCTTTGCCACCTTGTACTGGCCATTAATTGGGGCAACACGAAAGGGTGCAGATTCCTGAGCTCGTTAAGTTTGAATTCCCGCCCATAACCCTCAGCTTTTCCATGTATTTCTTTTTCCCTCTTCCGCTTGCTCTTTTGTTTAATTTTTCTCTTATTTTGTTTCTTTTTTTTTTGGCGTACACGCAATTGTCATTTATCACTTTTTATTGATTGCCGTGAATTTATCAATATCCGCTTTTGCCAAGTACAACGACAAGAGCCGCCCGCGGTGAGTGGCAAGGACACCATGCAGCAGCCCCAGACCCTACTGCTGCCCCATCCTCCCCCTATATTCACGTAACAATTTTTAATGCCTTTCAATGGATTTTTTCTTACTTTTTGCCGTTCCGGTTCCGCTCTTATTCAAGGCATGAAATTGATGCGCTTTACATGCGGCTGGAAGGGGATATTATTTAATGTGATTATTTTGAACAGTTTTATTGGTTGGGAGGTTGGGAGTGTAAGCCGGATATCGGTCATGATATGAAGGAATTCGGAGTGATGTGGAACAGGTGCATTTATTAACCTTGAGTGCCGTTGGACTCTGGAGAAGGTCCTCATCCTGAAGCTTATTTATAGCCTTCTCCATTGAATGAAAACCAAATGCCGATGTCAGTGAAAAGTGCGAAAAGATGTTAATTCACAATGAGTTGGGAAAGAAGCATTAAGAGCTATTAAATATTTTGGTTTACAATTTTATTAAATCTATAGAACAACTCCAATACTCAAAGCCAATCCCCCTAAACCACTACCTGTCCGACATTAAACGATTTAAAAATCAACAATTACTCCAGATTTGGGAACTCGACCGCCTTTCTATAACGCCGATTAGCATTATGTCCTGGCACATAAGCTTTCCCAACTTTCGGGCTCGTAAAAAACTTGGACCCACCGCAGCATAATCATATCCAAGGGTTCTTGTTACCCCGTTGACCTTTTTGTGTGTCGGTTGCCCTTCGAAACGCGGGGGAGAGACCCAGCCCTCGCAATTGGAAGCTTCGACCCCATCCCCACAACGCTCACAATGGCAGCTTAAGTCAGCCGGAATCCGGGGACTTTGGGCGAAGACCCGAACTCGCATGCAATTTGGCCAAATGTATTACATTCAATTTGAATACTAAGCCGCTTACCAACACTAAAAGTTTGATGTGCGCACAATAAACAGGATTTTTGGTTACAATTAGCATGTAAGCCTGGTTAAGATGGCAGAGAAGAGCGACGGGGTCGTAATGGCTGGGAAAAAGGTCAACTCGAGGTTGACTTGGGCACTGACTTTTTGCGCCAAGCTCTGCTAACCAGCGCCATTAACACAAAGAGAATTTCAAACGTACATCTACATATATATATTTGAATATATATATATAATTTTGTGGGCAGATCCTTTGAGTGCAAGGAGGCGGAAAGAGCGGCGAAAAGAAACGGATACTTTATTTAAAATTTATGTAGCGTAATTACAAGCGATTTAACCCGTTGCCAAAGGGCCACACAAATGGAACCATTCTCCTTTTTGCTCTCCTCTGGAGCACTGCGGTTCTTTTTTTTGATTCCTGGAACTTTTGTTGTTTCCTCGCATCAAATTAAAAAGCGAAAATAAAATAGAAAAAAAGCTTTAGGGGCAAGAAGGTGGGTTAGGAGACAACTTGTGCATAATCTTTATCGAAAACAATCTCTTACGCCCCACTCGGGTATCCTTTGGGGTTTCTTTAATTAGTTGAATGGCCGGACTACCCGCGGGGTTCTGAGAAGGTGGCTAATTTTGCGGTTGAAACAGCTTGATTTTTTGGCCTGGGTTAACTTGGCTATATCATGGAATATTTCATTAAAAATAAAACTTGCTGTAAGTCTCTTTAGTTAGCCAACAAAACCACACTTGGAAAATGGCCAAAACACAAGCAGGAGACTGACAAATTTATGGCAATGGCAGTTCTTTGATTGCACCTGCGGTGGGCGGAAAACAAATCTGAACCACTCTGATTGTTGCTATCCTGGTAGTTGTGCTGTTCACCTGGTCCTGGTGTTCCTCCGAAATATAATTTAATTAGTGACACCCACACAGACTGAGAGACTGGAAGACTGAGAGCTGTTGGAGCGGTTTCATGTCTTGGCATACTAATTTCATTCAGGTAGCTCCTCTCCTCTTCTCCAGCCGCTTGACGTCGTTGGCCTGGCTAAATTATGGTGGCACATTACACCAACGGCATAAAGAAATTACTCACCATTTGATGCTCCAATTCATTGAGGGCAAAGGGGTGGCCCCATCCCCAAACGGGGAGTGGGTGGTTGGTAACCAGATAACGAGATTCAAATCGAATGCTGATTAATGCGTCATGCAAATTGAAACTGAAGTGGCATCGTCTTTCACAGCCACGCAGCCAGAGAGGCTTGTTAATGCCTTCTGTCAAATGGTTGACAATTTGCCACATTTCGAGAGCCAGAGTGGGTGGAAAAATTATAGGATGTGTGTGTGGAGATGGAGATGCACCCACTTTATTCATTAAGTTGGTATTGCCCGAATAAGTAGACTATGAAACTCTTACACGTTGATTAGCGCCTTAGCCTTTAGTTGAGGGATGGACAATTCCAGACAGAGAGATAAGACTCGGCTCGGGCATTAATACTTTTGATTTAATAATTACGCAGCGCATAAATTAATCTGCGAGGGGTTGCATCCGGACATAAACAACCCGGTAAGCCAAAGGATCCTTGGACCCTGGCCATGAATAAATTCCTGCGGCCGCGCCTTCGGTTCACCATCGGTTATCAGTCAAGTCAAGTCGTAAAATCCGCCCAGCACCCACGGCACCAACGCCTTTAAAGCTGCCTTTCGAAACCCGAAAAGCTTGTAATCTTAATTATATATTACAAAGTATTTTGGGTTGTGACGTTGGCAGTAGCAGGCTCGGTCTCTCGGTCTCTCGGTCTCTCGGTCTCCTGGTCTCGCCTGTTTTGCCCTGAAAAATAAGCAGGAAATGAATGAATTTTTCAGTGGCATAATCCCAAAATGTGCCAATGTGTTGCCACGCCCCCACTTGGCTCCCTTCTTAACCACAGCCCAAGGAAACCATCTTAGAAGCTAAAGACGCAACACCCATTCATCGCTCAACCGCCATCCTCTCCCATTCCTCTGGCACTTGTCATAAAATATTGTCTGGTTGGGAAAAGAAAAACTTTTCCAATGCCCTACGCCAAGACGACAAAACGCACATACACTGAGAGAAATATGATCTTTAAGAGGATTTTAATATTAGACTTGGAAGCATATTCTTTGAAAAGAAACTATATCAATAGTATTTTGGAACTATTTCTAATAATGGATAGATTTTCCATTAGTATTCCTATGTTTTTTAGAGTGCATTCTCCCCCGGCCAACCACCCGCTGTGTCCCACCCTCCGCCACCTCTTCTAGTGCCAAACATTGAAGTGTATAAGAATAAGTGTTGGGATTAGGCGCTTGACTTGAAAATTTTATAAAACAAAATTTTTGCATAAGCTCTGCCGGGGCGGCTGCTGGGCTGCCACGCCCACATTTTCACCCCAAACAAAGTGGGTGGGCAAGGGATGGTGCTGAGGTTTGGTGGTTAGCAGAGTTAAGCGCGTTAGCTGCTCAAGGATTTAATGGAAAATCGCGTTGGTGCTCGCCCGCTGAGGAAAAGCGAAGAGCAACCAAAAACTGAGCCACTTGGGATGGAGTGGAAGAGCAGGAAAAGCCGGGAATCTGTGGAGGGGCATCCCGACCAGCAACGGGGTAAATCACGCATTTAATTCCAAAACATTAAACAGTTTATTTTTTGTGGCTCTTATCTAATATTTTACAAACCATTTATATGATGATTAGCGTTAAGTGTTTTTGGTAAGCGAGAAATCAAGTGGCACGATGAAAAATAGGAGGGAAATTTTATAAACTACCGAAAATTGAAGACTTTCGTTTCCTTCGGCAGTTTGAGGATTATTTAAAATAATTGCAATCCTTTTGTTTTTATTTCTTTTTTTGTCCTCCAGAAAGCGGATGTCACGCCCCGGACCATGGAAATTAAGTGAAAAATTACAAGGCAACAAATAATTATACACTTTGCCCCTGCACTTGAGCCTGCCACATACTGCGGCTGGTAGGGAAAATGGAAAATGGCGAGTTGTGGGTGGTGGGTGGTGTGTGGCGGACGGTGGGTGGTAAATGGAAATATGGAGTGGGTGGCGAGGTCACACAATGGCATTTGTGCTTGCATAATTATGAAATTACTCTGCCACAGTCGAGTGGCGAAATTCTTGTGTGCGCACTTCCACAGTCAGTACTTCTGAGTCCTGGCCCAGCTTTCTCCGGGCTTTTTCCTCATCCCACTTTCTACTTTTCTTTGCTTTCTTTCAGCCTTGCTTTGTACAATTTTCCATGCAGCTGCATTAAGAGATTCGAGGTTATATCATAATGTACAGGAACCATATCCTGTTACCAAGAATTGGATAGTTGTGGACTAGCTCTTAAGGGCAATAATTGAAATAATTAATATAACAAGTTAAAATTCAATACCTTCACCGTGTTTCTGTTACTTTTCCGAGTAAATGTTCATTTTGAAATCCCCGTTCCGAGTCGAACCACTCATTAGTCTTACAAACTATACACATGCGAACTCTCGCCATTGTCCTGCTCTTCCGGACTCCACACCTCCGCAGGACTAGGGGACTATTCCCGCTCCAACTCCTAACGCGATGGCCATGAATGGCCGGCACATCCTGTTCCCAGGACCTAGACGGCGTGGCTGTGGAGAAATCCCTTTTTATGAATGAGCCGCGGTGCCATTTGCATATTAACGGCTTGTAGCCCTAATATGTGCACACTCCGGGTCCCAATGCCTCCTGGTCTTTGTGCCTCCTCATCCTTCATCCCTCATCCCCCAACCACTCTCCTCGTATTTGCATAATAATTTTATGGTTCGCTGCAGTGGAATAGGAATAAGAACAGGCGGCACCAAGACCAGGAACCATTGTTGCTGGCCATTAAGGGAAGTTAGAGCCGCCAGGGTTCTTTGCGGGAAGCGTAGTATATCACCAGCTTTTATTGAGTTTTTATACATTTCTTTAGGTATTTATGATGCCCTGAGATTTACATTTTTAAGGTGAAACTATTTAGTCATTTACGATTAAGAATATTAAAAAAAAAACAGCTGGAAACTGTCCCCAAACCAGAAACCAAATTAAATTATAGTGAAACGCTATACGTTGCTTAATTTGCGAATTATAAATGCCCAATGTCTTTTATTTTAAAATTTTTTGCAATTTAATCTACTCGAGGGTAATTCTAATATCACTCCCAATTGTACGCCCCCAGGACATCATTAAAGTTGATGTTTTTCGAATGCGCTCCCCCTGGCCTTGAATCTTTTCGTTTCGTTTTATTTGGCCGACTTCATATAATTGTACTAAGAGGAATTGCCGTAACGGACAATGAATGTCCTGCACAAAGTCGCGAAGGAAGTTGAAAATTTTTAGAGGGGGTGGATAGAGGGAGGTCCTGGCCACAAAAGTGCCGCATCAAGTGACGGACATTTACATAATTATTAGAAACAGTTAAATGTCCACAAATTGTACACTGGCCAGCACACGAGGGAGTCGTTAGTTACATTACCAGCAGCACCGAGTGGGAGGATGCGAAGTGTCCTGGTCCTGTTCCTGATCCTGGCCCACGTTATCTGGTAGCCAAATATCTTGACTGTAATTTAGAGACTCCCAGGACAAGGCTGCTGCCTGCTGTTGTCCTGTTGATGTGCGTGCCTTCGACTATTTAAAATGGTTCAGCAAGGCCAGGGGAATCGACAGGGAGGAGAAGTAGGGGCGGGGTGCCAGGAAATAAAATAAAATGTAATTTTTATTAGGCTTCGTGGTTTTTATTGTCTGCTTTATCGTCCTACAAGCTCTTCGCCTCCAGATCCCGACTCCTGTCTTTAGTCTTGTCTGATATTTGTCTATGGCATGTCCTGGTCATGCCACAAGTCACACCAACACTACCACAGGCAAATTCTCTTGGCCACAGGACACAGCCCCCACTTCGGATTATCCTTGGGCCTTTGAGAAATTTTCGCTGCTGCTCTCTTGCTGTCTTGCTTTTTTATTGTTTTTTGTGTGTTCTATTTTTTTATGACTTTTTTATTGACTTGATTATTATGTTGTTTGTTGTTCTCGGCCAGCCAAAAGTTTTCTTAGGCTCGAACAGAAGAAATTAAAAAATAATTTAGAGCCCGGGGTTCAAGGGTTGTGCGGCATAAATTGCGAAGCACAGCCTGTGCTTGATTGCCTTCGACTGGTCTAATAAATAATACGGGGAATCAGTAGGTTATAGAAGTCTCAATACCCTTTATATGTTATGCTTTTATATACCTTGCATTGGCTCTTTGTTAAGTTTTTCGAATCCAATCATAATCCCCATTCATACCCCTTAGCCATAGTCAAACTTCAAGCTTTCCTAATGGCACAGCCTAGTCACTCCATATGTGAAATTATTTGTACCTTTCCATGATGCGTGATTGTTATGACAGCACTGCGCTCATATTTCACAGAATCACAGGATTTACGAGTGTAATTCAAGCCAGGACTGCCGAAAAATAAAAAAATAAGAGTATATGAGAAACAAAAAAAAAACAATTGATATCTGAAGTTTGGCCAATTAATTGAAAAATGTGTCTGGAACATCTTGACATCGGTATTGGGGAATTTATGGAGCAGCTCCCAAGTGAAACTCTAGACAAAGATTACTTGGACAACTCTCCGCTAGTCATTTCTGCTGAAAACTAATAATAAAACGTGTATCGGATGACCAAAGGTGCGCCAAAAAGCCAAGAAAATAAAAGAAAGTGAAAGCGAGCCTCGCAATAAGCCCATTTTAAAAAGCCATTTAGCTGCTGGCGGTTTAAGTTAAGTGCCAGCAAAGCGTCAAGGGCGAAAGGACCCCAAAGGACTACCAAAAACCAACAAAAAAAAGGATGAATCCGACCACAAAAGAGGAGCAAGTCTCATAATTAAAAATTAAGCCATTCGCCTATTAGTTTTAACCCTCATTAACTTTAGATAAACTAATCTCCAAAGTAAACCACTCGTTGAAAACTGACAAGACCCTGGCTATAAGAGGGTGCCACGTCCCCTCAAATCTCGTACCCCATTCCCTCGTCCTGGCAGTTTTTTATTCCGCGCCTACAATGCGTGAAAAGCTCATCAACTTGGCCCAGCGAAATGATGTAGAAAAAGCAAGAGAAAAGGCTGACTCTGGGCCTAATATGCTAAAAAAAATCACAAAAACGAGAAGAAGGAACCCATCACATCGAGAGCAGTCGGAGAAAGAAAAGATAATTAAAAACGCAACCTTGATGGAAAATGAAATGTTTACAAAGACACAGCCCCAGTCTCGGCATCTTCCTCCGAAAAATGGAAAAAAGGCAGCTCTGTGACAAGCCGGGGCGATGAAAGCGGCGCTGAAAGGCCCCAAGAAAGTCGAGGAAAACATTTGCACACTGCTCCGGGAGGAGGAAAACATGAACGGATACATTGGATACGCTGCGAATGCAAAGTTTACTCGGGCACAGAAAACGAAGAAAAAAAGATTCCGGCCCCCACAGCGAGGGCCAGGATGCCGAGCAGCAGGCAAATTAACCGGAACGTTTCCCAGAAACACCAAAACAACTCCAAAAGTCGCAATGCCTGATTCAAATTGAATGGATGAAAGTTTTTCTACAGGATTTAGAACAAATCTCAAGACGAAGATTGTTATTCGATAAAACATCAATACATTTAATTTTTATTTGGTATGCCTTTCCGAAAGTTTATTCAGTTACTTATCGTTATAATTACACATTTTGGTATGTATTTATATTAGAATTTGGTATATTAGAGCTACTTAAAGTTTAAACACAATTGCTTGGCTCATTGTTGCATACTAAACACTAGAAATAACCACAAAAAAACCATATAATCATAGTTTACAAAGCGACAAAATTGAGCAATTACACGAAGCACTTCACATTGATTGCACCTATTTAAAAAAAGGGAAAGGATACATATATATATGCCTAAAGTTGGGGGTCGGGAGGAGAGCAGACCATTTACATTTGATAAGATGGTACCTTGGCGGCCATGTAGAAAGCGTGCCAGGTCAACCAGGGTAATAAATAATATACGAGTAGATATAAAATATAGAAAACTATACACGATTGAAATACCTTAATATCTGAATAGCTACTTAGACTAAATTGAAAGACTTTTAGGGTAATTGTCAGTTGTCATAGATGCTTGCTCTGCCATGCTGCTGCTAATTCGTTGAAGGACGATGATTCTGCTGCTTGGAGCTTTCACCTCCTGATCCGCCTTCCCGCTGCTCCAGTTTGTTCTCACGCACCATCAACAAAAGCTGCAGCATCATCAGTGCCTGGACCTTGTCCAGGGGGTCCATGAATCCGCGCTGCAGCCACTTGGGTATAGTGGTGCGGGCGTGGCTGAAGCCCAGCTTGTTCAGGATGTAGTCGACGCCATACGGCTCAATGGATTTGCCAGCCCAGGAGAGCAGGCGTACCGTGGGCTCGAGGTGCCAAGTCTGGCACTCAAAGTGCCGCCAGTCTCGTACAAAGGATTCGAGATCAAAGCTGGGCGGGGCGTTCTCTGGCGGCTGCTTGCCGCCATCTGTCGTGTCATGTGTCGAGCCTGTCGCTCCAGTCGCTGTGGATGTTGTTGACGATATCGAAGCGGCGGTTGCGGTGCCTGTTCCGGCTCCGCTTGACGTTGCTGTTGTCGCCCCCGTTGTCGTAGTCGTAGTCGTAGTCGTGTTCGTGGTCGTTCCTCCTGCGCCAGACACATTGGCAGCAGTACTCGATAGACTCGAGTGGCTGCCACCCTGCAGTGGATCCAGGCTGCTCTTGCTGGCACTCATCTGCTGGCCATGGGCAGTTAGGTTCGTGTTCGAGTTGGAGGCACCTGCCTTCTTTTCTTTGAGAATCTCCTCGGTCAGATAGGGCTTGAGGTTGGCCTTCTGCGAGAGATTGGGCGAGGCAGCTCTCGCCGATTGAGCTCCAATCTAAGGGAAAAATAAAGTTCATTTTTCAAATATAAAATATTTTTTTAGTGTGGCTTACCACCTTCTCCTTTTCAGTCACATACGATGTGATGAGATCGTGAAGGAAGAAAAAGGCGTCTGCATCGACGGTCACAAAGATGTGGTCGTCGAATTCAGTGATGAAACTGCACAAGACCTCTGGTTTGGTTTCTATAATATGAAAATATTAGTCATAGATTATTATTATTGCCTAATCCTGTAGACCTTACCACTTGGCTCTGGTGTTGTTGGTCCCTGTTTGTGCTCAGTCTTAAAATGGAGCTGCAGGCTGGGTAGGGCAAATATCACCTCCCGATTGTGATTATGCTCCTGCGCCTTGGAGGCACTGCTGCTCCCAGAGGCACGTGTCCGCTCAATCGAATTGGATGCAATCTCACGCTCACACTCCAATATGGGAAACCGATCCACAGCTACAGATTGAAAGAATATTTTCAAAATTAATACAATCTCAGCATACATCCGCTCTTAAACAGGACTTAAACCATTTATGGGAAATGTATGGGATGGGATAATT
Source organism: Drosophila vallismaia (assembly GCA_035047325.1). Taxonomy (NCBI): domain Eukaryota; kingdom Metazoa; phylum Arthropoda; class Insecta; order Diptera; family Drosophilidae; genus Drosophila; species Drosophila vallismaia. Next base: position 19,175,255 of record JAWNPU010000090.1, on the reverse strand, counting down.
TCTGAAGTCCTTTGAAAAAATGGGAATTGGACTCATATGAGCCGCAGCGATGTCTATATCTTTGCCAATTCCCATCCGATCCTTAAATGGAATACCATAAAAGATTTGTGGATTGATTCTCTATCAATATGCATAAAAATCTGAGAGCAAAGTATTTTTTAGGTTTTTGGTAAATATTTTCTGGTGAGACTCCTTTGAATCGATGGAAAATTTGTGGGTCGGACACTTATGACGTGAGAACTAAATTTTGAATGATTCGAAAATCGTTTTCCTGTTCAAAATAAAAGTCAAAAACTTACCATCGATCTCGCTGTTAGCGAAGGCGTAGTGGAACCACTCGTTGAGTGTCTTGAATTGCGGCGGAAATATGATATTCCTGGTAATCCGGCTGACGATGGCCATCGAATGATTCTGCTGCTGCTGCACCTCCGTGGTCTGACCCAGGCAGGAAGTGAGTGTCTGTGTGACGAGCACCTCGTCGTCCACTTGCCGGGCTTCTGTGGCAAAGTTGATGGACGGAGATCTCAGACTGAAGAGAGCCCAGGACTTGGACTTAAAGTTGATTCCGTGGAAGCAGGCCAGCGAGATGTTCTGGCCTCGCAGCTCCACAGTGCCTCCGAGGACATTGCCGTTACGTGGCAGGCGGGTCACTAGGGAAGGCACCACTAAGCCCACGGCATGGGCCAAGGGCTTCTGCCAGTGACGGTGATGCCGGGCATCCGTGTTATCGCCAATCATGCCGTGAATTTGAACTGGAGCCGCCAGTTCTCCATTGGCGGTCGCCTTCTTCTTAAACTGCTGACGCCGCTTGATGCTGGCGGAGCGATCCTGGAGGCGCGGCTCCAGACTGGAGAAAACGCGCTTCGAGGACTTGAATTGCTGCGTGAAGAACTCCTCCAGCTTGAAGTACATCTTCAGAAGATCCGCTGTCGTGGACTTGCTGATCATGATCTGCAGTTGGTCCCAGGTGAGGTCGCCGTGGATGAAGATCAGAGCCCGGGCCTGATCTTTACCATGCGATGGGGCCGCCGCCGCTTGGGAGGCAGTGCGCCACTCGTCCTTCATGGCCGCGGAGAAGCTGCTGATCCGCGTCATCAACACGGAAGTGCCCATGTAATCTAAACGCAGCTCCAAGGCCATGAAGCTCAAGCCCATGGTGTGATAGGGCTCCATACCCGCTTCCTCCTTAATATGGAAACGCTTGTTGATCTTGTTGACTTCGAAGCTGCCTCCCACAATTCCGCCCTTGGCGTCCAACGCGGATCCGCCGAGGTATATGCCGGCGTACATATTCTTGTAGCCAGTGCTTCCGATAGAAAGGCGTCCATCCGACTGGAAGTCTTTGGTAAGCCACACCACGTTGCCGCACACATTTCCTATGTTCATTTGCACATTCAGTTTGGTAAAATTGACGGCAAAGAGCACAAGGGTTTCCCAGGCAGTGATCTGGTTCTTCTCCGATGGCGGGGTACCAGAGGATTCGGCACTAGAGGATTTCCCCAGGTTCTTGAGCTTCCTCACAGCGCCAAAGTGACCTAGCTGCTGCTGCGTTGGTTGGGCATCGAAATCCAGTCGCATTTTATCCTTGGCCCTGCTGGCATCTTCACTGGGAGTTGGAGTAACTGGAGTAGAGGCGTCGCCCTGCTGCTGCTGTTGCTGCTGCTGCTGGTGGACACTTAGGTCGCCCAGGAACAAACGTCGCACGATTCTGCGGCGGTACCAGGCCTTCGGGAAGGCCAGGATCTCGGTGAGTCGGCGCATATCGTACTTGAAGCTGGCACTGCCAATGTCTACGATGGTGGAAAAGCGAATGACTGCTCGGGAGTGGTCCAGGGACCTCTTGGAGCTGGGCAGTGGTTCGATGTAGACCTTCCGGCAGCGGGTGATGTGGAACTTGACAAACTCCACGTTGATGCTCAGCGAGTCCTTGCGCTCGCTGTCGCTCAACGGTGAGAACTGCGTCTCCTTTGAGGTTTTCTTTCCTCCATACGGGTGAAAGATGAACACATTAAAGTCGGCTAGACAGCCGGTGACACTAAGTCCGCCCGTGGGAAGGGGCTGTTCCGGGTGCCCCGAGTGACCCAAATTTCCCGGGCTCTCCTCCTCGTTGCTGCGCTTCGAGCTGAACACGATATCCAAGCTGGGCAGCTGCAACATGCACTCCACCCGGGAGACGGGCAGGCAGCTGAACCGGAAGGTCGACGGCTGCATGTGGAAGTAGACGATGACGTCCACGGGGAAGGAGGCGTAGGTCACATAATTGGCAGGAAGGATGTCTAGATTAACAGCCGCGTTGTGGGACGGCGTAGGAGGCACGCTGCTGGGCTGACGTGCAGGGATGGGCTCCAGGGTTTGTTCCAGGAACTCCAGGATGTGCGGCGAGATGATGGTCTCCTCGGGAATGCTCTGCAACGTCATCCAGGCACTCAAGGTGGCCCGTTTGCTGCCCATCCGACGACCATGGGGCACCTGCTGATCGCCAGTCAACTGTTCTGCCAGGGTTTTTGATTGGTAATGGAGCTTTACATCCAGGCCTGGGATATGAAAGATGGTCAGGTCCGCCAACAAGGCGTTGGCATTGTAACGCAGCTTGCTCTTGTCGCGCTGCCTTCTCGAGGGAGTGGGACTGCCCCAATCGTTTCCAATGCTCCGCTCCCTCTTGTGGGATTTCACACTCGAGGCAGGCGCTGCTCCACTCGCTCCTGCGTAGCCTTGGGCACGCTCGTCGCCCGTTTCCTTGGTGTGCAGCACACACTTGCCGGAGTTCACGAGCACCTTGATGTCCAGTTCGAAGTCTATGTTGGGTTCCGGCTGCTTCAGGTTGTGACCGTGCTTGCGTCGCATCTCTACAGATGTGCCATCCACATCCATTTCGCTGGGCGTAATGTCGCCACGCCAGTCTAACTCGTTGTCCGCAGTTTCCGTGTCAGTATCCGCGTTGGGAAGGGAGGTCTGTCGCATGGCCTCCGTGAAGGTTACCCGACCCAGGGCATTCAGCCCGCGCCCAACTCCTGTAACGCTTCCACCTCCTCCGCCAGACTGCTTGAGAGAAGCACTGCGCGAGTGACAGGATGCTGGAGTGCTTTGTAGGCTAGAGATCTCGTCGTTGGAGGCAATGGTGTCCAGTCGTCGGCCGGCGTAGCTGCCATTGTCCAGCGACTGAGGAATTCCTACAGAGCCCACCGATCCAGGAGGCCCTGCTCCGATGTAAGAATGCGAGCGACTGTAGTTCTTCAGGGATCTCCTAAGCGAAGGCCTCTTCCACTTCTGAATCATGTCTCTCCTGAAGTACTTGTAGCATATGGCCTGAAGCTCTTGGAGGCGCCGCTCCTCGTGGGCCACTGTATTGTGGGAGGCTCCCAGCGTCCTTAGATCATTGATGATCTTCAGCTGCTCTGCCATCTCCTTCTCCATCATGAAAGATCGCTTCTTCGAATCGATGGTGGGATCAAAAACGAAGGAGGGCAGGTTATCGAAGTCCCCACGTCGCCGCACAAACGTGTCCCGGCAGCTCTGATCCCCCTCGTCACTGTCGGGCGACTCCATTTGAGTGTCGTCCTCCTCGAACCCGGTGAGCATGGTCAGGGTGTGTCCCAGCGAGCTCAGCTGCTTGCCAATGTTCACATCCAAGTGGATGTCGACGCCCTCCATCTGCCACTTGACGTTCAGCAGCCACTTGGCGTTCTCGCCCTTCTTGGCGGCCGTGGTACGGGAGCAGACCTCGAAGGTTCCCTCGGACACCACGCACACATTCATGATGGGCTCGCCGCTGTTGGGCTTCCAATCGTCTAGGTTTGTTTCAAAATCGTCGGCAAACCGCAGACACAATCCCTGGAACTTACCCTTTGAAACCAGAGCTCCGGAGTTGCAGGCCGAGATTATTGTGTTCTCCAGTGTGATCACCACGGCTCCCTTGGCATCAAAGTCCTGGTAGGAGCGAGAGCCAAATGACTGTAAAAAACGTATAATTAGAATTGTATATAAATAGAGGCAGGTAAAGATAACTTACCGTGGTATTAACCTGTTTGAGAGGCAAACAGATTCCCATGTCCTCCACAGTCAGCTGCAGGAATAGCGTAGACAGATTGGAGCTGGCTATTTGGCCGAAGGCCACGCGATCGAAGACCTGTGGGTTCTGGGACTGCTGGGCGGACGTCGAGGAGGAACCGGAGTACTGACCGTACTGACTGTGCTGGACGTGCTCGTGGCAGAGATTCGCTCGCTTCTCCGCCCAGTACTCGTAGGCGTTCTTATAGTTCAGCCACACCAGGATAGCCTTGTCCACGGCAATGGGCTGAACATAGACCAGAGGCCTCTTGAGCGTTAGCAAGATCAGCTCCTTGTCCTCGTTGAGCAGCTCGTCCTGGAAGGCGTTCCTCAGTCCAATTGTGGTGTGGAAGAAGGCGTACTGCTGGAACTCCGGCTCGGCCTCATCGAAGATTACATTCCGGATGATCTGGCCGAGGGACAAGTTAAAGTCAATGTGCGCCTTGAAGAACAGTTTTCGGTTGCTCAAGTCTCCCAGGTTCTTGACGCGATTGGACAGCTGGAGCTCCAGGGTTCCGGTCTCGAAGCGAACCGCCGAGGAGCACGGTGTGGTGGCCGTCAGCTGGATGCGCTTCATCGAAATGTTAATGGAGAAGAGGATGCGCTTCAGTGAGGATTCCTGTACTCCACTGGCACCGTCCCCACTCTCCTCCGTCCACAGGGGCACTGGCTTTTCGCCGCCGTAGACCTTCTGGAGCACCTCGTTGATTTCGCGCATGAAGACCTTCTGGACGAAGACCAGGTGGTTCAGAAGATCGGTGGTAAGGCAGCGCTCGAACTCTCCGATCTCGGCGCTGGCATTCACATAGCCACCTTGGCGCAGGACAATGCCTTCTATGTTCTCCGTATGGTCCTGACGGTGGTCGGGAATGTATTCGGCCAGAACGTGGACAGGCGGCAGGCCAATGCAGGCCTCCGAGGGTAGATTCATTTCATTCTAAAATAAATATTTAAAGTTTTCAGCTAAGTTTAAAACCCTAAAGGGAATTTATGCACCTAAGTTTCAAACCAATAAGGGTAATTTTAGAAACTGTTAACAGTTAACAGAAAGTTTAACATTTCATTTACATTCTGTTAAAAAAAATACCAGCAATGCCTATTAAAGCACGCCCTCTATCTGAAAATATTTAGTGTGACCCCAACACCCCAACCCAATTGTTAAACAAAATAAAAATTGAACAATAATTTTGAGTGTCATTGTGAGTTATTTAGCCAATAATTTATGACAAGATAGTAGGCGATTACGGCTCAGATTACAGCACTAGATAATCTTATCTTCACGGACCGAACTATTTCTCGTGGCATTTTGCTAAACTTTGCCTTTATTCCAGTTGTTTTTTAACCGGCAAGATGAAGAGCACCACCCAGATTTTGGTCAAGCTTCGTGAGCTGATGAAGCGCGTCAAGGTGGGAGACACCACCACCTGCGTGGCGGCCTACATAGTGCCCTCCGACGACGCCCACCAGTCGGAGTACCAGTGCGCCCATGACGAGCGCCGTGCCTTTGTTAGTGGATTCGACGGATCCGCCGGAACGGCGGTGATCACCACTAATTCCGCCCTGCTCTGGACAGACGGACGGTATTACCAGCAAGCTGAAAAGCAGCTGGACGAAAACTGGGCCCTGATGAAGGACGGCCTGACCACCACGCCTTCGATTGGAGCTTGGCTGGCCAAGAATCTGCCCAAAGGCTCCTCAGTAGGAGTGGATCCCCGCCTGCTGTCACTCCGGGCCTGGAAGCCCATCGAAACGGAGCTTAGCTCCGCGGAGTGCCAGCTGGTGCCCATTGAGAACAACCTGATCGACGAGGTCTGGGGCGGGGATCAACCCAAGCAGACCAGCAACCCCATTATTAACCTCAAACTGGAACATGCCGGCATCCCAGTGGCCAAGAAATGGGAGGTCGTAAAGAAGCAGCTGCAGGAGAAGAACGTGGAGGCTCTGGTAGTGAGTGCCCTGGATGAGATCGCCTGGTTCCTCAATCTGCGCGGCTCGGACATCGACTTCAATCCCGTCTTCTTCTCCTATCTGATTGTGACCAACGAGGAGCTGCTCCTCTTCGTGGACTCCGCCAAGCTGCCCTCGGACTTTGCCCAGCACCAGTCGGAAAATGGGGTCAAAATAAGCGTTTTTCCCTACGCCTCCATTGGATTGGAGATAAACAAGATCGTGGCCGCCAAGGAGTCGAAGATCTGGATAGCCCCCACCAGCAGCTACTATCTGTCCGCTTTGATTCCCAAGTCACGTCGCCTGCAGGAGGTCACACCCATCTGTGTGCTAAAGTCCATCAAAAACGACGTGGAAATCGCGGGATTCATCAACAGTCACATTCGCGACGGCGTCGCTCTGTGCCAGTACTTTGCCTGGCTGGAGAACCAAATCAAGCTGGGCGAGGAGGTGGACGAAATCTCCGGCTCGGACAAACTAGAGGCCTTCCGCCAGTGCAAGGACAAGTACATGGGCCTGAGCTTCACCACAATTAGCGCCTCTGGACCCAACGGATCCATCATCCACTACCACCCGCGCGACGACACGAAACGCAAGATTACCGACCAGGAGATCTACTTGTGCGACTCTGGAGCCCAGTACTTGGACGGCACCACGGATGTTACGAGAACCCTGCACTTTGGCGAGCCCACAGACTTCCAAAAGGAGGCCTACACCCGGGTCTTGAAGGGTCAACTAAACTTTGGCTCTACTATTTTCCCGGCTAAGGTCAAGGGCCAGGTGTTAGACACGCTGGCACGCAAAGCCCTCTGGGATGTGGGCATGGACTACGGACACGGCACGGGCCATGGAGTCGGCCACTTTCTGAACGTCCACGAAGGACCCATGGGCGTGGGCATCCGCCTCATGCCCGACGACCCCGGTCTACAGGCCAACATGTTTATTTCGAACGAGCCCGGCTACTATCAGGACGGAGAGTTTGGCATCCGTGTGGAGGACATTGTCCAAATTGTGCCCGCTCAGTGTGAGCATAGCTTCGCCAACCGTGGAGCCCTGACCTTTAAGACCATCACCATGTGCCCGAAGCAGACGAAGATGATCAAGAAGGAGCTGCTGAACGATGCGGAAGTCAAGCTGCTGAACAACTACCACCAGCAGGTGTGGGACACCCTGTCGCCTATCCTGTGCCGCGAGGGAGATGAATTCACCTTGGCCTGGCTAAAGAAGGAAGTGCAGCCGATCTAAGGCTGGAATCAAGTATTTTATCCTGATTTTTGTGTGTAATCACTACATCATGCATGTTTTCCACTCAATTAATCTTTTTTATATGCGTATCTTAAAAAATACGCGACTTAAAATTTTTTTATATTAAAATATAAATGTAAAACTTATTTCATCAATTCAGCTTTTAGTGCTTTTGTCACCAATTTGTAACTTTTTATATACTGACAATAAGTTTTCGACGTCTTGATAAATAAATAAAGCTATGTGAGACAATATTCTTTCTTTGAAATACTAAAAAAATACCAACTACAAGCAAAAGGAAAACCTAATCCTAAATATATATATATGGGAGAAAGATTTCCCAGAGACTCACCTGAATTTTGGTGTTGAAGCTGAGCGTGTGCGTGGGCAAATCGATGACGAACTTGGCCCTCTGGCCAGTCACTCCCATCGAGCTGACATGATTCATCCGGTACTGGGCTTGCAGGGAAGGCAGCAATGCAGCATTGATGGACAGGCTCTGGAGCAGCACGTTGAACTGCATGACGAGGGGTTGCAGCAATCCGTTTTGGTGCTGGGTTCCCGTTCCGGTCTTCGAATGCGCCATGTGAGCTGCCCGACGGGCCGCCTGTTGCGTTTGCTGGTGGTAGGTTCCTCCGCTTGCTCCTCCTCCACCGCCGGAGATAGTCCGCTCCCGCATCTCACTCGCCACGCCAGCTCCACTACTGGCTCCTCCAGAATGCCTGGCGTGGAACGGCGACTCTGGCTCTTCGGCAGTATGCGATCGGAGCGTGGAGCGGCCGGAGTTGCGTTTAACCCTAAGCTCCTGTAGCGTAGAAGACAACTGCTTGGAGCTACGGGTCATCATGCCGTGCAGAGCCACCGGATGCTGCGGAATGTCTATGTTGACAGCTCCAATGGAGAGCAGGCCGCTATTCTTGTCTTTGCCGCGCTTCGAGAGACTCGAATAAAGGGTCTGACTCTTGCCGACAGTCACCTTAACCACAGTTCTGAAAGCGAAGGGTTTTAAAATATCTTGATCCTACAATGCTATCCTTTAAATACTCACTGCTGACTGGGAGCCACTCCTTCAAGCAGCACTATCATGGCTCGACCCACCTGGCCGGTGAGGGAGCACTCCAGGGACACAGGACGAGCCTTCTTCCGCCACGTCGCCGTGCTATTAAGCGTAGTGATCTCAGATTCCAGTTTAAGTCCGGATAGAGTGGCCAGCAATCGGGTTTTGTGGATCTTGGCCACGCCAAACACAATCAAACGCGTCCGCTCCTGCGAAGGACCGTCCACGAGAAGCATTTCCCTGTGCTGAGGCAGTGGAGTAGGAGCACTGGCCAGGTCGTCCTCATCGTTGGCGAATCCAGATGCCTTGCTCTTGTGTTCGTTGAGAGAGCCCCGTTGGACCACTGTCTTTGTTTCCGGCATGGTGCCGTACAGCTCCAGCAGATGATAGATAGTCTTCCAGCAGTTCGGTGTCTCCAGCATGGGAGCCATCGAAGTGGGCATTCCCGCCTTGGTCAGGGTGTTCTGGTAGTCGCCACTCACACTGGTGGCGCAGGCACCGTTCAACGAGGCCTTGGATTCGGTGGACATCTTGAGGATGTGCTGTTCGTGCAGCGACATAGTTGGACTGTCCCTCAAAGGCGAAGAACTGGATTCGTTGAGGTTCGTGTAGCCCAGCTTGCCCTTCACCGACTTTCCCGTGGAGCGCAGCTTCTGAGCAAAACTCTGCGGTCGGTTCTTGGCGTTTGGCGAAGGTGTCAGTTGAATGATAGGCGCCAGGCCACCTGGTCGCTGTCTTGCCGGCATTGTGGGCATGGTTTCATTGAACTTGTCGTACCGCTCGTCTGAGTAGCTCTCCCCATGACCAAAGCGTTCGGAGACAGAGTTAAAAGGCAGGATATCTGTGGGTTCCGAGGCTAGAGTATTCGGAAAAGACTCTAATTACAGAGATTTGAATTATAGAGAATACGAATTTCTTACCCAAACTGCATTCGTCTTTGGTTTGATTCTTTTTGCTTCGCTCGGGATGGTCATGGAACTCATTCTGGGCATCCTTTACATTCTGGTACATGTTGCAGATTTGATGCAACAGCCTCAGCAAAGGCATATTAACCTGATAAAAAAAAGCCATTGTTTATTTGATAACTTGAGAAAACTTTCCACCCACCTGTTGCGAGATAAATCGCACGTTGAGACTGAAATTTATCACAGTGCTAGTGTGCTTCTTCATCTGACGGCGCGACATGTAGATGACATTCTGGCGAGCCTGATCCACCATGCCATCGGACATTTTCAGGACCTCCAACTCAACGCCCACGCGCTCACACAGGAAGAGGGGTGTGTCCAACAAAATGGAGGCTCGACCACCATTCGATTTCTTGTTCATTTTCGACGGTTTTTGGGCAGAGGTCTTCTTGTCGCCCGCCTCGCTGACCACAATATCCACTCGAATGGAATCAAAGGTTCCGATCAGGGACATATTGGTGCCGAGATTCTCCAACGAGGAGATGTCAGCATTGGAGAACTTGTTGATCATCTGCTGAGGCATCACGCCCAAACATGTGAGCAATGGCTCAAAGATTAGATGGGCATCCAGCAGCTTGATGGAGTCCTGCATGATGCCGCTGCGCGTTTGTCCCGAGTGTCCGGCCATCTTTGGCGGAGCGGGACGAGCATGCTCCTTCGTGGCGAAGTGCTCCTTCTTCTTGTTGTCCTGCTGCTTGGCCATCCAGAAGTAAAAGTCCTCCTTATTGTTCCCGGCGTCCAGCCAGTATTTATTGACAGAATTTGTGGAGCTTAAAGAACCCTCCTGCAAAGCTCCGTATTCTAGGTAGGAAGAAAATAAAAAATATATCATTGACTGCTAGAGGATAGGCAGTCACTGGATCTTACCAAATTCGGGAACTTGCTTCTCCACCAGCCCAGAAATAATGGGCAGCATCTGAATACTAGAACGAGACGAATTGCCATGTGAATAATTCGAGGCTTTGCTGTGCACTTTGGTCATGCTGATGCGTGTTTTGTGTGTTTGGGTGAAGAGAAGAACAGATCACAAGCTCGAATTAATGAGGTGTACGGAGATGGGAAAGCAAGCGGATTAGGATTAGCAAACAAGACTTACCCACGACGTGGAAGATGTATGTTCGGAGACGTGGAGTTCGAGCGCTGGGATGCAGGGCCCTGGTTCCCAGCTTCGTGCCCATACGAAAGTCCCCCGTACTGATTATTTTCTGTAGGTACGTAGCCGGAAAAAATGGTTAATAAGGGAACATTCAATTTCAGTCAAGTACTCTTCAGGAAAAGCACTCTTCCGTGGTGATTGTACACTAAACGAATTGATGTGCAACATTTTGAGGTAAAGGATTCGTAAAGAGATTCTTAAGAGAAATATAAACATATAGACACATAACACAAGAAGATTACAACTTGGCTAACTTGAAATCCTTTAAACCTTCGTAAGTTTTTTTCGGTATAAAGAAGTCCTTCGTTTAATGTACAACACACTTAAGTTAAGTAATTTAGTTCCATAGAAATAGATATAGTTATAGCCGGAAAGGATAGAAGAGTTGTATTGTATTGTATTGTATTGTTCTGTAAGTAATGCAAACGCCAAGCATCAAACAACATGAAGTGATGAACACTTAAAGCGGTGTGTTTATATATGTTGTGTTCTTTTGGGAGTAGATTTAGAAACGGAAGAGGAAAGTAGATGGGGAAAAAGGATACACGCACTCAGACACAATCATTAAAAGGAACGATAATCATCAGAAACACATGCATCAAATAAGGAATAGAGGGGGAAAATAGAGAAAGATTCTAGAACTATACATATATCTAGGTTAACAAGGAGATAACCAGGAGCGTTAATCAAAAAAATACCAATGTGAGTTCGATGATGCTGTGTTTGCCCAAGTAATAATGCATTCTCACTCTCTTCCGGATTCTCGCCGACGCCAGCAAAGGCGCCCATTTCAACATCACCTTCGCACTCGTCGTTCTCCGCCTCCTCCTCGTTTTGCGGGAACGAGAATGTCACGTTGATGGGACGGGCCAGCTTGTTCTTGTACTGATGCTCAAAGAGAATCGGATTGTACAGCGTGTTCTTCCACTGCCGGCTCAGCACAATGATTCCCTGTGATGGATAAGATTATTTTATTGGATATAGGAGGATCTTGATTAAAAATAACTCACCTGTCGCAGGGTGTTCAAGTGTGGTACGTCGCCTTGCCTGAAAATCGGCTCAATCCGTTGAACTCCCTCGTCGAGGACCAATTTCTGCATAATGTAGCACAGCTGGCAACTAGGATCCTCCTGCAGCGTCTTCGATAGCAATGTGTAATTGTTGGCGTAGCGACTCTGGAAATTATTTAAAACAATTTTTAAGAGTTTCCTAATTTATTGTTTTAGATTTCATTTTACCTTCTTAATTTTGGGATTCCTCTGGATCTTCTCGTTGTCCATGGCCTCCGCCATCAAACAGGCAGCCACCGCCGTCTGTCTGGTATGCAGAGCTTTCATCAGAGCCACGACTTTGATGGCCAGGCGATTGCTGGGATTCATCCAGGCAGTAATCGCTGGCGAGGCAGTGCTGAGGAGATTCCAATCCAAGCGCGTCAGATCGATTTTCCGGGTGATGGGAACACATGGCGGGGCAGCAAAGTTAAACCACACGGATTTTAATTCAATCACGCATGAGGAAGTCTTGTCCGTTTCCTTGACATTAGAAAGCACCTTGTCGTAGGCATCCTTAGAGTCCTTTCCAGAGGTTTTTTGGGCACTTCCTTGATTGTTGCTGGTGCTAGGTCCCTTTTCCACATCGTCATCGGGTGGTTTTGGCGTGGATTTTCTTTGGTCACCACCAGAGTTCTCCCCGGTGGCATTATCGGAAGCCTTGGGTGTCTTTGGAGTGGGTGGCTTTTTAGTAATCAACCGCCAGGCAGCCTCTGCCTTCGAGGTAGCTCCACCATCTCCGGTAGACGAAGCTCCACCTCCGCCAGCACCGTCACCATGGCCAACTAAATCGTTTAGATTAAAACCCCCAGGAGCAGCTCCTCCTTCACCACCCGCACCTGCTCCTGCCATCTCAGCCAACTCCTCTTTGCTGTTCTCGGACTTTTCAAAGTGCGAACGCTTCACGATCTTAACACCCACACCCTCCAAACCGCACTCGAACATGATGTAGCCAATGCTTTCGATTCCGGTACTCTCCGGCATCTTCAGGCACTCGAAGAGCACCTTGCTCTTGTGCTCCGGAATAGCAGTAACAATGATCGGCGAGTCTTGGGCGCAGGACTGGCCCTCGGTCTTTAGACGCCGCAACTGAGCATGCGCCCTGCCGATGTCCAACGTTATTACAAGCTCTTCCAGCTGCTTCTCCGACGTCTCGATAAGGATTGGCTCTCCCTGGACATTGTCTGGCCGCGTCTGCGACGAAAGGTGAGCTAGAAGAGCTCGAGTACCCTTCATAATGCCACCTTTTTTATGGCTGCTGCCGGACTGCACCGTCTGCTGGATGTACACGTTGTGCATGGAGGCGCGCGTGGTCTTGCCCAGATGGAACTTGGTGGAGATGCCCTCCATGTAGAAAGTGAGCAGCGAGACGCAGCTCAAATCCTATTTGGATAGTATAATTATGTAAATATTCATAATTCCTTTACGATTTTCAATATCCTTACCTGAACATTATCCAAAGCCGCCACGGAGATAACCTCTTCCACAATAGACGACTGCAGCATGGTGATGCTCACTTTGGGTAGCACTATGAGGCCCTGTGTCTTCGTGGAAATACTCTCCTCGTAGACGTCGCTTAGGAAAGAGTCACCGGGTCCCTGGAGGTGCCTTTCCGTGGTTGAACGCTTCGAATTGGAATGCACCTGAGACCAGTAGCTCAGGCTCTGATCCCGTTTCAGGATATTGTCATTGTTCACCTTAGCGATGCACGAGGTGTGTATAAAGTTTACCACTGACAAAAGGTGCATCGACTGGATCGTTGGTATGGCGGCCTCTACCATTCTGAAAAATGAGAAGGAGATTAGATATGGCTAAAAAATCCATCTCAGAGTGCTCTGGAATCATGTTCAACTCCATCAACTTGTACAAAAAATAATGTTTTATGTGACGAAAATGTTCCTTCTTGGAATATGCTTGATTGGCAGTCTATATCCTGTCCTACTCGGAGCATATCCTTTGGTAAGAATGTATAAAGCTTTAAAAAGGTTCACTAAATTCATGAGAATGTCTTCAAGGATTCCGTAAGCAGTTCCAAAGATTCTCCAGAGAGCTTCAAAGATTCCTCAAATATCTTCAAGAATTCCCAGAGCGTCAAGGATTCCCTGAGCAGCCTCAAAGAATCCCCGGATAGCTTTAAGGATTCAGTGAGCAGCTTAAAAGAGTCTCCAGAATGCTTCAAGGCTTCAGGAAGCAGCTTAAAGGACTCTCCAGAGAGCTTCAAGGATTCAGGGAGCAGTTTAAAGGACTCCCCGGAAACCCTCAAGGACTCCTCGGAAAGCTTCAAAGACCCAGCTGCTTCTCTCTCTGACCCTGGGGAGTATCCCGATCTCACCAATGGCCTGACCGACGCAGAAGTCCAGGAAACGCTTCAGGACTTGAGCCTAGACGACCTCAACACGCTGGAGAAGCTGCTCGACGAGCACAGCAATCACGATGAAGTCGCGGAAAGGGACGGTAAGTAGTTATTTTATAGGGATATTCTTTCATTAACTGAAGCCTTTCAAAGCAAGCAAGTCTAAGGGACCAGGGTAGAAAGTCGAAAGTCAAGCTTGAGCCGCTTTTCAAGGACATGGACCTTTCGCTGGACGAGAGCTCTCTGGACGACGACGACTGCGAAGACGTAAAGTCCACCACCAGGCGCACCACAACCGCACACACCACCAAGCGATGCACCAAGAAGTCGACCTGTAAGGCACATTCGAAATCCACCAGAGTCTGTAAGCCGTCGACCCAAAAGCCAAAGGGCGGAGGCGATTCTTGTGATGAATTTAACACCACCAGAAGTCCAAAGCCCAAGATCCAGAAGGTCAAATCTCAAAAAGACGACGAGTGCGAGGCCGGCGACTTCCAGTGCCTCGCCAGAAAAAAAGAGAAAATGAAGGAGCTGAAGAGCAATTTTCAGGCAGAAGCAGAGTCCGAGGAGGCAGTGGCGCCTCTGGACGCTCCCGCAGAATATAAGCCCAGCAAAGAGCTGGCGGGGATTGAAGAACTAAACGAGGAAATTGATCCTACGTTAAATGAGCAAGATTTCCTAGACGAATCCTTCGACTATCTAAAAGAACCCAAGCTGCAGGCCGAACCACAAGCTAACTTGGAGCTGGGAAACTCTGCCCAGTTGGGTCAGGAACATCAGCCCAATATAGGAAGATTGGAGCCAGAAAACGAGGCTAGCTTGGGAGCCAACTCCGGGGGTGGAAACCAGGCCACTCTGGATCAGGAGCGTCCTGCAAATCTAGAGCTAGAAAATGTGGCCAGCCTAGAGCAGAATGATAAAATCAAGAACCACGAATCTGAGGACCAAGCTCTTCTGGAATCCATTGATATTTCGGGAAGTTCCCAACGAAAAAAGAAAGAAGCGGAGGTGGAGAACAGAGTGAAGCAAACATCTCGTTTGGAGGAAAATCAGCCATTGGTGTCCAAAGAGGAGCCTGCGCCTTTGGAGACGGGTCCAGATAAGCAGGAACCCGGTTTCGACGCGGACAGGTAGGTGAATGATTGACCAAATCCAGCATATTCTTAATTCTTTCTCCGTTTTAGTTTCATTGCCAACAATGCCCGGGATCCTCCTCGTTATCTCATTCAAATGCAGGATGGTTTCATCCAGAGCGACAATGATCCCGGGGAAAGGCGGTTGCAGGCAGATCGCAGTCAGAGCGAAGCCCTCAACCTAGACCAACTGGCAGTCAAAGAGGCCAGTCCTTTCCATGAGGAGGACTCCAACTTTGAGGGCGAATACAGAAGGAACAAACGAGAGAACAAGGAAACAGACGATGCTCCGGAGGTGAGTGGATGCTCATGGAATACTCCTTAATGAATATACATTTCCACCTAACAAGAACAACAAAGAAACCTATCTGAAGGACCTTATGGACTCTTTTCCAAGGGACCAAGGCGGTCACATCAATGCCAATGTGGCTCTCAGAGCCTCCAATCTGGCCCATTTGCGCATCAAGCGAAGTTGAGTTTTATTTTGGATTTCATTTTGTATATATTTTCTACAAAAATGCGTCCCCCAAATAGTTAAATTAATAGTTCGTGAATAAAAAGTCATTTCTATTTACCTTTGCAATCCTTCTAGCAGGAGCGGGGTTAGGAAGACATTTAATTGCCCCTTTAGCCTGGCCACTACGGAGGTGCAAGCTGCTCCGCCCTCCGCCTGTAGACTCATAAACTCGCCGTCGTCGAAGCCATTGGTGGTCTTGTCCGACTCCTCCTCCTTCAGCAGCACACTGGGGTCCCACGGATGCGACTTGGGCCCGCCCATGAACGTAGCCGAGCTGTTGCTTCCAGTGGAGTTCTCGTAGCGGGGAACCACCTTTATCTCCCGCCAGCAAGAGTAGAGATCAAAGTGGGGCAGCATCTTGCTGCCGATGTAGGTGAGACCACCGTCCTCGTTTTCGTGGAAGAGTGGCGTGGAAAAGACATCCGGTCCCAGGGGAAAGGAGCAGCCGTTCCAGTTAAAGCACTTCACCTGGGAGAGGTGGTTCAGGTAGCTGGCCATCAGCAAGGGAGAATCGATGATCGGTCGGTTGACCTGCTGGTGGAGATTGACCAGCGCAACATCCTCCTGCGAGGACATGGCCGAGATAAAGGAGTTGGAAGACAGCGACGGAGTGCCTGACGAGGATCCTCGGGAGTCCGCCTGTGAAAAGAAATCAAATCTCTTTGGATCAGAACTCGCACTAGGCGGGAAAAGCAAGAATGTTTGCTGCTACAACTAATTATAGCCACAGGCCAAATGGCGCAAGCACTAAATTTGTGAGAAACTTTGATTGAAAAGGTGCAGAAACAATTTCATTTAATTTAAAATATAATAAAAACAAAGAGAAGAAAGATTTGAAACCTATAGAAGTTATCCTATCAACTTAAAACTAATATCCGATTGGCACAGAACCAAATCAATCGCCACATGCACTAAACTTTCCACAACCATGCAAGAGCTAATCACTGGTTTCCAAGGAGAAACTTCATCATAAGATTAAGGCAGAATAAAACTACATGGAACATTGAGAGTGTCCAGAGTGGACTAGCATTTCAGTTTGGGTTTAGTTGCTACATTTTAGCTATTTAGTTAGTAAGTTAGAAGAGGTTTTTGGTGGGCTGTTGATTGGAACTAAGAACTACTCACATCATGAACAAAATGTCGATACTCGGGTCGTGATGAGATATTTGTTATTTTTCTTATTGGTGTGGCAAGACCGTGAATTCGTCTCGCGTCTTCGTTCTGGATGAGTTTTGATTTTGGTTTTAAATCGATTTTTGTTTTGGTTTTTAGTTAGTTTTCGTTTTAAGATGAGTCGAGTTTTAAGGAAAGGAATAGAATTTAGGTGTGGTTTTACAGTTTAAGAGTTTAGGCAACGATCTCTTAATGTCCAAAGAGTACTCTTTCGGGACACGGAAAAAACGTTGCCTAAGTATTATTGATTTGATTTTAATGAAACATGCACTTAAAATAAAGAGATTCAGGGATTTGTCGGTAAAGTTTCGGACTATATATTTGCCATCTCTGCGGGAGATTATTTTTTATTTTAGTAAGATAGAGTGAAATAAACTTGGCTTCAAAAGCAGCAAAGCCAAACGCGTTGGTGTTGGTGTTTTATGAGTAAATCGACCTATCAAGTGAGTACAGGTAATGGAAACACAAAAAAAGAGGATTTCTCTCAACAGTTCTTTCAGCTTTACCAGTTCAGTGGTGCTCTGAGGGCGTTTTGGAAGCGTTTTGTTGCCATCCGGAGCGTGGATCTCCAGATCGCTGCGATATGTAGGTAGTGTGTGGCTTCCATTATCGTTCTGGGCACCAATGCTATAAAATTAGGATTTATATTTACATTAAACTCAGCTATGAATAGCGCTTATGTACTCACCTCAAATCGGATGAGAATCGTTTCTTGCCAGATAGCACGACTGATCCACTGTTGGCGCTGTTCCGCTGCTTCATCGATCCACGCTGGGACATCACGTTTGAAATGTCCTCTTCAGCGGAGAAAAACATCTCTGAAGGATTCTCCGAAGTCAGCGAAATAGTGCGTTGCACCTCTCTGGGCAGATGGTCACCCAAAACCTGAGAGTGCAGAGCAATATCAGCAATCTCGAACTCCAGGGGATGTGAATGCGGCGCTGAGTGCGACATCTCGTCGGGCATCTATGAAAGAAATAAAAGTGGTTAAGAAAAGGATCTTTAATTTTTTTCATCGGCTTACGTCATGCTCATCGTCCAGAACATCTCCAGTGAGCCGTGAGTCCGAGATGCTGGTCTTAGGCGGTGAAACACGCAGTCTATTCGAATCCGATCCGCGACGGTGTCCCGTTCCTGTGTCTCCGGCTCCAGCTTCGTGCTGCATCTGGAGCTTTTTCGAGGGACTGTCAAGCAGGCGGGCGTAGGGCACTTCCACCGAGGTCTGCCGCGAGCAAGGATACCGCTTACACCTTCTCTCTAGAGTATTCGGGGATCCAATGCTCTCGCGGGACTTATTGCGGCTGCTCATCTCTGGTTTTTCCACGCCACCTGTTCCACTGGCTCCAATCTTGAACCTGGTGCCATCAGGCAGGGAGCAGATCTCCGATTTTTTGAGGCTGCCATTCCGTAGATCCCCAGCCGGCCTGTACAGACGACCCTTTCCATTAAAGTCTGCTGAGTCGTAGAGCGAAACGCAGTGAAGGCTGTAGGGCGGAGTGTGGAAGACCAATTGTCCCTGGTGCAGGATACTCTCGCCGAAGCCAAAGTCCTTGTTGTTGTTAATAATGCTGAAGCAAGAGATGCATTTAATGTCAAGCATTATAACTTAAAAAACAAGAACTTACAAATAACGCGCTATATTATAGTTGTCATGGACGTCCTGTGCCGTGGGCTTGAAGAACTTCTGGCCATTCCGATTGCTGCCAAAGAAAGCACATCCACCAATGCAACCGCATCTTGATATCTCGCTACCGGACGCCAGGGCACTGCCATTGTGGGACCACAGGAACCATAAGCGCTTGAACTTGGCATCGTGCTCACGGAGAAAACTAAAGAATATTTTATTTAAAATACAAATATGTAGAAATAATTTTGATTTTCTCTTACTTGTGCTGCACAAGATGCAGTTCGTGATCGGGTATGGGCAGAGCGGAGGCTCCCTCTAGCAGAATTGGTCCCAAGGAAGTGCATCCCACCTCCACCCAGTTCTCGCAGAGCTCAGCGGTGTCCGGAGTGCGTTTGGCATGAGCTTCAGAAAAGCTATCCCTCAACTTCCGGGTGCCCTCATCCCGGGAGTCTCGACGCGAAAAAGAGTTGGAGCTGCGTTTGCTCGGCTTGCCGTGCGTGGCGTAATGAGATCCTCCTGCATCTTGAGACTTCAGAGAGTCCTGGTCCTGAGCTCGCCTCAGTTTTCCGGAGCGATTGCTGCCCGTGGTGTTGGTGTTGAAGGAAGAATTGGTAGTGTGTAGCATAAACAGTCGAAGGAGGATCGAAGGCAGTAGGCCAGAGATTCCCGACTTCACCCTCTGGCCGTGCAGATTACAGTTGGCCAATCGGATGGGCGAGATCCAGGCGTGTAGGGCAGTGCCACTTTCGATGAGGTACACATCCACGGCATCCACGGAGACTCGGGTCATCTTGTACTTGATGTCCTCGGAGGAGGGGCACTTGTACTTCTTTTCCTCCTTGGTCTGTGGACACAGGTTGCTGGGAACTCCATGGTGGCAGTTTCTCACGGTTTTTGGTGATTTCAGACAATTCTCCGGATCGATGGCCAGGAGTATGAGTGTTTCCAGGCCGGTTACTACATTTACTAGTTGTGGAAGCGTGAGTTTTCCTGTTAGTTTTCCCAACTGCACCTCCACCAGCCAAGAATACTCTAGAGTGTCCTCGTCCAGGGCGCAGCCCTCGTTGCTGAACATGGCATGACCGCGCACCTGGACAGCTGAGAGAAGCAAGTGGCCCTGGTTGATGTGCTGCTCCCGTTGCGAGCGCTGCAGGCAATCGGAGGCTAGCAGGTACGAAGGACTCACCAGAACCTGGAGCGTCGTCTCGTGGTACCGCTTGTTCATCTCGAACCCAAATCTCTCGATCAATACCACCGGGCAGGGCGGATCGTCATCATTGCAGTTCTTCATTACATGCGCCTGGATGTCGTGAACAATTACGGAGACCATCACCTCCAGCGGACGATACAAGCGCGGATCGAAGGGTTTCCGCTTCTCCTCGGGAGCCTGCGTCTCCGAAATGGACTTGTTGGCCAGATCCTTTTCTTTGGCCAAGAGCTGATCTTTGGGATTTATCTGAGCGGCCCCAGGCTCTTTCGTATTTACATTTGATTGCTCCATGTCCGTGAAGTTCTGGTCCTCGCCGAAAATATTCTCCTTCAGATTGATAAAGTTGCGAAGGACATTGCCGTAGGCCATGAGCACGGAACTGCCGATCTCCAGCTCGACTGTTACGTGATCCGCTGGCAAGGTTCCCGGATCGAAGTTGCTATACTGCTCCGGAGGCTGTTGCCAGCTGCTCACCGGGGATTTCCTCACCTTCGGTATCCGCATGGGACTGAGAAGGATTTCCTCCTTCTCCGGCGTGGTGATATCCGCTTGTGGATCGGGTCCCAGCGGAGGAACCGGGTGATAAACGTACTGAATGGAAAGCGCCAGGATAGGCACCGCCCAGCAGTCGATCCAACCGGCGGAGCGCTGACAAATCTTTCGCCATTTCTTTGAGTAGAGCTCCGGGCGCCGGATGAGCTTGCCCTCGCGGGTCAGCAGTCTTGCGTTCTCGTCAATGGCCAGAATAATCGGCCGCACCGTCGACACCTCCGGTACATACAAGCTCAGGTCCAAGCCCTCGCCGTGGATCCAAAACTTTAGCGTCACCGTCTTGGGCAGGAAGTCATCGAAGGGCAAGGCGAAACTCATCTCGAAAACGTCCCCGCAGAAGGCCAGGTGGTTGTTCTCCTGGTTGGCGCTGCTGCAGTCTATCCAGTTGTACTCGTTGCACAGCATTAGGATCTCAAACTCGTTCAGCCGAATGCTAAAGTTGCAGGTGTATGGCACGAAGCTCAGTATGTCGGGTCGCGCCTTGTTGGCCCAATCCTCGATGAGGTCCTGGAAGAAGCACTTGTGCTTGTAGACAATGAACGCACTCGTCTTGCAGCCGGACAATGAGATGTTCCAGTCCTGCGGCGCATTCCACTTGGTCGGATAGTGAATGCGCACCTTATACTCCAGGGATTCAAATTCTGCTAAGCTGCGGTACTGTAGCGACGTGGTGGCCTCCACGTGGAAGAGCTGTCCCTGGATCTTGGACGTATACCCGTCCGGTTGGGTTACCCAAGGTATCGTCACCTCCACATACGAAGCGGGCCCCACGGTTATGTGCATGGCGTTGGTCTCCTTCTCCTTGGAGAAGAGTATGTCGATGGTGGCCTCGTTCAGGACACAGAGCGTCACGTCAAACGACTGGTAGCTGCGTAGCTCACCGGGCTGGGGAGTCGGCGTTACCTCCGCCTCCTTCCAGTCTGACGGGTAGAAGTACTTGTACAGGTGATCCCTCTGCCGATCAGCCCACGGCCCGTAGCTGAAATCCGTGCCCTTCAAGCACCTAGCATTGATGCCCCAAACCGGTGGCGAAGGCTCCACCACATCGCCGTTGGGCAGCACAATCTGAACGGGCTGTTCGGGCACAACGCCCGGCTCGTCCATGTAGAAGTAGAGGTCCATCTGGTTAGACATCATCACCACGAATCCCTCGCCCATGTAGCGGGGCGGCTCGTCAATCAGCCCCGTGTACTTTGGACTCGGACAAAAGAGCACCTTGGCATTCTCCACCTTGGCCTTGACGAAGTGCATGAAATGGTCGAGTCGGCACACTGCTGGCTTGGTGCTGTACGTGCAACGGGCCTCTTCCATGGAAATGGAGAGAGTTGTGGGCGTCAGGCGGTTGCCAAAGACGAAACGTCCCGAACAGATGTCGATTTTAATAACAGGAATCAGATCCCGCCACGTGGTGGCCTGCATGGCTTCCGAGTTCTTGACATTCTGGATCCGCTGGCTCTGGCGTGCATTCTCCAGATTCATGTGGTGCTCCTTGAGCTTGTTGCGCTCCTCGTTGCTCGTCACGTCCGTGGGAATGAGCAAAGAGGGCTCTAGACCGAAGGTCTTCTCCAGCGTATCATACAGATCGGATCTGTTGTAAATATGCAGTTCATAGCCATTCAACTGAACCGAAAGACGGGTATCCGAGTGTGAAAGATCTGTAAAAAGTATACTTTAATAAATTGAAATAAAAGAGTGTCAGGTTAGCTAACCTTCCGAGACATCCTTGGGGACGTAGGAGCGCCACCAGCGAAATATAAAGTATCCGTCCTGTGCCCGCACAGTGTAGTCGTAGGTTATGTACACAAAGTCCCGGAACATAATCTTTCCAGCCAACGGATTAAGGGCCACCGATCCGATCTTGAAGTAGGCCCCCTTAATAAACCACCGATTGGCGATCTTGGTGATCAGCATTCCAATCACCCGCGAGTTGTAGAAGGTGATGTACGTCACCCAGGTGATGGTGGTGAGCAGGGATGCGAGCAGCCATATCTGAAAGGGATTTGCGGGCGTTTACTTCACTCCTGACCCATAATTTCTAATAAATAACATAACCCTTAGCCTATTGAGTTAATTTATTCTGTCTAAATGAAGTCAATGAAGTCCTGTCGTTTTTGATTTGCATTTCTGCTCCATATATATTATCCAAAATTACAAAATGAGTTCTTATACGAATATCCGATGGTCCCTTCTCGTAAACGCATCCTCTCCGTGTTCCCTCGCTGCTCGCCATACAAAAATTAAATTATCCGTGCATTGTGTTTTTGGGTACAATAGAAAAATAACTTGGAATTTACTTGACATGGTCGAAAGGTTTGCAAACTTTACTACGTGAATTTTTGCGAAACTTTCCTCGGCCTCAAAAGTGGCTCAAATGGACTTTAAATGCGTACACAACAGAGACATGAATAGGAGCAGCCGCTGGTTGGACTGGTTAGACTGGTTGGATGAGATCCTCGCTAGACGCACCACGACTCCAGCACCTTCAAGGGAGTGTCCGTGAAGATGCAGCCCGTGAACTGGTCGCCCTGCGCCTCTTCGATCACCGTGCACCCATTGGCATTGGACAGGACCACGCCCTTGCGGAGGATCTCCGTCTCGGGGCAGTGCTTCCGATTGGAGTTTAAGCCTCGGAAGTGGGCTCGTCCGGTCAACGGGTTGATGAAGTCCGCCCAGTAGCCATTGTACATGATCTCGCGAGCATTATGGCTAGCTAGCAAGACGAAAGAGCGCAGGGCGCTTTCCGTGTCCATTTCGTGGAAGCGCAGTCCAATCATGCTAAAGTTCATGGCGCTGCAGAAACGGGCGTAGGGGTGCTGGAACAAACGCCGCATGTAGGCCACCAGCAGCTTGGGGCAGGCCGCCACCCACATATCGCTTGGCGGAAGGATGCCACCGACTCCCAGCGAGTTCTCAACGTGCTTTTCAGCCGGAAAGTAGGCGGTGGCATACGGCTGCTCTGCCGACGAGATGAGTCCCTGGTACGCCGGGCCGACACAGTTCGGCATGTAGAAGAGATCGGTGTGGCGGCTGCGCAAGATGGGCAAGTGCGGCTCCATCGCGTTCTCGTCGTCTTCGGGTTCGATCTCCTCCTGGTCGTCGGGGAAGGCCAGCTCGGGGAAGCTGCTGCTGCTGCCTCCGCTGGCACGACGCAGCTGGCATCGCATCATTCTCTGGCCCATAACCAGGCTGCTGACCTGCGTTCGCAAAGTATGCATTGTCCAGATTATCCTATCGCGATTGATCGTTTTTGTTTTTTATTCGAAAAACCTTTTTTATATAGAATAGAATTTTTTACGAGACCACTGACCACGACTACTACTGTACTGTACACATAAAATCTTAATGAATTGGATGAATTTTGATTTTGATATACGACTATATGTGTTTAAAACTAGGAAAATAATGTGACTGGCCGATTTGGAGCTCTGCCTATTTGACAGCTTTCCTCTGTGCGTGTTCGATTCTGTTTGAGATTGGAGCAGGTGCCGTTCCGACTACTTTACATCGGGTTGCTATGTGTGACCCAGTGTCGACTGAGAATGGGACACCGAACGTTTTTATTTGAAACAAAAACACAATATTGTGAATGAGAAAAAAACTCCGAGGAGCACGAATGTTCAAACGTATTTTTGTTAATGATACGTATGATGAATTTTGAATGAAAAGGCTCAGATTGCTTCGAAAGAGTTGAGAAGGAAAGAGATCTGCCGGCCAGCCACAAGATGTTTTTTTTTATGACAGGTCATGGTTGTTTAAGAAAAGAAACCCAGATAAACCTCTATGGTATATATTATTATCTCAGACATTTTATTGAAATTTGAAACAAAATGAATAAAAATTCTTACTTAACAGTGCAGTGATTCTTTAAAAATGGAATTTTGCTGATGAAGAAGGAATTGCTTTTATATTTCTTTGGAAACTTGATAGTTTGCCGGCAGTTGTTATAAAGAAACCAATCCATAGATCCGCAGGTGTGCCTAAATATGAGTAATCAAAAACGGTAGTAAACTTGGAAGGAATAATTTCGTGATAAATAGAGCAAAGTTTGTATCTCGAAAGGCACTGAACGGATAAGCTATATAGAAAAACGCAGTTTATAGCCAGTAGAGCTCCTTGAAGAATTGATAAAACAGAAGCGGAATTAGAAACATCTTTTTATTTTCCAAGTACTATCTGTTTGTAGCAAGTTGCAAGATGATTCAACAATGTTGTGTGGATAATTCTGGCAGCAATTTTATCATAAAAATCTTCATTGTTGCAAAAGGAGTTTGATTAAAACTTAATCAGCACTAAAGGAAATCTAGAAATCTAGAAAAAACAACCAGAAGCTTGTGGTGTTATCAATTAAAACTAGGACGGAACTGGGGGAACTAAGGGAGCAGCGTGTGTCAATGACCAAATCCCACTGATTGATAAGCCACCGCCCGCCTGAGGCCTCACGTTCGCTCGCTCGCTGGGTCGGTCGCTCGGTCTCCGTCTCGGTGGAGATAAAGCATTTGCTTGGCCGGTTGATTCACTGTCGGCATACCAGAACGTATTAATCAAATTATGAGCCCTCCCAATCAGGGTCCCAGCTCCTTACTCATCTACTCAGATACTCCAGCGACACGAGAGACGATTCTTACCATACGGGCATCCAGGTTCATGTCGTTGAAGGCGACATTGTGGGTGCTATTCCAGGTTCCCACCTCGGGAAAGCCCAGCGGGAAGCTGTCGTCGCTGGTCTCCTCCACCTCCAGGGTCTCCATGATTTTGACTGCCTGAGTGGGTGGAGGGGGTGGCGGATTAGGTGTGCCTGCCTTTGTTGTTGCAGCTCCTCCTGCTCCTGTCCTGTTGTTGCTGCTCAAGCTGTGGATGTTCTCGTATCGATTGATCCAACACTCGTACGTATAGAGATTGGCATTTTCGGCTATATACTAATGGCAGCGCACAGTGCACATTACGCTCTTTAAATTAAATTTATTATTCTACACACACTACCACCGCGAACAGGTTCGATTTTTCCCACTTTGTCTCGGAGGTCGCGGATGTCTTGGTCTCTGACTCGTTTTTTCGCACGCTTTCATCGGGGCTGCGCGCTGCCCTTATCACAGCGAGAGTAGCAAACTGTTTAGATTGCGTTTTAATCAAGAATTGGCCAAATAACTCTTGTTAATTAGCGCCAAAATAATGAAAATAATTTTGTCCCGAACGAAAACACTCCAGGGATGCCATTTCAGCTATTTTTAACCAAGAACCATATATTTTGCAATACTGTTTTTCTCAAATTATCGATAAATCGATTTCGATATCCCAAGCTAGACGGACAGCACTGAGTATATCGATATTCCATCGGCGTTGCTCCACCTCTAACGACGATTTTGATTCACCTTAAAAGCTGCGCGAACTTTCCTGAAAATTATTTCATACCTTGCATTTAACAAACAAACAAATCCGCTGACCACTGGTGATGTCACAGCTGCGCTCCAAAGTCATTACCCTCTACAAGCATGTAAGTTTCCTGAACACCAGAACCGGTGTCTGCTTCGGAGTTGCCGCTCCCCCACGTGCGCCCCCACCCAAAATACCCGAAAAATGCAGCCACCCCCACCTGCAGTTGCGTAAACCCTTTGTCGGGTTTTAAAAAATGCTGGTGCATGCCTTTTTAATGACGTAAATACGTTTGGTATACAGTTTCCGATCTGAGAGCTTTCCAAGGTCGACTCTTCTCGCCATACATCTGTAGTTTCTTCAAACGATTCTCGGTGACCTTAAACTAACTCGCCCACTTCCTCTCTCTCCCGAACAGCTGCAGTATTTGGGCCGTGAATATCCCGGCCTAAACGGGCCCCAAAAGTTCCGCAAGCAGATCCACGATGCCTTCATGAACCACAAGGACGAGCAGGACCCCAAGAAGATCGTGGCCCTGCTGGCCCAGGGACGCTACCTGGCCAAGGAGGTGGAGGCCCTGTACTCCCTGAAGAAGTATCGCACCGTAAAGCAGCGCTACAGCTACAATGACTAAGCGGGCTTTATAAAGAAACGGAACCGGAGGAGTGGCAGCGATGCGGAAATCGCTTGCAGATTCAAGGACTGATGGCGGGGAGCAGACAGGTGGAGAGAAAGGAATGTGAGAATATGATATGGGTATGAGGTCGCCTTGCTTGTCGCAAACCCACATATTCTTTTGCCAAAGCTTGCTCAGCCCAAAAAACACGCAAAAATACATAAGCAGTAATATTTTCGAATGTCTTGTCAATGTCTAACTCAAAGTTGTTATTGATGCAAAACAAAAAACACAAAAAAAAAAGCGAAAAACGGACGTAGTAAATAAACGAAGCAGTCATTGAATAAACCAAACAATATAACCCTCTCAAGAAAACAATCTTTAACTAATGTAGCTTTGAGGGTATTCTCTAGAACATCCTCGCCATTCAGAGAAATACTACGTCAATTGGAAAATACTCCACGGCTTATCAGTGGGATTCCAGGAGACTACCATGAGCTTGCGCTTTTCCCACATTGACCAATGCACTTTGCTATCAGTGCCAAAGGGCAGATAAGATTGGAATATTTATACTCTTTTCAAATTGCGTTTAATTACGTTGAGCTTTCATGTTTGTCGTCAGTGTGAAAAAAGCTCAAACAGCTCAACGGCGTCCGAGGTTGTTTATCACCAAAACATATACATTTCATATATATGGGGGCGGGCCACGATCGGCGAAAACAATAATAATAATATACAGCAGAATTTTGATAGAATCAACTTTTATTTCAATTCAATTTTTGATTCCCGCAATAAAGACAGGCAGAATGGCATTAAATAGACTTTTACTTTTTCTACGGAAAAGAATTTAAAATTATAATTTTGAAGGCAAACTGAATTAAAAGTAGCTCTTAAAACAGCTACATTTGTTCAGAATAATATTCTATTTAAAGCTTACAGAATAACCTTTGATTTACTAAAACAATAATGATTTTAATGACATTTAATGGTTTGTCATGGCAATTTTCTAGAACCTAGGCTCATTGAGTTTCTCAAGATCTCCTAATTCAGAGATTAAAAATGGGCTTAGTTGTGACTAACTAATCCTTTGCTAAAACGAAGCTGAGGAGGTATACATAAGTACATACATCAATATTCGCAATAAGGTTAACTAAGTTACATATGTAAATCCTAGTCTAAAATCACAATCTTTTTAATTGGAAAGCGTTATGGTGTTGACTTGGATATAGATCGAGAAACATCCGACTGGGAAGGTCTAGCCAAACTCAAAGCCAAGAACATCGTCCAATCCGTAGTCGAACAGACGGAAGTCCTCTTCGTAGATCTCGTACAGCCGCCGGATGGAGCCAATGGGCAAGGGATCGAAATAGGTCCGGAGATTGGCTCGCGTGCTCGATGGTTTGTGGCCAGTCGGGAATATCAGGTTGCGGGCTCTGGCCAGGTACAACGCCAGTGCAGAATCGTCCATAAGAGTGTCGTATTTGCCTGTTTAATTAAAAAATGTTTAATTTAGACTTCCAAAACATCATTGCCAAGATCAAAACTCACCGACAACGTTGTACTTCACTGCACAGGGATTGCACAGTTTGGATATCACCTCCCAGTGCTCGTTGTAGTCCGACTGATTGGCCCGACTAAGCTCCGGAGTCAGGAGGTATTGGATAAACTCCCCGAAGTTCACATCGTCGCCGTGTTCCAGCGACGAATTGCTCGCTCCTGGTCGAAGCTCCTTCACAATCTGGCGACCCACACGCGACTGAAAGTATCGGGCACTGGAAGAATCCCCCTCCAGCTTGTTTCTATAAGCGGAGAGCAATCGTTCAAAGGGGTGACGCACCAGGATAAACCTCGTGTAGTCCTCGCTCAGGACCTGCTGCTGCTCGGCCTCGGTTAGATCATAGAACTTGGTGAACATGCCCACGGAGTGGGCCAGCGACCCCGGAATCTGCAGTGGGTCAGTCCCGTTGTTCCACTTGCCCATGAGCATCATCAGCACCCGCTTCCAATTGGTGCAGGCAACCTGGAAACGAAGATTCCATATGATAATGTTAAATAACAGTGCCCTCCTCCTCGATTCTCATAAATTGTACTTAACAAAACTTAACTTTGATTCTGATAATGTTAAATTACAGTGCCAACAGTGTTAAATAACAGCGCCCTCCTCGATTCTCATAAAAGGTACGTAAACAAAACCTAATTTTAATTCTGATAATGTTAAATAACAGTGCCCTCCTCCTCGATTCTCATAAATTGTACTTAACAAAACTTAACTTTGATTCTGATAGTGTTAAATAACAGAGCTAACAGTGTTAAATAACAGTGCCCTCCTCCTCGATTCTCATAAATGGTACGTAAACAAAACCTAATTTTAATTCTGATAATGTTAAATAACAGGGCCCTCCTCGATTCTCATAAAAGGTACGTAAACAAAACCTAATTTTAATTCTGATAATGTTAAATAACAGTGCCCTCCTCCTCGATTCTCATAAATTGTACTTAACAAAACTTAACTTTGATTCTGATAGTGTTAAATAACAGAGCTAACAGTGTTAAATAACAGTGCCCTCCTCCTCGATTCTCATAAATGGTACGTAAACAAAACCTAATTTTAATTCTGATAATGTTAAATAACAGGGCCCTCCTCGATTCTCATAAAAGGTACGTAAACAAAACCTAATTTTAATTCTGATAATGTTAAATAACAGTGCCCTCCTCCTCGATTCTCATAAATTGTACTTAACAAAACTTAACTTTGATTCTGATAATGTTAAATTACAGTGCCAACAGTGTTAAATAACAGCGCCCTCCTCGATTCTCATAAAAGGTACGTAAACGAATGTAAGAGAAAGACCCATGTGACCCCAGCGATGTCAATTCTCATCTGATCCTTTAACGGAACGCTTTAAAAGATTCGTGGATTCTTTATCAATCTACATCAAAATCTGAGACAAAATTATTTTTTGAAAATTTTGCCCATTTTCTGGATCCTCCCTTTTGAAAATCCTAAAAATGCTTTAGAAGCACAAATGGTCCACAGTGATAGCTATATCTCAGCCAAAATACATCCGATTCTCAGCCAAAATACATCCGAATACATTAGCGGGATACCTTAAATGATTCGTAGATCCATTCTCTATCAATCTACATCAAAATCTGAGACCAAACTACTTTTTAAATTTTTTGTCACTTTTTCTGGGCTTTCATATATCATAAATATCTACAATCATAAAAATGCTTTGAAAGCACAAATGGTCCACAGCGATGGGTATATCTTTGCCAATATTCATCCGATTCTTGAGCGGAATACCTTAAATGATTCGTGGATCGATTTATTATCAATCTACATCAAAATATGGGACCAAACTATTTTTTTAATTTTTTGTCACTTTTTCTGGGCTTTCATATATCATAAATATCTACAATCATAAAAATGCTTTGAAAGCACAAATGGTCCACAGCGATGGCTATATCTTTGCCAATATTCATCCGATTCTTGAGCGGAATACCTTAAATGATTCGTAGTTCGATTCTCTAACAACCTAAATCAAAATATGGGACCAAACTATTTTTTAAATTTTTTGTCACTTTTTCTGGGCTATCATAAATCATAAAAATCTAAAATCATAAAAATGCTTTGAAAGCACAAATGGTCCAAAGCAATGGCTATATCTTTGCGAATATTCATCCGATTCTTGAGCGGAATACCTTAAATGATTCGTGAATCGATTTTATATCAATCTACATGAAAATATGGGACCAACTTATTTTTTAAATTTTTTTTCACTTTTTCTGGGCTTTCATAAATCATAAAAAACTAAAATCATAAAAATGCTTTGAAAGCACAAATGGTCCACAGCGATGGCTATATCTTTGCCAATATTCATCCGATTCTTGAGCGGAATACCTTAAATGATTCGTAGTTCGATTCTCTAACAATCTAAATCAAAATATGGGACCAAACTATTTTTTAAATTTTTTGTCACTTTTTCTGGGCTATCATAAATCATAAAAATCTAAAATCATAAAAATGCTTTGAAAGCATAAATGGTCCACAGCGATGGCTATATCTTTGCGAATATTCATCCGATTCTTGAGCGGAATACCTTAAATGATTCGTGAATCGATTTTATATCAATCTATATCAAAATATAGCACCAAACTACTTTTTTAATTTTTTGTCACTTTTTCTGGGCTATCATAAATCATAAAAATCTAAAATCATAAAAATGCTTTGAAAGCATAAATGGTCCACAGCGATGGCTATATCTTTGCGAATATTCATCCGATTCTTGAGCGGAATACCTTAAATGATTCGTGAATCGATTTTATATCAATCTATATCAAAATATAGCACCAAACTACTTTTTTAATTTTTTGTCACTTTTTCTGGGCTATCATAAATCATAAAAATCTAAAATCATAAAAATGCTTTGAAAGCATAAATGGTCCACAGCGATGGCTATATCTTTTCTTATTTTCATCCGATTCATGAGCGGAATACCTTAAAAGATTTCTGGAAGGATTCCCTATCGATCTGCATTTAAATCTGCGATCTTAATTTTTTTTAGATTTTTTTATCAATTTTTCCCATTTGACTCCATTGGAAACTGGATAAATTTATAAGTAGAGCCTATATGGCCCACTGGGGTGTCTACATCTTTTCTAATTTTCATCCTATTCATGAGCGGAATACCTTAAAAGATTTCTGGAACGATTCCCTATCGATCTGCATTTAAATCTGCGATCTTAATTTTTTTTTTAGATTTTTTATCAATTTTTTCCATGGGACTCCATTGAAAAATGGAGAAATCTAAAAGTAGGACCTCTGTGGCCCACTGGGATGTCCATCTTGGCCATGTTTTGGACGATTTTGATCCGATTCAGGAGCGGAACACTTTAAAAGATCCGTAACCGATTCGCTACAATTTATATGTACATATATAGATTACTGCTCACTTTTTCAATATTTCCAGTGTGGAAGGTGAATCATACTTTTTTTTTAGGAATACGTTCGTTTAACGTATTCAAAGCAGGAAACCACCGAAAGATTGGAACATATCAGCCCTTATTTTCATGGAATTGTTAAATATTTGTTGGGTAGATAATACTCTGACGAATCTATACGCAGGTGTCATCCTAAACACTCATTTGAAAACTATTTAATTCTTATCAATTGACACCTTCCTTCTATTTTTGATTGAGTTAAAGTAGGTGGGCCTGTAAATTCTCTGTAAAAAGTTATTTTAAAAATTTTTGATGTTGCTCTCCGTTTAAAAATGAGTCCAATATCAGGCAAAAAGCAAGCTCGACGTCAAAAATGACCGGTTTGAAGTTTTCTGAAGAAATCGGAGCCGGGTCTGAAACATAAGCTCTTTGATATCTTGGTCAAGTACCACATGAGACAAGTGACCCCTCATTAAATTGTGGTTTTCATTACACTTTTTTTGCGACTCGGACAGTAATCGTGAAATGAAATCTCTTTCGAGGCCGCTTTGAGTTGAATCACTTTAGGTTTAATTGCTCAGTGCAATAAATTATAATTTTCGCCTTAAAATCTCCCCATGATTTTTCTTCTCGCTAGCATTGGGCAATAAGTCAAGTCGTTGAAGTTAACTAGGAAAAACTAGAGATATATATATATATCTCTATACATAGACGAGTATATAGGTAAGTACATAAACATCTAGTTAAACAGGCGATGTGTCGAGCGTAATTAAACAATACAAAAGCATTTCACATTACAAAAACAAACATTTTCGAATGAATTAGGTTGGGAAGTAACGAAAAACACAAAAATATATACAAACCAAAAACCACAAGGTTGGCATATGTCGGGATTTTTGGTTAAAGTAAAATGACTGAATGTTTTTTTTTTAAATAAACCAGAGTCTTTCCATCGGGTTTGTTTCAACAAATCATTTCTGATCGACTAACGAGAAATGTTTATACATCTTTTCATTCTTATGGAAGTGGGCAGGTCTACTTAGACATTATATTTATTTATGTTTAGAACTTTAAAGACTAAGACAAAGACATCAATGTTAGAATCTCCCTCTTGAATTAAGATGTTAGTTCAAAGTTCATGCTGGAATTTCAAAACTATGTGAATGCGTAAGAAACATTAAAACTTAACTAAACGTAACGCAATTTCATGATGACCATTAAAGCAACACGCGATGGTGGCATAAAATTGAAACCACAGTGGCGAGCCCCAACTTAGGAGGCGGATGAGTATGCCGGGGGGGCTAGGCTCCTGGGGCTATTGGCCAAGGGTAAACATATACCATTTACGACTTCATGGAAGAACGAGCCGAGAAAATGCCGGACTAGCTTGATGAGTGACGAGCGAGAATGCGAATCCCACAATGGAGAGACCTGTAACTACTCCATCGACCCCTTCTAATGGGCGGTGAAATCGAAACCAGTTACTCCCATGCCCGATAGTAGTCATTGAAGAAATGCCAAGATAATGGGCGACGTGTGTGGAGGCACTCGGGTGGCATGTTCAGCCGGAACGCCCTCTTTGTAAGGCTGTGGAGTGGAATCCCCATTCAAATTACGATAATGGGAGAGGGGGCTTGCAAATATTATTCGAGTTGTCTAGGCCAAATACTATTATTAACTAAGCAAAACGTACAACTATAAATATCCTCTTAGCTTTAGTTTGGTTATAAATTTTAAGATGGTTATGATAACAAAATCCGAATGATTTGCAATCTACAATCAATTTAATATCCCTTCAATAAATCAATACAAAATTCCCCAAAAGATATCTGTATTTTAATATCTGCACATTTTCGCATTGAAAAGTGGGATCAAAGGGCGACGGCAACATGAAACACCGAGCTATTTTGGAAACCTACTTCAGGCCACTCTCCTTCAAACAGACTGGTTACCTGGTTACCGGCACCTGGCAATCTAATCTTATAGTTTTTGGTTAAATGGTTTTCAATAACTCATTGGCTGATAAGCAGAAACCTGTAAAGACCGCTTCCTCTGTCTGATTTCCCCCAAAAATTTAATTTCCTAATCCAATTAGTTAAATTAATAAGTGGCCCCATCTAAGAAAGGAAATATTTTTTGCAACGCTATCGCTTCTCTTGAAAGTTGGGACCTCAATAATAATCGCCACGCTATTGAAAAATATGCTATATTTAAATAAAGCTTATCAATTGGTGCCCAAGGGAGAAAAACATAAGACCTCAAAGTCATAAAAATTCAGATTGAAGAATTTGTCGTTAGACTTTAGATTAATTCGCGTTTCATTTAAAGTCGCGAGAGTTTTTCTGAAATAAATGTTTTAATTGGAGCCCCTTGAACGGAGGTCGCATATGCTGGGACTCTTGCCTTTATAAGTGAGCGTTTAAATTCCATGAACTCAGCAATATGTATAAGGAAATATAACGCTGACATGTGCACGGACTGTCTGTTTCGATAAGCCCAGAAGTACGGGCTTAGCTATCAAGTTACCTTGGACTAAAAGCCACTCTATAAATCTCACCTAATAAGTCGCACTATTAAGAATTGCATTTCATTGAGCACTGTCTGACTTGCTGCTATTCATTCATTTTGTTATTTTTTCAAAGTGCGCTGGTTAAGTAAACAATATCAAGTCGTTGCCACAAGCCGCAAGCCGTATACACATAAGCCCAGCATGTGCTCCAAGCGGAAAGCAGAAGAGCGGTCAAAACGAGTTTCTATAAACAAAGTATCTCGAAACTACAAGATGACACAGATGCCGATTTTTGACTGATGTTGGGACAGCACATGGCAACCTCATACGAATTTTATTTGAAAGAGAGTTGATTTTCTGTTTCTGATTGATTTGAAGTGGCTGTTGAGCAAAAAGATTTAAGATTTGATTCAGTGCCGGTGCTCGACAAGTTTGTTTCGTTATCACCGCAACAAATAGTTAAACATTCGTAGTTTTAATTGAGGTATTAGAATATCAATTTAGTTAATTCAGAGGCATTAACAGTGTAACGTACAAAATGCACTTATAATCACGGACTAGATAATTACACCTTAACGACTTAGCTTTACCTAGAACAGTCTATTAGAGATCATCGATCAGAATTCATTTGTAACTTTTAATTACCAGCCTCAAAAAGCAAACTTTAATGTAAACTCTGTGCTGAATACTGAGCTAGCGCTTCTGAAGTCCCTCTATTAATTACTACCTTTGGCACGTAGCAGTAGAGCAGCCTGTGCTCCTTGTCTACGATCATGTGGTCCATCTGCAGATCGGTGAGATCGTCTATGGTCTGATGGTGCTGGCCGAGCAGCTCGCATTGCCGCTGCATGTACTCCTGGCGCTGGATGTTGATCGTCTGGGTCAGCTCCAGGCTTTGGCGGGTGATCTTGACATTGTTGTTGTTGCCATCCTCAAACGGCAAGCCGGCGGAGAGAGTTAACAGGAGCGAAATGCAAAGCGAAAGCCAAACCAGTTGAAACATAATGCACTGGCCTCGATCTTGATCACCGATCATTTGTTTAATGGCATTAACTTTGCCGTTGGCGCCCGAAATACTTGACGCGATGGACGAACTTCAAAGTGGCTGCGTTCTCAATACCCAACTCCCTGAGGGTGGCTCTTCCGTTGGATCCTCGGTCGTCGATCGGCTGAGACTTGTCCACGTTGAACAGGCCAAAACAGCGCCATAGAAATCGCCACGATACGAACGCGCGGTGATCGTGCCCGTTGCGCCGAGCGGAGTAAACTAACTCGCCTGTGGAGCTGTTGGAAATAAGTTGCTGCTGCCTGGCGTCTTCGGTGATTCCACGACGCCTAAGACGCTCTTCGTGCCGTTCGCGCCGATTCCGCCTGTGCTGGGCTAGAGAGATATTGGCAATAGCCCTCTTCAAATCGGCGATCGTTGGATCTGGCTGGTGGAGCTGGAATAAAAATAAGAGAAATGATTAGAGAAGAGCCGTTCAAACTCTTCTTAGGAGGACTGAGAAGTTTGAAATAAAGATTATCCTGACAACTTTACTTCCAATCAGAGTTATATTATATTTTAACAGAACAGGGTTGACCCTGAACAAGTATTCAAATCTAAATCTAAATCTTTTGTCGAAATTCGAGTTATGAGACCTTTCTTCCGCATCTATGGCGACATTATTAGGCATGCCGACAGACTGGTATCGGGCATGACGAGGCCGCTATGGCTATCGCCCACTGGTAAGACCGACCCAGTAATAAAGGATTCTTCCATAATTATATATTTGTAGGCCCGCGTACTGTATTTTTCTGGGGACCTGTTATAAAGTGGGTAGGTTTCTTGAAGTTAAATGGAATAGACTCAGATTTTGACTTAAAATATATAGTGTGTCGTGTTGGCCGGCTTGAGCGATGTCCTCAACCGGCCCCCGCATCTTATATCTCGGAATCAAAGTCTTGTCCTGGCAATTAGTGGTGTCCTGTGGTCGCGTTGGTCGATGGTCATCAAGCCCAAAAATTACAGCTTCATGGCTTGTAACGCTGTAATGTCTGCGTCCCACTGTGTGCTCCTTTGGCGGAGTCTAAATACGGAGTGGAAAATGTTCCAAGAGGAAAAAATGCAAAGAGGTTTGCTGGCCGACCTACTTTCTCCTAACGCTGTACACATGTACATTAAATTCCTTTCGATTTCAGAGGAATTTGACAAAGCGGAGAAGCAAGCTGGAGGGCCCTTTCGACTATTTGCGGATTAAATTTATTGTTTTATTGGCTATGGAGGAGGTCATCGTGTGGGATCGTAGACACGTGTAGTTACAGGAAAGCTTTTGCATACCACAACGGATAGAGTGCTGAGTCCGTCACGCTGTACGTGGATCGTTGTAGCCTGTCCCTCGGCGATGGCTATCTGAAATTATGAAATTTTATTGTATGAAAGGTATAATAAAATTCGTATGCAATTAGAACGCTTAACGGTATACCGGTAGCTGAGTTATCTGTCAATTAGCACCTTTAGATGATCGGCAGTAGGTCAGTGGTCGGTGACGAAAGAATCCCCAGAACAAGCCATCCAAGGTGCTAATTGCAGCCGATTCTAGTTGATCTATGAGTCGATTCAATTGGATTGGATTGGGTTAGATTGGATTTTAGCCATACAAATGACGCATATGCAAAATCTCCAGGGTAATAACCCATTTTTATGAAATTGATCTAGTTGTGTCAATCAAAATTATCACTTTAATTATAAATATCTCCTTTATTTCCACTTTGGTAAATGTTTACTCTACCTCCCCCAACAGCTCTGCTGTAGTGATGTCGTGAGGAATGTCTGAGAGTGTCTCAAAATTCTCCAGGATCTGCCTTAGCTCCTGCGATGTGCTGGCCAACATAGCGTTGTGTTCGGATCTGTCAAAGTCGTTGCGAACACGAAGAGCAGAAGGTGGCTTCTTATGCTTTCCTGAACTCTTCCGCCTTCCCAGGATCTTCTCGTTTCGATTCCTGGCTTCCCTCACGGCTTTCTTTCGCAGATTCGTTGGCATTTGCTGGAGTATCTTGTAGGTCAAAGCTTTGCTTCTTGATGACCTTCTCTTTCTTTCTCTGTACGGGGAGCGTTCTCTGCGATGCCGATCCATTGTATATTTGTTTTTTTTTAATGTAAACAATTTTAATTGTGGTTGCGCCTCCGATAAACAAAAAACTAAAAACCGATAGTCAACAGCTGACGCGGAGTCGCTCACATTGGTGTGACCGTGGAGCACGTGAGAAGCTCCTTCAGAGTTGCCTCGGCCGCATTCTATCGATACAGATAACCAGCCTCATTTTTCCACCCACGTTTTGTTATAATTTAATAAGATTTGCTGCCGAAAACCCAAGTTTTTTTGGCGTCCCCGGCAAGCGAGATAAAGTGGATCTGCTAGATCATCGGGGGAGAAGCGGAGGACAGGCGAAAAACGGATTTTCTACCTTGTCGGAACGCTGCGGTGTTCGAGTGCAGGCGAGTGGTGGAATTCGCTGGTGTGAGAGAAGAATGTATGTGTGTGTGTGACGGACGACCAAAAAAGCCGACATCACCGCCCATATTTGTTGTTGATTCATTAAAACGCACACCGAGCGGAGCCCCAGCAATGCGCCAGTGTTGGTGAGTTGGAGCAGCTCCCCATCTCGCTCCCGCACGTCGCCACTGCCAGCCAGTCAGCCAGTCAGCCAGCCAGCCAGCGAGCCAGAAGAAACAGTTAGCTCAGAAAGAGCGGAGGGAGCAGTGGAAGAAGCAGTCAACGGCAACGTCATAAAATTTGTCATCGGTTTTTGGTTTTTCGAACCATAATTATATCAAAACATCATGATCCTGCTGGAAATCAATAACAGGATTATCGAGGAGACGCTCCTGGTCAAATACCGAAATGCTAAGGCCGGGTAAGTTCTCTCTCCTCTCTCCCATTCGGTATTTTCCCCCCCTGAATTTCAAGTACCGTAAATGTGACCTTATTGCTCCACCATTTTGCTTTATCTAGTTGCCTGCATTCCCCACCGTTATCACAGGTCGATTCCGTTATCAGTTTCGCCTGCCTCTCTCTCTCTCTCCCTCTTTCTTTGTTTGTGGTGCCAAAATTTCGGGTGTGGAGCCGGCTCTCTCACTCCCATCCACGTTGCCTGCCCCCACCCTTCGCACCCCGTTTGTTAATTTATAGCTCGTTTATCGCATCATTGGTGCATCATACATGTAATTGAGTCATCGCCTAGCGAGCGCATAAAAAGCGAAAATGAAAGCAAACTCGCAAACAAGTCGAGGTTTTCAATCTGAAGACTGTAAAGCACCCAAAAGCTCATTGCATATCTGAAAATTATGTTTTTTTAGGTTATCCGGAGTCAAAGTGGCATAATCAGCAAACTTGTTGCGATCTTTGTCTCAAAAGCTCCAATAGAAATGTTACAAGACGAACGGCATCCTGAAAGATTCATCATATTTTATCAGATGACTTGTGTTCGACTACATCCTGACCTCTTAAGATTAATATTCCGGAGATAAAGTTTACATGTTAAAGGCTCTTGAATCCTTCTCGTGTCTACAATGCTCCAAGAACAACCTAAAATTCGAACGGCACATCCTTTGTAATCACTTATATTACAATAGACGACTTGAGTTTGAATACAGGATCCCCCTGAAGAATATCCTGGAGTCAAAGTGGCACATTTGGGAACGAACTTCTCATTTGTGTCTCAAAAACTCCAATAGAAATGTTATAAGACGAACGGCATCCTGAAAGATTCATCATATTTTATCAGATGACTTGTGTTCGACTACATCCTGACCTCTTCTTAAGAATAATATTCCGGAGATAAAGTTTACATGTTAAAGGCTTTTGAATCCTTCTCGTGTCTACAATGCTCCAAGAACAACCTTAAATTCGAACGGCACATCCTTTGTAATCACTTATATTGCAATAGACGACTTGTGTTTGAATACAGGATCCCCCTGAAGAATATCCTGGAGTCAAAGTGGCATTTTTTGGAATACTCTTCCAATTTGTGTCTCAAAAACTCCAAAATTAATGTATATACGGACGGCATCCTGAATAATGAATTATATTATATCAGATGACTTGTGTCTGGGTACAGTAGGACCTTTTTAAGATAACACTCTGGAGATAAAGTTTACATGTTAAAGGCTCTTGAATCCTTCTCGTGTCTACAATGCTCCAAGAGCAACTTTAAATTCGAACGGCACATCCTTTGTAATTTATTATATTACAATAGACGACTTGTGTTTGAATACAAAATCTCATAAAAAGAATATCCTGGAGTCAAAGTGGCATTTTTTGGAATACTCTTTCTATTTGTGTCTCAAAAACTCCAAAATTAATATATATACGGACGGCATCCTGAATAATTAATTATATTATATCAGATGACTTGTGTCTGCGTACAAAACTTTCAGCTCTCAAAAATCTTTCAATATCTCTGGAGTCAAAGTGGCATATTTGGGAATACTCCTCCTATTTTTGTCTCAAAAACTCCAAGATCAAATCTTAGACGAACGGCATCCTGAATAATTAATCATATTATATCAGATGACTTGTGTTCGACTACAACTCTTAGTATCATGTTTAGGGAGCTATTTGATGGCATATTTTAGACCACTCCCCTATGATGTGTGTGAGTTTCTCCCAATATTATAAAATGCAAACTGAATAGTTTATTTAGAAAGACTTAACCCGAGAGACTCGTTTGTAAACGGTGATATTTATTCATAAATTGCTGGATTTTGTTTACCTACCCAGTATATGTTGAGTTTTTACCGATAATAATGTTCATATGGATTTT
Organism: Drosophila vallismaia; assembly: GCA_035047325.1. Taxonomy (NCBI): domain Eukaryota; kingdom Metazoa; phylum Arthropoda; class Insecta; order Diptera; family Drosophilidae; genus Drosophila; species Drosophila vallismaia. Next base: position 19,135,980 of record JAWNPU010000090.1, on the reverse strand, counting down.
TAGTGATAAGATATGACGGAAAGTGGTTAAAATGAGTAATAATCGATTCTATTCTATTTACAGACTGAAGCCGGAGTCGATAGACATAAGAATAGCAGACTTTGACGGGGTGCTCTATCACATTTCCAACGTGAACGGCGATAAAACAAAAGTGCGAGTAAGTATTGGAAAACATTTTCCAAGAGATTTCGCCTCTTTAATACAGCTTACTTCATTTATAGATCAGCATATCGTTAAAGTTCTACAAACAGCTGCAAGAGCATGGAGCCGACGAATTGCTGAAGCGTGAATATGGTAGTCTGCTGACTGACACGGAAGAAGGTTTGCTGCACCCCACAACTATAGTACAATACATAATAAAAAGTTAATTACTCTGTGCTTTTTGCAGGCTACAATGTTTCTGTACTTATTAATCTGGAGGAAATACCAGAAGACTGGGAGCAAATTGCCAAGAGAATCGGACTGCTGAAGCGAAACTGCTTTGCCAGCGTCTTTGAAAAGTATTTCGATTTTCAGGAGCAGGGCGAAGAAGGCCAGAAGCGGGCAGTAATCAACTATCGCAACGATGAGACTTTGTACGAATAGTTTAAATATATTCATGTTACTTATGAGTCTATTATAATGTATGTAAATTTTTCAGATATGTTGAGGCCAAGCCCGATCGTGTCACTGTCGTCTTTAGTACAATATTTCGGGACGAGGACGATGTCATTATCGGCAAAGTATTCATGCAGGAATTGAGGGAAGGCAGACGTGCCTCACATACCGCGCCGCAAGTGCTCTTCTCGCATCGCGAACCGCCACTGGAATTGGCCAATACGGATGCCAGAGTGGGCGACAACATTGGCTATGTCACATTTGGTACGCTATGTTACAAGATACCACACCTTAGATAGGAATTACGAATCTCCTGTACAAATACATTCGTTATTGTTTTGTGGTTTCTTCTCTTTCTTGTGTCTATAATGTGCCAAGAGTAATACTAGACGGACGGCAACTTAGACGACTTTAAAATTTCACTTAATTGGAGCCACTTTTAGCATGATTCTTAAACTCCACTGATTTATGTCTTAAATGCTCCAAAAGTAACCACAAAGACGGACGGCATACTGCATAATTATCATATTATAACAGATGACTTGTGATCGTCTACAACATAATATCTAATTGTTAAATAGATCAAGTCTAACTTTAATACAACATTTATATGATTTATTTCCCCTATTGCAGTGCTCTTCCCTAGACATACCAACAAAGAAACAAGGGACAATACCATCAACCTAATTCATATGTTCCGAGATTATTTGCACTACCACATCAAGGTGAGTTCTATTAACATTTAAGTTTAAATTACCTATTTACTAACCACTTTTAAATAGTGTTCAAAGGCTTACATTCATTCGCGTATGCGAGCAAAAACTTCGGACTTCCTCAAGGTTCTAAACCGTGCCAGGCCTGAGCCCAAAAACACGGAAAAGAAAACTATAACGTAAGTGGAATGATATATGAATTATTTTATTTACTAATCGTATTTATCTTGCAGGGGGAGAACATTCAAACGCATTGAATGATGTGTTCAGTATATGTAGTTGCTTTTATATAAATATAAAAAAAAAAAACAAAAAACAAAAATAAACTGTGTATTAAAATGCAAAATCAGATCATAAATTTGGCCAAGCAAGCAATGGAAAACCAGAAACTAGATCAACACAAATAATAATATTAACTACGAAGAGTATTCCAAAACTGAACCTTAAGGCTAATTGTAAGCTCAGCATCATAATGAACAAAAAATTAATAGTTACGCGTTACTAATTGAATTGTGTGTGTTGTTGTGTCCAGTCAGCGTCCAAGTCCGTGTCTCCGCCAATTTGTTACAGTCACTAACTACTAACCGAGTCAGCGTCCCAGCACCATAACCACTGGAAACCAATTAAGGATTAACTTAAGTAAATCATGAGAATTATAAGTCCTACCATGTCAACTTGTTATATATGTTGCCCCCGCAGGATAATACAACCCAGATTTAGCCTATATGTGTAGAAAACGCATTTAAAAACGTAAAATCGTAAAATCGTAAAAACGTAAAAGTGGAAATTAAAAGTTTAAACCAACCTTTGATACATCAAGCAATCGAAAAACGGAATTAATAAAAACGATTAAATCAAATTGCAATATAAAACAATATACTCGAAACTTGTTTTATTCGCTTGTATAATTTATTAGGTGTAAGATTATATAACCAGGTCCTTAGATTACGGCACAATACTATAACAGTTTTACATGGAACTTCGCTGAAGGCACTTAGATCTTAAACTTAACATTCTGCTTCTCATTCATGCTCTCCATGCTGGCCTGGAGATTCAGATACTCGTTCTGGATGTGGGCGCAAACTGAAAGGATGGAACGGATAAGCCAGGGCATAGCCAGGGGGTCGTTTAGTTTGGATATTTGTGTCGGATAAAGTGCTACTTACATTGGCAGTGTTCTTGCGAAAGAGCGTTTGCCGATAAAGTTACTTCCAATGGTTTTTACAGGATGTGCACTGGGTGAATTTATAAAGCCCTTAGGGATCGTCGTACTGTTCCAATTTGATATAAGCAAGTGCTGTGATAAAGAAGTGGCAGGAAAAGATGATAGAAACAGTGAGTAATGAATACTTCTTAGATCGAGCAACTACAAGTATTATATATAAAATGTAGAAGCAGTAGAATTTCCTATTTTTCCTCAGTGTGGCATTAACTAGCGTGCAACAAGAGGAGCCAGCTGGAGGAGTCGTTTATCATTTTGTATATACAAATGCGTGAGCTCGTGTGGGAGGAAAATAAGGGGGTGGAGCTGGAGGAGACCCAGACAGGAAAAGGGCTTGGCTCGCATTAGGGTGACAGCGAAACTGGGACAGTTGGTACACAAAACTTCTACACGGTGTGTATGCGTATGTACAGTGGTAATAATTTGGCAATGCTCCTCTCACCCTTCTGTAGATCCATGTCGTCCATTTCGGAGTTCTTGATCTGCTGGAGCTTTTCGCGGAACTTCTTTGTGATCTGCTTTCGCTGGTAGTCCGCCTCGATTTCCTGCTTGGTGCGTGGAATCCGGAACCGCATGCAGCAACAGACCATAACCGCTGTGACAATTAGACCGGGTTAATTTCATTTTTAACTAGCCCTTAATGTACCCTCAGCCACTTACTTATTCCTACTAGAATACCCAGAACGGCGGCGATGATGTGCCATACGCGGAATCCAGCGATGGCCTCCTTTTCCAGCCATACTTCCCTTGGGTCGTAGTATTGGGTATCCATATTGTGCCCTCTGAGTTTAGATCCTGCGGAGTTGCTTCCGAGGTACGTCTGGCCACCTTGCCAATCCAGCTCCGACTGCTAGCTGGCTCACCTCCTGTCCCGTGGCTCACAAATTAGTTGGCAAGGGAGGCGTGGCCCCACACACTCCCACTAAAAAATTGTAATACGGGGGTGTAGCTATGTGGCGGACAAAATGGCAAACTTGTAAAATAACAAACAAAGAAGTTCTCCCTCTTCTAAACCCCGTCTGGAAGGTGAAAATGTAATGATAGATATTTTAGTGGTTCAGGACAGGACTTACATTAGATGATTAGAAGGTGGGATATATATTTTGTTTTCACTTTTAATCCTTTTATTTATTTTATGGTTAAGGGTTTCCTGTGATTGGTTGCTATAATTTCTGAAATAATTTAGAACCAAATAACTTATTTGCTTTTTAAAAACCCATTCAAATCAGTCCGCTCCTGGGCAGCCCTTAGTCCAATGTGGCTTTGAATGACAACAAACTCGACTCCAGACCAAGAAACTGGGTGCGGTACCGCGTGCCTCAGGAAAACGTCCCATTCGCTTTGCATACCTAAAGGAGCGCGAGTAACGGAGGGAGCAGGAGTCGTGTCCTCCCCCAACAAAGGACAACCTGCATATGGTTAGTTAGACGACCTGCTGGTCACACCCAATTGGATCGGTTAGTTCAGTAGCTCGCTGAGATAGTGGCCAGAATTCGGAGGCGTCGGAATATGGACTAATGACTGTGACATTTAAGAGAGGACTTTGGGAATTAGGTGATTGCAATTGCTTTCCTGTTGTGGGGGACGCTTTTTATGAAATATAGGGAATGTCCTTGTGGCTCTTGATTTACAGAAATTAATTTGCGGAATAAATCATTTTTATTTTGCAATAGAGTACATTTTTGAAATAATATATTTAACGTTTAAGCTAGACAAGTAAAACAATTATATGTTATTATATTTTGTACAATTTTAAGATCAAGTTTAATGTATATTTAATATTTTCCATTAAATATTACAATTTTAAGCTTTTCAGCCAAAAGAAAATTTGAAATAGCCGTTACCTTGTTATCGATTTGAGGCGCCGCCTAGCGGCAGGGATTTTTTGTAATCCATTCACAACGGAAGTCAAAAATTACTCGCTAGATTGTACGCAAGCGCCGGAAATAGGCACCGAGTGGGGCTACTCATTCAACAAAAATATATCCTATCCCGAATCCGAGTCAGTTTCAGTTCAGGCTCTCGTTCGGTGGCACATTGCTGGGCGCTCGTCGCAGTGAAGGCATGCAGAGAAAATAAAAACCTAGAAGGCAGTATAGCTGGAAAAAGTAGAGAAAACCAGAGACAAACCAAGCGAAGGAAAAGCAGGATAACGTAGGAAAAAAGGAAGATCCGTGCTGAAGCGCTCCTCGAATCAGAATCGGGTGTGTGTGCGTGTCTGTGTGAGTGTGTGTGTGAGAGTGTACGGAGTACATATGTAATAGGGCCATGAAGTTTTATTGAAAAACGAAGCAGAGACAAGGCGAAAAGGCAGCAAGGCAGCAGCAGCCCCCACCTCTCGATTCGAAGCACACGACCCCCCAGTTGCTCCCCCAATGCACCCGTACTCAAATCGGAGGAGCTGTGAAAAATGCCTCATGCAAAAACTGTGCCCATGTGGCTCCAAATGGGAGTCACCCGTTTGGTAACGTGCAGCTGAAAAAAAAATCGCCCCATCGCAGAAATCTGTTGAGCAGAGAAATCAAAGCAAGCCAAATCCACACAGCTAACCTACATAAAAAAAAATCCTAAAAAAATCGTAAATATACGAAATTGAATTAATTAAAAAAAGAAAGATAGATAAAGAAAAGGGAAAGCCTTTAAAGTAACACAAACAAAAATCGGGCCAAAATATGCCAGCGTGAGCGTAAAGTGCGTGGGTGTGTGTGAAAGGTGTAAAAAATGTACATTCTGTGAATTGGCCAAATAAAAAACGAGTAACGAGTGTAACGACTAACGTTATATTTAGAGCTGCCGATTCACACGATTCTGTAGTAGTTGTTGTTGTTGTCGCTGCTCTGCAGCGCTGCAGTTTCAAAAGAATACAAAAACAAATACAATACTATTTGAAATTTTAAGAAAATACATATAAGAAGAAGAAGAATATCAATCATAAGCCCCCAAAATGCACAAATATCTCGACTCCGGCTCCGATACCGACTCCATCGATTCCGGCGTTGGCCACCTTCCCGGCCAGCAGCAGCATCAGCATCAGCATCTGCATCAGCACTTTTACCAGCATACAACGCGCCCACCCACGCTGCCAATGTGAATGCGATTTAGTATCTGAATCCCATGACTTGCAGCACCTGCCAGCGGCACAGCAATTAGACGCATATAATCCACAAATCAATAAAAATCACCAAAGCAAAAGTAAGCACCGCTTTTCGTTTCGTTTTCGTTTCGAACCACTCTCACACGCCAACGCCAACGCCAACCCAGCAAATCAGCCAAGTTTATATCCTCGTAACTAGACTGCACGTTTAAGCGCTTTTGTTTTGACCGCCAAACTTTGCACGCCTATCGGTGGCTATAATCGATATTATAGCCAATTATTCCAATTTATATTTAAATGTAATTTGGACAAATGTTTTGGCTTATCTTTCGAAAGTCTGCAAAATTCATTATATTAAAAAAAAAGGTTTTAAGGCTCACCTAAGAAGGACCTCCTTAAAAACCTGAATACATTTTAATAAAACCCAGCTTACGATTAATTTGTTTAAAGTATTAAAAGTTTATTTTACAGCATATATTCAGATATTCCGATTTTTTGCAATGATCTTTTATTATTCTTATATTCCACCACAACATTTTATCTATCATTTTTATTGATGTTTTTGTTGAACAAATATGTTTCAAATATTAGAAATAATTTCCAAATCAACTGGATTTTTAAGAAAACTCTATAAAATAAGCTGTGAATCAGAATATTGGCCATATTTTTGCATGAAGGATCAAAAATTATCTGAACTCGTGACTGCGACTCGTTACTTTGAGATACCTGCAACCTGTCGTGGGTATCGCATAGGCACACAGGGCGTCTCGTGCACTGACGAAGGTTTACAGGGCCCACTCAATAAAGGCAATAAGAGTTCGCATCACTGATACGCACCGTTGTTTTTGGACAGTCTTTGTTTTTGTTGTTGTCAATGGGGCTAACAGGGCGGATTGTTGTTGCTGTCGTTGGCAAATACCAGAGCTCGTAAAATAAAACAAAAGCAAAACACAAATTAAATGTAATTAAGTGCATTTAAATTTTATGCTTACGTGATTGACGTGTGCCGTTTGCTGTGTGCTCTGTGCTGTGTGCCGTGTCCTGTGTGTGTGCGTGAGACCAGCGATTTCGGGACGCGAAACAAAACGTGGCAAATTACGGCTCTACTACGGCTCTTCGGCTCCTCGGCCCTGTCGTCATCCGGACATTTTTTTGGAGGCTCTGTGTATGAGAGGCGTGATGGAAGCTCCACATTTGTTATGTCAATAATTAGCAAGCAAGAGGCAAAAAGAACTCAAATACATCGCGCAAGACACCGCAACAACTGCGTGAAGGTGTTGCCCCAAAGCGTGTTGCCGTTTTTGCATGTCCTTTCCCGAATGTCCTTTGCGAACATTGCATTTGGCAATCACAAGCAAAAATTGATTTTTTGCCAAATGCGAGAACATTAGTTTTTTTTTGTATATTTTTGGGGTTTCGTTGGGGATCTTCCAGTTGGAGCCGGCTATGCTCCAGGTTCCAGGTTCTGGTTTCCAAGTGTTCGAAAGTCCAATTGGACTCAGTCCGCCATGAGGACCGGCATTTGCCCTGCCATGATACTTGTCTCCTCTTTTTGAATTACATTAAATATTTAAAGCATATGCAAATTTGAACAGTGGCCCCGTAAAAGAAATAAAGTACCCGGTCGCGGCCTCAGCGCGATTCCTGCAGTAGTTGTTGCTCTCTGCCTACTGTGGTTGGTGTTGTTCTTGTTTCCCCCCATCCGACCTGCCAGATGACACACCTTTAGTTTGCCTGATTTTCTTTTTGTCAGAGATGAGCTTTTCTTGCTAACTGTTAATTTTTAGATTGTTCTTTAACCGTTAACCGTTGTCTTAAAAATAAGGTTAGACCTAAGATCCGGGTTTTATTCAAATTTTTTAAAATAGTTTCAAAATGATTTTTTGAAATTTGAGTATTCTAAGAAACTGTCAGCAAAGCTCCACAAAGAGAGGGGGAAAAAAACTCCTAATCCCGAGATCTCAACACCTTTTTCCTCGCCCTGGGCTCTCATCTCTATTCTTTCTTCCATTCCCCACCGCTTTAGTGTCTTGTAAATCGTTTTGTGTGGTGAGAGCTTTTTTTTGGGGTCGGTTCGGTTCATGTTCCTGAGCCTTTTTTTTTTTTTTGCTTCTTTTACTGCTTACCCAAATACCAAGACCCGAAATCACTCACACACGCCCATCGCGGTTTCTCCTTTGCAGCAGCTGTGGCTCCAATCTTCCGTTTTCCCGCTCCTTCTTTAGGCTCCCTCGATTCAAATGCATTTCGATTGCGCCTCTACACAGGAAAAAACGTTTGCTCGCTTGCAGTTACAATATAAAGATTTAATTTAAGCAATAAAATACAATTATCAAATAACAAATATAGTTTTTCCTTAAGTGTTAAGTGTTTTTTGTATGAGTGCATTGCGTGTGTGTGTGTGTGTGTGTATGTGTGTGAAGGAAGAAGGATTCTTAAAGAGCCTTTTCCTTGATTCCATGCAAGGGGTGTCTATCTTGAGCCGCTTCGTGCTTTTCCTAGCTTCTGTTTCCATTTCGCACGAACGCTTTCCCGGGCCAACAATCTCATGTCCTTGTTGCACCCTTTACCCTACCAGCATGTCCTGGCCCTACCCATTTCGGCCCACTTGGCCCCCGACACGTGCTCATTATGCCGCTTCAAATTTTACTTCACTTTGGCTGTAGTTTCCTTGAAGCTGCATAAAAAGCATCAAAAATTAATGTCAAATACTTTAGTTTAAGATTTAATTGCTTAGAAAACCGTTGTGGTTCACCCTAGACTACTCCGCACATGGTCACCTTTGAGGGGTCAACTTTGGCACATTGATAACCATAACAGTATTGTTGGCTGTTTGCGTTTGGCAATTAAAAACTTGTTGATTGTGGGCGATTCCAGTCTAATTGAGATGTAACCAAACACAACGACGCCCCAACACTAATATTTGATTTATCTGAATTAGTTAGAGCTTGTAAACGGTCCACTAAGGCGGCTTGTCCTCCATAAAAGGATGTCGTTTGAATTTATTCAAACCCTAGCTTAGTCTAGAAATAAATACAATTAGTCGATGGGTTTCCATTTGAATCAGAATCTGTCTGACTCATGAATTAGTTTATTTTTTTAAATAGTTAGTCAATAACTAATCTTAATCTCTTCTCCGTTTTTCAGTTGCTGATAACGTTAACCCGTGGCAATAACATAGAATAAATCGGAACTCGGCTGAAAGGCAATAAAGGCCAAGTTTAAGCGAATCTATAGTGAAAAAATTAAGAAATAAACAAAAACTAGTCCTCGAATAAGTTCTGTACAAGTCAGTCCGGACTCCGGAGAAGCCACAACGTCGTCCACAAAACCATCGACGTCGACTGCCGCCGCTGCTACCGCTGCTGCTGCTGCTGCTGCTGCCGGAGCGGGACAGGTAACCGGATCGGGAGCAGGACCTGCTGCTGGCCATCAAAGGAGCGGCGGACGCAGCGGCCAACGACGACGCAGTAGCAGCAGTAATCCACACGCCGGCACAACGAAAGCGACCAGCGGCAGCGGTGGAGCTGGCAGCGCCGGCGGAGGAGGCGGTGGCGGCGGAGGCGGAGGTGGAGCCGGGGTCAAGCAGAGCGTCAGCCGGAATAGCAACATTCGGAGCAGCAGCTCCAACAGCACCATGGCCTCGGCCAATCACCGCGGCGGCGGCGGCGGACGAGGCGGTGGCGCCGTCGCCGGAGCCGGTGCCGATGGCAACGCCATTGTTGGCCTTCAGATCGGCTCCGCCTGGTTTCAGCGCAAGATCAACCTGAGGCCGCAGCACCGCGGCGTCCATCTCGTCACCGAGGAGATCCTCCGCCAAATGCCGGAGCTGGCGCACTTTTCCGTGGGATTATGTCATATGCAAAGTAAGTACTCTTGAACTGGCTTGGACTTCCCCAAGACTAGCCCCGAAATTGGTGTCTCAAATGTCAGCTAATCGAGGGCAACAGCTGGCTTCCATTCCATCCATCTTATTTTTGGTCAATAAAGATTAGTACGGCCGAGGAGTAGGGTTTCCCAACAGCTGCGAATAAACTCAATTGGAGAAGTCATTCATAAGGGTATTTGGACAGGGATAGGGACGAACCTAAAGTTTGCCACTCCCAGTTGCTCCTGCCTATTACCCCACCATTACTTTGCAACTCTGGGATTGGGATTGGGATGTGGATTGGCATCTCACTGGGGGAATCTCGCGTTGGCCAAGGCGTTTGAATTTAGTTCAAAGTTCACAAATGGAAAAGCAACAAAAAAAGAGAGGAACTTGCATACCAAATCAGAGGCAGAGCCACCATGGTCAGAGCCTTCCCGAGGATTTGGAGGGGTCATCAGCTCATTTGGATTAGCCCGAAGAGTAACTGGGTTAAACTGTTTAGATAAACTTACTGGCCAACTCGGCCTGGTCAGTGCTCCGGTCCAATTGATGTGGACCCAAAATTGCAATTGACATTCGAGTCGAGTTGTCCTTTGGTCTGTCCTTTCTGTGACGATGACCCACATGGAGATGGCGATGGAGTTCTTCCAAATTAAATAAGAGCTGGCTACGAATGCTCTTGACATGTGACAGGATTTAAAGGTACTTTATTTATTTATATTCCAGAGTTAAAAAAGAACTTCCTTGCAATATGCTTTCTAACCTGGCGATTTAAGTCGCCTTTTTAAGCTTTATATTCCGCTCCTTTCGGAATGCATTCGCAATAATCTCCGGATTGCAGTTCTCCAAAGTATTCCTTTTTCGTGCCTCGCCGCTGCTGCACTCTGCACACTAATTCTCGTGTGGAATGTCCGCTTTCGAGGACTTCTGACAGTTACACTCAGGAAATCCTTGGCTTAAAGAACCTTTTGACTCGACTATTTAATATCATCAAGCCCTGAATTTTTCTCTCTGTGTGGAAAGAAAAGAAGACTAAGTCGACGTGAAGGCAGTGCAAACAGAGAAACAACCTCCAGAGTTGCCTGCCTTGAAGGCAGCTTCTTGTTGACAGTTCGCATTACAATGCCAGGACGCGTTCCTCCAAGCTGCGGCTTTCCGTCTCTCTTCCACTCTGTCTTGCCGTCTCCCTGTCTCGCTCTGGCCTGGGCAAATAAATAAAATCGTATCATAAAACGCCAGTTGAGGCAGGACCGAGGGTGGTGCTTTAGCTGGGAGTTGGCCTGACTAAAGTGAAAAGCAATCGTCGTCTTAGTCGCAGTCGTCGCTCATGTCTGCATGTCATGGTCTGTGGCTATGGCGTGTGAATGCTCGAGGCGAACATTTGCAGCCCTCCTTTTCCGCCTACCCAGCACCCATCCCCTTCGGAAATCCCTCTACCAAGTCTATACAGAGAAAACAATAATGTATTACTTTTTTTTGTTGGTATGGAACGAGGAGGAAATATATTACTCATACGCCATGTATTCCAAATGAATAGAACGAGTAGAAATTATTATATTTTTTTAATTTTAATTTTAATTAAATTTAAGATTGTTTAAATATTCTTATTATTTTAAGAAAATTTAGAAATGTCAAAAAAAAACTCAAAAATATTACGCATACGCCATGTTGTCCTACGCACCTACCCAAATTACTCATACGCCCTGTTGGCCAACTTTAGTTAAAAACAACTGAATTTTGATTTTTTGATATTTTTCTGCTAGTGTAGTGCCAGCAAATCGTCTTAGCCAGCACATTGCAGGCAAGTCTTTATTATTACAAACCTGCGTCCTTCTCTCGCTTTCTTGGGCTTGTTCTCTCCTTTATTTTTTTGCCAAATCAAAAGCACGTGTGTGCCACCTCCTCCTGCCCCGCGAACCCTGCCCAGTAGAGGGGGCTGTGTGCGTGTTTGTTGTCTGGGGTGCTCACTGTACGTGTATTGTTTTGTGAACTGTAAGCGAAATCTAATTGAGGTCAAGACATGTTTATTGATTTTCTTAAAAGGACTTCCTAATTAGACACACTTTACTAAAGGAAGCTTAAGCCCCGCCCCGCCCCGCCCCGTCCCGCCACCCCTCAAGCGGGTGCCACTTGCCACTTTTCATGCAAAAATCAAAGGCAGCAAAAAATAGGAAATAAATGCAAGTCTCCGCCACGTTCTCCCCTTTTCAATCTTCTCCGTTCTGCGTTCTCCGTTCTCCGTTCCAAGGAGAATCAGAAAAAAATGAAAAGTTAATTTCAAACAACAAAAAAAGAAATAGGGAGAAATAATTTCAAAGCAACCTTGCCATATGTTGTTGTCTTTTACTATTGACCTGAATAGCCCCTCCGCCGCCATCACTTCCGCCCCCCTCCAGTTTCTATGGGGAGAAGCGCAAACAACAGACGGCGAACCGAAGGGGGCGAAGAAAGAGGGCTGTCGGGTGAAAAGTGGCCAAGAGGACACACAAATCACAAATACACCAAAAATATAAGCCAAACGTAACGGTAACTTGTTAAACACAAAAACGAGACAGACATAAAACGGAATTCAAGGAAATGCTGAAAAAAAATGATATATCCACCGGGGGTCCGATTTTTTCACCTGAGCCCCAGGCAAATAATTCCCCCCGATGGTTTTTTTCTATATATATATATTAATATTCATATGTGTGGCTAGAATGTCCTTTATAGAAGCAAAATGCCCCCCCTGGGAGTCCCGATCGCACGGGTGGTCACCCCATCAAAACAATGCCTGTGGATATAACGCGGCTAATGGCCAGGGGCCGCCAGTTGATGATTTGTTTTGAACTTTTACTTAATCCCCCATTTAAAGGTTAGATTCGAAGGAAGTGGAGGTGATAAGGATATATGGGGCTTTCATTTTGGAATGTGAAAAATAATGCATTTCCACAGCCTAGTCCTTGCCTCGTTTGAAGCTCCTATCCTGTCTCGGTAGTCGGATTTAATTTCTTTTTGAAAACCGACTACCACTGACAAAGCTGACATTTAAAGATGTCACAGGATCTTCTTTACGAGACTCCTTGGAGCCGGAGGGTCGCCTTGGATGGGATTGGGTTAAGTTGGAGGAGTGCCCTCGGCACTCGGCAGCAATTTGCTGCATAATCGCAAGATCATATAAATGGCTCAACTTCAATTTATAACCCGAGCATATTTTTCAGCCAAACAGAAAAAAAAGGACTTGGTTAGAATGTCCTTATGTGTGTGTAAAGAGGAGCAACACCAAATAAATCAACAGCCAGCGAAAGCGAAACCAATTCTGGGCGAAGGATGGTGGCCAAAATGGAGTTTGGAGTTGGGAATTGGGAGTTTTCGGAGCCTTTAACATTAAGTATATACGAGTATTTTTGTGTGGGCGTTCTTGGCCATTTTTCTTTTGGCTTTCGCCTGCCTTTCGTCCCTCATTGCTGGGCTACACTTTCGTGACGACAGGGAAACTGCGAAAGAGGAAAAAACAAATGGAAAGGCTAGAAGCAAGGATGGTGGCAAGGATGGGGGCAAGGCGACAGGCAACAAGGAGAACAAAAATGGAAACAAAAAGGAAAACAAATCGTGCCATGTGTGTGTCATACTTTCGGCTTCCGTTGTGTGCGAACGAACGGAGGTCCTTATTCTTTTATTTCCATTCTCCGTTCTACGTTCCATTCTGTGTTGCTTAGCATTAAAATTGCTCGCTTATGAACCGCAAAATGCTGCGCTACCCAATAAATCAATATTATTTATGCAAAACGAGCACGCCAAAGGTTTTGGTCCGCCGGTCTGACAGTCTGACGGTCCGCCGGTCTCTGGCCTCTGGCCCGCTTTTCCAATTTTCCAATCGTATCGTTCGTGTGCTTGAACTAGTTCCATTTTGTATCGGTGCCCTAACACCTGACACCAAAAATAAAGGACATATATACTATGAATGGGGTGGGGCTAAACGGGAGGGAATTAGGAACCCGTCAGTCAGTCTTACGCCGCTAAAATTTCTCCCGGTGTTTGGCCACGAGTCCCGGGATAAGCATAAAAGTCAACGGTTATGTAATAAGAAGGTTGATGAATTTAAGCATATCCTTCAGCATTACCTTATGTAACACACACCTAAGGAACACTCACGTGCTGTCGCACAGTGGGGGCTAAACTGTTAGGATCCATTCAGAATTATTCCTAAGAGGAACTACCGCTCTCTCTAATCATTACAATGTAGCGCTGCCGTGCAGTGTACTGCTGGTAGTCTCCGAATCAGAATCTTGCCCTGCAGTGTCCAGAAGTATCTGTACCTGAGTGTTATTCCTAAGAGGAACTCAGGCTTATGAGGAGAGGAACTAGCGTTCTCTCTTTAATCCCTACATTTATTGCATCAAAAGCAATGCGGCGCTGCCGTGCAATGTACTGCTTAGAATATTCTCAGAATCAGAATCTTGCCCTGCAGTATCCAGAAGTATCTGTGTCTGAGTGCGTGTTTGCATGAATATATGAATGAACACAGCCAGCTGAGCCGAGTCAAGTTGGGTTGTGTCGAGTCCATTGTTAAACACTAGGGGTACTCCTCTGGATGTGGATGTGGGGTGTGTCTGTCGGTCCTGTGTATGCCTGTGTGTGGGTAAGCATTGCGGTTGTACACACATAGATATGCATACATCTGGGGGAGGTGTGTGTGACTGTGCTTTGAGCTTGTTTGTGCTGTCAGAATGTTTGACTTTGTATAATAAAAAGGCCTCTTTAAAAACATTAGCAACTTTTGTAGTGCCTAAACGCCTGCTACATGTGGCCAGGACACCACTCGCACATGGCCAACCAAACAGCTAAACAGTCGGCCAAAACGATGCCACCTGCTACTTAACGATGCGCCCTACACTGTCATCAAAACCCGATGGTTTATGGTCAATTACTTAAGTAAAAAGAATTAAAACTAGTCCTGGCTTTAACTTTTAGTGGAAAGCATAAAACTCTACTGAAATCCAATAGACTCAAATGTTTTTTTGCCTGCATGTAAACGTTTATTAACGCCAGGTCGTTGTCATAGGCCAACAAACCCCATTCCCGCCGGTTAGGCCTGTTAGCGACCACAAAGCCCATGGCTAAATCATATTACAGACGTCCTCCGCCTGGCCACCGGCTTAACCGGGGTGGACCGGGGTACCCCGCCTATCCCGCCGTTCCATTTACGGTGGCACGGCAAAAGTGTCAGTCGAGTATTCCAGGCGGATGCGCCAGTTGGCGCGGAGTGCAGGGTGCAAGGATATAAATGTGCATGGAATGCGACCAAAGAACGAGACAGCAACAGACAGGACGAACTGCTCAAAGGCTCAACTCCGACTGCCACTCAAAAGCCGCATAGCAGACACACACACAAAATTATGTTTGGGTCATTAACATATTTTAAATGGCAATGCAGATAATGTTGAATACAAAAATATATATCCAAGACTATCCAAAGAAACTATATTGGAAAGTAATGGAAAACGTCAACAGGTTTTCTATGCCTAAAGTTCGATTTTTAAAGTTCTCTTTTTTACAAATTAAACAATCGATTTTGGAGCTGTCCAACGTCTAGGTTCCTCCACTTTCGTCCTCCATCTGGTCCTGCAATCAATTTGCAAATTTGCTGTGCCTCCCCCATCAACTGTCACTTTGGTTTCATTTTCATTTTCATTTGCATTGTCCTGGCGCTGGCGCTGGCTGTCCCAGCTTCCCCTGATCAGCTCGATGGTTAATATTTAAATTCCTGATGCCATTTACATATGTTCAACATGACATAATCGGCTCTGAAATAATTTAGAAAGAAGCTGTATTCGAAGCAGTGCCTCTGGCAATGGACAGGACAACCGGACCACTGGACCGGCATTGGAGCACCCAAACGGAAATCGGAACTTGGACATAAACATTGGACAGCAAAGACGCACATACTCGTATATTGGCACACATAAGGACATTTCATGTCTCTGCCCGGGGGCTAGAAATTACATCTCAGGGATTTGATAATAAACTAATTTTCACTCGGCTTACCCCCAGCTTCCCAGCTGGAAGAGAAAAGCTTTCTCTTTTATTCATGAATACGCAATTAGTGTGCAAATTTAAGTGTCGGACGGCCGTGCCCGTGCCCGTGCCGCTTCGCTATTTATATTTCTATCTATTATTAATACTAAATGCGTTTTGAGTAAAATATTCAATTTCGGCTCTGCTTTCATTGCATTGCCTGACAATTGGCAGCTGGCCAATGGCCTGTTCCATGGCCCCTCGAATGTAGGCAATTATTGTTCAATTCTCAGCCGTGGCCATGCTCGTGCTTTCTACGGGGTCATATCATAAATTTGTCAAACAATTTTGGAGAAAATGCAAAATGGAATATTTGGTGGGATTTATTTGTCGCCGAACCTATGTTTGCAATGCTTTTGTTTTTTGTTGTGGCATAAAATTAAAGCCAATTCGCCTCCAGGCCTTGGCTTGTAATTTATTTGTTAACATAATTGCTAATTGAAAGTCAGCAAAACGCTTTGGTGTAATCTGTATGAATATTAATGCTTAAAAAAGTAACACGAATTTATAAAAGTGATTAGAAATAATGACTAATTGGTAAAATGCTTTCAATAGACTTTTACAATAACCAGAAATCCATGAAAACGACAAACCATTTCGAGGGTTTTATAACTTTGCCGTATTTTATGGACTTTTCCACTCGAGTTCATCAAAAATCCTCCCCAGTTTAATTGGCCGTATCATTTCTTGTCAAATAATTTATGGGATATCCTCATGATATGTTATCAATGCAACATTCCATGCCTGACTTTCATTAAGTGCCCGAACACTTGGCATTATATTTTTAACTAATTGGCAGTACAACTCAATTGGAGATAGAGACTCTGTCGGGCTGGGCCGACGCCTCGTCGTCCTGGTCTAATAATCGCCCAGAGGGGCGAATAATTCAAAAATTTTTATTATAATCCCACAGAAAACTAATTAACTTTGTTTCTGCGCTTGTTTCTCTTTCAGTTCTTCACACCTCGGCGAGTTTAGCGTTAAACGAAAGCTGGGATCCAGACGTCAGGTGAGTAACATGGCCAAAACAATTACGTTGATCTCGGCTTATTCCAAATCCACTAAACGATCTGCTGCTTCCAGAGACGACATGGAGATGATGTTGAATAAAATAGTTCCCGAAGGCTTGCCCTACAGGCATTCGTGCGAAGGTCCCGACGATATGGTCAGTGTCTTAGAGCTATGTATTACCCTTTATATATAATGCCTCTGTCATTTTCTATCCATTAGCCCGCGCACGTTAAGGCCTGCTTCCTGGGCAGCTCACTGACAATCCCGATTACCGACGGCAAGCTCTCGCTGGGCACGTGGCAGGGTGTGTGGCTGTGCGAGCACCGCGACCAGGCCGGCTCCAGGAAGCTGGTGATCACGCTGACGGGCTGTCCGCGAGAGCAGGCGCGCAGCCCGCTGTCCCCCGTCTCGCCGATCGCCAGCACGTCCAGTTAGGGGCGGCCTCGCTCCACCCGCGACAGCCGGTAATCGCGGGGGAGCGACAATAATGCCATCATTTCGTCGAGGCGGCTGATACTGCAGAATAATTTAGCTAGGGCGACGGCACAGCAGCGGGCGGCGGCGGTGATTGCCGCTGGACGGGGGGGATTGGGCGGCGGATGCCAGGCTAAGGTGGCGCCGCCGAATGTCCCCGGTGTCGAGACGAAGACCGCCCGCCTGCTGCTCCGCCAGCAACTGCACCTCAATCTCAATCTGAACGTGCAGGAGACGCTGCGCGATGGCGTCGATATCGATGATGTGGACGAGGATGTCGGCGACGATGAGGAGGAAGCGACGACGGGTACTACTTCGGAGCGACTCAGCATCGTGGCCACCGGTGATAATCTACAAACCGTCACAACAGTGCCTCAAACCAATGAACAACTTAAAGCTAAGGTCACCACCACCACAGCAGCATCCAGTTCATCATCATCAGCAGCAGCAGCAGCAGCAGCAGAAGGAGGAGGAGCAGCAGCATCCAGTGCATTAGCTAAATTCAACCGCATCATAGACTCCACAATGGAAAGGCCACAGGCGCCGGCGTCGGCGACGGCAGTTGCCACACTGCCGCAGCTGAGCAGTGCCACACTCCAGCAACGCTTCAACCTGGCCTATCCGGAGTTGGTGACCCAACATCAGCCACACCAGCAACACCAACCACATGATGCGGGCAAGCAGAAGAGCAGCAGCCTCAAAGGGATCCAAAGATTAGATCGTGGCTCAGGCGCCGTTGCCAGCACTCCATTAACATTTCAAGCACACAAATCTTTAGCAACGGCGAAGGAGAATGAGAATGAGAAGTTGATTTCGAGGGAGGAGGACCCACTGGGGAATTCTCCCGACGAGACAGCTGAAGGAGATTACGGCCCAGACGACGATGATCATCCCCACCACGACGAGGATAATCAAATAAAACGAAATGATGTGCATTATTTGTTGAAACAGTTAAATAGTTTTAGTGATATAGAAGAAATAGAAATTGTTGATATGAAGCAAAGAGAGCAGCAACAGCGACAGTGGCAGCGGCAATGGCATGGGCAAGGGCAAGGGCAGGGGCAGGGGCAGGTCTCGGAGCAGCCGCGTCCGATGCCGATGGCCTCCAGTTCGCTGGTGACCATGGTACTGCCGAACTCACCCACGCCAGCGTCACCCTCCACGCAGTCGCACAAGCTGGGCGTGAGCTCGCTGCTCCTGCCGCAGCACCAGGCCCAGTTCGACGACTACCTGTTCGAATCCTGCCACTACTTGGAGACAAACTACTTTGCCGCCACCTATCGCACTGCCATGGTCGAGAGCAGCTCCCACGAGTTCCGGCCCTCGACCAACAGCAGCTCGAACAGCTTCGAGCTGCACGAAATGGAGCCGCCCAGTGTCATCTGCAAGGCGGCGCCGCCACCTCCACCTCCGGCTGCTCCGCCCGAGTACCATCAGTTGGAGACGCGCCTGACCACCAGTGGCGTGCAGACGGAGCTGACGGCCGAGTCGCTGGCCAAGCTGAGCAACAGCACAAGCTCCTCATCGACAAGGGCTCCGCCGTTCTTCCGGTGCTGCTACACGCCCATCGATCGGTGGCGGGAGAAGCGTCATCAGAAGAGCTCCTCCAGTCCCGGGTCCGGCACGGCGCCGCCGAAAAACGTCTGACACTGGGTGTGGGCTGCCACTCGGAGATCCAACATGTGCCTGGCTAACCTATATCAGAGATGCAAGCAGATTGGATATAACTTTGGATATTGTTTCGAGCATTTTGTTCCACTTAAATTTCATCTAAAAACAATGTTTTTGGCTAGCTTTTCCACATTCCTTAAACTTGATACATATATTTGAAAATATTTGAGGAAATCTGTTTCGATCTGTTTGCTGCATCCCTGCTACTTAGGAGGCTGTTCTCATTTGCGATATCAACAAGAGATTCCATTTCGAAAAACAGTCGAAATACGAAGCATGTATCCATGTATCGCGTACCCTAAAGATTCGATGGAAAGTTCATTTCTGTACCATTTATATACATATGCTAAAACATAAAAATTCAAATATATTAGTGAACAATTTTTTATAAAACACAATCCCACATACAGAACATTCGCACATCTTTGCAATACACCAAAAACTAAATGAATTGGGAACTATGTATAAATAGTTAGGATCTGAAATGCTTAGCAGAATGTATATTTCAGGGTTTTCCAAGCAATTTAATAGTTGATTCTGGAATCAGGATTATAAACAATCTGGTAAGCATTTCCCCTTGCTGAACTCAACTTGGGCTTAATGTATCCGAAATCCGAAAATGTTTCTACATAAAAAATATATTGTTAAAAATAAACCTAAAGAAAAGTAGACAAAGAAATGATGGCCAGAAGATGAGAGCTTGTATAGTAAGTTGATAAATAAAATAATTACAAATCATTTTGATAATATCCAGTCACTTACATAGATGAAGACACGCGCACGTTCGGCACTTTTGTTTTAGCCTAGATTCCTCTCGCTTTTACCAAGTCTAAGTCCAAGTCCAGGTCCAAGTTCGAGTCCGAATCCGACGACTCTTTCCAAATTATCAGCGTGCGCGTTGGTTTGTTAAACCATTAAAGATTAACCAACAAAAAAAGAAGGTCTAAAGCAATTGTTACATCAATTAGAACACTGTTATGTTGAATCATCATTTGGGCAATCCAAGACGTTGCTGTTTGAATTCGAAAAGAAAGGATTTTCCGTTTCTGTTTCAAAATTTAAAGATTTTAAGTAATTGTTGTTGGAGGAGCACAAAGATAAATACGAGCTATACAAGCAAAGCAAAGCAAATTGTAAAACGATTCAACTCTTAACCAACCAAGAGCAATATTAGTTTTAAATCAGTTTCGATTTGTCAATTTTGTTGAAAACATATATGCAAATAAAACTAAAAACTAAAAATCAAATATATCACTAACATAATAAGCCTTGAGATCACGCTTTGGTTTATCACAAGAATAATAAAAATAATATATACCCAATTGGAAATGCGATCTGCAAAACCAAAAACCCAAAAACCAAAACCGAAAAACCTTTTTTCTTTCTGCTCAACTACGAACTGAGACGACTCGGTTTCAGGATTTTCAGCTAAGTTCTTCCAAAATCCAACAGAAATCGCAAATGCAGATTTTTTGAAATTGTGGAAATTGTCCCTGAGGGAGAAAGTCACAAGAAAAACCGAATAAATGCCTTTTACATGCCCACACGTACACTAAAAAGAAATCGTAGTAGAATTCAGACTCCAGAGTGGTACGAATTTTAGTCAATAATACGCTGTGCTGCATTCAAATACAATATTATAATGTCTGTAAATCGCAAGCGAAGTGAAATAATTTATTTGAAACATACGAGTATATATCAACATGTTGATTGTGTTAATCATTGAAACGAATGGCATAACAAATAAGTTGTTAACAGAAAGTTGAAATTAATGAGATATTAAGAGTAAAAGTTGCGGAAAGGATGCAGAGCTAAAACCGTTAGTAAAATTACCTATTGTTGTATGTTTTATTCGAAGCGCACGAAATTAAATAAACATTAACGTAATCGTAATCGTAAGCGTAAACGTAAACGTAACGTAATTAAAACGGAAGAAAACTGTAGCTAATGTGAAATTTTTGTAAACTTTTTGATATGTGATGATGATTTGGATAAATTAGAGCCACAAAAGGGAGATAATTATTACCTTAACCTAGCCATAGATATTTAAACTAATTAAAAACAAAAGAAAAACGAAAAATATGTAGCGCTAAAATGGAAGGCAAGGAACGCTAGCTAAATTCTAAGAAGGATAAAAAGGATGACCGAATGCATCAGTCGCTCTCAGTTGTTATGCAATAATATTTAATTATAGTAGTCTCGGCCAGCCGAAGCACCAATCAGGGTTCCTTCCGGGCCAGGGCCCGGGCCAGGGTGTCCTGCACTCGGAGGAACTGTTATTATTAGCAATATTGAATATTCAATTCAAGGCAATTCAATTGTATTAACGACTTTGATAAATCTGACGAGCTAGCGAATAGTGAATGCATTGTAGGAGCCTAGCTATGGTACCCCCCCAGGTACGGTCATTGAAATTGAAAATGAAATTGAAATTGTAATAGAAATTGAGATCATGAAAATGAATACTAAGTGTAACGACTAAGCGATTAACGACTAAGTAGCGAAAATATATTCAATTGTAAATAGAATCTTCATTTACAATTCGTCTTGACTTGGTTTGTTGACTGGTTTTCATTCAGACAATTTATATGTTATCATGGGGAAAATAAATGACCGACACAGATACACGAAAAAGCTTTAATTAATTTAATTACAACAATGAAATGAATATAAAAACAAATAAGAAAACAAAAATGATATAATGAAATAATAAAAAATATAAGAATCTACTACAATATGTATTTAACAATAATCATTTTTGATATCATTCCCATTGGTAAAGAAGAATCCATTGTAGATACCTATTGAGCAGCAAGTAATTAATTAATTAACTAGCCCGCTAAGAGTCGTCAATGTCGCCTAATGTGAGTTCTATATATTGCATCAGATTTAACAATAACAACCGAGAGCATAATTAGCTGTACGAGTAAACCAAACAAATCGCAACTAATTGTAATCAGAACAGAAAAACAGAACATGCCTAAATAAAACACCCAAAAACCAAACAAACATACACCACACACGACACAACGCAAACACTAAGCTTTTATAAAAACTATTTAACAAAAAAATCATATATATATATACATATATATATATACTATGGAAAATAATAATCCTGCCAAGTAACATTCGAATACCTGCTTGAAGAAGATACACCCGCTTTTGCTAAGAAAAAACAAAAAAAAAAAACAAGAAAATAAAAGAAATTAAAAACAAAAGTTTAATACTAAAGAGAAATAAAATCCAAAATCGAAACCGAAACCGAAACCGAAATAATGGACATGATTGATAAAGAGACACTATGGCTAAATACGATTTTTATACTTTCGATATAATGATTTTTTATACTAAACATAAAATGGAACATTTTGAAAACAAAGACAGCCCAAAAACTAAAGTCGGTGATTTTTTGAGGTATCGAGATTACAGAATCGCTTTCATTTCAGGATAAAGAAAATAAATAACATAATTATAGTTACATATATATAGATAATATATATATATTGATTATATATGTAAACCCTAACTGCAACTATGGAACGAGAGCACAAATTTTGTTGAACAAAAGCAGAGAAAGAAATGTGTAACCAAAAATCAAATACTAAACACAGAAGAATCTTTTTTAAGTCCAACTTTCACCATCTACACAGATACTCACACCTACACACACACTCTCACACCAACACACACACACAAACATGCAGCAACATGAAATCAAATATATACTAAATATATAAAAATGTATATATTTAGCGATCGAGTAATTATACAAACACCTGCACAAATCGAAATATGACCCGCAGCCAGCAAAATTTCAATCGAAAATGTCAACAAAATTTGCCTATGACAGTACTTTTTGTATGAGCAACCGATTTGTAAATATATATATTTCTTGATTTTATCTAAACAAAACCAAAACCACTAAAGTAAAATCATTTGGGATCCTTAGTTTTATCTGAATTGCATGCGAATCGAAAAGTGGGACAAGTGGAGTTGCCGCTTTCCCCCCATCAATTGCGACTAGCATGAGACACTTTTTCTATATCTTACCCAGATATCGAAGTAATAAGCGAGGGCATAAACTTAATGCAAAAATTATACCAAGAATAATGAAAAATGTCAGCTACAATAACTTAGCAAAGTGAGCAAAGAGAGAAAGGGCGGAAGGCGAATGAAATTAAATATTAGTGCAATAAATAACAAATTATTCGGTATAATTAAAATGGAAATACATTTAAGTAAACGCTTTGTAAAATACATATAAACAATTTATTAAAAAAGAAAACAACCAAAACAAAGAAAACAATAAAATTGAATAAAACCAAAAGGAAAGTGAAACACTATTGAGTAAATAAAAAGCGTTATGCATTGACATTGACACACGTGATTCGATATCTCATCTTATAAGCATAAATCAATAAGATAACAATAAAGAATAAATTCAAGAAAATGCAAACATGGATTGCTCCTTAAGGCTTGTGCTACTTAACGAATTACATTTATTTAATATAATTGGCATTGGTTTGATCGATACATTTTACAGAGACAGCTACGAACTTTCTTAAACAAAAGGCATTATTTATAAATCTAGTCAATTCGGAATTAAAACTATTATTGCTAAAACTACGGCTGCTGCATGACGGTGCGGATATATTTGAGAACGTCTCCATGGGACAGGATCTTCATGTGGTCCACGCCCTGCAGGGCGAGCGTGGACACAGGCGAGCTGGAGTAGCCCGACCAATACTGACAGGCACGAAGGGAGCGTTGGTTGACTGTTCCATCGCCCAGACCCATGATCAGCTTGGGCGTTTCGTCCGCAATACTCGACTTTTTGTACTGCAATCTGTTAAAGAGCATTACTTTTTTGGTTCCTCATACAATAATCGAGCTCTACTCACCTTTCCACCGTGTCTATGCCATCGCCATAGATGCAATGCAGCTCTACATCGGGCGGATTGAAATTTTTAGAGTAGCGCAGCGTATCCTTTCGCATTTCCCAGCCAGTCATATAGTCAATGTCATAGAAGAACTCCTTCAGCTGTGCCATGGTATAGTTTCGCGTGGGGGTCATGGCCAACACCTCGGAAGGCTTCCAGAACAGTGGCGATGGCAGCAGCCAGGCGGTCGAAGGATGCGTTATCTGCTCGGCCTTCAGGATTTTTGCACTAAGTGCAAAGGAGTCAAGGTCGTCACCCATAGCAAACACTTTCACCGCCTTGAAACTACCCGCCCAGGCCCCCGCCAAACTGATCTGACGTCGCACATACTTATTCTTCCATTCCAGCCTCTGCTCCTGGAGGAAGATTAGCGTCATAGGACTGCCCATGCTGTGGGTAATGAAGGTGACGGCAGACTGATTGTTTGCCTCGTACGTGTCCTCCACCAGTTGCTTGAGATCAATGAAAAATTGCTTATTTTCATCTAAAAAGAAAATTCCCTTTAAAATATGTTTTTGGTGAAACAGTAAAGTTGTAACTTACTGGGCGCCTTGCGGAAGTCATAGGGCGCGCCATGGATATTCATTTTGCGCACGTAACCCAGATCAACTAGCAAATTGGCAATGTCCTTAAAGTAGGCACCAGCACTGTTCTTTGTAGGATCAATCCACTCGACCACCTCGGGGTTGCCCCAGCCAGGTATCCGGGTCTCCACTCCGGGTGTGTTGTGTGTCGTCCTGGTTGCCTTGTCGTAGTACAGCTTAACATTGTCAATCCAGCAGTAGACCATGGGAATGACCAGCTGCTCCAGGTCCAGCCAGAGATTGTACCAATCGTGGTTCTTCTCACACACGAAGTACGGCGAGTTGGACTTGTTTAGGCGGGCATCCAGCTGAGATCCTCCATCGCCAGGAACTACAATCCGTAAGTTCACAATTTAAAGGTTAACCTTGAAATCTAAAAAAATAAACTCACCAAAAATGACGGGCGATATTTTTGGCTCAGGAGGTGGCGGCGGAGGGGGCGGTGGTGTGCTAGTTTTGTGCTTGATAAAGGGCCAAGGCCAAAAGCATTCGGCTGGCGCCAAAAAAACGGCCACCAGCAGCCCCATAAGGATACCCGAGAGTCGAAGCCTCATTGTGCGATGAGCGATGTGCGTTTGAGGGCAAACAAAGCGCGAGTGACGACGCAGCTATATGTTATCACCAGAAATTGGTCACTTTCAATCACAAACAAGTGAATCAGCCTAAAAAGCTATATGATAATTGATATTCCACTCAATGGTGGTACGATGGTTATTTGTCAGCGCAGTTGCCATCAGCTGATTTCCTGACCTTTACAGTTTCTCATTTATTGACGGAACTCCACATTCAATGTTGTGGGCTCCTGTTGTCGCAAACAGCTCGCGTGAGTGTCAGTGTTTAAACAAAGAATTTGTTTTCGTCATATTGTTATTTATTTTCTTATCGCGATTTTACAGTTTGTTATTCTCAGCAGTTATTGGTGTCCCCTTGCCGGGTATGACCAGGTTAGCAAAGTCGTTCCTCAGTTGGAGATGCGCAGGCCATGACTGTGACTTTATTTTAGGTTTGGGTTTGACACTTTCCATAGCCTAGAGTATATATATAAGTCATTGTACAAGGAAGCTTCTAGCAGGAAACTGTAAATTCGTCAAATTATATTTTTTAAATACTGCGATTATATGGAAAAGTTATCGCTTTCCGATAACTTTCTGAAGTCCACCAACAAAGAAGCGCGACCGGCAAATAAAATTGTTTTTCCCACCTCCCAACAAACAGAAGAAATGCAGGACTTCTTCAGCGTATTGCTGCCGGACGTGAAGAAGGAGCTGCGCCGCGGCATAGTCGAGTGCTCCAAGCGCGGCCTGCTGCACAGCACCAAGTGGCTGGCGGAGATGCACCATGGACTGAGTGATGTCCATATTGACGGCGAGGAGGCCACTGAAGAGGACCGCACTTTTAGCGAATGCCAGCTGGAGGGGATCGCCCCGGCCGAGTACAGTGACTACTTTCTGGCCAAGAGCTACTACGACGTGCGCGAGTACGATCGGGCAGCACATGCGGTTCGAAATTGCGAGTCCAGCGTCCCGCGCTTCCTGCACTTCTACGCCACTTACATGGCGCGGGAAAAGCGCCGCTTGGACTCCACCACCGACCAGGCGAATCTCAACGAACCGAATCAGATGAAAGACCTTGCGGACTTACTAGCCACCTTGCGCACCGAATATGGGAAGAGCCGCCTGGACGGCTATGGTATCTACCTGTACGGAGTCGTGCTGAAAGCCTTGAATCTCAACCAGGCGGCCGAGCAAATGCTGATCCATGCCATTCGCCTGGTCCCGATGCTGTGGAGCGCCTACCTGGAGCTCTCGCCGCTCATCATGGAAAAGAAGAAGTTGCTTGGCCTGCAGCTGGGCGGTCACTGGATGCGCCATTTCTTCATGGCTCATACCTATCTAGAGCTTTACCTAAACGACGACGGCTTGAAGATCTACGAGGATCTACAGACATCAGGATTCGCCAAGAGCATCTACCTCATTGCTCAGATGGCACTGGTTTATCACAATAAGCGGGACGTGGACAAGGCCATCGAGTTGTACCAGGCTTTGTTGGAGAACGATCCTTACCGCCTTGACAACGTGGACACTTACTCCAACCTTTTGTTCGTTAAAGAGATGAAAACCGAGATGGCCCAACTGGCTCACAAGGCTGTGAGCATCAATAAGTACCGCCCGGAGACGTGTTGTGTGATAGGTGATACTTCCGAATCACAATCAATTATGATATATTTTATGATATAAATCTTTTTTACTTCTATAGGAAACTACTACAGTATTCGCTGTGATCACCAGGTGGCCATATCTTACTTTCAGAGGGCCCTGAAGCTGAATCCAAAGTATCTGGCTGCTTGGACCCTCATGGGCCACGAGTTTATGGAGCTGAAAAATACGAACGCGGCCATTCAGAGCTACCGGAAAGCGGTGGAGGTCAATAAGCGGGATTATCGTGCCTGGTACGGCCTAGGCCAGGCTTACGAGATCATAAAAATGCACTATTATAGTTTATACTACTTCAAAATTGCGCATCAGCTGCGTCCTTACGACTCTCGCATGCTGGTGGCACTGGGCGAAACCTACGAAAAGCTAGACAAGTGTGAGAACGCTGTGAAGTGCTACTGGAAGGCCATCGACGTGGGCGACATCGAGGGCATTGCCATGTACAAGCTAGCCAATCTACACGAGAAGCTGGGGGACCATGAAACCGCAGTCCATTGCTACATTATGTATTGCGAAGATGAACGGGCGGCCACCGACAAGCAGAGCCTCTATCAGGGATTCATCACTCTGGCAAACTATTATGAGAAAAAGGCAGACTACGAAAGAGCGGCCTATTACGCTTACAAGTGCCTGGATTCTGATGATGTAGGTTGTACCTTTGAAAAAAGAAAATCTATTTTAAAAATTAACTTATTTCAGCGCAAAACGGAGGCCAAGGCTCTGCTGAAGACTATCGACTGGAAGCGCAGTGCAGAGTGGAAGAAGAGTAAAAACAAAACAGCAACGGCTGTGGCTAATGCGGAAACCAGTTCGGAGGATGAGATGGACTGGGAGCATCCTGATGTGCGTCTTCGCGTTCCTACCACAACGGCCACGACCACCACGGCGACAGCGGATGTGGCTGGGCCAAGCAGCTCGGCATCAACCAGCACCCGGCCGGTTCGATCGCAGGCGGAGGGAATGCACCGATCGCAGGCCAGCCGCTCAATTTTGAATCCTGCTGCCAGCAGCACCGCAACTACCACAGCCTCATCGGCAACTGAAATTGCAAGTGCTGCGGATGAAACTGCCAGGACATCCGGTGCTGGTGAAAATCCCAGCACAGAGCAGCAGCCTTCGGAAGATGGTAGCTCAATGGAAATATCCAGTGTTTCCATCGATTAGAAAGCAATTCACTTCAAAATCCACTAGTCCTGTCGCCAAGCAATGGGTTACTTTAAAGTTCCATGTTTATAAGACCATATTTGGTTATTAGCAACAAACAAATTTTCTATATTTAATTAAATGGTTTAAAATTGTCCTCGCTTAGCTTTTTAAATGACTTTCCAACACTACAATGGTTTCATTCTAGAATCAGCTGTTTTTTGCCGATATGGCAACACTCGTCGAATGTTAAACGTTCATCCAAAGATTTTCATAAATAAACAAAATTAATGGAGTTCCCGGACAAAATGGATCTGGAGAACGAGAGGGTGCTTAAGCTGATATTCCCTGATGGAGTCCCAGGTGGGTTGAAGTCTATATGGCTAATATTCCAAAGACCTTACGTTTGTGGACACGTCCCTCAGAGAACCTGCGTGGCAATCCGGAGCTGGACAACTATTTGTCCAAACTCGGCACCTGCAAGGTAGAGCAGCTAAAGAAGGAACAAACACGACTGGCCGACGAGGCGCGGAGCATTCTTGAACAGACACAGGACTTGGCCATCTCGAACTACAAGACCTTCATCACCACGGCGGAGAACTCACGGTCTATTTTTAGCGAATTCCTACGAACCGAGGAGCAGTTGGCCACTCTTGTGGGTCAGCTGCCGGTTCTCAGCGAGCGGTGCGAGGGCTTCCTAAAGGATTCTGCTGAGCTAAGCGAGCAGCGCCGCCTTAACTCCATTACGTTGCAGAAGAATGCCCAGCTCCTGGAGGTGTTAGAGCTGCCGCAACTTATGGAAAGATGCATCCGTGAGGGTCGCTACGAGGAGGCCTTGGAGCTAGCCGCCTATGCCACCCGTCTGGGCCAGCATCAGGGCCACATACCCGTGGTTAAGGTGAGCTTGGATTTAGATACTTTATTAGAAGGTTCAATTATTTTGTTTGGACTTGGCTTTTAGAGCATTGTCCGTTCGGTGGAGGCTTTGTGGCACACCATGCTGGTCCAGTTGGTGGCACAGCTGCGCACGGATCTGCAGCTGCCAAAGTGCCTGCAAATCGTGGGCTATTTGAGGCGAATGCAAGCTTTTGGGGACAACGAGCTGCGTCTAAAGTTCCTGCAGGCTCGCGATGCCTGGCTTAACTCCTGCCTCGAAGCCATTCCCACGAGTGACGGTGAGCCTTGTTTCAAGGTTGTTCCTGAATTATTTACTTATTCCTTCTTTTTAGCACAACAACATTTGATTAAGACCATTGAGATCACGCGCATTAATCTGTTTAATATTATAACTCAGTATCGAGCTATTTTTCCGGAGGAGGAACCGGGTAGCAAAGTGGCACAGGCTCCTCTCAAGCCGCTACAAGGCGTAAGCTGCAATGGCGATCGCCTTTTTCAAGCCTGGCTGCACAACAAGGTAGGCACTTCGAAAGAATTACTAACCTCGATGTAATGTAAAACTATTCCTCAGATTAATGCCTTCTTGGAGACACTGCAGCGCGACTTGCAGCTAGGCGTGGGCTCTGTAGAAACTGTGCTGGGTCAGTGCATGTATTTTGGACTTTCTTTCAGTCGCGTTGGCGCCGACTTTCGGGCTCTAATGGCCCCTATTTTCGTCGATGTGATCCGACGTCGTTTTGAGGACAGTGTGGAGGAAATAAATGTGCAGTTTGAGCGGGAGCTGGACCGCTTCACGCTTATTAATAAGGTGGTTCTGCATTTGCATTCCCGCAAGCAGGTGGACCCCGATCAGGAGTCTTTTGCCCCGCCGGAAACCTTGCTGGACTTTTATCCCCTGGCCGCGTTATGTAATGGGTATCTGGGCGCCCTAAATGAGCTACGCCTATGTGCTCCATTGGCCTTGGCCACCGATGTGACCCACTGCTTGGAGCGTTCCTTGCAGCTAGCCGCACAAAGGGTGCTAGCTTTCTACCGCCAGGAACAGCAGGCCTTTGCCGGAAGCGAACGGGAGGCTTTCGTTCGGCTGTGCTCGTGCTTGGCCTACGATTTGGTTCCCTACATTCAGCGCTGTATTCATGGGGTCTTTTCGCCACAGGCTCTCACCGTTCACCTGGGTATTAGCCTGCTGCAGCTGGAGCAGCAACAGCTCACGTATCTACAGCAGCCGAGGATTCTAGAGCCGCTCAAGCATTTACTCCCCACTAAAGTGATGGTGCAATCGCAAGTTCAGGCTCCGGAAGTTCCTCCAGCAGAAGCCACATCAAGCGTTGGAGCTGCCGTTACGGCCAAAGGTTGATGCAATCTGACTTTAAAAAGTCTATTTTTGTTAGTTGTAGGTGTTCAATATTCCAATATTTATATTTTTCTATAGACTCAAGAATATCTCCCATTAAGGCAAAGCTTTTAAATTGTACAGGTATTTTTGGTAAGCCAAAATAAATCCTATTCAAAGGCAAGAAGTAAACTCTCATTCATCCTATTTACCTCTATAAATTCCCTTTTAAGGTTAAATATTGTGGTTTTTGTAAGTTCCACAGTCCCAGTGGTTCTTCCACTCAATCGTTCTGGTAATTTTACAAAATTTCCGAGTGACTAAACTCGCGGCAAGGAAGGAGAAAAGAGTGGAGTAGGCCTGATTGTGAACTGACCCACTGGGGCCGCCGTTTATTCCGAGGGGCCGCGAGAGTGCAATAATATTTTTACTTTTGCGCCACCCGACGATCAAAAAGCGGCCCCCTGCGGTTGTCCAACCACCACAGCCAAAGCCAAAGCCAAAGCATTGCAATCAGCTCTTTCCTATGACCCCTCTCCAGTCCATTCTCCTGTAGTGCCTCCATTTCGTGCATATATCCTAACTAAAGCGTCGACATGGCAGGTCAGATTGAGTTCGGTCAGAGGCAGTCGCGGAAAAAAGCAGTCAAAGCCAGGAGCCAGGAGCCGTGGAGTCGAGGGCCCGTTTATAAGCAATTCCGCGAACAATGACCAAATTTC
Organism: Drosophila vallismaia; assembly: GCA_035047325.1. Taxonomy (NCBI): domain Eukaryota; kingdom Metazoa; phylum Arthropoda; class Insecta; order Diptera; family Drosophilidae; genus Drosophila; species Drosophila vallismaia. The sequence goes on along the minus strand of JAWNPU010000090.1, from coordinate 19,105,438 downwards.
GGGCAAAAACGAGTGGGGTTTTCCCCCCATGCTGTTGTTCTTTCTTCCTGCCTGCCGCCGTTGCATCCAAAGCGAATCTGAATGCAACGCAGTGCGCCGAAAATTGGAAAACATGGCAGCTGAATGGACAACCAGCGGTGGCAGCAGGGCAGGTAACAAGCTGTTGCACTGAAAGATATTTCCTTAAGGATTGGCTAAAGAGTGGAAATAATCCTATAGTCAAAAGATGGAGCATGTATTTATGTAAATTCTACTTCTAAAGTTAAGATCGTTTTATTAAAACAGAAGATAACTAAAATCTCCTAAAGCTCCTGATTCGAGTGCATCCTGGATACCGTGGCATGGACGTGGACATTGGCTGAAAGCGTTCGGCTTTTGGCGGGGACTCATCGTTCAACGTCAGCGCCGGATGCGTTTGTGGCCACGGCCTTTGTGGGTGCAACGCTTTTCTGGGGGTGGTAAGGGTTGGCAGTGGTAGTGGCAGGAGCTAGGACTAAGCCCGGAGCCTAGAACTGCAGCAGGATCCTGGACGGGGCCTCTGTATTTTTAAGTCCACCACTAAATACAAACGAAAGCACTCAAGCACAAGTTGGCCACGATTTCCCAATCGCAGGCTCTCCGGCCTATTCCACACTCTCACACAGCTACGCATGCATGTTCGGCCGTAGTCCGGGGTACGGTGTCCGGTGTCCGGTGTCCGGTGCCCGATGCCGGTTGTCCAGAGTCCGGACTCGTCATAGTACAAATGGAATTTGGGATTTTGATTGCGAATCGAAATAGATTTTGTGGTATTTGGCAAGCAGTGCGAAACAAGCGACTAACAACCTGAGTCTCTCTGTGTGGGTCCGTGTCCGTATCTTTGTTTGCAGTGCATGTCCTGTGCGAGGAAGTGTGTGTGTGTGTTCATTTGTTACTTTGGCATGGACAACACTGCGTATACGCGCTTTATTCTGCCCGTTGATTGATTGAGTTTGTGAGGCTTTTTACACGCTCGCTGCTTTCGTTTTTGCGAGTCCCTCGTTTATTTTGCATTTTTCGAAAGTACCCCAGCAGCCCCGCCTCCTTTTTCGGCCTCTCCTTGATAGGAGGCCCCAAAACTCTTTCTGTTTGCATTGGTGTCTGTTTTTGCTGGCCGTTCGCTAGTCGGTTCGTTTTAATTCGTTACCAAGTTGATTTTGTTAACCTGAAAAGCCGATTTTCCACACCTGAAAAAGTTGCCAATAAAAAAATGGTCAAGAGGTACAATACAAAAAAAGGATTTTAGTAACGTGAAAGCCGGAAAAAGTCCTGGTCTTGGTACCTTACGAAAAGCTTTATGAATTTTTAAAAACATATACTCGTATATATTTTGAAAACATATATTTTCTGTTTTAGCTTTTATCTGAAATATATATAAAAAGGATAAACGTATAAACCGCATAAAGTCGCTAAATGCAAGGACACGAAATGTCTATGTCCAACCCCTGGCAATTTTTCAGGACTTCGAAATATATGGATGGGCTGGGTATTAGAAAATTAGGATGGGTTGTGGGGTTGGACGCGCCGCTGCTGTGCCATTGTCCGGCTGCTAATTTATCGGGATAATTGCCAAATGACCAAATGGGGAGTTTTATTACACTTACCGGAGCGGGGGGAACTGATGAGCCAAGCACAAAAATGGCCAGACACCCGGCTGCTAGGCGGGGGGGATGACCACCCCCGAAAGCCTGACACATGTGGCCTGACCCTACACGTACGCGAATCCATATACTCGTACTCGTATATATTTGCTATTCTTTGCCCTTTGCGTGTATTTTTAATTGTAATTCATAAATTACATTATTTACTGACGACTCCGGGGCAGGTTAGTTAATGATTTTGCCATTTGGGGATTGTACGTGGTGCTGCGACTCTCTCAGGATTCTAGAGTCTGGAGTCTGGAAATCGATATGCCTTCAAAAATGGCGGCTCATAAATGTGAACTCCCGAACCGAAATGAAATTTGCCACTTAACACCGCCAGCTCTGGCGCACTGATTCAATTTGGATACATTTACTTATCCAACTTATTCAACTTATTCGTTATGCAAAATTATTGCCGCAACAGATTGAGTGGGATATTATGGGGAGCTGCTCAACGAGTTGGAAAACACCCAGGGAAATGGCAAAGTGGGGGTATGTAAATTCGCAAACAAATCACACGAGCTTGCGAAATACCCTTAGGGGAATCCTTTGGTTATCCTTTAGCGATTTTTCAAATAAACATGCATCACATTTTTCAGAAATCCACCCTCCCGGTGAGCCGACAGGGCCGGGGCTGCTACCAAAAGTTTGACGCGATTTTCGGGTGAGTATCAGATTTTCCTTTTTCGCTTTCCATCCCAGGCGAGTGATGCCAATATTCTGATGCCTTTTGGCTAACAGAAAATAAAAAGGAGTCAATCGAGAGTAATTTTGCTGGAAAACTGCCAAGTTGGTAGCATAATTCGAGACATATTCTGGCTTCTAAAATGATGATGATGATGATATCCTTTGGATACCGATAGCGACAGCGACACCGATGACAATGCGAGGAGTGCCCCTCGAGGACTTTCAGGCTGACATGTGTGGGCGCTTTGGCAGGCTAATGGCCTGCGATGGCTGCCGCGGGCCAAACGCCCGTGACTTTGACGGATTTTGTTGGCAAATTTCGTTAGGCTTGCCTGATTAGCTTCGGGGAAATGTACACTCACACGCATCTCCCGGGGGCGGTGTGGAGAGATTTTCACTTGTCATATCACTCGGGGAATACGAGGCACAACGGGAAATATTTTAACTCGGAAAGGCGTGAGGCTTATCTTTAGAAGGAGGAGGAGGAGGAGGAGACACAAATAGTGTTTCAATTCATAAAATTGGATTCATAGTCATATCTATTTTGTAAAAGGATAGAATTTTCTCAAGTGCAGTTTGTCGCAAAGTTCGCAATGGCGAACCATGGTATGACTTAATTAGCGAATGCCGGGAAATGTTTTCTGGCGGGGAACAAAAGGGCTCCAGCCAAGTGCACAGGAATGCGCGTCATTATGACAATGGCCACCCGGCTCCTCTTGGAGTCACTCATTCCGGAGCCACCCATTCCGCCCAGTCAGTCACCCCCCAACGCACGAATAGGGGAAAAAAATGTCACGCTGCAACAAAGTTGAGGAAAATCCGCTGCTGCTGCTGTCCCCAACCTCTATTTCCAATAGTTTTCTATGGCTTCCTCGAGTTTAGCCCAGCTTTTTCCGTTTTCTCTTTTCATTTCACAATTTTTATTCCACATATCTCGGTGGGTGTGTTGGTGTGTATCTGTGTATATTATATTACTGCAACGCGAACCAATAACCATCGAGCGGGCAGCTGGAGACGCTGACGCTTCAGAATGCCATTGGCTCCAGCTGCCCATCCTCGAGCTCGTCCACGAACGGATCCCCCTTGACCTGATTCACCTGTCCGCACCCGAGTATCTTACGGATGCCGACAGCGGATGCTTCTGTGGGTTTTCTTTTTCTTCTCAATCTTCTCGTCCTCCTCGCTGCTCCGCTTCTTTTTCCATTTTTGCTTGACTTGCCCTCCCAATTTCTTTGTATTGTGGTTATGATAGCAAAGCCACATCCCTCCAGGATCCGGTCAGCCCTGTTATAGCCCTCAGCTCCACCTTATTTTGCTGTTGCTGTTGTTGTCATCCTCCCTTGAACCTCACTCTCTAGTCACCTCCTCGTGGTCCGAGAGCAATATAATTTATTGAAGTTCTGGCATTTTTCAAAATGAAATTCTTTTTAACGATGATTGAACTACGTACGTGGTTGTGTCTTTTTTTTTTGTTGTTGGGTAGTGTGTGTGTGGGACTGTGGGAGAGTGTGAAAGTGGGAGGTTGGTGGGTGGCTGGGGGTGGTCCTTTGTTATGGGTTTAGCACGTTTGGCCTGTCCATTGAACGCCATATTATTGGTCGATTGAAAAGTAAAACATTTTTTATTATCCGCACGTGTGGCAGCTCCCATTCGATTCTCCTACTGCTTGCACCCTGTTTTTATGACTGAAAAAAAGGAGAGAAAATATGCGAAGGACCCCAAAACGGGCGGAGGACTTTGTGGGCTGTGAGTGGGCGGGATCTGACCACCTGTCGTGGCATCGGGCATCCATAAAACTTTCGACCCAACTACCCTTGGGTGCGCCGCCATCCCTTGTCCAGCTCCCCTGGATCCAACCTCTGCCTGGTAGGTGAGCTCATGCCTTTTATGATACCGCCCCAAACCCAAGCTCGAGCCTCGACCCACTTTTGGTTCCTTCATATTTGATAAGTAAGTTGGCGCAGCTTTTTTCCTTGGCTTCCTTTTACTGTTGCGCCCCATCAATATCCTTCAGCCAGGACTCCCTCTATCTACCTTGCTCTTTCTCACCGCCTTCTCCTTTCTCTTTCTTTTCCTCAATTTCTTTCCTCTATTTCTCCAACCATGTGTCTAGGTCTGTGTCTGTATCTGTGTGTGTGGTTATAAAAATATTTCATTCAATTTTTTATTCCTGTTGGCGCTTGTTCTTTCTCTTTCTGCCCTGGCCAGGCATATAAAGCCCTCTTTCTTCCTCAAGTTTATTTTTTTCGTCCTCTGTCCCTCTTGCACTTTGGGGCTTTTATGTCCAGCGATTTATTTTGCCCACCCAGCGGACCACACGGTTTCTCATTTTTTCCTCGTCCAGCCAGGCTCTGGCACTGTGTGTGTGATGATTTTCCTTTTGTTATTTCTGTAGTCCTTCGGCCAGGTCACCGGTGTCCACGACGCCCAACGCCCAACGTCCAACGCCACCCAACCCACTTTGTTCTCATAACCTCCCGCATCTTTGGCTTCATAATTCCTCTCTCTGGCTCGCTCTCTCCGTCCCAGTGGGTGGTGCTGGGGAAAAAATTGCGCGATTCCTCCTCGACTCCGCACTCTGGTCAAGCTGCGGACTCGTTTTTGTTTAGTTTCCTTCGGTTCTGCTGGGCTCGGGTCGGTTTGGTCCGCCACCCACCCATCTTGACCACCCACCGCCGGCCATGTTTGTTTGCACTTTTATAACAATGTTGGCCAGTCGGGGCTTAGGCCACGTCCTGTGGTTTATACGAGTATATGTACATATACATAGTGGCCCCTAAAATATGATGTCATACTTCAGCAGGCAGCTCTTTTTCTATAACAAGGATACACCTAAGAACTATCAAGAGACTATCAATAGGATAATCCGGCCTGAAAGTAAACCCATTCGGATCATCTAGGATATAAAGTTGAAGGTCCAGCGAATGGCAACCTGAAACTAATTAAGCTTAGGGTCAAATTGAATCATGAAAATGGAAGCTACTCAAATATATAAATACGAGCTATATATAGGATATAATACATATATCGTATACACCCTGGGGTGTGCTCTAGAAGCATTCCAGGGCCATTTCTCTCTCTGGTTCTGGGCTGGTTCTTGGCCAATTTATTCGAGCCATTAAAATTGTATGATAAAGCGAGTCCATTAATTGTGTTGCTTAATTTTCGTTTTAACGCATTTTATCAAGCCAAGTAGCGAACGTTGTATCCTTGGGTGGCATGGACTCTACTCCCTCCTTGGTTTTCCTTCTTCATAAATGAGGTTTGTAGTTCCTCTAATGTGTTTTCATTTGTTGGTCAAAGAAATCGATGCTATCCAGCCAAGAAGGCGCTGACAACGAAGGGGGTTTAAGAAAGGGGCAGGTTTCGCAGGACATTCGATGATGGGTACTTCTATTTGATTTTAAATTATACAAATCCTTTAAATAATAAGACTTATTTGAAGTAGGTATATTGAGTTGTATTTGTCTCTCTGTATAGTTACAGGAAACATTGGCCATTGACTGTCAAAGTCGTTGCAAAAATCACTTAAAGGGTCAGAGTGGGGTGAAGTCCTGTGTCTGTATTCCTTGTGGACGCTCATATCTTAAAGATTTTCATTTATTTTCATATAAACATACGTACTCGTACATACATGGACATAAATATATAGTGGGACGTGTGGGAGTGGTACGGATACGGGGTGGTGGAGGCATGTCCTGTCTATGAGTATATATGATTTTTATTGTTATTGTTTTGTCCTTTTTATGATGGTGCACGTATCGCAGTAACTTTGCCCCGATAGCTCCTTGCGTACGTGTATCCTGTGGGTCTTGGATTTATCCATCCAGGATACACGCACACCCACACACGTATATGTATGAATAGAAGAAAAATCGAAAGGAAAAGGAGAAAAATGAAACAATAACAAACGTTGCTCAAATAAGCTCACCCTCCCCCACACAAGCAACCATCCGCGCAAATACACAGATACACAGGCTCACCCATACGGTTATAATTGGGTGGCGTTGAGGGTGCTGCCTCGGATTTCACCCCCAAAAATTGCTTCCTTTTCGGTTTTTTTTGCCTTACCCCCACGGAGGGCTGCTCTTGGAGTCCTTTTTTCCCCCTGGTTTCCCGGTTTCCCAGTTTCCCAGTTTCCTTTGTGTTTGTGGTTGTAATTTGAAGCCAACGACAACAACAACAAGCACGAGGCTTGATTTTCATTTTCATATTCCTTCGGGGCGTGGGTGTTCGTGGGGGTGTTTGTACCGTTATGGATTATGATACATAACTTTATGTAATAAGCGCAGGTTCGAGGCAACTCGAATGTGGTTGGCTGGCCATTTTGATTGGCTGGCAGCGATGGAAAAATTCATAATTCCTGCGGTGGCCTTCATAATTCTCCACCCACCCAGCCGACAATGGCGGACATTGCGTATGTGCAATATTTGATAACACTCGTAAGGTGAGGTCATCCCACTTCCAATTTCCCCCGCCCCAGCTTACAGGGTTATCTGATCTGGTAACGGGATAAGGGGTTAAGGACACATAATATTTCCCATTTGACAGACTCTGCCACCCAAAACCAACTGCTCCCATTTCATTTTTATTGCTTCACCTCTGTGTGCTGCCCTTTTTTCTGTTTTTCCTGTTCAGCGGATTATCTCGGACCTCCTCCTGGATCCCCCTGGATCTCTTGTTGTTGTTGGCTTTATTGGTTTCGACTTTTTATTCTCTTTGAACTGGACACACAACTTGCACTTCCATCGTCTCTGGATTCAGCCCACACCCCCCACATGGGTTTTTGTATTAAATTCTCTTTTTATGTGACGAGACTTCCGTGAGTTCGATTTTCAGTTTTTTTTCCCAACAAAAGTAGATTTATTATAGATAAAAGATGTTTCCAGGAAGGTCTTAGTACGGACTCAGGGGTTGCTGTCAAAATACATCCCTTTTGGTATTCATTTATATTTACTTAATCTATTATAAGAATTGTTTAAAAATAACACATTTTAATGAAAACCGAGGACTCGGGAGAAGCAAAAACAAATTCCTGCAAACTAAATGTGTTTGTGGCGTCAGCCTCTTTCTTCCTCCCTCTTGCCTCCCACTTGCCACCCACTTGCCACCCACTTGCCACCCACTTGCCACCCACTTGCTTCCCACTCCACCTTTCACCTCTACCACCCGGCAAATAAAAACAAAAATAAACGCAAGTGGCGGACCGAGAAAAGCAGCAGGTGAAGTAAATGGCAAAAAAACGGAGAAAAATTAATTTTATCCTTTCCATTTCCGTTGTTGCGTGTATCACTGTGTGCGGTTTCCTTCCCCGTCCTCTGCTTGCTACCGCTCCCCCCAACTTTTGTATGTATTTGCCCACATATTTTTTTTTTAGCTTTTGCATTATTTTAACGTGTGCTTTCTCTCTTTCTCCACGTATTATTTTTTTCCTTTGTTATAAATCTTGAGGTTGAGCACTTGCCTGGGCGCCATTTTTTATTTTTCACCTTCTTCCTGCTCCCCCTCCCCATCTCTGCCCACTGACCACTGGGTCGTCGCTTATTTTTCAATTCTGTCAGTTCCGTTGGTCAGAAAATGTCGCTGGGGAGCCGAGGACAGCGCCGCCTTTTCTCCAAATGCAAGAAAAAAGTGCCAGGGGGGTTGGAGGACACCTTACATATATCAGAGTATGGTATATGTTTTATCTGCGAAATAATTTATTGAAGACTCAATCGAAATGAACAGATCCAAGGGGTAGCATTCCCCTATTGCTACGGCGATTTAGGTTTATTGCTTAGCTTTAATATCCTGTATCGTCAAGAAAGAATATTTGTTTTAAAGATAACTTAAAAAGTAAAAAGTAATTATATATTATATTATATATATTTCCCAATTTTAAGCTGATTTGAATGATTTTAAGATGATTTTCTGTCAGTCTTGATCAAAATACTTTTCACTCTTATTGCTTAGAAATATAAATTAATATATTCAAAATATCCTGCGCAGCAGACTTCCCATTCCCATATTCTAATCCTTTAATGCGAGAAACCCAGCGACATAAAGTTATGTGCACAACGCAAAATTTTAATTCCGAATTTAATTCCAGGGCCATTTTCTTAATTTTCCCCAAGATGAGTTTGTCAGAGCGTGTCGGATTGGAGCGTGAGGCCTCCTGCTCGACAAAGACATCTCGAGGACATCTCGAAGGAAAGGAAGGAAACATTTTTTGGCTTATGCCAGAATTACATCAAAAAGCGCTGCGGGTATGAAGGTATGCAGACAGGACGTGGCAGGACCCAGCTCTGGATTCTGGATTGAGTAAAGTGGCGAAAAGGAGTCCTGGATGGACCTGAAGGATTGCCCAAGAGGTGGAGAAGCCAAGATCTGGGATTCTGCAGGAATCAGGGGATGGTAATGAAAGGAGCGTGGGGAGTGATTGCTATCTTCATAATGACTTTGAAGTGTCAAACAATTTTGGGGAATTATCAACGCCCGTTTCGTCTTTCTCAAAAGGTGAAAATGAAAATTGTACTTTTTGTTTTGTTTGCTTGAGTGAAAACGGGAACGGGTGGGAGGGGAAGACTGAAGATATAATTATAATTTAATTGAAACGAAATTGTCGCTTAGGTCGAGTGGGGGCGGATTAAATCGATCCAGGAAGTTGAAAAGTGAGTTGAAATGAAACTATTTGTTCATCAATATGCCATACAGGACATTCACTGTGTTTTCAAAAGACCATTAAGTGGCAGGGACACCGGCAAAGGGAACAGGACCCCAAAAATGTCCAAGAAAAATCAATTTAATTTTTACTCATGTTCATGACCCTTCACCCTTCGAAGAAAAAAGGGCCTGAGGTGGAAATTTCACTTAAGTCACTTCCAACTTTTGCGAGATGCCATCAAAGTTGGTTGGAAAGTTGCTGGTCAGTTGATTTGGCCGCCTCTTGGGGCGTTGGCCATTACAACCGATATTTACATTTTTCCCGAAAACTTTCAGCCTCCTTCGCTTTTTTTTGTGGAGTATGATACCTCAAAAAGGACATCCCTTAACTTATGAAAGGTTTCACCTCGAGCAGGTGTTCTTTCCGAAAATCATGCTTAATACACTTTTAAAAATATTTATCATCCGACCAAGAGCTTGTCCTCCGAAGGATAAAGAAATTCGAAGCTTTTTGTGCATAAAGGAAAAGATAAAATTGGAATTTTCAAACAAGAACAGAGAGGATATGGGGTGGAATATGGGTTGAGGTAGCTGGCACTTACATGACATGACAATAACTTTGACTTGACCATTCGACCGTTGCTCATATCTGACCAGGCATTCAGGAGAACTCTCGTCCACCCCAGCTCCACAATTACATGACCATCTCCATGTTTGTTTGCGCTGGCGGGAAGCAGGAGACTGTGCCAGACAGAGGAAGAAAGAGATTCAGAATCGCACACAAACATCTGCACACCTATGACTATCCATACAAAGTATACATGTACATATATGGAATGGTCTTTTTTGGCTCCAATCCGAGCCTGGACAAAGAGAAATATTTATGCGTTGACCAACTTGACCAACTAGGACTCCACTCTCCAATCCTCAATCCCCAGTACCCAGTACCCAGTTTCGGACTCAACTGCCTGCGGACCTCCGGCGGTCCTTGAAAGCCAAATATTCCAAATTCAAATCCAATTCGAAATCAAAGCTGCTTCCCTGGCCAAGAAGAAACTCCCATAAGGGGTTGAGTCTCTCGATTGCAGCCTTTTCAATGCTGTTTATGATGAAAAATGTCCAAAATTACTTTTACCGGCATCCTTTCTGCTCGTGTATAAACGTGCACTGAAAGAAAAGTACTCTAGAAAGGAGCAGAGAAACTCTGGAAAAAGTTTGAAAGATAAGCACCATTTCTCCTTGTGCACTTTGTGCAAGAACACATGATGACCTTTTTGGGGTCCAACATCGAAAGGGTCACTCGAATGGCCCCAACTACTCTCCAGTTTCATGTTAATATTTAATACGACGAATTGTTGATGAAAACATTTAGAATTTTCTATGACAGCCACTGGAAATGGACAAGAAGTAGTTCCTTCTTTGCATGGGGACTCTGATTTTATTTGTTCGTGGAAAATTGAATTTGGAATAATTCAGTAAAGGCATATCGCTTGGGATGAGCAAAGACCAGGTCAAATATTATACATATATTTGTTGAATAAAAATTGTTACGGAAAAACAACAAGAATTTAATTAATTTGGAGAGGATCAAGAAAATCAGCAGGACTTTGTTCAATTTGAGTCACCCATCACAAGGACATAACGATAATTAATAGAATTTGTCCAGGGAATACATAATGAGCCATTAGCTGTCCTCCAGGATGCCCTCGAGGATGTCCTGCAGGCTGGATTGGGAGGTGGACAGCTACTGTTTTTTATTATTTTTCGATTTGCAACGAATTCGTTTAGGTTTTGTTGTTGTTATATTATTAACATTTTCATCTCCACTTCTGTTTTTTGTTCTTTCTGAGAGAAAACAAACTTGAATTTCTATTAAGAAGGAACAGAGAGACAGAGAAGGACATCTGTAAGTACCATAAAAATTAACATTAATTCGGAAAGCGAGGAAATGGAAGAAATTCATATGACACGTAGCACGGAAGGGAATGAAAGGACGAGGCAATGTTGAGGAATTTTAACAAGAAAAATATGTAAATTGTCTCGTAATAAAAATGTCCTGGTCGTTGGTTGGGAGCCCCTCCCCGCTCCTTGGGCATACTTATCTGCAAATATAAATTTTATGAAACATTCTGCGAATGAAAAAATCGCTGCAAAGGAATTAAAATGGTGGAAAAAATAAGAAGAAATTCGAAATAAAAAATCAAGTAAGAAAAAAGAAGGAAAGAAACGGTGCAAGGCACAAGAAGGAGGGGTTGAATACAAGTTATATCCCTGCAGGACATTATTTTAAATACTAATCCGCATCAGTTTTCATTTGAGTTTTCTTCTCGCCCGCCGTTCGCCCTCCCGCTGTGCCCCCCCTGGCACCATTTTCTTTGCATTTTTCCGGACCGCGACCTCCATTTTCACGTTTCTCCCGTCTGGCTGCCATCTTTGTTTGTGTCCTGTTTTGCTGGTGTCCTGTCCGTAACATAAATTCAGATGTTATCCTAAATGCGCAGCATGCACGTTATTAAAATAACCTTCCAGAATGTAGGCAGGCAAGTTAAAATGAAATTTTACTTTGAGGCCTTTACTGGGGATGTTTTGGGTATATTCTGTATAAAACTGTATCAGAATCACCTAAGGAATTATTAATTTTCTTTCTTTAATGTTAATTAGACTAAAAAGCGTTTAGAATTGTAACATCCATTGTGTGCAACTCCACTGCTTATACGTAATATTGCCTACCCGAAATAGTTCGTGACATTTTTCTCTTCTGTTTAACTAACCTGGCTTTCAACTAATCCCAATTTGTGGTGGACTTGGTTAGAATTGGATTTTTCGGCTGAATTAGCAGGCGATAATTGCCGTGAAATGCAAAATGCTGGAAAATGCGTGTAACCCGAGGAAATGGCTTTCAAGTGATGAGGTTTATTTTCAAAAAAAAAATGGCTATACAACAGATTTAATTAATTAAGAAATTTATAAGAACTTTTTATAAAAACAGTACGATAATGTAACGACTTAAAGGCCTATTTTTGTAATTACTTTCAAATAACTGGCAAATGCCAAGCAGGACCTTTTTTTCGTGGGTTTCTCTTCAAACGAAACGAAAAATAAAAAACAAAACTCAAAGAAGACAAAGCGTAAATGTAAATGCAATTTTATTTATTGTTATGTACAAATGTTTTGTATTTTCTTGGCTATTTTTTTCCCTGCTCGACTCACGCTCGGAGCTTATGTAAATTTATTTATTTTGCGTAATTTTTCTTGTTTTTACAGAAGAATAAATTTGCCTTGTTGGGCCGCCAACAGACCCTTACCACTCCGAAAAAAATTTAATTAGAATAAAAAGAGTAAGGCAGACTGCGAGAGCAAAGCACAAAATTAAAATGAAATGAGCAAAGGCAACGACGAACACAGCCAACAAAAAATGAAAGTTAAAAAAATAAACCAAAAAAAGTGGAGTCGAGCCCTCCTTCGAAGAGGAAGGATTCCACGATTGAGCATGCCTGCTCAAGCTTCTGCTCCGACCTCTCCATAATAAGGCAAAAGTTGTGCAATTTTCATGTGTCGGCTGACAGCCGAGGCTAACATTTTGTAATGAGCCCACGGTCTCACGGCCCCTGGCCTTTGACCTCTGGTCAGGGACTGGTCGGAGGAACAGGCCCTGTCAGTGGACAAAGGTTGGCACTTGGCCGCCATGTCGTTGTGTTCATGTCCGCGTCTCTGACTTGAGGCCAGTCTCGTAAATTATAAACAATAAAATTGTAAAAATAAGCTTAACCGAGCAATAAGGGAATTCCTCCAGGAAAAAATGGTTAGGTCCTGTCAGTTCCGCAGGCTCACATAATTGCACATTTTGTTTATTAAACTCATGCGAAGTGGGGTGTTATCCTGGCCACTTCCTGCAGAGAAACATTTAGTTATTTTCTCGCAGTGTCTGTGGTATTCATATGACGTCGCTCAATTATGGGGAGCTTTACGTACGTTAGTTTGGTTCACATTTAATTACATCGTATTATGGAATTTATACGACATACCCCCACTGGCACTGGGATCCTCAGTTTGTCAGTTTTGGTCTGGGTCTGGAATGGGATTAATTATGATGTGCCCTAAGTTCGGTGCCTTGCTCGGTTTTAAATGAAACGTAATAATTTTCGTTGAAGGATTTTAATTTGGAATTTGAACATTGTACGCACAATAAATTTGTCAGCCCGGCCAGGGGCTGCCAGGGAAAAGGGAAAGGAATGTTTACAGCCGCCTGTCTAACAAGGACATCATAAATATAGGCTCCCAGCTTCCCGCAGCAAGGTGATTATTCTATTTTGCAGGTGTTTTTGTCATTGTGCAACACTGCAAACGTATATATCTATGCCATTATCAGCTTATCTATTGAAACTACCGACTAACCGACTAAACCGACTTCCCTTATCAATTCGATTCTGTCTTTGCTTTTGGGAGGTCGCACCTTGCGTCCGCGAAAACTGCAGTAATCGTATATATGTACTATATATAGTATATGATATTAAGGTGTGACAAGTGAACCAAAATAAAAACAAACATGAATGAAACCACTATTTTGGACTTGAACCACTATTGTTACTTCGAGTTATTTAAGCAAATCAAACTGAACTGTAAGAAAACAAACGAAAATTCAGCCGATGAAGTGATATATGCTGACTTTGTAAACTTTATGGTTTCTGTAAAGCCGATTCGAAAGTTTTTCGAGGAGTGGAACAGGTTTCTTAGCTATAGACTTTCTTTATCTTTCCCGAGTAACCACGAGGATATAGTCATTGATTTTGGTACGAAGTACGAAAGTCTGGGAAAAAGTTCCCCAAATGTAAGGGATCATTATTTTAAACTCTTCTACTCGGCCATCAAGGAAAATGATGTCTTAAAAAAAGTGCATTTGATTTACCAACCTGAGAGCTACTACACGTACCACATGGAAGTATTCGAAGCCGTAATGGAGGAGCTCCGGTGGAAGAAGTGCTTGAAAACTCTAATAATTGATGTATCAGGTAAGCCTGTCGGTTTTAGAAATCTCCTTTTCTAACCTTCTTTTATAGGATATACCCTAGATGACCTGTCTGGGTTCGAGGCCCTCGAAGAGCTCCACTTGAACATGAGAGTAGACATTGATAACTTGATCGACTATCTACAACGAAACCCAAACTTGTTGGGACTTTCGGTAACCGATGAGAACCCGGTGGGTACAAGATTGGCCAATATTACGCACTACTGCCAACTTGTAAGAAACTTCTCCATCGAGGTTAAGTGTGATAGCGATGCAACTCAGTACGTGCCCCTGGCCAAGATGATGCAGTTGGAACGAATGCGGATCTCTGGGGAACCAGAGCCTGGAACGCTTCAGCCCCTGCTCCGTGAATTGGCCCGAAACGTGAACGAGAAGTTCCTCACGGCCTTGGATATATCCCACGCCGAATTATCCAGTGGAGAGGTCGAGGAATTGAGCAAATATTCAAAAATTGTCAATTTAAGCTGCAAGCTTAAAGATTCTGAGAGCATTCGGTTCTTGACAGAGTTGAAAAAACTGGAACGATTAGAAATATTGTCGGACCACCATTTTCCCAGTATTTCAAAATACATTATTACCATTTTAATGCAACAAAGATCCAACAAGGTAAAAGTCTTCCTTCCCAACTGCCTGATTGAAAATGAAAGTAATAAACACATATTACTTTTTCTTAATCACGTCAAAGCTTCCGATTATGTCGCATTACTGGCTGGACTACCGGAGCTACTATCTCTTGAAATAAAAGGTTTTCATGCTCCGGGCAGTCTCTGCCAGTTTTTGGGTAGACTGGCAGCCAAAAAGGTCGTTTCATTTAGTTACGATAGGATGAATGGGGTACTTCCCTTGGATCATAATGATTTGGTACGAAAATGGAAATTGCTGGACAAGGTGAACGATTACCCGCTTTTGAACTCTGAGGAAATCGATGCTCTGTCAAAGTGTGAATCCCTGGAAACTATACTCTGCGGCCTGGCAGATACACAAAACGTAGAGCTTCTGGCCAGACTTCCAAATCTGAAGGACTTGGAAATAACTACGATACCAGCAGGAGGATCCCTACAGAGGTTCTTTACGTCATGGACCTTCAGAAGGCAACATAAGCTGCGATCCTTCAAACTGGGAAAATTCTGTTTCTCCGAAAGCGGCAATCTATTCCAAACAAATTCTTTGCTGAGTGCGGAGTGTAAAATCAATGAAGAAGATTTAAGTGAGTTGCCTGCCAACCTGTCCTGCGAGCAATTTGGAGCCCTACAAAAACCAACGTACCAGAAATATGACGAGATGAGAAAGGAGTGGGTCAGAATCCTGGATAGTTGTAGGGAATTCGTTACCATATTATCCAAAAATGTAAAATTGCACTACGATCGCAGGATGAATACTCTTACCCTGGAGATGGTTCTCAACGATAGCTTTACGGAAGGGGAATTGCTGATCCTTTTGGCAAGCTTGGAATGGCACGTACTTAAAGTGGCCTGGAAAAAGTGCAGCTTACAGGCCTTTTTCCGATATTCATCAATGAAGGCAACGTACCATGCTAGGAGGATTCTGATTGACGCTGGATCCGTCGATTACAATGAGACATTGGAGCTTTCCAAGTTCGAAATGTTGGAACAATTCCAGGGAGACCTTTCCGACCCCCGAAGCCTTGAGCATTTCTTGGTTTTGCGACATTTAAAGTACCTGAATCTGGGGTTTTCCTTCAATAACAGTTTTCCAACGGTGATTGCCGAACTATTCGATTCAGTTTTCGGTGATTTAGTGGTCGAATTGTATGAAAAAGAAGTTACTTACACCAGAAATGATAGGCAATTGACAGTGAGATGCGATTATTTAAAGGAGTTTTACGTGGAAAACAAGGATGACATCGTCCCCCTGGCCAACATTAAAGACTTAAGATCAGTGTGTATTTATGGAAGTTATATAGAAGGATCACTTCAGCCATTTTTGGATCAATTAGCTCTACGAAAAAATAAATCTGTTAGGGAGTTAATAATTGGAAAAGAATATAGTATTAATAACCTCGAGTTAAAAGCTGTCACTTCGATTCAGTCTCTGAGAAAATTAAAGTGTGGCTTTCGGGAGTCCGAGAATCTGGATTCTTTGGCCGAACTGCCTTTGCTAACTGAACTGACAATTACTAATCTTGTGAAGGGATCCCTGATGGTCCATATCCAGGCCTTCAGCTCAGGAAAGTTCTCAAACTTAAGGTATTTTGATATTCAAAAGAAGGAACTACTCACACCGGAGGAAAGGGAGGCACTGGAAGCTATCCTGTCCTTGCAACTGATTCCTGAGCCAATGGATGAAACATGAAGGATACCAAAGGAGGATATGGAGGACTTTATGTTCCAAAATAAAGTTTATATCAATACAAATCCTTGAATAAGACACATAAATGTTGGACCAGGGCCTTGCTTTCGTTACAAATATATGGCCCAGAGAAAAATAAAGAAAAACCAAGGCACTTTTCTAGCCAAGTCAGCAATAAATGGCATAATGAAGGAATTAATGAATGGACAAGCGCCATGGGAAGGAGAAAGAAGGGACAAACTTATGCAAATGCAAATGAAAATTAATTTAATCCGCAGTACGAGTAAATTTTCCATTTTAATTTAATTACATGGACACTGCCTACGTGAGCGACAGCTAACCAAATGAAACAAAAGAACGACGAAAAAATAAGCGTAAAAAAAGGGAAATCGAATAAAAAAAGCAGAGCCTTTGTCCTTTTTCTTATTTTTTGGGAGGTTGGAACGTTGTCCTAACTATGAAATGCTCGTGTGTCCAGTTTAAGCCAACTGGGTAATTATTTTAAGCCGCATCGGTCATTTAGTTTGAGGGGATGGAAATTATGAAGGTCCTGGCCCTGGGGCCTTGGGGCCGGGACCATTAACATTCACCTCCCTGCCGCCGCCACTTGCTTATGAAATTAAAATGCAATTTTCATTAAATCGGAGCCAGTGTTCGCTTTATTTAATTATCCCATCAGCCTACGAGACCTCGAGGCTAATAGCAAAGTAAGCCCGGTCGGAGAAAAGAAATTAGACCCGGAAAAAGTAGATGAGGGGCAAGTCGAAATAACAAATTAATTAGCAAAAAGGCAAATAATTCGTCGCCTTTTTTTGGAAAAATAAACTAGTCTTTAAATATGAAATTGGTTAAAATCCACCTTACTTTTGGTTGGAAAAAACGTTTAAGGTAAAACGCTGACCATCCCCTTATGCCAGCGGCAACATAAGCATAAACAGATTAGAAAGCACATAACATTGTCCACTTTTTATGGCCATATACTTGGAACTCCCTTCCCCGGCCCCTTTTCAAGGGCCATTTGCAACCCCAGGATATGGCTCTGGCCAGGATGTGCCTCGGCCGGGGTCGTTGCAAAGTAGAAGCGACATTATGTAAGAAAAATGCTAAATAAGCGCTTAATGCATAATCTGTACCGAGGCCGTACACACAAAAACACCAGGGGTTACTCTCGGGGAGCCCATTCTGACCCCTCCCCTCAGCTTTTAACGGGTTCGCTGACAACGGTTGGTCTGCTCTTGGACTTTCTGGACTTGGCCGGCCAGATATGGCCATAATGTATGACTGCCATTTTATATGCGCCTTTGAAAAATGTGCTGACACTTCGAGTCGTAGCAGGAGCTCTACACTGAGAAAGAAAGTGGTTGTGTCATCTAAAGGTTTTCTGATAAAAATGGTGGGAATAGAAGAAACCTAGAAAGTAAACCTAAACTTACCTACCTAATAATACTTTTGCTGCCTCTTTTCCCTCAGTGTATCCTATGCCAGGGGTCTGGATCTGGGGGAGATGGTGGAGCACTGGACAGCAGAATGATGGCGCTGGTGCGAAAGGGTTGACCCCAAACGCAATTGACCACGTGTGCGTGTCCATTTGGGGGCGGCCATTCAGGGTGTGTATGTGTGTGGGTGGTGAAGGTATGCAGGGGTAGAGGGAAATCCTTTTATCATTTAAATGGCATATGGCAAAAGGCAGTTTTTATTTTTATAATCCCATTCACTAGGCAGCCAGCAAAGGAGCCAGCCGAGCTCCATGCCACG
This sequence comes from Drosophila vallismaia, assembly GCA_035047325.1. Classification (NCBI taxonomy): domain Eukaryota; kingdom Metazoa; phylum Arthropoda; class Insecta; order Diptera; family Drosophilidae; genus Drosophila; species Drosophila vallismaia. The sequence continues at coordinate 19,087,357 of JAWNPU010000090.1, read as the reverse complement.
GTAAGACATCCAGGAAGTGGCGAAGTCTGGAACAAATCACACGAAATTTGTAAATGTCCATTGTCAAGCGGTTGCTGTTCTTTCACCTCGACTACGCCACCAACACCCACACCCATACCCATAGTGGCTTGATACCCCATTTTGGTGCTCAGTTCATTTATTAATTTGCCTCGAATAACTCCGTCTCCCCTCAAAGCTCCGGACGTAATCCCTTCCACATTCAGACCCCGTTTGCGTTTTTCAATAAGGCGAAAGGAACAATTTGCCGCACAGCAGGTGGAAATTGCCAACAGACAAGCGGACAGACTGCGGGATTGTGCGAGTGGAGAGGGTCCTGTTCGGAAGGACCTCCTGCAGTGGAGATTTTGTGTCACTTTCTGGCGTAATTTTAGCCTCGCCTTTGATTGGCGGCCATTAAAAATTTTTCTCGCGTCGCGCCAGTCATGTGATTGATGGTCCGGACGTGATCTAATGGAAATAACCAACTAAACTTTTATTAATTCTAATGAAAAGTTACTAAAAGAAAAGAATACACCTTAAACGGTCGCTTGAAAACGCATAAGAAGTATGATAAACTCTATTGACTTATTTCCCACATAAATTGGATGAAAATTGTTAAAGATATAGACATTGCTACGGCTTGACAAAATTGACGAAAAATCAAAAGAATATTTTGCCCTCAGATTTTCGTGCAGATTGATAGAGAATCGATCCACAAATCTTGTAAGGTATTCCGCTTAAGGATCGAATGAGAATTGGCCGTGGGCCATATGGGTCGTTCCCAGTCATTTCCCCAATTTTCAGAGGAGTTCCATCGGAAAAATTGCCAACAAATCTAAAAAACACTTTGCTCGGATAAAAACTGGCAAAGATATATTTCTTACCGAGGTCGAAAGGGGTTCTACTCTTCTTAAAAGCGATCTACCTATCCTTTACCTTAACAGACGAAAAGTATGCTATAATTTTTACTTAAAGGCTGGCATGGAAACATAATTTTAGGCCATAATTTAAATATTACTTAAAGTAAAAAGCAACTTTCAGATTTTGATTTTAGCTAATGAGAGACATTAACACCAATCATAAATCAAAACCATCGACCAGCCCACTTCTTGTTTCCCAAAACATTTTCAATTCGCTTTGTGATTCTTTCTAACCCTTCTACAAATATCCTTATATCCTTGTGTAGCATGAAAAGCGGAAAATATCAAAACAGATGCGTGAACAGATAGAATCCTTGTCGCCTTCATGTTCCGTGCACCTTCCTTGTCATGGCCTTGACTAATGATGTGCCAACAAATTTAACGCAACCGGTTACCCCGTTTTGACTTGACTTCACCGGGACTCAATAAAAAAGATGACAAAGCGCCCAATTCACTTAACAAATTTGACAATGGAAATCATATGTCATCATTATTAACAGTGAGATGATTCCATTTTCCGGCACAATGGCTGCGCATATGTCCCGCTTCCACTCCGTGAAGCTAAGCGGATAATTTCCAAATAATATCATAATCATAAGCGAGGCATCGGAAAAGGGGTTGCTCGGCAAAACCACCACCGTCGAGCCATCGAGCCACCACATGACCCACACCACCCGCTCGCCCGATGGGTCGGTGGTGCGGAAGTCAACCTGCTGGTTGCGTTCGAAGCTGCGCACTTCTCCGGCCACACCTCGTGGAAGGGGCTCTCAAATCTCCACAATGAAAAGGGAAATTATGGTAAGTGAGGAAATGAAAATGAAAATATGTCAAAATGCCAGGCTTAACCCAGGGATGCTGTTGCCTTTGCCTATGCCGTTTCCCCCTTTTTGCATATTAAATTAAAATAATGAAATTTTGAAACGCTTTCGAGATCTCTTGTGGCTGTGTTGTTGTTTACATTGTACGGTAATAAAAGACGTGGCACCGGGCTGGATAGAAGGAAGGACATCACCCCACAGTTCGCACACATAAAACAAAGCAATTGGAAAATTATGCACTTGTCCTGAGTCCTGGAACGCCCGGAAGTATGCTTTTAATAATCAGCAAAGTGTTGGAAACTTCTGGGGGTTGTCCTTGCCATTTGGACGAGGGCGTGGTCGGTCTGGGCCCCGGGGAAGTTGGCCATTTGCGCTGGCAGATTTACATAAAATGGAAAAATATGTCAGACGGTATTATAATGGGTAAAAAGTGAGCAAGTTGGGGATTAAGAATGTGGAAAGGAAGGGGATTAGAAAGTTGAGTATCAAAAAATATGACTTTTCGTCTCGAAACTAGTTGTAAATAATATTGAAATAATTTAGGATTTAGTAGTCTCACAAAATTCCCAACTCTAGAAAGACTCTCTCAATGTTAATTGAGTTTCCGTCGTTAAACTCAATTTGCAAACCATACACACCCGTTAATGCCATCTGCGATATCCAACCGTATAAAGAGAGTCCTCCTCACCTATCAGATCGAACACTCATTCGATTAACTTAAGGCCTGAAATTATTCCATTAGGACATACCCCGAGGCGTTAACACGAAAACCCGCCCCTTGGAAAAAGAAATAATACTGAATCAAATCGTTCAAATCTACACTTGTCGGAATTCCCAAATGTCTACTTTTCAATGAGCTTAGCATTTTTAAGCTGCTTTTAATAAATTCGACACAAAATTGAATTTTCATAACGGCTTGTCCTTCCACACTGGCACTTGTCCTTTTCACACCATCCCTTAGCAAGGACACTCACTTAAAAAGTGATTCATGGACTAAGTCACCACCCTGGTAAGTGTGTTAAAAATAAAGTCCAGGGGCTATTTTTGAACCTCCCTTCTGAACCATATTCTGTTTGTTTCTTCTATTCATGATTATTTTGTGGAAAAGCCAACGAAAGTTGCTTTCCAAAAATCATTAACAACTCATGTTGACATTTGATTAAATGTTTAAAGTTTGTTTTTGTGTAATTCTGGAAACTCCATAAAACTTGTATACTATGTAGCACCTTCATTTGCCTATCTTGGCCACAATTGGTAACAATTTTTTCGCATACGAAAATGTTGAGCAACCTCGGCTTGATTTTATTATTCATGTGCATAATAAGTATATGAATTTGTTACAAGCAGCGATTGTCACCTTACCTTGTGGCCTTATCATGGTTCAACTACTTTGAGGTGGATAGGGCCAAGACCCCTGGAAATTTATGCATTCAAGTCATAAACCCAGGGGCAACGATTTTATAGTTATTTCTCATAATCAAGTGCCGGTGGAAACGTGCGTCGGGAAAGCATTTACAAGAAAAGCGATAAAATTATGAAAATTTTATGTCGTACTGGAGATGGAGTGAGACCCACTCTGGCATATATGGAGCGAAGTCAGTGAACATGTCATAAGCGGGTCTCGATCTCGTTCCCATTGCCAAACCCCTTCTCTAGGAGGAGAACACGTTCGGCGGCAGCTGGACAGACTTGTTGTTCCAGGAATCACAGTACACGCGTGCCACAATCTGCGGCAAGGCACTGAGAAAAACAGATTTGTCTTCACACAAACATTTCCCAAATGTTTTTATAGTTTTAATATGCATTTTCTCAGTGTGAAAACAAAAGGGTATTTCCAAAATATGACATCCACTATCGTGACCCTTAAATAACACGTAGGTGAATGGGGGTCGCATTAAAATGTCATTGTCGTTTCCAAAATTAAAATGAAATTACATAAACCAAGAAATGTCACTCGGAAAAGCATTAAAGATCCGAAATCCCAGTGATTAGAAATTCTAATTTATAATTCAGGTTGTGGGAGGTGGAGACCCAAAAGGCGGACTCGGACGGGGGATAACACCTAGACGGAATTTCTTTTATCGAATTTGCATTAAGCGATGAGCAGCTAATAATCTGTAAACCGAATTAAAAACAGCTCAAGGGGCGTCCGAGAGGAAACCAGAAAGCAAATCGACGGACCCCAAGGGTCGACTTGCCCAAAAAAATAAAAACAGATTAGCCAAAAAAATGTGAACAGACTCCCCCAAAGTGGGCTGGAAAATATTTCCGGCAAATTAAAGCTAATGAAAGTGCCTCCTTGGCTTCCCAGCCTTTGGGCCACCTTAAGAAAAACTGACAGCCATAATTCATGGCCGTCTTGGCCGCCTTTTCGCTCTTTTCGGTGGCAACGCCCACTTTGGAGTACGCTGAAAAATTCACAGCTCCCCCAACGACCCCCAAGGACGGCTGGCTAATGATAATGATAACAAACATGCCTCAAGTTCCCAAGTCACAAACTTTTTGACATGACTCGCTCTGCTCAGCCACCCTCAGCCCAGTCCGCCCTTCCAGGATATATATTTCCATATAATTCATTCGCCGCCGCCCAATCCAGCCCAGAACCCAGTCAGTCCATTCATTCATTTTCATTTTCAAAATGTGAATTCTTGCGCATCATCATTGTTTGATTGCTTGTGCTTTATATTTCATGTAGACTGTATATTTTTGTTTTGGACTTGGCACTGGAGTCCTGGGGGGTGGCCGAGGATGCCAAGGACTTTTCAGTTCGACGGTGGAAAATCGCTTGATAAATTGGGGTCGAAATCATTATAAGCGTTGTGCTCCACCGCTGGGCCATTAATTTTTTAGGCCTTCCCCGTCCCCGGCAAAGGTACAAGTACAATGCAATAATATACGAAGTGTTTGTACATCTCAAGTTTCGGCTTAATAAATCTAACAAAGGAGGGAATCTAACAAAATTGATGATGCAAAAGTTTTGAACCTCACGTCTCTAGGAAAAATTCAAAAAGGGAAATGGGAATTGCTTACAAAATCGAAACGATTTTAAATTTATCTGATTTGGAATTCATCTCGCAATGAGTGTCGCAGTAAATGTATTACATAAATCGACTGGCAATCAGGCCAAAATAAATTATTAATTAATAAGTGAGTGCACAAATCGGGCAATCAAACCAAACACAAAGCTCACAGCAGCCGGACCAATAAGGCCTGAAAAAGCCTAATTAAAAATTAGTGCAGTTTTTAATTAAGAGAAATACAAAAATGAGACTTCATAACCAGTTGCCAAATGCGGTGCAATAAAACAAAAACAGAGATTAAATAAATAAGCAGAAAAAGCTACAAAAAAACACCGACGAATCGACGAAAAAATGTGCAAAAAAATTGAACTGAATACCGAGGCGACACATAAAGGCATAAGCAACATCAACAGCAGCAGCACCAGCAGCAGCAGCAACATCAACATCAACAGCAGCAGCAGCAGCAATTGCAACTGCAACATTCATTGCAACTACAACAAGCCAGAACATAACGCGTTGACAAAACGCTGTCCGCTGCCATTTATGAAACCCATGTTGACATGCGCCGGGCACAGGCGGCAGTTGCAACTGCCACAGCACAGTGGTTGCAGTTTGAAAAAATATTTGAAATACTAAAATATTATATAAAAGCATTTAAAAACATTCCCTAGGCGGTATTTCCACTCATATTAAGCCCCTTTTGTAGGATCTCCAAACCACTGTTTCTACGCATTGATTGCAATAATTTCTGGCCAAGTCCGCCGTTTTGGCCAACAGTGGCATTCTTGCCGCCGACCGCCAACCGCCGCCGCTTTATGGTCATGTGCCGTGCCAGCTCGCTCCAAATTCTCCAGCTTCTTCTTGTGGCCGGCGGTAACGACGGACGGCGGAACGTGCCATAAATTGGCCAAATCAAATGCCAACTGGCGGACGGATTGGCCTACGGCGGAACGGGCGATTTGGGTATTTGCAAGCCTCTCCGGGGACGGTGAATCAATAGCTGTCGCTGTAATACCAGGACAGGTGAGTCGAACTGGACTTGGTCTTGGGGCTTGGAATACTGTGTGGTCTTCTAGATCAAATTGACTGATTGGGACTCCAGAGGAGGTAGAAAAACAAGCCCTAGAAAATATATTACCAATTCTTACCTTGAATCTACGGGAGTCGTGAAGTGTCTCCAACTGGTTGTTAAAAGCCCATTTAAATAGCCAATGGCACGCTTTAAATATTACAAATTGAGCAAAATTACTCGCCACAAATTTGGAAATGAGGCGTCATTTGTTTAATGACAGGTCGCAATCAAAAAAAAGAACATCGAAACAATTGCAAAAATCGAATCAAACGCCGAGCATCGCGGGCAGAGCTAACAAATTGATTGACGGCTGTCGGTCAGAAATGGAAATGCCACAATGCAGTTGACAAAAACTAAACAAAACCCGCAACAGGTTGAGTATTAAGCTTAGTTTTGAGTTTTGTTGGGTGCGGATGGCGTGACAATATTGACATAGTTGCGATCACAAAGGCATCTTGCGAGCCGTCCGCTGGGATATACATTCGAGATATACACAAATATATATTGAGATATGGCAAGTTGGACCTGCACTGATTTGACTTTATTGAATTAGGCAAGAGGCTGCCTCGAGTGGCTTGGCTAGCTTGGCTGGCTTAGCTGGCTTGGCTATAAATCAAAAACGAGTTCAAAATTTGTGTCACCCCGGCGGTGTCCAAAACGGAGTCGATCGATCGCCTCGCAGCTTCGTACGTGATCATTTTATTGAGCACATTTGACTATTATTAGGGAAATTTAACACATGACGCACTAAGCACTGTGCACTAAGCACTAAATTGAGATTTGCCGAGACATGGACATGTGTATTGCATTTTTCGGTATTCGGTATTTATGGCAACATGATTTATATCGCACGAGATCCAAACAAGCGGATTGCGCATACGCAGCGTTGCCGCAATACGACAAATTTGGCTGAATTACGCGTGCACCCGAACGTGCCTCATGTGGTAATGAGAGAGCAAGCCTCGGCGAGCCGTGAAGTCGTGAATCTGTCATCCGGCGACATCCCGACATCGCCCACGCATAAACCGACCGGGCCAAGCGCGAAGCGTCCAACGGAAGTTGAAGTCTTTATGGCCTAATGCCCGTTTGGACGGCATATTGGCAGCGCCTAATCGAGCCAAATAAAACAAGCCATATCTCTCTCGGCTCGCATACCATTAGCTTATTAGCCAGACAGGTCTGGTCTGGCCAAAAGCTCGGATGCTGCTCTCGAGTCCAAGACTCGACTTGAGTTACGTCGTCGACTGGTGTTTGTTTTGTCATTCAAATCGCCTTCTACGGGCCATTTGCATTTTTAGTTTCCACTTTTTATGAGCGTTATAAAAATTTGCGTGATGGATACACAAAAGCGATTAGGTTTATTTTTAATGTATCAATTTTTCGATGTTGCCTTTTGGAATTTATTGGATGCCCGCCATTTCTGGTCGCAAATAAATAATATTGTGCTTGGGGTTTTTAATTTTCGACTCGCTGATGGATTAATAAGTGTTTAAAGTTTTCTTGAGAACGGAATCAAGATAAATCAGTCGGGTCTCGTCCTGGCTAGTCCTTTCCTTAGCCAGACAATGGCGTCTGCTAGGAAATTAATTTTAATTGCCCGAGGTGCGTGCGCAATGCGCATTGCAATAATTGGCAAAGCCAGATCCTTTCTCAGGACCCGAGACAAAGAAAGATGACACTCGAGACAGTGGCACTCAGACTTGGACATAATTCACGGACAGGGAATGCTAAACTTGCTAAATAATTTAAAAACTTTTCTGCACTCACTGCATAATTGGATTAGTGGCCGAGGCGGCTCAAAACAAGTGTCAAAGCGGAAACGGAAGTCGAAGTCCTTGCCCTGCAAGCCCTGCTGAAAAGATTTCTATAAGATTTTGATTTAGCCAAAGGAAAAGGAAAAGGCAAGACTATGGGGCTGCCACGCTGGGGCGCCGCTTGCCACAAGGTTTTTCAAACTTTACTCATTTTCAAAATTACAATGTTGCCACAAGCGTGCCGCTCACCGCAGCAGCTGGAAAATAGCTAGAAAAATCTAAACGTAAGCCAAGTCAATGGACGAAGTTGGCGGTGTGTGGTGGCAGCTTCTTTGATGATGACAAAGCGGCGGCAGATAAGGGGGGAGGCCAGCCAAAGGATGCCAAGGAGAGCCCCAACCACTAAGGGCACCGAGAACAATTCTCGAAACTTCAAATTAGTCTAAATATTTTCAGAAAGAAAGCTTTACTCGCAAGGAAACTTACTTTCTTGCAGTGTACTGATTTTCCACCAAGTTCCTGCAGTTTCTTTACAAAAGTTTTGTTGGCTCAACCACTTGACGCTCGCTTACCTCAGGCTCCGCCCCGGGAAGGTCCTCTTCCTCGAAAGAATTGCCTTTGAACAGAAAAATATTGCACGCATTTCCCCAGGAAAGCATTGAGGACGAAGCCAATGGGTCCTGGGGAGGCGCTGAAGAGTAAGATTCCTTTCTGGTGCTGCGGATGCTGCGGTAAATCAATTTCTGCAAATGAGATTTTTCAATTATAAATCAATTTTCGATTAAAATTACTTTTACGCATCTTCCTTTCAAGTTTCCCCTGCCTTATGTGTGGGTGCGGTGAAAAGTTGTATCCTTGGCGAGGATCTAAAGGGGAGCTTACTGGAAATATTATAGGATTTTAAATGCACAAGCTCTCTTTCAAAATTAATGACTCATAGACCTGGCTAACTGGGACCTGGCACTGGGATATTTGATCCGCTTTCTGGATTTTGATGTTTTGATGTTGGCTTCGTGGACACAGACAGGGCGATAAACTGGCCCCAAGAATGCAGTTGGCTTTATTCGCGGCTCTTAATTAAATTGTGAATTATGGCCTTCGATTTGCCAAACGCCATAAAGGCCACAAAAATATGAGTCGCAGTCGCATGCAACGCTGAGGAAAAGCTGGCAAACGAAACTTTTGCCAACCATAAAATAAACGTGGCAATGGGGCTGGCAAACTATATGGCTGGATGGCTGGATGACTGGATGGCTGGCATAAAATTTTACGATGGCCAGAGTTGGCCACAATAGCCGAGTTGGCAATGCCAGCCAAGGAATACGGCACATCCATCAGAGCGAGTCGACACCGATCGATCGATATTAAATTATAAATGAATGAATGCAGTTTTATGACGCCGCACAGTGGGCTCGGAGACCCGGTACTGCCGCCGTGGATGGCTCTTGGCCTCACCTGAGTTATGAGCATTGGCCGAAAGATAATGAGGACCCGTTCGATTTCAATTTTGATTGCAAGTCCCGCAGGAGGAGGGTCATTGGCGGCGACACGGCCAATAAATCGCAGCATGTGGCTCACTCCGCATCGGAGTCCTTTGTGGACGAAACTCTAACCTTTTTTTATTAGGCCAAAATCAATCATCTTATGATGATCGATTTGCTGGAATAAAAAGCGAAATAATGGCCATAATGGTAGACCGCATTTTCAAAGGGTTACACGAAAGACGCACGTGTCAAAGGTCATCCGTAATAGCCACTCCCGAAAACCGTCTAAGGAACACACTTGCCCGTCGATCAATCACAATTCCTGCCTCCAATTGAGAGTATTTTTTTTATCCAGACCCACTTCTACCTTTTTTCAGTTTCTTTTTTTTTTTGATAAATGTCGCACGCCGCGTGTCAAATGCGTTTCTCAAAAAACAGACCCTCTCCCCTCGTTGTAAGTGAAAACTGTCGCATTTTCTTGGAATTTCTGTGGTGCAGCATTCTCCCAAGGATATGCCATTACACAGGGAGAGAGAGAAAGGGAAAGTCGGGGCCAGAGTGTCCTGGCAGTCGCTTTTGGGGCCTGTCATTGTCCCAGAGCGATTTTTTGTTGCTCGCCGTTTGTGTCGCGGGTGCTCCGGGGTTGGGGGATTCTCCCTCGATTGCAGATTTTATTTTCCATTTGTTTCTTTTTTTTGTCCTTTCTCTTCAAGGCAAGCCTTTAATTTATGCAGCCCCAGGGAGGTTTTGATTTTCATACGATTCCTGGATGAATTGCAGGATGGAGGGCGGAGAGCGGAGCTCAACAATTGCCTTCCATTGGGGAAAAGTCGGAGGGTAAAGCTAGACTGTAATCGAGATCAGTGAGAGTGAGAAATATATACGGAATTAGAGACTTAATAAATATATTTAATCACCATTAAATCTTAAATTTAATGCCTTAATTCAAATCTGCCGTAGAAACAAAACGAGTTATTTCCTGACTTTCAATTTCGAACCAAACGTCATGCTACTACTGGTATTACTTCAATGTTTCAGTAATTTTTTTAATGGGATTACAGCCAATAATTTTCCCAGTAAGAAGAGTGGTTAAATACCAAATATAAATGAATATATTTTATGAATATTTTCAGGGGAATGCTTATTACCTCACAGGCAAGGAGAAACCACCAGGGAGGCCTTCTTCATGTACACCTTCGATTCCGATAGATACGAGTGCGTGGGTTTCGTTTATTCCGGTTTGGGCGGTAATGCCAACAGATTTTGGTCGAAAAAGGACTGCGAGAAAAAATGTGTTTCCCATATGAATTAAAAACATGAAATACTAAATAGTTTACTAAAATACTAAAGTATTCAATCCAAAATATTGAATCATTTCGATGCAATTAGAAAACGTCGCTTTGTCATATTATCACATCATTTATAAGGACATGTGCCAATGGTTATCGAATATGTTTATCTCTCAAAAATAAAAATATAAACACAAAAAATCAAACATTTGGGGAAAAGAAATAAAAATGAAAACGAAAACGACGATGACGAGCTCCCTGTCGTTTTTTCAGGCGCGGCGAGATTTTGTGTTTGCCAAAATGTCAATAAACACCCGATGGACGTCCGTCCATCTCCGATATTGACATTTATTTTTATATATTCCATTTCTCGTACCACCCCCTAATCCAACCTCCACCCTCACAGCTACATCCCTGTTCTGTCTAAAACAACCTGGCAAATAGTAACTTTCTTATTTGGTTTTATTCCGCTTGTCACATTCGCTGCTGACAAAATTTTATGCGAATTGGTTTCACATTTTGAAATAGTTTCATAAAAAGCAAATTCCTCCGCCTGACCAGCTACCCCTCCTCATCCAATAGCTGCGGTGTCAGCCCACCCACTACCCATCTTGCCACCCAATTCCATTTCATTTCCCGGAGTGCGCTGCCAATGCGAGTGATTTCCATTTGACATTGATGATGTTTATTTATTTCGGTGAAAATGGAAAATATACAAAATATATGTGTAGGTATGCCATATGTGCACTGAAAGAAACAAAGTATGAGGTTTGGGACTGCAAAAGATGAAGTTTTATATAGGAAACCGCAAATTTGTAACTATAATGCAGGTTCTGGGTACATGATAACTTTTAGGGGTTGCTTCAACAAATAGTTTCGGGTATTTATATATTTTATACATTTTCCCTATCAGTGTAATGCTTTTGTTGGTTTATTATGCCTGTTTTGCGTTCGATGAGAGTCTATTTTGAAGTCGGTAGAGACATTGATGGCTCTGTGACGGTGCCGGTGACGGTGACAATGATGGGGATCCTGGATTCTGTAGCCCTAATCCCAAATCCAGGATCCTGGGACTTTGGGTTTCGATTTCATTTTTTGCGCTTTGGGCGCAGCGACAAGTTTGACTTTTATATGAAATCGACATGGATGAGATTGATTGGCCGCAAAAAACCAAGTTTGATCTCAGGCTCGATGGAATTTTTGAGTGGTTTTGCATGTTTTTTTGCTTTGCCCCGAAAATGGAAAGAATTAAACAATTTCCCAGCTCCCTTTGCATAGTATTGTACAGAGTCAGGCTGCGGGGGAGGGAGCTTGCGAAAATATTTAAACACGAAATTGCAACCAATCAAACAATTTTCCAATCAAAAGCTACCATTTTGGGCAATTTTGAGACTGACTTGTGCCAAATTTTAAGTTGCATAATTCAACAAAGGGAGCTTTTTGCCAATTTCGATTCGGAGAGAACCCACCTGCTGCCAGGTACGACTGGGCACTACCTGGGCCCGGTGTGTTCGCAAACAGACGGGACATCATCGAGTAACCGGCTACGCAATTACCATGAACAACAACGGTTGGAGGGCCAAAAGGAGGTGGCCAGGAGGAGGTGGGTAGAGGGCGGCCCATGCACCGGCAAAGTCGTAAATATTCCAAATGTCATTTTGAAATCCTAATTTACGCTTCGACGATCTAAAATGCACATTTGCACCAGGCGCAGCCGAACGCACAAAAGTCCAGCGTCCTGGGCTTCAGAACAACGCAGAACGCACTGCAATTTGGCCAGACTAGAATGGAGTTGCCTCCCCACTCGCCCTCGTCCTGGCTACTGGCCAGTCCTTGTCGGGGTAGAAAGGATACCTCGCTCTCGTGCTCGTCCTCGTCCTCGTCAGGATTGGCATGCCTCATCATCAGTTCGAGTTCGTTTTTGCAGCGCCATTTTGTATCGAAACATGCAATCAAAATTTTCAAATTTTCTCTCTGCGAGTGTGTGTGTGTGTGTGTGTCTAGAGGGGGCAGGGGTCCGGGTGGCGCCACACAGAGGAACTGACTGTGTACACTGACCAAACACACACACACACACATGGAATGAATTACAATCAGCACACAATTCAACGAAAAATGCCGTCCAATTTCTAAAATGTACGCCGCTGCAACGAAAGGCTTCTGAGCCAAAGCCACCCACCAACCATCCAACCATCCACCCACTTAGCCACCCTCCTTTGGGGCAGCCTCATGGGGCGCGTTAGGAAAATTAGTGCATTTTGTGGGTGGGGGGAGGCTTGGCAAATGGTCGGTGGAGCCCCAAAAACAATATGTTTTCCAAACGGCATTTCCATTTATGTTGCATGTTGTGCACACATTTCCGCAAATGCATTCGCCACCTCCACCTCCATTTACCTTCAGCCCACCACCACCCACAGTCCCAGCCCCAGTCCCTTGCACATATTTGCACTCCTTTTCGCAACTGTAACTGAGTTGGGTTTTTGGGGTTTTGTGTTTTTTCGGGCCCTATGATGGAGGCATCTGGTGCATTGTCTATTCCCTTTTTGTGGGGCCCAGATTGGAACGTTTGCCGTATCACGATGGCATGAAATCAGACCAGAAACCAGAGACCAGAGACCAGGGGCCATCGACCAGGGACCAGGGACCAGGGACCAGACCAGTTCAGAAACTTATCGAGGTGCCCAATTGGGAATGACAATCGAATGGTTAATCGGAAATTATTTGCCATTTGGGAAGGCCTACAATCCACAACAGATAGCCTCCAAAAAGAGCCTTCACTCGCCCCAGATTTGGAAAAACCGATATCAGTTTTCTTAATTAAAAATAAACCTTTTTATTCAAGTTCGATGACTTTCTTCCGAAAGTTCTTCGCAGTCCATAAAACTGGAAAAGCTTACGAGGTGTCCGCCATGTGTCATATTCCGAAGGTACCAAAAACCACTTCCTTATCTCGACGGAGGAATCTATTCCATTTGGGTGATGGATTTTAACGGCTACGTAAATTCCTTTTCATCGGATCGCTCAATAATAATCAACCGCAGTAAAATTAAAAATACATTTACCAAATATTGAATTTCAATGTAAATAAATTAAAATTAACAAAGACGATGAAGACGACGAAGACGATTGAGGAGATGAAACAAAACATTTCGCCCGAAATCGTATAAAAACCCAAAACATTTTGATGACTGACAAGATTGACGGACTTTGGGGAGCCGAGAGCTTCATGTAAACCGATGCCTCCATTGGAGCGAACGGAGAACCTCGAATAATGATGAATTAATTGAGTATAAAATGCCTCGGACGAGGTGAGCGACAGTAAAAATAAATTTAAAGCCACAAAAAAAATCTGGTAATATCATAAACATTATACAGTAACCGCTCTCACCGAGGACCGACTTGAGATCCCCAAACCGTTTGAGAAAAGTCGCAGACTCGGTTTCCTAGAATGGCCATAAGAACTGTTTTATGCTAATGAAGCCACGGGGTCGTCGCTCTAAATCATGCTAATGGTTATGTCTTGATCGGAACCACCGCCACGCCCTTTCCCTACGCCACCCGGCTGCTGTTTAAATTGATTAATTTTATTTTATGAGGGAGAGAGCTGGCGGAAAAAAATCAAGAGTAGCGCTGGCCAGGGGTACGCTGGCCGAGAACATATTTTCGCTTAATTTCATTTCCGCTTTTACCAGACCACGGTACTCCTGACCCGCTACACTGAAGGAAGTAGTACGAGTATTTGAAATAATATATATTTTTAAATATTATAAAAACTCTTAGAGCTTATAAAAGATATAGATTTTCTCCCTGTGCACTCTGCCCAGCACTTGTTCGTTCCGCCTGCCCTCGAGTGGCACAATTTTTTATGCCACTGCGCCCCGGAAAAAAAGGGTTGCGAAAATGTCCGCCTGTTTTTTAATGCGAGAGTGTCACCAAAAATTTCATTCGGGGGGTTGACTCCGGAACATTTAGCAGGCAGCCAGTTATTGATCTGAATGAGGCATTGTCAATCTTGTTTGATGCATCATCCTGATACCACAGGGGCCTGTGGCAGGGCCCGAGATTAATATTACCCCATATTCGCGATTCGGCACAAAGGGTTTCCCTTTTTTTTGGTTACCAAAAAGCGAATTTTCGTGTCAACTGTCAGTGGATTTGATGCTTCGGGAAATTTTGCAATTCGAGTTGCCTGTCGCCTCAGGACTTCGTAACCCAACCTTTTTGATTGAGTGTTTTCAACTAGAAAAAATAAATATTAAAATAAAATAAATAAACTCGAGACAACTATTTGTTTGCATTCATAACTTTTCTCATAACAATTCTCGGGAAGCATTTGTCGGTGTTTTGATGTAAATTGCATTTTCCTTCAAGTGACTACTGGCATTTGGGGCATTTGTCTTTCATGCGGCATCCACTTGAGAGGTTTCCAGTTTGTTTCCAGTTGTTTGGACTCAACACATTTGTAACAATATTTGGGAACTAATTTTAGACGCCGGAGTCGCATCGAATTGACATTTGGAAATACCCAAATAGACCCCAATTCCAAGGCGGTGGCAGTTGGTTCGTCATGCGCCATGCGTCGCCACATTTTCTAATTGATTTTAAAATGTTTCAGTTTGTATAAATAATTGCGTTTTTGACATTCCCCGTCCCGGGATATTCCATAATTCGGGACACGGAGGGAGTCCAGAGGGGACCGCCAGCCCATTGAGACTTAACTTAATTGCGCCTCGGATGCCGGAGGAGTCGCCTCGGGAAGCTTATGGCTTCCCGATTTCCGAATCTACCCAGAACTATATTACAATAATTTAATTTATGTTTGCTATTTATTATTTTCTAAATTGTTTTGGAACGTGCCGCGGCTCTCTCTCTCTCCAGCGGGACTCCAATAAATTTCGGGTCTCTAATGACGATACCTATTTTTGGCACAAGCTTATATTCTATATTCGATATTCTATATGGTGTTCCTCCCCACCGCAGTCTGATCCGTGTTAATGTCCCGATTGCCGATGGTTGCCCAAAAATATTAAGCGACTAATCCTTTCCCTTCGACTAATGTTTTATTGTCAGGTTAGATGAGGATTTGTAATTCCAGAGGATATATTGAGATGACTAATTAACTTGGGGAATGAAGCTTTAAAACGATTACAAGGCGGGTTATTTGTAGGTTTTAATTCAATTATTTGCCTCTGACCCTGAAGATATTATAAAATGATCCTTAAGAATTGTTTTTCTTACAAATAAGGTTTCCAACGCATTGATTTCAAGCCCGTTTCGGGGATGATTTTAAATCAGAGAGTGGGTTTTGACGAAGTTTATTGACCCAGGCGCGGGATTCCGTTCTTCAATTGCCACCAGGGTTCTCGTGTTTACACTCCTGCCACAATTTGTTGCATGCTGCAGTTGTAGAAAGAGAAAGACAGCGGAGAAAGTGACTCCACTTGAAATGGATTCGAAATGAAAATGTAGAGCCAACAGATGTGTTTCTTTAGGGGAGACATGTTAAAAATTTTTATTATTTTTTGCAGTGACTTTGATTTATAAATAACAACTGAAATTCATTGAACATTTTTATTTGAACAAACCTACAAGGAACGTGCTTTATATTGCTTCCGTTCCCGACGAAATGTCCTTAATAATTGCACATTAATGTGCAAATCTGAGTGAGCAAAGCCCTTGCCCTCGGCAGGACAAATATTTACACTAAAAGCGAATCATTTCATAACACCAACGGGGGTGGGGGGTCAGAGGTCGTGGGTAGGTGGTCGGGGGATATGTAAACATAACGCCTTCCTGCCACGTGCCGGCCAACATTGGCTAACATATTAATAAACGAAATCGCTCATAAAATTATAGCCACACCATCAACCCCCTTCTGTTCGCAGTTCGCACTTTGTCAAAGGACAAGAAGTCCTGTAGTCGCGGAGGGGTGACAAGCAACCCCACGAATTATGAAATTATTTTTCATAATGAGTCCTTAGCATTTCACCCTCGAAAGGCGAGGTCCCGGCGAGAAGTCGCCGTTTTGTCCCGAACTCGATAAAATCATATTCATACTCGTAGACAGCCGGAAAATGTTGGTCGCGTGCCGCTATTTAGCGTCGATTATCCTCCCAGCATATGCCCCATGTCCTGTCTACGCTTTCGGTATCCTGGCTCCTGTTATCCTGTCAGCCTGTTCGCCTGTCATCGCGGCCTGCCCCGCCCCGAAGATGATTTCTCGCTTCCGGAAGCGGAAGCAGTTCGATCTTTTGGGGCAGATTGGGTGTCAGTTTGGTTGCGGAAATATTGCGCATATTCCTTTGCTTTGGTCGAGCTTTATGTCACCCAGTTCCCCGACCACACATCCTGGCCAGCGATTACGATTAGCTAGTGAATCCTGCAGGGCTAGGACAAAAGCCCTAAATGATGAGTCAGGGCTTGGATTGATGAGTCAGAAAATGGATCAAAAGCCGCACAACAATTGCAATTTCAATCTGGTTCTTGAGCGGAATATCTTAAAAGATTTGTGGATCGATTCTCTAAAGATCTGCATCAAAATCTAAGAGCAAAGTATTTTTTAGATTTTTTGTCAGTTTTTCTGATGGAACTCTGTTGAAAAACTAAGAAAAGTGCGAGAAGGACCCATTTGAGCCCTAGCGATATCTCTGTCAATTCTCATTTGATCCTTAAGCGGAATACCTTAATAGATTTGTGGATCGATTTTTTTATCAATATACATAAAAATCAGAATGTAAAATATTTTTTAGATTTTTTTAAAATTTTTCTGATGGAACCCCTGTGAAAAATGGAGAAATATGTGAGAAGGACCCATATGAGCCCTAGCGATGTCTATATCTTTGCCAATTCTCATTTGATCGTTAAGCGGAATACCTGAAAAGATTTGTGGATCGGTTCTCTATCAATCTGCATCAAATCTTAGGTCTAAATAAATTGTAAAATCATGGATAAATCATAAATGTCTCTTGGCTATCAACCAAATCAATCTCAAACGATTTATGAATTGATTTTCTCTTAATTGAAGGCTGTAAATATTTATGAAATCGAATTCGCTTCGCTCGGATGAAATTCGACGTCTAAACCGCCCCTTTAAACAGCTTGGATCGGAAAACGATGACCTCGAAATATTGTACAAATGGCAATTCATCTTTTTTTCTATTATCCTTAGAGCCTTGAACGCAATTTCTCGCACTGTTCGGGCACTCCTTTGCTTAACCGATCCGGCACCGAAAGGATGTGCACCATTTCACGCTCAAATATTGAAAAATGATGGGTGTCAATATTTGCATATCATTTTCAGTTTCCCAGGGCCAGGGCCAGAGACGCGATCGGGCGGTGCGTGACGGATGCGAGGAGTTCCGGGAAAGGACGGGCGGTCCTCCGGCCCAGTCCCCGATAAGCCGGAGGAAAACGCAACGCCCCCGGCCAAATCCTTTTGCCAACAAAAGGGTAATGGCTGCAAATCCGTCGCGCCATATGCAAATCCTCCTCCTTTAGGGTCCTCAAGATCCGTGCTTAATTAGTACGCAAAATATTTGCCTTAATTGTCGCAAAATAAGGAAACACAGGATGGTTGCGAGTTAAGGATATCCTCGCCTGCCTGCATGTCCTCAGAATTATAATCCCTTCGATCGGATTTTCCGGTCAGCTCCTTGCTACTACCTGCCGAGGGCCGAACAAAGTTTGCACCAATTTTCGCGCATGATCCTGGGGATCAGGGAATCAGGGAGCGATTCCGGTGATTGATCCTGTTTGCCCGATGTGCGGTGACCCGAAATAAAGAAAGCAGATCCCTTTGGCCATTGTGTCCGGCCCGGCTCCTTTCAAGCCGCCCGCTCTAGGATCTCCAGCTGGGCGGCTTACAACTGGACAGGACAATAGCCGGGGCGTTGTTATTGAGACAGTTTACAGGACACTTAGCTCGGCTTAGACGCTCTGCAATGCGCCCTCCATGGATCTCGGCAATACGAAATTGATTTGTCAGCCATCCAGCCATCCAACCGCACGGGATGCCAAGGTATTCCATTGACCACCTACCTAAGAACCTGAGGAAGGTCTCCAGAAAAAGCCAGGAACCACCGCAGAGCGCATGGCATCTTCTTGACAACTCCCCACGTATAAATCAATCAATTAAACTTTTATAATGCTCTGCATGGAAAATATTTGCGATGCCACAAAAAGCAAAGGCAAGTTTTGAGCCAAGTTTCGGTGGCGTCAGCAGGACCTGGACCAGATTGTCACTGAGAGAAATAGGGTTTGGCATTCTGGTAAACTAGTCAAAGAGTTCCTCACCCAACAAAGCCTTTTTCAAATCATTTTTTTCACTGTCGTGGCCCGTTTTGAGTCCTCAGTTGGTAATTAAAATTTCAGCTAATATATTGAGGTTGAGGCTTCAGTCTTTTTTCCTTTTCTTGGGCCAGCGTGCGACAAGCATATGACAGTTTGACAAACGGCAGACAGCCGCTGACGAGGCATGCCCCAATCCCCCACCTTTCGTCCCCGCTGGTAACATTAAAAGTTGCTTTCTGGAATCCGGCGAATGTCCATTGGACGGGGACAAAAATCATATTAAGACGGGCACATTATAAAACGACATCGAGCATGGCTAACCAAATGGAGGTAGCCCCCCGCGAGTGCCTCTTTTGGCCAACAAAGTTGCATAACTTATTAAAAAAACGGCGGAACCCAAACTAAAAAAAAAATACGGAAAACGACATAAATTGCTCATGAGAAATGTCCCCAAAATTGTCTCGACGGTGGAACCGTCTAAGCGCCACTTGGAGAACGGGTTCTGAGGAATCTCGAAGTTTTTTCCAGAGGATCCTCTGAACAGAAGAACCTTCATGAGGTGGGCGCCATTCATCCGCGAATTATTTGTCATTGAACTTTTGACAAATTCCTGGCTAAGTAGAGCAAACTTAACCCCGGGAGTGGGGGTTTCCTGTTTAATTAAAAATGTTTAACAAATATTTATACCATTTAGAAAGGTGCCCATCAATATTAGTCCCGTAAATGTGAAAGCCAAGTCGTTTGGCCTCTTATCCGGAATCTCAATTCCAGCTAACACAATTAATAAAGTTTTCACAAGTCGCCCGATGATTTCCCACTATAAGCCATAACTTTTTCGATGTCAGTTCCCATTCGCAGCATGATTGGAGTCGTAAAAGCAAACCCCTCTTTGGTGGGATTTGCCTGGTGCCTTGTGTCTGGTGCTTGGTGCTAGGTGCTTGTTGGGGCAGTGTTTCCACACAAAGGTCATAAATCGAACAGATGATCGTCATCAAGGAGGATACTCCATTCGGATGAGGGAAAAAGCATATGGACGCTGATGACAGGCACGTTCTGGGGTCCCATAGCTGGAAAAGCGGACCATAAAAATTTTCAAAAATATCATAATTTTTGATTTCCAGCGAAGAACGATGCCATTAAAGGGTTAAAATGAAACCGTAAAATGCAACAATAAATTATGGAAAAACTAACATCAATTAAAAGTCGTAAACCCCAGAAGCTATGGGACCCCGAAGGAGGTGATATGGAAATGCGGTAGCCCTATGAGGGGGGAGGATAATGAACCGCAATCGGGTGATAGATAATAAAAGAGAAAATTAAAATGTTGTGAGAGCTGGAAATAGACAAATAGATCGAAGACACTCGTTAATATCGAACACACACAGAGAGAAATCCGCGGCATTGTTTCAATAGAAAACCCATAAAACTTGGGAAAAATTGAAGCAATTCTGGGCTAAAGAAAAACAAATGCACCGGCCATAAAATCATGAAGAAATGAAAACGCAACTGGCAACGCGTTTATGGATCAACTATATGCTATATATGCCTAAATATATGGCTGGTTCAGGTCGCGACCCCTAACTACACTGAAAAAAAAGTGTCCTTAGGGAACCCTTTCACCCATATTTCTTTCAAAAGTAAAGTAAAACAGTCGGGCTTTTACTTTTTTATATTTTATTTAATATTCCGTTTTACATTCTTAAGAACTAAGGGCTGTTCTAAAGCTATATTTTTTCCTGTGTGATCATAGGGTTGCACTCGGGGATTTTATGGCTTTTCAAATGTTTCCGCAACGCTCGCCTTGCCAGCTCGTTGGGCGATCATAAAAATTTGATTTTCCTCCGTGGCAGCTCATCCTTGGCCTTGGACTCGGCCTGGGCGGAGGGAGGATGGTCGGATGGCCTGTGTTTACCTACAATAAAAGATAAATCGTCTGGTTTGTATGTAGAGCAGACAGCCCGAGGCACAATGGACGCGATCAGCGATCGACAATGGGCGTCGGGGCGAGGTCGTAAACACAAACATTGTTTCAGAGCGCGGACTCGATTTTATGGCCCTGCAGCTCCTTTATCCTTTCGTCGAATGGATCTTCGTTCGGGGGACGTACCTGTACCTGTAGCCTGGGTCTGCTTTCACCCAGAGACTCCGCCTCTGACACGCGCTCGTAAAACCCTTTCGCTGCGGATCGATCTGATATCATTTGTTTATTTCCCGGAGTCTTGTGCAATTAAAAACAATTATATTCCCGCCTTATCGCACTTGGAACTTCACCAAATTTGTCTCTAATTACGCTTAATTCTTCTCAAGATCCAATTTCGATTTAGTTTTATAGTTTAGAAGAGCTACTGTTTATTTTCGAGGGAAAGGCTTGGTGACTTTCTCTGTTGGGAAAGGATTTCCGAAAGGAGCTCGAAGGCGGCTCTTTTATTTTTACGCACAATTAGTGCCATTTAAACATAAAAGATCTTTTATTGGAGTTTACAATACCTTTCGCACAATTAGAGAGAAACCTTCTTAGGGTTGAAACGAAGGTTGCTAATGACTCCTTTATGATCTATTTAAGATAGAGAAAAATGTAACAGGCTTTAATATAATAGCATAAAAAGATTTAAATCTAGTTTACAACTAAAAAATAACTATCCAAAATTTTAACATTTCAAACCATTAATCCCGAACTCAAACAGAAGAAGACCTTCGAGGGTTTAATAATTTCAAGAGCTCTTCTCGCCAGGCTGTGTGTTAATGAAAAGCCCTTAACTTTGCAGACAACTTAATTGACAGAATAATTCATTTTTTTCCACTATTTGCTATTTTTTTATTGTGGCTGTGAAATTGCACACGCGAATGGGAAAATACAAAAGATTTTCGCTTCCATCCATCCGCCGATGATGTGCTCGACAAATTTTTGAAGTGATTTGTGCGGCTGGCCACAAGAAGCAATCGCAATCAAAACGAACGACTTTCGAGTGGGCTGGGCAAATATAATTTTCGCAACATTCAGCAAATAAATAAATAAATGCAACAAATGTGTAACGGGCCTGGGGAGGAGGGTGGAGGTGCCACAGAAATCGCGTTAAGTGAGTGCAATTGACAAAAGGAAGCCAACAATGAGAGGCTCTGGGATGAGGGGCTGGGCTGAAGAAGTTCTTCAGAAATTATGCGTGCGTGAGGAAGAGACACTGGAAGAAAATCTATCAATAAATAAATAATGTATTATACATTATATATTAAAGGTGGAGAGAAAGAATCCCCTTTCTTAGCTCCCATTGAATCGAAAATATCGAACGAAAACCATGTCCTTCTAGTCATGTTTTTCCTGTGTATCCTTAAAAGCCATCGTAAGACATTCTCCCATTGCCTTGGCAACACTTCTCAAAGTCCTCACATCCTTCATCTGTCATCTGCGGTTCTCCCCTAATGAAATCGAATTATGTCAAATATTTGATGAGTTTTGATTTGATTCGATTTGCGCAATTTCTGAATGGGGCTTAAAAAAAAAATAGGAGTCTGGGAAAATAATGCCACCTGCAGTTAGATACCCCTCGGCGACAGGAAATCCGCAAGGACGCCGGCGCCAGCCCAGGACCCACAGGACCTTATCGCACCCAGTCGCATGAGAGTTATGAGTGGACCCAGACTTTTCACGGCGCCTCACGATCCTCTTGATCCTCATTCAGTACCTGTTTTCTAGTTCATAACTCTGTTTTTGTCAACTGGCTCGATATTTTTGTCGCCAATTGCCTGCTTTTCATTCACCAAAGAAAAAACTAAATAAAATAAAATAAACCGAGAACGAAAATGAAACCCTGAACATGTACATGAAAATCAGGTCAGGTAAAAAAGGTTTTTCTTCGTTGATTTTAATTATTATTGCCAGACGTTTATGTTTTTTTTTTTTTTGTTTTTATATTCGATTACCTAAGACAAAGGGAAATCCTTTTTTAATATTGCCTAACAGGGAAGAGGGGGCGGGGCAAATTTATGGCCAAGTCTCCGAGTTGTTGACATTTTCGTTATCGCTTTTCGAATTTTCCTTTCGCTTTTCCTTTCTTTCCTGGCCCGTAGAGTCCTCGGCTCTATCAATGAAATATTGATCGACTCTGGGGCCTCCGGCCTATGAAGATATCATTATGCATCTACCTTTCGCTCTGGCCGACTTTGATTTATATGCAATTATACCTGGAACCTGGGATACTGGGGGAATATTTAAATGTCGCTCTATAAAAATCTTTATCGACTCCGGCGGTTGTAAACTTTCGATGAACCCGCCTCTAGAGTCCCCGAGTTTATTAAAGGACTCCATAAATGCATTTTTCGAAAGGGGCTCCTCTCCTTTTATTAGGTCTTCTTGCTCAGGTGTCCACCCAGGTCTGGGAGATTTATGATCTTCCAGGGATTTGTCTTAAAATCAGCATTGACCGAGCGCGATTGAGTGATTGACATGAGACTGGAAGTAATTTGGAAGTTAATTTAACCAATTCTTGGGAAAAGGATTTAATGACTAATGTATAAGGATCGAGCAGCTATTATATGAATAAAAGTTCCTTATATCCATTGCCTAATCAAAGCTCCAATCTTGAAAATAATTTCATTTAAAACCCGGCCACAAGACCACAAAAACAAAACATATTTGATGGAGAAATGAGCTCGGATTGGGGCTCATAAACCAAACATCAAACGTTTTCGAAGCGATTTAAATGAGTTCGCATTTTGATAGAAAATTTCTCAGCCGAATGCGGTCAGAATGTTTAATTAACACAATAAATGGTTTGTGGGGGGATTAATGGGCGGGCCGGCAAGTGAACCACAAAGGCGGCAAAAATGCTCAACATTAAAATCAAATAAAATTTTGTTCAAATTGTTAAAATTCCAAAACGGTAGCTCGATTCAAGCCATAAAACGCACCCCAAACCCAAGACTCTCCATCAGTCCCGAGAACCTTGCCGCAGAGTAGGCACGTCCACGTCCACATCCACGTCCCTAGAATGGAGTCACGCATGCGCTATGGATTTTTGGTTTCGAGATGGCTTCGTGATACGAACTTTCAAAATCTTTAGGAGATTCTGAAGCTTAAGTTTGAATCTTGAATATTTTTACCCTAAGTAATATCTACTTCTGTATATATCAGGAATCTAGATTCCTGAGGCTTTCCGGGATACATTTGATGTCCCTGTCCCACCTCTAGACCCCTTACTTCACAGTTCCATAAACCTATCGTCGAATATTCCTCCGAAATTACGGGAACTGCTATAATATTTATAATCGGCAAGTGTGAAAAGCGCTGGCGGTCAGAACAAACAAACAGCGAATCCTTTCTGCAGGACACGCCAAGAACCGGCGATAAGCAGGGGCCGGGGGGGTTAGCAAGGAGAGGAACGTGCCTGGGACTTTGGAAAATTTGTTTAGGCTCCTCGAATGACCAATAATTACGGCAACCGATCGTCGGGTATTTGGAATGCTCGCCGCATTTTCGTCTCACATTCACTTTCAAGACGATTTCCTCCGACTAGGCCGCTCCTGAGGGACTTTGAGGGAACCGCACACGGCAGGATCTGAGTCTGAGTGGTATGCCCCATAAATTTGTCCCAAGAAAGCGACCCGATCCGAACGGAAGCAATTCCGTTTTTTATTTATTTGAGTTGCGTTGCATTTCAGTTGTTTTTCGTTTTGGATTTTAATGTAGGGCAACAAAGAGGCCGCAGAACGCGATATTTAAACGCGGTTCAAAGATCGTAGCCCCCGATAAGGAGGAGGGACGGGTTAAAGGGGTTGGGAAGTAGGGTGACAAAAGCGGAGCTGGCCGACTGCATTTTTGATTTCTGTCGGTGTCGGAAAGGCTCAATCGATGTATAATTGATGGAGAATTCGGATAGGTAATCAAAAATTAAATATACAATCAAAGCATTTACGGTTTTTGGATTGGGTTTTTGATTGGGTGATGTCACATTTTTATTTAATTAAGCCATAATCGAGCTAACCTTTTTAAGTTTTGGCCAGAAAATAAAAAAAAAAAACCTATGTCTATTGTTTATGGTTATGAAGCTAATGGCTTTCGCAGATTGTTTATTCATGGCTTCGTCATATATCATGCCTATCTTGAAATTTTTATTATGGTTTACCAATCTGCATAGCCGTAAACTGAACTATATCAAAGGAAATCAAGTTAAGACCAGGAAATGCCTCCATCTTGTCGAAAATAGTCAAAAATATATAAAAATACCATGTTTTTCAAAGCTCGAATTCTAGAACTTCGAAAAAATAGCATTAACAGAGCTGATTTCCCCGTTCGTATAGGTTAACATTTTCGAACATCCCCACACAGACGTATAAGAGATATAACCAATTGAAAAGAGAGCAAATGGCGCATTACAGCGCAACCTGTAGGCAGTATATATGCTCTGCTGTTATTATGAGAGAACTATCGTAGTGTGCGTGTGTGAAAGTGTGTGTGCGGAATTACTGTAGTATGGGTGTAAATATGATGGCAGATATAAGGGCAGATCCGCTGCTCGGCTGTCTCGTTGGTCGAATGAGCGAATATGAGCGTTATGAATTATGTATTTGCTTATACATAAACAAACCTTCTCTTTGCTGGTGGTAGTGGCTTTTTCTTACTGGTGCGCAAGGTGGCTGGCCCCCATACTCCTCCTCCACGACGTCAGCAGACGTCTTCCCCAAAACTCACTTCTTTTACTTCCCTTCTTTAGCGTTTCTTGCCATTTTTTTATATGTAATATTATTCTACTCCTCCCGATTTTATTGGAGCTCTCTTCGGGTTTCTCTCGCTTGCCGAAATTTATGACAGCCCCTGTGGTGCTCCCCCACCCAACCCTTCGGCGGACAGCGACGTCGACGCCGGCAGCGTTATTAATGCTTCCTTTTATTCCAGCTCATTGTTGTTTTTTCGCATTGGCAACTCCCGAGGAGAAAGCAGGTCCTTTCTCTCGCTCTCTCCCAGCCGAATTTATCACATTCCTGGTGCGGTTCTGTAATAAAGTCAACTTTTGCCATGCATTTTCGACATCGGAATAAGTAGCTTCCAGAGTGAGACTCATACTTTTTAATTTCCCAATAAATTAAATGGATTATTCCAAGAATAGAATAGAAATATACCAAGTACTTTAAGGCTTCGTAGTTTCTTAAGTGTAATTTTAACAATTGCTGAATTACTTTTTCCACTAACAATCAAGCAAGTCCGAAAAAACCTTGGAACGTAATCACTCAATTAATCATAACGCATTTGTCAAATGCTTCTGCTAAGCCAGAAACAAATTTCAATTAAAAATTTAGGCAAACCTTATTATCGTCAGGTGTGTGACAAAAGTTTGACAAAGAAACAATTGCAATTAAAACGGCAACTGGTACTAAAATATTTATAGAATAAACTTACAAAGCTGGATATTCTTTGACGAGGAAGCAAGAGGGCGATAGCCATAGAAAAATAATTAAAGAAGTGGGAGTTGCCCAAAAGTCAGAAGAAACAAAAACAAACGGCAAAAACATTTTGATGAATGGCTCATAATATTCCCACACACACACACACACACATGGGCAAATAAAAACTGACGAATAAGCGGAGTCACCCAAGTCAGATTTGTGGGTGTTAGTGGGTGGGGGCTGGGAGCGGTTGGGGGCTGGGGGGCAGACACAATACGAACAATAGCGAAGAACAGAAAATCTTATAAAACCGAAATTAAAAAAGGCAACAACAACTCTCATAACTGCGCCAACGACGGAGACAGCACTATACAGAGAATGAGATGGCGCAACAAATGGCAGGCGCCATTTTGTGCGAGTGGAAGCGAGATGGCCGGCTGCCCAAGGGCAGGGCACTTGGCCCCCTATGAATTATGATAAATTATTAATCTAAAGTACGAGAGAGCGAGAGAAAGTCAGCGCACCTCTCCCGAACAACAACAACAAAGTTGGCCCAAAGGTGAGCCACAATAGGCGGAAGGAAGTTGGACTGTCGCCGACGCAGCAGCAGCAGCAGTAGCAGCAGCGCCTCTGCCGGCGCAACATTTTTCTGCCCCTTTTTTGTGATTTTTTTGTGCGAGCGAGAAAGCAGCTCAAGCTCATAATTTACCGAACAAGTTTCATAAACGTCTCTCCGATTCTCAGGTAAAACAACAGGAGAACACACCTGGGTGGGAGTAAGAGGGCTGGCAACAGTAACAGTAACAGTGGCGGCGCGCAAGCGAGAGGCAGATCGGCTTTTAATAAAAATTATGATGAGAGGGAGCGAGCAAGCGCATATGAAAAATTATATGTATGTGGGTTGGCTGAATGATATAGCCAGGATATGCCGTTTCTGTAATATCGCAGCACACACACAAACACAAACACACGCACACGCAAACGCACACGAACAGCACTTACCAACACCAGCAACGCACCGGAACCGGTCGTTGTGCTCACGAAGCCGAAGCGGCGAGCCGAGCGCCAGCCGAATGGCTCGGCTCGGATACGCCAGCGTAGCTGTTTCAGGTTGGTTCTGTGTTTGTAGTGTTCACTCTTTTTTCGACGCGCCGAACGTACACTACGTTCTACACTCCCGGTCACGTTGCGTATGACTGACTACGCTGCGTATGCGTAATTTGAAAAGTTTTGCCACGGATCCGAGTCCCTGCCGCGAAAATCAAAACAAACGATGACAATCACGGGCCAGCTGCTTGCCGTTTAGTCCGCCAGCTAACTAAGTAGTAGTCGTAATTAGAAAAATCCGAATTAAGTTCAAAATCAGACAGATAGCCAGCGGCAACGCGTGCCGACGGCAAAACGTAAAAAGTGCTAAAAGTTTACTTCGTTACTTCACGGTATGCTAGCAAGAAAAATTCAATTCTTTTTTCCCTTTAACAATCACAATGCAATAATAAACATGGTGCAATGATCAACAGTTAACAACTTGCCACAAAAGCAACAAAAAAAAAAAAAACGAAATCAATACAGAAAACGAGAAAAGAAAGTGCTTGAAGCGTGCGATTTTGCAAAGAAAAAGTTCTCTTGATGAAAAATCACCTGTCCAACGTTTTGTGTGCGATGCGTAGTGACTTCAAGGATAATCACCAGGAGACCATCAATAAAATGATACAATTTGGCACAGTGAAATATGGCATTGTCAAACAGCTGAAGGATCGCGCTCGCAGCGCCGACAAAGGTAAGCTGGAAAATTTAAAATCCAAATCCAAATCGAAATCGAAATCAAAGTGCTTTTCAAATTAATTGTGACCGAAAAAACTCGAAGAAATTAGAAAGTAGTTTCCTATCGGCGGAACATAAAACCAACAAATCTACAACAAATTTCGATACGTAACTGAACCATTTAAAAATGTTTAACAAATTTGTCATGATTGAGGCTATTATTTCCATAATGCCATTTCGACCTACGGGCTCTGACTGTTTTCCATTTTATTGATAAGACTCTCAACTCCAAACTCCGAAATGGATACAAAAACATTAATAATTGTAGCGTTTTCTGGGAGAGCAGAGGAAACTTAATAAAAAATATATATAGAAAAAAAGAGTGGTAGGCAGGCATTTAAAATGTGTCACAAATTTTAAAGAAACATAAAACATTTGGAAATGGAAACCCTGTTTTATGGACTAATTTATACATATAAATTATATTTCTTGGGTTTTGCATTTCCAGTTTTTGATTTGAACGTTAACAGTTGGCTATTGCCATTGGCCAGCCCCCCGATTTGCCTCGTCCCGCGGCGATCTAGTTTTTTTATGATAAATCAAAAATCGATTTCGATTTAATGGAGCAACTTAAAAACGATATGATTTAAATATGGCTTCGGCTTAATAAGTTTTGGGAAAGGCACAAAAATCAAATCGAATCAAAGTTTATATTTTTTTTGGAGGCCTCTCGGCAGGCGTGTTTCTTTAATTGGGTTTTAAAGCTTTGATTTTTTGGATTTTCGGCATTTGCATACCAGAAACAAAAACTGAATTGTACATCATATCGAATATTGTTGTAATATTTTAAAGCGTAATTGTCAGTTTATAATTAAACTCAATAATTAAAAATGAGTTCACATTAAATTTGAAAATTGCTGCCCATAAGCTTTAAAATGGCGATAAAAATTTGGCTTGTGTGAGGAGAGGATGTTTTTTTTTTGTGTTATTTAATTTTATCAATTTGTTTGGCGCGTTTTTTATTTATACACCGCATATGATGGCAGATGTAGTATGTTATGGTATATATATAAGTATAGTTATATATTCATGTGCCTTGTTGCTGGTTTCGGGGGGGATTAATAAATGTTAACTCATTAGTGCGGGATAATAAATTAAATTAATATCGCAAAAAATGAAAATCGAAGCGGCGAGTCCGAGAGCTGTTGCTTATTTCCATATGATTTATATGGAGTATATTTCGTCCGCCGATTCCCCACCGATTCCATATTGAATATATGCATTTGCTGTCTGCGAATATGGAAATGCTCCTGCGATTTGCGTCGCTTTTTGTTTTGTAATCAATGTCGCGATCGCATAACTTAATGACATTAATTATTTAATTATTTTTATTTATACGATTTGACGATTTTTTCGGTCTCTAGTTGTGCCTTATGCTGGGGTTGAGCCCTTTCCTTCTGGATATCAGACCGGACTTTTGATATATTATTCAATTATGCCATATACTTGATTTGCTTCTGCTTCTGCTGCTGCCTTTGCTGTTTTTAGCTCACATACAGTTTGTGTACATTTTATGTAGTTTTTATTTCGAATTCCGTTTTTTTCCCTTTTTGTTTTTTTTGTATTTTTGCATTTTCCAATTGGCTGAACATTTGTTTCACCTCAGGCCAGCGGGCTCACGGTTGGTTCGCAGCGATTTGCATATTGAATATGACGATGGAATAATTGAAAGCCAGCCCAGAACTAAACCCGAGGCGTATGCAAAAGTCAATGGTTAGAGGAATGAACTCCGCGAACCGTCGAGTTCAAGGGAATTCTCACAGCGCAAAGTTCGTTACAGGAAGTGCTATTTACCAGGAATAAATATATATTTCAATTAATTTACCTCGTAGCCAGCCAGCCAGTGAGGATAAAAAATTGATTTGGCGAAAGCTAAAAGTAAACCAAAACCAAAACAAAATTTATGAGCCAAAAGCCATGACAGAGAACGAAAAAGTTACTGCAAAATGTTGTTGAAAATATTTAGACACATAAAATGCCAAAAAGTTGACATTGGTTAATGAGTTGATGGACAGTCGGGGGGTTAGCAATTATGAGTATTCGTCAGAGACACATAGGAATAAGGATTTATTCGATTTAGTTGCGCATGAAGAGTGGAAATAATTCAGAGGCTGAGCGAATGGCCAAATTTATGGCTTGACTTAATCCACCTTTAAACTGGCGCGATTTAATTTATATGGAAGAAAAACAATGGGAAATATAATTTCCTGCCGACAGACTGCGTCTCGTTTCACAATTTCATATTTATTTATCTGCCAGATACGCACGGAACGTTGTCAGTAGAACAAAATACATTTTGGGTATTTGGGTAGACAAAAAAAAAAAAAAAATAAATCTTCAGCCACCGCGAATCGATATATATGTACATATACAAGTATATAGATTAGGTTAAATGTTTGGATATATTGTAGATTGTTTGGGGCGCCCACGCGTTTGAGGAACTGAAATACGCGCAAACTAAAATCGAAATGGAAATCGAATCGGGGCGCTAAGGCAATGGCCTCAGATACTCCGCCATCGAGCATCGTCGTCGGGTTACACCAACAGCACACCAAAAACACCAACACAATAAACAAGCTGCGTTTATTGTTATTGTAAATTTAACAATTTTATTACCAATTGCAAAATGACTTAACCATGTTCGAGACAATTTTATGTTCGTCATAATTGGAAGTTGTTTTATTTTGCCTGTGAGCTGTGCGTTGTGAACTGCAAGTCGCCGCCGCCACTGCGGCCAGTCGATGTCTGAAAGGTTTATGGCAACATTATAATTAATTTCAATTAATTAAAATACACTTCACTTATCAGCAATCATAATCATAACTCCTCGTTCGAGCGGTTTCGTTTTTGAACTGCAATTGTAACGAAAATACCGAGAAAAAATACAATCATTTCATATAATATTTCACAAAGACGAAGCGTTTTTGCGATCAAGAAGTTATAATAAAAATAATATTAATGCGATCGATATGCAAATGGCGCTGATAGTCACCAGGCCCCAGGTCTATCTGTGTATCTTTTTTTTCTTCTTTGTACTGTATCTGAGTATTTGAGTATTTGAGTATCTGAGTATCTTTTGTGGTCGAAAACAGAAAACTCGCCCAACTCGTTTGATTTGTGCAGAAATATGTTTTATTATATATATCGAACGATGTGGTATGGTGGCTCTTGTTGTTGTTGTCGTTGTTGGCTTTAACTTATCATAAATTATATTTTATGTGCGTGTGCGGCAAAAGTTGGCAATGTTGCTAGTGTTGCTGGTGTTGCTGGCGGACCAATCTGTGACTTGGTTTGCTTTTTAGGCTCGCCGCGATTAATTAGTCAGAGGCACTGGACCAGGCCAAACGGCTGTCAACTGCTTTCTCCCCTTCGGACAGCTCACCTGGCAACAAGTGAGCATCAGTCGGGCAGCAGAGGCAGAGCAGAGCAACTGCAGAAGGCAGAAGTGGCAGCAACACGAGCATCACCAGCCATAGTAGCAGCAACAATTGCAACTGCCGGCGATCGACTTGAAGACTAATTGTGGGCAGCAGCAGCAGCAGCAGCAACAAAAAATAGAAAACAGCTGCGGTTGAGGGACAAGGAGAGAGAACACATGCTTTAACAAGAAATGTAATTGCATTCAGCCTCAGAAAGAGCCAAGAGCCAAGAGCCAAGAGCTAGGAGCTTGCAACTTTAACGCATTGCAACGAACAATTGACGGCGATTAAGTCATATGCAGTGGAGCGGTTGAGGTTGAGGGGGTACGGAGACAGTCAACAGGTAGCCAAGTTATCGGGAAATGGCCAACAATCGCAATCCCAACCAGGCAGTGACTATTTTGGTCTACCTCCAACTCTGAGCAGCTAGCAACAGCAACAGCAACATTCCAATACGAATTATTGTTACTTTTATAATTAGTCACAATCATAATGGGTTTTTAAGTTTTTAAAGAAAAACTATTTAAAATAAAAAATTAAGCACAATCTATAAAGCAGAATCTTTCTTTGCAGACACAGGCAGCGATCAAGAGGAGAATGGTGGCTGCTCGCCATTGACCACGGCCACCACCACGGCCAGTCCCAGCCGGAGTCCCGAGCCGGAAGATCAGGATCACCAGGTATCCTCTCCCCTCACAGAACAGGTAGAACAGCCCTTCGAATCGCTGCAACCGAAAACAGAAATCGAACCCATAGAGGATAACAATAATAGGGTAGAAATGACCAAACCAAATTCTGAAGATCGGAATCGGGAGCGAGAGCCCAATGCCAGTGGCTCCATGCCCAGTTCCCCGGTGGCCGAGGCCAGTGCCGAGGAGGCGGCCACGGAGAGAGCTCCGGAAAAGGAGAAGGACATCGAGGTCGATGTGGAGATGGAGATGGCGGATGAGCCAAGAAGTGTCCTACCCGCCACGGAGATGGGAAGTCTGCCCGGAGCAGCCGGGGCTCCCGTGACCCTCGAGGCAATCCAGAACATGCAGATGGCTATTGCCCAGTTTGCGGCCAAGACCATTGCCAACGGATCCACCGGAGCAGACAATGAGGCTGCCATGAAGCAGCTGGCCTTCCTCCAGCAGACCCTCTTCAATCTGCAGCAGCAGCAGCTGTTCCAGATTCAGCTCATCCAGCAGCTCCAGTCCCAGCTGGCCCTCAATCAGGTCAAGCAATCGGAGGACGATCAGGAGGAGGAGCCGGAGCAGGAGACCGAGCAGGATCAAGAGCTGGAGACGGATACCTACGAGGAGGAGGAGCGCATCGCGGACATGGAGCTGCGTCAGAAGGCTGAGGCCAGGATGGCCGAGGCCAAGGCCCGCCAGCATCTGATCAATGCCGGTGTGCCTCTGCGAGAAAGCTCGGCTTCCCCAGCGGAAGCCCTGAAGAGGAGACGGGAGCACGACCAGGAGTCGCAGCCAAGCCGCCGACTGAGCTCCGAAGCCTGCATCAAGAGGGAGAACCACTCCCAGCAGGATGCCCTCGCCAAGCTGAAGGATCTCGAAAACACTCCCCTGCCGTTCGGTTCGGACTTGGCCTCCAGCATCATCACCCACCACGATGACCTGCCGGAGCCCAACTCCCTGGAAATGCTGCAGAAACGCGCCCAGGAGGTCCTGGACTCCGCATCGCAGGGCATCCTGGCCAATAACATGGCCGATGACTTTGCCTTCGGCGACAAGTCCGGGGACGGAAAGGGCCGCAACGAGCCGTTCTTCAAGCACCGCTGCCGGTACTGCGGGAAAGTCTTCGGCTCCGACTCTGCCCTCCAGATCCACATCCGATCTCACACCGGAGA
Source organism: Drosophila vallismaia (assembly GCA_035047325.1). Taxonomy (NCBI): domain Eukaryota; kingdom Metazoa; phylum Arthropoda; class Insecta; order Diptera; family Drosophilidae; genus Drosophila; species Drosophila vallismaia. Next base: position 19,054,242 of record JAWNPU010000090.1, on the reverse strand, counting down.
GCGGCCCTTCAAGTGCAATGTGTGCGGGAGTCGCTTCACCACCAAGGGCAACCTGAAGGTCCACTTCCAGCGACATGCTCAGAAGTTTCCCCACGTGCCGATGAACGCCACTCCCATCCCGGAGCACATGGACAAGTTCCACCCGCCTCTGCTGGACCAGATGTCGCCCACAGACAGCTCCCCTACCCATTCGCCAGCGCCACCGTCCGGTCCATTTGGTTCGGCCTTCCCTGGACTCCAGAATCTCTATCGTCCGCCCATGGAGATCCTGAAGAGCTTGGGCGCCGGTGCCCCGCATCCCTTCTTCCCTCAGGACTTGCCCACGGATCTCCGCAAACCCTCGCCGCGACTCCAGGAGGAGGAGGAGGAGGCGATGGAAGCAGTTCCCGTAAAAAGGGAGATCGTTGAGGAGGAGAAGAATGCGCATCAGCAGCAGCATTGCGAGCAGGAAGAGCGGGCATTGAGCCAAACAGAAGAGGAACAGGATAACCGCAACTCCTCGCCGGCGCCAGAGCCTCTGCCGCTGGAGGTGCGCATCAAGGAGGAGCGCGTGGAGGATGAGCCTGAACAGGAGCCGGTCCAGAAGGAGGAGCGAAGGAGCCCGTCGCCCTTGCATAATCATCAGCCCTCTCCTCATCACCTGCACCGCCCCAGCCACCTTGGATATCCGCCAGTGGTGCAGCCCATTCAGCCACCCGCCCTGATGCATCCACAACCCTCGCAGGGATCCCAGTCGCACCTGGACCACCTTCCCACGCCGGGTCAGCTGCCGCCTCGCGAGGATTTCTTCGCCGATCGGTTCCCGCTCAACTTTACAACCGCCAAGACCCTGTCGCCGGAGCACCACTCCCCGGTGCGCTCGCCCGCGGGCGCTGGTGTGCCTCCACCTGGAATTCCTCCGCCTCACCATCATTCTCACCACATGGCCAGGTCGCCTTTCTTCAATCCCATCAAACACGAGATGGCCGCTCTGCTCCCGCGTCCCCACAGCAATGACAACTCCTGGGAGAACTTCATCGAGGTGTCGAACACCTCCGAGACCATGAAGCTGAAGGAGTTGATGAAGAACAAGAAGATCAGCGATCCCAACCAGTGCGTCGTCTGCGACCGAGTCCTGTCCTGCAAGAGTGCCCTCCAGATGCATTATCGCACCCACACCGGCGAGCGTCCCTTCAAGTGCCGCATCTGCGGCAGGGCCTTCACAACGAAGGGAAATCTGAAGACCCACATGGCGGTGCACAAGATCCGTCCGCCAATGCGCAACTTCCACCAGTGTCCAGTGTGCCACAAGAAGTACTCCAACGCACTGGTCCTGCAGCAGCACATCCGCCTGCACACCGGAGAGCCCACTGACCTGACGCCGGAACAGATCCAGGCGGCTGAGATCCGGGATCCGCCTCCTTCGATGATGCCGGGACACTTTATGAATCCCTTCGCAGCTGCCGCCTTCCATTTCGGAGCTCTGCCTGGAGCAGGAGGTCCTCCGAACCCCAACCATATGCACAACGGAGCCCTCGGATCGGAGTCCTCGCAGGGTGACTTGGAGGATAACATGGACTGTGGCGAGGACTACGACGACGATGTCTCCTCGGAGCATCTGTCGAACAGCAATCTGGAGCAGGAGCAGGGCGAGAGGCCACGATCAGGAGACGACTTCAAGTCCTTGCTGTTTGAGCAGAAACTGAGGATCGATGCCACGGGAGTGGTTAATATGAATCCTGTGCGACCACGGTCTTCAGCCTCCAGCCATGGCGGCCACTCTGCGGGCTCCACTTCGGCCCCGACCTCACCCACCACCACGACGGCTGTCGTCCAAAAGCCCAGTGCCTCGCCTGCCCGGTCGGAGGCCTCCCAGGGAGCTCTGGACTTGACTCCTCGAGCCCAGCCTGCCGCCAGGTCTCCTCTGCCCGCCTCCATTGACAAAAAGCCCGTTATCAGCAGTCCGCCCACCTTGCCACGCAGTCCCAACCACGGTCCCACCTCGCTGCTGACCTCCCCGCTTCCCCCAAGCGTTGGCATCGATTGTCTACCCCCGGGCCTGCAACACCACTTGCAACAGCAGCACCAGCACCTCATGCACCAGCAGGCAGCTGTGGCAGCAGCGGCGGCCGCCCAGCACCATCATCACCAGCAGATGGCGGCTCTGCACCAGCACCAGGAGCAGCTCCGTCGGGAGGCGGCCGAGGCACAGCAGAAGGCTGCGGCGGCAGCAGCGGCGGCAGCGGCAGCAGCAGCGGCAGCCGCCCAACGCCAGACCTCCCCTCAACCCACCCAGCCGCAAAGGCCGGGAGATGGGGGAGTGGGCCAGCCGCCCAATCCGATGATGGGCGCCCGGCCGCCCTTCGGCATGTTCCCTAACCTGCCGCTCTTTCCGCCCGCCACCACCCAGAACATGTGCAACGCCATGAACCAGATCGCTCAGTCGGTGATGCCGGCAGCTCCGTTCAATCCTCTGGCTCTGAGTGGTGTCAGGGGCAGCACCACCTGCGGCATCTGCTACAAGACATTCCCCTGCCACTCGGCCTTGGAGATCCACTACAGAAGCCACACCAAGGAGCGGCCCTTCAAGTGCAACATCTGCGATCGCGGCTTCACAACCAAGGTGAGTTACATTTCCTTATTGTAGATTAGCAAATTCTCGGGGGGTTTCTATATCTTAGTTGGGGGTATATTGGATTAGTTAAAGGCATCAATTAAACAAGAGTTTTCTTTGTTTTGTTTGATTTACAGGGCAATCTCAAGCAGCATATGTTGACCCACAAGATTCGCGATATGGAGCAGGAGACCTTTAGAAATCGTGCCGTAAAGTATGTAAGTCTTTCAATCTAGTCCCCTCCTAATCCTTATCCTTTTCTTTTTTTTGCTCTTCCCTAAATGATGTCCCCCAACCGTACCCCCGAGAGAAATATTAAATTCCTTTTCTTACCAAGCTTTTCCCTTTGATTATCTCTCGTTGTAGATGAGTGACTTGAACGCCGATCGCGAATAAGTAAAATCTCAGTTACCGCCAGCACGATCCCTCCCAAAATCGCCACCCACGGGGTGGAGATAGCCTTGCTGGCGATCGCGGCCCAGAATCAGAGTCAGTCAGATGGAATCGATTCTCGCAACCCAATGATCTCAAGAAGTAGAGCAAAATCGGAGAGAGAGAGAGATATGTAGAGGCCGAATCTGGTAAAGATCAGTCGTGTACACAAATACAAAATCGTTTATATTTATAAAATGTTGCCCACAAAAATATTATTTGATTGTTGTTTCGAAAAAAGAAATGTGAAAACGAAAAAGTTGCTAACAACAAACGGGGCTAGATCCATGATTATGCTCCGAGGCAGCTCTGAGCAGCTTTCATAAACAATTTTTTATGATCTGTCGATCTGGATGTGGATCTGGAGAACCATATAGCCTCCCGATATACCAATATGCCGGCGAGGACGGATCATGAAACGTATCCAAAGATGCATCAAAAGCGATTTGCGTTCCAGCTAAACAAAAGTGAATAATTTCGATTTGAAAATCGTAGAACCGGGAGATGGAACCAAAGGCTGCTTGGTATGAAGAGACTGATAGCGTTTCATGTTCCACCAACACCATAAACCTCTAAGAACAGAAACAGGCACACGGATGTATCTTGCATCTGTATCATTGTATCTGTATCTGAAGCAGAAGCAGGAGCAGCTGAAGAAGCCAAAAGTGAAGGCGTAGTAAAATCAAAATTCGAATTTAAAGCAAATCTTAAGGTATATGCTTAAGTAAATATGATAGGTACCTAAGCAAGATTCAACCAGATATGTGTACATACATATATTATAACCAAAACCCCATAAAACACAGAGACACACATATGTTAATAATCTATTTGGAATGTGCAATAAAACGACATGCTATAAATTTAGATGCGAACGCCGAGCGCAGGCTTTTGTTTCCTACTACTCGTAAATTAGATTTATTTTCCACCTCTTGTACATATTTCGTATACAAAAAAAACACACTCTTTATGATTATTATTAATTATGGCATAGAAATTTCGAAATCCAAGATTGGGTTAGGAATAACGCAAAAAATAAAAAAAAAAAAAAACAAGGAAAACAAACATACAAAAATATATATGAGAAATTGTGATATTAAATGTAAAAAACAAAAAAAAAAAAAAAAAGAAAATACAAATTAGAAATCGCTGGTTGGGAGAGGGCAAGGACACCCACCCAGTCGAAGGCCCAGCAAAATGCTTTCCATATCACAGATGAGAGAACCACAAAAGATATCTAACATTCATAGTTAATTTAGTTGTTAGCCAAGGGGACAATCCCCGATCCAAGGAACACACCGAAACACACCTAAACACACCCAAACACAACTCACACACTCTCTAATTTCACTTCATTGGAAGAATTAACCTCTAGACTTAAGTACATGTATTGATTACCACACTTAAATTATACACAGATACAAATGTATCTCAATCTGTTCGTAAGCATTAAGAATAGTCTCATAATTTATTATGCAAAACCAAGAAGAAAGAGAAAAAAAAAACAGAACACAGAACAAAACAAATGCAAATAAAAGTAAATTTATTGACAAGAACAAATAAATATATGTATTTAAGTTATGAAAAATTAATAAGTCACCTTGCTTATTCTTGTTTCGGGACATCAGGTTGGGTTTTATCGCGATGGAGGTTCTGGGAAAATGCCGAAAAACGTCTTTCCAAGATTTTCGTGGTAACAGATGGCTCTAGCTCTGGCTCTAACCGGGGCTGTAATAAAAATGATTAGTCAAGTTTATTATCGTCATAATCTTTTAATTCGAAATCGAAACGGAATATCGACAGAGCCAGCAGATCGGATCGGATTGGATATTGGATGGGATCCGTACCAAGCACAGTATTAAGCCTGATCTGATCCATAGCAATGAAATATTTTTATTGCCTTTTAAATTGATATTTTACCTTCAACAAATTTTTGCTGCCTGGTTTCGTCGTTAGCTTATTCTGGTTAACTTTTTGTTGGTTGTGGCTTCGATGAGATCGCAGCGACCGATCGCCGTGGCATTTTAGTCGTTAATCAAAAAATTTCTCGTTGACAACGCTTTGTCATCTTTTTAATGACGGACACCCGCTGAGTTCTGAGTGTGTGTTGTTTTGTTTTGGGTTTTTGTTATTTGTTTGTTTGTCCCTAGTGGCTTGTGATGGATGTTTGGACTGGTTTCGATTTGGAAATGTCATTTACATCTTCGCACTGACCACGTAGTCATAGATGGACATAGGAAACCAGTAAGAAACTGCTCTTGAATTAATTTCTTCATCGCTCTCTTATTAAATGCAACATCTGCTCCGGATACAAGACACAGCTATGCCGATGGCGAGTAATTAACACTGTTAATATGCCAACTCGTTGACAAACCGTCATCGCTGGAATGCAGGGGGAATAATTACAGATCCGATCTGGACTGCATATCATTTCTTTCATTCCGCCATCACTCAGCGGCGGAGAGCTGCTGTAGGTAGTCCTGTATCTGTCAGCACCGCACCTTTAAGATACATTTCGAAGGGATCCGAGGAAGCATACCCATACCTTTGGCAGCCAGAGGGTTGCTACACAAGTTGAGTTATTGTTCCATGCGGATGTTAATTCGGGGTGTGTAATTGCCGCTCTCATTCCATCAGTTTATTTACAAGTTTTAAACAGTTTTGTCACACATCCCGGTCCCTATCCCGTTTCCGCTCCGTTTTTTATAACCCATTTCTCTGGCTTTTTAGTTTAGTTTAATTTGGGGCAATTTACTGGATTTACTGCACGAGAGGGCAAACGTCTCCATCGACGCTTAAATGCCATCAAATTGGCAATAACTGGCTGAAAAACAAATAAACTTGCCTCTCCACGCACTAACTGCAGCGACAACACCAATCCGTTGATAACTATTAAGATAAGTATTGCAACCATATTCGGACTCGGTCTCGGATCGGGTTTGGTTTTGGGTTTCGGGTCTCACCATTGGCGAGGTAAATCCTTGAAAGCGCTGGCAATAAATGCAAAAATCCTTACAAATAATATGAGAACGGTTATGGGCCAGTGTACGGGCTTATCGCAGGCATAAAACCAAACTCGCCCAGCCCGGCGACAACGCAAACACCGAAAACAATCTAAACAAGAAAAATTGCACAAATTGCCGGGCTTCACTTTGGTTCTCAGCTCTCGGATCCCATCGCCGTCTCAGCCTTCTGATATCGCAGCTCCCGGCCACATCATCATCGCACCACCATGGGCTCGATTGGGTTTTTAAAGCTCACAAAGTCTTAATACAAGGGATTGTAACATAGGATATATAAATCCTTGAAATACCTTGCTTATTGATCAACATTTCCTGATTGTTTTCGCTTGCTTTGATATCACCGATCGAAAGTTTATTTATAAGGCGCAAGGTACTTGCTAATCAATGTCATTAATCTTTGTTACATTATCGAGCTGGACAATTAATGGAAACTGCTTTTGAATTTCGAGTTTCGAATTAAAAAGTCGATAAAGAGTATCAATGAGCTGAGTGTTATTCCGCCAAACCAGCCCACTGTGCCTCTAAACCAGCAACAACCAGCAACAACCGGCAACAACCGGCAACAAAAGGCAATAACACCAGCAACACCCCTCGAGTGGGAGGGATGGGTGGTGAGTACGGATTCGAGTATGGGTCTGGGCTAAAACACTTCAATAGGAAAATCTAACGATTTGTTTGCATTTTTATTATTTCCTGCTGCTGTTGCTGTTACTGAAATTGTCACAAAATAAAATAAAACTAACAATCATTCCAGCAAATATCAACAGGAATATGGCCATGCACCCCTCCCTACAGTACTACCTCCTTATGGTGGCAGCAGCACACCCGCCTTAATGGTGTTTGAGTAGCCGTATCTGTGTATCGCCAAGTGTCACTTTGCCACATCATTTGGCCCCGACACACAATGGCGGCCTCCGTTTGAGTCGCCTCTGGAAAAGAGTCGGATCTCCAGCATTTTGACGTCGGCAGATTCGGAGGTAAAGGCTTCCAAAGATCACCAGCTTCAAGTGGATGCTGGGGAATCAATAATGCACAGGGAAAAGGCTTTAATATATTAAGAAGTTGTACTTTCCTGGGTTATCTAAACGAGAGCCTGTTTTTTCTCAGTGATCGTCTAAGCTAGAGCCCAGACTGGAGACCTGGGACCCAAGTCTGACATGCGTTCGCATTTAGGCAACATTATGCAAAGGATTAGTTGACAGCCAGGCAGGATCCTGTATAGAAAAAGCCATATCCCCTGGTCACGTGTCGATGGCTCGTGGCTGTCTGTTTGGGTAATCGACACCATCATAATATTGCCTTGCCAGATTAATTGGCCAAAAGATATGTATTTCAGTTGCTAGCTTAAATATATGATATATTTGCGGCCTGTTTGATTTGCTCTTGCGGTGGTCTCAGGAAGCACCCCAGAACACTTTTGGGATTAGCAGGAAACAAAAACAGGGCGAGGAATATTATGACCCCGATTCAGATGATTTATTTCGGGAGATGAAGGTTGAGGTAATAACTTTTGGAAGGGCTTGTAGTGCAATCAAGTTTCGGCCAATACGCATCCTGGCAGCCATTAGGACAAATGAGACTGGGACTTCGCAGAGACAATCGAAGGCGATTGACTTGGCTGGCAACGCCCTGTCAGAGTCGAATAATTTGCGCTGTTTTCCAGCTTTTCCCGCTTTTCCGCTTCCCTGGCCTCGCTGCAAATGATGAGGCATTAATCGGGACGATCGGCCCTGCCCTCGGGGCGTGGAAAGGAGCCGAAACAAAATGGAATCGAGGATTGGGAACGGAGCAATCTGGTAAGACAAAGCCCGGGTTGGGAATTCTAAGCGGGATGCTGATGCCGGACATTTGCAGCAGTCAGCGCGATTTACTGCTTGGCTGCTTAGCCCCCTCTACGGCTCTGGAGTGGGCGGGTTTGTGAGGAATGGCCATGTGATTACATGAAAAACACTGAAAAGCGAGTCAACTTTCAAACCAATTTTTGCCATGCGGCAGCCCAGCGCAAAGCGGAGAGCCAAGTAGAAAATTACTACAGTTTATACTCCCGATACAGATATAGTGGAGCCTGAAGGGAGGAGGAGCTCAGGCAAACAACAATCCCGCAATCCCAGCAGCAATTTTCAAAATTTCAATCCCATTGCCCCCTAGTTATACTCTAACAAAGGGTTTATAAAACTCTTTAATACCTTGAAAATATGCATATAGTTTCTATAACATATTAAACTACTTGACATATTTAATTTACTTAGGCTTATTTAGGATAAAATGAAACTTTGAACTATACTAAGGACTAAAGGGTATAGTCGCACCCTCAAGAGCATTTTAATCTTCGACCTCGCAAGGACATTAACTATAGTTCCAATGGTGTCCTGTTTAGAGGCAAACCAAGCCAGTGATTTGTTTGCTTCTGAATGTTGGCAATGCTGTGCGGTGTGTTTTGGGGCTGGCCGACGTTGCCAGCGCTACTGATGATGAGTTCGCCGGCGGACGATCTAATTTCTCATGCTGGAATCATCGATTCATCGTTTTGTGTTGCGCTGTAAATCAACGGGACAAAGACCCAATCCGAACCGACCCGGATATCAGTTCTCTGTCTCCTGTCCAGAGCGCCACCCCATCACCCCATCACCCCATCACCCCATTACCCCATCACCCTCTCATCCCCTGGCGTTCACGGCTCCAATCAATCCAATCCAGTCAACTCCTGCCACCCACTGTCCAAATCTAAGCGCTTCAAATATATTTTCCCCCTCGTTTTGGGAGCAGAAACGCGGCATAATTGCCGTTTTGTTCGGGAGATACGAATGGAAAATCTGGGATATGGCCAAAAGGGGGCGGCTGGAAAAGGGGGAGGGGCTGCAAATACAAATTGCACGTTTCAACCCGAATTGCATGAGAGTGTGTTGGTCGGTTGACTGGTTGGTTGGCTAGCTGGCTGGCTGTTTCTTTTTTTCTTCTAAAAGCGAGTGTTTGGGTCAAATCAAAAAATCACAACAAAATTACTTGCCTGTCATGAAATTTGCCTCGATTTTGTTTTCTTCTCTCTAGACTTTTTTTAGTATTGCGGATGCAAAACGTTTTGCTATTTTATTTTTTATCCTCTGCCCCTTTAATGCAAACGAAGAAGTATCTGAAGAGTGTAAAGTGTTCATGTGCTTTTGAGGTTGTTTTTTCCTCTTTTTTGTATATTTTTTTACAATGTTTTGGGTGTATAATTTGAATTTACAGTCAGTGGGCCGCCTTCCGCTACATCAAATTATTTGCCAGACATTGAGGCAATTTATTTACCCTTTTGGGTAGTCCGAAGTTGAATATTAAATCATTTCGATAAAAACGGATTAGCTTTAGGTGTTGGTTCACTTTTAAAACTTGAGTCAAAAACAAGTTAAGGTATTGAATACAATCAGAGATACCTTTGGAGTTGGCGCTTCCGGAACTTTTAAATATGAGGAATGCTCCGGCTTAATCCAAGGATTCAAACTCCCAAGTCTGTGCTCTCTTTAGATATATTTTCATCCCAGAAATCCATAGATTTCGAAGCACTGTGCCGCATTTCCAATCAACGTGACGTATGAGTGTTTGGTTGTTTGTCAGCTGAGAGCTTTCTGTGTGTCCAACTTGGGTTGGCAATTGGGATTGGAACCAAGACTGCGACTGAGTCTGAGTCTGGGTCTGAGTCTGGAAAGGGGGAGAGATACTGGGGGTCTTGGGTCCAAAAAAAAGCTGCCTCCATCGGTCGCTCCGTTGGCTGGCAAACCTGGCTGGTTGGCTTGTTGGCTGGTCCCGAGTGGAATATGCAATTATGTATTTTTAAGTTCATGTTTTTACATTTGCCTTTGCTCCGTCTCACTCGCTCTTCGACTCCATCCCTGTGCCCAATTGCTGTAAATATAAAATTGCAGCAATTTTCTATGACTTGCCTCGATTGGAGTCGTCGACGACGACGACGACGAAGCGAACTCCATTTTGGCAAGGGGTGGGGTTGCGAGGTGGCAGCCAGGCAATTCTGGTGGGTCTTGCGTCTGATTGCCGCTCTCCTCCCTCTTTCTGCGGTCTAACAACCGCCCTGTGGGTGGTAGCGGTCCCAGTTATTATGAATTGCTGCAGCAAATTGCCAGCAAACCGGCAACACCGGGGGGAAGGGATCTCGGCCGATTATCGACAATCGTGCGGCATTATGGAAGATGTCTGTCTAGCCGGAAGGGGCATGCTTCAAAGGGGGACTAAGTGCCGGCAGTTTAATTGACTCGGCCCGTGCACACCTCTTAATTGATGCGAGCCGACTTTGGAAAATAACCGCAACATCAACAGTTAGCCGAAAATTCATTGAATTGGCCCAAACAGTGCGAAACATTTGTCCGCCAATGCACGGAGCTCGGTCTGCAGATATAAAAGACCATATGCCAGACCCCCTCGGATGGCTACACTGAAAGAAACCACACTATCCTTTCAAAAAACACATCGGTTGTTTCTTTTCTCCGATTTTATTCGTTTCTTTGAATGTAGCCGAGACTAGCCCAGCATTTAGCCATCGATTGGCGACCGTCGCCGACTTCACAGGTGCGAGCCCAGGTGGAAGACAGGGGCTGGTCAAAAGGGGGGACTTTAGCCACAACTGGGAGGAGGTGGGAGCAGGTGGGTGAGCAGGCAGTTGCCGCTTTTCGGGTGTCAACTACAAAATAACAACAAAATGTTTCGCGCTCTTATGACTCTCGTTTCGGCCGCTTTGAAAAACGTGCTTGGTGTTGTTTGTTTTTGGCCAACTCGAGTGGCTTGTGGCTAAAACCATTGTCAGCTGTGAGCTCTGGGGACTTGGTTATTATATTGGATACAAAATGTTTCCATCGCAAATCATTGGCCTTGCATTAAGTTTTGCCAGTTGGATTCCATTAAATGTGAAATGTATTCCTTTGCTCCATAAACGTTTTTTATGAATTCCCCGTAGCCATTAATAAAAAATAGACAAGACTCGGTGCTGGTTTCTCAAAATATTCAGAGTTCACGGAATGAGATGCACTAGGCAGTCCGAAAAGTTGTCAATCGATTCTGGGGAAAATGGCATCGCATTTGCATTGGATCTGAAGTGGTCAAGTGGTGGACTCCGGATCTTATGCAAATCGCCATCGTTGGTTCGAAAGGAATTTAATTCAGAAATTTTCCACTTTGTGTGTTTCATTCACAAATTGCAAAATCCTCGCCAGCCTAGCCAGCCTCGACAGCCTCGGTCTTTGAATTTTTCCGCGCTAATTCGACAACCGATTCGATATATAAACATATCCTATAAATATGTATGGATGGCTCTGGCAGTAACCTAATGGCACTTGCTCGGATTTCTATGTGGCTTCAAAAGGCGAACTCGCTGCCCAAAAACCTCCAGTTCGAAATGCATTTTAATCAATTACGAAAATTTGCTCACATGCCGGAATATACAATTTAAATTACACCCTGTCGTCGCCCCAATATCTTTATCACATGCAACTTATATACGTGTATGTGAATTTACTATACTATACTATATATCGTATATATATGTATCGACGATTCCAGATTGCGATCGGTGCACTGATTTTTATTGCCCTGTGCGAATTCTTGTTTGTTTTCATTATCGTCGCTGCAGTAATTTTCACTTTTCATCGAATTCGCTTCATTATGGTTGGAAATAGTTTTCAATTACCATTTAACCGAATCGATAAATATTATGGGGCAAAACATTGTAAGGAATTCGATGGGTAAGCAATCAGAATTACTACAGCCTGTCAAATCAGAGATAGAGACAGATTTTCCCATCTTGCTTATGAATAGGAACATAAATGAATCGAAGCTCTCTCCCATTTATCTGAAACTCGGATCGCACCACAAATTTGTTTGCCATTTTATCTAACAAGCCAAGTTAGTCGAAGCCAAGTTTGCCTAAAGCTTCCATATCGGCCACTGAATTGGACTGGAAAACTGAACAAACCGAAATCGCTTGAATATGGAAATCAGTGCATATCGATGGAGAAGGAAAACGCCAACACCAGCTTGCAGCTTCTGGTTGCAACTCCTACTTTTGTTTCTGTTGCAAGTCCAGGTCCTCAGATCCGATGCCCAATGTCCGCTGTTTTTCTTTTCCATCTATACAATGTTGGGCTTTTGTGAACTCCTTGTATTTGTATTTGGCCAAATGAATTGCACTTTGTCCCCCGCCAGCTCCTCAGATTGAGCTTGAGTTCATTGGAGAGCCCCTCGGGATCCCCCACTTCCATTACTATTGAGTGTTTTTTATTCGACATTGCACTTGGCAAAAATCTTTCAAGAAGTTCAAGTAGATTTTTAGGGGGATACGTCAAGAAAAGTCTTTTAAATTTAGACAGTATCACCTTCTCCGTATTCTGTCTATCAAATTATTTAAATACTTTTCTCTCAGTGACTTTTTGCATATTGACTTTGATACTGCGATAGTGAGAAGGAGGAGGTGGGCGAATCCGAAATGGGCGACGCCAGGGCCGATAACAAATCGCAGATACATAATTAAATTACAGCGTTTTAATTTCTGTAATTAGTCACGACTTCCACCCAAAACAGGGCTCCACAGCAGGCTAAATCCGTGGCGCCACCGCCGCCCTGGAGGTCCGGGATGTGGAGGTTCTCCCGCCAGCTCTAAATCCAAAGTCCAATAGCAGAAATACTGCAGAAGTACCCGTGCGATCGGCAGTTAGATCATCAAAATGATCTAGTTTTTGGCGGGAGAGCGTGGGCCATAAATATTGTGAGTTGGCCAATGGAAAGCGGATGAAAAATATGCAAAATATTTGGACATTGCGTGTTGCTGCCATCTATGAAGGGGCAGGTCCAGGTGGTGGCTGGGGGCGGACATGGGGCAGGTGACTGCGCGTGCGCATTCACATATAAATTAAACAAACGTCGCGCATTTCACACACGCTACTAGCTGCGACTTGATTCATGAAATATGCGAGCCAAGAAGCAGCAGCAACACCAACAACACCGGCAACAGCAGCAACAAGTCAACACAAAAATAACATAAATAAATAAAATAAAAAATGAAGATTGGGGATTGCGGATTGAGGATTGGAGAATGGGGGGAAAATGCGAAAACAGTTGGCCAGTCCACGTCGTGTAGAGACTCATTTAGACTCATTTGAATACCAAAATGCGGACACGAAGCGCCGTGGCAGCAGCAACTCTGAGAGTCTCGGACAGCGACGCGACATTTTCTAGGCTTATTTATTTACGACTTTATTCCAGTCCCGCAGTTTTAGTTGTCGAGTTGCAGAGTTGCAGTTGCAGTTGAAGTGCATCTATCCCAGAGCCCCTAGGATTGCTTTTTATGATCTCAAAGCAGCTGCCTCATGGCCACCAAGATGCAGTTGCAATTGCAGGTGGTCGCTGCCACATTTGCATGGGCCTCTAATTTGCTTGGACCAAGCCACCCAGTGGCATGGCTTGAATTTCCCATTTAATAGCCCATTGTCCAAAATACTTTATCAAACATTTAATAATACTTGTGGTATCCAAGTATGTATTTTGGTTAAATAGTTGAAGTCGGAGTCGGAGCCCTAGAATCTCATTTGGGTTTCCTGGGCCCGAGTTCCTGTCACATTGCATTGCCTTGATAAATAAAAGTACGAGCTCAAACAGTCCTGTGGCACAGTCACTCTCGTTCTTTTCGCACAAGTACAGGAACACAAGTACAGTGAACACACACTGCTAAGTATATTTGTATATCAGTTCTTAAAGTTTTTAAAATAACGCGTTGCAAACTCAGCACAAACTAGCATCAGGATATGAGGAAAGTGCAGTTTATATATATATAAATATATATAAAATATATAAGTTTGTATATAAGCTGGGAGTATGTGCGTGAGATGGCAGAAGTACAGTGGATAACAAAATTAAAGAATTCTGGAATGGCAAATCATTTATATCTGTAGAATTTCTTATATGGAATTGTTAATGTTAGTAAACAACATTTAAGGTCTCCGTGACTATTAACATCTCTCTACAATAACTATTACCAACATGAGGCATACTGTATCGTTTTTTTAACACATATATGAAAGTACATGACCCTTTTGGTAGCACATACTCGTAAAGGTCAAAAGTTTTCGTTTGCAGTTGAAACTTTTTATGCAGCTCCTTCTTTATCAAGCGTGTTACTGCACATACAAGGAGCAGCAGACTGTGAGGTCCTTGCCGCTAAGTGCGCCATATCCTTTGGCTCACCGATTTCCCAGCCAAGTCCGCCCATTCGAAAAGGTAGTTTTCATATTTTTAGCGATAAGAAGTCGCCTCCGTGTGAGTTTTCCTTGCCAGAGTTTTAGTGAGGACATGGCGTGCACTTAGCAGGACGACTGCAGGGATACCGCCCCCCAAACACCCACCAAGTGCTAGCCATTAGCCGGTGGCCTAGGTGTAGGTAGGGAGCTTTCCGCAGCAAATGGCAAAGCATAAATTTATGTAAAAAGATCTGTGATTTATCACCGTGTCGGGGGTGGAAGCAAAACTTTTGTTTCCACCCTCGCCACAGCCTGGCGAGGAGCTCGGCCATCAAGCCAGGAGTTTAATTTATGGAATTTTAGTTTTAACGCCAACTTTTGGCTCTGCGTCCGATTTTTGTTGTTGTTTCCTTTGTTCGTGTGCCGTGCGTGTAATATTTGTGTGTGGGTGGGTGGTGTGTGTGTGTGGGTGGGTGTTGTATCTGTGTGGGTGGTGACCCCGACTATCGAAACGAAATCGCTGCGAAGTTGAAAGCTTGCAACGCACATAAATCAGATGCACTTTCGGCATTTCCGCGCTTAAAAATAAGGGAAAAACCAAGCGAAGGCGAAAAAAAGGAAAAGCGTTTTCCACCAAGGACTGCAGGAAATTAGCTGACCATCTCCTTCCCCAGGACTCCGCCCTCTATCGATTGCAGTTATTGCAGTCATTTTGGGGATGTATCTATCTGTCTGTCTGGGCGACTGATAAATTCCAGCCATTTGCGTTAAGTATCCTTTTTAACATGCCGCCAGGACTAATGATGGACGGGCCAACGTCAAAATTCAATTAGTTTGCTGGAAGCTGAATGCCCCCCTTTTCCTCTATCGTCCTTGGCAAAACTGGAGCTCATAAATGATGATGATTCCTGACGGGGCGGGCCTGAAATATAAAGCAATCCGCCTAATTGCCATTAAGTACGTATATTTTTTTCTACCCGAAACATTCGTCGAGCTAATTGAACTCCCAGCTCATTAGATTACCTAGGCAGGCAGGAGACGGTAGATTTTTGCACAAATGAGGGTGTCCTGAGCACCTCAAGGCACTGGAAATTATAACCAGGTCTATCCTCTTCCACAAAAGTCTCGCAAGACCTTGCTTTTTCCTGTGCTCCGCCATAAATTATCAATATAAGCCAGGCTGCCCGAGAACGGGCCATCTCCGGCATCGTATCTCATAGATACTTTCGCTCATATTTCGTGCAGCTAAGCTGGCCCTCCGACAGGGGCAAATCGATAGCCGGGAAGCAATTTCCAAAGCATCGAACTCGCCAAATCCGCTTTGATCCCCATATGGATGTCATAAAAAATTAAGTGAATCCGTAGCAGGAGCTATCTGTGTATCTATGTATCTGGGCAAGGACAAAACAGGACCCACACCGAAGTGGTGCCGCATCTGGTCAAATATTTGCTCTGACAAAGGCGAAGGACGACCCGGCCGGAATCCACTTGTGTTCGCTTCGTCAATTTGCCATAATTTCAACGCCTACTACCCTCCCCACTGGATTTATTTTTTCCCAACATAAGTGTGCATTTAATTTTGCTCAAGTGTATTTAAAAAAAATATATCTGCAAAAAAAGAATGTCCTCGAGAGCACTTGCTGACAGCTACTTGTTTGCTTTGTTTCCTTCGACACGCGACAAGTGAGCGCCGTCCTTTTCCTTTGAATAAAATGTCCTGAAAACTGGGGTGGCTTTGCTTTTTTAAATCCCAGTGACAAGATAATAAATAAATATTAAAATGTGTCATAAAGAGATTTTCAACACAGCTGGGAATGGAGTTGTAAATGAAGTTGGGATGTTGGAAAGTGCCAACCGGTTTTTTGAGTACCTAACTGGTTTCTTTTTTAAATAAAGGTTTAGAGAGTTAGAAGTGGGACTTTGTATCCTTTGAGACCTTCCCAGCTCCAACCACAAGTCAATTGTTCCTTGTGTGGGGGACCTCTAATATATTTTGTCTCCAATCTCTGCATCGATGACAGCTTTGAAGTGCCAAACGGGCTCGAATGCCACTCAGCTTATTGCGCCTTGAAAAGGGGTTAACTGACAAGGTCGAGCGGGAGTGGTGGGACCAGGAGAGTCCATAACCACCCCGAGGGCATAAAATTGGAAATGCTTGTCATATCCTTCATTTATCCGCCTTGATACATGGATTTTTCATTTTTACAAACACAGACACGCAGAGTCATGTGAGGAATTTCATAAATTATTTGTCACAATTAATTGAATTGTGTCTGCGGGTGTGTGGAGTGACTCCGGACCGTCGACCCCATAGCTCGGCACATCCTTGCACTTTATACTTGGACACTGAACCCTCGTGAAACTTTTCGACTTGCACATTTGCAGGAGTTACTTTGAAAAACTTTGTCACCACTAAATGAGCCACGGGGGCAAAGACACAAAAGGATGCGCCTCGCTGTGTCCTGGCAAACAATCTGATGAGATACGACATATGTGCAAACAACTTTTGTGCGGTGCTTGATATAATTGAAAATCATATACTCGCTCCAAGGACCGACTCTCTCCTCCTACCGGCAATACATATTTTTTGACTTCCCCTTCTCGAATCTAAGAGCGTTATGTTTTGCGGGGCAATTGAGAGGCCAATATCCTGCTGTGAAATATGCGGTGATTTCGCTTGGTCCTTTTGTTCCCGCCTGGTGTCCTGGCCAAGCCAGCATTAGGCGCTGGATTTTGCGCTCAGAAATGATTTATGATTATGACAAATTGTTCGCCGGCAAGTGAAATATTTGCCAAGGGGAGTGGCCTAGGCTTTTCGGTTTTTTTGGGGTGGAAAGTCATATGGCAAGGAATAA
Source organism: Drosophila vallismaia (assembly GCA_035047325.1). Lineage (NCBI taxonomy): Eukaryota > Metazoa > Arthropoda > Insecta > Diptera > Drosophilidae > Drosophila > Drosophila vallismaia. The sequence goes on along the minus strand of JAWNPU010000090.1, from coordinate 19,037,123 downwards.
ATAAGTTTCATAAAGAACTTTATGAGTTCTAAATGAATCATCACGTTTCTTTGCCCAAAGCTGAGCCAATTAATACCTTATTTTTGGACAATAAACCGTCGAATAAACAATGAATTTTTTCCCTGGCCCTGTCAATCTCATCAAGTCAACGCTTTTTTATGAGTCTTGGCCCCGATTTCCATGTAAAAGCAATATATCAAAGGGAAAGGGACTAGAATCAATGCAACCATCTAGGCGGGCATTCAAATATATATATTTTAACCATGTTCCCGAATGCAAAGCGATGGAATGGAAATAAATCAGAATGTTCCAAGTCCAAACTTAGGCCAAGCCACCAGCGACCAGCCCGACCCGTGCAATTAATGCTGATAATAATCAAATAATTAACTTTCTTAATTGAAAACAATGAAAAGAGTTTTATGCGCCCAGAAATGTTTTGGTAACATTAACACCACCGACCAAGGCGACGACATTAGGGCGCTGGCATTTTTTCGTCTCCCCCGGATCAACGTGGTTCGACCCGGTTTGGATGGATATCTCCCACTTCCATCTGGCTTCGAGTCTATTAAATTTGAGGTTCTTTAAAAATGCATTAAATACAATGGCTCAAACAATGGGCCGGGGCACAAGCCCTGTCTTTGGCTAATCATAAAATGGGTAAATATTTATTTTATCCGTAGAAAAATAATAAAAATCGATGCCATACGGCGGCACCGTCCCCGGTCTTCGCCATAAAAATGTGACAAGACGTGAAGCAAATGTCCACGAAGACACATTCCCTATGCACTTGCTCTAGCGTCCAGGACGAAGGATGAGCCAGAAGGAAGCAATGAGTAGAAATACAATAAATTACTTGACGGAAAAAATTGATAAGGTGGCCCAGAGAGAGGGAGACGGTTCCCAAATCCATCCGGGCCTCTGCGGTCTTGCTGATTTTTATAGCCCGACGTCGTCGATGTCGAGACATTGTCGCCAGAGATGACGCATGTCATCCAAAAGGAGTCCCAGAGAGAGACGGGAAATGGAAGAAAGAAAGAGGCAGCACGTCAGAGGTGAAGACGAAAACACAAATGAAATGAGTTAAACGGAACAGGTAAGCCGGGCTACGTCCCTTGATAAGAGCTCCGATACGACTTCGTCTTCCATATGGATTGATATTTATTTTACTTCGTACTTATAGGATTTCAAAATTGGGGTACAAATAGTGGCTGTACTTTTCAGAAGCCATAACTTTGAATATTCACATTTAAATTAAATATATTCCTCATAATGATTCAGATATGGAAACTTGCGATAATCATCAGCTATGTTTTATATAAATAATACGAGAAAAAGCGAGACTTGTTTTCATATTCGTTGAATATGGATATTCGCAATATGAATCGCTTTTTGGGCAAACTAGTTTCCGAGATCGTTGATAAGATTTGCCAACTATGGGAATCGAATCGCACGACGGGCAACAAAGTGCAGGGCAGCCCGAAGTGTCCAGAGCCGGGACTTGGTTGGATTACGCAGAATTCCGCGTAGGTCGGTTGGGGGGCATAAAAATTCATGTCATCGTGTTCCGATCCGCGACGATAAAACAAATTAGCACCTCAATCGATTCGGCCTGGGAACAATCCAAGCAACTGACCAACAACTCAGCAAATGACGACACTTTGAACGAGTTGTAATAAACTAATAATTTATAAATGGCGTTTGATATTCAGCTGGCATAAAACTGCAGAAATAATTCCCATGACCGAGGCGGGGGCACAAATCACCCGGGAATTGCTTGGTCCCCGTCCGGAGTCCGGACTTTATTTTTTTTGGAGCCGTCGTATCGAATTGAACATGCAAATAGCCGACAATTTCCCAGCACGTTCGCGCAGAAGCAAACCCATTAATTAAGTGCCCGAATAGCCTATGGGACATACAAATTTTGCTTTATGGGTTATCCGGGGAGTTATTCGGCGCAATTAGAAACGGATTGGCGACAGTCTCAAATTAAAATTACACCCGCAAGCCTCCGGGCAGGTAGAGCCGATAGACATCCGATAGATGGATAGATAGATGGCCAGATAGATAGATAAATAAAGGTTCAATTTTCCGTCATAAAAATCATTGGGAACGTGATTGAAATCTGTGAGAACAGAGCTGCCATTGCCAGGCGACATATCGCACCAGCAACATGTCCAAAATGTCTGCGCAGGCGCAGCCCATTCGGAGGTTCTTGCACTGAAAAAATAGCAGGTAGTTTCTGGAGATAGTCAAGTATTAGTATAATATTCAGGTTGCTTTTCTCTCGGTGTACTTCAAGCAGGTCGTATCTCACGGATGCCTCGACTTCTAACAGCTTGTCCCTGACACTTGGGCCATAATAATTGTCAAAGCTCTGACTGGAGTTGACTTATCGCAATGTATATTGGCCGAGGTGCCTCTTCATCCGCTGAACCCGATGAAATTGTCAAAAGCCGCCGCTGGCGCCGTCGGTCCCATGGCTCCCGTGTCTCCCGTAGTCAGTCTTCAATACCAATTAGCGGCATGCCCCTTGGGGGCACATTTGAATGGCCGTAAGTATAGTACTTATTTACTCATAAGGGCTCCCACTTACCCATAAAAACTGATTAACACGCGCACCAAATTGTCCACTGGCTTTGGAAATATTTATGGGTTCCCGATGATGGTTGAGAATTTTCAATTACAAATATTAGAATATTCGAAAGCAATGCGGATCTTTGCTCTCCAATATCATAAAGTTTCACCAGTCTGCCAATGGCCCTAGAACATTTGGAACTCCTAATGCATAAAATTTACGATATTTACCTTGTGCTTAAGGCAATTGCCGAACAAATTTAATAACGTAAACAGATTGCAGCATAGAATTGGGGCCGAGTATCCACAAGATATATGCTGATGGTGATGCTGCAGCTGCATCTACAGCTCGGTCTCAAATATATTGTAAAAAATTATTGTTTACAAATAAAAAAGGAAAGCCCAGCGAGGCGAAGACACACACCATAAAAAAGTAAAAGGAACGTGGGCTGTCAGACGGAATCGAACAGAACCAGGAGCTGGATGCCGGGAGCTGGGAGCTGCGCGCTGGAGGCTGGAGGAAAACTCTACAGAGCCACAATTTGTTTTCATCCATCGCGAGCTGGTATTTCGACCTGTCTAAAGATGGGCATGGGTATGAGCAGGGGAATTGGTAAGGGCGTTGGAGCAGGAGGGACTCGGCTGCCAGGTGATATGGCGCAAATGAATTGTATTGGCAGCTGGCAGACGGCGCGACGTCCTCCTCGATGGCACTGGCAGTGGCAGTGTTGAATAAAAAAATCCACTCCAGTATATGCATTGATTATAAATTTATGCAAGTGCAGGGGAAAATCGCCGCTAATTAATTGAACTTTTCATAAAACCTTATCCGACAGATTGTCGGGTCCGTATCTTTGTGAACCAACAGCATTTGTATCTGACACGGCAGCCGCGATACTCCGGTATTCCACATCCCCTCGATGGCCAATGTTTCACTTGGTCAGTCCCGATGCTTGATTACTAATTGTGGAGAGGGTCGGTTTGATAGTTTCTTGCAATAGAGATCTTAACAGACTTAAAGCTGCCTACAATCCCACCTCGCAGTTGCGACACAAGCTGGACCTCCAAGCCAGTTTTCACTCTGGGTCCGCAGCCGAAATGGGTTTGCTTTTTCAGGCAGCCAGGCAGCCGGGCAGCAAGGCAACAAGAAAATCCGATGTAACAACAAGTAGATTTACAATTTGTGATACTTCCCGTACTTCAACAACTAAATAAATATTCATCTATCGATGTGGATTCATCTCGGGCCCGTTCTGGAGACTACTGGAGTACAAACGGAGGAAAAAATCATGTCAGGCGTCAATTGGAAAATGTTTAAGTGATTTGTTTACACGCGGCAGCGTCTATTAACGAATTTATGGTAAACAAAGGGAAGTCGTTTGTTCCGAGACCCTCGGAAATGGGCCCCAAAATATAGTATAGAGGAGCTCCTGCAACAGAGTCGGCTACAATACACTTCATAAAATATTAATCTGCTGATTTATGATTCTTTTTTCCTACTTTATTGAACTGTTCTGGAGAGGAAAGTGCAGAAGGTGCCTCCACTAAGAGGGAGTATAGCTTTTCATCTGTAGTCTTTGTTTATGCTTTGGGTGCATCCAAGTCAAAAGAAAAATAGGCAGATACATTGCTATCTTAAATATACTTTTCCACGTCTTTGACACAAAAGTGTTTTAAGGGAACTTTTCTATTTATTTGCTGTTCCCAAATCATATCTGGCTTTTGTTTATAATTTCCCGCCCCCACAAACACACCCCCTAATTGTCCAATAAGTTTCAGCTTAACCTGGCCCTCTCCAAATTTGATTGGTGTCGTGCTGGGGTTTGCGATACATCTTCATTGGAATCTATTCCGACCGCCACTGATCAAACGCCAGCCGATGTCTAAATTTAGTCAAGTTCACTTTGAACTTTTCAAGAGGAATCCGTGCGATTTATGGGCCGCCCAGCCGCCTAGTCGCTCTTGGCCATCTTCGATCTCCGCCGAATTGACGGGAGACCGCCCGTTGGGCGATCGCCGGATGAAATATGAAATGATGACATGCCAGAGTTCACACACAGTTCACGGATCGTTGTGGGAATAGTTGTGGGGAGTTGTGGAAATGCTTCTAAAACTTATATGCAAATAGTCTATAATAAATCGTGGCATTTAGCTCTTCGGCGGGCGTGGAGAATACGATTCGGAATAATACGATGATAATTCATCTGCCAAATTGCCAACGAATTACAAATTAATTTGGGAGGCTCAAGGCGGCAGCCATGAAATTGCGCCCAAAATTGAATATTCAAAATTCACAGAACAAAATAATAAATATCGCGGAACTAATTTAACAGCCTTTGCTTCTGAGTCAATATTTGCATAAATTAGCAACGCCCGACAGACTTCACGTCCTGGGCTGGCACATCCCTTTCCTGGCACAGAGCAAGATCTGCATCCCTTAGAGGAACTTGTTTGTTGGCTTAAGCCCTGTAGCTGCGTATCCCTTTTCGACGGGTGTAATTCTGCGGCAGCGTGACCAATTAATTTGATTGTAAAATGTGAAATTCGTATTAAAATCAAATACAACAAAAATGACAACGCGTATGACGGGAATATTAAAAAGGAAGCAGCTACCACCGAAGCCGGGAGAAGCTACAGCAGAGACAGCAGAGCCAGAGTCACCCCAGCAAGGATGCTGCTTCTCGTCCTTTTCCTTCCGTCCGTCTTTGCCAACTTTAAAGTCAGACACGGAGTTTGCGCGATTTTTATGATAATTTCTCACAGCAATTGGGCCCCGGCATCGGCCATTGCAGTGGATCCCATACCAAATCCAAGACCATTTCCATTTTCATTCCGAAGCCAGAATACCAACAACCCAAACCAGTCACGCAGATAATTCTGCCGGGGTTAAGGATATTTTCCGCTTGACTCTCCTTTCCTTCTCATTTTTTCAGCTTTTCATTTTTCCCTTTTTAATAAAAATTGAAATGCGCAGGTTCGTCATTCGATCGAATCGCTGAGATGTGAAAAAGGTTATCCAAGTCGTCTCGATTTTTACAACTCCTGGTTGGTCTGCGTTTTATGTCTCGTCATCGTCGTTGTTGGCGAAAAAGTTTTCACTTGAATTACCTATTTGCATATTTTGTGAAAATTAACGATTGGAAAAATTAGCATACCTTTGGATAACCCATTACTTTGGTCATTTTCAAGTAGAAGAAAAAAAGGAAATCAAAAGGACTTGCAAACCAAGTTCGACTTGAACTCAATCAAAATAGAAAACTCTAGCAAGCCATGCGATTTTGCCATCAACAGAGAGGATATGGACAAGTTATTGGAGCATAACCAGCACTTGAGTCGTTATCCATTTGCAACGTCAACGTTTCGGGTCAGAGTCATTGCCTTTCCATGTCAATACTCCAGTTGTACAAAACAGCTTTATTCTCATAAAAGAAAAACGAAGCACAACATGACTTCAGAAACCCGGACGTGTGCATTATCCTGGACAGAAGTTATGAGCTCTCCTGCATGGTGAGCGGAATAAAATTCACTTTATATGCAGACCAATAATATTTCCATTTGGCGAATTGCCCCTGCCACGCCCTCTGGACTTCCTAGATGTCCTGGATGTCCTGGAAGTGGCACAGCGGTAGTAAAGAACACAACGGTTTGATTGTGATATCTCCCAAAGGACTTGGTGGCTCCTTTTCGTGCATTTCCTGGCAAAAACCGGAGCACAGTTTTCATGCCATATGACTTTATGAATGCGGACACGGCGGGACTCGGCAGGACGAGCAAGGACGAGCCAGGACGAAACAAAGACATTTTTGGTGTGAAGAAATCCGTTTTGGCACTTTCCCGGAAAATTGCCCGAGAATTGTTATGTGCACTTCGTGACTTCTGACCCGCAAACAGAAATAAATACCATGGAGGCTTTAAGTTTTTCGAGTTCCATAACTTTAAGGGTCAACCCCTTTTTTATAGTAGTTATGGAAGTGAACCCTTCTCTCTCATGGCAGACCTGCAATTATCCATCGGCAGGGTCATTAAATCATTCATTCCGGGCCATTTAATAATTTTCGCAACAAAGCAAGCCTTGTGTTACAGAAATTATTCAGAACAGGGGCGTGCGTTGCCGGGCATAATAATTCATTAGTCCTGCAAGTCCTGAAGTCCTCCGAATCCTGTGCTCCTCGCCCAACCTGGACCCCCCTCATAAATGGAACAATAACTTAAATAGAAGCAACCCCACTCCCACCCAAAGTGGCCACCACAAAAGGCAAAATCAGAATCGAAGTCCTTCTGCAATTCTGCGCAGAAGGTCAAAAATGATAAACGGATATGAGGAAAGGATATTTTTTGCTTCCTTTTTCCGATTGTTGCGAGAGCCGGCATTGTCGTTGAATAATTGCAAGTCCTGGCAATTGCACAGGATCTCCACAAGTCTGAGATGTCAATATTTTGACTTTTCCTGCCTTGCCAGCCCTCCGACCTATTGTGAAGTGGGCGTATAATTAATGGACCGACTGTGGTGGGGTTCCATCAATGGCCCAAAAATATTGTGAATTGCCAACTTTTTCGGGGTGTGGGAGTCGAGAGAAAAGGCAAAAAGGGTTCGACTCTATTGCTTTATTTATGTCTAAATAAATTGAAATGTCAACCGGGTGGGTGGAATATCATATTCAGCCTCAAACTATAAGACCTTCTTCGCATTGTGTCAGCCGGCAATTTCATACTCCATATGGGCCGATGACGGGCAGACCATTATGTTTATTGCGGGTCCTGCGTACTGTGAGTCCTTCGGTCGGTCAATGGAGTTCAATTACACTTTTGAAGAGGCCGCTATAAAAGTTCTCTCAGGCATTGTCCTCGAGTGTCCTGGTGTTTCTTAAAAGCGTCGATGCTTTCTGGCTTTGACCTATTAACGATGTGCCAAAGGCTTTCTTGGTTCAAACCAAATCATTATTAGATTTCTCGGTTACTAAGTATTCCAAACCAATTATGATAAAGCCCCATTTTTAATCGGGTGAAACCCGAAAACCCACTTTATATGCAGAAGGTATGGCCATATGTATCACAAAATACATCAAATTGTTATGATTTCTGGCCCAGCCCATGTCTGACTCTGAATTCGGTAGTTAGAGTCATGAATTTATGATATTAATGCGTGGTTATTATGACCCTCTGAGTGTCAGGTGGGGTGTGGCACCTGCGGTAGCCTGCGCCCATCTGGCAGACGTGAGGGGAAAGGCTAATTTGTGGCAATTCGAGGCAATATGAAATATGAAATTTGATTTGATGGCTTTTATGTGTCGTGTTATGAGTACGCGAAACCACGACACTCGATACCTGCGAGGCATGTAATGAGTGGGTAATTTATGAAGGGATAACTTAATGTTATTGCAAGTAGATTTCTTATTCGTTTCTAGTTCCTGGGACTTGAAAAAATGCGTTTTCCACCAGTTCTAAGTGCTTGTAATGACGGATTTTTTTTTATGGAATGCCATGGGTAATTAATGAAGAGTGAAAGGCATTTGTCACACCTCGGATTCGGCTTTTATTGGACTTTGTTTGTGGCCAAAATACATCTCGTTCTGACCCTAACCCAAGCTCGTTTGTAAAATGCAGGGAACCCACTCTTTGTATAGATTCCGTTTTGCGATAAAAAGCTTTGCATTCGTTTCAGAATAATTCATTTTCAATTCAGATTCGGTTGTGCGAACCGTACGTGCCGCAAAATGTGGCAAAAAGAGAGAGTTTCGTCCAGAGCTGGAATTATGAGGAATTGTGTCTAGGCTAGGCACTCGGCCAAAATGCAAAATTGCGAAACTGCAAACTGCAAATGCAAATTTGAGTCGCACAGTTAGCGGTTGAGCTCCCTGATGCGTGCCCATGGCCAATATATATACCAGAAGCTATATAGCTATAGCTAGATATATCGGCCACAATATGTGGCACTGATGCCGCCGAACGGGCTCATAAATATGCATTTCAGATGCGGCTCTTTGGCTCCATTGTGTCGCATCGTGTTGGCCGCATATTAGTGGCAAATATTGTTGGCCGCATTGTGAGAATAAAATTTTCATTTATGGTATGCAATTTCTGTGTAGTTGGCAATCAAAGGCCTAGTAACTGCCCAGCCAGGCTCTATTATAATGCAAAACAGATGACAATTATCGCGGCTGGTTGGATGCCACCAATGGAGCATCATTTTTTATAGGAAAATATGGTATGACGAGGGGATTAATTCAAGTTTTAAACAGACTTATTTATGCTGTTCTGCTCAGTTGATAGTCCGAAAGATTTTCTCTACCAGAGGCTACCCTTCAGGAATCATTCAAATGGCAATCAGTCTTTGGATGGGCAAAAACTTTTGTGAATTGCAGTGCAGTGTCGCTCTTTTTTCCTCTTAAGGTACCTGCAATCTGAAAATAAATTCACCGCATACAAAAATTTATAACACCAACTTTTCTCATTAAATTTTATAAAAGGCGGCATATTTTAAACTTTTTCGACAATAACGCCATTATCTCACCTGGCTGAAAGGGAGTGGATGGGAGATAGAGGCCATCCAGGTGGGTGGCAAGGGTGGGCCCCAAGGCATTGCAGTAGTTGGGCGGGCAGTCGAGCGGCAAGGAAACTTAATTTCTATTCATTTGCTAAAATTCATTCACCGAACGAACGAAAGAGAGGGTGCCCATGGGTTGGGAAAGAGACAAGGCGAATGCGGTACTGGGGGGATCGGCAGTCATATTGGTAGCGGAAATAGAAGCGAAACTTTTGTCTTCACACTCGTGGATATAATGCCACGACAGAATGGATGAAATTAAGAAAACTAAAGGTAAGCAGATTAAAGAACCATGGGCTTAGCAAAGCCAAGGAGGCAGGAGGGAGAGGGTGGATATGAATTCCTGACAATACAAGGGGCTGCGCGGGTTGACGAACAAAAAATAGTTTTCCAATTAAACTTTATCCTTTTGCTTTAATTTACCGGTTTCATGCCTTGTCGCCTCTTTCGACCGCAAAGTTGAGCAAAGAGAAAAGCGCGCAGCCTTCCAAAATCCCATTTTAAAGTTTTCCTTTTCCCATTTTCCGATTCCCCCTTTCTGGTGTCTTAACCAAAAATAAAATTAAAAAAAGGCAAAAGCCGATTTCTTCTTTGAATCTTTCTGATGCCGTATATTATCGAGTATTTTGAAAGTTTTTCAGGACTTTGATTCGTTCACCAAAAACTGGAAGCTGGATAAGCATCCTCTCCAAAGACACTGAAATTTTGTGATCAGCCCCTCGAAGTCAAAAACCAAGAATACAAAAATCCCGAAGAAGATCAAAACGAAAAGGAAGAAGAGAAAAAACCAACATATTTCTCCCAGAATTGTTTCATGTATTCCCAATATTAATTTGGTCAATTTATATTTTATTTGGAATTTTTAAATTGGTAACGTTTTTCGGGTACATATCGCGCTGACCCATCAGGCCCGAAGGATCACTTCAGCGGATATCTCATTGCCTTTCTGTCCTCCCTGCGCTTCTGTATGTGTGCGTGTTAAGTGGCTTAAATGGATCGGGCCAAGATTGTCATAAAGAGGGGTAGTGCCAGGAGGGATGCCTCTGCTCCCACACACATATGGAAAAATATGTTTCTTGGCAGATTCTCTGGAACTCTGCACACTCCCAAAAAAAAGGGATAAAGTTTTGGAATCTGACGATTCTACTTTTCCCCTTAATAATGTTATTCAAAAACAACTCGAGATTACTTCCAAAAGGTACAACAACTTTATTGTTTTTTCTCAGTGTCTTCATTGTTATGGTTATGATATTGTTGCCGCCTTTGCTGGCCCGCCGCGGTTTTTGGTCCCAAACATATTCGCATATGAATCCATCCATCCAAAACAGCAGCCCTTGGTCCATCCGTTTATCCTCCGCCAGAAGACCACTGTCCAGGGCCTCATCTCATCTGTGCTGTGCCCAGTAGCATGCCAGATAAATCAATGTGTCAACACCTCTTTTTGTGCTGTCAGTTTTTTATGGTTTTCGATGATATTTCGCCTATTGTCAGGCCGGCGACGCACGCGGTCTTTTGACCAGTTTGCCTGCCAGTCCCGGATCTGTTTGCCCATTTGGTTAAATCGCCTTGGAATCAGGCATCAGGCATGAGGAGTCGGAGTTGGACTGCTGACATGACCATCGCTCAGCGCTTTTTGCCTGGCCTTTAGCACAAGAATTATGGTTGCCCCACCTCTCTTAGCCCTTTTGTCCTTCCAATGGCCAATGATGGAAGCATTTGCAGCGATGCAAGGGATCCACAAGCACTGCTACTGCCACTGCCACAGCCACAGCAACTGGATCAATTTCAGTGGCGAAACGTTTAACGTGGCCGCTGTCGTCTTCCGTCAACCTGTTCCTGGCCCCGCCGCCCATCCGCGATCCACCATCTGAGGAGCAGGCTTTGCAAAATTTGAATTGTCTGCTTTTTAGCAAAGATTTATGGCAGGCTCGTTAAATTTTAATATAAAATAAAAGTTTTTTTAGGAAATCATGCGATCGTCTGAGTCGTCCGAGTGCCCGTTCAGTTCGATTGACATGCAAAGCGAATTAGTTGGCCATAAATCGAGGCCAGCCCAAGTGGAGTTAAAATATCTGCAATTATTACAAATTTACAAGTGCCCAACCGCTGGCAGTCGTAAAAAGCAGCTAATCCCAGTCTCTGGAGCGATGGAGCTATGGAGCAATGAAGCTCTGGAGTTGTGAGAACTTCAGGTCCGCGGGTCTTCGTCCCAGTAGCTATGAATAGAAATCGCACTAAACCTGGCTGGAAGACCGGGAATCCGGATATGTAGCTGTATGATGCTTATTATATTGATCGACAATCAAGGAGAATGGCCAGAGACTCTGTCTTCTTTTCTTGTTAAAAACGAATAAATTCAACCAGCAAGGTGTGTTGGGTCTTCAGGCCAGTTTAATTTGGTGTAATATCTTAGGAATTAATAATAATAAAGACGGCAAATTGGTAAATTTATAGCCAGTTTTTGTGTAATTGCTGGAGAAGGGCAGGGAAAACGTATTCTTAAAACTATTTGATCTCGGATCGATTATCTTGGTCTCCAAACACCGCCGATCCGCAATTGCTTTTGGTTTTTGTGTCAACACTTGAGTCCCAAACCAATTGGCTGACAAATAAAAAATAATTAGGCATTTAGCACGAAATCCGGAAAAAAGCCTGACGTCTCAGCAGATTGCCATCGGCCATCGGCCAGTGACATCCTCTGGAATTCCGAAAAAGTTCAAATAACTTGAGAATTATAAAAAATCATTGCTCCAAAGCCGGTGTGGTTGCTGCCGCTTCGGCTGGTCATTCGCCATAAATGCGAGCGTTTATGAAACATAATTTGATCGGGCCAAATGCCTCGGTGTCGGCATTGACGGCGACACCGGGCTGACAAGATGTCCAGATAACGCGTCCGAGGTGTGGCAGGGGGCATCGAGAGAAATGGGGACGATCCGATGGCTTTGAAAGACCGCCCCGAAAAACTGCGGAATCAAAACTCCGCGCGGGCTTTCTTCTGGCCGCCCCAAAAGTCGTGCTGCCCGTGAGGGCTCTTGGGGCTCGTTTAGAGCTCATTTGCAGCGAAAATGGTGGGCAGTAGAGCCTGAATAAAAGGAACTGTGATGGTTAATTGGTCGTGCATTTGAAGTGTTAAGATACTAACATATTTCTATGCAATGTGTTGCAATTGCAATATCTAAATGGCTTCCAAAAGCTACATACTTTATTATGTTATATTTCTCTTTGAGTAAGTTTTAATATAAACTTTACAGTTTCTACTGTACTTTTGAGTGGCAATTCTGATGTTGCTGCGAATGTTGCTGCGACTGTTGCTTCTGCTGCTGCTGGGGCTTGTGTTGCTGCTGTCGTGTCGGCTCGTGTTGACGTAGTCGACGACACATAAATTGCGATTAAAATGATTAATGCTCAACGCACGGCGCAATGTTAATTGCCAGAGCTCCAAACTCCGCTCAAAGTCGCGCTCCTCTCGCCGCTCCGATCTCGGATATATCTGCGGCTATATGGTCGCTATTTGCATAAATTTGTTTTGACTCTTGTAATGAGCTGTTTGTGGCATTTTCACTGCCACTATCGAAAAACTTTTATCGTCTTTGGGCAGGTGAGAGCCCGACAATAATTTCCATGTTCGTTTCTTTGTTCGTATATGTATTTTTAATGTTTTGTTGCCTCTTTTATTTTAATTTTTCCATTCCCCAGCATATTTGAAATTATTATAAAGCATCTCTGCTAATCGCTGGCTGGCCATCGGCTTTCCAACGGAAGTTGTCGCCTCTTGCCACTTTTGGGTAAAACAATTTTGGGATCCGATCCGCTCCGATCCGCTCCGATCCGCTCCGATCCGATCCCCTCTAATCCGCCATGGATGAATAAAATTCATAAGCGCCAAGTGCTACTTATAAGACAATTGCTGGCCTCAAACGATGCCCCCAAGACATGGGGCAGCAATGATTTTGTGGCTCTTTTATGGCGATTGTGGTTGCTAATATGTTCTGCAAAGTGGCTGGAATTTGGAGATGGGTAAAGGAACTTTCATAGATGGAACTTTATGATTGGAATATGGAAAACCAATTTCAGGCTATTCACAATTTGTCAACTCGTCAAATCGAACATTTAGCCATTCAGTCGGAACACGATGGAGGCCTGTTTCAAAAGCGATCGCTTCATTGATATGTAAATTGCTTGTTACCATATTGTTTATTGCCCGCTCCGTAGATGCCAGAGGCAAAAGTGGGCTGTTCAATAATTCCACTAAAAGCATCTATTGGGAATCTATCCGGGTTTTGGGTGTGTTCCGGTCCGAGGGTCGACCCGATATCCATTCTCATTGCTCACTCAATGGCAATACCGAACAATCGCAACAATGTAAATCAATCAACTAGCCAGCTAGCCAGCTAGGTAATGGAGAATTTTTATATTTAATTTAGTATTTCCGTTATTAAAATCAAAATAGAACAAGCATTTCAAACTCATCTGCACAATAATTCACAAGCTGCACCTTAAATGTTGCTGCATTGTCGATGTTTTCTCGATGTGTTGTCGCTGTTTACACAAACAATTCGTACGAAATTTATAATCACAATAACAGCAAAATGAACAATAATATTTGTTAACGCTCGAATAGAGACGCGCCCAATAATTTTATTGAATCCCCAGTCCCCAATACAAAGAACGATCGAAAACAAAAGTGGCAGCCAGCAGATACATACGAGTAGATAGAAAGATACAAAGATACGGACAGACACAGTAGCAGCAGCATTTTGCTTTCGATTCGCGTGAATTTCGATTTTCATAAAATTAATGAATATTTAAATTGTGCTCCATGCAAAATGCCGCCGGAAACGCGCTTTGGTGGAGCCACCTGTAGTTGTATCTCAAAAGGCGATGTATCTGTATCTGTGTCTGTATTTGTTTATCATCGAACTGGCTTGGCCGGATGCTCACCCACACAGCCACCTGTCTGTGCTTGTATCCACAGAAATATCCATATAGATGTATCGATATGGGAGACACCTGAAAATCGCATTCTGATTTTGCGTTGGCCATTCTTTTGGCTCCATTAAGAAGCTGTTCTCCCTCTCGCTCAGATAGAGGGTATTCCCATCTCTGTCTGGGCACTTGGGTGGGTCAGAAGTCGAGATGTAGGAATCTGTTTGGCCGCCGGATCCGATGCCGGGCGCTTCAATGAGCTTCGATCACAATAAACAAACAGTTTCACAGTTAATAACTTGAAATTGTACAGAAACGCACCGAAACGCTTTGGCTAATAGGTCTCCTGGCTCCTGTCGATGGGTGGATCGATATCTCGGATCTATAAACAGAATTTTTCATTCAACATTCATTGTGCTCCCCAACCGGACACATCCGTGTGCCGCCCACGCCCGTTCGAAATCCGGAGGCCCCAGAGGGTATATCTTTGGGGGCACAAGCCACGGCATAGCATAGATCAATTATTTGTCAGTCGACTGGCCGATTTGTTTGTTTATTTATGGCCGATCTCTTTATGAATGAATGAATAATTGCCGTCGTGGCAGTTGCCTTCCAGCCATTTGATGGATTAATGCCCCAGCCTCACCTTTCCCCTCCCCATACTATGTCTTTAGAAGATGAGTTATGCAAACTAACCCCCACTATCCCCCAAGATCTACACCATTCACCTGGGATCGTTACGGAAAATTTGTTTTATTCTGTTTACGTCCAGGGAGGACTCTGGATTCCGGAATCCAGATGCCTTTGCCGTCTTGCTGACTTTAATGAATGGGCCGGGCCAGCACTTTTCTGTTTTTCATTTGTTTGTCCAAACAGATTTTTTGCGATGACAGGGCAGTATTTCGACTTTGATGTTGCTAAATAGACTTTTGCTCATATCGGAGCAATATTAATTGCCATTATCGGATGATGGTTCTTTGAAACAAACCGTTTATGTTTATTCTATATATTTTGTAAGTCAACATTAAGAAGATTAAATACTTGAACGACCTTGCCTCTTGCACACCTTTGGAAGCCTGAGCATATTCTCAAATATTAAATTTGATAAGTTTGTTGACAAATCATTCTGAAGATTTTCGCATAATCGCACGCCAGTTCACCTGACGATCAGTGTGACATTGAAACGAAAATTGCTGCGTAAATTTGTACAAGCTGGCAACATGTTGCCGGTGACAATAATTGCCGCTAAGCTGTTGCCATGCCGCCGATGCAGTTGGCATGATTAAAGAAGGCCCCGAGGTGGCCAGTTGGCCGACTAGATGCTCGATGACCCAGCCGGCTTGTAGTGTTTTTGCGGCAATATAGAAGAATCCCGGCGAAAGAAGTGCTGGACGGGCCAAAATTGCGGCTATTGTTCGTGTCGCCGATGTCGCCGGAGTTGCCTTCGGCTTCGCCATAGCCAAAAGGCAACTCGCCTTCAATTGTCTTGTAGACGAAGTTGTTCGAATGAAATTCACGGCTTGTATTTTGTTACGTTTCGTTTGCCACTGGCGACTTTTTGCTGGCTTTGCAATTCTTACAACTGCACTTACAGGGAGGAAAATTAAAGACGCTAAAAGATCATAATAAAGTCTCATCATTTTTAGGGTTACTTCACCTGCAAGAATACTTTGATGAGAAAAATTCTCAAACATATTTCTCTACATACTGCCAATATAAAGTCCAGATTCTTATCCATTTGAACGTAAACCAAATTTCTTCTTCGTGTAGCCATTGTTCTTTAGCTTCTCTGGGCAGCAATAGTCGCCTGCTAATGACAATCTCATAGACGTTTCCGCAGTTTGTCCAAGCTGTTTGTTCTCTGTCCAAACGAACATGATTTAAAACACAATTTTTTTGGTTTATTCCACAGCCGATGGAGACAATCGCGATGTAACAGGAGCCGCACAACCTTTGGCGACTTGTGACTTTCGGTGGCGCTTCGCTTGGATTTCGGTGCGTGTTGTGTTGTGCACAACCGAAAGGCTGTTACAAGAATCGATTAGGGGACCGGCTGGTCTTGTCCTGGGGACTGAAGCCCGACTCCTTTAGCCGGAACATACCCGGGATGTTGGGAATTTCAGGGAGTTGTGTATCGCTGACAACAGCAACTGCAACTGTGACTGCAACTCTGACTGCAATTGCAACAGCAATGGCAATGGCTGCAACCTGTTGACCTGCAGCAACCCCAGCAACAGTAGCAACAGAACCATACTTAGCCAACTTCAAAGCGCCCCGATTCCCTGTCCAGGGATCAAATCGACTGCCCCACAGTAGTGGCTGCTCCACTGATTTCTGCCTATTCCAAAATGTCTTTTGCTCAAATTTTCCTTGTGCCGATATCGGTGTCTGGACTCTGGGCCCATTGCCACTTCATCATAGGCCTGGTTTGGGTGTTGCTTTCGGACGGACGGCCACAAGTCGGCAAAAATATTCCGGTGGCAACTTGTGCCGATGCTGTTGCAGTTGCACATTGCACATTGCAACAAGACAACCTCCAGACAATGTTATTTGTTGTTGTCGCTGTTGCTGCTGTGCTTGTGTTGCTCCTGCATTGGTTATCGCCTCTGTAAGTGCCGATCCAAAACAAGTGTCAGATACCCACGATAGCAGAAATTGCTTCAATTGAAAGGTGTAGGAAAATTTTTTTAAAACTTTAATATTGAATATTTATAAAAGTAAATAATCTACATTTTCCAAAATTAAGGTATGTTTTATACACTTAAATAATTAAATATTATATGAAGTTTTTAAAGCAAATAGTAAATTTCTTGGGAGCTCATATGGCCACCATGACAGGGAAGATGATCACCATTTCCATGGCCGATCACGTCCTTTCTGACCAGTTTATTGCTGCCTTAGTCACTCCTATGGACGATGTAGAATTTCAACCATACTTAAATTATGGAAAACATAAGCGAACATTTCTGTGAGCGACGAACATGAACAAAATCAAAAATTCCAACAAGTTACAAAAATAACTTGCAGCAGAGCCCACTTAAAGGCCTCTTAAGGCGAGCTGCAACTACAGTGAGTGCCACAGAATGCTCCCATCCAGCAACAACATTTGTTGCAAGATCGTTTTGGGGCTTTGGGGGATTGGGTGATGGGGGGAAAAGAGATTTAAAGGACAGAGACGCAGAAGAATTCGCATTCGCGCTCATTGCAACAAAAGACAGAGCAGGAGACTCCAACTCAAGCGAAGGTAGTACAACTCTCCTGAATCCCGAAGTCAGGAGTGAATGTAAAAGGAGCCCAAATATGGCCCAGAATATGTAATTATTTGTAGTATTCTGAATTATTAGTATTTTTTGGCGTGTGAACTTTAAGCTCAGATTACAATTATTAATCGCTCATCTCTATGTTGGGTGTTTACTAACACTGTTTAGTTTGTTTTGTTGGGGTTTCCCGAAAAGAAGTTATTTTTAAATTTAGAAAATCGAAAAGTACTCAATATCATCATTATTCGTGTTCCTGAGTCCGCTCCTGTTGCAATTTAAGCCCGGCTGAGCTTACACTCGCGGCAACAAATGAAGCTAACAACTTGGACGGCGTCGGGCAGTCGTCTTCTTGGTCGTTGGTTGCTGGTTGTTGGTTGTTGTTGTCTTCCTTCTGCATTCGGCGGCACTGCGATTGGCTTTGGCTGTGGGCCTTGTCTGTGGGTCTGGGCCATAGCTCTGGATCGGCAACAACAATTGCAAATAGCTAGCAAAAGGGAGCCGGGCGAGGGGGTCAACAACTGGCATGTAGCATGGCTGAAGAGCTTACAACGACAATTATAAAATGATGACAATAACAACAACAGGCGATGATGGCAGAGCCGAGCTCACTGAGCTTCAGCTTCATCTTGAACCTGAGTCTCAGCCTGGGCCTGCCTGCGCACGAAACTCTCACGATCCGGACGATTGGCATTGGGAGTTGGTAGTTGCTTGCCTGGACTTCCGTGGGTAAGGAGTTAACGGAGGGCAGAATGCCGGGAATTCACCGAAACAGCCCACGAACTGATCGTCGTCGCTGTTTCGTCGGCGACAAATGTGTTTTCGATTGGTTGGTGGCCGGCCCTTTATCCCTCCCCGCTGTTTGGTCTTTCGGTTCTCGATCCTGGCTATGTTCTTGGCTTTGTAACTGGGCCCGGCATTCGAGTCGGCGCCACAGGCGGCAATAATGTGCAGCACCCAGCACTAGACCAGACCCCACAGGTCCCCGAATCGGTGAAAAAGTCAAAAATCGAATTTGAAAACTATAAATCAAAAAGGTATATTGAAAATACGATAAGGATGATTGTATTTTAAGTCTTTTAAATTTTTTTTAGCATTATTCTTTGAAAAGTGCGTGCTTGAAAAAATTACAGTTTCATGAATATCAAAGAATCTAATCAACCAATAAGTATCTCATTGCCTATTCCCCAGCCCACTGGTGGATGGGTCCCCGAACTCCCCGCATCCGGATCCATCACTTGTTGCAGATTAATCGCTAGATCAACGCTTTAGTTAACTACCGCCAACCGCAGTCAGGATGCAACAGGCGCCGAGTGCGTGGGTGGCAACCTGGATGCGGCTGCCCCGGGCTTGATCTGGTTTCAGTTAATTGCCACAACTTTTATGAGTCGCAATTGGGTCTCCAGGTGGTGCAGGAAATGGCAGTGAAGGTGGCAGTGGCTCTGGTGGTGGCGCTTGCCCATTTGCATATGTCGTCGATGCGATCGGTTGGAAGTTGTCCATTTTATAATTGGATAGTTTGTCACCAAGTTGTGGTTATCCAAGATGTGGCCAGGAGATGGAGGTGGAGGTGCGACGTTAGGGGGACAACCGTGGGCGGGCATTTTCTTAAAGCTTAGTGGTCGGTGGCTGCGTTTCGAGATGGTCAACTTAATATGCATATTATCCGCGAAAGCAAACCGGTTTACTGCAGCTGCGAAAAAATGTTGAACATGGCTTCGAGAAGGATTTAAGGTGAATTTATTATAGCAAGCAATAAATGACAATCCTTGAAAAAGCATCCAATTAATATACGTTTATTTAAAAGATATTTTATTTCACAAAAACCTCTGCTATAAAGCATTTTGTTTGCGAGATAAAGATCGCCTAAGATCCTTGAAAATGCATTCACAATTAAAAACTCGGCCTGCTCATTGAACTGTCACAATCTTAAAAAGAATGCTTATAACATAATATCCCAAAGAGATCTTTGTCGTTCAGAAAAAGATACAGACTTTATTTTCCCTCAGTAAATAAGAATAACGTCCCTTTTTTCAAAAATTAGTGTAATTTTTGATAAGCGGCATTGTCACAAATTTATGGTTTTTTGACACTCTTTTGCTAATATTTCATACCGCATGGGAATTGGGAAAGGAATACCATTTGTAAAGCAATTGGAAAAGTAAACCAAAAAAATATTGGTCGACCCCTACAAAATTTGTGAAAATCGGCTTAATTGTCCCAAAATGATGGTTTTAAGATACTCTTTTGCAAATATTTCATACATTTTTTATCCGATTTCAAAAAGGAATACCATTTTTAAATCAGAACTCCATTGTCTCTTAATATGCATCAAAAGATTGGAAAAGTAAATCAAAAAAATTTTTGTTGATTTTTGCAAAAAATCATGATGTTACCCCTTTTAAAATTTTGAAAAATCGGCTTAATTTTTTTGTTTAGTTTCTCGGATTCTTTGATGCAGATCGAAGCAGACTGAAGCCCTGATTCAAAAACGGCATTTCGTTTCAAAATCGGTTGCGAATTAGCTCAGATACTCGAATAAAACTCTTTCAAAAATGGAAATTTTAGAATTTCAAACTACGGGAATGAGACATTTTAAAACAACTCATTTTCTCATACTTTTACTTAAGTTTTCAAGGATATTTTTGCCATTTTGTATCCGATTTTGCTCCAAGATACCATTTAAAAATCAGGACTTCATTTTCTGTCCATAATAATTAAAGATTTCTATTTACTCGAAGTGTAAACTTCATAAAATCGTTTCAAACATCGCCTATACGCCCATATGTCCTTTTCTGGCCCCCTAACTTATGTTTTTAAGGAAAACGCTTAATAGATATACGATAACTAGATAGTACTCGAAGATACAAATTCGGGAAGGTATAACTGTCCCAGATTGGAGGTGAACAAGCCAAGTTATGGCGAATTCGGTAAAATTTATCAAAATTTATTTATGCAAAATCCCGTATAAGCCCGAATGTCCTTTTCTCATCCTTTCCCTTAGTTTTTAAGGATATTTTTGCCAATTTGTATCCGATTTTGCCCCAAGATACCATTTAGAAATTAGGACTTCATTTGCTGTCCATAATAGTCAAAGATTTCTATTTACTCGAAGTGTAAACTTCATAAAATCGTTTCAAACATCGCCTATACGCCCATATGTCCTTTTCTGGCCCCCTTACCTATGTATTTAAGAAAAACGCTTGATAGATATACGATAACTAGATAGTACTCGAAGATACAAATTCTGGAAGGTATAACTGTCCCAGATTGGAGGTGAACAAGCCAAGTTATGGTGAATTCGGTAAAATTTATCAAAATTTATTTATGCAAAATCACGTATAAGCCCGAATGTCCTTTTCTCATCCTTTCGCTTAAGTTTTTAAGGATATTTTTGCCAATTTGTATCCGATTTTGCTCCAAGATACCATTTAAAAATCAGGACTTCATTTGCTGTCCATAATAGTCAAAGATTTCTATTTACTCGAAGTTTAAACTTCATAAAATCGTTTCAAACATCGCCTATACGCCCATATGCCCTTTTCTGGCCCCCTTACCTATGTATTTAAGGAAAACGCTTGATAGATATACGATAACTAGATAGTACTCGAACATACAAATTCGGGAAGGTATAACTGTCCCAGATTGGAGGTGAACAAACCAAGTTATGGCCCTCTTAATAGATAAAGCGAATTGCTTTTGAATTGTAAAATACAGAAAGGTGAAATTTTTCAAAAAATTTTAACCATTTGCTAGCGTATATTGTTTTCGATTTCAAACTGATTTTAAAACAAAGTACCATTCATGAATCAGGGCTTTAACCTTCTTTAATCTGCATCCAAAGACTCAAAATATAGATCAGAAAAATTTTGTCGATTTTGGCAAAAAATCATGATGTTACCCCTTTCAAAATTTGCGAAAATCGGCATTGTCCCAAAATGATGGTTTTAAGACACTCTTTTCCAAATATTTCATACATTTTTTATCCGATTTCAAAAAGGAATATCTTTTTTTAAATCAGAACTCCATTTTCTCTTAATCTGCATCAAAAGATTGGAAAAGTAGATCAAAAAAATTTTTGTTGATTTTTGCAAAAAATCATGATGTAACCCCTTTCAAAATTTGCGAAAATCGGCATTGTCCCAAAATGATGGTTTTAACACACTATTTTCCAAATATTTCATACATTTTTTATCCGATTTCAAAAAGGAATACCATTTTTAAATCAGAACTCCATTCTCTCTTAATCAGCATCAAAAGATTGGAATAGTAGATCAAAAAAATTTTTTTTGATTTTTGCAAAAAATCATGATGTAACCCCTTTCAAAATTTGCAAAAATTGGCATTGTCCCAAATTGATGGTTTTAAGACACTCTTTTGCAAATATTTCATACATATTTTATCCGATTTCAAAAAGAAATACCATTTTTAAATCAGAACTCCATTGTCTCTTAATCTGCATCAAAAGATTGAAAAAGTAGATCAAAAAAATTTTTGTTGATTTCTGCAAAAAATCATGATGTTACCCCTTTTAAAATTTTGAAAAATCGGCTTAATTTTTTTTGTTTAGTTTCTCGGATTCTTTGATGCAGATCGAAGCAGACTGAAGCCTTGATTCAAAAACGGCATTTCGTTTCAAAATCGGTTGCGAATTAGCTCAGATACTCGAATAAAACTCTTTCAAAAATGGAAATTTTGGAATTTCGAATTACGGGAATGAGACATTTTAAAAAAACTCATTTTCTCATACTTTTACTTAAGTTTTCAAGGACATTTTTGCCATTTTGTATCCGATTTTTCTCCAAGATACCATTTAAAAATCAGGACTTTATTTTCTGTCCATAATAATTAAAGATTTCTATTTACTCGAAGTGTAAACTTCATAAAATCGTTTCAAACATCGCCTATACGCCCATATGTCCTTTTCTGGCCCCCTAACTTATGTTTTTAAAGAAAACGCTTGATATATAAACAATAACTAGATAGTACTCGAAGATACAAATTCGGGAAGGTATAACTGTCCCAGATTGGAGGTGAACAAGCCAAGTTATGGCGAATTCGGTAAAA
The DNA here is from genome assembly GCA_035047325.1 of Drosophila vallismaia. Lineage (NCBI taxonomy): Eukaryota > Metazoa > Arthropoda > Insecta > Diptera > Drosophilidae > Drosophila > Drosophila vallismaia. The sequence goes on along the minus strand of JAWNPU010000090.1, from coordinate 19,014,755 downwards.
TTTATCAAAATTTATTTATGCAAAATCACGTATAAGCCCGAATGTCCTTTTCTCATCCTTTCCCTTAAGTTTTTAAGGATATTTTTGCCAATTTGTATCCGATTTTGCCCCAAGATACCATTTAGAAATTAGGACTTCATTTGCTGTCCATAATAGTCAAAGATTTCTATTTACTCGAAGTGTAAACTTCATAAAATCGTTTCAAACATCGCCTATACGCCCATATGTCCTTTTCTGGCCCCCTTACCTATGTATTTAAGAAAAACGCTTTATAGATATACGATAACTAGATAGTACTCGAAGATACAAATTCGGGAAGGTATAACTGTCCCAGATTGGAGGTGAACAAGCCAAGTTATGGCGAATTCGGTAAAATTTATCAAAATTTATTTATGCAAAATCACGTATAAGCCCGAATGTCATTTTCTCATCCTTTCCCTTAAGTTTTTAAGGATATTTTTGCCAATTTGTATCCGATTTTGCCCCAAGATACCATTTAGAAATTAGGACTTCATTTGCTGTCCATAATAGTCAAAGATTTCTATTTACTCGAAGTGTAAACTTCATAAAATCGTTTCAAACATCGCCTATACGCCCATATGTCCTTTTCTGGCCCCCTTACCTATGTATTTAAGAAAAACGCTTGATAGATATACGATAACTAGATAGTACTCGAAGATACAAATTCGGGAAGGTATAACTGTCCCAGATTGGAGGTGAACAAGCCAAGTTATGGCGAATTCGGTAAAATTTATCAAAATTTATTTATGCAAAATCCCGTATAAGCCCGAATGTCCTTTTCTCATCCTTTCCCTTAAGTTTATAAGGATATTTTTGTCAATTCGTATCCGATTTTGCCCCAAGATACCATTTAGAAATTAGGACTTCATTTGCTGTCCATAATAGTCAAAGATTTCTATTTACTCGAAGTGTAAACTTCATAAAATCGTTTCAAACATCGCCTATACGCCCATATGTCCTTTTCTGGCCCCCTTACCTATGTATTTAAGAAAAACGCTTGATAGATATACGATAACTAGATAGTACTCGAAGATACAAATTCGGGAAGGTATAACTGTTCCAGATTGGAGGTGAACAAGCCAAGTTATGGCGAATTCGGTAAAATTTATCAAAATTTATTTATGCAAAATCACGTATAAGCCCGAATGTCATTTTCTCATCCTTTCCCTTAAGTTTTTAAGGATATTTTTGCCAATTTGTATCCGATTTTGCCCCAAGATACTATTTAGAAATTAGGACTTCATTTGCTGTCCATAATAGTCAAAGATTTCTATTTACTCGAAGTGTAAACTTCATAAAATCGTTTCAAACATCGCCTATACGCCCATATGTCCTTTTCTGGCCCCCTTACCTGTGTATTTAAGAAAAACGCTTGATAGATATACGATAACTAGATAGCACTCAAAGATGCAAATTCGGGAAGGTATAACTGTCCCAGATTGGAGGTGAACAAGCCAAGTTATGGCGAATTCGGTAAAATTTATCAAAATTTATTTATGCAAAATCCCGTATAAGCCCGAATGTCCTTTTCTCATCCTTTCCCTTAAGTTTTTAAGGATATTTTTGCCAATTTGTACCCAATTTTGCCCCAAGATACCATTTAGAAATTAGGACTTCATTTGCTGTCCATAATAGTCAAAGATTTCTCTTTCCTCGAAGTGTAAACTTCATAAAATCGTTTCAAACATCGCCTATACGCCCATATGTCCTTTTCTGGCCCCCTTACCTATGTATTTAAGAAAAACGCTTGATAGATATACGATAACTAGATAGTACTCGAACATACAAATTCGGGAAGGTATAACTATCCCAGATTGGAGGTGAACAAACCAAGTTATGGCCCTCTTAATAGATAAAGCGAATTGCTTTTGAATTGTAAAATACGGAAAGGTGAAATTTTTCAAAAAATTATTTTTTTAACCATTTGCTAGCGTATATTGTTTTCGATTTCAAACTGATTTTAAAACAAAGTACCATTCATGAATCAGGGCTTTAACCCTCTTTAATCTGCATCCAAAGACTCTAAATATAGATCAGAAAAATTTTGTCGATTTTGGCAAAAAATCATGATGTTACCCCTTTCAAAATTTGCGAAAATCGGCATTGTCCCAAAATGATGGTTTTAAGACACTCTTTTCCAAATATTTCATACATTTTTTATCCGATTTCAAAAAGGAATATCTTTTTTTAAATCAGAACTCCATTTTCTCTTAATCTGCATCAAAAGATTGGAAAAGTAGATCAAAAAAATTTTTGTTGATTTTTGCAAAAAATCATGATGTAACCCCTTTCAAAATTTGCGAAAATCGGCATTGTCCCAAAATGATGGTTTTAAGACACTCTTTTGCAAATATTTCATACATTTTTTATCCGATTTCAAAAAGGAATACCATTTTTAAATCAGAACTCCATTCTCTCTTAATCAGCATCAAAAGATTGGAATAGTAGATCAAAAAATTTTTTTTTGATTTTTGCAAAAAATCATGATGTAACCCCTTTCAAAATTTGCGAAAATCGGCATTGTCCCAAATTGATGGTTTTAAGACACTCTTTTGCAAATATTTCATACATATTTTATCCGATTTCAAAAAGAAATACCATTTTTAAATCAGAACTCCATTGTCTCTTAATCTGCATCAAAAGATTGAAAAAGTAGATCAAAAAAATTTTTGTTGATTTCTGCAAAAAATCATGATGTTACCCCTTTTAAAATTTTGAAAAATCGGCTTAATTTTTTTTGTTTAGTTTCTCGGATTCTTTGATGCAGATCGAAGCAGACTGAAGCCTTGATTCAAAAATGGCATTTCGTTTCAAAATCGGTTGCGAATTAGCTCAGATACTCGAATAAAACTCTTTCAAAAATGGAAATTTTGGAATTTCCCCCTAACTTATGTTTTTAAAGAAAACGCTTGATATATAAACAATAACTAGATAGTACTCGAAGATACAAATTCGGGAAGGTATAACTGTCCCAGATTGGAGGTGAACAAGCCAAGTTATGGCGAATTCGGTAAAATTTATCAAAATTTATTTATGCAAAATCACGTATAAGCCCGAATGTCCTTTTCTCATCCTTTCCCTTAAGTTTTTAAGGATATTTTTGCCAATTTGTATCCGATTTTGCCCCAAGATACCATTTAGAAATTAGGACTTCATTTGCTGTCCATAATAGTCAAAGATTTCTATTTACTCGAAGTGTAAACTTCATAAAATCGTTTCAAACATCGCCTATACGCCCATATGTCCTTTTCTGGCCCCCTTACCTATGTATTTAAGAAAAACGCTTTATAGATATACGATAACTAGATAGTACTCGAAGATACAAATTCGGGAAGGTATAACTGTCCCAGATTGGAGGTGAACAAGCCAAGTTATGGCGAATTCGGTAAAATTTATCAAAATTTATTTATGCAAAATCACGTATAAGCCCGAATGTCATTTTCTCATCCTTTCCCTTAAGTTTTTAAGGATATTTTTGCCAATTTGTATCCGATTTTGCCCCAAGATACCATTTAGAAATTAGGACTTCATTTGCTGTCCATAATAGTCAAAGATTTCTATTTACTCGAAGTGTAAACTTCATAAAATCGTTTCAAACATCGCCTATACGCCCATATGTCCTTTTCTGGCCCCCTTACCTATGTATTTAAGAAAAACGCTTGATAGATATACGATAACTAGATAGTACTCGAAGATACAAATTCGGGAAGGTATAACTGTCCCAGATTGGAGGTGAACAAGCCAAGTTATGGCGAATTCGGTAAAATTTATCAAAATTTATTTATGCAAAATCCCGTATAAGCCCGAATGTCCTTTTCTCATCCTTTCCCTTAAGTTTATAAGGATATTTTTGTCAATTCGTATCCGATTTTGCCCCAAGATACCATTTAGAAATTAGGACTTCATTTGCTGTCCATAATAGTCAAAGATTTCTATTTACTCGAAGTGTAAACTTCATAAAATCGTTTCAAACATCGCCTATACGCCCATATGTCCTTTTCTGGCCCCCTTACCTATGTATTTAAGAAAAACGCTTGATAGATATACGATAACTAGATAGTACTCGAAGATACAAATTCGGGAAGGTATAACTGTTCCAGATTGGAGGTGAACAAGCCAAGTTATGGCGAATTCGGTAAAATTTATCAAAATTTATTTATGCAAAATCACGTATAAGCCCGAATGTCCTTTTCTCATCCTTTCCCTTAAGTTTTTAAGGATATTTTTGCCAATTTGTATCCGATTTTGCCCCAAGATACTATTTAGAAATTAGGACTTCATTTGCTGTCCATAATAGTCAAAGATTTCTATTTACTCGAAGTGTAAACTTCATAAAATCGTTTCAAACATCGCCTATACGCCCATATGTCCTTTTCTGGCCCCCTTACCTGTGTATTTAAGAAAAACGCTTGATAGATATACGATAACTAGATAGCACTCAAAGATGCAAATTCGGGAAGGTATAACTGTCCCAGATTGGAGGTGAACAAGCCAAGTTATGGCGAATTCGGTAAAATTTATCAAAATTTATTTATGCAAAATCCCGTATAAGCCCGAATGTCCTTTTCTCATCCTTTCCCTTAAGTTTTTAAGGATATTTTTGCCAATTTGTACCCAATTTTGCCCCAAGATACCATTTAGAAATTAGGACTTCATTTGCTGTCCATAATAGTCAAAGATTTCTCTTTCCTCGAAGTGTAAACTTCATAAAATCGTTTCAAACATCGCCTATACGCCCATATGTCCTTTTCTGGCCCCCTTACCTATGTATTTAAGAAAAACGCTTGATAGATATACGATAACTAGATAGTACTCGAACATACAAATTCGGGAAGGTATAACTATCCCAGATTGGAGGTGAACAAACCAAGTTATGGCCCTCTTAATAGATAAAGCGAATTGCTTTTGAATTGTAAAATACGGAAAGGTGAAATTTTTCAAAAAATTATTTTTTTAACCATTTGCTAGCGTATATTGTTTTCGATTTCAAACTGATTTTAAAACAAAGTACCATTCATGAATCAGGGCTTTAACCCTCTTTAATCTGCATCCAAAGACTCTAAATATAGATCAGAAAAATTTTGTCGATTTTGGCAAAAAATCATGATGTTACCCCTTTCAAAATTTGCGAAAATCGGCATTGTCCCAAAATGATGGTTTTAAGACACTCTTTTCCAAATATTTCATACATTTTTTATCCGATTTCAAAAAGGAATATCTTTTTTTAAATCAGAACTCCATTTTCTCTTAATCTGCATCAAAAGATTGGAAAAGTAGATCAAAAAAATTTTTGTTGATTTTTGCAAAAAATCATGATGTAACCCCTTTCAAAATTTGCGAAAATCGGCATTGTCCCAAAATGATGGTTTTAAGACACTCTTTTGCAAATATAGTAGATAGTACTCGAAGATACAAATTCTGGAAGGTATAACTGTTCCAGATTGGAGGTGAACAAGCCAAGTTATGGCGAATTCGGTAAAATTTATCAAAATTTATTTATGCAAAATCACGTATAAGCCCGAATGTCCTTTTCTCATCCTTTCCCTTAAGTTTTTAAGGATATTTTTGCCAATTTGTATCCGATTTTGCCCCAAGATACCATTTAGAAATTAGGACTTCATTTGCTGTCCATAATAGTCAAAGATTTCTATTTACTCGAAGTGTAAACTTCATAAAATCGTTTCAAACATTATCAAAATTTATTTATGCAAAATCCCGTATAAGCCCGAATGTCCTTTTCTCATCCTTTCCCTTAAGTTTTTAAGGATATTTTTGCCAATTTGTACCCAATTTTGCCCCAAGATACCATTTAGAAATTAAGACTTCGTTTGCTGTCCATAATAGTCAAAGATTTCTATTTACTCGAAGTGTAAACTTCATAAAATCGTTTCAAACATCGCCTATACGCCCATATGTCCTTTTCTGGCCCCCTTACCTATGTATTTAAGAAAAACGCTTTATAGATATACGATAACTAGATAGTACTCGAACATACAAATTCGGGAAGGTATAACTGTTCCAGATTGGAGGTGAACAAGCCAAGTTATGGCGAATTCGGTAAAATTTATCAAAATTTATTTATGCAAAATCACGTATAAGCCCGAATGTCCTTTTCTCATCCTTTCCCTTAAGTTTTTAAGGATATTTTTGCCAATTTGTACCCAATTTTGACCCAAAATCCCGTATAAGCCCGAATGTCCTTTTCTCATCCTTTCCCTTAAGTTTTTAAGGATATTTTTGCCAATTTGTATCCGATTTTGCCCCAAGATACCATTTAGAAATTAGGACTTCATTTGCTGTCCATAATAGTCAAAGATTTCTATTTACTCGAAGTGTAAACTTCATAAAATCGTTTCAAACATCGCCTATACGCCCATATGTCCTTTTCTGGCCCCCTTACCTATGTATTTAAGAAAAACGCTTGATAGATATACGATAACTAGATAGCACTCAAAGATACAAATTCGGGAAGGTATAACTGTCCCAGATTGGAGGTTTTTAAATCAGAACTCCATTCTCTCTTAATCAGCATCAAAAGATTGGAAAAGTAGATCAAAAAAATTTTTGTTGATTTTTGCAAAAAATCATGATGTAACCCCTTTCAAAATTTGCGAAAATCGGCATTGTCCCAAATTGATGGTTTTAAGACACTCTTTTGCAAATATTTCATACATATTTTATCCGATTTCAAAAAGAAATACCATTTTTAAATCAGAACTCCATTGTCTCTTAATCTGCATCAAAAGATTGAAAAAGTAGATCAAAAAAATTTTTGTTGATTTTTGAAAAAAATCATGATGTTACCCCTTTTAAAATTTTGAAAAATCGGCTTAATTTTTTTTGTTTAGTTTCTCGGATTCTTTGATGCAGATCGAAGCAGACTGAAGCCTTGATTCAAAAACGGCATTTCGTTTCAAAGTCGGTTGCGAATTAGCTCAGATACTCGAATAAACCTCTTTCAAAAATGGAAATTTTAGAATTTCAAACTACGGGAATGAGACATTTTAAAAAAACTCATTTTCTCATACTTTTGCTTAAGTTTTCAAGGATATTTTTGCCATTTTGTATCCAATTTTGCTCCAAATTACCATTTAAAAATCAGGACTTCATTTTCTGTCTATAATAATTAAAGATTTCTATTTACTCGAAGTGTAAACTTCATAAAATCGTTTCAAACATCGCCTATACGCCCATATGACCTTTTCTGGCCCCCTAACTTATGTTTTTAAGGAAAACGCTTGATATATAAACAATAACTAGATAGTACTCGAAGATACAAATTCGGGAAGGTATAACTGTCCCAGATTGGAGGTGAACAAGCCAAGTTATGGCGAATTCGGTAAAATTTATCAAAATTTATTTATGCAAAATCACGTATAAGCCCAAATGTCTTTTTCTCATCCTTTCCCTTAAGTTTTTAAGGATATTTTTGCCAATTTGTATCCGATTTTGCCCCAAGATACCATTTAGAAATTAGGACTTCATTTGCTGTCCATAATAGTCAAAGATTTCTATTTACTCGAAGTGTAAACTTCATAAAATCGTTTCAAACATCGCCTATCCGCCCATATGTCCTTTTCTGGCCCCCTTACCTATGTATTTAAGAAAAACGCTTGATAGATATACGATAACTAGATAGTACTCGAAGATACAAATTCGGGAAGGTATAACTGTCCCAGATTGGAGGTGAACAAGCCAAGTTATGGCGAATTCGGTAAAATTTATCAAAATTTATTTATGCAAAATCCCGTATAAGCCCGAATGTCCTTTTCTCAATTTTTCCCTTAAGTTTTTAAGGATATTTTTGCCAATTTGTATCCGATTTTGCCCCAAGATACCATTTAGAAATTAAGACTTCATTTGCTCTCCATAATAGTCAAAGATTTCTATTTACTCGAAGTGTAAACTTCATAAAATCGTTTCAAACATCGCCTATACGCCCATATATCCTTTTCTGGCCCCCTTACCTATGTATTTAAGAAAAACGCTTGATAGATATACGATAACTAGATAGCACTCAAAGATACAAATTCGGGAAGGTATAACTGTCCCAGATTGGAGGTGAACAAGCCAAGTTATGGCGAATTCGGTAAAATTTATCAAAATTTATTTATGCAAAATCACGTATAAGCCCGAATGTTCTTTTCTCATCCTTTCCCTTAAGTTTTTAAGGATATTTTTGCCAATTTGTATCCGATTTTGCCCCAAGATACCATTTAGAAATTAGGACTTCATTTGCTGTCCATAATAGTCAAAGATTTCTATTTACTCGAAGTGTAAACTATATAAAATCGTTTCAAACATCGCCTATACGCCCATATGTCCTTTTCTGGCCCCCTTACCTATGTATTTAAGAAAAACGCTTGATAGATATACGATAACTAGATAGTACTCGAAGATACAAATTCGGGAAGGTATAACTGTCCCAGATTGGAGGTGAACAAGCCAAGTTATGGCGAATTCGGTAAAATTTATCAAAATTTATTTATGCAAAATCACGTATAATCCCGAATGTCCTTTTCTCATCCTTTCCCTTAAGTTTTTAAGGATATTTTTGCCAATTTGTATCCGATTTTGCCCCAAGATACCATTTAGAAATTAGGACTTCATTTGCTGTCCAGAATAGTCAAAGATTTCTATTTACTCAAAGTGTAAACTTCATAAAATCGTTTCAAACATCGCCTATACGCTCATATTTTCTTTTCTCGCCCCCTAACTTATGTTTTTAAGGATAACGCTTGATAGATATACGATAACTAGATAGCACTCAAAGATACAAATTCGGGAAGGTATAACTGTCCCAGATTGGAGGTGAACAAGCCAAGTTATGGCGAATTCGGTAAAATTTATCAAAATTTATTTATGCAAAATCACGTATAAGCCCGAATGTCCTTTTCTCATCCTTTCTTTTAAGTTTTTAAGGATATTTTTGCCATTTTGTATCCGATTTTGCCCCAAGATACCATTTAGAAATCAGGACTTCATTTGCTGTCCAGAATAGTCAATGATTTCTATTTACTCAAAGTGTAAACTTTATAAAACCGTTTCAAACATCGCCTTTACACCCATATGTCCTTTTCGGGCCCCCTAACTTATGTTTTTAAGGAAAACGCTTGATAGATATACGATAACTAGATAGTACTCGAACATACAAATTCGGGAAGGTATAACCTTCGCATTATCCCAAATTGATGGTTTTGAGCCATACTTTTGCACATTATTCATACATTTTTTTTCGAACTACAAATAGAAATACCATTTAAAATCTAAAATTCATTCCCTCTTATTCTGCATCAAATGATTGGAAAAGTATAACACAAAAATCCCCTCAATACCCTAAATAATAAAATAAAACCTCCAAGTCAATGTTTGAAAATAAGTTTATTGTAAATCAAAAGTTCTTTAGACAATATTTTTACATTCTTTACTAAAGTATATATCTAAACAAAAATATATTGCTATTAATAACATAAAACTAGGATATAACTAATATATAATGACACAGTTAATCTTGAAATACTCCCAGGACTCCAACCAAGGACTTCGGCTCCACCGCAAGGATTCCAACTCTGCCACACGGATCGCTGCTGCATCGTGCCATCGGAAACTGCGTCACCTGAGGAGCCTTTCAAGCCGCTGGACTACTCTTACATATTCTGAGTCCCGGCATTCCTGTTTCCGTAGCAGGACACCACTGGGACAGCAACTACAACCCAAGGACTGAAACCTCAAACGCAAGGACCAACTCACCAATCACTGTAACGTTTTCCCATCCTGTAAATAAAAAATATGAATAAATACAAGTTATTTGCAAGGATATATTGTGTGTTTTATTTAGTAGGTGTTTATTTTTCAGTAATTTCAGGACCGAGGATATTCGTTGGCCAGATATTTTCATAAATACAATATGGTAGGCTGGAGTTTATTCAATTATTTTCCTCCCAATCTGTATCGTAAGATTGGAAAAGGAGAACAACAATATTTTAATCGATTTTTGAAAAAAACCATGATGAAACCCCTTTCAAAATTTTCGAAAATCGGCATTGTCCCAAAATGATGGTTTTAAGACACTCTTGCAAATATTTCATACATTTTTTATCCGGTTTAAAAAAGGAATATCTTTTTTAAATCAGAACTCCATTCTCTCTTAATCTGCATCAAAACATTGGAAAAGTAGATCAAAAAAATTTTTGTTGATTTTTGCAAAAAAACATGATGTAACCCCTTTCAAAATTTTCAAAAATCGGCATTGTCCCAAAATGGTGGTTTTAAGACACTCTTTTGCAAATATTTCATACATTTTTTATCCAATTTCAAAAAGGAATACCATTTTTAAATCAGAACTTCGTTCTCTCTTAATCTGCATCAAAAGATTGGAAAAGTAGATCAAAAAAATTTTTGTTGATTTTTGCAAAAAATCATGATGTAACCCCTTTCAAAATTTGCGAAAATCGGCATTGTCCCAAAATGGTGGTTTTAAGACACTCTTTTGCAAATATTTCATACATTTTTTATCCGATTTAAAAAAGGAATACTATTTTTAAATCAGAACTTCATTCTTTCTTAATCTGCATCAAAAGATTAGAAAAGTAAAACAAAAAAAATTTTGTTGATTCTTGCAAAAAATCATGATGTAACCCCTTTCAAAATTTGCGAAAATCGGCATTGTCCCAAAATGATGGTTTTGAGACACTTTTTTGCAAATATTTCATTCATTTTTCATCGGATTTCAAAAAGGAATACCATTTTTAAATCAGGACTTTATTCGCTCTTAGTTTGCATCAAAAGATTGCAAAATTAGAACAAAAAATTGTTTGTCGATTTTTGGAAGAAATCATGATGTAACCCCTTTAAAAATTTTCGAAAATCGGGTCAGATGTTAGTTGGCAAGATTTTGATTGAGAATAATAGTATTTGAAGATCTAAGATGGAGAGGGTATAACATTTACCGATTCGCCAATTATTAACAGAGTTTCTAGTAAATAATTGAGTTAAATAGCCATTTTAGCCAATTCCCACCACCATTCAGGCCAAATCACTGATCCGATACGAATCCATTCACCTATTTGTATCGGAATCATCAGGCTATATGCTATATCTGCAGCAAAACGGACACAGAGTTTCTACTGCATGGGGAAACAAGCTTCGGTTCTGGCCGAAGGAAGCTATCCTTTCTTGTTAATCCGCAACTTGTACGATCGGCAGGGAATAAGGAGAACGCAGAAGGGGTTCTCGTCCCCCACAGAAGGAAGGGAGTAGGGGAATGGGAATGGGAAGTAAATATTCGCAGTTGGAGACTATCGCAAAACATACGGCGATGTCCAATGTTATGTTGTCACGATATCAAAGCATTTTAATTGGCCGATTTATAGATTTAATTACGTATTCATGCGAAACATCGAATCCGTGATTCGTAAAAACACACACACCGCGGCCCCCAATCCGCGGTGAACCCGCCGCGTCGGAGATAAAGATACAGATACAGAATGAGACTGGGCGAGACCAGGAGCAGGAGCGGGATGGAGGGCAGCAGCCCAAGATCAGAGCCTGATTTTGAGGCTGCCACGCAGCAGATCTTTACGATTTTGAATCTTTTAGTAAAAGGGATAGGGATGGGTATAGGAACAGGGAGGTTGAGTGGGAGGGGAAAAGTCAAGTAAGGTTTTACCTTTTATAAGGCACAGTAATCCTATTACTTAAAAATTTATATATTATATTTGAAACCTTTAGATCGATAGTTTTTCAATTAACCCGCAGAATGTTCCCTCGGAATGTTTAATTGAAGTACAAATATCTCCTATCTTTTTTGCCAGTGCCTTTCCAGGCAGCTTCAGATGCAATCTCCAGGTGAACTGAGCGCCACACGCCGTCGTCTGAAAATGCAGCAACCTGGTCGAATCTGGCCAAAATGAAAGGGCCAAAACGAATGTGAATGTGAATGTGAATGCGTATGCTCTTACATATTCATTTGTGGCCAGGGGAGGGCATAAAAACCATCATAACGAATTTAGTATTCGTGGCATATGCGCGGAAAGCCCCAGCAGCAGACCCTCCCCCTGTTCCTGACCATGCTCCATGCTCCCACTCCCGGCCTCTCGCCTCTTGCCTCTTGCCCCTCCCCTAGGGGAAGGCGTGTGCAGAGCCATTTATGAAACCATTTCGGGGGCACATTTCATGCGCCGTTTTAATATCTTTATTGGTCATCATCGTCGTTGTCATTAAAAATGAGAATAATAAAATCATAAAGCTCGCTCCGATTCGGATACTCGGGAACTCGGACTCGGCCAGGTCGGGCAATCGTCAATCGACAGCGATTCCAGTGTTGATGATGTTGTGCAAAAAGCGAAATTATTAAATTTTGTGCCTGTTTGGCATTTTAAATGCGTATGTGCGCATTTTAATTTCCCCTTTCGGCCGGCTCACGTATTTGGCCCCATCTGAGCCTTGTTTGCTGGCCACTGGATGCACTCGAAAAAATAAAGAATTTACTTTAAAAAAAAATGGATATTCTCTTTTATTTAGAGAACCTTTTTCAGCCCAATTAAGGCCAATTTTCTACTGTACCTCCTTGTTTGTTTTCAGTGCAGTGGAAAACACTCGGACTTCGGGGTCTGGGCCACTTAATTAGAATGAGTTCACTCGCTGCGAAGAGTTGCCCATAATTTGGCCATAAATTATGCATGGCAAGTGCGGTGATCCCCCCTACCATCACCACCGCCTACCATAGACCTCCATAAACCCAACGAAATTATTCAATATGACAGCCGTACATGACAGTTGATTTAAGAAATTTCATCATAAATGTCAAAACCAAATTGTTTGGCTCGTAGATCTTATCCACATTTTCTCTGGCCCAATCTTCAGGAATAGGGGCTTTGCGGGGGCGGAGTCCAGACACGAATTCGCGGTTTCTGGGACATCTGTCGTCGATAGCCTCCGTCGTCGCTACATTTCTTGGCCTCCGTGCCAAAATGATAATATGCCGGCCACTCTTATTATATAGGCTTTTATGTATTTACTTGTTTATACTCAAGAAGTGTCAGCACTGCCATCGTCGTAATAATATTATAAATTTTACTGTGTGAATTTTGAGCGAAGTCCAAGCGGGTAATGTGGCTAAGTCCGATAGATCAGATGTCACGAAGAGCTGGGCAAACACTCGGGAATCAATAAGTGCTATTGCCTCAAGCGAACCCTTTTATGTTTTGCCAAAACCAAAACGCGATACTTCCCGTTTAACCCCAGACTTCTCGGCCATATCGAGTAACCAAAGGGGAAAACATTTGAGTTCGATTCATAAGTATTCTGCAGCTTTGTAACCACAGCTCTGGGAATATCGACAAATTGTGGCTTCGTGTTTTAACCGGCATTTAAGCAAATTGACCGCATATCAATTATGAAATTGAAATGTGTGAAAATGTCAGCCGAAACAGCGAGGGCTTCTCCGTCAAAAGCAAAGGCTCATTATGCAATAATTGACGGGGCCTCCTCGGGGCGGGAACGCCAGAGGGATCGATTCCCGCCACGGCGATCGATTTCAGGTGCATCCGGTCCCCCCTATACGGTAGGCTGTGGCCCCGCCCCGGTCAGCGGTCAGATGCACTATATTGAATAAATATGTGAATCTTTTCGAGCAGTACGCGACGGATATGAATGCAATTGTTCACCCGTTTGGCCTTTTGTTTTCGCTACTGGGAATTAACATATCATACGCACCGGGGGAAGACCTTTTGGGTGCGGTCAATGAAAATCAGAGCACACATTAATTTCACAACAGGAAGTCGCTCGCTGAAAGCTGAAAACTGAGAGTTGAAAGCAGAAAACTTAAAGCCGAAGCCCTGTAATTGAATATGAGGAGTGCAGTGAAAGGTCAAGCTCCAAGAGGAAACTCCAGTCGGTGGTCAATATGCGGGGGTCAACTAGCAATTGTACTCGAAGTCGGGAGTGAGTATTCCCAACGGAAATCAACATCTTTGATTTCAGCATATCAATTTCCTCCACACATATGTGTACAATATGTCTGTATAATCAACGTCGATTGTAAACAACGGTCGGACATCTAAAGTTTCCACAATTTGCGAGGGGGAGGCGGTTATTTGCACTTGGCCTACAACTCTCGGCCCTGATTTGGTGGGCAAAGGGGAGAGTGTTGGCCATCTATAAGTCAATGCCAAGGTATCAAACATCTTGGCTTCTTGCAGCTCCGTGCTGCACAAATATTTGCCCTCAAACACAGTCGACAATGCCTAAACAAGACATGAAGATATATTTGCATACACGACATCTCCACATATACACAGAGTAATAAAAATAACAATAATATAATATTTTGTCTTGGCTAAAAGTGGGCTGATTGAAAAGTAATCCAATAGCTATGAAATATGATAAGGATTCTATTCGTTTTTGTTGCCAAGCTTTTGACTAACAAAGAAATTAATATTTTCTTTTGCTTTACAAACTCATCGATCGGCCCAAGTTCTTATTTTTTCACGACAAGAGGAAATATCTCGAAATTCGATTTTTGCTATTTTTATTTCAGCAAATATATATTTATATGAGAATTGTATTTATTTGCTTTATTTGCCATTGAAGTTGCTGGCGAATTATTGGGATTTCAGGCAGGACTCACAGTCAGAGAGCCACTCATAAATGGATGTGTTGCAATTGTTGGGGCTTTTGCTGCTGATTGCTCGATTGTGTCCTTTGTGTTGCACCTTCACACCATGAAATTGTGCCACGCCCTCCAACGGGGGATTATTATTTTCCACTTGAGGGGGCGGAGAGAGGAGGAAGTTTAAAACTGAGACTGGTATTTAATGATAAACATCGAATTGCCAGCTCCTTGCAGACTTCACAGCCCGCCCACGCATCATCCGGGATCGTCAGGGATAAATTAGAGACATTTGCATTGCGTGGGTGAAGCTATCTTGCGGCTGATGATATGCAAATTTTGATAGTAATGCATTGACATTGCAATCAATATTTAAATGTCGGTCCTCCCTGCCGGTCACTCCCTTTGATTATGGGATCCACTTGATTACATGAAACCCAAACGAGAGATTAGGACTCTTCACACAAAAATAAGCCGCTATACATAAGTCCACAGTTTGAAAGCTGAAATTCCGGTAGCCACGGAGACAAGCCGCTCCACTGAGCTGTCACTGTCATTGATGCCACGATTTGATATCGATATGCTTACTTGGGAAACTGGTAACAGGCCAAGTTGGCTCACAGCCGGGCCAGGAGACTAAACTGCCAGTGGCAGCAAGTGTAACAAAGTAATTATGAGAGTTCTTCCTAATAGGCTTAAAAACGGCAAGGAATGAAGAGGGTCATGGTCGAGAAGGCCCTAGGCTGGTGGAAAACAAGACAAAGTCGAAGCTGAAGCAGAAGCAGAAACCGCCTCGAAGGTGAGGCGGAAAAAACATTAAGACAGAAGGGTTAATTAGAAGGATAATTAGTGCGTAATCCGATATGTCAACATCGGAGGGGGGTAATGAAATTTAGCGGCGAAGCGGAAACTTATTACTTGGACCGGGGTGGAAGGAAGGCAACCCAGACGAAGGCAAAAGGAAACCCATTTGGAGACCCAAGTTCAAATGCCCAGAAAATTATGATGTTAAGGCTACTTGCCATTTCGTTTACTGTGTTTTAAGCTTTAGAATCCAATTCCATGGTCTATCCTTTGAGGGTGTTCTCATATTCGATGCTCCGGTCACCGAAAGTTTTAGTGTCGCTTTATATTATGCGCCCTAACATTGGGGGGCTGCAAAAAATTATGAATAACCATTCCTGGCAGGTGGAGAACAAGCCGGGGCTCAGATCCCGCCGGGCCTGTTAGCCAAACCCAACCCAGGTGATCCCGGGGCGAATCCGAAAACCCGATCTCCTCGTGCTGCTTTATGGCATTGGGCGCCACCCAATTAAAAGGCACTCGCTGGCCATTAAACGACGTACCCATCCCGGTCCCGATCGTGTCTCTTCGGCCGGGTTTCGGTGTGCAACATTTCGCCGTATTTTTTGCAATTAGAGAATTATTAAAGTGTCGTTAAACGGCCGGGGAGTCTGGCATATGAATCATGCCCACTTTTATGACGACTGTCAGGGCCCGTGAGTATTTATGACCTCGCACAATGGCCATAACACCGGGTGGGGGCTAATGGAGCGTTAGGGGGAAGCATGGAGTTATTCCTGGAAACAACCGGCTGGTGCATCACATGTACTGGAGCTGAGTAATCGAAGCTGCTTATTAATATCATCCTTTAAAGCTTACCCGGTATAAACAAGTACAATATTTTATTGCAAATGTTGGGTAACTTTTTCTCCATTTATTTTGTCGTTTTTGGTAGTCTTTTTTTGGCCAAAGCTTGGAAGTACCATAAGTATTTGGACAAATCTTGATTTACGTTCATGCCAAGAAAAAGTTGCACAAATATTGAAATATTATATCCATATTTATTGGAGCTGTCTTTCGTCTGTCCTGGAAAAAGCAATACGATCCAAGGAGCACAATACCCGCAAAGCCAGCGAGGAAATTGAATCAATGAATTTAGTGCGACCATCAGCAGAAATTACTTTTATGATAAAAAAGATACTAAAGTCCGGACTGCGAATTCCGTTCCCAAACAAAAAATCCATCTATCCAACCACCCCCG
The DNA here is from genome assembly GCA_035047325.1 of Drosophila vallismaia. NCBI lineage: Eukaryota > Metazoa > Arthropoda > Insecta > Diptera > Drosophilidae > Drosophila > Drosophila vallismaia. Next base: position 18,998,079 of record JAWNPU010000090.1, on the reverse strand, counting down.
TAGGAAGGCCAGGCCAGGATGGCAGGACAAAGGACTATCCCAGCTATCTCATATCATAATAAGCGCTCATCAATTTCCATTAAATTTAATATGTCACTTGGTCGAAGAGGGAGACGGAGACGGAAACGGAGACGGTGAGTCCAAGAAAAGACCGTAGTGTCATCATCGTAAAAAGCGGGCGGACAGTGGCCATAAAAAAAGCTTTTTCATAATTTCCCTCCAAGCAAGGAAGTGCCAAGAAGCGGAAAATAAAATATGATATGAGTATGTAATAGATTTTTATCACTATTCGAGTGGGACTGGGAGTGGGTAAGGAAACCGAGGCAAGTCATTGAAACAAATGAGCGTGCTAAGTGAAAGTTTTGATTTATGTCGAAATAATATACGCCAGGGACTGCCCCGACTACGCCGACTGTCCAGATGGCTAAGCATTAGCCAAAAAAGCGAAATTGCATTGAAATCTGACCGAGACATGCAAACCTTTTGAATGCTTCTTTCATTGCCGCCCTGAGGGAACAAAAAGCCAGAGGGGCTATTGACAGGTCATCGAATGGCAAATGTTTTGCAGGATTGACAATTGGCAATAATTCAACTGGAAGTGCAGGGCTTGGTACCTGCCGAACAACCCGGGTGAGTCATCGCCTCGATAGATATATTTTCCACCTCCTGGGTGGCGATCTGACCCATCCGATCCACCCGACCCACCCGAGCCAACTGACCCACCTGGCGGATGGAAATTAATTAGCTCCACTCAAAAGCAAAGGGTTTGACTTTTTATCAAAGCCTCCAGCTGCGTTTGGCTTTTGTTTTCTTTACAGATTTTACATTTTTCATACTTTGAGGAGTATTTCGAGGCATATCCAGCGGGGATGGGGTCCTACACATCCATCGCTCCCATCGGGAGCGGCAGCCAATAAAACTTTAACGAGCCGAGCACGCATAAAAAATGCAGCTCGTTTCCAGGGAATCTTAATCAAGGAACCTGGTCGGATCGGGCCGGGTGGGGAGTGTGTTTTCCATAATTGATTAATTAATTAGTTTTGAGGCCATGGCGAAATGATATCCATTTCTCAGTCTCTGTCCAAACAAAGTCGTTCGAAGCGATTTTTTATGTTTCACGAAAAGTCATAACAAATCAGTTTTTTCCTTTCCGCAATATATGAAACTATACACAGGCGGCTTAAGAACTATTTTTTCTAGTTCTCTGTCTTCAAATCAAAGTCCATTACTATTGAGAGTTCGCAAATGCTTGATTGCAATGGGGCTATTACAAATTCCTACTCACTGGCTCAGAATTGTTGGCATATCTCCTGATTAAAATAAAAGTCCGCCAACATGATGTTGGAACTTAAATTTTGGTATCTGTTTCTGCTATTTGAAAAAGCAAAACAGGCATTTGACCAGAGCTGGGCTACAGGCCAAAATAATTGCCGGACGAATGCATCCATCAATATACGAGTGCTGCAAATATGGATATGCAAATATCTCAGTCAGGGGGAATCGCACATAACTAACTGGATTTCTCTGGGCCTGTCAGTTCGAAAAGGAAATGCAACTCGCGACTCGCAACTTGAAGCGGTTCTATTGCCGAGTGTGGGACAAAGATGAATCCGCGAGTGCAGAAATTGTGGCACTTGATATCCATAAATACGTCACAATGTGAAAGTCGCGCGGCGGCATGCAAACGACGCTCAAGGCTTCTATTTATGCAAGCTGCTAGTTGCAAGTTGCTAGTTGCCGGTGGCAATGGAGGAAGTGAGTGCTGCATGTTGCAAGTGTTTGCCAGCAGATGCCACTGTCAGCGACTCTCTTATGAAATGGTTTTTGTCATTTATTTATCGCTTTTCCACTCCCGAATGAAAACTGATTGAAATGTGTCCACTAGCAGGAGTTTCTACTTCTGGGAATACTCCTTGGAAACGGTTTGCCTAATTTGGTTCCCAGCCCTGCCCAGGCCACATTAATTTGGCCAATTATATTGACACTTTCGCTTGACCATTGCCAAACGGCAATCGGCATCAATCGAGGCGACTTCGATCGCCGCCGCATGCAACATAGCAACATAGCAACTTGCAACACCCAACACTCATAGCTAGAACAATGTCCGACAAGCTGTGAGCTGCCAGGAACCGACTGAGAAATTGGCATATCTCCGCTGGACAATCAAATCTCGGCCTTAAATAGACGCAGTGCGACCCTCAACTGCCACCACCAGCTAGCAACTTGCAACCAGCAACCAGGCGGCAACACTCACATGCAGATGGATCCGAAGCTCTAATTGCACGCGAAAAAGCTATGGGAATCAAGCCAGAAGTAGGAAAACAAGTGAAGAACTTGGGTGTGGAAATTTCTCCGAGTGTAGGCCAGAAACAGGGAACTGGGCGTTCATCAATTCCCTGCTCGGCGCGATGATGTCGCGATGACCAGGCCCAAAAAGTGCCGCGCTCGGGCGCAATCTCTGTGAGATCAGCCGCCAGCCAGAGATGCAACAATGGATGTGTGCCTGTGGCTGCAGCAGCTAGCTGAGCGGATCGTGACACAAGTGCGAGGCCGTCAGGAGCAGAGAGGCCGGACGGGCGTTCGGCCTGTCAACGACCAGGAGGTGCCAGCAATTTTTCAACACCCTGCTGCAGCACGAGGCAATACTTTCACACAAAAATAAAGCCTTACCCAATCAAAAAACTGGTGCAAACAATATTGACGATCCATTTCGATTGAGATTCTCTAGAAATGAACCAAGCTCAATGTGAAATGGATTTGAATTTTTTAAATCCTCGAAAGTTTTTTCCTCTGCATCCCATTTTGCTCACAATTTAGTTATAGAATTTCTAACTAGACCAATAGCTGTTCTTGCCAGGGCTTGCTTTTGTTGTCTCTGACATTTAGTCTGTTAGTTGTTCGTTTGGCCAAGAACCTCTTCATTTAGCCGCCAAATGGTCCACTCGGCACTTCAAGCCAATTCTAAGCCGCAGATAATGATCGTGAGAGAATTCATGGCGCTGATTGTTTCGGCTGGAATTTTAATGCCAGAGGGCCAAGTGCTTATATATATAGTGAAATCTATATGATGATTTATTACCACGATGGACCCAACAGAGTGTGGCGTAAGGCGTAAGAAAAATTTGGCAAACTGTCGGTTGTGATGTGGGAGTGCATATCCAGCAGAGGTGTCGTAGGGCGTTTGTGGATAAAGTAAACTTGACTTTAAAGGATAACGGGTACACCAGCCAGAATCCCTTGGACCTTACACTCCTCAACGAAGACTACGAGGCTGTAATGGAAATTGTATGTTTTGCACAACCATTTTCTGAATGCTTATACTATAAAGAAATTCACTTGCAGGTCGAGAATCAACAATATGACTGTATCTACTTCTTGAGGTATTAAATATACTTCAATATCTTGCGAATACCTTGTTTCCAATATAAAATAGAGAATAAATACGTACGAAAATTGCCATTGGGCTGTAAAAGAAATAGCTGTAACTTTAGGTGATAAACTCGATCCCTGCACGATTAGTCCATTTTAAATGCATTTAATGGTCAAATATGAAATGTATATTCATGCTGAGCGACGGGATCTTGTCGTGATCCTCTAGCCCCAAGCCGTTGTGCTCCGCTGAGCTACACTACAAGAAAAACCTGGTTGCTATTCGAATTCAGAGCAGCCCTGTTATTAGGTTTCTCGGCGAATTTTCTCAGTGACGGTGTCGGGTTACGAACAGCGATCTCTGGGCCTGAATTTATGAAGTTGTTTGCGGTTATTAAATTTTAAGCTGAGCATGCAACACCACACTTGCCACCTTGCAACCTTGCCACGAAGCCACCCCGCCAACCAACAACCACTTGCCACTCTTGGCAGTTGGCGACAAGCTGGCGTTGCCTCGAGATGCACAGATAAGATTCGGGTTCGGTGACTGCCACTTTGTGACTGGTTCCCAAACACACGCCCCGGTTCGGTGCCACTTCCATGCGGCAATTAGCGCAGGCGCTTGAAATGTGTTGAAAGATATTTGATGAATGGCTACTTAGCGTGTCGGCTGATTAAAAAAACCCCTGCCATGTTTCTTGATGGTTGGCTATGTGAGCCTGCGATCGAGCCGACAAGAGTCCCGCGATAAGAAAACATCACAAAATCAAATTCAGTTTTAGGAAAACACCTCCAGCGAAATTTTTGATCAATTTTCTTTCAGTTTTTGTGATAAAGCTCCTTGTGATAGCTCCGATGCTAAGTCAAGCTTTTTAAATTCTCATCCGATCCCTAAACGCAATACCTTCAATTATATTTAGATCGTTTCCTTAAAAGTTCCCAACAATGCCCATTAATAGATGTGGATCTGTGTCCCTTGGCAAAGACTATCAATGCTCGAACTGACTTTCATATTTTTTTCGAGAGCCTTAATATGCGGCCAATTTATTTACATAAAATGTAAACACGCCCGACTATAATTCACGCCTGCAACTGACTCTATTAGATGCCTTCTGCGACATTCAAATAAAGATGTCGCCGTCGAATGAATTATGAATTATATCACGCGGTCCAGACCAAATTTGGCCAGATCCCGGAAAGAACAGTCTCGAGATGCAAAAGACTACACGAGTCGAGACAATGCCCTGGGCATGGTCAGGAGGAATAACAAATCCGCTGATGCTGCTGCTGTTGGCCAAAAGAGACGATGACAATGGCCGTGGCCGCAACAATAGACAGTGGAACTGCCTTGCGGAGGTGGTGGTGTAGTCGGTAGCGGTGGCGGTGGTGGTGGTGATGCCACCAAGTGGACCAAGTGGCGACGATATGCCAACGGCAACTAGCGCATTGTGTCGTTGTTTTGGATATCTTCATATGGCCATGGCGGTCTCTCCACCGAAAACCTCATCCATTCCATTCCATTCGATTCGATGCCATCCCTTTTACTTTTTCCTCTTTCCTACTGCTCCAAGAGCTGAGCATTTAGTTGCATTTATTTGTTGCTATTAACTGGCGCGCTGACGCTTATCGCCGGACTCCAACTCCAGCTCCAGCTCTACGCCAGGTCCAGGTCCAAGTCCAGCCTGGCTCCTAGTCGCCCATGCGGCGAGAACAATTGCCAGAGCAAACGAGGCCGGCATCGACCCAAGTTGGTCGCCCCCGCCATCCAGTTTTAAAGTAGTTCTTGCCACAGTGGTTTGGGATTTATATATCTAAGTTCTAAAAAAAAGTTAAAAAATACATCATGTTGAGCTGGAAAGTATTCAACAGATTGGTTAAGACTCCGATAGCTAAGGGTTTTAAAAGTGAAGTTAAAGGTAAGTTTTTTTCTCTTTATTTATACTAAAATGTAATAATCGGAATACCCTGATCCCAGTGTAAAAGGTATAAAAAAAACCTCTGTGGTCGTGGCGCATGTATTGTTATCGACTCCACGAGATGCGCGCTCAGCTCAACTGGTAAACCAAGGGGACCTGGACCGGGGTTTCACCTCCAACATCCAGAATCCAGAATCCAGATTCAAGCCAGACCACAGGAGCCAAAAGCTGCTGCTGCTGCTGTTAGTCTTTTCATATGGCTCTCAAAAAATGCCATGTTCATATCTCAGAATTGGTCTGCGGCTGCTGCCGGCTACCGTTGCCCATGGACGTCCCCATTGTGACCTCAAAGGGGGTTGCCCGGTGGACGGGAGCTACCAAGAGCCTTTTAATGCGCCTGGTAATGCTCATAGTAATTTTTCTACATTGACGCTGCCAGCTTTTTTGCTGTTTCAGTTTCTGTTGCTGTTGCTGCTGTGGCCATCTCACTCCTTTAATCTGCATATCTTCATTTGACTCAGCCGCTTTTAAATGCTCCACGTGAGGGGGCCGGACGGTGGCCAGGTGGGAGTCGCCGGTTGCCGCTTGCCGTTTGGCGTTTTTAGCAAAATAATGAGAATCATGATTTCTGCTCTTTGCAGTTCTACTTGCTTGGCGGTTTTGTGGTTCGGCGCGATTTTCAGTTTATACGCCATTTTACTTAAGCTTTTTGTTTTCTTTTTTATTTTGGATATAACCCCGCCGTTGTTGTGAGTACAAATTGATATGCAAATTTTTGAGGAGCCTGGAAAGAGGACGCCGTCCTTATCGTAGTTGCAGGGTAACCAAGGTTAATTAGTCGCCAAGTGTTGGCAACCGCAACAGAAGATGGAAACCAGTTGTAATCACGTGTTGCCAATGGAAAATGAAAGGCTCTAATGAGCTCTGGAACTCTACTAAATAAACAAAATAGTTCAGAAGGAAAAAGCTCTAAAAATCGATATGCTTCAGAAACGTTTAGTCTGGTTAGTCCCTTAGTCCCTACCCGTATACATATCACACCTAAAACTCCACATAATCCCATTAAGGATGTGCCCAAAATCACTTCACAGCATCCCCGACATGCGGCATCATATCCATTTTGATAAGTCCACTTTACATACGAGTATTCCCTTGCAGGCTGCTTGGTTCTGTTCTGTCCTGTTCTGTTCTGTCCTCCAACATGGCCACAATAATCTTGGCTCGAAGCCCCCTCCCCCTGTTTCTGTGGCAAACAAGTTTCTGCACTCGCATAATCTGCATGAACCATAATTTTATTGAGAGCACGCCTGCCAATAAATAACTCTTCCCTCGGATACCCCCGCTCCGCTTTGGAAGTTGCAACGGCAGCCGTGGCCATTTATTAATATGGAAATCTACAGAGAAGCCGCAATGGCAGAGCTTCTGTTCCCGAACTCCGTCCCATCCGTGCCCCCTTCGATCGCCGTCTCTGTCGCCTCGCTAAACACATTACACGATAGCAGCAAATGGGAGCCAACGTCATCTCCATATTCCCAATACCAATACGAGGGTTCGACCCCGTCCCCATCCCCAGCTCCATCTCCATCCCCATCTCCATGCCAATCCCCCATCCGTCGTCAGCCAGTCCACATTGTTATCGGAATGCTGGGCCATAAGCAACGACCAACGACCAGGCCAGTGGCCAAGGCGAGTTAAACAGGCCGCCATCGTCATCTCCGCATCGTCATCCGAGACGATTGAGGTTGAGGTTGAGGTTGCGTCGAGTCGCAGGCAATTTCAATTTCATGTTATCCGCAAAATATTCATTTTAATATCTCTTCAATCCACAGCACACAAACGGGGGCTACAGTGAGAGAAAATGCTATTTTATTCCCTTAAAATAGACTATTCTTTTGTTTTTATTCAATAAATAAATGATCGAATATTATTATAATGATTTCAATATTTGGGATGCAAGTATGATGTTCTTTAGTTCTCCAAAATAACCAATCCAAGTCCAGTGGCCAAAATGCAAATTGCTCATACTCGGGTGACAGCCCCAAAACATGTCTGGGTCCTGTGGTTGGCCGTGTTGGTGGTTGGCTTTGGACTTTAAACCCTCAGGCTCAGACAGACGGCGCCCAACCTCCCATCCAGATCCAGCTTAGCATATGAAATGTTGGACCCATTCGCTTTCCTCCCTTTGGCAGAAGCAGGGAATATAATCATAATGCATTCACCCTCTTAAAAATCCCGTGGAATCGGGACCAGGATATTGCGGCTGGCGGTGCTGGCGGTTTTCCTGTGGATTTCGCCAAGTACATCATTTAGTTAGTATCCTATTTTTAACAGCAATCAAGTATTGGCCAAACAAACATAATTGTTATTTACAATTAATATAAATTCGAACCTTAAATTAAACTCAGAAGCCCACAAGATTAAGTGACTCTGCAGCTACTGTCTTACATTTAAGTTCTCACTTAAGTCCGCGCCATTATTCTTGTTTCTCTGGCTTTGACCCTGCAGCTTAGGTACAGTACAGAACAAAAAGTAAGGTTGTAATTGACACAACCCCGATGTCCTTTAGCCTTTGGTTTGTTAAGGATTAATGCAACTAGCGCCGGGCAACGGGCAATGGGCAACTAACAATTTTAATAAATTACCGTTTGCTTTGTCAAATTAGAATATTATTTATTTAGAATGTAAATATGAACAGAGTTGACCACAGACACAGGTATTTTAGCCATTTTATTAGAACTTCGCCACAGACCCAACCGACAAATTTTCCCGACCGTCTGAGTTTTATTTGTGCGAAAATGTGTGTGAGTTTGGGAAAAGCAAACATTTATCGACACGCACATTTGCCGGTGACCCCTACCCTACCCTTTCATCCCGACCAAATCCAGAAACGCTACTATATACGTATATATAGTAGAGTGTATATAGTAGAATACCCCTTCTGTTTGGGGACCCGGTTTCTCTTCGACGTCATTAATATTTATGCTATTCGAGCTAGTGTGTTCATGGGTATGAGAATGGGAATGGGCGCACTTTTTCGCAAACACAAATTGCAGTTACATTAGAAATGTAATTATTATTTTAATTGGACTGCAATGCTCATTTGTTTAGTGGTCCACACGGGTGGGTGGAGTCGTTCTGAGTCCACACCGTATTTGTCCGCGCACAGGCCACAAATAATAAATGTACGAAATGTTCATTGCCATTTGGTTTGTCGGTTAACCGAGACACTGTAAATATGAATAATTTTGGATAATTTTGGGGCCATGCCGGTTTCGTTTCTCACTTATCAAATTAGTCAGCAAAAGCTCCAGCACTCACCTGAATTTTTTGAGGGCCTGCCATCCTGATTGGCTTGTCAAAAAATATTATTCCCATTAAAAAGAAGGAAATTCCTCAGCTTCCATTGTCGCTCCGCCCCGGCACTATGACTTTTGTAATTTTGTTGCAGGCTCCTGTTCGGTATTCGGAACTCCTCCAATCAACGCAAACTGCAAAACGCGTTCTTGCCACACCCGCTTTCCTCCTTCCACCTCCCTCTTCACTTGTATCGCTGGAGATGCCTCGAGATGCGAATGGCAGCTGCCGGATTCAAATTCAATAATTTTTTCTGCTGCCTCACGTCGAGGTCGAAGAAATAATGATGATGTTCACTTCATTTTTCCTTTTTCGATTCTTCCATCTTTGTTTTTGCCAATCTGCGTCCAACGAATGCATTGGGATCTGCGTCCTAGATACTCGGAATAGTGGAGTTTGGTCAAAATGACGACACGAACTTGGCGGATGGCTCTGAGCCATGTTGTGGATACACCTGCAATAGAAATCGTCGTCATGTGGCAGTCATAGATGGGATTTTGGAATTAACTTGTATATAGAATAGAAAGAATTTAAAGGATAAGTATTTTTAAAGTTATTGCTTTCAGTTTCCAACTTTCCTGCGGCTAATCAGCTATTCAGAGTCGCCTCCGTTGGCCTTCCTTAAAGCTATTCACCCTCTACCTCCTTTCACTTCGTCCTGTCCTGACAGGCTTTTCAACCAACAAGGCCTACAAGGCCGCCAACAAAATGATTTGTTTGAAGTTTGATAAGCGGATGGGACTGTCATCGGCATCAGAGTATCTGCATCTGTATCTGCATTTGTATCTGTATCTGTATCTGGGCATTGACTGGAATCGGCTACAATAACTAAATGACTTTTGTTTTATGCGGAGGATGTATGATTGCAGACGGCGCTTCTGGATGTTGGATGTTGCTGTGTTGCAGTTGCTTTTGCTTTTTCCAGCAGTTGGATGACAATCCATGTAGCTGTCGTTGAACGCGACATCGACGACGAGTGATCCACATCCACTTGCAATCGGCGCAATCAATACTTTGTTAGTTTTGAGCAACATGTTGCTGTGGTGCAGCAACTGCCAATACTTCGATGCTGATGCTGCGATGCTGCTATGTTAGCTACGATGCTGGCGATGTTTGGTATGCAAAAAGGCAACTTTTGTTATCTTCATGACAATCACTGGCCCGGCTCATCCGTGTGCCACAATTGCTCGTTCGCTTTTTGCGCTTGATTGTCTTCAGTCTGTTGGATATTGAGTCCCCTCCATGTTGCTCCTGCAGCTGCAACATAAGCATGTTGCTGCTAAGGAAGATGACGATGATGGGAAACGAAATGGCGGCTGATATGGCCGCTCCTCCGAACCCAATCCCCAATCCAATCCCCGATTCCGAATCCGATTCCGATTTCGATCCCGATGATGATTATTGCAGTTCAATATTTGCCTTATGGCCATTTCGCAAGCGCCTCTGCCGTTTTTGTCGTTCGTCTTTACTTTTTGTTTGTAGGATACGAGTATGTTGATCTCAGTTCCTCCACTGCCAGTTGTCAGTTGCATTCACATCAAATTAAATTGTATTTTGCAAAATAAATGAAATTAAAAGGAATGACAACAGCAGCAGCGGCAGCGACAAGTGGAGCATGGCCGGAAAAGGCGAAGGAAAAATAAAGCAAAAAAGTCCAGGCTAACGAGAAGGAGTCGCCGGAGAGATGGAGTGCAGCCAACTGCGACATGGTAGCAGGTTCATATGCAATTTATGTTCCTTTCATTGTTTTTTCCCATCTCTGCCTTGTATCCATGTGGTCTTCTTTTATAGGAGAAAAGCCTATGTTTCTGGCCATGTCAAACCATCAGCTTGTTAGCTGAGTTCTTTCTGTTATAATAGTCTAAAAATTTATATTTCTTCAATAGAGCTCTTTAGTTCTTCGTGTCTGAATCAATATCTTAATGTTCGCCAAGGCCATGCAAACATCGATACGACGACCTAGCCGATCGGGCAACATGCGAGTATGTTTGCTGCACGTGACTGTGCCCCAAACCCCATTCCCCCTCTCAGAACCAAACAAGTTACTTGCCGCAGTTGTAGTGCCTCTGAGTGGGTCTGTTGCAGCCAGCAAATGCATTTTGTTGCACTCGCCGGCAGTTGGCTTTGAGCGGAAGCGATAACGTCTAACAAATTAAGCCATGTCCCGGCAGCGCAGGAATCGGCACGGGAGGACTTTATTAGTTGAACCCCAAAACGGGGCAGGGGCACGGGCTCGGATGAGTCTACCCGGGGGATTCGATAGGTCGAAATTCAACTTGTAAATAAATAAAAGCTGAGTTGCCATAAAACCCGATGCCCAATATCATATTCCAATCATTCCGGGACATTAAGGTAAGTGGCGAAGGTTGGAATAGGATAACTTCATGCACTGTGAAATAATATTGGTTCTCTTATTCTTATTACTTTTATTATACATCAGAATGTAGACTAGAGACTCTTGAGACTACTCCCTTGAATACCATTTCTTCAGGTGTAGCTTGATTTGGTTGAGCATTTGTTTGGTAAATCGATATCCCTTGACCGTTGCAAATATTTTTGGGCAAATATTACAACAATATTTTGCGACCTGTCCGTGAGGGAATTGTCCTTTACTTCTGGGGGATGACGAAGACGTTCGATACTCGAGCAAGGGTCTGCGATTTTATGACATAGCCTGACAAGTTTATGCCACCTCAGTTGCATGTACGCCCGCCCCCAAGCCGCAGGCGGGTCGTAAAGCCAGCTGACGCACTCGAGGAGGTGGCAAGGCCGACCCAAAAGGGGTGGAGTGGGTGGAGCAGACCACTTAATGGCAATAATAAAGTGGCACAGGCATTCAACACTTTGTCAGTGGCTTTCGCGCTGTCTGGCCCCATTTATCATGCTCTCCAGACTATTTTGACAAGTTATCAAAATGAAATGCAACCAACAAGTTGCCTGAACACGAAGTCTAAAGCCAGAAGGCTAGAAGGCAAGAAGGCCAGAAAACAGACAGACAGGCAGACACCATCCCCCTTTTCGGGCCCTGTCATAATCTGCTTCACGGGAAAGAGCTCTCGACAGACGACAAGTGTATTTATGTTATGATTTGGATACCGCTAATGACAGCCAGACTCATCGTCAGTATCTTTGGGTGGCACACCAGACGCACCACCAAAGTAAGCGGAGAGCGGGATGTGTGGTGACGGGGAGTCCACATTTTCAGCGCTCCCATCAATCCGCTGGCTGCCTTGTAGGTATTTTCACACCTTAACGCATCGGAAACGAAATCGGTTTCGATTTGGGAGCTGCAATTGGGAATCATCATTATGGAGGATATGAGAACTTCCTCCCCGCCATTAAATCCTCCAGAGTAGAGTGAGTTACGATATCTTGGCTTTATAAATTTATGAGGGCCAGATAGGTTGGCATTCACCTCGTATCGGATGGATATATTTAGCCAGATAGATAAATAGACGCAATCATCCGTACAGGGGGAATTCTTTTAATAAAAATGTTTGGGCATTTACATTTAAAAAAAATATTCCATTTAAATTGTATACTTTTTCACGATCTGGAGACTCTATCGTGAAGGGAACAGAACCAGACAGCTATGTTTATGGCAACTTCAACAATAACAATGACAACAGACCAGCAGCCACGGGAGTGAAACTTGCAACTTGCAACATCACCAACGGCAACAGCAACGGCAACTGCAACACAAGAGCCGCCGAATGCCTGGCAAGGACAACATGAATAATCCATTTTTCGAAACACTTGTCCAGCACCAGGCCCCGTCTCTGGGAGATCATAGATATGGACGGAGAGGAGGGGGTCAACCCCTTTGTAGGTGTTGTCTAGATCTTCGCCACGCATGCAGGAGCTCGAGCTAAAGCTGACGCTGGAGCTGGAGCTGAAGCTGAAGTCAAGGAGTCAAGGCTGGATGGGAGCAGCAACACCAGCGCCGAGATTAAAGATTCCTCCATAAACAAACAAGCGAAATAATTGAGGCAAAATTGAAGCAAACTACTAGCCGAGTGGCAAGGTCTTCCTGGGGCAAGAAACCAGTTCGGGATTCGCGGTGCAACAATTAGCACGGAATTTGTGGGTGCCATAAAACGCGCTACACGATGGCCGCTTGTTCGCTGGAGGACGTTGCAATTTCCATTGCCATTCCCATTCCCATACCCATTCCCAATGCCATTTTTATTTTCATTTTCATATCAATAAAAGTTTCGGTGTCAATTGTTTTGGAGTTGACTGTTTTGGCATAGAAACTACAATTGGCCAAGTTAGGGCTCCTTTAGCTGGCGCCCAATTAGACACACTTCAAAGGAGGCCACGGTATGCCAGGCTGGCTCCTTCGGTGGCCATCAAACAAATGCCATCCATGGCTCTCATAATTCCCCCCAACTCTCAGTTAAAACAAAAATTATTCTTTATTTTCAGGTCGGGGCTGGGTTATTATTCATAGACCGTTTTCGGATGGTGGCCTGTATGCAGACAGAGTAAATTACGCGAGCAGATCAAACAAATTGCACGCAAAATAAATATAATGCGAGTCCCAGAGATACGGTGTCCTAGGGTAGATGGGACTTGAGAACTACAGAACTAGAGAGAAATGAGGTTATTAAGATGCCCGACGGCTGCTTATGATTATGATCATGAAAATTATGTCTGCGGATCGGCGTGATCTTGAAATGTTCAGACCAGACATGGCATAATTTCTCATCGCTCATTTCGATGCAGGAGGCCGGATTCGTTAGCCGTGCCGTGTTGGGACAGGAGTCCGGGACCGGGACCGGGACCGGGTCCGGGTCGGTCTCCGGATTTAATGGTTCCACCCGTGCGGCTGTTAATAGTCCCAGATCCCGCCCAGCCCCCTCTGTAAGGGACACTTAACGGCTGCATATGAAATATGTGAGCCCATGAAATGAGCTAAATTTCTCGGGAAAAGTGCAACATTGTGGAAAATGGAAAATGCAATTGCCGACAATGCAACATTTGGTGTTGCAAATAGTTTCGAGTGTTTATGACTCGAATTTATGGTAAATAGTCGGAGGAGGGAAAGTTCCTCTTGGGAAGTTTTCAGAGTGATTAATCTCTTTTGAATCGAATTGAGATACCAACTCATGGATATAGAAATAATTTCAATGCGCATTTCGAATCTGAGAGCGTTTGAATGTTAATGAAAATATTTCATAGCAGATTACCAGACACTTGCCCCATTTAGTGGCATTCATTGTTTCTATTACTCGTATTTTGGCAGACAACGCCTGTCATATTCGGCGAAACATTTATTATTCGCGGCGACATCAAGTTGTTGCGGTCTACAAATTATTATTTGTTGCATTTTGGCAGCCACAAATGACAAGGGAATAATTAAAAACTGCGACTACGAGAGACTAAGATTTTTCTGGGCAAGTGAATCGAGGAAACCCAAAGAAAAGAAAACATCTGCTGGGGCATTTTGATGGGGAGTGGCACGGGATGATGAATGGGCTGCGCGTGGCATGTGGCACGACGACGCAGATGCAGACTCTTACCACTTACCAAAGCTGCCAATTTGCATGAATTTATTGAATTCATCGTGAGTACGATATTCCAAATGGAATTTTATTCACTTCCCGGAAACGTTCCCGGAAAACACAAAAAACAACGAAAATTATTTTCTTTGCAATTTATTTTTGATCATTTTCTTCGATTTCCAATTCAATTTTTTATATGCAACTACCACAGTTTACATTAAGTTATTTTATTTATCAGTTATGTGTAGTTATTATATAGCCATAAAATTAGTTAAGTTCCGACCTAGCAGCCTGCCTGATCCGTTCGAAGAGGAAGCCATTCTCTTTCCACTCTCCCTCCTTTCATCAATCCGCTATTTTTTTTACAACTTATCGGCTAACTTAATGCATTTAAATGCCTTGAAGATCGCTATCAATTAACTGTACTATATATATATATATATGTATAGACACAAAGGACACATATATTTTTATATGTTTATAGGGGGTGTGTGTGGGGGCGCTTGGGAGGTGGGTGCTGTGTGATGGGGGTGTGAGTTTGTGTCGGTGCTATTTTGAAGCTTAGCGTAGGGTAATGCTCAAGATATGTACTCCACAAAAACCATGTGTTTTCCTCTGCAGCTCCTTGAACTCCATCAACTTAGTTGTCCGCGTCTCTGGACTCAGTTTCCTCGGTATCTCCTCCACCAGCAGTTCCTGTCTCTGCCTCCGGCTGGTCCGGAGCATGCTCCTCCGACTCCTGTCCCATTGTGTCGTTTTGATTGCTCTCCACCTTGATCCGGCTAAGCGGATGCCAAATGCCTCCGCTCGCCGCCTCGTCCTCCCGCAACGATGGACTCTGGACTGGCTCCGGGGTGGGCGACTTGCTGCTGCTCCGCCGCTCCAACCCGTATGGATGCTGTCCCAGGAACCCCGGAAAGCCCAGCAGTCCTGGTGGATAAGGATACTTGCCGCCATTGGCAAAGGGAGGCGGGGGAATGCTGGGAAAAGCGCCAGGACTCAGTTCGCCAGGCTGAAAAGTAATTTAAAATATGCGAGGCAAGGGAAGAATATAAAATAAGTAAAATTCTTATCTTTAATTTATAAATTAATTAAAAACTAAAGTCTGTTTTTAGCTTAAGAACTCACCTTTGGCGGCAATCCATTAAAAAAGGGTGGCAGGTAGGGAAAGAATAGCTCGGGACGACGTTGCATGAACTCCTGCTCGGCACTGGAGCCCGGATGGCCGGTTCCCGCGTTCGGCCCGGGACGCATGGGCAGCTCCAAGGACATCCGACGACCGCGTCGCGAAGTGGGATTCGTCCACATGTGGGTGCCCATGTGAACCTAAAAAAAATAAAATGGGGGTCATTAAAGGCCCTGGAATAGTCCAGAGTCGTAAGCACCTTGAGATTTCCCTTGGTGGTGAAGGCCTTCTGGCAGACGTTGCACTGAAAAGGCTTGTCACCCGTGTGGGTTCGCATGTGGATCTGGAGGGCGGAACTGGAACTGAAGTTCCTGCGGCAGACGTGGCAGAAGTGCTTGTTGTTCACCGGCGGGTCCAGGCTGGAGCTGGGCGGACCGGCGGACATGAGCGCCTGCTGGAAGTCTAGCGGGCTGGCCGGGAATCGATGGGCATCTGGTGGGATAGATCTAATGGGAAACCGAATGGAATCGGAGAAAAAGAAACCACTTACGAAGCTGCATCTTCATCAGGCTCTGCTCGGCATCAACTGCCTCCTGGGGATAGTGTGCGGATCCACCTCCGGCCACTCCAGAGCCCTCCGCCGGAGAGGCACCCTCCTCGCGGATGGGCCGCTCCTGGTCGGGATCCTCTTTGATGGAGGCTACTCCCCCATCCGAGTGGCTCGACTCCGGCAGCGGCAGCGATGGCTTGTCACCCGCCGACTTCTTTGCAAACAGATTGGGATTGAGAGTGAGCTGAAATGCGTTGAGATACAAAGTTATAGGGCGAGATACTTTCTGCCTCGGGCGCTAATTTCTGCGCATTTTCAGTTAAATGTGCCGTTAATCCAACACCACCCCCAGCACCCAGCACCCAGCGCCCAGCACCCAACACCCAGCCCCAAGCGGCACCAGACTCGCGCTCCTCTGCTTTTAATTTTCGCCAAAAACATAATTTGCAATTTTTCTATGCCATCGCGTGTAATAATGCCAACTAATTATCTCGGGCAGACGATGCCGCGGCGGCTCTCATATTTTTATGGCAAAACAATTGTTCGCCAAAGGGGCAAGGGCGCACCAAGAGGAGCAGCATCTACATGCCACCAAATGTCCCTCGGCAGACGCGACGAACAAAAGATTAAATAATTTTGCATAAAGCGTAGCATAATTTATTTGCAATGAATGCATTGCACAGACCGCCACCGATCCGGCACAGGGACTATATCTATCCTATATATATGTATGGATACCCTCCCCTACCCAACCCCACCCATAGGGTATCCAGAAACGAATAACTTGCCAGATTTGCCAGACTTGCCAGACGGAGTCGTAAATTTCGCATCATCATAATGCATTCTCGTAATTACTTAAGATTTTTGAATCATTTAGAAAGCCCAAGCCCTAAAGATGATGCCGATCCAATCCCTTGCCCTATTCTCGTCTGGTTTAGATCATCAACAATGTGCTAAGCGAGCAAAACGGAATGCGGCTGCCTCTGCAGCTCTCTGGTGAAAGAGACAACCAGCTGGATAGGAATAGAGATGGGGATACTAAAGCTAGAGCAAGCTGATTACCGGGAGAAAGTGTTATGACACTTACACTGCCATCACTGTTCGGGACAAAAACTAAACTCAAACTAATGGACACTCTCAGATTTATATTTAACCATTCCAATTAATCTCACTTGTTTTTCGGAAGGAGATGGGGCTGTGTAGTGGAGTTTTGGAAATACTCCAAGAATGTAAGCCATAATGAACGATGTCATTAGTCATAGAGACAATGCCGGCCCCGAAATAAATATTAATACGCGCACTTCTGCAGCCCCAATAGTGAACCAGCTCCCACTTTAATAAATAATTGGCATTGCTGGGCATTGAAGTCTCGGCCACTTAAAGCTCCAAACCCCCGGCTTTCTGCGACTCCATAAGGGGCGCAAAGCGGAACGCCAACAATTAAGGCAGAACTATGCAAGTTGGCCACAATTTCTTCATATTGTATTAACGGAGCCCAGTTCTCGAAGCAATTAATAATGTGCTCATAATTTGTATGGTCGCGGCCTAAACGGGCCGAGACCCGAGACCCACCGTCCATATTTGGCCAAATCAAGACGACCCTCGGGAACGGTCCGAACCCGTGAACATTTTAATTAATCATGAAAAAGGCAGGTCTGGAATCCAGACTCCATATGGCAGAATGGCATTTGTTCTCAAGGCTACCTCTGGATTGGGAGGTGGGATTAGGATATGTGGTTGTGATGTAAGTGCTGCCCTTCTCGGGCCAAGGAGAATGCTACTTCATAAAGTAGCATTTAGGTAATTAGCCATATTCTTAAAGACTATGGTACTTAAAGAGCTTCTCTAAGAATTAATAAAGATGTTTAAAAACTTACCTTGGCTCCGTAGGGCGATCCTGCTTCACTCGATTGTGGGCGTAGGGCTGTGGAGGCGTGGGCGTGGCCATGGCCATGTCCCGACGCCGATTCTTTGGCATGTTCGCTCTGCAGATGGCTCTCCAAGGCGGCCAAGCTGGGCAGCATCTTGAAGCAGAGGTTGCACACATTGGGGGGCGGGTGCAGACCTGAATCAGACAAAGAGTTGAGGTCAGTGGGGGAGGAGTGGAGCACATTTGTACATATATAATCTCCGCCACGTGCTGTCTGCGAGATCTGGCTGGGAACTGGGAGCTGAGAGCTGCGAGCTGGGAGATATGGTATAATAAATATCCATCCCCTGGAAGAGGTTGTGACATAATGAGGCGACAGATCGCTGCTCGATCGCTTCGCGTCGGGAATGCGCCAATGATTTTATAAATAAATTGCGGAATTCGGTATATCGGAGAAGGGGACTTGGACTTGGTGTACTCCAAGTGCTCGGCGGATGCTTTGTCTCGGTCCAATTGAGTTATGTTGCGCTCACTCGCTCAGATCGCAGATCGCAGATTTATCGCAAACTTGGCAAACGGTGACGGGGTCAAAGGTGGCAGACAAAGAGGCTTTGTCATCTCCAAGGCAAAGCGAAATCAGACAACTCGCGGATATATCTGTGGTTTATATATATTTTATATCTTTTACACTTGACTAACCAGAGATATGCTTTCAAAGGCACAGAGAGAATGTAGTTTATAATTTGGTTCTAAAAACTTACCCATAAATCCTAGAGGACCGAAGGGCAGCAGCGGGAACTTGGCGTGGGCCTGGCCAAGGGCGTGCATTTCCTCACGGGCGGCGGCCATCAGTAGCAGATTCGGTGGCATAGGCATGCCCAGCATGGGCAGACTTGCTCCGGCTCCGCCCGGACCGCCGGCTCCATTTGGCAGTCCAGCACCGAATATTCGTCCCGATCCCGAAGAAGGCGAGGATAGATCCATGGCTGGCAGCTCAACGCTATCGCTACGTCCTCCCAGATCCGGATTCGAACGCGACCTCTCGTCGGAGCCATCATTGGGAGGTCCACCTCCTCCTGACCTTCTATCGCCCGCATGCGGAGTGGCCGTGGCGACACTGGAGTTGTCCCTGGAGTCGTCGGTACTGTCCATGGTCATGAACTCGTCAAAGTCGCCGCCCTGCGAGGACTCTGATCGCTGGCCCGAGTGGTCCGAAATGGTGGTGGAGAAGTCTAGGGTATCGGATGTGCCCAGCGACTTGTTCGAGTTCTGGTCCTCGATGCCCAGGCGCTCAGCTTCGCCGGAGTTGGGTGGTGGAGGAGGTGCCCCCTGGCCACCACTGCCGTCGTCCATCGTGTGGATGCGGATGTGCTGCTGGAGGATAATCCCGTTGGAGAACTTCTGGTGGCAGACCGGACACTTGAACTGGCTCCGCATCGGCGGCTTGATCTTGTGGATGCTCATGTGGGCCTTCAGATTGCCCTTGGTGGCGAATGCCCTTCCGCAGATCTTGCAACGGAAGGGACGCTCGCCGGTGTGGGTCCTTATGTGCATCTGCAAGGAGCTGCGACAGGACATGACTTTCTGGCAGAAGATGCACTGGTTCGGATCCGTCAGCTTGTTCTCGATATTGTCCACCAGCTGTTGGAGCTTCGAGGTCTCCGAGGTCTTGTCGATCTCAATGAGGTCCTCCCAGGACTTGTCGATTATGCGCTCCATTTGGGCCAGCGAGTATTCCGCTGGCGGCTGTTGATCGCGACTGGCCGAAGAGGAGGACGAGGAGCGTCGCACCAGCTTGGCAATCTGCAGTTGCTCGGCCAGATCCCGATCCCTTTCGTCCTGGGGAGGACTCCCGGCGGCACTGCTCGCCTGGCGTTTTCGCACCGAACCATTTCGACGTGATGGGTGACCTTTAGGGGTTTCCTTTTCTGGCTTAGGGACTTCTGCCGGTGGCTGCTTGATCTCTGGCGTTATTTCCGGTGAGCTTCGAGAAATCTTTTCCGGCTCCTTAGGCTTCTCCCTCTCTCTTTCTTTCTCTCTTTCACTCTCCCGCTCACTGACTGGCCTGCTTAGATCTTCCGCTTGCGGCAGAGGCGTCTCCTGCCCTCCGCTTGTCCGCATCTCTTCCGTTAGCGCTTGTCCATGGTGATCCTGCTGCTCCTGAGGCGCCAGCGGCCCTGGATGTGCAAAAGGAAGGCGGACCGGAAACTGCTCGCCCTGGCCTGGGGCAGCCACGCCCACTCCCGGGGGCAGCAGCATGGGCGGAAAGATCTGGGTGTGTCGCTGATAGTGCACCTTGAGATTTCCTTTGGTGGTGAACTTGCTGCCGCAGACATTGCAGTGGAAGGGACGTTCGCCGGTGTGGGATCGCAAATGAATCTGCAGTGCCGAGTAGCTGCCAAATATCTTGCCACAGTACTTGCAACGGTGCTTGAAGATCTCGCCACGGCTCTGGGCCTCCTTGGAGGCGTACTCCGAGTACTCCTCCTGCAATTGGGCGGCGTGGAGACTCTGGGAGGCAGAGTCCAGCACCTCCTCAGTGCGCCGCTGCAGCATCTCCAGACAGTTTGGCTCGTTGGGAGCCGGCGGAGGGTCGTGGTTGGTGATGATGCTCGAGGCCAGGCTGGAGCTAATGTCGCACATCAGGGGCTGGTGGTAGTCCGAGCCCGTTGCCAGCTCCAACTGCTCCTTTGACTTGCTTTCCTCCTTGTCAGTCTTTAAACTCTCCTGCGTTTCCATCACACTTTCTCGCTCTCGGTCTTGCTCCTTTTTGGGGTTGTCCTCGAGTTCCAGCTCCTCCGTCTCCACTTCCATCTCAGCCTCTGCCTCTTCCTCCTTGACTTTCAACCCATTCGGTGGCTGCTTCTTGGGCACCTGATCATCTGGCTGATCCTCCTCCGCCTCCTCTTCGCTGTGGGATGGCCTCCTGCCCAAGGCGGCGGCCTCCGCTCTTTTCAATTGACTCTGCAAATGCTGGATGAGCTGAAGCTGCATCAGATGCTGCCGCTGCACATTGAAGATGGTGGACTGCACCATGGCCAGGTCGGCCTGTGACTGGGAGCCGGAACTGCCAACGGAACCGGCCGCCAGGGCGGAGGCCGCAAACTGGGCCACCGCCACTTTGGTATGTTGTAGAGCCTCCAGGGAGACGTGACCGCTTCCCGGAAGGGCACCCCCTCGAGCCCCCGAAGATATCACCGACAGGTCCAGGGCCTCGTTACTATTATCCAGCTCTTCTCCCTGATCCTGATTTTCACGAAACTCTTGCTCCGGTTCCTGTTCCTGCTCCTGCTCATTTCCCATTTCCGAATCGGGAACCGTTTCCATCTCCAGTTGGGGCTCGGTGCCATTGTTGTTGCTGTCCGCGTCCAGCTCCTTGGCCAGCAGCGTCTCCCTTTCCCTGTCCCGGTTCCTATCCCTGTCCCTATCCCTGTCCCGCTCCCGCTCCCTATCCCTGTCCCGGTCCCGCTCTCCACTGCCGCTCCTGGTGGCGCCCGTTCCGCGGTAATTGATGCGGTTGCGAAATATTGAACACATTATCCTCTCGATCGGAGCGATCGCCTCCTGATCACAATATCCACTGGAATCTGCTCATGGACTGCACCCTGTATTGTTGCAATAAAAATGAAAAAGAGGGGAGAAGACACGGGGAGTCTTGTAATTTACGCACATTTTCTGCTCCGCAACACTGTTAAAAATACTTCTCAAGATTAAATACTTACATGACTATAAAAAGTATAAAAAAAATAAAAATTAAATAATATCGCGTATAAAAACTTTATCGGTTTTCTACAAACTTTTGGTTATTAATTATGAAGTTATATAAAAAGTAAAACACATTTTTGTTCCAATACTTTTAAGGGCAACTTTTTTTTTACGAAAATGAAAATATTTTATAGACTTATACAAAAGAAAGACCGAATATAAATGAATTTAAATTGAAATTATGATTAGGGCTTTGTCAAAACAATGAGACACAAATGTCGTAGACTACTTGTTGGTTCTGTTGGCATTTGGCTTGTCAAAAGGACAATTCAGTTCAGTGTAATTTGCCATGATTTATGCATATGACCAGATCTCGTCACGTAAGGAGCAGCCGGTCAGACTTTATGATAAATTTTTGAATATATGAATAGCGGCGGTGTCGCAATTTTAGACGTTGAATAAATTAGTGGCGTATAACTTAATTTTAGCCTCTGGACTGGAAATCACATCGGATTCTGGGCATTTCGGAGTTGGCGTGGACTCCACGGACTCCTCTGAACCCAAAAGAGTTTTGCATGAGGGAGAGTGGGTAATTTATTGATTTATTACTTCGAATCACTCAGCATAACTTTCCGCCTAGCCGGCTCATTGAATTTGTGCCCAGAACCCAGAACCCAGAAACCAGAACCTGGCGAATAATTCCCGTCTCGGCTAATTTATCGGTCTTTGGGAAGCATTTACATTATATAACTATCAGTTAGACCTACAACTATCGTCCAGGGTTTACTGGACTTTAAACATACCTTCTTGGCATTCCCAGGCAGCAACACTAGCTTCCATCCTCAACACCCATCCTCCCTCGACTTTCTATCAATTTTAGGAAGACTTTGGAGGGTTCTTGAAACCCAAATAAAACAAATCGTTGGTCGAAAATTTCTGGAAACTGGGAAAGTCTAGGGACAGTCGGGTATTTGATCGCCTCATCGAGAAGTACTTGCGTCCTGTGAGGAAAATTCCTAGTCGCAAACTCAAAAAGAGCCAGCTGTTCACAAACTTTGAGGCAGCCGGCATTTTTGTTTTTTTTTTTTTATTACTTTTGCAACATTTTGAACAATTTAATACGATCTGATCGAGAATGGCCAACTGAGTGTTTCGAAACCCAAACTAAAGTGTTCGATTTGTATGCAGCACATAAATTTCCGGAATAAATCGATTTCAACATAATTCCAAACCATTTCTGAGTTACACTTTCAACAGGGCCACAAATCCTCCGCCAAAAATAAGGCTTGTACACCATCCGCATTACGGCCGATTGCTTTATGATTATTTCCCGGCAATTAACTGAATTTATTGGCAAAGGTAAACACTCTGGCCCGGCAAGTCGAGATACTCTACGAGTATCTGTATCTGAAACACGAGTGCTCCAGTGCTGGAGTGCTGCGCGCACACACTATCCGACCTCGACCATCGCTATTCCTATCAATGTGGATGGGCTCATCCGAAATCAATTTT
Organism: Drosophila vallismaia; assembly: GCA_035047325.1. Taxonomy (NCBI): domain Eukaryota; kingdom Metazoa; phylum Arthropoda; class Insecta; order Diptera; family Drosophilidae; genus Drosophila; species Drosophila vallismaia. The sequence goes on along the minus strand of JAWNPU010000090.1, from coordinate 18,975,170 downwards.
CCTAATGCAGGAGTGGGAGAGGGGTCGTGGTGGAGAGTAGGGCCTCCAGAGCCTCTGGGCCTGGTCGAAGAAAGTGTTAACCGAAACCGGGCCACAACTTATTCCACTTGAGCTGATTTTCTTGAGCGATTTACGCACAGCCAAAAACATAAAACTTCCGAAATTGCTAGGCGCTCCAAGAAGTTCCACAAGTCTGCGGTGGCTTCCACCCATTGGGCGGAAAAGTTGCAAGCCTTTGTCACTCCACCTGAGGAAGAGGCCCGAAGAAACTGAATCCGAATGGCCAAAGTTTCCTGTCAGCAGGTGGTCTCCCAGCTCTAAGGAACTCTAAATCTTTGGCCCCGAAGTTCTTTTTGGTACTCGAATCAACACGGCGTCAATCATTCGCCCAAATCGTGAATTATGCCCGTCTATATATACAAATAGGGTGTTTCCCTCTGCAGCGGATATTGATCAAAATTCGTTGCAATTCGCTTGATTGATTGATGGCAAACGCACTACTACTCTGTACTCTGTATCTCAGCCGAGTATATCCGGGGCCAATTGGTTGCTCTGTTTTGGAAGCCATCGAATGAATGAATCCGTGGCCCAACGTAAACAGACACTTGGAACTTGGAAGTCTGGCGGGGAATCGAGATGGAGATGGAAATGGAAATGGACGTGGTGGTGGAAATGGGAATGTAAGATCTTGATTGAAGTCTGTTGTTTCAACCGTCGATCTGAACGCAAAATGATTGTCAGTCCATGGACGGATATCACTTAATTGAGTTTCTAGTTGAATTTTTCGGGGTGCTGGGTGCTGCCATTTCTGACAGCTCTCCTGGATGTTAAGCTTCTTCCCATATTTAAGAATTATTCCAAGTTCTTTTTCCTCTTTCGCTAAAAAAATACAAAGTAAATAAAAGACTGGAAATTGAAGGTTTCTGTTGGCCAACCAACCAATAATGAAGGGTCTCCCCTACAAAATGTCTGCAAATTTATTAAGCTGAAAAAACTTTATGAGTTGAATTGGTATAATTTTCATATAATTTTTGAGAAAGAAGCGAAATGGAACGATGCCAGACGACGCGGGGGGTTAAGCGCCACACACATACACCGAGAGAGTATCTGTGTGAGTTTGCCGGGAAATGCAAATGCCTTTGTATTTGTGGAAGGGACTTAGACTGAATGAATGAATGGCCTGGGAAGAAGGCTGAAACATAAGCAGACCAATGCCAAGTGGCCAGCATGCCGCGCCACCGGAGCCCCTCGGGGGGAGCCAGTTACTCGCACACACAGATACTCACACACACACACACTGAGACAGACAAAGTCCGGTCTGGAGGAGTCCGGCTTGTAGATGAATTTGTTTTGTATTGTTTTGCATTTGCTTTTGGGGCGCTACTTTGTTTTTGCCTCCGCTTTCGTTCGCTTCCTCCTTGGGTTTTCGTTTTTGTTTGAAAGGAGTAGAAAAGGCGGTAAGGAGGGGCGGTCTGTCCGGAGGACGGTTCCGAGAGGGTTGCTGGAGTTGTTAAGCTGCCATTGCAAACAATTAAAATCATAAGAGACGCACATAAATTATTCATGGCTTAATCTAAAGTGGACAATCTATGCAAAGTACCAGGGCACACACACACACACACACACACACACGTGTATGTGGTCGGACACTTGTTTATAGCCCCTCCCCCTACCCCTGCTTCCACCTACACACTCTGTTGGCCATTTTTGATATTTTGCCAATCCTTGGCTCGCACTCGTTTCGTTTTAATTACTCATAAACGAAGGGAATAATTGCTTTCGAGCAGCTACCTTTGTTTGTTTTTTCTCGGCATTTGGCTTTTGGGTTTTAGGTTTTGGGTTTTTTCGTTTTTGTGTTTCAAAAATATCCCATTATTGTATTAATTGATTTGAAACTTCAAGTCTCCAAGTCAACTAATTCGAAACGAAATTCGCATTATTTATTTCCGCCATTTAAAACCGACCCAGACCAAGCCCAAATTTGTTTTGATGAATATGAATTGAATTTGGTTTATGGCCGCAAAAAAAAAAACCATTAAAAAGGTTCTAACAATGTTAGAATGGGAATTGGAATCCAACTAATAAATTTTGGCCGCGAATAAGCAATAAAAATTCAATTTATGCGGTTTATTGAATTAGCGAACAGAACGAAATGAAATGAAATCAAATGAAATTTCAGAATTGCATATTCGCAGACTCGCAGACAGGTGCAGAAAGATTAATACACAGATACAAAAATGTATATAGATACGAGTACTTGTATCTCGCAGATACTGTGGCAGCCGCATGTGGCGACTTCGATGGCCCACATTACAGAATCGCTCTGCGAATAATAAAAACATTTTCACCAAATATTCGCATTCGAAAGATATAAAATATGCCGCGTTCTGGCCGATAGATACGTTTTTATATAGCGACTTTGGCCGCACACATTTCTGTCATAACACAAAAGAAATATTTCGGTGCCTCCCGCCCTCGGATGTATTTATTATTAAAATGAAAATAAATTTTATATCAAATATATATGCGAAAAGCCAATGGCTGGCGACAAAAATGAGAAATAGACTGACCCACCGCCCGAAAAGCGTTTCGAATTTTTACAAATGAATTTATGGCCAAGCGAACAGAACGAACAGATACAGATACAAAAACAGAAGGCAGATGGATAGATACATTTGGTGTCTCAAAAGTGAAATCGCACGACTCATAAATTAATTGAAACAATAAAACATTAAATGGTCGAGTATTTAATGGGGGGAGCGGTTCTTGAGCTCTATCTCTTCAAGTGTAGAGTTCTTGCAACCGAATTGTGATTGCTCTCAGTTTGGCTTTTAGTTTGTATCTTTGTATCCTTGACACACTGACTTGTCACCTGTCATCTTTTCGTTCCGACCTTAGATGGGCAATATATCTCTCTACATGCTTTTCAAGTTTGGCTGGGGATATTGTTGGAGTTGCTCGTGTTGTTGTCATTGCATAACAAGCACCCACAGATAAACAGATACTCAGATGCATAGATACATAGATACAGATACAAGCACACAACCCTTGTCATATCCTGCGGCACACACTCCGGATCGAACACGGAACGTCTCTGCAGAAGCCGAGCAACGACCTACGCCCCGTCACTTGACCCCGAGTCCTCATCTACCCCCTCTCTTGACCACCTTTGGGGCACAAAGTAGTTGTATTTATGTTAACTTTGACATAAGCTCAACATGCAACTTTCGGGCTGCTCCGTTGCAGTTGCATGTCCTCGCATAAAGTGTCAAAGTTAAATAATCTCGCCACTCCAAGGCATTGGAGGAAGGGGCAGGGATGGTGCAAGATGGGTCTTGTCGAGAAGTAGCCCTAGGCTCTACGGGGATCTGGTGCAATATGTACTCCTCAAATTTGTGGGTTATTCATATGGGAAGTGTGTATATTTTGGGATATGTATATATGTTGGGTGTTTCTCGGAAAGTCAATTTCAATCAGGAAATACTTATAAACAAGGATAAATGATGAAGAAAGGATGCTATCTACAAATTAACGATTTTAACATATTTAATCTTGAAATTTCCATTTCCATTATATCTTGCTTATAAAACATGAAATTTATCTCCGAAATTAAAGTTTTCTTTCACTTGGCTGAGCATAAAACTAATCAAAGAAAAGTGACATTAAGGATATTCTTCCACAAAAAGGGGTTGACTCTAAATAGTTCCTAGAGGAAGAATTTTATAAATTGTCCAGTAATATACGTATACACATTATTGTTTAATTTTGATGGTAGTTTTTGTGTCAGTAAGAGAATATACTTTCTTTAGGTTATTTTTTTAATAATTCACATTACAAGATACTTTCTCGCCTTCAAGGATTTCAATATTTGTATCTAAAAAGGTTATATCTATTAGATATACGGAAATTACTATTCTTTAACGAAATAAAATCTACTCTATAAGATTATAAATAAAATTTAAAAAACATAATCAAAAGTATTGGGAATGTAATATTTTTCAAACTTACCTTTTAAGGCGCCGTCTTGTTGATCCTTTCGCTGGTTTTTAATGCGTTTTTTTGGCTATCCTCGAGCAGCCACCATTTTTGTATCTTCAGTCGTGCGGGGAAAGTATCTCTCGGATGCCGACGGCAAAGCACAAATTATTTACTTCAAACGCCAGAAATTCGCGATGCCGATAATATCAAGTTTATTGCACATTTTGTTGGAGCTCCCCCTCGTTCCCCCTGGCATTATAATATATATATTTTTTGTTGTTTGGCGCTCTCTTTCTTGGCTTTACTTTTGGTTTTTTTTTGTTGTTGTTTTTTTCGTTTTGTTACTTTGGCGGGTTTTGCATTTTGATGTGAATTTTATGATTAATTAAACACGCGCGACCGCTCTCTCGCACACACCCGCCCACACAGTCGGCCCCCCGCCCCCTCGCACGCACACTGATACACCAGTACATGGATATGCGAGGCGGAGGCGGCGGAAATGAAAACGCACTGCGGTACCGATAACTGTTCCGATAAATATTCCTGATTTTGATGGCGGTCTGGGCCTGGTTAAGAGTGTGCTTTTTTCTGGCTAAAAATTAGCTGGCTAGGCGCTCTCGACTCTCGACTGGCTGCTTGGCAGGCTGCTTTTTGGCTAACTGACTGGCCAAGCAAAAATCGAATTGGAATCGGGAGTCGGAATCTCAGACTGAATACGAATATCCCAATACGGGTACCCGAATGCGAATACGAAGCAGTATATCCTTATCGCGGGCAGAGAAGCCCCACGCTGGCAGCGGCATTGGCAGAGAGTTGGCGACGCAGAGCAGCGACGTCCTGCGAGCCCGAAGCGAAGTGGTTGCCGCGACTTTATCTTTTTTAGTAAAAAAAAAATCCACGCAGGAGCCAACGCCGCCAAAATTCGCAGCAGAGAAAGCTTCTCTGCCTCGCCACTCACTTTCTCTCGCGAGAGCGCTCTGTTAGCGTTTAACAGCTGGGGAAGTGCCGTATAAGACTGCTATCGGCATGTTACCACTCTGTTACGGCCTCGCCACTATAGCGGTGCTCCTCTAATCGGTGAGAGAGCGAGCCCCCAGTCCCCAAACGATTCTCTTGGGGGCCAAAAAAAGAAAGAAAACCGCCACAAAGCGTCTTCGTTTTTTATGAACGTGCGCATCGGATCGGCAAATAAATAAAATCGCATATATAGCAAATTATGACAACTTTAGGCGGAGCAACGGCGACGCTGACGTCGACGGCGGCGGCGGCGCAGGCCCTAACTTTCTTTTTCTCCTTTCAGATTCCTCGTTGGCTCCCTCAAGCTCAATCATATTTCCTTTATGTGCTGGAGAGACTCCGCTGCTCCTTTTATTTATCCATATTTCTTTTATGTTGGCTTTTCATGATGCTGATGCTGGATGTCCTTTTTTTCGCCAGCAAGGATATCTCGTTTGCCGACGGGAATTCAACATGGAAAACAAGTCTTTTTTTAGGCTAATCACGGATGAATCGGAAATATTCATCTGCTAATAGTGACAAGTTTCCAGGTATTTGGATTCGATTACAAATTTTAAATCCTTCGGCTATAATTCCCAAACTTTCTATAAATTATGCATATGGAATGCACACGGCTACCGTTTCGATTCGATTCGATTCAATTTGATTTGATTTGATTCCATTTCGGTTTATTTCGATTGAATGCATTGTTGGGATCGCGTCACGTACAGCATGAATCTACAATTTACATGGTGTCTATATATTTGTATATATCTCTATATATATTACAACCCTTTCAGTGGATTCCCCCTACCTCTAACAGCTGCCACTTATGAGTTACTAAAGTACCAAATCGGTGGCAACACAAATTCAAAATGGATGATATAAAAAATGAATTGAAAAATGACAAACGAAATGCAAACCGAATAGACAGGCAGATCAAACAAAGGACTCACGCAAGGCAAAGAGTGTTGTGTCCTTTTTGTTGTTGTTGTTGGTTTGTCAACCACCAGGAACATCCCTACTTATAATCCCACCTATACCTGGGTATTTGATATCAAATAATAACTAACCCTCAGTACTCATGCCTTTTGGCAAATTAGCAGGCTGTACGTGGAATTTGGTTTTAAAAAAAACACTATCCCGAGGGAAGGAGGTTCTAAAAAATGGGCTAAAAAGATGGCAGCCTCCACAGACACAATGTCTAAGAAGTTTCCCCCCGCGATACCCACAATATTATTTTTTTTTATCACAAAAGAATTCCCCAACACAAAAAATGAAATCTAAGCCGTAACCCATTTGGAATCGTGTTCCCAAATATATTTTTTTCATTTTTTTTTTGTATTTTTCTCATAATGATGGCGGCAACCCCTTGCCCCTCTCTCACTCACTCCAGTGCAATGGAACGAGACAGCAAGTGGCATTTCTATGCAAATCATTTAAAAAATCAAACCAGTTTTCCCTCCAACGACAATTTTTGATGACGCCGATTTGTCTCCACAATCATAAAGATCGTTACCACAAAAAAAAAAAACAGAAATGTTTGAGGGAAAAACTTTGGTGGAAGCCAAAGAAATAGGAAAACAAATCAAAGACTTTTCCCGAACAGAACATAATTAAATTTCGGAATAAATTATTACCACACATTTTGGGCAGCAAATGCGACAAATGTCCGCTTGACTCTCGACATCTAAAAACGAAAAACGAGAAACCTCTTGGAACATTTTTTATAATTTTCGGCTTCCCTCATTTTTTTTCCTACCATTTGTGATAAGAAAACGTGAGAAGTTAGGAAAGGTTATGGGAGAGGTCGGCGGGATCAGAGAACTAAGATCAATCCATTTATAACTTTAACTTTTAAGGGAAATAATATTTTATTTAACCCGAAAATGGGACGGTAATGTATTAAGGAGTAGTTTTTAAAAACATATTTTCGAACACAAGACTTTCGAATACTTTAGGAATTCAGTTACTTAGAATTCAGCATCATAAAGCTTGGCTTAAATAGGAGTATTTATTTTCTATAAAGACCCTAAATCTTTAGGCCCTTAAACTCTATTTAAATTCGAAACTTACCCATTCCAGAAATACAATAAAATGTGAAATGCACGTATCTGGTCACATCTCCTCCGATCAAGATCGTTTGGTGGCTCTTCAATATATTTTCCACAATATATCACGTGTGACTAGAGAAGAAATAAAATAAATTGAAATTGAAATTAAAGCTGGAAAAGTTCTTTATTTTTATTTGTTCTCATTTGCCGTAAAATTAAGTACTTCGGCAGTACCAAAGGTTCTCATACGCGGTGTGTGGGGTTCCCGATGGGTTTTTGATACGTTCTGAGTGATTTATGTTGACGATGACACCGGATCGGGTTAATTTGGGGTTCCTACTTGGGGTTTACTTTAAATTTGAATTTAGTTTTCTGGTCATAAACTCTTGTATTTTTAAGACTTTATTCTAATCTATTGCTCTTTGTTAGTTGTTTCTGAGCTTAATAGAAATATATCGTTAGTGTTATTATTTCATTTTGATTTATAGAAAATACATGAAGTTTCAAGTTGATTTCCATTCCCACATATTTATGTATTTCTTGGCCATATATTGTTCTATTTTCCTTTCGGCTTATAGAAAATATAAATTTCCTATTGTTATCCCTAAAATCTATTTGTATTTATTTTTAGTAGAATTCATTTGGGTTTTCTCACTTTTGCCCATTGAAGGCAAATTTAATTTGCCCGAAAAACACAGAGATACAAACCGAAAGCGAAGCTGCCAAGCATTTAAGAGTTGACCTTGTCTCGGGCTGGATGGTGGGCGGTTGGAGGCGGTTGGGGGCGGGGCTTTTTGGCTACGGCCATGGCACTTTGGGCCATTTACCCGATTGCGTTTAATCGATTTCTTTGTAAACTGGAAACCAATGTCAACAGCCTCGCAACACACAGATACATATATACAGATACAGATACAGATACGAATACATTCGCAGATACAGATACTACATTCACACAAATAAACAAATTCCTGGCTGGCAAAAAGGAGCCGACGAAATTTGCTTCTTTCGAGCGAGAAAACATTTACACACTTAAACGAAGCAAAAGCAAAAGAATTCCTTGTGGGGTTCCCGGGTCTTGGCTGACTGGGTATAGGAATCCTGGCATAAAATCTATATATATCGAAAAGAAAACTAAGAAATTGTAGTGCAAAGAGGGAAGAGGGAAGGAAGCACCGTCCCAGGACAGTGCAGGACTTCCTTGCGTCCTCGTCCTGGGGGCGACTTTTTCGCTTAGGTAAATAGTCAGACACAATCCACAGTTTGTTTGTGCGAGGGAGAGCTGCAGAATGTATCTGTTGGATACACATCGAGTGGCAGAGCTTTGTCCTTGTTCAGCACCCATTTTAAAGTGCTTCCATCGATTTTTTCGAGAGTGTTTCGAGTCCCGAGTAGCCCCCCCAAATGGAAACTTTTTCGATTCATAACTCAAGTTTTGCGGCTGCCATTGGCAATTAACACGCCCACCGTCTCCTGCTCGTACCGCCTCGGCAAACCATCATCATTCCATATACTTAATGGCAAATTTATGTGGCGATGCATTCTCTCCTAATGAAAATGGAATTCATAAAATAAAGCCACATAAAACATTAATGCCGCCGAGGGGCGGAGGTCTATATCTTTTCTTGGCTCGTGGCAGCCACATGTTCGGATCGGAGGAGATCTTTTGGGGATCGGCCCAAGTCCCGCCCCACCACGCACATGTGGTGGCATTTTTCCAGCCACTCATAAATTATGTGAATCATATTTTAAAGTCTTTCAAGCAAATATTCTTGCAGCCTTTGGTTGTGGTGATTCAAACAGATAATTGGAGAGTTCTACATACTTGGACGGTAATATTTTATATTTGAAATATTTCTTAGGGATTTTAAGTCCTCAAAGAGTTTGTAACTTAAACGATTTTCTTACGCTTGCCAATGACAATTGTTGCATTTAAATGTTGCCCCATTTAGTCGGGTTCCTTTAGACCCTTCGAGCCAGCCACCCCTTTCGGTGGCCCGACAAAATCGATAAGGTCCAAAATAGACATGTCTGTTCAGTTTCTGGCTTTAAGTTCCTGGCTTTCCTGTCTTTTTTTTGTTGCTGCTCCTGCGACGTCAACAAGATATATTAGCTGGTTTCATTATGAGGGAGAGTCGCTTGGTTCGTTCCAGGATGCGTCTGAGTGATGAAAGTGTGCAGACCATGTCCTGTGTCCTGCGTCCTTTCTCCTGTGTAGGCCCTGTTCATGTGTGAGTGTGACAGCCAACTCCCTCTTACTTGTCTGCTACAATTTCCGGCGGCTTCTAAGCGAGAGTCCTTGCCAATTGCCCTGTTCCTGTTCCTGCTCCGGCTCCTGCTACAGCTCCTGCTCCGGCACTCCCGCCAAAAAAAAGTTGTCCATCCACGCCCCCATCTGTCTGCTCCAAGACCCCTTTCCGCCCCTTTCTGTGTCTGGGTCTGGCTTTTTTGTCGCCATCGTCTCGCAGTTTCACTTTTTGCCAGCTGCTATTTCCCCAGCGCCCACTCAAATTTCCATTGCGTGTGGGTGTTCGAGGTGGTCCTATGTACAGGCGTTCTATATATCCAGACCATATACACACATCGGGGGCTGCCACCGAGAGCTGAAAATTGAAAAAACCCAGCAAAAAAAAAAGGAAAACTGCGGGCATTTTTATGTTAATCAGGTCAATGGCACGTCGAGGGCCCCAAACTCTATTCTCAAGCTAAAATTGGGCCAGTAGTGGCGTCCTCTAAACTGAAAATAAAAACACGACAAGCTTAAGTTGTGTCGAACAAGGTCTTTAACAAATTGTTGCTATATTTTCTATAAAAAAGAAAGAGTTGAACGGGAAAGGGATGAGAGAACTTAACTCTATTTTTCCATAAAGCCGATCTCGACTTTTTGTTGTGCTATCGAGAAGGATATTTGTTTAGGCTGGACGATCAGACACACAAACACAGCAACCACATAGGTAAACACAAAACAAACACAAGGACATCCATTGTCAGGGGCGATCCTGTTATGATTTCATTTTGGAACATTCCCTCTGCTTGCGATCCTTCGATGCGACAATTTCGAAAAGTAAGTTGGTTTTTCATTTCGGATTATAAGGAGATTAAATATGTTGTTGCAAAAAACGAAATAATTCCTTGCATAATTCTTTGTCGCCGGAGCATGACTGATATTTCTATTAGTTTCTAAGCAATAATATCCTTGGGAAACATTCATGGGCTTCAAGTAGAAACTCCTTAAATCCTTGAACCAACTGATTAAATGAGGCAGACAGTCGCAGATTTCAATCGTCAAGTTTCACCCCCACCGGACAAGTACGACCGACGAGTACCTTCCATTCTTTTCCCCCTCCAAGGACTTTATAAAAGCTTTTTTCTGCCAACCATGCAAATTTTATTACTCCCGCCCACACATAGGACTACGTACTTGAACAATATGTCCCCACATCCTCCGGAAAGTTCATAATTATGTATTTATGCAAATTTCCGGTGGAGCGTGGCTCGAAAGTGACGCTGCCATATTGTCGCATCATTTACCATTTACGAAATTGTTTAATTCAATTAAATAATTATGCATATGTTTTGCCGACACGCTTGACACTCTGCAACCTGCCACGTCCTCGGGGGTGTGCGATAACGAATAAAAAAAAAAGAACCAATCCACCCTCGCACCCGCGAATTACGAGCCACCATAAACTTTCCGAGGGGGTGTTGTGGCAAAGCGAAGAGGCAGGGGCGGCATAGCCTGAATCCTGCTCCAAGGAGTGTAGCTCATAAGCTAATTCACGAGCGGGAAAGGAAAGCAATTCATTTGCCTAATGCGAAGGCTCAGTGGCAGTAAAAGGAGTCCTTCGACTCATATGAAACTTTATGCGGGATTTAGCAAAGCACTGGCAGTGTCATTTTCATAGGAAATCTATCCATATGCAGATCTCAAAATTGGGGATTTTATAAATCCTGAATCCTCTTCTCGAATATCTTATATGGCCTGCCGCTTGGCCATAATTTAAACACCTCGAAAATCAAAATTCCATAAGCGAATGGTCGGTAAGAATCACCTCTTCAAAAGACCTTTTCCGCCATAATTGTAAACCCATCATGAAAGTACAGAGTCCGTCGTTAATTCTCCGACAAAGAAATGTGAAATAGTTTATTCCCGGATTCACACCCAAAATCCCCAACTCCTCGAGCACATTTATTTAGAATGCGAGCAAGTGCCTCCATTTTTTCACATTTTTATTGGATTTTCATATAATTTGGATTTTGATTGAAATTAAATTCGGACACACGCTCTGCATGGCTAATGAGGGAAAAAAGTAGAATGGAAATCTCGAATCTCGATAGATATTCCCAGGGGATTCAATCGTGGGTGTTTTTTTCAGGTGGGAGAAGACGAGTTTTGACGCATTTCTGATATCTTTTTAATGTTCTCATTAAACGGCTCAAAGACGTCACCTGAATTTTGTATTTCCTCGGATTGAATACAATTTTCCTATTTTCTTTTGATGGAGGCGGGAATAAAGAATACAATTCAAATACTCCTCTATAAATAATACCCAGAAGTCCACCTTAGTCATCCATTAAATGAGCCACCCAGTCGTCTATATTAAATGACAAACCGTTTATTGTAAACCAATTATTTGTGTTTAGAATTTATTTGAATCTGTAATCGATATTTGAAGATTTGAATCTGAGTTTGCGCTTTTCCTTCTTTATTTCAACTGCGACAAATGTGGAAAACAAATTTCCCGTATTTCAACCATAAATTAAACACGGAAAATATCACATTTCCCAGTGAGTCACGCTCTCCCCGCATCAAAACCAAAATAATTTTGTGAAAATCTTAGTTTTCTGGGATATCTTGGCTTGCAATTTTCCAAGATTGTCATTGCCAGGGATTCGGAGGACAATGGAAGGGAATAATTGATATGTAAAATAATATTTCGACGATGACAAAAGTAATTCCCTCATAATGATGCCCAGGTACAGGTCTCCATTCGATTCATTCATTCTTTGTTCTGGCCTGCTGTGTTCTTAATATAATAATCATAATAAATCCCTAATAATTTCCGACCCATCAAAGAGAAAGAGCGGCGACGGAGGATTGGAATTTAATGGTTCGGGGATACCGAGGGATCCGAGGATCCGAGGAGCCGGGGGCTTAATGAACTCAATCCCGGTTGACAAATTCTTCGCCAATGGCAGCGATCCTGGCTGATCCTCGAGACAAAGCGAGTTTCATTAGGTTGCACAAACAACTCATCCGTCATACGCTGCCTTCGGCCGAGTCTTCAGCTTCATTGTTTGAGAAATTGCGGTTGATTGCACAGGATCCTGCCATCCAGCGATCCTGTGAAGGATGTTGTCAGGGGCACTTTTAACCAACTTTCCACGAGTGCCGGGTAATTGTCTTTGGGCCCTAAGGCTACTGTAGCCGGGCATTGTATTTGGGAAATTTGTCAACTAAAGAAGCTGAGAAGTTGCCCGGCTAAGAGGCAAATCAATTTCGGGTTCGCCTCAGATCTCTGCCGAGAAAGCAGCTGCCCGGGGTGGAATCCGGGAAAATCGGGGGTGCGCATATATAGGCTATATATTCGAGTATATGTATGTAATTCCCTTTATTGATATTTAATTTATGTTCTATTTGCGAGCAGTGGCAGCATTGACGACACAAATTACATATTGACACGCTGATGGTTTTTTAATATGCACATACACACACACGGTTACAAAAGACCCACCTACGCACACACTGAAACAAAGGCGACCACGTCATCTGGTTCTGGGTTCTGGGTTCTGGGTTTGGTCTCCTCCGGTTGAAACAATAAAAATGAAATTCATTTAATGAATTTATACATTTAATTTATTGGCGCGGCTTTTTATCAAAATTTGATAAAACGAGGAAGGGAGCGAGCGCGTCACGGATGTCGGTTACTCCGGATTCCCTCCATTGCACAGAGCTACAATTACACATACAGATACAAATACAGTCACAGATACAGATACTTTTGTACGGATGCGCTCCCTTGCCGCGGACATTAACAGATGCGGTTATGTTGGTTAACAAACATTTTATTGGCAGTTCAATTTCGATTTTTAATTAAAGCGTGAAATATTTTTGGACGTCATTTATATGGCAATAAGTTCAACGAGCATTTCCCGATCCCCAAATTAATTTTAATTTATGGGACGGGCAAAAGTTGCATCGCTCTTAGCCACGTTCTAAATATTTTTCACGTGGCTTACTTCTCTTGGATATTGGGGATTTGAGGTCTTAGTCGCCGCAAATCCAATTACCAGACAAAAAGTTCCAGAAAGGTATTTATTTGATATTTGCAGCACTGAGCGCTAATTGCAAACAACGACAATGCAAACAATATGGATAACAAATGAAAATGCAAACTCAGTTCATCTCTATGGCTTCTCCCCCATATAAATGCCTGCTTATGTATATCATTTTGTACCGTACTGTACTGTGCTACTGTACTGGATGTGTGTAAATGATCCAACATTTCTGCGACTATTTTTCCACGCCTTGAATTTAATTCGAATTGAAACAGAAACAGAAACGGAAACAGAGGAAAATAGTTGCTAAATTGCAAAGAGACAATGGCGACTGCAAAAACACAAAAGCATCGATACAAATGCGATTAAATTACAAGCCTTAACTATTGAGGAGGTAGTGGTAGGTGGGTGGTTGGGTGGTTGGGTGGGGATCTGGCTACTGGTGTCACCCTGTAATTCACATTAAAACCATACAACACGAAAAATTCTCCAAGTCTGCAAATAAGCAAAAAGTTCAAATACCAAAATTAAAAATCGATAACATTAAACCGAACCTACTATTTAGGGGTTGGGAGGGGTGCCTGTATTTCATTTCTATCCTATATATATTGCATGTATATATATTTATATACAATATATATTTTCGTTCATACAAAGAGCAAGGAAGCAAACAAAAAGTAAGAACTTAAGCGTATTAAATTGGATTTGATCGAAAAGCTGCTACCAAACATGCGACAAATTCCACACATGCATTTACAATTCATGTAAAAACGATAAGGGATATAAATTTGCATTTTCTGATGCATGAATTTACGATTAAATTATCTACGAACCAATCATCTAAGCGGCAAATAAAATCCTAATTGCAATTTTCCTCATATCTTTCCAATTTACAAATGGCCAAGCCAATGGGTCTCAATAAATGACGACCAGCCAAAGCCGTATCTTCTCCAATTTTAGGCCAATTCTTAAGCGGAATATCTTAAAAGAATTGTACATCGATTCTTTTTGAATCTGCATAAAAATATCGATGCTAGTTTTCATTTGAATTTTTTTTTAATTTTTCCGGTCGACTCTCTATAAAAAAATGGAAAGTAGACTTTCTGTGATAATATGGCTAAATGCGATTGCTATATCTTTGCCAATTCGTATCCGATTCTTAAGCGGAATATATTAAAAGAATTGTGCATCGATTTTTTATTAATCTGCATCAAAATATTAAAGCTAGTTTTTATTTGAATTTTTTTAAAAATTATCCGGTTGACTCTCTATAAAAAAATGGAAAGTATATTTTGTGCTTCAATATGACCAAATGCGATGCCTATATCTTTGCCAATTCGTATCCGATTCTTAAGCACAATAACTTAAAAGCATCTTTTTTTATTCAAGTCTTTGTTTTATTTCAAAAATATCGGAAAAGGCATTTTGTAAAACATATCCTTATAATCTTGAGTTTTGGACCGCCAAAGGAAGTACAAATTCCGTTGGATAAACATTTCCTCGAAGACGTAACCGTCGCCTCATCAATTTAGTGTTGACATTCGCCCGGCCACCGAAATGGAAATGTGAATGCATTAAAAATTGATTTACGCCGGCTATTTACGCTCATAAATTTGTAGCTATTTAGCGGTTCTCCAAAACAACCAACAAATTGTCAACACACATTCGGAAACAACCTCGAGGCAGTTCAAGACCCAGAGACTAACAAAAAAGGCAGCGGAGGGCAGAAAAAAACTGAAATATTACACTCGAATATTAAAAAAACAAAAAGGGCCGAAGGTTGGGGGTGTGGGTAGATGGATGGGGGCGGTTGCTGAGGAAAAGGAGGGCACACGGACTCTAAGACAGACGAAACGAAGCGCAGCGGAAGCCACGCAAAACGCTGACAAGAACAACAGAGGAAAACATAAATGGGACACAAAATAAAAAAACATAAAACATAAAAATAGAATTGACAATGCGTTGACAGTTGGCTCGTTGATGGTGGATAGGATGGTGGCAGGGGGCAGATCCCTAGACCCGAGGACGGTGGTGGCAGGCCCACAGGATCAAAGCCAGAATTCCAGCTACCAACTACTCAGCCGTGACAAGGAATTATAGAATGAATAATAGTCATACATCTTAAAAGTTAATGAAAGATTAAATATTTTTAAATAATTTTTAAACTTAATTTAAACTAAATTTAATGTGAATATTTCGAAACTATTAACCTTTGCCATCTAATATATGAAGTGGCATCATTAGGATCGAATTTATGAGAATCGGAAACTATAGAACCCACTCTTTGAAGCGTCATAGATGGGACATTAATTTTCACTGTAAATCGCTGCGACTTAATGTCCTGCGAACGCATAGAGGTCCTTCGGGTCATCTGTCACAATGGCCAAAAGGTCGCCAAATGGTTTCACAGTTATTGCTGCTGACACAGCGCCGTTTTCGAATGAAAAGTGTAATATAATATTTCAATTTTTGCCCAAAAACGGAAAACTGAGGGGGAGAACATGACACAATTTAAACTGCCCTGACCCCTGACCCTTGACCGTCGGTCACCGGGTCCACCCCCTTTCATTAGGCCTGGCCACCAGTGGCCACTACAGGGCACCACCTCATTGTCCGCCGGCATTGTCCTGCGAGTCCTGCATGTCCCGAGTCGGGTTTATTGTTATTGTTATTATACGAAAGTGTTCCGCCTGCAATTGCCTGACGAACGGAAGTGTTTGGTCCTTTTTGTCGGCTGCACTTCTACGACCTTGCGGCGGGATAGGCTAGAATTCGGGATTTGGATTCGGGAATCGGGAACCGGGAACCGGGGACCCATTGAAAAATTGAAAAATCCGGGACACGCGCCATGCGGGGAGTAATGACGAGGCTCGAAATTCGGAAATACGACGATGTGCTGCTTGAATAATACACTTTTAAAAAAGTCTCATCAAATTTAAGATTAATGTGTTAGTACAGATAGAAGAGAATAACTATTCCTTTCAGTGCATTCCCAACCCCTGACAATGCCCAAGGAGCCAACTATCCATCTGTGGGTGGATGTATCTGTATCTGCAAGTCTGGACGGATAGATACATATTTATGTCTCATAAAGCCGGGGCCAAATGATGCAAGCAATGCCCCTTCGGTTGTTGCTGCTTTTGGCACATGACAGGGCAGACCAAAAACCAATAAATGTTCTCAAATTTATTGCTTTTCATTCAAAAATTACTTTTGTTTGTTTCGGTTTTTCACAATCAAATCACACTGAAATCCATACCCATCCATTCCGGTCATCCCCCGAGGTTATTTGCCGGACACGACATCAGTTTTTATGCCGAAAAGTGTCAACAATGAAAGAAATGCTAAACTAAACAGATACGAGTATATAGAATTGCATGTGTTGAAATTGATATCCTTTGGAAATCAGCAAGGCAATGAATTCCCTGAGGTGTTTAAAAAGTAATGACTAGATTTATAACCTCTTAGGAAAATTGAGTTTTCGATCAAGTAATCTAAAAGCATAGAACGAGGACTGTAATTAAATAGTTGCTTTATTAGATGCTCTGTTCGAATTCTTGTAGGGCGATTTATACGAAAGGCCTTTCATATTTCAGCCAATTGGAAGAACTTTGCTAACAAACAAGCATCACTAATTGGCGGACGTTTAACACGCTCCCAGATCCCCAACCAGCTCCACGCTCCCCAACTTGGAGGCCATAAAACGATCTCCAAATGAAAATTGGAGGCCTCGATGGAAAGGGAAATGGAGATGATCATCATCATCATTATCGATGAAGGGGTAAAAAAAAGATGGGGGCCGTTCCCCCACGCGCCGATCCCCGGATGATTAATTGCCCCGAAAATGTTTGTTTTCATAAACAATTTTTTTAATAGGCCCACTCGCATCTGTTCAGTTGGATGGGATTTTCGGGGGTCGACCCGGACTCCGGAGTGGGTGGGGTCAAAGAGTTAAATCGATTCGAGTGTTGTCGTTGTCGGATCTTAATGCAGATGACTCCGATGACTCCTCCAATTCCGACGGTCGGATGGAGTAGCTATTTTCGTGTCCTCCGCCTCTGATCGATGCACTCGGGATGGGAATGTAAAAAGAGTTGATAAATCAAAATGTTTCTGTCTAAACGGAACGCCCCCGTTGAAACTGACAAATAAGCCATGCCATTGGCATATAGAAGGTGTTAATTGGAAGCAATTAGGATGGCCTATAAGCGGTTGAAATTCATATTTCCCCACAGTCCCAGAAATAGATCAGAAAATCCTAAGAACAACAAAAGGAAACGAAAACATTTTATAGACGAATGTATGAAATTTTTGTGGGTAGAGCTCCAGAAGACTCCAGACTTTTTCAATTACAAATAAAAAATGTTTTCAACAGGTGACAAAACAATTTTACGGGCCAGCAAAACCACACGAATGCCATAAAATGGGATTAGGAACTGGGGAGTCGTCTTCTCTGATGCCTTGTTTTGAGTTAGAGGGACCATCAAATATTTTATGCATTTTAAATTGCTGCTAAAAAAGCAGAGCTAACGTGCCTTCATCGCCTCAGCCATAAATCTTAGGGCTCTTGAAGTTCAGGGACCACAGGTAGGTGCCTGCATCTTGTAGATACTATAGCTGGACCAAGGACATGACAACACTAAGCCTCAAGAGCATTATGAATATGAAGCAATAATATTTTTATGAACCTCATAACGAGGCAATTTATGAGGTCATCTGCTATTGTCTTCAGCTCCTTTGTAGGTCATCCTCTTGCCTTTGTCTTGCCGTTCAACAAAAAGGCATAAATAATACTTGCATCGATAGGAAACTGGTTTTCCTTTTTGGCCAAAACCAAGCGTAAGACACAGCTGTGCGGCATGCGGCGACTACAGGTGGAAGTTGGCACAAAAACAGGTAATGTTAGGGATAAATATGGTCCAGGGAGACTTCTTCACTTAAAAAATCTAAAATTGGCTGGTTATTTTAGTATTTGTTCTATAAATCAGCAAACCTGACACCTTCATTAGCTTCTCCATTAACTTTAATATCAGTTTTCAATCGTTTAGCAGGCATTACTGAAGATGACTATATAAAAATGCATTATACGACTCAAATTTTATATCGTTATTACATCGATTACACGATAAGTGTTTCAGGGAGACTTCATCACTTAAAAAATCTAAAATTGGCTGGTTTTTTTAGTATTTGTTCTATAAATCAGTAAACCTGAAACCTTCATAAGCTTCTCCATTAACTTTAATATCAGTTTTCAATCGTTTAGCAGGCATTACTGAAGATGTTATAGTCATCAAAATGAATTTTACGACTCCAATTTGATATCGTTATTACATCGATTACACGATAAGTGTTAAGTTTAACGAATAAACATTGGTTGTAAAAAATTGAAAGAAATTTACAACCAAGTAGTCTGTAAACAAAAATTCAGTCTAGCCTTTTTGGATTCCCACTGAAAATTGCCATTACTACTCCGGCAGTCATTGGGTAAAGGTATCAGTAGTAAACCACCAGCTGATAAATTTACAAAATTCCAATATTTAAATTTTATAAAATTGTTTTTTGGACTAATAAATTTTACCAACATGAGCAATAGACCGGAATTCAGCTGGGAGTACAGCCACGCAGGAAATCTTGGCCAGTCCAACTACCCACAGGTAAGATGATTCCCGCAATTCCAGGATGCACTTAATCTTGGGGCATTCGTTCCAGAGTCAGAACCAGATCCCAGCTGGCAGCGATGGCCGCCAGTGGCTGCACTCGAATCAGGCTCACAGCCAAAACTTTATGGATGCCTCTCCACACGCGGCTCCTCAGCCCAATCAATCGGCTTCTGATCCCTTTGCCGGATACAACCAGTCGATGATGAACCAGTACACGAGCTACAAACCCAACTACGGTTCTTCCCAGATGTAGTAAGCGCTTTGGATCTTCTTTAAATCATTTTCTATATCGAATACTCTTAGTTCATCAATGGTTCAGAACGTGACACCCACTCAGGGGTACAACCGATCCATGGGCATGAGTGAATTCTCAAATCAGGGCATGCAAAATAATGGACTTGGCGGTGGCATGAGTGGAGGCTCTAGACGTGGTCGATTGGCTGGCGGTCGATCTGGCAGAAACGGTAGGTAATCTAGTTAGTGTTGGGGCCCGGAATACGTATATTTCTATCCTGTTCAGGTCTCAACGATCACCATCTCCCCGGTGGCACTCATCAAGGCAGCTGGTTCTAAGATCATCGAAGTGGTCCCAATCAATTGGTAATATTTATGGCTTTTTGGACATCAGTTTAGATTCGGGTTTTATATGTCAAAATTGGCAGGAAAGTAATAAAACAAAAATAACATCACAGTTTCGTATTTTCATATCGGGAAATATTTGGCAAATAAATCAGGATCTCGACCGTTTAATTGTAATAGATATTCAAATATTGTCGAGGGTCGAAAGGACCCATTAGCTCGGGATGACCTTTGCCAGAGTTCGGTTGGGGTGATGTGACCTCTGTCATCGTGGATCTGTATGGAAATCACAGACAAGAGGGAGGTTTGGCCTGGCATAAATAACAAATGCAATGTATTTGTATGTATAAATTATGATGATACTATTAGTTAGCATGTCATTTGGCAGCGGGTCTATAAATTACGGACAGGCAACAACTGCATGGCACACACCCTCCTCCGATTCTATGTTCCTACGCGGAGATGTGCATCCGTTTTTTTTGGGAGTTTTTATTAATAAATTTACATATAGTTAACGATTCCGAGGGCCCAACATTGGAGCTCCTTCCGTCGAATCCACGCGCGTGTGTAATGATCTGTCGCCCTGGATCAGGGCAGCGGATTAATGGTAAACCGAACACATTTCTCATCGAACATTCTGATGCATTTCCCCCGGTTTTCTACTCTGCTTTTTACACGCGGAATTCCTCAGCTTTTTTAGTTTTCGGAAGCACAAATTTATTTGTAGGCAGCCCAGGCCCAAGTGGCCGGAGAGTTCAGTCAACTGTCTGGAAGCGCTCCGGTTATGAGACCGTTCGTTGTGCTCCAGATACTGGGGGACAGTTGGTTCCGTTCCCCTTTCTAGAGAGTTGGAGACCCTTTACGGATCCCCGTTCCCTATACCCGATCCCCGCCTGAATGCCAGTCACGTCTTGGACAGACAGACAGATAGGCCAACGAATAGAGTCACTCCAGTTTTTTTTCTCGCCTCCATTTTAATTCAGTTTTTGGTTTTTGTTATTCCGTGTTTTATATGTATATATAACATTAAGTTAATCCGTGACGGTGTGGCGGGTAGCGAAAGGGTCACAAATAAATTAAAACAATTGAAATTTACATTAAAATTTCCAGAGACCCAGACCCCAAAGTATTTACACCTCTTTTGTCAGCTTAAGTATTGTAGAGTTTGGGGTATTCTTGGGATAAAGGAACTTTAAGCTAAGATTAAAAATGGAATTTTTTATTTTAAATGATATAAATACTAGCTACTAGTTTTTATAATTTATATGATATACTATTCACTTCCCAATGAACCCAATTAGTAGAGTATTTTCTGAACACATATAGCCTTTTCAAATCTTGGTTTGTTTCTATTCCCAAACTTTAGTTTCTTTTTCCCCTAATGTTACTTTGTTTTTAAATTCGTTTTCATGCACTTATTTAATTGTGTTTTTATATTTATTATGTGCTCTCCTCAAGTCGCCTTTTAATGTGCCACATTTACGTAAAAATGTATTTTTAATTTATTTTCTAGTCCGCTGTTGTCGCTTTATCGAGCTCATCGGGTTCAGGTTTTATTTCAGTTTTTGGTTTTTGAATTCGGGGTTTCGTATTTGGGGTTTCGTATTCGGGGGCTTGGGTCCAAAGGAAACGGCCAAGGCGATAAGCACGCACCATTTTGGTGGTTTTTGAATTCAAATTGAGTTTTTATTTTCAGGTTTTAGTTGCTGTAGTTGCTTTTATTGCCGCGGCTTTAGTGCCGTGTAATGAAGGGTTTATGGGGCACTACAAACAAAAAGTTATATTAAGTAAGCCAGAAGACTCTATATTGTATACAATATATTGTCTTTGGTTTTATAGGGCTTCAAGGTAATCAATCTGCGTCAGGAGATTAAACAGACATCAGCTAAGATGGGGCTCGTTAAAAATTAGAAAATAGTTGGTTTCACAGAACCTTTTTTTCTTGATGAGACATTGTACCAAAAAACGTTTTTAAATCTATCTCAAAACAATGGCAAATTGAAGGGATTGGAATGATATGGATATCTGTTAGAAGTTAACTGGCTGATTCAGTAGCTTCAATTTCGAGGGGACAAAAAACGGCGGTCGGCCATAAAATCAACACTTTGGTTAGCAAAACAAACCGTTTAATGCAAAACAAACAGGAGGCGACAGCAACTAGCCACACCTGGCAAAAAGTGGCGAATAAAAAACGCTGCCAATGGCCAGATATTCGAGGGTATATAGTGTTGATAAGGGCGTGTCCCCCAGAGAATAAAAACGACAAAAATTTCATGCAATTTGTTCAACATTTTTGTTGAAAAACCGCAGAAATCAATTGACAATTCAAGTGTCCCGGGGCGGCAGTTTAGTTCTTTCTCTTTATAATGTTCGGCTCCAATTTAATTAATATGTAAATCTTTTTAGTGACATTCCCATTGAACGTAATTGAATCATAGACACCCCACCCTCTGGAATAGACCACCCCCACTCCTCGGGGGCCATTTTTCATGTTCCGTGTGTGTAATTCCAGCTGCCATCGAAACCTCCCAATCGGCGGACATAACTCCTAAAGTTGACAACTCTATTCGCCGTCCACCCGCTGGCTTTTGATGCATTCATCACGCTACTCCGCCCCCGAAAATCGAACCCAGATACCAGCGGGTGGTGCCCGGTGTCCGCTGCCCGCTGCTGTCCGGCCTGGAAGCGATTAACCTTCGCGTGGAGTGGTGTCAGTTTAAAGTTGGCCATTAACACGCCATTGTTTGGCTTTTATGGTCACTACACACCCCCATCTAGTTAAAATCCGCGATCTAATTTCTTGCCAGTTGATTGATATGTCCATCTACTCCGGAAGAACTAGATTTTCTCATACTATGCAAAGTATGGATTTAGAGCTTGGATTTAGAAATCCACTTCCCCTATATCAAAGAACTTCAAACTGACCAAATCAATTCGTTGGATGATGAAAACCGACATTCCTTGATAACCATAAAACGCATTTGAAGGGTTCGAAAGTAATCAGGAAATTGTTGCCATTATTTTGGGGAGAGTAGAAAGACAGCTGGCATCGATTTTGTTTGCTTTTCCACTCGAATCGATAGAAAAAGGGAGCAGGGCTGAGCAGAACCAACAATTGCGCTAATTTCGAATTAAATTTTTAATCTCCACGGCCGACGAGCAATTGCAGTCCACCCACATGCAGGGCTCCTTCCGGTCTCACCCCTGGTACGGGTCATCCATCCGCTGACCGCTGGTCATCGAGGGCCACACCCCCACATCGACGCACACAAAAGACAAACGTCAAAATTAACAAAGGATTTGTGCGATTTAACGCTCAAAAACCAAACACAAGATGAAATGCGACTCGCTCCGTAAAACGAAATCAAAACTCACACAAAATTAAATTCCAAGTGAAGGGATGGATGGCTGGATGACTGGATGGCTGGCTTGCTGGATGAGCTGGAGAAAGGCGACTCCTAAGCGGATTTGGAACGCCCACAACAATTTGTAACGGCCAGCGGACAATGGACAATGGCCGTGCCACGAGGCAGGAACGGGTGCGTGTGCCACTCGACCCCGGGACTCCGGGACACTTTTTTGGCACCTATTCGGAGGGACAGCAGAGCCAGGTTTGAGTAGGGTCAGCACTGAGAGAAACTAGACAATATGGCTTTAGGTGACTTCTGATACGTGTCTGATAAATGAACTCTTTCCTTCAGTGTAGCCACGCGCCACATTCTAATCTTTTTCGGAGTTGTCCCTTTGTTTTCCAATTTTGTTGGTGGCGGCTTTGACGCCCAAATATATCCTCGACTCAGACGCCGGCCAGGTGTTGCAGTGGGTGAGGTGCACCCTGACCTGAACCGGACAACTGGAAAACTGGACAACGCCCTTGATCATCTATTGCGGTGCACAATTTCTTATTGTCTCGCTTTTTCGGGTTTCCATTGTGAATTCCTTTAATTGCTGTTGATTGAGTTTTATTTTGGGTGCATCGATTTTTCATTGCCGGCCAGTAATTGCAACTGGGATAGAAATAAAAATAGAAACAGAAACAATCAATAACAGGGGCCAGCACTTTTGTTGTTGACGGGACGATGACTCTGTCGAATCTTGACCATTTCATCTATGAATGGCGGAAGGATTGCAACCTTTATGAGGGACATTTGAAACCAAATAACATGTTTCAGAGGATGAAGATTCATTCAATAAAGTATTTATAATCTTCCGGTATATTCTCTAAAAATATTCCCAGGGGATCTTTCCTGCTAAATAAGCCAAAAAAACAGAGTTCTGTCTAACCATTTCCATGAAAGAATATTAAAGCTTGTTTACAAGGATTTTTTTACTCATATCCTAAAGGATAAACTTTCTCTTTTCAATCTATTTATAAATTGCAAATACTCTCTCATATCATATATTTTTTTTTTCAATCAACTCTATTCTTTGTGATATCAAACATTCATAGTCAAAAAAATACTTGCAGGTAGCCCCTCTCATATTCAATATCCCAATCGCAGAACATTGAATCCTTTCTGCCCAAAATCCAATTCACTCCATAACTCATTCGAATTGACTGGGAAAGGAAGCCCGCTGAAGGTTGTGAGGCCAACCCTTTGGCCGTAAACCAGGAGCTGCATAAAAGTGTCAGGCAATCTCATAAACAGCACATAAAAGCGAGACTGTGAAGCTCGAATGGGATTCAATACCTATGCATAAATCGTGGTCTCGGCCTGGGATCCGGATCGGGTTGTGGCTGGCTGTTGGAATATCTTATTTCATAAGCAAATAAGACACAAAGTAAACTCCCTTATGCTCGACACAAACGCAACGAGATGAAGACAAAGTTTACGCAGATTTTGCCGCAGAACCCCATCAAAATTCTGGCCACACGGCTGCTCCTCCTCCTACAGCTCCCATTGCTCACGTATCCGGCGGAAGGCCCCGGGGGATTGTGCGCCAGCGAAAGGGTTCGCCACCGCACCTTCGAGGCCGGGGGTTTGTTGACAAAAAGCTCTTGACTTTCCGCTGTGGCGAAAATCGCGCCGAAACTTTGACCAGAAATATTCCAGCCAGACAGGCCAACACGCCCCTAAGGAGCAGTCGGCGGTTTTCCACGGCATTCATAAATTCTTGGGGGTTGTAATTGCGGAGGAGTAAGGGTTTCTGGCTTAAAGCCACTGGCTTGTGCGTGCCACAAACAAGTTAATAAAGTTGTTACCCCGGGGCCTAGAAATCTATATTTATCGGTTGGGCTTTCTCAGGTTTTAGTTCATATTTGGAAGACACATTTTGACGAGGGCCTGCTGGTAATCGATTTCCCTGCCAACACCTGCTCGCTGGACAAAGGATTACGCAGGCTCGGGTCCTGGCGGTGCATCTGCTTATGGAGTTATGAATAGGGGATGACCAGGAGATGCCCAGGGCGGGACAGGGGAGCACCTTGGGACGGGGACGCCTGCGCATAAAATTCAAATAAATTTTCAACTCGTTCCCCTGAAAGTTCCCTGGCAACTTCCATTTTTCATGATCAATGGGGGTGAGCAGAGACATTAGCATTTAGTGCAATGCAACGCCAACCGCGGCATTATCTTCCCATTCACGTTCGGTCGGTCGGTCCGCTCTTCCACTTTCCGGGTGCTGGTCCCCATTTCTTGTATTTCCCCTTCAACCCTTTCTCTGGGCCGGCAATTCACAATTTTATTTTCATTTTATTACACGAAACAAAGACAAATTACATAAAATATGTTAGTGCATCTGCGAGTGTTGTATCTGTTGGATGTGTCGGCCCACACCTTGACTGCGTTTTTTATGTAAATTGCGCCGCCGGCTCAGACAGTCGAATGCCCATTAACCAACAGACAGAGACAGTCTGAGAGTCTTAGAAAGGAACAGGGACAGGGACAGGGACCAGAGACAGAGACGGAGCCAGAGACAGAGCAGCGAGTTCATCGCGCCTGAAATTGCCAAAGGAAGTTGTTACTTTGTAATTAAAATTTGAGATTGATTAACTTATTGTTCGTGTGAGTTTTACAGCCCGAAACTATTACCGGCACTTTGATGGTTTGATTTTGGCCTCAACTCCTCCTCCATCTCCATCTTCCGCTCCTTTCCTTTTCAAATCCCAAAACCTTCTCGCCTTTGTTCGGTTTTTAGCTTTTTATGGGCCTTATGGGTTACTCGCTTCGAAAAGTTGTTGAACTCGGAAATGTCTCAGCAACTAGGCGTTGCTTTTAATTGTCTGCAATTAATCGCTCGACGTTTTAATTTGAATTTAGAATTTGATTTGCTTTCACAGCCATCCAACGCACTTCCAAAGAACTTGTCTGCGGTTGCATTTCATAGAGGTATCCATGGAGTATCCGAAAAACTAAATATATTTCAAGGCTTAAAAACTTTTATTGGATTTTCATTTTTGTGCAACATTTTCAGACTTTATCTCTTCATCGGGGCCGGCAAATTGAGCAAAACTCTTCGGTTTGAAACCTTAAGCCATAAATAACAAATTTTTATCTGAAACACTCGCCGGCGAACGCCAAAGTTTCGGACGTTTGCTCGCCCGAGCGTAGAATAAAAATAAAAATACGAAATTCGAGTAAAAATGATGGAAATAAAATACGAAAAGTACGAGAGGTCCTGCCTCCAGGTCCTGCCTGGCACTGCTCCTAGTCCTGGTCATAGCTGGCTTTTATGCGCCAGAGCAGGAAACTTTTCAGTCACGATTCGAGCTCATGTCCTTGTTTGTATTAGGCGAACGTGTGCCAATGAAGACTTGGCTCTCGCTTTTGGAAAGTTGCTGTCCATCAGCTCGGGGCTTATTGCTTACTTATCTGAGCTGCCCTGCCCTGTCCAGGCCACACCATCCTCTCCAGCGACTTATGAAATACTTACTAACGGCTTTATTTGACCAGCCCACCACCGGACTGCTGATGAACTGGCGGAGGCTTCTGGGGTGGGCAGGACACCTTGATGCTCAAAGGAGATGCTGCTGAGAAAATATTTACCCAGCCAGCCAGCCAGCCAGTCAGCCATCCTGCAAGTTCATATTTTATTTATGTTTACGTAGAAAAAATCAATTCCAATATGAGGAAAAATCCTTTTATGCTGCGGCATTTGCCAGATGAAAATCAATTTTTAAACTTTTCGCAATAATCCTCCCCACACCCTCTAAAGTATCCTGTATCCTTGAGCACATTTATTTGCCATATTACGGGACGCACGTGATCCCGGCAACTGCTACTGGAAATGCAATTGAGTCCTTGGACCGTATGTGGTTTGAAGTCTGCAGATAAAAATGATTCCATATGAATTATAAATTGTGCGATTTATTGGCAGGGGTTGTGGTGCTTTTAGGTTAAGTGTTTTTATGGCCATGTCTTTAAATCTATGGTCCAAGTATATGAATTCCATTAAGCATAAGAAGTTTTTTTTGTTTTGAAATCTATAGATTTTTTGTGGGAGCCATGTTGGCGAGCCAACTTATCTTATTAAATAAAAACAAGAATTTTATTTTTGGTATTCGATTGGTTGATTCGCTTCATTGTTGCCACATGTAATCCGCGAAACCGACTATAAAATGCTTTCTTATAATTGCTTTTCGATTGATCACTTGCACTATTGAAAAATGCTTCAGCTCTTTTTCAAGTTTTATTATAATTGAAATTCCCGCGCGGCGATTAATGCCAACGAAAATAATTCAAATAAATTAAAATGCAATTAAATAAATCGAACGGATTCGCCGCGATTCGAATCGCATCGAATGGCAACGAGTCGAGTCGAGTCAAGTCGAGGCGAGTCGGGTCGGGTCCAATCCAATTCAATCGGATCGCAAAAAGGGTGAAAATTGTTGCAAAAATAAAGAAGAAACCAATAAAAAAGTGAAAAAGTGAAAAAATTGTAGACGCGCAATATTTTTTATGTGCTGATTAAAAAACATTCCTTGGATATTGGCCAAAATATGCAGCGGACGACGGCTCGGGTTGGTTCTGAGGCATTTCATTTGCATTTGCGATGGATCTCTCTTTACTGATTTCTATTTTTTGCCTCATTTTGCTGCATCCTGCAAATGTATCTGTAGATACACAGATGTATCTTTGTATCTGTGCATCTGCGGCGGCATCATCGATTCGGATTGATGGGCCGCTCGACACTTGTTCTTGTTTCATTTCATTTTCTTCTCGTTTTTTTTGGCATTTTATTTTTTTATTTCTGTAATTGTAATGACAGCTCATTGGTTTCTTTGAACACGGCCAAAGTAGGAACGGACGAGGACGAGTCCGGACCGGGCAGGCCACTGATGCGGCAATTAAGAGATAAAAATATAATTATTGCAATTGCACCAAAGCAACCACGTCTCTCTGTCTCCTCAGGTCGTCTGTCAGCAGATCAGAAACCGATTCGATTCAGTCTCCAATTCCTTAGCATTTTCAGACTGCACCATTTTTTGCATTCCTCAATGATTAAGAGGAAAATTTCAATCAGCATAAATCACTTTGCAGTCGGCTATGTACATCTTTGTATCTTTGAAATAGGCAAACGAAAAAAAGTTTACCTCTATAGGGTATCCCTCAGTTCATCCATAAAGTAGCTTCTTTTCTTATTGACTTATTTTTAAAACTGCACATCCTGCTCGCTTAAATGCCAAACGACAGTTATATACCAATTATTTCGATCAGTTTATTTGTGATTTTGTGATTGAATTTCGTTCATTTGTATCTAGTTTTGTGTCTGTTTTTTTTTCGCCTTCAAGTTGTCAAGCTGCATGGCAAATATCTTTATAGCATTTTGTGGTCCCCCTTGTTTTTTTTTGTATTCTTTTTAAATCAATTTAAACCTTGTTATTTGTTAAATACGTTGACATTCTGCTTGGCATTATGCTGAAATTGTGGTTATTTTTGGAACATTCTCATTGAACCGAAAAGGTTTACAGGGACGGGAATCGATTCATTATTGAATCGCCAGATTATTGATAAACAAATGATTAATATATCCTAAAAATAGGCAGGAATACCTTTTTAATGAGGAATACAAGTGCATTTTTTACTATTCATTATGTTTTATGAACTCCAAATGAGTTCTTTGGAAAGCCTTTGGGAAATTAGCATAAGCGGGCTGGCCGAGGGGGTGGTGCATGAGTGTTTGGAAAAGCATTTAGCATTTCATTTGGCCCACAGTCGGAGTCGGACTAAGCTGCGACGTGTCTGCCACTGTTACATATGTATATATTTTAATTTGGTTTCTTTATTTCATTTTAGTTGGCAATAATCAGCAGTGCCGCGTTGCGCATAACAATTGCTCAGTCAACGGAGGTAATGGTACCGCACTCCAGCACCAGCACCAGCACTAGCCCCTCACCTTGCCGCAGACCCCCCTCATACATGCCTCCTGCCCCATCACCCGCCATAATTCTAATGTCGACCCAGACATGCCGCAGTCACACGTTCAAATTACCCCAATTCCGTGCGGGCAGCGGCAGCAAATATGTAAAAAAAAGTGTTCATAAATGAAATGTGAGGACAGAGCCATCGACAGGGGAATGCACTGGGAAAAATTGCTACCAGAAACAACAAAAAAGCCTCCAGGCTTAGCTCAAAGGACTCTTAACTTCTCCAACCTTTGTCTTACTTAGCTCTATGTTTTCCTTGAAAGGTTCGAGAAATAGTTTCAAGTGTATGTAATATATCCAAAAGCCATAAGAGTGACCAAGTGAACGGCAATGCCTTGTTTTTGTATTTTTTACCACTAACTGGGCCGATTAGCTACTCGAATTCGCGCACACGTCCCAGCCATAAAAGGCGTCTCTCCATTACTCTCTAATCTGCTATCAAAATTTTGACGAAAATTGAATTAATCACAAGCCCAGGCCCGTATCTTGGCCGAAATATCGTGTGAAAATGTCGACCGGCATTTAAGCCATTTAATCAACTCAAATTCAAAAACAGTAACACCGCAGCTTTGGTAATTGCAACGAAATTAAGTTCCCACAGATCACAATATGTGACTTTGCTTTCTTTTGTAAAACTGAAACCGAAACCGAAATTACGAATCGGACCATGTGCAATTTCCGCTTTTGGGGACTATCTCATCACCGTTCACCATTCACCGATCCGTGTCCCGATTCGCTGTGGAATATAAAAGATACTCTGACGAATATAAATCATCGTGCGGGAAACATAAAATGCGTTTCCTTAACTAAACTGGGTCGCGACTTCAAGACAAGTCCAGTGGCTCTGCCTAAGTCTATTCGATTATGTTCAACTATTACTATAAAAGAGAAAATTATATATCATTTAGTAAGTTTTGGCATCCCTGCACGTCTCAGAACCCCATTGATAAGTCATAACCAGGCGTAACCACTGACATTATCATAAAACTCAGTGGATCGAAGCGAATCGAAAGTCTTTTGTGGGTGGCTAAAAGAATTCCAAAGTCTTGCAAAGTCTTCCAAAGCGAACGAGAATGGAAGATCTTGGCTCTGTTCGGTAGTCTTCATTACCACTCTTTACCACATCGAATGGGTTAAAAATAAAAACGGCTAGAGGCGAAATGGACACTAAAAGTGACCAACGTCTTGGAGGCAATTAACCGATTTTTAAATATGTTTGGCCTGCTTTATGGCTCGATTACAGCTGCCAAGACTGAGAAGGAAACCATACTCAGGACCAAGTCCGGAGCTCTTCAAAAGCGTTGTGAATGCGATTTATTTCGATTATGGAAAGTCGCTGATTTGGAACTAATTGCTCCCAGGAAGTTACTATCTCTTAAAAGCCAATCTGGATTTTTGCTGTTAACAGGTTTGCAATGTGAAATGGTTATGAATCTGAAAGGGGAGTTTTATGTGGGTCAAAGAGCCCGTCTGTAACTAATATTTTCTTAAAAGCTTTTACTTGTTTAAGTCCTCCACAAATTCCGTACTCATATGAGGGATTTCTTAGAATGTAAACCCAAGTCTCAAAGTAAAAATTGCCATAGTGACTACCTCGTAATGCTTATGACCTGGCCAATTAGATATTGAAATGATTTCAGAGCACTTGGCATTCATATTCATTCAATCCGACTCGTATTGCCGTCATAACTCTCGATGTCGAGGCATAACTCACCTGGCCATCGATCCGGGGGGCGGTGTGTGTTTTTGTTTTTCAACTTTGACGATGTCAAGGTGTCCGCATGACTTTGTCTCTGCTTTGGCAATTTATTGGTTAGCCAGGCCAAAACAACAAAGCCAACAGCAGCGAGCGGCATCGATCGCTGCTCGATAAACGACTTTGCCAATTCCAATTGCAATTGCAATCGTCAATGCAACAGCAACAGCAACAGCAACAGCAACTGCAGCTGGGGTTGCGGAAAGCAAGCGACAAGTTATGAATATAAAATATGCATAAATATGCAATGTAAACTCAGGCACAGGCACGAATAAAGCATGTCCAGGTAATAACAGAAAATAATAAACTAAATTATTAAACAAATGCAAATGTTTTTATACCGCAAGCTTTATCTTAAATCGAAAACGAGAAATAAACGCTGTTAAAGCTCCCAATCTGGAAATTCAGGGGAAAAAACTTGCCTTCTACCCACATGATCGTTTAGTCCCCAAGATATGGGTTTATGAATATATATAGAAGTGGGGATTTTTATAGGGTCTATTCTATAGTTTAATATTTAGAGCCCTGAATAATGGTCCACTCCCTCTTTCTCGGAAACTTTGATGGACAATGTTCTAGCTTAAAATTGTGGTTTAACTCATTATCAGAAAAAAAGTCTTTGGAAATACATTATTTTATTTTATTCTTAACCTTATTCATGCATATTTATTTTACCTTCTTTTTGTAGTCGCATAAAATTAGTAAATACAGCCTCCAGTTTTAAAGTCCCTGGGACGGGACTGGACATCGAAGTAAATCATATTTGAGATGTCGCATTTTTAATTCGCTGACGGAATTCCATTGACGAATTTGTGCTTTTGGCCGCTTTTGGCTGCTTTTGGCCTGGTCAGTGGCCACCCTCTTCATCCGGCGGCTGTCGCATTTTTTTGTTGCATTTGAAAATTGCTTTACTGGCGCCTACTTAACGTCCGTAACGTTTCTGACTTCTCTCTCTCTTTTTTTAGCTTTTTATTTATATATATTTTTTATTCTCTGGCTTCGTGCACATTCCGCTGGATTCCGCAGCCAAATTGATGGCGCCAAAATTCAAGAAGCTCTGCAGTCTGCCCGCCTGGGAATGGCAAGAGGTTGGTCGAAGAACAGTGCGTAACATAGTTAAAAATCCTTAGTTTCTTGAGGTCTGTTTAATTACCAAACCTTAAATTTGAAGGCCGCACTGTACTCTGTCGAAGGAGTGGAACGTTTGTCCCATAAATGTCATTTCGTCAGAGTTTTTCACGTCGGAGCTTAGATGTCAGCTCCCAGGGGCCTTGGCCTTAAATTATTCTACGCACAGTCTTGGCCGTAATATGAATTTTGAATACAATTATTGCAAAAATGTCTTGCAACTAAGAGGGGGAAATTCTGCATTGTCGGTCACTGGGTTTCGGCTTCGACCCAGAACTCTTTCGGTTCGATATTTGTTTACCGATCGTGTGATTCATTAATAAAAATTATGTCAAAATAATCACGCCTGGAACCGGGGTTTCATGATTAATGAGTAGCCTTGACGGTGCACTCGAAAACCCCTCGAGGGATCCTGCCAGGGACAGGACACGTCAGCGGCAAACCCTGCATTTGAATGTCATCATTAGCGCCGCCGAGGGAGGGCAAGGGATAAAGTGCGGTGATCCGATTCCTATTCCGATTCCGGATCCGATTGTAGCCCGAGATCATTAATTACTACATTACGGAAATCAAAATGTCAGCTTACCTTTCAGCGCTCCGCTGGCGTTTTCGAAATGTTTTCAGTTTTTTTTCGATGTCGCAGCCTGTGTTTACATAATGTGGAAAATTAATGATGAATTTGTTGGCTAAATGACATGGAATCGCCGTATCAGAAACCGAATCAGAATGGCAGTTGCTGACGCGCCGAAAAGTTCAAAAATGATAAATTGTTCCGATTTTAAGCGAGAAAGGTTTGAGACAGAGTGTGTAAAAATACATTTTAGGAAATAAAATGAACCAAATTATTTTTATATTATTATTAAGCAAAAAAGGCAGACAAAAACAGGTTGACTTGCGAGTACAAAATGCAGGCCTCTTCATCTTAATTTGCATAAGCGCCGCGCACAAATCCGCGCTCCACATTCAACACGCGATGGGGACTTGGATTCTGGAGGAGTTTTGAGAAGGGTCTGTGGTGTGGAGTCTGGGGTAGGGACAAGGCTCAGGCCATATCTCAGAGCTTGTT
Organism: Drosophila vallismaia; assembly: GCA_035047325.1. Lineage (NCBI taxonomy): Eukaryota > Metazoa > Arthropoda > Insecta > Diptera > Drosophilidae > Drosophila > Drosophila vallismaia. Next base: position 18,942,307 of record JAWNPU010000090.1, on the reverse strand, counting down.
CGTGGAGACATTCAATGTGCAGGCATAACAAATGAATTATTGACGTTTTTAAGCAATATTCGCCAATATTCGCTGGCCAGCGAGAAACACTGAATCGCGGACCCAAATCCCAATCCGAGGACCATTCACCATTCGCGGAGATATGAAAATTGTCAACGTGGGCTTTCATTTGCTTAATTTAATTTCGTCTCTTTGTATTTTGTCGCGTCTCTCATTTGTTTTAACGTTTTAACGAGGATATGCCCGGGGCACAGAAACAGACAATCCAATCTTGGGGATGGAGATGCACTGGGAAAAATAAATCGGGGTTCTGTATATAAAAGAACTTTATGTGTTGGGTGGAGCCATGCAAAAGAACCTCTTCTTTTCAGAGTGTATTACGGGGTAAAGAGTCTGGACCTGAGACCCAGTCCGGTCCGCTCGTCTTTCATTTTCGTGACTGTCGTCCCCGGAATGGGGAGCTCAGGTAGGATCAGAGCTCTCGCCTCGGCTGGAGCTGAAGCTGAAGCTGGATGTTCCCAGGTCGCATGTAAATCCCAGCTCGTTTGGGCCACGGACCTGGGGCTCATTAATGAATTTAAATGGTCTCCTTAATAATATTTAACGGCTTCTTTGCCTCGCTTTATGATGACAATATTTTTCCGAGACCCGTCCGATACTTAATGGCCCTGCATTGGCATTTGACAGCTGACAAGCTCGTTCGGATGTGGAAATTGGTGGGACCCGGGGAATAAAACCCCCAGCTTATGACGGTATCAATAATTCCCTTTCATAAGCGGCCCATTTCGAGTTGGTCAATCTGTTAGCCAATTTATCTCATAGAGATTCCATTTGAAGTACGTGCAATCCATATCATGGTGTAACACACACCCTCGTTCCGAGCCCCGGACTTATCCATTTCTGCAAATCGATTTTTGATTGAGTTCATTAGAGGCCAAGCTTGAGAATCTAGGAGGATTTCGCTCCTTATCTCGTATCTGCCAAGTGGCATCAGTGTACAGTACACATACGGTAATGCCTCCCAGGAGCTTTCTCCGGAATCCGGACGGAACACTCGTCCAAATCATTTTTGTTATTAGCGAAAATCGCGTCGAGTGATTTACTTTTACTTTTGTCTTACTCGACCGCCTTCATTTACTTTGATTTTGCCACATACTCGCATTGTGGGTGGAATGCTATCTGTCCGTCAGGCAGGCAGGCAGGCGGTAGTTGGGTCTCCCAAAAGTGGCAAGTCCTGCACAAATCCTAATTGGATTTATGTGTAGAAATGGATTATAGCTTATGTTTCCAAGTTGCCAGCCTTTTTCGCTTCTAATTGCAGTTGCCAGTGGGTGGTAGAAGTCCTTTTGAATTTGGTGAAAGACGAATGTGGAGAGGTTTCTTCCCCAAGAGAAGGTTATATCTCTGTTAAGGCAGATCTTTCAGCTTGCCGCTTCAAGCTTTGCTCTTTTGACTGCACCAAAAACAATAAAATTGATGATATTTGATTAAAGCTTATAATCGTGACTCACCACCAGGTTGAAAGGTAACCTGGTCGTGTGTGTTCTAACTGTAATACTGATATACCAAAGATAACTTCAACAAAGTTTATGCTATCGGGATGATCACCAAATCGATGATTTCCATAATTCCTCTACGAGAAACCAAACTCAACTCAACTAATAAGCCCCCATTGGATATTTATGACATGATATCATCTTGAATCTTGAACCACTCGATTTCCAGGCCAGAAATCAGTGTCTCCTGTGGGTCTGGAGCTGGGAATGCACTCGAGACCGAATGTCTGGCCGGGAATCACTTCGATATATTGGCCATTAAAATGGTTGGAAGAGAAACCACCAGAATGGAAGAGTTATGCCTTGAATGAAATGAGTGTATAAATATTTTATCAGTGACCAGAAATCAGATATCTCTTTGATTCATAGAGCTAATTTATGGCTTCCTTTTGACCCCGACTCTGAAAGAGCCAGACCCTCAGACACCAGAACGCAGCTCATTATGAGGCCGAACCAAAAATCAATAAAAATATATCGGTCCCCGAAAATTTTGAGTAAACTGGAAAGAGAGATGGAAACCTCCGAACTCCGAACGGCAGCGCATTCCACAAAAAGAACTCAAGCCATAATTTTGTTTATTTGTTTGTTTACGAACGAGTTATTTGGAATTATGAAGATGGTAGGGATAGATATATTTCAAGATGATACCCAGGATACCTACTTCTAGGATCTCCACAAGGCTATTCAAATTAGGCTTAAATGTTGTCTACTTTGCCGGGCATCAGGTCGGGCATCTTCTGTGATCCTCGTGTGTGAGTCTTGGAATCTGCGCATCTCATTGATTTGTAATTCTCGGGCCCAGCATAAATTCTACATGTGAAATCCGATAGCCACGGCCTGGAAATGGCCAAGAGCTGCAGCTGAGTTGCGCTATTTTGTGGCAATCATTTGCACCTCGCTCTGTGGCCAGGCCACAAATCTTATTTTATTCAAAGTGCCCATGCGTAGGTCGAATCCCCATTTGCATATGTGCCGCCGCTGCAGACTCCAGGCCGGGAATCCAAACCGAAGCCAATCCCAGCCTGAATGGCGGATACAATGGAAGGTAACTAAATAGTTCTAAAGATTTTCCTTTAAATTAGAGTGTTGGCTTACCAATCTAGCGCATTTAAAAAGCTTGTGAGACCAGAATTCTAGCTGGAAACTTCTCGTTCAAAGCCCCATTTGCTCGACCCCCACTGTAGCTTTGCTGGACTTGGAGCACATTTATGAATCAACGCCAAGCGCGCCATTTCATTCAATAAAACACGAGGAGTCCGCTCTCCCCCTGACTCCACCTCCCTCTCCACAGTCTTTTAGCCTTTTTTGAGCAATGTTCAATGCACGACAACGACATCCAGTTGTTGGTGTTGCTGACTCGCTTCGGAACATAAATATTTCGACACTTTTGCATTCGCGACAAACATGTGCGAGAAATGGCATAAAAATATGGCAGCTCCACGGTAAGGGGGACCAACCCGAGGGGGAATAAGCCATGTCTGATGGCCATTTAGTGGCCATGAGAGCTCTGACCGAAGGAGCCTGCCGAGGGACAGCCGGGGCAAGATGCAAATTTGTCGCTGGAATATGATCATAATTCATGCAACAAATAAATGTACAACTTTGCATACGACCGCTGGGCGATGGAGGTGTTTAAACCCGAATGTGAGTTCGAATCCCGATCCCATGTTTGGGCTCCAGCCTCGACCCACGTGAAAATATCACAACCGGATGCAGGCTGGAGTTTGTGGATTTAACTTCAATTTGTTTGGTAGAAGGTTGTCCTTTTGACGGGTTTTGATTTACCAAAAAAATAGCCGAGAGCTTTTTCGTTAAACCGATGTAAGTCGCAAGGTTTCTAAAACCCTGAAACTCTGGTCGTACTCTAAAAACCTGACTATATAAGAGGAGACCAGTAGCTATCTGAAAACCACGGGACGACAGGCGCTGCTAATGTAATAAGCGATTATAACATCTTTAGGCGGGCGATTAGCCCAGCGGGCGGCTGATCCGGTCGGATCCCACTTGGCGGGTTGCCTCCCGCTGGGAGGAAAGAGCTGCCTCCAGACAGAAAGCGAGTCGATGGATGGGACATTGCTGTTACACAGCCGGATTCGGATTCCGATTCAGATTCGGATTCCCTGGTAGCCGTCGTCGACTGGCGCTTCTGGGCATTTACACCTCGCCGTAGAACGGGCTCCACGCTACCCGGGGGGTCTCCATCGGACGATAATTTCATAATTCACTCAGCCTCCCAGTCTCCGGTTTGGGCCACGTTTATAAATCTCTTTAATATTATTTTGATAGGGCGCCTAATAGCCGTAAATATTATTTCTGTGGCCGCCTAATGTTTCCTCCCATTTTTGTTTATTGATTTAAAGTTGTTCCCCGATTTGTTGTTTATTTGAAAAGCAATTAGAATTATTATGAGCAGCATATTTATTGCTCTATGGGTATTTTCTTTTGGCCAATTAGGAAAATTAATAGCCCGCGAAGTAGTAGGAGAAATTAAACAAATTATTGATGCGGGTTTCGTAAATAAAACTGAAGAGATGGGAACACCTTTTTTCTTACTCTGTACTTTTTTCTCGGACGAGCTTGCAGGTGGCAAAGCCTCAAATTATTTGCCAGTTGCCTCTTTTTATTCGTTGGTTCGCACAAATCTTTGTGATCTTTTGTTCCCATAATTTAAATGTCAAGTTTTGTCTATATTAAAAATTCTGTTGCACATCCCCTTGGCCAGCTTTGATTTGCTGTTTTCTTCCTTTTGGCCACTCTCCCTGGAGATGGAGCGACTGTCTGGCACTTGTCTTAGACCAATCCCGTTCTGGTTGGCATTTCCATTGCGATTCCCCTTCTCCTTCCCATCGAGCGCTTTTTTTTTGGGCATGAAAGGAAGATTGGCCTCGTTTGACACGAATATTTTCAGGCTGGCAGTTTCTTCAGTCTTTCCGCTAAATTATCGTAAATATATATTCCGGATGAGTGGTTCATTTTTTGGTGTATAATTTGCGAGGTGGTAAAATTATGTGAGATCCCTGGGAATTATTATTTGGGAGGTTGTAGTGGAGAGAAACTCAAGAGATCTTTCCACAATAGACTCTTCATTGCGGATCTTCAGTTGGAATTGCACAACAAGCGGCTTCGTGAGCTCTAGCTCCGCTCGCTCGATCTCCTCCAGAAACCTGTCATGAAAGGGTCCCACACAGCCACTACAAGTCGGTTATTACTGTATTGTAATTTTCGTGTTTCTGTAAATGCTCTCCCTCTCCATGAAGGGATTGGGGACTGGGGATTGGGGGGATCCGAGATGGCGGACACGAAATGTGCGCGATGATAATGACAAATCAAACGATGACACACAAAACGATGGCGATGGCGTTGGGAAATTGCCAGAGACGGAGATCTCGAGACCCGGAGCAGATGATTGGACAACTGGATGGATGGATGGTTGAATGGATGGATGGATGGATCTGCAAAGCTGGCGTTGGTGTTGATGAAGTTCAAAACAAGGAAGTGCAGCATTTGCTGCGGAAACCATGTACCTTGCTATCAGTTGTTTGATTGCTCTGAGCCCCGCAAAATAATTATTTATAATTTCTATACAAACAGAGGGACCTGGACAGGGATCAGGGATCGAGAATCGGGGATCAGGGTTTGGTGCGGGAATGCCCAAGTGTTCCAGCGAAGAAGGGTTCTCTTGCTCACCTGGCCAGGCAGCCTGGGAACCATATTCATATCGCGCCTCATCTACCAGACCCAAACATTCCGTTTTGCGACATTTTCCACCAGGCAAAAAGGATCGGTGATGGAGAATTGGGAATGGAGGATCGAAGGCTTTAGCCTGAACTCGGACTCACGCTTAACGATATTCAAAATTCATTACAATTGATATTGTTTCGGATGCATAAATACAAACAAATGGGCATGCCAGTCGCCGTCGCATTCCCAGCCTTGTTCAGATCCTCCTCCATTTTTTCGCTTTTATTTGTGTTGCCTTTGGAGGAGCCTGTGGCCATGGCCGCTGGCTCCTCTCGTATCAGCGATGAAGCATCTGCGGACTGTACAAGAAATAACAATCTTACTAATTGGGCGATTTTAGCATAAACAAATGTATTTTAGCTCTAACTAAACCTCCAGGCACCAGCCAGCCACCAACCAACAGCCAGAATCGTTTTGTTCGCCTTTTGAGAGATGCTTTGCATACGAGGAGTATCATTGGTGGAGGCGGAAGCGAGGGCGGAGGCGGAGAAAATACCCGGTCATGTGGGATTTGGTCCCGAGGTTCGGCGAGACTTCAGCCAGTTTGTGCGACAGCATTTGAAGTGAAGCAAGCCACCAGGATTATGGTAAATGCTTTTTAAGTTGCCAATATGCAAAATTTTTTTAAAGAAAACACAATATGCGATAGAGTTTTTTACCTCCTCTGGCGAGGTAGAAGCCATGTCCATGTGCAGTCTTGTGGCCACTACAGATTGAACCGGAGCTAAAAAAGTGCATTAAAAGGCGCCGCCAACGGAGGCCATACTCGTAATCGGAATCGATTCGAGTTGACTTGTGTTGCGTTGCGTTTGCGTCAAGGCTTAAATAAATTCGTCATTATAAATCATGAGTTTGAGCTGCAGTCGGTTTAATTAATCACCGCTGTGCCCCAGTGGTGCACAAAAAAGCCAGCAGGAGCAGTGAAACTGCAACTGCACCATCAGCGAGCCACCAAGCCACCAAACCACCATGCGACGAAATCACGAAACCACCAAAGCGACCACTGCAAGTGCTCAGCTGGAGATTTTTGAAAAGATGATATTTATGGCAACTTTGACAGAGCTCCATGAACTGAGCCAAACTGAACCAGAGACGTCGATAGACTCATTCCCAGTGCTTCTGGCCGGGATTGAGTGCCGCACGCGCAGTGACCACCACCGGCGATGGCCACCACAAACAAGGTACACAGGACAACAAATTTGTAAAAGATGCCATAATCGTGGTTGAAATTGGTAGTAGTACCGGGTACCCCACTCTTGTTCCTTTATTTCCAGTGTAGTTTTTATATATACTTCATGGATTCGATGGCCATTCCATCGGAGTCGCCGCTGACAGCGAAGACTTGGCGGGCGACAGTTTTTAATCGCGGCAATAATCATAACTGTGATTTGTATGACTCTGTTGGGGCAGCCACTGCGGCGACTGTTGCAAGTTGCAAGTTGATAGTTGGCCAACTCCTGACCATATTGGCCGCTCTAAGGTGAATTATTAAAGCCGCCAGTCCAATTTATGCGACGCGTTCTCCTTTGAAGCCAGCCAGCCGTCATAATGCCGCCCCCAGACAGCTCCTCCAGCCCCTCCGTGGTTGCGGTGATTTGTGCCGCCCAGCGGTGCTTCAATATATACGATATCGGAGGTGGAGCGCCTAGTTGGTGGCTTACCAAATGAGGAACTGCCTCGCTGGCTCCGACTTGGTCGCTTTTTTGTGGCAAGCGGAATACGTAATTCGCCGGCTGGCCCCACAAGTCGTTCAAGACGCATTTACATTCGGTATAAATATTTATAAGAGAAAATAGAGAATCCATCATTATGATTGCAGAATGTTCTCTATAAAGAAATCAATTTTCAAAGGTTAATTACTTTGAGAGGGCTTTAGAGGGTTTAGGGTTTCGACTTCCCAGGAAGTACCCGTCTGCCGGAACTGGCCAGTAAAATCCCAGCAGCAGAACCGCGAATATTAAGAGCCCGATGCGTAACCCCGTAGCTCCGGGGCAGGCGTAATCGCCATCCGAAATCCCACCTATAAGGGGTCTAGGAAGTCTTGTCATATTGAGTGAACACGAACAAAGACCTGGAGCTGAGCTGAAATTTGTTGCCGCCTAAACAACAAATTGCACTCCCCAAGCCACACTAACACATCAAGCCATAAACTTAAACTGACATTTTACATAAAGCCGAATTATATATAGCGGAATAAATACATATATATATATAGGAGTACAAAGCTGGAAACAGAGTGGCCAGGTAGGTAGGCAGAGCCGTTGAGCAAAGGCCCCGAAAAAAGAGTTAATTTGCATAATTACGTTGGTGTGGGGCAAGAAAAAAAGAGGGGGGCGGGTGGTTGGATCATGGGGCATACAGCCAATGCAGGAGGACTGAATGATGGCAGATGCACTTGGCGAAAAAGAAAGGAACAATAATATCTATCTCGTATATAAATAATCATCAGAGTTACTACGAGGGACAAGGTTACTAGGGAATAACCTTTTAATTTTCAACTATAATAGACTGTATTTTCTTGCAGTGTATTTGGGGGATTTGGGGCATGAGAAGGGGAGCTGGAAAAGAGTGCACGAAAACGAAACGAGGCACGAACAGCAACAGCAACGGCAACGGGAAAAAAATGAAGTCGCTTTATCATTTTTAGCTGGCGGCGCTGTTTGGCCAAAGTGTGGAAAATAAATGTATGGAAATTTGCATACGAATTTCGAATTTCAAATGGCGTTGCCTCTTCCCCTTCCACTCACTGCCGACCTGCACCCGATTGGGGTTGAGGTTGCTGCCCCGTTAGGTGACTCCCACACTCGTACCGTCCCTGTCTCGCTCAGGGCTCCCTCGCGCCATCTTTTTTGGGGGCTTCACACCCACCAATGCCATTTTTTATTTATTATTTTTTATAATAAATCAATAACTGTAACTTTTTAATATTTGCACTTTGTAATTGAAGTTCGCAGCGCTCTGCCTCTATGGGTATTATTATTTATTATCTTTAATTGAGATACATTTTTTACTTGTTGTTAGTGGCCCGCCACTGGCGCTGCATTATTGCGGCCTTTGTTGATTTAATTAATTAAATCGCAGTTGTTTTTTTAATTGATTGACAGATTAAAAACAAAACCAATTAACAATTTTAATACAACTGACAACCGCATAATATGCCATAATAAAGCACCAGCTGCCAGACAAAGATGGCGAGTGCCATAAGAGTGGGTGTGGGTGTGGGTGGGCGGCATGCAAACAGATTGATACACCCAAAAACACTCATGGCGATGTCATAATCCGTTATTCGCATTAACAGCGATTTTAATTAATGAAATCACTCAAGGGAAGCTGGCCAGGAACAGGAATCCCAACCGTCCGGACATTCAAAACCGAAAATTAATTGAAGGCTCTCAAAAGGTAAAATGATAATTAAATTATAGGATAAAATTATAATAAATATTAAAGATATTTTATGAATTATAGCCAAGGAGAATTCTATCTGTTTCGCTGGAATTATATCAGCAATAGAATGGAGATGCAACGATTTCTCCATCAGGAAGTAAAGACTGTTTTTTCTTAATGCGATTTTTATCACTTCTAATAAATCTGCAAGCTAGAGGTCTGGGAATCCCATCAAATCAGCAGGTGACAAATTCGCATGGAAATTTGGCAAACCCAACGGCAGCCAAGTGCTTCGCATAAACATAAACATCTCTCCGAATGGCTTTTTTCTAATTGAAAGCAATAAATTCGGTTAACATGACATGGGAATCATCGGTAAAAACTTAAAATTCATATCTATTGATTTTAACATACAAATAACTACATTTAATTAATAATGACGAGGTGAGACAAAAGCGAATCGAACAAAGACAAAGACTGCGGCTTGATTTGAATAAACGGCTTCCCACGAAGAGCCGGAAAATAAATGTCTATGGATTTTTGGCTAATTCAAAATTGGAATAAGCTGACTCGGCTTTTGCAGCTTATTCGCACGAAGTTCCCGCTGAGGGAATTCATAATTTCTAGCTTGCCTGGCATTTTGGTGATTTAGAAATCGAAAATCCAGCGGAACGATCTCGGATCTCGGACAGGTGGTGAGTCATAAAGAAACTGGTTGGACGGAGGCAGGCAAATGTCACCGGATCGGTAGCCGAGCGTGCCGATAATTCAGATCTATTCAGATCCATTCCCCCCTAACCAGACCCAACTAAATATATTTATGTGTTTCGTATGGGAAATCTGCAACCGTCCCCGTATGTCTTGGCATTTCATATGCAAAGCAGTGGAAAAGACGGCCAACGAAGATGTCAATAAATCTGCCGTTCTGGCCTTGTTTTGCATTTCCGCTAACAGAGACAAAAACGCAGTCATCCTCTTGGTTTTGGCTTCGATTTGCTTCCACACACACGCAAGCCAAGCCCCAAGATCAGGTAAACAGGTCCCGAATCTCCGAGGTCCATGGTCCAGGGTCCGGGATCCGGGGTCCGAACTCCGATGTCCGAGCGGTCCAGGCCGAGGCAGATACGGATACAGTAGCCCCACGTCAAAACGAGGTGATTTAGAATTGTCGAATTTTATTTAAATTGGATGCAAACATGCGAAATTTATTGTAGAAAATCAATAAATAAGAAAATCACAAAAACCCAAGCGAAACTTGATCTGGAACTGAATTCGGGCCAGAGAATTCTTCGGGAATCGACCAGATCAGTTTGAGATCAGAAACAGAAAGTCAGAAAAGAGAGTTTGTAGCTTTATTCTCGCTTCTGACTTACTGGATTTTCAAGGTGTTTAAATATATAAGAATTATTTTAAAAAGGCATTTATATTTTTAGTGGAGATTAGCTTAAATATTTAACCCGTAAAATAGTCTTAATCTTGATTACTCTTAAGAGTATTCTTGATTCAGGGTTAATCCAGGGTAAAAATACCTTAATTCATGATGTGGTTTTTGGTTATTTTCGGAAAGAGATGAGGAGCTGGGAAAGGACACTGGACACACTCAAAACCGATGGCTGCGATAATGGAAACCAGTCCAGCTCCTTTCTGGACTGCATTCGTGCCTTGTATCTGATTGTTGTTGAGTTTTTTCGGGGTCCATGTCTAATTAACTCGAATTAGAATTTCAGAATGTCCCTTGAAAAGTATTTACGCAGAAAATGTAATTTTTAATGAGCATAAACAAGGTTAATTAATATCAGTAAATAAACTGAAACTTTGTGGAAAGAATTCGAGAAATCTGTAATTTGCAACATCAAATGCTTAAGTGGAACTCAATGCAACTGGCAAATATTTCTCTTTTGAATGTGGCGCCCTAATCTTTGATTGACTGCGGAATTTCACCAAGCCAGCGATATGGCCAACACCACAGTGTAAGCCACTTGGCCAGTTGGCCACAAAGCCCAACGAGACTTCTGGAGCAAATATTTGCGGGAATAACTCATGCAGATTACATGCCGGCCCATGAAAGGCTGGCAAATTAAGTGGGGAAAATATAATTGATAAACACGGGCGAGTTCTAATTCTGGCCCACCTTATCGTGGATCCATTAATTAGGCTCTTGATTTATGAATGCACAGATACTGATAGTCTGGGCCTAAGACTTTGGCCTGGCAGTCTTAGCCAAGTTTTAGGTTGCCAGAACTAAAGTTAAACTTTCAGTACAAATACAGCAAATAATCATAAAAGCCCTCATTATTTTAAGGCTTTACTTGAGAAGCACCTGCCAAGGACCTGGCTTAAACTCTGACTCTCTGGGGATCTGGCCATAAATCAGCTGTTACTAAACGGCATAAACGCCAGTAGCCATGTACTTGTGGCTCCCTCCCGCTAAATATTTTTTGAACAAGCGCGAAAACCAGCAAAATGCCAAATGCTCGAATCGATAAGGATCGGGGAATCGGGGCCTGGAGCTTCTAAGCTGGCAAAACGGAAATAGCAGGACGATACAGGACCCTAGGAGCAGTGAGCTGGGGTTGCGCTGCAGGCTCAAATTAATTAAGCCCATGTTTGTGCATTTCTTGCGTTATCCTGCGGAATTAATTGGCAGGAGGGACGCGTATCCAGGACAATGACAACTCGATAAGTGTATATCAACGCACATTGCGCAGCCCCAGGATCCTCGCCAGGACCCTGCGATCCTTTTATATCAAGCACCTGTTCCGCATTGCTCGTGGGTGAGATCGAAGTTGTAAGCATTATCTTCCCCTTCGAAATTTAAACATATTTCATTTCCCGCTTGTCGAGCCGTGCATTTGTGTCATTCGACGCCTGCTGTTTCAGTTTGCAGCATATTTTATGTAAAAAAAGGCGGCTATCAGAGTTTTATGGTTTGTTTGTCATTTTAACACCTTTTAAGGTGCGCACATTAATTAGAAGCGCAACGAACCCGCGCAGGTTGCCTCCTGCTGTGCCACAAAACTGGCCTGAAAAGGAGCCAGAGCCAGAGCTAATGGAAATTGTTCCACATGCCCCAGAAAAAAATAAATAATACCCCGATAAGCCTAATGTCATTATTCAAGGGGGTTGGAAAAACTAATTCCTATATTGTCTTCCTTTCTAAACATCTTTTATTGGTTTATGGTGTTTACATTAACTATACTTGTTATATTTGAAGGTTTATTTCTTAATTGAATTCCTCACTGACACAATTTCTTGCCCATCGCAAAACTTGGAGATCTCTCGTCCATAGGAATGATAAATCGAACCAGAAACGAAACCAGATCCACTCCGCGAGCTATAAACCCAAGCTGATTAGCTTTCAAGTCGTGATCGGCCAAAGGCGTTGCCATAATTTGTCAACTCCCCAATATTTTACGAGCACTTTGGCGATATAATTGGGCCTCAAGTGGCCGGGTATGAGCCGGGTTTTTGTTTTTTGCTGGCTCTTATTTCACGATTCGAGTTATTGCGCATCATAATGGCCGCCATATGTCGTTGGGAGTGGATTTACGGCTACGGTCCGCACTTTTTACCCCCCTTTAATCCTCCAAGCGGCTCCACTCGCTCCACTCCCTTTCCACCCACGTATCCGTCTTATGTTTTATGTATCAGAGCAAGCAACTGAGTTATGTATAAATGCATATGTTGTATATATAAAGTGGTAGCTACCTGTATGGCAAAGCGATGGGCGATATATATTGTAACACGCCGTCTGTGTCAGACCATTGTGTCAAATATAAATCAGATCATTTTTTTCGCCTGAAGAGAGCTCCAGGAAGGGTGAAGTACGAGTATTTCTGTTTTTATGGCCCAGAGACGGAGTCCCAAAAATTGGCATAAATTTGAGAGGTCTGCCGGCGGCCAGGGTTGGCTTTTAACAATTTTTGACAAACTTTTTTGGCTCCGTAATCGTATCTAGATCGTGTTTCCTCTGTCTTTTTTCAGAAAGTGCTTTGATTTTTGAGGAATTAAAATTCAATTCACATTAAAATGACAAAAACGAATCGAAACGAAACAAGTCTGTATCTGTATCTGTATCTGTATCTGTGGAGTACATTAAAAAGTCATGGTCCGAAGTCTTTGAGGAAAAAAACCGGCGACAGCTATCAAAATGTAGATCATTCGTCATTGGGGGTACGAAACCCCATAATTTTGATGGCAATAAATAAATTTGGCACGCCACTGTATGCATAAAATAGGAAAATATCAGAAAGTCCACAGACGGCTACTGAAGCTCAGGCACAGACATTTTTAAATGCGGAAATCGTGGATAGAAATTTATTGGATTAAAAGCTGCTGAAGACACTGAAAATTCCTTTCGATATCCCTCCTACATCCAAATTGATTTTCCTTTAATTTCTCGCACGTTGTTGATTAATTTCAGCAGGAAAAGGTAATGAAAAAGTGTGCGAAATGTAGTCCTTTGTCCCACAAAGGGCATTCAGAATCCGAAGAGCATTTGCATCAATGTATTGCCAGTGTCCATCTGACGAGGACGGAGACGAGGAGCGGCGAAGGGTCGGCCCGCCGGAGGGATCCTTTGAGTCAGTACTGTCAGTAGTGGCAGGATGGGCAGCCGGATGGGCAGGATTCCCCATCCATTCAATGCGCAGGAGCAGAATCAATGCTTCGGGCCCGTGGGATACGTAATCCGGATTGCGCCATTCAGAAAGTGTAAATGAAAAATCTGTTTTTGGAAGCATTTCGGCGTGAAAATGCAATATTGAATTCATTTTCATTTAAATTCACCAACGCAAAAAGCAATTACACGACACACAACCGGCTCTGTGTCTCTCTCTTTGGCAATGAGATTGCGCCAGGGCCATGAAATAAAAACTGAAACAATTTTTTATGTAAAACAGGATAAGCCCGACCGGCCAGGGACTCAAAGGGGCATAAATAATAAACTGAAATTAAATGTAAATATGGCCAGGAAATCTCAACAGCCCCATCAAGGCGATACAAAACGAATCGACTCGAATCGAAATCAGAATCGACTCGAATCGAATATCAACAATAACGACAGCGACATTCTGGCTGACAACAACTCATAAATTTTGCCACAAATCGCGCGGCGAGCGCACAAAATCTGTCACCTATCAAAAATGCCCTAAAAGGGCATAAGTTTCCCCGCCGCCTGCTCCTCTGATGCCAAAATCGAATCCGGTTTAGGCCCGAATGCGCGTGCGCAGCCTTCGGCTGACAATCGATGACAATCAATGTTTGCATTGCATTATTATTATTGGAATAAATGAATAAAGTATCGTGGATGCGAGCGGCATGCAGTGACAATGGCTCGACACATTCTGATGCTGATGCTGATGCTGCCTTCCGATGTTGACCATTCGGGGGATTTATGTATGCCTCAATCCCCTTACATCCCCGGCAGCCAGGGATCCCCGATTCAATCCCCACTTCCGTTTCAGTTCGAGGGAATTGTCAGCGCTATGCCGGCCACTCAAAATCGGCATCAAAATCGAAATCGGTAACAAGATCAGCCAAGGCAGAAGACCAGTGGGCAAAGGACTCACTGAAAACTATTTCGTGGTTCGCCATTTTGGATTTTTTTCAAAAACTGTTGCATACTTCGAGGCCATCTTGCATTAGACGCCGTCTTTAAAATATATTGAAGTTTAAAGCAATTTCTAGCTTTTAATTACAAGTCCTTAATAAATATGTTTCTATATAAGACTATTTCAAAAGGAGTTGCGTACCATAAGGATTGTATTTCTGCTATTAAGATATAAGATAAAATACATAGGATTATATGTTTCCTACCTTTATAATGTTCTGTTTTTCTCTCTGTAGAGTATCAAATCCCTGTTGACATTCCTTGTTGTTTGTATCTTGTAGGGTGTCGTTTGCCACACGATAACTGAAGTTTTCAGTTTTGTTCGCTGTTTTCGCAAACAGCAATCATATTTTGCAGGCTAGAAACGAGTATTCCTCTTTGACTTGAACAGAAGGATACAGTGGAGAACAACCTATAACATTTAAGAGAAAAAGTTATACCAAAGTAAAGAACATCTTCCTTCCCCAAGAAGTGTGCGTCTCGTCTATTAATTTTTTTTTTAAATAATGTTCTAGTGTTCTTGTTCTAGAGTTATTACTTACCATAACAAATCCCATGGTATCCCCATATGGATAAACTCGAGACGAGTGTGAAACCCATATGATGCGGAATCTTTCCGCGCTGAATGCCAAAAGACATCCCAACAGCTTCAGATTTCTATCATATTTTGCATAGAATGCTCAAATTGCAGAGTGTACGATCCGTAATTCTCGGCTTGGTGACAATGATTACATCTTTCCCCAGATTCTAAGATACCCGATCGTTGGGTGAACTATTTTAATATTTCCCCAACTCCCCCGACGAAAGTGCAGAAATTCAAATCACTGTTGCGGTTGCTTTAACAAACATCCCTGCTAATAATGGAAGCCGATGGGAAGACAATGCGACGCCTGTGCGGATTCCGCAGAGAGCTCCCCAGTGGCTTGGGGCTCCATTTTTTGCCCGGATCAGAATCGGAATGAGTCTGTGCTGCTGTCGAGGAGGAGACTGTCGCGAATTGCCAGACAGCGTGTCTCTGGCTGCCTCATTTATGCAGCAGATCGCCAAACCGAAGGCCCCTCTTAGTTGGATCGTGGTTTTGGTTTGGTTTTGTGCGGCTTTGTTGTTCAACAATTTCTTCGACACCTTTTTTGCCGCCGACGGACACCACTTGACGATTTTGCTCCGGGGATCTGCATCACCATCGCCATCGGCATCGGCATCTGCATCTGTGCGAAAAATGGAATGCCCTTTTTGGCAATTCCAGATGATGTCCCTGTCCTCGGTTCACCCAGGAATACAGTGCAGCCTCTCCAAAGCTGCAGCTCCAAATCATGTAGCCTTAAGACTGGCCAAGTTAGGAAGTCTCCACCGTATGGCCACTTACACAGGCCAAGATTTTGTGGGCTGCCAAGGGAACATCAAAACGGAATAATATTTATGATCATTGCGATATTTCTGTGTTTTTGCTTTGTTTTTCCTCTTGTCCATCTGTCAACAGTGGGTACCCTGGTCTTCGGCCACGGCCTGGGTCTCTGTCCGGGTCGAACTTTTGCTTTATGTGCCACGGAATGCGGCAAGAAGCCCCTCCACACCCCACAGCTCTTTGGCACTGATTTACCGATATGTCATTCAGCGATTCAATGCGATTCACACGCATTCTCCGAGGCGGACACGAACCTGGAACTTGGACCAGGAATTGTCACCCTTGGCTGGGATTTGAATGATTCGAGCGGATCGAGTGAGTCGAGATCGAGGACAAAGGCCTCGAAAGAAGCTGCATAAATCTGCATGCCTAACCGGACTTCTTAGAATTCGTGAATCCTTTTGATAGACACAAAATGTGTCGTGTTATGAGTGGTTAATATCTACTTTTTTAAATATCATTTAAGAGGAAATCCGTTTGTTTTCGATATCAGTTTGTGTGCAGTGGCGTGTCCTTCCTTCACCTTCATTCGATTTGTTTGACTTTCTCGGCTAAGGCTGTCAATCGCAGAACGAAACTCCTTAGCCCTCGGGCTAAGGACTCCCCACCCATCCAAGCGGGCGAGAGACAAACTTTTAAATACGTCATGGGGTTCCATTATGCAATATTCTGCAAAATGGGCGAATTAAGTGGGTGGTGGCTGGCCTCGCTTCCTCTTTTTTATTTGCAGTGAATGTCAAAAACAATAAAGGAGCCCGGCACTCGTCGACTTGGATGAGTAACTGAGGGAGAGCAGCAAAGGACGAACCGAGTGGCACAAATTTTTATTGAAAATTTATAATTGAATGGCAAAGCACACCTGAGGCTTGGCCCTCCCACACGGCCGCCCCCTGGCACCCCCCTTAGTAATTCCCCTTAGACCTGGCTTTTGTAATTGAATTTGACATTCGACGGTCGCGTGTTCCATTTGCGGGTGTCTCCAGTTGACTTTCTGTCATGTGGTGAGGCAGTGGGCGATAAGCCCCGAGGGCGTGGTCGTACCACACACCCACACACATCTTATATATATGAACTCGGTGTGGAGTCCAAGATTTAGCGCAAATATCTAATTGACAAATATCTTCGGATATGTAAGGCAAATGACAGAACAAGAAAATTAACGAAGCCCAGCACTGAGAAAAAATGCTAAGCTCCAAGGTTTAAATGGGGAGAATCTTTTATTTGTGGGTGGCGGTGGTGCAGTGGTGCTGGCAGGCCATAAGTAACAAAATAATTGAACAATTATGTCCAAATGTCCGACTGCCACTCATTATGATAGACAAAACACGGCGTCCGACTGACGGGGCCTGATCTGATGTCCCGTCTCAGTCCACGCTCTCTCTCTCTATCTCTTTCTCTACTTTCGTCCTTCGTCCTTGTCTGTGTCCGTTTCGTAAGCCGAGCGTGGAATGACATTTATAATTACCCCCGGGTATTTGGGGAATAATTTGCTCGTCTATCGCATCTCGGCTAATGGCCCAAAAGAGAAGGACATAGAAAGACAGGAAAAACTCGGCCCAAGTGTCCAGATTTGGCCAAGCCACCCCCACTCTATCGCCCCATCTGGCCATCCCCCTCCTGTCTTACCGCAGAATCCAACACCCGCGATGACCACCACCCAAGGCTTAATGAGCCGGATTTCGGGCCAAGGAACACCCAACCAAAAAGAAGCCATCATCAGCAGCTTTTGTTCATCTTTTTTCTCTCATCTCGAGTCCTGGCCATTCGAGCCGTCCTGCTCTTCTGCTTTGTGCGCGTTTTTCCTGTCCTGCCAACTGAAAAATGTTATTGGCCGCAATTTATATGAAAACTGTGCTCACGTACCACATTAACCCCCTTTTTGGGTGTCCCGGCATGGCAGCAACAATAACTCGCCCCCTCGAACAGTGAAAATGAGCAAATTTTCTAAATGAATAAACTTTGCCAGCAGACAAATCCCGCAAGAAGGGCGATAGGAGAAAAAAAATTTAGAAACTAATTACCCAAAGATATCGACTATAATTTACCCGGTACTTCAAATTAGAGAAATCTATTTTATAGAAGATAATTTCAAGAACTATACCTAAAAGATAATGATGATTTTCCAATAAATATTTATTTTTAATAATATTCATACCCAAAAGTAAAGTCCTGAGTCCATTGCCTGCCCGACTGGAAAAATGGTGAAATATTACCGCCCTTGACAAGAGGAAGGGGCTTGGGTTTCTGCACTTTGGACTTTGCACCGTCCAGAAGCGACATCCTGGCTGCTACGTGGCCAAATGGCAACGTGGCTAATTCTCCCATGAGCTCGCAAAAATTAAGAAATTAAAAAATTGCCCTGAGCTGCCTGCTGACGGTGCGGAAAATTCGTTTGGCTGTTTTTGGCATTTTCCAGAATTGGCTGGCAGCACGTGAATAATTGCATTCCTTCGATGAAATTAGTCACCGAACAGAATCCAGACGAAAACACCCAAAGCCAGTCCAAAGGTCTCATTTATATAATTGTTTACTTTGAGAAAACATATATCTCCCCGATGAACGAATAAGATGATTGCCTTGCCAGTAGAAAGTTATAATATCTAGCCTATTATCTTTTTATTGCCAAAATGTTTTAAATATCCTGTTTCTTATCCAAATCTTGGTCAATTCAAATTGGATTTCAGATATGAAACACGCTCTAAAAACCGACAAGGTAACCAAAAGTGGGTGAACCGAGTTGAGTTTCCTTTTCAAGGTACAATATAATTAGGCAAAGACTTGAACTGAGTACCAGACTTTTGTTTATTGGGACTATCGGGCCGAGTCCATCATTAAATAATAATCAGTCAGACTGCTATGTATATAAGCCTGGCCAAGGGAAAAGGCAGGGGCGGTGGCAGTTTAATGGCAATTTGTTACGCCTAAACGTGAGCACGCGCTCTGCGGTCACCTCACCTCACGGTCCTAATCTGCTCCTCGCCCTTATAAAAACTACACTACAAAAATGTGTCTTAGTCTCAAACTCTCTTCTCAGAACATAAAGCAAAGCCTTGAGGCTAATATATTCTCCTATGACACCCCTGTTTCTCCCAGTACATAACTCTACTTTTAAGGAACTAACTATATAACTAAACCGCAAGGTACACGCAATGGAAACGGGACCATTGAGGGTCCCAGAGTTAAAACCCAAAGTTGGAGGCATTTCGTGACTTTATGGCTTTCGTGTCGCGGCAGTCGAGCCTGTCAGCTCCTTGATTGACTTGGCCGGGCCATCTCGAGGGAGGGTTGAATCCGATTGTAGCTGGGGGTGGGATGGCCAGATAGCCACCCTTGTTTGCATATTACTTAATGGCATTTGCACTTGAAGTGTGCCAGAAATTACCTGTCCGCTGGCAATTAACTTTTTAACTCATTTCAGGAGCTGTTTGCTCGCAATGCGGTACGCCAAACTATTTCGCTCAACCCTCTCAGGTCTTACTATTACACTGAACACAAAACCAGGAGAGCATTAATGCCAAGCGATTAATGGTAATGTTTAAGTCTGAGTACTTATTCTATCTGTATTGGGAACCCCTTTGCCGCGAGACTATCAAAAGTTTTGGCTCATAAACACGAATGGGTTAGTGCTCCAGGCGAAACTTTGGCCGAGAAGTACGATCAATCAGGAAGGATGCCCCGACCACCACCTCACCAGCAGCTCAGTCAACACCCTCTACCCCATTTGGACATTTCATAGCCCCCGACCCCACCCTGTAGGCCAATCTGTGCATATGTTAATTCAAGTGGAATTAATTGTTTCCGGTGTTTAAGTTTTTCCGCAAAGCAAGTTCTCATTCATTGCCGGCGTCTTGGTGCCTCGCCTGCGGTTGCCCCAGAATTCGGCCACCCCCAAGCGATTTGCATGCAGGTCCTGGCCAAGTCCCCTCCTGGTTTTGGCCTCGTTTCGGCTTCGATGGATTTTTGACTTTTAAATTTGATTTGAAATGTTGTGGTCGCCGTTTGTTTTGTTGCCACTTAATGAGGCCATTCAAGAGGAAGCAATTTCTGGCAGCGAGTACTACTCCTTTGGGCTTAAATTTGTAAGGAATAATGTCCACGAATGTATCGTTTTTATTGGTATTTTTAATTAATTTTAATCGATGGAAGTCTCTTGCCTTATTGCCCTTTGGTCATTGCAAAATTCTGTTCATGCCGTTCTTGCGAATCCTCTTTTACATCCTGCCATTTCGGTGATTGGCAAATGTGATTGATTCCTGTGTGCGCCTGCAGCCTGATGTAATTTTAATTAAAAATGTCGACAAATGCATAAATAGTTGAAACGAAAAATGGAAAGAAAATTCTTGAATATTTAAAGTTTTGTGTCAAATTAAAAGTAAACAACATGTCCATTAATCGCGCATCGCTGGCCACCTTTTGCCACCGGGGTGGATGAGATCCTTTTTTGTCTACGGGAACCCCTTTCGAGGATGATCCGCTCGGCTACAACCCCCGGCGATGTTCTGGTCTTGTTTGCACACATGTCATACGAGGCATTTTTCGTGACAAATCGCTACCAGTGTGTTAATAACTGCAACACAACCCTGATAAAAGGACA
Organism: Drosophila vallismaia; assembly: GCA_035047325.1. Taxonomy (NCBI): domain Eukaryota; kingdom Metazoa; phylum Arthropoda; class Insecta; order Diptera; family Drosophilidae; genus Drosophila; species Drosophila vallismaia. The sequence continues at coordinate 18,922,016 of JAWNPU010000090.1, read as the reverse complement.
CAAAAAACTGAATACATTTGCAATTTCTATTGTCAGGACCCGGCAAGGCAGCAGGACTGAGCCGAACAAGATGACATATCAATAGATCACTGCAGATGCTTCCCTCCAGATTACCCGATGGCTATCATGTCATCCAGTTAGCTATTGAGATCCTTCATCCAGATACCATGACATATGGCCATAGATACTCGATGAGAGGCTTTGTTTCGCAAATTATTCCTACACGAATTATTTAAATTGATTTGAAGATAATGCACGAAAAATACATTCATATTTGGTGACATTTTTCCCGAGATTCAATTTGGACAACAGCCAATTCAGGGGTTAGTTTAATTTAATATCGAAACAAAATAAATAACTCCCCCAAATAACTAACTGAAGGACATTTATTTTAATATTCCAGCTATCCGAGGTGAAATAGAACTGGACGAGGGTCCTTTCCATTTTCCCAGGACTCCGATTGATGAGCGGATGCGGACGTTTGGCAGTTGGCAATTTCGCAATTGAAATGCAACGTTGATTTTGATTTGAGTTGCAGAGTTATTGAGGCGCAACTCCAGCAGGACACGGAAGGAGCAGAGCGAGGCTCTGGCCATCCCAGCCGGATTTTTATTGCAGTTATTGACACGTAACAATTGCCGTGAGCCTCCGCAACTCCCGTTTCCCAAACAAAATGCCAATTTTTTCGTCCTACCAGGATTTCCATGGATCTAACAATGACTGTTGTCGATTTTTGTCGTTTCAGTTTCCGCTGATACTCAATTTTGTTTGATTGCTGTCGTTTTTAGCTGAACGATTTGTCCACTTCTCGCAGGATGGTGACATTGAAAGGCTTTTGGTGAGGGGACATATTTCAATCCCAAAATGTTCACAGGGAATAAAATAACGTTTTTAGAGTACACATCCTTTTAATGGCATTAAATCTGCCTGGGAATGGGTAGTTGGGGTACATATTAGCAGAAATTATGAACGCTAAGCGGATTACATTTAACACGATTCGACGAACAGGTCGGATGTCTAAAGGAAAAAATACAAGTCGGAGTCGCGTGCCGTTTTCCGTAATCCGAGCTGCCCGGAAACGTGTCGCGGCTCAACGCTAATTATGAAATTAAATACATATTAAAAATCCCATTCAAAATATTTTGTAATAGCACCCCGAGGCGACGCTGCGGCTTCAAGTGGCAAAAGCTGTCAGAGATTCAAATGAAGGACCAGAAACAGAACCTTCTGTTGGTGTTGCCATGATTTCCCCCTCGAAACCATTTAGGCAAAACCTGGCCGGGCTGATATGTTTGCATAATAATCTGAAAGCGTTTCGTCATTGTCGTCATCACCGGCATCTGGAGTGAGCTGATCGATTTAGCAAGGACTAAGGACAGTGCTTAGAAACATTTCCAACAAGATTTATTTATTATTAAAATTAGCAGAGAATTGACAAAAAAATAAACTTCATGTTGGATAAACTATTAAAAAAAATGCTATATTATGTATTATTTTGGATAAAAACTGAACCGACTTTAAGTCCTTGCCCACTGTGCCATCCTGTCAAGATTCAGCTCATCATTCGCCCCATCATTATGCCAACTTATCCAGAAACCCAATGGGCCAAGTCACAAAGAAATTGGCCAGGAGGTTGGCTGCTTCCTCGGCAAAGAAGAAAAACATATTATTCAATATTTAAAAGTTCGTCTTCCTTCCGGCTGCCGATGAACTGTCTCATGCTCGAGTTGATCGATGACGCCGCTGCTGGCTCATGTTCCTCATGATGTTTCCGATGTAACCATTTCCAATCCCAACCAACTGGGTGGGTTCATCCCCCGGGTCACGATGTCATGGCGTCTCACCTTGCCCCTGCCACCCACACTTGGCATGATAAATTTAATTCCGCTTCTATTTTGATGGCACTTGTCAATTCAAATACTTTTGTCAGACTCTCTGCAATTTTTTCGCTCCTTCTCCTGCTCCTGCTACCGTTGCTGTTTTTTCCCCTTTGTTTTTGTTTTCATTGGAAAGCAAAGGACCCTTCAGCAGCTTCCTCTTAAAACCGCCCCACAGCCCACCACATTGTGCGCAAAAGCTGCGAAAAGTTGAAGGATTTTGACGCATTAGAGTGCTCCCCCCGGGGGCTAAGGTGAATGAGACGGACACCTGCAAGCAATGAATGCATTTGTTGTAGCTCATCTTAATGGATGGCGCGTTGTCAAGAACTGGTAGAGGACTTCAATTACCCACCTCAGATAAAGCTAGGAATTCGAGGTTTTTTGGGAAAACATACATATTTACATATTTATTCTTAAACTTTAGTGGGAAATCTATCTGGAGTATAGTCCTCCATTATCTATGCAATATTTCTCTAGTTTTCGCGCACTTCTTAGCATACTTTTGGGAGTCGAGGTAATTTTTAAGAAAACCATTATAGAACTTCTAAATCTTTCCCATTTTGTTGTACATTAACCACTAATGAAAATATACATCCCCTCGAACAGAAATCATTTAACTTTTCTTATTTTTATATAAACTTGGTCCAGCTTTGGTTTAAAGCGTTTCTGGACTTCTCTCCTGGGACCGAAAATGATGACTTAATATACGGAAATCACGAAAACTGATGAATTCCTCTGGGGTGTTTTTTACTTGACAAGAGCTCGGTACGGTCCTTGTTACTGTCTGTGACTCGTGTCCCTTGTACCGTGTTGCATGTCCCTTGTCCCCAGACCATGTTTCCTGTTCACCGTCCACTGTTCACTGTCCTTTTGCAACAATTTCACGGTCTTCGGCTGCCGCTGACAAGCTGACAGCTGCCACTTGAGCGATGGCGTTTATTAGTTATTAAAAGGCGTGATTTATGCCCGAGGCCCCAGGCCCAGTGCAACTGTCCTGCACTTTGCCTCCTTAATGAGGTTGCCCATGTCCCGTGGCGAATGGAAATCTCCAGTGGCCAGACATCTGCGGTGCAGGGTGTCGTAGTCGCTGTGAGTCTTCTCCAGGGCCTGAATATTCAAATAAGTTTCTTTCCAATTGAAAAATCACAAATCCCAAAAAGATGTTACATATGTAAAACTGATTGATAACGATTCATTGTTTGTCAAAGTTCTCCGATATTTCGAAACTATAATTGCCAAACTGTGGAGTCGATAGCAACCCCTGCAATGTCCTGTGAAGCCTCCCCTGGACCATTTGACTTTCCTCAAATTGAGCTGCCTACTGTTTGCTTATATTTGTTTATACTTATTTCATTTTCACACCCCCTTTGCAGGTCTTGGCCTTTTCTGCCAGAGCCACCCCACCACCACCACCTCATCATCATCAACATCATCATCATTATTACCATCCTCATCGTCACCATCCGTTTGAACTCCACGACGCTTCGTTCTCAGGTTACTTTGTTTTCCTTGGACTCTATTGTTTGTTTTCATTTCCGTTTCACTTTTCGCTGGGTTTGTTTGTCATTTGAAAAATGCATTTTGCCGTTTTTTTCTACTCTCAAAATTCAATTGTGGACTGCCACAGGACGATTTTAAAAGGAAGTAATTCTGAAAAAATCACCCCTTCGAGGGTATACTTGGATTTTTTTCAAAAGGGTGTCACCTCCCCCTGGCTGGCTAATAATGTCCTCGTCAGTTCCGGCAGCTCGAAACCTGCCATTCCTTAGTCCTGCTTGTGCTTTTTGGTGTCGAGTGTAAATTATGGTTGAAAACTTGAACACAAATTTGTATTTTAGTGTTTCGAACACAGCAGGAGATGCTCGAAAGTGGTTCTAGAAATATATAGAAAGATCGCTGTGTTGTTCTCCTATCGGATAAATACATTCAATCAAATTTTCCGATCCAATTAGGATAAGAATCTCTCATTAACAGTTCCTGAAACCTGAAAGATCTCGTGTTATCGCTAATCCTTTCACACGTAATACCGCCACGCGTTCCGGGATCTCTTCCGTTCTTACCCCGTTCTGTTTACGTCGTGGATTTTTTCCGTAGCCGGGACAGTTGTGCTACATTTGTCATTTTCATAAAATCAGCCGGAGCGTGTCATCATGGCCATATCTCATGGATTACAAAACTGGAGTCACGGAGTTGCCTCAAAGGGGCACGTGTCTAGCTCAAGATCATTATCGGCGGAACACGGATATTTATGTTCACCTAAGACCTTGGCATTAGCCGAGGGCCTTGATGCCAAACTCAAATGACACGTAAACCAAGTCGTTAAAGGTTTCCTCCCACGACTCTGATTTATGAAAAATTGGAATTAGAATTTGGATTAGACGAGATTCTGTCATTCTGACACGAGGCCACAAATTTCCGGCTGAGGATTAAGTTTTTTCTCTCTTCTGTGTTTCATTACGATAATATTAAATGTATCAGAATATGTACATTTTCTCTCCTTTTTAGTTAAACCTACAGTTTCATGGAATTTTTGGAATTACATTTCTTATTGAAACCCACGAAATATATTGTCTAGTGTAATTTATGCAAAGGACCTACATGGAGCCGCGTCCTGGAAGAGGGGATGACTGGGCGCCTGTCAGTTCTCATTAGGGGGCAGCCGAGCCGAATTGATTGATTTATTTTGGCAATTATGTGCATTCGATTAAAAGTTGAATGCAGAGTCACGCGGCGCTCGCTAATAATATGCAGGGACCCCAGAAAAAACCCAGTCCCACTTCGGCTAGCCAAGATAAAAAAAACAACATAAATCCCCAGAAATATCCCATGGAGCTGGGGGGATTACATGGCCCTGAATTGAAAACCAATTGCGCCAGGAATGAGAAATCGCGCCAACAACCCAGCAGGCAATGGAGAGACGGAGGCAGGAGCAGGATCCTTGCCAGGATAATGCCTGGCCAGAGAAGTCACGGGGGGATACGGCCTGTTTACAATGTCGCTCGACTTGGACAAGGGGATTTCTTTGTTTTGGTTTGGTTTTAATTTTGAGCAACGAATAAATTAAATCAACCGACAGTCGAAATAATTGCCGGAAATTGGTGACGTTGTTGAAATTTTCTTCTCTGTTTTTCAATCGAGGCGTGGACTCCATGGACTCCATGGACTCCAGTGCGTAATAAGATTACGTGTGACCCGACAAGCACGGTTTCCATTAACAAGGACCCTCAGCAGTTCACGAATTCGAGGCTTAAATGAATCGTATGACGGACAAGTTAAGCGCAGGTTTGTTAGGGTTTCGGGGGAGATTGTAGGCTTTATCAATTTAGCATATTAAGAAGTCAAAATCACTGGATTAAGGTCAGGCATCTACGTAAATGAATTAAACCTACAGGCTAACAATAGGAGAGCCAACTTCCTACTTCCATCTTTATGACTGGCAATTAGTAATAAATCAGTTGTCCGTCGAAGAGAGATAGACAATTTCAGAATATTTATTTGCCGAGCTCTACGCATTTGTCTCGAGTCCGGGATAAATCAAAACTTGCCTTGCCATAAATAAAAGAATGGCTAATAATTACAGCAGTGTTCAAAGGTCCTGGACTTGGACACACACCCCGACTCCGTACCCTCCACCCACTCCACCAGCTGCTACCCCAAGCAGGAGAAAATGTAAATGAGTCTCCAGCGACTAATAAATTCCCAATTACACATGGACTTTCTCCAGGGCCCGGCCATAGACATCTGACGGCCAGCACACAAGGTCCACTCATAAAACTATGCAGGCACACCCTCCCACGACCACTCCACCCACTCGTTGCTTGTATTCTCGATCTTACCACCCTGAACCCACCCGACCAGCTACAAATAGCAATAAACTAAAAAGCATAAATTTCTCAAAACGGCAAATTCATGCACTTGGTAGGAAAATTGGTAGGAAAAGGCGATAAAGAAATGGAAAATCAAACGGAAAACACGGAAAATCACAATTACGTGCGCCCATATGTACAGAGGTGAGGGGTGAACTCTGGGGGCGGGGTCGAGCGGACCACTTGAGCCGCTGTCGATGTCCAATTACGGGTGACGGCTATGATGCCAACAAATGCCAACATCTGTGACCCGTGGAGATGGAAATGTAGCCGGAGACGGAGATGCATGAATGCCCTCCGGCAATTGCATTCGTTCCGAGTGCCTCGTCTAATGCACAAGATTGATAAGACCGATATCCGAACAGCTCAGGAGGAATACTTTCAATTTAATCATCCAACAAGCATTGGGTTTCTTTGAATATATCCGAAGCTGTAATACCCTTGCCCTTAATACCCTCTCCAATTCTTTTGAAAAATGGAGAAATGTGTGAGAAGGACCCATATGAACCCCACCGATGTCTATATCTTCGCCAATGCTCATCCGATTCTTAAGTGGAAGACCTCAAACGATTTCTACATCGTTTTTTTATCACTTCACATCCGAAAAAATTCATCGATCAAGCTTTTTGCTTGAAAAATCATAAATGTTGATGTATGATCGCAGGCAAAACCTTTATAAATACTTTCATCGATTTCTAAAATGATCAGAGACGTACTTCGTATTATCTTTACCCAAGGACTTCATCACTAACCATTTTTCAGAGTCCCCAATAAGATGTGACCCCCAAAATGTAGAGCCTTGTTAAAATTCCTGCGAAATCAGTGCGAAATAAAAAGTCTACAAAGCACAAAATGGCAAAAATAAAACAAACGAAATCGCAAATATTCGTATCCTTTCTTATGTTTTACGATTTTTGTGGATGTGTGTTTATACGAGTGTATATTGGTGTTGTGTTCTGGTTTTTCCCGACTCCGACAACGACTCCGACTCCAGCCCCAATCCCCACCAGCTTATTTGGTGGGAAAGCCCCGCTCGTTGGTCCTTTTTATTCGTTTTTATGCCTTTTTGCATACTTTATATATTTGTGCAAAATTTATGTGCGCTATTGTTTTTATGGCATGCACCCATTTCGCCCCCATGTGCCATATCCTGCCACCAGCCCCCGCTTCTCCTTCTTCGTCATTCAGCAAAAGAAACGAGGCAAAATGTTATCCTTGTTCGAAAGGCATTTTAATGCCAGCTTGGGGTTGGGAATGGCATTGGATTGGAGCCCTCTGGCTGGGTGGGGGTCGCCGTTGGTTGGGTGGCTGTTCTGGCACTTTTCTGCAAATTATGGCACATGCGGCGACGACGGCATTATGCCTGATCCTTCTGCCTTCGATATGGCATACAAAGTGTATATGAACATATACACACGAGTATGTTTATATGTAAATCCGTATACGTATATGTATATGCCAAAGCTTTGTCATTCCATCTCCCCCCATTCCGTTTACCTTCTCTACATCTATCTCTGTCTTTCCTGCCACTTAAGCTGCTTATGTGGCAAATACATAAAATAAAAATAAAATGGAAAGTAGAGGAGTAGAGGAGCTGGAAGAAAGTAGAAAGAGAACAAAATCCTCGCATAACGAGCATTTCCCTCTGCCATATTTGTGTTATTTTTATTATCATTTTTCTTCGACGTTCGTTCTCTGGCAAAATGGCGGCTCAGGGAGGGACGCCTTTTTTTAGAGAGCTTATTTTGCTGTTAATGCACATTATTGTGGAAAAAAGTTTACATTATTGAGAAAGGGAAGACAAGTTCTTACGCCAAAAGTCACGAAAAATGACTTACTTTTTTATTCTCTCTCTCATTTATTAATTATGGTATAAGCTTCCATTTTGTAGTTTGCGTTGCTGGAAATTTTCTTCAGTGCCTTGGCTACTGGTTCCCCAACCGTTTTCTTTGTGTCTTCTCATTCCGATTGTGGGAGTTCACTTTTATATCTGCCAGATATGAGTTGCCATAAACCGAACATGTGTGGATGTGGGCTTATGTGTCTCCCATTTAATATTGTCTGTATGCTTATATATGTGCCACTGATACGAATCCAATTTCTCAGCAGCGACAATAAAACTCCGCACAGCCTCCTTTCTTTTTGGGGGCGGTGCTGAGACTAAAGCTTTAACCGAATCTGAGAACGAGAAGATGACGATAAGCGAAAATGGCGAACCGCCTTATGACGCGACTTAACGGGATTCCGTGCGTCCTGATTATGGGCATAAATACGAGCCAAAAACCCCACACACCCCCACACTCACTACACATGCAATGAAAATGAAAATTTAAATAAACTGATAAACGAATCCTCACTAAGCCCGGCCGACGGCTGACGACTGTTTCAGTTTTGTTTCTGTTTCTGGTTCTGCTTCTTTCTCGGTTACATTCTTTGCCTTCTCCCCCTGCTTAAGAGCAATCCAGCAGAAGGCAGAAGATACAAAAATGAAGACAAGCAAACTGCTTTAATTAAAGCCCCAATGGTGGCTCCAGAGGCACCCAGATCCAGATCCGGTCGCGGGACTGCTTGTTTATGACCCGCAACGGTCGCAGCGATCAGATACAGTATCTTCACCTGACACTGTGCGCGGTCCGGTCCGCCTGTGTCTGCGCGGTGACAATTTATGACGTACAACCTGGCCAGGACAAGGTCTCCGCCGGCTCCAGTCCTCCATTCTACCAATCCTCCACCAGAGCAATGGATGCTGTGGCCAGTAGCCGGCACTGGCCAATGGCCGGCGAGCTTATGAAAATCATAAACATTCAACGACGTCCGTCGACGGGGACACCGAAGCAACGAATATGCATTTTAATAAAATATCCTAAAAGCCACATAAATCACACCAGACCAAAACATCGCGTGCCCCGAATGGATTTTATCCGAAAGCCGCCTGCCGGCTGCCACTTAATGGATTTTAGTAACTCTCTGGAAGGCAAGTGCTGTCGGTCCTTGGTTATCCTTCAACCGGATAAAGCGATTTCATTAAAAATTTATAGATATTCTTTCGTTGGTTAGCCTTTCCGAAGCAGGCAGTTGAAGTTGAACTTTTTCATTCATTTCATAACCCAAAGTAACCCGAAGATGCCCTCGAGACTTTTCAAAATTATTTAATCTATGTCCGATTGAGCTCATCAAGTGCCAAATGTCAAAATATTCCAAACCGACACTTTTCGTCTAGACTTGAGTAGCCGCAGGGCCAGTTGGTCATACATTTTGCCCAATTATGAATATCTGGGAGGAGGCAGGAACTGGGAAGCAGGTTTCAGGCAGGATCTCGATCTCCAACTGGAGTAGCTATAATTATGACATATGACGGAACGAAAAGGAAAGCAAGTTCCCCGAGCAAGACCCATGTCAAAAGACTTCAGGCCAGGCTTACGTACAAGCATAATTTGGTCCTGACTGGGTTGGGGAAATTAAAGACGAGGGTCTTAGGTTCGTGGAATAATGATGCTGGACTCTTGACACATTTGAGTGCTAATTTAAAAGTCTCGCACATGACCATGACCAGGTATGCACCGATTATGGAATGCTCAGGAAAGGTGTCGTAGAATCCTGCTCCTTTTTTTTGAAGGGCACATGAAATAAGGTTGGTCTGAAACTAAAAGCGAGAACATACTTCATGAATTCAAAATACAATTTCTTTTGGTGTCAAAAAGAAGTAAAATGAAAAGTAAATACCAAAAATGAGACCATAATCAACATGGCACATTGTGTACTTTGTGACCTCCCCTAAACACCACCACCCACAACCCACAGTCCAAGCCCACCACCCACATCCACCGCCAACAAAACAGACAGACATTTAACGATAACACCCAAAGATATCAAAATCGAAATATCGTTAGACAGGACCGCGCAAAATGCTTGACAAGCATAACAAACACAGGCTACATGGGTCCTGGATGCCGGGTCCTGGAGTTCTCAGTTCTGAGTTCTGAGTTCTGAGTCCTGGGTCTCAGCCACGCTTTTATGATGGTGACGACCACCCCCCAAAGCCAGCAGCACCCAACGACAGCGACTCCCTCACATCCAGCTTTCCCGGCACCCACAACACGACGCATTCAACATGGCGTCCGTTTCTGTTTCGGCTTTCTAGGGTGGGGGCTTCTCCTCGGTTGGGGATTCTCGGATTGTGTGCGATATAAACGAAGTTTACCAAATAAATAAAAGCTCGCTCTCCTTCCCCAACCTCCTAGCGATTGGGTTGCAATATATCGCGTACGTGCTGGCATGCCATAAATATGTGTGGCCCATGTAGATGCAAGGCAACAAAAATTATATTTCTGTTTGTGTTTGCAACAATTTATTTTTCTTTCCACTCTGGCTCTGGCTCTGGCCACGCCCTCTGAGGCGGATGGGCGACTAAAACGAAAACATTTTTCCAACTCAACTCGCTGTGCCATCCATCGATAACGATGCCGAGAGTAAGGAACAAAGGACCCATCGTAGGTGGATATTTTGGCCATGACGAAGCTTATTAGATTAAGTAAAGGTGAACTGCAGAAATATGTAGTGTAAGCAAATTTTGGGCACAGGCACAGACCACAGCTTGCGGCAAGGCCCCAAGTAGATTTGAACACAAAGTTCGCCCATATCCTTCCATATTTGAGTTGGGTCCTGGAACCTGATGTATGCAAGCATGAACAGAATTAAAGATTTTCACAAATCCCCGTCTCTCCTCTCAAATATGTACATAAATGGAGGAAGGATGTGCGTTTGTGCATTTGATTTTTACATTTAAAATGTAAGTGCACTTGGAGAAATAAATGGTTGAAAACGGGCTACGTAACGGGCTTCACTGAGAAGTATCTAGATGAAGGACTTTCACTGTAAAACTCTGGAACATCACCAAGAAAAACAAAGAAAGTTTTCAAGAAAATGGTAGCTACAAAAAAATTGTAGCACAAGCAACAAGCCAACAAATTTAAAATGTGAAAACTTTGCAAGTAGTTGGAAGTTGGCATCGGGCGGACGAACCGCAGCCGCCAGAGACAGAAAATATGAAGGTGGAAAAGTTGTGCAGAAGGACCAGAAGGAGGCGAATTCTTTGTCCTTCGACGGCTGGCTGTCAGGGAGAACAGGTGCAAACAGGGCGGAGATACGGGCTAGTGATACGGATACGGATACGGGACTCAATGATTTGATGTAGCTGAAAATTTGCCGCTGAGATTTTCTTTGTGGTTTCGACTTCTTTTGATATGAGACCATTTTCCAACAAGGTGCACACTCAAGAGCTCCCACCACCCCTGGGGTCTGTCATCTGCCAATTCGAGTAAAACTTCAAAGAGCCGAAGCTGCATCCCTTGGACATCGCCATTTTGGACTGGGAATCGACTCACGCCCACCAACCGGCTCACCAAAGCCGAGCAGGAAGTGGATGTTATGAAATATGACGAGATATGAACTCATATTCCACCCTCGAAGGACTCCCTGCTTTTGCGCAATCGCTATCCCCCAGACTGGAGGAACAGTATTTCGCCTATTGGTCAGTGGTTTTCATTATTTTTGTTTGTCTTATTAAACTTTTATAGATTTTTTCGTATATAGAACCATAGTCCGCTAGGCACTTGGAGAAAATGCCAATCAAACTGGCATGCCTGGGCAAATATTATCACAACAAGGCCGCAAAACAATAACAGTATACATATACTCGAAGGCCATCAATCAAATGGCACTCGGCAGACAAACCAATCATCCGTTTATCCAACTAAAGGATCCCAGCGCCCAGATCCTGGCCATCCAATCCAGCAATCGGTCAGGCGTATCGCAAGACCAACAACAATTTTCCAATTAAGCGACCAAAAATTTGAGCATATGATGATTATTGACGATAAGAGTGTCCAAAAAGCCATGAACGAAGCTCCCGTCCGCCCTCAGGAATCCCACTTGTCCGGCCGAAATGTGCAAATAAATCGCACAATTGTCCGTCCGAAAGTCCTTCTTTTGGCCGGTGGCGGATGGTGGATGCCGGGAGTGCCGGGGTGGGATTCCTCTGGTATCTGCGAATGTCGAAACTAAATGTAAGCTGCGGCCACGCCAAACCAAAACAAAGAAACTTTCATTTCCAATTTTCTTGATGTATTAAATTATTTACGCCCTCTTGAGCAGAGGATTCGTGTGCGTGGCACTCATATGTTGTGCGTCTCGTTATTTACAAATGTTGCTACATGGTATTTTATATATTTCTCTAAACAGACGAAACTTTAGATTCAGTTTGGCTAAATAAAGACAAGTCTAAAACCAAATCAGATTAAAAAGAAAGGATAGTTTATGCGCATTAGGGGTACTCCAAAATCTAAAAGTACTTTATATTTTTTTCTTATTTAAAATATGAGATAAGGTACTCTTCCATTCACCAAAAGTTATTGCCAATCCTCAAGATCTCTCAACGAGAGTGATTAACGTGATCTGGATAAAAGAGACAATTACCTGATTATAGTCAGACGAAAGTGTCTTAGACACTTTTCAAGGCAAACTGTCACCACTGGCGCCTCCTCCTCAACCCCGACCGTCGTCAAAAGCGAGTGGCAATCTTTGGGGATGGGGTGTTGAGTTTCACAGTTTATGAGCAGAAAAGAAAATTTCCTAACTACATCAAACTCAATTTCACCCAGTGGGCCAGTGAACCAAATGTGCAGCGATCACTGCACGGCATCGCCGGGGAATCCCCCGGCCGTTGCTCTTCCTCCACTTGCCCATACATTTGCGATTTATGATAACCAATTGGCGGACGATCCCCAGTCCAAGTCCAAGGGGCAGTAGCCGCCGGCATGGACTTAATCACTCGGCTGCACGCATCGTTAAAATTCATTAGTTATTACCAAGATATCGTGTACGGAGCAGAGCGGTTGTTGCCTTCCAAGACATGTAAATTGCTTTTTGCGCTCCATAATAACCATTTTATTCTTCTTGAAGAACATGGCTAAGAAAAACTCAAGGCTGGAGACCAGGAAACGAGATCTGGGCAGTTCTAATGCCCCAGTGATCCCCATTTACAGTGTTTGTAAAAATAACTTATATCAAATCTTCGTAATCCCTTTTTGTAAGAAGATCACGACATCTAACTTAATCCAGATGATAACGTATTGCTTTTTAAAGAGTTTTATTAAAAATTTAAATACATAACCTTATGAATTTTAATCTTTTTTTTATCTTTTTTTATATAAGCATTTAAATCTTATAGAATATCGTATTTTACGTTTGTTTTGTATATCTTGCGACCTATGTATATTTAAACATAAACTAAAATAAAATTAATTAGAATCAAAACCCATAAATATTTCTTAACTCCTTTCTCTTCCTTCCAATAGATATTGATTAGATATTTAGCAGACTATTATCTACTAAATCCATGTTTATAGAAATCGAAAAGTGGCAAGCCGAGCGCAATATCTGGGCATGGATGGGCATCCATCCGTGGTTTGAGTAACGAAAACATGTCAGCGCCAGTCGAACGCATAACAAAATATGGCCAATGCTAATTGGCAGAGCAGCCTCTCAAGCGGCTGCTGCATCCATCGTCCACCAGTCACCATCCACCGGCAAATCCATGATCTGTCTGCCTCCCAGCGGGCACGCCAGTTCTTTCCATTTGAGTGCTCCGCAATCGGCAGGCACAACTTTTAAAAGCTTCTCCTGCCCAGCGATTTCGCTGCAGTAGCATCCCAAGATTACCGTCGAGTGGTCGTGTCATTCGGACATCTTTGAAGAGGATACAGGTTCTAGGATAGCAGGCTCCTTTCGCAATCGCACTACCATGAAACGTCCCGAGTGGCTGTTGCTCCTGGCGTTTGTGGCGTCCGCCTCATCGGCAGTGGCTCCAAGGCGGAGACGTCACAGCACAGTAGGAGAATCACCTACCTCCAGTCCCAGCGATTGGGGCTTCGGCCTGGGCCCGGAGATGAGCCTCGTGAGAAGGGTATACGACGAGTGCCACGATACCAACGATTTCATAGGCTGTCTAAAGCAGAAGGCGTTGCATGCTCTGACCCGCGCCCTAGACCAGGATTCCATAAAAATAGCCGATGGACTAGTGCTGGAAAAGCAGAACCACAGCGAAAAGGACAGCATTCTGAACTCTTTAACGGATGCCCGGCAGTTCAGCAATCTGGCCCCCATCGATCGAGCTCTTCTGTCCAAGGCGGACAAGCTCATGCGGACACACACGCTCAAGATCGACATCGGTGGCAGCGGGGATGAGGATGCGAGTGTGGGGCGCGGCCATGAGCAAAAAGGACACAAGAAGAAAAAACACAAGGACGGGGGCCATATCAAATACGTTGTAGCCGCCCTGCTCACCGCCATGGGCATCGCCGGTCCCTTGGGTCTCAAAGCTCTGGCAGCAATTGCCGGAAAGGCGCTGGTCATCAGCAAGGTAGCCCTGACCATCGCAGGAATCATTGCGCTGAAGAAGCTCTTTTCGCACGACCACAGCGAAGAGACCAGCTTCCAGGTGCACGCTGGTGATCACAACAGGTGAGTGGGCTACGCTTTTCCAAAAGAATCACATCTACAACCCATTCTGTTGCAGACGTAACACCTACGTGATCCGGCCAGTGTCGAAGACGAATGGTGGGGCAGCTGCTGGAAGTGTGGGCGTGACCGCCGCTGGTGGCAGCTCTTCGGTGGATCCATATCGCTACTACTACGAGTACCACCAGCAGTAACGCCTTTTCCCTGTATCGGGAGAAATCTCTGCCTTCTTGGACGGAGTTCTGATGCAGCTAGGCCACCAAAGAACGATCCACACAAAGCCGCTCCAAGAGAAGCCCGGCAGCAGTCCGTTTACCTTATCATAGTCTTTAGATCTTAGGATAATATACTTGGAAATTGAAGCACTCGTAGAGTTATTTGATTCCAAAACCGTTAAATTAAATATATAATAAATATTGAATTAAAAATATGAATTTTATCTATAAAGAGCCGAAATCTCTTTTTTAAAGGCTTTTTATTGTAATGGAAACATAAAGGGTATGGCTTTATTAAAATACATAAGCTTTTACAAGCTCTAGCTTCTTTACGAAATTCGTGACCCAATCTTTGTGGCTTTTCGTACCACTCCATAATTCAAATTTGTAGGACTTTCCCTTCATAAACACTCCATCTATTTATGAAGTGGGATGCGAGGTAGTGACACCTGTGAGTACTTTATAATAAGGTTCTATTTTAAATGGAATTCATATTAGCTAATGAATTCGAAACGAACGGAATTAATCTGAATCTGAAAGTTCTATATATTTCATGGGTTTTGTATTTTTAGTTTGCATATTGGACAACACAGTTAGTCTTGACGTGGAGCGCTGCAAAAAAAAAATAATTAAATAAAATATTTTAAGGATCAATACATTTCTTTACTTACACCAGAACTGACGGTGACGTCCAACTGATTCTCTCCCCGCGTGGCAGCCGAGGCCGCAGTTCGTTTTCCCCTGGGTCGTGCTGCCGTCGAAGCAGCTCGTCCTCCTGTGGCCGAAGCTCGTTTTGCCGTGGCAGTTGTGTCCGCAGCCTCTCCTGCCGTCGCGCTTGTCCAGCCACCACGACTCCCACGTCCTCTTCCACGGCCGCGCACGTTTGAAGAACTATTAACCTTCTTTTCACTGAAGACCCGATCGTTTAGCTCCTTTAACACAGATTCTGGCTCAGTACGAAGCCTCCAACTGTCCATCTCCTTGCCAATGTCATCACCAAAGGGAAGGGTTTCCATCAAATGATCCACGACCTTTTCCTTGTAGTACCTGGAGTTATTAAAAAACTACAACTAAAGTATGCCATTCACGGGTTATTTATCTTAATACGCACTTGAAAATATAATCGACTGCATCACTATCTTTTCGTTCCACCAAACGGAAGATCATCTCGGACAAAGCCTTGGAGTGAAAGAGCTTCAAGGGATTCTTCGTACAAGTCTCATCCAAGTAGCGCTGAACCAATTCCTCCATATGTGTGGAATTGTTCGCTTCCTGAAGGTTGTTAGTAAGAATTAAACTGTATCAAGGGTCTTTGTATAAAGTAATTTTTCCTTACCACAGCGTTTTCCACAGCTTCTTTGTCCAGACTTAGCTGCCCTTCCCCCTTCTTCCTAGGCTTGGCGATTTTGCTAAACAACACCACGTCTGGTATATTGGCTACCTGCGAGCTGAACATTTGCGAGAAGCGGATGGTATTAAACATACAGGACTCGTCCGTATAGAGCAGACGTAGTCGTATTAGAGGCTGCGTGGGCTGCTTGGGGTGTCCGGTTAGCTGGTCCTTCGCCTTCTCGATCATGGCCTCCACGCGCTCTTTCGCATACTTTTGCACAACCACGGATTCATCCCGACAGGACGATAAGTCCAGCTCATCACCTACGTCTGAGAGGACCACCGTTTCGTGCACAAACGGACGCACTGTCAGCAATGGCAGTTCCTTGAGCTTAAACTTTTTCTTGTATATCTCCAGCAGGCCGACGTGTTTCTTAATGGACTCCCCCATCGAGAGAGAAGTGGGAACCGACGATCCCGGCTGCGAGACATAAAAGCCCTTGGGATTGAGCTCTGGTGTAATCCTGCAGTCGTGCTCATGACCCCAGATCACCAGGTCAAGAAAATCAGGAAGCAACTCTTCAGGAAAGTAGTTCTTTGGACCGCGATTCGCTCGGTTCTGGTGCACAACCAAAAGGTTAAACCAATCGTCCTCTTCGGTCTCCTTTTCCGTAGGGGCTTCGGGACATATAAAGTGCACCTTATAGTCCAAGACCAGCCTTGCAAGGCGGGCATCTTGGATGTGACTTAGCCCGTACAGCGCCAGCTGGGTCTCGCCCTTGCGTATCAAGATGGGACTGATGTCGACCTGGCGTAGGTCAGTCCAGCGGCCGAAGTAGTTGACAAGACCTGTGGTGCTCAGGAGATCCAGGGAGCTTAGCCTGCCAAAGCCGCTCGGATCGTCGTGGTTGCCATGAATGGAGAAGACCGGTATGGAAATGTTCAGATTGGGATCCATATAGTTGACCGATTCGTTGATGGAATTGTGAAAGTTTTTCGCTTGATCGCTCAGAATCTGCAGTGGAATGGGCCGATCCCCGAACGTGTATCTACGCAGCAATTCGATGCATCTATTTTAATAGAAACAAAATGATGAGGTAAAAGCAATATATTGTAGTTTGTGAAGGAACCTACCTATGCAAGGTGTTTTGACTCGGCACGGCGTCGTGGAATAGGTCTCCGCCTAGCAGGATCATGTCCACATTCTCGTTCACAGCCATTTCCAGGATCTCCTCGAAAGCCGTAAAGCTGTCCTCGCCCCTTAAAGCATCCTTTTCATTATAGCCTAGGTGGTTATCGGTGGCCACCATGATTCGGATCACATTGTCTGCATCCTGTTCTTCTCCGCTAGTGTCTGCCATAGCTGTAATGTCGCTTTAAACCACAGATTTCTTTGCCGCCACCTTTATTAATAGATTTCACAAGGCCCTGCAAAGTACACAGTGTGGCCAGATTTTGTCTAGCGGTTTGGCGGTCGTTTTCCCTGAAATTAAAGTCATCCTGGAATTTTATTGGAAGCTTTTGGAATTCAGGTCCTCAATCGCTAAGCTTAAATAGGAAATAAACAACGAATAGCAAAAATAAATTGTTCAATTCGTCAAATACAAAAACTGAACGCATAAAGTATGAGAATATGAGTAGAAAAATATGTTTATATATTTGTAAATCTCTGCTATCACTTTAAAGTTTTACTACTTAAAACTAATAT
The DNA here is from genome assembly GCA_035047325.1 of Drosophila vallismaia. Lineage (NCBI taxonomy): Eukaryota > Metazoa > Arthropoda > Insecta > Diptera > Drosophilidae > Drosophila > Drosophila vallismaia. Next base: position 18,904,498 of record JAWNPU010000090.1, on the reverse strand, counting down.
TTTAGCTATATTTGTTGTATAAGCTATATAAAATATATAAAAGATCATTAAATCCCAGTCTGCCAAGTTCATTGGCATCTTCACATTTATGCTTATTGATGAGAAATATTCCCAACGTCGTTTTTCAGCGTCAGGGAAGGGTTGTTTAGTCCAAATATGGCAAAATGACTTCATGGATGACATCCTTTTGTCTATGCCAAGCTAGATGATGCACGTGGGGCTTAATTATTATAATAAGTTTGCCAGCTTCTTGAAGGGTCTTGATACCGATCGAGTCGGCCGTAAAAAACTTTCGTTTGACAAATGGTACCACCTCCATGTTCTCATCATAGTAACTGAAATGACTGTTAATAAAAAATAGTTACTACTGTACATTGGCATTAATTTATATATTGAATAAGTAAAGTCACCTGGATTGCCAAGGTGTGATAACGTCGTCGTTGGGGCCTCCAATCATCACCAGCCTATTGAGCCGCACCATTCCCATCTTGAATGAGGTGGAGTTTGAGGTTTTCTTCTCGTTGTTGATGAGCGGCAAAAATTCACTGTACTCCATGTACAGCTCCTGTTTGTGCGGATCGTTCCAATAGCCACCGACCGAGGTGTGCTGCCCCACCCGCGAGTAGAACAGCTCGAAGGCAGTCTTGGCCGCCAGGTCGGGAAAGATAAGGTGCAAAAAGCTTGCTGAAAGTGCAACAATTGATTAATCTGAAAGATATTTTTTATACGATGGTTGTTACCATTCTTTGAAACTTACTTCCATACTGTCCCGCCTGTGGGGAGGAAAGGGATATAAACGTCTTGACGTTGTGGTCTGGAAGGCTCTGAATGGCCGCCCGGGCCAAAAGGCCTCCTTGTGAGTAGCCTAAAAGCGAGAGGATTTGCTTTAGTGTTATTCTCAATAGGTTGTGTTCCAACGTACCCAGAACAATGATTCCCTCAGGATGAAGCTTTCCAACTTCATTGAGGTAATCCCGAATCTGGTCCACTTGACGCCAGGCATTCTCTAGACTGTACCATCCGCTGAACTTGTCGCAGTTGTAAACTATAGTCCCAGGATGGGCCTGCAATGCAAAATCGATTAAATTACGCCTTGACTTTGACCTTGTCGTTGTTTTGGTTTCTTGCGCACTGTAAACAATAACAAGGGGAATCCAATAACAAACCTCTGTGATTTCTCGCACCAACAAGGCCATGGACTCTGCCCCGGAAAGGATTCCATGGAGAATCACGACCGGGTTGTAGCCCAAGCAAGTGGATAAAATTGAGGAAGATAAAACTGCTGCCAGCAGATGCGGAAGCCTCATTTTTTTATAAATTAATTTGTATTTTGGTTATCGCAACCCTGGATACCCGTGGATAAAGGTTACTTAAAAGGTAACTTTCTACTGCTTTAATAGCTTCTTCAATTGTGCGTAGTTTAGAACTATGTAAATCAAAACAAAGATCAGCTGAATTAGTGCTGGATATATATTTAAGTTGGAAAACTAAGGCTACCCCTCGGAGTCCGGGACGATAACACTAGTGTTGGAAAACGGAGCTGCCAGTAGAGGAAACTTCTGGCAACGCCGGAATTGTGTAAACAAAGAAAATTTGCAAATCGGCGGGCTGAGCCGCCTAATCAAAGGATCCGATTCTGTCACCCACCAAGAGTCCCAAGAACTACCAAAGAACTTAAAATAATGCTCATTTATTCACTTTCAACTTACACGATCGTCGTTACGTACTTTGCACTATTGTGTCTTGCGTTATTTAAGTCTAGGTGCATGTTTGCTCCAATATTAATGTCTATGCTCTGTATCTTCGCTCCATTTCATTTCATTTCATTTCACTTCATTTTTTTCAAGGTATTTCAAATGACAACACTTAACAGCTTAGGCTTAGGGCTAGGGCGGCATCTCAACCGTTTGTTTTAAAGAGTTCTCGATCCAAATTTGTGGCGACTCTTCCTCCGCAGTTCTAGTAGAAGAACTCCAGCCCTCACCCGGCCACCTCCTCGCTAACAAAGTCCAGTTTAACCACCTCTGCGGGCAGGCACTCCTCCACGTCGACCTCATTCTCCTGCACGTTGATGCGGTTAAGAGTCATCGATACATCTGGGCCACACTTGAGGCCGGCTGGAGTTCCAGTTTCCGTTGGCAGAGCCGCCCCGGAAGTCACAACGGCCACGGTTCCAGTTCCCGCCGCCGGAGGATTGGAGGTGGTGCTCACCACATCCTCGGCAATCACAACCGCAGGTGCCAGCACAGTCGTCACTGCAGCAGGCACTAAGGGGAGCACAGCAGCGCCTGATGTTACCGTCACCGCTGTGGTGGAAGTGGAAGTGGGTTGCTGGATAATAATGTTCTCCGTGATTGTGGGTGTATTGGCAGCTGCTGCCGCTTGAGCGGCCGCCAAAGCCGCCGCCTTCTGCATCTGATGGTACTGTTTGACGGTGACAGTGGTTCCTGCGTTCTGCTGAAGCGGCTGCTGCAAGATAATCTGCTTCGGTTGTGCAACCAAAGCCACATGCTTGAATACTTGTGTTGGTTGCAGTTGCTGCTGCGACTGCTGAGGCAGGGAAGGCTGCTGTGGCAGGGTCTGTTGTAGCTGTAGCTGTAGCTGTGGTTGTGGCTGTGCCTGGGCCTGGGCCTGGGCCGGTTGCTGCAGCTGCGGCTGCGGCTGCGTCAGGAGGACCTGCTGTACCTGCTGGACGGGCACTTGCTTGGCGGGTATGCCGGCGTCCTCAAAGGCCTTTTTCTTCAAAGCCTGCCGTATCTGGGAGCTGCAAGAGGAAGTTGATTAGCTACAGTGTATAAAGTTGGACATGTTCCCTCGCCAGCGATTCACTTACACGGTGCGGTTCTTGATGCTCATGCTGATCTTGCTTAGGTCGTCCGAGAAGCGCATAATCGACGAGTGTAGCATGTCGATCTCCTCGTCAGTCCATTTCCTGGTGGCGAGGGAACATTTTAGCTACTGGCGGGTACTGGGTACTGGATCAAGGGTTTCCCTTGCCAAATTCTACTTACCCCGAAGGCGATTCCGCGTTGGGATGCAGTTGCATGGTGAGATCGCCCAGTCTGCTGAACGCCTGTCCGGCGGCCGAGAATATCTCCCCAACCTGCAAGTTCCCGAATCGGTTAGCACGTTGTTGATGTTACTCCCGGCCCGCGTGCAAATTCAAAACAAACGCAACCCCCGCCGCCCCAGCCAACACCGTCGCTACCCGGTGGAACAACAAATTTCCCACTCGCAGGAGTGAGACAAACGAAGACGACTCTCAACTATCGACTCTCTCCCGCGCCGCCTTTTTTTGCGGTGCGAGTAATTGGAGTTGCGGCGCCGGAAGACGGTGTTCCCGTGCTGGCGGGCTGGGCACACCACCTGTACCTACCTTTGTAGCCGAGTTCATGGCGTTGCGAGGCTTTTCCACTATATTTTGCCAGTAATTTTCTGTTTTGCCTCAGCGTAAGCTTCTATGGTCGCTTTCAACACTGGTCTCTGATTGGCGTTGACCACACTCGAGCGGCTGCCCGATAACAAATCGAATAATCGACTTAAAATTTAATTAATTAATTTTATTAATTCAAGACAACTTAATTTATTTGAATAAAAGATCTCATTTATTCTTTAAATTAAATTAAATTTAATTGAACTTGCCTTTATTTTGCCGAGTAACGATGGCATTTTAAAGGTGACAAAAAACATGAACAGGAATTTCTATATGTACACTTAAATGAATTAACTGAAATATTGAATACTATACGACGAACTAAACGGCGGCTGATCCACCATTTAAATTGGTGATATTTGTCTGCAGATTAAGAATTTCATCCTTGTGCATTTGCAGGTTCTTTTCTGCGGCCTCGTACTGCACCTGGAGAGATACCAATTCGACTTTTAGACTTTCGCACGTAGCCTAAGCAATAAAACAAATTAGACATTATACAAAAATAAATTAAAAGTTAATTATAATACCTTAAGCGAATTAATTTGAAAGATATTGGAAGCATCGCTATTTTCCATTTGTTTTAGCTTCTTTTCCATTTGCTCAATGAGATCGGCACGGTAACGGCACAGCCTGGCTGTTTCCTGATATTGAATGTTGGTTTCCCTCAGGACCGATTCCAGATCGGATTCTTCCCCACTGAATACATGGATCCGTTCTACGAGCAGGACCCAAAATTAAGAAAAGAAAACCTTGTATGAAAAGAATACACCTACCTAGGGGTTCCGTCATTGTTGATGAGTCTCGAATGTTGTTCCAGGACGATTGCCTACGATTCTCGTCGTGAGCCATTGCTCGTCGACTCTTTCGCATTTCGGAATCAAAGCTAGTAACCCTCTGGAGAACGAATAAAGCTTTAATAACACTATTTTATTCGACACTACGTCTTACCCTTGGAGCTACTCCAGCAGAGTTACGATCTTTGGATTGTGGAATATTAGGGGATCCGTTTGGACCACCACCACTGACTGGTGAAGTGGCTCCATTTTCTTTTAAGCCGGGCGATCTTGCAGCGGCCAGGTCGCTCTTCAGCTTACTGATCATATCTGTAAGCGTGCACAGCTTCTCGCCCAAGTTTCGCTTGTCCCCCAGCAGACTAGAAATTGTACCATCCAGACGTTCCTTTTCGCCTCGGAACGCAGACTCTTTGGTTTTCTAAAACAAAAACAAATCTACTGAGAAACTGCGAAAAAAAATAGCTTAAGCCTTACAAGAGCTAATCTAAGCATCTCGGCCTCGGACTTGACTGTGTCAATTCTTTGAAACACTTCTATGTACTTATTGTTGGCCTCCTCCAGATTAAGGATTAGCTTCTTTTCATGTTCAACTACCGCTAATTCTTTGGCTCTTAATTCATCCAAAGATTTGGTGTGATTTTTATTTAATTTCTTCTGCATATTTAATTCACCTTCCAAATCCTGTTTTTGCTTTAACAAGTTTGAGATGTGCAACTTATTTTGGTCGTTCTCCTTTAGGAAAGTACTTGTCTTAGTAACCTGAAAATTATATTAATTCGATTACATTTTTGTGAAGAATCAATGATTCTTTTCACCTACCATTTCGTTGCGGAGCTTTTCACATTCGCTGGTCACTTCGGCAAGGGATTGAGAATGGGTTTTTGCCTGGATATCCCTAATTTTGCGTTGCGACTCGAGATCGTCCTGACATTTCTTTAGTTTCGTAAGCAAACTTAGGTTCGCTTCCAGTTTAAGTTCCTGGAAAATGTTTGATAATGAGGATATATCACATGGGTACTCAAAATAAAACTTACAAGATCGGCCCGTAATTTTTCGCATTCTTGACTGAGTTTCTGGTGGTCTTGTTTTGCAATCTCCTCATTTCGAAGTAACTCGCATTTTAACTTAAGCTCAGAAGCCATAGCGTCATATTTTTTCGTCAATATTGAGTGGGAGTTCTTTAGCTTGGCAACTGCTTTCTGCTCTTCCTCCAGCTGGTTCTGTACATTTTTGGAGTTCTTTAATTTCACTTTCATTTCTTCGTTTACGGCCGTCAATTCTTTATTATTCTTTTGGAGGGAGTCCATCTTCAGGGTCACTTCATCTAGAGCGCCCTGCAAATCTGACATCTGCTTTTCGAACATTAAGGCCTGGCTGGACTTTTCCTTATCTACTTCGTTCATTGAGATTAACAGAATTTCATATTTCCCTACCGCCAGCTCGCGTTTCTCCTGGACAAGTTGCAGATCTTTGCGAAGTTGTTCCACTTCACTATTTTTATTGGAGACTTTTTCATGGGCCACCTTTAACTGAGAATTTAAATGTTCCGCCTTTTTCTGCATTTCATTTATCAAATTATTTGACACAGAAATCGAGGTTTTCAGTTCCATGTGGGTGCAAAGAAGCTTGTCGTAGTCCTGAGCCCTCTCTTGGGCCTTTTTCAGTGAATTCTCGACATCACTTACCTTGCACAAAAGCGTTTCTACCTTCTCTTCAAGAGCACTTTTTTCTAAATCCCGTTTTCTGACCAAATCTACCTTTTCCGCCTCCATTTTATGGAGACGCTGTAAAGTGCCTGATTTCTCTGCTCTTGCAGCCTTGATCTTTGACTCTAGATCGATTTTCTCCTTCATAAGATTATCCATATCACGAACCTGGTTTTTAAACTTTTCCTGGAGCTCCTTAAACTTACGGTCATCAGCTTCCTGGTTAGTTTTTAACTGCTTCTGCAACTGCTCCACAAGCTCTTGGCTTTTCTGGTAAAGTCCACCGACTTCCTGAACCCTCTCCTGGGCCTTTTTCAGTGATTTCTCGACATCACTTACCTTGCACAGAAGCGTTTTGACCTTCTCTTCAAGAGCACTTTTTTCTAAATCCTTTTTGATGATTAGCTCCTCCATTTCTGCCTCCATTTTATGAAGACGCTGTAAAGTGCCTGATTGCTCTACTCTTGCCGCCTTGATTTGTTCCTTCATATTATTGCTCATATCACGAACCTCGTCTTTATGCCTTACCTGGATCTCCTTAAACTTACGGTCATCAGTTTCCTGGTTAATTTTTAACTGCTTCAGCAACTGCTCCACAAGCTCTTGACTTTTCTCGTAAAGAGTACTTAGCTCCTGTTGTTCCTTGGTTATATTTTCCAGAGATAAGGCGAGCTCGTCCTTTGATTTCTCTAGTTCTACAAATCTTTTTTTTTCTACATCCAAAAGAGTGTTTGTATTCTCAAGGGTCGAATCCATTTCCAACAGTCTAGCCAATAGTTCTTCCCGCCCCTCTTCGGCCTGGCGTAGTTGCTCCTTTACTGAGTTTGTAGATTTTTCCAGTTCCACAGCATGGAGAGCATTAGTCTGAGCTTCCTCTAATTTTTGGCTTAGGACTTTTTTAATCTCCTTCAGCTCCTCCTGATGCATGGCTACAGTCTGGCTGTGCTCGTCTGTAAGTTCATACAGGTTATTTTTCACGTGTTCGACCTCCGCCCTGTAGAAATCCCTTGCCTCAGCGAGCGCGTCTTGAGCCTGCTGCAACTCCTCCGTAAGTTCGGAAACTTTGGCCTCGTATTTATCCCTATTCTCTTCCCACTCCTGGTTGTATTTGTGGAAGTTGTCACGATAGTTGCTTTCAGTTGTCTGAAGATTTTCCATATATTCCAGCCTTAGGACATTAACCTCGTCCGTCTTAGTCTCGAGGTCTTCTTTAGTTTTTTTAAGCTCGTCTTCAAGTTCACTTAGTAGTTTCTCGTCATCAGATGAGGTAGACCTCTGCCCAGTTCTAATACTGTACTGAATGTCTGCTAAGGTTGTCTCTGCTTTCGAGGCCCGTTCGTGGAGATTTGTATTCAATATTTTCAACTGCTCGATCTTACCTTTTAGGTGCGAAATTTTCTTTTCTTTACTCTGCACACGCCCATAAAGATCGACAGCCTCTTTCTCCAGTCGACAAACCTTAGTTTTAAGATCTGACAATGTTTTTTTCAAGGCTGCCACCTCATCTGAGTCGTGATCCGGATTTGAAACATTCTCCAACTGTTGTCCCTCCAGAGTCTCGATTTGTCGCTGATATTCCTCAACTTTTTTCGCAATTGCACTCTTCTCCTCGAGCGAGGAACTCAACTGAGTAATTTGTTCTTGCATGCTGTTAATGGTTTTCAACTTTTCATTCAACAACTCGTTCTTCCCCATAATCTCCTTCTGAAGTTTGGAAACCTCATTCTGAAGACGGTGCTCCTCTCCCGACGATTCTTCAACTTGCTCCTGGGTGAGTTTAACGATTTGGTACATCTGCTGTTTTATCAGGCCTTTGGAGAAAGTACACTCGGGACTTTCCGTATTGCAGGATCCATCTTCAATGATTTTAGCCGACTCCAAATAGAGTTTATAGCGAAGAAGGTTATTATGCGGCTTACCTCTCAGTTCATTATTTGTGAAAAGGCAGCTGAATCCCTCATTTTCATAGATTTCAATCTGGTAGATCGCATCTGCTAACTTGGAGAACTTGCTCAAGAAGTCCTGCTCATTATCGGTGCCTAAGGTATTCTTCAGCTGCTCCCTCAGACTGTCACCCTCCTGAACGCTTTCCATCAGCTCATTGGACAAGCATTCGAATTCCTGCTGGAGCTTGTCAAATTCGTCTTGCAGATCCGCAAGTTGCCCTCTGAGCTCTATGTTCTCTGCCTTGACATCTTCTGCAAGAAGTTCGTACTTCGAGGATTCAGTTAACTGTTCCTGGGCTTCCTCCACTCGATGCTTCAATGTTTCGATTTCTGCCAACAGTTTCGCGTTCTCAGTCTGCAGTTGACGGTATCTTTGTTCCGATGCGTTTGCAATCTCGTAGTCCTCCTGCAACTTTTTGTATTTTTGCTGTATTTTATCGTAGTCTGCTTGCATAGACTTAATGGAGGCTTGCTGGCTTTTCTTTTCGCCCTTCAAAGATTTGTACCTAGTCTGAAGTTTCCCGTACTCATCCTTCGCCGTGGATATTTTACGGGTGAGCTGATGGCAATAGTCCGTCTTCTGAGTCACTTCGGAGTTGGCTTGACTAAACGCGGTCTGAACGCTCTCCAGCTTCGCACGGGTGGCGGCTATCTCGTTACGAAGCTTGTCGCACTCGCAGGCGATGGCCTCCATGTCCTGGGCATCGGCGGCGGGCAGCAAGCGACCAAGGTCCTGGCATTTGTTACAGATACGTTCGCAGCTGGTCTCTAGGTCGGGGCACACCGAGCGCACTTGGTCCTCCTTGCTGTGGCGCAGCACTTCGCGAGAAAGCTCATCAAGGGACTTTTGCATATTCTCTATGGCCATATCCTTTTCAGAGATCTGAGACAGCAAGCTCTTCTCACGGGACCCAAGAGAAGATATTGTCTTGTTGCGTTCCATATCCAATTTTTCGATGGTGTCCCTCAGTGTGTTCACTTGCTCCTCCAATTCTTGTATCTTCGTATTCGCTGTCTGGTTGGACAGAGTAAGAGCGGCAATCTCGGCCAGAAGGGCATCGCTAGTCGAAAGATGAGTAAATCAAGTAAATAAATTTGTTATCGTCATTTAATTTAATGAACTTTTTGTTAAAGCTAATCCTCCTGTTTGTTTAAAAAAGTCTTTAGATTGTCGTAAAGAAAATTGTTTACACTAATAGTCCATCGTTTGGGGGAACGGGAACTGTATAGAAGGCCTACTATAAATAGCAGCAGCTGTCCCTGTTCAAGTTGAAGTTGCACCAGGCGGCAAGCTGTGTGGGATTCACGACAGATATAGCCGGACTCCGAACCACAACATTGAGAATTGCATTAGGTGGACTCACTCTCTCTTACTCTCACTAAACGTAATGGAAACTCGACTAGACTTGAGGGACAGAAACGATTCCATTGCACCCAGTTACTCACTCTCTCTGCCCGTTGCAGTTAGCTAAGCTATGGACTTATTACATCACAGTGTATACCGATCCGATCAAGACTACGTCACCGATCACCCAAGTCGAAGAATGGCTGGGGCGAATACTTTGGAGTCGGAGGAGCGGGCGCGTGCTGGCTGATGGACGGCAATAAACACAATGAGCATTTCGGAATTCGAGCGATCAAATTATCAAGAAGTTGGCTAGGTAACTGGCTTCCCGACGCCCTCCCCCGGCTTATCGGCCCAATGTCAAAGACGCGAAACGACCGAGTGGGGCGTCATCGCTTCCAGCCCAGTCTATTGGCGAAACTGGCTCAGTAAACGCTACCTACCCATCCTCCTGGCCCGCTCCCGGACACCCTGGCCCTGGCCCTGGCCCTCTGCGCTTTCAGAGTGTTTGCGTTGGCGTTTGTTTTTGTTTTCGTTTTCGATTTCGATTTCTTCGTGACTTGCACCCGCGACTCGAGCGTGGAGCTGGCTCTCTCCCCAGCGACTGAGATTCAAATGAAGAAAGAGCGGAAAGTGAGCGAAGACAGAGCGCCAGAAGACTCGGGCGTAAGCTACAAAGAACGCCACCTTAGTCTGTTTATTACTTGGCCACACCGGGGACAGGTAATATTAACTATTATATTGTCAAGAATCACAGAGCTTACTAAAACTATATTAAGTATATATATTAAAACTAAAATACTTGTTAAATGTAAAAGGTTTAGATAAACCTAAGATTAACATAAGATAGGATTTTTGGTTACAATGTAAACAATCGAGCGTGAAAAGTAAACAATAGAAACCCTTGTTTTGGTTTGGATTCAAAATAGAACTCCTTTAAACAGCCTGCCTGTTTGGCTATTAATAAATTACTATTAATGGATGCATTATTTATAGCGGGATGTGGGCATATTGACAAACTGAAGGACAAATGGATAGAGATGCAGATGAAAGTTATTGAACTCTAGAAAATCTATATAATGTTAACTTACTTTTCCGTTTTCTTAGGACTAGGTATTGAAGCTTTATATGTTGTCTTTTTCTTTTCCAAAGTTTTTGCAATGCTAGGCTCTTCCACTGGAGCAGTCGGAGCGATGTCCTTCGAATTTTTAGCAGTCTTAACAGGCTTGGAAGTTTTTGCAATGCTAGGCTCTTCCACTGGAGCAGTCGGAGCGATGTCCTTCGAATTTTTAGCAGTCTTAACAGGCTTGGAAGCGGTGGTTGCCAAACTAGGTATGCGAGAGGTGGGAAATAGCAAAGGCTTCGGCAACTGGGAGAGCCTCGAAGGTCGAAGAAATTGGAGATTTTCGGTGTCTTTGGAAGATTCCGGATCTTTAGTTGGCTCAAATGAACTGCCTCCGGTTCTGCGTCGCTTTTGGTTTTGGTTGCCTCTGGAAGCATCGTTAATCGATGCACTTGACAAGATCTTATCCAAATTCCGGTTGATGCCCCTCTCAAGCTCGTGTATGGTCAACTGGCTCTCGTTCTTGACCTTCTCCTCAGCAAGCTTCTCCCTGAGGTTAAGGATTTCGCGTTCCAGGGTCTTCATTGCCGAATCATTGTACGGTATTTCATTCTGCACAGGCTTGGTCTTGATCTTTATGGCGTTCAATGCAAATTCGATTGTTGAATGAGTTTCTTCCAAGTTCGTAGGGTTGATGGTGCAGATTATGGAGGTGCGTGAATTGCCGCCTAGCGCTTCCTGTAGGATGCGTGTAAGCTTAGAGTCGCGGAAATTGATAAACTTGCTGGTTGGCAAGTCGTTTTGTTTCTCGGCCAGATTCTTTACGACAGTTTTGAGAAAATAAAGGCTTTTACTGATTTGACGAAACTCCGCGATACGCCCTTCAGTGGCTTCCGTTTTGTCTGCCCTTTCGGAACCAGCCAGATCCACCAGGTTCATCACGCTCAGCCTCATGGCCTGGTCCTCGCTATGATCGATCAAGCGCGACTCAATAACCTGCGAGACAAATTAAGGGAAAGGGGCTAAGGATAAGCCATGGCCTCTGCTATGGAGTCACTTACCATACGGAAAATTGCATGACTAGAGCGGGAGCTCAGGTGACGCTGCTTGTTGCCCACGTTGAGAAGTCGCAGGAGATCGTCTTCGCCTGTAATGATGAATTCTTCGCAATTTACGTTTACCACTCCGTAGCATCCTTCGTGGATTCCGAGGTCTTGGTTACTCTTGGCCAGTAAGTCATAAATCTTGTCGTTATAGATTTCCACGTATCCAACACGCAGCAGGAACTTGTGCTCCTTTTTCTCGGATATCTCTCTGAAGATCTCCTTGGCGGCCAGCACCATTATTCCCGGATTCTTGGCATCGCCCTCCATGGTGTACGTTTTTCCTGTGTCATGGATGGTCGATCCATCAGCGAAAGTCCGAGAGGTTCAAAGGATAAATACTCACCCGACAAGCTCTGGCCGAAAGCGCAAATAGTCCCGTTGAATCCTTCCATGAAGGCGTGAACCATGTCTTTGGCAACATCATCGAACACCTTCTGGTTTGTGGCTGCCTCATCGAAGACGTAGTCTGCGAACACCAAGGAATGAGGGAAGCCCGGGACATGGCAGCAACTTACCAAAGGAAATGGGATCTGCAGCTTTTTCGACCGATTGGATGGCGCGCTCCTGCGTCACCTTCCATAGCCGTGGGAGATCAGACTGGCACGGAAATACCTTAATCGCCACTTCAATGGGACGAGATACTTTGGAAGACATTATTTTCTTAATATTTCTTTATATTTCACACACAAAAAATCAACAAATTATGAAATGGATATTCACAGCACAACCGAACAGTTAGAAAGTTAGAGAACTAATAGTAATAATAGTAATCGTCAATGTAACTCATTGACATTCTGACGCACCGCACACTTGATTGAATTTGAAAAAAAGAAAACACCCGCCTTCTTAACTGTTGTTTAGAAGAAGAAACAAGGGGACTTGAAAAAGCAACGGTTAGAAGCAGTGTTGCCAAAATTTGTAATAATGAAAACTTAATGCCATTGTGTTTGGCCGGTCCTGTTGTTCCGTCCATAAAATAAAATAAACTTTCTATTTTTGGCAGGCGCCATAATTAAGTGTATCCACAATTTCAGGGAACCGGGCCGAAACTTCGAACCGGTAAGAATCGATTAGAGTTACGGTCCAGAAAAACAATCGATTGTTTTTATGCCGGGATATTCAATTGGAGGAAAGAGGACATTCATGGCTCTTACTGAGCCAAATTTTGCCCTGTTTAGAATTGGTATGCTTATTTTATTTTAAGATTTAAGATTATACTATTAGATATACTTTTGAAGCCCACACGACTGCTTGTCAAGTATTTATTTGTTATCAATTTGGTGTTTTTTTATTTTCTACAATGCCATGCCGAAAAAAGACAAACGTATTCTTCATCGACGATGTGAACACCTGCATGGCTGGGTTGAAGTCAACCACTCTGGAAGCTCTAGAGTCGGGCGCCAAGAAACCGGAAAAGTATCTTAGACATTGTAAGGTTCCCAAAAAGATAGTCAACTTTCGGTCCTTATTCTCAAGACAGTGAGTACTCCGCAATCGGAGCTTTTTTTCTAACTGTACTGAGTTCCTGTCAACAGGTATCCTGAAATGGCGTCTTCCGGAATCCCTCCGCCGCAACCTGAGCCCTTGTCTTCGGTTTACTCCAGTGACTTTTCCTGCCGTAGCACCCTCGGCCGGAAGAGTACGGCTCCCTGCCAACGAGAGGAGGTTCTCCCGGATCCGCAATTTTGTCGACGTCAGGTCAACGCGTTCTATATGCTTCCCACAAGCAGTTTCAAATTTATGGACGACCACTTGAAAGCTGAACTCGCCCCAGAGTCTCGGAAAAAAGTAGACTTCTTTCGCCAAATAAGGTAAATTCGATTCAATCATCAATAAGATTAAATAATTAAGTGACATTTATTTCAGGAACCAATCCTTGTTATTTTAATAATAAATGAGCGCGGGAAAAGGATAATTTGCCGATTACGTCAATCGTAAATATTCTTTAAATTGGCTTTGTTAAAAAGGAAGTTATAAAATATACATTCTAAGAGGTATAATGTATTGCTTCCAATTTAAAAAAGTGAATTTGAAAGAAAAATGTTCTAAAATTCATTTGTGAATCCAATAAATAAATTTGAAAACTTTTTCTAATAAATGCTTAAGATATAAATGCTTTATATATGTCATGGATCCCCTTAAAAAATGATTAATGGTATATGGCACCTGGTGATGTCTATATTGTTTCTAATTCTCTTCTAAAGCATTCAAAATATGGATTAAATTCAAAAATAACTAGCAAATTTCTAGCTCCGATTACAGACTTGGAACTGTGAACTGGTTCCACCAAAGTCCCATCTCTAACCGACTTGATTACCGCTTCGTTTTTGATTTTGCTTTAGCATAAATCTTCCTTTTAAAAAAGCAGTAAACAAGCGCCATTTTTTTAAAATTCTACACAAAAGTGTTTTTTTAAACGCATCGAAGTATAAAGACATACAAAAAATTACATATTTCCAATGTATTTGAATGCCGGTGCCCATCGCCGTTTGCTGAATGTTGTTGAATGCTACTAAGGCGTTTCAAATTTAAATTCCATTACTTTGTATCCGTGTGTGTGTGGCCTGTACTTTGTTTTTCCAATATTTTTTAAGTAAATAGATAGAACATGTCATCGAAGGGAGCTCGGTCCATCCAGGTGGCCATCAAAGTGCGTCCTTGCGAACCAAACCTCTCGCGTCTCTGGCTGGTCAGGGAGGGTCGCTCCATCCAGCTAACTGACAGCCATGCAGAGCCCTTCGTCTTTGGTGAGTTGATCTCTGTGATGAGGTTTTTGCTTATTTTGTATGCTCCTCCACAGACTATGTCTTCGACGAAGGAGCCAGCAACCAAGAGGTGTTCGATCGCATGGCCAAGCACATAGTGCATGCCTGCATGAAGGGATTCAATGGCACCATTTTTGCCTACGGACAGACCTCGTCGGGTGAGTATTTCTTTAGTTGCTTGTACTGAGATTTTCATCTATCCTCGTTGCAGGAAAAACCTATACTATGATGGGCGACAACAAGAATCCTGGGGTGATGGTGCTGGCCGCCAAAGAGATCTTCCGACAGATATCCGAGGAGAAGGATCGCGACTTTCTGCTGCGTGTGGGCTATATTGAGATTTATAATGAGAAAATCTACGACTTGCTCGACAAGAAAAACCAAGATTTGAAAATACACGAAGCGGGAAACGGAATGGTGAACGTAAACTGTGAAGAGAGCATCATAACGTGCGAAGATGACCTCCTCCGCCTCCTCAGCATGGGCAATAAGGAACGCACCGTGGGCGAGACTAACATGAATGAGCGCTCCAGCCGCTCCCATGCGATTTTCCGCATAGTAAGTTGCTGTATTTTGAAGTTCGGTTCTATTTCTAACTCTTATAATCAATATAATCCTCCAATTGACAGATAATCGAGTCACGCAAGTCGGACCGCACGGAAGAAGACGCCGTCAATCAGAGTGTACTGAACCTGGTGGATCTGGCTGGCTCTGAACGAGCAGACCAAACGGGTGCCACTGGAGCAAGGCTTAAGGAGGGAGGACACATCAATAAGAGCCTGCTCTTCCTCAGCAACGTTATCAAGAACCTGGCGGAAAGGGAGAGCGAGAACGGGGCTGAGCCGTCTAGTAATAAGTTCATAAGTTTTCGGGACTCCAAACTTACGCGAATCCTTCAGGCTTCTCTGGGTGGGAATGCCCTCACCTCCATTATATGTACCATCAAGCCCTCCATTCTGGAGGAGTCTCAGTCGACGCTTAGCTTTGCAATGCGGGCCAAGAAAATAAAGAACAAGCCGCAGTTGAACGAGATGGTGACTGATGCCACGATGATGAAACGCCTGGAACGCGAAATTAAGAGCCTGAAAGACCGGCTTGCCGAGGAGGAGCGCAAGAATGAGAACCAACTGAAAGTGCAGGAACTGGAGCGTTGTATCAAACGGGATATGCACAAGTTCATCTCGAGCACATCCCTGAGCGACAAGAGGCTTCAGAAGCGTCGGCGTACCTGGTGTCCCGGCCCAGATAAAGGTCCCGAAACCCCACAGGAGCCCATTGCTGGCCTTCCTGAAAGCTCACATCTTCCACTTTCGAAGCTTTCGCATCTACCGAAGCCGACGTTCTTCCCCACTTCCCATATTACAGGTCGCCTGGACAAGGCACCGAAGACGATCAATATTTTCAAATCTCTGGATTTGGATTCCAATAACAGTAGAATCGACGAGGAATTTCTACCCGCCGATTGCATCGACTTTGATGCAGATCCACGCGATGTCCAGAAAGCAAAGTTGCACAGCATGGTGCTAACCTTGACCCCGGTGGCAAGTGAGATGAAAGGCGCCACGTAAGTACTATTTCTCATACTTATCCCCCATCCCATACTCATACATACTCATCCTCATCTAACCATGTCATTCGACCATACGCAACGCAATCATAACTCAGCATGGAGAGAATCAAGAAGGAGATCCAAGAGCTTCAAACTTTCACCAACTTGGAAAAGCACTTTGATGTGGAGTGGGATAAGGCGCAGGTGCTTCAAGAGAAGCTGGACCAGGTCACAGCTCAGAAAGATCAGTTGGAACAGGATTGCCTGACCAAAGAGCAGCGGTGAGTTGTGGAATTGTGGGTGGTATTCATTCAAAGCTTCATCATCTCCATCTGCCATAAAACGATCTTATTTTTCTGAAAAATTTCAAATATGTTTTCGTTTTTCCTTTTAGTTGTGGAGCTCTGCAGGCCGAGGTCGATGCTTTGAAGACTGATAGTTTGGAAACAAACGCTAAGATCCAAGGATACGAAGAGCAACTGTCGGAACTAAAGGAAAAAATGGCCAGATTGGAGGTGGAAAACCGTGAGGCTGTGACCCTTGAATTCCAGTTCAAGTCGCAAAAGGAGAGATCCGCCCAACGGGAAAAGGACCTGCTCTCTGCCCTCTCTGAGAAGGACGCGGTCATAGAGGATCTCAAAAAGTCTCTTGACGAACTGACTCGGGACCTTCGCAACAGCAAGGAAGATTTCATGCGTTCCATGTGTGTACCGGCAGATCGCAAGGACGAGATTGAGGGGCTCAAGAAGGAACTCGCCGATCTGCAGGGGAGCTACGACGAGATCCAGCGAGAATATGACTGCCTTTCCAATCAGCTAATGGAAAGCGTCCAGGAGACGGATGCTCTTCGGGAAGAGCTCAAGCTGCGCCCATTGAGCGGAATGGAGTCGATGAAAAGTTCCGGCGTGGACATGGAAATCAGTCTGGATGGGCCAGACTTTGTAGGGGAGTTTGCTTTGATTTCGGAGTCGGTTCATCAAATAGAAGTGCAGCTTAGTTCTGGTTGTAGTCGCATTTTCCGAGCTATCCAACCAGACAAAAAACAGCATCAGTGCATGCACCGTCTTAAGCTTTGTCTGGAGTCGGCAAAGTACGTTGAGGATATGAGTTCTGTTGGGGATTCTGCCGATTCTATAGTTCGCTCAGGTTTAATAAAGCAGCATCGGTTCGAAATAATTCGATTCAGTGAGGAATTAGTGGAGGAAAAATCACCCGAAGAGCTTCTCGGTATAATTTCTCAGCTCCAGGATGAGATAAGAGAAAAGAATGATCTGCTAAAGGACGAACTGATGAATATTAACGAGATGCGGGAGCAGATAACTGCCCTGGAGTCGGCCCTGCTCGAGAAGAGCGTCATCGTCAACAAGGTGGAGGACTATCAACGGCAGATTGAAAGTCTTGAAAAGCAAAATGCTGAGATTTCGCTAGTCTGCGAGGAGCTACAGGAGAAAGCTCTCAGGGATAGTACAATTTGTGAGAGTATCCTTCAGGCGGACGAGACCCTGCCAATGCCAGCGGAACAGGTTTCCGACGAAGTGGCTACTTTGAAAGAATCTGTCGAAGAGCTGAAGGCCAAGGTGACCCGGTTTCAGGGAGAGGTAGACAACCAGGTGAAGCAGTTGCAGCTTAAAAATGAGAACATAGATCAGCTGCAAGCCGAAATCCAGGAGCTTAACGAACGATGCTTATCTATGGATGTTAGGCAGGTGGAACGGGAGCTGGAATCCGAACGGAAACAGCAGCAACTGGATCGCCAGGCAGTGAAGTTGGAAGAGAATATACTTCTTATTGACAAGCTGCAGGAGTCCAATGCAGAACTCCTAGACCGCAGTATCAAGGCAGAGAAATCGTTGGCTGAACTTCAAGAACGTTTAGCTTGGCAGGAAAACGTTAAGGATCAAGGCATCGTCTCTTCGGAGCAGGAGAAAAAAATAGATGAAATGCGGAAACAGCTTGTTGAAGCAAATGAAGATCTTAAATTAAAAACGGCGGAGATGAATGATCTTAAATTAGAATATTTGCAGAAGCTGGAAACGTGCGAGAGCGAAAACCGCGCCAATTTTCGCAGGTACAACCAGGAGTGGGAGGAAAGTAGGGACAAATATGAGATCAACGTGGCCACATTAACAGAGCAGCTGTTGCAGGCGGAACAGGAGCTTGCTGAAAGGACTGCCAGTTACCAATCGGAGCTGAAGGATATCAAAAGCAGCCTTGAGATAAAAATCAATGAAGCAGTGGAACAGCGGAATAAAATGGCGGAGCAGCTGTTGCAGGCGGAACAGGAGCTTGCTGAAAGGACTGCCAGTTACCAATCGGAGTTGAAGAATATCAAAAGCAGCCTTGAGATAAAAATCAATGAAGCAGTGGAACAGCGGAATAAAATGGCGGAGCAGCTGTTGCAGGCGGAACAGGAGTTTGCTGAAAGGACTGCCAGTTACCAATCGGAGCTGAAGGATACCAAAAGCAGCCTTGAGATTCAAATCAATGAATCACAGGAACAGCGGAATAAAATGGCAGAGCAGCTGTTGCAGGCGGAAAAAGAGCTTGCTGAAAAGACTGCCAGTTACCAGTCAGATCTAGACGATACCAAAAGCAGCCTTGAGATTCAAATCAATGAAGCACAGGAACAGCGGAATAAAATGGCGGAGCAGCTGTGGCAGGCGGAAAAAGAGCTTGTTGAAAAGACTGCCAGTTACCAGTCAGATGTAGACGATATCAGAAGCAGCCTTGAGATTAAAATCAATGAAGCACACGAACAGCGAAATAAAATGGCGGAGCAGCTGTTGCAGGCGAAAAAGGAGCTTGCTGAAAAGACTGACAGTTACCAGTCAGAGCTAAAGGATATCAAAAGCAGCCTTGAGGTTAAAATCAATGAAGCAGAGGAACAGCGGAATATAACGGATATGCACAAAGCTGAGCTGGATAAGATCAGAGAAACCCTTAAAGAAAAACTTGAAGAGCAAGACCAGGTTAACTTGAAGCTCAAATTCCTTCAAGAGCAGAAAGATGAAATCGAAGCTGGAAACGCTGAGATGAAAGTAAAACTAAAGAACTTACAAAACCTGGAGATTCAGATGGAAGAGAGCCAAGAAACTATTGCCCAGTTGCAGGAGTTACGTTCAGAACTAGAGGGGCAGCTTCAAGCTAAAGAAAGCGAGTATTCTATCAAGTCTGTGGAGTTCCACCAAGAGTTGGAGCTCAAACAGCAGACAATCAATAAACTTACCAACGAGTGCGAAAAATTTAGGGCCGGTCTAGTAAGTTCAATTTTATTTGTGATTTTCTGAGGACTAACCTATTAATAATTTAGCAGGAAACAAACTCGAGCATACTGAGCCAGTTAGAGGAGGAGCGTAAACTTGTTAATCAATTAAAAGAATCAAACATACATGTTGAGGAGAAGTTTCGGGCCAAGGAGGCTGAGATCAACCATAGAACGCTGGAGATAAATCGGGAAATGGAACAGCGTTGTAGCTCTTTTGACGAACTTACCCAGGAATACCAAAAATTAAGCTTGGAACTGGTAATTTAAATCCCTTTCTCATAGCTCTTTTTAAATTAAAAAGCATTTTCAGCAAAATCGAAGTAGTATTTTCCAGTCGGAAAAAGAAAAACTAGAGTTGGACTTAAGAAACCTTTCCAAGGAAAATAAAGAGATGGCAGAAAGCTTACGGAGCCTGAAAGAGACGAACAATCAAAATAATAAACGTGTCGATATATTAAAAGCACAGAATGCAGAAATAGAGTCTATCCGGGAATCTCTAACTAAGGATCTTGAAGCTACCAAGGAAAAACTTTCCGAAATGAATCAGAAGGTTGAATTGCTTAGTATGGAAGCGGATAAGCTAAGATCGGCCTTGGTAAGATGTGCCAAACATTTGAGGATAACTTAGTTAACATTTTTTTTTAGAAAGTTAAAGACTGTACATTCCGGACGGAGAAGGAACGCTTGGATGAAACAATTGCTAGTCTTCTAGAGGACAAGCGAAACTTGGAAGAAAAACTCCGCACGGTCAATGAAATTTTCCAGTCGGAAAAGGAAAAACTAGAGTTGGACTTAAGAAACCTTTCCAAGGAAAATAAAGAGATGACAGCAAACTTGGGGCACCTGGATGAGACGAACAATCAAAATTGTAAACTTGTCCACAAATTAAAGGCACAGAATGCTGAAATAGAGTCCATCCGGGAAACATTAGGCAAGGATCTTGAAGCTACCAAGAAAAAACTTTCCGAAATGAATCAGAAGGTTGAATTACTTAGTATGGAAGCGGATAAGCTAAGATCGGCCTTGGTAAGATGTGCCTGTCATCTGAGGATAACTTATTATCAAATGTTTTTGTTTGTTTCAGAAAATTAAAGACTCCAATTTCCGGACGGAAAAGGAACGTTTGGATGAAACGATTTCTAGTCTTCTACAGGACAAGCGAAACTTGGAGGAAAAACTATGCACGGTCAGTGAAATTTCGCAAAAACTTGAAGCGGAACTGGCCCTCGCCCAAACATCTGTCCTAAAGGCTAGGTCCGCAAGCAACGCATCATTTGATTCGAATACGTCGACAGGATCTGTAGCATCCACTGCGGCTCCACAAGCCAGAAAGAGTCTTGATCGCAATACAGGGGCTCCGCCAAGAGTACGTATTGATTGAAAGACAATAACTCATTGTACAATCTATTATCATTTCCAGAAATCCCTGAGCTCCGAGTCAGAGCTTCGCAGGAACAGACGTATTAGTATCCATGATGAGAATCGCAGACACTCCTACTGGAATGATATAAGAGAATCCTCGACAATGACGGATCCCGTGGGTAAGTTTAGATCTTTTCATAATCCTTATTTCTGCTTCAATCCTTGGCTTTGTATTCAGACAGTAACTGCAGTTGCGCTGAGTTGAACTCCAAATTGGAGACCTGTCAGCGAGAACTGTTTATCCGCGAGAGCCAAGTCACCGCCCTTAATATGGAGTTAAAGCATCATCCGCTTAAGGACGAAAATGTTCAGCTCAAGAAGCGAATCATGGAGGAGCAGGAAAAGGCTCGCTCCGAACAAAGGCGACTTAAACAAAAGATTCACGATCTTACCATAAAAATAAGTGGTCTCTCTGAGAAGTCTGCACCATCAAGTATTGATCCAGCTAAAAGCGATAACCCGTCTGTGGTCTCAACCCAAACTCAAACTATATCTGAACTGGAAAAGGTAATGGAGGAAACCAACAGGAAATATCAGGAAGCTGTCCGCTTGTGTCGTTCCCGCGCCGATCTCATCAAGGAAATGCATGAAAAGTTAGAGCAAAGCGAAAACGTCGACACTTCCAATATCTGCTCTCTTACTAAAGGCCAAATCAGTTCTCTTAAGGTCAGGAACTTTAATTCCCCTTCTGTTGCAAACGAATATTATTAAAAGCTCTTTGATTTCAGGCGCAATGCGAAACTCAGAAAAAGGAAATGAACACACTCAGAGAGAAATACGAGGCTGCGAAGAAGGTCCTGCAGATACGCAAGGATGAGATTCTAGAGTTGAGAGCAAAACTTGCGGGCCAAATAAGTTGAGGCCCAGCTTTATTTACAAGCCCTTATAATTTATTTACTGTTTTTAAACTTTTTGAGCTTATTAATTTTATCAATTAATTCCAAATCAAATAAGGGTCTTAACATAATGACAATGATCCAGGAAGAGTTCGTAAAGCTGCAAGCTGTTTTATCTTAAGTGTTTTTTATTTTTGTTTTTGATTTTATAAATTTAATTATGTAAAAATGTGTAAAATGTAAAATATATGTAGTCTTTAAAATTGTCTGAAGTATTTGATGTTTTGAGAATGTAGCGTTAAGCTTATCTCCGTTGCGTGGGGAGCTTATCATCTTATCGAGAATATTTTCGAAAATGGGCATTGTCCCAAAATGATGGCTTTTAGATACTGTTTTGCAAATATATCATAAATTTTTCATCGGACTTCAAAAAGGAATACCTTTTTTAAATCAAAACTTCATTCTCTCTCAATCTGCATCAAAAGATTGGAATAGTGGATCAAACTAATTTTTGTCGATTTTTGCAAAAATCAAAATTTGTAAAAATCGGCATTGTCCCAAAATGATGTTTTCAAGACACTCTTTTGCAAATATTTTATACATTTGTTATCCGATTTCAAAAAGGAATACCTTTTTTAAATCAAGACTTCATTTTTTCTCAATCTTCATCAAAAGAATAAAAAAGTAGATCAAAAAAATTTTTGTTGATTTTTGCAAAAATCATGATGTTACCCCTTTCAAAATTTTGAAAAATCGGCTTAATTTTTTTTGTTTAGTTTCTCGGATTTTTTGATGCAGATCGAAGCAGACTTAAGCCCTGATTTAAAGACGGCATTTCGTTTCAAAATCGGTTGACAATTAGCTCAGATACTCGAATAAAACTCTTCCAAAAATGGAAATTTTAGAATTTCAAACAACGGGAATGAGACATTTAAAAAAACCCAATTTTCTCATACTTTTACTTAAGTTTTTAGTGATATTTTTGCCATTTTGTACACAATTTGGCCTCAAGATACCATTTGGAAATCAGGACTTCATTTGCTGTCGATAATAGTCAAAGATTTCTATTTACTCGAAGTGCAAACTTTATAAAATCGTTTCAAACATCGCCTATACGCCCATGTGTCCTTTTCTCGCCCCATAACTAATGTTTTTAAGGAAAACGCTTGATAGATATACTATAACCAGATAGTACTCGAAGATACAAATTCGGGAAGGTATAATTGTCCCAGATTGGAGGTAAACAAGCCAAGTTATGGCGAATTCGGTAAAATTTATCAAAATTTATTTATGAAAAATCACGTATTAGCCCGAATGTCCTTTTCTCATACTTTCGCTTAGGGTTTTAAGGATATTTTTGCCATTTTGTATCCGATTTTGCCCCAAGATACCATTTAGAAATCCGGACTTCATTTGCTGTCCATAATAATCAAAGATTTCTATTTACTCGAAGTGTAAACTTCATAAAATCGTTTCAAACATCGCCTGTACGCCCATATGTCCTTTTCATTCCCCCTAACATATGTTTTTAAGGAAAACGCTTGATAGATATACGATAACTAGATAGTACTCAAAGATACAAATTCGGGAAGCTATAACTGTCCCAGATTGGAGGTCAACAAGAAAAGTTATGGCTAATTCGGTAAAATTTATCAATATGCATAATCACGTCTAAGCCCGAATGTCCTTTTCTTATCATTTCGCTTAAGTTTTTAAGGATATTTTGGCCATTTTGTATCCGATTTTGCCCCAAGATACCATTAAGAAATCCGGACTTCATTTGCTGTCCATAATAGTCAAAGATTTCTATTTACTCGAAGTGTAAACTTCATAAAATCGTTTCAAACATCGCCTATACGCCCATATGTCCTTTTCTCGCCCCCTAACTTATGTTTTTAAGGAAAGCGCTTGATAGGTATACGATAACTAGATATTACTCGAAGATACAAATTCGGGAAGGTATAACTGTCCCAGATTGGTGGTAAACAAGCCAAGTTATGGCGAATTCGGTAAAATTTATTTGAAAAAATCATGATGTTACACCTTTCAAAATTTGCGAAAATCGACATTGTCCCAAAATGATGGTTTTAAGACACTCTTTTGCAAATATTTTATACATTTGTTATCCAATTTCAAAAAGGAATACCTTTTTTGAAATCAGAACTCCATTCTCTCTCAAACTGCATTAAAAGATTGCAAAAGTAGAACAAAAAAATTTTGGTCGATTTTTGCAAAAAATCATGATGTTACCCCTTTCAAAATTTTGAAAAATCGGCTTAATTTTTTTTGTTTAGTTTCTCGGATTCTTTGATGCAGATCGAAGCAGACTTAAGCCCTGATTCAAAAACGGCATTTCGTTTCAAAATCGGTTGACAATTAGCTCAGATACTCGAATAAAACTCTTCCAAAACTGGAAATTTTAGAATTTCAAACAACGGGAATGAGACATATTAAAAAAACTAATTTTCTCATACTTTTACTTAAGTTTTTAGTGATATTTTTGCCACTTTGTACACAATTTGGCCTCAAGATACCATTTAGAAATCAGGACTTCATTTGCTGTCGATAATAGTCAAAGATTTCTATTTACTCGAAGTGTAAACTTCATAAAATCGTTTCAAACATCGCCTGTACGCCCATATGTCCTTTTCATTCCCCCTAGCTTATGTTTTTAAGGAAAACGATTGATAGATATACGATAACTAGATAGTACTCAAAGATACAAATTCGGGAAGGTATAACTGTCCCAGATTGGAGGTCAACAATAAAAGTTATGGCGAATTCGGTAAAATTTATCAATATGCATAATCACGTCTAAGCCTGAATGTCCTTTTCTTATCATTTCGCTTAAGTTTTTAAGGATATTTTTGCCATTTTGTATCCGATTTTGCCCCAAAATACCATTTAGAAATCAGAACTCCATTCTCTCTCAAACTGCATTAAAAGATTGCAAAAGTAGAACAAAAAAATTTTGGTCGATTTTTGCAAAAAATCATGATGTTACCCCTTTCAAAATTTTGAAAAATCGGCTTAATTTTTTTTGTTTAGTTTCTCGGATTCTTTGATGCAGATCGAAGCAGACTTAAGCCCTGATTCAAAAACGGCATTTCGTTTCAAAATCGGTTGACAATTAGCTCAGATACTCGAATAAAACTCTTCCAAAACTGGAAATTTTAGAATTTCAAACAACGGGAATGAGACATATTAAAAAAACTAATTTTCTCATACTTTTACTTAAGTTTTTAGTGATATTTTTGCCACTTTGTACACAATTTGGCCTCAAGATACCATTTAGAAATCAGGACTTCATTTGCTGTCGATAATAGTCAAAGATTTCTATTTACTCGAAGTGTAAACTTCATAAAATCGTTTCAAACATCGCCTGTACGCCCATATGTCCTTTTCATTCCCCCTAGCTTATGTTTTTAAGGAAAACGATTGATAGATATACGATAACTAGATAGTACTCAAAGATACAAATTCGGGAAGGTATAACTGTCCCAGATTGGAGGTCAACAATAAAAGTTATGGCGAATTCGGTAAAATTTATCAATATGCATAATCACGTCTAAGCCTGAATGTCCTTTTCTTATCATTTCGCTTAAGTTTTTAAGGATATTTTTGCCATTTTGTATCCGATTTTGCCCCAAAATACCATTTAGAAATCAGAACTCCATTCTCTCTCAAACTGCATTAAAAGATTGCAAAAGTAGAACAAAAAAATTTTGGTCGATTTTTGCAAAAAATCATGATGTTACCCCTTTCAGAATTTTGAAAAATCGGCTTAATTTTTTTTGTTTAGTTTCTCGGATTCTTTGATGCAGATCGAATCAGACTTAAGCCCTGATTCAAAAACGGCATTTCGTTTCAAAATCGGTTGACCATTAGCTCAGATACTCGAATAAAACTCTTCCAAAAATGGAAATTTTAGAATTTCAAACAATGGGAATCAGACATTTTAAAAAACCCAATTTTCTCATCCTTCAACTTAAGTTTTTAGTGATATTGTTGCCATTTTGTACACAATTTGGCCCCAAGATACCATTCAGAAATCAGGACTTCATTTGCTATCGATAATAGTCAAAGATTTCTATTTACTCGAAGTGTAAACTTCATAAAATCGTTTCAAACATCGCCTGTACGCCCATATGTCCTTTTCATTCCCCCTAACATACGTTTTTAAAGAAAACGCTTGATAGATATACGATAACTAGATAGTACTCGAAGATACAAATTCGGGAAGGTATAACTGTCCCAGATTGGAGGTGAACAAGCCAAGTTATGGCGAATTCGGTAAAATTTATCAAAATTTATTTATGCAAAATCACGTATTAGCCCGAATGTCCTTTTCTCATCCTTTCGCTTAGTGTTTTAAGGATATTTTTAACATTTTGTATCCGATTTTGCCCCAAGATACCATTTAGAAATCCGGACTTCATTTTCTGTCCATAATAGTCAAAGATTTCTATTTACTCGAAGTGTAAACTTCATAATCTCGTTTCAAACATTGACTATACGCCCATATGTCCTTTTCTCGCCCCCTAACTAATGTTTTTAAGAAAAACGCTTGATAGATATACGATAACTAGATAGTACTCAAAGATACAAATTCGGGAAGCTATAACTGTCCCAGATTGGAGGTCAACAAGAAAAGTTATGGCTAATTCGGTAAAATTTATCAATATGCATAATCACGTCTAAGCCCGAATGTCCTTTTCTTATCATTTCGCTTAAGTTTTTAAGGATTTTTGGCGATTTTGTATCCGATTTTGCCCCAAGATACCATTTAGAAATCAGGACTTCATTTGCTGTCCATAGTAGTCATTTTACTCGAAGTGTAAACTTCATAAAATCGTTTCAAACATCGCCTGTATGCCCATATGTCCTTTTCATTCCCCCTAACATATGTTTTTAAGGAAAACGCTTGATCGATATACGATATCTAGATAGTACTCAAAGATACAAATTCGGGAAGGTATAACTGTCCCAGATTGGAGGTGAACAAGCCAAGTTATGGCGAATTCGGTTAAATTTATCAAAATTTATTTATGCAAAATCACGTATAAGCCCGAATGTCCTTTTCTCATCCTTTCGCTTAAGTTTTTAAGGATATTTTTGCCATTTTGTATCCGATTTTGCCCCAAGATACCATTTAGAAATCAGGACTTCATTTGCTATCCATAATAGTCAAAGATTTCTATTTAGTCGAAGTGTAAACTCATAAAATCGTTTCAAACATCGCCTATACGCCCATATGTCCTTTTCTCGCCCCCTAACTAATGTTTTTTAGAAAAACGCTTAATAGATATACGATAACTAGATAGTACTCGAAGATACAAATTCGGGAAGGTATAACTGTCCCAGATTGGAGGTGAACAAGCCAAGTTATGGCGAATTCGGTAAAATTTATCAAAATTTATTTATGCAAAATCACGTATAAGCCCGAATGTCCTTTTCTCATCCTTTCGCTTAAGTTTTTAAGGATATTTTTGCCATTTTGTATCCGATTTTGCGCCAAGATACCATTCAGAAATCAGGACTTCATTTGCTGTCGATAATAGTCAAAGATTTCTATTTACTCGAAGTGTAAACTTCATAAAATCGTTTCAAACATCGCCTGTACGCCCATATGTCCTTTTCATTCCCCCTAACATATGTTTTTAAGGAAAACGCTTGATAGATATACGATAACTAGATAGTACTCGAAGATACAAATTCGGGAAGGTATAACTGTCCCAGATTGGAGGTCAACAAGCCAAGTTATGGCGAATTCGGTAAAATTTATCAAAATTTATTTATGCAAAATCACATATAAGCCCGAATGTCCTTTTTTCATCCCTTCGCTTAGGGTTTTAAGGATATTTTTAACATTTTGTATCCGATTTTGCCCCAAGATACCATTTAGAAATCAGAACTTCATTTGCTACCCATAATAGTCAAAGATTTCTATTTAGTCGAAGTGTAAACTTCATAATCTCGTTTCAAACATCGCCTATACGCCCATATGTCCTTTTCTTGCCCCCTAACTAATGTTTTTAAGAAAAACGCTTGATAGATATACGATAACTAGATAGTACTCGAAGATACAAATTCGGGAAGCTATAACTGTCCCAGATTGGAGGTCAACAAGAAAAGTTATGGCTAATTCGGTAAAATTTATCAATATGCATAATCACGTCTAAGCCCGAATGTCCTTTTCTTATCATTTCGCTTAAGTTTTTAAGGATATTTTGGCCATTTTGTATCCGATTTTGCCCCAAGATACCATTTAGAAATCAGGACTTCATTTGCTGTCCATAGTAGTCAAAGATTTCTATTTACTCGAAGTGTAAACTTCATAAAATCGTTTCAAACATCGCCTGTACGCCCATATGTCCTTTTCATTCCCCCTAACATATGTTTTTAAGGAAAACGAAGATAGTACTCGAAGATACAAATTCGGGAAGGTATAACTGTCCCAGATTGGAGGTGAACAAGCCAAGTTATGGCGAATTCGGTAAAATTTATCAAAATTTATTTATGCAAAATCACATATAAGCCCGAATGTCCTTTTTTCAACCTTTCGCTTAGAGTTTTAAGGATATTTTTAACATTTTGTATCCGATTTTGCCCCAAGATACCATTTATAAATCAGAATTTTATTTGCTATCCATAATAGTCAAAGATTTTTATTTAGTCGAAGTGTAAACTTCATAAAATCGTTTCAAACATCGCCTATACGCCCATATGTCCTTTTCTCGCCCCCTAACTAATGTTTTTAAGGAAAACGCTTGATAGATATACGATAACTAGATAGTACTCAAAGATACAAATTCGGGAAGGTATAACTGTCCCAGATTGGAGGTGAACAAGCCAAGTTATGGCGAATTTGGTAAAATTTATCAAAATTTATTTATGCAAAATCACGTATTAGCCCGAATGTCCTTTTCTCATTCTTTCGCTTAGGGTTCTAAGGATATTTTTGCCATTTTGTATCCGATTTTGCCCCAAGATACCATTTAGAAATCAGGACTTCATTTGCTGTCCATAATAGTCAAAGATTTTTATTTACTCGAAGTGTAAACTTCATAGTCTCGTTTCAAACATCGACTTTACGCCCATATATCCTTTTCTTGCCCCTAACTAATGTTTTTAAGAAAAACGCTTGATAGATATACGATAACTAGATAGTACTCGAAGATACAAATTCGGGAAGGTATAACTGTCCCAGATTGGAGGTGAACAAGCCAAGTTATGGCTAATTCGGTAAAATTTATCAATATGAATAATCACGTCTAAGCCCGAATGTCCATTTCTTATCATGTCGCTTAAGTTTTTAAGGATATTTTGGCCATTTTGCATCCGATTTTGCCCCAAGATACCATTTAGAAATCAGGACTTCATTTGCTGTCCATAGTAGTGAAAGATTTCTATTTACTCGAAGTGTAAACTTCATAAAATCGTTTCAAACATCGCCTGTACGCCCATATGTCTTTTTCATTCCCCCTAACATATGTTTTTAAGGAAAACGCTTGATAGATATACGATAACTAGATAGTACTCGAAGATACAAATTCGGGAAGGTATAACTGTCCCAGATTGGAGGTGAACAAGCCAAGTTATGGCGAATTCGGTAAAATTTATCAAAATTTATTTATGCAAAATCACGTATAAGCCCGAATGTCCTTTTTTCAACCTTTCGCTTAGGGTTTTAAGGATATTTTTAACATTTTGTATCCGATTGTGCCCCAAGATACCATTTAGAAATCAGAATTTTATTTGCTATCCATAATAGTCAAAGATTTTTATTTAGTCGAAGTGTAAACTTCATAAAGTCGTTTCAAACATCGCCTGTACGCCCATATGTCCTTTTCTTGCCCCCTAACTAATGTTTTTAAGGAAAACGCTTGATAGATATACGATAACTAGATAGTACTCAAAGATACAAATTCGGGAAGGTATAACTGTCCCAGATTGGTGGTAAACAAGCCAAGTAATGGCGAATTCGGTAAAATTTATTTGAAAAAATCATGATGTTACACCTTTCAAAATTTGCGAAAATCGGCATTGTCCCAAAATGATGGTTTTAAGACACTCTTTTGCAAATATTTTATACATTTGTTATCCGATTTCAAAAAGGAATACCTTTTTTGAAATCAGAACTCCATTCTCTCTCAAACTGCATTAAAAGATTGCAAAAGTAGAACAAAAAAATTTTGGTCGATTTTTGCAAAAAATCATGATGTTACCCCTTTCAAAATTTTGAAAAATCGGCTTATTTTTTTTTGTTTAGTTTCTCGGATTTTTTGATGCAGATCGAAGCAGACTTAAGCCCTGATTCAAAAACGGCATTTCGTT
Organism: Drosophila vallismaia; assembly: GCA_035047325.1. NCBI lineage: Eukaryota > Metazoa > Arthropoda > Insecta > Diptera > Drosophilidae > Drosophila > Drosophila vallismaia. The sequence goes on along the minus strand of JAWNPU010000090.1, from coordinate 18,874,931 downwards.
TCAAAATCGGTTGACAATTAGCTCAGATACTCGAATAAAACTCTTCCAAAAATGGAAATTTTAGAATTTCAAACAACGGGAATGAGACATTTAAAAAAACCCAATTTTCTCATACTTTTACTTAAGTTTTTAGTGATATTTTTGCCATTTTGTACACAATTTGGCCCCAAGATACCAGTTAGAAATCAGGACTTCATTTGCTATCGATAATAGTCAAAGATTTCTATTTACTCGAAGTGTAAACTTCATAAAATCGTTTCAAACATCGCCTGTACGCCCATATGTCCTTTTCATTCCCCCTAACATACGTTTTTAAGGAAAACGCTTGATAGATATACGATAACTAGATAGTACTCGAAGATACAAATTCGGGAAGGTATAACTGTCCCAGATTGGAGGTGAACAAGCCAAGTTATGGCGAATTCGGTAAAATTTATCAAAATTTATTTATGCAAAATCACGTATAAGCCCGAATGTCCTTTTTTCAACCTTTCGCTTAGGGTTTTAAGGATATTTTTAACATTTTGTATCCGATTTTGCCCCAAGATACCATTTAGAAATCAGAATTTTATTTGCTATCGATAATAGTCAAAGATTTCTATTTACTCGAAGTGTAAACTTCATAAAATCGTTTCAAACATCGCCTGTACGCCCATATGTCCTTTTCATTCCCCCTAACATACGTTTTTAAGGAAAACGCTTGATAGATATACGATAACTAGATAGTACTCGAAGATACAAATTCGGGAAGGTATAACTGTCCCAGATTGGAGGTGAACAAGCCAAGTTATGGCGAATTCGGTAAAATTTATCAAAATTTATTTATGAAAAATCACGTATTAGCCCGAATGTCCTTTTCTCATACTTTCGCTTAGGGTTTTAAGGATATTTTTGCCATTTTGTATCCGATTTTGCCCCAAGATACCATTTAGAAATCCGGACTTCATTTGCTGTCCATAATAATCAAAGATTTCTATTTACTCGAAGTGTAAACTTCATAAAATCGTTTCAAATATCGCCTGTACGCCCATATGTCCTTTTCATTCCCCCTAACATACGTTTTTAAGGAAAACGCTTGATAGATATACGATAACTAGATAGTACTCGAAGATACAAATTCGGGAAGGTATAACTGTCCCAGATTGGAGGTGAACAAGCCAAGTTATGGCGAATTCGGTAAAATTTATCAAAATTTATTTATGCAAAATCACGTATAAGCCCGAATGTCCTTTTTTCATCCTTTCGCTTAGGGTTTTAAGGATATTTTTAACATTTTGTATTCAATTTTGCCCCAAGATACCATTTAGAAATCAGAACTTCATTTGCTATCCATAATAGTCAAAGATTTTTATTTAGTCGAAGTGTAAACTTCATAAAATCGTTTCAAACATCGCCTATACGCCCATATGTCCTTTTCTCGCCCCCTAACTAATGTTTTTAAGGAAAACGCTTGATAGATATACGATAACTAGATAGCACTCAAAGATACAAATTCGGGAAGGTATAACTGTCCCAGATTGGAGGTAAACAAGCCAAGTAATGGCGAATTCGGTAAATTTTATTTGCAAAAAATCATGATGTTACACCTTTCAAAATTTGCGAAAATCGGCATTGTCCCAAAATGATGGTTTTAAGACAGTCTTTTGCAAATATTTTATACATTTGTTATCCTATTTCAAAAAGGAATACCTTTTTTGAAATCAGAACTCCATTCTCTCTCAAACTGCATTAAAAGATTGCAAAAGTAGAACAAAAAAATTTTGGTCGATTTTTGCAAAAAATCATGATGTTACCCCTTTCAAAATTTTGAAAAATCGGCTTAATTTTTTTTGTTTAGTTTCTCGGATTTTTTGATGCAGATCGAAGCAGACTTAAGCCCTGATTTAAAGACGGCATTTCGTTTCAAAATCGGTTGACAATTAGCTCAGATACTCGAATAAAACTCTTCCAAAAATGGAAATTTTAGAATTTCAAACAACGGGAATGAGACATTTAAAAAAACCCAATTTTCTCATACTTTTACTTAAGTTTTTAGTGATATTTTTGCCATTTTGTACACAATTTGGCCTCAAGATACCATTTGGAAATCAGGACTTCATTTGCTGTCGATAATAGTCAAAGATTTCTATTTACTCGAAGTGCAAACTTTATAAAATCGTTTCAAACATCGCCTATACGCCCATGTGTCCTTTTCTCGCCCCATAACTAATGTTTTTAAGGAAAACGCTTGATAGATATACTATAACCAGATAGTACTCGAAGATACAAATTCGGGAAGGTATAATTGTCCCAGATTGGAGGTAAACAAGCCAAGTTATGGCGAATTCGGTAAAATTTATCAAATTTTATTTATGCAAAATCACGTATTAGCCCGAATGTCCTTTTCTCATCCTTTCGCTTAGGGTTTTAAGGATATTTTTGCCATTTTGTATCCGATTTTGCCCCAAGATACCATTTAGAAATCAGGACTTCATTTGCTGTCCATAATAGTCAAAGATTTCTATTTACTCGAAGTGTAAACTTCATAATCTCGTTTCAAACATCGCCTATACGCCCATATGTCCTTTTCTTGCCCCTAACTAATGTTTTTAAGAAAAACGCTTGATATATATACGATAACTAGATAGTACTAGAAGATACAAATTCGGGAAGGTATAACTGTCCCAGATTGGAGGTGAACAAGCCAAGTTATGGCGAATTCGGTGAAATTTATCAATATGCATAATCACGTGTAAGCCCGAATGTCCTTTTCTCATCCTTTCGCTTAGGGTTTGAAGAATATTTTTGCCATTTTGTATCCGATTTTGCCCCAAGATACCATTTAGACTTCATTTGCTGTCCATAATAGTCAAAGATTTCTATTTACTCGAAATGTAAACTTCATAAAATCGTTTCAAACATCGCCTATACGCCCATATGTCCTTTTCTCGCCCGCTAACTTATGTTTTTAAGGAAAGCGCTTGATAGGTATACGATAACTAGATAGTACTCGAAGATACAAATTCGGGAAGGTATAACTGTCCCAGATTGGAGGTGAACAAGCCAAGGTATGGCGAAATCGGTAAAATTTATCAAAATTTATTTATGCAAAATCACATATTAGCCCGAATGTCCTTTTCTCATCCTTTCGCTTAAGTTTTTAAGGATATTTTTGCCATTTTGTATCTGAATTTGCCCCAAGATACCATTTAGAAATCAGGACTTCATTTGCTGTCCATAATAGTCAAAGATTTCTATTTACTCGAAGTGTAAACTTCATAATCTCGTTTCAAACATCGACTATACGCCCATATATCCTTTTCTCGCCCCTAACTAATGTTTTTAAGGAAAACGCTTGATAGATATACGATAACTAGATAGTACTCGAAGATACAAATTCGGGAAGGTATAACTGTCCCAGATTGGAGGTGAACAAGCCAAGTTATGGCGAATTCGGTAAAATTTATCAATATGCATAATCACGTCTAAGCCCGAATGTCCTTTTCTCATCCTTTCGCTTAGGGTTTTAAGGATATTTTTAACATTTTGTATCCGATTTTGCCCCAAGATACCATTTAGAAATCCGGACTTCATTTGCTGTCCATAATAGTCAAAGATTTCTATTTACTCGAAGTGTAAACTTCATAAAATCGTTTCAAACATCGCCTGTACGCCCATATGTCCTTTTCTTGCCCTCTAACTAATGTTTTTTAGAAAATCGCTTGATAAATATACGATAACTAGATAGTACTCGAAGATACAAATTCGGGAAGCTATAACTATCCCAGATTGGAGGTCAACAAGAAAAGTTATGGCTAATTCGGTAAAATTTATCAATATGCATAATCACGTCTAAGCCCGAATGTGCTTTTCTTATCATTTCGCTTAAGTTTTTAAGGATATTTTGGCCATTTTGTATCCGATTTTGCCCCAAAATACCATTTAGAAATCAGGACTTCATTTGCTGTCCATAGTAGTCAAAGATTTCTATTTACTCGAAGTGTAAACTTCATAAAATCGTTTCAAACATCGCCTGTACGCCCATATGTCCTTTTCATTCCCCCTAACATATGTTTTTAAGGAAAACGCTTGATAGATATACGATAACTAGATAGTACTCGAAAATACAAATTCGGGAAGGTATAACTGTCCCAGATTGGAGGTGAACAAGCCAAGTTATGGCGAAGTCGGTAAAATTTATCAAAATTTATTTATGCAAAATCACATATTAGCCCGAATGTCCTTTTCTCATCCTTTCGCTTAAGTTTTTAAGGATATTTTTGCCATTTTGTATCTGATTTTGCCCCAAGATACCACTTAGAAATCAGGACTTCATTTGCTGTCCATAATAGTCAAAGATTTCTATTTACTCGAAGTGTAAACTTCATAATCTCGTTTCAAACATCGACTATACGCCCATATATCCTTTTCTCGCCCCTAACTAATGTTTTTAAGGAAAACGCTTGATAGATATACGATAACTAGATAGTACTCGAAGATACAAATTCGGGAAGGTATAACTGTCCCAGATTGGAGGTAAACAAGCCAAGTAATGGCGAATTCGGTAAATTTTATTTGCAAAAAATCATGATGTTACACCTTTCAAAATTTGCGAAAATCGGCATTGTCCCAAAATGATGGTTTTAAGACAGTCTTTTGCAAATATTTTATACATTTGTTATCCTATTTCAAAAAGGAATACCTTTTTTGAAATCAGAACTCCATTCTCTCTCAAACTGCATTAAAAGATTGCAAAAGTAGAACAAAAAAATTTTGGTCGATTTTTGCAAAAAATCATGATGTTACCCCTTTCAAAATTTTGAAAAATCGGCTTAATTTTTTTTGTTTAGTTTCTCGGATTTTTTGATGCAGATCGAAGCAGACTTAAGCCCTGATTTAAAGACGGCATTTCGTTTCAAAATCGGTTGACAATTAGCTCAGATACTCGAATAAAACTCTTCCAAAAATGGAAATTTTAGAATTTCAAACAACGGGAATGAGACATTTAAAAAAACCCAATTTTCTCATACTTTTACTTAAGTTTTTAGTGATATTTTTGCCATTTTGTACACAATTTGGCCTCAAGATACCATTTGGAAATCAGGACTTCATTTGCTGTCGATAATAGTCAAAGATTTCTATTTACTCGAAGTGCAAACTTTATAAAATCGTTTCAAACATCGCCTATACGCCCATGTGTCCTTTTCTCGCCCCATAACTAATGTTTTTAAGGAAAACGCTTGATAGATATACTATAACCAGATAGTACTCGAAGATACAAATTCGGGAAGGTATAATTGTCCCAGATTGGAGGTAAACAAGCCAAGTTATGGCGAATTCGGTAAAATTTATCAAATTTTATTTATGCAAAATCACGTATTAGCCCGAATGTCCTTTTCTCATCCTTTCGCTTAGGGTTTTAAGGATATTTTTGCCATTTTGTATCCGATTTTGCCCCAAGATACCATTTAGAAATCAGGACTTCATTTGCTGTCCATAATAGTCAAAGATTTCTATTTACTCGAAGTGTAAACTTCATAATCTCGTTTCAAACATCGCCTATACGCCCATATGTCCTTTTCTTGCCCCTAACTAATGTTTTTAAGAAAAACGCTTGATATATATACGATAACTAGATAGTACTAGAAGATACAAATTCGGGAAGGTATAACTGTCCCAGATTGGAGGTGAACAAGCCAAGTTATGGCGAATTCGGTGAAATTTATCAATATGCATAATCACGTGTAAGCCCGAATGTCCTTTTCTCATCCTTTCGCTTAGGGTTTGAAGAATATTTTTGCCATTTTGTATCCGATTTTGCCCCAAGATACCATTTAGACTTCATTTGCTGTCCATAATAGTCAAAGATTTCTATTTACTCGAAATGTAAACTTCATAAAATCGTTTCAAACATCGCCTATACGCCCATATGTCCTTTTCTCGCCCGCTAACTTATGTTTTTAAGGAAAGCGCTTGATAGGTATACGATAACTAGATAGTACTCGAAGATACAAATTCGGGAAGGTATAACTGTCCCAGATTGGAGGTGAACAAGCCAAGGTATGGCGAAATCGGTAAAATTTATCAAAATTTATTTATGCAAAATCACATATTAGCCCGAATGTCCTTTTCTCATCCTTTCGCTTAAGTTTTTAAGGATATTTTTGCCATTTTGTATCTGAATTTGCCCCAAGATACCATTTAGAAATCAGGACTTCATTTGCTGTCCATAATAGTCAAAGATTTCTATTTACTCGAAGTGTAAACTTCATAATCTCGTTTCAAACATCGACTATACGCCCATATATCCTTTTCTCGCCCCTAACTAATGTTTTTAAGGAAAACGCTTGATAGATATACGATAACTAGATAGTACTCGAAGATACAAATTCGGGAAGGTATAACTGTCCCAGATTGGAGGTGAACAAGCCAAGTTATGGCGAATTCGGTAAAATTTATCAATATGCATAATCACGTCTAAGCCCGAATGTCCTTTTCTCATCCTTTCGCTTAGGGTTTTAAGGATATTTTTAACATTTTGTATCCGATTTTGCCCCAAGATACCATTTAGAAATCCGGACTTCATTTGCTGTCCATAATAGTCAAAGATTTCTATTTACTCGAAGTGTAAACTTCATAAAATCGTTTCAAACATCGCCTGTACGCCCATATGTCCTTTTCTTGCCCTCTAACTAATGTTTTTTAGAAAATCGCTTGATAAATATACGATAACTAGATAGTACTCGAAGATACAAATTCGGGAAGCTATAACTATCCCAGATTGGAGGTCAACAAGAAAAGTTATGGCGAATTCGGTAAAATTTATCAATATGCATAATCACGTCTAAGCCCGAATGTCCTTTTCTCATCCTTTCGCTTAGGGTTTTAAGGATATTTTTAACATTTTGTATCCGATTTTGCCCCAAGATACCATTTAGAAATCCGGACTTCATTTGCTGTCCATAATAGTCAAAGATTTCTATTTACTCGAAGTGTAAACTTCATAAAATCGTTTCAAACATCGCCTGTACGCCCATATGTCCTTTTCATTCCCCCTAACATATGTTTTTAAGAAAAACTCTTGATAGATATACGATAACTAGATAGTACTCGAAAATACAAATTCGGGAAGGTATAACTGTCCCAGATTGGAGGTGAACAAGCCAAGTTATGGCGAATTCGGTAAAATTTATCAAAATTTATTTATGCAAAATCACATATTAGCCCGAATGTCCTTTTCTTATCATTTCGCTTAAGTTTTTAAGGATATTTTTGCCATTTTGTATCCGATTTTGCCCCAAGATACCATTTGGAAATCAGGACTTCATTTGCTGTCCATAATAGTCAAAGATTTCTATTTAATCGAAGTGTAAACTTCATAACCTCGTTTCAAACATCGATTATACGCCCATATATCCTTTTCTTGCCCCTAACTAATGTTTTTAAGGAAAGCGCTTAATAGGTATACGATAACTAGATAGTACTCGAAGATACAAATTCGGGAAGGTATAACTGTCCCAGATTGGAGGTGAACAAGCCAAGTTATGGCGAAATCGGTAAAATTTATCAATATGCATAATCACGTCTAAGCCCGAATGTCCTTTTCTCATCCTTTCGCTTAGGGTTTTAAGGATATTTTTGCCATTTTGTATCCGATTTTGCCCCAAGATACCATTTAGAAATCAGGACTTCATTTGCTGTCCATAATAGTCAAAGATTTCTATTTACTCGAAGTGCAAACTTTATAAAATCGTTTCAAACATCGCCTATACGCCCATATGTCCTTTTCTCGCCCGCTAACTTATGTTTTTAAGGAAAGCGCTTGATAGGTATACGATAACTAGATAGTACTCGAAGAAACAAATTCGGGAAGGTATAACTGTCCCAGATTGGAGGTGAACAAGCCAAGTTATGGCGAATTCGGTAAAATTTATCAAAATTTATTTATGCAAAATCACGTATAAGCCCGAATGTCCTTTTCTCATCCTTTCGCTTAAGTTGTTAAGGATATTTTTGCCATTTTGTATCCGATTTTGCCCCAAGATACCATTTAGAAATCAGGACTTCATTTGCTGTCCATAATAGTCAAAGATTTCTATTTACTCGAAGTGCAAACTTTATAAAATCGTTTCAAACATCGCCTATACGCCCATATGTCCTTTTCTCGCCCGCTAACTTATGTTTTTAAGGAAAGCGCTTGATAGGTATACGATAACTAGATAGTACTCGAAGAAACAAATTCGGGAAGGTATAACTGTCCCAGATTGGAGGTGAACAAGCCAAGTTATGGCGAATTCGGTAAAATTTATCAAAATTTATTTATGCAAAATCACGTATAAGCCCGAATGTCCTTTTCTCATCCTTTCGCTTAAGTTGTTAAGGATATTTTTGCCATTTTGTATCCGATTTTGCCCCAAGATACCATTTAGAAATCAGGACTTCATTTGCTGTCCATAATAGTCAAAGATTTCTATTTACTCGAAGTGTAAACTTTATAAAATCGTTTCAAACATCGCCTATACGCCCATATGTCCTTTTCTCGCCCACTAACTTATGTTTTTAAGGAAAGCGCTTAATAGGTATACGATAACTAGATAGTACTCGAAGATACAAATTCGGGAAGGTATAACTGTCCCAGATTGGAGGTGAACAAGCCAAGTTATGGCGAAATCGGTAAAATTTATCAATATGCATAATCACGTCTAAGCCCGAATGTCCTTTTCTCATCCTTTCGCTTAGGGTTTTAAGGATATTTTTGCCATTTTGTATCCGATTTTGCCCCAAGATACCATTTAGAAATCCGGACTTCATTTGCTGTCCATAATAGTCAAAGATTTCTATTTACTCGAAGTGTAAACTTCATAATCTCGTTTCAAACATCGCCTATACGCCCATATGTCCTTTTCTTGCCCCCTAACTAATGTTTTTAAGAAAAACGCTTGATAGATATACGATAACTAGATAGTACTCGAAGATACAAATTCGGGAAGCTATAACTATCCCAGATTGGAGGTCAACAAGAAAAGTTATGGCTAATTCGGTAAAATTTATCAATATGCATAATCACGTCTAAGCCCGAATGTCCCTTTCTTATCATTTCGCTAAAGTTTTTAAGGATATTTTGGCCATTTTGTATTCGATTTTGCCCCAAAATACCATTTAGAATTCAGGACTTCATTTGCTGTCCATAGTAGTCAAAGATTTCTATTTACTCGAAGTGTAAACTTCATAAAATCGTTTCAAACATCGCCTGTACGCCCATATGTCCTTTTCATTCCCCCTAACATATGTTTTTAAGGAAAACGCTTGATAGATATACGATAACTAGATAGTACTCGAAAATACAAATTCGGGAAGGTATAACTGTCCCAGATTGGAGGTGAACAAGCCAAGTTATGGCGAATTCGGTAAAATTTATCAAAATTTATTTATGCAAAATCACGTATAAGCCCGAATGTCCTTTTTTCATCCTTTCGCTTAAGTTTTTAAGGATATTTTTGCCATTTTGTATCCGATTTTGCCCCAAGATACCATTTAGAAATCAGGACTTCATTTGCTGTCCATAATAGTCAAAGATTTCTATTTACTCGAAGTGTAAACTTCATAAAATCGTTTCAAACATCGCCTATACGCCCATATGTCCTTTTCTCGCCCGCTAACTTATGTTTTTAAGGAAAGCGCTTGATAGGTATACGATAACTAGATAGTACTCGAAGATACAAATTCGGGAAGGTATAACTGTCCTAGATTGGAGGTGAACAAGCCAAGTTATGGCGAATTCGGTAAAATTTATCAAAATTTATTTATGCAAAATCACGTATAAGCCCGAATGTCCTTTTCTCATCCTTTCGCTTAAGTTTTTAAGGATATTTTTGCCATTTTGTATCCGATTTTGCCCCAAGATACCATTTAAAAATCCGGACTTCATTTGCTGTCCATAATAGTCAAAGATTTCTATTTACTCGAAGTGTAAACTTCATAAAATCGTTTCAAACATCGCCTATACGCCCATATGTCCTTTTCTCGCCCACTAACTTATGTTTTTAAGGAAAGCGCTTAATAGGTATACGATAACTAGATAGTACTCGAAGATACAAATTCGGGAAGGTATAACTGTCCCAGATTGGAGGTGAACAAGCCAAGTTATGGCGAAATCGGTAAAATTTATCAATATGCATAATCACGTCTAAGCCCGAATGTCCTTTTCTCATCCTTTCGCTTAGGGTTTTAAGGATATTTTTGCCATTTTGTATCCGATTTTGCCCCAAGATACCATTTAGAAATCCGGACTTCATTTGCTGTCCATAATAGTCAAAGATTTCTATTTACTCGAAGTGTAAACTTCATAATCTCGTTTCAAACATCGCCTATACGCCCATATGTCCTTTTCTTGCCCCCTAACTAATGTTTTTAAGAAAAACGCTTGATAGATATACGATAACTAGATAGTACTCGAAGATACAAATTCGGGAAGCTATAACTATCCCAGATTGGAGGTCAACAAGAAAAGTTATGGCTAATTCGGTAAAATTTATCAATATGCATAATCACGTCTAAGCCCGAATGTCCTTTTCTTATCATTTCGCTTAAGTTTTTAAGGATATTTTGGCCATTTTGTATCCGATTTTGCCCCAAAATACCATTTAGAAATCAGGACTTCATTTGCTGTCCATAGTAGTCAAAGATTTCTATTTACTCGAAGTGTAAACTTCATAAAATCGTTTCAAACATCGCCTGTACGCCCATATGTCCTTTTCATTCCCCCTAACATATGTTTTTAAGGAAAACGCTTGATAGATATACGATAACTAGATAGTACTCGAAAATACAAATTCGGAAAGGTATAACTGTCCCAGATTGGAGGTGAACAAGCCAAGTTATGGCGAATTCGGTAAAATTTATCAAAATTTATTTATGCAAAATCACGTATAAGCCCGAATGTCCTTTTCTCATCCTTTCGCTTAAGTTTTTAAGGATATTTTTTCCATTTTGTATCCGATTTTGCCCCAAGATACCATTTAGAAATCCGGACTTCATTTGCTGTCCATAATAGTCAAAGATTTCTATTTACTCGAAGTGTAAACTTCATAAAATCGTTTCAAACATCGCCTATACGCCCATATGTCCTTTTCTCGCCCCCTAACTTATGTTTTTAAGGAAAGCGCTTGATAGGTATACGATAACTAGATAGTACTCGAAGATACAAATTCGGGAAGGTATAACTGTCCCAGATTGGAGGTGAACAAGCCAAGTTATGGCGAAATCGGTAAAATTTATCAAAATTTATTTATGCAAAATCACATATTAGCCCGAATGTCCTTTTCTCATCCTTTCGCTTAGGGTTTTACGGATATTTTTGCAATTTTGTATCCGATTTTGCCCCAAGATACCATTTAGAAATCAGAATTTTATTTGCTATCGATAATAGTCAAAGATTTCTATTTACTCGAAGTGTAAACTTCATAAAATCGTTTCAAACATCGCCTGTACGCCCATATGTCCTTTTCATTCCCCCTAACATATGTTTTTAAGGAAAACGCTTGATAGATATACGATAACTAGATAGTACTCGAAAATACAAATTCGGGAAGGTATAACTGTCCCAGATTGGAGGTGAACAAGCCAAGTTATGGCGAAGTCGGTAAAATTTATCAAAATTTATTTATGCAAAATCACATATTAGCCCGAATGTCCTTTTCTCATCCTTTCGCTTAAGTTTTTAAGGATATTTTTGCCATTTTGTATCTGATTTTGCCCCAAGATACCACTTAGAAATCAGGACTTCATTTGCTGTCCATAATAGTCAAAGATTTCTATTTACTCGAAGTGTAAACTTCATAATCTCGTTTCAAACATCGACTATACGCCCATATATCCTTTTCTCGCCCCTAACTAATGTTTTTAAGGAAAACGCTTGATAGATATACGATAACTAGATAGTACTCGAAGATACAAATTCGGGAAGGTATAACTGTCCCAGATTGGAGGTGAACAAGCCAAGTTATGGCGAATTCGGTAAAATTTATCAATATGCATAATCACGTCTAAGCCCGAATGTCCTTTTCTCATCCTTTCGCTTAGGGTTTTAAGGATATTTTTAACATTTTGTATCCGATTTTGCCCCAAGATACCATTTAGAAATCCGGACTTCATTTGCTGTCCATAATAGTCAAAGATTTCTATTTACTCGAAGTGTAAACTTCATAAAATCGTTTCAAACATCGCCTGTACGCCCATATGTCCTTTTCATTCCCCCTAACATATGTTTTTAAGAAAAACTCTTGATAGATATACGATAACTAGATAGTACTCGAAAATACAAATTCGGGAAGGTATAACTGTCCCAGATTGGAGGTGAACAAGCCAAGTTATGGCGAATTCGGTAAAATTTATCAAAATTTATTTATGCAAAATCACATATTAGCCCGAATGTCCTTTTCTTATCATTTCGCTTAAGTTTTTAAGGATATTTTTGCCATTTTGTATCCGATTTTGCCCCAAGATACCATTTGGAAATCAGGACTTCATTTGCTGTCCATAATAGTCAAAGATTTCTATTTAATCGAAGTGTAAACTTCATAACCTCGTTTCAAACATCGATTATACGCCCATATATCCTTTTCTTGCCCCTAACTAATGTTTTTAAGGAAAGCGCTTAATAGGTATACGATAACTAGATAGTACTCGAAGATACAAATTCGGGAAGGTATAACTGTCCCAGATTGGAGGTGAACAAGCCAAGTTATGGCGAAATCGGTAAAATTTATCAATATGCATAATCACGTCTAAGCCCGAATGTCCTTTTCTCATCCTTTCGCTTAGGGTTTTAAGGATATTTTTGCCATTTTGTATCCGATTTTGCCCCAAGATACCATTTAGAAATCAGGACTTCATTTGCTGTCCATAATAGTCAAAGATTTCTATTTACTCGAAGTGCAAACTTTATAAAATCGTTTCAAACATCGCCTATACGCCCATATGTCCTTTTCTCGCCCGCTAACTTATGTTTTTAAGGAAAGCGCTTGATAGGTATACGATAACTAGATAGTACTCGAAGAAACAAATTCGGGAAGGTATAACTGTCCCAGATTGGAGGTGAACAAGCCAAGTTATGGCGAATTCGGTAAAATTTATCAAAATTTATTTATGCAAAATCACGTATAAGCCCGAATGTCCTTTTCTCATCCTTTCGCTTAAGTTGTTAAGGATATTTTTGCCATTTTGTATCCGATTTTGCCCCAAGATACCATTTAGAAATCAGGACTTCATTTGCTGTCCATAATAGTCAAAGATTTCTATTTACTCGAAGTGCAAACTTTATAAAATCGTTTCAAACATCGCCTATACGCCCATATGTCCTTTTCTCGCCCGCTAACTTATGTTTTTAAGGAAAGCGCTTGATAGGTATACGATAACTAGATAGTACTCGAAGAAACAAATTCGGGAAGGTATAACTGTCCCAGATTGGAGGTGAACAAGCCAAGTTATGGCGAATTCGGTAAAATTTATCAAAATTTATTTATGCAAAATCACGTATAAGCCCGAATGTCCTTTTCTCATCCTTTCGCTTAAGTTGTTAAGGATATTTTTGCCATTTTGTATCCGATTTTGCCCCAAGATACCATTTAGAAATCAGGACTTCATTTGCTGTCCATAATAGTCAAAGATTTCTATTTACTCGAAGTGTAAACTTTATAAAATCGTTTCAAACATCGCCTATACGCCCATATGTCCTTTTCTCGCCCACTAACTTATGTTTTTAAGGAAAGCGCTTAATAGGTATACGATAACTAGATAGTACTCGAAGATACAAATTCGGGAAGGTATAACTGTCCCAGATTGGAGGTGAACAAGCCAAGTTATGGCGAAATCGGTAAAATTTATCAATATGCATAATCACGTCTAAGCCCGAATGTCCTTTTCTCATCCTTTCGCTTAGGGTTTTAAGGATATTTTTGCCATTTTGTATCCGATTTTGCCCCAAGATACCATTTAGAAATCCGGACTTCATTTGCTGTCCATAATAGTCAAAGATTTCTATTTACTCGAAGTGTAAACTTCATAATCTGGTTTCAAACATCGCCTATACGCCCATATGTCCTTTTCTTGCCCCCTAACTAATGTTTTTAAGAAAAACGCTTGATAGATATACGATAACTAGATAGTACTCGAAGATACAAATTCGGGAAGCTATAACTATCCCAGATTGGAGGTCAACAAGAAAAGTTATGGCTAATTCGGTAAAATTTATCAATATGCATAATCACGTCTAAGCCCGAATGTCCCTTTCTTATCATTTCGCTAAAGTTTTTAAGGATATTTTGGCCATTTTGTATTCGATTTTGCCCCAAAATACCATTTAGAATTCAGGACTTCATTTGCTGTCCATAGTAGTCAAAGATTTCTATTTACTCGAAGTGTAAACTTCATAAAATCGTTTCAAACATCGCCTGTACGCCCATATGTCCTTTTCATTCCCCCTAACATATGTTTTTAAGGAAAACGCTTGATAGATATACGATAACTAGATAGTACTCGAAAATACAAATTCGGGAAGGTATAACTGTCCCAGATTGGAGGTGAACAAGCCAAGTTATGGCGAATTCGGTAAAATTTATCAAAATTTATTTATGCAAAATCACGTATAAGCCCGAATGTCCTTTTTTCATCCTTTCGCTTAAGTTTTTAAGGATATTTTTGCCATTTTGTATCCGATTTTGCCCCAAGATACCATTTAGAAATCAGGACTTCATTTGCTGTCCATAATAGTCAAAGATTTCTATTTACTCGAAGTGTAAACTTCATAAAATCGTTTCAAACATCGCCTATACGCCCATATGTCCTTTTCTCGCCCGCTAACTTATGTTTTTAAGGAAAGCGCTTGATAGGTATACGATAACTAGATAGTACTCGAAGATACAAATTCGGGAAGGTATAACTGTCCTAGATTGGAGGTGAACAAGCCAAGTTATGGCGAATTCGGTAAAATTTATCAAAATTTATTTATGCAAAATCACGTATAAGCCCGAATGTCCTTTTCTCATCCTTTCGCTTAAGTTTTTAAGGATATTTTTGCCATTTTGTATCCGATTTTGCCCCAAGATACCATTTAGAAATCCGGACTTCATTTGCTGTCCATAATAGTCAAAGATTTCTATTTACTCGAAGTGTAAACTTCATAATCTCGTTTCAAACATCGCCTATACGCCCATATGTCCTTTTCTTGCCCCCTAACTAATGTTTTTAAGAAAAACGCTTGATAGATATACGATAACTAGATAGTACTCGAAGATACAAATTCGGGAAGCTATAACTATCCCAGATTGGAGGTCAACAAGAAAAGTTATGGCTAATTCGGTAAAATTTATCAATATGCATAATCACGTCTAAGCCCGAATGTCCTTTTCTTATCATTTCGCTTAAGTTTTTAAGGATATTTTGGCCATTTTGTATCCGATTTTGCCCCAAAATACCATTTAGAAATCAGGACTTCATTTGCTGTCCATAGTAGTCAAAGATTTCTATTTACTCGAAGTGTAAACTTCATAAAATCGTTTCAAACATCGCCTGTACGCCCATATGTCCTTTTCATTCCCCCTAACATATGTTTTTAAGGAAAACGCTTGATAGATATACGATAACTAGATAGTACTCGAAAATACAAATTCGGAAAGGTATAACTGTCCCAGATTGGAGGTGAACAAGCCAAGTTATGGCGAATTCGGTAAAATTTATCAAAATTTATTTATGCAAAATCACGTATAAGCCCGAATGTCCTTTTCTCATCCTTTCGCTTAAGTTTTTAAGGATATTTTTTCCATTTTGTATCCGATTTTGCCCCAAGATACCATTTAGAAATCCGGACTTCATTTGCTGTCCATAATAGTCAAAGATTTCTATTTACTCGAAGTGTAAACTTCATAAAATCGTTTCAAACATCGCCTATACGCCCATATGTCCTTTTCTCGCCCCCTAACTTATGTTTTTAAGGAAAGCGCTTGATAGGTATACGATAACTAGATAGTACTCGAAGATACAAATTCGGGAAGGTATAACTGTCCCAGATTGGAGGTGAACAAGCCAAGTTATGGCGAAATCGGTAAAATTTATCAAAATTTATTTATGCAAAATCACATATTAGCCCGAATGTCCTTTTCTCATCCTTTCGCTTAGGGTTTTACGGATATTTTTGCAATTTTGTATCCGATTTTGCCCCAAGATACCATTTAGAAATCAGGACTTCATTTGCTGTCCATAATAGTCAAAGATTTCTATTTACTCGAAGTGTAAACTTCATAAAATCGTTTCAAACATCACCTGTACGCCCATATGTCCTTTTCATTCCCCCTAACATATGTTTTTTAGGAAAACGCTTGATAGATATACGATAACTAGATAGTACCCGAAGATACAAATTCGGGAAGGTATAACTGTCCCAGATTGGAGGTGAACAAGCCAAGTTATGGCGAATTCGGTAAAATTTATCAAAATTTATTTATGCAAAATCACGTATAAGCCCGAATGTCCTTTTCTCATCCTTTCGCTTAAGTTTTTAAGGATATTTTTGCCATTTTGTATCCGATTTTGCCCCAAGATACCATTTAAAAATCCGGACTTCATTTGCTGTCCATAATAGTCAAAGATTTCTATTTACTCGAAGTGTAAACTTCATAAAATCGTTTCAAACATCGCCTATACGCCCATATGTCCTTTTCTCGCCCACTAACTTATGTTTTTAAGGAAAGCGCTTAATAGGTATACGATAACTAGATAGTACTCGAAGATACAAATTCGGGAAGGTATAACTGTCCCAGATTGGAGGTGAACAAGCCAAGTTATGGCGAAATCGGTAAAATTTATCAATATGCATAATCACGTCTAAGCCCGAATGTCCTTTTCTCATCCTTTCGCTTAGGGTTTTAAGGATATTTTTGCCATTTTGTATCCGATTTTGCCCCAAGATACCATTTAGAAATCCGGACTTCATTTGCTGTCCATAATAGTCAAAGATTTCTATTTACTCGAAGTGTAAACTTCATAATCTCGTTTCAAACATCGCCTATACGCCCATATGTCCTTTTCTTGCCCCCTAACTAATGTTTTTAAGAAAAACGCTTGATAGATATACGATAACTAGATAGTACTCGAAGATACAAATTCGGGAAGCTATAACTATCCCAGATTGGAGGTCAACAAGAAAAGTTATGGCTAATTCGGTAAAATTTATCAATATGCATAATCACGTCTAAGCCCGAATGTCCTTTTCTTATCATTTCGCTTAAGTTTTTAAGGATATTTTGGCCATTTTGTATCCGATTTTGCCCCAAAATACCATTTAGAAATCAGGACTTCATTTGCTGTCCATAGTAGTCAAAGATTTCTATTTACTCGAAGTGTAAACTTCATAAAATCGTTTCAAACATCGCCTGTACGCCCATATGTCCTTTTCATTCCCCCTAACATATGTTTTTAAGGAAAACGCTTGATAGATATACGATAACTAGATAGTACTCGAAAATACAAATTCGGAAAGGTATAACTGTCCCAGATTGGAGGTGAACAAGCCAAGTTATGGCGAATTCGGTAAAATTTATCAAAATTTATTTATGCAAAATCACGTATAAGCCCGAATGTCCTTTTCTCATCCTTTCGCTTAAGTTTTTAAGGATATTTTTTCCATTTTGTATCCGATTTTGCCCCAAGATACCATTTAGAAATCCGGACTTCATTTGCTGTCCATAATAGTCAAAGATTTCTATTTACTCGAAGTGTAAACTTCATAAAATCGTTTCAAACATCGCCTATACGCCCATATGTCCTTTTCTCGCCCCCTAACTTATGTTTTTAAGGAAAGCGCTTGATAGGTATACGATAACTAGATAGTACTCGAAGATACAAATTCGGGAAGGTATAACTGTCCCAGATTGGAGGTGAACAAGCCAAGTTATGGCGAAATCGGTAAAATTTATCAAAATTTATTTATGCAAAATCACATATTAGCCCGAATGTCCTTTTCTCATCCTTTCGCTTAGGGTTTTACGGATATTTTTGCAATTTTGTATCCGATTTTGCCCCAAGATACCATTTAGAAATCAGGACTTCATTTGCTGTCCATAATAGTCAAAGATTTCTATTTACTCGAAGTGTAAACTTCATAAAATCGTTTCAAACATCACCTGTACGCCCATATGTCCTTTTCATTCCCCCTAACATATGTTTTTTAGGAAAACGCTTGATAGATATACGATAACTAGATAGTACTCGAAGATACAAATTCGGGAAGGTATAACTGTCCCAGATTGGAGGTGAACAAGCCAAGTTATGGCGAATTCGGTAAAATTTATCAAAATTTATTTATGCAAAATCACGTATAAGCCCGAATGTCCTTTTCTCATCCTTTCGCTTAAGTTTTTAAGGATATTTTTGCCATTTTGTATCCGATTTTGCCCCAAGATACCATTTAGAAATCAGGACTTCATTTGCTGTCCATAATAGTCAAAGATTTCTATTAACTCGAAGTGTAAACTTCATAAAATCGTTTCAAACATCGCCTGTACGCCTATATGTCCTTTTCATTCCCCCTAACATATGTTTTAAAGGAAAACGCTTGATAGATATACGATAACTAGATAGTACTCGAAGATACAAATTCGGGAAGCTATAACTATCCCAGATTGGAGGTCAACAAGAAAAGTTATGGCTAATTCGGTAAAATTTATCAAAATTTATTTATGCAAAATCACGTAAAAGCCCGAATGTCCTTTTCTCATCCTTTCGCTTAAGTTTTTAAGGTAAAATTTCGGTAAAATTTATCAAAATTTATTTATGCAAAATCACGTATAAGCCCGAATGTCCTTTTCTCATCCTTTCGCTTAAGTTTTTAAGGATATTTTTGCCATTTTGTATCCGATTTTGCCCCAAGATACCATTTAGAAATCAGGACTTCATTTGCTGTCCATAATAGTCAAAGATTTCTATTAACTCGAAGTGTAAACTTCATAATCTCGTTTCAAACATCGCCTGTACGCCTGTATGTCCTTTTCATTCCCCCTAACATATGTTTTAAAGGAAAACGCTTGATAGATATACGATAACTAGATAGTACTCGAAGATACAAATTCGGGAAGGTATAACTGTCCCAGATTGGAGGTAAACAAGCCAAGTTATGGCGAATTCGGTTAAATTTATCAAAATTTATTTATGCAAAATCACGTATAAGCCCGAATGTCCTTTTCTCATCCTTTCGCTTAAGTTTTTAAGGATATTTTTGCCATTTTGTATCCGATTTTGCCCCAAGATACCATTTAGAAATCCGGACTTCATTTGCTGTCCATAATAGTTAAAGATTTCTATTTACTCGAAGTGTAAACTTCATAAAATCGTTTCAAACATCGCCTATACGCCCATATGTCCTTTTCTCGCCCCCTAACTTATGTTTTCAAGGAAAACGCTTGATAGATATACGACAACTAGATAGTACTCGAAGATACAAATTCGGGAAGGTATAACTGTCCCAGATTGGAGGTAAACAAGCCAAGTTATGGCAAATTCGGTTAAATTTATCAAAATTTATTTATGCAAAATCACGTATAAGCCCGAATGTCCTTTTCTCATCCTTTCGCTTAAGTTTTTAAGGATATTTTTGCCATTTTGTATCCGATTTTGCCCCAAGATACCATTTAGAAATCAGGACTTCATTTGCTGTCCATAATAGTCAAAGATTTCTATTTACTCGAAGTGTAAACTTTATAAAATCGTTTCAAACATCGCCTATACGCCCATATGTCCTTTTCTCGCCCGCTAACTTATGTTTTTAAGGAAAGCGCTTGATAGGTATACGATAACTAGATAGTACTCGAAGATACAAATTCGAGAAGGTATAACTGTCCCAGATTGGAGGTGAACAAGCCAAGTTATGGCGAATTCGGTAAAATTTATCAAAATTTATTTATGCAAAATCACGTATAAGCCCGAATGTCCTTTTCTCATCCTTTCGCTTAAGTTTTTAAGGATATTTTTGCCATTTTGTATCTGATTTTGCCCCAAGATACCATTTAGAAATCCGGACTTCATTTGCTGTCCATAATAGTCAAAGATTTCTATTTACTCGAAGTGTAAACTTCATAAAATCGTTTCAAACATCGCCTATACGCCCATATGTCTTTTTCTTGCCCCTAACTAATGTTTTTAAGGAAAACGCTTGATAGATATACGATAACTAGATAGTACTCGAAGATACAAATTCGGGAAGGTATAACTGTCCCAGATTGGAGGTAAACAAGCCAAGCTATGGCGAATTCGGTTAAATTTATCAAAATTTATTTATGCAAAATCACGTATAAGCCCGAATGTCCTTTTCTCATCCTTTCGCTTAAGTTTTTAAGGATATTTTGGCCATTTTGTATCCGATTTTGCCCCAAGATACCATTTAGAAATCAGGACTTCATTTGCTGTCCATAATAGTCAAAGATTTCTATTTACTCGAAGTGTAAACTTCATAAAATCGTTTCAAACATCGCCTGTACGCCCATATGTCCTTTTCATTCCCCCTAACATATGTTTTTAAGGAAAACGCTTGATAGATATACGATAACTAGATAGTACTCGAAAATACAAATTCGGGAAGGTATAACTGTCCCAGATTGGAGGTGAACAAGCCAAGTTATGGCGAAATCGGTAAAATTTATCAAAATTTATTTATGGAAAATCACATATTAGCCCGAATGTCCTTTTCTCATCCTTTCGCTTAGGGTTTTAAGGATATTTTTGCCATTTTGTATCCGATTTTGCCCCAAGATACCATTTAGAAATCCGGACTTCATTTTCTGTCCATAATAGTCAAAGATTTCTATTTACTCGAAGTGTAAACTTCATAAAATCGTTTCAAACATCGCCTGTACGCCCATATGTCCTTTTCATTCCCCCTAACATATGTTTTTAAGGAAAACGCTTGATAGATATACGATAACTAGATAGTACTCGAAAATACAAATTCGGGAAGGTATACCTGTCCCAGATTGGAGGTGAACAAGCCAAGTTATGGCGAAATCGGTAAAATTTATCAAAATTTATTTATGCAAAATCACGTATAAGCCCGAATGTCCTTTTCTCATCCTTTCGCTTAAGTTTTTAAGGATATTTTTGCCATTTTGTATCCGATTTTGCCCCAAGATACCATTTAGAAATCCGGACTTCATTTGCTGTCCATAATAGTCAAAGATTTCTATTTACTCGAAGTGTAAACTTCATAAAATCGTTTCAAACATCGCCTATACGCCCATATGTCCTTTTCTCGCCCCCTAACTTATGTTTTTAAGGAAAGCGCTTGATAGGTATACGATAACTAGATAGTACTCGAAGATACAAATTCGGGAAGGTATAACTGTCCCAGATTGGAGGTGAACAAGCCAAGTTATGGCGAAATCGGTAAAATTTATCAAAATTTATTTATGGAAAATCACATATTAGCCCGAATGTCCTTTTCTCATCCTTTCGCTTAGGGTTTTAAGGATATTTTTGCCATTTTGTATCCGATTTTGCCCCAAGATACCATTTAGAAATCCGGACTTCATTTTCTGTCCATAATAGTCAAAGATTTCTATTTACTCGAAGTGTAAACTTCATAAAATCGTTTCAAACATCGCCTGTACGCCCATATGTCCTTTTCATTCCCCCTAACATATGTTTTTAAGGAAAACGCTTGATAGATATACGATAACTAGATAGTACTCGAAGATACAAATTCGGGAAGGTATAACTGTCCCAGATTGGAGGTGAACAAGCCAAGTTATGGCGAATTCGGTAAAATTTATTAAAATTTATTTATGCAAAATCACGTATAAGCCCGAATGTCCTTTTCTCATCCTTTCGCTTAAGTTTTTAAGGATATTTTTGCCATTTTGTATCCGATTTTGCCCCGAGATACCATTTAGAAATCAGGACTTCATTTGCTGTCCATAATAGTCAAAGATTTCTATTTACTCGAAGTGTAAACTTCATAAAATCGTTTCAAACATCGCCTATACGCCCATATGTCCTTTTCTCGCCCCCTAACTTATGTTTTTAAGGAAAGCGCTTGATAGGTATACGATACCTAGATAGTACTCGAAGATACAAATTCGGGAAGGTATAACTGTCCCAGATTGGAGGTGAACAAGCCAAGTTATGGCGAATTCGGTAAAATTTATCAATATGCATAATCACGTCTAAGCCCGAATGTCCTTTTCTCATCCTTTCGCTTAGGGTTTTAAGGATATTTTTGCCATTTTGTATCCGATTTTGCCCCAAGATACCATTTAGAAATCCGGACTTCATTTTCTGTCCATAATAGTCAAAGATTTCTATTTACTCGAAGTGTAAACTTCATAAAATCTTTTCAAACATCGCCTGTACGCCCATATGTCCTTTTCATTCCCCCTAACATATGTTTTTAAGGAAAACGCTTGATAGATATACGATAACTAGATAGTACTCGAAGATACAAATTCGGGAAGGTATAACTGTCCTAGATTGGAGGTGAACAAGCCAAGTTATGGCGAATTCGGTAAAATTTATCAAAATTTATTTATGCAAAATCACGTATAAGCCCGAATGTCCTTTTCTCATCCTTTCGCTTAAGTTTTTAAGGATATTTTGGCCATTTTGTATCCGATTTTGCCCCGAGATACCATTTAGAAATCAGGACTTCATTTGCTGTCCATAATAGTCAAAGATTTCTATTTACTCGAAGTGTAAACTTCATAAAATCGTTTCAAACATCGCCTATACGCCCATATGTCCTTTTCTCGCCCCCTAACTTATGTTTTTAAGGAAAGCGCTTGATAGGTATACGATAACTAGATAGTACTCGAAGATACAAATTCGGGAAGGTATAACTGTCCCAGATTGGAGGTGAACAAGCCAAGTTATGGCGAAATCGGTAAAATTTATCAAAATTTATTTATGGAAAATCTCATATTAGCCCGAATGTCCTTTTCTCATCCTTTCGCGTAGGGTTTTAAGGATATTTTTGCCATTTTGTATCCGATTTTGCCCCAAGATACCATTTAGAAATCCGGACTTCATTTTCTGTCCATAATAGTCAAAGATTTCTATTTACTCGAAGTGTAAACTTCATAAAATCGTTTCAAACATCGCCTGTACGCCCATATGTCCTTTTCATTCCCCCTAACATATGTTTTTAAGGAAAACGCTTGATAGATATACGATAACTAGATAGTACTCGAAGATACAAATTCGGGAAGGTATAACTGTCCCAGATTGGAGGTGAACAAGCCAAGTTATGGCGAATTCGGTAAAATTTATTAAAATTTATTTATGCAAAATCACGTATAAGCCCGAATGTCCTTTTCTCATCCTTTCGCTTAAGTTTTTAAGGATATTTTTGCCATTTTGTATCCGATTTTGCCCCAAGATACCATTTAGAAATCCGGACTTCATTTGCTGTCCATAATAGTCAAAGATTTCTATTTACTCGAAGTGTAAACTTCATAAAATCGTTTCAAACATCGCTTATACGCCCATATGTCCTTTTCTCGCCCCCTAACTTATGTTTTTAAGGAAAGCGCTTGATAGGTATACGATAACTAGATAGTACTCGAAGATACAAATTCGGGAAGGTATAACTGTCCCAGATTGGAGGTGAACAAGCCAAGTTATGGCGAAATCGGTAAAATTTATCAAAATTTATTTATGGAAAATCACATATTAGCCCGAATGTCCTTTTCTCATCCTTTCGCTTAGGGTTTTAAGGATATTTTTGCCATTTTGTATCCGATTTTGCCCCAAGATACCATTTAGAAATCCGGACTTCATTTTCTGTCCATAATAGTCAAAGATTTCTATTTACTCGAAGTGTAAACTTCATAAAATCGTTTCAAACATCGCCTGTACGCCCATATGTCCTTTTCATTCCCCCTAACATATGTTTTTAAGGAAAACGCTTGATAGATATACGATAACTAGATAGTACTCGAAGATACAAATTCGGGAAGGTATAACTGTCCCAGATTGGAGGTGAACAAGCCAAGTTATGGCGAATTCGGTAAAATTTATTAAAATTTATTTATGCAAAATCACGTATAAGCCCGAATGTCCTTTTCTCATCCTTTCGCTTAAGTTTTTAAGGATATTTTTGCCATTTTGTATTCGATTTTGCCCCGAGATACCATTTAGAAATCAGGACTTCATTTGCTGTCCATAATAGTCAAAGATTTCTATTTACTCGAAGTGTAAACTTCATAAAATCGTTTCAAACATCGCCTATACGCCCATATGTCCTTTTCTCGCCCCCTAACTTATGTTTTTAAGGAAAGCGCTTGATAGGTATACGATACCTAGATAGTACTCGAAGAAACAAATTCGGGAAGGTATAACTGTCCCAGATTGGAGGTGAACAAGCCAAGTTATGGCGAAATCGGTAAAATTTATCAAAATTTATTTATGCAAAATCACATATTAGCCCGAATGTCCTTTTCTCATCCTTTCGCTTAGGGTTTTAAGGATATTTTTGCCATTTTGTATCCGATTTTGCCCCAAGATACCATTTAGAAATCCGGACTTCATTTTCTGTCCATAATAGTCAAAGATTTCTATTTACTCGAAGTGTAAACTTCATAAAATCTTTTCAAACATCGCCTGTACGCCCATATGTCCTTTTCATTCCCCCTAACATATGTTTTTAAGGAAAACGCTTGATAGATATACGATAACTAGATAGTACTCGAAGATACAAATTCGGGAAGGTATAACTGTCCTAGATTGGAGGTGAACAAGCCAAGTTATGGCGAATTCGGTAAAATTTATCAAAATTTATTTATGCAAAATCACGTATAAGCCCGAATGTCCTTTTCTCATCCTTTCGCTTAGGGTTTTAAGGATATTTTTGCCATTTTGTATCCGATTTTGCCCCGAGATACCATTTAGAAATCAGGACTTCATTTGCTGTCCATAATAGTCAAAGATTTCTATTTAATCGAAGTGTAAACTTCATAAAATCGTTTCAAACATCGCCTATACGCCCATATGTCCTTTTCTCGCCCCCTAACTTATGTTTTTAAGGAAAGCGCTTAATAGGTATACGATAACTAGATAGTACTCGAAGATACAAATTCGGGAAGGTATAACTGTCCCAGATTGGAGGTGAACAAGCCAAGTTATGGCGAATTCGGTAAAATTTATCAAAATTTATTTATGCAAAATCACGTATTAGCCCGAATGTCCTTTTCTCATCCTTTCGCTTAGGGTTTTAAGGATATTTTTGCCATTTTGTATCCGATTTTGCCCCAAGATACCATTTAGAAACCAGGACTTCATTTGCTGTCCATAATAGTCAAAGATTTCTATTTACTCGAAGTGTAAACTTTTTAATCTCGTTTCAAACATCGACTATACGCCCATATATCCTTTTCTTGCCCCTAACTAATGTTTTTAAGGAAAACGCTTGATAGATATACAATAACTAGATAGTACTCGAAGATACAAATTCGGGAAGGTATATCTGTCCCAGATTGGAGGTGAACAAGCCAAGCTATGGCGAAATCGGTAAAATTTATCAAAATTTATTTATGCAAAATCACGTATAAGCCCGAATGTCCTTTTCTCATCCTTTCGCTTAGGGTTTTAAGGATATTTTGGCCATTTTGTATCCGATTTTGCCCCAAGATACCATTTAGAAATCCGGACTTCATTTGCTGTCCATAATAGCCAAAGATTTCTATTTAGTCAAAGTGTAAACTTCATAAAATCGTTTCAAACATCGCCTGTACGCCCATATGTCCTTTTCTCGCCCCCTAACTAATGTTTTTAAGGAAAACGCTTCATAGATATACGATAACTAGATAGTACTCGAAGATACAAATTCGGGACGGTATAACTGTCCCAGATTGGAGGTGAACAAGCCAAGTTATGGCGAATTCGGTAAAATTTATCAATATGCATAATCACGTCTAAGCCCGAATGTCCTTTTCTCATCCTTTCGCTTAGGGTTTTAAGGATATTTTTGCCATTTTGTATCCGATTTTGCCCCAAAATACCATTTAGAAATCAGGACTTCATTTGCTGTCCATAGTAGTCAAAGATTTCTATTTACTCGAAGTGTAAACTTCATAAAATCGTTTCAAACATCGCCTGTACGCCCATATGTCCTTTTCATTCCCCCTAACATATGTTTTTAAGGAAAACGCTTGATAGATATACGATAACTAGATAGTACTCGAAGATACAAATTCGGGAAGGTATAACTGTCCTAGATTGGAGGTGAACAAGCCAAGTTATGGCGAATTCGGTAAAATTTATCAAAATTTTGTTTATGCAAAATCACGTATAAGCCCGAATGTCCTTTTCTCATCCTTTCGCTTAAGTTTTTAAGGATATTTTTGCCATTTTGTATCCGATTTTGCCCCGAGATACCATTTAGAAATCAGGACTTCATTTGCTGTCCATAATAGTCAAAGATTTCTATTTAATCGAAGTGTAAACTTCATAAAATCGTTTCAAACATCGCCTATACGCCCATATGTCCTTTTCTCGCCCCCTAACTTATGTTTTTAAGGAAAGCGCTTAATAGGTATACGATAACTAGATAGTACTCGAAGATACAAATTCGGGAAGGTATAACTGTCCCAGATTGGAGGTGAACAAGCCAAGTTATGGCGAATTCGGTAAAATTTATCAATATGCATAATCACGTCTAAGCCCGAATGTCCTTTTCTCATCCTTTCGCTTAGGGTTTTAAGGATATTTTTGCCATTTTGTATCCGATTTTGCCCCAAGATACCATTTAGAAACCAGGACTTCATTTGCTGTCCATAATAGTCAAAGATTTCTATTTACTCGAAGTGTAAACTTTTTAATCTCGTTTCAAACATCGACTATACGCCCATATATCCTTTTCTTGCCCCTAACTAATGTTTTTAAGGAAAACGCTTGATAGATATACGATAACTAGATAGTACTCGAAGATACAAATTCGGGAAGGTATATCTGTCCCAGATTGGAGGTGAACAAGCCAAGTTATGGCGAATTCGGTAAAATTTATCAATATGCATAATCACGTCTAAGCCCGAATGTCCTTTTCTCATCCTTTCGCTTAAGTTTTTAAGGATATTTTGGCCATTTTGTATCCGATTTTGCCCCAAGATACCATTTAGAAATCAGGACTTCATTTGCTGTCCATAATAGTCAAAGATTTCTATTTACTCGAAGTGTAAACTTCATAAAATCGTTTCAAACATCGCCTATACGCCCATATGTCCTTTTCTCGCCCCCTAACTTATGTTTTTAAGGAAAGCGCTTAATAGGTATACGATAACTAGATAGTACTCGAAGATACAAATTCGGGAAGGTATAACTGTCCCAGATTGGAGGTGAACAAGCCAAGTTATGGCGAAATCGGTAAAATTTATCAAAATTTATTTATGCAAAATTACATATTAGCCCGAATGTCCTTTTCTCATCCTTTCGCTTAGGGTTTTAAGGATATTTTTGCCATTTTTTATCCGATTTTGTCCCAAGATACCATTTAGAAATCAGGACTTCATTTGCTATCCATAATAGTCAAAGATTTCTATTTACTCGAAGTGTAAACTTCATAAAATCGTTTCAAACATCGCCTATACGCCCATATGTCCCTTTCTCGCCCCCTAACTTATGTTTTTAAGGAAAGCGCTTGATAGGTATACGATAACTAGATAGTACTCGAAGATACAAATTCGGGAAGGTATAACTGTCCCAGATTGGAGGTAAACAAGCCAAGTAATGGCGAATTCGGTAAAATTTATTTGAAAAAATCATGATGTTACACCTTTCAAAATTTGCGAAAATCGGCATTGTCCCAAAATTATGGTTTTAAGACACTCTTTTGCAAATATTTTATACATTTGTTATCCGATTTCAAAAAGGAATACCTTTTTTGAAATCAGAACTCCATTCTCTCTCAAACTGCATTAAAAGATTGCAAAAGTAGAACAAAAAAATTTTGATCGATTTTTGCAAAAAATCATGATGTTACCCCTTTCAAAATTTTGAAAAATCGGCTTAATTTTTTTTTTTTTAGTTTCTCGGATTCTTTGATGCAGATCGAAGCAGACTTAAGCCCTGATTCAAAAACGGCATTTCGTTTCAAAATCGGTTGACAATTAGCTCAGATACTCGAATAAAACTCTTCAAAAACTGGAAATTTTAGAATTTCAAACAACGGGAATGAGAAATATTAAAAAAACTAATTTTCTCATACTTTTACTTAAGTTTTTAGTGATATTTTTGCCATTTTGTACACAATTTGGCCTCAAGATACCATTTAGAAATTAGGACTTCATTTACTGTCCATAGTAGTCAAAGATTTCTATTTACTCGAAGTGTAAACTTCATAATCTCGTTTCAAACATCGCCTATACGCCCATATGTTCTTTTCATTCCCCCTAACATATGTTTTTAAGAAAAACGCTTGATAGATATACGATAACTAGATAGTACTCGAAGATACAAATTCGGGAAGCTATAACTGTCCCAGATTGGAGGTCAACAAGAAAAGTTATGGCTAATTCGGTAAAATTTATCAATATGCATAATCACGTCTAAGCCCGAATGTCCTTTTCTTATCATTTCGCTTAAGTTTTTAAGGATATTTTGGCCATTTTGTATCCGATTTTGCCCCAAAATACCATTTAGAAATCAGAACTTCATTTGCTGTCCATAGTAGTCAAAGATTTCTATTTACTCGAAGTGTAAACTTCATAAAATCGTTTCAAACATCGCCTGTACGCCCATATGTCCTTTTCATTCCCCCTAACATATGTTTTTAAGGAAAACGCTTGATAGATATACGATAACTAGATAGTACTCGAAGATACAAATTCGGGAAGGTGTAACTGTCCCAGATTGGAGATGAATAAGCCAAGTTATGGTGAATTCGGTAAAATTTATCAAAATTTATTTATGCAAAATCACGTATAAGCCCGAATGTCCTTTTCTCATCCTTTCGCTTAAGTTTTTAAGGATATTTTGGCCATTTTGTATCCGATTTTGCCCCAAGATACCATTTAGAAATCAGGACTTCATTTGCTGTCCATAATAGTCAAAGATTTCTATTTACTCGAAGTGTAAACTTCATAAAATCGTTTCAAACATCGCCTATACGCCCATATGTCCTTTTCTCGCCCCCTAACTTATGTTTTTAAGGAAAGCGCTTGATAGGTATACGATAACTAGATAGTACTCGAAGATACAAATTCGGGAAGGTATAACTGTCCCAGATTGGAGGTGAACAAGCCAAGTTATGGCGAATTCGGTAAAATTTATCAAAATTTATTTATGCAAAATCACGTATTAGCCCGAATGTCCTTTTCTCATCCTTTCGCTTAGGGTTTTAAGGATATTTTTGCCATTTTGTATCCGATTTTGCCCCAAGATACCATTTAGAAACCAGGACTTCATTTGCTGTCCATAATAGTCAAAGATTTCTATTTACTCGAAGTGTAAACTTTTTAATCTCGTTTCAAACATCGACTATACGCCCATATATCCTTTTCTTGCCCCTAACTAATGTTTTTAAGGAAAACGCTTGATAGATATACGATAACTAGATAGTACTCGAAGATACAAATTCGGGAAGGTATATCTGTCCCAGATTGGAGGTGAACAAGCCAAGTTATGGCGAATTCGGTAAAATTTATCAATATGCATAATCACGTCTAAGCCCGAATGTCCTTTTCTCATCCTTTCGCTTAGGGTTTTAAGGATATTTTGGCCATTTTGTATCCGAT
The DNA here is from genome assembly GCA_035047325.1 of Drosophila vallismaia. Lineage (NCBI taxonomy): Eukaryota > Metazoa > Arthropoda > Insecta > Diptera > Drosophilidae > Drosophila > Drosophila vallismaia. The sequence goes on along the minus strand of JAWNPU010000090.1, from coordinate 18,845,190 downwards.
TTTGCCCCAAGATACCATTTAGAAATCCGGACTTCATTTTCTGTCCATAATAGTCAAAGATTTCTATTTACTCGAAGTGTAAACTTCATAAAATCGTTTCAAACATCGCCTGTACGCCCATATGTCCTTTTCATTCCCCCTAACATATGTTTTTAAGGAAAACGCTTGATAGATATACGATAACTAGATAGTACTCGAAGATACAAATTCGGGAAGGTATAACTGTCCTAGATTGGAGGTGAACAAGCCAAGTTATGGCGAATTCGGTAAAATTTATCAAAATTTATTTATGCAAAATCACGTATAAGCCCGAATGTCCTTTTCTCATCCTTTCGCTTAAGTTTTTAAGGATATTTTTGCCATTTTGTATCCGATTTTGCCCCGAGATACCATTTAGAAATCAGGACTTCATTTGCTGTCCATAATAGTCAAAGATTTCTATTTAATCGAAGTGTAAACTTCATAAAATCGTTTCAAACATCGCCTATACGCCCATATGTCCTTTTCTCGCCCCCTAACTTATGTTTTTAAGGAAAGCGCTTAATAGGTATACGATAACTAGATAGTACTCGAAGATACAAATTCGGGAAGGTATAACTGTCCCAGATTGGAGGTGAACAAGCCAAGTTATGGCGAATTCGGTAAAATTTATCAAAATTTATTTATGCAAAATCACGTATTAGCCCGAATGTCCTTTTCTCATCCTTTCGCTTAGGGTTTTAAGGATATTTTTGCCATTTTGTATCCGATTTTGCCCCAAGATACCATTTAGAAACCAGGACTTCATTTGCTGTCCATAATAGTCAAAGATTTCTATTTACTCGAAGTGTAAACTTTTTAATCTCGTTTCAAACATCGACTATACGCCCATATATCCTTTTCTTGCCCCTAACTAATGTTTTTAAGGAAAACGCTTGATAGATATACGATAACTAGATAGTACTCGAAGATACAAATTCGGGAAGGTATATCTGTCCCAGATTGGAGGTGAACAAGCCAAGTTATGGCGAATTCGGTAAAATTTATCAATATGCATAATCACGTCTAAGCCCGAATGTCCTTTTCTCATCCTTTCGCTTAGGGTTTTAAGGATATTTTGGCCATTTTGTATCCGATTTTGCCCCAAGATACCATTTAGAAATCCGGACTTCATTTGCTGTCCATAATAGCCAAAGATTTCTATTTAGTCAAAGTGTAAACTTCATAAAATCGTTTCAAACATCGCCTGTACGCCCATATGTCCTTTTCTCGCCCCCTAACTAATGTTTTTAAGGAAAACGCTTCATAGATATACGATAACTAGATAGTACTCGAAGATACAAATTCGGGACGGTATAACTGTCCCAGATTGGAGGTGAACAAGCCAAGTTATGGCGAATTCGGTAAAATTTATCAATATGCATAATCACGTCTAAGCCCGAATGTCCTTTTCTCATCCTTTCGCTTAGGGTTTTAAGGATATTTTTGCCATTTTGTATCCGATTTTGCCCCAAAATACCATTTAGAAATCAGGACTTCATTTGCTGTCCATAGTAGTCAAAGATTTCTATTTACTCGAAGTGTAAACTTCATAAAATCGTTTCAAACATCGCCTGTACGCCCATATGTCCTTTTCATTCCCCCTAACATATGTTTTTAAGGAAAACGCTTGATAAATATACGATAACTAGATAGTACTCGAAGATACAAATTCGGGAAGGTATAACTGTCCCAGATTGGAGGTGAACAAGCCAAGTTATGGCGAAATCGGTAAAATTTATCAAAATTTATTTATGCAAAATCACATATTAGCCCGAATGTCCTTTTTTCATCTTTTCGCTTATGGTTTTAAGGATATTTTTGACATTTTGTATCCGATTTTGCCCCAAGATACCATTTAGAAATCCGGACTTCATTTTCTGTCCATAATAGTCAAAGATTTCTATTTACTCGAAGTGTAAACTTCATAAAATCGTTTCAAACATCGCCTGTACGCCCATATGTCCTTTTCATTCCCCCTAACATATGTTTTTAAGGAAAACGCTTGATAGATATACGATAACTAGATAGTACTCGAAGATACAAATTCGGGAAGGTATAACTGTCCCAGATTGGAGGTGAACAAGCCAAGTTATGGTGAATTCGGTAAAATTTATCAAAATTTATTTATGCAAAATCACGTATAAGCCCGAATGTCCTTTTCTCATCATTTCGCTTAAGTTTTTAAGGATATTTTTGCCATTTTGTATCCGATTTTTCCCCAAGATACCATTTAGAAATCAGGACTTCATTTGCTGTCCATAATAGTCAAAGATTTCTATTTACTCGAAGTGTAAACTTCATAAAATCGTTTCAAACATCGCCTATACGCCCATATGTCCTTTTCTCGCCCCCTAACTTATGTTTTTAAGGAAAGCGCTTAATAGGTATACGATAACTAGATAGTACTCGAAGATACAAATTCGGGAAGGTATAACTGTCCCAGATTGGAGGTGAACAAGCCAAGTTATGGTGAATTCGGTAAAATTTATCAAAATTTATTTATGCAAAATCACGTATAAGCCCGAATGTCCTTTTCTCATCATTTCGCTTAAGTTTTTAAGGATATTTTTGCCATTTTGTATCCGATTTTTCCCCAAGATACCATTTAGAAATCAGGACTTCATTTGCTGTCCATAATAGTCAAAGATTTCTATTTACTCGAAGTGTAAACTTCATAAAATCGTTTCAAACATCGCCTATACGCCCATATGTCCTTTTCTCGCCCCCTAACTTATGTTTTTAAGGAAAGCGCTTAATAGGTATACGATAACTAGATAGTACTCGAAGATACAAATTCGGGAAGGTATAACTGTCCCAGATTGGAGGTAAACAAGCCAAGTTATGGTGAATTCGGTAAAATTTATCAAAATTTATTTATGCAAAATCACGTATAAGCCCGAATGTCCTTTTCTCATCATTTCGCTTAAGTTTTTAAGGATATTTTTGCCATTTTGTATCCGATTTTGCCCCAAGATACCATTTAGAAACCAGGACTTCATTTGCTGTCCATAATAGTCAAAGATTTCTATTTACTCGAAGTGTAAACTTTTTAATCTCGTTTCAAACATCGACTATACGCCCATATATCCTTTTCTTGCCCCTAACTAATGTTTTTAAGGAAAACGCTTGATAGGTATACGATAACTAGATAGTACTCGAAGATACAAATTCGGGAAGGTATAACTGTCCCAGATTGGTGGTAAACAAGCCAAGTAATGGCGAATTCGGTAAAATTTATTTGAAAAAATCATGATGTTACACCTTTCAAAATTTGCGAAAATCGGCATTGTCCCAAAATTATGGTTTTAAGACACTCTTTTGCAAATATTTTATACATTTGTTATCCGATTTCAAAAAGGAATACCTTTTTTGAAATCAGAACTCCATTCTCTCTCAAACTGCATTAAAAGATTGCAAAAGTAGAACAAAAAAATTTTGATCGATTTTTGCAAAAAATCATGATGTTACCCCTTTCAAAATTTTGAAAAATCGGCTTAATTTTTTTTTTTTTAGTTTCTCGGATTCTTTGATGCAGATCGAAGCAGACTTAAGCCCTGATTCAAAAACGGCATTTCGTTTCAAAATCGGTTGACAATTAGCTCAGATACTCGAATAAAACTCTTCAAAAACTGGAAATTTTAGAATTTCAAACAACGGGAATGAGAAATATTAAAAAAACTAATTTTCTCATACTTTTACTTAAGTTTTTAGTGATATTTTTGCCATTTTGTACACAATTTGGCCTCAAGATACCATTTAGAAATTAGGACTTCATTTGCTGTCCATAGTAGTCAAAGATTTCTATTTACTCGAAGTGTAAACTTCATAATCTCGTTTCAAACATCGCCTATACGCCCATATGTTCTTTTCATTCCCCCTAACATATGTTTTTAAGAAAAACGCTTGATAGATATACGATAACTAGATAGTACTCGAAGATACAAATTCGGGAAGCTATAACTGTCCCAGATTGGAGGTCAACAAGAAAAGTTATGGCTAATTCGGTAAAATTTATCAATATGCATAATCACGTCTAAGCCCGAATGTCCTTTTCTTATCATTTCGCTTAAGTTTTTAAGGATATTTTGGCCATTTTGTATCCGATTTTGCCCCAAAATACCATTTAGAAATCAGGACTTCATTTGCTGTCCATAGTAGTCAAAGATTTCTATTTACTCGAAGTGTAAACTTCATAAAATCGTTTCAAACATCGCCTGTACGCCCATATGTCCTTTTCATTCCCCCTAACATATGTTTTTAAGGAAAACGCTTGATAGATATACGATAACTAGATAGTACTCGAAGATACAAATTCGGGAAGGTATAACTGTCCCAGATTGGAGATGAACAAGCCAAGTTATGGTGAATTCGGTAAAATTTATCAAAATTTATTTATGCAAAATCACGTATAAGCCCGAATGTCCTTTTCTCATCCTTTCGCTTAAGTTTTTAAGGATATTTTGGCCATTTTGTATCTGATTTTGCCCCAAGATACCATTTAGAAATCAGGACTTCATTTGCTGTCCATAATAGTCAAAGATTTCTATTTACTCGAAGTGTAAACTTCATAAAATCGTTTCAAACATCGCCTATACGCCCATATGTCCTTTTCTCGCCCCCTAACTTATGTTTTTAAGGAAAGCGCTTGATAGGTATACGATAACTAGATAGTACTCGAAGATACAAATTCGGGAAGGTATAACTGTCCCAGATTGGAGGTGAACAAGCCAAGTTATGGCGAATTCGGTAAAATTTATCAATATGCATAATCACGTCTAAGCCCGAATGTACTTTTCTCATCCTTTCGCTTAGGGTTTTAAGGATATTTTTGCCATTTTGTATCCGATTTTGCCCCAAGATACCATTTAGAAATCCGGACTTCATTTGCTGTCCATAATAGTCAAAGATTTCTATTTACTCGAAGTGTAAACTTCATAAAATCGTTTCAAACATCGCCTATACGCCCATATGTCCTTTTCTCGCCCCCTTACTTAAGTTTTTAAGGAAAGCGCTTAATAGGTATACGATAACTAGATAGTACTCGAAGATACAAATTCGGGAAGGTATAACTGTCCCAGATTGGAGGTGAACAAGCCAAGTTATGGCGAAATCGGTAAAATTTATCAAAATTTATTTATGCAAAATCACATATTAGCCCGAATGTCCTTTTCTCATCCTTTCGCTTAGGGTTTTAAGGATATTTTTGCCATTTTGTATCTGATTTTGCCCCAAGATACCATTTAGAAACCAGGACTTCATTTGCTGTCCATAATAGTCAAAGATTTCTATTTACTCGAAGTGTAAACTTTATAATCTCGTTTCAAACATCCACTATACGCCCATATATCCTTTTCTTGCCCCTAACTAATGTTTTTAAGGAAAACGCTTGATAGATATACGATAACTAGATAGTACTCGAAGATACAAATTCGGGAAGGTATAACTGTCCCAGATTGGAGGTGAACAAGCCAAGTTATGGCGAATTCGGTAAAATTTATCAATATGCATAATCACGTCTAAGCCCGAATGTCCTTTTCTCATCCTTTCGCTTAGGGTTTTAAGGATATTTTGGCCATTTTGTATCCGATTTTGCCCCAAGATACCATTTAGAAATCCGGACTTCATTTGCTGTCCATAATAGGCAAAGATTTCTATTTAGTCGAAGTGTAAACTTCATAAAATCGTTTCAAACATCGCCTGTACGCCCATATGTCCTTTTCTCGCCCCCTAACTAATGTTTTTAAGGAAAACGCTTGATAGATATACGATAACTAGATAGTACTCGAAGATACAAATTCGGGAAGGTATAACTGTCCCAGATTGGAGGTGAACAAGCCAAGTTATGGCGAATTCGGTAAAATTTATCAATATGCATAATCACGTCTAAGCCCGAATGTCCTTTTCTCATCCTTTCGCTTAGGGTTTTAAGGATATTTTTGCCATTTTGTATCCGATTTTTCCCCAAGATACCATTTAGAAATCCGGACTTCATTTGCTGTCCATAGTAGTCAAAGATTTCTATTTACTCGAAGTGTAAACTTCATAAAATCGTTTCAAACATCGCCTGTACGCCCATATGTCCTTTTCATTCCCCCTAACATATGTTTTTAAGGAAAACGCTTGATAGATATACGATAACTAGATAGTACTCGAAAATACAAATTCGGGAAGGTATAACTGTCCCAGATTGGAGGTGAACAAGCCAAGTTATGGCGAAATCGGTAAAATTTATCAAAATTTATTTATGCAAAATCACATATTAGCCCGAATGTCCTTTTCTCATCCTTTCGCTTAGGGTTTTAAGGATATTTTTGCCATTTTGTATCCGATTTTGCCCCAAGATACCATTTAGAAATCCTGACTTCATTTTCTGTCCATAATAGTCAAAGATTTCTATTTACTCGAAGTGTAAACTTCATAAAATCGTTTCAAACATCGCCTGTACGCCCATATGTCCTTTTCATTCCCCCTAACATATGTTTTTAAGGAAAACGCTTGATAGATATACGATAACTAGATAGTACTCGAAGATACAAATTCGGGAAGGTATAACTGTCCCAGATTGGAGGTGAACAAGCCTAGTTATGGCGAATTCGGTAAAATTTATCAAAATTTATTTATGCAAAATCACGTATAAGCCCGAATGTCCTTTTCTCATCCTTTCGCTTAAGTTTTTAAGGATATTTTTGCCATTTTGTATCCGATTTTGCCCCAAGATACCATTTAGAAATCAGGACTTCATTTGCTGTCCATAATAGTCAAAGATTTCTATTTACTCGAAGTGTAAACTTCATAAAATCGTTTCAAACATCGCCTATACGCCCATATGTCCTTTTCTCGCCCCCTTACTTAAGTTTTTAAGGAAAGCGCTTAATAGGTATACGATAACTAGATAGTACTCGAAGATACAAATTCGGGAAGGTATAACTGTCCCAGATTGGAGGTGAACAAGCCAAGTTATGGCGAAATCGGTAAAATTTATCAAAATTTATTTATGCAAAATCACATATTAGCCCGAATGTCCTTTTCTCATCCTTTCGCTTAGGGTTTTAAGGATATTTTTGCCATTTTGTATCTGATTTTGCCCCAAGATACCATTTAGAAACCAGGACTTCATTTGCTGTCCATAATAGTCAAAGATTTCTATTTACTCGAAGTGTAAACTTTATAATCTCGTTTCAAACATCCACTATACGCCCATATATCCTTTTCTTGCCCCTAACTAATGTTTTTAAGGAAAACGCTTGATAGATATACGATAACTAGATAGTACTCGAAGATACAAATTCGGGAAGGTATAACTGTCCCAGATTGGAGGTGAACAAGCCAAGTTATGGCGAATTCGGTAAAATTTATCAATATGCATAATCACGTCTAAGCCCGAATTTCCTTTTCTCATCCTTTCGCTTAGGGTTTTAAGGATATTTTGGCCATTTTGTATCCGATTTTGCCCCAAGATACCATTTAGAAATCCGGACTTCATTTGCTGTCCATAATAGGCAAAGATTTCTATTTAGTCGAAGTGTAAACTTCATAAAATCGTTTCAAACATCGCCTGTACGCCCATATGTCCTTTTCTCGCCCCCTAACTAATGTTTTTAAGGAAAACGCTTGATAGATATACGATAACTAGATAGTACTCGAAGATACAAATTCGGGAAGGTATAACTGTCCCAGATTGGAGGTGAACAAGCCAAGTTATGGCGAATTCGGTAAAATTTATCAAAATTTATTTATGAAAAATCACGTATTAGCCCGAATGTCCTTTTCTCATACTTTCGCTTAGGGTTTTAAGGATATTTTTGCCATTTTGTATCCGATTTTGCCCCAAGATACCATTTAGAAATCCGGACTTCATTTGCTGTCCATAATAATCAAAGATTTCTATTTACTCGAAGTGTAAACTTCATAAAATCGTTTCAAACATCGCCTGTACGCCCATATGTCCTTTTCATTCCCCCTAACATATGTTTTTAAGGAAAACGCTTGATAGATATACGATAACTAGATAGTACTCAAAGATACAAATTCGGGAAGCTATAACTGTCCCAGATTGGAGGTCAACAAGAAAAGTTATGGCTAATTCGGTAAAATTTATCAATATGCATAATCACGTCTAAGCCCGATTGTCCTTTTCTCATCCTTTCGCTTAGGGTTTTAAGGATATTTTTGCCATTTTGTATCCGATTTTGCCCCAAGATACCATTTAGAAATCCGGACTTCATTTGCTGTCCATAGTAGTCAAAGATTTCTATTTACTCGAAGTGTAAACTTCATAAAATCGTTTCAAACATCGCCTGTACGCCCATATGTCCTTTTCATTCCCCCTAACATATGTTTTTAAGGAAAACGCTTGATAGATATACGATAACTAGATAGTACTCGAAAATACAAATTCGGGAAGGTATAACTGTCCCAGATTGGAGGTGAACAAGCCAAGTTATGGCGAAATCGGTAAAATTTATCAAAATTTATTTATGCAAAATCACATATTAGCCCGAATGTCCTTTTCTCATCCTTTCGCTTAGGGTTTTAAGGATATTTTTGCCATTTTGTATCCGATTTTGCCCCAAGATACCATTTAGAAATCCTGACTTCCTTTTCTGTCCATAATAGTCAAAGATTTCTATTTACTCGAAGTGTAAACTTCATAAAATCGTTTCAAACATCGCCTATACGCCCATATGTCCTTTTCTCGCCCCCTTACTTAAGTTTTTAAGGAAAGCGCTTAATAGGTATACGATAACTAGATAGTACTCGAAGATACAAATTCGGGAAGGTATAACTGTCCCAGATTGGAGGTGAACAAGCCAAGTTATGGCGAAATCGGTAAAATTTATCAAAATTTATTTATGCAAAATCACATATTAGCCCGAATGTCCTTTTCTCATCCTTTCGCTTAGGGTTTTAAGGATATTTTTGCCATTTTGTATCTGATTTTGCCCCAAGATACCATTTAGAAACCAGGACTTCATTTGCTGTCCATAATAGTCAAAGATTTCTATTTACTCGAAGTGTAAACTTTATAATCTCGTTTCAAACATCCACTATACGCCCATATATCCTTTTCTTGCCCCTAACTAATGTTTTTAAGGAAAACGCTTGATAGATATACGATAACTAGATAGTACTCGAAGATACAAATTCGGGAAGGTATAACTGTCCCAGATTGGAGGTGAACAAGCCAAGTTATGGCGAATTCGGTAAAATTTATCAATATGCATAATCACGTCTAAGCCCGAATTTCCTTTTCTCATCCTTTCGCTTAGGGTTTTAAGGATATTTTGGCCATTTTGTATCCGATTTTGCCCCAAGATACCATTTAGAAATCCGGACTTCATTTGCTGTCCATAATAGGCAAAGATTTCTATTTAGTCGAAGTGTAAACTTCATAAAATCGTTTCAAACATCGCCTGTACGCCCATATGTCCTTTTCTCGCCCCCTAACTAATGTTTTTAAGGAAAACGCTTGATAGATATACGATAACTAGATAGTACTCGAAGATACAAATTCGGGAAGGTATAACTGTCCCAGATTGGAGGTGAACAAGCCAAGTTATGGCGAATTCGGTAAAATTTATCAAAATTTATTTATGAAAAATCACGTATTAGCCCGAATGTCCTTTTCTCATACTTTCGCTTAGGGTTTTAAGGATATTTTTGCCATTTTGTATCCGATTTTGCCCCAAGATACCATTTAGAAATCCGGACTTCATTTGCTGTCCATAATAATCAAAGATTTCTATTTACTCGAAGTGTAAACTTCATAAAATCGTTTCAAACATCGCCTGTACGCCCATATGTCCTTTTCATTCCCCCTAACATATGTTTTTAAGGAAAACGCTTGATAGATATACGATAACTAGATAGTACTCAAAGATACAAATTCGGGAAGCTATAACTGTCCCAGATTGGAGGTCAACAAGAAAAGTTATGGCTAATTCGGTAAAATTTATCAATATGCATAATCACGTCTAAGCCCGATTGTCCTTTTCTCATCCTTTCGCTTAGGGTTTTAAGGATATTTTTGCCATTTTGTATCCGATTTTGCCCCAAGATACCATTTAGAAATCCGGACTTCATTTGCTGTCCATAGTAGTCAAAGATTTCTATTTACTCGAAGTGTAAACTTCATAAAATCGTTTCAAACATCGCCTGTACGCCCATATGTCCTTTTCATTCCCCCTAACATATGTTTTTAAGGAAAACGCTTGATAGATATACGATAACTAGATAGTACTCGAAGATACAAATTCGGGAAGGTATAACTGTCCCAGATTGGAGGTGAACAAGCCTAGTTATGGCGAATTCGGTAAAATTTATCAAAATTTATTTATGCAAAATCACGTATAAGCCCGAATGTCCTTTTCTCATCCTTTCGCTTAAGTTTTTAAGGATATTTTTGCCATTTTGTATCCGATTTTGCCCCAAAATACCATTTAGAAATCAGGACTTCTTTTGCTGTCCATAATAGTCAAAGATTTCTATTTACTCGAAGTGTAAACTTCATAAAATCGTTTCAAACATCGCCTATACGCCCATATGTCCTTTTCTCGCCCCCTAACTTATGTTTTTAAGGAAAGCGCTTAATAGGTATACGATAACTAGATAGTACTCGAAGATACAAATTCGGGAAGGTATAACTGTCCCAGATTGGAGGTAAACAAGCCAAGTTATGGCGAATTCGGTAAAATTTATCAATATGCATAATCACGTCTAAGCCCGAATGTCCTTTTCTCATCCTTTCGCTTAGGGTTTTAAGGATATTTTGGCCATTTTGTATCCGATTTTTCCCCAAGATACCATTTAGAAATCCGGACTTCATTTGCTGTCCATAATAGCCAAAGATTTCTATTTAGTCGAAGTGTAAACTTCATAAAATCGTTTCAAACATCGCCTATACGCCCATATGTCCTTTTCTCGCCCCCTAACTTATGTTTTTAAGGAAAGCGCTTGATAGGTATACGATAACTAGATAGTACTCGAAGATACAAATTCGGGAAGGTATAACTGTCCCAGATTGGAGGTGAACAAGCCAAGTTATGGCGAATTCGGTAAAATTTATCAATATGCATAATCACGTCTAAGCCCGAATGTCCTTTTCTCATCCTTTCGCTTAGGGTTTTAAGGATATTTTTGCCATTTTGTATCCGATTTTGCCCCAAGATACCATTTAGAAATCCGGACTTCATTTGCTGTCCATAATAGTCAAAGATTTCTATTTACTCGAAGTGTAAACTTCATGATCTCGTTTCAAACATCGCCTATACGCCCATATGTCCTTTTCTTGCCCCCTAACTTATGTTTTTAAGAAAAACGCATGATAGATATACGATAACTAGATAGTACTCGAAGATACAAATTCGGGAAGGTATAACTGTCCCAGATTGGAGGTCAACAAGAAAAGTTATGGCTAATTCGGTAAAATTTATCAAAATTTATTTATGCAAAATCACGTATAAGCCCGAATGTCCTTTTCTTATCATTTCGCTTAAGTTTTTAAGGATATTTTGGCCATTTTGTATCCGATTTTGCCCCAAAATACCATTTAGAAATCAGGACTTCATTTGCTGTCCATAGTAGTCAAAGATTTCTATTTACTCGAAGTGTAAACTTCATAAAATCGTTTCAAACATCGCCTGTACGCCCATATGTCCTTTTCATTCCCCCTAACATATGTTTTTAAGGAAAACGCTTGATAGATATACGATAACTAGATAGTACTCGAAAATACAAATTCGGGAAGGTATAACTGTCCCAGATTGGAGGTGAACAAGCCAAGTTATGGCGAATTCGGTAAAATTTATTAAAATTTATTTATGCAAAATCACGTATAAGCCCGAATGTCCTTTTCTCATCCTTTCGCTTAAGTTTTTAAGGATATTTTTGCCATTTTGTATCCGATTTTGCCCCAAGATACCATTTAGAAATCCGGACTTCATTTGCTGTCCATAATAGTCAAAGATTTCTATTTACTCGAAGTGTAAACTTCATAAAATCGTTTCAAACATCGCCTGTACGCCCATATGTCCTTTTCATTCCCCCTAACATATGTTTTTAAGGAAAACGCTTGATAGATATACGATAACTAGATAGTACTCGAAAATACAAATTCGGGAAGGTATAACTGTCCCAGATTGGAGGTGAACAAGCCAAGTTATGGCGAAATCGGTAAAATTTATCAAAATTTATTTATGCAAAATCACATATTAGCCCGAATGTCCTTTTCTCATCCTTTCGCTTAGGGTTTTAAGGATATTTTTGCCATTTTGTATCCGATTTTGCCCCAAGATACCATTTAGAAATCCTGACTTCATTTAGCTGTCCATAATAGTCAAAGATTTCTATTTACTCGAAGTGTAAACTTCATAAAATCGTTTCAAACATCGCCTGTACGCCCATATGTCCTTTTCATTCCCCCTAACATATGTTTTTAAGGAAAACGCTTGATAGATATACGATAACTAGATAGTACTCGAAGATACAAATTCGGGAAGGTATAACTGTCCCAGATTGGAGGTGAACAAGCCAAGTTATGGCGAATTCGGTAAAATTTATCAAAATTTATTTATGCAAAATCACGTATAAGCCCGAATGTCCTTTTCTCATCCTTTCGCTTAAGTTTTTAAGGATATTTTTGCCATTTTGTATCCGATTTTGCCCCAAGATACCATTTAGAAATCAGGACTTCATTTGCTGTCCATAATAGTCAAAGATTTCTATTTACTCGAAGTGTAAACTTCATAAAATCGTTTCAAACATCGCCTATACGCCCATATGTCCTTTTCTCGCCCCCTAACTTATGTTTTTAAGGAAAGCGCTTAATAGGTATACGATAACTAGATAGTACTCGAAGATACAAATTCGGAAAGGTATAACTGTCCCAGATTGGAGGTGAACAAGCCAAGTTATGGCGAATTCGGTAAAATTTATCAATATGCATAATCACGTCTAAGCCCGAATGTCCTTTTCTCATCCTTTCGCTTAGGGTTTTAAGGATATTTTGGCCATTTTGTATCCGATTTTTCCCCAAGATACCATTTAGAAATCCGGACTTCATTTGCTGTCCATAATAGCCAAAGATTTCTATTTAGTCGAAGTGTAAACTTCATAAAATCGTTTCAAACATCGCCTATACGCCCATATATCCTTTTCTCGCCCCCTAACTTATGTTTTTAAGGAAAGCGCTTGATAGTTATACGATAACTAGATAGTACTCGAAGATACAAATTCGGGAAGGTATAACTGTCCCAGATTGGAGGTGAACAAGCCAAGTTATGGCGAATTCGGTAAAATTTATCAATATGCATAATCACGTCTAAGCCCGAATGTCCTTTTCTCATCCTTTCGCTTAGGGTTTTAAGGATATTTTTGCCATTTTGTATCCGATTTTGCCCCAAGATACCATTTAGAAATCCGGACTTCATTTGCTGTCCATAATAGTCAAAGATTTCTATTTACTCGAAGTGTAAACTTCATAAAATCGTTTCAAACATCGCCTATACGCCCATATGTCCTGTTCTTGCCCCCTAACTTATGTTTTTAAGAAAAACGCATGATAGATATACGATAACTAGATAGTACTCGAAGATACAAATTCGGGAAGCTATAACTATCCCAGATTGGAGGTCAACAAGAAAAGTTATGGCTAATTCGGTAAAATTTATCAAAATTTATTTATGCAAAATCACGTATAAGCCCGAATGTCCTTTTCTTATCCTTTCGCTTAAGTTTTTAAGGATATTTTGGCCATTTTGTATCCGATTTTGCCCCAAAATACCATTTAGAAATCAGGACTTCATTTGCTGTCCATAGTAGTCAAAGATTTCTATTTACTCGAAGTGTAAACTTCATAAAATCGTTTCAAACATCGCCTGTACGCCCATATGTCCTTTTCATTCCCCCTAACATATGTTTTTAAGGAAAACGCTTGATAGATATACGATAACTAGATAGTACTCGAAGATACAAATTCGGGAAGGTATAACTGTCCCAGATTGGAGGTGAACAAGCCAAGTTATGGCGAATTCGGTAAAATTTATTAAAATTTATTTATGCAAAATCACGTATAAGCCCGAATGTCCTTTTCTCATCCTTTCGCTTAAGTTTTTAAGGATATTTTTGCCATTTTGTATCCGATTTTGCCCCAAGATACCATTTAGAAATCCGGACTTCATTTGCTGTCCATAATAGTCAAAGATTTCTATTTACTCGAAGTGTAAACTTCATAAAATCGTTTCAAACATCGCCTATACGCCCATATGTCCTTTTCTCGCTTCCTAACTTATGTTTTTAAGGAAAGCGCTTGATAGGTATACGATAACTAGATAGTACTCGAAGATACAAATTCGGGAAGGTATAACTGTCCCAGATTGGAGGTGAACAAGCCAAGTTATGGCGAAATCGGTAAAATTTATCAAAATTTATTTATGCAAAATCACATATTAGCCCGAATGTCCTTTTCTCATCCTTTCGCTTAGGGTTTTAAGGATATTTTTGCCATTTTGTATCCGATTTTGCCCCAAGATACCATTTAGAAATCCGGACTTCATTTTCTGTCCATAATAGTCAAAGATTTCTATTTACTCGAAGTGTAAACTTCATAAAATCGTTTCAAACATCGCCTGTACGCCCATATGTCCTTTTCATTCCCCCTAACATATGTTTTTAAGGAAAACGCTTGATAGATATACGATAACTAGATAGTACTCGAAGATACAAATTCGGGAAGGTATAACTGTCCCAGATTGGAGGTGAACAAGCCAAGTTATGGCGAATTCGGTAAAATTTATCAATATGCATAATCACGTCTAAGCCCGAATGTCCTTTTCTCATCCTTTCGCTTAGGGTTTTAAGGATATTTTGGCCATTTTGTATCCGATTTTTCCCCAAGATACCATTTAGAAATCCGGACTTCATTTGCTGTCCATAATAGCCAAAGATTTCTATTTAGTCGAAGTGTAAACTTCATAAAATCGTTTCAAACATCGCCTATACGCCCATATGTCCTTTTCTCGCCCCCTAACTTATGTTTTTAAGGAAAGCGCTTGATAGGTATACGATAACTAGATAGTACTCGAAGATACAAATTCGGGAAGGTATAACTGTCCCAGATTGGAGGTGAACAAGCCAAGTTATGGCGAATTCGGTAAAATTTATCAATATGCATAATCACGTCTAAGCCCGAATGTCCTTTTCTCATCCTTTCGCTTAGGGTTTTAAGGATATTTTGGCCATTTTGTATCCGATTTTGCCCCAAGATACCATTTAGAAATCCGGACTTCATTTGCTGTCCATAATAGCCAAAGATTTCTATTTAGTCGAAGTGTAAACTTCATAAAATCGTTTCAAACATCGCCTATACGCCCATATGTCCTTTTCTCGCCCCCTAACTTATGTTTTTAAGGAAAGCGCTTGATAGGTATACGATAACTAGATAGTACTCAAAGATACAAATTCGGAAGGTATAACTGTCCCAGATTGGTGGTAAACAAGCCAAGTAATGGCGAATTCGGTAAAATTTATTTGAAAAAATCATGATGTTACACCTTTCAAAATTTGCGAAAATCGGCTTTGTCCCAAAATGATGGTTTTAAGACACTCTTTTGCAAATATTTTATACATTTGTTTTCCGATTTCAAAAAGGAATACCTTTTTTGAAATCAGAACTCCATTCTCTCTCAAACTGCATTAAAAGATTGCAAAAGTAGAACAAAAAAATTTTGATCGATTTTTGCAAAAAATCATGATGTTACCCCTTTCAAAATTTTGAAAAATCGGCTTAATTTTTTTTTTTAGTTTCTCGGATTCTTTGATGCAGATCGAAGCAGACTTAAGCCCTGATTCAAAAACGGCATTTCGTTTCAAAATCGGTTGACAATTAGCTCAGATACTCGAATAAAACTCTTCCAAAACTGGAAATTTTAGAATTTCAAACAACGGGAATGAGACATATTAAAAAAACTAATTTTCTCATACTTTTACTTAAGTTTTTAGTGATAGTTTTGCCATTTTGTACACAATTTGGCCTCAAGATACCATTTAGAAATCAGGACTTCATTTGCTGTCCATAATAGTCAATGATTTCTATTTACTCGAAGTGTAAACTTCATAATCTCGTTTCAAACATCGCCTATACTAATGTTTTTAAGAAAAACGCTTGATAGATATACGATAACTAGATAGTACTCGAAGATACAAATTCGGGAAGCTATAACTGTCCCAGATTGGAGGTCAACAAGAAAAGTTATGGCTAATTCGGTAAAATTTATCAATATGCATAATCACGTCTAAGCCCGAATGTCCTTTTCTTATCATTTCGCTTAAGTTTTTAAGGATATTTTTGCCATTTTGTATCCGATTTTGCCCCAAAATACCATTTAGAAATCAGGACTTCATTTGCTGTCCATAGTAGTCAAAGATTTCTATTTACTCGAAGTGTAAACTTCAAAAAATCGTTTCAAACATCGCCTGTACGCGCATATGTCCTTTTCATTCCCCCTAACATATGTTTTTAAGGAAAACGCTTGATAGATATACGATAACTAGATAGTACTCGAAGATACAAATTCGGGAAGGTATAACTGTCCCAGATTGGAGGTGAACAAGCCAAGTTATGGTGAATTCGGTAAAATTTATCAAAATTTATTTATGCAAAATCACGTATAAGCCCGAATGTCCTTTTCTCATCCTTTCGCTTAAGTTTTTAAGGATATTTTTGCCATTTTGTATCTGATTTTGTCCCAAGATACCATTTAGAAATCAGGACTTCATTTTCTGTCCATAATAGTCAAAGATTTCTATTTACTCGAAGTGTAAACTTCATAAAATCGTTTCAAACATCGCCTGTACGCCCATATGTCCTTTTCATTCCCCCTAACATATGTTTTTAAGGAAAACGCTTGATAGATATACGATAACTAGATAGTACTCGAAGATACAAATTCGGGAAGGTATAACTGTCCCAGATTGGAGGTGAACAAGCCAAGTTATGGTGAATTCGGTAAAATTTATCAAAATTTATTTATGCAAAATCACGTATAAGCCCGAATGTCCTTTTCTCATCCTTTCGCTTAAATTTTTAAGGATATTTTGGCCATTTTGTATCTGATTTTGCCCCAAGATACCATTTAGAAATCAGGACTTCATTTGCTGTCCATAATAGTCAAAGATTTCTATTTACTCGAAGTGTAAACTTCATAAAATCGTTTCAAACATCGCCTATACGCCCATATGTGCTTTTCTCGCCCCCTAACTTATGTTTTTAAGGAAAGCACTTGATAGGTATTCGATAACTAGATAGTACTCGAAGATACAAATTCGGGAAGGTATAACTGTCCCAGATTGGAGGTGAACAAGCCAAGTTATGGCGAATTCGGTAAAATTTATCAAAATTTATTTATGCAAAATCACGTATAAGCCCGAATGTCCTTTTCTCATCCTTTCGCTTAAGTTTTTAAGGATATTTTTGCCATTTTGTATCTGATTTTGCCCCAAGATACCATTTAGAAATCAGGACTTCATTTGCTGTCCATAATAGTCAAAGATTTCTATTTACTCGAAGTGTAAACTTCATAAAATCGTTTCAAACATCGCCTATACGCCCATATGTCCTTTTTTCGCCCCCTAACTTATGTTTTTAAGGAAAGCATTGATAGGTATACGATAACTAGATAGTACTCGAAGATACAAATTCGGGAAGGTATAACTGTCCCAGATTGGTGGTAAACAAGCCAAGTAATGGCGACTTCGGTAAAATTTATTTGCAAAAAATCATGATGTTACACCTTTCAAAATTTGCGAAAATCGGCATTGTCCCAAAATTATGGTTTTAAGACACTCTTTTGCAAATATATTATACATTTGTTATCCGATTTCAAAAAGGAATACCTTTTTTGAAATCAGAACTACATTCTCTCTCAAACTGCATTAAAAGATTGCAAAAGTAGAAAAAAAAAATTTTGGTCGATTTTTGCAAAAAATCATGATGTTACCCCTTTCAAAATTTTGAAAAATCGGCTTAATTTTTTTTGTTTAGTTTCTCGGATTCTTTGATGCAGATCGAAGCAGACTTAAGCCCTGATTCAAAAACGGCATTTCGTTTCAAAATCGGTTGACAATTAGCTCAGATACTCGAATAAAACTCTTTCAAAAAAGGAAATTTTAGAATTTCAAACAACGGGAATGAGACATTTTAAAAAACCCAATTTTCTCATACTTTTACTTAAGTTTTTAGCGATATTTTTGGCATTTTGTACACAGTTTGGCCCCAAGATACCATTTAGAAATCAGGACTTCATTTGCTATCGATAATAGTCAAAGATTTCTATTTACTCGAAGTGTAAACTTCATAAAATCGTTTCAAACATCGCCTGTACGCCCATATGTCCTTTTCATTCCCCCTAACATATGTTTTTAAGGAAAACGCTTGATAGATATACGATAACTAGATAGTACTCGAAGATACAAATTCGGGAAGGTATAACTGCCCCAGATTGGAGGTGAACAAGCCAAGTTATGGCGAATTCGGTAAAATTTATCAAAATTTATTTATGCAAAATCACATATAAGCCAGAATGTCCTTTTTTCATCCTTTCGCTTAGAGTTTTAAGGATATTTTTAACACTTTGTATCCGATTTTTCCCCAAGATACCATTTAGAAATCCGGACCTAATTTGCTGTCCATAATAGTCAAAGATTTCTATTTACTCGAAGTGTAAACTTCATAAAATCGTTTCAAACATCGCCTATACGCCCATATGTCCTTTTCTCGCTCCCTAACTTATGTTTTTAAGGAAAGCGCTTGATAGGTATACGATAACTAGATAGTACTCGAAGATACAAATTCGGGAAGGTATAACTGTCCCAGATTGGAGGTGAACAAGCCAAGTTATGGCGAATTCGGTAAAATTTATCAAAATTTATTTATGCAAAATCACATATAAGCCCGAATGTCCTTTTTTCATCTTTTCGTTTAGAGTTTTAAGGATATTTTTAACACTTTGTATCCGATTTTGCCCCAAGATACCATTTAGAAATCCGGACTTCATTTAGCTGTCCATAATAGTCAAAGATTTCTATTTACTCGAAGTGTAAACTTCATAAAATCGTTTCAAACATCGCCTATACGCCCATATGTCCTTTTCTCGCCCCCTAACTAACGTTTTTAAGAAAAACGCTTGATAGATATACGATAACTAGATAGTACTCGAAGATACAAATTCGGGAAGGTATAACTGTCCCAGATTGGAGGTGAAAAAGCCAAGTTATGGCGAATTCGGTAAAATTTATCAATATGCATAATCACGTCTAAGCCCGAATGTCCTTTTCTCATCCTTTCGCTTAGGGTTTTAGGGATATTTTTGCCATTTTGTATCCGATTTTGCCCTAAGATACCATTTAGAAATCCGGACTTCATTTGCTGTCCATAATAGTCAAAGATTTCTATTTTCTCGAAGTGTAAACTTCATAATCTCGTTTCAAACATCGCCTATACGCCCATATGTCCTTTTCTTGCCCCCTAACTAATGTTTTTAAGAAAAACGCTTGATAGATATACGATAACTAGATAGTACTCGAAGATACAAATTCGGGAAGGTATAACTATCCCAGATTGGAGGTCAACAAGAAAAGTTATGGCTAATTCGGTAAAATTTATCAATATGCATAATCACGTCTAAGCCCGAATGTCCTTTTCTTATCATTTCGCTTAAGTTTTTACGGATATTTTGGCCATTTTGTATTCGATTTTGCCCCAAAATACCATTTAGAAATCAGGACTTCATTTGCTGTCCATAGTAGTCAAAGATTTCTATTTACTCGAAGTGTAAACTTCATAAAATCGTTTCAAACATCGCCTGTACGCCCATATGTCCTTTTCATTCCCCCTAACATATGTTTTTAAGGAAAACGCTTGATAGATATACGATAACTAGATAGTACTCGAAGATACAAATTCGGGAAGGTATAACTGTCCCAGATTGGAGGTGAACAAGCCAAGTTATGGTGAATTCGGTAAAATTTATCAAAATTTATTTATGCAAAATCACGTATAAGCCCGAATGTCCTTTTCTCATCCTTTCGCTTAAGTTTTTAAGGATATTTTTGGCATTTTGTATCTGATTTTGCCCCAAGATACCATTTAGAAATCAGGACTTCATTTGCTGTCCATAATAGTCAAAGATTTCTATTTACTCGAAGTGTAAACTTCATAAAATCGTTTCAAACATCGCCTGTACGCCCATATGTCCTTTTCATTCCCCCTAACATATGTTTTTAAGGAAAACGCTTGATAGATATACGATAACTACATAGTACTCGAAGATACAAATTCGGGGAGGTATAACTGTCCCAGATTGGAGGTGAACAAGCCAAGTTATGGTGAATTCGGTAAAATTTATCAAAATTTATTTATGCAAAATCACGTATAAGCCCGAATGTCCTTTTCTCATCCTTTCGCTTAAGTTTTTAAGGATATTTTTACCATTTTGTATCTGATTTTGCCCCAAGATACCATTTAGAAATCAGGACTTCATTTGCTGTCCATAATAGTCAAAGATTTCTATTTACTCGAAGTGTAAACTTCAAAAATCGTTTCAAACATCGCCTATACGCCCATATGTCCTTTTCTTGCACCCTAACATATGTTTTTAAGGAAAACGCTTGATAGATATACAATACCTAGATAGTACTCGAAGATACAAATTCGGGAAGGTATAACTGTCCCAGATTGGAGGTAAACAAGCCAAGTTATGGTGAATTCGGTAAAATTTATCAAAATTTAATTATGCAAAATCACGTATAAGCCCGAATGTCCTTTTCTCATCCTTTCGCTTAAGTTTTTAAGGTTATTTTTGCCATTTTGTATCTGATTTTGCCCCAAGATACCATTTAGAAATCAGGACTTCATTTGCTGTCCATAATAGTCAAAGATTTTTATTTAGTCGAAGTGTAAACTTCATAAAGTCGTTTCAAACATCGCCTATACGCCCATATGTCCTTTTCTCGCCCCCTAACTAATGTTTTTAAGGAAAACGCTTGATAGATATACGATAACTAGATAGTACTCAAAGATACAAATTCGGGAAGGTATAACTGTCCCAGATTGGTGGTAAACAAGCCAAGTAATGGCGAATTCGGTAAAATTTATTTGAAAAAATCATGATGTTACACCTTTCAAAATTTGCGAAAATCGGCATTGTCCCAAAATGATGGTTTTAAGACACTCTTTTGCAAATATTTTATACATTTGTTATCCGATTTCAAAAAGGAATACCTTTTTTGAAATCAGAACTACATTCTCTCTCAAACTGCATTAAAACATTGCAAAAGTAGAACAAAAAAATTTTGGTCGATTTTTGCAAAAAATCATGATGTTACCCCTTTCAAAATTTTGAAAAATCGGCTTAATTTTTTTTGTTTAGTTTCTCGGATTCTTTGATGCAGATCGAAGCAGACTTAAGCCCTGATTCAAAAACGGCATTTCGTTTCAAAATCGGTTGACAATTAGCTCAGATACTCGAATAAAACTCTTCCAAAAATGGAAATTTTAGAATTTCAAACAACCGGAATGAGACATTTTAAAAAACCCAATTTTCTCATACTTTTACTTAAGTTTTTAGTGGTATTTTTGCCATTTTGTATCTGATTTTGCCCCAAGATACCATTTAGAAATCAGGACTTCATTTGCTGTCCATAATAGTCAAAGATTTCTATTTACTCGAAGTGTAAACTTCATAAAATCGTTTCAAACATCGCCTGTACGCCCATATGTCCTTCTCATTCCCCCTAACATATGTATTTAAGGAAAACGCTTGATAGATATACGATAACTAGATAGTACTCGAAGATACAAATTCGGGAAGGTATAACTGTCCCAGATTGGAGGTGAACAAGCCAAGTTATGGCGAATTCGGTCAAATTTATCAAAATTTAATTATGCAAAATCACGTATAAGCCCGAATGTCCTTTTCTCATCCTTTCGCTTAAGTTTTTAAGGATATTTTTGCCTATTTGTACACATATTAGCCCCAAGATACCATTTAGAAATCAGGACTTCATTTGCTCCATAATAGTCAAAGATTTCAATTTACTTGAAGTGTAAACCTCATCAAATCGTTTCAAACATCGCCTATACGCCCATATGTCCTTTTCTCGCCCCCTTACTTATGTTTTTAAGGAAAGCGCTTGATAGGTATACGATAACTAGATAGTACTCGAAGATACAAATTCGGGAAGGTATAACTGTCCCAGATTGGAGGTGAACAAGCCAAGTAATGGCGAATTCGGTAAAATTTATTTGCAAAAAATCATGATGTTACACCTTTCAAAATTTGCGAAAATCGGCATTGTCCCAAAATGATGGTTTTAAGACACTCTTTTGCAAATATTTTATACATTTGTTATCCGATTTTAAAAAGGAATACCTTTTTTGAAATCAGAACTACATTCTCTCTCAAACTGCATTAAAAGATTGCAAAAGTAGAACAAAAAAATTTTGGTCGATTTTTGCAAAAAATCATGATGTTACCCCTTTCAAAATTTTGAAAAATCGGCTTAATTTTTTTTGTTTAGTTTCTCGGATTCTTTGATGCAGATCGAAGCAGACTTAAGCCCTGATTCAAAAACGGCATTTCGTTTCAAAATCGGTTGACAATTAGCTCAGATACTCGAATAAAACTCTTCCAAAAATGGAAATTTTAGAATTTCAAACAACGGGAATGAGACAATTTAAAAAACCTAATTTTCTCATACTTTTACTTAAGTTTTTAGTGATATTTTTGCCTATTTGTACACATATTAGCCCCAAGATACCATTTAGAAATCAGGACTTCATTTGCTGTCGATAATAGTCAAAGATTTCTATTTACTCGTAGTGTAAACTTCATAAAATCGTTTCAAACATCGCCTATACGCCCATATGTAATTTTCTCGCCTCCTAACTTATGTTTTTAAGAAAAACGCTTGATAGATATACGATAACTAGATAGTACTCGAAGATACAAATTCGGGAAGCTATAACTGTCCCAGATTGGAGGTCAACAAGAAAAGTTATGGCGAATTCGGTAAAATTTATCAAAATTTATTTATGCAAAATCACGTATTAGCCCGAATGTCCTTTTCTCACACTTTCGCTTAAGTTTTTAAGGATATTTTGGCCATTTTGTATCCGATTTTGCCCCAAGATACCATTTAGAAATCAGGACTTCATTTGATAGATATACGATAACGAGATAGTACTCGAAAATACAAATTCGGAAACGTATAACCTTCGCATTGTCCCAAATTGATGGTTTTGAGCCACACCTTAGCACATATTTCATACATTTTTTTTCGGATTACAAAAAGGAATACCATTTAAAATCTAAAATTCATTCCCTCTTATTCTGCATCAAATGATTGGAAAAGTATAACACAAAAATCCCCTCAATACCCTAAATAATAAAATAAAACCTCCAAGTCAATGTTTGAAAATAAGTTTATTGTAAATCAAAAGTTCTTTAGACAATATTTTGTACATTCTTTACTAAAGTATATATCTAAACAAAAATATATTGCTATTAATAACATAAAACTAGGATATAACTAATATATAATGACACAGCTAATCTTGAAATACTCCCAGGACTCCAACCAAGGACTTCGGCTCCACCGCAAGGATTCCAACTCCGCCACACGGATCGCTGCTGCATCGTGCCATCGGAAACTGCATCACCTGAGGAGCCTTTCAAGCCGCTGGACTACTTCTACATATTCTGAGTCCCGGCATCCCTGTTTCCGTAGCAGGACACCACTGGGACAGCAACTGCAACCCAAGGACTGAAACCTCCAACGCAAGGACCAACTCACCAATCACTGTAACGTTTTCCCATCCTGTAAATAAAAATATGAATAAATACAAGTTATTTGCAAGGATATATTGTGTGTTTTATTTAGTAGGAGTTTATTTTTCAGTATTTTCAGGACTGAGGATATTCGTTGGACAGATATTTGCATAAATACAATATGGTAGGCTGGAGTTTATTGAATTATTTTCCTACCAATCTGTATCGTAAGATTGGAAAAGGAGAACAACAAAATTTTAATCGATTTTTGCAAAAAATCATGATGTTACCCCTTTCAAAATTCGCGAAAATAGGCATTGTCCCAAAATGATGGTTTTAAGACACTCTTTTGCAAATATTTCAAAAATATTTTATCCGATTTCGAAAACATCAAAAAAATTTTTGTCGATTTTTGCAAAAAATCATGATTTTCCTTTGACACCCTTAATTAAAAATGCATAGCTCCAATGCAATATTCGAAACAAAGTTTATTTTATTTTCTTTTATATAATACAAATTAATTTTTAAAGTAAGTATTGTATAGTATATATAGTTTTTGAATTATGTGAAGTTTTTAACTTGAAACTTTGAATAGGATACCGATGGATCATCCCCAGCCCCCAGAAAAACAGTTTTATTGTTCTTTATAACGCGGCTTTATTGTAGTGTCAATAAATATTTATAACTTTCTAAGCACATGGATGTCTACTTATATTGCTTATGTAACGACTTTTAACTAATTGTTTTTCATTTCATTTGTAAACTTACGTCTTAACCGAATTGCATTAGCCTTACATGCATTTCAAGCCTAGAAAAATGCAATCTATTGCACTCCCCCCGCGCCAAAAATATGGGCGAGATTGAGAGGAGGAAAAAGTGTCTAAAACCGAGGATTAAAAACTAAAATTTAAACATACGAGTACTCGTACGAACCTAGGATCTTGTTATTTATAGAAATGTCTCTGATCTCTGTGTTGAGTGGACAATAAGGATAACAAATAGCTCCTGCGAAATGAATTTATATCGAGAGTATTCGATAGTGCGATATTGCAAGACTTACAAATAAATATCCAAGTAAATTACATTTAAATTAATTGAGGTAGAAAATTACTAAAGTAACACATATGTTGGTCATAAGGCAAGTGGTAGGCGACTCTTGTAGAGTCTCTCGGTCTGTCTGTCTAACTGCTCATCTTCGATTGAAGCTAACCATAAACCTAGGATAAACTGAGTCATATTCGAACTAAATACATACAGTAAACGCGTGGTTACATCTATCTATGTCTTGCTTAGCTAATTCTAATTAATGTATATTTTTATTTATTAATATTTAGTATATATATACTCTAATGCATGTGGTTCGCATTGGATGACGGATGGAACAGGGTATCCATGACCGAATGCTGAGTATGCTGAGGTATTCAATTCTCTCCGACAAATAAGTACAGTCATTCCCAGTAGTATAAATAATCAAGTAAGTATGTAAATCCTTTATGCTGATCCGCTGATCCCTAAAACTAGGCGTTTGAAAATTGGCAAGTTTTCCGGAGACAAGATTGGGACAACTCGTGGAAGGTTTCGTTTCAGGGTTTCAGCTCTGGCGAGTCTGAGGCTGAGGTAGTTCGGTTGACCGCTTGAGTTCCTGAGAGAGTTCTGGAGTGGCTAGACTTGGAACTGGAAGGCTACTGTCTGTCTGGCTGGTGGCATGCATCATGGCACATCTGAATTTTCCGCACTACTAACATGCGTAGGTTTTATTTATTATCCTTTTTATATGTTAAATGCGACGGATCGTTTGGGGGCTGCTGCTGCTCCTTCTATACTCGGCTAGTTATGTATTTACAGGCTTTGCTTTCAATGTGAAATCTAACTTAACATTCTACATAGACTTAAGTTTTTACTTTAGGGTTCTCTACTCTTGTTGGTTATCCTTCTGGGGAATGGGCTTCTTCCCCGACTTGTATACACAGCAGGTACTTGTGTATGTTTCAACATACTACATAGGCTTATACGCCCACATAATACATAATATATATCCGTATTACCCGTATAGGTTTTAGTTTAAAAAGCACAACATTGAATTCTACTAGCGCAATATATGATTTAGTCCTAGGTTTCACTATCGTATTGTTTCGTATCGTATCGTACACAAAAACTGGTATACATGAGGATAAGGCTACTCGTTACATGTGTTCCATGGGTAATCGGTATACATTTGTGTTGTCCTGGTTCATGTCCGTGGTCTCCGTGGTCTGCGTCATGTCGTCATCGTGTGCTGTTCTTATGTGTTGTGCACACCCTCGTCCTCGGAGTAGTTGTCCTCGGCATCGGAGTTGGCCAAGCCGTGATTGCTGCCCGACTGGTTGTTGTCCAGGCCCAAATCCATCGGTTCGGAGCCCTCCCGACGCATCTCGCCTCCGTCTTGATCCGCCGCCTCGTCGTGGCCCTGCATCCGGTGTCCAGATCCGGAATTCAGGGCCAGTGGTCCGTGGGCATTCGGCGACAAGCTGCCGACGCCCTGGTCATGGCGCAGGATGGGCTCAATGGTCAATCCAGGCCCGCTTTGGCCAAAGGCGGGATTACCCGCGGCCAGCTTGCTCAGGTCGAACTGTCCGGGCAGGAGTCCTGGCGGCAGGCTCTCCAGGCTGTGGCCCATGGCATTCAGCTGGGCCATCTTGGCGCGCAAGGCGGCGGCGGCGGCCTGCTCCTGGGACATACCCATGCCTGAAACAAAAAACAAATCATTAGTGGATGTTTCGAGTTTGTAAGCCCCAAAGCTTTACTCACCAAATGTATTCTCTGTGATGAACTGTAGATAGGTGTCCAGCAGGGACTGACCCGCTGCAT
The DNA here is from genome assembly GCA_035047325.1 of Drosophila vallismaia. Taxonomy (NCBI): domain Eukaryota; kingdom Metazoa; phylum Arthropoda; class Insecta; order Diptera; family Drosophilidae; genus Drosophila; species Drosophila vallismaia. The sequence goes on along the minus strand of JAWNPU010000090.1, from coordinate 18,818,500 downwards.
TGCTGGTGGGGATCTGCACGCCCAGATCTTTGGGCTGGTGACCCAAGGCGGCCGCCGTGGCGGCAGCAGCCGCCGCCTCGTTTCTCATCCGAGCGTGCCCGAAATTGCTCAACAGGCTTTCGTGGTAGCGACTCAGGTCACTGCTGCTGCCGCCCATGCCGTAGAGTCCGTTGCCCGTGGTCAGGTCCTCTGGATCGTCGTCGGAGTCCTCTGCATCGTCCAGGGGTCCTCCGCTGGCATTGCTCAGGTCGAGCTTACCCTGACTGCTGGCCCCTCCACCACCGCCTCCGCCTCCGCCGCTACTGCCACTTCCGCCAGTCGGCGAGGCGCGGGCCCTCAGCTCCGCCGGGGAGATCTTAACGCCGGCTTTTGCCAGGAGGCGGGAGGCAAGCTCGGGATCAAAGGCGCTGGGCATGGGTAGGACGGGCAGGTCCTTCGTGGAGATGCCGCGGTGCTGGCGCGACATGTGCGAGTGGAGGCTGTTCCGGGACTTGGCCACTGTGCCGCAGAGGACGCAGCGGTAGCCGGGGCACACGGTATGCTTGTCCTCCAGATGGGTGCGCAGCGTGTGGGCGGAGCGGTAGATCTTGCCGCACTTGGGGCAGGGACGTGGATCGGTGGCGCGGACGCGCATCTCCAGAGAGCGTCGGGAAACTGCAAAATTTTATGAAAGGTTAATCATTTTATCCAGCAAAGCAAATCCAGCAGATAGCCCAATGAAAAAGCCAGCTCGTCTTCGTTTGCTCTTTATTGTTCACCAAAATAGATCTGCCATCTCCGTACACACCCTCGACCTGGCAACTCGCAGATACAGATACTCGTTCTAGATACATTTCTTGCCCCTTTAAACAATTCAGCAAACTAAAATGGCATACATGTACTTATGGCTTTTAGGCATTATAAACTACATTTGTAAAATTGTCCGCTTCGAAATAGAATTTTATTTAGTTGAAAGTCGATTTAGGCTCGACTTTCTGGAGTTTCAGTTTGTTTTTAGATTTTTTTGTTTAGTTATCTCTCATTTTTGATTAACATTATAGGAACCATTTTACGTATGTCTGCTCTTGGAGTGTTTTACTGCCAATCGGATAGAATTTCATTAACTTATAAATAATAAACATAATGCTTTGACGAATTTTGAACTTTTCCTAAGTCAAATCGATTTGGGTATCCTTGGGAATACCTCTCGTATCTCATTTAATGCTCAACTTTAGTTTAGATTTGGTTTTAGTGTTTATCGTATTCAATTTCTTGGTTTTTGTTTTTTGGTTTTTGGTTTTTGGTTTTTGGCTAAAAATATATTACGCAGGCACATTCTATTTTGTTTCAGTATCAATATTCATAATAACTACTCTATATATTTCTATATATATATTTATTTTCCTTGTTTGCTCTTTTTTTAGCTCATTATCTACAGTGTTGTCCATCCTCTATGGCTTAAATTATATTGTGTGTATTTTGCTTAGTTAACTCTAATTATTAGTATTCTCTCGTTTATTTCTTTGGGATTCAATTTCTTTTACTTTTCAGTTTAATACTGCACTTGCTTTGCTGGATAGCCCTAGTAGTGTTAAGGAATTCATAGTTTTGAGATTTATTCTTGCCTTAGGTAAACGTATGAGAGCAGTAGGTGTATTTACTTTATCGCATATAGGAACGTAATAATTGTTTTAGGTATCCTCTAACCCAGAAGCCCAGAAGCGATCTCTACCGTCGCCAGCCAAGGAGCTTCTCTGAATGCTAGATTTCATGCCCTATTTCTACAGTGTCCTAAAAATCCTTCCATTTTCTTAACAAATCATGAAAACATTTAGGCTGATAATCAACAAAAGAACTGACTGAAACCTGCTATTATTTTTTCTCTTCCTCTAAATTAGAAAACTTCAATGGCTGGGTGGCGGACTGGAAGCGTTTGCAGTTAGTAGTTGGCTTTCAGGCAAGGACCTTGTGCGCTTACAGCTACTTTTTAATTTAGTGGACTCTGTTTCCATCTCCGACATGGACTTGGACTACTTTTGGCTATCTACGATAGATGCGAGTGTTCGGTTTCCTTGGATTACGAGTTAGATTCGATTTATTGTCGACTGAGAAGCAGCAACCTAGAAAGCTGGGGAGGATCATTAGCTCACGGCCTCGCAGTTTCATTTGAAGTCCGGACCGCCGGCAAACGGACCGCCGGAGGAGCGCATGGCCTTCATCTTGGCCCACTGCAGGGTGTGCTTAATCCTCATGTGATTCCGCACCGAGTTCGGATGCGCAAACCGGCGGCCGCACTCGATCACCGGACAAACGGGACTGTCGCGCGGGTAGTGTCGATCCAGGTGCTGCCGGAAGACCCTTTGCTCCAATGGAGTTTCGCACAGCGGACAGGGTAGCATGTAGTTGCTTGCCCCGGCTCCGGCTACGGCTGCTGCCACGGCTCCTGCTCCGGCACCGGCTCCGCTTCCATTCCCGCCGGCACCACCTGGAGCACCGGCCTGGTTTCCCGCTCCTGCCACCTGTCCCGGGCCGCTTCCGTTGCCCGGACTGCCGGATGCTGCTGTGGCGTTCGCCGCCGCCGCTGCAATTGTGTTCTGAAAAAGCTCCGGAAAGTCCCTGGATCGACTGAGGGCTATGGTCCTGGCCATGAACAGGTTGGCGGTCAGCTGCTGCTGGTGCGACACCGACACCGATTGCTGCAGCTCATCCAGGTACTGCTGCTGCTGGTGGTGTTGCTGGTGCTGCTGTTGATGCTGGTGCTGGTGCTGATGCTGGTGTTGCTCCTGCTTCATCAAAAGCGTTTGGTACAGCGTGGACTCGCTGTCCTGGCGCGTCCTCTTCATCGTCAGGGATATGGCCGAGGAGGCTGAAGATGACCGGTCGTCCTCGTCGTCATTGTTGTTGCTGTTGTGCTGCTGCTGCTGATGCTGCTGCTGCTGGTTGTTGTTGCTGGAGTCCATGTCCTGGTCATCGTCGCTATCGTTCCACGAGCGAGCCGACGGCGTGGGCGAGGAGTTGGCGGACCTGTTCTTCTTGCTGTTATTATTATTGTTATTGTTATTATTGTTATTTAAGTGGTGATGGTGGTTGTGGTGGTGACGATGGTGCGGCTGGTGGTGGTGGTGCGGCTGATGGTGGCTGCGCCTTCCGTCGAAGAGCTGCCGCTGCTGGTGCTGGTGCTGCATCAGTTTGGCCAACTTGCAAGTCGCAGGACGACGGTCGGCGGCATGTGCCTCGTGTGGCTGCTGCTGTTGGCCAGGATCCTCACCTGGTTCCGGCTCAATCACCTCCTGCTTGATGCTGTTCTTGGCATTCAGGAATGTGCCTGTGATCCATTGGTTTTTATTGTGTTTGTTTAGTTTTTTTTTTATTTTTTGGAGAGGAGGAAGTCAAAGTCAATATCGAAAATCAGAAGCTATGTAAAGGTTTTATTTATTTAGTTTTTTTGTCTATTAACAGCTTCAAATTTTGATGTTCTCGTGTTGATCTTACGTGTGTGTGTAATAGATTTCCTCAAGACTTCATCGTTCTGTGCCAATTTTTTGTATAGCAAATTTCATCAACTACACACACACCGATTTCCAATCTTTTTGATTTATATTCTTCATGGTTTAGCCAATTACATGGATATAGATATCGTGTAAAACATAGAGTCTTAAACTTAAATACTTTCATACAAAAATGACTACATGAATATCAGATTTTAGACAGGCAGGGCAGGCAAATAAATATACAATTAAATTACTGAAGTGCAACATTCTAAGAAACTAAAGATTTCAAAATATTTTATACATAATACTCTCTTTCTCTGATGCCAGCGAAACTCACAAAACCTGGCTTATTTTTAGTTTGATTAAAATTTAAATGTTTTGCTCTTATGCCAAAAAGGTCATTAGGTTGGGTTCGTTTGGAGGATGGTTGGGGGAACTTGAGGGAACTATTGAGAAAAGGAAAAGGCGTATCGCGTGTCGGAGAACCATTGCCAGATTGGACGCTCGTACAACTCTATATGCGAACTGCGATTGTGCATGTGTATCCTGAATATCCTATGTCCTGTGTCCTACGTCCTAGTGGCGTGCAGAAACACACCTGCCCCAGCCCCCGTAATGGGGTATCTTTTGCATTCCGCCCGCTCCCATTTGCAGCGCCATTTCTATTTGATTTTCCTTTCGGGGTTTCGTTTCAATATTCGATAATAATAAATATTGAAAAATAAAACGCAATTTAATGTCTCTAAATTGCCAAGGCCCATGCCCGTGCCCCTGCTCCTGCCCCTGCCCAATATTGAGTCATTTCTCTAAAAGGGCCGAGGCGGGGATGGTGGCTAAGAGGGTGCAGGTCATGACGCAAGGCGACCCCAAATAGAAGAAGAAAAAAAACTAAAATCAAATTAAACAATTTAGCTCTGCCTTTGTGCGTGACAACTCAAGGGAGAAGCCAAACAAACCGGCTGCATAAATATATCAAGTGAAAAATACAATAAAATCCAATCGAATAAAATGCAAAGCTACAATATGCACTGCCCCCCTCCTTTGCCCTTTTTCCCGCTTATGTATATATAAATATATATATATAGATATAGATATATGTAGATGCAGTCGTATAGCTGGCTCTTTCTGGCGGATGAGCTGCCATATGCATGCTTAGATGCACATGAAACATGCATGGCCGCATCACAGTTTTCTTCAGTGAGCAGGGCATCCTGTCCCGGGCCGAGCAACCAGCTCCGAGCTGCAAGCTCCTCGTCGATTGGCTGGAGAGGACATCGAGGGCAGGACAGGGCAGGACAGGACAGGACAAGCTAGGCCAGACCAGACCTGGCCGTCGATCGCCTTTGACCAGCCAAGCACATTTCGAATTTGTCACATTTGAGGAAACCGAAAGGAAGTTCGTCCTACCATCGTCCTGCCTGCAACTGACAGCCACAAGAAAAAGAAGCGACCCAGGACACTGTGTGGCCCGGATCAAATCAGGCGTAAGATTTTCCCTTCACCCTCCCAACCGAGGTGCATTGTTTTTTTACTTTGCTTTTGGAATATGCGTTTCCAAAACGGTCACAGGTGTGTAAGGACGAGGATGGCTTGCCTCCTTCTCGTGTGCTCTGGTCTGTGCGTAATTTCGGGGTCCCTTCGGTGGCGGTGCATAATTAATGAAATATAAAATGCAAAACTCAATTGATGCTTATATTTATGGCTCATAAAAATTCAGATTTTAAGCAAACATTGGTGGAAGGAGACTTAGTCCTGGCCTGGGATGATCTGATTTAGTTTTGTAATTGTTAACTTCCTTGAAGACTATAGCTATTCTTGGGTGTGTGCAGCTATGTAGGGCTAGACTTGGGCTTGGTAAGCCAGGACTGCCATCAATGGGCCATCAATTATAGCCACATGCGAGCGGTTATGCAAGAAATCGGTCTCGGACATGGTAGCCTCCGCACCCACATCAATTACCGGCGGAGCATTCAATCGCAGGGCGACGGCAATCAGTCCGCGTCCGCGACCAAGTCCTTTTTGCTCTGAGATTCCGATTCCGATTCCGATTCCTTGCATGTCGCGGTCCTGTTAGCGGCAATAGAAATTAGCTTTATTAAAGATAAAGCGGCAACGCGACCCGGGTAACATTTCCTTTCGCGCCAAGGGGCCATTACAACGAGTCCTCCCACGCCCCAGGACTCGTTTTGCATTTCGAAAATGAACTGCAAAAGTGGAAAGGAAGCCGGGAAGGTGGCGGCAAATAATGAATTTTTCTATATAAATCACTCGCGTCAATGGGCCTGGCCCATTGATATTATGGCTCTCGCGCCTCGGGGCCAATGTGTAAACATTTTCCAGCGGCGCTTTGTCTCTGTCCGAGGGTCGAAAGGGTTGTCCTGCCAACCGAGGGGGGCGGCGGCGATGGCGAGGGACGATTGTCCTGGCAAAGGGTGCGTCGTAGGTGTGTTTAACGGTCATTTCTCGATGTCTTGCGATCGTTATCACCTCGCTTATTATTATTATTATTGCTGTTATGCATATTTTGGCCTTCGCAGGCCTCTTGTAATTTTGTCCAGCCTTTTGTTCTCATTGGAATTTATTACTTAATAAGTTTTTGTCGGGGGTGAATGTCGGGTTGTCTTTCTGGGCAAGCCACTCAGATTTTTACGAGCGCTCGCTCAGCAATATTTCCATTGCTTTTGAATTTTTCAGAGTGACCACCAAATAAACCCGAAGGCAATCGCAAAAATCGCAAAAATCTTGGCGGATAATAAAACTATAAAACTGCCGGTCCAACAACTGGCTTTTTATTAATTTTTATGTCCCGTTTTATTTGCGAATTTTGCGCAATAAAACGGGTGAATAGATGCCGCCGCTTCAAGTATCTGAAGGATACAAATTGGAGCAGACGTCCTGCAGTCCCATCCTGCAGTTTTACGATCTCCGGCCGCCGAAATAGTTGTGATTGAATTATGGATAAAGTGGATTACTCAGACCGGCCATTTCATATGCGACCAAGTGTCGTAAAATCGTTGACCGAATTCATTAGATACGCACTTTGCTCTGGTCCCAGTTAATTAGCTATCTGGTGGAGTCCGGAGAAGGAGGTGGAGGAGGGTCTGGGGCTTGGATTTATCTTTGGAAAACCCACTTTAGATTGCCAACGTTGCCCAGATGTCAGACGACACACGCCGGGACAATCCATCTCTGCATTTGTTTATCTTATAAATAAAACGCAGCCACAAAGGAAACAACAAACATCAACAAAAAAAATAAAATAAAAGTGGAAAAAAATGGCAAAGTTTTGTCCGCCAAGGAGGCGGGGCAGCGGCACGTACGCCCAGGCCAGCCCAGCCAGCCAAAAGCCAAACGAAATGTTGTTTAAACTTTGCAAACAAGTTTTGCTAGCTCGCTTTCTTTCTTCCACTTTTCTTTTGATATGCGAATACCCTAAATGGAGGTTGTACACATTTTTTAAGCAATTTGCTATACATTTTGATTCATAAAACAAATCCTTTCCCAGAGAACTCTTCATTTGAGGAAACTCAAACACTTTTTAAGCGTTTTTCAAGTAATGCTCTCGAAAGTAATCAATCTACAACTAGCATAAGGTAATCAAAGGACTATGAGGGCATTAAGGACATTCGGTACCCTTTTCTTGCATCATTTTTATCTCTGCTGTCCCTGCCTTTTCCGGCGAGTGTGTGGTGGTGTGTGTGTTTTGGACTCGCATTCCCTCATAGATACCATTTGAAATTGAAAGCGAAATTGCCGTTGAGCATGTGTGACGACAGTGGAGATTCCGGAGGGGGCGTTACACGGGGACCGACTTACGGGACACGAGTGATATATGAACTGGCAGGCCATCGCCTCCACCTCTCCTTCTCCGGGTTTCCCCCTAAAATTTGGCGAAACACCGACATCAGCATTGACATCGCCATCGACTCGCAGTTTGGACCCCAAAAAAAGTATACAAAGTAAAAAATGGTAAGTGACGCCTCGAATGCATATTCAAGGCGGACACATGCCAAGATCGAGTCGAGAAGTTTTGTGTGTGCACACACCCAGGATGTGGATGTGGAAGAGGATGGGAGAATTCGGGCATTCCAGGATACCCGACAGCTGCTCCTTGGCCTGTGACGAATGTTGATGGCCCGACCGATAATGCCGTTTGTTTGTCTGTTTTGACTTTTTTTTTTAACTTTTGAAATGAGAAAAGTTTCGGTGCGGCAACGTGTTTTTAATACGATTGAGCGGAAAGTGTGTGTTCAAACAGAACAAGAAAGTAATAATAATAATCTGGAGAGCCAGGCATGTGAGTCCTGCAGCCTGGGCAGAAAGTGTTGCCTACTTAGGCGGGCAATCGAAATTAGCCTGGTTTAAGCGGCTATACAAGCTGGTGGTGGCCATAAATTAGTCACTCGGCCCAGATGTGGGTGGTCCAGTTGGGACACACACACCCATGCACCCACACACACACAGACACACACGAATGCAGAGATAAAACGGGCGAGCAAGTTAAAAAGGATAAATCGCTTGTGTTCATCGCTCTTCGCACATAATAAATGTATCTTTTACTTGCGCCGCATGAGGAGCGTAAGTAACTCCCCGTGAACCACCAAGACACTGAAATCACCCACCCACACCCATACCCACACCCACACCCACAAGCACAAGCACACAGACACCGACCACCAAAGGACTCGTGTGTATGAGTTGTATATAAAGTTAACAGCATTTGGCTATCTTTTTGCAATTGATGTATTACACATAAAAGTTTTCAGCTCGACCCGCACACACACTCCGGCACACACTCCGGCATCCATGTACTATATATTATCTATGTGTGTAAGAAGTCCAAGACATCCACGTCCGCAAACAAAACGCACGCATACAATTACAAAACTGTTACCCGTACGTGTGTCCCTTATGTCTAAGTTTAAGTGTGTGTGTGTGTGTGTGTGTGTGTGTGCCATGAGTGGGTCGAACGGCCAAGCTTAGGGGGGGTATGCAGGGAGCAGGGGGTGGTTCGGGTAAGACAGCAAAGGAATATTGTTAACCGACTACAAAATAAATACGAAAACTTTTAATGCCCCCGGCTGCCGAGGCAAACGTTGAAAAATGCTTTGCCTTCACCAACACATGGATACCCTTTACACACACACACACACACACACACTCAACCAAGCACAGAAGGACTCACGCATACACTCGCACACACAAACTCAGACAAAGGACAGCTGGGACGGACATGAACGTCTTCGGACTCATTGCCACTTGCAAAACTCAACTACATACAGACAGACAGATTCAACTACACGAGCTCTTCAAGGGAGGGAAGGGTAAGGGAAGGAAAGGAAAGGGAAGGGGAAGCCAAAGGCCGGAGGAAAGGACCTTTATCTTGCCGTCCTCCTCTCGGGCTGTGGGTGTGCGTGTAAGGACATATGCATGCGAGCGAACCGAACCCTTCGTTCTCACCCTCGGCCCATAACTCATCTATCAATTTTCACGTACTTGGACCGCAGTTGCCCCAGCCTTGTGCCCCCGTGGCACACCCCCCACCCTCCTGCTTTCAGGACCGATGGTACGAGTGCGTGTGTGTGTGTGTGTGGGTTTGGACCAAAGCAGGCATCTTATTGCCGAAATGTAGCCTTTTTCCATCTTTCCTTTGGGCCAAATACAGTGGCTCCAAATTAATTTGGTTAATAGAAGAAAATAAAGGTTTATTAATTAGTTTGTGTTTGTAGTTTTAACAATTTTCTTTAATTAAAGAAAAGATTTTATGATTGTTAAGAGAAACTTCTCTAAACTTTAAACTACTTTTTACAAAATTCCAAACTCTAAAACTTCCTTGTATTTTTTTAAAGAAATAATTTCAGTCAACCTTTATATCCCTTTTCTTATGTCCTTTAAATATATTAAAGTATTATTTATTTACTTGAAAATATTGATTAATTAATAAAATTTATTTAAATCCTTTCGTTATTCTCCCGGTTTGATCCACTGTCCTTTGGTTTAAAACCGAACTCGACTCCTTGGGTCCTGTGTACTTAAAGTTTTCTTCTCTACATCCGCACACTCACTTACCCGCACAACTACACACAAACACACACACACACAAGCAGCCAGGACAGTCACCAACACACATGCAGACACAATACAAGAACGGACCCAACAATGAAAGCTGACAGCCCCAAATGTCATTCTATCTTGGCGGTCATTAGAACGGAGTTCACAAGGTGATGGGAGGGGGCGAGGTGGGGCGGTGGGAGAAGGGTTGGTAGGCGGAGAGGGGGAGGGTGTCACAGAGGGGGAGTAAGAGAAAGGCGGTGAGCGATGTTGGTTCTTGGCAAGCAATTCGCTCTTCACTTCGTCTTTGGCCAAGATTATCTCCTTTACTTTTGGTGGCAAGAAATTGTTGGCCCCCTGCCCCGGCTGCCATCTCCTTCTTGTACTTCTTGTGCTGCTTCTTCTGGGTTGTCTGTTCTATTCGATTCGGTTTTTTGGCTCGGTTCTGCATGAAGTATTCTACTCTTTTTCCATACACTCTCTAGTCCATCTCCCAGTCCATCTCCATCCCACATACACACGTATATTAAGTTGGCCCATTGTTTTTCGTTGTCCTTGTTGCCTCATGCAACTAAACACCAACACATACAAATCTCTGTAAGTGTGTGTGTGTGTGTGCTATTGATGCGGCTAGTTTGATGTATTACCCCAAAAAACGAAATGTCTGTATCGCTTATGCGGGGTTCTAACGGTTCTACAGCCATGGAATGGAATAGAAATGGGCATTTTGGCATTTCGATTTAGTGGCTCACACACACACACACACATTCGTTCAAATACATATACAAACAGAAACATACACGTGCATGGAATGGAGAGACAAACGATGATTACGCCATCGCTTGCTCTCATTCTGGCACACACACACACACACACGCTCTCTTTCCCTTTTTTTGGGGCTCTTCTATCTCTTTCATGCGGGCCTTTTTATGGGCATTTTGTATAATACATCATCGACAAACATGTTTGCAAAGTGTGTACGAATATTATATGGGAATCTAACTTGTTGTTGTTCTTGTTACTGTTGTTGTTGTTGTTGCTATTGCTATTGAGGTTGAGCTGCTGCTGCTTGTTGTTGCTGTTGATTTTTCCCTAGTTGTTGCTGTTGCTTTTTGCGCACGCTTTTCCTCTCGTGTTTTCCTCCGGCAAACTGGTAACTTTTGGGCCATACCGGGGGGTACATGGGCAGTGGGCAAAGGGAGTCACCGGGTGGTGGGTAGTGGGTGGTGGTGGACTCGGAACAATTGCAAGGACATGTGCGATGGATGCTGACGTTGACGCCAATGGTGTCGGTAATGGAATGGCAATGGTAAGCGGCAGGCGGTGGGTGGCGGGCGATGCTTAGGCCTCCCAGAGGCGGGTGAATGGTCAAGGGGGTGGACTCCGGCCAGCTGCTGATGGGGTTGGAGCGAAGATGGATGTTCGGCTGGGCGGGCCGGCGAGGGTCCGAAATGTATTCGCTTTGAATTATTCCAAAATATACAGCAGCCGAAGCCGCAGCCTCAGTCGCTGTCGCTGTTGGCAGCGATGCCAGCCGAGGCAGCAAAAAAGTTTGCCCAAAGTTTCCTCTGTTCCTGTGTGTGTCTCTGTGTCGCTGTGTGAGTGTGTGTGTTAGTGTGTGGCAAATCCTTGTGTCCATGTGTGAGTTCGTCTCGGTTAGTTTGGCGTACAGTTTTGTGAATTTGAATTAAATGTACATAGTTTTAGATTGCGTAATTCATTAGTACAGGCTGCAGCCTGATGCCCAGCCACCCTATCATTTCTTTTCCCTTCCCCTTCGGAAAGTGGGAGAGGTCCTCCCACCATCAGCCTCACCCTCACCATCCACCTTCCACCCCCCCAAAAAGGCGTCAGCACGCACGGCCAAATGATGAACGATGCGGTCGTATGTGGTTAACGTTGCCGGGGATTAGGCGATGCTATGCGAAGCCAGGACGGGCCAGGACCTTGGGTGTGGGTAACTTTTTCCATGTCTGTCCGGGGGGCCGGAGGTGGTGCTGCTGCCAGGGGGCTTCGGGGATTTGCTCCATCTATGCTGATAGGTGTGTGATGGTGGTGGGGAAGGCGATTTGCTCGGAGCATTCACTGAATAGCTTAAATAGCTCAAGGAGTTCCATCCTTTCTCGGATGTCAGGGGGCGTAAGTGGGAATGATCCTTTGGTAATATAACTGGCAAGGAATTTTAAATTCTTCAAAGTATCCTTCAGATAGTTTTAATGGTGAAATCGCAATTTACTCTCGAACTACACACTCTTCCAATTAAAGGATATTTCAAGACCCTCCATAATGCTCACAGTGAATGATGCTAATCTCTTGCCGGCTGATTGTGAATCCTTTGCGGTTTCTGCCAGGAGCAGCTGTTGAAAGAAGCTCTTCGCTCGGAAACTAAAGTCGAGTCAAAGATGAATTGCTTCAGTCGGTGGTCGAACCTTTTCCACTCCTTCCCCAGTCCCCCTACCGCCTTGGCACTCAGCCACCCTTTCGTCCTTGTTCCTTTCTATACATCCGACCATCCATCGACCCATCTAGCCATCTAGCCATCTATCCGTCTATCCCTCCAACTATCCATCAGTCCTTCCATCAAACACTTGCTCCGCACTATTTACGGTACAATTTATTACTTTATGAGCAGCGAACTACCCACTGGCCCCGCTACCACTCCGACTCCTGCGATGCCCACGCTTTGTTTACGGACCAACGATTGTATTTAACTTCATTGGCGGGGTAGCGGGGAATGGGGGTAGGAAGTAGTGGGTAGTGGGTGGTTTTTTGGGGGGCAAACCATATCGGTTGGTGTGAATGAAATGCGATGGTAATGAATGTATGAATTTAGAACGCAACTGAAAACTGGCGAGACAGCCGGGCGAGATAGTTTTTGCCCCAGAACAGGCACCAGGACCAGGACCAGGACCCCAGGACCCCCGTCCCCGAGGACATCCCTAAGCCTTTCTATTTATCAGCAGGCGATGCGGTTGGGAGCAGGACAGGAAATGAGTAGAGGAAGTTTTAGTTTCATATTCGCACGGTTCGGTTCCATGGGCGGCGTGGGGGTTTTTGGCGTTGGGCGATGGGCGATGGGCGCTGGGCGGTGTTGGCACAGTGGTTTAAGAGGGGAGTGAGGGACGCTGGCATGCTGTAGCTCTATCTCTCTTCATCTCCCTACCTCGCTATGCGTGGTTGGCTTTCCCTCTGTGTGTGTTAGAAAGTTTGAATTGTATTGAAATTGTATTTTGTTAAAATTCATGTTTGTTATTGCTGTTTTAGTTGGTTTTGCTTCTGTTGTTGTTGTTGCGCTGTCGTTGGCCAACCATTTTGTCGGCCTGTCTAGCCCTCTCTTTCTAACTCTGCATCCTGCATTGGTGTGTGCGAGTGTGTGTGTGTGTTTGATTGCGGCACACAGGGCGTATGAGTAATTTCATTCGCATGCCTTTGCTCTGGTTTTTTGGTTTTTGCGAATAATTTTCTGACAAAAACCGAACACAACTCTTTTTATTCGACTTTTCCGGCCAAGAGCTTAGTTGTATTCCAAAATAGTGCAAAATAATATAGAAATATAGAAACTAAATCAATAAATGCACTGAACAAAAAGGCTTTTAATTCCACTTTTGTATCGGTTTTATCAGGAGTTGGAATTTATTTTATTTATTCCTTTCGGGGGGTCGGTCTCTTACCGTTTTGGGTCAAATACTGGACAGTGAATAGGCCTGGGGAAATACATCATCGACACGTTTGCAGGGTGGCATAACGAACACCCCTTGACCATCAACCCGCGACCCTATCCCTTCACCAGCGCCACCCCCATCCTTGTCCACTTAGGAGCTGGATTCGATCGCACAAATTGCTCATTGCTGAGGAAATATTTGCAATAAATTTAGTTTATGGCGTCGGCTGTTGGCGCTCGACTGCCCGCCTGACTGACACTCTCCGTGCAGTCCCTCTCCCTACACCTACCCCTCACACACATACACACGCACATTTAACCTCGTTGTAGGTGGTGTGCCCGTCTGTCAAAGCCTAAATTATATGCGAATGTGTGAGTGGGTGAGTGGGTGGGTTGGAGGCCGTATTGAGTGGGGTTCTTGGAAATATTAAAATGCGGAGCCCACCCACTCGTTGGCCCGACCAACACATGTGTGTATGCGAGTACGTGTCGGTTTATTGATGTAATATCCTTCAATTATTATGGATATTTGGCGCATTCCAGCGCAGTTTCATTTTGATATGGCCTAAAGCATAAAAGGAAGGGCACACGGAAATGCGGCACCGCAAAAGAGTTATTTCTGTTTTGGCGTCCACCCTTAATTAACTGACCTCCAGAATGGTCTGTCAACTAACCCCCTCCCTGTCACGGCCATTCCGCCCCACCCATGCCACTAAAATACCAAATCCAACCCATTGGGATGTGAAAGACACACAGAGATCTGAAGGAAATGAAATGCAAACAAATGCCTTTCGTTGTCTAAGTGTGGGTAAGTGTGTGTAAGTGTGTGTGTGTGCGTGTGCGTGTGCGGGGGTGTGTATTTGTGTGAAAAGGATATGTAAGAAGAGTCCGCTGAGTGGAAACCCTCCTTTTTTAAGAGGTCGGGGGCGGTTGAGTCCTGGCCAGCAACTACTTTCGCATGTGCGGCAATAATTCATCCATTAAAAGGGATATCAATGCGTCAGAGGCGGAGAACCGAAAGGGGGGTGGGTCGGGCAAGCTGGGACCTCTCCACAAAAGACAAGACTTCGAAAGATATAGAAAGCGAGGAGGAAATGAGAAGAAGAAAGCAACGGGGTCAAATGGAAAAAGGCCGAGCCGAAGCGAGTTCTCGTCTTCCGTTTGAAAAGCCGCACGCACACACATTCAAAACCTAGGACACGTTAATAAAGGTAGAAAAAAACACAGAATATGAAAAATTATAATTAAACCATATAGTTAATTGATAATATTTAAAAATAAACCCTGAAAAACTGAAAGAGTCAGTTTCCTGTAGTCTTGCAAGCTCTTTATCATCAATGTCATGAACTCTCATTTAATGTAAAATATCTATATTTTCTCCCAGTGTATATACTTATCAATAGAAGCTGCCTACGAAAACCGAAGCTACGGGTGATAAGCGAAAAATGCCGACAGATTGCAGTCGCCAGGAACGAAGTGAAGCCGAAGAACCCAAGAACCGAGAAGAAGACCAAAAGGACTGACTTGAAATGGACTCGGTCGGGGACTGAACTACACACACTTTGAAACATCCACTTATACACTCACATGGAGGCGGCATCCATATGGATTTATGTAAATTCTATGCCCAAAAATGACCTTTTTGCCAAGGTAAGGTTGGGGGGTGGAGAACGCCTGGGCGGAGATGGAGGAGGAGGCTACGTCTTTGACTTTTGTAATATTTTCGTTGGAAATAAATTCGCATTTGAAACGGATTCGGATTCGGATTCAGATTCGGATTCGGTAAACGAAATCCTTAAGCATACAAGTGTGTGTGTGTCTTGAAGGCGGGGGACTAGAGGATGGTGGATGGATGCTTTGTTGCCATATACGACCACTTGAATTTAAAATACAACGTGGCAAAAAGGGCCAGCTTCGCCTCAACCCCTTGGATTTGAAATTGGGATTGGACTTGGGATTGGGATTGGGATCGGGATAGGGATTGAGTTTGAGTTTTGGGTACCCCGAGAACCCGAGACCAAACGAAATTCAACCCTGGCCCGACACCAAATAGTTTTGAGCTAAAACTTTTGCATTTGCCCCCCGTCCGTGGCACTTGTGTCTGTTTTTGCTGTTCTGTGTTTCTGTTTCTCTGTTTCTGTTTCTGGTGCTGTGTGCGTTAAGCTCAAGTAGTGGCAGAGGGAATTTTGTTTAAATTTAATGTATTTTCTATAGCAAACACTTGTCCACTCTCCCAGCCGCCCAGCCACCCACACACTTCCTTCCATTGAGGCGAGCGAGACAAAAGCCCAGATAGAGATGGAAACCTATTCCTACATACATAATAATAATGGTTTTTCATTTCCATTTTTCACATCTACTATTTCCAAAATTCGGTTGTGTGTGCTGTGGAGGGTGTGCGTGCAAAACAATTTCATTTGAAGTTTAAGCAGAAAATTAGAATTTTCAAGTGTTGCAATGGGTTTTCCCTCGCAATCCTCCCAAACCCAATCCTCATATGTGAACCTGTCCGCTGTCCGTTGTTGGGTTTCCAGTTTCTGGGCTTTTCTTCAATGGGCGATGGGCGATGGGCGATGGCGGTTGTGGAAAGAGGGTGCATGACTGGGTGGGCACAATGACATAATCCCTCATCTACATAAACATTAGAGCGGGAATTTAACTCAAAAGTTTTTAGTTTCGGTTTCGTTTTCGGTCCATCCCCCAATTTCTCCTCAGCCTGGGCCTCGGCCGCAGCCAGGACCCAAAGTGTCCTGGCACTTTTGCCACTTTGTTGCCCTTCTCCGCCAGCCTCCTGCCTCCTGGCATATATCTACTTGTATAGGCCAGAGGATACCCAACTTATATACTCCAACACACACTCACGCAGAGAACCATCCATTCACCAACACTCAGTTGAGTGTGACGTGCAGCAGATGGAGTTTTTGAAATTAATTTGATAACATTTTTGTTTTGTTTAGTTTTCGAAGCCGGGCGTGGCATTCGGCCACCTCAAAATATATACACATGAATGCATATATATGAAAATTATCTGCAATAGTTTTATAAAGTTCGCAATTCCTTGCGAAACGGAATTTTAAATAGTCAAGAATTTTTCGTTGCCTACTTTTTGGGGCCTATACCGAAGAGCGGACTTTCTTCACCTTTTGCCGCATTTCCTTTGGTTTCCCGATGACATAACAATGTCCTGGACACGGTCAGGGATACATTAAACGATTGAAGCTGGACCACGATACAAAGAAGCAAAGATACAAGGATACGGATACAGATACAGATACATGCGACGGACGCACGCACTGCAAATGTATTTCCAATCATTTTACTCATTATCCTGGCAAAAGTTTTGCGCCCTCCCCCACCCCATGTGTGTAAGTGTGTGTGTCTACTTGAACATTTTCATGTCCTTCGCTCATTTGCAGCAGCTGGAGGATAGGACGAGGTGGGTGGGAGTGGGGGTGGTACCAGGATAGCTGGGCACACTAGGCGCGGTAAGCTACCAGAGGACTCCACCGAAGAGAGAAGGTCGGGGGGTTTAGTTCGGCGTGTTGGCGTTAATGGTTCTTGATGAAATGAAATAATGGGTGCGTTTATTCACGTAATGTATTTGTATTTGTTACAGCAACAACACTAACAACAACAACGACTGGAACAGGACCGCACATATTTACAATAATAACACAGCTCGTAAAATGAATAACTGAATGGAATGGAACTGGAATGAATGATTGAATGCCGGATGGAATGAAAGCGGCGCCCAGGCGACGCCGACAAAGACCGCCCGGAACACTAGCTAACAAAACGCTTTTCGTTAGTTTTCATTATTTTCCGCATTTAAGCGTATTTATTCCGTTGTTAATCGAATTTATTAAATGCAAACACGCCAACAAATGGAACAGGACTAAATATGTATGTGTATCAGTATGTGTGTGTAACCAACACGCACCTTTTGACTACCCTTAATGCCACCCCCTCTATGTCCTGACTGGGTGCGTTTTGTTTGGCTTGAGAAATAATGTTTCTCGCATGCTTATTGCCTTTGCCTCCTGCTCCTGCTCTAGCTTCGGTTCTGTCTGCTAATTTAACGCATTTCACGCAGCTCCAAAGACCAAAAAGGAGTCCTGCGTCATTAAATGTCTCTATTGCAGAATCTGCTGGAAACCAAACCACACAGACAGCGCCCACCTAAATGAATTATCTACGGCACAGAATGTAATCCTTTGGCAGCCCATTTGCCATTGAACTAAAATTTTGGGATTTGGTCCTTTGGACTAGACAGTAATATACATAGATTATAGTTGGTTACAGTCATCAGCCATATGGGAACAACCAGGTCCCCAAAATAAGCTTAAATTTTAATGAAGGAGGGATATCCCTCCAAAGATTTGAAGACTATGATATAAGATCATAAGATACTTTCCAAGAGACCGAATAAAATGCATTTGCGGCCATGTGTGCTTGTTTGTTCCGAAAGAAAGAAACTTTGCGCATTGGCCAAAACCCGCCCGGCCAAAAACCAGACAGCGCCAGTTGGTCCGGCCAAGTTAGACGCCCGCCACCCCCTATCGTCTAGCACGCCTCCTTCCGCAAACTTTTGCATTTCGGTTTCGGCCAAGAAATGAGCAACTGGCCTCATATGTCAATGATTTCTTTTGGCCGCTGGAAAACTGTTTGTATTTCCTCGCCCACGCCGACTGCAGTGTTCGCACCTCCGCCGCCAGATGGCGCTGATGCTGCAGCTGCACTTGCTGCCAGAATTCTTTTTTCTTTTTCCCGTCTAAATATCCACTAACCCTTTTGGTTTTTGCCTTTCTCCAGCAAGCCATCTAGTTTATTTTCCCCCGTTTTTTTTTGCCCTGTCACCTCCCCTTCGGTGTTATTATTTCGGCTGCCATTTATTTGCTGTCAATGTTTGGACCGCCACCCATTCGCCCATTCGCCCATCCGCCCACCTGCCGAGGCCTGAGTCGCCGGCCAGGCTGTCCGCTTTCTTTCTTGTCTCCCTGCTATCATTTTCATTTTAAAATGTCCTCGGCAGCGACAGCGAAGACGCCTCTAGTCAGACTCTTGAGAAGGACACCTTGAAAAAAAGTGTAACCCAATAAATTAAAAAAAAGGATATCCAAATTCTGTTTTCTCTTCCCAAACTCAAACCAAGGTGATATTATCTATCTTCTATTGCGAAATCCTTAAAATTCAAATGAAAAACAATAGATTTTTTTCCAGTACATGTTCGTCCGTGTTATTGTAGTCCTTTTTTTCCTGCCAGCTCCTTGAAGACGATTTCTAGCTAGGTCCTGGTTTTCGGGCCACTTTATAAATGTTTCTGCAATGGATTTTTGCAAAGTAAACTTTTTCCTTTATTTTCTCGTTCGTCTTTTGTAGTTTTCTGGCCAGGACAGGGACAGGACAGGGGCAGGACAGGGTTAGGGGCAGGGCATCCCGCATCTGATTGCGAGTGTGTGACATATCAGAGGGGGCGTTCGGCGGGGTGGGGCCCAAGTAAATATATTAAAATGCAAACCCAACTCATATTACTTGGAGAGGAGAAGAGGAGGCTGGCGGCGGAGGAGGAGGAATAACAGGCTGGCAGGACTCAGCTCTCGAGTCCTTGCGCACACATGTGCGCAATTTCCAAGTCCGTTTTCGGCCATTGCCAATGCCCACCAAATAAATCGAATGCACAAAAAAGCAATAAAACGAAATAAAATCTAAATACGTAAGGATGTGTAAGGATGTGTGTTTGTGTTTGTCTCGAGTGTCGCCTTTTTCTCCAAAGAGGGCGGACACACGGAACACGGAAAACAGAAGGCATGGCGGCAAAGGCAAAAAAAAACTTATCATTTTTATCATTGCGCAAAAGTTTATCCTTTTTGGCTACGGCCGTTAATATTTTCGATTCGGATTTCGAAATGGCCAAAAGTCCCAGGACCGAGGACCGAGGACCGAGGACCAAGGACCTGAGACCGCCCCCGTTTTTGGTCCGTTACCGTTACTGCTCGGAATTTCAAATGACTTTGGCTCCGACCCGAAGCTTATTGAATGTTTATGCTTTATTAAATTTGATTTCTCTTCTCATCTCCGCCAGCCCGTCTCACTAAACTGGACAAGTGCCGGCCAACATTTGTTGCAATGATCTATGTGTCCTGAATATTAAACAACAGGCTCTCCGGCCAGGCTTAGCCAGCCAGGACAGGCAGGACAGCCAGGCCATCGAGGAATCATCGCGCCCAAGGATCCGGACCGTTGCCGTGGCTATTATCATTTTAATGCGCGTTAAATGCGACATTTGCGACATTGGACAAAGTGCGTGTCATGTGCTTAAGAACACAAACAACCCGAAAGCAGGGCAGGAATAAGGATCTGCTCAAATCATATTTGTAACGTTTTTTTCCACACTGAGAACAGGGTAGATGGATTCTAGTTCCCTTGGTTGTCGAAAGAGACCTCTACTTTTAAGACTATTTTCCCAGTGCACCTCGCCAGAACATCCTTTCGCATTTCCTCCCAATCGAATGGTAATCATAATCACAATAACCGTAATAGTAACAGCAATAGCCAATAGTTATGCCAATAGCAATAGTGTTTTGGTAATGGCAATAATCATTTTTTGTTGACCGTTTTGTAGGACATTTGCACATACGTAAACGTCCTGCCAAGGACATTATGTACCCCCAAAAACCAAATGTGTTTATAATCACACGCCGAATGTTCCGGCCAACAGTTGCTACTTATCCGCATCCAAATATCCTAATGCGACACGTGCTCCGCGCATATTTCTTGGCTTTCTGGACAGGATTGGGAATGGGTTTCGGGCTTGGGTACTGGTCCTGGACCAGCCCGGCCTAATGATTGAAAATATTAGTTTGTTTCGTTTGCCGAATTGTGAGTTTCTCTGCTTGACTTATATAGAAAATCTTTAACTACGACTTACGATGATATTTAACTTATAATATTTGTAAAGTTTTAAGCATAAATTGTGTGTAATAAACCGATAATTATTTCTCTTTTGACTTATTTTAGTTATAACCAATTAGTTTACTATTCAGATTATCGGCTTATTGGGTTTCAAGTTAGTTACTTCCTAATAAAAAGTACGCAAATTATATAAAAAGTATTTGGTTTTCATGATTCACAAATAATATACAACAGGCAAATACTCGATTAATCGATAATGTGGCCTAACAATTTGGGTTTTCAACTTAATTTTTTAGCCAATTTAAGATATGTTCTTAAAAATAACACTTTTTTCTCTTCTTTTGTATGCCAATTAGTTTCTGAATGCGTATACGCCGTGTAGTACAGTCTTCCCTTATCGATAAATCGATCGTTAGTTACTATGCAAAATGCAAATCATAGACGTAATCTTTTCAATTTCTTCTCAATACTCGCTCGATCCAATCGGTTTTTCATTTCAAATCATACACAAGAGGCAAATATTCAATTTTGGTTCCGTATAATAAGAGTGTAAACGAATGCAAGCTTTCAATGTGAAAGGATAATGGATAAGGATGTCCTACTCACCGAAATCACTGCTAATGCCAGAGGGTCCTGGCAAGAGGCCGGGAATACCCTGCAGGCCGAGGAATGCATTGGGGAACGAGTGATTGCGCTGATTGTCGATGCCATCCAGAGTACTATCGTGCTGGCCATCACCCCGATCCGAGGGCTCCGTATCACTGCTGTTCGAGTCCTCGCCGGCACTCTGTCCGAGATCGTGTTTCTACAAAAAAGAAAAGAGGTAACAAAACATCAGGTGAGGTAGAAAGGAAACCCACCTGGTTGGCCTGCTGTCCATTGCTGTTTTCCAGAGCCTGTCCCAGCAGCGATTCCCTTAGCTCCAAGTTGCGCTCCCGATCCTTGGACGTATCCCTGCCGCTCCGGTTCCGGGTCAGAGGATGCTGTCCTGCCACTGGAAAGTCGCGATCGATCAGCAGTCGCTCGGGGCTGATGCCGTGCTGGGCTCGGAACAGGTCGGCGCTCTTGATGCGCTTCTGGGGTGGCGGCGTCAAATGGCTCTTCCGGTTGCCCTCCATCTCGCCCAGGTCCCAGTGGGTGCTGCTGGCCTGAAAATATCAAGAAAAGAAACCCCATAACATAGATTAGTCAAAAACCGAAGAGGATTAAGTAAGTCGAGTGCTAGCGACACTTTACTTTGACGGGATTGGGATTGGGTGTTCTTACGGGCGACGCTGCCGACGATGCCTTCAGCTCCTGGATGGCGGGCGTGCCGCTGCCCCCTGCCACGCCCACACCACTGGGGGCACTGCTGGCGGCGGCGGCTGCTGCAACAGCGGCGGTGAGCGAGGCAGCCGCTGCTGCGGCTGCTGCAGCGCTGGAAGCCGACACGACAGTTGGCACCTGGGGCGCGCTAAAGGGCGAGGTCAGGCTGCTGTTCAGCGATCCGTTACTGTTGTTGTTGTTGCTGCTGCTGTTGTTGCTGCTGTTGTTGTTGTTGCTGCTGCTGCTGATGTTGTGGTTGTTGTTGCTGTTCTGTGACTGGGAGGACGCCGGTAAATAGTTGCCAATCTTGGTCTGATTGCTGTTTTCGTTAATATTATTGTTGTTGTTGTTGTTTAGACTGTTGTTGCTGTTGCTGCTGCTGTTGTTGTTATTGTTGTTGTGACTCAGAGCAGCAGACAGGGTCTTGGAGTAGGGGTAGCCCCCATTATTGACATCCGCCAGACCGCGAATCTGCAGCAGGTGAGCGGTCTTCAAAAAGTCGGGCAACTGTTCGTGGCTGACATTCACCTCGCCATTGTACATAAAGCTGATTGAAAATATATTAAATAATAAATAAAATCTACAAAGTAGCTAAAAGTGGAAGAGAAACTCACCTCAAAAGGTTCTCCACATCATCGCTACGCACATCCCGCAGGATTACGATCGGATGCTCGCAGGGGTTGGCCTTGAGCAGCCGCCGGAAGTAGGGACTGCAGGCACTCAGCACCACCTTGTGGGCGGTGAAGGAGCGCTCGTCGCAGGCCAGGGTCACGTCCACGAAGTCCTCCTCGTCCCGCAGGTGGCGGAAGGAGCTGAGGATCGAGGTCTGGAAGTCGTTCCATTTGAGGGCGTAGTGTTGCTGCTGCTGCTGCTGGTTTTGGTTGTGGGCCGAGAGGTTAAGCGAGGACAGAGGAGGTGTGGCTGGCGAGAGGGCGGAGCCGGTGGCCGCCATGGAGAGGGAGGAGAGCGAGGAGAGGGCGTGGGCGGCGGCGGCAGCAGCGGCGACGGAGGCGGAGGAGGTCGCCGGCGGCGGAGGCTCCATTTTCACCACGCCCGCGTTGTTGTTCTCCGCCGTCTGCAACTGGGTGGACTCGGTCATTTAAGTGGACCAAGTCAATAGCCGTGGTGTGGGATCTACTAGATGTCCTAATGGCCTGCTTTTATACCTAATTCCTTTGCTATTGTCCCTCCTTTTTGGCGAGGCTTTGTATGTCCTGTGTCCTTTCTTGTTTCTTGGGTAGCCCTCGGCAAATATTTGCACTCGTCGTATGTGGATTTTCCAGCTCTGCTAATTCGGCGGCAGCCTCCCACGGCCTTTGTCCATTTTCACCGGACTCTGGATGCCGCGGCGCCCATGGACGGACCTTCTACAATACAGCAACAAGACAGCAACCCGAAAAAAACGCCACAAGCTGAAATCGAAAATCGAAAAACGAAAATGGAAAAGAGAGTTAGTTGTTGGACTACAATTGCTTGGGCAGGTGGGCCAATCATTAAATATTATTACCAATTATTCATACATAAGCAGCGGGACTGCCGCTGGAACGGCGGTTGGTCTAATGAAACCATTAATTACCCGGCCACCACCGGACCGGAGCTCCACCGCCAAGAGCGGCCACTTGTCGGGGGCATTAGACGCAAATCAATTTAATTTAACCGTTTACAAGCCACAAAACAATAGACTTGAAGTTGCCCGCGACTCCACCGATCTTCGGCTTACACTTGAAATTATTATTACGAGTTAATGGTTTTAGTTACCCGATGGACGGGATTGAAGCAAGCTGATTCTCCAAGTGCACCCAAGCAAAATAATTGTACGAGATCATTAGAAGAGGTAACCACCAACAATCCATCCATCTTCAGTGGCTTCCCTTCAAGCCCTCTAACCCTCGACTGCTTCAATCCAAAACTGATCGATGTACCACCATCAAAATATTTATAAACGCATTCATTTCTGGAGATTCGGATTACAGACTTGGGAGATCGAGAGGCGGAACTCTCACAAATTCCTGGGCCTGCAATTGGCGCCTGCAGTTGCAGTTGCAGGTTGCTCATTTTTCATGCTACCACTCCGAAAACCATGTTCCGTGGGTACTTGCTCACTTGCTCTGACTCATGGCGATGCTCTGTGATTAATGATGGCACAATTTAAACCCGATTATAACCATCACTTCGAGCCGTGACTAAGACGAAGGCAAACCCCGGCCAAGACCAGGCAATGCACGCATTTAATTTGTAATTTGGAAAAGCAATTGGTAAGGGGGCAGGTTTTTTTTTGAGTAGAAGGGAACTTTTTAGGGCATAGTTGCAGTATCTCTGGATGCCACCCTCTGCTCTGCGTGTATTTGTTTGCGCTAATTTATGAAGTAACCCAAAACAATTTCATCATAACACATTTGCTGGCAATTATTTCGTTTATTGAACAAACATTCGCTTTTGCCTCGCACATCG
Source organism: Drosophila vallismaia (assembly GCA_035047325.1). NCBI lineage: Eukaryota > Metazoa > Arthropoda > Insecta > Diptera > Drosophilidae > Drosophila > Drosophila vallismaia. The sequence goes on along the minus strand of JAWNPU010000090.1, from coordinate 18,794,650 downwards.
CATAAATTCAGGGGGCTTGGTAGCTGGGTAGCTGCCGTACAATAACTAACCCGGCCAAGACACAACAAAATAAAACAACAGATAGTTTCCGGCTTGGTAACCGAAAAATATGTAAATGAAAGGCAACGAATCGGACAAGGAATAAAAAAAAACGAATAATAACAGCAACAAATACGCCATTCACATGTAATCAGCAGGATGTGTGTAGTTGGGTGGGCCGTGGGCCGTGTGGGAGGGCAATGTGTAGGTGGGCGTGTTGCAACAACGCAATTGCATTTTGCATGCCACACTTCAAATGTTAAACTTTCAACTTTCAAATGGCAGGAGCAGCGGCACGAGTACAGGGGCAACAACTGCCTAAAAACAAAACATTTCAAAATTTGCGTTACACAAAAACATGGCACCGACCCCCGACCTCGGACCCAAAAAGGACGAAAACCAGTCGCTATATATGTATTATTTTGTGTGGGTAATTGAAAGGAATAGCAGAACGGGACGAAGGGACTGGAGCGTAACATAATAACAAATAAATGTAAATGATAATGGTAAATAAAAAACGAATTACTAAACAACATACAGCCATCTGAAAATACACAGATATCTCGGCTTGTGTATATACAAATATCAGGATATTGTATATATATAATGATCCGCATACATGGCAGAGCAAACACGCGTACTAAGAGGGGTTGAGGAGGGCTTTTGGACCTATCTAGAGCCACGGAAATGGCTTTTGGCCATGGTCAAAATCACAATTGGTACTAACTATTTGTACAACCAAAATATGGATTGGAACCGAAATATTACCAAGTACTTTGTACAATAAAAGCTATAATAAGCTATAATATCTCTAATTAAATTATTTCCAAACAAATTACAGGGTATAACGAGTTCTCATACCGCTCTCCTTTGTTTTATTACTTGTTATTTTTGGTAAATTGATACGGCGCCTTGGCAAGTGAACTAAGTTCCTTGGTAAATATTTTATCCCTTCAACCCTCCCAACGTCCCTGTCGTTCGGGCCTCCTGTACTCCATATCCTTCCCAAAGCCAGGAAGGGGCGACGCGTTATGATGATGATTGTTATTTTTACGATTTGCATTTGAGCTGTCAGTGGGAAAATCATAGAATTTACACACAAGGTCCGAGGTACAACTAACTTCCTTCCTCCGTGTGTGTTGTCTGTGTGTTTGGGGATCCTTTTTTTCTGGTTGTATCTCTCATTATTTTTACAGTTATGGGTATAACGTTTATGGCTTCATATTGTGAGGCGTGACTGAGCCGCCTTACTTGGGGGGAAACCCATAAACAAAACTCACGCGTAAATATAAAATCAGGAAATTGACTCAAAGGAATTACAAGTTATGGGGCTTAGAGTTTTGATTTTGTAATTCTGCTGAAAATCTCAATTAAACGTTAGCCATTGTCCTGACCCAAAGTGTCAAATCGAATTAAATATCCTATCTGGGAGGCTAATGGGTTCACAGGCCCTCTCCCATTTGATTATTTTTTAGGGGGTGGAGCGGCTGTGGGCGGCTGAATGCAAGCAAATTAGTTAAAAACCAATTAAAATCGCTCATCCGCCACGTTGGCCATGCGGGAGGTGGTCGCTATTCCAAATACATATACAACTATATATATGTATTCTTGTACATATAGAACATATAGAATGCAATCTACAATCCTAAAATGCGCTATTCCTATGTACTGGCGAAGCTTTTATAAAATTCTGGGGCCAAATATTCGAAAAATCCAAATTAGAATGTCAATAAAATGCCATTTTTAATGAAATAATTAATTAGATTTTGCACATCAACAATCTACAACGCATTTGCCCAACAACTATACCTACATATTGGATTTTTTTATTTGTGTTTTCCGTTTTCCGTATCGATATATAAAATATATAGAACTTTTTAGAGATGGACCCTAACTTTGCAAATAAACTTTTTAAATTTTATTTCTTAATAAAAACACAATAATGAGTTATTGCATTTTTAGCTTGTTTATCTTTTGAGATATTTTTTTTTATAGAAAAATCGCTCATACTCGCATTTCAAAGGCAGAATTTCTTCATTTGCATACGCACCAATACCAGCAAATGGACAAACAAACACATTCACAAGCACACCTATTGCGGGCGTCATAGTTGAATTTAGTTGTTGGAAACCATTTTGTTTAGAATATTCTATCCGCCCACCACCCACACCCACACTAGGCCAGTCGCTATACGAATTTGCATTTGTTTCCATCTCCATTTTCCTTATTATTCATCATGTTATCCCAATTTTGTTGTGTTTTTCTGCTGGCAGCAGCGCGATTTGTTCGATTTTCAATTATTTAAATGGTTTTATTTTCGCTCGGCATACATAGACTAATTTGCATTTCTGGATGGATTCCAAGGCTCACAACAACAATATCATCCTCCTTCTCCTAAAAAGTTTCGATGGACACGCATCAAAGTGCCACTCAGCTATTATAGGAGGAAAAAAAACTAAAAAAACGATAAGGGAACTCAGTTGGAGAACCTACAGCGACTTTTCCTAATTGCCTCGGAGAATTTAAATTGAGACATGAAATTGAATAATTCAAAATAATTAGCAGCCAGGACAGAAGAGAAGAGACAGAGACAGCCCTGGGTTCGCATTGGCATTCTCAGTCGCAGAGTCGCAGAGTCGCAGTCTGGTCGCGTAATTGCATTAATGATTTTGACAAATGACCGTCGCCAAAGTCGCCTTTGACATTGACGTCGACTTGATGCAGATGAGAGGTAACTTGTATCAAACGGGAACTATATCAAGAAAAACGTCTTCGAGGCGAAAATCAATCAAGGTGGGACAAAGCCTCTTACACTTAATACTTGTACAGTTCCAGAAAAAGTTTAAGATGCTATTTATTATCTTCATTTAGTTTCAAATTCAAATTCCAAATTTATTTCCCACCATCCTACACTGATTCATATCTCGGCACCTTCAACGCTGATTTATTTATTTTGCAGTGTATTTGGCTTGGAAAAATCTGCGATCTATTTCATGGCTAGAGATTGCGGGGATAGACATTCGAAGCCAGCTGCTAATTAAACTAATTGAGTAATTTCAGAAATTCAGAAATTAAATGAGCAAATAAAAAATGTCCAAAGCAAAACCAAAACCAAAACCAAAACCTAAACCAAATTTTTCAAACGCGCAATAATCGCGAGCGCAATCGAAACTTAAACCTGAAATGGCCTTTAAAATGGCTTAGAGGGGGGACAGGGACTGGTTAGGAGGTCGTGTGGGATCCGGCATCCGTCAGATGCGTGAGAGACCATTACTCCACGGATCGCTGTGGCACTGCAATGCGCTTTTATTGGCACCCACTATCCAACTATCCATTATACGGATTGCCATCCACTGGGCAGAGCAACCTGTCCTAATTAATTTCCAACTTTACTGAAATGGCTCTCTTAATGGGTCGAGTCAACTAGCAGATAGCCATCTCAATGGGCCGCAATTAGCCAGGAGTTTTTGTTGTTAGTTGCTGTTTTGGTTGAGCTTTGGTTGGTAGTTTCGCATGGCCAAGAAATGTGTGGTGCCAAATTTATGCAAATGCGAAATAGACTTGGCCTTTGCCAGTTTGGAGATGCCGTCAACTTTCTTTTCAAAGGCAAAGCCTCATAAAGATACGCAGATACCCAGAGTAGATATTATAGATGCTGTTTATATACAACAAAATGTCAATGAACTTCGGACGTCTTCAATAAAAATGGTTAATATTAAAAAAGAACTTAAAACCGAAGCGTAGAAGTAGAAATTGAAGATACAGAGACAGAAATTGATCTGCTGGGCCAAAAAGATTGTTCGATGGAGTGAGAATAACCGAAAAAAAAGGAGAGAAAAAAACGACAAACCAAATGGTATTTGGAAAATTTACATAAACTGGCCATAAATTAAATTAGCCAGAGAGTCCAACTATCCAGCAGATACAAGATGCAGGCCAACATCATCATTATACGAATACAATTAACACAAAGAGAAAGCAACTACAAGAGCAACAGCAACAACGCCAAGAATGTCTACAACGTATCTGTATCTGAGAGATACACCACATTTGTAAACTGGCATTAATTTCACCCGACCCTCTGGTATGCCCGCCGCCAACTTTCGGTATTGAAAAGCAATAAAAGTCTCGGTTCGGGTGAAGCCCAAAACTAAAAACAAGTTGAATTCAAAGTTAAAGTTAGGAGTTAAAGGTAGGAGAGATCACAGCCAGTGGATCGATCGCACAGATACAAAGATACACGAAATGTATCTCAGACTTGAGACTTCTCTGTCGCTCTCCCATGGCTCGTCTACATCTACATCTTATAACATTTAATTCATTGTTCACTATTTGTGTGTTTTATGTGTATTATGTATATTCCATTTTGTAGTTTTCGTTTTTCGGTTTTTTTTTTGTTTTTAGGTTTTTTTTGGTTTTCTGCTCCCAACCGATTCGATCTCTTGTTGTAAAGTGCTTGGGCCCAGCGTCGGCGGCTGCTGCGGCTGCTTTTGGCCATTAATTGTTGTTGGTAGTGGGCCATAATGGAAAACGCGTATTGGCCAAGTTGTGCGTGGCGCGTTTGTTGTCATTAAATTTGCGTTTATTTCATTGGTTAACTTTTTTCCACTTCCTCTCCTCGCCTCGCGCCTCGCGCCACTCGTTTTCTATTTTTTACTCCTCTATCTCTCTCGCTCTGGTTGATGTACTTGGTGCGTGTTTTATTGTTTCGTTTCTTGTTTTATTTTTAATTTTTTATTTAACGATCGTGTTTACATACTTAGGCCATCTCTCTCGCCCACGGTGCTTGGTCTAAATTGTGATTAGACCCGAATCAGAGATGTGGGCCAATTAATTAAAGGCCTTTAGGCCAAGTTCGAGGGAACTCTACGTTTTTGGTAACACAAAAATAGTTTGTCATACGTTTAAAATACTCAAAAATCATTAAAAAACCAGACTAATTAGATATTTCCTACACATAGTTAATTTTTCTACTCAAAATGTGTCACTCGCAATCCGATTTTTAAGTCCAGCTGCGATAATCTGGCCAAGCGGCTTTGATTGGGCTCGGAGGTCGTCTGACGGATCGATACCTGGCCAGGTCCAGGTTCAGGTCCAGGTCTCCACCTGGTCCCGGGTTAATTATAACATTAACCAACTGACAACTGGTCAGCCAGTGTCGCGGTTCCACCAAGCGGCCGCTGAAGAAGTAATCGAATGTGAAGCGGAAGGTGAAGGTGTTTGCCATCCACATCCAAATATACATTTCCCACACTGCCTTTTGCCGTCGAGGTGTTCACGCCGGTCCCCCGAGTTCCCGAGTTCCCGAGTACCCCAGCTACCCGACCTCCATCCATATATCGATATGCTCCCCCGGCTGGATTCTTTTTTGTTGTTTGGATCGGGTTCGGTACTCGTAAATTTCCATATGACATTATTAGGTGGTTCGCTGCCTTACCAGCTAGCTGCTAGCTGCTGGCTGTATTATGTCATAATTTTAGGAAAAAGTGAAGCGCTCAACCAAAATAAATTAAAAATTGCTTTCATGCTTGAATTGCTGCGTGAGTCCGAGAGAAGCGTGGGGGGATGTGGCAGTACTGGGTTGCCTGCGAATCGGGGAACTTCATTACCCGGCATTTCCAAATATAAAGCATGTTGCTGGTGACATTGCCTCGGATCGATCCCCTCCCACTCCCACTCTTGAGTGTTTATGGTCGATTGGAAGTTTATAATGGATAATATGCTGCCTCCTCCACCCTCACTCCATTCCCACGTTTTGTATATTTAGAACGGCGAGTGAATGAAGTGCGCAATATTCAATTAAAGTCATTATTATTAGTAATTTCCCTTCTGGAGCAATTGATTGTTCGTCTATTGATTGTTTGTTAGATCGCTCTGGAGATCAAGACATCGATCGAATGTTCGATTTGTAGGTAATCTGTACGCTACCCCCATCCCAACCCTGCCTGTGGCCTAATTGATATTCGAGTGCGATCTCAGATCCCAGGGAGGGCCAGCTGCAGTGCCGCTTCGAGGCAGAGGCTCTGTACCGGAAAAATTCATCAATTTTCAATTTGTATGTATTAAGGCAAGACCCCACTGTACCCCACTACCACCCACATCCACCCTATTTTTTTCTGGGCTAAGCATAATGAGACATTATGCAAAAAAGTCCCGAGTATATTTTTTCGCTAATGAAGAGCTGTATTTATCTGATGGCCTGCCTGCATACGGACGTCTTTATTAAAAGTAATTAAGTCGTTGTAATTGTCATTTGACGAACTGTCTAGTTTTAGGACAGAGAGGGGAGCGAATAAATCGCAAGTGGGTTTAGCTTCTATATAGAAATCCAACTAGAACTAGGTCTTGGGTTATCAGAACTCTATCCAAGATTCGACTTTGTTTTCCCGAAAAAGTACCCCATGGGGTGTCGTTCCCCCTCGACACTGTTCTCGGATGATTCCCCCTCCTAAGAGACGTCTGGCGTCATTGAAGTAAGTAATAATTGTGTCTAAATTTGAACGCAGACCATTTGAATCTCTATAAAATTTATAGTTATGACGAAAATACACAACGCTGCTCCCCCCAGTCCTTCGCGGCTCGGCATGCGAGCTTTAAAAGCATTTTTTGCCGGTTTCTGGGTAGCCAGAACTGAAATTGAACTCAAGTGCAGACAATTGAAGCTCCTCAAAAGAAATTTTGGACTGCGGCTGTTTGGGGAGGAACAGGGTCAGCGAGCGGCACAGGGGATGACCACCCCTTTTCTTTTTTTTTATTTTGGAAGCTAAAAAGCGGTGCGTGTGGTTGTCGATTTTTGTCGATTTTAAATTGAATTCTCTATTATTTGTTTGTTTGTTGTAGATTTTTTTTTGCAAGCGGTTATTAACCAATGCAAAAGTCAGTCGCCGGTCGAGTACTCGCGCCATTTGGTTAATTGATTTCGGCCTCAACCCCCTGCCCACAACCACACCCCTTGGGGCATCGTTTGCTTTGACCAATTCGAATTCTGTGTTTTATTGCTGCCACAGAGAGCGGCGGGCACAAGTAAATCTGGATCGTCGACTGGACAAAAACCATGCACAGAGCGAGATACTTCGATGTCTGTCTAATAATAGATACAATTTTGCTAAACAAGCCCCTGGTTTCTTCGGGTGCACTTGCAGGGGGCCTGTGACTGGGACACAATTACGCCAAATTAAAAGTTATATTGCGTCGCTCTTTGATTCTATTAAGAATGTTAACCGGGCAGTTGGTCCAGGGGATGGTCCAGGGGACCCGCTTCTCGAATGCCAACTCGTTCACATTTAACAATATTAAGAAGCTTTTCAATTGCCCGACATTCAATTAGCGAATTGATTTGCCCAAGTCGCCTTAATGGAAATTTGAGTGGTACTCACATGTTGCCGCTGGTTAATGCCTCGTAGTTGTATTCTTTCAGATTTTCTTCTCAGTGATGCTGGAGTCTCCGATCTGATGCTTCTCAGCTACAACAAAAGATACATTCGACCATTAGAAGATACTTTAAATTCGTTGTGCCTGCGATAAATGTGTCAATTGCAATCGGAATTTATTGCCACCTTTCGATGGTCGATGCGTGGCTCAATTCGATGCATTGGGATCAAAGTTGAAACCGATTTTCAGGCCTTTCCGATCGTTTCTACCTGTCTAATTGCACCCACTTAGCAGGCACACACGGACACTCCCGACACACCTGAAATCAACAGCAATTGTTGATTTTCGACCTTGTCCGAGATCCCACGTATAAATTTCCCGCTTGACAGGGCGGCTGGTCCTTTGTCTTCTGCGATCCTGCTTGCAGATCCTCTCTTGACCAGCCACCTTTCCAGGCTAGACTTTATACAGATTAGGGGATAGTAGATGAAACATCCCCCAACTTTTAGATCCACTTCCCCCTCCTCTCTGGAGAAAAAACGAGAATAACAATAAGAAAACTAATTACTGATACGCGTGGAAATTTCGGGCAATAACAACGTCCAACGGCTGGTAGAAGGAAAAAAAGGGTTCGGTGGTGGAAAATTATGCGCTGCAATTTTTATTGCCTCATTGTTCGTGGCATGTTGCTGCTGCTAATGTGGCTGATGTTGCCGATGGTGTTGTGGGTGCTTTGCATTGTTCCGGTGTGGTGTCTTTTTTTTTGCTTTTGCTTTGTTTTGGACATTTTTGGGTTAATGTTAATTACCCGAACTGCTTTCGCACAGAGGAAACCCAAAGCAATTAAAATTTTTATGACGCACTGAGTTATTACTTCAAATCCACAAACTTGAGTAATGGCCACGCCCCTTGAGCTGACCCCTGGCCCAGCTTCCCCGGCGGTAAGGCGGTAAAGGACGTGAGAAACTCTTCTTCCAGAGATGAAAAGAAAAGAAAAGGAAAATGAACGCCCACGAAAAAAAAAGACGAAGAGGCCAAAAGAATTCAGGTCCAAGAACCAGGAGAGATATTAAAAAGATTTATTGTTTTATGATTTCCAGAGGGGTCACGACCAGCAGCAGGAAAAGTGCAACCGTTTTCGGTTTTCGGCCAAGGTTTTTCTACCTGGCCGGTACTCGGCACCGGCAAGAGGTCAAAGGTTAATAGCAACCAACGCTACATTGGTACATTGGTTTTTATGGTATTTCTATTTTTAACAAAATATCCCACTTGCACTTTCACTCCAAACATCGCATCGGTGAAATGCTGTAATTAAACTCCAACTATCAAAATGCAATAAATTATACAAATAGAGAAAAAAAAACAAAACCCACGTCTTGGCTCATCTGCGACTTATTTCTTTCGTTGATAATTTACATAAAACGATTTTCGGTTAGATTCCGATTCATTCAAGCGGCTTCGGCTTCGGCTTCAGCTTCAGCTTCAGCTTCAAGTGAAAAGATTTCCGAAATCAGATATGTGAAAGTTTATTAATTAGCCAGCAAATGCCAGATCGGTGTGAGAAGCTCAAAGCTGAGACGCAGATTGAAGAAACATTTTGTGGCAAGTACAAAGTATTAAAATAATTCAACCCGAAAATGGGTGGGAAACAAGCAACTTTCCTCCTCATTAATTGAAGGCTGACGTCATTCGAATTGTAATTACTTCTTTCCCAAAACACAACTAACAACTAACAACTAACAAGCCACAAACCAAAGTTGTGTCCCTGTGACAGGAAGGGGGCACTGCCAAAGGATTGCATGATTAGGAGGCATATCAATTACTGGCTACAAGTCTTCCCCTTCCCACGGGGCCATTGTAGCCGAGACTTACAAGCCAAATGCGATTAACATAAAAGGTCAGCAAACGCTGTGGGAGAACCCGAAAGCCCAACCGCCAACAGCAGGGAAAGTGGCTAAAAAAAAATGTAGTAATAGGCGTAATAAGAATAATTGGTGATGGGGATCGAGAGTCCTGGCAGTGCGTGTCCAAGGGTTGCGGCTCCCCGTTTGGTTCTTGTTTTGTTGTTTTGTTGTTTGGAACGCGTTGACTTGTGACCATTTCATAAATACCGTTATAAACAAATTACGACAATAATAACGGGGCAGAGAAGAACTACAACAAACCGAAGGCCTAAACATGGCCGGGCCAGGATAATACGAAATGTATTTTTTATTGCTCACATTTACACATGTCGAAGCAACGCCCACTAAAGCTACCTTCCCCCCTTTATCACAATATGGAAAAATTATGAATTTCTAATGAAATTAACCTCCTGCTAAGCCAGGGTTCCAGGACTCCAGGGGGAGAGTGTTTATTTGCTGACGGGCCCACAACTATCCCCAGACCATCCCGAGCACAGCTTGACCCACGAAGGACAGCTGCAAGCCGAAGGTCCTGGCTACTCCCTCATGAGAAACAAGAGTTTTTTTTTCAGTGCACAACTGCCATTGACCCCTTCGTTAGGAGCCGACTTACTTTCCGTTCGCACATTGTAATTTTCGGTAATAAAAACGTTTTCGACTTCATAATTTCCAGCAAAAGGCGACTCCATTAGCTAGACGGTTTAACCAAACTTTTGGATAATTGCAGGACTCGAGTATTAAAGAGGAGGGGGGTATTGGGCATAAAATATTGCCCTTCCCGGAATGCTATATTTATGCCGATTGTGAATCACCTTCGAAAAATCAGCAGAGTCTGCAGGAACAAACATCTGTCCAGTCCAGTCAGGCTTAAGTGGGTATTAATTTCTCCCCAGTGACGCGACGTCCTTGCCCCTTGCCCACCCCCTTGGCAACTCAGAAACCGAAACAAGCGATTGCATTACCACAAAAAGGCGAAAGAGGGCGGGGAACCGTAGCCAGTTAGTCACAAATACAATCGCGTAATTAATTAAGCGCGTCAGCTGGACACTGACCGCTTCGAGGTGGCTTCGAAAGGAGTTTTCCCAACAATGGAAAGGATAAGTACAGTGGTTGGAAATCGAAGGATATAGTTTTGAGTTACAGAAAACTTAGCAACCCTTTTTATGGTTTTCAAATTCTTTTATTTTTGTTATTTTTTTTAATGAATAGAAATATAATTTTGATTGCAATATAATGATTGACAACCACTGTCTTGGAGCTGAAGGGGACCCCCTGCTGGGAGGCGATGTTTAACCCGAGACACACGCATTGCTGACCGGATGGATTGGATATGGAGTCGCAAAGTTTTGGGTTGCCTGAGGTGGGGTGGGGGGGTCAACGGCAAACACACCTCAAATCGCGTTTTGTCCTTTATCAGGTAATTCACTTTTTAACTTGCTCTTCGCATTTTATTTTGTAATTCCACTCGGCGGGGCCTCACTCTGGGTCCCCTTTTTTCTTGCTTTTTCTTCGTTTTTGTAATTGTTTGCCATTAATTACAGCAACAACGACAAGTCGCGCAAATATTTCCGCTTATAACCTCTTCTCCGGTTCTCAGGTTCTCCGGACTGGTTGTTAATTTTATTTATAAGCCCAAGTGACACACCTACCTTTCAGTTCGATTTACGATCCGTGCATTAACGGTTAATGGCAGTGCCTGGCTGTCATGGCATCTTTGCTGTCCCTTTCGCGAAGCTTAAAACAATTGACATTTGGCTATTTAATTGCAATGGCTCGCCGGCCATTAGAACTTGCCCAAATATGATTTCCGTTTCCGGTTATTGCCATTGCCAACTTTCCACCCGGCCCCCCCTTTCGCTACGATGTGTGCCTTCGAACAAGTTCGATGCGACCCGAAGTTCAGGCCCCGAAGTTGCCATGGAGCCAAGCGAGCGAGACAGAAGTAGCGGCAGCAGGCCAGAAGGAGAAGGCGCCAATATTCATATTCATTCATGTGCCGGCAAAATCGCAAGAAAAACAATAACAAACCTCAGCTGGGAAAATCTTCGAAGGGGGGCTGTTGGGAAAACCCTAAGAGCGCCACCGAAGAGATAAAGAGATACCCGAGTCGAGAGCGAAGCCCCCAGACTGCAGTCTTCGATTGCACCAACACACACACACACACACACGAGTCACAATACATAACACACGAGGCCAGCCCCAGCGGCGACTCCTTTGTTACCACCACCCCCTCGAAGGACTTGGGGATCTCCTTTATTTATTGCAGCTTCGATTTGACCACCAAGATGACGGGGGGTGGTGCAGTGGTCTGAAAATATTTTTGGAAATCCCATTAACTGGTTTCGGCTATCCAGTGGTCACTGTATTGGTGAGCACGTGAGTGTCCTTGTGAGTGTGTGTGTGTGCTTTCTTAAGCAGTATTTTCGCAGTTTGCTTTTAACCAAGTTGGCGCTTGGCTTGCGGCCAAATCGAGAAATCGAATCAATAATTTCGCTGTGGCAAGAATGGCGGAAGCTACCAAGGAACTGCATTGGCAGTCGAAAATCGCAACCGAGGACCACCTTCCTTCTTCTTCCGGTGTTGCCAAACAGACGACATCGTCGTCATCGTCTCGTCATCATCATCATCATCGGCATTGGGGGTTTCCCCGATTTGTCCTGTCTACGAAAATACGAAAAACGTTTCCTCTACAAACAACAACAAAAAGCCAGAACAACATCGCGAACAGCGAATCAAAAGAAAATCCGCAAGCATAAACATCGAATAAAGCGGATGGGTGGTTGGGTGGTGAATGGGGGGTCGCTTGTGGGGACCAGGGGAAGAAAATTGACGACCATGAAAAGGGAGACGCATGGCGATGAAATGGGCGAGTCAGCGATGACACGTGCTTTTTTGCAGCTGTTTTTGCGGAAAACTCTCAACTGCGCGAAAAAAAGGACAAAAACAAAAATCGAAAAATGAACACACACACACAAACGCCTTTGGGGCTCTGGGGAAAAAAAAAGCAGAATCAGAAGCGCGAATGCGACGCGACGCGATTTTTGCAGCCGACGACAGCCGAAGGCGTTTTTTGGGGCCCTCAACTGCAGTGAGTCGAGGATGTGGGGGGCGAGAAGCATTGCAAAAATGGGAGCAAAGAGAGCAGCAAAGAGCCCCAAATATCAAACGGCAAGAGTTGTCTTTGAGTGTGTGTGGGTTTTGTAGCTGTGTGAGCGAAAAAGACAAGCAGCCTGCAGGTGGCAGTCTGCATTGCACATTGAAGGTTCTTTAGACCTTTTTATGGTAACAGTGATGACTCTCAGATGAAGGAATCTTAAATTGAAAATGAGATACAAAGTATCTTTGAGATACTTTTGTATTTCAAGAAATTCTTAGAGTTATTTTTGAGTTTTAAAAGATAACATTTGGTTCCAGGTATTTCCGATGCACTACTGTATTGTGTGCTTGTGTGGGTAGGTGAAGAGTACATGGGGGGCTTCACACCGACACAGCACAGACACAGAGACAGACAAACAGACATCCAAAAGCCAGACAACAACGTCGACGTCTTTTTGGCGCGTGACGTCGAATCGGACGCCGTTCCATGGCAGATGGCAAATTGCATTATTATGCGAGTGTCTGCAATCTGCACAACCACAACAACAAAAACAACAACTGTAAAAGCCCCATGCCCCCCAGAACACACACACACTCGCACACACACACACATGGAGAAAGAGAGATAGCGAAGCAGAAAGAAGTACAAAAACAAAGTGCAACAAAATACGCAAAAACAACAAAACAATATTTGGATGATGCAGCGCATCGGAAACTTTCGGTTGCCATCGGTCGATGGGCGATTAGAAAGGGGGCGTTGGGCGTACGACTGACTGACTGAGGGAGGTACTGGGGGGAGGCGATGGGTCATTCGCAGGGATTACATTCCGTTTTGTTCAAAAATTAATAGAATTTCATAAGCTTTTTCGGTTGCGTCGACTGTCTCTGTCTCGCTCGGTTGGAGCCCCCCTTTCAGATCATTCTCTGTCCCACCCATAGACTGCAGTTTTCTGTCCCGTTCTTTCAAATGTTAATTTGAATTTTTATTAGGTTTTAGGCATGCATTGTTGTTGCTGCTTCTGCTTCTGCTGCTGCTTTTTCCATTGCTGTTGTCATGCATTTTATTTTCACTTAAAATTGCAATTGTTGGGGGGCATTGTTGCGATTTTGCTGCCGCCGTCGATGGCGATGTCGCTGTCGCTGCCAGCGTCGCTGCTGTCATCGTTGAAAGTGCGACTGCGTTAGAAAATTGCATTTGATAATACACTAAACACACACACACACCCGCAGAGAGAGACTCTAATACCGACATATAGAATAGAAATCGTTTTTTTTAGGTCGTGGGCTGGGCGCTGGGCGGCACAAGAAAGCAAAATAATCCAACCTCCAACCTGCAGCGGTAAGTCTTTACGTTTCGTTACGTTATGTCTTTTGGCTACGTTACGAGTCCTTTGGGGCAGAGGAATTCAGGTCTTGCCTCTACAGTGGAGTCTTTGAAACGGAAATTTTGAGTTTTGAAACTTTTTATAGAAATGAAATGTTTCCAATTTATTTCACAACTAAATTTTACGTTTCGTTACGTCTTTTGGCTACGTTACGAGTCCTTTGGGGCAGGACAGTGGAGTCTTTGAAACGGAAATTTTGAGTTTCAATGAAAGTTTCGAGAAATGAAATGTTTCCAATCTATTTCAGTACAGTTTGAGAGTCGAAGGACTCGATTTTCGAAGGACTACTGTGCTAGGACAGACAATGTTTATGTTGTCTGGCTTGGGTCCTTTGCAGCCATGATGTCCTGAAGGAGCCAGAAATATAGAAAAGTATTGCAAATATTATGATGAGCATATTTGTACAAATCGATGAAGAGTAATCCTTTGCTCCTACAATAATATTTTCAAAGGATATTCTCCACTGATTTACATGGCAGGTAGCAGAGGTAGCAAAGGTAGTAAAGGTGGCAAGGAGAAAGTGCCACATCACTCTCTTTGATTCTGGTTGCACTTTTTCGTGCACTTTGTGAGCGATTTTGTGTGATTTCTGTTCTGGATTTTGTGCCAACTCATGTGGCAATCGCGACTTTGGGCCAAGGCGCCGTCGCCGTCGGGAACAATTGAAACGACTTGAGGCCAGAGGTCCTTCCTTCTTCTGCTTCATTATTTTCCAGCGGAACTTCAATTACACATTTGCTCACATGAAAAAAAGTGAAAAGTCACTGGCCTGTCCCGGCCCGGCCTGTCATGAGCCAAAAATCCAAATCTCATCTACCGACGGCATTCCTTCAGAGTCCCCTCCCCCCCACTACTACCAATTCTTTTTGGCCCAAAAAATTTCATTGCATATCTCGCCTTTTGGCCACTTTTGAAATTTCTTTTCATTTCTTTTGGTGTTCTGTTTCGGCTGCTCCTTCACATTTGATTGGACTTGTTGTTGTCCTGAGAGTTCGAGAGTCCTTGGCTAATGGCGGGCGATGGGGTACTTTATACCCTTTTTCGCAGGCAATAAAAACATTTTCCTTTCCGACGATTCCCCCCCTCAAAAAATAATGAATAATATGAAGAAAAATACGCGCCCCGCTCTGGGCTTGGGTTTTTCTTGTGGAAAACAGAAAACGCATTAAGTGCGCGGTTTCCATTGTTTATAACAATTTTTTCCCGCCCGCCCTGCTCGTCTCGGCGGAGGGATAATTAAGAATGCTTATTTATCTAGAACGCAGTCACGGCGCCGATTGTCCACCAGGAGTCCCTCCTCCCGTTGCCCCGTTGACCGCAGGGGTGCGCAGGACACAAGCCCCATGAAAGGGTCCGTAAAAAAGCCAAAAAACTTTTATTTTTTATGATAAATTGTGCGTGGGGATGGAGCCAGGGAAGGCGACGGGAGACGGGCGACGGCGCCACCCAAAGGTCACTGCGAAAGCCAAGTACAAAAGGGAGGCATGAATCGGGTCATAATATCAGAAATATGACTGCCAAAAGTTGCGGTTTACTCTTGAAATAATATTTAAAGTAAAAAAATCAAGCATATCACCTGTTCTAGAGGAACCTCTTAGGCTGGCAAAGAGTTCAACCAAAGATTTTCTCCGCTAATTAGCCAGACCGAAAGTTGGCGAGTTGAAAATTAACCAAGAAGTTGGTAGAATCGATGCCGGTGGGCAGCAGCAGCAGCCTCGCCGCAGCAGCAGCGCACACGCAAATCACTTGTTTTTATGTAATTAACCCGCGCTGTCCGCTGTCCGCTGTCCGCTGCCCTCTGACCACTGACCACTGGCCGCCTCCCCCGGAGGTTAACGGATTGGGCCCTAGTCCGGGTAATTAACCAAAAACCGATCGCTTCTTACAGCAAGTCTGAGTCTTTTTTGGCATAATTTTCAGCTCTTTCTTGGTCCGTGGTCTTGGTCGTTCAATGACCGATAAAATTGCCTCAACCATCGCGACCAACTCGACCGATGCCGATGCCTTTTAGCGAGCTATTGATTATTAATATTTTGTATTTCTTCCCTCTTGTTTTTCTTCGTTTTTTTTTTTTTGGTTTGGTTTTTTTTTCTTGGTTAGTATTTTTACCATTTTCTGTAATTACAGCGACGCGTTAATTGTTCGACTCCCCTGTTTTTTTTTTCTGTTTTGCTTCACAGCATCCACTGGTATTTCAACTTTTATTTGTATTTATTTTCAACGCTTAGACTCGCTCGGTGTTGCCACAAAAAGCAACGACGAGGTGAGGCATCTACACTTACGCGCGCTGTCTGGCTTAGATTCCAACTGGGATGGCCCTTGGATAGATACTTCATTAGCTGCTATTACCATTATTGGCCATACCGAGCTACTGCCTCCAATTACTGCTCGAAAAAAAGTTAAAAACCCCGAAAACTATTTTCCAAAATATGCCAAGATTCATTTATCAAATTCGAGGATTTTTTGTTAAAAACAGAAAACCGAAAACAAAAGATTTCTTTGACGCTTTTTGTAAGACATTAAATCGGCTTTACGATCTTCGGGAGAGATCGCGAATAAAGATCATGGTCGTTAAACATTTGTTAACCTAATTTATCAGAGTTTATGTAAAACTGAAACGCTTTTTGGGAGAAAATTGCTAACAAAACCGTCTAGAAACGAAAGACTGTCCTAAAATCATGAACTATTACGCATAAACCCTCTGAAAAACTTCATAGTTTCCCGTGCAACTTTTATATTTCTTGGAAATCCAAAATTCTAATGAAAAACTTTGGAAAAATATTCCAGTTATTGATTTGTTTTTTTACTCAAAAAACTTACCTCAAAGTTTTGATATTTTTTTAAAGTAAATATTAACGCAGTTCAGATCCTTTTTTGTATTGTATTTGCAAGGACACGACGAGGACACAATGATTTGTAAGATTTTTGAACACTTTTGAAACACTTTTGAGGGTTATTCGAGGGAAATTTGTGGAAATACTTGGCGTCTCCGTTTATGTAATTTGTTTAGCACTTTGCTTGGCCGATTTCGATTTCGATTTCGAATTTAGTTTCAATTTTCAACTGGCTGGATGGGGACAAACACTGCACACTTGCAACTGCAACAGCAACAGCAACAATAGCAACAATACAATAACAATAAATGAGATGTAAAAATGTTGGTAAGGGAAACCGTTTTCTTGGCTTTTCCGAGAAGCGGAAAATAAAAACGAAATCGTGGCAAAAGGGAGGGAGAATGTGTTCTGGTTTCTGATTCTGAATCTGGTTCTGATTCTGATTCTGGTTCTGATTCTGATTCTGATTCGGGTTCTGTGTGAATTTCGTTTTATTAATAAAATGCACAACTTCCGTTATTAATTTTGCAACGACAACAATTGCCACGCTGCGTCTGTGTGCGAGTGCGACGACAGAGCGCTGACAGACGAAACAGACAACAAAAACAACATGAGAGTGACAGGCGATGAGCGTGTGTCGCCTAGGAGAATAATACAACAAAAAAAAGAATAACACGAAATAAAGAGAAGTGGGAGGCGGTGGGAGGCAGTGGGCGGTGGGTGGGTGAATCGGAATCGAACGGGGACAACCTGTCCGCTTTTCCCGTTACCCTCCCGACCCTCCGAGACTCCTTTGCACGCGACTCCGCGCCACCATCTCGCTCTCATGTTGCGGTTTTTTTCACCGTTGCCGCCGCTGCTGTCGCAGTAGCTTGTAGCTGCATTCATTCATAAAAATCAGGTTGTAAAAAAAGAGCAAGCTAGGTAGCTCTGATTTTATTTATTTATGCCAATTTGCCGACGCGCTGATTTTTTTAATCATTGTTGCCGCCTGCAGTTCTGAGTTCTGAGTTCTCAGTTCTTGGTTCATTGTTTTGCACTAGAAATTGTTTTAATTGCATTTGCACTGCAATTTATTTATTGTTTTCATTCGAAGCATTATTGTCACTACTATTTATAGTTTTTAGTGTGTTTTTTACGTATATTTCCAATTTCCAATTTCAAAATCAAAATTTGTTTTCATCACACATGTCCAAACACTTGTCAGAAACCAAAACAACAAAGCCAAGCTGGCCAAGATAAATTACTGAGTTTGCCGCACTTGAACCACGACACTTGCTGCCCGTCTGATTGCTGGAAACGTAATGACGACGCTGTAAAGACTCCGTACTAGACGAGTTTGTTTCTTCTTCGGCGAACTGAGCGTATGCGTAATACGAGTTCCTGTTTTCGTGTTTTCAACGGAAAGTAAACTGCCGAAGTGCCCAAGTGCTTCGTGCTCGTCGCTGTTCGAGTTGCAAGTGAACATGTTCGCAGGCGTTCGACTGCCCACCCTCAACGGTAAGCCGGTTTTTTGGAATTCCTAAGCCCCTTCACACACACAGGCGACACTCTTTTGGCCATTATCTAAGCCATACAATAAGATTGTGTTTACTTTTCCACAAAGAGGGGGTAAGGATGCGGGGGGAAGGCGAAGAAAGATGCCTCTGCGGCGAAGAAAGAGTCAGTCTTCCGACCAATTGAATTGCAGAATTGCTTTTGGCTTCGAATTTGGCCAAAAAGGCTGCCAAGAGAGCCGCATAAATGTCTGCTTTTAGGTTATAAGGTGCTAAGTGCCCTCAGATCGGGACCGTGTGTTTGTTTTGCGCTAATTTATAGTAAGTATTTAGGAATTCTTATTTAATAAATCAAAGACTATTTTTGGATTTTAGTAAGAGGAAAATATTCCAATTTATATCGACAATAAGAGCTATAAATCGGTGATATACTCGATGGAATACTAGTTCCTGCTCATTGTAGTTTTTTATTCATTTGCATTCTTATCTGTAAAGTAGTTCTGTTACGGATTTAGATAAATCATTTCGATCTAATTAGAAATTGTAATTGAAACATGATGCATCTTTCAATGAAACTTTTTTAGTCACAATTTAAACGGAAATAACAAAGGAAATACTTTATAGAAATGTAACTAAAATATTCCTTGAACCGTGTTCAGAGTTAAATATATCAAAAAAATCATATTTCTGGGAGATATTTATGGAATTTTTGTTGTCTGCCATGTATGAGATATATGTATTATCCGCTGCCACCGCACTATAATCTCATCACTCCCCCGATTTTTTTGTTTCAGTTGCCACCCCTGCAGGAAGTCATTAAGCTCCCTGGGCCAGGAATAAATAAAGTTTTCCTCCCACTCGGCCCAACCGAAAGCTACGAAAGGTGGCAGGCGCCCCTTCGGCCACGCCCGATCCAACTTTATTAAACGCGACAAAAACAAAATAAATTTTCGTGTAAAAACACTCTAAATAGGAAAACACCGAAATTGTAGCCAGGCCAAGCGATCTGAAGATGCAATATCTGAAGATGCAGTATCTGGGGATCTCAAGCCAGCGGCATGCGGTAGCTAATGTATCTAATAGATACACGACAGAATGTCAAACGCTTCGAGTGGCAAGAGGGCGAAGGTATGAAGGTATAATATTGTTTTCTGATTTAGGGGGAAAACTTTTGGAGAAGATCTCTATCTAAAGTACATGGGAAACTATTTTGTTGGAAAGTATATATTCTTTCGGATCTATCCCCGCAATCCCAGCCGTACGATAAAGGGCAGCGCCTCTCAATCGGTTGGGCGGGAAACGCGCGAAAAAAGATAACAAATATTTAAGTTCTGAAAAGCCAAAGTATGCCCATTCTTTTAGTGTATTTAACGGATATTCGAGTGGGTTTGGTAAGTAGTATCTCGTAGGTTAAAACATCCCTTTTCTCTAAGTGTATTTGTATCTTTTATTCTTCGTTCCACTTCTCTTCACCTTCGTGCCATCCTCTCTGCGTGCGTCGCTAATTAACATTGGGATTGGGATTGTAGTACACTTTTAATTTATATCTTATTGATGCCGGCGACATTTGTATTTATTTTTACCCACTGGGTGGCTGGATGGATGGGTGGTGCCGTGTAGGTACTGTTCCAAAGTCACTTCCCAAATCTATGGCCCCCTGACCCGCCTCCATCCCTCCCTCGATTTGCGTGTGTACGTGTGGAATGTTATTTTTATCGAGAGTGAAGGAAAAAAATTGTGGAAAGCTAAAATTTATATGGAATAGGTGTCGCGCCTGATATTTTGGGTATAATTATTGTTAATATTTGTTGCTGCCAGCGCCCCTCGACTGGCCCCTCTCTCTGACAAACTCATGCCCCGTTTCTATCATTTGTTGAATTTTGTTTTTGCTGTTGTTGTTGTTATTTTTTATCTATACTCTAATTAAAATATTCGTTTGTTTTGCGCTTGATATATTTTTTTAGATATACTCGTTCGTGGGTACATATATTTTAATGCCACGATCTGTCTAAATGATTTTTGTACGCATTTCAATAGTCGCAAGAAATTGTTATAATAAAACAACAAAAATGGGAATGGTGGGTGGGTGGTTCAGGTTTATTTTTATTAACAAAAAAGTATTTTCAGATGCTTTTTAATGTTCCTCTTCCTATGACTGTTTAATATTTTTGGTTCTTGAGGATTTTGATTATAATTTCCGTTTGATAAAAAGTATCTTAGAGCTTGAAATTGATGAAAAATCTTGTCAATGATCATGGATTACCTAAAGATTTCCCTAGTCCTAGAGTTTACCCTAATTTTTCATCGGATTCCAGGCTCTCCTATTAATGGAGTCATCTCCACTGCCCTAATAGAGGAATAAATCAGAAATCGAACTGAGACACCAAATGACAATTCATTTATCTTGCTTGCACCTCGTCGTGGAGTAGTTCCAAGCGGGTTTCCCATTTCCCTACCATTTCCGATGCGTTGGCGACCAGCATTCCGTGTCGACGATGACTTATTGGCCAAGTCTATAGTCTTTGCTGTTCCAGTGATCTCTGGCTGTGTTATCGAAGTGAAAAATAGAAACATGATTATGAAATTATCAAAGGAAAAGAGACATTGCGGGGGAGAATCTTCATTTTTAATGGAACGAAATCATGTACTCAAAATTATTTTGATTTTTGATCAAAAGTAGTATAAAAAAGTAGTATAAAAAGTAGTTTTTTTTGTAATATTTAAGACCGCAGCATCATCAACCTACACACCGACACGCGACTCTTCATTCCGTTCCGCTATGGCCGTACGGCTTTCCTTTTCTAGCAAACGTGTGCGGACAATAGAAATGATCAAGGTAAATATGACTGTACATATGTACCTATATCTGTACCGCTCAACTCACCTTGCGGCTCACGAATTAAATTCCAAAAGAGACAGTGAGCCAGTGAGACAGTAAGACAGTCAGACAGGGAGAGAAAGATCCAGAGAGTGTATTTCTTTCGGTTTTCGGTGTTTTAAAGATGATACACGAACCATGAATTTAATTATGATAAAGAAAAAAAACAATTTTATAGTCAACAAAGCACGCAAATAAAGACTCATGAAGGTATTAGTATTAGTGTGAGTATTGGTGTGAGTGTGTGGGTACTGTGGCTAGGGGGTTATTATGTAAAATAAGTTGGAAAGCGACTGGAAGCGATCCCAATGAGTACTTGGCTGTGTGAGTGTGAGTGGGTTTACCTTTATGTGTGTAAGTAAGTATGTCAGCCATCGTAGTCGACGAATTAAGTGCCGTTGGCTCTATTACTCGCCTCCTCACCTTCTCCTCTCCCCGACATAGCTTATTCAAAATGGTGTCGATCACATTGCACAAGGCGGCTGGGGATTTTCTTGGGTACAGTTGCCTCCGAGGGCATAAATCATAAAAGCAACTTGAAATCGTACTACGCAGTCTTCCGAGCTTGAATTTTATATTACAGCTGCCGGTTATTTGCCCAAAATGACATTTAAATAAAGTAGAACTATTAATTTAACAATCAAAGTTAATAAATATTAGATTTCTAGACTCTGTAAACTCATTTAGTCTTATTCTTGCCAACCAACAGATCATCAGAGGTGTTTAAAAATTAAATTGTTTAAGCATTTGCTTCATCCAAGCACTAATAATTTGGTGTGCAAAAATAGAAACCCTCCAAAAGACCCCGAGCATAGACATAGGGCAGCGATATTAAGTGGAAATTGGTTTTGGGCTAATGCCGGGGCTACCGTAACACATTAAAATTATCTAGTAATTCCTCGGCAGCTTCAATTAGTGACCAACTGGCTGGGAGTCGTGTCCAACGGTTGTACTTCAACCATCAGCACCAAAGTTTAATGAACCGGGCCAACAACAGCAGTCAGCGTTGGTCAGGTCTGTTAATTAGCCAGAAACGCAGGCAAAACGGAGACTCCAACCAAAAAATGCTAATAATAATGATGTTGGGAGTCAATCAATCATTTTGCATTTGGCCAATACACTGTTTCACAGTGCAAAAACACTCACACACCATCTATCCAGCCATCCATCTCTCCACCTATCCATAGAATTCATAGATGGTCCGCTGAGGATGCTGCAAAACCAGGCAACACCATAGGAGAGCTGGATGAACCAAATTTACAGAAAACGTTTAAAAGCAACTCGGCCACCCATTGCTGACGATGCAGCTACCAGATTCAGAATCCCATAAAAATAAATAATTTATGAGTTTTCTTTTTCCTTAAGAATTTATATTTTTATCTTGGACTTATTGCTGCTTTTAGACTTAACATATTCTGTCATATTTTTCTTCTAAAATTATAGCACTTCATATTTCTTAAAGTGTAAATCAGCATTGTGAGAACAATAACTTGGTGCCGCATTAAAATATCTGCAATCATTAAAATTGCGCACGCTGACATTGTTTTGGAAATTGTTTCGGCATTGTTTAGAATCCTGCCGCCCAGCGCCGCCCTTGTGTCCTTTGGAAAGCTGTGCTGCATTTTGGCCGATGACATCGCTTTCCTTTTGTGATGATCCAACGGATCCAACGAATTATGCCCGATGAGTACTCGGCCCGAGGCATCGAATTTGGAACAATAAGCCCGAAAATGCGTCAAGTCCTTAGTCCCGCCACCCGGCCTACTCTTCTGTCCTGGCAATCCTCCATTCATTCGGTGATTCACAGCCGCACAATAAATAAGCCAAGGCAAGCTCTTCGGCACACATATTAGATGGTAATCGTTGACTAAGGATTTGGTGGGACATTTTTTGTTGGCTCTTGTTAAAGGAAATGCTTTATAGGCTCAAAGATTTCATTGTTTATTTTCAAAACTTCTTTTGATCTTTTGATTTTTGATTTCTTAAGCGCATATCTTGCCATTTCTTATCTGATTTTAAAAATAAAAAAAAACTGTCATTCAAATGCTATTCTTTCTGCAAGCCCTACTTAAAATAGACTGTCTAAGACCCATCAATTTTGACTTCATCATCGGACTTTCAAACTACATTTCTTTCACGTTATTATCCATAACTTGGATAATAATTGGCAGATCGGCGACTGTTATACCTTGCCGGTCTTAGATCTTCGAGTACTATCATTCCCAATTAAAATCTGGCGAACTAAAATTTGACCCAATTTTTGCAAATTTTGAAAGGGGTAACATCATGATTTTTTGCAAAAATCGACTAAAATTTTTCTGTTATACTTTTCCAATCTTTTCATGCAGA
This sequence comes from Drosophila vallismaia, assembly GCA_035047325.1. Classification (NCBI taxonomy): domain Eukaryota; kingdom Metazoa; phylum Arthropoda; class Insecta; order Diptera; family Drosophilidae; genus Drosophila; species Drosophila vallismaia. Next base: position 18,771,298 of record JAWNPU010000090.1, on the reverse strand, counting down.
TTGAGAGGGAATGAATTTCTGTTTCATAAATGCTATCCCTTTTTAAAATCCGATGAAAATTGTATAAAATATGTGCAAAAGAGTGTCTCAAAACCAGGAATTTGGGACAAAGCCGATTTTTGAAAATTTTAAAAGGGGTTACATCATGATTTTTTGAAAATTTCAACAAAAATTTTTTTGATCTACTTTTCTAATATTTTGATGCAGATTGAGAAAGAATGAAGTCCTTATTTAAAAAAGGTATTCCTTTTCAAAATCCGATGAAAATTGTATGAAATATGTGCAAAAGAGTGTCTCAAAAATATCAATTTGGGACAAAGCCGATTTTTGAAAATTTTGAAAGGGGTAACATCATGATTTTTTCAAAAAATCGATGAAAAATCGATTGTTCTACTTTTCCAATATTTTGGTGCAGATTGAGAGAGAATGAATTCCTGTTTCATATATGGTATTCCTTTCCGAAATCCGACGAAAATTGTTTGAAATATTTGCAGAAGAGTGTCTCAAAACCATCATTTTGGGACAAAGCCGATTTTCGATCATTTTTAAATGGGTAATAATCTTAGTATCGATGGATTTGGTGTAAAAAACTGCTATGATGATACTGTCTTGTATGTCTACGATTGTAAGAAACGTACTTTAAAGTAATTTTTAGACAATTTAAATAAAAGTAGGCTCAAAGAGCCCCATCGTCTGCGTGACATCCCACAAGTGTCAGCTGCAGTTGGCCAATAAGTTTGCTTGTTATGGTGGGTAGATGGGTGAACAGTAATATTTGTGTGTGTCCGAGCTCTTTTGGGGCACTGGCTGCTGCACCGAGCCGATGCGAGTGTGAGTGTGCCGAAGGATGACCCAGAAACCCAATTGGAAAACCAAAGCTAAAGTCAATAAAGAACGCTACGACGAAGGACCGAAGGGATGGAGCATGAAGTTGGAGATACTTAGCTCCAGTAGTCCATCCCGGCCATGCCCGAGTGCATTCGACCCCGACTGTCCACCACGCCAGCGCCCCCATTTAACCCGCCTGCGTGCGCCATCAATGGTCAGAAGTCAACCCACAGCTCGGCGCTGATTTGAATAGCAACTGGCCGAGGGGGACGAGGACCGATTCGGCCGAGGCCTAGGGTTCGTGGTGGGCCAGGGGCGGAGTATTGGGCAGGGTCAGGGGGCGAGGTGGGTTTGGTAACCAACAGCTGGACTGCGGCGTGGCACGTGCTGGCGCCAATCTCGCGCAGAGCCAACACTGCGCAGTGGAAGGCGCCGCGTGTGGAACTCGTGTGAGCCAAAAGCTTTGGGATAGGTCGTGCTCTGAGCTTGCGACCTCTCTGAATAGGCCTTTACATTGAGAAAAAAGGAGGAAATTATAATACTAGATTATACTAGATAATAAGCCTGTGTTTCTCTGGTATAAATACTGTTTTACTTATATTTTATTGCTTCTTGTCTCATGGAATTTTAAAAACCGAACTGAGGTCCTTTCAACCGGTTTCCTTCTCTCAGTGTCCAGGGACGCGGGTGCCCCGGCGTAACCCATGGCAATGAGAAGCTTTACGGCCGTACTGACTGGTTCTGATCCCGGCTAGGACTGGAAACTGGAAGCCCGACTCGGAGGCGGACACCTCGAGTGCAGCAGCACCAACGGCTGGCAGGCTGGCAGGCAGTCACCCAAATTAGTTGCCAGAGTTTCGCCTTTGCGTGTGAGTCTCTCTTCGTGTCCATCCGTGCGATTGTCGAGAGTGTGCCAGTGTGTGTTTGTGTGTGTGGGCCTCAGTGTCTGTGTTTTTGTGGAAGCCAGGATTGCATTGGCCAGCTCCGCCCGCAAAGAGTCAAGTGTAGAGGTGGCGGCGAGCAAAGGATCCGCTGCTGATCCTGATCATTCGGTCAGTGAGTGTGTGATTGCGTGGCCCAGCGTGGAGCCAAGGAAGTCTTGTACTGATATGGTGATAAGTGATGGCAAAATAAAGCCCCGGGGGAAATCATGGCCGAGTGGCTCGGCTCGGCTCCTTTTATCCTGACATCCTCTTCTTGTCCTTGCCAAGTCAAAGTCCAAGCAAATGGGCAGAGTAGAGTAGTGCCCCCGTTAAAGCTGTTTTTTCCCCCTTGGCAGGTTTTTAAAGCCTAGCCAACGCGTGCCGCCGTTTAATTATGTAAAAGCCACACCACTAGCACATACATATACAAAAAAACACACACACATATACAGATAGAAAGGAAGTAAGGAAGTATCTTACTGGATTTTATTCAAACACCCCTGATTCGTGGTCAAATAAAGAAATAAAGTTGGACGCAAATCGAAAATTCATTCTTAATACAAATTGATTTTTTCTTTTGCCCCTCCGCCGCCTCCTCCTCCTTCGCCTCCGCCTCCGTGTGCTGGCCAGCCCCCGTTTTACGTGTTTTGTTTTGGGGCATCCGGCGGCACACGGTGCGAATGATCGATTTTCTCAACGGCCCACGGTGCGTATGATCGATCGGGGGAAGGAGAAGCGCCTGAAAAGTGCGGCAATTAAAATTAAATTGTTGTCCCCTCAATCCGTGGGGTTAACCCATGGACGCAGCACTCCTTCTGGCCCTCCTCCTTCCTTCTCCCTTTTTACATTTTTTTGTGTTGGCTTTGTTTGTGAGGCACGCGAGACAAATACACGCACACACACGCTCGGGAAAAGGAAAAGCCGAGGAAAAACAGAGAGGCAGGCCGCGTGTGTGCCACATAGAGTTGGTAACTGCCATTACAGCAGCTGCCTGGAGTCACTCCGAAAGACAGACAGAGACAGGACTTCTCTCACACACACACACACACTCATACAAACACACACAAGCCAGTATGCAAAGCGTATCCTTTGCATGCACGTGCTTGTCGAGCCAAGCACTGCCACAGTAATTTGGCAAAAATGGCAAAAAAAAAAAACGCCTGGAACCTGGAAAAACAACAGCACGAAAAATTACAGAAAACACAATTGAAGAAAGCTCAGGAAAAAAAACATAACAAAATGGTGGAAAAGCAGAGCAAGATACATGGTAGGAGGCAAAGAGCGATGAAATAATAGGCAAAGAAAGATACAAGCGGGTCGAGAGTAAGGCTGGCTAAGAGGGAACGAGGCAAAGAAAGCGAAAGAGCAGGTCAGAGAAAAAAAATCAATGATGCTGCCAAGTGGCTTTGGAATTCGTCGTGTGCCAGCAGCAATAATGCAAAAAAAAAAAGATGGGGAAAAAAACCCGTTAACTGCCCGTGCGCCATGTTCTCTGGGTGCATGTGTGTGTGTGTGTGTGTGTGTGTGTGTGTGTCTGAGAGTGTGTTTGTGCTGCAATTAAAATTAAAAAGTAAATAAACACTGATTACGGAGATCAATTAAAAGCAAGTTTGAACAACACTAGTTGTGCAGCAAACGCTGATGAGATCTTATTGGTAGCTGGAAACTTGTTAGCCAAGAAAGTAATAAAAATAAAAACATGTTATTTGTACAGATAAAAACAAATTTAAAAGATTGATTTTTTATTATATTTAAAGTCAAGGATTTCGATTAGAAAGTAAGTTCGAAAAAGAATGTTATATAACATCCTAAATCTTCATTTTTTTCCTGCCAAATAGGTCAAGTTTCTGGGGTTCCCTTGACTCCTTCGATGCTTACGCAGCTTTAGTGCCAAATAATGAGCAAACCGATATGGATTCGAAATAGAAATGAAAAGTTTTTGGCCAGAAGCCAGGCACAACCAACAGAAAAAAAAAGCGAACCCACAAACATAAAATAATGGTAAATCAGGGCAAAAGTAAACAGCAAGAGCGGTGGCAGGAGCAGGAGCAGGAGCAGCAGTGGCAGCATATAAATTGGTGCCTCTGCAGGTGTCGCTTCTGCTCACCTGACCACCAACTCACCTGCAGGGCAGCTGCAGGTGCACTTCTCGGTGCATGCACTCGACTGGGCACCCCATTCCGGGCCCAAAGTCCGGAGTCCGGGCTCCCTAGACGGGACTACGGGGCAACGATTGCGGCTCCGGCAGTGCCTGCGGCACTTTGTTTACCGCACAAATTGCATGCAAGCTGCAGCTGCGACTCCTGTGGTGTTGGCTTTTACACTGGCCAAAAAATACACATTTTAAGCTCCAAAGGGCTTTTAAAAAAATCATAGCATACTTATGTGGTTAATATCCTTTCAAGCCAGTTGGGAAGGTATTTTGTCCAAGTGTTTTCATCCTTAGCGTTCAGACATCTCCAAGCGCAACTTTATTAACCCCATTTTGAAGAAGTGGCGAAGCCCATGCATTTATGTCCATTGTTTCAACAAAACCAGCCAGGAGGAGCCACGCCCACTGCTCCTTGCTCCTGTGCTGCTCCTATTTATTCAGCTCCTTGCCAGAAGGGGCAAGTATTCTTTTCCGTATCTATAACACATTCTGGCTGCCATCTCCCGTCGTCGATGTCGTGACCGTGTGCTGATGTTTGGTCTTCCAGCCAGCCAGCCAGCCAGCCTCGAGAGGTTGTCCCACCCACTGCCCCACTCTCTGCAGCAGTGGTGCAAAGCAATTACCACGCCCCCTGCCCAGTACGCTTGTTTGTTGTGTGTTTTGTTGTTCGCGAGACGACGACATCGTCGGTTTGGCTGGTGAAAAGTTTATAATTTTATTAGGCCCTACAGAAATTGGGTTAGTGTCGCTTTTAGTTGCATTTCCCGACTGCGAAGACGACGACGACGAGTGACAACTTGGCAGGAGCGGTGCTCAGATAGTTTCCACACTTTCTAGTGTTTACACGATGCTCCAAGCCATTTCAAACCACCCTACCCTACCCAACCCCTACCTAGGCAGGCCAGGTTCTTTTTTATATTTTGAGAGGCTGTTGGCCGTCATCTTAGCGGTGGATATTCCAAGCGCAACTGGCATAATGGTAAAAGCCAAGCGCTGACTGCTTGAGCGTCTTTGAGCCAAAGTTGGACATTTTGCGGAACGTGGAAAATTCTTGATCAGCTGGTTGACTGCTCGAGGGGGCGTGTCATAATATTTGTCAAAGGGAAACGGAAAACCAACCACACAGAATTGCAAGTGGCAATTAGGATTGCATTCAGGCCTCCTTCGCCGTCGGACAGGACCAAACCAAACTTTATGGCCCTGGAATTCTAAATAAAGCAATCAATAGTCAAGGTGAAAGAAATGTTTAATGGCGAAAGTTTGCTGAAGAATATTTGATGAGCCCAAGCCGCCATTTCACCGACTACATGAGTAATCAAAAAGTTTTCATACAAGTATAAGGGCAACATTTACCAGGTCTTTGAGGGAAAATGTAGAAAAAAGATACTTAAAAATATTGAAAATATCAACTTGCCCCATTTGCTTGGCCTCTGACCTTCTCACCCTCCTTTCTTTTTCCCTTCAGAGCAAAAGTGTCAAAAGTGTTTTCGCAAATCGAAGTAAAAAATCCCCGAAATCATATGCAATTTGTGCGATGATCTTCTCCGAGTTCGCGTGAAAGTTTCGCGATGAACTCGCCTTCGATCTTCATGTGAGTGCAAAAAAAGAATTACGTCAGTCCGCCGAAGAGAAAAGAATACATTTGGCTTACAACAAATACTCGTAAGCCAAAAGCAACCAACCAACGGACCATCAGGTAAGAACATCACCCTGATTAGCCCATTCAATTCGGACGTGTTTTTATTTGGCTTAGACTCCTATTTGGCAAAGACTCCAACCAAAAAAGATTTCTATGTAAATATGAAGTCGTTTGTATTGTCTAGTAGTTGCTTTTCGGCTTTTTGTCGGGGCCTGAGCAATAAATTTCATGAAAGTACGAATTTTAAAGCAAAACTTGCCTATAAATTGCTACGCAAACAGCTTTGTTTCATTAAGGTATAGTTTATGTTTAAAAAATTGCAAAAATATTTCTGTTTTAGATTAATTAAATCAAAAATCTTTCCTATTTGCTTGGAGGAATACTTATATATTTCTTAAATCTCTTTATATTTATAATACGCACTGTACAAACTCTGAGTTCAATATGTATCTCAGCCTCTGGCAACCCGAAATTTATGCATATGGAATCGTATTTTCGCCTCGATTGGCTTGCTGTGGCTTTGTGGCTCTGGCTTAATGAAGATGGGACAATAATAATTTTTAATAGGTTTTACTATTTTGGCTTAGATCAGCTTACGCGCACAGAGACTGAGGCGGGGTGTTTTTAGGGGAACTCGTGTTGGCCGAGAGCTCAAGGCGGATGGACTGGCAATATTCAAATTGAATCGCTTTTATCTCTGTTTTGTCACTAAATTGGCAACTGAAGTCGAACACTAAATACGAAATACAAACTGAATGGTATCGGAATGGGCACTGGCTATATGCGCAAGTAACAGCCAATGAGATCACGGTCCATATATAGGTACCACTCGGACTCGGACTCGGATTCGGACTCCTCTTGGACTCGACTCCCAGCAAATTAAGGCAGATTTACCGATCAAACGATTTGATTAGCATTTATCGTTCTCACTGTAATTGTTTTTATTTCTGCCACGTCTGTCGCTCTTCCTAATCTGATTTAGATTTGATTTGCGCTTTTTATTAATAAATATTTTACACATTCCCGAAAACTATAGGAAATTTCCTAAATTGATTAGTGTTTTTGATCGCATTTATATGGTTATCGGTGATTAGCAAAAATATTATAGAATACTGAAAGAAAATCGTTTGCTTTTTGGCATTCCAAGCCCCTCATCTGGTTAATGACGGTGATGAGGTGTCGATGGCTAAGAGGCTGTATTGGAAGACTCCGACCAATAATTCGATAACTGGTTCGCCAATCGGCTTGGGGCGGGGCCAGGTGGTGGGCCACATTCGTGTGGCTTAAACACTTCCGTAAATACGCAAAAAAATACCAGTACCCAGGTGAAACAATCATCATCATCGGGGGCATTATTTAACTCAGATCGGCGAGGTGCGAACGCCTTCGCCTAAACCAGTTTTCGGTCACAAACGTTATTTAACAATAAATTTAAGGTTGACTAAATTCTGTTCAATTAGATTGGATCATACCATGCTGGATGGGACAAAGGTTGTGGAGAAAAAAAATTCCAATAAATCATGCCCAAGGGTCTCTGGAGTTCAGAGAACGATCGATCTATGATAGGAGAAATTTAATACAACTACAAAGGTTGCCCAACAGCCCGGGTCCCTCTAATTAAAGTAGAGCCATGAAGCAATGTCACATGGCCTCAGGTACAGGTGTCTAAGACCTTAAGATACATAGATACCCATACTGGCGAAGAGGGAGATACTTTTGTATCTGTCTCTTTGTATCTGCTTATAGCCTTCGGGCTCTTTGTCGCTGACTATGACGTTGAGTAATCAAATTAATAATAGCCTTAGAAATTACATTTCAACTTATACATGCATAAATTATCAATTATATTTTCGTTTCTTTTATTTTCGGAGTTCATTTTGTGAAACATTTTTCCATCATGAGCTGTTGAATGGGATTTGATGTGGGGTTTTATTTTTCTATGAACTTCCATAGTTCAGGTTTTCTTGGAAAAACTAATTGCAATTGTTACCTGAGTGAGTAAATTTAAAGCTAAACAAGTTAGTTAGAAACTCTCAACAAAAATCGTAGTAACTTTCCTCAAAAAATTCCGTTAATACTTATTTTAATCACCCATTGAACGAGTATTAAAACTGTGATTAAATTTAAAATAAATTCATTGAAATGTCGGTTGCCTTTATGGCTTCCGTCATCGGAATCGGTGGATGAAAAATAATGGAAACTGCACCCAAGATATACTCATTTTTATGCGACCATGAAATCTATAAAAAATATATACTTTTCGCATAGAGTTGGCTTTGTTCAGCTGGCTGGCTGGCTGCACTAAAATGTTGGCAATTGAGTGGATCCGTTAATTATATAGCAGGATCAATTATTCATTTGCCGGATTACCTGAGAATCCGAGCTCAGCGAAAAATGAACTTCATTTAAAATGATTCTGCGAAATTCGTTTGCGTTTTTTATTTCGCCGCCGCGGCTCGGCTCCACCGTCCCAGGCTCATTTCAATATTTTTTATTGTCTGATTGAAGTGTGACGTTTCCCTCTGCAGCTGTTTCTTGATTTTATTTTTATTTTAAAGTCTCAGCCTCAGTCTCAGTCTGAGTCGCAGTCTTCGGGTCAAGCCCGGTCGGTCGGCTTTTGGCAAAGAGATTAATTGAGGTTGGCGCTGGTTTCAAGTCGAAGACTTCTCGGATCTCAAGATCTCATCCAGAAAACGGGAATTGCAAGCGCACCAATTTCGCAGCTTAATTGTTTGGTTGCATGGCAAATTACTCTCAGATATTTCATGTGAATTGCTAGCTTCTAAAGCATCATCAATCTTGCCAGGCGCCTTTCAACATTTCCGAGATATATCGATTGCGGGCCAACGATTGCTGCCAACATGAAGGACTTCCGCTTGAGGGCAAGCTACGAAGTCCTTCGGTCAGGATAGTCTCTGTTTTTGCTTTTCACTTTAAAGGAGATTAAATCAAAGCACCCGAGCTGGGCTTTGAAAAAACAAGAAAAACTTAGAAAACCTCTTAAACTCCGCGATTAAAATGTTTCCTCCATTCTCTGCGATTTTTTGGGTGGGTTCCTCGTTTAGCTCTCACCCGCCCTCTGATTAACACTTTTAAGAAACAGGCCTCAAGGAGGGAAAATTAATAGGCCAGAAACGAGAGGAGACGCGAATGCAGGCTAATTGGGCTGCCGGCTAAATGGCCACAAAATTGGACGCTTCGCTGGCCGTTTCGGCAGTCGCGTTGGAATTAGACCAAAGACGGCGACGATAGATGAGGGTGACGCTTTTCCACCTGTCCGATGGACTCTCAGGATGATGACACTGACCACCACCGTTGGCCAAGGCGAGGGTGATGGAGGTGCAGGTGGAACTCGTCCCCGACCATTGCCTAGACCCTCGATATTCTCCAGGGTGCGTGTGAATGGGACAGTTGTCCCCTGTGACGTTTGTTTTGGCCTCTTCGTGTTCGTTTTGTAGTTCTGTAAATAGTTTGGCTATTGCCCGAGCAGGACTACAGGTAGACAGTGTAACCGCAAATGAAATCATCGAGCTAGCACACCGACTGTGGTCACGGTCGATGGATATTCCATGGCATAGTTTTGAATTCGAATCGATTTCCGTGTCGACAGCACGAAAGGTCAGGTCAGTTGGCGAGGAAATAGATGGGAGATTGTGTCCGCAAAGCCCAGAGAAATTCAATATGGGAGGCAGGATCTGACTGCCAGTGACTGCCAAAGCAAACAAGCAAGGACGAGCCAGGACCTCGAGCCGTAGGCCGGTCAACAGACGCTCGCCGCGGCCCCACAGAGCTACAAACACTTGCAACGGATGCAAATGCGGTGGCAGAGCCGAGGGGCTAGCGGGGGCGCCGGCTGCGTGTGGGAATTGTAATTAGTGGCACTTTCCCAGTTTGCTTTGTTTGCACACACACTCGAGCAGTGCCAAGCATTGCCGAGCAGGGTGGCTTTGCAGAAGAGGTCCTGTCGCATCCTTCTGTCTCCTCTCTCCCTCGGCTTATGCATATGTACTTATGGCCCCGTCAAATATGCACTGCAAATATGCCGACTGAAACATTATATTCCAGCAGCACTCCGGCTTTGAGATTAGAGGAGGACACAGAGACAGGGAGACAGACTGACAGACAGGCAGGATATGCAGGAAATCAGTTCCTGGTGTTTATCCCAGGCACTCAAGTACGATTGTGTAGTGCAATATTTAAGCCACATTTATGACAGAAAGCCAGAACGGATTCAATTTAATTAAAACTTGACTCAATTTGACGAAAACTTCATTATAATTTAATCGATTGGAAATGATTTCTTTTACCAATTGTTAAAAAGCAAAGATAATAAATAATATATTCAATTCAGCGGAAATTATAAATTACTTTAACATCTTTTCACACTGATTAAGGACAGCAACGCCCTCTTGAGAAATAACATTTTCCGAAACTATTTACTTTCCAAAATTTTCAATTCCCCGGCATCTATCAAAATTATTTCAAAATTATGCAAATAGCCTGGCCTGCAAGCTTGGCTTAAAAATGGAACGCACTTTCCCAAAACTAAAAAATAAACTTAAAGAAAAACTCGCGCCTCAATTGACACTAAATCATGTTGCTACCATCGGGCGGGTCTCTCTCTTTTCGGCTTTTAGCCACGAAAAGTTGTTGACCGGATAGGGGAAACGTGGCCAACACATCTTGGAAAATTATTTGCCATTGTTCGTTGGCCTTTTGGCCCTTCTCGGGTCAACGCAATTGTTGCTGCGTTATGGGGTTTCCACCATAATTCTTTTAATTATATGATCTATTACATTCGGTCTAGGCAAGGCATATGCGGACAAACATATTTCTCGCACACTTGTAACACATTTTAGCATATTTTATTAATTTAAATAATTCACTTGGCTCACTCTGCCTGATGCTAGACCGGAGATAAGCCAAAGGGACTAGACCAGAGGGGAGTTTGCTCAGCGATCGGTGACGAAAGGCCCGGAAAACAACTTTCATCCATATGAGGAGGCACTGTTCGGAATTTACTAAATGATATTAGATTAAAATATAAACTTCACTAGAAAAGATTATTCCCAGTGTATTGTTGATGAAGAAAAGAAGCATTTGAAGCTGAAGAAAACCCAGCGAAGCGTCCAAGCAACCGCATCCACCTCCGTTAATTTGTCGAGGTCGCTAATTAAATTCAGTGGAAAACTGCTGCATTTACGGCCAGCCAACGTTGGGAGCTATCCAAAAACAGAAACTACATTTGAAATGAATTATTTTACATTCCGTAATTCGTTTATTATTTAACCTGCCTCGGGGCCGCCTTCGCATCTGCCCAATTTCGGTTCGAGCTGAGTTTGCTGATGGATTTGTCGGCGACCAGTCCACGACGGGACTTGAGTAATGGGTCTATAAGTGACGTCTCCGCCCAGCGATATTCAAATGCCGGGAACAGGGCTGGAAGGAGAATATCAATTTACCAGCCACTTGGAAAGGAAGTTGACTAGGCCAACTATGGCTGAAGTTGATTAATGAAATCTGCAATTAATAGTTTGGATCTTCGCGGATAAACTCTACTTTTGAGGTTGCTTGTACACACATCGGATATTAAATGTCTTTAAGTTGTGTTTTATCCTGGGAGTACCTTTTGTTGGCTGCCACCTTGCCTTTTCATCACCAAAGTGCACAAACATTGCACCTGACACCCTCGGGGCACGCCGGTGCGGTTGCGGGTGCAGTGCATCCCGTTGGGTGCCAAAAGTCAACAGCTGCCTTTATCCACACATCCACTTTATGCACTTCCACACTCACAAAAAGAAGGTAAACATCACCAGAAGCCGTCTCGCATTAGCTCTGATTAAAAGCAGCTAATCCTTTGGCGCCGAGATTGATCGGCATTTGAATAATGGGTTTCTAGGCTGAATGGATGATTGAATGAATGAAACGGGAACCCCAAGCCCAAAACCGAGGGCACACAATAGAAGACAATGCCACAAGTGGCACAGCGATCCTCACGCGCTCCGCCATCAGTCACCTGACAACCAACTCTCATCGTCATCGTCATCGTAGTCGTCAGGTTGATGTTTTGACATCTCAACATCATTATCTACTCGTCTAACTCGACGGCAGTGCCCGTGCCCCCTTAAACTCCGACCCTGACAGAGGTGGTATGTGCCTCATCATCCTCATCGCAGAGTTCGTGTGGAAAACTCAAAGAAAACATGTTCTTTGCCACCGATCCCTGTGTAATTATACTATGATTGTTTAATTGGGAATATTATGTTTCAGTTTTAGGATGGAAAAGGGTAGGGGACCCCATTGGTTAAGTACTTGCTGGCCAGTTTGTTTTTGACTTGGCTGACAGCTCCGAATCGGGCCAATTAAGCTGCCACCATGATTTTTCGTGGGGGAGGAGATCCCTTCGCCTAAGACGCAAAACCAATTAGATGTCACTCGAATGGTGTGGCCTGGGCAGTAAAGATTTAATCGCTGTTGATCTACAAATTCTGGCCAGGAGTCGGAGTCGGGGCAGAGTCATAAACCGGAGGACGAGCACTCGATACATGGAGTGTTTTACGGCCAAAAAGAAAGTGTGAATCAATTAGCCCCGACCTCTGGGCTCAATCTCTCAATTGTTTGCTTTGGCGAAAAGTAAAAAAAAAAAAACAATTAGAGAATTTTATTACCTTCGATTTTACTGCACAATTGTGTTGACCAGAGTGTTGTCTTTGCCTTGTTATGTTTGTTTGTTTGTTTCTGTTGTCAATGTGTCGTAAAAGTGTTTGCAGTCGCTGGGTCGCCGGTTTGCTGGGTGAAAGGCCAGCCATGGTGATAAAAGTCCAGACACTTTAGTTCTAGACTGGCTTTAAGACCTTGATACTATCAGCATGTCCCGTGCCTGTGCCCGGAGTCCAAAGCAGAATAGAGCTGCCTTGTCATCGGATCGTCAGAGGCGTCGTCATGGTTCGTTCTCGGTTAGACACAAAGGGGAACAGCGGATGACAAGCAGGGCCGTCCGGTTGGCACGCGTTTGCTCTTCGCCGATCTGCGGGAATGAAAATGATTAGTTTGTGTTGTCACATTTTGACAAGTGTTGTCATTTAGCCTGTCCAAACATTTTCGCTTGAAAAATCGAAACTTTGACAAATCCCAAAATTTGTTTGATGGTTTTCAATTTGTTTCAAATAAATATATAAAACATTTGCATAGAGAGAGAGAGAGAGAGGTCCAGTTAGTGTATATTAAAATGTGATTTATCATCTTGTCCTAAAAACTAAAAACATTATGTGTACCTGAACTCTAATCATAACCGGGCCATAATTATTGGTCCAAAATCTCATTTCAGGGCCTAGACTCAGGGCTTAGGGAAGCAGTTTATGTGTAGAAGACTAATAAAAATGCTTTATTCGATATACCCATACGATTCCCATAGCTCTGCATCTGAGCCACGGAACGAATCTTTATTTATGGCATAATGATCGCCGACATCCAAAGAGTCCGAGTTGGAGGAAATTTATTCCCTCTTTGTAGTCGGTTCCCAATACCCGTCCCATCGCTTTACGATCAATGTTCAATTCGGCCTTTACCGGACTGCTACGGCTGCCCCGGCTCCAGATAATTCTTTATTATTTCTCTAAAACTTCACCTTTAATTAAACACGAAACGAAATTATAAAAGTGTACCTGCTTTAGCAGCCGCCGTTGCTCGTTGCTGTTCGACTTCAATTCGAAGTCGGAATCGTATGGGATGTGTGTTAATACCTGGTATTATTTTTGGGCAAGGGGTATATCGGTTATTGGTTGATTATAGTCTCACTTAAGGTATTCATTTTCAGTATCTAAAGTCTGTCTTTCGTTCCTATTAGCTCCAAATATAATGCAACTGTTAGAAAAAAGCGATACTGATGCCTTGCAAGGTAGAAAGGTATTCCCTATTGATCTCACTTATTTCTGTAGGGTTACCTTCAAGTGAGGGAATTTCTACCTGGCTTATACATGCAGCATTTTGGCCCATTTGTTCCCCTCCCCCCTCTGTTAACTTTCCCCTTCCCCAGGTCAACCTTGCTCCCTGCTCTTCTGCTTGCCCCGTTTGTGTCTTGTGTGTCCCCAAATTCGATCAATTTAGATACAAACACCCATTTATGCATCAGTACCTTTTATTAAACTGCTGCCCCTTTCCGCTCTGTGTACGAGTATCTGAGTATCTGAGTATCTGTGTGTTGGGATTTCCAGAAGAGTGTGTGTGTGGGTCGTGGCAGCATTACGTGCTGCCTTAATAAGCCCGTTAATGGAATATTAGGCAAAGTCTGAGGGGGACACATGCGACACACTGAGAGACAAACACTCCGATTGAGTGGGACCCGATGCTGGGGCAGCATCTCGGTGCGGCGGCGAGTATCTCAGAGTATCTCACGGATACTCGCACACACGATCGAACGATTTTAGTGCTGGAATGCAATAAAATTTTATTTTTGTTTTGTCCGATTTGATTCAAGTTTTATAGTTGGTCCGCTTATTGTGTGTAGGAGACCATCGCACACATACGAGCATCAGTGCGAGTAAAATATACATAGAATATGAGACAAGAAACTTTTCGGATACATCGGACAATGACAAAAAATTCCTAAACTGGTACAGGTATCGTTCGATTCGAATTGGTTTTACAAATATTCCGGCAACCCAGCTGGAAGCGATTGAAATCATTTATGGACTAGGAATAAAACTAGTTCGCTGGCTAAATACGGGTTTCGGCTTTGGCAATTAAAAAATAATCACAGACATGAATATTAAAAGGGAATCCAAACTCTAAAATTACAGAAGATTCATACCAAGACTTTGTGAAGATTTTTCAACGTTGGTCATGAGAACTTCCTTCAAATAAATTGGCCGATTAAATTATAAATCTTTCTTATAGTTTCTTCTCTTCCTATACTTTTCTGTGTTCCCCCAAATCCATCGAATTTGTCATCCACCGATGGCACCAATTCAAAAGCTAACTATCTAAATATGCGTCCAGGTACGATTGTGTGCAGATGCTGGAATAATTCAGAGGGAACGACGCACCGTGTATCTGTGGCTGACATAAAGCAACTAAAAATAATACAAATACAAAGCGATAAATCTTGTAGGTGAAAGAAAGTTGGAGGGAGGGACCCAGCATCGCAGCATCCACGGGACTGGGACATTGTCATCCAAAAATAGTGATAGGGGTCCCTTCTCCCAGTGGTGGCGGCTCTCCAAAGTACTTCCCTCTAATGGCAGTCACACGCATTAGAATTACCTTAAGAATCGGGTGCCTAGGTATCCACTTCTCCACCATGTCCATCTCCATCTCCAGCTCCAGCTCCAGGTCTGTGTAGAAGTATCAAACTGTTTCAAATTAACGAAGAAAGGGGCGAGACACGAGACGCAATGCGACGTATTTCGAATCGCTTTTGAATAAATTTAGTCAGAGATCTTTGGGGTCGGTCGTTGTCTCCGTTTTTTTTTTCTGTTTTCGGTTTTCGGTTTTAGGTTTTTATTTTTCGTTTTTGGTAATAACATTTGTCTAGTCCCTCTCTTTTGCTCTTACTATAATTCCAAGATCCTCCTGCCAGATAAATGGAGAAATGGAAAGAAAGCATCTTGTTCATTATTTCGGACGGTAGTTGGGGGAATATCTATCTGTTCGGAAAAGGTATCGTTTTCCTCGTAATAATTTCCCAGCCACCACAACTCGGGTCATAAAAAATGCATCTCCATTGCTGCGATCAAATTATGTTAATTTGGGGATTTAATGCTATATACTCGTAGTATCGAAACTAAAGGGTCATTGATAGTGGCAACAAAGAGAAAAACCGGGTAACTTTTGGGGCAAGAAGTACTAACTGATGTTTACTTAATTTCTTAACTGGAGAGCAAGTCCCAACATAATCGCTTCTCAATAAAAGGTCAATAAACCTGGCCAGAAATAGTGGGTGCCTTGCGGAAGACGTTAAGACTAACCTCTTACCAAAACTGGCAACATGGTTTTGTACTGAATTCAAGGAAAATAGTAATAGATCATGAAACAAAAGAAATCCATTCCATTAACTGGCACATCCCGTTGCCAAATTCCATTTGTGGCACAAATACTATATCGGTTTATGCCCCAGCTTTTGGCCACGTATATCGTATAAATAATGTCTTGTCGCTAATTTCATAGGAGTTATTAATTAATGTATGAGAGACTTCCCTCCACCGTTTGTCTTGGAGTTGGCCCATCTGCGGTCATTCCCATCCCCATTTGTATTCCAAGACCAAGACCAAGACCAAGACCAATACCAAATACCAGATACCAAATCCCAGGCCAAGTCCAGTCGATGTTATGCTAATCAGGATGACGCTGTGGCAGAGGAGGGGCAGTCGGAGGAGAGACATGTTCTCTGTATAAAATTATATATCGTTTGATTGGCTTTGTGTGAGCGCGCAAAGCATTTTTCTATCTTATTTCCAGTTTTCTTATTTCGCTTATTATTATTACTGTTCCCTTTCGGCGGCAATAAATGCCCACTAAAGAAATTTGAATAAAAGTAGAAATTTCTACTCATTTTGGAAAGTTCATTGCACTGGATGGACACGTTAAATGGAACCTGATTTTAAGGGATTGCTATGGAAGATGGGAAGATAATTTCCTGGAATTTAAAAGGATTTCAACAATTGATCTTGTTTCTTGTGTTCGGGAATCTAATCAGCAGGTGTCTACTTTTTCGAATTGTTCGCATCCTTCAATTATGCCACATATCGCTTGGTCCAAACGTGATTTCGCACTCAAGATAGTTGCGTCCAGGACACTGTTGCTCCCGCCCCTGTCCCCTGCCCCTTTAGGTTCTGGGAAATGCAATTGTTCGCCAGCATTCCGATTTGGCTGTCTGCCGGTGTCCTTTTGTTCGCCACGTATCCTCGGACGTGCGTCCTGCGAACAAGAGCATCGGGTGTATTCAACCAAGAGCGGATTGTCCTGAATGCGAGCAAGTGCTCTAATTGGTTCGAAATGAATAGGTATTTAGACTCTCCAAATTCTCCGTAATTTCCATAGTTTGCTAAAAAGCATGTGGTAAGTGTTCTCTAAAGATAAGATGCATAGAGATAGGCATAAATTGTTTGTAATTATAGTTCTTGGAAGCACGAAAGTAATGCCACCTATGATTCAACAATCTACAAACTTTCCTCGGCAATTTATGTCACTATTGATCCGCATACTTCATTGCCAATTTTCCAGTTTTTGGCCGGAATTACTTACCAAAGTTTTACAATGAATCGCATGAGTAATGCCAATGGCAGTTGAGGTAACTCACAATTAGTTTGCAGAGAGAAAAATATAGTTTGGCCCACAAACAAGCCTGAAGAGCAAAAATAAGCTAAAGATTATCTGGCATTCGGGCTGTGTAGCAAATTAAAATGGCTCAAAAAAGGAAGCACTGCCACCGAATTGGCAGCCTGTTCCCGGGCATTCAATGGCAGTGAGTCAGCCAGGGCATCGCATCGGTAAACAGGAAACATTCAGAGCCGGGAGGAAGGGAGGAGCCATCCGACCAAGTGCCTGCAGCGCGAAATGTTGCACCATGCAGGGGCATGAGAATGAGAAGGCTCCGCAGACCGAGGCCCGATGCTGGGATTGAGCGAGCATATCTCAGGGATTTCATTGGGATGGCCCAAGGGGAGAAGTACAATAATAAAAAAGATTTTTTATTTCATTTGCCGAAGCCACATCAGACTGAAGGCAAAGAGTAAATGTCTGAACAAATTTCAACTGCAATGAGCGCAGAAATAAAGATTACTTGGCACCAGATTGCAATATCAGGGCGCGCTCGTTAGACCACATGAGATATATGTGCGAGATATACTTAGTAAGCTTCGTCGCTTGGCGAAATTCTGCAGAAGAACAAGACCAAAAACCAGCGCCAGGCAGATCGACCTTGAAAATGCAAACTATGCCGACTGAAGGCGCTACTAAAGTGATGGGTTAACAGGGGACTAGAGGTGCTGGAGGAGATTTGGATGGGAAGGGAAAGGGAAACGGTGTGCCAGGTCCTATATCGCCATCGTCACTGTCCCCGGTCTCAGCTCCGAAAACGAGTTTCGCTGCACAGCCAGTGCATCTGTGTGCGGAGCGTATCTAACAGATACATCCGCATCTGCACCGCCACAGAGATACTCGACGAGATACACGGCCTGGGAAAAGTCAAAGCGAAGAACCGCAAAGCAAAACTCGGTCTTTGTGCCAATAGAACTTAGAATGCGGTAGGACGCAGGCGAAGATGCGGGATGGAGTCTGGAGTCTGGAGTAGGGAGGCTGCTCTTGTTATTCGCCTCGTGTTGTGGCTTCCTTTTGTGGGGCAGTGCAGGAAACAATCCCCCCTCCAGTCCAATAAAAGAGCACTCCAAGAAATGCTATCCAGAAGTTCGGCTTCTGATTGCTTGAGTCTTGAGAGGAATTTCGCATTTTCTCAGTGTACTTGTGACTCCAACTCGATACAGATTTTGGCAATTGTGGGAAATGGGAGCAAGTTATACATCTAATATTGTCGACATATGATGTTTTGCTTTTGTTATTTTGCTTGAGCTTTGGGTTGTGGTTCGTTTCAAAAGTCTGTGTGAGGGCGGCGATATGCAAGATTTGTTATTTTTGACTTCCCAGGCCTGTCGCTCATTCAAAATTTAATTATCTTCATTTATTTGCCCAAAAGTTTGACACATTTCATTACGGCAAATAACAAATTGCTTGATTTGAGGCAAGGAGACTTCTCAGATGGTGTAGAAACTTTATGAAGGTATCAAAGGATCCGTACCCTTTCCAGGAACCGTCTAGCCTCTAGACCAAATCCTCAAAGTTGGAGCAATCAGGTACTTATCTCTAAATCTGAATTCCCTGAACTCCAACTATGCATTATGGCCACTGGCAAATCGGTCCATTACATCCCACAGCAAATAAAGGAGGTAGGAGCGAGGAGTATGAGGAGAATGACAATATAGGGCTTCCATAAAGATGAGCGTTTTATGCATCCTTAACTTACACTCTATTTTAATTGCCGCCAGATCTGGCCAGAGACTTCAGAGGTTTCTTAACCCAAGTCCCTGGATTCCGCCGATCTCGTGTGCAATTAAACAATCCCCGGGATGAGGTGAGGCGGATGGGGTAGATGGCATGGGGCATGGGGCACGGAGCGGAGGCAAAAGCAAATTTACGTCCGCTGTCAAGAGGCAGCGACGTAGCGTATTTAATATTTTTCAGCGTGTTTTACCTTTTCATGTTGTGTCATCATCAGCATCGCGGCTCCACCGGCGAAGATACAGATACACACGTTCACTCACACACTCGCCGGCGATCCTGTTCCTGCTCCTGGGACGCGAATTTGTACGCTCAACTACAAACTAAAAAGTCTTAAAGTCTTAAAAGCATTTGCAGCCCAAAAGGCGAAGGCTCAGGCAACGACGATGGCAAAAGTAAACACAATAAAGGCATAAAAATTGCGAGTGAGCAAAACAAATAAAAATCGAGGGATAGCGCAAAAAAAGACGCGATACAAAATGCTGACCACTAAGAGGCCAAAGGATGTGCGGGCGGCAGGCGGCGGTGGGGCAGGCACTGCTCAGCACGTTGTTTTGTATCTGTGCTGCTCATTTGCACTTGGAATACAAAAGATACATTTTCGTAAGACCATTTTGACATGACAAGATAACGACAAGCAATCCGACCGAGCGACTCACCAACGAGGATGGGACAAGGGGCAGGCTTGGGGTTGGGGTAGGACTTACTCAGTTGGCCAGGATCAGTGGGAGAAGGGGCTATCCGTGGGGGGACACCCTGTACGCGCTCATTGGCTCCTGGCTCTCCCAGCCGACCTTTGCCTGAGTGTTTCGTATTTTAATTTTCATTACGGCCACCTTGACTTATCCGGATTGGCACTGAGAGAAAAATCATGATGCTTAGGTCAGGTAATCCTGAACATCTCGGTTGGTATAACAGCTTTAAGATGGATCTACAAGGGGTATGTCTTTCTTAAGAGAAATTGAGCCTCCTTTTTGGTCAGTGTGTCTTACCCTCTCTCTTGCCAGATCCCCATTATGACCACTAAAGATTCTTGAGAAGCTGCGCCTGCGACGACAGCGGCCAAGTCCGCGCAGGCAGCGCAGAAGTGAGTATTTCCAAGAAATTGCAAATTATTTTTGAGCCGAGCGCCTGCGCCTGCGCTCCTCCGCCGGCCCGTTCTCCTGAAGCTTCAAGCCCGGCTCCAGCCAGCAGAAGCCGCCGCCAAAATGAGTTAGCATCCCGATCGCGAGTACCTGGTCCAGTGTGTGTCCGTGTGTGGAACCCCTCGCTCCTCGAAACAAATGCCCATTGACACTCTGACTCTGCCACGGCCACCGCCATCAAGTGCCCCAACCCCGACTCCAGCTCCGACCTCATACCTGATCCCCCCGCTATTCCGGCGACTCCCCACCGCTGCTCCTTCCATAAAGTCGTGTTTATGCCTTCTCATAAACATTTTTATTTTAATGATTTTTATTATTGCGCACATTCGTTACTTTTTATACATCCCCGGCGAGGATCACTTTGCTCCAGCTCGGACCTTTGCAGGCGTATCGAATTTGATTCCGCCGTTGTGTCCCCACAATTGTGTCCTGATCTCCGCCGGCTAAGTAGTTGGCCCTGTACCTGCTGACCACCTATACAAACACATAAATTTCGGATGTTTACTTAACCAGCAGTTTGGGATCGGTGGCCAACATCTAAAGGATATTAGTATAGATTTTATGGGGTTATTATAGTGATTCCACCAAGCTAATTGCTTTTATTAAAGATATACCTTTAAGGGAATCAATAACTATAGACAAGGATAAGGGAAAGTAGAAAGCAGATGAAGTATAGTCTCCCCGGAAATGAAACCATTAGGCTTAGTCCACATAAGATTGATTTTAACTCCTTACCAGATGAACCACTTTTAATTGGTTAATGGTTTTTGCATAAACGTATTCCCACCCATGGACGGACCTCCTTAGGGTCACCTTTCATGGGGCAGGGATTTCTTTTTTTGGATAAGTTGATGGCTGAGCCGGGGCAGGCTGTCCGCATTTGCAACCCATAAACTTTTAATTTACGTTCGATTGCGAAGTTTTCGCGCTTGGATCGAGAGCGCCGCTGACACCACCACTGCCTCCATTGATGACACATAAAATGCCACATTTACGGCCCCTTTAAGACTTGGCTCAGTTCTTGTCTTTTCGTGCCGCGACCAACATAAAAATGTTCACTTTGAAAAACAGGGTTTCAGGGTTCGGAGCAATGTTTGGGGCAGGGTTTTGGGTTCTCGTTCTCTTTGCGCAATCTTTCCAAGTTTTTCACCCGCCTGGCGTACTAGTTGCCTAACTTTAGGACCAACACCGAGAATAACCGCCATTGCAGAATATTGGCCATTTGGCTGTTGAAACCCTCGTGATACGCCTGAGACCTTTCCAGGAATCGAAAATTGGGATCGTACGGGACGACCGCACATCTTGACGTCTCCAGCAGGCTGTCGGCTATTCGGCAACTCCAGCTTTGAACAGCTTGTCTGGCAGACATTAATATCATATTTGCTACTGATACGGCCAAGGTTACACATGGATCACTATGACTTTTATAATTATTTTGCAGAAACTTCTTTTATAGATCAATAACATAGCTTTTCTTTCTAAAATCTAATGGCCACAATAATTTGGACCCCAATGAGTTTTATCGTCAAATTATGCATTTGTCCTTTATACTATTTTCAATACAATAAGCTTTCAAATTTGTTTTTTTTTAGTTATGAAATTGATTATTTCCTTTAACATTAACACGTTTTTGTTATCGGAATGAAATAAAAATAATTAATATATATTAAGTTTGTCTTTAGCTTCTAAGGTAGAGGGTTTTAGCGACCACTCTCTTTCAATGCAGCCACTGTACGTCGCAGCTCGATGAGCTCTGCCTGCAGGCGGTCCACTTCAGTCGCAGATCGCAGGTTTCCAGTTCCAGAAGATGAGGCAGTGGCGGGAATAGGTGGTTGAGGTGGTGGAACGGCTGGAGACTTGGTGCCAGGGACGAAGGTCACGGCACCCTCAACGTGGGCAATCGAGAAATCCGGATGAATCTGAGGCGTAGTCACATTGCTGCTAGTGGCCTGAACAGAGGCGGCCACTCCAGAGGAGGGTCCAGGACGCGCCGCAATGGGCGTTGTGTTTGTTCCAGTGCTGCTTAGGCCGCGGTGGTTGACCATCAATTTTTGTAGCTTGGCGACAGCGCTCTCCCTTTGTGATTCTAACATCAGGCGCATTGCCTCCTGGTCGCCCGATTTGGCCTTCTCCAGCGAGTCGGATCCCTCGTCGACCACGACATAGTTTATGACATGGGCATGGGTTCCCGGCTTAATGCGATAGATTGGCCGTTCAGTAGCGTTTTGTGAATGAGCCGGGATGTCGCCCATTTTTGCCATCTCGCCGCCGACTTGAAAGATCGATGTTTGGCCGTTGACGACCAATGGCTTGGCCATTATGTACGGAGCCGTTACGAACTGGGAGCACTTCCTTTTGGCCTTGTCCACCACACTGGCCACCTTGCAGCCGGCGGCGCTGCAGGCTTTCAGCGGCAGGAAA
This sequence comes from Drosophila vallismaia, assembly GCA_035047325.1. Lineage (NCBI taxonomy): Eukaryota > Metazoa > Arthropoda > Insecta > Diptera > Drosophilidae > Drosophila > Drosophila vallismaia. Next base: position 18,749,140 of record JAWNPU010000090.1, on the reverse strand, counting down.
TTATCCCCACTCGGCGTCACAGAACTCGTCTGCTGCATTTTCGTTGGTGCCTTGAGAATTAGGGAACGAAGCTAACTTCAATGCTTGTAGCGTGGCAGTAATAAGTACTTTTTCTTTCAACCTTTAAGTACTCAGTTCACGTTGTTTATTTATTTAAACTTTTTTATTTTGTTTGCAAAAAATTAGCGGCCAGTTCCAGTAAATATTGATCGAAAATCGATAATTCTAACAAAAAACTTGGTATATTTTGCGATACGTCCTACTAAAACGGACTGGTCACACTAAGTTTTTACTACCCTCTCACTCTGGCGTTTGCGCATGTCGATAGACCGATAGGCGGAAGGCCGCGATATTTGAAAGTTTTCTATGGGACAATGCCTAATTTATGTAAAAACTTTAGCTTTAAAACATTTTTTATTATAATTATAATTTCCTCAAAACTGGATAATCAATAAACAATATTTTTTACTATAGAATAATATCAACGCTCTGATAAATCTAGGTACCATCTTTTTCTAGTTTAGTTTTCTCAAATTGTTATGCTTCGTAAATGGTTTAATATAAAAGGTAAACAAAGAATTTGCATATAAAATCCACATAAGAGCTTTCAGGTGTCTGGAAATTTAGTGCGTGGGAGCAACGACCACGGCTTTGACCTCGAAGCTGGCCAAATGGATCTTGATCTGAAGATTGAGTTGGGCAGCGAGATGCACCCGCTTCATTTACATTCCAAGTACTTTAAAAGCGAACGCAGATCGTTAAAAGACCCTGCTAGGGACTTTGGGCTTTAGTACTGGAACTGGACTGGACAGTTCCAGCCGCCATCCGCCAGCTTCTTTAATTTCCACTCGTCAATCATCCATCTCCATCTCCAACGCGGTGAATCTGGCCGCGAGTCAGAGTCAGAGTTGCAGCCTCATTGTTGGCTCAAATGAAATAATTACTTTAGCACACAGCTCCAACTCAGACTCTGGCTCTGGCTCTGGCTCTGGCTCTGACTCGGACTCGATCTTGGGATGTGACTCTGTGCCCCTTCGTGCATCCGCATCCTTAGTCATGGCCAATATATCGACTCGCATTAACCAACGACAACAACTGCAGCAGCGTCTGTGCTGCAGTGCAATAAAATCCACCAACACGTTTCGTCCCGAGTCCGGGAATAATAAGAAATGAAATGCCATTTATTAAGCATTAATAAGTGCAAGCATCCACGTCCATCCATCCTCCAACCTCCATCTCCACCAGAGTGCACTCCCATCTGACTCAGCATGCGATGGCGGACGATGCCTGTGGCCATGCCTCTTACTCCTGCTCCTGCTCCAGCTCCTTCTCCTCCTGCCTTTGGTTAGTGTTATGTTTACATGTCAGCCACCATTTTGGCCATAAACCCTCGCCAGGAAGCCTGTTGTGGGGAGCGTCAGGATAGCAAGGTTAACTTGATTTGTTTTTGGCCAAAATTCTATTAGATTGCCTTTAAAAGTAGGTCATAAAACACAACTATTTTTCAATTTACAAAGCAAGAAAGATGGAAGTTATATGAGAATGAAGTTAAAATTGAAGACCTTCAAACTGCAAGTTGGGAATATTAACATCAAAGCAAAGATTTTTGTACCTTTTGATGTCCATGACTAATCAGAATTCAAGTCGAGTACCTGAGCCTCCAAAATATAAGAAAAAAATGTTCATAAAAACTGCACACAAAGGATGGTCGGCACCTGCAGGGTTAACTTAATTAAATTCCATTGCGTTTTGGCTGAGAAATTTGCGCAACATGATGCAATTATGAATTATAAAATTAATATAAAGCGCACTTAACATGCAGGAACGACGTTTCAGGCAGCGGAAATATTTTACCGAATCCATCCATCCCACAGACCTCATCCCATCCTGTCCCCTCGATAGTCAGTGGAAGGTTGGGTGTGGACCCTAAAACCTTAATTGCAGAGAACCCTCGTAAAGTGAATTTAAGAAGAAAGATCTCTGAAGGGGAGCAGGCCCCCAAGACCCCTCTTTTTTGTCATTTGCACAGTAATTTCAATGAATTTTATTATTTAATTGATGTGTTTGTATAATATAACTTATTTAAATAACATAAAAAAAACCCTTTTATGATATTACAATAATGACTGACTTTTATTTTTTTAGCAAAGCTTAACATCAAATTTATTCCTTAACAAACTTGAAATGCATAAAGCATAAAGCAATCCAATTGAATGTAATAAAGTTTTTAAAGTCCTGTACCATTAGCTCTGCAGCTTCGTTTATATACATTTGAATTATATATACTTTGACCCTCGTCAAGGCTGATCGATTTCGACAGTTTTTGCATTTGGAAGGCTCCGCTCCCAGGTTCACGTTTTCGGCGAGTCATGCCACTTTACAGAGATTTTGGCGTAATGAGAGTGTATTAGGGTTGTGGGTGGGGTGTGGCGTGTGGGGCGTGGCAGGTTAATGAACTGGCTTCGATTCTGCAGGTGGCAACCCTAGTGCTATTGCCAAAAAAAAGGATAAGAATCCAAAGTCTGCGTCTAATGGCGAGTATTTGTTCATGTCTGGGACTTGTCTGCCACGACGAACAAGATGCATCCTTTTACGTTTGTTATTGGCTTTATCTGTCCCCACTTGATTCCCAAAATGTATTTTACTTTTATTTTTATTTGGGAGGTGAGCAAAAAAAAACCAAATTCCAAGACCGCACTGGCCAACAAATGACATTTTTTTTGGGAATGATTCTATACTGATTGTTTCTATAAATGCCGCGAGAATAATTATGCTTTTTTAACAATCAGGACTTTTTGTAGTTGGTTTTTGATTTGAAACAAAAGAATCCGAAATTTCTCACAGTGATCTGCAGACACATTGAAAAGAATTCCCGAGGCGGCTCTGTACTTGGACTTGATCAAGTGTACCAGAAAGTGGCGACGTCTGCCCGCGGATACGGTATCCTGTTGTTGTTATTGTAGCTGTTTCCATAGTCTGGCAGACTGGAATCAGGCAGGGAGACAGACCAACAGACAGACAGACAGACAGGCAGAGGGACTGAAAGACAGACAGAAGAACCAAAACAACAACTTTTAACTTCAACTTCCAACAGTGCAAACTGCGCAGTGCGCATGCGTAGCTGTTAGACCCGAGACACCACACACAGATACAAATGTATCTGTATCCGTATCTCGAAAAGCACTTGCACTGCCCGCGGATAGTGGGAAAGAAGCGATCCCGAAAACGACGAAGGCAAAAACGGAGACAAGCCAGAAAAAAGTATCAGGCAAATGTTTCATTTAACCTTGACTTTGAAATTCTCATTGCAAAACCCGAAGAATGTACATAAAATATAAAATGTTTTTAGTTTTATTTTGCGATTTCCTGTTTTGTTTACTCAATGTTTTCTTCATTCTGTTCTCTTTTCAGATGAGAGCTTTCCAAAAGGACTTTAAATTCATCCTAGAAGACTGGTCCAGCGCCCAACGAAACGAATTTTGAGTTTTCAACTCAAATCGTTCCGCAGTTGACACTTTTGTAAGCCGTGAGAATTGCGGAACCAAAAGGTATGAGGTTGTAATAGAATAAAATATTTTATAAAAGCTCGAAATTGAATAAACTCTAATAGGAATCCCTCAGAGAATTGTATCTATGACCCACAAGTGGCCTAACCCCAATATCCTTGTTTAGGACAACCGTTGCCAGGGTGCATCCGCCATCTCGCTGGCCCCATTAATCGAATTGAATGCCTCTGTATCTTTGTAATCCTGTTTCCCTTTCCCCTAGATGCACTCGCGTCTGAATCCTTGTAATCCTATTTCCCTTTCCCCCAGATACACTCGCCCTCAATGCAATTTCAGAATCGATAAATGGCAATGGCGACGGAAATTGCTGTTGCATGGCGGTTGACACGGTGTTAATGGGCCACTTATAACGGCATTGTTAGCGATGGTTGCACACAAATCTCCCCTGTTCCCAGACTCTATATTCTGGCTGGTTTTAGCCTTGTTTTTAAACGAGTGTTGAGGCCTTAGCAGCTGCTGTTTTTGGCCAAAATTCGAGACACGTGCCATGTTCCAAAGGCATGAATTATACAGACGCAAAGGTGTTCCTTCGCCAGAGCTGCTGCTAATTAAATTTAATTTAAAACAAAGCTCGGCATTTCGTCAACATTCGCAAGTGGAGGATCCCTGAGCAGAAACTAACCCACGGCTATAATTGACGACCTGCAGCCGAAGCGAACCGCGTCTTACATTACCAGAAACACTTTGGCTTGCGTCCTGACTTCTGGATCTTGACTTCTGGATCCTGTCTTCTGACTCCAGGATCCTTGCTCCTTTTCTGGCTGATCAAATTAGATGCCATAAAATAGGAACGAGAAGCCTGACACTGGCAGAAATAATAGTGGTTAGGATCCCCTGCGAAAAAGCTTTGGAGGACAAAAACTTATACTTTTGTTTACTGTAAAACAAAAGGATATTGTCTATAGGACCCTGGAGGATCCGGCGCCGGACCTTCCGCTAAGTACCGAGACTTGTTTTTGGCTTGTCTGTTTTTTGCCCTTGGTCTCCATTTGTGTTGCTGTGTTTCGCTTGTTTTGGATCCTCCTCCTGAGCCGCAGGACCTAAAGTCAAGGAGCAGCTGGGTCAGTCTTAGTTGCCCGTCTAATCGTAAGCCCAGGCAGGTGGCTCGAGCCAAGCCCTATTAAATTTTCGGCTCCGCTGGACATTGTCTAACAAAAAAATCAGGCAAAACAAGAAAGCGACTAAGAAAAAAATAAACTAAAGCAAAGTAAAAACAAAACAAAAAAAACCCTATAAAATGAAGTTAATATTCATTGATCATCCAGTGGAGTAAAAGAAGCTTTTATTATTCTATATCCCAAGGCCATACAAAAAAGTTCATTAAAGAATTTGAAAATATTTTTAATATTGATCCCATGCGAGTGCGCCTTCAATTGGAGTTCCAGTTAAGATGTATATCTTCGGGCCATGTCTGGATCCCTCACACACACATTGGCCAGCTATTTGTTTACCGTTAGGGGCCAATCAAAACGGCCAAGATCTCCTACCAACTTTCGATTCACTTCAACAAAGGTGCCCCACCTTGAAGGCCAGCGGCAGGCGATCGCCACGAACCCTATGATTAAAATTTAGGTCTGATACTCTCGCATTCGGTGGATCATCTTCGTGTCCATAGGTGTATGTGGCTTGTGATATGTGGTGCATGTGCGTAATTGCCTGTTCCAATCCAAAGACCGCGATCCCTTCTCAAATTAAAGTTTACCGCTCCTCCAGCCGAGTGTCCGAGGGGGGAGAGCTACCCGAGGCCAAAGTTAGATTCAAAACAAGAGAGGAATTGCTTCAGATCCAAATATGTTGTGTATTTAATTCGAATCGATTTCTATTGTTATGTTTTATGGCAGAGTATGGAATCAAATTGGCCAATTTCCATAAAGCACTTCCAAACTGACTCAAATAATTAGAATATTTGAGCTATAAAAACCAATTACTGCCGATTTCCTTTGAATTTATGAAATTTCGTAATAGTTCCTGGAAATTAGCATTAACAAAATTTGCATTCAACCAATTTAGAAATATTTTATGCACTCCGTTTCAATATATAAAGTCAATTACAATTTCCATAACAACTTGATTCCGATCAAAGACAACTTATGGCTTCGAAATGTCATAAATAAAATATGAAATTCAGAAAAAGGTTTTGAGACAGAATATTAAATGTCCTTTTGTGCAATTAATGGCCAATACATAAATATATCTTCTTTAATGTATTTGGAACCAATTAATAAAGTATTTTTAATAAAATATAACTATTATTTATTCTTTTGAAAGAATTTAAAGAACTTTTAATTGTAAGCACAAAGAAAAAATACCAAAAAAAGGTCTGCTTCACTGAATGGTTTAGGTCTCGGCTAGTCGATCGAGGTTCATGTCAAATGTATGTAAAATAAATTTACTAAAAAAAGATTTGAATTATAATTTAATTAAGATTTCCTTTAGTTTAACTAATTCCACAAATATTAACATATATTATGCATGTTTAGAAAAAAGATCTAAAGTAAAAGCTAACAATAACAATAACAATACTAAAAAAATAAAGAAAGAACACCCTCCTTAGTTATGGGTCAGAAAAAATGATGATGCGACTTAATTCTTGGGTTTGCACTTTGTCCAATTGTTTAATTGTTTTGTCTGCAAATGAGAAGACACCATGGAGCCATGGAATTTTTCATACATTGGCTGGCAACCTAGATTCGCAATTAATTGTTCAACAAAAATCTGTCACCTAGTTTACCCGACTTGCAGTTTTTTAAGCGTGTGAAAAATGCCAGACTTTCAGTTTGGAATCAAGAACTCAACCTATAAGAGTGGCTCTTTGTGGGTGTCAAGAGGTAGTTCCAAAAAACATTATTAAATATGCAGTTCGTTGCTTTGATCGTGACTCTCTTTGTGGCTTTTGCCGGAGCATCCTGCCCATACTCCTCGGGAGGCATCTCAGCTCCTCCCTGTCCCAAGAACTACCTGTTTAGCTGCCAACCCAATCTGGTGCCTGCTCCCTGTGCCCAGGAGGCCTCTTCCTATGGATCCGCCGGAGCCTACACGGAGCACATTCCCTTCTACGTTGGATACCCCAACCACCAGCAGGTGGAGCAGTTCCAGGAGAGGCTCTGATCGACGGACTTCGTGGCCTGACACAGGGAATCCAGGATCAGCAATACTAGACTCTAGGATATACTAGATGGTACCATGTACGGACATTTCCACCGAAAATAAAGCGACTATTGTGAGAAGAAACTTCACTCTTTATCTTTTATTTCCAACTTGGAACAGTGGGTGGGACATTTTCATCGGACTTGTCATCTGTTATGCTATTTTCACGGCATACGCAATTAAATAGATTATTGAAAACCATTTCCCGAGCAATTCACCTCTTGAGTTTTCCCCATTTTCCGATCTCCTCTCTTGGCTCTCTCAAGCATTTTTGTCAATGGGATGCGGCGCGGGTGCCAAAAATATTGTCAGTCGAAATTGTTTTCTAGTGCGGTCGGTCGGTTGGTCGGCTTTCTTGGTCTCCTCCTTAGTGATTCGGTCTAGTCTGCTCCACATCTGATCTGCTCAGAGCCCAAGTGGATCACGCATATAGAACGGACTATATAGCTCCGATATTAGTGCATATTTTCCAGATTGCGTTAATGGTGTTTTCCGTGTTACACAAATCGCTGTCATGTGCCGGAGCCCAAATCCGCCGAATCTGCTGACACAAACGGTGACCCAGTTCGAGGTGTTGACCACATTTTACGATTAGTGGCCATAAGGCCTGAGTGAGTGGTTTGTTTATTTTTCTGTGCAACCACACCAAACGATTCCAAAAATGATTGCATAATTTAGTCGCGGAAGACGCACAACAAAAAGTTCGGTTCCTATTTCGTTTGTGATTCCAAATTTGTGAGTTAAGTTGCCGCCGTTGCCGCCATGAAGAAACTGCATCTGGGTGCCAAGCACAAGGGCAAGTCCTACAAGCCCTTCAAGAACAAGAATCGTCGGGTAAGATCAGCTTGCTGTCTAGAAAGACCCCCCAGCGTCGCAAACCCCTTAATACTTATCCCCCTTTTTTAATGTCGCGGCCCTGCCCCCGGCCCGGGACGATTTCGTATATTTTTATCCACTCGATCGCTCGCTGACTGCTCGCCCAGCCTGTCAGTCCGTTGTCGAGACCATTTAAATACATTCAAAGGCAGTGCCTACAGTGCGTATTAGCAATATGCCACACAAGAGTCAACTAGGCGGATGAGTGATTTCTTTCAGGTCACAATATTACTCATACGCCATCGTATGGATTTTGCCATCGGAAGGATAAACTGTGTTTCCAATGATATTAGTAATTCGAATTATAAATTAAAGATTCAATTCTAACAAGCACTGTACTTTTAGAAAGATTTATTTATTTGGTTTTTCTCTCGCCTCTCACAGACAATTTAAGGGGTCCGAGAGGCTAGACCAAAATCTTACTTATTACTCATGTATGAAGTCTGCGAAACACAGTCAATGTTGATACTTTGCGGTTCTCGTAAACAATCCGCAAGATTCTCGGGTTTCCCCAAGCATTTGACAGAGATTTGTTTCGATTTCTTCTTGGGAGGCCACTCGAAATGCGAAATGCTAAAATGGTGCACTTGGTTCTTAATATAAATGTTTTATAGGCCGAGCACGAAACAGTCGTCATATTTTAAATCTGTGACTCTATTCCGTCCAAGATGTCAAGAAAAATAAATAATAAATACCTGAAAACCCCTTTGGAAACCGCTGACATCGCCTATATGGCAAGCAGGGCGTAATCTGCTGACTGGCGGTCATCGCGAGTGACGGGAAGGAAACGGGCTGACCATGAAAAATATTTGCCAGGGGGTAGTGGGCGGAATAATTGCACTGGAATCTTGCAGAGCAGAGCATTGACCCACCCGCAACAAACTGACACAACACAAAGGGGTGACGCGGTTGGTGGATGGCAAAGTTCATTACTAGTTGTGGGGCCCTTTGATGGGTCTTTGGGCAATCGGCGAAAGGTAAACAAAGAATCGACCCGAAGCGAGTGAACCTCCACCCTTCAATATCCCCAACAATAAGAAAAGCAGAAAAAAAGCAAATGTGGGGATGGGGAAACCCTTTGTTTTTGGAATGGCCTTTTGAAAATGTGTAAACGCAAATTCGGACCATTGCCCCGCGACCTTCTCTGTTAACTGTAGAAGTGGGAGAGTCGGTGAAAGTGGGAGAGTGTAAGGTTGTAGAATCTGGCGCAGGCGCAGGATAATGTGGAGAATTGGATCCTGCGCATGCTCCCTCTCTCTCTGTCTCTTGGTGGGGATTTGACATGTCATCTCTCTCCGCTGGTCTGGAAGTAATTCTCTCCTTTCTTCCGCTGTCACTTTTAGTGAGGAAATGGAAAACGGAATGTTTACGTTGCGGGGCACAGTGGAATTTGGTTAATCCTTATTTTAATTAATCAAGTTTACATTAATCCAAAGGGTTTAAAAGAAACGGAATAGTCATATTTGCCATGAAACCTAATAGTTTTAGGATTCAAAAATTGTATCTGTGAGAATAAAAGATTTGTAACATTTTCAATTATTTTCCCAAACATGTTATTTTAATTGATTTTATATAAAAAACAAACTCGTAAACCCCTTAAAAATAAATTAGAATTATCTAGTTAGTCTATTTACATTTCTTCAATACATTACTCATACGCCCTGTGGGCACAGGCTTTAATACCAAAGGTGATGACTAAGAAAGGAAAGCCACTCTAGATTATAAAAATCGGAAGTCCTATTATGCATTTAAGTGCTTCCGAGAGGACTCAAGTGTTTGGTCCAACAGCTGTAACCCTTTTGGAAGTGGCGGGCTTGCCAACAGGTGGACACCCCAGCAGCTCCCGCCTGCCACCCGCTTTCTGTGCGGAAAAGCGTGGTGCTATCGATTTTCCAGACGCACATCGCTGACCATCGCTCTCATTTTGCCCCAAAAGGGGGCGGGAGGTGGACCCTTTGGTGGCACAAACAACTGCGGGCGCACAGTGGGCCGGATCGAGGGTCTGCACTTGAAATCAAAATTTGTTTACATTCGGTTCGAATGTCTGTGTGTGTTTTTGATTTTCCGCCAGGCGGCCAGGCTGGCAGAGGGTGGGGATGTGGGTGGTGAGGGAATGTATATTGTACAACATCGAACACAGTGAGTGGAGCATTTACGCACTGGAAGCAGGCGAGAAAACTCTACACGATTTCCCGTGGCGGAGCAGACTTTTCGCCTTCCACATACAGAAACGATTCAGTTTTCAGTTAGCGTGCGGAGTAGAACTGTTTGTGTTACGGAAAGGCGTTTTTGTAGAATTCAAATAGAAAATAAGGGATATCTGGATCGGGTCTGAGTATCCAGCCGCAGTAGCCAGTGAAATCGAAAAAGGATATAGTGGAAAAATCAAGGGATCAAGATAGATATCGAAGGAAAAACACGGCCACGCTCGACTGAAATCATTTTTCGTGACCACCTACACTCGTCCTCCGCCCCGATTCCCCGTTTTCCAGTAGATTTTGTGTGTGTGGATATACTAGAAAAAAAGTGATGTGAGCAGAGCGCGGAGAGCCGAGGAACGCGACTCGACGCCACTGACATAAATTCCTATTTTTAACTTCCCTGCGGCGATATCCCGACCGATACGGAATCAATTCGCCAGCCGTATGCAAATTGTGCTGAAATTAGTCCAGGAAAAGCCGCGGACCCAAGCGGAAATCCCTTCCAGTTAACAGTTTTTAACTTATTCCCTGTGCCGTGGCTTCCCAACCGTTTTGACAATCGCCCCCATCTTTCTACCACCCCCAACACCCAAGCTGGTGTGTGTGTCAGTGTTTATGTGTCAGTGTCACAAAATCGGGTTCGTTTTGGCCCAATGATTTGGCCAAATTCTAGTGTCGAACTAAGTCAAGAACCAATAAAGTGCAACAATAATTGCAAACTAATTGCCTGCCAAAAGTCGTAAGCCAAAGATATCAATTCCGCTTACGTGTCAGTGTGAGAGTGATTTTATAATAAATTTACACAATCCAACTGATAGGATAGTCTTAGTCTCGTCTTCGATATTTTTATAAGTAACAAGGACATCAACATAGGGACGCCGAAATCCTTTTTGGCACATACGTAACCAGCGTCTTGCCAGATCAACGTCACAATCACCGCTGTCACCATAACCACCGTCATCGGAAAATCCCTCATCATCCCACCAACCGTCGGTGTGGGTGGTTGTGGCTGCCACCGTTGTGGTTGCTGTGGTTGCTGTTGTTGCACCGTGTCGTCACAAACATCAGCAAGATATCTTCCTTCGAAGAAGACTACCGGGCTGACAGGCCCATGGTGCAGCGCGCATCCTCCTCGGATGCACCCTCCGTTCAGGGCGGCCATCATCGAGAGTCTCGATTTGGCCTTGGATACCCCTCCTACCAGAGTGGATACAACAAACTATTCACACAGGTGGTAATCCAAAATAAATGGGACAATATCGGGAGGCTACATGGGATTTTGATTTATGATTTTGAATTCCTTAATAATACCTAGTTTTTTTTGTTTAAAAGTATTGAATATCAAGTGAAACCTCTCCTTCAAAAGTACTTTCCTAATTGATTTAAGTTATCATCTTTTCGTCTTGACTCATGCCAAAATATTTAGCCTTCTCCATGGCCAAAAAATAATTCATATGCTTGCTACCAACTGTTGCGTTATTCTGGCCAACAAAGAAAAAAACCATAAAAGCCAGACATTTTCCTGGGGTTAGGCTGCTTGGCAGCGGGCCAATTTAATTTGTTTGGATTTCCAGTTTCCAAATGGAAAGATAAATTAATTTTTTCCCTAATGCATCCACCAATGGACAAAGTTAGCTTTTATATTGACCTTATTTTGTGATATTTTCAGGGTTCTGCCGACTCGAACTACTCACAACCGTCATCCGATCTGTCGCTAGACGAGGAAAAGGAATCGCTTCGGCGAGAAAAGGAACGTCAGGCCTTAAGCCAGTTGGATAAAGCGAGGGTGAGCTATAATCTGATGAGTTAGTTGTTGCTTGGCAACTTCAGCTCCTTGTTTTCTAGGATATACTTATTAAATTATCGCCAATTTCAGAGCAAACCAGTGGCGTTCGCTGTGCGAACCAACGTAGCATACGATGGCACCATTGACGACGACTCGCCCGTCCAGGGCGGAGCAGTTTCGTTTGAGATCCGGGAGTTCCTGCACATCAAAGAGAAGTACGACAATAACTGGTGGATCGGACGGCTGGTCAAGGAGGGCTGTGATGTGGGCTTCATACCCAGCCCCGCTAAGCTAGACAACATTCGCATGCAGGTTGTACTTGGTTGCCGAAACCAAACTTGAATCAAAACTAAATTACCTGAACTAATGATTTGCTTTTACATTTTGTTAGAACCAAACCAGACCCTCAAGACTGTATGGCACAAAGGGCTCGTCGAGCGGGAATCTTGGTGCGGGCGGACAAGCAGGTGCGGAGCCATCTCGAGGTAGCACTCCCCCCACACCTGGTATGACACACATTTCATTCTCCTGATTTCTTTTTTTTGTGAGGTTTTATTTCGTATATATTTATCTATCTGTGAATCGAATTAATTTCAATCTGTATATTTTATTTATTCGCTGTCTTCTATGTAATGTGTTTTTATACTTTTGTAAATCGTCAACGAAGGCATTTCCCATTGGAAGTCCTTCAAGGGAGTGTTTACTCCGCATAGGTCCATCTGAAGGATCCAGAGCCCGTCTCGAGGCTTGTCGATGTAATTGCTGTAATATTGTAATTGGAGGCGTGTTTTTTATGTTTTGATTTCATTTGAAGCGAACCAAAAATCAGAGAACAAAAAGTGGGCCAATCTAAATTCCCGTAATTTCATAATTTTGTGTTTGATCTAATTATTATATATCATGCGACATCCATAAAAAGAGTGCAACTTGCAATTTGTATGCTTATTGAGTTCACCTGGCAATTCGCTGCAAAAAAAAAGAACCTAGTCCAGCAAAACGGTCAAAATATATCGGCCTAGAGCTAGACCTAGTTGTCCCGCATGAAAAGTCGAATTCTCCAGGATATCGGCACCCCTTCCAAATATTGTATAATGTAAAAACCAAAGCCACAAACAAAAAAACCAAATACAATACACGAAAGTACACTCTTACCTAGCTTGAATTAGGCACGTTTCCTTCGTCCAAATCAAAGCTCCTCGCCTCATGGTCTGCTTGTGAATTATCCTTGGCCAAAGCGAACACTATTAACTGCACTCAATCCAAATCTTTTTCTGTCTAACACACACAATGCGACCAAAGATCCCTACAGTACAACACCGCGCAAGAAGAAAACAGGTTTGTCAATGTCTCTCATCAGATCAGAATCTCAGAACTCCATATCAATCGCAGATCCTTCCGCTAGTCCAGTAATTTAACAGACTTTCAGGACAATGAAGCTAAAACAATTGGTAAACTTTGTGAGGGCATCTATTCAAAATATTTATCTTTATCCAAGAATTTATATTGCAAATGTAGGGAAAACTCTATGCAATTTTAAAGTTTTGATAGACAAGAAAACTCGGAGAACACAGCTTGAACTTATTCAAAACCTCATTGTTTTATATGTTGTGTAAATCCTCGCTTTATGTAATTTCTAATAATCCAAATTATTAATAGAACCCAATGCTAGAACCGTAACTAGAATCTGTTGTTAGATAAGTAAACAATTTAGTTATAGAGATAAATGTTAGAAACACTTCATATTCGAATAGAGTCAAAGATACATTTTAGGTAGAATCCTCACCCTCGAAAACCGCATTCACTGGTGCGTAGAGCAGATCCAAAAAGAGTTTAAAATCAATCCCAAAATTTAAAATCAAATTAACCAACCTGGCACTACAAAATCACACGTCAAATTCCACAAAACACTTCTGATCAGATCCTGATCGATCCGACAAACTGTATATACGATTACCTACTAAACCACACGTGTCTTTAGAATTTAATATATTATATATATATAATAAATTGGCCTAGCAATTCGTACTGATCGATCGCACTGGCTCGTACCAATCATAATCTCGCTCATCCGTTGCCATTATCTCGTCCTGTTTGCCATTGATACTAACGCTCAGGTGACGAATCAGATTCCATGGGACCAGGACGACATGGCAAGACTCCGCTGGCGACGCCGGCCAACAAGGAAAAGCGCAAGCCTTTCTTCAAGAAACAGGAGACGGCCAGTCCCTACGATGTGGTGCCCTCGATGCGACCCGTTGTCCTGGTGGGACCCAGCCTGAAAGGATACGAGGTAACGGACATGATGCAAAAGGCCCTCTTCGACTTCCTCAAGCACCGCTTCGAGGGCCGGATCATAATTACCCGGGTGATGGCCGACATCTCGCTGGCGAAGCGCTCCATCATGAACAATCCCTCGAAGCGGGCCATCATGGAGCGCTCCTCCAGCCGGAGTGACTGCCTCGGCAAGGTTCAGGAGGAGATCGAGCGCATCTTCGAGCTGGCCCGCTCCCTTCAGCTGGTCGTGCTCGATTGTGATACAATCAATCATCCGTCACAACTAGCGAAAACTTCATTAGCTCCAACAATAGTGTACTTAAAGATTAGCAGTAGTAAGGTAAGTTCCTGGATCCTTCAAATCCCACATCCTGCAATTCATTTTCAACTTTTCCCCACAGGTTTTACAGCGTTTGATCAAATCACGCGGCAAGTCGCAGGCGAAAAACCTCTCCGTTCAAATGGTTGCAGCCGAGAAGTTAGCCCAATGTCCACCGGATATGTTCGATGTAATCCTAGACGAGAACCAACTGGAGGATGCCTGTGAGCACATTGCCGAGTACTTGGAGGTGGGTGGAATCATTTATAGAAAAGGAATATAGTTTTAAAATTGGAGAATCGTTGTCTCTCCATCTGCATCACAATCTCTGCTCCCGATTTTCGGTTAATACTGGTGGTAAATGGTATCTTGATGCTAAATGGGATATAAAGAGGCAAAAACATCCTTAAAATCCTTAAATTTCCATTTTTGGAACAGTTTCATTTGAATATCTAAGCTAATTCGCAACCGATTTATAATCGAAATGCCATTTTTGAATCAGCGCTTCAATTTTCTATAACCTGCATCCAAAGATCTAAAATATCAAACAAAAAAAATTTGGTCGATTTTTGCAAAAAATCATGATGTTACCCCTTTCAAAATTTTCAAAAATCGGCTTTGTCCCAAAATGATGATTTTGAGAGACTCTTTTGCACATATTTCAGACAATTTTCATCAGATTTGGGAAAGGAATACCATTTATGAAACAAAAATTTATTCCCTCTTAATCTGCATCAAAAGATTGGAAAAGTAGAGCAACAAAATTTTTGTCGATTTTTACAAAAAATCATGATGTTACCCCTTTCAAAATTTTCAAAAATCGGCTTTGTCCCAAATTGATATTTTTGAGATACTCTTTTGCACATATTTCCCACAATTTTTATCGGATTTGGGAAAGGAATACCATTTATGAAACAGGAATTTATTCCCTCTCAATCTGCATCAAAAGATTGGAAAAGTAGATCAAAAAAATTTTAGTCGATTTTTGCAAAAAATCATGATGTTACCCCTTTCAAAATTTTCAAAATCGGCTTTGTCCCAAATTGATATTTTTGAGATACTCTTTTGCACATATTTCCTACAATTTTTATCGGATTTGGGAAAGGAATACCATTTATGAAACAGGAATTCATTCCCTCTAAATCTACATCAAAAGATTGGAAAAGTAGAACAACAAAATTTTAGTCGATTTTTGCAAAAAATCATGATGTTACCCCTTTCAAAATTTTCAAAATCGGCTTTGTCCCAAATTTCTATTTTTGAGACACTCTTTTCCACATATTTCCCACAATTTTTATCGGATTTGAGAAAGGAATACCATTTATGAAACAGGAATTCATTCCCTCTTAATCTGCATCAAAAGATTGGAAAAGTAGAACAACAAAATTTTAGTCGATTTTTGCAAAAAATCATGATGTTACCCCTTTCAAAATTTTCAAAATCTTCTTTGTCCCAAATTGCTATTTTTGAGACACTCTTTTCCACATATTTCCCACAATTTTTATCGGATTTGGGAAAGGAATACCATTTATGAAACAGGAATTCATTCCCTCTTAATCTGCATCAAAAGATTGGAAAAGTAGAACAAAAAAATTTTAGTCGATTTTTGCAAAAAATCATGATGTTACCCCTTTCAAAATTTTCAAAATCGGCTTTGTCCCAAATTTCTATTTTTGAGACACTCTTTTCCACATATTTCCCACAATTTTTATCGGATTTGAGAAAGGAATACCATTTATGAAACAGGAATTCATTCCCTCTTAATCTGCATCAAAAGATTGGAAAAGTAGAACAAAAAAATTTTAGTCGATTTTTGCAAAAAATCATGATGTTACCCCTTTCAAAATTTTCAAAATCGGCTTTGTCCCAAATTTCTATTTTTGAGACACTCTTTTCCACATATTTCCCACAATTTTTATCGGATTTGAGAAAGGAATACCATTTATGAAACAGGAATTCATTCCCTCTTAATCTGCATCAAAAGATTGGAAAAGTAGAACAACAAAATTTTAGTCGATTTTTGCAAAAAATCATGATGTTACCCCTTTCAAAATTTGCGAAAATCGGGTTATTTTTTTTTTTTGCTTAGTTTCTCGGATTCTTTGATGCAGATCGAAGCAGGATGAAGCCCTGATTCATGAGTGGTATTTCGTTTTGAAATTGGTTTGAAATCGATTAAAATATACGCTATCAAATGGTTAAAAAAGTAATTTTTTGAGAAATATCACATTTCCGTATTTTACAATTCAAACAAAAATTCAATTTATCTATTAAAATGCCCATAACTTGATTTGTTCACGTCCAATCGGCGAAGTATCTTTCTTGATCACAACCTCTCAAGAGTTCTCGATAGATCCTGTCGCACTTCTCGTTTAGGTCTCTTCTCGTTTAGGAAAGATAGTCGCAGGGGTTATATCTTTACTAAATTATATCTGTTTTATATTTCAGACCTACTGGAAGGCGACACATCCGGACATTCGAGCTGTACCGCCCATCGCCCGCCCCCTGCCGCAGGAGGCCTCGCCCTCCGCCGATCCAACGCGTCTGGGACCGACGCCACCAGGTAAAGCCACACCTGCCCGGCCGTTCGGGCTCATCCAAGGTCGCATTGCCATTCTCATAAACGCGAATCCACCCAAACCCCCGATAACATGCGAAAATTCAATGAAATCAATATCGAAATCAGAGTCACCCATTGCCCCATCGAAGATGATCGAAACCCAACCCATTACACATATTTTTATCAGTGTATATATATGTACATATAGTATACATGGCTAATGTATGTATATACTCGTACATATATACATACATGTTCTAAATCAGATCAGCAGATAACCAATTTTCATTTGCTTCTCAAACATACTTACTTACTCCACACAATTATACAAAATACAATTCTAAAATATGTCTTTCTCAAATTTAAATTCCCATGACTGTACCGTGAAACCAATCGATTCTCGTTCTGGTTCTCTCTGCCCTTCCATATCCGAGTAGTAGATGGCGAGGAGTTTATCGATGAGCAGGATCCCAGGATGGGGATATCCGGCGGAGAACGCGAGGGTAGTCGAGAAAGGGATCGCGGAAGCAGGGAGCGGGATAGGGAGCGGGACAGGGAGCGAGACTACTGGGATCGGGAGTTCAACCGGGATCGAAGCTCCAAGGATCGGGAAAGGGATCTGGAGTGGGAGCGGGAAAGGGCCCGCGAGTGGGAGAGAGAGCGGGAACGAGATTGGGATAGAGAGTTCGATTGGGACCAAGGTAAATTTCATTTCTACTCTATGCTTTCTTTCATTTCGTTTCCGTTTTTACCAATACTATTTTTAAATGTAAATTCATGCCTCAAGATTGGAAATTGTACTTGAAAGAAAACGTATATGGGTCCCAACTTTCCACTTAAAGTCTAGCTATAGAAGTGTATCAATCAGTCCAGAAGTAGTCACCGAAAGTAGCTTCTGTTCCCCACATCTCCACTCCACCATCCATCGATTGTATGTAGCTACAGATCATGGCATAATAATAAACTACATATCCTACATATATGTATGTAATTGCAAATCCCGCTTAATAGAGAAACCTTGTGTATATACAGCGACTCCTGTATCCGTTATCCGGTATCCGGTATCCTGAACTTTTCTTTTGATTTTTCATCTATTATTCTTTTGTGGCCACACACTTTACAGCATTCACAGCACGCGACATACCCGGTCCCTTTACGACAATGCTATAAACCAATCGAATTTCAAATCCAACCACCAACAAGACCAACACAAAAAGCGACATCAACTCAACAAAGTACAAAGTACAAAGCCAAAGACAAATCGTATCTGAAAAACCAAATCAAATGGAACAAGCCAAGCCCTCACCGACCGACCATCTCCGACTCCGACGATCTCCACAAGTACAAATCTCTGCCCAGAAGCTCAGTTGAGATCAAGAAAATAATTAGAAACCCTCTAACCTTAGCTGACTAAGATTTCCTCTTTGCTGTTTGAGTTCTACTAACCGACTAATCTAGATATATACGATATCAGCCCCCCCAGAGCTTCTATCGAACATCCGGCATCAATCGAAATAATCGATCACCAATCGAATACATCCTTTAGTTTGTCTTCACCGACTGATCTCTGTACTCTGAACTCTGTACTTGTTTTGTAGTTACTCCGGGTGTTGTGCGCCTCTAAACTGCCGCGAACTTCGCCAACTTCTTCTACTCGTTTTCACATTCTTCTGGGTGTTTTCAACTCAATTATAATAGAATTACATGTTGTGTTCCGTTGTTGTCGAACCCTTTGCTTTCACCATACCAAGCAATCAATAGAAATTAAACAAAACAAAAAAGAATAAAGCAATCATCCAATAATTTAGATCTGGTTTAGTGAGTACTACACCTCCCGTGATGTGTTCTTGTGTTACATATTCTTTCATTTCAGTTAACTCTAATATTGCTGTCCTGAAACCACATATCCTTAAAACCCATACCACGCAAAAAGTATGCTAGGGTTTTTGTAACTTTCCTTGTTTTGCATTTTAATTGTTGGATAATCATCTGAAACCCATAAGTATCATAGACTAGGAGGAAAACTTACGATAAAAGATTAATTGCTATAAACCAATCAGTTTTAAGTTGCTACGCTTCAATTTTAAAGAATTTATTTGAGCTTTACTGAAGAGTTTTGATAAACCATTGCTTAGAATTTCATATTTTAAAGTAAAATAATAAATATAATTTTTAAAAATTCTTATCATAGCGTGTTTATTGTCATTTTTTAGCCATATTTTAATCATATTGTAGGCCATGTAAAGAAACAGGAACTTATTTAGAGTCATAAATGATTTTGTTCAATGTTTTTATGTTTTTATGATTTCTTATCAATATTCTCGTATAATGATTTCCCTGTAAATGAAGCCGTAGCTTTAGGTGTTACAAAAAAAACTCCCCCAAACACCCCACTCTGTCTATATGCAGCCCTATTTCTGATGGCCCCGTTTGCCTTGGCCTGATGACCCCCTTTTACCGCCTACAATGACCCTGACCTTTTGAATGCTTTAGTTCTGGTTCTGTTATTTTGGTTTCTCGTTACACTTTTCAAAGCACCGCACCTAATCAATATCTTGGCTAATTACCTTTGTTGACCATTTTGCAGGAGGAACCTCTTACCATCACAGTCGCCGTCAGCCGACCTCGGTGCGCCACCAGGAGCGAGGAGGTGGCGTGGGCGCAGGCGGTGGCGGCGGTGGCGGCGGCGTCGGCTACGAGCGGGACCGGGACCGTGAACGGGATCGCGAGCGGGAACGAGAAAGGGACCGGGAGCGAGAACGTTACGAGCGACGGGAACGAGACCTCATGCACTATGACCTCAATAGCGACGAGCTGCTGGACGAACGGAACTTCGAGTATCCCGCCATGCGCAGCGGTCCCAGCGGCGCCTCCCACCACGGCCACCTGTCGCGGGGTGGACGGCTGCTGGACGACCAGGACTTCGAACGCGAGGAGGCGCACCTCAGGATGAGCAGCTCCCGGTATGGACCCTCGACGCGGATCGACGACCCGAGGGACTTGCCGCGCGGCGCCACCGTTGTCGATCGCGATGAATACAGTCCGCACAGAGGTGGTGGGAGTAGTAGGAGAATGCTGAATGCCATGTAGGAATCGTGGATATAGGGGTGGGATCAGATCGATGCGAGAGTGCCAGGTTTGATGGAAGCACGCGACAATAGTTTTGATCTTGACACGATACACCACCGCCACAAGCCTCAGTCTCAGCCTCCACTCCAGTCTAAGCCCCATCCTCACCCTCAACCTCACCCTCATTCCTTACCCATGCCCATGCCACTGTCCTATTTCCGAGGAAGGCCCCGACCTCAGTCCCTGCCCAGGCAATCGTCGCTGCCCAGCGCCACCACTACGAGCCGGCCCTCGATGGCCTACCTGCCCCGCCAGCATAGCCTGGACCCGCAGTGGCTGTCTTCCTCGTCGACCTCGGCCAGTCCAGCCGTCTTGAATCAGCCCCGATCTCGGCGTGAGCTCTTCCCGCTGCGCCACCAGCCGCAGTCGTTCACCCAGGGCCGGTCCCACAGCCAGTACATGCCGGCTCCGCGCTTCGATCCCCAAGTCCATGGCCACCCCCCGTCCCAGTATCGCCACACCATGCAGGACACCTCCTTTGCCCACCCACCACGTTCGCTGAGGGAGGAGTTCCTCAGTCCCACCCTCAGCAAGGTCGAGGCTGTCACGTACGCCATTCGCAACAAGATAATCGTGGAGGAGGACGAGGAGGATATCCTGAGCACGGATCGGTTCTATTAAAGAGATTTCAGTCCGCCCCAGTCACCCCGCTTCGGTTATTTTTCGGATAACTTTTTTTGAGGGGTTCAGGGCCGGTTAGCAAATAGAAAAAAAAGCTAATTGCAGCAGTGCCAAAACACACTACACACATTTGTAAATGTTCCATTCGGTAGCCACCACACAGAAACACAGAAACACAGTGAAGAAGATACACTGAGAAAAACTCAACACAGAAGAACACAGAGAGAGAAATGTAAGCGTTGAAAGCCAGGAGAAACCAGAAGCAGCCCAATGCCAAGTGGGGCCTTATGTGTCTTAAATGCTATATAGCTAAGTGTAATCAGATTTTATTTAAATAATGTGAATTTAAATTAAATGGTCTAAGCCTAATGTTTAAGCTAGTGACAGATGACAGGTCCCGTTAAAGGATTTAATGAAAGTTAATGGTTAATAAAAGAGCAGCCCGCAGCCACCCAACAATATTTGTTGGTACCCCGAATGGGTCTTGTATTTGTTATGCAATCGATTGACTAAGTACATACATAAGTGTCAGCTTTAATAATTTAGTGAACGTGTCTTAATCTAAGTCAAGCCACACACCCACACAAGCACACAACAAGGACAAAAGGACACAAGGACACTCGCACACCCACACACACAATCAGTTGACTGTGAACCGATTGAAATCTCTTTAATCTCAAATCGATGTCTGAAACTCCCATTTAAAATTAGAACCTTTGCTAGAATGCAATCAATCATAAACATTTCTTCAGCCCAAAATTCTAGATGCTCTATATTTCCTTTTAAAATCAGGAACAGTTCTTCTTTAAGTAGTAATATTCTAATATTGATATACATTATTTTCCATATTTTAAATCCTGAATTGCACTGTGCACTATTATTGATTTCGTCTTCAACTGCAATACTTCGACCTAGTTACCTTGTTGCACCATATCATGCCACACACCTGCCAAAAAGCGCACAGTTCGCGGTTTCAAGGCCAAATCAAATATTGGATTGACCCCGAACAAGCCTCCAGCCAGGGTCGGGATACAAAAACAAAATCCAGACCTTGACCCCGGCTTAGGTTTAGCGATTTAAACTACCAGTGCCTTATAAACCATCAAATCGAGTATCTCAGAAGTACACACCACTCCTCCCAATCAAATCAAGAAGATCACAAAGCTAGATCATTCGAAACACACCCCCACATCGTATGCGTCAAAATTATTGTTCCAGGTTTGTTGTAAGTAAAGAAAATCGTAAGGTCGAGAGATCTGACCCATTCCGAACGAGCAATCCTTTTACAATTCCAACCACCATGCTAAATTATGTCGAACCCTACAACGATGAACCGCACTGCATTCAAATCGATCGCCACCACCTGGAGTATATAGTATATTGAGGAGTATAGCTAGTTGATCTGTAAGCACTCCTGCAGAACCCATCCTACTATCCAAAGACTACACTCAAATGCAATACAAAAATGCAGAGATCACTGGGGAAAGTAGTCGACAAAACGGTGCACTCCTACGTAGAAGACAGGCCAGGCCATGGCCCAAAAACCAAATATTTAAAAGGAACTAGTACTTTTTTGATATAAGGATACAAGGTGATATAATTAAACTTTTTGGACAGCACATGTAAAATTCAGATACCTAGAAGTGTTACAGAAAAGTATCTGAAACAGACAGCCATAAAATAAAATGCTCAGAAATCAGGCAGGATATTTCTATAAAATATAATGGGGAAATCAAAAAAGGTGACTATCATACATGTAATTGGTAAAAGTTCAGGTGAAAATTTGTCAAAATGTTACCTACCTTTAGAGAGTTTTCTTTCAAAATATATATAGTATTCATATTCCTGGAGATTGCTCTGAATTTATGCTCTTCCCTGCCGATCGAGAGCTGGGGCTTATGGATTAGGGGATGGGGTTGGTCAAGGCACTGGGGTTGCTTTAAATGCTAAAAAATGAGCAGAACAAAAGAACAAAAATAAATATAATAGATGAATTAAAAACCAAAGAACGAAAAGCAACATACGATACGCAAGCACTTCTTGTAAAAAGTGGAAAACAAATATGATCTATGTATTAGCTATACCTAAATGAAATATTACTTTTTAATACTAGCATAAAGTTGAGAAACATAACTAGATACGATCCTTTGGTGTTAAGAAGGAGGCAAACGGAATACTATGTTAAAAAAGCAGCAGTTTCGAGTGTGTATTTAAGAAAATTGCACATAATTCACAGAACTGGTAATTCGATATATAATATATATTAATATAAATAGATACACACATGCATATATAAAAGTACATAGAAATTTATACATGAATATGTACGTTCTTACCATAATTAACAAAATTTAAACCGATACAGAAAGATACATCAGCCGGAATTTTGTAAGCATAAAAACCAGAAAATCTGAAATCAGATAAACAAATTATTAAATAATGTGAACTATAAAACTAATAGATAATCCCAGTTAAATGAAATTGTAAAGCGAACTTTGTCACAAAAACATTTCATCAGATTTGATAGGAATATGTTGATATTTTATAAGATGCCTTAAATTTCGAAACTCGATTTTTTTTTCTATACATGATGAAATTTCAGAAAGTTAAACTTGATAAAATTCACAAATTCCAGTACATAACCTTCTGATTAGATGGATAATGAGGTCCGGCTCGCTGCCTATGTTAAATACGATACATTTTTGAACCAAACAAAAATATGAAAACAAAACCGGTTTGCTTGTAATGTATAGCCACTTTTTTGTAATAATCAATTCTTATTTCCATTAAATAAAAAACAAAACTACTAAAGCCAATCAATTTAAATTTGTAGACACTCTTAAAAACTCAAACACAAAAATGCAAACAAATTTTATAGCAAAAATACCGAAATCTTAAAAAGAATACGCCTATATATATTTAAATTTAGCAGTAATAACTTCTCTACTTTTCAAGCCACTTTAGTAAAAAATAAAATGATTAAAACAACTTCGGCAGGTCGAAGATTTTATGCCCTTGCATTTTGATTAAATCTTTAATCGATTCTATTAATGCCAATAGTAAAGACTTGTTGAATAAAAGCATCATCAGACCAATGAAAGGATAATAGATAATTTTTTTTAAATTGTATTTACTACCTTCTGCAAGGGCATAACCAAAGATGAAGCAAACCCTTTTCCGCCTAATTCCAAAATGTTAAACCGAGAATTCCTTAATCAATAATTCTAATGGAAACTATTATGATTAACCAAGAAGCTCCCCCTATCCCACACAGAACAGAAATATCAATCCGAATCCCAATTTAAATTAAATATTTTATACATGCAAAAATGTATACATAATGTAAAAACAAAAACATAAAACGAAAAAAAATATTGGGAAAACCAGTAACTTAAATTCAATCAACAATTTCCAAGAGTTGTATGTAAATAGTTTATGATATTTGAATTCGTTATAAAAATATTTAGTTAACCAACTTTGTAATATTCTTATTTTGAATGGCGTCGGAAGATATCCGGCGGCCATTTTGTTTTTGGTTTTCATTTCCCGCCTTCGAATGTTGTTCTCCGTATGTTTTTGGAAAATACGTAGTTAAATGAAAGCTAAATTGCAAATAAAAGCAAATACAATAAAAATATTGAAAATATAAGTAATGAGACTTTTTAATTGGAGATTTTTACCACAGAACCATCAATGGGTTAATGTTGTTGTTTTGAATGGCAAAAGCGAATTCGCGTTTGAAAAACAACTTGAGACAGACATACATACAGACCTGTGGGTGCAAAAAGAGGCCCCAAGAGAGGGAGATCGTTGGGGCTGTGGAGCAGACTGTCTCTCCCTCTTTCGTGCTCATTCCAGGCGGCTATCAACCGAAAAACACGAACAAAGATCACAGTGCATTGGGGCCGAACATTCAAAGTCAGGTTCGATGGACGGTCGTTCTCTCTCGCAAAGTCACTTCAATTTGTTTGCTCGTCAGTGCGAAACGTGCAGAAAGTGATTGGCAAAAATTAAAATTAATATTCAAAATACCATTGTACAGCATCTTATCACTAAATCAAAAGTATGCCTCTGAAAATCAAGAATGTTCTAGTCTGCGATGCAGTGGACAAGTCTTGTGTGGAGCTGCTGGAACAGCATGGCATTAATGTAAGTTACTGCAATTCCCTTGAGCGAGCAAAAACCGATTACACCCATAAAAGTGCGAGAAAGTACAGTGATCTCCCACAAAACACAATTCTATTAGATGGTTAAAAAAAAATAACACAATTAAAAAGGTTTATTATTTTAAACTATTACTGAACGAAATAAAGGAAACGAAAATTTTTAATTGATCTTTATCTGTAATTTCTTTTCTTAAGTCCCCCCTGTACTTTATTTAGTAATCTTGTAATGTGCTTTTGTGGTAGACAAACGGAATATACATACTTGCTTTTAATTGATTGCACAATTTAATCAACGTTGTTTACAATTTATTTTTCGACAAGGTTACCTACAAGCTCAAACTCCCCGCGGAGCAGCTATGCCAAGAAGTAAAGGTAAGTGGCTTAAGGACAACTCTCGCACTCTTCCACCAGAGAGTAACTGAAAGCTAAAACGATTGAAGTGCAGCCTCAAAGTTCTCTGTGCTGTAATCTGTGAGTGGGGAAGGGAAACAACAATATCTGTTTGTGAAGAGAGATTACGTAAAATTAACAGCATAGCAACTTGCGGCTTAAACAACATTTTAAGTGTAATATTATAAGCTGTTTGCAGGTGGCCCTGCATTTGAATAATCATTTATTAGTAATTAAAAAAACGCATGAATGACCCTAATCGGATTCTATGGATTTTACAAAAAGGCCAATTCAGAACAAGGCAGGAAAGCAAAAATTCAATTTAATAAACCAATTTATTGTGTGTTGTAAGATTTGTTCTGGGTTCTAGGCTTGTTTTTCTCTTTAATAAATCCCAGTTTCAGTTACTTTTAATTAAAAAGCTCCAAATGAAACATAGATTGATTGAAAACAAAAAGCTTCAAATGAAACATAGATTGATTGAAAACAAAATGTAAGCCAAATAACTTGAAGCGATAAACATCAGACACCATGCCTTCGTCAGACTTAATCGTAAAAGTTCTTATCAAATCAAGAGTTCATCAGCCGATGTTTGCCTAATGTTTGCTATTGTTTTCTAAGAAATACCGAAAATATCTGGAAATGGCTAATAATTCGAATAGGTGATTGAACTCTAAGAGAACTGGAAGTTCGTCTGCTTGATAAGGGAAACTAACTCTCTTCCGAGAAATAAACAATCATAGAATCTTATATCTTCAATTACTGATACAAAAAAGTCTCTCAGCTAAACACTTTGTAAATATTTTGATTGAAACAGCTGCTAATTGTTTAATTTATTCATTTCGTAGAACTTTGATGCCGCCATCGTTCGGTCTGATACAAAAATAACCGCGGAAGTCCTGGCTGCCGGTGCTGGCAGTCTGAAGGTGGTGGGACGTGCCGGGGCGGGCGTTGATAACATCGATGTCCCTGCAGCCACGGCGCATAATGTCGTTGTCCTTAAGTAAGTGTCAACATAAGCCCTTGATGCACTCAAGTTACCAAAAGGGATTTAAGCTACACACAGAATCTGTTTTTGTAGGATGAAATCTGCTTACAAGGAGTCTACTAGAGATCCTTTAGAGTAGATGTGTTTAATTTATAAGTCCAAGGAGTGCCGAGAATTGAATTAAGAAATATATTATGTAGTTCATAATTTGTTTCACAGTGTCAAGCTTCGATTTCGAAGCCCCGAAAATAATTATGCGCATTCTGAATCGCCGGATTGGCTGTTGGTATCGCATCGCAACCTCAGACCAGAGCCCTGGCCAGAGCCATGATTTGGGTCAATTGACGTCGTTTGACACGCATAATTAAGGCACTCCCGAATATCCATCCACAATGGGATGCAGGACCGTCACCCAAGCCGCATCACCAAGGATACGGAGGGCCGCGCGAAAATTGCCATATTTTTCGCTCTGGTTGCTCTTCCTTTTTTTGTTGGAACAGCATTTGCATAATGCTGTCTAGTCACAACAAATGGCACCCACTTGCCACACTCCCACACTCCCATACCATACCATACCATTTCAGCCACTGTCTATCACAGAGTATTTAGGAAATGTTTAACTAAAGTCTCGTCTCGGTGCTTTCAGCACTCCGGGTGGCAATTCTATTTCGGCCTGTGAGCTGACGTGCATCCTAATTGGCGCCCTGGCCCGCCCCGTCGTTCCCGCTGGCCAGAGCATGAAGGAGGGTCGCTGGGACAGGAAGCTCTACAGCGGAACCGAGCTTTACGGAAAAACACTGGCCGTGCTGGGACTGGGACGGATTGGTCGCGAGGTGGCCATCCGCATGAAGACCTGGGGCATGCGGGTGAGTGTGGAGTTTAGCTAATTTAGTCAAGGTGCAACCTTAAATCATTGCTGAGTATTTTCCAGATTATTGGCTACGATCCTATTACCACGGAGGCGGAAGCGAAGGCGGCGGGCATTGAGAAAATGACGCTGGAAGAGATTTGGCCCTTGGCGGACTACATCACGGTACACACGCCTCTCATCCCAGCCACCCGAAGTAAGTAAAGTTATTAATACCTACAGTGTTTCATTCATTCTTTTGTAATATTCTAATTTTAAGTAAATTCACCATTGACTACAAATTGAATAAGTTTGAAAAAAATTTACTTACCTTCGCAGATCTCGTATCCTCGGAAACCTTGGCCAAATGCAAGCAGGGCGTCAAGGTTGTCAACGTGGCCCGCGGAGGCATTATCGACGAACAGGCCATCCTAGATGGCTTGGAGTCTGGAAAAGTGGCCGGAGCTGCCTTCGACGTTTATCCCGAGGAGCCGCCCAAGTCTGCGGTTACCAAGGCCCTCATCAGCCATCCGAAGGTGGTGGCGACGCCCCACTTGGGTGCCAGCACCGCGGAGGCGCAGGTTCGTGTGGCCGTGGAGGTGGCGGAGCAGTTTATTGCCCTCAATGGAACATCCCCCAAATACACCAGCTATGCAGGCGTCATCAACAAGGATGCTCTGGCCCACTATCAGTGACGGAATGAATCATAAACCTTAATAAATCTTTGGAAGAGTAGCTAATAGTTCAGCATTTATTCGATTAAGTTTACAAGCACGTTGTATATAAATAAACAATAAAATGCTTCTGAAAACTATGAGAAAAGTGTTTATTAATTCGTCGCCCACTGGTCTGGATATTCTTAGCCGCACGACAACACCTGGAGAGCCCCCACCTGTGTCGCTCCTTTTATATGATTTCTCTTAATTCCTAGAGCTTTTAAAGGACTTTGCCTTGCATTCGCAACTGGTCGCTGGGAGGCTTTTTTATGCTGTGTTTAATGTAAACAAGCCATGGAAAAATACGGTCCGCCCGCAAAACTTTTGCCGCCCCCCGGGCTGTTTACTTAACCCTTGAGCCATGAGCCCCATGAACCCCTCCAACTGTACCAACATTTGCAGTTTGCAGTTCATTGAGTAGAGTAAATGTTTTTATGAGTAGGCTACCAAAGGGAGGTGATTAATGCAGAGTAAAATTCTCGCTAAATGAAATATTAATTCTTATGCTTGGCCAGTTGGATTGAAATAGAATGCAGTCCACTTCAATACTTCTATAACTTCCTTAAGTTGGTTTATATTGATTCCTCGAATTCAATATGTCTTTCACTGACTTGCAACGTTCAAGAAAATTTCAAAGAAAAATCTTTCTATTCCGAAATTTGATTCCCTTGAAAGCTAAAAAGTTTTCTGCCACATTAAATAAAATCAAATCAGTTTTTCAATTTAAATGTGAAATATTTTTAAAGTGCCATGAAGTGAATGCAACTTGGACAATTCCGATTCCATATTTAAATGAAAATAAATAAATCGTTTTATCATATTATTCACATCGGTTTCCGTATTCTGGCATTTTATATTTTTCCGCTTCAACTGGACATTTCCCAGCTATTGTCGAATGTATTCTTATTTGACAAAGAGAGACGTAAAATGGAATCGTCATGGTCGCCAATATGAATGCTTTCCAGCCTCCTGGAGACGGACCGGGCCCATCATTTGGTCACAATGGCCAGGATACAGTACACAGAAGACAGGAATCATCCCAGACAGAGTTGAAATTATATTTCAACTTCTACCTGGGCTTCCTTTGTTACCAATCAGCTTAAATGGAATCAAATTTTTGAGCCTACATTGAAATGGAATTCATTCCTTTGATATGGATGTCTGGAAAGAGAATTTAAACTAGGCAACTGCATATATTTAAGATCATGGAAATCTTAAATACATTTATTTTAAAGTTCCTCCTTGCTTTAAAATATTTATCAGGACATAATTTACGTGATACTCTTTCTTGATAAAACAAACAAATTTTGTAGGCCATTTCCTATTCGTTGGGAAAACTTATAGTACATTAGAAGAAACTGAGCTCCTTTCAGTACTTGAAATTGAAAATAAAAACCAACCCAGACAGGCATCAAAAACAAATGTGAATGCTATTAGTAATATGTTATGGGATGCCAATTGATATGCCTAGGGAAAATTTAATTAGAAATTGAAACCAAAAAAATGACAATAATTGTAAAACGCAATTTATGTAAATGGCAATTCGAAGTAAATTTGTGTTTTCCCACAATTCCCCTGAATAACGCAAAAATAGTATCCTTTGGATACTTCGCATCCTGATTTCCGGGTGGGAAAGTCCCACAAAAACCATTCACTGTGGTAACCAAAGTACAGATTTCGCTGAAACGAAAACATTATCCAAATCTTAATGGCCTTGAACTTGTCGCGCCTGACCTGAAACGCAACAGTATAAAGGGTGCCTTTTGTGGGCGTTGATTTAATCGGAACAAATGCTATACTCCAATGCATCCAAAAATAGTCCCCTTGGAAGATCATCTTTTTTTCGTCCCAAAAACCCAATAAGCATAGAGACGAAATGGCAATAAGATTATCCCCATAATTGACTGTCAGACTATTTGATTACATGAGGAAATATTATTGCAATTTGTGATGTTAAGCATCACCTGTCAAAGGTATCAGGAAGGAACAGAAAATAATCGAGCACGACAAAGGGAATATTAGTCGACCTTTTGTGACTCGACAAGTCATCGTTGGGTCACTCTGAATTTAAAAACAAATGATTTTGGGCTCAGGAACAGGAACAAATAAACAAAGTCCTTCACATCCTGTCCAATTGACCAACGGCAAGTGTCCTTGGGATACACCTCTCGTCCCGCTTTTGATCTCTCGGCCATTTCATAGACCACTTAATTTTGACGCGACTCCCCGCCTTCCGAGTCAGGAGCCGAAACGAATCCCTGAAAGGACACGAAGCACGAAGGCTATAAAAGCACGGATGCCTGGCAATGAACAGCCACAGTCTCTGGTGGACTACGGCCGTGTTCTCTTGCCGCAACAAAGTACGGAAATTTGGAAGGAAACGGGTAAAGATTTCACGCACCTGTTGAAAAAAAATGGGATTGAAATAAACAAATGTCAGTGGCATGTGCTGGCCAGGATGTGAAGTTCCGTGACCATCTAGTGCATCAAAGACAAAGTGCTAGCCTGTGAGATCCTGCTCTGTATCCGCCTTCATATCCGCGCCGTTGTTCGTTTCGGTGTCAGTTTCGTGGAAAATAAAACTTTATTGCCATTGATGCTGTTAAGGATGCGAGCCACCGCCAACTCCGCCACCAACACCCCCACTGCCACTGCCACAGTCGCATTCTTTAGCATCTACTTGATTCTTCTCGGCTGTCAGCGGATCCATGGAAATCCTTTGGCCGCCGGAGCCGCTGCCTCCTCGCGTCGCCTGTCGGACACAATAAATATTGGATTCCTTGCTGAATATTCCCAGATGCGAGTGAGTAGCCTAGATTTCGCAAAAACTATAGCCAAAAAGGATACACGAGAATAATGATGTCTAAACTTTATAATCACACTTTACGCCAAGTCCCAAGGAAAATATTTTCACTGGCTAAAATTAGAAAAAAATAAATTGTAAATTTCGAAAATGATTGTTAATAAACTGTTGTGTATGTTCATGCATAATACATCAATTCTGCACATTTGCAATTCAAATGATAAACTCATTTGGCCCACAAGTCTCCGCATCAAGAAATTTATGGGTTTTTTTGGTAAAAACACAGATGAGGAAGGTGCAGAAAATTGTCCCTCGTCAAACACATCAATGTGCCACGTAATTTGATAGACTACCCTAATAAGTACATCTATGTAGAAGGGTATAGAAAATTTAGAGTCTACAGCAAGTAAAAATTATAAACTTAATGAAAGAGATGAGATTAAATTCCAAGTAATTGCATTACATTTTAAGCCAACAATATTTTAATGAAAATTAATGGAAACCCTTTGGGGTTGACAACACAGTGTGTATCCTGCTTCGACGAGAGTCCCTTTTAGCTTTTCCCATCATGTTTTGATTTCCTTATGTTTTCTACAAGGGATTGACATGTCCATCTGGTCTTTGATGGAAAGCTAAGCCTACTAGAGATAAACAATGCTCGTTTGGATATCCTTGGTAGGTCGATGGTAATCCCACCCAATCTTCTGCACGAGTCAATATTGGATCAAATTTAATTGGAACCAAAACTAAAACCCCAACACTCTAGCAAACACGTTAGGGATTTTCCGATGTCCACAATTTATTTGAATGACTGCTCAACAATATGGAATGTTTAACAGCAAATCCATCAACAAGTCCCAGTCCCAGTTATTGACTTTCCCCCTCTTTTTGCGGAAAATAAATGCTAGAATATATTCGGTTCATAACAATATTGTCGGCTTCACACGGCCATTCACAAAAAAGTTGATAAAACCAAAATGCCCCTGGGATTTCCATATAAATATATTAAATTTGTTTCAAAATTGCTTCAGGGTGCATTTTTTATATGAAAATCATATAAAATGGCAATACTGACTAGTCATACATATTTATAGTTTCCTTTTCCGTTTGTTATCGCCACACTTTATTTTCTTTTATTTTTCCCCAATGACCCATCTTGTTGCCGCCAAGTTTTCCCTCGAGGTGCTAGAAAAGCTAGAAATGATGTGCTTCATCATTGTTGAAAACTGACAGAATTGGGTAATGAATATGCCACGGAAACAAATATTTACATTTAAATGTTCCAGGATTCATTAATTGACTTTATAAGAATATCAATAACTCGGGACTGAACAACGTAAGAAATGCAAGGAGGTAAGAAGGTGAAAGCGTGTCCTTTTTTCTGAAATAAATCCTTTTTAATTATGTTTAATTGCCCTGCATCGGCGTTAAAGAGGCTGAAAAATAATTGGAAAAATTATTATTCCGGACTGTTGAAAAGTGAAATGTAAAACGAATTCACATTCTGACAAAAGATGCAGAAAATTTTCTTATATCTTCAAAATATTCAGCAATGAATCTATTTTAAGCGGTAGAAACCCATTTTTGAAGACATAATTTTTGGGTTACCATAATCGTTAATTAAGACCTTCATTGAAATAATTACAAGGCTCCAGTTAATTCAATTTTTTGCCACACAATTCCACATAGTTTCCATACAATGAATACGCATTGTAATGTCAATATAATTAAGATGCCCAGGGCTGGTTTTTAATTACATTTTTGTCCTCCTTTAAGTAAAATACTTTGCTATTCAGCGTCTACAGCTATTTATAGATGTCGAATTTTTAAATTTAATTCCAATTAATATCCATTCTTTCAAAGATTAACGTTGCAAAAGAGTATTTCTGGGCCCATACAAAAACAGAAATCATGATTGAATTTGAAACTTTTCAAAGTTCAATTAGGTTCAATTTATAAGTTTCAATTAGGCCACAAATGACAAGCTTTGCGCATAAAACTAGAAAACATAATTAAAATTTCAAGCAAACACCAACCAAAATGATTTGGACATTATTCGATGATTCTGTCAAGAATTACTAATTGAATTTTTCAAAAAAAAAAAAAAGGAACAAAGCTAGAACTTCATTGAGTTATTTTTCATGCAGTACTTTGGACCAGAATCTAAATTGTACCGGAATCTGAATCCAAATTACCAGAAATGATTCAAACTATATCCAGATATATACGTTACCATCGCTGTTTCTCCATGTTCATGATTCTGCAACTGACCCTGATGCTGGCCCTTCTTGAGATGAACATAGAAATCGAGAAGGCGACGGAGCAGCTAGGACCCAAGGCTCGAATGATTGTACACCTGGATCCGATGGAGTTGCTGTATAGTCCCTTGTACTCCGGATTCGCCATGGGGGCCATGTTTTACGGATACGGTCTGATATACCTCCGCTCGAAAGGACCTTTCGAAGGCTTCCTCACCAGACTCCGCAGCTCCGGATTGTCCGTTTGGCAGCAATGCAGTCCTCTGATGATGCTGCCCTGGTGCATCAAGATTGTCCACGGTCTTTGCCTGTTCCCCACCTGCCTTTGGGATTGCCTGCACAACGAAAACCGACACGGAGCCGAATACTTTGTATTGCTAGCTCTTCTGGCGGGCTTTTTCTGGTTGTACGTCCTGATCCTGGCCATAGGCAACTTTATTCTTGCCATTAAGCTCAATATACGGCTGTTGTGTGCCAGAACCATCAATCGCTCCGACCACGAACTCCGAGCCTATGCCCAAGGAATCAACGAACTCCTGGGCTTTGATATGTTGGTGGTCAATTTGTAGAAAGAAAAGACTCGTATAGTAAAAATTATAATTGAAAAAAGAACTAATTGATCATTTTCAGTTTTTCCTAAGAATTATTTTGTATTTTTTCCTATTTTACAATATCCCTAAAGTGGAAGGAGGGCACTCTACTGCAATAAATTTTCAAATAACAAAGGACCACTTGAAGTGATTCCTGCCCTTTTTCAGTGGTTTCATTAAAGTTTCATATTTTCCAAGCCTTCTGCTTTGGTCTGCTCAAATTGCATTCTTTGTGACTCCAGTTTATAAATTAGAAATTTCTTAACTAAATTCCACCTTCATCTTCATGAACTCGCCGCATAAATTTTCCCGTAGATGTTGGCCGCTTGTGTTTGGCTTTGCCACTGTTACTATCAAAACGTGCATTAATTAGGATATTTTAACGCATAGCTGCATCTCTTATTATAATAGGAGCAGCCCTCTGACTACAATTTAAATTCAAACAATTTGCGACAGGTGACTCTGGGAGGACTGCCTCTCGCCGTGGAGGATGTGAATAAGAATCCGAGACTGTTGCTAGGAAAGAAATTGGCCTTCAAGCCCGTCGACATAGGCCACAAGATGAGCGCCTACCGTGTGAGGCCTTTAAGGTAATTCGAGCAATTTAACCCAGAACCCTTTATGGACATACAAATGTGTTGTCTCATTTTGATCCTGCGTTTCCAGGGCAATGACGCAGATGCGTGAAGCTGGAGTAACCGCGTTTATTGGACCCGACGAGAGCTGCACTACAGAGGCATTGCTGGCTTCCGCCTGGAACACTCCGATGCTTTCATTTGTGAGTACTATGGCAGGTGAACCAAAAACTGGGTCACATAGGTTCAATTCAAAGTGAGTGGCATTTGACAAGCCACTGGATTTTAATTCTGAAACTTCCAATAATAATAACACTTAAACTCAAACTTCCTGGAACTGTCAAAAGTAAAACGGTTTTTTTTCCTGTATTAAGAGTTTGGCAGAGTGTTAAAGCAACAAAACTTTTTGAAAATTATCAAAAACATATCAAAACCAATTAAACTTTTAAACTCGATTCGTAATTAAAGCTTAGAAAACTTTTTTAGATTACTTTAAGCCAAAAACGACTTAAAATAAATGTTTATTTTAGAAATGCGCCGACTCGATAGTTTCCAATAAAAGTACATTTCATACATTTGCTCGAACTTTGGCCCCCGCCTCGAAGGTAAATTATTAATTAGCATAAACAAAACTTCAAATAAGACTTAAAATTTCCAAGGTTTCAAAAAGTGTGATAAGTTTGCTGAGCGCCTTTCATTGGAAAAAGTTCTCCATTGTTGTCAGTTCAAAGCCAATCTTTGGTTCGGACGTGGCCCGAGCCATTCAGGTAAGGTTTTCAATTTGTTTAATTAAGATTTAACAGATATTTGTTAATAATAAAACAGGAACTGGCCGAGGCAAGAAACTTTACCATCAGCCACTTTAAGTACATATCCGACTATATTCCAACTACAAAAACTCTTTCGCAAATCGATAAGATTATTGAAGAAACTTACCTAACAACTCGCAGTAAGAATTCAAATAGTTTGGTATTGAAATGATTAATTAAGAGCTTTGGTTCTTTGATAGAAAAGAAAGCATTTAATTTGAATATTATTGAATTATTTCCATATAGTTTACGTGTTCATTGGTGAGCACATTGCCATGGTGGACTTTGTCCGGGGTCTTCAGAATCGCCGACTCCTGGAAAGTGGAGACTACATTGTGGTTTCGGTCGATGACGAGATCTACGACTCGAACCGGAGGGTTAACTTTATGGAACGTAGTAAGTGTGTTGTGTGGTTCGTGTGGGCAGGACTAGATTTCTAATGCATGCACTATCTATTCCAGATTATTTAGATCCTTATATTAGAAAAGAAAAGAGCAAATCACTGGACAAAATCTCATTTCGTTCAGTTATAAAAATAAGCATGACATATCCACAAAACCCCCATATTCGGTAATTTATCTGACTCTTATAAGTATAACTGTCAGTGTTTCTGTTGCGTCTTTCTCTCTCAATTGTTATTTGAATTTTTAAATTGTAACGATGTCCTTTTCATTTAAGCATGAGTTCTAGTCTTTTCAGAAATGCCTTTAAAGTTTTGTTAAAAATAAAAGTACCCATAAGTTTGGATGAAATATTTCTCATAAATTAAAATTGTCTTGAAATTGAAGCCACTTCCTTCTTCCTTTCGTTAATCATTCTGCATGAAAAACAATACAAATCTTTTAACTCAATATTAAGCAGGTGGCTATTTATTTGTTACAGCGATATTTGTTCAAAAATAAAAGACTATGCTCGGAAAACTCCCTTTTTGGTTCCATATCACCAACGTGTGTTCGACAACATATCGGTATTATGAATCTGTTGAAGTTTTACTTTGTAGCACTAAACATTTTGTTTGTTTGTTGGGGGAATATAAACTAGGTCCCTATTTACGGTTTACACCTGTACGATAGTGTCATGATCTATGTCCGCGCCATATCAGAAGTTCTACAATTTGGAGGAGATATTTACGATGGAAACCTGGTGATGAGTCGAATTTTTAACAGATCTTATCATTCCATACAAGGATTCGATGTGAGTATGGTTGTTTTTATGAAAATAAAATCTATTTTCTACTCTGAAAAGGTTTATATCGACTCTAATGGCGACGCGGAGGGAAA
This sequence comes from Drosophila vallismaia, assembly GCA_035047325.1. Taxonomy (NCBI): domain Eukaryota; kingdom Metazoa; phylum Arthropoda; class Insecta; order Diptera; family Drosophilidae; genus Drosophila; species Drosophila vallismaia. Next base: position 18,713,239 of record JAWNPU010000090.1, on the reverse strand, counting down.
TTACACTGTGATAACCTTGCAGAACGACGTGGGCGCCACCTCTGGTGGTTCCCTGGCCAAGATGACGATGCAACCAGTGGGCTTCTTTGCTTATGACAAGAATTCCCTAATACCGGTTGGTTAAATATTAAAAGATTGCTTATTGAAATAAATATATATCTCTGAATCTCTAGGAGTTTCGTTACATTAAAAACGACAGACCTATTCAATGGCTTAATGGTCGCCCTCCCAGGGCTGAACCGCTTTGTGGATTTCATGGCGAACTATGTCCCAGGAAAGGACTCGACTGGCGTTACCTGGTAACTGGGCCATTATGTGCTCTGGTGGTTGTGGTGGCCATTGCATTGCTGATTAAGTAGGTTTTAAATACAAATTTTAATATCTACAACTGTCTAATATTCTAAAGACATTACCGGTACGAACAAACTCTGGCTGGTCTCTTGTGGAAAGTGGATATGAAAGAGGTTACCATCATTAACCTGGGAGAATACAATAATCCTGGCAACAAAAATATTGTAGGTTTCTCTCAGGAAAAGTATATATTCATAACAATTCTAATCCCATTTTAGTTTCAAGTCTGCCGCCAAAGCCTTCTCGTCGTTGGGGAGCCCAACAAAAGGTCATTTACAAATATTGGTAAGGTAGAAGGTTAAATTTTAATTCATATTTTTTAAGTTTTGACAACGTTTTGTAGCACTTTTCCGTGGTAATATTGTGGCCATGAGGAAGATTCACAAAAAGAATGTGGACATTACCCGATCGATTCGCAAGGAACTAAAGATAATGCGGGAGGTAATCTGGAAATTAAATTTAATTAGTATTTTTTTAAGGGCCTCTAAAATGATATTTAGGTACGACATGAGAACATCATTAACTTTATTGGGGCCTCTATGGATCATGGGTCGGTCATCCTATTCACCACTTATTGTGCCCGCGGTAGTCTGGAGGATGTGCTGGCCAACGAAGACCTACATCTGGACCACATGTTCATCTGCTCGCTGATTGCGGATATATTGAAGGGCATGATCTACCTGCATGACTCGGAAATTATATCTCACGGCAACCTGAGATCCAGCAACTGCCTGATCGACTCCCGATGGGTTTGTCAGATCTCGGACTTTGGACTCCACGAGCTGAAGGCGGGACAAGATGAGCCCAATAAGTAAGAGAAAAATGTACATTATTTGTATTGCCATTTTGTATTCAGTCTGTTCCGTCTAATAATGGATAAAAATTGTCACATTTTCTATATGCCGAGCCGCAGGAGTGAACTGGAAGTGAAACGTGCCCTCTGCATGGCGCCGGAGCTTTTGCGGGACGACTATCGACCTCCTCGGGGCACCCAGAAGGGGGATGTCTTTTCCTTTGGGATACTTCTCTACGAGATGATTGGCCGCAAGGGTCCTTGGGGGGAGACCACCTACTCGAAGGAGGGTAGGACATTTGGCACTTGAGAAATGATTCCGTCCCGAAATAAAATTGTCTTTTACACTTTCAGAGATAATTCATTTTGTCAAATGCCCGGAACTGCTGCAGCACGGCGTATTTCGTCCGGCTTTGACGCACACGCACTTGGAAATTCCAGAATACATTCGCAAGTGTCTGCGCGAGTGCTGGGATGAGGATCCGGAGGCCAGGCCAGATATAAGGCTGATTCGCATGCACTTAAAGGAATTGCAGGCCGGCTTGTAAGCTTTAATAACTCGACTTCTACAATTTCACAATTGAAATTTATACTTTTCCTAAAGGAAACCCAATATATTTGATAATATGCTGTCCATAATGGAGAAATATGCTTATAATCTGGAGGGCCTTGTCCAAGAACGTACTAATTTGCTGTACGAGGAAAAAAAGAAAACAGACATGCTTCTGTATCAAATGCTGCCCAGGTAATTGATAAATGTCTTTATTTTTAATTTATGGGACTTCATCTTTCTGTGTTCCGCCCCAAAGACCTGTAGCTGAGCTCCTAAAACGAGGTGACCCCGTAGAGGCAGAGTGCTTTGATTGTGTCACCATACTATTCAGTGACATTGTGGGTTTCACAGAACTTTGCACCGCCAGCACGCCTTTCCAGGTGGTGGAGATGCTCAATGAATGGTACACCTGCTGCGATTCGATTATATCCAACTACGATGTGTACAAGGTGGAGACCATAGGGGATGCCTATATGGTTGTGTCTGGTCTACCGCTGCCAAATGGCAACCGCCATGCCGGGGAAATAGCCTCTTTGGCACTTCATCTTTTGGAAACGGTTGGAAACATAAAGATCCGTCACAAGCCAACAGAAACCGTCCAGCTGCGTATTGGGGTTCATTCTGGACCATGTGCCGCCGGTGTTGTAGGTCGAAAGGTGAGTTAACTTCAAACACAGAAGCAAGTGGATACAATCCTTTTTTAGATGCCAAGGTATTGCCTCTTTGGGGACACTGTCAATACAGCCTCCAGGATGGAAAGCACTGGAGAGTCCATGAGGATTCACATTTCTGAAGCCACCAACCAACTTCTACAGGCAATTGGCGGCTACGTCTGCATCGAAAGGGGGTTAACAAACATTAAGGTAATACCAAGAAGGACTTTGAAATTATAAATTAAAGAACACCTTCCCTTTCTTAGGGAAAGGGCGACATGAGAACCTATTGGCTCACCAACCGACAGCAACCCGAGCTCACGCCGGATCTCATCAGCACAGTGGACATCCTGGACAGCTACTGCGCCTTTGGCCGGGCTAGTTTGGAGCCATCCTCCCACCAATATTGCGGTTTAGCCACGAATTCCTCTCGATTAAGTTTCTGCAACTGTGCCACCAAATGCTTATATAGCCGCCGATCCGATGATAATGTCAGAAACTCCCATAACACTCCAGAGTTCCAAAAGATCAGCGAACCGACGCCGATGAACTGCAGCCATTTGTGTGTTTGTCGATTAAATGGAAGCCAGGTTTTTAATAATCGAAGTCCCCGATCGGCTCCCAGTATCACTTTTAAGATATAAGAGTTCAATTAAACTAAATTTAAAAATTCGAATTAGAAATAATTCTTTCAACAGGCTGAATTAGTTATTGTAAAATATTATAATAATCATGTATTACAAATTATAAGAATTCTTTAGTTTGATAAACGGAGAATTTCATATTTGTTTGTCCTTAAGTAACAGTTAACATTAGCTTAGTACTTCAAATCCTTTCTTTTCTTACCATATCACGCAGAAAATGTTCAATTTATCCGTCCAATCATGTTTGTAACTGTGATTAAAAATGGTTCATTTTAAAATAATATCTAAAACCTAATTCAGAATGTTGAAAGAATTTCAAATAAGTGTCCAAAAGTTGTCCAACAATTAACAAGATCCCTAGGCACTGCTTTTATAAAGAAAATATAATATATACTTTATTGATTCTCAAAACTAAGTTATTAAGTTAGTTCTATGTTAATTGGAAATCCCTTACGTAAATCGATTAAGAGATTTTATTCTAAATAAAATTTATATTTATTTGGTTTTAATTATTAAACTTTTACGAAATTACACGACCCTTTAGAGCACAAATTTTAAGAGAATCCAGAAAACAGTTAAGAGTGAGTGATTAAATGCCATCATTGTCCTGGACCTTATTGTCCATAACTTTAGATTTCATTGATTTTAAAATTATTCTTCAAGGACTGCCAGCATTCGTAGTAGGCGGCATCCAGTTTCTGGCAAGTTTCTTCACCCCATTTGGTAACAGCCAGACTCAAAGATGATTCAAACATAAAAGCCTTAAACGACGAATGAAAAATACAGTCGTTATTTAAAACTTTTCGCTAAATTATGGCAAACCTACCTGAGTACCCTCTGCGATACGTTCCGGAACCAATTTGGCCTTTGAGGCACCTTCGAAGCACTTAACATCCGGTCCGTGTGGAGTCATCATCGAATGAAGTGTGGCCCCACCGGCTGCAAAGCCCTCCTCCTTGGCCTCGTACCTGCCCAAAATGAGGCCCATGAACTCACTCATGCAGTTTCCTAGTTTGATGAATAGAAATAATAAACCCAGGATACAATTTTTTGTCGAGAAACTCACTGTGATAGTAGGGCGGTCGGAAAGTGTGCTCCTGTACAGACCAACGTGGAGGGAAGATCACAAAGTCGGCAATCGCGGTTCCGGCTCTCAAGCTCGGACAGGTGAGCACCGTGAAAATACTAGGATCACAATGATCGAAGCTAACCGAGTTGATGACCATGAACTTGGCCAAGTCGTATTTATAGGGCACATAGTTTCCGTGCCAGGCCACCACATCGAAGACACTGTGATTCTGTTTGGCCACAAAAAGGCTACCCTGGAACTTGGATATGACCTGGAAATCTGAAAAGAAGAAAGTGGAGTCATTAATTTATTATTCCTAGGAGGAGAATGCTTACCATTTATCTCTTTATCACTAAACCAAGCGACAGGTGTTTCGAAATCTCGGGGATTCGCCAAGCCGTTGGCTCCAATGGGTCCCAAATCTGGTAAAACAAAGTGTCCATCATACACCTCCAGAATGTAGCCTCTTAAAGCAATGTTTTAGTAAATTATTATAGTAAATAATTAGTTTTGGCTCACCTGGAAGGCTTAGTCACATTGACGGTAAATCGAATTCCCTGGGGAATGACGCAAATCTCATTGGGAGCCACCGTCATTCTTCCCAGCTCCGTGATTACATCCAAAGTTCCTTCCTGGGGCACTGAAATATTCTTTAAATAAAACCCTCATAAATTCTAGTCGATCAAAGTTATACTTACCGATCAGGAAATCGCCATCACTATTGTAGAAGGCCGAGGAGTCCATGGAGCCATTGCAGGAGTAAATGTGGATAGCGAGACCATGACGGGATTTGGGATCTCCGGCACCGCAAACCGTGTGCAAGCCCTCCACAAAGTTTACGGTCTTTCCCTCCTCAGGCAAATCAAAGGGTTTCCAACGCATCTAAAGTGTAATCAAAACATTGATTAATTAGAAATGAGAAGACATCTTTGGAGATATTCACCTGGTTTGGATTTGGAGGCTGTTCATCCCAGTTTTGACGAAAGTATTTAGCTCCTTTGAAGGGTTGGAAAGGCAGGTGGACGGCTGATGGAAGCTTCCTGTACAGCCAAGTGCGTAAGTTCTCGGTTCTGGGAGCTGTGAAGGCGCTGCCGGATAGCTGTTCCGCGTACAGGTTGTAGGGACACACTTGGGGCGAGTTCTGGCCCACTGGCAGCGCATTGGGACAGCGTTCATCCTCCGAGGAGAAGTGCGAGCCGAAGCCGGAGAGGTACTGCAAATAAATACAATCACTTTAATGGCTTATTATAATACCATAATAAAATAACATATAAAAGAAATGTTTTCAGATAAGTTCTTTTCATATCTTTATGATTTCTTGTTAAACACAAACCTGGAAAGATATTTTTATCTTTATTGAAATAAACACTGAACCTTCAGAAGCTTATAAGATACAAGATACTAGGGAAACTTGTTTTTAATATCGAAACTAGATGTTATACATATTCAAATCAAACGAAACGCGCTCTGTCAAGCAGATTTATCCAATGACTTGCTTAATTTGTAATACATTAATCGACGATATTACTGGATTAGTTTTTTATTTAATTAAAAATTAATTTTTAAATACATATTTCACTAAATATGGTTCACGTTTATATCCTTCACGTTTATATAATCCATTCAGGTTATCCAAAGGTAGTATTCACTCCAGACGTCTTGGTATTCTTACCTTGTACTGTGCCATGTCTGATCCTGCTCTGGTTAAAAGTATCACTAAAGCTCGACGACGACCAAGAGCCTCTATTTATATATACCGGGTCCAGTCAGGCCACTGGTTCTCCGGCAAACAAGATAGCGAGTGTTTTGAATACCGGCCGGAGAAACTAGTCTTCGGCCAGTCCCCTAAAAATGTGCCAAACGATATGAGAAGTAAACACCTGCCCCCAATGGATGTTTATGCGTGTGGATGGCAGTGGGATTGTTTTGATTTTGTTACCAACTAAACCGCAGCAATGAACCCGCTGGGAGCTATAACCGCGATGTTTTGCATAGAGGTTTTACCTGTTCAATCAAATAGAGAGTATATAAGTTTTCAAATCTAATCCCAAACAACTGAAAACATCGGATTTTGTAAACTAAGTAACTAGTCGTTTAATTTATTGCGGCAAAGATTCAAAGTTATAGGTAATGCTGTCGGCCATACAATACAGTTGATGTGTTGTGCTCTGTCTGTATATTAAAATACTTAAAGTACGGTAATTAAACCTAAATTAGTACGATACATTAAATTAAATGTTTTAAGGACATACGGCGCTCGTAATGTGAGTAAAAGCGGAGATTCACTCGTAGGACTGGCGACATCTCTATTCGAATCATAATGATTGTGGTTTTGATTGCGAGATATGCACAGCATATCTGGGTTATGAAAAATACACATTGTATCAAAAAATTAAATATTCATACGACAATTACATGGTTTTGATTAATGGACTTTACACTTAGCGAAAAGTAACTTATGGAAATTAGGGAAAATATGTGAAATTCTCGTACCGAATACTGATTCGGATACTGATTGGGCGATTAAAATGACACCGGACACTGGTACATTAATGGATTACGTATGGAAATAGATACTGCTGGGGAATCGCTGACGCTTCGATTGTCCTAATCATGCGACAGGTTGAGTATATCGTCGCCCATGCTGTTCTTGGGCATCTTGGCCGGAGGCGGAGCTGCCAGATCGGCCACAGAGGCGAACTCCATGCGCTTCTTCGGCACACCCACTCCGCCGCTTCCGAGGAGTGCTCCCGGAGGTGCCAGTTCCCCGTAGAGGCGACTCAAATCCGGAGACGGGCGACGATGTGAGGAGCTGCTACTGCCGTCGGACGGTGCCGGTGATGGGGTATTTGAGGGCACACTGGAGATGGCCAGATCGACGGCGCTGAAGTTGTACTTGCTGCCGGAGTTGGAGTTGCTGTTACCACCGCCGCCGCCTCCGCCGCTGGCCGACTTGGTGGGCGTGAGCCGTTCCAGAGCCGGCGAAGCCGATGATTCCCGGGTTCGAGCCGACGATGGCGTCGTCGACTTCGGCGGCTTCATCATCATGGCCGAAAGCGACTCTTGTTGGATTTTGAAGAGCGCCGATGGCGACATAAACATGTTGTTGGCCGCCAGTGTGGACTTGGACAATGGATCGGGTATTCCGTATTTTCCGTGCTGCTGCTGGAAGAAGGCGGCATAGTCCTGCATCTTCTCCTGGGCAAGAGCGTTGTAATAGGCAGCCGGGTTAGACAACGATGAGGGTGAGGGTGCTCCTGAAGCAGCCGAAGAACCACCAGCCTTCATAGTATTCCCCGGACCTCCTGCTCCCGTGGGTGTGGCAAACAGCGCGTCCAGATCAGCGGCGGCCTTATTTTGACGATACAGAAGCGCCTTGATCTCGGAGTCTTGTTTCTCCAGCTGCAATAGCTGATTTAGCATGTCGCTCTGAATGTCCTTCTGCTTCTGCTTGGCAGATCCTCCTCCACCACCTGCTGATCCTCCAGGAACACCCACTCCCGCGGATAGCAAGGCGGAGAGTTCATTGTGGGCTCCAGCCATGTGCTTGTTTGAAGTCATGGCTTGCGCAAATTGGTTATTGGGATCAAATAACTTGGTATAGGTCTGTAGGAGGGCAGTGTAGTCCGCCTGCTGCTGTTGTTGTTGTTGCTGCTGCTGTTGTTGCTGCTGTTGTTGTTGCTGCTGCTGCTGCTTCTTGGAGGAGCTGCTGTTGGAGCCCCCAACCGAAGACACTGGCGGGGGAATAGCCGCAGCAACGGCAGCCATTTGCTGTTGCAGGAACGCATTGAGGTCGTTGCTCTGCTTGCTCTGCTGCATATAGGAGTCGTAGCCGAGCAGCTTTGAGGCCTGAATCAAGCTGTTGTAGTCGGCACTGAGGGCAGCCGCCGCCGCAGCAGCAGGCGAGGATTTCGAGGACTTTCCACTCGAGGAATTAGACGGCTGGTTACTAGGTGTGGGCACACCCAATCCCGCTCCCGTCAAATAGCTGTAGTCGGAGCCAAAGCCCAGAGTTCCCAGTGTAGTGGCACCCAAGGCTTCCGCCTGCTGGAGCAGAAGTGCCGCATATTCCGGAGACCGAATTAACTCGCTCATCTTCAGCGGATCGTTCTTCAGCTCATCCAGCTCCTTCATCAGTTTTGTCTTGTACGAGTTGGAGTTGGAGCTGGAGTTCGAGGACGAGGATGAAGACGAGGATTTGGAGGACCGTTCCGACTTGGACTTGCTGTTGATGTGCGAGTTGCTGTTGCCGCCAGAGCCTACTCCTCCTGCAGAGGTGGGCAACGGCATGTTGAAACTGTTCGAGTAGGCAGCCACGGCGGCCGCCACATTGGGATCATTCAGGCCGGTTGGCGCATTGGAGTTACCACCCTGTTTGGAGCCACCCACTTTCGCCGCCGCTGCAGCCAGTTGATTTAACGAAGAGCTACCATAATCCTTCCGCTGCTGCTGGAAGAGGGCAGCCAAGTCGCCTTGCAGGAAGTTCGGGGGCAACTGCCCCGCCAGCTGGGCCAAACTGGCGGCCATCAGATCATTGGCCGTTGGCAGGCAAGCAGCTGCAGACGGCACCACCTCGTATTTGTTCGGCGTAATGCTCGGGCTATTTCTCGCAATATCGCTTACACTAAACTTGCCCGGACTGGGAGCCGGCGAGTTTCGGGTGCGCGACGTTGAGGCGGATGTGGAGGCGTGAGAGGAGGTGTCTGACTTTGCGGGCGATGGAGACGCTCGCACCGGCACCTCAAACTTGGCCGGGCTGGCGGAGTTCGACTGAATGGTGATGGGACTGTCGCGGGGCGAAGCACTCAGTGTGGTTACAGGTGGGACAACAGCAGCTGGAACACTGGATGTTGCTGGTGTTTGCGGAGGCAGCAGTCCAGTAGTCGGTGCCGACAAATTCGGCAGCACGGCTGTAGGATTCGGTGTAGCCAATGGCGATAGCATCCGCACCGGATTCATATTTAAGCCTGAGGGCATGCAGAGCTGCTCTTGAAGCGACATAACCTTTAGCTCACTGGCCTTCTGCTCCGCCTGAGCCTGTGATGACTCCTCCTCGGCCTTTCGGACACTCTCCTCCAAAGCGGAAACCGCCTCGTTTAAGGTCTCCTCCTTTGGCGGCGTCATTTTCAAATCCATTAGCTGTGCCGCTGCAGGCTTGTCCTCTTCCTTAACATCCACCTCGTCATTGTCAATGATCTTGATCGTTTTCGGTGGTATAAAGTCATCCTCCTGCTCGCAGTCGAGGACGGCGCAGATCCAATTCCAAAGCGCTTTGTCACTCTGTTTTGTCGGGAACTTCGGGTACAGCGTATTCTTCAGCTTCTCGTTGTATGTGACCTCATTGTTGTATATACTCCGGAAGCGTACCACCTCACCCCGGTACTGTGAGTAGTAATCCACGCACAGCTGAATCTCGGAGCGCACCTCCTCAGGTATCTCCTTGTCTGGTAACACCGAATACTGCATCAACATGGGCCGACCATACTCCATCGATTGTTTGCTTTCCCCCGGCGGTACGATCCATATGCATTTAACCACCGACTCCAGTGTGGGGTTCTCGTCGTAATAGGGAGCTATTTACATTAAAGAATTAGTGACCATTTAAAAATATATTATGTAATTAATTACTAACATATAATCAGGGACACACAAGGCGTGTAAGTCAAATCGCTGGCTCCACGCATCTTAATCTGATAGTCTAGTTGCGAGTCGCAATCCCGCAGCGTAGGCTCCGCTTGGAACTTTGGATGCGAGTGGTACCAACCAACCAGAAGCAACTGGTCCTGAATCATCATCTTTTGTATGTCGCGCTCCACCTCGCCGGCGCGTTGTCTATCGAAGCGTGTGTTCCGAACCGGATATGTCTTTGTGATGGACAGAGCTGAAAAGGAACAAACAGATTTAGGAATGCAAGCGGCATTAGGGAATTGCAGTGTCAAGCCGGACTCACTGTGCGTGTTCATGTCCCAGGTGCCGCCCAGGTAGCCGCAGACCTCGCGTACCGTCAAATGGCTGTGAAAGTCGGCCAGCAGCAGGGCAGAGGAGTTGAGAGTAATGAGGAAGGGCTGCAGCTTGCCAACCGATGTGAAGGGTACGGATTCGATAAGCATGTTTGCATCGCTAAGAGATTGTAAAAAACCACAATTAGTTGCCTGTCAGGGAACCTCGCATTAATCCTTTATACTTACTGAACTATATTGCGATTGGAGACAGTATTGTGTGCGAATACAGTTCGCTTGACCACAATCTCCGGGGAATCAGTCTTTCGTTCCGCATCTGTCAACGGCAGAAAACTCAGAAATTAATGGAATCCGCTTTCGAAGGAGAGTATTACTTACCTAATTCACTGTCGTCCAACGGGGATGTGTCCTTTTGCAGAGCACACTTCCGCAAATAGGTGTTTTTGTAGGCATCCAGTTTCTTGCCCTTGTACTTCACAGAGGCCCAGCCACAGCCGCTCTTCTTTTCGGGATTAATAATCCGCTTGCAGTGCATGGCCCAGGCACTGGGTGTGAGGAAAACGGTTTCCGTCTCATGCGACTTAATCTTGCCATCAGCTAGCAGGTCTCCGACAAATTTCTGACCCAGGTACTCAATGGTCATCAGACCAAGTCCCGGCTGAAGCACATTGGCAGCCATTAAAGTCTGTAAGGTGACAGTGCGTCCGGTACCGTTGAAGCCTTCGTAGTTCTCCTTTGCCTGGTAGGTGAGAAAAGACAATCATATGAAAGACTCATATTTTAGCATTATTTTATGCAATATAATTATAATCTATGACCCCAACCTATCAACCCATTCAAAAATCAAAACTTGCCCCTCACAACTCTCACCTCGTCATCATTGTCTTCGTCGGCGGCGTCGCTGTCCACGTCTTTGTCACACAGGTTCTCCTCCAGATGAACCGCCGGCACAACTGCATCCAATGGCGGTGCTCCAGACTCCGCATGGCCAATATCCATGGCCAGAGGGCCTTCGCATTCCCCTTCCCGGCCCACTACCGCAGATTCGTTTGTTGTTTGTGACTGCTGCGGCGGCGGCGGCGGCTGCTGCACAGCCCCCTCCTCCCGGTCATCGCCATCGCCTTCGCCGTCGGAGCTGCTCAGCACCTGGTTCTCTGAAGTCTCGTCCACCGCCTCGCCCTCGGCCAGAGCTCCGTTCTCTAATCCGTTTTCCATACGTTGGCTCTCCGGTTAATCCTCGTTTTCGAAAACGCGAATTCGGCCGCAGAAAATTTTTTTTTGTGATATAGAATTGGTCGCTGAGTGTGGCCAACGCTGTTTGCTGAAGCGTCGGCTAGATTCGCCCCTGGTCACTCTATGCCGACTTGCTACAGCAATTTATTAACTAAAAAAAGGTTTTTATACACGTTTAGGAACATTTTTCAGCTAGTTTTCTTTTACAATTGTCGACAATATTTATAAATAGAATTTATTTGGCAACCACTTCTCTCGGTATTAAATATACAGATATGGCAACGCTGTTTCTATCCCGCCACGGGGGATCACCACAAAAACATTTTAAATTCAAAAACCCTCGCACTAATAATTGATTATTTAACAAAATACAGTTTCATTGTTGTTGAAAATATTATAAAATTATAAAATTAAAAATATATTTATTTATTTTCATTTCGAAATTCATTAGAGACTTAATACATTTCTGTAAAAGACAAGATATCCTAGCATCCCAAATGATTAAAACATTTAACAAGCTTATTAAAATATGCAAAGACTGTGAAAGTTTCAAGCTTTTGCCCCGATGCCAACCTTAAAATTGCTAATATCAGTAATTATGAAGATATAATCCAATCATATCATCCAAAATATCATTTATTCATAAAAAATATTTTCTAAAGTCCTGCTCCTCGAGAAAGCGCGATACCGACACTTTTAAAAATTCTTGCTAAAAGCCTTGAATCTAATCAACAATACAATAGATTATACTTGTTTCCCATCCAGTTTATAGTTTTTATCTTGAAAATTCGGAAGCAATTGGGGCTTATCAATTGCTTGTCAATTTGTCTAACATTCCTTATCGTTTAAGAAACATGAGAATTATCAATGTGTCTAACATTTTCAGCACCATCATCAGTATCAGTTCATTTTTAACCTCTGTCATTTATTATAGAACGGTTATATGGGCCAGAAACTTATCACTGGGGCTTATGCATTTCAAAGTAAGCATTTCATTCTTATAAAATCATAAACTGGGTTTCAGATTTATACCGAATCGTTTCACGAATCTTTTAAAGAAGCCCACTTGAAAATGGGATCATTATTGGCCAAGATTTAGCCTTCACAGTGTGTCATAATGGCCCTCATATATATTCTTCGCCAATTTTGAAGACGATCAAAAAGAAAAAGGGACAAAAAATCGAAAATTAATGGTTCTTGTATTTTGACGCAGCATGATAAATAATCGATTTGGAAATCTTTAGAGGTGTTCCGCTTGAGAATCGGAACACCTCTATATTGAAAATTTAAAATTAAATTGGTTTCTGGATTTTTATGCAGATTCATGTAGAATCAATTAAAAAATCTTTAAAGGGGTTCCGCTTAAGAATCGGATGATTATCGGCAGAGATATAGTCTCCACAGTGGGTCATAATGCCGCTTCAATACATTCTTAGCCAATTTCGAAGAGGATTGATCAGAAAAATGGACAAAAATCTAAAATGAAATTGATTTCTGGATCTTGATGCAGATTCATAGAAAATCGATCTACAAATCTTTAAAGGGGTTCCGCTTGAGAATCGGATGATTATCGGCAAAGATATAGCCTTCAAAGTGGGTTAAAATGGCCATCTTATACATTCTTAGCCAATTTCGAAGAGGAGCGCCCAGAAAAATGGACAAAAAATCAAAAATTAAATTGATTTCTGGATCTTGATGCAGATTCATAGAGAATCGATTAACAAATCTTTAACGGGGTTCCGCTTAAGAATCGGATGATTATCGGCAAAGATATAGCCTCCACAGTGGGTCATAATGGCCGTCCCATACATACTTCGCTAATTTCGAAGGAGATCGTCCAGAAAAATGGACAAAAAATCGAAATTTAAATTCGCTTCTGGATTTTGATGCAGATTCATAGAGAATCGATTTACAAATCTTTAAAGGGGTTCCGCTTGAGAATCTGATGATTATCGGCAAAGATATAGTCTCCACAGTGGGTGATAATGGCTCTCATATAAATTCTTGGCCAATTTCGAAGAGGATCGACCAGAAAAATGGACAAAAAATCAAAAATAAAATTGATTTCTGGATCTTGATGCAGATTCATAGAGAATCGATTCACAAATCTTTAACGGGGTTCCACTTAAGAATCGGATGATTATCGGCAAAGATATAGCCTTCAAAGTGGGTTAAAATGTCCATCTTATACATTCCTTGCCAATTTCGAAGAGGAGCGCCCAGAAAAATGGACAAAAAATCAAAAATTAAATTGATTTCTGGATCTTGATGCAGATTCATAGAGAATCGATTAACAAATCTTTAACGGGGTTCCACTTAAGAATCGGATGATTATCGGCAAAGATATAACCTTCAAAGTGGGTTAAAATGTCCATCTTATACATTCCTTGCCAATTTCGAAGAGGATCGCCCAGAAAAATGGACAAAAAATCAAAAATTAAATTGATTTCTGGATCTTGATGCAGATTCATAGAGAATCGATTTACAAATCTTTAAAGGGTTCCGCTTAAGAATCGGATGATTATCGGCAAAGATATAGCCTCCACAGTGGGTCATAATGCCGCTTCAATACATTCTTAGCCAATTTCGAAGAGGATCGACCAGAAAAATGGACAAAAAATCAAAAATAAAATTGATTTCTGGATCTTGATGCAAATTCATAGAGAATCGATTTACAAATCTTTAAAGTGGTTCCGCTTGAGAATCGGATGATTATCGGCAAAGATATAGCCTTCGAAGTGGGTTAAAATGGCCATCTTATACATTCTTTGCCAATTTCGAAGAGGATCGCCCAGAAAAATGAACAAAAAATCAAAAATTAAATTGGTTCCTGGATTTTGATGCAGATTAATAGCGAATCGAATTACAAATCTTTAAAGGGGTTCCGCTTAAGAATCGCATGATCATCGGAAAAGATAAAGCTATAGCTAGGCGGCATAATGTACCACCAAGGGATAGTCCAGGTGTCCTTTATTTATGTCCCGAGCCGTAGTGGATTACCCAAAATTTATTCCATGGAAATACTGAAGTAGGCTCTTCCTATTCAATTAACGGGTCTTATCTTAACAACGGGAAGCAATTGAAGCTTATCAATAGGATGTCACGAACTTATCAAACATTTTTCAACTACCAGAAGCAACAAGTGCATCGTAATCTTGTTTACTTTAAGCAATTAATGAAAAGCGGTTAAATTAACAAGAACTTATCCGTCTAGTACTTGCTTACACAGCTATTAATAAATAGAGCAAAAACTGCAAGAAAAATGCACTTGCCTCACATTTGAAGTATTCCTGTGGCTCTTTAAAAACATATCGAAATATTTATCTTCCCACTATGAATGGGTAATAAAAAGTACATAAAACGCAGTAAGCTTTGCTTTAAAAAAGAAGTGAACTATGGAGTTGGCATCTAGAATTGTATATTTCCACCCACCTGACATAAAAGTTGGTAGATATCCTATACAGTGATATATATAAGTCATACCAGTCACGGAGCTCCAGTTAATAGAGTTTAGCACTTAACTTTTAAAACTTGTACAATTAATTTTTTCCGGTTTTTGAAAAATGAGTAATCAACCAAAAACCTGAAATCAAATAAATTGCAATTTAGTCACGTAACTCTGCAGTAACGTGAACAACTGTCAACTATTTTGTTGTACTCATATACCGCGCAATATATGCCACACATTCACACCTTGCATTTCCATTTCCCCAAAAATTCCATTCACTTCTTAATAATAAAAATAGTCTAGGTGCTCTACCCTGAACCTTCAAGCTTATCAGGCACAAATCTTAAGCGCCGTAAAAACGCAAAACATGACAAACATAACCCACGGGTAGTCTTGGCCAATTCGAAGAAAGTTAGACACTTAAAATTCTGTCTAACTTGTTTTGGTTTGATAAATACAACAAACATTTGCCAAAATTTAAGGTTAGACGAATACGCTGGTGCTTATTCACCAATTTATTGCGCAGATCTTTAATGTTAAAACGCGATTAAAACACAGATTGGATTTTCTCTCGATATACATACATATATTCAGTGTTAAGATATAACCACAGTTATCGCTCAGTAATTATCATTTAAATAATGGCATTCAGAATGCTAAAATTAAACTAGAATCTTTAAAAAGGTATTCGCAATGCTTGAAACTGCGAAATTTGTGATATTCCTAGGACTTACGTGCTACACTATTCCTATAATTCTATATCTGCATTTGCTAAACAATCTATACTCGTATCATATTACATATATTTGCAGACCTCCCTATGTTTTGCTACATTTCTTATTACGTTTCTTATTAATTCGTTTAAGCCGAACTAAGAGAGAACTAAACCCTAAACTTAAAATACTATTTACACTTGGTGGTCTGGTCCAGCAGCTTCTTCCACAGATCGAATTGTTCGTTTGACTTGATCATGTGCACGCTGATTGCGTTGCGGATGTTGCAGGGATTGAACGAGATGCGCCGGTTAACGAACTCGTTGGCCTGGACTCGTTTGATGCCCAGTGCCTGGGCCACGATGCCCGTGGTGAAGACATCCTCCAGCTTCAGGTAGACCGTCTTCAACGATCGCACGTACAGCTCGTGCACGATGTCGCCGGTGAGGACGTAGGCTGGTCCGGTTGTAAATGATGGGAAAACTCCCGCCGCAAACTGATCCACTGACACATAGTATTTTGACTTTTTGTTCCGTATGGGTTTCCACTTCTTGGCCAGCCTTCCGTATATTGTTCGCTTGTCCTTGTGCTTGTCAAGGAAGGCCAGCAGCTTGGGCACATTAATGAACATGTCGTCGTCGGTTTTGAGTATAAACTTGGCCTGGGGACAGTGAAGATCCGCCCACTCTAACGTCGAGATCGTTTTCAATGTTAGATTGTTGTAGGAATCGATGAAGTTTCCCCGTATCAGGTCGCCGTAAATGAAGTTCTCCTGGGTCAGGGCCTTGTTAATAGTCTCATTGTTGCCTCGTCCGAGGACAAAGGCCATTCCCACGTCCCTCCTCGTCCCATAGTGCATCCAGGTCTGTCTTATGGACATCCTAGCCGCCTCGTGGGACATTGCAGAGCTAATGAGTACCAGCAGCTTGATATACTTTCCCTCCTTGGGGCAGATGCGCTCGGCATCGATCTCGTCGTCTAGGTGGCCCGGTTCATATAGCTGCTCGGTGGCCACTCCCTTTGACGGATCCACTGGAGCATTTCCCTGTTTGGCCGGACTCTTGCTGCCGGCGCCGCCCTTCGTCGTCCGCACAATAGGCGCCGGAGGTTTCGCTGCCTTTACGGGCTTTGTTTCCTTGATCTCCTGGATCACCTTCGACTCTGGCGGTTGTTCTTTCTTCTCGGAATCGGCTTCAAAGACCTCCAGTCTGCCATCTGCCAAATTCATTTGCACCACCTCCGGTTGGCTGCCCTTTTCTGCAAATAGAACAAATGAAAGTCGCTTAAGTATCCCGCTTCCTGTATGGCATTAAATTGTAAACAGAAACGAATAACAAAGCGAAACCCTATTCTAATTAATCCCCATAGACAGATGGTGAGTGGAGCAGCTGCAACCCAATAGCTTCCGTACTTATGATTGTTTACAGCGCTGCCATAATGAAAGACGATACCCGACCATATTAGCTGACTGCGTCCGAACTCTCCCAATGGGTGTGCGTCGGCACCACCTTTTTGATAAGCAAATGTTTGACTTTTACGTGGCGGGTTTTATGTCGCAATAAACAGTGTGATGAATATGGCAACCAATTAATTGACAAATCTATTAACCTGTATTCTGGTCGTTTCCTGAAGCGGGTGCAACAGCTCCGTTTCCCGTGCCACCACTGGATGTTATGTTCTTCAGAATCTTATCGGCGTTCTCGATGAATTTTTGCAAATTGGATGTGGGAATGAGAATCTCTGCGTCGGACTGCGGGGGCTGGGCCTGCGGCTGCGACGGGGACTGAGGTTGTGGCTGTTGTTGTTGATCTGCTTGTTTGACAAGCAACGTGTCTCCGGTGTTGTTGCCAGCGCTGTTGATATTGTTGTTGTTGGTGCTACTGTTGATGTTACCTGCAGATGGATTCGATTCAATTTATTAGCACGATTAGCGGGGAAGAGATAGCTTCTGTGGCTATAATTCATATTTTTTAATACAAATCGAAAACTCACCGGTGACGCCATCAACACTCTGGCCGTACTGCTGCTCCTCCAACAACTCGTCTGCGACGGCATTGGGCGGCAGTTCGGGGCCTCCAACCTGGGGACTGGCTCCGGCAGAGCCTCCGTCCAGCAGGGCATCCTCATCGATGGTGGGCATGCGGTGCGCCGCGTGTTTCCGGTGAATCTCATGTATCTCCGCCGCCTTTATGCTGACTACCCTGGCACTGGCACTGGCACTGGCACTGGCAGTCTCTCCGCCAGCAGGTCGCTGACCGTAGTCCTTGTCCGTGCTGTTGGCGTTCTGTGACTGGAGCTGGCCGGGATTACTAGGGCTGAGTTGCTGGGGTGGCGAGGCCGCCGGGTGTATGTGGTTCGGTGTTAGATTCCCCGTCGCCGAGTACGAGGCGTAGATGAATATAGTGAGTATAACCACGATAAGGACTAAGAGGAAGCGCAGCATGCGCGTATTGTGTAGACTCCCAACGGCCACCATTGTCAGCGTTGGGTAATCTCTCCAATCTCCGAAATCTCACTGAAATCTCGACAAATCTCAGTCTTAGTTTCGGTTTCGGTTTCGGTCTTCGGTTTCAGTCTGCTGGACTCTGCTCCAATCTTTCGATATCGATTTATTTATTATTTAATGTTTGTTTTATCGCTTCTCTGGTTGTGTTCCTCGTTTTAGGTTTTAAGTTTTTCGATTTGTGAGTATTTCGGTTACGTACGGAACGCCTGTGATCTTTGCAAGGTTTGCGGTGCGACTGCAATGAGAACAGACCAGACATTATAGTAAACAAGTGATTCTGCTGATTTGTTAAGTGCTTCCCATACCCCGGACGCATCGGGAACGGAGGATGATGATCGGATAGAGATCGAGTTGTTTAAACTGTCAAAAATATATATTTTTAAGTTACTTTAGAACGGGGAACCATATTGGTTAGGAAAAAGGCTTGGAATCAATATTGAAAGGTTAATGGGTGTACTTTAATGTCCCTTTGATACCCTCTATTAAAGGTATTTGAAAGTCGAGACTCCTACATGGAAAACTACTATATTTTTCACCTTAATATTGGAGGTGGCAAAAACGTAAATATTTATTTAGAGAGTGAACAATGTGGAGTTACATACACCGACTGGAAGAATTTTCTTACACTCAGAATGTTGGGAAGTGCAAATTTTGAGATACACAGTTTGTGGGTTCTTTTTGCAGTAAAATAATGATATACCTTTTAGGGAACCCATTAATAGTTCCCAATCTACGCTGAAAAGTCACAAGATTCAGAAAACTAAAACCCTACCTAAGCCACTTGAAAAAATAAACACACACAAAAAACCAAGTAAATCGGTATGGTAATGAGATGGGGAAACACTTTTGGAGCACACAGTTTCCCCCGGCTAATGAATTGGCCGAAAGCGGACAGAGAACACGCACGCAGGGAGTGTGCCAACCGCCAACCGCGAACCGGCAACTAGACAGCATCCAGAATTGTCACGACATCGCTTTGGGCCCGGTATCCATCCACTTTGCATGCTCAACAGCATTCTTGACCCGATTCCGAAAATGTGGAGAGAAACCCAGAAACAACGCAGAAACCTCGGGCAGGCAGGCAGTCGGGGCCAGGCTCTTGACCAGCGGGCCCTGGAGCCACTTGATGAAGTCTTGGGCCGACGATAAGATTGCATATCGGTCGATCGAATCGGAACGTGAACGTATTTCTAGAGAACGCTCAAAAAGTTGTATATGGCTGTGAGAAGCTACCTACCTTAGTGGGGCTGCTACACAAAAATAGAACCAACTGGGTGTGCGCGACAGTTTGCTATGGAAATCAATAAAAGTTAAGGACAGGCCCTCATAACTTTTTTTAAGCACTTTCGATGCGACTCCAAAAGCGTCACATGCTGGGAATGAAAACCCCAATGCGTCATTGGGAATAACTTGATTGCTTGGCGATAAGTTCAATAATCAGCACTTGAGGGGATAAAAGGGTCAAGGAATCAGCAGAGATCCTTTTAATTCGTTTTAATTCCTTTTAATTTAATCAATATCCATTAAAGGGTATGATGTTTTGGATATAAACAACAAGGTATTCCCCATTTTTAACTAAAATATTAACTATCTAATCTAACCGACCTTGTAGTTAATATAGTTTTTGATTAGAACATAAATCAATTTACGATAATTAAGATTCAGATAAATAAAACTCTAATAATGAGCGTAGTTAATACAACGAAATTTTGCATTAATATTCAGCATTAATGATTAGGGGGTAATCAAATAATTTCGATGATAAACCTAATCAACGACTGGCAGACATTATCGACGTGACGCTCGGTCTGGTCTGGTTTGGTTTGTAGATGGAGCACGGCTCTGGGAACTGGAAAGAAGCCGCAGCGAGTACAATTATAATGGAATTTTTTTGTGGGTTTGCTCTCGTGATGATGCGGTATCGTGTTTTCTTTTCAAGAGCTTATCGTTAAACCAAAGAATAGACGACGCACAGCACGAAAGCTAATAAGAGGATTTTGTATTGGGAACCGCAGCGTGACGTGCAACGGATTGATAAGATTGATAAGAGATTATCCCATTGTTGTTCTAGAGCCAAAGCTGGAGAAGAGTGAAAGTGCTCTCTGTTATCGGAGGAACAAGATAAATCATTATTAATTAATGGGCGTGTTTGAAACAGACTTTGCGCCGCTTATCGGAGTGCTACTTCCTTTCTAGCTTTTATAGAACTATAATTTAGCATTGCGTGCAATTTTCAATCAAAGGCAGCTTTTCTTTATCGTTTTTATCGTTCTAATCATCAAATATAATTTCTGTAAATGCTTCGACATTCGCTGTTTTTTATTGCCCAGTAATTGTGTGCGAAATTGGCCAGAGAGCCGTGAAATTTGACAAGAGTTTTGTAATTTCGATGGAGTATAACTTTTAACTCGTATTCGAGATTGTTCGTGGCAGAACCCGAGACTGGAGAGAGCGGAAGTGGGTTTCCAAGCTTTCAATCTCTGCCTGGTGCTCGGTTATGCCTTTTTTATATTTTTATTTTTGTTATTTTTGTACATGGCCCCCACTCGTCTCTGCTAATAAGTACAATGAACCGGAGATAATCGCCGGTTAGTCTGCAAACGGGTTTTCGGGCCTCTCAAAACTATCTTTTTCAGCTGCTTTCCTATCAATCAGAGAGCTGCCAGCATCCAAGTAGATTGAACTGGAAAAAAGTACGGAATTACTTAAAATTTTACTTCAATTACGATTCAATCCCCCACACAACGACTAATTTTTTAAACCCCAAAAAAATTATGAATTTCATAAAAGAGAATCCAAGGCGGAAGTAAAGTTGATTGCTAAGATTTTTATAGAGATTTTTCATAGTTTTTTGTACTATCTGCTGCTGAGCTATCCAAGAGATACGAAAGAGAAGCTTTACCTTGGAAACCAAAAAGAAATGAAGTGTTAATTAGATATTCACGCTTTTTGCGGGCTTTCTATTTGAACAAATATTTCCATCGTTTTCTTGAAAAAAACCTGAAATCAGTTACCATGGATGGATACTTCCTAATAATGCATAATTACTGTAATGTGAAATAATTAATATTATGTATTGGATTTTCCCATTTGAACAAGATCGCAAGGCCGCCAAAGACTGGTTAATTGGTGTTAATGAAATCTCACTACCCAAGCCCATGGCGTGGTGCAATGTCCGGCCGTGGGATTTGGATTTGGAAATGACCAACGATGACCGTTGGGTGCTGGTGGCGTTACTGGTGTCGTTGTTGCCCAACCAAACATCACAGTAAATGTGTGTTAATAAAATAACAAAACCCTAGGCAACGCATCGTCATCGTTGGTTTTGGTTTGGGTTTTGGGTGTCTTACCTCCCAGTTTGTTCGCCTCAGCTCTGGTGTCTCTGGTTGGTCTCCTTTGCGGGAATCGGAGATGCGACTGCGGCTGCGGATTCGGATTTGGATTCAGCTATTGTTGGACCAGGGTCAAGCATAATTACTTGCTGGCCTGCCCGTGTGCTTGAGAGGGTGCTGGCTGCGTTTATTTTTAGTGTTTGGTTAGCGTTAATAAATTTGCCTTTTGTTGACAATTAACAATGATGAATTGTCGTTGTTTGTTTACTTCTAATAATGTTGGCTTTTTGTAATCCTCCTTTTATGGCCAATTGTTGTTGTGGTTGTTGTTGTTGGGTCCCAGGCGCCACCACAAATATTAGCCTTGGGACGTGTTTTTTTTTTCCCCCAAACTTTACCGAGTATTTTCGTTTTTAATAACGCGTCAACCCGTTTCATTAGTCATGCAAAGCGTGGTTTAAATATAAATAAGCAGCATTAACGCTAAACTAGTCGCGTTTAGTTGCGTCTTGTTGTTGTTGCTCGCATGGACCCCACCAACCTATAGAAACAGATTTATTTTCGCATTCGATCAAGTTTTTGGGTGCAAATTTTATTTTGTGCGGCCCGTTGCTGCCTTTGGGCACTGCAGTTTTATGACACTTTTGAGGCTTTTTGCCTTTGCACACACTTTTCGGGGCTGCGTTATAGCGCCCGCACGTATTCCAATTTTTTTTTCCTCTTTTTTTGTGGGCCATGCATTACTCCCACTCGCAGCGATTTGTATTAGCTCAACATTGGTGACAGTATGGCCAGGTGTTCGTAGTGCGGATTAAGTATTGAAAAAGATTATTTTGTGAGATTTATCGAATTTATCGATTACACCGATAATTATCCTAATTAACTTAATTATTCCTTATTTAATTTTAAATAATTATAGCAAAAAAAAAAGCTAATTTAATTAACCGCTATTGGAGATCGTCTCCACAATCTTTTTTCCACACTTTTCCAACACTGTTATAAACAGATGTTTAAATCTTAAGTAAATAAGCGGCTTCCAAAGTTCATTTTTATTAACAACATAACATTTAAGGTTTAAATGATTATTTTTTAAGTTTAAAATAAAAAATAGAGTAAGATTAAATTACTACCACTGTTTGTCCTTGTCCTCCTTTTGTGTATGTATTTTTTCAACTTAAAATTTGCATTTCATTATATTAATTCAAGAATTATATTTTATTACCAATTTTGTGCCAAGTAATCATTGTTCAGATTATTTCCTCAAGGTCCTGTTAATGAAAAAATGGCCCTGATTCCCGCTGTAACACGACTTACCTCCTCCGTCATCCGGATCTTAGGATGCAATCCCAGTCCCATGACCCTGCAAGGAACCAACACATACCTTCTAGGAAGTGGAACGCGGAGAATCCTGATCGACACTGGCGACGAGAATGTGCCTCAGTATATTGAGCATCTAAACGATGTATTGGAGCAGGAAAAGGCCTCCATCGATACCATCCTGTTGACCCACTGGCACCACGACCATGTTGGGGGAGTGAAGAGCATCTTAGGCACAGCCTTGGCCCACAACGATTGTCGCGTTTTCAAATTCGGTCGTACCGACGCCCCAGATGTATGTCCCGAGATCCCGGAACACATCAAACTTCACCCACTAATCCACAACCAGGAGTTCGCCACCGAGGGAGCAAAGGTCAAGGTAGTCCATACCCCTGGACACACCACCGATCACGTGGTGTTGGCCATGAGCGAGGGCACACTCTTCAGCGGCGACTGCATCCTGGGGGAGGGCACGGCCGTTTTCGAGGACCTTTTCGAGTACATGAAGAGCCTGGAGAAGATACTGGACATCAAACCACAGAGGATCTTCCCAGGCCACGGTAATGTCATCGAAGAACCGATTGGCAAGATCGAGTACTACATCAATCATCGCAACCAGCGAGAGGCGCAAATACTCCAGTTCTTTGTCCAGCGCCCCAAAGATCGCTGGCAAGCAATGGATGTCGTTAAAGAGGTCTACAAGGAAACCCCTGAAAACCTTTGGCCCGCGGCCGCTTACAATGTAGATCACCACCTTAGCAAGTTGGCCAAGGAAGGTAAACTCAATGTATCCGTCTTGGAAGAAGAGAAATTTTATTCTTACCGAGCATCCAGTGCGCTTTGAGAGCTATAAACTCAGTGTTCCACAATGGCCGGTACCATGGTTGCTAATAATATTCGTTTTTATCTACCGAATACAAGGATGATATTTTGTTAGCTTGTAGCTCCTAGAAGAACCACTGATTTGTTTACTTAAAATACATAAAATGTTTTTAATAAATGTATATTTTCTAAAAAAAAATCGTTCATCTACAATTCAATTTTCTCTTTTAAGTATATAAGTAGATATGTCCATTCTACATTTGAAATCTCTTTAACAGATCAAGAAAAACTTGAAGCAACATCATAAATCCGGGCACTTAATTGAATCGTCCAACAATTTCTTCCACAAATCGAACTGCTCATTGGGTGCCACCATGTGAACAGTGATCCTTTTACGAATGTGACAAGCAGACATCTGCGTCCGGCTGTTGGCAATCGCCTTTACATGAACTCGCGGGATACCCAAACTGCTGGCCACGATGCCGGTGATGAAGACATCCTCCAGCTTCAGGTAGGATGCGTTCAAGGCTCGGTTATATAATTCGGGCACGATATCGCCGGTGAGAAGATAGGCGGGACCAGTGGTGAAGTAGGGAAACATTGTCCCGGAAAACTGGTCGTAGGATACAAAATATTTGGACCATCTGTTCCGAACTGGCTTCCAGTTTTCCGCTCTCCGTCCATAGATCGTTCTTTTCGCCCTCAGGGTAAAAATGAAGTCCATTAACATGGGCACATTGATGAACATGTCGTCGTCCGTTTTAAGGACATATTTGGCGCGGGGGCAGTGTTGGTGCGACCACTCCAGGGAGGAGATGGTCTTGAGGGTGAGATTATTGTACGAGTCTATGAAGTTCCCTCTTATCATATCCGCATACATCCGGTTTTCCCAGTCAAGGCGCCTGTTTATAATTGGGTTGGTGCCCCGTCCCAGTACGAAGGCCATGCCGATATCCCTCCTGCTGCCGTAGTGCATCCAAGTCTGCCGAATGGCCATTCTTGCCTTCTCGTGTTGCAGTGCCGAAGTAATTAATACTAGGAGCTTTATAAACATTCCTGTTTTGGGACATATCCTCTCCGGATCAATCTCCTTGTCGCGGTATCCCGATTCATAAAGTGTTCTTGCCAGTGGGACGAAGGCGGGGAAGTGTCTGTTGCTCGGGTAGTCCCATGATTCTATGCTGGGATTCAGGCCAAAGGTATATTGTACATTGGAAGACCTGGGTGTTTTATCTGGAAGGGCTATTATATAATGATTTAAAATATACTAATAGATTGTATTGAAGAATGATATAGAAGTATTCAAAAGATTATCAGATGATCAGAGACCTTACCTAAAATTTGAAGTGATGAAGGAGGAAGATCTTGATGTCTTTCATCTGCAATGAGTCAAATTAGATGGATATTTTCGGTAGTAACGATTTTCAAAATCCTCACAAGGTTTAGCCAATCTTTGGTGCTCAACGGAATTGTTCAATAAGTTTTCATACTCCAAAGGAATATATTTAAAGCCAGCTGAGTCTAAGGATTTATTGTTTTTGTCATTGATATTTTCTGAAAGTATTGAATTCATTAAGTATTCTTATATATTTAAGGATTTTCTTACTAATTTCATGTGTCTCAAAAGCACCAAATTCCTTCAAAGGATTTTCAGTCACTCTAAGGAAATTAAGCTCTGGTGGATTTGTCGGATTTTGTTTTACCATCTTATTGGTTTTTGATATATACGAAAATACTACAAAGCTTACGAGGATTAGGATTAGGAAAGAGCGCAGCAGGCGCATCGTCATATCTGAATGAGCCACTTTTCTGCCAAAGGATTATTCTTCTACGACCAGAGGATGTAATCTGGCCTTCGCCTTCTACCTGTGGAAAACCAAATAGTCATGTTGATCACAATCTTTAATGAAACTTGACAAAAAATAAAAAGCATACTCGACAACTTACTTCCATTTTTGTTTAAAATCCTTGAAGTTGAAAGCTTTTTGATTCTTTTCCACGTTTTCCATTTTTTTCTTTTTAAATAAATGATTTATTTATAATTTTTTAATGCTTTCTATTTAATATAAATGGTTTTTTGTTTCGAAGCTTTAAGGCTGGCATTATGTCCTTTATCCTTAGGTCCTGCAAACCACTTTATTTACTGTTAATGTTTCCATACTTAACAGCTGTTAACAGCGCTGTTAACCTTCCGTCGCATACCAACACTGATCGCCCTGTATACGTCAGCTGTCAAATCGAATCACAAATTTTCACGGCTTTCTGGTATTATTGTTGCAGTTTTCCAAGCTTTTACCGGAGTTGAGCATATGCATATGCGTTGATCGGTCGCTGTACTTACACCTGGCATTGTTATGCCTGCCGTACACTGAGTGTCGTCTGTCATTGGGCCGTTGTGCTGGGCAATTGAGTGGCTCAACTAGAGAAACATGTCGTTCGTGGGCACGGGGGGCGGTGGTCAGGATGTCCACAAGTTCGTGGAGGCACTCCAGGCGGACTTCAAGACCCTGTCGCTGGAGACCAAGAAAAAGTATCCTCAAATCAAGGAGGTAAGCCTGCTGCAAGTCCTGCTGACGTGTGACGTGTGCTCTTTCCATTTCTTATATTAAGTCTCGCGATGTGTGTGTCACCACCCACCCCACTTACATAGGCGGTGCGGTGCTGTGGTGAGGTGGGGGTGGGGCATTGGTTTGCTCTGGTTCCACCTGTGCTTATTCTACGCAATTATGAAACTGATAGCAGCCGTAAATGAAATTGATTTTATGACATTTTCACATGGCTATTAACTCTCTCTCGTAATTTCAATCGGCAGGCATGCGAGGAGGCAATTTCAAAGCTCTGCACCGCCGGTAGCAGCCAGCAGAACTCGGTCTACTACACCGTTAACCAGATACTCTATCCCCTCGTCCAAGGATGCGAGACCAAGGACTTGAAGATCATCAAGGTAGAGCAATGCTTCCTTCAATGTGGTTTTCTATAATTCACATTTCTATTTCAGTTTTGCCTTGGGATGATGCAACGCCTCATCACCCAGCAGGTGGTGGACCAGAAGGGCGCTCTCTACATCACCAACGCCTTGTGGACGCTTATGGAAAACAACATCGAGGAGGTTAAGGTCCTGCAGACAGTAACCCTTCTTCTAACCACCAACACGGTGGTGCATGGCGACACACTGGCCAAGGCCTTGGTTCTGTGCTTTCGCCTGCACTACACCAAGAATCCCACGATTGTGAACACAGCCGGGGCCACGATTCGGCAGTTGGTGTCCCTGGTTTTTGAGCGTGTCTATCTGGAGAAGGATTCCGTCAGCAGCCTTCAACATCAGCAACAACAGCAGCCACCAGCAGAGGGCGACAGTCCTAGCGGTGGCCAAGATGTACAGACCTTTGCTTCGGATGCCTTCCTGCTTTTTCAGGACCTTGTCCAGCTGGTGAACGTGGAGCAGCCCTTCTGGTTGGTGGGCATGACCGAGATGACGCGAACTTTCGGCCTGGAGCTGCTAGAAGCAGTGCTCACTAATTTCAGTGCGGTGTTCCACGAGGTAACTTGGTTTTGTACTCCATTTTCCAATCAAAACAAACAAGATAACATTTTCAACTGGAAAAATGTTCCCCAAGACAAACATCTCAATTGCAAAGCTTTATTTATGTATTTTTTTCTTTTCTAGAGCAACGATTTCCGACTCTTGTTAAAGGAAAGAGTTTGCGCCTTGGTCATTAAACTCTTTTCTCCGAATGTCAAGCACCGGCAGCTTCCGGCCCCTAGCAATGGAAACGCTCCAGCTGCAGCAGAGAAACCATATTTTCCAATTAGCATGCGACTTCTGCGTCTTGTGGCTATTCTCATACAAAAATATCATACCATTCTGGTCACTGAATGTGAGATATTCCTCTCGCTGATCATCAAGTTTCTGGATCCTGACAAGCCAAGCTGGCAGCGTGCCCTGGCCCTGGAGGTTATCCACAAGCTTGTGACCCGCTCCTCGCTGATTGCATTCTTCTGCAAGTCCTACGATCTGAAGAACCATGCCACTAATATTGTCCACGACATGATTGCCGCCATGGGCAGCTATGTTCGATATTCTCTCTTCAATGCCTCGACCATGTTGAATGGGCAACAGAATGGAATGGCTACCACGCTGACCGCTTTGTCGGGTAACAACCAGTGCGGTTTCATGTTCCGCGGAGCCTATTTGCCGCTGGTGGCCACATTTGCTCCCGGAGTGCCTAAGGCAGTTTAGTAAGTTTTAATAAACATCATCCTCTTTAGCGATTTTAATAATAATAAACCCATTTCTAAATGCTAGCTTGGAAATGTTGGATAAACTGGATGCTCCGAATATACCGGATAGTTATGGCATCTCCGTGGGTCATGCCATACTCCTGGACATGACCCGCTCCATTGGCGGCGTCATTCAGCGCACACCGGAACTCCATCCCAGTCATAATACCGCCGTGATCACGGAGGAAGAGCACAAGCCGCTCTGCCTGCAGCTCATCAATTCCAGTTGGTCGGCCCTTCTCAGCGCCTTCATTCCACTCGTAGAGACCTCCATTGATGAGGCCACCACGGATAACATTCTCAAGGCAATGCAGAATTACGCGGCGCTTTGTGGTATGTTGGAGCAGCTGCAGCCACGCGATGCCTTCATAATGGCCATGTGCCGAGCCTCCTTTCCGCCCCACTATGCCATGTCCATATTTGCCAATACCACACAATCCGACGGTGATCTGAGATGTGAGTAAACTTTTCGACCTACTTTTATTGGATAGTAATGTTATGATTTTAAAATCCACAGGTCACACTCGCAGTGGCAGCCAGGATCTGAGCAGCCAGTTTATCAACAACTGCAGCGGGGATAGCGGTGACTTTAGGCCCAATGTGGTAGCTGTGGGCACACCACTGCCATCTGCCTCCCTCCCGCACAGCGTTATGCAGGCTCCAGTAATGCTGACCAACAAGAACCTGCAGTGCATGAGGGCCATCCTGTTTTTGGCGCACAACAACGGCGGAATTCTAGGCACCTCGTGGCACATTGTGTTGCAAACGTTGCAGCATCTGGTTTGGATTCTGGGCCTGAAACCCTCCACGGGAGGCAGTCTGCAGGCCATGCCTAAGCCGGCGGCTGAGGCAAATGTGGGAATACAAACGGCTGTGATGGCTGATTTGCCAGTTTTGTCACAAATGTTGAGCCAGCTCTTCGAGTCCAGCCAGTATCTGGACGATGTGGCCCTTCACCATCTCATCGATGCGCTGTGCAAGCTCTCCCATGAAGCCATGGAACTGGCTTACGCCAATCGGGAGCCCTCGTTATTTGCGGTGGCCAAGCTCCTGGAGACGGGTCTGGTGAATATGCCACGAATAAAAGTCCTGTGGCGGCCCTTGACCAACCATTTGTTGGAAGTGTGCCAGCATCGACACATAAGAATGCGGGAATGGGGTGTGGAGGCCATCACCTACCTGGTCAAATCTGCTCTACAGTTCAAGCACAAAACGCCACTTAAGGAGAATATGGTTTGTGAAATGACAATCAAAATAAAAATGGTATAATATTGTTTATTTCCCCACAGGAACTGCAAACCATGCTGCTGAGTCCTCTCTCCGAGTTATCCACTGTCCTGCACGCCGATGTTAGACAACGCCAGTTGGACTGCGTCCTCCAGATCCTGAACACCGCTGGCGAAATTCTCTCCTTCGGCTGGCCAGCTATCATCGAAATCATTGGGGCCGTAAACGAGCACCACGGCGAGCCACTTATACGGACAGCATTCCAGTGCTTGCAGTTGGTCATCACCGACTTTCTCACAGTGATGCCTTGGCGATGTCTCCCTCTGTGCATAAGCACAGCTGCCAAGTTTGGGTCCCAAACCCAGGAGCTGAACATTTCGCTTACGGCTATTGGTCTGATGGTACTGCTTGTTTCTATATTTAATTTCTTAAAAGTTGACACATTATTGTAACGCTAATTTGTATTCAATCTTGACAGTGGAATATTTCGGATTTCTTCAATCAAAACCAGGATAAGCTCATGTCCACGCAGCTGCAGGACGTGGCCATCTTGCCCGATTTTCCGGGCACGGTGAAGATGCCACAGTTCGACAAGCTGTGGATGTGTCTGTACGCCAAGCTGGGCGAGCTGTGTGTGGATCTGCGTCCGGCGGTTCGCAAGTCGGCCGGCCAGACGCTCTTCTCCACCATCTCAGCCCACGGCAGCCTGCTAAATCCACCCACCTGGCAGGCTCTGGTCTGGCAAGTTCTCTTCCCGCTGCTGGATAACGTTCGTGCTCTGAGCAGCTCGGCCAGCAACGAGAAGGTGGACGCCAGCGGCAACATTCTCATCCATCATTCACGAAACACCGCTCAAAAGCAATGGGCAGAGACGCAGGTGCTGACGCTTTCGGGCGTCTGTCGTGTGTTCAACACCAAGCGGGACCTGCTCCAGATGCTGGGCGACTTCGAGCGAGCCTGGTCTCTGATCCTAGAATTCATCCAGAATGCGGCGCTCAGTAAAAACGGCGAGGTATCATTGGCAGCCCTTAAATCCCTTCAGGAGATCATGTACCATACGACCGCAGACCGAGCAGAGCGTTCGCTGAAGGATCCCCAGACATCACAGGAACAGGATGATGAGATCTGGACTGTGAGTAGCCCTAATATTATTGTGATACATCCTTTGACCATGAAATCTGGTCTTTCTCCATAGATTGCTTGGAATATTTGGTTAAGTATTGGCACTGAAAGCACCAAGATGTCTACGTCGGTTATTAAGCAGCACCAGCAGCCACCGAGCAGCAACGGAGCCGACAACCAGGAGGACTTCTACATTCCCAGCCAGGCTTTCCTCACCGCCCTGATTCAAATCTTCCCCGCCATCTTTCAGCACATTCAAATCAAGTAGCTTAACTATTAAATATAAAAGATAGAAACAGGCTATAAATATGATTTATATTTTATAGATTCAGCGCAGATGACTTTGACAAGTTCTGCACTGTTTTGACGAATGCTGTTTGCATTCCTGTCCAAACCGATGCTGTGCCCTACATCATGTCCACAGTTTCGGATACGTTGCTGACGCCTCTGCACGATGGCATTCTTGATTGCATGGAACTAATACAAAAGGTAAGAGAACCTATAACATAACCTATACCAAATAACTCACTTTTTTTATAGGAAGCCACAAAGCCCGATTCGCACATACGCCAGCTCATTCCCGCCATTTTCCGGCAACTGCTGATCTTCAGCAAGTTCGCCTGCGCCCCACCCACGTTCCAGCAGAGCGTCGAACACAAGTACGCCAAATCGTCGGGCCACTATGCCAACAATGCCTCCGTGGAGGTGGTCAGCATGAACTACATACCGTTCGGCGAGAAATCCATCAGTATTTCCGTGAAGCTCTATCAGACCACCGCCACCGAGGAGCCGGTGGTGCAGGAGCAGATCCTCCATGACATTGTCAAGGCACTGCGAACCCCGTTGGCGATGAAGTACAAGTGCCTATCCTCCAGCACGTGGAAGCTGGCAATCTCAAGCCTAATCGGAGTGCTGCACACGGGTCTCAAAGTGGCCCGAGCCAAACCCCAGCATTTCACAAGTCTTTGGGACGACCTCGCGGATACTTTGGACAAATTCCTATTCCCGGCCAGCGTCTGCACAGTCGAGGACAGAGGCCTGGAGGAGATTGTGCTGGACGAGACGATCGACTGTCAGGTGATCGAACTGCTGCGGGACGAAGTTCTGCCGTATGCGCACGAGATGCCCCATCAGTTTATCATGCAGATCGTGGTTCTGTTGAACAAGGGCTCCATCCACTCCGCTTCGGACACGAACATCTGCTATGAATCGGACTGGAAGCTGCGAGAAATCTTTGCCAAGACGTGCTTTGAGACCCTGCTGCAGTTTTCGCTTCTGGAGGATCAGGTCTCACCCAGCAACAACAATCGCCTTAATGCGAATATTTTGCCAGTCGTCGGTGCTTGTGGCGCCGCAGGTGCAGGTGGCAAGGACTTTGCTGGCCGCCTAGCGGTCACCGCCCTGTTGCATCGCTTCCAAGAGGTTCTCAAGCGGTTTAATGACGATGAGCGACAGAGTGGAAAGTGCCCCTTGCCCAGGTATAGGGTACCTACTTTTATTAATTGTTCTATCTTAATGCGACTAATTTTTCCTATAGGTTCCGGCTGTCTGAGATATCATTTGTGCTCAAAGCCATTGCTACTCTTGTTGTGTCCATGAAAAAAGCCCCGGCCTCAAAGGGTATGAAACTATAATAAATACAATGGAGTATATTCAAAAGTAATCCCTTTCCCAACAGTAAACAAGCCAGCCTGGGATCAGCTAATTGGCCTTTATCCCTACTTGGTGGACTGTACTACAACCACGTCGCCGGAGGTGTCTCGATCATTGCGCGAAGCCCTGCTCCAGTATACGGATCTCCTGCAAGCACCACGCACTTGCATGGGAACGAACCCTACCTCCGGCAGCAACGACAACGCAATACAATCGAATGGACAAGAGTGAAAGTATGCCTAGGGATCCAGGCGCCAAGAGCTTGATTCAAAGCCAAATTTGGATCTCGGATCCAGACCAGGGGCAGATGTGCGATGTTTTTCTTAGATAAGAGCGAGCCGTTTAAATATATATATATTTATTTTGTGGATAATTTATATACATATGTTAATCCTAACCCTCCAACCCTCCCCTGCATAGATGCAACGACACCATCTATGTACTTACACACCTTCCTATCCGTATATATATTTGTAAAAGTATTTTGTAGTTGAGCTATAAAGTATATAGTAGGTCGTCTACTCGGCGTTGCCGAAATAAGAGGCCAAACCAAGATAACCAAGATAAAAAAGAAACCCCTAATGAAACGCTTGGCAGATGGCGGAAACGCAGACAGCAGATTCCTTTAGTACCTTCTCGAGACGCAAAGACAAAGAACTATAATATATACAAATCTAACTACGATCTATTTGTGTAGCGCATTTTAAAGTAACGACTTGCGTGTTATCTGAATCAAATATTAACCATTTAACCATGATGAAACCAACCAACTTTGTAGTGACGTTTTTAAATAAAGCAAAAATTATTATTACCAACTCGATAAGCTCAGTTTATTTATGACGTCAGATTGCCGCTATAACAGCTCACCTGACGGATGGTCTTGGACAACCGGGTGCTTGTCAACAGGTTTTTATTTTCCCGAATACCTGAGCACACACATCTCGTGTTGGGCAAACCTTATCGCAGCCACTGCATTAAACAAAAGCGGTGCCTTGAACCGCGATCTAGAATATCTTTAGCTTCGCAACAGTTTCTAATGGTAACTGCGGTAACTTTAGTTATGAACTTCTAAATTGTACAACATGGCGGATGAATAATTTTAAGCAATACATGGCGTATACGTTATAAAAATTGAAAAACAAAATGTTACGATCTAGTCTAGGATATTTGTAGATTCGCAACAGATTCTAATGACTGCTGGCTGACTTTGATTTTATTTAGAAATAAATTCAATTAAAAGCCTCCAAATTGTACAACATGGCATATAAGTAATTCTTTGAAATACATGGCGTATACGTTATTTGAAAAATACCATTACATACCACAGTAAAACATGGCGTATGAATACTGCTGATGATGAGAAATAACTTCAGTTAGGAACTTAAAAATTGTACAACATGGCGTATGCGTAATAATTTGGAATACATGGCGTATACGTTATAAAAGTACTCGTACGCAATGTTGTACAGTAGGAAAATAACGTATACGCCATGTTGTATTGTAGGAAAGTAACGTATACGCAATGTTGTACTGCGGAAAAGTAACGTATCCGCTATTTTGTACTGCCTAAAAGTAACGTATACGCTATGTTGTACTGTGAAAAAGTAACGTATACGCAATGTTGTACTGTGGAAAAATAACGTATACGCCATGTATTGCATAGACATCGTGAAAGAAATAAAAAATTAACGCATTATCGTTACTTACCAAATACTTTCGAACAGTTTCTGATTTAACAAAAACACCAACACAAATTTTAATCTAAATAAAATTTTTATTTTAATTTGTTTTGTTTCATTTTTTTCGGTTTTCTGTTTTTGTTTTCATTTTAATCGGTATAATAAGTATAATAACATTTTTTGTTGTTCTTGTTTTCATTATTATTATTACTGTTAATGTTAATGTTTTTATAGTTTATTTTTTCTTTCGGTTTTAATATTAGAATTAGGCAATCGAGTTTAATACTACCTTCGTTTTTAAATATTATGCAACGAATTTTTTGGGGTTTCCTTCTCATGATTTTTGTTTATGAATTTTTAAATGTATATATTTAATAAACTCATTTCCGTTCTGGCTAGGCAACTCCTTGTGTGTTGGGCTCCTCTCACTTGGCCCCACCCACACCCTGTTGCTCTCTCGTATATATATATATATATATTTTTTTTTATTTATGTATATTTTTTTATGTGCTTGTCAACTCTTTTTGGTTTTGGATCTTTTTTTCTTCTTTTTTTTGTTTGTTTTACTTAATGCCGTGGGCGCTTAATGTACAGTTGCCTTGTAAAAATGTACAATCCAAGCGCTTGCTTTAAAATTTTTTTTTGCTTTGGTTTTTGTTTTTATTTATTATTAATCTATATTAGCTGAAAGTTGGATTTCAACTCTGCCCTATTAATCACTTTATTAAATAGCCGCCATTCCGGGATCTTTCACTTTCGGGTTTAGCTATTTAGTTTTTTAGCGCATGTAATTAACCGTTTTTTATTGTGTTTTATCTGGTTGTTGTGTTTTTTCTCAATTTCTTCTTGGGCTTAGATATAATACAATTTGTTAATTATTATTTTTACTGCACTAACGATCTCGCAGGGATTAAATTTCTCCTTCTTCCTAACTCTCCTCGGATTCGCTACCAACTTTATCTTTTTTTTATCGTTTTACCTAAATGTTTTCTTGGCGGTTTTCAAGTTCTAACTCTGAAAGCGCTCCTCTTCAAATTCTTTCGCCTCTTTGATTTCTTTTTTTTATACTTATATTCGAAAGTGTTATTTGGTTTTTGTAATTTATTTAGTGGATTTATGTGTGTGTGTATGTATGCGTGTTTTACGGTTTAACAATAGGTTAGTTTTAGTTGTAGTTTTAGTTACTAATTTTAGTGTAGCACATTCATGAGATGAGACGAGATTTTGAGTGTTTAGATTTCAGTTTTGGGTTTTTTGTTTTTGGTTTTTGGTTTTGGATTTCTTTTCTTTTCTTCTCGGGTTGTTGATCTAAAAAACACTATTTATATATATTTATATATATGTATTATGTATGTATGTATATATAGTATGTATGTATTCATTTATTTTTTTGGTTTTATGTTTAATTAGATTTTTCGTCGAAACAAAATGAACGCAAAAAATTAGTTAATTTAGTGCTAAAAACAAGTGTATGCTTATGTAGGTATATAAGTATCGGTTGTTTTTGGTTTTTACCACCACGTTTACCACCATTTTGTATTTATAATTATATTATATAATGTTTATGTATAGAGAAGTTCGGTAGATAGGCGTAAAGAGCGCAGTTTCTTCTTAATGGAAATTCGAAAAGTTCGTTAGAAATCTGATGAACGATTTTTTGTTTCTGTTTTTGTTTTTGTTTTTCTTTCAATTTATTCAATAAACTCTTTACATTAAATTACTTATCTAAATTGTTGGGTTCTCTTCACCATCCTTTTTGCTTAAGAATTTTTTTTCCTTTTCGGATTTTTGTTTTTTTGGTTTTTTGTTTTTGCCGTAGCCATACAAAATTTTGTTTTTTTTTTTTTAAGTTTAACTTTAAGTACATATACATTTCGTGTATATATTCAATCATTTTGGTTTTTTTAGTTTAATGAACACTTTGTTGGGTTCAATTTCAATATTAGTTTAAAAAGTTATAGTTTTAAGATTAGCGTTGGTTTTTTCTTCATTTTTTTGGTATTTTGGTTTTGGTTTAGAAAAAGTTTCGGCTTTTTGAAATTAACATAGTTAAGAAGCGCTGTGCCCTGTTGACTTGTTTGTGATTTGTTTTCTGTCTAGATTTATGTTTAGTTATAGTTTAATTTCAATTTTTTAAATTATCTTTATCTATGTATATGTATGTATATATATGCAATTTTAATAAATTACTAAAAATCATAGTTTTTCGATTAGCGTTTTGAAACAGGTTGTGTGTTTTTAGTTCTTTTTAGATTTTTAGTTGAAGACTTTTCGCAAAAGCATATCAAAGTAGGTGGAATCTTCCTTTTGGGCTGGAATTTCTTTGGAGCTCGTTTTCGGTGATGCGGCGTCATTTTGTGACGGGGTCAGGGGTCAGAGAGGACTGGCACTTAATTGAATTATTCTTCTTAAACTCTCCTAGGGGATTAGCTAATAGCTAGGCTCATCCCAAAAAGATTCCACATACTTCCAACAGCTTCTGTGTGTGTGTGTACTTTTTTTTGTTTGTTTTTTTTTTTAATTTATTTATTTTTTTTTTTTTTTTTTTTGACATTCGGTTACTAGCTTGGATTACAGAATACTTAACTTTTTGCTGTTCTTGGTTTTATTTTTTATGGCGATCTGTGTTTACCCGTAGTCATAATTGGTTTATAGAGTGTTTCATGCAGGCGCTGATGTCACACCCCCATATTAAGGCAAAGTCACACATTTTGCTCGAAGCCGCCGATAAGGGAAATGATTTAAAAGGTAAATAAAGTTAAATTTTGTAATTCATTTTTGTTTTATATTTCTACTGAAACCCTAAGGCAATTTCTGTTTTCCTACAGTTTCTCCTACAGCTGATTTTTGGGTTTTCTTTTTGGTTTTTTACAATATTCTGTCGGGTTTTTAGGCCAAAAAAAAAAAAGAAGAATTCTCTGCCTTTTAGACACACTTTCTGTAATGGAAGTCATAACTCTAGTGCAGAGAAAGGTGTGACTTGCCAGTGATCTTCAATAGAGTCGTCTAGTAATTGGAAATGTTTGAAATAAACATATTATATTCCATAAACTGTGATTTGTTTAAAATTTTAATACATCGAACAAATCACTTTTTATGTCACATTCAAAAAGAGGCGCTTATGGTTTAAATTACAAAGTTTTTTATGCTTATTACCAACGTATCTTGGGTTTCCCTTTACAAAAAAAAAATTCAATAAAATAACTAAAGGACTTGGACTTGTGATAATGCTTAAGCAGCTTGTCTATTTTTGTTGCCATTTTTGGAAACACCAAATACGAACCATTTTTTAGAGTTCGCCTAAGTCTGCATATTTTTTTTGGTAATTTTTTCTGTTGTATTTTTAAGACTGGGTAATCCATTCATGTTTAGTTTTTAACGATTTGGCTTAGACGACTAATTAAAATTACGCGTAACTTTTAAGTTTATTTATGTATATTCTTTCTGTTATATATATAATATATATAAGGTTGTTTGTTTTAACTTAACTTAGAGCTTTATTTGATGTTCACTTTTAGTTGCTGCCCAAAAAAAGCGACTAATGCGTGAGAGTCAAACGTGTGTGCCAAGAAATTCTGTTTTGCTGATTATATTGTTCGATAGTTAACAACAATTGTTGGATAAGCCATGTTAGACTGGTCAGGAGACCAGGAGGAGTCCTAAATCAGTTGGAGAAAACGTAGAAATGGGAGTAGAAATGAAGGAGTCGTACGATTGAGTATTTCTTGTTTATCTGAGTTCTGAGGAATTGTTTAGGATACACATAGGTTTGTTTGTTTGTTGTTGTCAGGCTTTGTTTCATGTTCATGTTGTCGTTTGTTTACTGTTTTCTGTTATCTGTTATCTGTACAAAAAGGACATACAATACTGCGTATGTAGTTGCTTGTATATAGGTGTATATATATGTATAAGTATGTATAGTTTCCGTTTTGTTGTTGCTTCCGTTTTTTTATCGTTCGTATTTTCTTGTTGTATATTTTATATATATTTATAGCAATAGTTTGACGAGTGTTCCGAAGTTGATTTTGGTTTAGTTTTTGGTTTAGTTACGTGTGTTGTTGTTGTTATTGTTGTGGGTAACATTACGTTATACAATATAGCAGTAAATAGGTATCGTAGCTGTTCTTCTTGTTGCTGTTGTTGTGTTTACTTTCAGAGTTTCAGTTCAGAGAGGTTCTTTTTTTCGTTCAGTGTGCTTTGTGATGGACAAAAAAGGATTTCTCGGGGCTTTTGGATAGAACCCAAAACCCAGAATTCGAAACAATAATTTAAAAAGAGTTTGCCAATTTTCAACGAAACGTTTAAAACAGAGACAGAGAGAGAGAGAGTGAGAATGTCCAGTTTAATGTACATTTATGCATAAATAGATCAATCTATATAAACCCACAAAAAAACTGTACAATAATTGTACATGAATAAAAAAAACTTATGCACAAGAATTTATCGACGGTTTCCAAAAAGTCTCCTCTGTAGGTTATTCGCAAAACCTTTCCTCGTTTTTTTCCCTTTTTTTTTTTTGATAATTTTTGTATATGTATATAACTATGTAATCGAACATGCACACACACACACGTGATTTATAATATATATAGCAATTATTTATATATAACAAGAACTTTTTAGTTTTTGGGTTGTTTTTTATCAAGGGATCCGTTTATTATTCTCATTTTCTTTAGTTTACTATACAAATTGTCTCGTTTTGCATCTTTTAACATAATTTGATATTATTTTAATCCATCATCATTGAGAACACAGTTTACTATGTAAATATTTAAAGCTTTGGTGGCGGCGAAAAATCAACAACGAAAAGTTTACGACCAAAAAAAATCGAGACAAAAATATACATCAAATTTGAATACAAAAAAAAAAAAGATTATATTTATATATTATATACGATGGCTTAGTTTTCTCCTCAAGACCATGATAAAATGTGTGATTACGAGTTAAGATGTAAATTGAAGACCACTTTGCTTCTATCCCCATTTCGATTTCGTTTTTTATACACATACATTATACATAAACAACCGAAATTAACAACAGAAACCAATTAACAGAGCTTCTTATGTAATTCATTTAGTTTGTTTTGATTTTGGTTTTGGTTTTTTAGTTTTTACGTTTTTTTTTTAGTTTTTGTTTACCAAAAATGAGGCTAAGCAAATAGTACTGAACTTTACAAGTTTTGGCAGTACGCATCTTCGTCCTTTCCTCCTAAAATTATGCAATATACAATGTTCTCGATCATCGTTCATCAGCTACTAGTTGTGGTATTAATCCTTTAAAAATATACTCATAACGCGCTACTTAATTGTTTAAAAAGTTCATGTTCAGTTTTTTTTTCATTATTCCGTATTAACTAAGTTAAATAAACAAAATTTTCATTCCGATAACAATATCGATAACCGATGAGATGTTGCTGCTTCCGCTTCCGCTGTCGATGCTGCTGCTGCTGCTGTTATTTCTCATCCTCATCCTTATCCTTATCCTTTCCTTATCCTTCGCCGTCGTTCTCTTATTGTAGTTGCTGCTGCCGATCTTTTCATATTTTATATCATCTTTTTTCCAACATGAAATAAAATCTAACTTGAAAATATGGCTACCTAAAAATCAAAAGTTTCTAAAGAGTTCTTTATTTTGCTAGGAAAGAGAGAGAGAGACAGAGTATTGGCGGCGTTTACAGTTACAGGGCAAGGACAATTCCCTTCAATTAGCTTGTCCAACTTTTTAGGTTATGTACAATATTTATTTCAAGTTGATCTTATTGGGTTATAGGATTTAGAGGATTAGGGGGATAGGGCGACAGGAGACGGGAGACGGGGCGTGGCATGTGCGACTTTATAGTTAATTGCTAAAGTTCCATTATTCATTTATCGTTTACCAATATTCCCATTTTAGTGTTCGTTTAACTGCTATCACTTTCCATTTTAATAATATTTTAGTTTTCTTGCTCCATTTCGTTAATATTACTTTCTTTTTTTTCGGTTGTAATAAAATACAATTTTACTAAACAAAGTTTTGCAGTTTTTCAGTTTTGCTGGGGAGGGGGAAATAGGATAGAGTACTATGAGAGTGGGTGGTGAGAGGCGGGAAAGTTTACACAACTTTTACTCCTGTGACTGTACTTTTTTCAGTTTCTCAGTTTTGTCAGTTTATGTAATGATTTCAGATCTCAATGCGCTTTAATTTCTTTTTTTATTTGTTTGCCCATATTTAAAGTGATTTTATTTTTTGGTTTTTACTTGTAATACGGTGTTGTTTTTCATTTGTTTAGGAATTTTAATCATAATTTCTCCTTTTCTTTTTCCTGCAATAAAGAATAGATCGCAAAAAATCACTGGAATTAGTTTCTTTAGGTCTTTGATTTG
Source organism: Drosophila vallismaia (assembly GCA_035047325.1). Classification (NCBI taxonomy): domain Eukaryota; kingdom Metazoa; phylum Arthropoda; class Insecta; order Diptera; family Drosophilidae; genus Drosophila; species Drosophila vallismaia. Next base: position 18,673,521 of record JAWNPU010000090.1, on the reverse strand, counting down.
TTCATTGATGTTGGTGATGCGGGAGTTTGGGTATTTAAGATCAAAAATTTCCAAAATAATATCGAAACTGAAAAGATTTTACTCAATAGGGTGGAGAGATCAGCAATCAATCAATCAATCAATCAATCAAAAACTTAGCTATGCTTCAATACAAAAAATGAAACTATGATTTCAAATAAAACTAAGAATACACTGTTAGTAAAAATATTAGGCTACTTTTGGTGGTTGCAGTTACAGATGCTGTAGGTTGTTACTATTTTGCAGTTCAGATTCGACTTTATCTATATTATTAGAACTATTTTTTGGTTTTTGTTAGTAAATTATTGCTGTGATTGTTGTTAATATTGGAGTTGTTGTAGTTGTTGATGTTATTTCGAGTATGGTTGTTGAGGCCGTCGGTTTTGGTTTTAGTTTCTTCAAGTCAAGGCGGATTAATGGATATTTGATTAGAGACGAGTTTTATTTTGTTACGATTAGTTTGCTTTTTAATGATGATTGCGGAAAAACAGTCAACCAATCGAACGAATCAATCAAGCGCCAGGTTCTCCTTTCTCATTTTTTATTTGTTTTTTTTTTTTGTGATTTCTCTAATAATTTAGTTTTAACTAGAGAGTGAATTGTATCAACTACTCAAAGGAAATATTGGTTGGTTCATTTCAAAAGTCATAGATGTGGATATTTAGGTATTTATGGGGGAAAAAAGGAAAAGAATGGAAAAAAAAGATTTGATTAGCTTCCATGTTAATATTGACTTTCGACGAATCACTCACAAATACCAGAAATCAATCATCTAGTTCAGCAAATCAAAAGTCAATCAGCAAACCAAATTCGAATTCTCAACAAAATCATATATTATATAATCCAGGGATATTCAGTAGTATCCTTTATACGAGGCAGGCAGGCAAGCGGGCAAGCATTTTGTAACTCAGGGATACCAGGATCTAAGAAAACATGTGTGGGTGGGTGTGGTAATTGGACTAAATAAAAGTAATTATAAAATATTCAAATAAAAATGCATTTTGGTATTGGTTTTTTTTTTGTAAATTTATTTTTTTTTATTGGTGTTGGTTTTATATTTCGGTAGAAATCAATCTCAAAACGCACAAAATCATAATGGATAAGATAATTATAATCGGTAAACAATAGCACAAGAGTTTTTTTTTAGATACTAGGTACAAAGAATAAGAAAAATCATTCAGGTTTATACACAGCAAAAAATCGCAAAAATCGAAAATCGAAAAATCGAAAAATCAACGAAGGCGACGTAAACAACTTATGATGTGCAAACTATATGGGGCGTGGCTAAGGGGCGTTTTTTGAGGGGGGTAAGGGGGAAATACTCTTTTTTGTTGTTGTGTACAATATACAAATATATAATTCTAATTATAATTCCAAATCAATGCAAAAGTGTTGAGCTAACATTGCTATGTGTGGTCGCATGTATGTTTGATTCACTGCCAAGAAATTAATAAGCTTATATAGGTGATTTTTTTTTTTAATATACATAAGTAACGATTATATCTGTTTTCATATTCCTTCTTTTAATGTATTTTGTTTTGTTTTGTTTTTTTTTTTTATTAAACAATAAGTACTTAAAAACAAAGTTGATAACATTTTCTTGTCGTATTCTTTTACATGATAGTAATAATAATAATAATATTATGGACTGGACTTTGACATAATAAGAAAAGTTTCAATATTAAATTGGTGTTTTTTCTGTTTTTTCTGGTTTTTCTGTTCTTGGTGTTCTTCAAGAGTTTGGTGTTTTATAGTTTATAGTTTTTTAGGCAACAGAAACAAGCATAGCGAAAAAATGAATTTTCGATTTCGAAGAAAGCAAGAAATTATAAGGCATATTTACGATGAATTATAATTATAGTATTTATAGCTATAGAACTATATAACTACATATTTTGAATTAGGTTTTAATTTTGGGTGTATGTAGTTATGGGTAGTATAATGTCTGTGTGCGTTCCGTTTGTGCTTCCGTTTCCGTTTTTTGTGTTTGTCAGAGTTCATTCAAGACGAAACAAATATATTTGTTGTCGAATTTGTTAGCACACGTCAAAGAAATTAGAAATTAGAAATCTAAATGTTCACTTCTCTGGGTTTCGTTTAATTAATTCACGTTTGCGACGCTCCAGGCATACAATTTCTTTTCTTGTTTTTTCTTTTTTTTTTTTTATAATACAAAAACTATAATTTCTTAACTTGATTAAATTATCGCGGATCCGTTTGCGTCATACACAAAAAAATTCATTAATTTTCCGTTTTCGTTTCCGTTTCCCATTTCGGTAACTATTAGAAAATGTTAACTAAGAAAATTTCACTAATTGTTGTAGCTGCTTCTCCGTCCGTCTGTCCGTCTTCCGTCCGTCTGTCCGTAAGTACGTAGCTCTTCCTACCCGTAACCGTATCGGTAGTATCCGTAGTATCTGTCTTCGTCATCGGTGTCTGTGTATCTCGTGGTGTCTGGTCTGCATTCGCCTGCAGCTTCAACGTCTTTAATTTGCAGTATAAAACTAAAATTTCAACTTTTTTCCTCTTCTGCTGCTACGGTTGTTTGTTTTTTTGTTTTCATGTTTTTTTTTTTTTTTTTTGGATGTTTGTTTCTTGATCATTGTTTGTTTCCTTTAATAATATTTGGTGTTGACAGTTTATGTTGTTGGTTTTTTGTGGTATTGATTGGTTGGTAGGTTTGTGTTTTTGTTTTTTGTTTTGTTGGTTGAGTTTGGAGTTTGGAGAGAAGGCACAAACTTACTGTTCTTGAGGATCAGTATCACTCTCCTCCAGCTCGCTCTTGTTGCGTCGCTTCTCATAGATGAGAATGATGACGCAGAGGATCAGCACCTCAGCACAGATGCCCAGGAAAGGCCACAAGGCGGCAAATTTGCCTAAAAGGAATATTTATTAATATTTATATTCAAATTGTTGAAATACAAACACGGGTTCGTCATCGTCGTAACTATTCGCTTATAATGATGAACCAATGCGAAAAGGACACTCCTAGTCCTTTTTTCCGATTCAAACTTACCCTTAACACGCACAGTCGAGGTGTCGGAGGCAACATTTGGCTTTTTTTTGTCATAATCATTGGCCGCGTTTCGGCCAATGCATTTGTAGTCGCCTCTGTCCTCCAATGTCACATTCTCCAATGTCAGAATGGCGTTCTGGACATCCTTGTCCGCCTTCAGGACAAAGCGGCCTGTGCTGTTTGTTAGCGTTAAATTGCCTGTGGGTTGGGTTGCAAATCGCAAAAAATTAGATTTGATCGATCGATCGATCTGAGAAAGACTCACCAAAGGTCCATGACAATTGCGGTGCGGTACCCACAACGCTGCAGGTTATCGACATCTTCTCACCCTCCACAACGGCTGTATTTGAAGGCACTCGTACAGCAACACGGGCTAAAGGCATTAAGCATTAAGATTAAGACCGACATAAGGACATTCTGGAGGAGTACTTACCAATCACATTGAAAGTCTTGGACTCTCCTTCGAACTCACAACTATATGTACCATCGTCGCTTACATCCGTTTTCTCGATAATGAACTTCCTCTCGAGATCAATTAATTTGTAACGACCTTTCAGGGAATCGACCTCCATCACATTGGTATTGTTCTTTTTCCTGTTAAGGGAAAGGATAAAGGTATAAGATCGGTGTTACAGTACCTCATGGAGAACCCAACCTTTCCTATTCTGAGCTCCTTTTGCCAATTATTCAAAGACTAATTCCGTAGCAAAGCGCACGCAAAGTTTGGCCCTGGCCTCAGGAACAAGAACCAAAGACCCGGACAGGTCCCGGCCTGAACAAAAGTGTCATTACCATTACCAGACCCAGGCCCGGCCGCAGAGCTCGGCCTTAGAGCTTGAAGCTTCTACTAACACTAGCCAGTCCCAGACAGGAAGGCACTTTTCAGTAACCATTTCGTCCCCCAGAGAGGCGCCACCGAAACCCACCCAACCCATCCAACCCATCCGACCCCACTCGACCATAAACACTCGCACAAAATAGGACCTTTTTATACTCTTTCAAGGGTCTTGATAGTTTTGTAACAAAAATTAAAAAAGGATTTTGGAAAATATAATAATTTGCAGTATTTTTGTCATATCCATATTTAGGCATATCTTTTATGAATAGAATATTTGTCGTAGGACACCCAAAAGTCGTTGTTGACCATCCTTTTTTTCCTTGTTACCAGGTTATGTCAGTCAAGCAGTCAGTTAGGCAGTCGGGCCAACATAATTAAGCAAAAGTGCTTAGCTGTGCCGTATTAAAATGATTGCTCTTATAACTACTAACTATGTGGGACGCAGCCAGACAACCCAAAATTCAGGCAATCTTTCCAGGGAAAGAGGAGAATGACTTACCATATAAGTGGAGCCTTCGGGTCGGCGTCTTTCACATTGCAGCTGAGCACCAGCGGATTTCTGATATCGTAAAAGTTCATTTGTTGCTCGACGTTGTCATAGTTTGGCACCAGCTTATCTGGAGATGGTATAGATGGAGATGGATCGGGGGATTAGTCAAATATTTATACACAGTTTAAAGGCATTCTAACATTTTTTTTTTTTGTAGATACAAGAAAACGTTTAGGTAAAGAACTGCTTAAGGTTTATTCTAAAAACTTGAATATGGAGATAAATATTGTATATTGTATATGGTATATGGCTTATAGGAATAAATTGAGAACGAGCTTAAAGTATGAAAGGATTTTGGTGGAGCTGAGAATCTGAGATATTTGTTGCGGAACAATGAAAGTTTGAAATTTTTTTTGTTTTTTGTTTTATACTTTCTAAATTGCTTAGCAGAATAATCGTAATAATAATAATAATAATAATAATAATAGAGAAACACATGAAATTGCTAAATAAGTCAAAGTAAGTGGAGCAACGAAATAAAATAGATTCGTAAAACTAAAACTAAAAGTAAAGAATACGTATAAATAAAACAAAAGAGCATACATTTTGGTGTCAATCGATAATTTTATTGATCCTGTCGCGGAAAAAAATTGAATCGAATTATAGAACTAGTTCGAAACTTGGACTGAAATCAAATAAACTTCTTATTACGCTGCAAATGGATTGAGATTACTTTATTGATTACGATCATGTTTCATCGGTTAGGTATGTTTAATATATTTATGGATATTGGATATTGATATTGATAAAGTTAGCTGTAATGTAAGAAAGAGCAAAAGTTTATACATTTAAAGCTACACAATGCAAAATTTTATCGATTCTAACGATACTATCGATAATTTCGATATAGAACCAAAAGCGATAGCCAAAAAGCAACTCTGATTTAAAAAGACAGCGAAAAAAGGAGATAGAGAGAGTCTCTAAATCAGCGACTCATCACGTGCCGATTCTTGTTTTTTTTTTGCCATATGCGGCAGTCACTGATTTGTAATCAGCTCGTAAGCCAAACGCTGCCAATTGTAAACTTATGCGTCATCGAAAACTGGCTGCCAATCAAGTTGAAATTGAAATCGTATCGGATCGAATTGAATTGAGTTGAGTCGAATCAAATCGGTATTGACGCTGCTGTGCACCTGCCAGCCTGTGTGTTCAACAATCAGGGTAAACAACCAAAGCGAAGGGACAAGTAGACAAGTATACAAGTAGGAGGAAAAGAAACAAAGCCGGAGGAGACTAAGGTGAAAGGAGGACTAAGGCGAAAACAAAGGCGAAAGCAACTACTGGCATTACAACAAATGAAATCAAGAAAAAGTAATCGCTTGCATAAAGAACCAAGAAGAAGAATAAGCAGAAAAGACAAAGAAAAGTTTAAGCAAACAACTCAAGCTCAACTTAAAGGTGTGACTACGTGTGTGTGTTGGTATGTGTGTACAGGTGTATGAGAAAGAGCAACAGCGAGCTGTCAAAATCAGACTGATTGAGCGAAATGGGGGGGGGGGGAGGAGGAAGACGTTTAGAGATGGGCGGGCGATTAACGTTTAATTTAAAAACCACAACAACATCGAAATTAGACTAGTGAGCTTAATGCAATGGAGAGAGACAGAGCAAGACCAAGACTTAAATGGGCGCAGGGTTGAGGTCTGATGCGATGGCGAGTGGGTGGATGTGGGGTAATGAGAGAGCGAGCAAGATGAGCAGGGTGTGGTGTCATCAATGCAGTTCGAAAGAGACCGATAGGGGGGATATGGGGGACATGGCTGCGTTCCCATTTTCAAGTCTAACTGTTTTTGTCAAGTCATGAGTAGGAGTAAGAGAGCAAGTAAACCGGAATACAAATAAGTTCTATCGAAAAAAGGTAAAAAGCTGTGAAACTTGTTTTTTTTTATGAAACAGTCATAAATTTGTAAGATTAATGGCAAAACAATCGAATGAAAATGGGAACGAGGTTGATTTTTGCAAATTTATATACTTTTGGTTTTGTACGATAACAACGATAACAATTACAACGTTATCGGTTTGAAGAGGCGCGAGCGAGATAAAAGCCAAAAGCAAACAACAACAAAGTGGACAAGTTACAAGTAGAACATTAATAAGTGACTGTAATTGTGTGAGAGTGTCTCTATGTGTGTGTGGGTGTGAGAGTGTTTTCATGTTTGTGTGTCTGTGTTTGAGTGGCTCACCCTGTTTGATAGGCAAGAGCGTCTGGGAGGGCTGAAGCAACTGACCACCACCCATCATCATGTGGTTAACAGCACCCATCATCATGGAGGCACCTCCACTGCCACCGCCCCCACCCACAGGACCAGTACTGGTGGCAACCGATATGGTGGTCTGCTCCCCGCCTCCGCCGCCTGATGGTGGCTCACCTCCCACCACGGGTGGCACAAAGTGCGGGGCATATGTCTGGTACTTCTCGTTCTGGCCAAGATTCGGGTTCGGTCTCGGTGGCAGTGGCAGCTGGAAGGCGTTGAGCGTGTGCTGCGCCTGCTGCTGCAGCTGCTGCTGGTGGTGGGCGTGGTGGTGCGCCGTCGTCAGCAACAGGCTGGCTTCGGTGGCCCTGGCAATGGCAGTGGTGGTGCTATCGCTGGCTGAGGCGGTAGCGGTACCGGTACCGGTGGCAGTGGGACGCTGCCGCGTCTGATTGTACAATATGGTGGGTGGCTCTGGCGGCGCCACCGTGTGCTCCAGTAGATTCAGGCGTGGTGGTGGAAAGTCTGGCGGAGTTGCCGAGTAGACCCGATGGATCATGCTGTTGCCACCACTGCTGCCGCCTCCCGCCGAAGGATGCCAGGGCAGGGCACTGGAAAGACTGCCATTCGAGTAGGCCAAGTGCGTCTTGTGCTGCTTGTGGGACTGGTGGGGCATCTGCGGCATCTGAGGCTTTGGTGGCTGCTGCTGCTGCTGCTCTAGCCACGTCCGCGTGAAAAAATCATCCGCCGAGTTGGGCGTCAGCTCATCGATGGTTTGGTAGCCAGACTCGGTGGGTTCGCCGCCGCCGCCGCCTCCTTTGGAGTCCCTTACGTGCAGCATGTGGTAGCTCCCACGGCGATGGTTGCACTGATACCGCCCCTCGTGCACCTTGAGGGCATGTCGCACGCTCAGATGCGCCTCAATCTTGTGCTTCTCACCTTTGGTCAGCAGAGGCACAAAGTCAGTTCCGGATTCCACCACAATCCACCTGCTCTCCCCCACTCAGAACATATACTCACCCTCGATGGCACTCTCCGCCAGCACGTAGGCGTGATCGTCCCGCCCATGCCGCAGATTGTGGCGCGTGATCGGCTCTCCGTTCTTGAGCCAGTGGATCTGCTCCGTGATGGGGATTATGCAGGTGATCGAGAAGGGCTCGCCCACGTTCACGTTCGGCTCGCCATAGTAGATGGCCGGCGTCACCTCGAACTCTGTGGACTCCTCGCTCAGGTCGTTGGCTGCTCGAACGTGGAGGTATTGAGTGGTCAGAGGTCACACAATGAACTTACAGATATAATTGATGTGTTATGGCAGCTGCTGGTCAACATTTTGTCGAGCAGCTTGAGATCGATTCGAAATCATAACAAAACTCAAAGAAAAATCAAAAATCACTCGAATAATAAGGCTACGTGGTTTATAAGGCTTATATTATGTGTGTTTTCGCGATTTGATGGTATTTATTGATCCAGAGCGATCGATTATTTGATTTCAGCGCCAAGTTGCAGAGATATATATCAATATTGGAATTTATCGAGTCGATATCGAGATGCTTATGCTGTGGGCAGTATTTTCTTTTTGGAACAGGAAGGGGGAAGGCTAATAAAACACATTTACAGACATGAACACAAACATAAGGAAACCAAAACGAATTCAAAATCAACTTAAATAAACCGATATTTTGTTTACGTAATATGGGAAATCAACATTTTCATACATAATGTTTTTTTTTTTTTTGTCAGTGAGTGATTTATTGTAACTTAATTGATACGGTAGAGGAGAGTCAAAGATAATGGGTAGGGGATCTATCTGTTCTTTTTACACCCATTGACGAAATTAACCGTATTATTTGCGAGTCATTCTGAATATTCATCACCTATTAATTCCCAATCACCATGACGTAGATACTTTATTTTTCCTAGAAATAAAAATGAGCTTTGTCTCCAACTAAAGATGACGTTTCATTTGTCAGAACTCAAATATTTAGTTATCTTCAATAGAGAGAGAGAGGTAGAATGTGATTCCGGGTTTCTCCAGCTGAGAGCAGTTAGAACCCCGAAACGATGACGTCAATGGCTGAAGGATTAGTTCAAACTGCATTGATGACGTACGCTTTCGCCGGTTCAAACGGGACCTGCTCTGCAGCCTTGAGGCATTACAGGTACGAGTATATATGGACTTATGTATAACTTGTTGAGTTGTTTGCAGGCGCAAAGCCGTGGTTATCGTCAAGTGTATATTGTACCTTCCGATAACACCGCAGTGTCATAAATATTTGTGTTATTCTACATGTCCACAGTGAGTGTGAGTGTTCCTGCCTGCCGGATGTATTGCAAAACGGACTGTCAGGCTTGATAAAAAGCAAACCGAAAACAGAAACAGTACAGAACAGAACAGAGCAAAGCATAAGCACACAATCTTATCAGCTTATTAAAACAGTCAGCGAGCGGTCGGACAATGTCTTTATCTTTTGGTCTTATCGCTGCCATGTCAACACACCCTCACGCATCTGTACGCTGTTCGTGCATGCACTCATACTGGCGCACAAACATAAGTGTAGTTAAATTATGTTTATGTCTCTTTTGCCATCTGGTGACACTTTCTTTCTTTGTTGCTCCTGCTGCTGTCTTTTATTCTGTCTGTCGCATCCGAATTAACCCCCTGTTGGCCATTTTTTATTTTGGGTTTTGCTTTTGCTAAAGATAAACGACATGCAACTCGTCCAAAGGTGTGCTCTCGACAAGGCAATTATAATTAGATTTAATTAAAACAAACCACAGTCGTAATTAAAACAAAAAACCCCCTTGTAAAAGTAGTTTAATTTTGATAAAAAGAAAAATATATACACATTTTTCGTAATCTCTTTTTTTTAAATAAGCTAATACTGTAAAAATATATGGTTTGATTTATCCTCTGGATATACTGGTGGGTTAAGCTCAGGGATATGTATTTATTTCCGCATACACAGACACCAGCAGGCACGTTGGAGAGATGGAAAAAAGAGAATGAGAGCGCGAGAGCAACAACAACAATTTCTTTTACAAACATGTTACATGCAGGAGCCGAGCTGCCTCCCACCGACCACCCATTCCCCGCCCTCTGCTAGCCGAAAATGCTTTTGTCACTTCGGACAGAAAAGACATGTCAGAGAGAGAGAGAGAAGGCAAAATATGCAGGCAACAACAAAGGCAACCGAAATGGAGCATATTGCAGCCGGCAGAATCAAAAGAAGAAGAAAATTATAAATTTATACACAACTGTCGGACACAAAGGTATTTACGTGTCTGTGTGTATCTGCCAAATACAGGTACCAGGGCTTCCGGCAGCTCAAAGCTAAATCACATTATCCGAAAGATACGTTTTACATTTGAGAATAATGTCAAAAGTCAAAATGGTTCCATTACAAGGGTCACTAGGCGTATACTTAATATTTGAGTAAAATTACGTATACGTCATGTTGGTTTCTGTGTTTGGTATCTAATATTGCGTATACGCCATGTTGCACGGAGGTTCTGCTCGTTTACAATGAAAATCCATTTGAAATGTTTTAACTTATTTGATTTTAGCAAAGATATCGGAAAACCGCAATACCAACTATTTTTCAGCCCTGGTCTGAAGGAGCACACCTAGAATTCGGTTTCTAGTCCCTTTTCACTTCGTCTTTGTATGTCTGCCCATCTCTGTTTCTCCCGACCCGGCAAGCCCAAAACGTTTAACCGCTACGATGCCATTGCTATTTTTGTTGTTGCTGTCGGCTGACAAGAAATTTATGGTTTATTGCTGCTCATCTAGAATAGTTTTTGTCGCATTCCTGCCTGTGCCAAATAGAAGTGAGCGCAAAACAAATGAATGCGGGAAGAACAAGGAGGGAAGTCTGCGGGCAAAAGAGGGAGAGGCGATTGTCTTAAAAAGCGCAAAACTAAAACTTTATTTAATCAAATTTATGGGATTGCCTGAAAAACACTTCCACCCCCACAAGGCACTCTTTGTGACACACTGTCAAAGGCATTTCTCTTTGTTTTTCTATGGAAATTAATTGAAATAAATACATTGATTCGAATAAATAAAAAATGTATTGTGGAATCAATGGAATAACTCGGAAAGTTCTCAACCGATTTTGCTCAAATTTTGACTCAACATTGCGGTAGTCCCTGCAAGGGTTTTTATCTGCTTATCGCTGTTTAACGGCGTTCTCTGGTGGGAGTGACTCGTATTCTATAATCTTTGAGATACTCATCCCGTAAAATATAAATAAGACTAAAGTCTCTTCACAGATCATTAGCATAAAAGTGTCTAAATGCTAATTGTTGCACTTGTACAACTTTTATTATTTTTTTTAATAAAGGCATTCATTCGAGTAGTTTTCGCAGGAAAAAAACCAGAAACAGAAAAACCGAGATAAACAAATGGCCGTCATGTCATTGTAGATGCAATGCTGTTCTTGTCTTTATTGCCGCTTAGCGTGCTGTTGTTTTTGTCGAAATTGTTATGGCCGAAAGCAATTGAAATAAAATTTACACAGCGGATTGGCAAAAAGCCGCGAAAGCAACCGTAAACTGCACGAGAATTACACTTACAGTTTAGTATACGTCGAGAAGGGGTGCGAAAAAAAGATACTACTTACGGATACAGATACAGATACGGATACGAAAATTAATTAACACCCAGCGCTAAAAGTTGTTAATATGTACCTGTGAGCTCACCGTACATATTTTTGTTTATTTTTAGCAGACGTTGCGCACGTGAAAGCATAGTTTTTAAAGCATTCTAGCCATCTGAGCGATTGGTAACAGCGCGTTAGCCAAGCGGCCCGGCGTGCGCAAACTCATTTTTGAGATACTTTGAGAGTTTCGAGAGAATTCGGGGCGAAACTCCGCAAAGCTTTAGGGATATCTGATTTGTCTATCCCAATTATCGTTTTAATTAGAGGAAATAGTTATTCAATTCTTACGTAATTGTTTCTTTTTTAAATTGAAATTCAAAAAAACAAAAATACGTCAATGACTGGTCGATTGATTCAATTGTTCTGTCGAGGCATCGCACTTCGAGGCATCCATCGATACTGATCGATCAAATCGCGGGGTCAGTGAACCAAGCCAATGCTTCGCGCTTGAAAATGCGCGAAAGTTCATTAAGCAAATTGCATGGCAAATGGCAATTAGATGCAAAGAACTCGTTACACTCGACAAACAGAGGCATTCAGCGAGCAAAACAAAGTAATTTAAATGCAAATACAATAAAAGAAGAGACGACAGAGAGGAGGCGGGAAAGTGTCACTTTTTAAAATGCGGCAACTAACCATTATTGTGATTATTATTATCAGGCTTATCATAATCAGCCAGAGATTTATAAATAAATATTTAAATACGCAGCCGAGTTACGCGAGGAGGAAGAAGAGCAAACACAATGGGGGGAGGTGGAAGGCGGGCCTTGTCAGCGAATCATGTGTCTGGGTTTGCTTAGTGTGCGTGTGTATCTGTGTGTTTGCCCGCTGTATCTGTATCTGTATCTGTATCTTTGCCCCGACTGATGCTGCTCCACTGTAAATTGAAATAAAAAATTGTTTGTCTATTTTAAAATTAGCGAAAGCAACCAAAATGAAAATGCGAGGCGCGTTTTCATAGCCAACCGTGCCACTTCTCGTTTCTATTCTACATCCTAGTACCAACCATATGTATCTCTCGGATGCGATGTGCATGCAAAAAGTTTGCAGTTGCAGTCTAACCCCCCCCCAGAAGAGCTTTGGCCATCGACGGAAAACAGAAAAACAAGACCGCAGGGCAACAGTTTCATTTTCTTTTTTCAATTCCAATTTCAGTTACAAGCTATCCTGGCAGCTGATAAATTGAAAGGACAACCCGAATCCTTTTTAATTAATTTATGGGTTAGTATTTAATCTAAGGGACAAAACACTTTTCATAAACCTTAGTTTTAATATCTCCATTCTGGATACAGATTTTGAACAAACTTTATACAAAATCTTGTAAAGAATGGATTAACATAAATCTAAAGAACGGCTTCCGCTGCCGTTTATCGTACGGCTAAGGTAAGCCAAAAATTTAATCCTTAAACTAAGTAGCTTAATTAGTTAAACTAAAACTTATATTATCATGGATTAAGTTATCTTTTAATTCAAAAAAACTTTGTTAGTAAGAGTTAGTTAGTATTTTTAGTAAAAAAAAAGATCTTTTTCTATTGGAAAGATAGACCTCCTAATCGCAGATACTATCCCTGGATTTAAATAGTAAAAATACAGATGTGGAATATTGAAAAGAACTTGAAAAATGTTCTTCATTCATTTATCTTTTTTGACCAGAAACCGGGCTGGGGCATTGGGATTGCTTTCCTTTCAGCCTTTTGGCCTCTACGTACGTACAAATGCACATTTCGACGTATTTAAAGAAAACAAACATTAACAAAACACTTGTTTAATGTTTTCAAGTATGTAGAAATAACAGGAGAATTTCTACTTCTGCTTTCTGATTTGGTCTGTACATTAATATATTATTTGCTTGCAGTCGGTGTGTCTAATTAAACGAAATAAACATTGGCTAAATTTAATTTCAGGCTCTCTCTAGTGGCCCTGGAAATCCAGCAACACGGAAAACATGGCCAACCCGGAATGGGATTCGGATCTTTGGATCTCATCAATGCTGAGATACTAAAACGTTTTATAGGATACACAATAATCGATTCCTGTGCATTGTTTATGCTTTTAATATACGATTATTGGACCTATTTCATTAATCTTCAATAGATTTTGTATTAATTGTTTTGTACTTTTGTGGCAGCGTCATTGCGATCGACATTTTGGAATAGAATCGTAGCATAGATGGCCTTCGGAATCAATAGCTGATCAATAGTAGCATATTTGTGGCAGTTTGCTTAAATAATTCATTTGAATGCCCTGCTTTCGTTTCCATTTATGTCAATTATTATTGGCTTTGCCACAATTGGGAAACAAGACGCAAATTGATACAAAACTATATCGCCCAACTTGAAGATACAAATGTATCTGTGCTCGACCCACGTGCAGTTGCCAATTTATTTATGTATTTATGGGGGGATTGTAAAATAATATTGTTTGTTTCCACAGTAAATGCTGATGGATGTTGAAACGCCTTTTAATTGATAATTGTTTGAGCAATTCTTCGATAGAAATTGGCTTTTTTATCGCTGCTCGGAGTTCTTTGAACTGAATCATTACTGTTTTTTTGTGCGGCTTTTTGTACTTTTGAACTTTGGAACGATTTTATTCTTGCTTTATAGAACAATTACTAGACTTGTATTGCTTTTCCTATCAGCAGCTGGAAAATAAGGTTATTTGATAGGAAAATCCTTAAAAAGATCTCAATTAAAAAACTGAAAATTTAGCTGTGTTTTAGTTGGAATGGAAAAATACAGAACTCTTTTTTTGTGGTGGAAATAGCGACAACAATTCCCAGACAGAAAATATTTGTGAAAAGTCGAGGGAAAGGTTGGTCAAAGGCACCCCCCAGAGTGTAGGGGATGGTGGCTGATTGATTGGACGGCATAGGGGTTATGGAGGAGGTTCTCCCCCGGCGGGTTGCCTCACAAAGGCATTCTCCTTGGTGACGTTGTTGGAGGAGACTCTCTCTTTGCTGTTTTTGTATTTTTTCTGCCGATGAAAAGTCAAACACCCAGCGGGGCGCTGCTGGCAGACAGTCAGACATTCTCGAAAAGTACATATATCTGTATATATATCATCGTTTATATATATATATACACTTCTATAGATATATTCGAGTAGATGGCAGGGCACAGTGGGGCATACGCAATTGTCTTTAAGTGCAAAAATAAAAACAAAACAAAAAACACAGAACAAAGGATGAAAAATCGAAGCAAAAACTTGACATTTATCAGTGGAAAAAGCAAAATATTTTGAAGCCGCGTGAGACAGCGCGCAGGAATATATATATATATATTTTTATATTGTTCGAATAGCACTATATTTATTTTTAAATATTATGATTTGCCTATAACAAAGGCAAATATTTGAGGCGCTTCTATGTGCGAATATGAAAGAATATTCAAACACACAATGAATGAATGTTGTGCGTTGGCAAGGTCTGCAGAATGTGTGAACTTTAAGCTTTTATCGGGTTTGTGCTAATAAAAAGAGCAACAAGAGGGGCAAGGGGCGCTATAGATAAGAGCGTTAAAGTACAACTTTGTTTTTGTACTTGCCACATCCTCTGCTTCCCCCGCACTTCCTGCCCCTGATGACTCAGTAAATTAGCAGAGCAGGCCAGTGCAGCAGCGAAAGGTGCACACGCATTTGCATACACTAAGAAAAACTACAAGGTTTTAGTATTTGATTTATGATCTCTGCTATGGCTATTGTGCATCATAAAATCTTCGGATTCTGCGTCACTAGATATCTCAATTAATGATATTTTTATGAGATTTTAATTCTTTTGGAAGAGACTCTAGACTCTAGACTGTAGACTGTAGACTGTAGAATTTTGTTACAGTGCACCCGAGGACGTGCCCTGTTTAAGCAACCATTATCTAGCAGGGCCCGGAAACACAAGGCAACCTCTATATTGAGGAACAACAAGAAAAAAAAAAGAACAACCCAGCGAGCGAACACTGTGTTTGCCACAAGCAGGGGCAGAGAGCGAGTTTCGTTGCAATCGCAGGAGTCCAGACAATCAAAAGAGTGGGTGGCAACCAATGCCACACCCGGTAGCATAGAAATCTGAAATGCCAGCCAAGCCTTTCTTTCACCGTGACGCCTGGCTCTCATTGTCTCGAGTCCTGGTCGTAGAATCCATGTCCTGGTCCTGGTTGGTCTCCTCTATACTCTATCGCCTCGACATTGAAAGGGAAATTACATTTCATGTTTATTGTCTTAATAAAAATAATGTTTTTGCAGCAAACCAGGCAACCTGCCTTGGCTCCCTCCTTTCACAAATCATGTCAGAAACCAATGCAAAATGCAGACAACCCAAGACAATCTCAGCCTTTATAATGTACTTTTATGGCAAAAGCTGGAATTCCCGATAAATCTCGGTTTTGATTTAATCTTTAAAGAAAAGAATTTATCGCAAAACAAACCAAGGTATCTGGATCCACTGTGCAAGGCAGTCCCTTTGTTTGCTTAGCTTTCTTCTGCTTTCTGCTGGGTGAGCCGAAATTTAAATATTTGACATTTATTAATGTAATGAAAATGTCATTAAATAAACATGCCGAAAATGAAACTGGTTAGCCAAATGTGCGCAGTCAACAGTCGAAATTAAAAACACACTTGCTGGGGCAAGTTCCACCTGCTTTGTGGAATACCAAAAAGTATCTGTGACATGGCCTAGGGAATATATTCTTGACAGCGGGGAGGAGGATGAAAGGTGGATGGCAGGCATTATTTTAGGACTTTTCGCAGCATAAACACCTGGACAACACGTGGTTTTTCTTTGGTTTTTTTGGTTTCTCCATTGCCAACAGCAGCAGGCCGGGAAAATAGCGTTCAAGTGGCATGTGGCATGTGAAAAAATACGTCCGAGGGGCTTTTTATCTGTCATTATTCCTCCCGACTTGCCTCCGACTGAAAGTGATTCATGTACGATCTATATATACTCTATAACTAGACTGGATCCCTGGAGGTAGCTAGAAAAACTTTCCTAATTTCTGTGTACTTTGCGTATGAAAAGTTGTTTTTTTTTTTAAATATTATTTTGTAGGCGTAGGAACGCGTGTTTACGTAAACAATTTAAAGCAATCATCGTATATGTTGAGAACAATACAAAAGTGTTTTTAAATAAAACTGAAAATTGTACTCTTACTTTGTTTTATCGTTTATAGATCAAAAATATTAACAATGCTCCCGCTTGGTTATAAATAATTAAATAAATCAATCAGAGAGCCCAATAAAGACATGAAAATAAGCTTAAATTATGCATTTACCGCGAATACCCGCGAAACTATGAATAAAAGGTGGAAAAAAAACTCAATTAATACACCTTGAATGTGAAAATAGCTGCATGGGGCATGGGGCAGCTATATAATGTACGAAACCAAACAAAATCGGGCGAAAAAAAAATTAAAATTCATGAACAGACGTAAGATTTGGTAGTGAGCCAGGCGGCCAACGGTCAGAAGGATGGAAGTACGGAAAGATTGAAGGATTGATAAATGGATCTATGGAATAAAGTAGAATAGGTAAATGGATAGTATGGATGGAATAATAAATAGATGGAACACCCCTGGAGGCGGGAGAGCAGTCCAAATGTAAACAAAGTGCAGGCCGCCGGCTCTGTATCTTTGTATCTTAGTATCTGTATCTGCCAGAGTATCTGTATCTGTATCTAAAAATGTATCTGTATCTGTTTTGGAATCGAAATCGGTTAATCGGTAAATCGGTTCGTTTCGGTTCGCCTGATTTCGGGTCGGACTGAAGTTAATATAAACAAGAATCGCAGAGAAGAACACGGCAGAGACAGGCCGTAATTATTATTGAACCGCATGTAAAATGGTCTTAAAGCTAAACAACAAAAAATTCCTCAAGAAATGAACTTGATACTCTGCCTTGCCGCTGTTGTGGAGCTTCCACTGCTGCCCCAGCCCGTATGCCCCGGCAATTGTGTGGAAAATTGAAAATCAAATGAATGCGAGAGCGCGGGCAGAGGCAAACGGGAACGCAAACGGAAAGCTGGAGAAAAGCGTACAAGGCGGCTAGTGGGAGGGACAACAATCCAATCCCAAGTCTAACCAAGCCAACAATATGAACTATAAAAAGCAACACGAAAATATCGAAAGTCCGCCTCAACCAAAGGCCAAAAACTGTAGAACGAAGGCGACCCACCAGTGGGTGGCAGGAACAATGGGGCGGGTGGGCATTCGCTTTGCAATATGAAAAGAGAATACATAAAGCTAAGCCAAAAGAATTGTTTTCTTTTTTCTTTGTACGATATATGGTATGCGCCACCCAATGTCCATTTTGCGGTTTTCTTCAGAGCAGGGAGCGTCTTTTTTGACCTGACATTAATTAGTTTTATAAAAAACCCCCCGAAAAGGAAGAAAACTTTTAAATACAACGATTTAATTATGATAATCGCTTAAAATCGATTCGTGACACGATAACTGCACACCTCTGAGTCAATATTTCCCACTGTTACTGAAAAACTCCCGTTTTAGGGTATTTTCTTTTTAAAGTAAACCTTTTAATTAACGGGATTTAATTATAGTAATGGCTCACAATCGATTCGTGACACGGTACTGGTATCTCTACTCTAATTCCACTATTATTGTTGCTAGTGATGGAAGGAAGGTAACGAAAAGGGAAAAGAGCTGGGGAAAACCTGCCAAAAACTCCCTTTTTGGGGAATTTATCTTAAAGAACGAAAACCTTTAAATAAAACCATTTAATTGCTAACAATTTAATGGCTATTTTATATAGTATTTCATATCGATTCGTGACACGATACCCGGCCACTTCTTATTCAATATTTCCCACTGTTATTGTTGCTGGTGATGGGTTGAAGGTAAAGAAAAGGGGAAAACCTTCCAAAAAATCCTTTTTAAAGGAATATATCCCTCCCTATCTAAAATAAAACCTTAAAATAAAACAACTTAATTATGATAATGACTCAAAAGTATATCAATCGATTCGTGACACGAATGGCCCCAACACCTCTTATTCAATATTTCCCACTGTTATTGTTGGTAGTGTTGGAAAGGGTTGGGGAAAACCCTCGCCCACACGTGAGGGTGTTTATTTTTTGTCGGTGGAGAGGGGCCAAGGGCCAATTAGGGGCACCACCAGATACTAGAGGGAGGTGGGGTGATTAGGTGGGGCTACCCACCGCGGTGGGTGTTAAAGTAAAGTAAACCACATACAATCTGCGTTTTTCTTTTTTTCTTGTTATTTATTCCTCTTTGTTTTTTCTCCACTTTTTGTTTTGCTTTGTTGGGTCCCGTTATATTCTGTTTTCTGTTTTGCAATTCCTGCTATCACAGCTGCAGTTCAATATTGTTTTGGGGGGTTATCCTCCCTGTGGGTGGGTGAGTGAGTGTTGGACTAGGGACAGGGACAGCTTATAGGTTAAAGGGGCTTTCCTTTGTTTATTATTATGCTTATTGTAGTTGCAGTGGACAGTGTTGTTGCTGCTAGTGTTATTGTTGTACTTACCAAGTGATTGAGCATAAACCGCTAAAAATATCGAGAGGAATGAAAGAGCGCTAGCCAAGAATTTAGCCTCCATCTTTGGTATTGATCCGTTGTTGTTGTTGGTGTCGGGTTGTTGTTGTAGTTATTAATTATGCTGCTACTGCCGCTGCCGCTGCTACTGCCGCTGCTGCTGCTGCTGCTGCTGCACTGATGTGGTTGTTGTTGTCGGGTTGTATGGTGTGACTTGTTGTTGTCGCTTTCGTTATATTCTTGTCATTTGCATTTATTTTTATTGTTAATTTACTCCGTATTATGATTGATTTTAATTTGTAATTCTTGTGTTTAATTTACGTTTTTTGTTTTGTTTTGTACTTTAAGCTTAATTTACTAAATCATTATGGTAGATTGTTAAAGTTATAAATAAATGTTGAAATTGTTATACTTTATGCTTAGTTTTATTTTATTTGATATTAGTTGATGTTGTTTGTTGCTTTTGTTTGTTTTGGTTTTCCTTTTTGTGTGTTTGCTTCAATGCGAATTTTTTTTTGGGCAATTTTTTCTTTATTTTAAGCCAGCTTTTATCCAAGCTCCTCTATTTTTATCTTAATTCAGCTATTTTTTATATAAATAAAATGCAAATTAAATATATTTCATTTCATGCTTTTATTTTTCTTCAACATTTTGTTGTATGTTTCGTTCGGTTTTATTTTTATGCTTTTTGGCAGAAAAAAAATCAAGAAAATCAGGAGGGAAAGCGACAGAGAAAAACTTTTCAAAATATTCTACATAAATTTTGAAAAAAATCAAGAAGGGTGGTGTGGGGTGGGGGGTGTAAGGAATCAAGGATGCGGCTAACAAATCCAAAAAGCGAAAAGCAAAAACCGAAAAGCCGAACGAACAACATTTAACATTCAACTAAATACGACTTTTTAACATTTTCTCGGTATTTTTTATGATTTTTTCGTGTTTTTTTGCTGCACACGTGCTAGCCACTTAAGGGGTGCGGCGGGGGTGTTGCTTATTCAACGGTAACTTTCACAGCTTTTATTTTCACGCACAGACGGAAAAGCTCACACCGACACCCCACACACGCATCAACCAGAATTTTTGTCCCAGTCCAAAAATTGTTTTTTTTTTTCACCGTTTTTTTTTTTTTTGCTAGCAGAACCGAAAAAGAAATTATGGCACGTTGACGACGAAAATACTATTTTTTCTGGCTAGACACGACGAGAGAGAGAGTGAGAGAGAGAGCTGAGAAAAGGTGAGGTACACCTTTGATTTATCAGAAATATAATCCTGCAAGATAATCCTATTTTAAACGCTAATCGTACCTACTAGGCAGCTAGTTAGTTGTACTGGATACTAGGGGAAAAAAGCGGACTCTCGGAACTCAAAAAGTGAGCGAACCGATAAACGGGCGAACGAGCAGAGCGAACGGAGCGAACACAGCGAATTCGAGGAGCAGACTGAACCGACCGTTCCCATGACCAGCGGGCGAAAGTGGCCTCCCCCACCGCCTCAGCCACAGCCGCAGCGTCAGCCGCAGTGGGCGACGTCGACGACGACGCACAGTGATTTGATATACACCAGAGGGCTTATCTGAATAGTTGAGCCGTTATCTTGACCAGGCCGATTACGAGTATTCCTCTAAAAACTGGCTAACAACAAGGTCGGTAAGGTTGGGAGCACATTTTCACATTTTAGGAATTTTTTTCAGCTTTTGATTACACCGCAAGCAGGGTACATATGGTATTTTTACTAAAATATAGACTAAAGTCCGATCTTTCAATTCTGTTTCATATGTATTCTTTTATTATATTAATCATTTTCATATTAAAATATTATAATAATAATAAATTATATATTTTTAACGATATATACCTAAATATAATAAAAATTTTATTTTACCACAAATATTATTTTTACCTCACTTTCTCAAAGGATAGCATTTATACATGCGCTTTCTCAAAGGATAGCATTTATGCATGCGCCTTCTCAGATAGCATTTATACATGCGCTTTCGGGAAGGCTAGCATTTATGCATGCGCTTCCTCCCTCTTGGTTAGTTTTTACAAATCCCAGAATTTACACGAGATGGACAGAGAATAAAAGGATTATAATCCTTAATTGATCCCTGAACATCATCAATACATTCTCATATGCATTGTTATTCCAAATAAATAAAACTCAATTCATATTGGCTACAGTTGAATGGCGTTCAATTAATTGATAATAATTGATAATTAAACAAAATAACATCCCATTTCTCGACTTCATCTCACTGCATGACGTCAACTGCGATGTTGATAGCATTTATTCTTTCTAGAATTTCATATTGCGGATGAGGAACAGCACAACTACATATTTTGAGGCTTATCAAATGCGGTGGAAAACAATGACTTAATAAAGCCAAGGGTCAACAGTGAAGCTAGAGTAAGAGGAAAACATCTCGGTTCAAGAAAATCAAAGTAAAATAAAGCTATTTAACATTTTCTTGTCATTTTTTAGCAATATTTATTTAAATAATTATAGAATCCATGATTTATTCCACTCATAACTTGGAACTTTACAATCAGAGCATATTTTCTTCTTATTGTTTACCCGCAAAACGACGTGCACGGCGACTATTTATCCAAAAGTCAACTCTGCTTTAGAGTATATAGAATTTAGATAAAGCCTCAATGCAGTACTTAGAACAAATACTTTCCTCGGGACTACCGTCTAGAATATTGTATTACGACTACGGAAGATAATATTGAAACTGCTGGCCAATCTCGGTCTCCGTCCGGGTGTTGCTGCCTCGCTAACATCCTCCATTGCTCTCTCAGTCCCACAATGGCATCGGAAATACTAGTTTCGGGCGGTTCGATTTGGTCTACACATGAATTATCCATCTTTACGCAAAATACTTTGCTCGGGATGACAGAGGTGCGTTTAAGAAACAAAAAACTTGCTAATAATATTCCCTTTTTCTGTGAATTTTCCTCAAACAGTAAGAAAAAAGCCAACAAGAATCGATCTAATATTGACAAGTCTTAAGAGAAGGAACACAAAATAGTTGTTACTCAAATGAGTTCGGTTTTGAAACTCTTTTATTTATACAATATTACATAAGAAGAAACCTTAGAATTATGTACTTATGTTCTAACAAGAATTGCTATCAAGTATTTATATTTGTGACCTTTACCCTAGCATGGTTGACCCTCTCAAGTGCATTTGAAGGGATTTTTTTGAAGGAAATGCGATTCCTTTTACATTCTTTTTATGTTTTTTTAAAGCTTCAATGCTTGAACAAAAAGCTTATCGATTAAAATCGATTTGAAATTCGATTTATGAAAAGGTAAAAGACAATCTTCAGGGAAGTGAAACAAAAAACTAGGCAATACGTTGCTGTTTTTTGAAAACTTTCCTTAAACAAATACAATTTTAGAGGTAAATTGGAGGGAAACATAATGATATTGATAAAAAATCAATTTAATAATGATAAGCTTATCGATGGCAATCGATTTAAAGTTAGATTTATAGGAACGCAAAAGACAATCTTAACTGCCCATCAAGAATTATGGCAGCCAATTAATGGGCAGAATAGCAAGATATATTTCTATATCAGAGAGATTTATGATAAAACGAAAAGAAGCTGAAACGAGTTCTTATTGTGGCACTTATGCAGACACAGAGGATGGGTGGGTTGATTCCATAGTGGCATGTTATCGATTGAGTCAGAAGAAAAAAAACAACAATGCTATCGATTTGCTGCTAGACTCGAGGTCAATCGAATGCTAAATGTTATGGCGTTTGTGGGCCAGCAGTGAGTGCTTCTATGTGTTTTGCAAGCATTTCTGCAAAAGTTTTCTTTTCTTTCGCGTTTTCGCGTTTTATTGGCAAACTTTGAGCATAAACACTTTGGAGACAAATTGCCCCAAACCGCAGGGCAGAGCAGAGGAGCAGAGGAGCAGAGCAGCGCAGTAGAATAGCAAAAGAAAAGAAAGAGCAGCATAACGTCATCGTCAGCCATGACTCAGTTTGTTTGCTCTCTCTTGCTTACCACCCATGCCACCCATTACACTCATACTACCCATACCACTCATACTCAAAATCGGCACTCATTCCCGTCCCCATCCTCGCTCTGTATAAGAACATTGACACAGTGACACGCGGATAGATGCTGTTTTGAGTCAAAAATCAAACTCGAAATGCAAACATCACGAAAATAATTAATAAGCCTTCGACTGATTTAATTGCTTTAATTAAAAGCCTTGGGGAAATACTTCTATCGCTGTTCCATCCATAACAATCAAGTTCACGCGCCTGATGGAAGGAAAACTCGGCTTCGTTGCTGGCCAATAAAGTTCATTCAAATGAGTTTATGGCCGGCGCGTGTGTGTTTGTTGATGTAGTCATAGATACAGTGGAGACTTCTCTTGAAGGATATCTAGAAACTGGAAAACAATCATCCTAATTACCTTTCAAAACTTGAATTAGATTTTAAGGAAGAGAAAGTGCGACTTCCTTAGAAAGTCTCAGTGCGCTCCGCATTAGCCGATTACCACTGTACTCAGCCAAGAAGTATGCAACGAAACGAGGTTTTCGCAAAACCTGCCAAAAGGAAACCTGCCACAGAGAAAGCTCTCAGCTGCTTTTCTGACCATTCAAGACGATTATTAAGCCGAGTGCCGAGGGTCGACCGCCGAGAGCTCACTGTATCGATGTTGATGTTGGTGTGTCATGGCAAGCTGGATGACGTGATTGTCTTCTCCTCCTCCCACTCCATTCTCTTCTCGGTTATCCACTCTCTTCCCTTCTCAGCGCCCGCATATGATTAAAACGGGAAAACAAGATAAAACTCGTTGGAGCAAAGGAGCTGCTGCTGCTGCCGCTGCCGCCTTGTTATTGTTATTGTAGGGATGGGGTGGTGGCGGCTCCCCCAACGAAGGGGGGTGGTCCCGCAAAATATACGCATGACACTCCTTCGCCGAGCCGCCGCGACACATGTACACGAGGTCACTCACACAGGCGCTCCACCCGCACACCCGCCACCTCCTCCCCGTGCACCATTAAATGTTATTAGTTTATTTACAGTTAGGTATTTATTCTATATTTCTTCTCAGGAGTATGTAACTTAAAAACGGTAAAACCAACACACACACACGCACTTAACGCGATTTTTGGACAATTGGGATTTTAATTCTTTTTCAAATTAGTGATAGGAATGCGTTAGAAGGTATTGAAATAAGGGGACTAGGACTACTCCTCGATTTTCCCATTTTTCGCTGTTACGTTTCGATTCCATTTCCATTTCCATTTTTTTTTTTTTAGCTTTTTAGCTGCGATGACGACAGCGTGCGCGGCGGCGCTTTTTTCGCTGCTTTTGTCTTCAATAACATTTACACTTTTCACTATTTATGTAATAGTTTTTCGATCGGTGCACGCTGGTTCATCTCAGCACAATTTTCGGCCACTGGGCGCTGGTGTACGAAACGAATTATGTACATTTTTCACATTTTTCCCCGATTTCCCCGATGATTTTTCTTTTGTGTTTTACTACCAAAGAAGAGAACAAACTACCAACACACACGCACACGCACTTGCCCTCTCTCGCTCGCACACGCACACGCACACTCACACACTGGCAGACCGCTCAATGACGAAATTCTTCGCATGGCGTTGACAACTCTAGGTTCTAGCTCTCCCTGCTGAAGCAGCTCCTTCTTGAGAGTATCGGAATTTGTATGTGTGTGAGAGAGAGGGTGATGGTAATGGTAATGGTAGTGGTGTGCGCTTTTCGACACAATTTTTGCGTTGGGCAACCAAGCACCTTTGAATTCTTGGCGATTTTTCACATGTTCACCGGCCGCGCACCCTCACACTTATACCGCTGACGCACGGATTGGTAATTGAACTTTTCAATTATCACTTTTTATCGCATTTACCTAGCACACAAAACACAAAAATTCGATTTTTTCCTCGCTGATATTTTCACGCGAATGACCTTACATCACACGCATACGATACACACACACACACAGACAATCGACGGTGTTACCAGTGCTGAGGGCTATAAATACCGCATAGGAAATACTAGAAAATCGATCTTTTGAGGGTTTTCTAACACTTATTAAGGATAATTGAGTCTGCCATCTCAAACGGTTACCGGTTATACGATTACAGTTGTATAAGTAAATTTATAAGTTATCGGTCCTTTAGGAAGACAAATAAATTTAGAGATATATCAAGCAGAGAGTGATGTATGTCAATATTTAAAAGAAAAATCGATTAAGCTCTACCAGACATCGATAACACATCGGTTTTCAAAAACAATCATCATAAAACAGAAGCTCAGCTGCACGGCCACACTAAAATAAAAAGTCATCAAAGCGGGGTGTGGACTGGGTTTTGTGTTGCTTCATTTTTTCGAATATTTAAGTTCTCGGGTTTGTTTATTTTACATCTTTTGTTGTTAAAAACGATGTGCGCGGCCTGCTGAGCGAGCCACAGGAATAAAACTTACTAAACGAGGTGAGTCTGGCACTTGGATGGCGTTCAAGCGGTGACGACCCGCCCAAAATTTGTGTTTGGTGGCTCAAAAAATGCCTAAGCCAGAGTCTGCTGGCGTTGTTTTTGTTGTTGGCACATGGGCGTTGACCGAAAATTAAACAAGTGTTTCAAGGCGTCATTTTAAGAGAATATTCTGCATAATATATTCCTAAACCAAGCAAGGAGGATAATAAGATCCTGATGTCGCTTTTGTCTTGCAAAGGAATTGCGAAGAAAAAACTTTAGCCACCTGCTGTCCAATTGGATTCCGGCCTTCTTACGAGCCTCTTTTTTTTTTTGCCAAGCTCTCAAATTTCAAAGCCATTTGGCGGGCAAAGGACCGCCTAAGAGTCCTGCCTGCCATTTCAATTGCACTTTTGCCCTCTTTGCAATATTTCCGAATGGGTCTTCCTCGGCTAATTAATGACCACTTTACATGGGTACGCCATACGCTGTACACTTGTGCGGGTGTGTCCGAGTGTGTGCGATGTGTGAAGGGTGGATTACAAAAGTCAGCTCTCGGTCTTCTCGGCCAGTGTTTGTTTTCACTGGACTCGAGGCGGCCCTAGGCCAGTAACTTCTGCTGCTTCAGTGCACAGAATAGCTCGTAATGTCGCACCTATCCACAGTGGAGTTCAAGATAATAGCAACAGAAATATGCTATCCCTAGGATTAAGATCGGAGCTATCTACAGTGGAGTTCAAAATAATAGAGCCTGAAATAGCATATTTAGGATAAGATAGGATTAAGATATAATTTTGTACAATTTTTTGTATTTAAAATATATTTTTTAAAGTATTAGGTATTTATTAAAGCATTTTTGTTTCTATTAATCGCACCTTTGTTGTACTCACATGTATCTGTATCTTTTCCTATGGTCAGGTAGGCGTCCGTTTGGTTTGCGTGTTTTGTTCCATTCGGTTCCAGTGTGTTGCCTTACCAGGTACCTTTCCATCTACCTTTCCTTGCCGGCATAATGCACTCCCTCCAATCCTCTCCTTTCGCCCCTTCCCTGGATGACAAAGAGGTGGGTCAAGTGTGGAAGAGAGAGCCGGACCCTTTTATAAGGTTCCCTGGTTCCCATGTTGACTTTCTACCTAGGCCCGGAGTTAAGGCCTCCCTCCTTTGGAAAGGGAGTTTTTTTTTCAAAAGGTCCTAGGTCCTTGCTGGCCTGACTGGCCTGTCTGTCTGCTGATTGCGTCCTGATAAGGAAAAGTCATAAAAATATGCACATTTTTAAGCAGCAACTGCAATTTCGCGGTTAATAAACCTTAGATAATGGAAAAACTTTGGAATATTGTTATTCCAACCATTATACTCTTCCTGAAAACATTCAGTCTTTTATCCAATTTGATAAACAATCAAAAAAAGTTTATAAAGCCATAAACATAAACACTTAATCAATCATCAAAGTGGGTTTGTTTGCCTGTGAGGTGATGAGCATCTCTTTTGAATCTGACAATAAATTTCAAAGACTTTAACAAGACGAGAAACCGAAGAGCTCCCAAAATCCCTTCATGGCCTAAATCCAAGAATAATTGCTTCTCCCACTTGAATGACATTTTACTTAATGTTTGACATAGTTTCAATAGAGCTCTTCCCCTTCCCCGACTTGGTTTCCCTCACGTGGTTCATTGCTCCTGCCGTCAGATCGGGTCCATAGACCATCGGGTCTATTAATATCGAAACATCGGCGCCCCCATTAACGACTTGTTCGCAGCACGCGGAAATCAACCGAGCTGACCAGAAATAAGCCTCAGGGTGGATTCAGGGAGGTGTGACTATATAGAAATATAATTTGTAAATACTTCCTAAGAAAGTATCCCTGATTCGTATCCCTGAAACTATGCCTAAAGCCTTCGACTTTTTGTTTAAACTAAAAAGAAAGGAAGAGCCACCCTGACACCCTAGACAGGCATTAAGAACACGAAGAAATCCAAATCTTAGGGCTCTATTTATAGTAGACTCTGCGGCGTGTATGAGAGATGCAGCAACGATTCCCTAATTCATTCACTTTTCGTCTTCTCCTCCGTGCAGCCAAGCAGTCAAGCAGCCAAGCAGCCCAGCAGCAACGATGTGGCACTTGCTGCGAGCACTGCTCGTTGTGGCCGCCATCCTGGAGGCACTGCCACCGGCGATTGGCCAAAGCGATACCTACTACAACCAAAACCAGAATCAACAGCAGCAGCAGAACCCCCAGTTTCCCACCCAGCAGTGGGGCAACAATCCCCAAACGAATCAGTATGGCAATCAGTATGGAAACCAGGACATCAACTCTCCCCAAACGAATCCCCAGTTGAATCCCAACGACCGTCCGCTCTACAGGACAGAGGGTGGCAGCTACAATGACCTGGCTGGGCAGGATGAGTACCGAAAAAGACAGCAAGAAGGTAACTTTCCGGAAGAGGAACCCAGTCTGACCAGAGGAAAGTCCTCTTACAATGTGAAGGCCACCTTCCTGGAGTCGCTGCACTCGCGGGAGCCCACCTACTTCATTGTGGCCTCGCGAATGGTGCGTCCCGGTCTCATCTACCAGGTGTCCGTCTCCATACTCCAAGCCCAGTACCCGATCACAGTGCACGCGAGTATCTCCTGCGACGGGGTGCAAATCAGCGGTGATTCCAAGGACGTCAAGGAGGGAGTTCCCGAAACCCTGTTAATGCGAGTCCCCCCAACGAGTGTGATTGGAAAATACAAGCTGAGAGTCGAGGGTTTCTTCCAGAACGTCTTCGGCGGCTTGGCCTTCCTCAACGAAACGAATCTGGACTTTTCCCAGCGATCCATGACGATCTTTGTGCAGACGGACAAGCCCCTCTACATGCAGGGAGAGACTGTCAGGTTCAGGACCATTCCCATTACCACCGAGCTCAAAGGATTCGACAATCCCGTCGACGTCTACATGCTGGATCCGAACAGGCACATCCTCAAGCGATGGCTATCGCGGTACGATATCTTTATTCAAACTACCACAGCTCTTATTTCAAGTTTCCTTTCTCTGTTTTTAGTCAATCCAACTTGGGTTCCGTGTCGCTGGAGTACAAGCTGTCCGACCAACCGACGTTTGGCGAGTGGACCATCCGCGTCATCGCCCAGGGCCAGCAGGAAGAGAGCCACTTTACGGTGGAGGAATATTACCAGACCCGCTTCGAAGTCAACGTGACCATGCCAGCCTATTTCTTCACCACAGATCCCTACATCTACGGACGGGTAATGGCCAACTTTACGAGTGGTCTGCCCGTGGTGGGCAATCTGACCCTGAAGGCCACCATCCGTCCCATCGGCTACTTTAGCAACCAAGTCCTTAACGAGAAGTACCGCTTGGGACGATCCCCCTTGGAGCAGTCTAACCGATACAATGAGCGCTGGCGCTACAACAATCCCAACCAGAACCCCCAGATCCAGTACAACGTGCCGGGCCAGATACCGCAGGATGGGGCAGATCTCTCCCAGGACATACTCTACAGGAACCAATACGTGGTCGAGCGTCATTACCAGTTCGAGGAAGAGTGGCCCTTTTGGCTAAAGAAACCGGAATACCAGGACAACTATGACTCCTGGACAAGCACGTACAGGAATTCCCTGCCATACCTGCGCTTCTTCAACGGAACCTTCGACTTCAAGTGGCCGCTGAGGGAGCTGGAACTGCTGGTGCCAAATCTGGCCAACTCAGAGATCCTGATCACAGCCACGGTGGGGGAGAAGTTCTACGACGAGATCCTCAGCGGCTACTCAGTAGCCAGGGTGTACAATTCCAGCTTGCGAGTAGCTTTCCTGGGCGAGTCCCCGCAGGTTTTCAAGCCGGCTATGCCGTTCACCACGTACTTGGTTGTGGAGTACCACGATGGTTCTCCCATCGACACGAATCTCTTGCGTCAGGGTCTGATGGAGGTGTCGGGATTCGTGGAGAGTCGCAGTGGAGGGCGGCGCGATTGGCCCACCCAGAGGCTGAAAATGTCACAGCAAAGCGACGGTATCTGGGAGGTGAAGATTGACATCCGGAACGACTTGAACTTGGACGATCGTCCCCAGGCTAGGGACTTCCTGAATGGCATTCAGAACATGCGGCTGCAGGCCATCTTTGTGGATCCGCGCGGCGAGCGCATTCAGACGGAACTCCTCCTGGTCTCCCATTACTCCCCGAGAAACCAGCACATCAAGATCACCACAAGCACAGAGCAGCCGGTGGTCGGGGAATACATCATCTTCCACATTCGCACGAACTTCTACCTGGAGGAGTTCAACTACTTGATAATGTCCAAGGGGGTTATCTTGGTCAACGACCGCGAGACCATCACAGAGGGAATCAAGACCATAGCAGTGGTTCTCAGCGCCGAGATGGCTCCCGTGGCCACTCTGGTTGTGTGGAAGATAACCCAGCAGGGCCAGGTGGTGGCCGATTCGCTCACCTTCCCCGTCAATGGCATCTCGAGGAACAACTTCACCGTCTACATCAACAATCGCAAGGCGAGAACCGGCGAGAAGGTGGAGGTGGCCATCTTCGGTGAGCCCGGCTCCTATGTGGGTCTCTCGGGCATCGACAGTGCCTTCTACACCATGCAGGCGGGCAACGAGCTGACCTACGCCAAGATCATCACCAAGATGTCCAACTTTGACGAGCAAACCAACGGAACGTACAAGCACATTTGGTATTCGCATGAAGGCAATCCCGACGAGCTGGTCTACTTCCCGGCCTCCTCGTTCGGCATAGATGCCAACAGAACGTTCGAGTACTCTGGTCTGGTGGTCTTTACGGATGGCTATGTGCCTCGCCGGCAGGATACCTGCAATCGCACCTTGGGCTATGGGGAGTGCCTGAATGGGCGGTGCTACCGTCTGGAGAAACAATGCGATGGCCTGTTTGACTGCGAGGACGGCACGGACGAGATCGGGTGTCATGTTCGCAACGATACGGAGCTGCTAAACTACCGGAAGTACCGATTCAACCGCGTTCTCCGTCACTACGAGAACGTCTGGCTCTGGAGGGACGTGAACATTGGACCCCATGGTCGGTACATCTTCAATGTGGAGGTGCCCGATCGCCCGGCCTACTGGATGGTCAGTGCTTTCAGTGTGAGCCCCTCGAAAGGATTCGGCATGATAAACAAGGCGCTGGAGTACGTCGGGGTGCAGCCGTTCTTCATCAATGTGGAGATGCCGGAGGCCTGCCGCCAAGGCGAACAAGTTGGCATCCGTGTCACAGTCTTTAACTACATGATGACCCCGATTGAGGCTATTGTGGTGCTGCACGGTAGTCCGGACTACAAGTTCGTGCACGTTGAGGAGGATGGCATCGTGCGCTCCTACAATCCCAGGACCAGTTCCGGCGAACACCAGTTCTTCATCTATCTGGAGGCTCAGGGCACTACAGTGGTCTATGTGCCGGTTGTCCCGCAGCGCTTGGGCAACGTTGATGTCACCCTGCATGTAGCCACCTTGCTGGGAACGGACACCATTACGAGGACACTGCACGTGGAGTCGGATGGCCTGCCGCAGTACCGGCATCAATCCGTGCTGCTTGATCTCTCGAACCGCGCCTATGTTCTGGAGTATATGCATGTGAATGTGACACAGACGCCAGAGATTCCCTACCAGGTGGATCGTTACTTTGTCTATGGATCGAACAGGGCGAGAATATCCGTGGTGGGAGACGTAGTGGGTCCCATCTTCCCCACCATGCCCGTCAATGCCAGCTCGCTTCTGTACCTGCCCATGGAGTCGGGCGAGCAGAATGCCTTTAGCTTCGCCGCCAATCTCTACACCATCATGTACATGCGATTGATCAATCAGCGCAACAAGACGCTGGAGAAGGAAGCCTTCTACCACATGAACATTGGCTACCAGCGCCAGTTGAGCTTCATGCGACCTGATGGCAGTTTCTCGCTCTTCCGCTCCGACTGGAACAACTCTGACTCGTCCGTCTGGCTGACCAGCTACTGCCTGAGGGTCTTCCAGGAGGCCAGCTTCTATGAGTGGGAGAACTTTATCTGGATCGATGCCACCATTGTGGAGAAGAACATGCGCTGGCTACTCCAGCACCAGACGCCGCAGGGTTCCTTCTACGAGGTCACCTGGTTGCCGGACAGGAAACTGAACCGCACCAACTTTGACAAGAACATTACGCTGACCTCCCATGTGCTCATCACGCTTGCAACCGTCAAGGATATCTCTGGAACCCTGGGATCCCGGGTGGCTCTGGCCACTCAGCGGGCCGTGGGCTATATCGAAAGGAACATGGACTTCCTGAAGCGACAGGCGGAACCGTACGACATTGCCATTACAGCCTATGCCCTGCAGCTCTGCAACTCTCCGATCGCTGAGGAAGTCTTTGCCATTCTGCGACGTCATGCCCGCACCATAGGCGACTTTATGTACTGGGGCAACCAGGAGATACCACAACCGCCTCGCAAGCTGGAGAATCAAAAGTGGTTCTCTCTGCCCCGTCTGCCGTATGAATACGATTCCCTGAATATAGAGACTACGGCCTATGCCCTGCTGGTCTATGTGGCTCGACGTGAGTTCTTTGTGGATCCGATTGTTAGGTGGTTGAACTCACAGCGCCTGAATGATGGAGGCTGGGCCTCCACCCAGGACACCAGTGCCGCCCTGAAGGCCCTGGTGGAGTACACCGTTCGCTCCCGTCTGCGAGAGGTTTCAGCTCTGACCGTAGAGATCGAGGCTTCCTCCCAGGGCGGAAAGACCCAAACGCTTATGATAGATGACACTAATTTGGCCAAGTTGCAAAGCATCGAGGTGGGTTTCGATTACTTTGAAATATTTAAATTGCGAGTTAAATTGCGATATTCTTTCAGATTCCGGATGCTTGGGGCACCATCAAAGTACAAGCCAAGGGCGCTGGTTACGCCATCCTGCAGATGCATGTCCAGTACAACGTTGATATTGAGAAGTTCCAGACCAAGCCGCCAGTGCCAGCCTTCGGCCTGACAACCAAGGCCATTTTCCACGGCAGGAATCAGTCGCATATCTCTTACGTGGCCTGTCAAAAGTGAGTTTTGAAATTATGACTTATTTCTGATTAGTTTTTAACATATTTTAATAAAAATTCAGCTGGATAAACACCAACGAATCGCAACGCTCTGGCATGGCTGTCTTGGACGTGGCCATACCCACGGGCTATTGGATCCAACAACAGAAGCTGGACACTTATGTGCTAAGCAATCGTGTGAGGAATCTGAGAAGGGCGCGGTACCTACAGCGCAAGATAATCTTCTACTTTGATTATGTAAGTTGAAGGGGAATTTTATAGCATTTTGGAACATGGAAAAACTTATCTTCACTTTTTAACAGCTTGATCAAGAAGACATTTGTGTGAATTTCACAATCGAACGCTGGTATCCAGTAGCCAACATGTCGCGCTATCTTCCAGTGAGAGTCTACGACTACTATGCGCCGGGTAAATAAATATTTAAACCTTTTTTAAAATAGAAAACTAATAATCCTTTTACAGAGCGTTTCAACGAATCAATCTTTGATGCGCTGCCCACATATCTGCTGAACATTTGCGAGGTGTGCGGCAGCTCGCAGTGTCCTTATTGTTCCATATACAATATGGGATGGCGCGCCTCCATGTCCATGTCGCTGCTATTCTTCAGCGTATTCATCTACCTGCTGCGGAGCCGCACGCACCTGGCCCTCAACATGCTGCAACTGCTCACATAGTGAAGATATAGAAGATAATAGATGAGAAGTCACCCGCGAACACATTGCTAGGATCTGTCTGTTTATTGTTCGTTCTTTAGTTTAGTTTTTGAGTTGTACAAGTAGTAGTTTTTATTTTGCCAAACGAAAT
Organism: Drosophila vallismaia; assembly: GCA_035047325.1. Classification (NCBI taxonomy): domain Eukaryota; kingdom Metazoa; phylum Arthropoda; class Insecta; order Diptera; family Drosophilidae; genus Drosophila; species Drosophila vallismaia. The sequence goes on along the minus strand of JAWNPU010000090.1, from coordinate 18,640,444 downwards.
TGCATTCCGTCCAAAAATGCTGGTCAACTTTTTGGCTTTTTCTTTGTGTAGAACGTAGTAGAACGTCCATTGACCCGCTGTATAATTGAAATGTACAAAACAGCAGTAAACCATTAATATTTTTATTTTATATTATTTTATATCTCTGAACAAAGAATCTTGTGCATGTAACAACCTGAATGAAATGTATATTGTAAGTCGTAAAAGAACCATAATACCATGCCTTATCATAGAGCGGGCTTCAAGTGCGGAAATATGAAAAATCATCAAACCAATGTGTCTTTCACAAAATGCCTTTAATAGATGTTAGAATTCGTTAGAGAATACGCATATCGCATATCGAATAAAAATTTACACTTAATCTTAAATACTTTCGTAACGAAATGAGAACCGTCCAATTTATTTATGCAACTAACGAATCTGAATAGTCTGTAAGTTTTATACGTATATATCTATATCCCTTTACCAATTCAAACCACAAATAGTTTGTACTTGTCCACTCACCCAGCCATCAGAATATACAATAACCCTTTTATACATAACAGAGTCTATCCACTTCTCTACCTTAAGAATCGAATCTCTATATAATTTAATTTGTGTTTTCTTTTGTAATGAACGAAAATGAAAATAAATGAAAGTAATGGTTTACGATCTCCGGTGCAATTATTTAAATATTCATTACAATTTACAGAAAAATATAAATGGATGCCATTGAAAATTGTGAAGAATGTATGGTAGATCTAATTCGACCCACTTAGAAGGCTATATCTTTGCTGACAATCATCCGATTCTTAAACGGAACCCCGTTAAAGATTTGTAAATCGATTCTTTATGAATCTGCATCGAAATCCAATAGACGGTGTAATTTTTGATTTTTTGTCCATTTTTCTGGGCGATCCTCTTCGAAATTGGCAAAGAATGTATTGAAGCGGCATTATGACCCACCGTGGAGGCTATATCTTTGCCGATAATCATCCGATTCCTAAGCGGAACCCCTTTAAAGATTTGTAAATCGATTCTCTATGAAACTGCATCAAGATCCAGAAATCAATTTAAATTTAGATTTTTTTTCCATTTTTCTGGGCGTTCCTCTTCGAAATTGGCAAAGAATGTATAAGATGGCCATTTTAACCCACTTTGGAGGCTATATCTTTGCCGATAATCATCCGATTCTTAAGCGGAGTACCTCTACTGATTTCTAAATTTAATACCAAAATAAAAAAAGGAGTTATTCTTACATTAAAATAAGCATTACTCTTCAATTTTATTTTTAATTTATATTTTATTAAAAAAACATTGAATCTTAAGATATATACAGCAGTATTTAATTATTTAATAAGAATCTAAACAATTTAAATTGATACCGGTTTCTTGTTTTGGAAAACAGTATTGTCCAATATGTTCATATATACTCGAGTTGTTCGTAAAAATAACCTAAAATAAACTAAAAGCAATAACAGATCAGAATCCTACGTTTTTCGGAAACTGAGCAGAATGGGGGAGATCGCCTCCAGGCAGTCCATGATATCTTTGCGAGACTTGGCGCCCGTAAAGACCACTTTTCCGTTGACGAAAATAAGCAAGACGATTCGTGGCTTGACCATGCGGTAAATGAGTCCGGGGAACATCTCGGGTTCATAGGAACTGAACTGGCCGTGCACCTGATTGAGGTTCTCCAGGCGGATGGGAAAGCGCAAGTCCACCGTGGCCACAATGTTCTGCAACTTGTACTCCATGAACTTGACCGGAAATCCCAGCTTCTGGAGTATGCGGGCAAACTTCCGCGAGCCAATATCAGCGTCAATTTCATTGCGGGCGCCGGTGCAGATGATTTTGCCCGTGCGGAAGATCAGAGCCGTGCAGCGCGGCGAGTGCATTCGCATAATTACGCCTCGGAAGCGTTTTGGAGAGTACTCCGAGTTCCTTGTGCGGGAGTTGATCGACTTTAGATCCAGTTCGCAGTTCACCGAAAATGTGGCCACTATGTTTCTGTTAATAAGGAGTTGATTTCAGTTATAATATGCAGATTGCATCAGATCAAGAGGTACTAACTGCAGCCGGATCTCGTGCTGGGCGTCTTTGGGCTCTACGAGGGCTGCCGGCTGTTGGGGCTGGAGTGCGGTGTGCGGGTTTGTGGCGACATTACTGCTGCTGGCCGCCCCGCCCTTGTCCCGTTCAGCATCCGAGACTTTGAAGTGGAATTGCATATTCCTTTGGAATATACAATATATAAACAAATATCAGCAGTTCCGAGAGGTGGGGGACTAAACCGGGTGAAGACGCCAATGTGGTTAAGCTATTTAAATAATGAACTGCCGGTTTGGTATTTTTTTGAGTTCTTAGTATTTTGAAGATATCAATATCTGGAACTGGTTCAGACGGATTATGGCCAACTATCGGCCGTCTAACATAGTCGATTAGGACATTTTAAGTTCAAGAAATGGCTGAGTTTTTATAATAATTGGAAATTAAAACATTAATTATGTTTCTAAAAAAATTTACTTCAGTAATTGGTATTATGTTACAGCTGAAGTGTGTCTCTATGACTTTTTGCATACATATATGTATAACAACTATTTCATATTTTTATGAAATTCATTTAATAAGTAAAATTAATTGAATTTAATTTATTAACTAGAATAAAGGGATCCGTTCGATACTCCGATTTATTGTTAAAGATAGGTAACATTAGAAACATCAGTGTTGAAATACGTAAATAGATACGTTGGCAACCCTACCCTAGCACTGACTGGACTGGTCACACAGTAGGCCTAGACCGAGTACTTTTGGGGCAATATTGGGGCAAGTAGACGAATATTTAAACAATAATGTCGGCCCACAGCGGCGGAACGGACTGGAACTCCGTGGTTAAAGTTCTGCTACTAAATCGCACCGGAGCACTCAATAAGAACGAGGTTGTTAACCTACTGAAGGCGATCAATCGATGGTAAGTAGCGAACAATCAGAACTTAAGCTGCCTGAATGGCGCAGTGAAAATTTTCGGGGACTGGGGACTGCAAGTGCAAAAAGTGACTTGCAAAATGGCCGCCCAGTGACGAAACAAAAAGCTTTTCCAATCATTTCAAACTAATTTGCCAATATTTCTGTGCAGCGAACATGAATTTTTCGACGAGGAAAGTAATTACACTCAATTCTACACCGCCTTTGCGGCTTTGGCGGCGGACAAGCTTATGCAAATCAAGTCGAGTAAGTCGAGTGAGCACCCTAACGATTTTTCGCAAGCGAAAAACTGCATTGTTTGGCCAAGAATCGGGTGATTCACTGCTAGCCGGGGCCTTTGTATATAGTATTTTCTTGTTTTTTTCAGTTTGCCAGACACAGATTTGTCTGCTTCACGATGCCACCGCAGTGCTCACTTCCTTCATCCTTCACCGGCTACCCTTGGTCTCGGTGTACGAAACCAAATGGCTGCTGGCGGCACTGAAAATGCTATGCGAGGGTCGAGAGTGTGTGGTCAACTCGGCGTCGCAGTTCGACTACAATGCCGTGGCCAGTGTGCTGAAGAGCTGCAAGCACCCAGAATCGAACAATAAGAGTATCATTGTGAGCAGCAGTAGTACATCTGGCGGCGGCGGGAATAGCAACGACAAGGAATCACCAAAGTCGGAGATCAAGCGATCCAGGTCGGATCTTTCTTCGGTGATCCTACAGCAGTTGTTGGCCCCATTGGAGCCTGGAAAGATGACCTGGGTGCCGCTCAGCGAGGAGATCACCGATTGCACAGTAATTTATTGAAAAAAATGACTAAAAAGTTGCCATATAATTATTGTTCTTGTCGAATTTTAGGACCAACTTCAGGAAGTCAATGTCCAATGCTTCCAGGAGCTGAATGGCGCCGATACCTTGCTAAAAGTTTGCGTAGGCCTTCCCATATTGAATCGATATCGCTCCAAGTACATGGAGACCATCAATGGCGGCAAGCCCCTATATCTGCCACTCACCCAAGTAGAGGCCACATCGGTTAAATCGACCATGAATCATATGCTGACTGATCTATCCATTCTGAGTCAGGCCCAGGGCTTGATTGCCTTGCAGCCATTGAGTCCAAATCGTATCGATAAGCTCTCGATGTGCGGAATTGCCGCCCTGTACAATGCGGTGCTAACTTCGATTACAACCAGCGTTCTGAGCATGTCTCAGGCGAGCAGCTCTCAGAAGCAGCAAACGGCATCCACCAGTCAGGGCAGTGCCGGAGGCGGTGGTGGATCCAACAGTGGACAAACGTCGAAAGAGCACGACGATTTCGAGGAACAGGCGTGCAGCATAGTGAGCAAGGCGTTGGAGATCTATTCGAGCATTGGGGAAATGTTCAAGACTTCGGCGCGAATGCATGTCTATCAGAATCATCTCTGCTACGGCAGCTGGCTACTCATCAGTGGCATACAGGGAGCCATGGGGGCCTCCGGAAGCTCCGGGAGTGGCTCATCGGACTCTTCATCCAAGTCAAAGCCTCAGGCTGCCAAGACGACGTCGTCGGGCAGTGAACCCGGAACACCTATTGCTAGAGTAAACCTGTTCAAAGTCCAACAGGGATTCGGGGAACTCAATGCAGCGATTGCCAATCACAGTATCAAGCTTCTCTCTGAGCTAATTGAGGACCTGAAGATAGAGTCCGCCTGTGGAGAGAGCTCCGAATCCGGGGACATACCAGAACCCGCAAAGTTTGACATTTTACAGAACTACAGCTCGCTGGAGAGGATCGTGCGTGTTCTGAACACAGCCACACTGCATCAGCTATTCACGTTCTTGGCCACCGTGGCGTACCGCAAGGCCTGCACCCTGCGGCGGGCATCGGCCAAGGACCGCACTGAATGCGATCCCATCAGCTACTCGGACTCAACCACATACTTCAACGACTCGCTGTCCTGCTCCGACAACTCGGAGGAGGACGACAGCGAGAGCTATTTGGGACACTGGTTCAAGGAGACTCTCTCGCCAGAAACCCACGACGATAACGCCAATACATCCGCACAAGAGCGAGGAACCGAGCAGAAGAGTGCCTTAGTTCCCAAGCTGGACGAGCCGCACGAGTACCTCGACCTGGCGGCGGATATCTTCTGCTTCCTGGACCAATTCCTGGCTAACCGACATGCCTACATGCAACGCTATGTAAAGGCCGGTGTCAGCGATCAACAAATGCTGCTGATGGCCAACATAATCAAAGACTTTGACAGGGATGTGATGCGAAACGATAACGAGCAGGTCTCTGGCAATGCTGCTCAGACAAACGCAGCTTCTGCCAGTTCTACGGGCGCCTCCACCAAATGGCAGAGCTCGATGATTAGGTTTTCGGGAGCCGCTGGACGCTACATCCACAATTTGATTTCCACCTCACTGCTTTCGAGGCAGCTGCAGTCCAATCTGCTGCAGCATCTGGCCATCTCGCCCTGGTCCACCGATACCAACACCTGGCCGCTACAGGTCTATCCCAGCACGCTGTCGGTGCTTGTGCAGATTCTGCTGCTGAAAACCACACAGGAAAAGGAAGCGGCCTGCTTGTCCGTATGGCATCGCCTTATCAATACTCTGGTCGAAGGAGTTTGCAATTGGAGCGCCGCCAGTGACTCGGACTACGAGGACCTGAACATTGAGCATGCCCAGATGCTGCTCTTTCTGTTCCATTCCCTCAATCTGATGCAGAAAAAGTCCATCCTGCTGCTGACTGCAGGCGGTGTTATACGCTGCGCCGAGGTCTGCCGCGGCATCAATGGCGAACGACCCGTGAAGAACAGCCAGATGATGTTGCTCTCGCGGCTGCTGCTCTTCCTCGAGTATCTCATGAAGCATCTGTACAACGCTCCGCCGGAGCTGCTGGATCAAGTGCGCTGGAACCTGTTTAGTGTTAGCAGCATGCCGGAAACCCAAAAGATAACAGATCTGCTCAACAGCAGGACCAAGTTGAACTCCTATTGCCGCCAGGATATCGAAGATAAGTTCCGCAAATCCACGGGTGACTTCGGATCATGTAAGTTGGGGTTTTCTATTGTTTTTATTAGAACTTTTAACACATTTTATCTCAATAATTCTAAAATATCCTTTAGCAATTCGTCCTACTTTCTATTCGTTGGTCATGGGAGATCCAGAGAAGCCATACTGGGCACAAGAGTTTAAACTAGATGGCCTGGCCTGGAACTTTATTCTGTGCACGCCGGACAAGTTAAAGTATCCTTTGCTGGTAGATGCACTGACTGAGATCCTCGCCATCGCAGACATGTCTGCCTTTACGAAGGAAAAGGAAAAGGACGATAGCATGCACAACCTATGCGCCATGCAGTATTGCTTCAGCATTGCCTGGAAGCTGCTCCTGGGGCTGCCGCCCTCAACCTCGCACGTGGAATCGTTAAAGGTGGAACGAGTGCCCAATCTTCACTCGCTGATTTGGAGCATTCGCTACCCGCTGGCCAGCTCCCAATACTTAGTCGTAAATAGTCTCATCAAGCAGGGAATGTACACCCAGTTCGCCGAGTCCTTGTGGAACCAAGTGGGCGACATAGCCGCCGATATGAAGTACAGTCTGAAGCAGACCATTCTCGGTGTCGAGGCGTTCAACACGCAGATGAACGGCAAGACCACGCCGCGTCTGTCCGACCTTATCCTGTTCGATGCCTTGGTGGCTCACATGCAGGCTGTGGCCTGGGCTCACAAGGAGGGCTATAAGCTGCCGCGCAAGGAGTGCGACGACTCCTCCAGCGAGCAGTCCTCCATCACAGGGGCCTCAGCATCTGGCACCTCAAACGAGCCCGAAATATACTCCTCCAATGAATCGATAGATCAGCAAAAATCCAAGCAGGAAGAGGAGGGTCTGCTGCCCGGGGAACTGCAGGAACGCAACCAAATGGTAAATGAGTTGATGGTCAAGTTGATGTCCTCCTACCAACTCCTATCCGTGATCGTTAGAGCCCAGATGCTAAAGCAGTTGTCCAGTTCCACACCGGAACAGGCCCTCAACTTGATTGTTCCGATTGTGAGTGATAAGCCGGCGATTATGCTAGAGCTGCACGCCTCCTTTCTGAAGCTCCTGCCCAACGAGGATAAGCAGTTAATAGCGAACGAGTGGCCCAAGTGCCTGGTGGTCAACGATTCCGCCTTCGACGGCAAGCAACATCCCGTGGAGCCCTACACCCTCAATGTGATCGATGCCCACATCACGGAGCTCACTCGTGGAGCCAATTACTCCACTTTGCACACGGTGAAGCACTGCCTGAAGTCCATACTCCATCTCTTTGAGCTGCTTTTGCCACACTGCTCCAACAGCGCTGAGATAGAGCCGCAGCTGAAAGTGCTCCTGATCGCATCCATGCTGGACATGCGCACGGATTACCTGCAAGCCCAGAGCGAGCAGTGCCTGCGGGAGATCCTCAGTGGCCTGACCCTGGAGGCACAAAAACTGCTGCTCTACGAGCACATGATCGGCTACTGCTATCGCATGCTCATAGACTTTGCCGCAGACTTAAAACAGCCGCAAGCTGCTCCAGCTAGCACTAGCAGTGGAGGCGTGGACCAAGATCGCGCCATGTTCAATGAATCGATGCTGTTTGCGGTGCTCAAAACCCTGATCAAGATGCTGGAAAAGCCAACGGCGGTGCAGGCCATGCGCCAGTTCTTCAAGGACCAACACTTGGGCAGCCTGACCACCCTGTTGCTCTCCTTCGCCGGAACGAGCCTGCCGGTCAGCTACGCCCGCAAGATGCTGCAGTTTGTGGAGCGCCTCTTCCACCAGTCCTCACAGACAGACTCCCAGTTCCAACACGAGGATCTGGTTGAGTGTTTTGCGGAGTTGGCAACCGTGGATGTGGCTCGCTTGAAACTCTGGCTAACCCACATCATCTATGGACCGAACGTGAGTGCGGATGTGAGCAGCTCCGAGGCGATGGACACCACCTGCCGCCTCCTCACTAGCATTATGCAGCCATCTAGCAGCTCCAGTAGCAATGCCCAGACCCCGACGAACATGGCCACTGTTTCGGCCATGCCAAGCATCTCCGATCAGCTGGATGCCATGGACATAGACTATGATTGTGGCGGAGCTGGGGCAAGTAGCTCTGGAGGAGCGGGAACCGGAGCTGGAGGCCCTGCAACTACTGGCTCGCAGATTCTCAGTCTGTGGCAAGCTGCGCAGCCGAACCTCTCTGAGGAGTCCTCGCAGGCTGAAGCCACTGGAGGAGAAAGGAATGGGGCACTTCTTCTCAGCTTTGTCAAGTCTCTAGTCAAGGACCAACAGAAGGCGGCCCAGATAGCCCCACCCCTGTTTCAGGCTCTGTTGCAGTTGGGTCAAACCCTCATTTCGCCACCCCAGGACGGCTGTGACTTTGCCGATGTGCTCCAGATAATGATTACCCTGGCGGATGCCAGTCCAGCTCGTGGGCATGTGGCGCTCTTCAACACCACGCTCCTTTGGCTGGAACTGGCCAAGCTGCAGCTTCCAGACAAGCAGCTACGGCACGCCGAGAACGTCAGTGCCTTGCTCCGGTATCTGAGCGAACTGCTGCAGAGTATAGGCTTTCGGGGAAGCCGCCAGCACATCCCACCGTGGGACGACGAGTTCCAGAGCGACATGGACGAGTTGTACGACGAACTGGCAGAGGATGGGGAGCAGGACTCGCTGCTGGACGACTCCGATGAGGACACGCTGAACAACAAGCTCTGCACCTTCTCGCAGACCCAGAAGGAGTTCATGAACCAGCACTGGTACCACTGCCACACCTGCAACATGATCAATACAGTGGGAGTGTGCTCTGTCTGCGCCAGAGTCTGCCACAAGGGGCACGATGTCAGCTACGCCAAATACGGGAATTTCTTCTGCGACTGCGGGGCCAAGGAGGACGGATCTTGTCAGGCCCTGAGCCGCCGTTTGGGCAGCAGCGAGGCCAGGGATGCGGTCGGTGTGTCCGGTGGCTATCTGCCGTCGCACCTGCCCCTGCTCTCATGCAAGAAGCGCAGCAGCCCTCCGGTGATGCAGCAGATTGCCGCCCGCAAGGACTCAGTAACCAGCGAACGCATCCTGCTGCTGAGTAAGCTCTTAGAGCCGTACCGCGAGACACTGCAACACCAGGACCAGTGGTTGCTAGTCGTGCGCTGCATTCTGGAGTACTTTGATGTGTTGCTTCCCTCGATCAAGGAAAACTGCACCCTCTACTCCATCGTGGGCTGCCACAGGAGGGCCACAGTAGCCCTGGAGCGCCTGCACAAGTTGGAGCAGACCTTCCACGTGACGGATCAATTGATGTTTGCCACTCTGGGCTCGCAAGAGGGAGCCTTCGAAAATGTGCGCATGAACTACTCTGGAGACCAGGGACAGACCATCAAGCATTTGATATCCTCCGGCGTGGTCCGCCGGGTGGCTTTCTGCTGCCTGTCCTCACCCCATGGACGTCGTCAACAGCTGGCCGTGTCCCATGAGAAGGGCAAGGTGACCATCCTGCAGCTATCGGCGTTGCTCAAGCAGGCGGATGCCTCCAAACGAAAGCTGACCCTGACTCAGCTCAGTTCCGCCCCAATTGCCTGCACGGTTCTATCCTTGGCCGCCAACCCGTGCAACGAAGACTGTCTGGCTGTTTGTGGACTAAAGGAGTGCCACGTTCTCACCTTCTCCAGTGGTGGCAGCACCAACGAGCACATTGTCGTGAGTCCCCAGCTGGAGAACGGCAACTACATCAAGAAGGCCGTCTGGCTGCCGGGATCCCAAACCCTGCTGGCCATTGTAACCTCGGACTATGTAAAGATCTACGATCTGGCCGTGGACACGTATAGCCCCAAGTACTACTACCTGGTGGCCGTCGGAAAGATCAGAGACTGCACTTTCATGTACCAGGATGGAAATTATTACATGCTGAGCTTCGCCAGCTCCGGCTACATCTATACCCAAGAGCTGGACCAGCAGAGTCTGGCCATCCATGGCGATTTCTATGTGACAAACACACTAGACTTGTCCCATCAACACATTAAGGACATCAACGGGCAGGTGGGCGGCGGTGGAGTCTCCGTCTACTACTCGCACGCCTTGCAGTTGCTCTTCTACAGCTACTCCTCCGGCCGCAGCTTCTTCTCGCCTCTGACCAATGTCAATGAGGGTGTCAGGGGCATTTACTACCTGGACACGAACTCGGCCAGTAAATCGGCTTCCAAGGGTCCGCTCCAGCCCCTCGTCCAGTGGACAGAGGTGGCCGGGCATCCCGGCTTGGTATACGCCAGCATGCAGACCTCGAATAACCCGATTATAATGATGCTCACTCCGGAAAGGATCTACATGCAGGAGATCAAGGCTCAGTCGGCCAAGTCCCGCATCATGGACGTGGTGGGCATTCGCCATGCGGTTGCCGGAGTGGAGAAAACGACATTGCTGCTCCTCTGCGAAGATGGCAGCCTCCGAATCTTCTCCGCTCAACCGGAACACACCAGCTTCTGGCTCTCGCCGCAGGTCCAACCCTTCGGCAATCAGCTCTACTCTTCCAGCCTGATGGCCAAGGGAAGTGGCAGTGGAGGATGTGCTTCAAATAAATCGAAGTCCACTGCGGGAGCAGCTGGTGGCAAGCAGAAGCAGAAGCTGCAGAAGCAACTCACCTCCGGCGGACAGCCCATCTTCCCCATTGATTTCTTCGAACATTGCAACATGCTGGCGGACGTGGAGTTCGGAGGCAACGATCTGCTCCAGATCTACAACAAGCAGAAGCTAAAGACGCGACTCTTCTCCACCGGCATGTTTGTGGCCAGCACCAGGGCCAATGGCTTCACCCTGGAAGTTATCAACAACGATCCCAACGTGGTTATCGTTGGCATTCGTGTCTTGATCGGCACTCAGGACGTGCAGCGCGCTCCCCTCGCGGTGACCATTCTGGGACGCACAGTCAACACCCCCGTGAGCCGAGCTCGATGGTTCGACATACCTCTTACCCGCGAGGAGATGTTCCAGTCGGACAAGCTGCTCAAAGTAGTATTCTCCAAGTCCCTAGATCCTGAACACGTCACCCTACTGGATTCCATTGAAGTGTATGGAAAATCCAAGGAGCTGGTAGGTTGGCCCGACGACAGTGAAGAGGTTCCTGCCCCTGGCTCGAGCATACCACCGGTGACCTCCTCGCAGACCAGCAGCGCCAACTTTGGCGAGGGCTTCAACTGCATCACCCAACTGGACCGGATGGTTAACCATCTTCTGGAGGTCATGGACTGTGCCTTGCATTTGCTGGGAGCCGGTGTCCCCGCTCCGCTGCGCCAAAAGGCCGTGAAAACGGCCAGTTCCCTCTTGCTGCTACCCACACCCAATCCCGTCCAGACCCAGGCGCGCTATGTGCTGGCCACCCTGTATGGCAGTCGTCCATCCTATCACATGTACAAGGATGGAGTCCTCTTGCAGTTCGTTAACGGAGAGCTTCAGGCAATGCAACCAAAGCTGGAAAAATTGGAATCCCTGCAGGACATTGATCCGGAGTCCTTCTACCGACTGATTCTCCTTGTCCGCGGCATTGCCAACGCTCGCCCTCAATCGCTGGCCAAGATTTGCCAAGAGAATAGCTACGACATTGTCCCGTCACTAATGGCTATTGTGCTGGAGCTGCACAAGGTAACCCCGGCGTTGGACGAGCCCACCAATATAGTTCGGCGAGGCCTTTGCCAGGCCGAGACCATAGTCCATTGCCTGGTGGAGATTATGTACGGTTTTGCCCTCGCCGATCTCGGCCAGGTTGGACGCATGACCAAGTACTTCATCGATCTTCTCAAGCACGATGCCAGTGTGATTAGCCACAGCGCCAAGGCTGCGCTGATATTGTTACTCAGCCCCAGACTGAAGAGACGCAAGGTGGCCATAGTTACACCCCCAGCCTGTTCCACACCCACGCCCTCCACATCCGCCATTCAGGCCCTTCAGGCCGTGGCAGGATCAGCCGCTAGCGACATTATCGAGGAGGCAGCAGCCGCAGCCGTAGAAGCTGCTGTTGGAGGAGTAGCAGTTGCAGGAGCAGCCGCATTGCCACCAGAACCGCACCCCGAAGTGGATGTCGTTGGAGCAGCTGGAGCAGCCGGAATGGTGGGTCACCAGCAGCTTCTCAACCTGGAAGCCTTCATGGGCGGAGGCTTTCCCAGACTACTGGGGCTTCCGGAAGATGCCGACGATGAAGCCATCATGGACATAGCCATTGCCTTGAGTCTCCAGCAGCATGGTGGCGATGCCAATGCGCTGCAAAGCCTCCAGCAGGGATTGGCCAACTTGCAGGGCATTCGGCAGGCTGCGGCAATGGCGGCGGCGGCCAATGTAACGGCCAGCGTGTCCGCAGGCGGTTCCGATGACGACGAGGGCTCCAACGTGGCCACCGATGGCTCTACGCTGCGCACTTCCCCCGCCGAGCCGGCCGGAAGTGGAGGCTCGGAAAGCGGCGGCAGCGGAGTGGAGAGCATCGGTGGAACTTCGGCGAGAAGCAGCAACTTTGGTGACCATGCGAATTCCTCGCCTCCACGCCAGAGCTCAGCCAAGGACGACCAGGAACAGCCAGGCCCCAGTGGCGCCAGCGGCGTCTCCGGTTTGAGTGCCATGAGCAGCAGCGAAGACAACGAGATCAACGAGGACGAGAAGCTCAGCAAGCTGCACGATCTAAGGTAGGTTTCTAGAGTGTTTATAGAGTTAAACTCATTCGTTTTCGTTTTAGACTTGCTGTTTTGGAAAGCATCATACATCACTTGGGCACTTTTGACGTGTGCAATGGTCTTCAGGCCATACCCCTCATCCAGGTGATACTTATGCTGACCACCGACTTGAATGGCAACAATGAGCGCGACCAGCAAGTGCTGCAGGACCTCCTCACCGCCCTGGTGGACTATGTGGAAATAGGGAAGAGAGGCGCAGCTTCTAGGGTAATCAAAGGAGTTTATCTTGTAATTAACATTAATAGAAATATTAATCAAAAATTCAAATTACAGATGGAAACAAAGTGCCATGGGAACGAGGTGCGGCTCGCATTACTCTCCCTCTTTGGCGTGATGATGGGCAAGACCAAGTCCAAGCAGACGGGCACCACGTCGCCACCGCATCAGTTCAAGGACAACAGCTCCTTTGTGGCCAGTACCACGGCCAATGTGCTCAGCAAGAGTGGAGCTTTCGTGTATGCCCTGGAAGCACTAAACACGCTTCTAGCGCACTGGAAAAAGGTCCTAGGAGATCCCTATGCAGGAGGTGGTGCGTCTGGGCCAGGACAGCCGGCGCTGCCCAGTGGAGGATCCTCCGGCGTTCAGTTGCTAAAGCCAATCAAGCACGGTCCTAAACCAGATATTTCAATTTTAATACCGCACAACTATCTAAAGAACTACCCGGACATTTTCGAGTCGTACGATGCCCTGCTAACGGAGATTATAGTGCGTCTGCCCTACCAGATCCTGCGCTTGAGCAGCGCTCATCCCGACAACTATGACAGCGGCTTTTGCGAGTCCATGACCTTCACCCTGTGCGAGTACATGATGCTTAATTTGAACACGCTGCTCCGGAGGCAAGTGCGCAAGCTGCTGATGTACATTTGCGGCAGCAAGGAGAAGTTCCGCATGTACCGCGACGGTCACTCCCTGGATGCCCACTTCCGAGTGGTGAAACGGGTGTGCAACATTGTGAGCAGCAAAACCGGTGCTCCGTATAACGCCAATCCTCCTCTGTTGAGCTACGATGCTTTGGTTGAGCTGACGGAACATCTTCGCACCTGCCAGGAGATCAGCCAGCTCCGCACTGGCAACTGGCAGAAATTCTGCGTGGTCCACGAAGACGCCCTGGCCATGCTAATGGAGATAGCCTGCTATCAGCTGGACGATGGGGTGTCTCCCATTATAATCCAACTGCTGCAGGCTGCCGTGTGCAATCTTCCCCCTCCAAGTGGGTCCAAACAGGCGCAACCAGCGCCCTCAGCATCGACTTCGTCGTCGGGAAAAGTTCGCAGTGAACGCGAAAAGAGCGAAGACACCGACGCCTACTACTCCAAGTTTGACCCATCCCAGTGCGGCACATTCGTGCACCAGATCTTCAGATATGCCTGCGATCCCCTGATCACCCGCTTTGTGAGGATTTTCCTCCTAGAGAACAACATCAGCCAGTTGCGCTGGCAGGCGCACTCGTTTATGACCGGACTCTTTGAGCACGCCAACGATCGGCATCGCGAGAAGCTGCTTAACATATTCTGGAATCTGTGGCCTCTGGTTCCCACCTACGGAAGGCGCACGGCCCAATTCGTGGATCTTCTTGGCTACCTAACCCTAAGCACCCGCACCATTACTGAGCGCCTGCCAGAGTTGGTTACCAGAGCAGTTGACGTGCTCCGTCAGCAGAATGAGCTGCTGTGCAAGCATCCGAATGCACCGATTTACACAACATTGGAGTCCATTCTGCAGGTGAACGGCTACTACCTGGAATCGGAGCCATGCTTGGTGTGCAACAACCCAGAGGTGCCCATGGCCAACATAAAACTACCATCTGTCAAGTCGGACTCCAAATACACGACGACCACTATGATTTACAAGCTGGTGCAGTGCCACACCATATCCAAGCTGATTGTCAGAATCGCCGATCTGAAGAGAACCAAGATGGTGCGCACCATCAATGTCTATTACAACAACCGTAGTGTCCAGGCGGTGGTGGAGCTGAAGAATCGTCCTGCTTTGTGGCACAAGGCTCGCTCCGTTTCCCTGCAATCGGCTCAGACCGAACTGAAGATTGACTTCCCGTTGCCGATCACGGCCTGCAATTTGATGATCGAGTTTGCCGACTTCTTCGAAACGGTGAGCGGATCCAGCGAGAATCTGCAGTGTCCGCGCTGCAGTGCAGCCGTGCCCGCCTATCCGGGAGTCTGCGGCAATTGCGGGGAGAACGTTTTCCAATGCCACAAATGCCGAGCCATCAATTACGACGAAAAGGATCCGTTCCTGTGTCATTCGTGCGGCTTCTGCAAGTACGCCAAGTTCGATTTCAGCATGCATGCCCGGGTCTGCTGTGCCGTGGATCCCATCGAATCGGCCGAGGATCGGGCCAAGACCGTCTCCCTCATCCACAGTTCTCTGGAAAGAGCAGATCGGATCTACCGCCAGTTACTGACAAACAAGCAAATGCTCGAGCTGCTCATCCAGAAGGTTGCCGAGCATCGAAGCAGCGACAGGCTGGTGGAGGACAACATGGCCAGTGTACACAGCACCTCGCAGGTGAACAAGATCATCCAGCTGCTTGCTCAAAAGTACTGCGTGGAATCGCGCACTAGTTTCGAGGAGCTGAGCAAGATCGTTCAAAAGGTCAAGGCGTGTCGTAGGTTAGTCTTCAACCATCAAAATCTAAGATCTTAAGGTTAAATATTAAATATTTGCATACTTTTCAGTGAGCTGGTAGCCTACGATCGTCAGCAGCAGGATCAGCCTCCTACCAATCCAGGTGTCGGATCTGGAGCCGAGAATACCACCACGAACCGCTGCTATGGTTGCGCCCTTGCCTCGACAGAACAATGTTTGACCCTCTTGCGGGCAATGGCCTACAATTATGACTGCAGAGTGGGTTTGTACAGTCAGGGACTCGTCAGCGAGCTGGCCGAGCACAACCTGCGCCGAGGTACTCCCCAGATCCAGGAGGAGGTTCGCAACCTGCTCGTCGTGCTGACAAAGGACAATGCAGAGGCTTGTATGCACCTGCTGCAGTTGGTAACGACGCGTGTCAAGAATGCCCTCATGGGCGCTATACCCTTGATAAGCATGGAGGCGGCAGTGCACCAGGAGATGACGCTGTTGGAGGTTCTATTGGGACAGGATGACGTCTGCTGGGAGTACAAACTGAAGGTCATCTTCGAGCTTTTCATAAGCAATTGCCGGTAAGTCTGCAGGGATTCTTTAACTCTTTAATTTCTAATTTCCATTCTCTTGACTTGTAGACTCCCTCGTGGACCGGTGACTTCAGTGCTTCATCCCTGCTTGCGCATCATGCAGAACCTGATTTGTCCAGTTTTACCAACTAGAAAGCCCAACGACAAGGCAGCAGTCCAGCAGGATTTGTGCAGCATGAAAGTCCTAGAGGGCAACACTGTTGACTACAGAGCATGGCTCAACTCGGATCGCAATCACGAGTATGCAGCCTGGTGCACCCGTATGCCAGTCAACAGCCTTCAGCCGGTGCAGAGCAAGCAAAAGGGCTCCAAGGAGCAGGCTGCTTCCGGGACGGGACCGGCGCCAGAAGCCCCACCAAAGAGCAAGCGGGAAGTGCGCGCCTTCTTCCTAAGCGAGAAGTACGGCAAACGATGGCGTGAACGAGTCCTAGACAAGCAACGTGTTGTCAAGCCGCTAGTCTTCAATGCCAAATGGATCCAGCCACTGCTGTTCAATCCGAACTCTCGGTTCGGTCGTCAGCTGGCCTGCTCCCTGCTAAGCAGTCTGAGCAGGACCAACGAGAGGAAGCAGCAGGCGCTCAACATGCTCACATCGTTCCTGAAGCACGTGGGTGATGCCGGCGAAGCCAGTGCCGAGTATTTAATGCTCTACAAAAGCATGGCCACCGAAAAGCCTTGGCTGCAGTATCTCGTTCTGAAAGGAGTCCTTGGGGAAATATCCCAGTTGCTGGCGATTGAGATCAGCAAGGTGCATCGCATGGAGGAGCATTCGCTATCGTCGGACTTGTCTCTCGGCTATGCCTTGAGGCAGTATGTGGAACTTCTCTGGCTATTGCTGGAGTGTCCGAACATACGCAGGACCTACAAGACGAGGATGTTGGGCCCCGTGCTGGAGAGTTATCTGGCCCTAAGAAGCCTGGTGGTGCAACGCACCCGACTGATTGACGATGCCCAGGAGAAGCTACTGGAGATGCTGGAGGACATGACCAGCGGCACCGAGGAGGAGACTCGCGCCTTCATGGAGATCCTGATTGATACGGTTGAGAAGACCCGAATGAACGATATCAAGACCCCGGTTTTCATATTCGAGCGTCTGTACTCCATCATCCATCCCGAGGAACACGACGAGAGCGAGTTCTATATGACCCTTGAGAAGGATCCGCAGCAGGAAGATTTCCTTCAAGGCCGCATGTTGGGCAATCCCTATCCCTCCGGAGAAATGGGCCTGGGTCCCTTGATGCGCGACGTTAAAAACAAGATCTGCACGGACTGCGAACTTATAGCCCTGCTGGAGGATGACAACGGCATGGAGCTGCTGGTCAATAACAAGATAATCAGCCTTGACTTACCCGTCAAGGATGTGTACAAGAAGGTCTGGCTGGCCGAGGGCGGTGATCGGGATGCCATGCGAATCGTGTATCGCATGCGCGGTCTCCTCGGCGATGCCACCGAGGAATTTGTCGAGACGCTGAACAACAAGAGCCAGGAGCAGGTGGACACCGAGCAGCTGTACCGCATGGCCAACGTTCTGGCCGACTGCAATGGGCTGCGCGTCATGCTGGACAGAATTGGAAGCCTGCAGCGCATCTCTCGCAATCGTGAACTCATCCAGGTGTTGCTTAAACTGTTCCTCATCTGCGTCAAGGTGCGTCGCTGCCAAGAGGTACTCTGCCAGCCGGAAATTGGGGCCATCAACACTCTGCTAAAGGTGCTCCAGATGTGTCTGCAATCAGAGAACGATTCTATACAGTCTGCGGTGACCGAACAGCTGCTGGAAATAATGGAGACCATTCTGTCCAAAGCAGCCAGCGATACCTTGGACTCGTTCCTGCAGTTCTCACTCACCTTCGGAGGTCCGGAGTATGTGAGCGCCCTGATCTCCTGCACGGATTGCCCTAATGTGAGGAACAACCCATCCGTGCTTCGTCATCTTATACGCGTTCTAGCCGCGTTGGTCTACGGAAATGAAGTCAAAATGGCCCTGCTGTGCGAGCACTTCAAGGTAAGTCTTTTGTTTGTCTTTTAATTAATTAAATCTTAACATTTTCTGATCGTCTGATCGTCAAGGATACTTTGAACTTTAAACGATTCGACATAGAGCGCACTCCAGAGGAGGAGTTCAAGATGGAACTCTTCTGCGTGCTGACCAACCAGATTGAGCACAACTGCATTGGGGGAACCCTCAAGGATTACATCGTTAGCATGGGAATTGTGGAGCGATCGTTAGCTTATATCACCGAGCATGCTCCTTGCGTGAAGCCAACACTCCTGCGTACTGATTCCGATGAGCTCAAAGAGTTCATCTCTCGTCCCAGTTTGAAATACATCCTGCGCTTCCTCACCGGGCTCTCCAATCATCATGAGGCCACGCAGGTCGCCATCAGCAAGGACATAATACCGATTATACATCGCTTAGAGCAAGTTTCCAGTGACGAGCACGTCGGAAGTCTTGCCGAGAATCTCCTCGAGGCTCTGTCGACGGATGCGGCCACGGCAGCGCGGGTACAGCAAGTACGCGACTTCACGCGGGCCGAGAAGAAGCGCCTGGCAATGGCCACTCGAGAGAAGCAGCTGGACGCTCTGGGTATGCGCACGAACGAAAAGGGGCAGGTCACGGCCAAGGGTTCCATTCTCCAGAAGATTGAAAAGCTGCGCGATGAAACCGGACTGACGTGCTTCATCTGCCGCGAGGGTTATGCCTGCCAGCCCGAGAAGGTGCTGGGCATCTACACCTTTACCAAGCGCTGCAACGTTGAGGAGTTTGAGCTAAAGTCCCGTAAAAGCGTTGGATACACCACGGTGACGCACTTTAATGTGGTGCACGTGGATTGCCACACGTCGGCCATTCGCTTGACCCGGGGACGTGATGAGTGGGAACGGGCTAGTTTGCAGAACGCCAACACCAGGTGCAATGGCCTGCTACCCCTCTGGGGACCCGCTGTGGCCGAGGCGGCCTTCTCCGGATGCATGACCCGTCACAGTAGCTACATGCAGGAGAGCACCCAGCGCTGTGACATATCATATCCCAGCAGCATTCATGACTTGAAGCTGCTGCTTTTGCGATTTGCCTGGGAGCGCAGCTTCCACGACGACGCCGGAGGTGGCGGACCTCAGTCCAATATGCACTTTGTGCCATATTTGCTCTTCTACGCCGTGTATCTCCTTCTGTCCTCCCGAACAGCGGCTAGGGATAGCAAGACCCTGCTCACCTACCTGCAGGCACCGCCCAACGAGAAGTGGCTCGAGTGCGCCTACGAGGTGGACGGTCCGCTATACATGGCTACCATTTCACTCTCCCTGCACAGCCGTGACCTCTGGAACAAGCACAAGGTGGCTCATCTCAAGCGCCTGATTGCGGTGGCCCAGGCCAGACACATTTCACCATCAATATTGTGCAAGGCCCTGCTTTCGCCGGCGGATCGCCAGGAGAAGGAGTATAGTGTGTACAAGCCCTTCCTCATGATGTGGGCCCTGGTCGATCTGTGCTACAACAATCTGTTCAAGGCGGTCAGCACTCCCAAGGAGGAGGATTGGCCGATGTCGCTGTTCGACTATTTGCGTAAGAACGATGAGGCCATGCTGAAGTCAACTGACAGCATCCTACAAACACTAACAGACGAGTTCCTGCCTTGCACCTCCTTTGGTGAATTCTGCGATGTGGCAGGTGAGTTTTCCTTATTTTCCCATCGGTTCTCCTACTTAAACATGGTTATTTTTTTATGATTCGGCGCAGGTCTTCTACATCTCATCGAACAGCCAGACAGCTTCATCCAGGACATCCTCACATCCCTGCCTTCTACAAGCTCTAGTTAAATTTAATAGAATGGTCCTAACCATGGTAATAACCAATTAACACCTAGAACTCATCGAAGCAGTGCTAATAGGTATATAAAACCATGCAGCATAAATATATATTTATCACATAAAACTATTTAATCAATAAAAATTATTCGTTTGCACAATGAATTTAAAAATGCTTAAATGTGTGTTTTATTTAAATAAATCCTCTCTCTGTTAGAAATAGAAATAAGCAAACTCATATTTTATTTGTCAAACTTTTATATTTATTGCAAACACAAGTACAAAATAATAATATTTCGAATTATAAATATATATTGCAAAAATGGGACAATTTGTATAATCACTAAAATGTACATCAGTTCTAAAAATTTAGCTAATTTCGTAAACCGAAAATATATTACAAAAAAATAAACAAAATACCACATATATTGTACATAAGGAGGGAGTTTTAAACTAAACCGATAAAGATATAGTGAGAATTTCTTACAACCTTTTGGTTACTGAGATATTAGTGTAGTTAGTTGTAGTTGAGAGTTTCTGTTAGGAAAGATTCTGTAGGTTTTGTTCGTCTATAGTGTTCCAGCGGCCGGAAGAGCATCTCCTCGCACTTCCTGGCGCCATTTGTGTTCCGGAGCTTTTTTGTGTAAACATAACGAGTGTGTGTTGTGTGTTTGAAAAAATATTTTCTTATACTTAAAATAGTAGGTACATGGGTGCGTAAAAAGTGCGCCGTAGAGTCTAACGAACTAACTGAGCAAATGCTGACCACCAACAAGGAAAGGAATATCGTTAATACTTTATACAATATATACGAAATATTAGGTACGCGAGAATAAAATCATATCGCACTTGGCTACGAGTAAAAACGGAAACATGTTCGAGTGATAGAATTATTTCGTTCACTTAAGTTCGACATGGATAACGTCTAATTACTATGACACGTTCAGTATGCTATATAATAAATACGTATATCTGATTTAATTCTTGTTTTTGTTTTTGTTTTTGTTTTCGTATGGCTTTAAATGTTTCGATTTGTGCGACAAAAATTGACACTCTTAAATGTATTTAATCCATATATCAAATTCCTGTTGTTTAAGTGGAAGTACACAATATATATATTCATATTCTTGCTTGAAACTTGATTATGGGGCTGCTCTTTTTGTTCTTTTTTACCTTTTTAACGAATACGAATTCAAATTATTAATTAGCGAAAGAAGTTTAAAAAAATAAACAAAGTTTTTCAGTCAAAATGTTTGTTCTGTGTAGAAATTTTGCGAATGTTTTCAGTTTTGGTTTCCAACTGCAATTCGAGACCAATATTCCTCTTGAGTATGCTTAAAATCTTATCTTTCTTTTCCATTTCCTGTATGTTCATCTATCGACATGTATAAATATCATAATATCATATTCTTATATAAATCTAGAAGATTGGTGCAAGCAGAAGCTATCCGTTTAACACACATATCTTTTTTGCACATATATGTACACACATGGGAAATATCAATATCAATATTCGCGTTATCTATACTTTATATACAAAAATTACCTAAACTATTACATATACACCAATATCTATTCGAATGTCTTTATGTACTTCGATACATAGGCTGATATTTCTATGGGGTCTTTTGCTGGAAGAGATTCAGCAGCTTAAGCCGGGTGGTTGGCCACGTTCTGAACCCGTTGGGCGCGCATAAAATGCCGGGCATTTAGGGGATATTGACGGGAATAGGATATGAGGGTGGAGCCCAGAGCAATGCTGAGGGGTGCCCTCGAGCGACCTGGCAGACTGACGAACACCGTGCCCACGGCGGCCAGGTTATCGGATGTGGGTTCGACAGCCACAAGCATGATGTGTGGATCGTGTCCGCGGCGACTAGAAGTGTGATGTATGACAACATTACCGTGAAAATCTCCTCCAGCTTGCTCTGTTTGCTGGAGAAGTAAAGCCTGGCGGGCTCGCTGGCGCATTACTCGCGACGAGGAGGAGGAGGCGTTCGGTTGCGGGCTTTCCATATCGAGGCTGCCGGAGGCCAAGAAGATCTGGGCAAAGGGACGCTTGGCTAGATGAAGCATCTCCACCACATGCTGCCTCCTGGCTCGTCTGATGTCCGCCGCCTGCTTCACCTTCCACACAATCACACAGACGGCTAGGAAGAGGAAAAAGCAGGAGAAGAACACCGAGAAGAACACAAACAAATCAATGTGCAGCTGATCTTGGCGGAATACCACCGACCCATAGCTCGGTTCCGGCCCCGAACTGGCCCGAAGGGCAATAAAGAATCGGGTGGCACTGAGGTTATGAGCATGCTGCGGCAGAGTGAGAACCAGGCGGTTCCTCAGCCCAAATAGCCGGAGCAACGTATTGCAGTGGTTCAGGGTTACATGGGTACTCAGATCCTTGGCGTGCTGATCCTTTACAATAAAGTTGTGGCCCCCGTGGCTCTTGCAATCCTGCAACTGCGGTATATAGTACGGATTGGCCCCTATCCGTTCACCTCCTCCTCCTCCGCCAACGCCAAGGCCTCCGCCTCCAATGCGACGCTCCGGAGCAAACAGTTTCTGAATGGTGGCATTATCATGCCTTGGCAGAGCGACATTAAGTGGATGCTCTCGTTTCATCTTTGGCCCCCAGTTGTATCGGTTGTCCAAGAAGATCTCATGAAAGCCAGTCGTCTCATTATTCTCAACTATAAAGGAATCGTCTTGAGGCGACATGAATACGTCCAGTTCCCCTTGGGTGACGTCGATAGTGATGCGAATGTCCACATTCATAAAGCGCGGCTGGATGACGAAAAACACCGTCTGTCCGGGTTTAAGGGCAGCTGGCTTTGATTTGCATTCCTCTGTGAAGACAGCAGATGGAGGTGAGTACCAAATTATATTAACTTATCTTTAAATATTTACCAATTGGCTTGGCATCGAAGCACATGCGCGACTCGACGGTAATCTGCTTGTAGCACTGGTGGCCATCAGTGGGGTTGCCTGCGTAGGAGTCCCGACACTTGGAGCACTGAACCATCCAGCACAGCTGGGCCGAGTTCTTACCCCCGCCCGCAGTGCAGGTGGCATCGCTTTCTGTATTGTTGGCACAGTTGCACTTCTCGCCTGTGACCGGGTCGCAAACATTTCCATGGCCATGGCACTGACAGGGGCGACACTCCTTCTGCAGATCCTCGCTCCCTCGGAAGAAGCCAGTCAAACAAGTGTCGCACCGATCCCCGGCGGTGTGGTTGCCGCACCTCAGGCAGGTGGCGTTGTGTGCAGGACCTTCGGGAAGAATCCTCTCAAGCTCGGAGCGTGTCATATTGAAGAAGGCGGGATCTGCATCGTACGCCACACACACGTCGCTGTGGCCATGGCAATAGTCCTGGCATGGCTGGCAGGCATGACCTTCGCGGGGGTTGCCCACAAACAGAGGCTGGCACTTTTCGCACTGCTCGCCCATGGTATTGTTGTGGCACTTCAGGCAAATGTCCAGCCGGCTGCTCGATTCACAGTTGGAATGCCCGTTGCACAGACACTGAATGCTGCAGTTGGCGCCTACATAGCCAAAGTCACATTGGCACTGATCCGGACTGACGCAGCTTCCACGGACACAGCCCTGGCTGCAAACGGGCGAGCAAGTTCCATGCTCTTCGCGATATCCTTGGGCACAGACACACTTGTATCCCACTGCCGTATCCAAGTCTATGCATTGCTCCGAAACAGCGTCGCAGTTGTGATGGCCATTGATGCACTCGTTCTCCGCTGGACATTGGACATAGTGCCATGACACTACATCGGCGTTGGTCAAGTGGGAATCGTTTCGCCAGCTGGAGTATATCAAGTCGCACGTGGACCCAGATGGATGCTCTTGTTTGTGCTCCAGAGCTCCCTCGGTACAGATACCATCGCCGTTGTGACCCTCGCGGGCGCACCAACCACAATGGGCATGCTCCAGGCAGCTGGAACATTGGGTGTACACGTGACAAGGTTCTGGGCACCGCTCCATTTCGCTGGCCTCCAACACTAATCCACAGACGCCACCGGCGCAAAGCAGCGGTTGGGAATTCGGGGCCATGCACGAATTCAACATGGTGGACCACTTGCATTCGTTGGGAACGAGGGTCTGGGTCAAACAGCTGGTGCAGTTGGCATGAGTGTGGCATGCCTGCGGACAGTTTTCTACTAGTCGATATTGGTTCTTCTCGACCAGCTCCCTGGCAATGCATTCCACGGTGCCTAGTTCGTTTCTCGCCCAGTTGCACAGCGGCTGCAGCATGCAGCTCTCGCAGCTTAGTTGGTAGCACTGTGGAAGAGGGCAAAGCCCCAGAACTCCAACGCTCAGTTCCTGGTTGCACCAAGCACTTCGCCAGCCACAATCCATGCCGGCGGGAACACACCGGCCCCTGATACCGCACTCGTCGCACCACTGGCACACCGGAGCCACCTCCTGATGCGACGGCCAAGCGGCCAGGCAAGCGCCGCAGCTGGTAAAAATGGAGCAGTTTCGGTTGGACATCCATTCATCATTGCAGACTGCTCCGGTGTTGACCACGAGTGTGCCGTTGTGGTTGGCACACGGTGTCCGTCCGTGACTAAAGCAATGGCTGCTGTAGCTGTACGTGTTCTGGATGGTGCAGTAGCTGCAACCCATATAGTGGCGACACTGGTACTTCCCGCCACTCCATAGCTGGCAGATGTCATCGGGGAGAGTAATCCTAGTGACGTGGCTGTGCGTGGAGCTACCGTCCCACCCGCCGATTACGAATATTACCCCCGTGTCGGGATCGATGGCCATGTCCTCTGCATAACTCGACGCCGGCATCCGACCAATGAGCTCCACATCTTCGGTTAGACGCACCCACTGATTGCAGGCATAGACATAGGCAATCAGAACATCTGTTCCATTGAATGGTTGAGTTCTTCCGCCGTAGATTATCATATAGTGCTCTGTGCTTACTGCCGAGTGAAAGTAGCGTGCCCGGGGAAGTTGTGTTGCCGGTGCATTTAGTTCTCTGAAGCTAGGTAGCTCCGTCCAGCTAAGCTTTTGCAAGTCAAGAGCGTATAGATTGCTCTGCGGTTCATTAGAATACCCTCCGAACACGTAGACGCTGTTGGTCTCCGCATGATAAACAGTACTGTGACCGTAGAGTACTGGCATCCGTGCACCCAGAGCCGCCAGATGCTGCCAGCGACCTGTGTCCAGGTTAAACTCATAAAGCTCTAGCGATCTGGATTTGTTTAGAGTTAGCCCGCCAATGAGGAATAGTGCTTCGTGCTCTTGGTAGCGCAGATGGGTCAGGGTATGTCCAGCCAAGGGTGGCGGTACTTCCTCCTATAACATATAAATCAGTTAGTTTTGAAATCAGAGTTTGATGGTTTGATACTCACCTGATAGTCAACTCCAGCCGACTCCACATCCACCTTGATTTGGCTCCAGCGCTGATTCTGTATCGAGAACATCCAAAAATCGTGGAGCATCTGAGAATTGGCACTGATGCCTCCGTAGATATAGATGATCTGTTTCTTTACGTATATTTCGGAGGCATGGAAATAGCGACCGAGTGGCATGCGGTCCTCCGGCGTGGAAGACTCAACCGTAACCTGAAGCCAGGTACCGTTCTTTGTGTCGAACTGCCGAAAATCGTTGAGGGGTCCATGGTTGGGCGAATACCCACCGAACATCCACAGCGAGCCCCTTCGATCGGCGTTCACCGAGTGTCCAAATCGTGGAATAGTCTTCCGCAGATGTTCAAGACTCTCGTTCAGGAATTGTGTATTGAACAGCTCCGTCAGCACAAGATGACTTCTCTGCACCAAAGTGCCACAATCGGCCCCAGCATAGTTGGCATTGCTACAGATGCACCTGCCGTACTCCATGTCACAGTAGCCCTGCATCCGTTTGGCGTTACAATTGCTGGGACAAATCTCGATCTCACAACGAGCACCGACATAACCGGAAGGACAAACGCACCGCATCCGATCATCGCAGATGTGAGGCGGCACACAGCTTCCGGCCATGCAATTCTTGACGGAGTACAAAGCATTAAATCCGAAGTGGCGTCGCTCGCTTCCTTGTTTATAGTAAACGGTGACATGGCTGGAGCGGGCTTCGATAATCCTTGCTGAGCTGTAGGGAGAACAAACCACCGCCAGAAGCTGATTTTGCTGAGTGGCCCCAGTCAAATCCGGCAAACTGTCGTATATATAAACGGCATTTTCATCACAGTCCATATTCAAATTCTTCCACTGGAACTCTAACTGGAGCAGGGATTTATCGGCATGCAGTGTCTTCGGCTGGAGGATCCACAAGCATTCGCGCACCTCTAAACTGGCACCCCACGGCGACCTATATGATTGATAAGAACCGATGGCGCTCCGTCCAATGTTGGTTAGGATGCCTCTCGATTCGCACTGGTAATAACACTGGCCTCCGTCGCGGGGATTACCATAGTAACCGGCGGAACATTCTTCGCATCTTAGACCCTGAGTGTTGTCCTTGCAGAAGCATTCGCCGTTGCTGACATTGCAAATGCCAAGATCCTGATTTCCATGGCCATTGCATTCGCACGGGTGGCAGCCCTGCACAGCGGTGGCATTTCCATAGCTTCCCTGTCGGCAACGCTCGCACTTCTCACCCTCGGTCCACGACTGGCACTGGTCGCACTTTCCCAGCCGCTCCATGCAAGTCGAGTGATTGTTGCAGCCACAACTAAGCCCGCAATCGGCGCCAGTCCATCCCAAATCACAGTGGCACTGGTAGTCTGGTGGCCCGGAACAGTTTCCATGTTGACATGTCTCGTAGCAGGTCCTTACACAACTGAAGCGCCCATCACCGACATATCCCCGCCGGCAGTGACAATTGTAGCTGCCCTGGGTGTTGGTGCACTTGGCCTCTTTGTGGCAGTCGTGTAACCCCAGACCGCATTCGTCTACATCCGGGCACTGGGCATAGGCCCATTCGGCATCATGGTGCGAAGAGCTATTCAGGGCCAGAGAGCAGTTTCCGGAGCTATAGCTGAAGTCTCCTTGCATGCAAATGCCCTCAATGGGATTGTCGCGATCGAAACACCAGCCACAACTCAAAGTTCGGAGACAGGAGGAGCAGTTTCGGTGTTGCTCGCAGGATTTGCACTGCTGCTGTCCTGGCTGTAGCCTCTGGATTTCTAGTACTTGCTGCTCCTGCGGCTGGCGACTTATCACCTGGTCCATCCACTCACGGCACATTCCAAACTGGTACTCACTCGTATACACCGAGAAACTGAAACACTGGGCACTGGCTTCGCACCAAACGCACCTTCCCCGCTCACCCAAACAGTCCTGACACCCACGACGCTCCCGACACGATCGGGGACACTGCTCTACAGATCGCACACTGCTGTTGGATTTTCCTAATCTTCCACATCGAGCATCCTCCGTCCACCACTCGCATTCATTACTTCCAGCGCAGGCCTCACAGCTCACGTAGTTGGTGCAATTGGAACACTGACTGGGCTGGCTTATTAGATAGGCCCAGTGATCCGGTTCTCGCCGACAAACCTCTGTCTCATTAACGGATCTCAAGTGGCATCTGTTCGTCAGGGGGCACCAGGAACACGAGGCGTCTGTGAGGCAATGCAAACAGTTTCCGTACTTGGTGCAGTCGCCAGAGTAATAAGGTTCCAAGTACTCGAATGTCAAAGCGTTCAGCTGGCCATTGTGTAGGTGTTGCAGTTCCATTTTTGTCTTTTGGTAAGCGTTGTAAATCCCATTACCACCAATCCGCCGTCGAGCCTGGAAGTAAATAAACATAATTACGTTCTAATTTGGCTGTCGTTTTTAGGCTGTTTAAATCAATTCTTACCTGAAAATCAATCAGAAACGGCTGCTCCGTGGTGGGAAGTTGGACGTTGCTGCAAGAGCTCTGGTTGGAAATTTGCGAGGTAATATTAACGAGCTCGTCGAGATTGAGACCCAGGCCGGCGCGCAGCAATGCCGTGGAGTAACTGGTGCAGATTTGCATGGCCGAGTTGTTCCATTGGTGTTGAGGCCGGACAAATCCCAACAGCCTGGCCAGCATCTCGCCCTCCAGCTTGTGCTCAAAATATGTCGTAAATGGCGGTGACGCAAAGTCCACCATGGTGGCGTTCACGATACCCACATAATCTGGCATAGTGTAGTTGATCGGATAGTGATACTTGATGTAGGTTAAGCCAGGACGTCGATCGTTACTAGTGCAGAGCGAAGGACGGCGAATCTCGGTGCCCTGGTCACCCCACCACCCGGAACTGTCTCCGCAAATGCCGTAGTTATCGTCACGATGATGGCATCTTGCATTTTGCACACACCACGTGCACTCGTTCAGTCCCAGCTTACTGGCCACGGAAAAAGCAGCAGGCGATTTCCCCCACTGCGATCCATGCACCAAACACGAGTGGCAGTCACCCAACGAGGGACAGATTCCCGGGCACCTGGTGGTCTGAAGATTGGTGGTACAATTGGCGCCAATGGTGCGACCGTAGCAACTGCTGTCCGCCGAACACCAGCCGCACTCCGGATTCGATAGACAGGCGGTGTGTGAGGCGTGTAATCGGCACGATACCTCCGGATTGTACATTGTATCCTCCACCCTCAAGACCTGCGGCAGTTCGTAGGCAAAAAGATCCGCATTCATGTTCCCATGGTAACCGCCAACAATCAGTAATGTATGATTCCGTCGTAGGGAAGCCGCATGGGCAAAGACTCCTTGGGGTTTCGGGTATAAGCTGTCGTCGGTGGAGACCACTTGATTGATCCAGATGTGACAGCTGAGGTGGTACCAATACATCTGGTTGTCGTAGCATATTTCATCCTTATTATGGCGGTGCGTGTACCCCCCAAACACGACCATATAATTTCCAGAGATGGTGGCAGTGTGAAAGGCCCGCTCCCTGGGTATATTTGTGTCTCTCAGAGCCGTTCGCGGATACAGGATCTCGGTCCAATGGAATTGATCAAGTTGGAAGGCGAATATTCGATCCGAGAGCTTTGAGAAACGTGCCAAACTGGTCATAATTCCTCCAAATATAATCAGCGAATTGGTAGCCTTGTAGTAGACTGTGGAATGAGCTGCTAGGCGAACATCGAGGGTCTTTCCGCCCCTTGGCTGAACCAGTTCCCATTGCGAATCCTCGGTCAGCGGCAGGGTTATGCGATAGACACTGGAGGAGAACTCTCCGGTCTCCAGACTTCCACCGAAGAGGTATAGGTATTTGTCAGCAGTTGTTAAAGTATGTCTTGCCACAGCCGGCGGCTTAACCACCGACCGAACGGCCATTTGTTTCCACTTCCCCCCACTCTCAGTATTGTTGTACAACCAGAGATCACTGTAAAAGCTGCCGTTTGCATGCTTCCCGCCAAAGATCACAAAACCCCCCGGCACTCGGTCTGCTGCATGGCCGTAACGACCATGCGGCTTGTGATCCGTCACTTCCTCCAATATGTCCTCCAGATACTCGTTCAGTTCTTCGTCCGTTGAATTGGCATTTACGATGGTAAGCGGCAGTGAAGAGCGTGTCCGACGCTGGTGGAGATTAGACTCGGCCAGCGTGTACAGAATGTTTCGAAAGAAGCTTACATCGCTGTTGAGACCCCAGAGTTTTGCCTCGTCCTCGTTTTTGTGTTGTAGTACAGCCTTAAGCAGTGTGTGATCTATTTTTTGTGGATGATAGAAATGCCGACGACTCTGCAGGGCAATGCCCCACTCGTCCTCCCACTGGCTGGTACTGAACCGATAAATCTGAAGCAATTCAAGTAAAACACGTATTAGTATCGTCAGACATTTATATCGTAAGACCGAGAGTTACCTGTAGTGTGCTGATTACATTGTTCAAATCGTAGCCTCCGAACACATAGAGAGCATCCTCATCCTCCATATAAACGGCAGTGTGGGCAGCGCGAGGAGTCATTCCCTCGGCATCAGTAGCCAACCAGCGCCAGCTGCTGCCTGCCGGATGGTCGCTCAAATCGCAAAGCCGGCCACTGTAGCCCTTTGAACAATGACAGATACTTTTCTGGCACCGCCCGCGTCCTTGACTTTCACCACAACGTTTGGGGCAGGCCTCATCCTCGCAGTCCGGCCCTACCCACTCGCCGTGGCAGACGCACTGATGGCCCACGCACTTTCCATGGTTGTGGCAATTATTTAAGCAATTTGATATGTAATAGGAGGCGCGAAAACCATCTAGTACGTAGTTCGTATCGCTGTACATGAGAATCAGCATCTGCAAAAGGTTAAGATAAGGAAATTACTAAATAAGATCCATCTCCCGATTAGTTCGACCCAATAGGGAATAATCATTCTCATAATCAGCATCGCTAGACACCGCGTAAACAATAAGGTGATAAGGAAAATTCCTTGCCAATTAAAAAAAACTATTTATGTAAAGAAAATTGTTAGCCAATCGATCTGCTATAGTTCCAATTGTTTGGAATACATATATTTTATTTTTCAACCAATTTTCTTTAGTTTCAAAGTTTCAAGTTTTACTTCCTATATTTTGCCTATAATATATAATTAGTTTGATTTTTCAGCTAAAGGATGGTACACTTACACTTCCACTGCGGGCCACTAGCCGCTGGGGCTGTGTCCGTCCACTGAAGCTCCCCAACAGCGTCGAATTGAAGGAGTCTCCATCGTAGACGTAGATGTAATCGTAGGAGCACTCGGTACCCATGCTGTGGAACGTCAAGGTAATAAACTGGCTGTCATTTCGCGCCTTAATCAACCACTCGCAATGCGAATCCTGGGTGTAGTTGTGTCCAGAGGGTCCGTCACTGATTTCACCGAATGGCTCCGTAAAGACCTTTCGACTGCGATCGCACGGCACCGGGGGTGGGACGTGAAGCTGCTCGGAAGGCAGAGGCACCAGCAGCGTGAGCGTCCAGAATGTCAAGGTTGCCAGCAACGCGTACATTTTTCGCATTTTAATTGCTCACTCTTTATGCTAATTTTTCGGGCATAGCAGTCGCAATGTAGCCTCTAATCACTGAGCCGTTTCTGGGCTATTAGACTCCTTGCAGGCTACGTCCGCCTATTGCTTCCATTGCACACGGATTGGCTCTGGGCCCGGGCCACCAGCGGGAACGCTTTCGGCAACTTGAGAATGACTTTAGTTTCAATAATTTTTGCCAAAAAATTGATGAAAATATTCCAATTTATTTACAGGTGAGGGGAAAGTGTTGTGAGGCGTTGGTGTTCCAGTGCTGAAAAAGCGTTGCGGAACCGGTGTTGATAGTGCAGAAAAACTGTAACAGCTGAGAGGACTGTCAACTTCCAACATTATAAAAGCTAAATATTTTGAAACTAAAATGTATAATTTTTAAATCAAAATTCCAAATACATTTAAAAATGTATCATTCAATTAAATAAGAAGGCACCAAAAATATCTTCTTCGCATTATCATTTTATGAGAAAAATATTAATCGGAATGGGCACACTAAAATTTTGTAAACAACAACAGTACCACGCGGAATCTTAAAAGAAAACAAACAATGCAAAGCTCAAAAGTAGGTAAAATGAAATAAATTTTAGCATATTTTAATATTATAACGTATTCCACAGAAGTCTAAAAAATCTAAACACACCAAAAAGTCGAAGGCACCGAAGGATTCCGCAGTTTCCATTAAACTAACGGCGATGCATCGCAAACAAAAAGAAGTAGCCCGCGTGCTGGCTCTGAAGCAAGAGATCCTTTTAAAATCGCAGGTGTCATATTTGGAATACTTGGAAATACGGGCGGAGATTGAAAGACTTAATGGCTTAATGGACACATTTTTGCGACGAGTGGAAAAATTAAGACAACAAGACAAGTAGCTTATAAGCATTTTAATTGTGAACATAAAAGTAACACAAAACGTCACTTAAATGTTGTTTTTATGTAAGATAATAAATGGTAGTGATCTTGTTGGTGTAAATCCTGACTTAGGCTGGATTTGCAGTGGAGAAGCCAGCACCTGGTTTTCCGCAAACGTCCCATAGGCGAGAAAACTCCGATTGGAATCTGGCACACAGATACTCGTCCGTTGTGATAAATATGTTCTCCCAGTTTAAGGTGAATCCTTGCCGTGTCCAATTGACCGACCCAGTGATCGTAACGCCGCAAGTCGGACCCTTCTGCTTTGATTTTTTTTTCCCTAAAATCTCCTTTACACGGTCTGCACCGTCGATTACACAGAATTTGTTGTGCATCATGAATGTCGTCAAGGGTCCACGTACCGGTACATCAAAACCAGCCATGACAGCGATCTGCGACCCGGCGGAGCTCATCATTTCCTTGTCGGTGAGTATCCGTATTTTTACCCCACGACGCAGGGCCCTCAGGAAGGCATCCGACAAAACTATCGACGTAAATGTGTAAATGGCTACATCAATAGAGTATACTGCCCCGTCGATGAGCTCCACAATCGTTTCCACATTCCTTACAGCGCAATATTCGTTAGGACAAGTAAGAGCTCCTGAGCGGTTAAACCCTGCGTGATGTAGTGCACAGGTTTGGCCCAGCTCGTTGAACATCAGAACTTTATTGACAGTCGGCTTTTTCTTAGATCTCTTTGCAAACTTAAATCCGAGCCATATCATCTCGCAAGTAACTACGACGGCGAGTGAGACATAAGTTGAATGTTGCTCAAAAAACTTTATTACAAAGCTCATAACTAAATGTTTGATTATTCCGGCGGGCTTATTTCAAACAAGAATTGACCTTAGGTATGGAAGAAAGAAATTTATTTATGAGTGGGTAATTTAGCTACCTGCCTTGCCAAGTATTCTTACAAGCCGCAGGTCTCAAAGACGCAGTTTATTAATAAATATTGATGTGCTCAGCGATTTTTCAAATGTCACGCTGAAATTTTTTGACAGAAGTTAAATTGAAATCTTCGCGTTTTACCCGGATAAGGTAGCTTTCATTTAGTTATATCTGGTCACACTGGAAGACGCGTTCCTATTCGAATAATACTACTTAAGGAATTGATATTTTGATCAATTTGATAATGGATGATATAGATCCATCTACAACTCTTCTTCCCACCGACGATCTGCAGGAGGAACGCCGAGTCCATCTAAAGAATGTGCTCAAAATGAAACTCGTCCTGGATGAGCTGCGCCGCCTGGACATGGGCTCTCATCAGAGTCCAGACATCAAAAGAGCTCTCAAATTAATCTCTATTGGTGATTATATACGTATGGGAGAGAACCATGGCAGTCCCGGTCATGAGCATCTACTAGGTAATAGCATCTGAATGGCATTTTATTAGCATTTTCACTAATCCATTTGGTTTTTCTTTTAGATCTTCAGGTCTTTAACAGTTTTCCAGCCCTGAGCTACTCCG
The DNA here is from genome assembly GCA_035047325.1 of Drosophila vallismaia. Lineage (NCBI taxonomy): Eukaryota > Metazoa > Arthropoda > Insecta > Diptera > Drosophilidae > Drosophila > Drosophila vallismaia. The sequence goes on along the minus strand of JAWNPU010000090.1, from coordinate 18,607,463 downwards.
ACCGTAAGGCGGTACGCTCAAGACTGTCCGCACAACTAAGGAGCACTCTGCAACCCATTGACGATTTGGGCGAAAAAATACGGCAAGAGTTCCCGGATGCTTTTGCTCGCGATGCGGACTTGAGCACCGACCAAGTGGAGATCATAAAACTGGAGGAAGAGCACCGCAAAAGTCTAGAGCAGCTGGTGGATCTGCTGGAACGCAAGTGCTCCCTCCTAAAGGGTGCCGCCGACCTGAAGTTGGGCCAGCACTTGGGCAATGAACTGAAACTGCAGCAGGCGCAGGCGCAACTCGTTCAAACAAAGGCGGAACTCCTCCGTGGTTTCTTTGTTCACCAAGCAGCCACAATCACCGACCATAGCGTCAAGGCGCACAAGGAGGTGGAGACGCACCTGGAAGAGCTGTTGGCCTCTAAAAATGTTACAATAAAAAACTAAAAAAATATTGTTTATATTAAGAAAGTTTAATTTAATTTTGTCACATTAAAATAAAATTAATTGGATTTGGTTTTTGTCATAATATAATCTAATGCTTAGAATATATTTGTATCCATCTTCTTCACAATTATTTGGGCTTAACAGTTTTTAAATTAATTAACTTTAAACTTCAAATGAATGTTGTTTTTAGAAGCCAGGTTGGCAGCTCCGCTTGACAAATAGTTGGCAGTGCTGCCGCCAATTGTAAACAAAAGAAGCTTTGCAATTGATTTTAAAATATACAAAAAATAAAATGACAGAAGCAAATTCAGGTGGGACGGATTTTCAAGAGGAAAACCCATCCCCCGAGGAAGATTCAACAGCCCAATCACCATCCGAGTTAGTCGAAACGACAATTGTAGCAAAGGCCGGTAACACGGAGGATGAAAACGACTGCAATTCCGTGGACAGGGACGACTCTGCGAGTCTGTTTAGCTCCACGACAACCACAACTAGAAGTAAATCGCCCAACACGCGTAAACTGAACCGTCTGTGTCGGCGAATTAGGGCTCCAAAATTGGTGCAGCCACTATATAAGTACAAGTAAGGAGCTCTATCAAAAGTAGTTATGGCAACTTAATCCTAGATGCTTTCCAGCTGCCATGTACGGGAGGATCACAATCACCAGATATTCGGTGTGCAGTTCAATCCGTTTTTGGACAGGAGCCATCCCCAAGTATTTGCAACCGTTGGAAAGGACCGGGTGTCCATTTACGAGTGCACAAGGGACTGTAGCTGCGGCAGCGAAGAGGACTCCTACCCAGGCATTCGTCTACTCCAAGTTTACGCAGATCCAGATGTGCGTTTTTAAACTTCCCAGTCGATCTGAGCTGCCCTAACGTTTTTAATTGCAGACCGATGAGAGCTTCTATACGTGCGCTTGGTCCTATGACGTCGCTAATGGTGATCCTGTATTGGCTGCAGCAGGTTATCGTGGGGTGATACGAATCTTCAATCCTGTCAAGAATCAGTGCTCAAAGAACTACATTGGCCACGGACATGCAATAAACGAACTCAAATTCCATCCGGTTCGCCCGCAGTTACTCCTGTCTGGCAGCAAGGATCATTCATTGCGGCTATGGAACATTCAGTCAGACGTCTGTGTAGCCGTTTTCGGCGGCGTTGAGGGGCATCGTGACGAGGTACTTTCTATTGACTTTGATTTGCGCGGAGACCGCATAATGTCCAGTGGAATGGATCATTCATTAAAACTATGGCGCCTGGATAAGCCGGATATTAAGGAAGCCATTGAGCTAAGCTTTGGTTATATTCCTAGTAAGACCACGGGTCCATTTCCCACGATCAAGGAACACTTTCCGGACTTTTCGACCCGAGACATTCACAGGAACTATGTAGACTGCGTACAGTGGTTCGGCGACTTTGTCTTTTCAAAGTCTTGTGAAAACTCTATAGTATGTTGGAAGCCGGGTAAGCTTTCGGAGCCTTGGCAGGAGATTAAGCCACAGGAAACGGCTACTACTGTACTACATCACTTTGATTACAAGATGTGCGAGATCTGGTTTGTACGCTTCGCTTTTAATGCGTGGCAAAAGGTCCTAGCCCTGGGCAATCAGCAGGGGACCACATTCGTTTGGGAACTCGACTGTAACGATCCCAACATGACGAAGTGCAGTCAGCTAGTTCATCCCAAAAGCAACTCTACGATTAGACAGACGTCGTTCTCCAAGGACGGTTCCATTCTAGTCTGTGTATGTGATGACAGCACCGTGTGGCGGTGGGATCGATTGAATTAGGTGTTTAAGTAAAACTTTCATGTATTTTACCACTTAAAGGTATTTATGATTATGTTGTGTACTTTGTTTTATTATTATAAAATAGGAATCACAATTTCGAAAATACATTTTTAAATAATCGCGCTAAAGGAAAAGGCTTGAAGTATTTTCTATTACTTTTGGTATTTTATAAAGTTAAACGGTCACACAAACAGCTGAAAAGTATCAGATTGTTTTGCTCCGCTGCTGATTATTTACCAAAATTGTTTAATAAAATGCTTACCGACAGAGTGTTGACCACCAAGGAGGCGCTGGTGGTGGCTCTTGGAGACAACTGGGAGCGCTACCGGTCAAATATGAAAAACTGGTTTCGTTGCCGATGGACAAAAGAGGAGTTCGATGCCGAGTCCCGGAAAATTCTTTCTCCCGACAAACTGCATCTCCATAATCAGTTTTTGCTGGCACTGCTTAACAAGATCGATGCGTTTGCCCCCGTTGAACACACTCCACAAGAAAACGTTCAGGCAAGCAACAGCGGCTCTGGAGGCAATCGTAGTAAGAGACGAAAGAGGAGCTCTCGCACTTTTGCCGAGCGCCTCAACTTTGAGATGTGTGATGTACTGGAGTTTGTGGGTGAGGACAATATGCAGGTAATACGGCCTCCGCCAAGTATTGGAGGTGGTGATCAGCAGCAGCCAATGCAGCAGCAATTGCCATCACAGCGCTATTGCGCCCAGGAGCTTTTCCTACCCGACGCCGGCTTCATAATGGGACGCTTCCTGATTGGTGCCTGGGAAATCGGACTGGTTTCTGTGGACGACAATGTGGCAATGTATGTAGCCATGGCCGTGCAAGTGTTACTCAAAGACCTGCTGGCCGCTATTATTAAGAAGCGCAAACACTATAAGACCAGTGGCGAGGGAAACTTTTACTACGATGTGGGTGCTCCACTGCGGGATCCCTCGCTGCGAAATACGGTTACTCGGCAAAAAGTGGATGACACACCTTTGGAGCTGGATAAAGAGCTAAATACAGCAAACTTTATGCGGAGGCAAAACGATGATGTAGTCTTTCTGTCAGCATGCGAGGAAATGTAAGAAATACTAATTTAAAAATGTAAATTATTTTAATCATGTTTCTTTCACAGAGTGCCCAGCGAGCGGACAGTGATCACCCTCAAAGACTGCCAGTTGGCATTTAGGGATCGCAACCTAATTGGCTCCCATGCCGTTTATTCCATTAACATGGAACGTCTCAACATGATGATGCACTAGTTTTCTTAAGATTCTTGATACTTATTATTAATACATCTATTTAATTTATGTATGTACAATATGCTAGTTCATAAAAAGATTTGTAGTTTAACAAAATTCGCGTGGTGGTGGATTGAATGGCAGATGCCCTGGCAAGAAGTATTCTGCTTTAAAGGCTTCAATTTCCCCAGAACTCAGATCCTCAAGGCGGCTATAGACTGAGGAATGTGGAAATTGCTGCTGCTGTTGCTGCGGCTGTTGCTGCGGCTGTGCTTGCGTCTGCTGTTGCATCTGCAACTGTTGTTGCTGCTGCATCTGAAGCTGCTGTTGCTGCTGCATTTGCAATTGCTGTTGCTGCTGGATTTGTAATTGTTGCTGCTGTTGCAATTGTAGCTGTTGTTGCTGAGATGGAAATGTTGCTGCCGCCTGTGCAAATAATCCATTGGGTGGCTGTTGTGGTTGCTGCTGTACAGCCTGGGAAAATATTCCTGGATTGGAGTTGGGCGCTTGGCCAAAGATTCCCTGTGGCTGAGCTTGTTGCTGTTGCTGAAAGCCACCAAAGGCTGGGGCTTGAGCCTGGCTGAAAAGGTTTCCTCCTGAGAAAGCTTGGGTAGCCGGTGGCTGTGACTGTGCTTGTCCAAACGCGTTAGCTCCGCCGACTGGGCCTCCGCCAAAAATCCCACCTCCGGAACTGCCACCACTCATGGCGCCTCCAAATATACTGCTGGGTTTGTTCACCTGGGCTGTGGCACCACCAAAGATGTTGCCCGAACTTAGAGTAGGCTTGGAAAAAATGGAAGCAGATGTATTAGAAGCTGAAACGGCTGCAAATGGATTGTTTTGTTGTGATTGTGCTTGTGATGCCCCTTCCGGAGTGTCGTAGATTTTGATCATTATGTCTAATATCTGGGGAGACATTTGTAGCATGGCCTTCATTTTGTTAGTGGCTTCCATGACTTCCCGATTGAATTGCTGGTGAAACTGGTCAAAATTGTTGTTGCGTTTTGCCTCGTAGCAGAGGAGACGGACTTCTTCGAAAGACTGGTCCTCGATGAAGTTGGGGAAGTTTGGCTTATCTTTGAAGGGGCCATAGCCGGAAAATGGCCACATCTTTCCGTTGAGGCCAGACTCCATATCCGCCTTAAGGTATTGTCTAAGCCAGGTAATATCAAAATAAAAACGATAAGCTGCCGGCTTTTGTTTTTCTTTAGCTTACTTGACGTCGAAGTGCTCGTTGTGGCACTTGGCTCCATAGCGACAAGAGCCCGTTTGAAAGAAGCGGCAGATCCCCATACCTAGCAGTTTAGGGTGTCCTTATTTTTCTTTAAATTTGTACCGAAAAGAAACGTTTCCGAACTAAAACAATTGCTTGGCAATACAGTATGGGTGCTAAATTTAAAATCAGATGTTTTTAGACCGATAACCGATATATTTAGATCGGTTAAAAAATACCAATTGGTTGCTATTAGTATTTTTTCGTTTTTACGGGAGTTCGCGGCCACTAGCCCAACGAGTATCTGAGAGATCGAGTATCTGGCAGATACAACGGGCAACGGACGCGGATGGAGCTCTTCGTGCCTCCTCTGATCAGCGAGGCAACTGAAATTCTAATTTTTTGCGAAATTAGTTAATGTTTGGTCAGGCATCGGCCTGGTAAGTGGGTGGCTTTGGCGTCGCGAGTGTTTTTTTTGTACCAAAGTCTATAAGAGATCGTTTGCAACTTTGAAATTCCTTGGAGCTTTTAAAGGAAAAAAATTCAACAACGTCCAACAGAAAAAAAGGAATAAAAACAGGCATCCCATTAAGGGCAGGCTGGAAAACTTGAGCCAATAAAAGATACATACAGGAAAAAAACGCGAATGCGCGAAACCTAAATGCGTGAGTTCGTTTATTTGTGCAGAGTGCGGAGTCGGCAGTTGTAAAACAAACAAATAAAACTGCATAGTGTGAAAAATAATTTGTGCTGTTCAAACAATTAGCCGCAAAACAAATGCCGCTGTTTGCGAATGTATCTGGTATCTGGTATCTGAATCTGTGTGCGAAAGTGTGTATCCCTGGAATGCGGCAGTTGCGCATGCGCAAATATTTGTGATTTGTTTTGAAAGGAGCGAAATACAAGAAGGCGACCTAGCTCTGGAGCTAGACCATATCGTTTGGGATTTTTTGCAAAACGTAAGTTTAGCCATTAGATTGGCCATTGCATTTTCCATTTTCCGTTTTCCGGCCCACGTTTGCCGTTGCTCCCTACCGATGCCGAAGCCAGAGCCCACGTAACTTGGAGTAAAAATACCTTGCCTCAACCCACTCGAAATTAACTCATTGCATCGGCACCGAAAATTGCTCTATTCTCTTCGAAACCCTGGAACGCCCACTTTGTCAGCGCTACGCCCACCCTTCCTTGTTTATTCTTCTTTTGTCTCTGGCTGCAGCTCAGGTTTGGTTTTTCCAATCCCAATCCCAATCCCCCAATCCAGCGTTTTCCCTTCCTCATCCACTTATCTCTCGGACACTACGGCCATAAAAATCCGAGTAAAAATCAATTTTCAAAACAAGCAGGACAAAAACACAAGCCTTTGGATAGGTGGCAGAGGCAGAGGAGGCAGAGGCGGTAGATCCAGCGACAATAACATCAATTTTGAGGCATTTATATGCGCCAATAAATTCAGCGGCCGATGGAAAGAGATGGTAAGAAAGAGGGGAAAGGCAACAAATAACAAGCAGAAAGATACACGACAACGCGCAACAATAAGACACAAGATCAAACGAAACGAGCGATGCTGCGGCTATGCTGCTGCAACTGCTGCAACTGTTGCAGCAACAGCAACGGCAACAGCAGCGATGGCAGCAACAGGTAAAAGCAGCGACGCCGGGCGCAATCGATATGGTCTGCATTTGTATCTGTGTGTTTATTTTGTCGGTGTGTGCGAGAGTGAAAGAGCCAGGCAGGGGGCAGAGGCGCAACACCAACCTGTTACATCGGCCGATGCAGTGCGCTGCATCGCTGCCTCAAATATGTAAAGTCAATTTCGTGTATCGGAAAACTGTAACTAATGCCAAAGCGTCAGCAGCCAGCAGTGGTATAACCAACATTAACCCATTAAATATGGAAAGGGTTAAAGATACAGAAAACTAACTGGGAATAAGAAAAACTATGATATTTTCTGTTTATATATTATTTCTAATAAAAATTAATAGAATTCTTTACTAAAAATCTAAAAATACACCTAATTGTGAATAAGAACTTTAAGGTTTAAAACCTTTTTGGGTTAAGATCTATGCCAGCGGCCAAGTTCGTTGAATGCGGCGGAAAATAAAAGACAGCAGAGCCGAGTGGAGTAAGAAATTTTTGTCAATGAAAGAAAACTTTCTTTTGGGCTTATCCAAGCCAGCATCGCTCCCGGCTCTTTCTCCTTTTCATTCGCACTCTTTCGTTTTCTTTCTTACTCGCCTGTGATTTTGTTTTTTATATTTTTTTTATACATTTTTCGTTGTTTAATTGGGCGGTTTTTAGATTTACGCGCCTGCCGCCATCTGCAACATCAGGTATTTCTTGGTTTCGGCCGGTGTTTCTCTGTCTCCGTCGTATCTCCTCCGGCTCTTCATGGTCCATTAAGACAATTTAGGTTGGCTTCTTTTTTTGTTTGCCTCTTGGCGGGAGGTGGAAGGCGGAATCGTGAAGGGAGGCGTCTCAGAAGGACCGCTCCCAGATGCGTGGGAAGATCGGAGAATTCGTTTGTCATCTTTGGTTCTGGCAGCTTGATTGGCCCCGAAGCTATCCGTCCAACAATCGACTGTCCAAGTTGCCGCAACAAGTGTCCCAGTTTATGGCCCGGCTAGAAGGCAGCTACTCGCACTAGAACTAGTTTAAGTTTCCTGTCCCACCAGCAACAGCCATAGCTGGAATCTCCTCCATCCCCAACTCCAACTCTAGCTCCAACTGCATCTCCTCCGCATAGTCACATACTTGTGTATACAGTTGTGGTGACATAAATAGTATCTATATTGCTTTTATAATAGATTAAATTTCCAAAAAAAATCTTCAATATATTCTTGAAAGACTTGCAATAAAATGAAGCTTCTTCATCTAAAAAATCGCGATTATTTTGAAGTGTTTTGATTGCCACACGCTTTTCCTTTAGGCCCAGTGAGGCCGTGGCTGTTGCTGCCGTTTCTGCGGTTTCCGCACCTTCCTGCCACTGCAACATGCCTCCTCCTCTACCGCCTGGCATCTAAGCCAACTTACTCCCCTGTTATTAACTGTTTGGCCACATTTTCTCACACACAGAGCAAAAAATGGCTTGCAGGCCACTTTTGCAATTGGCGCGGCGCGCCTCTGGAAATGACAAACGGCCATGAGGCCAAAGCCGTGGCTGGGGGAGAAAAGCGTTCGAGAAGAGGGCGTCCCAAGTGGAGCTCCACTAAATTACTGAAATCTAAAAATATTCTAAGCATTCCCGGCAAAATTGATTCGGAATAACTGTATCAGAATGTTTAAAAGAAAAAAAAAACCGCCAAGACTCCGCCCGGGATTCATGCATTCTTGAAATGAATGGGACCGGTTGGGCATTACGTTAACCGATCTAGATCGACATATGAAGTCAAACGATGCATCTGCCACTAGATAGAGCATTTCAGTAGCTCATAACTTGGGAAATTTGTATTAAGTCTAAAATTAAGATGCGTTTATTTGAAATTATAGTTTAGTTTCTTTGTTAATTCAGAAAGAATGTAAATTAGAGCTTCTGATTTGAACTGCCATTAGATCATGCGGCATATTCCGTTCAATTTGCGAAACGCTCCAGTTCAGGTTCATTAGCCAGAGGCCTCCTTTACTTTCCTTTCGATCCAGCTTCTGGCCAAAACTGGCCGAAAACGTTCTCCTGTTGGCCAAAAAGAGCCTCACGTAACTGTAACTGATTTGACCTCCCATCACTTAGCTACCAAAAACCTCCTCCAAAGCACAGTTTTTCCGCTTTTTTCCACTTTATTTATTTTATTTTTGATTTTCTGCTGCCTTCTGTTGCCTCCGCTGCCATTCTGACATTGTGAATGGTTATGGTTATGGAGGAGTGAGCCCCTCGATGGGGACGCGGAGCACCTATTGTGACGGTTTTGACGGTCGCTTGGCGGCACTACAGTGTGACCTCGACAACAAATTTCTATTGCATGCAATTTGGGGGAATATCGCATGCACAAATGAACATTAACACTTGGCGTACGTTGAACAATAAAAAAAAATAAACCGAAACTTGTTTGTGCAACAAAAACTAAATGACAACAAAATATTTAGTGAATAAAACATTCAAGAAGAGACACTAGGAAATACTCTTGGGTGATTTATTTGCAACATTTCATTAGAAGTACCAGTAGTTTAGAGAGTTTTTGGGTTTGGTTTCAAGGAACTCCAATTAAAAGACTTGGAATTGTATTACCAAATATCTAGAACAGAACAAATTGATTTCCATCCCCCATATTAATAGTTTTTCCAGCCTACTGTTAAAGCCTGAAATTCCCCAGCTTTTTAGAGTACTTAACTTCAAAAACGGCAGCCAGGGAGCAGGCCAACGAGAAAAAAAGTGCGCTTAGGAATTAGAAAGTACGCGGGCTTCAGGAGAGGCCTTAGCTGATTCCGAAGCTAAAACTGAGGCCAGAGCTATCGCTGAGCCGAAGCTGAAGCTGAAGCTGGAGCTGAAGGTAAAGCCTAGGCGGTGGGTATGTGAGTATAACTCGATTTGTGACTGTCATAAATGGCGGAAATTGTGGGGCTCGAGACAAAGCGGGCTTGGGGACCGAGGCTTTCTGGCTAGCTTTCTACTGCCGGTCTTCAGCTGCGGCTGCGGCTGCAGCTTTTTTCCAGCACCAGCCACCAGCTCCAGCTCCATCTCCGTCTCCGTTTTTCTTTCTTGCTTGACTATAATTTGTGCCATCAGCATTTTGTTGTCGTTATCGTTAGCAAAGCGAGTGAGAGCCCAGAAGACGCAAAGCCTCAAAGTCTTCAAAGAGTTGAAGACTGGAAGACTGGCAAGACGGGCAATGAAGCGTAAGTTTTGACATTTCTTTCGAGGCCTCTCTCTTTTGGCATGCTCTCCATAATTATCGAAGCGGAGAACGCGGTGTCGTTTTGGTCGTTGTGCCTTAATTTGGTCCGATTTTCATTATTAATTCCCACCTTGCTGGCCGCCCTCCCTTTATGACTTATTCAATTCGCCGCAAAAAGAATTTCTTCTACATGAACTGGCAAGTACGTAGTACGTGCTTGAGAACCGCACCAAAAGTGGCAACAACCGGCGGAGAACCGGCTTCAAGTTTGCCTCGATCTGCGTTTATTATTACACTTAATGTGACTTGATTTATAAACAAGAGCAGCAGCAACTCAGCATCCAACGAGCCGAGGACTGCCTCCTCCTACTGCTGCTCCAGGTCCTCCTCCTACCTCCAATTTGTGCCCCAGCTGTTGGGAAGACAACCGTTCGACATGCCTCACTGACCAAAAGATGCACCGTGGAAAGTCAATACTGGGTGGAGGCTACTAACTTTCAGCAGCATTTTTAAAGGCCTGAACTTTGCTGATAATATGATATCATTTTCTTCTTGTGTACTTCTCACATTCGTATTGGGTTACCTGGTACACCCAATTTCAGTATTAAGCCTCCTCTTGGTCATCGACGCTTTACGAACTGTCTTTTAATTAGTCCATAAATTTAATGTAAAGAGCTGTAATGCAATTCCTGCAAGTCTTCCAGTTGATAGACTTTCCATTCTCTTTCTTGGTTACGCCGATCCCGATCCCGCTCCCCTTTCCTTACCTTTCCTTTCTTGCAGCACACAATAAATCGTTCAATCCGGATTCCGGGTTCCTTATTCCGGAAGTTTGTTGCGCTGGCAAACAAAAGAAGTGCCGCCCCTTTGGCTGCTCTAAGCGGCTTTTGTCTCCGGGAAAGGAAATAGAATTTTTCCCCGCCCGTTACCGCCTTTTTTCTATTCTTTTGGCCGAAGAGATTGGAGATTCTCGTAGTAATTTTAATGGTTTCCGCTTTTTATGGCATTGCCCGGGTATTATTATTGGTAAAAAATTAATAGAAATTTAATTGGACGGTGGACGGTGGATATTGGTTATTTACTCAGACCATTCAGGCTTTTAGGCATTGAGGCATTCCGGAATTTACTGCGCATGCGCGACTTTATTTTGCCTTTGTCGCTAATTGTTGTTGTTTTTTATGGTTTCTTCACGCTTCATACCTTGTTTTTTGTTACCCGCGTGGGTGGGGGAGAGGTTAAAGCGTGCTAATGCTTACATAATGCTTTGTTTTCGGATCTCTTTTATTGTCTTTCCCTCTCGTTCCTGCACGTCTTTTGTACGTGAGGTGGTCTTCGACCTGGAAGAAATAGGCGATAGAGCTGAGGACAATTTGGGGCATCATAAATTATACTTTTCGTTTCCATAAACTCATATAGAATAGGGGAACAACAGAAAAGATGGTCTTTGATAAGTTTCTGATGGAAATAAATCTCTTTTTTGGGCTAAATAGGGATCATTTGATCTAGTTCTGGGAAAGTTATGAAAATACCATTGAAAGTATATCTTTTTGTAGTGTACTTTTTTATTTAGAAAATTAATTTATTTATAAATCCGATTAGTTGAAATCTGCGGAATCCTCCCACACTTCAGTTACCAAGTAATCCCCAAATATCACTCCAGATAAAGCACGTGCTCTCCAGATTATCCGCCCACATTTATTCAAATATTGTTTATTCGAGAAGTGTAAATTGTGGCCAAAAAGAAATTTTCTAATAAAGTCACCAACAAAACGAAAAATCGAAAGTAGCCGGTCGGGTTTCGAATAGAACTTCGGCGGCAGTTCAAAATTAATGAAATGCCTGCCAGTAATAATAAAAGAATAGAAATGCGATGTAGAAATCGAACATTAGCATACATGAATTTATTTACCTTTATTAATTTTTGGTTTTTGGTTTTCTTGTTGTTTTTTTTCGGTGATGTGAAGAGAGGCATGATGAAACAAAAATTGTACGTCCAAGCTGGGAAGTAGTTTTGGGGAAAAATGTTTAGTTTGCCCAATGAGGAATGTTTTTCGGACCGCCTTCAGCTAGATGATAATTAAATATTTGTACATATGAAAGAACTTTACTGGGTTACGGGGCCAACACCGATAATATATACTCGTATTTTTGGAAAAGTCGAGGCAAGAGGGCGAGCTGGAGACGCTCTTCTAAGCCCGGCTTGATCTTGGTTTCTGCGCTTCTTGCTTTTTGCTTTTGGCCAGAATTGTGTTACAAGTCGCTCCAGTCACTCGCTGCTGGCCTCAAGATTAATGTTTTTCTCTACGCCGGAGACTCTGGAACATTTGCATATTTCAACAATTTGTTGGCTTGTTCTTTTGTGGCCGTTAATGTGGATGTTGTAACTGTTTTTAGATCCTCCCTCCATTCTTCTGAGGGCGTGGTAATGAGTTCTTGCCAAAAAGCAAAAAGATTCTTGTTCTGCGATAAATTCGAAAGTTACCGAAACCATTTTTTGTTTCATTTGTTGGCTAGTCTTGAGGAGCGTTACCTTTAGTCTTCCCCCATTGCCCATTGCCACCAAAGTTTGTTAATTTACATGCATAAATAATTTGCACAAAAGTGTTTTGCTGCCTTTGTGGCTGTTCACTGGGGGTTTTGCGGCATGAAATGGACAAGTTTATAGCTATCGACGGGCGGTCGAAGACTCGCAGGCTGGGAGGCTGCGAGGCTGCGAGATCTGGAGACTCGTCTACTCGACTGTCGTAAAAATCAAATATGCGACGTAGACTTGACGCAAATGATACCCATAAACCATAACAACGGAAAGCTGAGAAATGGAAGTTGTATTCAGACGATTGAGGGATTGGCGATTGGCGAGTCGTGGTTTCTCGCATTGTATTTGGTTTGGGGAGTGCCACGGAAATCGATTCAGGTTTTGGGTCCGTCCACCAATAGATAACGAAACCTACATAGGCGTGCTGCGGCTCATAAAGTAATCTACATATTAATTTAGTTCTCCCTGATGGTGTTTTGCAGCTCCACACATAATTAACCAGATTAGAGTCTATTAGACCCCTGGAGATTGGTCTTCCAGGGAGCGAAGAAAGCGAGCAAAATTCTATCGACTTTTGGAAGCTTCTACTGGTATATTTAATTAAATTATTTTAACCAGCTAACATAGACATGTTAAAGCGCAAACTATATACATATTATATTCCCACAGTCTCTGCTTTAGTTGAAAATAAAAAGTCTTTTCCCTCTGTGCCCCAAAAGCTTACACTTAAAGTCTCACCACAAGCTTGACTTATCGCTTAACCCTAACTCACTTATAATTCCTTTTCCCCGTGTAGTTCAGGCCTTTTGTTTTTTATTGTTAGCTTTTCGCATTGTTGTTGAGTTTTCGGTGAGTTTCTGGTGAGTTTCTGGTGAGTTGGTTGCCTACTGTGCTACACGCGGCTGTTGTGTTTTATGGCCAAAACATAAAAAGCCAAAGATGTGGGTGGCCTCGGTGCCTCACCATTCTCAAAGGTTATACTCAAATCAGCTTTGATTTTGGTCTATAATCACGGCATATGCATTTCAAGAATATCAATTTACAATCATAGCTTGGGTTCCTTTCCCAGAACTTGCCAGATCACAGTGAATCTCTGAGCAGAGTGTCACGTGCAACATAATCGCCTTTTGATGGTTACAAATCTTCTCCAGCCGGGCCCGTTGATAAATTGAACTTGGGTCTCGGAGGTGAGTCTTTTCAATGCGCGGATCCTTTGTCTGGGCCCCATTCATTTCGTTCATTCATGAAAATTTTCGCTCTTTCGCCAAGTGTTTGTTTTCTCCTCCATTTTTTTTTAGGTTTAAGCCATCTGTCTGACTTAAATTCGACTTCGGCGGAGGCAGCGACAGAAACGGCGACGCTTGTCGTTTGTCATTCGATCCAAGCAGTGAAGGCGTTTGGATATTTATTCGGTTTTCTCCGGTTTTTGTCGAGCAGCGTTTGAAAAACGATATATGGAAATGGAAATGGCGGATACGATGGTTTTTTTCGTATTTTTTTCCACCTTATACCACGCGTTTTTTGGTGCGTGCAATGCAAATCCAATCCCAATGCAATGGAGCATGACGACTCGACTCCATCGGGGACGACTTTCGGATCTACCATATTCTTCTATGGACTGTGTGGGTGTTCTCTTTTGTAGGTCTTGATTGGAATAGTGGTATATAGTTACCTTTGCTAGTGTAGGAATGACTACGAATAAGTAAAATATTCACTATCCTAAACGATAATAGCTCCCAGCTTTCTTAATATCTTGTCCAAAATTTCTTGATGATTTCTTGTCACACACATTTGGCCAAGAGTAAAGCAAATAAAGTTGAATGTTTTTGGCATTTTGGTAAGAGCATTGAGTAAGCCCAGTCTTGCCTCATCTGAAAAGTAAACCTAATTTGCGTACAGCCCACTTCCTTTATTTGTTTTGTTTAGTTTTGTTTTTATATATAGCCACCTCGGGTTGATTCGCCACCTCCAGTCTATCCCATTTCATTTCGATCCAGTACGACCCGTATATGTATACAATTTTGGGGCTTCGTCGCCGAGCGAAGCTCTTGCCTTTTCATTACGGCTTTCATTATCTGGGCTCGCGGTCAGTTTTGGATTGTTGTTAAGTAAGTGTACTTAACCCACATGACTTGCGGTTTTCTCATTTCTCACTGCCACTGCTGCGTGCTCCGTTGCCGTGGGTTAAGACTCGGTCGAAGCTCCGTTTTCTGACTTTGGTTGTCATCGCTTCCAAAAAAGCTGTCATTGCCTGGGATCTGGTGTCCGCGGTGTCCGAGGTGACCACAGTGCGTATGTGCGATGGCATAGAGATTTCTTAACCTTGAGTGACTTTGAGAGTTGGTTTTTGACCAGTCCATCTAGCAGTCCAGCCATCCAGCTATCCATCTATATTTATTTATTTTTTCCCTTTTGGCTTCACATTTATTAACCATTTGTTTTTCGCTGATTGTGTTTTTGGGTTTATTAAATTACTCGTTGCACGTGTGCGTGTCTGCGTACTTGACTCGACGCTCATTTCCTTAATTAAACACTTGTTTCACGGTCCGTTGGGCAATCTCATAAGGCGAATAATCCAAAAAATATGCCGACATCGAAAAGGTATTATAAAATAGTGGTATGGGCTGCGAAAAAAATGGCAAAGATTAGCAAAAAATCAAGCTGTTGGAGCTCATTTGCAGAAATAATGATCGGACAGCAAAAAATGGTTATAAATTAAAGATTATGTAAAAATGATCGATGGCAGCGATCCAGAGTATAAAAAAGTTGCAAATTCATTACATTTAAGTTTAATTTTATGTTTTTATTGAAATACTAGATAATATTTTTTTTAAATAGTACAGACTTTAGTAAATGAGTTCCCATTGTGTTCTGCATGTTGCGTGCTAGACCCTTGAGGCTTGTTAACTGGCTTGGATATCTGGCTGATACCATCTATAACAAATAAATTCATGGCTGGACCCATTAAAAACTTATTATGGTTTTTTGTATGGCACTCCGGTTTTATTGTCCATTGTCGAGGTAGGATCTGGCCATGAGATTCCCAGACTAGGACGGGAAGCCACCCACTAAGCATGGGAAAGTAATTTTCATAATTTTGCACTCCAACACCTCTACCGCCTTCTGTTCGAAAAGCAGAAGCTGCCCCTGGGGGGGAAAATCTGTCTTGGCTCGTTATTAACCAAGATTTACATAGGCCCGACTCTGACTTCGACTCCGACTCCGTTCTTGGCGAGCTGTGAGCTGCGGAACCCCATATTAAAATGCCACTAATTATGGCAATTTGTTATATGCGAAACCGAACTGAGGCCAACGCCTATGATCCCAAGTGGTTTTTGCCCTTTAAAGACTGCCACAATGGCAACCATTAGCCAGATCAAAAGTTTATTAGCAAAAGGAGAAGGAAGGAGGGCTCTAAGGGGCGGCAACACTCACCCATATGTTGGTAAAAAAACGAAAATTAAAATTATAAATATAAAAGAATAAATAGGCTGACTTGAGTGCGTCGAAAACATTCATTGCCGAAGGCCAAACAAGCTCTTACATACGCATATTGAAATAAATGTTTATTTATTTTTTTATATTATTTTTTATTTCCCTTTTCCTTTTTTGTTGTTTTTTTGTTTCTTCCCACTTGAGCTTCAGTTGGAACCAGGTGATGATTTGCTATTTGCTGGCCAGGAGGCGCTCGCCAGCCGCCAAGGGTGACTGGGAGGGAGGTTGGAAAAGGTTAAGTCGCAGTATGTGTACATGTGCTACAAATTGAAGGCTTTTTTATGGGTTTACCCTCGCCAATGAGGCTTACGAATTGCTTGGCCCATAGATTTGCTCATAAATTGTCAGATTATAGATCTTTGCCAAGCTTTTAATTAGCCATAAGGCTTAGGCCGTCAAAAAGCGGTTGTTAACCTTATCATATATGAATATTATTTTAGGGTATGGTACTATAAACCATATACAATAAAAAATAAGTGAGGGAAGAGCATTCCCAGTGCTGTCTCCCACTTTCAACGCCAATATCATTCCTTTAGTTTTATTTGCTGGTTGCCAAGCTTTTCATTTGCTGTTCCCCTTGTTTTCTCAGGGTCCAAACCAAAAATATAAAAAAAGGAAGATCCACTGGGGTGAGGAGGAGGCGGGCACTGGGGTATGGGGCAGTTGAGGGTTAAGTATTGGCATTTCCGACTGGGAGACCCGAGACTCGTCTTCATTGAAATCGAGCTGAGACTCAAACTCAGTCTGAGTCTCGATCCCAGTTCCAACTTGCACACGGCATGGCAATCAAAGCCAGCAAATCTACACCAAAAACGAGAATAGCAGCAGCAACACAGCAACATCAACACAGCTAAAGCAACAGCAACACAGCAACAGCAACAATGAGAGCAATATTTGTGCTCATTAAGCGTAACTGACACACGAAGTTTTTTGGAGGGTTTCTTCATTTCGCAAGTCCCCAAAAACTACGCCAACGGGACAGAGTCTCTTTTTTTCCGTTTCTGGTAGAGACTGTGACTCAAGATTTCGCCCTCCAGTCTTCATTCTTCCCCCGTATCTTCTGCGACTTCTTTTGCTGTGTTATTGTTGCCGGTGCAATGCATTGTTTTCATACTCTATCAAAGGGTATTTAAGGATGTTTCTTTATTAGTTATTTTCCACCAGATATCCTTCGACATATCTTTCCTCATCCTTCTAGTATCCTTCTCTAAGCTAAGACTAGAACTTATTTCCTATGAGAACAACTATATCCAATATTATGAACCCTTCAAAGGCAGAGTATTCGCATTATCTTCTCCCAACTTTGGCCTTCCCTTTCGACCATTTTTTGCCCGTTTTTGCATTTTCGTTTTGCTTTTGGCCAATTTCAGGCCCCCCAAACGGGCAGAGGGCGATTGCTATTATTTTGAGGTAATTCGATGATTTACAACTGTTGCCGTGTTTTGTAAGTTTTCTTTTTCAGAATGCCACAGATCCCACTCGCTGTCCGTCCGATCGCTGTGCGACTGTGGCAGTATCGGCTCCCCAGTGTGAGTGCAACAATGAAGGGCCCAACCTTAGCCACATTCTTTTGTTATTTTCGCCCGTTTGCCCGTTTTTTGCTGTAATTTTTGCATACCCCAAAGATCTGAATGAGCCCGATGGCTTGGGGAAGTGGTTGGCTTTGTCTTTCGCCTGCTGCGTGTAAATTCTTTCGCGGGCAACTTACATTTCACACCTGTTGTCATTTTTCTCCCCCAGATATTTATATGCAGGCGGAAATTGGCGGATCCTGAGCCATTTTGTTGAAGGTCTGGCTGGCAAGTTGACAGCGTAAATAGCTCAAAAAGGGGAGAGACCCTATAGTCTGTAAAATATCCAGCCCCTTTCGGGACCGTAACTGATATGCAGATGTTCGTTTTTCCGAATTTAAATTAAATTGATTATCTGGAACGGTCAGCTCACTTAAGGGATAAATATAAAATAAAGACCTCTTCAAGTTTTCACACAATTGACGAAAAGGTTAGACCAATCTTAGATGGTTCTGACGTAATACCTCATTACAAGCAATCAGAGAAAAACACCCACTAAATTGCTCACAAAAAATAACCATAATCATGTCAAGCTCTGAACTCTGCAACATTTCAATTTTCCCGCTCCGGAGGGTGACTGTCTGCCACCCATCAAAGCATGAACAATTTCACTTTCCAGATGCGAATGTGGCGATATGCGATTCAGTGCATCGGGTTGGGCTTTCGGTTTCCAAACCAGAAGCGGAAGCCATCGTTTAAGTCATCGCATATGGAGTCGTCATCTGATGATTAGACGCTTCAGCGCCAATCCAAACGATCCCAGCCAGAAATCATAAGACCCTGCAGTACACAGAAAATAAATACGAAAAAGATAACTTAATGCATAGAAATATTAATAAGGCCGAGCCGAAGTAGGATTCATTTTTTCATCTGTGCTCCGGCGACATTTTGGCGACGCTTCGTTGCATTTTGCTGAGCACTCCGTGGCAGATTGGCGTATGTGCCTCATGTGGCATGTCATGGCTTCAGTGGTGCGATAAATGCTCATTTCACTTTCTATCAGTGTCTCGCCGCAGTCTAATGGAGGTTTAATTATGCTACACTGGCGGCGTGCCCTCGCCTGTCGCATAAATTACACCCAGCAATGCCTTGATTTATTGTTTGTTTATAGGTTTTTTTATAGTCAGTGTTTGTGTTTGTGTTTTCATTTCGTATTTTTGCTAATGCCTTGCCCATTTTTTACTTGCTATCTTGCAGTGACTTGACATTATGGCGGCGAGGTCGTAGGCACCGGGAATCTAAGGCAATTGCTCGGTGTGGAGGGGGATGACAAAGAAAAACCGAAACCACAAAAGGCTAACAAGGAACCAACTCAAAAATGTCCGGCAATCAACAGCAGCAACTACAACTACAGCAGAAGTCATTAACTAACACAGCAGCAACAGCAACATCGACATCCACAGCAACAGCAGCAACTACAAACGGAGCCAGCACTTTAAACAATAATTTGATAAAAATAAATAGTGTTGACAAAATAATAGGCAAAGCCCAAACAGCGACGCAGGCAATTAACAAACTTCAGCAGCAGCAAATTCATCAGCGACGCTCCTTACTGCCGGCAACAGCAGCAGCAGCAGCAACATCAGCGGCAGCAACAGCAACATCGACTGCGGTAGCAACGCACCAGCAACACTCAACGCAACAACTAAGCGGAACATCGGCTGCGCAGTCGCCTGGCCAAAAGCAGCAGCAATCACACCAATTGCAGACTGTGGCCACAATACATCAGCAACACTCAACCCAGCAGCAACAGCAGCATCATCATCAGACATTGACTTCTCGCTTGCCTATTCAGCAGCAATCTACCAAGGAATTGCCCAATCTTACTGCCCAGCAGCAACACCAGCCAGCGCTGCAGCCACCGCTACAGCGTCGCAGCTTCTACCAGTTGCAACAGCAACAGCAACAGCAACACCATCACCAGCAACAGCAACAGCAGCATCAACAGCAGCAATCTCTTCGCAGTCCGCAGCTAAAGGTACCGGCACCAGCCCACTCCATACCGCCGAGATACCAGCCACCTCCTCAACCAGGAACAGGGATCCTCAAGCCCCACTTACCACTTAAATATCCGCCGGATATCCCGCAGCTATCGAGCATTTACATACCAGATTCGATTAAACAGCAACAGCAGCAGCAGCCACACTCGCGTTACCTGCAACACCAGTCGGCGGGGAAGGGCGGAGCGGCACAGGATATGCTGAAGTTTGTGCGGAAGCCCGATCAGGAGCATCCATCGCCCAATGCCTCGGTCACGTCCAGCGGCACGGGAATTCCCACGGCCAATGGTGGTGGGCGTTTGACCGTCGAGCAAAACCGCCAGCTCCAGTCGCTGGTGAACGAGCTGCGCGCCCTCAAGGAGCAAAACCAGCGCCTGCTGGACGACAACCAAGAGCTGAGGGACCTCTGCTGCTTCCTGGATGACGATCGGCAAAAGGGACGCAAGTTAGCCAGAGAGTGGCAAAGGTTCGGTCGCTATACCGCCAGTGTCATGCGCCAGGAGGTAGCCGCCTACCAGGTGGGTACTCAAAGCATTCCGAAACTTACTTCTTTAATAATAAAATCTTTTTTTTTCTCAAGAACAAGCTACGTCAGCTAGATGATAAGCAGCAGGAGTTAATCACCGACAACCTGGAGCTGAAGGAGCTCTGTCTTTACTTGGACGAGGAGCGTGCCCATGTGGCGGCCAATGCTTTGTGTGCTGGATGCGGAGCAGCCACCCGCAATGCCCTGCGGGACGATGGCGACGGCTCCAGCTCCAGCACCAATGCTGATGAGACCATCACCGCCCTGAGAAACTACGCCGAACAGCGCCAGGTTCCCCAGGTGAGCAAAAACGGCCTTTGTTTTGAGGATTTGAATCTTACTTTAACCATTATTTCTCTGCCAGGATCTACGTCATGCCAACTCAATGAACGATCAGACGCTTCAATATGTGCGATCGCTGGAACGGCGCATCCAACAGCTGGAGGAGGAGCGCACCACCCCCACGGCACATTCGCAGCAGACGACAACCATGCCGCAGTCCAGGACCACCCCTACACCCACGCCCACATCCGCCGTAGCAGCAGCAGCAGCTGTAGCAGCAGCGGCAGCAGCCACCAAATCAGCGCCCTCGCCCCTCCTTTCCAACCAACAGCACAAACAACAGCAGACGGCACAGCAGCAGCAGGACATTGTAGCCGCTGCGGCGGCAGCAGCTGCTGCAATTCAATTGCCAGAACCTATTGCTGGTCGCCCCGAAGCCGTCGTCCGAGCCCTCCAGGTCCTAGAGGTGCGAGAGCAGCTCGAGCGCGATCGATTGGGCAACCTGGCCGGCAGTGCCATCGATCAGATGGACGATGGCGAGAAGGCGCTTGTGCGGGAGATGTGCAACGTGGTCTGGCGCAAGCTGGAGGGCAGTCCGCATGGACCCACGGCCCTGGAGCCACTCTAAGCCAACCGAGAGACGGAGACCTCTCACGGTTGGATCCAACACCGGGCTAACCCCTAGACTTTAATGTTTAATGCTAACTTATCCGTAATATTTAACCCTAAACATTGTACAAAGCTCAAACCACAACCTAAGCTAAGCCACCACAAAAAAGCAAAAGAATACTCAAAAAATATATTTGACTTTCTCCAGCAACTGATCTAATATTAACTATATAATTAACTATAAATATCGTCTACTAAATGACACTCGAAACTCTGCAATATGCAATATTTGGCATTTGGTGTCCGATATTTATGTTTACCATTCGGCATCCAAATTGAGTTTTAACTGGTTTAAAGCTCAAAGATTCGGATGCGAATCGATCGATTTCTCTGTTCGATGACTTTACAAAATCAAATAATCAATGGTATTGTTGCTTATTTTCGATTTTGGACAATATTTTATTGGATCACTCTATTTAATTAGTTTGTAGCACAACTGATCAGTTGGTGGAGCATGCTCATAGTTATTTTTGTACTTATTGAAATCTTTGACTGTTATTTTGATTGCCAAGAGGCAGAATGTGTTTTCTCTCTTTGACGTAAAAATTTGCTAACTCAAAATATAATGCAACAAATATTTCCAAACTCATTTAAAGTCTTTTCATTGATTATTGTGAGATATAGAAAGCTATATAGACAGCTTCTTTAAATTAACTTTGCCTGCAAAACACATTTTCCTAAGCCGATAAATATATATATATATAAACAATTACATTAAAGTCTGTTGAAGGGTCAACCTATTAATGCTGCGCAAAATTGAGAAAAACAGTACTTAAATTCATGATGGCCGTACTGTAGCCAATCGGTACTTTGGAATTTCCAATATATTGGAAATTTTCAATGATTTCTTTTTGTTCTACTTTTCAAATCTTTTGAAGCGTATTGAGAAGAAATGAATTCCAGCCTAACATCATGATTTTTTGCAAATACCTGCCAAACCAGTACCCTCAGTCCTAAAAATCTGAAAAAACACCCACTAAATAAAACACTTGATATATCCTTTGAAATAACTTTTATTTATTCATATTTTTTATTTACAGGATGTGAAAACCTTACAGCGATTGCTGAGTTGGTCCTTACGTTCGCGTTTTCGTTCCTTGGGTTGCAGTTGCTACCCAGTCCTGCGACGGAAACAGGGATGCCTGGATTCAGAATATGTAGGAGTAGTCCAGTGGCTTGAAAGGCCTCTCAGGTGATGCAGTATCCAGTAGCATGGAAAACAATGAAATCCTTGTGGCAGAGCTGAAATCCTTGCGGTGGAGCTTAAGTCCTGGGTTGCAGTCCTGGGAGTATGAATTTCAAGATTAGTTGTGTCATTATATATTATTTATATTAAAGTTTTATGTTATTAATAACAATATATGTTTGTTAAGATAGGTATACATGTATATTTTAAATAAAACTATACAATATTTACTTTAGTAATTACTATTTAGGGCAAACGGTAGCAACATATTCGATAATTAGATAGTACTCGAAGATACGAATGCGGGAAGGTATAACGTTCGCCGATTGGAGGTAAACAAGCAAGGTTATGGCTAATTCGGTTAAATATATCAAAACGCAAAATCACGTATAAGCCAGAATGTCCTTTTCTCACCCTTTCGCTTAAGTTTTTAAGGATATTTTTGCCATTTTGTATCCGATTTTGCACCAAGATACCATTTAATAATTGGGACTTCATTTGCTGTTAATCTTCATCAAAGATTTCTTATTAATCGAACTGTAAGCTTTATAAAATCGTTTCAAACATCGCCATTAGAATCATATGTCCTTTTCCACCACCTTACTTAGCTTTTTTAAGGAATATGCTTGATACATATACGACAACTAGATAGTACTCGAAGATACGAATGCGAAAAGGTATAACTTTTGCCGATTGGAGGTAAACAAGCAAAGTTATGGCTAATTCGGTAAAATCTATCAAAACGCAAAACCACGTATAAGCCCGAATGTCCTTTTCTCACCCTTTCGCTTAAGTTTTTAAGGATATTTTTCCCATTTTGTATCCGATTTTGATAAGATCAGAATGGTATAACATTTGACAATCGAATGTGTATTAACAAAGTTATGGCAAATTCCCTAAAATTTATCGAAATTAAATCGTTTCAAAAATCATTATAAGCCAGAATGTCCTTTTTTGTCCTCTTCCTTCGATTTTTATTATATATTTACGCCATTTCACATCCGATTTCGATACGGAATACCATTTATGAAATAGAACTTCATTCCCCTTCAATCTGCATCAAAAGTTAGACAAATTGGAACAAAAAAAAATTTGGCTCTATTTTTCGCCAAAAAATCATGATGGTACCCCTTTTAAAAATTGCGAAAATCGGGTCGGATTTTGGTTTGCCAGATTTTTATTGGGATTGAAAGTACTCGAAGATACAAGATCTGGAAGGTATAACATTCGCCGATTGGAGGTATATTAAGCAATTTATGGGTAATTCCATAAAATTTATCGAAATTAAATCGTCTCAAAAATCATTATAAGCCAGAATGTCCTTTTTTGTCCTCTTCCTTCGGTTTTTATTATATATTTACGCCATTTTACATCCGATTTTGAAACGGAATACCATTAATGAATCGGGACTTTATTCGCTTTTAATCCTTTTCAAAGATCAATATTTATTCAAAGCGTAAACTTATTTAACTCTTATCAAATGTCACATTTAAACATAAACAATCCTTTCTCGACCTTTAACTTCGGTTTGTAAGGAATGATTTCTACAAATATATACCAATATGATAGTACTCGAAGATACAAGATCTGGAAGGTATAACATTCGCCGATTGGAGGTATATTAAGCAAGTTATGGGTGATTCCCTAAAATTTATCGAAATTAAATCGTATCAAAAATCATTATAAGCCAGAATGTTCTTTTTTGTCCTCTTCCTTCGGTTTTTATTGTATATTTACGCCATTTTACATCCGATTTTGAAACGGAACACCATTAACGAATCGAGACTTCATTCGTTTTTAATCCTTTTCGAAGATCAATATTTATTCAAAGCGTAAACTTAATAAAATCTTATCAAATGTCACATTTAAACATAAACAATCCTTTCTCGACCTTTAACTTCGGTTTGTAAGGAATGATTTCTACAAATATATACTAATATGATAGTACTCGAAGATACAAGATCTGGAAGGTATAACATTCGCCGATTGGAGGTATATTAAGCAAGTTATGGGTAATTCCATAAAATTTATCGAAATTAAATCGTTTCAAAAATCATTATAAGCCAGAATGTCCTTTTTTGTCCTCTTCCTTCGGTTTTTATTGTATATTTACGCCATTTTACATCCGATTTTGAAACGGAACACCATTAATGAATTGGGACATTATTCGCTTTTAATCCTTTTTAAAGATCAATATTTATTCAAAGCGTAAACTTAATAAAATCTTATCAAATGTCACATTTAAACATAACCAATCCTTTCTCGACCTTTAACTTCGGTTTGTAAGGAATGATTTCTACAAATATATACTAATATGATAGTACTCGAAGATATAAGATCAGAATGGTATAACATTTGACAATCGAATGTGTATTAACAAAGTTATGGCAAATTCCCTAAAGTGCATCGAAATTAAATCGTTTTAAAAATCATTATAAGCCAGAATGTCCTTTTTTGCCCTCTTCCTTCGGTTTTTATTATATATTTACGCCATTTCACATCCGATTTCGATACGGAATACCATTTATGAATCAGAACTTCATTCCCCTTCAATCTGCATCAAAAGTTAGACAAATTGGAACAAAAAAAAATTTGACTCTATTTTTCGCCAAAAAATCATGATGGTACCCCTTTTAAAAATTGCGAAAATCGGGTCGGATTTTGGTTTGCCAGATTTTTATTGGGATTGAAAGTACTCGAAGATACAAGATCTGGAAGGTATAACATTCGCCGATTGGAGGTATATTAAGCAAGTTATGGGTAATTCCCTAAAATTTATCGAAATTAAATCGTTTCAAAAATCATTATAAGCCAGAATGTCCTTTTTTGTCCTCTTCCTTCGGTTTTTATTGTATATTTACGCCATTTTACATCCGATTTTGAAACGGAACACCATTAATGAATCGGGACTTTATTCGCTTTTAATCCTTTTCAAAGATCAATATTTATTCAAAGCGTAAACTTAATAAACTCTTATCAAATGTCACATTTAAACATAGCCAATCCTTTCTCGACCTTTAATCAGAACTTCATTCCCCTTCAATCTGCATCAAAAGTTAGACAAATTGGAACAAAAAAAAATTTGACTCTATTTTTCGCCAAAAAATCATGATGGTACCCCTTTTAAAAATTGCGAAAATCGGGTGGGATTTTGGTTTGCCAGATTTTTATTGGGATTGAAAGTACTCGAAGATACAAGATCTGGAAGGTATAACATTCGCCGATTGGAGGTATATTAAGCAAGTTATGGGTAATTCCATAAAATTTATCGAAATTAAATCGTTTCAAAAATCATTATAAGCCAGAATGTCCTTTTTTGTCCTCTTCCTTCGGTTTTTATTGTATATTTACGCCATTTTACATCCGATTTTGAAACGGAACACCATTAATGAATTGGGACATTATTCGCTTTTAATCCTTTTTAAAGATCAATATTTATTCAAAGTGTAAACTTAATAAAATCTTATCAAATGTCACATTTAAACATAACCAATCCTTTCTCGACCTTTAACTTCGGTTTGTAAGGAATGATTTCTACAAATGTATACTAATATGATAGTACTCGAAGATACAAGATCTGGAAGGTATAACATTCACCGATTGGAGGTATATTAAGCAAGTTATGGGTAATTCCCTAAAATTTATCGAAATTAAATCGTTTCAAAAATCATTATAAGCCAGAATGTCCTTTTTTGTCCTCTTCCTTCGGTTTTTATTATATATTTACGCCATTTTACATCCGATTTTGAAACGGAACACCATTAATGAATCGGGACTTTATTCGCTTTTAATCCTTTTCAAAGATCAATATTTATTCAAAGCGTAAACTTAATAAAATCTTATCAAATGTCACATTTAAACATAAACAATCCTTTCTCGACCTTTAACTTCGGTTTGTAAGGAATGATTTCTACAAATATATACTAATATGATAGTACTCGAAGATATAAGATCAGAATGGTATAACATTTGACAATCGAATGTGTATTAACAAAGTTATGGCAAATTCCCTAAAATTTATCGAAATTAAATCGTTTCAAAAATCATTATAAGCCAGAATGTCCTTTTTTGTCCTCTTCCTTCGGTTTTTATTATATATTTACGTCATTTTACATCCGATTTTGAAACGGAACACCATTAATGAATCGGGACATTATTCGCTTTTAATCCTTTTTAAAGATCAATATTTATTCAAAGCGTAAACTTATTAAACTCTTATCAAATGTCACATTTAAACATAAACAATCCTTTCTCGAAGATACAAGATCTGGAAGGTATAACATTCGCCGATTGGAGGTATATTAAGCAAGTTATGGGTGATTCCCTAAAATTTATCGAAATTAAATCGTATCAAAAATCATTATAAGCCAGAATGTTCTTTTTTGTCCTCTTCCTTCGGTTTTTATTGTATATTTACGCCATTTTACATCCGATTTTGAAACGGAACACCATTAACGAATCGAGACTTCATTCGTTTTTAATCCTTTTCGAAGATCAATATTTATTCAAAGCGTAAACTTAATAAAATCTTATCAAATGTCACATTTAAACATAAACAATCCTTTCTCGACCTTAAACTTCGGTTTGTAAGGAATGATTTCTACAAATATATACTAATATGATAGTACTCGAAGATACAAGATCTGGAAGGTATAACATTCGCCGATTGGAGGTATATTAAGCAAGTTATGGGTAATTCCATAAAATTTATCGAAATTAAATCATTTCAAAAATCATTATAAGCCAGAATGTCCTTTTTTGTCCTCTTCCTTCGGTTTTTATTGTATATTTACGCCATTTTACATCCGATTTTGAAACGGAACACCATTAATGAATCGGGACTTTATTCGCTTTTAATCCTTTTCAAAGATCAATATTTATTCAAAGCGTAAACTTAATAAAATCTTATCAAATGTCACATTTAAACATAAACAATCCTTTCTCGACCTTTAACTTCGGTTTGTAAGGAATGATTTCTACAAATATATACTAATATGATAGTACTCGAAGATATAAGATCTGGAAGGTATAACATTCGCCGATTGGACGTATATTAAGCAAGTTATGGGTAATTCCATAAAATTTATCGAAATTAAATCATTTCAAAAATCATTATAAGCCAGAATGTCCTTTTTTGTCCTCTTCCTTCGGTTTTTATTGTATATTTACGCCATTTTACATCCGATTTTGAAACGGAACACCATTAATGAATCGGGACTTTATTCGCTTTTAATCCTTTACAAAGATCAATATTTATTCAAAGCGTAAACTTAATAAAATCTTATCAAATGTCACATTTAAACATAAACAATCCTTTATCGACCTTTAACTTCGGTTTGTAAGGAATGATTTCTACAAATATATACTAATATGATAGTACTCGAAGATACAAGATCTGGAAGGTATAACATTCGCCGATTGGAGGTATATTAAGCAAGTTATGGGTAATTCCCTAAAATTTATCGAAATTAAATCGTTTCAAAAATCATTATAAGCCAGAATGTCCTTTTTTGTCCTCTTCCTTCGGTTTTTATTGTATATTTACGCCATTTTACATCCGATTTTGAAACGGAACACCATTAACGAATCGAGACTTCATTCGTTTTTAATCCTTTTCGAAGATCAATATTTATTCAAAGCGTAAACTTAATAAAATCTTATCAAATGTCACATTTAAACATAAACAATCCTTTCTCGACCTTTAACTTCGGTTTGTAAGGAATGATTTCTACAAATATATACTAATATGATAGTACTCGAAGATATAAGATCAGAAAGGTATAACATTTGACAATCGAATGTGTATTAACAAAGTTATGGCAAATTCCCTAAAATTTATCGAAATTAAATCGTTTCAAAAATCATTATAAGCCAGAATGTCCTTTTTTGTCCTCTTCCTTCGGTTTTTATTGTATATTTACGCCATTTTACATCCGATTTTGAAACGGAACACCATTAATGAATCGGGACTTTATTCGCTTTTAATCCTTTACAAAGATCAATATTTATTCAAAGCGTAAACTTAATAAAATCTTATCAAATGTCACATTTAAACATAAACAATCCTTTCTCGACCTTTAACTTCGGTTTGTAAGGAATAATTTCTCCAAATATATACTATTATGATAGTACTCGAAGATATAAGATCAGAAAGGTATAACATTTGACAATCAAATGTGTATTAACAAAGTTATGGCAAATTCCCTAAAATTTATCGAAATTAAATCGTTTCAAAAATCATTATAAGCCAGAATGTCCTTTTTTGTCCTCTTCCTTCGGTTTTTATTGTATATTTACGCCATTTTACATCCGATTTTGAAACGGAACACCATTAATGAATCGGGACTTTATTCGCTTTTAATCCTTTTCAAAGATCAATATTTATTCAAAGCGTAAACTTAATAAAATCTTATCAAATGTCACATTTAAACATAAACAATCCTTTCTCGACCTTTAACTTCGGTTTGTAAGGAATGATTTCTACAAATATATACTAATATGATAGTACTCGAAGATACAAGATCTGGAAGGTATAACATTCGCCGATTGGACGTATATTAAGCAAGTTATGGGTAATTCCATAAAATTTATCGAAATTAAATCATTTCAAAAATCATTATAAGCCAGAATGTCCTTTTTTGTCCTCTTCCTTCGGTTTTTATTGTATATTAACGCCATTTTACATCCGATTTTGAAACGGAACACCATTAATGAATCGGGACTTTATTCGCTTTTAATCCTTTACAAAGATCAATATTTATTCAAAGCGTAAACTTAATAAAATCTTATCAAATGTCACATTTAAACATAAACAATCCTTTATCGACCTTTAACTTCGGTTTGTAAGGAATGATTTCTACAAATATATACTAATATGATAGTACTCGAAGATACAAGATCTGGAAGGTATAACATTCGCCGATTGGAGGTATATTAAGCAAGTTATGGGTGATTCCCTAAAATTTATCGAAATGAAATCGTATCAAAAATCATTATAAGCCAGAATGTTCTTTTTTGTCCTCTTCCTTCGGTTTTTATTGTATATTTAGCCATTTTACATCCGATTTTGAAACGGAACACCATTATTAAATCGGGACTTTATTCGCTTTTAATCCTTTACAAAGATCAATATTTATTCAAAGCGTAAACTTAATAAAATCTTATCAAATGTCACATTTAAACATAAACAATCCTTTCTCGACCTTTAACTTCGGTTTGTAAGAAATGATTTCTACAAATATATACTAATATGATAGTACTCGAAGATATAAGATCAGAATGGTATAACATTTGACAATCGAATGTGTATTAACAAAGTTATGGCAAATTCCCTAAAATTTATCGAAATTAAATCGTTTCAAAAATCATTATAAGCCAGAATGTCCTTTTTTGTCCTCTTCCTTCGGTTTTTATTGTATATTTATGCCATTTTACATCCGATTTTGAAACGGAACACCATTAATGAATCGGGACTTTATTCGCTTTTAATCCTTTTCAAAGATCAATGTTTATTCAAAGCGTAAATTTAATAAAATCTTATCAAATGTATCATTTAAACATAAACAATCCTTTCTCGACCTTTAACTTCGGTTTGTAAGGAATGATTTTTACAAATATATACTAATATGATAGTACTCAAAGATACAAGATCTGGAAGGTATAACATTCGCCGATTGGAGGTATATTAAGCAAGTTATGGGTGATTCCCTAAAATTTATCGAAATTAAATCGTATCAAAAATCATTATAAGCCAGAATGTCCTTTTTTATCCTATTCCTTCGGTTTTTATTGTATATTTACGCCATTTTACATCCGATTTTGAAACGGAACACCATTAATGAATCGGGACTTTATTTGCTTTTAATCCTTTTCAAAGATCAATATTTATTCAAAGCGTAAACTTAATAAAATCTTATCAAATGTCACATTTAAACATAAACAATCCTTTCTCGACCTTTAACTTCGGTTTGTAAGGAATGATTTCTACAAATATATACTAATATGATAGTACTCGAAGATATAAGATCAGAAAGGTATAACATTTGACAATCGAATGTGTATTAACAAAGTTATGGCAAATTCCCTAAAATTTATCGAAATTAAATCGTTTCAAAAATCATTATAAGCCAGAATGTCCTTTTTTGTCCTCTTCCTTCGGTTTTTATTGTATATTTACGCCATTTTACATCCGATTTTGAAACGGAACACCATTAATGAATCGGGACTTTATTCGCTTTTAATCCTTTACAAAGATCAATATTTATTCAAAGCGTAAACTTAATAAAATCTTATCAAATGTCACATTTAAACATAAACAATCCTTTCTCGACCTTTAACTTCGGTTTGTAAGGAATAATTTCTCCAAATATATACTATTATGATAGTACTCGAAGATATAAGATCAGAAAGGTATAACATTTGACAATCAAATGTGTATTAACAAAGTTATGGCAAATTCCCTAAAATTTATCGAAATTAAATCGTTTCAAAAATCATTATAAGCCAGAATGTCCTTTTTTGTCCTCTTCCTTCGGTTTTTATTGTATATTTACGCCATTTTACATCCGATTTTGAAACGGAACACCATTAATGAATCGGGACTTTATTCGCTTTTAATCCTTTTCAAAGATCAATATTTATTCAAAGCGTAAACTTAATAAAATCTTATCAAATGTCACATTTAAACATAAACAATCCTTTCTCGACCTTTAACTTCGGTTTGTAAGGAATGATTTCTACAAATATATACTAATATGATAGAACTCGAAGATACAAGATCTGGAAGGTATAACATTCGCCGATTGGACGTATATTAAGCAAGTTATGGGTAATTCCATAAAATTTATCGAAATTAAATCATTTCAAAAATCATTATAAGCCAGAATGTCCTTTTTTGTCCTCTTCCTTCGGTTTTTATTGTATATTAACGCCATTTTACATCCGATTTTGAAACGGAACACCATTAATGAATCGGGACTTTATTCGCTTTTAATCCTTTACAAAGATCAATATTTATTCAAAGCGTAAACTTAATAAAATCTTATCAAATGTCACATTTAAACATAAACAATCCTTTATCGACCTTTAACTTCGGTTTGTAAGGAATGATTTCTACAAATATATACTAATATGATAGTACTCGAAGATACAAGATCTGGAAGGTATAACATTCGCCGATTGGAGGTATATTAAGCAAGTTATGGGTGATTCCCTAAAATTTATCGAAATGAAATCGTATCAAAAATCATTATAAGCCAGAATGTTCTTTTTTGTCCTCTTCCTTCGGTTTTTATTGTATATTTAGCCATTTTACATCCGATTTTGAAACGGAACACCATTAATGAATCGGGACTTTATTCGCTTTTAATCCTTTACAAAGATCAATATTTATTCAAAGCGTAAACTTAATAAAATCTTATCAAATGTAACATTTAAACATAAACAATCCTTTCTCGACCTTTAACTTCGGTTTGTAAGGAATGATTTCTAAAAAATATATACTAATATGATAGAACTGGAAGATATAAGATCAGAATGGTATAACATTTGACAATCGAATGTGTATTAACAAATTTATGGCAAATTCCCTAAAATTTATCGAAATTAAATCGTTTCAAAAATCATTATAAGCCAGAATGTCCTTTTTTGTCCTCTTCCTTCGGTTTTTATTGTATATTTATGCCATTTTACATCCGATTTTGAAACGGAACACCATTAATGAATCGGGACTTTATTCGCTTTTAATCCTTTTCAAAGATCAATGTTTATTCAAAGCGTAAATTTAATAAAATCTTATCAAATGTATCATTTAAACATAAACAATCCTTTCTCGACCTTTAACTTCGGTTTGTAAGGAATGATTTTTACAAATATATACTAATATGATAGTACTCAAAGATACAAGATCTGGAAGGTATAACATTCGCCGATTGGAGGTATATTAAGCAAGTTATGGGTGATTCCCTAAAATTTATCGAAATGAAATCGTATCAAAAATCATTATAAGCCAGAATGTCCTTTTTTATCCTATTCCTTCGGTTTTTATTGTATATTTACGCCATTTTACATCCGATTTTGAAACGGAACACCATTAATGAATCGGGACTTTATTCGCTTTTAATCCTTTACAAAGATCAATATTTATTCAAAGCGTAAACTTAATAAAATCTTATCAAATGTCACATTTAAACATAAACAATCCTTTCTCGACCTTTAACTTCGGTTTGTAAGGAATGATTTCTACAAATATATACTATTATGATAGTACTCGAAGATATAAGATCAGAAAGGTATAACATTTGACAATCAAATATGTATTAACAAAGTTATGGCAAATTCCCTAAAATTTATCGAAATTAAATCGTATCAAAAATCATTATAAGCCAGAATGTCCTTTTTTATCCTATTCCTTCGGTTTTTATTGTATATTTACGCCATTTTACATCCGATTTTGAAACGGAACACCATTAATGAATCGGGACTTTATTCGCTTTTAATCCTTTACAAAGATCAATATTTATTCAAAGCGTAAACTTAATAAAATCTTATCAAATGTCACATTTAAACATAAACAATCCTTTCTCGACCTTTAACTTCGGTTTGTAAGGAATGATTTCTACAAATATATACTATTATGATAGTACTCGAAGATATAAGATCAGAAAGGTATAACATTTGACAATCAAATATGTATTAAAAAAGTTATGGGTAATTCCCTAAAATTTATCGAAATTAAATCGTTTCAAAAATCATTATAAGCCAGAATGTCCTTTCTTGTCCTCTTCCTTCGGTTTTTATTGTATATTTACGCCATTTTACATCCGATTTTGAAACGGAACACCATTAATAAATCGGGACTTTATTCGCTATTAATCCTTTACAAAGATCAATATTTATTCAAAGCGTAAACTTAATAAAATCTTATCAAATGTCACATTTAAACATAAACAATCCTTTCTCGACATTTAACTTCGGTTTGTAAGAAATGATTTCTACAAATATATACTAATATGATAGTACTCGAAGATATAAGATCAGAAAGGTATAACATTTGACAATCGAATGTGTATTAACAAAGTTATGGCAAATTCCCTAAAATTTATCGAAATTAAATCGTTTCAAAAATCATTATAAGCCAGAATGTCCTTTTTTGTCCTCTTCCTTCGGTTTTTATTGTATATTTACGCCATTTTACATCCGATTTTGAAACGGAACACCATTAATGAATCGGGACTTTATTCGCTTTTAATCCTTTACAAAGATCAATATTTATTCAAAGCGTAAACTTAATAAAATCTTATCAAATGTCACATTTAAACATAAACAATCCTTTCTCGACCTTTAACTTCGGTTTGTAAGGAATGATTTCTACAAATATATACTAATATGATAGTACTCGAAGATATAAGATCAGAATGGTATAACATTTGACAATCGAATGTGTATTAAAAAAGTTATGGGTAATTCCCTAAAATTTATCGAAATTAAATCGTTTCAAAAATCATTATAAGCCAGAATGTCCTTTTTTGTCCTCTTCCTTCGGTTTTTATTGTATATTTACGCCATTTTACATCCGATTTTGAAACGGAACACCATTAATGAATCGGGACTTTATTCGCTATTAATCCTTTACAAAGATCAATATTTATTCAAAGCGTAAACTTAATAAAATCTTATCAAATGTCACATTTAAACATAAACAATCCTTTCTCGACATTTAACTTCGGTTTGTAAGAAATGATTTCTACAAATATATACTAATATGATAGTACTCGAAGATATAAGATCAGAAAGGTATAACATTTGACAATCGAATGTGTATTAACAAAGTTATGGCAAATTCCCTAAAATTTATCGAAATTAAATCGTTTCAAAAATCATTATAAGCCAGAATGTCCTTTTTTGTCCTCTTCCTTCGGTTTTTATTGTATATTTACGCCATTTTACATCCGATTTTGAAACGGAACACCATTAATGAATCGGGACTTTATTCGCTTTTAATCCTTTACAAAGATCAATATTTATTCAAAGCGTAAACTTAATAAAATCTTATCAAATGTCACATTTAAACATAAACAATCCTTTCTCGACCTTTAACTTCGGTTTGTAAGGAATGATTTCTACAAATATATACTTATATGATAGTACTCGAAGATATAAGATCAGAATGGTATAACATTTAACAATCGAATGTGTATTAACAAAGTTATGGGTAATTCCCTAAAATTTATCGAAATTAAATCGTTTCAAAAATCATTATAAGCCAGAATGTCCTTTTTTGTCCTCTTCCTTCGGTTTTTATTGTATATTTACGCCATTTTACATCCGATTTTGAAACGGAACACCATTAACGAATCGGGACTTTATTCGCTTTTAATCCTTTTCAAAGATCAATATTTATTCAAAGCGTAAACTTAATAAAATCTTATCAAATGTCACATTTAAACATAAACAATCCTTTCTCGACCTTTAACTTCGGTTTGTAAGGAATGATTTCTACAAATATATACTAATATGATAGTACTCGAAGATACAAGATCTGGAAGGTATAACATTCGCCGATTGGAAGTATATTAATAAAGTTATGGGTATTTCCCTAAAATTTATCGAAATTAAATCGTTTCAAAAATCATTATAAGCCAGAATGTCCTTTTTTGTCCTCTTCCTTCGGTTTTTATTGTATATTTACGCCATTTTACATCCGATTTTGAAACGGAACACCATTAATGAATCGGGACTTTATTCGCTATTAATCCTTTACAAAGATCAATATTTATTCAAAGCGTAAACTTAATAAAATCTTATCAAATGTCACATTTAAACATAAACAATCCTTTCTCGACCTTTAACTTCGGTTTGTAAAGAATGATTTCTACAAATATATACTAATATGATAGTACTCGAAGATATAAGATCAGAAAGGTATAACATTTGACAATCGAATGTGTATTAACAAAGTTATGGCAAATTCCCTAAAATTTATCGAAATTAAATCGTTTCAAAAATCATTATAAGCCAGAATGTCCTTTTTTGTCCTCTTCCTTCGGTTTTTATTGTATATTTACGCCATTTAACATCCGATTTTGAAACGGAACACCATTAATGAATCGGGACTTTATTCGCTTTTAATCCTTTACAAAGTTCAATATATATTCAAAGCGTAAATTTAATAAAATCTTATCAAATGTCACATTTAAACATAAACAATCCTTTCTCGACCTTTAACTTCGGTTTGTAAGGAATGATTTCTACAAATATATACTAATATGATAGTACTCGAAGATATAAGATCAGAAAGGTATAACATTTGACAATCGAATGTGTATTAACAAAGTTATGGCAAATTCCCTAAAATTTATCGAAATTAAATCGTTTCAAAAATCATTATAAGCCAGAATGTCCTTTTTTGTCCTCTTCCTTCGGTTTTTATTGTATATTTACGCCATTTTACATCCGATTTTGAAACGGAACACCATTAATGAATCGGTGAATCGCTTTTAATCCTTTTCAAAGATCAATATTTATTCAAAGCGTAAACTTAATAAAATCTTATCAAATGTCACATTTAAACATAAACAATCCTTTCTCGACCTTTAACTTCGGTTTGTAAGGAATGATTTCTACAAATATATACTAATATGATAGTACTCGAAGATATAAGATCAGAATGGTATAACATTTGACAATCGAATGTGTATTAACAAAGTTATGGGTAATTCCCTAAAATTTATCGAAATTAAATCGTTTCAAAAATCATTATAAGCCAGAATGTCCTTTTTTGTCCTCTTTCTTCGGTTTTTATTGTATATTTACGCCATTTTACATTCGATTTTGAAACGGAACACCATTAATGAATCGGGACTTTATTCGCTTTTAATCCTTTTCAAAGATCAATATTTATTCAAAGCGTAAACTTAATAAAATCTTATCAAATGTCACATTTAAACATAAACAATCCTTTCTCGACCTTTAACTTCGGTTTGTAAGGAATGATTTCTACAAATATATACTAATATGATAGTACTCGAAGATATAAGATCAGAAAGGTATAACATTTGACAATCGAATGTGTATTAACAAAGTTATGGCAAATTCCCTAAAATTTATCGAAATTAAATCGTTTCAAAAATCATTATAAGCCAGAATGTCCTTTTTTGTACTCTTCCTTCGGTTTTTTTTGTATATTTACGCCATTTTACATCCGATTTTGAAACGGAACACCATTAATGTATCGGGACTTTATTCGCTTT
Source organism: Drosophila vallismaia (assembly GCA_035047325.1). Lineage (NCBI taxonomy): Eukaryota > Metazoa > Arthropoda > Insecta > Diptera > Drosophilidae > Drosophila > Drosophila vallismaia. Next base: position 18,571,448 of record JAWNPU010000090.1, on the reverse strand, counting down.
TAATCCTTTACAAAGATCAATATTTATTCAAAGCGTAAACTTAATAAAATCTTATCAAATGTCACATTTAAACATAAACAATCCTTTCTCGACCTTTAACTTCGGTTTGTAAGGAATGATTTCTACAAATATATACTAATATGATAGTACTCGAAGATATAAGATCAGAATGGTATAACATTTGACAATCGAATGTGTTTTAACAAAGTTATGGGTAATTCCCTAAAATTTATCGAAATTAAATCGTTTCAAAAATCATTATAAGCCAGAATGTCCTTTTTTGTCCTCTTCCTTCGGTTTTTATTGTATATTTACGCCATTTTACATCCGATTTTGAAACGGAACACCATTAATGAATCGGGACTTTATTCGCTTTTAATCCTTTTCAAAGATCAATATTTATTCAAAGCGTAAACTTAATAAAATCTTATCAAATGTCACATTTAAACATAAACAATTCTTTCTCGACCTTTAACTTCGGTTTGTAAGGAATAATTTCTACAAATATATACTAATATGATAGTACTCGAAGATACAAGATCTGGAAGGTATAACATTCGCCGATTGGAGGTATATTAATAAAGTTATGGGTATTTCCCTAAAATTTATCGAAATTAAATCGTTTCAAAAATCATTATAAGCCAGAATGTCCTTTTTAGTCCTCTTCCTTCCGTTTTTATTGTATATTTACGCCATTTTACATCCGATTTTGAAACGGAACACCATTAATGGATCGGGAATTTATTCGCTTTTATTCCTTTACAAAGATCAATATTTATTCAAAGCGTAAACTTAATAAAATCTTATCAAATGTCACATTTAAACATAAACAATCCTTTCTCGACCTTTAACTTCGGTTTGTAAGGAATGATTTCTACAAATATATACTAATATGATAGTACTCGAAGATATAAGATCAGAAAGGTATAACATTTGACAATCGAATGTGTATTAACAAAGTTATGGCAAATTCCCTAAAATTTATCGAAATTAAATCGTTTCAAAAATCATTATAAGCCAGAATGTCCTTTTTTGTCCTCTTCCTTCGGTTTTTATTGTATATTTACGCCATTTTACATCTGATTTTGAAACGGAACACCATTAATGAATCGGGACTTTATTCGCTTTTAATCCTTTACAAAGATCAATATTTATTCAAAGCGTAAACTTAATAAAATCTTATCAAATGTCACATTTAAACATAAACAATCCTTTCTCGACCTTTAAGTTCGGTTTGTAAGGAATGATTTCTACAAATACATACTAATATGATAGTACTCGAAGATACAAGATCTGGAAGGTAAAACATTCGCCGATTGGAGGTATATTAAGCAAGTTATGGGTAATTCCATAAAATTTATCGAAATTAAATCGTTTCAAAAATCATTATAAGCCAGAATGTCCTTTTTTGTCCTCTTCCTTCGGTTTTTATTGTATATTTACGCCATTTTACATCCGATTTTAAAACGGAACACCATTAATGAATCGGGACTTTATTCGCTTTTAATCCTTTTCAAAGATCAATATTTATTCAAAGCGTAAACTTAATAAAATCGTATCAAATGTCACATTTAAACATAAACAATTCTTTCTCGACCTTTAACTTTGGTTTGTAAGGAATGATTTCTACAAATATATACTAATATGATAGTACTCGAAGATATAAGATCAGAAAGGTATAACATTTGACAATCGAATGTGTATTAACAAAGTTATGGCAAATTCCCTAAAATTTATCGAAATTAAATCGTTTCAAAAATCATTATAAGCCAGAATGTCCTTTTTTGTCCTCTTCCTTCGGTTTTTATTGTATATTTACGCCATTTTACATCCGATTTTGAAACGGAACACCATTAATGTATCGGGACTTTATTCGCTTTTAATCCTTTACAAAGATCAATATTTATTCAAAGCGTAAATTTAATAAAATCTTATCAAATGTCACATTTAAACATAAACAATTCTTTCTCGACCTTTAACTTTGGTTTGTAAGGAATGATTTCTACAAATATATACTAATATGATAGTACTCGAAGATATAAGATCAGAAAGGTATAACATTTGACAATCGAATGTGTATTAACAAAGTTATGGCAAATTCCCTAAAATTTATCGAAATTAAATCGTTTCAAAAATCATTATAAGCCAGAATGTCCTTTTTTGTCCTCTTCCTTCGGTTTTTATTGTATATTTACGCCATTTTACATCCGATTTTGAAACGGAACACCATTAATGTATCGGGACTTTATTCGCTTTTAATCCTTTACAAAGATCAATATTTATTCAAAGCGTAAATTTAATAAAATCTTATCAAATGTCACATTTAAACATAAACAATCCTTTCTCGACCTTTAACTTCGGTTTGTAAGGAATGATTTCTACAAATATATACTAATATGATAGTACTCGAAGATATAAGATCAGAAAGGTATAACATTTGACAATTGAATGTGTATTAACAAAGTTATGGCAAATTCCCTAAAATTTATCGAAATTAAATCGTTTCAAAAATCATTATAAGCCAGAATGTCCTTTTTTGTCCTCTTCCTTCGGTTTTTATTGTATATTTACGCCATTTTACATCCGATTTTGAAACGGAACACCATTAATGAATCGGGACTTTATTCGCTTTTAATCCTTTACAAAGATCAATATTTATTCAAAGCGTAAACTTAATAAAATCTTATCAAATGTCACATTTAAACATAAACAATTCTTTCTCGACCTTTAACTTCGGTTTGTAAGGAATGATTTCTACAAATATATACTAATATGATAGTACTCGAAGATACAAGATCTGGAAGGTATAAAATTCGCCGATTGGAGGTATATTAATAAAGTTATGGCAAATTCCCTAAAATTTATCGAAATTAAATCGTTTCAAAAATCATTATAAGCCAGAATGTCCTTTTTTGTCCTCTTCCTTCGGTTTTTATTGTATATTTACGCCATTTTACATCCGATTTTGAAACGGAACACCATTAATGAATCGGGACTTTATTCGCTTTTAATCCTTTTCAAAGATCAATATTTATTCAAAGCGTAAACTTAATAAAATCTTATCAAATGTCACATTTAAACATAAACAATTCTTTCTCGACCTTTAACTTCGGTTTGTAAGGAATGATTTCTACTAATATATACTAATATGATAGTACTCGAAGATATAAGATCAGAAAGGTATAACATTTGACAATCGAATGTGTATTAACAAAGTTATGGCAAATTCCCTAAAATTTATCGAAATTAAATCGTTTCAAAAATCATTATAAGCCAGAATGTCCTTTTTTGTCCTCTTCCTTCGGTTTTTATTGTATATTTACGCCATTTTACATCTGATTTTGAAACGGAACACCATTAATGAATCGGGACTTTATTCGCTTTTAATCCTTTACAAAGATCAATATTTATTCAAAGCGTAAACTTAATAAATTCTTATCAAATGTCACATTTAAACATAAACAATCCTTTCTCGACCTTTAAGTTCGGTTTGTAAGGAATGATTTCTACAAATACATACTAATATGATAGTACTCGAAGATACAAGATCTGGAAGGTAAAACATTCGCCGATTGGAGGTATATTAAGCAAGTTATGGGTAATTCCATAAAATTTATCGAAATTAAATCGTTTCAAAAATCATTATAAGCCAGAATGTCCTTTTTTGTCCTCTTCCTTCGGTTTTTATTGTATATTTACGCCATTTTACATCCGATTTTAAAACGGAACACCATTAATGAATCGGGACTTTATTCGCTTTTAATCCTTTTCAAAGATCAATATTTATTCAAAGCGTAAACTTAATAAAATCGTATCAAATGTCACATTTAAACATAAACAATTCTTTCTCGACCTTTAACTTTGGTTTGTAAGGAATGATTTCTACAAATATATACTAATATGATAGTATTCGAAGATATAAGATCAGAAAGGTATAACATTTGACAATCGAATGTGTATTAACAAAGTTATGGCAAATTCCCTAAAATTTATCGAAATTAAATCGTTTCAAAAATCATTATAAGCCAGAATGTCCTTTTTGTCCTCTTCCTTCGGTTTTTATTGTATATTTACGCCATTTTACATCCGATTTTGAAACGGAACACCATTAATGTATCGGGACTTTATTCGCTTTTAATCCTTTGCAAAGATCAATATTTATTCAAAGCGTAAATTTAATAAAATCTTATCAAATGTCACATTTAAACATAAACAATTCTTTCTCGACCTTTAACTTTGGTTTGTAAGGAATGATTTCTACAAATATATACTAATATGATAGTACTCGAAGATATAAGATCAGAAAGGTATAACATTTGACAATCGAATGTGTATTAACAAAGTTATGGCAAATTCCCTAAAATTTATCGAAATTAAATCGTTTCAAAAATCATTATAAGCCAGAATGTCCTTTTTTGTCCTCTTCCTTCGGTTTTTATTGTATATTTACGCCATTTTACATCCGATTTTGAAACGGAACACCATTAATGTATCGGGACTTTATTCGCTTTTAATCCTTTACAAAGATCAATATTTATTCAAAGCGTAAATTTAATAAAATCTTATCAAATGTCACATTTAAACATAAACAATCCTTTCTCGACCTTTAACTTCGGTTTGTAAGGAATGATTTCTACAAATATATACTAATATGATAGTACTCGAAGATATAAGATCAGAATGGTATAACATTTGACAATTGAATGTGTATTAACAAAGTTATGGCAAATTCCCTAAAATTTATCGAAATTAAATCGTTTCAAAAATCATTATAAGCCAGAATGTCCTTTTTTGTCCTCTTCCTTCGGTTTTTATTGTATATTTACGCCATTTTACATCCGATTTTGAAACGGAACACCATTAATGAATCGGGACTTTATTCGCTTTTAATCCTTTACAAAGATCAATATTTATTCAAAGCGTAAACTTAATAAAATCTTATCAAATGTCACATTTAAACATAAACAATTCTTTCTCGACCTTTAACTTCGGTTTGTAAGGAATGATTTCTACAAATATATACTAATATGATAGTACTCGAAGATACAAGATCTGGAAGGTATAAAATTCGCCGATTGGAGGTATATTAATAAAGTTATGGCAAATTCCCTAAAATTTATCGAAATTAAATCGTTTCAAAAATCATTATAAGCCAGAATGTCCTTTTTAGTCCTCTTCCTTCGGTTTTTATTGTATATTTACGCCACTTTACATCCGATTTTGAAACGGAACACCATTAATGGATCGGGACTTTATTCGCTTTTAATCCTTTACAAAGATCAATATTTATTCAAAGCGTAAACTTAATAAAATCTTATCAAATGTCACATTTAAACATAAACAATTCTTTCTCGACCTTTAACTTCGGTTTGTAAGGAATGATTTCTACAAATATATACTAATATGATAGTACTCGAAGATACAAGATCTGGAAGGTATAAAATTCGCCGATTGGAGGTATATTAATAAAGTTATGGCAAATTCCCTAAAATTTATCGAAATTAAATCGTTTCAAAAATCATTATAAGCCAGAATGTCCTTTTTTGTCCTCTTCCTTCGGTTTTTATTGTATATTTACGCCACTTTACATCCGATTTTGAAACGGAACACCATTAATGAATCGGGACTTTATTCGCTATTAATCCTTCTCAAAGATCAATATTTATTCAAAGGGTAAACTTAATTAAATCTTATCAAATGTCACATTTAAACATAAACAATCCTTTCTCGACCTTTAACTTCGGTTTGTAAGGAATGATTTCTACAAATATATACTAATATGATAGTACTCGAAGATACAAGATCTGGAAGGTATAAAATTCGCCGATTGGAGGTATATTAATAAAGTTATGGCAAATTCCCTAAAATTTATCGAAATTAAATCGTTTCAAAAATCATTATAAGCCAGAATGTCCTTTTTTGTCCTCTTCCTTCGGTTTTTATTGTATATTTACGCCACTTTACATCCGATTTTGAAACGGAACACCATTAATGAATCGGGACTTTATTCGCTATTAATCCTTCTCAAAGATCAATATTTATTCAAAGGGTAAACTTAATTAAATCTTATCAAATGTCACATTTAAACATAAACAATCCTTTCTCGACCTTTAACTTCGGTTTTTAAGGAATGATTTCTACAAATATATACTAATATGATAGTACTCGAAGATATAAGATCAGAATGGTATAACATTTGACAATCGAATGTGTATTAACAAAGTTATGGCAAATTCCCTAAAATTTATCGAAATTAAATCGTTTCAAAAATCATTATAAGCCAGAATGTCCTTTTTTGTCCTCTTCCTTCGGTTTTTATTATATATTTACGCCATTTCACATCCGATTTCGATACGGAATACCATTTATGAATCAGGACTTCACTCTCCTTCAATCTGCATCAAAAGTTAGACAAATTGGAACAAAAAAAATTTGACTCTATTTTTCGCCAAAAAATCATGATGGTACCCCTTTTAAAAATTGCGAAAATCGGGTCGGATTTTGGTTTGCCAGATTTTTATTGGGATTGAAAGTACTCGAAGATACAAGATCTGGAAGGTATAACATTCGCCGATTGGAGGTATATTAAGCAAGTTATGGGTAATTCCATAAAATTTATCGAAATTAAATCGTCTCAAAAATCATTATAAGCCAGAATGTCCTTTTTTGTCCTCTTCCTTCGGTTTTTATTGTATATTTACGCCATTTTACATCCGATTTTGAAACGGAACACCATTAATGAATCGGGACTTTATTCGCTTTTAATCCTTTTCAAAGATCAATATTTATTCAAAGCGTAAACTTAATAAAATCTTATCAGATGTCACATTTAAACATAACCAATCTTTTCTCGACCTTTAACTTCGGTTTGTAAGGAATGATTTCTTCAAATATATACTTATATGATAGTACTCGAAGATACAAGATCTGGAAGGTATAACATTTGCCGATTGGAGGTATATTAAGCAAGTTAGGGGTAATGCCCTAAAATTTATCGAAATTAAATCGTCTCAAAAATCATTATAAGCCAGAATGTCCTTTTTTGTCCTCTTCCTTTGGTTTTTATTGTATATTTACGCCATTTTACATCCGATTTTGAAACGGAACACCATTAATGAATCAGGACTTTATTCGCTTTTAATCCTTTTCAAAGATTAAGATTTATTCAAAGCTTAAATGTCACATTTAAACATAAACAATCCTTTCTCGACCTTTAACTTCGGCTTGTAAGGAATGATTTCTACAAATATATACTAATATGATAGTACTCGAAGATATAAGATCAGAATGGTATAACATTTGACAATCGAATGTGTATTAACAAAGTTATGGCAAATTCCCTAAAATTTATCGAAATTAAATCGTTTCAAAAATCATTATAAGCCAGAATGTCCTTTTTTGTCCTCTTCCTTCGGTTTTTATTGTATATTTACGCCATTTTACATCCGATTTTGAAACGGAACACCATTAATGAATCAGGACTTTATTCGCTTTTAATCCTTTTCAAAGATTAAGATTTATTCAAAGCTTAAATGTCACATTTAAACATAAACAATCCTTTCTCGACCTTTAACTTCGGCTTGTAAGGAATGATTTCTACAAATATATACTAATATGATAGTACTCGAAGATATAAGATCAGAATGGTATAACATTTGACAATCGAATGTGTATTAACAAAGTTATGGCAAATTCCCTAAAATTTATCGAAATTAAATCGTCTCAAAAATCATTATAAGCCAGAATGTCCTTTTTTGTCCTCTTCCTTCGGTTTTTATTGTATATTTACGCCATTTTACATCCGATTTTGAAACGGAACACCATTAATGAATCGGGACTTTATTCGCTTTTAATCCTTTTTAAAGATCAATATTTATTCAAAGCGTAAACTTAATAAAATCTTATCAAATGTCACATTTCAACATAAACAATCCTTTCTCGACCTTTAACTTCGGTTTGTAAGGAATGATTTCTAAAAATATATACTAATATGATAGTACTCGAAGATATAAGATCAGAAAGGTATAACATTTGACAATCGAATGTGTATTAACAAAGTTATGGGTAATTCCCTAAAATTTATCGAAATTAAATCGTTTCAAAAATCATTATAAGCCAGAATGTCCTTTTTTGTCCTCTTCCTTCGGTTTTTATTGTATATTTACGCCATTTTACATCCGATTTTGAAACGGAACACCATTAATGAATCGGGACTTTATTCGCTTTTAATCCTTTTTAAAGATCAATATTTATTCAAAGCGTAAACTTAATAAAATCTTATCAAATGTCACATTTAAACATAAACAATCCTTTCTCGACCTTTAACTTCGGTTTGTAAGGAATTACAAATATGTACTAATATGATAGTACTCGAAGATATAAGATCAGAAAGGTATAACATTTGACAATCGAATGTGTATTAACAAAGTTATGGGTAATTCCCTAAAATTTATCGAAATTAAATCGTTTCAAAAATCATTATAAGTCAGAATGTCCTTTTTTGTCCTCTTCCTTCGTTTTTTATTGTATATTTACGCCATTTTACATCCGATTTTGAAACGGAACACCATTAATGAATCGGGACTTTATTCGCTTTTAATCCTTTACAAAGATCAATATTTATTCAAAGCGTAAACTTAATAAAATCTTCTCAAATGTCACATTTAAACATAAACAATCATTTCTCGACCTTTAACTTCGGTTTGTAAGGAATGATTTCTACAAATATATACTAATATGATAGTACTCGAAGATATAAGATCAGAATGGTATAACATTTGACAATCGAATGTGTATTAACAAAGTTATGGCAAATTCCCTAAAATTTATCGAAATTAAATCGTTTCAAAAATCATTATAAGCCAGAATGTCCTTTTTTGTCCTCTTCCTTCGGTTTTTATTATATATTTACGCCATTTCACATCCGATTTCGATACGGAATACCATTTATGAATCAGAACTTCATCCCCCTTCAATCTGCATCAAAAGTTAGACAAATCGGAACAAAAAAAAATTTGACTCTATTTTTCGCCAAAAAATCATGATGGTACCCCTTTTAAAAATTGCGAAAATCGGGTCGAATTTTGGTTTGCCAGATTTTTATTGGGATTGAAAGTACTCGAAGATACAAGATCTGGAAGGTATAACATTCGCCGATTGGAGGTATATTAAGCAAGTTATGGGTAATTCCATAAAATTTATCGAAATTAAATCGTCTCAAAAATCATTATAAGCCAGAATGTCCTTTTTTGTCCTCTTCCTTCGGTTTTTATTGTATATTTACGCCATTTTACATCCGATTTTGAAACGGAACACCATTAATGAATCGGGACTTTATTCGCTTTTAATCCTTCACAAAGATCAATATTTATTCAAAGCGTAAACTTAATAAAATCTTATCAAATGTCACATTTAAACATAAACAATCCTTTCTCGACCTTTAACTTCGGTTTGTAAGGAATAATTTCTACAAATATATACTAATATGATAGTACTCGAAGATATAAGATCAGAATGGTATAACATTTGACAATCGAATGTGTATTAACAAAGTTATGGCAAATTCCCTAAAATTTATCGAAATTAAATCGTTTCAAAAATCATTATAAGCCAGAATGTCCTTTTTTGTCCTCTTCCTTCGGTTTTTACTGTATATTTACGCCATTTCACATCCGATTTCGATACGGAACACCATTAATGAATCGGGACTTTATTCGCTTTTAATCCTTTACAAAGATCAATATTTATTCAAAGCGTAAACTTAATAAAATCTTATCAAATGTCACATTTAAACATAAACAATCCTTTCTCGACCTTTAACTTCGGTTTGTAAGGAATGATTTCTACAAATATATACTAATATGATAGTACTCGAAGATATAAGATCAGAATGGTATAACATTTGACAATCGAATGTGTATTAACAAAGTTATGGCAAATTTCCTAAAATTTATCGAAATTAAATCGTTTCAAAAATCATTATAAGCCAGAATGTCCTTTTTTGTCCTCTTCCTTCGGTTTTTATTATATATTTACGCCATTTCACATCCGATTTCGATACGGAATACCATTTATGAATCAGAACTTCATCCCCCTTCAATCTGCATCAAAAGTTAGACATATCGGAACAAAAAAAAATTTGACTCTATTTTTCGCCAAAAAATCATGATGGTACCCCTTTTAAAAATTGCGAAAATCGGGTCGAATTTTGGTTTGCCAGATTTTTATTGGGATTGAAAGTACTCGAAGATACAAGATCTGGAAGGTATAACATTCGTCGATTGAAGGTATATTAAGCAAGTTATGGGTAATTCCATAAAATTTATCGAAATTAAATCGTCTCAAAAATCATTATAAGCCAGAAAGTCCTTTTTTGTCCTCTTCCTTCGGTTTTTATTGTATATTTACGCCATTTTACATCCGATTTTGAAACGGAACACCATTATTAAATCGGGACTTTATTCGCTTTTAATCCTTTACAAAGATCAATATTTATTCAAAGCGTAAACTTAATAAAATCTTATCAAATGTCACATTTAAACATAAACAATCCTTTCTCGACCTTTAACTTCGGTTTGTAAGAAATGATTTCTACAAATATATACTAATATGATAGTACTCGAAGATATAAGATCAGAATGGTATAACATTTGACAATCGAATGTGTATTAACAAAGTTATGGCAAATTCCCTAAAATTTATCGAAATTAAATCGTTTCAAAAATCATTATAAGCCAGAATGTCCTTTTTTGTCCTCTTCCTTCGGTTTTTATTGTATATTTACGCCATTTTACATTCGATTTTGAAACGGAACACCATTAATGAATCGGGACTTTATTCGCTTTTAATCCTTTACAAAGATCAATATTTATTCAAAGCGTAAACTTAATAAAATCTTATCAAATGTATCATTTAAACATAAACAATCCTTTCTCGACCTTTAACTTCGGTTTGTAAGGAATGATTTCTACAAATATGTACTAATATGATAGTACTCGAAGATATAAGATCAGAATGGTATAACATTTGACAATCGAATGTGTATTAACAAAGTGATGGCAAATTCCCTAAAATTTATCGAAATTAAATCGTTTCAAAAATCATTATAAGCCAGAATGTCCTTTTTTGTCCTCTTCCTTCGGTTTTTATTGTATATTTACGCCATTTTACATTCGATTTTGAAACGGAACACCATTAATGAATCGGGACTTTATTCGCTTTTAATCCTTTACAAAGATCAATATTTATTCAAAGCGTAAACTTAATAAAATCTTATCAAATGTCACATTTAAACATAAACAATCCTTTCTCGACCTTTAACTTCGGTTTGTAAGAAATGATTTCTACAAATATATACTAATATGATAGTACTCGAAGATATAAGATCAGAATGGTATAACATTTGACAATCGAATGTGTATTAACAAAGTTATGGCAAATTCCCTAAAATTTATCGAAATTAAATCGTTTCAAAAATCATTATAAGCCAGAATGTCCTTTTTTGTCCTCTTCCTTCGGTTTTTATTATATATTTACGCCATTTCACATCCGATTTCGATACGGAACACCATTAATGAATCGGGACTTTATTCGCTTTTAATCCTTTACAAAGATCAATATTTATTCAAAGCGTAAACTTAATAAAATCTTATCAAATGTCACATTTAAACATAAACAATCCTTTCTCGACCTTTAACTTCGGTTTGTAAGAAATGATTTCTACAAATATATACTAATATGATAGTACTCGAAGATATAAGATCAGAAAGGTATATCATTTGACAATCGAATGTGTATTAACAAAGTTATGGCAAATTCCCTAAAATTTATCGAAATTAAATCGTTTCAAAAATCATTATAAGCCAGAATGTCCTTTTTTGTCCTCTTCCTTCGGTTTTTATTATATATTTACGCCATTTCACATCCGATTTCGATACGGAACACCATTAATGAATCGGGACTTTATTCGCTTTTAATCCTTTACAAAGATCAATATTTATTCAAAGCGTAAACTTAATAAAATCTTATCAAATGTCACATTTAAACATAAACAATCCTTTCTCGACCTTTAACTTCGGTTTGTAAGGAATGATTTCTACAAATATATACTAATATGATAGTACTCGAAGATATAAGATCAGAATGGTATAACATTTGACAATCGAATGTGTATTAACAAAGTTATGGCAAATTCCCTAAAATTTATCGAAATTAAATCGTTTCAAAAATCATTATAAGCCAGAATGTCCTTTTTTGTCCTCTTCCTTCGGTTTTTATTGTATATTTACGCCATTTTACATTCGATTTTGAAACGGAACACCATTAATGAATCGGGACTTTATTCGCTTTTAATCCTTTACAAAGATCAATATTTATTCAAAGCGTAAACTTAATAAAATCTTATCAAATGTCACATTTAAACATAAACAATCCTTTCTCGACCTTTAACTTCGGTTTGTAAGGAATGATTTCTACAAATATATACTAATATGATAGTACTCGAAGATATAAGATCAGAATGGTATAACATTTGATAATCGAATGTGTATTAACAAAGTTATGGCAAATTCCCTAAAATTTATCGAAATTAAATCGTTTCAAAAATCATTATAAGCCAGAATGTCCTTTTTTGTCCTCTTCCTTCGGTTTTTATTATATATTTACGCCATTTCACATCCGATTTCGATACGGAATACCATTTATGAATCAGAACTTCATCCCCCTTCAATCTGCATCAAAAGTTAGACAAATCGGAACAAAAAAAAATTTGACTTTATTTTTCGCCAAAAAATCATGATGGTACCCCTTTTAAAAATTGCGAAAATCGGGTCGAATTTTGGTTTGCCAGATTTTTATTGGGATTGAAAGTACTCGAAGATACAAGATCTGGAAGGTATAACATTCGCCGATTGAAGGTATATTAAGCAAGTTATGGGTAATTCCATAAAATTTATCGAAATTAAATCGTCTCAAAAATCATTATAAGCCAGAAAGTCCTTTTTTGTCCTCTTCCTTCGGTTTTTATTGTATATTTACGCCATTTTACATCCGATTTTGAAACGGAACACCATTATTGAATCGGGACTTTATTCGCTTTTAATCCTTTACAAAGATCAATATTTATTCAAAGCGTAAACTTAATAAAATTTTATCAAATGTCACATTTAAACATAAACAATCCTTTCTCGACCTTTAACTTCGGTTTGTAAGAAATGATTTCTACAAATATATACTAATATGATAGTACTCGAAGATATAAGATCAGAATGGTATAACATTTGACAATCGAATGTGTATTAACAAAGTTATGGCAAATTCCCTAAAATTTATCGAAATTAAATCGTTTCAAAAATCATTATAAGCCAGAATGTCCTTTTTTGTCCTCTTCCTTCGGTTTTTATTATATATTTACGCCATTTCACATCCGATTTCGATACGGAACACCATTAATGAATCGGGACTTTATTCGCTTTTAATCCTTTACAAAGATCAATATTTATTCAAAGCGTAAACTTAATAAAATCTTATCAAATGTATCATTTAAACATAAACAATCCTTTCTCGACCTTTAACTTCGGTTTGTAAGGAATGATTTCTACAAATATATACTAATATGATAGTACTCGAAGATATAAGATCAGAATGGTATAACATTTGACAATCGAATGTGTATTAACAAAGTTATGGCAAATTCCCTAAAATTTATCGAAATTAAATCGTTTCAAAAATCATTATAAGCCAGAATGTCCTTTTTTGTCCTCTTCCTTCGGTTTTTATTGTATATTTACGCCATTTTACATTCGATTTTGAAACGGAACACCATTAATGAATCGGGACTTTATTCGCTTTTAATCCTTTACAAAGATCAATATTTATTCAAAGCGTAAACTTAATAAAATCTTATCAAATGTCACATTTAAACATAAACAATCCTTTCTCGACCTTTAACTTCGGTTTGTAAGGAATGATTTCTACAAATATATACTAATATGATAGTACTCGAAGATATAAGATCAGAATGGTATAACATTTGATAATCGAATGTGTATTAACAAAGTTATGGCAAATTCCCTAAAATTTATCGAAATTAAATCGTTTCAAAAATCATTATAAGCCAGAATGTCCTTTTTTGTCCTCTTCCTTCGGTTTTTATTGTATATTTACGCCATTTTACATCCGATTTTGAAACGGAACACCATTAATGAATCGGGACTTTATTCGCTTTTAATCCTTTACAAAGATCAATATTTATTCAAAGCGTAAACTTAATAAAATCTTATCAAATGTCACATTTAAACATAAACAATCCTTTCTCGACCGTTAACTTCGGTTTGTAAGGAATGATTTCTACAAATATATACTAATATGATAGTACTCGAAGATATAAGATCAGAATGGTATAACATTTGATAATCGAATGTGTATTAACAATGTTATGGCAAATTCCCTAAAATTTATCGAAATTAAATCGTTTCAAAAATCATTATAAGCCAGAATGTCCTTTTTTGTCCTCTTCCTTCGGTTTTTATTGTATATTTACGCCATTTTACATCCGATTTTGAAACGGAACACCATTAATGAATCGGGACTTTATTCGCTTTTAATCCTTTACAAAGATCAATATTTATTCAAAGCGTAAACTTAATAAAATCTTATCAAATGTCACATTTAAACATAAACAATCCTTTCTCGACCTTTAACTTCGGTTTGTAAGGAATAATTTCTACAAATATATACTAATATGATGGTACTCGAAGATATAAGATCAGAATGGTATAACATTTGATAATCGAATGTGTATTAACAAAGTTATGGCAAATTCCCTAAAATTTATCGAAATTAAATCGTTTCAAAAATCATTATAAGCCAGAATGTCCTTTTTTGTCCTCTTCCTTCGGTTTTTATTATATATTTACGCCATTTCACATCCGATTTCGATACGGAATACCATTTATGAATCAGAACTTCATCCCCCTTCAATCTGCATCAAAAGTTAGACAAATCGGAACAAAAAAAATTTGACTCTATTTTTCGCCAAAAAATCATGATGGTACCCCTTTTAAAAATTGCGAAAATCGGGTCGGATTTTGGTTTGCCAGATTTTTATTGGGATTGAAAGTACTCGAAGATACAAGATCTGGAAGGTATAACATTCGCCGATTGGAGGTATATTAAGCAATTTATGGGTAATTCCATAAAATTTATCGAAATTAAATCGTCTCAAAAATCATTATAAGCCAGAATGTCCTTTTTTGTCCTCTTCCTTCGGTTTTTATTGTATATTTACGCCATTTTACATCCGATTTTGAAACGGAACACCATTAATGAATCGGGACTTTATTCGCTTTTAATCCTTTACAAAGATCAATATTTATTCAAAGCGTAAACTTAATAAAATCTTATCAAATGTCACATTTAAACATAAACAATCCTTTCTCGACCTTTAACTTCGGTTTGTAAGGAATAATTTCTACAAATATATACTAATATGATGGTACTCGAAGATATAAGATCAGAATGGTATAACATTTGACAATCGAATGTGTATTAACAAAGTTATGGCAAATTCCCTAAAATTTATCGAAATTAAATCGTTTCAAAAATCATTATAAGCCAGAATGTCCTATTTTGTCCTCTTCCTTCGGTTTTTACTGTATATTTACGCCATTTCACATCCGATTTTGAAACGGAACACCATTAATGAATCGGGACTTTATTCGCTTTTAATCATTTACAAAGATCAATATTTATTCAAAGCGTAAACTTAATAAAATCTTATCAAATGTCACATTTAAACATAAACAATCCTTTCTCGACCTTTAACTTCGGTTTGTAAGGAATGATTTCTACAAATATATAGTAATATGATAGTACTCGAAGATATAAGATCAGAATGGTATAACATTTGACAATCGAATGTGTATTAACAAAGTTATGGCAAATTCCCTAAAATTTATCGAAATTAAATCGTTTCAAAAATCATTATAAGCCAGAATGTCCTTTTTTGTCCTCTTCCTTCGATTTTTATTATATATTTATGCCATTTCACATCCGATTTCGATACGGAATACCATTTATGAAATAGAACTTCATTCCCCTTCAATCTGCATCAAAAGTTAGACAAATTGGAACAAAAAAAAATTTGACTCTATTTTTCGCCAAAAAATCATGATGGTACCCCTTTTAAAAATTGCGAAAATCCGGTCGGATTTTGGTTTGCCAGATTTTTAGTGGGATTGAAAGTACTTGAAGATACAAGATCTGGAAGGTATAACATTCGCCGATTGGAGGTATATTAAGCAATTTATGGGTAATTCCATAAAATTTATCGAAATTAAATCGTCTCAAAAATCATTATAAGCCAGAATGTCCTTTTTTGTCCTCTTCCTTCGGTTTTTATTGTATATTTACGCCATTTTACATCCGATTTTGAAACGGAACACCATTAATGAATCGGGACTTTATTCGCTTTTAATCCTTTACAAAGATCAATATTTATTCAAAGCGTAAACTTAATAAAATCTTATCAAATGTCACATTTAAACATAAACAATCCTTTCTCGACCTTTAACTTCGGTTTGTAAGGAATGATTTCTACAAATATATACTAATATGATAGTACTCGAAGATATAAGATCAGAATGGCATAACATTTGACAATCGAATGTGTATTAACAAAGTTATGGCAAATTCCCTAAAATTTATCGAAATTAAATCGTTTCAAAAATCATTATAAGCCAGAATGTCCTTTTTTGTCCTCTTCCTTCGGTTTTTATTGTATATTTACGCCATTTCACATCCGATTTCGATACGGAATACCATTTATGAATCAGAACTTCATTCCCCTTCAATCTGCATCAAAAGTTAGACAAATTGGAACAAAAAAAAATTTGACTCTATTTTTCGCCAAAAAATCATGATGGTACCCCTTTTAAAAATTGCGAAAATCGGGTCGGATTTTGGTTTGCCAGATTTTTATTGGGATTGAAAGTACTCGAAGATACAAGATCTGGAAGGTATAACATTCGCCGATTGGAGGTATATTAATAAAGTTATGGGTAATTCCATAAAATTTATCGAAATTAAATCGTTTCAAAAATCATTATAAGCCAGAATGTCCTTTTTTGTCCTCTTCCTTCGGTTTTTATTGTATATTTACGCCATTTTACATCCGATTTTGAAACGAAACACCATTATTGAATCGGGACTTTATTCGCTTTTAATCCTTTACAAAGATCAATATTTATTCAAAGCGTAATCTTAATAAAATCTTATCAAATGTCACATTTAAACATAAACAATCATTTCTCGACCTTTAACTTCGGTTTGTAAGGAATGATTTCTACAAATATATACTAATATGATAGTACTCGAAGATATAAGATCAGAATGGTATAACATTAGACAATCGAATGTGTATTAACAAAGTTATGGCAAATTCCCTAAAATTTATCGAAATTAAATCGTTTCAAAAATCATTATAAGCCAGAATGTCCTTTTTTGTCCTCTTCCTTCGGTTTTTATTGTATATTTACGCCATTTTACATCCGATTTTGAAACGGAACACCATTAATGAATCGGGACTTTATTCGCTTTTAATCCTTTACAAAGATCAATATTTATTCAAAGCGTAAACTTAATAAAATCTTATCAAATGTATCATTTAAACATAAACAATCCTTTCTCGACCTTTAACTTCGGTTTGTAAGGAATGATTTCTACAAATATATACTAATATGATAGTACTCGAAGATATAAGATCAGAAAGGTATAACATTTGACAATCGAATGTGTATTAACAAAGTTATGGGTAATTCCCTAAAATTTATCGAAATTAAATCGTTTCAAAAATCATTATAAGCCAGAATGTCCTTTTTTGTCCTCTTCCTTCGGTTTTTATTGTATATTTACGCCATTTTACATTCGATTTTGAAACGGAACACCATTAATGAATCGGGACTTTATTCGCTTTTAATCCTTTACAAAGATCAATATTTATTCAAAGCGTAAACTTAATAAAATCTTATCAAATGTATCATTTAAACATAAACAATCCTTTCTCGACCTTTAACTTCGGTTTGTAAGGAATGATTTCTACAAATATATACTAATATGATAGTACTCGAAGATATAAGATCAGAATGGTATAACATTTGACAATCGAATGTGTATTAAGAAAGTTATGGCAAATTCCCTAAAATTTATCGAAATTAAATCGTTTCAAAAATCATTATAAGCCAGAATGTCCTTTTTTGTCCTCTTCCTTCGATTTTTATTATATATTTACGCCATTTCACATCCGATTTCGATACGGAATACCATTTATGAAATAGAACTTCATTCCCCTTCAATCTGCATCAAAAGTTAGACAAATTGGAACAAAAAAAAATTTGACTCTATTTTTCGCCAAAAAATCATGATGGTACCCCTTTTAAAAATTGCGAAAATCGGGTCGGATTTTGGTTTGCCAGATTTTTATTGGGATTGAAAGTACTCGAAGATACAAGATCTGGAAGGTATAACATTCGCCGATTGGAGGTATATTAAGCAATTTATGGGTAATTCCATAAAATTTATCGAAATTAAATCGTCTCAAAAATCATTATAAGCCAGAATGTCCTTTTTTGTCCTCTTCCTTCGGTTTTTATTGTATATTTACGCCATTTTACATCCGATTTTGAAACGGAACACCATTAATGAATCGGGACTTTATTCGCTTTTAATCCTTTACAAAGATCAATATTTATTCAAAGCGTAAACTTAATAAAATCTTATCAAATGTCACATTTAAACATAAACAATCCTTTCTCGACCTTTAACTTCGGTTTGTAAGGAATGATTTCTACAAATATATACTAATATGATAGTACTCGAAGATATAAGATCAGAATGGTATAACATTTGACAATCGAATGTGTATTAAGAAAGTTATGGCAAATTCCCTAAAATTTATCGAAATTAAATCGTTTCAAAAATCATTATAAGCCAGAATGTCCTTTTTTGTCCTCTTCCTTCGATTTTTATTATATATTTACGCCATTTCACATCCGATTTCGATACGGAATACCATTTATGAAATAGAACTTCATTCCCCTTCAATCTGCATCAAAAGTTAGACAAATTGGAACAAAAAAAAATTTGACTCTATTTTTCGCCAAAAAAATCATGATGGTACCCCTTTTAAAAATTGCGAAAATCGGGTCGGATTTTGGTTTGCCAGATTTTTATTGGGACTTAATAAAATCTTATCAAATGTCACATTTAAACATAAACAATCCTTTCTCGACCTTTAACTTCGGTTTGTAAGGAATGATTTCTACAAATTTATACTAATATGATAGTACTCGAAGATATAAGATCAGAATGGTATAACATTTGACAATCGAATGTGTATTAACAATGTTATGGCAAATTCCCTAAAATTTATCGAAATTAAATCGTTTCAAAAATCATTATAAGCCAGAATGTCCT
Organism: Drosophila vallismaia; assembly: GCA_035047325.1. NCBI lineage: Eukaryota > Metazoa > Arthropoda > Insecta > Diptera > Drosophilidae > Drosophila > Drosophila vallismaia. The sequence continues at coordinate 18,551,978 of JAWNPU010000090.1, read as the reverse complement.
TTTTTGTCCTCTTCCTTCGATTTTTATTATATATTTACGCCATTTCACATCCGATTTCGATACGGAATACCATTTATGAAATAGAACTTCATTCCCCTTCAATCTGCATCAAAAGTTAGACAAATTGGAACAAAAAAAAATTTGACTCTATTTTTCGCCAAAAAATCATGATGGTACCCCTTTTAAAAATTGCGAAAATCGGGTCGGATTTTGGTTTGCCAGATTTTTATTGGGATTGAAAGTACTCGAAGATACAAGATCTGGAAGGTATAACATTCGCCGATTGGAGGTATATTAAGCAATTTATGGGTAATTCCATAAAATTTATCGAAATTAAATCGTCTCAAAAATCATTATAAGCCAGAATGTCCTTTTTTGTCCTCTTCCTTCGGTTTTTATTGTATATTTACGCCATTTTACATCCGATTTTGAAACGGAACACCATTAATGAATCGGGACTTTATTCGCTTTTAATCCTTTACAAAGATCAATATTTATTCAAAGCGTAAACTTAATAAAATCTTATCAAATATCACATTTAAACATAAACAATCCTTTCTCGACCTTTAACTTCGGTTTGTAAGGAATGATTTCTACAAATATATACTAATATGATAGTACTCGAAGATGTAAGATCAGAATGGTATAACATTTGACAATCGAATGTGTATTAACAAAGTTATGGCAAATTCCCTTAAATTTATCGAAATTAAATCGTTTCAAAAATCATTATAAGCCAGAATGTCCTTTTTTGTCCTCTTCCTTCGGTTTTTATTATATATTTACGCCATTTCACATCCGATTTCGATACGGAATACCATTTATGAATCAGAACTTCATCCCCCTTCAATCTGCATCAAAAGTTAGACAAATCGGAACAAAAAAAAATTTGACTCTATTTTTCGCCAAAAAATCATGATGGTACCCCTTTTAAAAATTGCGAAAATCGGGTCGAATTTTGGTTTGCCAGATTTTTATTGGGATTGAAAGTACTCGAAGATACAAGATCTGGAAGGTATAACATTCGCCGATTGGAGGTATATTAAGCAAGTTATGGGTAATTCCATAAAATTTATCGAAATTAAATCGTCTCAAAAATCATTATAAGCCAGAATGTCCTTTTTTGTCCTCTTCCTTCGGTTTTTATTGTATATTTACGCCATTTTACATCCGATTTTGAAACGGAACACCATTAATGAATCGGGACTTTATTCGCTTTTAATCCTTTACAAAGATCAATATTTATTCAAAGCGTAAACTTAATAAAATCTTATCAAATGTCACATTTAAACATAAACAATCCTTTCTCGACCTTTAACTTCGGTTTGTAAGGAATAATTTCTACAAATATATACTAATATGATAGTACTCGAAGATATAAGATCAGAATGGTATAACATTTGACAATCGAATGTGTATTAACAAAGTTATGGCAAATTCCCTAAAATTTATCGAAATTAAATCGTTTCAAAAATCATTATAAGCCAGAATGTCCTTTTTTGTCCTCTTCCTTCGGTTTTTATTGTATATTTACGCCATTTTACATCCGATTTTGAAACGGAACACCATTAATGAATCGGGACTTTATTCGCTTTTAGGCCTTTACAAAGATCAATATTTATTCAAAGCGTAAACTTAATAAAATCTTATCAAATGTCACATTTAAACATAAACAATCCTTTCTCGACCTTTAACTTCGGTTTGTAAGGAATGATTTCTACAAATATATACTAATATGATAGTACTCGAAGATATAAGATCAGAATGGTATATCATTTGACAATCGAATGTGTATTAACAAAAGTATGGCAAATTCCCTAAAATTTATCGAAATTAAATCGTTTCAAAAATCATTATAAGCCAGAATGTCCTTTTTTGTCCTCTTCCTTCGATTTTTATTATATATTTACGCCATTTCACATCCGATTTCGATACGGAATACCATTTATGAAATAGAACTTCATTCCCCTTCAATCTGCATCAAAAGTTAGACAAATTGGAACAAAAAAAAATTTGACTCTATTTTTCGCCAAAAAATCATGATGGTACCCCTTTTAAAAATTGCGAAAATCGGGTCGGATTTTGGTTTGCCAGATTTTTATTGGGACTTAATAAAATCTTATCAAATGTCACATTTAAACATAAACAATCCTTTCTCGACCTTTAACTTCGGTTTGTAAGGAATGATTTCTACAAATATATACTAATATGATAGTACTCGAAGATATAAGATCAGAATGGTATAACATTTGACAATCGAATGTGTATTAACAATGTTATGGCAAATTCCCTAAAATTTATCGAAATTAAATCGTTTCAAAAATCATTATAAGCCAGAATGTCCTTTTTTGTCCTCTTCCTTCGATTTTTATTATATATTTACGCCATTTCACATCCGATTTCGATACGGAATACCATTTATGAAATAGAACTTCATTCCCCTTCAATCTGCATCAAAAGTTAGACAAATTGGAACAAAAAAAAATTTGACTCTATTTTTCGCCAAAAAATCATGATGGTACCCCTTTTAAAAATTGCGAAAATCGGGTCGGATTTTGGTTTGCCAGATTTTTATTGGGATTGAAAGTACTCGAAGATATAAGATCAGAATGGTATAACATTTGACAATCGAATGTGTATTAACAATGTTATGGCAAATTCCCTAAAATTTATCGAAACTAAATCGTTTCAAAAATCATTATAAGCCAGAATGTCCTTTTTTGTCCTTTTCCTTCGGTTTTTATTGTATATTTACGCCATTTTACATCCGATTTTGAAACGGAACACCATTAATGAATCGGGAATTTATTCGCTTTTAATCCTTTACAAAGATCAATATTTATTCAAAGCGTCAACTTAATAAAATCTTATCAAATGTATCATTTAAACATAAACAATCCTTTCTCGACCTTTAACTTCGGTTTGTAAGGAATGATTTCTACAAATATATACTAATATGATAGTACTCGAAGATATAAGATCAGAATGGTATAACATTTGACAATCGAATGTGTATTAACAATGTTATGGCAAATTCCCTAAAATTTATCGAAATTAAATCGTTTCAAAAATCATTATAAGCCAGAATGTCCTTTTTTGTCCTCTTCCTTCGATTTTTATTATATATTTACGCCATTTCACATCCGATTTCGATACGGAATACCATTTATGAAATAGAACTTCATTCCCCTTCAATCTGCATCAAAAGTTAGACAAATTGGAACAAAAAAAAATTTGACTCTATTTTTCGCCAAAAAATCATGATGGTACCCCTTTTAAAAATTGCGAAAATCGGGTCGGATTTTGGTTTGCCAGATTTTTATTGGAATTGAAAGTACTCGAAGATACAAGATCTGGAAGGTATAACATTCGCCGATTGGAGGTATATTAAGCAATTTATGGGTAATTCCATAAAATTTATCGAAATTAAATCGTCTCAAAAATCATTATAAGCCAGAATGTCCTTTTTTGTCCTCTTCCTTCGGTTTTTATTGTATATTTACGCCATTTTACATCCGATTTTGAAACGGAACACCATTAATGAATCGGGACTTTATTCGCTTTTAGGCCTTTACAAAGATCAATATTTATTCAAAGCGTAAACTTAATAAAATCTTATCAAATGTCACATTTAAACATAAACAATCCTTTCTCGACCTTTAACTTCGGTTTGTAAGGAATGATTTCTACAAATATATACTAATATGATAGTACTCGAAGATATAAGATCAGAATGGTATATCATTTGACAATCGAATGTGTATTAACAAAAGTATGGCAAATTCCCTAAAATTTATCGAAATTAAATCGTTTCAAAAATCATTATAAGCCAGAATGTCCTTTTTTGTCCTCTTCCTTCGATTTTTATTATATATTTACGCCATTTCACATCCGATTTCGATACGGAATACCATTTATGAAATAGAACTTCATTCCCCTTCAATCTGCATCAAAAGTTAGACAAATTGGAACAAAAAAAAAATTTGACTCTATTTTTCGCCAAAAAATCATGATGGTACCCCTTTTAAAAATTGCGAAAATCGGGTCGGATTTTGGTTTGCCAGATTTTTATTGGGACTTAATAAAATCTTATCAAATGTCACATTTAAACATAAACAATCCTTTCTCGACCTTTAACTTCGGTTTGTAAGGAATGATTTCTACAAATATATACTAATATGATAGTACTCGAAGATATAAGATCAGAATGGTATAACATTTGACAATCGAATGTGTATTAACAATGTTATGGCAAATTCCCTAAAATTTATCGAAATTAAATCGTTTCAAAAATCATTATAAGCCAGAATGTCCTTTTTTGTCCTCTTCCTTCGATTTTTATTATATATTTACGCCATTTCACATCCGATTTCGATACGGAATACCATTTATGAAATAGAACTTCATTCCCCTTCAATCTGCATCAAAAGTTAGACAAATTGGAACAAAAAAAAATTTGACTCTATTTTTCGCCAAAAAATCATGATGGTACCCCTTTTAAAAATTGCGAAAATCGGGTCGGATTTTGGTTTGCCAGATTTTTATTGGGATTGAAAGTACTCGAAGATATAAGATCAGAATGGTATAACATTTGACAATCGAATGTGTATTAACAATGTTATGGCAAATTCCCTAAAATTTATCGAAACTAAATCGTTTCAAAAATCATTATAAGCCAGAATGTCCTTTTTTGTCCTTTTCCTTCGGTTTTTATTGTATATTTACGCCATTTTACATCCGATTTTGAAACGGAACACCATTAATGAATCGGGAATTTATTCGCTTTTAATCCTTTACAAAGATCAATATTTATTCAAAGCGTCAACTTAATAAAATCTTATCAAATGTATCATTTAAACATAAACAATCCTTTCTCGACCTTTAACTTCGGTTTGTAAGGAATGATTTCTACAAATATATACTAATATGATAGTACTCGAAGATATAAGATCAGAATGGTATAACATTTGACAATCGAATGTGTATTAACAATGTTATGGCAAATTCCCTAAAATTTATCGAAATTAAATCGTTTCAAAAATCATTATAAGCCAGAATGTCCTTTTTTGTCCTCTTCCTTCGATTTTTATTATATATTTACGCCATTTCACATCCGATTTCGATACGGAATACCATTTATGAAATAGAACTTCATTCCCCTTCAATCTGCATCAAAAGTTAGACAAATTGGAACAAAAAAAAATTTGACTCTATTTTTCGCCAAAAAATCATGATGGTACCCCTTTTAAAAATTGCGAAAATCGGGTCGGATTTTGGTTTGCCAGATTTTTATTGGGATTGAAAGTACTCGAAGATATAAGATCAGAATGGTATAACATTTGACAATCGAATGTGTATTAACAATGTTATGGCAAATTCCCTAAAATTTATCGAAACTAAATCGTTTCAAAAATCATTATAAGCCAGAATGTCCTTTTTTGTCCTTTTCCTTCGGTTTTTATTGTATATTTACGCCATTTTACATCCGATTTTGAAACGGAACACCATTAATGAATCGGGAATTTATTCGCTTTTAATCCTTTACAAAGATCAATATTTATTCAAAGCGTCAACTTAATAAAATCTTATCAAATGTATCATTTAAACATAAACAATCCTTTCTCGACCTTTAACTTCGGTTTGTAAGGAATGATTTCTACAAATATATACTAATATGATAGTACTCGAAGATATAAGATCAGAATGGTATATCATTTGACAATCGAATGTGTATTAACAATGTTATGGCAAATTCCCTAAAATTTATCGAAACTAAATCGTTTCAAAAATCATTATAAGCCAGAATGTCCTTTTTTGTTCTCTTCCTTCGATTTTTATTATATATTTACGCCATTTCACATCCGATTTCGATACGGAATACCATTTATGAAATAGAACTTCATTCCCCTTCAATCTGCATCAAAAGTTAGACAAATTGGAACAAAAAAAAATTTGACTCTATTTTTCGCCAAAAAATCATGATGGTACCCCTTTTAAAAATTGCGAAAATCGGGTCGGATTTTGGTTTGCCAGATTTTTATTGGAATTGAAAGTACTCGAAGATACAAGATCTGGAAGGTATAACATTCGCCGATTGGAGGTATATTAAGCAATTTATGGGTAATTCCATAAAATTTATCGAAATTAAATCGTCTCAAAAATCATTATAAGCCAGAATGTCCTTTTTTGTCCTCTTCCTTCGGTTTTTATTGTATATTTACGCCATTTTACATCCGATTTTGAAACGGAACACCATTAATGAATCGGGACTTTATTCGCTTTTAATCCTTTACAAAGATCAATATTTATTCAAAGCGTAAACTTAATAAAATCTTATCAAATGTCACATTTAAACATAAACAATCCTTTCTCGACCTTTAACTTCGGTTTGTAAGGAATGATTTCTACAAATATATACTAATATGATAGTACTCGAAGATATAAGATCAGAATGGTATAACATTTGACAATCGAATGTGTATTAAGAAAGTTATGGCAAATTCCCTAAAATTTATCGAAATTAAATCGTTTCAAAAATCATTATAAGCCAGAATGTCCTTTTTTGTCCTCTTCCTTCGATTTTTATTATATATTTACGCCATTTCACATCCGATTTCGATACGGAATACCATTTATGAAATAGAACTTCATTCCCCTTCAATCTGCATCAAAAGTTAGACAAATTGGAACAAAAAAAAATTTGACTCTATTTTTCGCCAAAAAATCATGATGGTACCCCTTTTAAAAATTGCGAAAATCGGGTCGGATTTTGGTTTGCCAGATTTTTATTGGGATTGAAAGTACTCGAAGATACAAGATCTGGAAGGTATAACATTCGCCGATTGGAGGTATATTAAGCAATTTATGGGTAATTCCATAAAATTTATCGAAATTAAATCGTCTCAAAAATCATTATAAGCCAGAATGTCCTTTTTTGTCCTCTTCCTTCGGTTTTTATTGTATATTTACGCCATTTTACATCCGATTTTGAAACGGAACACCATTAATGAATCGGGACTTTATTCGCTTTTAATCCTTTACAAAGATCAATATTTATTCAAAGCGTAAACTTAATAAAATCTTATCAAATGTCACATTTAAACATAAACAATCCTTTCTCGACCTTTAACTTCGGTTTGTAAGGAATGATTTCTACAAATATATACTAATATGATAGTACTCGAAGATATAAGATCAGAATGGTATAACATTTGACAATCGAATGTGTATTAACAATGTTATGGCAAATTCCCTAAAATTTATCGAAATTAAATCGTTTCAAAAATCATTATAAGCCAGAATGTCCTTTTTTGTCCTCTTCCTTCGATTTTTATTATATATTTACGCCATTTCACATCCGATTTCGATACGGAATACCATTTATGAAATAGAACTTCATTCCCCTTCAATCTGCATCAAAAGTTAGACAAATTGGAACAAAAAAAAATTTGACTCTATTTTTCGCCAAAAAATCATGATGGTACCCCTTTTAAAAATTGCGAAAATCGGGTCGGATTTTGGTTTGCCAGATTTTTATTGGGATTGAAAGTACTCGAAGATACAAGATCTGGAAGGTATAACATTCGCCGATTGGAGGTATATTAAGCAATTTATGGGTAATTCCATAAAATTTATCGAAATTAAATCGTCTCAAAAATCATTATAAGCCAGAATGTCCTTTTTTGTCCTCTTCCTTCGGTTTTTATTGTATATTTACGCCATTTTACATCCGATTTTGAAACGGAACACCATTAATGAATCGGGACTTTATTCGCTTTTAATCCTTTACAAAGATCAATATTTATTCAAAGCGTAAACTTAATAAAATCTTATCAAATGTCACATTTAAACATAAACAATCCTTTCTCGACCTTTAACTTCGGTTTGTAAGGAATGATTTCTACAAATATATACTAATATGATAGTACTCGAAGATATAAGATCAGAATGGTATAACATTTGACAATCGAATGTGTATTAACAATGTTATGGCAAATTCCCTAAAATTTATCGAAATTAAATCGTTTCAAAAATCATTATAAGCCAGAATGTCCTTTTTTGTCCTCTTCCTTCGATTTTTATTATATATTTACGCCATTTCACATCCGATTTCGATACGGAATACCATTTATGAAATAGAACTTCATTCCCCTTCAATCTGCATCAAAAGTTAGACAAATTGGAACAAAAAAAAATTTGACTCTATTTTTCGCCAAAAAATCATGATGGTACCCCTTTTAAAAATTGCGAAAATCGGGTCGGATTTTGGTTTGCCAGATTTTTATTGGGATTGAAAGTACTCGAAGATAAAAGATCTGGAAGGTATAACATTCGCCGATTGGAGGTATATTAAGCAATTTATGGGTAATTCCATAAAATTTATCGAAATTAAATCGTCTCAAAAATCATTATAAGCCAGAATGTCCTTTTTTGTCCTCTTCCTTCGGTTTTTATTGTATATTTACGCCATTTTACATCCGATTTTGAAACGGAACACCATTAATGAATCGGGACTTTATTCGCTTTTAATCCTTTACAAAGATCAATATTTATTCAAAGCGTAAACTTAATAAAATCTTATCAAATGTCACATTTAAACATAAACAATCCTTTCTCGACCTTTAACTTCGGTTTGTAAGGAATGATTTCTACAAATATATACTAATATGATAGTACTCGAAGATATAAGATCAGAATGGTATAACATTTGACAATCGAATGTGTATTAAGAAAGTTATGGCAAATTCCCTAAAATTTATCGAAATTAAATCGTTTCAAAAATCATTATAAGCCAGAATGTCCTTTTTTGTCCTCTTCCTTCGATTTTTATTATATATTTACGCCATTTCACATCCGATTTCGATACGGAATACCATTTATGAAATAGAACTTCATTCCCCTTCAATCTGCATCAAAAGTTAGACAAATTGGAACAAAAAAAAATTTGACTCTATTTTTCGCCAAAAAATCATGATGGTACCCCTTTTAAAAATTGCGAAAATCGGGTCGGATTTTGGTTTGCCAGATTTTTATTGGGATTGAAAGTACTCGAAGATACAAGATCTGGAAGGTATAACATTCGCCGATTGGAGGTATATTAAGCAATTTATGGGTAATTCCATAAAATTTATCGAAATTAAATCGTCTCAAAAATCATTATAAGCCAGAATGTCCTTTTTTGTCCTCTTCCTTCGGTTTTTATTGTATATTTACGCCATTTTACATCCGATTTTGAAACGGAACACCATTAATGAATCGGGACTTTATTCGCTTTTAATCCTTTACAAAGATCAATATTTATTCAAAGCGTAAACTTAATAAAATCTTATCAAATGTCACATTTAAACATAAACAATCCTTTCTCGACCTTTAACTTCGGTTTGTAAGGAATGATTTCTACAAATATATACTAATATGATAGTACTCGAAGATATAAGATCAGAATGGTATAACATTTGACAATCGAATGTGTATTAACAATGTTATGGCAAATTCCCTAAAATTTATCGAAATTAAATCGTTTCAAAAATCATTATAAGCCAGAATGTCCTTTTTTGTCCTCTTCCTTCGATTTTTATTATATATTTACGCCATTTCACATCCGATTTCGATACGGAATACCATTTATGAAATAGAACTTCATTCCCCTTCAATCTGCATCAAAAGTTAGACAAATTGGAACAAAAAAAAATTTGACTCTATTTTTCGCCAAAAAATCATGATGGTACCCCTTTTAAAAATTGCGAAAATCGGGTCGGATTTTGGTTTGCCAGATTTTTATTGGGATTGAAAGTACTCGAAGATACAAGATCTGGAAGGTATAACATTCGCCGATTGGAGGTATATTAAGCAATTTATGGGTAATTCCATAAAATTTATCGAAATTAAATCGTCTCAAAAATCATTATAAGCCAGAATGTCCTTTTTTGTCCTCTTCCTTCGGTTTTTATTGTATATTTACGCCATTTTACATCCGATTTTGAAACGGAACACCATTAATGAATCGGGACTTTATTCGCTTTTAATCCTTTACAAAGATCAATATTTATTCAAAGCGTAAACTTAATAAAATCTTATCAAATGTCACATTTAAACATAAACAATCCTTTCTCGACCTTTAACTTCGGTTTGTAAGGAATGATTTCTACAAATATATACTAATATGATAGTACTCGAAGATATAAGATCAGAATGGTATAACATTTGACAATCGAATGTGTATTAACAATGTTATGGCAAATTCCCTAAAATTTATCGAAATTAAATCGTTTCAAAAATCATTATAAGCCAGAATGTCCTTTTTTGTCCTCTTCCTTCGATTTTTATTATATATTTACGCCATTTCACATCCGATTTCGATACGGAATACCATTTATGAAATAGAACTTCATTCCCCTTCAATCTGCATCAAAAGTTAGACAAATTGGAACAAAAAAAAATTTGACTCTATTTTTCGCCAAAAAATCATGATGGTACCCCTTTTAAAAATTGCGAAAATCGGGTCGGATTTTGGTTTGCCAGATTTTTATTGGGATTGAAAGTACTCGAAGATACAAGATCTGGAAGGTATAACATTCGCCGATTGGAGGTATATTAAGCAATTTATGGGTAATTCCATAAAATTTATCGAAATTAAATCGTCTCAAAAATCATTATAAGCCAGAATGTCCTTTTTTGTCCTCTTCCTTCGGTTTTTATTGTATATTTACGCCATTTTACATCCGATTTTGAAACGGAACACCATTAATGAATCGGGACTTTATTCGCTTTTAATCCTTTACAAAGATCAATATTTATTCAAAGCGTAAACTTAATAAAATCTTATCAAATGTCACATTTAAACATAAACAATCCTTTCTCGACCTTTAACTTCGGTTTGTAAGGAATGATTTCTACAAATATATACTAATATGATAGTACTCGAAGATATAAGATCAGAATGGTATAACATTTGACAATCGAATGTGTATTAAGAAAGTTATGGCAAATTCCCTAAAATTTATCGAAATTAAATCGTTTCAAAAATCATTATAAGCCAGAATGTCCTTTTTTGTCCTCTTCCTTCGATTTTTATTATATATTTACGCCATTTCACATCCGATTTCGATACGGAATACCATTTATGAAATAGAACTTCATTCCCCTTCAATCTGCATCAAAAGTTAGACAAATTGGAACAAAAAAAAATTTGACTCTATTTTTCGCCAAAAAATCATGATGGTACCCCTTTTAAAAATTGCGAAAATCGGGTCGGATTTTGGTTTGCCAGATTTTTATTGGGATTGAAAGTACTCGAAGATACAAGATCTGGAAGGTATAACATTCGCCGATTGGAGGTATATTAAGCAATTTATGGGTAATTCCATAAAATTTATCGAAATTAAATCGTCTCAAAAATCATTATAAGCCAGAATGTCCTTTTTTGTCCTCTTCCTTCGGTTTTTATTGTATATTTACGCCATTTTACATCCGATTTTGAAACGGAACACCATTAATGAATCGGGACTTTATTCGCTTTTAATCCTTTACAAAGATCAATATTTATTCAAAGCGTAAACTTAATAAAATCTTATCAAATGTCACATTTAAACATAAACAATCCTTTCTCGACCTTTAACTTCGGTTTGTAAGGAATGATTTCTACAAATATATACTAATATGATAGTACTCGAAGATATAAGATCAGAATGGTATAACATTTGACAATCGAATGTGTATTAACAATGTTATGGCAAATTCCCTAAAATTTATCGAAATTAAATCGTTTCAAAAATCATTATAAGCCAGAATGTCCTTTTTTGTCCTCTTCCTTCGATTTTTATTATATATTTACGCCATTTCACATCCGATTTCGATACGGAATACCATTTATGAAATAGAACTTCATTCCCCTTCAATCTGCATCAAAAGTTAGACAAATTGGAACAAAAAAAAATTTGACTCTATTTTTCGCCAAAAAATCATGATGGTACCCCTTTTAAAAATTGCGAAAATCGGGTCGGATTTTGGTTTGCCAGATTTTTATTGGGACTTAATAAAATCTTATCAAATGTCACATTTAAACATAAACAATCCTTTCTCGACCTTTAACTTCGGTTTGTAAGGAATGATTTCTACAAATTTATACTAATATGATAGTACTCGAAGATATAAGATCAGAATGGTATAACATTTGACAATCGAATGTGTATTAACAATGTTATGGCAAATTCCCTAAAATTTATCGAAATTAAATCGTTTCAAAAATCATTATAAGCCAGAATGTCCTTTTTTGTCCTCTTCCTTCGATTTTTATTATATATTTACGCCATTTCACATCCGATTTCGATACGGAATACCATTTATGAAATAGAACTTCATTCCCCTTCAATCTGCATCAAAAGTTAGACAAATTGGAACAAAAAAAAATTTGACTCTATTTTTCGCCAAAAAATCATGATGGTACCCCTTTTAAAAATTGCGAAAATCGGGTCGGATTTTGGTTTGCCAGATTTTTATTGGGATTGAAAGTTCTCGAAGATACAAGATCTGGAAGGTATAACATTCGCCGATTGAAGGTATATTAAGCAAGTTATGGGTAATTCCATAAAATTTATCGAAATTAAATCGTCTCAAAAATCATTATAAGCCAGAATGTCCTTTTTTGTCCTCTTCCTTCGTTTTTTATTGTATATTTACGCCATTTTACATCCGATTTTGAAACGGAACACCATTAATGAATCGGGACTTTATTCGCTTTTAATCCTTTACAAAGATCAATATTTATTCAAAGCGTAAACTTAATAAAATCTTCTCAAATGTCACATTTAAACATAAACAATCATTTCTCGACCTTTAACTTCGGTTTGTAAGGAATGATTTCTACAAATATATACTAATATGATAGTACTCGAAGATATAAGATCAGAATGGTATAACATTTGACAATCGAATGTGTATTAACAAAGTTATGGCAAATTCCCTAAAATTTATCGAAATTAAATCGTTTCAAAAATCATTATAAGCCAGAATGTCCTTTTTTGTCCTCTTCCTTCGGTTTTTATTATATATTTACGCCATTTCACATCCGATTTCGATACGGAATACCATTTATGAATCAGAACTTCATCCCCCTTCAATCTGCATCAAAAGTTAGACAAATCGGAACAAAAAAAAATTTGACTCTATTTTTCGCCAAAAAATCATGATGGTACCCCTTTTAAAAATTGCGAAAATCGGGTCGGATTTTGGTTTGCCAGATTTTTATTGGGATTGAAAGTACTCGAAGATACAAGATCTGGAAGGTATAACATTCGCCGATTGGAGGTATATTAAGCAAGTTATGGGTAATTCCCTAAAATTTATCGAAATTAAATCGTCTTAAAAATCATTATAAGCCAGAATGTCCTTTTTTGTCCACTTCCTTCGGTTTTTATTGTATATTTACGCCATTTTACATCCGATTTTGAAACGGAACACCATTAATGAATCGGGACTTTATTCGCTTTTAATCCTTTACAAAGATCAATATTTATTCAAAGCGTAAACTTAATAAAATCTTATCAAATGTCACATTTAAACATAAACAATCCTTTCTCGACCTTTAACTTCGGTTTGTAAGGAATGATTTCTACAAATATATACTAATATGATAGTACTCGAAGATATAAGATCAGAATGGTATAACATTTGACAATCGAATGTGTATTAACAAAGTTATGGCAAATTCCCTAAAATTTATCGAAATTAAATCGTTTCAAAAATCATTATAAGCCAGAATGTCCTTTTTTGTCCTCTTCCTTCGGTTTTTATTATATATTTACGCCATTTTACATCCGATTTTGAAACGGAACACCATTAATGAATCGGGACTTTATTCGCTTTTAATCCTTTTCAAAGATCAATATTTTTTCAAAGCGTACTCAAAGATATAAGATCAGAATGGTATAACATTTGACAATCGAATGTGTATCAACAAAGTTATGGCAAATTCCCTAAAATTGATCGAAATTAAATCGTTTCAAAAATCATTATAAGCCAAAATCTGGTCGGATTTTGGTTTGCCAGATTTTGATTGGGAATGAAAGTACTCGAAGATACAAGATCTGGAAGGTATAACATTCGCCGATTGGAGGTATATTAAGCAATTTATGGGTAATTCCCTAAAATTTATCGAAAAAAATCGTTTCAAAAATGATTATAAGCCCGAATGTCCTCTTTGGTCCTTTTTCTTAAAAATAATCCCTTAGTGACTAATTGAAAACACCAATTCGTTTATTTTTCTTGCATTTTATTGTAAACTCACTTTATTGAAATATTGTACAGTAAAGGTCCGTAAACAATCTAAAATAATGTCTAAAGAAACTATTGTATAATAATATACATCAAATTTTTTTATTGTATATCAATATTTATTAAATTTACTTATACCTGAAGAATACTCAGTATATTACATGTATTCATAGATCATATTATTAAAAACTATATACATTTATATACAACAATATAATTAATCCGAAAATTGTGTTTTCCCAGGACTGCGGTGTGCTGCTTCCACGTTGTGTGCTGCGTCATTATGCTTTGTAATAGCACATACTGCATCTTCCTGAATCCTTCTGATCCCATCCTGCTGTCGCTGCCTCATACTGATCCCAGTGATCTTTCGGCGGCGGGACGATATCTACTTCCACAGGAGACAGAATGCCCATATCTTCAAGGATCAGCAACGTCACGTCGGAGTCCGTGTTCATCTGTCCCGATCCTTAAATATAAAAATTAATCAATAAAAATATCTTTAAAAGAATACTCTGTGAATTTTATTAAATAATTACCTTAGGATATGAACCGCCAACGGATACCCCATTTTTTCTGCATCGTTCTGCATCGTTCCTGGACAACATCTGATGTGGACCTTTAATTCGCTGGACCAATTCAACTTCCACAGGATCATCGCCAGCCCTGTTTCTTTGAGGATCCGCAACTTCACGTCGACCATGTTTTCGGGGAAGGACATCAGCAGAACAGCACTCATAACCAAGCATAGCATAGTTAAGCATACCAATTAAGGCAAACCAATCCTGTAAATATTTGAAGAAATAAAAAATGTGTTTTAAAAGGATAAACTGTGTGTTTTTGGGGGTTGTGTGAGGGTTAATTTATTTAAACATATTTTCAGGAGTAAGCTGACTGCTGATCCGGAATTGCGCCTTTTAGGAATCCTTTTCGTAAACGTATCCACGCCGATTCGAGATAAATTTATGAATTTTATACTTTTCAGATCTTTGATCAATAAAAATCTGGCGAACTCAAATCCAATCAATGTTTCTCAATATCTTCGGTTCGATTTTCACCATATTGTGATACAGATTAAAGTGGGTTGAAGCTCCCAAATAAAAAGGGCCAAAACGGATATTAATAAGAATACGTGTTTTTTTTATGGTATAAATTTTAGGAAAGTCTCCATAAATCCGAAGTGATTATTCCAATCGGCGAAAGTTATACCTTCCAGGTTTTGTATTTTTGAGTACTTTCATTCCCAATCAAAATCTGACAAACTAAAATCCGACCCGATTTTCGCAATTTTTAAAAGGGGTACCATCATGATTTTTTGCCGAAAAATAGAGTCAAATTTTTTTTTGTTCCAATTTGTCTAACTTTTGATGCAGATTGAAGGGGAATGAAGTTCTGATTGTTAAATGGTATTTCGTATCGAAATCGGATGTGAAATGGAGAAAATCTTTAATAAAAACCGAAGGAAGAGGACAAAAAAGGACATTCTGGCTTATAATGATTTTTGAAACGATTTAATTTCGATAAATTTTAGGGAATTTGCCATAACTTTGTTAATACACATTCGATTGTCAAATGTTATACCATTCTGATCTTATATCTTCGAGTACTATCATATTAGTATATATTTGTAGAAATCATTCCTTACAAACCGAAGTTAAAGGTCGAGAAAGGATTGTTTATGTTTAAATGTGACATTTGATAAGATTTTGTTAAGTTTACGCTTTGAATAAATATTGATCTTTGTAAATGATTAAAAGCGAATAAAGTCCCGATTCATTAATGGTGTTCCGTTTCAAAATCGGATGTAAAATGGCGTAAATATACAATAAAAACCGAAGGAAGAGGACAAAAAAGGACATTCTGGCTTATAATGATTTTTGAGACGATTTAATTTCGATAAATTTTATGGAATTACCCATAACTTGCTTAATATACCTCCAATCGGCGAATGTTATACCTTCCAGATCTTGTATCTTCGAGTACTTTCAATCCCAATAAAAATCTGGCAAACCAAAATCCGACCCGATTTTCGCAATCATGATTTTTTGGCGAAATATAGAGTCAAATTTTTTTTGTTCCAGTTTGTCTAACTTTTGATGCAGATTGAAGGGGAATGATGTTCTGATTCATAAATTTTCCGGAATTTTCTGGATATTTCCTGAATTTTTTTCCGAATTTATCCCAGATGGCGGTTAAATTTAAAAACCAAATACCAGATGTCAAATTTTCAAATTCAAATTTTAACGGATTCCCGCCAAAAATTAAAATTTTGGCATCCACCTTCTGCTGATTTCTGTTCGCCTGGTATAATTCAGAAGTGGCGGAGGTCGATTTTTGATTTTTAAAATACTTAAATTTCCCGACTTTCCCTCAGTTTTCCATGGGTTTCAAAGTTTTTCCAATTTTTCGAATTTTCCTGAATTTTCCTGAATTTTCTCGAATTTTCCTGAATTTCCTGGATTTTTCCGGCATTTTCCGGATTTTTCCTGAACTTTTTCCGAATTTATCCCAGATGGCGGTTAACTTCAAAAACCAAATACCAGATGCCAAAATTTCAAATTCAAATTTTAACGGATTAATTAAAATTTTGGCATCCACCTTCTGCTGATTTATGTTTGCCTGGTACTTCAGAATTGGCGGAAAAGGACATATGATTCTAATGGCGAAGTTTGAAACAATTTTATAAAGCTCACAGTTCGATTAATAAGAAATCTTTTATAAAGATTAACAGCAAATGAAGTCCCAATTCTTAAATGGTATCTTGGTGCATAATCGGATACAAAATGGCAAAAATATCTTAAAAACTTAAGCGAAAGGGTGAGAAAAGGACATTCGGGCTTATACGTGATTTTGCGTTTTGATAGATTTTACCGAATTAGCCATAACTTTGCTTGTTTACCTCCAATCGGCGAAAGTTATACCTTCCCGCATTCGTATCTTCGAGTACTATCTAGTTATCATATATATTGCAACCGTTTGCCCAAATAACCTAAGTTAGAAGGCGGAAAAGGACATATGATTCTAATGGCGATGTTTGAAACAATTTTATAAAGCTCACAGTTCGATTAATAAGAAATCTTTTATAAAGATTAACAGCAAATGAAGTCCCAATTCTTAAATGGTATCTTGGTGCATAATCGGATACAAAATGGCAAAAATATCTTAAAAACTTAAGCGAAAGGGTGAGAAAAGGACATTCGGGCTTATACGTGATTTTGCGTTTTGATAGATTTTACCGAATTAGCCATAACTTTGCTTGTTTACCTCCAATCGGCGAAAGTTATACCTTCCCGCATTCGTATCTTCGAGTACTATCTAGTTATCATATATATTGCAACCGTTTGCCCAAATAACCTAAGTTAGAAGGCGGAAAAGGACATATGATTCTAATGGCGATATTTGAAACAATTTTAAAAAGCTAACAGTTCGATTAATAAGAAATCTTTTATAAAGATTAACAGCAAATGAAGTCCCAATTCTTAAATGGTATCTTGGTGCATAATCGGATACAAAATGGGAAAAATATCCTTAAAAACTTAAGCGAAAGGGTGAGAAAAGGCCATTCGGGTTTATACGTGGTTTTGCGTTTTGATAGATTTTACCGAATTAGCCATAACTTTGCTTGTTTACCTCCAATCGGCAAAAGTTATACCTTCCGCATTCGTATCTTCGAGTACTATCTAGTTATCGTATATGTATCAAACATATTCCTTAAAAAACCTAAGTTAGAAGGCGGAAAAGGACATATGATTCTATAGGCGATGTTTACAGTTCGAGTACTATCTAGTTAACGTATATGTATCAAGCATATTCCTTAAAAAACCTAAGTTAGAAGGCGGAAAAGGACATATGATTCTATAGGCGATATTTGAAACAATTTTACAAAGCTTACAGTTCGATTAATAAGAAATCTTTTATAAAGATTAACAGCAAATGAAGTCCCAATTCTTAAATGGTATCTTGGTGCATAATCGGATACAAAATGGCAAAAATATCCTTAAAAACTTAAGCGAAAGGGTGAGAAAAGTACATTCGGGCTTATACGTGATTTTGCGTTTTGATAGATTTTACCGAATTAGCCATAACTTTGCTTGTTTACCTCCAATCGGCAAAAGTTATACCTTCCGCATTCGTATCTTCGAGTACTATCTAGTTATCGTATATGTATCAAGCATATTCCTTAAAAAAACTAAGTTAGGTGGCGGAAAAGGACATATGATTCTAATGGCGATGTTTGAAACGACTTTATAAAGCTTACAGTTCGATTAATAAGAAATCTTTTATAAAGATTAACAGCAAATGAAGTCCCAATTCTTAAATGGTATCTTGGTGCATAATCGGATACAAAATGGCAAAAATATCCTTAAAAACTTAAGCGAAAGGGTGAGAAAAGTACATTCGGGCTTATACGTGATTTTGCGTTTTGATAGATTTTACCGAATTAGCCATAACTTTGCTTGTTTACCTCCAATCGGCGAAAGTTATACCTTCCCGCATTCGTATCTTCGAGTACTATCTCGTTATCGTATATGTATCAAGCATATTCCTTAAAAAACCTAAGTTAGAAGGCGGAGAAGAACATATGATTCTATAGGCGATGTTTGAAACACTTTTAAGATGTTTACAGTTCGATTAATAAGAAATCTTTGATTATGATAGACAGCAAATGAAGTCCCGATTCCTAAATGGTATCTTTGCAAACTCGGAAACAAAATGGCAAAAAAATCCTTAAAAACTTAAGCAAAAGTATGATAAAATGAGTTTTTCACATATGTCCACTTTCTATACTGTGAAAATGTAAAATTTCCATTTCTTTTTGGAACAGTTTTATTGGAATAACTGAACTAAATCGCAACCGATTTTGAAACGAAAGCCCATTTTCGAATCAGAGCTTCAATCTTTCTTTACCTGCATCCAAAGATATAAAATATCGATCAAAAAAAATTTTGTCGATTTTTGAAAAAAATGATGATGACCCCTTTCAAAATTTTGAAAAATCGGATAAATTTTTTTTGTTTAATTTTTGGGATTCTTTGATGCAGATCGAAGCAGACTGAAATCCTGATTCATGAATGGTATTTCGTTTTCAAATCGGTTTGAAATCGACTAAAATATACGCTATTTAAAGGCAAAAAAGTCAATTTTTGACTAAAATGATCATTCCGTATTTGACAAATCAAAAAAAATCAATTTATTCATTAATAGGACCATTACTTGGTTTGTTCACCAGCAATCGTTTAAAGTTATACCTTCTATAGACGATGTTTGAAATGACTTTATAAAGCTTACAGTTCGATTAATAAGAAATCTTTTATAAAGATTAACAGCAAATGAAGTCCCAATTATTAAATGGTGCAAAATCGGTGCAAAACCATCATTTTGGGACAAAGCCGATTTTTGAAAATTTTGAAAGGGGTAACATCATGATTTTTTGCAAAAATCGACAAAAATATTTTTGTTCTACTTTTCCAATCTTTTGATGCAGATTGAAAGGGAATGAAGTCCATTTACAAATCCGATAAAAATAATATGAATTATTAGCAAAAGAGTGTCTCAAAACCATCAATTTGGCACAATGCCGATTTTCGATTCCTTGGGATGGGTTTTCCAATTAAGGGTATTAAAGGTAAATAGCTTTATAATATTCTACACAGCGGCTACGTTAAGGTGATTGTTTTTTAACCTTTAAATTGGGTTAAATGAAAAGATTCGGATCTTATGCCTTTGAGTACTTTTATTTTCAATCAAACCCTTTCCAACTAAAATTTTACCCAATCACTCGATATTTTGCAAGGGTTACCCAGCATATTTTCATATATGGCTGTTATTGTTTGTTTTTGTTATTGTTTCTTTTACATATGTACATACGTATTGTTGTTGTCGCACTCAAAATTGACACCAATTATGCGACTGGGTCGTCGAACGCATGAAATTAAACGACAAGTGCGAGAAGGAGCCCTTCGATGACCTTCCACAGAGCTGATAATGAAATATATATAAAAAAGAAACAAAGGGAATATAACGAAAAGTGAAAGTACATTTTTGCGCATGAATAATACTGGTTATCTGAACCAAGGCCAGCCTGGATAAGAGTTGCGTCCAGATTCAAGCCCCATATCATATATTCCTTGTTTTTATGATTTTTTAAGCAAAAAATATTCATATGAACTTGAACTTGGGCGCGAACTTTTGCTTACTCATCTCGCAAAAGCGACACAACAAGGCTTGGAAACGGTAAATCATGCTTAGCAGAGTTGCTTTAAGCCAAGTTTCAGCTTCCCGGTCTTTTGTTTTACCCGGGACTCTGATGAAGGTCACGTGTGGTTTAGGAGAACAGAGAAAACAAAAATCGGAGCACACAAGTATATTTACTCATAAGGGCATACAATAAAAATAAAATGATTAATATTATTATTAAAATATTCATCTTAAAATCAAAAATAACAGTCTACAGTAAAATTCGCAATCATAGTCTGGACCATTTAAAAAGGATTGGCTTCACCATGTTTGTTTTTTATTCTCTTAATGCTTCTCTTAATTTTTAAGCTCGGCTCTCCCCAACAAGCAACATAGGCCTCAACGTTTTGCGAAGGCAGCAAGTGGAATCAATTGGTGGCCAACTACGGGACTAATCGGTTGTTTCAGTCCCGGCTTGGGACATTTTAAATCTTGGATCTTCTTCGTTTAAGTGCTACTTGTATATCTTCAGTCAACTGTGTAAATATTTCTAAAGAGTTTTTGAAAATCAAATGAAGTAAAAAGTGAAATTGAATCTCTAAATTGATTAAGTAAAAAGGATTTAAAAAAAGTGTCCCAACTGGTTTTTAAATAACAGGATACTTCAAAGAAAATAAATTGATTGTCAATCAAACAAATGCAAAAACCTCCTGAATTTATAATTTAAAACTATTGACAATCAAAATCAAGCAATGAAACCCAGAGCATTTGGTATTTTGTGCTTTATTACAGGAAAATGTCCATAACTTGCTTAATATTTGACGGATCATCGAATGTTATACCTTCCCGATCCTATATCTTCGAGTATTATCATTTCCAATCAAAATCTGACAAACTAAAATTTGACCCAATTTTCAAAAATTTTTAAAGTGGTAACATCACGATTTTTTTTAAAAAATTGAAAAATATTTTTCATTCTACTTTTCTGAACTTCTAATGCAGATCGAATACAAATGAAGCACTGTTTCATAAATGCGGTTCGGTTTTTAAATCCACGGTTTTCCATTTAGTTTTCGAAAATTTTCGGGTTTACAATTACGATTTTTTACAGAAGAATGATGGCTTAATGCATTTTTCAAATTGGTAGCGAAATGGCCAAGCAAATCAATTAAATGTGTGTCAAAAGATTTCGTTCTGGCCAATTTCTAATCTTTTGACGAAATTTTTTTAAATACATTAAAAAACTAAGACGTAAAGCAATACTAATGGAAGTTTAGTACCAGCCCTCGTGGCATTTTATGGTTATGGCTTTTGGTTGTTGCAACAAACTTTTGGCTTCCCCATTGCAGCAGCGGCAAGCCATGTAGTTGCTCTGCTCCTGCCCCTGCCACGGTACCTGGTTACTTGCCACCGGGACCAAAGAGCCAACAGCCAAGAGCCACCACCACTGGCAAATTAGACATGCGAGCCGAAAAGAGAACTGGCCAACAGCTAAGAGACTTCCGTTCCGTGCACTTTTTGGCATCGCATAATGTAATCCATGTGTACATTTGTACATGCATATCTACGGACTTGCCTCTTTCTGTGTGCCACATTGGAGGTGCACGTAATTTTCCATTTAGTGGCAAACTAAACGAAAACGAAAGTGGAAATGTTACATTGCATTGCACTGCCGCTCCACTCTCCGCGCTCGCCCACGCCACTCGCTCTCGGCCAGCCGGTTGTAAAAAATAAGAAAACACAAATAAATACAAAAAACTCAACTGCCAAAAAGTTGTAAAAAGGAAGCCACAATAGCCCGGAAGAGAGGCAACCAAACTAGCCGTGACTCAATACTATTACCTTTTTATTACAGGCTTTAAGGCCCTGCGGGTTCTGCTTGAATTGGTGTTTTGGTCAAAAGGGTTACCCCGGAATTCAGCAAAAAGGATAACGCAAGCAACTAACCACATCCCCCAGCTGCCATGATAGAGCGTGAAATTATCCAGTAAGTACTAATACTTATCGCAAAAATTGTATGACAATAAGAAAGTTATTAAATTGTCAAATTGCTCGCTGAACGTTTTATTATTTCCTCAAGCTGACTTTGTGTAGAACATATATTTCCCCTCATAGGAGTATTCACTGTGCCTGACCGCGTAGCAGCGCCCTCAAGTACCCGAAAAGGGGGCCAAGACCCAGAGTCAATACTCGAGGCAGTCTCAACATTTTCCATTATCTTATGTTGTACTATATTATGGAACTTGGCAAAGTCCGGCGATCGCCAATTGTCTAACCTTTCGACGTTTGAACATTGCACATGCAGTGGGTGCATACAAATAGATCAATTAAAACATTTCGGGCCTGACCAAGTCTCAATTTTGTCAAATATTTACCAACTGACAGCTAACTTAAGATATTGATAATGTTTTATTCATACAAGATTTTTTTAGAACATTGACATTCCTATAAAAATTTTCAGCACCACAACCGCTTCGAAGCGCATTTTCGATGTCCTACAGGACATACTTGAATTCTTTATTCTCTTCATACGCATCCTTTTGGAATTGTTTGTGAAGCTTGTGCAGCTTTTTTTGCCAAAACATCTGAAGGATGTCAGCGGGGAAGTTATACTGGTAAGCAGTTTTATTTAAACAATATATCAGACATTTTTTAATGAAACTTCTCTAGATAACAGGAACTGGACATGGAATTGGCCGTGAATTGGCCCTTTATTACGCCTCCTTGGGCAGCACTGTGGTTTGTGTAGACATTGATGAAAAGAACAATCTTCAGACAGTCCAGAAAGCTAAGCGTTTAAATCTTGGGGATGTCTACAGTTTCATGTGAATTTAATAGCTTCATTTAAAAGAAAAAAATACTAATGTATCCTATTTCCTTTTAGATGCGATGTTTCTAAGCGGGAAGAAGTAATGGTGCTAGCGGAACGGATCAGAGCCGAAATTGGTCCCATCTCCGTGCTAGTAAATAATGTGGGCATTATGCCAACTCATCCCATCCTCCAACAATCGGCTGAGGAAGTCCAGAGGGTCTTCGATGTGAATGTATTCTCCCAGTTCTGGACCATTCAGGCCTTTCTTTCCCACATGCAGGAGAAGAACAGAGGCCACATTATTTGCCTCTCCTCGATAGCAGGCTTGGTGGGAATCTCCAATTTGGTTCCCTATTGCGCTACCAAGTTTGCTGTGCGTGGTCTAATGGAATCACTTCATGCTGAGCTAAGGGAAGGACCTTACAGGGATCTGGTAAGCGAGACTCCTTAAATTGGCTTTTTATTAGTTATTTTAAAGCATACTTACAGATCAAGACAACTACGATTTTCCCATACATGACCAACACGGGACTGTGCAAGCATCCAAAGGTGAAGTTCCCCTCCTTCCTGGGATTGTTGGATCCCAAGCAGGTGGCCAGGTGGATAGTGGAGGCGCACCGCTCCGATGCGATGGAGGCGACTATTCCCAGCTGTCTGCTGCATATCAACAACTGGACAAGACTTCTTCCAGACCACTGTGGATTAATGTTGAAGGACTACATCGACAGCGGAGTGGAATCGGACTTGATTTAATTATATTAAGTTACCCTATCTCATAGGTTTTGTTAAAAATATTATTATGTTCAAGTACAATAAAATAAAAGTGGATAATGTATTAAAAGAAACTTTGGTTTTTTTATTCTACCTTAGAGGGGAAATAGAGGGAAATAATTGACCAGCTTTAATTTTAGTTGAATATCTTGATGAATCTAATTAAATTAAATTAAAACATTCATTAACAATTTTTTGTTTATGTAATTTGTTTCCATAAAGAAACACTTGTCTAACCGCAACAATTTTCCAAAGGAAATCCAAATTGGCACGGGCCAATAATGGAAAGAAAATAAGGATACATTTGCCTTACTATTTAATAATTTTTAAAACCTAATATACACTTTTTGATAAACTTATTTATTTAAACTTGTTTTACAAATGTTTAAATAGAATTGGAATTAAATTTTTGGTTTAGTTTTTACTACAAATTCCAAGGCTCAGTGTAAGTCCTTGAATTTTGGTCAGGGAATGTCCTGCGGCTACTTCCTGGACTTCAAGTATAAAAGCTTATCCAATGTTGGTTTACAAATAATCGTAAACTTGGATTAAAACAGAAATGGCTTTTGAATCTCTAAAGAAGCGGGTCATCAAAAAGGAAGCTTTTTCCAAAAAAGCAAAGGAAACGTTTCCTTCAATGGAAGAATTTTTTCGACTGCCGAATGTATATTATCGGACTATAGGCCTGAATCCCTACGAGTCCTCGCAGGCACAAAAAAAGCAAGAGATTCTTTCGCGCATCCTGTCCGTAGTTCTTATTATGAACCTACAATTTAGCGTTTCAATGGAGACCACATATATTGTGGTTTCCTTCCAGAATGGCGAGAACTTTTTGGAATCCTGCATGGTTGCATGCTATATTGCCTTCTCCATTGTCGGTTTCCTAAAGATTATTGTCGTTCCGATGCAAAAAGAGAAAACATCACGTTTGTTTCGTGTTTTGGAATCCGTGTACCCAAAGCCTCTTCCGGCAGAGCAGGATCCTTACTATACTCGACAATATTTGAGACGGTGCTTTCGATTCACCAAGGGATTCGGCGGCCTCTACACCTTTCTGGTGTTCATCTACAATTTATATCCCATCACTCAATACAAAGTTATGGTTTTATTGAATTCCCCAAATACCGAGCCCGTACTCCCCTACGCGAACTGGGCCCCGTGGGACTACCGATCCGGATGGAGATATTATCTTGCCTACATTTCACAATCCATAGCGGGATACACTGCCACCTGCGGACACATATCTGCTGACCTTATGATCTTCGCTGTGACTACACAGGTTATTATGCATTTTGACCGCATCGTCAAGGCACTACGAGAGTTTCAAGTGGGACCCGCTTTGGATGCCAGCGAAGCAACAGTTAGAGGAGCAGATGAGGAATTAAAGGAGCTTCGTTCCCTGGTAGCCTATCACAATCAAATTTTCAGGTGAATATAAAATGACTTCCACTTATTTCAATAGCTTTAATTATCTACTTCCATGAAGGATAACCAAGGATGTGAACGATGTTTTTGGCATTCCACTCTTAATAAACTTTGCAGCATCTTCGTTGCTGGTTTGCTTTGTGGGTTTTCAGATGACCTTTGGAGTGAGTCCCCAGCATTTTGCCAAGTTAATGCTAATGTTGTCATCAGCATTGATTGAAATCTATTTAATTTGCTCCTTTAGTCAAAGGCTTATCGATGCGGTGTGTTATTTCTATTTATTATGTGGATTTCCCCTTCTAATAATATCTTTACAGAGTGAAAGTGTTTCTTCTGCCGTTTATGAAATGAATTGGACCGGAGCAGATTTTAGATTCCGAAAGATGTTAATTTATATAGCCCATCGATCACAAAAGCCAGCCTGCCTAAAGGCTACTGTATTTGTGGATATATCTATTGAAACAATGAGCATTGTAAGTTATCCAAAAAAGCATACTAATAATTTAAATATATCTGGTTTTTTCAGTTCTTGCGAATGTCATATAAATTCTTTTGTGCAATTCGAACCATGTATCAGTAGATGTACACAAAAAATGGTGGTAATATTAACACGATACATGCCCAGAAAAGAACTTTATTCTATTACACCACATTATATAATTACTTTAATTCAACCACCTACTTATTAACTAATGGGAATCGGATTGATTACGTTCTATATTTGCAGTACTAATAAATGAGCACATTTGATTTGGCCTTATATATCTACTGTCACTTTAAATAAAATCGAAATTTCTTAGTTATTGAATAATGTTTTCTTTATTGAAATCGTATTTAAAAACCACATATCCTACATATTTCGATGGGTGGCACACAATGGCCTGGAAAGTTAAACAAAGCGGAAAAATTCGGAAAGTACAGGAATATTTTCGCCTGTTAACTACATTTAATAAAAAAAATTCATTAAAAATGTTTTATTTATGCAGTTTGTTTCCATGAAAACCCACATGTCTAAAAGCGAAAATTTTCCAAGGGAAATCCAAATATGCTAATCATCCTAAAATACTGCGAAAAAAATATATGCCTTTCTATTTAAGTAATATTTAAAAACTTATAAGCTCTTTTTTTATAAACTTTTTTATTAACATAGAAACAATGAAAAGAGCTTGATTTCAAAATTTTTGAATTGAAAATTTGAATTGGAATTAAAATTTGTTATATAGATTGCAAAACAAATTCCAAGGCTCAGTGTAATTCCTGACATTTTGACCAGGGAATGCCCTTGGTTTCATTTTTAGCTTCAAGTATAAAAGTCCATCCAGTGTTGATTTAAGAACAATTGTGGACTTAGCTTAAATCAAAAATGGCTCTTGAAACTCTAAAGAAGCTTGTGATCAAGAAGAAAGCTTTGTCCGAAAAAGCAAAGGAAACGTTTCCTTCAATGGAGGAATTTTTTCGACTGCCGAAGGTATATTATCGGACTATAGGCCTGAATCCCTACGAGTCCTCGCAGGCTGAGAAAAAAGAAGAGATTCTTGCACGTATCCTGTGCGTAGTTCTTATTATGAACCTACAATTTATCATTGCCATGGAGATCATTTATGTGGTGCTTTCGATCCAGAACGGCGAGAACTTTTTAGAATCCTGCATGGTTGCATGTTATATTGGCTTCTCCACTGTCGGTTTCCTAAAGATTATTGTTGTTCCGATGCAAAAAGAGAAAACATCACGTTTGTTTCGTGTTTTAGAATCCATGTATCCAACGCCTCTTCCGGCAGAGCAGGATCCTTACTATACTCGACAATATTTGAGACAGTGCCTTCGATTCACCCAGGGATTCGGCGGCCTCTACACCTTTCTGGTGTTCATCTACAATTTATATCCCATCACTCAATACAAAGTTATGGTTTTATTGAATTCCCCAAATACCGAGCCCGTACTCCCCTACGCGAACTGGGCACCGTGGGACTACCGATCCGGATGGAGATATTATCTTTCCTACATTTCACAGGCCATAGCGGGATATACTTGCACCTGCGGGCACATTTCTGCTGACCTTATGATCTTCGCTGTGACTACACAGGTTATCATGCATTTTGACCGCATCGTCAAGGCTCTACGGGAGTTCCAAGTGGGACCCACATTGGATGCCAAAGAAGTCGTTAGAGGAGCAGATAAGGAATTACAGGAGCTTCGGTCCCTTGTCGCCTATCACAACCAAATTTTGAGGTGGATATAAAATGACTTCCGCCTATTCCAATAATAATATCTACTTCCATTAAGGATAACCAAGGATGTGAACGATGTTTTTGGCATTCCACTCTTAATAAACTTTGCATCATCTTCGTTGCTGGTTTGCTTTGTAGGTTTTCAGATGACCTTTGGATTGAGTCCCCAGCACTATGCCAAGTTAATCCTAATTTTGTCATCAGCATTGATTGAAATCTATTTAATTTGCTCCTTTAGTCAAAGGCTTATCGAGGCGGTGTGTTATTTCTATTTATTATGTGGATTTCCCCTTCTAATAATATCTTTACAGAGTGAAAGTGTTTCTTCTGCCGTCTATGAAATGAATTGGACCGGAGGCGATTTTAGATTCCGAAAGATGCTAATTTATATAGCCCACCGGTCACAAAAGCCAGTCTGCCTTAAGGCCACTGTATTTTTGGATATATCTATTGAAACAATGAGCATTGTAAGCTATCCAAAAAGGATACTCATAATTTAAATATATCTGGTTTTTTCAGTTCTTTAGAATGTCATATAAATTCTTTTGTGCAATTCGAACCATGTATCAGTAGATGGACACATAAAAAATGGGTACGTTAACTAATTTTTAAGTTATATAACTTGTTTAATGGAGATGAATATAAGGATTATTTTGCCCTTTTTATGTGGGGACGAATAATATATCAAAAAAGATACATGTACAGAAAACATCTTCTTTCAATGGCGCGACAAGATTAGACAACTTTAATTTCATATCCTGCTTATCAACCAAGAGGAATCTGATGGATTACGCTCTATATATGCAGTAGTATTAACTGTGCACATTTGAATTGCCGCATAATGTCTATTGTGACTTTAAATAAAATCGATATTTCCTAGTTATCGAAAATATTGTTTTATTAAATTCTGTTTTTTTTTACCGATGTCATTACAGTTTTAAAATCCTATATCCAATTTACATGTCTATTTTCTGTAAAGATTGCCACAGATAATCGCAGATTACTTTTTGAAATTAATATTTATTTATTTTTAATTCTATCTATTTTTTGACTACTTTATGTTCTGAAGTGTGGCAGCACTGTAGACAATGGCCTGCGAAGTAAAACAAAGCGGAGAAATTCGCGATTTTAGAAAAGTTCAGGAATATTTTGGCCTAGGACACGGTGAGCAAATGCTTTTAAGTTCCATATTTGGAAAAATAACCACTTGCCACTTATCCTCCTCGAGCAGACGATAATTGGCTAAATGCTGTAAACCAGGCGATCTCTCCCACTGGGGAGTTGATTGCACTGGCCCAAGGGGAAAAATTGGCTTTTCTTTCAACTTGCTGGAGCAGTCATGGGAGCACAAACTCATATGTCCTTAGCTGGTGCGGCGAGCTGGAGGATCCCAATCAAATTGTGACCAGTCTGACCTGTTTGCCCGTAACCCAGAGCAAGAGCTTTGATGGAACCATTGAATGGACCTGCGTGGCAGTGGGATTGGTTTCCGGAATGGTATTGTTCTACACAGACACAGGCGTTAAGCTATTCTCCCAATGGTTGGTGGACAAACAAAAGATTAATCAATTCTTAACCACCTGTATGTTGCAGTTGTCAAGAGGACCCAGTAATAGCAGTCAAGCTTCAGTCGCCTCCCAGGAATTCAGAGGCGGACGCCCTGCTCTACATAGTATATTCCCGTTGTCTGTGTTTCATTCAGGGACAGGACATCCTTCCGACACTATCGAACTGTCGCCATAACGTTCAGAGAGGAGTACTGGAGCGAGGTTCCTATCCCACAGCGGATGTGGTCCCATTTCAGAAGTACCAGTTCAAGCAAGAACGCCAGGCATTAATCAACGATGCGGCTATTTCAAGCACTCAGCGACCACCTACCTATGATTACATTGTTCAGCAGAGCATAGGCCACGGCTACTTCGCCAAGGTGCATGCAACGCCACCGCGAAGCTCACAAGTTTTAACCGCAGGAGCCGAGCCGTATTTGGGTTTCTTCCAAGCGGAGGAGGGTTATAAAACGATGAGCATAAGGGAAGTGGCTAAAGATGTAATCGGAATCGCGTACAAGAACCTACTGGGCGGTATTTTTCGACGTTCTCCTGAGCCTTTGCCATCGCCCGAAGAATCACCACTGCCCGTGCCGACAAAGGAGGCGCCCATGAGAATACACTGTCGCTTATACGATGGAAAACGGGACGGTCTCACTCTAGCGGTAGCTCCAGGGGGTCGCTTAGCTGTGGTTACAGATAATCTAGATCGAGTGATGCTAGTGGATACACAGCAAGCTATTATCCTCCGCGTGTGGAAGGGATATCGGGATGCTCAGTGTGCTTTTGTTCCGGTGAAGGAGCGATCTGTCCGCGGAATTAAGACCCACAAGCGGAAGGCTCTTTTCCTGGTCATCTATGTCCCTCGTTTGGGCGTCTTAGATATTTGGGCTTTACAAAATGGACCCAAGGTAGCCGCCTTTAATGTCTCTAAAACCGGGCAGTTAATCTATAACAATCACAGTCCCTTAGGAGCTGCCGGAGGGAACGGAGTGGGAGGTGGCAGTAGTCAGTCACGAAAGGCACCAACTATTAATTATTGTTTGTTTTTGGATCCTAGTGATGGTAGCCTCAAAGAAGTGCATATACCATTTCACTATGCCCTCAGTGAGACCAGTTCGCAGACATCTCGAGACATTCATATGCTGCGGCGCCTGAGGAATCAGTTGCGGTCTCTAAGTCTCGACGAAACCTCCGAAGCAAAGCTTCAAGAGATTGGCGAACTGGCTGGCGAACTGCAGACACTTGAAGTTCGCCAACAGTGTTTGGAGATGATGCTAAAGAGTAAGAAACTCCAGCCACGGTTGTTTCAGTGCATAATTGATGCTTTCATTGAGAAACGCCTTCCGAAAGAGACTCCTTCCGAGGATTTCGAGCACCAAATACAGAACTATAAGCGACTGACCGATCTATACTTAACCCTTAGTCAAGTCAATAAACGAGGGGAAAATGAGCCACCTGTTGATCATATAGACCTGTCTGATGCAGATCTTGTGACCATCAACAAGTTGGTTTTGCTGCTCGATGATGGAAGTGAAAAGGATAAACCAACATCTATCAGGGAAGTTAGCTTTAAATTGCAACAGGAGCATAAGTCGGAAGAGTTTGTGGACTATCTGAGCATCTTCAATATCGATAGTCCAGATGGGATCAGCTTGTTGCAGGAAAAAATAGATAAGTTTGGAATTGTCAGCATTGATCTATTTAGTCAGTTTTTTTCTCAGGGTTTATGTTTTGCTCAGTTCAAGCAATGGATCCATCAGGCGTGTTTGCCCAGCAGGGATCTTCTCACCCTGGTCATTTGGTTTTGGCTCGAAAAGCCGTTCAAGTACAATAACTGGTAGGAAATTTGATTGTTTAAATAATTACATGAAATTATTTTTTAACGTATTACACAGTGATGAAGTCGTGGAGGACATGTCAAGGATAGCTGCTATGGTGCAAACCATTTGCGAACTTGCCGGAGACTACATTCACGACTATGCTTACAATGCGATCTCACCCTGGTGGCAGGAGGTGCGCGAATTGCTTCTGGAAAGCAAACAATTTTCAGGACTACTGGTGGCAATTGTTTGCAAAACTGTGGCCAGTAATCTTTGGCGTAGCAGAAGGGAGGGTTCCTGTGATGAAGCCTCGCAGAATGAGGAGGAAGAACGCTGGGAACGAATTTCCCACGACGAAGCCCAATGGGGGTTACTCACAGGAAAATTGGAAGATGTAGCTGTCTTGGGGGCTATTTTAGGGTAAGTTGGGAGTATTTCATACATCATAACTTTACAATTATTAATTTCTTATTCTTAGAAAGCCTCTTACCTGTCGGAATCCTGTAGGTCCACAAATGCCCTACGAACCTCCCGACTGCAGCTTAAAAAGCATTGTAAGCAGTGGGAAAGGAATCGTAACTGAATTGACTGCAAAGTGGTTGATAAGTGCACAACTACATCCCAGCAAAGTTCTTGAAATTACAGCTCCTGAAAATGATTCAGACGAGGAGAGTAAGTTAAAAAAGAAAGAGCTTTCAAAAGAGGAACACCCCAGCGAGGAAGTTGAGTCTGATCCGGAGCTTGAGATGGGTAAAGAAGTCCAGGAACCGTGCAAAGATTCCTCCGAACCAATACTTGAACGCCTGGCTTTGCTGCGTGCCCACTTTCCGTTCAGTTTGGAGTCAGGCGTTCTTCTGAGTCTTATGTCCTGGCAATACATGGTGCAGTGGAGCAAGCAGCTTGCCTCGCTAGATCATTTACGAGCGGCTCTGCTGTGCCTAAATCAATTTAGGAAACCGGATTGGGCATTGAAACACGGAATCTGCTGCATGTTGTGGAATGCCACCCTAAAGTTTCCGCTTCAGGCAACCGCCAAGCTGATGCAGAAAGTGGGTCGCCTTCCCGTGGAAAAGATGTGTCAGCAGGATCTTGATATGTCAGCGGGCAAAGTTCCAGAGTTCCTGGAACTGAGTCTGGATTTTTTGCAGCACTTTACCAGTTCCCTGGAGCACGACAAGCGGGAATTGCAGTTTGAACAGTCATTGAGTGAGGGTGCACTGCCCCTGCAATTTCTGGCTCTTCAGCAACACCATGCCATGCCACAGTTGCTTCGCCTGCACACTGAGCTGGCCAGTGTTCTCCACTTTGTGGCTTATTTTCAATTACGGGTATCCAAGCCTTTAACCACACTCTTCGACGGGATGAGTAACAAAGCACTTCTCGCGGATATCAACAAAGAGTTGGCTTACGTTCTGCCCACGGCAGATCTGGTTCTTCAACAGCAACGCTCTGACTTCCTTTGCCGTGTAGTGTCCGCCACAATGGACCTAATTAGGGAGGACTTGGAGCAACTGTATATCCTCGATCACGTGTTCTATATGGCCAAGATTTGCGCTCTTGCCGACAGCTGGGAGTTGGATAAACTGCCCATCCTTAGGCGACAGGTAACTTATTTAATTTTGAAATATTTAAACTTAGAAGGCGTGTTAAAAAAAAAAATCTAGAAGGCCTTGCCATCTTATATTTCATTCTAGAATGTCTAGCTGGACTTGGGGCTCAGTCTGTGTTATCAAGCACAAGGAGCAAGTCAAAAAATAAAAAAAAAATATTTATTTTTTACTTTTTTTTTTGGTCCCCTCCAGGTAGTGGAGCTGTACGCGTTTGGATACGATGCCGAAGCTCAAGTGCTGCTCCATGATATCAGCGATGATGAGGAACTGGGCCGTTTGCTGCTAGAAATAGCAGGCCGACGGCTTAATTTGTACGCAGAGAGCTCTCAATCTACGTTCCTTAAGATTGCCTCTGTAGGACATCAGCTGCTGGCCTACCTAGACAACCTGGTAAGTTATGTCAGCGTTTACGACCCACAGTACTGTACCTCTTTCTTCTTGCCAGAGGGAGCCATTGACAGAAAACAGTATTCAGATAGCAGCCACCAAACCTGATGAAATCGACGTGGCTGCCCTGGACAAACTTTTGTCCAATGTCTACCAATGCCTCTGCCGGCGCGAATCCAAACAGCTGCCCATCATTGCACAGATGTACAACGCCGTTCGCATCCTGCAGAACTGAAAACTGAGCCGAAGGGAGCGTGGACCAAACCATACTTTTTTTTTTGATAATAATCAATCCATTTGAAACATTTTATTATATAGCAAGCAATAGTGGAACACATAAACAATTGCGAAGACACATTTGATGCAAAAACCAAGACCCATATTAAGAGGCGAAAACAAACTCTGCGATATTCATGACCAAAACTATATTGGAGATTGACCTATTCAGGATCCTTTGTGAATTTATATATTATTCTATTGTATATTTTTATGGATGAAAGCCTTCAGAAATTTTTCATTAAACTTTAATAGTTGAAGGTAAAAACTTGCTTTTATTACTTGTATAAACTAAATATGTTAAATGTTGAACTATTAATAAAAAACCTAGATCTTAAGTCCTAGGTCACTGCGCATTTTGGTGTTTCGATTTGAACGACCATCGTTGGTTTTACTCTTGCCCTCTAAATTCTCCGGTCGATGTTTTACAATTGCTTCTGGCGTAGGCAATCGATCAGGCATTCCCGTAGCATGTACTTTAAGATGTGTATACACAGCAATGTAACTCTGGCTGGTGTCCAGCTCGACGGTCTGGCTATGATCCGTTCGACCGGGTAGTGAAAAATGCTTGCCGAGGATGGGTTCCTTGAGGGACCTCGCCACCAGTTTATTTAAGCTACTTTTGTCTAGATCTTTATCTATGTCCATCATTGTGCAATATGCTTTTCGCTGTCACAGGAAAAAGTTAACGTTTGAAGCATACGACGTCCCGAGTTGCACTAGGTTAGTAGCACTAATTTCAACAAAAAGGAAAGCAACTTCCTCTTTCATGGCAACAAGTGCCATGCTTTTCCTGCTCTTTCTCCTCCTCTGGTTATGATTTATTTATTATTTCTAGCAAAAGTTGATTCTTTGGTTTGTTCAATTTGGGAATTTGGCTGAGACACGCAAGGCCAAAATGCAAGAAACTTGTTTTGTGGGTGGAGTTGATAAACATGTAGAATAATAAGGAACGTCGTTAGAGACAGTTTCATGTGGTTTCTTAATGGCCTGACTATTGCTTTTATAGGAAACACTGAAAAAATACTTGCGGTATTCTAAAGAATGTTTTTGCTCATCAAAATATTCGGTGTATCAAAAATTTTAAATTACTCTGTCCGCATACCAAATGCAATAACCATGATTATTTTTGTTATATATGTATATTGGGCTTAGTTACAAAAAGTAGGATATTTATGTCGAACAATCACTTAGAGGTCTACTAGCTTAAGAGGTCTACAGGCAGAGGGCAATTATTTCATTGACTGCATTACCCCTGTCGCCGTATTCGCCTCCTCGCTTGTACGACACTGATACCTTCTTTTGCCATCCGTTACGGGGACTTGACAACTGCAATATTCGTGAGTAAATTAGGTATTCAAATTATTAATAAAAAAAACCTACCATAAAAGGGCACAGAAACCCATTGACTGCTGCAAAATTTGGTCCAACAGTACAGATTTCGTGTATGATATCTTCCAAGCAAATAATTCCTTTCTCGCCTAGCTGCTCCTCCACCATTGTGTTTGACTGAATTGCTGTCTTCTTGCCGTTAACGCGAGCGAAACCCTTTTTGAAGATCAGTTCACGAATGGAGCTCAATGAGGGATTTCCAAAAATCACATAAGGCTCGATCACGCGCAGCAGTAGTTGGTTTTCTTTTGTGTTTTCGAGAAAGACGGCATTGTGTCGGCGGGGCATGCGCAGAGTTTTGAATATTTCCGTTGTGGTCCTATCGAAAATCTTCTTGCCCGCGTGCCGCATCACGAAGAGCAGCCTTGGATTGCCCTCCTTTGCAGCTGCTGCACTTTGTGCAGTAACATTGGTGCGCAAGATCGTGTGCTTGATGCGTTTGGCCGTCTTCTCCGCTTTCAAATAACCCATAACAAAGGACTCGGCGCGTCGGAATTTGTGGTGTTTCTTGGCTGCCACTCGCTTTTTGATGCGATCATTGGTTCTCTGGGTGACGACTGCCTCATCTTGGCGAATCCTCCGTTTGCGGTGCTTCAGCACAGAAACTGTTTTTCCAGGTAATTTGTTGGGCACTGCATATCTATTGTGAAAAAATATAATTTGTTTGATTAAAAATACCAATGGATAGAGGTTTTATTCCTCTTACTTGTCCATAATCGCTAAATTTTCCCTTTTAAAACACAAACTTGGAAAACACGTGCGGCAATCAAAACAATAATTAAAAAGAACTAGAGATGGACTTTCTGCTAGATACCATACGGTTTGTTATCGATTACTGTGTGAATCAACAGCTGGTTACGCATCGGGGTGAATGACAAAACTAAAAGTTTGGCGGTAAGTTAAATTTATATATTTTTTCCGGCTTATTGTTTTATGTTTTAACTAAAAAACCGATCTCATTTGTTAGTGATTATTTAATATTATGAATGGCTCAATTTCAATCGGAAATGAACAAAGAAAACCTGGTTATTAATGAAAAAAGTCCGATCTATATCCGGTTAAGAAACAAGATTTAATTTTATTCAAATGTTTTCAACCATAATTGCCACATTTTTTAAAGCTTTATTTATTTTTATAATTATTTATAAATTGCTTAAGATATTAATTATATAAAATCAATGAATTTCTTTCTCTATAAGTTAAAAATGTATTTCTCTCAGCTGTCTCTCTTAAGGTATACTGAGGGTATGTTTGACATGAAATAATGTTTTTAGTTACATTTTCATAAAATGGTTTTTTGAAGAAATAACAACGTAGTTTTCTATAAAAACTTGTATTTCAATTCGGAAATATTTAAGTTCATCTCGTTTAGGTGGTGCGAAGGGGAGGAAAAAAGGATCAAGAAAGTATCTTTTAGCACGATCAACACGAAGCGAAATACATATAACCATTCCCATATTTTTAAATTTGAAATAAAAGGGTTCCCTTTTTCATTTAAGTTTTCTGATTCGTTTTAATTTAAATAATATATGAAATTACTAAAAATACCAGTACTTACTAATTACTTATAAGCCTGTTACTGGTTAAGGTAGCTTTTATCCGGTTTCGTTAGCGACAAGTATTCGTGTACCAGTATGCCAAATAAAAATGTATCTGTATCTTTATCTATTTATAACCATCAACAAATGGCTTAAATTTAATGGGTATATTCAAGTCGGAGCAGGAATATAAGCGTATTTTTGAACTCTCTCCGAGTTTGGGGTGGAAATGCGTGAAATTAAGTTTGAAAATGCCGGTTCCAACAGTCGAATCCCGCTCTCTCCAAACTCTCCCAATCGGTAAATTACAAACCGGTTACGCATGTACGAACCGGGTAATTGAATAGTGAGCGCACGGATAAAAGCCCCAACAAATCACCAACTCGAGCCCCAACAAGTCGAATCGCAGAGGCTGAAGTTGTACCGCGCTCGAGGTAAACTTATGGAAATCGTGTTTTCGTACAAGATAAGCAGAAATAGACAACAAAACAGCATTCAAAAAATAGCAAATAAAAACCAAAAGTGCACAACTGCAATTTACGGATTTCCAATGCCACGCGGCGATTTTGTTTACGCGAAAATGATGACGAAACCGCGAAAATTAGCACGAGGTGGTGCTGTGTCGTCACACGTTGCCCTCCCTTCCAACACACACCCTTATTCACATTTACACCCCCAAAGTTTAAAGCTCAATTTTATGAAGATAGTGAAATAATGTACATGTGTCCAAAAACATAATTAAACCTTATGTCTGACAGGAAAAGATTAGTTTATTGCCACCGCGGCAAAGACAGAATGCCCCCATCAGCAGCGACCTTAAAAGCCCCAACAACAAACGAGGGATTGTTTACCAAGAGCTCAGCACGTGCGAAGCTCTCGTCCTCACTGATAGCAAAAGTTACATATTTCATAGTTTAATTTTAAGTATTTATTTCCGATTTCCCTTTTAGTGGCAATGTGAGATTCTCAGTGGTTGAACAGAAACCATAGTAGACAAAATGACTGATCGATATGCTGACGGAGTGACCACCAGTTTGGTGGAACCTCAGAATGGATGCACTGCAGCCGTAAGTGCCAAAGCGGAGCCCCACCAAGAAGAGGACAAACTTGTCCTAAAACGGAAACTAACCCTCATCAATGGAGTGGCCATTATTGTTGGAACCATAATTGGATCGGGCATCTTTATAGCACCCACTGGAGTCTTTTTGTACACCGAGTAAGTGGAATATGAATATGTAATTCCCAGAACTACAAGTACATATTATCATCCTTAATTTAATTTATTCACAAAAAGCTCAATTTAACTGTTAATTAATAAATTGTCACAGGCATTCCTTTCGCGCCAATTAAGCCACCAATTGATTAGTTCCCGATTTTGTTTAAGAAATTCTCCTTGAATATTGCGTCAGCTTTTGGTTTATTTAAGCTTTTGTTTTGGTCTTAAGTTACAAGGAAGGCGTGTCGAGTAACAAAATATTGAAAGAGAATTTTTGTCCACAAAGATATAAATTTTCATTTGATATGTGGGTCGGGTCGGTAATGTTATGACTCACAAGTTTCGGTTGCTTTTGTTTATGGAAAATTGAACTTTTCAAGCAAAAAAATTTATTATTTCCTTCGATGTTCTTAGAGGATTTGAATCACTCTTGAATGTTTACAAATATTCATCCAATTCGCTTATTTTCTCCTCCTTTTACATCTTTATTTCAGATCCGTGGGAAGCTCCCTCATGATCTGGTCAACTTGTGGAATATTGTCCACCATTGGAGCCCTTTGCTACGCTGAACTGGGCACGAGCATCACAAGATCAGGCGGAGACTATGCCTACCTTTTGGTATCCTTTGGACCACTGGTGGGATTCCTGCGCCTCTGGATAGCGCTACTCATCATCCGGCCCACAACGCAGGTCAGTGCCTGAGGCCAATCAATTGAATTATGGAATGTTTATTTCTCTTGATTGATGGGCAGCGCTTTAAATTGGTTGTTGATGCAAATAAATATAAATTTATTAAGTGATGTTTACCTTCGACCGGAATTGAACTCAATTACGTAGAAAACTGACAAAAACAACTTTCTCTATGAAGATCTAATTGTTATACATTGTTTGCAGACAATCGTGGCTTTAACATTCGCCCATTATGCCGCCAAACCCTTTTTTGAGGACTGTGATCCTCCGCCGAATGCGGTGAAACTCCTGGCTGCCGTGTGTCTAAGTGAGTTCAGAAACTAATCCCACAAGGAGATTTCATTTGAATTTATTAACCCTCCTTTCCAGCTTTGCTTACTGCCATTAACTGTCTCTCCGTAAAGGTTTCGATGAAGGTGCAGGACGTTTTCACAGTCGGAAAACTGCTGGCCCTTATCATGATTATTCTGGCAGGACTCTACTACATGGTCACGGGTCGAGTGGAGAACTTTAATAATCCGTGGGAGGGCACCTACAGTGCCCGCAACATTGGCTACGCTTTCTACTCTGGTCTGTTTGCTTTTGGCGGATGGAATTACTTGAACTTTGTGACGGAGGAGCTCCAGGACCCCTACAAGTGAGTGATAAATGACCTGCCAAGTGGAACGGGGAAGATTCTTTGGCGTAGTCATTCCTTTTGCGTCATGCGCAGGCAGCAACAAGTTGGAAAACTTGTTGAGCGTCCTTGGCGTCAGGAGTGTTTGTGGGTGGGTGGCAGAAACGGGTGGCATAGAAACGATGCTGCTGCCTTTTCCCTAACGAATTTAATTTGCTCTCAAAGCGTGCAATCAATTTAAGTGCTCCTCCTCCGCCCTATAAAGTGAATTTCTGATTAAAAAGCACGTTCGATTGCACACAGAAAAATTCTACTTATGATTTTATTTAAAAACTTCTTTACCCTTTTAAAAAAAAATCAAGATTATTAAAACCATTTGTTTAGTATTCTCAGAATCGTTTAAAACTATTTCTCGACCCTTTTTTATCTTCAGAAATCTTCCTCGTGCCATTTGGATAGCCATGCCTCTGGTCACGGGCATCTATGTTCTGGTTAATTTGGCCTATTTTGCCGTAGTCAGTAAACCGGAGATGCTTAGTTCGTTGGCCGTGGCGGTGACCTTTGGAAATCGTGTATTTGGACCTCTGGCCTTCATGGTGCCAATTTTCGTGGCTCTAAGCACTTTCGGAGGCGTCAATGGAGTTCTATTCACTTCGGCCCGATTATTCGCCACGGGTGCCCAGGAGGGACATTTGCCCAAGTTTTTCCAGTTGTTCCACGTAAAGCAGGAAACTCCGATACCCTCACTCATATTCACCGTAAGTTGGCATGGGTACTTTCATATTAACATCAAAATCATGTTAAAATTAATCTATTTAATATTGATTTCAGTGCCTGATGTCGTTGCTAATGCTGCTGACTGATAATGTCTACCAGTTGATAAACTATTTCAGTTCTGTGCTCTGGCTTTCAGTAGTGGCCAGCATAGCTGGGATGTTGTGGCTGCGGCATAAGAAGTGAGTTACCTCAAATGATGTGTACTATGTCTTACATACCTTTCCTTTTAGACCCGATATGCCTCGTCCCATTAAGGTGCATCTTGCCCTGCCCATCATTTTTATGGTTAGCTGTGTGTCGTTGGTGCTACTTCCGAATTTTGAGGAACCTGGTGACCTGCTCATCGGCATTGCCATCACCCTGGCAGGCATTCCCTTCTACTACATCTTTATCGCCAGGAAGAAGAAACACAAGTGCTATGGGCAACTCTCCAATTCCTTGGTAGAACTTTGCCGGGCTATCTTTAACACCACCGTTGTTGAATCTAATGAGACGTTGAAATAGAATCATTAGGTCCGAATCCCACACATGGAAGATATTCGTCAGGCTCAAAAGGAATTTATTTATATTTGATATTTTAAAATGTTTTTAGCTGTACAATGGTTGATATTTTCGCTTTTGGCGATTGGCATTCCTCACAACAAATCGAAATCGATTAGAATTTAGTTTTAAACTATTTATTGAAGATTAAGCTTCTCAGTTAACAGGTTTTACAAAAAAAATATTACCCAACGCCTATTGTGTATTAATTCCCACTTATGTTTACGTTAGCTTTTATGGTTGGGTTATACAATCCCAGTTCCATTTTGAACACAAAAATCGGGAAGTTCTCTAATGTGCTTCTATGGGATCAACATATAACATAGAAACAAAAGTGTGACATGTTTAGGGAAGCTACAAAAATAGCAGTATAATAAGCAACATACATATTTGGATATTTAACTAAACCGCTTAAAACATAAATGTATAAATTGCAAATTATGAAGCATTCTTTGAATATGGGATGGGATTTGTATGGCCCTAAAGATATTTTTATAGAATTTTAATAGAATTACAACATTATATGATTTTGTTCTTATACACAAGCCTGACAAATTATCGGATAGATTCAATCTAGGCGTAAATCTTCCGGCGATTATATTGTATGGCAGTGTCCACCAGGGTGGTGCCTCGGACGAAATCTGCTGCCACTATATTGGCATTCACGCCCAACTCGTCCCGATATAGCTGGGAAACACGCCAGTTTATGTTATCGGCCATCTTCCGCAGTCCGCCATGCTTGTCCAGAATAACGTCCCAGGTCTCAGGAGTTAGCTCTGCCATATCGGCCACCGGGCGACTGGTGAACCGCCTTGACAAAGGTAGAAACACAAAATTAAATGCATTTGGTATATCTTATCGAAAAACATTTAGATAAACTTACGACACGTCAAAATCATTTATGTTGCGCAAATACTGCTCCAAACGAGGCCATGTCTGCACGTTGCCCCAACGTTGCTCCACAGATCCGTATAAGAGTTGAGGGTACGTATCCACAATAACTTGTCTGTCGTAGGCCAGGAATATGTTCTGCTTTCGGTTCCAAATGTCTCGCAAGGATGCGCGCCAGGTTAGCGAGGGATGGGCTATCAGACCCTCGAATTGTTCGCGCAAATAACTGACCAGCAGATGATGTACGTGCAATCCTTTTCCAAATCCTTAAACAGATACATTATAAATGAAATATCATGTCAAGTTTATTAACCCAACTTACCCACTGGAAACTCCTTGAGTCCGAAGATGATAATTTCATTTGTCTCCAGAACGAAATCTCTGACCTGATCCACCACTTCCTGCAGTGGTCTTTGCTTTGTTATTCCGTGATAGATGAAGAACTTCTCCTCAGAGTTCTGGTAGTAGCCCACGCGAATGTCCAGATACCTCACCCCATGCATAAGCTGTCCTCTGATGTCATCGTCCTGGCATAGGGCATACTTGGTCACCAGGCTCTCCTTGAGCAAAGGATCGAAGTCGGGACGGTAAGAACCGGAATCGTGAGTGCCCGGCAGGAAAAGATCTCTCAGGCGCATCTCACCAATTAGGGATTTCAGCTCGTTCATCCAGCGGGGATAGGCTCTAAGACAGGTCTTGGCCAGGATGTGTCCCTCTCCATCGATATAGCTAGCCCAAAAACCATAGCAACCAGTCTCCACCGTGACATTCTGCGAAAGAGCATAGTCAAAGGGCACACCAGTGGTGAACCACTGGGAAGAAATACCCTCGCTTGGCTGAATGGCAGCCACAATCTGGAT
This sequence comes from Drosophila vallismaia, assembly GCA_035047325.1. Taxonomy (NCBI): domain Eukaryota; kingdom Metazoa; phylum Arthropoda; class Insecta; order Diptera; family Drosophilidae; genus Drosophila; species Drosophila vallismaia. The sequence goes on along the minus strand of JAWNPU010000090.1, from coordinate 18,510,131 downwards.
AGTTCCTCCATTGGCAGACCAGAACTTGCTCGTAGTAGTCTTCTGTCCAGTATTCCTTGTCTCCGGTTTACCTGTGACTCCATGAATAGGAACATAGTCCACAGACGCTTCGCCAAAGCCGCTAGCCTCCTCGTTATTAAACGAGGCCAAGGGAGTACCCGGGGGCAGAAAGCGTTTCTCAAAGCTGGTGGGATCCTGTCTGGTCAACAAAACATAATCGCCCCTCTGTGCTGGAGCATTTTTCCATGAAATTTCCAAGAAACGCCTTCGAGCACTGATCGTCAACCAGAGTTTCAGTTTATGCGAGTCCTCCGGATAAGGGTTAGACTCCTCTGAAGAAGAGGCGGCCTCAATGTGGACTACCAGGAGCATCACCAGTGCCAGCAGGAATAGTTTCCCCACCATCTCTGATTGAATTAATGCTGATTCGGTTTAATCAGCGTCTGTGAACCAGAAGATCTGTCAACTATACTTAGTACATACGAGTAGTATATAGTATAGGGGATCGCAAAAGTTCAACTGCTCGCGCCGAGAGCTCCGGACTTAATGAGCTGAGACCCAGAAAGCCGATGCCCAGGTAGATCTTTATCAGCATATAAGCTGGCCAAGGGGTGCTGAACAATAAACAATTGGAACGCGAGCCGAGAGAGCTTTCCGTGTAAATTAGCCAAGACGTGTAGATTGCTGCCTCTGCTGATGCTTCAATTAAATCTCTGTTTATCGTGGGATTCCCGGCAATTGGGCGCTAAGTTAACCACTCAGATAAGGACACCCGTAAATAGATTGGCTCCGAAACTTATGTAAATGAGCCTACAAATTGCAATTTCAATGACTGCGTAAATAGAACAATTGGCCGCGATCAGTTTGCGTTTCAGAACAATGGGGCGAACCAACTCACAGTCTATCAGAACCCATTTATATGTACGAGTATATGCACTTGAATATAATTGGCAGTGTAACGGTCGTTGGTGTTTGAAACTCCGGATAAAGCTAACAAAGCTACGATTCTGTGTATATTTTTACTTCCTCTAGGAAGTAGACTAAACAATGGGCAGCTTGATTATTGTAATTGGAGTCAACTCCGCGGCGAGTGAATATATTTGGATATGGGATCCGAACAGGTCGTTCCAGGTCCAGATTCGTCTCTCAACTGGAGCTCAAATGTGACATGCGAGACGAGAACAGCTCGTGGGATCGGTTCTTTTATGGAAAACTTTCCCACTGTCATGTAGCTGGTGAACTTTTAGTTCGCGGTCCAGATTAGTGTCAAGTGCTAAATAATCATGAAGATCGACACTATTGCGTATTGCTGGAGTCAATGATTTTAAACATATCTTTACTTTTTAGGAGAATTTTTTGCATTTATCTAAAACTATACATTTTTTTAAGTCCATGTATTCTACAAGGTGACTGTTTTTTTGAAGGAGTATTAAATATTGCCAAGAGTTTTAAATATATCGTAATTCCCTGAGCTTTAAAAAAGAAAACCCGCAAAGATTTCAAAAAGGTAACGGTCAAAAATATTTAAAACACCATTTGAAGTATTTTTTTAGGCAAAGCGACGGGTCACACTCTTCATCAGCTGATTCGGCGTCCAAAACAAGTTTGTTTTTAATTTTATTATTTACGTTATCCCGGCACTCAAAATGTTACAAACTGAGTCAATGCAATGCCAACCCACTTTACATCAACCTCTTCACTCCAAGGTGTCTAATTACCTGAACAATCAGCGGAGAACCGGACAGTTCTGTGATCTGCTCCTGGAATTGGATTCAGACGATGCACTCAGCTTAAGTGTTCACTTCTGCGTCCTGGCTGCTCAGAGTCAGTTGATAAACACCAACCAGAAGCAACAACAGTTCTCCATCCACAATCCACTCAAGATCACCATCCAGAATTTTAGCTGTACCCAATGCTTACACACGATTGTGGATTTCTTTTACGAGGACATTGTGTCGGTGTCCAAGGAGCACGAGTCACACTTCCGGGAACTGGCCCAGATTCTGGCTGTAACAGAGCTGATGAATCTATACCAAATGCCCCTGAAAGAAACATCAGAGATTGCTACATCCGGAGAAGCAGAACCCAGTCTGGATCCAGTAAAGAAATCTGAAGATGTCTTCGAAAGTCAGCAGAGTTATTTTAAGGTAATACATTGCATTAACTAGTGGATATTGTGACTCTAAATACTCTCTCTGTTTTTAGTTGAAAAACCCCAAGGCAGTCAAGGCCAGCAGTAAGGTGAACTATTGCATTGGTTGCGACTTTAAATGCTATCAAGTGCAGAAGATGATCGAGCACATAAGCAGCTGTGAACCATCCCACTTGACCTGCTCTCTGTGCGAAGTGGGCTTCCTCGATTGGCGGGAGTACGATACTCATCTCCGCCGGCACTCCAGTGACCTGCGCAAGCCGTTCTTCTGTCTCCAGTGCGGAATCCGGTTCACTACGCGAGCCGCTTTGTTGGTCCATCAGCCCAAGCATTCTACAGAAACCCCTCACATTTGCCCTCATTGTGGAAAGGGCTTCAAATGGAAGCAAGGACTTAGCAACCACATCTTGATCCATAATCCTCAAAAGCAGATGCTCTGCGACGTCTGCGGCTACAGCACCACCCATATGAAGGCCCTGAAATCCCACAAGCTGCTCCATACTGGAGAGTTCTTTGCCTGCACAGTGGCAGGATGCAAGCACCGAGCCAATAGGAAAGAAAACCTGAAGCTGCACATTGAGACCCACAAACAGGGTCGTGATTTCATCTGCGAGGTCTGCGGCTGCAAATTTAGCCAGAGCAAGAACCTCAAACGACACGCCTTAAAGCACACAGAGACCGGTCCGGATCGTTATAAATGCCAGCTGTGCGGTTTCAGCAGCCATCGATCCGACAAAATGAAAGAGCACGTGCAACGCATTCACACGGAGAAGGCCGTGCAGCTGGAGCTCTCGGAGACTGTAGACAGTTCCTTTCCCGATGACTTTGATCTGCCAGTTATAGAGACTGTGACGACGCCCAAAAAGAAGCTAAAGACCCCCAAATGCAAGCAGAAGAGCGATACAAATCCTGGAAAACGACTGAAAACCTTAATGCCAAAGGAGACCATAAAATAAGAAATTATCGATACAGGTATAGCCTTGGATAAGCCTCCTAATCTTTGTTCGATTTATGATGCATAAACAAGAACCCAGTCCAGCATTTATTATGAGGCGTGGAAACTTCCGATGAAAGGCAATGTTTTGACCTCATAAGAAAATCGTTTATGATTGAATTTCCACAAAATATTTGTAAACAAAATCTTTATATATTGTGCAAGGTTCTTGATACAATGTTATGGCAGCTCTTGTCTTATCTGGGAATGCCATTGCGAATTACTGCGTCGTTTCCAGAACGAATACCTTCCAATGACTAAGTGATACGATAGTTGGAACCTTATCACCTTGCTACGTAACAAGTTTTGTTTTTTGTTTTTATAAAAACAATTAGAGCAAATTAAGCTAAAGCTTTTATCTTAAAAACAAACCAAAGTGTGGGAGGGAAGGGTGTACGAGTATGTAGGTCATTCGATCGATCAGGTTCTAACGCACCTATGCTTAGAGGAGACGTGCCTCCCTTCACGTTGCCAGCCCACGGATAAATAAATATACATATATCTGATTAAAACTACTATATAAAATATTTATTGCTGGGTTAATGCACTTTGAAGGTTCTTTCTGGGGGTCGAAATGGGTGGGCGGAATCGGATATTATATAACACTTTAGCTGAATACGTGTTGGTTATGAAAAAATCTGAAATAATTATAATAAATGGACAAGGCAAGAATATGTTTGGCGCTGTTTTTTTTTTTTGTTTACCGCGCACTTTGTAAACACAACAAAAAATTTAATTGCGCAGCAAAAATTGCTAAAAGCTTAACGGTTCTCATTCCAAGAGAACAGCAGTGTTGGCAGGGTAATCTGTAAAGCTTATTTAATAAATTAAGTTGGAAAACAATTACCCAAGATGGTAAATCTCTAAGATTTTATCGTAATTCATGCGTTAAAATTAAGTTTGAGCCTGATTTCTTTTTACCTAATGCTCAATCCTTAAAAATGGCCATGGGCTATGACTATCTGGCAACGCTTCCAGAGAGTCCAGATTGGCGGGGCCAAAAGCTTAAACGGGTATAAAAAGGTGCTCGCCAACTGAAAAAAGTTTAAAAAGAGTTTTTTCTCGGCAGCGAAAAGACGAAAGTCGTTCCCAGCGAAAAATATAAGAGGTCTGCAGATTTGCAGGAAAGAATAAAGAAAATCTATTCCATTGAAATTTAAAAGCCAAACCTAGAGCAACATGTCCGAGGCCCATTTCGATGAGTACGAGCACTACAACTTTGACCATGACAAGCACATCTTCTCCGGTCACAGTGGCAAGCAGAGGAGCAAGAAGGAAGCCAATGAGCACACCAACCACTTCGACCCCTCTGGTCATTCCCGCAAGATTCTAACCAAGCTCATGAACACCAACAACAATAACAAGAAGGCAGCCTGCAAGAACTGATGCAGGCCATCAGTGGAGGAGCGGCAGCGAGAAGGCAAAAAGTAACCGAACCGAGGGAGTGCGAAAAAGAAATCTTCGAATTTAAGCTACAAAGGAAAACGAGAAAGGTTGATATCGTCAAAGAGAAGAAGGAGAAAGGGGAGCGATAACCAAGAGCCACCTGGGAATACATATTGCATTTGAAATTGCATTGTGTTTTCATGAGGCGCATAAACTTGTGAATTTTATAATAATTTTATTTCCTTTATAATTTCACAAACAAAAAAAAACACCTTACTTTTAGCTTCTAACTAAAATTCTCTAAACTAATTCAGACGTAGACGTTTTAGTTGCTAAGCTCTAGTAAGTTTCAAATTATGAAGTTTGATTTAGATATTACTTATAAAATAAAGAGAAAACCAAAACTGAAAACTGCTGTTTTACTCAATTATGTTTTCACCTTCACTCAAAGCTTGGCGATAATTGGTATTGCACTTACATATGCACCGAGTGAGTGCTTTCCATCGTTGGCAGTGGATTTCTGCTTATTTTTAGCCTTTAGTTGAACTCATTTGCACTCAACTCTCGTCTCGATCCTCGATTATCGCTGCTGCAATTGCAATACAAGCGTATTTCCTTTGTTTCGAGACTCTGAAATCAATGCAATTTCACGCAAAATAAAGCATTCAGGTGGGATGTGGGCTTGACATTTAGAAAACTTTCAAAACGGAAACATTCCCGCAACCTTCCATTGAAAGTTCACAATTTACACGGGTAAATAAACTACAATGCATATTTATGTATACTCGTATGTGAAATACATCTTCCGGTTTTGATTAGCAAGTGTGGGTGGATGGAAAGGTGTAAAATACAGTGTGTTGTAAGTGCATGAATGGATATTTTTAAAAACCTATTTTTACATTTGAAATGGAAAAATTACAACGGGATGTTTTTTTCCACTCAAAGCTACATACATGTGGATGTGTGTATTCAAACATAAATAGATGGAAGAAACTTTCGAGAAAGGTCCACTCTAGTAAAGCATTCTCTCTCTCTGCGCCATTTGCCGGCTTTTTAAATTGCGTTGTTGATATTTGGTAAACAAAAAACAGACTCGATCAGGTGGTTTTTCTGAACACAGACCAACTCTGCTTATACCGAATATTAATCATCTTTTAAATGGTAAATATTCGTTTCAGCAATTTCATGTTTCCCTTATCTATTTCAAAACGTTATTTACGTGAATCACAACATTATTTATAAAATTGACTGCCAAATTTCTAAAGAGAGCTACCAATAATTAAAAATAGAAAGTATATTTTAATTAAAGTATTAGTTGATCTACAATCAGCAACTAAAATCAGCCAAAACAAACTTTTCCGAGACCAAACACAACAATCAAATAAAGTTTACGATCGAAGCTTTTTTAGTTTGCGGGAACGAAACTAGTTTGTCGCGGTGCGTTTTTAAGACAAACAAATGACGCATCAAGAATTCAGTAATATCTGGAAACTTATGGATGTTTCTGTGCACAGATTTTACAATAAGTTTTAAAACACTTATAAATCGTATGTTCTTGTTAACAAATTTAAAAGAATTGGCTAAAATCTATTTAGCAATTGTTTAGCAATTACCAATTAACAAATAAATGTGGTTTCGAGAAATTTCCAAACAAAGTATAACGAGTATAGAAAACCACATCACCTTGAGATAAAACTTTTGTAGTTAGATTATTACTATTTTTAAGATTATTTGGTAGTTTATTTGAAAGATTCGAAACGTCGATCCTTACACTTTCTTGTAAAGAAACGAAATTAGTTCAAAAGTTAATAAAAAGTAAAAATAAAACAAAACAATTCTGGGAATTTTATTTGGTATTTCTTGCCGTATGTATTGTTGGTCTTTCGTGAACTGTCAAAGATATCACCTATCTTTTAACGCCCCTCATTGGGTATGAAAATGTATCTTAATTTTGACCATAATGAAAAGCACACGCCGGGGCAATCTATGAGAATGTATAAATGTATATATTGCATTTGTATATATGTAAGTTCTGTCTGGTCGTGAGGTACCCGTGGCACACGACCACCGGTAGCGCCGATGGCGACCACTCCTTAGATGCCCATTCCAAAATACCCATACAAAGACGACTTCCGAAGTCCCCAGAGAACAGAATCATATTGCACACTTTCACCGCGAAAAAAAACGAATCCGTGGTAAACAACAAAATGGGGATTATGCATAATGAATGGAGATGGATCGGTATTGGATGTTGGAGTCCAAGTACTGCCCGAATGGGTGGTGCTAATTGCTGGGGCATTCGGCGTATGATGAACCGTTAAATCGAAACTAGAGCAGTGGCCCAATAATGATGCACGCGGCCCACGGATTAGCACCTTTCCAAGACTGCTGCGACCACTGCTGCTGCGATGTTCTAGATACTCACCATTAGCACCATCTTCCGACAAGGTTTTTCTGGACCAGCACCGGGAACTCTTCGCTTAGTTGACGGTTTAACTCCGAGCCAATAGGCTGAGCGGTCTGAAAAGAAAAAGGATTAAGATTTTGTGAAAACGGAATTACAAGAGCGGATAATGTCGGCCTACGAGGAAATGTCAGCCAAGACGCCACGGTGTCTGTCTCCGGTTTGGTTTCTGGTTCTCACACTGCTTCTATTTGTGACCACACTTACGGCCGTGGCTCTGATCGAAGCTGGACGAGAACAAAGCCAGTCCGGCGGGGAAAGCGACCTTGTGATCCTCAGACGCGTGTGGAGTCACTTTTCCAAAGGAGCAGAAAATGACACGGAAGTAGCCACAGTGGAGCGTATTGCCAGGGAAGCAAAGAACACAAGCACTACCTCTCGCGAGGGAAGAGGCTACTACGAGGAGCAACAGGCTGTGGTGGTGAATGAGGAGAGAATGGATACACCAATGGGCCAACGACAGGATGCCTTCGGTCCACCCCAAAGCAGGGAGGAATCATACGAGCAGGATCCCTATTATGATGCAGCAGATGATTATGGACCAGGACCAGGACAATATCCGCCCCCGGATTCCCGCCAGCAGCCAACACAGGATGAGGAGCAGTTCTATGACAGGGATGATTCCTCGGCAGCCACTGAGCAGGGAAGAGCGTCTCTTGGCCGTCCGTATGACTCCTATTACGCCCCTTGGTCCCGGTCTAAAAACCCGGCTCCGGTGGCCACACATCCCGCAGCGGAGGGAAATACCAGGAAACTCCAAGTTTCTCCCAACAGGTACTGTCAATTATGGCCTATTTTTGATTCCAATCGCAAACAAATGATTTATTTATTACTTCATCAGTAAAATTTCTTGATAATGCATAAACAAGCACCAAATGTATTTTCAAGATTAAAAGTAGCCTATTTTATTAAATTTACAGGCTGTTTTAAAATATTTAAATGTATTACAAATAACTTAATATTAATCTTAAAATTTGTTACTTTTTTCTAGCCGATCTCCTTATCCGTCTTATGACGATGTCTACGACTACCCCATGGGATTCCAGCCACGTCCACACGTTGGAAGTACCATTGCCAAGCAGGCTGAGCCCGTCACCGAAAATGCTGTGGCCACGACACAGACTGAATCCACATTGGTTACCGTGTTGAAGAGCCTGAAGCAAATATGGGATCTGTATCAGGCTTTGATGAGTGCCTGGAATGCGGTTAGTGAACGCCACCAGCAGAGCACAGAAAAATTCCGCAAGGAGCAGGCGGAGAAGCTGGCCGAGAAGGAGCGACTGCGTCAGCAGCAGCAGCAGAAGACAAGGATTAACTCAAAGAAACCACCGCGCATGGAAGGCGACAAGAAGAACCAAAATAAAAAGACTACCACAACTACAACCAAATCGACAATCACCACGACTACATCTGTTCCAGAAAGCTCCGAAGAGGAGTCGGAGGAGAAAGTGGAAAAGGTGACACCATCTTCTGCAGTAGAGGCTCACAAGGGGGAGAAGGGCAATCTGAAATCAGTGCGGGGTCTGCGTCAGAGACGAGATGCTGAAGCAGAGGAAAAAGCTGATACGGATGTGGGCGAAGGTCGCTACATCAAGGGTGATCCTCTCAAGGGTTACTACGATTTCGTTATCACAGAGGGTTCCTACAAGTTTTGGGCTGTCTTTCAGGTGAGAAGCTTTCACAAATATTTTTTAGTCCGAAATAACATGTTCTCTTTATTCTTTCTGGGAAAAATCCATAGGTTGGAACCGCTCTTCTGATTATCTACTCCACCTTCGCTGCCATTTACTACTCCAAAGTGAATCCGTTGACCAGTGACTACGACTACACGGACTACTTGGGTGGAGTCCGTTCTCTGTCCGGTGGCGATGCTGATTTCGTGGACGATGGCGATGCCGTAACGCCCCCAGTATCCACTACAACCCGCATCATGGAGTGGATTCCCAAGACGACGCAGTCGATCAAGTTCATCTTAGATGCAATCGACAAAATGCCATTAGACCAAGACAAGGACAAAGAACCTGGATGGTCGACGGGAAAAACGGATGCCGAGACGGCTATGAGATAAGGGACTGTTCACTAGACGCGATATTTGTTAATAAAACATAAAAAAAACGTTAAAATTATAAAACTGCTGTGTATTATTTGGGTTGGGAACGGATAAAAGTCTAAATAGACTGTTAGTAAAACGACACTTTGAAATTTGTCAAACTTTCACACATTTTTACGACATTCAAGCGATTTAATTTTATTTTGTATATAAATTTTAATGTCAAAACTATATTACTGTGACTGTAAGTTAATAGAAACTTTCTTTTTAACTTTTGAAATTTAAAAGTTTTTTCTTCTTCTTTCCGCTTTTCAAATGAAATAAACCTTTTCTCTTCTTCTTTCCACAAGTGATTCACAGTGCGACGTCTACACCGAACATATGTTTAATATTTTTAGAAGAAAACAACACGTAGCTCTTTGATTTGATTATATTTTCCTTGTTTGTCATGAAAATATACGAGTAAAAGGTTTCTAATAAAGATCGAGAAAAATGAAGAGCTTCTATGTAGGAGTCCTAGAAGTTACGCTCCTGCTGGGCTTATTTGCAGCAGCGGCGTCCCATGAGGCCAAAGATTTTGACGATTCAACTTTGTATAAGATTGATTTTCAGGTGCCGGAGCTGATTGGACAACCAGTAAGTTAATAATTCAGCTTAAACATTGCACGTATTATACAATCATTGATAGGATCTGGGAAATCAGCTGAGGACCTTTTACACTGCAGATAAGGAGAAGTATGAATGTTTGATACCGACCCTGGAGCGCCCCAAAGAGGAGTCGAAGTTGGACAGACCTGAAATGTGTACGATAGTCAATATATCCAATAAAACGTGATCTTAATTTTTGCTTTTATAGGTCCCATTCGTCTGCTGAAAAATACAATTTTTTCAGCTCAGACCTGCTCGTACCGCATCGAAGCCTACTGGTCCTACGAAATTTGCCATGGACATCATGTGCGCCAGTACCATGAGGAACGTGAGGGCAAGAACGTCAAATTTCAAGAGTATTATTTGGGAAAATGGAGTGAAGAGAAGACGGAGGTGCTACAGAATACTTGGAATAAAAATGCCAAGGAAGGAATCAAACCCAAATACAAGACCCTGAAAATCGACAACACCCGATATCCTTACTTCGAGATGGAGTTCAACGATGGCACAATGTGCGAAATTATTAATGCTCCTCGTACTACAATGGTGCGTTATGTGTGCTATCCCCACGGAAAGGACGATATCTACTCCTTCAAGGAGATTTCCTCTTGTAACTATGAGGCCATTATTCTTACTTCCACGCTTTGTATTACTCCTCAGTTCCATGCTGAGGAGTCCAAGGAACTATCTATTAAGTGCTTTAACTCTGAAACGGAACCGCACAAGCCACTGAGCCTACTGCGATCCGAACTAAGTGAATGGGCTGAATCCGAGTCGGATCTATTAGTCTCCAAGGAGAAGGACGCTAAAAATGTGGCCCCAGCTAAGATGTGGCCTAAAGCAGAGGGGGACTTGGTTACATTTAAATATAGCGGAGACGTAGATAAAATTATAATGGATCTGATAAGTAACGATATTGATATTGAGGTGGACAGTGATTATCAGCAGCTCCTGTTGTCCCTTGTGCCCTCTGGAACTATGCCGGTGCCAATGACTGATCTGACGCCCATCCAGGAATTCATCTCGGGCAAGAATTGCCTAACAGGGGTAAGTTTATAATCATAAAATAATATAAAGCTAAACTGAAGCATATTCTTAGGGCAACGGATGGTGGAAGTACGAATTCTGCTACGGAAAACACGTCCGCCAGTTTCACAAAGACAAACACAGCGAAGTTGAGCTTTTCTTGGGCTATTTCTCCGAAGAAGCTCACCGTCAGTGGGCCAATTCCAATCCCGAAAAGGGAGCCCGGCGCCCAGGATTCTCCTCCTCCATCTGGCACCATTATGAAAAGGGCACCCACTGCGATCGCACCAACTTACCCAGGGAAGTAGATGTAAAGCTAACCTGTACACCAGTCACAACCAGTGGCACCGCAGTTTCCATGTATCTACTGGAGCCAAAGACGTGCCAGTACATTCTGGTGGTGGAGTCGCCCACTATTTGTGATCTCATGCATTACGCTGATACGCATGGTCTGGTGAAACCCGAGAATTTGAATAAGGTCCTTGTCAGTGATAATGAATCGCCGGCCACTCCGGTTCCGACCCCGCCTACTCAGGGACGTACTGCTAGTCTGGATGAGGAGATTCGTTCCTAGGCACTCTTGTATTCCAATTGTAGTGAATTACTTTAAAATAAAATAAATATAATTTTTAAAAGCTTTTATTTGTTATTTTCTAGGGAGTACATTCTTTTGTATTAACAATAAAGAAAACTAAGATTTGTGAATGTATCAGCAGTATTATTTTATATTTTTAGCTCTAGTCTGGAGCTATTAGCTTGGACCCACCTGTAAAAGCTCTCATCCGGTGGAAGCACACTATGGTCACATTTTTTCTTTCCTTGCCACACGTTGTATGGTTCGGTCGGTAATGCTGCCAGACTTTTTGTGAAAACCCTATCAGCAGGCTGATGTACAATAGAATATAAGTTTCCGAAGTTTTAACTGAAAATAGGCCCAACAACGTTTCATTTTTGCTAAATTCACAGCAGTGTTAAGATTTAAAAAGTGTAAGTTTCGGCCGCCGCAGGGAATGGGCTGCCACCCCAGATGATGGGGGTGTGAAAAATCAATGGGAATGTGGGGTTAGGTGCCCCCCGCCCGGCATTTAGCAGCTCCAAAGGCGCTATGCGATAAGCCAGCGGAGTATTACACAATTTATGTTGAACCATGTAGTAACCGACACTTATCTTCTTGCAGTCTACACAACAGAAGAGTCGAGTGGACCGGCACGGCACAATGGCGATGACCCTCAACATAGGCTCTCTTAAGCTGAACAAATGGCAGCTGGCGCTCATCGTTGGCACTCCCCTGGCCATTGGACTCGGGACGTATGCGATAAAGAGGTGGACATCGGCGCCTGGCGGAAAAGAAACAGACGGAGCCAAGAAGCAAGGCGAACAGAAACGAGCAAAGGCAAAGATCGAGAAACAGGCTTTGTCGATCGATGGCACTGCTCCGGATAGCGAGCAGGAGAGGAACAATAAGTCTGCGGAGCTGGGAGAGCAACTGTCACCGCTCAAGGAGGCCACCAACTACAAGGTGGAGGGCAACAACTGCTACAGAAACGGAAAGTATGACGAGGCCATCAACTTTTACGATAAGGCCATCGAAAAGTGTCCAAAGGAGCACCGCACAGACATGGCGATTTTCTACCAGAACCGTGCGGCAGCTTACGAGGTGCTCAAGAAATGGTCTAACGTCAAAGAAGACTGTACGGCGGCCCTGGAATACAACCCGCGCTATGCCAAGGCCTACTATCGTCGTGCTCGTGCCCACGATGCCACCAAGAATATGCTCGAGTGCCTGGACGACGTTACCGCTACCTGCATCCTGGAGATGTTCCAAAACAATAACACCATCATGTTTGCCGATCGCGTGCTCAAGGAAACAGGTCGCGTTGCCGCCGAGAAGGGTATGCGGACCAGAGTGCCAGTGGTGCCATCGGCCTGCTACGTTAATACCTATATGCGTTCTTTCATTGCGGATCCGCTGCAAAGCATCCCGCTGCCGCCCAAGTCCGATTCCGACGCCCCTCTCAAGGGATTCCTTCGCGCCCGACAATGCTTCATCAATGAGCAATTCGATGACATCATCCCTGCCTGCACTGAGGAGATCGAGGGCTCCGAGGCGGAGGCGCAGTACAAGGTGGAGGCGCTGCTCTTGCGCGGCACCTTCCACCTCCTGTGCGGCTCTTACACGGAGAGCAAGCAAGACTTTGATGCTATCTTAGGAAATGGTGAGGATCGTTTATCATTGACTTCTCACTCATGTCTATTATTTATAAACATAATTACCTTTTTAGCCGATGCCGATCCCACACTGCGAGCTTATGCGTACATGAAACGGGCTGCGCTGTTTATCCAACTGGACGAACGCGAAAAGGGCTTGGCTGACTTTGAAGAAGCGGAGCGGCTCAAGCCGGACAACCCGGACGTCTACCATCAGCGTGCCCAAATTTTGTTGCTGCTTGAGCAGATCGAGCCGGCGCTGGTCGAGTTTAGCAAGGCCGTTTGCCTCGCGCCCAACCACGCCATCGCGCTCGTCCAGCAGTGCTACGCCGAGTACCGACTATCTCTGTTGGTCGGCGATCAGCGGCGGTTGGATGCTGTGATGCGTGCCTTCGAACAGGCCATTGAAAGGTTCCCCGACTGCGTAGAGTGCTACAGCCTGATGGCACAAGTTCTAGCCGATCAGCAACAGTTCCCCCAGGCGCAGCAGTACTACCAGAAGGCTATGAAGTTGGCGCCGAACAATCCGGCGTTGATAGTCCATCAGGCTATCATGGTGCTGCAGTGGCGCGGAGGCATTGAAATGGCAGTTGAGCTTCTCAACAAGGCCATTGAGGTGGATCCGAAGTGCGAGTTGGCGTATGAAACTTTGGGAACGGTAGAAGTTCAGCGGGCGAATTTGAAGAAAGCTGTGGAATTGTTCGAGAAGGCTCTGCTATATGCCAAGAGCCAGGCGGAACTGGTGCATGTTTACTCGCTTTACAATGCGGCTGTTGCCCAAATTAACGTTACCAAGAAGCTGGGCATCGACATGAGCTCTGTTTCGGCCATGGTTCATTCTGGTGCGATGCCCCAGGGCGTGTAGAGTGTGGACTGGAGGTGGGATCAGGATCGAAATTGGGAGCATTTAAACAGAAAAACACACCACACCCACGAGAACCACGACAACTAATACTTGCTTCTCTGATCCAACTAAGCTAATACCGACCATCATACCTGTTATTTATATATATAAAGCTTGTTTTCGTTTATGCTCCTAGACATAGCATAGAAATCGCAATGTATTATGATACATATGTAAACTAGAATCTGTTGCCGAAGGAAAACCTCTAGCTTATGTATTAAGTGTAAGATTAAATTAAGAACGAAAAAGTGTTCTTATTGCTGCTCCGGTTCGGGTTGGTTAAAGCCTTGCACATCGCCAGAGATGTAGGTGGCTCCGATGATCCAAAGGGCAGCTCTCACGCTTCCCACCAGGGGATGGTTCGCTTCTAGTTGTTGTATATAGGGACTGAGTAGGCCCGGAAGTGCGCCCAGTCCCCCGGATATTCCCATCACTGTGCCGGCAAAATTTGGGCTCATATCCAGTGGCAGTAGCTTTATTCCCGCGTAATAAGCGGCCATGGCCAGAACGCTCCAGATACGGGCTCCGTTCAACTTGTCCTGCAGCATGTAGATGGAGCCGCAGAAAAATACCAGCCAGGACATAAGACGACGAGTCTGTGTACGACTTAGGATGCGATGGGAGATGAGAAAGTCGCTGAGTTGACCGCCGCTTAGTGAAGCAACCCAGGTACCGATGTGTGGGGCGGCTACTCTAAAGGCGGCTGAAAGTTCAGCCCACATGTCACTGCCATTGCGTTTTAATTCTTCAAGTATCTGCTGCAGCTCTTGGGGCAGCCCCTGACTATTCCAGTCGTGCTCCATGGAGGCGGAGACAAGCGCCCACAACGGCCCACTCGTCAGCATAATGCGCCAGGGAGGATCGGCGTCTCCATTTCTGAAGGGTTCCTCTTGACGTCTGTCATCTCCTTGTGGTCTTTCTCTATTGGCTGTTACTAGCAAGTCGGTGCTTGTATGGGATTTGATATAATCTCGTTCTTCGTCCTGGATAAAAGGACAGGCGTCTGGCTTACTATAGCAAACAAGGGCCTATTTACGAAATAAAGGGCTGTCTATATACATACTGTTGTGTCTTTTAAGAAACTTACAAAACTCATAAACCAAAGGATAGCACCGGTACCAACTAGATAGAACGCTATTGGCCAGTCCTGTTCCGCCAGCACCAGTCCGCTAACCAACTGCACCATTGTTATTCCGATCTCGCCACCGCTAAGCACACAAGTAGCCAATAGTCCGCGTTCTTGTTCGGGAACCCACTGAGCCAGAAGGGCGCACACCGCCGGAAAACAGGGACCCTCACAAAGTCCTACACAGAGACGGACACATACCAGGATATAGGGGCCACCCCGACGCACTGCAGCAGGTGTGAGAAGCGTAAGCACCGCGGAAGTGAGGATGGCCACTCCTAGGACCCACTTTCCTCCATATTGTTCCGCCATGCGTCCGCCTGGGACGTGGGTTATTATATAACCGACGTAAAAAGCCACCACGACAAGGGATTGAGTTTGTCGGGACCACATTTCCGCGCAGCTTATCTTATTTGGAGGGTTCTCGGGTATGCGTTTGCTCGATGCTTTTTGCTCACCTCCTTTTAACCTTTTGCGAGTTCTTTTCCTTGGTTCCTTCCCAGCTACCTGGCGACTATTTATTTTGAAATCCGTTCGATTGATCCGCATTGCCAGTTCCATTCGCCAATTAGGCAAGGCCTTGGGTGCAATAATCGGAGCATTCTGTTCCACCTGGACACCACTGCATTCCAGGACAATGCGGTTGAGGGAGAAGTCCAGGCACAGTCGCATCGTATAGGCATTGATAATGGCCAGGAGGGTGAAGCAGCAAAGCACCACACGCTGCTTCACCTCGAAATCTAGGATAGTAGTTTAAGAACATTCGATTATGTCCTGGCATTATGGTATACTTACAAAGAAACAAATCACTCAATTTTTGCTGAACAGCGGGAAACATTTTGATGGCTTATTCGTCGACAAATATTATAAATCTCAGCAAGCTTTCTCATTTAATTTATTTTTTGACAGCTAACCATTAGTTCTTGCCAATTATAAAAAGTATTTTCTATCACTATAAGATGGTAGCACTATAACAATAGGGTTTCTGGATCTCCTGATCTATCAAAACCAAAATATATAATAATAAATAATTATATTGTTCACTTGCTTTATACACTTTATTAGACTAACATCATAAAAACATAATGTCTTAACGGGACAGTTAAAAAAACATTTCACTTTACACATTGATCAACAATCTAAAATGTACAAATTATCTCATCATTGGATTTACAATACGGCAATAAGAGCTCCGTGTACACTAAAATCTTAAACGTGAAATCGCTTCATTTAAATACTAAATAATAATTAAGAGAGTACCTTGCGTGCTGGGCCGAAATGGGGCAGGAGGTGATTCGTTATCGTAGCTGGAAGCTATCAATATGAATTCACTCGGAAGGACATTAGGCACGCACGGGGAGTGTAAGTAAATTCGCTTATATTAGTTAGTTGGCGCTTTTGCCAGGATTGATCTCTACCAGACCAGATCGGGAATACTATAAAACTAGCAATCTGAACAGCAGCCATGGCGTATACAATATATACGGTCTCCGGGATTACGACGGCATTTTAACTAGGATACAGTTTTTATGGCACTTTCGTTGGCGATCCTCCTTAAGAGCTCTGCTCCAGAGCAGACCTGGATTTCTCGCCCTCGGGCTTGCGCTCCTGCGCCTCAAAGTCCACGGTGCGAGGCTGAATGGGGGCGTTGTTGAAAGGTTGGACTTCGCCGGAGGCCCAGATCGAGTAAACGACGGCGGTGACGAAGAGCACGCCAAAGGCCACCCAGAACACGGTTCGCCACTGAAGGAGTGAGGCCTAAATGGATAAAGCAAAATAATAAGATTCGAAATTAAATCGCCATCAAATAAAGAAATTAGATATTTGTACTTACATCGGGTGTCATCACGCCCACCAGGTATGGCGTTATCACGCCCGTAATTGCTCCAATGCCGTTGGTGATGGCCATCAATGTTCCAGCATAGTTGGGACTCATGTCCAAAGGACTCAGTTTCATGCCCGCATAGAAGGCACCCATCAGCCCCATGCAGATGGTAAAGAGAATAACGACAAGGACACGATCACAACCGGCATAGGAGGCGCCCACCATGAAAATAGCCGGACCAAAGGCGGCAATACCCGTCATCACCTTACGGGTATTAGTAGTGTTCATGATATTGCGACGGATCATATAGTCGGCCACGAAGCCACTGCCCACAGACACGATCCACATCATCACGTACGGCAGAGAAGAGTACAAGCCGTTGGCCTTGATGGAGAACTGCAGGACATCGGACATGTACTTGGGCAGATCGGTAACCATGATATAGAAGCCCCAGTCATGGCCAATCTGGGCGCAGACCAGTGCGATCATAGGCAGGTTAGTAAGAATAGCCTTCCAGGGAGTGGGTGGCAGGTCCTTGTTTCGGCTGATGGAACCAATCTCCTTGATAAGGTACTCGCGTTCGCTTGGCTTGATGAAGGGATGAGTCGTAGGTTCGCTGTAGCACAAGAAGGCCTGAAATAAAGCAGATGTTAGCCACAATATACTCTTAAGCCGCAACTCCGGAATCAGATAATAGATACTTACGAAAATCACGAACCAAACCATTCCAAGGCCTCCAAAGAAGTAGAACACAAACTCCCAACCATGGGCAGAAATTAAGACACCGGACAGGAGATTACCCATGATGGTTCCCACTTGGCCACCACCCAGCACCAAGGCACCAAGTTTTCCGCGCTCGTTCGCAGGCACCCAGGCGGCCAGAAGAACACTGAGGGCGGGGAAGGTGGTGCCTTCACCCAAGCCCATCAAGACACGAGTCACGATCAGCCAGTCGGAGCCGCCCTCATGGATGGCCAGGGGAGTCAGCATGGTGAATACGGCGGTGGAGAGGATACCAATGGCCAGGGTCCATTTGCCACCAAACTTCTCGGCCAGTATTCCGCCGGGAATATGGGTGACTATATAACCAATGTAGAAGGATGACAGGATCAGGCCCTGCAACTCCTCGCTCCAGTCGTAATCGCCACCATCCTGTTTGGTTTTGTTTGAGTTTTTGGTTACTAACTATATAGATATGCATATATAGAAATATATCTTTACTTACGTTACTGTCGCCGTCCAAGTCGTCAGCTTCACAGTAGTGATTGCCGTCATCGTCGTCCGTGGAGTTCTTCTTAAGGACCATCACCGTGATGGCCTGCGAGAGGCAGACGCGCATCGTATAGGCATTCAGGATGGCCAGGAAGCCCATGATGGACAGTATCACTCTCTGGGGAATTATAAAATCTACAAAGGAAAAGATCGAAAGTCGATGTGACGTAGGTAAGTGGGGGTGTCTGTTAGTCTTCAGAAGCACTAATTAACTCGTCGAGCAACATTTGTCAAACAGATTGCGTCAAGCAGTTTTAATAGTCGGACTGGATTTGCGTCTCACCAACTGTTTTAAAACAATTTACTTATTTAATTTGGTTAGCGTGCGAATAAATGGTTTGACGGGTGGCTTGGTGGCTCTTCATGTCGGTCAATTGGGTACAAATCAATTTGCGCTGATAAACTTCAAATTGTAGTTGATTGCCTTGGCACTATATCAATTAGAGGACTCAGTGAAGTGAATTCCAGCAAAAAGTTTCCCTTCAAAATTGATCAATTTTTCACAAAAATCAGGTTCCCTTTTGGGAACCACAGATGTAGGTACACCAGAACCCCCTAGCTTTCTAATCGGAAATCAATTTTAAAGTTCAGATAATTTATAATCAATGAATAACTTATAAATCTTTGAATGGTGCTTGGTCCCTTATATATTTAATCGAAATTTATTTGGCCCCATTCATGATCTTTAATTATAAATTATTTTATTGTTTGTGAAGTTTCGTCAATGGCATTTGAAGAATTCTAAAGATTGTGATCCCGCACTCGTGCCAACTTCCTGTGAGAATTTTGTGGGTTTATGGCCCATGGTTGAGTTCGGTTCGAGCACTCTGGCCACATGATTGGTGACTATATTAGCGGCGCTATACACTTGTCGTCACACGGGACCCGGGCCTATCAATCACCAGGCACCCCTGCCCGCGGATCGAATGGAGGAGCTTATATGATGGTCATATCGCCATTAAATTGTTAAGCGGAATTTCGTCAAGATAAGCCAGAAGTGTGGTAGATCTGCGATAAGCCCATGGATTGCAGTTCACGCAATCTTGAGTACTTGGTAGAGGAAAAACGGGGTCCGCAGCCTAATAAACCCTTGAAGGGAGGCGGGACAGTTGAGTCTAAAGTCTGACTAGAGCTTGGGTATTGATGATCCAAGGCTGAATTGATCAAGTTTCCGGACACGCTGGGTTAACATTGACCCATTTCATCCAAAAATGTTCTAACAGAAACGGCAATCAAGCAAGTTCTGCCAATAATGCGAGGCAAATAGCTCGGCTTCTTGGGTAAACACACAATCAGAATCCAATTCATGACAATATTATTACTCTTGTTATTGTTGACATTCGTCCACGAGTCCCACCTACCACCTACGTCAAGTTAAAAATGATATCCAAACCAGCCAGCTCTATAAAAGCCGAAAACTTGAATGTTTGTCTTTTTAATGGAACGAGAAACTCCTCGGTTTGGGTAAAAGGCCCATCTACATACGTCACCGCCTGAAGAGTTTGTTTATTTACAAAATTAACATTAAAATTAACATAAATATATTTTCAGTCGAAAGCCAGAAGCTGAAAATTAACAATATGTCAATATTTGACAAGTTATTCAAGTGATGGAGAATTTATTCGATTCGAGTGTCAAATAACAAACTAAATAAAATTCGCCTAATATGATTGCAAAGTGATAAGTTGATAAGCGCACAATCCGACCCACGATACTGCATGTAAATGGGTGCTAATCATATTATACCATACATATATACCGGACAAGTGTGGCAATATATCACTTGACCAATCACGCTTAGTGGCGATAATATACGATCGCACTCCAGTTAAGACCCATCACTCGATAAGCCGGTTAAGATTTAATCAAATTTTAGCAACACTCGCTTATCTACACAGAACCAGAAACACAGAAAGCCTCAAGAGGCAGGAAAAATGTATTAGTATTTCCACTAGAAAGAAGGCCTAATCGCTTTCAACGCCAATTCATCATAATCAACTGTCAGTAAAAGAATTTTTTCGAAAATAAAAGTGTTACTTTGGAACATAGATAATAAACCTGAACTAACTAATAACAACAGTTGTGAGGCTTTTGAGGGA
The DNA here is from genome assembly GCA_035047325.1 of Drosophila vallismaia. Taxonomy (NCBI): domain Eukaryota; kingdom Metazoa; phylum Arthropoda; class Insecta; order Diptera; family Drosophilidae; genus Drosophila; species Drosophila vallismaia. The sequence goes on along the minus strand of JAWNPU010000090.1, from coordinate 18,489,977 downwards.
AAAACTAAAACCAAACAACTGGATTTCTGGCTGGTTTCTGGCAAAAGCATTAATTATTTTAAACAACAGATAGTTGACGGAAACTCTGTTTAATTATCGCTTAAATATTTTTTGTTTTCGCTTGCCAGATTGCAAATAACTTGCATATCTCTTAAAAAAGTCGTCGCATTTTTGTAATATCATTTTAAGCAATTCCTCTGTCCAGTATCCGCGAGAAAATAAAAACAATTTCTTCTGTCTTTCTTGTGTTCGATGACATTTGTGGGTGCGATGTGGTCTTTGTCCGGCAATCTCTGGCAGGGTGCCCCTGGACTCTACTGGGTGATAGCACGGCACGAATAAACACCATTTCTTCAGCTTTGCTTGCATTTCCGAGCTCTTGCGAAAATTATGTCAACCGGGGAGAGGGCCTCGGACGGAGGTTTGTGAGGTTTGAGAGGTCTGAGAGGTCTGAGAAGTCCGAGGGTCGTCGGGCCTCAAGTGTAATGTATGATTGAGGAATACGAGATAGGCCTACCGAGCGCCCTTTCTATATGATAATGAGTTTTTGAGCAACTGGGGCGCCGCGCCTGTCATGAAGAACCAGACGATTAGCCAGCAGCAGGTTCCCAGCAATCTAACCCCCCAACTAATGACCAACTATTTACATCGAATCCGGTGATTTATGGCAAAACTCTTTTTCAGATCATTAGACTCGAAGCAAAATCAAAAGTGATTTTGAAACTCGGTTTGTATTGTACTTGAAAATAATGAAATTTAATTCATATATTGTATGGGGAAACGAAATTAATAACAATATTACAAGAAACAGCAATAAATTTAATACGAAAACGTTTCCTTTTGACAGCTGCAGCTCTCAGTATGTAATTTTAAAAAGTTATTTAACCAAATTAAGACTTTATTTGACTTTTTATGTGACTTTTTGGCCAATTGCATTGAAATACGAATTCATTCCCCCTTATAAAATATATTTCAAATTTTATTTTTGTCAAGAGTCAACTCTTACAAAAGAAACGTTTATTGCCCAATCTAACATAAAAAAACAAAAAAACTGAAGAATAAAAAAAGAAGCAGGCGGAATTCTTTATTGCATTGACCTTGCCCAAAAAAGAACCGAGCGAGATGGGGCGCGGAAACGGGTGGATCCATAAACGGATGGTCAGTCCATAATAACTGTTCAAGCTTTTTAACGATCCATAAGCCAGTGATACCCGGCAGATGATACCCTATAGATGTATAATATCTATCTATCTGGTATGCAAAATATTCATCAATTATGTTTCACACATGCCGGGAATATCAAGTTAAAAACGAAAAAAAAGACGTCAAAATGCGAGACACGAAACTCGAAAAAGCCAAAAATCGGAAGTGGCGAAAACCTTTTGTCATTGTTTTCATTTATGCATTATTTAAGATTTGGCTTAGCTCTCGGTCAATGCCGGTTAAACCGTGGAATCAATGTGGTCTAAACGATCTTGTCTCAAGAATGCCGCCTCCTCTAATAGAACAAGTTCAACGATCTACAGATCGGACTTCCTCGAGTGAGGATTATCACTTACACTTGGAGAAGCTTATGCCCCATTGTGGTTGTTGTGTCATCGTGGGATTGTTATTCTGTAAGGTTAACAAGTTGGCCAATTCTTTCGCCACGGTTACTGGTTAAAGGACAACGGCGGATCCTATCAAGATTGACGATCACTCGCACTCTTTTACTTCGTCGTTGGTTGTGGATTTGTAATCAAACTTGGAGCACGCGGAGCACGCGGAGACGGATCACTAGGGTTTTTGGGTTGTTTTTAACTTCTCACTCCTTTTACCCGCTGAAACAACTGTAAAGAATACGATAATCGCCCGATCCGGATAACACTTGATTCTGTTTCTATATGTTCTGTTCTGCTACGCTTCGATCCGCGCACGCCGCCTGCCAAATTACAAATGAGAAATTATTCCCGCCGACTTTAGTTTATATGAGAGCAGATAAGCGGTGCTCTGCTCCGACGGACTGCTCCGCCGCTGCTTTTGCTGGAGTTTTTATTAGCCCGCCTTGCCTTGCCGCCTGGTCGTCCATCGGGTTTGGTCAGTCAGCGATCGTGTATAGGCTATATTGACAAGGAATCGACTCGTTACACTTGTCTGAATCCACTGGAGCACACTACCCCACTGGAGCACAGCGAGAAAATCTCCAGAGAGCTTTTAGTTTTGAACTTTCCAAATTAATCATTACATTGTAATTATATAGGCTATTGTCTGGCTAATATATATTCCACGAATTAAGATCACAACCCTAATTTGGATAGTCAGACTGTTAATCAATCATAGAACTCATCAAAGAGAAGTTCAAAATGATTAGTCTGGGTTTACCTTTCTAATATTTCCCCCGCAATTAAACTATAAAACGTTATTTTTCAAAATATATTTAGTTTCTCTAACTGCAGTAATAGACGTGGTACGTGGAGTATGTTTGTAGCACCTCATAAAACTCGCTATCTTGGCCGATCGACCGTCGAGTCCCCGCATGCGTCGTGGAGCATTCCGTTTAACAATACAACAACTCAACTTTCTGAGCCATAGCCAAGGAACTTTGTTTCAGGCCCGATTTCGATTTCAGTCGGTATCATTATTGGTATCAAGTTGTTTTAGCCGATTCTGTGTTGAATACCTAACGGTAGTCGCAGTCGCAGTCTCAAATGCACGCGCTCGCTATAAACGGCCAAAACCGTTTATAAAAAAAAAATAATATAGAAAAAGGCCAACCCACTAGACTGAGTTAGTGCCAAACTATGTGGAATACAATGCACCCTGCTCCAAATTAGAACTAGCCTGAACGAAACCTGAATATGCCAAACTTGGTCCAACCAGATGGAAACTCCATTCACCGCTGCACCCAGAGAAAAATCTGGCCTAAACCCAAAGAGTGTCCTCTTTGAAAATGAAAGTTATTTAGTTAGGAAGTTGAAATATGTCCAGCATACATGCTTAATGAATTTAATCGATCGTCTTTATTGGCAATGGCATTACCTGTATCAGCAGTAATTTATTAAAGATGCATAAAAATTAAATTTTAGATTGGACCCTAATAAAACCTTATCAAGGCAATAAATAACGATAAGACTCCTAGAACTTGACATGCTATTTTGAATAATATATATGATATTATTATTATAAATGTTTTTTATATAGAATACATATAGATTTCAGATGGATTTGGTACCAGACACAATCTAACCTTTGATATGTATATTGTTTTTTATAAATACCTAATATTTCAAGAACATTTACATTTTTATACACACGGGAAGATTATATATATAGAGCTAAAACTATATATACTTTAATATACTTAAGTCTGCAAGATTATATCATAGACCTCGTTAAAAAGCAAATATCTTTGTTTACCCTTCTGAGGAATATGTAAGAAGAAAATAGACTTTGAGTGACTTGGGCGATGGCTATAGAACGTTGACACAGATATCGGAGAGGAGCACTGATCGCATGTACCCTGTCGGGAGCTGTGTAGGGTATTCGCAATAGTTAGTTGCACATAGTTAGTCAGCGGCATTTACCGGTTAGAGGCAAGTTTTTGACTTTATGCAATGTAAATCAACTAAAAAAACAGACGGCGAATTGTGGCGATAAAAGGTGACAAGAGGCAGAGGGTGGTACCAGGTGGGTGGTTGGCGGTGGGAAGCTGCCGGCTCGCGACTAGGGAGTGCTTATCGATTTAGTCGGGTGAACCACCTCGAACCTCCCTGACACTTCTATTATACGATTAGTATTCATACCAGACTACTCGAATGCCATTTCAGATTCAGTTTCGATTTCAGTTTCAGCCTTAATTTGCTCGAATTTGTGTTTTTTTTTCTCTGAAAATATTCATTACTTGGTCGCCTGAATTAACCAGATACAGATGCGGTTCAATGCAGCTTGCTGGAGGCTTAATATACATTCCATAATTGAGTATATTTTTAATTATTTTTTGTTTAATAAGAGCTTAACGACCGGTCATCGTCACTTTGCTTGGAGAAATACAAAATCATTATATCGTATCATATAGGGCTTAGAAGTTGCAACAAGTGCAAGCTTTCCAAGTGCCCAGACATGGGATTTTGGCACATCCGTTTCCAAGGTGCATATTGCAATATATTGACAACCATTATCGCTGCAATTCTAATCCGTTGCCAAGAGCCCTCCATCTAAAATCCCAGCAAAGTTTAACCGCGTTTATCAGTCAACACGTTTTCTTCTTATCAATGGTACTTCAAACTTAACATCGAAACGGGGAAAGTTTTAATATAAGTAATGGTTATTTAATTAAGTTTTTTAAAATATTTCAATGACAAACAGAGAGTCTTTCATCTCTTGGCTAATGAAGAGCGACAATCTTTAATTAATGCGCGCCTCCCCATCAATTATCATCGCACGCACATCTGATCTCCATCCAGACTATCCATGATGTAGGACTCCAGATATTTATATAGATACGAGTCTGCGAAACCCACCGATCCGGATGATCTTCAAACCCGTTTTTTCGCTTTGTCATTTTGCGTTTAGTTTACCAACAAAGTCAGCCAACCGTGCAACAAGTCTGCAATTGAAATGTTTATCCAAATAAATATGTGAAAATTCAGAATATCGTTTGAAATTTAAATATATGTTATGTCTAAATCTAGCTTAAACCGGCTCCAACGTCCATGACCGAAAATGTTTCCAGCTTTAACTGGTAAATGGACAGTTGGACGAGGGTGTTCGGGGCGGGCGGCGACTCAATATTTAACTCGCGTTCCGAAATATTCTGCGTTTTATATGAATACTATACGGCAAATTAATTGAAGCGGCCTGAAAGTCTTTTATATTTGAAGTCCATTAATGGGATGTGGCGGGAGCCAAAAATATTTATATAAAAAAATACTCTGGCGAAGGGTTGCAATGTCAGGCTTTCAAGGATATATTGATATCATTTGTTTTAAAAGATTAATACATTATTCGTTTTACTTAATATTATGAAAGATATTCTTGCATCATCTATAAAATTAATCAATTTTGTTACACTTTATAATGAAACAAGAGACTGTTTCAAACACAATTTGATTCGCATTGTGTTGTTTATTTGATTTTAAAAAATTAAATATAAAACAATTACTTTTTACTTTAATCAAAGTGCATTGCGAATTCGTATTTTAGAAGAACCTTTTTTTTGTATCAAATGAACTGCAAAGACCTTTAATTTCATGAACGCTTAGAATATTAAAAAAGAACCCAAGAGCCGGCAAGTTTTGGCCAATTAAAGACACAAAGACAATGGCAAAATTTAGCTCGAAATTCGAAAACAATGTTTATTAAAGGACACAAATTTTTAAAATATAGAGAGAGAAGATGACTTCGGGTAGATCAGAATATATCCCTCTTAAACAATAAAACAATTAGCAATTAAATATTTTAGAGCTTAATTAGGATATAAAATAAAAGAAAGAAAAGCTTCCACTCTCCCGCAGCTATGATGAAAAAGGGAGTCCGATTTTGAGGTCTTAGAAAACTAAGATTAGGGGTAATTACCAGATGCAATCTTTATGATATAATGACATAAGCTAAAAATATTTTTAGGTGTAATGACAGCTATATCTGTCGAGATAAGATATGGCGTTACCCCATAGATCTATAAATGCCAAAGATGAATAGTCACATGCGGATTGAAGTCAAAAGCCAATTGTTTTCGAAAGAAACTATTTGCGATGTGGCGGCGTTTTTGGGGAGAAACTATTGTTAACTATTGTTAGCCGCGTACGATTTTAGACACATGTCTCTAACGAGTTTTTCACAATTTAAGTCACATAAATCAATCAGGCAAACGCAAAATCTGAACAGGTTGAGGCGAGAATATGTTAGTTCAACTTAAATGCAGTAAGCAAACACTTAAGTAATTAAAATAGTTTCACAAATGAAACGCCTCGGCGAGGGGAGGAAATTGGTGGAGCAATTGACTTTTCGAGGGTCATCGAAGATGACAAGAAAATACTCGATCATGGCATTAAAATAATCACGAGACTCGCATTAAAGTAGATTGGATTGGTGCGAAAATACACTATATAGAAGGCTGACCAACCGATCCAAGGCCGATCGAGTTTGGGTCACAGGGTTATGTGAGAAGCGGGTTTTTTGTCGGTTATAGCTCCCAACCGATTGCCATATTCCAGGTAGGTCGTAAAAGTGAATAAACTGCGGAAAGGAATGGGTAATATGGTAAAGTTGGCTATCTTAAATATGCCTTTTACAATGGTACTAACCATAATATCGGCTCTAATCTTTATAGTTGGCAGAGTCTTTATAATGCGACTTTTGTACCAAGGTTCCGCCTGATATGATAAGATTGTCCCGGGGAGGACGACGGACGGGCGGGAATCTCCGCTCCAACTATGGAAAAACAGAGCTGTCAAATCTGAGGCATAAAGCTAAGCATGTGATTTGCTGTTTTGTTCAAAAATCCCGCATATACTGCACATTTTCGTATGTATATTTATATCTTGGCAGGCGCGAGTCCCATTGATTCTGATTTATGGGAGGCGGGAGTCCAATCCACTGGGGTGTATTTTTAGGGTGCGTCATCGACAAGGTGTTTAATAACTTAATTGGCCACATTTCCAGGCACTCCATATTTCCAGGCGAGCGCCGTGGTCGTGTGCGCCGCTTTATGAGTATCATTTGGCAATCAAGGCGGCGGGGAAAGTGATTGGATGAGGGGTATTTTGGGAGTAATTTGAAAAGTTCCACAATTCATTTCTACTGCCAATGTTCAATTTCAATTTAATTGTAGAGTACAAATCGTATGTAATGAATAAACAAACTCAGACGATGTGTGAAAAGTGGTAAGAACTTTTAGCAGGCAAATAAGTGGAGAGTCCCTGCCCCTCGGTCCATGACTGTTTAAAATATTTAATGACCAGAGGCACTTTTCAAATATTAACTTCAGGTGTATTTCCCAACAACATCTGGCCAACGACAACCTGGTGGACAAGTGAACCTGGAAACTGGAGACAAGCCTTTGACACGTGATTTTGTTATTTATACACGATGTTAAAGGCTGCTAATTTGTGCAAAACGGAAGTGAAGCCAAGTGTCTCGGGAATTGGGAAAGGTTCGCCGGGTTTAGGACACCTGAAACCAGTTTCTTACAAGACTGCTACTGTTTCTCATCAGCCAGCTAAGCGTTTAAGCTGTAATAAATTTCTGGCCTCAACAACGATCACAGATATGAGAAAAAATCTCAGCCCAAAAACAAAAGTCACCGAAACAACAACGAAGAAAACGTTGCGACAATGGCATTACCTTGACCTTAAGACCGTGGCAACAAGTGCCTCTGGTCGGATGCTGTTTCTAGTTTCTTTTAAATGCCGACCGCAAACATTGAAAAATTAGAGATGAAAAGAGGGGGTAGAGAATCGGAGGCGGCACATTACAAACCTGGCTACCTCATTGATAAGATTAGGATTCCGGACGGGCTTAGATACGAGCAGGGAAAGAGGAGCGTGGGAATTTCCATGAGGGCGGTACACGCGGGAAAAGAAGGGACAAACAACAAAGTTTAAATAAATTCTTGTTTACCAAAAATACATCAAATCTACATCTTGAAAGATCTAGTTGGTCCTTATCAAGGGAAGGGATCAAACCATATGGAGCCCTGTTATGGCATTTATGGCTCAAATTCTAGGTGAAACTTCAGTATTATTATTCTTCCTCTGAATATGAATTAACCAAACAAATAATAATCCTCTAACTCGTGTTTAAAAAAGCTTCACAATTAATACCACAGGGCTTTTGTATGTTTATTTTAGCAACATTGCATTCCAAATATTGCGAAGATTATAAGATACGAAAATGTGACCACCTGCAATGGCATTATCTTTGCCAATAAACATCCGATTCTTAAAAAGAATATTTTAAAAGATTCGTAAGTCGATTTTTTATTAATATTAATCAAAATCTCAAGGCTGAATTGGTTTTCAATTTTTTGTTCATTTTGCCGGTCGAAAAATTGCAAGTACTCGTGGTACCCAAATATCCCATTTGTGATGGCCATATCTTTTCCAATACTCATCAGATTCTTGAGCGGAATACCTTAAACGATTTGTGGATCGATTCCCTATCAATCTGCATCAAAATCTTGGAACAGATTATTTTTTAGATTTTTTATCAATTTTTCTGATGATATTTTTCGGATCCTAAAATATTGAAAAACGAATTAAAGGGACAATATGGGGCAAGGCGATAGCCATATCTTTGCCAATATTCATCCGATTCTTGAGCGGAATACCTTAAACGTTTTTTAGATCGATTTACTATCAATCTGCATCAAAATCTTGGAACAAATTATTTTTTAGATTTTTTGTCAATTTTCTGATGGATCCCCTTTCAAAAATATTGAAAAAGGATGAAAGGGACAATATGGGGCAAGGCGATAGCTATATCTTCGCTAATATTCATCCGATTCTTGAGCGATTACTCAAAATCTCAAGGCTGGATTCATTTTAAATTTTTGGTCAATTTTTCCGGCGAATTCCGGCACTACAATGTAAATAATGTATTTGCCTGTTGACTGGGATTGTCTGATTACCAAAATTCTCAAAAGTATATTGAAATATGTTTATTAAAATCGAGATCATTATCGGTCAAGTGTTTCTCACATGAGTCGCATGCCATTGGTATATGGCCTGTCGGGAAGGTGTTGACAGTTGAGACTGTTTGCCCAGCAGTGGCAAACACAAATAGAGCTTTGTGGGGTTTCAACGTTCCGTTTAATATTACAATAATATAAATAGGTAACTTTTAATATAGGTATTTACTAAGCTATACTTTTTCTTTTATAGATAATATTTTTAATGCTCCACAAATCTTTTATTTTCACAAAAGTTTAAAAGAGTTATGTGAAAAAATGTTGAAGGTTTTTATTTGAATGTATATTAACATATAAATATATAATGAAAAGCTTAATATCTTTAATTATTTTAAATTAATGGTAACTTTTCCTTTTGATAGTGTTTGTTTGGCGCCATCTAGTGCTTGTTGACATCGCCTTGAAAGTTACACTTATGTACATGTTTGGTCCAAGATGTCGAATACTGTTTTCAAAAATGAGGAAAAACTATATAAATAAATTAATTTTTTGGCATATAATAAGTTGTTTATAAACTATACTACTACTTTAAACTATTATACTATGAACAAAAATTGTTTAATCCAAAATAACTACATTTTTCCTTATAACAATTGTCGTTTAGAGACTATAAAAGGCTAGACTAACAGCGCTATTAGTTATCGATAAAAACAGCTGTTTGCGAAAAAAATAGCAGTGTTTTTTGATAAGATAACACAAAATTCCTAAAAACTGCTAAATAATCAGGGAGATTTATACAAAGCACTTATGGCAGAGACAAATCGAGGCACGCCCAGTGATAAAATGTGAACGACACCAGGACACCACTACACGGGAAGCAGAAAAGCAGCTTCATCGAATTTCCAGTGGACAACCCTTTTCCGAGGGACAGACAACAAACAATGGGCGACATCGAGCTGATTTGGCCAGAGATCGGAGTGGATCCGCAGCATGTATGCGACACAGGAGTCGAAGGACGCTACCAGCTGATCTGTGACAAGTCTTGGCTACAATCTCTCGAGAAGCACCGGAAGCTGACTCAGTTCACAAGTTGGGCGCTCTTGGATCGCAGGGCACACCCTACAGGGCACCTGGAGCACCCATGGACTCGCATCCTAGTGCAGACTTACCGTAAACAGCCACAGCGAAAGGTTTACCCATTGCCCAAGATTCCGGCGGATGGATCCTCTCCAGAACTTCCGCTCTCGTACTCGCAGGCGGTGTCGTTTGTGGCAAACAGCAACTTCAAGCAGCTGTGGGAAGAAGCCTACAGGAAGTACAGTGGTGCCCATGTGAAGCTGTGCAAAGGTACTCCGTCTGCCAGCGCCACCAAACCAGCTCCAGGCCACGGGCAACTCCAACCCCATGATGCGGTTTTAAAGGAGCTCATCCAACGAGTCTACCACTGCCCAGTCCTCCACTGTCAAGTGGATCGAGAGCGGATTGGTGATGGCCCCTCGGGATTGTCCGACACAACGATGTCCGAGTGTCACGCCAATGTCCTGCCTGCCCTGGTGGCCATCGAGACCTCCACCCACTTCAGCGTCTTCTTCTATCCACCAGCCTTAGAGTGCAGCCTCTACGACTGCATCACTTTTAGTCCGGCTCTGTTGGGAAAGGGCTACAACAAGACGCTCTTTGTGATCTACCAAATCCTGCAGCTGACAAAGCACTTGCAGGCTCGCGGACTCTTCCTCGGCGATCTGAGGCTCCAACATATCGTGCTCCGTGAGAATCTCTGGCTGCAGGTCCTGCCGCGGCTGCAGTGCAATCTCTTGGAGGAGGATCCCGCTGTGGATGACATCTCACCAATGACGCCACTGGCCAGCGAGGAGCTGGGAGATCAGGCTGAACACCAGGTGCATCGGTTGCCCTCCAGCAGCACCATGTTCGACTTGCGCCTCGCCTACGATCCGGCTCACTTTAATCTCCGGGAATACGCCGAAATGTGGTGCAACGGCCAGCTGTCCAACTTCGATTACCTCACCATCCTGAACAATGCGTGCGGCAGGAGTCTTACCAATGCGGCCCACCACCACATTATGCCTTGGGTCACCGACTTTAGTGGACGCAACGGGGCCAACTGGCGGGATTTAACCAGGAGCAAGTACCGCTTGAACAAGGGCGATGTTCATCTGGATCTCATGTACGCCCAGGCGAGTCAGCACGTTGTTGGTGAGGCCAACTATCCGGCCATTGGGGATCAAGCGCCGCACCATGTCTCGGACTTTCTCTCCGAGATCACCTACTTTGTGTACATGGCCAGGAGAACACCGCAGACCATTCTGTGTGCCCACGTGCGACCCATTTGGGTGCCAGCGGAGTATCCCGTATCCATACAGCGTTTACAGGAGTGGACGCCGGATGAGTGCATCCCCGAGTTCTACTCGGATCCCATGATCTTCAAAAGTATTCACGAGGACTTGCCGGACTTGGAGCTGCCTGCCTGGGCCACGTGTCCCGAGGACTTTATCTGCAAACACCGCGAGGCTCTCGAGTCCCAGTATGTCAGTGAGCGACTGCATCATTGGATTGATCTCAACTTCGGGTAAGTCCTCGTTTTAAGCTTTTGCTTTGTTTAATTACTAATATTTGATAATCGCTTTTTTAAAGATACAAACTGAGCGGAAAGGCGGCAGTAAAGTCAAAAAACGTCTGTCTCACCCTTGTGGATCAGCATCGGAATCTCACCCAGCGCGGAATTGTCCAGCTTTTCGCCCAGGCCCATCCACCGCGACGCTACGCCACACCCTGGTTTAACAATACCGCCCCTAGACTAAGCCAAGTCTACGCCAGTCCCACAAAGCGTCTGGCCAAGAGCACGGAAAACCTGCACACGGACATCGCATCGGGCTCCCCGCGCCTTTCGTTGCGTCCGGCGGACGATGGATCCAGCAGCTCAGCTTCAGCAACGAATTTCTATGCGATTACCAACTTCATTGAACTGCCAGAGAACTATAACCCCACGTTGCTGTTACAGAATCTGGAAACCCTGGAGTCCTTTTATGCCCGGACCTTTCCACAACAGAGCGCCTCAGCCAATCCCGAGGAGAAGATGATCAGCAGCGATCTGATGTTCGAGCAGAACTCGGCGGATCACTCCTTCACCAACCAACTGTTTGCCAGCGGCGGGGATATTCCCGCCAAGACGAAGAACCTGCTGAGGGAGAGAAAGAGTTGCTTGCAACACCTTTTGTCCGCCAAGAGAGAGCGGGACTTGCAGGTTCTGGGGTGCCTCATGGTGGAGCTATTTACCATTCAAAGAATACGGCCCCTGCTAATGGGAAATGGCTTGACGGCATCGTTTGAAGCTCGGCTCGCCGCCTGTCGCACGGTGGCCCAGATGCACCGCCACGAGCTGCCGAAACCAATACGACAGGTGGTGCGGTTACTGCTCCATCTGGAGAATGCCGCAGAAGATGACCACGGCTTGCCACATCCCCCGAGCCCTGCCCAACTGGTGGAGCCTATGTTTTCCAACTTGTTTCTCCCATTTCCCAGTCACTATTTGGCCGTGTATGCCCTGGTGAGATCGCTACACGCCTTTGAGGCAAACGCTGTGCTTCTGGAGCTGCACACCCACTTCAGCTGCAGGGGCGGCAAGGAGTGTGCCCAGTACACGGAGATGGACCGTCAGAGAGTGGTCTTCGAGCGGAAAATCGCCGAGTGTAAGGTCATGTCCTGCTGTGCCCATGTCAAGCGACTCCTTGAGCCAGTGGCCTTTGCCTATGAACAGTTTACGCCAGTTGAGCTCCTGCTGCCCCACATAATCGATCTTCTGCGGGATGAGCGCACCTCCATCTTGACCGCATGGAATCTATTCGACCCCATTGCTCAGGCCCTGGGAGTGTCACAAACCCAGCAGCACTTGCTCCAGCCGCTACTCAAACTATACGATGTGGAGGGGGTTAGTTCCCCGGATGATGCAGGCTTTAACAACAACAGCGGTGGTCACCTGCGGTTTTCCGCCAGCAGTTCGTTCAAGTCTCGCAAATCCGTGAAGCTCTACCATCATAGCTTCCTGCTCCGATTGATTGTTCGATTCGGACTCCGGTGTTTCCTGCAGCACTTTATAGCTCCGCTTATAGAAGCTGTCGGTGGTTACAAGGAGCCGGAGCAGGGCAATGGCTATCACTATCATAGCGGTGGCAGTCGAAGAACCAGCAAGAACCTCAATCTGGCAGCCGGAGAGGAAATCCCCCAGCCAGCCGAACCGGAAAGCAAGCCCGACATTGAAGAGCTCTTCACGTTCGAGGAGGATCAGGATAGGGTGTCCAGTCAGGAGAGCAAGTCCGTGGATTCCTTTGACATGCGACCGAGTACGAGTGCGGCCAGTGCCGAGGAGGCGCGCGAGTCGGACGGATCGCCTGATAAGCAAGTTATCAACGAACTTATTTATGGTGCCAGGATTTCCCCAGATAAACTCTCCCTTCGCGAGGGCCAAACGCCACCCATCTTTGCTCCGCCACCGCTTGGACCTCGTTCACCAACCATCGAAATTCCTGTGTGTCCCAGTGCCGGTGGCATCCGGCGCAGTTTCCAGCTGAGCGCCATTGACTGCGACATCGGCTCCCGCAAGAGCGTGGACAGTTTCGAGCTCATAAGCCAGGCGGTAGAGCAGCTACCTCAGGCGGCGGTGGTGGAGACCGAGGCGGAGGCCATAGACTCTTTGCAGGCGTCGGTCATCTCACGGTTGTCAGAAGCCAAGGCCGTGCAAAACAATCGCATCAGCGAAATGAGCGCCGAGAGTCTTGTGTGGCTCTCGCATCGACTGGGTCCGGTGCTTACCTCTCGTTATATAACCAGGAATCTCCTGAAGTTACTTTCGCTGTGCTACGTGGGCCAGGAGAATCTTCTTCCGGAGGTGGATGACGGTGGTGTCAGCTCCTCCCCCGAGGCGGCTAATCTTAACTTTTTTAGCATTGCCAATGCCAGGGTAGTGGGCGACCGGAGTGCGGCCCGAGTTCTAGAATGTCTCATGTCCATTGCGGGTAACTAAATAGTTCACTTTCCTAAAGAATTCCTTGTAACCTTCATAATTTCCCTTCTTTTCCAGCTCTCTATGGTGAAAACTTTCTCTTACTTCAGTATTTTCCGCACATAAGCGAATTGATTGCTCTGTGCTCCAAGCGGATCACTGGCAGCCTGGAGGGTGCCATCATCGGCGCCTTGCAACTGCTCAAGTACATGATTCCATGCCTGACCGATTCCAGCCTCATGGATAATCTCCATCACATTCTGCTCGATGCCATCTTGCTGCCCATATTACGCCTCCTAAGCTCCACAAATCTCCTCATGCCCAGCGGCTATTTGGGACGCTCCCTGCTGGCTCGCAAGTTCCTCGATGCTATCTATGCACTTAGCGTTCGCCTGGGATCGGATATGACCCGAGAGCACCTGTGCCAGTCGATTATATGCCCGTTTTTCCTGATTTTTAACAAAGCCTTTGGCTTGCCAAATGATTTCGCCTGTGATCTGGCTAATCTCTCGCTTGTGGGTGGAGTTACCCAGCAGGAACGCGCTCTGGAGGAGCTAAGAGATGTTTTTGGACCGGAACTGGCGCACACTGCCTACCTGACCTTCTTACGCTTCCTGGACGAGGCAATAATGAAGAGGACGCTTAGTAACTTGGAGTTTGTGTTGACCCTCTGCCACGAGCACGAACAACCAAGTGGCGGTGGACCAAAGAAAACCCAGCTGGCCACTAGTATAAGTTTTGGACAGGATGAAGATTCTGTGGATGCGTCTTGCCAACTGGCCGCCAACAGTTTTGGCACCCAGATTGTCGGAAACCGGTTACAAGTGGTCCGAGGAAACGTGGAGCTACTGGACATGGTGGCCTATAAGCTGGACCAGATGCCCAGTACGCGGCATCTGGAAGGCAATTGGCTGGCCTACTGGCGACACGAGACAACGCGAAGCGAAAAGGACAACCAGCCACTGAATCTAAAACAGATTCGGCTGCAATCTTTTGTGGGTCACACAAACTCTGTCAGGGCCATTTATGCCCTGGACAATGAAAACAGCTTTGTGTCGGCCTCTAAGGACAAGACTGTGAAGCTGTGGTCCCTTCGCAGCGAAGGAGATGGCCGGAAGTCTACACCCTGCCAGTTTACCTACACGGCGCACAAGAAATCCATCAATTCGCTGGGCTTCCTGGAATCGTTACGCTATGTCGTGTCCTGCGATTCGGGTGTGCATTTGTGGGATCCGTTTATTGGCAGACCTCTTGGAATACTGGATGCACCGCGGCATAGTGCCGTGACAGTGGTCAAGTGTCTGCCCTCACATTCCCCGCTGGTGATTGCCGGCACAGCGGAGTCCAGCGTCAAGATGATCGATGCCCGCAGCATGGAGTATGTCAACGAGTGGCGGGTCTGCAATCCAACTCTTCCCAATGCCACGGTGCGCTGTTTGGCGGTGGCTCCTTCTGGAAATTGGCTGGCCGCCGGGCTCTCTTCCGGCTGTATCGTCCAGCTGGACACACGTACCGGTATGGTGATCAACTCCTGGCGACCCATGGAGTGCGATTTGTTGCAGTTGGCGGCGCCGAGTGATCAGTTCCTGGTGAGCTCTGCTCTGGATCACTCTTTGGCCGTTTGGCATGCCCTGGATGGCATCATGCACTACCAGCTAAAGTGAGTTAAAGATTATTTAAACTTAAGCAAAGTAATAAATATTTCTACCTTTTTATAGAGCTCCTCCAGAGCCAGCCCATTTCCTGCAGAGTGTGGGCTCCTCGCTGGTCTACGCCACCACTGGCAATCGTGTGGGCGTCCATGCAGATGTGGCACACTCCCATGCCTGCAACTCCATCACCAAGCTGCGCTCGGAGACATTCCGTGGCGTCCTCACCTCCCTGGCGGTTCTGCCCCTCAATCGAGCTTTTCTTGCCGGAAACGAAAGCGGAAACATTGCGCTGCTTTGTTAGAGTCTCTTTTGGCTGAGGATTGATTTTTATTTTGTATTCTTTAGTTTATTGCAAAGGCACCAAATATTTTGTTTAAACGAGCTGACACAGGCTGGGTATTGCGAGCAAACTTTTGGCCAATGAAGACCATGAATTTATTGCAAAACATTATCGCACAACTTGCACAGTTGTTTTGGTGAAAGTTTGATGGCAATATCCTTCATACAATACAAGGAAATTATTTATTTATGTACTCGAAATTATCTTAAAAGAAGATACAATAGTGTAAACATTCCAGATACAAAGTCTATGTATAGAAATTTTAGAGTAAGTACAAAGGAAAACCAATTTGTATTTACAAAATAAGCTGGAAAGAGGTAAAACTATTTATAAACAATTAAACGCAATAAAATCTAAATAATTTTAAATGTTTTTATTGTAATTTATGGCTTTACAGGATATGTTTTTATTGTAATTTATGTAATTTACAGGATATTTATTAATCAATTCTGAGATTAACTTTATAGTTAATTTTTTCTCTGTGTTTTCTTTCTTGATTTCTTTTCGCACATCGCTGGCTCGCCTTGCCTTGAGCTGGGCCAATGACCTCTCTGGGAGCAGCAACAGCAGCAGCACCACCAGAAGCAACGGACACTGCATCCGACGGGTTGGGATCTCGATCTCCAAAGGCACACAGAGGGGCAGGGAAAGGGAGCGATGGAGCGATGGAGAAAGAGTGCGAGCACTCGTATATGGGAGATCGTCCATTCGGAGGCGTTGCATTTATTTTTGGGCGATGCTAGCCAAGTGGAGATGGGGATTTTGTCGTCTCTTTATGGCAACTTTTTTGCATTGGCATTGTTGCTGTTGTTGGTGTTGTTGCTGTTGCTGTCGCTGCACTTTCCGCAGTCTGGAGTCAGGTCGACGTGTGCGTAAGGCAATGATTCTGGGCGCTTGTTACAATGAGGATTTGCAGAGGACAATAGTGCGTCTAACTTCGATGCCAACTCCAATCCCCCATCGCCACCCACTCGCGAACATGGGGAGTTGCACTTTCAGCGACCTGGACGGGACTCGGATTCGGTGTCACCTTGAATTCAAGGAGTCGCTAGAGTGCGTAAACACTGGGCTTGAGTTTTTGTTGGTGTTCAAAGGGAGCTCTTTTTTCGCCTCTTCGACTCCTTTCCCTTGGTTGAAAACAAGTTGGACTCTTGTAGCTTATTGCACTTCTTGGAAGGTAAGAAAAACAGCAAGATGGGAAGGGTGCGTGTCCGTCCAGTATCACCTTCCTCTGTAAATACGCAATTAAGTCCCTTAAGTCCCTGAAAACAATGAAACTTGTGGAGATATTTATTATTTAAAAATTGTAATATTAATGAGAAAAATATACAAATTTTAGAAAGGATTAAATATATTAAATAAGGAATATAAAAAAAGGAATAAATAAATGCATTCTTTCTGTTTTATTTGTATGTTTAATATTGTTTCTTTAAACTTTCGATGGAAATCATCTTAGGATCTTGGGATGAAGCGTTAAAAACATTGTGCCTTTACTCAATGTTTGTTCATGTAGAAAGGATATATAAGAGGAGCTATAAGGTGCATTTGTTAAACTTAAATTTATTTAGGAAACCCTTCTTGTGTTTTTTGTGGGGTTTAGGTCTTAAGAGTTGTTCCATAGTTTTCTGAATTTCATTTGAATTACTCCCCTATTTGCTACAACGTTTAAATTATATTGCGTTGTAAATACTCCAAACAGCAATATTTTTTATCTAAATATTATCAGCCTGCCTACCAGGGGGGCGTGAAATGGGGACCCATATGGACGCCGCACTATGGAATCGTCAGTAAGTCAACCACCCTACCACGATCTCTCTCTCCCGCAACGGCCTTCAACGGAAGGGGGTGGAGAGGAGGAAATAATGTGAGAGCGAAACACAAAGGCCAGTGGCACGCCACAAAAATATGCGGGGAATTCGAAATTTGCGAGAAGCGCGTTGCATGAAATTTCACACAGTTGCCCGAACAGGCAAGCAGCGTAAAAAGCAGACGGCATTGTTATGCTTGGAATGCCACCCGGCCGTGGAACGCTCGACCAGGGTTGTCAGGCCGGCACTCATCCGGCGGCCACTTGTTGCTTGCCGCCCCGTGGTCTGCCGCGCGGTGGTCTGACAACCCTCTCGTACGCCGCTCGATGGATGCACGGAATGCCGCTCGACACTTTGAGATTTGAAATATGCGGTCGGGAATGCCACCCGGAATTCGTGCGAGTGGGAGCGAGATGGGGCTATAAGCGTTGCCAGAGCTGTGAGCATCAAACATTTTTGGGGCCACAAAATGTTACCAACATACAATCGAAAAATACCAACAGGCGCCGAGAAGTGGAGAGGCCGACGCCGTGCCCGGCCCCAAAGTCATCCCCTCGAAATCGGTGGCGGTGGAAACGAGCAAACGAGCATAATATGAATACAAATGTTACCATACACTCGAAAAAACGCATTAGGCGCCCAGGAAGGGAAATTCGTGTTTTTGGGAGGAGGTTACGGGCGGGTTTATAAATTCAGGACAGTTTGTACCATCAATTTTATAACTCACACCTCCGGCCCGGGGCGACGAGTCAATAAATTCTCTCTGGTCGCATACGTATTTTATAGTCGCACATTGCAGATCTGACATAATAACTAAGAGGCGCGCAGAATGCGTAGCGAGGCCAGCAGCAAAGTCCCAGCAGCGGTCTCAGTTTGTTTGTATAATTAGCAGACAAATAGTGTTTCTCTGCTGCGGCCTTCGTGCGGTGGGCGTTGCTGGAATTCTATAAAATCGAATTTTTAACGTTCAAATGTTAACAGAGGCACAGCACCGGCAGGAAATTGCAACCACCAGCCGCCCAGCCCGGTAGTGGGTGCAGGGCTGCTGACTTTCCGTCAACATCTTTTATTGATTTTCGACATGGTAATGCTGTAAGCCTGCTGCTAGTTAACAGGCGCCCACCCCACGAATTGACATTATTAGGATTGCCAAATTCATAGAAAGACGATTAATGCCAAGAGACAGCAGAGAGAAGGCGGTTTTCAATGGCCTTGTCACAGGGGGAGCGAGTGGGATGCCGGTATCAAAAGTAGCTATATGCGTACCGCATAGGAAATTGGCATAAACTTTGATAAGACTTGGATTGTTATTATTATTTACTTAATAAAAAACTAAACAAGTATCTAGATGTTATCTTCACAAATATAAAGGCATAATAAGAATATTTAATAACCAATATATATCTTTTATATGTAAAGAGAATGTACATTTTAGAACATTTCCCTGCAGCAAATTGACAACTGGGGTTAAAACCAGAAAAACCAGTGTGCAAGCGGGACGCCTATACAGCCATGTATCTGCCGTTCTGCCGGCAATTTAAACTCGTATGGATTGCAGTACAAGATACGAGATACGAAACAACAACAATAATGGGGCGACGACGAGCCCCGCTCCGCTGAGCGCCTGTTCGCAAACGATTAAATTCAGTTTAATCATCCACTAAACAGCTACGAGATACCGTTTCGTTCGTTATTATTATTATTACATGCAACAAGTCGTCGGCACACAATAAGAGGAATGTCGAAAACGACACACAATCCTCCCGCCAGGCGCAAACAAACGAATCGAATCGAATCGAATCGAATCGCTGCGGGCCTCTTGGCACTTTAGTTGAAAGCGCAAATTGGATTATCCGGAGAATAAGATGGGTGGGAGATGGGTGGCTGTTCATTGCCATAAAAGGGGAGGTTGAATGCGCCCGCGCCCCCTTCTGTTTAACTGTCTATCTGTCTATCTCTCTAATCCCGCCAGTCTCGTATACTCATCCCTGTCGCACCTGCGGCCAATGGCTTCTAACAACGTTTCTATTGACTTTCCATTGAAAATCTAATCGCTGGCGACCCACCAGCATGCTGCTAAATCTCATGGAGACCTAGTATAAATGTTTGTTGTTTCTTAAAGAGCAAGAAGAAGCCCCAGCCAGCCCAGCCAGCACAGCCAGCACAGCCAGCGAATTGCTCGCTCATACACATATGCCTACTTGGTCTATGCCACCCCCCGCCCGTCGGTGGTAAGGGAACAATTGCAACATTGTTGCTACGCTCCTCGCTCCCGATTCGGTGTCCCACCACCGGCGGCTCCCCCTGACGCCCCCACGCGCTGGCCCCACACGGCCCGGCAACAGCCAATCACACTTTCAACGAGCGCGTGCAAATGTTGTAAACCGCTGCTGGGGCTCCTGGTCGCCTGGTGTCGTGTGGAACATTCGCTGAATTGAAACGCCACTTTCGGCCACGGATTGGTTGGATGTGCGCAAGCAACAAAGAAGCACAACTTCTTCAACCTCATCGGTGGTTGGACCCCGTCCCCTGGACCCCATCCACCGCTTTCCACCGTCACCGTAACCGCCACCACTGCCATCCATTGCTTTTTCCAATTTTGTTTCGTGCGATTGCGCTTTAAACGGGTAGGGAGATACATAGATAAAAATGTACTTTCTTTACAATAAAGATACGGGTGAAAGTTATGCTGCAACAGAAGAGAATATCCCGTCTATGTTGCACCGGTTCCGGTTGCTTCCCAAAAAATCTATCTAATAAATCCTTTTTTAATGCCAACTTTTTTTGGTTTGTATTTTTTGGAACTCTTCAAGTTCATTGCTTCTTAAAACTAATTAACGCGTACAACATTTTCCAGCCAAGTTTTCATCTATTAGTTTTGGACACTCATCGCCAGGGTATCCCCACTGACGCTTGCCACACTCTCCTGGCCACCGGATGAGCCGCCCGAAATGTTCTGCTTTTCGCGGATACCCAGCCAGGGAAGACGACGCTCCAGTTCCAGGCGGTACTTCGGATGGCTGGTGGCATAGACCCACGGATCCAGACAGGACACAGATTTGCAGGCCAGGCACGGCAGCATGGACACGAAGGGCGTGATGAGCTGTTGTTCTCCAAAGCATCCGATTAAAGCCACCACCGAGTACGGAGTCCAGGCCAGAATAAACAACATGTAAATAATAAGAGCCGCCTTGGCGATCCGGAGCTCCACACTCATGCTTTCGGCATTGGCATTGGCAGAGAGGGATTTGACGTTCATCTTCTTGGCCTGCTCCGCCAGCATTTTTTCATGGGTGCGCACATGGGTGAAGAGTTTATAGTAGGACACCAGGATGGTGGACATGGGGATCGCGTAGGACCAAACAAAAATGGTTCGCACAAAGAGACGATTCTCGTCCGTATTCGTTAGGTAATCGAAGGTGCAGGTGGTGAGATAGCCCTCTGGAATTGACGGAAACGTGGGCGTATTAACTAAAAAGGACCTTTCAGGACGTTGCAAAAGTGCAACAATGCATTCTGAGCCTAAAAGTATGCTTCAGCCCTTTCCTAACTGCTTACCTGGCTGATAACGTCCCCAGATCTGGAACAACGGTAGCACCGAGAAGGGAGTGGCCCACAACCAGGTGAATAGAATGAGCAGGACTATCTGACCGTAACTCAAGCGCCCATCAATGGGATTCGATATGGTCTTGTACCGGTCGAAGGCTATGAAGGCATTTGTTATCGAAGCTCCCATGCCTGAGATGCCTCCGTTTAAAGCGTAAATATCGCATCCGAGATCCCCACCCACGATGTAACCGACAGTCGCGTTGAGGAGATAATGTGGCATGTTGGTGCACATGAACAGGTCGAAGATGGCCAGATTCAGGATCAGTAAATTGGAGGGAGTTCGCAAAGACTTGGAACTACAAAAATGGGATACATTCGATACATTTCTCCTTTTCAAAGTCTTGTCGCTTCAACTTACGTTGAAAAAATCCAGATGACCAATCCATTTCCAAATAAATTTGACAACATCAGGACTACATAGGCCATGTAGAAACCGGCATGGTAATAGATTGGCGCCTCCCGGAAGCCCCGCCAATGGGCATGGATCATATGCTGGTATTCCGCAGGATAGCCATGTCCCATGGGGAAGACGCCTCCATCCCCGGAACTGCTGTTGACGAGAGCCTGGGGCCCTGCGCTTCCGTTAAGGTACATCCTGCTCGGGACACTCAAAAATTAGTTCTCCTTGGAACGCGACATGTTGACTGGAGACTCGCTGTGTCGTAGGCTGACCTGGGGCAATTGCTGTCAAGATGCTTTTATACTCGGGCCAAAGAATTTAATTAAAATGGATTAGGACTGCCACAGTGCCATCGCGAGGTGCGTGTGCATACCTCGCGAGGATAATCCCCATGTCTTATCCCCGACTTAAGACATTCTCAAGCTTCTCGCATTACCAATGCCGATGTCAGCCGAAAGACAGGTGGCAGCCAGAGGTTATAGAATAGTTGATATTAGTTGTGAGGTGTAAAGTTTTTTGTTGATAATCCTCCAAAGGTGACAATCCCAAATTTGTTATTTAAAAAATATATTTTTCCCTCAAAATAAGATTTATTGATTTTATCAAACATTTCGGTTTAAGTGTACTTCCATTTGCATTTATTTATATAGAATGGATAGTTTACGATTCATTTGAATTTCTAATACAATCGGTTCCCTTTTGAAGCGACCAAGCAGTAGCTCTCCACTTCCATAACAAACAAGACCCATGTATTCCAACATGTTCTCCCCGGTAGATCCTGTCGTGCTGCCAATATTCCGATGTCCCTGGCCAACATTTATCGTTCTTGCGAGCTATCTCCTCTTTGTCCTCAAAGTGGGACCAAAACTCATGAAGAATCGGGAGGCCTTCGATCTTCGTGGTGTAATCAAGGTCTACAATATATTCCAAATCGTTTACAACAGTTGGATGTTTATATACGTGAGTTGCCAATCGAATCAGAAAAACATTCCTGTTTAAAAATAATATCTTCTTTCAGACCATTCATTTTCTGTTTGTTCTGAGGGCCTACGACTTTGGCTGCATGAAAACCCTTCCCCTGGACCACGACTACAAGGACAACGAGCGTTACTTCAGTAACCTCTATTTGATAAATAAATTTATCGACCTGGCGGAAACGATTTTTTTCGTTCTGCGGAAGAAGAACCGTCAGATATCCGTCCTGCACGTCTTCCATCATGTCAGTATGCCTTTGGCGGTCTACATTCATGTAATACTCCTTGGCTACGGAGGCGTGGCCACGTCTTACTGTCTACTGAACGTCATCGTCCACGTCCTGATGTACACCTACTACTACCTGTCATCCGTGAGCGAGGCAGTCCAGAAGAGTCTGTGGTGGAAGAAGTACATCACCATCGCCCAGATGGTGCAGTTTGGGATCGTCCTGGCCCTCATTACCTACACTTTATCCCAGCCCAACTGCGACGTCCCCCTTTTGGCCACATATCTATCTGGATTCCTAGCCTTTGCCTTTCTAATGTTGTTCTCGAACTTTTACGTAAGGACTTACATCCTTGCCGGTCGCAAGCGTCGGGAGTAGTTCCAAAGCACTTTTAAGCAAATCCCATTGTATGGTTGTGAAAATGTTTCTAAAGTTCCTTTGCTTTATTTTACTTTACCAATTCAATATATAAATTAAACTCGGGTACAGTATTTAATATTTTTTATATATGTATTATTATAAATTATAAAGTTTTGGGGTTGAAACGAATCATTTGCGCGCGATAAAACGATGGATTCCTGTATATCCAAACTTCAGGGGCAATACTTGTTTGTAAACTATTTTTTTGCATAAATTTAAAGCCATTTCCATGTTCCGGCACTTTGAGTGTCACGTTCAAAGTCTGGTTTTAAAGCACTTACTAAAAACATGTAAATTACATAACGTATTTAATTCCCTTATCCAGAAGAATGTTTACCATAAATTTATTTATTATTTTGCCAAGTTGCATAACTGAATGATAGGAAGTGTTTGGTTGCAGTGCATTTGGAGCAGTATTTGGAATGAAGTGCATTTGCATATTTATAAAAAGTGAACAGCTTGAAATTCCACAGAATGTCTAATGCTATCGTCTAGTTTATGAAGCCCCCAAGCGCAGTTGGCTCGCAATTTTCACATCGGTCATTAACGATGCTTTCCCCGGTGGATCCTAATACGTTGCTAATATTTCGTAGCACATGGCCGACTCTAATCATTCTGTCAAGCTACCTGCTCTTCGTCCTGAAAGTAGGTCCCAAATATATGAAAAACCGAAAGCCCTTCGATCTGCGCGGAGTCATCAAGGTCTACAATGTATTCCAAATTACTTACAACATCTGGATGCTTTTCCACGTGAGTTGGCAATCAAAACCCGATTCTTTATTGTCAATTAATTTCTATTCACTTTTAGTTTAGTCGCTTTCTCTTTGTTTATCGAGCCTATGACATGGGATGCATGATAAGCCTGCCATTGGACCACGAGTACAAGGACAGCGAGCGTTACTACAGCAACCTCTATTTGATAAATAAGTTTATCGACCTGGTGGAGACGGTATTCTTCGTCCTGCGCAAGAAGAATCGTCAGATATCCGTTCTGCACCTGTTCCACCACGCCAGCATGCCCTTCATAGTGTATCTTTTCATTACACTCCACGGATTCGGAGGCGTCGCCACGGCCTACGCGTTCCTCAATGTGATCGTCCACATTCTAATGTACACCTACTACTACCTCTCCTCCGTGAGCAAGGCGGCCCAGGAGAGCATGTGGTGGAAGAAGTACATCACCGTCGCCCAGATGGTGCAGTTTGGAATCGTCTTATCCCTCATCGCCTACACGTTGTCGCAGCCCGATTGCCAAGTCCCGCGATTGCCAGCCTACATCTCTGCAGTCTTGGCATCGACCCTATTTATGTTGTTTGGAAACTTTTATATAAGAGCGTACATACTTTCCGATCGCAAGGATCAGGAATAGTTATTTTAATCTAATTTTAAACAAATAATTCAAACAAAAAATTTAAACAAAAAAATTGATACAATAAACAAATCGTTCAAGCACTTTATGTAAGCTTCTAGGCAGAAAATAATATGAAATGCAATAAAGTATCTTGGAAAGTTATATTTCTTATAATTACGTTTTTTGTTTTTTAACTTTAAAGATATTTTAACTGAAAACGATCATAGAGTATACTTGTAGTATTTGAAATGCATACATTGTGTGTATAAACCTTGACTCCATCCCCAATAACCTCGCCCTTCTTGATATCTTTCCTTACGTAATTATTTATTGATTGCGTCAATTGATTGAAGTTCATTAGCATGTGATGTGTATTGATAAAGTAGTTTGGAAGTAAATCCAATTTCGAATTCAATTAATTCTTTTAAGTTAAGGCGAACAGTTGCTTGCCATTCCTAAAAGTGACATAAGCAAATCCAACATGCTATCTCCAGTGGATCCTGTGATTATTGTACTATTGGGCTATTTGCTCTTTATCCTGAAATTGGGTCCAAAGTTTATGCAGAATCGGTCGCCTTTTGATCTGCGAAGCGTCATCAAGGGCTACAACATCTTCCAAATAATCTACAACATTTGGATGCTCGTTTATGTGAGTTGTCCTGTCTATAGTAGGACTTGTAGTAATTCCCTTATCATCGTTTCAGGCCATCCACTTTTTGTTCATTTTAAGGCTCTACGACTTGGGATGCATGACAAGTCTGCCACTGGACCACGAGCACAAACACCGAGAGCGCTACTTCGCAACCCTTTATTTGGTCAACAAATTTGCCGACTTGACGGAGACGATATTCTTTGTCCTGCGAAAGAAGAACCGACAGATATCCGTGCTGCATGTCTTCCACCACGTCAGCATGCCTCTGGTGGTGTATTTGTTTATCAGGCTCCAAGGCTTCGGGGCCGTTATCCTTTACTGCGTCCTGAACGTGGCTGTCCATGTCCTAATGTACACCTACTACTATCTGTCCTCGGTCAGCCAGTCGGTGCAGTCCAGTCTGTGGTGGAAAAAGTACATCACCATCGTCCAGATGGTGCAGTTTGGAGTCATATTATCCATCATCGCCTACACCTTATCGCAGCCTGATTGCAACGTGCCACGCCCCGTGGTATATATATCTGCCTGTCTGACATTATCCTTTCTTGTATTGTTTAGCAACTTTTACGTCAAATCGTACTTGTCAAAGCGTACCGATCGAAAGCAAAGTCAAAAATAATAATATAACATTCTTTATTTTGCAGAAAAAAATAAAATCAATTTAATTCATAGCTTTACGAATAAATTTAATTAAATAAAGGAAACTGAAAAGGTAGAAATATTTCTTTGCGTCATTGGCGCAAAAGTGAATTTTGTTCTGTCATTTACTTGACATTTACACTGTCGCCATTTGCATTTTACAGCCTGGCATGACGCAAGTGCGAGCTAACACTTGCACGACATTTTCCGACATCGAGGTACGGGTACCCAGATCACAGAAGCAAGTGGATTTGGCCATTCGCCTCGGAATCGGCCTCGGTTTCGGGCCTCGGGCAGAGCAGAGCCACATTAATCTCCGTTACCGCGGGTCTTTAGCCGCCTTCGACCTGTTTCTTTCAGATGCAAAAATACGCACCGGCTCCCAGCATTCGACGACAGCGAGCCGAGCGAGACCAAGAGATTGTACAATACGAACGCCCCCATACAAACGGAGCTGTTGGGGCTATCTCGCTCTGGCCGAGATAGACATATGTATGGATACAGCTTGTTAACGGCTCTGCTCACCTGGTTGGTTCGGCGCTGTCATTTCACAATGACCCACCTTCACGACTGACAGCGACGGCAGAAAACGCGTCGCGTCGCGTCGCCTCGCGGCTCGCGCGATTTTGAATGGATTTGTGTTGTGTTGTTGTTGTTGGGGAATCGTTTGTCGCTGCTCCAACTGTTTGTACAACAAAACAGAACGGAGACGGCGGCGACGGTGTTTTATTATATCAACAACAAAAAACAAAAACAGCAACATTTTTATTAGGCGGCCAGAAAATATCGTACACATAACGACAAGAACACACAACCGACAGAAACAACAGCGCCCCCCCACAAAATATACACGGGTAAACAAACAACAAAAAACACAAACAGAAACAGAATGAGAAACAACAACAAAGGTTTGTTCGCTCCGCCTTTGTTGCGAGGCGGAATTCATTTCCATTTTGTGGGCAAATATTAAAATGTTTTGGGGGATGGTTACGCTTTAGACACCCTTTTTGTATTCACTTTTTATTATTACAGTTGAGGGTGGTTCAAGTATAGGAATGGGATTGGCTTTCATGATTTTTAAGGTAAGTCAGATATTTTTCCAAATGAAAATCTTTAGTTTATAAGCTAAAACCTTTATACTAAAAATAATATCGTGTAAATAATACATATACCCTTCTTTTGTAGGGTATGGTAGAACGAGACCTCTACTGACACAGAGACTTGTCGTTCTCGCTCTCGCTCTCCGCTAACCTTCGACTGGCTGAAGCGCCTTGACCGTAATTTCACGGCCCCATTGCCGAGTGAAGGACGCACCTTGAAACTCAAGGATTTTGCGATTTTAGCGAATTTCGCAAACTTTTTCGGCAATCAGTAGGTCAAAGCGAATTTTGGCAAACTATTCGGCGTTGGTTGGAGCACTTGGAGCTCTGGAGAGCTGCGGAAGTGGGAGGGAGGAAGCGTCGTCGATGTCGATGACATAAGCAGCTCGTACTCGTACAATCTCCAAGTGGCATTGAGATGCGCTGAAACAAGTTCCCCTCGGTTTTTGGTAACCAGTGGGGGAACGGGAAACGGGGATCGGGGATCGGTGTGGGGTATTCGGTATTCATATTCACTCGATGCGTGGCGGGTTAAATGAACTCTCGCGTTGGATTTGCCTCTCGACGTTGAGTGGCCACGCGCTAGACATTTTTGGGCGCCTCATAGCACAGGTTGTGATTTGAGCTTTTTTGGAAGCTAAGGTTAAGGTTATTCGCTAATTGGCCCTCACACACAATGTAGACCGTTACTAACCACAGTCAATGCGCGGCGCGGCCATCACAAATCGCGGTCACCCAATGGGAGTGGCATGGTCGGTGGCTTGTTCCGCCACCGCGGTTCGATGGTTGATTGGTACTTGCTACTTGGTACATTGGCAAGTGTCAACGCCTCGCTTGTCCGTCCCGGTACTCGATAGTGCGGTCAGTCAGGCCCCAAAATCCAGTTTTGGGAACAGGCGCGCACAACCGCGCAACAAGTGGACGCCGCCTCGGCATTGGCGTCACGGCCGGCAGCGGCGCAAATCAGAAATGGTGCTGGGAGGGGGGCCCGATGATTTTCCCCATGCACACCACATTGTTTGTGCTTGGCCAGGGCGTGGTCTGCCGTGGACTGGCCAGTGGCTCCAAAGGGGAGGAATGGCCAGCACAATGAGAGTGGTGTTTTTTGAGGGGCATAGTCTTCTCCACGCCGATTCAGAGCTTGGCACAGAGCCAAAACGACCGGGATTGAAGTAAAATAGGGCAGGGTCTCGAAATAAATAGAGGCTTCTCCACGCCGATTCAGACCTTGGCACAGAGCCAAAACGACCGGGATTGAAGTAAAATAGGCCAGCACAATGAGAGTGGTGTTTTTTGAGAGGCAGAGGCTTCTCCACGCCGATTCAGAGCTTGGCACAGAGCCAAAACGACTGGGATTGAAGTAAAATGGGCCAGGTTCTCGAAATAAATAGAGGCTTCTCCACGCCGATTCAAAACTTGGCACAGAGTCAAAACGATCGGGATTGAAGTAAAGTAGGACAGGATCTCTAAATAAATTCTGTGGCTGGGTCAAGTTTAAGGCGATGTAGGATGGGGGCAATGTTTACCCTTACCCTTTACCCTAAAAAAAATATGACAGTTTTCTTTTATTTAAAATAATAAACTAAGGAATTAGCTTGATTTCTAAAGGAAAACTAAGGAAGATTGTTTGTGCTTGGCCAGGGCGTGGTCTGCCGTGGACTGGCCAGTGGCTCCAAAGGGGAGAAATGGCCACACAATGAGAGTGGTGTTTTTTGAGGGGCAGAGGCTCCTCCACGCCGATTAAAAACTTGGCACAGAGTCAAAACGACCGGGATTGAAGTAAAATAGGACAGGGTCTCGAAATAAATTCTCTGGCTGGGTTAAGTTTAAAGCGATGTAGGATGGGGACAATTTTTACCCTTAGGGTAAGAGGGCTTCTCCACGCCGATTCAGAGATTGGCACAGAGCCAAAACGACTGGGATTGAAGTAAAAAAGGCCAGGGTTTTTTGAGGAGCAGAGGCTTCTCCACGCCGATTCAGAGCATGGCACAGAGCCAAAACGACCGGGATTGAAGTAAAATAAGCCAACACAATGAGAGTGGTGCTTTTTTGAGGGGCAGAGGCTTCTCCACGCCGATTCAGAGATTGGCACAGAGCCAAAACGACTGGGATTGAAGTGAAATAGGCCAGGGTTTGAATCCACGCCGATTCAAAACTTGGCACAGAGCCAAAACGACCGGGATTGAAGTAAAATAGGGCAGGGTCTCGAAATAAATAGAGGCTTCTCCACGCCGATTCAGAGCTTGGCACAGAGCCAAAACGACTGGGATTGAAGTAAAATAGGACAGGGTCTCGAAATAAATTCTCTGGCTGGGTTAAGTTTGAGGCGATGTAGGATGGGGACAATTTTTACCCTTACCCTTTGCCCTAAAAAAATTATGACATTTTTCTTTTATTTAAAATAATAAACTAAGGAATTAGCTTGATTTCTAAAGGAAAACTAAGGAAGATTGGTTGTGCTTGGCCAGGGCGTGGTCTGCCGTGGACTGGCCAGTGGCTCCAAAGGGGAGAAATGGCCGGCACAATGAGAGTGGTGTTTTTTGAGGAGCAGAGGCTTCTCCACGCCGATTCAGAGCATGGCACAGAGCCAAAACGACCGGGATTGAAGTAAAATAAGCCAACACAATGAGAGTGGTGTTTTTTGAGGGGCAGAGGCTTCTCCAAGCCGATTCAGAGCTTGGCACAGAGCCAAAACGACTGGGATTGAAGTAAAATAGACCAGGGTCTCGAAATAAATAGAGGCTTCTCCACACCGATTCAAAACTTGGCACAGAGCCAAAACGACCGGGATTGAAGTAAAATAGGACAGGGTCTCGAAATAAATTCTCTGGCTGGGTTAAGTTTAAGGCGATGTAGGATGGGGACAATTTTTACCCTTAGGGTAAGAGGGCTTCTCCACGCCGATTCAGAGCTTGGCAGAGAGCCAAAACGACTGGGATTGAAGTAAAAAAGGCCAGGGTCTCGAAATAAATAGAGGCTTCTCCACGCCGATTCAGAGCTTGGCACAGAGCCAAAACGACCGGGATTGAAGTAAAAAAAGACAGGGTCTCGAAATAAATTCTCTGGCTGGGTTAAGTTTAAGGCGATGGGGACAATTTAAGGATGGGGACAATTTTTACCCTTACCCTTTGCCCTAAAAAAATTATGACTTTTTCTTTTATTTAAAATAATAAACTAAGGAATTAGCTGGATTTCTTAAGGAAAACAAAGGAAGATTGCTTATCAGTCCGATTAGTTTTGCGCCTGTTAAGCAGCTCCTCCATTAAATAGTAGGGTTGCTGGCGTTAAAAAAAGCCAAGGCAAACATCAAAAGTGGTCAGCAGACCACTCACTGACCAACGGAAGACTCTTGGCTCTGTGCCAGCACACGCGCGCAAACTGGTTTCCTGCCTCCGGACTGCCTGCCTGCCTTCCCCCATCCGGCTGCCTCTTCTTCAGTTCAACTAGTAGTTGGGGCTCTTTTTTTTTATCAATTTTTTTTCGTTTTGTTGTTTCATTGCTCGCTACGTTGTGGCAATGCGGGGCAGCGTCGCCGTCTGCTGGTTGCCTGTTAGGTTGCATGTGGGAAAACGTTGAACGCCCACAATAATGAACGTTTTTGCTCGCGTCTTTGCCTCCGTTTGCGGCTGTTTAGTTAATCGACGGTATTAGGCGATAGTTTTGAAATCACACTGCGCAGTCTGTGCTTTTTGCTGCTGGCCCAGCACCATTTTGTGCAATAAGCAAAATGACGGGCACAAAACAAAATGTCCGGCCGGAGTGGGCGCCCGCAACTTCCGCCGATGGCGCACCGATGGCGGTATACATGGGGTCTGCTGCTGGTGCGGTTGCTATCATGCAGTTTCTAGCCCCATCCGCCGCAGGTGATTGTGCTATTACGAGTATATGGCGGCGGGGCGTAGCGGCATAGTCGCCGGAACGAGCTGACGTCGCGGGCAATTTTCTGTTTTCTGTTGGCCTGTGATGTGAGCAAACAAAATGACTGCTCAAAATTGAGCAAAATGTTCGAGTGCTAAGCAAGGGGCGAGTGTTTGCATTAGAAATTGCGGTTCAAACAAACAAATTTTTTCTCCTTTTTTTTTGCCCAAGTTGATTATTATTATTGTTTTTTTTTTGTGTTGCATAGTCGGTAAAAAAGGGGCGGTGGTGCGCAGGGCCCGCATTTGTGGGCGTGTAGTATAGTTTGTATTTTGTTGCCTTTCCTGAGGAATTTTTGTCACGGCGACACCTGTTGGCCAGTCACCGCACTAAGCACCTTTGATTTAATTGCCCTTCAGCTCTCTTGGCCTTTTCCCTCTTTTTATGGCTTTCTGGCCAAAAAAAAGAGTAAGCGAGCAAGGGAGCGAGCGAGCAAGAGCGTATACCAGTGTTTGCTCAACTTAAAGACTTTTAATAATCACTAGTTGTGGCCTTAAACAGCCGCAATTTGTCAGATTTGCGAATTTCTTTGCCTGCCCACATGTACACGCCAGAGCTCACACACACACACCGGCGACCAGTCACGTTAAAAACCCCTGCTGCTGCGACACTATAGTCGTCTCGCTCCCCCCCATGTAAAAGGCGCACTCTTCACCCACTTCTCCAACGTGGTCTGAATGCGATGCCATTTCGTCGGCCTAACAATTCTGTTGGCCTGCTGAAAAAGAGGGAATTCACTTTTGGCGGGGTCTCGTTTTTCCTGGTTTGTCCAATCGGCCTTTGTGGGCGCTGCTGTCTGAATTGCCGCTCCGCCCGTCCAACGAGTCCGCACGACGATTGCTGATAAGGCAGCTAGCTGGTCTGATAAGGCAGCTGGCCCCCGGCCCGCCCCCCTGCCTGGCTGGCTGGCTGGCTAACTGGATTGCTTTCCCATCCGAAGCGGCCGGTCGGTTTTTAGGGGAGTACTTGGTAATTTGCCTTCGCAGCAAATTAATTCACGGTAGGCGTGGTTGCAGGCCTCCGCCCACATGGCTCGGGCTCGGTCTCGGGCCAGCAACACGTGCCGTGCCGTCGATTCGGAACAAAAAGTTCCAATTCCAATTACAATTCACAATGGATTCGACATCGGCAGCAGACCAGACCGTAACCGTATGAAACCAGAGCGAACGACGGCTGGGGAACGGAATTGCCCCACCAGCACGCGCACTTGCAGGTGGGGACGTGCACCGGCCCCGTGGTGGTGGCGGACTTTTTCAGACACGTTCGGTTTTCGGTTCGGTTTCGACTAGGCGATCATAATTGTTAGCTGGTATTCCGGCTCATTGCTTAAACCGGACGTAGCGCACTGAGAAACACCAGCTGCCGGGTACAGTGGGGTGGAAGATGTGAAAAATATCTCAAATTCGGTTGGAACTTTTAAACATTTACAAACCTTTACTCTGTGTTTATTCCAGATAAAACCGAGAATATGTCCTTTCGGCAATAGATTTTATAGTTTATTTCCCATACGCAGCGTCGCATACCAGATTTGAATTTAACCGTTTTTACCGTACTAAAATGTACTAAAATATGTACTAAAATAAAGGATTTTATTTGATGACAAGGGGTACTTCAGGAAGAAGCATTCACTCTTTAAATTAAACTATTTGGAATTGAATTATTTCTTTCAATTATTAAAGGCATGGCTCTCTCGTTCCGCGACACTAAGGCGTCCCCCGGAGTGGACGCTTGGGACCTAAAAACTTTCGATGGCATTCGTCTTCTGTATTACGATATCACGATGGTTCAAAGGACCGCCGAGAGGACCGCACTCATATTAAACAACGGAGAAAAATATATATTCTAAAATATAACTTTCCACACACAAGTTAAACACACAATTCAACGATGCTTTTTACTTTAAAATGGACAGGTCGAAAACTGGCGCGCTGAGAAAAGTGTTGGAGAGACCATACTTTTGGGATTATTCGCTGCGGCTCTCAATGGGCACACTAACCACCAGGTGAAAGCCACTTCGAAACAATAAAGCCTCAGCGATAAGTTTAACGATTACTTGATTAGTTAATCAGCAACGGCCGTAGAGGTGAAAGTTCGCGTAGTTCCATAATGTCGACGAAGGCAGTCAAGACCAGCAAACCCGCTTCCAAGGAGCCCTCCACCCTGACCAAGCTCTACCTGTTTGCCTACAATGCAGGACAGGTGGTTGGCTGGAGTTACATCCTGTGGCAGCTGGTGGACTACTACCTGCTCAGGACACCCGAATTCCGGGCGCAGGTTACGCTGTGGGACTTCACCCGGCTGGCGGTGATCATCTTCCAGAATGCTGCCTTCGTGGAGATCCTGAACGCCTCCTTTGGCCTGGTCAAGTCCAATCCGGTGGTCACAGGCTTCCAGGTCTTCAGCCGTATGATGGTAGTGGTTGGTGTGGTGATGGCCACGCCCACGGGCAAAGTCTCTCCGGGTCTGCCGATCGCCCTGCTGGCCTGGGCTATCACTGAAATCATCCGCTACGGATACTACGCCCTGAACATTATCAAGGTGGTGCCCCATTTTGTGGTCTTCCTGCGCTACACCACCTTTATTGCGCTGTATCCCATCGGAGTGACCGGCGAGCTGCTGTGCTTCTGGTGGGCACAGAGCTATGCCCGGGAAAACAGCGTCTGGAGCGTTGTGATGCCCAACAAGTGGAATGCCACGTTCTCCTACTTTGGCTTCCTGTGGATAGTCATGCTGGGCTACATTCCCATCTTCCCTCAGCTTTATCTCCATATGTTCGCCCAGCGTCGCAAGATCCTGGGAGGAGGATCAGCCCAAGCTTCGCCCAAGAAGAAGGCCAATTAAATGTGAACCTTGACCGATCGCCAGTAAAATCGGCGAATGCAAATTGTATATTTCGTCATTTGCATATCTTTGGCCTTTGGAGCTTTGGAGCTGCGTTCGCATTCGGGGTCTCTCTTGCCTCACCTCTTACACAAGTACATTCGTTCGGACTAAGCTTAGTTATAAGTGGTTTTGTGTACAAATAAACTAGACAATGTTGAAACAATTTGTTTTTAGCGTTTATCTATCGCTCTATAATAATTCGAAAAATATTTAATTTGTAAATTATGTGTTTTCGTATTTTTGAAACATCTAAATTAAACCTGGAAACTGGTACTCTTCGGACTAATTTATTTCGCATTCGCAATAACAGTAACGACTAACATATTTAGTGCTGGGACCATTGGATGGTCTTAAGGTCGATGCCCTCCTGGACCATCTCCCACAGAGGCGACATTTCCCGCAACCGCTCCACGTGCTTGATGCACTTGTCGGCCGTGTAATCGACTTCCTCGATGGTTGTGAAGCGGCCAATGCCGAAGCGAATGGAACTGTGGGCCAGATCCTCGTCGGTGCCAATGGCTCTCAGGACATAGGAAGGTTCCAGGGAGGCAGAAGTGCAGGCAGAGCCACTACTCAGAGCCACATCCTTGAGGGCCATCAAAAGGGATTCGCCCTCGACATAGGCAAACGACAGATTCAGGCAACCGTTGTAGGTGGCTTCGGGGTCTCCGTTTCTAATCACATGTGGCAAGGCACTGGATATCCTGTCCAGCAGGCGATTCGACAAAAAGTCCACCCACTTTTTATCGTAGTCCATTTCGTGCAGAGACAATTCAGCAGCAGCTCCGAGTCCTACAGCGAGTGGAGCTGGAACAGTGCCGCTACGCAGGCCACGCTCCTGCCCACCACCGCTCTGGATGGGCTCCAAACGAACTCGGGGTCGTCGACGCACATACAAGGCTCCCACGCCCTTGGGACCGTAAATCTTGTGTCCCGAAATGGACATCAGGTCAATGTTCATGGCGTTCACATCCAGCGGCATCTTGCCTACGGCCTGGGCTGCGTCCGTATGGAAGAACACCTTCCGGGAGCGACAAAGTTGTCCAATTTCATTGATGGGCTGTTTTACTCCGATCTCGTTGTTAACGGTCATAATGGATACCAGAGACGTCTCTGGTGTGATGGTTTCCTCCAACTGCTTCATATCGATGATGCCGTTAACTTGGACGGGCAAGTAGGTCACTTTGAAGCCCTCGTTCTCCAGGGCCCGGCAAGAGTCCAGGACGCACTTGTGCTCCGTCTGCGTGGTGATGACATGTCGCTTCTTGGCTCCATAGAAGCGGGCCACCCCCTTGACCGCAATGTTGTTGGATTCTGTGGCGCCGGAGGTGAAAATGATCTCCTTGGGATCGGCGCCGATCAGAGTAGCCACTTGTTCTCGTGCCTTTTCCACCGCCTGCTCCGTCTCCCAGCCGTAGGCATGAGTCCGCGAGTGGGGATTGCCGTAGTAGTTGGTTAGGAAGGGAAGCATGGCGTCCAGGACCCGGGGATCCATTGGTGTGGTGGCCTGGGCATCCAGATACAGGGGACGTCCCTCGGTTTGTTCGTTTTTAATGTTGAAACGCACCTGCCGCTCACGAAATTCTGTGGGGTTGTGGGATTTCTGGATTAGTGCATCCATGCTGTCTATATTCAAGAATTACCTTTAGAAGTGGCAGCCGGTTTTGTGGACTCGTGTCTGACCAGGGAGCGATTGCGCAGGATGTGCGCCTGTATGCGGCCCAGCACTTTCTGCATTTTCTCGGGTATTCAATATTATGCGTGCTATTGAGCTATTATCAAAACGGATTTCACAATTCTGTTATTATCAGCTGGTGTTAGGAGGGATGTTACGGTAGCCCTCGATAATTATCGATAAATCAGTGCTGCAAAGCGCTCGATTAAGTGCTGCACAGTCGCGAAGTTTTCATTCATCATTACTTTCTATTTCCGTGCGCAGAAAATTTGTAAATATTTATGCGAAATCGTTCTTCTAACATGTCAAAAATAGAATAATATGAGACATTAAGAGGCGGGCAACGACGCCTGCGTGTTTTTAACCACAAACAAAAACATTAATTGCATGAAAATCAACTCGTAAACCTGCGCTGCCTTCGTGTTAGTACGACACTTAATTGTAAATGTAATTGTATTCGCCCGAGTGCCAAAATATAGCAGCCAATGCTGTCAAATAATAGAAACAAATAGAGCAAGGCTCGGCTGGAGCGGTGGCTGGCGAGCAAAATGACGAAGACGCCACAGAACAAATACAAAATCATCAGGTGAGCGAGCAAGAGGGAGCAGCGATTGCCCAAAAATGTTGGCACACCTCTGGTCAAGATAATAGCAATCAAAATTGGTTCATGATTTCAAAATATTAAATTTTTCTAATAAAACCTGTTGATTTTCCAAGAAAACATGACCCAAAACATGTTTCATATTTGTGGTTTCTATTTTCTTGACCGCTGTTGTATCAGAAATTGTGTCACGGCATGCACTTGTTGTTTTCCTGCCCGTTTTGGCTCTACCCAAGCGGATATTCAGCTAACGCTTTGCATTTTTCCATTTTCCAGCCTGTGATTGTTTACAGACCCCCCCCCCACTACATGGAAATACTCAACGAAGAGTCGGACGAAAGCACAAAACCGCGACAAAGCTGCGACAAAACTGCGATAAGCAACACCAGTACATGCCAAATTAAACGCACAGCACAGCTAGTACCTCCGGGGAGCAGTTATCAGTAGAATACTCAAAAAAAAAAAAAACAATGAGCTGGCTGCGTCAGAGTAGCAGTGGGGGCGTCGCCTCCGCCGGACACTCCGGCAATCTCCGCCAGCGTCCCATAGATGCTGCTACAGACTGCGATCCGCGCGCCTGCTACGACAGCTTCTGCAAGCACTGGCAGCAGGCCCATGAGATCATCCAGCACAGTGCTCCGCCCTCCCACGATGACGTCCTAGGCGTGGTTTCCCACTTGGATTACATGGTGACGCTCCTGCTCGTCGAGCTGCATCACTGCAACAAGGTGGCCTTGCCGGAAACCAGTGGCCCTCCGGCAGCTCCGTGCCTAGAGTACCTGCTAAGCGAGAATCTGCTGGACAAGCTGTATGAGTGGTCGTGTGCCACCGGACGATATGCCAACGCTGTGCGATTGGAACAGCTGAAGCTGTACGAGCTGCTGGTCAGCCATTCGCGCCACCAGCTGCTCTGCCACGAGCCGTTCCTGCGACCCCTGCTCAAGATCCTGGCTTCCAGCCAGGGCGAGATCTTTCCACCCGATCTGGAGAAGCGCCTGGTCATCCTGCTGAACCAGCTGTGCGTGGTTCTCATGCAGAATGTCCATCTGCTCGACTTGTTCTTCTTTTCCGCCCAGACCCAGGTGCAGGAGCAGATCCAGAATGGCAGCGTTCCGCCCCCCAAAAGTGGAACCACAACAAAGTTTGTTCTAAAAACGAAGCCAAAGGATATATATTTATTAATTAATCTTTTCCTTTCGATAGTTTCATCATTTTCTCGCTCCTTATCCCGTATGTGCATCGCGAGGGAAGCCTCGGACATCAGGCTCGCGATGCCCTGCTCCTGTGCATGGCGCTCTCCCAGAAGAACTCCAACATCGGCACTTACATAGCCCAGTACTCTTCGATCTGTCCGCTCCTCGTCACCGGGCTGGGTGGCCTCTACTCGCGGCTGCCCAACAGCATCGAAATCAGCGCCATCGACTGGCACAGAATCACGCCCGACGATGTCACAGAGATTCCCGAGCTGACCCTCTTTATGAATGCCCTCGAGTTCTGCAACGCCGTGGTGCAGGTGGCCCACGAGATGATCAAACAGCAGCTACTGGACTTTATGTACCAGGGCTTCATTGTCCCGGTTCTGGGTCCCGCAATCCTCCAGGTTAGTTTCAAGCTCTGCTTCTGTCTCGTCTCCGTTTCGGTCTCCTCACGTGAAAATTTGTCTTCGATGCATTTCTGTGGTGTTGGTTGCAAGCGTCTCATTATTTTTTATCCTGATCTTTTATTACTTTTTTATTTATTAAACTTTTATTCTTACAGAATAATTATGATAATTATGAGAAAGAGTTGTTTGGTCAAAACTTGTTAAACAATTTCAGAATAAAAGACCTTTTTATGACTCGCTTTTTAAGTCCTAAAGAAAGTATTGCGAAAACTGTCTAGTAATTAAAAATACAATTTTTTTTACTTGTTTTAATCTCTGTTATATATATTTTATATCTATTTCTACTATTCTTTTTGTGTTGTTTTTAAAAAAGAACATTTTTTTTTACTCTTAACTACTTAAGTATGATTTTTTCCATCTCAAAGTTTTATCTTGTAGGACTTTGCACTGCCTAAGCTTTTTGTTTCTTTTGTGTTTCTTGTATCCTGTATCCTGTACCTGTTTTCCTAATCCCGTAGCTAACCACAGACACACACCTCGAAATCTCGAAACAACTTTTTACGCTCCATTTTCGCAGACACTGAAGGGCAAACATTTTCAGACGAACATCGACTCACAAATCTCGGCCATGTCCTATCTGGATCTGATCCTGCGCTCCATCACCGAACCGGGACTGCTGAGAGCCTTTGTTCGCTTTCTCCTGGACACCGAGAAGTTTGACGGGGAGCGGATACTGGACGCCCTGGTGGAGCGCCTCAACTCACCCGATGCCAATCTCTGCATGGTGACCCTGGCGCTCTTTGACACCCTGCTGGGACTGCATTGCGAGGACTTGATGCTGGAGCTGCTGCTAAAGTTCATGCTGCCGGGCAAGCACGTGCCCATTTCGCATCGCCACAAGATCAACAAGATAGATCCCTATCTGAGCAGCAGCGAGTTCTTCCTAGACCTTTCGCCGGATGTTATGAAGAGAGCCAGGGACTTGGCCAAGCCAAAGGCCATCCAAGAGCCGCCTGTGGTGGGGGATATCCCTTCGCCGGTTATGAGCAAGACCATAGGCGCCAACTGGAACTACTACGGAGTGCACACAGGTGATAGTTTGTATGCCAACATCCAGGCGTACTTGTTCGAGGCCCACTGGAGGATTGCCCAGTGTCAGAGGGACTGCCTCAAGTGGGCCAACAGCTATCGGTATCAGAAGTGGCCACGAAACGGCCAGGGTCGGGTCCATGTCCATGCCCTCGACTTGGCCAAGCAGTTCTTCAGCGAATTCGGAGGCAGTGGTCCGGTTGTGTCCAGTGAGGCTGGAGAGAAGCAGTTGGACAGCTTGCAATCGATTGGCGAGTCCAGCGGCTATGAGTCCTTCAAGTGGCGGCCTGCCGATGAGGAAAGCGAAGCCACAGAGACCACCCTGGCCACCACGACCAGCGAGGTGGAGCTGGAGCACAACAGTAGTAGCGTCAGCAGTGGGTTAGGTGCCTCTGGCAGACGGGAGTCTTGGCGCATTTCGCACAACAATCGCAATGAGTTGCTGTTGACGGATCTGGATTTCTCAGAGGATCTGTTTGCCCAAGGAACCGTGAGCTTAGGTAAGGTTTTTTGACTTTCGAACTTTAATTTCTCAATTAAATTCTTTATTTTTTATTATTTATTTCAGGTCCCTTCCTTAATGCCATCTGGGGCAAGTTGCAGACCTTCACCAGCAACTCGTTGTACGTCAATCTTCACCTGACCGGCCTTATAACCCGCTTGGCCTGGTATCCCCTTCCGTTGATCCACTCGCTGTTGCTGCGATCTGACATCGCCATCACCTCGGACACACCATCCTTCCACCAGGTGTTGCGCATTCTAAAGCAGCAGATCGATGCCGAGCTGCC
The DNA here is from genome assembly GCA_035047325.1 of Drosophila vallismaia. Lineage (NCBI taxonomy): Eukaryota > Metazoa > Arthropoda > Insecta > Diptera > Drosophilidae > Drosophila > Drosophila vallismaia. The sequence goes on along the minus strand of JAWNPU010000090.1, from coordinate 18,450,626 downwards.
GGTCACCGAAGACTCCCTGGAAATCATCGATGTGGCACGATCCTCGCTGATCGATCGAGAGTTTCGTTTGGTGAACACTCGAAAGGGCAACGAGGGCTCCCCGACGCACCACAATCTGCAGCCACAACAGGCTTTGAATCCCGCCCAGCAGCAGGGACAACATCGATCTGCCTATGCGACTCTTTCGGCGGCAACACCCGTGCAGGCAACGCCCACCAGCGCCTACGATCCATTCAGGCGCAGCGACAACAAGCGGCGGAGCATCAGCAAGTCCATTAGCACATTGTTCAGCAGGAAATCTGCCTCAACCGCCGTCTCCTCTGCGGCGCCGGTTAATGGAACTTCTGGTAAGTGGATCTTAGAATCTTTTCCGGTACACTATGGCACATTTCTTTATTTCTACAAAAGAAAAACAAAGCAAACAAAATAGAAATCACCAAGGTTTCACAAGTCAGCAGCGTTGGATGTTGGAAAAAAGTTGGTTTTGGTTTTGGGTCAAAATAATGTCACTTTACTCACAAAAAAAAGAACACACCTTACAGCCCTGCATGAGAGCCTGAAAGCCATCTTCATTTTATTTCATAAATATGATATTTTGTTGAAAAAAACCTCATCAGATCTCATTCAGGGCTCAATCAGATACAATCACACATCTATGTAAAAAGTTTCTAGCAGAAGTATTTGCTTACGATTAATTAATTTCTTTTTATTTATTTTTTATTGATACGAAAAACAAAAAACAAAAACCAATTCTTAGCTTCATCTGGCTTATCACAAATTTACGCATTCTTCACCGGTAAATATGTCACGCTTGATAAAAGTATTTAAATATTTAAGTAAACCTAACTAACCCGACATAGTTTTGCTAAAATTATATCGTAGTCTCGGCTTTGTATATTATGCTTTCTACTAATCCCAAAAAGACAATCATTTGTGTAATCTCATTTCGTTGATGTACTCGTTATCGTTGCTGTTTTTATTAAACCGAAAAAGTTGATTTAGATTATTTACTAATTCGGGTTTTAACTTTTAGGAGCTGCCTCAACACTGGTGGGAAACAACGCCAGTTCAGAGAGTCGAGGATTCGCCCAGGGACAGCAGTTGTCAGGCACTTGTGAGACCAGTTTGAGTACGCAGCCTTCACGCATCCCAGCTGCAAGTGCGGCTTCCGGAAGTAGCAGCAACAGCAGCATGGGAGGATCCTCGCAAACGCTCTCCGCCCACTCCAATACCACAACCCATTCGTCGAGCACCTTGCACGGTTTGGACGGTGGTCCGCCCAGCTTCAATTCCGAGCCCGTTTCCCTTGATTCTGTGGCTTCGATGGGGATCATTGCCAGCACCAGTGGCACAGAACGATCCCGAGACCTGGCCCTGTGCGCTGTTTTGCTGGACGAGTGGCTCAAGGAGCTGGCGGCCATTGCCCAGGAGCAGAGCGTTGTGCTGGTCACCGAACAGTCGCTTTGACATCATCGCATAGAAATGTGTATGCCTTATTTTACGGATTTGTTGGCTTTTGTTTGTTTTAACCAGCTACAGCTACAGCTACTCTTACGAAATTTGTTTATTTTACCTGTTAAATTATCGATATTTATATTTTTTAACAAACATTTTAACGAACAATGCAGAAGTTTTGAACAGATTTACATACATATATTTAAAGCACAGGACTAAAAAACCAGAAGAAAAAAACTCAAAATATGTTTTAGATTTAAAGTGTAAATTTTAGGACGAAAGTGGATTAAGTGTTCAGATGTAAACAATTATTCTAATTTCGAAATTTATATAGAAAATTAGATATATAATACACACATACCACATACCATGTATACATATGTATTTTTGCAATATATTTTATGTTTTTTTGTACATATGCAAGATTAAAATAACCATGTTTTGTAAAGCCAACTGGAAAGTATTAAATTGGTCCAAGTAAATGCACAGACAAACGACTATTTTAGTTATGTGGTTTATTATTGGTTTTAGTTAGACATACACTTTTCTTTAGAATAAATGTTACAAATTCAATTACATTCAGTATTACAAAAATAACAAAATACACTGCATGGTTCCCATTAGCAGGTTAATATAGTTTGATTCTCCCCAAGCTCGAGAACGGAACGGGCCTCGTTTTTGCCACCGGAAAAGGTCACTCGGACGATATAAGACTTCTTACTTTGATAATACCATAAACCAAGTTAGAGTTGCACATATGGACAAATCTTTGTATGATTTGGCTAACAAATAACATATCTAAATAAATTGTTTCTAAATATTTATAGTTGTTGGTGTGGTATGTAGGCTGTCGGATCGGTGTGAGTTGTTGCTAGCGATTGGTAGACTCACATCGGCAGCAACGCCTGGTTGATACCACTCTCGTGCGAGAGGGGTCGCTCGATTGTCATCGACGACTGCGGCACCTGGCTGTCGGTGCTTATGCCCAGGCTGGCGTAGATCTCCTTCATCACGAACAGTATCGTGTCCTCGGAGCCCCTGTTTGACGAAAGACACAAAGGTTTAGAAACAATTTATTAACACATTTGAGGGACGCTCACCAGTAGCAAACGTGACTGCTAAGGGCAAAAATATACTCGTTGATGAACTCGAGGGGGGCTTCCTGCAAAACGTAATCTACCCGCTTTGAGTCGTTGAGCTTTCCCAGCGGGAAGTCCAGTTCCACGAACTCCGGATCAGAGGCGGTGGTGGAGTTGGAATCGGTACGATTGCGTAGCTTAAAGCTCGTGCTAGCCAATGATCCATCTTCCTGGTCTTCCGCTTGCTTTTGAAGCGATTGCGTAGATCCCTTAAAGATTCCATAAATTTAGGAACTGTTTAAAAACCAATACTATCCAAAAACCCACCTTATGTTTCTCCTTTTCCAACGACTCTTCGGCTTCTTTTTTTACTTTCGTAACAGCTGTCAGGAAGTTTACACTGTCCAGCGTGGTTTTGAATGTATCCATGAAGCGTTGCTTGATATCCGCCCCCACTCGTGTCATCGTCTCCTTCAATTCCAGGTGCATCCTCTTGCGGCCCTTGTGGTGCGGAATCAGCACAGGCCTTATGCCGTTCATGTCTGGATTAACCAGGGCTTCAATCCGATAAGCTACGGGATCGAAGGGATGGAATATGTTGTAAAAGCCAGGACACGTGGGCAGGCTGAAGTCCAGTCCGAGCTTATCGATTCCTCGGATGGTCACAAACATCCCGATTGGCGAGCCCAGGGCAAAGAACTTCTTAGGATGGAAGATCAGCTGAGTGTAATTAATCACCGGCTGGCCTGTTCCGGCCGGACCCATCGTATAGCTGACCTCCTTGGGCAGCAAATCGTTGTTTGGCAGTTGAACCTTCTGGGCTTTCAGGGGCAGCTGATCCGGATTCTCCTTAATAAATAAATATAGTTTATAAAAACAATGAATACTCCCGAAAGAAGGTAGCTTACCTTGTTCTCCTCTTCGCTCTCTTTAAGAGGCTCCTGATGACACAGCAAATCGAATAGAATCAAGGAGCCCAGACTGTGACCAGACAGGGATACACCACCATTAAACTCGGGATGTCGCATCCTGTATTTCAAATACACCTCGTTCAGTGCATCGGCTACGGTATTCATGATCTTCTGGCAGTATTTGGGACTGGTGTAGAAGAGCACGTCGAGCAGTGTGTCGTTGGTGAAGTTCCTCAACCGTGGTATGGACTCTAAGGTAATGGACTTTAGTTTCTCGTCGATGCCCAGTTCTTCGGAGTGGAGGTGGCTGTGCCAGGAAATGGGCAAAACTTCTACGCGACCCACCAGACCCATGTCCGTGGAGTTCTTGTAGTGCGACTGAACCAGTTGCTGGGCAATAATCCGGAAATCATCCACTGCAATCGAACATTGATAAGGGATTTTTGATAGAATTAAGATTATTAAAGCAAAACAACTTACCAACTTCCTCCACTGGTCGCATTTTCAGGTCGCAAGCAGATCCAATTCCGTGGACCATGAAGAGCAAGTGATCCACACGCTGGGATTCTCCTTGCTCAATGGTAAAGTCGTCCAGGTCCCTCTTGACGACCCTTGGACGCATCGTGCCCTGTGTGCTGGCTCCCCAAGTATCGGCATTTTGTTGTGGCAAAAAGTGCACAATGACGGTGGGTCCGTGGAAGACTACTTGCTCCCCATTGGCCAGAATGATCTTCTGATGCCACTCTCCAGTTTCCGCTGAACGCCTGTATTCTGATTCCAAAAGGGCAGCCGTGTCCTCGGTGTAGGGCACGTATTTGGAGTCCACGCCCTTGTAGAACCACGAACAGCGGCGTACTTCGATGGCTTTGCCTTCCCAATAGACCGGCGTCTTTGTGCGTTCCTTAATGTTCACGTCATAGCGACCTCCTTCCACTGGCACAACCAGCGTGGAATCTTCTATAAAAGGGAAGGAATTCTTAGATCGAACAAAGGTCGCTAAAAGATAGTTACTCCTTTGGACTCACCACTATACAAGCTTGTTTCTAGCACGGCGGAATCATAGTGACTGAAGGGTGTCCAGACGAATTTGCTGTCCACACTTCGCTTGTAGAACCAATGCAAAAGTGCCGGGGTATAAGTCTAAAAGTGGAAACCACATTAATTCGAATTAAAATACAAAAAAATATTTAAAAACTTACTATTGCTACCGGAGGCGTTGTGGCCTGGGCCTTGTCGTTGGTTCCACTGGCGTTGGCCATCCTTAGTTGCTTTAGAATCTCTTCGGGCAACTCTCCCAGATGCTGCTGGATTAGATCCTCGCCCGTTTGACGAGCGGGTGCGAGTGTTGAGAACTCGGAGCAGGCCGAGGAGGGCGGCTCGACAAGATTGGACACGGGGGTCTGTGACCGTTCTTGGGACTGCTTCACCGCCAGTCCACTGTGCACAATGTCGTACTTGAGTTCGCCGGGAGCAGCGGGCTGGTCTTGGAGCGGTGGGTTGTTGAAGAAGTTTTGGATTCGCTGATCCTCGTTGCCCGCCTGCTCCTGTTCTGGTGGCACCAGGTCGAAAAAGTTACCCGGATCGCTGAGGGGCAGTGGTGCAGCTGTAGCTGCAGGTGTGGGGACTGTAACAATGGGTGTGTCGACTGCTAATGCCGGAGGAGGGACAACGGCGCCTCCAAAGAACTTAAAAGTGTTAACACTTGAATTTGGATACGAGTTTTCAATCGAATTTTGTGTTTGCTCTGGCGCTTGCTGGGATTGGTTTAGAAGATTATCAAAACCCAAGGAGGCAACAGGAGTGGCGGCAATCTCTGCCGCTGGCGGTGGTTCTTGGGCCAACGGTGGCGGAGCAATACCTTGCTGGGCTGGCAAATCCGGAAATAGGCTTCCAGGTGGAGGATTTGTGAAGAAGTTAAACTCTTCAGTCGCAGTAGCTGTCGGAGCGCCAAAGAAGCTTTGCAGGGGCGAAGGAGCTGGAGGTGGTTGTGCTACAACTTCTGCCTCGGTTGATGGCGAAACAAATCCTATTGGTGGCGGCGCCAAATCCTGTCCAGTCCCCTGAATTTGGGGTGTGGTTATGGTTTGTGCTAATGGACTGAAAACAGTTTGAGTCCCAGAACTTCCTTGGAATAGATTCGCTGTAGTCGCTTCTTGAGCTCCGAAATAATCAACTGCCGGAGGAGCAGTAGGAGCTGTTTTGATTTCTGGATTGGATTCAGAGGATGTTGTGGGTGCAAACAGAGAAGCACTTGAAGCTACAGGTTGTGGAGGAAATACAGCTGGAGGAATAAGACTTGATGCTACAAGATCCGGAGCACAAGGACTTATAAGATCCGGAGCGAAAGCTGCTGCAGTTGAAGCTGCTGGAGGTGGAGGTCCAACTGGTGGATACAATGGCACTCCTTGAGTTTGATCTGCAGGCACTGGTACGGGCACAAACAAGGGAGTATCTTGGTTGAAGGGAACCTCAGTTGATGCTGGAACACTGACAGGATCGGTCTTGGGTGTTGGATCCTCAATAACTGGTTCGATTACTCCGGGAGCAAAAAGGGACTGGTCGGTCGTTGGAGGAGCAGCAAATAATGGAACACTGCTTGCGGCTCCCTGTGGAGGTCCTGCCTGCAAAGTATTTGGCGGTGGTGCAAAGAGTGTTAATCCTTGATCCTTTTCTTGTTTTTCTACTTGCAATTCTTGAGTGGGTTGCGGTGTAAAGAGAGCAATTCCAGATGTTGCTGGCGGTGGTGGTGCAAAGAAAGGATTTCCTTGGTTCAATGGCTGATCCTTGACAATTGGTTCTTCTTTCACTTGAGCGGTTGGAATTGCTGCTTGAGGATCTTGAGGATTAAAGAAAGAAATCGGCGTTGATGTTGGTGGAGCAGCAAATAGTGGGACACTTGCAAGTCCTGATGGTGGAGGATTATTTGCACTCGAAGGAGGAATAATCGGAGTAGTCACACCTTGGTGTATCTCTGGTGGAGGCTTCGGAGCTTCTCCTATCACCTGGGGCGGTGGAACTTCTTGTTTGATTTCTGCCGTTGGCTGAGGATTGAAAAAGGGAATTCCCGATGATGTTGGTGGAGCCGCAAATAGTGGGGCACTCGTAAGTCCTGATGGTGGAGGATTATTTCCACTTAACCCAGGAGGGATAACCGGGCTAGTTACTCCTTGGGGTATTTCCGGTGGAGCAAATAGTTCCTGGTTTGATGGTTGACCCTGAAGAGGAGGCTTAGGGACTTCTCCTATCACCTGAGCCGGTGGAACTTCTTGTTTGATTTCTGTCGTTGGCTGAGGATTGAAAAAGGGAATTGCCGATGAAGGTGGCGGAGCAGCAAATAGTGGGACACTTGTAAGTCCTGATGGTGGAGGATTATTTACACTCGAAGGAGGAATAATCGGGGTAGTCACTCCTTGTTGAATCTCCGGTGGAGCAAATAGTTCCTGGTTTGATGACTGACCCGGAACAGAAGGTTTTACGACTTCTTGTTTGATTTCTGTCGTTGGCGGAGGATTGAAAAAGGGAATCGCAGATGATGTTGGCGGAGCAGCAAATAGTGGGACACTTGTGAGACCAGCAGCTGTTGGAGGATTAGCTACACTTGGTGGCGGAGTTGGAGGGGGAAAAAGAGCAACTCCTTGACTGATATCACCCACTGGATTGGTAACACCTGGCGCTGGAGCTCCAAAGGGATTAAAAATGGCCGGCTGCGAACCTGTGGGTGCCAAAGGTGCCGAATAGGCCGAAGGAGCAGCAGTTTCCTGAGCTGTCAGCGGACTCTTGTAGAGACGCGTGCCCTTTTGAAGGCGATACGAGGCCTGACCAATAGCTGGAGGTGGTGCAGCAGCTGCTATTGGAGGTCCACTTGGCAAGGGATTCGGATTAGGTGGCACGAATCCAGCTGCTGATGGCGGTGGTGTTGGTGTTGGGCCAACAGGTGGAACCACTCCGGGGTTTCCTGGCACTGATGCTGGAGGAAGGGTTGGTGGTGGTGTCGCTGCTGATGGAGCTAAAGGTTGTGTTGAAAATGTCGGGACAACGAATCCTGGATTAAAGAATCCTGCTGCAGTAGTGGGTGGAGCTTCTACGATCGGATTTGCCGGGACAGGAGTCGTAGATGCTGCAGGTGGAGCTCCTTGTACAGGCGGCGGTCCGGGAATGGAGGATGCAGGAGTAAATAGTTGTCCTACTGCTTGCGGAGCTGCTCCAGGAGTGAATAATTCTACTGGTGGTGTTCCAGTGGGTGCCGGAACACTAATGGGTGGTGCAAAGAATCCTCCCGCGGGCGCAGGTGGAGCGCTTCCAGGGGTAAAGTAATTACCCGCTGGTGGAGGAGCAGCCGTTGGTCCCCCAAAGAAGTTCGATGGTGGAGCTGGAACTGGTGCTCCGGAGGAAATGTCAAAGTAACCGCCTGTATTGGACGCCTGGTTGTTCGCTGGTTCGCTGCCAGTGACGGACTGAACCAATCCGGAGATGTTCTGGAGGACACCCTGCGGCACAAGGCTGCTGAGGGAGAAGAGTCCGCCGCCGGATTTGCGCTCCTCTCCGGGATGCGGAGCTGGCTGTGCTGATATGTCAAAGGGAGCCGGACTGGGAGCTGGGACCTGAGAGGTTGGCGTCGGATACGGAGGAGTCTGGAAGGGCGGAGGCTGAGGCTGAGCAATTTGCGGAACTAATCCAGCCTGCTGCTCGGATAATCCGGGAATGGGAGCGTATAGCTTCTTTCGGGCTGTAAATCGATAAGAATTTCCCGCAGTCGGCGGTGGTGCAGCGGCTCCTGGGTTGGAGCTGGGAATCTCAGTGGGTGCGTAGAACTTGGGCGGCTCGGGGGCAAACACCTCGTCCGCTGCTGGTGGGGGAGCAGCGTAAAACGGAGCTGGCACAGGAGCTACTGGGGGAGGTGCGTAGTTTGCTTGCTGAATGTAGGCTGGCTGAATGTCCAATTTGGGCTCCTCTGACTGTTCCCTGCTGCCGGCGGCGTAGATCCGTTTCGAGAAGGTCGAAAACACATTGGAGGCCACCGAGGGCAGGGCTGTGAAGGAGGAGGCTGCCTGGCTCAGCAGAGAATCGTTTCCTAAACCCGGTGGTGGTTCCAGCAGAGGATTGGCATTCGGATCCGGTACTGCTCCTCGGTAAGGACTTGATCCACCCAAACCAATCGAATCCTCGCTGCTGGTGTTCAAGTTGATCTCATCAAGAGCCTCGCTGTCGTCAATGCTCGAGGGCTGGCCCACAGTCACCAGAGATTTGGGTTCTAAAAACAATAAAAGGGAGATCACTGTTAAGATGCACGAAAACTCGGAAGTGGATGGGTGGGCGAGACTATCTAGTTCTCGTTCTCGTTCTCGTTCTCCGGGTAGAAAAACCGAGCGCGAGCACAAATCAAAATACAACAAAAATTAGTTGGCCTGTAATGAGTGCAAATTGAAATCGACCGGCGGACAAACACAATTAACAACGGAATCGCTCCAAACTGGTTTACGGACTCGTACTTGGGCTGGGAGACGGAATTGCCAGTGGACTAGGCCAGCTCTCAGCTCTAGCTCGGCTCTAGCCACATTAATTATCATTGGGCTTTGACCGTCGTCATTTTCTAAGGGATCGCCGGACTTTATTCTATGGTTTTCTATGGTTTATAAAAAGATCGTCTGCTGCATAGGTTTCTCCCCCTCTACAATTTATACTTTATAGCATTATTTTTATGGTTGAACAATTTGATTAACCCATTATTAACCACGACTAGCAAACAAACAGGTCAGCTAACGTTTTGGAGCCACACTTTTGATTCCAAATCAAGTTTTTCTTCCTCCTATTTGTGTTTTGTTTCTGCCTTGCAGTCGGCGAGGGTGTCATAAAAAGCCAAATCTTGACATTAGCCAGCGATGTCGGCGGACAAATGTCATGGCATTTGAAGAGGAAGCTCATCGGCTGGAATGAAAGCATTATTTGCTCGCCAACCATGCGCCAAACGTGCCATTTCGCCAGCGTCCAAGCGAATACGTCAAAGAATTTACCTCGATCTTGAAACGTGATTTGGAAGCCACGAAGTGAGTGAAGTGTCGGTTTGGCCGAAAGGTTTTCACACTCCGAACCGCTACTATTTAAAGAACTGCATTTTTCGCATATTTAAACGCGAGCTTGGAATTTTCAAGCTTATTTCGAGCTCTTGGAAAAGATCGCAGGTGCACAACCAGATCTGGCATAGCCATAGCCATGGCTTGGCAAACAAATATATGAATGAGGCGATTTATGGGATTTGAGAAAATGTGACCCGGCGCGATAGGTTCTTTGCAGATTGAGCAGGTCTATCCCAGAGCTAGTCTATTAATCACCTGAGATTGCATCCCATAAATATGTTAATTGCCATCATTAATCCAAACGGGAATGATGTAAGGATTTACAACCATTTAAATCAAAATTAAGTTAAATTACTTTATTCAATAGAGCCATTGATTCGCGTTAATAATGCAAAAGGCTTAATTATAGTTTTATTCTTTCCGTGAATTACCTTTCCGAGCACTCATTGAAAATGTAAATTGAGTCAGGAAAGTTTAGTTACTTTCAGTTTCGTTTTACAATAAGACGAAAAAGCCCAAATATTAGCTTAGCCTTGGGGGATAAGGTAAAGTTAGTCATTATTCCGGTTGGAAAAGTATTATCTTAAATTAGTCATTCTTTGTGGCCAGAAATGAATGTTTCCTATAATGTTCTTTTAACTTTGATACATAGATTGCTCTCAGATACGTGTTTAATTTTTATATTCAATTTGAATATTTTTTTTTTTGTTGTTTGAAAGCACTTGACATTGTCAAACCCGTCTGGTGGATTTTTCCTTGTCATTTTTAGGGTCGTCATTTGTAACGGCTAAGCAAAGATTAGCTATTTAGCTGCCCCACCTCAGGGGCTATGACTGCGACTGCGACTGCGACTTAGACTTGGAAAGCATTGAGCAGTGACAAAAAAATTTCCAGTTTTCAGCTTTATACTCGTACAACAGCCTGCAATGACAGTGACGCATTGCCTCGAATGTGTTAAAATAAATAAAGACGCTCCGTCTAACCACAAATATGGAAAAAGTAGAACAGCATATTTCATTCCAATTGCCCCTCTTCTGACACGGAAAAAACAAAAACTACAAAAAAATAACCACAAAGAACATAAAAAGGTGGAAGAATTTGTTGTTTTGTAGTTTGGGGCATGACATCATAACCAGATTGTGGCCACTTGAGCGATGAGAAGAAATCTTCAACTCTGTCTGTCTGTCCCAAAGTGCCTGCACATAATGGCACTCAAATAAAACAATTAGGGCCCACATACTCGTAAGCACGTTGAGCACGATGAAATCATTTGCAGGATACCTCAGCAGCAACCACAAACAATGCCTCTATAAAGCTGCCCCCAAAAAAGATTGCCATCAATTTGGGAATTTAAACGCTGGCTGGACGGGCTGGCCTGGCCAAAGGCTCGTGCAGGTCGCATGCCAAAATCGCGGTCCAAGACGGAGAGAAAAAAAAAAAAACATTCCAAAGACGGTTGAAATTGTTGGCATTGAACCCTCGGGCAAAACAAAACAGAAAAAGAGTCCGAAATTAAATCAAAATAAATCTCAATAAAATGCGTGCTTTTTGGGAAATGGCGCGACGATGAAGCTGAAGAAGCTGCTCGAGACGACGGTCTGTCTGCGTCTGCCAGCGGCAAAACAATAAAAATAAACTTTGATACTCTATTTATTGGGTATATTTACTAAAACCAAGTCTTTATTACACTTCAATTAATTACTCAGGCACACTTGAATTGCTGCTTGAATAATAAAATTCGATTGGCAACTACTTCTCGTACATCATTTCCCGTATTCTGGTTTCTATAACTTTTCAAAAGTTCAAAGAAATGCATCTCCTTGGAGACGATTGCCTCGCCAATCTTTTCTTTCAATTCCGTTTCAGCTGCAATGAGTTTTCTTTGAAATTTCGTGAATTCTTCATACATTTCAGTGGCATAATTCATGGTAACCTTAAAAGCCGCTTCATTATTTTGAGAACCAAGATCTATAGTTGGTCCCTTGTCCACAGCCTCTGCGAAGCCCTTGATATATTCTATTTTCTGGTCAGTTGAGCTGGACAACGTGATCGAATCCCCACGACTTATATAGTCCTGAAGAAACTCCACTAATTTTCCACAGTCTTGGCAACCCGGCACAGAACTGACCATCTTGGCCAGAGTTGACTTTAAAATTTCCACAAACCTCGTCCAGACTTCCCCACGATAGGTTTCAAAATTGCTGAGAAACTCGCAAAAGATTTCGTTCTCTGTGCCTCTGATTGGAGTCTGCGATTTATAAGAAGGTTAATATGCAAAATAGTAACCTTATTTCAAGGTATTTATTACCAGGGAACCTAAAAAAAAAATTACGAGTATTATTTTGCACTGCATTTTGCAATTGTTTCTAATAAACTGAACAATCGTAAAGTTTCTGTGGAAGTTTTATAGAGTTCAGTAGACCCAGACGTTGTCTTTTATCAGTTTGTTTATATTTCTATATTTAAAAGTAAATACTTGTATAAAATTATCAGTTTACTTGCCTTGCTTTGGTTTCTATTTGTTGCTTTTTGGGACAACTGATAGAGTTTATAGAGTTTTAGAATATCATCTGGAACTTTTTACATTATAATAGTAAAAGGAATCTACCTGAACCGAAAATATTTCAAATTCCTTGAGAAAACAAGAGGAAGAAATGACGAAGGAAACAAAAGACTTAAGCAACAAACTCAGGTAGCCGCAAGTTCAGGTGAAAAAAGGTGACGGGACTGGCATATGCCGAGAGGTATTTTTCGGGGTTTTTTCCTAGTACTTTTGTTTTTTTTTTTTTTTTTGGTTATGCTAATCATGTCAACCACCCACTGCCACACCCACTTCTGACAAGAAGGGCGATCCGTGACGCATCTGGGACAATATCGCTTCCTCCCGGTAATTCCGATTGCGGATTCCTATGACTATATCTTATCGATTGAGCGGTACGAGGTGTGGCGTTGCTTTTCAACCTTTATCTATCCATCCATTTGCAACCAATTGTTCAATATTTAAACAATTTATGAGCCCACAAAAAAAAACACACACACTGCGAGGCGCGAGTGTCGTGTCGCGAGACAAGTACAAAAAGGTCAGTAATTAGTGGAGTTTGGTTTAGTCGCTCGAAGTCGACACTCGTGCCACAAACCAGTGGAAAGCCAGTGCAAGTGAAATAATACAGGACTCGAAGGACTAAGGATAAAAGTGTATTACAGTGCTGTGTCGCGATTTTATATATTGAAAAGTGTTTGAAGCTGACACTGCCTTGCACCAGTTTGTTCTTCAAGCGGCTCGTTTGGCTGCCACTGGCGAGTTGAAAACAAGTTGGTAATTTTTGATTAACACTTTTGAGACATGCGTACGTGTTTATATATTCATCATAAAATTAAACCAGCCTCGGCTTCAAAATGTTAACACAAACAACATCACAGCAAGTCGAGCAGGCAGGCAACGATAATCAAGAAAAAAAAATCACAAACTCAAAACGATTGCCAAATATTTAATTTGTTTTATTGAAAGGGTTTTCTTTTTGCGTGGCGATTCGTGGCGGAAAGTTGTTAATTGAACGGAGCCCAAGGAGCAGCTGTTAACCGATTGCATAATTATTAACCAAAAGCAACAGAAAACAGCCAGAGAAAAAATGGCAAAGTGAAAATTGCGTGAGCTGCATAAATTCTCGCTGCAATAAATTTGTTTTTAAAATGTCTGGGGAACTCCTTGTTTGAGGCTTACGACACAACTATACCCTATTGCCAGTAATCACTTTTACGTGGTTTTAAAATACAAACACAAACAGATGCTTACCTAAAGAGAACTTCGACCAAAAGACCATTTTACAGCAGAGACAGACTGACCGAAAACCAAAAAATAAATACTTTGCGAAGTGCAACAATTCAAAGTCGAATATAGAGTGGTTTCAATGGTTTCTGCCAAGTACCAAAACATTTAGGAAGTTTTCAACAGTCGCACGTAGGTCAAGATGGGCACGATTTTGTGGGGAAAATCCATCAACTTGGGGTTAACACGCTCAACAATTTGTCATACAAGTAAAAATAAACAAGAGAATCATTTTTGGGGGGGTTTTACAAGTACAAAACCACAAAAACGTATGTTCTTGCGATCTCAAAAAAAAAGGTAAGAAAAAGGGCTTCGGATCATTATTCATAGTCCAATAAAGTCCAAAGAAATGGCTTAGTTTTGGGGTTTTTCAGGTAACGAAAACCATGATCCAGGCAGTTTGTTTAACCCTTGATTGCCAACAAAATAAACAGCATTTCCGCATGCCATATACAAAATACTCGAATATATATATTATAATGTATGGGCTTGTATTTATTATGATTTTATTGATGCTATCAGCGGCCGGACAACTCCGACTTGTCATATTTAATTCATTTCACGCTCCATTTTAATACGACGCCCGCCCGCCACTCGGGTAGTCGAACTTCCTACAAAAAGTTCACAGACATTCAGATCCCCGATCCCCGATCCCCGACGGTTCGATTACTTATTCACTTCATATTCCACTATACGAGTATATGAGTATACGAGTATGTTTTCGCCATAACAGATCCCCCAAAAAAGGTCAACATGCAAAGAACTATAAAAGAGTTTGCAAAAATTTAATAACTTTGAACTTGAAACGAATTTGTAGTGCCAAAAGTGAGGTTACTTTATAAAGGTTTGTTTGGAAAACACTTTCAAATCTTTACAGTCCTTGCAAGATTGTCAATTCTGGGCTCTATTCATATTCCATTTATTTAATCTACGAATTAAGGTTTTCAAACAAAACACTTTCAAATCTTTACAGTCCTTACAAGATTATCATTTCTTGTTGTTTAATCTTCTGGGAAATCCAAGTATGTCTCTTGAACTCCAATTGAACTCAATTAAGTTCGCTTTAATGCACTGATATGGTGTTTATAAATATATTTAACACACATCTGATGATGACTTATCAAATCCTATAAAAGCACTGCATCACAAACCAATGAAAAGCGTAGTACACCAAAAAGCAATAAGAAATGAAGTCTCTTCTGGTGGCTTTTTCATTGTTGGTAAAGAACCTCGTATTGTATAAAAAACTTATACAAAAGTGAAGTAATATTTTGAATTACAGGCTTTGGCCAGGAGTAGTCCTATAAGTAATGATCAGTTTTCAATATGCAAGTTCTTCGATACCGTCCAGTCGGCCCAGAACGAGCTCTGGGAGGAAATATTCAATAATTTTCGGACTACTCTGAAGCAAACGGTGGCTGTGCTGGCGACTTATCCCGAATATGCGGAAATGAAGTCCTACTTCCAGGACTACATCGATCGCGGAGAAGCCATTGTTCAATCCACTTCTGTGCAGAAGAAGATCCAATATGTTAGGGAATACAATGCCTTGTCACCGAGTTCCTACATCGACTGGAACTCCGACAAAGGCAAAGCTATACAGAAACCCGTCAAAGATTTCTACATGAACGTGTTTCGAGAATATGTTCCATTCCACACCAAACTTATTGGAGCCATTGAGGAGATTCAGCGAGCAGTGGGCTCGGAAACCAAAGCTGATAAACCGGAGATCTTCAGGCTCATAGATAAATATCCCAAAGTTATGGGAGAGCAGACGGAATCTATTGGCTTCTCCATCCTGGCCCTTAAAGAGCCATATCACTGTGGCTAGGTTCTGTTTATGTTTTCTTTTTATGTTTTCTTTAAAAACCAAATCCATATTGATAGCTTATCACATTCTATAAAAGCTGTCGGTAAAGTAAATAAAATCGCAGTTCACTGAAAAGCAATAAGAAATGAGGAACCTTCTTGTAATATTTTTATTATCTGTGCGGGTAAAACTTTGTTTAAATAAAAATATCTTGAAAAAGTGACTATTTTTTCGTTTTACAGGCTTTAACCAGCAGTAGTCCTGTTGAAACTGATCAGTTATTGATCTGCAAGTTCTTTGAGAATGTCCAGTCGATCCAAAACGATCTTTGGGAACAGAAATTTAGGAATTTTAAGACGGTGCTGGCGGAGACTATTTCCATAATGTCTTCCTACCCGGAGTATAGGGAAACCATGATACATCTTCAAGACTCTCTCGACAGAGGATTGTCTATAAACGAATCGAGTTCCTTAGAGAAAAAGATTGAATATGTCCAGGGTTGTGATTCCATTTATCCCAATACAGATGTAGACTTCTCCACTGAAAAAGGACGCAGGATATACAAGCCATTTGAGGATTATGAGTTGAAAATGATGGCGGCATATTTTCCATTTCAAACAAAACTTATTTCTGCCATAGACGAAATGAAGCTAAAAGTTAGCCCAGAAATGAAGGCAGAGAAACCTGATATCTTCAGACTTCTAAATCATTATCCAACAAAAAGCGGAGAGCAGACCGAATCCATTGGGTTCTCCATTCTAGCCCTGAAAGAACAATATCATTGTCTTTAAAATTGTATAAATTGTTTGATTAAACAATAAACCTATTGAATATATAATTATTCCGTTTTCTATACTCTATTTCCTTTGAGTTCAGTTTCTTGTGATTTGTAAACATTGGAAATAAATGATAAGCTTCATCTATATTCAATAAAGCCTATAAAGCCTATAAAAGCCATTGGGCCTTGGAAGAGTTTCAGTTTCATTTAAAACACTAAAAGATGCATTGTCTCTTAACAATTATTGGCGCTCTGCTGATGGTAAATTTTGAGATAATCAATCCTTAAACCAAATTCTAATCCCTGAATAACACAGACCAGCGCTTGTGCTAATCCCACAACGGACAGAAGCCTTATTTGCAACTTCCTGAAGGATGTGGCAATCTATCAACGCAACGCCTACAGCTCGGCGATTGAATCCACAAAGACTGTTGTGGCAGAAATGATCCGAGACTTGTCCACTTGCGAGGGACTTCTGCCTCAAATGAAAATTTTGAAGGACTACTTGGATCGCGGAAGTTCAATTGGTTCAGGGAGTTCCTTAACAGAACAACAGGAGTTTCTAGCCGCCTTTCCTGCAGACTTTAATGTGACTTCCAAGTCCCTAGAATCCTGCATGCATGCACCTCCCATGTTGGCTCGTACTATCATGGGATTCGTTTCCAGCGCCTTTTGCGAGTTTCCAGATCTAGAAAAAAGGATAATCACAGGAGCAAAACTCCTAAAACAAGGTCTTACCGAAGAAATTGTGTCAAAACAAACTCAACTCTTTCAGCTTCTAGAGAAATTTGAAAAGGAATCAGACAGAGTGCAACGAAACAATTTAGTAGATCAGATATTATTATTCAAAATGGAAAATAATTGCTCATAATTCAGATAAAGAGAACAATAAGTGATAAAAATAAGTCTATAAACCATAATTGATATATTTTTTATACAATAAAAAAAAACAAGTTTGAGTTTAGGTTTTGTTTTAGATTTTGATCAATCAGATCTAGATCTTTATTATCAGTTCGGTTTGACGTCAAGTAGATGCGCCAAAGGGGTTGCATAACAGGTTAATCCATGGAGCTGGCCAATAAACAATCGTGTCATGAACATATCCAATTGTTGCATTATCGCGGCTGGCTCCTCTAGCACGTTGTTGCGGTTGCAGAGTTTATCAGTGGCACGCTCTTCTAGATTCCAACCTGTTGCTGCAGCCACATCTGTGGCAAAAGCTTTTGGCCAACAAAAGAAAGAGAGGAGAGAGAGCAGATTCAAGCCGAGTCGTACAGAGCTGGTTGCTCCGCTGGTCCGCAGCTTGTGTTTCTGCTTTCAGTTTCATTTGAGACATCGACGCGTTCGCCAGCAAAAACCAGCAGTAGCTGCTAGCCAAGTTAATAAACAGCGTTCCGTACCCGTACCCGTACCCAGACCCAGTCGCGAATGAGAAATACTTAAATATATTTAAACGGGTTACGCTCTTAATTTTTATATATTGTACAAGTATATTTTTTCGGCCACTTGCAATTACATTTTGGGCTGCAAGTCAATATCTGTGGTAGTGTTCGCCGCGATTTGCATAATCTGCCAAGTTAATAAACAATGCAAAGAAGTGGGCAAGACTCATAAATAAAGTGCAACGCGTAGAGTGTAATTAAGATTCATTCAGATTTTTTTCATTCGATTCGATTTTTCGTGCTCCGCAAGGAGAAAACAAGTTTGTTGCCTAAGTTATTTGTTTTGAATTTTAACAAAATTCACGAAAAAATTGTATAAATCTAAAACAAAACAAGAAAAGTCTGTCTACTGAAGCCACGTCGACAAGAAGACTCCTAAAAAAAAAGGCAAGTGAAAGAATTAATTAATCGAATTCGGAAAACAAAACTAATACTAAAGAAACTATCAAATGTTGAGGGTGAAGTGGAAGTTATAAGACAGAAAATACTTACCTTAAAAAACATTAGCAAGGGCAAGGTAAAAACAGGAATTTTAGCTACTTTTTAACACTTTTTTTTGTTTATTTTTAATGAGTTTTCCTAAGCCCTAAATCCCTTTAAAATGTTTTTAAAAATACACAAACTTTAATTGTCTTTTCAATGTCAAGAAAATCAACGAGCTTTTAGAAACAATAAAGGCGCGTGGGTTCCCCAAAGGGTTGCTGCCACAATTAGAGTGAATTTCGTTTCGATTCAACCGACACGAAGGGGGTTACAGATTGGGATTGAGAGGAGATGCTACCGAGGCAAACGCAATTTGAATTTATAATTTTCGCAATTATTTCTCATTAATTTGTGGCGGGCCATAAAAAGCGGCAGAAATAACGTACCGACCGAGTGATATAAAAATCATAGCGAAAATAAATGCTTACGCGTCTCTCCGCGACTCCGGGTAATTGCAAAAGCAACAAAAAAAATAAAGAAATATGTAAATAAATAAAAACCGACAACGTGCTTGCCTCTCTAATTTGTTTATAGAACCTTTTTGTTGTTGCCGATTTGTACGAGTTGATTTTTTTATTTTTTTATTGACGAACCAAAGCGAATCAGCAGCTGATTGATGAACTCGTTGCCTCGTTGCTTTTTTTGTTGCTTGAGTACTTTATTTTAATAATAAAAAAAAATTGCCTATTGCCTATAAATAACCAAGAACCGTAGATACTTCCTGTCTTTTACAATCTTATCAAACTATAAAGTGAAGTGTGTTAGGAGATCGGCTAGACTTTAATCTTATCTAATCTATTAATTGTTAGAAAATGTGTTGGAAAATCTTTTTCCACATAATTAACTTTCGAATTTTGTGGAACTAAAAAGATCACCTGGTTCTGGTGCAATCTTCTTGAGAATTACGTGACCTGATCGGGGTCTAGATGGACCATGCATTCACCCAAAAGAAAACCTTTGAATGGAGTTATTGTGCAATGGTTTTTAGCCGGATTAGAGCCATGTATGGGTCTGAGACTGAGACTGAGAAACGTGCCCGTTGATCGCTCTTTGTGGCTTTTGAAAAGAGAAAATGCAGACGGAAAGGCTTCCAGCCTAAACTTAAGCCATCAAGTTGCAATATATCCCCTACCCCCTTTATCGTTTTTGACCTTGCAACGCACCAAAAGTGTACAAATCAATTTCAAGTTGATTCAGGCAACAGCTGCCAAACGAGAAAAACGAAGACAGAATATTTTAGCTTAATTTATTTTCGTTTTACGCATCAATGCGATACATTTTGAATTCCAACTTGAATTTATATTTCATTTTTTTTCCGATTCCGATTTTTTTTGGACTTTTTTGCGGCTTTGCATATTGTTAATTAATGGTCGAAGGAGGAGCTCTTGCCCCTTCCTGCTTTCCCCACTGCTGCTGCTGCTGCACATCACGAGGCGAATCGAACACAACCGAGAGCCAAGAAATCAATCATTCAATCATTCAACTTAATTCGTTGGTAATTTGTTATTCAAATAACTCAAACACAAAACGGCCGCAAAAGTGCAGCACAAAAAATGTAAATACACAAAACGATATACGAAATGTAAATTATAGAAATGTTAAAAAAGTGTTAATTGCATTTTGTTTAATTAAATTTAATAAATTGAGCAAATCGAAGCTCACTGAGTTGGCGTGTTTCCCGCGCCAGCTTTAATCAAGTTTACCTGAACAAGTTTACACATTCGCCAAGAAATAGTTTTTTTATTTTTTCTCTTTAATACAAAATACAAATACAATATAAAATATATACTTGGTTATGTTTTTTTTTTTATACTTTATTGTCAACGTCTTCTTTGCGTTTTCTGTTTCTATTTGCCTCACCTGCAGCAGGTTTAACGAAAACCTTGACCATATCGTCGGATAAATGGCTTTAATACCCTACCCCTGGGTTTTGTTTTATTGCCAACCTGCCAACCGGCCAACCGGCCATTAAGACATTTGGTAGTACGTTGATTTAGCCAACTTTTCATCACATCACCGCTGTCTAGTTTTTGTTTGTTTACACTTCATAATTTTTGATGACTTTTGATGATGAGTATTGACCATGAACATGACTTTAGCAAAATTACATTTTACAACGAAACAATCTATGGAAGATTTCCCTTTTTTTTGTCATTTTGTCATTCTTCAACAAGGCAATATTTCAAAATATAAATGCCTTTTCTTTGCAATTCATTTTCTTTCGCCTCAAATTTCGCCTAGAAATGGAAATTTCCTGGAATCTAACTCATCTCTCTAATTGGTTTCCTCTTCTCCTCGTCAATTTGTCAGTTCGTTATTATTTTATAATTATTTAACATGATTTTAATAATAAACACGATGATAATCACAAAACGAGGCAGACAGCAAAACATTTCACTTTTTCCCATTGCGAAAGTGTTGAAAAGGCAGCAGACGGATCAACTACTACTACTACTACTATTACTACTACTATTACTACTGCTAATTGTGTAGAAAAAAAAAAACTAAAAATAACGGCAAATTCGGCAAAAGTGAACTCTAAATAATAATAAATAATTGCGTCAATTAAGTAAGCGAAAGAAGTCAGCCAATCAATCAATCATTCAACTCTCAAAAGCTTTCAAAAAGTATAATTTTTTTATGCTTCTTTTTTTCTTGCAGACTTGGATGGTAGCGAGGGGACACTTTTAAGAGGAAAAGACAACAAAATGATTTTAAGAACACAGCTGTGGATGGGAGTGCTTCTGATGAGCCTCCTCCTAAGCCCGAAAGTCCTCTGCCAGGACGAGGACTATGGCGGGGATATGGGCAGCTCGAGTTCCGGAGGCTCCGATGACATTTACGATCCCACCCAGCTGGAAATCGAGGTGGAAACAGAGATGCAACAGCACCGGAACACCCTGGAGGAGGATCTCACCGAAACACCGTTCACCATGGAGCAGGACATGATGAGCACCATGAGGCCAGTGGAGAGCCGGCTGAACACAATGGCTCCCTACTCAGAGAACACGGCTTCGGAAATGATGGAGGATGCTCCCACGCAAAAGCACTCTGCCGCCGGGCCGTCGAAGGACTACTATTACGACACTTCAGAGGACGAGATGGGTATGAGCACTACGGCGCGGATTGCCACCACTCTGATCCCGGAATATGTGCGCCAAGCCAAGGCGGACAGATTCCCCCAAAGAGCTCCACAAGACCACGACATTTCGGAGTTTGTCGAGGAAGAGGCCACCAAATCCACGGACGAGGAGGAGCAGCCAGTGGATGTCACCTACCATGTGGAGCAGCATCAGCCAGTGCCCCAGGCCCAAGTCCAGCAGCTACCCAGTCCCAGCAAGCCCCAGTCCTTCAAGTACTCCGCCGAGGACGAATACTACGACGATCAGCCGGAAGTGAAGTCGCATCCAACGGCAGCCACATCGCCGGAACCTTTGCCCATACTCCGGTCTCGCTTCGGCGGCTTCCCCTGGCCCTCATCCACCCTGGCTCCCGAGCCCGTGGCAGTACCAACCCAGACCTCAACCACATCTTCTACTACAATCGCCACGACAACCAGTCCCAGGAAGCAGGCCAAGCACATCCAAGTGTCCGGCGGCGTTAGGCCGGAACTGCTGCCAGCGGATCAGCTGCGGAACTACATCAAGGATGTGTACATCCGCATGCCCCTAGCCGTGATTGTGGATCCATCTTCAGCTTCCCTGGAGCAGGCCAAGCGACTCTACATCGATGCCCTGCAGGACAAGAACATTGACATCAAGATTGTCCTCGTTACGTTGAACGCAGCAGGTGAGTCCGGAGGATATTGATACTCCTACGGAGTTCTAAAAGTTCATTCGGAATACTCTCTTTTAGGAGCCCCTTCTGCCTTTAGTTTCAACAACACGCGGGAGTTCATTGCCGGCTTGAACAGCACCAAGGAGCACGAGGGCGGCAACTCCTTCGTGGGCGTACTCCACGCTGCCGAGCTGGTTCCCTACGACAGTGCGGTCTTCATCTCCACAGCAACGATTCCACCGCACACAGAGCTGGTCCAGGATGCGGCCATTACTCTGCTCAAGAAAAGGATCAGGGTGAGATAAAGTTCTTGTCCTTACAGGAAATTCTTTTAGATTTTAAGAAAAACTTTCTAATTCAGGTTTTTCATATTAAACGAAATCCTTTTATTCTTTTTTAGCTCTTCCTTTTGTGGTATGGCGAGCGGTCGGGCAGCGAAAACGAAACCGAGGACGCTGTGGGCGGCATCCTGGGGGAGGTGGCCACCCGGTCAGGTGGCGAAATCATTCACATTGTGAGCACCGAGCATGGACAGCACATAGCGGGCAATACGGTGAGATATGATCGCAAACCTGACCCGCAATTGGGGTAATTAAATCGCGGGCCAGACTGTGGCAAGCGGGCGGGAAGGCCTCAGTCTCAGTGTTGAAAACTGAAAGTGGCAACCGACAAGTGTAGTGGCATCAACTTTAAACATCGGCAGCGGCATTGCCAGCAACGAGACCCAATCTAGCAGCCGAGTGTTGCCCAAGCAGCCAACTGAGACGGAGCCACTTGGATTACCTCTTGGCCAGGCGGGCCACCTGCCTGCTGGTGCTTGATGATGCTGCATCTTTTGTTGCTTTTATTGTTTTTGTAGGCTACTGCTAAACTAGGTTATGGAAAGAAAAGTGAAGGGCAAAACTGTTGATAGAAAGGAGCTTCGCGATTGGCGGATAAACATTCTGCTTTTGCGAATCTCGGATCCCTGAATTTTTAAGAGTTATAACTAATAGTTGTCTATAATCTATAATTTGCAGCTCACTTTGGTCTCAGACGCTTACGAGGGCGTCCAGGAGCTGGAGCTGCCGGTGGACACGACGCTGTCCAGTCTGCATGTCCGCATCGATGCGAATATGCGTCGAGCCACAATGGAGACGCCGAATGGTGGTTAGTTCGAGTTTTCGCACCGACTACTCTGTTGCTCTTCTGCACCTACTAACGCAGGGTTGTAATTTAGTGTTTTTAGCGATTTAGAGTCTGTGCCAAGCCTACCTTTAGTCCTTAAGTCTAATCTCCCAATGATATTGGCACAAAACCAGAAAACCAGCAAACAGAAACCAGAAACCACATCCTGTACTACTTTGTAATTTATGTATGTCCTTAGCTCGTAAGTTCTTTGACTAACAAACAAACAAATCCCAATCCCAAGTCTGTTGTATATAGCCGAAGCCCCAACGCTTTCCTTAACCAAAACGCTAGATTAATAATAATGCTCAACAAATGAAACACTTAACCCTTAACTGTAGTACAAATGGAATTTTCTATAAACAATTTACAAATATATGTCTTACCGATAAATTAATAAATGTCCTAGCTTTCTAAGGGTCCACGAATAAAAAGGAAATCAATGAAAAGCAAATCGATATAACAAAATAACCGGCTTTACAATTATTATTTATTTGGTGTTCACTGTAACTCCTCCTCAGCACTCTGTGTCTTTGTGTATCTCTGTGTGTTTCGTCCTGCCAGGTGAGTATTTGTCCTTTATATTCTTTCTAATCTAATCACGCGAGCACAAACTCAACTTTCAACTGTCCGGCACAAATCGTAATTGTCAACTAACTTAGAAAACGTTAATGGGTAACCCGAGAGAGTGGATCAAAAGTAACCAAGCGATCCCCCAGATTAATCATACGCCACGTTGACGTTGCGGAATAAGCGGACAAAGTCCGAGTATAATGTAAAACTTTTATTATAAAGATTGCAAGGGGTCAGACAGAAAGCAATTATGACTCAAAAAATGATGGAATCGATGGTTTAAGAATCAAAAAGGCACAAAAGCCGAGGCTTATCGCAAGAAACCGAAAACGAAAATAATACACAATAGGATTGTCCGATTGAAAAGTGTTTATAGCCTCGACATTTTCGTTTATAAACAGAGTTATCTTCCGGAAGTAACATACATACTTTCTGAACAAATCAATTAATTGCGGAGCTTTCCTTTGCCTGCCTCAACTCGAAATAGATTATTACTTTTTTTTTAGCGAGATTGAGACCTGAAACTGGGCCGAAATGACACTGAAAACTCAGTCAGAGACTCGTTTAATATTTGGCAATATGGCTTTGCCAAATATATGCACAAATACATACGTTTTTAGCCACAAAATTAGAGAATCCACATCACTGCCATGGCCAATTTCAAAAAAGTGGTCTGATGTCCAAGCGAATTTTTGTTATTTTTGAAGCAATGTCGCCTTTGCTGCTTACAACCGTCGTTTGGAATAGTTATTTCTGTACACTTTAGCTTTATTTAATTGTTTATAATTCGCTTATTTCGCAAGGAAAACACAATTGTTTTGATATCGCGAATTTGTTGGACGTGTTTTCGTTTTTTTTTATTCACAACTAAGGCGCAGCTGCTGAGATAGGGTTGCCAAGTTTTGCAATTTGTTTGGTAAATCACAGTTTTATAAAGAACTTTGGTAAATATTAATTGAAACAGAGTCTTAACACAAATCTCAATAGTCTTAATTAAATGTTATTTAGGTCACCTTAATATCATTGCTTTAAATAATCCAGAAAAAAATTAAAACCATGTGGCAACGATGGGACTAACACCTGTAACAGCTGACCGCGTTGCACTGTGAATGGCAGCCAACAGCTGTTCGATCTTTTGTTTACGCTTATTCCTATTTACTTTTTATAGAAATTAACTTGAAAAAACTGGTGAAATTCGGGGTAGAAAATGCCACCAGAACCGCGAGTCCCTACGAATTGGATGCCTACGTACCACTTAACAAGCTGCGGCGCACTGCAACCTTCAAATTGAAACTATACCCGGAGTTGGTTAACAAAAGCTACAATGTCTTTGTACGAGCCGAGAGAAAAGCGGATGTGTTTTTGGGTAAGCACAGTTCTATTCAAAATAATTATTCAACAACCTTGCTATATTGACGGCCGCACTGCACTGACTATTCTGTGATTGCTTTCTGGTTCGGTTTCGAGTCTAGAGATAAGGCTTTAGGTTGTTGCTTTTTGCCAGAAAATAGAACGAAACGAAACCGAACTGATAACCAATGTCAGGTCGGCCGAGGACCGCGCGTCAGAGCTGACGCCATCATCTTCCCAATGGGGATGTGTTAACACGTGTGCTCAGCTAATGCTTTTCTGTATTTTCCTGCAGGCGACATAATCAAACGCATCGACAGCTACTACAAAAATGGTCAGACGAAAGCCAGACTCGCCAAGATTCAGTTCCCCGACAAGGAGAAGGACGTCGAGAAGTTGGAGGAGGATGTCGACTCGCCAAAGAATGATATTGAGACGTTTTCGGACAAGGAAATCCAGAGGGCCCCCAATCTCAATCAGACACTGCTGGCCACTGGTCAGTCGAGGAGTACTCTGAATGCCATGCTCCTCCAGCGCTGTGGCACAAAGATTGAGCTTAGCACCCAGTCGCAGATTATGGTCACGGCAGGACAGATGGCCACTCTGCTGTTTGAGGTCACCAACACGCGTTCCGAAGCCGTATATTCCACCATTCAAGTCACCGACGAGCGACGTTTCCTGGTTCAGTTGAATCCAACCAGGTTAGTTTTCATTTTAAGCTTCTTGAAAGAAACTAATGACATGGATCTTTTTATAGATTGAATCTTCGTGCTCAGGAGACGGCCACTGTGCGGCTTACAGTCTTAGTTCCCACTGGAACCTCACAAGGAACCACCGACAGGATTACATTCACGCATTACGGACGCGAAACCACCACAATGGCGGTTAATCTTAAAGTGGTTTCCAGTATAGATGCACAGGTGGGTGGAGAATATATTTTAAAGTACAAAGCATTAAAATCCATTTCCAGGACACCACTGGTCCCACTTTGTCCTGGGAGTTTGGCAGTCGCTGTGACTATCTTACACCCGAATCCCTGAATTGTGGCGAGCGTTTTTGGACTCTAGACGTGACCGCTCAGGACTGGCAGTCCGGCATGCTACGTCTGCAGGCCACACCTCCCGAGGGACTCTTCTACCGGAACTACTACACGGCAGGCACCACGGAGCCCTTGAAAGCCACCTACATGGCCTCCTGCTGCGAGCCCAAAGTATCGTTCGTCGCCTACGACGCGGCTGGCAACCAGAGAAGCCTCACCATCGACGTGAGAGATGTCTATCTAACAGAAGCCGCTATAGCAGCGATATGTCTGGGAGTGATTCTCCTCCTTCTCCTAATCGTAGCCATTATCTGGGGCATCGTGTGGTGTTGCCGGCGTAGGAAAGTGGTCATGGAACTTCCCACCTACAGATCGCACTCCACCAGAAGCATGGAGTAGATTGTTATGTTGTTATTGTACCAAAGTGCGAGATCCTTTCGAAAGGAGTTTAAATAAAATTGCCATTGTTTGACCAATCTTTTCTTAAAGCTCGCGATTTATTTTTGAATTTTTGCTTATGTGGAAACTGACATCTTATCACCGCCTTATCAGCGGCTGGAGGCGCAACAGGTCACCCCCTCTACCACTCGATAGACATCCATCCAACCCTGACCCACTTACCGCGATTCAAGATGCCAGCAATCAGGACGGGAGCCGGAGCAGGTGGCGGGGCGTGGACCACGGGCGGAGCGGCGGGCAGGAGCTGCGGCTTGTTGGGAAAGTCGTCGAAACTCAAACCGGTAACGGAGGCGCTGAGCAGGGGATTTTTCACGACACGCGTCGCGTTTGGGTTTGGATTGTTGTTTACGCGAGCGGACACGTCACCTTTCGATCTTTCCGACATGTTAGCGACCGATTAGCGGCTCTTTTCCACCTTTTTATAAGGGATCGAGATTGTCCAAGAACTTGGCTTGGTTTTAGAGTTATTTTTGGATTAGAGTATCACACCCACGGCAAAGTTTAAAGGAAAAACCAGAGAAAACTTCCAGGCAGGCAACTTGCTGCTGCTTCTTGCCACTGCCATTCACAGCGAACGAGCTTTTGGCCAAGTATGCACGCGTTTCGTGGTAAGCGCTAAGTCCAAAGAAGCAGAGTAAGCAGATTTGATTAATTAAAAAAATATTTATTTAAGTCATTCTAAAATTGAAATAATTCGTTTTAAATTGCTTGTTTGTAGATATAGTATTAGTTCCAATGGCATTGGCTTGAGTGAAGTGTCTCGTATCGAAAGTTCTACTTTTGCGGGGTGGAAACTGCCAAAAAAACACCCACCAAAAAAAAAAAGAAAATTACTCATCGCCAGGATGTCGGGTAATCCTTTTGACAGCGACGAAGACGAGAGTGCAGCCAGTGGCGAGATTCTCGAAGGGTTCCTCTGTCCCATATGCCGGGCGGACCTCAAATCCATCGACACGCTCACGGATCATTTTGCCAGGCAGCATGCCGAGGAGGAGGCCACCCTGAAGACCTTCAAGGACATCTTCGCCAAGGCCAAGAAGAAGATCCTGAACAACTTCGAGGACGAGAGAGTAACTGGTGGAGCTACGTCGTCGGGGAATGGAACTGCATCGTCAGGCGCAAAGAATGGCAATGGAGACCAGAAGGGAACCAGCAATGCTCGTTCCCGCCTGAATGTCTTCAACCATATGAGCAAGCAGCAGGTGGGAGCCGAGTGCTCGCATTTTGAATACTTTCAATCTGTGCGCAATCCCCGACTGGAGCGCTATGCCAGTGAGACAAACAAGCTAATCATCAGGCTGCACCGCCTGCTCAAGGACTTGCCCACGGATTCTGTGCAGCGACGGCAGCATGAGCAGCAAACCGTGGCCTGGCTGGATGGCAGTTCCGTGAAGCTATGCCCGAGCTGCGCCAAGAGCTTCCACATTGCCAGGAGGCAGCACCATTGTCGCCTGTGCGGAGGCATCATGTGCAATGACTGCTCCAAGTTCCTACCCCTAGAGAATGCCTGTAAGTAGTCTACTAAGTCGCGGTATTATTGTTTAATTAAATTTTCCCTCCACAGTACAACTGGCTAGTCTTTCTACCACACGGAGTGAACCTCTTCAGCAACTCCATCAGAACGAACGTGCCATTCGGCTCTGCGAACACTGCCTTTGGCTGCTGGACACTCGAACGGACATGCACGAGAGTCGCACCTGCCGCCCGCTGCTCATGCAGGTCTACGAACAAATCAGGCAGCTCCAGAAGGAAGTCACTCCCGACTTGGACATGTACTTGAAGATAATCAACAGCCTGAACGATGGCGACACCATTTTTACGCTGGCGGACGCGGGTGCTCTGCGGGGCAAGATTGGTCAGGTGGCGGAGACCATGGACATGCGTAGCAAACGCATCCTGACAATCTTTTGCGAGCCAGGGAGCCGGGAGGAAGCTCTCAAAAAGGCAATTCGTCTGGCCTGCATCAAAACCATCAAGGATCGGATGCTATCCTTGCCACCACTGCCGAATGAGGAGCATATACGCGAGATGCAGGAGCGCCGTCGCATGGAGACTCAGCAGCGCATCCTCACCGAGCAGCGTATGGCCATGGAGGCTTTCGAGCGACGAAACCAGGCAGCGATGCTGGCGGGAGGAAGCGCGCCTGCTCCCGAAAGCGGATCCTTTGCCCAGGGGGTAAGTCTTTCAATGGTTTCGGTCTGTCTGATATTAAATTTTAAACAATTCTCCTCCCAGACGGATCTACAATCTTTGAACAATTGGTCGGCTCCGCAGGCAGCCACAAAAGTCACTTTGGACGATCCTCTGATCGAGCAGATCAACATCATCAAAGGCTACATTAAACAGGCTCGCCAGGACATGAACTTCGAGGTGGTGGAGACGCTAGAACTCAATCTTCGCGAGCTGCAACGCGAGGTGTACGAGAGACAACGCCAGTCGCAGGGCAGCTTGCCCGCCTCTTCCTCCGACATCTGATCAGTATCCTATATACTTGTATATATAACCATTCCCGCTTTGACATATTATAGTAATTGATTTCGTTAAGTCGGTGTATATTTGTGCGAAAGCTCGAAAAAAAAGGTAAAGTGTGTGCGTTAGACGACCACTGAGATTGCAATATATCGGTCTGGTCAATAATATCTAGGCCTTGAGACCCACGGCGGCTACCAGAGCCTGGGCCTTGGCAATGTAGGCACCCTCGGCGTCTGACTTGCTCATTCCCTTGCGGTTGTTCCAGGCCTCCCACTTGGCCTTGCCCTTGAAGTCCAGGAATCCGGGCTTATCTGGAATATAATTTTGTTAGATTCGAGTTCCCGCCAAGGACATTTAGCTGCGACAACAACCTGTATTGCAATCTCCCACAGTTGCCTGCTTGTAAAGGCTATAAAGCTCCAGCAGATCATTATCTGAGGGCGTGGCGTTTAGCTTCTTGACGTCCTCGGCCGCCTGGTTGAATTCCTTTTAAATAGCGAAAATAAAGGAAAATAAAACTAATAAATTTTAATGTGTTTTGATAATTTCTAACCTGTGATTCAGACATGTTGACTGAGATGTGTTTTTTAAGCCGGTTTTTCGATGTCTAAATGTGGAAACTGAAAATCATATATTATGAGGTGATGCCAGAGTGTATTTTTAGTCAAGGTGGCAGCACTGTTCTTTGCATCTGGCAACGCTGTATGATTGTAAGCAAACCTCGTATTCAGCACAAGTTTGGACTTGAAAAAATCCAAGCTTAGAAAAAGCTTAGAACACTTTGGTTTTCAATAATACATATTTCGAATACAATTCCCTAAGAAACCGTTAAACTAAGCAATACCATTTTAGAATATGTTAAATTTTGCCAGAGAATGGCTAAACCAACATCACCATTCAGCGCAAAGACAAAAACAAAGACAAAATCAAAAACAAAAACAAAGGCAAGCAAACTGATTCTTTCAAACTGTTTCAAACCTCCAAACGTGTCGGTTGCGCGACGTTCCTGTAAAAATCGAAGCCAAGACAACAATAATATTAACCGACAAACCGTCTAATAAATATGTAAAAATTACAACCATTAGAACGGTGTAAAAGCAGGTGCTAAATGTGAAATGTGAAGAAAAAATCAAGAGCTCGAAAATATTAAAAATACGTGGAAAAAAACAAAGGAATTTCCAAAGCGAAAGTGCCAAAGAGCTCGGTTCGTTCGCGTGTGGTGGTGTGTGAAAGGGTGTTGTTGTTGACATTCGGCTAAAAAATCATTTGGTTGGCTTTGTTTTTGTTTTGACCACCGCCAGAGCTTATGCAAATGTGGTAGGTAATATTATAAAACTTACAGAATTCTTTTGTTTTGCTCGCCCTTAAAACTCTGCCTAGCAACTGGAGTTGCAGCTGGAAAAGGGCGATAACTCGGGAGTATCTTTTGGTGGCAAGTTCAAGCTTTACAAGTGGCAAGTGTAAAGAACAAACACGGAGAAAGTGACAGCCAAATGATTTTCTGAATTAGCACAAGATACAGATACAGATACAGATACAGATACAGATAGGTAAATCAGTGTAAATAACTTTCAATTATGTGTTTACAAGGCGGCGATAAGGGGTGATAA
This sequence comes from Drosophila vallismaia, assembly GCA_035047325.1. Lineage (NCBI taxonomy): Eukaryota > Metazoa > Arthropoda > Insecta > Diptera > Drosophilidae > Drosophila > Drosophila vallismaia. Next base: position 18,420,321 of record JAWNPU010000090.1, on the reverse strand, counting down.
GAGATCTATCCTATCCCCTTCATTGATGGATGGTTTCCTTCCAATTGCCGCGATAACACCGCCTCAAGTTTAACCCACAAGCTCTCAGAGATTAGCCAGGGTCGAGTGGTGGAGTGGAATGGTCGAGAATGCAGTTCCAGTGGAAAAAATATGAATAATATTTAAAAATGTATCTTCTAAGTGAAAATGTATCTTTTAGTAAAAATGTATCTTTTTGTAAATGTGTATCTTTTAGTGAAAATGTATCTTTAAGTGAAAATGTATAGTTTTGTAAAAGTGTATCTTTTAGTTAAGATGTATCTTAGAGTAAAAATGTATCTTTTAGTAAAAAATGTATATTTTTGTAAAACTATATATTTTAGTATAAGTTAATCTTTTAGTAGAAAATATATCTTCTAGTGAAAATGTATCTGTTAGTCAGCATAAGAAACAATTGAAGCTGAAAGATACATTTGTTTAATCCAACAAAAAGGCTATTAAAAACATGATTTTTCTGGGAATCTTTGTTTGCTGGAATGGTTTTACTTTACTTGAAAAGTCTACGAAAAGTCTCGTCGTATTTTTGTCTCGACTTTTTAATAATTCAAACGTAATTGCTATTAATTCAACTGCAGTTGTGGGTAAAAAACTGAATATGTAAACAAGAGACTCAGCCTTATCAGCTTTCTTTCCCGCTGCACTCGCACTTGGGGCATGTGGATGAGAGTCCACGGTCGGTTGTTTGTTGTTTGAGGCAAACCGGAGACCTGGCGGCATTTGTTTGTTATTTACATTCGCGGCTTTAAGAAAGGTAGTCAGGTGACACAGGGGCAAAGCTATTCAGTTTTCCACCGATTCTTAAGCGAAATACTGTTGATTTTTGTGGTCCCCTTCCAAAAATATTGAAAAACGGATAAAAATTACAATATGGGGAAAATCGATGGCTATATCTTTGTCAATATTCGTCCGATTATTAAGCGGAATACCTTAAAAGATCGAAAAGATGGATCGATTCCCTTTCAATCTGCATCAAAATCTTGCAACAAATTATTTTTTAGATTTTTTGTCAATTTTTCTGATGGATCCCCTTCCAAAAATAATGAAAAACGGATGAAAGGGACAATATGGGGCAAATCGATGGCTATATCCTTGTCAATATTCATCCGATTCTTAAGCGGAATACCTTAAAAGATTTGTGGATCGATTCCCTATCAATCTGCATCAAAATCTTGCAACAAAATATTTTTTAGATTTTTTGTCAATTTTTCGGATGATCCCCTTCCAAAAATATTGAAAAACGGATAAAAAGGACAATATGGGGCAAATCGATGGCTATATCTTTGCCAATATTCATTCGATTCTTAAGCGGAATACCTTAAAAGATTTGTGGATCGATTCCCTATTAATCTGCATCAAAATCTTGCAAGAAAATATTTTTTATATTTTTAGTAAATTTTTCCTTGCAATAATATATAAAAAAAAAGTCATGGGAAAGACAATGTGGACCAAGCAGATGGCTATATCTTTTCCTATATTAATCCGATTCCCATGCGGAATATCTTAAACGATTTGTGGATCGATTTCGAACCAATATGTATTATATCAGAAGGCTCTGAAAATTGAGTTAATTAAAGCAAATGTGAAATCCTTAACCTGATTGCTTTGCGTTTACTTTGGTGCATTCTATCCAATTTGACTTTTTCCATTGGCTTTTGCATCGCTTGTTGCTTTCGCAATATTTGCAATCAATAAATGACGCATTTTATTTGGTGGAACCCGTAACCCACAACCGCGCCGGTCTACTATATATTAGATTCGCGGCATTATCATGGCTTGGGAACCTATACAGACTCATACGTACATATTTGTTTTTAAATGAAACACAAAATAAAATAACTTGATGACTTCATGAATATATTTAAACACTTGCCTACTAAACGAGTATATTCCATCGATTTTCTGTCTTGACTCATTTTTATTATAATTGATTGTTGATTCGATCAAAGTATTTGAACTCTGATTCCTTTTTATTGCTACATTAAATTCGTAAGCGAAATATTGTTATGATTTGCGGCTATTAGCCTTTGAAATGGTTTTGGGTAATATTTTACAGAAATGTATTGGAATATAAACAAATGAAGCCATTCAGGATGTTGATTAATTGGTTGCCAGAAACGGTAAAGCTACATCATTAGTTCTCATTTCGTTTATCGAAAGTATCTTTTGTGATTACTTTTTGGCTGTCCAAAGAGCGAAAATGTTGTTGCAATTAGTTTATGTTGCCCTGACTTGTGCAACCTCGGAAAAGTTCTCCGAAAACCCACCGCCCACCTGCCACCTGCCACCCGCCACAAGCGCCGTCAACAAAATTTTGGCACAAGAAAATTTCACTTTTATTGTGGAGAGCAAAACCAGCCAAGCGGCACAGAACAGCCACATTTACCTCCTTTTTCGGCTATACTATATAGTATATAGTATAGATAGCGGGAGTGGATCTTTTGGGGAAGATGGGAAGCCAACCCAGGCCCAGGCACAGTCACAGTCCCAAACCCAGACCCAGACCCAGGCCAACCGCATTTGTAAAACTGCAACAGCTGCAGTTATTTTTCAGCTTGTTTTGTTTGTCGCTCGACGATGCCACTGCAATTTTTCTTTTGTCTTCCTTTGCCCCAGCACCCCGATGAGCGTCTCTTTGGTCCTGTTAACATATTTGATTTTCGATTTTTGGCCAGACCTTAGCCCGATTCCATATATTGAAATGCCATATGGAGGAAATGAATTCACGTTCCCAGGCCAGAGAGGAAGATAGTTTGTGGACTAACTAAACCAGGATATTCAGCTTTACAGCCTCTAGAAATGGTTTTCATATTTTCCTTTCTTTAGATTGGTTAAAGGATAAAAAGGTTTACTTATTTTAACCACAAAACTGCCCCACAAGCATGCCTTAAAGGTGCATTTCCAAATTGACTTCTTGTCTTCTTTTTTATCCGGTTCAGCACCCCCATAACTCCGGTCCACCTGTGACCCTTCAGAAGGACCCTTCTCCCAGGTATGTATCTATCAGGATGCACTTCCCTGGGTAGATAGATAGACGGCAGCAGATGTTATTGTTTCGTTTCGGTTTCCCACTTACCTGCTCCTTGGCCTTTGCCTCTGCCTTTGCCTCGTCGTGGCCTTTTTTGAACTAAAATATTTCAACAAAACTCTGCCGCCAGAGGCGAACTAGAAACAAAAACACAGAAAAAAACCAGTACGAGTATAAAACAAACGAATTCCTCAACAATTTGTGCGTTGTTGCGTCATCGCATGCGGAAAAGTATCTGTATATAACCCCTTGTACGATATATAAAGCAATATATAAGCTGATATGTCTGGGAACCATAAAACAAAACTCTAGCTTTGTACGAGTCGGGTTTTCGGATTTTTAGTCATTTGCCGGTTCCGTCCACAGAACTTGTTTCTGTTGTATTTTAACGCTTTTATCGCATACACGTAGAAACGAATTATAAAATTTTATATAATATGTGGATTCTGCTGTCACTGCTTCCAAATGGTTTAATTAAATTTTAGTTTTATCGCCGACAGTTTTATTTTGTATCAGAAGAGAAATTAATATTACTTTGCGTTCCCCTTGGCCGGCTTATCGGCTCGTATTGTGGGTGCGGGAGCTTGCAATCGAAAAAAATAATATAAATTCGCAGTAGAGGCACATCGCATTTGTATCTAGACATAGATATAGATATACTCGTATATATGGATATATTATTTCTATTTCTAACAATAAGTAGCACGAATAGGCGGCTGCTTGGCTTCTCATGCGTAAATGTTTGCTATTTTTTCCCACTGATTCCAATTCGAATTCAAATTCTCAGGGACGTGCGACCAAGTGTGAGCCTGAAACCTTTTCTCCCTGCAACTATCATAACTCGATCTCAACTAAGTCTTTACAAAATGTGCAATGACGCGATGCTTCGTTGCTTGTCAGGAATTTATTTATAAAGAACAATTTTTGCCTGCTCTAAAACAGGCAAAAAGGGTCAAGAATTTGGTCAGAATTTGGTATGAAACTTACAATATAAGGAATTCAATTTGGTAAAAATACAGCCGAGACACACGACCTGTTGACTCAACTACAATATCCATCAAGTTCAAAGCAAGTTAATGTCAGGTCGTAATCCTAAGGACCTCCCGCCAGGACGACAACGAAATATTCTATACAAAAACTGTTGCGTGCCTTTTCCTTCGAAAATGGTAAAAGGAAAGTTGGACAAACTATCCTGTTGATGTGCGATGATGAATGAAATAAAAATATGACATTCCACTGGCTTTCAGCCGAAAGAGTTTCCACATGGATGGGGGAGCTGGTAGTTGGTAATGAAATTAGCAAGTGAAGCGCTCCAAGGAGCTCTTTTTTATGACAGAGCAAATGAAATGGAAAGTGAAAATGACCGAGCTGAAGGATAAATTCGTGACTGGGCAGTCCTTTTGCCATTTCGCTACATTTGTCACTATTAATGTCGCGTTTGCTGGCCGCTACAATTTTCTGGGCGGAGTAATTGTCACGAGGAGCGTCGTGACAGTACGTGCCTTTCAAATAGATTAAAAAATACCAAAAGGATACAGGATAAAGAGCTAACAATATCACTTAACTAACTGTTTCGGTTCGAATGCATCAAAAGCTATCCTTTTGCTCCTGACGCAGATACGCGGCACACATGGCGGATGTGTAATATGCTCTGACAGGTCAAACAGAGAGCCGCGTTGCACATTTTATGATATTTGGTCGCTTTGGAGAATCCACAGGCCCCCGACTTGTGCCACTTTGTTGTCGATGCTCGTGTGCACAGCTGGTGCACCTTACCATGGGCCAAAATCGCTTAACGCTTTGTAAAACTATATGGGCCGTGTTAAAAGCCGAGTTTCCAGTTCAAGAAATAACAGAAGAATCTGCTATTGTATTAGGTTTATTTCAGGTGAGAAAATAGTTGCTAAAAATAGTCTTTTATGGAGTATAATTCCTGTTTCCAAGTTTTTACCATTGTGCTTCTCAGCGGGAGCCTTTCGGGGGCTCGGCTACAAAGATAAATGTAGGCCAAGACCAGAGACGAATGCCCCCATGGCCGCCGCCTGCCTCCTGGCTGTCACTTTGAGTGAAACGAAGGCGTTGGCCACAGCTTGTGGGGCCATTAGCTCGCTCCCCCCTTTGCTGACCATCTCTATCCATGTGAGGGGTCGCAACCACTTTGAAATTAATTTCCCTTGTGAAATTTACGTACACGTTATTGTAAGAATTGCCCTTGCCTGCCCCTCGGTCTGCATAAAAGATTACAAAGTGCTGGTGCTAGGGAGGGGACCGCTGCAAGTGACCCAAATCTTGTCCAGATGGCATGGAATCCCTTTCCCGATTCTCGGTATTCTCTATTTCATTTGAAATTTATTTCATATTAACCATTAATTGTATGATTTAATTATCAGGTCTTTGTTCAGTAATGCGGGTTGATTTCTTGCGAGGTTCAATTTCTCTTCAATGACCTTTTGAACTAAATGATGTTCCAAGAATATTAAAAGTTAATCTGTAAACCATGGGGTATACCACCCATTTTAGTGACCCATTTTAAGTGCAGATTTCCTTGTCGTGTTTTAGTTCCTTGAAAACTCAATTTTAAAGGAGAATTGCATGTGAAATTGTGCTCCTTTCATGGACGAGCTTTCTTGTCAAACGCACACGAGGAATGTTAAATGAACTTTTTTCTTCCATTATTTTCCCGACTCCCGCTCATTTTAAACGAGAATTGCGTGTTTTTAAGTAATTATGCTTTGATTCGTGGATGGTTTTTATACTTTTTGTATGGCTCCCGCCGCCAGCCTAGCAACAAGGGGTTAACAATTGTCAGAGTATTGACATTGACTGTCATCAGAAGAGTGACGTCAGCAGCAATTGCAGCGACCAAGGGAGGTGGTTGGATTACTCCAAGCCCACGACAACAAATCGCACATTACGAGGTTCTAAAAAAATACCAAACTAAAACACTAAAAATAGAGCAAGCTGGACATTGCAAAGAAAAGCTTGAGCTCTCCTCGATGGACATTCGCAATTAATGTGGAACTAATGACCCCAAGACACGCGCCAGGGTAGAATAGTTACATAAAAAAAAGCAGACTAACTGGACGGGGATTAGGTGACTTTGTCAACGCTTTTCCTGCTTGCATTTTGGCATTTAAGAAAATAAAATTGCAAATATTTGAGAGAGACCGAGACGGTGGATGCCAACGCCCAGACAAAGTTCAAGTGGCTGGCGGACTTGGCAATGAGGCTGGACTAATGAATGCCAAAGGGGTTGGATGAGTCAGTGGGGGTCATTCTGAATCCAAGCCAAGAAGAAGGTCGCCACGATATCAGACTTACAATTTAGATATTATACTTTCTTATTCATTTTAGAGAATTGCGATAAGACAACTTAGTGTTTTGGGTTATTCAGAATCATAAATTATAAACCCAGAAAGTACAAACATTTTCAATATCACGTATACGCCCAGTAGACCTCATCGACTCTGCATTTCATATGCAATAACCATGACAACGAGGGCCACATTGGGAATATCATGGCGACATTGAAGTGTCCAATTCACAAGACGAGCAACTGTGTCAAGTTAACCCAATGAACGAACGCACATGCAAATTCCTTGTACGTTCTATTGAACGAAAAAGAACAATAAACATTTCGATCAAATCGGAATAGAAATCGAAATCGAATCAGCAACAGGCCCAGGCCAGTTGGCCGTTGCCAACAGCTGCTGTCTTCTTGATACAAACCATAGCGAGCTAGCTAGTCCATGATGTCAATCCAGAATGAATTCCCCATATAATAATAATACTTGTATCATATTATAATGCCAAAAAGCAGAAGCAGCTCCGCAATCAGCGATGCGTGTATGGAAAATGAATTAGTGGCAAAAGGCACGCGGCTAACCCAGCTCTGGCATTCCATTCTGGTATTCATGGCCAATGGGGAGATGGTGCCGGAATGCCTTTATGCCTTTATGCCAAAGCTGGAGTCCATGGAGAAGCATAGAAGCAACACGTGTCTCGTTTGATTTTGATGGAACGATGCGACGTGCCCTGTTCTCCTCTTGAGGGGAGAAAATGCTTTGATTTTGCTTGAATTACGATTTTCGGGTGAATGCCTAGAACAGTAACAGAAAAAGTTCTGATTCAAGATGGGAATATATAGTTTTATACATAGTTTCATGAAAGAGATTGTATTCTAACCTCATCCTTTTTTTTGTATCTTTTATCTTTCGTATACAAACGTTTTTTTCTGTGATTCATCAGCATTATTGTGCCATTAGACATCTGTTCAGACATAAACAAGTATTCCCCCGAAACCCCCACAACAACCGGCATTTATTTAGCTAAAATAGAGTACTTTTTACTGTTTTTATGCCTACCACTATTCTGTTTTTTATCGCCATTAGGGGTTCTCCGGTCTCCGGTCTCCGGTTGTTGTGGTCGGATATATTTTTTCTGTCTAGCTGAAGCTGTTTGTTTGCCCTATGGGGTGTGGGGTATGGGGTGTGGGGTGTATGGGGCTTAGGTGTGGCACCACTCGAGGTTTGTCGGCTCGTCATGCCGGCTGCGAGCCCTCCCCCTTTCTCGGTCATGTTTTCGCCTCTCTTATTAGGCCACATTATGTCGGATATATTTGCGTTGGAGGCGTTGTCGGCGTTCTCGTCGTTGTTGGCGTTCTCGGCGTTGTTGGCGTTCTCGGCGTTGGCGGTGTCATTTCCCCAGCTCTTCTCCGGTTGCTCTATGCGGGTCTCATTGTTGTTCTTGTTAACCGAGCCAAAAAAAAAAAAAATGAAGAATTAAAAAGTTTTGCACATGCCAAATTACGTCATGGCTCTTGATCTTTTTTTGTGCAAAAATTAGCCGATTTGTTTTTATTTTCGCCTTTTGAATGCTGAATAGTATTTGTGGCATCGGGTCAGAATCTGATATTATCCAACTGGGCTAGCTTTTAATTTGAATGAGTCTGTAAACAAATACAAAAGCAGATAAACTTCAATGAAAATATGAGAAATATGTGCTAATACGATGCCAAATAGAACTTCACAAGTAAAGGCTAAACATGAATCACTGGAATGATTTTTAAGAGAAAAATGTATTCAGAGTTCCTACATAAAAAAGTCTACTATATTTACCTCTACTTATAATTTATTCATCGTATTATAGTATTCTCCTCGGATTTATTTCTTTGTCGCAATGGTTTCTGCACCATTAGTTTAAACTGAATTCAAATAACTGCCACATTATGGGCCATTGAATGTCAATTACACGTAAGCCGTAGAGTGTCTGCGACCTGCTTGGCCCCTTCCTGGTTTCCTCTAATCGCTGGTCGGGCACTCCCAGCTCCTACTCCTTGTTCCCAGCTGGAAAATGTGAAAAGCGGAAAAGGAAAATTGAAACTAACCCAACCCAAGGCAGGATAGCGTGCGGCCACTGACCTACACGCCCACTTTTTGGCCTCCGCTTGATTTTATTTCACTTTCTGGCTTTCTGGTTTTTTTTTTCGCCAGTCTTAATTAAAAGTGTGTCAATGTTTATATCCGTAAGTTAGTTTGGGGTCTTAAACTTTGTTCTTGTTCGGGGGGGATTCGCTTAATTAGGCGCCAGCCAAGTTAAAGCCTTTAAGCGCTCGGCTGGCGGAGCAACAGGACAGAAGCCCCTTGACAGAAATAGAATTTATCATTTATTTCTGTATTTCTCTATTCTTACAGCTGCTCTGCGCTGCTTGTGGCAACAAATTGCACTCGAAGCTGAGGCTCCTATGAATGCTTCTGCGTCCGGGTTGGAGTCTGAGTCCGGAGTCGCAGCTGGGGGAGAAGCAACGTGAGCTCCGGACGGAGCGGGAGCCGGCAACGGAGACTGGAGCATCCGCATCCGCATCCCCGTCAAAATGGCCTTCAGCTATGCGTGCCTGGTGCTGCAGCGCGTCGTCGTGCCGGCGGTGCTGGTCCTGGGTAAGTGCAAAAAGGCTTTGTCTATCAAGCCACGTTCTCCAACTGTCGAATTACCATCAATCGAACAAATAACTTTTCAAAGTTGTTACAAAAATAAACTTCCTGGCTTTAAAATACATTTCTCTTAAAGAATATATGTTAGTTTCAAGTAGAACTAAAAAGGATTATTATAATTTCCTTGTTATCCTTTACAGCTGCCCTGATGCGGCCTGTGGGCATATCCTTCGTGTACATGCTGATGTTCTTCATGTCACCCTTCGTGCCGCTGGCCACTCGTCGCAACTTCAAGGGATCCGTGACCGCCTTCTTCCTCATCCTCTTGGCACTGAGCACTCTGGTCCTGCTGGGTCACATAACCCTCCAGATACTGGCGGTCAGCGTCACCCTGCCCATCTACAACTGTTCCTTCAGCGAACGGCTGCTAAGGCACATTGGCTTCGTCAGCTTCATTGATCTGAAGTGGGTTTATCTGAAAAATATAGATGGTATATCGTTTTATAATTTTGATTAATTTTCGTCAGGCCCGTGGCCATTATTGAGTGGCTGGCACCTGAGGTCCTAGTCTTTGCCACTTCCCTGGGTTCCTTCCTCACGGTGAAGCGTGTGGCTTCCCAGACTCCCATCAGTTCCGAGCAGCTGGAGAACGGCGAGGTGCCCGAAGGCCAGCCGGATAATGCTCAGGCCAATCCCCCGCCCACCACAGATGCCAATGGCGGAGATGTCCAGCAAGCCACGGCCACCACGCCGTTGCAACAGCAGCAGCAGCAGCTCAGGAAGCGGGTTTCCATGATCAGCCAGCACATCCATTTCGAGGGATTGATCAAGATCTGTAAGTAACGAAACAAGATGTTTGTTTTGTATTATTTAATGGCATTGAAAAGGGATAATATTCTTTTCCTCAATTCCTTTGAATCCTAGACAGCTTTTCAATAAAAATTCATCAATGAAATGTTTTTTCACCATCGACAGCGCCCCTCTTCTGCCTGGCCACGCTTTTCTTTGCCGCGGTGCTGCGTCCTTCGGTCCCTGGTGGCTTCTATTTTCTCATTTTCCTCCTGGCCGGCACTTACTGGGCAACCTGCCAAACTTTGCAACGGTGCGTGCCCCATCAGCGCAATCAATTTCGGGCTTGCTGACTTTTTCATTTTTTTTTGCTTTCTCGCACCTTTTGATACAGGGGCTTTGCATTGCTGCTCCGCTTTGTGATGGTCGTCCTGGTGCTGCACTCCCTCTCCATCGTGTCCTATCAGACCCCCTGGATGCAGGAGCACCTCAATCATACCACCCTGACAGCTCGGTAAGTTCAATGAGGTGAAGGATTCGCTCTACCACAAATCCTGTCATGAATTCCTTTTCATCTCTTTCGCTCGGACAGTTTGATTGGACTGGAGCCTCTGATTGAGTCCTACTGTGCATCGGATATACGGGTCCTGTTTTATAACAACACCTTGTATCTGGACTCCTACCTCAATCCCTTTGCCCTGTTCTTTGCCTACTTTGCACTGGCCTTAACCACCAAGCATCTGATCAAGCCACGGGTAAGTACCAATGGGAAATCTCAAAGTCCTTCAAAATATCGATTGAACAGATTAATGAAACATCGTTTTTCGGAGTCATAGCCAGAAAAATAACAAGACTGAACGCCAGTTTAAGGTTTTACTAAATAAATATTGGGATTCCATAACTATTTATTATAAAACTTCTTTAGTTTGGGAGTAAATCACTAAAAAAGTTTAGATTAATATACCCCTGCAGATGGCATTATAATAATGATATATATTCCTGATTCGGATTACATATCAAATTCTTATTTGGATAATATTTAGAGTTAGTTATTAAGTTATTAAGCCTCTTTTTTAAATATTCTAAAGACTTTTTTGGAGTAATAGTTTTGGCTTTACCCAATGTAAGCTTTCCTTTCTGGTTACAAAATCTGTTCTAGACTTTGTGTTAACTTAAACTTTGTGATGAGAAACTGTAGTTTTCAGTCTTCCCAAAATAAAATCTGACTAGTTTTATAATATATATTATTCGCTCTCAATTTCTACTCCACTTCTGCTGCCTCTCAAATTCGGAAAAATCACTAAATTTCCTTTTTTTAACATTTAACACAACATTGCCGCACGCCGACAAACCAAAAACACACTAAACACTTTTAAAACCTAACAAAAACTCGTCACTAACACCACACTTGACCCACTGAACCACCGCTGGCATCGCTGTCACTGCTGGCACTGCTGGCACCGCTGGGCAGCTGGAAACGAAACCCGCCACCGCCTTTGGGCAGCAGCTAGATTGCAACAGCAGCAACATCACCGGCAACAACACCGGCAACAAAGTCAACCGCCAGCTATCGCTGCTGACCTCGCAGACGACCCGCGGTCGCCGGGACGGGTCCTTCACTGGCGGAGGTGCCACTACCACCACAACCACCACCACAGCCACCTCCGCGACATCTGCCACCGCAATTCGAAGTCAGCGCTTGAGTGTAAGCGAGCGGGAGGAGATTAGGTTTTGTTTCCATTCGGGTGCGGTGTGTGAATGTGAAATATTTTTAAGAGGATTAGGATTTATGAGCTGGACAATGCTCCAGAATCCCTCTAAGCCAGCTTTTGTTTTACGAGGGAGGGAGGGGCTAAAGCAATCACAGATAAGGAATCCAAATGGAAAAGCTTAAATTTTCCTTATCCTGCAGCATGCAAATGTTTTTGTTAGTCAATATGAATAGAAATGGAAGTTAATTCTTTGAAATCGAGAACTGCTTTGAATTACAGAGAATATTTATTGGGTTAAAATGAATAGTTTATACAAATAATGCTTAAAAGGAGGTAACCAGTAAATCCTAAACACTAAATGCAATTAGTGAAACCTGAACTAAAACTAAACTAAATGTTTGTCTGTGCTTAAACTCTTAACACCGCGAAGCTCCTTCCAATTATAGATGTCCTTGGTGCTTTCCCCGACTTTTTAGTTTATCTCGTTATGGTTTTCTTTTGATTTTTGTTTATGCTCTCTCTTTTATTACTTCCGCTTTAGGTTTCTTTGCGCCGTGATCAGCGTGCTACGTTGAATGAACCGACTGAGACGACGCCTGTACGTAAACTAACTCCACTTTGCGCCCCAGATCCTCCTTCAGATCCGCCTCCTTCCTGCCCAAACTAACCCTAACCTGAAATCATTAGACTAGAGCTAGCTATCTCAACTCTGTGTATCTATCTATCTATCTATTTTCGTTACCAATCTTTGTCATTTGTCGATGTAAAAGTGTTCTTGTCTAACATCCATAGCGATCTAGAGTACTAAACCCGCTAGTAATCTCCTACAAGTCATTCGACATCCTAACCAAATGTACTATAATCTAAGCATATGTAACTACTAACCAATCGCGTAAGTGTGAATGTGTTCCGTGTTTTGGGCCATAAAGCACCGCAGTTTGCGATCCCAATTAGTTTGCAATTCTCACCCGGATAGTAACCAGTTAACATTTAAAACCAAACACCCGTAGATGCCCTAGAACTCTAGACCTCGTATGTAAATATCTAAATTAAAGAGTCAAACTTTCCTTTGTGTGTCTGTTATTTCTACTCATTATTTCAACGATAATTAATAAATTGAAACCACTTCTTCAGTTGGTACGACAGAGCACTCGAAAATCTCGTACCCCTCAACCTCTGGAGGGTGCATCCTCAGTTGCTCCCGCTTCGACTCAGCGGGGCAATGACATCCAGATGGACTCCATGGAGCAGCGATCGGAGCAGGAGAACACCACCACCTCCATCCTGGATCAGATATCCTATGGGTTCGTCAGCGTGGGCGGTTTCATCTATCAGAACAGCTATATATTCACCAATATCCTGATGATGGTAGGTCACGAAATAAAATATTAATAGTAATACATATATAAGGAATGATTTTTTCCCTAGGCCTGGTCCATTGTCTACCACAGCTGGCTGACTTTCGTGCTGCTTCTCTGGGCCAACGTGCTCTGGATGATCCCCAATCAGCGCAAGGCCATGATGCGTTCCAGTCCCTTCATCGTGCTCTATACCGAAGTGCTGCTGGTTGCCCAGTATATATACGGCATGGACCTGGATAACAGCGAACTGCCCACGAAGGTTTCCGTAAGTGCAGATCACTAAACTGAAGCTGTAAATTGGAGTTAATTAAATTATATATCGGCAGACGGCGGGCATTAACCTGCAGCAGATTGGATTCGAGCGGCCCAAGGAGAACCAGATGCGTCCGTGTGTGCCACTAATCGTAAAGACTGCCTTCGTTCTGATGTTCTGGGTGACGTCGCGTCAGTTCTTCAAGGAGAAACGTGATCGTCGGCGGGACAGCACACTGGCGGACATTATTGCCCCGCTTCAGATAACCGTGGGATCAGCCGGATCCAGTTACCTCATCAACGACGGCAAGAAGACCTCAAAGTTCCTAAAGAAGGCTGGCGATGTGATCAAGAATCTGCTGGTCCGGCTTTGGATTTGGCTCCTGGTGCTGGTGATCTTTTTGTGTGCGATCACCGGCGAGAATATGACGGGCTTCCGCATCTGCTACATGGCCCTGTTCCTATTCTTCTTGCTGGTCTTTCAGTCATCGTCCAAGGCCTGGGTTAAGATCATGTACGGCTTCTGGCTATTTCTGATCTTCTACGCAATGTCCATACTTATATTGATCTATACATATCAATTCGATAAGTTTGATACATACTGGAATGACTATCTCAATGTGTCCAAGACGCTGTAAGTGTTTTCTTTTCAAAAATTGCAGAGCAACTGGTTAAATAGATTTGATTTCTTTCTGCAGACAAAACGATATTGGACTCAAGCGGTATCAGACCAAGGACTTGTTCCTACACTTGGTCTCGCCCACAATCATTGTTATCCTAACCGTAATCCAGGTTCATTATTTCCACAAACGTTTCATCGCCTCGCTGCAACAGCAGCCGACAGCTGGCGGCTCTGCATCTCAGAAAGCCACGGAGACAACTGCCCTGGAACCAGCTCCCTCAAAGCGGCGGGGAAGTGCCAATTCCCTGCGACGGTCGCAAGGACCTTCGGCCGATGCTCCCCCAGGTGCCACCACAGATTTCGAGACTTCTGTCCGAGATTTGGTGCGCATTTCGTTCCGCAAAATCAAAAACAAGTCCGAGTACATATTCAAGAACTTCAAGGACGTCTTTTGGCGCTTCCTGGAGCTGCACATCATGAAGGCCGTCTACATAGCTGCCTTTGTCTGCAGTGTCAGCGAAGTCTGTGTCCTGCACATTGTCTTCGTGGGCTTCTGTGTGCTGGGCGCCACGTCGCGGAAAGCTATCCAGGTGGTGATCAGTCGTCTCATTTCGTTCATTGTTACCATAATAGTGCTGTCGAAGATGATCTACCAGATCGAGTACCTCAGTCACTCTCAGTACAACGTGGTTTGCGTGAGTAAAATAGTTTTATTGAAAACAAAATCAGTTAATAGCTTTTTTTATTCGCCTATAGTCGGATAACCGCACCGCCAACAATGCCGAATGGGTGGGCCTCACCAAGGCCGACAAGCTGGAGGGTGGCCTGATGAGCTTGCTGCGAACTTACATCATTTACATGGTAATTGTGACCATGCACGCCGTGATCACCTTGCGCCAGCTGCAAATGCGAGTAAAGATCGGGGCCCTGAATGCCCCGCCTACCAAGCTTCTGTTCCCACACATTGTTCGAGCCGATGCTGAGAAGGATCTGGTGGGGCTGGTCAAGTATCTCCTCAATTTTGGCTTTTACAAATTTGGAATCGAGATATCGCTGATCGCGTTGGTCTCCACCATCACATATCGTCAGGACATTGTAGCCGTAGTGTATGCCCTATGGCTTGTGGTGCTTCTGCTGCTTCGGCGTTCTCAGTGTGCCAAGATCTGGGGCGTGTTCCAGGCCTTTTTTGCCATTTCCATATTGACGCAATACGTTGTCTTGGTGGGTCTGCCGCCGAGCTCTTGTTTGGGTAAGAAAACGCTGGTAAATTTATGAAACTTCCTTTAACTAGGATGGTTTATCTTTCAGTTTATCCCTGGGACAAGGATGCCTTTGGCGAGAGCATTCAACGCTGGACCATGCTGCCAGGAGCTCTGCACTTCAACCATGTGCCTAAGTTGATATTCGATTTCATCGTGTTGATTATCCTGAACCGCCAGAAGAGCATCTTCTGCATAGAGCAGCGTTATGCCAGCAGCGATGACTATCCCGGTGGCAGCAACCGCAGTGTCATCTCGGACATTGCCCAGCTGGGACGAGTGCCATTCGACAATCCCACCCACGACTTCTGCTCCTACATCCGCAACTACTCAGATATACTGAAGAATGGAGTGTTGTGCGGCTTCTACTGGTTCACCCTGGCGGTGGTTTTCCTGGCAGGCACCAATATAGCGGATCTGCTCGCCCTTGGCTATCTGATCGGAGCGTTTGTCTTCCTGTGGCAGGGCTCTGATTTCTATTTGCGGCCCATCACCACCATCATTAGTCGCTGGAAGTGGCTACTGGCCTTCAATGTGACAAACATCCTGATCAAGACGAGCTTCCAAATGGCCGGCTGCCTGTTCATGACACCCCTGACCACGCACTGCTGCTGGTTGGTTCACATGCTGGGCATCACCTGCACAAGCAATGTGCCAATAGTCGTATTGACTGAGGACACTCTGCAGCCGGGCGAGTGCCCCAGGATCACGCACCAAGTTGTTCTTCTCTGGGACACCATTTGCTTTGCCTTCATCATCTTCCAGCTGCGCATCTTCAAGTCGCACTACTTCTGTCACATCATAACCGACACAAAGGCCAACAACATCTTGGCCTCGAGGTATGTTTGCTGGATGATCTTTAAATTTGGCCAACTAATTAATGTATTTGACTTCTTACAGAGGAGCTGACATCATTGAGAGCCTGCGGCAGAAGCAGATTACCCATCGCCACGACCACGAGAAACAGGTTCTCCATAAAATCAAAAGGAAAATGGAACGCATCCGGGCTACCCAACAAAAGATGCTCCGTCCGCTGGACAAGCAGACCCACTTCGATGGTAAGTTATCCCAAAAACATATTTTTTTTTCAACTCCGCGAATCTTTTTGCTATCTTATTTCGCGTTCCGTGTTTTTGCAATTTCCCATTTTTGAATTTTTGACGTTGGAAATTGTCGCGAGTGTGTTAATATTTAATTTTTGAACTTCGAAGGGCAACCAACGCCCGAGGTGTCAGAGGTGGCGCCTTTGGCCCACAACAGCAGCTTTACCTCATGCCAGGGTTCCGGTTATCTGACCCCGGACGAGCAGAGCTCCTCCAACTCGACCAGCAACTCCTCTCCAGCGAGAGCATCAATTCTTTCGAGTAGCCACAGTGACAGCATGGAGAGCGTGGACAGTGCGGATGCCGCGGTTATAATTGAACCGGAAATCAATGTGATGGAGTGCGACGAGATTGGGGACTATGTGGATGTACAGTCGGTCAGTGAAGAGGACACCACGGTGGCGTTGCCCACGATGCGTCTGCCAATTGCTGTTACAGTAGCGGAATCCTCAAAGCCCACCACGCCAAGCACAGAGGCGTTGTCGGCACTCTTGACCGAAGGATTTCTGGAGCCAAAGAGGATCTCCCTAGGTCTGGCTCCGTCGGAGGTCAGTGCCTCGGTCAACGTACAAACTCTGGCCCCTCCGCTGGCCGCCTATGCCACAGCCATGGCCTCAAGCGCAGCCAGTTCTGTATTGTCATCTACTCTGACTCCCAATCTGCGACGGGAACATCGCCGCCAATCGTCTACCAATGCAGCGGTGTCCTGGAATGAAACCGTGTCCATCAAGAGATCGCCCCTGAAGAAGCAAATGGTAATGTGGGGGAAATCAAACATATCTAAGGAGTTACAATTACTAGAATCTTCTAAAACTCTTGATAAACAGTCGGCGGACAGTCGGGAGGAGGTGGTGACCATGCGGAACAAGGCGCTGCATCGCCGCCACCAGAGCATGGGAAACGCCAGCTATTCGCTGGACGAGGCTTCCCACTACCAGAACCAGAGGAAACGGCTCTCGAGCAACCTATCCGGCGTCAGGGACGAGACTGCCCTGCGATTCGCCCAGCGACCGCACAGCTGGGGACCCGTGGGTACGGTCAACTATATGGAGTCCCTGATGTGTGCCTTCTATGAACCCTCACTGCTGCATGGACCATGTATTGGATGAATCTTTTCTCTTAAAATATAACATACTTTTGCTAATCTTCAAAGAAACTCTGTACAAAAAACTTTTGTTCGATGTGCCATGCAATTCAATAAAACCGGTTGGGGTCGTGTGTTTTGTGACCCCAAGAAACTGCCTTTCTGGGTTTGACCTTGTAAATAACACAGAATTTTATACAATATCAACTTTTCTATATAATATAATACTACTTCTTCCAATTAATGAATGAAGGATGCGCAATCAGAGTCCTGGGCGCTTCTACAAGTGTAAAATAAAAGCCTCTACGAAATTCTAAATGTGATTTTTGAAGATCTCAAAGGCGGCTATTAAGCCTTCGATCTGCATGACCAAAACCAAAAACAATTGTCAGATTTTCTAAATTTTATTCTATATATTTTCTTTTCTCAAAATGATATGGAATCAATTTGATACTTTTTTTACTTTCGCTTTCACCGAATGCCCTGGGCTGGGTTATGAAATATAGAATTTAAATATCCAAAACATCGGCCAGCCGTTGCTAGATTTATTTGTTGATTTCCTTAAAACAAAGTATATATATTTGTTCTTTATTTACTTTACTTTTTATTTATTTTGATTTGGTTTTTGGTTTATTTTTTAGAACATGGTTATCCACTTCCTGCACCCACAGTACGCAGAAGGAAGGAAATTAAATTACATCCACATGGTAAAGTTTTTATTTGTTGTGCCTTATTTGTTCGTTATATAAAAAATCGTACTATATAAGCTGCCCCCCATTCCAATGTATATAAAATTTCTGCATGCCGAAGTTCTGTGTGCTGCTACTTTGTAAATTGAATGCGAAAAGAAAACCCAAACCTAAAACATAGTCAATATTTACTTATAACCATCTAAATGTTGTTGAACATCGTAATTAAAGCAATCTTGCCTTTAAATTTACATAACTAATAATGTTCGATATCCGCATTGAAGCTACACGTGCTGGGGATTACTATATGTTCGAGGAGATGGACGATAAGTTTGAACTGGACTTGATACACGATGAGATTGACTTCCTGGAGGAGGAAAACATCACCGAGAGCGAAATGAAGATGCAACGTCGCAAGACTCTTTACGATGTGAGTAGTTTCCTTATTTTTCATTTGTTTTTATAAGTTTATTAAAATTGATTGAGAGAAACGGCATGGTACCCTATATCCCATTTAAATTCTTGTAAATTCCTCCAAAAAATGCAAATAAATTACTCCCAAAATTGCCCCCAACTACAAACTAAAAGGTTTGGAAGGACCTGAACGATGCCGAATATCGTCGGCACTTCTACATGCGAGAACGTTCCTATGCCTCTGAGCCGGGCTCACGTATTGCCCTGAAATTGGAAGACGAGAAGTCCAAGGTTAGCCACGAATTGGGACTAACCACAGACGATGAGGAGGACGACGACACCATCGAGTGCGACATCGGAGTGCGCACCTCGACGCTATCCGAGCCACTAGACTTTGGGCGTCGCAGCCAGACGCTGCTCGAGGTTGTGAGTCTGAACTGGATTGACCTGGAGTTCCCTCCAGAATTGTATACCCATTTTGATTGGCACTCACTTTTGTTTGCTCACGAGTCCTGCCGACCAGCAGTTGGGCGCACTCACCTCAAACTGTACAGAAATATTATTCAATATTATTATATATAATATATTCAATATTTGTAAAGCATTTGTAAAGCTTGTTATTTCGTTTAATCGTATAAATGTTGGACGCACCTTTTGAAGATCAAGGAAGTTCTAATTTGTTCTTCTTTTCTTATTTTGTTCGAAATAGAAATCCAAGGACGCCCCAACAGGTGAATTCCCCTCCACCAGCAAGGGTATATCCAAGGAACGGGATGCAGCCAGTTCCGCCAGTCCCGCTCCCACACGGGATGTGGCCGATTTGCCGGTGATTCCACCACCCATCATCACCACAACCACATCTGGCCTGGCACGTGAAGCCACCTCCAAGGAGACCTCGGACAGCAAGTCCAAAATGGAGATCGACAGCGGTGAAGTGACGGCCAAGGATTCAGACGAGGACTTCGACACCAATCCCATAATCCGACTGCTCGAGGGCTTCTTGGTCACGCTAACCATAAGACTGAATCGCTTCTCGCGCAATTATCGCTTTGTGAATCGCATCCTGGCGGGCGAGAAGAAGACCCTTAAGGTAGTATTCGTAATATATATTTAGAATTTCAAGGATAATGCTAAATTTTCATCATTTTTTTTTGCAGGAATCGAGCTCTTTAAACCGTCTGGGCTTGTCGAGTGCCGCTGCCATGTTCCACTTCTTGAAGTCGAATCTCGAAAGGTATTTTTAGAGAGCGTTTCTGGAAGCCAAGGTCCAGTGTGCGCCGCTTGCGTTAAGTTTGTAATAAAGTTTTGATTTTTGGGAACCGGAAACCCGTGTATCCTTAGAGTAGCGTGTTCTCTGGTCGCGTTACGAGTTGTGTTCGGTTCTGGATTCAATATTGATTTCGTATTATTTCTTTTCTTTTCGTTTACTTTATTTGCATATCCGTTTAATTTTGTGTTTCGTGTACCTGTTCCTGCTTCCACAACATTCTACTCCAACACACCTGCAACAATGTCTCACCAAAATCACCTCAACCTCATTTGTGCCACCAAACTCGATCTCGATCTTGATCTCAATCTCGATGTTGATGTTGATGTTGATGTTGTTGAAGCGATGACAGCGGCCAGCCCGCCACCTCATCCACACCGCGGCGGGTGGTTGTTGCTCCGCCGAATGCCAATGCTCCAGAGCACACAAACACCAGCACTCCACTGAACACCAACACGACAACCACACCGCTATCACCACCCGAACCACTGCAACCACCAACAACAACCAGTACACCACAGCAACACCATCAGCATAATCGCGCTGTTGATGAAATCATCGAACTGCCTGTAGATACCGTTGATGCTGCCACCTCTAGGTAACAAACCCACCCAACGACATCTTATTTTGTTAAGCGTAACTGCTCCAAGAGAATCTTCTTTGCCACAGGGGGTTCTCTTGGATCACATCCACAAGATACTGTCGCACAGTTTCATTTCTTTTTCGTATCTTATTAGAATTTTAAATTTGATTGATTGATTGATTGATTGATTGATTATTGGCAATAGAAAAACATGATTGATACAATCGCACACATTATTTGAATTTAAAATATATTTCTATTCCATAATCAAACCTATTCAGTTTCACATTTATTCTCTTCAAGTCAGAAATCTTTCCATTGGACTTAAGCCAAATTAATTGAATATTTTTATGTACATGCTTGAAAAAAACGAAATATCTGATATGAACAAAAACGAATCCTTACTAATTTCTTTTTCTTACATTTACATTTTTCTGCGTGCATTACGATCATCTGAAAATATTTTTGTTTTGTTAGAAAACAATCTATCAATTCATCGCCACCAGCGAAGGGGTAAGTAAATCGAACCATTCTACAAACTACAATTTAAGACTAAACCGCCATCAGATTGAAATCTGCCACTAACCACACCCAAGACTCAGACCCATCCATGGGTCCACTCTCAAAGACTCTAAAACAATCTGATACTACTTGAGCAACTTTCTCTCTATATACTATTTGTACTGCATTTTGACACCTACTTTCCATTTACCATTTCACTCCATTCCATTCCTACCGCCTACCGTCTACCGTCTACCGCCTACCGTCATCCACCATCCATGCATCCATGCATCCTGCTGCGCAATAATCGTATATGAATCGTATATATAGCACGATGTTCAGTCGAAAATCGGACAGTGGTCTGCCCGAGATCCGCATTAAGGCTCCCTCCGTCGATCGGGGAGGCCACTATTACTATAATCATCACAGTTCCGGTGGCGGCGGCTCGGGATCTTTGAGCAAGCACTGGTCCTACGAGCAGGTGGACAGGTACTGACCCCGCCCCTTAACTAAGCCTATCGCCCTCACTAACCCTTAGCCCTAAATGTCCATTAATGTGTTGGTGTCGTTCGGTTTGTGTTCTAACTCTTCACATGGATGGATTTCAAGAAGTGGATTCTATAGTTTTGACTGGAAATTGCATTACTCCCTTCTTTAAATCCATTCATCCAAGATTCTGTCTATGTATCTTTCAAGCTCAGACTCATCTTCATCGTCATGGTTCAGACTTCTATCTTTATTCTAACATCTATCATGACTCTGTGTCTTCCCTCTGTTTTCTTTGGTAACTTAAACTGCATCTGTTTCTGTATTCCGTATCCGTATCCGTAACCGTAACCGTATCTCTGCCTCTCCACAAAGTTGTATTCGCTGCTATGATTTAAACCTATCGCTATGCGTTCTTTGCTAGTATGTACCGTTGTCTGGCTTTTGATTAATCCTAGTTTAAATCTAGTTTTATTTTACTATTTAATTTACTTTGTGTTCCACCGAGTTCTCCACACCGATGCACCGGCATGTAGTCTGTGGAGCATGCAGCGCACACATTCCTTAAAAGAACAAAAACCGCACCAGCATGTCAAGTTGTTAGATTCCACGAAACTAGAGACATCCTAGAGAGCTCCTTGTGCTAACTATCCTTTTTGGTGAACTTTCAGTGCGGGTGAGTTTAATCTGGAGGAGGAGAACTTTGCCCAGAGGGATCATCACATTATTGTGGAGGTGCTAATCTCCTCCTGGTATGCTCTGTTGGCCAACACGGATCTTATCTGTTACATCGTGGTTTTCATTAATCAGGTAAGACGGTTTTAAAAGTAATAGGAATATTTCTACATACGATCCTTGTGGATTCCAGGTGGTTAATGCCAGTCTCATTTCGCTGCCGCTGCCCCTCATGGTCTTTCTGTGGGGCACATTGTCCCTGCCGCGTCCAACGAAAACCTTCTGGGTCACCCTGATCGCCTACACCCAGGCCATTGTGCTGATCAAGTGCATCTTCCAGTTCAAACTCATCTGGGCCAACTACCAACAGCTGCCCAACAAACCCCTGTCTACAGCCAAGATCTTTGGCGTGGAGGAGAAGGCGCATTATGCAATTTATGATTTGATACTACTTCTGGTTCTTTTCCTGCATCGCTACCTTCTGAAGTCACAAGGCCTGTGGAAGTCTGGCTACAAGGATACGGACAACCAGTTTACCAAACCCACCGCCAGCATGTAAGTGAAGGTATCAACTTTAGAAGTGATGGATTGTTGGACAGTTTTTATTTCTAGTGATGATCGCGAGGATAGTGATAATCTGTCGCAACCCGACTCCCGCCAGTTGAACGAAGAAGCTGCGCAGAAGTTGAGCCTCCAAGTTAGTCAGGCCTCCTTGCCAGGATCACCAGAGTACAGCAAGACAGGAATTAACCCACTAGAGTGAGTTACCCTAAAATCTTACTAACAAATTATTTAACCAAAGAATATATTTATATTACAGACGTACGAAGTATACTTCTTCGTTGCACAAGTTCTTCTTCAGTCTGGTCCACAAATCTCGTCTGGCCACTGATGTTTATGCCCTGATGTTCCTTTGCGATTTTGTTAACTTTTTTGTTCTGCTCTTCGGATTTACAGCTTTTGGAGTAAGAAATCTAATCTAAAAATTGCCTAAAATCAAGTACATGCGAGATTTTCTTTTCAGACCCAACAAACGGAAAGCGATGAGGGTGTCCAAACATACTTGGCCGAAAACAAGGTGCCCATTCCATTCCTGATTATGTTGCTGGTTCAGTTCTTGCTGATTGTCATTGATCGAGCTCTCTATTTGCGGAAAGCCCTGGTGAACAAGATCATCTTCCACTTCTTCTCGGTGATTGGAATACATATCTGGATGTTCTTCGTGGTTCCCGCTGTTACGGAAAGAACTTTCAACTCATTGGCTCCACCAATCATCTTCTACGTCATCAAATGTTTCTACATGCTCCTCAGCTCCTATCAGATCAAGTCTGGCTATCCCAAGCGAATTTTGGGCAACTTCTTTACGAAGGGCTTCTCTATGGTCAACATGATTGCCTTCAAGGTTTACATGCAGATTCCGTTCCTCTACGAGCTGCGTACCATTCTGGACTGGGTGTGCATCGACAGCACAATGACTATCTTCGATTGGCTGAAAATGGAGGACATCTTCTCGAATATCTATCTCATTCGGTGTACCAGACAATCTGAGACGGATTTCCCGGCTATGCGTGCCCAGAAGAAGGCATCCCTTTCAAAGCTTCTGATGGGCGGAACCGTGGTTCTGCTGATTGTGATTTGTATCTGGGGGCCACTGTGCCTCTTTGCCCTGGGAAATGCCGTTGGCACCTCCAATGTGCCATACCACGTGTCATTGTCGATTCGGATCGGCCCGTATGACCCCATCTATACCACGAACAACTACGACAGTATCTTTGAGATCAACTCAACGATGTACTCTGAAATGACGAATGCCTATATTTTGGACAAGCAAGCAGTGACCTTTATCACCGGATACGATGCAACGGATGTGGCTGCGGTGCAGCTGGCGGGTAATTCCCCGTCCCTTTGGAATATAGCTCCGCCGGACAGGCAAAGGTTGCTAAACGATTTGAGAAACAGTAAGAGTTGATAAATATTTCCTTTTGGTGTTCAATAAACATTGTTTTTCCTTCAGATCACACTCTAAAGGCCAGGTTCTCCTACTCCCTTACTCGTAAAGCTCCTGCCAAGGGCTTGAAAGAAAATGTGGGTGACGAGCATGCTATATCCTTGGATGAATCTTTTGAAGGACGAGCCGCTCTCATTAGAATGCTAAGCGAGACCCACGAACTGGATCAAATCCCCATTGTTGATAATAGCCTAAGTGCAACTAATGCGACAAATACTACGAAAACATCCATATTGCCAGCCCCAGAAGAAGACATCGTAGTGATACCTGGGATGATTCCCAAGTTCATCAAGGTTCTGAACTCGGGCGACGCCGCAGTGGTCAGTGTTCTGAACAAAAAGAATAACGACTACCGCCCTTTGGTCATCAAAATGCATCGCGACAACGAGACCAATGGACTGTGGTGGGAGATTCGGGACTATTGTGAAGATGCCTTCTACAACGACACCCTGTCCAAGTTTGCCTACAGCAATTGCACATCCGGAATCGTGATGTATACATTCAACGACAAGAAGTTCCCATCGACCTTCAGTTTCCTCACAGCCGGAGGGTAAGCTTTTGACTTCAGCTTAGTATAATATATCAAAATTTAATTAAAAAATTGTATTCCAATAGCATCATTGGATTGTACACCACTTTCGTGTTATTGGCCTCGCGCTTCATGAAGTCGTTTATTGGAGGACAAAACCGAAAGATCATGTTCGAGGATCTGCCCTACGTGGACCGAGTGCTGCAGCTGTGCCTGGATATTTATCTGGTACGCGAAGCCCTGGAGTTCGCCCTGGAAGAGGACCTGTTTGCCAAACTACTCTTCCTCTACCGCTCGCCGGAGACGCTGATCAAGTGGACACGTCCCAAGGAGGAGTACGTGGACGACGACGGCGACACGGACTCGATTCCCAGTCGAATGAGTGTCCGCCGGCCGGAGCAGCTGCAGCAGCAGCCACAATAACATAGGTCTAACCCAAACGCTTAACTAATCTAGAATTTTTTACGTATTTAGTACGTATTGCGTTACTGTAGGTTTCATAGTCTTTTTAAACATTTTTATAAAACGGAAAGTCACACAAATCAAAACACAAAGTAACATAACACATCGCCCATTTATACAGTTTACAGTCGTTCGATTTTTTGTCAAGAGTACTGCCCGTCTGTGAAACTGTAGGAATCGAGAATTATACACCAACTATTTTGCATACATATTATACGTATTATATATGTAATATGTGTAAATAGTTTGTAAGCCAATGTACGATTTAGAATTTAAGAAAACAAAGTGTTGCTGTTTGTTAGTGTAAAAACAAATGAAATACTAGTTAATTGCTATTGCCTAGGCAGAGCAAGAATTATTTATTAAAGTTAATCTTAAATATGTTTAAAAAACGAAGATCAACTTGGAGATATGTACTAATAATAATAATAATAATAATGAAAACTCATTTTCAGGGAATTTAGCATTTTAAAGTAAACGTAAAACCGTAAATTTAATACCGTAAACCAATAACCTAAATTGAATCATCCGATTTAAGTAAGTAGGTAAAATAATGGATAATGAATAGATAATGAATGTTTTATATTTTTACGAATCAATAATATCATGTAATATTAACCGATATGGCTTCGAATCGCGTACATTTATCCAAGCTGCAATATGCCTCAATGTGCCCTTTTCAGAACGGATTAAATATATTAAGTATATGTTAAAAATGTTTGTTATATACCTAGATCGAGAGGAACAAGTGCGAATATGTTGCATATATATTGAAAGCGTTGAAATTATTTTTAGGCATATCACATAGGCATATTTTTGTATCGAATGCAAATATCATTTGCTTGAGCGACCATTTCTATAGGCGAATTCATATCAAAATTATAATGTAGGATCTACTATGTAAATGCTTCTGAGCCTAGGCTTTAAATCGAAATTGATTATAACACAAATATCTCCAATAGGCAATCTCTTACACGTTACATCGCGCTAACTAAATCTGTATGTGCTCTTTTGTATACATATAACGAAACTAAATAAAATGGATTTATATAAAATTAAATTAAACAATTTTTTTACCAAGAAATTAACTAGAATTGTATCTATTTTTTAACGTTTAATTTTCCCTCATAAGCTTAACCTACGAACTAAAATAAAGAATCGAAATCTATTGTAATAAAATAAATTCAAATGGCTTGAACATTTTTTTTTTAATTTGATTGCATTTCTTATCTTAAAAAGAAAAGAATTATTTATGATTCTTCATTTTTATTTAATACTTAAAAAAACGATATAGTTTTACAAATATTGCAAAATAAGTAGAAAGTGATAGATAATCCCCTAAGGAATTCGAGTGGCACAATTCCGATAGTGTGTAAATCGGATCTCACTTTCCTCGCTGCTGGCACTTTCGCTGCTCTGTTGGCGATTGAACTTTACGGCCGGATATACCTCCTCCCACTCCGATTGGCTGCGACTAAGGACGCCACGCCGGCGAGGTGTCGTGAAGGAGCTCTCCTGATCCTTTTGTGCCGCCGGCATTGGATTGTTCAACATTTGGGTAACGCTTTTCGACAGGCGAATCGACTGGATGCGGTTGTAGCCACTGCCCGACGGCTTGTACCGTTCCAATTTTGAGGTGAAACGCGATATTTCACTGCTCATCCACTCGGGAGCGCGCATGTTGGACAAGTAAACCGAATGTCGCTTTGGTCAAGTGCTTTTATAGCCAACCTTGCTTTCTGAGGCCTGGAGGGTGACATAAGTAGTGGGGCAATCGATATGGCTTGTTGGCTGTCGAAAGGCAAGGCTGAAACCTCAGTTTCTTGGCTTTCTTGTTTTTCACCCCTTTGTGCTATTGACCTATTAACTAATCAAACACTCGGCCCATGTAACACCTTCGATTATTGCAACAAAATATACATAACATTTAATTAAGAACTAGGCGAACGGGCGAGAGAAGGACACAAGTTAAATAAGTATAACAGAATAAAATTGCCACAAAAATTCGAGCTAGTGGTGGGTCAGATATGTAAAACTGTGCCATGTACATTAGCAAAGTTTCTGGAGCCGCCACAGCTTAGGACACCTTGCAGTTGTCGTCATGCAGGTGATTGCCATCGAGCTGGACATCCTCCTCGGAGGTTGAGAAAACGCCACCCTGTAGGACCTTGTTGACGGCGGCACGGGCCAGATAGCCGGTGGTCTCGGAGTACGGAAGGGAGTAGAACGCCTTAAGATCCTCGGTCTGAGACTGTTGTGCCTGCGGCTGATGCTGGATATTATTATCCTTGCAGTACATAGAAAAGGCCTCCGCCAAGATTCCATCCAAATCCAGAACTTGTTTAAAGTGCAACTCAGGATTGCTATTTAAAAGAGGAATTTAAATAAGAGAAAGCTAACAAATTTAAGGATTTTTCTCACCGATTGAGTATTGTGGCCACAATGCAAAGTAGCTCCACAGTAATCTGGCGTCGCTCCGGACGATCGATGCAAATGAGCGTCTCTTCGACCAGTAGATTAAAGGTCAATTCTCCGCGACTCATGTTTGTGAGAGTGGGTGTGGCTGGTAGATGATGTCCCTGTGTTAGAATGCCCTGAGGTGTGCGTTGTAGGATTTCCCAGATTTTGTTATAGAAATGTTTTGGCACGCGGCACAAGCAGCCCTCCAGTTGACGACGCTGCAAGGTGGTGAGCCTACAACAAAGGATTATATAAAATAAAGCACTATTATTTATTAAATTCCAAACACTCACTTTTCTTCCGTAGCCCACTCGCTGACGGTTAAAACCTTCTGCAACAGAATACGAACTTGGAAGGGCGAGAGATTGTCAACATCGATGCTCTGCTGTCCGGAGATTTGAAGATATATTCTCATGGCTTCTAGAACCCATCCAATGCGGATTTTCAGAATACCCCTGAACATTGACGGATTTGTGGCAATCAATCGTCCACAATAGAGGACTACCTCCTGTTGCAACACAGCCTGAATGACATCGTACGGCTGGACACTCGTGTACATCACGTTCTGGATCTCCGCAGGAGTCATCGGCTTGTCGAAAACAGTCTCCTTTTGGCCAATAATGCCCACAGTCAGTTCTTTGCCGTTTACCAGCACAGTAGTGATGAAAGGACTGATCGAATCCACGATGTGGTGGAGAAGAGAGGAGCAGTACCTCACTGCACGCCAGTAGCGCAGGGATCCGGCTCTATGGTAAAGCTGCGTGAGAGCCGTGTTTACATTCAGGCCATTAACCTCGAAGTGGGCGCCCTCGCGATTCAGTAGGATTCCCCATAGTTGACACAGACAATAAATAGAGTCCGTATTGCGGAGAGCATTGATGATGTCAGGTGTTGGTTGCTTGTCAAAGTGCTGCTGGAATAACGTCGCAGTTAGTTAAATATAAATACTGTTTAAACTGTTTAACTTTACTTACCGCCACGGAGATCTTCTCCTCCACATACGTCAAAGCCTTGGGCACATCTGTTAGCGACTGGTAGCCAATGTACTCGTGGTTTATCTGCGAGAAAGCATTCTCATTGTCTGTCAAATCGCTCTGGTTCATAAAGTCCAGATGCTCTATACACGAGCTGCTAATTAAATTCTGGAGACGACCGATGCGCACCTTCATGCCATCGCAATAGCCCTTCTTGAGCATGGCCAGCAGATCAAGCATCTCCTTGAACTGTGGATCACGCATGTGCTCCTCCCGAATAAGTAGACAGACTGTGGGCCTGCCGGACAGTCGCCAGTACTTGCCCACAAACTGCAGCTCCGTCTTGATATCGTCAATTAGAAGGGCCATGTCTCGATACAAATAAAAGTCTGAGACTTCGAAGATTAGCGGATAGCAAAGAACTGTCATGCCGCAGATGCGATAAACCTTGCTGGTACCTAGAGAACCGACCGGTCTGGAGGGTCGACCAGAAAGGCCTACCTTGTTGTTGACACCCAAGTGTTGATAGACTTTAATAAGCTCCGTGGAGCTCCAGATTTGCACAGGTTCCACCTGGTCAATGTAAAGATTATAAAAGAGGCTTAAAAATGTAATAAAATGTGTCTCACCTCATGAGGAGTTTGGGTTTGAATGCCATAGGTGGCCATCATGGCCTGGAGTCGCATGGACTCTGCAATCAGGACGATCTGCACCACAAGATCTGTGGCAGTGCCCTGTAAGGATCACCCAAAAATTATTAGAAATCACACAAGCCTCCGTAATGGTGGGATTAAACAATGTTAGGATGCATGAGGCCAATTGAAGATTCTTGGATTTTAATCACGTGACAAGAAAATTTTTACTAGCCAAATGCCAAAATGCAAAAACACGCAAAGGGAATTGGGGAAGGACATTGGGATATTGGGATCCTAGCAGAAGGGTAATAATGTGGGAGAAGTGGAGGGATATATATGTTAAAGGTATTTAAGATTTGAACATGCCAAACATAGATTAAGTGGGACATATAAACATAGCCCAAAAACGTATTTAGAAGGAAATGATAAAATAATTTAGAATATATTTAAAAAGATCACTTGAAGAGTTTCAAGAGTAATAGATAAGTGATTAGATGCAATTATCATGGCTCTCTTTTTTAGGAATATCCAAGATTTGTAATCTATGCCAATTGTTTTCCCTAAATAATATGAAAAGACCCAGCCCAGGCCCAAATTGTAACCACAAATTACCTTTTTGTGATCCAATATTAGAGGAATGCGTGGTCTCTTTATTCACCATGTGGGTTATTATTGGAGAAACACATATGTATATTTTTTAGCAATGACGGTTAATAAGTAGTAGTTCATTTTTTAGGGCTCAAGCAAAGCTGCTGTCATATTGGCATTTTAATTTCAAGCGGTCCCCAAAAAAAAGTAACAAAAATAGGAACGACATTGATGAAGTTTTTTATTTAATCATTCAGTGTTAAAACTTTTTTAGTTACATTAGGCCAAAGCAAGCTGCATCGTTCTGACAGGGCAGGGTTAAGTACAACAAGTTAGGAACTGCAAACTACTTAAAGGAACCCAAACTTCTGGTGATAAATTACTTACAGTGCCCGGTTTAGCCTATTGAGCGTGTGTGTATAGGTTGATGTTTTATTTATTTTTTAACAAAATATGCGGTATATATTGATAGATATATAGAGAGTGGAAAGAAACCGAAAAGAGTAAGAGAAAACTTTTGATTTAGATACCAAAATAAACTTGATTTACTATATACAATTAAAACAGATATACAGAAATCATAAATACTATACAAAAAGGCAAATAATCATTTCAATTTATAATGTGTTGTGTGTTGTGTGTTTTGATCGTTTCTTGTGTCATAATCATGTCTTTTCGATCAGTGTGTCTTGCCGAACACTAAAAAGCCACAAATATTAACTAGGTGATCTTTGGTGCGACAGTGTCTTTGATCTAAAAAGCATAATTTAATTTGCTACACATATGTATAGGTCTATATAATTTTGAATTTGGATATCAATAATTTGATAGCATAGCAGAACATCTACTTACTTTGTGTTTTTCGTCAATAGCTTTGCCCTGTTATTGCGAAACCAATTAATATGTATACAATTTTGGGGTTTTTATGGGCAGTTTGATTTTGTTTCGATTATTTTCGTATATAGATGGATATAGTGTAGAGAGCGGTAGTATGATAGTGGTTTGTTGGTAGTAGAGAATGAACAGAATTTGGATAGAATTAAATATCGGAGCCAATTATTCACTTAACCCATACAAATTACTAAGAAAACAAGACACTTATGTGTAGTAAGAGTTTCCAATTGGGAGCGAACGCAGACACACACGGCAGACACACAAAACTCATCAGCGGCAGCGGTGGTGGTGGCAGCAGCGGAGACCCCCAATTGAGCAAATCCGAAACCCATAATCCCTACGCTTTGAAATGGGTGTCCAATCAACGTTCAAGATATTTCGTATTTTGAAATTGCCTGAAGCTACATGCGAAGTGTTTCACAAACAGTGACTTTAGTTTTATTATGTTTCAAAAGAGATAGAAAACTTGGCATGTTTTTTTTTAATTTCAATGATCATTTCATAGCGTTATACCCCTCTTATTCCTTTAGATTCCAACTTACCTGGAAAGCAGAGTAGCGACCCGCCCGTCTAGGACGATTGTAGCTTGGCAAGTACCGACGAATCGGATCCAATTCGTTGATATGCAGCAGACCGGCTGTCAGCAGTTGTGCAATAATGAAGAAGGACTGACCCCAGAGGAACAGAGATTGCGAGGGAGCACGCATATAGGAACCATCTCCATCGGGAGCATAATACATGGTCACAACCGGATCGCCATTGGCATCTGTGCGCAGGCAGCGGCGCAGATCGTTTTGAAACTCTTCAATCTGCTCGTTGTTGTTTTTGAAAACACCATCGATAATCATGGCTATGAAAAACAATGGCCATTCACACTCAAGACCTTCGAACTCTTTTAATTCCCCAGAGTGATAGTAGCGGCGTGTTTTGTCTTCATTTTTGCTGAGGAAACCATCACGGGTGAAGCGTTTGAAACCCATTTTACTGCGTAAACGGTTGACCACGTTCTGCTTGGTCTGTTCCACTAATCGATCTTCGTGCGAAGCAAAAGCTGGGAACGATAGAGTTAGCAGTAAAGAGGCATCAACACCCTGAAAAGTCAGAAAAGTAAAATAAGTAACCAATAAATAGGTAATGATTATAAAACATGCCTTTGAGCTCGACTCTCTTGGCAGCATAGTCTCGAAAATACTACGATTGCGGTTGTGGGCATCGATGTCCACATACACTACGCTCCAGGAAGCTCCCTTCTCGCCAAACAAGTTGCAGCCATTGATGGCCTCCAAAGCAGACTTTGCCATGCCAATGGAAGAGGCATGGATCTCGGGAGTTCCATTATTGTACTTGGAGCCGCGCTCCCACATTCCAAAGTCTGGAGTACGGTAGGCACGCTCCACGTAGTACACGAGGTTCTGAACAAAGGCCACTTCGTCGTGGGTGTAGATGATTTGCAAGCCGGAGGTTATCATCTGGACTAGGAACAGCAGATACAGTGAGACCTAAAGAGAAGTAATCATTGATTTAGACTAGAAACTTGTAAGCCGAAGACTTCTTTAACTCACACAATCGATCTGCAAATGATTGTAAAACTCATCCGGGTAGATCTTCTCGCCCGTGTGAAGCTGGAACTTGCTGTGCAAGGCGTGCTGGTTGGACTGACGTTGCTTAAACAGCTCTACACGGGAAGCCTGCTTCACCCAGCATTCAAGGATGCCGCGCATGCATTTAACCGTGCTCTGGCCCAGCTCGTAGGACTTGCCCCGATCGTCATCGATGCGCCTGTAGGCCTGGTACAAGCTCCAAACAGCCGCCGCACAGTAGACACTGTCCCGCACGGATCCCACAACCTGGTCGGTGCTCATCACCGGAAACAAGCCAGTGATTGGGCTCTGGTAGCGCAGTAGTTGTCGTTTAACTAAAGGTAAAAGTGTTAGAATGGCCGGTTATCTCTCGCGTAGTGAATGGCTAAGCAAATAAACAAACGAATCTGTTTACAATTAACCCGGGACGTCAACAACTGACGCGAAGCAGGGGGGAAATATATTAATAAACGCCGCATTCGCGTATCGCCCGCAATTGATGCCCCAATCGAGGGCTCCAAGGTTATATAAATTAAGTTCTCCTCTTCTTACCAATGCCATAGTAAATATCCAACTGTTTGACGGTGTCCTCGTAGTTGGATGTCTTTAGGAACTGGTCCAAATTTATGTCTTCCAGGCTGTTGTGGCGTCCATCCGGAGCCCCTGTACTTCCGCCAGGAGTTGTGACCGAGAGCCCGAGTCTGGTATTTGGAAAATCTTTAATCTGTTCAAATAATAAGTGATATTTAGCACTTACGATTTCGGCACATTACGCATCGCGTCTTTTTTACGCTTTAATTGTGCGCTCAGAAAAATGTATCAAAGTCAAAAAAAAGTCAAATATCTTCTAACAGCTGATTTCTGATAGCAGCTTTTCGCGACTGGACTATTCGATTAATCGAATAATCGGTTTGTGACAGGCGCGTATTTTTAAAATACATTATAAATTTTAAACCTATTTAACATATAAAATTAATGTTTTGGTTGCCTTTGCAATATATTTACTCAATAGAGCTAAAACCATAAGTAATATTAACATGGAGGATTAGTTTTAGGTTCGTTTTCATACGTATATTTAAGGTAATTATGCCGCTAAACATTTTTAGTCTCAGTACTGTAAACACAAAAGGGATTCCTGGCGTACTTCGTTAACAATGAACATTTGATTTAATTTAAATACATTAATTAATATAAAATTATATAATATAATTAGTGTAATATTAAATAAACGATATACGAATAAAATATTAGGATAAGCTTTCGATAACTTACGATAACGAACTTTCGATATCTAAATACTTTTCGACATCCCTAGCTTATAAACATCACAACAATTAACATGGACCATTAACATTAAGCCGCTCATAATCGTCATCTCCGCCGCTTAAGGCCAGGTGAGATCATCATCTTTGCTGGCCGTGAAATGCACCTGAAGATGGTGACGTGAAAGCGTGAGAAATCGCCGAGAAACTAACTGCAACGAAGTACTTAAAACTGGGACGAAATGCCTGTCCTACTGATACTCACGGGGATTATATCCCTGACCTTGGGAATGGATCATCATCAACCTGAAGATGCCAAGCATCTAGCATCCAAGCTGACCTTGCCCAACCTGCCGTCCGAGCATCTAATCCGATATCTCAACACGTTTCCCAAGTTGAAGAAGCAATTGCCTGCCAATGGAGCAAAGAATATATCAACTGCTTGCTGGGGACACGAGCGTGGCTGTTCGCCAGATGCTCGCTTCCAGACTCCGCAGTGTCCCGGAGACCACACTGGCTGGGCCAGAAGCAAAGAGGCTCAGATAAATACCTTTTATCAACAGGCAGACTTTGGATATATCCAGGAGCAGCTGGCGGAGCTAACACCACAGTGTGTTCCAACTTATCTGGGAGATTCTTCGCTGGAGTGCACCCACTATCTACGCTTTTGCCGTGGCCGAAACCTGCTTTTCGATTTCAGGGATTTAATTAAGAGAACAGAGCGCATACGCTACCACATGGATGTTTTGGGTCCTGGACAACTTCTGGGCCATTGCGAGCTGAATCGCACACGAATGGCAGCAGAAATGGACCACATTGGATCGGCACTGCAGTCATGGGGCCCAGAACTACGCAGCTTTGAAGTATTACCTCATCCCGTTCTGGAGAGCGGCCTCTGCGACGTGGTGGTGAATACGCCCACTTTCATTATGAAAATCGATGCCACGTACAACATGTACCATCACTTCTGCGACTTTTTCAATCTGTATGCCTCGCTTTTTGTGAACCAATCACATCCAGCTGCTTTTAACACGGATGTGCAGATTCTGATTTGGGAAACCTATCCGTATGATTCTCCTTTCCGGGACACCTTTAAGGCCTTCTCGCAGCGGCCCGTCTGGACCTTGAGCGACGTCGAGGGAAAAAGGGTATGCTTCAGGAATGTTGTGCTTCCCCTGCTGCCCAGGATGATTTTTGGATTGTTCTACAACACCCCAATTGTAAATGGAACATATTTAATTTTATTTTATTCTAATGTTAAACTTCTAATGTTTTTTTTAGATCCAGGGCTGTTCGAATAGTGGTCTCTTCCGCGCTTTCTCTGAGTTTATCCTGCATCGTCTGCTGATTCCTTACAAGCCACCTAGAAACAAAATCCGCATTACTTACCTTTCGCGCCGCACAAAGTATCGAAAAGTCCTGAACGAAGAAGAGCTGTTGAGCCGGTTGGAAGCAAATGAGGATTACTCTGTGCAGCGCGCTTCCTACGAAAGGTTGTGGTCTTTGGAAAATAATTAATATTTTATATGAATCTATTTTTCTCTTCCTACAGGCTCTCGTTCACCGAACAATTGGCCATAACCCGGAATACAGACATACTCATTGGAATGCATGGAGCTGGACTGACTCACCTGCTTTTTTTACCAAACTGGGCCTGCATATTTGAGCTCTATAACTGCGAGGACCCCAACTGTTACAAGGATTTGGCACGATTGCGTGGCGTTCGATACCGAACTTGGGAGCAGAGGGAGCTGGTGTATCCCCAGGACGAGGGCCACCATCCGGAGGGTGGAGCTCATGCCAAGTTTACGAACTATAGCTTTGATGTGGAAGAGTTTGTCCATCTTGTTGCTGAAGCAGCCAAGGATGTCCGAACACATAAAGAATATCCTCAGGAAGAGCTTAAAAATACTCCCAAAACACAGCGCACCGAGCTTTAGCTTGCCCTTATTGTGATTGAATGCATTTATTTTACTTGCTAGACCCAAAATATAATGGTATTTTGTACTTAATAAAAAAACTTAAATTAAAAGTTTAAAGTAATCTGTTTTTAAATTCAACTGACAGTATGACCAAATCATTGAGTTATCGATAAACTCCCATCACTTTCTGGTTTTGTTTACATTTTAATATTTTTAAAAAGCCGGATAATAAACATTTGCCGTTTTCCTTTGACAACTTGGATAAACGAAAAAACTATGAATCATGGATCACTTGGAAGTCAAGGAACCCATCGTCACCGACCAAGTTACTCTGGATTTAAAAACTTGGCGCTCAGTTCTGGAAAGTGTGGATAGTTTTTTGGTGATACTTCCTACGCTTCTGGGTTTTATCCTTTCTCGTATACTTTGTGGACACCTGTCGGTGACATCTACCCGGCGATTCCTGCTAGAGGTCCTGTTCATTGGATTGCCGACTGTGATTTTGGTTACCGTGGGAAATGCCTACAGCTACACTTACTCTCTGGTGGGTTTCATAGCCATCATGGCTTATCTATACAAAAATCGCGGTCATCTCCGTAAAGATCTTAATTATGTGATCGGTAAACGACCTATAGTGTTTACCTTGTTAAGAGCGACAGCATACAGTGGAACCTGCGTCGCTATCCTCGCCGTGGACTTTCCTTTCTATCCCCATGATTATCGCAAAAGTCGAACGTTTGGGGCATCGGCCATGGACATGGGCATTGGACTGTTTGTGGTTACCATGGGCTTGGTTTCCCAAAGGACCAAGAGCTTAAGTGCCCTCAGGAAGTTGCCAAAGTCTGTGGTTCCTTTGCTGGTCCTGGGATTGGCTCGCACCTTGGTAATAACCATGATCGACTATCATCAAGACGAAGCGGAATATGGAAAGCATTTAAATGCCTTTTTTATATTAGGATTTACCAAGCTTTTGGGAAGCGTTTACTGTTTGTTAGTCAGCTCGGATGCACAGCTTCTTGTTCTCGCATTGGGTAAGTATTTGATATATGAAATTTTAAGAAAACTTATTCAATTACCAATTTTTAGGTTTGCTTTTCCTTCAAGAACTAATCCTACAACTAGGTATATCTTCTTATGTGATGTCTACAGTTTCCCGTGAAGGATTTTTCACTGCAAATCGGGAAGGATTAAGCTCTCTACATGGCTGCGTGGCTCTCTATTTGCTCAGCATTTACTTTGCAAAGTGGTACACCTCCCAAGATCACTTAAACTACCATCAGTTAACTACAAAGCTATGGCAGATGTTTGTGATGTCTATAGCTTGCTGGTGTTTAGTTTTTATAAGCGCATATCTAACTGGTATAGCTCGAGTGACATTTAACTTTGGCTATGTAATTTGGATCTTCGCTGTCGCCATTAGTCTTATTCTGATATATGCTTTTATTTTTGAGCTAAAGCTAGTTAATTTATACACCCAGAAGCTGAAACCTATAGGAGATGGAATGGAACTTACGAGTAATATTTACTCTTTGCCCACCTTTGTAGAAAGCCTAAACATGAATGGTCTAACTCACTTTATGCTCTCCAATTTCCTTACGGGCATTGTCAACCTGACTCTGAATCCAGGAGAACGGAGTGGTGTTGACTGTGTTTTTATATTGTCTTTATACGTGTTAATATGCTCTGGAGCAGTGTTCATAATGCTAAGAAAGGGAATACGATTAGCTTAGATTGTGGGTTTGAATAATATAAATTTGTAATCAATTTAAATATCCCTTCCATTACCTAAATCCCTATTGTTAAAATTATTACTATTAAATAAAGATGTTATTCTAGTTTTCGTCACAAATCTGCGAATTTGGTCACCAAGGTAAGTAAATTAAAATACATTATTTAAAAATGCTTCTTTTTATATATAAAACTCAGCACAATACATTGACCAGGATCGAGGCATCTATAAAAGTATAAAACGCAACAATTTTTCAATTTCCTCCCTTCATTTAGATGAAACGGATTCAAAGGGCATAATGTAACCATTAGGCATGACCAGAAATACAATGACTGGGGCATTGGAGCCAATACTGGACGGTGAACAATCCACGTTTGAGTTTTTGAAGACCTCGTACACTTTACAGCCGTCTTTGGAGCGAACTAATCGGGTCCATAGCCATTTTTGCCCCTTTCGTGGAGAGGAATCATGTGAAGTCAGCTTGTGTTTCAGTTGCTGACAGGCCAGGGAACATAGGGAAATGGAGCGTTTCATTCGATTCTTTATATTGGAGCATCCACCGTTCTTTCTTGCATGCACATCCTGCACAGGATTGGTAAAGTCCACCCTGGCAGAGCGTTGGCGTGGGGAACAGGCAGCGGCGCTAATTTTGCCTAAAGGCTTGATGCATGGAGAAGGAAAAGTACGAGGTGACTCGTTTCGGCGGCTACTACAGCAAGTGCGGGTTGAAGAGGTTTTTGGCATAACGCTGCAGGTCGAGGTGCAACTGCTAGGTGGACACGATTCCGGCGGACGGCAACACACCTGGGGCTTGGGATAGTCTGAAAGGAAACCCAAAAAATTTAGTGGCTTGAGCCGTTTATGTCTTTATATAATTACCATTTATAGCTTGTAAAGATTCTTTGTAGTGCTCCAAGACAATGGTTCTTATGATCTTGGTGGCCCCTGCCAGGTATAGTATACGGTCTAAGACCGTCATGATGACCTCATCCGGATACGGACCCATCACATCCTCGAAAGGAGTATGTGGTTTTTGCTTGAAGCTTGCACCTCTATTGGACTCGCAACAGCATTCCGGCTGCGACACACAGCAGGAATCCATTGTAAAAACGCGGTTAAGTAGCTTCTTGTATCAAGAGTTGTTCAAACAATTTACAAGAAAATTTTTCGAAGAGCCTGACCGGACGATTGTATTGTGTGAAGGATCAGAATTAAGTTGCTTTGATAGAACAAGTCTTTTCATTATTCTAAGATAGAGAATGCTACTATTGAGGAGAGCTTAGCATGAAAAATGTAGTTGTCCAAGATGGACAATTTACAAATTGTACAAAGTTAAATTATACATAACTTTGTTAATAATTGCCAGATCGTCGAATGTTATACCTTCCCGATCTTGTATTTTTGACTACTATCATTTTTCAGCAAAATCTGACAAACTAAAATCTGACCCGATTTTCGCAAATTTTGAAAGGGGTAACATCATGATTTTTTTTAAAAATCGATGAAAATTTTATTGGTTTACTTTTTCAATCTTTTGATGCAGATAAAGAGGGAATGAATTCCTGTTTCATAATTGATATTCCTTTTCTAAATCCGATGAAAAATGTATGAAATATTTGCAAAAGAGTGTCTTAAAACCATCAATTTGGGACAATGCCGATTTTTGAAAATTTTGAAAGGGGTAACATCATGAATTTTTGCAAAAATCGATTAAAATTTGTTGGTTCTACTTTTACAATCTTTTGATGTAGATTCAGAGGGAATGAATTCCTCTTTCATAGATGACATTCTTTTTCCAAATCCGATGAAAAATGTATTAAATATTTGCAAAAGAGTGTCTCAAAACCATCAATTTGGGACAATGCCGATTTTCGAAAATTTTAAAAGGGGTAACATTATGAATTTTTGCAAAAATCGACTATAATTTTTTTGTTCTACTTATCCAATCTTTTGATGTAGATTCAGAGGGAATGAGTTCCGGTTTCATAAATGGTATTCCCTTTTTAAATCGGCAGCGAAATGGCCAAGATATTCACTGAAAATTATACGAATATGAAAGAAATTACAGAAATATTTCTTTGATTATCCAAATATTAAAACACTTTACTTATTGGAATTACTGAATCATTTATGGGGGACACACGAAAATAGAAAAATATATAGGAAATTATTTAAAGCATATCCTTCCTTTCATCTTAAAAATGAGGAAGTGTTTCGAAAGGCATTATAAACTGATTCGGTAGAATAAGAAATATTATGACTGGAGTCTGTTGTGCGATGGGCAAGTACTCCACGCCGGCGTCCTTGTATACCTCGTATTTTTTGTATCCATCCTTGCAGCAAATCAAGCGGGTCCATAGATACTTCTTACCGTTTGGTGTACTATCTATGGTGGATCCACTCTTTGGCGTACTTGAATCGTCAGACGCCGAATTGTCCTTCGGGGAGGAGTCATCCTTTGGCAAAATAATATCCTCTGCAGGATGATCCGAGTCCACACCTTGGGAACACTGACGTTGGCGAGAGGTACTGCCCTTAATGGGAATCTTACTCTTGGCAATATTACGTCTTGGAAAACCTTCCTTGCCCTTGCTGGGAGAATTAGTGTCGCCGGTTTTGGTAATCGAGCTTTTTGGCACTTTAGGTTCCAAATGCAACCCTTTAAAGAAATGAAAACATCTTATTATATGTAACGTCTAAAAAAAGTTAAAAAAGCGATTTTCTACCTTCTCGAGGACAGCAATAGCGTTCCATCTCAGGTGCCCGAAAGCGGCTCATGGTTAATAGTCTTTTATTGTTCTCTAAAATAAACCTAGGGTTTTTTCCTCAGTATTTTTCAAAGGCCCTGTCCGGATGTAGGTTTTGTGTGAAAGCCCAGTGCCGAGTTGCTCCGTCCGAGCAGATGTCAAAGGTGTGATATCCGGCTTAGGCACACGACGACTTTTTTCAGGCCGAATAGACGAAAGCCTCACAAAAGATAAGATTTCTATTAAGGAAATGAGAGAAATTGTCGGCATTGTTCCCGGGCATCGAAGATGAGGACTCTCAGTCAGAGGTCGAGTCACTGGCTGGGCGAGGATATTTAATTTAATGGCACAAACAAAGGCCAAATCAAAGCTGAACCACTGGGGGCGGATCAAGGTTAAAGTGGAGCGCAAATGACCAGCAATGAGCTCCTTAGCGGATAATGAAAGGGTATTAGGGGTGGCTTAACTATATAATCTACTAGCTGAGTTTCGAAGTAAAGTAATATGAAAATATATGAATAAATAATGCTTTTTCAACATTTTTTCCTTCTAACTTTAGTTCTTTAGTTACACGTACCAAGGACATTTTTCGGTATGAACAAGTTAGAGTATAAACTAGATGAGGTACAAAAGCCATAGAATATCTTCCAATTTTTTTTCTGCCTCGAATGTAATTACGCCAACAGTTTCCGTAGATGGTGCGACTGTATGCGGATACGGATGCGTAGCTCTCCGCCTTTTTATTCGGCTTTGATGCGCTTTTAATGTCATATCCGGGGCAAGGAAGAGGACGGGAAGCTCGGCGTTGAATCTTATCTGATTTGGGTCAGCGCAAATGCAATTTCCGCCAACCCTTCCAACTTCTCATCCCAACGCCCCAATTTATGTTTGACTGATGTATATCCAGGAGGCGTGGCTATGAAATCAGTGGGAAATCACGTGAGCACCTGTTTACCATCGGGGTTGCTTGTTTGTATTTGAAAACAGGCGAATCTGGCAAATAAAATGAATAATTCCAACTATTTAAAGGGACATTTTTATAGCATTAAATTTTACATAACTTTACTAATAATTACCACATCGTCGAATGTTATACCTTCCCGATCTTGTATCTTTGAGTACTATCATTTTCTATCAAAATCTGACAAACTAAAATCAGACCCGTTTTTCGAAAATTTTGAAAGGGGTAACATCATGAATTTTTGCAAAAATCGACTAAAATTTTTTTGTTCTACTTTTCCAATCTTTTGATGCAGATTCAGAGGGAATGAATTCCTGTTTCATAAATGATATTCCTTTCCCAAATCCGATGAAAAATGTATGAAATATTTGCAAAAGAGTGTCTCAAAACCATCAATTTGGGACAATGCCAATTTTCGAAAATTTTGAAAGGGGTAACATCATGAATTTTTGCAAAAATCGATTAAAATTTTTTTATTCTACTTATCCAATCTTTTGATGCAGATTCAGAGGGAATGAATTCCTGTTTCATAAATGATATTTCTTTTCGAAATCCGATAAAAAATGTATGAAATATTTGCAAAAGAGTGTCTCAAAACCATCAATTTGGGACAATGCCGATTTTTGAAAATTTTGAAAGGGGTAACATCATGAATTTTTGCAAAAATCGATAAAAATTTTTTTGTTCTACTTATCCAATCTTTTGATGTAGATTCAGAGGGAATGAATTCCTGTTTCATAAATGATATTCCTTTCCCAAATCCGATGAAAAATGTATAAAATATTTGCAAAAGAGTGTCTCAAAACCATCAATTTGGGACAATGCCCATTTTCGAAAGTTAACATCATAATTTTTTGCAAAAATCTCAGGGGAAAAAAGCTGTGATTTATAAATGGTGTTCCTTTTTTTAATCGGTGAAGAAAAGTCCAATATATTCACTAAATATTATACGAATTGGCAATAAATTAAGGCAATATTTCTTTGATTATGAAAATAAGTTGTATGACTTTCTCAACGGTATAGTTAGTTAACTCTTCCAAGTTTCCATTCAAACGCCCCAAATTATGTTCTGCTAATGTATATCCATGGGGCGTGGCCATGAAAACAGTACAAAATCACGTGAGCACCTACCCAGCATCGGGGTTGCTTCTTTGGATTTGAAAGTTGGGTTTCCCTGGTAAATAAAATGAATAATTTTTGCAATTTGCAAGGACAGTTTTAACGTTAATTACTTTGTCAATATATTTATTTTTTTTGGTTTCTTGCTGGATTGCAAAATTTTGTGGGTTTGAAAAAAGCATCGCCTCGCTCTTTTTTATGTGAGATGCCAATTTGCTGACGAATCTGTTCGGCAAATCGGATTTCATTCAAAAGGGCTTTCATAAAACGAAATGAATACAACAGGAAATATATATCTGTGCATATGCATGAGTGTCTCGATGTGTGTGGATGGTTTTTAGG
Source organism: Drosophila vallismaia (assembly GCA_035047325.1). Lineage (NCBI taxonomy): Eukaryota > Metazoa > Arthropoda > Insecta > Diptera > Drosophilidae > Drosophila > Drosophila vallismaia. Next base: position 18,378,318 of record JAWNPU010000090.1, on the reverse strand, counting down.
TGTGGGAGGCACAATCACTGTGAAGAGGCTTAGTGCCGGCCCAGGGGAAATCGCATAAGCCGTTCATAATGAATATGATGCCTACCTACAGCTGGTTTTTTGGTAGGGGCTCTAGGAAGTGGGCGTTAAAGTCAAGGACGGGGTAGGAAATAGCGAAATTATAGCATACATGTGAGGGCATGCTACAGAAGATGGTTAGCAAAAATGGCAAAGGATTACTACAAAAAAATAATGACTTTTGGCAGTAACAAAAGCTTTTTAAGTTGTATGCCTTTCTTTTTAATTTAAGAAAGTCACGCATTACAAATCTCTCTTACCAATATGTGAATAAATTCGTATCCTTAGAAGACTAACTGGGTCCAAATCAAACATTCTGAATATCCTCCGCATTGTTAGCATTTTCCAAGAACTTTAGAAAGTTACACATCAAATATTGATTCGTTATGGCTTCCTCGCTGATGCTACCTTCCTTCCTAGACCCTGTATCCTGATTTACCACAAAATTTCATGACTTTTGCTAAAGCACAGACTCCATAACAACTCCCGACACAGGCAAACAAAATGCTTATCGAACAACAGTTTTTATCGCAGCTTATGCGTCATGGCAGCGCTACAAAAGCCCCCGCCTTCTGTCATATTCCCAAACAGACCGATACTCCCCCGCATATTGTGCAATATTTCAGTGGGCGAAATGCTTTCAGTGGGAGAAATTGCGCAATTGCGGAGCAATCAATGCGAAGCCAAAAAAAGTATTGAACTAACACAAATGGAATACAGGGAAAAATAAATAAAATCGCATAAAAGTTCCTCTAATATTAAAAACGTAAGTTAATACAGAATTGAAATTAGTTACCTATGCAAACATTTTATTTAAAACTATCGGAAATATCAGGTACAACAGACATTTTTAATTTCAGTGGAAAAATGGAAGGACATGCAGGGGCAGACAATCGGTTGCCATGCTAACAGTTTTGTTCTGGACCGAGTCTCGTCAAAATTGCGTTGCTGTTAAATCGTGCGGAAACTGATATGATTATATCCTTCTAAAGTGCACCGAGTATCCTTTGGATACACGCATTTTCAAGGTGCATCTTCCTAAGAGGGTCGACCAATTAGCACATACCAAAAACTCCTTTTTTTGTCAATCGCATTAAGTGATTTCGAGCCCAGACATTAAGAAGATTAATTCGCAGTCGCTTGTTTTGTTGGGTTTTTTTTGTTGTTCTTAAATCTCAGATAACGTTATGCATCATTGTGTCAAAGATTTGACAAATCTACAAGGATGGGGAGTCGAAAAAACAACTTTTTAGAAACTGGAACAATTTCACATTTCTCAAGCTGAAATGCGAAACCATCAGATGCTTTCCCCCAATCGAATCTGCTCACTAAAAGCAATCATTAAATAAGAAAAGTTTGCTTGGGAAAAACTGCCTCCGTTTTCCAGGAAATCAAATGTACGGAGTTTGATAAACTCACACAAAGGCCTCAAAACATTGCGAAAAAAATCGCAATACAAAATCCGAGACAGGACATTGCCCCAACTCAGTTCCATTTAATAAAGCTTCACAAATGGAATGACTTGCCTCAGTTCTCCCTTTTTATTTTGTTTTTTTCTTTTTTTTTTGGCACAGAGCAAAGTCAGCAGCGTAACCGCAACACGTTAACGGTTTCGGTTTCACTTTGTGATTTACAACAACAGCAAACGATGGGAGGATTGAGGGTTCCATATCCTTACAACCCCTCGACTCCTTGTCTGATGTCCTGCCTTTGCGACTGGCGCGCTCATGTGTGAAAAGGTACTTTGGGAGTTCCCTCAGACAGCTCACTGGCAATCGTTTTCCCCAGGAATCCGCAGGCCTCCCAGGACCTTTGCTCTGTTGCATTTTCCGAGGAAAACATATATCCCAAAGAAGATACAAATACCCTTTCGATTCGTTTAGGGTTGATTCCCAAAATACCAGTATACAAATTACCTTCCCCAGGGATATCTATGATTTTAGCCGATTATTTTGATAACTTTTCGATTCAATATTGATGGTATGTCTCTTTTTGAAGGCTTTTTAAATAATTCGAACTACTTTTTTGGTGATATTTGGGGTACCTTATATTAATAAATATCTGTGTATGAAAACACATTAATCATTATGGCTGACTGATTTTGCCGTAGAGAATGATATGTAGTTTACAAAGTTTATCATATAGAATTAAAGTTTAAATCGCTCGTTGGCCATTTCCATGTCATTAAATTCATTAAGAGTCAACAGGCAAAGTTAAAAGAACTAAACATTTCCACGTGCCAAGGAGGAATCGAGATAACTCGCTAAGGGAGGACTCGTTGTCCGAACAACCGAAGCAGGCCCAGTCTGTTGCCACACACCACCCACCAGACCCCACCGAAAAGCTTGGCATTCTTTGAGTTTTATCAAGCGGACAGCATCATGCATATATTAAGCGTAAATTGCCTTGGCATTCATTCCGAATAGCTAATAGAAATGTCTGGTAGTTAATTTAGCGTCATGAAGTTGGTCGAAATTTTTCTTTTCTTCCGTCTGGTTGCCCGGGAGATGATTAGACTTTGAAGTGGGCAAGCCTGTTAGGTAAAAAAAAAGACGATATACTTTTATTTGTTTCATTAAAAATTTATAATTTTATGTTCATGTAAATAATTTTGTAGAAATTTCTATAAAAGCGTAGAAAAACGTTATAATTTTTAAGTTTCTTTGACATCTGCTTCTATTGGACTGGGTAATGTTTTGTTAGTTGAAACAGAAGCCTCTTCAGTATTTTTGTTTTCAATCATATTAGTTTCAACTTCTCCAATATCATACTCAGAATTTGGTGGCTTTTCCGAAATTTCTGCTTCTGATGGACTGATGTTATTAACAACAGACATATCCACATCGACCTTTACAGGAGTTTCGAATGAATTTTTTCCACTTTCAGCAACCTGTATTTCTTTCTCAATTCCAGACTCCTTGATTTCCGTTTTACTTTTCGAGTTTTCATCTAAGGATATTTGTGATAATCTGGGGACGCTTTGAAAAGTCTTTAGAAAATGTTCCCTAAACTTTTCGCTGAGATCTTCGTCAGTTGTTATTACAGCGGGCTTCTTTTTCTTTTCAACCGTAATATTGTTGTTTTCTGGATCGTCACTAAAATCAGAGTCCAAATCGGAATCAAAACATATAACGTTTTTTTCCAGATTGCAGTTGAAATCGCAGTCGGAGTCCCCATCGATATAATTAGCTCCATAGGCCGGTTTCTCATCGGATATAAATGCATTAAAATCGAGAGAATTCTCTGAATCTAAATCCGATGTTGATTCATTTCTGATTCCTTTAAGTTCCTGATTGGTGTTGGTGGGTATTTCGTCTGCTCTTAATTTTATAGAATGCAAGGAAAATATTTGTCTTTTAAACGTAACTCCAGTAGCTTTCTTTACTTTTGTAATATCTAATTTTTCTTTCTCTGCACTGGTTGAAGGTTTTTCTTTTTCTGACCCTATTGGATAGGCCTCACCCTGATCTTTTTTGGTGTCCTCCATGTCCTTGTCTAATAACTTTTTCATTGTAGCCAAATTTTTATGTGTTTTTTGTGAGTTTTATTATTTTTATTTACTCTTTCAAGGCCTTCTTGTTATCAAAGGCATTCTAAAATCGAGAAGTTTTGATCAAATGATGATTTTTTTAATTTTATTTTTGATCTTTTGTTTCGATTTCGGTATGGAAATGTGTATAATTGTATTATTGATTAAAAAATTATGCAATCAATGAAAACCAAACAAGAAAACTATGTCCTTGACTATAAAAACTTTGAATGTAAAGGAATGCAGACCATTGACGTCATCAGACGTGAAAAGCAGCGTTCAAATATTGATACATAAAATAAAAATAAATTAAATTTAAGATACCAGGTCTGAAAACATCCCCTGGCAGGTTGACTTTGGGGAGGCGGGTATCAACCCCTTTTTTGCGAGCAACCCACGTCGACACTCCATTAATTGAAGCCCCTGGATTACGGAGAATCGCATTGTCTTTCCACCGGAGATGGCCGGGACACCCGCTGCGAGTTCCTGCCCGTGCATCCAAATGCGAACAAATCTTTATAATCTCTGATAATTGCGTTAATGGCTTTAATCACTTACTCACAGCCATGGAGCCATGAAAGGCTTAGACCGAGGCAATGGGCATAATTTAAATTCCATTTAATTGTATGAAATTTGCCAAGTTGGGCAAAATTTTCTAGTGTCGGCCATTGCGATTAGAAATCCTGGCTGGCTGGCTCCTCCTATTGCCTTGGTGTCCTTGTGTGTATAAGGTCACACGGACACAAACCCACACAAGCACAGAATTACACACCCACATGGAAAACTGCTTACATAAACGCCCCGCGAACAAGTATATATATAAAAGTATGTTGGTAGATACACCCAATTAGGCAGCTACAATTGTTGCCATTGCCATTTGCCTTGCGGGAAACTCAACACTCGTCTGAACTGAAACTCAACACGAAAGTTTTCCTCTCCACTCCGGCGGGGTGAGTTCCAATCCGGACGGAAAGCTTCGTCCGTGTGGCGGCAGCTATAAAAACCCCAGGCCAGTCGCTGGCGCCAAACACAAACCACAATCTAATGTTTGGGAGCAGACGTTCAAAGGGAGAGTAACAAAAAGGAACAGGAGCTGGAAAAAAACGAATCCTTCTGGAATGCCTTGGCAAGGACCTCGTTCTCTTTGGCAGCACTGCCGACGGAGCTGGCAGAGATGTGGATGTGGAAGCAGCGGTGGCAGCCAGCGGTCTCAGCTCTCAATAGCCTGGAGTCGCTATCAAAGGATGCCATAGTCCAGGATGCATAGTCCTGACCATATCTCTCAATGAACCTAAAGAATATCATAGCAACATCATATCAACCCATATCGATTAGACCCTATGATTAGTCAATTGTTTTTATGATATTTTATGTTTCGAAAAGTATTTAAATGGAAAACAAAATGTGATTTTAACTAAATGAAATATGTTTAATTTAATAAATAAATAAATTTAATAAAAAGAATGTCAAAATGCAACTTTTAAAAGATGAGACTTTTTGTAAGTGGAAAAAGATCGTATCAGAGGTTAATTTATGCTCCAAGTAAATCAATAAGATTAATGGTTAGATAGATGTCTAGCTCTTACAACAAACTAATAAAACCAGGGAAAAACAAACAATCGATGAGATTGAAGGCATCCACAAAATCCAGCACCAAGTTGGCAAATAACCAGAAGTATTTCAGCTCCCTTCGGGATGCTTAAAAGTAATCAAAAAACTTTGTAAATGGCATCGAGGGCGGTGAAAAATTTGCATATGTCAACACTAAACTCCGAACAGTAGCAACAATTGGCCCGTACCGACATTTATTACCGGTTCAGAGGGCGGAGTAGAGGCTAAAGCGCATTGGAGCACAAGAGATACATTTGGCTGATGAACAAAATTGAAATGTTAATTACATGCCCGGTGGAAATCGAAAGAAGGAGATCCTGGGGGTGGTTTCCACGGAACGGATAGGCTTGGCAAACAGTTTAAAAAACAGTCGAGAGTAATGTTTAGACACTGGCTAAGCAAACAAGCTGGCTGGTTCGTGATTTGTTTGCTCAGCTCTTAATCAGACCGAGTTCTGAGCACTTTCCAACTCCGACTGGGCCAACTCCGAAGCCGAAGGCCCTGAAAGCTTAATATGCCATCGATAACCTCGGGCAGCAATATCGGTTGAGGGCTAAACGGTCTGAGTCAGGGGATGTTCTGGAGTTAGGAGGTTACCTTAACCCACAGCCTTCCTCGTGTCCTATTCAATCTGCTCCTTTTGACTTTGACGAGGTGTGAATGCCACCACAGCTTCGGCCTTTGTTTTATGCCTTTATCATTGTGGCATCCACTTGAGGTTAATTGAATTTCTTTGCTTCCCAGTTAAATTGAAAACGTTTTTTCCCCATTTAAGCTGGTTAGTGGAAGCGAATGGATAAATGTGGGCATTGCTCCATAAGAGAATCATTATTAATTGCATTTGATTTTAATTGGAAAGTTTGCCGGCTAGGTAATTCATTTTGAGGTATCACAATTCAATTATTTTTGAAAAGCACATGAAAATGCACTTTCTGTTAAAGGAGTGTGACTAAAATTTAATCCAATCTATTACATGTTCTATAAATACACAACTATAGTTATTTGAAACCTAAAATATTTCGGAAAAACCTTAATAAATTTGTTATCTGTTCATCCCCGAGTCGAGTTCTCAAACTTTGGCGACACATTAAAAGGATTTCCACTGGCACGTGCCGACTCCCTCAAGTCGGGGTGTTGAAAAATAAAAAACAGAAGTGCTTCTCAACATTCTGTAGTGGAAACTTGAGAAAAAGCGCGAAATTAGCATTTATTTTCAAAGAGCGTGTTTATTTGGCTATTTATTCAATTTTAATTTCACTTTTTTCCAAGAACAATCATGGAAGTCATGGGTGCAGAAGGAATAGATAGATGCGATTACATTTAATTGAATTTTTTGTCCCGACTCTGTTTGCTTAAGGAAAGCCAAAAACACAATTGGATGTATTGTGTTACCAATAAGATGAAAATCGGAAAAATAATAAAAATGCGCAGCGCAATTGGCAATATAAAAAGGAAAAGGCAAGAAAAGTCGGAAAACGTGATGCCGCAAAGTATTCAAATTTCCGTTTTTTCCGATGGGGGATGCAGACTACTCCGCAGCGATCTGAGGTTGTTAGGTTAAAGTTGTCTCATGCATTATTTATTCGAACTAACAAGCCGCAAGTTGTCATAAAAATCTGGTACAGAAATTACCTGTTGATGAACCCAAACACTAGTTTTACCCTCAATTACGAGGCCTCTGGGGTGAAATTGAAGCGCATGAGGGAGGGCTTGGTTTTATTTCAATGGAGGGTATCCTTTGGTCCCAAAGGATGGCATTAAAATTTTCTCAAACCAGAAATATTCAGCGATATCAAGAAGCACTTGGCACGTTAAATCAATTTGCCATTTTATAAATCTTCATTTCGCACCTGGACGTGACGGCGGCATCCTGGCGAGCAGAAGCCACAGGTGGTCCTGCGGAGAAGAAAAACAGTGCTTTGGGTTAATCCAGCGGCGGAAACGTGACTTTCACGAGCTCTTGGGGATTTGCACTTTTATTTCTATTTATTTACTTTTTGGCAAAACACTGGGCGTAATCCCCCATATAGTTTGCTCTTATTTGCATTGCGAACACATTTCAATTAGCTAAAATGTCCTGTGTTCACACCATTTGCCTGATTGTTTTCGTTGACCAAACGTGTTTTTGGGGTTCATTGCCCATTTGGGGGCATTTTTAATTTCTGTAATGCCTTTTGCGATCTTTGAATGGCCCTCGAGATGTGCACTCGAGATGTGGTGGCATCATAATCATCATTGGGTGAATGTTACATTTTATTGTCGACGACAGTTAGCTTTTAAGAAAATTGTACAATTGCATTATGACGCCGCACTGACCACTCGAAAGGCTCTAAGGATGCGCACCCTTGCTTTCTCTTCCTTGCTTGGATTTTAGTTCGAGTTTAAAGTTCCACCCGTTTGTCAAGCGGGGGGCTGTCCTTTGGTCCACGCCTCGCCGAAAAGCGCAATCAGTAGAAAGGGAGTTGTGTATTACAAATCGCTCTACGGGCGGCCCTCGAAGGACGACAGTCGATGCTTTGCCTTTTTCCCGTCGGTGGGTGGCATAATTTATGGCCGTCCAACGTTCCCCACCCTCGTTTTCCCGCTCCTTCGCTGCGGTTATTAAAATGCTCAATGCTCTTACCCATACCATCGCACATATACTCCTGTTTTCAGGCACGGACCCCTGCCCCAACTTCAACTGCGAATCTCGTTTCCCTTTGTCGTCAGACAACTCGGAAAACAGTGTAGCACACTTCTCGGCGCCGTCTAATGGCAACTGAAGTAGCGAAAGTACAGTGGTTTTGATAAAAAAGACGATTGCAATGTAAAAAAGAAATGGGGTTGGTTAAAATAGTAAAAATTCAAATTTTTTAAGGAATTTTATTCAATTTCAATTACTTTCTAAGACAAATCAGGAACAGAATACAACCTTTATCCATCCAAATCCGTTCGATCTGCATCAAATTATCGTTAAAATCGAAACAACAAATTTGAGTCGATTTTTGTAAAAATCTTTATTTTAGTTTGTCGTGTTTTAATGTTAAATAATAAAATTGGAAGATATAATATCGGAAAGGTATGACCTTCAACGATCTTAGAAGAATTAACCGAATTATGAAACTTTGCGTGTACCCAAGTTGACCAAAATGAACAGTAAATCATCGGGTAAAAATCATTGGGTGATAGCATTTGCCAAAATTGATCGTTTTCTACACTCTTCAGGAAATATTTTACTTGGTTTTGTTTAGTTTTAACCGATTTTTGCAAACATTCATGATGTTACCCCTTTCGAAATTTTCAAAAATCGGCATTGCCCCAAATTGATGGTTTTGAGACACTCTTTTGCAAATATTTCATACATTTTTCATCGGATTTCGAAAAGGAATATCATTTATGAAACAGGAATTCATTCCCTCTGAATCTGCATCAAAAGATTGGATAAGTAGAACAAAAAAATTATAGTCGATTTTTGTAAAAATTCATGATGTTACCCCTTTCAAAATTTTCAAAAATCGGCATTGTCCCAAATTGATGGTTTTGAGACAGTATTTTGATAATATTTCATACATTTTTCATCGGATTTCGAAAAGGAATATCATTTATGAAACAGGAATTCATTCCCTCTGAATCTGCATCAAAAGATTGGATAAGTAGAACAAAAAAATTATAGTCGATTTTTGTAAAAATTCATGATGTTACCCCTTTCAAAATTTTCAAAAATCGGCATTGTCCCAAATTGATGGTTTTGAGACAGTATTTTGATAATATTTCATACATTTTTCATCGGATTTAGAAAAGGAATATCATTTATGAAACAGGAATTCATTCCCTCTGAATCTGCATCAAAAGATTGGATAAGAAGAACAAAAAAATTATAGTCGATTTTTGCAAAAATTCATGATGTTACCCCTTTCAAAATTTTCAAAAATCGGCATTGTCCCAAATTGATGGTTTTGAGACAGTATTTTGAAAATATTTCATACATTTTTCATCGGATTTAGAAAAGGAATATCATTTATGAAACGGGAATTCATTCCCTCTAAATCTGCATCAAAAGATTGGAAAGTAAAAGCAAAAAATTTTCATCGATTTTTGCAAAAATTCATGATGTTACCCCTTTCAAAATTTTCAAAAATCGGCATTGTCCCAAATTGATGGTTTTGAGACACTCTTTTGCAAATATTTCATACATTTTTCATCGGATTTCGAAAAGGAATATCATTTATGAAACAGGAATTCATTCCCTCTGAATCTGCATCAAAAGATTGGATAAGTAGAACAAAAAAATTATAGTCGATTTTTGTAAAAATTCATGATGTTACCCCCTTCAAAATTTTCAAAAATCGGCATTGTCCCAAATTGATGGTTTTGAGACACTCTTTTGCAAATATTTCATACATTTTTCATCGGATTTCGAAAAGGAATATCATTTATGAAACAGGAATTCATTCCCTCTAAATCTGCATCAAAAGATTGGATAAGAAGAACAAAAAATTTATAGTCGATTTTTGCAAAAATTCATGATGTTACCCCTTTCAAAATTTTCAAAAATCGGCATTGCCCCAAATTGATGGTTTTGAGACACTCTTTTGCAAATATTTCATACATTTTTTATCGGATTTCGAAAAGGAATATCATTTATGAAACAGGAATTCATTCCCTCTGAATCTGCATCAAAAGATTGGATAAGTAGAACAAAAAAATTATAGTCGATTTTTGTAAAAATTCATGATGTTACCCCTTTCAAAATTTTCAAAAATCGGCATTGTCCAAATTGATGGTTTTGAGACAGTATTTTGAAAATATTTCATACATTTTTCATCGGATTTAGAAAAGGAATATCATTTATGAAACGGGAATTCATTCCCTCTAAATCTGCATCAAAAGATTGGAAAGTAAAACCAAAAAATTTTCATCGATTTTTGCAAAAATTCATGATGTTACCCCTTTCAAAATTTTCAAAAATCGGCATTGTCCCAAATTGATGGTTTTGAGACACTCTTTTGCAAATATTTCATACATTTTTCATCGGATTTCGAAAAGGAATATCATTTATGAAACAGGAATTCATTCCCTCTAAATCTGCATCAAAAGATTGGAAAGTAAAACCAAAAAATTTTCATCGATTTTTGCAAAAATTGATGATGTTACCCCTTTCAAAATTTTCAAAAATCGGCATTGCCCCAAATGGATGGTTTTGAGACACTCTTTTGCAAATATTTCATACATATTTCATCGGATTTCGAAAAGGAATATCATTTATGAAACAGGAATTCATTCCCTCTGAATCTGCATCAAAAGATTGGATAAGTAGAACAAAAAAATTATAGTCGATTTTTGCAAAAATTCATGATGTTACCCCTTTCAAAATTTTCAAAAATCGGCATTGCCCCAAATTGATGGTTTTGAGACACTCTTTTGCAAATATTTCATACATATTTCATCGGATTTCGAAAAGGAATATCATTTATGAAACAGGAATTCATTCCCTCTGAATCTGCATCAAAAGATTGGATAAGTAGAACAAAAAAATTATAGTCGATTTTTGCAAAAATTCATGATGTTACCCCTTTCAAAATTTTCAAAAATCGGCATTGTCCCAAATTGATGGTTTTGAGACACTCTTTTGCAAATATGGAATATGAAATAAGGAATATCATTTATAAAACAGAAATTCATTCCCTCTAAATCTGCATCAAAAGATTGGAAAGTAAAACCAAAAAATTTTCATCGATTTTTGCAAAAATTCATGATGTTACCCCTTTCAAAATTTTCAAAAATCGGCATTGCCCCAAATTGATGGTTTTGAGACACTCTTTTGCAAATATTTCATACATTTTTTATCGGATTTCGAAAAGGAATATCATTTATGAAACAGGAATTCATTCCCTCTGAATCTGCATCAAAAGATTGGATAAGTAGAACAAAAAAATTATAGTCGATTTTTGCAAAAATTCATGATGTTACCCCTTTCAAAATTTTCAAAAATCGGCATTGTCCCAAATTGATGGTTTTGAGACACTCTTTTGCAAATATGGAATATGAAATAAGGAATATCATTTATGAAACAGGAATTCATTCCCTCTGAATCTGCATCAAAAGATTGGATAAGTAGAACAAAAAAATTATAGTCGATTTTTGCAAAAATTCATGATGTTACCCCTTTCAAAATTTTCAAAAATCGGCATTGCCCCAAATTGATGGTTTTGAGACACTCTTTTGCAAATATTTCATACATTTTTTATCGGATTTCGAAAAGGAATATCATTTATGAAACAGGAATTCATTCCCTCTGAATCTGCATCAAAAGATTGGATAAGTAGAACAAAAAAATTATAGTCGATTTTTGCAAAAATTCATGATGTTACCCCTTTCAAAATTTTCAAAAATCGGCATTGCCCCAAATTGATGGTTTTGAGACACTCTTTTGCAAATATTTCATACATTTTTTATCGGATTTCGAAAAGGAATATCATTTATGAAACAGGAATTCATTCCCTCTGAATCTGCATCAAAAGATTGGATAAGTAGAACAAAAAAATTATAGTCGATTTTTGTAAAAATTCATGATGTTACCCCTTTCAAAATTTTCAAAAATCGGCATTGTCCCAAATTGATGGTTTTGAGACAGTATTTTGAAAATATTTCATACATTTTTCATCGGATTTAGAAAAGGAATATCATTTATGAAACGGGAATTCATTCCCTCTAAATCTGCATCAAAAGATTGGAAAGTAAAAGCAAAAAATTTTCATCGATTTTTGCAAAAATTCATGATGTTACCCCTTTCAAAATTTTCAAAAATCGGCATTGTCCCAAATTGATGGTTTTGAGACACTCTTTTGCAAATATTTCATACATTTTTCATCGGATTTCGAAAAGGAATATCATTTATGAAACAGGAATTCATTCCCTCTAAATCTGCATCAAAAGATTGGAAAGTAAAACCAAAAAATTTTCATCGATTTTTGCAAAAATTGATGATGTTACCCCTTTCAAAATTTTCAAAAATCGGCATTGCCCCAAATTGATGGTTTTGAGACACTCTTTTGCAAATATTTCATACATTTTTTATCGGATTTCGAAAAGGAATATCATTTATGAAACAGGAATTCATTCCCTCTGAATCTGCATCAAAAGATTGGATAAGTAGAACAAAAAAATTATAGTCGATTGTTGTAAAAATTCATGATGTTACCCCTTTCAAAACTTTCGAAATTCCGATCAGATTCGAGTTTGTCAGATTTTGATGGAAATTTATAGCACTCGAAGATACAAGATCGGGAAGGTATAATATTCAGTAATCTTACAATTTGTATCCGAATTATAAAAGTTTGCGTGTCCCCAAAGAAGGATAATATAGTTATAGTATTTTTCCCACAACACCGACTATTATAATGCGTTTCCCATTTAGTCCCTTAGTTGCTAAATAAAACACCATTTCATTTTTTGATCAATATTTATTGTAAAATTATAATTCTTAAAATATTGTTTGTTATTATAAAATATTGTATATAGAGACAGACATAATAATATTAATGTAATAATGTTATTTTGTATTTTCAGGACGGCGGCCAAGCATGTCAACTGTTCCACAAGAATTGCATTTTCATCGTATTCCGCGCCACCGCATGTTGCATCATCCTGCACTGCCACCTGCATGCTGCATCTCCCGGTGAGCACCTCCTAGCCGCTGGACGAGGAACTGGAACTGCGCGGCGAGGTCCTTGTTTCCGTTGCAGGAAACCCCTTCTGTATTTGTATAAATAGAAAGAATAAATAGAATTAATATAAGAAACAGTAGAATTAAAAATATATATGTATGAAATAAACAAGTTTTTAAAGGAATAAAATGCGTTTTATTCGGGGGTTTTTTATTTAAAACTATAATCAGGAAAAGAGGTCCCTAATCTTAAGTATTTTCCAACATTTCGTTTTCAAAATCGGTGAAAATCGGGAAAAAATCATCACACAAAAAATTTTAATTGATTTTAGCAAATATTCATGATGTTACCCCTTTCAAAATTTTCAAAAATCGGCATTGTCCCAAATTGAAGGGTTTGAGACACTCTTTTGCAAATATTTTATACATTTTTCATCGGTTTTGGAAAAGGAATGTCATTTATGAAACAGGAATTCATTCCCTCTGAATCTGCATCAAAAGATTGGATAAGTAGAACAAAAAAATTATAGTCGATTTTTGCAAAAATTCATGATGTTACCCCTTTCAAAATTTTCAAAAATCGGCATTGCCCCAAATTGATGGTTTTGAGACACTCTTTTGCAAATATTTCATACATTTTTTATCGGATTTCGAAAAGGAATATCATTTATGAAACAGGAATTCATTCCCTCTGAATCTGCATCAAAAGATTGGATAAGTAGAACAAAAAAATTATAGTCGATTTTTGCAAAAATTCATGATGTTACCCCTTTCAAAATTTTCAAAAATCGGATCAGATTTGAGTTTGTCAGATTTTGATGGAAATGGATAGTACTTGAAGATACAAGATCGGGAAGGTATTAAATTTGTTGCTGTGACATTTAATAACTATTAACATAGTTATTGATAATTACCTGATAGATATCGAGTCCTATTATCGTTTTTTTTGTTTCCAACTAAATCAGTATTTAACCACTGTCCTTTCAGCAGACGAAGCTTCCATTCCGTCAGATAATCAATAAAATGTTTTGGCATTTACTTTCATTGTTTGCTGCTGATGCTGCTGGTTCTGCTGCTGCAACGCCCCTGTTGCCACGCCCCTTCAGAAGGACTATATTTGCATATTTAGAGTGGCAACTGGCAAGCAAAGGCATATTGCCGGCTTTATATCCAGTCGCTGCCCCATCACATCCCTGTTTTCAAGTCCTTTGCATCGGGCGTGCCTCGTGAATTGTTTTACTGTCGTCGTTCATTTGAGATGATGTCCCAAAGACCGGCGACACAACGTAAAAGTCGTTTAATCCACTTAAATGTCTTTAGGTTTAAAATCTTTCCCGGGAGAAACTCTAAGGTAAGGAGCATTGAAAGGATATAAGTTTAATTACATATTTGGAATAGGTGTTTCTTACACTTCCTATACAAACCTAGTGTGTATTTGGAAACAACGCTTTCTACAAGTAATTTATTATAGAAAAAAGGAATTCATATTTTTTTCAAGTGTACTCCCCCTGGTTGAGTCAGACAGTAGAGCATCCCTCTTTAAGACGGCGTTATTAACATGGATTTATGGTGTATCGTTCGGCGTCTTAAGGCCGCTATTAGCGCACAAAGATGTAAACAAGTTGGAAGAGAAAGGAAACAAGTTGAAGGGAAAACTTTTCTTCGGAGAGTCGAAGTCAGAGGCAGTGACAGGACGACGGCTCACATGTCAATCAGGTCCACAGGACTTCAAGGTAACAAAGCAGAAAAACGCAAATTTCATCTGCGGTGAAGACGGCAGCACCGGATAATTTCAATTAAAAATGCCTTTTGAAAAGGCATTTGCAGGCTGGCCAGGCAACCATGACAAAACCTCATTGATGTCCTTGTTGCCGTAGTCAACTGCCGTATCAGCAAATTTAATCGGGGGTGGCACGCTGCTCTTAAGGAGTTGGGGGTTGCCGGGGCAAGAGGGTTCCAGCTTAATTGAGTTTCGCTTTGACGGCAACCGCATAAAAGGCAACAACTTTTAAGTTTTCGCATTCACAGCAATTAAAGTCCTATGCCAAACGTATTCTTTGTCCCAGGGTCCATGAAATTTAATATTTTTCTAATAATGGCAAACACATTTTGTGGTTTCATTCACAAAGATGACCAAATGGTTCTGGTGACCTGAAGGTTAGGTTGGAGAGGACTTTAAAACATAGAAATATAAATTTAAATCTGTAAAAGTTAAAGTGTTTACCTTGTAAAACTTGACCAAAACTTCGATGGATTACGGCTCAGTTTCAACTTATTTTTGTTAATATTTCATCCCCCATTAGGGTGTTTAAGGATGTGAGGACTTCTCATGCTCATCATAAAGTTATCAACCTTTGATGAGCTTGTTGTTGCGATGACGTTGCAAACAAATTTTCGCAGTTAACAATGGGCACGTCGTCGCTTCTGTTCCGCCTGTGAGTCCTCCACGCCTGTCATTCAAGCGCCTGGAGTTATTCTCCGGGCCGGAGTCATTTTGTCATCCGTCCGCCTCACCCTGTCACTTTCCCCTGTCTAGGTCCTGGCTCTGATGATGCTTGATGGAAGCATAATTGATGCACTCGAGCGTAAGTGATTAGATTCATTATGATGCCCGGCAGGCAATGGCAACGTCAACGGCGGGTCCTTTATGGGTGGCGATTTAAAATTAAGAGAGGTATCAGGTGTCCAGCACACAATTGAAATACTTCATCAGTTTTTAATAAGTTTATAGTCCTGTAAGTCCTGTGCAGCGCCTCCTAGTTGGGACTGCCTGCTGAAGCTAAATGATGTGTGACAACATTTTTATTGCCCTTCCTCGCTCACCCTAATGTCGGGATGGTAGGGGTAAAAGCCAACGTACGCCAACATTAATCAAGACATTCTGAAAGAGATTCAGATACACATTTATATTTATGCTTTTTGAGGGTAAAACACAAAAAACCGACACACGCCGGGCGACAAAAGCATTTGCTTCCGGTATGCCGCCCGTTGGGCGTGGGGGGCGGGGCTCTGTTTCGTGGGTTGCTAGTGGGCGGAGAGGTCCTGTGCATTCTAGCTTGAAATAAAGTTGCACTGACTGACTGACGCCTTGTGCCTTTTGTGTTTCTGTTCCATTGTTGCGTGGCAAGCGGAGAGAATAATATATTTCGAATGAATAAATATTTCGTCTATGACCCTAATGGATTTTATTGTGGCTGTTCTGCTTCTGTCAAAGAGTTATTTTTGAATGAAGATCAGAAATGCTAATAATATACTTTAATAAACTTGAATGGGAAAAAAAATCCCTGAAAATCTATACTTTTTAAGGGAATTCCCCCTGAGAAACCTCGAGCACCCCTGAATCTGTTTCCGAGTTTCATCGCCTTCGGCCGGAGCTCCATCCATTCATATCTCTCACGCTTCCAGCTATTTGCACACAAACAAAAATAAATATTAAATCTCAGACTGACGAAAGCGAATCGCTTTGCACCGGAGACACCCCTCAGCCTCCCACCCTGCGACGCACAACTCATGGATCCTTTGGATTTATTTTATTACTTGCACTATGTGGCACGCTTATCGACGAGCACACAGCATTTAGTTTCGTGATTGAGTGGGTGGACATGTGGATTGACAGCATGAGTCTACCGGATCCGTAGAAGCTCATCAAATTCCCACCCTGCTCTAGATTCCGTCTCGAAACCTGTGGGAATGTATCTGCGGTCTACAATCCGTACTCTACTCTTTACGGAGTCTAATCCGTAGAGCTTCAGCTTTAAAAGTATGTCCTATTTTCAAGTATTTTCGAGTTGGTAATTAAAAACTCTGGGAAACCCTTCATTCTGCGGTAATCCTTTGGTGCCTCCACCCACGCTCCAGTCATAAATCAGACAACGAAAAGCCATACATCATAAACACCGTGGGGAATCCCCCGAACGTAAATACACGAAGATGACACGGCTCTGCCAAAGCAAAAAGCTGCAAAAGTTATTTTGTAATTAGTGCAAAAGGCAGCGACATCAACAGTCAACGGTTTGGGGAAAAGGACACAGCATCAGCACAACAACAGGACCAACAGGATAATGATGATTTCGCTGGCGCAATGAAATTGAAGACGACTTTCGGCCGACGCTGCACTAATTACCGCTGACGCGTTTCCCGGCGGGGGTGGAGGAAAACGAAGCTCCGACCAGGACATCACGCCGATTCCTGGATCAGGATGAGATTCTCTAGCAGGGGCTGTCAGCTCAAGTTTGACACTTTTTTGCTGACAATTTATGAGCCCGTCCTAACAGATACACACTAGAGGAGTTTACAGTGGTCTTTTCAAGGATCTAATAAACCATCTATTGGTTCTAATCTAAAAAATTAAACTTATATAAACAAATATATAAAATTAATATATAAATTTTATTGGCATTTAAGTATGTATAGTCATGGTAGTTTCTATTGTTAAATAAAATAGAGAAACGATTAGAAACAATTCCTTTTTTTATTGTTATCAAAAATGATAGTTTTATAAACGGTCTGAAACTTTTTAAGTATTACCAAAAAGTCTTTATCAAGGGATATAATATGGAAAAGGATGTAAAACATAAGCCCCTATGCCGAAAAAGGGATTTTAACATTGAAATTACAATAAGATTGGGCCTTCAAAGCGTGAAGATTGTTAACTGATTTTTCTTAATGTTGTCCCACTGTGCACTGTGGATCGCAGGATGACACTCGAGCCGCCTGACAACGGTGCCACTTAGTTTAGAGTTTTATGAGCGCAATTCGATTATTCTTCATTTACGTCAATCAATGAGGATGCTGCTTTTAGAGGCTAGAGACTAGGGGCTGGAGATTTCCCGTGCACCCTTAAACGCTTTGTTTAAATAATAAAATGCCGCCAAAGTGTGGGAATTTTCCGAAATTTAATATCACAGATGAGATTTTTCTTGTGGCTGCCGTTGCTGCTACTGTTACTGTTACTGTTTTTGTTATGATTATTATCTTTTTTTTTGTTATTTTGCCTGCCGCCGTCTTGTCTGCAAAATAGTCTGCCCCACTGTCTGACGCTTCATGTATCCTTTTCGATTGCGAAAATCCGAAACGGCTATGCTTTTCTATTCTGTTGATTTTCATTTCATTTCCCAGCTCGGGTTTTTCTTTTTCTGTTTCCTCCCGGTTCTTGTTTATTTCGCTTTGCTGTTTGTTTCCCCAACTTTATTATAGCTTTTGGCTGAGTTGCAACTGTTTGCCAGTTTGCTGCATACTTATGAGGGTTGGGCCCACGCGTCGTATTAGCAATGTTGCCAGGACATTCGAGCTGGAGCGGAAGTTGTCCTCCCAGCGAGCCGTAGGTTTGTGTGGATTATGAATTGGCCGGTTTGAATGGAGTGTGAGAATCTCAGCAGTTGCTCACACTGTTGACCGAGATTATTGGCTGCCAAAGTGGCTAAATACAATACCACATACTTAGGTAAGAGTGTATGTGTGTACTCTTTTGGTAATATAAGCGTCTTAGAAGTTTCAAGGACCTCCTCTATTTGGCGATTCAGAACTTATGAAGAAGTTTAAGAAGAAGCTTATAGGAGTAGTAAGATAATAAGTATTGTAGTTTTTAATGAACATTTTTTAGAAAATAAACTTTAATAAAATATTGTAAGACCTTTTGGAAATCGTTTTGCCTTAGTTCTCATGGTTTTTAAATTTGTATAGAAAGTGTTAAGTTATTAATTTTAGTCATTAAAATATAATGAGTTCCCTAAAAATTTTTATATTGAAGCTAAAAAGTGTTGGTAGAATTAGAAATATTATATAACTTCTATATTTAATTTGAATATATATTTCAGAAAAATCTGTAATATATAACTAAAAATAAACAATATAATATAGAAATATACAAACTAATACAAATAGAGCTAAAATCAATAATATGCAACTGTAAAAAAAAGTTTACGATTTTTTAATATTTTGTTGAAAGGACTTTATAGAGCTGTGTTTCAGTCCAGGGACCGGGGTTTATAAAAGGCGTAGTAATTAAACATTAAATTATAAGAAACAATAAAAATATGGACCAAAAACGTAAAAAATATCCTTTAAATTTGTATGCCATTCAAGTCACTAAAAATATTGAATAACCATGGCATAATTCCAAATGCTGACCATTTACAAAAGAACTCACGTAGATATAAAATCGATCAAATTCAAAAAATAAATGAGTTTTGGCACATCAACCATAAATCGTAGATTTTTCCAGATTGAAGCATTTTCAGGCCCCTCAAAATCCGACAGAACAAAAATTCAAAATGGCTGAAATCGAGGAGAATGTGAGCGTGGGCGCTGGCGGAAAACAAAGGAAAATATCCTGGCAACATGCTAACAGTATTTAACGCACGACTGAGATTCACAGGCTGCCCACCCATTTACCGGAGAGGAGAACTTTACGGGAATCCGATTGGTCCTTGCCAGCCAGGTGGTTCAAAGTGCCCCGACTACTCGAAGGACTCGTCTTGCTACTGTTGCCATCCACCCTCGACCAATGCCGGAGACGAAATTCCGTCACAGCCCGATCCGGAGGCCTGCACCTGCGCAGCTCCGTCCGTGGAATGCTTTTCACCACACCCAGCCGACCATGGGTTCGAGCGAGAGGGGATGCGAATGTCCTTTGGCAGGACTAACCATCCGGGCAGACAAGAAAGGCGAATGCGAGCGCTGTTAGTTTCACTTCGTGCGTTGTCCTGCTGAGGCCAAAGGCGAGCCTGGTGGTACGGGTATATAGCTGTAAAATATATCAAAATAATTATGAATAAATTAAAAAATATAATTCAAAATAAGTGAATAATACTACGAATTGCAACGGCTATCGAAATAAAGTGAAAATCCTTCACCAAACCATATTTTAAGCCATTAATTTGTGACTTGAAGGGCAGAAAGTCTCACGTGTTCCAGGGGTCGAAAATTTCCAGTGTATATACTACGCCTCTTGGAGGAGGGTGGGGGCCAGGACTGTCCTTCTGCCTCCCTCCAGCCTACTCTCTCAAATCCTGTATATATAAGGCTTTCCAGTAGAAGTCTCAGTAGAGATGGCGGCTTATGTATCTACGGCCACCAGGCCTTCGATGCGATCCTCGGCTTGGGGTCCACAACGCTGCTGAATGTGACCTGGCTGTCACACAGTCTTCAGACAGAGTTCGATTCGGATCGCCATCGTCCTCGTCCTCGTCGGGGTCCTGGTCTGGTCGTCGTCCCGCCGTCGGTCTCGTGGTCCAACTCTGTCTGGATGTTGTCGTCCCCACATTCTAAGTTTTTAATTGGTTTATCCAAAGTTTTACTTCCGTTTCTAGTTTTAATTCCTTCTTTTTTTTTACGGGGCGTGTGTTGCTCAGAAAAAGTGAGATGGATCTTCCATATATAGAAAATAAAGACACTTTAATTTCCCGAATATATGTCTAATATTGACTTTCATTACAGTGAATCGCGTAGTGCATAATAATCAAGCTATATCTGTTATCTGTGTACCTTATTTGTGATATCCTAACCAACAACAACAAAATATATTACCTAACAAATTTTGTTGCCTAATACGAGAAATAATTTAAGCCACAATAACTAACAAAAACTGTGCTAAGTTCCAACGAAAAGACGTGAGTTACATAATCGGGTAACGCGTCGAAATGGATTACGTAACACTTGGCCATCATGTAAGTTGGGTCAAAAGTACAAACATTTTTGGCCAGACACTTGGCCATGGAATGTCATTTGTTTTTTGTGGAATTAAGTTTAGTGAGTTGGCAATTCTTGTGAATAATTTTGAATGAAATAAAATATAAGGAACCTGAAAAAATGTAAACAGATTAAGAAATTCATATGGGAATTTTAGTCAGATGCTTAACGATTTATTAAGTTTATATTATATAGTACCTATATATATCTTATTTAAAATATATTTTTTCACTCACTTTTGGGATCAGCATCCAAATCAACGAAACTAAGAGTTGAATAAGTTAGAATGGATAAACTTATAATCTTAGAACACGAATTTTATTCGATTCTTGGAAAAATTTCTTCGATTTCCCCAAACCTTGTTTGGAATATAACTCTTTCGATTGAAACTTGATCGTCTCTTATTTCAGACACACATCTAATAAAGCATAAAAAGCAATACAAGTTTCTTACAAAGCCAGAAATATTTACAAAACACTTTCCCGGCTGCTATATCCTTTTGCAGCATCCCCCTAAACATTCATCCCCTTGCTTTTCCCAAGCAAATTTATGAACATAAGCCGCTTACACAGAAATGTGCAAAATGAGGAAATTATACCCGACTTTCGCTTATCAGCAACAGAACACAAATTGGTGGACACATATTAATAACTGAAGTACAAATCTCTTTGGCAGGCACTGTAAATGAAAATGTAACAACTAACCGGCGGAAAAAAACCGAAGGACTAGCTGAAAATTAAAATTAGATGGCTGCCAACTGAAAGTACCCCACTGAGCGAGAACGAGCCAACCCAAAAATAGAGTCATCAAATTTGTGCCGGCTTCACGGAAATTAACCGCCGCCGATTCGCCACGCCTATATACACGGCAATCCGCCGTGAAGTTGGCAACAGAAATATACAAGGATTTATGCGCACAAGTGATAACAGCGGAAAGGCCATCGAAGCAGAACAGACGCAGACTTAGGCGGAGGACTCAGCGATCCAGATCCCAGGGGGAGGCGGAGTTCAGGGAGAAGCATCCGGTGAGGAGAAGGCTCTAGAACAGCAGCATCATGAAGGGATTGACGGCGTTTAAGGAGAAGGCCACGGGCGTGTTTGGCGGGTGAGTTTAAAAAGCGATTCGAATTTGTATAACAGATTAATGAATTGCAGAAATTTTATTTAAACCTAATAATAGTAAAATAAAAACATATTTAAAAACAAAAAGCTTTGAAAATATCTTAATTATTTGATAAAAACTTTAGTTCTCTGCCTTCCCATGTTTTTAACATTAAAATTCAACAATCTAAGTGTTAGAATTTTGACCCAAATGAGAGCTCTATCTGTGAACCCCTCTCATAGTCAATAAAAATAACCATAAATCATGAATGAAATATGGTTGCAATCAAATAGGCTTCAGTAAGGACAAAAAATTTTAATTTAACGCAAGGCTGGGCACCACACCAGGTTGATTGAACTTGACCAGTTTGGTCCACCCGGCGATAATGCAGCAAATATTTATGCACAAGTCCGGGTTCTGGAGTAGCCGGCGTCGCCAAACTTGGGCACGTGGCGGTGTCCGGAAAGTTGTAAAATTATTGGCATGCTTAACAAGTCATTAAAGGAGTAGACGTCAGGGCGAGTGGGCGGCAGGACCTTCCAGGAGTTCCAGTGCCGGTGACAATAGACGCGTTGGCATGCCAACGAAGCACACCGATGCCTCAGGAATTCCGGGCACGTTGCCGTAGCCAGCACGTGTCCACACGGAAACTTTAACTCCGGCACTGGCACTTCGGATTCGAAAGTCGGTACACTCGAGCTCTCAATAAAGGCTCTAGGCATTGAGAAATGTGCACATATTGTGGGAAGTGTGTGTGGGACATGCAACTCTCCGGCGTTTAACTGATATCTCAAGGACCTTGGGCGCAAATTAGAAATTGGAACAATAGGTGGCACATCGCTTTCATTAAGGAATGTATTGCATACCAACGAAGGACTGCCGCAACAGCCCACGCAAATCAAATTGATTTTTACGAGCCCGTTGCGTGGGCGGCTCGGCTCTGCCGCTGAAGTTCTTGAGTGGCACTTGGCGCTTGGCGCAAAGAAATTGGAATGCTTCATATCGGGAGGGAAGATCCAGAAAGTTGAAGGAGTTCCTTTATCCTTGCCAGTGAAAATGAAATTAGAATTGTCATTGAAGACGCGGTCGTGTAGCTGACAAGCAGCCACCACCAAGTATCTCCGATGTCAAGGCAAACAAACTAATACACTCTATAATATAAATGCTAACATATATATGTATCTGTGGCTGTGCCCCATTTACATTTAATGGACGCGTTTTGTGGCAGCGTTAAAGTCCAAAGGACCTGCTGCAAATCCTTCAGTTTGTGGCGCCAGTTAGCTGTAATCTAGGCGGCGCCACAAAGTCTGCAACATTTTTACTGACTATCAAGACGGCCAAATAAAGGCCAAGGAAAAACTTTAGCGTCTCAGATAGTTTGGAAATATAATAATAATGAAGACGGAATGCTCTCACCAGTTTATAATTTTTTAACCTTGTGACAATGGTACATTTCTAGCATCGTCCCTACTTAGATCTCATTATATTTTTAAGTGTCTTCTTAGAATTGCACAATTACAATTATTATTGCCAGTCATATAATCATATAGATTTCAGAAATTGATATAATATAGGTTCCAAGAATTATTCGAATCGATGAAAACTCATCGCCAGAACATATTTCAAGTGAATCCAGATTAATTCCGAGCATCAGAACTGATCCGTAACCTTTGGGCACAGAACTGATAATACTAGGCTTCCTTCCACCGACTGCTATAAAAGAACAAATACTTTAAATGAAATTCATTGTATTATCCAGACTCTGTGGCTAAACATGTCTCCAAAGATCGCACTCTTAGTTCTCTGTGCCGGTGTTCTCCTCGGGATCGCCAGTGCTCAGCATTGGTTGTATAACTCAGATACTGGAGAATATACTCCATATTATGCGGAAGTAAATAAAATTGGATTAAGCTGCAAAATTTAGTAAATTTGCATTAAAAACTCTTGTTATTATAGGTAGCGGCTCGGAATGTTCAGCCAAGTGGTGAAGGCAAGCCAGGAAGTACTCCAGCAGCCGCCAAACCTCCGGGTGTTAAAGAGAGTCCTTCCAGTTCAACTTCTTCTTCTGGAGGCATGGCTCGCCCGGGTAGTTTTCCTGATCCTTCCACAATTGGGCCTCCGAATTTGGAAAAAGAACCTCCCAATACCCTGGGAGCCTCTGAAGAGGATATAATTCCAGAGTAAATTAAAAAGTTTAATTTTCCGTATTTGAATACAGAAAAACATAGAAAAATAAATCCTCCAAAATAAATTTAAAAATAATTATAATACAATAATCATCGAAGTATAACTGGCAAAAATCCAAGCCAATGATTTGGGCCATGCTCCCTGTCTTGAAGGGCGCATAAAATTGGCGTCAGCCTTAAAGTCGGTCAAGGCAGAAGTTATTTTTTTCAAATTTTTTTGCACTTCATCCTGCGAGATCCTGCGGGGTCCTGCGTGACCAGACAAGGGTAGCTTTGGCGTCAGACGGCAGACGTTTGAGTTATGTGGCAGTCGGCGACTTCGACGACAAAGTTATCCACTGTAGTGGCTTGTTTTTGGCTGGTGGCTGCTTATTAGTTTGTATTGCCAACTTATCCCGTCTTTGTCCCCGGTTATTTATGAAGAAAAATTACCGAGGGGTAGTGGATTGAAGTGGAAGTTATCTCTGTCCCGATGTGTCACTTATCCAGGGTAAATGGGTGGCAGGGGATCTAGTTAGGACTGGTTAGGTCACCTCACCCTCGCAGCATTTGGTTAACCCACATCCACTCATCCATCAATCAGTCGCTGACAAGTTCTTTTCACTGTTTACCTCTGAAATCAAATCTGGAAATGCGATTTTAGATTGTCACCTGGTTCAATCAACTTTAAATACCCAATAGCAATGCTATCAGCACTTAATAAAATTGAATTTTATTCCGCTCAACAAAAGGGAAGCTCTTCCAGCATTTCCTCCCCTTAGTCACCGCAATTCCTTCGGGACCTTGGCGAAAAACAACAACCACCTTGGATTTTGTGGAAGGATGTGGAAGGCAGCTGTTGCTGTTAACAAGCCAGAAATATTTGTGTGTTTTCACGCCCCTCGTTGACCTGTTGATTTGGCTTTTAAGCAGTCCTAATTGGCAAGAATTATGACCACCGATAGATGAGATTCGGTCAATTGGCTTACAGAATACTCTTAGGCATTCTCATTAGGTTTTGGAAGAATTTTCTCATTTGAGTAATATATTTATATATTTCTATGCCCATGCTCTCCTCTTGGCCAAAAACTGGACCAGACCTATACTCTTTAAAAATTACACTAACATACAAAATGTATTTATTATACCTTTTATAAATAGCCTTTTCAAAGAAACCTATCTCAACTTTCGGATAAAACTAAACAATTTATTTGAAAAATGGGTATTTCTTCAACGAGGTACCAAATATTTTGTTGACTGGTGTTTCTTCTATATGTATGTGTTTTTCGATTTTAAAAATAAAATTGAATAAAAACCATAGATAAGAAGAAAGCGTCGCTGAGCGGTTGTGTTTGAGTTTTATATATTAATTAGAAATAGTGTGTTCGCGTCTGTAAGAGACTTTAAATAAATTAAATTATCACTATTTAATTGCCAAAACTCAATTGAAAACTTAACATGCTCTCAAAATCGCTCTTTTGGTACCTAATGTATTAAATTTTAGTCACAATCTTGCTCTTGTCTCACTTAAATGTGCTAAAGAAATTCTTTTGCTTTATTATTATATGTTATTCAAAGCGGATGCTTTAAGATTTGAGATAATTATACGACCTTTAAATATTAAAATGAATTCAGAAAAGGACTCCAGCAATAACGATTTATCTGTGAAAAATGAGATAAAATGTGTTCAGGAAGATGGAAGGTGAGATGTGATGAAGTGTATATTTTTAAAGTGATGAAAGGAATATTACCAAGAGAGACTTAAAATATTCGAATATTTTTTCATATCTTTTGCAATATTTCAGCCTGAAGCCGAACATGGAGAAGTTCGAGATCTCGCAGAGCTACCATGGTGGTCATGGCGGCTATGAGGAAATGGAGGGCGGCGAGCGAGAAGGCCGGGGTCCAGGGGGCGGCCACGCCTATGATGACGACGACGACCGACCGGACTCGCCCGCCTCCTTCGAGGAAATTGAAAGGCCACCTCTGAGGAAAATCGACAAGTACTGCAAGGCGGAATGTCCTTGCATGCCGGCCAGGTACACCATCGCCACCATGGCCTGTGTTGGCTTCATGATTGCCTTTGGAATGCGTTGCAACATGTCGGCCGCCAAGCTCAAAGGAGAGCACAATGGAGTAAGTATCCTGACGATTAGGAATATAGGCTACTCTGTGTCTATGAACTCCAGTGACTTGACAGATATGCCTAAAAATTATCTCAAAAATCAATGAAACAATGTCCTTTTCTTAAAAATTTATAACTTAATATTAGACTCATTAAATGCTTTTCACATCTGTCACATTTTAAACCAAATTGATAAAATTAAATGAGCATCTCAAGTGTTCCACAGTGAGGGCTGTAAAACTCGCCTCGTTTGGCGGAAAGCTGTTGTCAATTAGGGTGTGTGGAAGGATATCACACAAAAGTCACACACACACAAAAGACCACGCCCACACACAGTACACATTTCATTTAAAATGCAGAGCCAGAGCTCGTTAATAAATGCCTGGAGCTCTTTTTAATGATTTCTGAGAGCTGCCATTGAAACTCACTAACCCCGGATGTATTTGCAGACCGTGTTTATGAACTGGACCGTTGCCGTGGAGAGCCATGTGGACTCGTCCTTCTTCTGGGGCTATCTGGTGACGCAGATTCCCGGCGGCTTCATTGCATCCAAGTTCCCGGCCAACAAGATATTCGGCCTGTCCATCGTCAGCTCCGCCACGTTGCATCTCTTTGTGCCCTTCGCCATGACCATGATGCACGGTCATGTGGTGATTTGTGTGCGCGTGCTGCAAGGACTGTTCGAGGTAAGGATTCCAGCTAACCGGCTAACCAAATTCGATTTCGCCACAGATCAAAGCCTGGGATTACGGCTGCGTGATGTTGCGAAAAAATAAAAGGGGAAACTTCCGTCTGGGGTGGAGGGGGACTAGATTTTTCTTTATGATAAAGCAAATATGTGAAATGGAAACATGTCCTAAGCCTTCAAAGAGGAGGAGATCCGTCGGCAAAGAAAAATAACAAAAGCATTTATTTTAATGCGATTTCTTTGTGTTATTCGGTTGGTGGTATTGGGGAGTTTGTCATTTCTTTGCCGGCAGTGGAGATGTATCCAAAATGTATCTGAATCTATTACTTAGATATTTTCTATATAACTTTTAACCCCCCTTTTTACAGGGCGTCACATATCCGGCTTGCCATGGCATCTGGCGCTTTTGGGCACCACCGATGGAGCGCTCCCGACTGGCCACATTGGCCTTTTCCGGCTCCTATGCCGGCGTGGTGGTGGGACTGCCACTCTCCGGACTCCTTGCCGATGCCGTGGGCTATCAAGCGCCATTCTATGCCTACGGAGTGTTCGGCATCATTTGGTACATGTTCTGGATTTGGCTGTGCTTTGAGAATCCTCGCAAGCATCCGGCTATTAGCATTCCCGAGCTGAAGTACATTGAGAAGTCGTTGGGCGAGTCGGCCCATCCCACGATGCCGTCACTGAAGACAACGCCCTGGCGAGAGATGATGCGTTCCATGCCGGTTTACGCCATAATTGTGGCCAACTTCTGCCGCTCCTGGAACTTTTATCTTCTAGTCCTGTTCCAGTCATCGTTCCTCAAGCACAAGTTCGGCTTCAAGGTGGAGGAGGCCGGCTTTGTGGGATCCCTGCCCCATTTAATTATGACGACAATAGTGCCCTTTGGTGGCATGCTTGCGGATCATCTGCGCAAAAACGGAATCCTCTCCACCACGAATGTGAGGAAGCTGTTCAACTGCGGAGGCTTCGGCATGGAGGGTCTGTTTTTTCTCTTCGTGGCACATTCCTCAACGGCGGTGAGTTTATAATATATATATTTAAATTTTTTTAGAGAATCTTGAATCCTTTTTATCGTTTCTAGACGGGAGCCATGTTTGCCCTGACCTGCGGTGTGGCCTTCAGTGGCTTTGCTATTTCCGGCTACAATGTCAACCACCTGGATATTGCTCCTCGGTATGCCAGTATTTTGATGGGTCTCTCGAACGGCATTGGCACCTTGGCTGGCATCATAGTGCCCTATGCTCTGGATGGTCTTATACAAGAAAATGTAAGTACTCCAAAAGGAGTAAAAAAAGGCGGTTTTTGTAAATTTTAATTAAACTTAGCCCACTGGATGTTGGACCACCGTTTTCACATTGGCCGCCTGTGTTCATCTGATTGGCTGCACTTTCTACGGCATCTTTGCTTCCGGAGAGCTGCAGCCCTGGGCGGAACCACCTCCGGAGGAGCAGCAGGTATGGGCACCGCCGGCGGGAGCCATTACCAACACCGATCCCAGCCAGGCGGGCATGATGGGCAACTACATGAAGGAGACTTCATTTGTAAGTGAAAAAGTCTGATATCTTGTTAAAACTTGTAGTTTTCAAGTAGAATTTTGATATTTTTTAAGTTGAAATTTTGTTATTTTATAATATTTTATATATATTGTTTATTTTTAAATATTTTATGTTAGTATGTACTTATTTTTTTGTTTAATATTGTTTACAAAATAAAGTGAACTTTTTTTTGGTCTACTGAAAAACTAGTTTTGCGTTTTTATTTTAAACTTGATTTTATTGTTTTGATAAAAGTAATTGCCACTGTAACCGATTCCAAACATAATAGGGTGCACCGGAGTACAACGAGCAGAGCCAAATGCAGCAACCGAATGCCATTAGCTATGGCGCCACCGGGCACGTGGCCAACAATCCGTTCGCTATGGCCGCCAGTGCTCCCATCGCCGAAGAGGATGCACCGCCGTCGTACGGGGACGTAACCAACACGTATGACTACACGCAAGGACAACAGCCGCAGGCGGGTCAGATGCCGTCCTACGATCCGCAATCCTACCAGCAACAACAACAGCCACAGTAATGGGTCACTGGGGTCACGGTCACACATAAAATATGTATATCATAGCTTTTAGTTGTAGTTGAAATCGTTTGACGTTTATTGTTTGTTCTTGGTGTGTCGTTAAAGTTCTCCTCCCCCTCTCTCACTTTGTTGTTGAGTTCGATTCTATGAAACGGGGTAGCTGAAAGGATACTAAAGTCCTTTCATAAAAAATAGATAATAACTGAAACAAAAAAAGGTAAATATTCTATCGAATTTTCAGCGAATAAATTCAACACGCCACACTAACACAATGAAACTATGTACCTAACAGAGAAACTACATATGTATCCGCATGTTAGTCCGCATTTAGCACTCACACCCACACACAAACAGGACCTGGCCTAAAGCATGTACTATTTAAGCCATGGCTAACGCGAATTTCTATTTACAAGCTCCGATCAATGAAATAAGAAACAAAAACGAATTGCCAAGCAATAGGAAAATCACAAGTAAGGGAATTAACTGGAACATGAAAGCATTATTGTATATCATAAACCACATAATCCAGATACGCACCACGTTTCCAAAAAAATATACAATATAATTATATTTGAATCAACATATACTCGTACGTATATAAAATATATACCGAAATATACATACATATACTTTATATACAATACATAAATATATAGCTATCTAATAATAATTGTTGTTAACTATTATCTACGAGGCAGCCAGTGGAAGGGCAAACTGTTTTATTACCGTTGACGATATTATATCCTTCGTGAAAGGATCAGCCGCAGCAGGCTATCCTTCGCAAGCATGAGGACATTTTAATCAAATCTAAGCAATTGTTGATGTTCGGCACGAATGATAACCATAAAATCGAAACTAGCTAATCGAGTATACCTAAAAGTATTCTACAAATACAAGTACCATAATCTTCAGTTAAATTAAACGATTTTCTGTTTAATAATAAATGCAAGGGCAGAAAAAAATACAATACACAGGTAGATAGTGGTAGGAGCCTATAACCTCAGACTTGGTCTTCATAAGCTCATAAATCTAACAAAACAGGATTCACTTTATATCACGAATATCTTTGGAATTATTTAAGATTACAATTTCTTTCAGTTTCCTCTACCACATTTTTTCTTTTGCATAATTTTAATTTTTAAACATAAAGGTGAATCTCAAATATAACTATTATACGTCTAATAAAGCATAATTAAATCTCTCTAAACGATTAAATTTATAAAATTTAAAATACTTAGTGGATTATATTGTAAATAAATGTAGCCAAGTTGTAGTTAAATCTTTTAAGTTATTAATTCAGTTATGCACCACAATAATTTTAGAGCACAAATTTCACTTATAAATCGCACTCTACACTTTCATTTCAATAATTTGAATTTAACTGCACTATTATCTTTTCTTTTTTTAAATATTTTTCAAAATATGCATTACATTACTGCCAAAAATTAAACTTTAGAAGCACTAATGGCGTTCTTTTGAACATAGAACTCTTCAAAACTTATTTGTATCGTATGTACATTATCCTGAAAGTATTATACTAGATAAAATTATAGTTAACTATTTAAACATAACTCAAATTATTCACAATTAAATCACTATGTATTAAAAATGTGAAAATTTTCTAACTAAAAGAGTCAATTCTTACCCGTAATTTGTACAGTGCAGCGAATAAATACTCAAGCAAATATTCATACTCATAGCTACTTAAAAATAGCGCTTAAATATTCAAATTTTAAAGAATAGTATCAGCGGAGATCCTTTGGAAAAACCTTCCAATCGCATATACTCTCTGATATTAGCAATAAATACTGCTTGTGAAAGCGACAATACCTAATTAATAAGCTTAGTTAATAAACTAATTATATATTTAATAATTATTTACATTCGAGTCTTATTGTTTCGATTAACGGCGAGAGTTTTGAGTGCTTCTAGAAGGCAATAGAAGACAGCAGAATTTTGGCCACGGGGCGTATGTGTAATATTAGTATAGTTCAAACTGCATTCTGTATATAAGGTCATAGAAACTACTTATCCATTTATGTACTTTTAAAATCGAAAAGATGGCAGGAGAAGAGAGTCCTCGTAGGGATCGCCTGTTTAAAATTGATTTCTATTTTCGTTTTTGAGAGATACTCCAAGCTCTCGGGGCTGTGTGGACAATAATAACATTAGATATGTTAACCCAAAGCCACGGTTAAAGCATTTGCTTGCTAACATATACAAGATATACATAATACTCACATCATTTAAAAAGGAAAGTTTGTAAATAAGAATATATTTATGTAACTCCTAGCCGAATGTCATCAGTAAATGCTTTTGTGAGTATCTTAAGTGTACATAAAGTGAAAAACTAAATGGAAGCCAAACACTATATGAGCATAATAACGTTAAACTATAAACTATAACCAGTCAAAACCAGGCTACATCTAGCGTACATTTTAGCCGAACTATTATAATACAATATTAGCAACGCTAAGCAGGCCATTCATACTTTCATTGGAACAGAATATGGTAATAGGCGCACAAGTACATAAGACACCGAAAAAATATACACAAAACAGTATAAATAAGATATATTCGTTTGATCCATTAAAAACCAATGTCTTCGGCCAGCCGTAGGTAAAATACAAATACCCGTAAAATACAATATATATAAAATTAAACGTTGGATGGGGTATCACTTGGGGTACCTATTAATAAACTGTGTAAATATTTAGCAACAAAATATTCTTTGTGTTTACCGAGAGTACTGTATACAAATTATAAAATATTAAATCAAAATTACATATATGAGATCCCTTTTCTGGCAACACCCGCCCAACAATGTATCATTTCAAAGGTAGTTAAACTAAATTATAATATATACGTATATATTTCAGTGTGCTCATAACAAAACCAAAAATATATTCAGAATTCAGCAACAAATTGTAAAACAAACACGAAAGACTTCATCTCAATAGACAACAATTTATTTACCAATATACCTAATTAAAAATTTAATTGGCAAAACATGTATAATCATATTCGTTGAAAGAAATTTGAAAGATGATGTTACTGACAAATGCCTATGAAAACTCCCATATTTAAAGATCATGAGAAGCAGCCACAAAATTATAACTAAACAAAATGTATTTGGAATTCAATAAAAGGAAAATGTTAAAAATTATTTCGTATTTTTGTTTTATTCATTCAATTTTCAGCCTACAACTTAATGATTAGATTTACTTTATTGTTACAAGTTCCGAAAGCATTCAGATTGCAACTCGTTCCGATCCCAACTTTCAACATAAAATGGCGATAGTTAGAACTAATAACAAAAATATCAAATAAATATTGTATATATCAATTAATTAGGAAACAAGCTAAAATCACATGAGTGCTACGATGTAAAAGATATCGAAAATTCTGGCGGGTGCAAAATTGTTTTAAACTCGTGGAAATGCAATGGATTTATCTGCGAACTCCCTGGTATTCCCCATTTGAACGCCCCTTGCCTGGAAAGCCTCGGGCAAAGGGCGCCTTGGCATTGGTGGTCACATAGTAGTTCCCTCGAGCTCTAAAGGAGTTTTAAAATAATCAAATTTGTGAACTAAATCGATTAGAAATTTCCACTCACTTATGAGAGCAATGTTCCCCCATCAGCACGTACTCCGAATCCTTGGGCTCACACCAGCCTATCAGGTAGGTGAATAGATTGGGGCAAGGTCCTGCATAGAAGCCTTTCGCCGTGGTTATGGACTCAATAAAATACGGCGTGACTTTGGTGTGATCACAGGCCAGGGTCTCTGAAAAGAAAACAAAATTATTTGGTTAAGTAGCATAAACCTTAAACTTCACGATTCACTTTATGTTAATGCGTTCATTGTTCTCCACTTTTCACATTATATAAAATTAATAAAATATTAACTTACGAAACAGAGTGGCGGAGCCCACACAAGCGGGCTGCCGGGTTCCGCCGTTGACGTAGAAATCCGCATGGCCACTGGAATGCCACTGCCCCAGAATTCCGGCACCAGTGTGGAGGACATCCACGAAATGGGCGTCCGTGGTGTCCAAGTCCCTGGAGTTGTTGGCTCCAGCATAAAAGAATATCGTTGGGTCCAAGGCTGTTATCCTACCCAGCTTGCCCTCCTCAGGCTTTAGATAGTTGGCCACCAGCCCCGCAATATGGGCACCCACACTGTAGCCGATGAAGTGCAAGTCGTCCGGCTGGACACCGCGAGGATGGCGGGCCAAGTACTTGACCAGTTGGGAGATGCACAGGCTGCCGAATCGCGGAGCCCACTCCATCTGGCTGAGGCAGGGTTCCTTCACGGCATCAGTGTAGTCCACGATGATGATGTTGTACTCGCCCACACTGAAGTAGGCCTCCCGCAGGTCGGGACTCGGGCTGAGATCTTTACCACCGCCGAAGCCGTGGATGATGATCTTGGTGGGATGACGCGGATTAAAGTGGGTGTAGTAGAGGGCATTTGCGTCCAGGACATTGATGAACTCGGGCTGCTCCTGGGTGCGTCGGGTGTACAGGTAGAATTGGATCTTGGGATGAGGGCATCGGTAGGGCTTCTGCAGGCAAGATTCTGTCACGTAGACCTGGGTTTGGTTTTGGCCAGCCGCTACCGCCGCGGCTACCACTCCAGCATTTTGACCAGCTGCGAGGATGTAAGATATGGAGAAGGAGGAGTGGTCAGATTGGGAGTCATGCAGATAGTTGAAGTTGAGAAACAAGTTTGCGCTCTCCGACTTGCTCGGGTTTGATATTATGGTACATTTAATTACATAACCAGACGCCGTAGTCAGCGACATTGAATGTTTGCAATTTGGCACGCTGCAAAAGTCATGCGATTGCCATTGCGGTTCCAGTTGCAGTTGCAAACACAATTGCAAGTTGCAACACAAAATACTGGTACCACACAAAACTGTTGCAGAAAGTAAAAGTCTGCTGGCTAAAACGGAAGTGACGATACCTGGCTGGCTCTTTGTTTACTTTTTTGCTCTGGCTGGGTTTTATTTTTGACAAAACGTGCTGCTCATGATATAACTGGAGCTGGCAACTGGATACGGAATGAATATGCGTAATTTATTCGCTGATTCATGGCATGCTCGTCAGGAAAACCCATTCGAGATCGTCTTATCTGACAATTTGGCTTGTTGTTTGGACATAGAGATGCACCAAGTGGTTGGCAGTTGAATGCGAAACAATATCAAAACAAATAATTGAAATTAGTTCGAAGCACAGTTTCCCAATTAAATGGAATGTTACCTAAACATAAGAATTAAATACCAAAATCCTGATTTCATAATGTATTCACATTCCTATACCACAAGATATAAAAACATGAATCCAAAGACATGAATAATACAAAATAAATTCAGAGCTAATTGAATTTTATTTCCCAGTCAAGCTCGCAACTAGTTCCAATCAAAAATCAAATAATTCGCATTACAGTTGAGCTCACCGAATCCGTAGGAAGCCGTGACAGGGTGCTGTGAATTCAAATGGCCAAATTAAAAGTCTAGCCAAAGCAGACACATGAGAATCGGCCTTCGGTGGGAACGGTTGGCTTAGGCGATGGCGCCAACAATTGGCCCACTTGGCGGTTGGAATACTTTTCAGATGATAACCGCAACCCGGAGTCTTGCAACCGGTCTCGGAAACGGTTGCAGATGCAGACTCTTGCCGGTTGGGTGGGCACTGGAAATACCCCAAGATATGTAGCTGAGGCCTTTTAGGGTACATCAGCTGTATAACCCATCGACACAGTAAACGGGTAGCTTGTTGTCATATTACTTTCGATTGCAGTTGACTTGTTGTCAGTCAAATAAAAACAGAAGCAGCTGTCTGAAATTAGGCATGCAGCTGGCGGTTGTTTTACATCAGAGATCCAACATAATTTCAAGTGATTCCACCCACCGATATGTCATGGATAATATGTATTTGCCCCCCAAAATCCCCACCTCCGAATCCTCCATCGCCACTCTTCAATTAGCAATGGGCTGTGGTCGCGGTCATGCCTCAATTGTCTTCAGCTTTTCTGTTTTCATTTGTTTTTCACAATCGTTTAACTCTGGCTTCGTGAGCCGATTTTTGCCGTCTTATGTAAGCTAAAAACTTAAAGCCTCCCCTCTTACCCTCTTTCTACTTATTTCAATTTCTTTCGAGCATTACGCACGCCAATTAAATGTCTTTTTTGGGTTTATTTACAGTTCATTGTTTTTTTTTTAAATTTTAGAGCGGGAAAATTTCCGAACCTCGTTGCGGGGGTGGCCGGAAAACTCTGTCCAACTAACACAAATCAAACCCGAAACGGAAACCATCGAATGCGGAAGACAAAAAACAAAATAAGACAGCTGACCACAACAAAATGGAAAAAACACGAAAAAGACACTCACTGCTAAGTGAGAGATGATTTTGGGTTTGTAAGCTTTTTTTCGTGTTGTTTATTGGGTTTTTGTGTTTTGTTTACAGCTGGGATTGTTTAATATGAGTCACGGGCATTGTTTGGCTGCGATTTGAAGGTGGAGATTATTCGCTAGTTGTCCAATCGAATCGATATCAAGATTTGTGTGTCATAAGCTTAAGTCGTTGTTTAAAAATTCTTCGTAGATTGCTTAATATATGTTTCTACAGCTTACGTGCAATTTCTTGACCCACTTTCCAAAGCCTTAATTGCCAGCGACGCTTGGAGTTCATTAACCCACACAATCTCAACTCTAATGGCTGCTTTTTGAACCTACAATTCTATAATGGAATATCCTTGATTGTGGCCCTGGCCCTCCGAATCCATTGGATACCTAAACCTGGCATTGACACGCACCCCAAAAACGCGCATACGCCCCATTAGCCCACCTGTCGATGCGACGACACCGAATGAGTCTAATATTACAAAAGCTACACAAAAAGTGTCAAGGCGCAGGGGCATATAAATATTATTAATTATGAGCTGGCTGCCAAGTGGATTAAATGGTAGCCGGGTCAATTAATTAATTTATGAGCCGAGAGATTACAAAAGTCACACAATGACAAAGCAATATTTTCGTGAAGTTTGCGTAGGAAGAGCATCTACAATAAAGTATTTCAATACCTCTGCAACACATGAAGATGCCACAGAAGCAAAGATGAGTTCAGAGAGACATTTTTGTCACTATTGACCAATAAATGAGGCAAGGTCACACAGCTGAGTGACTGCACTGGAAGGGAAAAGAAAACCATAAACATAGCAAATATTGTGCAACCAGTTAAAATTGAAATTTATGCTGACTGCTTAGCCGGCTGACGCAAATTTGAAATGTCAACAGAAAAACACCAACAGCCACCGTGACAGGGCCCAAAAGAAAGGTATGGCCAAATAATAAGCAACCAACCAGCCAGCCAGGGCGAAAGTAAAAGTTTAACTTAAATTATTATCAATCTCTCTCTTTTTGAGGGCACAGCGTCTCCAATTCGGTTTATGTCTTCTCTGAGGTTATTGTTTTTTTAGCACATAAAATACAAACCGGCGGATTCCAGGCGCGAGAGCGTCAAGCTTACAAAAAGTAGCTGCAGCCAAACAGTTGGTCGAACACCCAAAAATGCACTTTTTTGTTTTTCCACACACTTAAGCCACATTGTTTGGTTTTGTCGCTGTTTTCCTTAAGCAAATTTATACTACTGCTAATTGTTAGTTGTAATTACACTTTGAATTGTATAATTATCCGTTTGCTGAGTGGGGAATTTTTTAACACTCGAGTCTGGGTTTTTTGGACTGTGGGTCAAGGCCTGCTTGTTGACCGGCGACGGCTGACTAAAAGTGCAAAACTCTTTCTTAAGCACCAGCTCGAGAGCTGGTCATTGGACTCGATTTCGATTTCAGTGCAGAGCAAGACAACGGCGTCGCTGGCGAGGCATAATTCCGGCTGCCTCAACACGAATTGATACGCTTTAAACCACACTTTTCTTATTTTTTGGGCACGCGCGGGCTCTTTTAAGGATCTGACTTCGGATTCGCGGACACGTGCGCTTCGATGTCGCTCTGGCGAACAAATAAACTTAGCCACACTTTTAAGCACTGCCTTTTTGAAAGCGTAGCGGCTTAATTCGCGCCGAATTCCCGATGTTAAGATATTTAACTGTAAGCAAGTCGCTCTTGAGTTCGTGTCTTAAGTCTTTCGTTTTTCCGGTCGCCCGAAAAGCTTGCACCGGCAAACGAAAGCTCGCTCTTGATGGAAAGCTCGCCTTTGTTTTGGTATTTTTTAAATACTATATTTACTTGTGTTGTCTCTATACTTTTTTAAAACAAATTTAACAAAAACGTAACTACTTAAACATTTTAATATCAATAATATTCTGCAGAATAAAGTCCTTTTTATGAATAATCATTCCGCAACATCTAAAGCGACATCAACAAGAGGACCTTTTGCGAAGGGCGAAATTTCATGAGTAGATAGAAAATACGAACCCGATGCACTGAAGAGAGGCGAAGAAAAATGTCCTATAAATATTTAACAAATAAAACGAAAATATACTTACTCCCCCGAAACAAAGTATCCCATTTGAGTGTTGGGCATGTGTGAATAATGATTGCAGCGTTGGGAAAAGAAGTCCAGCCAACCGCCACATTGTTGTGCCCAGAATCCTCTTTCGGAGGTGATAGACTCTCCATAGTATATGGCGGATCTGTAATGATTACAGTTGAAGAACCGCCAGTTGCTTATGTAGCTGCATCCCCGCTGGTTCAACTGGTCGAGATTAGGGTAAAAATCTGCATGACCCATAGGCGGCAGCATGGAAAAGAAGAAGGGATCGGTGTGGATAATGTCGACAAAATCCGCATCAGTCGGATCCAACTTTTGCTGCAATGAGGGCTGCGTCATAAAGCCGGGTCCTGCTGGATCTAAACCCGTAATCCTGGCCAATGGCTTCGTAACATAATTGGCAACCATGCCGGCGACTTGGGCTCCCAAACTAAAGCCAATCAGATGAATATCCTCCCGTTTGTAGATGCCAGCCGAGACCAAGTTGTTTATCATCTGTGCGAGGCACTCAGAGACAATCGGGGCATTGGACACGGCCCATGGAAAGTAGCAGGGCCAGCGCACTAATGTCTCATAATCCACTGAGATGACATTCACTGGCTGGGTCTGGAGGAGGACATCTCGAACCTCCAGGTTGGGTGTTAAACTCCTGTTTCCCAGAAACCCGTGGATGAGTATTTTTAAAGGAAGACGTGGCTGGAAAAGCTCTGCTTGTGGATTAAGGGGATCCAGTTGCACTGGATTTCCTCGAGTTTGTCTAGGAATACAGTTTTATAATAGTTATTCCATGGTTAAAATAACTCCCTCAACTCACTTTGTATAAAGCCAAAACGAAACTCTTGAATTCGGACACTGATGTTCGGCAAAAACGCAAAACTCAGGCAGCCAGCCGCGAAGCTCTGTAACTCCTTTTGAATATCCCGAGGCGAATATCGGGACTATGGTTAGGATGAAGCAAACAACGCGATAACTCATGACTAAAGACGAGCCAGGTCTAAGCTCGCGTTCTAATGCAAAATCTCTTAAATTTGTGCGGCATAACATTGAGAATTGCATGGAAAATGAGGGCCCATATAAAAAGACCCGCCAGGTGATAAAATAGTCAAGGTAAGAAGCGGAAGGGAGGTGAGGTGGTAGTGGGTCAAGGTCGCTGCTGGTTGCGTTTGGCATTAGAACGGTCACAAACGACACTGAGAATAATAATCAGTATGGAAAACAGTATGAGAGAATGTATTTTCAAGATGAAGGTTACTATGCATAAATGCAGAAATAATTGTGTAGAAAATAAAAGCTACAAGAGACACGGAAGTATTTAAAAAGTGAAAATATTTTGTATGGTTTTAAATGTTCAGAGATAACAAATTAATCAATTGCCTTCCCTATTTTTATTATGGATGCTCTATTTAACGGAAAAGACATTTAATTAGTTATTTTAAAATATAAGTTTTATTTAAATAATTTAATATATTATTTATAAATTAAATATTATTCAAAGGTTCATCTTCATCTGCCTCGGACCAATCCAATTTTCCATCCAAATCAGCATCCTCAGATCTCACTACGTCTGGAAAATCGTTTGATTCAAGGAAGGCTTCCAGCAGCTGCGGTTCATAGTCATTTTCGATTTCGTTATTCTCCGAGGCCAGATTAAATTTGGCCAACAATTCACTATTATCCGCATCCTCCACTTTTCCCATGGCAAAGGGGGTATTATTTCTAGTTTGCAAGAAGAACGAGCCCTTCATATCCTGCGACAGGCGATAGCCCATCAGAGCTTGGTGTCCGCGGGTTGGACATAGTCCGATCAGGTGAACCAACCAACTAGAGCACTGCCTACCCCAAAATCCGACTGTAGAATTGATTGATTCGGCGTAGAAGCGAGGTGCCCTTTCGTGATTGCAGCTGCCAGGATCTTTCGGGTTCTCCTCTATGCAACCAGGTTGCTGGGCTCCAAAGTTTGGGTAAAAGTCTACATGTCCCATGGGTCGGAGCATGCCACGACCAAAAACATCACTGTGAACAACATCCACAAAGTCAGCATCACCGGGGTCCAGGCGTCTGCTGTCGCCCCCCAGAATGAAGAGAGGCTTGGCAGGATCCAAACCGGTGATCCTTTTCAATTTTCTCTTCACATAATTGGCGGTCTGGCCCGCAACTTGACCACCCAAACTAAATCCAATTAAATGGATCTGATCATTTGGCACTATTCCTCGGTCCACCAGATTATTTATTAAGTGCCCCAGACACTCGCTGGCCAGAGGAACATTCTGCACAGCTTGTATGTAGCAAGGATACTTCACCAGTGGCCCATAGTCCATGGAGATCACATAGACGTCTTCGTGATCCAGCAACACTGGACGTATAAAAGAATTTGGAGCAAAGTCTCGATATCCTGTATAGCCATGGATTAAGATTTTAAGAGGGCGCGGAGGCTGAAAGTCCCACGGATTGAGATTTTCAGGACTTAAAAGCACAGGATTTTCCCGAGTCGAACTGAGGACAGGATATAGAAAAGATGTTAGTTTTCGGAAAAAGTTGGTTTGCTCTTGTGGTAAACTTACTTGGAATATAGATAGAACTTGACGTCGGGATGGGGACACTCTCCCCGTACCACCTTACATTCGAGATTTACTAAACCAAGCAATGGATTGGCTTCCACACAGAAAACAATCCCTGTCCGATGGTATACAATAACCAAACTTATTTTTTATTCAATAAGACCAGTAAATCGCTTACCGAATAGACAGAGCCACGCCGCCAACTTCATGTCCCAAATACTTCTAACGTTTTGCGTTAACTGGGTTCCGGCGCCCAAAATCAGTTGCTATTTAAAGTAGAGCTGCCGGCTATCAATGGCAGCGATCTGTCTAGCGGCAACCAATTGAGGTAGTGGCATAAATAAGCACCCACACAGGTGCAAATGGAGGTGTCACAGCGCCACAAGGGAACCACTTTCGATTGGCGGCACTCAAGAATGAAAGTGGCTCAGGTTGGCGTGGATGTTAAAGCGGTTATATTCAAAAATGCCGAGGCACGAGTCAATATAAATGGCTTTATATCCGCAGTTTAGTTCCGACTCGTCATGGTTGGAAAAATCTTTCATTAGAGATTTATATAACGGCATTTGTAAAGGTAATTCGATCCGGAATCAAATATCCTGATTTGTGATGCTTTTGATAAAATAATGATAGTCTGTACAACATATATACCAGATTTGTGAACTTTAACAAAAGTGTATTCCACCTGAAATGTGACAACCTTTTATAGGAATATTAAAAGACTTTACTTTTATCCATTAAACTTTTTTATGGTGTAATTTTAATATCCACAATATTCGTGAGTGATCATTTGGGCGATTATTTTATACATACATCAAGAGAGAGTTAAACAATGTTTGTAATTCTTGACTTGTGTTGGGTAATTTCGAGGAATGAAATTCATTTCGTGCGCGACTACAAACTTTAGGCTTAGAACTAGGCAATTAAACTAGAATATGCGACGAATTATACACATACGTTATAGGTAGAGTGTATAAGATATATTTTTGGTAAGTTGGGACGTCTAGTGCCGGCTGGCTCTCAAGGAATGTCGTAAGTGCGGAGCATAAAACGTAAATTGTGATGTATTTTGGGAATCCTTTTTACTTGCAACTGCCCGGAATCGCAGCGACTGTAGACAAATTTGGACCACGTCCACAGACGCTGCAAGACAGCAGTTAATGGGATAAATGAGGATCCTCAATGCTGGGCTTTCACTGGGTTGGGGCGAGCGATTCCTTGCAGCTCAACAACGTAAATTCATTCGCTAATTAACGCTAACTAGGTGTCACGAGTATTGGATGTGTGCGCGGGGTGAGAGATGATGCTGTGATGCTCACATCCTGTAGCCTAGTTGAACAGACGCTTCAGTATGCTCTGGATGGTGGTCAGGGACTTTTCCTCAATGAGGAAGGTACGGTGGTTGCCCTCAACAGTGTGAACTTCCACGGGCTTTGTGCAGACCTGTTTATAAAAAGAATTTATTAAGTATTCGGGTTTTCAATGATTTTAGTAAAGTAAACCCACCTCCTTGAGGCGATAGTCCTCGTCCAGCTTGGCAGAGTTGTCTGTGGGCTTGACCAAGGACACATTGGACTTGAGTTTCAGCGTGGGCTTGTAGCTGTCAGCCAGTTCCAGTTTCTTGTAGAACAAAGTGGCAGATTTCTTAATCTGTAAGAAAAATTATAAAAAGGCATTAAATGCTGTTCGTATGCTTGATATTACTCAATTTCCTTACCGTTTCCACGGGCTGTGTGATTTCATTGCTCAACAACTCGGCGAACCTTTCCAGCTTCTCCTCCCAAGTAGGAATCACCAATAGCAATCGTACCAGCTATGAAAGGCAAACAAATTAGATAACTAAATAAAAGTTGCTATAGCTGTAAAAACTTACCGCTTTGTAGTCGATATTGGCCAGGACGATGCCAAAGTAGGCCAGACCATAGCTCTGGTTGTTGTTGTCATCGTCCGCGGTGTAGCGCTGCTTGAAGCTACTGGTGTACCAGTTCACATAGGTCGGGGCTCCGTCCAACATGATTACATTGGCCACCTCGTTGGTGTCCTCGAGAATGGCGGCCATCACATAGGTGAGCAGGCAACCGAAGGAGTAACCAGCTAGCTTGTAGGGACCCTTTGGCTGGACGGTGCGGAGTTGCTTGATAAAGAACCTGGCAGCCGAGTCCACAGAGTCCAAAGGTACCTCTTCGGTGAACTGAAGACCATAGGCGGGAACTTCCAAGCGCTTGGCCAGTGGCTCAAGGGCCGAAGCGAAGCCCTCAATGGGCGAGACGAAGAATATGGGGCTCTGCTTACTGGTGGCTGGTGCCTTGGTGACCAGCTTGATGATTGTCTGGGTGGGAATGAGATCCTTGGTGAAGACCACCTGGGTACCATCGCCCAGAGGGCTAGCGGTGCGTGAGGATCCACCTGAAGTGATGCTCAGATCGGTGGGAGCTCCAGTTCCGGTCGCAGCCGATGCACCTGCAGCAGGAGCAGCAGCAGTGGGGGCAGCTGCTCCACCGTCCATCGCCTTAAGGGCTCCGAAGGTCAGCTGCCGGATCTCCTGGGCCGAGAGCACAATGTCAAAGTTGCGCTCTAGCGTCTGCTTAATCTCAGCACTCATCAGAGAATCCATTCCCAAATCCGCCAGAGAGGCTCCGTCCTGGATGTTCTTGGTGTCTCGCAGACCCAGAATGTTGGCAATCGTGGCAATCAGACTGACGCCGCCCGACGTGTCGGACTTGCGCTTCTCAGCGACAACCATGGAGGCCACCACGGGGTGCGGCTGTTGCAAGAACAGATCGATGGTCTGCAGGCACGACGGCATTCTCTGGGGCAGGGTTCCACCGATCACAGTGTCGTTGTCACCCAAGTTCTCCAGAACTAGGCCCGTGTCTCCGATGGCTCCCCACTGAATGGCCGTGCCGGGGAATCCGCTCACCTGGCGCTGCTCGCAGATGCGCTCCATGGCGGAGTTGGCCAGGCCGTAGTTGGTCTGTCCGATGTTACCGCGGCCGCAGGACACGCTGGAGAAGCAAATGAAGTAGTCCAGTTCCGTGCAGATGATGCGCGAGTACTGATCCAGGTATTTGGTGGCCGTCACCTTGGGGTCTGCAACCGTCTTGAAGTCCTTAGCGGTCTGGTCTTCTATCAGAGCATCACGCAACACGGCGGCCAAGTTGAAAATACCACCGACAAGAGCCAACTTGTTGCTGTTCGCCAGAAGAGTCTTGGCTCCGGCAGCGGTGGTTACATCGCTGGTATCGATCACCACCTTGACACCACGCTCCTGCCAGCGTCGGATCATCAGACCCTGGTAGCCGGTCTTCACACCAGAGCGAGAGGTGAGCACAATGTATCGGGCTCCGCGGGAAACCAACCAGTTGGTCAGTTCAAGACCGAATCCTCCAAGTCCTCCCACCAGAATG
The DNA here is from genome assembly GCA_035047325.1 of Drosophila vallismaia. Taxonomy (NCBI): domain Eukaryota; kingdom Metazoa; phylum Arthropoda; class Insecta; order Diptera; family Drosophilidae; genus Drosophila; species Drosophila vallismaia. The sequence continues at coordinate 18,335,153 of JAWNPU010000090.1, read as the reverse complement.
TAGCTCTTATCCGGGTGCATGTAGGTGCGCGGGATGGCGTTGATGAGGCGGGACTTGGGCTGCAGAGCCTTTTTGCCAGGCTCCTCGTCACGGACCTTGATCACAACCTTGCCGATGTGCTTGCCAGAGGCCATGAAACGGAAGGCCTGCTCAACCTGCTGGTCGTTAAAAACAGACGTGGGAAGGGGCACGACGGCGCCAGTCTTGATGCCCTCGGCTACCAGAGAGACCACCTGGTTCTGCATCTCTTCCTCGCCTTCCATCACACTGTCGAGCAGGATGCCGTGGAAGGAGGTGTTCTTCAAGAACACGGACATGCCCAAGGGACTGTTGTTGCTCAGATCGAACTTGCCGATCTCCAAGAAGCGTCCGTTCAGGCCCAGGCAGCGGATGGAGGCCTGCAGCTTCTCCTCGGATAAGGAGTTCAGCACCAAGTCCACACCGCGTCCCTTAGTCTCGCGCATAACCAGCTGCTCGAAGGAGGTGTCGCGGGAGTTTCCAATGTTTCGCTCTTGCAGCTTGGGGAACCGCTTCAGCAGGAACTCGCGCTTTTCCTTGCTACCCACAGTCGTGAAAACGGTGAGTCCATGGGCCAGGGCCACAGAGATGGCAGCCTGACCAACTCCACCGGATCCGGCGTGGATCAGGATCTTCTCACCCTTCTTCATTTGACCGCGAACCACCAAGGCGTAGTAAACGGTAGAATACACGCAAGGAACAGTAGAAGCCTCCTCCATTGTCCACTTCTCGGGAATCTGCCACATCATGCGCTTGCTAGCGACACATGTGGTGGCCAGAGACTTAGCCGGTACCATGGCCATAACACGACGACCCTGCGAGTCTCGGCCGGCGAACTCCAGACCGAGCACGCAATCCTGTTCGGCCAGATCTCCAGGCAAAGCATCGGCGGCCAACTTTCCAGAGGTAAGCATCACATCACGGAAGTTAATGGGGGCACTGTATACTGTGCAGGTCTCCAGATCCTTGTTGGCAGACACACCAGTCTGGGCCTGGGCGGCCTCGATCCACTTGAGGGAAGCCAGGTCACCCTTGACCAGAGCATTCACGTAGGCGTGCTCCACCTGTAGCGTGGCCTGCTGGGTCTCCAACTTCAGGTGACGGAAGGTACCCCAGGCGCCGTTCTTCAGCACGTTCGAGATAAGGTCCTTCTCTAGCTGCTGGCGGTAGAAGGTCGAAGTCAGAGAGAACTTCTCGACCTTGGTGTCTTGGACGAAGACCAGACGAGCCAGTTTACCACCGTTCTCGTTCTTGATGCAGGTCATCAGACCGACAGCGCCGAAGAGTTCCTCTCCCTGGCACACCACATACACATACTGCTCCTCAGTCTGGGCAGTAGTCAGGGCAGTCTTGAGGTCATCCACCCAGGTGAAGTTCTGCTCGGTGGCCACTACAACAACGGATTTGCGAGTCTTCAAGTCCACGGTCTTGCGGGCCAGCACCAAGACGCGAGTGGCTCCCAGGCTCTGCTCTTGGACAGCCACGAATCCAAACTTGGCCAAAAGAGCACGGCCTGTCTTGGTGTAAGTGGAAACCGACTCTTCGAAGATCAGGAAGCCAGTGTCGCGAATGCTGGCAATGGAGTTCTCAAGGGTCTTGGTGTCTGGACGGGACAGCACGTCGATGCCGAAGACGAAGTGACAGTTCTGCTCAACCGGTTCCTTCAGCACATCCTTGGACACAACGCGCACCCCAGAATCTCCGAGAGCGGCGGTGATAGTCTCCTCGTTGTTGTTCGAAGTGACAACGGCTACGTCTCCAGTGAGCACGGGCTCACCCTCGATGATCTGCAGCAGACGGTTGGCCACCAGAACGTCAGGATTCCTGCCGTTGGCAAGTTCCACGCCCTTAAGCTTCACGGCGCCGCTAGAGTTTTCGATGATTAGCTGAATGGCCACGTCCAGAGCGTGGAGGCGAGCCTTTTCAGAGTTCTCGTGCAGATCGGTGGTGTTTGTATTTGGTACGAACTGGTAGCGCTCCAGAGTGGGTGGGGCCTGGGTGCCGGGACGGCGCTGAGCAAGATTGGCCTTCAGACCACGCAGCTCGACGCCGCCGCTCTTGATCACGTTGATGTCGTTGTACCATTGCACCGGCACTCCGGTCTCTAGTTGCTGCTCCTTGGTAAGACCGTTAAGCAGTTCCAGATGCTTGAGGGGATTGATGACGGCTCTCTCGATGCGAGTGGGCAGGTAGAGCTCACGCAGGTTCTTGCTCAAGATGCTGAACTGGAGCATGGTGTCCATGAAGCTGATCCAGTTATCCACCCACTGCAGGGTACCGGTGGAAGCCACGGTGTCGGAGCGCACAATGCCACGGAAGATTCCGGCATAGTCGTAGCCACGCAGGCGCAACTCCTTGTACACATCACCGGTGACGAGCTCCTTGGCCACTGTGCTGGGCGTCTGGGGCTCCAGGGGCAGCTCCTCATTCTCAATGGACTCGGGAATAGTGATCTTGCCGGACACGGCCAAGCTGCCGCTCTCGCAGATCTCAAAGGCTCCAGTGCCGTCAAAGAAGTTGATGCCGAATTTGACAACCGCATTCTTGTTGAGGATTGTGGCTCGGTGGAAGACCACGTTCTCCATCACCACCGGGGTCTTGTGGAACTCGCTGCCGCGCATCTTGGCGAAGGTCTGCCAGGCGAGAGTCATGTAACCGGTAGCCGGGAACAGGATCCTGCCATCGATTGTGTGGCCAGCCAGGAAGGCGTCGTCCTCCTTGGACAGATCCACCTCGACAATGGTTTCACCGGATGAGGTTTCTTTGCCGAACTTGGCCACCAGCCACTTCTGGGTGTGATCCCAGCCAACCTTGGAGTTCAGCATGGGGGTTCCACGGCCCACAGGGTAGGTGATGGGACGCACCAGGTTAAGAACCTGGGGCTGAGCACCGGCAGCGTACAGCTTGCCTATGTTGGTCAGGAAGAACTCCACGTTGTTCTCGTGGCCACGCTTTACCAAGCTCAAGTTGGTGGCATCCGGACCCAGGGCGCGTTTGAGGATGGCCTGGAGCAGGCCGTGCGGTGCAATCTCCACGGAGATGGCGTTCTTGGGCACATGCTGGAGGGCCTCGTGGAAGAGGACGGGCGACAGAAGGTTGTTGACGTGGTAGGCGGCCGAGGACTGCTTGGCCACCGGTGAGTTCCAAGCGGATTCGGGGATACTTGTGCTGATCCAGCGGGTGGTACGGTTCTTGGCGTTGGGGATAATCTTCTCCAGGCTCTTGCGTAGTTTAGGTCCAGCCTCGGCGATGTACTTGCTGTGGAAGGCATATCCCGAAGAGTTGACAGCCTTGGCGAAGACACCCTCGGCGTTCAGCTTGGTGACCAGCGCCTCAATGGAGGCTTCTGGGCCGGAAATGGTGCAATTGTCCTCACTGTTGTGGCAGACGGGGAAGCAATCGGCGGGCACTCGCTGGTGAGCATCGTCCCAGGCCAATCCGACGGCTGCCATTTTACCCTTGGCCAGCTGGGTATCCAGAATGCTCTTGCCTCGCCAGTAGGCGGCTAGGACGGTCTGTTCGGGAGTGAAGCATCCGTCGGCATAAGCACAGCCCAGCTCTCCCACCGAGTGTCCCACAATTCCGTCGGGAGTGATGCCCAAGGATGTGAGCAGGTCTGTCAGAGCCACCTGCATGGCGGCAATCGAAATGAAGGAGTTGAGGATGTTCTCGAAGCTCTTGTCCGTGGAGCGGGTAAGCACGTCGATAAGATCAACGCCCTCTGGCTTAAGGACATCGGCACAGCGCTGAATGCTCTTGGCAAAGACCTCGATTTGCATCAGATCCTTGGCCATGCTGGCCCATTGGCTGCCCATGCCGGAGTAAATGTACCAGACGGGGCGCTTCTCGTCGGAGCTCTCCAGCACCTCGCGCTGGTGCGTGCCCTTGCTGCTGACAACACCGTAGCCGCGGAAATAGTGGTTCGGAATGGTCTTCGAGTGGATGTCGTTGATCAACTGCAGGTACTCATCATCGTTGGCATGGCTGGCAGCCGACTCGAGGAGCTGTTCCACGGCTTCGAAAGTACGTCCGGAGGCGACCACCACCTTGGCAGCGCCATCCTTGGGGGTCAGAGCCTTGGGCTTGGGGTTCGACTTGAGAATCACGTGGGCATTAGCACCGCCAAAGCCGAAAGAGTTCAGGCCAATGATGCCACCGTTCCAGGGCAGATTCTTATCCACCACCTTCAGACGGCCATCCAACAAGCCGTAAAGATCCGGATTGGGCTTGTTGTAGTGCAAGTTGGCGGGAATGACGCCCTCCTCCATGGCGATCAGGATCTTGGCCACTGAGCAGACACCAGAGGCGGGCTCTGAGTGGCCCATGTTGGACTTGACGGAGCCAATCAGCAGCGGAGTAGAGCGGTTCTTGCAGAAGAAGTCCGTAATAGAGTTGACCTCTTGGGGATCACCCACCTTGGTACCAGTTCCGTGGGCCTCCACGTACACCACCTCGTTGGGATTCAGGCCGATCTCTTCGTAGGTCTCGCGGATCAGACGGTTTTGCATCTTGCCGATGGGATAGGTGATACCCTGCTCCTTGAAACCATCAGTGTTGGTGCGTACGTTCAGGATGGAGGCGTACACACGACGGGCGGCGGAAGTCCGCTGCAGTAGCAGAACCACACAACCATCGGAGCGGACGTATCCGTTTCCTGACTCATCGAAGGCCTTGCAGCTTCCGTCCTGGCTCAACATGTTCAACCGCTTGAACTGCAGCGACATAGTGGGCTTAAGAATCAGACCAGCTCCAGCCACCAGGGCATTGTCGATCTTGCCTTGACGCATGTCAGAGAACGCCTGTTCCAAGGCGTACAGAGAGCTAGAGCAAGCGGTATCAATGCTGTAACTGGGTCCCTTGAAATCAAAAGTGAAGGAGATGCGGTTGGCAAACATGGCTCGGGCACATCCTGTCAAACCGTATCCATTCACACGGTCCGGATCGCTGCACCAATGCTGCTCCGTCTCCGAGGTGGAGACGCCGATGTAGACACCAGTACGGGATCCACGCAGATCGCTGGGGTTCAAGCCTGCATCAATGATGGCCTCGTGGGTCAGCTCCAAAAGCATGCGAAGCAAGGGATCCATGCATTCGGCCTGCTTTTGGTGGACGCCGAAGAACTGCTGATCAAAGTTCTCTAGATCCTCCTCCTTGATCTTGCCAATCCTGTCGGGGAGACCATATAGTCCTGCCAAACAGAACTATTAGCTTAATCTATTAGCTTAATTATTTGGTTTTTTTTGTCGGACTTACCACGCTCCCAGCGACGGGGATCGTCGTTAACCATGTCGACACCATTGAAGAGATTCTGCTTGAACTCCTCAATGGAGGAGCTCTCCGGCAGACGACCCGAGAATCCGGTGATGGCGATCTCATCGTTTAGGTTCTGCTGGCGGGGCGCATAGTGACCGCCACCCAGGTCCAATTGGGGGGCAGTACGCTGTGCGGGCTCCGCGGTGATAACTTCCTCAACGAAACGGGCGGGCATATTGACGTGGTTGTGGTTTAGAGAGTTTGAATGGGAATTGGAATTGGAGTATGCGGTAATGTCCTGGCTATCGTTGGGTGCCGAGTGCGGGGTGGAGGAGGAGGTGCTCGGTGTTAGCTGCGCGTCTCGATCCTGGAAGGCGTCAGGTTGCTGTGAATTTTGCTGCTGCTTGTTCCGACGACGGCGACGACGACGATTGGCTCGTGCACTTTTACCGTTATTTTGAGTGGCGGAAGAATGATGGTTCTGGGTGTTGCAATGATTGGGCTTAAATGCAACAGGTTGCTGGTGGTCCACGGCTTGCAACAGGTTAAGATTTAGAGACTGGAAATTGGGAAGAAGAAATTGTGAACTTTTATAAAAAATATATTGTTGCAGTTTTATACACGTTGCAAATATAACATAAAATTTGAATTAGATTTCTAATTTCGTAAATCTTTCGATAGAAATATTCTAGTATGATGTAATTTACGCGGCAAAGTATTTGAAAATAATCTTTTCTCGTAATTGCAACAGTCGTGGACGCGACTGTAACATTAACAGTAAAGCTCTAACCTCTGTTAAGCGACACAATGTCTAAGCTTTGAACGATGCCGAACAAAAAGAGAGAGAGAGATACTTATATACAGACAGACATCAGACAGATGGGCAGCTGCGTGGAAAGTTGGTGTAGAAATTGTAAATCAGGTGATATGATGCCGGGTGAAGCTTTTGCCGCATTCGGCGGCATTTGTTATGGCGTGATGACCGCTTTACAGTTAATCGCTAACAGCGATTAACTTGTGGCTGGCTGGGCAACTAACAGTGCAACATCATTTATGTTAACATAGGTTGCCACAACCCACACAAATACACGAATAACTCTAGCTGCTTTCTTATTCGCCGAGAAACTCGTATGATTTTGCAGAATGATTCCACAAAAGCAGGGACTGAAAAGAAGTGGAAGCGGGCTAAAGCTGGTAAAGCTAAAATCTAGGGAAGCCGAAAGCGTCATTAGAAGAGGAAGAAAAAAGCGGCCGGCTAACACGCGAAAAGTACACATAAAATAAAATTGGAAATACAGACCGATTAGATAAAATAAACCTCAATTTATAAAATTTATAGTTTATCTATATATAGTTTATTGCAACCGTATTTTTGAATAAAAAACAAACATTAAAGCTGTGTTTGAATTTCTTACTTTCTCACTAATGATTAGTTTGTGAGTAAGAGAAAGCGTGAGATGAAAAACGTTTAGCTTTTGTTTGTTTCGATTTTTTTCAGTACATCAGGTGTTACCTGCCAAAATCGGCCGAGACACCGGTGAACGAATGTATAATCAAAAGGCCGTTGCTCGACTGCTCGAAAACTGTCTTTTCGTCTGGATTCTATGTTTATGTTTTGCTTTTGTAATCAGATGGGGAGCCGACAAAAAGTGAGGGGCAACCGGCACACCAAAATTCATACACTCATCACCCACCAACAGTCACCGCCGCCACACACACTCACGACCTCGACGCGTGTACCATTTGTTTAGTGAGATAAGGTGGCGTGATTTCTCAAGTTCATTGAAGTATTATTTTTATATGTAGTTGCGATGGCTGTAGTTTGATTTCCCCTAAGCCGCAATTGATCTGGGGATTTGATTAACCTGTAATCGGACATGGTGACATATCCTTTTACCGTAATTACCCCGACGACAACCAGTATTGATTTATCGGCTAGGCTAGAATGACGGCTACAATCGACCCATCCTCATATCAGGCCATATTGCGAAAATTGCGTCATTGGATAAGCAAACACATAAACAAAACACTCCCCCTTCTCCACCCTTTGCTAGATGGCACTTTACATTGTTTATTTATGCACTAGGTTCTATTTTCGCAGCTATCGATTGTGGACAGTTTTTAAGTACACGTGGACGCGTCATCCACAGGCTCTTCAGGCAGGCAATCGTCCCGTTGGTGACGATTCAAGTTCACGAACAAACTGATTAGACTCGAACTGGGACTGGGACTGGGACTGGGCCATGGGGTGATTCCGAAACCCAGTGATAAGCTGATAAGGCAGTGCCTACTCATACGAGCATGCACCTGGATCGGAAATGTTTGATCGCCGGCGGACGCGTGTACATCAGGAAGCACCATTATTTGGCGATAAAGATTAGCCAGACACTCGAAATTTTCCAATCAGACGATCGAGGGGTTTGTTTTGTTGGGTGTGTGATTCGCTTTTTATAGGTTTTGGGTGAGCTGCTTTATATGCAGAGTATTTGCTTGGAGATAGGAATATTTTCAAGAACTCAAGCGTCTAAGATTTAATTAATTAAAATGTTTTTAAAAGGGTTCTACCCTTTACTAAATATCTCCTGGTTTTGTAACCTTTTAGTTAATTGTAATTTATTCATTCTTTACGTGTTTATTTGTTTACCTTTTTTCAGCATTTCAGCAATAGTTTAACTATTATATAACCTAAATTGGCAATTTCTACTAAAATTGATTTATTAAGTTTTTAAGGGCTATTTACTTTGTATGGTTGTGTAAATTTTAAATGATCTTAGCGCACGCTATCAGGAAATACATTTAGTTGACATGATTTGGGATAATTTGTTTGGTATTAAATCTAACCTTTTTCAAATAAAAAAAGAGTTGAATTCGTATTTGGTTTTCCACTAAAACAGTGTTTCATTAAGTGTTTCAAAGTTTCATTACATAAACTACGAATAAGAATCATAGAAAGCGAACTTTTGCCGCTTCTGGGTGGCAATTAAAGGGCGAAACCCTATCGAGAAGCCTTTTAGGTGGGGAAACAAGTCTTGGGAGACAGAATTGGACCTCCCCATCTGCCAATCTCCCTTATTTGCAATTAGCGATTCTAATTTGTTCTCAGTCTCACAGTATAGGAAATGTTCAAAGTGTTTGGAAATATGTGGGCAGGGTGGCTAGGAAATAACACTTTTGGTTTTGCTCCGGCCCAAAGGTCCTAAAGGTCAAAAAAACCGATTCCAACCCCGAGCGAGGCGAGCAAAGGCGAGAAATTCTCAATTAAGTAATTTGTATTTTTAGCTAACTTAGCAAACCGAAGATCACAATTGCAGTTTTCAAACTAACCATTTCTCTATTATTTCATTAACACTTTTTCACACAGAATTTCACAGAATATTCGTTTTCTCTGGCGGCCCAGCAACAACTAAAGTTTGTATTTCCTCGCAACCACACAAACGTACACTTCCTGCGGCTGCCATATTATTTGTACATACCCAGAAATCAGGCGATTCCTTCTCGACAGCTGTTTTTCGATTTGAAGGGCACGGTCACGGGGTTGTAGCTGAAAGGCGGGTCCTTAGGCAGTTGGTCCTTACTGACTTTCGAAACCGTGAGCTTTTGCTACTTCGACGCGATTTAGTCCGAATACACTCTGCTTTTGAAACAAGTGTTCTGGGTCTGGGTCTGGGTCTGGGTTACCGTTAGCGTATTTGTATTTTTGCAAATATCAAATAGCCACACTTTTTAGCACTGCTTCTTTAAAGCGTAGCGGTTCAATTCGCAGACGACAACGGCGATTCCCGAGCGGAATATAAATTTTAGTCCAGGCATCAGGTGAGCGCCGGCTTTTATACGACGCCAGCAGACGCCGGCAGAGCTTAAAGCTTTACGCCACTTCGCTGCCCTGGAAGCAGAGAACAGTGTTCTAAATATTGAATCCCTAAGATTACACATCAGCCAGCAGACGAATGGGCACTTAGACATGGTTTAATTAGGTTTTAAATTAGTCAAGACTTCATTGCATTTGTATTTTTTACTAAATTATTATTTTTTATTGAAAATATATTGCATGCTGTCATTTTTATTTAAAGTTTACAATATATTTTGTACTCAAGTATAATTTATTTTAATATTCGCTCCATTAAAAAGAAGATATCTTCACCACTGTGCTTGACTGCGGAGAGAGATAGGGTCGGCTTTGAAAGTTCCCGCTCTTTGGCTCTCTGTTAACCTTTCGTATCTGCTGTTATTGTAAGCCCGGCTTACTGAGCTGCGTTGGCGGGTGCTGTAAGTTTATGTTTCTGTTATTTTTACTGTGACTTTTGTTGCTGCAGCTGCAGCGCAGCTTAATTTCCCATTAACAGCGATAAGTGTGTCAGCTTTTGTGTGCGTGACAGAGATGTTCAAATTTTGATTTGCCCGCCAAAGTCGGACCACTTTTTTCTGGCGTATATTAATCGTCTAGCAGATCAGAGGAACGATAGCGTGGGAATCATTATCAATTATGGAAAGGTACACAAGGCGGAGAGGTCTGTTTTAGCGGGTCAATAAAGCCAGCCGCAGATCGTAGCCGACCGTTGTGAATCATCGACGGAATCATGCGAGTGCCACGCGAGTTTCAATTGCTAATAAAATCCACTAACTCAAAACGAAAATTATAATTTCTTAAAGATACGAATGATTTTAGGGGGTTTTCCTTAAACAATCCCAACGAGATTGCTACGTGTATATTTATGAATAAAGGATACATTAATATCTATAGCATAAATCATGAAAATTATCGTATTTATCGAGCTAATAAAAACTACGGCTATTCCACTAGGGGTGCTTCCTTAAAACGCGTTCGATGATCTGTAATGTGTGCGGTTCCTTGAGGAAGGTTCGATGGGTTCCCTCCACCACATGCATGTCGATCTGGGCGCTGCAAATCTACGAAAACAAGGAAAGTGGATTAAATTGTGATTACTGGAACGAAATTGGTAATGTTACCTCTTTAAGGCCATAATCCTGGGCCATGATTGCATTGTGCTCAGCCGACTTGATCAGCACCACATCGCTGTGGAGCTGCTTGGCTCCTTTATAGCTCTCCGAAAGCAAAAGCTTCTGTTTAAACATGCAGGCAGCTTTCTTGATCTGTGAGGATTATGAAAATATAAGTGAACAATAAAGTATATTACCGTAAACATTTAATATTTTAAAATTCTTTTAATAAACGTATAATATGATTTTTTTTTCGCATTCGTATGGTTATAAAATAAGACAATAAAGACTTCACAAACTGTGAATTTACCTGTTATTGTTTCTACTTTTAAGTTATTAAATTTTATTAACAATCGTCTCATTGTTGACCTGTTAATGGAGTCTAAACTAACAATAAAAGGTTTCCCTTTTATTAGAGTGACCCATCTGAGCCCTAGCGATGTCTATATCTTTGCCAATGTTTATCTAATTCTTAGGCGGAATACCCTAAACGATTTGTAAATCGATTTCCTATTAATCTGCATCAAAATCTAGGAACAAATTATTTTTTAATTTTTTTTTTAAATTTTTCTGAATTTCTATTATAAATTTAAAAAAATATTGAAACTTCATGAAAGGAACAGTGTGGGACAAGCCAATGGCTATATTGCCAATATTCATCCGATTCTTAAGCGGAATACCTTAAACTTTTTTGTGAATCGATTTTTTATCAATCTGCATCAAAATCTGGGAATCAATATTATTTGAAATTTTTTGTAGATTTCTATAATGCATCCCCTTCCGTGATCGAAACGTCATTAAAAAACTTACATATATATTTTCAATTTATTATTAAATTTTATATTTATTCAATTTAATCTATAACTTACCACTTCCTTGGTTTGTTGCGTGTGCATAGCCAAGGTGTCGGCGAGTTTGTCGAGTTTAGATGGCCAGGTCTTCACTCCATCCAAAAGTTGCAGCAACTACAAAATAAAAGGATATATTTTAAAAGGATAGTGAATCACTTAAATAATTTACAAACCCCACCTGGTTGTAATCCACGTCAGCCAGCAGAGCTCCGAAGTAGGCGAGGGTCATAGATTGCTGGCGATTTAGGTCGTCCGTTTGCTTTTTAGCTTCTTGAACATAACCGCTGGCTATAGTAGGCGCTCCGTCCAGCATGATGACCTTCACCCCGAACCGGCGCTGCTCCAGGGCCACCCCAATGGCGTGGGCCAGCAAGCAGCCGTAGGAGTAACCGACGATGTTGTAGGGACCGCGGGGCTGAAGCTTTTGGATTTGGCGCAGGTAGTAGGCGGCGCAAGCCTCGATCGAGTCAAGGGGCACCTGCTCGGTGCATTGGAGTCCGTATGCGGGGCAGGTTAGGGATGAGGCCAGTGCCTCCACGGCTATTGTGAAGCCCTCGATCGGAGCCAGGAAGAACACCGCCGGCTCCTCGCTAGCCACAGGAGCCCTCGATCGGAGGCGCACCAGCACCTCCTGGGGTAATACTTCCTTGGCGAATACCTTGCGCGTTTCGTCGCTCTGATGTTGCGTGTTGGCCACCTTCTCCTGCTCCTTGGCTTCTGGCGAGGAAGCCGTCGTGGGGGAAGACCCAGAGGTGGGCAGTGCCACTGGCTCCTGTGCATCGATTTGGCGAAGGGCATTGAAGGTTAGCTGACGGATCTCCTGGGCACTTAAAACCAAGTCAAAGTGGCGCTCCAGCGTCTGCTTGATCTCCGTGCTCATCAGCGAATCCATGCCCAGATCAAACAGGGTGGTCTTATCGGAGACGCTCTTCACATCCCTAAGACCCATGATATTGGCGATGGTAGCAATCAAGCTCAACCGGTTAGTTTGCTCCGTTTTGCGTTTTTCAGCTAGCACCATGGAGGCCATCACGGGATGGGGTTGCTGCAGGAATATATCAAGGGTCTCCAGGCAGCTGGTCATCCGCTGGGGTAGTGTTCCACCCACGACGGTGTCGTTATTTCCCATATGCTCGATGATGAGACCCGTATCTCCAATAGCTCCCCACTGAATGGCGGTTCCCGGATAACCATCCGCTTGCCTCTGTTCGCAGATCCTTTCCATCCCGGAGTTGGCCAATCCATAGTTGGTCTGTCCCAGGTTTCCCCTGCCACAAGCCAAACTCGAAAAGCAAACAAAATATTCCAGGGCCAGGCATAAGCTTCGGGAGATCCTGTCCAGGTGCCGAGTGGCCAGCATCTTAGGCGCGGTCACCAGCTCAAAGTTCTTAGAGGTCTGATCTTCGATAAGTCCGTCTCTCAGCACCGCCGCCAGGTTGAAGATTCCTCCCACCAAAGCCAACTTGTTGCTCACCTCGAGAAGTTTTTGGCATCCGACTGCAGTGGTGACGTCATTAGTGTCAATCAGCACCTGGACACCTCGCTCGTGCCAACGGCGAATCATTAGGGCTTGGTAGCCGCTTTTAACTCCAGATCGAGAACTCAAAACCAGAAAACGAGCTCCTCGGGACACCAGCCAGTTGGCCAGTTCCAAACCAAAACCGCCCAGCCCTCCCACCAAAATGTAACTCTTTTCCGGATGCATATACGATCGAGGAATGGCCTGAATCTGGCGAAGACGTGGCAAGGCCGACTGCTGCTCCTCCTCTAGTCGCACCTTGATAACCACCTTTCCAATGTGTTTACCCGAAGCCATAAACCGGAAGGCCTTCTCGATCTCCTGTTCTGCAAAAACTGTGGTTGGCAGAGGCCTTACGGCCCCCCTCCTAATTCCCTCCGCCACTAGCTTGGCCACCATTAGCTGCATCTCCTCCTCACCTTCCATTATACTGTCGAGCAGGATGCCATGGAAGGAGGTGTTCTTCAGGAACACGGACATTCCCAGGGGTGTGTTGTTGCTCAGATCGAACTTTCCGATTTCCAGAAACCTTCCATTGAGTGCCAGACACCGGATGGAGGCTTGTAGTTTCTCCTCCGATAAGGAGTTCAGTACAAGTTCCACTCCTTCCCCGTGAGTTTCACTCATAATAAGCTGCTCGAATGATGTGTCCCGGGAATTTCCAATATTACGAGCCTGCAGTTGGGGGAAGCGTCTCAGGAGGAACTCGCGCTTCTCCTTGCTACCCACGGTCGTGTAGACAGTCAGTCCATGGGCCAGGGCCACAGAGATGGCAGCCTGACCCACGCCACCGGATCCGGCGTGGATGAGAATCCTTTCGCCCTTCTTCATTTGTCCTCTCACCACCAGGGCATAGTACACTGTGGCGTAAACACAGGGCACTGTAGAAGCCTCCTCCATTGTCCAGTCCTTGGGAATTTCCCACATAAGATTTTTGTTGGCTAAGCAGTTGGTAGCCAACGATTTGGCAGTCACCATGGCCATCATGCGACGACCGCGGGAGTCTCGCCCAGCAAATTCCAGTCCCAGGACACAATCCTGATGGGCCAAATCTCCTGGCAGGGCATCTACGCCCAGCTTGCCCGAGGCCAGCATCACATCTCGGAAGTTCAAAGGAGCGTAATAAACGGTACAGGGCTCCAAGTGGGACTGATTCGGATTGGCACGAGGGCTCTCAATCCAGCGAAGCGATGACAGATCTCCTTTCACCAGGGTATTCACATAAGCATGCTCCACGGGCAGAAGAGGTGATTGAGATTCCATTTTTAGATGGCGGAAGCCACCCCAGCTACCATTTTTGTACACATTGATTGACAGGCCTTTGGCCAGTTGATCGGCATAAAAAGGTTCCTCCAGGGAGAAAGTAGGCAAGCCCTCGTCCAGGATAAGGTAAAGTCTGACGCAGTTTCCTCCAGGCTCCCTTTTCAGGCAGTTTACCAAACCCAATGCCCCAGAATTGGGATCGCCTTGCGCTACCAAATAGAGGTGTCTCTGCTCAGACTGGGACTTTATCATGGCACTCTTGAGATCATTAACCCATTTAAAGTGTTCGTTGTTCAATTGAAGAGTTGTGGTTTCAATCGTTTTAATATTGATAGCTTTTCTAGCTAAAACAAGCACCCGATCTACCCCATAGAATTGCTCTAGAAGAGGCATCAATTTAAGTTTACCCAGCTTTTCTTTTCCTGTGTGAGTGTAATAGGTGGCAACTTCCTCGAGAAGCAGGAAGCCCACATCAGACTTCAGGCTATCCACACAGTTTTGGATGTCTGTGGAAGTATTTTTTGTTAGTAAATCCAGACCGTAAACAAAGTGGCATTGCTGCTCCACTGGTCCAGCTGAGAGATCCTTTGCGATTACCCTAATTCCATGCTCTTTCAATAGTTCACTTAGCTCCGACTCATTGGAGGAGTTGGTGACCACTGCCAAGTCCCCGACCAAAATTGGCTCGCTTTCAATCAGTTCTAGTATCTGCACAGCACTCAGAGTGTCTAAGCTGGAACGGGTACCAGCCACTTCCACACCCTTTAGCTTCACAGCTCCTCCACTATTTTCGATTATTGTCTGAAGAGCCACTGTCAGAGCTGTGCCCCTCGATTTTTGCTGATCCTCGCGCTGCCCCAAATGTTGGACATACGGAACAAATCTGTAGCGTTCCAAACTGGCAGCAGAGTGACCTCCAGATCGTCTTTGTGTCTGGGCCGTTTTCATCTTGTGTATTTCCACGCCTCCGCATGTAACAACCGAAATGTTGCGGTACCAGTTGACGGACAGTTTCTGTTGGTGCTTCTTGACCAGCTCCAAATGCTTTAAAGGATCGATCAGGGCTCTTTCAATGCCAGTGGGTACATACAACTCACGGATATCATTGCTCAAAATGCGGAATTGAAGCATGGTGTCCATAAAGCTAATCCAGTTGTCCATCCACTGAAGCTTACCAGTCACAGCCGCAATGTCTGCTTCTAGAATACCCTGAAATGAGAATAATAGCAAATAGAAAAGTTTGATGCGGCGCTAAAGTTTATTTTTATCTTTAAATCTCACCTGGAAAGCACCACTATAATCGTAACCTCTCAACCTCAGCTCTTTGTAGATGTCCTTGGTGCTGAGTTTGTTTGATGATGCAATACCTGGAAGGGACGGAAGCTGCAGCTTCTCCTGTTGAACATTGGTAACCAAACGGATTTTCCCCGAGGCTACCAGGCTGCTGCCCTCGCAGATTTCGAAGCAACTGCTTCCCGGGAAGAAGTTAAGAGTAAGCTTTGATACCGAACCCACTCCTAGGATAGTGGCGCGATGGAAAACTACATCTTCGAATAAAACAGGTGTACGCAGATAGTCCAGTCCTTGCTGCTGGGCAAGACTCATCCACGCAAGAGTCATATAACCAGTGGCCGGGAACAGTATTCTGCCATCAATAGTGTGCCCAGCCAGAAAGGCGTTCTCCTCCTTGGTCAAGTCCAGTTCCACACTCAGTTGACCTGCCTGGCGTCCGCCCTTGAACTTTGGGTAGTTCCACTTTTGGGAATGGTCCCACCCAACCATAGAGCCGAGCATTGGAGTGCCTCGTGACACCGGGTAGTTAACGGATGGTGAGATCTTCAGGATTTGAGGTTGACCCCCGGCAGCGTACAGTCTGCCAAGCTGGCTCAGCAGAAACTCGAAGTTGTTGGCATGCCCGCGTTGCATGAGACTCACATAGCTGATTTGGGGACTCAGAGATCGGAGTATGGCCCGGAACAGACCATGTGGTGCTATTTCTACGATGATGGCATTATTGGGGATCTTCTTCACGGCCTGATGAAAGAGCACCGGGGAGATCAGATTGTTGATGAAGTATCCGGCGGATGCTAGATGATTCTTCTCCGCGCACCACTCCGCTTCATGGACACTGGTGCTCAGCCACTTGGGACTCTTTTCCCTAGGCTCCGTTATCAGCTTCTCCAGATTTCGACGCAGCATTGGAGCTGCCCCCTCGATGTAAGGACTGTGGAAAGCATAGCCTCCGGATCCCACTTCCCTCACAAAAATACCCTCCGCAGTGAGATTCTTGATGGCAGTATCCATGGATGCCGTTGGTCCGGACACTGTACAATTATCGTCGCTATTATGACACACTGGATAGCAATCATTTGGAAGATGGGCTTCTATCTCATCCCAGCATAAGCCCACGGCTGCCATCTTGCCTCGTGGCAAGTCTGGTGTGTCCAGGACACTTCTGCCACGCCAATAGGCAGCCAACACAGTCTGCTCTGCCGTAAGACAGCCGTCCATGTAGGCAGCTCCCAGTTCCCCGGCCGAGTGGCCAATGATTCCATCTGGATTAATATTCAAAGTCTTCAGTAGATCCGTTAGAGCCACCTGGACGGCAGAGACGGACACGAAGGAATAGAGCATATTGTCGAAAGTACGCTCCGTGGATCGAGTCAGTACGTCTATAAGGTCAAAGTCCACTTTAGCAAGTACCTGGAAAGCCAAACAAAGAATATTCGCATAATCCCTTGAAAGTTTTATTTTTTTAATTTATTTATTATGGCCCACAAAGACAAGTCTTTTAGGGCACTAGCAAAAAATTAAATAAGACTCATTAGAGTGCTCCTCTCCACGGAAATCTTTAGTAAAAGGCGAAAGATTTATTCGACAACTGAAGAGAAGCCAGAGTAACTTTCGTAGCTCCGACAAGGGACTCTAGGGTGGCTAGTCGCTAAAACCATTTGAGAATTATAGCAAAAAAAAGAAGGTACGAACACTAGAGGTTCGGCATACCTTCCCAGGTAAAAAAAAGTTTTAACCTTAAATGCTTAAACTCTAGTTCTTTTAGGGGTGATTTATTATTTTTTTTAAAGAAACTTACCTCAGCACAGGATTCGATGGACTTGCGGAATACATCTAGCTGCATGAGATCCTTGGCCATGCTGGCCCATTGACTACCCATGCCAGCGTAGACGAACCAAATGGGTCTCTGCTCCTCCTCGTAGGGCAGCACCTCTTCTTTGACGGCGCCACTCGAGTCAAGGACAGCGTAGCCCCTGAAAGGGTGCAGGGGAATGGTGTGCGAGTGAATGTCATTAATAAGAGTGAGCAGCTCCTGATCTTGAGCATGATCCGTGGCTACTTTCAGTAGCTGCTGCACTGCCATTTCAGTGCGTCCAGAGCAGACCACCAGTCTCAGGGATTGCTTCTCCTCTATGGCTTTGCCAGATGTTCTGGGATCTTTAGATTTTGTATGGGACTTAAGCACCACGTGGGCATTGGCTCCCCCAAAACCGAATGAGTTTAATCCCACGATTCCTCCCTGCCATGGAAGGTTTCTATCCACCACCTTGAGTCGGCCTTCCACCAATGCCGGCACTGCAGGATTGGGGGTGCGGTAGTGTAGGTTCTTTGGGATGACGCTCTCCTCCATGGCAATGATCATCTTTGCGAGTGCACTGACACCCGAAGCCGGCTCGGCATGGCCCATGTTGGACTTAACAGATCCAATAAGCAGAGGGTTAGCTCTCGAGGGACGGCAGAAGAAGTTGCTCAACATATTGGCCTCTTGGTCATCCCCGACGGGTGTGCCACTGCCATGTGCTTCCACGTACACAACCTCATCTGGATTTAGACCGATCTCGCTGTAAGTCTCCTCCAGCAGGGCCTGCTGCATCCGACCGTCGGGGAAGGTGACGCCCTGCTCCTTGAATCCGTCTGTATTTGTTCGAACGTTCAGGATGCTGGCGTACACCCTTTTCGCCTCTTTTCTCCTCTGGAGGAGCACAACAGCACAAGTGTCCGCCCGGGCATAGCCGTTGGCCGCCGCGTCAAATGTCTTGCAGGAGCCGTCGTGACTCACGATTCCCAGCCTGAGAAACTGCAGAGCAAATATGGGTTTCAGAATAAGGTTCACTCCCGCCACAACGGCGTAGTCGCAGCGACCCGCTCGCATATCTGCAAAAGCGTGATTCAGAGCCACCAACGAGCTGGAGCACGCGGTATCCACAATGAAGCTGGGCCCTTTGAAGTCGAAGGTATAGGAGATCCGGTTAGCGAACATGGCCCTAGCACAGCCTGTCAGGCAATACCCATTTATGCTGCTAGGCTCCATGTTCGGGATCTCGTGCTCCGTCTCCACGAAAGAGAGACCTATGTAGACGCCGGTTCGACTGCCGCGGAGCTGAGCAGGATTGATGCCCGCATCAATGATCGCCTCGTGGGTCAGTTCGAGGAGCATTCGCATACAGGGATCCATAAGTTCCGCCTGCTTTTGGTGAACGCTGAAGAATTTGTCGTCGAACTTCTCCAGATCGGAATCCTTCATTTTGGCCATGCGCTCCGGAAGACCATAGATGCCTAATCAAAAAAAGCATAAAAGCGATTTAATATTTTTATTCCCTTTAAACGAAGGATTTCAAAAAGCTTGGCGGATGTTGAAACCCAGTTTTTAATTTATTCAATATGATCCGGGTTCATTATAAGCCGGATACTACAAAAATTGCCTCGGATAAACGACTCAACTCCCCAACATCAATGCGGAATGGGTGTTCCACAAACTGAAGAGGGGAATGAGTTCTTTGCCTAACGATCAAGCGAGGAGGTCTGTCCTCTTGGATTTGTCAATAACCAATTGAGAATTATAGCGCAGCTTTAAGGAAGGGGTGATCATGATCTTTGTCCATATGGGATGATTTTCAGCGAATTTATTATAATTATTTTGGTGATACAATCTGGGATTTACTAACCTGCTTCCCAGCGACGAGGATCATCTGTGACCATGTCAATTCCATTGAGCAAATTATACTTAAACTCCTCTATGTTACTGCTCTCTGGCAACTTTCCAGATAGTCCAGAGATCACAATATCCCCATCCTTACCCGGCGAGCTCTCTGCCTGAGCTTTCTTTTTATTAGGCATCCTGGAGGCTATGTTCAGATCAGAATTGGAGGCAGGTCAGTCTGTTGAAGGCTAAACGGCCAACTAAATGGATATCTATTTAAAACAAGCCCAAATTTATCGGTAATTATAATTGGACAATTATGAACTTTTTATTCCTTAGAAGTTACAAAATAAAAAAAAATATAACTAAACCATAAATAAATAACCTTGTAATTACTAAAATATCACAAATATATAAAAATTCGATTTGGTTATCTAGGAAACACCTTGGGGCATTGTTTAAGATTAATCGAGAGCGATTAAATACGCTTTTTTTATTAATCTTATTAATATAAATATAAATAAAATCAAATACTTACACAAAAAGCTTTACTAACAAATAAAACTTTGCTATAATATACCATTAATGTATAATTTAACCTTCAGTATATTTTAGAGGATTTAAAATTATTTAAGGTTAAGCTCAGTAGAATCATTATAAGTATATATTACAAATTATATTTAAATATTATATACAAATGTTAAGAATTTTATAATTGGTTCTTATAGCTCACTTTTAAAATAAAATCTTAATAAAGTTTATAAAAGAAGCAAACGGACATTTCCCTTTAATCATTTTCTAAGGGACTAAAATATAAATGATATCTTTATTGTTTAACAAATTAAAGCGTAACATTCAAGTTTTCTATTAAAATTAATAACTTGTTTGAAATTGCTTGGAAATTGCTGTGCTAATCTAAGATGTCCAGATAGGACTAGCCGGTTTTCAAAATGCCAAATCATGAGTAATAGTAGATTGGATGACTATTGTCGCACTGGAAGCTGATAAGATTCCTGCTGCAGCAGCAGTCACCTTGTCTCCTCCTCTCCACCTCCATCAGAACTACATGCACCACTCGTACGATTCGCCGATTCGGCATATTTCGAATTATAGGAGGGAGAACCGATGGGGATTTTTAGATTTCTTGTTGCCAAGTTATGGGAGAAGGCCATCGAGATAGCTCAGCCACCTCTCCATCGCGTGGACTGCACCTACAGAGGATGAGGGGCTGTGGTGGGCGAATATCCCCGATAAGCTCCGATAGAGTATTTCCTAAACACTCGAATAAGTAAATGGGGCGCGTGCCAGAATACAAAACATTGAGCATAATGAGCCTCGCTTGTTGAATTGGCTGATGGGTTCAAAGATCCCAAAAAAAACAATGAAAAACATAACAAGAAAGTTGGCTTTTCTACATTTGGCAATTTCCAAGCAAACTTCGTTCACCAAATTTAAAGCAACACTTCTCAAAGTAAATCAGGTCACAAAAAAGTATTCCGGAAAAACAATGTCACATATATTTCACAGCTTTACAGGATTTTACAATCAAATTTTCCCTTTTTTCAGTATAATTATTTGAATCTTCACATTTAATTGTCACTAAACTCACTTTATATTGTTTCGAAGCACTAACTCTTAACCAACCGCGAATCCTTTTAAAACTCAGTTCGATATATAAAGGATATAGGCAAGGGATAATGCTTAACTCCTTTGTTCTTGTTTAACCACGATATATCCTTTTTGGAGCGCGTATAGATCCGACTTATTCCGCTGACAGACTGAACAAGGGCTGCACCCGCCAAATTCTTTATATGCATTCGGTCCGCGGGGCCACGGGGGATCGATGGCCAACGAATGCCGTATTTCTAATTATCCCCGTAACCACGGATTATACCGAAACCCAGCCAATCCTATTATGCCAACCCCTGAATTATTCATTTTCATGCAAAAATCGGCTCTAACATCGACAAAACCAAATAGAAATTGCGACTCCGAGCAGGACAGGTGTGCTTGTGTGCTTTTTATTGTGTCTCTGAATGTGTGTCCAAGCCCTGGTAACGAAAAAGTAGTCCAAGAATAAAAGTTCAATAACGCGACATGAATTCGGATGCCGATCGGGAGCAGTTGGTTCTAGCGACGTCGCTTTGGCGGACCCTTTACAGGGCTCTTACAAATCTTTCTAGATGCCCGACTCACTACAGAATTACCGGAGCTGCCGGCGCTGCCCGAGCTGGCTGCGCTAGTCTTTTTCCCTTTGCGGTTTCCGGCTGGTCTCGGTTTTGGTTTTGCCTTCGGCATCCGCTGTTTGATTAATTTCCGCGCCTGAGCCGCCGTGATTCGTCCCTCCGGGAGCGTGTCCTGATTTCTCCTTGACATGCGAAAGTTTAAAGGACCTTTGACCTCTTCGTTTACTAGGGTGAGTAGGCCCAGGTTGTTGCCCACCTCTAGCGCAAACTCGACGGCACGCTTGAGGGTTCCAAATGGAGACACGTGCTCCTCCAGCACCGAATCTCTGATATTCTCCACTAAATGGTCCGTGTTGGCACCTTTAAAAAGGACAAGATTTAGGGAAATCGGTATAAGTTAATTTGGAACCTACTTAGCGACGGTTGACGGCTCAGCACTTGCAAAATGTATGGAAGTAAGGTTGTCGAATGTTTATCCATTTTCAAATTTTGCGAAAATTTATTTCGTCTATACAAAAAAAAATATTTATTTTTTGTTAAAAATGCTCTAAATATGTGTTTAATGTTTCGTGTCGTAGGTGAAACTGAGGCGAAAGTTACATGAAGTTAGAGCTACGTCGAATATCTAGTTCAAAGCCGTCTTTGTTTTTATTAATATTTTGGAACCAGACTACTTTGTTAATTTCAATCTCGTCCGCTGTTTAACAAGCTAATTCAATCAAATTAATTACATTACGGGGGCCTTTAGATAAAACAATTGCATATGTACGAGACCCATTTCCTCTTAATCAGATGCAAATCGTTTCCAAAAAAAATGTCATTAAACTCGGAATGCCCCAGTTCCAAGGGAAGCGAGGTAGTATTAGTTTTGTCCCTGATATTGTGCCCATTAAATCATTTCTATTTGTTTATTTACAAAGCATTCAATTGGAAAGAATAAAAATATATTCTAACTAACTATTTCGCTTCCTTAGCTACCCCAACATTATTGTATTATTCTAATACATTTCAATCAAAGTAAAGTACCCAAGAGGTTCTTACCTTGATAATTTTTCCCAATAAAGGCTGATTTTATTCAGACATAAGATAAGAGCTGGGAAGTCAAGGTTTTCAGAAAGCTCAGACAGAAATTTTCCCCTAACTATCAGTGTGCATTATTTACCCTAATCAAGGTACATTAAATAAATGTTTGGTTTTGTTATTTCAAACTATTTACATACTAATTACTTCGTTGTAAGTGATTTCAATAAAATAGGACTCAACACATTTGTATTCTTTCCCATTACAAGTTTTCAGGAAAATATTAAGAGTATAACCTTGTCGCTGAATCCCTAACGGGGGCTATGCCGGGCATATCAAGAGCCACTAGCCCCGGTAACAAATTGAGAGCTATTAATAAAAACCAAAACAAAAACAGAGACGCGTGCAGTCTTTGCTTTCTTTGCCGGCTACGTCGCATGATAGCGATGATGGAGAGTAGCTCGACCTGGGCGATAGCAGCACATACATATGGAATAACCTATGTTCCGATGCTCCGGAGCGTTGTGAACGCATGAGAACGATGTGATTAGACTAGGTGCGCCGCGTGCTGTGGAATCGCCCGACTGGCCACTTAACGTCCGATAAGGTTTTTGGGTATTCTACCCGATCGACTAGTCAGGCAGGCTAGTCTCGATGGCATATAATTAGAAGCGTGGAAATTTACGCACCTCAGTGGCGTGTGTCCACTGGGACGACTGCCAGAACAGTTTTATAATAGTTTTGCTATGCCAGCCTTGGATGATGGTGCTAAAATATATGATCTAAAGGTTGAATCATTGATAGCGGAGAGCTACCTGGAGCGAGTCAAATGTCACTGATTGCCCTTCAGTCTGGACGCTGAATTTCAGATCCAATCATGATAAGCCAAGCTTTTCACGGTGACTTAAAGGTGATCCTTGACGGACGCCGGCCGTGTGTAATCGCACAGATCGGTATATAGTTTATATAACAAATAATAATATGCGTCAGTGGCCGGGCGCGGATTTACAGTCGTTGAACCGCGGGCAATCGGCTCTGATGTAATGGCAGACGTTTGTATAGAGCTGCAAACTGCGTCACTGCTTCGGCCAATGGTCAAAGTTTTGAGAATTTACATACTGTAGTTTACGCCGCTCGTTAAGGAAACACCACTGGAAAATTTTCAATAAAGGATTTACAGATTAAAATAATGTTATCACGCTACGCATAGCTCAGCATTTATTTTATTACATTTAAATAATTCAAATGTATAAAAAATAACAAAAATATTCTGTTAGTATTCGCCTTCCACAATAGGAATCAATATAATCATCCAACGTATTCTATTTAATGATAATAACAATATATACACCCTCAAAGCTTTACCACAGCCTTGCCCTGCATGTGTCCGTTTTTTAGACGCTCAAAGGCCTTTGGTAGTTCACCGAAATCATAACAACTGTCGATTTGCGGAATCAGCTGAAAACCAAAGCGAAAGATTAGTCGATGAAGGATTTCATTCTTAATGGCATACATACCTTTCGCGATTGGACAAGGTTCCCTAGGAACTCAATGCCGTGCGGTGCTGGACTAAAGAAGCCCCACTTGACTAGGCCGCCTCTTTGGGCGAAGGATTTTACATTGGTTTCGACCAGATCTCCAACGTTTTTAAGAGCTCCAATCACCAACCCCTGCTTATCTATGTTCGCCAGCATAGGAGATGAGAAGGTAATATACTGCCGGTAATCGTACTTTAAATCTGCTGCTTTTTGGGCACCTTGGCCGGCGCAGTCCAAAATGATGTCGTAGGGCGCGTATTTGCACAGATCCTCCATAGCTTCGCAGTCGTTGTAGTCTACCACAACATCGGCTCCCAAATTGCGCACCATCTCGACATTTCTGGCGCTGCACGTTGCCAAAACCTGCACCTTTTGTGACTTTAGCATCTGCACGGCCAGGGTTCCTACACCTCCGGAAGCACCATGGACCAGAACACGCTTGTGGGCTCCGCCGCCAGAAGATGTGGTCGCTCCACATGGTCCCCCCAGTCCACCAGTGATGTAAAGCCCGGACCAAGCCGTTAATCCAGCGTACAACACGCTCGCTGCCTCACTGTCATCCAATAGTTCCGGAGCTCGAGAGATCTGAATAATTTTTAGGAGAATTAGTGTGGACAGGGAAAATGTAGCAGTTCCGCTTACACAGTATGAAGGCACAGCTACGTACTCGGCATGGGCTCCGGCATTGGCTTGTAGCGGGACCACGCCCCAGACCCGGGTTCCCAGAGGAAGGGACTCCGACACTCCCATGCCCTTGTGCACCAGCTCACCACAGAACTCACGGCCCAGGGTGAGTGGAAACTCGATACCGTCGCTTGGTAGGCAACGCATCTTGTTCAGAAGTGTGGAACCATATCCACGGAGCATAGCCACATCTATGGGATTCACCGACGTTGTCTTAATTCGTATCAGACACTCGTTAGAGCTACGAATTGAAGGTATCTTAAGTTTATCTGATAACTGGAGCTCATCAATGCCTCCATAACAGTGCAACTGCCATCCGCGCATCTTTCCATCGCATTTTCCGGCTGGAGGAGGCAGTTCCTCCACATTTTGTTGGGCACTGGCAGATTTTGATTGCTTTGCAACGGAAAAGTGGCGCCTGATACCCAAAATAGATCGCCTGAAGGGCAGGATAATGTTCCTAGTAAGCTGCATTTATTTGAATACACTTTTTAATTAAAATTACTTAACTATTGGAGTCAAAAATAAAGCCAGGGGATTGTTATTGTTTTCTTAGTAAAGTGTGCCCGTTTGTTGGCCCACAAGGGACCAGCTGATGCTAAATTATCGAATATATTAATTCGATTACTGTTGACCAGAAGAATGAAACACTGAACTTTAATATATAAATATTAAACACGAATGTTTAAATAGATAAGTAAATAAGTTGGGAATTGGGTAGTCAAATTCAATTTCTATATTTCATAATAAACTAAGAATTATTTTTAAAATTATGCTATCTGATTAGGCCAATTTGGAAGCTTAGCTTGAGCCGGAGTTCCACTGACCAAAGGTTTCGCTAGAGTCATTCCCCTTCGACTGAACTGCTCTCTCACAGAATCCGGAGTGACTGTAGAAGCAATTTCCAGGTATGGAACCGGTTGTATTTGCCCATTGGTAAGCACCGGAATCTGTCGAACTCGGAGTCCTGGAACAAGGACTTGACTTTTCACTAGCATCGAGCTTAAGATTATGGATAGCAGGATTAGATGAAACTGCATTGTTCAGCCGATGTGCCAGAGAAGTGATGCCCCTTGTAAGAATCGTTTCCGTTTTATATATTCCGGGCGATCCAGGAAACATTTTACTCCGGGGTGAGTGCACCAATTCGGCGGGAATGAATTAAAAACCAGTTAGGATGTCTTCAAATTAAAATAAAAAAAAGCTCTGCTAATTTTTTGTAATTTCTTTAGTTTTTGAATATAATTTATAAGGCTGCTATAAAAGGTGACCAAAAAATTTATTTCTAATCGTTTTTCTTTGGAAGCTTTTAATAAATAACTTATTTAATATTGGTTATGCATCTTTTAATTGTAAATAAAGTAAATCCTATATGTATATATATTTATTTTTATCCCAAATTAAGTTTAATATGTGTACTTTGTGTACTTCGGGTATTCTAAAATATTTAATATATAATAAAAAAGGATAATTGCAAAACTAATAAACAATTTTTTAAAGTAACGTTGTTCGTAGGTTTTAATTTGTAGGATTTAAAAAAACATTTTATTATATTTAAATTACTGTTACATACTGTTTAAAATTTTAAGTTGTAATCGATTTATTCCCAACGATTATAAATGTATCGTTGCAAGCTTAGAATGAAACCAAAATTACACACTTTGCAGCACTTCTTTTTCCAATTAGAACCAAACAAATCGCGAAATGTTAATTGTGTAAACAATTAACAAACCATTACAACCTTTAATTTTAACTTAACATTTTTAAGTAAAAAGTGAATCTCCTACCAAATATGTTTTTACCAGAAACAGCAACGTTTAGTATTACTCTTTTGGTGTACGGGGCCATTTTGTTGCTTCTAATATACTATGTGAGTTTCGTTTACTA
The DNA here is from genome assembly GCA_035047325.1 of Drosophila vallismaia. Taxonomy (NCBI): domain Eukaryota; kingdom Metazoa; phylum Arthropoda; class Insecta; order Diptera; family Drosophilidae; genus Drosophila; species Drosophila vallismaia. Next base: position 18,309,042 of record JAWNPU010000090.1, on the reverse strand, counting down.
TGTTTAGATATTTAAATTTAATTGATATGAAACTCGTACAGGTTCTAACTTTGGCAGATCTGGAATGCGACTACTTGAATGCCCAGGAATGCTGCCGACGGCTCAACTTTTGGGTAATTCCCAAGTTCGGCTCTCATGCCCTGCTCTGCATTTTGCTCCTCCTTGGAGGACACTGGATAATGTTCCTCTTTAACCTGCCCATGGTTGTGTGGCTTTACTACGAACTCCATCGGCAGCGACGGGATAGCTTGGGGGTGTACGATCCGGTTGACATTCATAGCCGGGGACTACTCCGAGTCCACCTGAGGAACTGCATGATTTATTTAGGCTACTACTTTGTCATGTTCTTTGTGGGCGTGTACTGGTAAGTCGGCAATAGCTCATTGAAATGTGATTCATATTTTAAACAAAACATTGTTCCTACAGCTTGATATCATCGTTAATCAAAGGAGATCCCATCAAGCGACACGAGGACGACGAGATAGTCACAGATTTCTGAAGTTTAGTGAAATAAGCAGGCACTCTTAACGGGCTTCCAGCTTAGTCTTCTATCTAGGAAAAATGACGATAACTGAAATTATACCACTGGAAAAGAAATTAAAGGTCCCAGATTCCTTATGTTTTACAAAAGACTGGAGCACTGCTGTGTGTTCATTTTATTGACATCGCATAAATAGGCTATAGACGATACTTTCCCAATACCAACCTAATCGCCCACACCTTCCTTTTTATTTATTTCATCCCTAGCAATATAAGCGTATTCGAATAGAAATCACAAAATACATAAAATATAAACAATACCGATTGCAAACCTTTGTTATTGAAGGAAGTCCACCACCTCCTCGAGCTCGCGCTGGCGAGCCTGCTTCTGCGCCCACCTGGCCTCCGCAGTCTTAACACTAACGACCCAGCGATCGTGGGCTAGCTTGATGCCGCACACGCCACTATCTTTGGCAGTGGCAGACACGGATGCTCCAGTTTGTGGCTTTCCCATGTAGGTCTGGGCATCGGATCTGGGATGACGACGCTGGGCAGGGCACAGTTTGCCACCCTTGGGAAACGGAGGCTCGGAAAGATACTTTTTAAGGCAGCCTTGGTGGAACAAGTGGCCACAGTAGACTCGTTCGATATAAAAGTCAGCGTTCTCATCCAGTTCCAGATCCTCCGGATACTCTGGCAGCACAGTGCCATTGCAGATGGGACAGCTTTCGGCATGAAAGTCCCGGGTAGCCTCTAGGCAAAACTTGAGGCATCGATGAAGGCTCCTCACGGGTCTGAAATTGGCCAGCGCCTCCTTGCTTATTCGAATGGGTGGCTCCACGCATTGCCGAGCAATCTCACGTGACTGGCCGTTCAGATAGCGCACCAGTACGGGCGGCAGGTTGGAGTCCTGGCCGCGAAGATCCACACTCTGCATCGGGTAGTTGTCGGGCAGCACTGCGGTGACTCTGTAAAAGTATCGTCCTCCTTTGGCCACCAGCTCGACGCTGCGATTCTTTTGTTTAAGCTTCAACTGGCTGTCCACTGACCCAGGGCTCTTTATATCACTTCTGAGCTGCTTGATCTCATCCAGACACACACAGAGAGGATTATCCGATAAATACTGCTGGGCAAACGATAGAACCAGCAGTGCCTGTGGCTTCCCCAAGAAGTCACGGGCATAGTCGTCGATCAGGCGGGTCAGTTCAGTCAGCAACATATCAGAGTACACCCGACTTTTCAGTTCCACCAAGATAGGCGTGTTCAGTGGATAGTCTTCTGGGAATCGCAGGCATACCGTCATCGAGAGATTGGGCCTCTCCGGATAAATGTCCACCCGAATCAGAGAGTTTGAGCAGATAATGATCTTGGTGTGCGGCACCTGCTTCTCGCATTTGGCTCGAACTTCTCTAACTTCCTGGTCTATAAAGCTCATTTTCGGTGTCAAAAGGAGTTTGTCGTTTTTTTTGTTCTCCAATCCGACTGATTTTTTGAACAGCTGAACAAGGCTTCGTTGTTGTTGGGTCTTGGGTCTTAGTGTTATAAAAGGGTTTGCAGCGGAAGGTGCAAATTTAACGGGAGCTTTCCCAGACATTTATTGGAATGGGAACCTAATTCCTTGGAATTTATATATAAACCGTCATTGTAAATATAAACTTTTTTTTCGTAATGTCTGTTGAAAAACACTCATAAATTTTGATATTTTAATTTCAATTTATTTAATTTTAAATTAAAGACCGTTACAAATATTTTGCTACAAAAACTTAAGACATGTTAAGGCATTTCTATTAAGTAAGGTTTTATTTCAACCGTTTCAGAATGGCTTTAACTATGAAAATAATTAATTTCAAAAACTATTTTTAAGGTATTTACAATTTCTAAAGATAAAGCTTAATCTATATAATATAGAATACATTGATTTTTGTATCTTTGATCCACCCTAATGAACAACCGCGAGTACTTTCCAACACTACCCAGCTGACGCAAAGGCCCAGCCACGTTGTGAAAAAGCCGACTCTGTTGAGGGCGAATACAGAATAAAAATTGAATTATATACCTAAACAAACAGGCTAAAATGGTTTTGGATCTGGATCTATTCCGCGGCGATAAGGGCGGTAACCCGGACGCCATAAGGGAGAACCAGAAGAAGCGTTTCAAGGACCTGGCGCTGGTGGAAACTGTGATCTCCAAAGATACGGAGTGGCGTCAGTGCCGTCACCGAGCCGACAACCTAAACAAGGTGAAGAATGTCTGCAGCAAGGTGATCGGCGAGAAGATGAAGAAGAAGGAGCCTGTCGGGCCCATGAGCGATGAGGTGCCCCAAGCTGTGTCCGACAACCTCGCAGAAATCACTGTGGAGACCCTGCAACCGCTGACAGTGAGTCAGATCAAGCAGGTGCGCATTCTGCTGGACAATGCCATGACTGAGAACCAGAAATCCCTTGAGTTGGCGGAACAGACCCGCAACACTGCCCTGCGGGAGGTTGGAAATCATCTACACGAATCGGTGCCGGTGTCCAACGACGAGGACGAGAATCGCGTGGAGCGCACCTTCGGAGACTGCGAGAAACGCGGAAAGTACTCGCACGTGGACCTTATTGTGATGATCGATGGCATGAACGCAGAGAAAGGAGCCGTCGTTTCCGGCGGTCGCGGTTACTTCCTCACCGGAGCTGCCGTCTTCCTTGAGCAGGCTCTGATCCACCATGCTCTGCAGCTGTTGTACGCCAAGGACTACACTCCTCTCTACACGCCCTTCTTTATGCGCAAGGAGGTCATGCAGGAGGTGGCCCAACTGTCCCAGTTCGATGAGGAGCTCTACAAGGTGGTTGGCAAGGGCAGCGAGAAGGCGGAGGAGGTTGGCGTCGACGAGAAGTACCTGATTGCCACCTCAGAGCAGCCTATTGCCGCCTATCATCGCGATGAGTGGCTTCCAGAGGCCTCACTGCCCATCAAGTACGCCGGACTCTCCACTTGCTTCCGCCAGGAAGTCGGCTCCCATGGCAGGGATACTCGCGGTATCTTCCGCGTGCACCAGTTCGAGAAGGTGGAACAGTTCGTGCTTACCTCGCCACACGACAACAAGTCCTGGGAGATGATGGACGAGATGATTGGCAACGCCGAACAGTTCTGCCAGTCGCTGGGTATTCCATACCGGGTGGTTAACATCGTTTCCGGTGCCCTTAATCACGCTGCCTCCAAGAAACTGGATCTGGAGGCTTGGTTCGGCGGCAGCGGCGCCTACAGAGAGTTGGTTTCCTGTTCCAACTGTCTGGACTACCAGGCACGCCGCTTGCTGGTGCGCTATGGTCAGACCAAGAAGATGAATGCCGCCGTAGACTACGTCCATATGCTTAACGCCACAATGTGTGCCGCCACGCGAGTTATTTGCGCCATCCTGGAAACGCATCAGACTGAGACTGGAATCAAGGTTCCAGAGCCACTGAAGAAGTACATGCCGGCAAAGTTCCAGGACGAGATTCCATTCGTCAAGCCTGCTCCCATTGATCTGGAGACTGCCGCTGCCGATAAAAAGAAGGAAAAGACCAAGAAAGATCCTGCCGCCGGCTAAGATCCCTGACCCCTCAATTATTATTCGAAAAATACTGCTAAACTAAGCTTGCAAAGTCCTCAACATTTTTGTTACCTATCGACTTAACTAATATTTATGGCATTTATGTACACTTTATAAAGATTAAACTGGGTCAAGCTGAGCTTCGAACGCAATCAATGTTTACTTTTTATTGGTCTGATATTTATTATTTAAGTTTATCAAAATGTATCCTCATGTATCGATGGGTTTCAATAGAATGTTTAAATAAAGAGGGTGGATTACCCGGCCGGCAGCTGTCAGGTTGTCAGGGTAATATTGTATTTAGTTTCAATTTGTTTATGAAAATTTTACAACCCAGGACAAACTTGCTGCTGAATTTTAAAGGAAAATTTACTTTTAATTAATATTATTCAAAGAAAATGTCGCTTGCCAAACGCAAAGAAAAGCCTAACAAAGATACACGCTGGGATCGTATCCGCAAACGGCATTGTCAGACTAATGCGTTGGGTCTTAAAACAGAGGCAGTGCGTCGGTTCATAGAATTAGACTATGTGGGAAAAGAACAGCAGCGCCTACTGATCGATGGTGAGAACCCCAAAAAATTGAATCCCAGTGTAATCATGGACATGCGACATAAAATGGTAAGTAGGATCCCTTGCTGGACCCTTAGAAGTAAAACCTTTACCTAGAGGTCCTCTTTTGGTCCAAAAATCCTTTTTATTCTTTATCGTTTAACATTAAAATTTGTATTAGTTCAAGAAGATACCGCACAAACTACCGCTGGCCACGTTAGCACATGGAAACACATTGGAGTCCACCAAGGCTCACAACCGTGACGTGGAGCAGCGGTTTGTTGATCATCAACTGGACAAGTTCCGACAGCAGTTGGCTAGTCAGTTTCAGCGTAGTAGGTCTCACCGAGTTCCTCGCTCTAAACCGGATTTCAAGCTCAACCACAAGCCTCTCATGCAGAGCCTAAGCCAGGCGGTCCACCATATTGATAACTTCTACAGTACTCCCGTGGAGGCCATGAATCAGGTGACTCAGATGTGCTCCGAAACCAAGAGGACGGCCACCAAGAGCTTGATCCAGCAGCTTAGAGCCGAACCGGAAGCCGAAAAAGAGGCAGACATGGACCGGGAATGGGTGGAGCATGAAGCCCAGGTGGCCGAACTTCCGGAGTTCCGAGATGAGAATGTGTTGTCCTTTGATGCCCTGGAATATCGGAAGTTCGCCAAAAAGGTCCAAGCGGATGAAAGCAAGGCGAAGCTAATGCGGTGTCGCACTCCAAGTCCACTTACTTCGACGGAGGAGTTCTTTAAGCCCATGCGGGCAGCAGCCGAACGTCAAATGCTCCATGTCCGTACCGTGCGACACGAAGAAGAATTGAAGCAGGAGGGTAATCAGGAAGCGGAAGAGGTTAAGCCCCCCTCACTTCAGAGGGAATCTTCCAGTTGCTCGGATACCAGCGATGGGATAGATTCGGTAATCTCCGATTTGGCTGAGGAAGCCCTCTTCGAGCTCCAAATGGAGGCAGCGGAGGAGCAAAAAGAGCAGTTGGACAAGGAGTTGCCCATTCCCCCAAAACATGTCCAGTTTCAGCTACCCAAGAAAAAGACTCCCACACCAAGTACTCATCCCATTGAAGAGTCCGAGCCAGAACGAGAGCCCGAGCCTGAAGCCCTACTCATACGGCGCATTGAGCTACCTAAGGTGGTGGTGAGGCCCAAAATTTCAGAGATCAAAGAATTGTCCAGCGCCAGTGAAGATGAGACTGACCCTGAACCCAGCCACGAAAAGCAGAAGATTATCGACCAGCTCTTCCAGGCCAGGGCTAACACCGAATTGGTTCTGATGCGTAAATACTTCCTTAGGTGGATACATTTTATCACCCTGGAGAAGATTGAACGGGAGCAGGGACATATCTCACGTGAGAAAGACAGCCGGGTGCAGAAGATAAACGCCTTTTTGGACAAGGTGCGGCAGGAGAAGAAACGTCTACGCACATCCCAGGCCGAAGACACGGCTACGGAGAAAACCAAGATCACCCAAAAAGCTCTTGAGCAGCGAGAAGAGACCGTGAAGTTGGAAAAGCAGTTTAAGACCAAGTAGGTATATAAATCTTTTAAAAAAATAAAACTACATCTTGTCTTTATATTTTCCGCGATAGACTAAAAGTTCAGCAGGATATCATAGACCTGCAACGCATCAAGCTGGAGCGCCAGGAGCGGCTGATAATGCAGTTAAAATTAAGTAAACTGAGCGACGAAGCCAAGGAGGCACGCGAGGACCTAAAACAGGAGCTAAAGACGGTCATCCGCTGTGGCGATCCTAAGGCCAAGGCCAAGGCAAGATGCCTGCAGTTGATTGGAAACCTTCGCGATGCAGAGGACGAGGAGATGACCCGGTTACAGGGCAAGGCTTTGCTCCAACCTCGATTTCTGCAGCACATGCAGGAACGGGCCATGGAAAGGAGCGTGCGCCACGAGCAGGCCCGTCAGCGGCGGGCCCAAGCAGACGCTGAAAGGGAGGCAGCCAAGGTCGCCCTGGAAGAGGCTAAGGTGGGTTTTGTTGCATTTAAAGAATGTTTTAATAGTCAAATATTTTCCAATTCAGCGCCAGGAAGACGAAGAAGCTAAGCGTCTAAGGATGGAAGTATTGAAGGAAAAAAGACGTCAAGAGAAAATGGCCAAAGTGCTAAAAGAACGTGAGCGCCAAAAGTTCATTGAGAACCAAAGAAAGGCTGTAGAGTTTAGTCGCCGCATGCTGCTCCGTCGTGTTGGAATGGAGGCTTTCAAAAGACTGCTTCAGCGTAAGCGTGAGAACTTGGTAAAAAGTGAGGAGCTCCGGCGCAGGATTTACAAGCAGAACGCCTTTCAGTCGTGGCGCAGCTACACGGCCTTTAAGCTGCGCGAAAAGATGGTCAAAGCGGATCGATGCTGGAATACAATCCTCAAGAGGCGAGCCCTCGGTGCCTGGTTACAGTACGTCCAGGATGAACGGAGCAAGATGTTGGTGGCCATTGATTGGCACGCGCTGCACTGCATGGAATTCTGGTTTGCCCGTTGGCTGAAATATACCACACACTGTCGAATGACCGAGGACACCAAAACCCGGCAGGCCATCTCGCATCATGAATGGTGGGTGATCTAAAACGAAAGTTAAAATTATTTTAATATCAATTTTGAATACTTATTTTAGGCATTTGAAATGGAAGGTCTTGGACTGCTGGCGCCGTCTGCCTCAGCTTCTGAAAATAGAAAAGGAGACAGAGGAGCGACGACAGCGATGGCGCCTGAAAATCTGGGAACTGCTGCCCGACTATAAGCCACGCGAAGACAGCCTTTGGTAGTTAAATTTTGTTTTTAGTAAAGTTTGTTTTAAGTTTCCTATTTTAATTTATTTTGAATAAATTTGAAATTGCATTCAAGACTTTAAAGCGCTAAGACTAAATAAATACGACTACCAAGATTAATTTGAGAGCGTTAAATATTATAGTTTTTGGGCGACAAGCTGGTTTATACTTTTAAGTTTTTCATTGATGAGTGCCAGCGATTACTTAAGGATGGACCGCCAGTTGTTCCAAATGCGGTTGCGTCCGGCGGCGTTAGAGGCCCGTTTGTATTCGTGCAAGGTGGAACCAGTCCACCGCAAATAGCCCTGACGGATCAATACAAAGGAAATGTAGCCAGAGATAAGCAGCGCATAACAAGCCACTACGAAGGTAATGCCAAGCCTGTTGAGAAGCATATACTTTATAGATTATCGTTATCATAATTGTCAAAACTTACTCAAAACTTTCAAACACTTCGCTGCAGTCGTCTGGGAGAAGGATGGGATATCCCAACGGACGCACAACCATAAACGGATGACATATTGCCGTAAGAGTCAGGTTAGCACCAAGAAGCAAAGCGATCTCGGCCAGAGCCAGTCCCACGATGTACCACACATAGTTGCGTTCCCCTATGCAGCAGTTTAGCCAGTAACTGTGGTGATCCCTTCTCTTGACACAGGTGCCGCAAACGGGACAGTGATAGGCCCGTCGGGGAGTTACCTTCCGGCAGATTTCACAGATGTTGGGCTGCCCGTGCATCAGGCCCGCTCGTTCAGTGCTATCCAAGTCCACAATCTCGTCCTCTTCCATGGTCAAAACGCTCTCCATCTGCAGTGTGGTTTGGGCCTCGGCCTGCTCCTCGCCACTGGAAGCTTCTGCGATGCCAGGTAGCTCATCCTTAGGCGTCGTTCCGTATTGAGCAGATACTAAGTTAAGAGGAGACAATTTCTTTGCAGTGTACAGACAGTAAATGGATGCGCAGGAGAAGAATATAAGGGCATAGTTCTCTTCCGGCGCCAGCTCAAGCAGTGGCACCTGAAACTCGAAAATTATGATCATATAGAACACGGAGAAGATAATCCAACTGAGAAAGAAGTTGGTCTTTGTAGCGGTTCGCTTCGCCACCTGAACGCCCCACATGGTGAAGCCCACCACCGTCAGCATGAGCACCACAGCAGTCTTCGAATTGATTGTGGCGAGGCCCAGCATAAGGGGCACAACAAGCGCAGGAGCGATAGCCGCCGGCGAGATCCGTTTGGCACCGCCGCGCCATGGCAGGCGCAGTCGGTCTTGAAAGGCAATCAACATGCCGTCTATGTTTCGTCGATCGATGGGTCGACAGGTGACCAATCTGTGGGAATATTAAGATAATATCAGTATGAGTGTGAAAACTGGTCCATTGCTTTCCCAACTTTGTGCACACCAAGTCAAAGTCCTGGCAATTACAGCAGCATCCCAGCAAGTGCGAACGCTGTGCGCCTCTCTCCGAGATGTACTCACAGCAGCAGAGTCTCCCAATTCTGGATGATTTTGGGAACTATGTCTATTAGAATCTCTTAGTACTGTAGGAATCTAACCTTTCTCCTTCCTGGTCTCTCAACCGGTCTGCAGCCGCATTATTCCCGGAGCCGGCAGACATCGATTTGCCGTAAAGTACCGGTGGTACCGATAAGTGTTAAGGACGGGTCCGTGCAGCGTGTACGGAAACAGTTTAGATTAGATTAGTGCACACCCTATTAACACGCCTTTAATTATTCGAGGAATACTTGAGAGCATTGGTTAAATATTTCATTTGTTTTATCTACAAGGGAAACCACTTACACAGCTCGTCGGAAAAACAAAACTCAGCTGGCGGTAGAGTTGTCATCAGTTGTGGTTGTACTCTTTAATAACATTCTAAAACTTTGAAAATTTTTATTTATTTTTTATAATTATACGATTCATTAAATATTAAAATTTACAATTAAATCGTTTATATAAAACTAAAATTAAAACATTTTAAATATCGACCACAAAGTAGTGCCATCGCGGGCGCTTCCGAAATCGATCAGGCAACACCACACACAGGTGATTGCATTTGTTTTTTCTATAACGTGTGTAATATATACTATTTGGCCAGTAACTAGGGCTAAAGTCATGTCTCGGTTAGCATTATTGCGCAATTTCGTCCATCACAGACACACACTGCTACCCAGCAGCTTGGATCGCCTGAAATATGCGGCAGCGTTACACTGGAGCCCCCTTTTGCGACAGGAAACTTCGCGCGGTTTGTATTGACTTTGATTTTGGTTTCCTCCACTAATTAACGTTCTTTAGAAGGTTCCGGTGGCGGAGCAATGCAGCAATCACAAGGTCCAAGCCAGGTTTCCACTGATGTACGACCCATTGGCGAAAAAATTAAGGAAAACACAAAAACAGCCAGCTATACGGCGATCATTGTGGCCGGCTTGGGAGTCACCTGTGTCATGTTCTTTGCCATTTTCCGGGAGCTCTTCTCCTGTGAGAGTCCCAATAACATTTACTCAGAGGCTCTTAATCGGGTCATTGAGGATCCCCGTGTCCAAGACGCTATGGGAGCTCCTATTAAGGGATTTGGTGAGACCTCCCGCCGGGGACGTAGGCAGCATGTCGCTCACTCCATTTACGAACGGAATGGTAGGCCCCACATGCGAATGCAGTTTTATGTGCAAGGCCTAAGAAACAAAGCCACTGTTCAACTTGAGTCTAGGAAGGTATGCATCTCTCAAACATCATAATTACCTTTATTTATTTCAATATTTTTAGTCTGCCACTGGCAAACGCGAGTATCGTTATCTGTTTGTGCAATTGGATCATTATCCCCACACTACCATTGTCCTGGAAGACAACCGAGCCTTTGACCCAGCTCCAGAACATGCGTCTCCTGTCCCCAACTCGTCAACCTTTGGAAACCTCGCGCTGATGTCTAATAGTGGCGAAAAATAAGAGGTTTGCTTCGAGCCTCCGTAGTGCACCAAAATTTTCTGTACATTTGTTATATTTATTATTCGACTGACAATGAATTTGCATTGGAACGTGATCAGCCGCCTCTGTCCATCGATATTCATTCGCCAATGGAAAAGTTGTCCATCTCCAAGATGGCGCCCGATTGGTGTCAGTAGAGTTTCTTCCAGGGAATTATTTCCCAGGAGCGAACGATGTGGCGTCCGAACAGGAAGTCCTTTAGCTTGTTCATTATATAGAACGAGATGCCGAAGAAGGAGGCGAAGTATAGCCAGAACTGGCCTAGTCTTTCCCAAATGCTCAGGTGATAGCGAGCGGGAACTTGCAACACATCCAGTTCCAATTCGATGATAAGGCCAGGTTCGAACTGAGGTGATGTGGGTTTGTAGTAGGTCTCCTGCACAGATAACTGGAAATAAGCAGGATTGGCTTTTACCTGACCCAGCAGGGACTCTAATTTGTACTGATTTATATCCGCCGTGGAAGAGTTGTTGTCTAATTCCACTTTGCGGAACTGCGTCTTGATATTGCGTCCTGGAAACGGGCAGGTTAACTCCACATATTGCTTTAGTTGTAGTTCTCCCTTCATCATAATGCGGCCATTGGTAAGTCGGGCTGCCACAGGAATCTGAAGCTGATGGGCCAGTACAGATGGGGGCGATAGATCGCACTTGTGCTGCAGCTGGGCCTCGAAAAAAACAATCAGATCAAAGTTCAGCAGACGGGCGGGGACATCCTGCAGCTCCAAGTGAAAATGTGCGCGATCCGTGACCATGTCATGGTCAAAATCTTCTGTCCAGTATTTGGAGGCACTGCAACTGTTCGTGAAATCGCCCATTTTTGAATTGAAGGATCTGAAGGTGCTGCATGCCACCATAGATTCGAGTTCTCCTTCCTCCGTTGGCTCTGTTGTGGCCACGAATAAGTACTTATAGTCGAAGTCTACAATGGGCTGTTCGTAAAGCACCCTGGATTCCGAAATGCCAGAATACGGGCTTAGTAGGGATACGAGGAGTACCGGTATCATCACGGAAAGGGCTATAAAGGCCAGAACCAAGAGCGATGCGAAAGAGCATAGCGAGTTCTTGTAAACAATCGCCGTATTTGTCGTATGGAGCGGTATAAATTTCATTGCGACTTAATTAGGTAACTTGCCCGGACCTACTTGTACACTTGTCCTTTTTAATCTGTCACCTAAATGAGCTGGAAATTAGTTTCGATGGTGACGGTTCCCCTGGCAACCCAAAAACCAGTGTCAACACTGTAAGTAGTTAAAATTTTTAAATGTATTTTTATTCTATATATAAAGCTAAATAATACATGCTCGGGAATTTAATTATCCTTCAATTGGATAATGATTTGTTTGCTTATATATCATCTTTGAATCAATTTGATAATGTTACATGGTTCAAGTCTCTGCTATGTATGTAACTCATGTAGTTTACATATCAGGTAAAATTATATCCCTATTTTTGGATTGAAATTTAAAAAGGTAAATATTTAAATATTAAGGAAATAAAACTACTTAAAATAAAATAAAATATGAGAGTAATGGGTTAAACATTTGTCTTTATTATGTTGATAAGTAAACGATTTGTTTTTGCAAAATTTATATCGATTTGAAATGAAACAATTTTAAGTTTAAAAACAATTTAAAGTAAGTACTAGGAGAAGCTTAAAATAATGTTTCCGCTTAAAGGGACCTCTCTTTTTGCCTTTCCTCCAATCGCTTTATTATTCTCTGCAATTCTGGTCGATACGCATCCGTTCCGGCTTTAAGCCGATACTGAAAAAGTATTGATTGCACATAATTATAGGATTTCGATACAGGCCCTCTGGAAGTTCATTCCGCTCACAAACTGAAGTGAAAAGTGAGCCTGCCAAGAGGGAGTTACGAGTAGGGACGGTTAAAAAGAACGATCGCATAACTTGACCAACATTTGCTCATAATTAAGACCGCCAACTGGTTGCGAGTTCAAAATGCTTTCGTGAGCAACCCGTAAAAATCGGAAGTTGCAGCTTTGCATTTAAGGCGCTTATTTTAAAGAGTGTTGAAAGCGGAGCACTAAAAAAACTATACACATAATTGGCCAAACCCGAAAGATACAACAGTTGTATGTAGCACAATTTTCAAGACTTATTTATTTGAAACCTTATTCTTTTTACATCTTTAGAAGAGTCTGGTTTTCATCGCGCAATCCCAGGGACAAGACAGCACTTAATCGTGCCACCAAGGAACTGAAGGACAAGCTAACCATCCTACGGCAGGACTCCTTCCATAGATTCCTCAAGGAGCTGGAACCTGGAGACCCGCAGCACAATCTGTGGAATGTCACGAGGCACATTAAAAGACCTGCTAAGAAGATATCGCCCGTGCGCAAAGTGGACGGGTCCTGGTGTCGGTCTGAGATCGAAAGAGCAGAAGCCTTTGCCGACCACTTACATAGTGCTTTCTCACCTTTCGATAGATGCACTGCCGAAGAGAGAGCTGCCATCATAAGGTTCGTAGAGAGCCCAAGTGCTCCTGGCACGCCAATACAGCCCGTCGAACCAGAAGAGATTGTGCAGGAGATCGCCTCCTTAAAAAATGGCAAGTCACCAGGTCCTGACCGAATTGATGCAACAGCACTGAAAATGTTGCCCCTAATCTGTTCCCAAAGGCTGGCTAACATCTTTAACAGCTGCCTCCGTCTAGGGTACTTCCCGAAAGTGTGGAAGCGTGCGGAAATAATTGTCCTCCTCAAGCCTGGAAAACCTGAAGCCAATCTAGCATCGTATCGTCCGATTAGTTTGCTGGCAATCCTGTCTAAAATACTTGAAAGAATATTTTTACGTAGAGTACTGCCAGTTTTGGACGAGGCCGGACTGATCCCTGATCACCAGTTTGGATTCAGACGCCTTCATGGAACACCAGAGCAATGCCACCGGCTTGTTGAGTGCATACTAGAGGCCTTCGAAAAGAAGAAGTACTGCTGCGCCGTTATGTTGGATGTTAAACAGGCGTTTGACAGAGTCTGGCACCCTGGACTCCTGTTTAAAATTAAATCCAACCTTCCAAGTTCCCACTTCGCCTTCCTCAAATCGTACACAGAGGAAAGAGAATTCCGAGTGAGATGCGGATCATCAATCAGCACGCCTAGGCCTATAAGAGCAGGAGTACCTCAAGGCAGTGTTCTTGGACCCATCTTATACACACTCTACACAGCGGACCTTCCCATCACCCCCTCTCGGAACCTCACAGTAGCCACATACGCGGACGACACCGCGTTCCTAGCCTCCGCCAAGAATCCGCAGGATGCATCAGCCATCATACAAAGACAACTGGATGCTCTAGATCCATGGCTAAAACGATGGAACATCGTGGTAAACGCGGAGAAATCCTCCCACACAACCTTCGCATTACGCAGGGGGGATTGCCCCCCCGTCACACTCAACGGGGAAACCATTCCAACGAATGACACTCCCAAATATCTAGGGCTGACCCTGGACCGCAGGCTCACATGGCGCCCTCACCTGATCAACAAGCGCAACCAGGCCGACCTACGTCTCAGGCAACTTCACTGGCTCCTGGGCAGAAGATCCAAGCTCAGGGAAAAATTCAAACTACTTATATACAAAGTAGTTCTGAAGCCAATCTGGACCTATGGGATTCAGTTGTGGGGCACGGCAAGCTATTCTAACCGCATTAGAATACAGCGGTTTCAGAATAAATGTCTGAGAACATTATCTAACGCTCATCCGTACCACGAGAACGCAATTATCCACAAAGAGCTTGGAATTCCTTCGGTAGCAGAGGAGATCACCAGACACAGTGAAAGATATACAAAAAGACTGGACAATCACCCCAACCACCTGGCCATGAAGCTCCTAGAAAACAGCCAATCCCTAAGACGCCTGAAAAGGAAACACCCGCTTGATCTCCCCCAACAATAGACACCTAAGTCAGACTCATATTATGTACATTCCTTGTACCCCCTTAAGTTAAGGTCACCGCCAAATCATTTAATGATTGTCCATTCGGACAGATTTTAAATATAAAATAAGAATGATAACAAAAAAAAGTTGAATTTTAGATTAATAACGCATGCTTTCCCTTTTCAAGTTAAATAATAATTTTTAATAAAGACATTCACCTTTTATTGACATTTAGCTGTCACTTGAAAAAGTTTTCTAGTTCGCTTGTTTTTGAGTAAATGGGATTGGTAAGTTTTTTCTTTTTCGTTAAGGCCGCATGACATGTCATGTTGGGTAACAAAGTTTTTCTGATTCGTCTCTTGACTTTGCCTGACATGTGTTTTGTGCATATTAAAAATGTGTGGTAAAAATGATGGCTTGGCATGCGGTGTCACAACTACTGAAAATGATGAATAAATAAAAGTGAATCACACTTTGACAGCGACACATTCAGTCGACTGTATTTGCGTCTGATCTATGACATTTGAAAAAGTTTCTGGACAGAGCATCCTGCCTTTAAGTTTAAGACTAAAACTCCTCTAAAGGACCGCCTCTGAAGCAAAAAAAAAATCAATACTTTTTCTGCATTTTCTTTTCCACATTGCCACGCCATTTTACACAAAAAAATGGAAAAAGGGAAGAGGAAACAGGAAAAGTCTGTATGTAAAAGCTAAGATGGCAGACAAGCAGACAGATATGGCGGAAGATACACACACAAGCATGCTTGGAATTCAGCTCACGGCCCCAGGACAATGCCAGCTCTGCGCCCATATATCCTTTTTCAACGAAATTTCAGCTTTCACTCGTTTCGCGTACGTGACCGTGTTGCCACCAAGGAGCTGTTGAAGTGGCAAATTCGCACAGCGCCACCAACCTTTTACGGGAGTGGGAAATGGCTGGTGGAATGGTGGTATGGTGGGTGGAGCGGGTCAGATTACAGAGTAATGGCTGTTGTAGTTGTAAGGGTAGCTGCTCCAAAAAGGTGGGCAGGCTGTAATGCTGTGTGCGCCAGGTGGGGCAGTGGCAAAAAGTAGCAGTTTATTAGGCGCACCAAATTAACATAGGACTACTAATGACTTCCAAGGCAAACTAACTAACCGGGAGAGAGCCTGGTATGAGGAGGGCTTATAAAGTAGGGAAGCTGTAATTTGCCAGCCTGAAAATGTTTCGTCTCTGTTTTGTTGAAAATTCAAGAATAAACGAAATTTTGGTTTCTTTTATATTGGTTATTGAATGTAAAAGAGTCCTACAACGTATTCCTAGATTTAGCCCCAAAAAGTATACTACAAAATTTCACACTTCTAAAAATGGCATTAATAAGCATAATAACAATACTTGTATTGCATTTTTGTTTTATTAGAAATAATCAATATTTATTATTTAAATTATGATTCGAAAAAAAATGAAATAAATTCACTCATTCAAGGGTGTTCAACATTCAATGGCATTTGAGAAATATTACAACGCCTGCGCGGATTTATATTCTTTTTCGCTCAGCCCCATAGAAATGCGAATCCTGCCACCCCTTCAACTGGATGCTGGAATGAAAAGGGGAAATGCTATGGCTTTCCCTGACGCTTTCTTTTCTGCCATGGCTTAGTTCCCCAAGGAAATCATAGGGAAACAACGTATGGAGTCCGTTGAAGTTGCTTCAATATTTATACAGAGTTCATGTCTCTAACTGTGGCGAATTCCCCTTACAACACTCAAGTGGAAATGTGTTACATACTCATATATTTATACATATATTCAAGAAGGCGAAAGGGGTTGGCGTGGGCGTGGGTGGACGAGGGGTTCCTTTGGTGAACTATATTTGACAATCAAGCCGCAAGCATATGTTACCCGATAATTTGCCGAAAGTTTTAATGAAAGACATGGGACTCATTTTTCCTGGCACACTCGCTTCTTCTCTTTCCCTCGTTCACTGTCCTTTTCTCGACAAGTGTGTGTATGAGTTAATATCCTTTTTGTGGGATGTGGATGTTTTCCCTCAGCTTTGTCGCCATTTTGTCAGTGCCTGTGTCCGTGCCGCAGCATATTTTGATGAGCTTGAGAAAAATTATTGTCCCTTTCAGGGTTTCTGTTTTTCTGTGGCTGCTTCTGTGGTGGTTTGTCCTCAGTACTCCATTTTATAAATGAGTTCTTTTCATTCTAACCAGCAGAGAGTTTCCCCAAGTAGCTGCCGGCAACTGTAATCACGCCATATCTGTTGAAAGTTTGCAACTTTTTGTCATCGTTTTTGGAATACAAATAATAAAGCGGTTACTTCAACATTGATTTCTTAAATTCAATGAAATTTGCTTTAAGTTTTAAAAGGCTTACAAATAAATATAAAATATTTCATTTAAAGAAGGATAACAGAAAACTTTGAATGATATAGCAAGTATTTTGTTAACTCGAAACACATGCTTTGAGAAATCTGCAAAGCTTGCTAAAAAAAATGTTGCAATACGCCCACCAAAAAGTGCCACCACATCCCACTGGGGAGTGGAGCTGACCACTAAAAACTGGACAGGTTCGTGGTCCCAGGAACGTGCCAGGAGAAGGAGCAGACTGAGATGGCGGCAACACAATGTCATACAAATTTGAACAAGCGCTGTTTCAGCTTCAGTTGTTACTTCCTTCGTCTATGTTGTTTTATTTTTTGCCATGTTGTTGGTAATAAGCGTAAAACTTTGACAGTTTGTTATCCGTATTCGTTCGGTGGCTTGCAGTTTTCATTTGCCAGTTTTTTTGCTGTTGTGAGTTTTTTGTCTGCTGCTATTTTTTGCCCCTAGCGAGCACCTGTTAAAATTGTTGCCAGAGTGACAGCAGCGGCACTTTCTAAACGGCTCGCCCGGGAACTGCCGCATGATAAGCGTTGTCCACGAATGATCTGCCAGTTCCTGGTCGCCGCCCTCTTCCCTTACCTTTATTTTGGGAAAAGGTACTAAGGGGTGTAGCCAACAATTAGAACAACATGAACCTTTTAAACAGATGCCTGTCGTTTTGTGGTTTCCGTGAACACATTTTTTATTGTAATTTTCGGTAATATTTGTGTTTTTTTCCAATACTTTTCTCACCTTTTCCCTTCGAAAAGTTATCTCTTCGTCGGTTTTTTAACCGCTTTACGTTTTTTTTTTGTGCGGGGCGTTTACCGGGTTTTCTGCCAAAAGGTATTAATTGGAATATTTTATTGATGGTTAATTTATAAACGTTGTGGAAAAAGCAACTGATATACATTTGCGGTTGGGTGCAGCCCAAAAAACAAAAATAAATAAATGATTGGGTGTAACCACCGCAATTAAGGATCGCTTATGTCAAAATGTTTAAATGAAATTTGATACTGAGAAAATATTTTATAAATTTTGAGGGTTTAAATTTTAAGATCTTAAGTTCAGAAGGAATATTTGACTTTAATCGAAGTAAATTTATCAATTGGTAATACGGTGACAAAAAAGGAAATCCTTTCTGGTCTGCGTACAACCTTTTTAATGGCCGAAAAGGTGCTTAGAACAGAAGATTCATCTGCGAAACGTGTTCCATCCTTTTAATCGCCTCGCCAACAACAATAACAAGAATAGTTACAGCAGTAACAACAGCAACAGCAACAATGGCCACTATATCCTTACGCTAGTCCTGCGACAGTCATAGTCTGACCAACGAACAGCAATTAAAACGGATTAAAAAGGCAGCAAACTGATTTATGGGCCAAGAAACTCAAATAACGACAATACGACCACTGAGCCCAGAGCCACACCACCACCACAATCAAAACCACCGAAAGGATGGTTGGTGGTGGATCCTTGCTCCGGATACGGATCCACATCCGCATCTGGCTGCTGGTGGTTTTGCCTGAGCCAGCCCTGCTTCAGTCCAAATTGAAATAATTGCGCAGCGAAGCAATTTAGAAGAATCACTTGCCATTTTCCAATGCGTTCAATGGTTCTTTTCTATTTCCGATGCTGTCCCAATTGAAAACATAAGGAATATTTCATAGAAAGGTTTCGATTTAGGGGGTACCGTGTTGTTTCTTTTTTAATTAAAAGTCTATAACTTTGACTGCTAACTTTATATCATAAAAAATCCTAAATAAATAAAAAATTCTCTTTAAAAAACTTCTATAAATTTTTAATAGTATTTGGGCATTGATTCGTGAAATATAAAAGAAACTTGAAGTATCCATTTTCTAATCTCTTTGAATTTGTTTAATGGCACTGTTTTGTTAATTTTCCGTATTACACGGTATAAAAATTAGGCAGCCGAGGAGATTCAAGCCGATTGGCATTCGTCGATTGCTCTTCAGGCAACATGGAAAGGATATAGGCACCCTTTATACACTTTCAAATATAAATAATAAAATTAAAGTATTAAATATTTTAAATATGCTTGTTATTTTATGTTATTTGTTAAGTTTATCTTGATACATCTTTTATTATTCCTTTTCATTTGGATTAAAATTACAATATACCCTTGTACTATAGAATGCCAGGTTTAAAAAGAAAATTCTGTCACTGCTGATGGTGCTGTTGTTGCTGCTCCCGCCGCTGCTGCTGCAATTTGGCGCATAGATCTGGCCAAGCGGAGTCGTTCATGTATTCGGAATTTATAACCGCATATAGCGCACATAAATCCAGCAACGGCCAACAGGAACAGTAGCAACAACAAATCGAACTTTATGTGCTGCAATGGCAATGGCTGTCCCGGCCATATGCTGCCACGCCCCCGTCTCTGTGGGGGCTGTTTGGTGGGACTGTCGCCAAAGCTATTGCCACTGTTAGAAATTGCTGCCAGAGATTTGAATTGGAATTGGTTTGGGTTCTTGGTCCTGGGTCCTGGGCGTTGGTGCCGAGTATTGCTGTGTGTACAATGCTTATAATTGCCGTTGCTGGTAGCCACGCATCTCTATCTGCGCCTCCCACACTCGGACAGACAGCCAGGAAGCCAGCCAGACAGCCAGCTAGCCTGCCAGCGTGTTGTAAAATGTAAAATTCCAAATAAATGGCCACGATGCTGCTGGCACTCTCTTGTTGTTGCTGGTTTGCTGCTGCCACTTAAGCGCCTCCACCATGTGTGTTATGGCCTAAAGTAAATCTTCATTAGATTTGCCAGAGTAACCAAAAGGCTGCTGCCGCACCAGAAGCAACACCAACAAAACCCAAATCGCCATAAAAAGCATCGCAAATGGACATGAGTATTTATGGGCACTTTTGTTGTCATTTTAATTGATTTCAATTTTTGTGCATTGAGCATTGAGCAGCAGCTCCTGGCCCTGGCATGAGATAAGGATGAGTTGCAAGACGATGTCCGGGAAACTTCCGAAATTGTTCAATTGCCTTTTGTATTGATTGGTTTATGCTGATACTTTATGGTACTGCACTGGAACCGTAAATTCTCGGATCTTGTAAATATTTTGCCAAAATCGTAGTGCCTTTATAGATTTTTTGTTTGCCATTAGAGATTTTCTAATATATTAATCAGAGTCAATGTTGATTTATGAAAATTGAAAAATCCCTTTAAAATCCTTAAATTTTTACTTAAATCTCCCTTCATGACCCTTTTGAAACCCATCCGCTCTTCCTGGCAAAAGTTTCCACAAATTGAATTCAACTCAAATTAAAAGGAATGTAACTCCAGTGACCGACGAGTTCAATGTTCAAACTGCTCCACAGTAAATGACAACAGCTGCTCCCAGTCTGGAGTCTTTAAATTCCTCCCTTGCTCCTCAATTTTCAACCACTTTACCCCACTCATTACCAATTGATGAAGCGCACACGATGAAGAGAAAAATATTGTATAAAAGAAAAAAAGAAACCCACGAACCGAAAACTTTATGAAATTTTGTGGTTGCTACCGTTTCTGAAAAATGTCTGCGGTCTGTATGGAGTTGGACTGTTTTGTTTTCGGCCTTTTTTGTTGGCCCATAAAAAGCCCAACCACAGTGACTGGCCAACCCCTAATTGTTGTGGCCAGTGGTACTCGTGTAAACTCGGGCATATATAATGCAAAACCGTCTTGTATATAGCAGTAAACTTGTAAAAGAGCAATAAAGTTGATTAAAATGTAATTATCCTTAATATTCTGATGAACGAACTCACAAAAACGAAAGAAACTTTCTGGCTGGTTAAATTTTAATTGATGAGCTTCGGGGTTGAACTTTTTCAACTTTTTCCACAGGGGAGGATGTCTTTTTTGGGATTGGAGATGGGGACAGGTTGAAGAAGGTCACATTTTTGGCTAACTGCAGTTGAGTACAAATTAATTTGTTTTGAAAATTTGCCAAAAAGTTCTACGGGTATTGTCTATGGTGGGAACTTTTTCCCTTGCCTGTCCTCAAATACATTTTTAACGATGGGAAAATCTTGGTAAAATGTTTCGCCACTGATTGAGTTTATTTCGCTTCATTTTTAACCAAAAAATTGTGGCCATAAAATTGGCACTTGTTCCGGCAATTATTGATATTTGTCCTCCTTCCTGGCTCAAGGGATTTCCAGTGACTCTTCCTCAGGGGTTGCCATAGGGGAGCGATGCTATCCACCGTGTTCTGAGGGTGGAATTGGGCGAACAAATTAATCACATATAGGCATAAAATAAATGTCCTTCGAGTGTACAGCCAATTGATATGTATCAATTGCAATGTGTGGTTGAGTTTTTGGTATGGGTGGGAAATTCTTTTTCACTTTTGTGGGTGCAGGTCGTTGGAAAAATACACATGTGTCATAAATTATGGTGTCGAACTCCCTGAATCACCAAGGGCTGAGTCATAGTCAAGTGGAAATTGATCCTTTTTCAATTTCTGATTGAATTTAGAGTATCTTTTGGCTATCATCATCATCTTCAAATCCAACCGAACCGAAGGTTGATATCCACTAACAATGAAAAGCAAAACCAACCTTAAAAGCTATATAAAAATGACTAAATTAAACGTTCGTTTTGCTTATTAAAAATCTTTGTGTTTTGAATCAAAAGAGACTTGTCTTTGACGTGCTTGAATATAAAGTTTTATGTCCGAACGGAATCATAAAGCCCAATCAATGAATTCATAATATCCATCAGAAGTGTGGAAAACATTAAGAGCAGCCAGAAAAAAAGAAACTAATAGTTATGACGCCAGAAATATGTGATAAAATATGCGGCTTGGCAGAAACATAAATGGGAAGAAAAGAAACCCATTAAAGTGGAAAGTGTAAAGAAAAGTATCAAATGGCTAAGAAGAGACGAACATTAAAAGCAAACTCGACTTGCAACAAATTTTCCAGCCACTCCGGAGGCCACTTCAAGTGACCCCCTCTTGTCATGGATGAGCTGTAAAAATATAAAAAACGCAACATGAGTCCTTTGGCTAATCAAAATCAAAACCGTATTGTTCGGCTAAGCCTCAAAGGGCACATTTTATTGGGGGATTCTTCACCCGCTGCGCGACCCTGCAGGATGAGAATCCACTAACGAAATTTCCTCGTTAAAAACATAACTGAAAAGTTATAATATTCCTTATGAGCCATTCCATTTCACATTTATGGCGCCGGCTCTAAATAAAGTGTCAAATATTTACGCGTTGTGGGGTATCAAACATTTTTGGTAATCCAAAAATCCAAGCCTGACTGTTAAAAGGCCTTTTTAACTAAGACATTCGTTTTTTAGCTTTTAAGATGAGGACTCCTAGATCCTATGCCTCATGGATACAGAAGTCCTAATAGTTTCCCACTAATTGATGGCACTCCTCAATGTTTCACCTGCCCAGCATCCTGTGGCTCTTCTCCTCCCGTGGCTCCCACTGAAGAATGGCTGCGACGTGCCCACGGCAATTCCCGATCAATATGCATAATCAGCGTAATCAGTGCGTTAGTTGAGGTGCGACGGGAGCTCCAATGGGGCGGCGCGGAGTGCTGCCGTTATAACGGTGTTATGTCGTTAATGTGCAATTGCCATGTTGGCAATACCAACCAAAATGCCTCCCCACACACACAGATACACTCTCGCAATCACGCATCCAGAAGCAGTTGCCTCAAATTGAGGCTGTTAAATCGTTAATGGGGTAATTCCTTACACAGGAGGTACAGTACGTGCTGCCCCAGAGTGATGGGGGCTGGGACCAAGGAGGAGAAAGTTCCAAGTGCCTGCCAAATAGTTTGGCATTACATCTGGCATATTGCTTTCAAGTTGCCATATGTTTGGGGTTGTAAATTGTTGGGCCTAATATGGCGACTCAAATTGGTGGGCTTTTATCCAACGATGACTCGCATCCTATTTAAAAATAAGAAATAGAAACCCCCATAAGTCAATCATCATTTAAAAATATTACTTAAGATGAGGTTATTCTTTCTTAAGATGAGGTTATTCTCTGTGCGCTTCCATTTATAGAACTGTCTGGTTAATGGTAACAAGAACATGGCCAACGCCCACCCACTTAAGGCCTACGTGTCCCACCTCTTCTGGTTCTTCTGGCCTTTGTGCTGTCTTGGGGTTCTTTGTTACCGAATGCGACGACATGTTGAAATTCGCGCGCCAATTTAGCACTTGTCATTTACTTTGCACTCTCCGTCCCTTTTAGGCGCAGTCTTTCTTGGGATTCTTCTGAGAGAGACAGACCTGCGATGCGCAGACGTATCATTTTCATTATAAATATAGCCCTAGAGAGGGTTGCAATCGGCCAGAAGGGGGTTGGGCTGGATAAAATATCAGAGGTGGGGGGATAAGCCACGAATTTATGACATTTTGATTTGCGTGAAATTTGCTTTTGGCACGCATGCGTCGTCCACAGTCCAAACTCATGGCTCTACCAAAGCCACACTGATCGAAAAGGTATTCAGAAAGAAGTAAAGAAAGAGTAAAGAAAGAAAAGGACTCTTCAATTTTTCTCCAAGTGCAGTCCACCTCATCCACCTTTGTGTCACGTGCTGCTGTGGCTGCTGCCGCTGCTGTCGTCGTCGTTATCCTGTTCGTTCTGTGTCACATTAAATGCGCTTAAGGCGCTAAACAAACCCGGCCGTATCTCGAGCACATTCTGGGGCCAAGTCCGGGACAAAACCCGAGCCGGTCCATGGAACTGGACCCATTCTGTGGCCCACCTATGTGTGCGTGAGCCTGGCACATTTAGCGTCATCGTTGGAGGTGCCCAGAGCTGGCTGCATTCTGTTTCCCCATTCTGCTCTTTTTTTCTTGCCAATTAAAGCGAAATATGCGCGCATGCGCAGCAGATCCTGGTGCTGAGCCTGGTGCCATGGCGAGTTGGTGGGACAAAGCCATGTATGCAACACACAATTTTTTGACATTTTTATGAGCAGGCAGCGCATATATCAAGTTGGAGCAAACACTGGAACGGACTCGCCAGTTGGATTCCGAATGGGGATCATACCAATACGAAAATTCCACATTTCGGGGCTTCTATCTGATTTAATTCTCTAAGTTTCAAGATACTTAGAGAATGTGTTGTAGATTTTATGTATAAATACATAAGGGGAGGTATTGTTTTTTTTAAATATTGAAGAAGAGAATACTTAGAATATCTTGAAATAGTTTACTATTCAGTAAGGGTATTTCAACTTCTTTCGATTACTTCTGTTTTTTGTCCTTTTTCCCGGCGCCCACGTAGAGGTTAAAGAGGCGAGAGGCACTTTTTGCCCAGGGGCGCCAGTTTTGGTCCATTTCGCGCCTGCGCAGACCCACAATGGCACACACACACACCACACTCACTGAATCTTCCTGCCAAAGGGACATATATCGTGCGAATATTATTTATATATGTTCCGACCACAAGGCACAAATGAAACGCAAATATTTATCACCATTTTTTGTTGGGTGCTCTGCAACTGCAGGGACAAAAAAAAACTGGAGAGAACCTCCAATGAAATAAAGCATTCGGGGTCCCTCCAATGCCCAGGCTACCCTCTCGCGTTCCCCGAACGAGGTCGAAACAAATTGAACTGTAGGTGGTTGCTGACCGCTTGGCCTCTGCTGTGTTGGCCCTTGTCATCTCCCGTTGTTATTTGGCTCATAAATTTCCTCACAGATTTTACGCGCTTTTTTCGCGCTTGATTTGTATTTGTATTTTAACTTCTTCAACGCGCAACCTGGGGTGGGAGGTAAAAAATTTCCAGGCACTGAATTATTGAACATGGCTGCGATTTATGACCCAGAGAATTGTGGCCACCATCCAGCGATGGAGGAGGAGGAGAGGTCCATTGGCGGTGGTCAGTGGTAGCAGCCCCCTAACCTGATTGGTTGCAATTTATTTGTTATTGGTTATGGCCATGTCAAAATATGTGTGATATGCGGAATAATGAGTTGCTGTGGTTGTTTTTACTCAGTTATTTATATTTTTTGTTGGTTTTGGTTAAAAAAGGATATTTAAATTAGATTTTGTAGACATTATTTGAGATATAAAATGAGATTGCTTGGTGGAATCCACTTAATTTCTTTATCCTAAGGAAATCTCTCCTCATCATCGGTTTGACACACATTTTTCATGTTGCAACTTAACCTCAATTGCCATACTTATTACCAAATAACCTGGATTTCGGCCTGAAGAGCGACCAAAGTTTATAAAAAGAAGGTTGCGTGCCTTGACACAAACACAGGTAGAAAAACACGGGGAGATACCAATCAACAGCATGAAAAATCCGAAGAGAACCAAAAATGTTTATTAAAAAATTACGATACCCCATACCCGGTTCCCGAGGGTGCCTGATGATGATCTGGAAAGCGATCTGATGCGATCCGATCCGAACCGATCCAAACACTCTGAAAGTCTGACACGGACCCGATTCCAGTGCACATTAACTTGTGATGCATCAATAAAATTTGCCTGCAGCAAGTTCCCAAAGCCATGCTACGAAAGTGTTAACTTCGAAATATCTTGCCGCTCTATAATTATGGATGGTTTTTTCGGTATAATTGCAGCCGGGGATCGTTTTGGACCAGGGCCTGAAGTCTGAAGTCTGGACCGGGTCCGGGTTCGGGTCCAGTCTCGTTTTGAGTGTTTCAATCACAGCCGCTGACGAATTGCAGTCGCAGTGGCTGCTGTTGATAGCCCGGCTAAAAGTGAGTGAGAGGGCCCAAATCCCAGACCTTCAACCTGTATCTGAATCGGTATTTGTATCTGTATCTGATGCTGTGCGTGTATCTGTATATCTGTGGCTGGTGCACGGCAGCCGCTTGAAGTAGCGCAAATTCATTTATCTAAAAAACAAGAAAAGAACACCGCTTCAGACACGCCAACCAATTCTAAGGTGTTGGCCGCTGCTTGGGGGCTCAAAAAATAAAAAAAAGAGACCCAAATAATTCCGGTAATTTACAAATATCCTAAAAAAAAAACAGAACGCAACAGAACACAAAGAAAAAATGTATTTGGAGTAAAGGGTTGAAAAGAGGGATACCTTTTATTTAAACACCAAACATTTTTCATTTGTTTAATTTGAAAATGTGTGTTCTGGTATAACTTTGTCGATTCGACACCATAATTTTTCTGAGTGCGGAAAAGAACTCGAAACTCTTTTCGTCGCTTATGAATCATAATCACAATTTCTTCTGGGCCTTCCTCGCAGCCGCCGTCCGTGTATGTATGATGATGATCAATGATCTGTAAAGTGTTTCTTGGCCAGCCAGTTGGAGAACTGGAGTTTGGAGCATGGAGTTTATGACGCTGTTCCTGGCCGGCGGCTAAACGTGCGATCGCTTTAATTTTCAATATGTCTGGACGGCGACGATTCCCCGCCTGATGACGGACGAGGGACCCAGAAACCGGCGACTGGGTCAACGCTGATGGCCTTTCGTTTTTATGGCAGACATATAGGCACCTTTCAGCTAATTTAAACGAAAAAAAGAAGTAAATGCATCGAAGAACCCGAATAATCGTGAGGAATTTGTTGGAAGGATATGCGGGATGTGCGTGTCGCAATATAATTTGAAAAAGGGTGAATGAAACGATGTGTTGCTAAGGAATTTCTACGTTTTTTATTAGTCGAATTCAGAATTTTATTTTCTGAAATATATGAGACGAATATGTATAAGATTGCGATCTCATAAGTTCCTAGAGTCTGTGGAGCTGCCAACCAAATGGAAGCAACTACACACATTCCGGCCACCGTTTACGCAATCATTAAGCATGAAACTAATTTGTGTGCCACAGATTCAGATAGCTTGGCATGTTGCACGTGTTGTCGAGGAGGCAAAGAGGCAATGCTGGACACTGACAGCCAAAGTTGTTGGTTTGGTAGGAAAAATGCGGCATAAACCCCTTGAATTATGCCCAATTATCGGAGGCCTGAAAGTAGGTGCGATGAGCGCTTTGCCTTCCTTCCTTACTTTCAACCTGTCCAAGGTGAGCAATAAAATAGCAAGAATAATTGAAATGTAATTTTGTAAAGCTGCGTTGAAGCCTCCGATTGAACCATCTCCATCGGCGTGTCACTAATTGGAACTGCCTGGCAAGTGCCAAGTCTTGGCGCCCCAAACACTTTCCTTCTAATCAAAATTCCATAAATTTAAACATTTAACGCTGAATTTTTTCGTTTGGGACTGACTGAGCAAGCAAGGCCGTGGCGAATGCATTGGAATCTGTTGGTAGTTTGTT
This sequence comes from Drosophila vallismaia, assembly GCA_035047325.1. NCBI lineage: Eukaryota > Metazoa > Arthropoda > Insecta > Diptera > Drosophilidae > Drosophila > Drosophila vallismaia. Next base: position 18,282,189 of record JAWNPU010000090.1, on the reverse strand, counting down.
GGTAGCTTTTATCAATTCGTGTTTGAAACATCATCTAGGATGGTTGGATAGGAGACCCCAAGTTGGGAACAATTGTGCGTGGCAAAATGCGCGTGAAATTATAATTGCCGGCATTGAAAATTGTTGTGCAATTACCTTGATTAGTAACGTGTGGCAAATGCTGTGTTTTCCTATTATGCTGATAATGTGTTGAAATGGGGATTTATTCCACAATTGATTGCTTCATGCGATTGGTTTTGTCTGGGAAGTCAAGCGGTATTTTCACCTTAAGATCGTTTATTGATTTCGTTAAGAAATTAAATAAACTTCAACTTTATGAATAGCTTAGGTTTTGCATATTTCTATTCAATCTCAATAACCATTTAATTTTCATTGCCACAATCTTTCAATCATACTTTTCATTCACATATCTCCGTTGTTTGACAGATCGCAGCTTTGAATGCTTTTGATGGCTTCAGCGATGTTTTGAATCCAGTTTTAATCTAATTTCTATGCCGGACGGGGCCAGTTTTTAGATTACTTAATTATATATGTAGAACACGGCTAATTTATGTGTGTCTCAATCGGCAATCTTTCCGCATATCAAATGCCACAAAAGACATGTGTTTAGCTCAGAAATTGCCTCAACAAAGGCCATAAATTTTCTCTATTTTATTTGAATGAGTTTTGCATAAGGCAATCAACAAGTTTCGCCTTCAATTATGGAGAAAGACTGCACTTATTATAGAGATAAATATATCGTTATTGCACCATTGGCGAACTGCGCCCAAACACAGAATCCCTTTCAAACAAATAAATAAATATTATAATGGGCGCACAAAAAAAATCGAAGCGAGATGCAAAGGGGCAGAGACAAAAGCCGATACAATATCCATAACTTTGCCACTTTACGAGCAATTAATTTATGCGTTGACAATTCTAATGACTATTGATATATTCTCCCCATCTCCGTTGTCGTAGTTATTGCCGTTCCGATCAACATCGGTATACAAATACTGGCATATACTCGTACATTTTGTATATTTATATGGACGGGCTGTGGGGAGCATGTTGTCGATTTCGAACAAAGCGACAATCAAGCTGAGAATAATCAAATAATATTAATAATCATAAAACGTATTGAAATGAGCGCTAACTAGTTGATTTGATTAAAGGCCGCTTTGGATGCTCGGCAAATCTGAATCCGATCTGAATATCAGACGATCCACGGGTAATTTGATATTGTGTTAAAATATCCATATCTCGGCGTCTCAGGCGATTGGACATATAACACTTTGGACTTGGGGTCCGGTAACTGGTTTCTGAATTATCGAATAATGATTAAATCTTACCAAAGAACAAATCTCGAAAGTAAACCAGGTGATGCCAAAACGCTATTAAAGGCAAGATTTTCGCTAAAAAATAATTAAAATCTATTAGCAAGTCTTCTGCGAAAGCATTTAAAAATTTCGGCATTTCGACTTTGTATATGAATGGACTGGAATGGGCTTTTTATGGGTTTGAAAGCGGTTTTTAAATCAATTTCTGCGAACGCCACTTGGCACAGTTCTAAATCAAGCGAAGCGCCCCACTTTGACATGTGTGCAACATTGTCGCCTCTCTGGCATTGGAATTGCACCGAAGGCCCAGCCAAATGATATTCTTTTTGTTTCATACCGCTCTCAGGGAGCGTACAAAGGGGTGCCAAAATTATTTCATAGCCTGTCATAAATGTCGGCAACGTGGCCTTTTGGCCGGGGCACAATTTCATCTGCAACTTCCAAGGCAGAATCGCCATTCCACAATTTCCAGCATCTTCATCTTCATTGCAGCAGTTGAGGACGATGCCGAGATGCCAAGATGCCGATGTTGATGCTGATGCCAAAACCGAGGCCGAGCGGTGGAGCGTTATTATGATCTTTTAATAGCCCGCAATTTTCTCACCTCGCAAAGTGTGAATATTATGGTGTAATTGCATCAACGCATCAACTCCTACCAATTTCAGGCTGAGGGCTAAAAAGACCGCGCCAATTGCCAAAACCGTCTTCAGACATCCGCAGCCTCCTCCCCGATTTGCCCCGAGAATCTCATCCCATCCCACCCCTTCCCAAGCCATCCACCTATGGGGCGGACAGGTCCAGAGCGATCCGCGCCGCCGGGCTTGGGCCATCATAACTTCTGTTGGGACCGCCAAATGTTGTGATTATTTCAGAAACTAAACTGGGAAAAATCTTACAATCTTTAGCACATACTTTCACATTTCCACAACGAACAAGTGCATTATTTCTTTGAGTGTAGCCATGGGACTGATCTGCTCATGTGGGGCGTTGATTGTGGTGCAACTCCTTCTTTTCTGCCATTTGGCCGGCTCTGTGGATTGCCGACAGGTTCATGTTACCCGTTTCGGTGTCGGTTCCTTCTCTTATAAAATGATGGCAACAGTGCGTAATTATTTTCTGTGCTCTTAATTTTTATGCCGTCAGTTGGAAAGATCATCAAAGCTTCGTTTATTGAAATTACTAGTATTCATAGCAATAATGAAACAACCAGTTTCAAAAGATTTAAAGCAAAAGTATATAAATACTTTCAATCCATCAGAAAAATTGGCAAAAAGTCTAAAATAATATTGATTCCCAGATTTTGATGCAGATTGATAGAGAATCGATTCACAAATCGTATATGGTATTCCGCTTGGTGATCGGATGAAAATTAGAAAAGATATGGCTATCGCCTTGCCTCATATTGTTCCAATTATGACATTTCTGTGTTTTTGGAAGGGGATCCATCAGAAAAATTGATAAAAAATCTAAAATAATATTGATTCCCAGATTTTGATGCAGGTTGATAGAGAATCGATTCACAAATCGTTTATGGTATTCCGCTTGGTGATCGGATGAAAATTAGAAAAGATATAGCCATCTCCTTGCCCCATATTGTCCCATTCAAGACTTTTCTATACTTTTGGAAGGGGATCCATTAGGATGGTTGCATTTTGAATATTACGACATGCTTAATTTATATTGTTTCCCCAGTCGTAACTCCCCCACTATTCTAGAACTTACCTTAGTTATTTAAAGGTGTGCTTATGGCCAACAAGTTTTAACGACTATATCTGGCTTATTGGACTTGTGTATTTGTAGGCACATAAGTTGCTCTAATTTGCTTACAAGCTCTTGGCGGTTGTTACTGCCACTTCTGTTGTTGCTCTTGGTTTATTTTTTTCCTACTAAACAGGCTTTATCATCCCGCATTAGGTTCACACCCAGCAACATTTTACTTTACACATCGCTCACAAATTGTTGTTGCTTGTTGCAAGGCCAAAAACCAGAGCATCCTCCAGTTGCTCCTGTTGCTGGTGATTCTGTTGTTGCTGGTGTTTCTGTTGCATGGGCTGTTGATACCAATTTGATGGCATAATTTCAGCATGCCCTGTGGCAATATAAATTTGTATGTTGCTGTCGTTGCCATCGCCCTGCTCCTGATGTTGCTGTCGTTCCTCTTCTGTTGTTGCTGCGTCGAAGATGTGGCAAATTTAATGCCAAACAGCGGCGGCAGCCTCGCATCCTGGCCGGGATTTCAATTTTATGCCCAAAAGGTACGTCAACATGGCCTGGCTGCTTGTCTTGCTTGCAGCACGCCGCATAATTGTCGGTCCTCAGTTGCAAAAGAGTTTCCGTGCCGCAGCATTTTGGATCAACAGACAAACCATCAAGGTAGTTTTGATACCCTACAACACATTACTTTGGAACGTATTTTAAATAGTAAAGATTAAACTTATTTCCAAGCCACCATAAATTTCAATTTTCCAAATTAGGTTTTAAGATTTTTAAGGTCAATGCAGAAATGATTTAATTGCTGGGTACTTAGACTGCCTATATAGTGTTTAGTTTCTTCATGGTAATTACGATTGCCTAGTCCAGAGATCGTCTGGGTACCTCATCCATTTGCTTGGCCCAGCCACGCTTGATGAACCCCGGAGGTGTTAAAAATTGGAAAATGCAAATGCATAAATATTATTTATTTCGCTAGTTGCACATATAAGTCGGTGCCGCCATCAACCGGCTTGTCGACGCTGGCCGGGATTATGCGATGGGCTTTGGCCAAGCCGCACCGTACAGTAGCTGACACAATTGTCATTTCGGTGGCTCTGGTGGCTCCGTTGGCTCCGTTTGGCGGTGGATCGGATCGGCTGCCGCCGCGATTTTCACCAGCAAAGATTTATGCCGTTTTGGCAAGGCGTTCGGCTACTGGTTTTGCACATACAATTTTATTTCCATACCGCAAGGGTTTTAATTTCACACCAGACGCCAGTTGGTAGTTGGTAGTGGCCGGTTGTTTCCAGTTTGGCCGCCTCCTTGGGCCGATCTCTCGTAGTTATGTTGTCTATTATTGGCTGTCAATATAAATGTCAAACTGTGGCTCTTAATGGCCTTTTAAAATGCCGCTCTCCCAAAGCCAAAGGCAAAGGCTTTTGCTAAATTTAATTAAAAAAATTGCCATCGCTCCTACCTTTTCGAAGAGTTGCGCCCAAGAAAAGGAAGTTGAATTCAATTAAGCCAGGATGAAAGATATCCCGGCGAGGTACTCCAGCATAAACAACCTCAAGGCTAATTAACTGCAATTTCAATTAGTTTTTACCCTTTAACAATATTTTATCGAACCAATGAAAAGCCACTCTGTTTGTATATAAAAATATTAATTTATTTGCATATTTGTACGAGTATGTATCTACATGACTCCCACATAGCCGACGAGATAAAAATAAACGCTATGTTCGATCGTAAAAAAAGTACTAAAGTTGTTGGTAATTTGTAAAAGAGCGCGTCGAAAAGTTTTGCGGCACGAAAATGGTAGCCAAAAAATGTTGTGTTATGTTGTGCCGCCATTTTGTTTGTGGGTGGCTCCTCACCAATACACTCACTTTTATCGTATATTCTTGTGTGTATGTGTATGTGGCATATATGCAAGTGCAAGCGTTAGGGTGGATAATGATTTTAAAATTGATTTAATATTAAATTGACTGCTAAAAACTTCTTAATCCTTAAATAACTAAGAATATACTTTAATATATATTAACGTCGTAAATGGTTTATTAAGAGAATACAATTGCTAACTTAAGATTGCTAAAAGTAAGCGGATTTAATACAACTTAGAGTTTATTTTAAATATATTCTGTATTTCCATATATATTTTTTATCTAGAGTAAACTGTTTACTTATATTTACTGAATCACCCGCATTTTGGGACCCAATTTATATAAATATGTTCATTTCGTTGACTTTTTTCGGGTGTGGAAAGGGTTTTGATAAACTTTTTGCACATTATATGGGTGAGATTGTCCCCAAAAACCCACCCAACGTCAGCTTCCCCGCCTCGCTCACCACATGGTGTCATAGTCGATGCCTTTGGCCGCGTAGTGGGTGTAAAAAAGTTGAAAGCAGACTTAATGGCGCCACTTGCGCTTAAAATTTATTTTATGATGCGCATGCTAAGCCACAGTTGAATTTTAAAATACATCCTCGCCGAGTCGCATACACACCCGACATCCATGTCCTGGCTGCTTATCCTTAAGGGAACGCGTTCGCTTATGCCCCGAGAGGAAAACTCTTTCGAAAAAGTTTCGCGCTTCTTTTTTATTGGAGTGGGGTAATGGGGTATGGGAGATGGGGTTTTTCCTGGTGGTGTGGAAAATGGCATGTTAGCATGTGCCTTGGCTGTCAAGAACGCTGCGGGGCTTAACCAAAGGATTTATGTATCAACGCTTTAAAATTTGGCTCAGATAACGCGCATTTAATTGGCTCTGGGAGCGTGTGCAGGCCGGCCGAACTTATCCTAGCTCCTTGTGGGTTCTTTTCTCTTCAATCCCTTCGACTCTCTGGGGCTCACATGATTTCCGCATTTTTCCCGAACATCCTTGTACATACACTGGCATTCGCATATGTATTTGGGTGTGCTAACTGGGTTCAAATCCTTTTTAAAACTGCGTGTTGCCGCTTATCTTAGTTTTAGAAAATTGAGTGTTTGTCAGTTTGAAATACAGAACTGTATCAAATACTAATGTAGAAGGGGAAAGTAACACAGTAAAAAAACTTTTAAAACTGCTCTAAAATCCAAAATAAAGCCCAACAAAAACACGCTTTAATACCGCTCTCAAGGTGCTTCCGTTACGGTCTTTAATTTGATTTGATTTCAAACTAAATTTCAAACGCAACATTGTTTGACAAAAATTCCCATCCAGTCAAAGAGACTAAAAATTTGAAAGGTTTTCCTGACCTTGGGGTAACTGTAGAAAAAAGCCAATTTAACACATAATACAGAGCACTCCGGACAGATGAAAAAGTTCTGGAACAAATAAAAATTAGTCTTTCGCCATAATCAAGTCATAATATTGTGATAACTATTGTCCGACTGCCAACTGGTATAAGCCGCTTAGGGTTGACAAAAGTTGAGATTATTACAGAGGCACCCATATAGTCCCCCCTTTTGTCTTTCCTAATCAGCTTACATAGTTTTTGTTGACCGATCTCGTTGCCCTGACAAAATAAAGTGTTAATTTGTTCAAAAATCAAATCGTATGCAAATAAAGCAGACTTTTGGTTGCGCAAAAAATTGATGGAGTCTGAATATCATGGCTGAGACGTTAACATCATTTGGGAACATGAAAATACACTCTAAGCGTCGATAAAATGCAATAAATTAGAATTTAATTAAACTAACAAACCGAAACGTTGATTTGACTCGAGATGAGTTTTGGGCCAACTGAGGTATTCTTTCGGCTTTCATAAGCAGGCAGTAAAAACGTCAAAATATTGTGCTCTGACCAGGCCAGAAAAGCTGTCAGCCTGTCAACCATATTCAAAACTCGGCTCTCATTGTCATTGTCATTCCGGAGGTACCCTGTTTACCAATCCAAAGACGACTACACTACAAAAAATGTTTAACCTGTTACTGTTTGATTGAAAAACTGTATTGACAGAAAAAGAATTGAAGCGAAGGTATGATTTTCGTTTGGTATTCAAGGGACTACATTTTTCTCCAAGTGAGTGTGGGGACCACCTGGAGCCCATTGTTGTGCCTTCCTTCTAACGCCTCACTAAACAACACGAGCTTATGTCCGTAAACCTAATGAACGGATTAACTGTCCCCCCAAGCCCGTCTGTACCGACATCGCTTTCCGATATTTCATGGTTGGGGCTTTTGTGTGAAAGATCTTACATCGGATCAACTCGGGCCGTGTGTGGCAAGGTGATAAACTTTGATATTTTAATGATATTTTCAACAAAACGCTCGTTGCACATAAAAACATCGTTTTTTCCACTCTCCTCAGCCTCTCGCCTCGTGTGGCACTATAGAGAAACTGTAACTGTTTGGCTTAAATCGGGTTTGCTTTATAGCCAGCATAGCTTTGATTCTGTGGCACTATTTTTCCTGCAACGTTTGATATTTTTCATGTGGCATTAAACTCATTTTACAGGTGTTTAGTGATTTATGAGCTGTAAAAAACTCAATTTTCAAAGTTGTTACTGATATTTTGCATCATGTGGGTTTGGAGAACTAGATTGGATCTACAAAGTATTGAATCAGATAAACTGATTCAATTAAGGAACTTCTGAAGGGTAGAAATTGTCAAAAATTTTGACTATTTTTGAAATCTGATACATTCAAAATCAAAGTCAACTATTTAGCGCTCGTTTAGCAGTTAAAACCACAGAGAATGTCAACCTATTGATCTGCTTTCTTTGTTTCGGTATTTATGTAAATTTGGATAGAATTTTAAACGCTTTATTGACTGTTTTGTGTGGTAGGAAACCCTATATCTCCCCTATCGATCATCTCGGATATCATCAGCCCTCGACTTTCAAAGATTTCGAACCTGAACGCTCCCAAAAGTGATTTTAATATGTTTTCCCATTCCGTGTAACACGAAACGTTTGCCGTTTTTTGGATATCTTTTACAGTAAGAGGCGAGTCGAGTTTTTCTCTTTAGTTTTTATGGCAATATAAACGCGACGATTAAAACGTAAAAATAAACATTTAAAATCATGTTCGGTTTAATTTCGAGTCGAATTAATGCGGATAGCTGGCCAAGTAAACTGGCTAGGCAGCGGACCGTCTAAGGCCCCAACGCTGTTATCTACATATGTGGCAGCTATCCACAGCCATGTCAGACAATCAACTTAACCAAGTTAGTCAACCGGAGTTGGCCATTCCATTCAGCGGCTAATAAAATGCCTGAGTTATCCCACATGAAAGGCAATCGCAATAGCAATCGCTATAGCAATCGCACGAGATGCACAGACCTCATGGCACATCATTAAAATCAACGTTTACATACGGCAAACATCAATGCAGACAACAAAACTTTTTTAAACTGCAGATAAAAATCAGCAAAGCGGCGCACACACGGCGAAACAAATGTGAAAAATATTGTATAATTTACATTTAAACGAAAGCGCGAAACACGAACACGTCCGCGAAAACTCAAAGAAGAGGGGTGCTGGTGCTGGTGCTGGCGATGGTGATGGTGCTGGCCAAGATTGCTTACTTCCTGAGCCGGAGCTCATTTACAATTCCAATGATGCACAACATTTTCTAATTACACGACGATCAACGCTCCTCGCCATTGGACTTTGGCGAAAAATGCCATGGATGCAGGTGGAACTATGCACAGGGGAAAAATACGGATATATCAAACATAGAATACCTAAAAAGAAAGTACTAAGACATATTAATAATATAGTTAATTTCTATTTTTAATAATGAGATGAGAAAATACACACAACAATAATTATTTTGAAATAGGCATTTCTCCACAGGAAGACTTTTTGGTTGACTTTAATTTGAAATGAAAAATGTCACTTTCTAGACGCATAGCTCAGTTTCCACAGTATTGTTTTTAATTTTTTAAATTATTTTGAGTAATATTTTCTTTCAGTGACTACTAAAGCGTCCACATACATCAGCGACGTCGTCGCGCTGATTTCATTTGACTACCAAAGGCGTGGGCTGAGTATATGTGGATATGCCCGCTGGTCATCATCACCTGGCAACACGCCCCCTGCGCCACCGACCGGCTCCTTAATTATCGTATATTTTTAATGTGCAGCTAATTGTGTTGCAATCATATTGCCGTACACTGAGCAAGTATTTTAATTGCCCTGCACTTAAATTCAATCTTTTTTCGCTCGCTCTCGGCTCGTTTACGTTTTTTTGCATTTGTTTGATGCATTTTTATTTCAATTTCACATTTTGTGCACTTTTTGTGTGGCTGTTTCTGGTTCAGTCTCAGTTTCTGTTTCACATCATGCATTGCTCATACGCCGTGGTGTACGAGTATGTTGCACGAGTACTCGTATGTGGTGCATGCGGCATATATTTTTTTTCAACAGCTGTTAAATTAGTTCAACACTTCAGTTGACGGCATGTTCCATTGGCATGACATTCAACTGACAGTTGGTAATCTCTGGCATGTTGGCAATTTCAGACAGAACCGACGGACGACCGACTGACAGACAAGCAAAATGTGGACGAGATGAGATGGTTGAAGTGGCCAGGGGACACTGCTACTGCGGGGCGGGCGTTGCACTGCAACAAAATATAATGAATTAATCAAATTAATTGTTAATTACGGTTGCATAATTAATTTGCATGGGTTGGGGATAGACAGATTATGAGATAAATCCCACATGGGATAAAATGTGCACTGCAAAAGAGAAGGAGAAAGTTTTAAAGACTCTTTTTGAGGGGTTTTCAAAGTAGAACGTGGTTTTCCCCTCAGTGCAACCACTCGCATGCCTCAAGTTCAAGTTGGGTTGCATGCACGGCTGCCACAAATAAAATTGTTGCACTTAAGCAGTTACAACAGCCATCTAGGCCCTGCGATTTGAATTTCCTTCGGCAGGGGTCGGCAGATTCGAGATCTTACTATATTGTGTCTGATGCCACAGACCCGAGGGCTTCTTGTAAATATTCACGTTGATGTTTTTATTATGATTAACATAAAGGGTGTGGCCGATGCCGGGATATGTTGCTATCTGCGGATTATCGAGCCGTTTGACCAAAAAAAATAATCCTTTTTTTTGGATGCGAAATTCTGGTTCAGATTCATATTTTGCGTGCGTAGGTGGAAGTTTGCAGTGGAATGCCCCTGGTCGAAGGTGGCTAACAAAGCATTATTCAGAGTTCCATGGATGACGATGCTCCTCCAGACGCGGCGACGACGTTTCGCCGTACAGTGAAAACCACCTGCTGGGCAACAGACACAGGACCCAATAATCGGTTAAATGGCCGCGAACGGGAGATGGACAGGATTTGGCCGTTTGGCTGTTTGGCTGTTTGGCTGTTTGGCTGCGTGGCTGTGTGGCTTTGGTGCCACAATGAACACGCCATAAAGCAAAAGTCAAACAAAAAATTAATAAAAGCGAACACGGACCCCAGTCTGCGACTGAATCGCAAGGCTTGGAACCTGCAGTTGGCCTTTTTGCATGTCGAACGATCGATCAAAATATAAACGAGGGTATGCAAATGTTAGGGGTCTCAACAGCCGTCTACAGAGAGAAAAATAGGCGTTACTAAACTAAATTGAAATAGTCAGACTAAAAACTTTGATTCCTCTTGCTTATTAAGCTATAGGATAAATTCTCTCAAAGTAACTTTGGGTGTTTTTATGATTTCAGAAATGCTTAGTTTTTTTTATTTTGAGTTTTTCTGATTCTCCGCTTCGATGGGGTTCAGTTGCCAAAGCTGCTTATGAACATCCTTAGGAGAAGGCTTCTATAAAACGGAGAAACAGCCACAAATACCTTGGGCATTAAAAGCGCATATAAAACTGTCAAATTGTTTTGTGCCTTTCGAAAATTATGAGCCTTCATTAGCGTTCAACTTGTATGCAGTTTGTTAAGTGAAATTGAAAACACATCCCGGGTACCAGGTATCTGCAAATGTTGGCCTTAACACTCCACATTCGGGATCGCATATTTTTGGGCCCTAACGCATGTGTTGACAGCTTATTAATGTCCCAACATAAATCGAATGGAAAGTATCGGGATAAGATTCGAATTTTGTATTCGGCAACAAAGTTGCAGAGGAGCAAGACTTTTTTTTTCATTTATAAAACTTGCACAAAAATTACGATAAAACTATTAGAAATACCCATAGCCTCTAGCCTCCAACTTCTTTGTATCAAACACTCGAAAATAAAACTCTGGGTGGTCCTCAAAATCAAATGCAAAATTGCGTTTTGCAAAAATTGCAAAACTCTTGACTCGACTCCGCCCCCCATACTTGGCAACACTCTCGTCGCAAACTGGCCACGAGAGCTGTAATGCTGTCAGATCTGACAGTTATAATTGCCCCATCATAATGCTGCGTCATGTCTATGACAATTTAATTGTGGCTAGGAAAGCGCGCAATTACATGTCGACCGATAGAGAGCCGTGGCATTAAAAACCGGGGTACAATCATAAAAAATAAATGTGTATGTAATTGAAAAGAGAAAAAATTTGCATTTGCATTTGCTGGCAGCAGCCTTACACCCAATTAAAATTGTTCACACGTTCGCATAATTAATACCCAAATAGTGCACTTGTCAGCCAGCTGGGAGGCTGTGACATTGTCTGGGCCCGAAGACCGAAGACTGAAGACCGAAGCCCTATGCTTCTTGGGCATCAAAGTGCGAATTTGTCACAGAGACGGCTTCTGGGAAGGACTCCCCTCAGGCTATGAGCTATGGCTATGGCTAATTATGATTTTGAACCAAAAGAGACAGCCGTTTGACAGAAGTGCCCGCCTGCGTTATTAACCAGAAAATATTTACGCATATGCCAAATAAAAATGTTGCAAAAATGCAAATAAAAATTAAAAATTGCACTGAAAACAAATGGGCGGCGACCTGAGGGGGAAAAAGGCGAACCAAATAAAAGAAAAATCAGGCCGCCGAGCCTTTTGACTGACAGACAAAGTGTTGCTTGCCATTGGGCAGGCAAAAACTGTCATCTGTCAATTTGACAGTTTAACTAGGTAATTAGTATGTGTGTGCATTGCTGGTCGTGTATCTGTGTGAGTGTGTGTGTGGCGACTAGAAGCGCGTCTGTCAGTGAGCAATGAAGTAAGCCACTTGAGCCTGCCACTGATTCTTGGAGGCCTTCAAGAGGCACTGCAAAAAATATGTCTAGACTTTGGACTCTGGATAAAATTTTAACTATTTAAGTTTCTTATAATGTAAGCTTTTTCATCAAAATTTTAAACTGTCAACTAAATACCTAAATAGCCTTAGCTAAATACCTCAGTTTTCTTTAAATTAAATAATAATTATATGAATTTAATGTTAAACCTTCCATAAAAAAATCAATATTAAAGGATTGTTACTTTAACTCCTTTTTTAGAACAAAGTAATTGAATTTTTTGTTCCGTTTCCTGTTGTTCCTCGTTTTGCATTGTTTTCCGTTTTATAGTTGGCAGCCCTCTTCCGGCAACCTCAAAAGTGGGCAACGAAAAATGAGAGAGAACCTTTTTTCCTTACGAAACTAATAATCTACAATTTATTTATTAAGTTTATAATATTTGTAGGCTCTATTTGTTAATTATCTTTTCCGGGTTCTTAATTTAAACGTAATAATTGAAATTGTTTTATAACCAATACCAGTTTAGATTCCTTTTTCTCCATGAATCTCTCACAAAGAGCATAAACTTTTCCCTGAGTGCTTTTTTCTGCCGACTGCTGAGACAGCCACCGTTTGTGGCCGAGTTTCTGCCTCCGCCGAGGCGAAATGTCTCTCTTCCGCTTGTAATTCATCATTTGACATGGGCCTGACTGGAGTCGCCGCTGAACGCAGTGTAAAGTGATATGCGGCTGCGATGATCTGTGATCCGCAGGCGCGCACTTCCTGCTCCCCGTCGGCAGAAATTTTAACTCCATCTGCATATGCAACTGCAACTGCAGCAGCAACTGCAACAGCAACAGCAATTACTGCAGTTTTAAGTGCTTGACTGCCAACTTCATTGCAGCGCATCGTCATCGTCGCGTTTGTCATTCGCATTGAAATGGAACCAAACAGGCGAGTTCGCAAATAAATCATCTTGCCTCCTTGGACTCCACCGCCCCATCCTGCTTCCTCTGTTCTACTTTTACGGCCACTTTTCCACCGCCTTTTATTTTGTCTTAACATTTACATTTCCCCCTCTTGGGTTTTCCTTTAGTATTTATTTGTCTTTTTGGAGCTTCGTGTTGTCGGCAATGTGGCGGAAAATTATGTTGTACTTGTTCTGCTGGAAGGGATTGCTGATCGGTGGGCAGGCACTTGTGAATGACGGCTTTATATGCAGCAATTGTTAGGTGAGGTATTTGTGACTTTAACGGGTACTTAAGCGATGTTAAAACTGAATTTGGGAATACAAATAATCACATCATCCAAACTAGAAATTCAAGTAACCGAAACTCTGAAATCACTCACCTTGACCAGTCGCCACATATTCGTTTGCAGTCCTCTTGGTAGGTATTAATCTTCCTGGCATTTGCAACCTGCTACTTAAGCCAGAGCCGAATGAATAAGCAATGCGTTTAACAGCTAATTAGCCAAGTGGCCTAGAAGGACTAGGATATCACAGAGATCCGAATATGCTTATTCAAAATACCCGTTTCGGTCCATCAACTGGCCAGGCGAGACTTAATGAACTGTCTTTAACGATCATTTCGTATTCATGCCGCAGCAGCAGCAGCAGCGGCAGCGGCAGGAACAGCAGCAGCAGCAGGCACATCATTATTAAAATCACCGGTAATCAAGTTCAAACGTCAAAGAGAAACAAAAACATGAAACTAAAAAAAAACTAGTAGAAAACTAGAACAGGCTGCGATCAAAAGCAAGCATCGAAACCGATTTAAAATCGATTAACCTGTTTCTCTCTGGCACTTCACAAGCCAAGTGGCCGCCGAAAAAAAATCCATAAGAAAAAACGTGTGCGGCAGCAACAGGTTGATTTACGGCAAATTCTCACATGTCAGACGGAGGCGCAACAACAACCATCGAACTAAATGCGGCTGCAGCCAAAAGGAAAAAAATGTTTAAATAAAAAACAAAGTGAAGAACACAGAAATGTTGCCGCTGTGGCTGCCGCCTCTTTTATGCCGACAGAACGTTCAACAGGGAACACGCCCACAACCGAAAAGGTAAAGGGTAGCACATCAAGCCACAACAACAACAACCACTAACTTGGCCAACACAGCAACTCGAAATACATGGCCAACATCCACCGGCAAGGTGAGAAAATGTTTGATTAGAATTCCGGGTCCAACAAGATAAGAAACATTTTTGAGATTGTCTTTCGGGTGGAGGATCTCTTTCTTCAGTACCTACAGCAGACAGACTCCTAATGATGGTCAAGACAGCTCTTAAAGCCAATTAATTTTTGGCATTAGGATCATTTAGCTGTCGAAATTTTTGTGGTTTTGGTTTTTAATTTATGGAAAGGTTGATCCTTCTTCTTGATCCTGAAAAGCTTCTCTAACTTCCTTATGTAGGAGAACCCTTCCCATTCGTTCGCTTATTTTAAAATTCCGTAGCACGTGGAAGGCCTTTTCACCCTTCGAAAAACTCCTTGAGTCCCCTTCTCCTTTCCTTGGCTAATCTCAATTTCACGCCCAATACTTTAAAAGTGAAATTTTAATTTATTTAGCGTAACAATTTTATAAATTGCTCTCATTGCAATCGTCGCAAGGGGTTGGGATTAAGAGGAGGGATGTGGCCTATATACGAGACTCGTAGACTGGTGTAGACTCAGTAAGGGTTGCTAATCCAGCGGAACTTTCAAGTTGTTGTTGCTACTGGCCGCCTGCCACGAGTGCCAAGTTGTGATATTTCGCACATTTTACCCCTTGTGTCACGGTCTAAATTCTCTTTGGGTAGTTGACTTGATTTGAGGAGGGTTCTCCTTTTAAAAATATATAAATTGTGGCATCGAAGGGGCGGTGAACTTTTCTCTATATTGGTCTCCTTAATCAGCGGAGTTTCCTTTTGGGGTTTTGGCCCCAATGACTGTTGTTGTTAGGCCAAGTTGACAGTTTATTTTCGGTTGTTATCTATGGTCTCATTAACGGGGTAAATCGCCATAAATGCTTCAATGATTTTTGGCATTGTTGTTCTAGCCAAAGACTGTGAAAATCAGTCAAGTCTGAAATCAGTTTCAGTAGGACAAAACCAAAGAACTAGATGTGGGCCACAGATTGAACTTCAAAGGTTTTAAAGCTTCAGAATTTTGATGTTGAGTCATGTTTTTCAGGATCTTCCAAAAGAAACTCTACCCTCTTGCTGTGTCACATGTTGTTCTTCCCTTTAGAAAGGGTCCAATGAACTTGGTCATCTTTGGCCATATGTCCAAGCAGTTTTGCGAAAATATTAATAATTTAGTTTTAATGTGTCTTTTGTGTTTTCCGAGTGTGTGTGTGAGTGCAAATAATGCAATAAATCGACGACACGCAAATGGCTCATTAGTCGCATGGAGCGGGCTGGAGAGGAGTCCAGAGCCTAGGGGGTGGGGGTAGGAGTCGCCCTAACGCCGTGTGGCAATTAATAAACTTTACAGCTCATTATTAAGCATTATTGTCTTTCAACATAGACAGGCACTCGACCTGGCCATCCTGGCCTGCTATCCGAGTTGGTTGGTAATAATAATTGCCGCACAAGCAGCGGCTCATATTAGTTGCAGTCATAACTCATTCGGGGCCATCTTCGCATCAATTAAAAGAGTAACATGTCCGCTATCACCTCTCCATCTCTGATGATGAGTAAATTGCATGCACCTCGATAACGCTTCAGTTGTCAATGCGATCCCCGAAAGCCCTTGGAAGCACTATAATGTGTTGCACTACTGGTATAATGTTGCAAATTGCGAGGCACACCAAAGTCTTGTCTTTGGATTGTGTGCGAACTGGCGGCGGCTTTCATCACTTGGCACAACTGGCTGATTTGTTTGGCCAAGATGTTCTCGGAGGTTTCTTACTAGCCTATAACATGCAATCCGCTCGGCTAGTTTGTCCTGAGAAAATGAAATACAAAGTACACGAAGATACGACTATGCCTGGCATATGCAAAGCTGAATTCATCCCTCTAACAAACTAGAAGTTCATTTAAATTTTGAACATTATCCTCTATTTATATGGACATATGCTGGCATTGTCTCGATGCTCTTTACGTGTTAACACTTTGTAATTCCCCGGTGCGGAATCAGTGAGCTGGAATCTTGTCAAGTGAAAGGTTCATGGACTGATGGGGTCATAAATCAATCCGCCGGCGCGCCGGTACTCGGCTTGTATAAATTTAAATTGAGTGACAAAACAAGGCAAGCTAACTTGTTTGCGATTAAATGATGTGTAAAATTGAACCGTTAAACATGTCCGTCGGGAAAATGTTTTTGTATACGAGATATAGAAAAACTTGAGTATAAAATACAAACAGAGAGGTTTACCCTGTTCACTCTGTTCAGTCTTTTCAATTTTCCTTAGAGCTTCGCCAGCCTCTCGAGTGACTCCTGATGATAAATGCAAATTGCTGCGAGACTTTCAACTCGCCTGATAAAATATTTGCCATGTCCATCTGCTGTCATATTAAAACTTAACAAACACTTGCCCAAAGCAAATGCTTTTGACACATTTGGTAATTGTCATTTACGGGCCGGGCCGGGCCACACAACAAGGGCTCGGAGGAAAGCCTTAGAAGCCACAGCCGAGTTGATTTGCTAATTGCTGAATATGTCTCCAGATAATCAATGTTTAAAATTTGACACCGACAAGTACAGTGGAAGTCCAAGTCCAAGTCAGAGAGATGAAACAGTTTCCCCAAAATTGACACGACAATTACCTGGTCTCCGAGAGGCTGGGGGCCAAAAGGACCCTGCCACATGAGCTCTACACTCAGGAAATCAAGAGAATTGACTTCTTTGGTACTGTTTGGGTACTGCTATTGATATCAGACAATATTATTTGCAGTGTAAGCCCTAGCCCCTTCTGGACAGCAGCCGGCTCATTTGCTGACCACAGCGTGTCGTGTGCTAACAAGCCAGCCTGTCTCCTGTCCTTGCCCCTGGCCCTGTTTCTGATCCTGTCTCAGTTTCTGTGGCTCTGGCTTCTGCTCCTGTCCCTGTCCTTGTCCATTACCGAGTGTGTCCTCCTGCGGATGTGTTACTTTTGGGCTGTCTTGAGCAGTTATTGTTATTACAACTGACGTGTCCCGAAGGAGCTGCACCAGTCGAACCCTTCTTTTTTTTTTTTGGTTTTTTGGGGTACTGTCGGATCTGTCACTCATTTTGCGGTTGACAAGAATGCTCTCTTCGTACCTTCGCTAAACTTTTGCGGTTGCTAGCCCACATTCTGTCTTTTTTTTACTGGCCATAATTAAAAACACATTAATTAGTGGCCAACCGTTGCCAACTTGTGTAGTTTGTGTGGTGCCTTTGTAGTTTTGCATTTGGTGTCGATAGAGAAGCGTTGATGTGTCAACCAAAGCAGCAACAACAAGCTGCCACCTTCTTTGATCTTTTTATATGTGGATGCTGCAATTTGGTGGGAAATATTGAGGCGAAAATATTGTAAAATTTCAGAATGCAGGGGAAGAAAGTTCAGCCACAGAGACAGAGTCTGTGCTCTACAAGGTCTTGTCATTATTTTTATAAAAGTTCCCTAAAAACTTAATTTTTTAAGAGAATATTATGTGATTCATGCCTTAAGAGGTTTCATTTTCCTTCCTTGTAGCGAACTTTGCAATTCAACTAAGCAGAGCCAAGGAAATCCTCTGCCCCTTTGGAGGAGCCCACAAAACGCACTGACTAATGCGCGACGATTAGAAGCTGAGCCAAATATATGGCAGTATATATATAGTATAAAGCCAATGTGCAGTAGAAATTCCAACTCACCCACATACAAAAATATATACGAGTACAACCACCCACAAAAAGCGGCGGCAGAATCTCTTTGCAAAATGTCGCCGACGACATTTTATTTCGCCAGATTTTCTCGACTAATTTTTCATTTTCTTGCCCGCAAATGCGACTACAACTAGCGGAGGAAAACACGCAAAAAAAAAGAGGAAAAGGAGGAAAAAAGCAATTGAAAAACCTTATAGTTGATATAAATTTATATGAAAGACTTGTGTGTGCAGTTGGCAGGCAGCACAAGGCACAATTAATCACGGCCAGTGGGGGCAGGGATTTGGCCGGGGGATGTGACAAAAATTTCGCCTGATTTTGTCTTAATTAACGCCAAACGCTTCAATAGCGATAAAATATGCCCCAGTGGAATGGCGAGGCCCAAACTCCAATTAATGCCCTGCAGCTCGGCCTCATCAGTCAACGCTCCTCCGAGTTTATTTTTTGTATTGCCCTGTCGTAGCGCTCGGCTTCAAAAAATTCACGCATCATTCGCACATTTGGTGGCAGACTTTGGCAGACACAAGACTTGCAAGTTGCAAGGCCCAGACCCCGCCGGCTTCTTTAATTGGACCACACAGCGTTGCACCAAAGACAGAGGTAAAATGTATCATTATTCGTTTTTTTCTCACTCTTTTAAAAAATAATTTCTTATGCCAGGGATGCCAAGAATTTTGATTGCTTCTATCCATAAAAAAACATTAATTTAGCTCCCAATGGCATAAATAATTTCCCTGGTAAAAGTTTTGTTTCTGTTTCAAGAAAAAATCAGATTTCATCCCGGTTTTAAATATTTTTTTGGGCCCAGAGAGTAGTCAGTTAAAACATTTGTCTTATTTTGCACTGACAAGTTTGGAAGCTGATTAAATTTTGAGCTCTGGTGTAGGTGTCTCGTCTGCCGCATCTTTGGGGGTCTTATATGTCATTGAACCACCAACCACCGAGTGGAACCAAGTGGCCCCGTTTGGCTTCCTGGCTACTGCAGTCCCTTGTCATTTCTGGATTAAATGGATTGCCAGGCAGTGACTGTTTGAAGGCAGCCTTGATTAGCATAAGACAAAGTATAATTTAAATTCAATAATACAAAGTACTTGGCATTCGAAAGTAGCCTAAGTAAGTAGTTTTTAAAATTTTTACTTTATCTTGTTGGCTGTCAATATTCATAAGCAAACACACTTGTCACCTTCGACTTCTATTTCTAATTCTATTGCCATGCATAACTTAGATTTTGAAAAGTATTAATGAAGCTGTCATTCACCTGGCAAGTCAGCTAATATATTTCTAGCTGGCCGGGGGAGAAAGGCATCTCTCAAGAAGCGTCTCAGCTTTCTGGGTTCGATACAAAGAATAGGAAAATCCTTCAATCCCAAAAAGTCTGACGCATCGATGACTCGTATCCCCCCACAGAACCTAAATAAAAATTTCATAATCGAGGCATTCATCGATCATCCGGCCGGCCCGGCCCGTGCACGTCATAATTCGCTAGAAAAGTAGGAGAATAATATAAAATCCAACTCGGAATCATGTTCGACTGTCGCTTGGCTGGAATTGTGTGGCCAAGAGAAGGCCAGACAATAGCCGCATTAGACTCCCACAGCCGTGTATCGCCCGGATCGTGACTGCACATTGTTTATAAGGTGTGAAAATATTTAAGACTTTACATGAAAACGTTTCGCTACAAAACTGTTGATCGTTGAAAATTATGATTGATGACTGAACGATTGAATGCCCAACAATTGAATCCGCACAATAAAGCCAGAGACCGAAACAACTTGTCGTCCTTTCATACTTGTAGACTTTTCATTTCGATCGGTCTTCGATTCTTTTTGTACTCGTATATTATAGCATTTTACTGTAGTTATCATAATATAATTGCCTCAAGTTTATTACTCGCATAGATTTATGATTTGTCGGGTCCAATCGATCACTCTTTTGGTGTCCCTCATGTGGGTGGCTTGCTATTTGGCCTTACTGTGTCTGCCATTGTATCTGCGTGTGGGTTCGCCTCTGGCCAAACATATCAGTTTTTTATGGCTATCAAAAGGTATACTTTAACAAAGTTTGCATTTAAAAAATACTTGTTTTAAACTTGTGATTTGTCTAAGGGTTTGGTTAGAATTCCCTCTAAGAGTATTTCAAATTCCAGTTGACTATTTCAGTTTCTCTTTCTGGTTTAGCATTGATTCTCTAGCTTTTGGTTATATTCAAATTTTTAAGGCTTGTTTTGTTTTTTTGTGGGACACACCTTTCACTTGTCACTGGCCTACGCATAAAATACTTTGAGTATAGATTCTGTTTGTTGATTGCCGAAATCTTAAAAGACTTGTCAATCAACACAGTTGACAAGGTTTTCGAGCTGCTAATTAAGAGTTATGATCGAAGAAACGTGCATAAATTGTAAGCAAATAGGCCGAAACATAGCTACTTGGGCTACTGATTAGGCCACTTCCACGAATATCCGTAGATATATGTCCGGACATTGGCAACGCCTTGGCCTCCGTGGCACTTCAACTTGTCAAGAGCCAAACCGACTTACAGCCCGACTTTGACTGGGCGTTTGGACCAAATTGTGCTGCTTTTTGTAGCTTTTAGCACCCCAAAGCAATGGACATGTTACAGCCTCTCTTACTTGCCACGCAGATGCATGAATATATATAAAAAAAATACCTATAGTATGTGTATCTCCTGACATGGCACTCGGCTTTTATCGAGCAGCACAAATTGAGTTTATTGCGCCGCCGCCTTATTGCTGGCAAATTACAGGTCGGCGCTTTTAACTTTGTGGCAGGATACACTGCAATTGCAACTGCAACTGAAACTGCAACTGCTCAATAAAAGCCAGAGGAAAAGGGTTGCTAATGAGCCAAGTTAGTTAAGGTTTTGGTTTATAGCTGCGTTGTAAACCAACTGCTTTTACAAAGTTACCTAAAACCGTCAAGAATAACTAAAATAATATTAAATAATATGGTTTTGCTCGCTGTTCCGTCTTGAGACTCTGAGAAATGCTCTTAATTTTTTCTCACCTCGTTGCATTATTTAACGCAAATTAAAATAATTTGCGGTTCCGTTTCAGCGCGGCCGCTGCCCCATCACAAAAGAAGAGGAAAGAAAAGTAACAAAACAACAATCCATCTCTGGAACAGGTTCAGGCTGCAAGTTCGACTCAAGTGCGACAGTCCAACAAATTCAAGTGCAGCACGCATATGCAGCCAAAGAAAAGGCCAAGAGAGAAAAATGGGAAAAAATATTGCAATTTACATTTGCTGCAATTATGAAAATGAATTGAAAACTTGAGGCAGCAACAGAGCCAGAGAAGAGCTGAGTAGAGCAGAGAAGTTGGAAGAAAACCTGCAACAGTCCCGTCGTTTCCTGGCCACCTTATAAATAGAAAGTGTTCTAATATAATATTTTATATTTGAAATATTTAATTAGAAAAACTCTCAGCTTTTAATTTTTTGATATGCTTGTAATATCACAAAGTTATAGTATTTTTTATAGCTTTTGATGATCTAGAAACCCACTTTTGAAGGCTTAAGCTTGGCTCTTTTCCTTAACTGGTTTTGGCAGAGTACCTACCATCGGTGTGTAAAGTTTCCAAGGCCTTGTTATTACATTTTGCTTACTTTTCTGGCCTCTGTCTCTCTTTGTTTGCCGTTTGCTGCTTCCGCACTTATTATGACAGGTGACAACACTTGAGGCGCGCCGAGAAGGAAATGAATGTGTCGTTGTTGTGGCTCCGATGTTGCTCCGATCTCTACCCTTTCTTTGTGGCCAGAAGGGGGTTCCTATAGATGCCTGACTGCTCGGCTTAACACTAGGGGTGTATTATCCACTAAGTTGTTTTTAAAAGCAAGACAAGCCATAATTTCTTTCTTACTGCGAACTGGTGGCGAGCAAAACTTGTTAACTGCTTTTGGCATGCAAATGAGACATTAGTCAACGCACTGGCCCATCAGCCTGGTACCTCGTACCTCGTACTTCTCACTATATATCGGTCTATATATAGCCGACGTATATATGGCCTAACCCTTTCAACGGGGGGTCATAAACAAATAAACACATTTTAACCCCTTTTGGGGTTCAGCTGCTCCTGTTCTTGGCTCAATTCCCGTCCCGTCCTAATTCCCACCTGCCGACGCACATGGCTTAGACAAAGGCATTAACAAATTTACTCCTTTTCGGTTAATAGTTTGGCGCCCTGGCACCCTGGCATCCAAAACTATACCTTCATGTTGTTCCTTGTGTTTTACGACACAAAAGCTATGTAGAAATTGTTTCCACCTTTGATGTTGGCCGTTTATTTGTTTGCCTCCCCGCCTCAACCCACTGCAAATTGCATGTCAGTCAATCCAGGGTAATGCCTAATAGACTGCATTGTTGATAAGAAACTACCATATAACACAAATCAACACTTGGAAAAGTGTTTTGCCCCCTTTTTGCAGCTCTCAGCTGCTTTTTGTTGGCCATTTTCATTGTGCCTCGCTGACAGAAAATCAATTGCAGCTTGTAGTTGGAAAATTCATCCAACATATTTTCTTGTTGACAGCAATTTAATATTATCGCAAAGTTATTTTCTGCACGGACCTCAAAGGAGCGCATTCCCGACGAACATGCAAAGGATTGAAAGGGATTTGAAAGGAGTGCGTGTTGAGGTTTTGGGGTCCAGGATGTCATACAGAATTACATTGAATGAGTATTTAAAAAATAAAATTAGAAATTGGGTTCCCTTAAGTTAGTACCGAAAAGAAACCTTTCACTTGGTAGATGAGTAAACCTCCTTCTTGGTCAGATTTTAACTGCCTTGTGTCTCATAAACCACAACACACATTCAATCATCCGAAAGCCTCACCAATTGGAATCTCGGCTCGCAAACAGGATTTCACTTACCACAAACAAGATGGCGCCACGTGTGGTCCTTTTGGCCAGCATCCGCGAATGGCCTTAAATCAAAAAAATGTAAACAAGTGCAAAAATATCAATAAAGAACGCGGGTGGAGGAGTGGAGACGGTGTGAGGATCAGGACTCAGCATGTTGTACATTTAATTTTCAACTTTTGACATATTTATGATAACTTGGGTCATTTACGTGCAACCTTTGTCTGGCTGCTGGGCCCCAAAACAAATTCTCTGAAGGCGGAAAAAAAGGTGCCAGGTGAAAGAATCGAAGGAGCATGCGTGGCTGAGCCACTGGGAGAAAATATGAAGCGTTTAGGATAAAAATAATATTTCTATACTTATTCCAATGGTTTAGTTTGAAACGAACTTTTAAATATAATTTTAAGAAATGTTTTCTAAGCAAGACTATTTTTCTCAGTGTCCTATGAATGAGAAAGACGAGCCAAGACCCTGGCAAAAGCAAACCTTGGCAGACATTCAGTCAGCCTGCCGGCAGGACATCGTTTAATTGCGAACAAGTTTTTTAACACGATGTCGGACAACCTCCGAGCCTTGTTTGCATAAGAATCGAGTGACAGGGCCGATCCGCTGCCGCGTGTTGCTGCAACATGTTGCCAGCTGGACTCATTTCTCGCTATCCTCGCATATCGCCTGATTATCCTTTATCCCCCTGGGGTCCGCACTGCCTACTGATAATGAGACTTGACCACTTTTTTTTATTGATCGCAGCTGCCCTTGGGCCTCACGGACATACAGCGATACAATTGCAGCGATCTCGAGGCGGTGATAACGCGCTGAAAGCCACACCAAAAATTAATTAATTTATGAGTCCGTCATCCGGCTGGGCTGAATGTTGAATGCTGAGAAATGCCGCGTTGATGAGCATAAAATTGCCACGGCAGAATGCCTTGCAGTGCATATTGCTAACCCACATTTCGCATGTGGCATGGACACCATAAATTCCGTTGCAAATGTTCATGCTAATGAGCGACACGCTAACTGTGCCAGTTCAACAAATGCTGGGGAGTCACCAAGTTGGGCCAGGCCAGGCTAGGACATTCATACGCCTGAGCAGGTACACTAGAAAACTCTAGACTTGACTTAAGAGTCTGGGCTTTTCTCCCTATGTTCGAAAAAGGTGAGACATTTTCTTCAGTGCATTTACCAACTATGACTACGACTCCATGGCTTAGCAAATGAAGCTTGAGCAGGCCATGTCCTTGCCTGGCATAACTCATAATTTTTCTTTTGCCGCCTGGCAAGTTGGCAATGTGGCAAGTTGGTCGGCCCACACACGACCGACTGCCACTTCTCCTCAGCGTCTGCGGCTTAATTTACACTTTTGTGCCTGGGCGCGTGTTTATCGCTCGCACAAAATCTCTTTTGGAAACTTGCACACACCTACGGGAGGGATTCGAAGGGATTCAAGAAGTGGAGGGTGGACAGTGGTAGGTGGAAGGTGGGAGTGGGTGCTATATATGTTACTATATGGGCTATATGACTCTACGGCCGAGTGCTGCATTTTTATAAGCTGCCAACATGCGAAAATGGGCTTTAGCAGTTGTTATGAGTGTTAACACTCCTGGATATGCCTTGGACCCACAACTGGCGACTGGTAACCGGTAACTGGCAACCGGGGACTCTCGTATATATTTCGGAATAGAGTGCCACCGAAACAAAAACGAGAACCAAGTCCAACACCCAAGACCATGGCCAGGTTAAGTTCCAGCGGTCTCTGTTTTATGATGAATGGTGAGGAGTTACGAGGGGTATATCCACACCATCGATGGGAAGATTATTAAGGAAAAGATACTTAATAGATCTACGAATATTATAAGATATGAAAGGAATAAAAATTATAGAGTATCTTACTGGATATCAAATGGTTTAGACATCCTACAATATATTCAGTTGGGTGATATAATATTTTTTTACTGCCGCCCACACCCTTGCCCCCTGCTTCCTGCGTGCTTGCGCCTGGCATTTGTAATTTGCTGTAAATGTTGTAAAATGCCTGGCGTGTAATTTAATTAATAACAAAAACAAAAAAAGCAGCACACTCGGCGGCGCACAAACATGAAATAAAAACTGGGTGGCAAAAAACGAGCAGTGAAAGTTTTGCAGTTATTAGTACGTTATAAAAATAGTTTTTGAATGGATCCATGTCCGTAGTGCTCTTGGCGTGGCTTTTATTAGCGTGCTGGCCAGGTTTGATTGCGGGGAAAGGTGATATAGAATTATGAAAAATGTCAACTGGGTTGGTCAACATTTGCATGGCTGCTCTTTGATGTAATTTTTCGAAATTTTCTGGTGCAAGAATGGGGTGTGTGTCCAGTAACCATATACAATTATTATACAAGTTTGAAGAGAATACATTGTTGTAAGGGTAAACCAAGACTGCAGTTTTTATTGTCTCTTGTTTTTGCAAATGTTTTTCTGACCAAACACGATAACCTGCTGTGCGGCCAGATTTTTATGAATGAATTTAAATTAATGTTGGGGACGGTTCAAAACCGATCCAAACCGATTCGATTCGATTTGATCCGAACGAGACTTTTTGGCTACCTGGGTCACAGAGCCACCACACACGTCATTCATAATCGCTGCTAACAAATGTTGATAAATGAACAAATTATTAACCGAGTTCGGTGTTTGTTTTGGAGGTCTCCCCGGGTCGCTTGATTTAAATAAATTGTGCCATTTATCATGGCCAAGCAGCAGGCCAAACAAAGCCGAACAATATTATGTTGAAATCATTGGTTAGCCAATGAGTGGAGGAACGTTTTTATATGTAAATGGGTCGAGAGACCACCCGAAGTACACGTCAATAGGAGGAAAGTCTTCTAAGCCATGGGAAGAGTGCATTATTAACCCGGCTGGCTGCTAGCTGCTGGCTCTCTTATCGATTACAACTAATCGTGATTAAGTGCATTCCATTCGAGGTGCAACATGTTGCAGACTCACGGTGGCGGGAGAAAGAAAAAAATGGAGGAGGGATAAGGACTGGGACTCGGGCCCAAGACAAATTAATCGACGCGATCAATTCCGCGACTCTGCGCTGCTGATTTCGATCTTCGACACTTTTGTGACCAGTATCCATAGGATCCCGGCATCCACTATTCCGGCCAGTCATCGGCGCTGGCTCAGCACTTCTGGCGGTGTTAAATAGCTTGTTTGTTGAGCTCCCCACACACCATATACTGTTCGACCATCTAATGCCCAAGTTGGCACTTGAAGAAATTTCAAAACGATTGATTTTTTGACAAAGGCTGTCAGGGTTATCTTTAGTCTTTAAGGCCACATATTGTTGGATATACTAGCAGTGTTTCCCTCAGTGTATTTTGCGGGATTAGCCGCCTCAAATAACTCACGACTGTTGTCGAGATTGTCAGTCAGTCAGGCCCTCTCTGTGGGTTTTATTAGCACTCGACATTGTTGGGTTTTTGAAGTGTGTTCTTGCTTGTTTGCGCTGATGTTGCAACAATGACGTGACACAAATGCAGCATATAGAAATCGCTTATGGACAATATATTTGATAGTCATTCCTCGAGGCCGGGCACGCGTCAAAGTTGATCTCTTGCATTTGATCTTCAATCCGTTGGCTTTATACATTTTTATGGGTCAGACGGTATGCGAGTGTATCAAAAACATAAGGAAAAAATAATTTCAAAACCCGGCCGAGACTTACTGACTCGGCCAAAAATATTAGCTGCGCTTCCGTTTTGCATGGGGGCAGTTCCAGGAATTGAGTCAAACTTTTTCACACACTACTCTCTTATATCACGCTTGCCGTATCAACAATAATGGTTATGAATCGAAATGCTAAATGCGAAATGCATACCAAGAGCTGAAAGTATCTGAGTATTACGAGTATGTCCCCCCGATCGTATGACGGATGGAGCGTGCAGCGCCCGTTGCTTTCGACCAAACTGCAGCGACTGCAATTCTCCGCAGCGGAAGAGAGTCTCACTTTAAACCAAAAAAAAAATGAATATATATTTAAAAAAAAACACGACAAAAACCTGGCCACAAACTTGGTACAAAATATTGTAAAAAATTGCGAGTGTACGAGAAAATTATTTGCTCGCAAAACTGGAAAAACTTGTTGCAACTCTTGCCCAGAAAGAGACGGCGAAATACGTTAATAGTACTCGGACTCGTATGTGGCCAAAAGTAGGAGTAGTAGCAGTTGTTTCGGCTTTTCTAGGCGACCAACCATGACGGGTTGGCTGGAAAGGTGCGTGGGCTTTATTGGCAGTTTCGGTAGTGTGGAAAATATTTGGCTGAAAATTGTACAAATTAAATTAACGACATGGCGGCTTTTGATATATGTGAGCACGGGAATGGTTCGTGTTTTCGGATGGGTGGCCAAGTGATTTACTCACTTTTCTTACACTTTTTTAGAGGGATATTCTGGACTAAAAATGTTGTAATATAAATAAATACAAGTATTTTTCAGCTCATTAAAAGTAAATGTTATTGTTAAGGAAGATTTGAAATTATATAATTAATACACCTATAAAATAAGAAACTGTTGTTGGATCATAAAAACTTAACCTTAAAGCCAAAAAGATACTTTGTATTAAATGATACAAGGATACCGTGTAGTCGGTCAAAAAGTGGTGTGAGCCGGGCTTATTCGCCATCCGTTCACATGGATTTTGAACGGCTTGTGGGGTCGCTTTGCCACACTCATACACACACTCAGGCCCACACTCAAACTCATACACTCACACCCATTTTATTCGCAGCGGGTGACAAGCGTTCCATAATTTAGACGGCTGTTCATCAGCGGGGCATGCAACCAGCCACAAATCCATCAACAGTGGCGCCTCAGTCTGAGTCTGGCTTTTGCCTTTGGGCCTAAAATTGGGTGCACTAAGAGAAAAGTGTGTGACTACCCTATTTCCCTCCCATTCCGTAAGGATCTGCCCCTTTGTAGATTTCTCTCAGTGCCTGCTTGCATCACTTGTCTCTCAAAAAGTGCTCGAAATTAATGCATGTAATTAATAACGATGTTCGGCAATTGTGTCTGCTTCGTGGAAGCCTGTTTCTGCCACTAGGTTTCTACAATACCATAACCCATTTTATGGGATTATTTCTTTTTGGTAGGCTGGATGTTTCTCCCTGGTGTTAATGGGAGTGCCAGGCATTGTTGTGGCGTCCAAAGAATTGGACCTCGACTTTTGGATTTCTGGTGACCATTAATCACAGCATTTTACAAGTGCGATCAAGACCCGGGACCGGGACCGATCTCTGCGAGTGTCGAGAGTTTCGGTTTAGGGCGTTGCGAGACTGATATCAGGTAGCACTTGATTGGCTTTGGCCCTTTCTGATCCTTTTGATTGAATGATGTATGAATGGTGTTTGCCCAAAACACGTGTAACATAATTTCTTGATAAAAGTAGTGGGAGTTGAGGGCTTCTAGGAACTTAGGTGTTTTGAAATTAAATACATTATGTTCAGTCCAGATCAATCTAGTTTTTTCAATGCTAAAAAAGAGGCAAAGAATATATAAGATATCCTTGAAAGTATGACATTTAGAGCTTCGTCCAAAGGATATTTGTCCCTGGCATCTCCCACAGCTAGATGGGAGTGTTTCAAGGATTAGTTCGTCCTTGAGACTATGTATTCAAGGATGAATTGCCATCCGGAAACTTTCCCAGCTAAAACAAAAACTTGTCACCAGCTCCTGTCGCGTGTCCCTCAACTGAAGCAGCACGAAGACTACTTAAACAGTCTTCCGACTCCAGGGAGAACAAAGCCCTGATACGGCTGTATTCGATACACTGAAAGACACAACGGAATCAATAAAATTTTACAAGCCCTGTCGACTCCCGCGGATGTTGAAGGCTTTCCTTGAAACGGCCGGGAACACGCGTACGTAGCTAAAGATGCCATTATTAATTTTGTAAATGCGCGTGTCAAATGTCAAACACTAAAAATCAAGGTGAGTCATTCCCATTAGTTGTTTGCACTTCAAGGACCCTCCGGGCCATAAAGCCATTTAGGCCCTATCAATACCTTCTTTGTTGAGCTCTAAATGTCCATAATGAAGTGCCACACGCAGTTAATGGTTCTGCATTTCGGCAACCTTGACAACCAGCCAAGGTCGCAGCCCACAAAATCAAGGATATCCTAATTAGTAAAATTACTTACTTATTCGCAATCGAGCTGCCCTATGCTAATGATTTTATTTGGTCTAAATACTTCCGTTCTAGTTACCACCTCTAGGATTTTCCTTAAGGTTTATTACCTCCAAATTTCATCATCTGTACATCAATCAAATGAACAAGTTTTACTCCCTTTGATGTGGCTTTGTTGGTGTTCTTTTTGGTTTCTATAAATACTCTTTATTGGCAGTTTTAGTTAGCAAAAAACATATTTAGAAAAAGTGATACCAAGAGAGGCTTTCATATTTCAAACCACCTTACCTTACCATTTATCTTTGAAATGTTAAAAATGCCGGTTTAAGATCCCTTTAATTTGTAGAGTAATCCCAATTCGGTCTCTTAAAACTCTACTAAAAAAATACGTATTTATTATTGTGTTTACTTTGTCGCCTGCCGCCTTAAATTTCATTTTACTATTGTTTGTGCCCATAAAAAGGCAGCAACAATTTCCTCTTTCAGATGTTTGTTTTCAGTTTCGATTTATTTAAAAAGTGTACATCATGTGGCCATTAGCTTTGATGTTGCGCCAAACCGCACAACCCCGATAACCCCTCCTCCCTGGTTATGACAATTACGCATATTATTTGCACAAATTACGCATGGCAAATTATTTGTACATATTTTATTGGACTTTCTCGTTATGCGTGGGCGGAGCGTAGTGGCCACGCAATCCACGGATCCGTGAAACCTGCGGCCGAGTTGGCTCTAACAAATTGTTAACAACTTGATTATAGTCGCATAATGGCGAAATTGCAGGAGCGGAAATACATGGATATAAATATAATATATAGAGACCCGGTATATAGACCACCCCAATTCCATATTTTTACTACCTTTGGCAGCCATAACTTGGCCATAATTGCATTTTGGTTGCATGTGCTCATCGGTGTGTGTGTAAAAGTATTTGTCCAATTTTTAACCACATCAGAAGCGACAGTTTCGCTCAAAGGCAGAAAAAATGTGACGACGACCACATGAAAGCGAGCAGCGAACATAAACATCTACTTAATGATTTCCTACCGCCCAAAATATACAGATACATTTGTATCTGCGTATCTGTATCTGGGTGTGTGGATGCGTGCGTTTCTCTCCATTCATAATTCAGTGGGAGCCAATTTCATTGTTGTTTACATAGTAAATTTATACTTTTTTACAACATGTTTCCATTATTTTAGTAGTGAGTAAACACAGCCACATGTGGCACATTTGTGCGGTTGCAATTGTGAACTTCAAAGTCCCGAGACGTGCAGACTGCTTGGCAACAGTCAGGGAAAACGTTAGAGCTATATCCTGCACTTGACTCTCTCAAATTCTGAAACTCTAAAACCATTCCTTTCCTTTTCCCATTTCCCAAACATATCGCATAACAAAATTAGCAATTACATATCGGCACCCACAAAAAGTGCCGGAGAAGTATTCCCACGCACACGTCTGGGATGTACACATATTGGGAAACATTTTTGACCATAAAAATGACAAGTGCCGAACTCTGAGGAACATCAAAGCCTCGTGAGGCGTGTGGCACGTACACACATGTGGCAGTAATAATGAGACAAGTGCAACATACTTGCAAAATGTCATTTGGTGTCAATAATTTCCCGCACAACCAGCACCATCAACCCACAAAAAAGTTTACATTCCCATCAAAAATTGTTTTCTCTTTAACGTCGAATGGTGGTTGAACAAGAATTTTGAAAAATTGGCAAGTGACAGGAAATTCGCTTAACGGCTTGGGTGGTTGGTAACATTTCCATCTTTTTCTGGTTGCTGGTTACTGGTCTCTTCGATTCTCTGCGTGTCATTTATTTATTTCATTCTTAGCCTACTTAGCATTTTGCGACTTTGGGGGAGTTGTCTTCGCGAACCTTGACCGTAGAAAGAAAGAAAGAGCTGACAAGGTGGTGGCAGAAGACAAGGCAAGTTCAAGACTGCACTTTGAAGTTGGCCCTGCCCTTCCTCCCATTTTACTTTATTTATGAATCTATTACTACATTTTTAGCACAGATATTAATGCGACTGGTGCGGACTTAATCTTCATTATTTTTTTGCATACACATAAATCATTCAAGTCGTTGGTTGTATCTTTTTACGATTTCTGCATAATTTATACTAATCACAAAGAAAGAGAAAACAATTAAAAAGATTCGTGTCGAGCCCGCAGATTTTTTTACAACCTCTCCTTACCTTATTGGATTTTTTACTATTTGTGTTTAAGTTTTAAATTTTGTGTCTTGTACCTTTCCCCGGGAGGAAAGACAAGCGTTTCATAGTTGCTAATGAAGTGAGTTTCTGTCCGCTTAGTTTTATGTCAATTCGAGGGGCGAGGGATCAAATTATTGCCGAGACAATCCAACCAGAAGTTAATTTGATTTTTGTTTCTGTTTTTTTTTTGTGGTGTTTTCATTTGCATTTGCCACATGGCCAGAACACGTTTTCTGATTTTACAAATTCGATTCGTGTTTTTTTTCGCTCCGAAGGTATCGTATCGTATAACGTACGAGTATACCGCACATATCTTATGCTTATCTGCACTCAATGGCAACGTTTCATCAAAATGTCAGCGTATATCATAGAAATCAATAAATTTCAACTTGGCAATGCACAGGCCAGAAGTAACAAAAAATGTTTATCAATTTTTTGTGGCGGTATTTGCATAGTGCTGTATGTGTTTAAGCCATATTTTATAGCAACAAAAATTTAAAATAAAATAAGCAGAAATACAAGTAATTTAATTTGAATTATGACATTTGCATACAGCAAGTTTCATTAAAATCAGTTTCACCAAACCAATTTAAAGGGTTAAGCAATAGAAAATCCCTAAGCCCCGAGACACAACAATCTCACACATGTCTGCATTTCCATCTGACCATAAAGTCACACATTAAGCACAGGAGATTTAACAGAATTTTCTCATTTTGCACTAATTTGCAACTAATACCGGAGTCCGAAGGGAACACTGACCACAAGACAAGGGCCGGCCCGAAAAGGCCAATTGTCTGAAAGGTTAAGCCTTTTAATCAATTGCCAAACTACAAAAATACCCAGACAGCACTGGCCCATGGGAAGTGTATCTATTTATTCCCGAGAGGGGATTTTGCCGGAAAAACATTCATTTCGGGCAGCATTAAGTTCTCAATGGGTGGACAGACGAGGTTTAGTTTTGGGTTTCCCTCTACGGATTCTAATGAGAACCTTTGCGGCGTAGAATGCTCAACTTTAAGCAGTTCCAGCCTGGACTATGGCTATGCATATAATATAAAAATCAATTTTCCTTGGCAATTACAGTTTTGTGGGGGCGTCACAAACAATTTGGCCTTCCTCCAACCCCAATGTACAAAACAAAATCCTCAATTCCATACAATTTGGAATTTGTTTTTCTTTTCTGTGATTGCATGTGTAAAATGTATTTGAATATTTGATGACTTTGACAAGTTTGATACGCTGGGACAGTGACAAGCTGAAAGACAAAGGTTCAGTTGGTTCCCTCCAAGATATCCAAGATATGTAAACGGCATATGACATGAAAATTGTTAATGATATATGAGTTCTCCGTTCTCCGATTTCCCATCTCGGCTTCTGGCCATCTAATTGATTTCGTTGTGTGTCCAGTCTAGCATGTTACTTAGTCAGCAGCCTGACAGTTGGACAGTTTTGTAGGCCTTCGCCCCTCCGTTCCAGGGACCGTGTTTATAAAGTCATTACTACCCGGCCAGCTGGAATGACGGACAGAGTTCAAAGTGCTGCGAGTTCTATTCCGCCCTATAACCTGCCCATCATCATCGTCACCGACATCAGCAACATTCGACGCATTTTCTGCACTTGTTTATCCTACAGGTATAATTGGAAGAAAGTGACTTTATAATACAAAAATGGATTAAACTGGAAATTAGAAATTAAGTGTTCTAAGAACATATATAGCATTTGCTATTAGAAAACTCTTTGCATATTTTAAAAAGGATTGTCTTTATCGTAAAAAGAAATGTTTTTCTTATAAACTCTTATGAGAGTTCCATCAAGAGACGCTTGACTGTAATAACTTATTGATTTTTATGCAATTTCATTTAATGACAAAACCGTGGCAAACAAAAAATGTTAATTTCTACAAATTTTCACCGTGGCGCCAAGGTGACAAGGGATTTGGTTGCACCTCCCGTGTCATGGCTGTCGGCCAAAGTCGGAGTCACACTCTGACACACGTGCCGCGGCACTTCACCGCACGTGCCCCGCCCCTTTCGGCCCATTCCGCCCATTCAGCCCATCTACCGTTAGACATTTTGCCCAATCATGTTTGGGTTAATGAGTGGGGCGTGGCAGGGGCCGCGTTGATTGCAGGTTCAGCTTGCAACGTCTCGAACGCGTGGCTAAAAATGCCACATATGAGTATTTGAAAAGTCATCCTTTATGGGCCGAACCCGAGCATTTAATCCTTTTATTTTATCAATAAAATATTTTTAGTACAAGCTGGTGTTCAACAATATCGGATATCAAAGTGAGAAAGGGAATAAAACCCATATATCACTCGGAAATATGTTTAATTTTAATGGAGCCATTTTCAAATCGATTTCCCTTCGCCGGCATAAATCAATTCCGTGCCAGCCCACCCACGCCCCTCCAATTAAGTGGCTCAAATATTTACAAACGCCCCGGCTCGCTGGTAAATTTAAATATTTTGTCACTGTTTGTTGGACACCCGACATTTAACCTTAGCCCACAAGTCTGGTCCTCGTCAGACTCCCGATGACTTCCCCATTTCTGGGGTCGGTCGGATGGGGGCAACCAACGACAAGAGACATGGGGCAAGATGCGGAGGCACAAGAAGCCACAAGCCACCAGCCAGAAGCTGGAGAGATCCACAGCTGCGTCAGCATCATTTACATTCAAATTAAAACGAAAACGAAGAGGAAAACGCCAAAAGGAAATTTATGCCAAGGGACCAGACCATACTCAGTGCAGACCCGGGAGTTTCTCATCGTGTTGGGATGGCAAATGATGAGTTTGTTACCATTTTCGTGTGGGGCGGCGCTCTGTTTGTTTTGACACTTGGACTACATGGATCTTTGGCGGTCTTGGCCTATAAATTACCCCGACATTTGACATGTGTATCTGAGTGTGTTTGCTGCTCGCTAGTGGTTGCTCCTGTAAAGATCGTCGACTGGCGATAGCCTAATGTTTTGTTTGTTTTTGTGATTAGTTTGTAATTAACTCGAGTCCCACATCACAGATCGTTCCCCAGAGATATATGCATAATGCCCTGGTAGGGGAAAGTTCAGGTATACTCATACAAATTTGGCAAGCAAGGTGCCAGATAGACAAATGCCGATAGCACCTTTTTCAATGAGTTCACCATATAATTAGAGGAAGTGTTATTACGAGTATTTCCCTTTCCCTCTCCAAGATGTTTATCAAAAAGTTAATTTCTTTATAATTAGCCAAAGAGCTCTTCGAGGCCTGCATATATATAGTTATCATATATTAGGGTCTTGCGTACCCAATCATTTATGATTAGTTCGGCCTCTCAATCAAAATTGGGGAAAAATTAAAATTTCCAAACGCACATAAAACTAACTTTCAATACGATTTTCATACGCTTATCCACACCAGAGACTCGAGACCCAAATCCAGGGCCAATCATCCATCAAAACGCCACTTAAATCCCAAAAACTCTGGCGTGTCAATCGAATTTTCTGAACAAGAGCCCAACCGAAAATCTGAAATCCCAATGAAAAATTTCTCTTTTAGTGACCATGAAAATGCATTCGTTAAACAATTTCCCGAGTCTATCTGTGCGTACAGCTTTGTATCTGTATCTGGATCTGTGTTCTCTTTCCCAGCCCCTTAGGATTGCAGTCTGTATTTCAATTTGTTCTGCCGGCAAGGCGACACTTGCACCCAAGGAATTACGACGATGTGGATCAAAAAGTCGAGCAGGATATATTGTATGTGAGAAATCGAAACAGGATTTCTGGCTACTTTGCATAGTTGTGGAGTGTTTCTTAGGGTATTAATGCCTAATTTATGGGCATTTCTTTTTTATAATGCGCGCTACTTGGCAAAGTGGTAGGAAACTCGAAGCCCTAAGAAACCTGAGATGTTGGGGGAATCCTTCAAAATTTTATTAACTAAAGAAAGGAATACAAATTGTTTTCGCCTTCGAATTTGAAATGTAGAAATTGGAAAAACCACTTAATAATCCTCTTATTTCATTGTTAAATAAAATTAGCGTTGTTAAAATTTTGGTTCACATATTTTTATTTATTTTTGATTCATTTTTGTTTTGTTTTGTGATTTTATTTTCATTAATTTTTGTTTAAATATTCTCCATGCTTTCACTTTTGTTTAGCTTTCACATTAAATACACTTTAGGACTTAATCTCCTTTAATTTATGCTAAATAATTATTTAGCTTTTGCCTGATAAATATAACTAACTGAAGCGTCTATGAATTTATTGTTAATACTATGAATATATCTTTAGATGTAATAGCATAACTAACGGGTAATGTTTACACTATATAGCTATATATAGTTTACAATCGTGCAATATTTTTATTTTTTAATATTTTCTTTGTTTTTTCTCTTTAAACTGTGTTTTTT
The DNA here is from genome assembly GCA_035047325.1 of Drosophila vallismaia. Lineage (NCBI taxonomy): Eukaryota > Metazoa > Arthropoda > Insecta > Diptera > Drosophilidae > Drosophila > Drosophila vallismaia. The sequence continues at coordinate 18,246,636 of JAWNPU010000090.1, read as the reverse complement.
TTTAAATTTTGTTCTAACTTTACACTGAGATGAGATTTTGAACAACATTGAAAAGTTTGTACAATAAATTAATCTAAATTAGATGAATTCTCTAGGGGATAGTGAGAAGAACTGTACATCTTAGAACTAAATCAAATTTTTTTACAACAAATATAAATATTGAGAAATGTTTTCTTTGTTTCCATTCCAACAACAAATAATTTACAACATTTAAACGAATTATCTTTTTTTTATGTAGTAAGTGCTGAGAAAAAAAACTGCTTCCAATCAAGAATATTCTTTTAGTTTAGAAAAAGAATTTATAAGTCTTGACTTTAGCTAAATTTTCGCCTCAGTGTGTTTTGTTTGTAATACTGCTCGTGGCAAGAACTTGAGGGCGGCGGGTCGACTGACCTAGTGGGCGGGGCTGCGGGAAAGCGGCATCGCCGGCGGAGATCCGGCAGCCGAGGGCGGTGGCCCCTGACCGCCTGGCAGTTGGTAGGGACTGAACCGCTGGAACTGGCGGGGTCGCATATCGGGCGAGGGCGATCCGGAGGATGTGGACGAGGGCGTGGAGGCCGTTGGCGGAGGTGGGGGCGTGCGGTTGGCAGCCATCGCCGCTGCAGCCGCCGCGGCCTGGGCCTGCGCCTGCGCTTGTGCGGCCGCTTGAGCGGCGGCGGCCTGTTGGTTGGCGCTGGCCAAAAAGCCGGCGGTAAGCTGCGGCCATTGCTGCTGGAACATGTGGAAGGCCCCCAGCCCAGGGGGTGGTGGTGGAGGACCGGCCGCCGCTGCCGCAGCCTGGTACATCTGCGGCATCATCAGCTGGGCGTACGGCGAGTTTCCGCCGAACATCTGCAGGTGCTGGCGTGCCTTCTCGAAGAGGGCCATCGAGGCGGGATCTCCCTGCTGGGCGAACTGTTGCATCAGCGGATCGGGAAACAGGCGGAGCGGGGAGCGCAGCTGCTGCTCCAGGAGCAGCGCCTCCATGGGATCACGGTCGAAGTCGGTAAGGCGGGACGAGTCGCGGAAGCCCTTGGCGAAGGGATTCGAGTCGATCTTCAGTTTGGTGATCAGCTGGTTCTGGTAAGCGGTTACAGCCGTGAATACCGTTTCCGGAAAAACATAAGTCTTGTGGTCCAGGTCCTGCAGCTCTTTGGGATTCGATGGAATGCTTTGGCCATGGCTGAGGCGCACCAAATGGATCCTGGGCTGGTAGCGGTGCATGGAGTTCAAAACGATCTGGAAAAAGGTAAGAAAAGGGGAAGGTTTCATTATAGAAAGTCTCCTCGAAGTCTCAATTGTACGATTTATGGAGTGCCAAATAATTTCATTCTTTTTTTTTTACACCTCAAGCTAAGAAATTCAAAAGTTCAACGAGTTCACAAATTAAATTAGCGATTTTCCATTTTCCACTACGCAACATTAATCAAGAAAAAACTTGAGCCTCGCAAACTTGCGTTTTGTATCTTTTTTTGCACATTTTTTCCTTGCTTAAAATTATCAATCATTTAGCACTCGCAACTAATCGCTACCTCAGCATCTGAACGTCTCGGTGTCTGGATATCTCAGTATCTGTGTATCTGAGTATCTCAGTATCCAAGTATCTAGATGTCCGCAACTCACCTGTCCGTTCTTATCCATTTCGTTATTAGTCAGCTTCACCTTCTCGAAGGAGATAACTTGTTTGCGGAGAGCCTCGCAACTGAATGGACTGTCGGGATGGGCGTAGAGGCGGGCAGGTGGGGCAGGGTCCGCCTTGCCGGCCACCAGCCAAGCGGATCGGTGGTAGGCGTACCGATATCGCTTCGAGTCCATGGGAATAATGTCCAGCAGCACGGCGTAGCGATCGGCGGGCTGGATCTGCCTCAGCGGACCCGAGAAGCTCACTCGAACAGTGGGGAACATGCGTCTGAAAGAACACACAAAAAACAAAACAAATTCGATTAGATTTCTCCTTTTGTCACGGATATTTTGGGGAGCCACACGCAGCCAGTTAAAACCTGAATTTATAACCCTAAACCAAGAATCTTTCCCTATACTTTCAATATATTTCCCCATTCTCATAGACTTTTCCCTTGCTTTGACAAGTGCAGACAATGAGAACAAAGGCGCAACTCTTCCTTCTTCCAAGCGAGATGTGATTCAAAAAAGTGTCTCCTATGCTGTATCCTGTGGTTTAATGTCCCTCCTAAGCCGGTGACATAACCCCGGGCTAAAAAGGGCGAGGAATTCGTTGCGGGACCGCCCTGATTGCTGCCCAACTGTCTGCTGTTCCGAGGTGTGATTTTTACAATATCATTAGGGTGCTGGTGTATCTGTATCTATGTATCTAAGTATCTATGTATCTGTGTAGCTGTGGCTCTGTGTGAGTGTGAGTGCGTGTGGTCAGGTGTGTGGGAGCAAAGGTGTGGACAACCCGTGGTCATTTGGATTGAACTTGTTCTCATTCTCCCGCTGACAACAGCAACGCCCAAAATACCGATTTTCCGTCTTCCCTTTTTTTTGCTTAACATTTTTGTTGCGGAAAACTCGGTCGGCAGGTAAGGAAAATCAATTTTCCTTTTGCGAAAGACCCCACACACAGCCCTTGAGATGGCATGAAATTTTTGTTGACATTGCAAACAATTTGGCGAGCCAATTTATGGTGAAGCCAAAGAAAATTTTTAAAGGAAATTTGTATTGAAAAAACAGTTTGAACAGTTTGATTTCGAATAAAAGAATTTTAAGAAACGTGATGAGCTCAATTTTGAAAGGACATAAAAGTATTACAGAAATGTTTTTTAGGTGTACTACAGTGCGATTTGTAATTTATTTGACTTTCACAAACAATCACTTAGCAGCACTTTCCCCTACCGAAGTCTCCCACATTGCCCAGCCGTTTAAACTAATAACTATTTGCATTACCGCCTGGCTGAATGACTGAATGGTTGAATGATTGACTAACTGATGGATGGACGGATGCTTACCTGCCAGTTTTGGTGATGATCATTTCGGTGCCCAATTCGTGAAAGCGATCCCACAGCTCTTTGGTCTCCAGATGGCACTGCACCGGCTTCAGGTCGTCGCAATTGCAGGAGCCGACAATTTTGGGTGTCTTCTGGACGGGCTCTGGCGTCAGCCGCTCCTCGCTGTCCTCCGTTCCGGGGGACTGAGGCGGTGTGGAGCAGCGTCCTTGGCTGCTGGTGGAGCTGGTGTTGAGCTGAGATTCGGATGGAGCGGCTGCCAAAGTCACGGCGCCGGCGCTGTTTCGGCTTTTGTGAGCCACATTGTTGTTGTTATTATTGTGGTTGTTGTTGTTGTGGTGGTGGTGCTGATGGTGGTTCAGGCGACGGGCCTTAGCTGGCGGCTCCTCAGCATCGCTGCAGTCAACCACATCAACGTCAACCTCATCCTCCACCGAAATGGGACCTTAAATGACAAAGAAAGAAGACCGAAAATTGAAAATTAAATGTGAATTACTGGGATTGGCTTAAATATTCGGTTAACAGATAAAATGGCACAGACGGAAAATGTTAAGAAACCAAATTTTAGAGCATAAATTGTTGATAATATTTATTTTGTTGTCAAGTCCTGCTAGATTTCAGTAACCACAATTCACTTTTTGCTAGAATATTTCAACTTTTTGATATATATTTTATTCAACTGATTTCTTAAGCTTTTTTAACGCTTTCCGCCGTGCTTCTGGCAGAATGTGAGGCCGTTTAAGCCCGATACTGGTGACAACATTGAATTGTGGAGCTCCCTTCGCGGCAGACAGCTTGGAGTCGTATCATATTCTTGAAGTTTCCGCTTCGCTTCGCGTTACAATGAGACAATGAGACTGCCGCTCGCTTAATTGGCAAACTGAACACAAATTGGCAATTAAACAACCCGAAACTCTAGCTGCGATTGCTCTTTTTTTTATATTTCTTGCTTTCCCATTGCATAAACTATGTATATACAGAGTGTGCATAAAAAAATCAGAAGGTAGCCCTCAAGGTGTGCGCAAGTCGATGAATAATTTTGGGTCAGTTTTTACCCGAATAGCCGAACACTCTATCTCCTCTCGATAGCCAAGTGATTGGCCAAGTTAACAAGCTCGCTTGAGCTCAGGTGAGGCCCAGACGGTAGGTGTTAAAATGCAAACTAAGCAAACGGAAAAAGACTAAAAAACAGACCAAAACCCCACGAAAACAAATACACACACTCACGAAAGTTATAAAAACAAATAAAATTAAAAAGCTGCATACTCGTATTTGATAAAAGATCGTAAAATATGAAAAAAGGCACTAACACTAAGCCGAGCTGAATTTTGTATCAGCTTGATTATCGTATTTTTTGGCTTTGTTTTGGTTTTGGCCGTCGCTAATTTTCTGCGCCTCGTAAAATTAATAAAATGAAGCACATTGTTGAAAATTAATTAACATAATTAGCGGCTTTTGTTTGCGGCTGGCAGAAATATGAATTCCATGCGATTAGAAGCCGTGCACAATTTGCATATTAGCAGCGATAAATGCGAGCCGCGAATGCAAGTGTTTAATTTTAATATCTTTATATCGATTAGCTTCGATCTTTGGCTCGGCTTGGCTTGGCTTGGCTTAATTGCGGATGCCGTCGGCTAGCAAATCGTTGCCACTTTGCCGCAGAACAAGTTTATCTGACCTGGCTCGAACGCCTGCTAATTGTCGATGGCAATTATATTGAATTCTGCGCACCCAAAGCGACAACAGTTATTTAATAGATTTGTTGTGCAATCAATTAGCGATTGTCATTATGTGTGCTTAATAACGTTTTCGTTTTTTTGTTTAAGTGCAAGTCAAATCGAATGGGCGTTGAGCTTAATTTGTTTTTGAAATCATTTCTAAATTATCATTTGCACTTTATAAATAATAGACTATCAAATGTCAAGAGACTTGTAATCCAAGAAATTCTTTAATAAAAAATCTACTTTTGAAAAGGTCCTCTTGAAATTATTAATATAAAAAAGAAGGCATCTGTAAGATACATTGCTATTTAGGCTTTGCAGTTGAGCGATTCAATTTAACCTTATAAGCAAAATCTTATCTCTTGGTCTGTGCCCTTCGATTTTTCCCCTAGTATCTGTATCTTCAAAATTGTATTTCAACTTACTTGCACTGCGGATGGAGGACTCCCGACTGGAGGCATCCTCGCGAGCCATGATTGCGGCAATGGAGAAATCTGTTGCCGAGCCGGCGGCACTTTTGCTGGCCGTGGTCGTTGTTGTGGCGCTCGCTGCCACAGCGGCGGCGGCTGTGTTGGCGGGGCCAGCGGGCACGGCAGGTGGCAGGACGCCGTTGCACAGATAGGGATGCGAACCGACCAACATATTGATAACTATTGATTCGAGTTCTCTGGGATACCCGTTGGTTTCTTGCTTTTTCTCAGTAGATATTGTATCTTGTCACTTGTCAACACTTGGCACTTAGGAATCTAGATGCATTTTCAGTAAGTAAAGGAGCACGGCACTTGTATCTGTATCTTTGTATATTGTATCTTTGTATCTTTGTATCTTGTATGTGTACGCGATCGCGGACTGAGTGTGTGCAAAGCGAAAGGCAGGCGACGACGAACTGAATTGTGTCAGGAACGTGTTCAACGAATGAACCGCGCAGATACATACTTTGAGATACTTTCGGGAAACCAGTTTTCCGGCCGTATAAGTGCGAGTGGGACAACCCTCTGGCTGGCGAGGGCCTGTCCATTGCGCCCCATAAGTGCGAGCAAGCAGCACTAGTTGCCTCGTGGAAAGACTCAGTTTGTTCGCTCACGATTTCCAATTGGAAAACCGGCGGGTGAGTGGGCGTGCGAAAGAGAAAGGGCGATCAGTGAAATGGCTAACAGAGTGAGAGGCATGCCTCGCTGTCAGCAACTTTCCCCCTTTCCACACACTCTCTCTCTTTCTCTGCTCCGTTCTTCCGTCATAACTCATTTACAATTAAAAATGTCGGCGCGTTGCCATCTTTCTCGCTTACTCTTGCACCAGGCCCCCCTTTCTTTCTCCCACTCTTTCTCTTTCCCTCTCTGTCTGACGCATTTATGAAGTGCCAACGTTTTGCTTGCGGTTTTCATTTCTTCTGCCCGTTTTTTTAGCCAACTTTTCGCCGTTGTCGTCGCATTCCGTTTCCTGTTATCTCCTCTCTGTCCCGCTGCTGACGGTTTCCTCTGCCACCATTTTTGAGTCTGTTCCATTGCGTTTCCAACACGTTCCGCACTCACTCAATGCCTTTGAGTGAGATTCTTTTTTATTTATTTATCAGATGCTTTTTGAGCTGCAGTTGCATCCTCACACTTCCTGCTGATTTCGATTTTCATAAAGCAAGGACATGGACCTTGAGTCAAGGTTAATTTAATGTGTCGAGATCTCATATATGTTCTCAAAACGTTGCCCTTTTAAAGCTTTTGGAGACTAATAATTTAATCGAATTAAGAGTTCAAATAAATATAAGATAATATTCCATGCTAGATTTTGTCACACAGTTTTTTTTCCACAAATGTTGTAGGTCCATAATCATCTAGACATTTATTGGGTATATAACCCTTTACCACTGCGGTTAACCCACCACTTTAGAAACAACAGTGTGGAATATTTTAAATGGCGATCAACCACCATTCAAAATAAATATTTAATAACGCAGTTATTTTCGAAATTGTAACGCCCCATCACTAAATTCATACTCCATATTTTAAAACGTTTAATTTCTCTATATGAGGTTAACTGTTGGCAGGGAAACTCTCCTTGGAACGGTTTTCAAATGTCAACAAACTTTTAACTTTCCCAGGGCCGAGTCAGGACCTTTGTCAAGGCCAATTACCCCACAATGTGGCTAAAAAATGCAAAGGAATTGCTCTGAGAAAAGGAAAATGGCACCAAGTGACAGTTCGTCAAATTCATTACGTGTCACGAGGGTCGCCAATTACGGTAACCGCCTGGGAAGAGTCACGGAGTCATCCTGATATCCTGCTACTAACAAGCTGACTAATCCCGCTCATCCTGTGTGAGCCGGAATCTTAGCGTTGTGTGATTTCTGTAATTTGAGATTTTTTCTTTTGGGGTGGAGACTTAAAGTGGGCATGTCACTTTGACACTTTCACCCCGAGAGGGAGAAAGTGGAGTGGGAGGATGGAGGCTGAAGGGAAACATCGTGTGTGTTCCATGTACGCATTTATTTTCTTTTTATTTTCCTCTTTTTATTTCGTATGTCGGTGGCAGTCGGTAATGTCACCAAAATGTCAAAAGCCAACAAAAACACAAGTTGTGAAAACAAAGGGCAGCCGCTCCGAAAGTGGCCACTTGGCACTTGTAAAAATAAACAGTTTTGCTTGTTAATTAGTGCAGCTAACTGTCCTCGTCCATCTCGCTTGACTTTCTCCTTGTTATGTCCTCTCAAGTGCTTGGCCCTTGGCTTTGTCGGCAATCAATATTTTTTTGTGCCGCCCAGGCCCTTTCCCTTTCTTTTTTTTGTGTTTTCTGCGATTTTAACGATCACTTTGGGAAATCGAACACTTTCACTTTGAATTTGGCCGCCAGGACTTTGTAAATTTTCCTTGGCCACCAAAGGACCTCCAAGTATTTGCTGCTCTAGTTCTTAAGTAGAAAATCTTCCATGGCGGTCACTTTAATTGATGATGAATGCCGATAGATAACTAATGCTTTGAGCTGGATTTGGTTTCGATTTTGGGAATATGTTTTGTATTGTTTTTTTTTTCATTTTTCATTCGATTTTCCCGTATTTTGGCTGCGGCATTTCCGCTTCTTGAGCTCTTATAACACTCTCGCAGGTTTCGGTTTTGAAGGGGTTATCAAGAGGGCTTCTTTCAACCACTTGAATTTCCCTGAAGTGGGAGGCACGTGTTCTTATTCTTTGAATGATTATTTCTTTATTGTTGGGGTGAAGCGGAGAATTTCCGTTTGCCACTTGCTTCAATTTCATATCTGCCCGATAAGCACTAAAAGCGGAAGCAACCCGTGCACTCAAAAGTATCTATTTTTAAAGCGAAATCAAAGCAACATGTGTTGTAAGCATGAAAGACGGATGCCTAATATTTTGGTTATTATTTTAATATGTAAAAATTGTATTACTCTAAAGACAGTTCTTAACTCCATAAATCATTTCCAGTCTTCTCCTTCCTTAACATTTGTTGCTTCGTTGTCCGACCATAACATTTGCCAATCATCTTTCACGCATTTCCCGCATGTCCTGTGTTCTGTGTCCTGTGGCCAGGATCTTTTGTTGGCCCGGCATGCCTGCAAATATTTACAAAATATTTTCCATTATTCTCAGTTGCTTGCACTGAGAACGCCCACAAAAAATCAAATATTCCTGGCCGGAGGAGGAGAGGCACCCGGCTTGTGGGCATATCCACATTTTTTGGGTGTTTTGTTCGGGAATTTATTAATGAAACTCATTGGGTTGGGTTTGCTGTTTGGGCTTTGCCCTGGGGATTCGCTTCTGGGTGCATCTTCAAAACGGAGCCGACGCTTTGATAAATGCCCGCACTCTTTGCCGGCCATAATATTTGCTACCGGGTCTGTTTTTTTCCTCTTAGCCCGGTAGCAATTCCGCTAAAAGTCTGGTCTGAGGTCGAAGGGCTGGTTGCTTTTTTCTGTAATTTGTTTATGCAAAAACCTTAGAGAGTTGGAGATAGAGTTGGCCAGAGAGTTGTCGACCGCAAGGAATTGTTGAAAATTTACTGGGAATTCCTTTTTGCATTCACCATAAATCTTTGCCAACTTGCCGAAGTCATGCCCGAGTATCTGTGTGTCTGACTTTTGTGCCTGTGTGTGTGTAACAATTGTCACACCTTTCGGCGACCACTCAGCAGCATCCCCGTTTTTCCCCCTCAAACACCAACCACTCATCCTCCTTAACCCTCCTGGTTTCTGTGTGTGTAATTTGACTCATTAACAATCCGAAGCCGAATCCGAATTCGAATCCCAACCTCAATCTCAGATGCGCGCGTTTTGTGAAGGGTTTTCGGGCTGTCTATGCCACATAAATCACAACTTAAACGATGCGTAATTTTGTTAAATAACTTCAGACCCCCCCTGAAATGACCCGATCTTTGGTTTATTTATTTGTTTTCTCATTTTGTTACTGCTCGAAAAATATTTATGTCGTTGTCGGGCAACGCCTGTTCTTGTTCTCATTATTTTGTTGTTTTCTTCTGATATTTTCCCCACTGCAATTGGAGAAGGAGCTTGTGCTTAATCTTCACAAACCGCCAGGTGCCACGCCCATTTTGTGCACCTTAACACTAAATTTACATATCCACCAGCGGCTAGCTGGTCGTCCGAAGTCCTTCTGGTTTTATGGCCCAATTACAGACGGCGATTTCACATTGCAAATCTGGAGTTTGCCTGCCCAGCAGCTGCAAACTCCATGGCTGGGGGATTGGATGCCCAAGATGTCCGAGATTACCCAAGAGCCGGTAATTGCAAGCACCGAAATGAGTTCACTTTGAGGCAGCAATTTGCCTGTAATTATTACTCAATCGGTTGGGAAGAGAAAACCGCAAGGTAATAATGAAATTTCATAAATTATCAAAAATATTGCACAGCATCAAAATGTCAAATTGACATAAAAGCGAAGTAAACTGTCCAAGGTGAGGAGTTACAAAGTTTTTTTTTATAAAATAATTATACAAGGCTTTTGTTTTTGGTAATACATGTTGATAGCAAGTGGTTTTGAAGGTAAGACGACCTTTGAGTTACCTCTGTTAATCCCCAAAATATATATTTTTGCCAGCGGCTCTTTGAAGTGGCTATATCTGCGAATTTCTGTCGCTTCCTGGGGAAGGATCAGGCATACCGACCTTTGACAGATCTTCCCTAGTGCGGTTGATAGGAGGCCTCAACTCTAAGGTGTCAATTACGACAGCCCCGGAGAGCGGACATAGGACTATTTCCCTTTTTGCATTTGAACTCAGCCGACGAGGTACGTTTAAGTTGTTTGCCGTAGAAGTCTTAAGCCGCTAAAGGCGCAACACCCACTCAGTGAGGGTTGTGCCACGCCCAGGGGCTGCAATTATCCTTTGGCCAGAGGCCACCAACTGCGTCCCAGGTGCAGGTTGCATATCCCAACCTACCAACCTACTAGATAATCCTGGAGAAAAAGTGCGAAAGAAGGAAATATATTCGTACCCATTTCCTTTGCACTTGCCGCAATCTCACTTTCATTCATTGCACAACATAATTGAGGGCGTCTAATTGCAGGTTTGGCTTTTCCAAACTCTGGGCGTGAATGCAGGCATTTATATAGATTGACTTCTTAGCGCCTGGAACACGTGCAGCAGTTGATTAATGAAAAGTACGAGGAGGGGAGTTTTTATCCTATACGAAAATGGTGGTCTAGGCGATCGTAAAAAAAGAACACGAAACGGGCCATCCTGCAAATGTTGCACATGTCCTTTTGTCATAAATTTTCCCGAGGAAAAAACAAACAAACCAAATGTCGCCCCTCAAGTCCTTATTGTTCCGTCTGTCCAAAGGCACAAGTCAAGTCAAGCTGAACCGTTTTGCTTGCTCTAAATCGAATTCAAATTGAAGCAGGCAAAAAGGGGAATCCTTGAAGATGCTGTAGCATCTGCCTAGCAAAAGATCAGGCTCGTCCTTCGTCCTTCTTCCTACATCTTGCCTCGGCAATAGATCATTTTCCACGCTCTGCGTGTGCGTCCCTTTTCATTATATTGAAATTTGTTGTGTTGTGCCAACAAAATATTAAAAAATTTCATATTTGATTTGCATTTGAGCGGAGAAGTATACACTATCCTTTCAGTTATCCTTCCATTGTTCGAGTTTTGATGCGGTTTTAATGAGAACTCTATAGATATGGCTCATACATACATGGTCTGGCACATCAATCATAATTAGATGGTTTGTGTGTGGTTCTTATTGAAACCGATTCTGGGTTGTGCCCAAGATGGTTTCCATATTTTGAATTGTGACAGATATGGGATTGATTCAAAGGGATAGCTGTCGGGACTGGCGAATAAATAATTTTTAAACCTCTAGGTTTATCTTTGTTATACCCTTTTTGAGGGCTAAACAATATTTCCCATAAAAATAAACAAGTGCCCAAGTTATGGTAAAGTCTTAAAAAGGGTCATTTTAGTTCCCGAAAATAGTTTCAATAAAACACCCCCCAAAAACACACATAATTTTTCCTTTAAAAACTTTTTTATTCCTTCTAAAAATAACCTATAATTTTGTCTATTTACAGGATTATTAAAGGAGCATACTTTTTTTAACTGGTATCCTTGGGTTGGAGTTGCTTTCCTGGTAGAGCAAGGATGTCAACACGCAGTTCCAGATCGTCGCCCAGTGTCATGGAGGTCCATGAAGGTCCGTGAAGTCTCAGGTAACGCGGCATGCAGTGGCCTAGGACTCGATAAAGCAGCTATCCTTGTGGCCTAGTGACATCCGCTACCTCTATCTTTGGGATAAAGAATTTTCGGATTAGTGTTCGTTTACTTAAAAAGGTAAGTTAAAAATAGATTTCCATAAGAAATACATCTTAACGATATAAAAATATCTTACATATAAAAATGTAACTGTAATATTTCGGTAAATAATTAAAACATCGTCAAATGTTATACCTTCCAGATCTTGTATTTTCGAGTACTACCATTTCCCATCAAAATCTAACAAACTAAAATCCGACCCGATTTTCGAAAATTTTGAAAGGGGTAACATCATGAATTTTTGCAAAAATCAACTAAAATTTTTTTTGTTCTACTTATCCAATCTTTTGATGCAGATTCAGAGGGAATGAATTCCTGTTTTATAAATGATATTCCTTTTCGAAATCCGATGAAAAATGTATAAAATATTTGCAAAAAAGTGTCTCAAAAACATCAATTTGGGACAATTTCGATTTTCGAAAATTTTAAAAGGGTTTACATCATGATTTTTTCAAAAAATTGATAAAAAATCGATTGTTCTACCTTACAAATCTTTTGATGCACATTGAAAGAAAATGAATTCCGGATTTCACAACGGTATTCCGTTTCCAAATCCGATGAAAAATGTATGAAATATTTGCAAACGAGTGTCTCAAAAACATCAATTTGGGGCAATGCCGATTTTCGAAAATTTTGAAAGGGGTAACATCATGATTTTTTCAAAAAATCGATGAAAAATCGATTGTTCTACTTTTCAAATCTTTTGATGCAGATTGAGAGAAAATGACTTCCTGTTTCATAAATGGTATTCCTTTTGCAAATGCGATGAAAAATGTATGAAATATTAGCAAAAGAGTGTCTCAAAAACATCAATTTGGGACAATGCCGATTTTCGAAAATTTTGAAAGGGGTAACATCATGATTTTTAAAAAAAATCGATGAAAAATCGATTGTTCTACTTTTCAAATCCTTTGATGCAGATTGAGAGAAAATGACTTCTTGTTTCATAAATGGTATTCCTTTTGCAAAGGCGATAAAAAATGTATGAAATATTTGCAAAAGAGTGTCTCAAAAACATCAATTTGGGACAATGCCACCCAAAATTGGATTTTTCAATTTCAGCTATATTTTGATGCATGTCTAAGGTGAATGAACCCCTGATTAATAAACAGTATTCATTTTTAAAATCCGATTTTTATACCCTTGCAGAGGGTATTATAATTTTTTCCATAAATATGAAACGCATTAAAGGAAGTATCTACGACCCCACAAAGTATATATTCATGATCAGCATCAACAGCCGAGTCGTCTCGCCGATGTCCGTCTGTTTCTATGCAAAAAATAGACAGTAGTTTTGAAGCTAGCGTTTTGAAATTTTTACTAGATCATTATTTTTGTTGCACGCAGATAAAGTTTAAAAATCGGTCGGATCGGACCACTATATCATATAGTTGCCATACAAACGATCAATCAGATTTCAAGTCTTTGTATGGAAAATATTTTTGTTCTCCAAGCTATCGCAACCGAATTGAACATTTATTCATTTGACATAGCCATATATGATTTTTTAAAGTTTGGTCCAGATCTGACCACTATATCATACAAACGACCGATATGAAAACAACTATTTGTATGGAAAACTTTTTTGTTTGCAAGGCAAGCCGAGAAAAACTTTTCTCACTTGTTTATTTTCTCATCTGACATTACAACTTCAACACAGTACATTTCGTTATCCTCTCCTATCAACACATCTCCTTTTTTAACAATTAACTTTTTCTTCAAATAATTTTAAATTTTTTATTTCTATATTTTTTTTTGTATTGCAAATATTGGGCCATTTGCAATAAAATACACACAAATTTCGTGGTTTGGAACGAAAGCTGCCAAATTAAAAGTAGGATCCAAAATCAAGATGCTGAGCCGAACCGGTCTAGCCAGCTCCGTTCTTGTACGCACCTATGCCAAGGACATTCGCTTTGGGTTAGAAGCTCGCAAACTGCTACTGGAGGGAGTCAATGTGATGGCCAATACGGTGGCCACCACCACGGCCACGAACCTGGCCCCAGGCATGCGGGTGCTGCGCGAGCCGAACGTCAATGTCCAGCTACTACGGGAGGGATGCACAAATGCAAAATCATTCCTCACCAACAAGAATGTCATCTTTGTGGCAGGTCTTGGATGCATTGGCCTGGACACCAGCAAGGAGCTGCTCAAGCGCGACCTGAAGAACCTGGTCATCCTTGACCGCATCGACAACCCGGAAGCCCTTTGCGAGCTGAAGGAACTTAATCCCAAGGTGTGCGTCACCTTCTTTCCCTACGATGTGACCGTGCCCCTTGCCAAGACCAAGAAGCTGTTGAAGAAAGTCTTCAAGCAGGTGAAGACTGTGGACGTTCTGATCAACGGAGCTGGCATCCTGGATGACCACATGATCGAGAAAACCATCGCTATTAACTACACTGGTTTGGTGAACACCACAACTGCCATCATGGACTTCTGGGACTGCCGCAAGGGCGGACCTGGAGGCGTCATCTGCAACATTGGCTCCGTGACTGGATTCAACGCCATCTATCAAGTGCCCGTCTACTCTGGTAGCAAGGCTGCGGTTGTCAACTTCACCAGCTCCCTGGCGGTAAGTTTTATATGATAGGATGATTTTCTCTAAAATGGAAATACTAATTTCTCCATTTAAATATTAGAGACTGGCTAAAACCACCGGCGTGACCGCTTACACTGTGAACCCTGGAATCACCCGCACCACCCTGGTGCAGAAGTTCAACTCCTGGCTGGATGTCGAGCCCAAGGTGGCTAAGCTGCTGCTGAAGCACAGCGACACCCAGTCCACCCAGGAATGCGCCAGGAGCTTCGTCAAGGCCATCGAGCTGAACAAGAACGGCGCTCTCTGGAAGATGGACAAGGGCACTTTGGAAGCCATCGAGTGGGATATCCACTGGGACGCGAACATCTAAAGAGGATCCCCACTCGCACCCCACTACCATTATTTCATAATTGAAATTCACGCATGGTAATAAGGCTGATTTGATGCACACTCACATTTCCTCTAATAGGATAACAAAACTCTAGAAGATCCTAAATTATACAAAAGTTGTGAAACAACATACGATAAGCTCTGCATCTAAAATGGACGTACGATGTAACCATGGCCAGAGAGGAAATGAAAAAATATTATGATGAAGTTATAGTTCAAATGGAATACATTGATGTTCTCATCAATGGGGCAACCTTGTGCGATGAAAGCAATATCGATGCCACCTAATAATCAATACTAACTTGACTGGAATGATGAATACAGAGGCCACCGTCTTGCCCTATATGAACCGGAAAATGGGCGGATCCGGTGGACTAATTGTGAATGTTACCTCTGTCATTGGGTTGGATCCGTCACCAGTCTTTTGCGCCTACCGTTCCCCCAAATTTGGAGTTATAGGTTTTACGAGAAGCTTGGCGGTGAGTTAACTATGACCGCAAATTCATACAGAAATTAAACCTATATATAATTTTGATAGGATCCGCTCTACTATTCCCAAAATGGAGTAGCTGTTATGGCAGTCTGCTGTGGACCTAAAACGGTTTTTGTGAAAAGAGCTCTAAAAGCATTTTTGGAATATGGCCAATCCTTTGCCAATCGCTTGCGCCACGCCACCTTCCAATCGACTTCTGTTTGCGGCCAGAACGCCATATTGTCAACGCCATACAACGAGAAGAGCGGACAAATCTGGATTGCTGATAAGGGCGGACTGGAGTTGGTCAAATTACCTTGGTACTGGCACATGGTCAAGATTAAGAAACCAAAATCTGCCAAAAACTGAGAGGGATAACAAGTTGTAACATAATAAAGAGGGACTTCGACATGCCCTACTTAATAGTACCCTTCGCAAAGCTTCGATAAAATATTGCAAAGAAAATAAATATTCCGAATTTTCTCCAAATATATATAACAAAAGAATTCAACTATATTTAACTTTAGGAATCATCCAATTTAATTCTATATTTCTTTTAATACTTCAAGGATTTATAGACACGGACAAAAATATCACATTCGTTTTATACCCTTGCAGAGGGTATTATAATTTTGTCCAGAAATGTGTAACGCATTAAAGGAAGCATGTCCGACCCCACAAAGTATATATATTCTTGATCAGCATCAACAGCCGAGTCGATATAGCCATATCCGTCTGCCGTCTGTTTCTATGCAAAAAATAAATAGTAGTTTTGAAGCTAGCGTTTTGAAATTTTTACCAGATCATTATTTTTGTTGCACGCAGATCAAGTTTAAAAATCGGATTGGACCACTATATCATATAGCTGCCATACAAACGATCAATCAGATTTCAGATTTCTTTGTATGAAAAACTTTTTTGGTCTCCAAACTATCGCAAACACGCGAATTAATCATTTATTCATTTGACATAGCCATACATGATTTTTTAAAGTTTGGTCCAGATCGGACCACTATATCACATAGCTGCCATACAAACGACCGATATGAAATCAAGTCTTTGTATGGAAAACTTTTTTTTTTCCAAGCTATTGCAATTTTGTAAAGATCTGCAAGGGTATACCATCATCGGCAAGCCGAAGCTAACTTTTCTCACTTGTTTTAGGTGATCTTATTAACAGCAATTCATCATGAGATAGCCGCAACTCTTTCCAAGTTTAGCATTCATCTTCACACTCCGCACAACGGTTGCACGTTCGAGTCCATTTAAATGAGTCAATTCCATAATCTCTTGGCCTCATGTGAGGTCTCCTGCAACGCCCAGAAATGTTTTGGATTTGTGCACGTCTAGGGTTTCTTCTTCGTCTGGTTCTTCCACTCCTCCTGTTGTACTCTTTAATGATGCAATGGGCAAAAGGATATAGGTCTCCCTTCGGTTTTGGTAGGTGTTACTAATGAAGCGTTATGTGTGGTCCGATGAAACTCGAGAGGCGTCAACAGGGCGCTAAATCCGCTTAAATTTTGACGGAAGAAGACTCTCCTTTCCTTTTAACACTGAGAAGTAAATAAAGTAAGGTAAAAATACCTGAAAATTAATAAAATATATATTATAAAAATACTTTTATAAAGACTTCATTGGACTTTTCGATTTTGGTTAAACCCATATTGGTTTTTACATTCATTTTTTTTGCCACAGTGTTTTTTAAGCTTGCGTGCAAGTATCGACAGAAGCCGGAGACTAAATGGCTTCGCTGCATTTAGCTTCGTTTTCGATATGTAATGAATTCACATTCGTTCGATTCATTTGCCAGCTGACTCTCTGGAAGGATTGGTGAGGAAGAGGATGACTTTGACCTTATGTCGTCATTGCACGCAGCTCAATTGAAACGTTTAATTGCATCAACCAGGACGCAGGACACAGAACCCAGGACGCAGGACACGGGACCTCTGTCCATTGTCATTAGCGTAATTAGATCTTTCAGCTCAACTTTGAGCCTTGGCGTGTCCTCCTGTAATGTCTGCTCCTGGCTTTCCTTTCCTTTCGTTTCATTATTTTTTTTCTTCTGTTCAGTTCAGTTTTTGTGCCACTAATTTTGATACCATGGAACGTGGAACGTGCGCAATTTGTTTACCATCAACATAATTGGCCTGTCCTGTTTCCCCAGGGCCCACTTCGGACTTTTTTTAAGCGCTTTTTTATTTCATCGGGAAAGTCTCTTCTGGCCCGAAGGCAATTAGCTGAAATGATTAAGCTGATGCGCCGCTCTAACTCTCCTTGGTAATTACATTAGTCGCTGGCTTTCGATAAATTAACCGCCACGCACTCACTCAAATGGCCCCGACCATCTATCATAGGGATAATGGATAATGGAGGCGATGCCGAAGGAATGATGGGTGCGAGGACCACCAAAAATTCGATCAGCTTGCCACAGCTGCGGTGCTTCAATTGTGACACTTTTCGAACAATGCGGAACTCTTTTTCAATTGGGCCTTATTCAAATATTGTGAGTCCTTGTTAGCTGGTTTGTTTGTTGGTTTGTCAATCACCCAGTGATCGATCTGGTTCAAGGGAGGGATGTTCCTGGCCAGAAGGTTCCCTTCCCCTAGGCTTGCCACACATGCCACATATAAATAGAGATGATTGATCACACATTCTCATATGTAACTCTGACACTTTAGAAATGTCTGCCTTTGATTTTGCTTTGGCAAGTTAAATGGGAAAGGTTAACGAAGTTTTTGAGATTATAAATGATTTGATACATATATTTGATATACAACTTTAGGCTATTTTATTTACAGATCAAATTAAGTGAATATGAAATGTCTTGTAATCTTTATGAGCGTGATCAACAAACACTCCTAATTTTTACAGCATTTCCCATTTCAAAGACCACCTTCTAGAGGTTGTACAACATTTTACTGTCCGCTAAATGTAATAACTTAGCCCCTTTCTTCGGCACTCCCTCGAGGAATTCCCCCATCCACTCCTTTCCATAGTTGTTTTGCTTTTTTATTGTCGACCGGCCTAGTCGTTGACTAAACGTTTACAACTCCCCAAGCGCCTTCGGATAATTTGACACTTGACTGCCCGACTTGGAGTGTGTTTTGTTATACTCGACTTTATGACTTACAACTCTTAAAAAACCGCAGCAGCTTCACGACCAAAAACACACAACTCGCCCTCACATAATGGTAAATCCCACACAGAGGAAAACTAATTAAAAATACCTTTTCTGGGGCGACAATAAAATTTATGAAAATTAACATAAAAATTTGTGTGCGATTAACTCGAAAAAGCACGAACATCGAGCATTTTTGGCCATATGGAAAATCACACAATAAACAAACGGAACAAGAGTAATAAAAGCAAATATGGCGACACACGTGTTGCAAAGCGGGAAATGCCGCAAGGGGTGTGAGGCAGGTGGGGGTCGGGGCTCCAAGATGATGATGATGATGTCGGTGATGGGGCATGCTTATCATTTGTCTGGGCCCGGGAACACGCCCGATATATGTATATTTGTTGGCCAGGCCAATTTCAACTTTGGCGACAACAAGTCACGACAACAGCAGCAACAGAGGCAACCAAGGCAGCCCAGGCATGCCACACAGCAGCAACATCAACAAAAGTTAAGCTCTGCGGCGCAACCAAAGCGATTAGGCTGATTGGTGGCAGTGTTAGTACACTCAAACAAATACCATCGAACTTGTATAGATTTCTGAAAAGTAAAGATTCCTATTAATGGAACTGAGGCTCATTTTTTTAGAGTGCCTTACATTTATCAGGCAGGTGGGGGATGCAGAGATACTTCCGTAGTGGAAGAAGGATAAGTTTAGGGGATGAGTCTTGTGCGCCAGTTGGCGCTTCCCACTTTCTGAGGTATATGGAAGTATAATAAAACAAATTCCCTCAATCTCACACACTCGCATTATGAATAATGTGCACCTTATGCCGCCGACAAGTCTAATGTGATTAGGGGATATATCCGGCCTGCCCCGCCCATTTTTCGGTTTATTAACCCCTTAACTGATGATGTGGCCGCGTCTTTGTATGTTTTTGTTTGGGTGGATGCTCAAAATATTATGATGGCATCATTTACACGCCGCTTTTCCGATTAGAGCTGATCTCTGAACTGCTCAGAGGGTTGTTAGTTTTATGGGTATTCTTTTTTTTAAGAACTTTTACGGTTTAATTTGATTTTAGGACTGTCTCTATGCAGCGGGAATTTTGGTTTCTGTCACAGATTTGGCAATCCCACTTCCCACAACTCTGTGTGCCATCATTAACCCTTGTGTATGTGCAAGACTGACTCGACCGTAAGCTCATCAAAATTAATTTTATTGCCAGCCGAAAAACTTTCGACAGCAATTTGGCCCAACTCTAGCTCCAGCTCCACCTCCAGCTCCCCTCATTAGGTTCATGTCTAAACGTTTTCGGGGTAAAACTTTTGGTTAATTAAACGCAAATTGTTGTGGCGGCAAATTGCGAAAAAATTGCAAAACTTTGTCGCCAAGCCATTAAAAGCCTTTTGTCACAAAAGTTTATTGTCTCACAGTACAAGCGAGCTGAAATGAAAAGAAAAACAAAAGCAGATTCAGAGGCAAAGGCAAAGGCAGTGGCAGTGGCAGAAACGGGTTAATTACACAACGCAAAAATAGACGACAGCCAGAACGGGGGGAAAGCACAAATGACATTCCGTACTTTTTGGCTTTTATGTTGGGGCCATAAAAATGGTTTCGGCAAGGAAAGAGACGACACGATAACGGGAAAAAGAGAGGGGGCGATGCGGAAACAAATATGGCGTCGGCAGCCTCCTTGGGGTTGCCCACTTGAATGGCCAAGTATGTGTTGACACTGGCATGTAGTTGTTGTAAGTAACGATGGCACAGAGGTCGGAGGATGGGAGGGACAGTGGCTGTGGCAGTGGGAGTGGGAGGTGGGCGGTGGGCGGCGGATGTCCTGCGTCGCTCTGCGCAAATTTGCCACTTCAACAGCTCCTTGCGGATGCCGTAAGCACTCTTGTGAACGAGCTCTGAGCATTTTCATTTATTTTCCTCACATTTTCCCAGCTTCGCTTTGGTCTCACATCTTTTCTGTTCTCTCCCTGGCCCGGTCCCTGTCCCTGTCCTGTCTCTTTTCCAGCGGATTCGCCACACCCACTCGATTGTGCCTTGGAGAATTTATGCTCCTCTGCATTTTTCTCCTCTTTTTTCTTGCTCCTGCTTCGATTTTTTGGCAAGTTGGAAAGTTGTGAAACGATGCTCACGGAATTTTAAGCAGTCTCTTCCCCAGCTTTTCCCAGATTATGGGTGGAGTTCTTGGGTTCTTGGCTTTTTTGTCAATATTGTTCCAGAGCAGCGGAAAATGTGCTGTGAATTTTAAATTGGTTTTTGTTGCCTGCGCTGAGTTGCTTACATAATCACGAGGAAGTTTTGTCGGCTCTTGGAGACTCTCTAACAAAAGTGTTCCAGGAAAGCTTAGAAAGGACTTTTGATGAATGCATGAGTCCATGAAACATAAAACAATATGAAGTTTCAAAGACTATTACAGCATAAATGACGGAGAAAATGTTGTAATTTTATAATTTAATAAGCCAAAAGGTTACCTCATTTTTAATAAAGGTAAACCTTTACAAACAGCAATTACTTGGCATTTCCCAAGCCTCACAGCAAACTGTTTATTACACTTAACAAAATGGTGGGCACCCCATAACTACCACCACCACCCCCATCCCGGGCTCCTGTCTTGGCCACCCAACCACCATGACCAACAGAAACAATTAAAGCCAAAAAATTGAGATAGACAGGTAGAAACAGACATGCATATAAACCGACACTTATGCTTATCTGCATAATTTATGGTTAAAATCAGACGAAACCGTTGCTGTTGGGAATTGCACCACGTGGTTTCCACCAAATGCTAATAGGCGCCACCCAAAAAAATTGTAAAACAATTAAAATGTAATAAGCGGAGGGGTCAGCTCTCAAAGTCAATGGGCGGCACTTGACCGGACCGGACCCCAGACCGCACCGTTTACCTTTTCTTCTTTCCGTTGCTTTTCCCCCAAGAGCAGGGGTTGAAAAATAGAGTAATTAATAATGGTCGGACAGTCGGGGGCAGGTAACGCCTCTATTAGGCCAAATATGATAAACAGTTTTTCTTGTGCAAGCTGTAAAAGAAAAACACGTCAAGGATGTCAGTGGCGAGAGGAGGGGGTAAAGGTTAATGCACATCCCCCGCAGAGCTTTTGATTGGCACTTGACATTTCCCTGGCTTGTACAGTTAGCAGAACATAGCTGTCGTTGTCTTGACATCGTGACTTGGTTCGCGTTTTCTTTCCATTTTTGCGTTCGCCAGATGAAAATGTGTTGATAGTGCTTTTGAATGTTTTTTTTCAGGCTTTACTGGCCAACTAGGTCGGGTTTTAAGATCTGATCGAATGGGTTGGCCAAAAACAAGTACTGCTAACAGAATTACGCTGCTTTGTGACCAAAGATTGTTAATTATTTAGAAAGTTTAAGGGAAAATACTCTTTTAGAGACATAAAGTGGCAACAGAATCTTACAGTAAGTGGTTGTGTGAACAAAATTCTTGAAAGGACAAAAATGGGATTTATGGGTACCTTTTTTTCAAGAAAATTTCCATAAAATGTCTAATACTTATCTGATCGGTGAATGTGATCCTTTTGGGACAAGCAAACTTTCATAATTCAGTTCAAACTTGGAAGATCATCGAATGTTATACCTTCCCGGCCTTGCATCTTCGAGTACTATCATTTTCCATCAAAATCTAACAAACTAAAATCTGACCCGATTTTCGAAAATTTTGAAAGGGGTAACATCATGATTTTTTCAAAAAATTGATAAAAATCGATTGTTCTACTTTTCAAATCTTTTGATGCAGATTGAGAGAAAATGACTTCCTGTTTCATAAATGGTATTCCTTTTGCAAATGCGATGAAAAATGTATGAAATATTTGCAAAAGACTGTCTCAAAAACATCAATTTGGGACAATCCCGATTTTCGAAAATTTTGAAAGGGGTTACATCATGATTTTTTCAAAAAATCGATGAAAAGTCGATTGTTCTACTTCTTCAATCTTTTGATGCAGATTGAGAGGGAATGAATTCCTGATTCATAAATGGTATTCCTTTTGCAAATGCGATGAAAAATGTATGAAATATTTGCAAAAGACTGTCTCAAAAACATCAATTTGGGACAATCCCGATTTTCGAAAATTTTGAAAGGGGTTACATCATGATTTTTTCAAAAAATCGATGAAAAGTCGATTGTTCTACTTCTTCAATCTTTTGATGCAGATTGAGAGGGAATGAATTCCTGATTCATAAATGGTATTCCCTTTGCAAATGCGATGAAAAATGTATGAAATATTTGCAAAAAAGTGTCTCAAAAACATCAATTTGGGACAATGCCGATTTTCGAAAATTTTGAAAGGGGTAACATCATGATTTTTTCAAAAAATCGATGAAAAATCGATTGTTCCCCTTTTCAAATCTTTTGATGCAGATCAAAGGGGAATAAAACTGTGATATATAAATAATATTCCTTTTTCAAGTCTGATTAAAAACAAGTAAGAGAAACAAGTCAAATATTTGAAAACCATTTTAGCCAATAGCCTTGGCTACCATGATTTTTACCCGATTTTCATCTATTTTTATACCGAAAAGTGTGAAAATACTTGATTTCAAAGATGTCTCCTCCTGGAAAAAGTTTCAAATAAAATACACCCCAAAATAAAACACAATTTAATCTTTAAAAACCATTTTATTTCATATATCTTTACATTATATATTTAATTCTAACTTTACTTCTATTCCCAGGAATATAGAAGAGTTTTTATGCCACGGAAACAAGCGCAGTTCCAGTTCCTCGTCCAGCGGCTTGAAGGTGATCACCGGGAGAAGTCCAAGGATGATGCAGCATGCGGTGGCGCAGAACATGATGAAGCTGGAATCCATGTGACTCAGTTGATACCCTTGCCCTTCGTCCTGGGAATACGAAATTTTAGGATTATTAATAATAAATATATAAAATAAACAACATTATTTGAAGAACTTTGAAGTTACAATAAATCTTGATAAAAAAAAAAAATGGTGTTTTATTTAGCAACTAGGGGATTAAACGGGAAATGCTTCATAATAGTCCATGATGTGGGCAAAATACTATAATCTTATTATACAATTTTTATAAATAATTATCCTTTTGGGACTCGCAATCTTTCATAATTCGGTTAAAACTTGGAAGATCGTCGAATGTTATACCTTCCCGGTCTTGTATCTTCGAGTACTATCATTTTCCATCAAAATCTAACAAACTAAAATCTGACCCGATTTTCGAAAATTTTGAAAGGGGTAACATCATGATTTTTTCAAAAAATTGATAAAAAATCGATTGTTCTACTTTTCAAATCTTTTGATGCAGATTGAGAGAAAATGACTTCCTGTTTCATAAATGGTATTCCTTTTGCAAATGCGATGAAAAATGTATGAAATATTTGCAAAAAAGTGTCTCAAAAACATCAATTTGGGACAATGTCGATTTTCGAAAATTTTGAAAGGGGTAACATCATGATTTTTTCAAAAAATCGATGAAAAATCGATTGTTCTACTTTTCAAATCTTTTGATGCAGATTGAGAGAAAATGACTTCCTGTTTCATAAATGGTATTCCTTTTGCAAATGCGATGAAAAATGTATGAAATATTTGCAAAACAGTGTCTCAAAAACATCAATTTGGGACAATGCCGATTTTCGAAAATTTTGAAAGGGGTAACATCATGATTTTTTCAAAAAATCGATGAAAAGTCGATTGTTCTACTTCTTCAATCTTTTGATGCAGTTTGAGAGGGAATGAATTCCTGATTCATAAATGGTATTCCTTTTGCAAATGCGATGAAAAATGTATGAAATATTTGCAAAAGAGTGTCTCAAAAACATCAATTTGGGACAAGGCCGATTTTTGAAAATTTTGAAAGGGGTAACATCATGATTTTTTCAAAAAATCGATGAAAAATCGATTGTTCCCCTTTTCAAATCTTTTGATGCAGATCAAAGGGGAATAAAACTGTGATATATAAATAATATTCCTTTTTCAAGTCTGATTAAAAACAAGTAAGAGAAACAAGTCAAATATTTGAAAAACCATTTTAGCCAATAGCCTTGGCTACCATGATTTTTACCCGATTTTCATCTATTTTTATACCGAAAAGTGTGAAAATACTTGATTTCAAAGATGTCTCCTCCTGGAAAAAGTTTCAAATAAAATACACCCCAAAATAAAACACAATTTAATCTTTAAAAACCATTTTATTTCATATATCTTTACATTATATATTTAATTCTAACTTTACTTCTATTCCCAGGAATATAGAAGAGTTTTTATGCCACGGAAACAAGCGCAGTTCCAGTTCCTCGTCCAGCGGCTTGAAGGTGATCACCGGGAGAAGTCCAAGGATGATGCAGCATGCGGTGGCGCAGAACATGATGAAGCTGGAATCCATGTGACTCAGTTGATACCCTTGCCCTTCGTCCTGGGAATACGAAATTTTAGGATTATTAATAATAAATATATAAAATAAACAACATTATTTGAAGAACTTTGAAGTTACAATAAATCTTGATAAAAAAAAAAATGGTGTTTTATTTAGCAACTAGGGGATTAAACGGGAAATGCTTCATAATAGTCCATGATGTGGGCAAAATACTATAATCTTATTATACAATTTTTATAAATAATTATCCTTTTGGGACTTGCAATCTTTCATAATTCGGTTAAAACTTGGAAGATCGTCGAATGTTATACCTTCCCGGTCTTGTATCTTCGACTACTATTATTTTCCATCAAAATCTAACAAACTAAAATCTAACCCGATTTTCGAAAATTTTGAAAGGGGTAACATCATGATTTTTTCAAAAAATTGATAAAAAATCGATTGTTCTACTTTTGAAATCTTTTGATGCAGATTGAGAGAAAATGACTTCCTGTTTCATAAATGGTATTCCTTTTGCAAATGCGATGAAAAATGTATGAAATATTTGCAAAAAAGTGTCTCAAAAACATCAATTTGGGACAATGTCGATTTTCGAAAATTTTGAAAGGTTTTTTCATGATTTTTTCAAAAAATCGATGAAAAATCGATTGTTCTACTTTTCAAATCTTTTGATGCAGATTGAGAGAAAATGACTTCCTGTTTCATAAATGGTATTCCTTTTGCAAATGCGATGAAAAATGTATGAAATATTTGCAAAACAGTGTCTCAAAAACATCAATTTGGGACAATGCCGATTTTCGAAAATTTTGAAAGGGGTAACATCATGATTTTTTCAAAAAATCGATGAAAAGTCGATTGTTCTACTTCTTCAATCTTTTGATGCAGTTTGAGAGGGAATGAATTCCTGATTCATAAATGGTATTCCTTTTGCAAATGCGATGAAAAATGTATGAAATATTTGCAAAAGAGTGTCTCAAAAACATCAATTTGGGACAAGGCCGATTTTTGAAAATTTTGAAAGGGGTAACATCATGATTTTTTCAAAAAATCGATGAAAAATCGATTGTTCCCCTTTTCAAATCTTTTGATGCAGATCAAAGGGGAATAAAACTGTGATATATAAATAATATTCCTTTTTCAAGTCTGATTAAAAACAAGTAAGAGAAACAAGTCAAATATTTGAAAAACCATTTTAGCCAATAGCCTTGGCTACCATGATTTTTACCCGATTTTCATCTATTTTTATACCGAAAAGTGTGAAAATACTTGATTTCAAAGATGTCTCCTCCTGGAAAAAGTTTCAAATAAAATACACCCCAAAATAAAACACAATTTAATCTTTAAAAACCATTTTATTTCATATATCTTTACATTATATATTTAATTCTAACTTTACTTCTATTCCCAGGAATATAGAAGAGTTTTTATGCCACGGAAACAAGCGCAGTTCCAGTTCCTCGTCCAGCGGCTTGAAGGTGATCACCGGGAGAAGTCCAAGGATGATGCAGCATGCGGTGGCGCAGAACATGATGAAGCTGGAATCCATGTGACTCAGTTGATACCCTTGCCCTTCGTCCTGGGAATACGAAATTTTAGGATTATTAATAATAAATATATAAAATAAACAACATTATTTGAAGAACTTTGAAGTTACAATAAATCTTGATAAAAAAAAAAAATGGTGTTTTATTTAGCAACTAGGGGATTAAACGGGAAATGCTTCATAATAGTCCATGATGTGGGCAAAATACTATAATCTTATTATACAATTTTTATAAATAATTATCCTTTTGGGACTCGCAATCTTTCATAATTCGGTTAAAACTTGGAAGATCGTCGAATGTTATACCTTCCCGGTCTTGTATCTTCGAGTACTATCATTTTCCATCAAAATCTAACAAACTAAAATCTGACCCGATTTTCGAAAATTTTGAAAGGGGTAACATCATGATTTTTTCAAAAAATTGATAAAAAATCGATTGTTCTACTTTTCAAATCTTTTGATGCAGATTGAGAGAAAATGACTTCCTGTTTCATAAATGGTATTCCTTTTGCAAATGCGATGAAAAATGTATGAAATATTTGCAAAAAAGTGTCTCAAAAACATCAATTTGGGACAATGTCGATTTTCGAAAATTTTGAAAGGGAAAGAATCATGATTTTTTCAAAAAATTTATAAAAAATCGATTGTTCTACTTTTCAAATCTTTTGATGCAGATTGAGAGAAAATGACTTCCTGTTTCATAAATGGTATTCCTTTTGCAAATGCGATGAAAAGTGTATGAAATATTTGCAAAAGAGTGTCTCAAAAACATCAATTTGGGACAATGCCGATTTTCGAAAATTTTGAAAGGGGTAACATCATGATTTTTTCAAAAAATCGATGAAAAATCGATTGTTCTACTTTTCAAATCTTTTGATGCAGATTGAGAGAAAATGACTTCCTGTTTCATAAATGGTATTCCTTTTGCAAATGCGATGCAAAATGTATGAAATATTTGCAAAAAAGTGTCTCAAAAACATCAATTTGGGACAATGTCGATTTTCGAAAATTTTGAAAGGGGTAACATCATGATTTTTTCAAAAAATCGATGAAAAATCGATTGTTCTACTTTTCAAATCTTTTGAGGCAGATTGAGAGAAAATGACTTCCTGTTTCATAAATGGTATTCCTTTTGCAAATGCGATGAAAAATGTATGAAATATTTGCAAAACAGTGTCTCAAAAACATCAATTTGGGACAATGCCGATTTTCGAAAATTTTGAAAGGGGTAACATCATGATTTTTTCAAAAAATCGATGAAAAGTCGATTGTTCTACTTCTTCAATCTTTTGATGCAGATTGAGAGGGAATGAATTCCTGATTCATAAATGGTATTTCTTTTGCAAATGCGATGAAAAAATGTATGAAATATTTGCAAAAGAGTGTCTCAAAAATATCAATTTGGGACAATGCCGACATGATTTTTTCTAAAAATTGTTAAAAGATTGATTATTCTACCTTACACATCTTTTGATGCAGATTGAAAGAAAATTAATTCCGGATTTCACAACGGTATTCCGTTTCCAAATCCGATGAAAAATGTATGAAATATTTGCAAAAGAGTGTCTCAAAAACATCAATTTGGGACAAGGCCGATTTTTGAAAATTTTGAAAGGGGTAACATCATGATTTTTTCAAAAAATCGATGAAAAATCGATTGTTCTACTTTTCAAATCTTTTGATGCAGATTGAGAGAAAATGACTTCCTGTTTCATAAATGGTATTCCTTTTGCAAATGCGATGAAAAATGTATGAAATATTTGCAAAAAAGTGTCTCAAAAACATCAATTTGGGACAATGCCGATTTTCGAAAATTTTGAAAGGGGTAACATCATGATTTTTTCAAAAAATCGATGAAAAATCGATTGTTCTACTTTTCAAATCTTTTGATGCAGATTGAGAGAAAATGACTTCCTGTTTCATAAATGGTATTCCTTTTGCAAATGCGATGAAAAGTGTATGAAATATTTGCAAAAGAGTGTCTCAAAAACATCAATTTGGGACAATGCCGATTTTCGAAAATTTTGAAAGGGGTAACATCATGATTTTTTCAAAAAATCGATGAAAAATCGATTGTTCTACTTTTCAAATCTTTTGATGCAGATTGAGAGAAAATGACTTCCTGTTTCATAAATGGTATTCCTTTTGCAAATGCGATGCAAAATGTATGAAATATTTGCAAAAAAGTGTCTCAAAAACATCAATTTGGGACAATGTCGATTTTCGAAAATTTTGAAAGGGGTAACATCATGATTTTTTTCAAAAAATCGATGAAAAATCGATTGTTCTACTTTTCAAATCTTTTGAGGCAGATTGAGAGAAAATGACTTCCTGTTTCATAAATGGTATTCCTTTTGCAAATGCGATGAAAAATGTATGAAATATTTGCAAAACAGTGTCTCAAAAACATCAATTTGGGACAATGCCGATTTTCGAAAATTTTGAAAGGGGTAACATCATGATTTTTTCAAAAAATCGATGAAAAGTCGATTGTTCTACTTCTTCAATCTTTTGATGCAGATTGAGAGGGAATGAATTCCTGATTCATAAATGGTATTTCTTTTGCAAATGCGATGAAAAAATGTATGAAATATTTGCAAAAGAGTGTCTCAAAAATATCAATTTGGGACAATGCCGACATGATTTTTTCTAAAAATTGTTAAAAGATTGATTATTCTACCTTACACATCTTTTGATGCAGATTGAAAGAAAATTAATTCCGGATTTCACAACGGTATTCCGTTTCCAAATCCGATGAAAAATGTATGAAATATTTGCAAAAAAGTGTCTCAAAAACATCAATTTGGGACAATGTCGATTTTCGAAAATTTTGAAAGGGGTAACATCATGATTTTTTCAAAAAATTGATAAAAAATCGATTGTTCTACTTTTCAAATCTTTTGATGCAGATTGAGAGAAAATGACTTCCTGTTTCATAAATGGTATTCCTTTTGCAAATGCGATGAAAAATGTAGGAAATATTTGCAAAAAAGTGTCTCAAAAACATCAATTTGGGACAATGTCGATTTTCAAAATATTTAAAAGGGGTTACATCATGATTTTTTCAAAAAATTGATAAAAAACCGATTGTTCTACTTTTCAAATCTTTTGATGCAGATTGAGAGAAAATGACTTCCTGTTTCATAAATGGTATTTCTTTTCCAAATGCGATGAAAAATGTATGAAATATTTGCAAAACAGTGTCTCAAAAACATCAATTTGGGACAATTCCGATTTTCGAAAACTTTAAAAGGGGTTACATCATGATTTTTTCAAAAAATTGATAAAAAATCGATTGTTCTACTTTTCAAATCTTTTGATGCAGATTGAGAGAAAATGACTTCCTGTTTCATAAATGGTATTCCTTTTGCAAATGCGATGAAAAATGTATGAAATATTTGCAAAAAAGTGTCTCAAAAACATCAATTTGGGACAATGTCGATTTTCAAAAATTTTAAAAGGGGTTACATCATGATTTTTTCAAAAAATTGATAAAAAATCGATTGTTCTACTTTTCAAATCTTTTTACGCAGATTGAGAGAAAATGACTTCCTGTTTCATAAATGGTATTCGTTTTGCAAATCCGGTGAAAAATGTATGAAATATTTGCAAAAAAGTGTCTCAAAAACATCAATTTGGGACAATGTCGATTTTCGAAAATTTTAAAAGGGGTAACATCATGATTTTTTAAAAAAATCGATGAAAAATCGATTGTTCTACTTTTAAAATCTTTTGATGCAGATTGAGAGAAAATGACTTCCTGTTTCATAAATGGTATTCGTTTTGCAAATCCGATGAAAAATGTATGAAATATTTGCAAAAAATTGCTCAAAAACATCAATTTGGGACAATGTCGATTTTCGAAAATTTTAAAAGGGGTTACATCATGATTTTTTAAAAAAATTGATAAAAAATCGATTGTTCTACCTTACATATCTCCTGATGCAGATTGGAAGAAAATGAATTCCGTATTTCACAACGGTATTCCGTTTCCAAATCCGATGAAAAATGTATGAAATATTTGCAAAAGTGTGTCTCAAAAACATCAATTTGGTGCAATGCCGATTTTCGAAAATTTTGAAACATCATGATTTTTTCAAAAAATCGATGAAAAATCGATTGTTCTACTTTTAAAATCTTTTAGTGCAGATTGAGAGAAATTGAGAGAAATCCGATGAAAAATGTATGAAATATTTGCAAAAGAGTGTCTCAAAACCATCAATTTGGGACAATGCCTATTTTCGAAAATTTTGAAAGGGGTAACATCATGATTTTTTCAAAAAATCGACCCACAATATTATTTTTCTATATCTTCCATATTTGGATGAACATTGAAGGAGAATGAAGTACTGATTTGTAAGTGGTATTCTGTTACGAAATCGGTTGCAGGATGGGCGAAATATTGACTAAAAAGTAAAAAAAAAAGCTGTTGGCAGACACTAACCAGAGTCCGCAAAAAAATGAGGACTTCGGCCTGAAACCCAGAGAGTTGAATCCACATGGCAAGCCATGCAACCCATATAAATTTATATCCCCGTATATATAGTAAGCCCCTCACATATCCGTATACAGCCAAGGACCAGCAAGGAACGGGGCCCGAGGAGCAACGCAGAGAATCCCAAAGCGTCAAGTTGTGAAGCTGTGTGCAAAAAATCATTAACACGCACACACACAAAGTCGCACAGAGAGTGGGTGGAGTGGGTGGCCTTAGAGCTCCATCCGTGTCTCTCCTTTTGGGGGCAGTGTGTGTGGGTGGGTCGCCTCTTTGGTTTCCTGCCTGTGCGAGACTTGCTTAAATTACTTGGGTTTTTACATGCGGCAGTGAGGCACATTAACACTGTAATGTGCAAAAAGTGTTCCACAGTCTGTGTGTGCTACGGGGGTGGTGGTGGTGGTACGGGGAAACAACATGGCGTCGTAGTTGCGGTCCGAGAGGAGCCCATTGCCATGCATAAAAGGCAGTTGTAAAGGGTTTATGCGGAGGCTGTTCCTGAAAAGGGAATCGTTATTATAAGTTAATAAAAAAAATGCTTTTTATTGAGATTTCAACTCCTTGTTTAGTTCGTTGTATTTTTTTTCATTTGAAAAAACTCAAACAGAACGTAAGCTTTACTGACTTTCTGCATAAACTCCAAGATTTGCAGGAGCAGTGCTGGGCGCCAGATACTTTTAGTTAAGATTAATTGTTATATATTAACATGGCGTCGAGTTACGAAGTCTGCGAAAACGAGCTATTTACAAGCTAAACGAAAGTTGACTTTGCCCAAACGACCACGAGAAGCGAAACGAGCTGAGTGGAAGCTGATGTTGATGTAAATGTTGTCTCCTGCCTCGAATGGCATGGCAAAGTGTGGGTGGAATATACAATATATATAAAAAGGGTAAGGGGAAGATGAATCGGGGGTTTGGGCCACTTTAATAGAGAGCAAAATATTTAAGGCTGTTGGCTGCTGTTTATGGCATATCTTGTGTGCGTGCTAGATTTATGTTTGCCCATTTTCGTGTTTTATCATCAGCTGCGACTGCCACTGCGACTGCGACTGCGGTACTGGAATTATTCATGCTACTCGCAATGTTACTCATATGCCGCTTTTCATACGTATGAAAAGGGTTTCAAAATGGCTGCCATTTTGGCCTATTGCGTTTGAATTATGAGCCAAAAGGGTCCGCTGTGTCTGCCCCATTTCGTTTTTGCGTATTGCGGTTTTATCTTGAAAAGGATGGCCTTGCTTTTCGCCATAGAGACCGAAAGTAGTTGGAAATGTTGTGTGAAAAGGAAACATTTTTCTGATTTATTGTATATGTGGTATAAAAGTACGGAGGTATTTGC
Source organism: Drosophila vallismaia (assembly GCA_035047325.1). Classification (NCBI taxonomy): domain Eukaryota; kingdom Metazoa; phylum Arthropoda; class Insecta; order Diptera; family Drosophilidae; genus Drosophila; species Drosophila vallismaia. Next base: position 18,214,913 of record JAWNPU010000090.1, on the reverse strand, counting down.
AATGATTACTGCCCCAAATATACATTTTATTGATTTTTCAGAAAGTTTAGCGAATTAAATAAACTTTCTTTAAAATCCAATACTCAAATTTTATCTCCACAGCAATAACAATTGATTTTTGTCTATCTCAGGGGCATCTTGGCATATGTTAGGCCAATCTGCCACTCTCTTTCTTTGGCAATCCCCTTCCAATATTCTCCAACTGTCGCATTTCGAACCACAAACAAATTTGTCTACGACTTCGGAGATGAACGCACCATCAGCCGCAGCCCAAAAGCATATTGACAGTCATTCTAAGTGGAAGTCAATACGGAAATGGTTAGCTAACCCCACAACCTTAACTGCCTTCTCTGCCCCGGCCCCGCCTCCACGCGATATCGGATATCCTTGCCGCCCACACTCAACGCTCTGTCACTTTGGGCGCAAATTTCGCCATTTCCACCCTCGCTAATGTGCAAATAAAAATGTTAAAAGGGTCCTGTAGCACTCAATTACACGCCCTGGTGACCATTTCCCCCTCTGCCCGCTCACGCTTTCATTGCCCCAGTGTGCGTGACTCGTGAGTGTGTGTGTGTGTGGCTCCTTGCTGAGTAGAGAAAACATTATGGCGCGCGAACGGAAGTTGCCATCTTGTTGATGGCAGTTAAAGATAAGCGAAAAAACCCAAGCAGGACGCAGGTTCTTTTTATATTTCTCTCTGCATGCTCAGAAGGGTATATGAGTTAAAAGCACGAACAAAAATGTTTTAAAAGGTATGGGATCCCGATGTAAAAAAAAAGTCAAAATAGGTAGAAAACTTAAAATAGGTCACTTGGTTACATGAAATTAAAAACATAAATTATCAAAACCCTTCACACAATTGCGTCGCTGTTGTAACGTTTATGCATAGATTAATAAAATTTATATTTTATATATCAATTTAGGGCATCTTCAATTCGATCTCAGTATTTGAATACTTTTTTACGAGCTTCTATCTCTTTTTACCGTTGTGTCTGTTAGATTTTCATGCTTTTCCGCGCCGCTCGCTGCTTGGCTGCTTTTTATTGCCTGCATTTTATGTTATTTGTTTCTATTTTTTGGCTTCCCTCTTTCGATTTTCTGCGACCGCCATGTTGGCAGTTATTTCTCCGTTTCCCCCACTGGGTGCCCGTTTCCGTTTCCGCTTCCGCCCCAAGCTAGAGCTCGTAATCCTCCTTCTGTCTTTGGCATTTAAGTTTTATGGCTGTTTGCTTTGTTATTTTTACGGAATTTTTTCCACTTGGCAGTGGGTCTCCTAATTTGCAATTTTGTATGGAGACATGGACGACGACGCCTTAAAGCGGTTTTGTCATGTCATTTGGTAATTGGGTGGCAGCGGTTGGCACTTTATATATTTCGCCGCCAGTTGGCAGAGCTTTCACTTCCGTTTCGGTCACACATGGTCACACTGGCCAGGACCTGACAAATGCTTTCTTTCCAATAAGGAGTGCCGTTTTCCGACGACAGTTCCAGTTCTCCATCTAATTTTGCAGCAAGGGAGTCCCTCCACCTCACTCTCCCAATCGGCAATAAATTTTTCGTTTAATTTTGTAAGCCTTATTTGGCCAAATTAAGTGGCCCATAAAGTCCACATTTTTACAGCTCGTAAAACAGCGCAGATATCGAACTTCAACGCGACCGCAAAACATTCGATCGGGTGTATAAATAAAATGTCCGTTTAAAACCAATAAATTATAATTAAATTATAACTTAAGCGTATGCTAATTTCTCCGCTTTGTGGACTTCAAAATTCTGGACAGCTTCCCTGCTGTGTTTGTCGTCGCATTCTCGCAATTTCTTTGCCGACCCTTTATCCGCAATGTAAATACATAAAAACTTCATAAAATTAAACTCGTGCCCATAAAACTGACACATTAAATGTCAAAATTTAAATTGGCAAAATACAATTTAAGGAAATGTTAAAACTTGCTTTTGGGTGTGTTTTTCGTAAGAGTTTTCTCTTTACAATAAAGAACTAAAAAAAATGATTTCAGAACCAAACTGACTGGATTAATTGAAAAAGAATCTATAATATATATTATAATTTCTCTGTTTATCCCAAACAAGAGTAAACAAAGTGCCCAATTATGTTAATAAGTTTCACGCCCTTCCTCTAGATTTGGCAAACGGAAACACAACCCTTAAACTCTATCGAAAAAAAAGATAGACAGCATCCTTTATGGTTACCACCTTTCACCCCAAAAAGAGCAGAGAATTTCACCAGCCACAAGGCAAACTCCATTCAACACCAATTAGGGATGATCATCGAAAGCCGGGAAACGGAAACGTAAACAGAGGGTGGCAGGTGGATGGATGGCGGAGTTGAGATGTCGTCAGTCCACCCCGTTGGAGTGTCATTTGTTATTGAGCCACAAAAAAAAGTACGTTGACTTCACTCCCTGGGTGTCATAAATACATCCCACAGCATAGACAAACAATCAACAATTTATGCGACTGCCTGGAGATGAGTGGGATGAGTGGGCCACTTGAGAGGGTGGTGCAGGGTGGTACTGGGGTGGTTTCCCTGCTAAATTGCTCAACAACGGGGGCGCATGTTAAACATGAATTATGAATTGTTATTGAGATTGATGTTGTTGTTGCTGGGGTGCCATGGGTATTGCTCTTGTTTTCTGCACTAAAAAAACTTCTAAATAATTTTATTATACAAAATCTATTTCAAATACCTGGAACATGATATTTTTGTATGGAAAAAGCTTTTGCTTAAAGGCACACAACGGTATCCTAAAATAAACCATATTTTTCAGTGTACTTTTTGCAACTCTATCTGGTAACCTTCGGAGTTTCCTTGCTGCGAACCAGCTTTGCTTTGTTTTGTTTGTGGTAATTTCATTGAAATCATGTTGAGTAATTGGTGCTGCTGCTGTTGCTGTTGCTGAATTTTCGGGGGTGTATAAATAAAGTGAGGGTGACTCTAACCTCACCCCAATCCGAAACCCTTATCCAACCACCCACCACCCACTAGCCAGTACCCCTCGACTCCGAGGTTTAAGCCACCGCTTTATGCGGTTTGTATTTATTGCCCGTTTTGCCGTCACTTGTCCCTCGTAATTGTAATTTCGGTTGTATTTGTGCTGGCATTATGCTACACATGTAACGTGTATCTGATGGATACCCAGCCAATCTGGGGGTGGTGCAGCGTTGCCCCTTAGTGGTTGGTGGATAGGTCTGGCTGGTTGTTTGCTAATTTGGGCATAATTTGTGACTGTTTATTTATTTAAGTCGTTTTGGAATTAATTTCCTGCATATTGTGACAGAGATGAAGTTCTTTTTACATATGTTAACATTGCTAATAAGGGTGAAATGGTTATAAAAAAGACATATAAATGTATCCTTTTTGTTTGATTTCTAGACTTTTTCTTCTATTCCTGCTTTAGGACCGACCAGTTTCTGGTTGAGTTATACACACACATGCCTTAAACGTTCGTGTTGAAAAATGTGATGTTTAATTTCGCACATTAAAATCTGAAAATTATCAGACACGAAAACCCATAAACCCCACACCGAATGCCCCCTTTCCGCACCCAAAATCTGAATCGGGGGAACAAAAAACCAGCCAAGATGGGCAAGAGGAGCAGACTGCAGTGAGTAAGATTAAAATCTTCCCAGAATCGTGTGGACAAAGCCAAGGGGCAAAGCCACATAAATGAGCAAGGAACTGGCTTGTGGATGGGAGGGATTGGGGTGGGGTAGCTGCTGCTTCAACTTGGTGGCAGACAGGGCCAAGCCAAAGGAGTCAAATCGATATTGGCAATGAGAGACGGAGGCCAGACAGCCAACGACACTGGCTAAAACATGACACTGAAACTTTAAACTAATTATAGAATGTAATTCTTAGCTAAAAGTTTAATAAACTATTTAATCATTACATTTATAAAACAGTAAATCTTACATGTTTTAATTAGCCTAATTTAATAAAATTTAATTAATATATTTGTATTCTTTTCTTCAGTGCAAGGTTGTAGAGGTTGGCATGTAAACAAATCGATTTGTTTCATTGATGACATTCTTGGCGAGATTTTTTGCAAAATGTCATAAAGTTTATGACTTAAGTCTTTTGTTTGGCTCTGACTGGGACAGAACCTGAGTTCGCAGGCGGGAGGCTGAGTCTCTGTATCTGATTTCTGGATGCGAGAGCCTGAGTCTCAAAATATCATTATTAAACTGATCGAAGTGGCAACGATCGTAACCGGTTTGCCATTAAAATCATCAGGCCCAGCGTCTTGGCCTCAGAAATGTCCCCACAGCCCGTTTGGCATTCACACCTACAAAAGTGTCATGCGTTTGGCATTTAGCGTGTGAGTTGGTCCGACTTGGTAAAAAATCACTTCCCAACCTCTCGGCCTCTTAGCCACTACGGGTTATGTAGTATTTTTTGCGCATCCACAAATTTAACGATTAAGACGTGTTAAATTGTTAACAAGCCACTTGCAGTTATTGCCAATAAGCTGCAAATTTACGAGGCTTGGCCGAGACTGTTTCTGGGTTCGGTTTGGATTTGATTCTACTATGTGGCTTGTGGGATGGGTTTGGTTTTGTTGGTTGGGTTTCATCTAGCCCGGGGTCGCATCGATTTGCATGTGAAGGATGCGGCGGCTGCATTTTCCGCATTTGTCTGGATAACAATTGGGTAGAGACTCCCCCTCATGTCGCTGATTCTTCGCCGGTGGTTGAGCCATTTGAAATGCGTGACAAGCTCGGTGGGTTACCTTGTATATCATGGGGTCTTATGGGTTGGGTCTGAAAAGGAATATAAACATTTTGCTTTTATAAGGAAAGCTAAACATATCTAAATTCTAGAATTGAATTCAGATAAGATTCTCGTCCATTTATGAAGTACACTTTTTATCACTTTACTTTTGATCTACAAGCAGTTATAAACCAGTTTTCAAATCCATCAAGATGGCTTTATTTTTGTACATTCTTGATGATCGTAAAACCCAAATATAATGGCTAACCAAAAGAAAGCCCCCGCTTATCTAGAGCATCGTTGAGTTCAAATGACAAAATCCGAAACCAAAGTCGAACCAAATCTTCATCTAAGACCCGCTCATAGATCATAGATCTTAGCCAGGCTTATTGCAGTTTAAACAGGCACCGATATAGACATAACACTGCCGTTGAATGCCCACATTTAGATACATAAATTAGGGCACTCCAACTATGGCCAGAACCGATATATCCAGCTAAGATATCCATCAGTGCTTGGCCCTATTTTTTGGGCGTAACTTGCATATAAACGGTGCTAATAACACATTTAAACTGGTCAACAAATTACCGTTTCCACAGTGCCATGGACTGGCATTTGTTATTCGATTCGTTTAAATGTGTTTTCAACAAATTTTCATGCAAATGATATGGATGCTTTGGATGCTGAACCTATTTATGGTTTCCTATAGGAATACGTATTCAGCTATGAATTGGAATAAGTCTAGCTTTAAAACCTATTTTAGCTATAATATTATTTGTTGATTTCAGATGCTTGGCATCTCAAGTCCCCTAACTCGAATCTCTTGCAGTTGGAGTTGGAGTCGGGAGACAAACAGATGACCAGCATCAGGCTCAGACAAAGCGACGACGGCGGTCCAACTCGGGCGGGCTCATTTGTCGTGGCCATCCAGTTGCCAGCTTTTCTTGAAAACTTTTCGGTCATAAAGACTGTCAGACGACGGACAAAGCGGCCAACTGCTGAAAAGAAATTTTATGAAACCGGAAAATATCAACAGCGTCACATTGTCCCCGGATATTGATTTCCAAAGGTGTGACGACCTCTTTTGTGTCCATACGATTTCGAAGCGATAATGCTGGGGGCGATTTATGAATGAAATCCAGACCCGAGCGTGGATATACTTTATAGACATAAGGTCTGGCCCGGGTTTTTTTTGTTTTTGTTCGGTGAGTCACAAGCGTCTAACGATTTGTTTGCCTGCTGCGCGTTTGTCTGTGAAAGTGTAATATTGTGACACTTTTCATTGTAGCAGAAATTTTCATTAGAATGGAAATGGTAATACAGCGCTGAGCTCTGCTTAGCGGCCAAAATGATTCTATTCGGGTCTGGGACCAGGCCAATCGTTGTTGCATTGCTTTCCAATTAGCGGAGCAAAGCCAAAATTTATGTTGCATTTATTACATAATTTGTCCAATTTTATGTCGAGGCTCAAGAGTTTTACGAGGCACGTTTTGAGGCGCTGCCAGGCATTGTCTCCGACCATCCAACCATCCTCTTTTCCTTTTCCTATCCCTAGCCAGAGTCTTGGCCAAGGTTTTTCCAATTTCAGTGCCGGATTAACAGGGATTTTCCTTGCTGAATGCTCTGCTCTGGTCTGAATCTGCTTTCCATTGCCATTTCTCTGTTTTGTGTGACGACATTTTTCAATTAAGAAAGGATCAGAAGGCGCTTAGTAAGGCAGTTTGGCTTTAAAGCTCGAGAGCACCGGAGCTCGGGAGCTTCTTCTTTGCCGAAGCTGGCTTTTAATTAATTACTGTAGCTGGCTTTTTGTCTCCTTCGCTTGGAGTCTTTGTGCCAACTTTGTGCCAGCTGCACTTACGGCCAACTTAAAGTAGCTGCCATTTGAAATGTTGCCAAGTTTTGAAAAGGGTTCCAAATCGATTTTTATTTCCGTAACGGGAAACTTGAACTAGTTTTGAAAAGCATCTTGAACTGGCTTTTAGCAGCAACTCGAGCAGTTAGAACAAGTCGCTGGACTAGGCTAATCACTCTAATTACTGGAATTGCCAATTACGTGAGCAGTTTCCGAGCAGCGCAAATCAGCTCATGTGCATTTATTTTTGCTCAATTATCTAATTAACTTGTTAACAGTTTCTCAATAGCAAAATCTAAAAATATATGCATATAATTACGCCGATCTTGCCTGCACCTCATAAACAATTAGCGACATTGGCGACTAATTCGAATTGTTCGAAAAGCAGCAACAATTTCGTTTGTCGTCGCATAATAAATTAATCACAACATGGCATGTTTTGTGGCAAAAAATTAATAAATAAGATTTAATAAATATGAATAAGAATACGGGAGATGCCAGTTTCTAAGGTGAATGGCAAGGTAAAAATGTTGAAATTATTGCCGTACTTAGGGGCTTAGGGGCTGAGTGACCACACGGCGTATACGTAATAATTAAGAAATTTACAAACGATTTATCAACTTAATTAAACGTTGGCTGACCGTTGCCGTTGGCTTTCATTATAAATGGAATGAAACGAATCGAAACAGCACCAGCCCCAGCACAGCATTGATAGATGGATGGCCAATGATCGAAATCATTTCACACGATCATGTGATCATATAAGCGTACAATCCGTACAATTTGTGGTATAAATAAAACTTTCTGTTGATTGTGATTGAGGCTGTTGCTAATTTGCCAACTACTTTGGGTTCATTCAATTGATATTTTGCTTGTGTGTGGCGAAAGCTGTTCGACTCCGGCACCGACTTTTCGAAGTGAGAGTAGCTGCCTGGCTAAGACAATGAACTCGGCTGGAAATTGAAATGAAAATGGCATACTGCCAGTGTCTGGAACTGCCAGATGTCTGTAATTAAGTAAATGTGGAAATTATATGCTAAAACGCGAATAAACATGGCTGGTTGAACGATTGATCTATGACATGATTTCGCTTGGTTGAGTGTCTAGAAATTGTGCCGGAGATTGGCTAACGGATTAAGTTGAGTAAGCCAAGTTAGAATTATGAAATGGTAGCAGTTGTAAAGGCAAACAGGATGGAAAAATGAACGCTTTGGGAATTTTATATATAATTTTAGAGAGTGGAGAATGGGTATATATTTTATTACAACATTCGGAAAACAGCATATGGCTCAACCCCACCCATTCTCCTGATCCACCCACTCTTTGGCTTTTCAGGCCATCATCTAATAATCATCATCATTACAGAGGCCAAATGCTTTTAGTCATCTGGCTTTCCACTTCATCTCTTACCAAAACCGATATCCGACTCGTACTTTGGGCCATTGAAAGCTTATCGGAAGAGCAGCTGAAACTAAATGCTTGCGATAAAACTAATGAAAATGCGTTTTCTAATTGCACATTAGGCCAAGTGAAACGATTTTCCCGGTAAGTGGAAATCCAGCATGCTACGGAAAATTCAAATCCATCCGGAGGCAAGAGATCTCAAGTGCAGCTTCTGTTGGTAGGCCGCACGTGCGTTGTTTATTTCTTTATTGAGGTGTTTTTTTTTTTTTAGATACAGTGGGTGTGTTGTCGTTGTTGTGGACTTTTTGATGTATCGTGCTGGGCTTGGAATTCTTTTTTATTTGGCTTTTTTGTGCCGTGCTTTACGCACCACTGCCCGCCATTAATTTTAATTTGTGCGTCAAACGTAAACGCAAAACGCCTTCGACTCTTGTTGGTTTAGCCGCTGGACGGTAAGCGAAAGTGAGATGGCATATCAGAGGCCAAAAGAGACAGGTATAGGCTGGGGAGAGGCGGCTTGCCATGGGTTGGGGATGGGAAAAAACAATTGCACACAATCATTTTCAATTTACTGTCATTATGTGCAATTTGTCAACAATGTCCACAAAGCAGTCAGTCAGCCATGTGTCTGTGATTTGTCCAATAGGCAGGGGTGTTGGTTAAAAGGGGTTTTTCCAAATCGGAATAGATCGTAACAAAAGATTTGGGAACGGTTAGTTAAAAGAATACCCCTCTTTACACCCCTGGCAATATGCAAATGACCACCCATGCCTCAATGGATTCCCTCCCACTTTTTGTGACTCCTGCCCCTCGGTGATTCAATAGCATTGCTTATTTATGCTGCTACTTTTTCTATTCGACGAATTCGTGACGAAAAGTGATTGAAAGTAAACAATAAAAGCGACACTAGCCCGTCACTTTCCACTTCCAGTCCACCTTCATCTAAACATCCCAGTGGATCCAAGCCAGAAGCGAATTTCTTTTGCACTTTTGGTGGATTAGGTGGGTGAGGTGGGTTAGAAGGGATGAGGGGCACTTGACTCACAGCCTTTCATTTGACTAACAATTTCTACTTTGCGTTTTTTGTATCTGCTTGCTAAATTGGCCAATTGCGATTGGTAACAGCCGCACAGCCGACATGCCAAACAATTTAATTCAATTAAATATTTTTTCGTTGACTGCCTGTCGTTTGTTATTTAGCGACAGTTGCTGTTTTACCACCGGCTGCCTCACCTCCAATTGTTTTTTATGTGAAATTTGTCACACTGTCATGTGCGCTCTGTAGGCGATGAAGAGAGATGGCTATAATGGGTGGGGAAGGTCGGGGGAAAAAGGCCACCAGGTGGACAGCGAACAATTTGCGCCACCTGAATTATTCAAAATTTCATTGGAAAATGGCGAGAAAATTAGCCCTACTTTGGCATCACAAGAAGCCAATTGACTTTGACAAGTGTTTAAAAATTCATTATCGTTTCTGGGAAAATCGGTGACAGTACAAAATGCTGAGATTCCAAATGCTCCCAACATCTGGCCTTTATTGAAAAGCGTAGGTTGCAGGAATTACTGAACTATTTTTAGACGGAAATCAACTAATTATTTCCAATTGAATATAAGATTTGACATTCAGCTTTGTGAAATTTAAAGGGAAAATAGTTTATTCTGTTTCTATTAGACAAATATCGTAAACACAACCTTCATTAGCTAACTTCTGATGTTTTTTCAGAACCCTAATTTGCAGTCCAAGCCCGCATCCCAAAACTCATTCATTAATTTTTATTCCACAGAATGAAATCTCAGCTAGGGTTATCAGAATTTCCACCTCTCCCCTCCAGAGAGGTTAAAGACTTGGGTTTTGAGGCTGACTGATCTCTCGACTTTCCTCTGAAAGCACCTGTGGTGTCAATATTTCAACACTGCCAGCGGTGTTGAAGCACTCTGTCTCCGGTTTGTTTTTTTGGACATTCGGATTTTCTCTTTTTGTGCGTCGAACAGATTTTTGATTTATTGATTGAATTGAATTAATCAACAAACTTATGAGTCAATATATTGTTTAAACAAAGCCAGACACAAAGGAGAATAAAGCGAATGCAAATTAATCATACGTCAAGATCACGATCGCTGCTCGGAGGAATCGGCTGCTGTTTCTGAGCCCCTCTCTTTCACATCCCACTCCTCTATCTCTTTCCAAAGTGATCATCATGGCAATGATGATGACGATGACGAACTAACTGACAGTTGTTTGACGTGCCCCAGTCAGTTTCTCTCGAACGGCGAGGGGAAAACAATTAAGTGACGCCAGACACAAACAAGTTGTAATTTTTTATGGAAATGCAAAAAAATATAAGACAGGCCAAAAGGGAGAAAGATCAAATAGTCTGGAGGCAAGTGGGTGCAGCATATGGCCCGTAATTAAAAGGTTAACTTGATGTAACTATTACATTGGAACTACACTTGGAGAATAAATAAAAAGGAGTTGATTGGAGAAAAACGTTGTACGAGGAACATGATAAACCCTTTGTAAACTACATTTTTTTATCTTTAAACCCTAATGGGTTTAAGGTAATGCCACAGCTGTTGGCCAAAAAAACCAAACTGCAACAGTTGCTGCCACGAGTATTGCCAAGTTTCTGGCACTTTTCATTCTGTCTGCTGTCATCTTTGACATTTTTACATTGTAAATGTTGACACTTTACCACACACAGACACCAGACAATGATCTTGTTACGGTTACATGAATGATCACCACAAATTGGCATGAGGAAGTCAGAAAATTGTCACCCAGCCAGCAGCTTTCCTCGGAGATTTTCCTTCGGGGAGTTCTCATTGACACCTCGAAGTCTCGCAAGTTTTCCCTTCTCGCCGAAGACTGATGAGGACCGCTTTTATTTTTAGGTGCGATCGTGAATGACTTACCGTCTGAATGAGTGAATGATGAGCAAATTTATCGCGGCATTGTGTCAAACTGTTTTTGGTTTTCGGTTAGACCAGCCAGCCATGTGTGTGGGCCTGACATCACACCGAGAGTTCCCTTCCCTTTCCTTCCTTTGGTTTCCCCCAGATACTAACATGTAGTTCTGAGATCTCCTCCAGCTTGTTCGGGTTTGTCTGACAAGCGTTTAATTATTTTGGCTTGATTGCCGACACCGTCCCCATATAGAGGCGATTCATTCATGTTTGGTAGCGCCCAATTTTCGATGTTGTGCTTTGGGTGGCGGTGTCACATCATTGACACGATCACAGCTGCTGTAAGTTGAAGTTACAACATCTCGTTTGGCACAGTTCAAAGCTCTGCTAAGAATAAGTTTCCCGGAAAGGTATACAACATCTTTACTTCACAATCTTTAAAATTTGATGACTCTGGGGTATCCTGTTTTTGCAGTCCTCGAATTATTATGCACATACTTCGAGTCAATCATTTTTCTCACGTTCACGTATCGATTTGGGCCCTTCACGGATCCAGGGGCTGCTCCTTCAAAGTTTAGCCGCCAACGCCCACAAATATGTGGGTTCCTCCCATGATTGATGAGCATCTTGCGTACAAATTAACACCGGAATTACTCCTCGTGCACTGCCGGGCAGGTTCGGCAAACTTCCAAGCGATTTCGGCTCCACCCAGAATCCAGAAAAAAAATATAAGGAAAAGACTGAAAAAAGATGCGTTTTAAACCATTTCAAATGATGCCGACTTTCAATTAGGCAAAAACTTGAAAACTCGACCAACCAAACACAAAAGGCCGCCTAAGCCGAGTTGAAAGTTAAGACGACGACTGAGTTTGGCCTGAGGTACGATCGTGACTCCGAGTGAGTCCAATGAGTCCAATGAATCGAATGAGTGAGCCGTGAGTCATGCCGCAAGTTAATTATGAATATGCAACTAAATCATTACATTTTAAGCCAGTGTCAAAGGCGCAGCTGGAGCTGCAAGTTGGTCCCCATGATTCGCTTGATTAATCGCCGTTGGCCAGGCCAGATCCTAGCTGCCTCTTATTAATTACGCCAGTTCCCGAGCCCAGGATCGAGTGGATGTCCCAAGTGGAGGCCAAGCCGAGATCCCGGCCAGCGAGAGACGCGTGCTCGAGGCGTGAATTCCATCGTCAACAAGCTAGCACCTCTCGCTCTGAATTATTGCTGAAATATTTCCTGATTTATTGGCAGCAACTCGCTTGTTGCACTTGGCACGCCATATGCGTGTAGCCTTCTTACAGAGAGAGTGGTGTCACTGAGGAAAATGAGAAATTTAAACTGAATAAATTATTCCTATGAAAGTTACAACCTCGTAACTGTGAGCACTTTTTCGCAGTGCCATTGCAACCTTGTTGCAATTAGTTTTTGCATCACCACCCAGCGCGTATCACTAAAGTATCGTCTTACCTTCTAGCCAGCCTTGAACTGGCCAAGTCTGGGACCCTAAATCTGGCTCTGTTGAGCAAAATGACTCGACTTGGCAACTGTCTTTCCAGCAACTGCAGCTCATCTCGGTTCAGCTGGGGCAGACTTCCGTGTAATTAAGTGGCGTTCACAATGCGCTCCACCACCCATTGTGTGCTGGATTCCAGACAGATCCTCCTCCATCTCCTCCTGCTCTTGGCCAGGCCTGGAAGCAAATTCTTTGTGAAGGCTCAGACAAGCGAGTGCACATGATTTCAACGAGGAGTCTTGGGGCGAACTGGATTTGGGCGCCAGTAAGCCACAATGGGAAAGATGTGTTTTCTAAACAAAGTGCAAACGAAGTAACTAATACCCTAACTCTATTAACTAATTCTATCAACCAAGATGGTACTTTCCCATATCTGAAAGTTATTCATTCAAGGCGTATTTGATTTTAATGAAATTTTTTAGCTTATGAGAGGGAATGCAATGAAATAGAAACCTAGAATGACAAATTCATGTAACCGGACTTTGACTTGGACTGGGACACTGTGAAAAACTTGATAAATTGGGCGCTAACTCATAGACTAAAGGCAACTCCTCCTCAAACAAACTCTGGTAACCATTCTATTGCCAAAGTCCGGCACCAGCACCAGCTCCGGCTCCGGCTCCAGTTCTCTGTGTGGCTGTAATTTGAGGCCATTTTGGTCCATAGCTGCAAAATAAAGTTGTCAGCTGCTCCTTTGCACGAAATGCAAATGATGGCAGACAGGCGACCCCTTCCCGTCCACTAACTTGGCCAAGAAGATGGCTAGGAAAGAGCACAGTGTGCTGTTAATTTTTGGTACGTGTCTTGCAAATTAGACTATCGTGCCTCTCGGCTGCTAGCTGCTGGCCTGCTGAAAAGTTTCTAGAATTTCAATGCCGTTTAATCGATGTGGCATCCACGAAAACTTCGCCAACCGGTTGCCACACACACACGCTGTCCAGTGAGTCCAGAAACCAGAAGCTCTGCGGAAGCTCTTAAAGTTGATGAAACGGGTTTCCGGGGGCAAGTGTTGAGGTTGGTTTGCCTATTGGAAACACTGGTGGCACTAGAAGTGGATCATATAGAAATTTATATTATTATGATTGGCCACAGTTTTCAGGAATTGGGTCAGGTTTTTCTTTATAGTAGGTTATTAATACTATTTTTGACCCTTCTAAAATAGGCTGTGTAATAAAAATTAAATGATTTTCTACCCTTTTATTGGATGGACATGTAACTTTATTTTATGAACTCCAAAACAACTGTCATATGGACAGCTCATTAACGCCAAAGCCAAAGCTAAAGCCAAAGCCGAAGCAATTGTGTCCGAACCCTTTCACAACAAAGTGCATGTGTACTTGGCACTTTTATTGATATTACGTCTATCGATTGCCGCTATAAAATCGATCATTAGCGCTGTTAATTTGCAGCGACAAAGAGCGAGGCGCGTTGATGGCAACGCTTCAACAGTTTCAGTTCCAGAACACTGAAAATATATAACAAATATTGAAATACATATCATAAAATTCCACAAAGAAAACAGCCATTTGGACCTACCCGTATTTCCCCAAAAAGCCACACATACACCTCGTAATAAAATAAACTTTTCTGAGTGTATTGATACCAGTTTCATTTCCACAACTGGCGGAAAGGGTGCAACGGTCATAAAAATTAAAAGCAAATTACGAACAACTGCTCAGCAGTTAACTCGACAATATTAGCACAGTTCGCAGCGGGTCGATAATGTCGATCAATCGATTGCCTGAATGACACCGAACCTGGCGCTGACCAAGCGCGACCTTTTGTCACTTCATAGCAATGGGGAAGGGGGTTGAAGTTGAGGAAAATTCAGGGGGAAAATTCGATTGGGAGGGGGCGGTAGGATGGGGTGATGGACGCACCTTAGACGCTGACGCCGACTTCCGTTTGGCATTGAAGCGCAACCGTTTCAGTTTCATCAGAAGAACAAAACAAGTAGAAAAGGGTTTAGATGTGGTAGGACTTCGTAATACCCATTTTTAGTTGTTACTTAAATAGTTTTTTTGAGCCCTAAGTTTAAGGGGTTTTATTATCTTATCCATATTAAGATTCTTTAGATATGCTATCAAAAATGGTTTCTTAAAAAGTCCATTGAAGGTGTCATTTCCTAAGGCATATTTTGTTGGCTTATTTCACTTATCCGTGGTCTATTATTTTACTGTATTTATTTGGAAATAGTTACTATAACTTAGTTCTCTTCACATACCCTGTAATCTGCGAAAGAGTTAAGCCGTCTGGCAACAATTTGAGTGCCTAATGACGCAGAGTAATGAAGTCGCAGCCGCGCCCCAAAAACAGACTCAGTCTTGGTCAACCCCAGAGAAAAATACACACGGAATATTTTCAAATAAATTTAGTTTAATAACTAAAAAGGTTTAATCAGTTCAGGACAAATTATCTATTCAATTAGCATTTAAACTAAAAATTACTTGTAGATGGTTTACTGCGAAAACAATAATTTCTGCCTAAAAAAATAAATACTTGTATGTATTTCAATGACTAATACCGAACATAAGTTATATGAAGTATAGGTGTTTTAAACTATTCAACTTTATAAAAAGGTAACTGTCCTGATTGTATTCTTTCAGTGTGAACCCAACCAAACTCAACGGAACTCAGCACAACCCATTGGAACCCAACCCCTTTTTTCGCGCTTGATGTGTCGTTGAGTTGCCACTGCTTCCAGACTGGTGCTAAAAATCGTCACAGCTGCGCAACGTACCGAATTGAATGACTTAATGTGCAGCATTGTGTCATCAATATCCGTTCGTATTGGATCCGTTCTGGGCAGGTTTTTCTGGTCAACTGCCCGTGACAAAAGTGAGAATTACGCTGGGCCTGGACTTGATTTCCACTCGAGACTCGAGTCCCAGCCGGAAACTGTGCTTCTTTTTATGCGACCCGCACTGTCGTCGCGATGTCTGTGCGATGCCCCAATTTATCGTCACATCGCCCTCCACCATCCTCCACCTAACACTCTCACCCGCCATCTAATCCTTCTCTTTTTGGCCACTTGAGTGACATTTGACAGTCAGTCAGTGTCAAGTCATCAATATGTACTTACGCCCGGCCATTCTATCACTTTGTTACCTCTTAGCTCTTGGTCGGAGACCCAGACATCGACCTCTCAGGGTCTTGGCATCTGTCTTTGTCTCCGCCTAATCCTTATGTAAATCTGTCAAATTAGATGCGATTAGTGCGAAGTGAAAAGTAGTTGCCAGTTCTCTGAGCCCTCTCCTCACACGAGCCGACATCAAGCGGATTTTCCTATTTGGCCGACTTGTTGATGGCCGTCAAAATAGTTGGAGAACTCTTTGCTTTTTGAAGTCAATGGGATTGAAATGTAAGAAGTTAACAAGGTGTGGGCGAGAGATTGTGAAAACAAATTTAAATTATTTTATCTCTACAACAAATATTCTTTCCCACGCCCCTCTGTCTATCGCAACTGAAAAAGAACCCGTGAAGCAATTGTCACAGCCGATAAAGTGCGATTTTAATTTAATTTAATTTTCAAATTCCCACGTAAACAAGGCTACCAAGTCAAGAAGTCCTACCCCAAAAAATGGTGAAAACTTTTAACTGCCTAATGCCAAACAAATTGCAGGCAAATCGAATCGCTTAAAAATCAAGTGATACAAAAAAGGACTCCCCGCCGTATGCCAAACGAATCATTTCAATTTGCCGGATGGGAAAAAAACGGAGGGGTGGCAGGAGGAGAGGACGTGTGCTAAGCAATTGGTAACACCAAAAACGACCTTCACTCTACCCAAGGCAAGGCAGCATAGTCGGGGGAACAAAACCAGACAGACAACGACAGTCTCATCATCATCGGAATCAGAATCACAATCAGAATCAGGAAGAGGAACAGAAACAAAGTCGGAGGAGTGGGAGTCGCGGTATCATAATGACACTTTCCGCCGATGCGCAACTGTGACAAAATTAATTTTCAACTTGACTGCATCCGGACGGGATTTGGATTGGGACTGGGATTGGATTGGGTACGGGCCAGGGATTTCGGCTTCACCCTCGTCCTAGTCCTCGCCTTCTGTTGATGATAATGAGACCATAGATAACGCAATTTTATGTGCTACCCGAATTTCACAAATAGTTGCGCGAATTTTCCCCTCTTTCCCAACCCAGCTCGTATCCGAATCCATAGCCGTAGCCGTGTCCGGGGCTCTGGATGTCTGTATACCCGGTTCCGGGTGCAAAGCACTCACAAGTCAACAACAGCAGTCACTACCACCCCTTTTTCGCTATTTCGCTTAGCTGAAATGGACTTTCGGGCCTCGGGCCACGCCACCGCACTGACAAATTGTTCCGCTAAATAAATCACGATTCATGATTATCGCCATGAAATCGAAATTTTCTGCTTTATTTTTCATGCCTCGGAACAAGTTATCTAATGTGCTTTTAAATGGGGAAAAGGAAAGAGGGTTCGGGTGCGGGTGCTGTGGCTTAAGAGAATAGCTTAGTTATTGATTTTGGTTTGATTTTGGGTAGGTTTTACAACGTCTTAACTTCCTATATATTTTCCACATTTCTGTAGCTCAAATGTGTCACTCATTTTTGTTTATTTATTATATGCCATGTGCCTTGAACTTTTTATTATAAAATTAAAAAAAAAACACACAATTACAAGGTAATTGTAGTCAGAACTAAAGATCCTTAAGGTTCAATAGAATCAACTAAGATTGTTATTCTTATTTCTTGAACTCCAATTAACTTTTGCCTTCAGAAAGTCGATGTCAAGGTTAGTTTGACTGCAGTCCGGGAACTGTTTAATTTTTTGTAACAACAATCAAATCTGAAAAGAGCCAGTGACAAATCCTGAGAAAGTTGCCCCGCCAAACAATGCAACTCATCATCGTCAGCAGGGTGATTTGATCCGATCATCCCCTAAGGAGCAACCGAGCAACCCTCCAGTTATGGAAAAAGGCAACAACCGCAAACAAGCCTGATGTCCTGTCATATTTGCTCATTTAACGGGCTGACACATCAATGTCACATCAAATTGTAGCAGCAGCCAACCAAAAACGAGCCTCCGGCTGGAAAAATCTCTGGCGAACAAAAAAGCTGACAGCTAATCCGATGGCAATTATAATGCCATGGACCCAGATTCTGATTCACATTCGGATGCTGATAATTCTGATGTAGATGCTGGTGTGAAGGAAACCTCAATTCGTCTAATTGAAGTTAAGCAGAACCAGCATTTTTTCGTTGTTCTGGCCACGAAAGCTGTCAAAACTGACATGACAAGGCGAACAAATCAAAGGAACATCAACGGGCAACCGTAATAATCAGCGCTTTTTGTAGAGGCGTGTTTTCTCGCCTTTACATTTGGGCGGAGGGTTTTTCCATTTTTGGACACTTGACATGCATATGAAAATTCTGACACGTCAACGCGCGGTGGTTTCGAAATCCCAACCACGTCGTAATTGGAAACGTTACTAATTCTACGATTCTACGAGTGGTTTTGGGGACAACCCATCTGCTGTTGGAGCAGCTCGCGCCCCCACAAAAATTGATTGACACGTTTGACAAAAGTGGCGATTATGTGTGCGCCTTCGATCTGGTAATTTCCATTTCCATATCACTCATTGTGACAGCCAGCACACAGTTCTTCGAATATCAATTGACAATTGTCGGTGCCCTTTGTGGGGATTTTCCTTATTAGCATATCAAAGGGAACAGAGACTTGGTAAGAGTGCCATTAGAATCGGACCGAGCTAGTTGGGTGGCCGCACAGTCGCGAATGGGGTCACCAATTAGAGTAAGACCTACGTAAATCAATCACCTCCAGCCATGGGAGAACAGTTGAAGTTAAATTCAATTTCTATATAGCCATACCAAAGCTCCTTCTCCTTATGTCTAAAGTATCCTGTCTGGCTGTCGCTACAAACGCCAGTCCAATTTGTTACAACGCATTACACTCATCCGACTGATGTCTGATTTTGTTTGGCTCCAACTTGCTACGCATTCCAGGAGCTGCACAAGGTATCTGCACCATGTTGCCCGGCGGTGGGTAAGCCTCTGCGGATCGGATCGGATCGGATCACATCACGTTGGATTGATTCGGCTTGGGGAGCTTCGTGGCCTAAAGCAGACCCAAGTAGCCCAAGTAGCCCACAGCCAGCCAGAGGCGGAGACGAACAGAAATCCATTCATCAGTGGCAAATTTGTTGGTGGTACGAATCCATCATGTTGCCAGTGAAAGATCGTTTGTCGCTGATCATCAGCTTAAAAATCGCGCAAATGACGACCGTAAGACACGAGATGTGGTCTCGCCAGTCTGGCCTTCTGTGGCTCACAGTGGTTCTGGTGGCTCAGCAGTTACCGACTTAAGCTGACAACAACATCCCGAGGAGCGGGAGAAAGCCTCCTCGGATCTGTGATCTGTTTGCTCTTTTAACTGGTTTCATCTCAAGTCGAATGCGTAAGCTAATGAGGTATGTTGTTGTGGTTTAAAAAGTGGGTTACCCTTCAGCGATTTTTGATATATACTTGTAGTTATTATTAAATATTTTCAATAACAGATATTTTAAACTCTGCATGTATTAATTTAATTGAATTAAACGGTTTAATAAGCATATTTATCATTTAATAAATATTTCCCATTCCACGAAACTTTCCATTCGAACCCTTGGTTAGGCCTCAATTTTTTGGTAAGCGGCTACCACATATTGGAATTCCCCCCAACTGTGCTGCCACAAAACGATGTTGATTTTTATCAAAACTTATTGAGAAAATGTAATTTTTTAAGCCTTACATATGTGAAGGCAGCAGAGATATGGCCAGTGGCTTTAAGGCTGACTTTATGTCAGTTGAGAAGTTTTCAAAACAGAAAAATTTTCCACTCGGACTCAAGGATTATATTTAAGAAATGTAATCTTCACGTTTCTGATTTTTTTCAGTGCTCTTTAGAATGCTGGTGCTTTTGAGAAATCAGCACAATACATGGCAGCTATAAATACTTGACCATACAAAGCCTACCTGCTGGCA
Organism: Drosophila vallismaia; assembly: GCA_035047325.1. NCBI lineage: Eukaryota > Metazoa > Arthropoda > Insecta > Diptera > Drosophilidae > Drosophila > Drosophila vallismaia. The sequence goes on along the minus strand of JAWNPU010000090.1, from coordinate 18,195,494 downwards.
GAAAAAAGGATATGGCAGGAAGGTGTAGTCTGTTGGCTGTCCATCAATTTGCAACTTGCTGTGCAAATATTCAGCAAGTTTTATTTGGCACAGACGGACTGAAAAGGAGACGGAGGGACATCGATGTGTGGTCCTGTGACTGCAGGAATAAATTCTCATTAAAGAGCCCATACATTTTCCAATTGATTTAAATGGCTGCAATGGCAATCAAACCGAGCTCCATATTTCACGCGATGCTACACGTAATTCTCATTTTAATTCAAGATGAGGGGTATTGTTTGTTTTTACTGCTCGGATATAAAAAATATTCGAGTAATTTAAGCAACTAACGAACTTCTAATAGTTGTAGCAAGAGATTAATCTTGCCGACAACTGGGCCCCAGATGAATCAAAATGAAAACATAAAAGCGATTTAAAATCGATTAACCCGATTTGCCGACATGCAACAGGTTCAGCCTTCAATTTGGGTCTTATTATCGAAAAAGCGCGGCTAAAAACAAAGGCTGCAAATTGCCTGGGATAGCGATGAGATCGCTGTCCAGAATCGGGGATCTCTCGGGTCCACTAAAGACAGAACATTCAGCGGGGCAAACGCCTACCGCAGACTTTATTCATACACCTTCTTTTTTGAGAATTTCTTCGTATACGTTTTGGATTCCGTCGTCCGGGAAAGAGGTGAGAAAATTGTTGATTAGCTTCTATGGAGGCAGAAGTCCCAGTCCCCTTCCTGCATCCTCTGTCCCCCATCTGAACATTCATTCAGTCCCGTTTTCGGGCGATCTTGATGAAGATCAACATGCCAGCAGTGGGCGTGGTCGTATATGACTTTGATTTCTGTCGGCATTTTCGCTTTGGACTGGCCATGAACGGAACGCATCGTTCCTGAAGATAATACATGAGGAAGTATACGAATTTGTGGATACTCTTTTGCCAAAAATGTATAAGACATTCTATCAGTACTTAAAAGACTTGTAAGGTCTTTATACTTATATATATATTTTCTTGTACTTACCATTTTCTCCCAGTCTTCAAGGGAATGTCCTGTGATCACGCGATAGTCTAGTTGTTACATCCATTTGCATATACTCTGACGATCTCCGTGGGTAATTATGCACTGGAGTAACGCTTCGGATTTTCGCCCTGGAACTGCTGCCCACTACTATCACTTACTGCTCACCGCCCCGATCCGATTGGGGCCTTCCCCCATAGGAATCAGCATCAGAATCAGATTCTGAATCGGCGGCCAGATTGCCGGAGAAGGCTAATAATAAATTCGAGCGCGTGCAAGCGCATGCCACCTTGGCCCCTTGTGGCCCAGCCGCAACCACCGGCAAGCGGCAACCGGCACCTTGCAACCGGCGAGGCTGCCACCGCACCGCCGCTGCCAATACTCTGGGCCCAAGGTGGGGCCTGGGAAGAGGAGCTGCCTTTGGTGGCAGCCGCTCTATAATTATCTCAAACTGAAATTAACCGTCGAAAGAGTCGGGAAGATTATGTGCAGCGAGATTGAGAACTGGCCAATGCACAGCAAAAAATATGATTATTTGTTTCTAAAACTTTGACATGGAATATTTAAAACTTAGGATAGAGTTCCGAAAATCTTGATCACTGATTTCTGGCATCCATCAAGCAGTCAATGTGTTTCCACCAAGTAATCCCCTTTAGGAAAGGGAAGAACTTCCATAAATCGATGATTGTGGAATGAGGTAGGAAGCTTGTCATACAATAGATAATACTAAATAATTTTAATAATAAAACAGTGAAGTACACTTACGTAGAAAGGACATGATCGGTTCATTTTTATGAAGGGAGAATATGACTCGGTAAAGAACTTCTTCAGAAGATTCGATTTTGGGTTTTTGAAGGATGTGCATAAGCGTAACAGTGATATTGGGCTTGTATCCATTATATCGTTTCAAATGAGCCAAGTTAATCTAGGTTGTACTTCGACAATTACCATATTTTCTAATATCAAAGTTTGAAATCAAGGAATCGGTAAATAATATATATCCTAATTCGTTTCTAATTGCTCTGAATTGAATAAAGTTTAAAAATATACCTATATTTTTTAGAAATTGTAACCATACAATAAAGAGCTTTACAAAAGTCCTTGAAGTCTTTTCCATCAACTAATCTCAGGATTAAAGGTACTACATTTCTTAAGAAAATTATATTTTATTTAGGGTTTTTTCCAGTGCATTATAAGTGCAGAAAGGGGAAGCGTATTTCATGCTAGACGCGTTTTGCGAATTGAATGGCCTGAAGAATCTTTGGGGAAAAAGAGTGAAGAGTCTGGAGATGAGACATTCTCTCACCTCGCCGCCGCGATGTTTGTGCTAATTTATTGCGCGTTAATATCGACAGGAAGAGATCCAGAGCAGCCCCCAGATCCCCATACTCTCCACTAGTTCCCCTGCTCGATTACAGTCCAGTCTAATTGAAATGCCCGAGTCGGGGTTCGCTTCAAAGAATCTATTTCTTATCGGCAGCGTCACACTTACCATGGACAAGTTACACGGACGGGTACCGGGGCCGGTTCCCTAGTTCCCTGGTACCCAGTTCCCGGGTCTCATTAGCAGAATTACAAGTCATTACCCGACGAACTGGCCGAGCAACTCGGTCTCCGACTCGGCAATTATAAGTAAATTAACTTTTTGGCCCAAGTATGAAGATTAGAATCTAGGGTACCACCCGAGCTCGATGTATGATTGATGGATTGACCATATCAGTGACAACTCATCTGGGTGGCGCAACTAATGAAGTCATAGCCAAGGAAGTGGCAACAATTTGTATTTATTAAATAAATCCAAAGGATGTTTTAGCATGGCCTGGGTTTATGGGTGAACAACACCCATAAAATGTAATTATTTCTAGAGAGTTGTATGTCCTGAAAAGCAATCACTACTCCTTATTGAAGTGAGCATTTCGCACCAACTCAGCCCAGTGCTAAAAATCACAAGCTGCACTTAGTTTAATTGGATATCAGGACCAATTTCAATTAGTCCAACAATTTAGCACGCATTTAATTGCAGCGAAGCCCGAGCAAATCCTTGACAGCACCAACAAAATCCCAAATTGCAATAAAATGTATTAAAAACGAGAGGCTTGGGCCAGACAATAAAAACCCCCCAGACCAGACCAACGCCCTGCTCATTTAACATTTTACCATAAAAATGTTGAAAAACAATGGCGTCGCTATGTAGCGACACCTCCCCCTGAAGAGCCCCTTCCGGGGCTTATCTCTCGGCCACATTCTCACTCTCCTGGCCACATTAGACAGCCACGTGTCCGGGTCATTATGCTGAAAGTTACACGAACGTGGCGTCGGCGTCGGCGTTGACGTTTGCTTTTTTGTTTTTACATTTCGGAGCCCACTTCGAGGTGAGGCGGCAATTTCTACGCAACAGTCGAGGAGGTGTCCAACCCTGCCCCACCCACCATTACGGCACTGAGAAAAATAATCAAGAGATACCTGAATAAGTGAAAAGATAAACCAGATCTTAACCAGAAACACTGATATGCCATTGGTTACATTCACTCCCGTTTTTCTCAGTGTCAACTCCAGCTTGTAGCACAATTTGTAGCTGTCAGTGGGACAGAAGGCCAAAAAGACAGAAAGACAGGGAGACATGACACGTGTGCAAGTGTGTAAGTGAGTGGGCGGGTGTCAGTGGCTTAGTTAGCCAACAGCCGCCTGGCGGACCATTGGCGATTATCGCCCAATGTACCACATCCCACCCCACTCCCTGTCGTTGATTTTAAAAATTAGAAACGGATTTGGGATTGCGAATAATGTGGCTCAAGTCGGAAGCATAATTGTTAATTTTAATGGTCTATGAAAAGCGGGGATTACTGGGATTACCGCAGATGAGCGAACGTTGGTCAGGCTGGAGGTTGGAGGGTGAGCGTGGCAAGCATTGAATGTCAAAGTCGGATAAATTAAATGATATCCGATATAGGAAGCTAAGCCCTACTTTTAGGATCATCTAATAGAGCGATTACATTTCTATTTAATTATGTATGTTTCCAAAACGATAGAAACTTTAAAATAGAAATACATACTAATTTGATTAATACCTTGTCATGGAATTTCTTCGAATTTATCTTCCAAGTTCATTGCCACTCCATCCAAAGGCTCTTGTTATGCGAAACACAAAGCTCTTCGCCGTGTTCCTGGCTCTCTGTCAATGTCAGATGATTTCCGAATAAATAATTCCCAACTAACGAACCGAGGCTCCCTAAGCATATATCATCGACTCGTATTACGCTGACATTTTCTGCTGCCAGCTCGTGTGAGGTCCTCGCCCAGGAGTCGCATTTTCGATCTGAAAATGTTGCGGCAACATGTGTCACTAACATGTCAATTAGATGCCCCAAAAAAACTTGGAACTGCCACCGGAGCGGGGGCAGATTTTTTTCCGCTAAATCTAAGGGGGAGAAAGGTAGACAGGCACTCTGACACCAACTGTAGTCCCAAACGAAAAAGAAAACGTTGAAGTGTGAACAATTCGTGGTCAGGATCTCCGCGGCACTCCTCGGCACTCCAGGCACTCAGTTAATTAAGAGAGCTCGTACACATGGCCCACCCAATGGGGAATGTTTTGATTTCTCCGGCTATACGACTATACGGCTATCCGGCTGTCTCTCTCATAATTATTTAAAATTAATGACAATATGAAAATGTGACGTCCTGGTCCCCGATCTGGCGCCATTTAAGCGCCCCGTTGCCATAATTTATTAATTGTCAACTAAATTTGACATTTCCAATGTGTTGGCAATCAGGAGGGGCGGTGGCTGAACGATTGGGGGGACATGGTATTCAATTTTAATTTGTTTTTGGTGTCTCGAAGTTCCTTTCTTTTTTGGTGGCTTGTGGAAGTGTGAGAATTACGCGTTGCGTACAAAAAAGAGCCAACATTCTTGATTTTCGAGTGGAATGTCATAAATTTCGACGCGCTCATTAGCGTCTGCAGCTCGCCGATTATTTATACTCCCAAAAAAGGCATTTGGAATTATATATTCTACAAAATTAAGCTATTGTTTTTATATTATTAAAAGCTCCAACTTCATGGTCTTTCATTATTTGTTGTTATGTTGCAGCTGCCATCGAAAATTTTCCAGAACTCGTGCGCAAAATATGACGTCGAAAATAAACTTAAACCACAAGAAACGAGAACAATTTTCATAATAATTTAATGGCTGTGTTTGAAATTCAATATCCCCATGTTGGATCCATGTTGGCTGTCACTTTTCACATTGACTGCGACATAAATAATAATTTATTTGGTTAGTGGCCATAAATGTTTCATTTGACAATTTCTCATCTAATTTTGCACTAACTGGGTGACATTAATCAAGCCCGATTTTTATGAGTCTAAAACTATTTATAGCCAGGCTAGGAGAGTTCATCATCAGCGAGTGACATGTGTTTTTTGCTCCTCCCCCGCCAGCAATTCCCCCTTTTTAGTGGAACAGGTGAATTTTCTCCCCCGTTTGGCACTGAAAATGCACATTAATTTCCTTCAGCGTTCATTTATCAATTTGTCTTTGGCCGAAGTGCAGCGGAGGAGGGCGCTTCCCGAATGAATATTTGTAATTAATTAAACCTGAATGTAAACTATAATAATTTAATGCCTACCGTGGTCCGGCTTAGAAGAACACGCGCCCCATAAAATTCTATTAGCCGCCCTGAATCCCGATCTGTAGTGGGTTTAGCTGGAAAAACCGCATGGGGTCTGCAGGCCAAGAAAAGGCAGGGACAGGTGCCTCTGGCTAACACGAGCGGTCTAAATAAGCTGAACTGCGAAGTTGAAAAGTCATGGGGTGTGGACTAATTAATTTCCTTGGATTGTTTACTTATAAGTAAGTCAAAATTATATATTTTGAAGATGTTCCTGTAAATGTTGCTCCTACCAGCACTGTAAAGACCACACAAAATTCGCGAAAGTAAAATAAATTGTTGGCATTTCGAGCGAATCAATTGGTTTGTCATTGCAATAGGCAACGTGTCGATGGCAAAGAGATCTGCCGGGAAATCACAAGATGTGTATATTTAGAACAAGAACCACCCAAGTGGCTAGGAGTGTCAATTCGTGAAAATTTCACAAATTCCAATCGATGTGAATAATCAGAATTGGCGGCGACAATAACAATTGGGAGTGTACTTTGATGTGCAAAGTAAAATGTCCCTGACATGTAAGAGTACCATACAAAAGGAATAAAAAACGAAGCCAAGGGAAATGGTAGGAAAATAAAAGCGAAACAACGTTGTTGAGTGACAAACAATTGCAAGTGAAAGGCGGGACGGGGTGCAGAGTTCCCCGGGGTTGATACCAAAAGGGTGAAAGGCAGGGGGCTGAGGCTTTTGTGCAGAAATCTTGCTCTTTTTAATCTGTTTTTGCTTGGTTTTGTCTCGTGCGACTTTTAATTAAGTATATTGCCTGCAGCCGGGAAAAAGCAACATCTGCTGCTTCTTCTTGGGCCAAAACTAATTTCTTTCTACACAGGAAACAGTTTTTGGCTTCAATTGGACCACAAAATAAAAATGTTGACGTGAGTTATGCGATAAGTATGCTACAAAAAATTACACTTCCTCCAGTGTTGGTAAACACATTATGATACAAAGTTTTCCCTAACTCAACATCCGCTTTTCACAACTCAAATATTTTCTTCCTATCAACTTAAAATAATTTATATTAACCGAGATTTTGTTAAAGTGTAAAAGCACAGACACAGATACTCACCGACACTCTCAATCCTGGCTCCTTGTGGCTCATTTATTTGAGTGCTGCAATTGTTAACAAGCTACGGACAACTTGCAACTTGTCTGCTGCACTACCATCTTGTTTTGTCCTCCGCTCCTTTGCCTCCCCCATCGTCCTTACTCTCTCTCTATGCCACAAGCATGTGGCTCTCTCTCTGTCGCTCCCTTTTTGAGTGCGTGCGCTGTAGTTAAAGCTTTCAACATTCTGCTGCCATTTTTGCCAAGCAACGCCCTCAATCATCCGCCTGCTTAGCACTCAAATTTGCGCTCAGTTTCCCCTCACTGGAAGTGCTCCATCTCTGTCTGCCTTCCTGGCAACTTCCATCTCGCTCTTGGCCATCTGAGCTTAACCCCCCCGCCAAAATGGCCGCCTGCAAATTTTTAAGCTCACTCAAAAACCCGTCGCCGGTTTTTCTCCTTTCCGGTTCTCGTTTTGCTCCTTTGCTTTCATTTCTCTTTCGTCGCTGCTGCCGTGTGTTCACCTGGACTTTCCTCGCTCGCTTTCTCCCTGCCCGATATATATCGATATAGTACTTTCTTTATAAAAATTCTCTTTGATCTGACTGATGAAAATTTCGCACCTGATTAAAATTAAGTTTATTCGACTTTTTCACTCGCTGATTATTTTGATTATTATTTTCCCTGCTCCGTCGCACATAATTCACAGGCCATAAAGAAAGTGTGAAGGCGATGAAAAACACGAAGGCCACAATAAAAAATCTACGAAATTTATGATGCCAAATGTAGTTTTTTAACCTGATGGTGGTCATTAAAATCACTTCGTGGCCCATTGAAGCATGTGCTCGTGGTAAATGTGAAAAATATAAATGCGGAAAATGTTTAAAATATATTCAGGCAGTGGAAATATTCTGGGAAGCAATGAAAAACGTAAAAAAGCTATACTATATACGATGTACTATATACGAAAGAAGGATAATTAGAACCTAAATAATAAATCTCGAATTCAGATTTAGTCTACATAATCAATAAATCAATAAAGCGAAAGATTTATGATCCAAACTTTAGATTCTAAAGTGTTTTTGGCATAGATTTTATAAAATATGCATAAATGGTTAAACATCTTATTACGGTCAATAGAGAAATAAGCAAGGCAATTAAGTCGACTGCAGCTGACGCCCCCGCAATATCCACACTTTGGAAAAGAAGCGAAAGCAGCAGCAGATGCCTGGTATCCGTAAGATACATTTCATTCTCTGAGGTCGCATGTGCAAAAGTGCCACTCAAGTTTTGCCAGCCTCCGTCTGTGGCATGTGTGTGTGTTTGGTTGTAATTAGTGGCAAAGCTGCTGTCGCCGTCTGCAGTTTTTGTCTCCGTTCTCCACTCTTGGTTTTGGCCTGTGCCTGGCATCCAGATATGCCAGCAAAAGATGAGCTACAAATTTCTCAAATGTCAACACCAAAGCTGAGCCACACACACTCTCAGTCCTCGGTGTACTGACAGATACTTTAGTAGTCAGTTTGGGTATTTTCGCATCTGGCCCTAAATGAAATGAACATTTTTCATATGGCCTTATTGCATTTGTTAATACCGAGTTGTCATTTATTAATAGTCAAGTTTTCCATGCGGATGCTGCTGATGATGATATTGATGAAGACTTCAGTAGATCAATCAGCAGGCACTTCATTTGCTGGCAACAGTTAGCCCATATACGAGTACTCGTAAATACTTGCCACTGAATACTTTCCGTTTATCGGAAGGATCTTTTCTTGGGCACTTCATTAGCCGGTTGACAGCTGCTAATGAACCTTTCAAAGCCCAACCTCCTTTTGTGGCAAGTTCATTGAACGATTCGGGAAGCGAGCACGAAATTGCAAACCCGATTTACAATGGTATTAGTTTTATTTAACTGGCAAGGGGCTAGAAAGTTGGGAAATCCTAATTACCCTTTACATGGGTTTTTAGACGGATTACAAATATACAATATTCTTTGATTTCAATATTTTCAAAGTTTTAAAAAAGAGTTTTTAACATTTTTATATAATTTTGTTAGAAGTTGGAAAAATCTCAATACCTTAAGGAATAATCTTTCCCTGGGTATCACTATTTGCTGGCCTGAAACCAGAAAGCATATCCTTGCAGGGCTAACTTAAATTGCAGCGATAAGCTTTAAACTGCGACCACTTCCGGCACGTTGCCCGGACTCCTTCGATATACATATATATTTATATCCCTTATACAATGTATATACGTATATTGTCCATGTACTCGTGTGTCCAGCCTGGAAAGTGTTGGCAAGAATATGCTTAAACATGCAAATTTTCAATATGCAGACAAAACAGACACAAGCACAACATGCATGCCTGCTCAGAATCGGTGGCCATGCAGGGTCTGATGGTCGGAAGGCCGGATGGGTGGATGGCCGGATGCCTGGATGGGTGGATATTTTCACTGGCGGAACGTGAAATGCAATTGGGGGCATCCCGGCCACACACCTCCCCCTTGCATTCGATGAAATTGCCCGATTGTGTTGAAGTGTGATGTAGGCTTCGCTTGTTGGCCAGGCCAAGAGGCCTTTGGCACATTTCGGTGTCGTGAAATTAATTTCTCCACACCGCTCTTGTTAAAAACTGCACTCTCCACTCTGACTGCTCCACTGCCATTTAAATGTATGATGTGTGTGTATGAGCCATAAAAATTACCATAATTAAACAGACCGGCTCTAAGCCACTTCTGCCCAGCACTTGAAGTCGTTCTAAAACCCATTTTTGGGGTTTAAGAAATGCTTAACAAGGCCTAATAACATCTAGCAATTAAATCAAGTTAATTGAACTGGAAATTGATGTACTGCCAAAAATATTATAATTATTTAGGAGTTTCTTATTTACTCTACTTCGAAATCATAAGGAATTCTTGATATACAACCACCATTTATCATCGCATAGCACATGTTTCTCACTTATAGACCACTTCCATATAAAAAGCCATATAAAAAGATGCCAAATCATGTAGCCGACCGATTCGTTGAGAAATGAGCTGCCTTTGGCTAAAAGTATCTTCTTTTGACAAGCTGACGTTTGTTGTTTTTCATGTTTGGGCCATGTTAGCTCTTTGATAAATTGAATATATTTGATGGTATAATTAACTCATGTTCATGGCTAATGTGGACTCAACCGCCTCTGTAATTAAATGTATGGCTAACACAGCCAAATAGTTAAGTGGATCACGGCAGTTTTTTGTCACAGGATTGAAAAAAGAATCCTTTTGAAACATTTTTTGTTGGTAAAAGGACTTGTCTTGTATGGAGTATCTGGGGTTAAAGTAAATCTCCACCTGAAGGTACAAATTATGTAAAATAAAACCACCCTCCCGAGCAGAGGAATACACAAAAATATAATTTAGATAAAGGTTAACATAATTTTGATAAGGAAGCCACAGAAATTTATATGCTCGCACCTAACTGCAAATTGTGTGTAATGAGCTAAACGGAGTCCACCTTTACCTGCCTTCACCTTTACCTTTCACCTTTTGGGTCTTTTTTCTTCTGCCTCGCATTTAGTAGCACCTTTCATGTTCTCTAAGCCCGAAGAAGACATAAATTTGTTAGCGCCTGCCTGGTCAAGATCCCGAAACTCATCCTGTTGGGGAGGTTTTTTTTATATTTTGACTCCTGTTTCATGTTTCAGTTCCTTTACCACAAAAAATTAGTAGGAAAAAGTGATAAGGCTGTGCCGCCTGCGAGATCGGTCGCCGGAGATAGGTTGCTTCATATTTATGTTGGAAATTAGGCAAATTTTTAGTGGCGAGATAATTTGTGTACGACTTTGTCGCAGTGAGTGAGAAAATTCAAGATATCAGAGTACCCCAAAATGTCCTTTTTTTCGTGGTTTGCAAGGGATACAAATTTAAGAGCTTTGAAGGGCCTCATAGTCTAATTGAACGTTTCTTTAGAACTTGTAATTATTGTAAGGGACCATTTTTATATATTTTTCATAACAATATGACACTTTCTCACAATCATAACAAGCTTTGGCCACTGTTAATTAAGACATTTAGAAAGTGGCTAACCGCAAAGAAGAAATAAGTTTGGCTTGTTGGTCAAAAACGATTTTTTAATTGTAAGCTTCAATGTGTATAATTATTGGTTAGGTATCGGTTAGGTAAAAGAGCCTCGGCTCTGAGCTTATATAAGCCATATTTAAATGCTGGCCCAACCCCTCAGTCACTTTGGCTTCTGACCCTCTTTTCAGGCCCATTTGAATTTTTTACTTTGCCGCATGGCCTATGGCCAAGAAAATTAAGTTATTAACTGTGGTGGTTTGGTTTTGGCTCAAATGCGTGTTTGATAAGTGGTTGGTAACGATTCACAGAATGTCATATCTAAGAAAGAAAGAAGCTAATGATGGTGAGTTCCAATCAATAAGAGATTCAAAAGAATTTGTTTATTGCAAACAGATAATATATTCAAGAGTATTCTAGTCAGTGCGGAACCCTTTTTAACAAACAACACTTTAAAATGTTAATGGCCAGAACTGAACTGAACACTGAAATTAATAACAAACGTCCGCAGAGCAGACATACATCATTAGAAATTGATGACGCATGTCGCGTGCAACTGCATCCATTGTTGATGGCATGCAACCCTTTAGTTTAGCAGCAGCAGCAGACTATATGTTAGAGTGTATTCCCCTGCCATTGGAAACGGACTAAAACACGGACTAGTAATTAATTAGACGTTCATAAAGAGCACAAAATTCTATAAATTATATTTCATTGCTTGGCATAAATGTCGCTGCCCGCCATGCGCGACTGCGCATCACGTGCTGCAGGTTGCCACAACTTGCAACTAGCAACTAGCAACCAGCAAGCAGCAACTAGCAACAAGCAACGGGCAACCCCACCCATAAGCGGTATCGTATCATCGGCGTCATTAATCGTCGGCCATATTTTGAAAAGCATTTATTGTCCAACAATGGAAATTGCATGTTTGCCTCCGAATAGAGCTTCAAAATATTAATAAATATCAAAAAATGCGCCTTTCGCTTTGTGTTATAAATTGTTTATTCAGTTTCGCTCCTTTTCTCTTTTTGCACATAATTTAAATAAATGTTTAGAGTAATAGATTTTGCATTTGTTTAGGGGGAGTGTCTAGGAGGTTTAATTCAGCGTGAAAACTTCACAATAATTTGCAGTTTAGGAACACATGGGACGACAACAAAAAACACAGCAGTAGAGGGTCAAAAGGGGGGTACGCATATATCTAGGCCTAATTAAATTAACTAATACTGTTATAATGCTACAAAAATTACAATACAATGAAACCGGTTAAGACGGGTTTCTATCTTAGCATCACATGCAACATCGGATGCATCTTTGGATGTTGCAGCAACATGTTTGGGGTTATTTACAAAGGACATTTTTTATTTCGTTCAACAACATTGCACATACATTTCTCTGATATCCTGATGAGCTCTTTAAGATTCTAGACATTACAAGTACAGGACATTATATTTTACATTTATTGATTATTCTCTAATAATTTTCAATCTATTGAAGCAAATTTAACTCTCATGATTGCACATAAGAAAAGGTAAGCATATTTAAACGTTTATTTAATCCTTTAATGTCGTTCCTGAATCTTAAAGATCGTATCAGAATAGTTTCTTGGGTGGGGTGCAGGGTGAGTGGTTGGAGTTTTGGGTGGTTTTTGTTTAGTATTTCTATCGCAAGTCCTAAGGACTATCCGCCCGATTCGAGGCTGGAGGCGAGGCCTGATGCTGGGGCACCTGGTAAGGACTAAACCGCTGCGGATAGTGACTTAGCTGAGGACGTGGCCTAAGATCCGGCGACGCCGAGCCACACGATGAGGTGGGCGTGGCGGGAGCGGGTGGAGCCACTGCAGCCGGGGGCGGTGGTGTCCGATTGGCTCCAGCTGCTGCCAAGGCCAAGGCCGCTTGCTGGTTCGCACTGGCCAAGAATCCTGCAGTCAGCTGAGGCCATTGCTGTTGCCACATGCCCAGCTGAAAGGCGCTCAGGGGCGGGGCTGGCGGAGGAGGCGGCGGTGCCGCCGATCGTTGGTAGAGGTGTGGCAGCAACATCTCCGTGTACGGCGATCTTCCAAACATTTGCAAGTGTTGTCGGGCTTTTTCCAGAAGCGCCAAGGAAGCGGCATCCGCCTCCTGTGGCGTCAGCTGAGACATCAGAGGATCCGGAAAGAAACGCAAAGGAGCAGCTCTCATGTGTTGGTCAAAGAAGAAAGCATCCATGGGGTCCCTGGAAAGCAAAGCAATTTGATGGTTTATATATTGATTAAAACAAAGCTTGCAAAGACCCAAATTAAGTGACAATCGTCTGGAATTAGCGGCTAAACGCTATCGGCTCTCAAATTAGTTGGACCTGCGGACATTTCGAATGGAAAAGAGTTCTGCCAAGCAAGAGATCTGCGAGTGTGCTCAGAACCCGATGAGCAACTTGTTGCTGATGCCACTTCAGCCAGAGCAATAACATAATTACGTTGAAAGTAACTGCCAATTGCCGACGCTAAACAACAGGAACAACAACACCAGCAACACCAGCAACAAGAGCCACATTCACTCATTATTTTCGTGTTTTCATTTCATGTACGAATCGGCTTCAAAGTTAAAAGCACCGATCTGTAATTTACGCCACTTAAGCCGCCGCCGCGCCGGCTACAAAAGCAATGTTGCTGCTGCTGCAAGAAGTTGTAGCTGTTGCTGTTGCTGTTGCCGTTTTTGATGTTGCTGCTGGCGGCAGAGCATTTGCTGCTGCTGCTGCGTTGCTTTGCTGTCTTAATAGTCGCAAGACTTTGAAGTCGCTGTCGAAAAAAGGGCAGCAGCCCTTCGCTTAACGAAGAGTGGAAAAAGTGTTGCCTTTGGCCTGATCCTTTGGGGAGTAATGCCAACATGTTTCTGGCAAAATAGTTGTAGGAAGTTTTTCTGCTTTCCAAAATATCACAGTTTCAATCACTTTGTGAGAATCATAAAAATAGCCTTCTCTTTGTAAATCAGACATTCGAATGAACCTGTAATCATATAAGTATCAGCTTGATCCAATTGACCACATATGTTGCACGTTGCATGCTAATTGAAGAGCCGGCAGGAATCCGGGCCAAGACCGACACTTTCACACATTTTTGCTAATCAGCAGCAACTCGAGCTACTGTATCGACTTTACAGCTCAACAGGCCATCGTAAATTAGGCCATAAATCAGACATGATCCCATAAAAAAGCGAAAAACGGGGCCAACTACGGCAGTGGAATCTGCAGAATGGGGGAAACTGGAGAACTTACCTATCAAAGTCGGTGAGACGAGACGAATCGCGAAATCCTTTCGCAAACGGATTCGAATCGATTTTCAGTTTCGTAATCAATTGATTCTGATAGGCCGTCACGGCCGTGAACACGGTCTCCGGAAAAACGAAGGTTTTATGGTCCATATCCTGCAGCTCCTTGGGATTGCCGGGTATGCTCTGGCCATGGCTCAAACGGACCAAATGGATCCTGGGCTGATATCGGTGCATTGAGTTCAGCACGACCTGGAAAAAATTGAGACATACAAAAAAGGAATTCAGGGAATGCGAATGTTTGTTGTGCCCGGCCTTATAAAAAATGTACGCCCATAAAAGATTAGTCGCCGTTTGTTTTGACTGTCCTCGCAGGTTCTTCTCCTGGCTTCTCTCCACATCCACATCCTTTATGGTCGTGATAAAAACGGTAGCAGCCTCGTAAACAGAGCGTCGCCTTTTGGCTTTTGCTTTTCGTTTTTTGCCTTTTTTGACGCGGCCCAAGTTTGTTTGTATTTGCCACCAAATTGCCAACAATTTTCATTCATTTTTGTGCGCGCGCAATCCCATTTGCATATGTGCATGCAATGGCAACCCTGCCCTGGCTGACCCCTTTTGACCCCGCGGAGGTGGAAGACAATGCCAGAAGGGCAAGACAAGACGGTGGCGTCTTTATGTGCTTTTCCCGAGGCCTAAATTATTCAGAAGCGAGTGTGGAGATGCTTGGTGGGTTATGAAGTGGGAGTTGCATTCAACTCTATAACATTCTTTCGGAGTCTTTTCTGGGATCAAATTATATATCTTTATAAGACCTAACCCATACTTTTTTGCTGTACACTTGTCTTATCGACTGTAGTTCCTTTTCTTTCATTCAACTCACCTGTCCACTCTTGTCCATTTCGTTGTTTGTCAACTTCACCTTTTCGAAGGACACGACCTGCTTTCGCAAAGCCTCCGGGCTGATGGGACTATCTGGATGGGCGTAGATTCGGGCTGGGGGCGGCGGGTCAGCTTTGCCGGCCACCAGCCAGGAGCTGCGGTGATAAGCGTAGCGATACCTCCGCGAATCCAGCGGCACAATGTCCAGGAGCACAGCATATCGATCCGGCGGTTGAATTTGCCTCAAAGGACCCGAGAAACTCACTCGAACGGTGGGAAACATGCGTCTGCAAAGGGAAGGAATACCATTTTCATTAAACGAACTCGAAACCTAGGAAATCGTGAGCGATTTTTTTATTGCCGGCCATTGTGTTGCGGTGGCCAAAACAGAGAAAAGGTGGTGAGCTAACGTGGTATGTAAATAAGACGCATATTTAATTTTATGACTTTTAGCACGTTTTTGACACATTTCCGCAAGCGATGTCGTCGTTCTGGACGCAGGACGACCTCCCAGCAGGTGGCGGTGGAAAGGAAGGGGTGTGTACCGCCTCTTCTATTACCACCGAACTCCCAATTCAACTCGCGGTAGTTTCTATTTTTATTTGAGGCCCTGGCCAAGTGTAAATGACGTTAATGACCCAGCCTAGTTTTGTGTCATTTGTCTTTTAGGCCAAAAACAAATGGTTCCATTGTTCCTTCAACTTGATGTTGTGTTTTGTTAATTAGAATTAATAAGCTCGGAGTTAAAGGGGGAAATCTTTAAACAAATCAAACCTTTTTCATGGACTTTATAAGGACATCACGCAAATGCTGTTTGTAAATCTAATTAAATAATCTCTTGTTATGGCAATTCTCCTTCATCCTAGTTTAATGCAAGTCTTGTTTGTTTATTGTGTGTTTACAACCCATTATTGTAGGGGGGCGTGTTCAGTGTCACCATGATGTTTTCGGCCAGAATTGCCAACATCAGGTGACTAACTGTTATGGGCGAGTATTTAGCGCAGTCACAGACCAAAACGAGTCCCTGGAATCACACTTTTAATTGTAATTTGTGCTGTAAGCAGTTGTATTTTCAGTTTGCAGTTGCATGCCACAATTAGCACCATTGTAGCTGGCATTTAACGTGTTTCGCTTATCTCGATATCTGCACGGAGTAACTGACCGGCTTACAAGCTGCACTCGAGCCTGACCGCCAAAACCTCTAGAGCGGAAGCCGCCAAGCCGGAAGCTTCCATTTTGTTTTTACACCCAAATAAAGTTGGCTAAAAGAAGTTGTTTAAGAAGCATCGGATGGAAAAAGTGCAGTGGAAAAAGGGTTTCAATACGATGGATAGGATATCAAAATAATAAATAAATATAGTAATCGTTTATGGTCTCGGATCTTCAGTACCAATTTCTTCATCCTTCCTTTTTTATTGATATATATTATTTCTAATACTTCCAGTTTTTTCTCAGTATAGAATACGTTAACACTTCTCTTGAAGTTCTTGACCGACCTGCTAATATGCGCCATAAATGTGTGAACGCAGTTCGACTGCCACGCCCTGTTTTGATGGGCCAAGTCTAATACCGCCCCCGCTCTTATTTGTTACTTTTGCTGCGAGGCGGAAGTGTCGTAAATCATATTCCAGCATTTACATACATTTTACGAGTCCAAGAACAGCCCGCGGCCAGCAATGCCAAGGAAAAGCCACTCCCCACAACCACTTCTGGGGGATTCCGAATTTAGTTTGCCCGCTGGTCGAGCTTCTAAGTGTGGATTTTATGTATTTGTTTATGGGAAAATTAGGGAAATGGCTGTTACTCAGTTTTTTGGACCGCGGCGAGAGCTTAGGTGCCAAAGGTTACAATTATGAAGTTTACACACCATTTGCCATGGCCAGAAACCCTCTTTTGGGGTGGCTGGCTTTTCAATTAGCCGTGCCGAATATACATATAGGAAGGAATATATACAATATATGCTCGGATATACGGCAAATGAGCAGCCAATTCATTATCAACACCTTTGTTACAGCAAATTAAGCCGCAAGGTCTAAATTAATAAAATGCAAATTAGCCAACGATGAGAAGAACAAAGCGAAACACAACCGACCAACCCCCAAAAAAAATATTTCATGCACTCCATTATTTGTAAGAAACTATAACTTTGATCTTATCGCCAGCTGACAACACTCCCCCAGTCTCCAGTTACCAGTTCCCTATCTTTTATTAGTTGATTAATTCATAATTCAGGGCCTGCACCTTTCGGCCAAGTTCTTGGCCAAGAGGGGATTAACTTGTTCCGATATCTGTCTTGTCTTGGCCATTTCGGCTGATAAATGATTCCGTTCAGCTGCCCCAGCAGTATTAATGAAGTTGTGGAAATATTTTCAGGCTGATTGCGAGAGAAAAATATTAAGACCCGCAAGGGGTTGCAGTTGCACCATGAAAATCGCAATTGCCACGCATCCTCTGCAGCAGGGCTACTGTCCACAAAATATCCTGCAGTTGCAGTTAAATAGATCCTCGGCTAATATGCGTGAAGCGTTTGTCGCAAAATATTGACAAACTCTGAGCATTTTAGCCCGCTGGGCGAGGGGTCAATAAACAATTAACCCGCCTGTCCAACTGCTGACTAATCGGCCATTGTTCTTGGGTCGAGAAAAATGCCGAAAATGCCAACCTCAAAACCGCTGACAGCGTGACAAAATCGCAAACCACGTGATATTTTATTTCAACAACCGCAGAGTAACTCTGAGATAGGGATTCTGACCTGACCACAGGACAGGTAAAAGATCAAACTTTCTTTGGTTTTGGCTATGCTTGTAAATCATCCTAGAAGTCCTTTCTGAGTTCTGTTTTACCAAAATATGTTGACCATTTGAGGCGGTTCTTGTTCGCTTTTCACGGTTTCGTTCTAATGAGAGCCACGCATGCGCTTTTGCATGTAAAGGCAGAATTTTTGAAGCCTTAAAGGGGTAGAAGAAACCTTCAAAACTTACAAAAAATTCCATTCGTTGACGTTTAAATGTTTGCACATTATTGTAATTTTCTCACTACAAATTTCCTGTTTTATTCGAAGAAAAAAATATGAAACCCCATGACAGACTGCAGTGAGACATGCCACCAAACAGACTTCAAAGCCCGCAGTGGAATTTTTTTTGCAATTTAGAATGAATAAAAAGTCCCGCATTGCCACACCCACTTGGCCGGCTACTGTCCCGCCCCTTTCGTGGACATGTTTAGTTGGCAAACGACGTGCTGACATAGATGGATATCGGGACTCGGAATGGGAATGGGACTGGGAATTAGCCAGCTTTTCAGCTTCTGTTTCAGCTTTTTCCTCCTTTTACCAATTTTTTTTGCATTTGAGTTGCATGCGTCCGTCAAACCCGCACAAATGTAAATAAGCCGCGGCAAGTGTCGGCCGTTCATCGGTATCCTTTGACTAATTACAGGGCCCGAAACAAAAACAGAAACTGAACCAAAGTGAGTCCAGGAGTCAAGCCAAAAACACGAAACGAAATGGGGCCGGCCCGGGCCTCGGCCCAGAAGGCAAAGGACATGCAAATGTGTTGTTAGCGCGACAATCGGCAGCTATTACATTGCAATTTATACTTTGTGCGGATTTGGGGTATGGGGGCCAGAAAGTAAGCGAAAGGCCAGGAGCGAAAGGAGTAAATTTGTTAATGTGTCGTAAATGGGTGGAAGGGAGTACCCTTAATATTCAGGGGGCTATGAGGGGGATCTTCAGGGGCCGCCTGTTGAAGGCCAACAAAGGGTTAAGCAATATTGGGCCAAACAAACAAAAGTTGCCAAGCAAAAAAAATAGAAGCCAGAACATAAGGGGATAGTCGAATTGAAAAACTTTGTATTAACTTTGGAAAGCATAAGGTTGTTGGTTGATATACCTTAATTTACTTACTACATTTTATACTGGAAATATAAATAAATAAATTTGGTTTATTATCCTTAACCTTTAGCCCAATATACCCAACTTTGCAATCAGAATAAGTCAACAAACGCAGAAGGGAGCTCCTTCCTAACTACCACCTAGCGACTAATGCGCATTTCGCATGTTATCTGGCCAAGAGTGAGAAGAAGGCCAGAAATAAAGGAAAACAAAAAGTTCTTTGGCCCAAAACTGTTGTATTTCATGTTCGGGTTTCCTTATTCGTTTCGTTTTTATTCGAATTTCAGAGCTCCCCTTTCCGGCCACCCTGCTGCGAAATTCGCACGAGAATCGAAAATATCGTTAAGCCATAATTTCTTCAACTTTTGTTGAGTTGCCAATGAAAAGTCGTTTAACCCGGTGTTTATATTTACGTTTGTATACGAGTATTTCAGGCCTGGTTTTGCCAGACTATTTCCACTACCAAAAACCCAAAAACAGCTGACAGAACGAAATGCTTTTTGGGTTTTTGGTAGCTAATCGAAAATCGACGGCAAATTATTTCGATGCCTTGTCAATCAAATTTGCTGGCCAACTTGGCTTGATGTAAATGAGGAACTAACCAAAAGGTTGTTGATATTTTCCAGTTTAGATGGTGGGGCGTGCCGGGAGGCGGTGGTGGGGGCGTGGCTGATAGTTGATAGCCGATACCCGATACCCGACCCGATGTGAGCTGGAAATTGGGAGTTATGCCTTTTCGTTTGGGTGAAAGGCGCATTAAAGTTTTATTGATTATTCATTGGAGGACTTTTCGTGGGTAGCTCTGAGTGAGGCTTGATTGGTGGCCAATTGCCGGGGGCGGCATTATGGTTATGACCCGGACTGCCCCTCCTTCTCTCGCTGGCCAGCTTTTCTTCCTTGCGGCCCAACAGGCCTCTGGCAAATTGAATTCCATCGAAAGTTTAATGAAATAAAATGCATGTTGGTGATGCAAGTGGACCCAGGGTGATCGATTATCGGTACGTTTCTTTCAATCTACTCGATAAGTGAATATTTTAAATTGCTGGTGAATGTGTTTACCTAAATTGGTTTGCCTATGCCGATGAAATGAATAATTTCTTATCTTTAAGGAACAATTTTGAGGTTTCAGTTGTGGTTTTTCAGCGAAAAGGTCATCATAAAAAGAATTAAATGTTTTCGTACCACGATTTATAGAGCCCCCACCTTTTCCTCCCCAGTTTCCAACACACCATAACCCTGTTAGATCTTTAAACCCCTTTTAATTTATGCATTTTTACTGCCGCCATTGCACTCACCTGCCCGATTTGGTAATGATCATCTCAGTGCCCAATTCATGGAACTTATCCCATAGCTCCTTCGTCTCCAGGTGGCACTGGACGGGCGTGAGATCGTCGCAATTGCACGAGCCCTGGATCTTGGGCGTGGGCAGCTGTGGGCGTGGCAAGGGGCCAAGGGGAAGAAGAAGACAATGAAGAGGGGATTGAAGTAAGGCGCTTGCAAAGAAAGACATAGTTTCCCTTTGACTTACCTGCGCTGGCGAATCCTCCGGCGATAGGCGTTCGATTTCCTGGGGACTCTGCGAGGGCGGGGGCGGTGGCGGCGAGGGCGTGGCAGCGCATCCAGCTCCAGCTCCAGCTCGGGCTCCAGCTCCGGCCCCAGCTGCGGCAGCAGAACGCCCTCGATGGCTGCTTGATTTGCTGTTGCTGTGATTGCTGTTGCTGTTGCTGTTTTGATGATTGTGTTGGCGTTGCTGTTTGTTTGCTGTTGCATGGTGATGTGTCTGCTGCTGATGTTGCTGTGCAACACGCAATGCCTGACGCGCTTGCTGCTGCGCCTGCAATGCTGCTGCTGCTGCCGCCGCTGCTGCTGCGTTCGCCGTTGCTGCCGTGGCTGCTGCAGCTGCCGACGGCGTTTCCGAGTCGCTGCAGTCAACCACATCAACGTCAACATCATCGTCCACATCCTGGCCAGAATATCGCTCCACAGATGCGGGACCTACCGTACACGTTAAGAAAATGGAATTCCATTAAATAAATAATAGGTAAATGTATTCTTAGGTATGAAATTCTGTTGAATAAAATGAATTGCAATATAAAACCATATTTTGTTATTTCTGGGAACAATCCAAAGGGGGTTATACAAAAGACTAACCTCATATTTAAGCCCAATTAAAGTCAAGATTTATTTTCTGTGCTTTGCAAAGAAAGACATCAAAGTGGCTCGTTAATGTGGGAGTTGCTGCCTGGGCTGCAACATGTTGCATGTGGCCGATGACGAGTCGCTACAGCATCGCGAATCGAGTGCGCGACCAGATGCGTTTTACAGATTACGCCAAAAATTCAATTATTTGCACAAAATGCTATTTCATATGTTAATTTCGCGTGTATATTGTACGAGGCTGGGTGCTCTATGGCATTGCAATTGCCAAATGGAGAGGAGGCATGAGGAATGGGGCATGTGGCCGAGACGGGGTGGCAGGCTAATGAATGCATCTGTTGGCGCTTCTGTCTCTACCCAATTATGGCGTCTAAATAGTTTTGCGTACACAACCGAGCGAGATGGGCGAAAACACGTAAATATATGTATTTATATACGCGATTATATATACGCGATCTGGGCTTTGCTTGTCATGTATTGCCAGCCATGTGGCCCGCCCCTGGACTCCCCCGTGAATTCAAATAGTCTTTGATTATTTTATTGCCGCGCATTTGCCGCAATTATCAAGTCATCAACGTTGCATTGTCATCAATATATAATTTATATAGCAGAAAAAAAACGAGCGAAAAAATGTGGAAAATATAGAAATGTAATACAGCTGCTACACTTTTTCAGCGGAAAAATTATGGATTGAATATGGAAAGAATACGGTAGCAGGAGAGAACATTACAAAGCAATCGATTAATTGTGTTTTTATAGAGGCCGTTGTGAGGTTTTATGGAATTCCAGATCCAGTATAGGATTATAATCTTTTCTACTTGAAATCATTCCAATTTAATATTTTTAGAGAAGCAGGATGCTATATTTTCTTATAGGATTCATTGCCTTGGCTTCTGATAATAAAGCCTATAACTTCTGACTAAAGTTAAACCCTTTTCGAAGACTACATTTTCCGGATAATCAAAACAATATTAAATAAGATTGTAAAATACCAAAAAAATACCTTGAACTAAAGAATAACCTTGTCTATTTTATGGCTATATGTTAACCTAACTAGAATCTGTTGAAAGATTCAAACTATTTTTCATGATTAACCTTCCAAGATCTTATATAGAAATCCTACCGAAACTCTCGATTAAAAGAACGAATATGGCAAGGAAATCCCCTCCAACACCTAACGATAAAAACGAATGGAAATTACCATCTATTCATATTTAGTATATATTCGAAATTCTAGAGTTGGGGCAACTTCGGATTACTTTACTCACTCAGACTCCGCTCGGAAGGTTCGCGGCTGCTCGGGGCGTTTCCGCCGCGCGCCATAATCGCCGCAATTGAGAAATCCGTGGCGAAGGAAATGTTGTGCTGATGCTGCTGATGGTGCTGATGATGATGATTGTTCAGCGGATGATGATGGCTGCCTCCGCCGTTGGCGATATTCGCGGCTGCCGATGCGATTTGTTGTTGCAGCTTCGATTTGAAATTCTGCGTCTGAGGAGGCGACGGCGGCTGCGTTTGTTGGGGCTTCGTGTTGGCCGGCTGGTTGCTCAAAAGCATTTTCGGGCCTGATTTGTCCGTCTTCGAAGGGCCGGACTTTCGACCAATATGTTTGTGTCACACTTTCGAATCCTTATATTGTTGACAGGCTGACAGATTTTTTAAATTGAATTTCAACTCCTTAACTTATTTAATTTTATTCACAGAGTATTTTATTGGCTTCTTTTTTGATTTATTTTATATTGTCAACTGATCAATTTTTGTTGAAACACAAATATATGATAATCGAAACTTGCAAGATTATTTAAATTATATTTTTTAAATAAATAAATATTGTAATTTGTGAGGTTTTTCGCATTTCGACTGCTACGCTTTTCCAAACACAACGACTTTGCGACTTTACGCCCGTGTTTTTGTGCGGCCGTGCCGGAATGAAAAGAGACGGAAAGGAATGGATTCCGAAGCGCCGTCGCTGCTTCACAGTCACGCAGCTGACCATTGAATGAATCCCAATTCGCTTTTCGCCATGTAAACGCCAAAAGCGCCAAAGCCAAAGCCAAAGCCAAAAACGCAACGCAAAAATCAACAACAACAACAGCAACAGCAAAAGCAACAACTATTGCGGCGGAGGCGGCAGCGTTGCCGGCAGAAACGCTGGCAGAGGCAGCGGCTGACCCCCAAAACGGATAACAACAACAGCTGATGTGTCTTACGGCAAAAGGTTTTCAACACCCAGTACGTAACGTAGCGAATGTGCCGGCAACGTAAGGCATAACGTATCCGCCCCGTCCGCCCGAGCGACAAAAAGTGTGTAACAAAATTACGTATACGTCGCGTAAGCCACCGCAAGCTTAACCGCAGGCGAAAAGGAACTGTTTTCAATTATGACGTTGAGCGATGGGTGTGCAAGCAGGATGCACATATCAGCGCATTCCCATGCTGCAAGCAGCGACGTCACCGTCTACGTCGGCGTCGGGGCATTACTCATTTCCATTAGCATTTCCCTTTCCCATTTTCCAATTCGAACACATTCCCATGCACTCAAAACTGTTTAGGCCATAAAAGAAGCGTTAGTGTGAGCGAGTAAACCGCTGTATGCCATTTGAGTGAGAGCGTTTGAGCCAACTTCCGTCTCTTTTCCGCCATGAAAAGAGAGAGAGAGCATGGCAGACAAGTTCATAAATTCGTCATTTTGTTTTTGGCTGTTGACAGTTCCCGCATTCGTTGTTGTTGTTGCCATAGCGAGTGTATGTGTGAGAATGAGTAGCAGTGTGTTAGTGAAATATGTATGGCATAAGGGTGTGTTCTCTGCGTTTCTACCATTCCCTCCAACTGTTGGCTTGTTCCGTTTCTATTTTGTATCGTTCCGGTATTCACCAAACCGAATTGAGTGAAAACCAAATGAGTGAGTTAAAATATTAGAGTGATTTGTGGATTATATTTTTTGATTTTTCATTTATTTGTAATTTATAAAAATTAATAAGAGAATAAATAAATATTTAACTCTTCCAAAAATTGCTAAAAATACAAATAAATTTACAAATTGCTTCAATATACTAATAGATAATATTGGAACTCATTAAAAATTAATGGAATATTGGAAATTTCCACTAATTTGTTATTCTTTCATCTTAAAAACTTTACTGTATTTTTCCAAAAAGAAAGCAGGACCCAGCAAGGACAATGCCTGACGTACCGACTTATCTGAGAAAATGTCTCCTCGGCGATCCCCCAATTGTAAAATCATAATTGAATATCTGTCTTCCTGTCACTCCCTTCGCCAGCCCTCCCACCGGCGTATGTAAATGTTTTTAATTTAAATGTTTGCTTAAAAGAAACAACAAAAGATGGACGAGAAAAAATGCGACGATGGCGTGTGAACGCACCAGAAAATTATAGACCAGGGAAAAAATAGGGAACCGAAGAAACCGGGGAAGGGGAGGGTGTTGGGTGGTGCCACCATCTTGTTTCCCTCCATCAGACTTTTTTCACAATTCGTCAGCTGCGCCCTTCGTCCTCACAGGATGATGTCCTTTTTATTTTACACTTAAAAACAATATGGTTAAAAATATATATAAGATAGGTAAACATTTTAAATTGGAAAATTAATTAAAGTCCTTTTTCTCTGCCATAAAAATATAATTCTATAAACTTACCCAATATTTTTTCAATGTGTTTCCTTGGTCCTTGGTCTTTGGTGCTGCGGTTTCATTTGCATGCGTTTCGTGGTTGCCAGCCGATGTGGCGCACAATTGAGCCACTAATGGTGATGTTGATCGGTGGAGGGAGTTGCTGAGATAGGCGGTGGCAGGGACTCAGACAGGGTGGGCCCTTTTCGTTCCTTTGTTTGCTTTGTCGCGGCTCGGTGACAATTTTTCAATGATTTGTTTCCTGCCTTGAAATCTCATTTGCATATGCCACCATATTTTTTCAACTTTCCAGGTTTTTTTGTGTGCTTGGCGCTTTCCTCCTTCCATTCCAGCAGCTCCCTGCTCCTGTTCTAAATATTTTTAGGGGAGTAAAAAATGGCAATCGCTTTGTTTGGGCTTCGTTGTTGGTTTGTTCCTTCTGGTTAAGGCAATTTGAAATTGATTTAATGAAATTAAGAGGGCGTGTTTTCTAAATAGCCGTTTTTTAAATAGCTTTCTGGCTATTTTCATAGGAAATTTTCACTCTAATGAAGTTGGTAAGAGAGTGGATATCTCATTTGAGGTTAATTAGAAAATGTAGACATTTTTCAAAGCAAAAACAGTAAAAAGAGGGGGAAACATTTGATTGAAATAGCCTTGTTTTTCCTTTTCTTTGG
Organism: Drosophila vallismaia; assembly: GCA_035047325.1. Taxonomy (NCBI): domain Eukaryota; kingdom Metazoa; phylum Arthropoda; class Insecta; order Diptera; family Drosophilidae; genus Drosophila; species Drosophila vallismaia. The sequence continues at coordinate 18,170,238 of JAWNPU010000090.1, read as the reverse complement.
TGTATTTGCATAACTTCCCGTCCGGATAAAATCAAAACAAAGCACTTCAGTCTTATTTATGAACAACCTTACCCAAATATATGACCAATCCAGCCTAGGATATGGGAAACTTTTGCAATACCGAAGAAATATTGAGGGATAAGGTAAACCCAATCAGCCACATATCCGATTTTCATTGGATGCGATGGAACATTTCTGCTATAACCGAAATTTTTGTTTACGCTTTGACGGGATTACGGCAAAGTCGACAGCCGCAGAATGGATCCATTCAGATGTTTTTGTTTTGCCAATGTATCTGGTGGTGCTGTTGCTGTTTCTGTTGCTGGCTATTAGTTTTTATTTGGGAAATTTCACTATTTTCCTTGCGTTTGCTTCTTTTGCCTACGTGCACTAAATGGCCAATAAGCGGACAAGCGGGCAAGCGGGCAGGCGGGGCAAAAAAATGCTGAAACTAAGCCGCTGAAGCCGTGTCAGGACATGGCCATCTAAATGCACATGGCGGCCATATTGTGCCAAAGGATATATCAATTTTATTGCCGCCCGAAATCGAAACAAACTGAGCCAGGACAACATGTGTGCCTAGATTTGCTTCACATTTTTTCCTCCTCTTATTGTTGCATACAAATTGCGTAGCAAATTGTTTTGTTTTTTGTTTCTTGTCGACTTCCAGCAGCCTTAATCCTTTGCGCCAAGGCAAACAGAAAAATAATAATTGCAAACAATTGTGTTTTATGGCCGGGCATCCTTGAGAGAAGTGAAGAGAAGTGCGAGCGAAGCGTGTCACCTGAAGGCAGGTGCGGCCCAAAAGCCAAGGACACCGGCAATTATCCTTGGGCGAGGGAGTCGCAGATGAGCAGAGCAAATCAATTACTCCAAAGGCAAGAGAAATGCAACGATATCTCTGCCTAATTTGATTTCATTACCGCGCCCACGACTGTAAAAAATTGTGCACTCGAAAAATAAGATACAATTGCTTATATTTGGGTCAAAACGAAGAACTTAAAGCTTCATTTCTTAGCTCAGTGTAGACAGAGAAAATCCTTTTGGCCATGTCCAGGGCGGAGCTGTGCGCGAGCTTAATGCGAAAATTAATCGAATCGGGATCGAAGCTGGCTAGCAGCTCTGGTAACGCCTCCCAGCTGCGGCAGAGCAACTTGCAACTTGCAACTGGCAACTTCCAACCGAAACTAGCAACATTCCCAAGCACCAACTACCGAAAGCGTTGAAAACACTTTGTCGGCTCACAGATGCGTTGATAATATGGTAAAATTGGCAATGAAGCACGCCCACTGTTGCCACGGACCCTGAACCGCGTTCCAGATGCAGATCCCCGATAAGCTCAGATGCAGATACAAATGGATAGGCTGGAGAAGAGAGAGATACAGAGATACACGGCCAGCGTATGCAGATACATTTGTTTTGGCCTCACGACTGTTTCCTGCCACATGGTAATGGTAATTGCCACGTCAAATGTGCTAGCAATGCGGCAAACGTTTCTATCCGATCTGAAAGATCCCCCGAAGATTAACGATCTTCGGTTTAAACCACATCCTGGCTGACGGAATCTCAGCCTCCCCAGTTTGGCGGAGAAGATCAAATGCTGGAGGAGCAATTGAAATTATTATTAACACGCGTTCCGTTTGCTGTCAAAATTTATGAGCTCAACTTGCAGCAGCAATTGTTGATGCTGTGCCTCCTGTCGATGATCAAGTTGAGGCAGTTAATTGCTACACAGAGGGAAATTGGTGAGATAATTCTAAAAATAATGAAACTATTTTGTGAATTCTGTCTAGAGATGGACATGATTTTTCTCCAAGTGTCAAAGCTGCAAATTACTTGTTCAACATAAACAAAACGGTTAGATCAAAGAAACCAAGAAGAACCTGGCAGAACACTAGCTGCCGTATTCTCCAGAGATGGGGGACAGAAAAAGAACCGGAGGTGGGCAAAGCCACACACCGAGACAATCATCAATGGGACGAGAAGAATGTGCCCACATTCAAGCCACCCACACGATGAAGAGCTCAGAGAACTCGTCTTGAGGCTTATTAAATATTAATAAATTGCCATCGAATGACTTGGAGTTGGATTTCTGGAAAGAGGGAGGGGAAGTCCCTGCGTAAAAGAGATCTTAACAAAACCGAACAATGGAACCGGCAGACACAATGTCAGCTCGACTAGTCAGGTTAGATTCTATTGTGTTGGAAAGTCGAGAGACACAGGTTGTTCTTGGCCAATAAAAATAAAAATCTCTTGTCATTGTCGCTGTCAAAACTGTGATCACACCTTGCTGGCCCATTGTTGTTTGCCATGTGATTAATGCGATTTATATCGCAAGGACATCCCATCCCGATACGGATCCCAGGAAAACGCCAAGCGGAAAACAATGAAAATCTTGACAAGCCCCGGAGAAGAATAAAAAAAAGTATTATTTGGAGGAGAACCTGACTTGTTGGAAGCTGACTGCCTCACAAGGTGTGAAAGATCAACGAGGGAAGAGTTCTCTCCCCCGCATTCTTAAACGATATTTGTGCGTGGGATATGCAAGGTGATCTTATCACTGCCAGAGACACTCTGTCTCCGAAGAATCGGGAACCCAAGATCCCGGCGAGAACAAGGCGACGCTGATTTGTCTGGCTTGGGATTCTCTGTCCTCTGTTCGTTCTTTGGTCTTTCCTAGAAGCTACAGGAGAGGCCTTCGCCATCTGCATTTTTGTGTTTCCAAGACCATGTCGATGTCGATGGCGATGTCGATGTCGATGTCGATGTCATGACAGTGCGAAGTTTACCAGGAACCAATCATTGCCGGGCGCCTATTGCAATTAATCACAGGGCGGTGCAAAAGCTCCGACTGATGGCCGCCAAACACGCTCTCGGATGCAGGCTGTGCAAATTGCTGTCACTGCACAGTGGCTGGAATGGTATAATTTTTACTTTAAATTCATAGAACAATGTTCTATAAAGAAGAAGGCTTACAAGTGCCACATATCTTAAAGTTTATTAATATCAGAAAACCACAAAAAAACAACTACGTTAGTCCTTAGAAATTTAAAAATTCTATTCTATTGACTTGGGAGAACTATACAAATTTGTATGCATGATTCTTTGGGACAAGCTTGAGGCTTAGATTCGAGTAAATTATTCTGTTTTGAATCCACAGTTTTCAAGCTGGATGCGGAGGACGCCGCCATCTTGGCAATGGCCACCAAGTCAGCGACAATTACGTGGAACACACGCGTTGACATGCAGCACGCGATGCGGATATGAAAGCCATGCAATGTGTGCATAAGCCTATATCCCCGGCTCCCTCTCTGCACACAAAACCCCTCTAGAGCTCCCAAAAATCTCAAGCCAAAAGAATCAACCTCAACCTGTCAATGGCAAAATTACATGGACTGGGTTGGTCCGACAATGCGATCGGGGCTTGGCTTGGCCCTTGCGACAAAAAAGATGCAATCCGGGCCAGGCCGCTCCAACTCGAATAGCTCAACTGGCAACAGGGAGGGGCGTTCGCCACGCCCACCATTGAGCAGGTGCAACCCGCAATTAACTATGGCCGAGTTCGTGCGCGACATTTGCTTTTTGTCATGTTTTTGGTGTGTGGGCAGACCCCCCTTGTGACGGCAGACCAATGCAAAATGAAGCTCTAAACTTTAACAAATTCACGCAAGCAATTTTTCATTTCGGATTTTTTAGTATCGTATTTTCTGTTTTATGGCAATTATACTCGTATGTATTTGCTGGGATTACGTGCCTGGCAAGGAAAACAAAAGCATTGCCCACGAACCTCCTCCAAACAAAAACAATGCAACCATCCACCAGGTGACAATATTAATTTTTTTCGCTGGCAAAGTTGAACGTGTAATTAGAGCGAAAACGGTTGCCATTTCGATAATTTTGGGCTTTGTTTATAATGCATTTGTGCAGAGACGTCAGAAAACTATATATTTTGGGCCATGTACTGTCTGTAAATAACCCTCTAATTTAATTGCCAACTCCACCCCTGAATCATATTATTTAGAGAGTTACTGTCATATAACGAATCTACATTTGTCATACAATGAACGCCATTGGAGGAGTGTAAATGTGCGATATGGGGCGGCCATTACGGCTTAAAATACTCGAATACAATATAACCATCATATCCGAGGTTTGATAATCATCATTTGGCCTAATTGTCGTCTGGTTGCCGCTTTGTTGCTCAATCTAATTGCTTGCGTCTCGACCAATATGAATAGTACTTAGATTAGAGGCTAACTATTCGAAAAGTATGACTATTGTTGCGAAATTGCTAGAACATATTGTTGTGACGATGCTTGTAAAATCAATTGGATAATGCAATTGAACAATTGTCGTCACACAAACAGGAAACAGTAGTCATTATCTAGTAGGGTATTGCTATCCAGCATCAAGGGTATTAATTAACCGGTTAAGGTTAGTTTAAAAACTGGAAATATTGAAAACTTGCTTGACAAAGATTTCTGGCTTTTCCATTTCTGTCCCTCGAAGGCGTCAAATTACCTAAAACATTGGAAAATGAAAATCGCCCCTTGATGTCCTGTCCATATCCCTGCTAATCGAATTTTGATCCAGGACTTTGTGGCCTGAACCGCGACAAGTGTCGCAAAAAGTGCGCGAGACATTTAGACAGCTGCCAGATGCAATTTCGCGGCTCGGTCTAAACAAAAACTTTGCACTTTGCGGTCAAAATAATGCTTTGGCTGCCACCTAATGACACTCCACTTGGGCGGCAGATGTCCTTCCGGGAAGGGAGCAGCTCAGAGCCCGGATCATGCCATTGGTGCGGTTTCGCTAGTAAAGCAAATCTCCCCCGCCTCGACCTGACGTTTATATTTGTGGCAGTCAATGTGATTGATGTCTATGTCTCCAGTTCTGGCCTCAAGCCTCGCTTTTGGCCCTGTTCGTGTATTAAGTTGTAAAGTCATTTTGTGACAGCTTTATGAGCCAACATGTGACGCGTCCTGCCAGGACTAAGGATGGCTCACAGCACTGAGGAAAGAAATTGAAGGACTTACATATCTTTTTACGAGTAATCTTTGCAATCTGTAATCTTTGTTTCTTTCAAAGAAGTTGGTGTTAAAAACTAAAAAATATTTAGGAAGGAATTTAAATTATATTTTAGGTATCCTTTTAATATCCTTATTTTTATCAGTGTTTTGACAAAAGTCATGGGTACGCCACTTTGGTGGCTTAATCATTTTCTTGGCAGCGACAACTATTTTGGCCAAAAACTAATTTGAAGTTCCTGGCTGTCCCGGCTCGCAATTTCATTTACAAATATGGCAGGCAAATGCAAATGTCGCTCTATGAACTCGTCCTGCCGTGATGTCCTGGCCATTTCCCCTTGGTCCTAAGCATTCGCTTGTTTGTCCTTTGTTTGCATTTCGTTATTGTCTACATAGCAGAAATCATTGTCATTTCCACACGCAAAAGTCATTTGGCACATGTGACACCCTTTTCTGGCTTAAATTGCTTTGCCTGATTTTTTTCCCGGGCCCGGATTGGTGGGTGGCTGAAACGGACAGGAGATGGGGTTGTCACAGCCGCTGTTATCCGTTATCCTTTGCCTTGGTATCCTTTCAAACCGTGGCAACATTTGCACATGCATTTGTAGTCAATATTACACGCTGGCAGAAATATTTGCCTAAATTAAGAGCTTTCTCACAGAATGGTTTTTATTGCACTCCTTCCAATCCAATTCTTTTTTTTTTGTATTTTTTTTGCTTTAGTTCAATCAAAGTCTACAACCCACTAACAATCTGACTGCTAACTGCTTTTTCTTAACGCTCTGGTGGAGTTTTATTAACCCAGTTGAAGTGTTCTCCATTCAGTTTTGGTTTGCGTAAATTGCGTAGAAATATTCGAATGTCAATTTGCAAAATGCCGAGAGCTGGGCTTAAGAAAGCGTGTCCATTTGGCAGGCAAATTAAAAAATATATATATAGATCGAGGAAAAGTGTTTGAAAACAACAAACCAGTAAAGAGTTTTATTCCTGCAATTGCCATGGAATGATAGAAAACTCTCAAGCATTCTTATAGTTATTTTTATTATGAAAAAAATAACATACAAGTATTTCCACTCCTAATCGTTTGACCATCGAATGTCATATTCTGCAAAACTGAATTCTGGATAAAAAAAAGTTAAATATGAAGGAAATAAACTTTGGGATAGAACGTGGCGGCCATAAACTAAAACTTTGGCAATGCTTATCTGCGGAGAAATTGTGGATATGCAAACAACGGACAGCAGAGTTTTCAAAACTTAATGTGATTTTCTATTTATGGGATTTTTTCCCCAAGCCACTCCCTCCCAAACACACACGTCGTCTAATCCGGCATATGGACTTGCGTTAAACTTTCTGCAGCAGTAAGAAAAAATGAATCCTGCCCCTCACCCCACGTGGTTATGTAAATCCTGAAGAGATAAGGCGTTGGAATAGCACAATGACAGCCGCAGGAATTGACCAAATGGCCGGGACAGGGCAAAAACTTGAGGGCTTTTAGGCCAGGAGTTGGAAGCTGAAAAGAGGGTTGGGGCCATGTGAGGGATACACGTAAAGTTATTTCATAAGTTTAGCAAATCACGAACCCGAGCTACAAACAACCACAGTAAAGATCTCCAAAAGATGGAGTACAGTCTTCTCTCTATAAACGTAGAATATTTAACAACATTTGAAGTTTTAATAGAAAGTGAGGAGTAGCAAAGGAGGAGTTTTAGGGAAGAATATTATCTTTCAAATATTATTAAATCTCTTAAAAATTTATATTGAATTTAGAAAGGTTCCACTCTAACCCAAAAATCTTCTTTTTGCAACTGCTTATTGGTCCAGACACGGGTCGCATATGTTATTTGCGATGGTGGGTGGTGGGGCATCCTTGTTCTTGTTATTGCTGCGGTGATTTAACATAAAAAGGTAAACAACAAATGGACACCGGACTGAGGGGGAAACTTTTGTTTTATTAGTTTTTCTTTTGTCCCGAGCTGTTTTATTATTAGAGCAGGACACTGCCCATTCGCATGACTTGCAAGTTTTCTGCTGACCAATGTCGTAATGGCAATGGCACGATTAGGGCGATATCCCTGAGAAGAAGAAGGAGAAGGAGGAGGAGCAGTCCTGCCGCCTGTCATGCGTTCAATTTCGAAATGGTTTCGCATAATTTGCAAGACACCCAAGTCCAAGTCCAAGGATCCAAGTCCTGCGGACCATTTGTGCTCAAAACTGCGTACGAAATCCATTTCAAAATTAGTTTTTCCTTCATCTTTTCCTTTCGTTGATATCGTGTTGTTGTGTGGTATTTTATGACAAATTTACCTGATTTGATTACATTCGGCTTGGGTAGTTTCATTTTTTGTTATTCCGGATTTAGGCAACAGCTTAGGCGCATTAGAGAACTGCTTTTTTTCTGGGAAAATGGGGCAGAAAGGTTTATGTTTCTGCAACAGCTTGAGTCAGTGGAAGGCTTAAGTGGACCAGAGCTTGTCAAAGAAAATTAAATCAGAAAATAGTCCAAATATATTAGCCTTAAGGATTTGGTTTTCCCACTCATATGGTATTCACTTCAGGCATTCAATACTCCACTGAAAACCATCTTCAACTTCCAACAGGAGTTCACAAATTCACGCCAAGTCACCTGAAAATCAGCAACAGACCACCCAGACCCATTGACACCAGACATCGGACAGGGATCACTGTACAGTGAGTGATCGCCTGCTAAGCCAACCAGTTACCATATAAAGCATTTCCAAGTGACTTCAGACTGAAGTTTGGGCATTCATATATCAGTTTCATAAGCATTCGTCATGGCTGCTTAATGAGACCCGAGTTGAGTGAACGAGGAGGCTATAAAACCGATATATATATTTATTTAAAGGCATAATGCTTACACTGGAAGAAATGTAGTGAATAACTCTTATAAGGAATCTTTTCTTTATGCATTGCATATTCCATTTTTAAACATTTTTTGCCTTTGTTAGCATTTGGCAGTTGGAAGCTGACATAGCGTTGATTGACGTCTCGAACTTAAATTTCTTACCGGTTTTTTGTTTGCATATTTTATTTTGTGTCGTTTCGGTTTGGTTTTTGTGCTGGATCTTACTGCCAACAGTTGGCTAACAGTCATGATCTTGGCTCGGGGCGTAGCATATTAGTCAAGATCTTCTCCTCACTTTTCACGCTTATTTCTCCGATCCCCAGTCCGAACTCGGGGTCCATCTCGATCTCGATCTCGATCCCTCATCTGCGGCTACCGAGCCGCCTGACATTTAATTCTCGCTTAATCACTGTCCGGCAAACGGTATTCCCGGAGCAGCAGTTTCCTGCTGTTTTCCGCTGCTTCACTGCTTCGACATGTGCCTTGAAGTTGACAGGATCAGGACTTATTAATAACAAGCCCAGTCAGCCACACATGCCCCGAGCCTGTCAAATGGGGAATTTCATGCCCGCTCGAAAATCGTATCAGAAATTGAAAAGAAAGGAATTCAGGCAGGATGAAAGTCACAGAAACGAAAGAAGAAATGCGCCCACGAGTCGTTTTGATAAATTAGGCTCATTTGTTGGCAAGTCGCGGTCAAAACAAAGGACAATGCGATAAGGATACCTAAATGTGGCGGGAAACGGAATAAATTAAAAAGATGGGCTCTTTCAAAGGTGGATTTTATTTAATTCCAAAAAGGTGCAGCTACCGACTAGTTCGAGGGGCTTAACCCCCATCTGGTTATTGTGTTCTTAAAACTTATACCATTAGACAGAGTCTTAAAAAGTCCTTATGCCACCCACTTTGTTATTAAAATGTGTTTTTACTGGAAACCATTATCCCTTCAAGATCGTGCCAAAAACAGAGCCCTTCATTGTGCAGAGTGATAAATGAATGTGGCATAAGATCGGGACACTTTGTTTGCTGAAGTACCCAAACCCAGAAACCCTAAACAGAAAACCACAATATGCCACAATGGCAGATTTTCAGCTTTTCAACGAACCGAAAATAGGACAAACCCGACTCGATCGAGTGACTTTTTGCCAGTTTAACACCTTTTGGCATTTTTACATTTTTACAATACCTTCTCGTTTGGCAAGCTGGGTAAATACGGAACAAAAAGTCACAAACAAGTTTCACGTGAATTCTCCGGGGTCTGCCAATGGGAATCCTCTTCTATTTGCACTAATGAGCAAATGCAATAAAATCGAGCAAACAAAACGCAAACAAACCCTGCAATTGTTTGGTCCTGCTGACTGCAATTGTTGTCTAACCACACGGAATGCCAACACACCAAGGACCAAGGACGATGACGATCCTTTATTTGAGGGGAGTGACAGATCTCGGGGAGATCTCTTTTGAATGTGTGCTGGAAAAATGACTGTTTATGTTCTCGCTTGGCTTGTGAAGTTGCTCGTAAATTATCCACCCGGAATGGGAGCAACGCCGAGAGTCCTGTCAGTTGGCAGCTGTGGTCCTATCTCAGCCTTAATTAGCAGGGTCCTATATTGTTTTGACACCGCCTCAGCATCAGCCTCAGTTTCAGTTTCTGTTTCAATCCCAGTTCCAGCTCCAGTTACCGTTGCCCGAGGGATCGAACATCCTTTTCGCTGTTTTTCACTGTTTTCTCAATAAGCTGGTTCTCTTTAGGCCCGATTCGCGTGCAAATCCCGCTCGAGCAGTTCCAGGCCCGCCTCCTCCTGCCTATTTATGCGTTGACTTTTGCCTATAGTTATGGCTCGCACATTACGCCGATTAGAGTGCGGCCCGCTATAATTACCAACGACAACAACTTTGACGACGACGTTCATGGGATTCTCGACAGCTTTAACTGGTCTTGAAAAGTTCTATTACATTTCAAGGATTTTAAATACTCTTCAAATGCACATAAATTTTACTTTTTTAAGCCCAATCCTTTGGAAACTGTTCAAGAAAACCTCATAGTTTTTGGACAATACCCAGAATTAAACGTAGCCAAGTTAATGAGAAAAGTAATATACTTCTAGAACCCCATCAGCCCACGAAAATTGACTAGCGGTGAGCTGCAGACAAATTTACAGCGCAATCAAGGTGCAGAACCTGGCCAACGTTGCGCTTTTCGGTGTGGAGCAGTCTTTGTGGTTAGCCTGCCGAGTGGTGCGGACTTGGAGAGTTTAAGATTAAACACATTTTGCATTTAATTTGCCATAATTATGGCAGTCAAAGGGGTTGGGCGGCGGGGCAGTCAGGAGGCAGCCGGCAGCCGTTGATGGCGCCAAATTAAGTTGTAAATGAAGTTTTGGCGTCGCTCCGCTTGCACCACCAGGCGTCAAAATATGTGGTTCTCCGGCGGTGGTTGCATGCATCCAGTCGGTGACCACCACCACCACCATCACTCACCAATTCTAAGCTTGAAAACGCAACTTGGGCTCCACAATTTTCGGTTATTAATTTGACTTTGGTTGCTCGGTGTTCGTGTGAGTTATTTTCGGTCGGTTCAAAATTAATGTTGCCCAATTAATTTGCGCCACTAAACGTTTTTCTGTCTCTGCGTGTTTTTTTTATAGTTTTTTCTCTGGTTTTTAATTTATGTGCGATTGGTGTTCACTGACCAGCATGCAAGTGGCACTGGGGCCACACACATCTGGGGGTTTCTCCTATTTTGACGGCTTATTTTGGTCACGGATCTCGGCGGAGATAAAGCGCTTTTTGATAGGTGTGTAAATGTGCCAGAGGAAATATGTGGAGTAGACCTCCAAGTCCAAGGGAATCGCTTATTATTTATAACCATAAAATAGTCATTTAATCACTTGCTTAACTTTCGTGGGATGTCAGATAAAGGTAATGTTGAGACAAGGTTTGAATTTAATCGCTTTACTGTTAATAAAAAAATTGCATATTTTTATCCTGGCCAACATACCATTGAATCGTTAATTTCAGCACTTTGGCTCTTCATTATGCACTGACAATTACCCATGAGTATCCATTTCAATGCTCCACCAGGAGGCCACTCGTGTGTGAATGCAATTGTGAACTGGAATTGCAACTGGGATTGCAACTGCGATTGCGATTCCGAATGTTAAATGCATTTTTCAACACTCGAGAAGAAAACTTCCTCTGCTGGAGAAAACCTGTTAATTATTAACAATTTTGCCAGCCTGCTGCGTGACCGTAATTAGTTTCATTTCCATTGAAAAGCTGCGGCAATTAAAAAATAAATACACAGAGCCTCGACACACGCATATTGCACTTGGCAAAATGAAAACTGCAAAGTGTTGCCAACTTAGCGTACAAAATTATGACACACACCCGAGATACCGTCAAGAGAGAGATCCATAAAAGCCAACTCCATGCCATATTCCATATATATGCCATTGAATCCGAGGAAGTGGCCACAGGTCGGGTGTGTCGAAAGTCTGCCAATTAAAATTCAAATTGCATTGCAACGGAATTAATTGCAGTGTGTCATAAAGCGGGTATGCAAAAAGGTTCGGGGTTCCCGAGTGTGTGGGAAGTGACCTAATTATGGCTGAAAGAACGGACTGTAAACGCTCGAGGGACTACAGTAATGATTCGCTAATGTTTGCTTTCAGTCAGGTGTCATGGAGAGAAATTGTATTCTCATATGAGCCTATAACCTTTTATTAAATTGTGTATTCTTCTGCATAATTAGGGACTTTGTTCGGTTGGAAACTTTTCTTGTATTTTAGATTGTATTCTTCACACACATCTTTACGCATAAACACTTGGCGATTTGTTTCACAGCAAATTGAACAGCGATATCCTTGGCAAGGATACCCCAACCAAGATACTTAAGCGCTGCATGCAAAGCAATTTAGCTGAAACAGCTGCGTCCTTCCAGCGCCACGTTCAACATTTATATCGAAACAAATCCCTTCCGCAAGTTTATATAAAAAAAAATGAGAAAAAGAAAAATATGCAAGAAAAATCCAACATAAATGAAAAGTGGAAAAAATACAAATAATAAAGTTCGCTTGTCAGTTTAGCAGCCATTTTGCGGTTCCACGGCAACTTCTCCACCTGCCCTGCCCTGCCCTGGGCCGGCCTTCCCATTTTCCACCCACCTGAAGTTCGACGAATGCTTTGCATCCTCCCACCCGAGCCACCAGACCCACCATTCCCTCTAGTCCTGGCACATCTTTGGGTGCTTATCCGCAATTTCTTTCCGCTTCGTGCTTACCTTCCTCGCAAGACATCAACTTTTTTATGGCACCCACTGTTGTTGTCTTTTCCGGGCGCTTTGATAAATCTGCCTCAATTTGCCATATCGTGGGGGCGTGGCAGTGGTTGCTGGCCTATTGCTTTATTTACCCACCTTTCACCCCCGACAGCCCCCTTTAGCCAGGCCACGACTCACTTCATGAAAGACAAGTTTTATGTCAATTTTTTCTGCTTACTTAGTGGGCGTTGTTAGTTGAAGGGGCCAGAGTGGCAGCAGAGTGGCTTAAGCCTGATTTAGCCCTCATTACGGCGGAGTGGTAGCGGGATTTGCTTTATTACAGTTTAATTAAATTTACCCCAAACCATACCAATTCGTCCTGGGTGCGTCTTTAGCCAAACGACTCAATTACGCAGTTAATCGTAAAAAAATCCTTGCACTGATTTGTTGCAGCTGAAACCAAAGAATAAAGTCGGGGGATGGGGTTCCGGGAAAGGCCAGGGAACGGCCATGCTGAACGAACGCATGTTTGGGCCATAAAACGGCGGCACTCTCGCCAGCTATTATTGCTCTTCGAGAGCTTCGAGCTGCGAGTCGGGAGCTGGGGGTGTTGGGTGCGCTGTTATCCTGCCATCCTGCGTGACCTCAGGTGCGCTCACTGGCGAGTTGATCCATTTATGGCCATCGTTTGGTCTTTTTTCTACGATTTTTCTGGCATTTACTTTTTTCCTGTCGTTTCTTCATCCGGCTACTTTTTTTCTACCCCTCGAGGATAAAAGCCATTTGGCATATTGGGATTCGAAGAGGTTTGGCAACTATATTGTTTTAGATTATAAATGAAAATTCAGGAACAAATGTGTTTTTTTTGACTTCATATTTTGTGTTGGAACCCATCATCTACATCCTTTTCTAATATTAAATACAAGCTACTCTTCAAACTAATAGATTAAATACCAGTTAAGGATCTGCAAGAAGTATGAGATAGTCGAGTCTATGACTCTTACTATTCCTTTGAACATCATTTAAAGGATATGCGGCTAAGACGCTACATGACCACAATGAATGAATGGAGCTCCCTCGACGGCTCGACTCGACCCGGCTGTATTAATTTGTCCTGATGCGGCTGCTGGACGAGATTTACGAGCGAATCTCATGGAAAATGCAGGCTGCGAGGAGAACCCTTTGTTAATCAAAAGGACACACGTGGCTCGATGGCTCTCCACTTGATTACACTCACGGCTGCCGCAATTAAGCGTATCCGGATCCTGGATCCGTTTTTGCGGCCATAAATCCGAACACCAATCAAAAGCCTCTCGACCAGGCTGGGGCACGTTCCGAGAAGACGTTACCTCGTGGACCCCATCCACCCAATCCGGATCTTAGGGATCCCCTCGCAAAGTCAGCTAATGCTTCGGGTAAATTGTTTACCTTTCGACTGTGGCAAATAAAGAACCACTAAGCCTTTTTAATTTGCTTATGCAAATGCCGAGTTGTTTACTTTTTGACACATGCGCGACTGTCATAATTTAGCTGCCTCGGGTGTCCTTTTCGTGCCGTCTGAATATGCAAATTAGGGACCCTGACAATGTTAATCCATGCTAGCTCCTGCAATTATGAAACTAGGCAAACAAACCAAACGGCGTGCAAATGTGACAGGCTTCTGAATTGGTAAACCAAATGGAAATATCAACAGAAAGGTGGTGTCGAAGGGAGTTATTTATGTGAAGGGTTCAAGGCACAGGGAAATGTTTTGAGATATGATTCTCATATCGATTTTATAGATCCTTTTTTCCTTTGCATGACAATATTTGATTGGGAAGAATTAAAAAGTCAACCACCCTTTGCAATCCTTCTCGCTAATAGCTGCCAATTAAAATAAATACCATTAGGCCAGAGTTAAATATCTAAAGCACTTCATCGGGATTTTTGGCTGACCGCCCTTTTCGCCCTGCCCGATTCAGCCGGTACCGGTTAAGCCCACTTGGCTATTTCACACCTTATTTATTGACCATTTATTCGGACTCGGTTCGCATTTCGTGCGCTTTCGGCATTTATGTCAAGCGGTCCAAAAAGACCGCCACTACAGATGGAGCATCTTCGATAAGCTCTTTAGGGGGCTGGCCACATTGGCCCACGGTTTTGGCCCAGGACCTGAATGGGGACCTGGAACCTGGCCAAAACAGGCGGCAACCTGGCCGCACTCGCAAGCGTTAATGTGAATTATTAATAAGACAAAAGGCAGCGGCAAGAAGCGGCGTCTTTTGATGATTCCCCAACTCTCAATCCGTTGGCCAAAACAAAAAATATACCCACGACTTTAGATAGACACTGAAAATAAGGAGCTTCTTATAAAATATTTCTAATAGTATTGTAGAAAGAGAACTAAAGAAGTTAAAGCCTAAAACCACATCTTAACCTTGATTTCCAGGTTTTCCATTTACAAACTTTCTCTCAGTGTAAGCCCAATCCTCAACTGCATCCCAGCTTCAGTTTTTAGCTCCGAACTGGCGGTCTAATCAAGATGGCGTTCGCTCTTTGGCGCGAAGCAAACTAATCAGGCGGTGAGATTTAAAAATTAACGTGGCTCAAAGGCGAGGAGCTGCTGCTCCATGATTCCACGTTGCCATGGTCCCAATGGAGCCTAAAGTTAGCCGAAGTCCGGAGCTCCGACTTGGCTGGCCATTGCAGTGAAAGTGTGTGTTTGGATATTTTTTTTGTGGCCCGTTGATTTAGGCGCATTGCCGATAAGCAACAGCGAACACATTAAAAATGCATAAATCAATGCGATAAACATGATTTGCCGCATGTTTTATTGACTATTGTTGCTGGCCAGCACCCCCTGCCTGCACTCCCTCGGCTTTTTCCCAACTCCCCCACGAAGCTTTTGTTATTGAAACGGCTTTTGGGCCTTTTTTCCTCCACTGTCAATGGGCATTTTCCTTGGCGGTTTTTATTTGCCGGCACGATTGTGGCCCACAGGGTTATGCCACATAAATTTGTTTTTGGTTCTTTGACTCTTCAAGCCGCTGAATGGGGGATTTGGTTTAATAACTAGATTTTTAAAAGTTTATTAAACTATATTGGTTGCTTCTAGAAATATGTTTCATGATCTTAGAAATTCCCTTGAAATTCCCTGACTAGTCCACAGCTTCTTGTTCAGTTTTTAAATTGAAATAAACAAGATGCCAAGATATTTTCGTATCCACATGACCAGGCCTTAAAAGACGAAAGAAAGAAAAGGCACTTGATGATGGTCGAGTGTCTGTATGAAAAGCACTCGAACTCGAAAGATTTTTCCGCGACTGGCGCGCAAATAAATTGAAAACTCGTTAAAAATCCATAATGCTTGAGGCGGCACTCGGAAAATGCGACTGCAACTGAACGGGTAAATCGGGAAGGGAATGAAAAGCATTTCGTTTTCCATCGACCAGCCATCCAGTCATCCAACCAGCCAACCAGCCAGGCACAATTCAATTCGATCCAAGGCGATACGATTTGATTCCATTCCACTTTATCGCAACCGCGGCTGCTGGGCCATAAATCTGGCAAGTGGCTTTTCCCAGTGCACTTGCTTAATTAATAATTTTATGGCATTTTAATGGCCGGCCTAGCCAACAACAGCGAATTAATCAACAGCGTGATCCATTGCGCCAGTCGAGACTGGGCGACTGGGCTAGGCTGGGCAGGGCCACCTCGACCGCACTGATCCCGGCCAGGAAATACCAGCAACTACTTACCAGCCAGCCACCGCAAATCGCCAATCCATTGATCTTGTGCGCCGCCACCTGACCACCCCCTCATCTCTACAAAAGTTGGCCATTCTAGGCGCGTTTATCAGCGATAAATCTCTTTGTGTTTGCGCCGGCGCAAGTGAATTGAATTGAATTAAATTTTAATTAATTTTATCTGCACTTTGTGCCAAACACGCAGCATCCAACCGCCCTCAAAATCACTTCCCGTCCGATCGTTGTAATTGTGGAAAATTGAAAATTACCCAGACAGTCCCCGTGCCCGTGCCACCCGCCTTTTGGGCCACCCCGAGTGGCTTTTCTTTGATCTCTTTCCTTCTGGTTTCTGTTCGATCGGGCCAATGGAATTTCTTTAAGCAAATCGACGCCATGCTTAAGCATTTTGGCAGTAAATTTCAAAAGAAATTGATAATATTCATTATGCCATCTGCGATTTCCGTCCTTTCTCCTTTCGGCCGTCTTCTATTTTTCTCCAGCCTTCAATGGCAACAATTTGCGTAAAATTTTTATGGCTTAAGATTTTACGATGGATTCCCATCAATTTTTTGAGTCATTCGAAATGCGTCATTGGATGGATATGGACATTTTTGGAATAACATTTTTTATTAGAATTTATAACATAATACATTCCATGAATTAGAGTATTTATTTAAGGCGAAAACTCATTTGACTCTCAACAAGATCACACTTTGGTAGTCTTAACTTGAAAAGCCTTGGCCGCCCAATGAGCTTTCTAACTCAATTCAAATGTCATTTAAATGTCAAAAATGTTCGCCTCAATTCGATTTGTTAACAATGGAAATACATTTGCCTGGATTCCGTGCGCGGTGCTGGGGGGCACGTTCAGAAATCAGCTTTCAATCGCAGACGAGCCGCTGAATGTTGAAACAAATTTGCGCTTAAATTGTCAATATGACGGAGACCTCGATTCGAACTGCCCCGTGACTCCCTCTGGCCTTACCCGATCGAAATGAACATGAAAAGCGCCGCTAATTGTCAAAAATGGTTGGACATTTTACTATTATGGGTACTGGTGCTGTTGCTGGTGCGTGTGTGGATTTATCTTCAATTCGTTAGGCCGGCCAAATCAATTGGCTAAATGTGTGGTCTGGATCGGGGTAAACGTTTTCGCTTTGATTTCCAAACATTTTTGGGTCTTTTGGGGGCCTGTGGAGGCGAGTTCAAATATTGCGTGACAGTTTGTTGAATAATTTACGAATTCACTGGCCCCTGAACCGGGACACTTTGAATGGTTTTCTGTGAGCACTCTCCTCTGTCCCGTCTATTAACTTTTTCGTTTTTTTTTTTTTGTTATTATTTTCACGCGCACCTAAACACACGCAACAATTTCGGGTATCTAATTGTCCGCATAACTGTGTTTGGGGAAGACTATTTACATAAATGTGGAAATAATTAAACATGACACAAAAACACAACGCCACTAAACTTTTCACATCGAGGGAAAATGTTATTTTTGATCAGCAATTAGTGGGTTTAAATGCCGCATAAAAGCAAGGCCCAGAAACCTTGTCAATTACGCGTAAAATGTCAACCCGCGGAGAGGGAAATCATCAGACGATCCCCCCAGTCGATGCGATTGCCATTGCGCATGCGCAACTTTGTTGGATAAACTTGCCTCAAACACGGAATCTGATATGGCAGCATAATAATTTTAATGAACGGTTCCGACAGCCGGGACGATTGTAATCGGGCTTAATAATATTTACAGTGGTAATCTAACCGAGCGATGATGGCGCAAGGTGTCGCCTTCTCCATATATGTAACCTGTCCATGCACTGAGCGCAAAGCCTCTGCTTTTTGTTTGTCTAAGGAAAACATCGAAAAACTGTAGCTAACGATTTTTCTCGGTGCTCCTATCCCGTTCGATTTCCTCCCAAGCCCAAAATTATAACATAGAGCCGAATTCCTTACCTGAAATAATTGCTGGGGCAGCTGTGGCAGCCAACCTAAAATAAGGAAGGCAGGAAGGAAGGAAGGATGCCACTCCAGTGGGACGTTCTGCGGTGGCACACAAAAGAAATAATTTGGCGTTGATTGCCATGTACGCGGCCATGTGGTCAACACCCAAATTTGACACCAAAGGTCTCCGTTCTCCGATAAATTGTGAATGATAAGAGTCCGATAAAGGGCAAAAACGCAAAGTCTAACCAAAACTTGTATATTCTTCATAATTTATTTTCTTGTCTTTTTATGGAATCAATAAATTTGGCTGAACTGTTGAAGTGTTGCATAATAAATGTGGATTATAAAAATTAGTAGCACCTGCCATTTAAGAATTAAAGGAAGTATTTGAAAAAGTTTTGGAAAGGGTTACTTTATAAGGTGGCAGTAACCTGGAAAGAACCATATATGCCAATTTTATGGCTATATTTTCGCCAATATTCATCTTACTCCTATAGAATAGACCTTTAATAATTAAAACTGTACTTTGTACATTTTTCTGATGATCCCCTTTCAAAAATATTAAAAGGTACATGGGATGAACAATATGGGCCAGGGCGATGGCTATATCTTTGCCAATATTCATCCGATTCTTAAGTGGAATACTTTAAATAATTTATGGATCGATTCCTTATCAAACTGCATCAAAATCTTGAAACAAATTATTATTTAGATTTTTTGTCTTTTTTTTTTGAGAAAATATTGAGAATTCATAAAAGGACCAATATGGGGCCAGGATATGGCCATATCTTTACCAATATTGATCCGATTCTTAAGCAGAATACCTTAAACGATTTGTGGAATGATTCCCTATCAATCTGCATCAAAATCTTGAAACAAATTATTTTTTAGATTTTTTTGTCAATTTTTCTGATGGATCCCCTTTAAAAAATATTGAAAAAGGATAAAAGGAACAATATGGGACAAGGCGATGGCTATATCTTTGCCAATATTCATCCGATTCTTAAGCGGAGTATCTTAAACGATTTGTGGATCGATTCCCTATCAATCTGCATCAAAATCTTGAAACAAATTATTTTTTAGATTTTTTGTCAATTTTTCTGATCCCCTTTAAAAAATATTGAAAAAGGATAAAAGGAACAATATTGGACAAAGCGATGGCTATATCTTTGCCAATATTCATCCGATTCTTAAGCGGAGTATCTTAAACGATTTGTGGATCGATTCCCTATCAATCTGCATCAAAATCTTGAAACAAATTATTTTTTAGATTTTTTGTCAATTTTTGTGATGATTTCCCCTTTCAAAAATATTGAAAAAGGATAAAAGGAACAATATGGGACAAGGCGATGGCTATATCTTTGCCAATATTCATCCAATTCTTAAGCGGAATACCTTAAACGATTTGTGGATCGATTCCCTATCAATCTGCATCAAAATCTTGAAACAAAATTTTTTTTAGATTTTTTACCTACCAAAAATATTGAAAAACGGATGAAAGGGACATTATATGGCAAGGCGATGGCTATATCTTTGCCAATATTCATCCGATTCTTATACGGAATACCTTTAACGATTTGTGAATCGATTCTCTATCAATTTGTACCCAAATCTCGAAACAAATTATTTTTTAGATTTTTTGTCAATTTTTCTGATGGATCCAGGGCCAGGGCCAGGGCCAGGGCAATGGCTATCTCTTCGCCAATATTTATCCGGTTGTTAGGCCGAATTCCTTAAACGATTAGTAGATTCTTTTTCTACTAGTTTCTTAAACTTTTTTTCCCTTGTTTCTCGGCATTTTATTTTCCCACCACGTCTTGTAACCACTTGCTACCAATATTTACTTTGATTCGCAAAGATTTCACCCTGGGGAGACGGAGACTCCTTTCGAACCGCAAAGAATAATAAAGATTCCAAGTTAAAATAGGCGTGCGCACAGTAGCCGTTGGGTACCGTTAGCGGACAACCCAAATGCACCGTTATTTCCGATAATTTAGCGGCCAAATTCAAACAGGACTCAAACGGGACAACTGGGAGGCGGTAAAGAGCATACAATGTGTTCTCGGGCTGAATGGAGTGAGTCGAGGTTCTAGACTCTCCAGACAATGAGGCCCAAAGCGAAGTCATTAATAAACAAAAAGGCAAAGTGAATATCCTTTGAGAATGTTCTAGAAGTGCGTGAGTGTGGGCCTACAGCTGCGGTCAGGATAATAGATCTCAAGATGCCAGAGGTTAATGGGAAAAGTCACGAGGAGTTTAATTGGTTACTTAGAACCACTAAATTGTATTTTTACTCTGAAACAAAGAGTTTACGAAAATGATAAAATACGTAAAAAATGCATTAAGTGGCTATTATTATTTTAACTTCCACTGTAATGAATCTTCACTGTAGGACCCCATAAAAATGCCATACTTATGGCTAGCAATATTTATGAATATATATCTGGATATAAAAATTACCGCTTGGGTTTTGGTTTGTTGGTTTATTTTTTCTTCCTGTTTGTGTTTTGCCTTGTGTCCTGTCACTTCAGACAAACAGGAGAAAAAGCAGCGTCGTTTTGTTTTGCACACACTGAGCCTGCAAAAAGAATCCGAGATTCAGTTGTTGCATCTCAGCGGGAATCCTGGCCAAGACCACATGTTGACAATTGGGCCCACTCCTTTCTCCGATCTCCTCGAACAGGTGTGAAGAGAGTGGCATGTGGGTGCAGCAGTTGCTAAAAAAAACCGTCCTCGCATTAATTTTAAATATTATTTTGGCATATCTGTTCCTTAATAAAGGATATTCACATGTGCATTGTGTGCGGAGTATCGGATCCTTTCGACAAATTGTTTCCGTTTCTGCTGTGTCACTTTTAGATTATTAATTATTGGAAATTATGGATAAAGCATTTTGTAAAATTCTTTTGGGAAGGTGGACATATTTTTAAATTAAAAAAAAAACAAGGATAACTTCTATCTACAAGAGAGACATGTTCCTACAAAGATTTCTTAGCTTTCCAGTTAAGTACTTCTCTATAAAAGTTACTGGTTTTTTTGTTTTTTGCATTTATTTTCAGTAACCAAAACCATGCAGAATCACAGGTCATTTGACAATCTGTGGCATTGTCCAATCCATTTTCGAAGCCATAACAAATGACACCTTTAATCATTGCATATTAACGGACTAAGCCCTGACCGAGACCCGCACTTCAGGCGTCTGATTTATAGCCCAGACAGCGACATCCAACCAAAAATAACCCATTAACTAAATCCGCATTTAATAAATGCCAGCCAGCCAGCGGCAGCCAGAAAGAAGGCGAGACAGGCCCAGAGCAAAAGGGTTAAGATTGGAGATGGCCCAGACTGGAGGCTGGAGGAGAAGTGCCTCCAAAGTTGAAAGTTACATGTTACAAGACCAGCAAATTAATCACGCTGACGACTGCGACGTGGTTGATGATATTGGTCGACTGATGCTGACATTGAGGAGCTGCCAGCCGCACAAGCCATCAGTTAGCCGAGCCAAGAATCCGAGTGCTCAAGTAACCAAAGTATCCCACTGTGCCGGGGGCATCAATCTGCGGCACAGTCCCGGCTTTTGGGGCATGTGACATGTGTGGAATGCAGCCAGAAATCGGAATCAGAAGCGTTGACATGACAACTGGAGATGAGAGGCCTCCGATAAGGACAACAACTTTCTATGGCACGAGCATGGAAAACCTTTTTAAACCCAAAGTCTCTCTTGCCCAATATTTGAGATTCAAAAACTTTACAGAGAACAAATTTTTGTGGAGTTTGTAAGGCTTGAAAGGCATAGACTTTTTACACAAGCATCCGTTGCAATTTGAATAATTTCTTAATAAACCTATCATATTTTTCTCTCTGTGCCAGCCCTCATCCAATCTTCGGTCACGCAGTCAGCACCGAACTCAACTTTGACTTGTTTTCACGCCATTGTGATCATGTTGGTGACTCGTGCGCTTAATTTCAACAATTTTTACGGTCTTCGAGTATAGAGTTAGGAGTATTTGAGTGTTTGAAATGCAATGCAATCAGTTTCTAACTTGGCTTTAAATTGAACCTCAACTGAGGTCGCTGTCATTGATTGATTGGCCATCGGTTATGGCGTTTCGAAAGAGCTTTTCACTCAACTCTTGTTAGACGTAATGGATCGCCGGGCATTACGTAAATTCGTTTCTTGGTAAATGATGCTGACAAGGCATTTGATTAACACGATTAATTGCTGATAAAAATGTCTGACAGTTTGTTTTCTCTCTGCTGGAAATTTATTGCTCACTACCGGAGATACGTAAACGAGGTGTTTCAAAAAAAATATTAACGTAAATATTTTATTAAAGTAAATCTCATCCTTAAAAGGAAAATCCATATCTACGGCAGTCGCTATTAATCCAATCCTTCTCTATTAATCATAATTTTCCATTAATAAACATTCTGCATAGATAGCCAATTTCCACTGTAATATATAAATATTAATTGAAAAATCTCATATTCCTCAGTGGCAGTGGCATATCCCCCATCCCCTCCCACCTTTCAATTTATTATGAAAAATGCATTTCTCATCGCAGCTTCCGCATAAATTCATCAGTGGCAGTCATCTACCCGTCCACTGTCATTTGTCCAGCACCGCTTGGCGCCATTCGGTGGACCGCCGCCCATCTGGGGGACTGGGCGGCAGCACTGTACGTTGGGCATCCCGTGGCGGCGACCACCCAGGATCGGAGAAGAGATTCAAACGGTGGCAGCCACCAGGCAGCAGCTGTCAACTGTCGCACACGACTTGTCCTTGTCAGTCAATGGATTGGCATTCGCCTGCCATGAAGGTGGCCCAGGGTCTGGGCAGTTGGCTTTGAGTATTTTCTATTTTAAACTTTCACAATTTTTGACATACGGCCAATGGGAAATTGGTATGCAAATTGGCGGTAAAGCAAAACCAATTTTTTTTGGCTCGCATACGAAAGGGAAAACCTGAGATTAATTCACCAAAAATATCCAATATATATAGTGCTTTCTACAAGTGCTAAATACGATTTAAATCTCCTGAGAAAGGAGAGTCTGTAACATATTTCTCCGGATTATGACCCCTCACATTTGTAACCGTAACAACCAGAGAAAATTCAAAATAATTTCAGTCAAACCAAGTCGAATGTTCCTTCATGTACCTAAGACAGCTCGGATAATTTCATATTTGTTAAAAAAGAAACAAAAGCAGGAGAATGTAGAAAAAATAAGGAGATTCGGAGTGAGAAGCGAGCCAAAACCGATCTTCCGCTTAACGTGCAGTCACAGATACTTATTCTTTAAGATACACGTTCACACAACATGCCACATGTGGAATCGTCTTCCATTCGGTTAAAAATTGGGCAGAAAGCGTGCTTAATTGTGAAGAAAGTTCCAGGGGGAAATTATGGTAGATGAGACTCTCAGGCCCCGGAGAAGCGGACCAAATTGCCGGGGAAATGACACAGGCCACGCCCACGCCGGGGATAAAGGCAAGTGCACGGAGGCGTGAAGTAAAAAAGTGTGAAAAACCACACAGATCCATCAAGGATGTGTGTGAGTTGTGTGGTTAATCCCATTTTAGGGATATCACAAATGGAGCCAAGTAATTTTAGTAAAATTAATTGCATGCCATCGGCTGGATGGAATTTTCTTAGTCTTTCCGCTTCAATGGCATTCAGAACAGGAAAACTGATACGAACTTGAACGAAAATTTGTTATGCATCGAAAATGTTTTGATGCACTTTAGATTTCAGATCGTATTCTAGTTACTTGGCATCGATTTAAAGACAGTAATTGTTCTGAGCCCCTCGCTGAACTCCAAGCAGCCATTTTCCTCGGCAAGCAGCCTTACTTTTTTCATATCTGTGGGCGTTTCTTGAGCTCCATCTCTATCGCTGCCTCATTGGCACTGATTCGTTCAGCTCGCCAAAAGCCTAAACCGACAAAAACGAAAATACCAACAAATTGTAGACTTCGCGAGCAACTCGTTTGGGAGCTCCCAGCTCGCCGGAAACTGGTTTGCAGTCTTTCGGGTGGCTTCTTCAGCCCCAGCCTAAGCCTCAGCCTCGTTTTGGAATCACCACCAGCCGCAGCATCAGCAGCTCTTTAGCGCTCGTTCCCAAAATCAAAGTGTTGGACCAGACCTCCCTCTCGGTCTCTTCGGGATCTCACTAAAAAGGCAGAAACGCAGAAAGCCAGTATGCCACAAAACCAGATCGCAAACCACCAGTTGGTGGAGTACTTGTTGGGTAGTTGCTTTTGTTGGCCCAACTTTGAGTGAATCTTTTTATGGCTCTGCCCACTTTTGAGCCCGGTTTCGAACCGAGTCATTACGGAGGTGGAGTGAGTGGGTCGTACTTGTAATACAGAGAATGCCAAGCGATGATCCACCGACGGGTTTTGTTAGCCAATTGGGTTTGTCATGTAAACTCTATTCTTTCATCTACAAAAGAAAAGAATTCATGTAATCCTCTACTAAATCAGTTTATCTTCTATGATGTCCATGGAAAGCATATTTAAAATCACTTTGCTTCCAAAAGATCAAATGTTTATCTAAATTGACACTTGCCAACCTGTAATTTGCCATGTAAAATCGATAATCATTGGCAGCATTTTGTGTACCGCCCACACACGGTCTTAATCTGGGCGTGCCGCTGTCAGGGGGCGCTGTAAAATTGTAAACAAAATGATTTGCCATAAAATTATCATAATACCTCTCGAAATGCGCCAACAACATGTTGTCAACGGCTTGGAGCTTTGGCCCCAGCATCGAAAACTGAAAACTGAAAACAGAAAACTGAAAACCGAAAAACAGAAAACAGAAAACCGACATGGCCGCGGGCATTGTGAAGTCTCTGCCATCAAAAGTGTCCATAAATTCTTGCCCACACACAATTGAACTTTAGTCAAGGCCCAAAAACACACCAAACGAAATCAAACTTCAATTTGTGGCCGTAATTATGGGCGAACAGCAGCGTCCGAAAAAGCCTAAGATGAGCTGGAAAATTTACATGCAAATCGGATTTTGGGGAGTTTTTCAGGTGCTGCTCTGCTGAAAGAAAAAATACCCGACACATAGCTGGCAAACTGCTTGCCGCATGCAACATCAAAGTGGAAATTAAATGCGCGGTAATTTGGCAAAAGGCTCAAAGGATGCCGGCCGTGGCATACACATAAGCGGGTGCGGAGTAGGGCGGAGTGGAGAAGGAGAGCGGGCCATGCTGCCTTTGCCAAGTTGCCGCCAAACGTGTACAGGTTTTGTTCCCCCATTCGGCCAGCAAATTTTGTGATTACTGATTGAAGTGAGGAGTCGAGAAGCCAGCTCCAAGGTTGGCATCAAAATATCCACACAGAGATTTTAATAACAACATTTTATTGCACATTAAAAAATATATTCAATAACATAATAACCCTATAAGGCACAGTAAGCCTTATTTTTGGAATATTTTAAATATGAAAAAGTATTTATTGTTAAATTGGAAATGTAAATTTTTTCTCAGTGTTTTTGAATCTCATTGGCAAATTCAAATTGAGCCTCATGTATCTTTCATTGAAACTGTTGATAACTCTCTTTTGAAAATCGGATATTGCAATAAACTATTTATTAAGAATACTTAGCCAAGTTTTTATACTCACTGCAATACTCGATCATTCCTACAGATGGCATGCGTTAAGAACCCCTCGAAGACATTTTGATTTAATTACCAACATCAATATTGGAATGAAGCCGGCCTAGATGAGCAGTTGGCATGCAACATGTGCATTTCACCAATAAAAGCGCTAATACATAACTTTTATGCAATTCCAGCCCAGGGGCGAATCAAGCAAGCCACACCGTGCACTCATAATCTACAGTGGGTACTCCTTGGGGAGGCTGTCAGGCTTGCTGCACACGAAGTGGTTCTAGTCCAAGTACCAGATGGAGCTGGGGGTACGACGGGGGAGCTATTGGGCCACGGGCGAGGACTCCCCGAGGTGTGAAATCGTCTTGTCATTTGCCGTAAGTGAGCAGCAGGAATGCCTACTAAGTGGAGGACCCCAGCTGGAACAGTGGTTCCAGATTTATTCAAACTAACTTTAACAACATATTATAAATTAAGATAAAAAAGTAACTGCAAAAGTTAATGAGCAATTTCTGCTTAAACTTGATAAAACAAAATATTATTGTCTATAGACTAAAGTGATTTTTTTATGAGTATTAACAGGTTTTAAACAGGTTTTAATTAATCCCAAACCACTTTGAATGCTAATGATAAAATTGGATTAAAAATTAATCCTCAAACTTATAATCAGAATCAACATTCACTTAATACGGGATTAGCTACTACCTTGAGAGCTTCTTAACTAATGTAAATATATTTAATGTATATTATTTTTGAAGTCATATATCATAAATACAAAATTGTAGATTACTATTATACTATTGATGATACTATTACTACGAAACCACAGTGGCGTTGCCCCAGCAAGTAATAAGGAATATTTTGTCCAGAACCCAACCAGTTGTCATGGACCTGCCCAGCCCAGAACATCTCAGAACAAAACGGATCAGAAACAGGTATAGGTAAAGGCAAAGGTGTACAGGTACTGGTAATAGCCGTGGCAAGAAGGGGGGACCTGAGTGCGAAGCAAGTCCTGTTGCGATTTGCAACATTTTTATGATGATTTAGCATTCGCCCGCGGAGACAGGGCAGCGACTGCTGCAGTTTCTCCTTCTGTTGCTGCTGGATGTGCTGGATCTGGGGGGATTCCTTCTATATAGCCATAAAGTCGTGTGACATATCCGCAATTTTTCAAGCTGACCGCGCTTGCGTTCAAGTGTCGAAGTAGGACTTAACGGCGATCACCCGCTGGGAACTAAAAAAAACCCAATCCCCAATAACCAGCATCCATTCTCCTCCAAAGCAGCCGTTCGCTGGAAAAGTGTCAAAGCAATTTGTTTAAACAGCCGCGAATTTGTGTGGGCGGAATTTCGCAGAATCCGGAATCCAGAATCCGGCTTTGGAACCGCCCCCGAAACTAGCGACGACAAATGCTTTCAATAGTCAGTCAGTCGATGGAGATTGTTTTTCGCGGCGATAACCATCGACGCCATCTGATTTCGCGGCCCACGCCAGACTTTATGCATTCAAATTTTCAGTGGCCATTGGCAACTAATTGCCGGCGATAATGCCACCAGAATATCCCATTTTTTTGGCAAATTGCTGACAAATTATTTATGAAATACCACTATTTGGGGGCCAGACAAATTACCATTTTAGATATGGTAATGCAAATGCGATAATGAATTATGTGAATTTTGTCTGGTATTTAATTTGGGTTGGAAACGATTGGCTGAACTGAATGGCCTTCGATTTAACCTTCAGAAAAGGTGATTAATAAAATAATTGGGTAATGGTATTAACACAAAATAGAAATTTCAAAATAATGTTAAATTATAAAAAAAATAAAAATAAGACACTCTGCTTGCATCGGCCGGGAATCGAACCCGGATCATTCGCGTGGGAGGCGAAAATTCTACCCTTGAACCACCGATGCTTCGGTGAAAGTAGGAGAAATTTATCCAAACATAAAAGTCAGAAGATCGTGCGGGTTTGAGAAAGGATATCCGGTGTTATGCGAGGGATAGCACTGAAGAGCGGTTCTGATCCGAGAATGTTTGCCTCCGGACCTAAGTCAACTGGTGATTCCTTTTGTTCTATGCCGTCAACGCTAAACTCTCACGTCAGCCAATAAATCCACTTCAGTGCGCCAATCGAGGGATCTCTCCTTCTCGCCCGGGAGTTCTGCTTTTCGCACAGCTTCCAAATGGGCCAAATCATGGGGAGAAGGGATGAGCTGGATGGGGATTATTCGATGGAGTGGATGGAAGGGAGCAGGCCCAAGCCGGTTTCCCTTTAGGTGTCAAAAGCAATAAAACGCCGGCCTGTAATCAACGCGATCCTAAATAGGTGTACAAATTACACCAAAGTCCTTAATTATAGCAAAACCGCCAACGTCCAAGTTTTATTCTAGCACTGGAACAAATAAGTTAAAGGTTGAGCCTGAATCCATAAACCTTTTAATATATTTTGAAGATAACTTTCTAAAACTGGTACTTGCTCTTCGGTATTCGGATTCAATATTTTTCTTAGAAAGCATCTCCTAGTATGATATCCCCAAATACCCCCCAATATTTTCGCAGGTGTAGTCCTGATTTCTGCCTTGACTGAACTCCCAGTCGGAGCTCAACCACAAAACGCCATCGTGATGGTCTTGGCCCTGTCGCTGGCTGTTTACTCTCCGTTCTCGATTCTTGGCTGTTGCGAGCCTTGGCTTTTGGGCCCCGCGTGGCTTGCTCTCGTAGTAGGCCCGCAACTATTAAGAATTAGGCATGGTGCTGCTGCGGCTGCTGTGGCATATAACTTACACCCAGATCGATCAGTGCAATTGGTGTAAATGTACTTGGCCACAACAAAAGCCAGAGCCAAAGCAAGGCAGCAAGGCAGAGGGCTAGCACTTGGCGCTCGTAGTTGGGCCAACTCTTTTGGCCATGCCGCACGTTCGTGCTGCGAAAATTACATTTGATCGATTTGATCGGCGCTACAAGATCAAAGGGAATTAAAGACGGCGACGAGAACGCCGACGCCGACGCGGACGCGGATGCTGGTGCGGATGTTCTGCGGATACGGAGCAATCTGTGATGAGGACCTGCACTGGCGTTGATCGTTTATTCTCTTCAGTTTTTTATACCCTAGATGGTAAAGTATTTCAACATTATCATATTGATTGCTAATAGAGGGTACTTCAAACATTCGTATTTGATTGGCATTTAGGAATTTATTTGAGAAAAATTACATATAATTATTTTAAACAGGATTAAGAGAATATAAGGAATCTAAAATTCATAAATCAATCTATTATAGTTATTTTCTAACATATTTTTGTGTTTATTCCAAAAGGAATAAATATATCAACCAGAAGTTCCTCTACTTCAATTCCATTTTAAAGTCACCATTTCGAAAACAATCTGCAGAACATCTAGAATTACCAGCCATTTGCAATGTAACTTATGGCCAACATCAGTGGCACAATTAAAATCATTTAGAGGCCAATTAAAATTCGTTAGCAGCATTAAAATCTCGGGTCACATGAGAACCATTTCGCAATCGCAATCGCAGCAGATATGTTGCAAGGGCCAAGGGGTTGTCACTGACAATTAAAAGCACCGAAAATGCCCGTTGAATGCAACCAGAGACAAGCAGAGTCCATTCCGGGGCAGTCCAGCATTTTTAGTCCTGGTTTTGGTCCTGGTCGTGGTCCTGGGACGACTGGAATTACAATTCCCACTCCTTCGGGTTTTTCTAGACCATGAGTGCGTGCATTTGGCCAAAAGTGCGTGTCGTTGTGCGATTTGGCTTAAATTGGCCCGGCCAGATTCAGATTGTGTGTGTGGCAGCTGGGGTCGCCATTAGAGGCGCTGAGCGATGAGCATGGGAATTTCAATTAGACGAAGTGCCCAGGGAGAAATCTTTCCCACCACTTGCCAATTATTTTCTGTGATTTTCTGCTGTTGTTAGTAAAGATGCTATTTGCTGATTTTTGAATTCACTCAAAGAAATGTTTTGGCAAAAAATCCAACTAGGCAAGTCGCAAGAGAAGCTCCTCGAAAAATCTTCTACAATTTGAGGAAGTTTTCCAACATTTTTCTCTGTATAACTGCGGGTCTTCCAAATAAAATAAATTCACAAAAATTACACATTGGCATCCGTGTGCCGCCTACGTGGTCAGATGTTGTCTCTTCCACCATTTCTGGCTACCGAAGACGACGATGATGATGGGTAGGTGGCATTCAATTTTCTACAAATTTGCCACTCTTTCTCCCGCCAGTCGCAGTGCAACTTTCACAGCTTCTTCGGTAGAGGAACCACCATTATTGGGTAGCTCTGCACGGGGTATCTGCATTTTTTACGCCTCCAAATCGAATCATTTTCGCATAAGTTATGGTCACACAGTTGCCTATTTTTTTCTCCTATATTCTTTGTATTTTTTCAAGTGAATTTTGTGTGTCGTGCGTGCTGAATTTTTGAATTTTCCAGCTTACCGTTACCAAGTGGAAATGGCCACGGCTCGTTGCCATTTCGCCTGGCTACCTATCATAGTTTCTTGGATTAACCCAAGCCCAGACCCAGACCCGGGGCTAGACTAAGGGTCGACTTGAAGTTCAACAGAGGCAGCTCCGGCCCATGATTTAGCTTAGCAAATTTCACACTTCAACTGCAGGCACATGGAGCTAAAAGGCTTTAGAAATTGATATACTAAACCTCTGTGGGAAAACTTGATTATTACATCCCAAAAGAAAATACTCTATTATAATTAACACACCAAAAAATATTATTAAAACCTACGAAAATAAGCATGAACACAAGCAAGCTTAAGAACTTCTCCAAAAAGTCTTGTTAAGCCATTAAAGCAATTCAGCTTTCACTAATTATTCCTATTAATTAAATAAACCGCATTCTCTGTCATTGCCATTTTTTACGGCATCAACGCCCCGGCATCAACGGAGTTCATCATCATCTCGATGGCATCCCTGTCAGAGTTCCATCAGCATTAACCCAAATGAGTGGAGGTCCGAATATTAACAATGAGCTGAGATACGCCCCAGTTCCACTTGCAAATTAATAACCTTTCACCTTGGTTTTAATTTAAAATCCCCCCAAAAACAAAATATCAACGATCCGATATGGATCCGAATCTGGACCTCCCATCCGGGACCTTCGTCAAGAGAGCCACTCGCCAGGTCCCGAGCTGACATTTCAAATTTCGCAAATGTCAAAAAGAGCTGCTCATTTGTCTCCTGGCCGTGAATCGCGGTTTTTAACACTTTTCACTTAGACTTTAGCGACCACCAAGTCCAGGCTGGGATGTGGACGTGGATGTGTGGCCAGCGGCCAAAACTAAATGCTCTCGTGCAAGACCAAACGAAGTGCCGACCAGCGACCAGCTTGATGACCGAAACCCATCGGACCTGGTCTGACCCAACTGGCCACGCTTGGAAGCTCCTTTCGGGGCCGATGCCGATGCTGATGCCGATTCCTTAGCTCACTTTCCAGGCGTTGTTAAATAATTTCACAGTCTATCAATTAGCGTGGCGATCGCGTCAGCAGGATCAAGGGGAACAGTGGAACAATTTTATGAATTTTTTATCCACAAATTCAAAATGTAAGGAAATACTTCCTACTTTTTGCAAAGTTAAAAAACTCTTTGGTGTCAGATGGTAAAAAAAATCTATATTTCTTCACACATTCCAAGGGTTGCGTGCACTGTGCCTGGTTTCTGGCTATTCTTCATAATGTTGCAAGTTGCTTTTGGCCATGAGGTGAGACACAGCTGTCCGACGCCAAGTTGCACCTCCAGTTAGCCAGTTGGGCAGTTAGGCAGTTAGTGGGGTTGGACACTGGATACGCGATCTCCGACTCCGCATCTTTGAAGAGCTCCTATGACCTTAGGGGGCTGGCAAAGGTGGTCTCGCTGATTGTTTACGTCTGCGCTACTCATAAAATTTCAATTAATCTGCATGTCACTGCGAAGCCAACACAACACTCATCCAACTCTCTAAATGGCCATGCCACTGAGAAAAATATATGCAAGAACCCTAAACCACCAAAAGAACTTTTGAATATTTATGAGATTTGAAACGAGAAACATTTCTTTTGGTGTACTATATGTATGCTGGATATATTTAATTAAATACAAGACACATTTTTCTGGGGGCTGAGTTGGCCTGTATTAATAATATGCCTTCAGTTTTCTCCGGCTTGGCTGTTGGTATCTTTTGGCTATGCCTGGCAGGCAGTCAGAAACTCGCACACAAATTAATCTTCTTCAAATTAGCATCTTGATTAGCCAATGAAATGTGTAACCCAGACCCAAGATTGGAGTTCGCTATAAAAATCAACAGAGAACGGTGCGATGATCATTGATCATTTTCGTGTTCGTTTTTTTGTGACTCCCATTTCGAATCCGAATCTGAGTCTGAGACTGAGACTGAGTCCGAATCCGTTCGCATGGCTCTGCTGTTGATGTGATTACAATAATTAATCTTACCCGAGATTATTGTTTCTCCTGCCATTTAAATGTACACTGGGGGAAATAATAACTTTATTGCTTGAAGCTATAGGCTTGAATGAAGGGATAGAACTCTCTTATTTATTTGAAAATAATCAAATAAACTTCCTAGAAGATTGTAATATATTTTTTGATCAGTGTAGAGAGTCGAAGTCGGATCGCTGCCGTTTCCTCAAGGCGCCAGCTACGGGCCTGGCGTCAAATTAAGTGTTTGTGTCGCTCGCCATTAATCACGGCCTATCACAAATTTCGATATGAAAAAGTGTTTTGTATATCAAAGCAACAGCAACATGGGCATAACAAGCCAGGTACAACTTGCAACAACTTCGTGTTGCCGGTGCTCATATGGGTGTCCATATGGGTGTCGTCCATCGTCCGTTGTCCGCTCATTTATTTACATTTTCCTGATCTGGCCTGGAAATGTCACCTGCTGTGCCAACACACCACACACATGTTACATGTTGCCCGGATGCTTCCTGGTCAGAAATGGTACCTTTGATGGATGATGGACAACATCGCCAGCATCTCGTTGTTCGGATCATTCATTTGCTCCTCTCTCCGATTCCGATATGAATTCATTTGAATTCACGCAGCTGGGAATTGCTGGCAGCTACTGAATCGCTGGAAAAGTGGCATTAATCAGCTGGCATCTAGGCTCTAATCTGGCCAGCAAAATCAGTAAATTTATTAACTGCCTAATTGCAACTTAAATTGACACGCTTGTGGCCATTAAATAAACCCTGGCCACAGCCAGAAACTATATTTACCAGCCGAACTTGTTTAGCTTTCGTATTCCTTATCTCTCGCAAATATCAAGCAATGTGCAACAGCAACTGCAATTGCCACTGCCACAGCAAGTGCAACACCAACTGCAACAATGTCAACTGACAGCAACAACAAGAGGCGGCAATTATGTATAATAATACGAGTACAAGAGCAGCAACAACAATTGACCACTTGAGGTTTTCAACACATTTAAACAGAGTGTGACACCTGGAATCGAGGCAATGCCAAACCTGCAACACAGACTTGCAGCTTGAAGCCAAATTAAAGTGCAATTTCGAAGTTCAACACCTTGGTCACTTTTGCGATGCGGTTTCTGCTGATCGTCTGGTGATGTCTGTGTCAGGTTGACAATCTAAACGATTTCAAACCTATTTTATGCCAATATTATATACCCTTTTTTAAATTATTACTCCCAAAAAGTTTTTAAAACATCCAGAAAAAAGTAAAATCCCTATTCAGTGATTTATAATATGTTCCGAGAACTTCAGAACCATTATTTTTGAAAGAGTCTCAAAAATATGTGTATTAATATCGTCTTAAAAGGCTTATAAGGCTTAGGAAACCAAGAACCTTACTTCCTTTCATGCCACAAACACAGCTTTCTACCAACAAGAAATTGGTTGTAAAACTGGCTAAGATAATATTTATCTTTGACATAATGTCGAATGTCAAAAAGTATCTATACATGCATTAATGTAAAGTTTGAAAATAGAAATATGTCTTATACCATTTTATAAGTAGATAAAAGTGTATGAAAATTTGATTCAAAACCTTCCAAAGAAAGTTCTAAGCGAAAGCCACAACTATTTTTTTCAAATACGACATTTTTATTTACAATTAACAATTTGAAGGCATACATTTCTTATAAAAAATGAATCAAGCTTAGTAAATAAAGTGGATTTAGTTTCTTGACAATTACCCAAAAACAATGAGATCATGAGATATTATTATAAAACCCTTTGCCTAAGCTCCAAGTGAAGCCAAATGCAAATACTTATAGCTACTATAATAATAATTAAAGTTATAGTCGATCGGTTGTCGTCAAAACCTCGGCCTACAATAAAAAATATAAATACAAAATATAAGGAGTTCGCTTCAAAATGTTAAGGCAAAATGACGTATTGGGTATCCAAAAAGGACCCCTCAATTGACTTATTTTATAAAACTTTGATTATGGAAAACTTGTTTTGTTGTTTTGTTCATCGTACATATAGCCAACACAAAATCATATCAAAATAAACGAGGCTTGGCTCAGAGGCTCTTAAAAAGTTACCCAAAACAATTTCAATATTCTAGCTAAAGTTAGTTTAGGAAAGTGGGGGCTTAACTCTAGGGCTACAGGATTGCTTTCTTGTACTCCAGGTAAACCAAAAGTCTGTGTTAATTTGGTACTCGTGTTTGTTTAACTGGAACTTTTAGATTAGCTGAAGTCTACGAAAACGATCCCCCAGGTGCGGCTTAGAAGTAGTTTCCTTAGAGTTAATTAGAATTAGATCTTAGAAGTACAGAAGGATAGACGATGGATAGTCGAGTAGAAGAGTAGAAGATAGAGAGAGTCAGGAAGGAGTTAAGTAGTTGGAATAGAGAGGTTGAAGCTTAGACCTGCAATCGAAATTGTTTTTAATAAGCCATCCAAACGTGGTTTAAAAAGTGTATCTCGTGTGTGTGTTCTATTTTTTTTGTTTCTGTTCCGGGGCAGCCTTGATGGCGGCTGCAGCTCTTCTCCCCACCTGTGCCGGCGGCTGTGGCGCTCCGCTTCCCTCCTGCGATCCGCTCTCTGCATCCGAGTCTTTCAGGGAGCCACCCTCCTCGTCGCCCACCAGGGCGCGGTACTTCTTGGCAATCGCCTCCCAGTCGGCCACGTTCTCGATGCGATTTTGGTTGGCTTGCGAGAAACTGGCCTGGGATCCCAGCGGTGAGAGATGAACCTGGGATAGGGCCACCGAATCTGGGAATTCCACAAAACATTATTGGATATCTAGTTCTAAAAAAGTGGGCTTTGAAGAAAAAACATCTGAAACATTCAAGAGCTTTCGATTTTTTGGGACATCATTGAGTATTTTAATTTACTTTTTTTTTTTTTTTTTTAATTTTTTGACTGTTTATTTTTATAAAGAACTATTCCTTATTCTTTTAAATTAGATATAGAATTTATTCCATTTTCGTAATGTTTATATAAAATAAAAAAAAAAACAATTACGCGTACGCAGTGTTTAAAAAAAATTACGCATACGCAGTGTTGTCTTTAATGAATAGAAAAAATAATTTATGAAGACATATGTTCTTATATTAACCCAAAATACTATAAATATTTTAGTAAAATAAAATACAATAAAATAAAATAATATATTCTTTTCTTTTATTATTTAAAGACAACACTGCGTATGCGTAATTTTTTAAAAATTGAAATTCCTTATTTTTCTCATAAATTTTCTTGATTTGCAGATATTTTTTCTCATTGATTTGGAAATGGAAAATTGCAGAAAGAATTTTGAGCTAGAGCGAGCCGATTTATGAGGTATGAGAAATGAGGATAGAAAGCAGAGATAGGACAGAATATTCTGAGGAATAGAGTTACACTTGGGCTGACACGCTGTTAGCTAAAAAACCCTCCAGATGGGATTCGGGAATCCCAGGTTATTGGGATTGCTTGGCGGTTGTAGCCCTGCAGCGATACATACATGTCTCACCTTTCTTGATCTTCGACAGCCATTTGGCGCCGGCTTTCGTTCGCGGACTGGCCTGACGTATTCCCATCATCTGAACCAGACTTGGACGCTTCTTTTTCTTCATGCGTGCCTGAGCGCGTGTTGGGGGATTTGCAGGTTTTTGGATTTAATCAAGGCGCATTAGACACAGGACATTAGATCACATACAAGACAAGAGACACAACGTAAACGCAGTCAGCAAAACGGTAATCACATCGAAAGCAATTGGGTGCCAAGTGCAGGACATTCAGGTGCAATACAGTAAATGATCCTTGAAGATTACAATTTATTTGGATTATTTACTGTCTTTCGAAGATAAGTAATAGTGCCAAGAGTGCAAGAGGTGTTTGGATTTGTGGGCAACACACTTAAAGCATTCACAGTGATGGAAACTCATTGCGGTTGTTGCCAAATTGCTTTAAATGGGTTGGGGAAAAGGTCAGCAAACTACATCCGTCCAGACTCGGTTCTGGTAGATGCGCAGTCAAAAGATACAGAAACAGATACAGGAACAGGATACAGGATACAAATATAAAGAAAAAGAGAGAGAGATAGAGCGAGGGCGACTGCGGCTGGGAAGCGGCCTTTGTCACCTGAGATTTTACCTTGACCTTCTCGACGATCCACATAAACCAGGTGGTAACTAAATTAAGCGGCGAGGGCGCTGTTGTGGTGCGATGCATATTGCGAATAAGCTTGGACAAGCCGAATTTCCACTCGATGTCGGATTGGGCCTAGTATTTCATAGGTTTTTTTTTGTTTGTAATTTTATGTATTTGTTTGCGGAGTGTGCGATGTTTTATGTTGAATGTTGTTTGGATGAGACATGACATAGAGGAGAACAAGAACACAGGAATACACAGGATGAGTTTCGTGAGCTAGGCCTCGGAATTTACATTTTTTGTTTAGATTTTTAATACATAACTTAAGAGCTGCAAAAATCAGGTTGTTAAATAGAAATACACAAATGTAGACGCTTGTTTTGAACGGCAATTTCTTGGAGTTACTATCCAAGCTATACAATGAAATTCCCATTTAAAACCTAACGACTTTATTGGTATATCTCTTGAGACTTAAGACCTAATGACAAAACACGGACACAGAAACATGCAACATTGTTTTCTAAATATTAAATATTATTTTGGTTTTTTTTCATGCATAAATCAGTAGTTTTTGGCTTGGACTTGCTCAACACACTGGTCACAAAAGCTTGGAAACGCTTCTAATCCGCTAAAGCTAGTCTGCACTGTACTAAACTAGGTTGTACTAAACGCAGGTGGTTTCCATCCTTGAGATACTATTTTGCTGGCGCGCAAAAATGGTATCTCTCAGATTACTAGGTAAATGTTTTCCTGAAAAAACCTGGAAGTTGCAAGTCTGGGCAGTTGATGGATTTACAGATAATGCCAAAGTCTCAACAACAATCAATCTAATTTATCTAAACCAAAATCTTCATTATGTTAACTGTTATCTGAAAGAGACTTGAGGATTCATTAAGGATATAGATATAGATACTTAGCTTAGGATATATTGAATAGGTTTAATGATAAAAAGAGAGCCAAGAGCTTAAGGTATTTGAAAGCGCTGTTTAGCAATACTACCTGTATGCGTTGATAGGTGTCTGACATCATAGCAATCAGCAGGTTAATTAGCACAACCACCGACACCAACATGTAAATGCCAAAGACAATTTTGAACAGGTACTCAACCCAATACGGTTGAGTGGGCGTGGCTACATTTTTGATTTTGTCAACTTGGGTCTGCTCGGTCGTCGTTTGTCCGAACACGGCGAAGAACAGCAACTCGAACGAGTTAATCGGATGCATGCGCACTGTGTCGGAGCCCCACATACAGATACAGATACAGATATATTTACAGATACATTTACCCCAGATACAGATACAAATTGATACAGATACAAGACACCCCCGGACAGCACGCATATATTGGCCGGCGTTGAAATTATTTGAAAAATAAAAAGATAACGGACGCCCATCCCGGAAAGTGGTTGGTCGTTACAAAAAAAACATATTTTTGATTCGTCGATTTTTTTCCAATTGACCAACCGCAGTTTCGGCCAATTCGATGACAATTTGAACGGTCAGTTTTGGGGTTGTTTTTTCAAAAGCACACAACAACAGGTAATTGAAATGAAAATTAAACCAAAAAATTGTGATAAAAGAGGGAAGAGGGAAAGCAGAGAGAGAAAATATAGATTAGTGGGGTTGGCGATACAAACCTGAATGCGCTGATAAGTATCCGACATCATGGCAATTAGCAGGTTAATCAGTACAACCACAGACACCAACAAGTAGATGCCAAAGACAAATTTGAAGAGCACCTCGGTCCACTCGGGACGCAAGTGTCGCATGGGATTGATGTCCAGGGTGGTCGTCTGTCCGA
Organism: Drosophila vallismaia; assembly: GCA_035047325.1. Lineage (NCBI taxonomy): Eukaryota > Metazoa > Arthropoda > Insecta > Diptera > Drosophilidae > Drosophila > Drosophila vallismaia. The sequence goes on along the minus strand of JAWNPU010000090.1, from coordinate 18,132,406 downwards.
AGACCGCGAAGAAGAGACGCTCGAAAGCCAGAAAAGGCGTCATGGGTCCTAACATGGGTCCGAATATTACTCAAATATCTGAACTAATTAATTCTTTTTTTTTTTGTATCGATTTTGTAGGCGTTGCTGCAGCTTGCACGGATTATATATTGATTATAATTATTCTTTTTTTCGGCTTGGCACAGGCGTTTGTGCGAGTTTGAAAATTATTTTGGTTACTTTGAAGATTAGATATTTTTGTGGTTTTGTTAATATTTTTATTTAAGATTTTTGGAGAGTGCGGGTGAGTGATAAAACACGTCAAAAGCAGCATCTCGCAGTTCGTAAAACGCAACAGCGGCTGAGCAATTCGAATGTCTCACGAATACGAGTATCGGTATCAGTAGCGGTATCGTTATCGATTCGATTCGATCGGTTTCGATTATTTCGATTATATCGAGTGCAGAATTTGGTGGTGGCAAGCGGCGCAAGCTGAAAGCCCCGGGCAGGCGGGCATTTCATTTAATATCGATTATGATTGATTGAATTGAGTTGGTAAAACATCAACATGCAGTACTGGAATTTTGAGTATAGTACACTTTTTCAAATGGGTATCGTTTTTGGCTAGACATCGACATAAATCAAGTAACTAAAGAAAACCAATTTTAATTAAAAAGAAAATAATATTAATAAACAAAAATTAAAAGGAAAGCATGCGTTTGATATAGTTACTTTAAGAAACCAATTAAAATCAATTAAAATATAAATACTCCGGCTAAACCATATATTTTTAATACGATTTCAATTATTTACGAATATAATTATTTGAATAGGTTTTTTAGAATAGAAAATAAATCCAAAACAAATTAAGAGTTTTTCTAATAAAATCAATTTTAAAAGAAACAAAAGCATAGCGCATGGATACCTATGAACACAGATCCACAACATCAAGGATGCGGAAAATGGCTTTCCCACGAACATGCCTCAAAACGAAAGTAACTGAAACGAGCAAGGCGAAGGATTTCGAGCAGCGGGTGCGGAGTTGTGGCTTTTCCATAGAACTGGAAAACAAACGACATAAAACTTTACGCACAACATCGAAGGCGGCAACGCAAAGAGATCGAATGCCGGTAGTATATCGGCAGTAAATATGGGGCATTATGGGGTTAAGGGTCAGCCCCAGCGGGGGCCATGCAAAGGCGGGAATGGGGTAAATGAGGAGTAGGAGGTTCCGGAGACTTACGGTCGTCCTTGTGCTTGCGTCGGAACTCGCTGAAGCGACTATCGACATAATTCTCCACGGGCGGAGGTCGGGGGGTGGGCATGTCATCTGTTCGGTTTGGATTTAAGATCAGATCAGAGTTAGAATACACATTAGTGAAGGTCGAGAAATCGGGGGGGTAGAGGTAGAGTGGCGGAGTGGGTGGTTGGTTGGTTTTACGACATCAAGGTTGGAGGTTCAGGCTGTTTTTTGTACTTGTTGAGCATGCAATTGTTGTATTATGTGGTTGTAGTTGGTTCTTATTTGTCTTATTTATTATTTATTGTGAAACATCGAGCACACACAAATTAGATTTATTTGATTTGTTTTATCATTCAAGGCAGACACAGATACTTATCAAGACACATTGAACGTTCAAAAGAGGAAGTTTTGCACAAAAACATTCCAAATTAAAATGGAAAACAAACCAAAAGTAGGTAAATAGTAGACAGGAGAAAGCAAAGCAAACGTCTCGACTTACCGTCGCTGAAATATCCTCTGTTTCGGTTCTTCTTCTCGAAGCTGCGAAGGTCCTCCGGCGAAAAGTTGGCAAAACTTTGGTTCAGGGCCACTATGTGCATGGAAAAGCCAAACACGAAGATGGCCAAGACGGCCAAAAACCTGGCCAGATCCTTCAGCAAATCTCCAATAATAATGGCCCAGGGACCGAAGAGGTGGTGGAAGGACAGGAAGTCCAGGATCTGTACGCATGCCAGAAGGAAAGCTAGGGCGAAGCACTGATTTCTGCAGTAGACCAACGTGGGCCAGTACTCCTTCGAGACGAACACAAAGGCCGCCACATGAACGCCCACTCCGGCCATTCCCAGCAGCAAGACCAGCACCTTGATGGATCCTAGTCCGGACTTGTCCGATGGATTCGTCAACTCGAACAGCAGCAAGCCACTCAGCCATATCAGGAGCCCGATCTCGTACCAGTAGGGCACCAGACTCAGTCGGAGCACCGGGTAGATGGGCGTTATGCCCACGATGCTCAGGTGGATCATGAGGTAAATGTGCGAGGTGAGGTACGACATGAACTTGATAATGGGCACCTTGTTGAATTTGTGACCCATCGGGAAGGTGAAGCCGATCCAGACCGGTGGGCAAACGATGAAGGCCACTAGAAGCAGCATTATTTTCCACGAGGCCCAGGTCAAGGATCCATGCCAGAGTTCCTGGTTAATACGAGGATATTTTAATTAAGTAATGGGTTAGGTTTTAAGAAACTATATAAACTATATATCCCTGCAATCTCTTCGTTAATTTTGAAAGACTGCAAGGATATACAAAAGAATATTAATGTACTCCTATCACACACTTGCAGATATCGCTGCACCACCGTATGGGCAATCACTTCCTTTTGTTCATTTTCAATCAGAACATCGAGAAACTCGACGTTCCGCTTGTCGGTGGCTTGGAGGATCTTTCCGGCGGAATCCGAGCCAGCTGCCAGAGCCAAAAGCTCCGTAGCCATGGTTTCACACTGCTTCCCAGCAGCCACAAGATCCTTGGCACGCTCTTTTTCCTGAAATCAAAAATAGGTAAGTTGGAAATATTCCTCAAACCCTTAAACCATTACCTTTGTGGAAAGTGTGATGTAAATATTTGACAGCTTGGCAGCCGTGTCTACCGGAGCCGGGGAGACCAGTACAAACTCCTGGATGGGCTTGTTGTTGTGATTCTTGGACACCACCATCAGGTTGTAAACGAAGCGTTTGTCCTCCATCAGGCCGTAGGTATCGTGCTCCTTGTTCATCAGATACCGTAGCACCTCGTTGTGTCCTTCGGAGGCGGCGAACCAAATGGCGGCGCATCCATAGTTGGTCTCCGATTTGGGAGAGGCTCCCGCCTCGCACAGCAACTTCACCACCTCCAAGTGGCCGGCTTTGGCAGCACAATGCAGTGGCGTCCAACCATTTCGATCGGTTGCATTGATCTCCGCACCCTGGCCGAGCAGAATCTCCACCATCTGGATGTGTCCATGCATGGCGGCGATGTGCAGTCCCGTCCTGCCGTTACGATCCGTCGACTGGAGGAGTTCTGCCGACCGACTCAGGAGCAAACCAACCACTGACATGTGTCCGCCGAAGCAAGCCAAATGGAGTGGATTATAGCCCTAATAAGATTTTCTTTTATTAATAAACAAATAACAATTTCTAATATCCTTTACTTACGTTCTCAACGGTCGCCGCATCCACTTGAACACCCGCCGAGTTGAGGAGCAGTCGCACCACGTTCTCGTTTCCGGAAAAGGCCGCCAAGTGTAGGGGTGTCATCCCGGACTCTGTGCCCAGGTCCCCGAACAAACTCTGGCCAGTTGGCGTCTCCGACTTGACCGTGGCAGGGACACTCGTTAGTAGTTCCCGGACCGTGTCTGCCTGGCCGTAATAGGCGGCGACGTGCAGTGGCGTCAGGCCTAGCTTCTTGCTGTTGATCCTCAGGGAATTGGTGCTTTTCAGGACGTCCAGGACCTGTCCGTGTCCGTTTTGGGCCGCCAAATGGACGGCTGTGAAGCCCGCCTTGTTCTCTTCCGTACAGGATGCCCCGGCGCGGACCAAGGCCTTCACCACATCCGCGTGACCGCCCTCGGCGGCCAGCTGGAGGGGCGTGGCATCTGTTAGCTTATTCCGCGCCGAAATTACGCCTGACCGATCGAACTTCATCAGCTCCTCGATCACCTTGACGGATCCCTGCATGGCGGCGATGTGGGCACAGGTGTTGCCATCCTTGCTGGTGGCATTTACCAGCGAGGGGTGCTGTTGCAGGAAAAGTTTGGCCACTTCAGAGTAGTTGTTCTGCGCAGCGACGTGGATGGGCTTCTGGCCCAGGTCGTCGGTCGCATCAATGTTGGCTCCCAGCTCTAGGAGCAGCTGGCAGACCTCCATCTGCCCGCTGGCCGCCGCCAGATGGAGCGGCGTTTGCTTTCGCAACGTCAGGATGTCAATGACGGCGTTGTGATCCTTGATCAGGAATTTCACCAGGTGGGTGAATCCGTTCATGGCCGCCAGATGTAGGGCCGTGCGACCCACGCGGGACTTCGAGTTTATGAAAGCCTTGTTGGTCAGTAGGGCGTCGCACACGTGCAGGTATCCCCTTTCGGCGGCCAAGTGCAGGGCCGATCTGCCCTCCGTGTCGAAGACATCCACTCGAGCGTGGTTTGCCAGCAGGTTGTTTACCAGCTCCATGTGCCCACGATGGCAGGCAATCAGGAGTGGTGTCCATCCCACTGAAGATTGACGGTTCATTGCTTTCTGGATATCCGTGGGGTTCATGTGCGAGATCATCTCCATCAGCACATCATTGTTTCCGGCCACGGCACAGTAGTGGAAGGCTGTCTCCAGCGCATTCTTCGTCTGCAGAGTGACGTCCGCTCCGTTCTCAAGGAGCACCCGCACAATCTGCTTGTCGGACTCTGGGATGCGCACCTCTTCCTTGGTGATTTGGCAGGTATAGTGCAAGGCCGTGGCACCGTCATCATTCACCGAGTTGATGTACGTAGTGGCTTTTTCCGGGCCGTGTTTCTCCTTTACGGTTTCGATCAGGTGACGCACGATCTCCGGGTGGCAAGACCGGCAGGCCATGTGCAGGGGGGTTTCCCCAGTCTGAAAGGAGAGAAATGGTTTGTAAGAAGAAGAAAAATCATTCAAATATATCACTCACATTCGACTTGTACAAAGGATCGCCTTCGTCCTCGAGAAGCTGCATCAGCGTGGCTAAGTTTCCATGGCGGGCAGCTACGTGGACCGGGGTGAGGCAATCGTCGGTGGTTAAGTTAGGGCTGGCCCCTGACTTAAGCAGCATGAGAGCGCATCTGTCGCCATCCTTAACTCGGGCTGCAATATGCAGAGGGGTTTCGCGAAGCTTGCCGCCGCGGACATGGACATCGGCTCCAAATCCGAGCAGGGTTTCCACCACGGCGGGTTTGGCTGACTCTACGGCTATGTGAAGGGCCGTATAGTTGTCCTAGAAAGTAATATTGAATGAAGTGCGCTTCTGGGTACATGTTGAATTAAGAATAAACTTACATTGGTGGTCACATCCACCTTCTCGCCCTTCTGCAGCAGTGTATTGATGATCCCTGTGTGACCATAGGCGGCGGCGGTGTGGATACTCCGGGCCCCGTCCTTGTTGGGCATATGGAGATACACGCCCTTCTTGAAGAGCATCGTGGCGCACTCAGCATGACCGTTGAGTGACGCAATGTGCATCAGCGTGCTGCCATCCTTGGTGCGCTCGAAGATGCTCGCCTTGAACTTGTCGGCCAGTATCTCGATGACGTGCGCATGTCCATTCTCGGCGGCCAAGTGCATCGGAGTGCGATCTGACCAAAATAAGGTTAAAGGGAATATTAGTAGCTTGAACAAAAAATGGAAACTTTCAAATACAATATTTATATTGAAAAAAATTCCCAAGTTTTCGAATATCTTCCAATATCTGATTTCATGTTTCAACCTTGGCCGAGTTTCCACCGGATCCAGCACTCACCTTGATTGTCCGCAATGGACGCTGAGGCGCGCACGCCATAGAAGTACTTGAGGAGGGCCTCGTCACCTTCAGCGGCGGCGATGTGGAGGGGCGTCTGCCCCTCCCCGTTCTGCGTGTCCACATTCGTTCCGTAGTCGACCAGGATGCGGACCATGTCCACGTCCCGCCGTCTGGCGGCCAAATGCAAGGCCGTGTCTCCATTGGCCGTCGTTGCCTGAGGGGAAATGGAACGAAATACGAGCATGAGACTGCACTCGGAGAAAATATGCAAACAGAAATGGCAAAGTCGATTAAAATTTGTAGTGGTTTCTCTTAAATTTAATTATCTCCAACTTGTGGATGAAAAATTCAAAATACAAAACGCACTTTCTTAACTAGAGAGCTGGCTGGTTCGCAGATTTTTTTGGCTCCTTTTTATAAATTTTATGTACGTAGTTTTGAGTGTAAGGGACTGCACTTTATATAAAACAAATTTATTTTGGGCTATGCAAATCAGATGCCCATCCCCACGACTTTAGCTGCGTTTTCGCCTGGGTTTTGACCCAGTTTAGTGCCTTTTGCCGGCTGATTGCGTGCCGAAGCCGAAACCGAAACCCAAGCGGCCAAAGTCAGGTGTAACTTTAACTTTAACTTGAACCCCCTAAGGCCCAAATAGCGAGCCAACTAGCCCGCTTTGGTTAATTTAATCAACACGCACTGCTCTTGGCATGTGTTGCACTTCAAGTTCTGATTGAAAGTTGCACAAACTTTGCCAATGTCGCGCACTGTTGCACTGTTGCACTTTCCACCTGCATTCCACCTGTGCGTATCTGGGGGCGGTTAATTTGCATTTTTGATTTATTTACCCACTGGCTTTCGAGACAGTTCAAGGCTAAAAGGTTCTTGTGGACATACTCTGACAGCCAAGCCGGACATTTTGATTGGCACCCTGGGGACAGGCTTAAAAATCTTTTGCAATCTTAATGAAGTTTTTGTATATAGCCCTGTCATGGGGTTTTAGATATTTCTATAAGCCTCTGTTGGACGTGTTGATTGGCAGAGTGATATAAAGGATTTAATAAAATATTAAGTAGGATTCATTTTTAGTTACCGTGAAGCGTTTCTAAAACCTGGACTTTTACTTACAATTGATTATTTATTCTTAAGACACATACTTTTAATGCTGAAAAACTTGCTAAATGGCTGAGGTATTTTTAGGTTTTAGGTGTTAAAAGAGTTCAAATGGCCCGGAGATTTAGTCCGTGTTCGGCTGATATCTTACCTTTAGTTGTTCTGCCGTTTGTGCCGCCAGGAGCTCTCTGCACATGGACTGGTTTCCCGACTCGACGGCCAGGAGCAATGGGATTTTGCCACGCTAAGTTTAAGCGAAAGATAGGTTATTTTAGTTTAGTACGAATATAGTCAACAATTAAGATAAGCTCCCACCCACACACATTTTAAAAAACCAACACACTCACACATCACATAATCATAAATAACCAATTAGCCAATTCAAGCCTTAAGTGTTAACGGCAACATGTTTCGCTATTTTCAGCCAAGTTCGCAACTTTGGCGCTTCAACTTTGAAACTACTAAGGGGAGTGAGTGCTAGTGGCGAGGGGGCGTGACGAGGAGTCATTATTCCTATCTACCAAAAAGCAAAAGCGAGTAAATCAAGTTGTACAGCGACTTGACCCCCTTTTTTTCGGTAAAGTTATCCTCTGTTTGTTATTCGTTTGTTGTTGGCAACGAGTTGAGCGCCCTCAAGGGAGGCTACACCGATACACATCCTGGCAGCGAATGCGTGTGGGAAAAGGAAAGCTTAGTAATACCAAATCGAATGGAAGCGAAACCAACTGAATGGCATCAAAGGCTAAATACTTCATCCGGCTAATTTCGCCTGACAGTGCCGTTCCACCTCACTCTAATTGATTTAAATCAAGTTGCTGTTTGCCATTTGCCGCAGCCATCGAAGCCCAAGCGTTTTGTCTAGACAATCAATCGGTGGCACTGCCACCCAATCCTCCAATCCCCCAATCACCCAATCACCAGCCCTCCCCATCGCCCCACAAAATAGCTCAATGGCAATTCGGTGGAAATTTATGCGCTCCCCTCGCGTGCGTAATGGAAATATCGCCTGTGCATTTGCACCCGTGCACGTGATGCGACAAATAGTTCCGCATTTGAGTATTTGAGTCGAGGTGCCCTCGGGCGGGAGCTGGCTTGGTGGCCAGGAGCTTGGCTGAAGCTCGGTTAGCCAATGCAAGTTAATCAGACTGGGACGAGAAGCCGATGGTAATTCAACTCTGAATGGAGGAATACCTCATTGATACAGTGTGGAAAATGTGATGAAAACCAAGAATAAAAGCTACTACAAGTATGATACCCGGTACTATCCGAGCTCAATTTTAAACTCTAACTTCCAATAAGATGTCTAGATACCATAGATGGGAGAAACACTTAAAAATTAAAGAAACAAAAGGATTAAATGTTTTTACTCTCTGTGTAATGGACGCAATCATTTTATTTTTTGGGGCTTTTAAGATTCCGAGGCAGTTGAAATGCATTTACCGGGGGCGTTTTTTGCATATCGATTTTTCCACAAATACTGTTTGCTTTTTGTTACAAGCTCCTTCTGGTGTGGCTGTTGTTGTTGCCTTATGGCTATATGTATATATTTTTTGGAGATTTTTATTAAGTCTTTGTTTACGTTGGCACCGCCTGGCACTAGAGCCTCTCGAGAGCCCTCGACTACGCAGTGGACTCGGGTTCGAGGAAGTAAACTTCCATTGCCAATTGCCAATGGAGATAATTTGGCTTCAATTGAGCTGCCAACACTTGTGGCTCCCCAGCACTCACACACTCACATACTCACACATGGACTCAGTCATACTAATACACTTACGCCGTCCGCCTTCAAGCGAATATCCTTGCCAGCAGCCGCAAGAAGAGCGCGCAGGATATTTGTGGCAGTTCCGGTTTGCCGACTCGACACCAAATGCACCGCAGTTTGGGAACGCGACTGGAAAAGAAAGTGAACACATATGGGTGTTATTTATTATCAATAATTATCCTTGAATTACGAGTATCGACGCACTTATTGGTGGGGTTTCACTTATCGTTATATGGCCGGAAAATGTTTATGCTGCCCTATGTGGCTTAATGTTCACACCCTTGACTAAAACCTGGCTAACTGGCTGTTCCCATTCGCTTCAAAATCCCAATTGCTACTGAATAGGCGAGCGGCTCGTTTTTGCGTTTATAAGCACATTTCGTGTCATTTTTCTTTTTTTCCTCTCTCTCTCATATCACAGATTGACAGCCCAAAAAAAAATATTAAGGACTCCCACTGACAGGCCGCAATGGGCTCGGTAGCTGGGGGGTGTGTAGAGGCAGAAGGTGTACGGCTAGGTGTTGGATTTGGACGTGGATGAGGAAGAGGAGTCCTTTTGCCACGCACACACGCCAACGCCACACTTCAAACTTGGCTGTTGCCAAAACAAAAGTTTTTCATCTGCCCGTCTCGCTTCTGCCACTCGTGCCTTCTCCTTTCCGCCGCGGGAGCTCTCTTCTGATAACCATCAGTAATTTTGGCAAGCCCACGCCCCCTAAATCACCAAGTCTCGAACTCATTGCGGCCAAGAAAATAGAAGAAAGTCAAATTAATGGCGACACGAGAAAGCAAACAGGGTGCAATAATTGCTAGTTCCAACTCGACAAAACTATTATCATTAAATTATTTTGTTTCCTTAAGATGCCTTCTTTATATTTTACAACAAAACTTTTATTATTAAATTATATTAATTCTTTAGGATTCTTTCTATACATTTTATAATATTTCTTTGGGTTTACATGAGTTTTAAAACCAATAAGAACACGAGATGAACTTGGAACTATATTTCTTTTTTAAAATATTTTTACGTATCTTTCTGCAATTAATATAGGCATATAACAATTTAAAATAGATGTTTTATATTGAGAACCCGTTTTTATATATGTTTTTATTTCTATTTCTGTCACTTGGAAACTTTCTAATATTTACCCGAAACCTTCTAATATGTTTTACCCAAAACCTAAGAAACTTTAAACCTAAATAACCTGGCAACCACTGCAGCGATTTGTTTACTTTGAGAAGTCAGCTCTTGAAGTAGCGGCTGTGGCTTTAATCGGGGCCTAGACATTACCATCTTAACCTTGTCGCCCAGTTAATTGCCGGGCGCCGCCAAAGTCACATGCAACATGCGAGCCACAGAGTTGCATCTTCTTGGCTAGTGGGCTCTGACCTTTGTTTTCATGTTTCTTGAACGTTTTTTTGTTTTTAGCCCAGTGAAATATGCGTCTAATGGCCGCTAATTGCCCGCGAATCCATCCATCTGAAAGTCTCAAGTTATGCAGCCGTTTCTTGGATTCGAAACTGGAAGCCATCGAAATTGTAGGACTTGAGAATCGAGAGTGTCGCTTGACGTGCCCCAGCTATTACAGAATTTTTCCTGACTCACAATAAATGTGAAGCCCCAACAAAAAGCGGTATATAGTATAAAGCTATTGGAATACTCACGCCACCGGTGGAGAAGGGATCGACCCCGCGTTTTGTTAGCAACAATTTGACGACATCCTCACGCGAATACATTGCCGCAATGTGTAGCACATTATAATTATCCTGAAAGAGAATAAGAGTGGGAGAAATCAATTGCAATTCATTGGCAGGAAACACCCCGTACCCGGCATCCTGCCACAAAACCAAAGAACCTCAAATAAATTGAGGGAGCTGGGTCAGTTCAATGGGTCAAAGTCAGTTGGTTAGTTTTGCATGCGGCTCCTCGGCAAAGGTGCGGCCGGTGGTTGATTACTTAAACCACAATCTTGCATGCGGACTTTCACTTACGGACATTTCTTAATGGCCCCAACCCAGCCGAAACCGAAAAACTCACATGCAAAAACTGCATCAACTGCTCCTCAAACAATCCAAAAACAAAAAAAAAGGAAACTAAAATGTGACCCTGAGCAAATCACCGAAACGAAAAGTACTTTAAGATAACGTCTTACATGGCTTGGATTTCTAAGAGTGATGGCAAGTGACTCATATGTGAATTGGAGCATGAGGCAATATTTATTGCCTTATATAATAAGCCATAACGCAGCATGTTACACATACGCCCCGTGTGCCGCGGGCCTAATTTATACCTAAGCCTCCCCATTGTTCTCAACCAGAACGGAAGTGAACTGGTTTCATATAAATATGTTTGTATTTGTAAGTAGAGAGTAAAAAAGGAAAGGTATTTGTGCCTTGTCATCAGGTTGGTAGCTTGGTAATGTTTCAAAAAGTGTTTAATCGAAACAAGAACCATTCGGTATTTAACATAAGACAAGAATTTAATATCCAACGAAATTAATTGCAAAGTTCAAAGAGAAATTCCCTGAAAATTACATTCTTGAAGAGACTCTCAATGAGTTTTCCACCTTAGTTAGAGTGTCTTGCTTTCGAGGCATTGGAAATTAAAAAATTTCTCTGGTTTATTTGCGACTATTTCTGGCCATGGTTCCCTGCTAATTTGCATAAAACGTCAGCCAGGCAGTAAGCCGGTCGCACTGGCTTCCAGTCGACGGCTTTGACACATGTCCAGAAAGCCAATCCAAGACGTTGGCCCGAAAGAAAAAACAAAGGTAAACAAAGAACCGCAAGAGGGCCCAAAAGGAGTCGAAGGACCCTTAGGAGCCGAGGGCTCCAAGGCAGACAGATAATATTTCACGCGCTGTTTTGCATACTTTTCAGGCCGCTTCCAGTTTGTTTGGCAGTCTCTCGTGTTTTGGTTTTAGTTTGAGTTCGAGTTAGTGTTTGTGTCAGTTTGTTGGGCCAGGGCGAAAGCAAAAACCGGAAACAAAACCAAAACGGAAGCGCAAATTTTCCAGCACATTTTTGCTTTTGCCGCCAAGAGGTGGGGCGACCCAGTTTCGTGGGTGTTTTGTTCCCTTTTTATTGGTTTATTTCTGCAGATAGTCGTGCTCGAGGATGAGTGTATGGCACGTGGATGTCTTGGCACGTTGACGCCCTGCAAATGAAGTCATTTTGGCCATTGTCACACACCTTCCGGCGAACCTTTAAAATAATTGCAGGACCTCATTACTCGACTCATTTGAATTTCTCTCCTTGCATGTGCACTTACATCAAATGAAGTTAATTAATTTCTTTCACCTTCCTCCATTTTAGAGGAGGGGGGCACGCACTTTTATAGCTTGACAAATGAAGTGGCCTTATTACTCCGCACTTTATTTCACGCTGTCATCGCACACATCACATGTGGAGAGGCCGCTGCGTGAAGTAATCCGCTTGAATTTAATTAAAATTGCATATTAATGACGCCACCGGCTATAAAAATGTAGCGGAAGTCGGCTCTGACGTCGAGGACGTCGTCGTTTTAGCCACTCGAAAGGTCAGGCCAAAAGGCTTCAAGGTGCAAATGGAGTTTTGGCCAACTGGGCGTACATCGGAGTCATGTGCTTGATTAATTGGCTTTTAAGTTGCAAGGAGGTGTTGCCAAACAGGCCTCTGCCTGTCCGAAAAAAACTCCTTGGAGTTGCAGACTTAAAAATGTTAATTAGTCCTGCGTTACATCATACATATAAGGATATTCTTTACAATGGTAGCTGTCGTGTTGAGCGTGAATTACTTAGGCTCAGTCTGACAGTAAGATAAGTTGGAAATTATAAATGCAATAAACATTATTCCTATTTTTAATTCATTAGGCCGGAGGAGGTAGGAGCAGCGTGCTGCAAATAATATTATCTCTGTAAGTCACGAAGTGACATTTGCGAGCCAAAAGAATAATGATGCAGATGAGGTGTGGCTTTTATAATGAGATCGAGATGATAGTGTAACATTTATGTAGGTGTGACCTTTGGAGGAAAATTAGAGTAAGTACAATGAGGTAATACTTAATATATTTTTTGGGGAAAGGACTACATTAAACTACGAGAAATACTATAAAAAAAAGTGTCATCTTATTGAAAATAAAAGGGAAATAATCAATCAATTTGACAAATCACAATTTTAGACTCGAAAATTAATGCAAATACATCTAATATTCCGAGAAATTATTTGACGTAATATTTAAAATAAAGAAAACTTTCCCGGCAAGGGTGAGAAAATGAAAGTTTCTATGTTTGTTTTGGTAATTCAATTGGCCATGTCTGCTCAGGTTTGGCAACAATTATTTTGTAATTAGGTCAAGGATGTTATCGTTGCTAGCCCTGAAGTACGCGTATACGCTGGACATGTGAATGGTTAGCCAAAAAAGACCGAACGTCAAATGAAATGTGCTAAGTAATTGCGGCATGCAAAGCTGGCCAAGCTGGCCAAGTTGAGCTAGCCAACAAAATCGGTCAATTGTTAGCTGCCGGCCGGAGTTAATGGGCAACGATGCCAAAACTGGTCACTTCATTGAAGGACCTGCCCACGGCTGCTGACATCGAAACGAGAATTGTCCATAATCACGATGGCAAATGAGCAAAGAAATCAGGATAAACATCAGGGCTGACCTTTCATCTTCACTTGTTGACCTCTTTCCTAAGGTTATTTCACTTAATTGAGCTTAAATTGGAGTCACTAGCTTTAAACGAAACTCTTTAACTTCAACCAAAGTCTGAATATACAATCATTTTAGCCCTAAAAATCACTTGAATCCTGAAGAGTATTAACTTTGACTTCGCCCAAGAACCTTTAAGGAAATTCCCATGCCTTCTTTCGTGTAATGTGGTTTTTTGGGGTTTTAGCAAAAAACCCAACTCGACTCGACTCAATTGAGGGAAACTCCACTCGAGACCCGGCCATTGGCCAAGCTCTCTTGGGTTGACCCATTGAGGGATTGCGGTATTGAGACATACTACTTCTGGGCTGAGAGGTGCGTGAGAATCGTGCGTAGATGTGGGTGGATGTGGGTTTCACCCACTGACGCCCCGCTCGAGATTTAATTATGCGGCTTTTATTGATTTGACACAATTTCAGGGGCTGTGTTTCGCCGCTTTTGGCTCCAACAGCTGGCCGGCTTCTAAATTTGGCTACAATCCGACTGGAGCTGCTTTAAATAATTCCCGGAATTTGTCCCGGCAAGCACTTACATTATTCCGGGCACCCACATCGGCGCCAAGTTCAATCATGCGATCTATTATGGCCGTCTTATTGTCCTTGGTAGCATACATCAACGGAGTCATGCCGGTGTTCTGAAAGAAATAAATTCAAATGTGTATAAAAACTTAAAAATAAATTGCGAATTTCCTGGATAAAGTAATCTAAAAGGCTTTCATTTCTTTGTTCTTGATCTGATTGAAAGACTTAAAATGGAGTTGCATTCATCATCATTATCTTGGCTTGTTGGTTACTCCAGAGGTCTATATTCCAATCTCAATTGGCTGTGTTTGTCCTGTCATTAAAACGAAATCAAGAACCCCAAGAACCCATCAACTAAAGAAGTAGAGACCAAAAAAAAAGAGAAAATAACTATGCCAAAAATAGCCAAACTGTAGCCAAAGTCTGGGCCATATTTATGCAAATATTGTCTCGAGCTCAGTCTGGTCTGGCAGACAATCTGAAATGGTAGCATAGCAATTCCAACCCTTTTGCTTTTGCACCTCCCCCGCATTTCATTAGCTAGGGACGTTAATTTTATGTCAACGACTTTTTCGCTTGATACCGTTTATGGTAAATTGAAATCGAAGCGCTTCAATTGTTCGATGTTTTATGAGTTTATTGGGCAGGTAGTCAGCGCAACTTGTGGCAGGACGCCCAAAACTCACAACTCAGAGCTGGGAGCTCGGAGCCCGGAGTCCGGAGCCCGAAACCCAAAGCCAAGCCATCGCCTTGGCAGCCAAACATTTGGGACGCGCTATCAAATAACATTCATTCTCTCCCGGCCACTGTTTTTCTGTTTTTAGCTTTTTTGAATGTTTGGTTTTTCTTTCTGTTTTCTGGCCTCCAGTTCCTGTGCCTTGTGTGTCGTTATTTTGGCTGGTAAACAACCAGAAATGGGAAAATGCCGCCGACGTTGATAAGGGCGACGTTTATGCATCGACTACACTTCAAATAATAATAAAAACTATGGAATTATAATTCCTTCAAACTCACTCTCTGTCTGGCTCTTTCTGAGAGAAACCATAATTTAAATCATCCTTATTTGACAAAAGAAACATTTAAAATTTATCTCTAACTTCAACAAGTTGGTTGCTATAAAAAGACCCAAAACTTTTTCTCTGTGGAAACCTCATTCCCTTCCTTATTTCGATTCCTATTCCCGCTTTGACTGACAATTGATTTTACAAATTTTCGCCGCAACAGCCTGCAGATACCTCACTGTACAGTACTCACCATGTCGTGCACTCCGGCCAGCGGGATATGGTTACCGTCCTCGCCCACATTGGCCACATACTTCTCGAGCTTCTTCAGCTCGGCCTCGATGGGCGTCCATTCGCTCTTCATGGCCAGTCCCAGGACCTTGTTGGCCGTGTCCCGAATGGAGGCGCCGGCACTAGGTGGCTTCGGGGCGGGATAGATGTCCATGTCCTTCTTGTCGCCATTACTCGAGCTGTCATCCTTGGGATCCGAGTCGGCTTTGCTGGCCGGAGTTGCCCGTTCGCTAGGCGTGGCCGAGTCGTCCGGCGGACCGGTCAGCGACGAGGGGGTCTTGCGTCCGACGCCGGCGCCCCCCGCACCGCCACGGCCACCACGCCCACCGCGCGGCTGCGACATCCTCAAGCTGTATTTGATATCCTTTCCTTCAGTGCGATCTAGGGTTTCTTGTTACTTTTTAGAACATTACACAACAACAATATCGGGATCGGGAATCGGGGATTCCAGGTTAAACACTTTAGGCCGTTAAATGGTTTATGCTGCCATTATCTTCTATGTTCTATGTTATGTTGCTCGGTTATTGTATTATTATTGATTTGGTTCGCGAT
The DNA here is from genome assembly GCA_035047325.1 of Drosophila vallismaia. NCBI lineage: Eukaryota > Metazoa > Arthropoda > Insecta > Diptera > Drosophilidae > Drosophila > Drosophila vallismaia. The sequence goes on along the minus strand of JAWNPU010000090.1, from coordinate 18,116,754 downwards.
TCGGGGGATTGTGAATTTCCGCTGCATACTTTCAGGCTCCTCCGCTTCGCACACTCGCATTGCACAAATTCCTACGGCCTCCGCATTTTACCAATATTTGTTACCAACAATTTGCATTTTCATTGGCAACAGCAACAGCAACAGCAAAGGCAGAAGCAGCAACAGACACATACACACTGACAAATACACTCAAAACACGGACGAGTAACAAAAAACGTTTCCAGCAAGTATGGCTTTTGGCCAACACATCCGCTCGCTATTATTCCACTTTGATTCTTTCGCTTTCTTCACTTTTACTACACAAATTTATATGTTTAGCCCCTTTATGACTTCGGTTGCGTGTGCGTTAACGGCGGCGGTGCCCCCTTTTATTTTTCTGATATTTTTCCTTTCTTCCTTTTGCCTTTTTGGCCAACTGAAAGCCACTGGCACTTGATTTTGTCTTGGGAGTCCTGGGAGCCACCAACAACCGTTTGCCACGAGCGTCTGCGAGTTTCTGATTTGCCAAACTCATTTCCCCATCGAGTTGAGTTTTCCCAAGAGCTCTGGCGGAAAAACTCGGCCTGCCACTCGGCGGTGGTTGGGCGCCTTGGCAACACGACGAAACTGGCAAGACCCAAGACGCTCCCCGAAGACTCCCCGAAAATGGGAAGCCAAATGCCATCCGCGCAAGCGTTTGTTTACAATTGTTGAATCCCCACTCCGACTTCCGAAAATAACACTTTTTGGCGCCAAATCTCAGCCGGCATCCTAAGTTTCGTTGGGATTTCCTAAATTGAAGGTCCCAGAGAATCCAAACAAAAACAACACGGAATTTCCTAATGCGCGACTGGAAATGTAATTAGGAAGACCAATTGAAGTAGAGGTCCTTAAAGTGGCTGGAATTTCCAAATAAATAATACAGAAATCCTTTAATTTTTTTGGCAAGCATAAAAACCCCAAATATAGCCAAAAGGACGAGCTAAAACTGAAGGGAATTACTGGAATTTCCTAGTTTTATTTGATTTATTTAGTAATTGTGAAAAGAATCACAAAAGAATATCCTAAGAATATTGTATGAAAATTGTCAAGTTTCGCAAATGCCTTACCCAACAATTCCAGATATAGATTAAGTAATATTGCTGAATTTATTAGTGCCTTGCTGATTAGCGTGAAGGGGAATAACAATAAAGTAATTCGGTGGGAGCAGACATCGCCTTTTCATGGGGTCTGATAACAAACCCCACCAAAAATAGCGACAAATTCTGGAAGAACTTATATGGCATAGACATTTCCTATCTAAAAAGATTGCTTATCGTTTGGGGTAACTAAAAACTCAAATACCTGGCGTGTTTTGTTGTAATAATCAAATATTTTGTTGACTAGCTAGTAGATATCATTATCAAAGCGAACAAACAAACACTTGACTCAGATTCGGTAGTATTATTGAATAAAATTAGCTACTATCTAAAGGTGATAAATCGGTATCATTGATGCGTATTCTTTTATAGTCCATATCCAATCTGTTCCACGCCCGTCAAATGCTCTGTCAGAAATATGCTTCCATGGAATAGTCAGAAACACGTTCCAAATCGGCTTCCTTTCAAGCGCACCATATGGATAGAGAGAACAGAAATAAAGCTGATAATCACGCCACAAGCAAAAAGCTTCAAACATAATACAGAGGCTTAGGCAAGTGTTTTTGAGGGGGATTTGTATTAGTTTTGCTTAATCAATTAAGGATGATATATATATAACAAGTATAAGTAGCAAACAAAGTAGCCAGAAGCATGCCACGTTGAAAGTACCGTGTATTATATAGCTTGATCTTGTTTGAATTATAAATTAAAACTTAGTAATTCTTTTTCTTAATATTTGAAGATATTTTCAATTATCGTCCCCACTTTAAGTACGCCACTGGCCTTTGGATGAGCTTTTTTCAGTATCAACTAGAAGAACAAATTAAACAGGCCGGCAAATAAAACAAATACAAAACAAAAACACACATTATTGTGAATATTGATAACTAACAGCCACACGTGCTGCCAAGGAAAAGAAAAAGCAAACAAAGCAAAACAAATGCGCCGCTAAAAAGATCTTCTCTCTGAAACAAAAAAAAACAACCAAATAACAATAAAGTTCAAACACTTGTATACGGCGCTATATAGAAAAACGTATGAACGATTTCCGAGGCTACGGAGAACACCTCCGCTCAGTCAGTTTCAGAACTCGACGGGTATCAGACGTGGCTTCCTCAAAAGGAAAAATACAATATAGTTAAAAAATAAAAACAATATTCTACTGTGAAAAAGTATCGTTTTACATATTATGATTATTAGTTTATTTTAAACAAAAAAATAAAACAGCTGTGATATCCAACATGTTAAACGGAAAGCTGCAAACGGTCTCCAGATACGTCTGGAGGCAGCAATGTGTCATCCAGTCCAGTCGCAGGTAGGCAGGATTATCAAGGACACGTATCCTTCTAAAAGTGACTTCCAAGAATTTTCTGTGAAGTAACTGGGGAAAATTTTGAACTATTTAAATGCGCAGTTTTTGGGGTTTTTATAGACTACATGTGGTACCCCCCTCCACGACTTCCCCACCATCGAGTTCTGCCCCCGGGAATTGCGTAACAATTCAGAATCCAGATTGGTGGTACAGTTGCCTCAGTCTAAGTTTGAGATATTCGACTTAGCAGAACCAACTATATTTAGATACTTAAGGCCAGGCTTAAAAGGAGGCGTGGCCACCAATAAATTGGGGGACAAAAATACAGCCATCGGGTGGTGTTAATTATCTTGTATTAATTAGATGACTTTTAAAAATATGATAAGCAAATCGCTAGCAGAACTTTCCACTCGCTTGATAATCTAACACAGACCAGTGCCAACTGTAAGGCTAAACGTTAAAACAACTTTCGTTGTAATAATTGTTTACTATTACAAAACTACGGCTTAGGTGTAATGAGTACGCCTTTTTATAGATTTTTAAAGAATTTTAATAATAATTTTTAATCTTTTTAATTAACCATTTGCCGGCACGCGTCATACTTCAAAGCAATCAATAACTAATCAAATGCATGTATATTAAAAATGAATAGAAAATGAAATATAAATATGTGTAATAAATCAAATGATAATATCTTGGTTGGCATATTCACACCCACTTAAACATAAATTGAATAAGAAGCTTTTAATTGTGCAAAAGCTTTTATATGTAGCCAAGATGCCAACCCCGCCAATGTTCATGTCAAATCACGTATACGCACTGGTGTACAGAAAACTTATTTGAAAATATTTAGTGGTTAATTTATAGTATTTCTCTTATTATTTACTAAATGTTATAAAAATAATCACACTTTTATTTGCTATATTTTAAATGTTCAGCATATCTACGTCGCTACCAATCCTGATTAGCCACAAACACCACGTCGGCAAGGATCCTTTGGTGTACCGCACTATTGGCAGCCAATTGGAACTTTCGGCAGCGGAATTCGGGAGTACCGAGGCCATCGTCTCGTGTCACGAGGGAAAGCGGTACACCTTCAAGAGCCTGCTGGAGGAAGCAGATAGCTTGGCGGCAGGACTTCGTAAGCTGGGCCTTCAGCGAGGGGATACAGTGGGTCTGTGGGCCCCGAACTATATGCACTGGTACCTGGGGATGATGGGAGCTGCTAGAGCCGGTCTCACTTCTGTGGGCATCAATCCCGCTTTCCAGGGCGCCGAAGTGGCCTACTGCCTGAAAAAGGTTAACATAAAGGCCATCATTGCCCCGGAGACCTTTAAAAGCCAGAACTATTATGAGATTTTGAGGGACATCTGTCCAGAGATTGTGGACGCGGAGTCAGGCAAGATCCGTAGTAAAAATTTCCCGAATCTGCGATCCGTGATCATCGACAGTAGTGATGGATTAAAGGGAGCCCTTCGGTTCGATGACGTTTTGGACTTGGCGAACCAGTCAGAACGAGCAGAGATAACCAAAATCCAGAACGAAATTCTGCCAGAGTCGCCTTGCAACATTCAGTTTACTTCTGGAACCACCGGGAATCCCAAGGCAGCTACATTGTCCCATTACAACTTCGTGAATAATGGCATTCATGTGGGCAACCGAAACGAGTTAGCGGGCGAGAGGATCTGCGTCCAGGTTCCAATGTTCCATGCTTTTGGCGTGGTCATAACGATTATGGGCGCTATGACCAAGGGAGCCACCATGGTGCTTCCAGCGGCGGGTTTCAGTCCCAAGGATTCACTCCAGGCGATCGCCAATGAAAAGTGCACAGTGCTTCATGGAACACCAACTATGTACGTGGATTTGGTGAACACCCAGAGAAAACTAAAGCTGCCGCTCGGCAAGATCAAGAAAGCCATTACTGGGGGTGCCATTGTTTCGCCGCAACTGATCAAGGATGTTCGAGAGGTCCTTGGCGTAGAATCCGTTCGAAGTGTCTATGGACTTACGGAAACCACGGCTGTGATTTTCCAGTCCCTGCCTGGTGACCATGATGATGTTGTCCTCAATTCGGTGGGACACCTGCAGGATCACATCGAAGCCAAGGTGGTGGATGCCGATGGTAAGTGTGTTCCGTACGGTCAGCCAGGTGAACTGTGCGTTCGAGGATACGTTACCATGCTGGGCTACCATGGCGACGACGAGAAGACAACGGAAACCATTGGCAAGGATAAGTGGCTGCGCACTGGCGATCAGTTCATCCTGGAGGAGAACGGATACGGGCGCATCGTGGGCCGCCTCAAGGAAATGATAATTCGCGGTGGCGAGAACATTTTCCCCAAAGAGATCGAAGACTTTTTAAATGCTCATCCCCAGGTTATCGAAGCACATGTGAGTTTAAAATCATTTTTATTTTTAACATATAAATATATCTTTACTTCCCAGGTAATCGGTGTTCCGGACGAGCGACTGGGCGAGGAGGTTTGTGCCTATGTCCGCCTCAATGAGGGTGTTGATCCTGCGTCCTTTACCGTAGCGGCTCTAAAGGCCTACGGCAAGGGAAAGCTGGCCCATTTCAAAATACCCAGCTATGTGATTCCCGTAGACTCATTTCCGAAGACTACGTCTGGTAAAATCCAGAAGTTCAAACTAGTACAAGCTTTTAAGGAGAGACAGGACCATACCCGCAACGCCGCCAGGGCTTAGATATAAGATTCCTTTACCTTTATAAAATGAACAATAAATTAAGTCAACAAAATTGAACCTATGGTATTCTTTAGATTATTTATTTGGGAGAATAGAGGTTTTTACAGTCTACTTTTAGGGGACTTTTGATTTCGTTACGAAACGTGAACTTTTTGAGATTACAACTTATTAGTTACGTTAGAAAATACTCGAATATATGAAGATTGATTGTATAAACCAAGAAAATAGTTTCTTTTTTAATAAAAAAAATAACAAACAGCTTTAAAAGACACGTCCGACTAACTAATGTTCTGAAATAAAACTTTCTTTACTGTCCATTTATTTAGGAACTCCTGCTTTTTAGAAAGCCCTACAAGGATGGACGAACTTTAATAAATGTTTTGATTTATAAATCTTAATTATTATGACTCGTTGATAAAAAATATTGTAGAATAAACCTAATAAATGAAATAGAACAAAATAAGAAGCTATAACAAGTAACTTGCTGATGGAGATAAAGCGAAAAGAACGTGCAAACAATCCGAGCGATTTGAGGGCGACTTTAATCGCGCAAAAGTACGAACCCATTCAACATGGAGCATCGAGTTCCGATAGCAGTCATTGCCCGATCTTTTATGACCCAACAACGCAGCCTGATTGGGTCTGGGCCTTTATGTTTGTGTTTTTCGCAGCTCCTCGATAGCACGGGTTTTACTAATCGAATTTGAAAACAGAACAAGATTTTTAACGAATCTCCAAACCATTACGGAAAAATACAGATGATATTTAAAGACCAGTTGGAGTGACACCGTTTACACTAATTTCTAATCAAATCGATGAAATATAACTGGAATAGTAATAGGCCAGTCGAGCCTAGGGTGAAGCAAACATACAGTCAGAACACCTTCCTCTCGGATTTCTCTTATCAGTTCAATTCCGTGGCGATAACGCCGACGATTTGGGTGCCTTTGATGTCCAAATATTTGGCAACGAATTAGTTTGTGATCAACACGCGCACAAATCGGAGGAGACGAGAAGACGTATGTAAATATTTCATAGAGCAGTCTATACTGCGTCTTTAGGCTAATTAATAATTTTAATAAATAATAAAGCAAACGAAAAGAAATCAGTGACTTGTGATTTTTTTGGCCGCTCTACATTTGCATAGATGTGACCGAAAAACCTGGGTCAGTTGACATTGGAATAAGTTGGACGGCGACTAAGATTTTTAGTTTTAACCAGTATCTATCTTGTGGTAGGTTAGTAATGTTGTGAACGTCTTTACAAACATATCGTACGGCTACTAAAGTTTCTTCATTTTCAGTCAACAGTTTGATAGTGGTTATCAGGAAGCCGGTAAGAAAAAGTTGCAATTGAGCAATCCAAAAAGATTATTTCGATGATTGATTTCTAACAAAGAACAGTGCATTAAACAGTTAATAGATAGTCCTAAAAATTTGATAAAAAATAAACATTTTTTTTTAATCTTATGTCCAACTTCAACTAATATTGACTTCTTCGGACTATGAAATCTCTTAGAATAGAAAACCTAAAACAAAGATTAAAATCCAGACAGGTACTTGAGTTTATTTTGGCAAAAAACAATCTCAGCCAACCTTGAAATTAATAGCCAATAAATAACTATTAGGATTTCCCCCAATTAACCAATGAACAGCAAAACAAAAAACCCCAACTCCTATTAAATCACGAGCCTTTTGAATCAGACAAAGGAAATCACGACCGACTTCCATAAACAGGGAATTGATTATAATTGAAGAACCCTTGAAGATGACTATTTAAACAGTCTAATCTAATCACAAATCCCTGTCAGTAGGAGAATTAGTTTATTTTATATACGGGATGGATGGGAATTTTATTTCAATTGCGATATAAATCAAAACCTGTCAAACAGTGGATAATTGAATTTATTTCTTGGCACAATCTTAACAAGCAAAATCGTAATATTAATTTTTGTTATCTAAAATTATTCACGCATAAATTAAGGCAATGCAGTTGAATGGAAAGTAGAACTGTGTATGATCTAGTAGGGACCAGACGGCTTCCTAGTTCCCAAACGTAATTGAATATTTATAGATTGCATCGGAGCACTTGCATCGTTTTTATGAGTTTATTAATAAGTGCGAATTATTTCAAAATTTGTTTTCCCTTTCGACTTTGTTACGCGACGGTGGCAACAATTATAAAATTAACACTCATAAAAAACGAATAAAACACTACTAAGATATGCAGGTTTGTGGCGATCCCATTAAGTTTCGATAATATTGATGCGCAAATTAAATTTTTCAAGCATTTTAAGACTGTGACTAAGACTAATCCACCGTGAACTAATCCACTCGCCGAATTGAAATAATTAAAACGATCCCATGCTAATTTGCGATATATTATTGCTACCTGTATTATTTAATATGGTCGATGACTGTGTAATAGTTTCTTAATGAGAAAACAAATGAATTATTAATGGAATAACAAGAATCGATAACAAAGTAATTCATAGATTTGAGTTCAAAGGTTAAACAAGCAAATTATGATTCAAAATATAGTCTCTAGAATAGAAAGGATGACTGAAAACTTTTCCATTTCCAAACCAGAAAGCTCATTGGAATATTTTAGTGAAAGAAAGCTCTTTGTATGTGACAATATTCAAATTTTCTCAACCCAAGTATTATTAGAAGATACTTTCAATAATTTCGAAACTTCTGAAAAACTAGAAAAGCGAATTTATTTCACAAAAGTGTTTCAAGAAAGCAGATTTGAATATCCACCAAAATTAGAGATCTTTATCGATAGTGAGCGGGATTTGATGTTAAGCTCAAGCTCGGATTTTGACTCGATGCGGGGACTAATCCGTAGTTGCGATTTTTTTTATCTCATTACTCGTTGGGCTTTTTGGGGTCCGTGAGTGCCAAATCCGGCGCACTCAGTCCGAGTCCGAGACCCAAATCAGACGCAGTTTCAGTTCAGTTCCCGGCTCCCTGTTCAGTTTTCCAGTTCATCTTCTGCGACCACCGGCGACTGTCGAGCGTTCCGATCGCGGAAAACAAAAACAATTCCGAGCAAACAGTCCAGTCCGCCGAGTTCAAACAACCGCACAAATAAACTAGATTGTGTCCGATTGTGTCTGTGCGGGAGAGTGCCTTTGTGTGGTTGTATGGTTGGGCTTAGCCGATTTCTACCAGCATAGGCATATATATAGTAGCGCCAGAAGTCGTGTTCGCGCATTCGAGCATCAAACACCTGAGGCCCACGTCTAACGGTCGAGCTAACGGTATTCGAACGAATAATCGAACCCAATCGATAAACACGATCATTTCCGGTGCGTGTGTGCGATCCGAATCATATGGTGGTTCCTTTAAATTAGTCGCTTGTACTAAAAAGAGCATAACAACAGCAAAACGCTGGATCCCTTTCTCTCTCGCACCCATATCTTACGCACCCACGAAGCCGCAGCCGCAGCAGCAGCACCAAATAAAAAACAAAATAAATAAATACAAAAAAAAAATTAAAAAAGAACAGCAGCAGCAGCGGCAGCAAGCTCTGCTAATTTTAAACGGTAATCCTATGTTTTTGTTTTTGTATAAATTTATTACAATCCATAGTTGCCGTCCCTGTGTGTGTTCTTTTTCGCGCGTGTGTTGCATTGTGGGTGTGTGTTTGTTGTGTTTATCTTCCAGGCACTCCAGTCCACGCATATTTCGCAAAGTCAAAATTTGATTTTGTAACATATGTAAATCGATAAATGATAAGGCTTAGCGATTATCGTACGATTGTCACCATTCAAATGGGATATCTTATCGCAGCAGTTGGAAAACTGGGAACAACTAATTAATTTTCATTTCTAGTCGAATCGGATGATGTTTATTATTAAATTTCGGAACAAAATTATGTGTTTCAAGATAAAATAATATTAATTTAGAAGCTCCAACACATGAAAATGTAGTTTCTTTCGTAACACTCAAAATATTAATCATACGCACTGTTGGCCAAAGCTCGCATGTCACATGTCTGGCAATATAACTTCCTAAAAAGAAAACCTAAAGTGACGCAATAACAATTACAATTGATAAATCCCCCTCCTATAACAAATGAAAGGTGCCAGTTGATCAATATAGAAATTGTTATCCCATCCTCTGACTTTTTAAATGAATTAGAATTAGATCATTGAAGATCATTTAGGTGCGAGTATTCATCCCCATAATGACAGCTACACGAGCACTTAGTAACTGATAATATCTCAAGCAAATAGTAGACCGACGGCGAGCTGTAAAGGGATGTACTCTGGCTATTATCGCACCTCAAACCCCATTGGAATTAGTTAAAGGCAAATTAGAAATCACAAGCCGGTCGTAAACATTTAACAATAACCAAATAAAAGGCGGCAATTGGCGGGATTTTAGTGTTTGGCGGGGTTGGCCTTATCTATAGGATCCACATGTGTTTAGCTATCAGATCAGTATTATGACTACGGTTTGTGTTGACACCTAATTAGCTTGGAGACGAGTCGTAACTCGGAGACCGAGACTCGTCCAACTTATCAAGAACATTGCAAAAATTGAGAAAAAGTCGCTAAAGCTTGATGTCCAATTTGGCATTTGAATTGTCACCCGTTCTTTGTCAATTAGCCGACATAATTGGAGTACAATGTGCAATGGGAGCGGGCTCCGTGAGGTATACTGACATTGCATTGAAACGTCACTTGGCCCACTTGGGGAGTTTGAACTTGAAATCAGTAGAGCAGCTCTCTCTCCCCCGATGGACCTCCCCCATGGACCTAAATTAGAATCATCTGTCGTTGCATCGGTAACTGCATGCCCGAATCCCCGGATCCATCATGATCTGCTGCCCCAAACGAGGAAGTCTTGCTGGGCCCAATAAGCCGCTCAGTGGGTCGTCCATTTGGCCATTGCATCCACCACTCAGATTTAAATGCGAATGCGCTTGACCCAAACAGCAGTAGAAACATTAGCTGTAGCCTCAGCTGGAGCAGCGAAACCGACAAAATCCAAGCTCGGACCTTCGCCGACGGCCCCATATGAAAGTCGCATGTTTAATTATCGCGCATACGCCGCGTTGCCCAGACAGACGGCCACCAAGCAGAACGCGTAAATAGCACACATCCTGCACTAATTCCCAGCGGGGGGTGGACTAATTAGACACTGCCAAACTATAATTGATTTGGCGCACACCGAAACGTAGACACTTTAATGAATTCATTTCAGAATTTATCATTCTCAGTTTATTTATAGAAGAAACATGACTTCTAGATTTCGAGTATATTTTAAAATTTTGGTCTTAAAAGTTAAAAGTAACTTAAATATGAATAACTAAATATGAATATGAATATTTATTTGTTAGCTTTTGCGTCTTATATGGTGAGTGTTAATTTGAATGCATTCATTCTTATTTTAATAGGTCAAAGAAATTTCAATTTAAGTCTCTTAAACAAACTTACAAGTTTACCTTTCCTTTTGATAAATTTGCACAGTAATTTACACATATTTTTTAAACATATACAAATATTCTTTAAGAACTTGTAAATTAAGTATAAATACCCGTTTTGCTCAATCTCTTGGAATTAAAAAGTAAATAACTATGCTTGCTAAACAAATTATCACTCATACGCAGTGGTGCTCTTAAGGGTTTAAGACTCTGCAAATGGAATATTCCTTATCCTCCCTCTTGGAATCCATTGCATCATTGTATAATTGTACAACATGCGCAAAATTCCATGAATCCCTTACGTCCACTTTCTGTGTGCCCCTGACCTGGCGCCTTAAGTGACAAGTTCAAGTGGCACAAGTTCAAGACACTGCCACGTCCAGCGGATCACTTTCGCTTTTTGTTTCGGTGGCATTTTACTTTTAATCAAAGCTCTTGGACCTGCGGCGTTGATCCTAAATTGGATCTATTAAGTCACTTGAGATAAGTCCGGAGCCCCTCGTTCTTAAGTGTCTAGCGGAGAGGCCACTCAACGCGAAATTGTCACGTTGACGTTGAGTTATCAGGAAAAGAGCTCTTCATTCTCTCTCAGGTGATCTCCATAAAATCTGGGGCAAACAATGGGATTTCATATGACAAGGGGGATTTACTTAATACCCTCCCATTTTGGGATCACATAGGGAATCCTTTATTATGCTGGGATTGTTTAAGTTTCTGGAATTGGTAAACATATGTTTCTAATGTGACTTTTTTAATGAGTCACATGAAATTGCTTCTTAAATGGCTTAAAACTTTATCATAGACAGTTAAGGCTAAATTTGACATGGAACTTTATTGTTTTAAGACATTATATCTCTTATCTTTGTTTCCATATGGTACTCCATAATTTATATAACTTTTTGAAACAGTTTCTAAATAAAATCTAGAATCAAAAATTGAAATCGGAAGCTGGAGCCAATTTCCTGGTTTCATTTTTTGCTTACTCATAATTAAGATCAAAGATTAAATTAATGAAAATAGGCTTCAAGAGCCGAGGCTGCTATCAGGCAATTGTTAAGTAAACCTGCCTCATTACAACACAAACATCTTGAAAACGCCTAGAGTCCGCCTGGAAATCTGGGTTATTACTGGAAAAAGTCAGATTGAATGGGCAAGTTTTGTGATAAGTGGGGATCTTTAGTAGACAGCTGCTGGGTCTATAAATGGCAAGCTATACACCTATTAGATGCTCCCGGAGAATCGCTCTTACTTGATTATTTGATGCTCATAAAAACAGCGTAAAGATTATTGGATGGGATTAAAGCCAGAGCAAAGTTTGATAAGCCGCCTTCCACTCATAAGGTTTCTTTGCCATTTTCCCCTTTCAGACGACTGGACAAATGGCGACCTCGGAGTGGATGTGACAGTGGATGCAGATTATGCAACAGCGGCCAGACAAAGAAGCGATAGACAGAGATCGGGCTGAGAAGGAAAGTGACGGTGCGGGGTGCCCAGATAGACAAGTAATTATCAGTGCCAGATTATTATCACCGGAGCGGCGATGCAGCGGTGACGGTTCCGGAGGAGAGGACCAGTAAATGCGCTCTCTCCGGCTACGGAATGCATCGCTCTACCTGACTACGGCTATTCCAAAATCAGACGAGCACCAAGCTGGAGCGGTCCCCGCCAGCACAGGCGAAATATCCGTAGTGCCAATTAGGCAGCAATTAAACAGATTAGCCCTGAGCTCCGTAAGACCCAGACCCACAAACCTATAACCAAACCAAAAATTAAAAATGTTGGCCACGGACAAAGGCACGTCGGCCAGCCCCACGCCGATCATAGTGAGCACCAGCGCCAAGTCGCAGAAATCTCATTGCCATGGTCCGACAGGTGCCGACCAGCAGCTCCTGCAGCATTCAGCACACCACCATCCGCATTTGCTTACCGCCTCACATCCCAGCCACCTGCCCCACCATCAACCACACGGACATGGTACTGCCTGTGAGAAGCGCCTGGAGGCGGAGACGCCGCGAAGAAACCTCCACGAACTGCTGCTCGAGTTCCTGGACATCATGCTCTCCTGCGTGGTGGTGGCGCCATGTGTGATTGCCTACTGGCGCGGCACTTGGGAACTGATGGGGGTTTACCTTTTTCCTAACAGCCTACCTCTATCCGCGATGGCCAGTTTTCTGATCGGCGGACTGGGCCACTTTATCTTCACGGTAACACAGAACTTCTTCAAGGACCACATCCATCCGGACAGGCGGCGACTCACCTACTACATGGTTTCCCGGCTCTATACGGCCGTGTTCGGCATCGTCTGCGTGAATATGTGGCGTGGGGCATGGCTGCTCTGCGACTGGCTGACCAGTGTGGACTCTTTGATCATCGTCTGTGTGGTCACGAGCATTGCCTTGATCTTCCTGGTGGCCACGCGAACGCTAAGGAACCTTGGAGCTGCCCCGTATACGGTGACCATGGACCACAAAACAGATTATTTCGAAGTGGACACCATGTTCAAAATACCCGTAAGTGTATATTTTAATTCTTGAATGATATGATAAGAATGATATTAGGCTTTCCTTAGCTTTAATTTTATTTTCATTGAAACTGTAATCTTTTTAGTAACTGTTTTTTTTTTTATTGAATACCTTTTTTAGAGTTTTCATCAACCTGGCCTATATGTATTGGACACCCTCTTTTCGGTCTTTGTCATTGGAAGTCTAGTGGTCATTGCGTGGCGTGGAGTCTGGGGCATCTTTGATCTGCTCCTGTTTCCCAGGGACCAAGCAAAGTCAGCATGGGGATCGCTGGTAAGTCCAGTTGGAAACCATAGTCCAATAATTTCCATTTAATTTTAACAAAAAATAATCTCTCGCCAGTTGATTGGTTACCTGACGGTATTCGTGACCTTCCTCATCCACCCCCTGATGCGTTACGTGTGCCGGCGAATAAGCGGCATCCTCAAACTAATTATTTGCGACATTTACTATTTAATGACCTTCTTTGGCGCTGTCAATGCCTGGCGAGGCATTTGGAATTTATTGGATGTGTACTTGTATGCAGGTGGGTTATAAAAACTTTGCTTTATTTAACCATATTTTTACTTATCTTTGTGATTTACTTTTTTTTAGATAACAAACTAATAAGCTTCTGGTTAACACACATAATTCCTTTCCTGCTGCTGGCCGCCATCAAGTGCTCCAATTCCATCCTGGTACGCGGAGTATTCATCGATGGCGAGGGAGTAGGGGCCGAGAGCGTTGATATACCCATCAACTATGTGAGGCTTCACTTCCTCCGCGAACGGCAGAAAAAGAGCGCCCACCAACCCTCATCTGCGAAGCCTGCACCGCCGCACTATTATTTAAAACCGGAGCACGCCTCACTCGGATTGACTACGGAAAAGGACAAGGAGGCCCACAGCAGTCTCATTGAAAAGCCGCACCCACCCATACAGATGGTATAAGAGGGACCTGCGCTCATTGTTAAACTTGTGTTTATGCCTAGTTATTAAATTAGATTTAATCGCCTAAGCTTAATCTTACCAAGCTTACTTAAGAGTCAGATATTTAGTGGTAACCACTAGTTATAGTCCCAAATCCTGATCCCAATCCATATCCTAGACCTGTACAGAAACCCAACAACGACGTCTTTAGACAGTAAGCACAATATTGCATTTTAAACAGCAGGTTGACTAACAAAATTTTGGCCTGGTGACGAGAGCACCCTTACCTACTCAAACTAATTAAGTGATACGATGCGACTACAAGTTTTAATATTGTACATTGGTAATTTCGTACATTTAGCAAGAATTCAATTAATAAATGTTTGTAAATACTATATCACCAATCTGTTTATCAAATAAATTCAAAATGATTAGCGTGCTTTTAGAGGAAGATAAAGATTACAAGAGACAGCCAATATGGCCCACAGTCATGGCAATATCCTCAATAATATTAATCATACCTATACCTTAACGGAGTACCTTCAACGATTTATGGTCGATTCTCTATCAATCTGCATCGAAATCTGGGAACAAATTATTTTTTTATATTTTTTGACAATTTTTCTGATGGATCTTCCATCACCTCCCTTCCAAAAATATTGAAAAACGGATAAATGGGACAATGTCAAAGCGATGTCTATATCTTTGGCAATATTCATCCGATTCTTAAGCGGAATACCTTAAATGATTTGTGGATCGATTCCCTATCAATCTGCATCAAAATATTGGAGCAAATTATTTTTTAGATTTTTTGTCAATTTTTCTGATGGATCCCCTTTCAAAAATATTGAAAAAGGATAAAAGGAACAATATGGGACAAGGCGATGGCTATATCTTTGCCAATATTCATCCGATTCTTAAGCGAAATACCTTAAAGGATTTGTGAATCGACTCCCTATCAATTTGCATCAAAATATGGGACCAAAATACTTTTTTAATTTTTTGTCACTTTTTCTGGGCTTTCATATATCATAAAAATCTACAATCATAAAAATGCTTTAAAAGCACAAATGGTCCACAGCGATAGCTATATCTTTGCGAATATTCATCCGATTCTTAAGCGGAATAGCTTAAATGATTCGTGAATCGATTTTCTATCAATCTACATAATAATATGGGACCAAACTATTTTTTTAATTTTTTGTCACTTTTTCTGGGCTTTCATATATCATAAAAATCTACAATCATAAAAATGCTTTAAAAGCACAAATGGTCCACAGCGATAGCTATATCTTTGCGAATATTCATCCGATTCTTAAGCGGAATATCTTAAATGATTCGTGAATCGATTTTCTATCAATCTACATAATAATATGGGACCTAACTATTTTTTTAATTTTTTATCACTTTTTCTGGGCTATCATAAATCATAAAAATCTAAAATCATAAAAATGCTTTGAAAGCACAAATGGTCCAAAGCGATGGCTATATCTTTGCCAATATTCATCCGATTCTTAAGCGGAATACCTTAAATGATTCGTGAATCGATTATCTATCAATCTATATCAAAATATAGCACCAAAATACTTTTTTAATTTTTTGTCACTTTTTCTGGGCTTTCATGTATCATAAAAATCTACAATCATAAAAATGCTTTAAAAGCACAAATGGTCCACAGCGATGGGTATATCTTTGCCAATATTCATCCGATTCTTAAGCGGAATACCTTAAATGATTCGTGAATCAATTATCTATCAATCTATATCAAAATATAGCACCAAAATACTTTTTTAATTTTTTGTCACTTTTTGTGGGCTTTCATGTATCATAAAAATCTACAATCATAAAAATGCTTTAAAAGCACAAATGGTCCACAGCGATGGGTATATCTTTGCCAATATTCATCCGATTCTTAAGCGGAATACCTTAAATGATTCGTGAATCGATTTTCTATCAATCTACATAATAATATGGGACCAAACTATTTTTTTTATTTTTTATCACCTTTTCTGGGCTATCATAAATCATAAAAATCGAAAATCATAAAAATGCTTTGAAAGCACAAATGGTCCAAAGCGATGGCTATATCTTAGCCAATATTCATCCGATTCTTAAGCGGAATACCTTAAACGATTTGTGGATCGATTCCCTATTAATCTGCGTCAAAATATGGGACCAAAATACTTTTTTAAATTTTTGTCACTTTTTCTGGGCTTTCATGTATCATAAAAATCTACAATCATAAAAATGCTTTAAAAGCACAAATGGTCCACAGCGATGGGTATATCTTTGCCAATATTCATCCGATTCTTAAGCGGAATAGCTTAAATGATTCGTGAATCGATTTTCTATCAATCTATATCAAAATATAGCACCAAAATACTTTTTTAATTTTTTGTCACTTTTTCTGGGCTTTCATGTATCATAAAAATCTACAATCATAAAAATGCTTTAAAAGCACAAATGGTCCACAGCGATGGGTATATCTTTGCCAATATTCATCCGATTCTTAAGCGGAATACCTTAAATGATTCGTGAATCAATTATCTATCAATCTATATCAAAATATAGCACCAAAATACTTTTTTAATTTTTTGTCACTTTTTCTGGGCTTTCATGTATCATAAAAATCTACAATCATAAAAATGCTTTAAAAGCACAAATGGTCCACAGCGATGGGTATATCTTTGCCAATATTCATCCGATTCTTAAGCGGAATACCTTAAATGATTCGTGAATCGATTATCTATCAATCTATATCAAAATATAGCACCAAAATACTTTTTTAATTTTTTGTCACTTTTTCTGGGCTTTCATGTATCATAAAAATCTACAATCATAAAAATGCTTTAAAAGCACAAATGGTCCACAGCGATGGGTATATCTTTGCCAATATTCATCCGATTCTTAAGCGGAATACCTTAAATGATTCGTGAATCGATTATCTATCAATCTATATCAAAATATAGCACCAAAATACTTTTTTAATTTTTTGTCACTTTTTCTGGGCTTTCATGTATCATAAAAATCTACAATCATAAAAATGCTTTAAAAGCACAAATGGTCCAAAGCGATGGGTATATCTTTGCCAATATTCATCCGATTCTTAAGCGGAATAGCTTAAATGATTCGTGAATCGATTATCTATCAATCTATATCAAAATATAGCACCAAAATACTTTTTTAATTTTTTGTCACTTTTTCTGGGCTTTCATGTATCATAAAAATCTACAATCATAAAAATGCTTTAAAAGCACAAATGGTCCACAGCGATGGGTATATCTTTGCCAATATTCATCCGATTCTTAAGCGGAATACCTTAAATGATTCGTGAATCGATTATCTATCAATCTATATCAAAATATAGCACCAAAATACTTTTTTAATTTTTTGTCACTTTTTCTGGGCTTTCATGTATCATAAAAATCTACAATCATAAAAATGCTTTGAAAGCACAAATGGTCCAAAGCGATGGCTATATCTTAGCCAATATTCATCCGATTCTTAAGCGGAATACCTTAAACGATTTGTGGATCGATTCCCTATTAATCTGCGTCAAAATATGGGACCAAAATCCTTTTTTAATTTTTGTCACTTTCTCTGGGCTTTCATGTATCATAAAAATCTACAATCATAAAAATGCTTTAAAAGCACAAATGGTCCACAGCGATGGGTATATCTTTGCCAATATTCATCCGATTCTTAAGCGGAATACCTTAAATGATTCGTGAATCGATTTTCTATCAATCTATATCAAAATATAGCACCAAAATACTTTTTTAATTTTTTGTCACTTTTTCTGGGCTTTCATGTATCATAAAAATCTACAATCATAAAAATCTATCAATCTATATCAAAATATAGCACCAAAATACTTTTTTAATTTTTTGTCACTTTTTCTGGGCTTTCATGTATCATAAAAATCTACAATCATAAAAATGCTTTAAAAGCACAAATGGTCCACAGCGATGGGTATATCTTTGCCAATATTCATCCGATTCTTAAGCGGAATACCTTAAATGATTCGTGAATCGATTATCTATCAATCTATATCAAAATATAGCACCAAAATACTTTTTTAATTTTTTGTCACTTTTTCTGGGCTTTCATGTATCATAAAAATCTACAATCATAAAAATGCTTTAAAAGCACAAATGGTCCACAGCGATGGGTATATCTTTGCCAATATTCATCCGATTCTTAAGCGGAATACCTTAAATGATTCGTGAATCGATTTTCTATCAATCTATATCAAAATATAGCACCAAAATACTTTTTTAATTTTTTGTCACTTTTTCTGGGCTTTCATGTATCATAAAAATCTACAATCATAAAAATCTATCAATCTATATCAAAATATAGCACCAAAATACTTTTTTAATTTTTTGTCACTTTTTCTGGGCTTTCATGTATCATAAAAATCTACAATCATAAAAATGCTTTAAAAGCACAAATGGTCCACAGCGATGGGTATATCTTTGCCAATATTCATCCGATTCTTAAGCGGAATACCTTAAATGATTCGTGAATCGATTATCTATCAATCTATATCAAAATATAGCACCAAAATACTTTTTTAATTTTTTGTCACTTTTTCTGGGCTTTCATGTATCATAAAAATCTACAATCATAAAAATGCTTTAAAAGCACAAATGGTCCACAGCGATGGGTATATCTTTGCCAATATTCATCCGATTCTTAAGCGGAATACCTTAAATGATTCGTGAATCGATTATCTATCAATCTATATCAAAATATAGCACCAAAATACTTTTTTAATTTTTTGTCACTTTTTCTGGGCTTTCATGTATCATAAAAATCTACAATCATAAAAATGCTTTAAAAGCACAAATGGTCCACAGCGATGGGTATATCTTTGCCAATATTCATCCGATTCTTAAGCGGAATACCTTAAATGATTCGTGAATCGATTATCTATCAATCTATATCAAAATATAGCACCAAAATACTTTTTTTATTTTTTGTCACTTTTTCTGGGCTTTCATGTATCATAAAAATCTACAATCATAAAAATGCTTTAAAAGCACAAATGGTCCACAGCGATGGGTATATCTTTGCCAATATATATATCCGATTCTTAAGCGGAATACCTTAAATGATTCGTGAATCGATTTTCTATCAATCTACATAATAATATGGGACCAAACTATTTTTTTAATTTTTTATCACTTTTTCTGGGCTATCATAAATCATAAAAATCGAAAATCATAAAAATGCTTTGAAAGCACAAATGGTCCAAAGCGATGGCTATATCTTAGCCAATATTCATCCGATTCTTAAGCGGAATACCTTAAACGATTTGTGGATCGATTCCCTATTAATCTGCGTCAAAATATTGGAGAAAATTATTTTTTAAATTTTTTGTCAATTTTTCTGATTCTATCCTCTTTCAAAAATATTGAAAAATGAATGGAACATTGGGAGTGGCACAATATAGGCCAAGGCGATGGCTATATCTTTTCCAATATTCATCCGATTTCCGCTTTGTCTATTTTTCTCTGAGGACAAATACCTGGCCAAGGATGTCACTAAAAGTTTAGCCATGACAATTTAGATTTCCCTTTCATCGAACTGAAATAATAACATAATAAGCTGTCGTCTAGCCGTATAAAAGTCTCAGGGTTAAATTTGTGCGCCTGCTATGAACTTGTCATTCCTGGCATCGCCAAAAGGTAAATATTTTAGAAATCTGTAGAAAGTGAAAAATAAGGGGACCCGGTTGCATAGGCGTTGAATGGTTTTGGGTCAATACATTCTGTTGAGGCGCAGAAAGTATACAATTTGCTACTAAATTGAGCAATGTGCAGCAACAGATCTGATAAATTCTGTAAACGTATATATACAAATATATAGATATAAACATAATGGTCACCTGTAGGGAACTGTCTGAGAACTAACAGTGCACTTGGGGTCTTCACTTCTGAGGGGTTTTTGAAAAAAAGAGCCGTTGATACAATACAAAGTTGCAATTTAGTCTTAATTGTTTAATTAACTAATAGTAACTGTTTTAATATGTAATATTATTTTTGAAATCCCCTAAGTATATTTAATATTATACTGCTTTTATACATTTTTCAGCCCCCATAAAAATTCCAGAATCGTGAGTAGGGTACTCAAAAATCGTCTAAAAGACTATATCCCCTTTAGGATCGTGTCTTATTCGGGTTTTCTTTACTTAAAAACAACAACCACATGAGTCTTTAGCAACAACCAACAAAAAAAGAGGCAGAATGCAGTGGGTAGCTAAAATAAATACGCAAATACAAATCGAAAACGTAAAATAGAAAGCAATTGATATGCTAGCAAAGCGCCAATTTGTAGGAACTTGGCATTTTAGTTTGATATTTGCGACGGTTTGTTGAAAACCAAAATCGCGATCGCGGCTGATTCGATTATCAATTGTTAAAATAATCTTAAAATAAATCATATTCCAATATCGTAATAATCCAGTTGGTGAATACAAGTTACTTAGTCCGCGTTCCGCGTTATTTTTGAGCCGATAAAGGGAAGATCCGACTTGATTTACACAATCAAAAAGTATCTCTTAAATTTACATAACCACCGCGTACTTTTGGTGAAGTTGAAGCGATCGAAATGGGCATTCCAGACATCCGGCAGCTTGTGACTCTGGATTTCGAGGTCTACGGGCATGTTCAAGGTGCGGATTATGGATAATAGATGTTGGATTCGGGATCGATGGCCTGGTTTCAAGGTTCCCCTTGCAGAGATCTAAAAATAATAGCACAGTAGCTAGTTACTTGCGGGGCCTCCGCCTGTCCTTGGCTTCCTTTCACGCCTCATTCCACATTCGCTAGACTATACCCAATAATAAGATATATCTTTGACCAACCGGCAGGCCTGAATCTCACGAAAGATACCCGCGACCGCTGCACCAAGGGAGGAATCACGGGCTGGGTGAAAAACAGCAAGGCGGGCACCATTGTGGGCAAGATGCAGGGCCCCAAGGAAGAGGTCGAAAAGATGTGGGTATTTTAATGGACCCAGTAAGATTTGTAATAATGTTTATTCCATGTAGGATTACCTGGCTGTCCAGCGAGGGTTCTCCTGGCTGCCAAATTGATCGATGCGAAGTGCGAAACCAGGGAAACCTCAACCGACTGGACTACAAGGACTTTGCCATTAGATTTTAGATGTGTTTTCATCATTTTGTCGCCTTATCATGCGACGACTGGTGTAGTTTTGTGTTTGTTCTGTGCACTACTTCTATAAGTTTGTAAATACGAGTAAAATAAAGATCTTAATAATGTACAAACCCATCCTTTTACTTACTAATACGTGGGCTTGTTTCTTAAACATTTGATTAACTCAAAAATTAACGAAGAGCTCTTGAAATCCAAGATTATCATAATACACTATAATACGTAATACAAAATACATTCTGAATGGAATAATATATCGAATAAGTACTGTAGAAACCCACTTAATCGCTCTTGAAAGTTGAGTTTCTTGCGCCCATCAGTGGTTGAAAAAAAATATATACAATCTTGGACAGCAACTGCATCGATATTAACCGAAAGTAAAACATTGCCAAGATGGTATGTAGACTCAAATCTATTTACTTTTCAATACAGAAGCGTAACACTTTGAAATGGTAACATCTTTAGACTTAGACTACTTGGATTGTGGAGGCCTAGCAGGACTGGAAACGGCCGGCAGCCTTCATCCGCTCGAAGGACTTGTTGGCGTCGTACGTCCTATAAAGATTAAGAATATATGAGCCATGGAATTAAGGTTAACATTGCAATTGGTAGCTACTTGTAGAACTCGGCGTAGGCGGCCTTCTTGGGATCGTTGATCAGGAGCTTGTAGGCAACGGTCACGATTGCGGAAAGACCGAGAGCCGCAGCCAGGTTGCGCTTGATGGTGGCATTGTGGAGGCCACGGAGAACTGGGCCGGCGCTGGCGGAGGTTGCTGGAGTGTTGGCCATGTCGTTTCTGCAAAAAATAAGAACATTGTTTTGTATTTGTCATCAGTTACGTAAGGTTACTAAGAGTGTTGGCACGACATGATAGAAATGTCAGAAAGTGTTGTCACTTAGCTGGTTTATAAAGGAAGTTAGAAATCTCCGGAATTTACATGTATTTGTCAAAAACCTCAAATATAAATGTGTTTAAATGGGAAATTCGGTTATGTACTCACATTGCAGAAAAATAGTGAATTACCAGGGATGGAATCAAAATCGATAGACCAGGGAGGTGATGGTATCACAAAAATTCCAGTGTTGGTAAAGGCTTAAAGATACACATAATTTTAATTTTAATTAGTTGTTAATTGGTCAAAAGTTTAAATAATTGTTTGTGCAGCGTTTGAATTATTAAGTAAAAGAAGCAAGACCGAAATTTTAAAAATTTAAATTTATATGGTCTTGAGTACATCTTACACCTTAGGCATTTAATGACGTCAATTATATGTATTTACATTTTTAAATATTTATCAAACATATAAATAAAACGTAAAATAAAAATTGTTCCCTGAAAATAATTTTAATTATTGTATATTATCCTTTTACCCTTCTCTAAAAACAGTGAATTTGGTAAAATTTAGTACATTCCTTGAACAGCAAACGGATTGGCATCTCTGGCTGGAAAATAAAAATGGCGACAACTGGCTACCCCGAAAATCGGTTGTTATTGTTCGTGGAATTTCTATAATTACGAGGATTTTTGTACAAAATAAACAAGAAAAACATAGCGCCCCAGCATTAGCAATAGGCTGAAAAGCAACCGCGAACCTTTGACAACGTCTGTGTGCGATTTACCGAAAGCCAACGCTCGCGATTCGTGTTAAATTACTCTCCGAATGCGCTGCCCAGAAACCAGAAAAAAATTCGGGCGCCTCTAAAAAGCAATATATTATCGCAGCGCCTCGACGAAAATGAACAAAATAAAGCGCACCAAAGGCCGCAAAGAACTGTAACCGATACTCTGTTTGCGGGAATGGATGAATTTGGCCAGGATTAGGGCTAGAAAAGTGACGCAGAAAATCCGTATCCCCGTATCCGAATCCGAATCGCCAGAGCCCTGCCCGCGCCCCGCACGTTTCCACAGTGTGTGTGCGTGTGTGTGTTTGTGAGTGTGTGCCAGTGTGTGTGTTAGTGAGGCCTACTACTAAAAAAAAAAAAAAAGTGGCAGCGGTGGAAAATGCCCAAAAACAATGTCGCAGAGGTTAAATTAGGCGACGAAAACTAGTGAGTGCGACCAACAACAGCAACAGCAACAACAACAACAACCACGAATGGATATAGTCCGGAACAAAGTGCAAACCGATAATAAATAATACATAAATAAATCCAATAATCAAGTTGAATGTAATGCCAATATGCAATTGTTTAAACGCAAAGGACGCCACCTGAAGTTTCATCCGTTCCATCGCGTTCGAAAGTGCCCCGTTCTAGATGCGAAAACCGAGCAGCGTTCTACCAATTAAACCTACGACGCGTGCGATTGTCGTGTGATGATATGCCACTTAAACAGGTGAGTTGTGCGTTGCGGGAGCACTTTTGCCTTTCTTGCAGTTTTTTTTTGCGGAACAGCTGATCTGCGATTATTGCACTTGTCCCGGGGGTTGGGGGTGGTGTTACTCCAAGAGGGGAAGGGTCACTTGCGTCACCCACGCATTACTTTCTAAGCAAAATATCGCTAAAGAGCGAGCATTTCTTGCACTTTTTGCTGGCCAAAATCCACCTCATGCGTCTTTTATTTCTTGCGTTTTTGTGAGGCGCCCCTTTGAGGTGCCCCCCGCATGCTGGGGGCAAGTATTTTGGTTACCTTTTCCCTCTGCTCGGCACAAACACCAGCCCACTCTCGTACTCATACACACACACACACACTCGTGCACACCCTTCCAAGAGAAAATGGCGACGACTTCGATAATGGTATCGATAACAGGAGGAGACGACGGAAGAAAACGCACGCACGCATGGGAAAATGCAACCTGTGGCCCCCCAACCCCCCTATTTATACACGACCCGCGTGGAAAATTAAGCCAACTGATTATTTCGGTTAAAATGTTTCGGTTTTGTGAAACATTTTTTGTTGGAATTTCCAATGGGAGTCCTCTATAGCTATCCCTTTCTGGCATGCAGCAGGTCCAAAAAACAGAGAAGCCAAAAAAAAGAATGTTTTTTTTTTTGAAACAACATTATTAAATGTTATTTTTAATTATTTCAAATAATAATTATGATAATTTTTGGACCTTGCTATGCGAGTTGCTGAGTTTTGTTGCTGTCGCATGCATGTGTGTTGGTGTTGCGTTTAGCAACATAAACCGATAACTGCGAGTTATCGATAGTTGCTCATGCAGGCCATCTCTATCAATTTCACTGCTCCGTACTCCGCTGCTTCCTCTTGCCGCAGTTCCTTTAATTAAATGTTTTAATGTTGCGAAATGAACTTGCAGCAGCTTGAACCGTCACTGGTGCGGATATTGGTGTCGCTCCCCCTGGATGCAGCTCAACGGCTGCGTCAACTGGCCGCCGATGGGAATACCGAGCTGCGCGCCCTCAACATTCAGTCCGTGCAGTTCGAGGGCGATTCTGTGATAACTTTGAAAGTTGGAGGACAGGATATTAAGATAATCAAGGGTGAGTAACTATATTTTTTAATGCTAAAACCTTAATAATATCCAAAACCGATTCCAGATAATGTAAACGAAACGATTGAGGCGGCTGGCTCGTCTTCCGGCAACAACAACAACAACAAGAGCCTGGTGGCTCTGTCCCCGGGCTTTGATGGCCCCAGCACCAGCAAAGCTGCCTCCGCATACCTGCAACAACAACAACAGCAGCAGCAGCAGCAAATGCAACAGAGGCCGATGCAGCTGCCCCCGAATATTTCCAATGATGCAATCTCAGTCCAGCAAAGGAGAGCGGCGGGTCAGCAGAAGATGCCGTCGCAGCAGACGCCGCCTGTGTTCAAATCCCCCAACACAGTGTGTCCGATGGAGGGCAAGGTTCCTGTCCTCCTGCCCTCGCCATCGGGAACGCGGGATTTCCCGTTCGAGAGCA
Source organism: Drosophila vallismaia (assembly GCA_035047325.1). Lineage (NCBI taxonomy): Eukaryota > Metazoa > Arthropoda > Insecta > Diptera > Drosophilidae > Drosophila > Drosophila vallismaia. The sequence goes on along the minus strand of JAWNPU010000090.1, from coordinate 18,091,704 downwards.
TGCGGCAGGCGCGAGTCTTGCAGCAGGGCAGAGAAACGGGTGCCTCGGGAGGCGGGGCTCTGGGGCCGCCTCTGCCGCCGCCCAACGTGACGCTGAAGGTACTGAAAAATCCGCCGCCACCGCAACAGCAGCAGCAGCAGCAACAGCCATCGCAGAACGGCGAGCTGACACCGACGGGCAGCAAATCTCAGTTTATCCAGCCACCACCGCCGCCATATCCGGGATTGGGAGCCACCGCTGTCAGTTCTGGCAGCAGCTCACCCATAGCCATAGCTAAGCCTGCGATTGTGCCCGCCTCCAGTCCGCTACAAACTCATCCTCCTCCTCCGCACCCGCATCCTCATCCGCATCCTCATCAGCAGCCACAATTACCCCACCAGCAGCAGCAGCAGCTGCCTGCGGCAACGTCGACAGGCAGCAACAACATTGCCATATCGTCGCCGCTGTTGGTCAATCTGCTGCAGAACGACGGCAATGCCATGTCGAACTCGAATCCGAACCAGCTCAAGTCGCCCCAACAACAGCAGCAGCAGCAGCAGCAGATCGGCATGAGTCCGAGCGGGCCGCAGATGATGAATTCTCCGATGCGCTCCTCGGGTCCAGCGACGCCAAACGACTTCCTGATGAGCGACGTCCTCAGTCCGGTGGTGCCTTCCTCTCCCACAACTCCTCAAACACCGCAGGTTCCCTGCCCGCCCAACGTCGTGATGCGGAGTATTCAGCAGCAACAGGCAATGCTCAGTCCCAGCGGCAACAGCAATCCATTGTATACTCAACAGCAGCAGCAGCAGCAACAGCAGGTGCAGGTGCAGGTACAGCAGCAACAGCAGGTCCGCTTTCAGCAGCAACAGCAGCAAATGTCGCCGCAGGCTGTGGCCATGCGACAGCAACTGCAACGCCAGCAGCAGCAGCAACTGCGGTTTATGCAACCGCAACAGCAGCAACAGTTTCCATCAACGCCTGGTAAGGAAGGACTTTCTTTTTATCCTTAATCAAAATCAATAAAAATCCATTTTTTTTTTATAGATTGCTTTAATACTATGGGGATGAATCCGATGCAACAACAGCAGCAGTTAAGACAGCGACCTAGTGGGTTGCCTTTGGCTCCTCCGCCGCCTCATCCGCAGCAGCAACAGCAGCGAATGATGACGATGCCCATGCCACAAGCCTCGCCGCAACAATTTATGAGCGGGGCCTCGCCCCTGGGACCTGCCCTATCGCCCGCCTCCAGTCACCACTCGATGCACAGCCCGCTGATGGCGCCGCAGCAGCAGCAGCAGCAGCCGCCACCGCAACAGCAACAGCAACCCACGCCTGTATCCTCTGCTCCCAGCGAGCTTGGACACCATGTACCTGCAGCGCCGCCACCGGACTACAACCAGGCGGCAGCCAACTCTCGCTGGCCCCTGGCCGGGATCAACAAGCCGATGGACTCGGCCACCAAGAGTAGCTTTCAGGAGTTCACCAGATACCAGATGCAGTACAACCTCCAGCAGCAGCAGCAACAGGTTAACATGCCAGGCCAGCAGCAGCAGCAGCAGCAGCCACAACAGCAGCAACAGCCAACCCAACAGTTGCCAACTACTCAGCAGCCGCAGCAGCAGCCGGTGCAGCAGCAGCAGCAGGCTCAGCAGGATACGCTGATGTCACTGTCCGTGCTGGATGCGCTGACAACAAATGACTTGGACGCCTTGCTGCCCACTCTCAACTGTGATCTGGACTCCACGTTCAGTCTGGAGGATAAGAACGACCTCGAATCCCTGTTGCAAGATGCCAAGGACTTGGACTTGGATCTAATAGAGGACAATCTATCGGCGGTGGGAATGGATGTGGGTGATGCTCTCAGCACGTTGCAAGAAGCACCTCTAGATCCGCAGTCCACTTCAATGCAACAGCAGCAGCAGCAGCAAATGTTGCCAATTCCCTACCAGCAGCAACAGCCCCAAACCCTGCAACAGCAGCAAATGATTATGCAACAGCAACAGCGGCAACAGCAGCAGCAACTGCCGCAAATGCAACAGAGGCAGCAACAGCAACAGATCCAGCGGCAAATGCAACTCCAACAACAGCAGCAGCAGCAACAACAACTGCATATGGTGCAGCGACAACAGCAGCAGCAGCAGCAGCAGATGCAAGTGCAGCACGTGCAACAGCAACAGAGGCCGCCGCAAAAGCAATTCATCATCAATCCGCACACTGGCGACATGGAACCCATGGCCAGTGATGACAGCGACACGGAGGCTGAGCAGGAGACCGCCCAGCTGCAGTTCCGCTCCAGCAGCAGCAACATATCCGGTGGGCTGAGCAACTTTGGTTTCAATCCCGCCAACGACATGCTCCTGCCCACCCACTTGTTCTCCGAAGAGGACTCCAACTCCGCGCAACAGCTTCCCATGGGCGTTGGCAGTGATCAGGAGCGATCCCGCGACTCGATGGCATCCAACAAGTCTGCCACAAGTCGGGCTAGAAAGACGCCAGTTTCGAAGGCAAATCACAGCAACTTTATTGGCGGAGAGAACTCGCCGCGTTCCAGCAACAGTTCCCCGCTGATTGGCCTGAACTCGCCGCAGTCTGTGACGCCAAACATCGGAGGAGCGGTGGGTAAAAAGGCGAAACCCAATCTGCTGCGCGACAAGCTGCAGCAAGGTGTCAAGGAGCGCAAGGCGAAGGATGCCACTGCCACGCCCAAGCCAAAACGGGAAAGGGCGAAAGGCAATGCCAAGACGAAGGCAGCCGAGGACAAGCTAAAGCTTCGAGTGAAGCTGGACAAGGTTGACAACGAGGGTCAGTTGGTCATCAACCAGCAGCCACAGCCACAGCAACTGCAGCAGCAACACCAACCTATGCTGAGCAACAATAACTTGCAACAGCAGCTGCCCCTGCAGACGCAACTGCTAACATTGCCAACGCAGCAACAGATCCAGCAGCAACAGCATATCCAGCAGACTCAGATTCAGATGCAACAACAACCGCAGCCCCAACAGACTCAGCAACCAGCTCAGTTGCAGCTGCAACAGCAACAGCAACAGGCTCTGCCACAGCAACAACAGCACACGGTTTGTGGAAGCTTTCAACAGCAGCCTGGTCAGGGTATCAACGAACCGCGTGTGCCTCCCCTGCAGATACGATTGCGTGGCAAGAACCATGTGGTGGTCAAGAACACTCGAAAGGATCGCAAGAAGGGACAGAACCAGGAGGCAGCCATTGATGAGCGCCAGCTGAAGCGCAGCTACAGCGATCAGCCGCCGCAACAGCTGTTACTAGAGTCGATATCTGACAACAAACAGGCCAAGCTGACGCCTCCGGCTCACATCAATGGATTGCCTATACTGATACAAAAGACCACCACAACCACATCGCTGCCACAGCAACTGCAGCCAAGTGGTCCTGCAAACACGAAGACCAGGACGATTGTGGCGGGGAAGAATGGTCTGACGATCAGTGCCATTGTCGAGGCTCACAAGGCCCAGGCACAGGCCCAGTCGCTGAGTGATTCCCAGATGATTGTGGGATCCTCCAATACGGGAACGACGCCGTCGCCCGCCACCTTGCAACAGCAGCAGCAGCAACAGCTGAGCAAGATCGCCACCTCCTTGCCCAGCAGCATCACCCTGAGTGCCATCAACAGCAACAACAATAATAATGCAAACAGCGGCAACAACAATCGGCTTCTGACCATGAAGAACCAGATCAAGACAGCGGCGACGATCACGCCCATTGTGGGTGGAAAGCCGATGACAAAAAACCATAAGCCGCCGCCATACATCACAGCCGTGCAACAGCTGCAGCTGCAGAAGCAACAGCAGCAGCAGCAACAGCAGCAGCAACAACAGCAGCAGCAACAGCAGCAGCAACAGCAGCGACAACTGGCGGCGGCCGTAACCATGTTGCCCAGTGCGACTACTCTGAAGCGTGTGGAGATCACCAAGGTTACTGCAGAGCAGGCTCCTCTATTAACTTCATCCCCAGCAGCGGCAACTGCGGCAACACTAACCACATCGTCGTCGACGACCACAACGCAAACAACTCAGCTAATCTGTGATAGAAAGTTGCCGGTCGCCATCAACAATGTGGTGGTGGCCGCCGTGAATCCCGCCTCCGTTTCCGCCCCGATCTCTACATCCATCTCCTCATCCACCTCATCCCCGTCGGTTACCTCCGTATCGTTGGCCTCAGCATCGGCATCGGTTCAGTCGTCAGCATCCAACACCTCTACCTCATCCCCGGCTGCTCTGCCCAGTACGCTGCGTAACTCTCCTGCCAGCAATGGAAGTGGCACGCCTGGTCACGGGAACAACGGTGGCGGCGAGGACAGCGGCATAGAGTCGATGGATGCCCTTTCCGAGAAGAGTCCCCACCAGCTCTCCTCCAGCAGTCCCATCCAAGTGACGAAGGTGGTGCAGCAGCAACAACACCAGCAAATGACCACCTTGCCAGGCACGACAGTCACCACGGTGACAACGCCAGTGACTGCTCCCAGTTCTACTCCAGCAGCAGCTGTGACTGGAACTACTGGATCGGCGGCGGCGGCGACTGCTGTGAGTTCCTTGCAGCAACAGCAGAAGCAGCAGGCGGACGACGAGATTGAGAAGGCGCTGGCCAAGATGGAGGGAGGCCTGAACGAGGATTTCGAGGAGATTGTCTCCTCAATGATCAAGGAGACGAGTACGGGCGGCTTCATCAAGAGCCTGGAGAACTCCCTGCCGGCAACAACTGTTGCAACAACTGTGGCACCAACAACCACCACGAACACAAACACCGTCAAACTGAATGGCGAACACCATATACTCGAACATGATGATCTCATCAAGAAACTCACAGAAAGCAAGCAGTCAGCCACCAGGATGGAGGTGAGAGTTAAGCAGGAAGAGGTTCCTCCCTTACTGAGCATCAAAAAGGAGCCCGCAACCCTAAAGCCGATCGTGAAAATGGAAATTAAAGTGGAGCAGAAAGTCGAGCCCAAAGCCGAGATCAAAACAGAGGAGAAGGCGGCGTCGGAGAAGCTTCATCCTGAAACCAATGCCGTATCCTTGCAGCCCATTTCCATAGAGATTCCTGCCCAAGCGGATGGAGAGTCGCCGAGGATTAGGACGCGGGCCAGCAGTCGCTTGGAGAGTCCCCTAGATGCGGCCAAAGCCAGTCCCGAAGCCACTTCCACGGCTGCAGCTACCCCTGGTCTGGCCAAGAGCCTCTCTCGTGCCTCCTCCAACGCCAGTCCGCGAACTGTTGTCACACCCATTCCCAACCACAATAATAACAACAAGCGACGGCGACCGGAGTCCGAGTCCGAGCCAGAAGTGGCCGAAACCAAGCGGACGAGGGTGAGCAGTGGCAGTGGCAGTGGCAGTGGAAATACCAGCAACAACGCGGTAGCGACTGCGGAGGCAACAGTGGAGGCGAATTCGGGAAGCGGAACTGTCCTAAGCAAGAAGGTCGAAATCGAGTCTTCGGATTCGGATGAGCCTTTGATCGAGGTGGCCGGCAAGGTGCGGAACTCGAAGCAGGCGCAGGTGGAGGTGAATGATGCAGCAACATCCGCGGTTGCAACACCTGGGTCGGCAGTGGAGAAGCATGTAACGCGTCGCAATGCTCAGCAGCAGCAACTGAACAGTAAGTTTGTTTATTTCAAGTTTTTCCTAAAAAATATTGTGAAAGGATATCAAATGATGAATTCTTCTCTTAATGCAATCACAGAAACCACCAACAACGCGTCCGGAGCCACTCCAGTGCTGGGAAACCAGCGGACAGTCAAGGCACAAGTGGCAACCGGAAACGCTTCTGCCGCCAGCAGCAACCACAGCAGCAACGCCAACAGTCCCAGTGTGCCCAACTCCTCAGTTGCTTCTACAACGACACCGGGCGGAGCTGTTGTTACCACAGCCCCAAGCAATAATTGCATCCCAAACGTGGTTCATGCCACCCGTGGAGCCACCGCCGCGGCAGCCGGCACCACCAACTCCAACCACAACGCCACTTCCCCGTCGGATGAGAAAATCGGTACCCGGCGCAGTGTGCGAGCCAGCGCAGCGGCAAATAAGATCATCTATAGCCGAAGCAATGCGGCAGCTGCTGCTGCTGCGGCTGCAGCCGCGGCGGAACCGAAAGGAACTCTGGGCAAGAGTGGAGCTGCCGCGGGTGCCAACAGTGTCAGCGCGGGTATTGTGGAGAGTGTGGCGGAGGCCAGGCGCAAGACGCGCAGTGCAGGTGGGAATTATTATTACAACAAAAACTATTTCAACTTTTACTTATTTACCTTTTTTGTTAATTTCAGTTATTGGCGAGTCCATGTTGACCGAGGGTCGCCGGAGAAGAACGTCGCGTGACTACAAGTGACCAGAGTTTTGCGCCTTGGCTAAAGGCTTGAACAATCCTAACGATGCCCACGAGGACGATCTGCTGGAGCTGTTCGAGGACTTTGAGCAGCACCAGCAGCCGCATCCGCATCAGCAACAGCATCAGCTGGAGATCAGCAGCGGCAGCAGCAGCATTAGCGGTTTTCCTTTAGCTTTAGCCGAGGCGCAGGAGGAGGAGGACGGTGATGAGAGAACGATGAGGTATGCGGACTTTACGCGCGCAGCTGGCGGCTACATGGAGGAGGCCGACCACCTGCTGTCCTATCACAGCAGCAGTAGTGCCGCCGATGTGGAGGTCGATGTGGAACTGCCGGAGCTGGCCAATGCCACGGCGCTGGACTGCGGCAACTTTGTCGACTACGATGAGTTCAACCTGTGTCTGAACAATATCCTCAGTGAGGAAGACGACGCCAGTGACGGCACTAGAGGTGGCATTGCGACAAAGGATCCCCACCAGGCATGGCGGGAGACCGACGAAGTACTCAACATCGTGCAACTCAATACCGACCTGGGTCTCAGTTTTCAGGACGATCAGCGCTCCGGCAGCAACAGTTCGCCGCAACTGGTATAGGGAGAGCTGATACCGATGCCGATCACGAACGCTTTCGATGTAGTTTATAGTTGACGATTTTGTACAGTTAGTGATAGCCAGAAGTTGCAATAATGTTGCTTGCGTCTCGATAGAGCAACATCACACCCAGACACACACACACCCAGAATCACTTTGCGTTCTAACTACTGCTACCACTCTCCCGCTACCCCGACCCCGATCCATTGGAAATGATTTGCTAGTCAAGTGAAACAGGCAATTTAATGTATAGCTCAGAAGATAAATTTGAACAAATTAGTTGAGTACGAAGCTCCCATTACTAAACACTAAATCATAATGTAAAACCTAGGCAAAGTAGTTGGCTAAAAACATCTCCACAAACTGAAACAAACTGCAAAACCCACATACAACATACAACAACCTTTCACCCGAGCATAGTTTAATTTGAAAATCTAATTTCCATGAACCGTTTCCGTTTTGTAAATATTTTGATTCTACTAGTTGCTACATGAACACATTTCTAGCTTTAGGTTTTCTTAGTTTAACGCCCTGCGACAAGTCGAAAGTCTACATATATGGTATATTATGAAACATATAGAAACCGATCCGATCCGAACCGATTGGAACAGAGACAGATCAGAACAGAGCAGAGCATCGTTTACTTTAGGTTTATATATCTTTTTTCGTAACCTTAATATATGAATACAGTACAGTACATACAGATATAGCCTATTAGTTTCTGTAAGCTTGCGTTGTTTCGAAAATTTGTTTTTTAGTTTTAAATTCTCTAGCCTAAGGACAGTAATCTTCTAAGCGAATTCTTTAACAACCAATATATGCACATGGAAACCTATGCAATAAGTTAGTCAAAAATGTAAAAAGGCCAAGCACTACAAAATGAATGAAACCCGAAAAAAAAAACCAACAAAAAAATAAATAATGAAGAAAAAGAAAAAAATGAAAAATATTGAGAATCAGTCGCCTAGTACTTGTCGTTTTGCAATGTGAAAGATCATATATATAAATATATATATATTATATATACAATATACAGAAAGAAAGCGTATATAATGTTATATATTTTGCATACACAAAACACACAAGAAAAAAGGGATATCGTAAAAGAAACAAAAACAAAAACAAAAAAGTTGTATTGTATATAAGGCAGGCTCTATTTTTGCTAAATGTTATTTGAACAAATAGGGGAAACAAAGCAAAGCAAAGGCAAAGCGCTAGACAAAAACACAAAACAACATTATATATATATATATTTCTTCACACGCATATATATATTGTTCAATATTATTATTATCTTATATATATATATATTGTATGATTGCTAAAATAATTCTTTTGATACTTTGTACATGTTTACTTTAAAGCAAGGCAAAACAAAACCGTAAGCGTAAAACCCAATCCCTTAGCATAACTTACATATATGCATCTAGTACCGATAAACCTATATAGAAGCCACACTCCCTCCCCCCAATAAACGCAAACATTGCCCAAAAATTGAAACATATTTAGTAAACCTTGTTTAATCCACAAAACCATCAAACAACTGCAATAAGTCCGAAACACATAGCAAACACATTAATGGAAAAGTTGTATAAATCGTATAAATAATTTACATACTGCTACATAAACAACAAGCAACACACAACAACACACATTAAAAATATTATATATATATATATATATTTAAATGCAACCACACAAGATGAACAACAACAAAAAACGAAAGTGTCTTAAAACCGTAGTATTAGAAGTTTATTATTAATTTGTTTGTACTTTAAAATAAAATATTTATAGAAAAAGAAAAAATACAAAGATTTAATATACACAAAAAATAAAAATAATTGAATTTTGATATTTGAGATTGGAAGGGATTTTTGAGTTCTAAAAATTGTTATCCTATTGAATCCTTTTTCGAATCAAACTCTCCAGCAATAATCACTTCATTTAAAATATCAAGAAATGGGAAAATAAACATCCTGTGACTTTGCCCGGTTGGTCAATCAACATCCTGCTGTCCAAGTGCTCTCCATGCGCCTGCGCCATCCGGAGATGTCGGCTTCCGAAGCCAGGACCAGGACCAGCAGCTGCGGCCCGCCGACTGCCAGTTGAGAGCGAGTGGCCGCCGTGAGCAGCACGGCTGAAGCGGAGCTGGCAGCCAGAGACCCGGACAACGCAACACGTAACCGAGCCGCCCCAGGTGGAGGCGGGGGAGGCAGCCGAAGGGGAGGCGGACAGCCATAGGCTTTCAGTGCTGTATACCCAGGGAGCCCCCAAAAACAAAAACCCGAGAAATAGCTACTAATTTCCACGCCGTACCGAGGGCAAAAGTAAGTTTATCAAAAACTGAGTCAACTTTTTTTCCGAGCTATTTCCAATTTTGGAATTCCGTTGGTAAGAGTAGACAAAGCCATATGTGTTAACAACTATCTGGCGACGAGGGTGCTCAGCAATAACTGCCCTCAAGTGGTCTCCGAGGTGTTGTGAATACTTTACAGCTTTCGTGCCAGATACCAGTGGCCAATTCCCAGCCCTAGCAACAAATGACCCCACGCCAGCCACCATTAGCAGCAGCAGCAGCAGCAGCAACAAAAATTGCAATTGCAACACCAACACCAACACCAACAGAAGCAGCAACTGCAAGTGTTGACGTTTAAGGATGACGTCCTACTTTTGGAGTGTTGCTGTTGCCAGTTTTTCGTTCAAGTACGCCAGTGTGAGTGTATCTGTGTGGGGTATGACGTAGTTTGCCACCGAACCTAGTCAGTCGTATATATATATCTGGATACTTGGCTATAAGGCTGTGAGAGCGAGTGTAGTTGGTGTGTATTCACCAACAAGTGTCGCTTGTCGCTCGATTAGAGCGCCAAAAAGGAAGTGGCAATGTCAGGAGAAAATAAAGTTGCTTCTTGTTTTATGCAGGACAAGAGCTTGCAGGAAAGAACTTATTTATAAAAATTTCTATACATATATAACTTAATTTAAATAAATTTAATGTTTCTGCTTCTTTAGAATTTCGCAGATCATGCAGAAAGGCCGCTATTCTGCGGCTTAATAGGTTTCCAAAATGCTTATTCGCCTCCGCTATGGAAGACGACTGCAGACCTATCTGAAGATAGGAGCCTGTGTGCTCGTGGGTGTCTGCTACTTCGCTTTCCTTTTCCGCGAGTCCCTGAATGCCTACGAGCATCGGGAGCGAGTTGCTGCCGCAGAGTTGGAGGCGGATGCCTCGGAGCCATCCAAGCAGCAGCTCAAGCTCAAGCGACAGCAATTGCAGCGCCAGAGATTGCTGAGCAAACAGCAGGTCACCACCAATGCCACCTCCGGCAGTTCATCGGCTGCGGCAACAGCTTCAGCGCCGCCTCCCAGTGCCCTCACCTTGTACGAGTACTCCGAGGAGTTGCACAGCCGGACGGAGCGGGAGTTGCAGAAGAGGAGCGAGCACTTGGCCGCCGTCTGCGATCGGTATAAGCTGCAGGAAAAGTACCCACCGAATCCCTGGGAGTTCTTCGTCTCACCCGGCCACAACAATCTCGTTTGGTTTGTAAAAGCATTCATTGAACTCCTATATGGATGCTAACTTTTAAATGATTTGCAGGTGCAATGTCTTCAAGGCAGCCAGCAGTACTTGGATGTATTACTTTAATATTCTGGGTAAGCTTCCAGAATTGAGTTTCCTATGGATTCTATCAATCAAAAGTGTAATTCCAGCTGGCTATGATGTGAAGTATCTGCAACGAACCGAGATGCAACCGTTGGAGTTGGCAAGGAAGAGATTTCCCCGGCCGGAACTTGGCGAGCTGATGGAACTGCTGCCCAGTGCATTGTCCTTCCTGTTTGTGAGAGATCCCTTCGAGAGAATTGTGAGTGCTTACCGAAACAAACTAGAGGGCAACAAGAACACCTTCTACAAGGCTCTGGGCACTAAAATCGTGCACCGCTTCAGGAGACGTAATCTCGGAGGGCCCTGGCCCAGGTGCGGACCCACCTTCGAGGAGTTCGTCCGATTTCTGATCGCCGAACATGAGGCGGGAAAGAAATTCGATGAGCACTGGGCACCCATCTACAGCTTCTGTACGCCGTGCAGCGTCAACTTTACAATCATCGGCAAGACAGAGACTTTCCAGCGGGACTCGGAGTACATCATAAGGCAGGCGGGGCTGGAGTCCTTGCTGCTGGGATTGGGGAAGCTGCCGCAGAGGAAACTGCGCAAGATTGGGAACCAGGCGCGCAGTGGGGTCAAGTCGGAGGCCCTGGTCGAGCGATACTTCGACGATCTTGACCGCTCAACGTTGGACCAATTGCTCAAGATATATCGCATCGATTTCGAGCTGTTTGATTACGACTACCGCAAGTACTACGACATGGTGAATCCCTGGAGTCTCGAGCAGACTACTCCCAGTGGGGTTCAGTCAGTCCGCCCTACGACAACCACAACTGTGGCCTCATCTGGGGCGACCTCCCAGGGGAAGGTCACGTAGGTCAATCAATCAGTTCGAAGTCGATGGGTCGTGAAACAATCTTATCATGTACCTTTTACCAACAAACACTTCAAACAAAACAAAAAAAAAAAACACACACACACGAAAAACAGAACCCAACCGAAGCTAACAAATCTACCAAATTTTAAGGCCAAATCAACGTTTTCCAAAAACGCAAAACCAAAAACACTCTTGACCTCTCTTAGATAATGCCAAAAACTAAAAAACTTAAAAAACTAAAAAAAAAATAACTATAAATATTTAACGAAATTAAACAATGACAAGAAGGTACGACCCAAGGAAACTTAGTTAGAAGATTTAGCATTTTGATGGATTTTTTCAGCCACCAAATTCAGAAACGAGACCCTCAAATTTTACATGGCGTGGCATGTGTTGTGTTGTAGTTAGATTTAAGTACCTACAATTTACAGTTGCACTCTGATACAGAAAAAAACAAAAAACAAAAACAAAATCGATATTCTAATATATAGCTAATGGATATATACATACCTCTTTACCAATATCGAGAGCGCTATTTTCTTCAAGGCAAGGCTGGGGAGTTATATACAAGAAAAGCACAAAGTGAAAAAAAATGGTCATAAATCAGAAAATCAGAAATTAGAAATCAGAAATTAGAAATCGAAAATCGAAAATCGGAAACAGAAATTAGAAATCAGAAAGGATATTCTGTATTTACATATATTTACAACCAAATCCCCAAGAAAAGAACAAAAGAAGAATTACCAAATCCTCTACAACCACAACATATGGTACTTACTATTATTAAGTTATTATATTTACCTATATATTGTATAAACGAAATTTATAAACAGGTCTTGATCTATGTCTATAACTTTTGTGGACTAGATACGTTTTTCCTAGGCTTAATGACAAAAAGTGAAGTGAAGAATATTGAAGAATTTTCTAAATGAAAATTATACCAAAGAAGGATAATTACAAATTATGAATGAGAAACCCCAAAAAAACTTTTCATGTGATGTTTAAGGATTTATGGTATTATAAAGGCAGAGAATATTTAATTATTATACTTGTACTGTATTTCAGATATTGATAAATTAGTGACGTACACACGATGTTATTCTAAATAAATTTAAATTTTTCAAACTTTTTTCGTTGTAAAACATCAAAATAAATAATCTCTTTACCACTCAACCAGGATCTATTATTAAAGGGGATTTTTAGAAGTAGTATTCCAATAAAAGCACCATTCAAGTTTTCTTTCATCATTATAAATAAATTTATTTTCATTGATCAACACAAACGAGTCATATAGATATATATATTTAGTTGGTATAGATTCTCATTATTTAAATATTCATATAGATAGGTGCTGCAGATGCATAGTTATATTGTAGTAATAATCATATGTATTTTTCTTGTGTGCTTTTAGTTGGGTTCAAACGGGGAAAGGACATAAAATTAATACAACTTTCAAAGTGAAGGATCTCTCTCCCGAGGACTACGATCTACGAACAACTATATGGATTTATAGATAAATGTATTTTGTGTGTTTCTTGTTGTTTTGTTTTTGAAGTTTCTTAAACTTTGATAACATTTAGTTAGAGCGCTGTGATCCACAGCAGACAATAAATAAATTGAGAACGAAAAACATTAAGGTAAGATATTCTAAAGTATTTATTGCATAATATATATATTAATTCTTTTTTCAGATTAACTCTTTTGAATGTGCTTCACGGTTCTCTTAGGACTATTGTATATGTTTTGCTTTTCTACGATACACGAGAATATATCATAATAATAATAATAATAAGAATAAGCTTAGCTTGCAACTAAAATTATGTACAGAATAGGAATATATATTTGTAGTATAATTAAATATTGATATATTATATAATATAATATGTACAGTAGCAAATACTTGACAAAATCATCTTCTCTTCTCTACTCTTCAGTAAGGAAACTTGGGGTTGCATAGGAGAACAATAACTAACTTGGTTATCCTCCGAATGCTACTTGGAGGTCACCTGCGGGGGTCCTATGCAACAAATAGAAAGTGTTGTGGGTGGTTCTGACCATAAGGATTTGTTTAGCTCCGAGTTTAACGAGATCTATATAGTTAAGCATACATAGTATATAAATAGAGGCGCTTTACAGGACTCAATACAGTGGTTAGATACACAAAACACAGATATAGTTTAGGCTCTGCTCTGAATCTGAATCTGAATCTGAGAGATAGAAACAGCAAATAGCATGCATCGATATCTAATAGTTAACACTCTTCACGTTCAAGGAGAACGACTTGGAGCGCCTTGGAACTCCGATCCCGATCCCGCAACTCTGATTCTCTGTCTCTTCGCTCTCTCTCCTGCTCCGGCCTCTACTCGGCCAGGATCATCTTGATGCTGGCCACCTCCGACTCCAGGCGCTGCAGCTGCGACTTGAGCAACTGATCCCGCTCCACGCTGGACACAACTTGAGCTTCCTTGGGTGCTAAAAGCTTCCGCTGCAGCTGCGCCGTCCACTCGGCACTGGCAATCGAGATCCCAGAGTCGCGCTCGTCGCTGGAGTTGTCGCCGCCGTCGTTCCAGGCCGGCGGGGAAGCCCGATTGCAGTTGGGCTCCTGCTTGATGTGCTGCAGCGAGAGCAGGGCGGTGGCCGCCGCATCCTTGTCCCCCAGGTGGGACTTGTGGCGCAGCTTCAGCGGCAGGCAGTTGTTGGAGTCGCTGCCCTGCTGTGGACTGCTCCTCTGGAGCTGCAGAGGCGCCAGGTGGGCCGGTTCGTGCTCCTGTTCGTCGTCCCCGGACACGGCGCCCGAGGAGGAGGACGAGGACAGGGCGGAGGACGAGGTGGAGGAGGTGGTGGAGGAGAGCATGTGCTCGTAGCTGGGCGAGCACGCCCGCCGGGACAGGTTCAGGACACTGGCTGCACTGGCGGACACCGAGGAGCTGCTGACCGCATCCACGGCGCTGCTGCTCACGGCAGTCTCCACGCTGTGGGTCCAGGGACCAGCCGCCTCGTGGTGATCCTTGTAGGGAGCGGGGGCGTAGAGTCCGGCAGGAGGTGGCGGCGGAGGAGCTCCCACGACTGCTGCCGCATTGTAGAGAGCGCCGGCGGCCACCGCCTTGCGCAGGCTGTCGAGATCCTCGGGCCTGACGTTCCGGTTGAGGGCATGCTGGAGCTGCACCTGGAGATTGGCGATGGAGCTGGAGGTGGGTGGACGGTTGTGCGGGTCGACGGCAGCGGGCGGGGAGGTGGAACCGCCGCTGGAGGCGGGCTCCTGCTGCTGCTGCTGCTGCTGCGGAGGCTGCTGGTGGAGCTGCGGGGCTGGCTGGTAGAGATGCTGGGGCGGCGGCTGGGGCACGACCAGGGTCTGGAGGTGTGAGTTCGGGGGCGGCTGAAGGGGAGTTCCCGGATGTTGCACGTGATGTGGTACACTCTTCACCGAGACCTCGGGGCGAGCGTTGACATTGGGGCCATAGATCAGGGGCGATAGGGGCGGGCCACCGGGGTAGCCGCTGTGGCTGTGGGCTCCGGGCGATGAGTTGCCACCCGTGGGCGAGGATCCCGAGGAGGAGCCACCGCTGCCGCCGCTGGAACTTATCTTGGCTCGCTTGGTGTTGCTCAGGACCTGCTCGCTGGTGGGTAGCGAGGCCAGGATCTTCTCCACGCTCACCAGGTTCTCCCCGGAGATGTTGAACTTGTCCCGGATGGCATCCAGCTGCGCCTTCAGCACGTGGTTCTCCTTGGTTAGCTCGATGACCCGCTGCTCCAGCACCATGTCGTTATAGCGCCGCTTCTCGCGACTCCGCTTGGCCGCCTCGTTGTTCCGCCTCCGCCGGTCCCAGTAGCTCTCGTCCTTCTTGTTGTCGGGCGTGAATTCCCGCTGCTTGCGCTGCGAGAAGAGTTCTTTCTGAGCCGCCGTCAAGGCCGACTGGGATCCGTTCTGGGACGAGGGCTTCCCCATCATTCCGTCTCCGTATCCGTTTCCATTGACAAATTTTCCAAGGCTGTCGGACATTCCGCTGTCGTTGGACTGCGGGCTGATGGATCCTCCATACATGGACAAAGAATGCACTGTAAAAAAAAAGGAAATATTCAATTATTTAGAAATGTTTCTCAAAAAAATGGATTTCTGTCTTACAATTGGTGGCCTCGTTGGAGCTGCCATTCATGGAGAGAGTCGGGGAAATGTTGGTCAGGCGGACGTTGGTCATCATGGCTATGGAGGCGCTGGCAATGGCTTTGTTGTGGCTGTTGGTGGGCGTGCCGCTGAGGACCTCGGGCATTGCTGGTGGCACCGCTGCCTCCGTATAGAACTTGGCCGGCGGCGCCAGAAGCAGAAGTGACTCCTCCTTGGGTCCGTAGGGATAGTCTCCTGCAGAGAGTTTGTGCTGGCTGAGTTGTTGCAGCTGTTGCAGTTTCTGTTGCAAGTGCTGTTGGCGATGTTGCAAGTTACTGCTGTTATTGTGCTGCGATAGCCGAGAATCTGGAAAATGGAGAGAAAGGAAAATTGTAGAAGAAATCTTTATCTATTCTTATCTTTTCTTATCTATTACATCATTGGGAACCTTTATTGCCTCATAATTTTTTTCTATTATCTTAAAATCTTTCTCAACTTTCATAATACTTTCATTTAAAGAATCATTCTCTTTCACTTTCTTTTTTTGGAATCCAAAAACTTTGTCATTTTTTCGGGGAATTCCCCTAAAAGCAGGCAACAGTTTTTGTTGCAAACAAAACATGCCGCTTGGACGCTCTAAAAAAAGACCTTGGTCCCCTTTCAAAGTCTCAGATTGTGGCAGAATATCTCTTCCGCCTACCAGCTACCATAACAATTTACTTATCACCTTTTTTATGGCATTTCTTTGAGAACCGTTATCAGGACATGGAATATAAACAAGCAAACAATTATCAAAAAAAAACCACTCAATGCAAAATCCGTTGTGCCAAATCGCAAAAAAAAACGAAAAAAACGTCTAATGCGATCTTGTCTGGCTCACACAGACACTCATAGCAATAGAAAACTTTCTTTGTTCGATGTTCGATGGTCCTTGCCCTTGTCATTGCCATAGGTTTGAGGGGGAGAGAGAACCCACTCGAATTTACGGTTTTCTGTCATTTTTAGCTCAAGCTCAAGCATTTACACAATGATTACGGTAAATGATGCAAGAATCGACGTGGTAGGGAGCAAGGGAGAACGCAAGAGACGACTTAGACAAAGGCAATGGAGGCGAAAAAGCACACCAATACTCGGATACTGTTGGAACGTAAACAAGAATTCGCACGTCGCAGATTTGTTCGACGTCTGTAGACGAGTGTGTGTGTGTGCTCCACTCTCTCACCCTCACCGTGACCATCGAATTGGCATTTACAGTTCAATGTGCTCCCCATACACACTCAGACACACTCGCACACAGTCACGTCAGCGGCCAGACGCTGCTAACGTCGCCGACGGCGTCGCAGCTAACGTTGGCTGCGCAGCTGCCGGCAACCCCTACAGCACCCCCAAAGCAGCGCTGCAGTGACAAAATTCACAAAAACAAAATGACTAAGCGGCGGCCATCTCTCTCTCGCGTGAATTTCGGATTTCTGTTTTGCGTTTTTGCTAACTTTTGCATAAACAAAGCGTTTTGTTTAGTCTTAAACCTACAATGTGTTGTTGTCTTGTTGTTGCTGTTGCTGTTGCTGCTGCTGCTTGGATTATCCTGTGGCACGTTGTTGTAGTTGGTATCCGTATTGTTTTTGAGTATCAAAATATTCTTGGTCGTTGCGGCCGCTTTGAAAAAGTTCACTTTCTGCTCCAGCGTGCACACAATCGACATAATGTTTTGTGTTTTTTCAGATTGTTATTAAACTTTTGGCATTTATCATTGAATTGTATTTTTTTTTTTTGATATTTTGTTATTTTCTTGCCACACACTTAGAATATGGTTCTGGCCAAGTTGGCTTGCGGGCCGTTTCTGGGGATCGCGCACTTGACCGAAATGCTTTTAACGGCAAAACTCTTATCGGGTCGGAGCGATCGGGTCTATACTCGTTGTCGGATTCGCGAGAGCGCCTGCACAACCGCTTTGGACGAACGCTGAATGTGATTTGAATCGTACAATTGAAATTGTAAAAGCATTCGGTGCGGTAAAAGCATTTCTCCGCAGCGCTGCTCGACGACGGTCACGTTGGGGCTGCACGCATTCGCTACACGCGACCACGCGAGCCCCATCGAGCCGCAACATGTTCGGCGTTGTCATACCGGGCTCCTCGGGTAAAAGTGAAATTTTCCCATCGCCTCAAACATGGGGCTTCGAACATTCTGTTGCCTGTTGCGCGTTGCAAGAGATCACATTGCCGTGTTGAGTAATCAACAAATATGAAATCGTTCTGAGCCTGCCTGCCACCTTTGAAACTAGAACGTGATTGCTGGGTTGAATTGGGGGTTAGGTGGGGCTAGGTGGGGGGTGGTGCAGCGGCCATCGCTCTTGACGCGCTCCAGCATAAGGTGACTGAGGCCGCGTGAGTTTCTGATTCTGATTCTGTTTCTGTCTCTGTTTCTGCCTCCAATTCGAAGCTGGTGGTGACGCAAGCTTCTTGCAACAAATTATTATTAATCAAGAATGCAACCTACAGACAGACAGGTGGAGTTAGTTTAGAAAGGTAATCGTATCTAGATAATGTATCTGAACCTAGAAAACGGTTTGAGTGGGCGTGACGCCAGAACTGATCACGTGGCTTTTCAACTTTGAATAGCTATAACTACGATTAGGTTAATCGATATCGTGGCAGCCACCAAACTGTCTGGTATGCAATTACAAAACTACTTTATAGACTTATATAAATCATAATTAAACGCTTAACGCTGCGGAGATAACGCGGTTATCAGTAGGGGGACGCGACTTAGTTGCAGTTAAAAACAAAGAAAGAGAAATAAACTAACAAAAAACTAACAAGAAAGACGGCGGAACAGAGTCTAACAGCTAGACAAACAATGCCACTTCACTGGACAAATATGGTGGAAAAAAAGTAAGGTCGGGAGACGTTATGTAAGTTCAACTAACAATGGGCTTTACAAGTCTAATAAAAATAAATAAAAACAAATGATATTGGAGGGGAAATCGAAAGAATGAATTCTATTGAAAACGCATTAAGAAGCTATCAAAAGTGATTAAAAAATGGCTTTGAATCAATCACCCAAACACCCACCGCAAAATGATTGTCCATCAAAAGGTCAGAGGAAAGTGCAGAGGAAACCGCAGATAAAATCCAATAAAAAAAGAAACTCTAATAAAGTCAGCATAAAAAGATAAATTATTCTTGGAAACAGAACATTTTTGTATATCTCTGTTTTTTATGTAAATGCTGCAAGCTTTATGCTGCATGATGCACCAGAAAAGTTACTCAAAGATAAGAGTTTTTTTAAAAAGATATCTTTGTTCTAGAAACATGTATTTAGAATCTGTAAAAAGTGTTTTAAGAGAAGTATATTCCCCAAATACTGACCTATGCCTCTACAAAGTATCTTTTCTTCTTAATTCTTAATTTCCATTAAAAACGACACTGAAACCCCTTAGACCCCTTAGACCCCTTAGATAGTGGGCTTTAATTGATAGAACAAACCCGATCGGATGTCCCAGCTTCCAGTTTAGAGCTCCCTCCCTGATTAGTGTTGATCATGAGCAAATCCCAGTTACGTGATCACTGCGTTGTATCCACGTGAGTTGGCCGATTCACGTGTATCCACCAATCGTAGCCTCCAATCCATTGGCAGTGCTAGACCCCCGACCCGCCAGTTATAGACCCTCGAGATTTCCCAGCCGAGGGTATACCATAGGCATAGGCTACCCCCTCCCGCTATCAGTATGCAAATATATAATAGGGCCCTTATCAAATTCTGCGAATCCGCTACTAACATTTTGCCATGGGATCGCATCTATTGAATGGCTGGCCAGGCTTGCAGTTGCCTTTCCGACTGGTTTTTGTTTGCACAAACACACTGGCAGGCTACACTCACAGAAAACTAAGGTAATCAGCGCGGCAAGTGGGTGGTGGCAAGGGGGTGGCTCGGTGGAACGCCAAAAACTGTTACGAAACACCGTCGTCGTTCTCGGTCTCGTTCTCGTTGTCGTAGTCGTAGTCGTCGTAGTAGTCGTTGTCGTAGTCGTACTATTCCTCAGCCGGGTAAATGGAAACTAACCTTACCCCGCCCACAGTACACAGTGTCCCAGCTGCCCCCTGGAAGCCCGTCAATCCCGCCCGCCCCCGCCAACCGTCCGCTTACTGCATCAGCAGTCAAGTTATAGCAACGCCACAGCTATTTATAATTTCGCAGCGAGAGGCGTGCGCGCTGACTCGACGCTCAACGCTCGCCGTTCGGCGGTCCGCCTTGGGTCACGTGTCGCGAAATGTGCCCACCGGCAGCAGAGCTGGTCGAGGCAGCGGCGGGCAGTGCAACGCTCCCGGCTGGTGGCTTCGACGGCTCACATGTTGGCGACTTGAGTCGGCTACGCAAACCAAATGGAAATTAACGGGCTTTCCACTTATTGCGATTGTTTTTTAGAATTCCCTCGCCCTCAACACGATACTGTGAAGCTTCTTTATGACTTTAACTGGAATTTAAATTAAAACATTCCAAACTTTAGATAATTATTAGGAGATTGCAGGAGTTGCTTTAGGAAGAGAAAGATTTAAGTCCTAAAAGCTATGAAAAAAAACCCACTGTGCGTATGCGTAATATTAAGTATACGTAAATTTTAGTATTCTTTGATAGCCTAGAATTCGTTAAATATATTAAAAAATAGAACAATTTATGAGAAATTCTTAAAATTTATAGTTTTTTTCTATATAGAAATAGATTTTTATCCCAGAAACTGTGAAAAATAAAAACCCACTGTGCCTAGGCGTAATATTAAGTACACGAAAAATTCTTATTTCTCGATCGAAACATTCGGAATTCATAAAATATATTCAATTAATAAGAATTCATGGGAATTCATTACAATTTCTTTAAATTTATAGTTTTTTCTATAATTTTCCAATACCACAGTGCGTATACGTAATATTGCGTATACGCAGTGTGTTACACTTTTTAGCAAAATATTTTGCTTATTTTTCACTGTTTTCTTATTTTCTAAGCTCCTTCGTATAATAATAAAACAATTTATGAGAAATTCTTAGATTTCTTAGAATTTATAGTTTTTTCTATTAAATATGTCATCCCACAGTGCGTATGCGTAATATTGCGTATACGCCGTGTGTGACACTTTTTAGCAAAATATTTTGCTTATTTTTAACTTTTTTCTTATTTCCTTAGCTCCTTTGTAAAAATAAGATTAAAAATAAAACAATTTAAGAGAAATTCTTAAAATTTATAGTTTTTTCCATCCCACAGTGCGTATGCGTAATATTGCGTATACGCCGTGTGTGACACTTTTTAGCAAAATATTTTGCTTATTTTTAACTTTTTTTCTTATTTCCTTAGCTCCTTTGTAAAAATAAGATTAAAAATAAAAAAATTTAAGATAAATTCTTAAAATTTATAGTTTTTTCCATCCCACAGTGCGTATGCGTAATATTGCGTATACGCAGCGTGTTACACTTTTTAACATAAATTTTCTTTATTGAATCCCCACTGTTTTGGTGTTTCTCCAGCTCCTTTGTAAAAATAATATGATTTTTTTCCACAACACCCCCCCTAAGAACAACTGGCGGGGGGGAAGCTTGGAGAAAAATGCAAATCTTGGCAAATATTTTGTTTGCACATTAATGGGTCGAGCGGAGGGGAGGGAAGCGGTTCGAAAATGCATTGATTTCAATTTCTTAACGCTTTTTGTTGTTACTCGACAACGTGCTCGCCGCAATTGTGCCGCTGCTGTAATTGTAGTTGTAATTGTCGAGCTACTATACGTAATTCTTACATTTGATAGCAGCGATTGCCAATAAAGGTATACGACTATGGATGTACCCATTAATCAATAAAAAACAACGATTAAAAGGTTCTAAAAATAAGAACAATATTTATTGAGAACTATAGATACCCTTTTGGTATGATTTTTTATTAATAATTATAGTAAATATTTTAAAGGGTATCAAATAACTTTACCATCTCCTAAAAATTCCTTCTAATCTTGACCTATAATTTAGGAAAAGAATTTTCCTGGAATCGCACTTCAGCTGGAAAGTGGATACCCTTGAATCAGACCCTAAAAGTCCAAATAAAATTATTAAATCATAAAATTTCCGTACAGTTTTTTTTACTCATAAATAAAAGTAATAATAATACTGTTTTGAAATAATAAAAAAAATGTATGCACATGCAAATGGATCGAATGAATAATGCAATCGCGATCGCAATATAATAATATTATTAATTTATTATTGAATGTTGACTTACATTCGGAATCGTTCTTTGTTCTCAAGATCAGGCCCGTCGCGTTGATTATGTAATTATCGTTGTTTTCGTTTCGTTTCAATTTCAATTTAAATATATTCCGAAAGCGTACAAAAGTTGTTTCAACAAAACCGAGACTTTGAATTGTTTAAACACTTTTTGCTGTTTTGACAAATGAAAGGCAAATAGGTTTATTCTAAGCCATATTCTAACCAATTTGGCATTGCATTCGATTTAATAGCTTAACTGGGTTAAATATTTGTTAAAAAATTAATACATTTTTTGTTGCTAAAAGTATTTTATTTATATTTTTAATTATCCTTTCATTGTTAGGGAAAATAATTGTTTAAATGCGAATTACTTGGAACAATGAGCTTTCCTAACCAACAACCATGAGCTGCCCCTCTTTGGGTAAATTTTCCATGACGGAGCTCGATGTTGCCACAAACGCGTCAACGTATTTTCCGGGGACACGCTTTACTTGCCATCAGGAACCAGGATTGTGGCTGCATTGGCCGGAGATTCCGATTCCGATTCCTATTTCCATTCTGACCTGGCTGTGCAACGTGAGGAAACATGCCATTTGCGGGGGCGGTGGGTGGCTGGGCGGCAAGGTGGTGCTTACACCATTCGAACGATAAACATTGTATGGGCCAGGCACGTTGCCTCCGGCAATCAGTTGCAGGTGAACGATGGCCAGGGGAGCCTTGGTGCCGGGGGGCTCTCCAACGAGCACTCGAAAGTCACATTACTCGCTGTGCCTATTACATGACACACAAACAACGCACCACCGGAGAAGGAGACGGAGACGGCGACGGAGGCGAGCGCCAGACGACGGGGAGTAACGTTTGTTTGGACTTAGCCGTGGCAATCAGACGGACACCTGTAAGCGGCAACGTGATGAAAAGCGTGCCCGCAAATCGTCAGGCAGACGGAGGCTGTTAGGTTGTAAGGGGTTAAGGGGTTAAGGGTTTTAGGGCAAACCGCATTTAATTGATTTGGAAATAATTTTAACGACTATTTCTCTGTATTGGAACTGTATTTGAAGGCCATCAAGGTGGGGTTGGTGGGGTAGTTCCTGAATCAAATCATTTATTATAGAAAAAATCCCTAGAAAATTGGAAATATAAGCATTTCATTGGAAAAGAATTGATTTATTATTAAAATATATAAAAAGCTTCGTTTTGGTGACAGAACTTGCACATTTTGGGAAGAAGAAGTACTAATTTCTAGAGCCGTTGCGGGGGCGGCTGAGTAGTCAGAGTCGCCAGCGTCGGCGTGGCGTCGGCGTTGGCCGCGTAATGAGTGCAAATGTGAATGAACTTCCCGCAGACGCACACGCAGGGCCAGCACCAAGCACCAAGCACCATCAGCTTCTCTCTCGCTCGCCCATCGCCCTCCTCCGCTGCCCTTGTCCGAAAAATCTCGGAAACAACGGTGGCTTTGGCTTTGGCCTGACGAAGCTTACAACTTTCACACCGCACAACATCGAAACGTCTCGCACACACATGTGAAAGGCCCAAGAGACGCAGGCCGAGACCCCCCCTCTTAATTTAGCCCACATTTTGGCTCATGGAAGTTCCAGGGAAGTCGCCCCCCAAAAACTTTTCATATCACTCCGTTCTAAGCGGCAAACGAAATCGAAATTTTGTACACACAAAAGTAAACCGATAACGGGTTCCCGTTTATTATGCAGAACCCAAATTTGGAGCTTTCTTTCTTCCACTCAAAATAACCGTTAATGCGACATGACCATAGTTTCGAACAATAATCTCAAAGTAAATAAACCGCAATCCCAGTTTATCCCAGTTAAGAATTGAGTAATTTCAGTAATTGAGTTTGTTTTCTTTTAAAGAACTCAACACAATGTACTTTCTTTGAAATTCTTGAGAATTCCAAGTGTTACGTTGCCCAAAATGGATTCTTTAAATTATCAATAGTTAGACATAGGCCGAGATATGATTTCTCCCCCCTGCTAAATGATAAATACACAATCTATTATGAAACCCAGTTAGCTTACCCCATTTCCTATGATTCACAGATTACTTTATGATTTGATATAACAAATTTATTTGATTTTAAGGTCTATTGCGTTTCACCCAACACCTCAACACCCACATATTGATATGGCTCTTATCAGAACAGCTCATTTGGCCTTTTTGTCTTGGTTTTTGTCATCCCTAACCAGAAGACAAAGCTCCAACAGTACTTGAGAAATCACTTAAAATGAGAGGTAGTAGCCAACTGGCAGAAGAAATGGAAAAAGAAAGCCAACGCAGAGTGGGAGCCAGAAGAAGCTGATAAGACTCACAAAGGTGGTCAAAATTATAGTTCTAAAGGAGTATTTGACCATGAGGAGGAAGTCTTCTAGGACTTTTAAAACAAATAATGGAGTTAAATGGAGTATTTTAATACTTTTAGGGGTTCATTAATTAAATAAAAAATAATATTTTTTGTCTAAATTGAATAATAAATATTTAAGGCATTATAGATAGTGAAATTTCCATCAATTCTCCAGAATTACAAAAAAAAAGATAGATTAAGGCATCAAATGTTGCTATCTTTACATTTACAGTTTAAAAAATACCACTATTATCTTGAGTGCCACTGTGCGAGTGTGCGAGTGTGCGTGTATGCACTCACAACAAAGTTGTGAAGAAATTTGGGTCTTGCTCTAGTTTTCACAACCAAAGTTCAATGATCGATTGCAAAGCCAAAAAAAAAGCTCATTTGTGTGTGCGAGAGAGTGAGTAAGTGATCCCCCCCGAAGAAAAAGCGAGAAAGAGAGCTTGGGGGCTCTCAATTTTTGCGTTTTGTTTTGCAGAACTCACGCGTCACATGTAGAAACGTCCGTCTGTCTGTGGTAGCTTTCTGCTTTCTTTTTATCGTGCAACTTTTGCGTTGTTGTGTGTTAAGTTCCCGAAAGAAATTCGTCATATAATAAAATTTTATAATTTTTCTTGTGCACACTCGCACGCGTGTCCATGTGTGTGTGTGTGTGCATTCAACTTGATTTCATTTATGAGTTTGTTTTCATTATTTACCGAGTGTCGTTGATAAACAATTTTTTGGCTGTATTATTTTCTTCTTCTTCATATTGGTTAACGAAATTAGAATAATGAAAGCACACACACACACACACACACACACACACGGGCGCAGAAGAATGGAAAGTCAATGCACGCGGCCACGTCGCAGCCCCCGTCGACTGAGGCCGCAGCAGCGCTGCAACTGCGCCAGTGGCTTTCTTTTTTTCGTAATGAAATTATTAGAATTTCACATAATGCCATTTGTTGTTGAGTGTAAATCAAGTCCGAGTCTTTCCAAATGGACTTGGCTTTTGTCAACCTGTCGATGGGTCGAGTTTCTTGTAGAAACTCTTCCGTTTTCTTCAGCAATTAGTACATTACATGCGAGACAGGAGAGAAATGCGGAGAATCTTCTGGTAAACGCCACTGCTTGCGAGAAAGTCAGCCGAGCTTGGTATTCAAGATTAAACATGATTATTTTCTTGGTTATTATTGAATTATTTTGAAGATTTAAAAACCATTAGATATTACGAAGAATAAATACTGTAAAAACTTTCTAACCCAGTTCTTATTTGGTATTTTTTCATCCGTAACAAGCAGCTTCGAAAAAAACTGGCGACCAGCAATTATGTAATGGCTTCCAGACCGAAAAGAGAATGCCAAGGGAAGAGTGTCTTCTGAGAGAACGCTAACAAAATTGGGTAAACGACATAGTTAGAGGCGCAAACGAGTGTGTTACAATATTAGGCCATAGTACCGTTAGGCCCGCAGAAATAGAGCTAAGAACCCAAGAATCCAAAAAATCCAAATAACCAAAAAAACCGAATAACCGTAAGAGTGAACAGCATTCGAAAAAAGAAGAAGTCGTGCGTTCTTCATCTCTTTTTGGCCCCTTTGTCTTATGTAATCAATTACAAGAAGAATGATAATGAAGAAAGCACGGAGCGGTGAACACAGCGTTCTTACTTTCTCCGAAGAAGTGGGCCAACTGGGAGCAGCGAAGTCGGCGGCGGCAGCGGCAGCGACAGCGATTAACCAACCGAATGGAAAAGAAGGGAACGGAACGGAGCCGAAGAAAGACTGAAGAACGAGGAGTCATGTAATTATGAAACTTTCACGCAACACACACACAAACACTTACACACTCGACACACACAGATAAGTACGGTTCTCGCTGCAACTTCTTTTGGGGCTCGCTGCCTTTTCGTTCGTTTCCAGTTTAGAATTGGGTCAAATAACGGATTTGTTAGCTCTGTCTCTCTCACTCTCTTTGTTTGGAGCTGCGGCAAGATCAGCAGCAGCAGCAGCAGCACCGCCAGCAGCAGCAACAGCAAAAGAACGTAACAAGCTGCGTCATCGCTTACTCCACTCCACTCCCCCTGCCACGCCCCCAGCGACGGCTCAAACTTCAGTCAGTCGCAACACACAAACCGAATTTCAAATTCAGAGCAAAAGAAACCGGTTACATGCTCTCTCTCTTAGCTGGATTGTTGGAAAAGAGAGAGTTTAAGCCGCGCTCAGTTGAAGTTGTTGAAGCTTTGCTCCGATCACCTAGTGGCCGGCTTTCATGCAGGTTCGTCTCGAACATGCTGCACTGTCTCTGCAAGCTTCCCCGTTCTACTTTTCTTTGGATCTTGGGGGGAAAATTTCAAACTGCACTGATAATCGTTTCTTTAATATTTTATAATAACCTCATAAATGGTTTTTACAATAATAGGAATATATAAAATTAGTCAAAATTAATCAATCAGTTAGCAATAACAATAAAAACTCTAGATTTAGATTTCACTCTAATTATATTTTCTCTCACTGTAGGCTAGTTTCTTGTTGACCCGGCTTCACACCGGTTTAGAACCTTCACTCACGCCTCGCCGCCATGGCTCATTAAAGACGAGCCAACCGACCAGCGACCGTCCGACTGACCAGCCACATAAAAATCTTTTACTATTTTTATTTTTATTGTTCAAGAAGAGAAAGTGTTACGCCAATTGATTGTTTAATTAATTTTCTTTCTGCTGCTGCTTCTTCTTCTTCTTCTTAGCTGGCGAGCTGCTTCTGCCAGAAGCCCAAGTCCAAGACCAAATCCAGAAGAGCAAAGTCAATGACCATTGGCCAAGGCAACGTGGGAATACCAGAAAACCACAAGATCGAAGAGCTATACCCTAGCATTTATATATATTTAATATTAAATAATATATTTCATAAATAAATGGGAGAACAAATATGGTACTGTTTTTTGTTTCATTCCGTCATTCCATCATGTAAAATGTATGCTACACTTTTCCATCATTTTCAAAATGGCGACTGGAATTCAGGAAAATGGCTAACCCTTTCCAGGGTATTCCAAATCACTCAAAAAAACAGTCAAGAGTAAAAGTTTTGCACAATGCGCTTCATTTGTTGTTAATTTGACAACTTCTTCCTCTTCTTCGGCCGCTGATTTCTGCTACTGGAAGTGCGCCACAATTGCTGCCACTTTCATATACATTTTGGACGCTCTTCGTTCATTCTTTGGTCTGCAATTGTGGCTGTTTTGTCTACGGCTACGACTACGACTACGGGTACGGGTACGGGTACGGCTAATGTGTCAACTGTACCGGCGTCGCTGTCGAACCCAATGAATTATGCATTCGAGCAAGTTACAACTTTCCAAATTGCTTTCCTCTGGCCATGGCCATGGTGTTGTTGCCAAATAGAAAACTCTAGCCGCTTATTTGCACTTAGACTTTCGCGCGATCTTCAATTAAGATAAATGCTTGGCTTGCCCCGGTTGCAAATTGTTGGAAAATTACAGCTAACCACTATATCTTTTCAACGGATATTTTGATAAGAATGGTAAGAATAATACCGGTTCACTTGCTAAAGAAATAAAAATGAAAGCTTTTTGAGTAAAAAAGGTGGATGACCCAATAATTAAAACATTATTAATCTTAATTTTATCACAAATACTAAAGATGCGATGAAATCACACACTGCGTATACGTAATGTGTGCTATAACAAAGTACATAAAGTATACGCCCCTTGGGTTATATAAAACTCACTGTAAATTGCAATTATATAACGCAACAGTGATAAAAAGACACAAATACAAGGAAAAGAAATAAAGAAGAAACCAGAACATCGGACAAAGAGGACAAGATTTCCCAAGAGGAAGAGAGTCCGATCATTCTGCCAACAAAGACCATGCCAACCCAGGGCAGGGAGTGCGAGGGTAGCAGAAGACATGTCGAAGACCCAACCCAGGGCACAAGACACGAGTCCCAATCTCAATCCGGATCCCATATTCCCATTCCCATTCCCATTCGGATTCCCATTCTCAATCCCGATGCCAGCGGATGTTGCGATTATTATGAAATAAACGAAGAATAAGAATGAAACCGTGTACAGAAACGAAATGAAAACGAAATGCATATGTACAGGGGGGTGTATTGGGGATGGGGGGGATCTGTGGGGACACGATCACATGCACACATACACATCGATGTAGGCAGTAGAACGTATTATCCCTTTTATAGCAGAAAATGCCAACGGCACAGGCCTGTCGGGCAGCGCGCGAATTCTTCAGAAATGCTAAATTTAGAGCGCCAAGAGCAGCCCCCAAGCCCCCCAAAGTAGGTTGATTGGTCATATCTCTCCCGCTCTCACTTGTCAGCACTCTCTCTCTTCCCACATTTGGTTCTGTTGCAATCTCGTACACCGTTAACTTTTTTATTCTATATTTAAATCTTTATATCATTAATCTAGGAGATTGTTTAACAGCTGGAAAGCTGGATTTATTTAATTTTCAATCTTATATAAATACTGTAATTTATTTTTGGGATATGCATATTTTTCTCAGTGAAATTGAGCAATTTGCGCAGTTGCAGACTGGCGAAAACAACAACAACAGCACGAAGAACAAGAATCGTCAAGCTCTGACGTTGCTGTTGTTAAGAAACTTGAACTTTGCCTGCAAATTGCAACACACTTGAACTTTTATCGCAACATAACCGACGACTCCCAGTCCCACTTGCTTATCGCGAGCTCTTTGTTTCGTTATTCATATTTCAGCATTTGGTACTTTCCCACTGCAGCCCAAAGCCCAAAGACCCCAATTCTATTATGCAAAAGCTCTTCCGAGTATTCTTCCACTCATTCGCCTAATTAGACATTTTTTAATTTTTTATTGCTGACTAATGGGAAATGCATATGATGTCATTTCGTTCAAAAGATGCTCAAAGAGGTGAAAAGTACAGTACAGGAATGAGGGAAACGGAAATCGCTTTTATGGAAAGCTTGCAAATCGTTAGAAGAATTTACATCATTCTTGTTAGCCAATTTGCATACGAGTAGCATGTAAGTTAGCTGGTTCTCATGGACTTGATTTAGAAGTAATTAAATATTTACAGGCAAATAAAATCGAATTTTATTGGTTATCTTTGAGTTATGTATCCTTAAGACAAGCTATTTTTCATTACTTGAGTCACTTTACAGAGAAATAAATTAACAGTAAGGGTTAAAAAAAAGAGAGATATTGTATGTATTTATCATGTACATGTGTAATGCATGTATGGATATCAATTTATTTTAAAGTATGCATAAATATTTCAACTGTTTACAGTCGTGGCTAGAACGGCCATACTTTACGAGCCTACACATACCAGCGTACGCGTATGTATGTGTGTACTTATTACATTACCCTGCATATTTAACATAAAAGAAGAAGTAGATTGGAATAAGGCATTGGGCATGAAAGAGGAGGAGAGAGAAGGTGAGGCAAGACTACCCCACGATGCCAGCTGCGCATTTTTATAATGCACACAGTCTGTGTGCTGGGCTGTGCTAATTTATACAACAATAATACGAGTATAATTTTTGTTTTTATTCTTCAGCCCCGCCAGCACCGAAATGATCTTGTTGGAATACCCACTCACACACACACACACACACACACACACACTGACAAAGACATTCGGATACGCATACGCATGTGTGCATAGGGGCTGCAGCCGACTGAGCGAGGGAGCAGAGCCAACGACTGATTTGCTCAGCCTTGAACTTCTCTCGGAGTGCATTAACTCTGCGGGCAGCGCCGCAGCAGCGCTGCCTCCTCCGCCGCTTTGGAGCCCTCCTCTGCTTCTGTCTTTCACTCGCCCCAACGCATGGCCAGTGACCGAGAGAGTGATATGGGGAGAGGCATAGGCATGGTATGGGGATGGATGAGCAGGGGTATGGTGCGTTCTGCCTGCAAATTGCTCGCCTGGAGCCTACGATCTGGCTCTTTATGTAATCTAGAATGTTGTCTTGTCATACCCCTACAGGTTTGCGTCGATAAGGGGGATATTGTATAAATAAAATTATTCTTATTATGAAAGATATTTTTAGAAGATGGTCCCTGATGACTTTTATTTTAATTAATTTATTTTTATTATTGAAATCCTCTTCTCTGT
The DNA here is from genome assembly GCA_035047325.1 of Drosophila vallismaia. NCBI lineage: Eukaryota > Metazoa > Arthropoda > Insecta > Diptera > Drosophilidae > Drosophila > Drosophila vallismaia. The sequence goes on along the minus strand of JAWNPU010000090.1, from coordinate 18,061,486 downwards.
TAAGCAGGATAGACTGTATTTATATGCTCCAACTCGATTGAAAGTCGCGCTCCCTCGCTGCTACTTCTTCCTCGTCTTGCTGGCACCCCCATGAAGGATTGTGTTACATAAGCGACAAGCGGCAGGCGATAAGTTTCGCTTTCGCATATGGACGCGGACATGTGGGCGTGGTATATATGTGTGGGGACACCCATACCCTCACAGAGCTCACAGGCACATACAAACGATTATGAATAAGAACACAAACAGGCGGCGATCACTCCTTTTGTCTGGAGAGTGTTTTGAACCTTCCAGGCGCTGGCCTTGAACCTCCGATCGCAGCGGACGAATGCGAGTGCGAGTGCGACTGCGACTGCGAATGCGACTGTGAGTGCGAATGCGAGAGTGTTTGCAAAACAAATACCCAACCCAGACACACACACACAGATACAGATACTCGGTAACTCTCACACAGATACAAACCGAAACACAGATACTGCCTGTTGAGTTATAAAAACAACTTCAATTCAGTTCTTTTTTGTTTTTAGCGGGCTTTGTTTTTGTTGTTCTTGTTCTTGGCGTATGCAATGGGGTGGTGGGGAGAGGGGAGTCCCCCCACAGTTGTTGGTTCTACCATTCACATTTACACTCAAAACTCCGATATTGGCATTGGATACATAGTGTTGGTGTTGGTGTTGGTGTTGGTGGTGGTGTGTTTGCCTGACCCCACACAACATTTCTCAGATACTCGTACGTGTGGATACATACTGTGTCCTTGAGATCGTTTCTTGCCGTCACCGGACCCTATGTCTGTCTCTGTCTCTTCTATTACAGCATCTGCCTCCCTCATGCACCCATTATCGCACATTTGGAATTTGTATTTGTTTTAGTAAAGATACACTTTCTTAGGGCAAAAGGTTACATCTTTTCCTGTAAAACAATCCATTTTGAAGAATGTATCCAAGAGATATATCTAAAAAGTTTCTAAAAGATGGTTTTCCCTCCCTTTTTCAACCCTGTTTCGCTGATTTTGAATGCATTTCGCTTATCACTCCCGATAAGTGCCACCAATTAGTACAAAAAAATATGTACTTGAATGTACATATCTATACCATTGCAGGCGTCATCTGGTGCCTTTGTTTCAATATTTATCGAGTCATTCGGAACGCATATGTGGGGATGGTTAGGATTCTAGATTCGACAAGTTACTGACCGATAAGTTGGGAAAATAAAATAAGATTTCGTTTCAACAACAACAACAACAAACGCATTTCGGGTTCAAGGATGGTCAAGAGTGGAGTGCCATTCGCTTGGTTAGTAACTGTATTGCATCATTTTTTCAGCTCGTGATTACATATTTGAATATAAAAATGTATACTATATGTTCCGCCTCTAATTGGCGATAATTGAGTAATCTCTTGTGAGTCATCGGGAAATGTATATATCACCTCAACTGTGAGTGGAATATAATGTAGATAGTTTCAGGCTAATCTAAAATTATTCCTACTCTTTCAAATCCGATTCATCAATAAGATTAACTTAATTAATCTTAGATTTGCTAAGCGATTTATCGCAGCTTGACGTCAAAAAGGGATTGCATAATATTGAAATTATTTGAAACTTTGAAAAAGTGTCCTTTTTGGGAAGGGGTTTCGTCTTCTTAACCATCAAAATGAAGATTTTTTCATTTATAATTGTTAAATATTTAAAGAGTAAAATAAGCATATGCAAATCGTAGGTTTATGTTCCAGACAATATATTTTTATACAGCTCCTATTGCAGTCTATAAAAATCTGAGTCATTTTCCAATAACCAGAAATTACTCATCAATATATGTAGTTACTTTTGTTTGAGGTTCTTTTTGGAGCCATACATAGGATTAGGTAACTCTTCCAATGGGTTAAAAATTAATTTATTAATTGATTAACTAACAAGGAACAGGCGTCATTGTGTAAAAAATATATCATCTAGAGTCTAGACCCCAAGCCACTGCTTTCTGGTGAATAAAAAACAGTGGAGATTGCGTAAAAAACGGAATAAAAATTCTGGTATCCCCACACACAGATACAAGTTCTGCGTGTGTATGGGAAGACTTGCACTTGCTGTCTGTCAGTCAGTCTGCCCCCTAACCCCTCATCACCCTATGTCTGCCCCTCAATGCGCTGTCTCTTCCTGTCTGACATTTTTGTGGGTGTGTGCAATAAATATCCGTTAAATATTTTTGTATCTTTTCATTGTAACTTTCGTTTAGGGGGGTCTTAGTTTTGGATAAATATTTTGAAAAAGGTTTTTTAGCTTAACTGATAGCTCTTACCCTTTAACATCGCATTTCTGGACGATTATTTCCTTCTTCATAATGTAAAGCTTGCATATTTAAGATACAGATACATGCATACTATACGTACAAGATACATTCTTATAGAAACAGTTTTCGTAGATCCGTTAAGGGTGTCTTAGTTTTGGATAAAGATTTTAAGAAAAGTTTTAAATCTTCACTGATATGTAGGAAGAGTATTTCTGGACGATTATTTCCTTCCTCATAATGTAAATCTTGCGTATTAAATATACAGATACATGCATGTTATATGTACAAGATACATTCTTATAGATACAGTTCTCATACATCCGTGTCCATGTGTTTGCGTTTTATATGAAACAAAGAAACAACTTTTCTGCGATGTGACCGCCAACGCAACTCCGTTGTTGTAATTGCAAATTGCGAATTGCGAATAATGCTGTTGCTGCTCCTGCTATTACTCTCGTTGTTATCAAGTGCAAGTGTAAGTGCGATGACTTCCGCGTAGAAGCCGCAAACTACTAACTCAAAACCTAACCTATCTTATTGTCTGGGATGAGGCACCTGCGTGTTAGTTAGTCTGGAAATTCGCTTTTATCTGAAGCACCGGCCAGGTAAACTTTAAGGTTTATGAATGAAGCTCGGGAACAACAAAAAACTGCAAAGTAAAAACAAAACACAATACGACGAATCGAGTGCCTATCAAACGGCCGCCAAAACGCCCCGGGGGCGTGAGTCAGATGTCGTGACAATATGGCGAGAGAGAGGAAGAAAGAAAGGCTCCAAGAGAGCGCTGGAGAGAGTATCTGATAAGCTTTGCGATACCTATCTTATAGATGGATCTATTAGGTTGAAAATCCCCCAAAAACCAAAAATCTTTTAATAAAATTTCCATTTCTTGTTAGGAAACACAACATTTTTCCATAGAATTAACGATAAATATTTATATTTTCCTTACTTATACGATATACGGTATCAAAAGATTGAAACGAAATAACTCACCTGATTTGTTGGCCAAATTTTTGGCTTTTTGTTTTGATCGCGACGTTTTAATGTCTGTTTTGGTATTTGTTCCGGCGGCCTGTTGTTGTTTATTGGCTTATTTCATATACGCCGTCCTGACAATTTGCGTCTCTTGAAATTTGCACCCAAAACATACATACATACCTACAGACCGAATTATATGAGCAATTGCATATATTTCAATTTCATTAATTGCGCCACAAATTACAAAAGAAATGGCCAAGAAGGCGAAAGGTGCGCCCCGTTATGAAATTCTCGATGTCTTCGGTTTTGGGTTTTGTTTTGATGTTTTTCTGGCCTTTAGTTTCTGTTCATTTCTTTCTCTGCCACAAACAAAATTTCACTTTTCGCCGCCAGAATCTTCGAGCACTTTGTGTTGTCGAGTGTCGAGTGTAGAGTGTGTGTGTTTTTGGTTTTTGAAACTGAAAATTGTTGTTGCGGCCTGCAGACAGTGGCTGCGCAGCCGGCGTCGCAGTCGCAGTCGCAGCTGGTGTCAAAGCCGGCTTGAAAGTTCTGAGTTCTGAGAGAAGCAGCAGCAAGAGAGCGAAACAGAGCCTGTGGCGCATCTAAAAACTTTAAGAATTGCGCTGCAACTTCCCTTTTGTATACCAAAGATCGTTTTAAATATAAATATTAAATAGCTTTTGATTACATTCTATAATTCGTTCTATTACATCCTTATTTCATAAAATCTTTTAAATCATCACTTGAATTGTATCTTTAAGATACAATATCTTATTTTTCAGAGTCAACGGTGAACGAACAAGTTCAATGTTAAGCCCCTGCCAACATGTTGCTCTTCGCTTGTTGCCAGCGAACATGTTGCAGTTGCATGGTCGTTTCGACCCAGTTTCATTCTTTGTTGGCCTGGTCCGTTGTGTTTTATGTTGTTGCTGCTTTTTGGCTCTGGCTTTGACTGTTCCCCATCTTACCGTTGTTTAGTGGTCGGTCGTGTTCTTTAACGGGCCCGCTTTCTCTTTTTATTTTGGCCAAGTCAATTGATATGCTGCGCTATGTTTTGACGTTTAGTTGCCGACCCCTCACCCCTCTAAATTTTCGCCCCAACGATCGCTTGTCAAGTTCTCAATTCGTGCACCAAAGATGATCTTTGGGAGCTTTTGGCCCGAAATCGAATACTGCTGCATGGGAGCCAAAGATGTGGCATGACTCAGCCGAATGCCAATCTCAAAAGAACCTTTATTGTTGGCTTACAAATCAAAATATTAGGTTAGCTTCTGTAAAACAAGTTTATTTTCGAAGGGAATAAAACAAATACAAGACTTTTGAATGGAATTTAGAACATAAAGCCCCCTTTCCTACTTCCGATCATCCACTATTCAGGCCTCAATATTTAGATACCCAGACGTGTGTACATGTGCGTCGCCCCTACTACTTGCCCCTTCCTCTCGCTCGCTCCAAGCGCACATCAACGGTCGTCCTTTATGGCGAAGTTAAACTTTTCAAGGTTAAGTCTTCGGCTGGCGTCGCCAGCGTGCAATGACATTTGGGCTTTGGGCTTTGGGCAGGGCAGGCAAAAGAGGGACCAGAAGCAACATCCACATCCACATCATCATCGCCGAACACCCTCTCACGCACACACACACACGCACACCAGCACACACAGACACATTACGCACACAGCGGCAACTGGCAGTTCGTTCACTTGCCGGGAAGTCTTCCTTCTGACTCCGCCGACTGCCGATTTACCAACCGTACAAGCCGTCTGCCGCAATTCCTGCGCGACCAACCGTGCCACAGTGGTCTCAAGTTTCAAGTTCCAAAAAGGAAATTAAATTCGAAATCATATTAGTTATCAAAAATTTTACAAAAAAAACACTAGGCGTATACGTAATATTACACAGGAATTACATTCTTTTTGATCCAAGTTATTTACCCAATCATTCTAATCATTCAGGAATAACTAAAACGATTTCTGTATCGATTCTCTATTAAATTGCATCCAAATCTAGGAAAGAATCAGTTTTTTTCAATTTGTTCCCCTCCAATATATTGAGAAATCCATGGGAAGGATATCATGATCCAAGGAGTTGACTATATCTTGGCCAATATTCATCCGATTCTTAAGCGGAATATCTTAAAAGATTTGTGGATCGATTCCCTATCAATCTGCATCAAAATCTTAAAATAAATTTAAATAAATTGAAACATTAAATGAAAAGTGCCGTCCTCCTCGATTCTCATTAGGTACAGCTTATGAGAATCGAGGAGGAGGGCGCTTTCAATAGATTTTAGAATTTATTTTTAAATTAAAAAATTTAAATATGAAAATAGCAAATAAATTGAAACATTAAATGAAAAGTGCCGTCCTCCTCGATTCTCATTAGGTCCAGCTTATGAGAATCGAGGAGGAGGGCGCTTTCAATAGATTTTAGAATTTATTTTTAAATTAAAAAATTTTAATATGAAAATAGCAAATAAATTAAAATATTAAATGAAAAGTGCCGTCCTCCTCGATTCTCATTATGTGCAGCTTATGAGAATCGAGGAGGAAGGCGCTTTTAATAGATTTTAGTTTTCATTTTTAAAATATTAAATCTTTTTAAAAATGCACTTTATAAGATGCTGGACTGATTCTTTTAAGAATCGGCCAAATATATCCGATATTTGCTATATCTTTAACCAATAAAAACCGCCATTTAGCTGCAAGGGTATAAAAACCTCACCTCCGCCCGAAGCTAGCTTTCCTTTCTTGTTTTATATAAAAACTGTCTCTTTTTATCACCTCGTAGCCCCTTTTGGGACAAAGTCCAGTGTTTGTTTACAAGGGTACTCGATTACTCTTACGGTATTACGGTGATACGGTAAAAACATAACTACTTTTCGTCTAAAATGTCCCACCATTCACCTCCGATTGTTCAGCGAAATACCTTAAAAGCTTTGAAAACAAGACACCAAATTTTTCGGGTCTGACACATTGAAATAATGAAGAAATCAAAGGAAAGTCTAATTATTTATCGATTCTCTATCAATCTACATCCAAATCTGTGAACAAAATAATTTTTATATTTTTTGTCAATTTTTCTGATGGATCTTCCATCACCTCCCTTCCAAAAATATTGAAAAACGGATAAATGGGACAATGTAGGGCAAAGCGATGTCTATATCTTTGGCAATATTCATCACATTCTTAAGCGGAATACCTTAAACGATTTGTGAATCGATTCCCTATTAAACTGCATCAAAATCTTGGAACAAATTATTATTGAGATTTTTCGTCAATTTTTCTGGGCTTTCATATATCATAAAAATCTACAATCATAAAAATGCTTTAAAAGCACAAATGGTCCACAGCGATGGCTATATCTTTGCGAATATTCATCCGATTCTTAAGCGGAATAGCTTAAATGATTCGTGAATCGATTTTCTATCAATCTACATAATAATATGGGACCAAACTTTTTTTTTAATTTTTTATCACTTTTTCTGGGCTATCATAAATCATAAAAATCTAAAATCATAAAAATGCTTTGAAAGCACAAATGGTCCAAAGCGATGGCTATATCTTTGCCAATATTAATCCGATTCTTAAGCGGAATACCTTAAATGATTCGTGAATCGATTATCTATCAATCTATATCAAAATATAGCACCAAAATACTTTTTTAATTTTTTGTCACTTTTTCTGGGCTTTCATATATCATAAAAATCTACAATCATAAAAATGCTTTAAAAGCACAAATGGTCCACAGCGATGGATATATCTTTGCGAATATTCATCCGCTTCTTAAGCGGAATAGCTTAAATGATTCGTGAATCGATTCTCTATCAATCTATATCAAAATATAGCACCAAAATACTTTTTTAATTTTTTGTCACTTTTTCTGGGCTTTCATATATCATAAAAATCTAAAATCATAAAAATTCTTTGAAAGCACAAATGGTCCACAGCGATGGCTATATCTTTGCCAATATTCATCCGATTCTTGAGCGGAATACCTTAAATGATTCGTAGTTCGATTATCTATCAATCTATATCAAAATATAGCACCAAAATACTTTTTTAATTTTTTGTCACTTTTTCTGGGCTTTCATGTATCATAAAAATCTACAATCATAAAAATGCTTTAAAAGCACAAATGGTCCACAGCGATGGGTATATCTTTGCGAATATTCATCCGATTCTTAAGCGGAATATCTTAAACGATTTGTGGATCGATTCCCTAGCAATCTGCATCAAAATCTTGCAACAAATTATTTTTTAGATTTTTTTGTAATTTTTTCTGATGGAACCCCTTAGAAAAATGGGGAAATGCATAGAAAGGACCCATGAAGTCCACTCTGATGTCTATATCTTGGCCGATTTTCCTCCGATTCACATGGGGAATACCTCAAAAAATTTGTGGATCGATTTCTTATCAATCTGTATCAAAATTTGGTTCCTTGCTTATGTTTGAATTTGATAAATTTAATAGTTTCGTGACCACGGTGCTTGTGTCACCCTTCGAGTATTTTATAAAATATCCCTACACCCCGTTAATTGTCTGCCCGTTTTGGATGCGTTCTGGTTCTCTCAGGTGTACGCTACGCTCCAGTGATGCAGTCTTTTCGATTCCATATAGCTCCCTACAGTATCAGACAACGCAATTAAATGGTTTATTGGTAAAGAAAACTTATGGTTTTTATTTGATTTAAAATTGCATATAAAATCCTTTGTAAATCCTGCTTAGTTACATATTATTCTAAAAAGTCCCAACTTTACTAAATGAAATCTACATAATTCGCAGAATTACTTTTTAATATCGAGACTCTTTGTTGAAGCTTCTCTGTTTCGGCGATTCGGGCCAAGAATGCCGCAACAGACGGGCAATTTCGTTAGCCTGACCCGAACTTACATAAGGCCGAAACAGGAGCGGCAGGAAGATGATGTCTCAACAGCAATGGCGATGACTTTTACTGTCGGTATATGTTTACATACATTCTCCCCTTCGTGTCCTTTTTGTGTCTGTGTGTGTGTGTGCGTGGGCGTCGTCTGCCGCCGTTGTTCGGTGAAAGGGAAAGGTTATTAGACTCGTCCCGTGCAGGACTTTAGTGGTGGGGGGGCCCAGACACTGGCTGCTCCTTATTGTTATAATAACCTTTCGGTTTTCTGTTTTCACTGTCGTCGTCGTCGACGGAAGTGGGAGGCGGGCGACAGCAGGTGTCGGGGCGGGGCAGTGCAATGACAGCGGTCGGTATCGGCGTCGGCGTTGGCGTCGGTTCTTGGTCCTTGTTTCTCGGGCAACGCCATTACGAAAGGCTCTCCTCCGGATTCCATGGGCGTCGAACTCTCGGCCCAGTCACAGGCTCATGATTTTTAGGTTTTTGGTTTTTCGGGCATTGACTCGACCTCTAGGCGTCGCCAAGAGGCGGCCTCAGTTGAATGCACGCGGCACCAGCACGAGGCGAGGTCACAGGACATGGGCTTTGTGCCAACGGCCAACAGCCAAGAGCTTCTCGGTCAAAGTCACATAGCCACTTGACCCCAGATTCGTAATCGCCTCTAAATAAAATTAAGTCGAAGATAAGCACTAAACAAGGGTGATTGATTCCTGAGGATTTGACTAAAATAGGACTGCGACAGAGGCCTGGCACGTTGCCAAGGGTGAAAGGTTCTTTGGGGTCAATGTGTGAACCTTAGCAACTACCTTATTAAGGAAAGTAAGTTAAATCAACCAGTACTTACCACTAGATTGTGGGTTGCGTTTTAAAAGCCTCATACAAGTACTTGTCAGGGGGTTATGTCTACTAAAAATTTTTCAGAAAAGTTTCTCTATTGGTCTCGAATTTCCCTTGGCCAAATGCAAAATATTTGGCGGAGAGAAAATGGCAAAAGAAAATTTGCCAAAGATTTTATGGGGTCAAAACTCATTACAGTTGTGGCAGAGTCGCTGTTGCATATTGTACAATGAACACGTTAGCCCCAATTCGGGCTTCGAGTGGGAAAAAGAAAAGCTGCTGCAGCGGCCCATGACAGTTGCAGTTGCAACTTTCTAATGCGGCAACAGCGGCTCAAAACGGATGTGGATCGCAGCAACTTCGAGCTGCATTATGTGTGCCAAAATGCAACACCAACAACACGATGCAACATTGCAACAGCAACAAAGGCACTGAAATATAAATCTAGGTGCTTTTTAAGAGAAAAATTAGCTTTCTATGGGGGTAGGCTATCAAGTTTTAAGTTAAAAGGGTTTCACATTTATTAAGTTTATTGTTATTAATAGAGACATATTTTTTTAGAGTGCATCTGTTGCAAGAAAAACGAATTTCACTCTGCTGCTTTCCACTGCAAATTACTTAACTATTTTCCCAGTTTCGCTTTGTCGTGCAATTTGCGAACAGTTGTTGCATGTTGTTGCATATTAGCCAAACCATGCCCATGAGGGGCGGGCGGGCTGTCTGCAACAGCAATACGCCAACAGAAACAACAAACATTGGCAGTGGCGGCAGTGAAAAGTTGGTCATGACAATCAAATGGCAAACACCAAGCCGCATTCAGGGGGAGAGTTTCCGAGCCACGGCCAGCGTGTGTATTGGTGTGTATCTGTGGCAACATGCGCCCACTGATGCATTCCGCCTGTGGCAACTGCAATTGAGGTTGGCATAGGGTTCCGTCTTAGCCCCGAGGGAAGAGCGGTGAAGACCTCCACTTAGTCACAGGAATGACTAACCGTCTGGCTCCGACCCTAAATTCTTAAAATGAGTCAGGTCTCTGGTGCAGTCCTGACCGCAAGCGTGGGTTCTTTACGTTCTTTCGGGCAAACCCACCAGTGGCATCGAATTAGTAAGAGGTTTTTAATGAGGGGGAATCGAATATTATACATATATATAGTTATGGAAATAAGAAAGGTTTCATCTTTTGCTTGAAGGGTGCAAGGAAGTCCTGTCAAGGAGAAATGCATACTTCTACCATATATGGAAATATGGATATAGAAGAACTAGGAAGATCTGCAAATATCTCTGACATCCTTAGCTATTCCGTAAATTCCAAGATACAAGAAAAGTCCCATATTTTGCTTGAAGGGTGAAACCAATTCCTGGCAAGGAGAAATATATACTTTTAAATAAAAATACAAAGAAAAACTATAAAGATCTGGAAGATCCTGTTGGTAGTTTATAATTATTGCAGATATCTCTGTAATCCTTAGCGAATCCGTAGATTCAAAGACATAATCTTAGAAATCGCTTGGCTATCAAAGAGGCAGTGTAAATAATCCGTCAACGCCTTCCTTTGGATAAAGCTGCAGTTAGCTTTGTGCAAGTACATATAGACGTATGAGGCATCCACCTACTTAGCTGGGATTAAGACTTTCCTTTGGGTGAGACCGCTGTACCGTTAGCGCCTAATTAGAAACCAGTTAACTGTCGCACCCGAATGACATTAAGCTGATCTATTAACTTTTTTTCTCTAACCATTTCTATTTATTTTTTCGACGAATGTTTGTTTTGTGGGTCCAATCCACTCCAGTCCACTCACTCCAGGCCAGTCTAGGCCGGCTCACAAGTTTTTGTTGGGTGATTGGGGATTGAAATTGAGAGATCGAGATCTTGCCCGGTGCCCCAGTGATCTAATAAATGCCGCATTGTCATTCGCTACGCTTGGCATCGCTCTAGCATCGCTCTGACTTCCCAGCAACAACTCCATTTGTCACTCAATGCCCCAAAGCTCCGAACTGGGGCACATTCATTAATTTATCGCATGCAAAGCAATCCGCAAATATCTAAAGCTCTTCAAAGTGTTTGTGCAACTGCAGTCGACACAGAAAAAATAGAAAGTTTTTCGCCAATTGCAGTGCCGACTGCAACTGCCTGCTGCAATTTTCTCTTTGCAATTTGATTAAATAAAATATTGTGTAAAAGCTTTGCCTCACCGCCGAGGCAAGGCAGCGTGGCAGCCTGGCAGCATGGCAGCATGGCAGCGAGGCAGCGGCAGTGCAACTTTCCAACTGCAGTTTTCGTGGCACGACTTCTAAGTCGGTTACTAGATGCAATAATAATTGCATTTGTCCCACTTTACTTTCACTTGGCGAACGAGTCGCAAATCCAAGAGCAACAAGCAACAATCCACAAGACGCCGTGTGGCGCGGCGCAGGCGTCGACTTTGACTTTGTGTGCCTGTTGCGCTTGCTGCATGATGCAGCTTTTCCATGTGGTACGAGTATGTGTGTTTGTGCGGTTGGTTGCATGAAAAGTTGCAACTTTTTCCAGTCGCTTGGTGGAAATTGTTTGCTGTTTGCCATTTGGCTGCGGCTGCGGCTGCCTGGCAAAAAGGAAAAGTGGGTCAAGCGCACCATTGTTGTTGGCTGTTGATGCTGCCACTGCCACTGCCACTGCCGCTGTTACTTGTTGCAAGCCTCCACTTAATTGACAATTGCCCGCAACACTATACTATGTGCTGGCATTTGATTTATGAAACTGGGTTACGCCGGCTTTCCTTTTTCTCCGTCCCATTTGGTTAGATCTTGCGATAACATTTCGTCAATTTATTTACTATCATTTAAAGATTTATATATATATATATTACTCAATAGTACAGAAGATCGAATGTTTCAATCTTAAATATACGTTTCTTCCATTTCTTTTTACATTGTTTTTGCTTTTTTGTTTGCTGTACATTAAAAAAATTACACGTTAGATGCAAGTTTGGTTTTTTTCTTTTTTATACAAACTCAATTCCAGAAATATCCATCAACCGAGTCTGTGCTTAGTATTTACAAAGATGTTAAATTTCATAGCGCAAAACATGTTTACAATTTCCTCCTTCTTTCCTGGGCTCCCTATCTTTTTGGCATTGAAACAATATGTAAAAATTAGATGTATAAAATAGTTAAAATAGGCAAATTTGTGATGCCTAACTTATGGTAGAGAAATCTTAGTGGCCAAGAGGGAAAATGCACTGAGAACATTTACCTTGTACTGACCTTGTTTATGTGTTAAAGTAAGAAAGCTATGATAGATAATTTGTACATTTTGCATTCCACAATAGGGATAGATATTGAAACAAACTATGTGGTGACTTGGTCAGGAGCGTAAAATCTTCAATAATGGGTAATCAAATAGAATAATAAAAACCAATAGGATAAAGAATAATAAATACATATAGTTTAGTTATCGTCTGTGAAGGATGTTGGAGAGGGTGCGTATCTGTTTTTGTAGTTCGGAATCCATGCGGAAGGCCTCCTCCTCGAACACAAGACGCATCTCCTGCAGCTGGGGCAGTTGGTCAGGCTTCATATTAAGGAGGTCGCTAAAGAACTTATTCCATACGTGCTTCTTGAGGTAGCGCGGTAGCTTTTGGCGGATCTCCCAGTGGTTGGGGCCGCGCCTCTGCGGCTGCATGTAATCACCAAAGAGCATCACATGCACCGTGGCGGCAATGCAGAAGAGATCCGTCTCGTACGACCAGCTGCGGCCCTCCTGCATCTCGATGCAAGTGAAGCCATCGGTCTGTATCACTTTGCGGAACTTGGAGCGCTCTCCATCTGGAAACAGCGACATGTCGATGGCGCATCCGAAATCGATCAACCGCAGCGACGGCAGGGGACTGTCCACATTGGGGACTCGCATCAGCAGGAAGTTGTCCGGTTTGATATCGGCATGGATAATCTTCTGGCGGTGCAGGTGGTCCACTATGTTGCAGATTTGCGCTGAAAAGTGCATCACTAGCGACTCGTGCATCACTTTGGTTGTGGCCTGACGGATCTTGTTGTTGATGTCCAGCAGGGAGCCGAAGGGGGAAAACTCGGTGGCAATCAAGCTGGCATTCGGAGCAATGATCGCAGTGGAAATGTCCATTAGTCCTGGTAGTATCTCAGGCTCCTTGATGCGTTTTAGCACCTAAAAGTACGAGATATTGATATAAAATAATTAAAAATATGATCCATATAAAAATAACTTAAAAACTAACAAATTGATTTAGAAAACACGCTTCCTTACCTGATCACAAATGTATATTTCCCAGGTATTTGGTGGTTTCTGGTACTTAAGGGCCACCACATTGCCAGTGCGGGAATCTGTTGCCTTGTAAACCGATCCGTATGATCCACGGCCCACCTCTTTGTCAATGTTGAAGGTAATACCCTCGAGGACGTTAAGGGTGCGGGTATTGGAAATTTTTGGTAGGGGCGTTTGCACAATCTTATAGCTAGCGTGGGCGTCTTGATCTCCAGGGAAATCCACCTTGGTAAGGAAGGCGCGACACAGTTCGCTGCTGAACGGATCGATGGCCTCCTTGGCCAGGTGGCGGGAAATTGTTTCTAGGGCCTTTGAGAGACGCCTTTCCTGAGCCTCGGTGTCGTGTTGGGTAGCAAAGTACGAGTTCTCCTGGAACGTGGAGAAATCCGCCAGAGTGCTGTTCCCGTTGTTGTTATTGCTGGTATTGTTGTTATTGTTGTGCGTCTTCAGGGTTTTATTGATAGGATTTTGTGAGGAATCACGGAAGTTCAATCGATCGACAGCCAATGCCAAGGAGCTGTTGGAATTCTCCAGGGCACTGGCACTGGAGAACGAATAGTTGGCATTGTCGTTGAAGCTGGCTCCCGGAGCAGCTGCAGACGTATTCGTAGAGCTGGCAGTGGCCACGTCTGTGACCGAGGAAGCGGAATTACTGTTGCTGCAGAGATCCGGATGGAAGGAGCTGTGCTTGACTTTGGTACGAGCCCGACGATAGCCATTCGCCTCACTCTTGGGCGTGGAAGTTTGCCCACCCAGCATGTACGGGTGGAAGTGATGGTGGCCACCATTGCGATGCCTCTGGACGGGAATGGGTGAAACGGGCGCTGGCTCTGGTGGAGTTTGATTATGGCTTATCAGCTGGTGTTGTGGTTGCTCTTTTGTCTGCTCCTGCTGCTGCTGCTGCTGCTGCTGCTGTTGCTGGTAGACGTTTTCTATGGTATAGGCACTGTAGCTGTTGCTGGGCTCCTTCTTGAACTTGATCTTGATGGAGCGGTTCTCCTGCTCGAAGGTGGTTTGGGCGCTGAACTGGACCCCATTGGCGTAAGGTTCGCTGGGCTCATCTTCCTCCTCCTCCTCCTCGTCGTCGTCTTCTTCGGACTCTTCGTCCTCCTCCTCTTCTGCGTCAGCCTCATCCTCGCCATCGTCCCCCCCATTTTCTTCCTCGTCCTCTCCAACAGTTTCCTGACCGCTATTGTTCTTGCGTCCGTACAAAGCTCCATCAACGGCGGTCATGTAGTAGGAATTCTCAGATTCATAGGAATCGTACAGGCTCTGCTGTGCTTCCTGTTGTGATTGTTCCTCCTGTTTGGCCTTTTGCTCCATCACCTGCTTGTACTTGCGAGCTAATATTTCTTCAGGACTGTACTCGACACCTGCTCCGGATGGGTACACCAAGTTCTTGGCGTAGCGACAAACACGCGTTGGGTCATCCGGCTCTTCAAGCGTCAGTGCTGGCTTCCAGGTTTCATGGTTGTTGCGACCGTAGCCGTAAAAATTGCGCGGCAAACGCAGACCGGCTATGTCGCTTGCCTTCGGCGGAGGTTCTGGATTTGAATTACCATTTCTAATGGATTGCTGCTGTGGTTGCTGGTGCGTCTGTGCTTGTTGGGCATTTTGTTGTGATGGTGGCTGGTACGGTTGCTGTGGCTGTGGCTGTGGCTGTTGCTGTTGCTGGTTTAATGGTTGCTGCTGGTTTTCTGCGTAATGGGGCTGCAAATAAAATGGAATTAGCAATCTTTCTGGTTGGTTCTAATCGTAATACCTACCTCGGCTACAGGTGTATATTGCGGATGAGCTGTCTGTGGCTGTTGTACGTGTGCTGCCGGAGCTGGAATCGGCTGTGGATGTTGCTCGAAGCGTGTTTGTTGCTGGTAATGTGCCTGGTAGCTGGCCAGTTGTTGTTCTTGTGGCTGATGTTGCTGTGGATTTTGGATCTGTGTAGCTGGTAGGTGATGTTGGGGAGTTGGATGATGATGATGTTGTGGAGCTGCAGCTGGATGCGTCTGTTGTGGAGGTGGATGTGTCTCTTGTGGAGCTGGATGTGTCTGTTGTGGCGGTGGATGCGATTGTTGTTGGGGCACTGGCTGGGGGTGATATTGTTGAGTGTAGATATGCTGCTGCTGCTGGTACGAGGACCGAGGTTGGGGATAAGTGTGAGGCATCTGCTGTTGTGTGTAGTTGGCCAACTGCTGCAAGGGATCCGGCTGTTGTGGTTGTTGCTGCTGCTGCTGCTGCTGCTGCTGCTGCTGCTGTTCCTGTTGTTGCTGGCGTTGAAAGTAAAGCGATGCAGCGTAGGTGAACTTGCTGTGGGCATGCTGCAGCTCAGCATTGCTCTGGGCCTTCTCCTGGAAGGCCAGATTGAAGACAGCCTCTGCGTCTTTGAACTCCTCGCGCGACTCGTAGTAGGCAGCCCATCCGATGTAAAAGGCAGCCACTTGGCGGCCAGTTCCTCGCTGATAGAGCACCTGGTAGAAGTGCAACGGGTCCGTCTGCATGGCTATGTACTTCAGCCACAGACGCACAAGGCGCGCATCCTGGCGGTAGTAGTCGTTATGTTCATATTCCGTGAGACACCGCTCCAGTGTCTCGCGGTACTTCACCTCGGGATCGCTGTGCTCGTGGTTCTCGTACCAACAGATGTAGTTGTACCAGTGGTCCAAGGGGTCCGGTCCCTGGTAGAGGGTTATGGCGTGCTCCCAGGCCTGCTTATCCTTAAGGAATCCGTGCATCTCGTCCGGTGAGTTAGCTCCTACGGGGGCTCCCTGTCCAGATCCAGATCCAGATCCCGATCCTGATCCTTGGCGCATGTAAGAGTGCATGGCCATCGAAGGCGGCAGGGGAATCCCTAGATCCGTTGCCGCGGAACTAGGGAATGTTCCTCCTGCTGCTGCTGCTGATGATTTTCAGTTCTCTCTCGGAGTTCTCGGATATCGGAGACGACTAGCTCTGCCAACGGCTCAGACTTCGGAATTACTGGTCTCGTTCAGTTATTCCGTCCAAATGATTCCGGCCTGGCAGTTTCTGAACATTTCGGTTTGAAATTCCTGTCGCCTTCTGCGATCTGGACTATTTTCAATAGAATTTTTATTTAGCTTGCAAATGGAATTTTACTAAGGTTGCCAGATCGTCTGTCAAGTCCACATCAGTGTTGACAACTCCAGGGATGTACATGTGGTCATGCTGGAAAACGCCGAACAAAATTCAGTGTTGCAAAACGGTCTTCAAAACGCTGATCTAACTGTCCACCAGGGAGCGCCACTCTGCTCCGTATTACTGCATTATTGTTTTTTTTTTATCAAGTCGCAAGAAATTACGCTATCCCCAAAAACCGCGAATCCCGAGTGTTTATGTTTCGTTCCCCAGTGCATATCATAGTTGTATAGTTTATGTCCTGCCCGCATCCTGCATCCCGCATCTTAGTGCTAAACACGCGTTTTTCTCCGCCCCCGCACAGCTCGCTCCCGTTTATTTGTTTTCGACCCCTGGCCGCTGCGTCTTGAAGTTCCCCCAAAAAAGGTGCAGCTGAGACAGCAAGCAGAAAACGGAAAAAAAAACGTGAAACGCCATCGGCCAATTATCGATTTGAAACCGTGCGGCTAGAGTCCTGCTTCCGGCTGCAAACTGAGGCCCCCGGGATAATGGAAGTCTCCTCCGATCCGTACGAGCAGAAACTGTACCAGATGTTCCGGAGCTGCGAATCGCAGTGCGGCCTCCTCGACGAGACCTCCCTCCTTAAGCTCTGCTCCCTGCTGGAGCTCCGGGACCAGGGAGCAGCCCTCATAGCCAGTCTCGGGAGCAGTCACAAGCTGGGTGTGTCCTTCGCTCAGTTCAAGGAGGCTCTGCTTAACTTTCTTGGCTCGGAATTTGACGGTGTTGCTGCCCCATCGGGATTCATGGGTAAGGATAATCAATTTAGGGGAGAGTCTTGATTATAAAACTTCCAAAAAGCTTTCTTCTTATAGACTAGCCCTTATTGATATCTAATCGGTTGGTTCCTGTAAGGGTTTGGGTTAAACCAAAAATGAAACTTGATTTATTGGAACCCAGGGTTCCATTTTAAAAACCCTCTCCATGAGCTCTTTTTATAAACAAGATGGAAGCTCCTTGAGACTCTCCCCGACAAGATGGTGTCTCTTAAAAAAACCAGAAATATTATTTTCATCATTTTGGATGCATTTATTATATCATTTCCAGTTATTCGACTTAACCTAGTGGTTAGATTAAAAAGGTTTTAGAATATGTAAATTATTTACAATTTATTAAACAAAAATATGGAAATTTGAAAGCAGAGAAGGACCGAATCCGAATCCCACCAAAGATAAAGTGTGGAAACTTTTAGGCAGATTGAGAATATCCTTTTTGGGTATCCTTATCAGTTGGTCAGCGGATTAGCGCCTCGGCAGCTGCCGGTTGTAAACCTTTAAATGCATTTGCCAATTTTTTATGACTCTTCCAACTGTTTTCGCCTACCTGATCCGCGACCTCTTTGTCCCAACCTCTTTGGTGGTCATCAGGTAAGGCCGAGTCCTGCATAAATACGTAACTCATTCAGCCTCCTGGCTTAGTCTCCATCGAAATGGGAACGCGTTTGTATTACCGTCAGGCTGATCGCCTTTTCACCGACCCGATTATTGAGAAGTTGTCCGCTCGCTTTGGTACTCCATTCAGAATCCTTGTAGGTTGCTTTAACTGGCTACTAATTGTGTGTTTTAATCTTGCAGAGCGTTCGCTGGTGATCACGGATGAGCAGCTGACCAGCACATATATCGAGAGTCCGCCGGAATCCTCCGATCGCGAAGTATCCCCGAAACTGATTGTGGGCACCAAGAAGTACGGACGCCGGTCCAGGCCGCACCAGGGTATCTATGAGCTGTCCGTTACGGACTCGGATAACACGGATGAGGACCAGCACCAGAAGCATCGGAGTCTTAACGGCAAAGATGAACTGGGAACCCAGGTGAGTTCTCGTGATGAACGTGACTTTTTTTAAGAAAATGCAGAGCCAACAAAAAGTAGAAAGTAACATGTAATAATCACTCAAATTTAAATACAATTTGTCTCAGAACCTTGGGGAAATCAAACAGAAATATACATAGCTAAGGACAAAATATACAAAACACACACATTCCACATTAGAACTCGATAGTTACTCATATAGTTACTCTTTTTTTTGGGACACAGGTGCAACGCTCTTCCTCGCAGACTGATCTTCCCGGCACCCGGAGACTCCGAACCGTCCACACAAGTGGCAGCAAGCTGAAGAGGTGCGCCTCCCTGCCGGCCCGTCGGAATCTGCATTCCAAGATGCACAGCACCACGGCGGCGACGACATCGCCAACGGCCACAGGCAAGCTGAAACAGTTGTCTGTCCAGAGCCCGAGCCAGAACCAGAACAGCAGCAGTGTCGAGTCGCTGAGTAAGTTATCGGCAAGAAACCGAATCCAGACCCCTTACCCATCCCAGATCCGTAACTCCATCCCCAAATGTGTCCCGCCACTATTAATGTTAGCCCAATATGCCAAAAGATACGTTTTAAGCAACTAAAAAAAACAAGCAAAACACACTCGTTGTTACACACCGCAGGCCACCACCTGGCCGCCACCTCCGCACCATCGTCCGAGCACCGGAGATACGGCGGCTACCACGGCGGCAGTTGGTACTGCTTCAAAGGTTTGTGCGCTCCCTGGAGCATTCTCAAAAGCTATCTGACAACTCCCACCCACTCCAATCATTTGGTATCTAATCGCACCCTATGTAGTCGCACTGTTGAATCGTTATTTAATCACATTCCCGGATATCCTTCCAATGATAGAGATGAAATCCGTTGGAGCTTGTATAGAACTCTCCTGCAATGGGAAAATAAAAATTATCGGCGCATTAAACCATCAACTATCCACACCCAACTCCACTCCCGATTCCCCAACCACATGGTATCTTGGGCTATATAAATGTGTATATAAATCTGCTTTTCAAATCGTATATTTTCTTAACTTATTGAGTATTTCGATGGTTTGCAGACATCGTGACGCCACAGCAGCTGGAGATGATCAGTGTTCACACAATAATCGAGACCTGGGAACTGGCCAGCATCCTGAACAGTCGCAATTTGCTGCATGCTTTGGGATTCGATGAGGAGGAAGAGGTTAACATGCTACATCTGACCAAGGCGTTGGAGGAGGAATTGAGGGGAGTCGATCACGATCAGGAGCAAGAGAATTTGCTGCGAGCATTAGCTGCCCTGCAGGCCACGGAGTTGGGAAACTACCGGCTAGCCTATCGCCAGCAACACGAGGAGAACGTCAAGTTAAGGGCCGACAACAGGGCGGCTAACCAGAGGGCGGCTCTCCTGGCCGTGGAGGTCGATGAGCGACATGCCTCTCTAGAGGATAACTCCAAGCAGCAGATACAGCAGCTGGAACAGCGACACGCCAGCATGGTGAGGGAACTGACGCAGCGCATGAGCAACGACCGGGATCACTGGACCAGCATGACGGCAAAGCTGGAAGCCCAGCTTAAAGCCCTTGAGCAGGAGGAGATCCGCCTAAAAACGGAACTCGAACTAGTGCGTAATGAGAACTCGGAACTGGAAATCGAGCAACACAAGAATCACGTTCAGCTTACCGAGCTGCTCGAGCAGAATATTAAACTCAACCAGGAACTGGCACACCGTCCCAGCAGTGGCAGCCTCAGCCACAGTTCATTGAGTCCTCGGAAGCAGAGCAGCAGCGAGGACAAGGAGGAGGAGATGCTGCAGATGATGGAGAAGTTGGCGGCGCTCCAAATGGAGAACGCCCAACTGCGCGACAAGACTGACGAACTGACCATCGAAATAGAGAGCCTAAATGTGGAGCTTATCCGCTCGAAAAACAAGGGAAAGAAGCAGGAGAAATCAGAGAAGCTGGAGGACCAAGAGGCGGCTGCCACGGCTACCAAAAGACGTGGCGATTCACCTAGTAAGACCCATCTCACGGAGGAGAGTCCGCGGTTGGGAAAGCAACGCAAATGCACCGAGGGTGAGCAAAGCGATGCGAGCAGCAGCGGCGATTGGTTGGCATTGAATTCCGAGCTCAAGCGAAGCCAAAGCCAGGATGAGGAGTTGACCAGTCTGAGGCAACGGGTGGCTGATTTGGAAAAAGAACTGAAGGAGGCCAAAGAGGGAAGATCGCTCAGTCCCGAGAGCCGTTCCAAAGAACTGGAAGCCAGCTTGGAGCAGATGCAGCGAGCCTACGAGGATTGCGAGGACTACTGGCAGTCGAAGCTCAGCGACGAGCGCCAGATGTTCGAGAAGGAGCGCCAGATCTACGAGGACGAACAGCAGGAAAGCGACAAGAAGTTCACTGAGCTGATGGAGAAGGTGCGCGAGTACGAAGAGCAGTTCAGCAAGGATGGACGCCTCTCGCCCATCGATGAGCGTGATATGCTAGAACAGCAGTACGTTGAGCTGGAGGCCGAGGCCGCTCAGTTACGCACAAACTCCGTGCGAATGCTGGAGGAGAAGTCCCAAGAAATAAACTCGCTGCAACTGGAAATCGAGGATCTGCGGCAGCGGTTGGGCGAAAGTGTGGAGATTCTTACAGGCGCTTGTGAGCTGACAACAGAAGCTGTTTCGCAAATGAATGCCGAGGATGGAAAGAGTCCTGCCAGCTCCCCCATCAGCTACCTCTGGCTGCAGAGCACAATCCAGGAACCCGTAAAGTCCTTTGTGGCAGGCAGTAGGAATGATGCCGATGGCGCTGCCAGTGCCATCAATCTCCTGGGCGGTTCTCCATCGCACAAGGCGGCCAGCCGGTGAGTATGCGAAGCCTTTCTGTGTGTCCTTGGTGTGTGCGTCCCAATAAATGTCACTGCCTTTCCTGTATATTGTTTTTGTTTGTAATTTGCACCTCATTTCTAACATATCTAATTTTCTAAGTTATGTCTAGTATTTGTATATGTTAATATAAGTGTGCTTATCTGATAAGTTTAAAAACATTCTTAAAATTTCAATTATTTTTGGAAAGAAAAATTAAATGCAATAAATACAATATAAACACATTTTTCAAAATTATATTACTTTTATTTTCGTTGAACATCATTAGTAGCTCAGAAATAAAGTCATTATCGTTTTGGTTTTCATCATTTTGTGTGTGTGTATGATATTAATATTCCATATATTATTCTATCCAACTTGTGGCTTCTTTAATATTTGATTTGCATTGTACAAACAGAAACAACCTCACAACATCGGAGACCTCGATCTTTAGCACCACTCCCTTCGATAGCTCACCCTCTGGTCCATCGCCCACTAATAGTGGCATCACCAACGTCTCCTCTTCCGCTAATCCCGGATCATCCGGTCCCGCTCCCATCAGTAAGCCCAAGCGGGCCCAGAGTCCACAACAAGTGCAATCGGAGGGAGAGATCGCAGACTGCGAGACCTCTTCAACAGCCTCTAATAAGAGCTTCGACACTAACAGTGTGGTGTCCACTAGTAAAACTTCTTGCCTTAGCCACGATAAGTGCAGCAGTCCCTCTGCTCTGAAGGAAGAGCTGAAGCGCCTCAAGTTCTTTGAGTTGTCCCTCAAGGAGCAGATCAAGGACTTGAGCCTGCAACGTGACGGTTTGGTCATGGAACTGCAGCAGTTGCAGGAGGCACGACCTGTTCTAGAGAAGGCTTATGCGGTGAGTTGAGAATTTTACATATTTTGGTGGACATAGGTACTTATTTTTCTGTCAATCCAGCGAACCACGCATCCAACGCTTCAGCAGAGACTGAACCAACTGGAGCTGCGAAATCGCCATCTGCAGAATGTCATTAAGCAACAGCAGCAATATACAGACACCCTGATGCAGCGTAGGATTCTATTCAGATTTAGCCAAAAACATCTATTAAAATATCCTTAATGCTATTCCAGAATCCTGGCGACAACATCAAGTGGATCTCAATGACCTACACGGCCGAATTGAAGCCCAGAGTGTTATGCTGGCTGAGCAAACGCAGCGCCTGCAGAACGCCGACATCCTAGTGAAGGACCTCTACGTGGAGAACTCGCACCTGACGGCCACGGTGCAGCGACTGGAACAGCAGCGGGCTAGGGTGAATTTGATTCACCAGCAGCAGCAGGTGCAGCAGGTCCAACAGCAGCAACAACGCCTGGGCCTACCAGGCATGCCTTAATTAAAGAAACAATGGAAACTAAATGATGACCTGAGGAGGGGTGCTCAGACGTCAACTGACATCGAAACATGCACCACATGCACCGATATCGTTATTAATGTTAGATAAATGTATTACCAATACACTCGGTAGACTAAGCTTGCAATTTCGTCGTACCCGTGCGTTGTGTCTTCGTGAATGGATGTGAATCAATGTTGTTTAACACGAGAGCACCGCATCAAAACTAAAGTGACTTTAAATTTAACTCTAACTCACCCACGCGCAAACATGAACAATCCACTACACTAGTGTACCAATTTCTAAAACACTGACTAGTAATCGATTAACTGATTTGAGCGACGAACTACTATATATTTACACAATCGTAAATACTCGTTTAAACCATATATACGTATATGAAAAAGTCCCAATATATACACATAGGTATACCGTATATAAGTCTCGATGCAATGTTGACCTTACTACAATAATTCACCACTGAAATAGTTAACGTATTAATTAATTATATTAGATCAAGACAGTATTTTAAATTTGTTATGCGTCTGAGTAGGTGAGCACGTTTATCAATGTTTATCACGTGCCCAATCAAATGCATCGGAATTGTTGTTAATTTTATTGGTAGAAAAACAAAATGAGAAAAAAAGCAAAAATGAAAATGAAACGATCTATGATATTGACATATATTATGTAACGATAAAAGACCTGTAAAGCTGTAATCATACACTCGTATCTATGTATTTAAACTGCGATTTAAGTTAGCCAATCCCTCAATTGCTTTTGCAAACTCAACATTTTTGTTAAACTTCTCCCTGCCCGACTAACTTGCTCCCAATTTATATTTATTGAACAAACTTGATTTAGTTTATTTACCACTCGATTCGCATAGCTGTGTGATCATATGTGCTTAATTAATACTTTCGAACAAAATAGAGATTTACTTTCTAAAAGTATAAAAAAAAATTAAAAAAAAAAAAACCAAAAATACATTTATTTAAAAATACACAATAAAAAACTTGTATTGAATTTTAAATATTGGAATAGATATTAACTTTGATTATTTAAATTGTTATTAAATCATAAAGATAAATAATATATTATATTTTAAATAGAAAATGGCGGATTTTTCACTTTCTCCCACTTCTGTGTCATAGATGGCGCCACTATTTCCGGAAGTGTCATTACATTCGTATGTTTCACTTATTTTGTCTTTCTTTTCTGGGCAGTCGGCTGAAGAACAATTGGCTCAGTACCAGAAGGATAATTTAAAAGATAAATTCTAATTATAATTAATTCAAATCGGATATAAGACAATTAACAGTGTGGCCGTTTCTTACGGGATCTGCTTGCTTGCTACTTATACCCACCGATGGCGCTGCTTTGATGTTTTTATCGAAGTTCCTCCACCTCTAGTGCCTGGCGAATAAAAATGTTTTGTGTTTTGTTAGTTTTTGGTGTAATATTAAATATTGTGAATTTATCAAGTGGTGAGTGATATCTTAATTATTATATTCAACGAGAAAGTCAAAAAGATAAAAATACTCCCTGCATTCGGGTGTCCGGGTGTGTATGTGGGAGTGCAAGGCGCTTGCTGCGAGCCATCGGTTTGGTTTGTTTTGTTATTCGATGCGCAAAATGCCATAATGTAATTAAATTAACAATTTGTGTAAGCAAATGCTGTAACCGTGGCCCTTGAATAACGCCCTGCAAAAAGCCGATAAAAGTTATTAATTGGATTTGGCCCCAAAACGAAAAGTGGCATGGCCGCCAGTTTTCCAAGAAATGTTAAGGACTCTTCGGGCTTGACTAAATGGTCAAAAACCAAGACTCCTGTTTGTTTTGTATACATTTTAAATGAAATACGGTATTAAATGAGTTTTAAATGTTTAAAAAAAGGTACAAAACTTTCTGAAGCGTGTCCTGTACATCCTTAAAGCAGCGACAGGCTTCACGTTGACTTCCAATTGGAATATTTGATGCATTGGCCCATTAGTCCTGCAAAAAAATAGTTTTTGTTTACCAAAGTTAGACTAAAATATCCAGTTTTGTAATTTTATCTTCAAGTATATCGGTACCTGCGAGTTTGATTTGGTTCTATAATTATTTTTAACACAGGGGCGCACAGAAAAAGGGCTACCTAAAAATATCTGCTCCTTGAAAAAATCGTGTTTAAGCAAATATATAATTATGGAATTGCTTTGGAGTTTAATTTGTAATTAATATTAATATTTTTATTTATATATATTTCATCCTCTTTAAATTATTTTGTAAGACGCTACTGATGTTGAATTGTTTATATTGGAAACAAGTTGTTAACAGCATTGTTGCATTTCTGTTGTCTAACAGAGACTAACAAAACAAACTATTGCATATTTTTGTGCTTTTATATCTGGGACTGTCACGTAAAACACGAAAAATACGTTACTCTTTATATTTCAATTGATTTATGATATAAAAATACAATATATATATTCTTAAGTATTTAATTTTTTGACAGTTTTTTCTTGGCATGTGTTATACTCCCTTGGCTCCACTTTTCCTTGGCATTTTGTTACCTGAAAAACATCCTTAAGGATGCTTTAATAACACACTCCGGATAGAATATTTGTTTGAATTGAAACAAAGATATCTGATCGTTGTCCTAGGGAAGCTTCTAGTGTTCCTTGAAGCAGTGAAATTTTTGGACATTCTCGTGGAGGTGGTGTCTTATATCTTTTATTGTTGCTTTGAGTTGCTTACTCAATTTGAAATTTTATATAATATTTAAATATAATAATCTGTCAGTCATGATGATATTTTTATTAGGTTTAAAGTTCATACATTGCTGTTTTGTGAACTCTCGCAAAGCGTCTTGTCATGCTTATTTTTAATTTATTGGATTAGGTTTTAATCCCTGTACTTACCGCACACATTTCTTTACCTAGAAAGTGAAATAACTTTATTTAGACCCAAAATTATTATCGCAACTTAGGGGCAGGCTTTTCACGATATTTTCACAAACTGAGTTTAGGGAATAATTTGGTTACTTGTATTAGATCCTTTCCTATACTGACCCGCCTTTTCCATTTAAAGTATCAGTATATTATAGATATATTAGTTGAGAACTCTGGAATACCTTCCCAGCATCTTCGATCCGGATTATATTGTGCACTAAAGCTCGCAATTCTCATTGAATACATTTAGTTACTAATTTAACTAAATAGTATAAAACAAGTTACAATCAGTATAGATTTATTCCCATTGAGTGAATTTATATGCCTTTATGAGCTTGAGAACTCACTAACCCCCATAAAACCTCACTTGTGAGTTATATATGAAATTTATTGAAATATTCTTCTAATATACACAGCTTTGGTATTTGTTTTTAGAACGCATTACAGACTAGTTTTCCCTCTTGACTAATTTCACTTTGACGTTCTGCTGGGTTCGCAAAACGATTCCGTTTTCAAACGTGAGATCCTCCAGCTGGGTGGCTGGCAGCAGCTTGAAGTTCCTGATGACGGCTGCCAAAAGGACTTTCATTTCCAGGATGGCGAACTTTTGACCAATGCAATTTCTTTGTCCCGCGCTGAACGGGACGAAAGCAAAGGGATGCCGGTTTACGGTGTTCTCGGGAAGGAATCGCTCGGGCTGGTACTGATCCGGCTTGGGGAAGTGGCGAGGATCCCTCATTATGTCGTAGATGTGGAGGCTGATCTGTGTGTCCTTTGGCATCACCATTCCATTGACCACACACTCCTCCACGCATTGCCGCCCAATGAAGGGTACAGAAGGAAACATCCTCAGGGACTCCTTGATGGCACACTCCAAGTAGACCAATTCGTTGAATTGAAACACTGTGATGTCATCTTGGTCCTCTGGAAGATTAAGAATCTCCTCGTAGCAGCGCGTCTGCACCTCCTCGTGGAGGGCCAGCATGAGCAGGGTGAAGATGAGGCAGGTGGAGGTGGTGTCGTATCCCTCGAACATGAAGGTGTTCACCTCGTCGCAGATGCCCTGATGGTCAATCTGGCCCTCGGCCTCCGCCGACAGCAAGGTGTCCAGCATCGCGTATCGCTGTTTCTTGCCAAACTCATCCACCTGGCCAAGTTGCTTTTGCTTGAAAAGCTGCCTTTTGCGCTGGATGATTCCCGATGCAAAGTCATGGACTATCCGCAGGTTATCCGAATGTTTTCGATAATCTCCGTATATAAAGAAATACAAATTGTAGTACATAAGGGGATTGCAAACGCGTTGGATCAAAACTTCTTCAATGGCATGAATCGCCTTCCGGTATGCGTTACCATCCGACATATCGTCTAGTTTAACTCCCAAAGCGGTTTCTGAAAAACCATAAATTGTGGTTTAAATTTCACATAAATTCTAAAAATTAAAGATCTACTCACCGCAAATATTGTTCAACGTAAACTGTGGAATAACTTGGTTGAGATCCAGTTCCCCATCTACGTTTTCGTGTAAAACTTTGATGAATTTATTGCACTCCTCCCTGTTGAAAGGAATTACAATCAAAAAGAATTAGTTTATTTATAAGTGAACTTACTTGAAAATATCCAAAAAAGACTGTAGAACATTAAAATGGAAAGCCGGGGTCAAGGCCTTTCTTCTGGAATGCCATTTTTGATCTTAGGTAAGCAACCCGATTAGAAATAACTAAAAAAACACATTTAATAAACTGACTCACCTGTGCTAATCAGAAGGCCGTCCCCCAGGAACGGTCTAATCAGCTCGTAAACCACATTCTTCGTAATCAGCTTAGTGCTCTGGAATATCTCCTCAGCCTCCTCGGCGCGAACCACATTGTACATGGGTGCGAATAGGAAATACCACAGATAGTTCCTGCCCTTGGCCTTGGCCGTGGACTCCCGCACAAAATTAAACACGCTAGCTGCGAAGAAAATTCATAAATTCCTATCTAGTAAATCGAAATTTGAAGACTCACCAGGCGTAAAGTTGAGAATGTCCAGATTGTTGCCAAAAATTGTTTTCCCTGGCATTACAGCCACTTTGCTTTCCAGGGGACTGCCATCCTCGGTTCGCACTCGCTTGGACACGGAAAGGATAAAGTAGGTTTCGTTTAGTTTTTTCAGGAGCAGCCATAGGGCTAAAAGCAAAATGGGGGTTCCTAGTAGGGCGATCCACATTGTGGCGTCCGAAGCGATCCGTTCTATAGCGGATTTTGAAGTTCACTGTTCTTCAATATAGCTTTCGGATCAAGTCGCATGTCGATAATCACAATCAACAATTATATATACTATGCATAATACCGACAAATGATGGAACAGCTTTTTCTTATCAGCATGCTGTATGGTTGATTGAGTCCAAATTATATTTGGGGAGGGAATTACTATAGAATAACAATACGATTTTCAACCTTTAGTCTTGTTTTGGTATTGCTATTAAGGTATTAGCTATGTTTGTGGTTGAGACAGGTAAGGGGTATCAAATTGCCCATCATGTTTGTTGATTTGTAGCTTTGATTAATCTACTCAGCGTTACCAGCGATAATAAATGCACCAAAGGTCACTAAGTCTGCTGTTATGCACTGTGTTTGCTTACAATTAAATTAAACTAAGTCTAACAAGTGTAATAAAATTAGCGAGGTCGCAATTATAAGTTTTCTTTGAATTTGATAGGAAAAAAAGGATTTCCTAAACAAACCATTAGCCTTCTTTCTGTTTATTAACAATAATTGATTGCAGACTTGTTAGAAAAGCATTTGAACGATCATATAATCTGCCCCATATGGCCATTCCAGATTAATAGCAATTTCTTGGCATGGCCGTTGGCCGTACACAGATTTCCTCCCAGGCATATTTTCCCATCGATCCGGCTATGGAACTGGCTACATAAAAAAGGAAACCAGCAATGTCGCATCAAAATGCCGCATTGATTAAAGTTTGATTAGCTGCAGCTCTGCTGGCCAGATCGCATTTGGGCTTGAAGAATTAATTTGAGCCACAGAAATGGCAATGCCAGCAGCAATCCGCAATGCCACAAGCAGTTGCAATAGAAGTAAATGTGGAAAAAAAATTAAATCACCGTAATTACATTTTCTGTGGAAAAGAGCAGCCGGAGAGCTGAGATCTGGAGACGGACGCGCAAGCATGTGGCCGGACCAGTGCGTGGACGTGGATGTCGCCGGCAATGACAAAAATAGTCAATGCAACTGCAACTGCTGCAACAACAGCGACAGCAGCAGCACCAGAAGCAGTTGCAACAATCACAACTGCATTTGGGCATGAAAAGTGCAATGCCGGCTATTGGAAAAACTTGCCCTGGAAAGGATGGCCTGTCTCTGGTCTCTGGTCTCTGATTTCTTGTTATGAACAAATGTTATTGCAGAAGAAACAGTGGCAACATCAACAGCATCGACCCAGGAGCAACCACACTCATTAGGATGCAAAAGACGTCGCTTGCCGCTTTTTAGAATTACTAATTGAATCGACGCGATCAGTGGCAATTGCAGCGGCATTGGCCACAGCAACCAGAAACCAACCAAGAAACCAACAATGAACAACAACAGTTGTGGTGGCGGCACGTATGTTTGTTGTTTCAACTGTTGCTATTGCTGCTGTTGAATGTTTGCTGATGTTGATGTTGATGTTGAGGTTGATGTTGCTACTGCAGCTTCCGCTGCGGTGTGAATATACAAACACACTGGGTATTTATTTATTTATGTACGTGATTCTCGGTGCGGTTTTGCGATTCTTTTAGGGCAGTTCCTGGGGAAAGTTCCCAAATGGGTTTGAGGCAAAGCAGAGCCACTGCTACATATTTTGTCGATGCACATCCGCAATCCGCTTGGGGGAATCGCTAAAATAACAAAGATCACTTTACAGGGGAAGCCGAGATCAGGTGACCAATTGCTTAAGGATTTATTTTAAAAATAACGATCCTTTACCACATTCCACAAAACTTACTACACTACTTTTCCATCATTTTCTGGCATCAGTTTGAGAGAAACATTTATTGACCTTCCTGGCTGAATTTTGAGCCTAAGCACAAACCCATGTTGCAACACGATTTTTCAATTATTGCGGCGGCATGTAAAATTTGTTGTAAGAGCTTGCATATTTACTTTAACACCTCTTTCCCGGTTTCGCTTATATCTTTTTTTTTTGTGAGGCATTGCTGCGTGCGTTGCTGACAGACGATGGCGGCGACGAAAAAATAAGTAAACAAGAACAGGCGACGCTTGTTAGCCGTGTTGCCTGCCTCTCCTGACACTTGTTGCACGGCATTCTGCCCCAGCAACCTTTTGCGGTCGCCAAAGACCCCAAAAGATCTCCAGTTGCTGTGGTGTAGCATGAAGCACTTGAAGAAATTTTAAAACTACAAAATTTTGGAAACCCATAGATTATAATTGCAGACCTCTGCTTATATGTAAGGATCCTTAAATAATGGTTAAAAAGTGTTCGTTATACATTTAATATTCTTTATTTTGAAACATTCTTGTTAGAATTTTGTGGCAGTGCCGTGTGGTGTTTCTTTTGGCGTTGTCGTTGTCGTTGGCGTGTGTCTCTCGCTCCACTAAACTTTTAATTAAAATTTTGTCGTATCACAGTGGCTGGTGCTTCCTTTTGTGGCTTGTTAATGTCACCTATGGAGTAGGAGAAGGGTAGCGTTGATTTTTATGCAAATTCGCCAGTTTCGGTCTCGGTCTCGGTTTTTCGGTCACCCGCCAGTAGCCAACTTGCGAGGCTTCCAGGATCGAATCGGATCGGGTTCCCAGGCCAAGACGCGTTTGTCATTAACTTGTCATGACCATAATCATTTTATAGACCCGCTTTGGCTTGGGCATCCATCCTCTCCCTATATAGTGGGCCAGAGTCGGCCATCAATAAGGCAATTGCAACATTTCCCAGCTCAAGGAAACGTTTATTGATAAGAAAGTTGGCCAAGATCCAGCGAAGCACGTTTATTATTTTGGCGTGGGAGACAGGTACATGGAGATATATGGACTCCCGTTTGGATGTTGCATGATCCGCACTCCAAAGTGTGGCAATTGGCCAAGATTTATTGACATAATGAAGACTAATTCGCGCGTCTGTGGCCGAGCATTTTGACAATTATTTATGTTGTATTAAGTTGTTTGGCGGCAGCGCGTGTAACGATGTAATTAATTGCCATGGATTAGACGCTGCCAATGGTTGAAAAAGAGAGACTTGGTCACGCAGCCCCAAGTTTGTCGAAGATGTAAAACCGGAGATGCGGAGGCTCAAAACCGGAGCACCGACCAAACTCAAAGTCGAAGTCGCAGTCGCAGTCGAGCTGAGCCGCAGGAAAGCCGCTTAGATCCATAAAAAACCAAGTTTATGCGATCCGAAATGGAAGTGGAATGGAATGGAAGCACTTCAATTGGTCATTCGGTTTTGATGCGATTTTCAGGCGATTTAAATATGAATATAAAAGTATTGCTTGTGCTTAAAATATACTCTTCGAGTTGGTTAGGCAGTCGGGTTTGTAGTTTCACGAAAGTTAATCATTATTAAAAGTGGGAACAGGGAAGTTTATTGGCTTTCTGGCGCCCTACCTTAACTTATCAGATACGTGGAAACCTCTTAACAATTTATAGCTGGTCGTAAAACATCTGATAAGTATATGGGACTCTTTTTTTTTTTTTTTAAATATCAAACTTCATAATTGCCATGTTTCGACTTGGCCTGGTTAGATTGTATTTTTTCCAAACAAAATACATTCACAATCAATCTTTTTGCGAACTGAATTCAAGCTACATTTATTTTATGTGCCACACACCGCTTTGCGTATTACTTCGAATTTAAATTTAATTAAATTTAAGCTGCCTGAACTAATTAAAAAACAAATTTCGTTTTTAACAACCGCTTCGAATGGCTCTCTGGCCGGGCCCATAAAGTGTACACAGATTTCGGTGGATTCGCCAAATTGGGTTTGCTTTCACGGGACGAGATTTAATTTTTGGTTTATTTCGTTTGACTACATATTTGTGCATATTTTTTTTTTATAGAGCAGCTACCATTATAATGTTTATGGGTCTAAGCTCATCAAAGTTTAAGCAGGCACTTTATAGGCAGCTTGTATATTATTTTCCACCCATTGTTTCTCCGGATTTTAGCTGCCAAGACAATGCCGAGTGTTGACAGCCGTCAAAAGCACCTCTTAGAGGCGGGGGGCCTAGACCAGTCTAGTTAATTTGCTTTAACTAGAAACTAGGAAACCGCACGCAAATAGCAGAGAAGCTGCGAGGCGGCTTCAAAAAGATTTCGCCGCGCCAAAAACGCGCGCGACTCGCGTTCGCTAATTGAGTGCGACAGGGCGGTTGTTGGGGCCCTTTTTTCGCGTCTTTTATCCTTTTGCAGAAAATAAATAAAATTTATTACGTATGCTGGCCATGGAGGACAATGCCGCTAACCCACTCCGCCTCCGACTCCGACTTCGACTCCTTCCACCTTCCACCTTATTTATTGCTTCCACGAAACGCGCGCGTTGTTTCCAAGAAATGTCCGGAGCTCAGGCGATCCCGTCCCAAGCCATCTCTCGGAGGTGGCTATCTGTCTGGGCTCGCTGTGGTCGCTGGCTTAACAAGTCGACACTTTTCTTCACACCTCGGCTTAGTTGGGCAAGAATTTACTTGGCCATATTAAGCTTAATGGCCGCCCGTTGCGATCGGCCCAAGAACTGGCTAACTGGCCAACTGGCCAATGGCTGCCCGGTGGCCGGTGGCAGTTTGCTGACTCGTTTTAGTCGCAATGCGGTTATTAAATGCAAAAATTAAGATAAGCCCTTCGAGGGTTTTGGAACTGGTTTTACACGTTGCAAAAATTATTTACAAAATTGCTTATAAATTCCATAAATTGTGGCTTTTAACTAGCTTCTCTAATCGTAATGATTATTTCAGAAGCTCATGGTATGATTAATTGGATTAGTATGTAAAATATTCTTTTTTTTTCAATTAAACTACATCTAGGTGCCGAGGGGTAACGATGCTTTTCGAATTAGGCCGAGCCCCAGGCTATGTAATGTCACGGCTAATTAGCCATAGAAAAATTGAGGGCTTACCTGCGGGAATTCAGCTTATTTTTTGCGCCTTTTCGAACACGTGGATATAAATCGCCCTACTTTATGCCTTTTAAGTCCAGCCGAATGGTTCGGGGTACTCCTTTGGCAGCTGTGACTGTAACTGCCTCCATAGAGTGAGCTTTTTTATAAGGCCAGCGATCATAAAAATACAAAATTTATATGCACTTAATTGCGGTCTCCTTTTGGATTGGCCTGGCCACGTTGGCTGCCCAAAACTCAATAACATTGTCCCTGCTTATGAGGCAGTGAATCAACTTGGTATTGCCCCAAGCGAAGCTCTAACAATGGGAGGAAACCCGTGGGGAAAATAAAACATACTTTAAATAAGGATTATAGTGTATAGTTTAATATGTATCTCGTACTCGTATTTAATTAAAATATATCAACAACAATTTTCAAAGGGGATCCTTCAGAAAATTTAACAAAAATTTACAAAACAACTTGCTCCAAGATTTTGATGCAGATTGATGGGAAATTCATACACAAATCGTTTAAGGTATTCCGCTTAAGAATCGGATGAATATTGGCAAAGATATAGCCATCGCCTTGTCCCATATTGTTCCTTTTATCCTTTTTCAATATTTTTGAAAGGGTCAGAAAAATTGACAAAACATCTAAAAAATATTTTGTTACCAGAAAATCTAAAAAATTATTTGTTCAAAGATTTTGATACAGATTGGTAGAGAATCCATCTACAAATCATCAATTAAGGTATCCCGCTGAAGAATCGGATAGATATTGACGATATTCGTTCTTTCGAATTTTCGCAATTTCCATTTTGATAAAAAACCTAAAAAATTATTTGTTCTCAGATTCATCTGTTGAGTTGATTTAAGCATTCGTCAGGCCTTGCATCATGGTTTCTATCGTCCTATAAAAGTTGGAATCATGCCAGAGTGCGTTCCGCATTGCCTTCATTAAAAAGTAGCGACCACAATTTAATTAGAAGAGTCTGCGTTTGCTCAGGCCCTGGACTATGGACCTGGCATAGAAGTGAGCCTAGAGATGGAGCATCTATGGGGTTAATTACGCGTCCCACTGGCGACACCTCATCATCTGTCCAAACTGGAGGCTGGGCGTCGACGGCAATTGCCCGATATGACTTTAATTTCATTTAATTGGCAAATGAGCTGCAGAAATGCAGCTGGGAACGCTCATTACGATCTTTAATAAGTTGGGCCAGGCCAATGGAATGTTGATCCGAGCCATTCGGATGCTATTAGGCTGCCAAGCTTATTTCCTGTGACTCAGAATTGGGCATGACTGAAGCTGGGGCTTTTATTCTTTTCGGTTTCAGAAACTAATCAAGCGATTTGTTGCGCATGCGCGTGAAGCGCTAAAATGCTCAGTTTTCCTCTCTACCGGCTTGTGGCTTTCGGGTTTTTGAACAGGCGGCTAAGTCGGCTTAAAGTCCAGTGAGATTTATGCCACCAAAGGGAGCCATATATCCTGATATGATTAATTGTGCGTCGCATTCTCCAGCCTCGACTCGACTCCAGTGATGCAAAGGCGGCGATAACAACGCCGCAAAATATTCCGCGATTCTTCGCAGTTCTCTTGCATTTTTCGCGGACCGGACCATCGCACACGTACGAAAAATTTCGCGCTTTGCTGGAAGCCAGGCTCCAATGCTGGGATCTTGCATCTTTTCCTCCTCACAGAGGATCCCGGCTTTTGCATAAGCGAAAAGCAATTTATTTCCCCTCTTGTTGCCAATCTATGCCCAGAAATCTTGCTGGCTAGCCCACAGGCTGTACCTTCTACTTGGGCTCGGGCTCCACTATTCCAAAGTCGAAGGAAAACTCACAGATGACTGACAATGCTCATATATCTGCATATCCATTGACAGTCCTCTCACTAAAATAGAGTAAGAAAAGCGTAAGGGAGTTGAGAACTTCAAAAGGAAGTAAAACTTGACATTGTTAAATTGTTGTTTCAAGTTGCAAGTTGCAGTAAGAAATCAGTGTTGCATATGAGGCTGCTACTAATATATTTTATTACGTAAAAGTATTTAAAGCTTACCTCTTATTTCCATTAAAGTAAAACAAAAGCAGACATCATTGGTTTTGACCACCCTGGGATCCCTTCAGTGGGATCGTTCTGTTTTTAGTGCAAAGTCGTGTCCGATTTTGCATAAAATGAATGCTGACTGAAATTGAAATGGGAAATGGCAGTACAAATGGCATCGGGAATCAGCAATCGCGAATCGGGAATCGGGAATGGAAGTGGAAATGGCAATGGAAATGGCTGAAACGCAGTCTCTGTCCCTCTGCAAATTCATAAAGTTGGGGTCTTTGGGGTTTGGGTTGTGCAAGCTTCCTGCTTGGAGGAATGTTTCCGTCGAACCCTAATCAGTGTGTCAATATGTGCACTGAGACATTCGATCAAACATTTGCCAACGCTGTAAAGTGTAAACAACTTTGAAGTTGAATTGTCTGGCTCTGTCTTGGGCCCGAAAAATCAACCTGCCCCAGCGATGAAGGAGAAGAAGATATGCCTCAGCGTGCCCACAACTAAATTGAGTTGATTTTTATCGCTGTCACATTTATGACATTATCGGGATCGGTCAATATGAAAACGAAGCCAGCACCCTCGCCGCATGAGTGCAACACCTTCCACCCATAAGGGACAGCCGATTGTGTTTATTATGACTATTATTATTGACAGCTATCGTAAATAACGACGCTCAGGCCGCTCTGGCTGGGCTCGATGGCTGTTTAAATTGAGCCTAACCACTCGAGTGCATTCATAACCCATAAAGATTAAAGTCTTCTCGCGCCAACACTGACAGAAATGTCTTCTAAACCAGAGTCTGTGAACCAACGGGAGAAGAGGCCATTCAATTTTATGGGTTCAGTGTCTTTATCCAGGCTATGAGTTTTTAGAGTATATATTTTACTAAGAATGTGACATTATTTTTACAGTGTACCACACTTGCATGTCGCATAATTAAATATATTTTCGGTGACCCTCCAAAAAAAACTTTTGCTTATCACCATTTTAATTTGTAAATGTCGCTGGGCAAAGGCAAAAAAAGAAAATATTAGCCCACCAAAATAAAACGTAAAAATAAACGGGTTCTTAATTAAAACGACAATGTCGAGTTCTCTGTAAATAATCGTAACGAATCAAACGACAACCTAAAAGTAAAAAAAAAACAACGGCCAAAGGTACTACCAAAGCGAACAGAAATCGACCCAGAGAACCAGAATAACACCAAGCTGGACCTGGAACCTGGGAGCTGAGCCCTGAGACCTGGGAGTTGGCCCTCAGAACGCCGACACTCCAGCAACTGCACCGCGCAAAGGTTTCCTATAATTTGAAAACATTTTTCTGGTGTTTCAGCATTCAAACGAGTTGAGTTTGAGAAGGTGATCTGAGTCTGGAGGCGAAGGTGGGGACTCCAACCTGCCTGGCTCTGGGCCAACATTTCTTCTTGGCCCGTTTTGGTTCTCCTCGTTCTTCGATTGGAGTTTCTTTTTTTGATCCCATGCGTTTTGCCGATTCTGGATTCTGGTGTTGTCGCCTCCAACTGATTTATCGAGAGCTGTGGCACTTGAGACGGTTTTAATTATATTTTTGGTCGCTTCAAATGACAAGAACTATTAATTTTTTCCTCCTTCGTTGGCTGGTCGTAAAAAAGGCGTTAAAAGCCAGTGCAGGAAGATGGATCGTGGGCCATGAAAGGGAAGGGTATTTAATGGGAATCAATTCAGGCGATGATCGTTGGAAATAAAGGGAAATAGGTACCATTTCGGTGTGAGTTCAAATGAATTGAAAACGATTTAAGCAGCAGACAGGATCTTGAAGATTAGATTATTTTATGTGGGACTTAATTAAAGTCCTAAATAGGTGATAAACCCTTGTTATAAAACGGGAGATTACCAACAACTACTTTGATTACAATTGATTTAAAATATTTTTCCTTGTACCCCCATAATCTTCCGCGTTTCACGCCCATCGATTCGGGGTAATTGAGTATCCCTAATGTAGGACTGTTTCATGTAATTTGGGATAATTGTGTGGCCTTACTGTTATGTGGCAGGCTAATTGATTCGCCAGCTGCAGATCCTGCTTCAACCATTGTTGTTATTGCAGATTTCTCTGGTTTCCAGGTTTTCAGTCCGGTTCGCGGATCCATTAAGCCCAGTCCCAAACGATCCCAGGGCTCGTCGATTCTGGCTGTGTGCGTGCCAAGGCAAAACAGTAGCCAACTGGCATGGAGTCAAGCCGCCACATAATCTGTCAAAAGAAAAAGTTCATAATAAATCAAATGTCACGTAAACAATATTATTAAAATGATGCAGTCACCGACACGGCACTGCCACCAAACCCCAGTCCGGTCCAAGTCCAAGTCCAGGTCCAGGTCCAAAACCCAAGACCCAAAACCGGGACCCAAACGATCGACCCAGACAACACTCATTAAATGAGAACCCGAGGCGGACGGAAGGGATATTAGTGGGGGTCGGTGGATCCCAGCCTGGCATGCAAAGCGAACTGCAGCAGAAGATTCTTTTCACTGAAAGAAACTTGGGTCTTTTTCGACTTTCATAAATAGTTAACATGATCTTATATAAGCTTACAAAATTGAAAAGATAGATTCTTTTCCAAGTGCAGCATCTTGGGTTGGGGATTCTTATCTGTGGCTTCTGCTGCTGCTGCTTCTGCTGGTGAGCATAACGAGTTGGGGCATTTAAGCCCCGAGCCACACAAAAGTTACAAACTGCCATTCAGGTAGACGGCGGTAGAAGGCGACTGGATCCCTCAGAGCTTCAGAGCCCTCAGAGGAGCTGGCAGTCAGGGGAGATTTCGTCGGGTTTTTGCGCAGCTTCTGCGCGCATTTATAAGGATCGCCGCCAAGGGTCCCTCGGGTTTTTGTCAACGTCGCAGAATCGCAGAGACCCAAGCTTTGTGTCAAAAAGGCTGGGCCCTCGTCCTCGATTCCCGATTCCCGATTCCCGTTTGAGTTGCAGGTACGCGTTAATCACACTTTGCGTTCGCCGGTTTTCGGATTCTTCTCCTGGCTGCAGAAGAAATACATTTAAAATTCCAGCCACGTCTCCCGGCCAGGCGAATTGCCTTGGCATTAAATTAAAGGCTTTGGGGCAGGAAAAAAGTAGCATCAAAAGCTGGAGCTGGAAATGGAGATGGAGCTGGAGTTTGAGAAACTTTTGGGAGCCTTTGGGGAATATGGCCAGGCTGCGAATTTCACACCTCAACGTACAGTTGCAGGTTCTCGAAAAAATGATCGACAAAACCTCCGACAAAATTTCAGTGTAGGCGTGAACCTTTTAGCAACCCGAATGGGCTCTCCTTCCGCCAGCCATTAAAGCGTAACGAATACTTGGGCCGTTTATGTAATTTGGTTTGTAATAAGCCCGGGTCGTTGAACCACTCCATTGCCTATATCGAGCTGGCAGCCCACTCTAATCGATAATTTATTGCAGGCCGGGGAACAATGCCAATTCCAGGTCCAGGCATCGGCCCTGGCATCTCGGCATCAGTTAAAGTCGAGCTTGACCAGTGGTAAGAGAAAGCTATTTCGCCTAAGCCTAAGCCTCGGCTTTGCTAGCAAAAATGCGAGCTTGCGTTTGGCACTGGGTTTCTGTTCTTCTGGCCTTCTTCGGCTCTTCTGGCCAAGATCCACATCTGCCACAGAAAAAGGCACAGACGCGAAGACATAACGAGAAAAGGAAAAACACGAAGCGGCTCTACGGCTCTCAGACTAATCTGCCGGAGCACATCGCGATGTGGCAGGACCGGCTTTGCCCTCCTCCGGCTGCCTCCTTTTCCTGCACTTCCTCGTCTCGTTGAATTTATGTTTAAGCATTTCTTGGCATTGCCGACCACGTACTGTGTTCGATATGAGATCTTTTGGCAGCGGATCAAGGATGGGTACGTGACACGACTACCAAGGAATTTCAAAGCGGAAGGTGTCACAACTCGGTACAGTACTTTGCACTTTAGGTAGTCCTTTGGGTATTTATTCAAGGCAGTAGTCCTTTTAAATACAACTAAAAGCAATCTCTTGTAAGAGTTTGATTCTTGGAAGAGGTTTTTGGAATAATTTAATTGGAATATTATTTTGAGAATATTACTTTCGAAAGTTCTTTTGCCATCTCTAGGCCTGGTTTTTGCTTTGCAGCTCCTGCAGCTCGTTCGCAGCTTTGGCCATAATATTTATGCCGTTTGTCTGCCCTTTTTCTGCTGCCACAGACGTCTCCTGATCTCCTGCGTCTGCATCTACCTCCGCCGGCTGCTGTCCTTCTCTTCACCGATCTCATCCGTTTCCATTTGCAGGGGCCTGGGCTGGTTTGTGCCTTCAGCTGGGCTGGTGTGAAATAATGATGCCGTTGCACAGATAAGGTGCCTTCTAAAAGTGGAGTTTCGTGCCTGCCCCATTGTGATTGGGGAATTGTGTGCGATCGGACCTTATAGAGAAGCCAGATGAAGCTGAAAACCAAGTTGGAGGGAATCGCAGTCAGGGCAGAAATAACATAAATGGCTCGACGGCGGATGGTGGACTGAGGATGGCGGACGGGAATGCTAAATCTCGAGCTGTGCATCTTGGGATGCAATTTGAAATGGGCTTCTTCTTGGGGCTTCACTCTTGGGGCTTGTCCAGTGTCCGTTGCAATTGCAAATTTCTTTTAATAAGCCTTTTGACGCCTCGCTGCCAATGCCAATTGTAAATTGCATGGAACCTGCAGCTCCAGGTCCAGGGTCCAGGTCCAGGGAAAGAAGCGAAACCGAGTGGGGCTCAAATTATATATACTTAATGCTGGGTTCTTTCCGGTCCGATTGAAATAGCAGACCCAATGACGCAAACGGAGACGAACATAATGAGGATAAGGATGTACGAGGCGTAAATGCAGTCCAACAAATGGGGGTCATTGGAGGTTCAGCCGAGGGGTTGGCCATGAAGCCTCTGATGGATCATTGTACAGTGTGATTCAGCAAATTAAAGATGGAATTACTGTCATTGCAGTTTTGGCTGCCAAGGTAATGGGCTAGAAATCGAGTTCAGATTTATAGAAAAGTACCAGAAAACATTTGATACTTCAAAAATGTTCCCAATATTAATATTATTGTTCCCATATTCAGCCTTAAGTTCTTGAACCCGACTGTGCAATTACCGAAGTACTTCGTTTAAGGCAAGGCGGATAAAAAATATATAAAAAAAAAAGGTGGAGAGGTCGCCGGCAGTATCCATTTCTCATTTCGTTTTAGCCCGATGCTTGATCATTTATCTTGTCAAAGCTAATTTAAAGTTAGCGCTTCCTCCGCCGTCTGCTTTTCGCGGACACCGTCCCTACTTATTCGCAACTGCTGCTGACTTATTTCGCACGTGAAGTGTTAAAGAGCAGCAACAACAAAGGCCACTGAAAAACCCCCCACACCCAAACACACACACCCCGACACACACACACACCTTCTGGCCAACAAAAGAATCGGAATTTATTTCTTCCTGTGGACGAGCTCGAAAGCCCAAGAAACATCCAAGCAAAGGCAAAAAATATTCATCAATTTTTGTGCAACATCACGTAGGCTTTTTGTTGCTGTTGCCAAAGTTGTTTTCGCTGTTGTTATTATACTTGTTAAGCCAAAATTAAACACTAAAGGGCATAGTGGTTTAAAAGCCTCTGATTACAGCAAAGGGTTAATGAGTTTTAAAACAAGGCAACTAAGAATCAATATATTATCATTATTTAACCATTTACTATGAGATAATGATAATAATCACTATAATATGCTTCTCCCTGCATATCTTCTTTATTAAAATATGCAAAATATTTTATAGATAGGTATTGCATGCTATCACATTTCAAACTGTCAAACTTTAGTGACTTTGGCATTGGCAATGCTTACTTATTCATGCGTCAAAGTTGCGTCTCCCTGGGGAAGGACAAAGTCTGCCCAACCCACCGACTTGGTTTATGCGTCCATTGTGTAACGTCTGGCCAAGATCAGAGACGACCACAACCACGACCAGACATCGGGGTAATGAGCTGCGTCTGCTGCATGTGTCTAGCTAGAGGACAACATGCCACTCATCAATTAGACTTTTCCTCAAAAATCTGCCCGAAAACCGCCCGACTTGTTAGCCAAACTTGCTCCTGGTCTGTCCCATTGTGATTTTTATTTTGTTCCTTTTTTTGGATTTGGTTTTGGGGTACAGAGAACATGATGTTCGACACCACAATTTGTGTTGTACTTCGTGTACTCGAGGACTGGAGGACTGGAGGTCGCAGCGGAGAAGGTGAAGGTGGAGAATCTGGGCGGAGAACGTCGCGTCTTTTGCATTGCAAAGTACAAATGGGGAACGACGCAGACGACGTAGCCTTAGCTGTTGCACGTTGCTGTTGCTGTTGCTGTTGCTTCAATGTTGCTGCTGTGCAACGACCCTGAGGAGCTG
Organism: Drosophila vallismaia; assembly: GCA_035047325.1. Classification (NCBI taxonomy): domain Eukaryota; kingdom Metazoa; phylum Arthropoda; class Insecta; order Diptera; family Drosophilidae; genus Drosophila; species Drosophila vallismaia. The sequence goes on along the minus strand of JAWNPU010000090.1, from coordinate 18,020,608 downwards.
GCTGCCTCCGATTCCAAATGGAGTTGGACGCGGATTGCATTGTTTTGCAGCTCCTGCCTGGCTGGGTTCCTTCTGTGGCAATCAATTGTTGCATCTTGCTCTGTGGCTGTGGCTGTGCCAACGAGGCAGACAAACGGCGTCATCGCCTCGTTTAGTACACTGCTAAAAACTATATAAAATATAAATTTAAAAGATTAAAGATATCGTATTAGGTAAGCTGAATTCTCACCAAAAAAGTTTGTAGAACCAAATACGTATTCTACTTATTTTCGTTCTAAATACTGATTTTATTGTTAGTGCATGCTGACCAGTTTTGGCCTTTTTGGTTTCGTTTTTGGCCCGGGTAGGTGATATTGCCTTATCTGATGTGTCATTTCTTTGGGCTTTTCTGCAGCTTCTGTGACTCTTTGCACGCGCATTGCGAGCCTTAATTTTTGGTCAACAGTTTTTTGCTTGTTAGCCAAGTTATGCGACGACCGCAACTGTTAAGAGAGAAACGAACCAAAAAAAGAACAGAAACCGTTTACCACATTGCCCAAATAATTGTCGTGTTGCGGGTTCGTCTTTCGCTTCTTAGACTTTTTCGACTCTTTCGAGTTGCCAATTATGAGGCACGCTCCACGCGCTTTCGTGGCGGAGAGACTGTGGCACGGCACGCCTTTATTCTCACAACGACACCCAGACTCCCAGACACCCACTCCCACTCCCACAACAAGACCCGCTGCTTTGTGGCACCTTCCACCTCAAAGCTGGCCCCTGGGACCCGCAACCATAACCATGTTTTCCATGGAAAACTCTGTCGGTTTATCAGGCGGCAGGCATCGGCCAAAACAGCTCCAAGCCAGGCCAAAACAGCAACTCCTGGCCTGCCAAATGCCAATATTCCGGGTCTTGGTCCTCAACTACATTCGTGTTTATCAAAATGAAATGTAATGAAGATCTGCATAATATTTCCTGTTTAGAAAAATGCTGGCAAAGACACCAATTGATGCCACAAATTCTTCTCCAGTTGAGTTGGGAATATAAATGCTGCTTTAGAATACACGTTAAGAAATTCCTATTATGATATTTATTGAGGTAACTTCGGGTAAACCCAGAATGATTAGCAGTTTTCCAGTTTCCGCATCGAATGCAAATTAGTCAGAGTCCGAGTCAATGATATTTCTCCAATTCCTTCAATAGCAACGTGTGGCAGTCATAAAACATTTTGATCACAACAAGAAAATTCAAATTTCAGTTCGGTTGTGGGTCCAAACAATAGAGAGTATCGACAAAAAAGCACTTCGTTGTCTAATCAAACGAAATCAAATCGAATCGAATCGAATCGAGAGTCAGCAGCGATCGATCTTGTTCTACTTTTTGAATCAAACCAAAACCTTTTGTTATTTCGTTTTTTTCAGATTTCTTTGGGTTTTTTTCCTGCTGGTCGAAACGAATCTCTTGTTCCAGAGCACTCCTCGAGGCCATTTGTTGTTTGTGGTAAAAGTCAGGCCTATTGTTCTGTTTCGGGCCCAGCATCAGCACTTAACACAAATGCCAGTTCGAAAACGAGTGGGAGGTGACTGAAGTGACTAAAGTGAAGACTAAACATTTATTGATTTAGCTCTGCTATTAACAAATTTGTGAGCTAATTAAGAATGTGTCATTCGAATGAATTAGCATTCGATGCGAATTTCAGCGTTGGCGTAGGAGGAGTCATACAACATTTGTCCCCGAATTATTTATTGGCCAGCCTTTAACGATCGATGGGGCGGGAATGGCTTCTGGTAATTTATTGTCAAATCAATTCAAACTTGTTCTCTACTTCCATTTGCCGAGAGAACACTATGTAGTGTCTTAGGATTCTAAATTTATTTTACACGTAGCCTTCCTGAAATTGAATTTCTGTCCCAAGAAGAAATTTCTCAACTCGGAATATTTAAAGAACTTAAAAAAAGCTCTCATGCAGCTGTCGGCAAATGTTCGCTTCTGTGTTTTTTTGGCCCTTGACTGGCAGACACTCTTTGAAAGTGATACCGTGACACGCACTTGCCCCAAACACACACACACAGGTACATCACTCGACACACAGATACTCACAGAACCCACACTATTGCCGAGGAGGAGACGCGTCAAACACTTGAATGTGTCAGCCTTTAACACTTTTACAATTTGATTTGCGTTGCCTTTTTTTCAAATTCGGTTGTCGTCCCGTCCTCCGCTTATTTGGACATTCATTTCAAAGGTTTCCAAAAAACTAAAGAATTCTAAAAAAGCATAAACAGCCTGACCCCGCCGATCTCTGGAGTCCTCTCCCTTTTTGTCTTTTTTAGCTTGACAAGCAAGACAAGCTCTCCACATGACGACCCTTTTCAGTGGTCGTCTTTGGATTGAGATCGTCGGTGTCTTTATCATTGGGCATCTCTATCTGTGCCCCTGGAGTGTGTATTTGTTTGTTTCAATCGGTTTTAGAAATAACTATAGAGATGCGACCGAGACATAAGGTTTCTATAACCTAACCCATACCTCACATAAAGCTTATTTAAATTTCATCTATTGTACATTCGGATTCATATTATATAAGAACATAAAGTACCTTCTCTGGTTTGTGTGTTCTGGCACATTCTTTTAATTTTTCGGTTCCTGATTCTGCGCTCGTGTAGTCACCGTCTCCGTTGATATTGAAGACAATACATTTGCCCGAAACGCGCCTCTTCACACTTTGGCATCCGCCAGATCGCACTTCGTATTCCGTAGGATGGTCCGTCCAGCGACTTTCCGTCCAAGGGCCCGTATTGAATTACATGCCAACGTGGCTGCTGACATATCATCATCATCATCATCATTATCTGAAAGACTGAGCAACGAGCTAGGCATCCGTAGTGTCCCATCCCATCCATCCAACTATTTCTTCTTTCGCCTTCCTCCAGACAGACAGACATCCATCCAAATTGCCGCCTCAGCGCGGTTGCATCAATTTCAGCGCTTTCGGGTGACATTATTTAATTTAAGTGCTTTCTATAGAATCCCATATAGAATCTTCCCATACGGAGCATCGTGATCATCATGACGTTTCCAACAGGAAATCTTCAATTGCGCCAAGAAGCGAATTGTTCGCCGACTCTAGGCCTTTGAAATCGAGAACTGCGCAGAACTTTGCCAACATCATGGGCTGTATTTTTATAAATACGAGTCTACGAGTATATCTAGGACCACCCAAAAAGCTGCCATCCGGAAAAACTGAAACCACAAAGAGCTAGAAAATATGCGGCGGACTGGCTGCCTGCCGGCTTGCCGGTCTGCCTTTTCAATTACAAATCAAACGTCTGTCAAAAGTTGAAGACCTCACTGCGTATTTGGCTTCAGACGGTAATAAAAATATTTGGAGAAAAACATGCGTACACATCGCTTTATAAAAATAATCATCATAAATGCATGAACGCGTTGAGGCAACTGGGCGGGGCAAGTTGCAAGCTGCTGTGGGTGGCCTTTTGAGTTGCACATTTGCCTAAAACAGCAAACAAACAATAAGGCATGAAGTCATAAATTCAAAACAAAAAAGGCCAGTTAAATGCAATCGATATACCTCAACTTTAGAGTCTCTGTGAAAATGTCAGAAATTATTATTCAGTTTCCTAATCTGGTATTTGAATTAATCTACAAAAGTCTCGAGCAATCCATCAAGAACTCACTTTTAAGCTTCGTTAGTGCAACCTAAAAACTTGAAATGAATTAAGTTATTTCAGAAAACAAAAGTCCGATAAATGACTATCGCAGACTGCTTTTCGTGGGGATTCCTTGGATAGCTGGATGGGTGATGGTGTGGCTGCAGACAAATTGATGTGATTTCAGCAATTTGTGGCTATTCTTTCCCGGCGAGATCATTATGCTGCATTTATGCCCAAATTGAAGTGAAGATCTCCACTCACAGCCAACACCTGGGGGCTAAGAATCCAGGCCCATTGACAGTGCTATTATACGATGAGTTTTCATTTCTCATTTTGGATCGGATCGGATCGGTTCTGGTCTGTCCTGCTTTGCTCTGATCTGGCCCCAAAGAAAATTAAAGCTGCATTGTGTGTGCGAGTGATGCGTTTGAGGGGCAGAAACCAAAACGAAGCGATATGATTAAGCAGAAAATGATGCACTTGAAAACAAACAGGAATCTTGGATTTATTTCTTCTAAAAATGTAAGGGGTTATATGGAAATCTTCCTATAAAGCTAGCGGTAGAGTTCAGTTTTAAATAAGACTTTTCCTAAACTATTCTTTCAGTGATTTGGAACTAAGGCCCAGCTGCAATCAGCGGGCCAACTTGTTGTAAACAAATTGAAGTGGCACTCAGTGATGCCCCCAACTTCTACATCCTCCCCACTGCTCCCCTCCGATCCTTCCCAGTTGGCCATTACGGATTGCATTCGGGTTCAACTCTTACCCCTGGGGACGTGCCTTCATTAGGCCATGCAGGGCGCGTAGGCAGAATGTGTAAACACACTCGCATGGAGGCGATTTTCATTCCGAACACGATCCGAGTGCTATGCGTAATTTTAATTGATTTCATTTACGCATTTTTGACTAATGTTCACACGCCGCTGGCAGGGATGGCAGTGATGGCGACGGGAGCCACGGGGGGTGCAGCTCATTTAGCATAGACTCGGCGCGTTGATGGACAGAATCCAACTCCAAATGGTTGCACCAGGAAATTTATTTTTGGCTCCTGTCCCACTGCACGATCCGCAAGTATCCGCCGATGTCTTGCCTGGCTGCTCTTTGCATGATTTCCACCAAAAAGCGAACCCCCAGAAGGGTGAAAATCTGTAACATAAATTTCACTTTGATCTATTTTTATGTGGCCACTACTGCAACTTTGCTAAATTCTGTTCAGCAGAAAAAATATTCAAACTTTTAATTGCCATTACACAGCAGCGAGCCAGTCTGTCCGACGACCCAGTTTCTAAATTATCTTCTCTTGAGTAAGAAGATTTCAGAGGGATTTTTGATATTTTATAAGATATTTCTATTTTGGAATTAATTCAGCAGAGATTTTGATTTTGACTTAATCTTCCGAAGAGTTTTATTGTTTGCATTTAACCCAATAACCCAGCTATGGCTAATTGCCCAACTTTGCAATCGAAACTCCTATCACAATACTTTGGATTTCGCTTTTAGATACTCGTAGCTCTGGGGTTTTTCTTTCCAGTTCTGCTATCAATCTCGGGTTTGACATCCCAACCATGAGCGATTTGGCTAAAACGTGGCTCCTACCTCGTACCTTGTACCTCGTACCATTAACGAACTGAAAGTAAACCTCAAGTTGGCTGCGCCATCAATCAATCAGTCACTTAATATGAATATGAAAATGAATATGAACCCGTACCCACACATGCTTCATTGTGGGTTTATCTTTGGAGCATTCGCCCGGCATTCATTATTCATTGTACATATGTTTTTTTTTTCTCCCGCCAGCCAAAGTATCCAAGTAGCCAAGTTTTCTTATCTGAGGCAAGAATGTTGGCCATGTTTTTGTTTGGGCCACTGCCACTGCAATTGCACTCGAGATTTAACGGCGACTGGTCAGAGTTTTTCTTGTAAAAGCAGCACTTGAATTTTTGCTTACATATTTTTTTTAATGTACATATTGTGTAGGGAAAGTTCAGTGGGCAAGTGAACCCCTTGAACGCCCAGTTACCCCAGACCACACCCAATTGATTTTCTCATACTCGAATATGGGAAATGTGCCGGTATGACACTGAAAACTATTCAATAGAAATCAATAATAAAAGTATAAAAAAAGGTAGCCTGTTCAAGAAGCTCTACTTATTTGAACTCTAATACAAAATATATATTTATGACTAGAAAAGGCACCTCCTTTTTAAGGCTAGTGTCATACAGTCTCGGCTAAAACCTCGATTGGCTGGCAAACATTCAATTAATTTGTAATGCAGTCGGCATTTGCTTTTATTTCTACGTAATTGCGAATCTTTTGAAGCGATGCGAACAGCGATCGACGAACTATATCACCATAGTACAATATATATATCTTACTACCCGTATGCATATTGATTGATTGCTAGGCAATTTGCACGTGCTCCAATTTGTGTTGGGGTTTGGTTGTTGTCACCATGTTCTCCCCATACGAAATCAGTTGCAGGCTTGAATGGTTCTGGGGACTGCACCCACATGGACTGTCACGTTTCTGGTGGGCTTTGTTTTTTGTCTTGGCTGGGCTTCTTGGAAATGTGTCAACACAAGAGTGCCGCAGGTTTTCCACCCAGCAATTTGCGATCTGGATAGATAGCTTATGTAACTGCCAAAGAGTGTAAAAACCAACACTAAAGTAACAAAAATATTAGCCGTGCCGGGGGAATTACGTAGTTCGGTCTGCGAATGGAGTCGACAAGTGCAAGGCACTCAATCAATTAGCGATAGCCCAGCCGCGGACATAGGCCATGTTGTGGTTTCTTATCAAGACTTTGGCTCTGGGAAATTTGCTTCATATTCGCTGCAAGTTTTCCAAAAATTAACTCAACTGGGTTGAAAAATCGGAAGATAATAAACTTTTTAATTTACTATTTCAGTAAAATTAGTTAGTACAATATATTTACTATCATAATTTATGATAGAAATCGTGTTATGCTCAAGCTTTATTGATTTGGCCACAATTTATGACCACAAATTAGTCCATCTGATAGTCGACCATTCAGAAAATTCAATATTTACAACAGCCCCTCGCTGAATGGAAGCCTTTTATCGGACTTGCACGCGCATAATTCATATCGTATCGCCTTTTTGACAGATTTGCGCTGCAAAATCGCGCGCGTTTCGCTGGCGACTTTCATCGCCCACCCATCACGCGTGCGCCTTTTCAATCGACCGTCGAGTGGCACACATATTCAGAGATATTTTTTGCCTTTAGCTTTCCCGGCTCGGTTGCCGCTCTCCAAATGGAACGCATCATAAATAATAACTAATGTTTTGATAAGCCCGCAACGAGCGGACCACTTTTACTGTGTTTATCAAATTACGTATAAAGTTTGTTCATTAATTTTGGCAAATTTATCAGTTCGCTGGATGGGGCATGGGGATGGAGGAGCTACACCTCTCCACCTCTGGGAAGCGAAGCCCCTTCCGCTGAGACAGCGTCTGAGGTGCTTCCGCTGACTGGTGACTGCCGACTGCTGACTGCTGACTGGCTCTGAAAGTGGCCCAGTGGGAGCTCGAGCGTCGGGGCATTCGCACCTCGATCGAGGGGATCTTGAGCTGCCATCAAGTTGCACTTTTCGCGTGGGCTAGAGGATTCAACGTCATCCGCCAAGTCCAAGTCCCCAAGATGCCAAGTTGCCAAGTCTGGCAAGTCTGCCAAGTCGCTTGCGTGCAGACGTCAGACTATAGAACTAGACGTAATCTCGGCGGGCTGTCAAACAGTATCTTAAAGATGCACACAGACATCTGCCGGTGGCAGAGACAGGGAAGAACTCCTGACTACCGGCTAGAGCCGGCAAGCAACTGGTTCTTTTCAGATCAAAGTCTGGGCTAGTAAATGGCGGCCTTTTGACCAACTTTATGACACACGTTTAGCTGTCTACTGCTGGCCCACGCTCATCCGCTTTTTTTTTGTAACAGGAAGAGACTGCCACCCATCCCCTGCTGACTTTCTTCCGCCTTCTAGAATTCTAAGAGAACGAGGCTTTCCTCTGTTCTTCTATTTTCTTCTATTTTCAATTAAGATCTCGTATTTCAGGCGCCCGACAAACACGCAATTGTTGTTGTTAAATTATTAATTGACATTTGCCTGGCGCCGAAGAAGAGCAATTCAAGTGCTCTCTCCCCGTTTGTTTACAAATTAGTTACACAGTTTTTCAATTTACTTAAATTTTGTGTTGCCGTTCTCTGTTTGCTTTGTAGGTGAATTCAGTGCAAATGTAATGCCCGACGTCGAAGCTATAGCCGCAGCTGCCCTCAGCGGTATGGAAATTGGATCTGGACCTCGATCTGAGGGATATGGAGAAGGCGACGACGAACAACATGAAGTCAAAGAAAGTGGTAAGTTTGAGAAACCCAAACATCTATTACATGTATTAGAACTTCTTGAAAGAGCGGCTTCTGATCAAATATTGTAAACAAAAAAACACCAAAACAAATTAAACCGCTTCTTAGTAAATTATTCATTCTTGTTTATGTATTCAATGACAAATTGTTGATTCGATTCCCTTCATTGACTCACAAATTCTTTAGATTAGTAAATCTATAAAATGATAAAGATCAGAATATTGTTACCACCAATTTGATGTTTCAAATTTGACCAGCCACGTTCAACATCCTCGATAGTATAGTGGTTAGTATCCCCGCCTGTCACGCGGGAGACCGGGGTTCAATTCCCCGTCGGGGAGAATGTTTAAATTTTTTTATTATTTAATTTTAAGTCGTAAATATTAAGGTTTAAGTTTTTGTTGACCGCACAAAACTTATTTCTGTTTAATATACTTTAAGAAATGAATATTGTGAAACCAAAATTTAAGGGCATTCGTTTTTAATTTACTTTTACATTCTTATTTATACATTCTTATATTATCTCTAAAAATCAACTGGAAAGCTAAAAAATAAGGCAACGCTATGGCATAAATAACAAAAATTAAAAAATATAATATCATCAAATCAAAAAATGTTATAAACATCTCCCCGACGGGGAATTGAACCCCGGTCTCCCGCGTGACAGGCGGGGATACTAACCACTATACTATCGAGGATGTTGAATGTGGCTCGCCAAACACAAAACATGTTCTACACCCAGGAATCTTATAGGTTCTTGATCGAAAAACCACCTCATTTCTGCAAGCCAAGCATGAAGTTTTGTTTCAAAAACCATTTATAGATCCAAAGATAGCTAGAGTCACCCTCCGAAGGTGTTAATGAGGGGAATGTTTAATGCGTTTACAAATTAAGTTTGACGCGGTTGAACTCACTACGTGGCAGAGGAGATACCGCGTGAGTATCATCTGCGTGTCCAGTGGATGAATTTTCTGTAGAGATGTGTGGGTAGATTTATGCCCAGGTCTGCGTGTAATTATAATTTATCGTTGTTGAAATTCCATAAAACTTTAACACCTCACCTTGGGCCTTGTTGTGAAGTGCAGCAGAGGAACCGCGACGAACCTGAGATAGAATCAAAATGAGATGGATTAGGTGTGGGGAAAGGGACCAAGCGGCAGAGGGAGCATGATGGTTAATTGCACTTCACTCTTTTTGATGAAGAGGCAACGGGACGAGGCAGGTCTCGAGAGGATTAATGCGGCTACGGCTGACAAGGTGCTTTTCGGGTTCTGAGTTTCTGTATCTATCCGATTTTTAATTCATTGCAAAAGTGTGCAAGAATGGAACGAATTCCGAGCATTTTTCCACATGTTGCTGACAACATAAAACGACTTTGGTTTATTTTTACACACACCCAACCATCACACACACACACACTCGTTCACAATAAAGTGTCGCCCACGTTGACACAAATTTCTGGTACAATACGAAAATTTCCATGCTGCGGATACAGACTACAGACTACAGACAGAGAATCGGACCAAGAATGGAGGCTGCGAGGTGCTTGGTCAGTGCTACCAGTGCTACAAAAAACTGAAGAGAACAATCGGGGAACATTGCATGACTTTGATTTAGGGCCCAGCCACACTCCAAGTGACATCTCGGACCTTTCCCGAGACCTTCGCCTTTTGTCTGATTTCGGTTGATTTCTGGTGATTTCGTTGATTGGGAGCCTGTTGCGCACATCTGTTGGCCATGTTGCTTTTTGATTTCTCTGATGCAGCTCTGATGACCTGCAGAGGCGAGGGTTTCCTGTCCGTATCCCCTGTACGAGTATGTATTGTATATTCTTGTGTATCTAATTTTCGGTCTAACAATAATCCCAGAGATACAGATACAGATTCGTTACAGATACAGATACATTCGGCCCGCCAGTCTGTCTGGCCCTGTTCCCAGTCAGTGTCGGCCGCCTTTTGTGTTTATTGTACGGATCAAGAAGTATTCCCCCGGCCCCCTCATCGTTTTCACACGAACTACTCGAAAATCCAACATGGATTTTCTATTGTATACAACACAAAAAATGTATATTGCCTCGTTTATGGCTGGAATCCACCGCCTGCACACCGCATCTTTTCCACTCCACCTTCGAGAGTTCTCCTAACTAAAAAGCAAACGCAAACAAATTAGAAAGCACAGTGCAGTGCTAATGAAACAAGTCAATCCGAGTCTCGGCTAGGGGCTTTTTAGCACAGGTGCTAATTGGGCAATGCAGCAAATCTTCGCGTCTATCCAATCATTCCTCTATTGCGAGAATTAGCACGGATCGCACAAAAATTTCGCGCTAGAGATACTTTCTGAATTCTGACTCTAATCGAATGCAGTCCATACAAGTCATGGACTCTGCACATTCCACTTTACCTTAAAATCCAGAAAATTATTCACCTTTCGTGCCTGGTTTAAATAGATAAACCTATTTCAAGATGTTCAGGTGGAAGACGCTTTAAATAAGTATTTATCGTGCAATTCAATTGTTTAAGTTGATTGTTTATTGCTTAGAAATGACAAATATTTTAAACCCAAGAAGATAGTTGTTGGGAAAATCCCTAGCGAGATTTACTCCTCACGTTATTGTTGCTCAATTTGCTTTTAATTGTTTCTTGGTATTGTATTGAATAGCATTTATTGCCTCATAATGCATACTTAAATATTAAGTAAGCGGGTTTCATTTTAATTCCAAGATGGAATTAAATGGAGTTTATTTAAAAGACATTGCCCAAACATTTTTTCAAGTATACATTTGAGATAAATGTTTTATGAATATTCTCCTTCAGGCCTTTGGACGTTTTCCAAATTAAATTTAAATTGTATGCTACTATCCATTAAACTCAATTGATAGTCTCCCCATAGAGAACTTGATTTTCTTGCTCCCCGATAGCCCCTGGGCGATGGCAGCCAAGTCCCTTTCCAAGTTGAAGTATCTCTCCCTGTCCTACCCTTTATCTCCCTATTTCTCGGTTTCTGGTGCAACTCCCAGCGTCTGGCTGTGCGCTGCATGACTCCTACACTTGAGAAATCACACCTCGCAGGCAGCAGGCAGCAGCCAACAACAAAAACTATCCAGGCATTAAGGGAGCCGGAGCTGGGGGCATCTTATCCAGAGATTGGGCTAGACAAAACCAGAGCAGACCCCAAACCAGATCAAAATGAATTATGACCTCGGGCATGATAATAAACGAAAGATCAGCACTGAGATTCAAGTAGAAATGCAGAGAGAAAAATATTACTGATGTTAAAGTTCGGTAGAATAAATTATGCAGATCCTATCGCTAGACCATAAACGAAAATGTGCAACTTATGAGCGGATCAGAGGCCAAATGTGTTTTTAATGTTACCGCTGCCGTGGCTGGTGATGTCAGGGATACGGCAGTACCTGTACCAGAACAACAGAGACGTGCTAAGCGATATGACAGGTAGGGATCTGAGTGGTATATCCGACAAAACCAAAGCCTAGACCATAATTAGCAGCGACTACCGTGCGGCTAATGAGGCTGCAGGCAAACCGAAACCACAGGCTTGCCACGCCAGCACCAGCACTGACTCCAAATGATAACTTTGAGTGCGCGCAGGCATCCCATGGATGCGAGCTGCATGAATATACAATATGTATCTCATGGATACGCTTCGCAGAGCAGGAGGCAGGAGGCGGCGAACTATTAGTTGCCAATGGTGTTGCTGCTAATCACACGTTGCCCGCTGCTGGAATCGCTAACAAATTCGACCAAAACTGTTATTATTGTTGCATGCCCCATATGCAAAAGGGCCCTGCAATTATGCACCCAATGCTCCGCTCCTTTTTCTTCTCGCTGTCTGCATTGCCGTATCTAGATATGTCAGTTATAACAAGAAAAGAAAGATAACTCTGGGAGGAGCCGGATCTTCCATACTCTTGGAGTTTTTACATATGGAATTCACTTAGAAGAAGGATCTGTTGCATATAGAATATAGTCTACCGATCATAGATGTCACGAATCGTTAGCTGACTTAAAAGTAAAGTACTGTATTGATGTGTTATATAGATCAGGGTGGATCCTGATAAAAAATATAATTTTTAGGTGATATCTCTTTTGTGATATCTCCCTCATAGCATCGCTAAAAATTGTAATACCTTCTGAAAGTGTATAAATAAGCAGCTACGAAATACGAACACGGAAAGCAATAACAACGATGCTAACCAAAGATCAAGATACACACGTATACCCAGATACAGATACAAATACGTTTAAAAAACTTGAAATTCAAGTGATCAACAGTTTGGTCTCTTATTTTGGTTTCTTCTCTCGAAAGAGCGAGTCTGACATAGTTTAAGAGGCCTTCCTGATACCAAAAGTCCAACAGAGACTTAACAGTTTTTGTATCTTTCAGTGGTCACTGTTAAAAGTATTTCAATCTCTCTTTGGCCGAACCGCTCTGTTAAGTACGCATCAGGTAGAACAAACAGCTGTTGGCCATAACAGTGGAACCGATTTGTAGCTCTCTGAGAGCCAGTGGAGCAAACGAGCGACTGTTCGCTGTAGAAATCCCTCAGATACGAATGCATCTATCAGATACAAAAAACTGGCTCGCGAGTTGTGACGTACCTCGGACTCGGTTTTTTCCGCCTCAAAAACGCTACGTTCTCGCGTCTAGCTGGTCAACGAAAATATATCAAAGCCGAGTGTGCCTCTGATAGTAAACAAAATACGGTGGCTAAAAACGTGTTTAGACGACGTTTCGAAAATCTAAAACAAGCTGTGGCGGCCACAATAGTTTCTCAAACAAATTGATAAAGTGGCTATTGCATTTATGTGGTTATTTTGTGCTAGTGCCGTGCGCCGTACGCCGTACGCCGTACTATCAAAACAGTGTCTAAGCAATAGCCTCTGGAAGCTGGAATAAACATACAGGATATATGTACAAATGCAATGACCGAGGATTGAGTTTCACCTGATTTGTATTGCCACCTTTCGTATATAATTATAATCAACGTGATCACGCGCTCACACCAGAAAGGAGCACCAGAAAAAAAAAACAAGCATAAAAAACAATAAAAGAAGCTAAGCGAGAGGAGACCAGTAGAGAAGCGGAAGAAGAAGACCTGCGCCAGGATCAAGTTTTTGGCGAAACCCATAATTTCGCTGCTCCACCGCGTCCCGTCCGTCGTCTTCATCGTCTTTCGGTTCTTCTTCTTCGCGGGCTCCACGGTGTCGCCGGCTTGACCGACGCCGCTGCCATAAACAAACCCATACCCAGAGCCGAGGTATAGCCATACCCATACCCGAAACCCCGAAACCCAAACGAATCCAGTTCTCCTGCAGCTTTTGTTTTGCTTTTGTTGCTGCCTCGCGTTTATTGTTTTGTTGCAAGAACGTACGGAGAGAGAGGTGCGGAGACCGACTGACTGTAGACTGGAGAATCGGGGAGAACTGGCCCTGGCCCCAACACCCGGGATCCCGTCCAACAAAAACAACAAAAACAACAAAAACAACCAAGCAAGCCCAGAAAACCAAGAAACGATCGGCCTGGCCAGGCCAACCAACAACAACTAAGTTGCATTGCAGCCGCAGTATAAAAATCATCAAGAATTGTTGTTGCTGCGCCTTTGGCTTGCGTTTTTGTTGCTGTTGTAGCCATCAGACATGGCGCCGAAATCCAGAAAGAAGAAGGCTCATGGTAAATATTAATATAACATTTCTCTTTCTTTTTTTGTTTTTTTGTTTTTTGTTAGTGGGGCTGTGGAACGGGAGAAGAACAATTCAACTACGAATGGGATAACTCTTGGTATATAAATTGCAGAAAACTAGATGACGTTGTCAGTGCTTTCCCATGAAAACTACATCAAAACACAATAACTTATCGTTTCCGTAGATAGATTTTACTATCTATTTAATATGTCAAAGATAACACTTGCTTTTTGATAGACGAAAATAACAATTTGATAAGAAAATTGTTTGAGATTCTTAATGGCCGACAGAAGTATTAAGTCTTTATTTTTGGCAACCAAATCTCTGTTCTCAGTTTTCCACCTTTGAGATGGTGTTTAAGGTTTCAATTTAAGAGCCTCTTGTCCAACCTAGGACATCAAAGAAAAACCACACTTTAGCGGCCAATAAAATTGCGTTGTAATTAACTCTTAGCCATAAACAGGGTACCTAAACTTCGATTAGTCTCCTTTATGGCCAGTAAAGTTGGCTTAGTTGCGATTCTTTGAGAGATTTTCCTTAAAGCTTTCACTGCTCTGGCCATGTGGCTTTGAGGCCGTGAGGCCGCGAGGCTCTGAGGAGTCTTGTCGCTTATCGGAACGCTCATCGGCGGACACGGCCAGGCCGTGGTAGTGCCATTATCATCATGGCCTGATCATGGTCTCATAAGTATGCAGCGCTCATATTACAAATCTCTGGGCATATCCTGTTGGATACTCCACCCTTGATTTCAATTGAAATTCGTTTGCTTGCGTTTTCTGTTTCTAATTGCGTTTTGTTGTTCAAATCAGCTCTCAAGACCTCTCTGAGGTCTATGCCGAGTGTGTCTGGGATCGGATTCGATCCTCCTGACCATCCCAAGGAGATCCCATCGGCTTAAAATATGCGACGTCTCTGCCGCTGTCGTCTGATCCTTCTCGGTCTCAGTCTCGCTCCCGCTCCCTCCATTTGGAGTTTCTGGAGTTGTGCATGTTTTTCTTAATTTTTTTTATGACCCTGAGCAGGTAGAACCAAGCCAGAAATCGAACAACGAAACAACCACAATCGGGCACCCCTTGCTTATTGCTGGCCCGAAAAAAATATATCGTATATAAAAAGCGGAGGAAAACAGAAAAACATTGCCAGAGAAAAAAGATCAGCTGTCAATTTTATGGGGAAGGGTGCCCCTTTCTCCATTCTCCATTCTGGGGTGTTGTAGTCACATATTTTATGCCTTTCCACTGGGTGTGTGTGTGTCATTTGCTTAGATTATTTTGATATGCATCTGAGCATTTGATTTGGGCTTAGACAGCCAAATGAATTTTACGACCGCGCGTGGGGATATTAAGCATACATGGGTATAATCCCTTTCCATCCTTGCAGAGCTCTAGATATACGTTTGTTGATCTTTTAATAGCTCAGATTATACTGGCAAATACTCGGATATCGTTTCAATTCAAGAGCAATTGAAGTTGTTTTAAATGGAATTGCTTCAAGTACGTTTTACATACGAATATAATAAGTGTAATTGGCTTTTATTTTCAATAGTTGCATAGATAATCTTTATTCGAGGAATCTGTATTCAACGTAAATATATATTAAATAAAACATTAACGAGCACCTACTGTGTTTTATTTGTTTCTAGTCTTGTTTTTTGTTTTTAAAAACACCCGGGCATCGGGCATCGGGCATCCGTCCAGGTGCTCGGATCTTTGTGCTTATGTTTCTGATTTTATTTGTGCAGTCGGCAGTCTGAGTCTCTTAATAATAAATTCGCCACGGGTGGCGGATCCAGTCCCCCGGCCCTGCCCGGCCCTGGTCCTCTTAGCCTCTTAGTCAGGCGGCTGGTTGCGCCCATGACAAATCGCAACAAATGCCAAACAACAGACAAAAAGATAAAGACCATCGAAAGCGCAACAAATACGAAAAACACCTTTTGATGTGGGCATTGTTGTCGAAAAGGCAGAAAGACAAACGCACCACCTTACCATAACACACCCACACTCAATCCCAGAAAGACTCAAAAAATAACCACTGACTGACCACTGGTCGGTGAAGTTTTCCTCGGAAGGAAAATCGCTAGCTGTTTAGCGGCTTGATTGAATTTTGTTTAGCTTCGATAGCAAAAGACCCAGTTCCATTTCCCACATGCCAAGTGCAGGTCTGTCACGAATCTATGTGCAAGTATGATGATGGAATCACACACTCGATCTGCACTCAAAAATATAAACCCTTTTAGGGGTAGCCTAAGATTGAAATGGTTCCTCTATAATTGCTGTCTAGCTCTAAAAACGAACTTATTTTTTCAAGTGCTCCCTGTACGTACCGCCTCTAAGTGTTCTATGGAATCACCTAGTCCACAAATTGACTTTCCAACTGATATGGACTGTCGTGTGCTGATAAGGGCCCAGATATGTGTGAGTATGGAGGGCACTAAATACTAATTCCCAGGTATTTGACCGACCGACAGTTCGACAGGAGGAGGCTAGGTTTTGGTGGTTTCCCCTCTCCAAGTTTCTGAGTTAATCTTATCAATTTTGTCGTCTGCCGCCTGTTGGCGTAAACAAACAAAAATAGTTATAATAATAATAATAATAGTCGCTTGGCAAGGCAACACAAAATTAAAAATAAATGGTACACGAACAAATCATGATGCGGACCCACGTTTGATTTTACGACCAACGTGTGCTAGCATTTTGAATGTGTTTTCCGCTTTTCATAGATTTCTAGCCAAGAAAGCCAAACATAACCGAACCAAACACCAAACACTGGCTGTACTAGTGTAGAACATCAATTTCTCATATGCATTTTGCTGACCATCGCTTGCAAATTTCGCACACGCGCACGTCTTTTCTCGTCAGTGAAATTGCATTTATTTTTAATTTTAGCTAAATGCCAACCTGTCGAATTTCCCCCAGCTCAGCCCAGTCCCACAAAGCCACAGAGCACGCAAAAGAGGTCATTGATTTGTCGGTGTACGATCTGACCGATCAGCATAAAACCCCAAGACCCAAGACCCAAGACTAGACGCTCCAAACCTCACCCGGCGACGCGTCTTCAGACGTAAAAATTAAATCGCATGACGCGCCAAAATGGACAGATCTCTAGCTACGTGGATATAAATCAAAATCGCTTATACTGCTCTGGCATTGGCTTGGAATATGCCTCATGGCTTTCAATAATAAGAAAAATACGTTAATTACCTCTATATTGAAATGTTACTTATTAGGTGTCTTATCAGATTATCTGGGAGATTAGCGAATCATTCTCGGAATTGCATTAGCTGGGAATTACAAAATAAACCTGATTCAATTTGGCTTTCTAGCAACGCTTTTGATATGTATAAAAAACTGTACTTCCACTGGAGCAGGCTTGAAATTTCAGATTCGTTCTAAGAAAATTATTCCTCAGAAAATAAGAAGATTGCATCTAGAAGCTAGAATTGAAGCGAAACTTTAGACACGTAGATAAACTAAATTGCACTTGAATACTTTGTACAGATTTGATTTCATAACAAACAGTTAACTTATTTTTTATTTATTTCCTTATTCGCCAATAAAAATAATTTACAACTCAATAAAGTAGTGCTTTAGGAAACTAAAAACATTGTAGTTTATAAGCACTCATTGTTCAGCTGTCACTTGACGATTAACACCAGATTATTCCATTAATTCTTAATCAAATATCAACTCATCGCTTGCCTTGGATTGGAGACTTGGAAGATGTTTGTTTAGTTTCGGGTTCCCTTTCCAGTAGTGATGCTGCAGTTGGAGTGCAGCGGCCGCATATCCTGTTTGCCGTGTGGATCTTAGACCACAGATAGCAACTTTCAGATCTCAGAACGAAGAACTCACATCTCAGAGGCATCCATATCCGATGGGATCTGTCGCCAGCGTGTGGAGCACACATGTGCGACTGAAGCGCGTGAAAATGACGATCGAGGCGCGGCGAATCCGTCCGTTCCGTCCGCTTATCCATCGGATTGCAGCAGGAGCAGCACCGGGAACGGGAACGGGAATGGGACTGGGAATGGGTATGGATGCGGATATGCTGAATGCCGAATGCCGAGTAGGCGGCAGCTGCTGCTGTTTGTCAAAACATTGGCATGGAATTTGCTGCGAGGCGCGGCAAGTGAAATGAAATGTATCTGCCAGATACATATGCATCTTCTGGATGCTTATGTATGTAAATGCAGCTTCCTGCCTCTTGCCTCCTGCCGGCCTAAAAGAAACTCCGTGGCAGCATCCACGAATTCCGCTTAATTTCGTTGACGATTAATCAAAATCAAATAAATGCAAGTAACTCCCTCCCGGCAGTCCCGGTTGGCCTCCATCATCCTGACCTCCATAAACTCCTCCAGCTCCTTGGCTGGCTAACTGCTGCTGGCAGTTGGTTTGCTTGTTGATGGATTTCTTGATAAATGAAGTGAAATTTGAGTGGATTTTATCTCAACTCTGGCTTCGTGTTTGTTGTCTTTTTTTTTTATTTATTATTTTCTCTACCCCTTACAAATGCGTTAAATACTTGAAACGATTATCTCCTCGGTCTGCGGGAAGACTGGAAGTGATTTACATATGGGTTTGAAGTTCTTGGTTTTAAAAAACATGTTTTCACTAAATCTTTCGTAGTCTGATCCTGTTCCTGAACGGAATATTCCTTAAACTCTTTCAACCCCAACCATGTGGCCTTGCATATCCATCAATTTTATTGATTTTATGATCATGTCTGCCCTGCAAGGTCATTGTAAAATCAGTTTTTTGAAAACCCAGTCTAAAACCTAGTCAAAATTAGCATTACCCTGTGAAATTCGAGAACAATTTATTGCTGCTGATTGTCAGAACCTTGTTCTAATGACTCTGATGGACGAAATTTCATAACCTTTATTGGACGCGCTCTCCCCTGTTCCGCTTTTTTGTCGTTGGTTGGTAAATGTGTCGCACAGACAGCACGGCGGCATGTTTATTAGACTGGAAACACAACAGCCAACAACTACAGCCGCAATAATGGATACCAAACGGTGTTAGCCAGCTCCGCAATGAGTATCGCAAAAAGGCGAACCGCGAATCCGCAAATCGAAAATCGCCAATCGAGAGTCAATGACAACGCACATTGGCACGTCTGTGCCATTTCGCATTTGGCCGTATGTGCATATCATATAAAATAATATACGAATTATATACTCGTGTTTTTCTATCCGACATTTGCATATTTTCGGTGTCTGCTAGTCTAGCTGCCCCAGCCTCGAGTATATGCTTTCCTGTCTATTAAAAGCCTGCACACGTCATGCTGTCGCCGGGGCAGCCTTAAAAGGCATCGGCTGGCGATCGCCAGCATTTGATTCATCCTCAGGTGACCAAAAAAAGAAGTCCACCAATAATTGCCAGGCAGTCTAACAAACAGTCTAGAAACTTGAAGAGCCAAGCAGCATGTTGCTACTGCAACCGGCAACTTGTTGCTGGTTGGGTGGGTTGACTTTATTTTACGTTTATGAGTATTTTGTAGTCTCTTTGGGCTTGTGGTGTTACTTTTTTGTATGCAGAGCGAGTCGTGGCCATAAATCGAATTGACATTTTGACGCGACTTGCATTGGTTGCTGTTGGCCGGCCCACCCACATGGACATAAATCTCGTATGCAAACCAAACCCCCTGTCCTGTCGGGGCGCCAAACAAAGGTGATTCACCAATTGCTGAATTCGTGGCTGGACATTCGAACCGAGAAGAGATCTCGGATGGTCGGTTGGTAGGTTGGTCGGATGGGATGGGAAGGAGTCGCTTTAACAAATCGCAGACGCCAAATGCGCAGACAGCTTGACTTTATTTTTATGCCGAATATATACGAGTATAGTATATATACAATGTCTGCGATATGTATTCCTACAAGTTTATTTCTAGCCAAATAGCATTTGGTATTTTGTCTGGCAGGCGCATAAATTTCGAATTAGAAACAAAAAGAAAGAAACAAACACGACGACTACGACGACGACGACTACGACTACGACTAATTAGCCGCTCTGTTGTTTTTATTTTAATTTTGACCCAGCCATGGAAGTGATTCCTTGGATACAGTTCGCTACTGTGGACCGAATAATCTGATCGAGTCGAGTCTCAGGTGAAGTGACTCTTGGATGACGCCTTCGCCCGATTAGCATTCGAATCCGATTTCAATTTTCGGTAATCTGCCATCGGTGATCTCTGCCAATAATGATTGCCAATCATCGCCCCAATATCAATATCAATGTCGTTGCTCCCCCGGTTCTGTTTGCTCATTTCGATTTCTTGATAAAATCGCCATAAAAATTGTATCAGCTGCTGCCGTTGAATTATGCAAATTGAGTATTCACTCGCAATTCATAAACAAGTCACTGCTCAAGATGATTTCTTTTTCTTATTGTCTTTTTTGTGGCTCGATTGAAATTGCAATGTCGGCCATAAAAGTCGCTGGACGATAAGATTTTTATGTGAACAGATGGTTTTATTTGTAATCTTAATTTGCCCATCCAATCCACCGATTGCCTTCAATTGCTAATTGATTTTTCCGCTTCTTTTCGTTTCAGGTAAGTTCAAAGTCCATCAAGCTACGCAGCATCCAGAAAAGGAGAGCTTAAGAAACTTTTTTGGTAAAAAATAGATAAATCTAAAATGGGTTTTCATAATTTCCACACAAATTTAATTGAACAGATTGCTCACCTTCAATGTAGATTATGGTTCTATAATTTCTGTGCAATTTTAAAAGCCTTTACTTGGGTGGTCTCCTCCCAGAGCCCCAGAGGCTGAAATAGCCAATTGCCAGCTGCTGCAATTTTTCATATATTTCTGTGAAAATGTGTTTTTTGCCAAGTTTTTTTTTTAGCTTTTTTATAATTTGCTCTTGCAATTAAAAATCATTAAGCCAAATCAGCGCGGTATGCCCGCCGGGCTCTCTAATTAAAGCTGATTGTGTCGATTCGAAAGTTGCAGGCAGAGGGGGAAAACTGGGCAAAATATAGGAAAATTATGCACAAGCGAATATGTATGAATGCTGCAATTGTTTTTAATTGCCAGAAAACAAAAGTGATGGAGACGGAAGGGTGATCAGGGGTGGGATTTGGTCCATAAGCCAAATAAATTGTGCCAACCATAAATCTGACCACATGCTAATAGACAAAGTATTTGAAACTGGGATTGTGGGATTGGGATTGGGTTTGGCTATTTGGGGATTGGGGATTTGTTTTAGTTTTCTATTAACATTTCATTCATGATTTTCACGCGAGTCCGCAAGACAAATACCAAATAGCTACAAGTCACACTGGACAAAAAATATAAATAGGCAACACAAGCATTAATTATAGCCATTTATAAGGAAAAATCGTTTTAAAAGTTGTCATGCCCAAGCGTGGAGGCAACAACAAAGGCTTGGCAACACCACACAACCAACAGAAGAAACAACCACAGCCGAAAACCCGTTTACCTTCGCCATCATTCTTTTATTTTTTTTGGAAAACAAACGATTCTGTTTTGACTTCATCTTGGGTTAAAGACTTTTCGCTCTTTTTTTCGACAGCCTCTCTGGCGGAGGCCTTTCTAGGCGATGATTAATATTCTAAGATTCTATCCCATTTTTTCGGCTTTCGACCACCGATTCCCACAAGGATTTTATGGCCATAAATAGTTGCCAATGTTGTTTACACCTCGCGATATTTCAAATCTCATTTCCGTAGAAACAGATTTAAATAAAAGTTATTAGATTTCTGGGAATTCAAAAGCTCTAAGATTGAATCACATTCCGCATGACGAATCTGCAAATAGCTTTGATAGTTCTTCAAAGATTTCACATTCAATTAAGCCTAATTAAAAATGCTTATTTATACTTTTCATTCATTCACGACCGCAATGAAATGCAACATTTTAATCCTAAACCTTATCCAAAAAATACGAAAAAACATTTTGCGGATTATTGTATGTTAATATCCATAGAAAAATATATACAAGTATGTGTGGGTATTGGTAATTTATAATTCATTGTTCATTGGAGGGCGTATGCAAAACGAAATGGGTAGAAAACAATTAATTGCTATTGATTTACGGGGCGTATGCTTGATTTATTTAGCAATCACTTGACCAAAAAGCAGGCGGGCATTCATTTCCTTTCTTTTCTCTATATTTATGTAGATATTTTATTTATTGCCCACATGCGCGCCACAATGGAGGAGCCAAAGCCGAAGCCGAAGCCGAAGCTAATAGATGATGATGATGACTTCATTGCCAATGTTGCAACATCATCGACAGTAATCACAGTAGCTATTGAAGGAAGTTAGCCGGCTTGGCCCGCAGGCTTTCCATTCATGAGGGGCTGGCTACTGTTGGGGCTGTTGGGGCTGTTGGGGTTTTAGTTGTTGCCAAAGCCTAATGGCCTGGCTATAATTGTGATGGCTAAGAGATTGTTGTAATTACTGTCAGTGAAGCTGCTAGTTAAGCTGGCAGTTAAACCGATCGATCTAATTGGTTTTAAGTTCAAACTGATTTCAGTTCTTTATTGGTTTCGCTGTAAGCCGTATTTTTTTCCCAGCTCTGTCAGTCTTCTCAAGAAACCCGGCTAATTTATGCAGCCTCTATGCTTTGCATATCAAGCAGTTTCCTCTGCTCGATCAGCACATGTCCACCAAACAGGTATAAATACATAAGCCGTTCTATATCTTGGCTATATTTAGCTTATTTACTTTGAACCCGGATGTTTCTGTATTTGTGGGCCACCCCTCTAGTGGCTCTAATGCCAATTCAGTTTTGAGGCTAATATAGATTCAGATACGACTTATGCAGATTATGCAAAGGGCGGTCCAAGCTGATCAATTCTGGTCGCGGACCGAGTGTGGGTGTTTGGAGTTGAAGACACAGCCCCTCTCCATAGAAGCATCCATCCAGCCAGCATCCGGCTGAGCTGCCCACGCACAAAATGCGAAGAAAACGAAGAATTCATTTTGTTAAGCATTTTGTTGTGCCAACTGTCCCATTTACTTGGCTGGCGCTCTCTCCCTTTTGGATTGGATGCTGCGGGAATGGAGAAAACCCCCCGAACAAAGCCCACGCAGCGGTTTGGCGCGTTTTTTATCGCCTAGAAGTCGCGCTGCTTGGGCGTTTGTGATTTAATTAAAAATATGCGACACTTAATTAAAACGCATGCGTCGACGAGAGACAGAGACACTTGCAAATATTTAGAGAGCAGCGCCGACTGCAGCGCATTTTATTAAGAATTTTGACAGCCTTTTGATTAAGAGCCCAGCCGCCTTAGGCTGAGGCTGAGGCTGAGGTTGGGGCACTTGGCAGCCGACGCCCACGATCGCCAGCTATTTTGTTCAGCAGGTTATGGGAAATAAATGGCTGGTGTTTGGTGCTTAGTGCTTATTGCTGGTGCTGGCTCGGAGTCGAAAAATCGGAGGCAGCCAGCCATTCATGCATCTCACAGATTACAGCTGGCTAACAGCAAAAACATGTTTGTATTGGCTGTGACACGTTTTGAAAGTCAATTAAACGCTTGTAACATGCATTTATGCAAAGCTAACGCACTCGGAATTCAACAAACGATATCCCAATACCACTCCAAACTCAATCCCGATACCGAACCCCATAACAATGGCCAATAAAGACGTTGACAAGCGGCTCTAATGCTGCTTCAACAGTGGGTGGATGGAGGCGAGTGCCACCTGTACCCAGCTAACCAGATACTAAGCCACCCAGCTACCCACCTATCTGCCGCTGACCAGCAGAACCAGTTCCAAAGTGTTAATTACACAGAAATGCTTATCAAAGGAAGGGGAATGTCGTCTAATCTAATGCCAATTCACTCGCCTCGCCGAAAAGGAAAGTTTCCTCTGCTATAATGCTTTAATGCTAAAGCGCGGCGGAAAAAACAAATTTAAATGCGCAAATGCCTTGATAAAATTTGGCAAGCTCACAAACAATTGCCGCAACTAAATTTAAATTGCCCCAAAAGAATTATAGCCAAGTAAACGTAAACGGAGGCGAATCGAGAGTCGCGAAGCGAGGCGAGGTACGCAAAACAAACATCACTTGGATGGATAAAAAGCCAACGTCAGCAAGTCACAAGAATTCGCGGGGACCGAGCTAAATAAATCTGCCAATAAAAATAAATCCGCTTTTGGGGAAACACGACAGCCAATAACGGCCATGGATCAGATAGGAGGAAAATCAAATGCCAGCGGACCAATTCATTAGGACGGACAGAAATTATGGAAACTGCCGCCGCCCGCCCACTTTGCTCGAGATTTGTTTTTATTTTTCGTAATAATAAATACCGGGGAATACAACACGGCCCGGCCTACGTTGAACAATAAAATTAAACATTATTATATAAAAACGTATCGCACAAAAACAAGCTAGGAAAATGAAAACAGACGCCCACAGTTCGAAGGCACGGGAAAACGTGCAGAAAGGCACAAATGCCGCAAGTGGAAAGTTTATTCAATATTTAGATGGAAGTTTGAATGCTCTTTTAAGTTTATTAAATATAGATATCATAGTTCATTTAAAAACATATTAGTTTAGTAGTCAGTCTATTTATATAAATGTTTATTCAAGTGAGATAATTTAACTTTCTAATGGTTAGTTTTAAGAAATCCTGTAGATCGGTTTTGTGTCTGGACTAAGCGGCTCTCCAGACGTCATTGAATTCAATTTGTAACTATTGATATCG
The DNA here is from genome assembly GCA_035047325.1 of Drosophila vallismaia. Taxonomy (NCBI): domain Eukaryota; kingdom Metazoa; phylum Arthropoda; class Insecta; order Diptera; family Drosophilidae; genus Drosophila; species Drosophila vallismaia. The sequence continues at coordinate 17,996,195 of JAWNPU010000090.1, read as the reverse complement.
CAGCTACCGCTGCTTTTGTTTGGATTAATTTTGGGGGCTGATTCCATTCCATTGATGAGCTCACACCAGCACCAGCTCACCACCGTCAGGTGTTTGTTGCCTGGCATGCTCCGGCCAGTAGTAAATAGATTTGTGTATTCTTACCGATCACATGACTGCGTAAGCACTTTCTGTTTTTGCGGGTACAGTCTATTCTTTTGCATTCGATTCCCACCATTGACAAGTTCTACTGTAATGGCATTCGGTGAATGTAGGCGATCAGCGGATGTGAAGGGGAGGCTGGGATGGGGATGGGAGCTCAAGCTGCTGCCTTGTGGGAGGAGCAAGCCCATCGAATATGCAACACAGATATATTTTTAGCCCCCCGACCAGCCATTTGATGCGATGTTTGCGGCACGATCTCGACAGGGAGGCGGCAGGCGACCTACGCCCACAGCTCACGGCTCTGGGCTCTGGGCTCTCAGAGATCGCAGATTGGATCATCGTGGTGATGATAAACGCTTGGGTGGTGGGGACAGTGGGGAATCAGTGGAAACTATGGAAACTGGGGAAACTGCACCCATGTGAGAGCGTTGGCAGCGGAAATTGTTAGCTGAATCATGCAATAAAACATTCCCCACATGCATGGCACAGTGCGTTGCAAAACCATAAAGCGATTGCAATTGTTGCACCTCTGATCTTGGCGGCGCAGCTTTGCAAACAGCTGTGTGCAAATACATTTTCTGCCCACTGTTAGCGGCATTTGTTAGAACAAAGCCCCAGTCGAATGGCTAATTAAAATTTCGATCCATATAAAGTAATTACGGGTCAATGTTATTCTCTTTTCCGAGAATCAACAAGGCATCAGTGCAATGCCAATCCTCAAAAGGAGCATTAATTCTATCTAGTTTCGGTCTTAATACTTTTTTTCTCGAAGTAATAAGATACAGGAGAGCATACTTGGAGAGACTTGAAAGAATCAACATTGAAGTAATGTCAATTATGATTGGAATCAGTCTCGTGGATTCCCAAAATCATTTATGATTGGAAATATTATTTTATGATGTTGCCTTTGAATGTTTATATGCTGGCCATGTAGGACGTAGTCTGCCTGTGACTTCCTTTCGTGTTTGAAGAGCCTCACATAAAAATTGTTGTTTATTGCAACAAGAAGCTAACAAACACACCGGCATGCCGAGCCAAGAGCCAACCTGGAGAGGCTGCCTGGTTCTTCTCGGCCTGGCAGCCAGTTTTAGGTTGGATTTTTTCCACCGTTTTCTGTTTTGGGGCTTGCTGAGTGGCAAGCGCGTGGACTTGGCGCCAAGTTGGAGCCGCCACAACGCCTTGCCCCTCCAGCGGTGGCAGCATCTCGGCTAACTGAAAGCGCAAAGAGGCAACAATTTGATTTCGAAGCGCGGAGTCTTCCTCCGGAGGCGAGGAATACCCCTCGAAAGCCCCTCGTTGCCGGCGTCCGCGGTTCGTTTCATAATTCGGTTTCCTTTACTTTTTACTTATTTTTTGTGGAGTTTTTGGTTGGCTTGCGTTTGGCCTTCTGTAAAAAATTCATAATTTGTCTGCACCGCAACAGGCTACCGTGATACGTGGCCGTGGCCATCGTTCCCTCAGATTTTTCCAATCCTCATGCAGAGAGAAAAATAGTGATTTCCTTTAGTCTTTTGGTTTGCGTTATTATTTGAATAGATTTTGTTCTCTGTGTAGCGCTGTGACTAGTGGCGGAGCAACAGGTATTTGCGAATACAAAACTTGGCACTGAGATGCCAGCATTGCCTTCAATGAACACCGAACAATTGAAAATATCTCTGGCTGCAGTCATCACGTTTTGCATGGCACCAGATACAGATACATTTGGCGCGATAAATGCAGCCAGGGAAACGCGTGGCGACAGCAGCAAAACAGCAGCTGTCGCTGGCCATTAAATTGTAATTAAATTATTATCTCGCCGTGGCGGTGGGCGTGGTCGAATGCAGGCAACATCCGCCAATTTGTTGGTTTGTTTGGCTTCGGCTTTGCCAAATGGTCGGATCTGTACCTGCAACTAAAATCGCAAAAGCTACTGCAACTGCAACTGCAATCCGTGAATGGCATGCAGTTTGTGGTTGGTATTTGTCACTTCTGTTTGGTTTTTCTTTAAACAACCTTGACAACACGCGACCCATTGCTCACAAAAAGTTAGCTAGGAATTCACATTGGTAATTTAGTTTAGATTCTAGACCAAAATGTACATATTGGAGCATTAATAGCTCTTAACTGCGATATCGTTTCGTGTGAATGTTGTGGACATGATGGATTGCTGGGGATCCCGTGACGAGCTCGTCTGAGCGTAAATAAACGAACGGAATCTGAGAGTTTTGTTTTCTTAGAATATTTTTTGCCACGGCCGGCCAATAAACAATAATGAGAATCAGAAAACAATCCCACCAACTCAGCTAAAGTATCTGAATCGAATCTTCCAGCTAGTCGACAGAACCAGCACTACATCCATGACACACATCCGTTTTGGCGAGTCGCATTAAATCAGCCGGGAAATGGAGAACAAATGAATGAACGAACACTTTACGACTTATAAATGGTCGACTGCGTTATAAAAACGTCTAAAAATATGTTAAATACTTCGCACAGTCTGTCTCTGGGGTAAACAAATCACCTTTTGCCAGCCACGAACCATAAAAAATATGGCACATTATTCGTTGTGGCATTAAAAGCGCTTTTATGAATGAACCGTGTATGCAACTACAACTGCAACAAACTGCAAACTACAAACTGCAAACAGTGAATGCAATCAAATGGGAAAACGTATTGAGCATGTCGGGGGCGATCCAGTGGATCCAGTGTTCCATGGGAACCCCCAATACTATTTCCTCCATCCACCAACGCTCCAAACTGGGCAGTAAGTCAGGCATCTAACGGGGAAAACGCATTTTTAATGCTCCAAGAGATGGCTGTGTCGCAGGCGGTAAGTGGCCATAAAACTTGCGCCCAATGGCCAGACGCCCACCATAAAATTCGAGCTGTGCATGTAAAAAGCTCCACCCCCGACTTCTCCGCCTCTCCAGCCTCCTCCAGTATCTCCAGTCAAGTGACCAGCAGAAAAAAAGGCTAACAAGCTACCTAGCTACCCAACTACCCAACAACCCAACAACCCAACAACTAACCAACAGCTACTGAGCTGCACTTGCCACTTGCAACGAGCTCGTAATTAGTTGCAGATTTGGCAGCGACCTGAATCAATTGCCCGAGTTACCGTTAACGTTAACGTTAAAGTTGTTACCCCCGCGTCAAGCGATTCCGCTCCTGTCTTGGCTTTTTATGCTGCTCAGGCGCGTTTTCATGGCCCAGTGCGCACACGAGCGGTTTGCTGGCGTTTATAATCGCCATGTCAGGAGAACAGTTAGCGTTTCGACCGGTAATTCATTTCGAGGATTATTATTAAGGTTGGACGTGAATATGAGTTTTAATAGCCATACAATTGATTGACTGGGAGGATTACATGCAGGATATTCTGAAAATAAAACGCATTCATTAGACTATGATTTAGTAGCGGTTTTAACCGTCGGATCATAATTAAGACAATGTGTCTTTGTTGGCAAAATGTGGATTTTGGAATAGACAGGACTAGAAATCTTTTCAATCACAAGAGATTTAAGATATTTAGATATAATCTGAGGGAGCTAAGCTCCTTAACCTTATGCAAAGACAAAATATACTTACAATATTACTTTACTTTTAGCCCGCTCCCTGACCTGCTACTGCGATGGCAGCTGTCCTGGCAACGTCAGTAATGGAACCTGCGAGACCAGACCCGGTGGCAGTTGCTTCAGTGCTGTCCAGAGTTTTTACGATGAAGCCACAAATACATACGAGGAGGAGCGCACATACGGATGCATGCCACCCGAAGACAACGGCGGCCTCCTAATGGTGAGTCTCCATTTTTAACTCCGCAAGGGAACTAAGCTAAAGACATATTTCTACTTTACAGTGCAAAGTGTCCGCTGTACCCCATCTGCATGGTAAGAATATTGTATGTTGCGACAAGGAAGATATGTGCAACCGCGGCCTGCATCCCGTATACACACCTAGGATGACCACGCCGGCGCCGGAACTGCCAGTGAGCAGTGAATCCGTCCATACTCTCGTCCTCTGCGGTTCCATCGTGGTGTGCCTTTCGGTGCTCACGTTAATAATGGCCAGCCTGTGTATCACCTACAAGCGACGCGAGAAACGCAAACAACCACGGCTTATATCCTCGATGTGCAACTCTCAGCTTTCCCCACTCTCCCAGCTCGTGGAACAAAGTTCCGGATCCGGATCGGGACTGCCACTCCTGGTGCAGCGAACAATTGCAAAGCAAATACAGATGGTGAAGTTGGTGGGCAAGGGACGATACGGAGAGGTGTGGCTAGCCAAATGGCGGGACGAGAGAGTGGCCGTCAAGACCTTCTTCACCACCGAGGAGGCCTCCTGGTTCCGCGAAACTGAAATCTACCAGACCGTCCTGATGCGCCACGAAAACATCCTGGGCTTCATTGCCGCCGATATTAAGGGAAATGGCAGCTGGACGCAAATGCTACTGATTACCGATTACCATGAGATGGGAAGCCTGCACGATTACCTCTCCACGTCAGTGATCAATCCCCAGAAGCTACAGCTGTTGGCCTACTCTTTGGCCTCGGGACTGGCCCATCTGCACGACGAGATATTTGGAACCCCCGGAAAACCAGCCATTGCCCATCGCGACATCAAGACAAAGAATATATTGGTTAAGCGCAATGGCCAGTGCGCCATTGCTGATTTTGGGCTAGCGGTGAAGTACAACTCCGAACTTGATGTGATCCACATTGCGCAGAATCCACGTGTCGGAACGCGACGCTACATGGCTCCAGAGGTTCTTAGCCAGCAGCTGGATCCCAAGCAGTTCGAGGAGTTTAAGCGAGCGGATATGTACTCCGTGGGTCTGGTGCTGTGGGAGATGGCTCGTCGCTGCTACACACCTATTTCGGGCACTAAAACGACCACCTGCGAAGATTACGCCTTGCCCTATCACGATGTGGTACCGTCGGATCCCTCCTTCGAGGACATGCATGCCGTGGTGTGCGTTAAGGGCTTCCGGCCGCCAATACCGTTGCGCTGGCAGGAGGACGACGTCCTCGCCACCGTCTCCAAGATTATGGTGGAGTGTTGGCACCCAAATCCTACCGTCCGACTGACGGCCCTGCGCGTGAAGAAGACGCTGGGGCGACTGGAAACGGACTGCCTGATCGACATGCCCATAAAGCATATCGTCTAAGCATATTATCTATATCTGTAGCTATAGTCCCGTTCTAGGTTTGACCTATGTTGCATTTAGTTTTCTGTTTTCTTTCTGTTTTCGCTTCACCTTTTGTGAAGCCTCCTAGTTTGGTTCGTAATTATAAGTACATTAGTAGTATCCCGAAGAGGTGCCTATTTTACGATTACTTTAATCGCCGCACTGATTGTAAGCTATATGTTAGAGTTACGGCTAGCACATAAGATAAGTTAGGGCTAGACACTAAGACCGCGTTGCAAAAATCTTTGGTTAGAAAAATGCTTTAACTATTTGAGAAATACTTGAAAGAGAACTTGCGTTTGTATTTTGAAATGTACATAAGTTTGCGGACTAAAATCAATCAGAATCGAAATTTACTAATAGTAGTATATACTATATATTTTGTGCCAGCTTTTGAAGGCTTTAACGAGTGCGAGTGCGAGTTAAGCCGACATCCTAAGTCCCTATTTTTTCGACCCCTCCGAGGCCTCCGAGCCTCACCATGTTTGTATGTAGTTAATAACTAAAAAAAACCTTGCAGACTTGTGCAAGTGAATGCTGCCTTTGTAAAATCCACGGAATTAGTTGCCTTAAGACAGAGTGTAAAGACAGGAGCCCACAAACAGACGGTGATCCATCGAAGGAAGCCAAGCCTTAACCCTTCCTTCTTCCCTTGCATAGGAAAATATATATATTTATATTGAAAGGTATGTAGCCAGAGAAAGTGCACCTGTGTCGGTTCTTTTGTTTTGTGTAAATAGCATATATGTTTAAAGGCCGCTAACTATACAGATATATAGTATATATATTATATATTATCGTTATAAGCGATGCTGTAAATACTATATATGTATCTTTATCCTTATCTGTAACCATTTAACTTATCTCTTATCGTTCTTATCAAGTAACCTTGTTTAAGCTAAAAGTAGACAGTAGACGCTACCCTGTAAGAATATTGAGTAAACTATATACACTATATGGATATTTAAGCCGATCTTTCAGTTTTTTTGTTTCATTATTACTGCGCGCAGACCACAAGAACTAAAGTTTGTATTAAAGCGTTTAGTTAATTTATTTAAAAATAATAAAAAATTATTATTAAACCCAAAAGCTTGATCTGTGTTGGTTTTATATTGATGTTTTATTACTTTGTGTCAGCAAGAACGATTCTTTTAATCGCCAGTCATCATTTCCATGAATTCTGTGGTCAAAAATAAAGATGAATTTTAGAATAGAAATCAAATATATATTAAATGGTGCCAACCCACCGTCAAAGTCCACTGTTCCGGAGCCATCAGTGTCGATCTCAGCAATGATGCCGTCCAGGTCGCTGGAGGAGAGCTTGTCGTCCAGGGCGGCGAGGATTTCCTTGAGTGTGGAGGTGGTGATGTAACCGTTGCCCTCGCGATCGTACAAACGGAAGGCCTCCTTCAGCTCCTTCTGAATGGCCTCCGCGTCCTCCTCCTCAAGGAAATGGGCAGCGATGTTGCAGAAGCCGTCGAAATTCACTTTTCCAGTATCCTCCGGATCGTTCTCGTCAATCAGATCCTGCAGCTCGCTCTCCTCGAACATCTGACCCATGCTGTTCAGGATGGTCTTGAGCCGGAGGGTCTCGATGAAGCCCGTCTTTTGTGTGTCAAACATTTGGAATGCCTTGCGCATGATGTCCATCTTCTCGTCATCCTCCTGCAGTTACGAAAACGGACCCATAAAACACATTAGACACTTCACAAATTTCCACCATCGATTGCACAATCCCCCTCATAAATGAAAGACACCCGATAGATACCATTTTGTATCTGTATCTGTATCTGTATCTAGCTGCGCGACAATCTCAAAGGCGGACGAGTATCCCAATCTTCAATGCGTTCCAACTGCGTTGGCCTGCGGACGAGAACTAAACCGATCGCCTGGCCAAGATCATTATTTATAAACAACAAATTTCGGTTAGTGGAAGCGTCACTCATACGCAGCATACACCTAAGAAAAGGCGAAGGCATTGGCAGGGGCAGAGCCAGAGGCTGGGGCGGCGGTGGCATCTATGTACATCCAAATCTATCCTTCGGTTATTGTTGGTTTGGCTTTCGGCAAAGCACTTTATTAACAGCCATTGGAATGCGAGAACTGCCGGTGTTGGTGGTGGTGGAGGATGCGGAGACTGATTCTGGCCAGACGCTGATCTAAATCAGATCAAAGTGTTACAGGTGCACAGCCGATCGGCGGTAGGTGGTGGGTGATGGGTGGAATGGGTGTTTTGCTGGGGGTTCGGTGTCGGCTGATATCTAAGGTCAGAGCGTCGGGAGTACAGCGACGTCATTTCCATCATCTTTCCACCGATGGCAGCCGGAAAAACGAGCGCACAGCGCACGCCACAATTATGCAAAGAGCAGCATTCAGATACTTGTACATGGACACACAGATACTCATACATTAACAGATACAGATACATTTAGACTCCCTCGCATCCGCATCTGTATCTGTATCCGTAGCCGTATCCGTATGTGGGTGTGCGTGCCTGGTGTGTCGGTCACTCAGTCAGTCACTAAAAATCGACTATAAACGTCTTCACAATCAGTCACAAAATCAGCGCGATTTTCTCACGGTAATTGTATTTTTAGTACTTTATAGCAATTTTTGTCCATATGATCATGAGTGGGCCAGATACCGTCTCCGCTGGTTTCTGCCGATTCCACAGGCTCTTGGCTGCTACTGCTAGTTTTTAGTGTTGTGGTTAACCGTCGCGGTTTGCCCCACACGCCGACCCCCTTCTACACAGGAAGAAAAATAGAAAAGAAGACATCAATCGAATCTGGTTCCTGCCAAGTCAATAATTTCCACAACATTAAATACTGTGGTTCGAATTAATGACTAAGGGGTTTCATAATTAGACTTAGTCTACAATAAAGACTTACTGGCAATAACATTTGGGGTAATTCTTTTGCCACCTTATCAGGACTTAAAACCTTGTTAGTTCTCTCATATTTCTCCCGGTGTAACTACCTTCCCCCACTCGGAAACTCGCAAATTGTTTTCTGCGCAAAAATGTTGATTTGGTTTTATATTTTTGCTTTAAAACAAACAAACAGGCATTCAGGCTGGCAAATGGACATCAAGCAAGATGGACAGGTCAGTCGAGAGAACCGAAAGGGGTACGAGCATGGGTTTGGATAGTTCTGCCTTTGTGTCTCTGTATACAACCTTCCGACGGCGGACTTTTTGGCAAAGGCAGCCAGTAGCAGTGGCCAGGGGAGCAACTTTGATGGTCATTTGATTTTTATTATTTATGACAAAACGTGAAACACTTTTGGAATGTGCCGCCGGGTGGTGGGTGGGGTAATGGAGGTATGCTTTCGTTTTTTGGGTGGCGGGTAGCGGGTGGCCAATATAGACTGCGACACTAGAGTGCACTTATACACCGAAAGATCGATTGTTTTTGCATAATTCCCAAAATGTACGCTTTCTTGTATAAATAGCCCGAGTGGTGGCCACAGACGTGGCACTAGTTCTAATTCGGATGCTGACAGTTTGGTGGCATGAAATTTAAGGCAAGATTTACGACGTAATTACCACAACAAATTGTATGAGCCAGGAGCGAAGTCGTCTTGACTGTGCCAAAGCATTACTCTTAAAATGAAATTGATTTTCATAATTTTAGGGTTATAATTTTTTTTTTTTGCTTATTAAAAGGTTTATATGTTTCCTAAAATAAATTAATTATTCAAGCCCCACGTTGGGCCCCTTGAAAGAATGAATCCCGCATCAAAACCAATTACAAAATTGTTGCGCTTTCTTTTTCCGGATGGACGAAACGAAATTGATTAAAATAGTTCATGCCACGTAGAGCGTCTCCAGATGTGGTCAAAACTTTTAGATTCATTCAGAGAAACGGAAGCCATGTCTATTATTTGGTCTTTGCTTATTTTGATGGGTAAAGAACAAAAATTAAGACTTAACCCTTAATATTTTTTAAATCCTTTGACAGGCGTATTTGGCCTCAACTTGATAGCCGCCTATGACGATGAAGAGCCCAATTGCTTTCGACTTGAAAGCGATAAGTGTCCCAATGATAACATCACATTCTGGATTTACACGTAAGGAGTTCCTCATTTGGTTGGTAATAGAAATACTATAGGTTTAGTATCCCATAGCCCAAATATACCCAGGGGATCAAAATTATCATTTAAGAACCTAGGCTCGCTTCTTCCCGAAAAGCCTTTGAAGGTTCTGATACATGGCTTCAACGGAGGCCGCGATCAAACACCGAATGACCAGCTGCGTTCTTTGTTAATAGACCTATACTACAATGTGATTTCCGTGGACTATGCCAACCTGGCCAAGGAGCCGTGCTACTCCGAGGCGGTCCGTAATGCCCCAGTGGTGGGTCGATGCCTGGCCAGATTGCTGAGTACAAGTGTCTACAATCGTTTTGTGCGGCATGAGGATATTCATCTAATTGGCTTTGGTTTGGGGGCCCATGTGGCCGGATTTACTAGCAATTTTATGACAAGGCCAGTGAATCACATCACAGCCCTGGATCCTGCCAAGCCATTGTATATGGTCTCGGATACGAGCCAGAAACTGGATCGCGGCGATGCTAACTTCATCGATGTCATTCACACGGATGTGATGATGCTGGGTCTCCTAGAGGCGGTGGGTCATGCGGATTTCTATGTCAATATGGGCCTAAGCCAACCCCACTGTGGACCCCAGGAGAAGAGTAAAAATAGGTAATATGTTTTCTTCATATTTATCATTTAATTTATTTCAGTGGAAACCCATTATTGCTATCACAATCGCTCGGCGGCTTATTATGCCGAGTCTTTAAGATCACCCATCGGATTCTATGGCTATAACTGCCCTAGTTACAAGGATTTTGTAGCCCAAATCTGCAATCCTACGGATAATGTGGAGCTAATGGGATTACATGTCAGCCAACAGTAAGTACTTAGTTCTTATTTTTGTAACTTCTATACAGGAGGATCCATTATCAGGAGTGCTAGGGGTCGCTACTTCTTGGATACAAATAGTGAGCCTCCATATGCCATGGGCAAGAACTTTAATAAGCTGAGCCGCCAGGTGATGGGACGTACCTTCGTAAATGATGACATTATGAAGAAAATGTTTGGCATAGATAATTAGAAATGCTAATCTACAATGTGTAAATCATTGCATTCCAAATAAACGTGTACAACGTATATACAAAATATTCCAAAGGATTCTCTTGAGAAAGTTGAAAAATGTGTTGCATACTTTTAGGTTAGAAATGAAAGCAAAATCTGAAGCTTAAACTTTAGTTGTTTTCGATATTTATAAAAAATATTTCATATTTGCTTATACTATGAACTGAAAATATGTGTGTGCGTATATTTCTTTACCTGAAAGTTTCCCAATTTCGTTTAAAAATAGAAATTCTTTAACTCAATTTAAATGTTTTGTTGAGACATATTTTTTTGACGTGTTCAGGTAGGTTTTACTTTCAGTGGGCAATCAAGGAAGAGCAGGAGGAGGGGAGCCATGTCATCAACTCGTTGGGCCAGATGACAGATGCCAAGAAAAAGTTGCCGCCACTGGCTGAAAAACGAAACACGGCTACATATGCATATTTACATATATCGAAAGCAATTTCACGCGCCTTTGGCTCTGCATTCGAGACGAGAAACATAATGGATTTCTCGGTTGCGAGGGGCGGCGGACTAACGAAACTAACGCGGAACTAACAACGCTGAGCCAAAAAAAAACAAATGCCTGGCATTCCGTCGCCAAGAAGCGACGACAGCCGAGGATGCAGTTTGGACACGACTCCAAATCAAAGCAGGCGACGGCGAGTTTGATCGATAAAAGTCAAACTCGACTGTTTGGAGCGCCAACGTGGGGCTAATCAGAATCCCGATGAGTATGTAAGTAGTAAGAAGTAAACTGCTAAACAGAACGGAAACGGCAAAGGACACGGAAACATTACCTAGAATACGTATCGCTGATACGGACACAGCAAAGCAGAGGAGGCTACCACTATGGAGGAGCTTCAGGACGCCAGCATCCATCATATGACTGCCAAGGTCATTGCTGCCATCAAGAACACAAAATGCTACGAGCCCCTATTCAAGGAGCTGCAGCGTTTGGTCTGCAATCCCTCTGTGGATACCCAGGACATGCGCAACACCCTGGAGGACGCCATCAAGGGTGCCGGCCTGGAGACGGAGATCCGTAATATCGTCTATAATCTGGTCCGCAGTCGCCTCTCCAAGCCCGATGAGAAGACCCAGAACAGCAAACAAAACACGGTGGGTAGGCCTTGTTACTTTAAAAATCAATGGAATTTTTGTTTTTAACTTATTATTAGACAAGACATTTATAGAACAGTGCTCTTTGTTATTTCTTTCATTATTTAAATATATGTCTGTCTTTTGAAATTGTAAACCCTTAAGGGTTTGCCAAACATAATGATAATTTGATTTGTGAGTTTATTTTGAGTCTGCCTAAATGGAGGTGTCAACGAGTTCATCATCCTTATTAACTGTTAAAGTAGGCCAATTTCTTTGAAAAGGAATCTAATATTTCCATGAAATCCTATTAGAAACCCACCGTCAGCGATCCCCTTGGATACTTGAAAAGGGCGGGAGTACTTTGGGATCGGAGAGTGCGTAAGAGTCTGAATGCCATGTGTACCGAACTCAAGGTTCCCCTCCATGGCCAGCCCAGGATCAGTGCCGATAGAGAGGACTTTATGGCCAAGTGGAACGAGTTAAGCAACTACAATATGGGTAACAATAATTCAAGTACTTTAGAATAGGATTAACGTGAAAAGTTTTTCCCAGATTTGGCCAACTATAGACCGGTTTACGCACCCAAGGACTTGCTGGAAGTTCTTCTCTCTCTGAAAGGACCAGCAAAGACCACCGAAAACACAGAGTGAGTTTTTATTTGGTTTTTATTACTTATAATTATATTTATTAATTCCTCAGCCAAATCCCTCAATGGGAATTCTCACACATAGCCCTGCCAGTAAAAAACCTCTTCGAACTGAGGGCACATTATGCAGATCTTCTGCGCAGCGATAGTTATTTGGGTGTTCCCGATCTCACGGTCCAGTGTCAACGGATCCTGGAGGCCAGACATGCTCCGATGTGCCAGCAGTTCCTAAAGAAGGGCTGTACTCCAGCTCCCTACCGAGGAGCTCTCTGGGCCTCCGTACTGGACAGCAAGTTGCACGATTACGTAAGTTGCGAATCTGTTAAATATTAGAGAAAGGATTAGTTAAATAGGCTCCCCCAGGATATCGACTATTGGCAAAAACTGCGCAATTCCGTTTGGACCACGGATCATATTGTGGATAAGCTGGTGTTCAAGGACATCCAGCTCACCGCCTCCAACGACGATCAGTACTTCGTGTTCGAAGACGTGCTTTACCAGGTGCTGCTCTGTTTTTCCCGGGACACGGACATCGGCGGATGTGTGGATTACGAAGCTTTTCCGGTGAAGGGAAAGACTTACGAGGGCCCACCTTCGGGGGTGGTGCCCTTCCACGGCATCTGTATGTTTGCAGCCCCCTTCTGCTATTTGTACGACTCCCCTGTGAACCTTTACTATACCTTCCGTGCCTTCTATATCCGCTACTGCCATCGTCTCACCACGATCAACACGCATCCGCAGGGCATAGTCAGTTTGTGCCTGCTCTTTGAGAAGCTGCTCCAGACCTACGAACCGCAGCTTTGGTCACATTTCCGCGAGCTGCAAATTCAGCCGTAAGAAGGTCCTCGAAGCTTTACTTTTGAATCCTTAATAATCACTTTAATTTCTTCTAGACTGCGTGTCGTCTTCAAGTGGCTGATGCGCGCCTTCTCGGGGCATCTGCCCCCGGACCAACTTCTGGTGCTTTGGGATTTGGTAAGTATCCAACAAAGAGTTTAAATTTAGGAAAATCCGTTCATTTATAATTTCCAGATCCTCGGTTTTGATAGCCTTGAGATCCTGCCGCTCTTCGCCATTATAATCCTTAGTTTCCGGAAGGAAAGCATTATGCAAGTGGCCTCGCTGGACAGCATCGAAGCCATTCTGGCGGATCTTTCCTCCATCAAGGTGCTGCCTTTGGTCCAATTGGCCCTAAGTCGGGACTGAGGGAGAACTCTGTTTTTCTTGGTGGGTTTTACTGTAGTAACCAAATTAAAGTATTAGGGTGCAGAAATAAAATTGTGGCAGATGTTCAACATATATTTCTACATTGTTACCTAAATGTAAATCGCATAATTAATTAAAGTTTTTAAAGAAGCAGGAGAAATCATTTCCGCTCTACGAAATCCAGATGTATGCCACCTTTCAAGGCAGCCATAAAGTAGGTGTCATCGTACTGGTTATCCCTGCGGGTTTTGGGATTAACCTTGATTTCAAAGTTGCGCACAATCTCCACCAGAGCTGCTTTGATTTGGGTGAGGGCAAATCGCATTCCTGGACAGATGCGAGGACCATCTCCAAATCCGATGTAAACACCTTGGTCCCTGTACTTTTTGGTTCCTCCATTGACCTCCAGAAAGCGCTCGGGCTTAAAACTATGCGGGTCTTCAAAGTACTGAGGATCGTGGTAGAGGGCATTTGTTGGGAGGATCACCACATCGCCGGGATTTACTCTGACACTAACTCCATTTTTGTTGATAAAGTCATAGGGCTGGGTAACCAATTTTCGGGAAGCCAATCCAGGCGGGAAAATCCTCAAAGCCTCTGAAGAATTATGGTAAACATTTAGACACATTTTCAGCCGAACTTCGAACTTTAAAGAAAACTCACCATGAATACAGGCATCCATGTAGGGCAACTCACTTAGCTGCTCAAAGGTTAGTTCTTCCTTACCAATTTCTTCCCTCAGGTTATGCTGTTCCTTCGGATGGCGTCCCAGACACAGCAAAGTATGAGCCAAGACCTGAGCAGTGGTTTCAAATCCATCAGTCAGGAAAGTCATCGTGTGCGAAGTCAACTCCTTTACATTCAGTCCTCGTTTGTCCTGCATCTGCAACATATAGTTGAGGAAGTCCTCGCGCTGCTGGGGATTCTCCCGCCGCAATTTGATGCACTTCTGCATGAGATCGTAGAAGAATTCTTCAACGTCTTTGGCAAAGAGAGAAACTCTATAAAACTTCTGGATTGGAGGCCAGATGGTGGCCAATGCCATGTAGATAAAAAATCCCAAGGAATGTTCGAAGACGCGTTTAATCATGCCCACCACGGGTAAGGGGTTGTCCGTGAAATTCTGGGCCGAGATGCCCAGGACACAGTCTGAGACCACTTCCGTGGTGTAGCACAAGCAAAGATCCTTGGCATCCAAACCATCCGACGAGGCCATTCGTTGTTGTTTCTTAATATACTCTACGAGATTTTTACACACGCTTTGGGAGACCGGGTATGTGGCCTTGATCTGTTAAATAAATTGAAAATGTTCATTTGTTTATTGGGGTTTCAGCTTTGTTTCTCTCAACGGCTCGGGCTCTGCATATTAATTGATATTCTCGCAATGAAAAATGACGTCTCACCTTCAAAAACCAGTTTCTTTCTAAGTCTTACCCGATGTGCTGAGAGTCCGGGTGTGACTTCGGCACGCCTCTCCTTCCAGGCCTCGCCTTTTAGTATGAACGGATTGTTGGTCAAGATCTGGTCCACAGAATCGTCGGCCTAAAAATAATACTTTATTATTATTGTTATTATTGTAAACATCGCACTACCGTATCTACTTACAAATTTGCTCATTTCATTGTCATGGAAGCTGCGGAAGTCGTTCACAAAAACCTTGTGGACATATTCAGGATTTGTGATGAGAAGTTGTGGGATACGAGTATTGTAAACACCAACAACGTTATCGGTGTCCTTATACTGGCTAAAGTCAGAGTTTTATTTTCTGATATTATCATTCAAGGCATAAATATTTGAATACTTACTTGTAGATGTCATCGATGTCGTAGACCGGGTTTCGTTTTTGTGTAAACATGCTTGGAAAACTGCCCACAAAAGGCCATGTCTTTGCCTCGGGGATGCCCCGCTTCTTCCAATAGCCAAAGTTCCAAACTAGGAAGACATAGATCAAGGCCAGGAGTCCAACCACCAGAAACAATACCGTAGTAAGCAGACCCATAGCACAACCTCTCGCCAGTGGGGAGAAATACGAACTGAAGCTCGATGAGTCTCAACGCCAGTGATTTAAATTGAACTTGATGACAGTCAAGTGGATGAGCGGGAGGTCCACACACATTCACCAATAAACAGTTTCATCAAATTGCCGGCTAGCCACACTTCAAACCATCTGGCGATAGGAAAAACCGTTGTTATCAAGAACAATGATGGCTACATCTTTACTAATTATGCAATAGATTGTGATAAAAACCCACTAAATTGATACCCACCAATCGTTATATAAGTATGCTAATGCAATCTTATAGTTTCGAGTTCCTATTATGAAAAAAGGGGTTGAAATAATGGATTTAAGTTCTGTGTTTATCCTGACTAGCTTATTGATTTATTGGTTTATAGGAAAATTGAATGTTATTTCCAATAGATAATAATATATTATATATTTATTTGCGCTCCTTAATATCAAGCCAAATGCCTCCTTTTAAAGCAGCCATAAAATAAGTGTCATCGAATCGATTATCCTTGCGAGTTTTTGGGTTAACTTTAATGTCAAAGTTGCGAATTATTTCCACCAGAGCTGCTTTCAGTTGAGTTAGAGCGAATCTCATTCCTGCAGAAAATCAACGCATGTTATATTATCTAAACCCCATGAATTCTTCCAAATCAACTAACCTGGGCAAATACGGGGACCATCTCCGAAGCCAAAGTAAACGCCTTGATCTCTGTACTTTTTGGCTCCACCATTGCACTCCAAAAATCGTTCTGGCTTGAACTTTTCAGGATCTTCGAAGTACTGAGGGTCGTTTTGCAGGGAATTGACTGGAACAATCACCACGTCTCCCGGATATACCTTAACACTGACTCCAGTTTTGTTCACAAATTCATACGTCTCAGTTACCAGTTTCCTTGCGGCCATAACAGGCGGGAAAATACGCAGGGTTTCTGGAAATACTTTTGGTTAATATATCATCCATACATATTTTTTTAACTCTAACCATGTACACAGGCCTCAATATAGGGCAGTTCACTCAGTTCCTCGAAGGTCAGTAGCTTGGAGCCTACCTCATCCCTTAACTTTTGCATCGCCTCTGGATTACGGGCCAGCATCAAAAGAATGTGGGCCAGAGTTCCAGCCGTTGTCTCGAATCCGTCCGTAAGGAAGGTCATCGTATGTGAGGTCAACTCCATGGTCTCCAAACCTTTTTTCTCTTGGAGGTTTAGCATGTAGTTGAGGAAGTCCTCGCGTTGCTGCACTGGATTTTCTTTTCTTAATAGGATACATTTCTTCATAATGTCGAAAAAGAAGTTCTCAACATCTTTAGAGAAGAAGGGAACGGTATAGAACTTCCTGATTGGAGGCCACAGATTGGCGACTACTGCATAAAATATAAATCCAAATGACTGGTCGAAAACTCGTTTAATCATCGCAACCAGAGGCGTTGGGTTATCCGTAAAACTCTGGGCGGATATTCCCAGGACACAATCCGAGACCACCTCGGTGGTGTAGCACAGGCAAAGATCCTTGGCATTAAGCCCATCAGTGGTTGCCATCTTGATTTGTTTTTTAATATACTCCACAAACTTTTTGCACACATCTTGGGATACAGGATAGACGGCTTTGACCTTAGTATTATGTAAATGAATGAAATAAATCAGGTTCAAATCATACTAAAGCATCTTTAATCATTTTGTATTATTAGAAACTATACCAAATCAAAAGCATGTTAGTCAAGGCTTTTATTTCATATCAATAGTATTAATAGATTCGAATTGGCTACTGATAACCTATCAAAGGTTTGTAAAACATAATAAAACCAAAAAGTTATCAGCAACCCAGGGCGGTTTAATTTAAAACAAATAAAAATGTACTCGAATTTGTACTTACCCTGTTTGCTGAAAGCCCTGGCGTTACTTCGGCACGCCTTTCTTTCCACTCGTTTCCCATCAGGACAAAGGGATTGTTGGCCAAGATCTTGTCCACCTTTTTGTCAGTCTGCCAATAAATATGCAATAAGTTATAGCCACCTTAAGTTGCCAAATCTTTTACGATTACATACAAACAAACCCAACTCATTATCGTGGAAACTGCGAAAGTCGCTGGCGAATATTTTGTGAGCATATTCCGGTGTTGTGACCAGAAGTTGTGGGATTCTGGTATTGAACAAACCCACAATGTTGTCGGAGTCCTTGTATTGGCTAATAATAAACAGAGATAGCTTTATTTCTTAAAATAATTGCTAACTTACTTATAGATATCATCGACGTCATATACCATGTTCCGCTTCTGGGTGAATACACTGGGAAAACTGCCCACGAAAGGCCATGCCTTGGCAGATGGAATTCCCCGCTTCTTCCAATAGTTGAAGTTCCATGTCAAGAAGATGTAGACCAGGGCTATTAGCCCAACTAATCCTAACAAAATCGTTGTGACTGGACACATGACTGTTCGTCAACGAGAACGGAACGCGACTGAAGCTACATTGAGCAATTTCTGTGATTTAAATTAAACCAGATAGTCGTCAAGTACTTTATGTACAAGCAACCTTTAAAGCAGTAAATAAATTGATGAAATTGCACCCGCTACGCCACTTCTGATGTTTTATATCAAATGGCATTATCTGAATTTTCCATTCGGTGATAAGAGATGCTTACTTAATGAATAATAATCGATGGTTAGAGGCGATAAAATCTAATTAAAAGCGAATAAAAACATAGATTCCATGATAATGAAAAATGGAACAAACAAACAAACAAAATTGACATTAAGCTAAAATAATAATTTTATTTCTTTTTGGTAATTAACACCCAAAACATCTGATCCGGGAAGGTCTTATCAACCACACTATCAACACATTGAGAAAAAGATTGTATAAAGCTTTAATGTAAGCCACCCACGGGCCATAGGCTGTCGGTAAATCCCGAATGAAGCTTAACATTTGTTGATAGCTTAAAATAAATTAATATATAAATAAATATCAGTTCACAATTTTTGTTACGAAAGTATTAACTTGGTCAAAAAGGGTTTACAACTGGTCTTTACAGATAGCTTCGCTTTTAATTGGCAGACCCTGAAATTTTATACCTTTCTGAATATACCTTTTCAAAATGTGGCCAAACTAAATCTAAGCTGATTTTCGCAAATTTTTAAAGACCATCATGATATTTTGCAAAAATCGATGAAAATTGTTTTCTTCTACTTTTCCAATATTTTGATGCAGATTGAGAGGGAATGAATGGTATTCCTTATCAAAATCCGATGAAAAATGCATGAAATATTTGCAAAAGAGTGTCTCAAAACAATCAATTTGGGACAATGCCAATTTTCGAAAATTTTGAAAGGGGTACCATCATGATTTTTTCTAAAAATCGATGAAAATTTTTTTCTTCTACTTATCCAATATTTTGATGCAGATTGAGAGGGAATGAATGGTATTCCTTATCAAAATCCGATGAAAAATGCATGAAATATTTGCAAAAGAGTGTCTCAAAACAATCAATTTGGGACAATGCCAATTTTCGAAAATTTTGAAAGGGATAACATCATGATTTTTTCTAAAAATCGATGAAAATTTTTTTCTTCTACTTATCCAATATTTTGATGCAGATTGAGAGGGAATGAATTCCTGTTTCATAAATGGTATTCCTTTTCAAAATCCGATGAAAAATGTATAAAATATTTGCAAAAGAGTGTCTCAAAACAATCAATTTGGGACAATGCAAATTTGCGAAAATTTTGAAAGGGGTACCATCATGATTTTTTCTAAAAATCGATGAAAATTTTTTTCTTCTACTTATCCAATATTTTGATGCAGATTGAGAGGGAATGAATTCCTGTTTCATAAATGGTATTCCTTTTCAAAATCCGATGAAAAATGTATAAAATATTTGCAAAAGAGTGTCTCAAAACAATCAATTTGGGACAATGCCAATTTTCGAAAATTTTGAAAGGGATAACATCATGATTTTTTCTAAAAATCGATGAAAATTTTTTTCTTCTACTTATCCAATATTTTGATGCAGATTGAGAGGGAATGAATTCCTGTTTCATATATGGTATTCTTTATCAAAATCCGATGAAAAATGCATGAAATATTTGCAAAAGAGTGTCTCAAAACAATCAATTTGGGACAATGCCAATTTTCGAAAATTTTGAAAGGGGTACCATCATGATTTTTTCTAAAAATCGATGAAAATTTTTTTCTTCTACTTATCCAATATTTTGATGCAGATTGAGAGGGAATGAATTCCTGTTTCATAAATGGTATTCTTTATCAAAATCCGATGAAAAATGCATGAAATATTTGCAAAAGAGTGTCTCAAAACAATCAATTTGGGACAATGCCAATTTTCGAAAATTTTGAAAGGGGTACCATCATGATTTTTTCTAAAAATCGATGAAAATTTTTTTCTTCTACTTATCCAATATTTTGATGCAGATTGAGAGGGAATGAATTCCTGTTTCATAATTGGTATTCCTTATCAAAATCCGATGGAAAATGTATGAAATATTTGCAAAAGAGTGTCTCAAAACAATCAATTTGGGACAATGCCAATTTTCGAAAATTTTGAAAGGGGTACCATCATGATTTTTTCTAAAAATCGATGAAAATTTTTCTCTTCTACTTATCCAATATTTTGATGCAGATTGAGAGGGAATGAATTCCTGTTTCATAAATGGATGAAATATTAAAAATGCATGAAATATTTGCACAAGAGTGTCTCAAAACAATCAATTTGGGACAATGCCAATTTTCGAAAATTTTGAAAGGGGTAACATCACGAATTTTGGCAAAAATCGACAAAAATTTTGTATGTTCTATGTGTAATGAAGAAATTTTGATAAATTTTTAAAGTTAAGTTTGGAATCGGGGCTTCAGTCTCCTTCGACTAGCATCCAAATATCCTAAAAGTAGAACAAGAAAAATTTCGATCGATTTTTTGCGATTTTGGAAAGGGGTACCATCATGATTTTTTGCAAAAATCGGGTTAGTGCAACTTTGTCGATTTTCTGTTAGTTTTTTATGAATATTTTGGCCATTTCCCAACAGATTATGGAGCGGTATACCATTTTGGAACCAGTGCTTCATTTGCCGTGAATCTGCATCAAAAGATCTGGAAAGTAGAACGAAAAAAATTTCGATCGATTTTTTAAGATTTTGGAAAGGGGTACCATCATGATTCTTTGCAAAAATCGGGTAGGTTTGATTTTGTCGATTTTCTGTTAGTTTTTTATGAATATTTTGGCCATTTCCTAACAGATTTCGGAACGGTATATCATTTTGGAACCAGCGCTTCAGTTGCCGCCAATTTGCATCAAAAGATCTGGAAAATAGAACAAAAAATATTTCGATCGATTTTTTGCGATTTTGATTTTTTGCAAAAATCGGGTAGGTTTGATTTTGTCGATTTTCTGTTCGTTTTTTATGAATATTTTGGCCATTTCCCAACAGATTTCGGAATGGTATACCATTTTGCAACCAGCACTTCAGTTGCCGTCAATCTGCATCAAAAGATCTGGAAAATAGAACAAAAAATATTTCGATCGATTTTTTGCGATTTTGGAAAGGGGTACCATCATGATTTTTTGCAAAAATCGGGTAGGTTTGATTTTGTCGATTTTCTGTTAGTTTTTTATGAATATTTTGGCAATTTCCCAACAGATTTCGGAACGGTATATCATTTTGGAACCAGCGCTTCAGTTGCCGCGAATTTGCATCAAAAGATCTGGAAAATAGAACAAAAAATATTTCGATCGATTTTTTGCGATTTTGGAAAGGGGTACCATCATGATTTTTTGCAAAAATCGGGTAGGTTTGATTTTGTCGATTTTCTGTTAGTTTTTTATGAATATTTTGGCCATTTCCCAACAGATTTCGGAACGGTATATCATTTTGGAACCAGCGCTTCAGTTGCCTCCAATTTGCATCAAAAGATCTGGAAAATAGAACAAAAAATATTTCGATCGATTTTTTGCGATTTTGATTTTTTGCAAAAATCGGGTAGGTTTGATTTTGTCGATTTTCTGTTCGTTTTTTATGAATATTTTGGCCATTTCCCAACAGATTTCGGAATGGTATACCATTTTGCAACCAGCACTTCAGTTGCCGTCAATCTGCATCAAAAGATCTGGAAAATAGAACAAAAAATATTTCGATCGATTTTTTGCGATTTTGGAAAGGGGTACCATCATGATTT
This sequence comes from Drosophila vallismaia, assembly GCA_035047325.1. NCBI lineage: Eukaryota > Metazoa > Arthropoda > Insecta > Diptera > Drosophilidae > Drosophila > Drosophila vallismaia. The sequence continues at coordinate 17,974,606 of JAWNPU010000090.1, read as the reverse complement.
TTTGCAAAAATCGGGTAGGTTTGATTTTGTCGATTTTCTGTTAGTTTTTTATGAATATTTTGGCAATTTCCCAACAGATTTCGGAACGGTATATCATTTTGGAACCAGCGCTTCAGTTGCCGCGAATTTGCATCAAAAGATCTGGAAAATAGAACAAAAAATATTTCGATCGATTTTTTGCGATTTTGGAAAGGGGTACCATCATGATTTTTTGCAAAAATCGGGTAGGTTTGATTTTGTCGATTTTCTGTTCGTTTTTTATGAATATTTTGGCCATTTCCCAACAGATTTCGGAATGGTATACCATTTTGCAACCAGCACTTCAGTTGCCGTCAATCTGCATCAAAAGATCTGGAAAGTAGAACGGAAAAAATTTCGATCGATTTTTTGCGATTTTGGAAAGGGGTACCATCATGATTTTTTGCAAAAATCAGGTTAGTGCAACTTTGTCGATTTTCTGTTAGTTTTTTATGAATATTTTGGCCATTTCCCAACAGATTTCGGAACGGTATACCATTTTGGAACCACCGCTTCATTTGCCGTGAATCTGCAGCAAAAGCTCTTCAAAACCGAAGGAAAAAAATGTAACTTATTTTTTGATAACTTTGAAAGGGAAATTTTTGAAATTCGACTCTGTAGTTTTATCGATTTTCTCTAATTTTTTTTACGGTATTTTGGTCTTTTCGCAACAGATTTTGGAATGGAATGTCATTTTGAAGTCAGAACTTCATTCTGCGTCGAATCCCTTTTTAAATCGCTTGAGAATTGGGAAGGGAATTTGTTAAAAAACATCGAATTTTTGACTAAAAACGGCTTCCCCAGATCCGTACCTGGAGCATCTGATCAGCACCAGAAGCACCTCTGGCAGCACCTAGCAGCACTGGAACCGCAGGGCAGCACCTGGATCAGTTGTATCAGCACCTAAAGCATCGGAGCGGCACCAGAAACACCTTCTGCAGCACCTGGAGCAACCGTAGGAGATCCTGGAGCACCTGTATCAGCACCTGGAGCTTTTGGAGCGTCAGACCAGCAACTGGAGAACCGTATTTTGTATTTAATTTCCCATATTTTAAGCAATTTCCTATGTAAATACATGTATATTTATATTTAAGCACGTTTTCTTGAAAATAAAGCTCACAGTTTACACCAATTTTCCGAGTTTTCTTTTATTTTCCAGGTTTTCCCCGAATTTTCCCGACTTTCCCACCTTCCCGAGTTTTCCGAATTTTCCTGAATTTTCCTGAATTTTCCTGAATTTTCCCGAATTTTTCTGAATTTTCCCGAATTTTCCTGAATTTTCCCGAATTTTCCTGAATTTTTCAGAATTTTTCAGAATTTTCCTGAATTTTCCAGATTTTTCCTGAATTTTTCAGAATTTTCCTGCATTTTTCACAATTTTTCAGAATTTTCCTGAATATTTTAAAATTTTAAAAACCCTAAAATCGCCCTCCGCCACTTCTGAAGTACCAGGCGAACAGAAATCAGCAGAAGGTGGATGCTGAATTTTTAAAATTTGGCGGGAAAAAATTTGAATTTGAAAAAAAATACCAAAAAAATTTAACGGAAAAATACCAAAAAATGTAACGAAAAAATACCAGATTTAAATTTTTTTTGGTATTTTTCCGTTACGTTTTTGGTATTTTTTCCGTTAAAATTTTTTTGGTATTTTTTTAAATTTCCCGCCAAATTTTAAAAATTCGGCATCCACCTTCTGCTGATTTCTGTTCGCCTGGTACTTCAGAAGTGGCGGAGGGCGATTTTGGGTTTTTTTTTTTAATTTTTTGAAATTCAGGAAAAATAAGGAATGTTCTGGAAAAATTCAGGAAAATTCAGGAAAATTCAGGAAAATTCGGGAAAAATCGGCAAAAATTTGTAAAACACAAAAAAATGAGGAAAATTCGTCTAACTTCATGAAAATTCAGGAAAATTCTAAAAATTTTCCCGATTACTGATGGCCAGAATTTTCCTGAATTTTCATGAATTTCCACGAATTTTCATGAATTTCCACGAATTTTCCTAATTTTTTCTGAATTTTCCCGCATTTTCCTAAATTTGTATAAATTTAAAAAATCCAAAAATCGCCCTCTGCCACCTCTGAAGTACCAGGCGAACAGAAATCAGCAGAAGGTGGATGCAAAAATTAAAATGTTGCATACTTTTGTGCGTTTTAATAAAAGACCACTACACATTTTAATACTTATTTTTGCAAAAAATTAAATGCTGCATACTTTTTGGATGCGAATTTCTGAGCTTTTTAAATTTAAGAACTTCGCATCCAAAAAGTATGCAACATTTAAATTTTTTCAAAAATAAGTATTAAATTGTGTAGTGGTCTTTTGCAAAAATTTAAATGTTGCATACTTTTTGGATGCGAATTTCTGAGGTTTTTAAATTTAAGAACTTCGCATCCAAAAATTATGCAACATTTAATTTTTTGCAAAAATAAGTATTAAATTGTGTAGTGGTCTTTTGCAAAAATTTAAATGTTGCATACTTTTTCGATGCGAATTTCTGAGGTTTTTAAATTTAATAACTTCGCATCCAAAAAGTATGCAACATTTAAATTTTTGCAAAAATAAGTTTTAAATTGTGTAGTGGTCTTTTGCAAAAATTTAAATGTTGCATACTTTTTGGATGCGAATTTCTGAGCTTTTTAAATTTAAGAACTTCGCATCCAAAAAGTATGCAACATTTAAATTTTTGCAAAAATAAGTATTAAATTGTGTAGTGGTCTTTTAGTCCTTTATTTAAAAAGCTCAAAAAAGTATGCAACATTCTAATTTTTGCAAATATAAGTATTAAAATGTGTAGTGGTCTTTTATTAAAACGCACAAAAGTATGCAACATTTTAATTTTTGCATCCACCTTCTGCTGATTTCTGTTCGCCTGGTACTTCAGAGGTGGCAGAGGGCGATTTTTGGATTTTTTAAATTTATACAAATTTAGGAAAATGCGGGAAAATTCAGAATAAATTAGGAAAATTCGTGGAAATTCATGAAAATTCAGGAAAATTCTGGCCATCAGGAATCGGGAAAATTTTTTGAATTTTCCTGAATTTTCATGAAGTTAGACGAATTTTCCTCATTTTTTTTTTGTGTTTTACAAATTTTTGCCGATTTTTCCCGAATTTTCCTGAATTTTCCTGAATTTTCCTGAATTTTTCCAGAACATTCCTTATTTTTCCTGAATTTCAAAAAATTAAAAAAAAAACCCAAAATCGCCCTCCGCCACTTCTGAAGTACTAGGCGAACAGAAATCAGCAGAAGGTGGATGACGAATTTTTAAATTTTGGCGGGAAATTTGAAAAAAATACCAAAAAATGTTTAACGGAAAAATACCAAAAAATGTAACGAAAAAATACCAGATTTAAAAATTTTTTGGTATTTTTTCGTTACATTTTTTGGTATTTTTCCGTTAAAATTTTTTTGGTATTTTTTTCAAATTAAAATTTTTTCCCGCCAAATTTCAAAAATTCGTCATCCACCTTCTGCTGATTTCTGTTCGCCTGGTACTTCAGAAGTGGCGGAGGTCGATTTTTGGATTTTTAAAATTCTTAAATTTCCCGACTTTCCCCCAGTTTTCCATGGTTTGCAGAGTTTTTCCAATTTTCCGAATTTCCCTGAGTTTTCCTTAATTTTCCTGAATTTCCTGGATTTTTCCGTAATTTTCCGGATTTCTAAAAATCGCCCTGCGCCACTTCTGAAGTACCAGGCGAACAGAAATCAGCAGAAGGTGGATGCCAAAATTTTAATTTTTGGCGGGAATCCGATAAAATTTGAATTTGAAATTTTGGCATCTGGTATTTGGTTTTTGAATTTAACCGCCATCTGGGATAAATTCGGAAAATGTTCAGGAAAAATCCGGAAAATTTCGGAAAAATCCAGGAAATTCAGGAAAATTCGGGAAAATTCAGGAAAACTCAGGGAAATTCGGAAAATTGGAAAAACTCTGAAAATCGTGGAAAATTGGGGGAAAGTCGGGAAATTTGAGAATTTTAAAAATCGACCTCCGCCACTTCTGAAGTACCAGGCGAACAGAAATCAGCAGAAGGTGGATGCAAAAATTTAAATTTTGCATCCACTTTTTTGAGCTTTTTAAATAAAAGACCACTACACATTTAATACTTATTTTTTCAAAAATTTAAGTGTTGCATACTTTTTTGAACTTTTTAAATTTAAGAATTAAAAACTGCAGCTTATCATTCTTTCCTCTAAAAAAAAGTATATACTTTTTTACTTCTAATAAAAACATTGGCTAAAATTACAGTTTGGTTATCCCGCTTTCCATCTAGATTTCAATCTCTTAATTGATTCGATTAAAAAAAAGCACAACCAACGTTTAATATTTTTTAAATTTTTCTTTAATAATCATAATGCATATAAAGGTACAGTTGTTCACAAGAAAGGAAATCTTAAAATGCTACATAAATTATATAAACTTGATAACGTCTCATTTTTATAACCAGATAGAAGCTGCAAATTACACAAATTTAACATTTAAATCAAACTTAATTAGATACGTAATAAATCGCATAGGACTAATAAATAAATGTATGTATTTCTCAATAATTGCTCAAGCGTTAAATAATAAAAAATAGTATTAATAAACAATTTGGATAAGTATAAGGCAAATATAATTAGGATTATCAAAAAATATTAACAACAAAATAGGTTTCTTCACTGGATGGACTTTAGCCACTTTTCTATTTGCAGATTGCATTTTTACGATTTTTTTCAAGAATTTTTCTTTTTCTTTTATAATATAATATTTATTTCATTTTGTATACGCATTTTACATTTTTTCTTTATATAGAAAATTTGTTGGTTGGTTTAGCACCGGCATAGGACACTTGCTTCGTTTTGTTCAATGCTCGTGGGACGCACGCTTGCCGCTTCTGGAGAGGATCGGACACCAATGGCTAGGACGGGTCAATGTCTATTGGTAATTTGGAAATGAGTTTCAGGAATGCTTGAAATGTCTAACCACCGCTGCCGTGTTGATGTTTAAGGATCGAAATAGTTCAAAGTGACCTGTGGCGGGTGCACTTTATGTGTTTCTTTTCCTGCCCCTGGCCGTGGGAGAGAGCTTGGCCAAGGAAGAATCTATCCTTTGGCAGTGGTCGCTTTAAGGGCCAGAGTATAAAAGTTATTCAATGGCGATTACGATCTGCTTCACCTTGAAATTGGGAGAAAGGCAAGCAACTGGCAAGTTCCATTGATTAACGATTAGATCTCCAGCTATTCGGTCTATGTGGGTCATGATTTGTCTTGGGATTTGTTCGCAGCTCTAGCCAATTGATGGCAGCAAGAATTTGTGTTAGGGTCCTGCAAAAATGTTCCACGAAATTTGTAAGACCCCAACACTCTCCCCTGCTGCAAGTCCTCTTTGAAGGGAATCGTGCGTTTATGAGTTAAATTTTCGTGTGCGTAATTTGATTTCGTATTAGCTTAATTTTTTTCTTTATATACAAAATGTTTGGGTTCTATATAGTTTGTTTTTTTTTGTTTTTCTTTTTGTTTTTAGGATCATATATGTGGGTATATATGATTATATAAATGGTTTGCTGTGCAAATATATATGTATAATGTATATATCGTTTTACAAAAGGGTTTCGTTACTTGTCGTTAGTTTTGCATAGTTATTGATCTTCATTCAATATTTTAAGTGTTTCATGTTCGGCTCGTCGAGTCTTGTCAGTAGGTTGGTTATATACAAATCTTTTTGTTTCTTTTCTGTTTTATCAATGCCTCTAGCTATCGGATCTCTATAAAATTACATACAACTACAAATTTACAACGATTTCAATTCATTTATCAATTTTTTTTCGAACGCACTTGTGTGCGAGGATTTTTACAGGAATTTTGCATACAAAAAGGCATTTTCAATTAAGGGTTTTCTTCTCACACTACACTACTGTTAGGTATTCTTGTTTCTTGTTGGGTTTCTTGACTTTCATCTTGATCTACACTTTGCACTAATCCAATGGCAACTCGACAGCTTGGGGATCTATTTTGGGTGTTTCTTTATTTTGGGTATATATCTTAGGTCGGCGGAGGTCCGTGGGGGTACGACAACATCGGCTCCAGACTGCGGGCGAAGGTGTTCGAGAACATACAGGTGTAGTCCTCACCGTGGGGCACCAGAGTGGCCACACCCAAGAGCAGCAGCATGAGAGCCTGAATGGGCAGGGAGGCACGGGCAACGCGGCCTAGGAAGCGAGCACCGCGTGCCAGAACCGTGGTATTGATGACATCGCCATCGACAGCATCGCCATCGATGTTGCTGTGGACACAGAAAGTCAATTAGTTTTGGATCAAAAAATATACTTATCGGTGAACAAAATACTACAGCTACAAAGGGGCAATCTATGTGCTCGTTTGAATCATAACTTTAAGGTGCACAAGATACCGAAACTAAAATTAAACAATCTTCTATGGATATTTACTTTGCATTTTCTGTGTTGGGTGCGGCGGCCTGCATAGAAGAGGTTGATAATGTAGTATTATCCAAAAGCTAGAATTGCGTTAAAGAAAAAGAAGGAAAAACGAAAATAAATAAATAAAAAATACAAATCATAATTCATTTTTATAGATTTTCTCATCGATCTGCCAATTGGGTTCACTTACTTTTGGTGCGCTCACAAATCAACAAATAAAATCAATATATATCAGGACATTTCTTAAGGACAGCTCCCAACGGGAACCAATATTTGACAAAATATTAAAAAAGAAACATCGACTTACCTCACTCGACAACATATGGAGGGGCACGCCAAGATTGTCGCCCTCGTATCCGAGGACGGCGCCCAGTTTGACGATATAGATACCAGAGAGACGACGCAGAGATTGGAGGCGCAGCCGGAGATCGGTCAACCTAGAAAGGGTTCTGGAGCATTTAAAACATTTGCAAGGGCTCTTGTTGGTGTCAGTTTGGATGAGGGGTTAGAATGGGCGGACGAAAGAATTTTGAGTACCAAAAAATACAACACAAAATAATATATGCAACAAAAAAGAACAACACAAATATGTGTTAAGGCAAAAACAAATGTTCGGATCGATACGATTTGTAATTGAGAAAATAAATTTCACAAAAACTACATACCATTCATGTGTAACTTATTGTATTGTAAGGAGAGTATAGTTGAAGTGACAAAAAGTGGAGCTGTCTCAAGCGACAGTTTTAGTAAAATTTTGATAGATCATAGAGTATAAATTTGTACGAAAAAGTTTTTGTTTGAATAATAATTTAGAGTGTTAAAAAATAAAGCAATAAATTCCAAAAAATTTGATCATTTTAATGGAGAAAGCAAATGGTGAAGAGTAGGAAAGTTTATATCAAGTGTCTACGATATTTCTACGTTTCTTGATTAGGAAGTTTATTTCTCTACAAGGAAATTCAACAAAATCAAATTGAAAAGTTGGATAACAAATATAGAAAAATCAAAGATACTAAGGAACCAATATAATTAAACTAATAAGGTCTAATTAAATTGTCGCCCAACTAACTAGATCCCTTCTTTCCATTTCCCTATAATTTCTCTCCAAGCTCAAGGCACCCCGAATCATTTCGTTCCGCCCTCGGAACTGGAAACCTCGAACACTTACCTCTCGTAGGTGTGCTGAGACTGCTCCTCGGAGCCTTCAACGGCGCGAAGAAGCTGGTCAGCTGCATCTTGCAGGCTCACTACACGGGGTTCGCATCTTTCCAGTTCGGCACGTAGATCCTTGAACTTCTTGAACTTGGTCTCAAGGACAGAACGCTCCTCGGTGAGATCGACGGGCTCGGAGGCCTTGATGTTCTGCTCGGTTCGCTGCAGCCAATCCACCAGCTCATCGATTGTCTGATGGAACTCGCTGTTGCCCATGAGAGCCGTCTGCAGCAGTCCCTGCCACTTGGTGGCATTGATGCACACATTGTTCCAGCGCTCGTTGTCAGCCTCCAAGCGGGAACGCAGCTGTCGCGCCTTCTCGGTGTCCAGAGTATGGGTGGCCAGATGGTCACCGACCACATTCAGGGATGAGATGATCGACTTGTGGCTCTCGAGGTCCAGCAGGAACTCGCGGTGGTCCTGGGTGACATCTTCGAGTAGCTCGATATTGGAGGGGGGAGATGTTTGGGCCTTCTGGGTGCTCTCGGCGAACTGCAGCCATTGTTCGAGGCGCCACAGATCGTTGTCAATCTGCTGCCAATTGCGCTGCGTGCAGAGCGGACACGTTAACCGGCCGACCTCGCTAAAAGGGTTAAAGAGTTAATTAGTAAGGAAGGGTAATGTAGGAACCTAATACCACAACCATTTTTAAAAACTATATTTGTTAGCTTAAGCTGTTTCTATCGGATATCTTCGACAATTATTCTAAAAGCAGCAGCTTAAACTTTTGGGCATGAAGATCCACACCTCCTTGCTGTGCTCCACCCTGGAGTCTGGCAGCCATTGGTGATCCGCTACCAGCTTTTGTCTAGTGGAAACCACACAGAACACAAAGGGTGTCACTCAGCAGGAGGGATGGTGGTAATCACAGCCCATCGGTTAGTTAATCTGGCCAGGTAAAAACACTTACTGTATGCAGTTGTACTTGTAGGAAGCAGGTAGGTGGCACCTGGAGTATCGTCATGAATGCGCAGGTTTGAGTTAGGCGTAGGTATTTTTTTGTGTGTATTATGCGTATGTGGGTGTGTGACAGATAAGGTCGAGAAATAGGCAACAGCAACAAATAGGAAATGGAAGCAATAAAACAATTTGTTAGTCAAATAACAAAACCCAAACACCAACATCAACAGAAATCGGTGAACCGAATTATTTACAATGCTTGCCAAGTCAAGAGGATATTGAAAGAATCAATCTTTTGTAGTTGAACACAAGTCATCTGTTATAATATGATGGACTATACAGGATGCCGTTCATCTTTGATTACTTTGGGAGCATTTGAGACACATATCGGATTGAAAATTCTGAAACATGCCACTTTGGCTCCAAACCTTTGATTTGGCAAGACTTCAAAAACACATATATGGTAAAACTTAAAAAAAACTAATTAAGACCTTGTCCTACCTTGCATTCTGATCGTGCTGCTGTCGCGCCTTCCACTGCGACTGCAGTGTGTCATAGCGCAACGTGAGCTCTGCAACGGTGTCCACCTGGGCCGCCTGGTTGTCAGCCTGGCACTCGGTAAGCAGCAGTTGGCTCAGATGCTTCACCAGCTCTGTGGAGGACTGGGCGCTGCTCAGCAGCTTGGCGATCTTCTGGGGACCCGGCTTGCGAGTCTTGTCTGCCACAGTTCGCTGCAGCTCGTCGAGATTGGCCTGGCATTCTGTGATGGCTGTCTGGAGCTCCATGATGTAGGCATCCTTGGCGGTGATGGAGGTTTCTCGTTGCATTTGCTGGGTCTGACGCAGTTTCCTTTGGGACAGCGTGTTCACTTGGATGGCGGCATTGGCATATTCCGTTACGGGAACCGCAGCTGCGGCGGCTGCCTGAGCCGCCCGGGTCACCCAACTGGTCTTGAGGGTAACGATCCTGGTTTGAACGGTTTGCCAGAGAGTTGTGTAGGCGGTGATGAGTTCTAGGAGTTGCTTCAGTTGCGGCTGTTGCTTGGTCCTTGACTTGGCCTCCTGGGCCAGGCTATCGGCCTGCTGGACCTGATTTTGGGCATCCTGCAGCTTTTTCTCCAGGCTCTCCAGTCGCTGAATCACCAATTTGGGGTCCGCCTTGGAGTTCTGCTGATCCTCCAGGCTGGGCAGCTGCTCGAGCTGCTTTTGAATGGCATTCAGGGAACTGGTGGCCTCCAGCTGTGCATTGTTGAATTCTCGCAATATCTTCGCATCCTTGTCGATGGCATCCAGAAGGGCTTGGCAGCGTGGGATCAACTGTCGCCACATGCTGACCATCACCTTTGTGGGAAGAGTTAGCTTCTGGATGTTCTCCGGCTCAACGCCGGCACTCATCGTCAGCTTGGCATAAATCTGCTCCAGCTGACGGAGATTCACCGACTGGCTTTCCAGCTCCTCCAGTTTGGACTTTAGCTCCTTTTGGCGATCCTCCAACTTGCGCTTGCTGTGGGATTTGTGGTCTCTTTCGTAGCCACTCAGTTGGCTCTCCTGCTTGCCCAGCCAGTTTTTGTGCTCGGCTGTTAGCTTGATGAGCTGTTGGAGCAGGTTCCAAATGGTCAGGATGCGCTGCTTGCGCTCCGCCGACTGATTGCACACATTCTTCCAGCGCTGCTCGAGATTTTGGGCGGAGATGGCCAGTCCCGAGGTGTTCACCTGCGTGCGCCAGCTGTCCGCATCATTCAGCAGCATCTCAACGAGATTCAGCACCTCGCCCACATTGCTGCTGTGATGTTCAATGGAACGCTGGATCTGCTCGTGCTCCTTCAGCTTGGCCTCTATCACATTGGGGGTGTAGCTTTCGAAACTCAGGGGCTTGTCCAGCTGGGACTCTACCTCGAAGAGCCAGGCGCGAATCAGGGCTATGCGCTCCTCTAGGCGGAGCAGCGTCATCTTTAGCTCCCCGATCTTGGTGGCCTTCTGCTTGCACAGGTACTTCAACCGCTGCCAGCGGTCAATGAGGGCATCGCTCTGCTGTTGCACCTGGGACCGGACTTCCGGCTCAGAGTAGAGGGTAAGCAGCTCCCGGCCGGTGGACAGAAGCCACTCGCGCTCCTTGTCTCGCAGCTGCAGCTCGGAGTTTACTTGCTGCTCCAGCTGCTTGGCCGCCTGCTCGGGATTCGCCATGGCTGCCACATCCGCGTCCTTTTCCACTCGCTGTTCCAATCGCAGCAGCCACTGGGAGATGCGTTCGTATCTGATTTGGTAGTTGGAAAGCAGGGATAGCCGCTCCTCGATCGAGTTGATCAGGTTGGCCAGTTGGTAGTCCAGATCAGCGTGCTGCTGCCAGAGCAGCCAGTTGCGCTGGCGAATGGTCTTCATATCGTGCGGGCTGATGCACTCCTTGAGCTCTTCCTGGGTGACAGTAAGTCCCTCAAGGGCTGGCACTTGAGCACCCAGCTGAACGCGCTGGGAGCGCAAAGCTCCCAAGAGCTGCTCAATGGCCGCCGGCTGAGTCGGCAGGGATTCGCTGCTGTTGGCCTCCAGAAGCTGTTGGGCTGCTCCGAATTCCTTCTGCAATTGCTGCACCCTCTGCTCGTAGCTTTCAGATAGCTGGGTGATGCGCTGCAGGAATCCTTGCCAGGTTTTCAGGGCGGCGCGAAGGTTTCCAATTCGCTGGCCAATGCTGGCCTGCTCCATACGCATGGCAGTGGCCAGGGCATCATCGCAGTGACGGGAGAGCTCCTGCTGCTGTTCCTGCAAAGCCTTGCTTTGCTGTTCTCCTTGGTCCAGTTGCTGGAGCATTGCATCCAGGCGGTTCTTCAGGTGGGGCACTCGCTTAAGGTGGATGTACCTCAACTGAAGGGCATTTCGCTCCGCCTCCCGCTGACGCAGCCAGTCCAAAAGCGCGGCCAGCTGCTGGCGATAGGCATTCCAGCCACTCACCCGGTGCTCCAGTTCGCCATTGCGCTGCATGATCCTCGAGAGGGTCTCATTGTGGAGATTGGTCAGAGCCTTGTATTGCTCGGAAAGCTCCGATTCCAATGGCGTCTCCGAAAGCACGCTCTGCTGCGAAATCAGCAGGTTCTGGTGGATGGCACACAGCTGCTGTTGCTCGCGCAGGCTGCCGTAGTCCTCGGGTATGGCGCAGGACAGGAATGACTGCACGTGCTGCAGGTATTGGCGCCACAAACGCAACGCCTCCGAGCTATTCTGGCTGCGGGCGAGGCGTGTGGAGAGGCGATGGTACTCCTGGAAGGTGTCCTGGAAGATCTTCTGCCAAAGGGCCAAAACCTCCAGAATGCCATCGTCATCGGGGCCGGCCACTGAAGGCGCCACTTCATTGTTTTGCTGGCGCTCTTTCAGCTGACGCAGCTGCTCCTCCGTGCGGGCCAAGGTCTGGAGATGGGCTCTCAGGGCGGCCAATTGCTCCTCGCTTTCTCTGGGATTTTGTGGCGGCTCACGGGAAATATCCTAAAAGGAGTTAAAGAGATAATTTATGATTTTAGATTTATTTTAATCCAGGTGTTGCTAATTGGCCTGACCCTAATATGGCTGCTTTGGTTATGTTTGGTCTCCAGTTACCGCTCGTCGTCCGTCTGTCTGGCCAACTGCATGGCTTCACAAAACACAATAGCCACGAGCCAATGCAACTCTTTCCGCCAACTGGCAATGACCTCATGCCAAACGACACGCGTTTGGTTCTGCCCAACTTCAATTGTCGGAAGTGTTGAGGGCGGAAGAGGGACCGAATGGTTGGAGTAGGGGATGGGCTTGGTAATGGAGGTGGAATGGCATGTGCCATGCAAATGAGCCCACAGTGGTTTAAAGTGCTTTTATAAAAAAATGCTATTTACATGGCTTTTATATATTTTCTCCTTTTTCGAGTTTAACCAGATCTTCCAAACAGATTATTTGATTAAGAAATTCTGTTTTATGAAGCCAACTAAAATAATAGGTGTTTGCAAGTAATAATAATTGCTTCTATTCATTAAATATTTATCATAATTAAATAGTGTCGTTCTAATGGTCTAAAAAGACAATAACCACCCCTGCAATCAATAATGAGTGAAATAGTCCATTGGTTGGGCTGGGACCAATGTATGTGGGGGCCGTCAGACGGTTGGTGTAAACAAAAAGTTTTTCAACTTTTAACCCACTTAAAATAGCATGTCCTTCGTATTGGATTAACCACAAACAACAACTACAAAACAACACAAAATTGGTAGCCGGCAAGTGTGGGAATTTCCGCACACCAAACCCACACTAAATTATGCAAATATCCCGCCATTATAATCGATAGGTGGCACAGTTAGAGGTTTCTATATTTTCATAATTTACCCCCTGGACTGGACTCACCTGCTGCACATTGCTGAAGTAAGCCTTGGCCAGTGTCACCTCCTTGTCGAGCTCCTTGCGCTCCTTGTCCTGCGATTCGGCCACGTTGGCCAATGTCGTGATGGCCTCCTTGCACTCGGCCAACCTCTGGCCCAGTGCGTCCAGTTCGCCCTGCATCAGGGCAGAGGCATCTAGGCCCACATCGGCGGCGATCTTGGCCACAATGTCGCGCAGCTCCAAGATTCGGTCATTCTGGATGTTGAGGTTGTCTTGGCAAGCCTGTGTGAAAAGAATGTGGATGGAAATGTAAAAATCGAGTCTACTAATGAACCTCAAGGCCTGGGCAATCATAACCACTCAATTAGCAGAGACATGTATTTTTCCCCAAATACAGAAAAACCTGAAACGGGTTAGAAAAAATCATAGATAACCATTCCAAATATGTTCGTTGACTATTATAATATTAGACAACCAAGAAGAATACATAGAATTTGTTTTTCTCTTTAAGAAGTATATACAAGTATAACAAGTCATCATCTAAATATGCCCCTTTACAATATAATTAAAAACTCCAAAATTTTAATTTGTAATCTCCCTCAAAATCGTATACCTCCCCTCGAAAATACACACACCCTATTTAAACAGCCTCAAAATCCCCAATAATTATTTTGGATGGCTGGCAAAATGTCAATTGTTTATTTTTAACGCGACTACGGAAAGTATTTAGCTCGAGCCCGGCGGTCTGCTGGCTTTCGAAGTCCGCAGAAGACCCTTATCAATTGTCGTGTCGGGGCACTTGTCGAGTGCATTTCCCTGCCCGGCGTTTGTAATTAGGGCTGCCTGTGCGTTCGGCGCTTTCGCTTTCAATTCAGAATTTCAGAAAACAGGTCACTTGCGGCGTTGTGGCGGAATATGTTCTCTAATTTAGAGTACTACAAGGGGTATATAGTTTACACAAAAGGGCCTTGGTCCGCTCTCGATTTGTGTGCCCTATGATATCATCCGCTGAGTATTCGCCGATGTTTTATCACACTCCGTCTCACAAGCAAACAAACGCTAAAATCCGCCTAAAGACCTAGCATTGGTATTAAGAAGTCTAAGATATATTTTCACATTTATCTTCGTTCGCAGCTCAAGGCATTTTCGGACCTGTTCCCGCTGGGTGGTTGCTGTTGATAAAGCCACTGTGTATACAAACAATATAATTGGAATGCCTCGTCCTCCCATCAGAGAAGGTTGATAAACTCGGCCCATGTGAAATGACAGTTGTCTGGCCGAAAATATAATTACTGCGGTGAGAGCTGGCCTATAGCATAATGACCCTAATGATCAATAAACACAAATACGAGTCGTACGCTGTTGACCAGAGTATGCGTTAATTTTTTAAGTAAATGTCCAAAAAGAAATCGTATATCGTTTCGTTGCCGAAGCATAATTTCTGACACAAACACGGCGGACACAAGTTACCTCATAAGTGTGTGAACGAGGAACTATTACAAACCTATTACATTGGCTCGCCCAAAAAAATTGATAGGGCGAAGAAAATCAATGTAATTACTAGCTTCTGGCCTCTGGCTTCTAGCCTCTGGGTTATGGGTTCTGGGTTCCGGCCACCCAACTCTGTCTCTGGAGGGCAATTAAAGACTTAAATTCGTGTCCTAGTTTGGCGCCAAAACCAAATAGTCCACACCCACCTGCCATGGGGTCAGGTTTTTCGATAAATCACAAAATATCAAATGACCTTTCTGGGAATCTGTCATTTGTATTCGACGTTTCGTTTCGTTCTAGTATAACTGGATGGATATTTGAACACATATTTGGTATTCCCACTTCACTAAAACCTCAATTAAGAAAAACTAGAATATTGCATGATTTGTTCCATCTTTTTCTGGTTCTGTTTGGCATCATTGCCCCCCACGCGATACACATCACTCATACGACATGTAGCCGGCTCGGTCACGAAATGTCATATAATCACATTTACTATATACACTGGGGAATAAGAAAATAGAACCTACCTTAGCATGTTGCAGGGTATCCAAGGGCTGCTCCAAGGACTTCACGGTGTCTATTTCCTGGTCAATCGAACTCTTCACGGCCGCGGAGGCGTTGCGGTATTTGTCCCACAGTTCAACGGCTCTTTGATATCGGGTGCGGAGCTGCTGGAGATTCTCGCTGGTATCGTTCCAGGCCACTACCGCCTCCTGGACCGCCGACTCGATCTGCTCCACAATCTGGACATCACAGCTCTCGATCAGGGGTTTGGCGGCTCCCTTCAGCTCATCTATCAGTTCTTCGCGGTTCTGAAGATCTCCGGCTAGTCCCTGGGTTTGGGTAATTTCCGGTAAAAACGGATTAGTAAATAATATAACTAAGCGGATATGCGAAGTCGCAACGCGCGGCCTGTTCGAAAAGCTAACGTCAACTGCGGGGATTGCCTCTACGAAGCCCCACGGAACTTGCTACGTAAAGAGCCCCAGAGCTTGGGGAAAAAGCTTTGGGGAAAAGTTTTCGGCTGGTGTAGCTTTTAATGAGTATTTTCGAGTGGATACTCTGAAATTTTGAATCACTTTGTTGAGTTTTTTGAATTTTTTTTTTTAAATTTGTATGGTATTTATATATTAAAGAATTTTTAAGCAAAAATTAATCTGAATAGTATTTTTTAATATTTTTTCACTACTATTATTTCTTTTAATATTTCAATTGAAAATGATTGAAAACCAAAACGTTTGTCAAGTGAAGAGGCTCAAAAATAACTGATCGCTTTGAGAAAATGTGAGCTGGTTTTTGTAGAAAATTTTCCGCGAGGGAAAACTGCAAGCGATAAGCGACTTCGCGAAAATTCCGGTTGGCAGGTAGAAAAACGGGACGAAACAAACAAGGTCATAAACGAAAACTTACCTCTAATCGCTCGGTGGCCTTTCGTAGGCGTTCGTAGTCGACCTGGCCATGGACGCGGATCAGTTCCATCATGAAGTCTGTTTCCTGGACGGAGCCATGGACCAGTTCCAGCTGGCGCTCGTAGCGCAGCCACATGGCAAGACGATTTCGCAGGATGCCCATTATGTTGGTGCACTTGCTCTCGAGAAAGGCGTGATCGTCCTGCAGCTGGGATATATCCCGCTCGAGTTTAACGGGCGACACGGACATCTTGAGGCGCATGGGCAGGGTGTGCAGCATCTGGCGGATGCGCATGATCTCCTGCCAGCTGGTCACCAGGTCCTCGCCAACGTTCTGGCAATCGGCGACGGCCTTTTCGAGGACATCGGCTCCCTGCCGCTCGGCGGCTTCACACTCATCGAGGATGACCGATATCTTGGCCTGGTGCTTGCGTTGGTTGCTGATGCCTTCTTGGATGGCTTGGAGTTGATCTCGCAGCACAGAGGCACCCTCTAGCTCCTCGGCAATCTGGGTTGTAATCTTGTGCGAGAGGGCGAAGAGCTCGCCCACTTTTTCAGGTTCCACTGCTGGCTCTTGCAGGCCAATCCTGCCCAGCTCGTTGCCGATGAATCCGACGCGAGTGCGCAGGACTTGGACACGTTCGATATAAAGGCAGAGTTCTTCTTCGTTCTTAATCACTCCCTTCATGCTGGTCATGGTCAGGTAGATCTCTTGCAGTTCACGTTCCACCATCTTCAGTTTCTCGTCGGCGGGCACATCCTCCGACGACAGGCACTCCACGATGTTGTGCTGGATAAGCTCAATAGCGTGGGCCACGGCCTGCCAGCGATCCTCCAGCTGGGCATGGAATTGCCGCTGAAGCATCTCGTCGGCCAGTGGGATGACTTGCAGGGATTTTTCGAAGCTATGGCCAGCCTCCGTCCTCACATTGTTGTGCAGTTCGAACCGGGCTTTGATTTCCCAGAACTGACGCATATGCTCAATGGGCTGCTGGGTGGGCTGAGCCGGAATCTGAATTTGGCGAAGTTCCTGCTCGGCCTCTCGGACGAAAGCCTCGAGCTTGTCGGTCTGCTGCTCGTACTGCACCCAGATCTCCTTGAAGACCAGAAGGCGGTGTAGGTACAGCGACACCTCCTCGCGCAGTTTAAGGAGCACGATCAAAGCTTCATTGGTTTCCTCCACTAGATTGGGTGCCTGGACAAGCTGCTGCAATTTGTTGGCAATGCCCGAGAGCTGGGTCATCTTCACATAGTGGTGGGAGATGTCGTTGCTCAGAGATTGGTAGAGCGTGGTGTACTGATCGTAGTCTGCCGAAGTCACGGCCGAAAGGTCGGGCACTCTTTGCTGGGCCACTTGGAGCCACTGCAGCTCATCCCGCATGCCCTTCTCCAGGACAGTCCAACGGGAGGCGGCCTGAACCAGTTTCGATGAACGTTCCGATGCCTTATCCAGCAGGGTGGTGGCTCTATTGTAGAGCTCCTTGTGCAGTTCCGAGTGTTTCTCGCGAGTCTCGCTGTCTATGTTCTCCTCTAGGGATTCCAACATGGCACGGCAGTGGCTCAAATTCACAAAGAACTTGCGCTGTTTCTGCACCTCGTTGTTCAACTGCTCCAGGGAACTGGAAACTATAGGGCTCTCCACCAGCTTGTCCGCAAGTACGGTGATGTTTGTGAACTCCTTCAGGGTCTGTTCATACTCCTCGGCCAGGGATTGTAGTTGTAGAACACGCTCCCTCTCGGCCTGAATATTATTGCCAATATTCTTGCTGATTTCGAAGGCGTTGTGGACATCCTGGGGCATCTTCTTGCCCGGGAAATCTCGCTGGAAAGCACGAGCATTCTGGCAGAGTTGGACCAGGTCCTTTTGGGCAGCTTCATGCTGTTGCTCCAGCTCGTCTAGCAGAGCGAGTTTGGCAGACAGGGGATAGTCCTGGTTGGCCAGATTATCGTATCGCTGCTGGAGCTGCGACAAAACGGAGGACACGTTGTACAGGAGCACTTCAAAGCTGTGCCACTTGTCCAAATCATTGCTATCCTGGGCCTGGTTCTGCTGCGTCACCTGCTCCACTGCATCCACGTGTTCCTTCAGAGAGTCCACGCACTGGAGCAGCTCTGGCTCAGCATTGGACAATTGCCTCTCCAACTGGCCAACGTTCTGCTTGATGGCGCCAAGCTCCTCATTAAGCTGGCTATAGTTGCCCAGCTTCTCTTCGGAGGGGCCTTCGTTGGAGTTCTGGCGGATGAGGTACACACGATACTCAATGGTCTCCAGCCATGTAGAAACCTTCTCGATAACGGTGATTACAGTGGTTTGGATGACTGTCTTGTCGCCGGTTTTGATGGCAGCATCTAGATCTTGCAGACCTTCGTTTACCTCAAGAAGACGCTGCTCAGTTGGCACATCCTTGATCTGCTCTGACAGTGTGGCCAAGTGGAGCACATTGCTCAGAGGCGTGGACTGTTGCGGCGATGCCTGCTTCAGCTGCTTGATGCGATCGCCAATGGCCTCCTTTGTGGACACAAGGATGGGCTGCTGTTGCGGTTGAACATCCTGCTTCTGGTGTTTTTGTTGTCCAGGATAGTGCTGGAGGCTTTCGCTCATGATCAGGGCCTGGGAAAGCTCAATGGGTGTCTTATCTACACTGGTGGTGGCGCTGAACCACACGTTGGTGGGCTCGCCGGTGAGATTGTCGAGTCCAGGGGTAATAGGTACCACCAGTTCCTCGGTAGGCGAAGCCACCTCTTCGATGGTCACCGCCGACGAATTGGGTCCGGCTCCAGATCGCTTGCTTTGCTGGGAGGCAATCAGGACCTTGTTCTGCTCCGTGATGTGCACTGGCAGATTGGGGAACTCTTCATAAACGGTGGTCTTTGTAATCTGAAGTTGTACTTTCTGTGTCCTTGGTGACTCTGGTACGTTTTCTGGTACGATTGGAGCCTCCACTACGGGTACAACATGTGGCACATCTTCGATTTCATCAATTTTCTGATTGGTGGAAACCACAATGCCAGATTCGGAGAGCAACTCCGGAGCGATTTCCACAGTAACACTGATTTGGGGCTCTTCTGGGATCCGTTGCTGTTCCTCCGGTTGCAGTTGAGCCTCCTTCTGCTTCTTTTTCTCCTTCTTGGACTTTTTCTTGTCCTGCTTGGGCAATTGCATGGTCTGTGTGTATTCGTAGACCGTGGGCTCGGCCACCGAGGTGTCGGAATCCGCAGGAATGGCCACCGTGGTCTTCACTTCCAGTTCGTAGGGTTCCGAAACGGAGATGGAGGTGGCACTCAGTGAGTTGTCATCCAGGGATGTCGGCTGCTGTTCTCCACGAGGCGTGGTCTGCATCTCACCATCGGTAACTTGCACCAGTTCCACCGTGGAAGTCTCCTCGTTGGCAGTTTCTGGCTTAATACTTTCAACTTGTTCCTTTGGCTCTGGGGTGGTCGTCTGGACATGAGTCTCAGTGGTTGTGGTGGTTTCCGTCACTGTCGATTGCTCCGTGGTGGCCACTGGCAGATCAGTAGTCATGTCCTTTACCAGATCATGAACCAAGAATTCCACAACGTCGCTGCTACCAGGCTCAGGGGCACGGGGAGATTCCTTGGGCGTGGTTTGCAGTTCCTTTTCAATGGTGGTGGTCACAGTGGTTTGGCTGGAGATTTCCACAGTATCGGCAGGCTGGCCACTTACATCCGTTTGGATCTCGGTGGTGGAAACCTCGACTGCCTCCGGCTTCTCTTCAGTCCTGGGAGAGGTTTGAGCTTCGGTCTCTGTGATCTCCACAATCAAAGTCTGCGATTCATTCTCCTGGTTGTCCGGATGCACATCTATGCTCGTCTGCACTGCAATCTCATCCAATTTGGGCTGATGTTGCGGCGATGTCTGCACAGACTTGATGTCCTGCTCTACCTGTTCGGGGGCTTCTGTAGGCGATGGAACACGTGGAGTAGTTTGTTGCTCCTCGTCCTCCACAATGGATAGTTCCACGACTTCTGTGGGAATCACCAATTCGACCATTGGTGCCCTGGGCGATTCCGAGGGTGGTGACACAATCGCATCTTCTACTACCTTGACCTTTGGTTCCACTTCAATGCTGGACAAATCGCTTTCGGCGCTGATCTCCACAACGGATTCATGGCGCACAGGATCGCGGAGCGAGTCCTCCGACTCTGGCGATGCCTCGGGCTCCTTGATTTCTTCTTGTTCTAGTTCTGGTTCGCCTTCGGATTTTGTGTCTCTTCTTTTCTTTTTCTTTCGACGCCGCTTGGCGTCGGCGACTGGGGCAGCTGCGGTCTCAATGATGGTCATGCTAACCTTACCGGTAGTTGGGGCGGTGGAGTCCTCCTCCGCGTGGGTTTCTTTGCCCAGCACGACCTTCAACACACCATCGCCGTTATCCTCGAGAGATGGAGCAGTGATCTGGAAGGATTTCTGGGGAGCAGCTGAAGCAGCGGCTTCGCCAGAGATGAAGAGCTGCGTGGCGACACGCAGATCGGTCTGGCTTGGAGCTGGATCCACATCCACCGATTTCTGTTCAGTCTTTTCAACGGTTACTATTTTTTCAATTACATCTTGTGGTGCAAATTCTTGCACTCCCTTAGCTGGCTCAGGTGTCACTGGCTCTGCTTTCACCGGTTCCTGGGTTTCGGAAACTTCGACATGGAATACTGAAGTTTCGGATATCGGTGAAGATTGTTCTTTCAGAGCACCAGCCAAGGATTTTTCGGCCTCCAAGAAACTCTCCAATTCAGTCTTATCCTTGAAAGAAGCCTCGGATGGAATATCCTGTACAACAACTTCCTTCGTCTGCTTAATTGGGCTGGTGATTGTAGTCTTGGTAATGGTAATACTGCCTATGCTAACTTCATCACCCTCTTCTGGTTCATTCGTTTCCACTTTAATGATCTGCTCAGGGCGAGATTGTGGCTCGAATTCATATTGCTCCAGAGTCAAGGAGTTGCCCGTCTCGGGGCTAGTTGGCCAAATTTCTTCCACTGGCATAGATGCCGGCACAGGTTCTTCGGAAGTGACAATGTTTGCAGGTGCTATTTCTTCTATGTGCTGGGAGAAGTCAATGTTGGTGGGTTTCAGATGATGCTCCAGTGGCCAGATTTCGTGGATGTCTTCGACCACTGTCGTCTCAACTGGGATGTCTGGGCAGGAGGAGATGGTGGCAGGAGTTGGGGACTCTTTGGATTCGGCTACTGGAACCTCGGCTGGAACAGGAACAGGAACGGGACTGGTAGAGGCGACTTCTACGGGTTGTTCAACATCTACTTGAGGTGCTGGCAACTCTACAGGTGCTTCTTTGATCGTTTCGGTTGGTGTCTGTTGTTCTGGATGTTTTTGTTCTAGTACTTGTTCTTGTTCTTGTTCTTGTTCTTGTGTGGTGAAAGTTGTGCCTTGGGTAGACTCAATATCAAATACCTGTTGCTGCGGCTCTGCGGTTGGCTTGGACAGATCCGTGGCAACTTCTTCGATAACCACGCCGGGCTCCTGCATCATGCGCTGGAATTCCTCCTCGGTCACCACTTTTCCGTTTACCGTGCGTATAATATTGACGTTGATATGCGGCGCAGTTTCCTCCTCAGTGACTTCAATCTCATCGGGCTCCTCGACCACCTCCTCGGTTATATGCTCCTTGCCGTCGATGATGACTACGCGCTTGATAATCTTACGTGTCTTGCGGATCACCTTTCGTGTAACCTGCTGCACCACGGCTCGAATGCTGCCTTGCGTCTGAACATCCGCCGGAATCACCTGCTGCTGCGAGCTACCTGGAACAATCACTTCCTCGTACGTCTCAATAACGGGCTCGGTTTCAAACTCTTGCAGGACGACACCTTCGGGCTGGGAAGAGTCAACGACTGCTCCGCGGGTTTGCTGCGTAATCACAGTGTGGATACTGCCCTCTTGCGGATCAGCTTTGGTGTCCGTGGTCTGTACATTCTCCAGGTTGATCTGCCCGGTGGAATGCACCTCGATGTTGCCATCCGAGTCGCTGATCGTCTCAATGGAGCTGATCTGCTGTTGCTGCACAATCTGTTGGCGGGTTCGGGTTACCTTCTTGAGGACAATGTGCTTGGTGCCATCGGGACCCACAACAACCTCTGTGGTCGTATCATCCGGTTCCACAAACGTGGTCTCGAATGCCTGAGGAACGTTCTTTAGGATTAACTCGGTGGCCCGATCAACATCGCCGTGTGGCTTTTGATGGTAGCGTGCCTCAATCTGCACATCCTCCGGCTGGTCAGGTACATCCTGGTTGCGAGTGGTGTCGATCTGAATCGTTTCTTTGCCATGTTGCACCGTTTGTGTAACCATGATGTTCTCCGTGGGGGATCGCTCCTTCTGGGTCTGTAGAGCCACCTCGGCTGTTTCCACTGCCGGTTCCTTGAAGCTCGTCTGGGCCTCCACGGTGGTGGTGGTCACCACCACTGTGGCTGGCGGCTGTTGCAGGCTCAGAGACGTTTGGGTCTCCACATAAACACCAGTGGGCTTAACCTCCTCCTCCGGCATAGAACTGGAATCGATAGTGTTTTCCTCGTTGGATTCGATGGACGCGTGCGGTTGTTCCGGCTCAACCTCGGTGGGTGGCTTGATGAGGGAGTCGGCCAGCACTCGCTGTCGTTGCGCCTCCTCGCTCTTGGCCTTGCGTAGATCCACAATCCGTTTCTCAATGGTGAAGATGCGCCTGGTGGCCACCGTGATTTGCTCCCGCAAAATGGTTATAATGCTCTGCAGTTGCTCCATCAGGGTGTCGGCTAGTGGGGCCACATCGGGTTGTGTCTGTAGCTGGCGTGTCTGCTCGACCAAATCCTCCATGGACTGCTGCCGCTCTTTAAGGGTTCGCAGCAGTTGCTGGCTGCGCTCGACCTGCGACTTAAGAACCTGCTCATCGGTGGTGCTATCCGAGGTGGTTTCAAATGAAGCCAGCTCGGCCGAGACCTCCATGATCCAGCGCTCCAGTTCAAGCAGATGCCGTTGGTACTCATCGATCTCCTGTTGGCGCTTCCTCTGACCATGCATAGCATTCTAAACGGGGATTAAATAGCATTCAGAGGCCAACCCAAACTACTTTCATCCAAACTTACCGCTATCATGGTGATGCCTTGCTGGGTGCGTCGTAGGAGTAAATCAATTCGATCCACGGTCTCGTTGAGTAAACGTTCGGTGGCTGGATCTGTGGGAAGATTCTTTGCCTGGTCCTTCAGCTGGTTGGCGTCCCTTTCGTGCACTTCGAGATTGCTCTGGATTAGCTGCACATCGGGCGTAAAAAATATAGGTTTCAGTCATGTGTTTGTTGCAAATATATGTACAAAAGTGAAAAAGGTTTTTGGGGATAGTCTCGGGCCTACGACAACAAAAGGAATGGCTACTACAAATCTAGAACGTATTCTGATCGATCAAAAATATGTATAGCCTACCAAAATATTTGAAAATGTACGATTCTGTATGGAGTGATGCGATTGAGTGGTTAAAAATCTCTGACACACGCCAGCATCCATTTTAATCGTTTACCAAAGTTATGTTTATGTACAAGTTTGAGTAAGTTTTTCTAATACATTCTAGCTACTTTTGTTAATAGAAAACATGCTTAGTCAAGCATCCAAAAAGTGTTGTTACTAGGCCGCGATTGGATAAAGATTTGTATTACCTTCAGTCCATTTTGCATGCCCTCCAGGCTGCTCTGGTTCATGTTCGCGATGCCATCCTCGACGCTCGACAGCGATTGGAGCAGTTCGTCGAGCTCTTGGGCGAAGGATTCCTATTGGGTTTTAAGTTTTAATAGTGTCGCATGTGTGCGATGTTGTCATTGATGGTGTGGTTGTTTGTTGGGAAGAAAGGGTGTTAATATTAATAAACATTGCAATTCTGAATGATCATTTCAAGAAAAAAACGCAAATGCTGTAAATAGTTGTTGCCGTCTTCTATACACAAACAACGTATTTACAATAAGTGAAATATTTATGGGTAATTTATAAAATATCAAATGGATGCAATGCACAGCCATAAAACGAAATGGAAACATTTTTTTCGGGGAATGCCTTTATAGGTAACTATAGCTTAGCTCTTAAATTTAACTTTTTGTTTAAAATAAACGTAGCATGCATTTTGGCGTAGTTCTTAGTTTTAAATGGCGGCGAATAGCGGATAGACAAAAAAGTACCAATTATAGGCCTTGGCCAGTTTTAATTAACTTGACTAAGGTTGAAAATTAAATGCAATGGTAGAAATGTAACTTACTTTTGTTTCTAAATTTTGTTTCTAAAACAAATACAAGTTCCTGTAACGATTATCTGTTTAAAAACTATTCAGATCTAGGTCTGGTTGCTTTCTCTACTATATACTTTAAATTAGCACACACTTCTTGGTATTTCAAACTCAACGCGTTCATTGCACATTGCAGACTAAAATTTGAAAAAAGTCGGGAAACTATTTTTGAGCAACTAAAACGGCCTGCACCGCATGGATCGGATCGAATCGGATCGCGTATATATATTTTTAGCCGCGGCAGGGAATACCATACACCGCGAATTCTTGATGGCAGGGCGGCAGTAGGCAAGGCAATGAACTCAACTCATATATAGTACTACACGTTGGTGCGAAACACATAATGGACGCAGAAGAATTCTGCATTTGGGATTGCAGCGAGAGAGCCCCCGTGCCACAGGCTTTTCTTTTTTTTTTTTGGGGCACGCTGGGCGGTGGGGCAGGAAGAGTGCTTGGTGCATGATCGAGTGCCAAAGTGTTCTTATGTCTGTGCTCTGCGGTGTGCGATTGTTTTTGTGGTTTTATTGGTTGTGTGAAAAACCTGCGAAGATTACTACTACGCAGGGGATAAAAATCAGCATAAAATCGGTATTAAAACGTGCAAATTGGTTAATATTAATTTTATTATTATTATTGTTTATCACTACTATTAGTAGTATCTGATTACTGGGCTTTTACAAATGTTAATATCAATTAGTAGAAGGAACTTAAGTAACTCAGTTCTACATATTTTCTACAGCTAAGTTGAGCGATATTAATTAAGGTACAAATTAACTAAAAACAGTAGGCTTTCGGATGCATTTCGCAAACAAACACATACAATACAGAAATAATAAAAATGGAAAACTTAAAAGGAACATAAAAAATCAAACATGTTTCTCAATTGGATAATTAAATTACGTTAGTATGTTCGAAAAGTTCGAAAATCGCATTAATTAATCGCATTGCTGTCGTTGCATGACCAGAACCAGGCCATAACTCAATTCTCCGGCAATGTTTTGGTGCTGCAACAGCAATTACTGGCCGGGTTCTGGCCACAACAACAGCAGCACGAGCGATTGCCATATAAAAGCCATGAACAAATACCGAAACCACACAGAAAAGCTGCAAAAATTATAATTATGAATAAACGAAGGCTCAATGTGATGTTCACCTTCTGGCGCTGTTCTAGCAGATCGTGGCTGCTGCCTGTTGTTGTGGTTGTCGTTGTGGTGCTGCTTGTCGACGGGGTTTCTATTGTGGTTGTTGTCGTTACGGTTGTGGTTGTAGTTGTGGTGCGTTTTATCGTATTCGCACTGTCTGTGGGCTGGGATGGGGCAGTGGGCACCACCTCATCCGCGCTGCTGCTCGTGGTTGTTGTAGTTTCGGTGTATGATGTTGCTGTTTCAGGTGCAGCATCTGGTTTTTCAAGAGGCACTGGGGCTGCCTGCACTGGTGCCTCCACTGGTGTTTCCACTGGTGTTGTCATTGGTGCATCCTCCGCTGGTGTTGTCGTTGTCTTTGACGTTGTCAACTTATCGACTACGGCTGTGGCAACAGGCAACAGGGCACTGGTGGCTACCAGAGCTGCTGCCTGTGTGGCTGCCGCCGCTGCGTTCGCCTTTGCGGTCAGCGTGTGAGTTGTGGCGCTCGCCAATTGGATTAGTGCATTTGCAACGTTAAGGGGTGTACTAGTACTGGTTGGACTGGGGCTTGTTTCAGGGGCTGATTCGGGTTGGGGTTCGGGTAAGGGGCTTGTGGTTTTAGTTTCGGTTAGTACAGATACAGATACAGATTCATCTCCTAATTTAACCTGAGGCTGTTCGGCTTCTAAAGCCAGATAAGTACTCTGATCCCGCCAGTGACCCACACCGCCAGGCAGATCTGCGGACCTGAACTCCGACGAGCAGCTACGGTTCTGACCGTACTGGCTATCCTGCTCGGGTGTGGGCGTCACATTACCACTACTACCGCTACCAGGATCGCGGTCGTTCGGTTTATCATCGTCGTCGTTTGGCTTTCGAATTTCAGGCACAGTGGGCTTATCCCCCTCATCGTCGTCGTCATCGTCATCATCGTCATCATCGTCATCGTCGCTGTCCTTGTCCTTGTCTGGTATTTCAGGAGCATCATCATGGTGCTTCTTGTCTTTGTCGAGTTTCGCTTCGCTAGTAGTGGCATCAGATCGCTTTACTAGGCCAATCGAATCGTTGACCAAATCAGCATCAAGATTAGGCGACTGCCAGTCATCCAGATACAGATTCAGGCGCAACTGATCGAGATTGCCAGTAGGCGGTGCTGGTGCTGCTAATGGCTGGGCGGTAGGAATGATTGGTAATGACGATGCTTCTGGTTCAGTCTTTTCAACAACGCGATCCGTAATCGTGGTCGTCGTGGTGGTCACTACAGTTTCTGTAATGTCAGTCTTATGCTTTTCGTCTTGAGTTTCCTGAGCTGCGGTTCTGTCAATAGTGGATTCCCTGGGCAGCAATGCAAAGGCATCGACTGCCGACTGCCTGTAGTGCTTGATAAGCTTAACGAAATCGTCTTGGCTGAGGTGCCAGAGCAAATTACTTTGTTCTGCTGGAGAGGCTTCGGGTAGAATAGGGGATTCTTCTACAATGGTAATGGGTTCTACAGAAACTTCTACGACTTCTACCTTGGTTTCTTCAACTGCAGGTTCTTTTTCTACTACAGGCCCAGTTAGTTTTTCGGTTGACTTTGAGGCCAACTGACTAATGAGGTCAACATCTATGAGAGATTTAGGCAAAAGATTTTTCTGGTCAAGGTATAAATTGACAGCAAGAATTTCTGAATTGATTTGATTGATCTTAACGAAATCGTCTTGGCTGATGTGCCTTGGTTCTGCTGGAGATGCTTCGGATAGAATGAGGGATTCTTCAACAAGGGACTTATCAATGGAAAGGGGTTCTTCAGAAACTTCTACGACTTCTACCTTGGTTTCTTCAATTGCAGGTTCTTTTTCTACAACAGGCCCAGATAATTTTTCGGTTGACTTTGAGGCCAACTGACTAATGAGGTCAACATCTATGCGAGATTTGGGCAAAAGATTTTTCTGGTCAAGGTATAAATTACCAGCAAGAATTTCTGAATTGATTTGGGGTATTGCTTCGGGTTCAATTATCACATATTCTTCAATAGAGGGTACTTCTTCAATTATTTTGGTTGAAACTGGCTCCTCTATTTGTGGTTCGCTTACCACCCGTAGTTGCTGATAATATCCTTGCAGCAAGTCATACTGAGGGTGCAGTTTGAATCCTTCAATGTAAAGACTTTTCACCAGACTCTCTGGCTCTACAATCTTTTCTTCTATTACTGTTGCGATTTCTGCTTCCTTCGATGGTTCCTTATCCAAATTCAAATCACTTGTGTGGCTGGTTACTACAGTCGAAACATAGGATGTCGCTGATGGCTCATCCGTTACAACGGAAACATCTTTGTGAGTAGTTACTGTAGTTGTAACGTAGGTTGTTGTGGTTGTTTTATCCTGTTCCTCCACCTCATCGCTCAGAGGCTTGGGCGTTTGGAAATCTGTGGTTTGGCTCACGACAACAGTAGACCAAGCTGGAGTTTCTGGCTTCTCTTCTTCTGAGGAAGCTGGGAAAACAGTAGTCTCCGTTTGTACGATTGCTGACCATGTTGTTGGTTGATCAACAGGTGACTTCACAGCTACTTCCTCAATTTGTTCGTTGGGAATGATTACTGTAATTGGACTACTTGCTTCCAAATCTATATTAGTTTTTGTTGTCTCAATTGTAATAGTCGATTTTTTCCTAGGTTTCAGTGTAGCAGACCAGTAGGAAGTTTCACAAACGAATGAGTCATCTTCATTTGGATCTGGACGGTCGGCCTGCACTTCTGAAAACGGAGCCAAAGGAGTTTTCTCGTCGATAGTTACAACAGCTTCAGTATCCACTGAAGGTGCAACCACAGTCACACCAATGGCAACAGTTTCCTCAGCAGGTTCGGGAATTTCTATAAACGGTGCTAATGGTGTGCTAGGCACTAGCTCTTTTAGTGGGTCCTTCTCGGTAACCTTCTCAGTAGTGACTGTGGTGGTAGTTACAGTTGTAATCGTCTTGGTTTCATCAATAACAGGCACCTCCACAATGGATTTTTGTTCGGACACCTCCTCGACAATTGTAACCTCTTTTTGAGGGTCAGGAACTGGTTCGTCTTCATCCGAGAAATTCATTGGTTCATCCAAAACATCCATCCAAGAGCTGGACGAATCGTCCACAGGCAGACCAGCATAGGCTGGTTTCTTTGGCTCCTCAGGTTTCTTCTCAGGCTCCTCTGGCTTTTTGGTTTCTTCAGGAGGAGGAACCTCAGTAACCTTTTCAGTAGTGACTTTGGTGGTATTTACAGTTGTAATCGTCTTGGTTTCATCAATGACAGGCACCTCCACAATAAGTTCTGGTTCGGATACCTTCTCGACAATTGTAACCTCTTTTTGAGGCTCAGGAACTGGTTCGTCTTCATCCGAGAAATTCATTGGTTCATCCAAAACATCCATCCAAGAGCTCGACGAATCGTCCACGGGCAGACCAGCATAGGCTGGTTTCTTTGGCTCCTCAGGTTTCTTCTCAGGCTCCTCTGGAGTTTTGATTTCCTCAGGAATAGGAACCTCGGCATCCTTCTCAGTAGTGACTGTGGTGGTAGTTACAGTTGTGATCGTCCTCGTTTCATCAATGACAGGCACCTCCACAATTAGTTCTGGTTCGGATACCTTCTCGACAATTGTAACCTCCTTTTTGAGCTCAGGAACTGATTCCATTTCTTCAGTAGAAAAGGCTTCGAAATCGTCAGGCTGTGGTATGGGCTCAAAAGGTGCCAGTGGCGCTTCGTACGTAACTATCGGTATTTCGCTCTTCGAAGTCACTGCAATACAAGAATCAACGATTTCGGTTTTGGTATTTACTGGACTCTCGTCGGAAGGCGCCAGTGGAAGAAGCTTTTCTGTGAAATCTTGCTCCTCGACGACCGTTTTTTGCGACTGCGTTGCTTGATGAACCGATTTTTCTGCGTTAATAAAATCAACTACATCACTTGGTGACTTACGCTTGGTCTTTTGCTTTGGTTTTTTGGGCTTGGATTCTGGGGTTTCTAAAGTTATTGGAATGGTAACAGGTGAAACGAATCTAGAAGTCTTATCGTCTTCAACAACAATCGACTTTGTTTCCACCAAAAGAGGCCTTATTTGTTGAGCAGGTTCCGGTACATTGTGCGCAGCTATTGCGGCCCAAGACATTCCAGAGGTGTAGGGAGACGGAGTAGGACTTGGAGATTCTGCGGTATCAATAATTTCTGGTTCTGGTTCAATGTCCTGAACAGGTTCAACATATATCGGTTCAGTTGGTTGCTGGACAACAATGTCTGGTTTCTTTGCTTTGGGTTTCTTCGATTTTTTCTTCTGTGGTTTGTCATCTACGTTGGAAGTCTGTGAGTGCTGTGACCGCGAACGAGATCGATTTCTTTTCTTTGACGTTATTTCCAAAAATCCTTGATCGCTTTCAGGCTGCTTAGTAACAGACACTTCAACAGAAACTTCTTCGGATATCTGTATGGATGGTTTCTCAGTACTTCGAGAAGGCCTTTCTGTTACTTGTTCGTCTATTATTACGTCCTTGGTGGGTGCATACCAAATATCTGTTGGATCTACTTCATCCTCATCGATAAGTTCCTTCCAAGACAACTGCGGTTTTTCGAAATAGATATCCGTTTCTGTATTTTCGACTGATGGAATCACGGAATCGGGGAATTCTGCTACAACTTCTTGCTGCTCCACTTTGGGAGCTTGAGGTTTTTTCTCATGCTTCTGCTTAGCCGTCTCAACATTCTGGTATATTATGTTTATGTTGTGGGCGTATCCAGATTTTTTAACCACTTCGGCATATGTTTCTGAAGATGACCAGACTGAAGGTTTTGCCGGGGTAGGCAGCTGAATGTTAAACTCAGGCGTTAGCGACCCAGAGGTAGTTTCATTCTCTGGGATTCTATCAAACGTAACTGTGGTTTCCAGGATTCGCGGCTCAGGTTGCTTCTGAATATTTGCTTGTTCATCATAAGCTAGCAAATTATGCTGCTCAGAAACGATTTCCTGAAAATCGTGTGTTTTGGGAATTACATCTTCATGCTCTGAGAGACGAGCTTCAGTGAATGTTGGTGTCAAGTCTATATTATGAGAAACTATCGATGACCATGATAAAGTTTGTGTTGGTAAGATTTCAGGACCTGTTTTTATTGGCAATAAGACTTCTGTAACTGACAGATTCTCAGCTACAGGCTGCTTTATTGGATCCACCTTAATGTGTTTCTTTTCCTTTTTGGGCTTATGACTCTTAGATTTATCATTTACCACATTTGAGAAACGTTGTTCTTGTGCAATGAAATTGGTAATATCCTGAGTTTTTTGTGGTACCAATTTATTGTGCGTATCCTGTGTAACGATGGTTTTCGTAATCAACGGCGTCTCTTCTACAGTTTTCGAGACAACAGAAGACCACGATAGGACAAGAGGTGGTGGCAGATCAACAGCAGGTTCATGGATATTTGTCGGTTTTACAATAGAATCCGCTACTGGTTCTGGAATGTTTGATTTTGCTACATGTTCTACAACTGGTTCCACCTTAGGTTTCTTCTCCTTCTTCGGCTTTTGCTTTTTGGGTTTTTCTTCAACAAGAGGCTTCTCTTCAGGAGCTTCCAAAGCATGGGTCTCTGTTGTAGTTGTGGTAACCTCAGTAGTTTGAGAAACAATAGAAGACCAGGATAATTGTGGAGCAGCTTCAGATTCGGGAGTTTTCTGTTCTTCCGGAGCAGGTTTAATCTCCTCGACTATTGTCACTTCTTGTACTGCTTCTTGGACAACTGGTACTTCCACAATTGGTGCAGGTTCAGGTTCCGGTACTGATTCTACAACTGGTTCCACCTTAGGTTTCTTTTCCTTCTTCGGCTTCTGCTTTTTGGGTTTTTCTTCAACAAGAGGCTTCTCTTCAGGAGCTTCCAGGGCATGGGTCTCGGTTGTAGTTGTGGTTACCTCAGTGGTTTGAGAAACAATAGACGACCAGGATAATTGCGGAACAGCTTCAGATTCGGGAGTTTGCTGTTCTTCCGGAGCCAGTTTAATCTCCTCAACTATTGTCACTTCTTGAACAGGATCTTGGACAACTGGTACCTCTACAATTGGTACAGGCTCAGGTTCTGGCACTGACTCTACAACTGATTCCACCTTATGTTTCTTTTCCTTCTTCGATTTTTGCTTCTTGGGTTTTTCTTCAGCAAGTGGCTTCTCTTCAGGAGCTTCCAGGGCATCGGTCTCTGTTGTAGATGTGGTAACCTCAGTGGTTTGAGAAACAATAGACGACCAGGATAATTGCGGAGCAGCTTCATGTTCGGGAGTTTTCTGTTCTTCCAGAGCTGGTTTAATCTCCTCCACTATTGTCACTTCTTGTACTGGTTCTTTGACAACTGGTACTTCCACAATTGGTGCAGTTTCCGGTACTGATTCTACAACTGGTTCGACCTTTGGTTTCTTCTCCGTCTTCGATTTTTGCTTCTTGGGTTTTTCTTCAGCAAGAGGCTTCTCTTCAGGAGCTTCCAGGGCATCGGTCTCGGTTGTAGTTGTGGTAACCTCAGTAGTTTGAGAAACAATAGAAGACCAGGATAATTGTGGAGCAGCTTCAGATTCGGGAGTTTTCTGTTCTTCCGAAGCAGGTTTAATCTCCTCAACTATTGTCAAATCCTCTACAGGTTCTAGGACAACCGGTACTTCCACAATTGGTGCAGCTTCAGGTTCCGGTACTGATTCTACAACTGGTTCCACCTTAGGTTTCTTCTCCTTCTTCGATTTTTGCTTCTTGGGTTTTTCTTCAGCAAGAGGCTTCTCTTCAGGAGCTTCCAGGGCATCGGTCTCGGTTGTAGTTGTGGTAACCTCAGTAGTTTGAGAAACAATAGAAGACCAGGATAATTGTGGAGAATCTTCAGATTCGGGAGTTTTCTGTTCTTCCGTAGCAGGTTTAATCTCCTCAACTATTGTCACATCCTCTACAGGTTCTTGGACAACTGGTACTTCCACAATTGGTGCAAATGCAGGTTCCGGTACTGATTCTACAACTGGTTCCACCTTAGGTTTCTTCTCCTTCTTTGATTTTTGCTTCTTGGGTTTTTCTTCAGCCAGTGGCTTCTCTTCAGGAGCTTCCAGGGCATCGGTCTCTGTTGTAGTTGTGGTAACCTCAGTGGTTTGAGAAACAATAGAAGACCAGGATAATTGCGGAGCAGCTTCATGTTCGGGAGTTTTCTTTTCTTCCGTAGCAGGTTTAATCTCCTTAACTATTGTCACATACTCTACAGGTTCTTGGACAACTGGTACTTCCACAATTGGTGCAGGTTCAGGTTCCGGTACTGATTCTACAACTGGTTCCACCTTAGGTTTCTTCTCCTTCTTCGATTTTTGCTTCTTGGGTTTTTCTTCAGCAAGAGGCTTCTCTTCAGGAGCTTCCAAAGCATGGGTCTCTGTTGTAGTTGTGGTAACCTCAGTAGTTTGAGAAACAATAGAAGACCAGGATAATTGTAGAGCAGCTTCAGATTCGGAAGTTTTCTGTTCTTCCGGAGCTGGTTTAATCTCCTCGACTATTGTCACTTCTGGTACTGGTTCTTGTACAACTAGTACTTCCACAATTGGTGAAGGTTCAGGTTCCGGTACTGATTCTACAACTGGTTCCACCTTAGGTTTCTTCTCCTTCTTCGATTTTTGCTTCTTGGGTTTTTCTTCAGCAAGAGGCTTCTCTTCAGGAGCTTCCAAAGCATGGGTCTCTGTTGTAGTTGTGGTAACCTCAGTAGTTTGAGAAACAATAGAAGACCAGGATAATTGTAGAGCAGCTTCAGGTTCGGAAGTTTTCTGTTTTTCCGGAGCTGGTTTAATCTCCTCGACTATTGTCACTTCTTGTACTGGTTCTTGGACAACTAGTACTTCCACAATTGGTGAAGGTTCAGGTTCCGGTACTGATTCTACAACTGGTTCCACCTTAGGTTTCTTCTCCTTCTTCGGCTTCTGCTTTTTGGGTTTTTCTTCAACAAGAGGTTTCTCTTCAGGAGCTTCCAGGGCATGGGTCTCGGTTGTAGTTGTGGTTACCTCAGTGGTTTGAGAAACAATAGATGACCAGGATAATTGTGGAGCAGCTTCATGTTCGAGAGTTTTCTGTTCTTCCGGAGCTGGTTTAATCTCCTCCACTATTTTCACTTCTTGTACTGGTTCTACTGGTTCTTGGACAACTGGTACTTCCACAATTGGTGCAGGTTCCGGTTCCGGTACTGATTCTACAACTGGTTCCACCTTAGGTTTCTTCTCCTTCTTCGATTTTTGCTTCTTGGGTTTTTCTTCAGCAAGAGGCTTCTCTTCAGGAGCTTCCAGGGCATCGGTCTCTGTTGTAGTTGTGGTAACCTCAGTAGTTTGAGAAACAATAGACGACCAGGATAATTGCGGAGCAGCTTCTTGTTCGGGAGTTTTCTGTTCTTCCGGAGCTGGTTTAATCTCCTCCACTATTGTCACTTCTTGTACTGGTTCTTTGGCAACTGGTACTTCCACAATTGGTGCAGGTTCCGGTACTGATTCTACAACTGGTTCCACCTTTGGTTTCTTCTCCGTCTTCGATTTTTGCTTCTTGGGTTTTTCTTCAGCAAGAGGCTTTTCTTCAGGAGCTTCCAGGGCATCGGTCTCTGTTGTAGTTGTGGTAACCTCAGTGGTTTGAGAAACAATAGAAGACCAGGATAATTGCGGAGCAGCTTCAGATTCGGGAGTTTTCTGTTCTTCCGGAGCTGGTTTAATCTCCTCAATTATTGTCACATCCTCTACAGGTTCTTGGACAACTGGTACTTCCACAATTGGTGCAGGTTCAGGTTCCGGTACTGATTCTACAACTGGTTCCACCTTAGGTTTCTTCTCCTTCTTCGATTTTTGCTTCTTGGGTTTTTCTTCAGCAAGAGGCTTCTCTTCAGGAGCTTCCAGGGCATCGGTCTCTGTTGTAGTTGTGGTAACCTCAGTAGTTTGAGAAACAATAGACGACCAGGATAATTGCGGAGCAGCTTCTTGTTCGGGAGTTTTCTGTTCTTCCGGAGCTGGTTTAATCTCCTCCACTATTGTCACTTCTTGTACTGGTTCTTTGACAACTGGTACTACCACAATTGGTGCAGGTTCCGGTACTGATTCTACAACTGGTTCCACCTTTGGTTTCTTCTCCGTCTTCGATTTTTGCTTCTTGGGTTTTTCTTCAGCAAGAGGCTTCTCTTCAGGAGCTTCCAGGGCATCGTTCTCTGTTGTAGTTGTGGTAACCTCAGTAGTTTGAGAAACAATAGAAGACCAGGATAATTGTGGAGCAGCTTCAGATTCGGGAGTTTTCTGTTCTTCCGTAGCAGGTTTAATATCCTCAACTATTGGCACATCCTCTACAGGTTCTTGGACAACTGGTACTTCCACAATTGGTGCAAATTCAGGTTCCGGTACTGATTCTACAACTGGTTCCACCTTAGGTTTCTTCTCCTTCTTCGATTTTTGCTTCTTGAGTTTTTCTTCAGCAAGAGGCTTCTCTTCAGGAGCTTCCAGGGCATCGGTCTCGGTTGTAGTTGTGGTAACCTCAGTAGTTTGAGAAACAATAGAAGACCAGGATAATTGTGGAGAATCTTCAGATTCGGGAGTTTTCTGTTCTTCCGTAGCAGGTTTAATCTCCTCAACTATTGTCACATCCTCTACAGGTTCTTGGACAACTGGTACTTCCACAATTGGTGCAAATGCAGGTTCCGGTACTGATTCTACAACTGGTTCCACCTTAGGTTTCTTCTCCTTCTTTGATTTTTGCTTCTTGGGTTTTTCTTCAGCCAGTGGCTTCTCTTCAGGAGCTTCCAGGGCATCGGTCTCTGTTGTAGTTGTGGTAACCTCAGTGGTTTGAGAAACAATAGAAGACCAGGATAATTGCGGAGCAGCTTCATGTTCGGGAGTTTTCTGTTCTTCCGGAGCTGGTTTAATCTCCTCCACTATTGTCACTTCTTGAACAGGTTCTTGGACAACTGGTACTTCCACAATTGGTGCAGGTTTAGGTTCCGGTACTGATTCTACAACTGGTTCCACCTTTGGTTTTTTCTCCTTCTTCGATTTTTGCTTCTTGGGTTTTTCTTCAGCAAGAGGCTTCTCTTCAGGAGCTTCCAGGGCATCGGTCTCGGTTGTAGTTGTGGTAACCTCAGTAGTTTGAGAAACAATAGAAGACCAGGATAATCGTGGAGCAGCTTCAGATTCGGGAGTTTTCTGTTCTTCCGTAGCAGGTTTAATCTCCTCAACTATTGTCACATCCTCTACAGGTTCTTGGACAACTGGTACTTCCACAATTGGTGCAGGTTCAGGTTCCGGTACTGATTCTACAACTGTTTCCACCTTATGTTTCTTCTCCTTCTTCGGCTTCTGCTTTTTGGGTTTTTCTTCAGTAAGAGGCTTCGCTTCAGAAGCTTCCAGGGCATCGGTCTCTGTTGTAGTTGTGGTAACCTCAGTAGTTTGAGAAACAATAGACGACCAGGATAATTGCGGAGCAGCTTCTTGTTCGGGAGTTTTCTGTTCTTCCGGAGCTGGTTTAATCTCCTCCACTATTGTCACTTCTTGTACTGGTTCTTTGACAACTGGTACTTCCACAATTGGTGCAGGTTCCGGTACTGATTCTACAACTGGTTCCACCTTTGGTTTCTTCTCCTTCTTCGCTTTTTGCTTCTTAGGGTTTTCTTCAACAAGAGGCTTCTCCTTAGGAGTTTCCAGGGCATCGGAATCGGTTGTAGTTGTGGTTACCTCAGTTTGAGAAACAATAGACGACCAGGATAATGGTAGTGCAGCGTGTTCTGGGGTTTGTTTTACTTCCTCCACTTCTGCCACCTCATCCAGAAGATGTTTGGGAACTTCAGCATCTTTACAGGGCTTTTTATCTTTCTTTAATTTTTTCTGCGATTTACCATTTACCACAGCAGAGAAATTTTGT
This sequence comes from Drosophila vallismaia, assembly GCA_035047325.1. Lineage (NCBI taxonomy): Eukaryota > Metazoa > Arthropoda > Insecta > Diptera > Drosophilidae > Drosophila > Drosophila vallismaia. The sequence continues at coordinate 17,938,547 of JAWNPU010000090.1, read as the reverse complement.
TCTTGGCTGATAAAATCTTGCGAGTTTTCAATTTGTTTGATTTCTTTTTGTACAACAGTGGACAATGATAAATCTAAAGTTTCCTTTTGGGTCTTTATATCAATTTTTTTGTCCTTTTTGGATTTTTGTTTTTTTGATTCATGTATTTGTGTCTTTACTGCGCTCTCAGGAATAAATTCTGGATGCGAATCAGGAGATTGAGCACGGGAGTTTTCATCAACTGGGCTTGTTATTTTTGTTAATGGTTCCTGAATACCTTGTCGGACAATTGAAGACCATAATGCACCACTGGTCTGAGGCATATTTATTTCAGCATTTTCAGCCAAGTCTTCCTCGACCATTGCTGACCAGGATACACAACCTTCAGAAGCTTTGCTTTCGACTTCAACTGGAACCTTGACATTATCAGGAGGAGAAATAACTTTTGTAGACTGCTTCGGTTTTTTCTGAACTTTAGATTCTTTCGTTGTTACTTCAACAATTTGGGCAACAACCTCCGTGGGTTCACTATATAACGTTTTTGGGTGAGGTACATCCACGTTTTTCTTTTCCAAATCAATGAAATCCACTGTATGTTTAAGCACATCAGCATAGGACGAATGCAACTCCCACACGTTTGAAGCTTTCGGTGTAGATGCCTTGAACTCCTTTGGTGGTGCCTTTGGCTGCTCGGGTTTCCTCTTAGGTTCCTCTTGCTTTTTGATTTCCCCAGCAATAGGAACCTCGGTAACCTTCTCAGTAGTGACTGTGGTAGTAGTTACAGTTGTGATCATCTTGGTTTCATCAATGACAGGCACCTCCACAATGGGTTCAGGTTCGGATACCTCCTCGACAATTGTAACCTCCTTTTGGGGCTCACGAACTGGTTCGTCTTCATCCGAGAAATTCATGGGTTCATCCAAAACTTCCATCCAAGAGCCCGAGGATTCGTCAACAGGCAGACCAGCATAGGCTGGTTTCTTTGGCTCCTCAGGTTTCTTCTCAGGCTCCTCTGGCATTTTGATTTCCTCAGGAATAGGAACCTCAGTAACCTTCTCAGTAGTGATAGTGGTAGTAATTACGGTTGTGGTCGTCTTGGTTTCATCAATGACAGGCACCTCCACAATGGGTTCTGGTTCGGAAACCTTTTCGACAATTGTAACCTCTTTTAGAGGTTCAGGAACTGGTTCGTCTTCATCCGAGAAATTCATTGGTTCATCCAAAACATCCATCCAAGAGCTGGACGAATCGTCCACAGGCAGACCAGCATAGGCTGGTTTCTTTGGCTCCTCAGGTTTCTTCTCAGGCTCCTCTGGAGTTTTGATTTCCTCAGGAATAGGAACCTCAGTAACCTTCTCAGTAGTGACTGTGGTGGTAGTTACAGTTGTTATCGTCTTGGTTTCATCAATGATAGGCACCTCCACAATGGGTTCTGGTTCGGATACCTCCTCGACAATTGTAACCTCCTTTTGGGGCTCAGGAACTGGTTCGTCTTCATCCGAGAAATTCATTGGTTCATCCAAAACATCCATCCAAGAGCTGGACGAATCGTCCACAGGCAGACCAGCATAGGCTGGTTTCTTTGGCTCCTCAGGTTTCTTCTCAGGCTCCTCTGGAGTTTTGATTTCCTCAGGAATAGGAACCTCAGTAACCTTCTCAGTAGTGACTGTGGTGGTAGTTACAGTTGTTATCGTCTTGGTTTCATCAATGACAGGCACCTCCACAATGGGTTCTGGTTCGGAAACCTTGTCGACAATTGTAACCTCTTTTAGAGGTTCAGGAACTGGTTCGTCTTCATCCGAGAAATTCATTGGTTCATCCAAAACATCCATCCAAGAGCTGGACGAATCGTCCACAGGCAGACCAGCATAGGCTGGTTTCTTTGGCTCCTCAGGTTTCTTCTCAGGCTCCTCTGGAGTTTTGATTTCCTCAGGAATAGGAACCTCAGTAACCTTCTCAGTAGTGACTGTGGTGGTAGTTACAGTTGTTATCGTCTTGGTTTCATCAATGACAGGCACCTCCACAATGGGTTCTGGTTCGGAAACCTTGTCGACAATTGTAACCTCCTTTTGGGCCTCAGGAACTGGTTCGTCTTCATCCGAGAAATTCATTGGTTCATCCAAAACATCCATCCAAGAGCTGGACGAATCGTCCACAGGCAGACCAGCATAAGCTGGTTTCTTTGGCTCCTCAGGTTTCTTCTCAGGCTCCTCTGGAGTTTTGATTTCCTCAGGAATAGGAACCTCAGTAACCTTCTCAGTAGTGACTGTGGTGCTAGTTACAGTTGTGATCGTCTTGGTTTCATCAATGACAGGCACCTCCACAATTGGTTCTGGTTTGGATATCTCCTCGACAATTGTAACCTCTTGTTGAGGCTCAGGAACTGGTTCGTCTTCATCCGAGAAATTCATTGGTTCATCCAAAACATCCATCCAAGAGCTGGACGAATCGTCCACAGGCAGACCAGCATAGGCTGGTTTCTTTGGCTCCTCAGGTTTCTTCTCAGGCTCCTCTGGAGTTTTGATTTCCTCAGGAATAGGAACCTCAGTAACCTTCTCAGTAGTGACTGTGGTGGTAGTTACAGTTGTTATCGTCTTGGTTTCATCAATGACAGGCACCTCCACAATGGGTTCTGGTTCGGAAACCTCTTCGACAATTGTAACCTCCTTTTGAGGCTCGGGAATTGGCTCATCTTCATCCGAGAAATTCATTGGTTCATCCAAAACATCCATCCAAGAGCTGGACGAATCGTCCACAGGCAGACCAGCATAGGCTGGTTTCTTTGGCTCCTCAGGTTTCTTCTCAGGCTCCTCTGGAGTTTTGATTTCCTCAGGAATAGGAACCTCAGTAACCTTCTCAGTAGTGACTGTGGTGGTAGTTACAGTTGTTATCGTCTTGGTTTCATCAATGACAGGCACCTCCACAATGGGTTCTGGTTCGGAAACCTTTTCGACAATTGTAACCTCTTTTAGAGGTTCAGGAACTGGTTCGTCTTCATCCGAGAAATTCATTGGTTCATCCAAAACATCCATCCAAGAGCTGGACGAATCGTCCACAGGCAGACCAGCATAGGCCGGTTTCTTTGGCTCCTCAGGTTTCTTCTCAGGCTCCTCTGGAGTTTTGATTTCCTCAGGAATAGGAACCTCAGTAACCTTCTCAGTAGTGACTGTGGTGGTAGTTACAGTTGTTATCGTCTTGGTTTCATCAATGACAGGCACCTCCACAATGGGTTCTGGTTCGGATACCTGTTCGACAATTGTAACCTCCTTTTGGGGCTCAGGAACTGGTTCGTCTTCATCCGAGAAATTCATTGGTTCATCCAAAACATCCATCCAAGAGCTGGACGAATCGTCCACAGGCAGACCAGCATAGGCTGGTTTCTTTGGCTCCTCAGATTTCTTCTCAGGCTCCTCTGGAGTTTTGATTTCCTCAGGAATAGGAACCTCAGTAACCTTCTCAGTAGTAACTGTGGTGGTCGTCACTGTTGTGATTGTCTTTGTTTTATCAATGACAGGGACCTCTGCAATTGGTTCTGGTTCGGATACCTTCTGGAAAATTGTAACCTTATTTTGAGGTTCCTGAATTGGTTTCTCGGGTTTCTTCTCTGGTTCGTCTGGTTTTTGTATTTCCTCACGAATGGGCACCTTCGCCTCTTCGGAAGTGACTGTTGTGGTTATAGTTGTGATAGTCTTAGTTTCATCTAGGACTGGTTCAACGATGGACTTCATTTCCTGCATGGTTTCGAGAATTTTATTTATGTTTGCTTCCTCTCCATTTTCGGGAAGAAGCGGAATTTCAATCTCATCTTCAATTAAGTCTTTCCAGGATTTCTTTTCGATAACCAAGTCATCAGGACCATCGTCAATCATTTCAGCCCATGACTTTTGAGGTTTATGTTCCTCAGACTTGGAGGGTGGAGTCCAATCATCCAGCGGTTCCACTATCTCTACCTGCTTCTTTGGTTTTTGTAATGTCGGTCTTGGTGTTGTCCTTTCAGCTTCAATGAACTCAGTAGTCTCATGACTTAGTACAGATGCCCAGGAGCTTGGTAATTGCTTTGGCTTGTGATCTACTTCGGAAGCATGGCTGACCCTTACTTTTGTTTTTATTTCGTGGCGACTTACTTTAGAATCCTTTTCTGGCTGCTTTTGTATGACCTCCTTCTTGTTCTTTGGTGCCAGGTCGGTCATATAATCAATTTGGCTCGCTATTTTAGCCCAAGTAAGAGTATTCTCATCCTGATTTTGTGATTGTTCAACCACTTCACTCTCCTCGGATGTTGATGGAAGAGGTTCGGGTTCGAGTTTCTCCTCCTTAGCCTTAGGCTTGCTAGTTTTGATCCGCTTTTCTTTCTTATCAGTTTTTTCAACTTTGACTACTTTTTTGATGTGACATTCTTCCTTGCGTTCCTCTCTGGGCGTTTCCACTGGCTTCTTACGTGAGGCTATATCGTCGACCCACTCACCAGGTTTCTTGACTAATGAAGCCCAGGAGAAAGCATTACCAGTTGCTTCCTCCGTCTTGGGGATTTCAATTATAGCCTCGGGTTCAACGACAATATCTTTAATTGGTTCACAAATTATTTCAGGCTGTGGTTCAGAGGTTGTTACCTTGGATTCTGTCTTCTTTTTGGGCTTCTGTTTCTTCACCTTTTCAGGTTTTTCCTTTCTTAATGGTTCCTTGGTCTCAGTCGAAGTAGTTACAGCCGTTTTTATATGAGTAACTGTGTTATCAATCCACTCACCGGGTCTCTTAACAAGTGATGCCCAAGAGAAACCACTGCTTTTAGCTTCCTCTTGTCGTGGCTCTGGCTCAGGCTCTGGCTCAGGCTCTGGCTCAGGATCAAGCTCTGATGGTTTTAGTTCCGTTAAAATGGTGGCAGGTGCAGGCTCAGGTAACTCATCTTCGGATGTCGTCGAAACCGGTTCAACAATTGGTTTCTTCGGTTTCTTTGTCTTTTTGGACTTCGCGACCTTTTTGGGCTCTTCCTTCTCCTTCTTTCGGGACTTTTCCTCTGTTGAAACTGTTGTTTCAGACACTTCCTTCTTTGCAGTAGTTGTGTCTGACCACTCGCCTGGTCTACGAACAAGTGCTGACCATGTCAGCTCCGAAGTGCTTGAAGCTTCTCTCTCATCAGATGACGGTTCTTTGGAACTGTCAGTGGTTTTCGACAGATCGCTATCAGTGGTTGATTTGGATTGCTCGTTGTCTGTACTGGTCTTGGATTTATCGCTTTCTGCTTTGGGTATAGGCTTAGAAATTTGTTCGACTGGTTTGCGCTTTTCTTGCCTTGTTTTTGCTTTGCTTACGGGGGGTTTAGTTTCGACTGATTTTGATTCAGGTGAAGTTTCTTTTGGACCTTCAGCCTCCTCTACAACGCGGGCGTTCAGCAGGACATCAGCATACGACTTTCCATCGCGGTTTTTGTTCCACACATTCTCAACATCTTCGACAACATCGACAGGCTCCTGTATATCAACTATTGGTTCAGGTTTTACAACTTCCTGAATTTCAGCCTTCTTCTTTTGGCGTTTTGGCAGTTTAGCTTTCTTATTTTTTTGCTGTGGCACTACCACTGCCTCTGTTCTGTTCCTTGGAATAAACTCGTTATACACTCGTTCATTAGCAAGGAAGGTATGCGTCTGGTCTGAGTAGGTATGCCTCAGATAAGAAGGTGTAAATTCTGGCGCATCAGCAGACAAGCTCGAAGTGAATGCAATGTTACCGCTAGTAGGAACTGAATCCTCTAGAATACTGGACCATGTATCTATGGGTTCTTCCAATGGCTTCTCCAGTTGGGTATAGACGGGTTGGATCGACTCTTCAGGCTCCTCTGTTGCTTTAATGTCGTTTGATATGGAATCTTCGCTGATAGTTTCAGGTGTAGCTTCCTCAGACACATATACTTCAGAGACATTTTCGGTTGTGACTGTATTGGTAGTTACAGTTGTGATCGTCTTGGTTTCATATACAACAGGCACCTCCACAATTGGTTCTGGTTCGGATACCTTTTCCACAATTGTAACTTCTTCTTGGGGCTTTTCGACAATTGAGAACTCCTTTTGGGGTTCATTAACTGGTTTCTCATGTTTCTTCTCAGTTTCCTCTGCCTTTTTGATTTCGTCAGGAATAGGAACCTCAGTAACCTTCTCAGTAGTGACTGTGGTGGTAGTAACAGTTGTGATCGTCTTGGTTTCATCAATGACAGGCACCTCCACAATGGGTTCTGGTTCCAATACCTCTTCGACATTTGTAACCTCCTTTTGGGGCTCAGGAACTGGATCGTCCTCATCCGAGAAATTCATTGGTTCATCCAAAACATCCATCCAAGAGCTGGACGAATCGTCCACAGGCAGACCAGCATAGGCTGGTTTCTTTGGCTCCTCAGGTTTCTTCTCAGGCTCCTCTGGAGTTTTGATTTCCTCAGGAATAGGAACCTCAGTAACCTTCTCAGTAGTGACTGTGGTGGTAGTTACAGTTGTTATCGTCTTGGTTTCATCAATGATAGGCACCTCCACAATGGGTTCTGGTTCGGATACCTCCTCGACAATTGTAACCTCCTTTTGGGGCTCAGGAACTGGTTCGTCTTCATCCGAGAAATTCATTGGTTCATCCAAAACATCCATCCAAGAGCTGGACGAATCGTCCACAGGCAGACCAGCATAGGCTGGTTTCTTTGGCTCCTCAGGTTTCTTCTCAGGCTCCTCTGGAGTTTTGATTTCCTCAGGAATAGGAACCTCAGTAACCTTCTCAGTAGTGACTGTGGTGGTAGTTACAGTTGTTATCGTCTTGGTTTCATCAATGATAGGCACCTCCACAATGGGTTCTGGTTCGGATACCCCGACAACTGCAACCTCTTTTTGAGGCTCAGGAACTGGTTCGTCTTCATCCGAGAAATTCATTGGTTCATCCAAAACATCCATCCAAGAGCTGGACGAATCGTCCACAGGCAGACCAGCATAGGCTGGTTTCTTTGGCTCCTCAGGTTTCTTCTCAGGCTCCTCTGGAGTTTTGATTTCCTCAGGAATAGGAACCTCAGTAACCTTCTCAGTAGTGACTGTGGTGGTAGTTACAGTTGTTATCGTCTTGGTTTCATCAATGATAGGCACCTCCACAATGGGTTCTGTTTCGGATACCTCCTCGACAATTGTAACCTCCTTTTGGGGCTCAGGAACTGGTTCGTCTTCATCCGAGAAATTCATTGGTTCATCCAAAACATCCATCCAAGAGCTGGACGAATCGTCCACAGGCAGACCAGCATAGGCTGGTTTCTTTGGCTCCTCAGGTTTCTTCTCAGGCTCCTCTGGAGTTTTGATTTCCTCAGGAATAGGAACCTCAGTAACCTTCTCAGTAGTGACTGTGGTGGTAGTTACAGATGTTATCGTCTTGGTTTCATCAATGACAGGCACCTCCACAATCGGTTCTGGTTCGGATACCTCTTCGACAATTGTAACCTCCTTTTGGGGCTCAGGAACTGGTTCGTCTTCATCCGAGAAATTCATTGGTTCATCCAAAACATCCATCCAAGAGCTGGACGAATCGTCCACAGGCAGACCAGCATAGGCTGGTTTCTTTGGCTCCTCAGGTTTCTTCTCAGGCTCCTCTGGAGTTTTGATTTCCTCAGGAATAGGAACCTCAGTAACCTTCTCAGTAGTGACTGTGGTGGTAGTTACAGATGTTATCGTCTTGGTTTCATTAATGACAGGCACCTCCACAATGGGTTCTGGTTCGGATACCTCTTCGACAATTGTAACCTCCTTTTGGGGCTCAGGAACTGGTTCGTCTTCATCCGAGAAATTCATTGGTTCATCCAAAACATCCATCCAAGAGCTGGACGAATCGTCCACAGGCAGACCAGCATAGGCTGGTTTCTTTGGCTCCTCAGGTTTCTTCTCAGGCTCCTCTGGAGTTTTGATTTCCTCAGGAATAGGAACCTCAGTAACCTTCTCAGTAGTGACTGTGGTGGTAGTTACAGATGTTATCGTCTTGGTTTCATTAATGACAGGCACCTCCACAATCGGTTCTGGTTCGGATACCTCTTCGACAATTGTAACCTCCTTTTGGGGCTCAGGAACTGGTTCGTCTTCATCCGAGAAATTCATTGGTTCATCCAAAACATCCATCCAAGAGCTGGACGAATCGTCCACAGGCAGACCAGCATAGGCTGGTTTCTTTGGCTCCTCAGGTTTCTTCTCAGGCTCCTCTGGAGTTTTGGTTTCCTCAGGAATAGGAACCTCAGTAACCTTCTCAGTAGTGACTGTGGTGCTAGTTACAGTTGTGATCGTCTTGGTTTCGTCAATGACAGGCACCTCCACAATAGGTTCTGCTTCGGATAGCTTCGCGACAATATCAACCTCCTTTTTGGGTTCAGGAACTCGTTTCTCAAGTTTTTTCTCAGGTTCCTCTGGTGTTTTGATTTCCTCAGGAATAGGAACCTCGGTAACCTTCTCAGTAGTGACTGTAGTGGTAGTTACAGTTGTTATTGTCCTGTTTTCATCAATATGATGGGTTTCAATATTTGTTGTTGTTTCTGTTTGGTCGGATGTTACATCACTAGTTGATTCTGAGGTGTTTGGCGTCGATTCAGGAACTAATTCAGGGACAAACGATTTTGATTCCACGATTTTCAGCGAAGTCTCAGCTTTATTTTGGGAAATTACATCGAACTTAGGAATTTCCCAGTTGTAAATAGCAGGAACAGTTTCGGTTTTTATAGGGGCGTTACTTTCATTTGTTTTGTGTTCGTCAACAAAGCTTACCGTCTTTGGTAACGAAACATTAAGAGTAGTTGGTTCTAATTGTGCTGGTGTACTTATTTCAACTGGATTGGAATTAATTATGTGATATTGACCCTCAGCAATATTAAACTTAATGAAATCAAATTTGGGAACTTCAAATATCTTTTCAAATGGAGAAATTTTCTGAATGTTAGTTATTGTATTTAAATTGCTTACCGTGTTAGCCACAGCTATTAATGCGCTTGGATTGGCAGGAGCGATTTGATTAGCGTAATTAGTAAGGGCAGGGCTGGTCTGATTTTGAGATGGACTTGTTACTTTCTCTTCTACTTGAACAGGGGCAGTTTCAGAAACCGAAGATACTTCAGAGTTTTCATGATAAAGAACATCTGCCTTGGCGTGCTCAATAGACTTGATAATAGAGATCAATGCCGCATCTTGGGAAATGTTTGAACGCAATTTCTCACGATCCGGAACATTTTTCAAGTAAATGTCAGCATGGACTTCTTGGTTCGATGAAACAGAAGGCACATCGGAAACCGGTATAGCTTTTTCTATTTGTTCTTGATTAAGAATATCCGATTCTGCACTCTCGATTAATTGGACTCTTGAAACTATGGACTCTTCCTGAGAAATATTAGAAACTAACGCATCGGGGCCAGCTACTGCTGGACCGACATTAATAAGAACTTTATCAACAACTAAGGCATTAATATCTTCACTACCTGATCTTTCTTCTGTCAGAACCTGCAGGGTTTCTTGCTTAATAAATGCTTCGGGAATAGCAGGGCGCTTCTTCTTATCTTTCTTGGATAGCTTCTTTTGAATGTCCTCAAACAGCTGTTGCTCTTCAGGGCTCAATTCAGAGGAGGATATGGGCTGGCTACCTTTCGGGTCATCTATTGGGAGGGGCTCTTCGACAGGCTTGGGTACTGCTGGGGCCTCTAGCTTGGTTTCTTGAACTTCTGTGATTTCTGGCTGGGACGATTCGACTACTTCAACAACTGTATTCTGACTAGAATCGGCAGTTCTTTCTAGGGATTCCACATTTTCGGTCACAGTTTCTGTCACCTGGAGACTGACCTCCGGAAAATCAAGATGCATTTTCACGATAGGTGTCTTCAGTTTCTCTTCATGAGTAATCAGGGAAATCTTCTGAACTGTGCCCGGTGGGAAGGCTCCGTCAATGCCTTCTCCCACGAAAAGAACATTTGTGCCATCTTCGGTTTCGAAGCTTCGTCGTTGCGTAGTCGTAAGTATTGTATTATTGGTAGTAGTCGTAGTAGTGGTAATACTATTTGTCTCGTTTATAACCCCATTGGTCGTTCTGTCACCCAAATTCGGTAACTCAATTGTGCTTGTCTCGATGCCAATAACCTTCACCCCAGTCGGACTATCCTTTACTCCTATCTGAATGTGTTCACCCAAACTATCAAGTCTATAGTCGCTGCTTGGCGTCACAGCCGGAGACGATGCACGCGAAGATACTACCGGACTAATGGGTCCTTGATCGGGCATCTCTATACTCGATGTAACGACAACGTCACTAGGCGTTTCGCTCTCCGTCAAAAGTATACGTCCATCATTCGTAATCCTCTTCGTAATACGCATTGTGCGAATTGTTGTAGTTTTGATAATTGCGCCATCGATTTGACTAGATACGGTTGAGGTCTCGCTAGGGACTTCCGAGAACGCTGGAGAAGCTTCGCGAACAGTAACCGGGTCGCTGGTAGTACTGCTCTCCTCCGTGGTTGTCTCACCATCTTCGTTAAGCTTCTTCACGATCTTCGTCGTACGCACGGTTGTAGTCTTTGTTACACCACCACTTCCTTCTTCGACTGTCGGCACAGCTTCTGGTTTTTTAGCCTCAACTTCGGGGTTGCTAACTTCTTCAATACTCTGTTGTTCCGAGTTCTGGGCGATCTTCTTAACAATTTTCGTCGTTCTCACGATTGTGGTCTTAACCACATCGCCAGATTCAGAGATCTCGGATGCTTCGGCAGTACCAAATTGTTTAGGCTCCTCGACAACTGGCTCGTTCGTAGGCTGAATAGACTGTACGGATGCATTTTTTTCGGCTTCAATAAAATCAACAACCGTTGACTGAACTTCTGTAGTCTGGGACACATCGATATTTGTGGAAGGGTATAAAAGCTTGTCTTCCACACCACTCGGAACGATTGGATCTTTCGCCAGGGCATACTCCTCGTAGATTGGCTCACTTATCGCTGCTTCTACTGGAACATCCGATGTCACGAATTCGCTATCCACATTTTCGCTCAAAACGGTCTTCGTTGTGCGCGTTGTAGTTGTCTTGGTGATGCCTTCACCATTTGATTCAGTCGTAACCGATTCCGCCACAACAGGAGCATCTTGAATGATTGTGTCGACAATGGGAAGGGAACATTCAGATTCACTGCTTGCCTCGCTAACCTCAGTTTCCTGGGAGATTTTCTTAACGATCCTAGTGGTGCGGACAATAGTTGTCTTTATCACACCGCTCTCTTCAGTTTCTGGAACATCTGAGATGTCTTCCTTCACACTTGGTACATCCAAAACGGGTTCGACAAGGACTTGTTCAACCTTGGGAGATTTGATCGTTTTAGTGGTGGTCGTTTTAGTTGTCTTCACCACACCCTCATCGCTGATTTCTCGGCTATTGGTTTCAGATTTAACCACCTTTGGAAGCTCGACAGGTTCCTCGGACACCGAACTAACCGATGACAAGACATCCGAATGAGTTGATGATGACATATCCTGACTCTCCTGCTGGCTACTGTTAATTTTCTTAACGATCTTAGTAGTACGGATGACTGTTGTCTTAACGAGACCATCATCGCTGGGCGCATTTTCCTCAGACAAAATGATTGGCTTACTATCAGTTTTAATTGCACTTGTTATGTTCAGGGGCTCTGTAATTTCTAATTGTGGTTGTGGTTCGACAATCTTAGCAACCTCATCACTTTCGGATTTCTTTTGCTTTTTCTTGTCCTTTCTTGAAGGCTTCTTCGGCTTCTTTTGCTCTGGCTCATCTACACCGGAAGCCACAACTTCCTTCTTTGTTTCTGGTTCAGCAGGAACCGATTCTTTAGGTTGGGCTATTTCCTCAGCCTGTTTTAAAACATCCTTCACAACATTTTGAGCAACGTCCTCGATGATTTCCAACGAACTTGGCTGCTGCTCTGTGCCGGTAACAGTGGTAGTCACAACTGTGACTGGTAGCAAGGTAACATCACGCTCCACTTCAGGCTCGTCTTCAAAGACTTCTTCAACGATCTCCTGTCCATCTTCGTTGATCCGCTTGAGGATGCGTTTCGTTTTGGTTATTACCGTCTTGGTAATCGATCCTTGCTGAACAATTGTGTCTTGAGCCGTAGAAAATCCGGACACATTAATAGGCACCTCACTACTCGTTGTTTCAATAGTCGGCAGATTATACTGCTCAACTGAAATATTTTCCTCCGGCAAATCATCGATAACATCCTCCTCAACAATTTCCTCCTTTCCATCCACAATTCGCTTGACGATACGCTTGGTAATATGTTTGGTTATTGTTCGCGTTGTAATAGTCGTCGTTCCACTCTCCGTAGATATCGTATTTGTAGATGTAGTAACTGTTGGTTCTCCTTCAATAATGTCGGTGGAGGTAACTACCTCAGGATCCAGAGGAGTGCTCTCTGTCGATTTAGTTTCGGGCTGACGTACTTCAATAGAAACTTCCATTGTTTCCTGTTTAGCATCCTTCTTATTGCGTTTTCGTTCTTTCTTAACAAGAGGCTCAGTAACTTCCGCAACCTTTTGGACCTCAGGCTCCGGTACCTTAGGCTCCGATGCCTTAGGCTCTGGTGCCTTAGGCTCTGGTGCCTTAGGCTCTGGTGCCTTAGACTCCGCAGATATATCCTTGGGATTAATCACAGCTTTTGGCACTACTTCCTTTTCAACAGTAGCTTCAACAGACTTGGGCCGTTTCTTCTCCTTTCTGGTAGGTGCCGATGGGGTAGTTTTTGTCTGTTCAGCGACAATTTCCGTTTCTTTCTTAACTTCGGTTTCAATCTTGGCTTCAACCGCAACCGATGGAACTGGCTCCTTTTCAACGATTTGCTCCACAGGACTCGGCTTAGTTTCATGCTCCACCTGCTTTGTTGGTTTCTTCTCCTTCCTTGCGGGAAGAACTGGTGCAGTATCTTTTTCCGGATTTACAGTCGCAACATTCTTGGTTTGCTTGGACTTCTTTTCGACGTTTGATGGGGCGGAAATAGATTCCAGAACCGGAGCAGTGGATTCAACCAATTGGCTGGTTATCACAGTCTTCTCGACCACAGTTTGCTTTTTATCCAAAACCGGAGAGGTCTGTTTCCTTTCTTTTTTGGATGGCACTGGGTTTGTGGGTGCTGGTTCAGGTTTAGACTCAATAGTTGGAACTGTTTGCACAGTTTGCTTTTTATCCAAAACCGGAGAGGTCTGTTTCTTTTCTCTTTTGGATGGCACTGGGTTTGTGGGTGCTGGTTCAGGTTTAGACTCAACAATTGGGACTGACTCCTGGTCAACTGTCTTTTTCTGCTTCCTTGCCTTGCTGGGTTTTGTTTCAGGCTCCACATGGATTGGCGCTGGAATAGGCTTGCTCTCAATCGAGCTCACACCATTGGCTTCAGGAGTTGGCGGCTTTTTGCCCGTCTTGTGGTCTTTGCGATGGTTCTGCTTAATCGGCAAAGGTTCCGGCTGAGTTTCAAGCCGGGTTCTCTTCGTTCTCGATGACCGCGATTCAAAATTGTCATCTTTGCGTTCCCAGGTTGGCGATTTTTCAACACGTCTACCGTATTGGTTTGTTACTCTGGTAGTAGTTGTAGTAGTAGTTGAAGTGAAAGTAGACTCATCTTGATTTCGCTGCAAGGGTGGCGAGGACGTAAGGCGCACTGGAATTTGTTGCTGACTGGATGGCTGGAAAACTGGATTATCTTTATGCTGGAGACCGAAAAGAACTTCGGCGTAAGTGCTGCCAGTACTTATGTCCTGGGGCCTAGTATTTATATTTTTTTGCCTCTGGTCCTGGGGACGCACAATGACAGTTTCTGGGTCCTTGGGTAGTTGCGAGACTTCCGGAACTAAAACGGTTTCTGTAGTCTGGTGAGGTATCACAGTTGGTTGCACCTGTTCGGGGGCAATCGTCGTCACATAGGTAGTTGTGGTCACAGTTTCTGTAGACTCTTCCGCTGGTATAGCTTCTATAGCATCAACATCGAACTGGCCGAAGGTTATATCCGGCCTGGGCTCATTTAGCTCGAACTCCTGCGGTTCCACTGCTGGGAGCAAGTGAACGTGCTCTTCGATGTAGTACTGCGGCTCTTGGGGCTCGCTTTCCACAACAGCTGTTTGAATTTGTTGGGTACTTGTTGTCAATGATTCACCGCTTTGTTGGACTATCGATGCCAATGTGGTGACAACGCGATCCAGCACGCTGCTACCCGTTGTCGGGTTCAATGGCAAGGTGTTGTCCACATGGTAGGGGTCAGGCAGATAGGTCTGCTCCACTGCTTCCTGCTGATAGTCCTGCTGCTGCAGAGGCTGCTGTGGCTGTTGCGCCAGGTGCTGTTGGGGATACTCCTGGGCGAAGTCCGTGGTCTGCTGCGCGTAGTAGATTTGATTCGGCTCATTGGGATAGACTGCAGGGTAGCCTCCCTCGGGCTGCGCTACTGGCTGGTAGTAGCCAGGCAAAAGCTGGTACTGGGTCGTCGCTGACGGCACTGTCACCTGCTGATACTGTATAGGATACTGCATCTGCATGATTTGCTCGTAGTAGTTTTGCTGGACGGGCTGCTGTTGGGCTTGCGACGTTGGATCTGCCACATAGCCCCACTGCCCACTGTCGACCACGTTCTCGTACATTGTCTGGTACAGCTGCGGATCTGGCTGCAAGTAGGTAGCTGCAATCTCCTCCGCTGTCATGTGAACTTCATAGTTATCGAGGGGTTTCGGTTGCTGGGGAAGTTGCGGAAGAGCGGGTTGTTGTGGCTGGGCGGGAGAATAGTCAACATCTGCGATGGTCTCGGGGATGTATTGCTGCTGCTGTTGCTCTTTCAAGGGTTCTGGATCCGGTTGAGGTACGTAAATATTTCCTGAAACTGCTGCGCTAGCATCTACCACGTCCTGAATAGTCAGTTTCGTGCGGGCCTGAATGGTCTGGGCAGCCAGTTGCTCGGCCTTCAGTCGTTCAAGTTCCAATCCTCGGAGGACCTCAGCATAGGAAGTCGAACCAGGCACCCACATGGGGCTGCGCGATCTCGTCCGATCGTCAATCGGCAGGAAGAGGTGCTCCTGCTGCGGTTCGTGCTCCAATGGAGCCTCAATAGAGGACTGCTGCGATGATCGGGGCTGTGGTTGTGGAGGCTCTCGTCGACGTCTTGGTGAGCGGCCACGACGTTCGGGACGCGGAGGCTGCAGTTTCTTACCCGTCTTGGAGTGTTGGTGGTGCTGTTGCTCGCTTTCGATAAACTGAGTGTTGGGATTGCTAGGTACTGATGTCGTTGTGCTAGGAACTGTAGTGGTGGTGCTGGTCTCGATGGGTGGTGTAACCGATTGATGGCGCTCATAAATAGCGGTAGTAACTACGGTGCTACCGCCGCCATTTAATTCTTGAGGATCCGAAGGACTATCGAAAGATTCCTCTCCGTGCGTACGTCTCGTAGTCGTTGTAGTGGTGGTCGTAACAGTTGTCACCGTGTTCCGGTTCTGGGTCGTGTTTTGTTGCCGGGTCGTTGTGGTTGTTGTCGTTGCGGGGTCAGTTCGTTCTAGTTGGGGTTTCGTCGTTACTGGTTCATTAGCGCTGCTTACCGGACTCGCATGTCCCGACAACACTTCAGCATAGGTCAGACCCGCTGCCGCCGTTGGCTTCATTAGCAGCGAGACAGTCGATGAGGTGGTCACCACTGAATGGGGATCCAGGGCGTAGGACTGTCGCGCTGTCGCATCGTAGACTTGCTGCATGCCATCGATTGATTCTCGCATTGCCTAATTGTTCGTCGTGGTTCACGTATCAGAGTGACACAGAGTGAGAGAGAGTGGGAGAAATAGGGGGAAGATTTGCCAGAACGTTAGCTTTTTATGTTTTCAGGGGTTTCAAGTGGGGGGACTGCTATTCAAGGCTACGCTGCTACCCTACGATCCCTAATATGCTCCCTAACAAATGAATTCACAGGGGGGTTTTGCATTTTAAAAAATATATAATTTGATAATTTAATTAAATCTTTAGAATAGTATAAAGTAGTATATAGGATAATTGTATATGCTTAAACACGGGTCATGTAATCTCTGTTATTTGAGTAGTGACGGCAGTTAACAGTTTGGCCAAAAGCCACCGATCCCGGGAGAAGGAGACCGGTGACAGTGACAAACGGAAGACGCCGGGGTGGCTGCTTTGGCTTTGATCTAGTCCTAGTTTGGCTTAACTTAAGTGTTAAGGGTACGGCATCCTAAATCTCTAGCTTGGCATCGTCCGGCGTGCCGCGATGTATTAACAATTTGATGCGCTCATTACGTGCGGTTATTTTCGAATGCAGATTTTTGACACGTTCCCGGCATGCCTATTGTTTATACATTGTTTTCGTATATGGTGCATGTTTTTAGGAAAGAGTTGTTCGAATGTTTGGCATGAGGGCAGATATACAATATATAAATATATTTATATATAGAGAAGATTTGATAATGGTAATTTGGAAAGAGCGAGCACATTATACGCCATGGGAAAGATACAATACAAGCGACCATTAACCATGTTCGGTATTTCGATTTATATAGTAGAAGTAATAAGCAGTACCCATGTATGTTTCATGTTGATGTATATGGATTAGGGATTGTTTATTGGTTTATTTGATGGGGTTATATTGGTGTTATATCGGATTAGTCACAGATTTGTAAGTAGCACAGCAGGCAAGCGAGCAAAGCCCAAAGACAAGTTTAATAACAATTAGTAAAGATAATGTTTGTGTTTAATAATTTGCAAGATTTTGTCAATTTTTTTCAGCGCAACGACACCAGGATTTTTTCGATATAGTTACAAAATTTACGTAGAGAAAAGATAAAGAGAAATACAATTGTCAAAAATAAAATTGAAAGAAATTAAAACCGTAACCATAATTAAAAATTACCGACTTTCGCTATTACTATATATTTGGAAGATAGAAAAGTTTTAGAGAGAAAGAGAGCTGGTGGTGAAAAATGTTTGCTTGGCTAAGCTGTCTAAACCGAAATAAAGTATAAATAAATTAAATAAAAAGTATTTAAAATGTCTAAGCCAAAGCTCAATGTATAATTGTGCTTTAAATGTGACGATTTTCGATGCAATGTGTGATGATTGAGAGGTGATTGTAGTAGATGATTGTAGTTTTTGTGAGGTCGGTGAAAGTGAATCAAAATAAGTTCTCATAGCTAGAGCTGCCCCAAATCAACGAAGATTAGCTACAGATTTCCCAAAATCCGAATCGAATACTAAGTTTTGCCACTTACCGCCACATTGCAGTTCGCAATGAAACTTAAAATTTAGTATTAAAGCTAAAATTTATTTCGAAAATGCTGGGGAATGCTTGGCCAGGCCAGCTGCCTCAGAATTGATTCGATTTGTTTATAGGCAAAAAAACAAAAAAAAAAAAATACAAAGAAAACGCTTAAGCTCTAAAAATAGGAAGAGTGATGTCTGGAGGAAGAATTCGCTTTTCTTTTCTGGGTGGGCTAACCCTGACAACAAGAACTTATTTTTATTTTTTTTTTTTTGTTTTTCTTTTTTTGGTGGTATAGGTATGTCTATATATTTGGGGCCTCGGCACGTGATGATGAGAACCACAAGCTTAGCTATCGATGAGGTATAATTTTGTAGCATGAGGCATGAGGAATGAGAGCTGCACGGTTGGTGAATGAGAGACGAATGATTGTTGTTTCAACATAAGGAAGCACAATAATGAAATGTAAATGAAATGTAAATGGTATGCTTAAATGTTGATTTATGTGTGCATTTATGTGCCGCATGTAATGGTATCAAACGAATCCGAAAATAAAAACGTAATATAATTTTGGCGCAAAAAAAAAAGTAATGAAAACGAAAAAAACGCAATAGTTTTGAGTTTAAAGAAATAAAAAATAAATTAAATACGCAGCCACCGTGCAACTTTTTTCTTCGGACCTACCCGCACACACTTAAGCGCAAGGGGGAAACGATTTCAAAGATTAATCAAGTTGGATTAATCGGGTTGGAGGTTAATAACTTCTTTGGTTGTTCTGTCAACTGTTTATTTCATTAGCAATGACAAAATGAGATCAATTTCAAGGGGATAACTGACGTTACTAGAGAGAAAGAGAGTTACTAGATCCTGGCAATATATCTGATTCCTAAACTAGCTGGTTGGCTAATCGGGTCTACTACGAATCTCACAAAGATCGGGACGGTACGTACCTGTTGCTCGGCTAATGCGCGCTCGCGATCGTGCGGCAAGTAAGTGGGCGCCATGACCAGGCGCAGCTGCTGCTCCTCCTGGATGATGCGCTGGCGCAGGGTCTGCATCTGCTGCTGGTAGACGTCGATCTGGGCCAGCGTCTGCTCGAGGCTCTGCGACTTGGCCTTACCCAACTCACCCAAGCCATCGAGCACGCGCACCAGATCGTCGACATTTTCGCTCAGGCGCGGATCACCGCCCATGCCGTTGCGGAAATGAACCTGTGAATGGGATCGTAAGCGGATATTAGGCATGCCAGGGGCCATACTTACCTCCAGTTTCTCAATAGACAGTCTCAGTTTCGTTTTCTGCACATTAATATCGGCCAGGGTCTTTTCGCAGAAGCCGAGCTGATCGCGCAGCGGCTTCTTCTGCTGCTGCGCAGAGTCCAGGCTCTGCTTCGTCTTTTCGTGCCAGGCGCGTATATCCTTGATCTTGCGTTCACATTGGTCCCACTCTTCGCAGGCCTCTTGCAGCAGAGAGTTCTGTGAATGAAAAATACAAACAAAAGTGATTCCTATGTGTTTTCGCAAAAAGAATGACAATCAAGAGAGTTTACCCTCTCTAGCAGCACCGCTTCCACGGTAATCTTCGCATCCTCGGCTTCCTGCAGTTTGTCCTTGAGATCGCCTACAGTCGTCACCTGGCCGATGTGCTCCAGCTCCTTGTCCATCTCGCTCAGATGCTTCACAATCGGTTTCACACTCTTCACAGCCGTAATATAGTCGTTCAGTTTGTTGCGCGCCTCGGGCAGGGTGCGCAGCTCAATCGTCTGATCGATGAAGGTGCGCTTCTCCGCCGCCCACGACATGACGATCTGGTAGAGGTTCATGAACCTCGTCCACGCGTCCAGACTATCGCCCACCGCCTGCTTCTTCTCGTCCAGCCAGCCTCGGACCTGAGCCAGGGAGGCTGCCAGCTGATCGATGGTCGTCTGCACCAGCGTCTTCTCCTCGCTGTTGCGACAGTTCTCGATGATCAGGTGGCCATTGGTCTTGACCAGGGTGAAGCGTTCGTAGATGGCGGTGATTTCGTGGTTGATGCGCTGCAGCAGCTCCTTCATTTGGGTGGGGGTCAGGCTGCGTTCCTGCACCTGCACCTCGGCCTGCAGCAGCCAGCGCTGGATCTCATCCACACCGGCCACATATTCGGTGCGAACGGTCTTGGCGCGCTTGAAATCCTTCTCTTTGGTCTCCATGGTCACTTGGACTCTCTCAGCGAGTAGCTCGAGGGCCGTAAATTCCTGGGCAATGTCGTTCGGCAGCTGATTCTGCTTGGCCTGGTAGAGGGCCGTGGTCTGGGCCACCAGGGACTTGCTCTCGTCGGCGGCCTGCTGCACTTGGCTGTTGAGGGTGATCAGGAGCTGTTCGGTTTGGGCGATGTGCTCGTCGTAGACGTGAACCGATTGCAGTTGTTCGTGCAGAGCGTTTAGCTTGTCCTGCAGCTGCGAGATGCGACGGAAGACTTGCTCGATCTCCTCGAGATCTTTGCTAACCTGTTGCTCCTTTTCGCGTAGAGTGTCGTTCAATCTGTAAAAGAGAGATGGTGAGTTGGTGGGAAGACTTGTGTTTGGCAATAGAATATATTGGGGACAGTGTGAAAACCACGCGGTTTTCTTGCTGCTGTATAGATGGGATTTTATTCGGTCCACACAAATGGATCTGAAAAAGTTATTCCTCGGAAAAGTGTGAAGTTTTCTGTATTCTTTAGATGCGCATATATAATCGAAATATATATATGGGTCTATAGTCTATATGTATGAAATCCACTGGGCTTTGGCCTCGAGGCTGCGAAGATTTCCGTGAAAATTAATGCTGCCGTCTGGCTACAAGAGAGTTTTCTAAATGATCTGCCTCGAGCACATTTTCCTAGAGGCCGAGCAATCTTTTCGAAATTCGAAAAAGCATTTTCGTACATTGCTCATAATTCGAAATCGCCTTGAGCCCAATGGGGAGGCAAGGAGACTGAAAATCTCTCTGACTTTTTGATTTAAAAGCCGCCAAAATGAAGAATAAAATAAAAAATATTCCCTTCTACTTTTTGGACACGCACAACTTTTAAAATTTCTGTCTTTTCAGCTTGTGTGTATTTTTACCGGCGGCGCATGTTTAAATTCGTATTCCTCCGATTTATTTATGCTATATTCGTTTATATTTTGGCCCCAGACACGCTGACGTCATCGCGGGAATGCAGTCAGCAGAAAGATTCAATGAGTAATAATGATCCCATTCGGAGAATTCGATTCCAGCACATGGCGGAGGAGCACACGAGCATTACGTATACGCCGTGTGGATCCGCGGTCCATGTGTGGACATTTTCCATTACCACCAACAAGTGTTCGCCTTCGGCAGCTGCACTTGGCATGGAATGACAGATTCGTTAATGGAACAGAGATTCGTTTGTTGCCCTTTACAGCCACCGAGGACCGAGGACTGATGAACTAAAATGCGGCCCAAAGAAGGGGCCAAGTCAACACACATTTGGCCCGCTTCCAACTGCCCGAGAAGACGCGGCCGAAAACATTTTCTGTTTTAATTGTTAAAGACGGCAACGGCAACGGCAACGGCAACGGGCAACGGAAATACTCGATTCAACACTATAAACTAGCCAGAATTATTTCGGCGTCATTTTTCGCAGCCAACAAATATCGAACATTGAGTTCTCAATGTTGTTTGGGTTTCTTTTTTTTTTGTTGTTGTTAGAATTGCCAACGCCCGGCGGCCGCTATTTATTTATCCTCTGCGCTATTTTCAGGCGGTTGCCATTTTGTGCAAATTAACGATTTAAATTTAGTGCGCGGCTCTAATTTAAATGGCGAAAAATGCGAGAAATGCCGCGGCAAGCGAGTGAAAGTGAAAGGCAACAAGCCGAAAAGACGCAGATTTTGATTTACTTTTGAAACGTTTGCCGAAAATACGTTTGCGGGAAATACCATAGTTTGATCAATTATGGGGACAGGAATGTAATCAGTCTCGTCGATAAGCATTCGCGGCCCGTCTATTTCTGTCGCCTTGACTACGTCATCGTTTAAAGTAGAAACGCGTGCGAATCTTATTCTCTTTCTCTCTTTCTGCCACAATAACACATCGCTCACCTGACGACCCTGGCAGGTCTACGAGTACCAACCAGGGGCCAGAGACCGGTGTTTATTGTTGCGGTTTTGCCTGCTTTGCATACGGTGCGAGGGCTCTGACTCTGACTGGCCGATGACTTAATCACGTCTTGGAAATTTCTATACTTCCATAATTTAGCCACATTTTAGCTCTTTTTTAGATGTACAGAATGTACTTTTTCATGTCCACAAAACAATCACCTCTTGCTTTTGACGACTTTAACCACAAGTGCGTAAGTGGCGTGCAATTAGTTGTATTTTTTAGTCTTCGGTCTGCGATGTTTCTATCGTTTTCTGTTGGCGACAAACGTTCCACCTCCTTGGGCCCGGAGGCAGAAGTGTGCTCAACTTTGGGAGCTCCCGAGCTCACTGCTTGAATTTCCTCCAAAAAACCGAGAAATTCAAGCAGCAGCTTCGCTTCGAAAATAAAATTAAACTCTGGAACTGCGTCGGATATTTGTGCTCGTTACGTATACGCCTGGTAATCCACAAAGCGGCGTTCGAAACTTTTGACATGAAATTAAAAGAAGAAGAAACGAAGAAGGTATTTTCGATTAAGAGCCATTATTAGCCCAGAAGAAAGCCACATCCATACATCTCTGTCTGTCCTCTCGGTGTGTATTTGCTGCTTCTCTGGTTCTACTACTTCTTAGTTAATTAATTTGATTTAAAAATATGCGTATATGTATCGCGGTCGCTTCGTTCGTTTGCTTTGCTTTGCTTTTGCTCTGCTCTATCTTTTAGTTTCCAGCCATCCAGTTGGAGAAACACGTCCGCTTGCAACTAACTCTAAATTAAAATGGTGATGAGCGATGGCGGCGCACGCAGAATTGCCAAAAAGTTTTCTGTTTCGCTGCTTCGGGTGTCGTCGGCTGGCGATCGTGCCTGCCGAACGATGGCGAGACGGAAATAAAAGAATGAAACTGCCTAATCCCCAACTCACCACACCACATACCGCAGTGTTATTGCTAAATGCGCTTGGCATTGAAATTGGCCAAAAGTAACGAGCTTTTGCCCAGCAGCTCATTAATAATGAATAATATATGTGCCGAAAAAGTCAAACCTTTTTTAGGGAACATGCATAAAAGAAATGCATAAACAAACGCAATCCCCGCATTGATAACGGCTTAATACTCGTTTGCCGGTCTAGATAAGAATGCCGGCTACAAAAAATTCGTGAAAGGGGGAAAGCAGAAAGCAGGCCAGGGAGAGAGGGAAACGCCCGGCATGTGAAACGGAAGAGACGATCGTCAACAGAGCTCTGTTAACCCACAACAGTGTCAAAAAAAATATTTATAATTACGCGATTACCTCATTTGGGCAAAGTTTTTATTATTATTTGCTTCTGTTGTTGTCAGTCTTTGATTTTCTCTTTTTTTTTTCAACAAACAAAAGTTGGCTATGCAAATGCATAAACGAAGCATACATTCATTTCAGTTATTGAATATTTATATTTTTCAGTTTTAAGGCCGTTGAAAAAATGAATCAGCTTTAGTTCAATTATCATTCCATTCAAATGACTTCGCACACTTGATTTCTTTTTATTTTAGTCGTTTCTCAGCGATGAAGTCACCCATTTCAATTTTCACTTGTGCCATTTTATTTACTCTTTTTTATACGATTTTTGGCATTTGTTTACATTTTGCCTGCCTTGCTTCACGTATTTGTTTTCGAGTGTTTTTTATATCTTCAAGTAGAATCAGAATATCCCTCGGGGGCACTAATGAAGTTAATTATTGCTATCTTTTGGATACACAAGCAAACTGTTAAAAATAAATTATTAAATCCCCAGAAAATGCAAAAAGCTTACGCAATATTTAATGCCTTTGCACTGATTAGGTTTTTGCATGTCTCTTCGGAACACTCGAAACAATTTATTTTTATATCAAGTGTGTAAATGCATTAACATTTCACGACGCATTTAAAGGATATATAATATATCGCGATTCCGACTATATAATTATCGATGACATGCCGCTGGGGGGAATATTAGATCATTCTTTTCGGCCCGATGATGGCATAGTTTATTTGTTCAGTTTTGGACAGCATTCGAATAAGAAAAACAATTAAAGGAAGTGATATATTTGGGATTTAATTGAAAAAAGATTACTTTATTAAGAGACAAATATGGAGTCGGGAAATTATGTTAATTAACTGAAACTATCGCCCATCGCTTGGCAGCAATTTCTTTTCCCAAAACGTTAAGCCTTTTGCGGCTTAAGAAAAATTAGGAAAACAGCTGCTGGTCTCGTTTTTCAAACAAAACGCCGCCTCTACTGTCAAAAAAACAACAAATTGTGTGTAAAAATAAAACAAAAAACCAAAAGCTAACAAAAATACAACAAAAGATAGATATAGGAGGGAGAAAGGGGCCAGAGATCGCCTCAAAATTGTGTCAGCGAGAAAGGCCAAGGGGAGAAAAGTCTGGCGCTGTTTACGTGATCGGCAGGTGTGGTGAGTTCTGGCACAAATGTTGCCAGCAACATGCTGCTAAATAAATTGGCATATTGGCACAGTTTTTGGGTTGTTCTAGCGCCAGGCAACAAAAGAATTAATAGCAAGCATTTCCGCAGAAGAATTCTTCGATTGCGTGTCTTATCAAGGCACAAAACGGGGGAAGTGTCAAACAAGTCTTGATAAGGCCTTATAAAAAAAAAGGGGTAACCCTATAAAAAAAAGGGAATTATAGAATAAGTTTTTTTTCAGGCTATTACAATTCCCAGAACTCAGAACTAGACATTAAAGTTAATGTTTCGGGAAATGGAGACCCGATAAGAGAGGCAGAAAACTTTTAAGCCTCGCATTACGTAACTTGGCGAGCCACAGCGAAGCGTAACATTTGGTCTGACGTCACGTTTATTGTTGGGCAACAACAATAATTACACTATAAGATGGAATTTTTCAAGCGACTTGAACAAAGGTTAAGAAATGTTTTTCTTTTTGGGATAAAAGTATCAAAAAAGGAACGACAAATTCTTCACATTATGACGTTATATTTGAGGTTTTCTTTGGACTTAAAAAGATATATCTCTAGTATGTGATCACTCATTAGGTAACCAGAAATATATATAGATTCCCTCAATTGACATTAATTTTCATTAGGCAACAAGTTTGGCAGCTATATATAATATATTCAAGCCAGTTCAATTTCCGGAATTAAATGTTTCGATCAGAGCTTTTGTTTGGGTTTTGTTTTGGGTTTGTTTTTTTTTTTCGATTTTTTTCGGATCAAGACACGCATAGTTGGTTGGGTTTACAAATAAAAAATAGTTTTAAGTACTCACTTGGCTTGTTGTTCAACTAACTTATCCACTTTGGCCTGTATGGCCTCCGCCGAGGGTTTGTGTACTTCCCCAAGGAATGTGAGGATGGATTTAGAGAGCGCCTCGATCTCTTTATGTGATGATTTAAGTTGATTTGATTCTTCACGCAATTCCTGAAAATGAGTTCAAGTTTTGTCAAGGTCATGATTGGTAAATGAAAATAAAAGTTGTTTTGGAGCGGAGGTTGAGTCGATTAAGAAAACAAATAATTAATCAGAAACCACAATAAATAAAATTTATAGTCAGAGAATTAAAACCTTTACTGTGTTTCTGCGAGATTATTTTTTTGTTCTTCATTTTGTTTATCTTCGTAAAAAGCAACATGAATGACAACACCGTTAGTTAGATATGGCCAGGCCGAGCTTTTATGGTGGAAATTGTTTCAATTCAAAGGCCTGCCGCCATAGTTGAGGTGGGCCAAGTTTTTTAGTTGCTATTTACGGGCTATTTATAGCTGTCAGATTGTAAACAAACGTCAGGCTATTATCGGCTGAAGCAATGATCTCACTCGAACGGAAAATCATTGCTGATAATTCACAAAATCTAGTTAGTTCTGTTACCTTAAAATAAGGTTTTGGAAAAGCCCAGGAGCTACCAT
The DNA here is from genome assembly GCA_035047325.1 of Drosophila vallismaia. Lineage (NCBI taxonomy): Eukaryota > Metazoa > Arthropoda > Insecta > Diptera > Drosophilidae > Drosophila > Drosophila vallismaia. The sequence continues at coordinate 17,913,318 of JAWNPU010000090.1, read as the reverse complement.
TGGGCCATCAATCATTTTTGGTTCTAAAATAATAACAAAAGCTTAAAGAAACCGAAAGTAAGGCTAGTTTCTCCTCTTGATTAGTTTGATTTAATGGCATTTTGTGTTAATCATTCAAGGCACATCATTAAACCGGAATATTTGGACTATCGAGTCTACCGGCTTTGCAGCTTTTTTCAAGCTCCGTTTTGCAAGAGCCAGAAAGAGAGTATCCAAACTAAGAGAGCGCAAGCTCCGGTCGAAAACGTGACCATGAACTTGATTGTCGGTCTGTTAGATGGATACATATGTATCGGTTTCCGTTTCTGTGTTTGCGTGCCACCTTGCACGAGTATGGGTTAACATGTTCGACGAGCATAAGCCCCCAAGGAAGGGCGGCTTTTGCAACAAAAAAAAACAAAAAAAAAACGCTGAATGAATGAATGCCATACAAAGAAACAACATAAAAAGGTCTAGAAAAATGTTTAAACTTGAATTTAAATTTTTGGTAATAAATAAATCTTGTTAGAAATCCATGACACCTCGTAGGTGTTACAAGACTCACCTGAATGGCATTCTTTGTATCTTCCAAATGACGTCGGGATCTTACAGTTGGATCGACATTGCGGAACTTATCCTCCAAGCGACCAAGAGCCTTCTCCCAGCCGTGCAGGCTGTTCTCGAATCCGTCCCAGTGCTCGGCCAGCTGCTGCAGGTTGTCCCGTCGCTGCTCCAAGCTGTGCACCAGATCCTGCCACAAGCGGTTCAGGCCAGCGTTATCCTGCTCGATCAGCTGGCGGTTGCGGGCGTCTGCCTGGCGGATAAGCGACTGTGCCTGCTGGTTGACAAGTGCAAGGTCGCTGCTCTGGCTCTGAAAAGGATAACGGTTTGAGATCGCGCCTTATAAAATATATGTATTTCTGTATTATTTTGTATATATAATATTCTCTGTATTATTTGTTTCCGTTTTGTAGAGCTTAGAGTCGTATAGTATATCCCTGCAATATGTGTGACCTGCTCGAACTTTGACATATGTCTGGCAAAAGGAGTAAACAGTCGAAAGCTGCTTTATTCGTATAAAAATCTTATGGATTTTTCACATCAACACACACACACACACACACTCGCACACACACCTCAAGCTTTACTTTTGTTGTATTTTATTGGTTGTTGTATTGGTCTTTTATAGATTTCAATGGCCGATGACGTTAACGTTGATTTTATTTGCTATTTGGCTTGTGCTTGGTTTGCTTCCTTTTTTTAGTTTTTCAATTTCGAGCACATGGCTTTCTTGATTGGTATGGCGGACGAAACGAGTAATTCAAATTTAACAAAGCTATTCACAAAAACAAAAATAACAATCGTTCTCTCTCGTTCTCTCTTTCTATATATGTAAAAGTATATATATGGTTTATGTATATTCCGCGAATCGCGAATACAAAACAACCGCACAGATAAACGTCTCAACTAAAAGTGAACTCAGAAACCCCAACAGACCCCAAAAGCAAATAAGCACGAGTTAGAATCTCCGGAGAGTCAATGGTCTCTCTCTTTGTTGGGGCTAAGAGCAGCGAGAAGAGACCCAAAAGCCGGTCCATTTTGGGGCTAGCACGTTTTTTGGGTGGGCGTGGGCGAACGATACATATACATATCACGCATACGCCACCGTGTACACGTCACTCGCCCTCTCTCAAGCTCTGGAGCCTTGGTTAATTAATTCTCCAGCCGGCACATGCCCTACAAACTAGCAACAACAACCAATCAGCTGTGTACGAGGAATAAATGAAAATGCGGTATATGCTTGAAAATAAAAGAGAAAGACAGGAAAACCTTTAAGGGCCTGTACTCTTAAAGCTCGCTCAACTGAAAAGTTGTTAAGCGTGTGTTTGTTGTTGCAATACATATACAATTAAAGCAAAGACCAGGGCTAACTTACTATATATTTCGGTGCCAAAAAGTGTAAAAACCAAAATATATAAAATATAATATTAATTGTTCCATTAGTTTTATTGAAAACTTAAAATAAGTATTCAAAAGCCTCTTCAAGCTGCTTCTCGTTCTCCCTGGTAAGTAAGAACTGGTTGCTTGATATACTGTTGCCACTTTTGCTGATGATGTCATAATCTTAATTCGTTCCGCAGTCGCAACCACAGCCCCACCATCCACAACAACAACAAAAACTGAGCATAAATTGAAGCCATGCCTTGAATAATCAAGCTGAATGTTTGACAGACTGGAAGATAAGCTCGCTGCCAATACAGCGACAACCATGTAGTAGGTTAAAAGTTTAATCAGTTCTCAAGGTAAAAGCTTACGAAAGTAAACAAATGGGCACAACGTGTTCGATAAAGACTATCAATTCGATGACGAAGAGAAGCCATTTCCCAAAGAGAAAGACTGGCAGTGTGTGTGCTGTTAAAGAGTGTTTTGTTGTTTTTGCCGGCCGGCAAAATAACACACGAGCCGGCAAAACGAATGCATTTGAATTGGGTGCAAAATTTGCACTGCAAATGCATGAAGTCGCTCTCATGGTGTTGTTTGTGTGTTTACGTGTATACTATACATATACATACACATGTGGCACATCCTTGTGCAATATGTCACTTTTTGGAAAACAGGTCTTTCGACCACATACTTATAAGCGCAACATATTCAGGTCAACAGTAGAATGTGTATTCCATAAAAGACTTGAGTACATAAATAAATATTCATACAAACATATACATAGCCTTAAACAACACAGATATATTCTATTTTAGTCTAATTTCAATTGTAATTTTGAAAGTATTCAGAGTTTTTATAATCTTAATCAAATACATTTAAAAATAGTTTAAAAATTATCTTTTTAAGGTAATTTAATTCAATTTGATTCAGTTTCTAAGCAAGTTCCACATTAACATATTATAAAAAGGTGTGAAAAATATTACGTATACGTAATAAATTAATATTATCCATATATCATTAAATTTCGATTCCATAATTTTTAGTTGTATTTTAAATACTTTTTATTTTGACTATTAGCCATTTTTAATATATGGGCTTTATAAAAAGAGATGAACTAAATATTTGAAGGTAATGTAAAATTACGTATACGTAATATTTATTTATTTTTTTTATATAAAATTTTGTATTAAAGCCCCATTTTTTCCGAACTTTTGTATTATTTTCAATTCGAATTTTGTTTATATTTAGTTTCTCTTTCAAAAATATTAAAAATTCATAAAATTAGCAGTATGGGACAAGGCGATGGTTATATCTTTGCAAATATTCATCCAATTCTTAAGCGGAATACCTTAAACGATTTGTGGATCGATTCCCTATCAATCTGCATCAAAATCTTGAAACAAATTATTTTTTAGATTTTTTGTCAATTTTTCTGATGGATCCCCTTTAAAAAATATTGAAAAAGGATAAAAGGAACAATATGGGACAAGGCAATGGCTATATCTTTGCCAATATTCATCCAATTCTTAAGCGGAATACCTTAAACGATTTGTGGATCGATTCCCTATCAATCTGCATCAAAATCTTGAAACAAATTATTTTTTAGATTTTTTGTCAATTTTTCTGATGGATCCCCTTTAAAAAATATTGAAAAAGGATAAAAGGAACAATATGGGACAAGGCGATGGCTATATCTTTGCCAATATTCATCCAATTCTTAAGCAGAATACCTTAAACGATTTGTGGATCGATTCCCTATCAATCTGCATCAAAATCTTGAAACAAATTATTTTTTAGATTTTTTGTCAATTTTTCTGATGGATCCCCTTTAAAAAATATTGAAAAAGGATAAAAGGAACAATATGGGACAAGGCAATGGCTATATCTTTGCCAATATTCATCCAATTCTTAAGCGGAATACCTTAAACGATTTGTGGATCGATTCCCTATCAATCTGCATCAAAATCTTGAAACAAATTATTTTTTAGATTTTTTGTCAATTTTTCTGATGGATCCCCTTTAAAAAATATTGAAAAAGGATAAAAGGAACAATATGGGACAAGGCGATGGCTATATCTTTGCCAATATTCATCCAATTCTTAAGCAGAATACCTTAAACGATTTGTGGATCGATTCCCTATCAATCTGCATCAAAATCTTGAAACAAATTATTTTTTAGATTTTTTGTCAATTTTTCTGATGGATCCCCTTTAAAAAATATTGAAAAAGGATAAAAGGAACAATATGGGACAAGGCAATGGCTATATCTTTGCCAATATTCATCCAATTCTTAAGCGGAATACCTTAAACGATTTGTGGATCGATTCCCTATCAATCTGCATCAAAATCTTGAAACAAATTATTTTTTAGATTTTTTGTCAATTTTTCTGATGGATCCCCTTTAAAAAATATTGAAAAAGGATAAAAGGAACAATATGGGACAAGGCAATGGCTATATCTTTGCCAATATTCATCCAATTCTTAAGCGGAATACCTTAAACGATTTGTGGATCGATTCCCTATCAATCTGCATCAAAATCTTGAAACAAATTATTTTTTAGATTTTTTGTCAATTTTTCTGATGGATCCCCTTTAAAAAATATTGAAAAAGGATAAAAGGAACAATATGGGACAAGGCGATGGCTATATCTTTGCCAATATTCATCCAATTCTTAAGCGGAATACCTTAAACGATTTGTGGATCGATTCCCTATCAATCTGCATCAAAATCTTGAAACAAATTATTTTTTAGATTTTTTGTCAATTTTCCTTTCAAAAATATTGAAAAAGGATAAAAGGAACAATATGGGACAAGGCGATGGCTATATCTTTGCCAATATTCATCCGATTCTTAAGCGGAATGCCTTAAACGATTTGTGGATCGATTCCCTATCAATCTGCATCAAAATCTTGAAACAAATCATTTTTTTAGATTTTTTCTCAATTTTTTTTGTTGGATCCCTACTTTCTGTTTATATTAGTTCAGTTTAACTTTTTCCAAGACTCACCTGGACATTTCCGATGGCGTGGGACAGCTTCTGAATGTTAAAGTGCAGGCCAGCCAAATTCTGGACAGGCTCGTCGGTGAACTTGGTGCGCTCGATGGTGGCCTTAACACGGTCGATGGATTGCTGGTACTCGCGCCAGCGCTCCGCCTCCTTCTCCAGCTCGCTCTGCTGGGTCTTGGCATTGGCCAGGGTGTTGGCCAACTTGGTTTGGAACTGAGCCAGCTCGGCGGAGAGCTCCGACTGCTCGTAGTTGTTCAAGGAGGACCAAATCTTGTCGGCGGCCTCCTGGATCTGCTTGTGGACCAAGTTGCGAATCGGGGCCTCGTTGCCAAAGAAGATCTTGTGCTCGTCCAGGTCCTGGACCAAGTGCTCGTAGTCAATGCCATGCTGGCTGTTCTGCAGACGCAACTCGGCTTCGTGGACCCAGTCGTTGAACTTGGCCACCAATTGCATGTACTCCAGGCGGGAGTCGCGGTTGTTCTTCAGATACTTTTCGCGTTCCTCGAGCTCATGGGGCAGAGAGGAAACTAGGGATCGGCCCTCGGAGAGCATTTCCAGCAGGGAACTGGGGAAGCCAATTTCGGACTTCACTCCATCGTTGATTTTGTTGAATTTCTTGAGGTAGGACTCAATGTCCTGGCTGAGGGATTGGTGCTTTTGCAGCTCACGCTCCACGGACTCTGGATCGCGGTCCAGAAGTGGACGCGACTTGGCTGCTCCTTCGTGGCCATGCAACCAGTCCAGGATTTCGCTGAGCTCGGCGGCCATCTTCTTGTGCGACTCCAGCTGAAGCTGGTGCTTCTGGCGCTGGGACTCCACGGCCTTGCGGAGATTCTGCAGCTGGTTCTTCAGCGACTGCAACTGCTCCGTGATGCTGTTCTTGTCGGCGGCGTTGCCCTCGGAGGCTATCTTCTGGCCCTTGTCGTTGGCAGAGGCCAGAAGTCCTTCGCACTCCTGGATCTTCACAATGACGTCGTCGTACTTGTTGATCTTATCCTCCAGGCTGTCCGGAGAGTTCTCAATGTCGATGATTACGTCCGTGTACTTCATGATGAAGGCAATGATTTCGTTTATCAGGGCAATGAACTGCTCGCGGAGCAGCAGGAGCTGGCGCAGATGGGCCAACTGGTCCTCGATCAGCTTGATCATATCGTCCTGTTGTGCCAGGATGCTCTGCAGCTCTGGCAAGTCATCGATTTGCATGTCACCCATCTTGCTCTTGCTGTCCTTCAGTTCCTTAAGAATACCCTCGTAGGCACCTAGCAGATCCTGGACATCCTCGATCCTCGATCCTATTGGGCGGTTCAGCTCACGGAGTCTCTGCTGGATGGTGCCCAGGAACTGGCTGCAATCGGCCAGCCTGCTCTTGGCATCCTTGTACTTCTTAATGTGATCTCCTAGGGCGTTGACGCGGTCGTCAATGGTGTTCTTGATCCTGCCGTAGCGGTCCTTCATGTTCTTGATGTCGTCGTTAAGCTTCAGCTTGTCAGCATTGCTCAGAGTGGGCAGGATGCTCTTGCCTTGCTCCGAGACGTCGTTGATGAGGCCTCCCTTGTTCTCGGCGTCATTCAGCAGCTTCTTGTAGTGAGCCAGTTGCTCCTCCAGGACTGGAAGGCTGGTGGTTCGCAGGTCGCCCTCGGTGGCAGTTTCCATCTCGTTCAGCCAGTCGCCCATCTTCTTCATGGAATCCTCGAAGGCCTTGCGACCTTGCAACAGATCATCCAGCGACTTGCCACGCTTATTGCTCTCATCCTTGAGGGTCTGATAGTCGGCGGCAATCTCATCCAGAATCTGCTGCAGTGCAGCCTTGTCCGCATCGTCGCAATCCTTCATTATGTTGGCGGCCTGGCGCTGGACGTCACTCAGGACACTGTCGTTGAACTGCTTGGCGTCGTCGTCGTACTTCTTGTTCTCCTGGATCTTCTTTTCAATCTCAGTGGAGGTCAGAGGATGATAGACGGGCAGCTTGCGCACCTCGGAAATCTTGGTCTTCAGCCATTGCCTGGCCTTGTCCAGGTCGTTCTCCAGGGACTTGCGAGCCTTGCTGGCCTCCAGAGCCCGGTCCAGTTCAGCCTTGAGGACTCCCGACAAATTGCGGTTCTCCGTGTTGAGATTTCGCAGGGCGGACTCTAGCTGGGCATATTCGGCGGGCTCCAGCTCGGGCTGCATGTTGGCAATGCGCTTCTCTAGGACATCAGCCAGCGACTGCTTCGCCTCGGCGTCCTTCATCAGGCTCTTGATCTTTTGCTGGCGTGCCTCTGCATCCTTGGGCGTGTAACCGAGAGGAGCCGGCGACTGCAGCTCTTCGATCTGCTGCTTCACCCAGTTCTGGAGTTGGTCGATCTCGCCCTTGGCTCCCTCCACTCCCTTGTTGGTCACGTCCAGGAGCTGGGCCTTGCGATCGATGCGCTTGCCCAGATCGGCGAATCGGCGGTCAAGGGACTTCATTTGCTCCTCCACCTGCTGGCCATCCAGGTTGCTGATGACCTCAGCCACCTGAGCGGCCTTGCCCTTCAGCTCCTGGATTTTGGGGTGACCCTGCAGCTCGTACTCATTCTTGATCTCATTGATGGCTGCCGTTTTCTGGGCACAGTTCAAGCCAGATCCGCGGTCCAGGACATCCATGCGCTTGATCAGGGTGTCGAACCAGTTCTGGACATCAGCCATTCCCTGGCGATAGCCATCGATGACATTCTGTCCAGCCTGCTTCTTAGCAATGGCCTCCATGAGCTCCGACTCCAGTTTGTCAATGTTGTCGTCCAAATCAGTGTCCTCGTCGCCCACTAAGGAAAGAGTTTAATAATGGTTACGTACAATATTACAGAAATATAAATGGATGCTTTTTGATTCTAATAAACTATAATAATATATTAATAATAATAAAACTTACATGATCCCGTCATTTCCAGCATTAGTTGCGATCTCTTGTCACCAATGGAGTTCAGTAGATCATTCATGGAAACCAACTCCTGTTGGGCTGCCTCCGGACGAAGCTTGCAAGGACGCATCAGCCAGTCCGAGACAGAGCTCTGCTGCTTCTTCACCCAATTCTGCAGCTCGGCGCGCTGCTTCTGCTGTTGCTCCAGTTCGCTAACGGATGCAGTCAAACCACCCAAGTGGGATTGCACCTAAATATCAGAAAAAAGCCAGAAAATTAATAAGTAGAATTCTAAAAGAAGTAGCTTAACATTTAAAGCAAACAAAACAAGCTAGGGATATATAGAAGCCATGCAATCCGCCACCTAGTCGTCGTGGATAAGTGATCCTGGTCTTACCTTAGCAACCAGTTCATTCAGCTTGCCCACGTGGGCGCTGTTCAGGCGAACTATCCGGCGATAGTTGCTGACCCGCTCGTGGGCAATTGGATCCAGAAGCGCCTCCTTCACATCGGCGAGCTCAACTTGGATCTCGGCGTCGTCTTCATCCTCCTGACACCCGACATCTACGGTTGAGCTCTGAGTCTTTGGCGGCGGTTTCTTTACAGCAGCAAGTGCAGGATTCAGGATGCAGGATGCATAGCGTTTTAATTTGCGGATAGTGCATGTTACAACAGTTACGTGTTCGGCAAATCAACAAAAGTTAAGGTAATGTTTTCGATTGCGGTATTGGTTGGGTAAAAGGTTAAGGGTTTGATTAAAAAAACATAAAATTGGTTAGAAAATCTAACGTAAATAAAATATAAGGCTGGAAATGGAGAAGCTTGGAACTTATCCATTCTCTTGCCAAAAAACTAAAAGGATTTAATTTGCCACTACTTTCAAGTGTTTGCAAAAAACTACAAATGCAATAAGAAAATGAGAATTGGAGTATTACCTGGTCCAGCAGATCCTCGAGCTTGGCGCGCACAATGAGCTCCCTCTCGGGAATGGCCTGCATGGCGGTCTCCAGTGGAGAGCTGGGACGACTGATCGAAGCGGTGGCAGCTTCGCAGGCTTGGACGGCAGCTGCAAGGCGGGACTTCTCGTTGTTCAGCTTGTTCTGCATTTCCTGGGCACACCGAAGCTGGTTCTGGGCCAGCTCCAGATTGGTGGCCGGAGAATCCAGTTCAGTTTGAATGATCGGCTCGTAGGCCTCCAAGTTGCGCATAATGCTGTCAAGGGTGTCCTCGTACTCCTGGAACTTGGCCAGGGACTCGAGCAGACGGTTCTTGATCTGCACCGAGGTCTGGAGCAGCGAGTTGTAGCTGTCCTGGATGTTCTTCAGCTGGGACTCCACGGTGGGGCGAATGGCAGGTGTTGAGGTCTCATAACGTTTAATCTGGGCCTGGCCCTTGGCATTCAGATCGTCTAAGTTGGTTTGGTACTTTTGGATTTCGGTCAGCAGGGCCTCGTGCTGCTTGATCTGCTCCTGGGTCTGCTCGCGGTTCGAGATGAAAAGCGAGTTGTGGGCCATCAGCTGGAAGGAGATCTGCAGCAGCCACTTCTCCACATCCTGCAAGCTCTGATGGTAGGCATTGTAGTCGAGCATCTCCTGCTCCAGGGCCTTGATGTGTGCGGAGCAATCGTTCTTAAGCTTATCGCAGCGGGACTGCAGGCGATTCACTGCATCCACTTCGGTTCCCAGGTCACGGGCCTCCGACTGCAGCTGCTCCAGTTCTCCGCCCTTTTGTTTCAGCTCATTCGACAGGGTTTTGTAGCGCTCCAGAAGGGTCTTCATCTCGCTGAGTTCACCCTTGGTTTCGGGCGCCACCTTCAGAGTTTGCTCCTTCTCGTTTAGCCACTTCTCGAGCCTGTCCTTGTTGGCGGCGAAGTCGTTCCAGCGGTTCTGAGCCTGCTTCAGGTCGCTCAGCTTCTCTTTGACATTCAATCCCAAAGCATCCCAGTCCTCACGCACTTTGGTCATCAGTTCGCGCAACTTCTCCTGCTTGTCTTCCGGCGTGATATTGGAAGCCTTGGAGTAGGCGTCCTGGACCAGTGCCAAGAGATGCTGACCCTCGGGTAGACGAGAAGCCAGGGACTACATATTTCAAGTGAATGCAAAAAGTTAAGAAATTATGTATGTTTTTTGGAAAGAAATAGTTTTTTATCACAATATCACAAATATTCAAGAAATGACTTACATTGACGGTATCCAGTTTCTGGGCAATAATAGCCGAATCTCCATCCGTGGAGCAATCATTGAGAATCTCCTGGGCCTTCTCGATCCAGGCATCCATCTCCTTCTTATAGTTGAGGAACTCGGTGTGATCCGACAGATTCTTCTCAATTTTTGAAACCAATCCCTGGGCGGAAGTCAACAACTTGGTGTAGTTAGCCTGGGTTTCGATGGTCTGATCCCGAATGCGAGTGCAGGCGCTCTGCTCCATGAGCAGCTCACAGTTATCGTTCAGATCCTCCACATTGTCCTTCTCGGCCAGGACCTCCTCGAGGAGTTTCTAAGGGAGAAAAGGGAGCATTACTTTCACATTCTGAAACCAATAAATGGAAGCACATCAAGCATAGAGGCATAAGACAAGTGTCTGTGTACATGATTAGCTGCAATTGATTATACAAAGTGATTAGCTGAAAAGTTAGCAATAGTGATTAGTGAGGGTTTAGTACATGGTTGAATTTTTCATAGTGCGAGGCACTTTGAGATACAAATTTTGTAGTCGGTGAGTAGATCTACTATAGGTGAGCGCTTCGGCTTTAGATAATTTATAATAATACATTATATATACGGATATTCGATTACAATTTAGTACATTTGGTTAGAGGTGCGTGCGACAGTTGCGATATCTGCTGATCAGACGAGGATTTCTTACCTTGGCATTGACCAAATCCTCAGGGTTCTTGTTCTCGCCTTCCTGGGATTTGGCAACGCGTTTGCTCATGTTCTCGATCCATAGGTTAATCTTGTTAAACTTCTGCAGGAACGCCTGCCATGCTGCCAGACAGGACTCCAGGCTGCTGCGGGCATCGCGGGCCAGGGCCTGCAAGGACTCCCACTCTCCAGTGAGGTGCTTGATCTCCTGGGCCACGTTATCCTGGCCCTCACTGCCGCTGGTGGCGATCACCGCCTGACTCAGCTCTTCGCAGGCCTCCAGCAGGCTCTTTCCCTCTAGGCAAGACGACTGGATGTCGCCCAAACGGTTCAGACGATTCTCCACCTGATCCTTCTCGCCATGGCAGTCGGAGCACTGCTCCACTTCGATACGGGTGCGGCGCAGCCAGTCCTGCAGCTCGTTGAAGGCTTGCTTGTACTTCTCGTGGCTGTTAACCTGGTTCTCAAGCGACTCGATGATCTTGTTCACCTGCGTCTGCAGTTCGTCGAACTTGGCCAGACCTGGCTGGAAGTCATTCAAGTCCAGGCTGCTATCCTCCTTTAGGCGCTGGTTGATCTTCTCCACAATGTCGTTGTGGCCGTTGATGTCTCGCTGAATTACGCGGAATTTCTCCAACGCAGCGCGCTTCTCGCTCAAGTCGTTCAAGAACTCGTCACTGGCCTTGACACTGGGCTCCACGTCCTCCAGCCATTCCACTAGGATCTTGTACAGCTTGAAGATCTCCTCCAGTTGGGCGAGTCTATTGGCCAACTTCTGGCGCACATCGTTCAGGTCTACCAGTAGTTTATCGAAGTCTGCCTTCAGGGACTCGGTGTCCTCTTGGATCTTGGCAGCTCCATTCTGTTCGGTGTTCATGATCACCTTCTCCTTGAGTTCCAACAAATAGCGCAGCTTGTTCTGTCCAGTTTCGAATCCTTGTCGCAAATTCTTGACGGTGTTCAGTTTGATTTGAACTTCGTTGAGAGTTCCGGGGATTTGTTCGCAATCGGCAAGCTTCTCGCGGGTCTTTTCAATCCAGGACTGGCACTCCTCGTACAGGGTGTGGTGCTGTTGGTGCTCCTGATAGTGCATCTCCAGACGACGCATCACTTCCTTGGCCAGGGTCAGCAGGGCATTGTATTTGGTTGTCAACTGCATGATGGCATTACTGATCCTTGTATCGGAACAAGTTTCCAGCAGGACCTGGGCCTTCATGTTCAGGTCGTCGAGAGTCTTCTGCCAATCGAAGAGCGTCTGCAGATGTCCTTGGAACTCCTCGAGCACAACCTTCTTCTGGGTCAGGCTGTCCTGCAGCTTGTTGTAGGACTGAACCAGATCTTCGGTCTTGCTCAGCCACTCCAGGGCCTCGGTGTACTGATCCTGGTAGTCGGACCACTTGACGATACCGACCTCCAGGTAGTCCTTGGCCTTGTTCAGGGCCTCCCTATAGGCATCGAACTCCTCCTGGAGCAGAGCCACCTCCTGCTCGATGATCTCGCAATCCTCGGGCTCGGCACTGCGGCAGGCGATCTCGCCCTGCTCCAGAGCATTCTTCAGTTTCTGGGCGCCTTCAGGCAGCTCGCCTTGCAGGATCTTCAGCTGGTGAGTCTTCTCGGCCAGAGCCTGTTTGTCGCCGGTGGGCTCGGAGCACTTGCTCAGCCGCTCCTTAGCGTTTCTGAGCCAGGTGGCGAACTCGTTGCCAGCATCGATCAAGGACTGGTAACTCTCGATGGTGGTCTTCTGCTTCTCGTACAGATCCTTGGCCTGCTTGGTGAGATTCTCGTACTTGTCAGAGATTTCGGTGGCCGGAGCGCCCTGCTGAAGATCTGACGCCTTCGAGGTGACCGACTGGATCATCGGCTCGAAGGATACAATGTCCTGCACAATATTGTTGGTCTGGCGGAGATTGGCCTTGCGCTCGCTGAGTCCACTGCTGAGGCCAGGCTGGCCCCGCTTGGACTTAATAACCTTCTGCTCACAGGCCTGCTGCAGCTTGGCCTCCCTATCGGTAATCCATTGCTGCAGCTGCGAGTAGCTGGAGCTGTAGTCTGCCCATTGGAGCAGGTTCGTCTCCAGCTGCACCTTGGCGGTGGACATTTTCTTCACCAAACGGTCCCAGTCGGTCTGCAGCTCCTTCATTTCGTTGTTGATGGCATCGCGGCCATCGGAGCGGGTGTTGCGGATAATCTTCTCCCCGTTGTTGATGGCGGTGTGTACTAGATTCTGGCCCAGTTCGCGGTTTCGAATCAGGTCCTGAATCTGTTCCAGACGACGCTGGAGGGCTTCCTTGGAGCCCGCTCCCTCGCCGGCCGATTGGATGATCGACTTGGCGTTGGCAATCCAGTCCTTGGCGGATTTCATGTTGGCATCATACTCGCGATGCTGATCCCTGTTGGTTTCAACTTTCTTAAGCACATCCTTGGCCAGATTAACCTGCACCTGGTACACAGAGCCCAAGTGGCGAAGCTGGTTGTTCACATAAGTATCCAGGTGGGATTTCAAAAGACTGGCTGCTGAGGCATTGAACCTATCAATGTCGTCCTTGCCCTTTTCCAACCGCGACATTACTTCCTTCATGTCGGCCACCTGCTTCTCCTTATCGGGCAGGTTGGGGCAGAGGTTCAGCTTATGGTTCTTCACGAGGATGTCGATCTGCTGCAGCCACTCCATGAGGCGCTCGTACTCCTCCTTATAGGCACGCCATTGCACCATCGTAACTTCCAGGTTCTCCTTCTGCTGGTTGATTTCGCGGAACAAGCTCTCAAAGCTATCGCGCAGAGCTCGGATGTCGTTCCTGATAATCTCCTGGCCCTGTGACGAAGTGCTGGCCAGGACAACCTCGCCGGTGTGCACTAGATGCTCCACCAGGAGCTCACCCTGGGCCTGCTTGTTAAGCAGAGCCTCTGTGGCCTGAACAGCGTTTTCGATGGCCAACTTGTCACTAAGGCTGCTTTGCTTGAGGGCGGGGAACTTCTCGCGGGCTCGTCCGATCCAGCTGACCAGATCGTCGTAGGCTTCCTTAAACAATCGGTGGTCCCTGTACTGATCTTGGCGGTCGGACAGCAATTTCTGCGTCTTGGCAAACAGTTCATCGAAGGTGTCCAAAACCTTCTGAGCCTGGAATGCAGCCTGGCTCTGTTGGCCGCTGGCTATCATTTCCTTGGCCTGGATCTTCAGGGCATCCACGTCGATTTTCTCAACGCGCACCTTCTCCTCAGTGGACTTGACTCGATCCAGCTGGGCGCGCTTCTCGGTCATTGTGGTCTGGTGTTCGCCCAATTCCTTCAGCAAGCCATCCAGCCACTCGTTGAACTTCCGCACGGTCTGCACCTGATCCAGGAATCCGGACCACTGGGTAATGGAATCGTCCAAGTTGGATTTGACGTCCATGATTCGCAGGGCGATACCCGACCAGAGATCCTGCAGATCTGTCAACTCCTTGTTGATGGCTTCGTGCCCGGCGGGCGCTGTGTTGGCCAGTACATGTTGGGCCTGCTCTAGGATTTTCAGAACGCGGGCAGATCCCTCATCCTTGAGGAGGATTACATCCTGGATGGTGGCAAGCTTCTTGTCCAGCTCCTTTTGGCTCATCGAGGACATGTCCGAGCAGTAGTCCAGCTTCTCCTTGATGTCATTAATCCAGGACGAGCAGTCTGAGATGGCATTGTCAAAGTCCTCGTGAGAGGTGACGTACTGCTGCCAGCGATTGTTGAGCTCTTTGACCTTGTGGAAGATTTGCTGGTATTTGGTGACCAACTCGGGACCAGAAGCACGACTGCTAGAGGGTCCCTTCAGCAGGGTCTGTGCCTTCTCGGTGACATTGTCCACCTCCAGCTCCTTGGCACGCACATCGCCCTGCAGGGCCTTGATGGCCTCCAGCTGGGCCCGCTTTTTGGGCAAGTCCTCCTTGAGGTCAATGGCGTGCAGGTTGTTGTCCGTGTCCCGAATCCACGCCAGACATTGGTCCCTCAGTTGCTCATATTCCGACCAATGCTGCAGACGTGCCTCAATACCTTCAATGGTGGAGGTGATGGCGGCCAAGAGACCCTCCCATTCCTGCTGGGTGGTATCGATCTGCGACTTGATGTTCACCTGACCCACATCCACTGTACCAGGAATAACCTTCTCGCCCAAAGCTCTGACCTGATCCACTCGCGGGAACTCGTCGGCCAAGCTGGCCTTCAGATTCTTTAGGCGATCCAGATTCGTGTGCAGTGAGATCTGTTCCAGGTCCAAGTCTCCCCAGTAGTGAACCGTATTGAGGGTGGCGTCAATGAACTCCTGGGCGTCCATCACAGCCTTGGAGTACTGCTGGTGGGCGCTCACAATTCCCTCATAGCGTTCCACATAGTTTTGGGCGCGCTTTTGCAATTTACCGAAGCGATCAGAAATATCCTTGAGAATATTATCCACGTGTTCCGTCTTTTCGGGCAAGTTGGCGGCAATCTCCTGGAGGTTGCCCACCTCCACCTGGTGGTTGTTGATATCGAGGAGGATGTCCCGGTAGGCTTGTAGCTTAGTTCGCTTCTCGTCGAGAGTGGTCTTTAGCTCAATATCGGCGGGAAGGGCATTCTCTGTCTCGTCCAGCCAGGATTTGAGATTATCAGCAATCTCGTCAAAGCCAGACCACTTGGCAATCTTGTCTTGGATTTTTCTGGCGGTGCTGGCAATGTCGTCGAAGAGCTGATCGAATGTCAGATCATCCAGCTGGCTGCGGATGGCTTCGCGTCCTTCGGTCGCCGTGGATCCGTAGCATTTCTCGCCAAGCTCCACGGTGCTGTTCAGAAGCTGGGTGGCCGTGGGCTGCTGGGCAAGCAGTTCCTGGATAACCATTTGCTTCTTCAGAAGATCGTCTCGAGAGCCAACGGAAGACAAATCGCAGCAGTCATCATAGCGGGCCTGGGCATTTGCCAACCAGTCGGCACATTGCTTATACTTGTCATTGAAGTGGCCATGATCCTGGACGGCCTGCTCGCACTTCTTGAGGATCTCCTTGGCGGTGGCTTGGATCGACTGGAATCTTGAGGAGACCTGTTGCACATTGACAGCAATCCTAGTTTCTCCCGAGCTTTGCACCAGCTCCGATGTGTCATCCTTCATCTTATCAAAATCGGATTCGTTTTGGCGAAGGCTCTGGGCCAAGGATTGGAATCGGTTCAGTTGTTCCTCCTTTTCCTCGAACGATGACTTGAGGTTGTAGTTCTTGAGAGCGTTCTCCGCCTCGCCCAGCCAGTTGATCAGCCGGTCGAGGTTGATCTCGTAGTCGTTCCACTGCTGGAGGCGATTCTCCAGACCACTCTTTACGTCGCTCAAGGAGCCACCGAACTTTTCGAAATCGGCATGCAAGTTGGCCAGATCCCTGGCCATGGCCTCTTTTGATCGAGCGGGAATACTATTGGCCTGCTTTTCAATGTGCTCCTCCAAAGATTTCAGTTTGGCAACACCTTCTGGCAGAGCTTCTTGGATTTCGTTTATCTTTTGGAGTCGAGCCTGAAGAGCAGCCTTGTTTCCGGAGTAATCGGAATAGCCGGTGAGTCGGTCCCAGAGGTTCTTTTGATAATCCTGCTGGGCTTTCTGCAGCTCACTGAACTGCTGGTAGACATCGAAGGCTCCATCCAGGTCGGCAACCAGCTTGGAACAAGTCTGACCCACCTGCTCGTAGCGCTTGTTAAGATCAGCCACGGCCTTGGAAATGTCATCGGCGTTGGCAGGAGCGGCGCTTCCTAGGAGAGCCGCGGCCTTCTCATTCACCGCCTCTACGATGCGCTTGTGCGAATTGATATCCTGGTTTGTGGCTTTGTATTTGTACAACTTCGATCTTATTTCCTGGGCGCTTGTCCAGCTAGCTGGGTTTTCGTTGTTTAAGAGTTTCTCAACTTGATCCAGCCAGTTGACCGTTTGGTTAAGGATATCCTGGTAGCCCGATAGTTGAACGGTTTGGGCCTCTTGGCGCTTCTCGAGATTGCGAATACCCTCGTCAAGTTTGTCCCAGCGATCGCGGATGTCACGCAGATCCTTTCGGATCTTCTCCCTACCTTGGGTGGATGTTTCTGGCAGGGCCTTTTCGCCGGCGGCATTCAGGGCAGAGAACAGGCTCTCAGCTTGTTCTCTTTCAGAAAGGAGGATCTGGAGAATGTTGGAACTCTGAGTGGGTTCATCCTTGAGGGCTTTCTCCAGTTGGGTTTCAATGGGCTGCAGCCACAAGTCAACCTCGTTGTACTTGTCCTGGTAGAACTGGTGGTCGTCCACCAAATTGGACCAGCGGTTGACCACTTCCTTGCTGAGAACTTGAAGGAGCTGGTACCGATTCGTGATCTGGGTGGTCAGGGTCTTTAGACGATCAGCACCGCAATTGTTCAGCAGAGAGTGGGCAGCATCGCCGAAGGCATCGATTTCCTTCTCCTTCTGGAGGATGAGCTCCCGCTGGATCTTGTACTTATCCAGCTGCTCGACTTTCTCGTGCAGCGTTGACTGCAGTTGCTGCTCACGGAAAACGGCCTCGGCATTTCGGCACCACTTCGTGAGCTCCTCGAGATCCTTCTCGAATTTGTCCCATTGGGCCAGCACATCCTTCTGCTTGCCCTCAATGCCCTCGATATCGTCGAAGTGACTCTTCATAGTCGTCTCCAGCTCGTCGATCTCCTTCTCGAGGACTTCGATGCCCTTTTCGGAGGTGGTTGGTTTAACCTTTTCGAATTGGTCGCGAATGTCTCCAATCAATTTCAAGGCTTGTGGTTTATTCTGGGCCAACTGTCCCAGGGTCTCGATCTTCCGCTTGATATCCGCCTTTTCGCCATACGCGTCATCGCATTCCAGCAACTTGGCCTTTTCGTTTGAGATCCAAGTTTTGGCCGAGGCCAGGGAAGTATTCAGGTCATTGTGCTTCTGGACACAGTCTTCCAAGTTGTGCAAGATCACATCGGACTTTTGCACAATGCTCTGGAAGATTTGCTTAATCGAAGCCAGGTAAACGTTCAAGGAGTTGTCCTTGATTTGGTCCACCAGAATCTGAGCCTTGTCGCAGACATTATCCACCAGGACATTGTGGGTGGTGATTTCCTGGTGCAGCAACTTGTGGTTTTGCAACTGGGCGCGCTTCTCCTGCAGCGTTGTCTTGGGCTCCGTGTGACTCTGCATGGCCTTTTCCACGTCCTTCAGCCACTTGGTCAGCTGATCCTGAGCGATGCTGAAGTCGTTGAACTGCAACAGGCACTGATCGATCTTTTGCGTGGCTGAGTTCAGATCATCCGTGTAATTGTCCCACAGAGTTCTCAGGGACCGGAGCTGCTGGCGGATAATCTCCCTACCATCCGGGCTGGTGTGCCCGTAGAGCTTCTCGCCGCGATCGATGAGGCCCTCGAAGAGAGTGGAGTCCGAGATCCGCTTATCGGACATCTCCCGCAGCTTGTTTTGCTGTTCCTGCAGGACATTCTGGTCTCCGACTATCTCGTTGGCCTTGGCCAGCTCATTAACCGAAGTTTGAAGACTCTGCTTGAAGGCCTCAAAATCTTGATCGAAGCTCTCGTGGTCCTTTACGTAGTTCACATACTTGGCAATGGACTCCTTGCACTGATTCTTCAAGGTCTGGTATCTGGTATTCAAGCGAGAAAGCTTGAGGTTTAAGTCTGTTTCACCTTCGATTTCCCGACCCTGGTCCATTAGTTCGTTTATTGCCGAACCGCGACGATCAATATCCTTGGCAATCTCCTGGAGCTGCTTCAGATGGGCATTCTTGGCCTCGGCAGTGCTCTTGAGATTCTGGTTCTTCACCACGGACTCCACATTCTTCATCCAGTTGTCCAGCTCCTCAATAATGGAGTCGAACTCGTCCCATTTAGAGCACAGTTGCTTCAGTTTAACAAGAGAGTCCTGGCACAGGGTCATAAAGTCCTCCCAAGACTTCTGCGGCTCCTCGAATCCTTTGAGCAGGGCTGGGTGGCCGCTTGGATGAGTTTGGGTCAGAACGGTTTCCAACAGCTTGTGGCAAGTCTCGAAAATGGAGTCTCCCTCGGGCTTGTGCTGCAGAAGGTTCTCTACGACAATCAGCTTCTCCTCGGCGCCCTCCTTCTCGAATGTGGTCTCGTTCAGGATATCAATGGCTTCAGACTTAATCGTATTCAGCCAGTCTTGCGCCTTCTCCAGGACCTGGTCGTAGGCCTCGTGCTTAGTCACATGGTTACCCACAGTGGTTATTCTCTCGGAGATCTTCTTGGACAGAGTGTTGTACTCCTGGATGGACTCATCGGTCTTCCGCTCGGATTCATCGTCGCAAAGGGTCACAGCCTTGTCGTGCAGCTGCTTGAGAGCATTCTTGTGCAGATTTATCTCCTGGAGCTGCGTCTTGTAGTTCTGCAGGGCAGCCTTTTTGGTGGCCAAAGTCGGGTAAAGTTCGTCGCCGGCGGGAACCTTGGCCTTGGACTCGTTAAGGTAGTGTGACACCTGGGTGTAGCTTTCCTCGATGGAGGTTTTCTGGATCAACACGCCCTCCACCTGCTGCATAAAGGCATTCGCCTCGTCCCTCAGGTAGTCGAACTTCTCGCGCATCTGGCGAAGATCAGCCCGGATGCGTTCGCGGTTCTCAGGGGAAACCACAGGGTACAGAGCCTCACCAATGTCCACGGCATTATTCAATAATATCTGGCCATTGTCGAAGGTCTTGATGTAGTTCTTCACGGTCTGCAACTGTTGAGCTGTGGCAGAGGAAGATCCAGGAGATCCCATGCGGGCCAGCTCCTGGAACTCGATCTTCGCATCGCCAAACCACTCAT
Source organism: Drosophila vallismaia (assembly GCA_035047325.1). Classification (NCBI taxonomy): domain Eukaryota; kingdom Metazoa; phylum Arthropoda; class Insecta; order Diptera; family Drosophilidae; genus Drosophila; species Drosophila vallismaia. The sequence goes on along the minus strand of JAWNPU010000090.1, from coordinate 17,893,876 downwards.
TGAAGTCCTTGGCTGCCTTGGCAAAGTTGGAATTCGACAATTGGGCGGTACGGATCTTATCGATGTAGCCAGCTAGAGCCTTGGCGACTGCCTGATAGCGCTGGACCAGATGGGTCACAAACTGTCCAATCCTGGCTTCAGGGTTCTTCTCAATCAACTGCTGCGAGGTTGCCTCGAGGTTGTTAATAATGGGCTCATGGGCCAGGATGTCCTGCTGAAGGATAGCCAGCTCCTGGAGCTTCTGAGGCACTTCGGGAAGATTCACTTGGCTGCTCGTCTCGGCCTTTACGCGTCCCTCCACATCTCGCAGCCAGTTGGATATCTGTTCGTTCGATTGCTCGTACTGCGACCACAAGTCCACATTCTCGTCTAGGATTCCCTTAATTTTGTCGAAACTGTCCTGCAGAGCCTTCATGTCGTTGCTAAGAAGCTGGGCATCGCTGGTGAGTTCCGCCAGATTTTGTGGAGACTCCACAGCTTTGAGCATCTCCAGGGACTTCAGGGTCTCGGCATGTCGAGCCTTGCAGTCGTCGATGCTCTTGCTGACTTCCTGCAGCGAGGACTTCTTTACGTCCAGGTTGTACTTGTCACTGGAGGACTCTGGCTGGCACCACGCTACCTTCTCGCGCTGGGTGGCAATGATGCGCTTCAGCATGCCCACCTTGTCGGCGTGGAACTTCTTAAGGAACTGCAGCAGCGAACCCTCAATCTTCTTGGCGTATTGATCGACGTTCTCGTAGCGCTTCTGCACATTGTTCAGCTCCTTGGGAATGATGGACTCACTAAAAGTGGGATACAAGTTGCGGAGCTCGTCCACTTTCTGTTTAATGTTGTCGATTTCGTTTCCACTCTTGTCTAGCTCAGCTCTGAGGGCCCTGCATTGAAGCAGGCGTTCCATGATCTTGTTGTTGTCTCCGGACATGTCGTCACACTTGATGAGCTGCTCCCTGAGCTTGTTCACCTTCTCCCCAGCCTCCTTGGATCGCTTGCGCAGCTCCTGCTCCTGGTCGTTAAACGAAGTGGTCACTGTACTCAGTCGATCGGCATTATTGCCGACTTCGGCAAACTGTTCGGTCAGGAGCTGATTGAGAGCCACCAGAGCTGGAATTTCAACGCCCTTGTTGATCTTCACCAGATCATTTGTTTTCTCAGCAATTGTATCCTTCAGGGCCAGGTAGGAGGGTAGCTCGGTGCGGTATTTGCTCAGGCGCATTGGACCAAACTCGATCTCAATGGTATTGTCGGCAGCATCGCAAAGCCCCTGGTTGGTCTCTGACAGCCAGGGCAGTAGATCCTTCTTGGCATCCTCGATCTGGGACCAAATAACGGCCTCTGTCTCGTACACATGTGCGTTCTTGGCTGTCTTGTCGTGCAGATCCTGCCAGTTTTGCTTGGCAGCGGCCACCTCCTGGGGCACTTCCTGTGGAATAGGTTCCCCAATGGCGCTGAAGAGCTTGGCGACATTGTTTCCACGACGCTCGAGCTCGTCTAAGTTGAGCTTGGACTTGCGCAGCTGCTCCATGGTCTTCCGGGTCTTTTCAGAGGCCACCTGGAGCTCGGTTTCATCGCGCGGTTGCTGCGGAATGACGCCAAACAGGTCCTCGGCTTTCTTCAGTTCCTTCGAGAACTTATCCTTGGAGTCAGCATACTCCTTCAAGGCCTGGCTAATCAGGTTGTACTTCTGAATACGATCAGCAATCTCGTTCTGGAGTGAATCATAGTTCTTGTCCAGGACCAGAAGGCTTTCCTGAATGGCAGGCATGCTAGCAATGTCCTCTCGCATCAGCAAGGAGCCTTCATCGTGAATGCGATCCTTGAGATCAGCCTGGTACTTCAAGGCGTCATTGAGGGCTACTAGGTCGGCAATGATCTGGTCGATGTTGTTCAAAGTTGGGTGCTGTTTGAGAATCTCGTCCAGCTTGGCGCGGTTCTCCTCCAGAGCCTTGCCAAAGTTGTGTTCCAGGGCATGGAACTTGTCCTTGCGGACGGTCATCTGCTGGAGCTGCTGCTGCTGGTTTTGGGATCGCAGCTTCAGGTTCTCCAGCTTGTTCTCCACATCGTTTACAATCTGGGTGGCAATCAGGGGACGACGGGACAAGGCATCTCTCAGCTGGATGGCGGGATTCTCATCGATCTCCTTGGCCTGACCCTTCCAGTAACTGAGACCCTGGCCCAAGTGGCCGATCTCGTCGATAAATTTGGTGAGCTCCTCGGCAGAAGGACCCTCTGGCTTGTCTAGCTGATGCTTCAGGTAGTTCAAGTGCGACTCCGTGTCATTCTTCCAGCCCAACAGCTCGGTCCACTTCTCCAGGGCAGCCTTCTTCTGGAGCATGTTCGTCTCCAGGTTCTGATAGTTCACCACCAGAGCCGTGTAGGCATCGTTCAGGGCACTGGACTCCTCGGGAGTGGCTCCCAGGGCTAGTTGCTTCACCTCATCGTAGATGGCATTGAAGCTGGGCTTCTTGTCGGCGTGCTCCTGCAAGAGGGCATGGATCACATGCAGACTGGTCTCCACCCGCTCCGGATTGATTTCCTCCACCTGGGCAACCTGGTTGCGCAGCTGCTCCATCCAGTTAGAGAAGTTGACCAGTTTGGCATTAAAGTCCTGCCGCGAGATGATTGCGTCCGAAACCTCGTTGATATGGCCCCGAGTGACCTCTGAAAGCTTCTGCAGCTTGCCCTTCATCTGGTTGACCCGATCCTTGAGAGCTGCTGCTCCCTCGGGTGCCAAATGTAAACTAATCTGGTCGGCATTCTGACCGAGAGTCACTAACTTGGCCTGCTGCTGGGAGATCTCGTTGTTGAAGGACTTCAACTTGACCAACTCCTTCTCCAGCTTGTCAATATGCGGGGTGTTGAGGACGGCTGGACGCCGCGCCATCAACTGCTCTCCCTGGCCCACCCAATCCTCGAGCTTGGCGGCATCGGCGTCGAACGACTTCCAATTGGCCACCAACTTCTCGAGCTTGGCACTGGCCTGCTTGGCATTCTCGTGGACCGCGGTCCAGCGGGAATGCATGGCGTCCAACTCGTCGGGGGCATTAGTCTTACACAACATTTTATGACTGATGTTGGAAATGCCATGGAGCTTGTCCAACTGCTCCTGGCACTGTGTCTCGAATTGTTGGGCATTTTGTTGCATGGCAACGGCTTCTTCGAGGGAGATGGGCTTAGAAACTACATTATTTACCTTGACTTCGCTCTGCTCCACCGCGGGCTTGATCTGCTGCAGTCCGGCCTGGAACTGCTGCCAGTTGACGAGGTCCTCCTGCACCGCCTGTGCCTGGTGGTCCACGTTCCGGTTGATGGCACTGAGCACTTCCTGCAGCTTGGTGATTTCTCCCTTCAGTCGCTTGGCCTCGGCAATGTTGCCCTCCTTGGGGGCCAACTCGGAGGCGTCGGCCGCTAGGAGATCCAGCTGCTTCATGCGGTCGCCCAGGATTCGCTTGAAGGCCTGCACCTTGACCACGCGCTCCTCGGGCGTGAGATCCTCCGACTGCAGAGCTTCGATATTCTTGGGTGCCACCTTGTTGGCCCACTCTTGCAGCTCGGCCAGGCGTGTTTTGTAGTTGTTCCACTTGGCACTGTAGTCTTCCAAATAGCCGACTCGGTCCTTCACGTGCTCCATGGTGTTGAAGAACATCTTCTCCACCTCGGTGACCTCTTTCTCGAGGATGGGACGCTTGTCGGCAGCCGCCAGAGGAGCCAGCTCAGACTTGAGGGCGTGCAGCTTGGGCAGCAATTGGTGTGAAGCTTGCTGCAGCTGCACGTTCAGGTCTCTCTTGGACTTGAGATCCTGACTGACGTTCTTGGGATCGGTTTGCAGCGGCGTCAAGGCCCGCAGCTCTGTCTCGGCCGTTTGCAGCATGGAGAAGATGTCGTTCTTCTGGTCGACGAACTCGCTCCAAACGGCCTGGGTGCCTTTGAGGGCCTGCAGCTTGTCGGAGGTTTCTGTGTAGGCCTGGTTCCAGCCCGTCTCCAGGTTCTTGACCTCGGCATTGACGAAGGCCGGGGCATGGATGTCCTTGCTGAGATCACGGCCACGCTGTAGCATCGACATGATGTGGGGGCGCTGGTGATCCAGCTGGTTGATGGCATACTGCTGCTCCTCAATAAGGCGGTTCACTCGCTCCAGGCTCTCGGGCGCTGGGATGTTGGCCGTCTGGTCCTTGACCTTGGTCAGCAGGCACACAACCTCGTGAACTTCGCGTCGGTAGGTGTAGCACTTGGAGAAGACCTCTGTCTTGACCATGGTTATTTCAATGGTCGGAATAAGGTTCTTGTAGCGGGCAATAAGATCCTCCAGCTTCTTTTGCTCCAGGTTGGCCTCGTCTTCGGTGGCGTAGCTGAGCAAGGAGTCGAGGGTCTTCACCAGCCATTTCATGTCCTCACGTTTGTTATCGGCGTCTTGGCAGATTTTCTAGAGAAAGAAAATAAATCATATAAGTATCTCTGTATTTAATTTTTTAAATATAATTAAAAATATTTAAATATAAAAGCAGATTAGTTACCACTAGCTCCCTCAGCTTACGGCATGCATGAGAATGATTAATGAGAAGATTATTTCAGGATGATTGTGAATGCATAGGATAGTGGATTCTAGTCTTGAACTCACCTGGAAGACCACCTTTTCCTTCTCGAATTCCTCCATGGTGTTGACTTCATTAACGATATTCTTCAGACTCTGATCCACGCCATTCATCCATTGGACCATTTCGTTGAATTTCAAATGGTAGCCCTGCCATTGGGCTGGGATCTGCTGGAGAGTCTGGCGCATGTCACCCAACTTGTTGGACAGCAGCTCCCACTGGGACTTGGCATTGTCGTAGGCCTGGTCCAGACTGATGTCGCCGGGCTGCTGCTGCCTGTGGGCCTGGGCCAGGCGTTGCATGTTTTGGAGGCAACGCTCCAGGCGGGGCACCGCGTCCTGCTGCATCAAGAACTGCTGGTTGCGCTGCAGAATGGAGTCCACATCCTCGTTTCGGTTGAGGGCCTGCTGCTCCAGCTGCAACTCCTTCTCCACGTCCTTGAGAGACTGGTAGAAGGCGTTCTCGTCCAGTCTAAATTCCAGCTTCAGTAGATGCAGAGGAGCTTGGGACAGGACGTTCTTCCAGCGGGACTGCAGCTGCTCCACACTCTGGACCACCGCCGGTTGCTCCTGGGCTGGCAAAGTGGTCAGCAGCTGCTGGGCCGACTGCACCAGGTCGTTCATCCAACGATTGTCGACCTGCTCGAAGAAGTACTTCTGCGTCTCGATGGTGGTCTTCGACTCGATGTGCTTCTCCACCAGCATGGTCTCGGCCCGAGTGAGCCATTCACTGACCACCTGCTCATTGTCCTTGAAGTTGCTCCATCCTCCGGCAGCCGAGTCCAGGCGCTGCTCCCATTGCTGGGCACTCTCTATCACGTAGTTGAAGCGATCGTTCAACTGCTGCATCTGCTGCGAGGCCGGTGCCGTGTCGATCTTGTCATCGGCGGCCACCGCCTTGAGGAGGTTCTGGAACACCTTGTTCTTGCTCTCCAGCATGGAGCGGTAGTAGACGGTACGCGAGAAGTAGGTCTTGTGCTTGTGCAGCTGCTCATTGATGGCATCCCGTCCGCCGGAGAGATTGTGCGTGGCCAGAAGCTGCTCCGCTTCACTTAGCCATTGATGGATCTCCTTCTGTCCCGCCTCGAGGGACTCTTGCTGAATCTGCAGCTGGTGGAACAGATGCAGCTTGGCCGGCAGCTGGGCGCGAATGCGCACCAAAGACTCCTTCTCCTGCTTCAGCAGCTTCATCATCTTGTCGACTTCGTCGCGAGACAGATCCTGGATGAGGGATTGGAAGTTGCGGCTAATGGTCTTGAACAGCTCTTCGTTGTCGTCGATCTCGCTGGCCAGCTTCTGCAGTTGGAGGCCATACTCTTTGATCTGATCGCTGTTTCCAAGCACCTGTCGCTGGTCAAGCACACTCTCGGCACTTCGCAGCCACCTGGACAGCTGCTCGATGCCCGATTTGTACTCCTGACGGGACCGGATGATGTCTCCGGCATGCATGTACTGCTTGGTGTTGGCAAACAGACGTTCGAAGCGCTCGGCGAGGGCTCCGTGGCGTTGGCGCAGCTGCTGGGCGATGGGCTCCTCGCAGGAGGCAATCAGGTAGTTGGCCGAATTGGCCAGGGCATCGAACTTGTCCTTCCAGGCGGGTATGTCCTGGAAGAAGTCGAGACGTTCGTCCTCGCTCTGGTTCAGCTTCTGCTCGGCCAGCAGCAGCCACTCCTCGCAAGTGGGAGCCAGCTGGTTCCAGCTCCTCCAGCAGTTCACCACCTCCTCGAGGGAGTTCTGGCAACACTTTAGTTCCATTGAGACGCGCTTCCAGCGCTCCTCCGTTTCGTACATAAAGCGGTCAATGTCGGTGATGTCCTTGCGCGGAACATTACCCTCGCGCTTGTACTCCTCCACCACTTGTTGCATGTCCACGAAAGCCTTCTGGAACTCCTGGAAGATCTTGTTGCGCGACACAAAATTCCGGTACTGCTCCAGTTGCTGGGCCACCTTCTCCTCGTGTCCGTACTTGCCAGTCCAGCCGCGCATCTTGTTCTCCACCAGATTGAGGAAAGCAATCAGGCAGCACTTGTGCTCCAGGAACTTCAGTCGAATCCTGCGCTCCGCCGCCTTGGGTCCCACCTCCTGCAGGCGGCGCTCCATGTTGCGCAGCTGCTCCAGGGGCACCTGCTGGGCCAGGGGTGATCGCTTGGCATTGTCGAACATGGCGAGAATGCGCGGCAGGTCCGCAAAGAAGAGCTTGTGCTCCTCCAGTTTTCGGCTGATCACAGCAGCCGTTTCCTCATTCATGGCATTGGGTATCTCGTTGTCCAGTAAAAGTTTCTCGGCTTCGGCCAGCCATTTTCCGACGGTACCGAAGTCGCCGGGCAGCTCCGAATCCAGCAGCCAGAGCCAGTACATCATCTGGTACTGGAGGCGCTGCCACAGCTCGTTAATCTCCTCCCAAGACTGGCGGGAGACCTGCAGGAATCCGCTCTGGCTCTCGATCAGCTGCTTCAGCCGATTGTAGGCCGCCAGATGGGCATCGACCTCGGATCGGGCCAGAAGGTATTCACCAAAGTCTCGCGGGAACGAGCTCATCATGACCATGGGCTCGTACTCGGTGGTCTTTTCCACCAGGAAGCGACGTAGTTCGTCCAGCTCCTGCTGCACATGCGATTGATCGCGTGAAGCACCCTTCTCGGAAAAGAATATTGGTTTTATTTATTCTATTGGAATCTGATTTAGACTCACCTTTGGTTCGGGATACTTGTGCAAGAATTGTGCCACATATGTCATGATACTCTTCTCGTCCGGCTTGGGTACGTCCACATCCTCAGCGTCCAGGAGCTTGGCAATGCCCAGCTTGCTTTCGGCCACATCGAAAGCAGTCTCCAGACGCTGGCGGTTGCTGGTCTTCTTCAACTCGGCCAGGTTGACCAGGTTGGCCTTGATGGCATCTATAAGGGCAAGGAAAGCGACGCCGTCTCTCCAGCTGGCGCCGAAATCCTTTACCTCCACACCACTGTCTCTGCAGGGAATCAATATATATAGGAATCAAGGATATATAGGATATCGAAGAAGAACTTACTTTGGCAGGGCATTGGTCACCCAGTTGAGAAGGGTCTTCCGGGCTCCCTGCTTCCACTTCTCGGCCTTGAGGTCGCCGTGCTTTTGGTTGCCAACGCTGTCGAGGGAACTCACCGAACCGCCAATACCATGACCCAAATATTCTAGGTTGCGGCTGTTCTCCTCGATCTGCCAATAGGTTTATAGAATTAGTAAGAAAGAGGAAATAGTAAGCATTCCAGGCAATGTAATGGTTAAACTTAAGATATGGAAGTGCCTCAAAATTTATGGCTACCAACTGAAAAGGTTTGTCTACCCAAAAAGAAATAAAAAAAAAAACTGAATAATAATAATATGAAGTACAGAGGAAACAACAACAATTACGTTCGACTTGGACCCACCTGTGGCGTATAATTTATAACTACTACTAAGTTTTTCCGCCTCTTTTTACGAAGCTTGTTTACGTTAAAGATTATGATTTCAATAGAATATATATAGAAGAGAAGGGTTCATAGGGTTAATATTCAAGGTTCAAAGTAACAAAATTCGTGTGAGTTTTGGACTTTGAGTGTACATCTCTACTTTGGGTGGTAGCCTTGTGAGATGGTGTACAACTAGCAACCAATTCTTAGAGGGTGCTCTCAATTCGTGAATTCAGTGCACTCAGTGTCGTATTAGATATTTTTTAAATTATAAGGATTCATTACCTGGAAGTACAAGATGATTGTCCATATCAAGCCCAGCACAACTGGTGGTCTCCCATCCACCAGATCTGCGGGATTAATATTGACCAACTTGATCCGTTTGCTGGCCAGAAACTGCAGGGCCGTGTTGGCATTGCTGAGGAAATGTGGACGTCTCAGGACGCGGCCCTTCTCCACGGGCAGGCGTTCTCCAGACAGGACTTCGAGCAATGCAATAAGTTTTGTTCCGTCGCGCAAGTCGTTGATTAAATCATCGATACGAAGCGGTGGAACACGCTGGAAAAGGGTTATAGGAAAGGTTTATTAATAAAATAGATGCAATTTACGGGAAGACTTCCTAAATTTTGAAATTACGAACTTTCTTTGAAGCTCCAGAAACTTAAAACCATAATGCATAAAACCTAAAAAAAAACTTAATCTTCAATCAAAGCAACCACCGCTTCTACATTAATACCTCTTAACGAGCACTCACTTACGATTAAAGAGGTCAAAGTAGCCACCAACCGTCTTCAAGTGCCTTCTGGTGTAATTTTTAATATCACTTTTATGAGGAAATTATGTGCACTGTACATGCACCAAAGCACCAACCCGAATAAACAAACTTAATGGAGCGCACTGAACAGATTTAATGGCTTCTCTTTGACCAATTTCGGTGGCCACATGAGTTTGCATAAGTTTCTCATATAATATTTTGGGTTAATCAATCAAATGCAACTCACGAATCATTCGCAACATTAAGGCACATTAAATCAATTAAAATAGTTTAAATTGCTGTTTTGGCCAAGTGCGAACCGAGACAAATTGGCAACCGGCACGAGCAGGCATTTAACAGAAGATTGCGATTTTTAAGGTAATGCCATTAAGGCCGCAAAGCCGCAACGGAAGTGCCACCACAAAAACCAAAGTCAAGCAAACAAACGTCAAACAATAAAGCGAAAAACTACTTTGTAATTGAGTGTAGCATTTAATTGAGCTTTCTGCTGGGTAAATACTTGTATAGGAGTTTCTGCAAAACTTTTCGCAACCGTTCAACATGCAAAAGACAATGACATCGCTCGGACAAAGTTTTTCCAGCAAAAACTTTTCATTTTTGTGTGAATTCTTCTTCAGAACTGACAAAGCGAAATCAATTTCAATGCTTCCGTTTCCTGTTTACAGAATTTATGGTGTCATAGTGTTTTTACACAAAAGTTTTCGCCTTTTTATTGTTTGTTTCGGGCTGACATAAACCATTAAAGCCTAGGCCAGAGACCTTAATAATGTTCCCGAAACATGGCATCCAAAAAAGGGTCCAACACGCTAATCCCAGAGCGACTTCCCCACCTTGATCAGAACCAAGCCAAGCCTTGGTGAAAAGAGTCTTAATAGAACGTGGTTTTAAAATTGAAATTAAATTTTTATAACCTCTAACATAAAGCTTTAGAATTTCTCCGCCTCTACCAGCTCCAAGATGATTTAGTGCTTATTGGATCGTAAATCTCGTTATTATCTTTTACACTTATCACCTGTCCAAAACAATTAGATGAGCACCTGACGAATGGCAATGCTCGTAACCCACTTTCACGCAGCATTATCCTTTCTAATTTAAGCATCTACAGCACCTCGAGTGGCCAAATCCTTTCACTTTGGTTTAACATCTGTTCGATATAGATTCCCATGCGGGAACTCGTGCCGGGGCGTTGCCATCAATTATGTCATAAAGCGAAGTGGGACAATGTGGGGCATCATTGGACACCATTGGGACAGTGTGGGGTCCGTCAAAAAATTAAGCATCCACCATGCCATGACGTCTTTTGTCCCACAAAGCGACCCACAATGCTGGTTCGAGCGTGTAAATTAATTCATAAATTTTAATCAAATTCTATGAAAGCAGAGCGTCCAGAGAGCGGGTTTTCGGGTCGCCAGCCATGCCAGCAAACACGACTGGTTAACCTTGAACTGAGCTTGAAATAAAACAAATACTTGTACCTATCCAACATTTTGGCCCCTGCCGCATCAAGCTTTACACATTTCAGACCAGTGTGTATCTGTTGGATGCGGAATTGGAGGCACTAATTGACAGCTGAAACGAAGATTCAATATTTACCTATCGGGTGGAAAAAACGGGGAAATAAATCACTTTCTATTAACATTGGCAACAGCTATATTTTTGCCCATTTAATTTATTGCTTTCGCATAACGTGTTAACCCGACGTTGTGCAATTGCAAAGGCAGCCGCTGCAATTTGCCTTGTCATTATGTACATTAAATGACTCATTTGCATATTGCATAACCTCATGTTGGATCTCCGCGCCAGCTCCTTGGGCGACTCGAATATATGGTATGAGTTCAATCGGGAAAGCCGAGCCCACGCACTATGGCATCCACGGCTGCTCCTTTCGGTTGAGCCAGAGAGCTTGCCAGCTCCATTCTTTATTTCTTATTTTCTGCAGCCTTATCGAATTGCAGTCTCTGAGTCGAGGAACTGGTTTTCAATTCCTGCCCGGATTGGATTGTTGGGGAATAATTGCCGGCCGGCCGGCAACAGCATTTTGTACATATACCTTGTTGCACGCTTCAGGTCAGAATAATAGTAATATCTAATAGAAATTCCAATAAAAGGTCTCTCATTGATTAACTTAACTGGTTATAGAAGCTAAATTTATATTGATCTATTTCGAGAGGCATCTCTGAGCCTTGAGGTACTTTAAGATACAATGACTCTTTGAGGATGTTCAGAGTCATTTTCTAAATTCCTACATTGCCGTTTACTCGTTTCTAATAGAAAGCCACCTTTATAGACATATTTAAATAATAGAAATCACCTTGACTGGGCAAGGAACAACAACTTATTGGTTTGCTTATCGTTTTTGGATGTTCATTTCTGATCCCAGGAGGGATCCTGCTTTTGCGAAAGACCTCCTTTTCAAGAAGCTGGCTACAGTATCTTCAAATATGAATCTCGTAACTAATAACCTGACACCCACTGTCTAGAGGCAGCTCATGTCTGTAGATTGCCGTTGGTATTAAAAGATAACACATTAGAGTCACCATACGGAACCCGGCTCACTCAATCTGCTCCGACTCCGACTTCGACTCTGACTCGAACTCCGGGAAACGCCAGAAAAGTGCATTAAATCAACTCCGAGGCAAGAAAGTAAGTCAGTAGGCGTCGTTTCTTGCGTGGGTTTTCTGAGAGTCTGTCGGGTTAATGGCAATGCATTTGAAGGCCTCGAGGTAACCAATCTTGGCCAAAACGGAACTATCTCTGCGATACATTTCGCATTAATGCAACTTTCTTGTTGTTGCCAACTTCAAGAAACTTTGGTTAGACAGCCAACAGCCAACAGCCGTCAAGTACCTTTTGGTTCTCTTTTGATTTTCCTTCCATTTCGCATTTATTTATATATACTTTTTATATATACTTTTTGCATTGTTAACAGCATTAAGAGAGGTGAAGGTAGAGATGGAGAGCACCTAGACGACTGGGTTGCGGAATTTCCAGCTGGTTAGCTGGTTAGCTGGATGCGTGCTCCAAAGGTATTCTTGGAAGCCATCCACCGGAGGAGAATGACTTGAATATGCTTAGACATGACAAATGTTTGCCGAGACTACACATCGTGGTATTTGCAGACACGAATGCTAATGAAAGATGATGTGGAGTCGAGAAATCTTGGCCAGGCTTTAAGTCAACCATAAAACGCTAAAAAATGCACAGGCAGAATTTTAATTACCATTAAAAGGGAGTTTTGAACCTTTTCATATTCCTTAAAAGGTAACTTTATCCAGTAAGCAAAGGTTCCCCCTGAAACCACGAAACGACCTTCAAATTTCACGCAATTTATATTAATATTTATCTTATTACTTGAATCATAATTGCTGGACAAATAAAAGTCAAAAACGCTTATCACGCTAATTTCTGAATTTGTATTCAAAGTGACGGACATGTCACGCCCCTTAACCCATTTTTGGCTTTCGGGTTACCATTTTTGTAGTTTTTTGGCTGCGAAATCAAATACCTCTCACGCTTGGCTTATCTAATGCAAATCAATATGCAAATTTCAATGGCAACGAGCACTCCTTGAATCGATTGATGGGTTCAAGATACACCTCAGACAGACTCACCTTCGATAGGTATGAATTAATCCAATTAGTGAATGTCTTCTTCTGCACTCGTTCTTGCTCCTCTGGAAAATAAAAAGAGAAAAGTAAACGTCAGTAAATGAGAAATACAATTCGTACATTTGCAATCAAGTGTCGGACAAGACATAAAAGGCGAAAAGGCGAAGAGGCGACACGAAGATACTACCAAAAGATACAAATATACTAAAAGCAACCGATAAGATACATTTCTTGGTATCTACACCTGTATTTCGTTGTGGCTTGTGTTTGCTTTAATTGAATTATCAGTTAAGTTGAGGTATATAAAAAACGAAATTAACACCATGACATCATCTGTTTTTTTGCGATAATATCAGAGCAATACCATTGCATTAGTTTTGTTCCTCATTAAAATTTGTAGATGATTCATTAATTCATAAATATTAAACTTAAATTTATAGATTCCCAGAACGATCCATAAAAAAGGATTCGAACGATTCCGTTGACCCTGTCTCTGCGTCAATAGACGAACCGCAATTTGTAAACACAAATCCAGAGATTGGCCAAACCAAATATTTACTCATTTCCCAAAAAATTTGTTGTGTGGCTTAATTACCTCAATTTAATTCTGGAGCCGACAAATCGGCATAATAAACAATGCATTAAAAAACATCAATCTGTAAACAATTAACAAAAAATATACACAAGAGACCCGAAAAGGAACGCATTAAGGAGAGTCATTATGGAAAAGTGCAGCCAGAATGGAAATGGCAGCTAGCAGCTGTCTGGCCATAATCCTCCAACCCCGTTGGGAACGTAGAGCTCCAAGACATGGCCCAGTGCGTGGCCTATTCGTTCGGCTGGCTTTTGGCCAAACGCATGCCAACAATGTGAAACGAAAATAGATTTCCCATAATAAATAAAGAATCATCCATTTTCGAAAATGGAAAATTTCTACAGTTGGACTCGAAGACACGAAGAATGCTTTGAATAAGAATTATTACATAAAATAAATCGACGAGGCCATGAAAGTGTCAGACATCTGGCCAATTACCAAATCATTTACGAATATTTTGTAAAAATGATTTAGGAATAAAGTGAATTATCCATTCTCTCGTATCATAATTATCTCTTGTATTTAAAATGTCGTTTCATTCATTCAATTTGCGGCACTGACGTAATTTTTCTCTGCTGACAATTTTCTGAAATCTCGACAAAAGATTATTTAAATAGAAATTAGTTCAAGGTTGCGCAATTTGCAAAGCAACTGAAAGTCATGTCATGTATATATTATATATTATATTGTTAGAAATTTGAATAAATAATTCTGGCACCAAAAAGTGTTGCAATATTCGGTTTAAACAGGAAAAAAGAAAAGCTAACTGGGAAGGTACCCTTGCAGAAATGGGATAGGAAATAGGACAGATCCTTACAGATTGTCTCTCCAAGGAGGATGGAAAAGGAAACCTTTAGTTTTTTATACAATTTCTGGTTTATTTTATTATTTAAATTAATAAATTTTAGTAGAATTATAATACCCTCTGCAGGGGTATAAAAACACGTCCCACAATTAAGTGAACTTGAGGCAAGGTAACAAGAAAAATCAGCCTAATGGTCATTTTAATGGCTTTTCCCAGACACTTTAAAATTCTCTAATGGCTTGTAAATATTTTATGTAGCAAGTCTCATGATATATTAACACATAGGGCCTTAGATGTGGCATTTACATGGCTAAGATTATATTTTCAAAAACAAACTATGTAGAAATTCAAAAAACTAGTGCTAGATTTAATTAAATTCCTGACTAATTTTCTCTCCAAATTCACTTTTATTTGTCGAAAAAATACTGTGAATTCTCGTTCGTCTAAAACAATTAAGTTGTTTTGACCAAAAAAACACACAGACGCCTCTTCAGAGACTCGTTTTGGCGAAAACCTGATGTTTTTGGTAAAAGATCTTTGATTTTTTTTACGAATAAATTAACTTGGTCAATAGAACTACCGCATTCGGCATCGAATATGGAATGGAATAAATTAAACGAAACGAGTTGGCCAAAACGATGTTGTGAATATATTTTTACCCTACCCAAAAATAAATGCATATTTTTATCAAACTTTTGGACATTGAAGATTAGTTAACGTTTTCTTTTTGTGTCATAAATCATGTGAAGTTTTGTTAATTTTGTTTTAACATTTCTTAATTATTGCCAAGATAAGGGAAATGCACTTGAAAATAGAAATTCGATAAGATATTGGCAAGTCTGAGGAATGCGGGTCAAGCTGATAGACTTTTGTGAACATTTTCAGAGACTTTATAAATAATCAAGAAACCGAAACTTAAACTGAAAATATAAATTAAACTTATTAGAAAAACGTGTCGCTAAAAAGGCGTATTTTTAATGGATTTTGTGGAAGGCAATGATTTAAGCTATAACTGACTATTTTTTATAAAATAAAGGTGTGTAAATTCGAATAGATTTTAAGGGCTTCACCCTTTTAAGAGAGGCGTAAACTCTCATAAAAATAAAACAGAATTATTAAAAGTAAAAGCATTTAAAATCCTGTTCAAGTTTTACAAACACATTCGTTCCACTCGATCGATAGGTGGCCAATGCCAAGAACAATTAGCCGGGCCCAAAATCGGGCCAATGTTCGAGTTGAATGACTTTTCAGGTTTCGTTAATTTCAATTTCCATTTCAATAATGATGTATGAAATGATTACAACAAATGCTTTGTACCGCAAACATATTGGGCCCCCAGGGAACGAAATCCGAAATTCTTTTTAAAAATGAAAACAAAGCATCTCAGCCACCGGTAAATGGTTTTCTTCTCCGAGTTTTTTTTTTTCAATCTTTCAGTCAGTCGGTGAGTTAATGATGGAATGATTATAATGATAAGTCGGTAGATTGTTATTTATGTTTGTTGGTTGGCCATTCCTGTTGGCCTCTTAATGAGCGTGTCTAAACGTGGCCAGAAAAACAAAAAAGACTCGTAATTCTTGGAAGGAAAATTTGTGGTTTTATGAATGAAACTGCCCCCAAGAAACAGTTTTTTCCTCCTTTTATTGAGCGTGAACTATCGGAACTATTATTTACAATTACAGAACGAATTTTAACAAGAAAGGGCTCTAAATACGTGCCTTTTCCGTTTCAGACGCCCGTTTGTCTGACTTGGCCTAGTTATCCAGCATAAATAGAAACGAAGCTCAAGCAGCCAGACAGTCATGGAAAAAGAAGTATTTTTTGGTAGAAATAGATTATTTACTTTCACGCATAGCTAATTGTTTGGCTTTCCCTCCCTTCCGAAAGCAAAGAAACCAGAAAAAACATTCCCCAACATTTGCATAAACAAAAGGCAATCGAAGAAGCGATTGGGGGCGGAACCCAAACCCCGAAAAAAGGGGGAAAGATATAGAGCATATGTTGGGTCATCCAACGGAAATGCGTCGAATAAAATGTTTGCGGTTGCAAGGCAGGGGATTTCCTTAATGCCAGGTTGAAAATACAAAAACAAATAGACTTCCCATCACTCATCCAAATGGTTATCGTTTAGGAAATGCCTCGACTATCTTAGAAAGCCTAAAACTGACCCGAAACTCGATAAGATTGTAGAGAAAATTGCGACCTTCTATAATTATTAC
Source organism: Drosophila vallismaia (assembly GCA_035047325.1). Classification (NCBI taxonomy): domain Eukaryota; kingdom Metazoa; phylum Arthropoda; class Insecta; order Diptera; family Drosophilidae; genus Drosophila; species Drosophila vallismaia. The sequence continues at coordinate 17,877,858 of JAWNPU010000090.1, read as the reverse complement.
ATCAACTGTTTAAATTTCATTTAAAATTCGTTTAACATTCAATCTAAATTTAAATTTCAACATAATAACAGCTTGGAGCAGATCGAAACCCAGTGGGGTGTGTCGAGTCGAGCGAGAGGTGCACTTGTGGTTGTCACCTGGGGCGACAGGTGAGCAGCAAATAAGTCGAAAAAAGCCGCATAAATTGTTTGAGAGTCTTATAAATGGCATTACTTAGCTTTACGCTCCATTGCCTTCAACAGTCCCCTCCCAAACCGTTGGCACATGTCATTAAGAGTTGTTCGCAGCTACTCGAAAATATTTGATGCAAATATGATAGCTAGAGAAGCTATAGAAGCTGGAGAAGCTGGAGAGGATTCATCCATATTTATATGGGATTGCGTCATGATACACACTGTTTGTTTACAGAAATCCAAAGGCGTGCGTGAGTTTATTTGTTTTTATCATTAATACTCGCAACTAAATGATGGAGCACCAAAAAAATCCATCGAAACAAAAGACAAATAAATAACCCAACAAAAAACTACTTAAAGAACACAAAGTATATAATTTGTTTGGCAAAAAATGGCCCATGAAAGAGGCTCCAGAGTAAAGAACTTCAAAAGATCTGCCCACGATGCCACGGAATCGAATTTTTTATAATTTCTTTGGCATATGAGAAGCATCTGGGACGGAGGAGCACCCACCACATCACAAGACTTTGTGGGTTAAGAGCAGACTCTATGTGTGTACTTGAAGTTTGGCTTTGTTTTGGGTTCTTAGTTTACAAATCTCAGCAGATTCGGATTTCTCTGGACCGCATTTTAGGCGTCAATTAAATGCCGCAAAACTACATAAGCAATAAATATTAGAGCCGACAGATAGCAGAGACTACTTACTATATATTGGAATCAATAAATAACTCAACGATGATCTCAGTTGTACGGCTGCCAAGGGGCTTACTTACAATGACAGAGAGATCAGGCAGATCATTCTGATCGCCTAAGATAACACTTTGTTTTGAAAACAATTTCAATTTCATTGAACGAAGCATCGAATATCAGAAATTCGGTTTTGAAATGCGGCTTAACGGGGGGTCTGGCTCTGCAGGTTGGTTAGTTTTTTTTGCACAGCCATTAAAATGGCATTAATGATAATTGCTTGGAAAGTGGGGACAGTTCACCTCGACATACAGAAATAGAAATAAAGTCAAAAGCGACCAATCAATAGTTCTCTATACTATACGCAGATGTGACTGTCATCAATTAGTGAACGCTTGACGTACTTTTGCTCTGTTATAAATTTATGAAGTGCTGTCTGTAGTCTCTAAATGACTGTGTGGGCTCTCCGGTACACCTGCCAATCGGTGGCACACATTCGGGGCAAAAATTTCGCCTGTTTTTTGTCAAACAGAAACCAGTCAGTCGCAAAAGTTTGTGGAAACACGCAACATCAAAATATTTGACAGCGAGCCGTTATGCCAACATTGACGATGAGATCCCAGAAGAGGAAAACATAATGCCATGGCTCACGCAAACTTTAACTTGATTTATGCTCACTAATTGTCTTATGAAGACGTTGTGGATATCAGTGGGTTCCAGAACACCCCAAAAAAGGCCAACGAGTCACCTTTCATCGTCAATTAATAGAGCAACCCACGAAGCTATTGAAGCAAACATGAAAAATCAATTATCCTAAAATATTCTCTGCCCCGATAATCCTTATATATTAAAGATAATGCAAACAAATGCCCGAACTATATATTATTAGTCCGGGCAAACAAATGTCAAGCGTATCTATAGATACAAAGTGTGTGTGTCTGCAGATATTTGCATATACTATACAGGTATATCGTCCGTCAAGTGCAGTCGAAAAATTGCGCCAGTCGTTCGATCTGGGACTGGGACAGACGGCAACCTGCCTGCCAGACACTTAATTGGTTGTTGTGCTTAACATAATAACAGCCGAGGAGGTCACATAATAGACACCCCATCCATCCCTTGAACCACCCAACCATCCCTGATCCTTGCCCTGGTGGTAGTTCGAGTGCCTTTGGCTGCCAATAGACTTGTATGCCGCAGGAAAGAGGTAACAAAGTGCTTGCCAACAACAGTCGGTGGCAGTCGGAATACATAACAAACGCACTGAGCAGAGCTAAGTATATAAATAATATAAATCGCCGACCGACTGACTTACAACAACAGGAATAAGCCGCCCGCCAAACAAGTTAAAGTTCGAATTGCGACGAAAAGCGTCTAAAGGCGTCTAGAGGCGTCGCATGATGTCATTTTGGCTACATTTTCGTTTTATTATCGATTGTTTTTGTCAAATAATTAATTAAACATACAAATGCCTCTCCACTTGTCTGTCTGTGACCACAAAGTGCCGCCACCTGACCTTGACATTCTATAGAAACACCCTTTGGAGGGTTATCTTTCCGCTTTGGGATTAGGGAAATCGTAAAAGGGAGATTAAAGATAATGAATGTGGGTCAGATCGGGGAAGATATGAACTATTTTTATACATTCTATAAGAATTCAAATAAGTTCTACTTTAACTTTGAAGAAAGACATCTTTAAACAAATCTGAAACCTTGCTTTTACCTTGAAAGGTTATACCAAGATTCTCTAAAAAGCAACCTGTCTTAATTTAAAATTCAATTTTAAGATTGAAACTTAAAGTTTTCTTGAAACATTCCTTTTCCTATAGAATCTTTACCTCGTTTCTCCTTGATATGGCTGTCGTACTGGGAATTGCTGCGTGCGTAGTTGATCGAGGCCATGGTGGACTGGAACTCGTGGTATTCCTGGTCACTGGGGGATTCGTTGCTGCGGCCACTTTGCGTTGCTAGAGTCTGATAATCCTGGCGCAGACTCTTGCTGAAAGTGCCGATGCCGCTGAGGGCGTGGGCAGCGGATGAACTGGAGTGCGGAGTGCTTGGCGACACGGATACCGGTGCGGTAGCTGATGCGGATCGCGTGGGTGTGGACACAATCACGATACTGCTAGCGGGTCGACCCTCAGTATCTGAATCGTTATCGATGCCGGTTTCGTTTTCGTTGTCAGTTGCGGCCGCGGCGATGCTTTCAATACGAATCTGCGAGATATTCCCGGCGCCCGGCGACGTTTCGATTAGGTTGCGCGACGTGGAGGATGAGGATGAGGAGGACCTGGTCGTGGTGCTGGTTATCGTTCTGTGGCTTACAATTTTCCGAGACTCTTCCGACGAAGAACCGCTCAATTGGCACGTTGCAGCTGGACTAACCAGAGTCTCCGTCTCTCTGGTGGCTCTTGGGTCCGTTTGCGGTTGCTCCTTCGTGCCAATCGGCGTGGATGTTAGCAGGGTCCTTGTGGTGGTGGTGGTGGTGCCCAGCGCCAGGTCTGCGGTGGCGTTGCCACCCACCTGGACAGTTGTTTGTTGGTACAAACGCCGGCGGGGGTTGCTACCACCGCCCACGGTAATGTCAATGTTGCCGGTTGCCATGGGGATCTCCTGGCGACCGAGCGTCGAGTCGGTCTCGTCTCTCTGGTGGTGGTCGGCCTCAGTCAGTTCCGATTCCTGTTCCAGCTTGATAAGAATCCTTCGTCCGCCGGCGGTAAGATCCACACTCCGAGGAGGAGTCACACTGGATCGCTCGCTGGAGTAGCTGGACCGGGACCAGGACGGGGAATCCCTCGGTGAGACATAGCCCTCGCCGTGCCGGTAGATCTTCTCCTCGGCATAGCCGCCATCGCTGGTCATCGAGGAGGTGATGATGGTCCTTACTCCATCGGCAGCGGGCACCTCTCTCACGGTTCTCTCGCCCTCGAGGAAGCGCTCCACCTCCTTGACGTCCTTTGACGTCCTCTTGGTCCGCCGAGTCGTTCTCAGGGTCACATTAAATGGCGACACTTGCTCCTCCACGTTGCCCAACTCTGCCCCAGGACTCATGCGGCTTGTGGTGCGAAGGGTCACGTTGAACGGACTGGCCACCTGCTCACTGGTGACCTCCACCCGTCGCGGCGGAGTCGTGTGCCGGAGCTGGACCTGCTGGAAGGCCAACTTGGCTGCCTCAGCCTCGGCCAGGCCGCGCTGCCTCTCCTGGCGCAGCCTTCGCTCGATTTCGTGAACATCTATGTCGAAGGGGTTCTCGGCATCGTAGTCGTCCTGCTCCTCGCCCAGACGCAGTTCGTCGGAGCTCTGCTCGGCCGGTCGCTTGACAGGACTCGAGCCATCGGACCACACCTTCTCGTATTGGGCCACCTTCTGGCGCAACCTCTGCTGGTTGGGGGAGGGCGACTCCACCACAAACTCCTCCATATTGGAGCTACTCGACGTGGTCAGGGAAGTGGTGATGGTCTTCATGTAGGTGCGCGTCACCGTGGAGGTCTCCAGCTGTTGGTCCTGCACCTCCTCCTCCACGTGTTCTCGCGAGGACTTCTGCTCATGCGCACGGCGTCGCCGAACAGCTGGGATAGGCGGTACGTCATCGCCGCCTCCTCCACTGCCTCCGGCATCAGCTCCTCCGCCGGCATCTATGATTCTTGGATCCCGTGGCTTGGATCCTGGATCTCCGCTATCAGCCATGATGGCATCGGTTTCGCTAATTGTCCTTGGTTAAGCCAAATTGTCATCGGTTATGGATTCGTCCTTTGTGTGGCGTTCGTCCTTTGTTCTCTCCCACTTTTCACGCCTGCTTTCCACCCAAATGCAGAATTGATTTTTCTCACGCACCACGCAAACACACACACCGTGACTTTTCACCGAATTTTCCTTCAAACAACCCTTGAACGGCCTTCAGTTTATTTTTCGGCAATCGTAATTCAACTTCAATTTGTTGAAAACTAAAAAAAACACGCTTCTCGCTTTGATTTTTGGGGTTTTATTACGAGACAATAATTCCAGCCTGAGATTATCTCACGCGGCCGGGTTAGGTAAGAAATCTCGTATTTGTGCACACACGTATTTGAAATTCTCACTACTCCCCAGAAAAACATTCAAATTGGATCGAGTTTTGGGGTTTTGTTGGGGTTTTTTTTTGCTTATAGGTTTGCCTGGTGGGCAGGAGGCTTTATCACATTATGTCCGCCGATTCAGGCGCTCCGCGATTCCAGTCCGCAGTCGTAGAAAGCCGGTTCGATACTGACTTGATGGCTGGAGCTTGCTGGCTGAGCTCCCACCGACATCCAATATGCTACGCCTTGTCCAGTCCGAGCGCCAATTCGTGAGATTCGTGGGGCCGGCCGAGAATCCAAAGAGCAGCAGCTTCAGCGTATAGTAATCGTAGTAAAGCTCATGTTGCTGAGAGAATCAGAGAGCCAAGCCCTGAGACCAGTTAAAACCAGCGAGTGCTTTTTATTTACGCATTCTGATGGAGGTTGTTGTTGTTCCGGCACGTACTCACCGAGTTTAAAGCCAATGCTTGTTTTTATTTACGTACATTGACGGAGTAGCCGGCTTTTATCAAGGGGGTTTTGGGGTACGAAAACACTACGTCTTAATAATACTTCAAGAAACTCTACACCGGGCTAATGACAGTGTTTTACCCTTAACTACGGAAAATATTAAATGTCGTTTCTTATAAAATATCTCTTAATCAGTCTTTATACTTTAAAATTTTACTAACTCGTAAAAACCTCTATTTAAAATGCAAGATATTTCAATATAAAAAACCCTTCAGTGCCTTTTTCTCAGTGCCCTCTTAAAAACAGTTAATTTTTACCTCTCCCAACTACGCAGAAAAGCTTAATTTTTTTGGGGTGGTATTGGGTTTCCTGATAAGCCTCTCTCCCTTTCTCGAGCTCTTCGCTTCTCTGCTCTTTTGCATGAATGGGTGGCGGTTAACTGGGTGGCCTTTAAACACCTGGAAAGGTCTTACACACGACGAGCCTTGTTGTAATTCCCTTACACCTTTTCTGCATGACATCATAAAGCGTGAGAAAATATCAATTACAGGGCCCTTGGCTGGGGAATGTTTATGCCCGTATGGATTATTGTTATTTACAACCCTGGTGGATCGCTTACAGCGCCAGAGCTTTCGGCTGCTGCACCACCCGAATGTGGGTCAGCTTGGGCTGGCCAAGCTCAACTTACGGCGGCAAGCGGCATGAATTAATGAAAGTCATTCATGAAAGTCGAGCGGAGAGGAAAACCCAAACAAATGTTTGTCAGAGTTTTGAGCTTACATAATCACGAACGCAAAATAAACAAGTTTTCAAAACCAGGCTAGACTAATGACGTCACGCTTTGGTGATTGCATCTGATCTGATGTCAAGCCTAGAAGTTAGCCTTGAAATCCGGAGTTGCACTTCAAACGGCCTAAAGCAATGTGCCAGCAAGGCAATTGAATTCGTTATGGAGAGAGGAATTATTATGCTAAAATGGCTAAAAAGGTCGAAAGCGAGAAATAACCAGAAAAACTGCATCTAAACTAAATACCTGATAATGTTTTTGAGTGGAATTATCTCCCAACAAGAACCCCACACTCAACCGCCACTTGGGGCATCTTGTAAAATCTAAATTAGTCAAGAACATCTATAAGCCAAAAGTAAACATTAGTGGCAGCAACAGCTGGCCCCTAAAATAGAGCCAACCACAAAATGAAACAAAGGGGTAGCGCAAGTGGCGCCTTCTTGAGAGAATTCCCATGTTCAATTTTCGTTTATAGTTCTATTTTGTTTACGAGCTGCCCTGGGTGTGAGCCACTGCACCGGTTGTAAAATTGTTAAGTGGCTGCCACTTGAAAGATCATAACCAATTCAGTTTTAACTTATGAACAAACATTAGTCAGAAACATAAATTTCTATTCGAAAACCGAAAGGGATCTAACATTTACGGGAAGAATAAAAGATATTACCCTTAAAAATCTGATAATAAGTGGCAAAGCTACAGCCTTTACTGTGAGACCAAATTCCATAGATAAAGCTATCACCCTAGCCCACATTGTCCCTTTCATGAAAATTCAATATTTTTGGAGGGGATCCACCAGAAAAATTGACAAAAAATCTAAAAAATAATCTGTTCCAAGATTTTGATGCAGATTGATAGGGCATCGATCCACAAATCTTTTAAGGTATTCCGCTTAAGAATCGGGCGAATATTGGCAAAGATATAGCCATCGCCTTGCGCCATATTGTTCCTTTTATCCTTTTTCAATATTTTTGAAAGGTGGCAAGGGGATTTTTCATCAGAAAAATTGACGAAAAATCTAAAAAATAACTGGATCCTAGATTTTGATGCAGATTGATAGGGAATCGATCCACAAATTGTTTAAGGTATTCCGCTTAAGAATCGGATGAATATTGCCAAAGATATAGACATCGCCTTGTCCCATATTGTTCCTTTTATCCTTTTTCAATATTTTTGAATGGGGATCCATCATAAAAATTGACAAAAAATCTAAAAAATAATTTGTTCCAAGATTTTGATGCAGATTGATAGGGAATCGATCCACAAATCATTTAAGGTATTCCGCTTTAGAATCGGATGAATATTGGAGAAGATATAGCCATCGCCTTGTCCCATATTGTTCCTTTTATCCTTTTTCAATATTTTTGAAAGGGGATCCATCAGAAAAATTGACGAAAAATCTAAAAAATAACTGGATCCTAGATTTTGATGCAGATTGATAGGGAATCGATCCACAAATCATTTAAGGTATTCCGTTAAAGAATCGGGCGAATATTGGAAAATATATAGACCTTCCCTTGGCTATATTGTCCTTCTCATGGATTTTAAGAGTCGTGTATTTTTTAAGGGAAATCCCGTAGTTCATCTTAAACTTTGAAACCACAAAGACAACCATATTGGTTAACCTCAAATACTGTCAACTGATACCTTCAGTATAGAGTTTATACTTAGTATAGCCTCATGACCTAGAGGAAAATATGTATTCTAATGTCTAATTTTAGACTATCTGTATTTATATTCATCTCCAGCACTCAATCGGACTCTGGTGCAAACATTTCGCATAAACAATTATTTCCGTTCCCGAAAAGTTCGATTTTTAGCACTTTCAATATATCTTCTGGCCAAGATGTATTCAATGTTTTGCATTTATTTCACACCTAACCATAAACTTGCCCAGTTTAATGGAAAGGCAAACGGACAAGGCTCCTCGATCTTCAAATATTGACTTTCAGACATCACAATCGGTTCTTTAAACAGAAATTCATCTAGTCAAAAGGCTAAAGAGAATATTTTAGGAATATCCAATACAATGTATGCTAATTTCTGGGCTTCAAGCCATGGATCTCTGTGAGAGGCCATTAATGGCATTCAAATTTCTTTAAAGATCGGCCAAGAAAGTTTATTTGCGCAAAAATTAAGCTATGTAAACGGCACAAACTATTAGCCAAATGCAAATATTTCAACCGACCGGACCTCGGATAAGTCGAAAAGCAATTAAAATAATGCGAACTGGGCAACTGTCAACGATTTGATTTGTTTGAATTGCGGAATTTGCATATGTCGAGATATCATCGTTTGTGCCCGATTTCTACGTGCGAAAAATTATCAAATTATTTTCGAAAATTCCTTATTTTTAGCAATTCTACGCCCACGTATATATCCCGATATATATATCTGAATAACTCATATGTTTTCCATTTGATAGAGGCGCGTGGGTGTTTGAGAAAAACGTTTATTGTAAAATATACAATATAATCGTATCTATTTGCAAACATTTTGATCACAATTTATATATTTCTGAATTTATTCGGATTTTATTAGACGAGGATTTGTAGTATTATATAAAATCCCTATACTATCCATTCTATTTGACAGCCTAATAGATTAAGTTAAACATGACAAGCGATTACGACAATTATTATTTGTAAATTTTATACAAAATATATAGATTAGAATGAATTTATCATTAAAAGACCTTAACTACCAAATTAAAACATCTTTTGTGTGTCGTAAGTTTAATACTTTATCCCTAATTAATCCATTTTTGTTTTAAAAATCTACAAATGTTTCTCGTATACATAGACAAGTCCTAAATACTAAATAAACAACCAACCAAATCGATGCAACTGAAAACCCAGAAAAACTCTGAAACTCTATTTTTAATCGGATTTATCCCCGTGACAAGACAAGTTCGAGTAGACCAAGCCAAAAAATAAGATAACCAAAAGAAAAAATGCTGCTAAATTTGAAAATAAACCCAAAAGCAGGGCGAGAAAATGATACGAAAATAGCCCAGCCAGCCCAGACTCCCGTCCCTTGAGATATTTCATACGAAACAAGCTCCTATAAATAGGTTAGCCCAAAAGTGAATCAGGCGGCGAGATGCAGCCAATTTTTTATGTAGGGAAACTTTGGATGTGGTTCCTAACAAGACAATGGGCTTGAAATCGGACAGAACAAATGCAATTTATAAATAACAGAATGAAGCCATTTCCACTGTGACATCAGCACCGGACCTGGCATCATCACCTCGACTAACCCAATGGAAGATGAAAAGGCATTCACACCGCGATATGCCTTTGTCTATAAACAACTTTTCCGAATAATCAAGCCAAGTACTCGTACTCGTTGCGTTTCAATATAAAAAAGTGATCTCATTTCTGGTTCCACTCATCAGGCTAAGTATGCAAAACAAAAGGCTCAAACCTTGTCTATCAGCTTCCAACAAAAAGCTATCACACGCCGTTAAATGAATTGGATTCGACTTGTGCCGGTAATTGGGACTCACATTTTCCTATTGTCCTGGACAGGTACAATATACCCATTAGAGTATATACTCGAATCTATCCAAATATATCATTTCTAGCTGGTTTTCCTAAAACATCCTCTTGAACGACCCTCAGAAACTGTCAGATAGATTGATAAATGACTTTAGTAAATAAATATTTTCTTGCTCCATCCGTATAGGTGAAAAATATTAAATAACAATGATTATCTCATTCTCACTACTCGCCAATTGTTGAAAAAACACAAACATATTCCCAGGTCTATTCATCGATTCGTTTGGCATTCAATGTGTTTGGTTCGTATTGGCGATTGCAATTTGCACGATTGCCAAAAAAATTTATATTCAGTTTCCATTTGGACGACAACATTATGTCATTACCTTTGACTGAGAGTACCAAAGCACCAAAATACCCAACAAATAGTCTTCGAAGTTCGAACCAAAAGCGAGAAAGGTGCGCAAAGACCAAGAATCTAGGCCATAGTCTACTTTCAAGCGATGATGTCAGTAGGACGGGATGATGCGGATATAGATGATGGGGGACCGTGGGATGTGGGCCGATGTCTGGGTCAAGTTCGGTTGACATTTTACATTCGGTCTGATTCAACAAAGTTCAATGCTTTGCCAAGAGAAAATCAAATATTTTACACGTTATTTGTGTCTTGAAGGGGGCCAACTGATGGCTGTCAGCTCAAGGAATTCAACAATGACTCACAGACGGTACTTAGAAAAACAAATAAATTAGATCCCCAAACAACTACAAATCAATTAACAAGGAAAAGGTAATAGAAAGATATATCTATCAAGACTAAAACTCACCTTGCAACTGCAATATCGTCATCTGATATTCGGCAAGTTTCTCGTCGATGTAGTCCTGCGACTGATTCGCGATGATTTCGGCGGTTGACGGGCCAAACTCCTCTTCGTCATCGTAAATCACATAGGATTTAGGTTGCGGAGGCTCCAATGGCACGCCCACGAAATCGATCTGATCCTGGGACAGTCCTCCGTGTGCTCCCTGTCCTCCGTGTTGTCTCGGTTGTGGCGGTATAACCGGCGCCCCCTGCATCTGCTGGTGGTAATACTGCGGCGGGGCAGCCGGCTGTGGTTGGTACTGATGTTGGGACAGCGGCGTCTGTCGATTGCTGTAGTTGAAGTCCGAGCTCGGGGTCTGGCATACGATGGGTGATGGGGTCGGCGACAGCTGGAAGGAGCTGGTCGGCTGGGCACCGTAAGAGTTCTGATGCTGCAACGGAGCCGGACGGAAGGGTCGCGGAGCCGGCGAGGCTCCTCCATAGCCATAGCCAGTAGCTGGCTGGAAGGGTGCCGGCGATTGATTGCCACCCGGCCACTGGGGACGTGGGTGCGGTATATTGGTGCTTCCGCGCTGACCCCTAACCTGGTTTATCGGCGCCGGCGACATCGCATGCCCAAAGGGCCTTGGTCCGGAAATAATCGGCGGCGGACTTGGTGCCGTTGTCCACGGCGAGGGTGGACGGTAGAGGAAGGACGAAGGCGACGGAGAGGCTGGATTGGGGGCCCGTGGATTCCAGCCACGTGGCCCGTTCCCGTACGGCGGCGGTTGCTGCCCGGACATCTTTACGGCAATCGGTTAACGCGATCGAAGAATTTAGTTTTGATTTGTTTTCGGTTTTACGATTTAGATTTAGGTTATTTTGGCACAAAGACTTTTGGACGGGGTTATGGCGTTTAATTTAACATATTACACTGCCGGAAAATAGATTTAAAAAAGGATATTAACACCGGTTTGTCTGAAGTTCCAAAAATATACAATATATCACATGTCCATTAGCACAAAATGGACAAAACTATCACCTGAACGTCCCACCTAATTATGTCGAGTGGACAAAATAGCATAAAAGATACGCAACAGAAACCTAAATAAATCATGACCTATTCTCAATAGGAGCTATAGGAGGTACCAAGCCAATTTCATCAGACTTTGCCAGATATACAAAGGAAAGATATAGATTCTGAACGGAAGTGGTCTAAACATTTATACAATCTTTTAAAAATGGCTCTGACGTTAGACTGGGATGAGTGAGAGGTTTCCAAAAGAGTGTTTGGCTCGAACAAGCATTTATTTCAGTTAGTTGTCACATATATTAGGGAAAATATATGCTGAACAGGCACATAATTTACAATCTATGAAAATTATGCTATAGATCGACAAAAAGCAAGAGCCTCATGGAAAAAGGGAGACCAGCACGAGGATTAGCTGCTGTCAAAATTTTTTGAAGGCCTCAAAAGTCTATAATATATATTCTTGGCAGAGGGTACAGAGGAACCTTGAGAATGTCTCGAAAAATTGATAGTATTCAATGCTGAGTGAAAGTGAAATTAGCTTTCTATATATATGAGTTCATTTAAAGAACATTTTAAAAAGAAATTATAAGAAAAGTAAACAAAATAAATCAAGAACTTTATTTTGTGATTGTTTATATAATTGTTAAAGAAGGTAAAAAATTATTAGAAAATGCTGTCCAAAGAGTGGAAGAGTACAACTCCTTGAATCATAGGTTTTCCTTCGAAATCTATTAAAGATATATCCAGAAACTTGTTGCCAATTTTTGCCAAGAAACCAAGAAACTGTTCATCATCTGCTTCCAATATTTCTATTCATTTATGGATTGTCAAAAAAACCAAAAATTGCACAGTGTAGGCGGATGGACGCGATGGGATGTGGATGTGGATGTGGATCTCTGAATCAGTGTCGGTCCACCAGGGGCACCACTTAAAAGCACACGTCCCGCATCGCACCACTGCCAAGAAGAAAACTCATGCAGACTTTTCACTTTGCGGCGGCGGTTTTTGGTTGTTGCTTTGGTTGTTCGAATTATTCAAAAATAGAAATGAACTCAGTTCGTTAAACTTTTGGTCGGAAACCATGCCGAGAGCAGAGAAAAGATGCCACCGTTCCGAGTGCAGTCTCGCATGCTTCACTTTATTCTGGTACCACTTTTAATTGCCATCCACTTTATGGGACTATCTCTCTTTCATATCCATATCCATCGATACTCGACCATCCTTGGCTTGGAGCACTTTCTATAATTATTTCCAGACATTTTCTCGCACCGGAAAACGTGGAAAAACACGTTTTTTTCTTTCTTTTTGAATCCGAAAGCACTTCACTGTCGATTATGTAATCCATTGAAAATTGGGAATTATTTGTGAAAAATTCAATGCAATTTTCACCAATCGTTTAAAACACAAAAGCCCAGAAGGCAAATTACTTTGTTACATTACACACCGTAAATTCGCTTTGATTTCACGCTACAATTCTTAGCGCGAACAATTCCAATTCAATTCCTATATATTCTAGTATATATAGATAGACGTCGTGTATATATGCTTGGATGGCAGGAAAGAAGACTTTTCAATGGAAAACTTTAGATGTTAGAGGAAGAACCGAGAACAACACTCGACGAGCACGAAACACTAACTGAATTGCAGGAGCCATATAGCCACCGATCTTTGGGGAAATTTCGAAAATTTTCGAAACGATCGAATACGATCTTAACTCGGAAAATTCGGCCGGCTTTTCTTGGGGCATGCGCCCTTGGAAAGCTATGCTCATCTTCGTTTTTGTTTTTATCAGTTTATTCTAAACAAATCTACTTAAAAATAACAAAGCTTTATGACAAATTTTGGCGTCCTAAGCGTACAAGGTAAAAACAATATTTTGGCAATATATAGAGGGGAAAACAATTGAAAATGGAATATTATGAATATTTATATATGCTGAAATATGAATTAAACAATTTATTTTTAAACCAGTCTCTTTAAGAAGTCAAAACCATCTTTTAAACTTTGAGGTCTTACTTATTTTTCAGGCTACAGGAAGAATATTTAAAAACCTTTTTTCTCAGATGACTCCATCAAGGAATCACAACTATTTATCAATATTTTTGGATATTCCCTTTCTAAAAATAAATAAAATAATACAATAAAAGATATTTTAAGAAACAATAATCATATTATATTTTAAAACGGAAATTGATTATTTCAAATTTGACAATGGCGGAAAAGTGTGGCCAAAATTTAGAAAGGGCTTAGGTGATCGTAGCTATACAGAATTTAAAGCTTTTTTTGTAAAAGTTTTCAATATACATATGCATTTTTTATTATATAACAATAGTTTTTATTGTTTCATGCTCTTAAAATTATATTCATTTTTTTTAAAGTTTTTATTCATTTTAAAATAATTATAACAGCGCTCTGTTAAGTGCACAGCTGGACTGTAAACAACAGCTGATTGAGCAGAAGCTTGACTAACACAGGGTGCTTGCTGTCAAAATATATTTGTGAAACAAATTTTCGGTAAAAAAGATGGCCAGCAAGCAATTGGTAAACAATTTGGCCAAACTTGGCCGTTCCCGCCAGACTTGGTTGTCACCCTTGGCCTCGGTTCGCAATTCAAGCTGTCGCAGCGACATCGAGAAGGTTACACACACCGGACAGGTAAGAAAGTCGCGGCTACTCGCAACCATCCTGCGATTACGCAAACATTTTGAATAAGTAAACATTTAATTGGTTTTATTGTAGGTGTTTGACAAGGACGATTACCGCAATGTGCGATTCACCAACGCCACGCGTTATGTGAACGAAAACTGGGGCATCAAACTCATCGAGGAAGTACCTCCCAAGGAATGCACCGAACGCGTGGTGTTCTGTGATGGTGGCGATGGTCCCCTTGGCCATCCCAAGGTCTACATCAACCTGGTGAGTTAAAGCAATAGTCATTCAATTAGATTTCCTTCGTTAATTCTGTGTTGTTTCTTAGGATAAGCCCGGAAATCACACCTGCGGCTACTGTGGCCTGCGGTTTGTCAAGAAGGATCATCATTAGGCCATGATCCTTTGCTCCAAAAGCATCCAAACCCGTTTTATCCTGTTGCTCTAGCTTAAAATTTAAACTGAATAAAATAATACCTCAAAATGGTCATGTCTTTGGCAGAGATTTATCTTCTTTCAAGGCGAATTTAAGTAAATTTTGAACCATACCAAGTGGTTAGTTTCTTTCAAAGCCTCCAGTAAAAAGGACATTTTATTGCACAACACTTTATTTGCATGTTCCTTAAATGATTTGTAATGCTTGTTCGCATTGTGTCCTATGTAAAAGTTAGATCAATCAACTTAACATTAAAGATTAGTAAAACTAAGAAACAAAAAAATAATTGAATTCCAATTCGGAATATTGTGAGTTGAACTCTCGACTGCCTTGGCAGAAAGCGGATCAATTCACCGCAGGGTGGGTGTATTGTTTTGTAGTTTTCTATATAAATAACAAAATAACTCATATAGTGTATAGTTGATAAATTGTTTGCCTGGGAAGCGGTAATATATTGTATGGTGATTCCATATTTTTTGCTGCTAAATTACTACGGGCACTTTAGATGCTGACGATCGCAGCATTGAGACACAGATAGTACCACGAAGAATCAAAACAATAATACACACAATATCTGCCGCCATGTCGGCGATTGTTGGTTGGTTGGTTGCTTGGTTGGTTGGACGCCAGCACTCAGGGGATTGGAATGACCGTCAGAGGATCATTGCAATCCGGCTGGACTGCTCTCGAACTCAAAAATGTTGTCACGTTGCACCGTTTGCAACGTAAGCCTGCAATTGCAAGTGCAACAGCTCATGTATCTTTTCCGTCTCCATCGCCATCTGGGAGCTGTTTCCACCTCCTCAAAGTCGAGCTTGGCCTGCAGAGAGCCCTGGATCTGGGAAATGAAAGTGGGGTGTCACCAGGTGGTGGCCCATCTCACAATATATATATGCCCAACGATGGTGTCAAAGCCTATCGTCGGTCAATAAAATCATGGTCAATAATCGTCGTCATCTGTTGTCTCAAGTGCGTTTCATCTAAAACACCAAACACTAAGGAGAATGTAAACTAAAATGTAGTAGGTTCTAATTTGGATGTTGTGTGGATGCGGTACTATGTTGCCGACGAATCGCCTCAGCCTATCTTCATACTGTTGCTGTTGTTTCTGTTGCCGCAGCAGAGATCGCTTGTCTTGATTGGGGCAATAGTTGTTCACCACTGGTCACCAGAGGTTCCGTGGCATGGCATAGCCTTCTTTTGTCACGAATATGTTGCGATCGCCGTACGGTGCCGCAGCGCGCTTTGGCTCCCTGTCTTGGGACGACCAAGTCCTCGGACCCTTACCCATCCCGGGCGAGGTGTCGGCGCCCTCGTGAGACACGATGGTCTCCTTGCGCCCATCCACCATCCGGGTCACTGTAGTGGTCCTATTACCAGACGAGTCCTGAGCCACCTTGGTGGTCTCGTAGGTGCCGTCCGGCTTGCGCACCGTCTTCGTCATAACGCTCTGGCTGAACATCTTCGGACCCTATAATACAAAATAAAAAACTTTTAGTCGAAAATTAAAGTCACGGGCTTTTATAAGTTCCCACCTGATAGTTGCCATCGAAAACCCCGCCAAAGGGAGTCATACCACTTCGCGGCAACATCGGGGTCATTGGTGTCATGATGTCCGGCTTGTTGTTCTTCGGGGGACGTTGAGTGCGAACGTACGACTTGATCTCCCCATCGGCGGAAATGGTACCATGGATACGTCCCATGATGAGCTCCTCATCCGAGAGCTTTGCCTGCTGATGGCTCCTGCGTACACCCTTCTGATTCGAAGGCAAAATATTGCCAATTCCCTGGTTGTTTGGCTCAGCCTTCTCTCCGGGATTCAGACGCTGGATAAGCGAGTGCAGCTGATCTGCATAGATCCTGATCGAAAGGAAGGTAAGTTTTTGTCATCCTTTTATAGGTATTTACTTTAACTTACTCGCCATCCAAGTCAGTATCCAATGAGAGGTCCTTCTGCTGCTCAAACTTCTTTAAAATCTTGCTTTCGAATCCTGGCTTCAAAAAGTCCTCCTTTAAGTCCCGCTCAAAGCCATCTAAAATGAATTGGGATAAGAATTAATATCTAATATCGTATCAGTGAGGAATATACTACCATCATTATCGTTCAGGGATTCCAGGAGCCGCTGGAGCTGCCGCTCGAAATGCTTCTGCATCTCCAAGGGACTGGTAAAGACCTGGATGGCGAACTTGCGATCATCGTCGAAGAGCTCGTCGTCG
Organism: Drosophila vallismaia; assembly: GCA_035047325.1. Lineage (NCBI taxonomy): Eukaryota > Metazoa > Arthropoda > Insecta > Diptera > Drosophilidae > Drosophila > Drosophila vallismaia. The sequence continues at coordinate 17,861,076 of JAWNPU010000090.1, read as the reverse complement.
GTCTCCGCCTCCTCGAACCACTGCGGCTTCCGGAACTCATCCTTGTTCGAGGCAGTCGTTGAAGAGCTGATGGGTGATGGGTGGTGGGTGGAAAGAGAAAAGTGTAAGGGGTGGGATGGAAATTTATTTCTACCCTTCGCGTCCAATACGCAGCCTCCGAACAAACACACACACACAGGCACAGGAACTACAGGCCACACACCCACACGATGGCAGGCGCTTTTCCGTTCGGTGTGCGTGTGTGTATCCTGGCAAAAATGTATCTATCATGGCAGGTGCCTGGTTATCGATCCGTCGGTGGAAAACGCCGCAGAGCCGCAACTTTTCCCCATTATTTTTAGACGCGCAATGCAATTAAATTGCATAACCCGTCAATGTCGCATTGGATTCTATTACTTACTCCTGCTCCTTGGCCGGCTCGGACTGGAACATCTTCTTGAGTATGTCCATTCTAGTAGCTCCGATGATGATAATTGTTAGAAGACAACTTAAACGCTTGACAGGGCGCAAAGCAAAGTGGTTAAAGGAAACTAAAAGAACCAAAACTACGCAAATGTTTACAGGTCTCAGCAATTCTTGTTCGGCGCGTTTATTCTTGTTTTTCTATGGTTTTTATTTTGCACAAAACGTACACGACACCACCAAAATTTGCCCAAAAAAACTGTCAACAAAACTGGCAATTGACAGCCGATCAGCTGAGCCTGTGAGGAGTGGCCAGGACGTAGAATAATTGGCAAGACCTGCCAGCTGGTCCCACTGTTTGGCGCTCAAATTTGAAATTAAAGGTGATTTACTCAAATTTTTATAAGGATTTTTCAAATTTTGTGAATGGAAATGTTAGGTTTCCTAAGGAACGAACAAACGATATGAGCATTTATCAAATTTTTAACTTAGGTTGAAAATATACATTACATTTCTTAAATTTTAATCTTAAAAATAGTGATTATTCTTATGCAAAATTCAGGAGAATATATTGTCTATATATATATTATAGCTATATATTTTGGTTTCAGTAAAAATTTCGGCAAATCTATCTATTGTTTTCTATTGATTAGATTCTATTTTTGTTCAATTTCAATTTTTATAAATAGCTTTTATGATGATTATCACGCCCACTTCATATTTGAGTTATGAAAAAAATTAATATATTAATTATACATTCCAGTTAGAGTTATTCCGAGTTTTGGCCAATTCTTTCCTGGTCTTGGTTTTCGCTGGGTCATTTTATCGGCTTGGCTTATCAACCAGTTATTGCTGTGAGTGTCTTGTTTATGGTTTTGTTGTGTCTCTGATAAGTGATAAGAGAGCGTAAGAATCGGCACACCGCAGGTCTGGCTTCCAAATAGTTCAACCCAAGGGTGCATGTAAATGCCCACAAAGACTATCCACGTTTTATGGAGGGAAAGGTCTGAATTAAGGCCGGACAAACCGCCAGTCCTCTACTCTACCTTATCAGCACGTAATCCACACCATTCCGGACTTATCTGCCTTTAGTATATAGCCATGACCGATAATAAACTCCCGCCCAACGATAAACAAAAGGCTTTGTTATTATATATTTCTTTTTTTTTTTTGTTTTAATAATTAAAAGCATAGAGGTTATATGTGAGGTGAGGTGAGGTGACCACGAAAGCAAGTATTAATAATATTTATACACAGTACACGCACGAAGCATATGAATCTCATCAGTAAAGCTCGGGATCGGGATAGGGATTGGGATTGGGATTGGGATTGGGATTGGGATTGGGATTGGGATTGGGATGAAGTGGATTGGTGATTGGACCATAACAATAATTTCGAATTAAACAACGGCCCTGGCTTCTGATCTTGTCAACAAAGGGGTATTGGTTGTGGGATAACAATGAATGCAGCAACTCCTGGACTAGCTGGCGGCAGGCTCGAACTTGCATATGACGGCGAACATGGCCTCGCCGCCCAGGTACTTGGCCAGCCAGCGGTTCTTAATGACGGCCAGCTTTAGGGTCTCGCAGCCGAAGCGGGCATTCAGGTTTGTGTGCAGGGCACGGCCCATGCCCTCGATCACGAGCAAGTCAGTCTCATTGGCGGCAATGGCCTCGCACAGCTCAGGCGGAAGGGTGCGCATGTCCAGGCACGGACCCGTCTGCCCGTTGGCGTACACCAGCAGCCGCCTGCCTCTCCACCCCTCCGACAGCACCTCACACTTCTGCGAGCATTCATCCAGAAGCGCTTCCAACTCTCGACTCGTTACATCATTGAGCGACGGCTCACTATTGGCAGAGAGTATCACTTTGGTGCCGCGTTTGAGGAGCTCCCGGGCAAAGGGTAGCACTCCCAGGACCACATCCACGCCGCTGTTGTCCACAAAGACCACGGCGCATTTGTGAGGCTCCCCTTTCAGGCGCCGCAGCCAGTTGTCCAGGTTGTCCAGCAGCCAGGGTCGCTGCTCGATGCGGTCCAGGGCGGAGTGGAGCCCGAAATTACTGTCTTGCTCCAGGATATTGGCAATGGCCTGGGCTCCCCAGTCAAACATGTTGCCGGCCAGTACCCCTCGCACCAATTCCGTCCACTTGGCGTCCTGATCCTGAATGGAGTCCAGTTCCTGAAGCCGCTGCTTCAGTTTTGACACGGCGGAGGCGTTCTCCAGCTTCTTTTGGCTGAGCCAGGGATCTGTGAATCCGAATTTCCGCAACATGGTCTCGTTGAGTTTGAGCAGCTCGCTGGTGCCGAGGACGATTTTGCCGCTGTTTTGCGGAATGTTCCTTTGGTGCTCCTCCAGCCGCTGGATGTAGGCCTCTCGGAACTGCTCCGCTCTTTGGGCCGCTGTCTGATCCTCGGCAGCCTGGGACTTCTCGGCCACTTTGGCGAACTTCGTAGCCAGATCCCGGAAGCAGGCGAACCAGTAGTCGGCCGCCTTGGCATCCGTGTTCAGGTCCAGGGTGTCCGGCTGGTAAACCGCCGGATCCGGCAGCAAGCAACAGCTATGCATAGCGGCGCGTGACGACGCAAGGCGAGTGAATTTAAGCGCAGAAATTGTCGCCGTTTTTGTAATTATTACAAGTTGTGGTAGGGTTGTGGAGAGCATATCGACACGGCGGTCTATCGGGAATAATGGTAAATGATGACAACACTGGTCTGGGTGGCTTAGCAAGTTGACAGTTCTTGTCAAAACTAGACTACAACGGTATATTCAAATAAATTCAAATATTATATTAATATTAGTCAAGTTTTTATTGTATCCCCTCATAATTCCTGATTTTGGTTTTACTCATTATTTCAATGACAATAAAATTAACATTTGAACTCTTTGGCTGAGATATTTATATTTTTTTGAAAAATAACACTCCAAATAACGTATGAATGTTGAAGAAATTTAAACTTTAAACTCTTTACTGTGACAACTTTTCTTAAAAAAAGATTATACTCTTCATTTGAAATTATTTTATGATTTTGAAAACCAATTTAAAATATGAACCCAAAAATAATCGAACACAATAGTTATCAAAAAATCCCCCATAAAATCGAATATTCGATACAATAAATATCGATATATAAACATTTTGATATATTATCAAAAAAAAACCTCTATCGATACCCCGATGCCCACAAGAAACGAACAAACGGAGAACAAGAAGCAAGAAGCTAAGCAGGAACCGTGAGCTACTAAAGAACAAAGTGCGTGTGTTTTTGTACCGAGATCAATCGAGCCAGGTAAATTGCACTCTAAGTCATAAGTCGATCGAACGATGATGGAGAAAATTTGAAATCCAAAGCCAAGCCTTGCAGACGGCTTGCGCTTGCTGTGAGCGTGTGTGTGTGTGCGTGAGTGGTGCTACTTTTGAAATTCTGTATACCCGCTCTGGATTCGCGTCAGTTTTAAGGAGGGAATTGTGACTGAAATTCAAACAGAAACGAGGTTTTGTCAAGTGTTTAGTGGCTAAATTGATAGATATTCGACGATTCAGTATGGTACAAGTGCGGCAGACGCCGCCGACGCACACACATACACATGCAGGCGAAAAGGACGCCATGCAGGAAGGCTTAGTGTGTGGTGGGAGAGTGTGGGAAGATCTTTCGAATAAAGTCTGATTATTTGGGGTAAAAATTGAAGAAATTTATTTGATTAGTAGCCCCACCCCGCCCCCGCATGATATCTTATAACAATTTGAATTATATTTTCGAGTTTCCTTTTTCACAATTTTTGGGTGTGCCGCCTTCAATGCGTCGGCGTTGCCACCACGTCGGCGTCCGCAGCAGCAGCGCAGGCAGCGTCGCCGACAGAGCCATGCCGGTGTGGCTTTGTATCCGTTTTGCTTGGCTCTCTTGGTGGCTTCTCTCTCGGCTGGTTTTGCTCTCCTTGCCTCCTTGCCAGTTCCCCCTTTAGTCCTGTGTCCGCTTTGTGCGTTTTCTTCGCCTGGCTGCCTTGCCTTGCCTTGACTTCTGGTTCTTTGTCGTTGTCTCCTCTTTGTTTGCTTGATTACACTTGCCAGCAAGTTTCTTGCTCGAATATCCTTGTGCAAGGTGCGCATGCCAGTGTTCACTGTTGCTCATCCCCCCCTGTGGATAGGGAGGAGAAATGTGCATGCGAGTGGCTGCTGTTCCCGTTTTGCGTTGCTGGCTGAGATTATCTTAATCGAACCCGAGGATCCGATCGAATCGATCGTCTTTATTTATTCTGCACTTTTGTTACAAAAAACTGCGTCGCAGCAGTCAGTCAGTCACTCAATCGCCGGCTGGGCCGGCCGGGGAGACAGCCACCGCCCTAACTGGCGTCGCCTAGATGCCTTTGTATGGGTATGTACTTGCGTGCCACTTTATATGTGTCGTTGTATGGGTACGCATGTATTGGTCCTGAAGTGGGTGGGCAGAAGAAGGCGAACAAAGTACCAGGTCTTGGTTGGTCACTTTATTTATTTATTATTTTTTAATCGCAAGAATTATTGAAAAGGGGGGTTTTTTGCATTGATAGTTACGATATTCCCATAAAAAAAGTAGCTTTCATCCAAAGGAATACAGTGATGTCCCTATGACTAAGATAGGATTCCTTTGTTCCATATAACTCCTCCTGTTTCTCAAGGAATCCCTAAACGTAAACCGAAGATCTGGTATATTAGATTTGGTATATTTTTTTTTGGGGAGCCTTCCCACACTCCTTCATTAAGAATTTGTCGGAGGCTTCCCTTGAAGTGGGCTCGGGTTACCAGTACATATTTGCTTGCCGCTCACTGGGGATGGCTTTATAGTGATGGTCTTGCCTTTATTGGTGAATTTGTCAACGTTTGCTCAAACGTAAGTAAACATTGCATCGTGTTGGGGGCTGTGATGGCAAATATACCGTTCCGTCAAGTGCGAATTGCGGTTAACTTTGTGATGCCCAAAGCCGCAATTGGCCTTACATTTTTCTCATGAGCTTCACAGAGATTGTTTACTTAAAACGAGTGTTCCTGATTGAGCTTAAGAAATGACTCATTTATAAGCTAAAAGGTAACAAAAGATTTGAGTTTTTTAGTTACAATGCAGGTTGTCCCGTTTCCTGAGAATGCAATCCAACTTTATCCAACGGTATCAAATGGATTTTATTTGGGGGATGTGGAACCAATCTGTTACTGTTGTTACTAAAAAAAAAAGAAAAGAAAAGAGTAAAGTCTGGCTGCCCATTTGTGTGGAGCGAAACATATGCAGCTCAAAGTCCGAAGCTCAATTGGGGGGGGCCTTGGCTGGGTGGGGTTGGGTGTAAGCCAGCCAGAGTGTTGAAAAGTCTCTTGTCACCGATACTGCGGCCACACACACATGGCCGGGCACAAAGCGGGCAAATTTCTCGTTTAATATGCAAACATCTGTGTGAAAGATGTTTCGGAGGCTTTCTGCGAGTTTCTGGTGTGAGTGGAAAACGTTCGCAGATTGAGCATTTTCTTTACGAAAATTGGATCGGACTCCCCACTTGATTCCGCCACTAATTCCCCAGGAATGTTGAGGCACAAGCATAATTGCTATTGCGCACATTTGTGTTGTTGTTGTTGTTGTTCTACGAGGCATTTGGCGTGGCGAATGGGCTTTGTTTTAATGCCAAATCAACAGAAATATGGATGGGAATGGGAATGGGAATATTTGTTGTAGACCACACTAAAAATCAATCGCAGTAGCCTAGCCCTCGCTGCCAGCTACAAAAATAAACAAAACATCGGAGCGAAGATGATCCAATTCCCCGATCTCGGATCCTATCTTTTCGCACCCTATACCCCCACCCTACCCCCACTCTCATTGCACGAGAACTTTATTTAAATTTAAGCTCTTGTAGGCATTCAGTTTCGTTGTTGTGGTTTTCTGGTTTGCTTTTTTTGCTTATCAATGCCCTGAAATTGTTCCCAGGTTTTGAGACGCATTCAACGGTACAGTGAGGACTAGGTAAACCTTCACTCCTTTTCTCTTAAATTCTCTTCTCTTAATTTAATTCAACGAACTATACTCCTTTTACTTTCTCACTCAAATCCCATCACTTCTTTTTATCACTTTCTTACATTCTATTACAAGTTCCATTAACCTCGCGACCACAGCAGCGATTTATCTCGAATTGAAGTGGAGTACCCCCACAATAGGCCCTGCATATCCCATCCGAGGGCAATAATTGAATAACAATGCCGGAATCCGTTCAATGTTGCACCATGAAAGGCGCAGCAGAAATATTTCGGTGATTCTTCACGCCTCTCCCGGCATATTGTTTACTTCCCAACCCCTCCCTCCCTGCTGGTGCTGCTGCTGCTGCTGCTGCTTCTTCTTCGGCTACTGTGGCATGTGGGGTCATTGTGTGAATGGTAGCAGCAGCAGCAGCAAAAAATAAAGCAATAAAGCATACGCATCGTCGCCGCCAAGGCTCATTAGTTTGTTATTGACTAAGGCAGGGTAGAAACGGGGCAGGAGTGGCAGGAGAGTGGAGAGGGTGGGGACTATAAGAAGAAGCAGGAGCGGAGCCTTTATCGGTAGCGTAATGTCTTTGCCCGCCCGCATTTCTCCGCTGCTGCTGCCATTGTCGACGCCTCTGACTTTGCTTCCGGCTGGCGTCGCTGCCGCTGCTACAGTCGCTGCCTCTGCCTGGGGCTCTGCCACTTTCAGCTGCAAGAGAAGTTGCTGCTGCCATTGATCGAGCCACTCTCTCGCAGTCTTCATTTCACGTTCGACTTTAACGGTTCACAAAAACTTTAAATCCTACAGTCGCGATAACAGGCGCGAGTGCTAAACGGTTCTATTCTACTCTCGCTACTTAATTTTCGCGAATTTCAAAGTGAGGGGAAGTGAGTGTGTGCGAAATTCAGACGGAACACCCACCCACCCGTCTTGCACAAATAGTAAGTAATAAGCACCGGAAATTGATGAAAACGCTACGCTTTGTCGCTTTGTCTGTTGAATTATGTATTAAAGTGTCGTTTACACTGTGAATTTCTAATCAGAAAGCTTGAGCGTAAGCAACTCACTCAATTGGCTCACTCAAGGCGCTTGCGGAAAATGCTAATTCCTCTAGACGAGGCGACTAATTGGCCAGGTTGCCTTATTTGTTGTTGTTACTACTTTTTAATACACAACTTACAACTGTCGCACGCCTCTCGGAGTTTTAATTAACCGCAACGGTTGACGGTAGAAGGTGAGAGAGCTGCCTGCTCCCTACCAAGAGAAAGAAAGGAAAAAACCAGCAAAAAAAGGCAGCAGAGACCGACCTGGAGAACAAGAAGAGTGACGAACCGGTTTTGGGGGACTTGCCCACATTGCCGTTATTGTTGTTGTACCTATCCGATTTACTTTGTGTTTTTGTCGTTTATCCTTTTCATCCAAACGTATGAGAAGAAGAGCCAGAAGGCAGCAGGGAGTTGGCTCTGCGTGGGCAGGCGACAAATTTATTGGCACTTACTCTCTGTTCGCCCTCTTCTTGGTATCCCCACTTCCTCGTCTATTGGAAAAGGAAGCAGAGCTTTGAATATTCAAATATTTATTGTAATTATTTTCAACACCGGCCCACAGGGGCTTTGATTTGGGCAAAGCGCTTCTTTGATACCCTGTATTTGTGGGGTATGTCCAGCACTTACTTTCCTCCTTGGCTATTCTAAGATCAAGAATTGCTATCTTTTGTTCCTCAACAATTAGATAAAGTTTTGTCAGAAACAGAAAGCTGGGTGGGAAAGTGTTATCTCTTTTGAGTCATAAAGTCTATGTAATTTAAGAGTCATCATCTCGTCAGAACTGTAAATGCCAGGTATTCCTCTAGCCGGAAACCTTGATTTCTCTTATTATTTCTCTTCCAGATTTGTATGTACGACACTTGGCCGAGTATACATTGTTGAAATTTTTTCGAGTGCCACAAGTAAGTACTCGTTTTGCGAAAAGAAGTTGGCTTGGAATTCAAATACATATTGGTGGAGGTTCTCGAGGAGGCCATATAATTTTACGGTTCTTGCTGATGATTTTATGCGTTTTGGGCCTCATTATAAATATTTCCTACATGTGTGTCTGTTTTGATAGTTTTTGAATGGCAGTCCAAGAGGATAGAAGAAGATAGATATTTTCAAGTGCGTCTAATTTTACGATCGATGCCCCTTACCCTCGTTCTTTTAGACGTATGTATCTGTATCTGTGTATCTGTGTGTGGCAGAATGAAGTACGAGAAGATATCTTCAAGATATGATAAAAACCGGCTAGATAAGCCCCGGTATCTGTCAAGTAGAGGAAAAACTTGACTGCAGCACGTCTTTTTTTTTTGTGTTTTTTTGTGGAGCAGGTAATTGCTGGCCAAGATCACCCCGAGATCCACTTCCCAAACATGCCAAAATGTTTAGTTAAAACCTAAAACCTGAACACGTACCGCCCGCGTACGCCCCATCTCGGGGATGGGCTTGAAAACCCCTCGCCCCCCCTTGACTATGAATCACTTTACTTTGCAACTGATATGGATTTTCTTTGTTCCCAATATATAATACTTAAACTTATCAATTTATTAAGCATGTTCCTGGGTATTAAACTTCCCCCACCCAAGAATGAGACTTCCTGAGCTAGTACTTCCATTGTTATAGTGGAAGTCAGATATAGATATAGGTTCTCGGTACCGTTAACAATGAATCCCATTTTATTTTTGGCTTTCTGAATCCGTATCCATATCAAAAGTGATTCTATAGACACCAAAAAATAAAAAGAATCTAAAGAGGGAGGGAGGGAGGTCTGGACATACCGAACATTGACCGGAAATGATAATTGAAAAAATATTTTCTCTTTTCTTCGGTTCGGTTCGGTTCGGGTCTTGTCTGTCAACTGTACTGAGTACTGAGTGTACTTGCCACTAATTATGGAATGCATTCGTTTTACGTATCGTTTCGTATCATTTTCGTTCTTTTACCACAACTTGCAACAACAATTATATCCGGTGGGTTACTTGAGACTGAGACACTCTTCTGCCTCTGAATCGTCTCCTTCTTGATGTTATTCTTTCCTGTTTATTTATTTTTTATTATATTTTGTTTAGTATATTTTTTAGTATACCCGAAAGCGTTTTTGCAACTTGAGAGGAAAACCTTTTTAGAGGCGCAATTTGTGTGCCAGACAGAGCTATTTATAGAAAGTCTAACCTATCAGATTGATGTACAGATTAAATTGCAATTAAAACTAAAACCTTGATTGATAAGGCTTTGAAATGCTGATTTTTTATAAACAAAAGTGTTTATTTTTAGAAAATCATGCGAAAATAATGAAACATTTCTTGGTTTTCCGAAGAACTTCTTCAATTAAGAAGTTTAAAGCTGTGGCAGGAAGATTCTCTCCACAGTTTATCTTATTTTTAAGTATGCCAATACGATGGCTTGTATGTGCAACAAAGCGCATGTACATTTTTTTGCGTGGGATGCCACAAGAAGAATGTTTCTTGATGACAATTAAAGTGGACGTACAACCGCACAGGCACAGGCAGAGGCAGAGGCAGAGGCACTCTCTCGCCTGATTGCGGCTTAGGCGTGGCTTATCAGCAGCAGCCAGAAAAGCAAAAAAAAAAAAAAGCAACAAAAGCGGCAAACACAATGCAACAACGAGGCAACAACAACATCTCGCCTTTCTTCAGGCTGCTCTTGAGCCTGATTGAGGAAAACTTTCCACTCAATTGAGGGAGGAGCAGCAGTGGAACAGCAGTGGAGCAGCAGTGGAGCAGCAGTGGAGCAGCAGTGGAGAGGGAGTGGAATGGACAGCTAGATGGATGGCTGTGAGCGATGCCATTAACGATCCCGCTTGATTAGTTTATAAAAGTTCAATTGCGCGGCTGAGCATGCACTCTTCTCGGGTATCGGGTATTGTCCCTACAACACCGCCACCACCCGGCCGGCTATACCATAAATGGTGAAACTTTTCAATTTTAATTGCACAACAATGTACATGCATGTTGCCACTGCCACTGATCTTGGAGGGAGTGTGGAATTCCAACTGGCATGGAGCTGGAATGCTCTGCGCCTGCGCCTGCTCTTCAAGCTCTTCCAGCTTTTCGCTCTCGCACACAAAAATTAATGTTTGACCGACCGACCGGCCGGCTGGCTAGACATTCAGACAGTCAGTCAGTCAGTCATTCAGCCGGCACATTCCTCACAATCAATTTAATTTACGTATCAAAACGTCTCATCTCCATTGCACTCGCAACGAGACATGGAAAGTGGCAAGGAGGAGGCATCAGAGGTGTTCCTTTTATTCGATTTTAAAGAGCCATAAAACGGCTAATAAAATTGTATTTGAATATAAAATTTCTATTAATTTTTGTACTCCTATTCAAGTACATTTTTTTATGAGGTTTAAAATATGTGTGTTCCAGTGAGTTCCCCTTTTTTAAATTGTCGAATAATTTCCGACATTCCCGGCTTTCTGTGCCACCACCACCACTGACTGACAACCAGAGGCAGCCTTAAAAAAGTGATACACAACAGCTTGAAGTGTCAAAATTGATGGGGCACGCCTGGGTGGAGAGTGGCCTCTGGGTTGGGGAAATGCATTGAAGCTCGCACTCGCACTCACACTCGGTGATGCCGGGGCAGTGCCTCTTTGTGGCGAGTTTCGTTTTTTTTTGTTGCAAACACCACTCCATTGTTGATAAATGCGCTTTTATTTATAGACCGCGGCTGCTGTTTTGTGAGCTGAGTTTTCTTTTGTCCAGCAGAGGGACTGGGACTGGGAATGGGTGGGTACTGGGTGCTGGGTGGTGGGGGTCTGCGTGTGAAAGCGGGCCCACATGTCAGAAGTCACAAGTCGTGTTTAAATTGAATTAAACTAATAAAAAACACAGAAGAGACACAAACAAAGGCCCCGAAACTGTCATCCGTCGTTGTTGTTAAGTAATTTTCAAAGATTACAAATAAAGACATCAGAGACACCCCAGAATTTTGGGAACTAGTTGGAACTTTCTTGTTTCTTAATGGATTCAGCAATAAAATTTGTTTTAAATTAATTTTATTAATAAAAAAAACCTAAAGAAAACATTATTTGGAGAGACTTAAAGCTCCTTAAGCTAGCTACCCTTCTTTTGTGTTTTCTGTGCTTTAAGAAGGTTTTTAGACTGCACTCGGCGCTATTTTCACACGCCCCACAAAGCCAGAGAAAGGGCAGAGAAAGAGGACGAGGCCACCGCTGTTGCTACGTCGTCCTGGCGTCCTGGCGTCCTGGCAACGTGCAATGACCAGACCTGATAAGGTTATTGTTGTTGCCGATTGCCGATTGCCGGCAACCCTCTGACTCTGCCAGGAGCAATAGCAGCTCTCCTGGTTCTGGTTCTCCCCTCACAATGTCCTTTCTTCCTTGATGCGTCATGCGCACGCCAGCTTACGCTTTTAGGTTATTACCTTTCCTACGCTGGATAGCTTGCAACAAAGAGGGTTGTGCTGGCCGCGTTTTTTTTGGACATTACTCATCATCCAGCTTGGATAGGCCAGGAAATAAAAGACTTTAGTCTCTGTCACTTGGCTGGGAAGCATCAAATTTGCGTCTCAACCGTCGCCGCTTATCACTCCGATCGAAATACATAACATAACTCCGATGTACGAGTATATATTGTGTTGGATTAATTGCCGACTTGGGTTCGTTGAACCCTTGAAGAGTCTTGAAACTTGATGTCTCTTTTATGTTACGTATTTTTCGTATTTAAATTGAAATGATGAGACATGTCTTTGGGTTCTTGGTTCTATTTTTGTATTGGAATTCTTATCAATTATGGGCGGGGCTCGTATTTTCTGTAAATTCTGATTGCAATTTCTCAAGGCAAGGCTAAAGATATTGTTTTTAGGTCAAAATATTATAACTTTTTGTTGTATCTTTTTGTTCCTGTTCAAGGGAATACCCATTATACGAGTTTTGTTATCAATTTCTGAATAATTTTTACAACTTCCATTGAATGATTCAGAAAAAAACGACTTCTGGGTTTGTCGGATTTCCTCGCCATAACTTGCATTGCTTCCTACCTTTGCTTTGAATCATTTCCAACAACTAGGCAGGAAAATAATTCAAAGCTAATGAGTCATTGATGGATTCTAGGAGAGAATCCGTAATTTGCATAAACCGAGACACCACGTGCCACGTCTGTGGGGTAGTCAGGGGGCGCCACAGATGGGCCGGATGGCTAAGAGGCTGTTGATTCAGCGGGGCAGAAACAGCTGCTGGCGGCCTTTGTGTGTTTGAGTTGCCGCCATTTTTTCTCTGCCCACCTTGGCTCCTTTTTAAGCAGCACTTGCAACCCCTAAAAAATGCAAACTTTTTGTGCCACCTCACCACTTCTTTGCTACGGTTTCTGTTTCATTCACTCTGGCAAAAATTTTCGTGTGTAATTCGATTTTCTTCAAAATGACGCATTGCATGTTAAAACAGCCCTGTTTCTGCCCCCTCACAGTGCGGTGTGTGGTGTGTGGTGTCTGTTTCGATGTTTCATATAAACTTTTCTCTAAAAAAAAAAACACACATTCAAGTGGCGATGATTCATGGGAGGCGTTCGAATTGTTTACGATAAACCGCCAGCAGTCGCAGTCGCAGTCGCAGTCTGTTCCACCAGCAGTGGCAGTGTTCTACCGGTAACTGGAGCCTCCAGATTGTGTTCTTAATTCCTAGAAACTTTAGGTGCCATTTGGCATCAAATCTGGTATCATTTACGACCAAAACTAGAATAAAATTGAATAGTTTTTCTATCGATAAGCGACAATCTTTAATCCAATTGCAATGAAAGATAGATCGAGTGCAACTGCGTGAAAATGTCAATTACAAAAATAGGAAAAGCACAAAACCAAAAATAATCCAACGTCGCTCTTGTGCCATTTTCTTGTCGATTTCGTTTCGCATTTAATTAATCTGAATATCGACATTATTTATATTTCAGTTTTAACTAGCGACTAAAGACTAAAGAATAATAAACAGAAGACATGGGTAAAGCTCAGAGCAAGCGTTCGATCGACATCACCACCGATCCCAAGAAGGTGGCGGAGGGCGATGAGGTGGCCGGGAAGGTGGAGAAGATCGATGTGGACCAGAAGGCGGAGGCGCCGGCAGTGAACGGAGATGCAGCCACTCCCAAAGAAGGCGGAGACGAAGCTGCCGCAGGAGAGGTAAATCAACAAAAACCATTCCTAAGACTTGTTTTCAATTAAAGATTCTTACAGAAAAAGGAAACGGAGGAGAGCTCTGAGAACGACAAAGATCTGACCACCGAAAAGAGCGCCGCTGCTGAGGCTGGCGCCTCTGGAGATGCTGGAGAGGCAGCCAAGGCTGAGGAAGGATCCCCCAAAGAGGCCGCTGCTGGTGAAGAGATCACCCCGCTGGCAGACGAAAGCATCAAGTCCAAGTCCAAGAAGGACAAGGTCAAAAAGAAGTGGTCCTTCCGCAGCATCTCGTTCGGCAAGAAGGACAAACAGAAGCCAGCCAAGTCCGAGGATGCCGTGTCCCCAACTTCAGCCACAACGTCGCCAACGACGGGCGAGGCAGCAGCTGCTCCCTCGGAGCCAGCAGCCGCCACAAACGGCGAAGCCGAGAAGCCAGTTGAGGTAGGGATCTTCTTTAGCTTTTTTGAGACTAAAAACTAATAAAAGTATAATTTCCTGCAGGCACCCGGCAGTGAGGCGGCGTCCAAGGATGAGGCCAAGCCAACTGAGAACGGATCAGCGACCGAACAAGAGAAACAAGCCAACGGAGACGCCGAAAAGGCAGCGCCAGCACCAGACACAGTCGAGGAAGCGGCGCAGCCGAAACCAGCTGAAGAAACAACCACTGCCACTGCCACTGTTACTGCCACCGAGACGACCACCGCCGCCGCCGCCGTTGCCACCGCTGCCACTGCCACTGAAGAAGTTGTTGCCGTTAAAGAGAGCCAGGCTGAACCGACCGAGGTCGTGACCAATGGACACGGCTCCGGCGAGGGAGAAGCTTTGACAAATGGATCCAGCAACGGACTGGCCGAGTCCCCAGTGGCCGAAGCGGCTCCAGCAGCCGAGAACATTCCAAGCAACGATGAGGAGAAGCCGCACCAGAATGGCACCAACGGTACCGCCACGCCCCCGCCGACTCCTGTGGCCATCGAACCCATCGAGAAGGGACAACCAATCGAGGTAAAAATCCCAACCGACTGCACCACAACCAACCACAACAACAATAAACACTACACTGTAAATACAAGTACAAAAGTAACAACCACAGAGAACATTGCACAAGAATTAACCCGAACTGTGACCGTGACAGAGACCGAAAACAAGACCAAGACCGCGACAGAGACCGCGACAGAGACGACCCTTACAGCAGGCGCAGAGTTAGTTCAGACCCAAGCAATCCTAACCAAAACAACCAACACGATCCTTCCCACCTCCCACACGCAGGCCAACGATGATGTGAAAGCGGAAGCAGTAGCTGCCACCAGTAGCTGTCAAGCCGAGGAGGAAGTTGTGGCGGCCATCATTCAAGCAGTTACCAGCGGTTCAAGCGAGCGGGAGCCAGAGGTTGAGGCTGAAGCGGAGGCCGAGGGATTTGTGGTGGTGGCTCCTCCTGAAACGGAGAAACCTAAAGTCGAAGCTGAATGCTTTGTAGCAGAGGTGACGAGCAGCAGCCCGCCGCCACTGCCCAAGTCTCCACCTCCGTCTCGAGTGTCCGCTTTTGTTCTGTCCGAGGAAACGATCGAAGATCAGCCAGTGCCAGCTGTCATTTCCAGCGACCTCGATCGCGTCCAGATCGAGCAGCAGGCCGTCAGCATTGTCGCGGAGGTCACCGAACAGGCAGCTGACATTGTCACTGAAAGAGAGAAACACGAGGAGGAGCAGGAGCTGCCTATTCCTGCTGTCGAACAGATTGTTGAGGAAATAGTTGCAGCTCCCTCTCCAATCCTAGATCCCTCTTCCAATGTGGTCGATGAGGAAATTGTTGAAAACAAGAGCATATCAATCTCTGCCGATAATGTTCAGGATGTTGAGGAAAGGGTTCCTTCTCCCGTTGTTGAGGAAGAAGCTACTCCAGTTGCCTCTTCGGAGGATGCAGTTACTGTAGTTTCATCTGCCACAGAAGACTTGATAGAAGAAACGGAAGTGGCAGAACAACCACTAGTTGAGAAACCAGAAGAAACCCTCTCCTCTACAGAAGAACACTCTGCTGAGCCATCGCAAGTGGAGAAACCCGATGAATCCCTTCCAGCCCCTGAAGAAATTCCTGCTGAGCAGACGCAGACACAAGAGGAGAAACCAGAGACAGAGACAATCCCTGAGAAAGTCCCTGCTGAGTCCCTGCAGTTGCAAGAAGATAAACCAGAGGCAACTCCTGAGGAAGAGAAAGAATTTAAACAAGAAGTAGTACCAGAAGAGGATGCGCCTAGCGACAGTGATAACGATAAGGAGAACGAGAACGAGAATGAGAACGGAAACGAGAACGACGTGGTCGGAAACCTCATCAGCGACTTGGATGCGCCCGTTACCAAAGCGGAGCTGGATGTGAGACCCGCTTCCGCATCCGCATCCGCATCCGCTTCCGAGGAGGTCGAGAGCAACAACAAGGTGAATAGCCACTGGCAGTGAGTCCTGAAGTCTGACTCTTGAGAGTTACCATTCTTGCATTGGAAACTATGTCCTGGGCGTGCTTCACTTGCTTCCTCCACTCTCTGTGTGTGTTGTGTCCCATTCGAGTTGTTGCATCAGTTGTTGTGTTGCTGGTAGCGCGCTTGTTGCCGTAGTTAATACCGTAGAGTTAGAGTTGGTACTTTGATTGATAATTGATAATGGATAATTGATAATTGATAATGATATTTGATATTGATTGATTGATTGATTGATTGCTGGGGAAGTGCATGATTTGTTGGTGATGTATAGCGAATGATGTACGTTCTACTAAACCGAGAATAAGCGACTGCATTTTGGTGTATTAACAAAGAACATAAACCAACCTTACATTCATCCTAATCCTAAACCGCCTTACACACAAAACACACATCAACACCAGACACACACAAAGAAACGTACACCTGATCCCCATCTACCACTCCGCTGCCGTAACTCTTGCGCTCTAACCAAAACTAAGACCATAAATACACAACTGTACTTAATGTTGAACACAAAAAACTACTCGCTTACATAACTACATACTTATTGGTTTAATTTGTTTTTTTTTTTTTTAATAAATAAATATTTATTTACTTTTTTGCGCCGGCAAGTTGCCTTGCTCATTGTCGCGTCTTTTTCTTTATCCTTTATTGTTGTTGTGCTCTCAGTTCTCATTTAATTTGCATACAACACAGCCTTATAAACATGATCCGAACCTTAACTAATGATAATTAATTGTATTTCATTTGCAGGTGGATCTCGCCAAGGATCTGAAGGAGAAGAACGCCGCGGCAGAGGTTACAACACAGGAACAGCTGCCCGTCACATGCGAATAATCCTACTCATAATTATTATATATAATATTACATATTATTAAAAAAAAAAAAAACAAAACAACAAACGATACAACAAGCAACAACAAAAGAACGCAACGTAAAACAGCAAACAAAACAATTACAAGATAAAGAAAAAAACAAAAAACAAAACGAAAACGAAAACAGTAAAAATACATTTTTTAATATTTACATATTTTAATAATTTTTGTATGAACTTCATATCCCTAATTCATGATATATGCAAGCAAGAGTCCAAGTTACAAGCGACTGACAACACCACCCACAGACCCACTTAGCCGCCAATAGTTTTTTATTGGTGTCCACGAATTTCAGAAAGGAAGGGGAGTCCCCGCCTAAACCACACCCATCACCCATCACCCATCATGCACCCACATCCACGCCACACGCCACACACGCGATTACATACCATTCTCATATTGATGATCTTGATCGAAAAAAAAACAAAAAATCAGCAGCGAATCATACATAAATGATGAAAAGATGAAAGTGAGATGAATTTTTTGAATAATTTCTACTATACATTTAACTGTAAGTTCGAAGAAATTTGTAAAGAATTTTTGGACGAATTATTGGATAAAATATATATTATAAAATATAAAAACAAAAGCGTGCTTCACTCTCCACCGGCTGGAAAATCCACACAGAAAAAAAACAACAACGATGAAATAAACCCCAAGAAAGAAAAGAGTTTCGAATGTTTTTTTATTTTTGTTTCGAGTCCCGTTTTTTTATTTTAGTTTTTTTAATGCTCTAAGAAAAGTTTATACATTGTACAAGATGTAACCGAGTGTTACGAAAACATAACCATTTATCCTGGTTAATTGGAGTAAGCGCTAAGATTATGTTCTAAGTACGTTCTTAATATTTCATAATGGTTAATGATTAATGGTTAATGGTTAATTTAACGTTAACGTTAACGTAACAAAATGTTACTACAAACGAACTAAACAAAAGCTCCAACGAAAGCTTCCAAAGCGAAACAAACAGAAAATAGTAATCGTGCGTCTTTTGCAACTAAATAGAAAGTCCTACTAAGAAAACTAAATGTATTCAATAAATAACGAAACATGGTCAACTTAACAACAACAAAAAACAAACAAAATAATACCCAATACAATAGTGAAACCAAAAATCGTTTCCAAATCGAACAACAAAATAAATACAGATTGGAGAGCCTGCTGGAGAGGACTCTCTAGGCATCGGCGTCTAACACCTAACACCTAACAAAAAAGCGCTGTTTGCGCAGATGCAACTGCTGCTGTTTCTGGCGATAGTCCGGGACGTTCCGGAGCATGAATACGGCTGCGAACAGGACGTAGAGGGACGAGAGCATGATGAGCACGGGAAACGATAAGACGATGTGCGCCATTCGGACCTTGCGTTTCTCTACAGGTGGTACGTAGACAAAGCCACCTGGAAGGATAACATAATGGGAAGTCAGTTTTTGTAGAGTCCTAGGGAGCCTTTAACTTACCATTCCAATTCTTGTACTCGCATCTTTCCCCAACATAGTCGTCTTTGCAAAGGCACGAGTGCAGGACCTTGCTGTTGACCATCGGATGATGGAAGCAGCGTCCTCCGTTCAGGCAAAAGTTAACCCTGTACTCTTCGCTGCATGGAAGTAGCTGAACCTCGGAAACGTTCTTCCTTTTGCCATCCTCTACAGATGGTAAGGTTGTTGGGTTCAAGGCGAAGGTAGTCTGGTCAGGTGGCGGCTCTCCCGTGGGCGATGGCGTAGTCGTAATCTCGGGGGTGACAGGGGTACTGCTGTCGAGGGTGGACCAAGTCTCGGTGCTGGAGCTGAAGGTCTCGGAAGCCAGAGTTGACTCGGTGAACGTGTCGATGTCTACGTTGGACTCCAGATCTGTGGCAGCCTCCTGGGCCGCAGCCTCCAGCTGGCGTTGTTGCTGCAGCTGTTGCAGCTCCCACTGGTTGGCGAACGCCATCTCCTGCTGCTGCAGCTCGTGGGCGTGTTCGTGAAGATGGTTGTGCTGATGCTGCACAATGTTGAGCGTATGCTCTCGCAGTAGTAAGATCCGGCTCGAACAACAATCTTTACGATGTCAAAGAAATTAAGGAAAGGAAAAAAGAAAATTAGTTTCGATCTAATATATTCCCTTAATATTTCCCTTAAATTGTACTGCCAGAAACGTGAAAACTGATTACTTAAAAGCATCACTCAATTACAACCGACAGGTTGATAAGTTCTCTAGAAATTAGTCACTAATATACACAATTGTATAAAGAAAATCACTAAAGATCCAGATTTTATATGGAATATATGGATCGTATGGTATTGAACTTCCGCTTTTTCGATATATGTATTTTGAGAAGAAAATAAATAAATATAAAACAGTGAAAGACGGATGTTTTAAATACGATTTGCCCGCGAAAATAGCTTTCGGAAAAGACCTGGCAATACTGACGTCCTAGACGTATTATTGGAAGCCCATCCATTCCATCCATTGGAATATCTTACCTGTGACGGCGACAATTGTTGAGAGCACGAAAATTACTTTGAATATTTGAAGAATTGGGATTGGCATCATTGGAAGAAGCTGGCTAGCTTGAAGAGTAGGTGGACCCAAGTCCACAATCGGGAAATCGAAGTCAAAGATCAAGCGGATCGAGCGTGCTAGCCGCAAATGCAATTTGGCGTCGCAACAGAAACAGAAACATATTACACACTTGCATCTCCTTGGGGCTCTAGCGCTTATGGATTTTACTGCAAAATAAAAATAAAAATAGAACATTTTAACGCTGTCACACGATTACGCACACACCACAACACAACACAATACAACATACAAAAAAAAAATAAAACACACAAATCTGGTGAACCAAGATCTTAATATAGAACAACGTACTGGAAAGTAATCCAGCCGCAAAAAGGCTTCAACATTATAATCGTTATTGGGTTTCATGAATCATTTTATTATATTTGAAATGAATTAATTAGACTAGTTTAGCAGCACAGCGCGGGAAGCGGGCTCTTCTGCTTTGCCTTGGGTTTACGGAAGGTGTTGTTGCGCGCACGTCGGAAAAGAGACTGGGGAAAGCATTGGGGAAGATGAAACACGGAGAATCCGAAACAGATGGACTGCCATGAATGAAATCGAATGGTGAGGGGGCTATGAAGAGAGCCCCAAAAAAAAGAGCTGTGCAATTCGCCAGCGGGCTAATGAGAGGATATGCAATTTAGTCGGTGGCCCCCAACCAAGAGTATGGATCATCAATTTTAAGAGCACCCAGGAACCGTTAGGATAAGCAAATTTTATTGATGTTCATTCCAAGAGTACATCAAGGTAGTTGCCTACTTCTAGGGGAATGAAACGAAACATGATTATTACCAATAAAAATTCACATTTAAATAAAAAATTATTTATTTGCTAGGTTTATGCTTAAAAACGAGTACAATTAGATATCGACTAATATCCCAGAACAGTTTGAACTATTACGAGAGGCTCTAGGACCTAGGAGCACATGCACATATATTCTAAGGCCTATGGCATCCATTGATCAGGTATGAGGCTCTTTGGGCGCCACACCCAGGTTGCTGTTTCCCAAGAAGTCCAGCTCCGAGCACTGGCCTATGACCCGTCCAATGTCATGGGGTTGCAGGCACAGAGAAGCATTTGCCGCCACAGCAGGGAGCTGTTCCACAGAATCCTGCTGGAGCTTGGCAGCCACCGAGCGCCGAATCAGTTTCTCGACAAAAGTGCGAAGGACATGGGCGAGCAGTGTGAGGGCAAGTGGCTGCGATACGCCGGACACAGATTCTTCGGGCTGGAGGTTGATGTTGATGTCCTTGCACATGTCCTGCACCATTTGAGAGGCCGAATCCAGGCTCTCCGGGGAAGGCAAGCAAAGCAGTTGACGGTTGGCCCCGACATGGAAGGATCTACTTGTCCGATGGGTGCCTTTCAAGCTTTCACTTTGCAAGGATTCCATTCCAATAACATCAATTACCTCCCGAGCATCTGCCTTGGACTCACATCCCATCAAGCGTTGAGACTGCTTGTCAATCCAAGCACCCAACCTGCTTCCAGAACTAAGGCTACAGAAGATGGACAGCTGCGGCTGTGGCTCCTCCTTCAGCTGTTCCTGAACTCGATGTGCCAGCAGGTCATCAGCCTCCACCTTTTGTTTCCAATTGCTGCTATCCTTTCTCTCGCTAGATGTCAGCGTTTTAAGCATTGGAGTGTAACCATGGACTCTGGCGAATCCTGCAATCTCGCGAACACTCCAATACCGCTCTCTTCCACTGGCATTCAATTGGTGGAGCCTTGGATGAAGCATCAGACACCGGCGCAGGTAACGGGCACGTAGATACTCGAAACAACGTTGCTTAATGGCAGTTTTCTGTTGGAACGTTCGAATGGTGGTGCATGTAAAAGGATACTCCTCTATTTGCGTTGGAAGACCTACCAGCGGTAGTCGACGCAAAAGGAACTCCACAGCTTCACGCATGCTCCGGAACAGGGAACTGGCAAAGATCTGTTCCAACCGGCGTGGCCGTGGCCGTGCTCCAAAAGGCGTGCTTATTTCTATGGGTGGGGTTCGAGCTCTTACCACCTCCGCCTCCATGCTCATATTCGCATATCCATGATCATGCTGGATACACTGCAGCATGTGCCACCTGCTTATCGTTGGGGGCTTCAGTAGACTTAGCTGCGGCTTTAGTAACGATTGCTGTTTCACAGCTTTCTTAATTTTTCGCTGTAGAGGATCGATGATGTAGAGCTTTCCTGCTTTCTGGAAAACCACATTTCTCTTATTCTGATGGCCATTCCTTACTGGCCGACGCTCCGACAAGTAGTCTGGCCAACGCGAGGATGGATTTTCTTGCCGCAGTTCCATTGCGGAAAACTCTTGCTTTATCCTTGCGTTTTCCTGCACCGAATCGCGTATTGGGCTTCGGCCATTCACCGGAAGGTAGACCACAGAGGGACGCGATGCTATCACTGGAGCCGCATTCAAACGAAGTTGCGGCTTCGCAGTGGTTGAGGTAGAAGGTGGTGGCTGCTTTTTGGGACTGTAGCTTAGTTTTAGAGGCTCTGTGACCAGGACAGTGGGTTCAATTTGCTCGATGTCGCCGCTCAACTCGATCTTGTTGATGCCAGCAAACAAGTTGTCGTCCAACTCCTCCTTGTTCTGAGTTATGGAAATCGTACGCGGCTTGCTAGACTCAACGGGCGACAAGGGAGCGGGTGGAGCATCAGACAATGCACTCTCTATATGAGGAGCAGTTGGCTTTGGAGGGGGATTTAGAGACTGCTCTGCTCGTAGCCATATCTCCACGGTAGTCTCGGCACCCATCGTGTGAAGGCCGCACATGGTCTTGTCCAGCACAACGTTGTGAATGAACTGCACAGGCTTCTGATGCAGGTAATCCAGAAAGAACAATTGAATCCGCATTGGAAACTCGCCCCAGCCGCGACGCGATATCTGAAACGGAGGGGCGTGCACGTCCACGATGTTGTTGGGGCGGTATGAATGATGCAATTGGAAGCGCACCTAAACCAAACAATGGATTAATTATTTTAACATTTTAGTTGGCTTTTATAAACCTACCTTCTTTATGTACGCTTCTAGGGGCTGTGGAAGGTCCTTTCCTTGCACATACACCAACCATTTGTAGACTAGGGCCTGACTACCTGTAGCTTCTCGCATATCGTCACCAATATACTTGGATGTATTTCCCACAACGAAGTTGAATTTGTTCTTGTTGTTCAACCGCGAGGCGTTCAGCTCCAGTTGGCGCTCTTGAGCCTGACGGCTGGTACAGGGACTCTCATCCTCCAGTTTGACAGAGACTGGAGGTATGTTCTGCTGTTGCTCCTTCGAGTGGTCCGTAACGATGCCCTCCTCGCGAATTTTCTGTTGCCGTCTTCGCTCCGCTCTTCGATGAGCTGGATTTTTCAATCTGATGCTTTCCTTCGCCATCGTAGCGGCCGTACGCTCTGGGAGTTGGTTAACAATTGGCATCGGACGTTTGCCCACAATCTTTTTGACGGCAGGGTGTAGAGGCATCTGGGCGGCGGCTCCCTCTTCATCGAAGAGCGTCTCCGTGGGCTGTCGCACCTTCGCCACATCAGAGGCGCTGAGGTTCACCTGTTGCTGGCGGTAGTACTCGCTTACCACTTGGTAGCGCAGTCTGTCGAGCAGGTGTCGGGCCTGGAGTAGGCGGCGATCGATTTCGCCCAGCTGCTCCTCCTTCTCACCGATTTCCCGCTGGAACTCTGCTCGCACGAGCTCTCGGATACGCTGAAATTTTTTCGGTGGAGACTGTGGGGCGTCCGTCGGTGGCTCCTGTTTGCCGCGCTTCCGTTCCTGAAAGTCCTCCGGGCCATGGTCGATAGACTCCGTTTGATGATAGTCCGGATCATGGTATTCGCTGTGCTTGCGCTTCTTTGGTGGCGTCGCCTGTTCCTGCTCCATGTGCGTGGTGGGTGTGCGCGGGCTGACGCACGGTGCTTCGTATCACGTAAGTTCGAAGGAGAGCGGCCCTGATATATGCCCGAACAGCTCCTTGCACATTTATGCCGGGATCTATGGCAGCTATTTACCGAAATGTGTAAACAATTGATGCGAACGACAAGGAGGCGCATATAAGTTTGTCTGGTAGCGCAATCAGGCAATGTTGCCAGACTGCCAAAGTAATGACTGTTTCGTTATCCAACACTAGCGTTTACCATAACTACCAGAACCAACCAGCTGTGTTATTTACGCGGGAAGCGTCTGCGGAAACATCTCTCGGATTTCCAGATAAACTCCAAGAAAATGGTCGAGCGTATCGAGGATTTGAACCTGCCCAATGCCGTTATTGCGCGGCTCATCAAGGAGGCACTGCCGGATGGAGCCAGCGTGAGCAAGGAGGCGAGGGGAGCCATTGTCCGGGCTGCTTCCGTGTTTGCCATTTTCGTGACTTCCTCTTCCACGGCGTTGGCTCACAAGCAAAACCACAAGACGATCACAGCCAAGGACATTCTGCAAACCCTGTCCGAACTGGACTTTGAAAGCTTCGTGCCATCGCTGACGCAGGACCTAGAGGTATATCGGAAAATGGTAAAGGATAAGAAGGAGAGCAAGGCCAACCGAAAGGATGCGAGCACTAGCGAAGTGGCCAGCAGCAGTATGGTCACCGAGGAGTCGGCCGAGTGACGAATGGACGCCTGACACTTTTCAGCTTATCATAGTTTAAGGATGTATGTAGATCTAGATATTTATAGGCTTAAAGTAGGCTTTTCACATTTTCATTTCATAGGAATTATGTTTTTTCATTGCCAGATTTTGGAAGGATCAGATTCCAAACAAAGACCATTCACCTTTATAAATTTTCCATCAAATAAAGTAACTGATTTTTAACCACGAGAATTGGTTTTATTGTTGTCTGTCTATGACGAGAAGTATATTATTAGTGAACATTTTGTTCAGTGTATTGTTATTGCGGAATGAATCGTTTTACAGCACTGGTTACGCATGCTACGGCTGGAAAACCGGCGTTATTTATTGTTAAATTCGATTCCTCTCGCATGTCCTTGATAAGGATTGTTTTTAACTTAAAGCCATGGGTGTAACCGGCTTGTGGAAACTCATCGAGCCTTGTGGGAAACCTGTGCCCGTGGAAACGTTAGAAGGAAAAATCCTAGCAGTTGGTATGTTAAGATTTCGCCAGAATATGCAATACCCTAAAAAGGAATCATGGATATTCTTTGTAGATATATCCATATGGCTGCATCAGGTTGTCAAGGGTTTCCAGGACAGCAAGGGATCCGCCCTGAATAATGCACATTTGTTGGGTTTGTTCCACCGTCTCTGCAAACTGCTCTATTACCGCGTACGACCTGTTTTTATCTTTGATGGATGCGTTCCCCAACTTAAAAGGGAAACAATTGTGAGTTATTGTTAAGGAACACATTCTTTATATGACTTTTAGAAGTAATAACTATAAATTGTGATTACAGGCTCGTCGTCAGCAACAGCGAAACAAGCTCAGCAATGAGGCAGATCGCATACAGGCCCTACTCTTGCAGTCCTTGGCCAAAGAGAAGGTTGTGCAGCAGGCGCTGGGGAAGAATGCTGAACTGCTTCTAAAGTCTCCGGCCAAGAGACCGGCAACGAGCAAGAGCAAGGACAATGATGACGATATGTTTAAGCTGCCAGAGCTACCAGAAGCGGCGGCGGGGGCGGCGGAAAATCCAGATGAAAGTGAACAGAGCATGATGGACACCAGCGCGAGTGCCACCTCTGATAGTTCCTTTGATGAGTCAAACGCTCGCCATGCCTACCAATCCAGTCTGCAGGCTATCGATGTAAAAAGTCAGCATTTCCGCAATCTGCCTGCCGATGTGCGCCACGAAATTCTAACAGACATCAAGGAGACTCGCAAACAGTCATCGTGGGGTCGCTTGCACGAGCTTCCAGCCCGTAGCGACGATTTCTGCTCCTTCCAAATGAAGCGTCTCTTGAAACGCCGTGCAGTTCAGGAGAGCTTGGAGCAGGCGGAGCAGGAAATGGGCGGTCGGACGCTTACTTATTCAGAGCTTAGTGACTTCTTCAGTGAGGAGGGTATCGTCACTCCATCGGCCATAGAGCAAAGCACGCGACAAATCAGTTCGGATGAGCACACCCGGTTTCTGTTAGTCAGAGACCTTAAAAAAAAGGCTCTGGGGAGTGTCAAGCAGGAAGTGAAGATAGAAAAGGTTGAGGTGGAGGAGAAGCCAAGCACTTCTAGCGCAGCAAAAGTCGAAGAACTTTGCGATCTAGGAACTGAGTATGACGCGGACTTGGCAGCAGCATTAGCCTTGTCTATGGAGGCCACAAAAGTGTATGATGAGAAAGATTACGAATACGATGCGGATCAGGAGTTGCGTCTAAATCGCGCCCAAAGCAAGCAACTAAAGCATGCAGCCAAAGGACCGGCCCGAGCTTATATGATCGAATATGGTGGAATGAACGACGAGGAAGTTGGCAACATTATGGAAGCCACTCAGCTGAACGACACCCAAAGTCTGGAGAAGTTATTCGAGACGTCGACAGTCCCAGCTGATATTGCAAACAATTCGTTAGAGGAAGCCAAACTAATCTCTCGAGCTATTGAGGAAAGTAAGCAGATTGCTCAAGCCATCAAGGAGAGCCTGGGTGAGGATAGAGTGAGCGTTATAGACACAGATACTGATTCTGACTTGGAAGAAGTTGGGCAGGTTAAAGAGGCAAAGAAAACTAAGGAAAGTCTTGAAATTCAAATTGATATTGCAAAGGATCTGGAGCCCACAAATGATATATTTGCGGATGTTTTTCAAAATGACGGAGCCGAGGCTGTGATCCTAAATAGTAGTGATGATGATGATGACTTTATCGAGGTAAAAGAAAGTGAGAATAAGGAGAAATCATTACAATGTGAAGACGAGGTCAATAGCAGCGAGAAAATAACATTAGATAATGAAGTTAAACTACTGAAAGATCAAGTGAAAATACAGGAAAACTCAGATACCATCGTTGAGGTCAAGGATAGTCAGGAAATAGAATTAATTACCGATGGTGAAGCAGATAGGCTCGAAATTGTCGAGATCAAAGACAGTCAAGACCTATCCCCAAAAAAAGAAGAAAAGGAGCAATCAACACCAGTAAAAGCGAAACCCGACCTAGATTCTATACTCGATCAGCTCAAAAAAGAAACTGCAGCTGTTAAAGATATAACTTTGAATTTGAATAAAGAAATCCAACCAAAACCAACAGTCCCTCTCGGCTCAATCTTAGATGATCTAAAAGCAGAAATGGGCGAAATTAAAAATATAAAACTGGAACAAGTAAAACTCAATAATAGTACAACCATTGCGTTGTCCTCTGATGATGAAGCGGGATCAACAAAAAGCAAATCATTACCGAGTGCAGAAGTAATTGAACTGTGCGACAGTGATGATAACAAAAAGAGTAGAACTTCACCTAAAACGCCAAGTAAAAATAAGTCTATTAAGGACTTTTTTGAAACCAGTTACGTGGTTAAGCGAACGCCTGACAAGTCACCAGTGGCAGATGCCACACCTCCAGGAACGCCAAAAGTGACTAAGCCCTTTTACAGAAAGCGCACACCCAAATCTGGACGTAAAAGAGCTGCTGATGAGGAAGAAAATAGTGACGAAGGAGTTTCCCCAACGGTGAGGTCTAGCAAGGCTTCAAAGTCACTCTTTGAGTCAATGGAGTCTGAGGTGGAAAAGCCTGTAGATGCACAGGTAAGCTTTGGAAAATAATCTAAGACTCTCCTACTTATTCGAACTTTTTCTAGGAATTAATCAACGATGCAGCCGAGGCTCTAAAGGCGCAGAAGACCTCGGAGGAACTTCAAGAAATGGCCACAAATCTAGCTCAAGAGCGCAAGGACCTAGAAATCGAGCGGAATAGGCAGGATCGCATGGGCATGTCAATTAGCCAACGTATGAGCCTTGACTGCCAGGAGCTGTTACGACTCTTCGGGATACCGTACATTGTAGCGCCCATGGAAGCGGAGGCCCAGTGCGCCTTCCTCAATGCCACAGATCTCACTCACGGCACCATTACGGACGATAGTGATATTTGGCTGTTTGGGGGTCGAACTGTTTATAAAAATTTTTTTGCTCAGAATAAGCACGTGCTGGAATTTCGGGCAGAGCAAATTGAACAGACATTCAACTGTAATCGAGGAAAGTTAATCCAACTGGCCTGTTTGGTGGGTAGCGACTATACAACGGGAATTCACGGGATCGGAGCCGTGACGGCTCTTGAAATCCTTGCTTCATTCTCGGTACAAGATCTAAATGCCCAAAGTGTCTCCAACCAGTCTGTTTTGCAAACGCTCATTAAATTCCGAGACTGGTGGCAGGCACACAAAAGTAGCAATCTTCCCCCTGGAAGCTCCGCCCGGCTTTCGCTTCGCAAGAAACTAAAAAATATTGAACTGCATGAAGGTTTCCCTAATGGAGCAGTGGTTGAGGCATATTTGGCACCTACCGTGGATGACAATAAAGATGCCTTCACCTGGGGCTCTCCCGATGTTGAATTAATAAGGGAATTCACCCGAAAATCGTTTGGATGGACTACCTCCAAGACGGATGATATTCTTATGCCGGTCATCAAGAAAATAAATGATAAAAAAGTGCAAGGCTCAATTCGTAACTACTTTACGTCGAAAAGTGCTTTGCGAATCCAGCAACCACAGGTCAGCAAGCGTGTGCAAATGGCGATTGACAAGATGTCTGGGAAGATTGATGCAGAAACACCGGAAAAGCCAAAGAAAGTTAGACGTACCAGGCAGGCCAAGGCAGTTCCACCCCCAACAGGCGATGGAGCCGAAGCAGACACAGAGGGTGCAGCTTCTACCTCCAAGCGTGGAAAGAGAAAAGCTCCTGTGGCAGCTGCAAATAAAGAAGATAACCCAGGGGCACCCTCCACATCCCAATCTGCTCCCAAGCCAGAGAAATTAGCGCGAATTCCCAACACCAAGGAAGTCATACCGCAGAGGGAAAAAGACCTGGAACAGATGCGTTTGAATAAGGCAAAGGCAGCAGAAATTTTAAAGAAGTCATCTAAGAACAAGAAAAACTAAGCATGAATATATTTAATTTCATTTGATATTAATAAAATGTTGTATATTATTTGTTAATATTATGAGAGTATTTATAATTTGTAGCACACTTTGAATATTCCTTCTTTTATAGTTCAATTAAATGGTTAAGCCTGAAAATTTTCGGTGTGCTTGAAAAAAAAAATTAATTAAATATGAGTCAAATATGTGTCGGTTCCCGTATATATGGGGGACACAGCTGGAAGAATCGGGCAAGAAAGCGCCTTAAAAGGATGCAAAATTCATCAAAAAAACAAGCTGAGCTGTTGAGTAAAGTCCAGGGCTTAGGAATGATTCAAAAATCATTCCTGAATCAGAGCCAGGCTTTGCTTTCGGATTGCCTTGACTTTGTGGAGCTTCAAAATCATCAACTGAAACAAATGCATTTTCAAGATGAACGGGCGGCTATAAAATTAAAGAAACTTGCCGAAGAATTAAATCGCCAGGAAACAGATATGTCGTTTCTGAAACACTACTTCTACGATTTGAAGAGTGGGATTCAAACATATATGTGGCTAAATCGCGTTAAAGAAACAAGTGCTAAGCAGCTGGTGCCTGAAATTATAATGAATAGTATGATAGCCGAAGGCAATGTTACTAATACGAAAAAATGTATCTCGTATTTGGAAAATCTGCTGACAGTACGAAAAAATCATTACATGGCAGTTGCTGTTGTCCCACCGGTCAGTGTAATAAATCCGAAGGTAGTTAATTTAGAGACGTCCATAATGGATTTTTTTGGCACGATTCAAACGCAAAAAAAGCTCCAGGATTCTTCTGATAAAAAAGCTTCGGGACCTAGTGGACCTTATACGATACCTTCTTTCTCAAACATCAGCAGAAACTCACTGAAATTGTCGAAAAAACCAAAGAATTCATGTGAAAAAGAGCAAATAACCCTTTCCGATAGAGAATATGCGGGGTCAAAGCTTGATGGTGACGACGAAGGAAGACAGTCTCAAAGAATTCCCTTGAAGACTCGTCAGCAGAATCAATCTGAAGTTTTTCTAATATCCTTGGCCGATGCAAAAGCCCTGGAAACGCAGAATAAATCATCTGAGATCGATAAGGAAAAAGTTATGGATTCTAATCCCACCCAGGAACGCAAAAAAGAAGCAATAGAAACGCTTATTGGCACAAACCTCCAGGATAAAAAGCTTAATAAAGTGAATAAACGGGCTTACACCAAAAAATATCCTAAAAAGAAAAAGAAAAGTAAAAGAAAGACTAAACGTATAAGACAAAATAAGGAAAATCAATTCATATTGGCCGATAACCAGGTTACGATAGAACAAAACGATAATTCAGTTAACGCTGTGAAAAATACAAGACGGAGAATCGGTAAGGAAAAAAAACGTAACAATAAACGAAAATTACATTTCAAATTAACATTGAATCGAAAAAAACCATTGATAAAAAAACAAAAAAAACCAATGGAGATACAAACGTCGTACATATCGAGAAAAAAGGGTTCTAAAGTCGGATATACAGCTCGTACAGGTTATTTGGATGAAAAATTAATTAAGAGAAGAACAGTGATTGAACCACCATCTTCGGATCTTACAAGTACAACTCCTTCGCAGAAAGTTATAGAGGAGTCCGACAGACAGACCATTGACTTAGTAGCCAATGAAATTATAAATAGTTTGTTCCAGGATAGAATGACCTCTAAGTCCTCCCTGAGTCTGAATAAAGCAAAGAAACTTAATACGTCCCACATGCAATCGAATAGTTTTATTAATAAGGTCTTTACGGTCACTCCTGCGGAACAATCAGAAGAACTTTGGGCTGATCTGATGGAAAAACACACGGAGTGGACAGATAATATTCAGACTTCGGGTGAGGCTGAAATAGTCAAGAGTATTCTAAAAGAGCGCTATATTCGCAATCTGCAAAAGGTTTTGCACAATCAAGTCAAGGAAATCAAGCTCGAAATGGAAAGGAAGACGGCTCTCGGCTTACAGCCAGAAACGGATGATAATAAAGAAGAATATTTCGGAGTGGACCAGACCTGGCCACCAATGAAAGAAGGAACGAAAAAAGACAGTATCGTTGAGATGCCTGCAAACCCGAAAAAACGACGTCTTACGAGCAGAAGAGTCTTGGATGCTCTATCCAAAAATATACATTCTCAGCTTTTCCAAAATCAAATACAAATGCTAAGCTCCAATATTTTGGACAAAGATGTTGAGCGCATGGAGCAACTGATAATGAAAAGGCATTCTCCCGAAACCGAACATGACATCAAGATTTTCAAAAAGTATGAAACCGATCCCAACCACTACAATATCCTCATTTTGTCACTTGACATGGATGAAACGGAGAACGAGTTCGGAGAAAATATACCGATCCTCGAGAGAAACTATGAGTTGATAAAACGTAAAACGGAGGCAAGTGCCAGGCGAAAAAAGAGAATGGAAACAAACAGGAGTTTGCAAAAAGCTGAGGACGAAGATTCAAAATTAACCGACCAAAATTCCCATGACTTAATAGTCTTCGATGATGCGTATTTAACGATGCTGCGGAAACAATGGACAGCGTATTGTGCAAAGCAGGCCAAGACACCCATGGAGATCCAACTGGCCCAGGTCAGGAAGCAAAGGCGAAAAGAGTGGAAAGAGAAAAGAGCTGAAGCACGCCGCCAACGAAACATGCTCAAGAAAAAAGTCCTTGCCCGTTTAAGATCTCCTAGTGCACTCTTCAGATCCCCAAGACAAACGAGCCGTCTGCAAAAAGCCCTCAAGAATATCTATGATGAGCAGAAGCTCATCGACCACTGTCCTTGTAACTTGACCACTTGTCCTGTAGACTGACTTTCTTCCCTAAAAAATGTCTTTAAGTATTGCTGCAAGCGCATGGTGATATCATTTTGTGACAATTCAAAATGTTTTCACCACTGAGCTTTTAACAATACTTAAAAACAAATAAACGAACAGGTTTTATAAAACTTAGCTCTCTTTAATTCATAATCAATGATGTGCTACAGATAGAGCAAAATTTACGTATTATTTTGTATTAAAACACATATTTTTAGTTATAAAATATTAATTATGGGCTATATACAGCAAAAATTAACAAATTCGTTTTTCCTCTACACTTAAAAGATTAATATATCAGCAAAATCAGCAATGAGTTCATTACTTCTGATAACAAATAAAGCTTTATATACCCAGACAATACAAGTAATTATCTCTGCACCCAACATAAATTTTCCGCTGATTCTCAATAAAGCAGGCACTAGAGAAAACTTCTCCCGGAAGCTTTCCCTGCCACTGGGTCTCGCCATTTCGGAAATTCACCAAATGGAGTCCTCCGTTGGTGGCGCTACACCATACAAGCAGGCCATTAGGCTGGACAGTCAATAGCGTCGGTGTGGCATAAACAGGTGCACCCACATTGACTTTCCAGTGAAGCTGGAACTCTACTAATACTCGTCCTGTTCCAGTTATACATCTCAAGCAATAAATATGCTGGTCAATGCATCCAAAAACCGCAAAGGAGTGTCCCATAAATGTTGGTGGAGTCTTGACAAGCAGTGATGAAAAAATGTTGCCTTCTGCGTTAAAGGTTGCCAACTGTAAATTGTAATAATTCATGTTTATTATTGTAAACTAACATAAAATATGGGGTACATACTATTTTTCCATTTCCCACATGACAAGCATGCACCCGGCCCGCCACTTCGGCACTGAGGAAAATGCTGGATTTTGAATCTAACAGAGCAGGTGTCGAAAATATTGGTTCTGGAAGTTTTTGCGTCCACTCCACTGACCCCTCGGTTAGCGTAACTCTCGCATAGCTACCGTCCAGGGTACAAATAATCAGGGATTGTTCAAAGGGCAGCTCTAGGGGCGTGGCGAATATGGGTTTTCCTCCTATTTTTAGACACCACAGCACTTCTTGTCGTTCGGCGGACAAACAGTACACATTATAATCATCCGCATAACTGCATACCACAATTCTGGTGCCATCGGCCGTGAGAAGTGGTTGCGACTTAATCATGCCACCGATTTCCACACTCCAAACAATAACGCCAGTTAGGGGATTAAAGCCGTACAGACTGCCATCATAGCAGCCCACCATTGCCAGGTGCTCACTGAGAAACGTTGCCTTACATTCAATGCGATCGGGCAACTTAACAATGCTCTGTTCGTTTCCAGTCTGCGGATCTAAAACTCGTAGGATTTTCGAATGAGCACCCACGCATACGTAGCGTCCTTCATACTGGGTTACTGGCGAGTCCACACACTTGTCGAAATTCACCTTCCAGTGAAACTGAACATTCAAAACCGGCTGTTCGATTCGTTTAATGACCAAACCACAGGACCTCGCACAGCTGGTCCCCTTATTTGTTAGCTGCTCCACAGGCTTCAGTTTCGTATTATTGGCAACCAACTTGGCCGTATCGAGAAAGCGCAGGACAGTGCGCAAGGGAATATTTTCATCCAAAAGCATTTCAAACAAGTGGCGCTGCTCATCATCGATGCACATTTGCAGACCGATTTCCCGACATATTGTGATAGCGTGAAAGGAGGTTCCTCCTGCTTGGCGAAAACTCAGATCATAGCCGCAGGGATCGCAGTCTTCCAATCGCTGTCGCTTTACTGCAGCTTTCTCATCGTCCATATCCATGCATTCCAATCTATCTAGCAGAAAACTTTTCAATATTTCTTGCGCCGGTTGCGCTAAGGGAATGCATTCTTTAAGAAGAAGTTCTTTGTCTAGTTTACCGTGAACATTGCAGGGTAAATGTTG
Source organism: Drosophila vallismaia (assembly GCA_035047325.1). Taxonomy (NCBI): domain Eukaryota; kingdom Metazoa; phylum Arthropoda; class Insecta; order Diptera; family Drosophilidae; genus Drosophila; species Drosophila vallismaia. The sequence goes on along the minus strand of JAWNPU010000090.1, from coordinate 17,827,828 downwards.
CAGATAAACAAACCTATCCGGTTGCTCGGCGTTTGATAGCTTCGACAAGATATCGAAAGTCTGGGCTCGTTGTTGAACTTTAGTCTTTGGCTCCAGAGAACGAATGCAGCAGATTAACTTTTGCAGATCCCCCAACCATAGGCAAGTAGCTAGCTCACCATTGGGTAAACATTTTTCCACTTTGCGATTTATAAGGCCTGCATTACACAATTTAATAAAATGACAAATAATTATTAAGTTAAATACGCACCTAAGCTGATTCGATTTCCCGCTCGCTTCACGACATCATTGGCTCGCTCCCCGTAGCATATTGTGCCATCTTTAAGGCGATGAACCATGTCTCCAGTAGCTCGAAAGCAAACACTAGAGTCGTCTTGCAGTTCTTCCGACTTGTCATCGATCTCTGGAATGTAGCAACGCCTCCTGGTGCTTCCCAGAAGAAGCTCTCCATATTGCAAATCCCCTTCACTTTCACATTGGATTCGGAGAACTGTCCCCTCATCGATAGGTGTACCCAGCGGCATATGGGTTTGCAGAGATTGGACAATATGCAAGAGGGCCCAGCAGGATATCTCCGTGATCCCATATATGTTGCAAATATGTTTTTGTAGTAAAATTCGAGGGTCCATCCAAGAAACAAGCTCGGCATTCGAAGGAAAGACTTCGCCTCCAAGAAGCAGAACTCTTAAGGATATTGTAAGCCACAAATATTTCAATTAATTTTTATAATAAATACCTTAATGAACTGGAGCTGTTCAATATTCGTTCTCTTATTGCAGTGGAACCAAACTGCCGAAAAAGTGAAGGGGTCATCTGCAGAATGGTAATTCCCGGCTTGTCTATGTTACTGGGAAAAAGTGCATTTAGCACTCGACTGGGAGACTCTTTCATCGACTGGTGGCTAATGAGCACAGTGGATCCGTTTTGCAAAGCCAGAAAGAGTTCAACTACAAACGGATCAAAGGTACAGGGAGTGCCCAGATAAATGATATCCGCCATAGAGACGTTAAGTTTCTGGCTTGGAGAGCATATTGATAAGTTAAGCTTGACAGAATGTTGATTAATCATACCTAAGCGAGGTTATATTGGTTGCAATGCATTCATATGGTACGTGGATGAGCTTAGGGCTTCCAGTAGTTCCTGTTGTGGTTATTGTATAGCACATATTAGCGGGCAGCGGTTTCTTTGCTTTTACAGGTGGATCTTTGGGTCCATGCTTTATTTTAAAAAGCTTGCACTCTTCACCCAACACCAATATGCTGTCCAAACGCTCAAAAAACATAGCCCCAACGCCAAGGTGTTCGCTTACTAGCAGGTAATCCACACCGGCAGAACACATCTGTGCATGGAGAGCCTGGGAGAGCAGCATCTTATCCGTGGCGAAAAAATGGCAATTGTGGTTGAGGATTCTTTAAATGATTAAAACGTATTTATTAAAAAAAACTTAATGTTTCAAATCGTAAGTACCTACGCTACAATAAACAGGCAGGAGGCTTTCGTGTGCTGAGTGATTCGCAGAGCAATCCCCGAACCACTTGGAACGTGGTTTCGATGTAGTAACACTAATAGTTCCTCTAAAATATCCACTGCTGCCATGTAGCTTACTACGGAGTCCTGGGGTTCCATGCGCTTTATCAGGAATGGAACTTCGCCAAACTGTCGGATTCTTTGGATATCGTAAAGCTTTCCAGGAGAAGTCGCCTCTAAGATGGCCTTGCTTTCTGGATCCTCTCCATGGGGATCTGGGTTTAGTTCTATTCCATCTTCCGCCAACTCTGCTTTAATCTCTGCGGCTTCCATTGTTATCAACAATCTTTGTTTACCATTTCATCCAGTCTGGCCAAACCTCAATGGAGGTTTCTGGATTAGAGGTGTGACCAGCTATGGGATTCTACCCGCTTTCTATTCGATAACAAAACAAATTCAAACTATAAATTACACAATAAAATAAAATATTTATTCAGAAGAAAGAATAAATAAAAATTACTCTTTTTGTATCCAAGCTATGGATAATTTGCTGTTCTTAAACGACATGGAAAGTCTCATCCACCAATTTGATTTTGATTCCTTTCGAAACGCATAACTTGGCTATTTCCCAACCGATTTGAATAAAGAACCGCCATAAACGATTGAAAAAATCAATTTTCTTTGATCTATTTACAAAAATTGGAGGAGAAAAAGAAATCCCTTTAAAAATTATCAAAAATCCGTATTGAGCTAAATTTAAGGTTATGAGACATTCTTTTAAAAATATTTCATACATTTTTTATCGGATTTGGAAAAGGAATACCATTTAAAAAACACAAATCTCAATCAGCATCAAAAGATTGGAAAAGTGGAACAAAAATTTTTTTATCGATTTTTGATAAAAATCGTGATCTTTCCCCTTTCAAAATTTTTAAAAATCGTCTTACATTTTTTTGTTTAAAGTCTCGGATTCTTTGAAGGGACTCAAGCCCTTGAGCCCTTGAGGAATAAGACAAGAACATTCGCGCTTATACGTGAATTTGACTTTTGATAAATTTTACCGAATTAGCCATAACTTGGTTTGTTCGCATCCGATCGGCGAAAGTTATGCCTTCCCGAATTTGTATTTTCGATTAATATCTAAATATTGTATGTCTATAAAGCGTTTTCCTTAAAAAACCCAGGTAAGGAGGCGAGAAAACGACACATGGGCGCATATGCAATGTTTAAATCGATTTTATAAAGTTTACACATGGATTTAATAGAAATCTTTGATTATGATTGAAAGCTAATGTAGTCCCGATTCTTAAATGGTATCTTGGTGCAAAATCGGATACAAAATGGCAAAAAAATCCTTAAAAACTAAGGCAAAAGAATGAGAAAAGGACATTCGGGCTAATACGTGAATTTGACTTTTGACAAGTTTACCGAATTAGCCATAACTTGGTTTGTTCACATGCGATCGGCGAAAGTTATACCTTCCCGAATTTCTATTTTTGAGTACTATCTAAATATTGTATACCTATCTAGCGTATTTCTTAAAATACCAAGTAAGAAGGCGAGAAAAGGACACATGGGCGCATAGGCGAATCGATTTTATAAAGTTTACACATGGATTTAATAGAAATCTTTGATTATGATTGAAAGTTAATGTAGTCCCGATTCTTAAATGGTATCTTGTTGCAAAATCGGATACAAAATGGCAAAAAAACTTTAAAAACTTAGGCAAAAGAATGTGAAAAGGACATTCGGGCTAATACGTGAATTTGACTTTTGATAAGTTTTACCGAATAAGCCATAACTTGGTTTGTTCACATGCGATCGGCGAAAGTTATTCCTTCCCGAATTTCTATTTTTGAGTACTATCTAAATATTGTATACCTATCTAGCGTATTTCTTAAAATCCTAAGTAAGAAGGCGAGAGAAGGACACATGGGCGCATAGGCGATGTTTGAACCGATTTTATAAAGTTTACACATTGATTTAATAAAAATCTTTGATTATGATTGAAAGCTAATGTAGTCCAGATTCTTAAATGGTATCTTGTTGCAAAATCGATAACAAAATGGCCAAAATATCAATAAAAACTTATGCAAAAGAATTAAAAATTAGTTTTTGGAAAATGTCCACATCGCGAATTTTGAAAATTAAAAATTTGCACTTTTAGAACAGTTTTATTTGAATATCTAAGCTAATTCGCCACCGATTTTGAAACCAAATGCCATTTTCGAATCAGGGCTTCAATCTCCTTTAGCTTGCATCCAAAGACCAAAAAAATCGAACAAAAAAATTTTTGTCGATTTTTAAAAAAATCTTGATGGTACCCCTTTCAAAATTTTGAAAAATCGGGTTAATATTTTTTGTTTAGTTTTTCGGATTCTTTGATGCAGATCGAAGCAGACTGAAGCCCTGATTCATGAATGGTATTTCGTTTTGAAATCGGTTCGAAATCAATTAAAATATACGCTATCAAAAGGTGAAAAAAGTGAACTTTTGACAAATACCAATTTTCCGTATTTTACAATTCAAAAACAATTCAATTTATCTATCAAAAGAGCCATAATTTGGTTTGTTCACCTCCAATCGGCAAAAGGGATACCTTTTCGAATTCGTATCTTCGAGTACTATCTAAATATCGTATATCTATCTAGCGTATTTCTTAAAATCCTAAGTAAGAAGGCGAGAATAGGACACATGGGCGCATAGGCGATGTTTGAATCGATTTTATAAAGTTTACACATTGATTTAATAGAAATCTTTGTTTATAACTGAAAGCTATTGAAGTCCCGATTTTTAAATGGCATCTTGGTGCCAAATCGGATACAAAATGACAAAAATTTCATTAAAAACTTAGGCAAAAGAATGAGAAAAGGACATTCGGGCTAGTACGTGAATTTGACTTTTGATAAGTTTTACCGAATTTGCCATAACTTGGTTTGTTCACATGCGATCGGCGAAAGTTATACCTTCCCGAATTTGTATTTTTGAGTACTATCTAAATATCGTATATCTATCTAGCGTATTTCTTAAAATCCTAAGTAAGAAGGCGAGAAATGCACACATGGGCGCATAGGCGATGTTTGAACCGATTTTATAAAGTTTACACCTTGATTTAATAGAAATCTTTGTTTATAACTGAAAGCTATTGAAGTCCCGATTTTTAAATGGCATCTTGGTGCCAAATCGGATACAAAATGACAAAAATTTCATTAAAAACGTAGGCAAAAGAATGAGAAAAGGACATTCGGGCTAATACGTGAATTTGACTTTTGATAAGTATTACCGAATTTGCCATAACTTGGTTTGTTCACATGCGATCGGCGAAAGTTATACCTTCCCGAATTTGTATTTTTGAGTACTATCTAAATGGACACATGGGCGCATAGGCGATGTTTGAACCGATTTTATAAAGTTTACACATTGATTTAATAGAAATCTTTGATTATGTTTGAAAGCTAATGTAGTCCCGATTCTTAAATGGTATCTTGTTGCAAAATCGGTAACAAAATGGCCAAAATATCAATAAAAACTTATGCAAAAGAATGAAAAAATTAGTTTTTGGAAAATGTCCACATCGCGAATTTTGAAAATCAAAAATTTGCACTTTTAGAACAGTTTTATTTGAATATCTAAGCTAATTCGCCACCGATTTTGAAACCAAATGCCATTTTCGAATCAGGGCTTCAATCTCCTTTAGCTTGCATCCAAAGACCAAAAAAATCGAACAAAAAAATTTTTGTCGATTTTTAAAAAAATCATGATGGTACCCCTTTCAAAATTTTGAAAAATCGGGTTAATATTTTTTGTTTAGTTTTTCGGATTCTTTAATGCAGATTGAAGCAGACTGAAGCCCTGATTCATGAATGGTATTTCGTTTTGAAATCGGTTCGAAATCAAATAAAATATACGCTATCAAAAGGTGAAAAAAGTGAACTTTTGACAAATACCAACTTTCCGTATTTTACAATTCAAAAACAATTCAATTTATCTATCAAAAGAGCCATAACTTGGTTTGTTCACCTCCAATCGGCAAAAGGGATACCTTTCCGAATTCGTATCTTCGAGTACTATCTAAATATCGTATATCTATCTAGCGCATTTCTTAAAATCCTAAGTAAGAAGGCGAGAATAGGACACATTGGCGCATAGGCGATGTTTGAATCGATTTTATAAAGTTTACACATTGATTTAATAGAAATCTTTGTTTATAACTGAAAGCTATTGAAGTCCCGATTTTTAAATGACATCTTGGTGCCAAATCGGATACAAAATGACAAAAATTTCATTAAAAACTTAGGCAAAAGAATGAGAAAAGGACATTCGGGCTAATACGTGAATTTGACTTTTGACAAGTTTACCGAATTTGCCATAACTTGGTTTGTTCACATGCGATCGGCGAAAGTTATACCTTCCCGAATTTGTATTTTTGAGTACTATCTAAATATCGTATATCTATCTAGCGTATTTCTTAAAATCCTAAGTAAGAAGGCGAGAAATGGACACATGGGCGCATAGGCGATGTTTGAACCGATTTTATAAAGTTTACACCTTGATTTAATAGAAATCTTTGTTTATAACTGAAAGCTATTGAAGTCCCGATTTTTAAATGGCATCTTGGTGCCAAATCGGATACAAAATGACAAAAATTTTATTAAAAACGTAGGCAAAAGAATGAGAAAAGGACATTCGGGCTAATACGTGAATTTGACTTTTGATAAGTTTTACCGAATTTGCCATAACTTGTTTTGTTCACATGCGATCGGCGAAAGTTATACCTTCCCGAATTTGTATTTTTGAGTACTATCTAAATATCGTATATCTATCTAGCGTATTTCTTAAAATCCTAAGTAAGAAGGCGAGAATAGGACACATGGGCGCATAGGCGATGTTTGAATCGATTTTATAAAGTTTACACATTGATTTAATAGAAATCTTTGTTTATAACTGAAAGCTATTGAAGTCCCGATTTTTAAATGACATCTTGGTGCCAAATCGGATACAAAATGACAAAAATTTCATTAAAAACTTAGGCAAAAGAATGAGAAAAGGACATTCGGGCTAATACGTGAATTTGACTTTTGACAAGTTTACCGAATTTGCCATAACTTGGTTTGTTCACATGCGATCGGCGAAAGTTATACCTTCCCGAAATTGTATTTTTGAGTACTATCTAAATATCGTATATATATCTAACGTATTTCTTAAAATCCTAAGTAAGAAGGCGAGAAATGGACACATGGGCGCATAGGCGATGTTTGAACCGATTTTATAAAGTTTACACATTGATTTAATAGAAATCTTTGTTTATAACTGAAAGCTATTGAAGTCCCGATTTTTAAATGGCATCTTGGTGCCAAATCGGATACAAAATGACAAAAATTTCATTAAAAACTTAGGCCAAAGAAGGAGAAAAGGACATTCGGGCTAGTACGTGAATTTGACTTTTGATAAGTTTTACCGAATTTGCCATAACTTGGTTTGTTCACATGCGATCGGCGAAAGTTATACCTTCCCGAATTTGTATTTTTGAGTACTATCTAAATATCGTATATCTATCTAGCGTATTTCTTAAAATCCTAAGTAAGAAGGCGAGAGAAGGACACATGGGCGCATAGGCGATGTTTGAATCGATTTTATAAAGTTTACACATTGATTTAATAGAAATCTTTGTTTATAACTGAAAGCTATTGAAGTCCCGATTTTTAAATGACATCTTGGTGCCAAATCGGATACAAAATGACAAAAATTTCATTAAAAACTTAGGCAAAAGAATGAGAAAAGGACATTCGGGCTAATACGTGAATTTGACTTTTGACAAGTTTACCGAATTTGCCATAACTTGGTTTGTTCACATGCGATCGGCGAAAGTTATACCTTCCCGAAATTGTATTTTTGAGTACTATCTAAATATCGTATATATATCTAGCGTATTTCTTAAAATCCTAAGTAAGAAGGCGAGAAATGGACACATGGGCGCATAGGCGATGTTTGAACCGATTTTATAAAGTTTACACATTGATTTAATAGAAATCTTTGTTTATAACTGAAAGCTATTGAAGTCCCGATTTTTAAATGGCATCTTGGTGCCAAATCGGATACAAAATGACAAAAATTTCATTAAAAACTTAGGCCAAAGAAGGAGAAAAGGACATTCGGGCTAGTACGTGAATTTGACTTTTGATAAGTTTTACCGAATTTGCCATAACTTGGTTTGTTCACATGCGATCGGCGAAAGTTATACCTTCCCGAATTTGTATTTTTGAGTACTATCTAAATATCGTATATCTATATAGCGTATTTCTTAAAATCCTAAGTAAGAAGGCGAGAGAAGGACACATGGGCGCATAGGCGATGTTTGAATCGATTTTATAAAGTTTACACATTGATTTAATAGAAATCTTTGTTTATAACTGAAAGCTATTGAAGTCCCGATTTTTAAATGGCATCTTGGTGCCAAATCGGATACAAAATGACAAAAATTTCATTAAAAACTTAGGCCAAAGAAGGAGAAAAGGACATTCGGGCTAGTACGTGAATTTGACTTTTGATAAGTTTTACCGAATTTGCCATAACTTGGTTTGTTCACATGCGATCGGCGAAAGTTATACCTTCCCGAATTTGTATTTTTGAGTACTATCTAAATATCGTATATCTATCTAGCGTATTTCTTAAAATCCTAAGTAAGAAGGCGAGAGAAGGTCACATGGGCGCATAGGCGATGTTTGAATCGATTTTATAAAGTTTACACATTGATTTAATAGAAATCTTTGTTTATAACTGAAAGCTATTGAAGTCCCGATTTTTAAATGACATCTTGGTGCCAAATCGGATACAAAATGACAAAAATTTCATTAAAAACTTAGGCAAAAGAATGAGAAAAGGACATTCGGGCTAATACGTGAATTTGACTTTTGACAAGTTTACCGAATTTGCCATAACTTGGTTTGTTCACATGCGATCGGCGAAAGTTATACCTTCCCGAAATTGTATTTTTGAGTACTATCTAAATATCGTATATATATCTAGCGTATTTCTTAAAATCCTAAGTAAGAAGGCGAGAAATGGACACATGGGCGCATAGGCGATGTTTGAACCGATTTTATAAAGTTTACACATTGATTTAATAGAAATCTTTGTTTATAACTGAAAGCTATTGAAGTCCCGATTTTTAAATGGCATCTTGGTGCCAAATCGGATACAAAATGACAAAAATTTCATTAAAAACTTAGGCCAAAGAAGGAGAAAAGGACATTCGGGCTAGTACGTGAATTTGACTTTTGATAAGTTTTACCGAATTTGCCATAACTTGGTTTGTTCACATGCGATCGGCGAAAGTTATACCTTCCCGAATTTGTATTTTTGAGTACTATCTAAATATCGTATATCTATCTAGCGTATTTCTTAAAATCCTAAGTAAGAAGGCGAGAGAAGGACACATGGGCGCATAGGCGATGTTTGAATCGATTTTATAAAGTTTACACATTGATTTAATAGAAATCTTTGTTTATAACTGAAAGCTATTGAAGTCCCGATTTTTAAATGGCATCTTGGTGCCAAATCGGATACAAAATGACAAAAATTTCATTAAAAACTTAGGCCAAAGAAGGAGAAAAGGACATTCGGGCTAGTACGTGAATTTGACTTTTGATAAGTTTTACCGAATTTGCCATAACTTGGTTTGTTCACATGCGATCGGCGAAAGTTATACCTTCCCGAATTTGTATTTTTGAGTACTATCTAAATATCGTATATCTATCTAGCGTATTTCTTAAAATCCTAAGTAAGAAGGCGAGAGAAGGTCACATGGGCGCATAGGCGATGTTTGAATCGATTTTATAAAGTTTACACATTGATTTAATAGAAATCTTTGTTTATAACTGAAAGCTATTGAAGTCCCGATTTTTAAATGACATCTTGGTGCCAAATCGGATACAAAATGACAAAAATTTCATTAAAAACTTAGGCAAAAGAATGAGAAAAGGACATTCGGGCTAATACGTGAATTTGACTTTTGACAAGTTTACCGAATTTGCCATAACTTGGTTTGTTCACATGCGATCGGCGAAAGTTATACCTTCCCGAAATTGTATTTTTGAGTACTATCTAAATATCGTATATATATCTAGCGTATTTCTTAAAATCCTAAGTAAGAAGGCGAGAAATGGACACATGGGCGCATAGGCGATGTTTGAACCGATTTTATAAAGTTTACACATTGATTTAATAGAAATCTTTATTATAACTGAAAGCTATTGAAGTCCCGATTTTTAAATGGCATCTTGGTGCCAAATCGGATACAAAATGACAAAAATTTCATTAAAAACTTAGGCAAAAGAATGAGAAAAGGACATTCGGGCTAGTACGTGAATTTGACTTTTGACAAGTTTTACCGAATTTGCCATAACTTGGTTTGTTCACATGCGATCGGCAAAAGTTATACCTTCCCGAATTTGTATTTTTGAGTACTATCTAAATATCGTATATCTATCTAGCATATTTCTTAAAATCCTAAGTAAGAAGGCGAGAAAAGGACACATGGGCGCATAGGTGATGTTTGAACCGATTTTATAAAGTTTACACATTGATTTAATAGAAATCTTTGTTTATAACTGAAAGCTATTGAAGTCCCGATTTTTAAATGGCATCTTGGTGCCAAATCGGATACAAAATGACAAAAATTTCATTAAAAACTTAGGCAAAAGAATGAGAAAAGGACATTCGGGCTAGTACGTGAATTTGACTTTTGATAAGTTTTACCGAATTTGCCATAACTTGGTTTGTTCACATGCGATCGGCGAAAGTTATACCTTCCCAAATTTGTATTTTTGAGTACTATCTAAATATCGTATATATATCTAGCGTATTTCTTAAAATCCTAAGTAAGAAGGCGAGAAAGGGACACATGGGCGCATAGGCGATGTTTGAATCGATTTTATAAAGTTTACACATGGATTTAATAGAAATCTTTGTTTATAACTGAAAGCTATTGAAGTCCCGATTTTTAAATGGCATCTTGGTGCCAAATCGGATACAAAATGACAAAAATTTCATTAAAAACTTAGGCAAAAGAATGAGAAAAGGACATTCGGGCTAGTACGTGAATTTGACTTTTGATAAGTTTTACCGAATTTGCCATAACTTGGTTTGTTCACATGCGATCGGCAAAAGTTATACCTTTCCGAATTTGTATTTTTGAGTACTATCTAAATATCGTATATCTATCTAGCGTATTTCTTAAAATCCTAAGTAAGAAGGCGAGAGAAGGACACATGGGCGCATAGGCGATGTTTGAACCGATTTTATAAAGTTTACACATGGATTTAATAGAAATCTTTGTTTATAACTGAAAGCTATTGAAGTCCCGATTCTTAAATGGTATCTTGTTGCAAAATCGGTAACAAAATGACAAAAATTTCATTAAAAACGTAGGCAAAAGAATGAGAAAAGGACATTCGGGCTAATACGTGAATTTGACTTTTGACAAGTTTTACCGAATTTGCCATAACTTGGTTTGTTCACATGCGATCGGCAAAAGTTATACCTTCCCGAATTTGTATTTTTGAGTACTATCTAAATATCGTATATCTATCTAGCGTATTTCTTAAAATCCTAAGAAAGAAGGCGAGAAAAGGACACGGGCACATAGGCGATTTTTGAACCGATTTTATAAAGTTTACACATGGATTTAATAGAAATCTTTGATTATGTTTGAAAGCTAATGTAGTCCCGATTCTTAAATGGTATCTTGTTGCAAAATCGGTAACAAAATGGCCAAAATATCAATAAAAACTTATGCAAAAGAATGAAAAAATTAGTTTTTGGAAAATGTCCACATCGCGAATTTTGAAAATCAAAAATTTGCACTTTTAGAACAGTTTTATTTGAATATCTAAGCTAATTCGCCACTGATTTTGAAACCAAATGCCATTTTTGAATCAGGGCTTCAATCTCCTTTAGTTTGCATCCAAAGATCCAAAAAATCGAACAAAAAAAATTTTGTCGATTTTTGAAAAAATCATGATGGTACCCCTTTCAAAATTTTGAAAAATCGGGTTAATATTTTTTGTTTAGTTTTTCGGATTCTTTGATGCAGATCGAAGCAGACTGAAGCCCTGATTCATGAATGGTATTTCGTTTTGAAATCGGTTCGAAATCAAATAAAATATACGCTATCAAAAGGTGAAAAAAGTGAACTTTTGACAAATACCAATTTTCCGTATTTTACAATTCAAAAACAATTCAATTTATCTATCAAAAGAGCCATAATTTGGTTTGTTCACCTCCAATCGGCAAAAGGGATACCTTTCCGAATTCGTATCTTCGAGTACTATCTAAATATCGTATATCTATCAAGCGTGTTTCTTAAAATCCTAAGTAAGAAGGCGAGAGAAGGACACATGGGCGCATAGGCGATGTTTGAACCGATTTTATAAAGTTTACACATTGATTTAATAGAAATCTTTGTTTATAACTGAAAGCTATTGAAGTCCCGATTTTTAAATGGCATCTTGGTGCCAAATCGGATACAAAATAACAAAAATTTCATTAAAAACGTAGGCAAAAGAATGAGAAAAGGACATTCGGGCTAATACGTGAATTTGACTTTTGATAAGTTTTACCGAATTTGCCATAACTTGGTTTGTTCACATGCGATCGGCGAAAGTTATACCTTCCCGAATTTCTATTTTTGAGTACTATCTAAATATTGTATACCTATCTAGCGTATTTCTTAAAATCCTAAGTAAGAAGGCGAGAAAAGGACACATGGGCGCATAGGCGATGTTTGAATCGATTTTATAAAGTTAACACATTGATTTAATAGAAATCTTTGTTTATAACTGAAAGCTATTGAAGTCCCGATTCTTAAATGGTATCTTGTTGCAAAATCGGTAACAAAATGACAAAAATTTCATTAAAAACGTAGGCAAAAGAATGAAAAAAGGACATTCGGGCTAATACGTGAATTTGACTTTTGACAAGTTTTACCGAATTTGCCATAACTTGGTTTGTTCACATGCGATCGGCAAAAGTTATACCTTCCCGAATTTGTATTTTTGAGTACTATCTAAATATCGTATATCTATCTAGCGTATTTCTTAAAATCCTAAGTAAGAAGGCGAGAGAAGGACACATGGGCGCATAGGCGATGTTTGAACCGATTTTATAAAGTTTACACATGGATTTAATAGAAATCTTTGATTATGATTGAAAGCTAATGTAGTCCCGATTCTTAAATGCTATCTTGGTGCCAAATCGGATACAAAATGGCAAAAAAATCCTTAAAAACTTAGGCAAAAGAATGTGAAAAGGACGTTCGGGCTAATACGTGAATTTGACTTTTGATAAGTTTTACCGAATTTGCCATAACTTGGTTTGCTCACATGCGATCGGCAAAATTTATACCTTTCCGAATTTGTATTTTTGAGTACTATCTAAATTTCGTATATCTATCTAGCGTATTTCTTAAAATCCTAAGAAAGAAGGCGAGAAAAGGACACGGGCGCATAGGCGATGTTTGAACCGATTTTATAAAGTTTACACATGGATTTAATAAAAATCTTTGCTTATGTTTGAAAGCTAATGTAGTCCCGATTCTTAAATGGTATCTTGTTGCAAAATCGGTAACAAAATGGCCAAAATATCAATAAAAACTTATGCAAAAGAATGAAAAAATTAGTTTTTGGAAAATGTCCACATCGCGAATTTTGAAAATCAAAAATTTGCACTTTTAGAACAGTTTTATTTGAATATCTAAGCTAATTCGCCACTGATTTTGAAACCAAATGCCATTTTTGAATCAGGGCTTCAATCTCCTTTAGTTTGCATCCAAAGATCCAAAAAATCGAAAAAAAAAAAATTTTGTCGATTTTTAAAACAATCTTGATGGTACCCCTTTCAAAATTTTGAAAAATCGGGTTAATATTTTTTGTTTAGTTTTTCGGATTCTTTAATGCAGATTGAAGCAGACTGAAGCCCTGATTCATGAATGGTATTTCGTTTTGAAATCGGTTCGAAATCAAATAAAATATACGCTATCAAAAGGTGAAAAAAGTGAACTTTTGACAAATACCAACTTTTCGTATTTTACAATTCAAAAACAATTCAATTTATCTATCAAAAGAGCCATAACTTGGTTTGTTCACCTCCAATCGGCAAAAGGGATACCTTTCCGAATTCGTATCTTCGAGTACTATCTAAATATCGTATATCTATCTAGCGTATTTCTTAAAATCCTAAGTAAGAAGGCGAGAATAGGACACATGGGCGCATAGGCGATGTTTGAATCGATTTTATAAAGTTTACACATTGATTTAATAGAAATCTTTGTTTATAACTGAAAGCTATTGAAGTCCCGATTTTTAAATGACATCTTGGTGCCAAATCGGATACAAAATGACAAAAATTTCATTAAAAACTTAGGCAAAAGAATGAGAAAAGGACATTCGGGCTAATACGTGAATTTGACTTTTGACAAGTTTACCGAATTTGCCATAACTTGGTTTGTTCACATGCGATCGGCGAAAGTTATACCTTCCCGAAATTGTATTTTTGAGTACTATCTAAATATCGTATATCTATCTAGCGTATTTCTTAAAATCCTAAGTAAGAAGGCGAGAGAAGGACACATGGGCGCATAGGCGATGTTTGAACCGATTTTATAAAGTTTACACATGGATTTAATAGAAATCTTTGATTATGATTGAAAGTTAATGTAGTCCCGATTCTTAAATGGTATCTTGTTGCAAAATCGGATACAAAATGGCAAAAAAACTTTAAAAACTTAGGCAAAAGAATGTGAAAAGGACATTCGGGCTAATACGTGAATTTGACTTTTGATAAGTTTTACCGAATAAGCCATAACTTGGTTTGTTCACATGCGATCGGCGAAAGTTATTCCTTCCCGAATTTCTATTTTTGAGTACTATCTAAATATTGTATACCTATCTAGCGTATTTCTTAAAATCCTAAGTAAGAAGGCGAGAGAAGGACACATGGGCGCATAGGCGATGTTTGAACCGATTTTATAAAGTTTACACATTGATTTAATAAAAATCTTTGATTATGATTGAAAGCTAATGTAGTCCAGATTCTTAAATGGTATCTTGTTGCAAAATCGATAACAAAATGGCCAAAATATCAATAAAAACTTATGCAAAAGAATTAAAAATTAGTTTTTGGAAAATGTCCACATCGCGAATTTTGAAAATTAAAAATTTGCACTTTTAGAACAGTTTTATTTGAATATCTAAGCTAATTCGCCACCGATTTTGAAACCAAATGCCATTTTCGAATCAGGGCTTCAATCTCCTTTAGCTTGCATCCAAAGACCAAAAAAATCGAACAAAAAAATTTTTGTCGATTTTTAAAAAAATCTTGATGGTACCCCTTTCAAAATTTTGAAAAATCGGGTTAATATTTTTTGTTTAGTTTTTCGGATTCTTTGATGCAGATCGAAGCAGACTGAAGCCCTGATTCATGAATGGTATTTCGTTTTGAAATCGGTTCGAAATCAATTAAAATATACGCTATCAAAAGGTGAAAAAAGTGAACTTTTGACAAATACCAATTTTCCGTATTTTACAATTCAAAAACAATTCAATTTATCTATCAAAAGAGCCATAATTTGGTTTGTTCACCTCCAATCGGCAAAAGGGATACCTTTTCGAATTCGTATCTTCGAGTACTATCTAAATATCGTATATCTATCTAGCGTATTTCTTAAAATCCTAAGTAAGAAGGCGAGAATAGGACACATGGGCGCATAGGCGATGTTTGAATCGATTTTATAAAGTTTACACATTGATTTAATAGAAATCTTTGTTTATAACTGAAAGCTATTGAAGTCCCGATTTTTAAATGGCATCTTGGTGCCAAATCGGATACAAAATGACAAAAATTTCATTAAAAACTTAGGCAAAAGAATGAGAAAAGGACATTCGGGCTAGTACGTGAATTTGACTTTTGATAAGTTTTACCGAATTTGCCATAACTTGGTTTGTTCACATGCGATCGGCGAAAGTTATACCTTCCCGAATTTGTATTTTTGAGTACTATCTAAATATCGTATATCTATCTAGCGTATTTCTTAAAATCCTAAGTAAGAAGGCGAGAAATGCACACATGGGCGCATAGGCGATGTTTGAACCGATTTTATAAAGTTTACACCTTGATTTAATAGAAATCTTTGTTTATAACTGAAAGCTATTGAAGTCCCGATTTTTAAATGGCATCTTGGTGCCAAATCGGATACAAAATGACAAAAATTTCATTAAAAACGTAGGCAAAAGAATGAGAAAAGGACATTCGGGCTAATACGTGAATTTGACTTTTGATAAGTATTACCGAATTTGCCATAACTTGGTTTGTTCACATGCGATCGGCGAAAGTTATACCTTCCCGAATTTGTATTTTTGAGTACTATCTAAATGGACACATGGGCGCATAGGCGATGTTTGAACCGATTTTATAAAGTTTACACATTGATTTAATAGAAATCTTTGATTATGTTTGAAAGCTAATGTAGTCCCGATTCTTAAATGGTATCTTGTTGCAAAATCGGTAACAAAATGGCCAAAATATCAATAAAAACTTATGCAAAAGAATGAAAAAATTAGTTTTTGGAAAATGTCCACATCGCGAATTTTGAAAATCAAAAATTTGCACTTTTAGAACAGTTTTATTTGAATATCTAAGCTAATTCGCCACCGATTTTGAAACCAAATGCCATTTTCGAATCAGGGCTTCAATCTCCTTTAGCTTGCATCCAAAGACCAAAAAAATCGAACAAAAAAATTTTTGTCGATTTTTAAAAAAATCATGATGGTACCCCTTTCAAAATTTTGAAAAATCGGGTTAATATTTTTTGTTTAGTTTTTCGGATTCTTTAATGCAGATTGAAGCAGACTGAAGCCCTGATTCATGAATGGTATTTCGTTTTGAAATCGGTTCGAAATCAAATAAAATATACGCTATCAAAAGGTGAAAAAAGTGAACTTTTGACAAATACCAACTTTCCGTATTTTACAATTCAAAAACAATTCAATTTATCTATCAAAAGAGCCATAACTTGGTTTGTTCACCTCCAATCGGCAAAAGGGATACCTTTCCGAATTCGTATCTTCGAGTACTATCTAAATATCGTATATCTATCTAGCGTATTTCTTAAAATCCTAAGTAAGAAGGCGAGAATAGGACACATGGGCGCATAGGCGATGTTTGAATCGATTTTATAAAGTTTACACATTGATTTAATAGAAATCTTTGTTTATAACTGAAAGCTATTGAAGTCCCGATTTTTAAATGACATCTTGGTGCCAAATCGGATACAAAATGACAAAAATTTCATTAAAAACTTAGGCAAAAGAATGAGAAAAGGACATTCGGGCTAATACGTGAATTTGACTTTTGACAAGTTTACCGAATTTGCCATAACTTGGTTTGTTCACATGCGATCGGCGAAAGTTATACCTTCCCGAATTTGTATTTTTGAGTACTATCTAAATATCGTATATCTATCTAGCGTATTTCTTAAAATCCTAAGTAAGAAGGCGAGAAATGGACACATGGGCGCATAGGCGATGTTTGAACCGATTTTATAAAGTTTACACCTTGATTTAATAGAAATCTTTGTTTATAACTGAAAGCTATTGAAGTCCCGATTTTTAAATGGCATCTTGGTGCCAAATCGGATACAAAATGACAAAAATTTCATTAAAAACGTAGGCAAAAGAATGAGAAAAGGACATTCGGGCTAATACGTGAATTTGACTTTTGATAAGTTTTACCGAATTTGCCATAACTTGTTTTGTTCACATGCGATCGGCGAAAGTTATACCTTCCCGAATTTGTATTTTTGAGTACTATCTAAATATCGTATATCTATCTAGCGTATTTCTTAAAATCCTAAGTAAGAAGGCGAGAATAGGACACATGGGCGCATAGGCGATGTTTGAATCGATTTTATAAAGTTTACACATTGATTTAATAGAAATCTTTGTTTATAACTGAAAGCTATTGAAGTCCCGATTTTTAAATGACATCTTGGTGCCAAATCGGATACAAAATGACAAAAATTTCATTAAAAACTTAGGCAAAAGAATGAGAAAAGGACATTCGGGCTAATACGTGAATTTGACTTTTGACAAGTTTACCGAATTTGCCATAACTTGGTTTGTTCACATGCGATCGGCGAAAGTTATACCTTCCCGAAATTGTATTTTTGAGTACTATCTAAATATCGTATATATATCTAACGTATTTCTTAAAATCCTAAGTAAGAAGGCGAGAAATGGACACATGGGCGCATAGGCGATGTTTGAACCGATTTTATAAAGTTTACACATTGATTTAATAGAAATCTTTGTTTATAACTGAAAGCTATTGAAGTCCCGATTTTTAAATGGCATCTTGGTGCCAAATCGGATACAAAATGACAAAAATTTCATTAAAAACTTAGGCCAAAGAAGGAGAAAAGGACATTCGGGCTAGTACGTGAATTTGACTTTTGATAAGTTTTACCGAATTTGCCATAACTTGGTTTGTTCACATGCGATCGGCGAAAGTTATACCTTCCCGAATTTGTATTTTTGAGTACTATCTAAATATCGTATATCTATCTAGCGTATTTCTTAAAATCCTAAGTAAGAAGGCGAGAGAAGGTCACATGGGCGCATAGGCGATGTTTGAATCGATTTTATAAAGTTTACACATTGATTTAATAGAAATCTTTGTTTATAACTGAAAGCTATTGAAGTCCCGATTTTTAAATGACATCTTGGTGCCAAATCGGATACAAAATGACAAAAATTTCATTAAAAACTTAGGCAAAAGAATGAGAAAAGGACATTCGGGCTAATACGTGAATTTGACTTTTGACAAGTTTACCGAATTTGCCATAACGTGGTTTGTTCACATGCGATCGGCGAAAGTTATACCTTCCCGAAATTGTATTTTTGAGTACTATCTAAATATCGTATATATATCTAGCGTATTTCTTAAAATCCTAAGTAAGAAGGCGAGAAATGGACACATGGGCGCATAGGCGATGTTTGAACCGATTTTATAAAGTTTACACATTGATTTAATAGAAATCTTTGTTTATAACTGAAAGCTATTGAAGTCCCGATTTTTAAATGGCATCTTGGTGCCAAATCGGATACAAAATGACAAAAATTTCATTAAAAACTTAGGCCAAAGAAGGAGAAAAGGACATTCGGGCTAGTACGTGAATTTGACTTTTGATAAGTTTTACCGAATTTGCCATAACTTGGTTTGTTCACATGCGATCGGCGAAAGTTATACCTTCCCGAATTTGTATTTTTGAGTACTATCTAAATATCGTATATCTATCTAGCGTATTTCTTAAAATCCTAAGTAAGAAGGCGAGAGAAGGACACATGGGCGCATAGGCGATGTTTGAATCGATTTTATAAAGTTTACACATTGATTTAATAGAAATCTTTGTTTATAACTGAAAGCTATTGAAGTCCCGATTTTTAAATGGCATCTTGGTGCCAAATCGGATACAAAATGACAAAAATTTCATTAAAAACTTAGGCCAAAGAAGGAGAAAAGGACATTCGGGCTAGTACGTGAATTTGACTTTTGATAAGTTTTACCGAATTTGCCATAACTTGGTTTGTTCACATGCGATCGGCGAAAGTTATACCTTCCCGAATTTGTATTTTTGAGTACTATCTAAATATCGTATATCTATCTAGCGTATTTCTTAAAATCCTAAGTAAGAAGGCGAGAGAAGGTCACATGGGCGCATAGGCGATGTTTGAATCGATTTTATAAAGTTTACACATTGATTTAATAGAAATCTTTGTTTATAACTGAAAGCTATTGAAGTCCCGATTTTTAAATGACATCTTGGTGCCAAATCGGATACAAAATGACAAAAATTTCATTAAAAACTTAGGCAAAAGAATGAGAAAAGGACATTCGGGCTAATACGTGAATTTGACTTTTGACAAGTTTACCGAATTTGCCATAACTTGGTTTGTTCACATGCGATCGGCGAAAGTTATACCTTCCCGAAATTGTATTTTTGAGTACTATCTAAATATCGTATATATATCTAGCGTATTTCTTAAAATCCTAAGTAAGAAGGCGAGAAATGGACACATGGGCGCATAGGCGATGTTTGAACCGATTTTATAAAGTTTACACATTGATTTAATAGAAATCTTTGTTTATAACTGAAAGCTATTGAAGTCCCGATTTTTAAATGGCATCTTGGTGCCAAATCGGATACAAAATGACAAAAATTTCATTAAAAACTTAGGCAAAAGAATGAGAAAAGGACATTCGGGCTAGTACGTGAATTTGACTTTTGACAAGTTTTACCGAATTTGCCATAACTTGGTTTGTTCACATGCGATCGGCAAAAGTTATACCTTCCCGAATTTGTATTTTTGAGTACTATCTAAATATCGTATATCTATCTAGCATATTTCTTAAAATCCTAAGTAAGAAGGCGAGAAAAGGACACATGGGCGCATAGGTGATGTTTGAACCGATTTTATAAAGTTTACACATTGATTTAATAGAAATCTTTGTTTATAACTGAAAGCTATTGAAGTCCCGATTTTTAAATGGCATCTTGGTGCCAAATCGGATACAAAATGACAAAAATTTCATTAAAAACTTAGGCAAAAGAATGAGAAAAGGACATTCGGGCTAGTACGTGAATTTGACTTTTGATAAGTTTTACCGAATTTGCCATAACTTGGTTTGTTCACATGCGATCGGCGAAAGTTATACCTTCCCAAATTTGTATTTTTGAGTACTATCTAAATATTGTATATATATCTAGCGTATTTCTTAAAATCCTAAGTAAGAAGGCGAGAAAGGGACACATGGGCGCATAGGCGATGTTTGAATCGATTTTATAAAGTTTACACATGGATTTAATAGAAATCTTTGTTTATAACTGAAAGCTATTGAAGTCCCGATTTTTAAATGGCATCTTGGTGCCAAATCGGATACAAAATGACAAAAATTTCATTAAAAACTTAGGCAAAAGAATGAGAAAAGGACATTCGGGCTAGTACGTGAATTTGACTTTTGATAAGTTTTACCGAATTTGCCATAACTTGGTTTGTTCACATGCGATCGGCAAAAGTTATACCTTTCCGAATTTGTATTTTTGAGTACTATCTAAATATCGTATATCTATCTAGCGTATTTCTTAAAATCCTAAGTAAGAAGGCGAGAGAAGGACACATGGGCGCATAGGCGATGTTTGAACCGATTTTATAAAGTTTACACATGGATTTAATAGAAATCTTTGTTTATAACTGAAAGCTATTGAAGTCCCGATTCTTAAATGGTATCTTGTTGCAAAATCGGTAACAAAATGACAAAAATTTCATTAAAAACGTAGGCAAAAGAATGAGAAAAGGACATTCGGGCTAATACGTGAATTTGACTTTTGACAAGTTTTACCGAATTTGCCATAACTTGGTTTGTTCACATGCGATCGGCAAAAGTTATACCTTCCCGAATTTGTATTTTTGAGTACTATCTAAATATCGTATATCTATCTAGCGTATTTCTTAAAATCCTAAGAAAGAAGGCGAGAAAAGGACACGGGCACATAGGCGATTTTTGAACCGATTTTATAAAGTTTACACATGGATTTAATAGAAATCTTTGATTATGTTTGAAAGCTAATGTAGTCCCGATTCTTAAATGGTATCTTGTTGCAAAATCGGTAACAAAATGGCCAAAATATCAATAAAAACTTATGCAAAAGAATGAAAAAATTAGTTTTTGGAAAATGTCCACATCGCGAATTTTGAAAATCAAAAATTTGCACTTTTAGAACAGTTTTATTTGAATATCTAAGCTAATTCGCCACTGATTTTGAAACCAAATGCCATTTTTGAATCAGGGCTTCAATCTCCTTTAGTTTGCATCCAAAGATCCAAAAAATCGAACAAAAAAAATTTTGTCGATTTTTGAAAAAAATCATGATGGTACCCCTTTCAAAATTTTGAAAAATCGGGTTAATATTTTTTGTTTAGTTTTTCGGATTCTTTGATGCAGATCGAAGCAGACTGAAGCCCTGATTCATGAATGGTATTTCGTTTTGAAATCGGTTCGAAATCAAATAAAATATACGCTATCAAAAGGTGAAAAAAGTGAACTTTTGACAAATACCAATTTTCCGTATTTTACAATTCAAAAACAATTCAATTTATCTATCAAAAGAGCCATAATTTGGTTTGTTCACCTCCAATCGGCAAAAGGGATACCTTTCCGAATTCGTATCTTCGAGTACTATCTAAATATCGTATATCTATCAAGCGTGTTTCTTAAAATCCTAAGTAAGAAGGCGAGAGAAGGACACATGGGCGCATAGGCGATGTTTGAACCGATTTTATAAAGTTTACACATTGATTTAATAGAAATCTTTGTTTATAACTGAAAGCTATTGAAGTCCCGATTTTTAAATGGCATCTTGGTGCCAAATCGGATACAAAATGACAAAAATTTCATTAAAAACGTAGGCAAAAGAATGAGAAAAGGACATTCGGGCTAATACGTGAATTTGACTTTTGATAAGTTTTACCGAATTTGCCATAACTTGGTTTGTTCACATGCGATCGGCGAAAGTTATACCTTCCCGAATTTCTATTTTTGAGTACTATCTAAATATTGTATACCTATCTAGCGTATTTCTTAAAATCCTAAGTAAGAAGGCGAGAAAAGGACACATGGGCGCATAGGCGATGTTTGAATCGATTTTATAAAGTTAACACATTGATTTAATAGAAATCTTTGTTTATAACTGAAAGCTATTGAAGTCCCGATTCTTAAATGGTATCTTGTTGCAAAATCGGTAACAAAATGACAAAAATTTCATTAAAAACGTAGGCAAAAGAATGAAAAAAGGACATTCGGGCTAATACGTGAATTTGACTTTTGACAAGTTTTACCGAATTTGCCATAACTTGGTTTGTTCACATGCGATCGGAAAAAGTTATACCTTCCCGAATTTGTATTTTTGAGTACTATCTAAATATCGTATATCTATCTAGCGTATTTCTTAAAATCCTAAGTAAGAAGGCGAGAGAAGGACACATGGGCGCATAGGCGATGTTTGAACCGATTTTATAAAGTTTACACATGGATTTAATAGAAATCTTTGATTATGATTGAAAGCTAATGTAGTCCCGATTCTTAAATGCTATCTTGGTGCCAAATCGGATACAAAATGGCAAAAAAATCCTTAAAAACTTAGGCAAAAGAATGTGAAAAGGACGTTCGGGCTAATACGTGAATTTGACTTTTGATAAGTTTTACCGAATTTGCCATAACTTGGTTTGCTCACATGCGATCGGCAAAATTTATACCTTTCCGAATTTGTATTTTTGAGTACTATCTAAATTTTGTATATCTATCTAGCGTATTTCTTAAAATCCTAAGAAAGAAGGCGAGAAAAGGACACGGGCGCATAGGCGATGTTTGAACCGATTTTATAAAGTTTACACATGGATTTAATAAAAATCTTTGCTTATGTTTGAAAGCTAATGTAGTCCCGATTCTTAAATGGTATCTTGTTGCAAAATCGGTAACAAAATGGCCAAAATATCAATAAAAACTTATGCAAAAGAATGAAAAAATTAGTTTTTGGAAAATGTCCACATCGCGAATTTTGAAAATCAAAAATTTGCACTTTTAGAACAGTTTTATTTGAATATCTAAGCTAATTCGCCACTGATTTTGAAACCAAATGCCATTTTTGAATCAGGGCTTCAATCTCCTTTAGTTTGCATCCAAAGATCCAAAAAATCGAAAAAAAAAAAATTTTGTCGATTTTTAAAACAATCTTGATGGTACCCCTTTCAAAATTTTGAAAAATCGGGTTAATATTTTTTGTTTAGTTTTTCGGATTCTTTAATGCAGATTGAAGCAGACTGAAGCCCTGATTCATGAATGGTATTTCGTTTTGAAATCGGTTCGAAATCAAATAAAATATACGCTATCAAAAGGTGAAAAAAGTGAACTTTTGACAAATACCAACTTTTCGTATTTTACAATTCAAAAACAATTCAATTTATCTATCAAAAGAGCCATAACTTGGTTTGTTCACCTCCAATCGGCAAAAGGGATACCTTTCCGAATTCGTATCTTCGAGTACTATCTAAATATCGTATATCTATCTAGCGTATTTCTTAAAATCCTAAGTAAGAAGGCGAGAATAGGACACATGGGCGCATAGGCGATGTTTGAATCGATTTTATAAAGTTTACACATTGATTTAATAGAAATCTTTGTTTATAACTGAAAGCTATTGAAGTCCCGATTTTTAAATGGCATCTTGGTGCCAAATCGGATACAAAATGACAAAAATTTCATTAAAAACTTAGGCAAAAGAATGAGAAAAGGACATTCGGGCTAGTACGTGAATTTGACTTTTGATAAGTTTTACCGAATTTGCCATAACTTGGTTTGTTCACATGCGATCGGCGAAAGTTATACCTTCCCGAATTTGTATTTTTGAGTACTATCTAAATATCGTATACATATCTAGCGTATTTCTTAAAATCCTAAGTAAGAAGGCGAGAAATGGACACATGGGCGCATAGGCGATGTTTGAACCGATTTTATAAAGTTTACACATTGATTTAATAGAAATCTTTGTTTATAACTGAAAGCT
This sequence comes from Drosophila vallismaia, assembly GCA_035047325.1. Classification (NCBI taxonomy): domain Eukaryota; kingdom Metazoa; phylum Arthropoda; class Insecta; order Diptera; family Drosophilidae; genus Drosophila; species Drosophila vallismaia. The sequence continues at coordinate 17,803,689 of JAWNPU010000090.1, read as the reverse complement.
ATTGAAGTCCCGATTTTTAAATGGCATCTTGGTGCCAAATCGGATACAAAATGACAAAAATTTCATTAAAAACTTAGGCAAAAGAATGAGAAAAGGACATTCGGGCTAGTACGTGAATTTGACTTTTGATAAGTTTTACCGAATTTGCCATAACTTGGTTTGTTCACATGCGATCGGCGAAAGTTATACCTTCCCGAATTTGTATTTTTGAGTACTATCTAAATATCGTATATATATCTAGCGTATTTCTTAAAATCCTAAGAAAGAAGGCGAGAAATGGACACATGGGCGCATAGGCGATGTTTGAACCGATTTTATAAAGTTTACACATTGATTTAATAGAAATCTTTGTTTATAACTGAAAGCTATAGAAGTCCCGATTTTTAAATGGCATCTTGGTGCCAAATCGGATACAAAATGACAAAAATTTCATTAAAAACGTAGGCAAAAGAATGAGAAAAGGACATTCGGGCTAGTACGTGAATTTGACTTTTGATAAGTTTTACCGAATTTGCCATAACTTGGTTTGTTCACATGCGATCGGCGAAAGTTATACCTTCCCGAATTTCTATTTTTGAGTACTATCTAAATATTGTATACCTATCTAGCGTATTTCTTAAAATCCTAAGTAAGAAGGCGAGAAAAGGACACATGGGCGCATAGGCGATGTTTGAATCGATTTTATAAAGTTAACACATTGATTTAATAGAAATCTTTGTTTATAACTGAAAGCTATTGAAGTCCCGATTCTTAAATGGTATCTTGTTGCAAAATCGGTAAGAAAATGACAAAAATTTCATTAAAAACGTAGGCAAAAGAATGAGAAAAGGACATTCGGGCTAATACGTGAATTTGACTTTTGACAAGTTTTACCGAATTTGCCATAACTTGGTTTGTTCACATGCGATCGGCAAAAGTTATACCTTCCCGAATTTGTATTTTTGAGTACTATCTAAATATCGTATATCTATCTAGCGTATTTCTTAAAATCCTAAGTAAGAAGGCGAGAGAAGGACACATGGGCGCATAGGCGATGTTTGAACCGATTTTATAAAGTTTACACATGGATTTAATAGAAATCTTTGATTATGATTGAAAGCTAAAGTAATCCCGATTCTTAAATGGTATCTTGGTGCCAAATCGGATACAAAATGGCAAAAAAATCCTTAAAAACTTAGGCAAAAGAATGTGAAAAGGACATTCGGGCTAATACGTGAATTTGACTTTTGACAAGTTTACCGAATTTGCCATAACTTGGTTTGTTCACATGCGATCGGCGAAAGTTATACCTTCCCGAATTTGTATTTTTGAGTACTATCTAAATATCGTATATATATCTAGCGTATTTCTTAAAATCCTAAGTAAGAAGGCGAGAAATGGACACATGGGCGCATAGGCGATGTTTGAACCGATTTTATAAAGTTTACACATTGATTTAATAGAAATCTTTGTTTATAACTGAAAGCTATTGAAGTCCCGATTTTTAAATGGCATCTTGGTGCCAAATCGGATACAAAATGACAAAAATTTCATTAAAAACTTAGGCAAAAGAATGAGAAAAGGACATTCGGGCTAGTACGTGAATTTGACTTTTGACAAGTTTTACCGAATTTGCCATAACTTGGTTTGTTCACATGCGATCGGCAAAAGTTATACCTTCCCGAATTTGTATTTTTGAGTACTATCTAAATATCGTATATATTTCTAGCGTATTTCTTAAAATCCTAAGTAAGAAGGCGAGAAATGGACACATGGGCGCATAGGCGATGTTTGAACCGATTTTATAAAGTTTACACATGGATTTAATAGAAATCTTTGATTATGTTTGAAAGCTAATGTAGTCCCGATTCTTAAATGGTATCTTGTTGCAAAATCGGTAACAAAATGGCCAAAATATCAATAAAAACTTATGCAAAAGAATGAAAAAATTAGTTTTTGGAAAATGTCCACATCGCGAATTTTGAAAATCAAAAATTTGCACTTTTAGAACAGTTTTATTTGAATATCTAAGCTAATTCGCCACTGATTTTGAAACCAAATGCCATTTTTGAATCAGGGCTTCAATCTCCTTTAGTTTGCATCCAAAGATCCAAAAAATCGAACAAAAAAAATTTTGTCGATTTTTGAAAAAATCATGATGGTACCCCTTTCAAAATTTTGAAAAATCGGGTTAATATTTTTTGTTTAGTTTTTCGGATTCTTTGATGCAGATCGAAGCAGACTGAAGCCCTGATTCATGAATGGTATTTCGTTTTGAAATCGGTTCGAAATCAAATAAAATATACGCTATCAAAAGGTGAAAAAAGTGAACTTTTGACAAATACCAATTTTCCGTATTTTACAATTCAAAAACAATTCAATTTATCTATCAAAAGAGCCATAATTTGGTTTGTTCACCTCCAATCGGCAAAAGGGATACCTTTCCGAATTCGTATCTTCGAGTACTATCTAAATATCGTATATCTATCTAGCGTATTTCTTAAAATCCTAAGTAAGAAGGCGAGAAAAGGACACATGGGCGCATAGGCGATGTTTGAACCGATTTTATAAAGTTTACACATTGATTTAATAGAAATCTTTGTTTATAACTGAAAGCTATTGAAGTCCCGATTTTTAAATGGCATCTTGGTGCCAAATCGGATACAAAATGACAAAAATTTCATTAAAAACGTAGGCAAAAGAATGAGAAAAGGACATTCGGGCTAATACGTGAATTTGACTTTTGACAAGTTTTACCGAATTTGCCATAACTTGGTTTGTTCACATGCGATCGGCAAAAGTTATACCTTCCCGAATTTGTATTTTTGAGTACTATCTAAATATCGTATATCTATCTAGCGTATTTCTTAAAATCCTAAGTAAGAAGGCGAGAGAAGGACACGGGCGCATAGGCGATGTTTGAACCGATTTTATAAAGTTTACACATTGATTTAATAGAAATCTTTGATTATGATTGAAAGCTAATGTAGTCCCGATTCTTAAATGGTATCTTGGTGCCAAATCGGATACAAAATGGCAAAAAAATCCTTAAAAACTTAGGCAAAAGAATGTGAAAAGGACGTTCGGCCTAATACGTGAATTTGACTTTTGATAAGTTTTACCGAATTTGCCATAACTTGGTTTGCTCACATGCGATCGGCGAAAGTTATACCTTCCCGAATTTCTATTTTTGAGTACTATCTAAATATTGTATATCTATCTAGCGTATTTCTTAAAATCGTAAGTAAGGAGGCGAGAAAAGGACACATGGGTGCATAGGCGATGTTTGAACCGATTTTATAAAGTTTACACATTGATTTAATAGAAATCTTTGTTTATAACTGAAAGTTATTGAAGTCCCGATTTTTAAATGGCATCTTGGTGCCAAATCGGATACAAAATGACAAAAATTTCATTAAAAACTTAGGCAAAAGAATGAGAAAAGGACATTCGGGCTAATACGTGAATTTGACTTTTGACAAGTTTTACCGAATTTGCCATAACTTGGTTTGTTCACATGCGATCGGCAAAAGTTATACCTTCCCGAATTTGTATTTTTGAGTACTATTTAAATATCGTATATATATCTAGCGTATTTCTTAAAATCCTAAGTAAGAAGGCGAGAAATGGACACATGGGCGCATAGGCGATGTTTGAACCGATTTTATAAAGTTTACACATGGATTTAATAGAAATCTTTGATTATGTTTGAAAGCTAATGTAGTCCCGATTCTTAAATGGTATCTTGTTGCAAAATCGGTAACAAAATGGCCAAAATATCAATAAAAACTTATGCAAAAGAATGAAAAAATTAGTTTTTGGAAAATGTCCACATCGCGAATTTTGAAAATCAAAAATTTGCACTTTTAGAACAGTTTTATTTGAATATCTAAGCTAATTCGCCACTGATTTTGAAACCAAATGCCATTTTTGAATCAGGGCTTCAATCTCCTTTAGTTTGCATCCAAAGATCCAAAAAATCGAACAAAAAAAATTTTGTCGATTTTTGAAAAAAATCATGATGGTACCCCTTTCAAAATTTTGAAAAATCGGGTTAATATTTTTTGTTTAGTTTTTCGGATTCTTTGATGCAGATCGAAGCAGACTGAAGCCCTGATTCATGAATGGTATTTCGTTTTGAAATCGGTTCGAAATCAAATAAAATATACGCTATCAAATGGTGAAAAAAGTGAACTTTTGACAAATACCAATTTTCCGTATTTTACAATTCAAAAACAATTCAATTTATCTATCAAAAGAGCCATAATTTGGTTTGTTCACCTCCAATCGGCAAAAGGGATACCTTTCCGAATTCGTATCTTCGAGTACTATCTAAATATCGTATATCTATCTAGCGTATTTCTTAAAATCCTAAGTAAGAAGGCGAGAAAAGGACACATGGGCGCATAGGCGATGTTTGAATCGATTTTATAAAGTTAACACATTGATTTAATAGAAATCTTTGTTTATAGCTGAAAGCTATTGAAGTCCCGATTTTTAAATGACATCTTGGTGCCAAATCGGATACAAAATGACAAAAATTTCATTAAAAACTTAGGCAAAAGAATGAGAAAAGGACATTCGGGCTAATACGTGAATTTGACTTTTGACAAGTTTTACCGAATTTGCCATAACTTGGTTTGTTCACATGCGATCGGCAAAAGTTATACCTTCCCGAATTTGTATTTTTGAGTACTATCTAAATATCGTATATCTATCTAGCGTATTTCTTAAAATCCTAAGTAAGAAGGCGAGAGAAGGACACGGGCGCATAGGCGATGTTTGAACCGATTTTATAAAGTTTACACATTGATTTAATAGAAATCTTTGATTATGATTGAAAGCTAATGTAGTCCCGATTCTTAAATGGTATCTTGGTGCCAAATCGGATACAAAATGGCAAAAAAATCCTTAAAAACTTAGGCAAAAGAATGTGAAAAGGACGTTCGGGCTAATACGTGAATTTGACTTTTGATAAGTTTTACCGAATTTGCCATAACTTGGTTTGCTCACATGCGATCGGCGAAAGTTATACCTTCCCGAATTTCTATTTTTGAGTACTATCTAAATATTGTATATCTATCTAGCGTATTTCTTAAAATCCTAAGTAAGAAGGCGAGAAATGGACACATGGGCGCATAGGCGATGTTTGAACCGATTTTATAAAGTTTACACATGGATTTAATAGAAATCTTTGATTATGATTGAAAGCTAAAGTAATCCCGATTCTTAAATGGTATCTTGGTGCCAAATCGGATACAAAATGGCAAAAAAATCCTTAAAAACTTAGGCAAAAGAATGTGAAAAGGACATTCGGGCTAATACGTGAATTTGACTTTTGACAAGTTTACCGAATTTGCCATAACTTGGTTTGTTCACATGCGATCGGCGAAAGTTATACCTTCCCGAATTTGTATTTTTGAGTACTATCTAAATATCGTATATATATCTAGCGTATTTCTTAAAATCCTAAGTAAGAAGGCGAGAAATGGACACATGGGCGCATAGGCGATGTTTGAACCGATTTTATAAAGTTTACACATTGATTTAATAGAAATCTTTGTTTATAACTGAAAGCTATTGAAGTCCCGATTTTTAAATGGCATCTTGGTGCCAAATCGGATACAAAATGACAAAAATTTCATTAAAAACGTAGGCAAAAGAATGAGAAAAGGACATTCGGGCTAATACGTGAATTTGACTTTTGACAAGTTTTACCGAATTTGCCATAACTTGGTTTGTTCACATGCGATCGGCAAAAGTTATACCTTCCCGAATTTGTATTTTTGAGTACTATCTAAATATCGTATATCTATCTAGCGTATTTCTTAAAATCCTAAGTAAGAAGGCGAGAAATGGACACATGGGCGCATAGGCGATGTTTGAACCGATTTTATAAAGTTTACACATTGATTTAATAGAAATCTTTGTTTATAACTGAAAGCTATTGAAGTCCCGATTTTTAAATGGCATCTTGGTGCCAAATCGGATACAAAATGACAAAAATTTCATTAAAAACTTAGGCAAAAGAATGAGAAAAGGACATTCGGGCTAGTACGTGAATTTGACTTTTGACAAGTTTTACCGAATTTGCCATAACTTGGTTTGTTCACATGCGATCGGCGAAAGTTATACCTTCCCGAATTTGTATTTTTGAGTACTATCTAAATATCGTATATCTATCTAGCGTATTTCTTAAAATCCTAAGTAAGAAGGCGAGAAATGGACACATGGGCGCATAGGCGATGTTTGAACCGATTTTATAAAGTTTACACATGGATTTAATAGAAATCTTTGATTATGTTTGAAAGCTAATGTAGTCCCGATTCTTAAATGGTATCTTGTTGCAAAATCGGTAACAAAATGGCCAAAATATCAATAAAAACTTATGCAAAAGAATGAAAAAATTAGTTTTTGGAAAATGTCCACATCGCGAATTTTGAAAATCAAAAATTTGCACTTTTAGAACAGTTTTATTTGAATATCTAAGCTAATTCGCCACTGATTTTGAAACCAAATGCCATTTTTGAATCAGGGCTTCAATCTCCTTTAGTTTGCATCCAAAGATCCAAAAAATCGAACAAAAAAAATTTTGTCGATTTTTGAAAAAATCATGATGGTACCCCTTTCAAAATTTTGAAAAATCGGGTTAATATTTTTTGTTTAGTTTTTCGGATTCTTTGATGCAGATCGAAGCAGACTGAAGCCCTGATTCATGAATGGTATTTCGTTTTGAAATCGGTTCGAAATCAAATAAAATATACGCTATCAAAAGGTGAAAAAAGTGAACTTTTGACAAATACCAATTTTCCGTATTTTACAATTCAAAAACAATTCAATTTATCTATCAAAAGAGCCATAATTTGGTTTGTTCACCTCCAATCGGCAAAAGGGATACCTTTCCGAATTCGTATCTTCGAGTACTATCTAAATATCGTATATCTATCAAGCGTGTTTCTTAAAATCCTAAGTAAGAAGGCGAGAAAAGAACACATGGGCGCATAGGCGATGTTTGAATCGATTTTATAAAGTTTACACATTGATTTAATAGAAATCTTTGTTTATAACTGAAAGCTATTGAAGTCCCGATTCTTAAATGGTATCTTGTTGCAAAATCGGTAACAAAATGACAAAAATTTCATTAAAAACGTAAGCAAAAGAATGAGAAAAGGACATTCGGGCTAATACGTGAATTTGACTTTTGACAAGTTTACCGAATTTGCCATAACTTGGTTTGTTCACATGCGATCGGCGAAAGTTATACCTTCCCGAATTTGTATTTTTGAGTACTATCTAAATATCGTATATCTATCTAGCGTATTTCTTAAAATCCTAAGTAAGAAGGCGAGAAATGGACACATGGGCGCATAGGCGATGTTTGAACCGATTTTATAAAGTTTACACCTTGATTTAATAGAAATCTTTGTTTATAACTGAAAGCTATTGAAGTCCCGATTTTTAAATGGCATCTTGGTGCCAAATCGGATACAAAATGACAAAAATTTTATTAAAAACGTAGGCAAAAGAATGAGAAAAGGACATTCGGGCTAATACGTGAATTTGACTTTTGATAAGTTTTACCGAATTTGCCATAACTTGGTTTGTTCACATGCGATCGGCGAAAGTTATACCTTCCCGAATTTCTATTTTTGAGTACTATCTAAATATTGTATACCTATCTAGCGTATTTCTTAAAATCCTAAGTAAGAAGGCGAGAAAAGAACACATGGGCGCATAGGCGATGTTTGAATCGATTTTATAAAGTTTACACATTGATTTAATAGAAATCTTTGTTTATAACTGAAAGCTATTGAAGTCCCGATTCTTAAATGGTATCTTGTTGCAAAATCGGTAACAAAATGACAAAAATTTCATTAAAAACGTAGGCAAAAGAATGAGAAAAGGACATTCGGGCTAATACGTGAATTTGACTTTTGACAAGTTTTACCGAATTTGCCATAACTTGGTTTGTTCACATGCGATCGGAGAAAGTTATACCTTCCCGAATTTGTATTTTTGAGTACTATCTAAATATCGTATATCTATCTAGCGTATTTCTTAAAATCCTAAGTAAGAAGGCGAGAAATGGACACATGGGCGCATAGGCGATGTTTGAACCGATTTTATAAAGTTTACACATTGATTTAATAGAAATCTTTGTTTATAACTGAAAGCTATTGAAGTCCCGATTTTTAAATGGCATCTTGGTGCCAAATCGGATACAAAATGACAAAAATTTCATTAAAAACCTAGGCAAAAGAATGAGAAAAGGACATTCGGGCTAATACGTGAATTTGACTTTTGACAAGTTTTACCGAATTTGCCATAACTTGGTTTGTTCACATGCGATCGGCAAAAGTTATACCTTCCCGAATTTGTATTTTTGAGTACTATCTAAATATCGTATATCTATCTAGCGTATTTCTTAAAATCCTAAGTAAGAAGGCGAGAGAAGGACACGGGCGCATAGGCGATGTTTGAACCGATTTTATAAAGTTTACACATTGATTTAATAGAAATCTTTGATTATGATTGAAAGCTAATGTAGTTCCGATTCTTAAATGGTATCTTGGTGCCAAATCGGATACAAAATGGCAAAAAAATCCTTTAAAACTTAGGCAAAAGAATGTGAAAAGGACGTTCGGGCTAATACGTGAATTTGACTTTTGATAAGTTTTACCGAATTTGCCATAACTTGGTTTGCTCACATGCGATCGGCAAAAGTTATACCTTCCCGAATTTCTATTTTTGAGTACTATCTAAATATTGTATATCTATCTAGCGTATTTCTTAAAATCCTAAGTAAGAAGGCGAGAAAAGGACACATGGGCGCATAGGCGATTTTTGAACCGATTTTATAAAGTTTACACATTGATTTAATAGAAATCTTTGTTTATAACTGAAAGCTATTGAAGTCCCGATTTTTAAATGGCATCCCGATTTTTAAATGGCATCTTGGTGCCAAATCGGATACAAAATGACAAAAATTTCATTAAAAACGTAGGCAAAAGAATGAGAAAAGGACATTCGGGCTAATACGTGAATTTGACTTTTGACAAGTTTTACCGAATTTGCCATAACTTGGTTTGTTCACATGCGATCGGCAAAAGTTATACCTTCCCGAATTTCTATTTTTGAGTACTATCTAAATATTGTATATCTATCTAGCGTATTTCTTAAAATCCTAAGTAAGAAGGCGAGAAAAGGACACATGGGCGCATAGGCGATTTTTGAACCGATTTTATAAAGTTTACACATTGATTTAATAGAAATCTTTGTTTATAACTGAAAGCTATTGAAGTCCCGATTTTTAAATGGCATCCCGATTTTTAAATGGCATCTTGGTGCCAAATCGGATACAAAATGACAAAAATTTCATTAAAAACTTAGGCAAAAGAATGAGAAAATGACATTCGGGCTAGTACGTGAATTTGACTTTTGATAAGTTTTACCGAATTTGCCATAACTTGGTTTGTTCACATGCGATCGGCGAAAGTTATACCTTCCCGAATTTGTATTTTTGAGTACTATCTAAATATCGTATATCTATCTAGCGTATTTCTTAAAATCCTAAGTAAGAAGGCGAGAAATGGACACATGGGCGCATAGGCGATGTTTGAACCGATTTTATAAAGTTTACACCTTGATTTAATAGAAATCTTTGTTTATAACTGAAAGCTATTGAAGTCCCGATTTTTAAATGGCATCTTGGTGCCAAATCGGATACAAAATGACAAAAATTTTATTAAAAACGTAGGCAAAAGAATGAGAAAAGGACATTCGGGCTAATACGTGAATTTGACTTTTGATAAGTTTTACCGAATTTGCCATAACTTGGTTTGTTCACATGCGATCGGCGAAAGTTATACCTTCCCGAATTTCTATTTTTGAGTACTATCTAAATATTGTATACCTATCTAGCGTATTTCTTAAAATCCTAAGTAAGAAGGCGAGAAAAGGACACATGGGCGCATAGGCGATGTTTGAATCGATTTTATAAAGTTTACACATTGATTTAATAGAAATCTTTGTTTATAACTGAAAGCTATTGAAGTCCCGATTCTTAAATGGTATCTTGTTGCAAAATCGGTAACAAAATGACAAAAATTTCATTAAAAACGTAGGCAAAAGAATGAGAAAAGGACATTCGGGCTAATACGTGAATTTGACTTTTGACAAGTTTTACCGAATTTGCCATAACTTGGTTTGTTCACATGCGATCGGAGAAAGTTATACCTTCCCGAATTTGTATTTTTGAGTACTATCTAAATATCGTATATCTATCTAGCGTATTTCTTAAAATCCTAAGTAAGAAGGCGAGAAATGGACACATGGGCGCATAGGCGATGTTTGAACCGATTTTATAAAGTTTACACATTGATTTAATAGAAATCTTTGTTTATAACTGAAAGCTATTGAAGTCCCGATTTTTAAATGGCATCTTGGTGCCAAATCGGATACAAAATGGCAAAAAAATCCTAAAAAACTTAGGCAAAAGAATGTGAAAAGGACATTCGGGCTAATACGTGAATTTGACTTTTGATAAGTTGTACCGAATTTGCCATAACTTGGTTTGCTCACATGCGATCGGCGAAAGTTATACCTTTCCGAGTTTGTATTTTTGAGTACTATCTAAATATCGTATATCTATCTAGCGTATTTCTTAAAATCCTAAGTAAGAAGGCGAGAAATGGACACATGGGCGCATAGGCGATGTTTGAACCGATTTTACAAAAGTTTACACATGGATTTAATAGAAATCTTTGATTATGATTGAAAGCTAATGTAGTCCAGATTCTTAAATGGTATCTTGTTGCAAAATCGGTAAAAAAAATGGCCAAAATATCAATAAAAACTTTTGCAAAAGAATGAAAAAATTAGTTTTTGGAAAATGTCCACATCGCGAATTTTGAAAATCAAAAATTTGCACTTTTAGAACAGTTTTATTTGAATATCTAAGCTAATTCGCCACCGATTTTGAAACCAAATGCCATTTTCGAATCAGGGCTTCAATCTCCATTAGCTTGCTTCCAAAAGATCCAAAAAAACGAACAAACAAAATTTTGTCGATTTTTGAAAAAATCATGATGGTACCCCTTTCAAAATTTTGAAAAATCGGGTTAATATTTTTTGTTTAGTTTTTCGGATTCTTTGATGCAGATCGAAGCAGACTGAAGCCCTGATTCATGAATGGTATTTCGTTTTGATATCGGTTCGAAATCAAATAAAATATACGCTATCAAAAGGTGAAAAAAGTGAACTTTTGACAAATACCAACTTTTCGTATTTTACAATTCAAAAACAATTCAATTTATCTATCAAAAGAGCCATAATTTGGTTTGTTCACCTCCAATCTGCAAAAGGGATACCTTTCCGAATTCGTATCTTCGAGTACTATCTAAATATCGTATATCTATCTAGCGTATTTCTTAAAATCCTAAGTAAGAAGGCGAGAAAAGGACACATGGGCGCATAGGCGATGTTTGAATCGATTTTATAAAGTTAACACATTGATTTAATAGAAATCTTTGATTATGATTGAAAGCTAATGTAGTCCCGATTTTTAAATGGCATCTTGGTGCCAAATCGGATACAAAATGACAAAAATTTCATTAAAAACGTAGGCAAAAGAATGAGAAAAGGACATTCGGGCTAATACGTGAATTTGACTTTTGATAAGTTTTACCGAATTTGCCATAACTTTGTTTGTTCACATGCGATCGGCGAAAGTTATACCTTCCCGAATTTGTATTTTTGAGTACTATCTAAATATCGTATATCTATCTAGCGTATTTCTTAAAATCCTAAGTAAGAAGGCGAGAGAAGGACACATGGGCCCATAGGCGATGTTTGAACCGATTTTATAAAGTTTACACATGGATTTAATAGAAATCTTTGATTATGATTGAAAGCTAATGTAGTCCCGATTCTTAAATGGTATCTTGGTGCCAAATCGGATACAAAATGGCAAAAAAATCCTTAAAAACTTAGGCAAAAGAATGTGAAAAGGACATTCGGGCTAATACGTGAATTTGACTTTTGACAAGTTTACCGAATTTGCCATAACTTGGTTTGTTCACATGCGATCGGCGAAAGTTATACCTTCCCGAATTTGTATTTTTGAGTACTATCTAAATATCGTATATCTATCTAGCGTATTTCTTAAAATCCTAAGTAAGAAGGCGAGAGAAGGACACATGGGCGCATAGGCGATGTTTGAACCGATTTTATAAAGTTTACACATGGATTTAATAGAAATCTTTGATTATGATTGAAAGCTAATGTAGTCCCGATTCTTAAATGGTATCTTGTTGCCAAATCGGATACAAAATGGCAAAAAAATCCTTAAAAACTTAGGCAAAAGAATGTGAAAAGGACATTCGGGCTAGTACGTGAATTTGACTTTTGATAAGTTTTACCGAATTTGCCATAACTTGGTTTGCTCACATGCGATCGGCGAAAGTTATACCTTTCCGAATTTGTATTTTTGAGTACTATCTAAATATCGTATATCTATCTAGCGTATTTCTTAAAATCCTAAGAAAGAAGGCGAGAAAAGGACACATGGGCGCATAGGCGATGTTTGAACCGATTTTACAAAAGTTTACACATGGATTTAATAGAAATCTTTGATTATGTTTGAAAGCTAATGTAGTCCCGATTCTTAAATGGTATCTTGTTGCAAAATCGGTAACAAAATGGCCAAAATATCAATAAAAACTTATGCAAAAGAATGAAAAAATTAGTTTTTGGAAAATGTCCACATCGCGAATGTTGAAAATCAAAAATTTGCACTTTTAGAACAGTTTTATTTGAATATCTAAGCTAATTCGCCACTGATTTTGAAACCAAATGCCATTTTTGAATCAGGGCTTCAATCTCCTTTAGCTTGCTTCCAAAAGATCCAAAAAAACGAACAAACAAAATTTTGTCGATTTTTGAAAAAATCATGATGGTACCCCTTTCAAAATTTTGAAAAATCGGGTTAATATTTTTTGTTTAGTTTTTCGGATTCTTTGATGCAGATCGAAGCAGACTGAAGCCCTGATTCATGAATGGTATTTCGTTTTGATATCGGTTCGAAATCAAATAAAATATACGCTATCAAAAGGTGAAAAAAGTGAACTTTTGACAAATACCAACTTTTCGTATTTTACAATTCAAAAACAATTCAATTTATCTATCAAAAGAGCCATAATTTGGTTTGTTCACCTCCAATCGGCAAAAGGGATACCTTTCCGAATTCGTATCTTCGAGTACTATCTAAATATCGTATATCTATCAAGCGTATTTCTTAAAATCCTAAGTAAGAAGGCGAGAAAAGGACACATGGGCGCATAGGCGATGTTTGAATCGATTTTATAAAGTTAACACATTGATTTAATAGAAATCTTTGATTATGATTGAAAGCTAATGTAGTCCCGATTCTTAAATGGCATCTTGGTGCCAAATCGGATACAAAATGACAAAAATTTCATTAAAAACGTAGGCAAAAGAATGAGAAAAGGACATTCGGGCTAATACGTGAATTTGACTTTTGATAAGTTTTACCAAATTTGCCATAACTTGGTTTGTTCACATGCGATCGGCGAAAGTTATACCTTCCCGAATTTCTATTTTCGAGTACTATCTAAATATTGTATACCTATCTAGCGTATTTCTTAAAATCCTAAGTAAGAAGGCGAGAGAAGGACACATGGGCCCATAGGCGATGTTTGAACCGATTTTATAAAGTTTACACATGGATTTAATAGAAATCTTTGATTATGATTGAAAGCTAATGTAGTCCCGATTCTTAAATGGTATCTTGGTGCCAAATCGGATACAAAATGGCAAAAAAATCCTTAAAAACTTAGGCAAAAGAATGTGAAAAGGACATTCGGGCTAATACGTGAATTTGACTTTTGACAAGTTTACCGAATTTGCCATAACTTGGTTTGTTCACATGCGATCGGCGAAAGTTATACCTTCCCGAATTTGTATTTTTGAGTACTATCTAAATATCGTATATCTATCTAGCGTATTTCTTAAAATCCTAAGTAAGAAGGCGAGAGAAGGACACATGGGCGCATAGGCGATGTTTGAACCGATTTTATAAAGTTTACACATGGATTTAATAGAAATCTTTGATTATGATTGAAAGCTAATGTAGTCCCGATTCTTAAATGGTATCTTGTTGCCAAATCGGATACAAAATGGCAAAAAAATCCTTAAAAACTTAGGCAAAAGAATGTGAAAAGGACATTCGGGCTAGTACGTGAATTTGACTTTTGATAAGTTTTACCGAATTTGCCATAACTTGGTTTGCTCACATGCGATCGGCGAAAGTTATACCTTTCCGAATTTGTATTTTTGAGTACTATCTAAATATCGTATATCTATCTAGCGTATTTCTTAAAATCCTAAGAAAGAAGGCGAGAAAAGGACACATGGGCGCATAGGCGATGTTTGAACCGATTTTACAAAAGTTTACACATGGATTTAATAGAAATCTTTGATTATGTTTGAAAGCTAATGTAGTCCCGATTCTTAAATGGTATCTTGTTGCAAAATCGGTAACAAAATGGCCAAAATATCAATAAAAACTTATGCAAAAGAATGAAAAAATTAGTTTTTGGAAAATGTCCACATCGCGAATGTTGAAAATCAAAAATTTGCACTTTTAGAACAGTTTTATTTGAATATCTAAGCTAATTCGCCACTGATTTTGAAACCAAATGCCATTTTTGAATCAGGGCTTCAATCTCCTTTAGCTTGCATCCAAAAATCCAAAAAATCGAACAAAAAAAATTTTGTCGATTTTTGAAAAAATCATGATGGTACCCCTTTCAAAATTTTGAAAAATCGGGTTAATATTTTTTGTTTAGTTTTTCGGATTCTTTGATGCAGATCGAAGCAGACTGAAGCCCTGATTCATGAATGGTATTTCGTTTTGATATCGGTTCGAAATCAAATAAAATATACGCTATCAAAAGGTGAAAAAAGTGAACTTTTGACAAATACCAACTTTTCGTATTTTACAATTCAAAAACAATTCAATTTATCTATCAAAAGAGCCATAATTTGGTTTGTTCACCTCCAATCGGCAAAAGGGATACCTTTCCGAATTCGTATCTTCGAGTACTATCTAAATATCGTATATCTATCAAGCGTATTTCTTAAAATCCTAAGTAAGAAGGCGAGAAAAGGACACATGGGCGCATAGGCGATGTTTGAATCGATTTTATAAAGTTAACACATTGATTTAATAGAAATCTTTGATTATGATTGAAAGCTAATGTAGTCCCGATTCTTAAATGGCATCTTGGTGCCAAATCGGATACAAAATGACAAAAATTTCATTAAAAACGTAGGCAAAAGAATGAGAAAAGGACATTCGGGCTAATACGTGAATTTGACTTTTGATAAGTTTTACCAAATTTGCCATAACTTGGTTTGTTCACATGCGATCGGCGAAAGTTATACCTTCCCGAATTTCTATTTTCGAGTACTATCTAAATATTGTATACCTATCTAGCGTATTTCTTAAAATCCTAAGTAAGAAGGCGAGAAAAGGACACATGGGCGCATAGGCGATGTTTGAACCGATTTTATAAAGTTTACACATGGATTTAATAGAAATCTTTGATTATGATTGAAAGCTAATGTAGTCCCGATTCTTAAATGGTATCTTGGTGCCAAATCGGATACAAAATGGCAAAAAAATCCTAAAAAACTTAGGCAAAAGAATGTGAAAAGGGCATTCGGGCTAATACGTGAATTTGACTTTTGACAAGTTTACCGAATTTGCCATAACTTGGTTTGTTCACATGCGATCGGCGAAAGTTATACCTTCCCGAATTTGTATTTTTGAGTACTATCTAAATATCGTATATCTATCTAGCGTATTTCTTAAAATCCTAAGTAAGAAGGCGAGAGAAGGACACATGGGCGCATAGGCGATGTTTGAACCGATTTTATAAAGTTTACACATGGATTTAATAGAAATCTTTGATTATGTTTGAAAGCTAATGTAGTCCCGATTCTTAAATGGTATCTTGTTGCAAAATCAATAACAAAATGGCCAAAATATCAATAAAAACTTTTGCAAAAGAATGAAAAAATTAGTTTTTGGAAATTTTGAAAATCATAAATTTGCACTTTTAGAACAGTTTTATTTGAATATCTAAGCTAATTCGCCACTGATTTTGAAACCAAATGCCATTTTTGAATCAGGGCTTCAATCTCCTTTAGCTTGCATCCAAAAATCCAAAAAATCGAACAAAAAAAATTTTGTCGATTTTTGAAAAAATCATGATGGTACCCCTTTCAAAATTTTGAAAAATCGGGTTAATATTTTTTGTTTAGTTTTTCGGATTCTTTGATGCAGATCGAAGCAGACTGAAGCCCTGATTCATGAATGGTATTTCGTTTTGATATCGGTTCGAAATCAAATAAAATATACGCTATCAAAAGGTGAAAAAAGTGAACTTTTGACAAATACCAACTTTTCGTATTTTACAATTCAAAAACAATTCAATTTATCTATCAAAAGAGCCATAATTTGGTTTGTTCACCTCCAATCGGCAAAAGGGATACCTTTCCGAATTCGTATCTTCGAGTACTATCTAAATATCGTATATCTATCAAGCGTGTTTCTTAAAATCCTAAGTAAGAAGGCGAGAGAAGAACACATGGCCGCATAGGCGATGTTTGAACCGATTTTATAAAGTTTACACATGGATTTAATAGAAATCTTTGATTATGATTGAAAGCTAATGTAGTCCCGATTCTTAAATGGTATCTTGGTGCCAAATCGGATACAAAATGGCAAAAAAATCCTTAAAAACTTAGGCAAAAGAATGTGAAAAGGACATTCGGGCTAATACGTGAATTTGACTTTTGATAAGTTTTACCGAATTTGCCATAACTTGGTTTGCTCACATGCGATCGGCGAAAGTTATACCTTTCCGAATTTGTATTTTTGAGTACTATCTAAATATCGTATATCTATCTAGCGTATTTCTTAAAATCCTAAGAAAGAAGGCGAGAAAAGGACACATGGGCGCATAGGCGATGTTTGAACCGATTTTACAAAAGTTTACACATGGATTTAATAGAAATCTTTGATTATGTTTGAAAGCTAATGTAGTCCCGATTCTTAAATGGTATCTTGTTGCAAAATCGGTAACAAAATGGCCAAAATATCAATAAAAACTTATGCAAAAGAATGAAAAAATTAGTTTTTGGAAAATGTCCACATCGCGAATTTTGAAAATCAAAAATTTGGACTTTTTTAACAGTTTTATTTGAATATCTAAGCTAATTCGCCACTGATTTTGAAACCAAATGCCAAAAACCAATTTTGAATCAGGGCTTTAATCTCCTTTAGCCTTGCATCCAAAGATCCAAAAAATCGAACAAAAATAATTTTGTCGATTTTTGAAAAAATCATGATGATACGCCTTTCAAAATTTTGAAAAATCGGGTTAATATTTTTTGTTTAGTTTTTTCGGATTCTTTGATGCAGATCGAAGCAGACTGAAGCCCTGATTCATGAATGGTATTTCGTTTTGAAATCGGTTCGAAATCAAATAAAATATACGCTATCAAAAGGTGAAAAAAGTGAACTTTTGACAAATAGCAATTTTCAATATTTACAAGGGATACCTTTCCGAATTCGACTCTTCGAGTACTATCTAAATATCGTATATTTATCTAGCGTTTTTTTTAAATGCTAAGTAAGAAGGCGAGAAAAGGACACATGGGCGCATAGGCGATGTTTGAATCGATCTAAGCTAATTCGCAACCGATTTAAAAAAAATGTCATTTTTGAATCAGGGCTTGAATCCGCTTTAACTTGATTTGGGAAAGAAATACCATTTATGAAAGAGGAAATCAATCCCTTCCAATCTGCATCAAAAGATTGGAAAAGTAGAACAATTAATTTTTCATCGATTTTTTGATAAAATCATGATGTTACCCCTTTCAAAATTTGCGAGTATCGGCATTGTCCCAAAATTTTGGTTTTGTGACACTCTACTGCTAATATTTTATACATATTTCATCGGATTTGGAAATGGAATACCATTTATAAGACAGGAAATCAATTCCTATCAATCTGCATTAATAGATTGGAAAATTACAACAAATAAAAATTGACCGATTTTTGTTAAAAATCGTGATGGTACCCCTTTCAAAATTTGCGAAAATCGGCTCAGATTTTAGTTGTCCAGATTTTGATTGGAAGGTATTGAACATTGAACGATTTTCCAAGTTTTAACCGAATTATGAAAGTTTGCATGTCCCAAAAGGAGAATTATTTAGAAAAGGGTTTTAATATATTTAAAGTATTTTGCCCACACCACCGACTATTATAAAACATTTCCCTTAGTTGCTAAATAAAACAACATTTATATTTTTTTATCAATATTTATTGTAAATTCAAAGTTCTTATAATTTTTTTTTTATTTTACATAATATATGTTATTTTTATTTATTCTAAGTTTCCGTATTCTCAGGACGGCGGCCAGAGATGTCAACTGAGTCACAAGGATTCCAGCTCCATCGTGTTCTGCGCCACCGCATGCTGCGTCATCCTGGACTTCTCCCGGTGAGCCCCTTCAAACCACTGGACGAGGAACTGGAACTGCGCTGCGAGGTCCTTGTTTCCGTAGCTTAAGAACTCTCCTGTATTCCTGTGAATAAAAGAAAAAATATAATTAAAAAGATATATGAAATAAAGTGGTTTTTAAAGGATAAACTGTGTTTTATTTTAGGGTGTATTTTGTTTGAAACTATTTTCAGGATGGGAGTTCCTTGCAATCAAGTATTATAAAATTTCTTTAATAAAATAGATAAAAATAGAGAAAAAATCATAGTGTGATAGCATTGGCTAAAATGAATAATTTTTTAACAGGCTTTTGCAAATATTTTACTTGTTTTTCATCCGATCCCAAATTAATGATTTTGTGACACTCTGGTGCTAATATTACATACATTTTTTATCGGATTGGGAAAAGAAATACCATTTATGAAACAGGAAATCATTTCCTGTAAATTTGCATTAAAAGATTGGAAAAATAGAACAATTAATTTTTCATAGATTTTTTAAAAAATCATGATGTTACCCCTCTCAAAATTTTCGAAAATCGGCATTGTCCCAAATTGATGGTTTTGTGACACTCTTTTCCTTATATTTCATACATTTTTCATCGGATTTGGAAATGAAATACCATTTATGAAACAGGAAATCAATCCCTACCAATCTGCATCAAAAGATTGGAAAAGTAGAACAATTAATTTTTCATCGATTTTTTGAAAAAATCATGATGTTACCCCTTTCAAAATTTACGAAAACCGGCATTGTCCCAAATCGATGGTTTTGTGACACTCTTTTCCTTATATTTCATACATCTTTCATCGGATTTGGAAAAGAAATACCATTTATGAAACAGGAAATCAATTTCTATCAATCTGCATCAAAAGATTGAAAAAGTAGAACAATTAATTTTTCATCGATTTTTTGAAAAATCATGGTGTTACACCTTTCAAAATTTGCGAAAATCGGCATTGTCCCAAATCGATGGTTTTGTGACACTCTTCTGCTAATATTTTATACATATTTCATTGGATTTGGAACGGAATACCATTTATGAAACAGGGAATCAATTACTTTAAATCTGCATCAAAAGATTGGAAAAGTAGAACTAACAAAAATTGACCGATTTTTGTTAAAAATCGAAAATCGGCGCAGATTTTAGTTGTCCAGATTTTGATTGGGAATGATGGTACCTAAAGATTTAAGATCGGGATATACCATAATCGATGCTCAAGGCTTTTTAATTCGATTGCTTTGGTCAAGAGAAACGGTATACACCCGCCCCTGCCCAAGTATTAACGAAAATAGAAGACTGCCAATTTCAAACATTAAATATTATTGTTTAGTGCGAAATTTTTTATAGGTTCCATTTCATTATATACATACTCGTACACATCAATAATTTGTATAATTCGCATAAAGCTAAACATCCAACAAATGCATTTTATTCGTTTGTAAAAATTTCGTTTCTTGCGGTGTTTTTCTTTTTGTCAAAAAAAGCTCTAGGCATACACATTCATGTATTGGAGGTAAAACAGTTAATATTAATCAAAAATACACTTGAAGATTGATATAGTATTACTTAATACTAGGCAAGTTATTTCAAGTCCCCGTCCCATCCATTGCTTTTGATTTCTCTCACTTAGACAAATCTTGAAGATCAAATATAAATTAAATCCCCAAGCAGGAACTTTTTGGGTGTACTTTTCGTGTAACCTGAGTTCAATTTAAAGCTATCCAGTCCTATGCTTGTTTCTTAGAGCTTAAGGCTATGCCTTCTTTGCTCAGCTTAGTGTACTCTGTCTGCATGATGGTCTGGCACTCTTCGATCAACTTCTCCATGTCGTCCTTCTCATACTTCTCGGAAGAAACCTCGGGCAAAATGTGAATGAGCGCGTGTCCAGGACGGAAGGTCTTTTTCTCGTCATCCATGAATGAGTACTTCGATATGACCACCGGTTGGATGGGGCTCTTGCTTTGCAGTGCAATGTGGAAGGATCCTTTCTTAAATGGCAGCAAAGTTTCTTTGTTATTACGTGTACCTTCCGGGAAGAGCAGAAGCTTGCATTGACGCTCCTGAATCGCCTTTGCCTGCTTCTTTAGAGAGATTATAGAATCGGCCTTCCGAGACCGATTAATGTAAAGTGTGCCCCAAAGCCAGGCCCCGATGCCGAAGAACGGGATGTACAGGACCTCCTTCTTGGATACGACCGTAGCCCGACCGATGACTGGCCATAGGTAGGCCAGCACACACAAATCCACAGCACTCTGGTGATTCATTATCACCACAGAGCCATGATCCTTGCGTACATTTTCTAAGCCACGCACCTCCATTGTGATTCCCATTAGACGGCATAGTTGCCGGAAGCACCAAGCAGGAACACTGTAAGGAGAAACAATTCGTTTAATTATCAAAGATTCAGGAGATTGCCATCAATGTTGAAATACTTACAGTGCGTTCCGGTAGTCTCTGGGTCGCAAAATCATAAATGGAACACACAGCAAGACTATAGCACCCGCTCCAAAAAAGATGAAGATCATTCGCATTTGGTAAGGTGCCTTAGCCGAAACGCTGAGGATTAGGGCAACCACACATGCCAGGCCAATCACTTCGCATGTGCAAGCCATTTTTGTATTTTGTTAAGGTTCCAATGTTGTAATTTACTGAAAGATATAAAAGGAATTTTAGATATTTATCTCAAAGGCATCTAGATTAATTTGGACTTTCTGTTAGCTTGCTTTGACTTCCATAAAAAAGTAGACAAACAGGACATCTCTAATAGAGTAACGCTGACTATAATTGAAAACGAAGCAATCATTTTCAATTTGTCTATAAAATGCTAGTTGTCTTGGCAAATAAAGGAAGTAGAGGTACTAAATTGCGACCCCTTAGTAACAAATTGTGGTAACACTTTATTGTTGATTGTACTTTGGCAGCTAAGATTACGATGGATCTAAGAGCTGGCATCCCGCTGGTAGCAAACCTTTTGAAACAGCAAAAACACGTCCGATACTGTTGATCGGTACAATTAAAATAAAAAACCCATGACAGAAGGTGTGTTTACACTTAAACAATGGCAAAACGCTTATCTACAAATTGTTCTTGTTTGGATTAAGGCACTGAACTTTGGTATCGCACTGATATATTTTATTATTTCAAAGGACTGTGACGAATATACAAGATTGTATAGATCAGAATATTAATCTTTCTACCCTGATATGAGTCAAGTACGTATGGTAAGTTTCAGAAAATTTTTATACTTTTTCTTAGATTCATATTTTGAAGAAAACTTGGTAACTAACCGAACTCAATTGACAGTTTAGTTTTTGTTTATTTATAAAAACGCGTAATCAAATTTTTTTTTAAGATTATGTGAAATAATAAAGTACTTATATTTCAACAATCAAACAATCATAAACACCATAAATTCACAAATGCTATCAAATGAGAACGTGGGGCCATAAAAAAACGTTTAAAAGTTTGAACAAATGTTTGCTTGTAAAATTATATTATTTGTTATTATTTTCTTAATAACATTAAGGTTAACTGTTCGCTAATTAAAGAGTGAAGGTAAAAAAATATTTATACTCTTCAACCTTTAACCCATTTTAAGCTAACGTTTCGCATATCAAATAATAAATTAAGTACTTAATATCTTTTTATGTAATTTTTATTAAACGTGAATAAGAAAAGAATCCGTTGCCCCTTATAATTAGGCAACCTTTTTCCTGAAGCCCTGAAATGGGTTAAGATAAATATTGCTCACAATTATTCAACAAGTGTCACAAAGTCTCCAAATGCTTTGTTGTCAAGCTATTAACCTTTGCAACGGTCTAACGGGCCATGTGGGCCAACCCGCCTTTACTAACCTAAAACTATGCGATTAGTTAAATTTTTCCTTTTCAAATTTTATCTTTCTGACCCATCTAGTCCCAATACCTTCATTGTTTGGGTTCTAATTATCGTTATAGACATAAATTGTGGCTGTTGATGCCAGCTGATGCCTTTATGACAAACTGTTGATACTGACCTTTGGCGGTGTAATTGCGCGTTTAATGGATACTTAGCCCCAATCAAGCATTGAGATCAGTTTGTTGAATAAGTTGCCTTGAATTTCATTGATTTTCTGGAAAACCAAAGTGCAATTCTACTTTCTTGTGACCACAACTGGACTCGAGTTATGTTTATTATATTTGCAATGCGATAAAAAGCTCGATATTGTCGTGATTGTAATGGAGTAGAAATGGTTTGTTATTATTTCGGCGGAAAACAAATGGCTTGCGAAACCATTTCCAGGTATTTATTATTATTCATAGTTTTACGAACAAGTTTGTGCTGGCAGGTGGTCCCTGTTTTATTTATCCAGTTTTTTTCCACATAAAAAGCAAGACTTATATTTAAAACAATACTAAAATCGGTTAACGTTTCATTGCATAATATAGTAGAAATTCTCCTCTAAGTACATGGTTTGCTAATCGTTCTGTCAAACCAAGTATTCGACTTTTTGTTTACAATTCCCAATTACTCTTCAAGGGATTCACACGAGAAGGGGTGATCGGGTGCCCCATTTATCTTCTTTGAAACCGCGTTGGGCCGCGGGCCTCTCCATGACCGGCAGTGAGTAAAAACTCATATAGCCAGCATAAAGCTTCAGTTGCTGATAAGATTATGGCATGATTCCAGTCCCAGGCTGGTAAATTGTATAGATAGTATTGTATTACAGCATGGAACCGACCATTGACGATCGCACGCATGTGACAGGCCTGGAGTGCTGATTCCGTGCCCGGGGCTCCCTGCAGCCTCAATTTGCCAGCCAATTTAACGTCAGCCAACGTCTCAAGTCAAGTTCAAAGTCAACGAGTGCATAGACCGTGGGGCCCGTGGGTGGGAGGGTGATGATTCCAAGTGCGGGAGCAACAGTGCAAAATGTGGAACTACAAGTATAATAAACCTGAGTCATTGCACCGATCCGACGATCTGACGATCGGACATAGTCTAATCGAATGATTAAAGATTATTGTCTCACGGGTGATTGCCGAGTGGAATGTTTTGAACCGAAATTGACAATAAACTAGGAAACGAAATCGCTTTAATACAGTAATAGTAGATGTTTATAACCCGATTAAAGTTGGTAATTATCAATTAAAAGGCTCCAATTTTAAGGGGTTTCCTTGCGTGCACGAAGGTATCCCTTTAAACAGTTGAATTATTTAAGCCTCGAATTTATAATTTCACTAAGGAAACGGCGGCAGTTGAAGGAATTCCCAATAACCCACAAATCAACAGGGAACGGGTAGCCAAAAAAACAAAACCTTCGGGAATAACTTGAGAAGCGTGACGACGAGTAGTGAAGGCAAAGCTAAGGACGAAAAGGTGGTTCTTGGTGGGGTGGAGTTCGGGAGTAAGCTCAAGAGAGGTAATAAATGTACACAGGGTGGAAGCAGTTGTTGCTTTGTTGTGTTCCATGCTCCCCCTGGAACTCACCTGGAGCCCAGGAGCGTAATGAAGACAAAATATGTGTTAAGGCAAAACAACTTAAATAGTACAAACTCACGGAACAGTTACGGCCACTCGCACTCCCCTCAGGAGGTGGAAAAGTTGTTGCTCTATTTCTGCGTGGGCGTTACAATTGATGTACCGCTGTGTGTGTGCAATTTACGCGGGCGGTTCTGCTGCTCCAGCATCTGCAGTGTAATAAATTCCACGGAACCACTTGTGGCTAATTGCAATTACGCCACTGCACTTTCAATTAATCAACAACTTTTATTGTTAATCCTTTTCGGTTGAACGAATTAATGCATTTACAAAGATTTCCGAAAAATTTATATTTTCCGCCGACCGAGTGCCGGCACTCAGCAGAGAGAGCAGTTTTTTCGTCCGTTTTAATCAAAAGTCCGTAGGTAATTGAAAAAGCTTTCTCATGTTCGTGGAGCTTACGTGAAAACGGTATTCTGAAGGTACGTATCGAAATCATAAAGGTGAAAACAATAATTTTAACAATAAAATATTATACTTTGAAAATTAACTTTCCTTTATATATCTTTTTTTTTAATCTTTTCTTTATCTTACTTATTTTTAATATATATTTTTATTTTGTTTTTTATCGTAAATAATAACATAATATAATTTAACAAGCTTTTTTTAATCTTAATGTAATTTATTAATTAAACATATCTTTAAAATAAGACCGTTATTTTTATAAAATTGTCCACAGTGACGCTGGCAATCGATTACACACGTTTTGAAATACCGCAAACGCGTTAGGACGTTTCTTCAGCTGGTTTTCGCGTTGTTCCTCTTCTTCTACCATCACCCGGCGTTGCCTAGATGTGAAAATATTAGCACGTTACGGAAATTGGGGAATTCGGGGCCGCAAAATAATCTTAAAATGTTTATTTCGGAGCCCGAGGTGTACCTGCAACCAAGTACGGTTACGTGTCGCCTCTGTCACCGCGAGGCAAGCGATGACTCGCCAAACATATTCGACTGCTCTGCAGAGTTCTGCAAGGAATTGAGCATTGTCGAAGTTTGCCAGCGTCTTTACGACGTCCAGGTGAGTGCCCAGGAAATTAAACAATCATTGCCTGCTTATCTATCAACGTATCTTACTGCAGTATGAACGCCACGATTTTTTGTCGGAGCTCATTTGCCGACATTGCCTTGAAATGTTGGAGGACGCTCACCATCAACGCCGAGGTATGCAGGAACGAGAACAGACGCTGCAGCATCAACTAAAGTTTCAGCTTAGGGAAGACGCCAAATATCGTCCCGGATTGAATGGTAATCCAGGCCAATTCGACCCGGAAGAGGGATGCATTATCGTTGATGTGGATCCCGAAAAGCTATCAGAGACCAGCGAAGACGAGTTTCTGCTTGGCTCCGAAGGGGAATATGATGAAGATGAAGAAGAGGATGAGGAGGAGGACTTTGACGAAGATGATGAGGAGGATGGCCAACATGGCGACGACGTGGACATGCCGTTGGGTATGGATGCGGCCCAAATGGCCCGATTGGAAGCTGATATGAAGACAGCCGGATCCAGTGCCGATGGGAACCCTGGAGCGCCACGACCTAAGCGAGCTTTCCTTTGCCAGTATTGCGACCTGGGTTTCACTCTGCCATCAGATTGCCAACAGCACGAGCTCAGCGCCCACGATCCCAACGCTCCATATAGTTGCGCCTACTGCAACCTGCGTATGATCACGCGACCCGCTCTGATCTCACACATTAAGACGCTGCACGACCCGGATCGTCCCTACGTTTGTGCCCACTGTCGCAAAGGATTCGTCCGGCGCTCAGATCTAAAGAAGCACACGATTGTACACACTGGCGTGCGACCTTATACCTGCAACGTGTGCTCCAAGAGCTTTTCGCGCAATACCAATTTGACAAAGCACGTGCGCATCCATAGCGGTGTGAAGCCGTTCGTCTGCCAACAATGTCCGCGTTCCTTCCAGACGGCAATCGAAATGATGAAGCACTCGCGCTCACACTCCGAAGTAAAACCTTTCCAATGTGGCCGCTGTCCGTACTCGTTCTCTCGGAAGGATAAACTATTGGCCCATCAGCAGGTCCACACACGCCGCGATGTGGAGCAGCAGCAGCATCAAATGGGAGGGCTGCCGCCGATGGAGGGTGATTTGTCGCAGTACTCAATGCAGCAGCACTCTCCTCAAGCGAAGGCAAAGCCTCCACCGCAGCCTAAATCCTCTCGAAATTTCCGCTGCGATGTCTGTGACCGGATGTTCCAGCGGGAGCGGGACTTGCAACGTCATAGGGCCCTCCATATGGACTCTCTCTTGGCTTGCAAGATCTGCAATATGGGATTCAATCGACGCGAGCAGCTGCAGCGTCACGAATTGGAAGCCCATGGGCCCAGCTACACGTGCAGCATTTGCTGCATCAGTTTCCTACACCAGGTGGAGTTGGAGAATCACTTAAAGGTCCATCAGCTGCAACACAAAATGGCCCAGAGTGCACAAGAAGCCATTCACGCCGCCTCAATCATGCCGCGCAAAGCAATGGATCAAGCTCCAGTGCCAATGATAGCCTCTATGGTGCAGGAGCCGATGCCCATTCGTCCCTCGGCTGCCGAACTCTCCTTCTATAGCAACATGATACCCACTATGAACTTAGGATTCTACAGCGAAACACGTCCTGATGAGTGAAATGTTACTTTTATTTCTAAGTTAGTGAGTAGGTTGGAAAAGTTTGTTACCTCAGGGTTTTCCAAGGCAGATCAATTTTTGCTGAAGGGTTTTCTCTCTTAGAGCTGCAAATCAATTGCTGCCAAAATATAGTTTAACGGTTTCCTAATTGAAGGTCAATAAATGCCATTTAATTTATGTTTCCCCTGGTTAATGTTATTTTAAGTTAAAGAGCTGATAAAAAGACATCCCCAAGCGAACATGTTGCATGCAACAGGTTGCAAGCAGTGATGAGAATTTTCTTTTCGGAAACTAAAGTAAACCTGGCTAAGAAAGAAGGCTAAAATACTATTTAAAAGCAAAAAATCTTGGTTAAAACAAACAAGTTTATTTATATTTAAAGTCAATAATTAAAGGAATCTTGTATAACATTATAATTGGTCGTTTTGGCCAAATTAATTGGCCGTGGAGTCTATTACTGTAAAAAATGTATCTTTAAAATAGTCGTATCTAAAATTTTAAGATGTAATCCACATCCCCCACTTAATAAAGTCTATAAGTTTTGTGGTACCACAACCGATTCTTAAGTTTCGAAAATAAGAAGAATATAAAAAATAATCTATTCTAACCCTAAAAAGAACAGATTTCCGAGTTGGGGATTCATGATATCTTGCTGAAGCATTCAGAAAACAGGAAAAAATCACCTCAAAAGAAAGACAAACTGGCATCACTGATCTTGAGACAGGCTTCTCCCAGCCTGAAGTTTCAAGCTTGCAGATTGTCTTTCGAGGTCGAGTCGTTCGGTTCGGGACTCCACCGGCTGGAGACCTGGTCATCTTCTCGGCGGCGTGCGTTCAGTGAATTGTGCTGGTGCTGACAGTGTAACGCTTGATAGAATAATAAATAATAAAAAATAAGAAGGGGAGCTCCAAAGGCTGAGCCATGTGACCGAGCTGCCATAAATAAAGTGCGGATATCAAACGAGACGATAAATCTATTCCAGAAACGGGCACGCAATCCAGGGAATTGGAATCCACCGGGCCAGGTTATCACCTTGCGTTTCGTTTCGGTTGGACATTGGTTGGGATAGTTCCGCTGAGAGCTGTAAGTACCCAATTACCTTGGTACGGGGAAGGGTCAACTCGAAGCCGTAGCCGAATCCGAGCGCGATTTATGTGTCGGGCCTGGCTTGGGGTCTTTGGTGTTTAGGTGTTGGCGTTGCCCGCTGAGCGCCCCCGTCGCTGGAGCTGTTGTTTCCATCTCCGACCCATGACAAATGAACATGTTGCTGGCTCAGACAGCTTTCCTTTGATTGAATTGAAGTATCCAGAGACCCAGGGACCCGGGAACAGAGGGTCCTCGGGAGCTTGCATGTTTTGAGTAGCAACTTTTGTCATACCCAAAAAGATAAGGGGCACGAGACGTACTGGTACATAAAAGGCAGTTTCCAACTGCCAGACATTGCTGCCTTCGTGTCGTCGCTTTATGTCCATTTAAAAAGCGAGAAATGCGAGGAGTCTTCTCATATGTAGGTACACATACGGCTTTGTCGGTAGAAAGTCTCTCTGATATAAGACATGGAATTTAGCTAAGAAATTTTTATCTCAGGTGGGCTATTTTGCAATTTCAGACCAGTTTCTGAAAGCCTTGACCAGGCTGTCCAAGGTTTTGAAATATTTAAATCTATCATGATCCTTGGAAATGGTCCTTTAATTGAAATATACGCGAAATCTTCGAAACTTATCATTGGCTTCTTTAAAGCTCTCAATAAATAAGCTACTGCATTCAAATTTTTTTGTTGGTTTTCCTTAGAAGATTGCGTGTCTGGGATGCCACGAGAATCATTGGAACCACCTGTGGTGCGAAAGTATGAGCTCAGTGGCTTCGCGAACAGTTGCGAAAACAATTTAATTTCCTCGAATATGAAGGGTTAACTTTTACTAGTTCCGATAACCTGCAGGGCATAAATTTCCGCCTCCTGAAAAGATTAATGAGCCCTGTTTGAGGGAAAAGTTTTCCACAACACGCACTTTAAAACGATTTAGAAAGAAGTACAGGAATTGTGCCATACAGGCCTCGGGCAATGAATTGACTTGTTGTCTAGTCGTACATAAATTTATACGCCCACGCAAAAACTTAATTAGAGCTATTTACACGAAGCTGGAAAAAATATCTTACATAGAGGGAAGTTACAATTACTCCATGAATTTGAAAATTTATTTGAGGTTCAATAAAAATGTAAAGCTGTAACAGTAACTAGATAATTTGCAAGAGATAAAGTCCATCTTCCCTCCCATATACACATCACTCTGCCTGTCAGGCCCACACCCATGGATGGTATCCCTAAGATTGCGGTGGGACAACCGTAAACGCATTACACTCGTTCCCAACATTGTTAATCTTGTATTGCAAATCGTCGTCTGTCGATGTACTACTGGGAATACGAATACATCAATGTCACCCAGACAGACGACACTTTTACATCCGTCACTGGAATGCCTAGGCTCTTACCTGTCCTCCTAAGATGCCACCTCCTCCAACTCCTACTACAAAACAAAAGCTAATCTCTCATAAGTATTTTATGCAGTTTCTCCCCAAAGTTTCTTTTCCTACCAGAGAGGGGCACACGTTTCCGTTGCACATCCGTTTCGCTTCAGTTTGATCAGATGCAAGTCAATTTACAATTCACTTTCTTCGAAGACAATGACAGAAATGCAATCCAACAAATAATGCCTGTTTGCAAGATACATATAACGTTCCACTTGGCTGACAGGCCATCATCCTCATCCAGGTCGGCATCTCCATCCGTTTACTTTATCATAAATATTAACATAAATGAATCTCCAATTTTTTGTTATTGTTCGCCCAATAACAACATCATTTTTATTTAGTTTTTTCTCTTGAAAATACTTAAAATGAGGGAGATATAATTCAAAAGCTATGTTGCAGCAGATTATGTATTTATTTTATGGCTTAAGCTGTTTTTAATTTTTATTATCTGGGAAATTAGTTCATATATATTTTTGTATAAATTTATGAACATTGTTTAGTTACCTGGATTTTCTAAGGTGTTCCCACTTCGTTGCGATTCATTTTGGGTTCCCCTTCTCGTTTTTGCTGGACTTCGCGATGCCGCCAAAAACCAGTTGCCTCCTCCCCTGATCTCTTGAGGTATTTGTTTGGCACGACATTTGCTCCTGGCCTGGCCCTGACGCTGTGTTGTTCGCCTGTCTGGATGGCAGTCGCCTGCCTCCGAGTCGGTGGCGATGCTGGTGATGACGATGTGGCGGCTATGACGTCGCTGTCGTCGACGACGTTGCCTTTGTCGTCCCATCCCGTCCAGAGACCACTTCATGTCGTCACGCAAACTTTAATTCGTTCATTAATTCAGCCGGCAAACGGTTAGCCGGTTCGGTGGGCGTGGAAGTAGCTGGAAGTGTTAATTAGTTGTTAGTGTCTTCTCCTGGCCCCAACAAGTAAATAATGAGCAACTTGGGAACTCCAATGTCAATCGTGAGTGCTTCTGCTTAGTGCAGTTGCTTATTAATCACTTCAGATAAGAAAACGATATTTCTTCTGGAGCAGCAAATGGATTTGGAATTAGAAAATTTGTCAACTGGCTTTCCCTTTTCCTCTTTTAATAAAAGTATATCAATTTCCTTATAGGATAATTTCATATGTATATGTATATCTGACATACCTTTCCGCCAACCATGTCAAGTCATTTCCTTGAATATGTAAATTGCTTGTGTCGAATTTCCATTCCCACTTTTGTGGAATTCCTTTTGTCTCTCGCAGCGAGGACATGCCACAAATTAGCGACTGGCCCAGAACCTTTTGCAAATAAATTCCTACAAGCAATTTTGACCACGTCCCCTGGCCCGGCTGCGAAATCAAGCGCAGTCAGAGATGGGCAGGTGATGCGAGGTGAGGTCCAATCTCGGTATACGGCCCGAAGGTGCAATCGTACTGCTTCTCCACCTCCTGCAGCTGGAAAGACCCCTTCGTTGGAGTTGTGGGTGTGCAGCTGTGCGCTGTCAACTCTTCGCTGATCCATACTGCCCATACGGAAATAGTAGTGGCCAAGGGTGTGCAATTGCTTTAACCGATGCTATGGCCATAGCTCTTTGGCCACGGCAATTGCGATTGCATTTTCTTTATCGCATCCTGCACAAATTACAAAAATATTTCACGTACCGCAGGCTGTGGCCAGGCGGGTCTAGTATGCACGGATGTGAGTCTGTGAGAGGCCTTGGCGGGTCACTTGCCCATCGAACGTGTCCACATTTGTTTGGCCACAGAGCCCCATTGAAGATCTCTCCCTCCTCCTGGATTCTACATTCGCTCTTTGACTTGCCGCGTGGGAGACGCGAGTCGGGCATGCAGATAAATGTTTGGGATCCAATAGTAAAGATTTCCAATAGCAGGTTGGCTTGCTTCTTTGGGGAAGTCTATTTATTTGGTTGTCTATAATGAATAAACAGTATTTATGGTTCCTATTTAAAGTTCTGAGTTTGCTATTCTCTACAAATCTCTAAAATATTAGTGAACTCCTATTCACGTTTATTGATTCTGGAAACTGGAGTAGGCTGAGCTCAACAACAAGGCAGTTAACCAAAGTAATTGCTGGCAAACAGGTTCAAGGAAATTGGGTCAGACTTAGTTAACCCATGGGGTGGGTCTTAAGATGGTTTGTTAGCATGTTCATGCTAATGAACATAAGCTCAAGTGATCGCCGACAATGTCCCAATTATCTCAGGAGCTAACCATATTTTTTGCACTCAAATTGAAGCCCATTAGATCTTAGATCTTTCATTAAATCATAAATAAATCAATAGCTGAGATTTCTGTGTTTGCCCATGACATTAGAACCGCTAAGATCCAAGATCACGAAGCAGCCAGAGGTCAACTTCGGGCTTCTGCAGGCAATCCATCTCCTTTTCCCCCAGCACCCTGACGGAGTGACTGACTGATGATGGCTTATGCTATGTCGATTTCACGATTCATAAATATTAAATATGAAGAGTCAAGCTGAGGAACTATTGGCAGAGGAAAAAAAAGAAGTTGCGCAACCCAGACACGGCAGTCGTCTAATTGTTTGCTGCCTTTTATTGGACAGTCATCCAATGCCAATGCCAAACGTGCAGCGCCGCAATGGCGAGGACTAGTTTTTGTGGGCCGTTCGAGATCATGATATGATCTTGCCCAGGCCTTAGCGGGCTGCACGTGCTGGCATCCGCATCCACATTCAAGCTGGACTCTGGAGTCCCCAAGATATTGCGTAACCTGCACGCGACAAGAAATTTAACGCAATTGGGATATAACCATGAACGATCGTGGTTAAGAGTTTAGCAGTTTTTAAAAAGGTTTAACCACTATTTAATATTGGATTAAATATTAGTTTATACAAAACAGGAGCTATATTGGACTTTATATTACAGATCTAATACCTCAAAGTGACTTTATAATTTGTAGATTTATTTTCTTGCCCAGCTATGTTACTTAGCTTAGATGTATCGATTATGGATCAATCTCGTCGTGCTTCAAATTGGCATTGATATTGCCGGAGCGAAGCACCTCGTTTGGGGGCACCTGCAATTAAGATTCGATTAAAAGTTTTCACACGCCTTTCTTGAGGTGATGGAGGAGGAGAAGGAGTGTGGCAGGAGTGTCGGCTGTGGCAGGTGTACGAATGGGATAACGACGATTGGGACTCCCACATAAATTAGCACGGTACGTGGTGTCGAGTGTACTGCCGTTTTCCGTTTCCTCTACCGCTTCCGCTTCGTGGTTCTTGGTAGCTTGGTAGGTTGGCAGCGTGGATTCTGGTTTTTCAGTATCAGTACAATGGAACTACTTTCCATTTTCCATTGGAGATTCTACTGTTGGCCTTCCTCACTTTACCCCCTGGTCACTGGGTTCGTTTTTTCGTGACTGTTACCGCTTCTTTCGGTGGCTGCTGGGTTCTTTGTTTATGGCTGTGAAATTCGTAAATTGAATCTTGCACAGGTTGAAGACTGGCCCGCTGGATCTCTGGCGGCTTCAGCTATGCACACGTAATTATCCTTAAAGCCAGAAACGTGACGATATTTGCAATTTTCATGCACTTAAGTTCCGTTGAAAATGTTTCGGCAGGAATGCGAATATTAATGCCGAATGCGAACTCGAAGAGGAATCGAATTTCGCATACTTTGTTGCCAATTTGCTGGATGGACTTCAGTTTGGGTATTTGCAGCTGCCAGATGGGAAAAGATTTAATTATGCCCTCGGGCAGTTATTGTTTAAACTTAATTAGGAAGTTTTAAGTTTGTTGGCTCAATTGGAGTTTAGGGCAAAAGCCTAAACTTTGAAAGAAGACATCCAAAGAGTTAAGATCAGGGACTAAGGCCATTGATAATTATACAGGAAACCACACAAACCTATAAAGATATTGATCATGCTTCTTAGAAAATTGTTATTAATGCCTTAGATCCTCTGTCCTCTTTCCGCCCAGAAAGATCTGGAGTTGGCCCAACTCTTGAGCTCAGTACAAGGACGTAGACAATTGGGGGAAAACAACGGGTACAACACATAGCCAGAACAAATGCGATTACCAAATCAACAAGGGCAGAAACAACTGGCCAGGAAAGCAGCGAAAAATTCATTGAGTTTCGACTGCCTTCGTCTGTCGACTCGATTCGCAAAAATATTTCTCAATGTCTAACCCGAGGCCATGGCCAAGGAGTCGAGGCTGCCTTTTGAAGGTAGAGTCAGCAGTCTGGCAGTCCAACAATCCAACAGTCTAACAGTCCAGACCCAGGCAACCACCACCTATTAATCAAAATCTCTTGATCTTCACAAATCCATGCACTGAGAAAAAACCGCAGGGCAGTCTCGGAGTGTGGCCAAGTTCGAGGACATCAGCCCACCACGTTGATGGAAGGAAAAGACGCTGGCCTCCGACTTGGCTTTAAGTACACTGGAAAAGTTTTTGGCTCAATGAATAAGCTTTGTAGGATGCATTCCTTTATAGTAACACATATTCCTTTTTGAGAGTACCACTTTTTTTTTAAAAGTGAACTATCCAAAGGATAGAAACGCGGGTGGACGAAGGGATAAGAGGATGGAAACATGCGGTAAATCACAAAAGCGAGCCACGAATCCACGATACGAGGCTTGGACTGCAGAAGGAGACGGAGTTGGTGCCCTTGGCTCTTTATTAAATTAAGTTAAATCATGTAATTTCCATGTAGCGAGTCAAAAGTGCAATTTCTATCCACTGAGTATGGGGGAGGAGTACTAGGTCCCGGAGAAGGGCTTCATCCTAGGCCTGTAATCATCTGTGGCCTGGGCCTGGGAAATTGCGCTCAGTCGATGCCTTCAATTGATTGTAAATGTTTGCCGAGACGTTCAAAAACACAGGCCTTTGGTGGATAACTTCATGAGCTAAATAGTCCTGCCTACGGAAATATTTAAAATATAAATTCTGAATATGGCGACGAAAATATTCACAAAACAAAAAATCAAACTGAAACTTCCGCTTAGCAAATGCAAACATTAGATAGGAAGGTATCTCTCAAAATTTCTTCTCACTAATTAATTCATATCTCTGCCGTACGAATGCTGATTTGTTGAAGTTGCAGCAAATGCAAATTACCATCGGCCCCCCACATGAGAAAGCAAATCCCTTGGCCCAAACGGCATCGGGCTCTGGAGTGGACCGACCCACAGCGGCGTTTGTCTTCCACTTCGCAGATTGGAGTGGAAATTGTATATCGTACTCGTAGTTAGAATAAATAACTTTCCGTCGTCTGCCCAAGCAGCAGTCAGTCGCAGCTCTCGCCCAGGTAGCCAGGTATCCGAGGTAGCTGAGGCATTCAAGGTAGCCAGGTGAACGGGTCTCGAGCTCCACCATCTGCATGAGTCCTCCCTGCCCCCTGTCGGTGGCTGCATATTTATGAGATTTATTTTATTTTATGCGATGTCGCTACCTGATACTGATACCATGGTCGACTGCCTGGGCATACATTTATTAGATGACATATTTTATTCATTCTAAAAGGCCCCGGCCATGCGATTAGCCATGTTTAGATAGTCAAATTGTTCGGGACGAGATGGCTGCCGTTTCGTTTCCGTTTGGCTAAGCGGATTTATGACCACAACATTTCCGTGGCAGTGTAATATGTCAGCTCTAAGATTGTCGAGGAAGCCAATCAGTGGTCAATAAATTGACAAAAATCAAAGTACTAGATTGCTGGCCCGATGGGAAAAGGAGCCCCTCTGCACTTTCTCGTCCCGCTTCTGACTGAACTTGTTGCGGGAAGAAGGTATCTTCTTACATGTTGCGTAATCGCCATAATAAACCAGAAGTGGCTCGGATATCTGTGATCTCAGCCTGACTTGGCTTGGTCTCAAAACCTTCAAGTCAAACGCCGCCGCCCGCTGTGTTGACATTGAAAAATGCCGACGCCAGTGGCTCTGAATCCAAACCTGGGACTGTGGCTCCCAGGCGCCCCATCCTCCGCACACGTCCAACACTTTATGACAATCATTTGAGTTAATTGCCAACAGCAAAAGTTCTTGGCGGACGAGGACCACACGGCGCACCACTCGCGTGTGGCATAAATATCGCGTCTCATTTGGATGGGGCCAGTCATCTGTTTTGGGGCCTGCTTGCAACATGTTGCATCAACCCAGAGGCATCAACTCCATCCCCATCTGCAGTGCCAGATCTGCCGCAGATCCAATCCCTGAAACACTGAATACTAAGCATTGAGCTGGGCAGTAAAAGGCATTAGCGTCCGTGTCTGTCACCTTCGTCATGGTCACGCTAATCGCGGTAATCGGCTGCGCCAATAAACCGACAGGTTTATGGACCTGCAGACGCGGAAGCCATCCCATCCCTGCCTC
This sequence comes from Drosophila vallismaia, assembly GCA_035047325.1. Taxonomy (NCBI): domain Eukaryota; kingdom Metazoa; phylum Arthropoda; class Insecta; order Diptera; family Drosophilidae; genus Drosophila; species Drosophila vallismaia. The sequence continues at coordinate 17,768,093 of JAWNPU010000090.1, read as the reverse complement.
CATCTTACCCTTGCCACCAGCCACCTGCCACAAATGCAAGAGCACTTGATTTAAAAGCAATTAAAATTCGAATCGATGTCGCGTTTGATTTCGCCAGCCACTCGCTCAGCTCGTCTTAGCACATGTCAAGCTTGTGTCGAACTTTCCAAGCTTAAATAGGTAACTGGAATTCTATTTTCTGGGTCATGATAGTATTTAAACTAACTAGAAATGACTATAGTAACTAAAATGGATGGATCTTAAGAAAGACATGAAAAAGGGTTACCCAAGAGCTTCTAGAACCTTTTAAGAATTTCTTCGTATGTTAAGTAATAATTTTTAAAGCCTTGAATCTAAAATTTAGCGTTGGCCTGGTTAATAGGGAAAGCAGGATGATACTGCTATGTTGCTGCCGGATCAGACGTATGCTGACTACGACGTGGGCCGGCACCAGCAGCTGACTTACCGCAAAAGTCGGAGCCGGAGCCCAAAAACCAATCTGCAGCAGCGCTCCAAGAGCTCCGATGCCAGCAGCAGTAGCTATGAGAGAACGACGGACTTCTTTGAGAATATACCGGATTTTCTGGGAGATTCCATTCCGGCCTTCCTTTACAGTCCGCAGGAGCAGCAGGATGCTCTGCCCAGTAGAAAGGACCTACCGAAAGGCAGAAACGAGATGGTTGCGGATTTGGATGGGGAAGAGAAGGAGTGCGAACAAAGCGGAAGCAGCAGTGGGAGCGAAAATCGCGAGGACGATGATGTCCTGCGACTTTGCGAGGATTTTCTATGCCGCCATCGCATGCGACCGGACTTCTTTTGCCAATACCACAAGGCTGTCAGGTGAGATACTGATTAAGAAAAATCTAAAACGATATTACCATTATTATTTTATTATTATTAAAAATTTAATACACATCTGTAATCCACCAGTTCGACGACGCCTTCTCCTAAGCAAAGAAAAGCATCGCCTATAATTGTGCAGTCTACGCCCTCTCCGGGAGTGGCGGGATCAGAGGCAAAGCCACCAAAGGATCCTAAATCCAGCAAAATTAGTGCTGTGGTAGAACGGTTCACAAAATTCTCGGCCATTTACACCTTGCCAGTGGCCAAAAGGAAAAAGACTTGTAACAAAACCACAGGAAACATAACAGGTTAGTAGCATAATATTTTGATTTATTCAGTTATTAGTTTAACTAGATTAGGTTCACATTGTAGTTGTAATATATTGGATTGGTTTGGATTGAATAAAGCGCTGTTTAATTATATTAAATACATGTTTTTAAACGATTTTTAAAAAATAATGTATTCCTACATGGGATATTTGCCTTAACACGACCACCAGATGGCGCTATAATAAACTGCTTGTCCAAAGAAGAGAGAAAGCAGTGTGGCGCTCAATTTAAAAATATATAGTAGACTTTGATAATAATTGAGAGATATAGTTTTTATCTTGCTCATATTTTTTTATAAATATTCTCATATATTATGAATCGTTTCTAATATGTTCAACAAGCTCTGTTAAAAGTAACAGAAATAAAATTAACTTAATAGATATCGATTTTACAATGGCTATTTAATCCATTATTGGTATATCCATCAAAGCAATTATTTAATTAAATTAATTTGTACGTAATTTGTAATTAACAAAGTTAGGCTATTATGTGCCATTTGCCTGCGACAAGGAAAAATCGTGTATGCACTTTTGTATACTCATTTGCATTTGCACTGCAGCTGACGGTGAGGTTGCAAAATGCAACGATCTAGCGGAATTGTGGGAATTGTGAAATGCAGCCCAAACAATAAACAATAAACACTAATTAACACGCGACCAGCAAAACGCGACGAAGACTCCAACGCCAACTCCAGCTCCAACTCAGTCATTCTGGCAGCCAGTAAGCGAAGGCGACAGGCGCATAGTTCAAACACTTGACCTCATATTTGAACAACTGGCGATCGGCGGCGATCTGCTGAGTTGTAGACGCAGAAGGTAGAAGGTAGAGCCTTTTACCTGTTAGAAAACTTACCTGCACCATCTCACGAGAGACGCAGACCAGGTGAGAGGAGCCAAGACAGAGAGAGAGCGAATTTAAGACCAGACCAGGTGAGCTCCAAGATATCACCGTTCCCATAGAGGCGTTCAGTCTGTGATTGGAGTTTTAAACGTTCGCTTCGGATGCTCGTGGATTACTTTTTGTTGCTATACATTCAAGCGAAGGTGATTAAAGTGAAATGATCGCCGGGTCGCGCAGAAAACCTAATTAAAGTTTATAATTAATCGGCGAAGAGGTCACGGGGCAGACCGGAGTTGAAAGTGCCAGCAGCGGCGAATCAATTTGAATCTGTGTATCTGAAAAACTTCTCCATCTCGACGGACGCGTGTGCATTTGTGTTGGTGTGTTGTACCTTCGGTATCTAAGCATATCTACACTGGGTACGGGTGCGGGTACGAGGTCTGTGTCTGCCTCTGCCTGTTGGACCTGGAGCTGGAGTTAAAGTTGGAAACTCGTTTTTCAAAAACGAACAAAACGACGAAAACGACGAAAAAGTCTGCACAAAACGAGAAAATAAGCGCGCCCGCGAAGAAAAAAACCGAGCCAAGAGGAGGGGAAACACAACACAACAATAATAAGAAAAGCAAAAGCAGATCCAGAACCGTCGAGTGTGCTGCAAAAGTATCTTACGGATACCGATCCGAGGAGGAGAGGCCGGCCAGGCTCGCTGTGATTTGGTTTTGGTTGCTACTCTGCCGCTCTGCCACTCTGCTGCTCGCCCTTTTGCATTCTTTTTGCTTGTTTACTTATTTTCGTGTGTTTTGCGGTTGCTTCACTTGTTGCAGCTGCACAGTCTCCGAAATATATATATATATATATCTATATATAAACAATCCTCTTTATATATATATATATATATATATGAAACTGGGATTCGAATTCGGATTCGAAGTCGGGTTCGGGCTCGGGCTCGTTTTTTATGCCATAGATACAGATACGGGTGCCTGGCAGAGCCTTTGCGGAAAACCAAAAACCTGTTCCTCCGGCCGTGTCGCATGTGATTGTGTGCGTAGTCGCGTCTGTGAGAGCCTGTATACGGAATTATTCAAATAAGAAAATCGTCGTCTTCATCGTCGTCGCCGTCGCCGTGGGCCACACAAATGTACAACAACCATGGCCACATTGGGCCTTTCAAAAGTCTTCATATTGGATAAATATTTCACCGAATTGCAAAAATTTTGGGAAACGGAAAAGAAGCTGCAGGGTAAGTTTACGACTCAAGAGAACTCGAGTCCTGGAATGTTTGCGGAATTTCAAGTTTGTTTCCTAAGTCTTTTGTTCTTGGGGGTTGTTGGATTTCAATTTATCAGCGTGTAAAGTTCTTTTGGAAGACAATCAACTAGATTAAATGTATTTTTATACAATTTGGTTATAACATATGTTAACAAACATTTTTGCACCAAACTATTAAATGATTTGGGCTTTCCACAAATGTGTAATGAAATTAGTTTTTTTATTACCACTTTTTGCACTATAAGATTAAGCTTCCAATTGATTGGTTCTCGACTTACTTGTCATTACCATTTTGGTCTTCTTGCTCCAGCGTTTCAATCAACCTCCTATATAAGCACTCTGTGCCGATTGAATTCATATTCATAATCATCCGCAATAACTACAACCGAATCAGCTTATATGGATACCTGGCTCTTGCTGCTCGGCTGTATGGGTGTTACTTGCCTCTCTCGAGTTGCAACATTTGTGCGGGGCGACCCAACTACCCGTCCCAAGCCTAACTCCCTTCTCTGCCCCTTGCCAGAGCACTTGGTGCGCTCGGCGACCAGTTTTGGGCCAACTTTGTTATTCAGCTTCCAAGAAATTTTCTTGCCTGCTGCTCGTTTTGACTCAAACCTTTTTGTACTTGCCAAAAACAAGACAAACTTTAAACTCAAAAGGCAGTAAAAGAAAGCCAGTGGAGTCGCCTTCTAATTACTCCTGAACAAATCCACTTTATTATGCTTTAGATTGGCTCATTGTCACCAATCAATTGGTTAATTGCCATTACTGAATATTTATAAAATTTAATAACCTGAAGCTCCACTGATAGTTTTATCTTCTGTCACTAATTTCGAAAAGGTCGTAATCATCGTAAAAACCTCTAAAAATATTTGAAAAAATTTGCCTGACTGCGATGGATGTCTTTTCTGTAGCTTTTTCTCTAGCTTTGTCTTACATTTCTTGAGTGCAGCTTTGGGCAACAAGAAATAAAAAAATAAAACAAAACTAAAACTGGTTTCCTCTGCCAGCCATCAATGATATTGTTTTTTGTATTGTTTTTTATCGAATAAGTTTCTGTGTAAGCTTTGCTCTGGCCCTATGTTTTTGTCCAGAGGCAGTTTTGTAGAGAGCCTCAGCTTCATCTGCCATGTACTCATTTTCTAGTCATTTTCCCCTCGCTTTTCATTAGCCAATTAGCTTGATGTGTTGAATGGGTCGTGAAAATTAGGGAACAGGTCTTCGAAGCTTAAACATATTATATGTAAACTTGTTAGTTCGGTTGGGTTTTATGGGTGTTGGGCTGTAACAATGACCTCTCGGCCCTGTTTCGAAAGTATCTATAAATCAGTAGGCATTAGCAGCTGATTGCCAAGTCGTCTCATTGATCTTGTATTCTATGTGTTTGTTTCTAAAGTCTTTTTCACCTGCCGCCTATTTGTGTTTCATCTTTGCGCGTCTGCTGTCTCCATTTTTCTGCGACTCTGGCGAAATTGGTTCATTAACATTTTATGTAAATGTTCTTCATCTATATCTATTAGGGTGACTTTAGCTATTCTATCGGCACAAGCCTATGGTATGGATTCGCGTCCAAAAGTTGATGTCTACCAAAGAAAAATTAATTGGTTTGATTTTATATTCGTTGTATTGAGTTGTTAATTAGAAATAAACAACTTCCTTATCTCTGAATTACAAAATGTGATATTAGTTTTAAAAGCATTGCAGGCTTTTCTAAAAATATTGATTATTTGTCTCTGATAGGGGTATATAATATTTATATTCTAAATACGTATATCTCCTTGATAAGTTCGAGAATACTGAATTAGGGTGTTTGGCCAGCCGGAAAACAACATCCTCGATAGTATAGTGGTTAGTATCCCCGCCTGTCACGCGGGAGACCGGGGTTCAATTCCCCGTCGGGGAGATGTTTGTAACTTTTTTTAAATTTATTATTAGTATTAATAATATATTGGTTTTAATAATTTTTTTAACAATCATTTTTATCATTTTTTATACACCAAAATTGTTTAAAGAGTCATCTGTTGATTTTAGCTCTACTTTTTAGAGTGGAAGAACTAAATATTGAACAATAACCTGATGATATCTTAAAAACATATAATTATAATTCTATAATTTATATAATAATTATATAAATATAATTATAAAAAGTTTTTACTTCCTAGTGTTCTGTTTATAAATAAAACCAAAAAAAGAACATCTCCCCGACGGGGAATTGAACCCCGGTCTCCCGCGTGACAGGCGGGGATACTAACCACTATACTATCGAGGATGTTGTTTGCTGTTCGCCAGAATGCTATTTTAAGCTATCGAGAAAAGTTTACCAACTGTATAATATTAAATTTAAAAAAAAATTTATATATAAAAGCAGCCTAAGCAGCACTCCATGACTTACAAGCCAAATATATTGCTTCGACATTAGTGTTTTTTAAAACATAGGGAAGTTTAATACATAACCTGCACTTACACATACAAGTCGGAAACCTTTTTTAATAAAAGATACAAAAATGATGGACATGTTTAATGAACCCATCCCTGAGGTGGATATGATGAAAGTAGCCGCAAACGCAGAGGTACAGCGTAGGGCTATTCTCGGCTTTGCCCCCCGGATTGGAATGGTCATTGTAGACTACGCCGATTTGGACAGGATCGACAACTTCTATCTGGAGTGCCAGAAGTATCGGGACTACTATCGTGATCCGCACCATAAAATGCACAAGCCCACCCGGTTCCGGCAACACCAAGGAAAGTGCGGCATCAAACTGGATCGGAGTGTCGAGGTACTCACCCAACCGATCCGTTGGGTTGAAGAACGGCGCCCAGTGATCTATCCGGAGGTCAGGAATAACGCCATGGGGCTGGGCGTGTCGCTAATGCCCCAACTTCTAGGACGCTACACCAAATACAGCTCTGTGGCCTATAAACGCTAGTTATCGACTTGGATCGTGTCTGGATGCATTCCCTTGAGGTCTGAGTTCCTCTGGGATAGCTTCGGGAAATGATTTTTGATATATCTATCGGGTCGTACTTGAGGCTGTCTCAGAGCATCTCAAACCTTAACTGAATTCCTCATCGTATCAAAATTGCCTTGTATATATTGTACACTATTGTACAAAAAGGGTGACCACTGAGTCAATGTGAAATAAATAAAGTGTTATATAAAAGCAAATGGTATATTATTTTAACATTTTAAACAACATTCCATTGTTTTTTAACCCTGTCACTATATTTTTTAACAACTTGGAGAAGATCTTTGATAAAATTAGTCGCTGTTTTTGTAGCTTCTCTCAAGGATAGATTTAAGAGATATCGTTAGTTTTTCCGTATTTTAATGAATAAATATTAGATTCTTAAAGACAATACCTTAAAGTTGAAATGTTAACTGAACTTTTATATTTTCAGATGCATCTTCATCCAATGAGGCTGTTCACCTGCAACAGCGCCTCAAGAGCCTAAGCACCGAGCTGGTAACCCTGCGAAATCGCCTCCATGTTGGCCAAGGGCAGGGACAGGCCAACAACTTTGAGTTGAATGCCTCCAGCCCAAACCTTAACCTAAGCTCCAGTGGAGCTGGACTCTCCGCCACTGCCCTGCAACAGCATACCAATGGGCAGCAGGCGCCCAAGGTGAGACAATCGAATGCCAAAAGGTTTAATGCTTATAAAAAAGTCAAGAATCAATCAAATAACCACTTTCAATTCTCTTTTTTGAGCTGCTTTCTCTTTCGATAATATCTTGAATTTCCATAATCTTTGAACAGAATCACAGCTTCAGCCAGACGTTGCCATCAAATGCGGGATCCGGTGGAGGAGGAGCGGTGGTATCGGCCAGGAACACCTCAATTCCACACCCACTTCCGCACCAGCTGGCCGATAAATCGGGTCTGTCGCATCACCAGAGTGCCAACGGACATGGCCCATCCACTGGCACGCTACCCCACATGAGCAGCTTGGGAAACATCCTCGGTCACGGTACTCACCCCAATCCCCACTCTCAGTCCAACTCCAATACGTTGCCTATGCGCTCCTCTAACTCTGGACACCTAGGAGCTTCTTCCAATCCTGTCGGAGGAGGTCAACATCCAGTCAGCCATACTCCAAGCCAGCAAATGCCATTTATTCCGCAACCGAAGCTTGCGAACCCCTGCCAGAGTGTCAAAACCCTGCCATTTGGCTTTGGGTTCGCCGGAGGTCAACAGAAGCTACATCAACACCAAGCCAGCCCTTCGCCGAAGGACATGCAGGACCTGATCCATCTGTCAGGACCCCTCACCGAACATGCCGTAATGCGGACCCTGCAGGCCCGCTTCAATGAACAGCGGTACTTTGTGAGTATCGGCGGGAACCGCCTTTTCAAATCACCTAACACACCGCAAACCACCAGAAGCCACCAGAAACCGGTCCCAGAAGCGACACTCTGCCCGCTCCCCACGGTTCTCAAGCAATTATTCTGATAGTTTGTCATTAAAAGCCAACTCCGTTTGCACTCGGCCGTAGATTAACAGCTAATTTCAACAATTACTCGTCATAGCCCGACTGGCGAATGGCAAAGGAAGTCGATGTATGTAGTCTATTCGAGGGGATTCAGGAGACACGGGGCACCGGAGTCGGATGAGGTGTGAGCTTGTACCTCTTGGGGCTGGATTCGGGTTTAATATAGCGTCTAGCGGTGTTCGGAAATGGTTGCAAAGTGATGGTTAAAGAAGAAGTATAGTTTAACAACGTCACAATTTTCTTCTGGTATAATTTTCATATTAAAAATAAATTCGAAAATTGAGAGATTCTATTAAAATTGTATTGGAATTGTTTCGTTTGATTTTTTCCGGCAATTTCGACATAAATCCCCCTTAAAATCATCTCCTCTCTCTTCAATTAATGGGTGTCAACCATCACGAATGTTGATTTACGACGATTTATTTATCTTTCTGCTCATTTCAGACAAATGTGGGTCCCATATTGCTATCCATAAATCCTTACCTGGATGTGGGCAATCCGCTGACCCTCACCTCTACGCGTGCCCTGCCGCTGGCCCCTCAGCTGCAAAAGATCGTCCAGGAGGCAGTTCGTCAGCAGAGCGAAACAGGCTATCCGCAGGCCATTATCCTGTCAGGTACTTCGGGAGCGGGAAAGACGGCTAATGCGATGCTAATGCTCCGTCAACTGTTTGCCATCGCCGGAGGAGGTCCGGAGACGGATGCCTTTAAGCACCTGGCCGCTGCTTTTACAGTCCTAAGATCCTTGGGATCTGCCAAAACCACCACGAACTCGGAATCGAGTCGAATTGGACAATTCATAGAGGTGCAGGTAACCGATGGGGCTCTGTACCGGACCAAGATCCACTGCTATTTCCTGGACCAGACCCGCGTCATCCGTCCGCTTCCTAAGGAAAAAAACTATCACATCTTCTACCAGATGCTGGCGGGTCTCAACCGAGACGAGCGGATGAAGCTTCATCTGGAGGGCTACTCGCCGGCGAATCTTCGTTACCTGCGAGGGGATGTTGGGCAGACCGAGCAGGAGGATTCGGCTCGCTTTCAGGCCTGGAAGACATGTCTGGGCATCCTAGGAATTCCGTTTCTGGACGTGGTCCGAGTATTGGCTGCTGTCCTACTATTGGGAAACGTACATTTTGTTGATGGAGGGGTAAGTTGATAGAGTTATATATATCAGTCCAATATATATATAATCAGTCCATGCCTTGGTAAAGCGCCATCTAGTGTTGATATTCTGCTCAAATTCATGTTTCATGCTAAGCCACTTAGCCGCTGATGCCGCAATGGTGCTTCGGTTAGAGTGCTGGTCTTCGACTCGGTTAACACGGGTTCGATTCTCGCTCAATCAGCCAAGCACCTTTGTTTTTAATGTTTCTTGCGCTGATGGGTATATTTCATATATACATGGGTAATTTACGTCTGAAATACACATGTTTGATACTTTAAATTTGCTGAGTAAGAAACTTTTTTGTCCATTTGAGATAAATAATCTCCCTTCAGCTTAAGATAAACATTTAAGTTTTGATGCGAATTACCCATTTGTTTTTTTATAGGGTCTGGAAGTGGACGTAAAGGGCGAAACCGAGCTGAACTCAGTGGCCAGTCTTCTAGGCGTTCCACCGGCTGCCCTCTTTCGCGGACTAACCACTCGCACCCACAATGTGCGCGGTCAATTGGTGAAGTCAGTCTGTGGAGATGGGGATGCCAACATGACACGGGACTGTCTGGCAAAGGCGCTCTACTGCCGCACTGTGGCCACCATTGTACGTCGAGCCAATAGCCTCAAGAGACTGGGTTCCACACTGGGCACTCTTAGCTCAGACTCAAATGAATCGGTCCACAACCAGGCGGATGCGACTTCCCAGCACGCCTCCACGATTGGAGGCGGCAATGCAGGCTCCAAGTCTATGGCGGCTCTCAATAATGCAGTGCGGCATGCCACCGACGGCTTCATCGGCATCCTAGATATGTTTGGATTCGAGGAGCCTTCACCGCACGCCCAACTGGAGCACCTGTGCATCAATCTTTGCGCCGAGACAATGCAACACTTCTACAACACGCACATCTTCAAGTCCTCAGTAGAGTCCTGTCGGGATGAGGGCATTGTGTGCGACACTGAGGTGGACTACGTAGACAATGTGCCCTGCATCGATCTGATATCATCCCTCCGAACCGGCTTGCTCAGCATGCTGGACGCGGAGTGTTCTGTACGGGGCACGGCGGAGAGTTACGTGGCCAAGTTGAAGGTGCAGCACCGATGTTCCACGCGCCTGGAAACAAAGCCCACAGCTGAGCCACATGACCCACGTATGTTTCTTATCCGCCACTTCGCCGGGAGAGTGGAGTACGATACCACGGACTTCCTCGATACTAACAGGGATCGAGTTCCGGATGACCTGGTGGCAGTGTTCTACAAACACAGCTGCAATTTCGGATTTGCCACCCATCTTTTCGGGTCGGAGCTGAAGGCTTTATATGCCCAACAGCAGGCTCCCAGGGGTCTAAGTTTTCGAATCTCGCCCACTTCCCACTCGGATTTATTGAATGGCGATGAGCCTGTGTCAACTTTGACCCAAGATTTTCACACGCGGCTCGACAACCTTCTGAGAACCCTGGTCCATGCCAGGCCGCACTTTGTACGCTGCATCCGAAGCAATGGATCGGAGACAGCTGGGACCTTCGATCGGGCCACCGTGGTGCGCCAGATTCGTTCGCTACAGGTTCTGGAGACGGTCAACCTGATGGCTAGTGGCTTTCCGCACCGCATGCGCTTTAAGCAATTTAATGCCCGCTATCGGATGCTGGCTCCATTCCGCCTTCTGCGACGCAGCGAGGACAAGGCTCTTGAGGATTGTCAGCTAATTCTGCAGTATGCTATGGAGCGTCCGCCCATTTTAGATGGATCTGTGACGCTGGCCTGGGCTCCTGGAAAGCGCCATGTCTTCCTAAGCGAGGGTATCCGCCAGCATCTGGAGCATTTGCGCACGGAGATTCGAAATAAGAGCGCCACGCTAATGCAGGCCACCTGGAGAGGCTGGTGGTGGCGCAAGAAGGTGGGCAGCGGCAACGTTAAACTTTCCCGAGCTGGCCATCACCCTCCATCTAACACAGCAGCTCCACTTCCAGTGGCCAAGACAGGAAACTCCGGCAACAAGGGAAATTCTTCGGCAACAATGGCTGCACTAGCAGCGGTAGCAGCTTCCGTTCCTAGTGCAGGTAGAAAATATATAATCATTATATAATATAACAAGCCTTAAATCTTTTCTCTTTTCTTTGAAGTGCCACGGCTTTCGGCAAAATCAACCAGCCTCGGCATTGGAGGAACTGTGACCAGACCCAGACCCCAACCAATTGCAGGAACACCACCACCAGATCCGCAGGAGAAGTGCGATCACAAGATCATTCAGCAAACCTGTAACCTATTTGGACTGGATTTGGTAGGTTTTCAATAAATAGAAGTCTTGAAACAAAAAATAACTAATAGCAACTCTTAATTCTTCACAGGAAAGACCTCCACCGGTGCCTCAATCGCGTTCCTACACAATAAATGGCAATTCAAAGTTGGGTTATCCACAAAGCCGAGTGATGAAAATGAACTTTCCCGAGGAGGGTCAGACGGAGACCCATCATTTAAAAAAAGGCGAGACAGTGACCGTTGTGGGTGCTTCCACAGGTCGTGGTCATTTGTTGGTGGAGCACAAAGGCCAAAACTACCACGTTCCCTTTCAATATATGGAGCTAATAAATTCCATTACAAATGCCAGTGCCAATGCAGGAGGAGGCGTCACTGCAAACCTAGGATCCCTTCCAACTGGCCAGGGATCTGGGGTGAAAATTTAAGAGAAACACCCAAAAGAAGTGCTCGAAGACTGTACATATTCCATTTGTTAACTTAAGGAAAATCAAATATTTATACGCATGCGAAGGAAAGGAGGAAAATATTCTCCAAATTTTTCCAGACTAACGTAGTATTATTAAATCGTTTTTATTAATAAACGAAACCCCATAGGTTGTAGCCGAAAATGCATACCCACAAGTGCCAATCGAATAAGTTCTTCCATTTAATTTATAAGAATATTACATGATACTGAGATTAAGTTTCAAAAAGTTTTAGATTTTAACTTATAATATAAAAAACATTCACATATCAGAATATGGTTCTTAAATATAAGTATATGCTTAAGGTTCATTTCTTCATTTAAATAAACGAAGCATGCGTTGAAACTTTACTCCAACTGTTATTTCTATTGTTATAATGAAGGGTTATTTTAGTTTAGTTCGGTTTCAAGATTAGACACAATTATTTTTCTTTCCGCCTGTATTCGAAAAACTGTTAAAAGCAAGCAGTTCAGGGAAGAATCGTACCATTACCATCACTATTTTTACGTAAGTCCCATCGCTGACGAAGTTACATCTTCAAAGAAACTTTTGTTTATTTTGGTTTATTTTTATTTTTCTTCTATAAGTACAATGGAGCGACTAAATGAAGACCTATGGATAATCATTCTAAGATATTTGCCAATGAAAGACCAATTGTCTCTGACAAAAGTCAATGAGAATATCCAGTACTATGTGCAATACCATTGGCGGCATCTGAAGAACGTAAATTTATGCGGTGACGTCTTGGATATGTTTCGCTCAGATAAATCTGTAATGGAAGAGTGCGTCAAGCACTGGGCGGGATCGGTGCAGAAGTTGAAGATAACCAGGGGCACCATGGATCTATTGCAAAGTTGGCCCGCTCTTCCATACCCTCACTTACATACACTTGACTGCGAAATGGAGTATAACCTGGACTACGGTGATGACGAGACCATGTTGCTCACTGAGCTGTTCCCGAACCTGACCCATCTCACTCTCAGCAGCAGCACCACAGGTTACCACATTTGGCGCTGGAAGCAATTAAACGAGCTCAATCTAATCTGGTGCGAATACTTGGACACATTTGCCTTCGAGGAGCTTTTCAATACCCTGAAACTGACCAAACTCACACTATTGTACTATGGATACAATGTCACACTTGACTCGGGGGTTTTGGACATCACTAATTGCTCAACTCTTGAAGAACTTCTCATTGACGACCACCATTTGCTGGGAGAGTTTCTGCCCCGATTGGTTCGCCTGCCAAACTTCCGTCGTTTGGCCTTCTACACTCGTGACTACTATGAGCATTTACTGAGCTCGATGGCCAAGTTGGCTCCGCTCAAGGTGCGCTCTCTGCTATTCAATGATGCCTTTTGGAGCAGCGAACGGGTCACCGATGCCATGGAGAAAATGACCAACCTTCGACGGCTGATTCTCCAGGATGATGATATTGAGTCACATCTCTTACATAACATCTGCCACAAGCTGGTGAATCTGGAAGAGCTGCACCTATTGAAAATGCGTGACCTACCCACTCCTAATCAGCTCTGGGACATGGTAGCCGCGTGCCCTTCCCTCCAAATCCTTAACTTGTCGTCCACCAAGCTGTGCCAGCAGTTCATCGAACCGAGTACTTCATACATGTCGCGAGTTTTAGTTCAACGCAATAAACCATTAACACTTCATCTCCACAACACCGGACTGGACCCAAAAAGGGTAAATAATTTATTGTTAATATTGCCCAATAATTGCATTATTTACATTTCATTTCAGGTACTACCCGCTATGCAGCATCCAAATCTGATTATTTCTTTTGAGCCAATCAAATTGGATGTTTGGAGTTCACGTTTTGTAGAAATTGATTTCCATAGTAATATTTAAGGGGGTTCATTATTACAAACAACATTCGAATAAATACAGCAGGGCACAATCTGTAACAATTTAATGTCCAAGTTGTTAATACCTAATAAAAATGTTATTACAAAATTTATTTTTTTTTTTTTTGGATTTTATTCTAAGTGATTGCCTACTGAATAATTATTAACACAAACTCAGGTGCTTATGGAATGAGGTGGTTTTATGGTGCCCTGAGGTTCAATTATTTGAATGCTAGAGCAATCGAACACCATGCATAAATCAGGAAACTCTAATTCGGCAGTAAATAAACAAATTCAATTGCATTTGCAGCTCGGTTTCAATATTGGCTGGAGCCAGAGCTAGATATTTGTAATTCATTTGCTGCTCCCAAATGGATAGAATTTATGAGGTCGGTATATTGGATGGACGAGTCTAATGGCATTTAACCCCCTGTGAGACGGAAGCGTGGACCATTCCCATATTCACTGTAACCTTTATTAATTTGTAGTTTAAAAATCAAACATACGGTTGAAGTTTCTCAAAATGTAGACTTTATTTGATCGTACCCCGAATCACGTTAAGTTAATGTATGCAGTATGCATTTTTCCATAGACACAACAATTGGTAAATATATATGCAAGTAGAGTTCTTCTTTAGGTATATGTTTATATATATTTGAATCGCTTTAATACGTGTGTTATGTTAACATATATTTACAATACTTAAAAGTCGCTTGCAGCGATTTAATCGGTACGCGAAAGAGAATTTGGCTATTGATAAAATAAAGTTTCAGTATCGTTGGGTTCTATTTGGCTAATTGGGGGCCAAAAGTGGTGTAAATGTCAGTGTGTTTTTCAGGTTTTGTGTTCGTGTAGGACATACCTAGTTAAAGATTTTTTGCGCGAATTTGTTTACACTTGAATATATTATGTTTTAGATATTTATTTAAATTGATGCTGTTTCTTTAAATGTACGTTTTTTCCTTCCTTTCCCTATTTTGCGGGAACCTAAGACGAATCGTAAAAATTGTATTAAACGGAGGCGGAAATGTGCAAAAGTATCTAAAAGATTTTCCTTTGGAGCAACAGTTTAACATATTTATTTGGGCCGTAGCTTTTGTTAAATATACTTTTGATATCTGCTAAGTATTCATTTGTATTCATATTTCGGTAATAGATGAAGACAGATCCATAATAAATACAATATATATACGTTTATATTTATGTACAATGCATAACAAACAAACCAACATAATGCAAATGATAGATCCATAAGAGAGATCAAGTATGGGTCATTTGTGAGTCGAGAAGTGGAAACTCGTCCATTACGTCCGCAGGATTCGCTGTCCGGACACGTTCAGCCAAGGTTTGCGACTTAGACGTCGGTTTCGGAGCGCCGCCTTCGTCCAGGTCCACCGGGAAAGTTGGCTGCAGCGAGTCCCATGCGATGTTTCGCCTCCTGTGTTCCCGAATATCCGCGGGCCAGGCCAAAGTCCACAGTTCGCTTTGAGCTGCGTAGCCATTAAAAACAAGTTTAAAAAATATTACTCATACGAAGTTTATTTACTTAAGTAAATTGGCTAATGAACATTATAATAATTCTCAATTAGAAACTTACTTCTCCAAATCGTTACGAGCCCGTATTATGGTGCGTCCGAAGCGAGTCATCAATTCCATCAGAAGGTCGTCGGGCACTTCTTCCAGTTCGTTGTAGCCACCGCCATAACCCCCGCCATTGGATTGACTGTTTGGGAGTCATCGGAATGGAAAATTAGAGTTTGGTTTTGTTTTTTTTTCTCCAAAGTATTTAGTATTTTGGCATTTAGGGTATCGCGGCTCAGCAGGATATCTAATTACTTTGGCTCTGTTAAATTTGACATTCGCCTGGATCCTGGTTTAAAATTATTCCATTTGCATGGAAACCCAATTATTCGTTAATGCCCAAATGTTTTGGCATTTTCCATTCGAGCAATTGCTAATTAGTTGTACTGGGACCAATGAATTTTTAATAGTGGCTTTCAACTTGGGAGAATACACTTTTATACAGACTCTGGGTCTTTAAAATTCAACATGAGCTGCCCAAGTGGGTGCTCAATTTTATCATTTTGCTGCAATATTCTGTCAACGTTTACATTTTATTAATTAAAAATTGTGTCTTGCCAGCACCCAGCAGCGACTCTTTAAATTTGCAAACGCGCTGACACTCGAAAGTGTGAAAAGCCTCCCCCGGACCGAGTGTCTATATTCATCTCCCTACATGGCTAACATTCGGTCTAAACCAACTTTGACTGGCAGTCAGTGGGGTAATTGCTTTTTGGCACATATTTTTATTCCAAATTTTTTGGTTTTCACAGCCAAAGTGCCAGAAATTAATTAGGTTATGTTCTTCTGTATGTGTCTAACCGAAATTGGAAAGGATGTGGTGCAGAGTGGGTGGAGGTTTGGGTAGGGGAGCTGGGATTTGGTACAACTACCTGGGCATGGGAGCCGAGTCAACGCTCGAGATGGCCAAGAGACAGAAGAGCAGGAAGGCCAAGGCGAAGCAAGCACATCTGTTTGTCATCATTATGCGGCTGTCTCCTGAAAGAGTTTAAATAGAATTCTTATAAATAAAGGGATTCAGACACTGTAATTGAATATCTTTTAAACTTATTATAAATTTAATAATATTTATAAATTAAATAGTAACTTTTCTTTATATATCAAACACTTTATGAAAAGAGAATATATTATATTTTAGAAAATTGTCTGTTTATCAAATCCGGTTAACATTTTTCCAAGTGCTTGCATAAATATTCAAAAAGCCAAGCAGCTTAGGCGGCTTTGGGTCAACATCAATCAGGCACAATTTAAAATCGATTGCCGGCGCTGGGTTGAGTTCCAGGTTTCAACGGAAGTCGGGAGTAGACCAGGTTTTCCATTAAGTGATTCATTAACTGCTCAACGTAGGAGGGGTTGCGCCTCCTGGCCCATCACTGGACAATCTTTCCGTTTTTCCTTCCCGCCCGGATCCATCCATTTACCGACAGCAAGTCATTTGCCTTGCCAACTTGCAAACAGGGGCAATATGACCTGTTGTCCTCGTTCCCCCAGCTCGAGTCCTTTTTGCATTGCTCAACTGCACTTCCACTTCCTGTCACCGTATACGGACTTCCCTCTAAATACTACCCGTGCTGCCGAATGGTGTTGTCACTCTACTGTTTACAATTGCAAAAGTTTCACCAGCCCGGGACAATTCTCTGACATCATCGCATTCGCATTGGCCCACCGGTTATCCTTTGACACCCGGGTACACCCGGGTCCGCCCGGAGACCTCTTGACAGCTACTGACACGCATCATTGCCCATGCAACAGGCCGGACAAATGAATTGGCTCCCCACGCCCGATGGCGTCTGTCATTGCCTTCATGGAACACTTCCCCTCCATGGCATTTGAATCTCTTTTGGATCATTTCCATTTGGCAGAGTCAACATTTGCCATGTTGGCAGCAGAGGGTTTGTGGATTACCGGACGACACAGTTGGATAGCCACAAGTTTCAATAAATCAACAACAAAAGGAAGTGTAGGTGTTAAAAGGCATTTACTATCCTTTAGGTGTCTCGTTTTAGATATTGACCTTACAAAAATATGGCATCGTAAAATTTTGTGTGAATCATGAATATTGACACTGATAGCACTTGAAACCTCTTCTATTTCCAATGTTATTTTTGATAAGATTGTTACACCAAAACAATTTGGTCATAATTTCAAGGTACTTGTTGCTTTATTAACCGTTAATCACAGATTTTACAATTATGCGACTGGGGCAAAGCCAATGCGGTTGTTGCCCAAATCGAACTCGGTGTAGTACTGGCCGATGAAGACATCACCCAGAATCCAGAAGTCGGTGCCCATGTACTCGAAGGAGGACATGCAGTTGCCGTCCGACTGAATGATGTAGGCAGAGGGGCTCAGGGCGAAGTTTGAACCACCAATGTTGAAGGTCACGTCGGGCAGGGAGCTCATGATGGAGCAGTCTATGTAACCATCTTCTCCCACATTCAGGAGCTCGGACAGAGTGATGTAGGCATCGTAGGGAGCCACGATCAGGGAGGTGCCAGTATCGGCGATGGCCTGGCAGTCCTCGCACAGGGTATATCCGTCAAAAGAGGCTCCGGCCATGGTAAACTGCCAGTAGCCTTGCTCGGAGATGGGCACATAGGTCAGCTCGCCGGAGTAAAGGGAGGAGTCGGATCCGCCGAAGATGAGCTCGCCACCCTGGCTGGAGGTGCCGTCGCGGGCAAGGTAAAAGGAGAACACAGAGCTGTCGACCAGGCCCTGGGACACCATGTTGTAGAAGACAGGGGTCACGCTGTCGACGGCGAGGGACTCGTAGGCCATGCCCAGAATACCGTCGAAGTTGGCATTGTTGAAGTTGGTGCCCGGCTCGCTAGTGGACTCGGCAAAGGTTTGGCTCTTGACGGTCAGGCCGTTTACATCAACGGTGTCCTGAGAAAGGTAGCCGGTGAGGCTGCCAGTTCCGTACTGGATGGAGAAGCTCTCACCGTTGGCCACGTAGGTAGAGCTGGCACTGGAGTCGTACTGGCTGTGGGTCTCGCAGGCGTCGCTGGTGCAGGTGTTTGAGGGCACCCACAGGTTGGAGGATCCCGAGTCGAACAGCACCTTGAAGCTCTGAGCCGGAGTGCCGATGGAGATGGCGCCGTAGTAGGCCATGTTCAGCGAGTTGGCCAGTTCCTCCTCATTTACTCCACGCAGAGTGGGTAGCTGGTACTTGATGCGAAGGTAGGACTTCTCGGCCAGCACATTCTGGCGGGTCTTAACGAAGTTCTCCTCCTTGAGGATCGGCACGCGATGCAGCTCAGCACTGGCCAGTGCCACCAGCACTGCAATCAGGGCAAGGGACTTCAGCATTCTCTTCACTTTGTTTATTGTCTACTCGAGTTCGACTGACTGCCGATCGGAGGACTGCCTCTAATTTATAGCACTTGCCATCAATCACAGCCCAAATTGCCATTTGATAAGATTTATTTAGACCCTACGCCTCCAGCTACTTGAGGGTTAAGCGACTAATATCAGCAATTCCTTATCAATCGATAATTATAATCTACCACCCAATAGGTGGGACGACCCAGCATAAGATTAAATAGCTTTTCAGGTGTGCCTTATGAGATATTTCGGCCATCTTATAGATAATTGTGTTCTTGAGAACTCCATTCCATTTACGCAGTTGGACTTTTGATTTTTAATCATAGTTTCTTTTTTATAATATTAAGTTAATCTAATTTGAATATAAGTCTCTGAGAAAAACCGGTTTGTTGAATTGATAACCGTAAGTAATCGGTTTTAATAAGGCTTTAGGTTATTGGCTTTACTTCAAGTACTAGCAGGAGTACTAGCAGATACTCCCAATAAGTTATAATTTATTGATTAAACAATGTTTTTATTTAGAATCTACTTGATTGTGGGAACTTTGAAATCTTCACCTTAATAGTCCAATTTCTTTTCAATTGATTAATTTAAGAAATTACGATTTTAATTGGCTTTAATCAAAAGGAAACACTTCCATTCAAGCTCAACTGACCACAAAGAATTCCATTCCAATCAAATGCTTACATTTGAGCTTTGCCATCAACGACTTTCTCGGTCGTATAAAAATATATTTTTTTTTTACCAGATAAAAGCCGAAGCTGGTCCCGCAATGGCCCTCATTTCGTGCTGAAATCCTTATTGAAATCAGATTTAAAATCAAATAAAATGCTTCTTCAATTGGCGCAAGGAAGGACAATGGAGATTCATGTGTGCGATTGAGGTTTACTACCAACCAGCTAGCCAGCAGCCCAGCAAAGAAGCGGTTTGCTTGACCATGTGTGGTTTTGTGGCTTTTTTGTGGCGTTTTTGTGGGTGGTGGTCGGCCACAGGTTAATTGTGAAGCTTGTGGGGATCCGCTTATCGCCGGGTGCTAGGACCACTCAGACAGACAGAGCCGGACCAGGACCAGGACTAGGGCGAGGACGAGAACAAATGCGTTGCGCACTTCTGGACCAAATAAAGTAATCAACGGATTTTACGCAGCGTTGAGCAATTTCGGTTAGCATTCCAGTTGCTTGCTGGGCACACGGGGCGTATGATTACCGCCGACTGTGTTTGCGGTGACATTTCATGTGCAATTATTAGGCTTCTGAAATGCCATCCATTCGTTCTCGATGCGCCTGGACTGGCCGTTTATCAATCATTTTTGATTTATGGGCCCGTGCGAGTGGATTGAAGTGGAGCTGATTGCGGTCCGTAAATACAATACATAAATAAAGTATACGCCCCCGGGGTGATCAGCCAACTAACCGAACACCAAACCGAGTGACCACACACTCAAATGAATTTCAATTTATTTTTTTTATTATTTATCCAGCTTGGTCATCGATGGCTTAAAGGCTTAGTCCGAGATGCAAATAGTATTTAACAAAAAATAATCAGCAAATAATATATCCCATGGACAAACAATGACCGAAATAGTAATCAGGAAAGAAGTCAAATAAAAAGTTGGTATAAAATATCTCCGTTTCGGTCACTGAACACATTCGCCTTCGGGTCACTGCCGATTGGTTAGGGATATCTTTCCTCGTCCACCCACTACTTTTTGCATTGATTCCATTTTCACAGCTTGCTTAAGATCCGATGCACTCACTCGAGTTTAATGCACTTTCGCGACGCAGTCAGTCAAGTGTCAGACGATTAATCGAGTAAAATATTGGAGTATGAAATATTGAAAGTTTAAGCAAGAATTTAGAAAAACCAAACATGATAATACTATCATGGAAAGTTCCTATCTCTCTCTCAAATATACATTGAACAAGTTAAAGCTGTTTAATTCTGGAACTGCAAAGTTATAACTTCAGCAAAAGCCTTAAAAACACACCAGTCCCTTTTGTTTACCAATCAAACAAAGCTCTCAAAACACTCAAGTGATAGTATCTTTAAACAGAACAGAAACACACAACAGCAAAGAGATGAGCACCAATCAAATGTTGATTACATAATCAGGAATTTGAGCGAAATCCTGTCGAATATGAACCCATCTCAAGAGAAAGTCCAACATTGAAATCGCATCAAATTAAATTGGTAACACGCTTAGCCACAGAATTTTGACCAAAGAGAGACTAGCAGTGCCTTACCCAAATCAAGAGCTGCCTAGTCAGCACAGACATTTGTCTAATGAGATCCTGGAGGTCTCATCCTGCTTTCCAACTCACCTGCCCATCAAGGCAACCACTTTCACCTTGGTCAAGTGGCATTGTCGCCCCGTTAACTTTGGCAAGCCAACTGGCCAGGGAATAAAAGTGCGTGAGGGGGATATGGGTGCAGCCTGGTCCAGAGTGTAACACGAGGGTCAGACATTGAAATTGCATTGCGTTGATTATGGGCAACACTAAGACACCCACTTCCACACACACTCAGTCACCTCCTGGTGGACCAAAGTCATTGCTCCTGGCTTTTGTGGGTCGCCTGGTGGCCCGCTGCGTTAGTAACTGAAAACGTACTTAGGATTGGTGGCCGGGGGGGATGGGCTGGGTCGGGTGGATCTGGGCACACGACTCTGGAAATTGAATTTAGGTCATTCAATCCCAATGCCAGGGCTAAGGATCTTAGCCTATTTTCTGAGCATCAACAATCACAAATATCTAACACGAGTTGGTTTAATCCCCATGATTTACTTCTCTGGAGTATTTGCTTCAAGTGGGTCTTAAATTTCAACAAAAGAGCTTGTAAAGATGTATTTTGATAATTTAAATGCCTATTGTTATAGAGCCTCAAGGAATAAATAAGAAAAAACACAAAACAAGTTTTAAATCACGCAATATAATCCTTTTTTTTAAATTATTCAGCGAAAAGGAGAAAAAGAATTTCATAACAAATGAAGAGAAAGAAATGTTGGTATTGTATATTCTATTACTATTTCCATTAATTAATTAGCTTCTAACGAATATATTCTCATTTATTCACCAAAGCCAAGTAAAAGGACCTCACAACAATTATGGGAAATTATATCCAGGGAAATTTAATGCAACTAAAGTGGGTAGTTGCATTAAATTTTCATATACCGAATGAAAATTGCGTATACGCACGGCACGATGCGATGGTCGAGGGGTTGCCTGGAGATCCCGAAAAGGTCAGGGGAAAAGAAAACCTCTCCTGCCGTGTTGTAATTGGATGCTTATTGAATTAGTGACAAAGTCATGGGATTGAGCAGGGGATTCTGCGGTGTCCGGACGCTGGGGAGCAATCGAGGGATGGACGGAGCTGGCCGTGGCTGGCCAGGAAGACAACCCGCCGAGTTTCTAGCTGCCATTTTAGATATTCATCAAATTATTCCGTTTGTCAAATTAAGCAAACAAGACCCACGCAGCCGGAGACGGCAGAAGACAGAAGATTGATTTGGATTTGTGTTGGCAGACATTTGATTTGGCCTGATTTCGGATGAGCGTGTCCTGTATCCTTGCGGTTTTCTCGGCTTTCTCGGTTTGTGCGGTTTGTGTGGTTGCGATGCTATCTCAACTGATTACTTGACCAAAGCCACTGAGTCTAAGCCGGCTAAATGTCCACAAGGTGGCCAAACAATTCCGACAATGTCAAGTGCTGCCACTCCGCCTCCTGGCCATGGCCTGACTAATGGAAACTGTTTCCATAATAAGCCAAAAACATGACCACGCCACTTAACTTTTAGATGGTCGGGGAAAAAATTTACTTTTCATGTTGGTAATTTCCAACTTTCGCCACTCCATCCCAACCTAAATGGTTCATCTGTCTGGAAGTGTGGGGAAACTTCGCACCTTTGCTATCGATTAGAATCGGGTTTTAATCCAGGAGATATCAATAAGTCAGTAACTTGACGCCTTCAAGTGTCCAATGAAATGTTACGAGGCAAATAATTTGAGTTAATCAAAACAAATCAATAGGTTTTGCCGATTAGATTTGCCTATGACTGGAGCAGGGTTATGCCCACTCGCAAAAACATGCGATTAAGAAACACTTTTAATTCTATATGTATTTGTGGCGAAATGAATTTTGTCATCAAAAGATTATTTACAAATCTGTGATGAAACTGATAATAAGTGATTACATCTATTGAAAAAAACACTAAAACTATCTTTAAAACTTGATTAAAAATGCCTCCCTTGAAGTAGCTTCATAAAAATTTTGATGGCCTAAAGGCGCCTTCAAAAACATTTTTGAAAGGTCACGTAGCAAAGCACTAGTAATTATAACGATATTACCACTAATGGTTATGTACCATTAAAAAAAGTGAAAGAAAACTTTCGTTAGTTCCTCCTGGGAGGAAAACTTTGTGGCAAAGTTCAGAGACATGAAGCAGAGACAACATCGTTGCCTCTGATGCGGATAACCGAGCATTTCTCGGATGCCAAAACAATGTAAAAATTGTTGACCCAACAACTAGGGTTGGGGAAGGGGCGGATCGGGGCGTGGCAAGGTGCCACACATAAAGACAATGAGGTGGAAAAGGCGAACGAAAGGTGGGCCGCGACGAGGTGGAACATTTAACTTGCGGAGGCTAAAAGCATTGCCCACAAGAACCGACAGGAGAATATCCTCCTGGGAGTTGCCACGCGAGCTCCTCCTTCGGATGGTTAAGGACCGGAATGGGGATGAGGATAAGACAAAGTCCCTCAGACCCTGCTCCTTTGGGCCGGGCACTCTTTACATTTACTTAAAAATTCATTGCGACCCAAGGAATTCTTTTATTTTTGTTGCGTTCTGGCCTGAATCTTTAAAATTGATGAAAAATTATGCCGAAAATGTCGGCAACAGATTAAAATAATTGCACTCAAGTAGAGCGCTATGGTGCAGGTATGGGGCAGTTGGCGGTTTGAAGTTTGAGTCGGGTTGGATTCTGGATGGGGTTTATGTGGGCGATGGTGGATGGTCGGGTCGGGCTTTTGGTTGGCTAACAACTGAACAAGCCACAAATTATGCCGGCAACAGGTTTGGAGCCAAATGGGAATTTGGTGTTAAACAAATGTTTTTATACTTTTGCATTTCTGTATTCAAACTGTGGGAATTTGCGAATTAGCCTCCGGTGATTCAGAGTTGTTAAGTTGAGCCATTTTTTGTTTCCTTTTCGGAAATTCGATACATATTTTAACTCTTTGATGAGTTTTCGTTGTTTGGCATGAGCCTTGATTTTAAAGAACGGAAATTCTGACCATTTTTCATTTTATACAGAGTTCGTGTTGCAGAATACAATGGATAATGTTTTTTAATCCGCTTTGTAGTATTTGATATTTGCATTAACTGCTTTTGTTTCATTTTCTCAGATTATTGTATAAAACTGAATAATCTATCATTCTCGTAATTTTATTTATTAAATACATTTATATAGTTATTTATAACATAAGGACTTGTCACCACTTTTAGGTTTACAAAAATAATTGCCTACTTTTATGGGCTTTCGAGAAGATTCATTAATATTTTATAGTTTGTTTGTGAAAAAAGAACGAAAGTAAACCAAGCATCTTCATCTCTCAAAAGAAAATATTAGCTTTGAATCTAAGAAGTTGCAAAAATTCTTTTCGCACTTTGTAAAAGTTACAGCTCATAAGAGCCACCACGTAACTTATGCCACCACATCTTATGAAGATGTGAGCCCAGAGCAGAGTGCGTCACAAGAGTGGCAAAATATTCAAATGTAACGAAGACCCCCAACTATGCTTTGGGGAATCACAAAATAAAAAACGAAACAAGCAAAAAATCGTATTGTTCATGGCAAAAGTGGGAAACTTGTGGCAAAGTTTTGTTAAATACTTTGCAGCGGCAGAAAGTCGAGAGCCATCCGCAAATCCAAATCCCCAGGCCCGTCGTCATCATGTGCACCAGTTGTCGACATATCGATGTCAGTGGTGTTGTTCTTGGTCCTCCGTCACTTTCCCTTGATTGCATTGTCAGGTTGGCAAGGGCCAGGGGGTTTGGCATCCTCCCAGTACCCTGTTCCCCGATCCCAGCTTCCTGCTTCCTGCTCCCTGCTCCCATCCAGCCACACACAAATTCCATCTCTCTATTTGCTGGCTGATAAACTGCCAGTTGGAATGACGTCTGTTTGTTTGTTTATGTTTTATGAACATTGTTGCCACAACTTTTGCTGAACACAAACCGAACGACCTGCTCCACACCCACTAGCCCGCCGATGGCTTTTATTTTGCATTGAATTTCTGTTTGCCAGTTTCGAGCGAAATGTAAATGTTTCTCCTCGATAAAACAAAGCTTTGCTTTGAGCTCGCACTTTGCTAGTTTTATTTACAAAGTATAAGTATCTTTAATTGCCTTCGGAGTTACTCTACTTCAGCTACGGCAATTTCAAACGTATTCCAAATTAAATTTTGCATCCGCTGATACGAAATTGCTTCTTGGGATCAATTTCATTGAACCGGAAAAGTAAACAAGAAAGTGCACACATTTAGCCCCAAGCAAGGTGGGACATTTAATCTGATTATGCAACAGATGAATCACCCTAAGTTCCGCTCGAGTATTCCACAGCCTTTGATTCGGGCAGCACAAAAAAGATTTTATTTGCTTTTATTTATTAAAAAACTTTTTTTTATCATTTTTTAAAAGGTAATTCCTTGAATATTTGCGTTGGAGCGAGGACACTTTTCTTAAGACTTCGGGATAGTCGGGATTTCTTTCGCTTCCAGCTGAGATGGAGAAGAGTATTTCATTTAAATGCCGACCATAAATGTTCAAATATTTTTTAAAGCGAATTTATTATAAAATGCAAACTTTGTCGGGCAAACAATTCAGGGGCACCGACGGCAGGACAATATCAGGACGGAGGTGACGGGGGCCATAAGCAAACACGATGGAGGACGAGCACACATAAATACTCCCATTGAAAGGCGCCGCACGGGAGCATCCTTTTGAGGAGTAGAAGTGGGGGAGCCGGGACGAGTGCATGTCTTATCGCTGGGGTATTTCGACTCACGTGGCAGCATGAACTGGGAATGCTTAAGAAAAATGCAACATAAAATACTTTTTGAATGTGAATAAATATTTGGCAGGAGTATGGGGAAATACCATCAAAGTGTGGCTCATAGAGCAGATGGGACCCCCAGTTTATGGAGATGCAAATGGAAATGGAGAGTGAAAATTTATATGTTTCAGGGGTTAGCCTTTGCCACGACCGAATTCATCAGCCATGAAAACCCGAGTATCAAAAACGAATCAAATGAAGTGAAGAATTACCTGACAGAGAAGCTTGTACATAAAAAATGTTACCCAAATTTAAACCAACATAAAATAAATATAAATGTGAAACATTTTTTATCTTTTTCGAGTGTAAACAATAAATTAAAACATATTCTAGGTATTGACTCTTGCTTTCGTTCTGCAAAAAGTTTTAATGATTGGTTAAGTCCATTAATTGCTTTCTCCTCATAGTCAATAAATTTCCACTTCATTTGACTTTAACACCTCTGGAAGAATTTTATGAATTTATGAATTCATAAACTCGCCTAATTTGAGGCGTAAACATTTCTGGACCGAGAATCGTGCCCAATTAAATTCATTCAGTTCCTGAGCCAGCGTTTGGGGAAGATAAAACTGAAAAATTATGGGAAAATGTCCCTCATGATGCGATACAGAAATCAGCCTGAGAATGACTACAATCTAATGGTTCTTAAATTTTGCAGTAAAACTGAAAAACAGAAAAACACACAGCAGCAATTTGAGACCCCGAGCGTGGCAAGCATCCAAATTCCGGCTGCAATTGTCCCTGGTTTTGTTTGCTTTGAGTTTGCCTTGGGGCTTGTTAATTTTGTTGGGGGTTTCGCCGCAGCTCTTCGGTTATTAGCATGCATATGTGAGATGGGACAAAGTTCTGGAGCTCCACCAGACCTCCAGAAGTAAACACTGGCTAAACAATTTAATTAATAAAAATATGCAAATTTAATTACTAACGATGGAACAAAGGGACTCCTGTGGGGAAGCTTGTTAAGAAACATTTTGGCCAAAAGTTTTCTAAGCCATTCCTACACTTTATTTTTATATTTTCTAGCTTAACCCTTTTCGGGAGGTTCTCTACTTAAGGGGTTCTCTACTTTTTTATTCTTTTGGCTAAGCACTTATTAATTGTTACTCAAATGGGGTTACGTCCTATATTCTAATATGAATTAATTGAAAAAGAAAAGTTTCCACCTCGAAATTCTTTAACAGACCGGAAGATAAAAAGAAAAAGCAGGACAAAGTGAAAATAAAGTGAAACCAAATCCGAAGACCCAAATCAACTGCCCACTTTCAGTCTGTGTCTCTTATGTCTTCTTTGAGGTTGTTGTTTCCAGTTTGTAAATTTAAAGAAAACAGCAGTCGAACATTTTACAAAAACAGCCCTAGGACAGAGCATTAAATTAAGTAGTTTCAACGCCTTGATTGTCTTGATTTGGATTTCATCCACCTGCCTCGCCATGGCGGCTTTAAGCCCAAGAAAGTAGGCAATAAAAATTCTTTTCATGAAGAATTTAGTAGGGAACAAAGTAAAATCTCCGGAAAGAGAAAGAGATTACTGAAGAATCCTGAACTTTAAAAAATTTAAATAGCCACCATTAAGATTTAAAAAATAAACATGAATGCATAAAGCCGCAATTAAAGCCGATCCGGAAAGAGCTATCTCTTGTCCCACTCGAATATACAAACTATTTAAAAGTTTATACAAAACAGGTGCATAAAAAAGAAGGCTTAATAGTTTTTTCCCATTTTTTTCATTGGCTTAACAGGGGACACTGTGCAAAGCAATCTCACGTTTAATCTTGCCACGGCTAAGCGGATTGTGTGCTGCACCACACTTAAATGCATTTTTAATTTTCATTATTTTCCTTTTTTATTTATGATCTACATTTTTCCATTACAGGCTTCCTTGTGATAACTAAATAATTCAAATTTCATTGCTCATTTATTAAACATGGGCCATATTCTTGGGAGAGCACACTTTAAGTTTTGATGGAAACCATTCATTCGCTTCACTGAACCGATGAGCATCTTTTTGGCAATAAAATTGTTGATTTTGATTCTGGCAAAATAACTTCAATTGGGAATATTAAACTAACGATGTTTCGGAACTTTTGGTTAAAACTTTCAATTGGCTTGAAGCCTTAAAAAGGCAACAAAAAAGGTACAGCTTTCCATAAAATGCTGAAAACTATGAGGTTTCTGCAATATAAGAGGAAACTAAAGCTCTAAATGATTGCGATAATCCAAAGGACGAAGAAGTAATAAAGCCGAAAGGCCAACTTCAATTTCCCAGTTTAAAGTAGAAGATTTTACCAGATATGTTGCAGAACAAGAAAAAGGTCGCCTAGGCCGAAAGCCAAGAGCGAACCCGGCCAAGAAGGACAAAAGCGAAGCAACAAATGTCCTGGGCTCAGCACACATCATCGACCCTTCGCAACGGCAAGTCGTGGTCCATGTTGACTTTATGGCTTAGGCCGGCTAAGAAGCAATTTCCAAAAGGCCAGCTAAGGGCGTTTACAGCATTATAAACATATGAAATTTTGAGCCATAAAAACATAATTAAGTAGAGCTTGGATCCTGAAGATTGAGACAAGTTTGGACAGGATTTTCTTCACACGCGTGTTTGATCTTTTAATGCTTCGAAGTTATTTAATTAAGAAACTAAATGTTTTTATGTAACGAAATTAATCTTAGTACGTTTAAAGTTTGACTTATTTTCATGTTACTATCTAAGTGTACTTTCGATCTAAATCCTGCGGCGTTTTACCGACGGCTTGGGCAAAAATTGTACTCCAATTATGTTTATGAAAAGACTATTTTAAAAAAGGTTTCAAGTAAAATATTCTAGAAAGAGTTTTTAAGGACATAAAGATAGAAAGTTTAAGATTTAAGGCGAAAAACATTTAAAAACGATAAAGTTTTGTTAAAAAACACAACTCAAATATTTATTTCGATAACATTGTAAAGCTCAAAATTCTACTATCGAAAAACTAAAAATAAAGTTTTAATAGTTTTAAATCACAACTTTTAATACATTTTTATAAGAAATATACATCGTAAAAATACTTTTTAATAAACTTTCGTATTGAGACAATATCTATTCTGTTTTATTCTAGAATTACGCAAATTTACAACTCACCTGTATCCTTTTCACAAAACGACACAAGCACTTTCTATTCAAGTGACAAATTAAAGCTCAAATATTATTTGAGAAACAACACTGGAAAATACACAGAAACAAAGTTCAAAAACGATTTTTCAGAATTTGGAAAACTAATTGAAAATTTCTGTATTAACCGTTACTGCTGCTGATGTCTCTGGCTCTGGGAGGATCTGGTTCTGTTTTGGCTTCAAGTGACTGCCCCGTTTTAAGACTGAAACGTAAGTGAAATCGGCAGCAAAAGGAGACCGCGATTTATACGAGGCGAGGATACGAAAGATTTCAACGCGTTCAGGTGGGAGCCGAAAGCCGAGCGCCAAACCAGGAGGCCGAAGTCCGGCCAACGAGGGACTCCCGCCCACAATATCATACACAGTGGGTTGTTGCTTTTTTTGTTGGCTTATTGTGGGGCGATTGTGCGCAGTCATTGGGAGTTGGTGGTGCTGGGTAGCCAGAGCCAACTTTCGCAATACGCAACACGTGGCCAAAGGGCAACGCCAATCAGTTGGAACGTTTTAGCCTATCACTTTAATTATCAACAATTACGCACAATTATCAAAATATTGTATTTATCTGGTGTCCATCGATCATTTTATCAGCATCGGTCTAATCAGCATCAGATTATTTTCAATTAGTTGCCCAGTTCAGGCTTACCATTGCTATGGTGGCTATGCATTTAGCAGCCGTCAGTTGCCAATCCAATATATCGTATAAATCCCCCCAATATACTAGACGGTTATTAATTCTTTTGGCATTATCTCATTATCTAACCATTTTTAGGGTCCCGGGATTCGCTGTGACTAACCGACTAACCACGGAGATTACCAGCCACAAATTATGTGCATATTTTCGCCAATTCACAATTAGTTGCCTATCAAAGATCACACACCAAAATAACCGGATGATGAAATATCAGGAGAGATAAGAAACATTATATCATGATGAAACGAAAGGTATGCTTTAATGTTTATTATTGATTTCCGCTGGGATAAAACCATTAAAGCTTCTTTTCTATTTAAAAAGAGACGGTTTTTTTTGTTCAAAAACACATTTTTCAGCAAATACTGGGTTTTTGTGGGTTTCCTTCATTAAACCCTTCCATTTATAAGCCTACAAACTTTATATAACATTTTTTATTATACTGCTATGTTAATAAAATATTCTAAAATGTTAAAATGTATAGCATAATATTTAAATTAAGCTGCGAATTCTGGAACTGTTCCCTTTTTAGCCTGAATTGTGGAAAAGTTAGCGGAAATGGGGAAAGGCCAATTGCGTATTTAGGAAAAATCCATAGTACTTCTGTCCAAACCCACATATGAGGGTCTTTTATCTACCCATTCGTATGAGTTTTATGGCCGTAGCAGCTAAACGCGGCTAATGATAATATGGAATGATAAAAGCTTTACAATGTTTTTGTTGTTGCCAGCGACGTGTCCGGCTAGGATTTGGTTTTTGTTTTATTTCTGTTGGCGGTTTGCATGAAACGTGATTCTAATCTCTTGGGCCCCGACCTTGCCCACACAAAAAAGCTCCATGGCCGTACAAAAGGATCTCAAATCGAATGAAACAAGACAGGCAACTGTCAAAGTTCCTGCGAGCCGTGTGATTTGACCAAACCATAAAACTAATTAGCAGGAATTATGCAAGCCATAGGCCATTTTGGTCAACCCCAAACCCTCACGACCCTCATACATAATTCGTCAGAGACATCAAAGAAATTGCATTTTGCTGTACTCCCTCAGGATTCTTGGGAATCAGACTGATTTATGAAACTATATAGAAAATACGCGTGCATATAAATCGGTTCTTATGAACATTGAAATTGACGTTGTTGTGTGTGGCATGTTGCAACTTCCCGCTGAGCGGAGTCGGCGAGGGGCAAATGCATATTTGGGTTTTATGGCCACAAAGGATACCACGAAGGGTTGTTGGCATCCACTTTGAGCTGCCAGCTTTCCGCGGACAAACATTGAAACAATCTGGAAAAGGCATTCATATGCAATGACCATAAGGCTTCATGCCTGATTTCAGGATATGCATATGTAAAAGGACAGCATGTGAATATTCAATCGACATGCTTACAAACCATTGGGCGAAAATTGATTTTTAAAATTGTTGTGCATTCACTGATTTGCATATCACACTTTTATAGTTTTTATTGTCAGTTATGGATATTTTTCCCACAATTTAACTAATAGGGCAAATCGAATTTGAGTGATTACTTTAAAATCTTACCTCACACACAGTATGTTTATTCAAGTATCTAGTTAAAAGGCAGCAAACTTCCAAGACAATCCTTTACCCAAGGATCTTCAAGCACCTCAAAGAAAATGATCCAATTCCAATAATACATTTTTTACATACTTAAAAATTGCAAAAAGACGATAATCAAAATGAATTCTTAAAACATTCGTTTATTGCTTAAAACTGTTGTAAAAATTGGAAACAGGGTTTCAGTATATATGGTTTGCAAATCTCCGAATAAACCTACAACTTAAGGGAAATAAAGTGTACGCGAGCATGATTACTCATCGTCATCGTCTTCATCATCGTCATCGTCATCTTCGTCCTCCTCGTCGTCGTCGTCATCGTCCTCATCATCATCATCATCGTCCTCTCCCTCGATGTCATCGTCATCCTCACCGTCTTCATCCTCCCCACTCTCGCCCACACTCTCCTCCTCGTCATCCTCCTCAGCGTCACCCTCCTCGGACTCAAGCTCAGCCTTCGAACTCTCGCTGGCCGCCTCCTTGCGGGCCTTCTTAGTGGGCACAGCCGCGTCCTCGCCGTCGTTATCCTTGGCCTCAGCATCAGCGGCCAGAAGCGCCTCCTTCTTCTTACGCAGCTCTGCTTTGTGCTTCACCTGCTGCTCGGAGAGTTTAATAAACTCAGCATCCTTGGTCATCGCGAAGCGAGACAACACCTCGTTAGCCTGCTTCTTCAGCTTAAGCATGCGCTGCTCCCGCGGTCCCACCACATACGGAGTCTCGGCTGGCGGAGCACACAGACTGACGTACAGCGGAAGGGCCGATGTACCCACAATATCGATCTTGATGTACAGCGAGCGAATATTGGCCAGACCTCCGGGAAGGGTCTGCTGCAATTGCTTGCTCACCAGCAGAATGTTCTCTGTTAGCTGCTCGGCGCTGTGCTCGTGGTTGCCCACCGGAATGGAAGTCAGATCGCCCTTGGCCAGCTGCCGGAAGGCTGTGCGGTTGAGCGCCCGAGTCACCTCTTCGGAAATCTTATCGTTGGCCTTGCTAAGGCGTACAGCATGCAGAACATTCTTTGGCTTCTGAGTGAACTGCAAAATAAATAGTATTTTAAAAACAATTAAAGGAGTCTAAGGACCTTTCTGGTATTCTTTTCAAAACCTTATTCAAAATTTGTATGTATTCAAGATTACATTTAACAAAAACTAGAGTATTAAGGTTTCCTCGAAATACCCTCATTGTCCTGCTAAGCAAAATCATCCCTTTGCTAATTCCTTACCTTGCCCAAGAATGCCGAGGCCTGGCCGGAGAGGCGACCATCGCAGAGCAGGTAGTCATAGCTGTTGAGGAACTTGCGCTTGGCCTCGAAGGGTCCCATCTCGTTGCGCAGCTGGTTAAACGGGACGACAGTAAGACGTTGAGTAACACCTGCCTCCCGCAAAAGATCCTCGTAGTGCTGTTTGGTGGGTTCGAAGTCGAATTTGGCGCCGCGCTGCAGATCGGGAACGATGATGGCCACATCGGCGTCACTGCTGACCAGTGAGTTCTTTAAAGACAGCTTGACTACGCGCTTGGGGCAGCTGGGTATCCTGTAGCTGGCTACTTGCAGGATGTAGCGGTAGTCGCTGAAAATGTCCTTCTTCTTGGCCACCTCTTCGGCAACCAGATTCTTCAGGGCCTGACACACCTTCTTCACATTCTTCTCGCTAACGATCTCTTCGTACTTTTTCTCATCAAAGGACTGCAGTTCAAAAGTCAGCTCTACGGGTTTCTTGGCCGCCTTTTTGGCGCCTTTTTTCGATCCTTTTTTGTTTTGAATGTTTGCCTTCTTTGCTTTGGGAGCCTTGACTGGTTTTGAAATCTTTTGCGCTGGCTTTGACTTCTTTTGAAGTGAAGCAGCCGGTTGAGCCTTGGCTTTTACAGTTTCTGGAGCTGGCTTGGGGGTCTCCTTGGTTGCCTTAGGAACGGGAGCTGTCTTGGCGACCTTCTTCGCTGGCTTCTTGGTTTCCTTAGCTGCCGGAGCTACCTTAACCTTTTTAGCATCTCCGCTAACAGCAGCCTCGTTCTGGGTCTTTTTAGCCCGAGCTGGCACTGGAACAGACTTTGGAGCAGCTGGTTCCTCTGCCTTTCGCTTGGTAGCTGCTTTTTTAACTGGTTCTGGAGCCGCAGGAGCAGCCTTTACCTTCTTCTCTTTTTTCGGAACCACAGGCGACTCTGGGGGAGCCAAAACCAAAGATTTCTTGGCGGTCTTCTCCGGCTTTGCCTTTGACTTCTTGTTTATGGCAGGAGGGGCGGCTGGGGATTCTGGAGGTGCCAGGATCAAAGGTTTCTTGGCTGCTGATTTGTTCTGCTTCTTTTCAGGCTGCTTAGGTGCGTCTTTCAACGCATTCTTAACCTTTTTATAGTTGGCTTCTGGCGACTCCACGGCGGCTGCCGAGGGCAGTTTCTTCGACTTCTCCGGCTTGTTTTTCTTCTTCGAGACGCCCTCGATGCTGTTGCTTTTGTTCAGCGATTTGGGCTGCGGTTTCTGTACTTTAACCATCTTAAACGAAGCGAATGCGACTGGTTTCTTCAAAGCAAAATTCTGTTTTCAAATTCTATTTCTATTTGGTAGAACTACACGTGCAAGCGAGAAATCGATGGAAGCCTCGATAGAAAAATCGATAAATCGTTGTTTGAAAACAAAAAGGCTATCTTGCTCTATTAGTATGGCAACGCTACGACGAGCCGCCACGTTAAAATGAAATAATCGGTTTAAATTTTAAAATAATTAAAAACTATAATTAACCATTTATGGAGAAATAGATACAGCAAAAATTTATCCAAATAAGCCCATTTTTAATCAGCGAAAACTTTATCCATAGCATATTATCCATATCCATATCCATATCAATATGTGGATATTAATAATGAACTCTGTATAGTTTTTAACCTTTTGAACTTAATTCTCTGTAAACTAACTAAAAGAAACGGTTATATTTTCAGGTCACTTTAATTGGAACAATTTTTGTAAAAATTAAAACATTCGTTTCTTTTTTCCTCAAAAAACAAATAGATTTTTTCTCCTTTTAATACGCTTACTATTGTAGAAGTCTCTTCAAATTCTATTCAATTACCAAACGGTTTATTTTAAGGAGATAGTTCTAAAAATAGTCATATTCTTTACATTACACGCGTGCCTAATCGCCCTGCCAGGATACCAAATGTCCTTGGCTGCACTCACACTCACACGCCCACACAATCACACACGCAATAAGATGTTTTCGCAGGAAGGCTGCCAAATACCGACGCATGCCAGCTCCCATGGTGTTTCAAATTAAAGACCCCTATGGAAATAGTCATTTTGCAAAAGTTATTCCTGTAGATGGGAGGCAGCCTTTGATGCCATGTGCGTGGCCATTTGCAGCCACGTGACTGGCGAGGAAGAAACTTGGCTGGGCGATGTTAATCAGGAATTAAAGTTTACTTAATATGAACATTTAAAGCTTAAGTTTCTTAGCATTCGCCTTGGTTGCATCCTTTTTAGGCCGTTTGTTGGACGCAGTGGCAGCA
Source organism: Drosophila vallismaia (assembly GCA_035047325.1). Taxonomy (NCBI): domain Eukaryota; kingdom Metazoa; phylum Arthropoda; class Insecta; order Diptera; family Drosophilidae; genus Drosophila; species Drosophila vallismaia. The sequence continues at coordinate 17,733,684 of JAWNPU010000090.1, read as the reverse complement.
GTGGTGTCCTGCAATTTGTTGAAGAACGCCTTCGAAGACTTCAAGGCACCTTGATCATTGCTGCTGGCGGTGATCTGAAAATAATTATAATTTATATAATTTATTTATATAAAAATACAACAAAACCAAGCTACCTTTTGTACGTTGCGACTCTTGGTAATCGTCTTTAGAAGCTTGGCGTCCGCTTCTCGTTTTGTAGGCGCCTTGCCCTCCTTGGCACGCTGAAGATCGCGCTGCTCCAGGGCCGTGTTAACCGCCCGCTGCTTTTGCTTCTTTTTGCGTCGCTCCCGGTTCTTATCCGTGCGACTGCGCTCCGTCTTGCCAAGAGGAGCATGTTTGGGGCCTCGGAACACCTCCTCGGGAGCCAGCAGATTGGCATCGCTAACCGCCACGGGGGCCACCTCCTCCATATGTACTGCTGGCGTATTAGTGACAATCCTAGCCTCCGGAGCAACTGGCTTGGGTGTAAAATGGAAGTTTGACAAGGCATCCAACTTGAGGAATAGAGAGCGCATCGCTTTCTTTATCTCTTGGTGTTCCTTTGGTTCTGGACCGCTGTTGTCACCGTCATCCCGGTTAGGATCAAGCTTGTCCAGCTCACGCTGGTACTGTGCTTCGTATATCTGCGACAGCGATTGTTTGGATTTCTCCTGATCCAGAACCAACTGCTTCCGGTACTCCTGGGGCGTGTTTACAGGACGAACAGTGCGCACCACATCGTCCCAGGCCTTGTCACGGATGCGCTGTTTAATAATGTCTTCAATCGAGCGGTTGTCCTCCTCCGTAATGGGCGCTGTTGGTCGTGTCGTGGAATCAAAGTCGAGAATCTCCTCTAGCAGTGAATTTTGAGGGCGATTGGCTGCCTGGACTTCGCCCTTAAGTTGCCACGGTTTCTCGCCAAGGACAACATCTTCATAGTCTCGAATTCGTTGAAAGAGACGAGCTTCTCTGAGCTCATTGGAGGACTGCGAAGGCGGTTCTTTGTGGTTGTGCTCTTCTTCATTGTCCTCCTCATCATTGTCTCCCTTTTCAGAGTCAGACTCGGAATCGCTGGCAGGTTCAATGCCGCTTTTGGCAACAAATTCTGATTCATCAATTTCACTTGCAGCTTCATCTTGATCCTCTCCATGTCCTAGCTCTTCATCGCTTCCTTCTGCTTCCTCCAAATCCTCTTGGTTTTCTTCATCTTCTTTCTCTTCCTTATCACTTTCGTTTTCATTAAAGAAATCCTTCATCTTACCGTTATGTAATTTTTGCGATTGTTTCTCTAAATTCTCGTCCACTTCAAAGAAATCCGCATAGTTGACGTTTGCATCGTCATCTTCTTCGTCTTCTCCAAGTCCAAAATCGTCGGCAAAGTGATCAATTTCATCCGCCTGTTCCACCCGTCGCTTAGTATTCATCCTACGCATCTCCTTGGCGTCCTCCTGCTCCAGGAACTCGTTCATTTCTTGCAACTTGAAGAATGTATCGTCCACTATAGAGTTTCGTATGCGTTTGTTGGTTTTGTCCTTAGATGGCTTCGATTTCTCACTGGCAGGCAGATCCTCCTCGAAGCTTGCATCCGATTCAGCATCCTCACCGGACTCCTCTCCTTCGAGCTCTTCATTCTCTGCCTCTTGCTCCTCCTCCTGCTCGCTGCCCTCGTCTAGTTCAATACCCAGGTGCTGTTCCCGCATGGCTGTCATCTGGGCGGTCTGTTCCAGCAGCTGCTGGAACACCAGTTCATTACGCATTTCCAACTGCTGCCAAATCTGCTCCTCATCCATGTGCTCCAGCACCAACTCCGGGAGCAAGTCCTTTTTGTTTGCCACATCTCCGCTAATGCTAACGCTATAGGTTTGCTGGATGAGCTGCTCAATGGCTTCGATCTGCTCCGGTTGGGGTCTACAACAAAAAATTATTAATGATTGAACACGTGCGCGGTAAGAAGGAAAACAAACTTGAGGAAACGCTCCGGATTGCTGGTCAGCTGGTTGAAGTTTTCTGCAATATCCTTGAGGACATTTCCCTTTTTTATTTTCTTTTTGCTTCCAATCATTTTTATCAGATTTATTGTGTGACTAAAACATAGAAAACGATTTAAACAGAAAGATCTTTAAAAACAACAAGCAGTTAGAGATGGCATTGGCATTGCGGGCAACGCATGATAGAGATGGGAGATTTTATTAAATTTGTAAATAAATTAGTTTATTTAATTAAATTAAATAAGAAACTGTCCATAGAAAAAATGAAAAAAAAATGTTACATAGCAAAGTTTTATTTCTAAATTTTTATATATTTTTATAAATATAAATATAATAACGGTATGAGTTCTCACTATAATATTTTTTAAATATTTAATACACATATAGGATATAAATAAATAAACTCATTTAAATTTCCGGTTAAAAATATCGAATCAATCAATTGGTTGACCGGTATTGACGAGTGTCATCCCCAAGGGTGCTTTTTGTGCAAGCTAAGGACCAAAACTATGCTCACCGGCTCCAATTTTAGAACCTGATCAGAAAGGCAGATAACCGAGTAATAATGGATGCGAAATTCATCAAGCTACTGCTTCTCGGCGGGGCTACTCGTTTCTACTTCTGTCGAACATCACTGGGAAGTATCATTGGAAACCGGGTGGAGTTCGCGACGCCATTGAATTCCCACAAGCGCAGTAAGTAAAACGAACCAAAGTCTGTTACTCAAGTAATATCCAATGTTATATTCTCTCAGTGCAAGAGGGAATCTTCCTGCTCCAGAATGGCATTGATCCGTACCAGGGCGATGTGGTCCACGAGACGCCACTCATTCTGAGCGCTCTCTCTGGCTTATTCCGAAACTTTCCACAGTTCTTACCGCTTTTTTATATACTCGTGGACATATTCACCGCTGCCTTGTTGTACTTTATGGCCCAGCGTTTTGTGCGCAAAAAACAGGATCAGCAAGACGTGGAACGAAAGGACTATGCCAAGGATACGACAGAACTGCAGTTCAGCGGCAACGACAAGCTCGACATTCCCGAATTGGTCGTTGTAGCCTATCTGTTCAATCCCCTCACAGTGCTAAGTTGCGTTGGGATGACTTCGACGGTGTTTAGCAACCTGTTTTTGGCTGCTTTGTTGTACTGCCTCGTAAAAGGACTAGTCCTTCCGTGCCTTTTAATTCTTGCTTTTGAGACCGTTCGTAGTTTCTATCCTGTGGTTCTATTGGCCCCGCTGTTGCTCACTTTCTCCCGAGGTTCCATTCGAAGGGGCTGCTTTATAGCATTTCTTTTCGCCGTCTGTTGCTTAGTCATATCAATAGCCAACTTTTTTGTCCTCAATAGCTGGAACTTCTTGGATGGCACCCTGGGTTTTATGTAAGTAAAGACTATCACAGTACAGAGGATTTTTTATATATAGTACATCCTTTTATAGCTTCTATTTCCGTGACCTCCAGCCGAACATTGGCTTGTTTTGGTATTTCTTCACCGAAATGTTTGAGCACTTCCGCATTATGTTCCTGATAACATTCCAACTGAACGCCACTGTCTTGTATCTGTTACCGCTGAGTATTAAGCTACGGAAAGAGCCCTTGCTGCTTGCCACCATCCTGGTAGCACTTATGGCCGTGTTTAGAGCGTATCCCAGCTTGGGCGATGTGGGTTTCTATTTGGCCCTGCTGCCCCTTTGGAAACGTTGCTGGAAATGTAAGTTCCAATAACTAAACTACCTAAAAGAGTAATATTAATGGTCATCTTTTCAGTCATGGCGCATGGCTTTGTTGTCTTCACATTCTTTCTGGTGACTCTGTCCATGATGGGAGTGTTGTGGCATTTATGGATATATGCAGGATCTGCAAATGCGAACTTTTATTTTGGTGCCACACTGGCGTTTTCCACAGGACAAATATTTCTGATCACAGATTTGCTATTTGCTCACGTAAAGCGCGATTTCTGCTTGTTTAATGGCCAAAAGATTCTTATTAATGGCGAAGAAGCGAAAATAGTCCTGAAGTAGCCTACTAGAAACGCTGTGAAACCAAAGGAATTGGCTAATCGGTCCGACTAACGGGAATGAAATTCAGGAACAATGTACAGAATTAGAATGCTCTGCTCCCTGGCCAACATATAATATCCAAGGGGAGCAGGCAGTCTTAGAATAAGGAACTTTAAACGATATCAGATTAAAAACAACATTTTATTTAATCTTAAATGGTCTACTGGTGCGAGTAACCCGTCTTCGTCTTGCGGTTGAGGAACTTGTAAAGATAGAGAATGCGCTTTTCCATGTCTCTCCACTTGGTGGGTCGTGCAATGGGGTATTTGGTCTTCTCCAGCAACTGACGTTTTCGTAAAAGCACCTGGTACTCATTGCCAGAGACACCACGCAGCCAAGAAGGCACTGAATACAGAACCTTGACCGGGTGCAGTCGGTCGTTGCCCAGTATGTCGATGTAGTCGTTCTGTCCGAAGAGGGCTCGCTTTTGGGACCAGGCGTTCCTTGGACGGTACTCGGGCATAGGCAGCTTTCGGCCATTGTCGACGTGCGGTAGCAATCCAGCCTTGAATATCTTCTCCTTGTATCCGTAGCGGCGTACAGTGGGGCCGCCAGCTCGTCGCTCCGCATGGGACAGGTTACGCACCGTGGTGGAAGTGGCAGAGATCGGTGCGATGGTTTTACTATTCACCGCCAAAAGTGTGGCTCTGCCGAGCTTTTGAATTGTGCTACCAATCCAAGACATGGTTTGGTTTTTATTAATGATTAGATAATTGTAAACACAGGCCGGGTTCCTGGACAAGAAAAACACCTGGCGGTAGAAACAGCTGTTTGTAGTTATCGGTCAATATTGATTATCGATAGTGCTGGAAAAAGCAATTAATCAACAATTAAAAGATCAGCCAATATTAAAAGTATTTCCGACTGGTTTAACTCTCTGTTTATCTAAATATCAAGATATCAGGATATTATCCTTTTTATATGAATAGCATAAGATTTCTACTCATCGCCATTTTCCATCGCTAAGACCGGCGAATCAGCTGACTTCTTGGGAGAAATTATTTCAAGTCTCGCTTTGTTTACAAACTCCACCGCTCCAATGATCGACTCCGAAGCCTTGGAGATTGAGCGAACGAAGCTTAAGCATGAGATTGCTCAGTTACGAGCGGCGCTGAACCGGAAGGAGCAGTCTCTTCGCGATTTGGAAACCACTATTTCAGAATCTAACAGAGACGAGGACGACACTCATCCGGATTCCAATGGAGGTGTATGCCACACGCAGTTGACTAACGACGACATTGCTAGATACAGCCGGCAACTGATACTCCCCGATTTCGGTGTCCAAGGACAGCTAAGGCTTAAGAACAGTTCCGTTCTTATCGTAGGCATGGGAGGATTGGGTTGTCCGGCGGCGCAGTACCTTGCCGCAGCCGGCTGTGGAAAACTGGGGCTCATCGACTACGATGAAGTGGAGAGGAGCAACCTTCACAGGCAGATTCTGCACTCGGAGGCGCGTTGCGGCATGCCCAAGTCCGAATCGGCAAGGAATTCCCTTCTGGAACTGAACAAGCACTGTGAGATTCGTTGTCACACGAGGATCTTAAATAGCGTCAATGCGATGCACATCATTCGCACCTACGATGTGGTTTTGGACTGCAGCGACAACGTGGCCACGCGCTATCTGCTGAACGACGCCTGTGTGATGCTGAGGAAGCCCCTGGTCTCCGGCAGTGCCTTAAAGACGGATGGACAGCTGACCGTTTATTGCTATGGAAACGGACCCTGTTACAGGTGCATCTACCCAGTGCCTCCGCCTCCGGAGGCAGTGACCAACTGCGGTGATGGAGGAGTGCTGGGAGCTGTTACCGGAACCATCGGGGCCATGCAAGCTTTGGAGGCCATCAAAGTGATTGTCGGTCTTGGCGATGTCCTGGCCGGTCGGCTTCTCATCTTCGATGGCAGCAATTGTACTTTCCGCAACATTCGCATCCGGTCGAAGCGACCGAACTGCCATGTCTGTTCTCCTCAGCCGCTCATTACGGAACTGATCGACTATGAAATGTTTTGTGGGATGCACGCCACAGACAAGGACAATCCCCTACAGTTGCTGGCTTCCGAAGAGCGCCTGGACGCCAAGAAGTATCGAGACAAAGTGCAGCAGCAGCCTCATCTACTGATCGATGTGCGGCAGCCGGCAGAGTTTGAGATTTGCAAGCTGCCCAATGCTGTGAATGTGCCTCTAGCCGAGATTCTCGACGACAGCTACCTGAAACGGTTTGCCAAGCAGCTGGAGGATCCGAGCTTATCCGTAGTTTTACTCTGCCGCCGAGGCAATGACTCCCAGATTGCCGTTCAGCATGTACGCAACCGATTTCCAAAGCATTCCATTCAGGATATAGTTGGTGGATTGCACGCTTGGGCGCGCCAGGTGGATCACACTTTTCCCGTATACTAGATCTTGAATTATTCCTTGATCCCGATACAAATGTACTACGTTCCCCCTTGATTTGATAACATCTATTTTTTACGTTTTTTTCGTACATTGTTATATTTTTATCCTAACTAATAAAGGAGAAAAACAAAATGTTTTTTTAACTAAAATTTTCATTCTTCAATAAAGTAATAGTTTTAAATATAATAAAGAAGTCATTCATGTTTCTGAAATAAAATTATCGATGCATTCAAGAACCGCATAATGCAGCAGACTTGCTGCAGAAAAAAAGCTCGCCAGGTAGATTGGCAGGCAGGTGTTAAATTTCAGTCGTCGGACACGATTTTGATTGGGAATAAATGTGAGACTCGAAATATGTACATTTTATATCGATATCGGGAATAGTATATATTGAAAATCAGTGCCAACAATATGTGATTTTGATAATGTTTAAAATCAAGTTTTTAAAGTTTAAAAGGGAAATATACACATAACTTTTTTACATTTTAAAAATAAAGAATAAAAAAGTAAGCTGAGGGAAAACTGTATTAAAGAAAATAGAAAAGAAACTAAAACTCTTAGCTAAGTTAAAACATATTTTAATAAAATAATTTATAATATTTTTTATATAATAATAATATATTAAATAAATGTATATATATATTATAGAATTCCAGATTACCTAATCTGTTCTTGGCTATTTTCGCGTACTGTTAGCAACCCTGCGCCATAGTTGAGTGCATCACATCGCTGGAGTCTCCTATATAAGCAGTTCTAGCGTCTGAACTCAGCACTCATTCGATAGCTGTTCCGGCAAGACAAAGCAGACTCTTAGTTTTGTGCTAGAATAATTAAATTTAAAGTGCAAAGTAGCAGACCGTAAAAAGATAAGGGAGTCTGGAACTGGGGCAGGCGGTAAAAACAAGGAGATGCTTCTGAAAGGCGGGATGCTGGCCATTTGGCTAGTGCTCATGCTATGGGTTAGTAGAATCAGATATATATAATACGATTATTTTAATATATAGTTATATTTATAACTTAGTTGCCCCATGGACTGTCCATGGGAAATACTTGTTCGGCTTCCGTGTTGGAGGCCCGCCGATTCTTTGAACTGGAGAACGAGCAGCTGAGAAGGCGGTATCATGAGGAGTTCCTTTCCGGGTACACCTACAACACCAACGTTACGGAGGAAAACCGTCAAGCCATGATTGAGGTCTATGCCCGTAATGCGGAACTGAACAAGCGTCTGGCAACGCGGATTAAGGCCTCCGATTATGCCCAGTCGGAGGATGCTAACATCCGACGCCAAGCGGAGCACCTGTCCAAGCTGGGTGCCTCTGCTTTGAGTCCAGAGGATTACCTGGCGCTGCAGAACGCCATCAGCTCCATGCAGTCCAACTACGCCACTGTAAATGTTTGCTCCTACACAAACAAAAGTGATTGCTCCTTGGCCCTGGAGCCGGAGATCCAAGAGCGCTTGTCCCACAGCAGGGATCCGGCGGAGCTGGCCTGGTACTGGCGGGAGTGGTACGATAAGGCGGGTACTCCCATGAAGGAGCACTTTTCCGAGTACGTAAGACTGACGCGTAAGGCGGCCCAGTTGAATGGTAAGTGATGCCTTGATAACCCCTGTCTGACCCGTAAAGGGGTCTATTCTATTCTGTCACTAAAATAGAATTAGATGTGTATATTTTTTAATTAACTTTAAAAAAGAACCTTAAAAAAACAATGCCTGCGAATAAATTTATTAAAGTACAAAGGACGATGCTCCTTTTTACTTAAAGACAAGTATTCCTACATCCAATATTAATTAACTTTCTCCAGTGATTAGAAAATCTGGAACCTATTAATAAATTATTATCGCTAAAAGACTTATTTATAGTATTATTCAATTAGGTTATCATTATTATTACTTTTTACGTAAAATTTCAAAAGTTCCTTAATGAATATGTGTATTTCTGATTCATAGGTTATCGCTCCTACGCCGACTACTGGGTGCAGTTCTACGAGGATACCGACTTCGAGCAGAACCTGGATGCAGCTTTCAAGCAGTTGCTTCCTTTTTACAGGCAAATCCATGGTTACGTACGCTACCGCCTAAGGGAACACTACGGTCCGGATGTAGTCCCGGCAGAGGGCAACATACCGATCAGCCTGCTGGGCAACATGTGGGGGCAATCGTGGAACGAGGTGATTGACCTATTTACCCCATATCCGGATAAGCCATTCGTGGATGTTAAGGCCGAAATGGAGCGCCAGGGATACACAGTGCAGAAACTCTTTGAGCTTGGAGATCAATTTTTCCAGTCCCTCGGCATGCGACCCCTGCCTCCCAGCTTCTGGAACCTGAGCATGCTCACCCGTCCAACGGAACGCCAGGTTGTTTGCCACGCCTCGGCCTGGGACTTTTATCAAGACAGTGATGTGAGGATTAAAATGTGTACCGAGGTGGATAACCACTACTTTTACGTGGTGCACCATGAACTGGGTCACATCCAGTATTATCTGCAATATGAACAGCAGCCGGCCGTCTTCAGGGGAGCTCCCAATCCAGGCTTCCATGAAGCTGTCGGAGATGTCATAGCCCTGTCAGTGATGTCTGCCAAGCACTTAAAGGCCATTGGACTGATAGAGAACGGCAGGCTGGACGAGAAGAGTCGCATCAATCAATTATTTAAACAGGCGCTCTCGAAGATTGTGTTCCTGCCCTTTGGCTATGCCATTGACAAGTATCGGTATGCCGTCTTTCGTAACGAACTGGATGAATCGCAATGGAACTGCGGCTTCTGGCAAATGCGATCCGAATATGGAGGCGTTGAGCCGCCTGTAGCCCGCACGGAGAAGGACTTTGATGCGACGGCCAAATACCACGTGGACGCCGATGTCGAGTATCTGCGCTATTTTGCCGCCCACATCTTCCAGTTCCAGTTCCACAAGGCCCTCTGCCGCCTGGCCGGTCAATATGCCCCGGATGACAGTCGACTAACGCTGGATAACTGCGACATCTTTGGTAGTAAGACGGCGGGTCGGGCACTGAGCCAGTTCCTCTCCAAGGGCAGCTCTCGCCACTGGAAGGAAGTGCTCCAGGAATTCACGGGCGAGACTGAGATGGATCCTTCAGCTCTGCTAGAGTACTTTGATCCTCTTTACCAATGGCTAAAGAAGGAAAACAGTCGGCTAGGAGTTCCACTTGGATGGAGCCAAACCAACAGTGAGTGGAAAATGATATTTTATATTAAATCCAAATCCTAATTAATTTTTTAATCCTTTCAGAGATCCCATCGGATTGCTGCGGCACTTTCAGCACTTAGCTGATACCTTGACTTGAGGTTTTTTAGACCCAAAAACACTATGTTTAGTCTTCTATCAAGAATAATAAAATAAAACCTTTTACAAATTGATATAATATGATTAATGCAAAATGCGTAAATGATATTTTAATTGATATTTATTGTATCGAATCATTCGTATCGTTTCGTTCGTTTCATAAATCAATTTTCCATTACATAATACACTTTATAACGATATCATCCTCTTGCTTCGTGGAACAAAAAATTGTATAAATATTCTTGTTTATATATTGTGATTCTATCCCAATTTTCGATTAAAGTGTTGCCATTAAACAATTCCACACACAAATGTTTTATTCCTTTTGATCTGTGTATGTAGATTCCTTTTAATCCTGTTTTTTTTCTCGGTATAAACAGCAAAAGCTCTCAAAAGTTTATCTCAAATGGGTGTTTTTTTGATGAGTCAGGCGATGGCAGAACTTTGAATAACTCGGTTAAAAAGAGAGTATTTTCAAGTAGAAATATTTTAAATTGAATAAACTAAAGTTAAACCAAAGAAAGTAATTTAAATATTCACTGGTTGGTCAAGATATTCAAAGTTTGCACCGCTTTCAATTTTGGGTCTTATGCTGCAGGATATATATTGGTGTTTGATCGATGTTTTAGTTAAATAGTTGATTTCTGATTTAGATTTTGATTAGTAGTTTCTAGCATTGTATTGCGAATAGAAAATAATGAACAAAATGTGTGGAATTCGAATCGATAAGTGTACAAATTTCGAGATTTTAAGGAATTTCGAGTTTCAAGAAATTAAAGAGTGATACTAAGAGCTAACAATAAATATTGGAAACTTTTCGATTAGGTAATATATGTAAATCCTTTTTCCTTTCACAATCTCCCGTCTGTTTCTGTATGATATGGGAAATACTCGTTAGTATTCAGGGAGTTCCTTCAATAAACCTTGTTGTTTTTAACTGTTATGGTAAAAATTGTATAAGTATATTTAGTATATATATTCTTTAACAATGCCTTTCAAAACTGTGGAGCTATTATGGAGATTATTAATTCAAAGCTTCTGCTTCACAGTTCTGCAAAGCAGTGTAGAAATGCTCGGGGGATTGGCTCCAATACTTGAGCTTTACATATATATGCCTAGATGCAGGAGTGTTTATGATAGGATTATTTGACTAACAGTAAGATCAGCTAGTTTTGCTTTGAGATACAGATACATTTCGTATATATATATAAATATTATTCATTCCCTCGATCTGCTGATCATCGGGAAACTAAGACTTATCAGGGCTATAAAATCATATCAGTTATCCGAATACATAGGCCAAGAGTTTAGTTTTGGTTAGTGCTAAGTGAGTTTGGAACAATTTGAATTAGTTTTTGTTTAGTTTTTTGTTGGATAGTATCATTGCATTCTAACAAATCATTTCAGAGTCAACGCAAATAATGGAACACTAGATCTATGAACTTGCAATGATGCAATGCAGAATTTCAAGCGTAAATTTATGTTTATACAAAATGGAGTAATACATACGATGCATATAAGGATCTGATCCTTTACTACTTAGCGATTATTATTGAATACAAATTTCTTCTTGCGTTAGTTATTTAATATTATTTAAACATGAAAAATTCTCTGCTTTGCTTACATTCAAATACATTTTTCATTCTTTCATTGTTCTTTTCAAAAACTTGTATAAACATTTTTGTGTTTGTTTCGACACCAAGAACGAACCAAAAGGATCAAGGAGGAGCATGGCAAGCTTCATGAAATGAGAGGTGGATCTGATCTGCACTTGAATTTGAATTGACTCTTGGAGAAATGTCGTCTAATTGACCCTTTCCGAAGTATTGGCAGCGGCTGCTTCTTCTGTTCTTGAACTGGGCTTAGTCCAAGAACGGGTTTTGTCATACGGGGCGGGAATGATGGGCGTGCTGATGGGAATGGGGATGGGGATGTTGGTGTGGGTGTGGCTGGGTGACACTGCTGATGCTGTGGTTGCTGCTGCTGGTGCTGGCTCCGCCACCTCCGCCGCTGCCCTTGGGTCGTGTGGGTGGCGGCGGGGGCGGTGCCTGTCTCATCCGTTGCTGCAGGATCCGCGGTAGCTGCGGGTGCGCCTTGTGCTGAGCTGGTGGTGCGGGTGGTGGCGCTGGTCTCTGGTTGTAATGGCCAATATGCTGCTGCTGCTGCTGCTGCTGGTGCTTGCCCATTGACGAGGCAGCCGACGAGGATCCCGAGGTTCCAGAATTGGAGCTGGTCGAAGCGTGCGATGTGGTGGATCCTGTTGCTAGTTTCGTAGGCAGACCTCCACTGGCTGCCGGCGAGGCCATGGACCTGGATCCTGTCCCTCCAGGTCCCACGCCACCCGGCGCCTCCATCAGCTTGGGTCCCGCCACTGGAGCGTAGGAGCCATCGTCCTCTTCGTCGGAGGACAGCGAATTAGCATCGGATGGCGTGCGTGATCGCGACGGCGGCGACAGGGCGTCCTGCTCCTGCAGAAACACCCGGAATCCCTGTATAGACTCATTCAGCGCCCACAGCTGCGACAACAGCGACAAATCCAGCTGGCGCAGCCCGTACATCTCGCGGCGCAGAATGGCCAGCTGGTTGTCGATGGTCGACGAGGTGGCACCTGTGCTGCTCGAGCTGTTGGTGGGCGTGTGGCCTGCACCCGCGCTGTGGGTAGAGGAGGCGCGACTGTGCACGGATTCGCGATCGCTGAGCGACTCTTGTGTGGATGAGAGGCTGCCATGTCGCTGGCTGTGGCTGTTGTGGCTGCTGTGGCCGTTGTAGTTGCGATTCCTGGCCGCTGACGAGGTGGACGGGCCCAGATAGAGCTCCCCGGCGGCAGCGGTCAGGGCGGCCACGTTGGATGCTGGCGAGGCAGTGCGCGAGTGCGAGGAAGCTGATACGGAAACGGCAACGGCAACGGGAGCAGCTGCAGCTGCACTCAAACTTTTTGGCAGTGGGGGCAGACCCGTCAGATGCGGTTGGGCTTCACTATTTTCCATCATTCGATAAAGCTTACTTGGTTCTTCGTTCGGTTATAGCTGCTGCTGCTAATGATGAGAATGATGATTGATTTACTTAGAACTTGGCTAGAACGTTTAGTGTATGTTGAACTTCCAGCTCTGGCGGCACATGGGGCACTGTTTGTTCAACGGTTGCAGGTTTAGCCACTTGACGATGCAGTGCATGTGAAAGCAATGGGAGCAGACACCCCACACGAGCGGGCAGTCGTCACCGGGCAGCGCGCACTCCGGGCAGGTGCTCTCGAAGGACATGCGACAGATACCGCAGTTCTCGTCATTCGCTATCCAACGCCAAGTTGCAACTCCCGTCCATGACTTGATTGTCACTTTCATTTTGCGCACATTTGCTTATGCTGCGAAGGTCGCTTTTCTTGCTTTTCCAGTGCCTAGCATAAAGTTTGTCCTTTCTTCCTTTAAATTGATGCGTATCGAGCGGTTACGGCAGTTTTTTCGCAAAATATTGCTTTTTTCTTTAAGCTGCCCCTCTGAAAAATAGGTCGAGCGTAGTGGTGGCCGAGAAACAGTGCTATCGATAACCAATGCACCCTCAACATGGGTTCTCGTGACAAATCGTGAAATCAGTTTCGATAGTTTTGCAAATCGATAATTTTGGTAGAAAATTTAAATTATTTTTGAAATTATATTCTAAGCTTGTAAGCTCTGAAATTTATTTTTACTCTCAATTAAAGGCTATAGAATATTTCTTAGGTTTATGCTTTTTAAAAGAATATTTTTTATATTTGAAATATCTTTTTATGGTAGTTACAATTGATTTTAATTTTAAAAATATCATAAAATAACAACTTTATTTATATGTATATTTTAGAATACCTTATGTTTTTTTTTAAATAGTTAAAGGTTTATCTAAATATATTGGTTTTAAGACATTGATTTCAGGTAAAAACCAAGTTCAATATCATGGCCAAAGCTTCCTCAAGGGCCATTGATTTGAATTTTGGACAACGCCATCGGCGGGTCGGAACCCAGGTCAGATCATTTAATCAGCCGTTTCGACTTCCGAGAGCATAAGCTCATGCTCCACCGGATCCGATTGATGGGCATTCGGGTTTATGCGGTGGCTGTTGGGGGTTTGGAGTTGTTGGGTTGCTGGGTTGTTGGGTTGGCGTCGGCCCCACTGGGGCTCGGGTGTTCAGTCAGCCGACGATTTTTGAGACCGAAAGACGCGCGCGCATGCTGCCTCGATCAGGAAGCTTTATTTGTTTTGTTGTTTTTGTCAATTTGGCGTTGCGATCACGCCAAAAGTTTTTTGAGTTTCGAGAGTTTTATTATTGTGACGCAGTTTAAACCCCGCTCCGCGAAGCTTAACTTAAAAAAGGACTGAATTTTGATTAAAAAAAAAAGGCTAAAAAGTGACTGTTGAGAAAAAACCAAGAAAGTGCATAAAAGGAGCCGCTGTAAAGTGAACGTCTTGTGAGAGTGGATAAAAAACAACGTTTCTGTAAGAACCTGTAATTGAAAACGCACTTGATTACACCCATACACGGACGGATAATATTGAATAAAAAATAAAACACGTTGTTGACCCTGAAGCCAGAGCCTCGTGATTCTTCAAGAACAACGACAGGCGAACAATTATTTAGCATAAAGAATTTATGTTGCAGTTTATTGCACTCTCGGTGGCCCCTTTCTTCCCCGTTTTTTGTTCTCCTTTAAAAACATGTGGTTGGGAACGCAGCCTGGCTGCCTGGTTGGGAAAATGGAAACCGTTTGCTGCCTTGCAAGGAGATTCTACCTACCACTTGGTGTTCCGGTTTTGGCCAGGCCCGGGCGCGGGCTTTTCTCGAATTCTGCGAATCCCCAACCAATACAGACACCTCTTGGCAGTGCGAGCTTTGATTGCAAAATGCGCGAATATCAGTTGGAAATTTTCGATTTATTTCACTTTGATTTGCGAATGTGTCTTGTCATGTGTCTCTGCCATAAACTGTTGCTAATAAATAAACAAAACTGCGGACTGAAAGATGCGATTTTCAATCTAATACTTCATCAGGCCCGAGAGATGAAGCCAAATAAACAATTTATGGAATGGATGATTCATTCCTTTACAATTCCTGGGATTATCGTTAGAAGTTGCTAACCAGTCATGGTTTTATTACTCAGCTTAGATTATTTTAAAACTATATTGAAATATAGAAAACAGATATCATAAAATGGGGTTATTCTGAAGTAATACCTCCAACAAGTGATCTGCAATATTCATTGCTTATCATTGCTTTGCAACGCAATTTTGATTGATTAGCCAGATCCTGGCGATTAGTTGACATGTCGTTAACATTCTTCTCTTTGGGCCCATATCTTATCTTTATGTATTATCGTAAACACACAAAAATTTGTCATATCATAGAAAGCCAAAAGCCCCAAAATCAAATTTCCAACCTCAATAGTGTCATTCGTCGTCTGGGACTTGCATTATCGAAAGTCCCCGTGTCGTGTCCGACAATCTGTTCCCTTCCAACTGTACGTATCTTTAGTGCCAGAGCTATATAGCCATATAGCTATATAGCCGTGAACAATCAAGTGATTACTGATAAAAATTGAAGCAAATAGGCTGACAAACAAAATACTCAGCCAGCACAGATTATTCCATTTTTAAGGAAGCTTCTCCATCGAGAAACGCGTACGGAATGAATGATTTAAGTAAAAATTACTTATGAGACACACCTGTGAGTCACAAAGCACTGACGCGGAACTGAAAAAGATCACAATACTTGTAAGGGAATTAAATCCGCTTAATTAACATCGAAGATCGCCTACATAAACTTCATTCATTCATAAAATATGAAAGGGAACTTAATGTCATGGGAATCTCTGTTCTAGAGAACCGATCAGTTCTGAAATCTTTTCCGTTTAAGCTGGAAACACTTAGGGTTCCAAGGTTCTTTCACGATTACCTGGTAAACAATTTATGGAGCCTTTGTTAGTAATTGTTGCCATTATCTCAGAGCTACCATGGGTTGAAGTTTCCAGTTCCCAGTTCCTAGTTCCCAGCCCCTCAACGGTAACTGTTGTGGAGTAACAAGGTGAGCTTCTGAGATCCTATTGAGAATTAAATTCATTAAAACATTGTACTCAGATCTGAAAGAAAATATTCCTTAATTTTCATAAAAGATCGACACGAATGGAAAATATTTGTGAGGTCCATTACGCTTCAGATACTAATTAATAAGATCAACAGAAAAGTCAGCGCGTGCTCTAAAAATATGAAAAAACATACGAGTATATATGAAATCATTCGAGAACAAATCTGCTGTGGCAAGCACGGGAAGGAGGTCCGATGAAAGGGGTTTCGTATGTGGCAAGAGAAACTCGATTGCAACTCGATCGAAATGCCCGATGCCTGATGCCTGTCAAAGCCTAAAAGCTGAAACGAGGCCAATGCACGCCAACTTGTCGTCTGGGGTTTTAAGTTTTCCATGAACCATGAGCGATCCATTATATTAAAGCCAAGCTTCGATCCGAGCCAGGCTGCGGTTAATGACACCTGCCAGCGACCTGAAACTTCTGGCCAGTTACATGGACAGACTCTGAGTTGCCAGATGCGTGTGAATCAATATTATTTACACTTTACACCTCAAAATGAAACATCTGTGGATGCGGATTCCCCCTCAAAACATTATTAATCAAATTAAGATGTAAATCATGGTAAAGTTTTCAGTTTTGATTAGAAATTTTATATCTAAAAACTACTTACTTTTTATCTAATCGCCTATCTCCTGGCTTAGAGCATCTCTTTTTATAAATTAAACATAAATCTTTAGCTACGTCAATATTTCAAACAATTAAGTGAAGTGGGAACTTTATTTGAATTTCTACTTAGCAGTCAAGCGATATAATGAATAATAATATTCATTATTCATTATAATAGATCATAAAGATACAATACACGTTTCTCTTACACAGCGCAAAAAAAAAAAAACGAATCAAAGTTCAGACAGTTTCGGTGATTTTCCAGTGAAAGATTCTAGATAATGTTCATTTTTGCCGCTTAAATTATATATGAGTATATTTTAGATGTACATGAGTACAATTTTGAATGCCACAAAACTCGTTTTGGTTGTCGTAAAATGTTTTATTCGAATAAAGAGAGGGGCAGTTGAAAGGCTCATAAAAAAGTGAATAAAGTGAAATCGGGTAGATAATATAGATACTATATGTATATGAACAAGTATATAATGAGTATTTCGATTCCAGAAACTCATTTTCGGAAAATCTACACTTGCTAATAAGTTAAAATGTTTTGAATATAATTTGCAGTTTCGTTTTTATTTTCGATTTTATGAAAGAATTCAATGCATTGCATGCCCCGCATGAGTGACTTGTAAAATTATACATACTCGTATATTGTAATCCGATTTTTTATTGTTCCACAATTGTTATTTGTTTTGCACTTTGGGCGGAAGTTATTCGCCCGAAAATTGTACCTGTGGCATGCGATTTAATTTGGCAATTCAGCAGCTCAGCGGCTCAAGCCGATTGTTGTCGGGTCAAAGGTTAGCACGAAAAACCATTAAAGTTGCTTGGAACAGCAACCTAAATTAATTCATTTTTGCCGAGATCAGTTTAATGTTTTTTTCTTAATTAAAAGAGGTGTGATGTGAAGATATTAAAGCTTTGTGAGTAATAATTTTTTGCAGTAAGTTTATGCCAGAGTAGCTTGACTTGTTTCAAGGTAATTGAAATTTATGTCAAGAGGGTTTTTAATTGCAAATTAGATTTTGCAGCCGCCTAATGAATAAAGTTAAGAGAGAAACTTGGAGACAAATTAGAGACTTTCAAAGCTCCCCTCGCTTTGAGTTGTATAACTTCGGTTCAGGTTGAAATGAGTTTCACGCACAAAACGTGTAAACATCAACAAATTGTATTACACGACCAACAGTAACAGTAACAGTGAGAGGCAGCAACGAGCTACTCGAAAGCTATTCATTTCATTGCAACTGATTGACATTCAATTACCGTGGGCCCTACCTCCCCCCATACTCGCCATACTCCCACTTTAATGAGTGTTGAACGCTTTTCAATTCAACTTTTAAGGCTTTATCAAAAGGCAATCAATTGATCGATTGTCGTGGGTCTCTCGTGATTCCTGATGGCCTTTGAACTCCTGCAAAGGTTTCTCAATGATCCTTCGTTTTAATAAAAGTCTGGTAGAGCTTTACACTCGACAAATATTTGAATCTTCACACCTTCCAAACAAATACTAAAAAACACAAGAAATTATACTTATCTGCACTTAGAGATTAGGTTCTACGAATGAACTTGATAGATAAAACAAAAAGAGTTTTTTATGAGTAATAAAGTAACATTTGGTCAAAAAATATAAAAACCATTCCTAGAATATTAAAACAAAAGCATTTCATGTTTTTACCATCAACTTGGTTCAGTTTATTGAACTTTTTCGATCTTTTCATTATCAATCGATTCAAAATCAATTAGTAATTAGTCGATAGGACTTTACATGCGTGATAAGACCAGATAAGGGTTATGGATGATTTATATGGTTTTATCAATGCATATTGGCCAGAAAACATTAATCTCCAGAGCCTAAAAGTATGCCTACCTTTGTTGAATCTTTCTACCAACAACCCACCTCCACCCCCTACAATCCAGCACTCACCTGTGCAGGGAATGTGGCCTCAATTTGCAGAAGAGCTTATCGTTCAAAGCGTTAAGTAAACTCGGTGAGACAATCACTGGTACATGTGTAGTAAGGTTATCGCTGTGTGTGCATGGTGCAAGTTAAAAAAGTTTCAATTACTCCAACAACACACTCTGGGCAAGGCTTGGGCAGGTGTCACAATACAGCAACAGGTAACAGTGGGTGAGATGACGGTATTTGTATACGAAAAATATTATACTTGTACAAAATACAAACAGAAAGCTTAAACTCATTTAATTACTCTTAATGAAGTTGTCTGTCTTGGTCTTTGGCTTTCTGAAGGAAGTATTGTATTAAATACTAGACTGATAACAAACGCTCATAAATTAAGAGCATTGAAGAATTTCGGGAATTTTAATCTGATAATGTTGGGAACTGGTCTTACCACTTGACCCACCGTGCCAAAGAGAGAGTGCTTGAGATTGGGAGGAGGAGAGTGCCAAAAAGTGTCACGAAAGCTTGCTCTCTCGACTACCGACTACTGACTGCCGACTGGCGGTAATCTATCATGCGCGATCGATCAAACGAGTACTCTCTTAGCCAGCTCCCACCGCCCCCTGATCGAGGTTGGGGAATAGGTTCATTAATTCGGTGAATAAACGAGAGAGAGATGGGGCTCCTCCTGTGGTCGGTAGCTCTCAAAGCAACTCACTTTTATCAAACACGCGCACACCAATAAGGGGGCTCACTGCACTGGGAGAAATTGTAATTCTAAATGAATTTAACCTGTAGAAGAAACTTTATTGCCAAATAAAATTGTCACTTGGTTTTACAAGTAAGAGGAATTCCTAAGCTTAAGCCGTTTTAATACCTTTAGTTTGGAGAGAGTCGCTTTTTCCCAGTGTACCAATAGAGGGGGAGAGACCGATTTGAGTGCCTGGCCATCAGAGCGGGAGATACGATTTGTGGGCCACTTCATTCGCCGATAAAACGTCAAGCTGTCTCCACACGCTCGTCGCTCGGTGGAGCAACAACAACAACAAGACGACTAACGCTCACGAATTTCTGGAACAAGTCACACGCACGTTCCCCATCGACAAACCGACAAACCGAAAACCGAAACCAAATAAAACCTGAACGTACATTTTTCCTTAACAGAAAAATAAATTAATCAAAGCCTTGTTACAACACACACGATTCGATTCTCTCCTGTACCGGAGACGAAAGACGAGACTTGACAAAAAACATTTCTAAAAAGACAGACCCGTCGCAAAGAAAGGGGAAACAACAACAACAGCAACAAAATGTGCCGCTGCTGTCAAAAGTGAGTAAACGTTTTTTTTTTTCCTCTCGTATTTGTTGGTTTAACTATTTCCCAGGTTTTGTTGCCTGGTTGCTGTTGGCCAGCAAATTACTTGGCTAACAATCCGAATTGCGTTTTTCATTTCTTCAACTTTTCTACTGCCACCCCTTCTACTCCTCTACTCCTTTTAACCCGCTCTCTGAACTTTTAGCTGTTGGGAAGATTTCTACTGGAATTGCTTCGAGGAGCGTTTCTGCTACGACGAATCGATCGGTAAGTTTTCAGTTTTTTTTTTTTTGTATCTTTTGTACCTTATATACATTTTCGATCGCTTGAAGTAGATCTTGAAACGCATTTTGTGCGATTTTACGTGTTTGGCATTTCAAACGGAGTAACCACAAAAAAGACATAAAAAACGATCAAAAACGAGCACGAAAAAAGAGAAATAAATAAATAATTTGAATACTGAAGTCTTGCAGGCCAAAAAGATATTGTATCTCATAGATATCTTCCTTTTTTAATGCATATTTTCCTTAACCTTTAGCTAATTACAATCCCGAGGACGACGAGGATTACTTGGCGGCCCAGAAGAATGGACACATTATCGGGCGCATCCAGCCCGCCTCGTCCGATAACAATAATTCCCTGACAGTGCCACAACCGATCTGCGATCAGCCCCAAATGGGGCACGGAAACTCCGGCCTGGGCCTGAGCCTAATGAGGTACTAATTGAAAGATCAAACTGCGATCGAACCAAACGAGCCAAGATCGCATTTCACACTCTGTTTGGCTATCGATCGGCTGATTAGCGATTAATTGGCAATATCGTGATGGCTTCAAGTTGGCAAAATCTATTCACGGCTATATCCCGATTCTTTCTTTTTTTTTTGTCCATTTAGCGCCAAGATTCATGAGGAGGACTACCGTCGGGAGACACAGATCAACGTGCCCACCCTGGGCCCGGAGATATTGGCGGTGTTTGCCAACTCGCAGATCTTCCAGGATCACCAGCCCACCAAGCTCAACCGGATCAGCACCAAGACCTACCTGGCTGGGGTGCATTCCCCCAATCGCGAGATGCCGACGACTCCGCGTCTGAGCGACCAGGATCGACTGCTGCGTCGCCTGGAAGGTAATGATGGCCCAAGTGGTGCCCACACCCCACTGCTGGGTGGGGCGGGTAACGGTAAAAGCAGCGGCAAGAGCACCCGCAGCAGCAGCATAGTCAGCAGCGGTGTTCCCAAGGTCAAATTCTATCTGAACTGAGCTGAACTCTGACCTCAGAACTCTGACCTGGTAGAAGGGGTACTTACAGTATTTGTGCCAAAGATTGAGGAGCTTTCGCCTATACATATATTTTATTTACAAAGAAAGTGACCAATATCGCCAAAATGTGACTTAATATTATTAATGTAATTAATATTTCTAACTAATTAGAAAGACTTGCAGACACAACGATTCGCATTCGATACAACAAGCAATGGTTGCCGCGCTGGCATTTAGTATTATCTAGATTTTTAAGTAGTTGTACTTAAGTTTACTTTAAAATATTCTATTTAAGTTTTAATTGTTGGACCTTGTAAATGTTTGGTCCTTTATAAGAACTGGTAAACCCGTTTGAGTTTTCATAAAGTTTTTTTAAACCCATTTTATTATTGCAACGTTTTTTACGGGAGGTTTCATTCGTAAATGAAGGATTTTCTAGAATATATAATCTGATTGTTCTCATTGTGATGCATAAAATTGTTATATTAATCCGTACTTTGTTTCTGTTTAAAAGCTAAACTCTAAATGTCTCAACAAATCGGTTTCTAACATCTTAATGAGCTTGTGAGTCATTGTTGAAATAAGTTAGCAAAGTGATCTGTGCACTTTAAACAATTACTTTGCAAACTTACTGTTGGCATTACTTGGCAGTTTTTTAGGAATTTCCAGAAACTGAAATTTAAAGACACATTTCAAACTGTTTTTTAACAGATTATGCAAAAGATTATTTATACTAAAGCTCATTAAAGTCACAAAAAATGTTTAGTAAATCTTTCATTGTCATCTAAGATATCTTAAAAATCTTTACCTACAGAGTCTTAATAATTTAGGAAGAAATAAAAAATAAAAACTAAGAAAAATGTGCTAAATAAAAGCTTAATATTTGATCAAGCCATTATGATAATTTGGCCATTAAAATTTTCCGTCATTTTACCAAAAGTATGACTCATTACGACACTCCTCCATTAATCCATTTGCATTTCGAAAAAATTTCATTCATTTGAGCTTAAATCGAGGAAGAGTGGAAAATTAATAAACCTGAATCTGAATTTAAATTTAATTAACAACATTTTTGTGGCACTGACGCATTCAGCACCCGCGGGTACCGGTTCCATCTGGAGTTGGAAACCATTTGGCTTTCATTTATTTATTGGTTACTGCATCTGGGAAGAGACATCCAAAACAAACAAATTGCTGGTGATTTTACTACCTTAGAAGCTTTTGATTTATTGCAAATTTCGTAAATTAGGAAATCACTGCACCAGGTACACTCCCATTGCCCAACCCACTGCGTTGCACCCCGAAATCAAGAAATACAGTCCAATTAGTCAAACTTCGATTCCTCTTATCGGTTATATATAAAAATGTTAACAACAAAAGAAACAATGTTCAAATATGAATATTTATAGGAACTTTTTGGGGCTTCCATACTACCAATTTGACAGAAATATATACGTACTTTTTAGATAAGAAACCAAAACTGGCTATAAGATTGCGCCTGGTCATGATTTTTTCAGTTTTCCCCAGTTGATAAAGCCAAGGAACCCATCCAATACTTTCAGCAGAAAATAACTCTATATATTTATTACCTAAATTACCCATAAATTTGTTATTGAAAAAAAGTTTAATGCATTCCCAACTGTCCAGCTGTTCAGCTGATCGGGAAAATACTTGGCAGTTTGTTTGGATTATCTCCGATTTGCAATTTTAAATATGTATACCCAAACATGATATCCAATGAGCCGAATAAAACAATAAACAATTGTTGACACTTGTTTTAGAGAACAAGAAAACAAAGGTTTCTAGGGCTTTCGTTTCCTGAACTACTTTTTATAGACTTTTTCATAAAGATAATGACCGTCATCACGTTTTGTTGTTACAATAATATGAATGACTTATTTCATTCCCTGCCAGAGAACATGTGCACTGAGCGAAAGTTTTATGACCCAATTGGTTGCCTGGTGTATCCTCAAAAGCGTCATATAATTTCGTCAGTATTATTCCTATTCCAGGGGTGACGTTGACGATAACTAACGAAATCAAACCTTATGGGGTCTATCATGGGACGTGCCCACAATTTTTGCAATTAAGCAAGACGTATCAATTAATCGGGGGAAGAACTTTAATAATTACAATTTTCTATATCGTAGAAACCTGCAATAGATTATTATGATCCAATACCTGGCCTGTACACTATTATATTTAAATTATATTTATGGCATTAATACCTTTGGCTAAGGATGCTTAAATTATAAGAAACTAAAACTAAGTTTAAATATAGATCGCTATAAGAAAACTTTTTAGGCTTTATAACTCTTATATAATATCATTGTACCATATTCTTCGAATCCAATAAGTTATATATTTGAAGGCAAAACATAATCTTTAAGTTGTGGATGAGTTCAATGGAATTTTTTACTGATAAAGAACAAAGTGCGGTTTTAATTGTTTTAGATTAATATTTATATCTGCGTTCGTCTATCTCTATCTTGATGGTTTAGTTATTTGTTTATATGGTATATCTAAAAATCGATTCTTGGATTGTCAAAATACTCCATAATTGCAAACATATAAACCTTTTAGAAAAATCTATAAAAAATAAGTCTTTTTCAAAAATGTTTTAATGTTTTTTAATTAAGTCATTACTTTATTTCCTGAGTACCTTTTATGAGGGTATTATATTAGTATCTTTCCACATCGTTCCTATCTGTCATGAACTCAACCGTATCTTATTTGGCAACCTTTTATGGGATTAACTTGTCATCTGCCTGTTCAGTTTTTTAATTTTATTTCCCATAAATAAATAGTTTATACTTGGGAGTTGTATAAACTATAGGGATCCCTTTATAAATGTCTAGAAAATGGCATCGAATTAAAAATAAACCTCTCTCTTTTAGGGGACTCCACAGACTCCAAGGCGGAGAAGCGTATCACCTTCACCCTGGCCCCCAGCTCAGCCGAGTGTTCACCTTCGGGCAGCCAGACGACCCTCAGCCCCAAGAAGTTCGAGGCCATTGCCGAGGAAGAAAAGGAGGATGACAAGGCCGAGGATGAGGTGGAGGCCATGGAAGAGGTGGTCCTGCGACCGCGACTTATCGATCGTCACCCGCATCTTTTGGCCAATCCCAGTGGTCTGTCCACCACCCCAAGACGTATCCTGCGAACCGCCAAGAGCGTTCCCCACATGCACGTTCGATCGGCGGCCAGCGAAACGGATATATTCTCCATTAGCGGGACTGTCGGAGGCAGCCAGATCAGCATGACGCCCGAGGTGCCCTCCATCTCGTTCAGTAATCTGCCCAAAAACTACGAGGACACTCCCACAATCGAAAAGTACCGAGTCTCCCAGAGCCTCTACTCCATACAGACGGCCAATGCTGCTCGGGCCACCCAAGACGACTACTCCATGCCGCGTTACTTCCGTCGATCAGCCATGCTCCTGACCCAGAGCTCGGAGGTGCTGCCCGGGGCCAGTTCTCTGGCCTCCATGTCGCCGTCAGTTGCCTCGTCATCCGCCTCGCCGGGCTCTTCCAAGGATGAGATCCGAAAACCCGAAAAGGAGAAGAGCAAGCGACTCCAGATGCTGCGAGGAACTCTTCCGCCCCTGCTCATCCACTCGGTGTCCTTTAAGCGCAACCGCGATGAGGGCAAGCAGGTGGACTAATAAAACGTACACGTATTTGTTACCTTAACCATGTTTTACATTACTTGTCCATAAGTGTCTAGTTAAGTGTTTTCTGTATTATTATTATCTCTAAATATGCCCTTGTCCGCCCCCCTCAGTATTCATTTGTACTTCGTTTTATCTGCAAAATTGATATTAAACAATAAATATTATTTTACCTGAAAATAAATTGAAGAAAAGGTTTTAATTCTATCTTTGTAATAACTACAATATTAATATTAACCAGTCAGTGGGAATATATAAAATAAATTCAAAAAATTAAACATCTCCCCGACGGGGAATTGAACCCCGGTCTCCCGCGTGACAGGCGGGGATACTAACCACTATACTATCGAGGATGTTGAGGGTACAGTGCCAATTCTGTTAATTCAGTATCCGTATAGCTTCATCTCTGTTGTTAACAGTTCTAGTTCCATTCGTTTCGAATAAATACTTTGACACGCTGTTATTAACATCCTCGATAGTATAGTGGTTAGTATCCCCGCCTGTCACGCGGGAGACCGGGGTTCGATTCCCCGTCGGGGAGGTGTTAAAAACATTTTTTTTCGATTTTTTAATATAATTTTTATTGTATAATTTTAAGGACATGGATTTAAGGTTTCGTTTAAGAATTGGTTGAAAACTACCAAAGATATGGCCATCGCGCTGCTCCATATTGTCCGTTCCCTGAAATTTTCAATATTTTTGGAAAGGGGTCATTCAGAAAAATTGGAAAAAAAAATCTGAAAAATTTTTCGTTCCAATATTATGATGCAGATTGATAGGGAATTAATCCGAGATTCCAAAGCTATACTTGGTTTAAGGATCGGATGAAAACTTTCAAAGATATGGCCTTTGAAAGGGGCGAAAAGTGATTTTTCTCGATTTTCACATTTTTCAGGGGGTCCATTAGAAAAATTTGAAAAAAATCCAAAAAAATATGTTGTTCTAAGGTTATGATGCAGATTGATAGGGAATCGATCCACAAATCGTTTAAGGTATTCCCCGCTAAAGAATCGGATGAATATTGTCAAAGGTATAGACATCGGGTTGTCCCATATTGTTCTTTTCATGAATTTTCAATGTTTTAATGTAAGTTTCTAGGTTTTTATGAAGATTAATGGAAAATCGGTATAGAATTCTATATAGATATAGGAAAAAAAATTATAATCCTTTACAGAATCTCCCCGACGGGGAATTGAACCCCGGTCTCCCGCGTGACAGGCGGGGATACTAACCACTATACTATCGAGGATGTTGAATATTACTGGCCATATCACAGTTTTCTTACTGAGAATGATAATTACTATTTTATATTGTTATTTTCTTAAATGAAACATAAAGCTGCCATTTAAATATTTAAAAGAAAATGCAAGTATCATTTAAGATCTCATATTATATGATAACAGAAGGCTATGGCTTATTTAGCACCATTTTAGATCGGCCTTTTACAACACTGAAGCTCTTATCGATACTCGATAATAAGTGGAAGAACCGTAGTAAATTCTGGTTGGATTTTTTTAAAGTGGAATATATATTGGAAAATGTAACTAATTGGACTTGAATTGTTTGTAAACTTTAAGATGACATAATAATGAATACGTGATTATGTGTTTACGGTTGTGAAAAAACCGATGTGAATTATAAATAAACCAATACACACATACGAACCGCCGGCAAAAACAGAGAGCGCGTTCGCCGAGAGAAGTTGGAAAAAAGAGTGAAATGGTATTGCGGCCTGCTATGTTTTGAAAAAAAAAAACAATTTTTTGTTTTTCAATGAAAAGTTATTATTATGTTGTAGAAAAATATTAATTCTTATTATAAAATGCATAATTAGAAGATTTGTTTATAATGTTCAGCACGTGCAGGTCCGATTGAGAGACAGAAAAACGTTTGTATACAAACGCCCTTAGCAGGCGCAGTCTCACCCGCGCCCAAATGAGAGTGAGACAGTGGGATTGAAACTAGGCTCTTTTTATGTTAACAGTTGGAATTGACTATTTAACAGACACAGAGAGAGAGAGCACAGTGGGGTCACTAAGCAGAATGTTATCACTTTTAATTTAAATATTATAAAATATTCATGTTGTTTTTTGCTTAATATTTTGTTAAGAATATCCTTTGCATTTTACTAAAAACATTTGGGAGCAACTTGTTTTAAAATTCAGTTCTTAAGTTCCATTTCGCTCTCTCTCTCTCTCTGTCTGCGGCACTCTCCATTTAACAGAATGTATCTCAACTAAAGTATCTCCACTAAAGTATCTCAACTCGAGCTGTACAGCTGCGACAGTCGCTCGAAAATCGAACCGAAAAACATTGTCGAGGAAAAGTCGGAAAAGTCGAGGAAAATCTTCGGACGGGAAAGGACTGTCGCTCGGCGCGCGGACGGAGATTGTATTAACGGGAATTTATAAACTCTGCTCGAAAAAAATCAGTTCTCCGTTTTCAAACCGCGCTGGTTCTCCGTTTAAAAATGACTTTTTACGTCAGTAAAGAATTAATTCGTTAATTCCCAAAAAACACGAACAAATTTGTGTTTATTTTGATATTTTTTTTTTCGGACAAGAACTGAAAAATAAACTCCAGCATCGCCTCATTTGTCGCGCAATTGTGAAAAGTTATTGTCCATCGCAAAGTGGCATTAATTTATAGGTAATTGGCCAATTTATAATCATCAGAAAACATGTGCAAAGTGTGTGTGAAAATAAATAATAAAAAACCATAATAAAGAAGCATATTGGAAATTTTCTTAAAAACTACAACAAAGAAATAAAGAACAAACCAAGTATTCCAAAGGAAATCCAAAATTTTAAGCCGCTAACAACAACAAACTGAATATTTCGGCAATTTTTCCAGATATTTTTCATTGATTTTTCGCCTGGCAGAGAGTGGGAGCCAGAGCCAGAGCCAGAGCCAGAGAAGTGGGGTGTGGGGAGGAGGGTGACGACAGAGCGGCCCTCTGTTTTGTGTACGCTTGGAAATGGAACGCTTTCTCTTCCTTTCTCTCTATGCCACCCCACTCCTTTGCCTTCACTGGATTATCCATTTTTTATATTTGTTTATTTTGCCTGGCACTCGTTCTCTATTATCCTGGCCACGTTTTGTTCTCACCATTCGTTTCGCTGCATTTCATTCTCGCAGCGTTTCAAATTGGCCAACAGAGAGAGCGGGAGAGAGCCTGCATAATTGGAGAGAAAGCAGCTGCCTGGCCTATGTAAATTTCTCTCTCACACATCCCCCGCAGGATGTTTTTTGTCTCTGCCTTATGCTCCGCCATTCGCATCTCTGCAGTCGTTGTCCTTTGTCAAAAATAAACTAAAGCAAAAAGGATGCTGTCATAATAATCAGTGGAAAGCGGAGTTCGGCTTAAAGTTTTGGAAGCTTTGAGAAAGCATAACTAATCAAGTTTTTTTTCCCCATTATCCTTGCAGTGATTGAAGCAAAAACAAAGTGAAAAGAACACAAATATGATTTGAAAGCAAAGCGAAAAAAAAAACGCTTACGTAGCATACTTATCGGAAAAAAAGCTCTAACGATCCGTTATTATATCTGCACCCCGCTCGCCCCCCACGTTTACCGTTTTACCGTTGCCTATCCGTAATCCGTGTGTGTGTGTGTGTGTGTCCGTGTTTTGTGTCTATCTCTCTCTTGCTCTCTCTCACTCCTGTACATATGTACAATATTTGTCGTCGTCATCATCGTTGTTGTTGTTGCTGTTATCGTCCATCTGCGCCTCAAGAAGATTTCTAGAAATATAAAGAATTTGTGTTCTTCGGTGTTGTCTCGTGTAAGTGTCTATAATTTGTCTAAGTACGACAAGCGATCCGTGAGAATCAAAAAGCGATTTCGATTCCAATTTCGATTTCAAATCCGATTCCAAAATCCGATATCCGATAACCGATATTCGATATCCGATATCCTGTGTGCCTGTGTAAGCTAATGTGTGTCAGCTAATCGATATCGCAATCAATACGAAAAAACAACATCAATCAATCAATCAACGTCAACGGGAGTTCCAGGATATAGCTCAAGAGTCCTGTTGGAAAACTCTCTAACTCTCTCTTTTCAACACGTAATGGTACGAAAGGATTCAAAGGATTCAAAGGATTCTGAATTCTGGATGGACATTTGAATGGTAAGCAAATTATCCTTGTATCTTTGCATATTTTATCTTAAAGGATGACACTTTCCGGTGCGTTGCAAGGATATGTTTTGGTTTTCTTCTCCCAGGATTAGGCTTGGAAATGCAAACGTTAATTTGTCGGAAAATGGTCAAGAAGTTTTCCTAGGCCTAATCCTGGCAATCTATATTTAGTGCACGTTTCGTCCTTTCCGCACACTCGAGGACCAAGACACACGACTGGACGACTGGTCCTGGGACTAGACTCATTAGGACGGGGAGAAATGCATATTGCAGCCAGGAATTGGAAACCTTAAACACACCCACACACACACACAGTGTGTACACACAGCAGGAGATAGCTCTGGCTCGGGCTCAGGCTCAGGCTGAGATACAGATACAAAACAGAGCAATTTCCATTTGGAATGTAAACAAAACAAGCTGATACCCGCACAGTGGAGCCGATGATTAAGCAGTCGGAGGAAACAAAGGGAGGGGACAACCACTTAAGCAGCGACTACAGTGGAACCTCATTACAATAAACAACACAAGTTTGAGATAAGAAATTGAAGTTCGAATTGGAAAAGATATATTTTTTAAACCAATTTCACGGTTGTTTTTTTTCTTGTTTTTCTTTCTTTTTTTGTATCAAAAAGTGATTCATTTTCAATCAGAAAACGTTTTTTAAGGTCTCAATCGTTTAATCCCGCATTCCATTGATAGTTTTTATTCTTTAATCCGCTTTAAGATACTCTATCTTTGTTATTGGGATTATTATCCAATCTTTAATTTCATTTTTTATCAAACGTTTCATTGATTTTTATTGGAAACTTTGATGGTAGTTGAATTTCTTGATTTATGCAAATGGGAAGTCGTTTTCTAATCATCCATAATATTATATCATAAAACAGCAAATGTCTTGGTTTCTGTGGTTAAGCTGGATTCCGGGAGACCAGACTTCTGCCTGACAACCTTCACCCAAAACCTCCTCCCAATCCAGCCCAGCAATGTATCTAAGTATATCCAAAGAAGCCCGTATGTTTTGTATTATGTTACACAAATATTTAAGCTGTCTTAAGTAGATACAACGAAACGCGTTTAAGATACAAAGAAAGAGAAAGAACGATAGATAGAGAAAGAAAGAGAGCCAAACAAATGCACAATCTAGGAGGAGGAAAAGTTACAATTCAGAATGTGTGCGGGTGCTGAGCTCCATAGGAGGTGGAAAGCCCCTCCATCCTAAGACTAGAAAAGCCAAAGTCGTGCTGTAAGTTATCACTATACCAGATGTTGGAATAGAATAGGAAATACACAACAGATCGATTAAAAGATACACAAAGCTACAAAATAAAAGATACTTTTTGAAAGAAAAACAAAGTAATGGAAAATGAGTTCCAAACTTTTTTGTATCTTTTTGATAGAAATACAAGTTTTTTCTCTCTCTGTACCTCATTTCTTAACTGTTCTGCCATTCCCAACCTTTGGTTGTTGTTTCTTGGCATTTTTCCTGCTTTTTTTTGTATCTATTGATACGCATATCGTTGCCATTTGTCCTCAAACTAAACCAATTCAATTTCTACGATTTCATCTCCAACAGACAGCAGCTTGGAAGCAAAAAAAAACAAACAATACAATACTTCCCGAGGAGATACCAAGCTTCAGCTAATAAATTTCAATAAATCCATGAATTATTTTACGGCCCAAAGCTTGTTTTCTGGCCAATATAAGTTGCAGTAACACAGCCTGAATTTATGGCAGAGAAAAACAAAGAAATTGTATACAGAATTCAAGAAAGAAATCAAAAAAAAAGAAACTTTATACGAAACATTGATTTTCATCCCAAAATTCAAACTAAAAAAGAATCCCAGAAAAAAGATTAATTAATTAAATTAGTCAAAGAATTTGTGGTCTAAAGGCTGTACAATTTATTTGATTTTCCCTGTCAGCTCCCTGGAAAATAAAAACAAAATAGATGAAGCATTTTTTGGTAAACAAAAACCGAAAACAAATATCAATAAAAGGGACACCCTCCTTATAGGTAGAAAAAAAAAAACGAACGAAAAATATCCTTAGCCTTAGCGTGTTGACCAAATTAAGGCCGCAAGTGGATGACTGACCAAAAATGATTGATTTAATGACGCTATCATTGACACTCCAATCGGGCACACCTCGTATCGAATTCTCCTAGAAGAGAGTGGGGCATGGCAAGGACAAATGGATTCCGCTTAATTAACGTCCTTTTTTTTTGGCTATTTATTTATGAAATTTGTTAAAAAAAAAGCATTACAAAACCTTATTTTCAACATTTTGTTTAGCAGAATCGCTTATTTTTTCAACACTCGATTAACTTTAATATATATATTGATGTATTGATATATTGATATATTGAATAGTTTGAAAAAATGGTTCAATAGAAATTCAAACGTTTCGCAGACTTTTCAACAAGACAATAAAATCGCAATTAAAATGTCCACTTAATCTGAAATCGCTGGCGTGATAAAACTCTTGACTGTGTAATTAAAATATTAATTAAATTATAATTAAAGGTTTTTCGCTTAAACTGCTTTTCATATAGCCCTTTCCCCTAATTCGCTTTCTCCCCTGAATTTTCCTGAAAAGTTAATTGCACAAAAAGTCAAATAACAAAGGCGGCTCCGGCTCTCTTTTCATAATCCTGTATTACGATATTTTAAAGGGAAACTATTTATGAGTAATTATTCACTGGTTTTATGTTGGAAAAGTTCATCAATTCGAAATATAAATTCTATTTAATGTTGTTAAATAACGAGCAAATGAAATAAAAACAAAACAAAAAGGGAAGCTTAGTTCTGCCATAGTGTTGGAAAGTTCTAAAAAAAACTTGAAAGCCATCAGACATGTAAATAAATATAAATATTCGATAAAGGTTTTTGGATAAATCAAACTCATATATAAAATATTTATATAAAACCATTGAATTGCTAATTAAACTCAATAACAAACATACAATACAAATTAAATTGACAAATTACAGAGGATATGCAGGAGGAAGGGTTAAAGGTTTGAATGTTTTAATGTTTTAGAATTCCCAAAATAGAGGAAAATAGAGGAATATAGAGGAACATGGGTGGGTGAACACAGTGAAAACCACATAAAGTGGAAATTGTAGGTAAATGTATGTTCAATTATTCAGTGAAATTTCAGCAAAATTTTTAATGCATTTGCTAGTTATTTAATTATTTTTTTTTGAGAATAAAATAAAGGATTATGGGAAGGGATTATGAAATGGGTCCTATTAGGGTCTTTAAAGGTCTTTTAAGGTCTTTTGGGTCTTTCAATAAGAGTAGAAATTATATATTATTCTGAAAAGTGTATTTAAAAGTCTGATTTTTAGAAACGAAGTCTGCAAATAGTTATATTTTGAGAATTATATTGAAAAAAAAAACGAGAAAAAGAGTTAAATATTTTCCATAAATTTCTCCGCAAATTCCTAACCAAAAACCTATTCATAAGCTTTACAAAAAATGGAAATAAAACTTATTTTAATTGCAAAAAAAATGGATTTTTGAATAAAAACTGTTAACAATCCTCTAGTAATGCTGGGATAGTATTCTCGAAACTTTATGCTCGATAAAATGCTAAAACAAATATAAGATATAAATATACATATAAAATATATATATATATATATATATATATATATATATATCCTTAATAAAAACACAAATACAGGACATGCATTCAGACACCCAGAGAAATTGGCGTTAAAACCATAAAAACCAAAGAACACAAATTTCCAGCAATTAAAAATTCAATGTTTGCCATTTTTTTTCCGCGTTTTTGTATTTATGTACAGAAATATGTATATATATTGTATATTTGTGTGTTTTATTTGGTTGGTTTTTTAATTATTCCCGTTATTTGCCTGCAATTTTCATGTGTTTTATTTTTTAAATTGATTATTATTTTAAGTGCGCAGGTTTTTCCTTTTTTCACTTTATTGATATTGTAAATTATGGAATTAAAATTATGGGAAATTCTTTAACTCTTTTTGTAGATTTCTTTCTGTAGATTTACATTTAAGCCGGGAACTAAATCGAAAAACCTTTTTTTTTGAACTGCTAAAAGCGCAATGCAAGATTGTTGAAGAATTGCTCTCAAGATGCGAAAGGGAAACCCTAATGGGTTCTTTTCGTTGTGCCACAAGCATCATTAGGTCTAACCCCTAAAAAATAATAAATTCTGGTAATTCACACACGCATTTGCATCGTGAATGAAGAAACAACCCTCGAGTAGGAAGGACCTTTGGGTTTGGAATCCTTGTAAAGTGCACTCAGCGTTCAAAAGTTGCGACAGCTGCAAATTGAACTTTTTTTTTTTGTCAATTGTTGCAGGGAAGCATAATTTTTTTCTACCATTTTTTGGTAAGTACATAGTTGGCCTGGGGCAACGCCACCGCATTTAACCCATGAAGGTCCTTTTGCGCTTAGTAATTCGAGCATAATTGGGTTAAGGATGCGAAGAGGCGAAGCGCCAAGCAGGATATTGGTTGCATAAATAAAATATGAGGGGGAGGGAGTTCCTGCTTCATTTGGTCTATTTCATCTCAATTAAAATTGAAATTCAAATTTAAATTGAAAATGTAAATTCTTCGCAGGCATCCTTTGGTCCAACGATCCTTGTGCAAACATCCTGCACCGGCTTGTGGTAGTTTTGCGTTCTTGCCTCATCTAATGGAGGCACAATTTGTTTGAGCAAAAGTTATAAAATTAACACTTAAATGCTTCCAGATGTTGGCTTACTCCTGGCCTCCGTCTCACTCCTTCTCACTCCTTGCCTTGCCTCATCCTTAGTCCTGTGAGAGTGTGGATTGAATTGGAAAATAGCTGCCACAGTGGCTGTGACACATGTTTGGCCAATGTACGAGCCATTAGTTGCCACCGAATGTTGCTCGGCCGGAATCTAATAACAATAAATTGTTCTTTTGCCAATTTTGCAACTCAATACATGTGGCAAGTTCCTCACTTTAACCTTAAATCTTGATTAAAAATGTATTAATTTTATTAATTATTTAAACAATATTGTTATGCAACTTTTTATTATCAGAAATTCCTCTCTTTTCTTTCCTAAAAAGATTAAATAACTCAACAAATTGCACACAAAGTCGTAGAACAATTTTTTCGGCTTGCTACTTACCAAAAAAATAAAAAAAAAAAGGTTGCAAGGTGCGGGTGGAAAGTTACAAAAAAAAAAAGAAAGTAGAAGTAGAAAGCCAAAGGAAAAGACGACAAGTCTTAGAAACTTTTCTTTTAAAAAGTTACGTACACTGGATGACACTTTTGCTTTAAGAGGGACGCGGCGATAGGTAGAGTCCTTGTTGGACAGTGCAAGTCCTGGCCAGATGTTGCCGGGGAAAACATTAAAAGTGCAACGGCGGCGAAAACTTATTTACTTTTTCACATTTCGCAGCACTTGACTGCCCCGGATGGAGCCTGGAACCGGATGGGGGCCGGAAGCGGCTTTACAATGCTGTCCCATCCCCCCTGCTGCAAATACATTCTCCGTTGTCCTGCAAGGAAAAGCCCAATAGTTTCCACAGAGATGGCAGCAGTGGTAGCTGCTTGACAAGTTTGAAATTTCAATTAAATTCATTTGAACTGCGGCCGGACTTCTTGGTAATGAGGCAGCCACCGTAATGGCATCTTCCTCGATGCTTCCACACAGTGCTTCGAGGTTGC
The DNA here is from genome assembly GCA_035047325.1 of Drosophila vallismaia. Classification (NCBI taxonomy): domain Eukaryota; kingdom Metazoa; phylum Arthropoda; class Insecta; order Diptera; family Drosophilidae; genus Drosophila; species Drosophila vallismaia. Next base: position 17,699,263 of record JAWNPU010000090.1, on the reverse strand, counting down.
AAGATTGTGTTCCTTTTTCCTCTGACTTCAAACCAATGTCCTCGAATGCATTATTGGCCTTACCAGTGCGAGGTAGGTAGGTGGGTGGGTGGAAAACAACGTTGACAACTTTCGGGGTTGTCGAAAGTGGAGGGAACCGAATGCTTGGCACATACCGCTGGTCAAGTGCAGTTCCCTGTTGTTCTGAGAGCGTGGGCGTGATCGTCCTCGCCCAAACGGAAAATGTCTTCATCTTCATCAATCAAAGCCCTGGCATCTGACACTCGACTCAGAGTCACTCGTGCAGTCACTCAGCTCGATTCAATTCCCAGAGACAATGCCGTCTCATGCCTCATACTCCTGGGTTGTTGTTGTCTTCTTGCTAAATTTCAATTACAAGTGCAACAAACTAAGTGCATCAAGTCAACTTTCCAGCCACATAAATGAACTTTCCTCAGTTCTCAGTCACTATCAGCATCGTTGTCGTTGTCGTCAAAAGTCAAAGTGTTTCCATTCATTTTATTAACATGACAAGAAGAAAGTCGAGAAACAGAAGAGATTCTCTGAAAGGGAATCTTAATAGTATTTTTTATATATTTTAAGGATATCTATAGCTAGATGTGGCTTATTTATTGTTAGATTCTTATAATTAAAGCCAACAAAACTACCCTAGAATGCCACCCTATAGGCTTGCCTCATCCTCCGCCTTTTGGTTATGTCACCAGCTGACATTTTGTGGTTGCCGGCAACTTAGTCACCCATCGGGCCTTTATCTCCCGCTGCTGCAGCTCGGCGTGTTGTCTGGCGGGGTATCTCGGCGTGTGTGTCTTGTGACCAGCAGTCGCATTTCCGCCGCATTTTGGTCTCGAGCTGCTGCTTAATTATTACAGCATAAATTATCAGCATCTTGAGAGGCCCTGCCAGAGCATGATTCACTCACTTAATGTAGCTCAAAGTCTCGATTTGCATACTAAGAGGCTTTTGTCGGTGGTCAACCTCCAATCTTCAATCTTCAATCCCAATCCTCATCCTCATCCTCTCTATACTTAACCCGCGAGTGGAGCTGCTTTGTTTGTTGGAATTTATTGAAATTGATTTCGTGCACCTTCCCCACCTTTTGTCAGGGACATTCGATTCTTGTTTTTTATTCTCTGCGTTCCACGTGATTTATTGATTTACCTTCAGGTTGCGGCAGGTTTTGGTTTTGGTTAAAGGAAGCCTAAAGTACAGTGAAGTCTTTCTCTGGTTATTGGTCCTGGAATGGGGTGCGTATTCATTCATTCATTTTGATGGTTTGATGAGTGCCTTAGATACATTTGCCTTCGTCCTCTGTCTGTCTGTCAGGATGGATTTGTCGTGGGAATTCAAAAATTTGGTATGCAAACTGTGTTTGCGACAAAAAAAGGCGAGGCTTTGTGATGGTTTTTCTGGCTCTTCCCATATCCTAAGTAAATATGATGGGTAATTTCTATTTAAAGGTTCTGCGTGAGCCATTAGGGAAATTGCAATATCCCGAATCCCGAATCCTGATCCTGAACCTGATGGGTATCGCTGGTCCCAAATGAAATTAAATTGAAAATTTTGCATTCTTTTTCCCAGGAATTTTGATTCCCTTAATATTTATTTAATTTTGATAAAGGAACTGCGAGAAAAGAATAAATATTTTGTGAAAACACTTATGTCCTCCGACTGACTATATCCTTATTAATTTATAATCAGAATCTGTCAAAAGTCGGAATCTGACATTTTTTTTGAAGAATTTTTGTTGCCTGTCTGATGAAAGTCACCTATTTTGATTGGACTCCAGGCCCAGACCCAGACAGGGACAAGGACTCGTGAGCTATTGGAAGAGACGCCGAAAAAAAAAAATTTGAACATTCAAGAAATGACAACCACTTCCACATCCTTCCCCGCCTCCCCCCTGGATTTTTGCAGTCAGATTTTGTGAAAAAAAAAGAAAGAAGAAAATTCCCATGGCACGCGCTGGCGACACTTTCGAGGAGCAAAGGAAGGACACCAAGGACACACGCGTTTCTTGCATGTTGTGAATTTTCGTTTTTGTTTCGGACGCAAATAGGGACGCCAAGTCCTGGGGCATGCCACAAGGAGGGTAGTAAAAACATGTACCGTTATACAAACATTACATAAAAATATTAAATTTATGATGCAATAAAAACACAGTGTTAACAGAACGAAAAGAGAAAGAGAAAGAGACGGAGAAAGAGAGAAAGCATAAAAGAGAGATGGAGAGAGAGAGATGGCGAAAATGTGGGCGAGGCATGTGAGGGCGTGCGTGCTTGAAACGCCTTGAAACAAGGCCGCCCCCCCAAGAATTAAGGAAAAAATGGATATCCTTTCTCTGATAATTTTCTGATTATTACACTTAAAAGTTACAGAAATGATTTAAAAAACAAACCAAGTGAGGGCTCAAAAAAAAAAAACAGGATTCTTAATGAAACAAAACAAGGACTCAACGGAAAGGCTAACCGGTTGCAATAAACAGTTATGACATCCAGCCGAGCCACCCTTGGATATGATCTTTCGAGCGTAAAATGAAAAAAGAAAACTTCTATCGATGTCAACTGTTTGCTAAGCCCTCGAGTCAAACGAGATTAAAGGGATGTCCTAGCTAGCTAGCTAGATGTCCTGAAAGGGGGGTGTTGCAGTGGCAATCGGTGGTGTCACGTACCTCAAACCTTTTGGGTTTTACTCGTATTTATTTCCCACTCGCCTTCTATTTGGCCGTCTGTCGGCTTACTTTGACTTTTGACAGCAGCCCCCGACGAAAAGTTGTGGAAATTCATGTTGATGTTCGTTTTTTTGGAGTTTTTCTAGCAAGGATATCTCTCGTGATATGAGCACGTCCCATCATCGAAGGCGTTATCGTTCTCGAGATCGATGTCTTTTTGATTGCTTCGGGAAACCCTTTCGATTTCGAAATATATTTCCTTCTCTTGGAACAAATATTAAAAAGGAGCCGTCAGATTAAGAGAATTTCTGTAAAGTTTTTCAAGTCACCTTGAAAGTTGTTGCAACAGCAGGAGTGGCTCTGGATCTGGATTTCCACCCCTTTGGACTCCATCAATTTGCATTTGCCGGGGCGGGTTAACAATTTGCATTCCACATAATGAAGGGAAGAACAACAACTATTATGCAACCTCATGGTGGGGCAAGTTTTTGGGGTTGCAAGTTGATAAATAATCTGAAACACGCGACGACTCGCAATAATTCGCATTCAAAATCTCGTAAATCAATTTTTTTTCTACATTCTAATTATGTGATTAAGTGATTTATGAGTTTTTGTCCCAGCTGAAAAGGGGGGAGGTGGTGGCGCCACCGGGCGTGCCCCATCTCGTAGTCTCTCACGATTCCGTTGACCCTGCTCAACATTTTTCGCTCATGTTCGTTTTTATTATTTGTTTGTCGTGTTTGTTGTTGTTTGAACTCTTGAAGAGCGAAAATAAAAATTTATGGTTGCACTAAACCGAAAAAATATGGCCGTGACATTTATGATGTGACACAATGTGTACCTAACTCTCACCCCTTCCTATCCTGGCCGGGTTTTTCGTCCTTGCGGTCAGCATAATAAACATTGTGGCATTGTTGACTTTTTAGTTACTCTGAACCGGCTGTCCGGTTGCTGTCCGGTGGCTGTCCGGTTGCTGTCCGGTCGTCTTATTGTCCATTTGAACTTCTTTCCCCTCTAATATTTCCCATATTTCCCGTTTGACTTTTGATTATTATTGCTCTTAATTGATGACCCGCAATTGATGGCCACAAAATGCTTCCTCAAATTGATTGAGCAGCGCCCGTAAATACCCAAAGTACGCATCTTGAATTCTCAAGCACCTAATGTCGGGTATTTCCCCTGACTTTAGAGCCCCTACATTCAGGTTAAGTGTCCCACTAATTTGTGACAAACATCCCAGAAATGTGAGTTCAAATCTTGTGGCTTTCGGTTCAGAGAAAATCATAAATATTTTATGACTTGCAGCGTTTTTGTTTGTCCCTCGCCATACTCGATAAGGTTTCAGAAGACCTAACCATACAAATGGGACTTGATTGATTGTGTTTTTTCTAGTTCTCAACGCTTTGTTAATGTCAACTTTGTTTAATGTTCGGCAGAAGAAATCATTTTTCAGTCACGTTTTTGAGGAAGAAACTCTCGTGGGTTGCTATTCTTTGTTGAAGAGTTATGAAGATTTCATGATTTGGAAAGGAGAGAAAAATCCTTTAAGCGCCTGCATATCAATATCATTCCAACGGCGTTAATGGATTATGGAACTGAGCTTCATTATTTATGAGCTGGCTTAAGACAAAAGTAAACAATCGTCCCAAAAGGTCAAGTCTTCCGCCAAACTCACGACTCTGGCCATACGCAAAATTTTCGGAGGATTATGAAATGCAAAAGAGCTCCAAGCTCCAAGCTGCGAGCTGAGAGCTGAGAGTGTTTCACCCCGCTTGATGGCCATAAATCATGGAATCAAAGTGCCACATTTTTGACTGCGTTTCGGCCCGGGTGGAGGCGTAAAGCCCTTTGGCCGAGCTCTAACACGTACTAAATGCTTGTCAACATTGGACTGGGATGGGGCAAGGGGTAAACGTGACATGGAAAAGTATTTATGGAAAATATTTGTTTAAAAAATGTCCAACTGATAGACGCACTCGCAACGGAAACGGAAAAGGAAATGACACTTGATTTTTTACCAAAAAATAAACGAAAAAAATAGATTGTTTTATGCCAATGATTGGATAGTTTCAAGTTTTCCTTAAAATTCTCTCAAATTACACTTTAACTCTGCTAATCAAGGCAAATCCTCGGGCCCTCGAGTCCATGGTCTTGAATTTTATTCGCTTTATCATCAAATTTGAAATTGGTTTCTGCAGAATATCCTCGAGACCAGCAGGAAAGTTTACAACTCACAGAAATCCTCAATTTACATGCTCGCAAAGTGTGAGCTGCAATAGCTGCAAAATTAATAATGAATCGAGTACAGAGTCAACATCAAACTTATCCATAACAAGCTGGAAACAAACAAGGAACTATAGAAAGAGCTGCACCGACACAGAGTGTTGCCAAAAATTGAAAGGACAGGACGGACGGAAGTTGCGAAAACTTGAGTCGCCACAAAAGAATGAAATTCAAGTAGCTCGGGCGGGCAACATTAACTGAGCAGCCCGCAGAGCTGAGAGCCAACAATGAGGACTGGCAACAAGAAAAGTACAACAATAAATAGCATTATGCTAATCCAGGCCAAACAGAATGCGGCAAAAGTAAAGAAAAGCTTTTTGGTTGCCCCCCTCGACGCCAGGATTCGTTTTGGAGTTGGGCAGCATCTGCCAGGAATGCTGCCCGGAAACGGAATAATAATTACGAGAGCTCCAGTGCCAACTAACTAACTAGTATTTACTAAAATATAAGTCACAACAACCACAGCCATGCCAACAAAATTGCTCCTGCCCCAAAGTTCCTGGCAACCAGCTACCCACCCAGTGGAGGAAAAAACCCGAGAACGTGACACAGCATAAGAAGTAGGTATAAATCCCCACCGAGCTGAGATCTAAAGCTTTCCAGGCAGGACAATAAACTCCCGACTTCAAATGAGCTTTGGATTCTCTGGTGAGCAGAGCAGATAAATTAGCAGATGAGATGGTCTGGAAATAAGATAATGCTAATTAGACAGGACTTAAAGGAGCGAACTAAAGAGAGTTCCGTAATGCATCAGAGTGTCCTTGCAAATGCAATATTATTACTTATTTGAGATCATAAATTACAATTATTTGCGGAACAGAATATGAAGATATAAGACAGGATTCGCACACTCAAAACATGTTAAATTGTCATAAGCCTTAAAAATTCCATTACGATTATTTACTTTTGGTGCCACCACCCCAGCATCCCAGCAAGGACACATGCTCCACGATAAGGATACAAAGTTTTCTAAACGAATAAATCTGTTTGTCTTGCTGCCAGGACATAAACACACACACATACAGTGACTGCTAAAAATTGTAAAATATTTTCAAACAGACAGAGACATAAGCAAAGCTAATAAATGAGAACTGTGGCGCGACAACAAGAGCAAATCCCATTTTTACAAGGATATGAAGGAGCCCAGGAGCTATACTCGACTCGACTTGGATGCTTGGGTGCTTGGGTGCAGTGGCCAAAAAAGGAAAATACTTGTACGAAAGCACAACAAATCGCTGCAGGATATGCAGACAAGACAAACAAGTCACGAACCGAAAACAAAACGAACCCAAAAGCATAAAAAAAGTAAAAATAAAAAAAACATTCAACGGCAAATGAAGAAAAACTCGTCGAGCCGCAGAAGATTTGCAACATAAATATTTTTTTGTTGCAGACAAACGATATGAAAAGCGATAAAAACACAAAAATGGAGAACAAAACGTGAATTGCGGCATTTATTTGTATATTAAGAGCTGATTTTTTGCACTCACTGTGTGGCGATGTGGCAATGGCGGCGGCCATTTTGCAAAAGCTGCAACAAAATGGCGGCCACAAAAAAATAAATTGCACTGCCTGATGAGTGTTAAGTGAGTGGGTGATGGGTTAGGGCCGTGGGTTAGGGGGCTAATGGTTGGGGTTATCGAAATCAGATTTTGAAACCCTTAAAAATTTACGATTTTTTTTCAGGGCTTAACACGTATCGTTTTAAGACGATTAAAACTATTTAAAAGGACTAAAAAAATCGGATGCTTTTTTTTTGTTGCATTTATATAATAGCACTTTAGTTAATCCTTTAAAAATCAAACTAATGGCAGGTTTCGAAATTTTATTGCTTCTGGAGGTGAAAAAATGTGACATTTTCAAGGGATTAAGGTAACCTTCGACCTCTGAAAAGGGCATTTCTCGGTCGTGATGGAACAAAGGCGTATTTTATTCGGTTTGGTTCCTGCTTTATGGTTGTTATTTTTTGTACTGGGCATTATTTTTGAGTAATATGCGCAATGCATCAGGCTCAGACGCACACTCAGGATTCAGTTGGTCCTTGTTGTTGTTAAAAAACACACACAAACACACACTCGTACACTTGTGACATATTCGTGCTGTCTGCAGGGATTCGAGGCATTTAATTTTTGGTAGCCATTTACGAACCCCAGGCCCCTAAGTCCTGCCACAACGGAAAATTCAGTTTTCTGTACTGCGACAGCAGGCTAATGCAATTGCAAGGACCTCCCAATGTAGGCGTGGTCGTGCCTCTTTTGTGTGTCCGCTGGGGCAGGGAGCAGGAAGCAGGGATCAGGGATCAGGCAGGGAACGTCTCTGTTGTGATGGCTTTCCCCCAAAAATGTTTTATGTTTGCAGTTTGTAAGCCGGTTACTGGCTGAAATAGAAGGGAATCCTTCCGAATGTTTAACTCTAAATTATTACTAAACATTTAGGTTTGTACATATGAAATGTTGCAATCCCAACCAAATGAGAAAGACAATTACTTTTTGAATAATGAAACTTTTTCTCTGTAAATAGGAGAATTTATTCCTCAAATTCCGCAAAACAAATACAGTTGAAGGACTCAAAAATATTGAAAACTTTATGAAAAAGTTGAATTATATTTTCTCTTCGTTAGTTGATTATCTCTTTAATGGGAATTTAATTAAAACTATGGTCTCTCTTTTCATTAGCAGTAATTTATTTTAATTTATTTTTGTATGTAAACATATTTTTTGTCTCTATTTGCTTGGCAACGCTTTGTTGGCGTCATAATTAGAACGAAGCCGACACAGATGCACATGACTTGGAAAAACAAATTGTGCTGTAAGCCTGCCTGCCTCCCAGCCTGCCACCCAGCCTGCCACCCCCTGGAAGGCCCTCACCTCAAAAGTTCACCTGTGGCAGATTTATGACACCGAATAACCCCATTTCGCCCCCCTATCGTCCACACCCTGTCAACCCTTCGTGTTCTAGATTTGTACATTTTCGTGCTACATTTTAATTTCTCTACAAAGAACACTGAGGGGAAATTCTAAAAGATTATTAAAAAAAGAATACAATTTTTAGGAAAAAAAAAATTACTCATCCGCCCTGTTGTCTTTTTGCAAGAAACTTTCCCTCTTGAAATCCCTGCAAGTTTTCTCCACATTCCTATTTTAAAGTTTCTTTCAGTGCACCATACGTTGGTGAAAAATGTGGTTTGTAGTGTTCAAGGGGGGGGTTTGTGGAAAACTCATTAACTGTGCACGCTACTTGGCACCTTTTCTCTCTTCGCTCACACTTCGCTGGCGTTCTTTCTCCTCTTTCCTTTATTTCCACCTGCCTTTCAGCTTGCTTTCTCTTGCCTTGTCCTCGCTTCCTGCGTTCTTCCTATTCTTCTGCCTTTCCGCCTCACATTCCATTTCCATTTCCATTTCCACTTCCATTTGTGGGCGAAGGTCGCCCAACTTATCTGCATGGCGAAAAAGCTCCGTTTTAGTAGAACCCTAATAGGGGGGCGTGTGCCAGTGCGTGTGTGTTGTTTGTGTGTGCGTGTGTGTTGTTTGTGTGTGCACACACACGATTGCACAATAAGCTGATTTGAAAAAAAGCGAAAAAAACGCGAACCAGAAATGAGGGAGACCTACATTAAATCGAGCACAAAAATTTATGACGAAATCGGAGAAAGAGAAATCGGAATAGAATAGAAAAGAATAGGCATATATATTTATTAGAGTATAAAGAACAGTTAAATAATGAAATCTGAAATAATTTTTATTCGATTTAAAAACGATATTTCTAATACATTTCTAACCTCTTTCTGTTTACAGATTTGAAATAATCTCGATCGCAAATACCATATGTTGCGCCACTTATTAATGAAACGTTGTTGAACAAAAGCATAAATCAATATATTTGCCATATTTAAAATCAATTAAAATATTTAACAAATATCCAAAAGCGAGTTAATAAATTACTTGCGTAAATAAACTGAAACACGAACCACAGAAGAGAGAATCGGCAACAATAAATTATTCCCATTGTATAAAAAACAAACATGTACGAGTATTAAAAAATAAATTTCTACAAAATAGAAATATTCAATTTCCATAATTCAGAAAACCAAATAACGCACAACAACAACAGCAACAACAGAAACAACAGAAACCGCAATAACAATAGTTTGAGAAACAAAAATAACAATAAAAGCCACAAAATGCATTTGAAAAGTGCAACTGCAACGTCAACTTTAACAGAAAGGAAACATATTTTAAGTAAATTTTACGGATACGGATACGGATACGGATGGATGCAAGTCTTCCTACTATTGACAGTCTTCGTGATTGGAAATCAAAGTGCCTGGCAGGAGAATATACGACCAAAACTCTATGTGGAATTAGGTAAGTAATCCTGATCCAAATCTGTACTCCCTAATATAATTAGTTTGTCAGTCAAAAGACATTCATGGAAATCAAATTATAAATCAAATGTCAATTTAAATTATGAACCAAAAACAGATCCAGATAAAGGCAGGAACCAGAAAGTAATCCTGGGAACGAATCGAATCGAAGTCAACTGCCAAAAACTTTAATGACAACCTGTTTTTATGAGCTACAAAATGTAATTTGAATGCCAGACTAGAGTTTGACATCCAAAAAGTTGCCACCCAACTCGAACTCATCAGGAAAGCTTTTTGCCAGTATCCTTGGATGGTATCCACTTTTGTCAGGTGAAGAAGTTTGCTCAAGAAATGAAGCAATAACTTGTTCGAAGAGAGTGTGTAGCTGGTAGCTGGTAGCTGGTAGCTACTAATGCACACACTTTTGAGATATATCCAGACATCCACACGTTTTGCTATCTTAACTATAAATAACAAAAATTCCTGGAAGACATTATTTGCATAAAAGTGGCGAAGCTTTCAGTCCCGGAATGAGAGCAGCCATGGGGTGGCCATGGGGTGGCCATGGGGTGGCCATGGGGTGGACTGTTGCCAGCAGCTATTTCTAGTGTCCTGTGTGTGTCCTCAATGTGCGACATCATCATCATTATCATTGCCGCCATCATGATCGTCGTCAGGAGTTACGTTGCATATGCAAATTTCGTTCTTTTTTTTTGGCAAAAAGTTGGGCGACTTCTTCATCGTGCTCACGTAGGTCAGATACATATGTATCTGGCTGCATACCTCTGTATGGTATATACTTATAGTTATGTGATGTATGGCATCTATATACTTGTACATATGTATCTGCAACGTTTTTTGTTTGTGCAAGATGAAGCAGAAAAAGTTGCCGGCAGCAGCAGATGGAGATGGAGATGGAGTCGACTCCAGGCAGGAGTTGGGCGGTGAAGAACTAAATTCTAAAAATATCTTTTGTACGCTTCAGAAATTACGTTATTAAATGTGCATTTGGCACACACTAAATGGGGAACAACAGTGGGGGCAACACCAGTCTCCAGTCTCCAGTCTCCAGTCCTGCGTTGTTATGTTGCATTCCTCCTCCAAAAGGAAAAAAAAAGGAGAGACTTTACAAGACAACTTGAACATGGAAGATACGAGCATGGAGTCAAATCTTGGCAACGAGGTAACTTGAATGTGTGTCCTGCCAGGAAGGAATTCAACCGAATGTGTTCACAGAATCTTACCTATGAATTTGAATGTGGCACCGTATTCGGTGTTTGGTATTTTGTAGAAAAATGTAGCAGGAAGCTCCCAAATGTTATGGATAAATTCAGAAATGAACAGGAAATGGCAAATAGTTTGGAGTAACTGCATCTTTTTTAGTGTTATTATGGAAGTTGGAAAAGTTTCTGAGCATTAGCTAGGAATTATAAGAACTCGCAAATATTCCCTACTCAATATCTCATTAAGAGTCTAATTTTTTGTGAAAAAACTGCTGTTGCCAATGAAGTTTTTTTTTCATTATTAGTTTAGCTGTAAAATCAACTCAAGGATAATCTGTGAAACGAACCTGCAACCTCGTCCGCCTTGCCCGCCTTGCCCGCCCACAGCTAAACCAATTACTTAGCTCCGGTCTCCTTCGCTTCCACTGTCAGGGGACATTGCACGTGTTAAAGTTCATTTAAAATCCATCAGGGAACCAGCGACTGAGAGCCATGGGGCTGTCGCGAGGAAAGGACACGGAAAGCGTTATATCAAAGGGGTGGCCGGGTGACAATTTCTTCGTTTTCCCGTTTCCCGTTTCCCCATCGCTTCGCTGTTTGGGGCACTCGTGCATAACAGGAAAATAAGGTTAATGGGGAAATTATGAATGCGCCCAAGGAGGTGCAGACCAAATGAGCAAGGGACCCCGGCTGGAGTGGAGAGTGTGTTCTTCAAGGGGGGTGAATGCATTCAAATGCCATTGTTGGTCAGGAAGTAAAATATATAGATTTTCGAATACCCTATAACCTGAAACTTCTCTTAGACTTTAAAGTAGATTTTACGGTAATATCCACCTTAAAAGCCTAGATTAAATAAATTATTTAAGAGACCAGAGAAAACTTTTTCCTAACACTCGGCAAGGATATAAAAACAAGCCACCTTTAGTCCTTTCACTGCAGCCATCCCTTGGACCATAAAATATTACAACGCTGCGTGGCCAGGGTTGCATTTGACAGCCGCAAGTGGTTGTCATTAGGAGCTGCGACAAAACGGTCATTTAAATGCACTCTTCTTGCCACATCTTCTGCTGCCTCGTGCCTCGTGCCTCGTGCCTTGTGCCTCGTCCTGAACTTATACGCTAAAGTGGGCGCAACATTTGCTGCAAAATTACGTCTATCAAGTGGGGTTGGTTGCAAGGGGCGGCACAGCTAATGCTGATCGCTTTGAGGCACTTTTGCGTTGCACTTGCCCTTCCCCCCACATCCGAAGTTTCGGAAAATTTCAACGTTCCTACGTTTTTCTTTAGACAATTTCGTGGACATTCTGCGAAATGTTTCTTATGCTTATTTCTTGCTACGTGCCACGATTGTGTGATTACCACAAAAGCAATTTGTGGTAGTGCCATACTAGTTGATAAAAAAAAGGAAAATAAATCTATGGAAAATGGGTTTTCTGCGAAATTTCCTTATAAGCTATGGCAAAAAATGTGAATATTCAGTGAGTGGAATGACCATTTCGAATACATATTTTCGATCACTTCCGCTTGATTGAACTTTAAGCTTAGATGTCTTTAAGACTTTATTCTTAAGGCATTCGGTTTTTTACTAATTAAAAAACCCCGAAACGACTCTATAATTACTGATTCTTTTTTGAGTCTCCGAACAAGAGAGTCGCCTCAGACAGGCACTTCCTGTGGGAAGACAGAGGAGCTTCTGGCGGCCTCCGTACGAAGTCGCCCAAAAATAGTTCTGTCGCCGCTTTCTTCGCTGGCCGTCATTAAAACTGTCTGCAACGTGTCGGAACAGCAAACATAACTGTTAATTGCCATTTGTGCCCCCTGCCTGCCCCATTTCGACTCGATTCCGGGACCGACGTCCCGGTCTCATTTTCATATTTCGCCGCATGCGCCTCATTACAATTTAATTCACAATGTAATTGCAGACGCTGATTCTGCTGAGGATGGGGGAGAGTGGGCGAAAAAAAAGGGGTTTGGGGATGCGAGCGGAAACTAAGCATAAGGAGCAAAGAAAAGGAACCACCGAGTTGGCTTGGCACAAAGTTTTCTTGCAGTTTTGCGCCACTTGACACGCGCCTCGCATAATTTCCACACGTCTTATGTGCCACAAAGCTCGCATATGTATGCACTCCCATTGTTCAGCACTCCACCCTTGCCACATGCTTTCCCTTGCCACATGCATTTTTTGGCAGTCGAACGTCCAAAAAGGGCGGAAATGCGACAACTACGAAATATTCGCTTTGGGGTCTCTGTAGTCTGTTTTTGTTTCCTTTCCACTTGTCCATATTTAAATTTACTTCCATTTCCATTTATAAGTCTGTTTAATAATATTATGAATTGATAATCTGCGATGTCGTCGCTTTATCTTTATATAGATTCCTCGACTATGTGAGCGGCATTCAAAAGATTCAATGGGAAACACTTGTCTAGAGTATTACGTCATAAATAAATGAAATACTCGTAGTTCTCAAAGAGAATCATTTTATGCAAACATTTTTAAAGATTCAAACTGTTTCAGTCGCTTATCCTAAGCTCACATTTAAATCGAGCCCATTTCGGGCATGTAATTTGAAATGGGAATTACAAATCACTGGGTTGTGCTTAAAAAAAATAGAAAAAAGTAGAGGAGTAACGAGAGAAAAGGAAACAGAAAAGTAAATCCGAAAGGCACACCCAATCAATTATATAGACAGCAATTTTACAGCCCCCACTGGGCCATCTCGTCCTCTACCGTCCTCTGCCTCGACCACCCAACCACCTAAATCCCCACCCAATGAGTTCGTGTCCAGCCTCTCGCCATGATGCAGCTCGTATCTCTGATGCATGTATCTCTGTGTGTTCGCTTGCAATTGGAACATTTCATGGATTAAACGTTTTCTTAATTGAGTGCCTCATTTTCCGGTTAGGAAGTTTTTCATGCCGAGAAAATAAATTACACACATGAGTGCAATTTGGTAGCGGCAGGCTCTTGTCGCTCCAGGATGTTGCTTCCTGGATGCAGGATGCAGGATGTAGTTTCCTGAAGCAGGCCTTAACCTGTGCTATCCCTTCTCCGTGGGGCCTCAACTGAACAATCACCTCATAATGGCGTTAATCAAAAAGTTGCCACTGCAATTCTGTTGATGCAGCAGAACCATTGAACGTTTAACGGTTAAGCTTTTCGATACACATAGAGAAAGAAGTTTCGACTTTACAAATTTCCAATAAAAATACTCAAGAGGAGAATTCATAGAAAGACTTCAACCGCATGGCCTGGAAAACGTTGCATCTTTTGTATTGGATTTGATTTTTAGTGTGCGGATATATGAGGGGTTCAATGGCTTGGTCCTGGTCACCAGGGAAATTAGTAATACGACAAGTGCATCAGCATTACCGCCCCCCTATCCCTGTATCCTTTGGACCCCTCATCAATCCCCCACTGTGTCTGTGGACAAATGAGCTCGATGGCAGACCCGACATTGTCGTCGCCATTCTCTTCGCAACGTTTTTACTTATTCCCTTTGTTCTGGCTTGTCCTAGCTTTTTGTCTCTATAAATTTGTCACTGATCGTCCTGGTCCTGGCTTGGTCCTTGTCCGGTCTCGTACTGGCGCCTGGCCAGTAATTGAAATGGCGTAACGACTAAAAATTGAAGCGAATCCCGCTTTTGACCGCTCACAACTCTAATGAAAAAGTTAAAGAGTTCCTATCCTCGGCAGAAGGTGGTAAAAAAATGAGGGAAAAAATTAGTTGCGTGCACTGGAAAAGTTTCACAAAAGTTAATATTGATAAATTGATTAAAAGTTTAATAATTCTACACTTGTGGCAGGGCCAGTAATGGAAACCTTCGGGAAAAGCGGAGAAAAAGCGAAGCGAACTTCACCGAAAACTTACTTTCGTGACACACCAAAGTTTTCCCTGAAAATTAAAAATTAATTATCAAAGCTAGGGCAAGTGTAATACGCAATGATTTAAAGTGAAAATTCTAAACAAAAAATGAGTATCATTAATAGTTTGGTATTTGGTGGAGAAACAACGACATTTATTTTCTAATCTTAATCAGAAAACCATGCGATAGCTTTTATTTATGCGTTGATAATACTGTTAGATGTTTAGCCTGCAAAGCAATGAATAATAAACAATATTTAAATATGTTTTAATTAAATTTGTTTCGAATACGAATTCCCAATCAAGCTTATCACTTAGAGAACGTGGAGAGCTTTTGCCGCCGTGCTTTCAAGTGCCGAAATAGCTCAGTTGGGAGAGCGTTAGACTGAAGATCTAAAGGTCCCCGGTTCAATCCCGGGTTTCGGCAAACGTACAACTTTTTTTTATTTAATTTTTTTTAGATTCTATAATCTTGTTAACCTTATCTTAGGTTTAAGCTATACTTAAAGTTTCCCCTTATTTAATTTCATTAAGTTATCAATTGTCTTGGCTGAACCCTTTCTTCATAGAAAAGACATTTCGTATGGCATTTTCCCGGGTAAAAGTTTCGACATTCCCCAACGTCTTTATCGGGGACACTTCATTACCCTGTGCTCATTAAAAAATGTAGTTGCGCTGAGTAAAGGATTACGGATGGGGGCCTGACGAATTCCGACAACAATCTCGTCCCAGTCCGTTCCCAGCAACAAAAAAATCACAATAGGAAAGGAACTTTTGCCAAAACTTTTCCCCAAACGAATGCAGATAATGTTGTGCGGAGCTGCTGGAGAGCGGGAAGGGAGCCCAGAAATCAGCATGACAATTATAATGATAATGAGGGTGTTGAGGGGTGGCCTTGGCTGGGGGGGGACAGTGGGTCCTGATGAAAATGTCATTAAATGATGGCAAAGAATGCGCCCGAACTACCAGCCAACCGCCACAGCAGCCAAAGCAGCCAAAGCAGCCGAAGCAGCCGTTCTGCGTCATTCAGTCAAGTTGGCGACGTCATCAGGACCTTCCTCGTCCTGCGTCGTCTCGCTGACTAGCGCTTTATCCTTGTCGCTTTAGTTGGCAGCTACATTGAATGCAATTAAAAAAGTTAAGCTCGGTTCCCTTCGTTTTTATAGATGTATGTAGATATGCAGCGCCATTCTCAGTTCGCTTCGCGTTGCTCTAATTAATTTAATTAACAGGAAAATTAGTTGTTCAACAGTTGGTAACACGGCAACTAAAAGATTTTTACATGTGTCAGGATAACTTATCTGGTGTTTATCTTTTTTTTTTGTAAAGGGGAACAGCAAGCGAACAAGCAGGATTCAATTAAGGAAAGGGAAATGGTTTTCGTATAAATAATAGCTTTCACGAATTGATATTTGATTGCCATAAATCGTTGTGATGGGCAAACTTTTCATAGCTTATTACTTTTACGATTCCAATAAATACTCCCTGATATTACTATTTTCCTGTGGCGTAAAAACTTTCATCCCGAGCGCTTGCCAGGATCCTAATTACTTATTTGGGCCACTGCAGTTCGCCTCCAGGGCACTTAAATAATAAACACTTTCCTGGAAAGCTATGGAGGAGCTAGGGAGGAGCTGACTTCTATTTTTATTTTTCTTCCTGAATTATGCGCCATAAAACATAAATCAGACTTTTGTCTTGGACATAAACTTCTTCAAGTTGAGGCCGCACTGCCTCCTCGTTGTTCCTTGTTGTTGCGACTCGTTGGGCCTGTCAGTGGCAGAGCCAGAAACTTTTTATTTGCTTTTTTTTGCGAGTAGTAAACGGTTTACTTCGCATGGGGACGGCTGTCGTCGTTTGTGTCACTCCTCCTGGCCACCGCTTCCCCCTAACCGCGTCCTGCGACAGGCAACGCTAATGATCTACGCCAATGGCGCCCACGTAACAATCTCAACTTTGGTCGGAACACTGGGCACTGGCACTGGCCCTGCCTTGGCTGCTCCTCGATTGTTGCCATTGAGGCATAAACTTTGTTGGCCTCTTATTGGCGTTGAGTCAGCTCAGCCGATGGATGGCTGATGGTGGAGAGCTCACGTGACTTCCATTTGGCTGCACTCGGTCTGGCGCTATCCAACTTCCGATAGGCAATAACAAATCGATGTCTTATTATTTATGACTGACATGGCTGAGTTCCTGCTTTCTCAAGAGATAGATAAACGTAAAAGAAAATCTGCTGAATAGTAAACATATTTGCTTCATAAACACCCCAAAAAATCAGTTCCTTTTGGAAAGAAATCTCCATATAATTGAAACATCTGTTTTCAACTGCAAATCATCCATCATTCCCCAAGACGTTATTAAACTGGGTAGGATAACCCTTTTGGGTTACATTATAAACCATTACACGCGTCTCATATGGTTATGGAGTAATTGTGCGAACAACCCTCACTGTGACGTTGTCTCAAGGAGTACAATACCATTCCTCCAGCTCCTTCAGTTGTCATCATCATTGGCGGCAGGGGTTGACATCCCACACAGCCTGTACAGACTGTACAGGGTTCTGTCATCAGGCGGACTACAGGAAGGACCAGGAAGGATACCCCTAGCAGTTGCCAGCTTGAAACAAATGTCTTCCGTCGCGTCGGCTTCCGTTGCAGCTTTTGCACTTGAAAAATTTGTGAAAAATGTTTAAAAAGCAATCTTTATTTCATGGATTTTGATTCTAGCTTTAAAGCATTTATGATAGGAGTAAAGTATTTGTTTTTTTTATATATTTAGTATATATTAGTATATTAGTATAATATACAATATTTAGTTTGCTGTGTAATCCAAGTTCGTTTTCTTGGGCAAATCCGATGTAGAGTTTTTCTTTTGCGGCTCCTTTCTGTTCCTTTTTGGCGAGATTTATTGCCTTTTATACATCATTGTCACCGCTGGGCCTGGGCCTGGGCCTGGGCCGGGGATTGTGGTTGGGTCCTGTGTATTTTGCCTGATTTTTCTGTGGTGACAACGTGCAACCGCGTCAACGCAATTTGCCGCCATGTCGGGATGTCGGGATGTCGGGATCGAAGCTGAGCCCTGGAGTCGGAGAGGAAAATCTTTTCGCGACGCCTCCCGGCCTTTGTGATGAATTATTAAGACGCATGCCGTTCTGACAATCGGCGAATCAGCCCAGAATCCACTGCCATATCCAGTAAGTGTGTCTCCATCCGTATTTCGTATCTGTAGCTGTACCTCTTTCTGTATATGTATCTTTATCTGTAGCTGTATCTAGCTCTATCTATAGGTTGTGTATCTCTATCTGTATCTGTATCTGTATCTGTATCCACGCTAAGGTTTTGGGAACTCTCAATGAGCGATGATTTGTCAGGGCAACGTTCGCTTGGGTCGTAGGTGGCTCGGCTCCAACTGTCCCTCAAGTGGATTAGATTTAAAAGTCATTTACGAGTTTTGACCTAATCCGCTTAACATCCAAGTGTTTGTCACTCGAGTGTCTGTGGGAGCTGGCGAATGTATGGGTATTTGTCTTGACGCAGCATTAATTTGCGGAATTAAGTCCGGCCAAGAGTCTTGGTAAAAGCATTTTACAATTTGCCGGAAGCGCTGAAAAGACATTGGTCAAGGATATTGAAACAGCACTTTAATATTCTCTAAAGCTGGAAGTATTCCTCTAACACGGTTCCTCTTAATTTCTGTAACAAAATAGAAGCGAAATCGTTGAACAAAAGTTGAGAAGAGTTTGCTTTTCCATAGTTTACAGCTCGTTAACTATTTATAGTTGGCTGATTTTCCGCATACTCGTATATATATATTTTAGATGGACAGCGAGGCAGAAACGTCTGTCAGCTTTTCACTTTTCACCTCGGTCAAGGCTGCCACTGCTCCACTGCTTGAGCTGTCATCGTTTCCAGCGGATCCTTTGTCTCCCCCTCCTTCTAGTTTTCCCAATTTGGAGTCCTGGCATCTGCAACGAATGTCCCTCCGCTCTTTCCAGTTAACGTAATAGCATTCGGCCACTTTGAAGTTGAAGTTGGGCATAACCACATTTTGTCAGTGACTCCAGGATAGAATACCCTGTAGTTTGAGAAGAATTAATAAGTTTGTAAGATACATTGGAAAAACCATAAATGTCTATGTATCTGCAACTTCATCATCCTAAAGTAATTCCCGATTTACAGGGTATTCTTTTTAACTGAGTACCTTCTATAGATGCATGATATTTTTGTAGTTTGCTTCGGTAATGTCTCTCTTTGGCTGTCTGCAGCTTATAGTGCGGTAGGCTGGCAAAAACATTTTAGAATTTTTAATGTGCCGCCTTCTGCCTTTTATGGCAGCCCAGACAATCGGCAGCAGGAGCTGGAGCTGGAGCTGGAGCTGGAGCGGAAGCAGAAGCAGCTGCCAACTGTCCAACCGCAGCAGCTAAGCATAAAGCACAAACCAGAAAGCACAAAGCACCGGCCTGGGCAGTCGACTGGGAACGCATGCCGACGGTTTGTATCCGAAAGATACCGGCTCTGTTAACATGCATATGACATTTGTCTTTAGACGTTAATCTCATTAAATAAGCAATGTGCTGCGGACGAGGCACCCTCTGCCCATATCCTGCCTATCTATATATACGTACGTGCTACGTGGAGTGCACAGTGGTTGCCAGAGAAGAGGTTTCTTTTATTTAAATAGATATGCCTCATATACTTCCTATCTAAAATGAGTGAATAATGTTTATAGTAAAACCTGGAACCAGATATAGTCATTTAATAACCTCTAACATTACGAAAGTCGAACCGATTGCCACTGTTCTGAGATTTGAAAGCCTAGTTGGTTAGGTCCGCGTGGTCTGTTCCGCTTTTAATGCAAATGTAAAACCAAATGCACATTAAGAGTGGTCCAAAGCAAAGTTGGGGAACGTGCAGATGGCTTGATCTATACTATGAGACACAATGTGCATCTTTTATGAGATGGTAACGATTCCGCATCGTCCTACATCGGCTGGGACGACATGGGGGCTGGGGCTTGCATTAGGCTGGCTTTGTGTCTGGACAAATGTTTCGCCATCGATTAGTTGGCTGTCAAATTGGCAAAAGCCGCACTTTGACAGGGCATCGAAGCCCGGCTACGGCATGGGGCTAAAAGCTTTGAGCGGCAAATACCAGTTTACAATATTTTTCGGAGAACACATTTGCATTTTGGAGCCGAGCGGGGCCGGGCCGGGACGGGCCTACTGTTGCATACGAAATGGTAATTCTATAAAGGTGTACTTTCAATGACGAATTCTCCTACTGTTGCCTACCAGAATGAATGTCCTAAGCCCAAAGGCCCAATTCTATCAATAAGATACACACTGCCTCGTCTGTGTGGCATGGTAGGAAATATCCTGTGGTCCTGCTAGCAAATATCCTGTGCTGGCAATCCATCCAGTCATACATGTATGTATTTTAATCGTCACATTACCATTTCAGATGCTCCGAAAATGATTGCAAATAATTGTTTAGATTCATTTGGGGCAAAGGCTTAAAATAGCTTAAATCCACAGAGAAAAGTTGTATTCCTTTCTAAATTATTGCAGCATCCTGAATGCTGATTAATTTATTTAATCATTATCGAGTAGGATTATTAAATAGTTAATAAATTGCATTTTTTTGTAGAAGATTGCAGGGAAATATTCCATTTAAATTGATTTTAATATTCAGAACTTAGTTTCGGATTCAGTGAATTCTATTCCACAATTCCAAACTTTTATAATTCCAACTCGAGTCTGTCGAGTGCAAAATCTTCATTTCGTATCTGTGGAGGAGCTTGAGCTTAAGGTTGAGGTTGATGGGGTCACTTGAATCTGCCAACGGATGCGCAACTAAATCGTCCATGTCATCACACACCGACTTGGACACATACTGACTCGGAAAACTTTTCCCTGACCTCTTCACGAACAGAACGAACCCCTCATTCCCAGGGCTTGGCTTGCACTATGCCATTGCCATGTCCAAACCCGAACCCATACCCATACCCATACCCATTCTCATTCACATTCCCATTGCATTTTGCTATCCCGTCTACACTGTTGACTTATTTGCTTTGAGATAAACGCCAAGTTGATTTATAGAACCCACCGACAATTCATTCAGCCATTTGCACCACTCACCCACTTCCCCACCCACTTATTCAGTCACTCACTCACTCACTCACTCACTCAGTCAGTCATTCATTCATTCATTCGCTCATGCAGACATGCAGTCAAGCGTACAAAATTCTTGTTTGTTTGTTTCTTTATTCATTGGGCGAGCAGCCGACAGCCCACAGCCCACAGCCCACAGCCCACAGCCGACTTGTTCCTTGCCCGGTCAGAGGCCATCAGAGCTGGCCAACTAGCAAACAATGAGTGGGAAGCTCAGAGGCCAGGACAGGCGGCAGGAGGCAGTGTACGTGGCCACTTGGCCACGTCACTCGACAATCAATCCCCCACCGGCTCCCAGGGGGAAGCGGAAATTATTTTCGCTCCCATCTGCATTTCGATATTTTTCGGATCCGTTTTTCAGTTTCCGTTCAAAGTCCAGGCCAGTCTAGTCTAGTCACACATATCAGCTGCTGGTGCATTTAATTCAATCAAAGAAAATTGTATTAAATTGGACGCAGCAAATTGTACTCAAAATACACGAACAAATAAATTAAATCTCCAAGAAGACAGTGCGTGGCTTGTTTGTTTGGCATTTTTGAGCTACCTTGTGGGTTTCTCAAAAGGTCATTCGAGCAGCTGTTGTGATTGTTTGATTCAATCGACTGAATTCATAAGGTCAAAGGGTGCAATATAGTCCTTGGGTTTTGATTGATTATTGTTATTATTAGCTCAGTATGGATGGGATTGTTAAAGCAATCTATAACCCAAAATTTCTGGATCTCCTCTACACTCTACCACTTTTATGGGGAGTTACTACCCTGGCGATGTATATTTAGGCCTTTATGCGATGGCGGCTGAATAATGGCGGCTTGTATGCTTAGCGGCAATTAATCAGCGGAACTGTCCGCGCCCAAACATGCGTGAATACCCAACGCCCACCCATCTATCCGAGGAGATCCGCGGGTGAGAGCGGCGAACGACCCTAAAAATGTTTTGCTGTAATTAACTTGGATAAACAATGAAGCCGAGTGCTGGCAGTAAGTGCGACTATGTCCTTGCCAAGAAGGCACTAACCACCCAACCACTAAACCACCCAACCACCCAACCACCCAACCACCCATCTACTCTATCCTCCATAGAAAGAGAGAACGAAGAAGCGCCAGAGTGCCCTGGTCTGGGGATGCCAACGATGGCGACTTTGTTTCTATTCTATTTGCGGGCACTCTTGGCAGACGCAGTTGAGAAAAATGATTGCTCAAATAAATCATAATTAGCCATGTAAACATTTAACAGATGTACGTGTGTGCGAGTGTGTGGCAGCCAAGACAAAGCTATAACATAAAACATAAATCGTTCATTGAGTCCAGGAGTCCAGGAGTCCAGGAGTCCGGGAGCGGTCCTGAAGAAAGATTCGTTTTGCTGACAGTGGCAGGCCAGAGACTTGTACAAATTTATGGTTACGAAAAATTTGTAGGCAAATCTGCATTTGAATTGTGTCCGATAAATCACGAGATAAACATATTAACTTTGTTGTTGATTTGCCAATCAGTGTCAGGTATTGGCTTTCTGATTAATTATCAAAAATGATTAGTAACAGGTTTCTTTTTTATTATTTATTATTAAAAACTAAAACTAATGAGAGAGTCTGTGGAAAGGTTATGAATTGTGATTAAAACCTATTCAGGACTTAAAATAGAATTTAAACCCTTTTTTTGTTTTTTTTTAATCCATAAACTTGGTTAGTCATGATGTTTAACCTAAACCACTTGGCCATTAGGTCATCTGGTCAGCGTCTGGAGTTTATCGCCCCGCACATTGACCGCTCGTAAATTTTCGTAGAATTAATTACAGCATCTGTTGGCTGCTGGGGCGGCTTTTGTTCTTATTATTATTATTATTATTATTGCTATTATTGTTTAACTGTTGTAGGCATTTGTTTGTCTTTCTCTGCTGTGCTGTTCTGTGCTGTGCTGTGCTGGCTGGCTGCTTAATGATGCATGAATTAGTGCGGCGTGGGCGTGTCCTGGTTGCGGGGGTCGAGGTCAGCATTGTTCATGTTGCATGTCATTCCCCGCTCGGCGGCGGTTCATTGACTGACTTGGCTATGTCTTCCCAATGCCAACAATTGATTTCTTACCTCTTTTCCCTCAAGAAACCTCAAGAAAGAACAATCGAATGTATTTTCACCCGTAATTACCGCTGACAGGCGTGAGTACCTGACCTGTCCGGGCATCGGTTACGAGTTTACGGTTTCTTCTGCATTTCAAATTGGTTGTGCGAGTGTGGACTGTGTGATTGGAAGGTGTTTTTAATTGTTCTGGGATAGGGATTGGTCTAAATGGCTATTCTTCTAATGATTGTTTTCTCTACCTTGGGGAAATCGATGGTTATCCGAACAAAGAGTTTTATGGATGCTCTGCGGCGACATTAGCTAAGTGATTCTTTTGATTTTATAGTTGTTTTAACACGTAACTAATTTAACAGATACTCTACTATATTGTTAAGAGACAGTAAAGAACTAAATTAATTTTAAGACCTTGTCTTTTGATAAAAATTTCTAACCAATTGTCTTTCTTTTCTTTTTCAGGTATGTTGGTTAAACTTAAGTGACTTAACCCTTAACCCTATGAATACAAGTACGTAAATTTAACGCTTAAAAAAGTTACCAATATTCAGTGAAAGCCAAACTTTCAAATGGAAGAGTTCTTTTTTTGGCATGACCTGTTCTGGCTCACCTTTTGACTCTTGCGTTGCATTTGGCTTCAACAGCTTAGCAAATTAAAGTTTTGTGGGATTTTTCATGGCAGTGGCAGTAGCAGTGGCATGGGACTTTCCAGTGGCTGTGGAAGTGGAAGCTTAACCCCTCACCTTGCCCCAGGGATCCATTTTTCTCCGCTTTTTGTGCAAAGTGTCTGAATGTTGTCGCCATTTACGTTGAATGCAATCGTAAAAACGGCAGCAACAATGCTAACAACAGCCCTGCGTAATAGAGTCGGTTAGATGCCCCGCCCACTCCCTATATTGGGGGTCAGGGCGAAGACCGCTCACCTCACCCCCCTTCCAAATTGGCTTCCAGGATTCTGAGTGGGGTGAATTAAGTCTTTTCAGGGAGTAGTCAGAGCACAACAATGGAATGTCGTGCTATCTCCTCGCTGCACAATGTTGGAGTTGCACTTAACTTCAGACACAGAATGCCGAGCTGCACAATAAGCACAGGGACAACCGGAGTAACACTAAGCAGGATGCTGAATGGTCACCCACCCGGCACTCTCTTTTTTTCGCAGTGTGCGGGTGTCCTGACAAAAACAAAAGTCACATGAAAACAGCATGAAATAGCTGCAGTTTTGCCGTGGCTGCCGGCAAAGTCAAGTGCCAGGCGATTTTTCTTACACAATAATACACTTTTCCCATTTCGCTGACAGGGCTCCACTTCAATATCCTGTAGTTAAGGACATTTCAAGGTATACTGGAATAAGAGTACTTTGAAAAGTAAATCTAAATAATTAAACTTAAACAACTTAAGGGTTGAACTTCAATGCTGTGACACCTTATGTTCCACATATATATTATATATTTATCATAATTATAGGGAATCACAGGGGTCTATTCTGTATTATTCTTCTATTTTCTTTTTAATTTTCACTATTTTATTTCAACTGCGACTCCAGTCAACTGAGACATTTCTTGCACATGCGGCGTGTGACGTCACTTAGCGCAGACAGCTGTGATAATGATAAAATTAGATTATGGATGCTTTTCATTTTTCACACCCAGCCCTCTGCAGCTTTTCCCTCTATTTCGGAGCCCAGAACTTGGAGCCCAGAGCCCAGGGCCCAGAGTCGAGGGTCTCGGAGTTTTCAATTTATAGCTCCCGCCCTCCATGTGGGAATTCCATGCGGGTGTTGTTCTGGAAAATAATTACCATCAAAGTTTTATATTACACATATTTATTATGAGCTGCATGGGGGGTGGTGGAGACGAGTGGGGGCAAGTATCTTACAGATACAGATACAGATACAGTCAAGTGGAATGAAGCAAAAAGTTCAAATGAAATTGACAGTCTGCTTAAGCGCATTTGTTAGCAGCAACTGGCGATGACTTTTGTGCCAGAGATACGAATACAAATATATCTTTATCTTTATCTGTTTTTTAGACCCGTGCAACAGTTGCAGTTCAGCACACATGTGACGATTATAAAATCAATCCCCCACTTGGCCCCTTTAGAAACCCAATCCTTTCGAAGAGGGAGTAGATCCCCCAACTGAAAACAAAAAAAAATATTTCTATATGTCTTTGCCATCACTGTGTGCTCGTGTGTGCAGAATTCGACACAGTTTCGTTAAGTAATTGAATTCAATTGTTTTTCCAGTAACCATCATCGACTTTTGCTGGAGTTGAAAATGAAAAGCTAAACGTTGATTGCTTCTCCTTACAAAGAGGTTGTCTCAGTTGTTGGGAAATTTAAATTACATTTTGTATTAGAAACTTAATATTGTCTGAAACAATTACCCGAATTTATCGGGCTATATTTATAGCCATTTGGTTGACATTTATTACAACTAAACGGATTCGTTTAAATTCCAAATTAGTTCAATCAGTGTCCGATGCTCGTCCCCCGTCCGCCCTCCATCCAGAACAGAATGTTTTTCCACAACAATTATTTTCACATTATGTTGATTTCACCTCTTGACCCATGCCCCGGAAAATAATCGAGAAAACAAAGACCAAAAAATTAAACATGCCAAACCATCAAATTAGTGTTAGCCGCAAAGGATTTTCCAAAACTATTCAAAACCGGACTGGGGGCAAAAAAGAACACAAAGGAGGGATCCAAAAAACCTCCTAAAAACTAGACCAGAAACGAAACGAGAAACCAGAAACGAGACTAATTACACTCTACTAAAAAGTTTAACGATGAGTGCCGGCGATCTTGACGAGGGTGTGGCTGTAGGGACGGCAACCGCATTGCTATAAAACGAAAAATATTTAAGTGTAAACACAGAACCTGCATCCAGAGGGAAGGAGAGGCAGCGGCAAAGTGTTTTTCAGGGGCGTTGCATGCCACACGCACGCAACACAGATACATTTGTATCTGTTGAGCCACTCTAAATGGGAAACGGAGTCTGGGGATCGGGGGTATGGCAGCCAGACCAAATGTAAATGTCTGTCTGGTGGATCCTTGGAAGGGGGAAAAGAGGCAGACGGCGGAAAAGGGGTTGCAGTGCGGTTGTTGCAAATGCATTCGACGTGAACGTGTCGAAAGTAAGCTGCTGCAGTTGCTAGTGACAAAATCGCGCCTCGCTACGTGATCCAACTTGGCTATATGGCCCCCTTTACCCTTATCTCCAGACTTGAGCCAGTATCCTGCCATATCCTGTAATGCATATATATGGAGTCTGTTAAGGTGGGGCCGCAGGGTGGAGCTGACAGGAAGAACTATTTGTCACGGCATTCTTCGCCGCCAGGATTAAGTTCTCCTCCCCAACTCGCAGTTTTTCTTTTGTTGCGGCTTTTGTCGCAGATTTACTTTAGCGGGAGTTGAGAAAAGCAAACTGTAAAAATGTCAAGTTGCACCTGAATTCTTAAAGTGGAAAGTGTCTTATTTTTTATGTGGTTTCTGGTTAAGTTTGTTTCTAGAAAAAGCTAAATCACAACCCTAATAGACGATACTTTCTCCTTAAATGTAAACCAAAAGCAAAAACCACGTGTTTCGTTCCGCTCTGAAGGATATGGAACACGCCCTCATGTTGGTGTGTCCTTAGGGCAAGCGAAATGGAACGGAACTAAAGTAAGAGCAATAGAAACATGTGTCTACTTTCGCATCAGCGCCAAAAGGAAACTTCACACAAGCCCAGCAAGCCAGCATGCATTAAAAATCCACGCTTCCGGCAGGAGTGTACCCCCAAAAGGAACCAAACACCCCCATTCATGGTTTCAATAAAAACATTCAAACACACTCCACCCTCACCCTCACCCTCACACCCAAAAAAAACCCAAGGAAGAGCCAAATCTAGGGAATGGCAAATGCATTTGGAGTGTTTGCGGCAAATGCCAAAATGAAAAACATATTACTTGGCAACAAAAAGCAGAGAAAAATGTCAAATGGCTCGACTCGACTAAATAGAACTCAGTGTTTTTAAATATTATTCAAATAATGTATAGCTTTAAAGGATATAATAGATCAGGATAACCTCGCTTTTCCCGCTTTATAATTGTTACTATTTATCGACAATATATGGGTTATCCCTAAAATAAACCCCAACTGTATCAGAAACTCGACTAAAAGTCGAATAAACTCGAATTCCATCTACAGGATACTCAAGCCAGTCAAAGAAGTTTTATTTTGTTTTGCTGAGTTGCATTTTTGTTTAGACAGAGGATGAGAAGGCAAGGATATGTATATATCATGACCGATTTAGGTGGTGGAGTTTGTCTCTTCTCTTTTTTCGAAATCCCGATTTTTTTTTTGTTTAAAAATTTAATATCGCTGCAGGGGATTTTTATGTTCGGTCGAGTGCGACAGCCATTCCTGCGGCGCTTTCGGAGATGTTTTGTAATCCGCTTTTACAATAATGAAAATACAAATTAAAAAAAAGCGTAGATACAGAATAGTGAAATTCCAATAAAACTCATTAGATTCCCTGTGCAGTGGCGAATTTACGCAACATTTATTTGATGAAATTTGATATATATTCAAATCATGCCTGAATAGCTGCATGATATTCAGATTTACAGGCTAAAAGTTTTTAAAGCTGAGTTTTACTCAGTACTTTGTCCCATACAGTAAATGTACTATATAATAAGTCTCTGGAGAACAATAAATCTTTCGCAGCGTATCAATAAAACTTGCTAATTTTCCGCTCCAATTAGCAGAGTATACTCGTCCTTACAGTCTCCCAACAAATCTCAGTGAATGGCTGCGGATAAAGGAAAAAAGTTTACACAATGGCGAAACAACTTCTGGAAGTGCAGAAAATGGCAGAACTGAAAAAAAAAACATTTTCTTTTTTTTTTTTATCCTGGGAAAACTGTTTATTTGTGTTCGCGTTTTTCATTCTCTCTGCAAGGATAACAGACAGGACTCGAACTGTACGGTTATAGGTTAAATTATTCATCTTGAGTGGAGATTTTCGCCATTTATTTCGTTAATAATTATTTCAAATGAAACATTTCAGACCCCTCTCTTGAAATTGAACATCGATTTGGTTTTAAATCCGTTTACTCTTCGATTTAGTATCGAAATCTGGGAGTTCATGTGCCAAACACGAACTTATAAACAAGATTGCAAATTTAATTTAAAGATCAATCGGAATCCTGTTGAACAAGTAGAACAATATTTATCCAACAGATATCGCTTGTGTGCTGCTGTTGCTGGTGCTGGTGCTGCATTGAAACCATTTGGTGGCCCACCACCGGAGAGGCAACTTTATAGCTGATTTGTAGCATGCAGCAAGCAATAATTCAATGTTCTATGAAAGGAAGGGGCCATGAACGCCACGGAAGGCATCACATGGACGGAGATGGAGATGGAGATGGAGATGGGCAACGAAGCCCTCATTGCTGGGATATTCCAACACCTTCGACAATTCGCTGTCAAAGAGCTGGGGCGGGGCAGTGCTGGGCGGGGTTTGTAGCAGCAGGCGCCGGCTGCTTGCAACTGCAATCTGTCTGGCCTGCCAATCTGCCCCAGCCCCCTGAGTTTCTGTCTGTCTCTGGGTCTATCTCTGGGACTGCACATACAGGAAAGTCGCATCCCTCTGCCATGAGTCCTTCTGACGCCTCCCGCCTTGAGTGCAACACAGCAACACTGCAACAGCAGTCGGTTGCACCTTTGATGCATGTCCGTGTTGCACCACCAACAGCGTCAACAACAACAAATTTGCATAGTCAGCCACAATCCAGGAAACGGTTTCATTGATTAGAGATTGTGGCTGAAAACAATTTATTGGCGATATTTTATTGTTTTGTTTCAAATTGTGTAGCAATTTAAGGGTTTACAAGGAAACGAGAGGGGATTGCTTTTATAAAATATTAAAAATAAACTTTAATATTGAATATAAAAGGGTATTTAATGTTTTATATCCTCTCATACATTTGTTTCTATAATTGTAAGCAGATTATCCTCCCCTGAATGCACCCAACCAACCCTCAGAGTATCTTTCGTGTATTTTTGTTTATATTTATTTGTATTTGACGTTGCACTTGGCAACATTGCAACATTGCAATTTTTGCTGCAATTTGCCTTTTCTATTTATATTCGTTCGCTCTTTCGTTTAGCCATCCCTTTTGGCCGCCGGCACGCCCTTTTTTTCGTTTGGCCTGCGAAAAGTTCCTTCAACTTCAACTTCAACTTCACCTTGGATTGCATTTGCTTTTTGTCATTGCCATTATAATTGATGGCAATATAATTTTGTTTCTTGCAACTTTGCAACACAGTCCCGGGTCTGCCAAAGTCTGCCTCTCACTTTCTATCCCTTTGGATCTGGCTCTATCTGTGATACCCGGGAACGGTTTTATGCAAATTTTTCGTGCAAATTGCTTTTAATGCATTTTGAATGCAATTTGTGTTTTGTATGTCGGAATTGGAGTGGCGCACACAAAAACTCGTAATTGAAACTGAAAGATTTTAATTTAATTTGAGTTTCTGTTTCTCTTATCGCCGTCTGATTCTGTTATTGTGTTTGCCTTTCGACGGTGCGAGAAATCCGTACCCGGGTAGTCCGGTACACTCCAGTACTCCAGTACTCCAGTATTCCTGTTTTCCGCATCCAGCCACCGAGTTGCCGAGAGTTCCAAGATCGGGGTTTTGTGTATTTTTAGGTCTGTTTGCCCCATCAGCCCCATGCGGGATGTAACTTCCTTCTGCCTGTCTGCATCTGGCTGCCTGCATTCGGTTTGAGCATTCATTGAATTGATTTAGATAAAATCTCCGTATGGCGTATGCCGTGTGCCGTGTGCCACGTCGTGCTCTGCGTCTGTTGTATATATTTTTGTTGATTGCTATTGCGTAACGCCTGCCGAATGCCGCATGCAACGTCATTATGGCGCCCCAAAACGCGTCACCAATTGGCGGCATGTATGTAAATGGTGCATCGCCTCATCATAGACACATTGAGGTGTTCCCCGGAGGTTGAGGTTGACACCAAACGAGCTTGTAAGTGTGGGTTGTGCGGGGCGGAACAGAGATTTATGAGATGCACTCCATGAGGCATATAAATCACAATCTGGCGTCGCAAATTGGGCGGCCTCCAGGCCAGGGGAGCGATAAGACTTTAATGAATTTTGGGGGAACTGATAACATAATTATGTCTCAACAGAATTTCTTAATTTATTTCAGAAGCAACAATGTGTACTAATTAGAATTTAGATCCTCTTTCTGTATAAGTAATCTACTTTTATTTTGAAAATATTACACAGATTAATAAGTCTTGTTAGGTTCGCGTTAACTTTTAAGTAATGCCATTCCATTCTTAATCTCATTTGAAAAATATCCTGACCCTCGTCTCGGTTTAATGATACCTTAGAGGGCAGCTCACTGTTTTAATACCTTTGGCAATCAAATTAAATCCACACTTCATTGTGGATAATGGACGAGATTTCCATAAAAAGTTCCTGCTTAATGCTCTTGATGCGTATAATAAATGTACTCCATTGAATGAACTTTCGAGCGGCTGACTTGCCACTGAGTTGCGCTACTGCTGGAAAATCGGAAACTTTTCCTGACCCGGACAGGTTACTGGGTTTCTGATGGACCAACAAAGGCTGCCATGTCCAGACGCAGAATAGGATTTCGATTACGCATAAACGTAATTTTTTAATCCCTCTCGGGTAACCACTCGAACACGCATAAGTGGGCGTATCGCGGTGTGGGCGACCTTTTATAACCTTCAAATGAGCAGGCAGTTTCGGTTCCACAATCTCCTACCAAATAACAATTTAATTATGAACATACTGTGGCTCGACCTCAGAGTTCCCTTTTCCGAAGTCAAGGACAAATTATGGCCATAAAGCTTGCGTGGGCCGGAGCTGGAGCCAGAGGATCCGAGCCGTTTGCCTGTGGGATAAGCTAAGAGCTCATTAATGTCACATTCATGGCAAGGCCGGAAAGAGCATAAAATGAGCAAAAATTCTATCAGAGTATCCCCCATACAGGGACCATTCCAGGACCAGGTCTGGGCCAGGTCCGGGCTTAGACTCCATTTAAATTGAGTGCAAACAACAAATTGTTGGGGTGCCGGTCTGGGCCTTTGTGGCAATTAACTGGAGTCCCCACTCCCAGAAGGCGGCAGTAAAATAATGAAAATTAGCCCAAAACCTAACCACATGTTGGGCTATTTGGAAAATATATCATTGAAAGGGAAGTTCATCTAAATGGATATTTTATACTTGAAAAAGGAACTCCTTTATCCAGAAGATAAACGCTCTTTGATGCAAGATCTTTTCTTTCCTTTTTTATTTTTTTATTTTTAAAGAGAGGTACTACTAGTTGGTTTTAAATAATCTAAAAGAGATGCAGTCATTAAATAGGATTTAAATCATTAATATAGCCTTTTTTTACCCTCTCTTCTATTTGGCATCGAGCTTTGAGCTGCTTTTGAAACATTGCTCGGCTTGTCCAGTGCATCGACCAGTGGCTGGATTTATGTTTACCCGTCTCTCTAATTAAATTTAATATTCATATTGCTGAGGCGTTTGAAGAGCCCCATCCTCGTCCAGAACTCGTCCCGAACTCGTCCAGAACTCGTCCAGGACTCGTCCAGTTCAAAGGATGTTAAAAGGCGACCGGGAATGGGGGAAGGCGGCAGGGCTTGTGGTCGGTCTGCCGCTATATGGGTAATAAATTTGATTAGTAGGATTTACGGGTCTGGGCCAGGAAAGGCCAACGTGGGCCGCCAAACGATTCTTGGTGCAGTAAATTTTATGCTAAATAGCAATAGAGAAAGGTTAAAAAGAGAAGGTTGGATAAAAGCAGAGGCTTTGCGGTTTATTGGACTTTTCTAGCCCTTTGTTGGCTTATTTTTTAGTGTTTAAACGAGTTGATACTGCCAAATGTTTATTTCAACAATATGATGATTAAAGAATAGATTATAGTGGCTTGAAGAAAGGCAAGATGCCATAAAAAACGTTGTGGCTAAAACAGAGATTAAACTCCGGAGGTCACAGCCCGCCAAAAAGTATGCAACACATCAGTGGCCCTATCATTAACATCATTATCGGGCAATAAAGACCTGCAGGACCAAAAAAAAAAAGCAAAAAGGATGCCAAGGCCCAGGGCCCTGCGATCCTAGCACGCTGAAATGGCCAAGCCTTAGCCCTTTTTCTTGGCTCCATCCTGCGGCTTTCAGACGCACAGCAGGCTGCCTTTTAGGCGGCTGCCAAAAAGTCAAAATGAAATGCAGGCAACGCCCCCAACTTCTGGGCTATGTGCGGCATCATTTTCCTCTCCCTGGTAGTTTATTCTGGTTGATGATTCCACCTCCTGCCGCCCTCCTCGTTATGTCTCCCTTTGTGGCACTGTTTGTTCCAAAAGTGAAAAGAAATTTTGATTTTCAAACGAAAAGCTCCAACAAAAGAGGGACTAAGAATGCATTTTGATGATTGGCACTATTGGGACATAAATCTACATACTCAATTGGAGCGGAAATCAATTCGAGCAGAAGCTGCATTTAAATAAAATCTAAAATGAAAAATTTGAATCCTTTCATTTATTTTCAATAAAACAAATTGCTTTTAAATAGAATGCTAATATTTTTAACATTTCTTTTTCGTTTCAGGTAAGCGACAAATAGGAATATTTTTTGATGAAATCAAATATGGGTAAACACAAAAAGGCATGATTTTTATATATTCTTGCTGTCCTAAAAATTTTAAAGATACGGGAGAGTCTTTTGAGGGATAGTATGGAATGGGAGCTACTTTTTAGTTTCCCTTCAAAAAATGTGAAAGTACACATATGACCACCCGCGATGGCTTTATCTTTGTCAATATGCATCCGATTCTCAGGCGGAATATCTTAAACAATTCATACGCTAATTTACCATAAATGTGGATCAAAATCTGGAAGCTAAACTTATTTTGGATTTTTTCAATTTTTCTTTTGGATCCCCTTGAAAAATGTGAAAATCGAGAAAAATCACTTTTCGCTCCTTTCGAAGCACATATCTTTAAGAGTTTTTTTAGGATCCTTCAACCAAGTATAGTTTTGGAATCTCAGATCGATTCCCTATCAATCTACATTATAATAATGGAACGAAATATTTTTTAGATTTTTTTTCAATTTTTCTGATAGACCCCCTTAAAAAATGTGAAAATCGAGAAAAATCACTTTTCGCTCCTTTCGAAGCCCATATCTTTGGGAGTTTTTTTACGATCCTTCAACCAAGTATAGCTTTGGAATCTCGGATCAATTCCCTTTCAATCTACATCAAAATCCTGGAATAAAATATTTTTTAGATTTTTTTTAATTTTTCTGATGATTCTGAAATTATTAAAATTTCATGAAGGGAACGATGGCTCTATCTTTTCGAATAATCATCCGATTCATAAGCGGAGTATCTTAAACGATTCGTACGACAATTTACTATAAATATATACTTTCCGACCAAAACTCGATACTTTTGTACCTGGTTTTTAAATATTTTTGGATATATTAAAACGACTGAGGAGATTATTTCTAAAGGCAATTGCCCCGCATCGTTAAAATCATTATGTTGAAATTAATTGGTTTTTATGTACGCTTAATAAGACTTATTTCGATGCTTAAATTATCGAAACATAATAATATTACAATTTTCCCGCAAAGTTGAAATGAAAACAGTCCAGCGACAACGGAAAATTTTTAATGAAAATATCGCATTAATTATTATCAATTTTCAGAGCGTAGTGTTGATGTGGTTGGTAGGAGGAGAAAACAAGGCTTGAAAGCTTGAAAATATGCGCCACATTTGCAGTTATGGGAAAGTGCTAATAAATCAATGCAAATGCCATCAGCGAAAAAATAGCAATCAGTGATAGGCCCGAAACGGGCGTGTGGCAAGAATGGGAACAAGGATTCCGGGGGGATTGTCAATGGCGCATTAACATAACAGTTATGTGCATATTAAGCGAACATTATGTTCCTTAATCCAGACAATAAAGCACCCAACAATGCGGCAACGGCGAATAAATAGAATTATGCCACAACTTTACAACAAATCAATGAACTGACTGCATTGCGCGGTGGTTCCTGAAAATGAATGCAATATTGGCAAACAATTTCGGGCATTAATATAATGAAATGTTAATGCCCCGCCACAGAAATAGGTCAAAGATTAAATCGAAATATGCTTTACATCATGCCATAGAGATTAGCGTGGGAATTTATTTTAATAGGTCCGAACAAGTGTTGATAAGGAATTATTTATAAGAATAGCGAATACATTTCCAATTCAATAAATGGATGGTCGAGGTGATTTTGGAATCATTTTCCGCCATGGACATTGCACACCCGGCAGTCTCCATTGATGATGACATTGCCCGGGTTCAGGGGGGTAGCTAATTGGGGTAATAATATAATAAAGTTGTTTGGATAAATTCATCGAAGGAATACTCACCGCTGGCCAGAGCCAGGAGGCCGAGAAGGAAGGCAACCGATAGGAATTTCATCTTGCAAGTGGCTGGAACAGAAGCGAGAACTGAACTGATGTCTCTGCCAGTGACATCCAGCCGCTTTTATACCCTGACCAGTACCAGTACCAGTCCAGTACTTTTTGTTATCAGTGGGGCAAAACCGCATTATTGATTTTACGGGTGGTATTGCCCTACGCCTGAATGTGAAAATCCCACTGTCTCGGATCTAGAGTCTCACTCTGATTTCAGGTTCAATTAGCCGCACTGCTAATTCCGCTTAAACTCGGCTGAATGCGTTTCTTCCAAAGAAACAAATAACTTGTTTTCTATTCACTTTTGATTGGCATGCGTTCTGTGTGATCGCCGAGTGTAATATCTGGTTTGGATATAAAAAAAGACGCGTCACTAGCTGAATGCATAAAACTGGTTTAATTACGAAGTTTATTTTAAATTTTATTACATTTTTCATTGGTTCTTTGAAACTAGAAATTGGGATTAACACAAATAAATGATTGACAAAACATTTATGTTTGCTGATTATTTGTTTATTGAAAATAAATAGGTTTATATTATATTTATTGATATCGGTACGTGATATTCGATTCAATTATTTATTGAACTTTTAGTTTCAAAATTCTCTCTTCTTGTTCGAGGACATTGCCAGTCGATCCCCATTTTAGATTTGGGACTGAAAAGACAGATTATCATTAACTTTCAACACTTTTACGTTTGGGTTTTGGTTCTCACATTTCCCAGCTCGTTGTGAGTCCAAAAAACGCCAAAAGGACAACGAGGATTAGTAGAAAAAACTTCATATTTTCAGTTGAATGAATGCCGATTGAAATCAAACTGGCCCTTTTCAAAGTCGAAGGAGCAATATATAGCAATTCTTTATCGGTCTATTAATTCTCTAGAGGAAATTGAATAAAAAAAGCATAAATTTCTTGAAAAGCAAATTCAATAATTCTTTCAGCAATTGCGGATGCTGTAAAAGCTCTGAGTCACTCATTACTAATTTTCCTTGAAATTAAAATTTCTTATCAGAGTTTCTTCAACTCCCTAAGGCACGTAGGAATCGTTCCATAACATTTCTGGATTATTCATCGAAATATTATATTATGTTTCGTTTTTAGAAAAAAATACATTTTTGATGCAGATTTGTAGCCAACGAAAAATAGAAAAATATATAGAGTCTATGTATTATATTTATCAATAAGTATTTCGCTTATCTTGTAGACCATTTTTCATTTGATTTTTAGGTACAGAGAAATTTTCAATAGACTTTCCTTGACCCAAATTTTTTTCATCTTATTTTTCCTTTTTTTCGTTCTGTTAATTTTATTTCCAATTTTATTCAAGCTGAGTGTTTTTTTTGTATTCAAAAGAAATACAATTTAATATTATTTTTTCTTAAAGTGCTTCATATCCGGCAAGATGAATATTTATTCCATAGTCGAGATGCACGATGTCATTGAATTGGTTACGTCAATGCCTCTCTTTAAGTGCCAGCCATAAAATTATCAAACAAAATATGGTTAACTTCGAAATTTATTAAATCGCATTGCAATTTATATAATGCAATAATAAATTACGTAGTTTTGCAACATTTTATCGTATATATAAGTGTGTCTTTTAAT
Source organism: Drosophila vallismaia (assembly GCA_035047325.1). NCBI lineage: Eukaryota > Metazoa > Arthropoda > Insecta > Diptera > Drosophilidae > Drosophila > Drosophila vallismaia. The sequence goes on along the minus strand of JAWNPU010000090.1, from coordinate 17,663,507 downwards.
GAACTTACCATTGTCGCAAATTGCAGACTTAAGTTTTCATTTGTGTTAATATTTGCCAATAGGAATGCTGCCTGCCGTCTTCTTTGAGTTGTCTGTCAGTTCATTAGCATAAGTCTATTAAATTAGAATGGGCGAACATTATCATTGTTCTGGATACAAAAAATACGGCCAAAAATGATAAATGCTCGCATTAAATTGATAATGAAATCTATATATCCGAAGATATGCTCGTACATAGGTTTAATTGGGTGTAGATATGTCTGCGTATGGAATGCTTTTAGACCTCTTTAATGAAATTACGAGCAGGACGACGTCCGTCAGAGGAGTCTCAGACAATAGAATTAATTAATTTACCGTGCCTGATGCCTGGTGGCTGGGTGCCTTGGACTTGCATGTCGTTTCGTTCTGGCAGACACTTTGACAGATGCATTGGGACGGAATGCTGTCGGCTCAGGACGAAAGTAGCTGCACTGGGCAGTAGATTAAATTTCCTGGAAAATCCTTGACTGCTCCTCTGCCTGCTGACAATGGCCAGTTAATATTTCCGATGGAATTAGTTAACTTGCCATGATGTGCAGAGTATGCAAATCACAAGCGAAATTCGATTATAAAATATTAATCTATTAATTTGTATGCCGGTCACTCTGTAACCGTAAATCAAAGCCAATGTCTAAATGTGAATGGGCAAAATATACGCCCAATGATACTTTACAAGCCTTTACTTGACACTTTTCTCGGTTGTCGATTTTGGTGGCGCAATTTATGCTAATTTAGTTATAACCTTTCTTGAACCTATTTACGAACACCCAAAAACACACACACGCAGGCCTAGGTTAGCTGGCAACAATCCATTATTGGGTTACTAACGGTACCCGGCCGCCATTTTGTGTAGCAACTGCAAATCAATGCCCTGACATGTGAAAAATGGCAGCCCTCGGGTGGGTCGTCTCCATTTTGTTGTTGCTGCCAGCCATTGTTGTAGGTCTATTATAATATTGCCATATTATTTTATGCATGCAACTTTGGCCATGCCACACACACACAGATACCTACACAGATACATACACAGATACTCACTTTTGTGATTGTGTCTGCATTTTCGTAATCAACCTCATGATAAATCGTTTGCGCAAAATTTATTGAGTTTTTGCATGACATTACCAAAGCGACAGCAGCTGCAGCATGGACCCCTAGCATAAAACCCATAATAAGAACGAAGCCGGATCAGAGTTTTTTGGGTGTCTATTCTTCTTTCGGATAATCAGCCATTTCGTTTTACCCCTTTTATAAAATCTATCAATGGGATTGCTGAGAAATATCGATTTTAATAGGGTACAGGATAACAGATAATAGGTTAAAGGGATGTTTAATTTATTGATATAACATCTTGGGAAAACTTGTAATTAAACTCACTTTATCAAATGCAAATCGAAGAACTCGAAAAACTTCTTGTTAACTTGCAATTTTTGTAGAGGAGAAAAGATAAAAATCAATTTTCAACTTCTGCCTAGGCAGTCGAAATTCGAATGTAAATTGCCGAATTAAATTTTCTTTCGACATGCCCCGCTTACACACACACTGTGTATGTGAGTAAATTATTCTGCACTATTTTGGGAAGAATTCTCGAGTTGCATGCAACGAATCGAATGGCATCCTTATCGTGTTTGTCCAGCTGCTGCAGGAATTGCTTTGAACAAAAACGAACTGAATATTTCTTTGTTAAAATTGTTCATTTAACGAACTACCAACGAATTCCAATATATAAAAATATATATACCGAGTACGAGTACGAGTACGAGTACGAGTACGAGTATGCAAAATTGATGACGAGTCAAAGAGTTATGAAATGATGTCCTGTTCTCACAATGGATTTTCTTGTAGACTGCCGCCTCCTCGAAACATGATTGATGACCGAAATGAATTTCCATTGAATTCAATTTCCACCCCAACCCCGTCTTAATTGAGATAACAAAATATTTTCTTAAATTGTGAAATATTCAAGCTTTTTTGCTTGATCTTTTCTGTGGTGTGGCACTTTTGTGCCATTAAAATCCATTAACAGGCCTCAACACTTCTTCATATTTTCGGTCTACTCTAAGCTGTAAATTTATGCTAAAATAAATTGCATATTCATTTCCTATTTTGTTGAATTTATGTTCGCATACTTTTTGGTTTTGACTTTTCTAATTATTAAAGCGGCTCAAACTTTGTTAGAATATAAATTTTCGGTAATTGATGCAAGAAAGCCTTGGCAGGAACAGGTTTGCCAGAAAATTGAAACCATTTTGGACAATCTGCATAGACACTCAAGTACTATCAGAATCGTACTCGAGCCAAGAGGCTGCTGGACACAAAAGTGAAGAGCGGCTCTTATCTTTGAAACATTCCGTTAATAAAGTTCAGAATTATGAGTGAAGGCCTTGACAAATATGGGTTATTAAGCCCGGCCCAGTAGGCCACCAGATTCCCAGGGAGTGCGTCATAAAATTATTTTGGAAATATGGCAGAGAATCAGAAAATGCTAGAATCCAATGACAAATGAACAAAGTGAAGTGGTCTGGGCCGGGCTTGTTCGTTTCTGGTTTGATTTCTGGTTCTGGCTCTGTAGTTCTGGTCATTGTGCAGTGTGCAGTGTGCATGGGCCTGAGTGAAAACTATTAGTCTGACATGTCAGGAGGAGCGGCGGGGCGCCAGGACATCATTGTGCAGATGTTAGATGACTCACAACCAGGAAGCCCAACTCCTCCCTTCATGCATCTGCTGGCCGAGAACAAGTTTTTTGGCTTTGCACTCGACTGAACCGAAAACAATGTTCATGGGTCAGAAAATGAAACAAAACTGGTGTGGCCATGTACCCATCCGGAGTTGTCTGCTGGTCATGTTCGTGTCGCTAATGTCGCCTTCCAGAAACATCGGACCTTTAATTTACAAGGAACGTAAGAGGTTTCGGAAAAAAGGGGTTTTCCTCCATTTTTTTTTTGTGCCACATAATCAGTTTTTGACTTTGGGGGGTCGTGAGAGCGGCAAGATGCAAGACAAATGGGCCATAAATTTGAATTAAGTGCTGGTCTTTATTTGCTGCTGATTTACCATAGCTAATGTTATTGCTCGGGCCATAACCATTTTATGACTTTCACTTGATGTTTTTCCTGTGTGCAGTTACATAAGCGATTGCGCCAATGTGTATCTGATTTAAGGACTTTCAGGACCTTAAGAACTACAAAAACAGCAATCTTTTTAATTTTCCCTTTCTCTCGCAGTGTCGTGTTTCGCATAAATTCCTTCCAATTCGACGGAAACTTTAACACTTTCGAATTCTTTGATTGCCTGTCATCCGAATGCCATTTTTATGTTTATTTGTTTACAAAAAAAATATAGTCGCATCATATAAACATGGCAGGCCACGAAACGAAACCAAAAATGGCGACGAAAAATATCAAATAAAGGCAGACCAAAAAAATAAAGAAATCCAACCAAAAAATATTGTTTGTTTGCCTTATTAAAATTCCATGCAAATTCGTTTATGGCGACTTTGGTGGGCGCAGGCCTCACCCCTTGCCCCGACCGGTGGCCGAGTATGTGTGTGTTTTGTGGCAACAATTGTTTCGACTGCGGGCCCAAGAATGGAGGAAAATAAGTGAAAACCTAACGAAAAGTTATTTCATATGCGCCAGACAAAACATTCGAGCAACAACCCCAAAAAAAAAAAAACGAAAATAAAAAAGATTGAAAGGAAGGAAAGACCGAACCGGGAGGTCGTTTTAAGCCAAGGACTTTCCCCCGACGAGGACATGGGTGGGTGGTTGGTTGGGTGAGAGCGACGCGCGTGTTAAGCATATTTAGTTCATTTATTTCAAATTAGATTCTTTTTCCCAACGACAACAAAGGAACTGCCACGCGAGGGGCTTGGGGCTTGGGGCTGGGGGCACTGTGGCAAGGACGAGTGTCAGCATTGATAAGAAGGACAACTGCCACTGACGACTGCTCATTTGGGGGATTTTGCATACATTTTCAAATTATTCAGCATTTATATCTCTCTCTCTCTTCGTTTTCTGCACATTTGTTAAGAATTCTATGGCGCAGCATATACTCGTATGATATAATATAATTTTTATCCATTTGTTGATTAAAGTGGCCATGACGGGGATGTTTTCACTGTACTTTCTGCGAGGATGTGTGGGTGTGCCGGGAGTTTCGGGATGGAAAAAAGGGTTCAAATAACAATAACTGAAAGTGCGCTTAAGTTTTACAAAATTGTGTTTGATGTGAGTTTAGGATACTCGCTTTTTCCAGTCCCTCGGTTTGTTTTGGCATGTTTGAATGGTTCATTAAGTTGGCTGCCTGCCTGCCTGTGCTTGTGCTGGGATTGTGGGATTAGGTAAGGAAATAAATAAATTATTCATATAGCTAAATTGTGCTGTGAACGACCCATAAAGTCAATAAGCATTTCAACAACAAAAAATGCATTCAATGAAACCAATTACCAAAATGAAAGAGATTTATTTGCTCAGAAAATAAAACTGGAATAGAATGTTTTATTAATTGAAAACTCCTAGGGCCACCGATGGATTTATTGGGGTCACTTGTTATTGAGGTAAAAACTCGTCCTTATGAGGACTGATTTAATTTAGCATGAAGCACCTAAAAGCCTGCAACATTGCTGCGGCATGCAGCATACCAAAAAATGTATGTACGATATGTGTATCTGGGGAGGTCAGAATATTGCTTTTCACTTGGGGTTTTTGTTCAACGAACAATTTCTTTCTTTCGTTTTTTCCCCATCTGTTGTTTTTTTAGGGTAGATTTTTGCCCGTTTCCCGTTTTATATTTATTTTTTCGTTGCTGGCCAGGCACCTCTGGGAGGATGCGGCAGTGCGCTTTGTTTCCATCGAAATAAGCAGCGGCAGCATGTGTTGGTCATGCCAAATTGTTTTCTTTTTTTGTAGCTACACGTTTTTTTTAGCCCTATCTCTTAGCCGGCTACTTGACTCTTATTGTGCTAGCTGGCCGCTTTTTCTGTAGGCATTTTTTCTCTATTACCATGTTGAACTTTTATGAAATCTGCCAAAAGTCGTTGAACGCACACGCCCTATCTCAGGGGTATTTCACAGTAGGTTAAGCCCGAGGTCTTGGGTTGAAAATAAATTCCTAAAACACTCATTAGCTTTTCGGTTTGAGAGTCCACAAAGTCCACTTCATGAAAATATTCAACTTATCACAATTAATTTCTTTGAGTGAAGCAGACAAATATTGAATCATGTTAGGAGACGGCTTGGGGTGACCTGGGCCGGGTGTGTATGTTGTGACCAACATTGTTGGTCAACACACTCGATGGGGTGGCAGAGAGGCAAGTCTAAAGGCAAGTGCTTTGCCCACTGCCACTTGTTATAATTGTGTTTGCGTTTTTCAGTCGACTTTTTTTGCCTCTGCCCAGCCCTGGGTTTGTGCTCCTCAAATCTCCCCATCTTGGTTGCTTCCAATGTCATAAAATTTTTGCTTGTTCAGCAGCATTCTTCTTTTGCCCACTGGTCTGCCCTTTGCCCTTCGCAGCTCCCTTTCTAATATGGTCCTGTGGTCCATGGTCCTGAGACATCCTCTTTGGTATTCGCTTTTTGTGGTGCTTTGTTGGATTGAATCGAAATGGGGAATGGGTAATGGGGAATGGGACGGAAAACGGACAGCGAATAAAACAGATTAGTACTGCTTAAGGAGGAATTTCGAATAGGTGTGGCCTGAAAAATGGCCAGGGATTGTTATGCGGATAACATGGATCCCCCAATTACTTGAACTGTCCAAAATAACATTACTTGGTTTGTCGGTGCTTTAAAGCTGAAACTCAAACCATTGTCTTAGAATCTCGGGAACTTGAGCTTCGACCAATTCAAACTGATGTCCATATCGAATTTGTAATCCTATTATATTGTAACATCTGCTGGACAAAAGGACCTCCCAGCTGTTGCAACCCTTTTCGTATACAAGGCCATGATTTACCACCTTAACCTTTGCCTCTAGCCCCCAAAGAGACCATTAAATAAATTAAAAATGATCGAAAAGAGTGGAAAAAACTGGTGGGCATTGATTTCTTTATTCTTCCTTTGAAAGTTTGCAAATGGTAATGTTTTTTTTTTGAGGCAATTTAAGGCAAGGCCACAAAAGCAAGCAGAGAGAACAATTTCCATATAGAGATAGACATTTTAGTTGGCCAAATCCTGCACCTGCATCCACACAACCGAGTTTAATGTTTCATTTTGGGACGCCCGATTCAATGAAAAAGCAAGGGCGGTAAATCTAGTTTGGGCTTTGCCCTGGGCAATCCATCAAGCCTGCTTAGAGTGCCCTGGTCTGGTCTGGTCTGGTCTGGTGTGGTCCAAAAGCCAGCCAATGACCACCCCCGAATGCATTAGCCATAACCCTCATTATGCCGTCATCCAACATGAACTTGGGTCACAGCCCGAAAGTTCAGCGATCCAATCCATTCAGCCCCACCGAATCGCCATCAACCACCCCGCAGGAATCACTGACAAATTGCAAATACGTAGCCGGATTTTCAATCCGGAAAATTCAGGAAAAAATCGTAATCAACTATCACTTTTGGAAAGTGTGCGGGGCTTTTCTTCTTTAGTAATGACTTTTCGGTTTCATTGAAAAACAAATTATATTTAACAATATTAACGAATTTATTCCCATTATGAGATTAATTCTTAATTTTATAAACCCTCCAGAAAAGTAGCTTAATTTTTTGCGCCCTTCGGTTGGCTTCGTTGTTTGAGTTGAACTGCAACTGGCCAAACCGGAGAGTTGGCCAAAAGGAGGGGCAAGGCGGCTACAAATTATTCGGACTGCAGCTGAATGGATAAGTGAACTGGGACTGCGACTGAAAGTCTGGAAAGGAAGCCACTCCAGCCACACCCCGGTTTAGCTGTTGCATGCCGTGATGAATGCGAATCCTGGCCACCTGGCCACCTGGCTGCCTGCCTGCCTGCCTGGCTTCAACTTGCACTGCAAGTTCACTCCAACTTCTGCAGTGACTCCCAGTCGGCCATCAGATTGGAGTCGGATTAATTTGCCCCTGATAGCGGACGGGTTTCCATTCCACCTATATTTTTTTTTTCTGTTTTTGTACCATTTTTTTTTTTATACGTTTGGTGGGAAAAGTTTTTCGCAGCTGTGCAAATTTGTGCAGCATCGTCATAGGAAAGTTGAAATGAAATAAAGTGGCAGTGGACAGTGCAGTGGTGCAGGAGTGGTGGTGTGAAGGAGAAGCGGCCTGTGTCCTGTCATGTGCCGGGCTAATCAAGTTTTGGCAAATTTTTGCACAAAAGTGAATTTTGCTTTCGCATTCAGTGCCATCCTCGTTTTGTTTGCCATTTTATGCAGGGCCAAGCCCGAACTGGGTTAATATGATTAGAATTTTGGTTGCCTGGCGTCGAGTTAATTGGGTTTTGTGATTAAATCCCAAGGACATAAGTTAAATTAGTTGATCAATGAGCGCTGATTAAATACGCGCCAAGATCAAAGCAATGGAATTTCTTAAATCTGAAGCTATTTTTTTTAAATACTCGTATCTGTCAATGGGCAGTTTGGGAAAGCCTGTGAGCATTTTATTTCATTGGTTAAAGTTGGCTAACGATTTGTATTGGATATTTAGAATGTTTCAGCTTAGCATGCAAATAAATAACCCGCACAGCTACCTACAAGACATCTCTCTTAGGGCCCGAGTCCTGGCTTATCCTTCTGCCGTTGCTCTTACTCTTATTCTTATTCTTATTCTATGGCTGCTTTACACAACATCATTTATATTCAACTTGTTTTCGAACTGTCTGGGGGTCCTTGGGAAAATGGCGAGAGATGGGCACTTTTCTATATATGTATTTATGTATATGTGTGCGTTGATGTGTATTTGTATGTGTGCGGCAGCCATTTTTGCGTGTTTTTACAGCATTATGTGGTGGGTTCGGAAAATGGCGAATGGCGAATGGGGAATGGGGAATGGTATCTGGGTGGGGCTGTCCCGTCTGGATTGAACGCTTCAGTTGAACGCACAAGCAAATGTTGTTGCTCAATCGCAAGTATTAAATTGCCCACAATAACACTTAAATCCAAAGCGTCTCCGAGTTGAAGTCAACAGCTGGAAGGATAGCTGGAGAGAAGGGACGCTCTACTTACTACTATATCCTATATCATGGAAAATGAGCAGGCCAAATAAAAATGTTCAGCTCGACATGAAACTGTCAACTTGGCCTTCAACTTTGGCTAATCGAAGGAAAATATTTGGAATAACTTCCCAAGTTTGGACAATTTCCAAACAAACATTTTGAAGTGTTTGTCTATTGCGTTTCGATTTAAAAATCGAAATAAAAACATGAATAAAACGACACTGTATCCTTAAACATTTAGAAATTTAAATCGCCAAGCCATGAATACCATTTTTGTAGACTTGTACAGCTCAATTGCCTCAAAACTTTGTCCAGCAATAAGTGTCATAAAGTTTCCTTGGTTACATTTTATTTGTAATTTATTTTTCTTGCGTTTCTGTGGCAAATCTTGGCTAGCATCGTAGCCAACTTATTCAATCGCGAGTGTTTGTTAGCCGAAAGCAAAATGTGAAAAGAAGGAAAAGGTTAGTTTGGCTCAAAAGTCCCCAGTCTCCAGTCCGGAGCCAGTGAAGCCAGAAGGCAATGGAAAAACTTTGCTGACTTGCTGGCCGCTGGAAATGCCAAGAATTCGATGGAAGGTTAGTGCAAAAAAAAAAAATAAAGAAAATACGGAGAGCAAGCGTGTCAAATATTAAAACATGAAATACATATTAAACAAGGACTAAGACTGACTGGCATCCAGATCGCATGAGCCCCAAGCATAGACAGAACAAGAAAAAAGGACTCATCCGACAGCAGGAGTGTAAACAAGAGCACAATAACTCGAAATGTATGAGTTTATGTATAAAGCGTTTTCTATTCACCGATGCATGCTGGGATCCTGTAGCCAATGCAGGACCCATAAAACATTGTGAAATCAGTAAAACAAAAACCCGAAAAGAAGCAAAGCAAAAATCAAGCATCTAACGCCAGGACATGGTGGCTTCGGAGGAATAAGTTTTTCTTTATATAATGGAACAGGAAAAAGCTCACCGAATGCCAGATGGTGTCCAGAAAAACAATAACAAAGATATAAATAACTGCTCCGATTTGAACAGTTTCAGTCTAGGAGTAGTCCGTGAAGGATATGGATTCGACTAACCCTTTTCAATGTTTTATCTGAATGAATAAGCCATTTGGTTTCTAATGGAATCTGGTAAATTTTGTTAGTGCTTCGAGCTGGCAGTCGTAAATTGAAGAAGCAATTATAAAGTATTGATTATTATTATTGTTTCTTTGCCGGTGATTTGGCAAACCTTTTCTAAAACTTCAAAATATGCCCCTAATGACCCCGGCCAATGCGTTTGTCGACTACCAATGATACTCCAGCTGGGGGATTGGAATCTCCCTCTTCGCTATGAATCAAGTCCTCCTAACGAGCAGTCGAGTAGTCCGTCTCCATGTCCAGGGTCAACATTAATATTTGAGCAACGTACGCTGCATCCTCGACCCGACTCGATTTTTTGTGTGTTTATCTCTTCGACTGGGTTAGCTTCTACGCCAGCTCCAGCCCCAGGTCCTGCTCCTGTTGTTGATTATTCAAGGATCAGAGCGGCACAAACAAAGCACATGGCAGCAGTCAGCGGAGGAAAGTTTTGCACTCAGCGTATAAATTTCGCCGGCTGCAAACGAACTCAGCAAAATCAGCAAAAATTTCCAAGTGTAAAAACAGAAGCCGTTCGCTCTAAAAGGGCATGGGAAGGGGGCGTGGCACAAAATATGCGGCGTACGTGTTAAGTGGCAAACGTTTTTCAACCAAAATCCCGAAAAACTGAAGCCAAACGGGAAGCCAAGCCCAGCCGGTCCAACCCCAGTCCGTCAGTCAAGGCAAGCCAAGCCAAGGAAAGGCAAGGCAAGGCAAGTCAAGTCAAGTCACGAGGTTTTTGCCACGCATTTGTAAACTTTATAAATCAGTTCGTGTCGAAGCTAAAGTTGGACTTTTAGCGGGTTTGCGGGGTTTTTGTGCGGCAGCGATGCGTTGCGAAAATATTTCACGTTATTTTTGTAAATTGCATACTTTGCGGCGCTCTGCACGTTGATTTGACAGACGGGATCCTGGCTCTCCTCGTCCGTTTTCTGTGGCTCTGCGTGGCTAAGAGGTTTTCCATTTCTTCTACAGGGAGCAGCACTTTTGCGGCAACAAAGGGCAGAAGGATGCGGTTAAATAGTCCGCATCTGGTTGCATATTCCACATATTGAATATTTCTGAATATCTAATCAACTTTTGCATGTGGCAAGCTTTAATTTGAACCGCAACAACCAAATCTGCACACAAAACACTCATAACTTATTTATCCCACTCTAATTGTATTAGCAATTAATTTCTAATCACACAATTTTCAAATTGTCTCTCGTTTCAGGTTCGTATGCAATTTGTGACAATAATACTAATTCTGTGACTGAAATCGAAGCGATTAAATTGAGTAAGAAATTAAATGGCATTTTACACATATTCCTGGTCAAAAGGAATGTAATTTGCCGTTTTGTGGGCTAATAAGAAATTTCATGACAACTTTAATTAATGGCCATTACATTGTGAACGAATCGGAATCGAAATCGGTATCAGAAGGTGGGAGGGTGGTCTTTCTGGCTTAATAAGCAATTTTTAATTTGCAATTACTCGAGCATTGTACACACTCGACTGAAGCGATTGTGGAATGAATTTTTATTGAAAATGCGCATGCAAACTCATTACGTATACGAGGCGTTGGACAAACTACCCCCGCTATGTCCTGCTCTGGTCAAGCCAAGCCATTACACACAAAACGCACACCACAATGCCAATCAATGCCGGGATACATGTATGAGTTTAATAACTTTCCTGCTACTGAGGCTGCTGGTCCCTAAGTCGACAACTTGGTCATTAGGTGGGGGCTTTGGCCGAAATGTTAATCACATTACCACAAAACGTTATAATGTTTGGGGGATGCGGTTATTCATCGCCCATCGCCTCCCCGTGCCACTCAAGTAACAATAACAATTATTTTGGCCAAGCACACACACACTTTTGTGGGCACTGCGCCAAAAATTGTACAAACGTCAAATCAAATTTTTAGACTTTATCATGAGGTTGTGTGGCTTCCCTTCCTTCTTCCCTCAAAATGATTAGAAAAATCAAGTGTCAAATAGTTTTCCCTAGATTTTTGTGTACTCATTACCCAGTTTCTCTCACTGTACCAGCCAGTGTGTACGGCTCATTGAAATAGTAAACCGCAATTCGGCTGCCTGACCCATCGAGACCTGCTAACTAGTTGAAAATGCAACGCAAAGCCAGAAACCGAGAACGAACAGAGACGTACCGCCGACGGCTGGCTTTCTCTGTCTCCGGGTCTCTGGGTCGGCCCTCTCGCTCTGTGGCATCAACACGGAGCCAACAACATAATCAAAGTCTCGAGTTTGGCCACCGCCCAGTGTCCACCCACCACCCCCCGAGATTTTCGGTTTTCTGAGGCCCCAAAGCGGTAAACGGAGTGGCGCTCGGTTCGATCTCAAACAAAATGGTCAGAAGGGGAGTGGATGACGGGGCTTGACGGGGCTTGACGTGGGGTTGCCAATGGGAGGACTATTCTCGCAGGAGCTTACCGGCCATAATTGTTGGCAAAGTTACCATTTCCTGCCTTGGCTACACTGAGAAAAAGTGGCACTCAAGCAGAAACTTTGATTAGTTCAATCAATCGATGAACTCGAGTGGAAATAATTCGAGCCGAAGAAGCGAATATCCTAAATTAGCCAACTGAGTATGTGATAAGAAATAGAGGTGCATCGGAAAAAAACGAGTATTTGGGGGTTGAAGGTCCTGATTGACGTTTAATAATTTAAAAGAAAATTCCTTCGAATTTCATTTAATATTCTGTCTTTTCATCGGTCCGTCGGTTAGGCCGGAAACTAGTCCCTTTACCTATTGGGAGTTGGAGTCCTAACCTAAAGCTCTTCTTTCTTTTGAACCATTAACAAGATGTCAGATTTTAATATAAAAATTTTATAGATTTTCAAAAAATCTCGATTAATATGCGATTTATGTTGTTGGGATCCCATTGTGTGTAGCACGTATGATTGCGGAAAGTGGGTTGATGGGTGCGTCATGCGGCTGTGGCAAAGCATCAAATCGATCGATACGAATTACAAAACCAATGCCGACTGGGGATGAACCTGTGGTGCTGGCTGATGGTGCTCTTGACGATGGTGGCAGCAGTGGTGGTGGCGGTTGTGGCAGTGGCAGCGGCGGCGGTGGTGGTGGTTATGGTGGTTTATCCCCAGATCCCTGAACTGTCTCACCCGCTGGCTGCTGTCTCTGCAGCTCTCCAGCTCTCCAGCTCGGCTTTGCTTCCACTTCAATCATAACTGTGTTCAATTGTTGTTTTTATTACCACATTTTCTTTCACCTTTCCCGGAGAATGAAACAAAGGCGGCGAGTGCGGTAGCAAATTGGTTGGCTCCACATCCTCCCGCCGCCGTCGTTATCCTTTGCCGTGTATATATATATTTTTTTATGCTTTGTTTCTGGGTGTATTTTTTTTTTTCTGCTCCTGACTCTTTTATGGTCTGCGCTGAGCAACCTTTACATGGTGCTTATCTTGCGGCCTGCCCGGATCTGTTTCCCTCCCCCGGACTTTCTCGATTTTCCGCATGAACAGCGGCTGTCCTGCCCCGTGTGTGTGTGTGTATCTGTGGGTGAGGTCTCTGCAACAATTGCGCATAATATAAATTAATAATGCAACAATTGCATTTTGTTATGCTTCCATCGCCACATTGTTGTGCCACTGCTGATTTCATTAAATATTTTTGTTGCCCTCGACTCGCCCTTATCAGTTTTCAGGAGATACACTGACAAAAAGACTTTGAACTTCAATTACCCCAACCATGTTCAAATCAATAGAGTTTAAACAGCAACCCAGAATTGCTCAACACTTTAACTTGAGTTTTTCCTTCTTACGGTTTTAATTTCGAGTGTTTTTCACGCAGTTTAGGAACGCTTTTACGAGGAGTCCTGCCGTCCTGGCCCTCTCACTTTTACGAGGCTGCTGTAGACATGGGCATAACCATTAAGTGTGATCTGCAGGACCTACCCCTCCACATCGAATGCATTCAGCATACTAACCGAACAGGACCCACCCACATTCGGACTCCTTTACGAGGCCCTCAAAGTCGGGATGAGTTTTCCTCTTTTCTACTTTTTTTGTATTGTCTGTTCCATCAAATGTCGAACAAGATACGTGTCGGGCTTTTTAATAGTAGCATCCAGTAGTCTGGCTTTTGCCATAAGATAAGTGTAGTTCAACATAACTAATTACAGAAGTGGTAAGATTAAGTCAGTAAACTTGACCAAACCATAGCATAGTTTGGATACATAATAACCTTTCGGTATTTAACCTCATTTTGAATTGTCTCAAATCCACAAAAGTCCCCAGATTATTAAACCCAATTACAAGCATAGTTTTTGTTCCATTTTCAATTCCCCCAGCATGTTAATTTTAAACGAATTTCCAGCTACCCAATTTCAATTAGCATTTCTGTCTAATTACGGAGGAGTTGGCCAGGGGCGCTACTCCTCGGCCTATTCAAATGCCTTTGCCTTTGACCAGGCACACTGCAACTACAATTTCGAAGGCAAAATGGAAACGGAAAGGGGCCTAGTGGGAGCTCATTATCAGAAAATATCAATATTAATTAGTATGTATTACGTGACAACTTCTGGCCGGACTTCGAACTGATTTCCTTGGCAGAGGCGAAGAGGCTTCGAAGGACTGGCTTGGTCATAATTGTTTTCCCAAAGCACCATGGAAGATGGTGGTCCAAGGAATCGGAAAATCAACTAGCTCGTCCTGGATGGATTAACAAAGCGATTGGCAGCGACATTAACATTTTCATCAGGCCTGGGGCCACGGGTCTGTGCCTTGCCACCCAGGATGAGTTGACGTCGTAATCCATCATTTTTATGATTATTATGTATTTGCGCGCTGCGTTTCAATGGTCGAGCTTTGAGGGTCTGAGGGTCCCTCGGACGGAGTCCGGACATGCGATATGGATGGTGGACTATCAGCGATTCCGCTGAGTTACCCATTTATCGCAACTCATGGCGCACGTTTCTCATTAGTCTGGCTTCCCCCGCCTCGGTTTCCTCTATTGTTGTCTTCTTTTCGGTACAGTGGGGATTATTGATGGAAAAGGGTTAATGCCAGAGTGCGAGGAATTAATACCCTTCGATTATATCTATCGCTTCTTATAGAGTTCCACATAAACTAGAACACATCGTGGATTCTAGATTTGTTTGATTAATTCTCTTGACGCTTGGAATCAGCTTAAATCAAATCAGTTTACATTTGATGTAAATTTAATTCTAAAAAGAGCCTAGAAGTGGTCAAGTTCCATTAAAAAGGAGCTTCTAAATATTGTATATTTTTTTCTATATCGATTTTTATAGCCATTGTATGGCCTGTCCTTTCGGCGGGTGGCAAAGTGGCGATAATCATGACTGACTTTCACAAAAAACAACTCACCCCACTTGGCGTCCTGCCGTCCTACCGTCCTACCGTCCTGCGACTCCGAACACGTTTAATCTGCTTGCCACAGATTTCTATCACTGTCATGGCTCTGTTGTATGTTGGAGTTGTTGCTGATTTTGTTGTTGCTTCTGTTGATGATGTCTCCGATGTTGGAGCGGCCTGTCACAGTCGCTCGCCATGGCTGCCATTGTCAGGGAACATCGATTTCGCCGGCTGCGGCTTGAGCCTGCAGATGGAGCGGTTTTTATTCCATGGTTCCTTTTTTTTGCTCCCCATCGGCTCCTTTGGGTTAACATCAGTGCCCATGTCGAAGCTGAGCGCGGCCACGGTCGCCCCTTTTTTAATGATACACAATTAGTGCGATGATAAATGGTCTGTCAACTGCAGCACCATCAGCAAGGAGCCAACCAGGCGGCCAGACGACCAGGAGCAACCCACACCATGCACTTGAAGAAAAAGTGGCTGCTTATATCCATTGGCAGTATTTTCTACAAGTTAAGGGTTTTTTTCCAGTGCTACTTTTTTTGCTACTTAATCTAACTAAAGCTGGCTTTTGCCTTCCGTGTTGTACATTTCACCATTGATATCAGCAATTTTTTGTAGATGCAATTGGGTCGTCAGATAAAAAATATATATACTACAAGTATATACTTTTGTGTAGAAGAAAAAAGTAGAGATTGCAAAGAAAGGATAACAAACTAATGATGGCAGGACCCAGATATTGGATATTAATTGTTACAAATAACAAGATGCGCTTCCTGCAGTCTTGGGCAACCCAGGGATCCCGATTCCGGTTTCCGGATGCCCCTTGAGCGCAGGAAACGACAGAATCAATTAAAACGACTGAAATAAATTGCAGACACAGACTAGGGCCAAGAAACTAATTCTGATTAGTGTCGTCGTAAAATGGAGGATAGCCTTAGGAAAGCTTAAGCCAATGTGCCTTGATTATAAAAGAAAACAATTTACTTTTGAACGTTGTCTAAAATGTGTGAGTTCGGAAAGTGTCTGAAAAGCTTCAGTTCCTGAACTTTAATAACAATTATGGTTTCGTCTTCCCACAGAGGTCTTTGTAACAAGGCCTTGCAACCTTCAATCACACCAATTGGCATGCAAATGTGATTGTATTCATAATTGAAAATTATCATCAGCAAATCTGGTTGTCGAAACCGATTCCGATCGGATAACATTTCCCGTTGAGTGTTTGTCCGCTGATTCGATTGGCATGCTGTCGACATCAAAGTCAATGGGCCTAAGTTCATTTGCATGGCCTGCGACTGCGACTAACCGGGCCCTAACCCGGCGAATGTCTTGTTTACATTCGCGTAGCCACTCGCAACTAAACGCACCCCCCTTTGTTATCAAATTGCAATTGGTGCTGGTGGCTGGGGGTTGTTTTGGGTGGCGCATGGCCACCCCCTGGCCTTGTTTAGCATTTGAGCTTTATTATCAGTTTCTGCGGGCCCAGAGCCGTTGCTCTTCAGGGACTTTTAATTAAGATATGCTTCAGCTATTACATTTTTAAGGGTCTTTATTCGTTAAGTTCGTCTTCACATTTTTTTGGTTAGGGTTTTTTTGCCTTTGGCATTGCACTTAGAAAAGTTAGAGCTAGGACTAAGGGAACAGCGCTGTCTAGAATTCGAAGGACGAATAGTCGAAGGTGCCGAAGTGGGGGTAATCCTTCTCGAAGTACTTGGCGAAGGTGTCGAAGTAGTAGATCTTGACGTCCTGGAAGAAGCCGTTGGGCACGAAGAAGTTGTACTCGTCGATCTGGCGGTCGAAGGGGTAGCCGAAGGGCTTGCTGTCCACGAAACGGGTGCCGGAGCCGACTCCAGAGGCGAAGGTGTAGTCGAAGTTGGAGAACTGCTCGTAGTCCTCGGCGTAGGGCGAGACGAAGTAGTAGAACTGCATGGGCATACCCTGCTCCCAACCCTTGGGCAGGACGAGGCGGTCGGGGAAGGCGTTGTGGGGCTCGCTGATGTCCAGAGGGAACTCGTACTTGCCCTCGCTGGCCAGCATCACGTACTTGTACAGTTCGGTGTAGGTGATCCTGTCCTCGGCGGTCCACGAGAACTCCTTGGAGCTGCGCTTGAAGTGGTTCACTCCGGCAACGAATGGGTAGACGAAGCTGTCGATCTGCACAAAGTTCTTGCGGTTGTAGTTCAGAGGGATGAACTGGCCGTACTCGTCGAACTTGGGTCCCAGGAAGACGCGGACAACACCCTTTTGGGCCTGGGCGGACTCAATGGTGAACTGGAACTCGAAGGGCTTGTGGTTGAGGCGGGCCTGACGGGCCAGGAGGGCCTTGTCCCACACGAACTGGCCGTCGACGAAGGTCATCTTGTCGTTGAGCAGGTTGGTCACATCGAAGTCAACGATATCGTAGTAGGTCACCAGCTTGCTGACGGTCACATTCTTGATGGTCACGCCCTCGTAGAAGAGATCCTTCTGGGTGTACGGCTTCAGGTAGTACTTGAACTGGTAGAACACATCGGTGAACTTCTTGTAGAAGGTGTAGAAGAAGGGATCGCGCAGCATGGTCTCGAAGTTGAGGAACACGTTGGGGAAGACATCCACATCGTAGTAGTCCACATCGGCGAAGTACATGTGGGACAGGACATAGTAGAAGTTGAAGAAGTACTTGTCGTAGGTGTCGGTGTTGCCCTGCAGGTAGTTGCCAATGAACTTGACGGCCTCGGGGCTGTGGAGGTCGATCACCTGACCGTCGGCGGTCTTGTAGTAGCCGGTCTCGAGCACATTGTAGATGCGACTGAAGAAGTTCTGGATCTGGGTGAACATTTCGAAGTTGCCGTAGGTGTAGAAGTCGTAGTAGTTCTTGCGGTAGCTGTAGCCAACGCCGTTGTAGTAGATCAGCTGGGGATCGTAGCCGTATTCGATCTGTTTGTACCAGAAGAACTCGGGGATCTCGCCGAAGCCGTTGGCCAGACGCTCCTGGTAGTAACGGGCCAGGATCTGCTGAACGTTGTAGATCCACCACTCGCCGCGGCGGTCCTTGTCCAAACCGAACTGCTTGCCGTCGAGGAAGAAGGCGTAGTCCATGTTGAGGTAGTACCAGTAGGCGTTCCAGCCCAGATCCTCGGTGAAGTAGCTCAGCTTAGAGTGATCGTTGAAGAAGTCAATGTCACGGGTGTAGTCAACGGGGTAGTAGAACTTCTTCAGGTCCTTCATCACATCGAAGTACTTGGGATCCTTGGCGAATTCGGCAAAGTTCTCGCGCAGGAAGTACTTGTCCTCGACATACCATTCCTGGTCGAGACCCATCATCTTGTACCACTGGAAGGTCTTCCAGTCCTTGGTGTAGAAGTATGAGTTGACAGGGAACTTGGTGTAGTCCTTGTACAGAATGTCCTTGTACTCCTTCTCGTACATGGTCAGCTTGCTGAAGACCTCATAGTCGAACTTCTCGGCCTCGTACACGAACTTGCTGTTGAAGAAGTACTGGGGGAAGATTTCGTAGATCTGGGGCAGGATGAGGCCCTGGAACTCGGGCTTGTGGATGACGGCTAGGGTCAGAGCGTAGATGAACATGCCCTCGTTCACGTGGATGCGAGCCCAGGCGACGTTGCTGACAAAGGTCTCCCAATCCTTGGCATAGTAGAAGAAGTTGAACAGACCGTAGGCCTGCTTGATGTGGGTCTTCACCAGAGCGCCGAAGAACTCGCCCTTGGGCAGCAGAGCGCCGACCTTGTAGGACTCGTGGAATTTCTCCATGTAGATGTCATAATTCTATAGCGGCAGGATGAATGATAAGGCAGGAGTGCGTTGAATAATTGCTAAAAACGGATCAAAAGGTATCGATGCAACTCACCGTGTAGAAAGACTTGTCGAAGATGAACTTCTGGCCAAATTTGATCCACTCCTCGAACATGAGGGGGTCCTCGGGGCGGTAAACTATCTCGAAAAGAAACTTCTGTTTCTCCAGGAAGCTCTGGTCGGCGATCTTCACCTTGGGCGTGGGCACACTGAAGGCAGCCACGCAGCCCACGAGGGCCAAAAGCACTAGGGTCAGCTTCATCCTGTCTTGTCCTCTTCTGCTCTGTGATTCTTCAACTGCTCCGGTTTTGGTTCACTGTTGGACCAACACCTAAAGTCTGTTGCCTTCCACTGCATCCGACCGGGGTTTATATACCCAAACAGTGCACCATATCAGCGTCAGACACGGCCAACAATCCGCATAGGTCGCCGCATAGGTCTCCGGCTGAAAATAGCACCGCGAGCCTTATCGTCGGATGCTGTCATCGTTCGGTCGCTTCTGCAGCCAGGTGAAGATAAGCGGGACTGACCACCATTGGTCCGGGCTAAGGCCGCTCCACTGCATCGTGTTCCTGTTGTGTAATTAATGTTCTCAAATGTGACGACGGTGACTTCGGCACTTTTTCGACTGCACCTTGATAATATTGTTTTATGGCATTGTTATGTTTTTGCGTGCTGCCAATGGCCATGGACTTTTAGGCGGCGCTAGCCAGTGCCCACCTCTCTGATATGATTTGTGCATGGCTCGGCTCGAGTTTATTTTGAGGTGTTTTAATCGCACTGGGCTCTGGTGTGAGGCTTGGAATATTTATTCATTGTCATCCGGAACTTGGTGCCCTGATTACAGTGCTGGTGGAAAAAAACACAATATGGTGAGAATGAGCAGAGGAAATAAGAGTTTATGGAAAAGTGTAAATCATAAATACTCTAGAATAATCGAAGTAGATTTTGATGACATTTACTTAACAAACTTGTTACTCAACATGTCAGCTTGTTATTCGTTTGATCACCGTGGAAAACACATGCCCATTAACCCCATCCCAGTTACCGGGAGTCACCTGGTGTAAGTGGATGCCACTCGACCATGGTTAGTTAATTTTTACCGCCACTGTAACGAAGGAGATGTAAAAAACCTGCACAGAAGAAAAGCAAATGGCAAAAACTCAATGCACTTCTGAAGTTCTTCCAACCAACACGCCCTGGCCCCCATTTTTCTTTGAATTTTCCGACCCACCTCCTTCACAGCTTCCGCCAAGACGCGAAAACTCACTCAAAATAAATGCGCAATTAATTTTCATGGTAAAACTCGAAAGGAACTTGGACCAAAGGTTGAGCTGCCTGGAGTGGGTGGGTTGTGTTTTTTCATCCCAGCATTTGTTGTTTCCTACTACAACTTTTGCCATTGAAGGGAAAAAAATAATAATAACAAGCTGCTTCGCTGTTGCCAAAAGTCCACAAACTTTGCTTAGAATACGGGTTGAGTTGATACCAAGAAACCGAACTTTCTTTACCCTTTTTCGACTGTCCAGCCAAGTTTGTTTCGCAATAAAAATTGTTTTTTTTTAATATTCAGTTTTCTTGAAATTTGAACAATTCCATTCACACTTTCCATAAACACGTTTATTTCTTAATTTATATTTAACCAGAGACTCGCAAAAATGAAAATAAAAATGCTCTGCGGCCACAAATGAACAAAGTTTTCTTTTCCAGTTTACTTGAATCGTTTTTTTTTTCCTCCCGCCTGTCCCTATTTGATGTTTTTATTTTGGTTCTCGTTTTTATTTTTGTTTGGGAAAACTTCAGTGCAAAGCTGCAGAATTTATTGCTTTTGAAATGCGGTTGCGCATAAATGTGCACCAACAATAGGAGAATCTGTAACAGCCGCGGTCTGAAATGGACTCCGAAATGGAAACCGAAATGAAATAAAGAAATGAAATGAAAAATCCTCACATAATTGCAAATGCGTGAGATACTTGCCAAATGGCAAAATTATGAAAATGAAATGGTGAAAAGTTTGCCACCCCATCCTGGCCATCTAGGCCATCCTGGCAAAGCTAGAAAATCTCTTGAGATTCGGGTTTCCTTCTTGATATTTGAAATCTTGGTTAGCTTTTGGGCCTTTCAGGCATTTGGATGCCTCATTTTGGGGCATGATGATGAAGCCAGGGAATCTGTTTTCTTATTTTTTGGGGGGGGTCTAATCAGTGACCTCCAGCTTTAGGTGTTATCACTTAAAGATTCTGTCTGGCAGATTTTAGTTATATATTTTAGTTTCCATGATTCATAGTATTGATAGAAATGATAGTTTTGGTTACTCATTCAAATGAGATGTTCTTAATAGGCTTAACCATCATCAGGGATATAATCCTTTGCTTTTGAAGCTCCAAGGGAATTTGGAATTATCCGGGCAGCACAAATCAATATTTGTGGCAGGAAACCAAAGCGGACTTTAATTCCGAATTATACATGCATTGTTTGATGGCAGGCAGGCCCAGCATAAAGTGCATGAATATTTTATACTCGAATACTCCAAAAAGCCCGCCTCGACTGCAGCCCACATAATTGAGTGCTCTTTTATTTAACATGCAAAATTAATGGTTGAGCTCTGCCCGAATACAATAAAACTATTAATCAATAAGCGCTCATATGCACATTCACACACCCGCGACTGTGTGTGCAAACACACTCCAAAGTGGGGATAAAAAATATATGATTCCCGAGTCCCGAGTCCCGAGTCGGTGCTGAACTGAAACTTTTGCCCAGTTTATAAATTTAATGGAGTTTGCACAAAGCAGTACAGCAATTATATTTTCAAACGTTTATTTCATTTCTTTTTTTGCTCCAACAGCATGAGCGATGCAATATTTATAGAAACTTTCTTCTCTGATACCCTCGAGCAGGCTTTTAGAAATTCAAATGGATTTCAAATTTAGAAATCTTCTAGTTTTCCAGCATATTTTCAGTGATTATGTAAATATGGTAAATGTTTTATTAAAATATTAAATGAACAAAAGTTGTTCTCCCTCTCTCAGTTATTATATTTAATTTAAGATTGAATGTTTATTTGGTAAAATATAGTTTAAAAAATATATGTTTCCAAAGGTAGCTTTAAAAAGCGGGTAAAGCGTGTTCGGCTACCAAGATTGGGCTTTTTTTTAGCCTGGTTGTAACTGGCTTTAGTTGGCCAAAGATTCTAGAGAAAGTCCGCAGCTGGAAGCGGCTGTAGGGGGTGCCAGTACAATGGGGAAAAAGTTTCGAGTGGACTCGCATGTTGCAGCGAGGGGTGGAGCAGTGTAGCAGTAGAGCAGTGGAGGTGCAGAGTGGCATGATGAGGGTGCTGGTGGGCGGTTGCCCGTTGGCATCTGTTCAGCGTTGTGGCACATATTCCGCTTTTGTCTTTTATTGCATGTTGTTGGTCTCTGCCATGTCGTTGCCCCTCCCTACCTACCCCCTTGCTTCTATGACCGGCTTGTATTTCATTGTTTTAAAACAATGTTTCCCCATTTGGCCGCGTTGCTTTGGCTCCTGACTTTGATTTGCCCTCCTGCTCGCACGCCCTTTTATTGTACTCCGTACATATTTTTTTCGAGTTCATGCCCACTGTGCCAAAGCGCTTTGGCCGCGAGTTAAGCTCTTTAAGGTCTTAAAGCTCTGGCAGATCGGATAGAATTGGGTAAATATATATAAAGCTTCGATTAATCTATATCTGACCGCTGATCTTTGGGGAAGCTTACAATATATGAAGCTTTTGGATTGGGGCCATCAACTTCCTCGATAGTATAGTGGTTAGTATCCCCGCCTGTCACGCGGGAGACCGGGGTTCAATTCCCCGTCGGGGAGACGGAAGTCAATTAATTTTTTTTTAACATAATTATTAATATACTCAATATTTTATATCACTGCCTTTCCACTCTTGAGGTTTGTTTCTCCCTATTTAGTTTCGGTATTTACCCTTCTTTCTGGCAAACCCCGAAAGATTTTTAATTGCATCTATGGGCTGGAACTCGAAGCAATATTGTCGAACATTAGACATCGGCGTTGAAAGCAATAACCATAAATATTCCTGGGAAAAAGAGAACTGTTTGGGGGACCCTTATTGCACTCTTCATCCCTTTGGAGAAAGGCAGTCGGCAAACAAATTAAGGTGAAACTAATAAATTTTCAACACTTAACAAAATGCAAACACCAACCGAAACCTCCAACTTTTGCTTGTTGTTGTTCCTGTTGTTGGTTACGCCTCCCGCCTCCCGCCTGCCGCCGCCTACAACCCTCCTACATAAAAAAAAGGCACTTGAAAATGTCTGGGAGGGTTTTGTTGGCCTTTTTCGGTTGTTTTCCGTTTGTGGAAGCACATGGCGGACCTTAACAAAGTTTCACTTGAAAATTAAGTTGCCTTCCTGGCTAGTATGCGAATTCAATAAATTTCCTCCAGGACATGCGGGTATGTGTGTGTGTGTGTGTTAGTGTGTGTGTGGGTGCTGGGAACAGGCAAAGCGAATTCGAGGAGAGGCAGAAGAAAATGACAGCAATAACAGAAACAGAAACAGAAACAGAAACAGAAAGAGAAACAGAAGCAGGAACAGGAAGTGCGGGAACCAGAGAAAAAGTTTCTCACAGGTCCTGTAATACGAGGACCGCAAAAACGGCAACCCAAAGCAACATTTCCACATTTCCCAACCATCTAGCGTAAAATATTTAAAAGAAGTGGCAGAAGCAGTTCCGTTTGAAACCGTAGAGTTGCAAAAGTGCGTGGCGCCCCAAAAATATTTGCCTTTTTTTCTCTTTGATGCACAAACAATAAAAGCCGCTGTCACGCCTCCCTCGCCCCCAACGCCTTCTTATTCATTTTCCACCATTTGCAACTCTACTGAAATGCAAACAGCAAAGCACAGGATACCCACCCACGCACACACCCACACGCACACGCCATAACACCTGCGGCTAGAGTTGCCAAAAAACAAAAGCAAAAAAAAATATTGGTAAAAATATCCAGAAAAGGAATCTGGGTTACAAACTTTTTCAAATTGCATTCTCCTTCTGCACGGAATTTGTGTTGGTTTTTTGCAAATATATGCCAGCGCGAATATTTCCATTGATTTTAGTTTTCTTTATGTCCATTTTGCCATCCGCAATATATGGCATAGGAGGCAGAGCCCGTATAACAACAGTAGTTTGCATCTCTTAAATGTTGTTGCACACAATTGTTTTGTTTCTTTGGTTGGAGTCGCTCTTGTCACGAGCAAATAAATTGCTTGTTCGCAATCGCAATCGCAGAAGCGCCCAGGAAAACAGCTGCAACGTGGAACGAGCAGCCAACCAAAAAGCCAATATGCACAAAGGGGCAGCAACGCAGCAACGCGATTCGATTCAGTTTCAGTTCCACTCGATTATTCATTTTAACTGACAGTCGCCCGAACAACCGGCAAACATTGTTGCTCTTGCAGGACATTTCTCCAATTGAGCTCTAATGGCTGCTCCAATTGAAAACTAATCAGTGAATGGAATCAATTTCCAAAAATTGGCGATTGCCGATTGCCGATTGGCGGCGATCTAATAGAAATTTCTAGTTTAAGTAGAGCTATTTAAAAAACAAATACTTGAATCGATAGGATAGATAAAAATGGAATAATTATCTTTAAAAACTTAAGCAAAATGATGAGAAAATGAGTTTTTGAAAAATGTCCACTTTCCGAGGAACTCTTTTGCTAATATTTCATAAATTTTTCATCGGATTTGGAAAAGGAATACCACTAATGACACAGGGTTCATTCCCTCTCAAGTTGCATCAAAAGATTGGAAAAGTAGAACAATCGACTTTTTATCGATTTTTGCCAAAAATCGTGATGTTACCCCTTTCAAAATTTGCGAAAATCGGCATTGTCCCAAAATGATGGTTTTGAGACACTCTTTTGCAAATATTTCATACATTTTTCATCGGATTTAGAAACGGAATACCATTTATAAATCAGGACTTAATTCCCTTTCAATCTGCATCAAAAGATTGTAAAACTGGAACAACAAAATTTTTATCGATTTTTGCCAAAAATCATGATGTTACCCCTTTCAAAATTTTCAAAAAATCGGCAAATTTTTTTTGTTTAGTTTCTCGGATTCTTTGATGTAGATCGAAGCAGACTGAAGCCCTGATTCATGAATGGTGTTTTGTTTTGAAATCGGTTCGAAATCGAATAAAATATACACTATCTAATGGTTAAAAAAGTCAGCTTTTGACAAATACCGACTCCCCATACACTCTTAAATAGTTTTATGAAGAATCTGGGCTAATTCGCAACCTATTTTGAAACGAAATAGCAAAAGTACCTAATATTCTTTTCCTTTTTGTATCTTTTCAGGTGCGTATTCAAAAAAAAAAAAACGAAATGAAGAATGCAGTTCAGCGACCCAGTGCTAAGTATCAACCTACTCCTTAGTTTTTAATAACTTCTCTATACAAGCATCTCAGTTTAAATGCAAAAAAGGATATATTTCTGAGAGACAACGGGTATAAAAAATTGTAGTAGAGCTTTTCCGTGTGTTTTTCGTCTTCCATTTTGACAAGAATTCTTTCGCCCGCCCTTATCCTTCGTCCTTATCATTGTCTTTGCACATTTTCCGAGCCTTTGGCGCTTTTATCTTTACTTTCAGTTTACTTTATATCTTTTGTACTCTTTATGTCTTTTGTATTTCTGCTACGTGAGCTGAACGTTTCGCTCCTTTTTCGACAGCGTGAAATTATAAAAGCTTCAGCCTCTTTGGTCGATTTGAAAGCAAGCGTTTTCCACCTTCAACGCCCCCAGCCACCAGCCAGTAGCCACCAGCCACCAGGCCCCAGTTTCCGCTTCCTACACACCCCGGTTAAGACTTTCGGCTTCATCGGCTTTCCGTTTAAATAAATAAAACGCTGCAAAGAAAGTTGAATCGACAAAGCGCTGAGCAGGCAAGAAACTCTTTGCAAGGACCTTCTAAAAGCCACAAGTAGTCGAAAGGATCTATAAATATGTATGTGCCCCTGCCATAAAAACACGCAGGATGGCAAATGATGACATTGACGATTTGAATGCCTGAGAGGGTCTGCATGAAAACAAATCCAAGAGTAAACCACTCCTGCGGATTTAGCACAAAGCTTGCCAGTTTCTATGGTTTTTTCCTCTTTGTGCGCTCCAAAATGTTGCAAGCGTTTCAATATGAATTCTTAGTTAGAGGGAAGGCATTAACATATGTGTAAAAAATGGGTTGCAAATTGGATATATAGTATCGTTTATGAGGAATTTAAAACGAAACTAAACCTGCATTAGATTAATAGAAAAGTCCCTCAAAACAAACAAGTCTGGCGCGCTAATAAGTATGCTATAGATTGCAATTTTATTTGCCAAAAATTTATTTATTTAATGGTTTGTGTCGGGTGCGTCAATATTAAACCATATATTGTACTTTTAAAGTACACTCTTGGCTTGAAGCACTTTTATAATCACTCAAGCCCCATCCATCGCTTAGCCAATATGGTTGTGGGAATCAGTGGCCCCAATTCGAGGTAGATGCACCGATGGAAATTGGCAACCGGTTTACCTGCCAGAGCTACCAAGTTAAGCTCCCTACCGCTGCCGCTTGTGTCTCTGATCCGTTGTCCTGGCTGTCGTCGCTGTCCTCGCTTTATTCGGTGTACTCCCTGCCAGACCCCCCACCATACGTTGCTATTTTCCTGCTACCAACGCTCGATTTGACATGACCCGCTTTATGTTCGAGCGCGCGTGCCACGTGAACCACAAAAGCCCGGCAAAGCTGATTCGGCCCGGTGGCAGCGTCCGCTTTATGGGTCATCGGAGCAGTAGTTCACCAGATGAACAGTTCGACAGGGGAGCAGGCGCTCCCCAGCCACCTCACCGAGCCCCCGTTACCGGCACCTAGCTCCGTGGCTGGGGACTCCTGCTGATGAAAAGCCGGCGAGCGTGCTGCGACGTAACCTACATGAGTCTGTCAGCCACATCGAGATGAGCCAAACGGCATCATTAAACACGGGCAAAGTGCCCATCTTCATCCTCATCACCGGCGTCGTCACAAAACATCATTATCATCATCACTAGGAGCTCCGATGTGGAGGCACCAGTTGGCCATGTCAAAGCGGATGGAGCTTGTAATGTCATGTGGAATACACATTAGCTTCAGTACGTGCTTCCGACTTGGGAGTGGCTACAAATTGAATTCTTACAATTTTTATTGTCATTTTTCAAGTATTTTTTAAACTTTTCCTAAAAATTCGGCAACTTTTTACTTATATAATCAGAAAAATGCACATAATTTCCGTTTTAAAGTTTCCAAATGGAAATAAATTTGTACCACATGGCGTATGAGTGATATCAACTATTCCAGTAGTAATTTTATTCCAATTTTTTCTTTCGATATGCTATTTAAGCATTGACAGGTATTTTGACATGCCTTACAAAAGAAGTTTTATTTTCATTATTTAATTGAAAAAGTGTCGGACAACAGTGCGTATGAGTGATAAAATAAAGGCTTCCTCGTAATACTCATGTCAAAGTTTATACAAAGGCAAAACTATTTAAAAATATAAAACATTCTACCAAAAAATATATTATACAAGCCATAAAAAATCTTTGAAAAGGATTAAAGGGTGTAACTTACCCGCCAGTAAAATTTTCAAGTGCCATAACATAGGCTTCCATTTCCTATTTTATATCCGTGCCAGGATCACGCTATTTCTGAAAATTTCATGTGCTAAGTGCATCACATACGCATCTTGGTGGCCCTTTTTTCCACCCACTATGACGTTTGGAAATTCGTGCCGAGCATTCCTAACACGGGCTCTGCTGGCATGGCATTAAGTGCAGCCAATTTATGGGGCAACTGCAAGTCATTGTTTGATTGTGTGCGTGCCCCAGTCACTCCTGATCAATTACACCCTCCGACATTTGTTTGGCGGCTCAACCCCAGTGGCATCTCCATCTCCATCTCCAGCTCCGGCTCTGGTTCCTGTTTCTGGGCTTGTTCTTTCTGGAAAGGCAGGCACTCGTGCTGGCTGGTGCCTGTGTTTGGATGCGGGGGGCATATCATTGTCACTGTAATAAGTGACGCGTGTACTTAGTGCATACACCTGAGCCCAGACCCAAGAACCCAGAGCCGAGAGCCCAGAGCACAGAGCCCCGAGTCCTGCTCCCAGGCTGCTGGATCTGCCTCGTCCTTGCGATTCATTCATGCGTGCCCCAGTTATAAATGGCTGTGGGTGTGGATGTATCCTGTACCTGACATAATATCCACTCTACCCCCCAGCCTCTGTCCTGTGTTTGTTTGGGCACATGTAAAGCACATCTTATCTAGGTGCTGGCGCTGTGAGCCCGGGATGCCAGAAGCCAGGCGCCAGCAGCTAAGAGCCAGAATTATGCGAGTAAACACATGGCCGAGCAGAACGAGATGTGGATCTCCAGCAGCATCATCGTTCGAGCTTTGTTTGTATAACATATCACGTTTCTGCGAAGACCCTAATGACGATGCAATAGATTGTTGAAATAAAAGAGTTTTCTCTTCGGGGCTAAAAACACGTTTTAAAGGCAGCTTAAAGTCACAAAAATAGTTCTTCAAGAGATTTCCAAGCCTATCGGGTAAAGGATAAAATGATTACATGCTTCACGATACTGTTCCACCTTTCAATCATACATATTTACCCAATGAACTCCTTACTTATTATGACTCGTACGCCCGATACCTGGCAAGGACCTCACATGTCGTTGCACATATCCGTTGCTCACCGACTTTTGCTGGGTTCCTTCCTGCGAACACCTGGCAATTGGTTACGACAATTTGTTGTCATTAAGGAAGCGGGCTGTGGCCCAACTGATGCTCCAACAAGCCACAGCTGGCAGAAGTCTGGAGTTGGTGGTCGTCGAATGTCGAGGAAACGCATCCTTTGCAGGCGACTGCACAAAGGATATCGGGCCGACGAACGTAAACAAATGAAAAATAATACAATAATTATTAAAACAGTATAAAATACGACGGCGAGGTCCTGGCCGTTTCGTGCTGAGGTCCTGGGCCACGGCAATGGGCGACGGTCCGCACTGCCTGTTCCTGGCGTTAATTGCTGCATAAATGCCGTGTAGTTCATATCCTGTCACATTTCGTGGCGACCGCAGGACACGCGGGAGCAGCTCAACGCCCGCAACTCTGCTCTTTCGGCCTAAATGAATTTAAAGGCTTTTATGGCCGTTCCTTTAACGTTCTTCGATTAATTTCATTTTGCCCGAAGCACGACTGCCTGCATGAACGCTTCGACATATTAAATGTACTTATTTTACTGTAAATTAACTTACTTATTTTCCATAAAGTTAACCATCTTTAATATGCATTTAATAGTTAATAATTACTTTTTTACCTAACCTATGAAGCTACAAAATATGCTATAGCTTCCTTTGACTTTGTTTTGCTTTGATTTTGATTAGATTTCAGCGAATACTTTTTTGTGTGAATTATTGATGAATTCCAATGTAATCGACAAACGATTTGAAATATTAATGACGCTTTCAATGCGGCGCAAAAATGTTTATCCCCTATTCCCAAAGCTATTTATTTGTGGTTTTTTTCGTTACTAAAAAAAATTCTTGCGGATGCTGGGATCACGCACGGCAACCAAATTCGATTTTGTGAAAAATGTTTGCATTAAAAAGCGGCGAAAAAAATAGACGAGAGGCGCGGAAAATGTTTGCCACTGATTGGGGTTATTTTTTATAATTACTTTTTTTTCATAATACGGGGTATACAGAATATTTAATAGGATAATTTCAGTGATTTGTGATTGATATTCAGGGGGGGAACTTCTGTAAAAAAGTATTACGAAAAAATTTTACTAAATCCCAAGGTCCTACTAAAAAAGAAAGAGTTTCTTTTTTTCAATAGATTTAAATTCTTTTGAATAATGTGTGGGAAAAATAATTGTAATCGTTCTTGGAATTGGAAATCTATTACGTATGGGGATTACTTTCCAGTACCAGAGTTTCACCTGAAAATTAACTGACGACATTACAAAAATCCCCCGAAATGATTGGAAATTTATTCAGAAGCCAAAAAATTCCGTCGAAATGCAAACATCAGCAGAATCGAAATTGACAACTTGGTAATGGCAGGAAAAAAAGTAAAACAAAACAAAGGGAATCAAACAGTGCAATTTAGCCGAGGGTCGGTGGAAGATAAAAAAGAATGGAGCCAGCTCGGCGAAGGAGATAGCTGAAATGTTCTCTGTCAGGGTCAGCCGGCGGCTTTCATTTCAGATTTCATTTCGAGGGTCTCCAGAAGGACGTGGAAAAAAGCTTCTGGGCCCAATGAGTTCCTGCCTTTTGTCCTTTGCTTCTCGCTCTTTTTCCGCACCGCCTTTTGTGCCTCCGATTCGGTTTCGGATTCCAGCTCGGCTTCAGACTCAGATTCAGATTCAGATTCAGATCCAGATACGGATTCGGATTCGGATTCTGTCTGGTTTGGCCAGGTCGCCGGTTCTGGCCATTTGATGTGTCCTCCGTCGGCCATTGGCGGCGTTCGTTTCAATTAAATGCAAATCTCAACGAGGGATTTTTCTTTCGAAATTTCTTTTTTTTTCTTGCTAGCAGGCCGTGTTATTGTTGCCTTTTTCCCGGAGCCTTGGCCGGGGAAGGACTATGGGTGTGTGTGTTTGTGGATCCACCGCCAAAGTCGGGGAATGTTTTTCACGCGTCGCTGCATTTTGTTTTCCGGCTTTTCGCTTCCCTTCCCCAGCATTCGGCATTCGTCTCTGCCTTTTCTATATAATCTTTACCAGCAAGCATTGCAGAAATAAAATGCGTTAGTTTTTCATTGTAAGTTTATGAAGAAAGTAAATTTACTGTGATTGCAGTAAATCGGTTTAACAAAAAAACAGAGAAGAAAAAATAAATTATGAGCAAAAATTCCAGTCCTACATGAATATCCCACAATTTGCAAGTTTTGAAGCTCTTAAAAAAATGCAAGACATCGTTGTTCCGGAAGCTTTTATTATTGAAAGACTCGAGCATCCTTTTCCTTTCTTCCGTTCCGTTCCGTTCGGTTCTCCTTTCTGTCGTTCGTCCTTTCTGAGCTTCATCTTGGCACCGCTGAAAGCAACAACGCTGGGGCTTGCATTTGTGAAAAGATTTTTGCATTTTTAATGCCACATTGTTACCAGCCATTCGTTGCCTCAGATTGCACACGATTACATACACGTATACATTTATAAAAATATATGTAGAGGGAGAGGATAAAGCCCGCGGAATGGACATCACACCTGTAAATGGACGCCATTTTGTCGGGACGCCATCTTGGGAAAATATTTACCGTTGTACAGAGCCTGACACAACCTGCTCGGAGTGAAAAATTCATTAAGAAAATATTTAATAATCAGCTTATTTGCTCGCCGGCCGCATCGCTGGCTTTGTGTGATTTGTGTAAGAGGTGGCCGAGGTGGTCGAGGCGGCCGAGGTGGCCGAGGAAATGCCGCAGGATCAGGAAGCTGACCATTAAGTTGCTCGGTGTTTGCACGGTCACGTTCGCAAGTCAGTGTCAAACATGGAGGACTCCATGGAGTGCCACTTTGTAGATTCCGTGCGTCAGAAATTTTATTTTATTTTCTGTTGAATTTGCATAATTTTCGTGCAGTCAGTCGGACCGTGGACCGTGGCCTGGTCGGTCCCGGAGCCCGGTCGGTCCAGTTGATTAAAGTGATAGACTCTGACACTTGTTCCATCTTCTATTTTTGTTCTCCCGTCTGGCAGGTCCTTTGTTCAAATATACATACAAACTGTTATGCATGTAGCTCATGGGAAGGGAATACAGGAAATACAGGACTGGGGAGCGCTTGGCGTTTTTTGAGTTTGCAGTTTGCCTTTCGCAAAGTCAAGGTAAATATTACATTTTTGGTTGCGGAATTTTCGTCGCCTCCTCTTCCGGTTCCACTTTGGAGTCTATGCAGATTTGCTTGTGTGTGCCCGAGTTGTGTGCAGATGTAGGTAAAGCAAATATTAGCTTACAATTTTGGGCTTACAAAGTTTTTGGCCAGGTCGACAAAAGGCCCGCGGTGGCATTAAACAAAAGTTGGACCTCCGGAGCCAGAAAACCAGGTGAGGAGTCAGAATGACAAAGGGCCTTAGTGAGTAATGAGATGGATTTTCTGCGGAGTCCTTTTGCGAGGCCTTCAAATGGGAATCATTATCATACAAATGAGAGTCGTAAAACCAGAAAAATGTCTCTCAAAAACGTTTAACAAATAGAAAGTAATTTTTAGTCACTCTTTCTGGAAAATTTCCAAATTATTAATAAGTAGTGTTCCTTTTCATAGACTCTTGTTTAACCCCTTATTTTTCTTATATTTACATTTCAGTTTTTTTTCACTTTTAAACCTTCTTTAAAAAACATTTTTTCATTGCTCGAGACTCGAGATTTGAGACTGCCATCTTTCAGTATTTATTTGTCTTTTCGTTTCCCGCGGACATTTTCTGTGTTTTTGTCTGCAATAATTATTTTTCATTCGTTATTTGTATTCTTGGGTCCGACTTTCTCCAGCTTTTGTTTTCATTTCCATTTCTTTCCTCTTGGATTTGCGTGGGTGTTTTATTTTTTTTTGCCTTTGTTACTTTTAATTACAGAGCCAAATTAAAAAAATGTCGCTTCATTTGTACGGCTCTCATGATGGTCCAGGTTTCAACTTTCGCTGTACTTTGGCACACTTCCACTCTCCCTTTACTTGCCCCAAATGACGCTCCCCCCCAACGCCCAACTTCCAACGCCCACCACCCACAAAGTTGTTCACATGTCCCGCGTGTCACGTTAAATGTCAAGCAAACAAAAGGCTTCTTCTGTCTCGCGTATAAAAGCATTCATTCTACCCATTAATTTTAGTATTCGTTTTTTCCCAATTTTTTTATTTTCGCCCGTTGAAATGAAAAGTGGACGAACATGAAAAGCGTCCAAATGTGCTTTCAATAACCAGGTGCCATTTCCCCTTTTGGCCGCCCCAGTCCCAGACCCAGTCGCAGTGCCAGCCTCAGCCTCATCCTGGGCCCTTTTGCCACGCTGAAAAGAACATTGAGTGGAAAAAACGAGGAAAACTTTTTCGCTCTTTTGTGGTTGACCGAACATTTGCAGTTAAAAGTTAAAAGCTCGCTGGAAAAGGCAAAAAAGTTAAGGGAAACGGAGGGAAATTATTTTCACCTGCTGCTGCAACATCAACGATCAAACGGAGGCCATGTTGCGAAATCATAACGTGTGCACTGATGAGGATCCTTAAGAAAATAAGGGAGTTTATTTATTACGTATACGCACTGTTGTTTGAAAAATTCAAAATTTATTTCTCGACTGTGTACTGATCGCTCAAAACAGATATGGTTCTTGTGGCAAGTGGCCACTCAATGGGATTTGAAAAAAGGCTGGGAAAGTAACAAATGAATGCAAATAAGCGGGAAAAAAACTGGAAAGAAAAGTGGTTGCTGGCTTTGGATTTGCCGCTGCTGATTATGTTGCTGTTGCTAAACTGGCCACTTTCGCAGCTGCCCTTCTTTGCATATCATCTGGGGCAAGCTTGGCATCAGCTCATTCACTATCATCCAGCAAGGCAGCCTTATTTCCATTTCCATTTTCCAGGCTCCGTCCCATAGAGGCAGCTGCATTGTTTCCCTGCCAGCCGCCATTTTGCAGCATTTTCCGCCTGCTTTTCGTTCTACTCCTTGTTTATCCTTGTTGCCTTTTCCATTCTGCTTTCTCCATTCTCCTCGACTGCTTTTTGTCGCCATTAACGTCGGCTAATTGCCTAATTAGGCATTTGCATACCCAAACCCGAACCCATCCATCTCCCTGAAATATTCTATGCCCTCCTAGAGACTGCCTGCAATTTGTTTATAATCCCCATTTCTTTTCCTATTTGCAGGTCCCGAAGATATACTAAAGTTTCTGGGAAACGACAGCGTGGTGGATCACTTCAAGCTCGTCACCAGGGATGGCAACAGCCTGCTTATCGGAGGAAGGTAAGTGTCGATTACATTATTCGATATTCAACAATTATGTACCTATAATTAATGCTATCGAATTGGCTTAGACCCTACAGAGCCCTATTTCCCAAAAACTTTCCCAACTTCCCCGGAAGAATCTCCGCCAACGCTAACCAAACATACCCCCTTCGAAAAAAGCTTCTTGGGATTTGTTTAAAATGTTAAAATGAAACTTGTTGGGGCGACTAAGGGGAAGGACTAAATTTCGCTGAGGGAATCCGGGATAAGGGCAAATGAAAATTCACATAAAGCAAACTTCAATTTACTTTTCGCACACATTGTATTTAATTTAAGTAGAAGATACGAGCATGTTCACTTCCCCATATACATATAAACATGAAAAACTTTCCCAGGACCAAATATGGGTGGTATAGGTTGGGGGAGTGGTGTGGCTCTGAAGAAGGTCTGCCCTTAGCTAGTTCCTGGCAACTTTGATTTTGCAACGCTGGCAAGAGAAACAAAAACCACGGCGAAAGGATGCTGGAAACTTTTGCAGCAGGTGCCCCAAAGATATGAGGCACTGTGTGGAAGCTAAAGTTTCTAGTGGCACCTACTCCGGTAAGATCCATACAAGACTTAAAGGGTTGCGGAGTCGCCAAGGTTGGGACCTCCAGTCGGCAAGGTATTCAAAATGTAGGGTAGGGGCTTTGGCGGTATTGTAAATTTTGTCCCTGGCTAAAACCGCAAAAGATGTGTGCTGCAAATGTTGGGTTTATTATATGCGGCATAGACAATGCCAGCACTAGGAGTGCCACTGCCACTGCCACTACCACTAACACTAGAATATATATGCATTTATACAAACACGGAACCCAAGGACATTTACGCAGGGGCAACCATATTAAAATGTTGCATAATACTCGCATCTATATGTATATGAGACCAGCCAGATGTAATAAACTCGCCAGGCTCTTTGTATGGGGTATCCTGGAAATTTGTGTGGTCGAGGAATGCGTGCAGCTTGTAAGATATGGCATTAACAAGTAAAGTCCTGGGAAAATGTCTAAAGTGGAGCACACTTGAATAATTAATTTGGAAATGAAAAGCCCAGAATTATGGCCCATAAGAGGAATTTTTAAATGGCCGAGTTAATTGGCCACAACAATTCTCTGATAATATGTAGTTATGGTATTGAATGCTTTAATTAGGAAACCAAAGTTTTCCACAAAAGTTTTCTGTGGTTCGCATGACACATTATCTCTGCGAGACAAACATAAATCTAAATAAATTAAGTTGTGCGTGAATTTTAAGAGCAATTGCCATGTAGAACAATTTACAATGTGAAGATAATGAGGCACTAAAATGCAAAGGCATAGCCAAGACAGGCAGGAAAATTAAGGATACGCACACACACTCACGGCCATAGTGTGGGTGGCAGTTTTCTCAGTTTTACGTTTTTTTTTTTGTTTTGCACGCATGAACGAATTTGTATGCCGGCAACGTCGTTGCCAGAGTTGCCACTTACGTGATTAATGGATTTTTAACAAGTTGCACACTCACATACCCACACATTACCGAAAACGAACTCACACACACGCACATATCCACTTATCAGGACCCGAAAAGAGTCAAAGTAACCAAAGGACGACTGCTGGTGAAAGCTAAAAAGTGTGTGCCTGCTGTCGTGTGTGTGTGTGTGTGTGTTGTACTTTATGGTATGCGTGAGCCTAGGTGAAAAGGGGCGGGGCTATGGGGGCTAAGATGGGAAGGCAACTAAACTAGGATGACAGGCGGAAATGCGAATGTGACACGCGTTTTGCATGTGAAACGTCATGAACAATGTTAAAAAAAAAAAGAGGGAAAGTTGTGTGTACAACAGGATTCCACCTCAGAGCTCCTGTACCGCCTCCTCCTGGCCCATGGGAATTGCTGTACCGTTACATTTCCTGTGGCATAGCAGGTACCGTGTTAAGAGTCCTGCAACTGCTGTAGGCCATGTCAAGAAAAATTTACATCTTGCACCACAAAGCTGCTCTAAAAATGGATGAGAAAAGCTGAATTGATAGGTTCTGTTCTAGTTTTCTATTTAAAATTATTTGAATAGAAAGGAAACTATTATTTTATATTACAATTTCTAAAAAGCTAAATAGTTACGATTGGGAGCCAAATCAGATTAGTCAGAACTTTCGACTACAAATTCATTATTTTGACTACACATTCCATTAGAATTTGTATCTCTTTCGACACTTATGCAAATTGTCTTGGAATTGTTGTCTAAACCGGAATACCTGACGCCTTGCCGCCACAGAAGCCTGAAAACGGAATGCCTGTGCTAATCGGTGGCTCGTAACTCAGCGGAAAATGTTCCAGGACATTTAGATTTTTTCCTCCAGCCTAGATTCTATGCATATATATCCGAGTATACCCCTCCGACCGTGCATTCGAAACGAAAATTGGGTTAACACATTAAGATGGAAAATATGTCGCTACGTTTTCTCTGCTCCTGTCATTGCGACATTCCATGCCATGCCGTCCAATTCCGAGCCATACCTCGGAATCCCATACCCATACTGGGTCCGTCGGTATCAGGTTGGCAGGCAATCGAATGAATCGCGACAAAGGCGGAAATAAAATTGCTAAACGAACAAAGGAGAAACCCATTTCGTTGCCTAACGTGGCCCGATTCATGCGCCATCTCTCTTCTTCCTCTCTCCTGTCCCAGTCACTCGCGTCCTGGATATGCCAGTGTGTGGGGCCTATCCTTTCTGCTTTTAACGTCTTTTTTTAACGCAAAAGTACAGTGGTTTATTTGTAAATAAACATAAATATTCGTAAATGTATAAATAAATACATTAAATCATTTATTTTAATAATTTTATATTATATAAAACATTCCGAGGACATGATGGAAGAAATTTTCTCACTTCTATCACGGTTTTCTTGATAAATAACTTTTAGAATTATATATAAAGAATACTTATCAAACCTTTTAGGAGAAGCATTCTCCCAGAGTCGATTGTTCCCATTCTGAAATGCAATTTTCTTTCCGTGGGCTGTTCTGGAAATTCGTGTGCCCACACAAATATATTCCGGTTCGTTCTTATGGCGGTATGTCTGTCCATCTTTTATTTCATTTCGTCCTTGTTCCTTTGGCGAGTGTGTGTGCGGGTGTGTTTGTGTGTGTGAGAGCCTTTGTGCAACCGCATAACAATCTCCTTTGCACAGCGATTTCATTTCCGTTTGCGCTGCTTTTTGCCGGCTTCTGCCTGAGTGTGTAAATGCAAAACGCATCCGCTAATTTCTGATGCTGGCCAATTCCATCAAGCCTTCGGAATGTGTTGTAATCCGAAGCCGAAATCGTGCAACAATGGTTTCGCCATATCAAACCATTTCCTTTATTAGCAGTGACCAAAAGCTGATCAAAAATGAATAGAAGAAGGTTCTATTATTTGAGGGTATTAAAATTGTTCCTTTGAGATGAAAAGTAAAACAATTTACTCAATTTTATTTGCACATTCACTTTATAACTGAAACCATTAAGCCTTTTCTTTACCATAATTCATTCATTCGGCACTCATTTGGCAAATTGAAAGTACCAGACAGACAGCAGTTTGGTCAAAAGTCAACAAATTAAAAGTAACCCTGGCCGGCAGTTAATATTTGATTTGTCTTGGCAAAGAATGTCCAAATTTGGCAAGCAGTTCGGGCTTAATCTTGCTTATGAGACCACAAACATTGAATGATGAACTGCCTTTGGTCGTTGGCCGTTGGCCGTTGCCGTGTCATTTTGCCCAAAGTCAGGAACAAACGCTCCTCATCTGCGTTGGCCGGGGGGGAGGCAAGAACGAAATCGAACCACCTGGCTAAACGCTCTGATTGGGGAAAATGGGTAATCCATGGGGGCGGAGGAAATTCAGCAATAACCAACCAAGCCCGGGACTCGGTTGCTGCACTTGGAGGAGCTCTGATCGGGCCACTCACGTTTGGTCTTTTGGCATTTGACAGTTTCGACATTTTGTGCCTGCATTGAGGCAACGTCAGGGGAGAATGTCAGTTGATTTGCTTTGGCAGGGTTTGTTGCACAAAAGCAATACCTTAATCCCCCAACATACCAATTCACAATGAAAGGATAAATAATTGGGTTGAATTTTAAAACATTTTTTGCTATAAATAAAAAGTTAGTGTTCGGAAAAGTGTTTTTAAGTAAATTAAAATGGCTGCAAAGAGAAGTATTTATATTTAAATGGCTTTTAAAAAATATTATTCGAGTGTAACTTTGGAATCGGAATTCCGATCCTGTATCCTGAATCCTAAATTGGCTTAGTCAGCATCATCGAGTGATGCGGAATGAAGTTGAAGTTGAAGCCGCATCCCTGGCACAGTCAAAAAGTCAATGAAAAATGACAAAAGCTCAACTCGAAATGATGATGGATGAGTTGGGCGCTTTGTGTGGGCAAAGGACCTCCTTCCGTACAGCGCATCAAGGATATATTTTCTTTTTTCTGCAGTGGCTGCCATTTCACCAACACCAACAGGGACACAGAGAAAGGGAGACCGAGGGCATGCAAATGGCGGCGACGAGCATAAATTTTTCGCCCCAGTGGAAGGCATCGATAGAGAAACATGAGAAGTTCGCCTGATTTGCTTAGCTATTCAGAAAAGCCATTTACCGTTATGTCAAACCGGTGCCCCGCCCACTCGGCCGCCCCTCGACTTTGCTGCATCGGCATCAACGCATCAATGCATTCCGGAAGGCGAGTGTTCTTTTCTTTGATTCCCTCTGGGCATTCCTTTGGGGCGCTGATGACGTGTGACATTGAAAGCTGCCTGCCCCTGCCAGTGGCATGTAGCAAGTGGCAGGTCGAAAGGGGAAGGGGAATATGACTCAAACTCTTTTTCCGGCATTCCTGATGAATGCAGTCCGGCAATTTGCCATTTCAATTGGCAATGATAACAAAATTTATGAACCTAAATGATGAACTGCACCTTCTTTGAGATTGAGAATTAACACTTTTGACCATTAGTATCAGTCGAGAAAATCTATATTTAAT
This sequence comes from Drosophila vallismaia, assembly GCA_035047325.1. Lineage (NCBI taxonomy): Eukaryota > Metazoa > Arthropoda > Insecta > Diptera > Drosophilidae > Drosophila > Drosophila vallismaia. The sequence continues at coordinate 17,625,072 of JAWNPU010000090.1, read as the reverse complement.
AAAACATTGGAATACTTACAAAAATTGATAATCAGCTTAAAATATATACCACGAGCTCAGCATAATTGCCAGCAACAAAGCCTCAAATTTCTTTGGCCATCTTCAAAGTGAATTTTCTTGATTGCATCACAATAACCACAAGAAGTAAGCTAGTTTAATTTACATATTTTCGAAATATTTACATGTCACTTGCCGAGAAAACAAGCTGGGAATGAAATCAATCATTTAAGTGGTCTTATTCATAATGAAATACAAGGAGCTCTGCCCTAACCAAGGTCAAAACACAATTTGCAACGTTGCGTATGAGTAATTTGCGACTTGTTATTTATTCTGGGGTTGCCTGTCGAGTTTTTTTGCTGGTTTTTGCTTGTTGTCTCTAGACTTTCCGTGCTGTTTCGGATTTCTGACTTTCGCTTGTTCTATCCGATACTTTTTATGGGTCAAACCACGAGACTGACGGTGGTTACGATGGCGACATGAATTTTCTTTCCCTGCCTTTGTCTTGATTCGTTCGGAGGTTGCTTCAATCTATTTTATGACAGATCCTCCCAGGGCACAGGACCCAGGATTCACGGCCCAAAACCACCCACCCACTCGAACACACACACACACACACAAAGGACTGCTCGGGAGGGCTCTTCGACCACAATGCCGTTATTTATGTGCATGTGGCTTTTGTTTTGTGTTGCCTCTTTCGGCTCAGACGCTATTTGAAAAGGGTCCGGCCTGCGGGTTTTGTTATCCTGCTGGTTATCGTTGTTGTTATTGCCGTTTGGATGGCTGGCAACGCGGATGGTTGATTTGTTTGTTGTTGGTTGGTTAAAGACGGCGGTCAGCAGGAGCCGAAAAGAAGGGGAGTTTAAATGAATTTACAATTTGTTTTTGGCCACTATTTAAATGGGATATTTCAGCTGTTTCAGACTCATTTTGTTATTCACTTAAAGCTTGTTTGGGATTACAAGTAGGAGTTGTTGTGGAAAACTTATTTAAACTTATATTGTTATTATAATATCCTCTTCAAATCGTTGGATGCATTATGGTTTGGCTTATGTAACCAAACTTGGCTCATTTTGGCATAAACCACGAATTATTTTGGCATTTGCACAAACCGCAAATATTTCAAACTCTGTCTGGCATCAAATGTTTCCACTCTAAGTGCTCTTCTGCCTGATTTGCCTAGTTATCGTTTACATAAACCAAACACATTGTTAATACATAAAAAAGAATAGTTGCTTGTTTGTTAAGCTTGTTAGGGTTAAGCACGCTTATATTGACCAGTAAATGATTATATAACTCCAATACAAATCCAAAAACTTTGCTGCTTATTAAATTCCAAATAAATTACTTACAAAATGAGCAATGTTGGAAAATATTTGCAAAATTTGCTGGGGATCGTGCCGCCTCATTATCGCCACTAAATGTAAACGTTTTCATAGAGGAAGTGCGCACACATTTCCCTTTATATTTGCCAACTACGTTTAAGCTGCATAATAATAAACTGCAAAGCAGCAACAGCACCAGCAGCACCAGCAGCAACAACATGGCCCGCTAAACGTGCAACTGCAACAAGAACAACGGGAACCAAAGCAGTGGAAATCCTTTCGTAATCGTTGCGTTCACTGCTTGCAGGCAACAACCACTGCAATTGCAACACTAACACACTATGCCGTGTGGAAAATATTTATGAGCTCGGTTTTCACGCCAAATGCGTTCTTTAAAATGCTTGACTCCCCGTGCCGTTCCCGTTTTTGCTCTTACCTCACTTTGCCATTTTCCGCGACATTTTCACAAACGCTTGCATCAGAGGATGTTGCATATTGCGTATGGATGTGCCTGTGTTTGTGTAGCGATGCGCCAAAGTGTTTATGTGTTTGTGTGCCCTGGAAGCCAACAAGCGACACCAGCAACAACAAACTGTGACAAGAGCGACACTAGTGATTCGCTTAGAAGGCTTTGATGGTGGAAAAAATCATATAAAGAATTTACAAATACTCTTGGAAATGAATTGGTAATTGAGAAACTCTCTTAACAATACCTAATAAGCCTTTAAATATCATAAATACATTTCAGTAGTAATCCTTCAACTCCAGAGTATCACCATGTCGAGGGTTTCCTGTCCTTCTACTTAGTTTCCGAAAGCCTTCAGCAACATTTGCGTCGTCAGTGCAACAACCTGCTTTTGCAGCTAGCCCAGGTCCTATCCATTTTGCAGGCCCTTTCCCAAGCCCCTTTATATGCTAATTTGGTTCAGCGCATTTTCCCCAGTACATATGTACACGAATGTACATTGTACATATCCAAGGTACATACACATCTGACAACAACGGGCGGTGACATCCGGGACGACGGAAGAATGCATCTGCAGCAACTTTGCTGATGCCGCTGATGTTGCTGATGGTGCTGATGGTGCACGTTCGTTTGAAGTTGCCTTTTGCCATTGTCATAATTAAAACGCGCTGCATAATTGCCAAACAATGACCATGTCCGTGTCCTTACCCGCTGCAATCAGAGTTAGTCACTCGTCCGACTACACAGCATAATCCTTGAAAACCAAAATCACAATCGCAAATTGACCAAATGATTGAAACTGGTTGAGAAGTTTTAGTTTTTTTGAAAACATGCTAAATTTTTAATTAAAAGGGAAACTATTTTAATAAATTGAATATTTTTCATTGAATATTTTGAATAAAATGGAAATAATCTAGAATGTGGATTTTAAACATTAATAAATTGCATTTATTCAAGTGAAATAAATAAAGCATATATTTTAAACAATTTTCCAATCTCCATAAATGGAAACACCAGAGCTCTCACAAATAGCTATCGCCGTATCTATGTATTTATTTAAAATGTTCCGCTCTTTTTGCGACATTCAGACCGGAGCAGCAAAAATGCCAAACATATTTGGAAAAGTTCGATAAGGTGACCGTTTATGCTGGTTTTGTGGCAGGTAGGAGGTGGGTGGTGGATGGTGGCTTGTGGGTGGTTGCCGCCTCCCAAGCATAAAATGTTCGACCAAATTGCAGCACTCACACAAAGGTACAGCAACCACACTTGCATACATGCGCCACACGTAGTTGTGGTTTCAATAATCAATGAGTTGATTTTATGAAATTTGTACCCACCTCGCCACGTCTCCAGCTCGCCACCGAAATGCCAATGCCAGCGTGTGACACACTCGCCCCTGTACCACTTCATTTTGTGGGTCGCAGTTGCACCACCACCCCAAAACACACACACTCGCACACACAGTGGCGCCACATGTGGGTGTGCAAAATTTTATTAACGAGAATTTTGGAATTTCTGCACAAATATCACACTGAAGCCGGGCGAATGTAAAAGGTTAAAAGGCTAAAAGAAGAGCATAACATAGAGCAGGGTTTTTTGTGGTGCGGTCCTGCTAGCAGGCTGCGTGTTGATTGCCAGCCCCAAAAGGCCAAATGAATTTTAATTAATTTTTTAATTAATTCTCGACAACCACAAGCTGTACCCCCGCCCCACCACCCTATTGACCAACCAATAAGAAGATAATAAAACAAAAAACCGCATAAATTCTATCTGCGGGGGAATTCATTCCATTGTAGCGCACAATTTCCACAGGACTTTTTCTTATCGCACATCCTTGTTTGTCTCTTGCAGGAATACGGTTTTTAATTTAAGCATACACGATCTCTCGGAACAACAGCGTTTGGTCTGGACATCGCCGGAGGATGATACCAAAATGTGTCTCGTCAAAGGAAAGGATGAGGTAAGTACAAAAACTAAATAAATTTATAAGATATTTTTAACCCATAGTTTAAAAATCGTCAATTGAGAGAAGCCATTTGCCATTTGGCATTCAAATCAATTCGTAAAGTGGAAAAACCAAAAGACAATTTCCTCTGATCCCGAAATCCTCCTGAGGGCACCTGAAACAATATTTTCGTGCTAGTTAGCAACCAAAATACACATTTTAACAACTTTTTAGAACTTTGGCCCGATGGCCTTGCAATTTCCATTTCCATTTTCACTCCCATTCCCAATCCCAATCCCATTTCCATTCTGATTTAAACTTTACTGTTGCTTCCGCTGCAAAAGAAATGCCAAAACAAAGCAATAAAGTGTTGCGGTCTCTTTCTTCGCACTGCAGCCCCCTCTCTCTCTGGCACAAAATCTATCTTAAGTTTTGCGCGCTAAAACCATGGAAACTAGAATGAAAAGAAGGACAAGGAAAATTTGATTTATGCAACTTTTTCTGCTGTTGTCCTAGCCGTCCTGGCCGTCCTGGCCTGTTGTTGTTTTTCCTCCCTCTTTGTGGCCGAGAAATCAAGAAAATTTATTGAAAACTCTTCACCACTGCAGTTGACCTATTAAGAAAGTGCTGCAAAAAGCAGCCAAAAGGACCAAAGTACGAGTATATTGAGTTTGCGGAGCCGCCTCTCGCTCGCCTAATGGAAATGGCAAACATTTGCCGTTTTGGTTTGCCAATTGGTAGTTGCATAATTCTGTGGCTGCCACCTAGTTGCGCCTCTCGTTTCCGGCAAACTAAGCTGCGAGTGTGCGCTCGCTGGAGGAAATGAAGGGCATGTAATTTACCAAATAATTTACTACACAAATGGAAGTGTGCTAATTTAATGGGGGAGTCTCAAATTTCCTCCATGGATGAATACAAAGCCAAGTCTTATCGAATGAGAACTCATAATAAAATACGATATGGTCTCTGGAAAACTAGCACTACCCTAGTTTGATCAAACATTTGATTTAATAATAGAAATCACTGCATATAAGTTTTGCATTTTCAGCAAAATCTCTCAAAGAAGGACTTTGCTGGGAACTTCTTACCTTGCCACCTGCCGCGCCCCATTGTTTTTCGACCCTTTTTTGTGCATGCCCAAGTGCACTTCGGGCTTTGGCTTTTTGCTCACGTAATTAGCCAACACTTGTTGGCTGGTCGTGCCACCAACTGAAAATCCAGTAAAGGCACAAAAGCAACAAAAACTAAAAAACGAAAAAAGCAAGGAGAAGCCGTGCATTAGCAGGTGTAATTTGTTGAACTCAATTTGCTTGCCGTCTCCAGTCGAGTGGGGTCGCTTTATATGTCTGTGTGCCTTTGGCTTGGCTTATTTATGGCATTAAAAAAACCAGATTTAAAGTTTCTTTAGATTTGCGGGCATAGCGTGCAGTCTTGCCATTTCCAAACAAAGGGTTTTTCTCTAAAAATAAATTGCAATTCTTTGGGCTGCCAGAAAGAAATGCAGGAGAAGTTCAAAATTTACAATTTTAATTAACTGACATTTTGGCCACTAATTTGGATACGCCAACTTAATCAAATTGGTAATCAGCTGGAGGATTTTAAAAGCTCGGATCGGTAGAAACTTTAGGAAATATGGCTTAAACTCACGCCATTAATGTAAATCCCAATCAGATTATATTAAAAGTCAAGTTCCAACTAAAGAAAGATAGAACCACTAGCGTGTTAAAATATTTAATCAATTGATTTTTTCCGCTATATTTTATTAAAGCCGCGTAAACACCGCAGGCACAGGCGGCCCTTAGCCGTTGTTTTTTGAGGTGATGGTCAAAATGAACAGTCAATAAATATATGTATGTCCCTTCAAACCATTCACAAATTGGCAATGTGCGATTTATAAAAAATGCAAGGATTGCCGTGGAAGTGTGGCGGCGCAAAATGAAAGAAAAATATTATTTTTACAATGTGCCGCGGGGTATAAAATAAGTAGACCATCAAGTAAATAAGCAGAAGAGTTGGCAGTTTATGAAAAAAAAGAACTTTCCACTTTTCACGCAATTCCCTCGCTCGTCTCGGCTTGAGGCCTCATTAAACAGAACTATGCTGGTGAGAGCTTAATTACTCGTCGAGTTAACCACAAAGCATCACCTCCTGTGCCATTTACCCGTTCTCCTGTTTCGTCATTAAACATTTGATTTGGTTTGCAAATGACATTCCATCCTGCAGCATCTCAGCATTTGCCCAGAGGCATCTACATGCCGGCGTCAGAAAGAGGTCTTGCATTCAGCCAGCCCATTGTTCAATTGCAAATTGCTGGTGAATTTATGCCGGGATGGTCAGTATTTTGGACTGGCTTGTCTGTCTGGCCAGGGCTCTGCAAAAGTGTGTCGGATCAATCTCTCTATTCATCCATTCATAGCACATTTCATTTATCTCACTTTTAATGCGAGTTCCTGGGAGCTCAGCCTTTTCCTGCCTGGGCCTGTTCCTTCCATTCAACTCACTCATTTCTATCCATTGGCATGTAAATGAGTGAATTTCTCCTGCCTTTAAAGCTGGGACTCCACCGCAATTTAAAGTAATTCCTCAATTCCGAAGATATTTAGTGTATTTTTTAAACTATTGTACAACCGTGGAGGAGTTAAGAAAACAAAGGCATAATTTAAAAGCCACAAGTTAATGGACATGGAAAAGTTCATTGCCGGCCCGATAAGGAGGAAACTTCTTTGGTGAAACCGGCTTCTGCCAAATCGCCTGTAGGTAGGCAATTTCATAATGATACACAAACACGGCAGGACCCAGCAAGTCCGTAGAGACCTGGTAAAGAATTTTACTTAACAATTTTTTAACATGAAATATGAATGACAGGCCCAGACAGCCCCAAGGCAGGAACTGAATTTTAGGGCGATTCAACTTCCAACTTTATGGGGACTTTACTCGCCTGCAAACCCCAAGTCTCTCGCCCAAATCAATAACATGTGCGCAATTATTTTGGGAATGGAAATTGTTAAGCTCTGCTTTAAACTTAATGGTTGCATAACAAAATAAATGTTGTAGTTAGTTAGCTGGGGCAAGGGTGAGAAACAAGTAATGCCAAAGTTATCTGTGCATGGTGAACTAAAAGCAAACATTATTTATTAACAATGGCAATTGCAACGGCAACGGCAGCGGCAGACCCTAAGTTTTGACTGAAAATTAATAAATTTCACAGTTAATTGCATTCTAAACAATGTCTGTGTCTGCTGTGCGTGTTAATTACAAGAGAAATAATGAAAACTACAACTGCACAACCGACCCATAGACGTCATGTAATTGTTTTGTTAATTTATTTAAATTTATGCTCTCACTAGTTGGCCCCGCAAAACAAGGCCAGAGCATGTTAAGTTTTTCCAAACATTGAACTAATTTAAATGAAACCTAACTTAGCACCGGACTCGCTAAGTAGAAAACTTTAACATTAAAAAAAAACCCCGAAAAATATAGAAGCTAATGAAATTCAAATTTATTTTTATTACCCTGAAAACATTTAACTAATTTTTGGTGTGCCATTTTAAATACGAGTATGTATATTGTTATTTTTCTGATTAATATTACCCATGGAATAAATTTGAGATTTATTTGGAAAAGGAACAACATTGGCAATGTTTTCCATTAAATTGCTGGCTATTATTTCATGAGACAATTAGAGTCATGGCATATGGATATGGTTTAGTAAAATAACCGTAGGCAAATGACAAAAACCAAATAGATGCCGTGTAGCATTACCACAGCCGCTTGTTTGCTTTTGTAACGAATGCACTCAAAAACTGTGCAAATTAGTAGCAAACAAGGAAAATATTTAAATATTTTAACAAGTACAGGAACTAGGACAGACAGTCGAGAGGTGAACGGTTCGCAACGAAAACTACTGTCGGGGAACATTTCAAATGATTTGTCATGTCAGAGAGCAAACACTTCCGGCTATAATAATGATGACACTAGGGGGGAACTGGAGGGGCGGGGTTTCCGGAAATGTCAGGAAACAATTTTCCGCGACTGTGCGAAAAGTTTTTCCTACCGTTTATGCGTATGAATATTCGCACTGGGTTCTGTGAATGGAAACAACTTGGTCGTTTGGCTTTTTAATATTTATTGAGTTACAGGAGCATGCATGTAAAGTTAAATAGCATTTAAACAATATTTCAGTTAGTTTTCAGAAACATAACTGACCTGAACTATTACTAAACGATGACTTTAACCCTTTTAGGAGGCCTGCCAGAACTACATTCGCATAATGGTTGTGACATCGCCGGGTCGCCTATTTGTCTGCGGCACCAATTCCTTCCGGCCAATGTGCAACACGTACATCATCAACGAGAACAACTATACGCTGGAGGCCACAAAGAATGGCCAGGCCGTGTGCCCCTACGATCCCCGCCACAACTCCACCTCTGTCCTAGCTGGTAAGTGCACATTTTATCTAAAAATATATCGATTATATGCAAGAATAATAGTGCATCTGCTTGGAAACTTAAAGTGGGCTTTTAATAAATTATTTCCAAGGATTATTAATAAATACATTTGCTAAGATTCATAAAAGGCACGCCGCGTATCCCTGATCCACTAAAATAGGTTCTTCGATTTGATGAACACATTGCGTATGAGTGATAAAAATTACGCATACGCCTGGTGGTCCTTTTGAATATTTGTCTTTTTTTATGGAATAAATGTAAACTACAACAAAACCACCCCCTCTCCCCACCATCCCCATAAAAAATAAAACCAAAAAACTACACTACGTGGCGTATACGTAATATTTTATCACGTATACGCCATGTATCCCAGAACCAATAATAAGGGAGGCGCATTTTTTAAACTGACGTCTTATTTTTGCATAAATACGAAAAAGTGCTCCAATTTGTGTTGCGTTTTAACAAATACCGCGAACACATGGCGTATGAGTGATAAAAAATTACGTATACGCCACGTGTTTTTAATCCACAAACGTTTTGCATTTTTAAATTTTTATAATAGAATACTTTTAACGTCAATCCAAAAAATGAATTAAAGTTAAATTGCATGAGTTACATTTTTTACACGTATGAGCAATACAATATTTAAAAAAATCTTATTGATTTTGAACACCCTTATATTTATTTATTTTGTCTTCTTTGTATTTTGCTATGAATTCCAAATAATTTATTGTGGAAGGGCACTTTGTATGCGAATCGCCCATTTTATTCTGAGAGCTATCACCATTTTTAAAGGAGGCAAAGGAGGCGAGAAATGCAAAAAATTCAGCACCGATTCGAGTGGGTGCTGTGAATTTGATTTCGAACACACTCATCACACTGCCTCTTTGCCCTATAAATCGAGTAAAAATTGTCATTCATCATGCGATGCCTGGGTTACCTTGCCTGAGTCCTTACGGGCATCCCTTTTATCAACTTTGACTTCGTCGAGAGAGGTGGAATGATAAATTTTTACTATTATTGCTCGGTAGCCAGGCCTGCCAGCCTGTAAATTATGTGCGAAATATTATATATGGTATATATCGGAATATTTCTATACGTGCATGTTCGATTTTTGATTGTAATTTATGGCCAGGCCAGGTGTTTTAAGTGGGTCGAATGCCTGTGCATGAAATTGCAATTCAATGTACCAAGAAACTGAAAAATTTAAAATTTTAAAAGCTTTTATTGACTTTTGATGAAAGCATTCCTCGTTCACTAAATATTTCAACACTTGTGCAATGAATCTTTTAAACTGACAGTAAAGATTTGGCATAAATAGAAAACTATTTTCGCTACTAGGATAACCCAGAATTTTTAGCCAATAAACAAAGACATTTGGGGCGACCATATCTTGGCTTGGTAGTCCCCAAACCCCCATCCCCATCCACCCGCCACTGTCATAGTTCTGATAATATTTCCACTTGGCACCCATAAATCGACATTCTTTGCCGGCATGTTGTGAAGTTTGCGAGCTGTGATTTGTTTGGATTTCATTGTGTGCAGCCGCCGAAAACTTTGCCAAGCTTTCGCCAGAGAGAAAGGGACTGGGCGAGGCGTACGAGAGAGGTGGGAATATATAGATAATATCGGTAAACGTTTATACCTAACTTGAAACTGTGTGCGCGGGCTTATGTCGGTCCAGCGGCGTATAAGGCCACCAAGTGTTGCCACAAACTTCCGCCGGATGCAGCTGCCTGGCAACCTCCTATGTATTTACTTGTGCATGTGTTGGCACCACGCCCACTCCTCCTCCATTCCCACCCCCCGTCGATGTGGGTCATAAGAGTTTATCATCAACAAGCTGCCACATCCTGGCCAAAAAATAGCACCAAACCTGAAGCTGTTGTTAGCCGCCATTTTCTTTATTGCTGTGAGCAGTTTATGTACCCATTACTTTCTAGTAAGCCTCTCGGGTATGCTGGTTTCAAAGATCTTAGCAAAGGATTAGCATGAAAAAAAGAAACAAGAACTATGTCCTTTCCATGTAAAAAGTATATTTGGAAAACAATTATTACAAGGTAAAGGCCATGTCCTTAGTGACCCACTTATCCTACTTATCGGTGTAGCCTCTACTTGTTCGCTTATTCTCCTCTTTGATTTCCCTTTATGGTGCTAATATTAAATCGACATTTTTACATACCACATCCCCCACCAGCCGCGTCCTTAGTCATTTGCTGGCTGTCACTTCTCCAGCACTTGCCTTGCCAGGATTTAAGGATATTTGAGGTGGGGTAAGCGAATGGTTAGCCGGGCCATGTTGTTTAGATTACAAATTGCCCCGGACAGAGGGGGCGCACAAAAAACCTCAGCGTCGTGGTGGTACTGCTGCTGGTGGTGCACTAAAAAATAACAACAAAAATGGGAGGAGTGTATAGAAAAAGTCCTCGCTTAAATATAACCAAAAAAGACTAGGAAAAAAAAAAGACGACAGAACAAACTGAAAAATGTTATCAATTCAGTTTTTATTCGTGACAGGGCGTTGATGTCATGGGTTGAAGTGGGCGTGGTCGGTAACTGGCACAAAAGTTTTCCTTCCTACCCTAGAACCCCTCCAGAACTCTAGATCCCCTTAAACCCTCTACCTCTTGCCAGTTCCTACCGCCCCCTAGTCCCAGTTTTTCTAACGTTTTGTGCAAAAAGTTCGTGGACAACATTTTTGTGCCAATTTCGTTGTAAAAATATTGTTGTAACCATGATGAAGTTTTCAATTGCTTTTTCCACCAATATACGACATCCATGGCCCGCTCAAGCTCAACCCCCTGGCCGCACATTTCTACTCGCTTTCATGGTGTTTCAATATGGCGGAAGGAATCTATTTTTGTTCGATTCAAAAAGTGCATGCGAAATAAATTTCTAGCGCCAGGACTGTCACCCATTGAGATCGGCCATAGACCGAAACTTTTCCAATAAAAAATTAAACACGCCACAGAGAGAAGGAAAGCGGAAAAATGGGAAACACGTATTGGCCAGCTTTGTCTTTTAATTTGTTAATGTTTTCATTGGGAATTAGTAATCGAGAGAAAGAAAATATTGGCAAGAATGTACATTGTAGGCCCCCCTACCAGACTTCAAAAAGTGTACATATTTTACGGAAAACATAGATCACTTCCAATTAAATGTAACGAAACGAAGTCCGACAAAACAATCGACTTAAAAATGAAGTCATTTGGGCTTTGCAAAGTTCTTTGTCAAACAATCCCCTGCAGGCCAAATCTTAGAAAATATTCTGTGATAACAGGCCTCTTTTGCGGCATTTCGTCGCTTTGAATATTTAACAAGCCTCCGCCGAATTCAGCCCCCAACCGCCATGCCTAGATGTGGCCACTTCGACCTTTTGTGGCACTTGAAAATATGGCTTAAATGTCTTACCAATTCGCACACGCCTCAGGAAACAATGCGAGGAATAGTAATAAATAATTTATAACTGCGCATTTGGCACATTAATCACGAGCCAACGCTGCTGGCGGCCAAGAAGCGAAATTTCGGGTAGAGCTCTGGGGGCACCGGCACCAAACGAAACGAGAAAAAAAAATCGAGTAAATGGCCAACATCGGCCAAAATCCCTCGCCGGCAAAGTTTGTCCCGCTCCAAAGCCGACGCATATTAATTTCGGCACACTCAACCCTCAAGCCGCATGTCCTTCCTCCCCTTTGCAGCCACCTTCCGCCCTTTTGGCCATCGCGGCCCCTTTGGCCTTTCCACTTGCCTCTTGCCTCTTTCCGTTTTCGGAATTCTCAGGCACAGCGAAGCGTACAAATTGCCATCACTTGCGTTCAATTTTAGACTTTTCCAAGCAAATGCACAAACGCGATTAAAATGCTGACGAATGGCGGGGGGCATCGGGCATCGGGCAGAGGCAGGCCTTCGGGTCGGACATTGGCGCCACCAAAAAATGTCAAGGACTCGGCAGGACATGGCCAGGAACCACGTCGGAAAACAGGACCAAAATGCATTTGCATATCGCACAAACCGCTTCAATTTCACACCGCGTTGGCATTCTCATCCGTGCTTCTGCTGCTTTAAAGCCTACCATCTCACCGTTTCGAATTTTTTCGATTCATTTCGGATGTAAATGTGCATGACTTTATGTACATATGGATGTGGTTTTTTATTTGCCACTATCTATTTTATTTTAAACTTGAAAATTATACTTAAAACCTTTTATATTACGAAACAAGAATTCTTTTGAAAAGCGCTGGAATCGAGATCCTCGATAGTATAGTGGTTAGTATCCCCGCCTGTCACGCGGGAGACCGGGGTTCAATTCCCCGTCGGGGAGAGGTATATATATATATTTTTGAATTTTTTCTTATGTTTTAATTCTATTTCTTGGGATTTAATTAAAAATATATTATTCAATCCCTTAAATTTCTCATAAATATGTATGTTTATTAATAAATAAATAATCAAAATTAATATAAATACAGGGAAAAAAATGAATCATACCTCCCCGACGGGGAATTGAACCCCGGTCTCCCGCGTGACAGGCGGGGATACTAACCACTATACTATCGAGGATGTTGATCGCCTCGCTCCACATTTATTTAGCTAAACCTATTGAATTTTATTTATTTAGTAATTAAGGGTCACTTTTTCGCATCATTTGCTTCGTATAGTCGTGGCTGCTTTTGCCTTTTGGGTCATTTGGGCCACGCCAGAGCTCGTTAAGAAGTAAAGGAGAGCTAATTTATTTTAGCCAACTTAAATTGGCTTAGGCGAATGACCAGAAGAAAACAAATGGCGCGTTATCTGGAAACCAAAGCCGGCTGAAAGGATGGTCCTGGTCCTGGTCATAGTGCGGGTGCAATGCAAAATGAGAGCAACAGCATCCACGAAACTGAAAACAAGAACAACGGAGCTACAACTGTCAGTTTCATTAAAAACATTGAAATCTGCTAAGAGCCAAAAGTTTAAATGAGCGTCTAACAACTGAAAAGGATAAAAGGACACCAGCACACACCCCCACATACACACTAAAAGGGGCACTCGGAAAGCTCGAGAAGACCAAAGCAGCGACCAAAAGCGTCTGCAGTAAAATATGTACTCGAAAACAAAGTCCAAACAATAAACCAGATGGCGCAAAAAACGGGAAAAAAGCTGTTGCGAAAAAAGTAAAAAATAAGAGGTCCAAACAAGCACAGCTTGTGACCCTTTTTGCGGACAATGGATGGGCCGTTCTTGGCTTTCCTATACCTTCTACTTTTGCCTTGAAACAAAAAAGCATTAACAAGAAACAATTAGCGTCTATAAATTAGGGTAGTGGGCCAATCCTAGGTGTCCTAGACTTTGATTGTCCAATCCTCTATAATGCTAATTTCGGGGATAAAAATAAACAAATAATTAGATTTAAAAAAAATTACGTATACGCCATGTTATACAAACGTGTTTTCGGAGACAAGACTCAATATTCTAAAAACAACTGAATATTTCAATGACTAAAGTTTAATTAATTATTTTTGGGAAATTAAAACTAAAGAAAAAAGCTAGAATGTCATTGTTTCCCGCGATTCTATGCTTTCCATTTGCATGTCCCTGCCAATACTAAACAATGGACCTTTTTGGCGAACTAAAGCTAGCAAACATTAGCTTCCAGGCCATTACTTGAAGACAAGCTTCTGGGGATGGACAGAAAATCCATTAACTTTTAATTCGATCGTTTCTAAGCGCTGTTCCAGATGCATCTGGAAATGCAAATCGAGCAGAGATGGCAAACTGAAACTGTAATGGAACCATTTGGGGCTCTCAAGTTGGAGATGGGTTGGAGCTGATAATTGTGGTGTGCCAATAAAAATCGTATTAAGCTAATTGCCAAATTTTCAGAATCCGCAAAACCCACAGAAATAAGAAGCAAACACAATCCGAGCAAAGATGGCCAAAAAGAAACTGTAAGTCGAAAAGAATAATGAAAGTGGAGCAAACGGAATGCGAAATCTGCTGCAGATTGGAGCACATGTTGCCAAAACTTTTCCTCAAAGCTCCCCCATATCTCGCTCTTACCACATTTCTATCAGAGTGAAATGTAATTACAGCCAAAAATTGATAACACAAAAATGGCAAAGAAAATGTGCTCACTGGGCCCTCTGCCAATGGGTCTAATTAAAGCCTTGACTCAAAAAGTGTCCAACCAGTGCCGAGGTTTAGTTCAAGATGAGATTTTGTGCCATCCAAAGTGGGTCAGCCTGCTGGTGTGCTAATTGACAGGCCATCACATTCGTTTTAATTTCGATGGAAATAGAAATGCTTGTCCCGAAAATTGAAACTTAAGTGTTATTCTATCTTATAGAACAAAGACATTCTCAACTATAATTATACGAAATAATCCTAATATCCAAAGCTATACGGACACCAGCTCTCACCTCAAATGTTTTCTGGTCATTTCCATCAAATTAAGCAATTTAGTGGCTGGCAACCGAGCTGATAATTGGACTCCAAATGGCTACAGAGAAATGCATTATGCGCGATGTAAATGTACATGTTTGGATGTAATTACTCCTAAGCGGGCTACCTAAATAAGGGCTTAACACTCGACTCACGCCGCCATGAGAGTGGGTTATTCAAGGCATTAAATAAGGGACACAAACCCCCGTTTATGCCTAGACCCTGAAAAAATTATAAGTGTGCAGTGCTGGTGGTGTGGTGTGCGGCGGTATGTTTTAGATATCAAATATTTAAAACACAACGTTCCCGGATACAATAAAGCAGAGCACTTGCCCCAGCCCGGACACCCCGTCAGCGTGGCAGCCCGGAGTCCTGGCGGTGCCCTCGTTATTTGTACCGTCTGTGCCGGTCGGTTCTGTCATTGAAAATGAGTGTAATTTATGTATTAGCGTGCGCTTGTATATGAGTGTTTGCCAGCCGCATAATAAAACATGCAAAAATATGCAAATTGCCGCAGTCAACGCGATGAACTTTCATTACGCCTTGTTCTCGTCACTCTAAAGAGCCTTTTCCGTCGTTGTCCCCCCTTCGACCGGTTCTCGCGTTTGTACTTAGTCCTGAAAATCGATTAAATCACTTAAAGAGTTTATCGAACTTTACGCCAGAGAGACAGAAACGTGAAATGTTCGAGATTTAGCAAGCAAAGTCATTGAAATGTAAAATGCACGGAAAAGGGCAAGGCGATGTGCATAATTTCAGCACGCTAGATTGTCATTTAAAATGAGTTAAGCCGAGGCCAAATGCTGCAATGCGGAAAAGTTGGCACAGCCTTAGCTTGAGTCCTGTTCGAGTCCTGTTCGGTTGGACGTGGGTCGTCAGGTAACTGGCGTTATAATGAGCAAACAATAAAAGCAAACGTCGCTGCACGACACAATGACGGGGGATGTACAGCGATGGAATGAGAAAGAAAGTCAAAGGGAGAAAGAGACGGGAACAGCGAGAGGCAGAGGCAGTGGCAGTGGAAAATACACACAAACAAAAACCAATTAGATGCAACGAGGACAGCGAAGGCCAAAGGTAGCAGTGGCAACTTTTCGTGTCCTGTCGATGTTGCGACTCGCCTGGCGACGGCAAGGACACGCGGGGTGACTGCTGCTGCAGCTGGGGGCAGGCTCTTTTGTGCACCTTGTTAGCAAAATTCAAAGAAAGCAGCGTCAGCCAAACAAAAAACGTGCTCCTAAATAAAACTACAACAATTACAACTTTTGGCCGCTATGCTAATTGCATTCTTATTGTTAATTACTTGCATTTCAGCAAGAATTCATTCGATGGATGAGGACCCGAAAGGGTTTGTTAAAGTAAAAATACTTTTATTTAAATTCTATGCAAGTAAAATTGTTTATCCAAGATAATTTAGACCTTTTATTAATCTTAAAATCTGAAATAATTGCCATATAATATTTTTAGATTTAAGAATATTTACATACAATTTCCTTTGCATTTCTGAAATGGTTTTTATTGGCCATTAGCCTCACCTGTCTCCTGTCTATGGCCAGGACACCCCCTCCTTTTCGGGAACCACCCCCTGGTTTTACACTCTCCTTCCCAAGATGGCGGACTTTTTTTTGGAACCCTCCTGATGGGAGCCGCTTTCACTTTTCACTCACCGCGTGACTTTTACAGCCTCTTAATTTAAGCATTCCTTCTCCTGGAGTATCGGGGATAGGAATGAGACGGGGGGCTAATGGTGGTGGTGGGGCATTACCCCGGGGGGGTGATGGGCGAAATTAATTTGTAGCAGACGACGGTTTTAATGTGACCTTTTCCTCGTTCGAGCTCAGCTCTCAGCCCTGCGAACGCTTTTGTCACGTAATTCACATTTTCCATTCCGCTTTTTGGTGTTTCAGACACGCCCACGTGGCCCTGTTGTAAATTTGATCGATTGCGGGGAAAGCTCCCACACTAAACACCAAAAACACCAAAAATCACAAAATGCGCTCGACTTTGGAAGGCCATCGACGGGAAAATCTATTAAATGTGCGCCACGTTGCACGTGGGCGGCTTTTGCCCCTTCAAACCCATAAACATCCAATTTTCGGCCTGAAATTTTGCATAAATCAGAGCCCTATATTTATTTGGCTAAAATTTAATCGATTTTTTCAACAAAATCATTATGTTACCCCTTTTAAAATTTGCGAAAAACGGCATTGTCCCAAATTGATGTTTTAGTGACACTCTTTTGCTAATATTTCATACATTTTTCATCGGATTTGGAAAAGGAATACCATTTATAAATCAGGACTTAATTCCCTCTCAATCTGCATCAAAAGATTGTAAAACTGGAACAACAAAATTTTTATCGATTTTTGCCAAAAATCGTGATGTTACCCCTTTCAAAATTTGCGAAAATCGGCATTGTCCCAAAATGATGGTTTTGAGACACTCTTTTGCAAATATTTCATACATTTTTCATCGGATTTGGAAAAGGAATACCATTTATAAATCAGGACTTAATTCCCTCTCAATCTGCATCAAAAGATTGTAAAACTGGAACAACAAAATTTTTATCGATTTTTGCCAAAAATCGTGATGTTACCCCTTTCAAAATTTGCGAAAATCGGCATTGTCCCAAAATGATGGTTTTGAGACACTCTTTTGCAAATATTTCATACATTTTTCATCGGATTTGGAAGAGGAATACCATTTATAAATCAGGACTTAATTAACTCTCAATCTGCATCAAAAGATTGTAAAACTGGAACAACAAAATTTTTATCGATTTTTGCCAAAAATCGTGATGTTACCCCTTTCAAAATTTGCGAAAATCGGCATTGTCCCAAAATGATGGTTTTGAGACACTCTTTTGCAAATATTTCATACATTTTTCATCGGATTTGGAAGAGGAATACCATTTATAAATCAGGACTTAATTAACTCTCAATCTGCATCAAAAGATTGTAAAACTGGAACAACAAAATTTTTATCGATTTTTGCCAAAAATCGTGATGTTACCCCTTTCAAAATTTTGAAAAATCGTAAATTTTTTTTTTGTTCAGTTTCTTGGATTCTTTGATGTAGATCGAAGCAGACTGAAGCCCTGACTCATAAATGGTATTTCGTTTTGATATCGGTTCGAAATCGAATAAAATATACGCTATCAAATGGTTAAAAAAGTGAGCTTTTGACAAATATCGACTCCACATATACTCTTAAATTGTTTTATGAAGTATATGGGCTAATTCGCAACCTATTTTGAAACGAAACGCCATTTTGGAATCAGAATTGCAATCTCCTTTACCTACATCCAAAGATCACAAAAAATTTAATGTGTGTGTAGAGATATGAGTCTTCCTGGAGAGCAATTGATGATTGCATTAAGTCGCATTCAGTTCAGTTGTCCTTCGAATGGCAGCTGCTGAGATTTCGATACCGACAGCAAAGCCATTTCCGGCCAGACAATAAACGGGCGCTCGGCACTTCCGTCTTTCAGTTTTCAATATACATATACATATATATATGTATTCTTTTTTTGTGTTTTTCTTTTATTTGTTGCTGGAGCTTGACAAGGACAAAGACGAAGCCGAAGCCTGTGACAAGCCCGAGCCAATTCGCTGCACAAACAAAAACCAAACGACACAAAAAAAGAATATACAATATAAAAACAAGAAAATTTCATTTATCTTCTGGACGAGTACGAGTATGTGGCCGCAGGCGCATCCAATACCATCCGAAAGGCCATGTCAAGAGTACGGGTATTCCAGTATTCCTCCCCAGAATTGTCTGTTCTTGTTGTCGTTGTCGTTTAGCTTAATGGAATTTGCCGCGCACATTTTGGGAGCCAGCAGGGCGTCGGCATGCTGACTTTTGTCTGACACAGAGCACTTGATGAATTCTTTATATTATTCCCGATTTATTTTCGCCCTTAGATGAAAAAATTCCAAATTACATGACATTTTAATGCATAATAAATACTCGCTAAGAAATTTTATGAAGAAAATTGGATCGAAAATGTACAAAAATGTTTGCAGCAGCTAATAGAAAGTGACAGTTAATTGACGCTTAGCCCTGACACGTTTTAGCCACTTTAAGAGTTGTTAAGATGTATCAGCCAGATGAATAGTTTAAATAAGAGTTGTTTTTTGCAGAATTTTGATATTAAATTTTTATAATATTGCATGAATTCTCAACACCTTCTAATCCCCGAAATCCTTTTCTCTTCTCTTGCAGACAATGAATTATATTCCGGTACCGTGGCGGATTTCAGTGGCAGCGATCCGATTATCTACAGGGAGCCGCTCCAGACGGAGCAGTACGACAGCCTGAGTCTCAACGGTAGGTTGCCATCCGGATAGCGCGTTTGTAGCCACTTGTGGTAATTGAAAACGTCAAGGACCCTGTCAGGATGGCGCTTCTGCTTTATTAGCGCAGTGCGATGCCACATTTCGCTCCATTTCCCCTCAACAGTTTGCATTTGAGGTCACCAGCTGGACTGGACTCAGTGTGCACTTATTGTCGGTGTCCTGTCGAATGTCAGTTGGCGATGCGATTGCGTGCGATTGCGTGCGATTGCCTTTTGCATATTTCAAGGGTCTCGCCAGCTCGGCAGCTCGCGTTGCCATGTAAAAGCTTCCATTAACTGAATCTGAGTCCGAATAGACGTGGCACGTCCAACTGTCATTTACCACCGGAGAAAATTCGCGTCACTCACATCACAGCTCCCCTTCCGCCAATGTCCTTCCGCCAGAGTTCATAATTCATATTGTACGGCCAATAGGAGACTGCATCGAGAGCCGTGAACTGTGAAATCTTTAATGTTTCAGTGAGCTCTTCATGAGCTTCCACCATACTATATGTGGCATTGTCAATGGAAGCGGTATAAGCCCGTAAATATGCCAGGATCTACTTAATCCATTTGTCTCTAATGCATACCAATGAACCCATTCAAACTTATTTATTCCGGCTGATGTCATAAAATCATGAAAATTACGGAAAATCGAAAACTATCTGCCATAAAAATGTTGGCAATCACGAAACCTATAAACTGAATTTAATGGCTAAACTTTGTTTAAATTTTTACTCATTTTCCAGCCCCGAACTTTGTGAGCTCGTTTACGCAGGGTGACTTTGTCTATTTCTTCTTTCGAGAGACCGCAGTCGAGTTCATCAACTGTGGCAAGGTGAGTGTTTTCCAATCAATTCGAGGAGGAACAACAAATTGCCGGGGGCACGAAAAAAATAACCAAGGTCAGGAGAAAATATCTGCTGATTCTGGGTATTTGGCAATGCTTTATTTATTTGCCGCAGATTGTCGCATTTGTTGTCCTTCTAACGATGGAAAAGTCCCCCAAGCTGAGCGGCATTAATATCTTATCTCTCCATTCGGTTTTCAGGCGATTTATTCGCGCGTAGCCCGCGTCTGCAAGTGGGACAAGGGTGGCCCGCATCGTTTCCGCAATCGCTGGACATCCTTCCTGAAATCGCGACTGAACTGCTCAATTCCAGGCGATTATCCCTTTTACTTTAATGAAATCCGTAAGTTCAATTTCCAATTTTAAAGCCAAGTATTCTGCGCTGCCTGGCTAGTAAGCTGATTAAAAGCATCAACTTTTCTCTATTTTAACCTCAAGAATCGGCGAGCAATTTGGTGGACGGCCAGTATGGATCGATGAACTCTAAGCTGATCTACGGAGTCTTCAATACCCCGGCGAACTCTATCCCGGGCTCCGCGGTTTGTGCCTTCGCCCTGCAGGTGAGTTAGCAGCCATGAAATTGTTTCCCGAAACGGAAATTTTAATTTTCGACCCACCCACCCCGCCATAGGACATTGCCGATACGTTCGAGGGACAGTTCAAGGAGCAGAGCGGCATCAACTCCAACTGGCTGCCGGTGAACAATGCCAAGGTGAGTCCTTCATCTCAAGATGTGTTCGGATTCGGCACTCGGATTAGCATTAAGCCCATCCCTAACTTTCTTGTGACCGCACTTGAGCACAGATGTTGCCACACAAATTTATGACTTATGGCCGGCATGCCATAAAAATGTTTCTGGAAAATGTATTTTTCGTTGGCACCAAATTTGCATTTGCATCTCGAATGCTTTTGCCAATTTCCAGCAGATGACTGCACATGTCGGCATCGATTTTGGTTTTTGGCAGAGCTTGCCTTTGTCAGCTTTTTGATATTGGAAGCTGAGTGAATGGGAGTTCTTCAAGCAGATGTAACAATTTGCTAAAAATATTCAATAGACTCCCTAATGACGTGCCGTAGTTCTGTATATTTTATTTAATCCTTTAAATTGCCATTTTAAATTTGTATATTCCTTCCATTTTATTTTTAGGTACCTCATCCCCGTCCTGGCGCCTGCCACAACGATTCCAGAGGCCTCACGGACCCCACATTGAATTTCATCAAAACCCACTCGTTAATGGACGAGAATGTGCCGGCATTTTTCGGTCAACCGATTTTGGTCCGGACGAGCACAATGTGAGTAACTAACTACATAAGTAAGAGTACAAGCCATCATATGCACATCGCCTTTATTTCGTTGCTTCGTCACTTCCGTTTCCGGTCAGAAAGCGAGATCTGTTCCCAGTGGAAAGCATAAATTTTCAGCCGCCAGATGGTTGACTTTCGGTCAGCTTTGTGGTTGCAGTGGCTTAAAAGGAGGAATGCTTTTAAGGCTTTTATAGAAGTTCACTTTGGAACCATAATTTGGATACAATGGGCGTTGAAAAAGAAAAAGAAAGAATTCCATGCATTTCCTCTTAGCATCAAATTGCGAATTTCTGATTGTTTATAAGAGGTTTCTAACCCTAAGAGGAAACTGAATCTTTGTGGATATTGGCCAACATATAGGAGTACATAAGTTCACTCGCTCAATGTTGCAGCATCTGTTCGAGCTCGAGTTTATGGAAATTGGCTAAAGGTGTTAGTCAGCGCAAATAACCGTAAACCAAAGCAACATGAACAGGGCCAAGGGGGAACGTTTCCATAAATTATGGCCAACGATTTCGCTAGCTCTGGCCGGAGGGAGAATTTAAAAATTCAATTTGGTAACTTTTCCATGTAATTGAGCCACAATTACGGCGAACAACGGCGAGATGGCGAGATGTGTGCCAGCGGGTGGGAGAAACTTTAAAGGGGCTAAATCATAAGCGAGCCACTGAGCACCACTCTAGACACAGTCTTTGGTTTGGGTTTGGGCTTGGGAGTGGGCGGTGGTGGTGGTGGTCGGGATAGTGGCGGTGCACTGGCAGGTGGCACTAGCAGTGGAGCGATAGTTTGAAGCAAACGAACCGAGCCAGCCAGAAGGAAATGCATGGATGCGCCGAGGAGGCAACCCGTAACGAAAATATGTATGCACAACTGAATAAATTAGAATGAAATATGGAACACGTAGCAACAGTGCAGACTGTAGACCGGCTCCATACTTTCCTCCATATCCGCATCCGCATCCACATCCGCATCCCTATCCACATGAGCACACCACAACAAATGCAAGGACGAGTGTGCAGTGCGGTGCAGTGACTGTGTGTGGGCGGGTGGGTTGTACGGTTGGTTGTTAAAAAAAATCTAGTGGGGGAGACCACTTTCTGCAACTGACTCATTGCATTTTTGGGGGCTGGTGCAACTTCGGCGACGGATGCTTGGCGAGGGACGAATCCCGGGCTGGGGCGTGCATCAGAATTTAATCAAGAGCCCAGGACACTCAATCGAAAGCCATAAAAATGTGCAAAAGTTACTCCAACATATTTTTTTTTGTAGCTCAACTATTCTCATATGTCAGAGCGTCAGCGGCTTTTTGGCCTCCTTCTGGGCCAAAAGTTTCCGTGAAGTTCCTCGCCCTTGTTTGAAATCCGGATTATGCGTCATCGTCAGTCAGTAAATCAAAATTTAAACTCGGTCATCAGCGCACAATCCATTAAATGTGGTTAATAATTAATTGCCAATAGCAGCTTAAGTTGTAACTAGCATATTTTTAAAGTCCGCCCTCTATTCGAAGATATTAATTTCGATTGCCTTATAGAATGGTCACATCTTAAGAGGTAAACGTATACGAATCAGACCAAGCTCTTAATGCCAAGACCGTTTTCTGGCCAAATTCTGAAATCATTTATCATTTCCCCGGTTCGAGCCCCAACAATACGCATAAATTATTTCCGCTGGCAACCTTAAACCAGAACGAGATACCGCAAAACGACCGCACCAAGGTGCGAATCGGGTCTGGGTCATGGCGAGGGGAGCTATTGAACGCAAATGACAAAATCAAATCAAAAATTCTATGGAATTTATGGCATTCGGTCGAAACATAAATTTATTATAATTTCGTTGGGGTCCCAAATCGTTGGCTCCGGCCACTTCCGCCCCTCGGGTACTGGCCTGTGAGGGGGCGTGTCGCAAATAAATCTCGGAGATGAGGCGACGGCTCTTTGCCGGGATTTCCATGATTTGCATAGTGGACGGGTCTGGGGCGGAGTCCTGAGCCTGAGCCTGAGTCTGAGTCAAGAGTGGGCTGTGGTAAAAGTTTGCAGCAAGTTGAAAACTGTATGTACTCAGGATAGTATGTAGCATCCATAGTCCTTTGACTTGAAGTTGAAAATGTCCGAAGTCTCGAGCTCCTCGGGTTCTCCGTTACAAATTGTTTCCTGGCGCAGGCCGGAAGTATCCCATATTCAACTGATTTCAACCAGCATCTGGCTGACCGTATCCCAGGATGCATCTTCCTGTTCCTGTCCAAGGTATCGCATTGTCCTTAAAGTGTTCTTATCGGCCGGGAAGTTGGCTCGGCATGAGGTGGACAAAGCCGGCCAACTTCCCATCCCCATTCTTTCCATTTGTCTGGCGATGTTGTTGCTGTCATCGTCGCCCTCTGAACTCATCGGAGCGATACAAAAGTTGGCAACATTTTTGCAAGTTTCAATTGCCAGGACTTTGGACTTTGACCCAGGCCAGGACGTGGCCCTGGGTCCTCCGTAAACATTATTTTTTTCCCTCTTTGCTTACATATTTATTTTGCATATCCCTGACTTTTATGTTGGCCTTCGGAGGTTTTTTTTCCCAATACAGTCTAAGCTAAATTTGTTCTTTTCTCTCCCGTGGGCTTTCTTTGTCTAGTTTGAATTTAAATTAAACTTTTTCGATTCGCAGTCTGCTTTCTAAAAATAATAAACATTTATTGAATACATTTTGGTTTAACCCCAACGACCATCATCTAAAACTTTCCCGAAATTGTGTGACTTATATTTCTACTAAATACAATTCTCGTTTTAGAGTCCTCCAACATTCCGACCTAAACTAGAACTAAATTAAAACTTTGTTTAATGAATTATACCCAGAAATGTTAGGCAATTTGGAAATTGTTGCTCGACACAAGCGATGCTCCAAAAACAAGATTAGTTAATTAACAATAAAAAAGCAGAGCAGTGGGACATGGAGTGGCCGGCCGCTTCGGTGCTTCTGTGATTCTGTGCTTCTGCAGCGTTGTGGCTTCCATTTCTGCTGCCAGACATTTGCATTTAAATCGAGCCAGAAGGCATGACAGCAACAATGGACATAGACCGTGGACCCAGGACCAGGGACCGGGCCACAAATGTTGCAACAAGGGGCCTGCAATGGCTGGCAGAGCTTCTGCGGTGAAATCAGAGAGAAATTTTCATTTTTATTTCATCTGCTTGTGCTGCTTTTATTGTAGTTATTGTTCGGAATATGTTTAAAAACACAGAAACCAAAAAGGAAAAAAAAGGAAAGCTGTAGTTGTTCTAACCAGTACACTTCAGTGTGCTTGTCCTTCACATCCTGACAGCGGCGACCGTTTTGGCGTCTGTCCATTATTAATAAACATCTAACCAAAATGACAGACATCCGTCCATTGTCAGGGAAACGAGCGAAAACATTGTTGCAAAATAAAGAAAACATGCACTGACGTTCGGTTGTTCATTTAGGATACTGAAAAAGGTCCTTCATCACAGAGGTTGATGGAGAAAAATTAGAATCTAACGACATCGAATCATCGGAGTAGGAAACTAATTAAAAAACTTTATATTGAAATTCCAATTCTCCCTTTCAGATATCGCTTCACCCAAATCGCTGTCGACGCGCAAATAAAGACTCCAGGTGGGAAGACATATGATGTGATTTTTGTTGGAACAGGTGAGTTTTAAATTATTATACAACTTTATGAGCTTCTTAATGAATATCCAAATATCTAGACCATGGCAAGATTATCAAGTCGGTTAACGCCGAGTCCGCCGATGCCGCTGATAAAGTAACTTCAGTGGTCATAGAGGAGATCGATGTTCTCACCAAAAGCGAGCCCATTCGCAACCTGGAAATTGTTAGGACCATGCAATATGGTAAATAGACTTTGGTATTCCGATATATATAGGTGTAAATAACCTGTATTGGTTTCGCAGATCAACCCAAGGATGGCAGCTATGATGATGGCAAATTAATCATTGTGACGGACAGCCAGGTGGTGGCCATACAATTGCATCGTTGTCATAATGACAAAATCACCAGTTGCAGGTGGGTGCCAGACAACTACCAACCATTCCCAGACCCAATCCCAAAACCCCTCCCCCTGCAGTAACTCAGACAATGGCATTTTTATTATCATGTAACAATTTGCGCGACACTCGTGTTGCCTGTCTGACACTTGACTGCCTCAATATGCGACGCAATCGTTGCGTTTTACACTTTACCCATTTTCGAGTTTCATCTGTTCGTTACGACACTGAAAAAAATAGTGATTACCTAGCTTTATACTTAAGAAATTCTGTCTTAAAAGAAAACGTTGCCCCTTGACTACTTTTTTTGTGCAATGTATAAGTATTTATCCAACATTCTCTGCAACTCCACAGCGAGTGCGTCGCTTTGCAGGATCCTTACTGCGCCTGGGACAAAATTGCTGGCAAGTGTCGCTCCCACGGAGCTCCCAGGTGGCTGGAGGAGAACTATTTCTATCAGAATGTGGCCACTGGCCAGCATGCGGCCTGTCCCTCGGGTGAGTAAGAACTTGGCCCAGGGCCCGACTATCAGGAACTCGAGATTAACGCCCCTCTCTCCGTCCAGGCAAAATAAACTCAAAGGATGCCAATGCGGGGGAGCAAAAGGGCTACCGCAACGAAATGGACTTATTGGATTCGCGACGCCAGAGCAAGGATCAGGAAATCATCGACAATATTGATAAGAACTTTGAAGGTGATTTATCTAAACGGTTTCCCAAGCGCATCAATTTATGCATATATATATATTTTGGATTCGCTCGCTTTGCCCCTTGCACGTACTTGCTTGTCAGTTTCCCTGAAGCCTCAACGTTTTCCACCTCGGTCCTCAGTGCCACCTCAGTGCCACCTCCGAGCCCCGACCCTCGTCCTTTACTTACTCCGCATAACCTGTTACCTGTTGTCTTGCGATGCAAATCACATTTTCATTTTCCCCTATTCCCTTGGCTTATACTGCTGACTTATTGCCACTTTATGCCATTCAACGTCCATAATATCTGTTGCCTTGCACTTGTTCTTTAAGGAAACTACTTGCTGTTTATATTGTTTTCAACCTCTACTTAAAAAACTCTTTTATTAAGCGTCAAAGTACTTTATAACAAAAGATAAATTATCAAATAAGATTGAAGTGATTTTGTAAATATTGTGCATGATATCATTTTCATTCTATTCTATTATTTGTGTTAAAGGTTTTTTAAATTACACTAACATCTGGCCAATATAATGAGAAGAAAGTTACTCAAATTTTGTGGCCTTTTAAACAGTTTACTCTTGTTGTTGTACGATTTAACTAACCGTTTTTTATTCACAATTTTCTTGTTTCTTTTTTATGATTTGTGAACTTTTAACGTGCAATTATGTACCTTATTCCATGCGTTCTAAATTCGATGTTTTGGATGTTTATTGATGTCGTTGAAATAATGGATCAACCTCTTTAAAAAAAAACAAAACCCACCTTTGAAACCCACCAATTCAACAAACTTGAAACCAAATATCTGTTGTGAATTCAAATGTTTATTGAATGTTTTGTCTAATGCACACTGTATCGATGCCAAAACGAACAATCAATATATTTCGAAAACTTGCACTAACCGAAGGTCCCCAAATATCCGCAGATATAATCAACGCCCAGTACACGGTGGAGACTCTGGTAATGGCCGTGCTGGCCGGTTCGATCTTTTCCCTGCTCGTCGGCTTTTTCACAGGATACTTCTGTGGTCGCCGTTGCCACAAGGACGAAGACGACAATCTTCCGTATCCGGATACGGAGTATGAATACTTTGAACAGCGACAGAATGTTAATAGGTGAGATATTTGTAAGGTTGCCTTAGAAAATTTTATATTATTGGCATTTGTTTCTCGTTTAGTTTCCCCTCATCTTGCCGCATCCAGCAGGAGCCAAAGCTGCTGCCGCAAGTGGAGGAGGTGACGTATGCGGAGCCTGTTCTGTTGCCGCAGCCACCACCGCAAAACAAGATGCATTCCCCAAAGAACACTCTTCGGAAGCCTCCCATGCACCAGATGCACCAGGGACCCAACTCGGAGACGCTTTTCCAGTTCCAGCCGGATGGCTATAATACCCAGCAATCCTACCGCGGCCGCGACAATTTTGGCACGCTGCGCTCTCACCAAGTGATGGTTAGTGGTTTGGTTTCAAATTTAAATAAAAGTCAATCTAAACAATTAAACCTATTTCCAGGGCGATAACTACAGACGCGGTGATGGCTTTTCCACCACCCGCAGCGTTAAGAAGGTAAGCCAACTCAAATAGTTTTCCATCTAAAAAAGTCAAATAAAAAAAGAAAACGATTAATTTTTATTTCCATCTATCGTATTGTACTACTGCTACTTCTACTACTATTACTAATAATAATCTCTAATCGTTATTGCCATCTTTTCGATGTTGTTCAACATTAGTTAACTAACTTGCTCGCCCGTCGAGAGTCCTTGTGCTGCGCTTTTATTTGATTGAAAACTCCTCGCACAATCGTCGATTGGTGTATTTCATAGTTTCACAATTTCCACTTGCTATCCGTGTTGTATGTGGGTGTGGTGGGTGTGTGAGTGAGTGTGTGTACTGCCACATCCATTATAGACTAACATTAGTATTTAGGTTAAAAGCACCAATCATTTTTAACCATTATAAATCATACCTCTAAGCCATAAATGTTGTGTGTAACAAAGTAGTTAATGAACCCCCACTATTTGCATGCCTTAAATTCCTTTTTATTTTAACATCGTGAACCGTTTAGAAAAGAAATTTAATTTTTAATCTTTGTACTGTTAATTTAATTAAAATTATGGGTGCCGTTTTAATATGCGCTGCCATCCTTCATCATCGTCCCTCATCAATCATTTTGAAGCGCATGCCGAAAAGCCACTTTCATTCCATCTCGTAACATCCCTTCTGGTTCTTCTGGAAATACACCAATCGCTCGAATCGAATGGGGTTCGATCTCTTAGCCGGCGAATCCTTTTGTCTCTACCAAAGCCTATGCATTTTGTATAGTTACTTTCTTTAGCACTTTTACCACTCTACTTCAGCTCAATGAGACACTTTCTCTATCGATACTAACTACCATACATTCATTCGACTCGGACAACACTGAAAACAAAATACCCGAAAAAAACAAAAATCTATCTCTATCTTATCTCTCTTTCTTCTTCCCATTTTTTATTAGGTTTACCTTTGAGACGGGAGTGGGGCGGCTGAAACCAGTCAGGGACTAATTACCCAAAATATGGTAAATACTTGTTTACAGCTAAAGCTAATTTATTTTTCTAATTTGATTTTCATTTGAAATTCTACCTTTTTATTTTGTATTCTTGGTTTATCTCTCGACCATACCGTATTGGTTATTAAATTGATTTTGTGGGGTTTTTGGTTTTGGTTTGCTACCTTTATAGTACTATTAATCTGGAAAATGTTTTGCTCAAAAAAGCTGCAATATGGAAGCTCCCTTCGCAACGAGCTCAACCGAAATTCAATAGGCAAAAAGTAATTTTCAAAATCTCGCCCATATTCTCGCTCTCTCTCTCTCTATAGTACATACTCGAATATATTTTGAATTTTGAATTTGGAGCACCTTTGCAGAATATTATGCTTTCTTTAATTCAAAAATATTATAATATTTAGGCACTGTTGCGAAAGCTTTGTTGTTTGTTATCTATTTCTCTGTCTCTCTCTTCACTCTCACCGTTTCTTTTTGGTTTTCTGTACACCACACAATTTTGAAAATGCGAAAAACGTTTTCGAATCAATCAATCAATCAATCAATCAGGCCAGTCCAGCCCAGTCAGCCATCCCGCGCCCAACTCGCTTCGTGGTCAAAATGCCAAATGCCCCGCGCTTCCTTTAACCTTTCACCCCGATCTCTGTGTGTGTTTGAGTTTGTGTGTGTTTGGGGTTGGATATGGCATTATTCGATATATGGCGTACACCCTCTCCCAGCTTGAATCCAACTGCATGGCTACCAAACATCAAAATTAATTAGAACTAGCCATAAATCCCCCAATGAGATGGATAGAAAAATGTTTGTCTGCGTGCATTTGATAAAAAAACAAATATTTATTATCCTGGACACATTTTGAAAATAATTTAACTACTCCCTTACCATGATACATGTAATTCTTGAATCATAATTTCTATATAGTATGTGCTTAATAATTTTTATGTTTATTGCTTGCCAAAAATACCATTGGAAGAGAACAAATATTCAAAAACCAAAAAAACCAAAAATAAAAACTTATCATTTCGGTTCCTAGAAACACACTCAAAAATTGGACCTGCCTTGCTAGAACATTTTGGGAGCAAACTTTGACTGCGAACGTTTTTTTCCATAGATTAAAGCAAATTAGATTTTTACTTTGATGGTTTTTGATTTGAATTTGATTTTTCCAAAAAATTTACATAATTTTTTTTCCAAAAACCTTAACTTGAATGTTAAAGAAGAGAAATTGATAAACACTCCACCCCCATAGGCTGTAAACAACACAAACACACGTAATAGAAGTCTTGGTCGCGCAAGAAGACAGCCGCCCCGTCATGGTATTGGTAAGTTTACGTTGCGTTCCGTTACCCTAAGTTGCATTAAGTTAGCCTTATTTGTTAACCCGCCCAACTGGGGCTCACCGGACACAGGACACGGCCTCGACACCTATTCCACCTAAATTTATCTGTCGTCCCCGGTTTTTCCTCCTCTCATCTCGTGCTCTGTGGTGCAGGGTTGGACCCCTATTGGGTTATGTTCTCAAACTATCAGTGTTATTTCCAAAAATTCCAAAAAATCTCTTCCTATTTTTCACAAAAGCCAAGTCAAGTCTACAATTTAATGTTCAATTCTTTGAGTGTTTTTATATTTTTATTGTTCCCATTTAAAATATAATTTAATAAACCTAAGACCTAAGTAGTTTGGAGAGTGTGCATGTTGCAGCAGATTCAATGTTGTCTCGAAAACTATGCATTAAATAGCCCTCATATGTGTTTTATCCCTAGCATCGATGCAACATGCACCCAGCATATGCCCCGCTCACTTGCCTCAACTTAATCCAGTGCCTTTGACCTTTGCAGTAACTCAACACCGCTCGAATAGCCCCCAACAACAACAGCAGCAGCAACAACAGCAGCCGCACTCCAGTTCCGGGTCCTCGCCCGTAATGTCCAACAGCAGCAGCAGTCCGGCCCCGCCCTCCAGCAGCCCCAGTCCGCAGGAGAGCCCCAAGAACTGCAGCTACATCTACCGTGATTGATTGATATGCAACACCAAATCGATGCCACTCATCCAGGCCCAGTCCACAGCACAGTCGCAGCCCCAGCAACCGACCACGCCCCCAGCCCAGCAGCCTCAGAGGAGTCCCATTGGCAGGACGTACGCCAAGTCCATGCCGGTAACACCGATCCAACCGCAGTCGCCGCTGGAGGAGACGCCCTCCTATGAGCTCTACGAACACCATGCCCACGCCCACAACCACGCCTACACCGATGCCCGGTTCCACTTTGCCAATGATGACGACCAGGAGGAGGACGAGGAGGAGGACGATGACGAGGAGGATACCTCCTCGCTGGCCATGATCACCCCGCCGCCCCCCTACGACACACCGCGAAGTGGAGCCGTTGCTGCCACGCCTCCCCTGCCACCGCCCCGTAGATTTCGCTTCGGCAATCGGGAGTTTTTCAGCATGAGTCCGGCTGGAGGTGGGGCCACGCCCACGACAAGCAGCGCTATTACGCCTACAAAGCTGAGCGCCGCAGCGGCGGCCATGTTTGCAGCTCCCGCAGTGGCCACGCAGCTGAACCGGAAGTGGGTGCACCTCCAGAGACGGCGGCGCAGGCGGAACAGCAGCTCGGGGGACTCCAAGGAGCTGGACAAACTGGTGTTGCAGTCGGTCGATTGGGATGAGAACGAGATGTACTAGTTTTAAGGACTCCACTAAGCTAGGGATTTGCTAATCAGAAGTTTCAACAAAACAAAAAGTCATGGAAATGTAAGATATAGGATATTACCGATCAAAATTACATGAGATCGCACCGTTTTCAAATCCAAAAATTGGAATGGGAATGGGAAACCTTCCCAAATTAGCGATAGGAACTGGATGGGATGGATTTACTTACACACAAAAAGCC
This sequence comes from Drosophila vallismaia, assembly GCA_035047325.1. NCBI lineage: Eukaryota > Metazoa > Arthropoda > Insecta > Diptera > Drosophilidae > Drosophila > Drosophila vallismaia. Next base: position 17,593,846 of record JAWNPU010000090.1, on the reverse strand, counting down.
ACAGAGATTATACACGAAATTTATAGTTATACAGCCTTTACACAGATAGTATAACCGAATCTGCTAACAAAGAATACGTATATATATGACTCTATATATACCAACTTCAGATATAGTCGCTAACTTAGAGCTGCAAACAATATTGTTAATTAAAATGGATGGACACAAGGGTCAGGAGTTGTACATATTAAAGAAAGATGAGAAAGACGTAACGTAACGTAAGCTAACCTTATTCAAATGAATATACACGATATACACGATTTTTTGCATTTAACCGGGAGAAATTGGAAATAGAAGAAATGTACACGAGAGGACATAAAACAAAACGAAACGCTTATTACTGATTTACCAAAATAGTAGGGCATACAAATTAGTGTTAAGCCATCCGAAATTGTGGAACCAGAGTAGGATTTCCGCATTCATTCCAAACTGGAACTGAAACTGCCAATCCAAACTCAGCTCTCCTCACCCAAAAATCCAATCCATCGGATGCGTTGTCCGTTGTCAATTTTATTTGCAGAGCCTTACGCCACTTCTCCAGTATCTCTCCAATCTCTTCAGCTCTTCAGCCTAGATCTATTCTATAGGAAAGTGTAAAATATGTACAGGACTAAACGCATTATTCAACCTATCTGTACAGATAACACGTGTATGTGCGATATGTGCCATAATGAGGAGGGGCTGGAGCCCCCAGCGGGCCAGGACTCGCCTCACTTTTAGTTCAGTTGTTATAGTTTGCATAGGTTCGGGATGTTTCCAAAGCCGAAGACAGATTTCGCCATCTGTGTACATACATAACATACATAATACGTATATGGGATATGGGATATTTATGGAGGAAGAGGAATACACAAATTTCATGTGAAGTGATCGATCAAAATTTAGTGAAAGCATTATATAAACAAACTTTAGCCTAGCCACTAGCCACTAGCCACTTAGGGTTTGTATTATACATAGATTTTGGCTAGAAAGCAGAACGGAACTTTTGAAAATATTTTCTCTAGGGGCATTGCTAATGTTGTTCTTGTAATAGAGTATATTTAGAGCTAGGCTAAGCTAATCTATATTCGATATTTTGTATGAAATCTTAAACAGAAAAACTCATCAGATCAAACATGAAAATTGCGTTGAAAGACGAGTAAAAAAGCGTAGAAATATCTAAATCACAGCAAAAAAATGTATAAAAAAAAAACAAAACCCAACCAGACAGATAGTAGAGTTAAAGAAACCTTAACAAAAAATCAAATCCTTGAAACATTTGCGTAGGCGTATATACACTGAGATATATACTATATATACTTTATGCAGCAGCAATTTAATGCTTTTATATGCAATTTTACTTTTTGAAAAAATGTATACAAACCGAACTATGAACCGCGACAAACAAGTTACAAAACGATTATCTTGAGACAGCCAAAGACACAAGTGATTAAGTGATTCTCATTTCTCTCCTAATCGTTTGTGCTGTATTTATTTAAATTAGTTTTATTTGTAAATACTTTGATATACTTATATAGAAGACTTGTATTTGGTTTATTTAGTTTTTAATTGCATTGTTTGAAGTTATTATTTAACCCTAAAGTGTCGAGTCATTCGAAAGCAATACAAATCCGTAAGCATATAAGTCATAAGGTCATAAGCAAAAATGAATCAGAAAGATAGAGTAGCAGCAGCAGCAGATGGATATAACCTAGAGAAACCCCTAGAAGTTTGACCTAATTCTAGATCTATAGTACATCAACTTATTATACAATTGCATACAAGTATTAACTGAATCAGATCATTAACTTTTATACACTTTACCATTTACACATACATATACAAGCAAATCGAAACTGATCGCCGATTATTCAACAATATACAAAGTGAAAATCGATCACGTAATTGTAATTTAAGGCCAGGCTGCAATTGAAAGGTTTTACAGTGAATCATGCCTACAGACAAAAATCCGCAACAACAGTAACAAAAGCGAAAAAGATTATATTACTCATACATAAATATAGATGACCGGTATACATAAACTTATTAGATACATTAGAAGAGTGATTCTCTAGAAATGCTTTTAAATTTGAAAAACCCAAAACTCAAAAAAAAAAACACAAAAAATATGAATAATAAACAAAACCAAAAAAAAAAATGATTTAAGCAACGTATTTTATTAAAAACACTCAACAAAAGGCAGAGTTAAAACGAACAAAAACTTCACATTTACTAAAATTATTCTGCAAAAAGCTAAATTTGTGAGGAAAACGCAACTCAGAAGAACATTTTTAAAGGGCAACCCCTGAGTTGACAATGAAGACCGCGACAATGTCGAAGAACATACTTTAAAAAACCATAATTATAAGGCAAGTGAAAACGATTTTTAACTTTCTCCGAATAAGATGAAAACAATTATTATTAACTATTGATTGTAGCGGGTGCATTTAGCCAGATATTGAACTATAAAGAACAACCACAACCAACATTTAATAAATTATTGAAAAGCAAGCCCTAGAGAGTAGAAACCTGGAACCCAAGAATGGAATGGATTAATCGAAAAAGAATTCAAAACATTGACACACTCAAGTTTTCATTTTTCATTAAAAAACGATATATATTCAAGTGCTTCTTACATAAAATAAATATATATATATATATATATGAAAAATATATAAATGATTACTTGATAGATATTATTATTACGAGCAGGCATTGCATTATACATAAATACCTACTAAATAGTTTAAGGCATTAACCATAACTGGATTATTATTGACTGTATTATTATGTTTTTTGAGAAAAAGGAGCAAACTATTACAGATAAAAAAAACGTTCAGATTTCTGAATGGATTTAGGGTAAGCATATTACCCAAACACCCGTGATCCCGGGATCGATCTGTTTGGTTTTATAATTTCTAAGTAGACAGCTCTCTATGCTTCTAGAAAAAACAAACAAAGAAAAAAAAAGAACACACACTGACACGTAATCGATGCATTTTACTTACTTAAAAGCCATAAATGAAACAAAGTTAAGCGAGTTCATGAATTCAATTTATATAATTATGTTAAGATTTTATAAAGCAAGAGCCTAACCTAACCATTACCTATATGAATACTGCGAAACTTTGTAAATACTTCACAAAACCAAATAAATATTCCTTCATTTAAACAATACCAAAAGCACGCTCCATAACTCAGACTACATGAGCCGAAAGCAAAGGATGCAATTCCTGAGCTTCCGGATATACACCAATTGGACACCCACATCACACACCCGGCACACCCATCACAACAGAGTCACTGCATCGACAGGATACAGTGTGCTTTTCGATTAGGTAATCTCGAAGCATACAAGCCATGAGTATGTTATCCATTCTTTAGCGGTTACAAATACGTAAGGATAAATTTAAATTGTTGACTATGTAGCGCAAGAACATAATGAGTAATTATGATGACGAAATGAGAATCCAAACCCCAAAACCCAAAGCTAATAACATATATTTACTCAAATAAGTTACAAAAGTTAGACACAAAACGGTACTTCCAAGCAACTATAGAGCTAACAACAAGACATTTAAATGAAAGCAAATTGAAACGCGAACTAAATAATATGAATTTAGTTTCCAAGTCCCAAGTCCCGATTCCCAATAGCCGATTCCTAACCAATTCGAATCACGAGAACACGTTAAATCAAATACATCTTCCTCGACCCCTAAAAAATAAAAAAGTACATTATAAAACTTACTTCAAGTCAGAATTCGCCAATTTTTTATATGATTTAGTCCAAAAAAAATGCTTCAGAATTTAGTATAGAAAGACACTTAATTATTCACGCGGCATTTGTGCGCCAGAAATCAGAATCAGATCCAAAGCATGATGAAGCTAAAACAACATGAACAACAAAAATTGTTAGTAAAAGACTGAGCTACAAAATATACATAAAAACTAAAAAAAAATACAAAAATATTTAAAAAGAAGAAAAAAAACAAAAAAAGAAACAAAGGCAAACAAACACTAATCACTGATTACCTTTGATTCCAGTGAAAACTTAATTAATGTGCATTTTAAATTAAACGATTTTTGACTAGTCGCTTGACAAACACAACTAGGAGTTCATTAAATTCATTGGTTAATTTTTTGAGAAGTTCCTAAGCTTAAATCACAGGCCTCCTCTTTTTGATCAAGCTGTCAGATCAATCAATCATGAGCCCGGGAACTTCTGCATTTCTTTCCAAATCAATGATGAATTATTGGAGGAGGGAAGCTGCTACAAACAAAATACGTAATTTGACACCTTTTTGTTTCGTTTTCGTTTTAATTTGGATTTGAAAAGGCTTCGTTTTGTTTGGGCCACTGCCACAGCGCCACAGAATAATCGCGAATGAAATACCTAGAAGGAATATATATAATATATTATATACACATTCATATATACGAATATAGACACGAGTATATATGCATACACTTGCTTTTAGCTTTCCTAGATCTCTGATTTTCATACTTGAACGAACTGTAAGCTGCAAGTCAGTTTCAGCCGCGAAATAATCAAACTCAAGCTGATAGAAAAGCCACAAGCCCGATGATCCCATTCGGTCCCTGAATACACTCAAAACCCATTCAAGCAATCGGATCGGCACACATTCAGATGCAAGCCACACAAGTCTAACATACGAGGCGAATGAAACAAATGAATAAAATGAAAATCACATATTATTAATGATTATTATATTGTATTATTATAACTGAAATATTTAGATGAAATGACGATTCTTAATTATAACACATTATAGATACATACAGAACAAGCCGATACAAAATGAAAAAACCAAAAAAAAAACTGAAATTCAAAAAAAAGAAATTTAACAGAAACAAGGACGATGGGAAAGGAATCGAAAATGATTAATAAAAATGAAAATATAGAGAATATTATATTATAAACATAAGCCATGTGTTTTAATCGTGAAGGCCACAAAAAGTTGGAATTGGTTAAATATTATTGGTAAGATATTGGAGTGCTTTCAGATATTGGCGTTGAAACTTAATAAAGCAGAAACCTTTCTTGAGAGTGTTTTTAAATGTTGAATGTAAAGCTTTTTTAGGACATGTGCATGTTTCAACTAAGATAGAAGCTGCGCCAGCAGATAACCCCAGTAGTCGGACCAGAGAGCGGATGAGATAAGGACCACCAGATCATTTAAAGCAATTCAACCAAGAACCCAAATAATAAGGCGATTATGCGGTCTGAGACAACGGTTTATGGAAGTGGAATCCGCACAATCTATATACTCAATACACCCAAAATTTTATCTAAATATTCATTCTACCTAAATATTTTATTGACAGCCTTATTCATATCAAAGATGCATCCGCTATTTAGTAATATATTTTACGCAATTCCTATAATGTGTGCTTTCCTTTGTTTCTTCTTGGCTTCCGATTTCAAAGAGGCTGAACCTCTTGGGTCAGCCGATCCAAGGCCTGTGGGTTTGCAGATAGCACTCTAAGCTTCTCAGGCTGAGCAATCCGATCCAGCAATCAGTTTTTATTCAGACGCGGACCAGCGATCATCATGAAGCCGCTGTACTTCGTGCTTGCCATTTGTGTGGCCCAAACCTGTGCCCTCTACCGGGGTAAGCGAGGCAATCCGGACGACTACGACTACGACTTCAGTGAGGAGGAGGAATGGCGGCCAGAGCGTTTAAAGCCGAAACCTTGGCAGGTCCGACACTCAGCACCAGGGGCATCTGCGCGGCCTGTACCACCCAAGCAGTCTCCCAATTTGGTTAGGTCTGCCCAAGATGTCAGCGACGCCGTTATCCAAGCCCCCCAAGTTGGAGAGATCATTGGAGTTCGTGGTTACAAGACCATAGCCAATCGCCCGGTCAATGCTTTCCTTGGAGTTCGTTACGGGAAAGTTGGAGGTGGCTTGGCGCGTTTTCAAGCCGCCCAGCCCACAGGCTACCAAGGCAGAGTCATTGCCAACAAAAAGAGTCCCAACTGCGCCCAGTTTCCGGAGCTGCAGCGCTTGAGGGAATCAGAGTCTCGGGGCGAAAACGTCGACGACTGCCTGACCCTGGACATTTACGCACCCGAGGGTGCCAGCAATCTTCCCGTTCTGGTTTTCGTGCACGGCGAGATGCTGTTCGATGGCAGTTCCGAGGAGGCCCAGCCCGACTATGTTCTGGAGAAGGATGTGCTGTTGGTCTCCATCAACTATCGCCTAGCGCCCTTCGGTTTTCTAAGCGCCCTCAGCGACGAGCTGCCCGGAAACGTGGCTCTCTCTGATCTTCATCTGGCTCTCGAGTGGCTGCAGAAAAATCTGGAAAGCTTCGGAGGCGATCCCAGTCAGGTAACACTGGTGGGCCAGGCCGGTGGAGCTACATTGGCCCATGCCCTGAGTCTGAGTGGGCGCGCCACGGGCCTCTTCCAGAAACTTATTTTGCAATCAGGTACGGCCCTGAATCCCTACCTCATTGACGAGCGCCCCCTGGACACTCTAAACTCATTCGCCCGGCTTGCTCGCTGTCCGGCCGTCGGCAACAGTCGCAGCCTTCAACAGCTGTACGACTGCCTGGGTAGTCTCCCTACCTCGCAGCTGGTTGATGCCTTTGAGCAGCTCTTCAACCAGAATGAAGCCCGTGGCCTCAGCTTCCTTGGCGGCTTCAAACTGGTGGTGGGCGACCCTCTGGGATACCTGCCCAAGTCGCCAGTCGCCTTGGCCTCCAACTCCAGCAACGCACTTCCCATGATCGTGGGCGCCGCTAAGGATGCCAGCGCCTTTATCCTGTCGCGTAAGTACACTTTTAGCTAAGCTGATAGAAATAACCTTTAAATATAACCCATTTACCTTTTAATATTTAAAGACATTTTACGAAAATATGTATATTGAATTCTTCTTGTTTAGTCTGGCTTTTTATTGCTAATAAAAACATTCTCAGTACAGAAAATTTACAAAATTGGGTCAGGTTCGAAAATGAAGTGTTAGGGTCTGTACGAGATAACAAAGTAAGGGTAAAATTGAGGTCTTTTGTGTCGTTTTGATAAGGACTAGTTTGATTAAACAGCTTCATCATATACCATAGAGCTGCTTAGTTTGTTGTTTATTTCGAGTCAAGGCTTTTTCTATTATTATAACAGACAGGAAACATTTTGAACATAATTTTTTTTATTGCTGTGAATTTCCCCAAGAATTTACGATGCCAAAAGTCAAATATGGATGATAAGTGGTTGGTTGCTCTTAATATTTTAATATTATTTCTGTAATCAATTCCATTCCTGCCATCTTTCAGGGTTCTACAATCAGATTAATGGCCTGCAATCGTATAATGTATCCGATTATATCGACGTGGTATTACGCCATTTGGCCCCCACCAACGAGCACCAAATCTGGAAGCAATGGGCGCTGCGCGAAATCTTCAGCCCGGAACAGATACGGGCGGCCAGCCCGAACAGCGTGTTTCATGGCCTGTTGGAGCTGAGCAACCAGATCCTCTACCGGGCACCCGTGATCTTTTCCATCCGGAACTCGTACCGCACCACTCCCGTATACCTTTACACCTTTGCTTACCGCGGGGAGCACCATCGATTCGGCCATTTAAAGAGTCCCCTGCCCTACGAAGTGGACGCCTCACTCAGCGACGACAGCGTCTATCTGTTCCCCTACCCGGAGGAAACCAGTCGCCTGAATGCCGTGGATAGGTCCCTGTCACGCGCCCTGGTCACTATGTGGGTCAACTTTGCCACTACAGGCGTGCCTAACCCCAATCCTGGAGTTTGGCCACAAGTCTCCTCCGAATACGGACCTCTGTTGCGTTTCTCCAACTCCAGAGAGAATATGCTCGAGTTGGATCCACACTTTGGGGAGGGCGTTAACGTTCCCAGCCTGTATGCGGAATACTTCAATACTACAACCAAGAGCGTTCCCGTTGTGGTTCCTGTTTACACCACCACCACTACCACTACGACTACTACTACGACAACCAGGCGTCCGTATGTACACAATCCCTATAGCAACTGGCAAAACAGACAACCTCAGCAAACCCAGAATGAGGCTGAGAACGCCCGAAGGAGGCAGGACTTCCGCGAGTATCAGCAGCGACAGCAGGAAGAGCGCCGACGGGAATACCAGCAGCGTCTTCAGCAGCAACAGGAGCAACTTCAGCGGGAAAGTCTCTTACGCGAGAAACAGCTACAGGAGCAGCGTGAGCAGCAACAGCGGGAACAGGAACTGCTGGAACAACAGCGCGAGCAGCAACAGCGGGAACAGCAACGTCGCGAGCAGCAACAACGGGAGCAACAATGGCGAGAACAGCAAGCGCGAGAGCAACAGGAGCGCCAATACGGCGTCGTAAATAGGGATCCTTATCCTGCGTACGATGCTTATGGCAGGAAAATTTCGCCGAACTCTGCGGCGGAAGAACGCGAAAAGCAGGAACGCGAGCAACAGCAGCGGGAAGAGCAGCAACGCGAGCAGGAGCGACGGGAATATGAAGAGCGATTGGAGCTGGATCGTCAGCAGCGGGAACGCGAGCAACAGGAGCACGAGCAGCCTCTGTCTGAAGAAAATACAGACGACAGTCGTCAAACTTATCCCATCTACGAGCAAGAGGAGCAATCTCCAGATTCCGATGCTGATAGCAACTACGCAGAAGAACAGCAACGCCAGCAGGAACAATTGGAGCAAGAAAGGCAGCAAAGGGAGCAGGAGCGACGGGAGTATTTAGAAGGATTAACACAGGAAGCCAAGCAGCATCAAGAACGCGAGCATCCTCGGCCTGAAGATAATGCGGACGGTCGTCAAGCTTACCCCTCCTATGAAGACTACATAAAAACTCAACAAGGAGAGCAAGATCCTGAATCCGATTCCGAGCGCAACTATGCCGAGGAGCAAGAACGCGAGCAACAGCGCCGAGAATATGAAGAAAGATTGGAGCTGGACCGCCAACAGCGAGAACGGGAGCAACAGGAAAGAGATGAGCAGCCTCGCAAGAGCCCGGAGGATGGCCGTCAAAGATATCCCTCCTACGAAGACTACATAAAAGCCAATCAAGGAGAGCAGGAGCGCAACTATGCCGAGGAGCAAGAACGCGAGCAACAGCGCCGAGAATATGAAGAAAGATTGGAGCTGGACCGCCAACAGCGAGAACGGGAGCAACAGGAAAGAGATGAACAGCCTCGCGAGAGCCCGGAGGATGGCCGTCAAAGATATCCCTCCTACGAAGACTACATAAAAGCCAATCAAGGAGAGCAGGAACCAGAATCAGATTCCGACCGTGAGGACGAGGAGCGGGAACGCGAGCAGCTTGATATCCTAATGCTGCAACTTGAGCAGCAACGACGAAGGTACGAAGACCGAAAGCAATGGGAGCGGGACCAGGAACAGTCCCAAGGGCAACCGCGTTATCCTTCCTACGAAGATTATCTGCGGTCCCAACAGGAAGGACAAGCATCCGACTCCGATTCAGATCGCAACTACGGCGAAGAACAAGACCGCGAACAACAGCATAGGGATCAGCTTCGTCAGGAACAGGGGCAAGGATATGGCCATACAGACCAGGAGGCGCCCCAGGAAGAACCTGCTGGCCAGGATGAAGAGAATCAACCCGATCTCGACCCCCAAAACGACCCCCGAAACTATGCCACCTATGAGGACTATGTGCAGGCACAGTTAAAGTTACGCCAAGAGGAAGAGGAGCGCGACCGTGCTCTTTATGAGGAGGAGGAGCGACAGCTGGCCCAGGCAGAGGCGGAGCAAGAGGCAGCTCGCCAGTTCCACCCAGGAAGCGTTGAAATGCGAAGACTTCTTAATATTCCAAAGCAAATCTAGCTTAGTCACCGTCAGCAAGGTCGATGTCAGTACATGTTTCCCTCTTTCATATAAGTTTTTACATTGCAAAATATAATATTTTAAAAACTCCGATTAAAAATTAAAATATCAAGAAACGAAAGTTAAATTTTGGGCGAAATTGAATTTTATATTCTCTTCCATTTTTCAGATTATACTTTTTATATATTTCTTATATAAAATATAGCTTGGATAGAATATAAAGAAAGTATATAGTATAAAAATGCCTAAAACAATTGGCAGGACTTCATGAAGATGATGAAGATGATCTTTTAATGCAGATTGAGAGGGAATTAAGTCCTGATTTATAAATGGTATTCTTTTTCCAAATCCGATGATAAATGTATGAAATATTAGCAAAAGAGTGTCACTAAAACATCAATTTGGAACAATGCCGATTTTCGCAAATTTTGATTTTTTCAAAAAATCGATGAAAAGTCAATTGTTCTACTTCTACAATCGTTTAATGCCGATTGAGAGGGAATTAAGTCCTGATTTATAAATGGTATTCCTTTTCCAAATCCGATGAAAAATGTATAAAATATTTGCAAAAGAGTGTCACTAAAACATCAATTTGGGACAATGCTGATTTTCGCAAATTTTGAAAGGGGTAACATCATGATTTTTTCAAAAATCGATGAAAAGTCAATTGTTCTACTTCTACAATCTTTTGATGCAGATTGAGAGGGAATTAAGTCCTGATTTATAAATGGTATTCCTTTTCCAAATCCGATGAAAAATTTATGAAATATTAGCAAAAGAGTGTCACTAAAACATCAATTTGGGACAATGCCGATTTTCGCAAATTTTGAAAGGGGTAACATCATGATTTTTTCAAAAAATCGATGAAAAGTCAATGGTTCTACTTCTGCAATCTTTTAATGCAGATTGAGAGGGAATTAAGTCCTGATTTATAAATGGTATTCCGTTTCCAAATCCGATGAAAAATAAATGAAATATTTGCAAAAGAGTATCACAAAAACATCAATTTGGGACAATGCCGATTTTCGCAAATTTTGAAAGGGGTAACATCATGATTTTTTCAAAAAATCGATGAAAAGTCAATTGTTCTACTTCTTCAATCTTTTGATGCAGATTGAGAGGGAATTAAGTCCTGATTTATAAATGGTATTCCTTTTTCAAATCCGATGAAAAATGTATAAAATATTTGTAAAAGAGTGTCACTAAAACATCAATTTGGGACAATGCCGATTTTCGCAAATTTTGAAAGGGGTAACATCACGATTTTTTCAAAAAATTGAGGAAAAGTCGATTGTTCTACTTCTTCAATCTTTTGATGCAGATTGAGAGGGAATTAAGTCCTGATTTATAAATGGTATTCCTTTTCCAAATCGGATGAAAAATGTATGAAATATTTGCAAAAAAGAGTCACAAAAGCATCAATTTGGGACAATGCCGATTTTCGCTAATTTTGAAAGGGGTAACATCATGATTTTTTCAAAAAATCGATGAAAAGTCAATTGTTCTACTTCTTCAGTCTTTTGATACAGATTGAGAGGGAATTAAGTCCTGATTTATAAATGGTATTCCTTTTCCAAATCCGATGAAAAATGTATAAAATATTTGCAAAAGAGTGTCACTAAAACATCAATTTGGGACAATGCCGATTTTCGCTAATTTTGAAAGAAGTTACATCATGATTTTTTCAAAAAATCGATGAAAAGTCGATTGTTCTACTTCTTCAATCTTTTGATGCAGATTGAGAGGGAATTAAGTCCTGATTTATAAATGGTATTCCTTTTCCAAATCCGATGAAAAATGTATAAAATATTTGCAAAAGAGTGTCACTAAAACATCAATTTGGGACAATGCCGATTTTCGCTAATTTTGAAAGAAGTTACATCATGATTTTTTCAAAAAATCGATGAAAAGTCGATTGTTCTACTTCTTCAATCTTTTGATGCAGATTGAGAGGGAATTAAGTCCTGATTTATAAATGGTATTCCTTTTCCAAATCGGATAAAAAATGTATGAAATATTTGCAAAAAAGAGTCACAAAAGCATCAATTTGGGACAATGCCGATTTTCGCAAATTTTGAAAGGGGTAACATCATGATTTTTTCAAAAAATCGATGAAAAGTCGATTGTTCTACTTCTTCAATCTTTTGATGCAGATTGAGAGGGAATTAAGTCCTGATTTATAAATGGTATTCCTTTTCCAAATCCGATGAAAAATGTATGAAATATTAGCAAAAGAGTGTCACTAAAACATCAATTTGGGACAATGCCGATTTTCGCAAATTTTGAAAGGGGTAACATCATGATTTTTTCAAAAAATCGATGAAAAGTCGATTGTTCTACTTCTTCAATCTTTTGATGCAGATTGAGAGGGAATTAAGTCCTGATTTATAAATGGTATTCCGTTTCCAAATCCGATGAAAAATGTATGAAATATTTGCAAAAGAGTATCACAAAAACGTCAATTTGGGACAATGCCGATATTCGCTAATTTTGAAAGAAGTTACTTCATGATTTTTTCAAAAAATCGATGAAAAGTCGATTGTTCTACTTCTTCAATCTTTTGATGCAGATTGAGAGGGAATTAAGTCCTGATTTATAAATGGTATTCCTTTTCCAAATCGGATAAAAAATGTATCAAATATTTGCAAAAAAGAGTCACAAAAGCATCAATTTGGGACAATGCCGATTTTCGCAAATTTTGAAAGGGGTAACATCATGATTTTTTTTAAAAAATCGATGAAAAGTCGATTGTTCTACTTCTTCAATCTTTTGATGCAGATTGAGAGGGAATTAAGTCCTGATTTATAAATGGTATTCCTTTTCCAAATCCGATGAAAAATGTATGAAATATTAGCAAAAGAGTGTCACTAAAACATCAATTTGGGACAATGCCGATTTTCGCAAATTTTGAAAGGGGTAACATCATGATTTTTTCAAAAAATCGATGAAAAGTCGATTGTTCTACTTCTTCAATCTTTTGATGCAGATTGAGAGGGAATTAAGTCCTGATTTATAAATGGTATTCCGTTTCCAAATCCGATGAAAAATGTATGAAATATTTGCAAAAGAGTATCACAAAAACGTCAATTTGGGACAATGCCGATATTCGCTAATTTTGAAAGAAGTTACTTCATGATTTTTTCAAAAAATCGATGAAAAGTCGATTGTTCTACTTCTTCAATCTTTTGATGCAGATTGAGAGGGAATTAAGTCCTGATTTATAAATGGTATTCCTTTTCCAAATCGGATAAAAAATGTATCAAATATTTGCAAAAAAGAGTCACAAAAGCATCAATTTGGGACAATGCCGATTTTCGCAAATTTTGAAAGGGGTAACATCATGATTTTTTTAAAAAATCGATGAAAAGTCGATTGTTCTACTTCTTCAATCTTTTGATGCAGATTGAGAGGGAATTAAGTCCTGATTTATAAATGGTATTCCTTTTCCAAATCCGATGAAAAATGTATGAAATATTAGCAAAAGAGTGTCACTAAAACATCAATTTGGGACAATGCCGATTTTCGCAAATTTTGAAAGGGGTAACATCATGATTTTTTCAAAAAATCGATGAAAAGTCGATTGTTCTACTTCTTCAATCTTTTGATGCAGATTGAGAGGGAATTAAGTCCTGATTTATAAATGGTATTCCGTTTCCAAATCCGATGAAAAATGTATGAAATATTTGCAAAAGAGTATCACAAAAACGTCAATTTGGGACAATGCCGATATTCGCAAATTTTGAAAGAAGTTACTTCATGATTTTTTCAAAAAATCGATGAAAAGTCGATTGTTCTACTTCTTCAATCTTTTGATGCAGATTGAGAGGGAATTAAGTCCTGATTTATAAATGGTATTCCTTTTCCAAATCGGATAAAAAATGTATGAAATATTTGCAAAAAAGAGTCACAAAAGCATCAATTTGGGACAATGCCGATTTTCGCAAATTTTGAAAGGGGTAACATCATGATTTTTTTTAAAAAATCGATGAAAAGTCGATTGTTCTACTTCTTCAATCTTTTGATGCAGATTGAGAGGGAATTAAGTCCTGATTTATAAATGGTATTCCTTTTCCAAATCCGATGAAAAATGTATAAAATATTTGCAAAAGAGTGTCACTAAAACATCAATTTGGGACAATGCCGATTTTCGCAAATTTTGAAAGGGGTAACATCACGATTTTTTCAAAAAATCGAGGAAAAGTCGATTGTTCTACTTCTTCAATCTTTTGATGCAGATTGAGAGGGAATTAAGTCCTGATTTATAAATGGTATTCCTTTTCCAAATCGGATAAAAAATGTATGAAATATTTGCAAAAAAGAGTCACAAAAGCATCCATTTGGGACAATGCCGATTTTCGCTAATTTTGAAAGGGGTAACATCATGATTTTTTCAAAAAATCGATGAAAAGTCAATTGTTCTACTTCTACAATCGTTTAATGCCGATTGAGAGGGAATTAAGTCCTGATTTATAAATGGTATTCCTTTTCCAAATCGGATAAAAAATGTATGAAATATTTGCAAAAAAGAGTCACAAAAGCATCAATTTGGGACAATGCCGATTTTCGCAAATTTTGAAAGGGGTAACATCATGATTTTTTTTAAAAAATCGATGAAAAGTCGATTGTTCTACTTCTTCAATCTTTTGATGCAGATTGAGAGGGAATTAAGTCCTGATTTATAAATGGTATTCCTTTTCCAAATCCGATGAAAAATGTATAAAATATTTGCAAAAGAGTGTCACTAAAACATCAATTTGGGACAATGCCGATTTTCGCAAATTTTGAAAGGGGTAACATCACGATTTTTTCAAAAAATCGAGGAAAAGTCGATTGTTCTACTTCTTCAATCTTTTGATGCAGATTGAGAGGGAATTAAGTCCTGATTTATAAATGGTATTCCTTTTCCAAAGCGGATGAAAAATGTATGAAATATTTGCAAAAAAGAGTCACAAAAGCATCCATTTGGGACAATGCCGATTTTCGCTAATTTTGAAAGGGGTAACATCATGATTTTTTCAAAAAATCGATGAAAAGTCAATTGTTCTACTTCTACAATCGTTTAATGCCGATTGAGAGGGAATTAAGTCCTGATTTATAAATGGTATTCCTTTTCCAAATCCGATGAAAAATGTATAAAATATTTGCAAAAGAGTGTCACTAAAACATCAATTTGGGACAATGCTGATTTTCGCAAATTTTGAAAGGGGTAACATCATGATTTTTTCAAAAAATAGATGAAAAGTCAATTGTTCTACTTCTACAATCTTTTGATGCAGATTGAGAGGGAATTAAGTCCTGATTTATAAATGGTATTCCTTTTCCAAATCCGATGAAAAATTTATGAAATATTAGCAAAAGAGTGTCACTAAAACATCAATTTGGGACAATGCCGATTTTCGCAAATTTTGAAAGGGGTAACATCATGATTTTTTCAAAAAATCGATGAAAAGTCGATTGTTCTACTTCTTCAATCTTTTGATGCAGATTGAGAGGGAATTAAGTCCTGATTTATAAATGGTATTCCTTTTCCAAATCCGATGAAAAATGTATAAAATATTTGCAAAAGAGTGTCACTAAAACATCAATTTGGGACAATGCCGATTTTCGCAAATTTTGAAAGGGGTAACATCATGATTTTTTCAAAAAATCGATGAAAAGTCAATTGTTCTACTTCTGCAATCTTTTAATGCAGATTGAGAGGGAATTAAGTCCTGATTTATAAATGGTATTCCGTTTCCAAATCCGATGAAAAATGTATGAAATATTTGCAAAAGAGTGTCACTAAAACATCAATTTGGGACAATGCCGATTTTCGCAAATTTTGAAAGGGGTAACATCATGATTTTTTCAAAAAATCGATGAAAAGTCGATTGTTCTACTTCTTCAATCTTTTGATGCAGATTGAGAGGGAATTAAGTCCTGATTTATAAATGGTATTCCTTTTCCAAATCCGATGAAAAATGTATAAAATATTTGCAAAAGAGTGTCACTAAAACATCAATTTGGGACAATGCCGATTTTCGCAAATTTTGAAAGGGGTAACATCATGATTTTTTCAAAAAATCGATGAAAAGTCAATTGTTCTACTTCTGCAATCTTTTAATGCAGATTGAGAGGGAATTAAGTCCTGATTTATAAATGGTATTCCGTTTCCAAATCCGATGAAAAATGTATGAAATATTTGCAAAAGAGTGTCACTAAAACATCAATTTGGGACAATGCCGATTTTCGCAAATTTTGAAAGGGGTAACATCATGATTTTTCAAAAAATCGATGAAAAGTCAATTGTTCTACTTCTACAATCTTTTAATGCAGATTGAGAGGGAATTAAGTCCTGATTTATAAATGGTATTCCGTTTCCAAATCCGATGAAAAATAAATGAAATATTTGCAAAAGAGTATCACAAAAACATCAATTTGGGACAATGCCGATTTTCGCAAATTTTGAAAGGGGTAACATCATGATTTTTTCAAAAAATCGATGAAAAGTCGATTGTTCTACTTCTTCAATCTTTTGATGCAGATTGAGAGGGAATTAAGTCCTGATTTATTAATGGTATTCCTTTTCCAAATCGGATAAAAAATGTATGAAATATTTGCAAAAAAGAGTCACAAAAGCATGAATTTGGAACAATGCCGATTTTCGCAAATTTTGAAAGGGGTCACATCATGTATTTTTCAAAAAATCGATGAAATGTCGATTGTTCTACTTCTTCAATCTTTTTATGCAGATTGCGAGGGAATTAAGTCCTGATTTATAAATGGTATTCCTTTTCCAAATCCGATGAAAAATGTATGAAATATTAGCATCGATATTATTTCATCGATTTTTTGAAAAAATCGTGATGTTACCCCTTTCAAAATTTGCGAAAATCGGCATTGTCCCAAATTGATGTTTTAGTGACACTCTTTTGCAAATATTTTATACATTTTTCATCGGATTTGGAAAAGGAATACCATTTATAAATCAGGACTTAATTCCCTCTCAATCTGCATCAAAAGATTGAAGAAGTAGAACAATCGACTTTTCATCGATTTTTTGAAAAAATCATGATGTTACCCCTTTCAAAATTAGCGAAAATCGGCATTGTCCCAAATTGATGTTTTAGTGACACTCTTTTGCAATTATTTCATACATTTTTCATCGGATTTGGAAACGGAATACCATTTATAAATCAGGACTTAATTCCCTCTCAATCTGCATTAAAAGATTGCAGAAGTAGAACAATTGACTTTTCATCGATTTTTTGAAAAATCATGATGTTACCCCTTTCAAAATTTGCGAAAATCGGCATTGTCCCAAATTGATGTTTTAGTGACACTCTTTTGCAAATATTTTATACATTTTTCATCGGATTTGGAAAAGGAATACCATTTATAAATCAGGACTTAATTCCCTCTCAATCTGCATCAAAAGATTGAAGAAGTAGAACAATCGACTTTTCCTCGATTTTTTGAAAAAATCGTGATGTTACCCATTTCAAAATTTGCGAAAATCGGCATTGTCCCAAATTGATGCTTCATACATTTTTCATCGGATTTGGAAACGGATTTATACCATTTATAAATCAGGACTTAATTCCCTCTCAATCTGCATTAAAAGATTGTAGAAGTAAAACAATTGATTTTTCATTGATTTTTTGAAAAAATCGTGATGTTACCCCTTTCAAAATTTGCGAAAATCGGCATTGTCCCAAATTGATGCTTTTGTGACTCTTTTTTGCAAATATTTCATAAATTTTTCATCCGATTTGGAAAAGGAATACCATTTATATATCAGGACTTAATTCCCTCTCAATCTGCATTAAAAGATTGTAGAAGTAAAACAATTGATTTTTCATTGATTTTTTGAAAAAATCATGATGTTACCCCTTTCAAAAGTGGCGAAAATCGGCATTGTCCCAAATTGATGTTTTAGTGATACTCTTTTGCAAATATTTCATTTATTTTTCATCGGATTTGGAAACGGAATACCATTTATAAATCAGGACTTAATTCCCTCTCAATCTGCATTAAAAGATTGCAGAAGTAGAACAATTGACTTTTCATCGATTTTTTGAAAAAATCATGATGTTACCCCTTTCAAAATTTGCGAAAATCGGCATTGTCCCAAATTGATGTTTTAGTGACACTCTTTTGCAAATATTTTATACATTTTTCATCGGATTTGGAAAAGGAATACCATTTATAAATCATGACTTAATTCCCTCTCAATCTGCATCAAAAGATTGAAGAAGTAGAACAATCGACTTTTCATCGATTTTTTGAAAAAATCATGATGTTACCCCTTTCAAAATTTGCGAAAACCGGCATTGTCCCAAATTGATGCTTTTGTGACTCTTTTTTGCAAATATTTCATACATTTTTCATGCGATTTGGAAAAGGAATACCATTTATAAATCAGGACTTAATTCCCTCTCAATCTTCATCAAAAGATTGAAGAAGTAGAACAATCAACTTTTCATCGATTTTTTGAAAAAATCATGATGTTACCCCTTTCAAAATTTGCGAAAATCGGCATTGTCCCAAATTGATGTTTTAGTGACACTCTTTTGCTAATATTTCATACATTTTTCATCGGATTTGGAAAAGGAATACCATTTATAAATCAGGACTTAATTCCCTCTCAATCTGCACTAAAAGATTGTAGAAGTAGAACAATTGACTTTTCATCGATTTTTTGAAAAAATCATGATGTTACCCCTTTCAAAATTTGCGAAAATCGGCATTGTCCCAAATTGATGTTTTAGTGACACTCTTTTGCTAATATTTCATACGTTTTTCATCGGATTTGGAAAAGGAATACCATTTATAAATCAGGACTTAATTCCCTCTCAATCTGCATCAAAAGATTGAAGAAGTAGAACAATCGACTTTTCATCGATTTTTTGAAAAAATCGTGATGTTACCCCTTTCAAAATTTGCGAAAATCGGCATTGTCCCAAATTGATGCTTTTGTGACTCTTTTTTGCAAATATTTCATACATTTTTTATCCGATTTGGAAATGGAATACCATTTATAAATCAGGACTTAATTCCCTCTCAATCTGCATTAAAAGATTGTAGAAGTAGAACAATTGACTTTTCATCGATTTTTTGAAAAAATCATGATGTTACCCCTTTCAAAATTTGCGAAAATCGGCATTGTCCCAAATTGATGTTTTTGTGATACTCTTTTGCAAATATTTCATTTATTTTTCATCGGATTTGGAAACGGAATACCATTTATAAATCAGGACTTAATTCCCTCTCAATCTGCATTAAAAGATTGTAGAAGTAGAACAATTGACTTTTCATCGATTTTTGAAAAAATCATGATGTTACCCCTTTCAAAATTTGCGAAAATCGGCATTGTCCCAAATTGATGTTTTAGTGACACCCTTTTTCTAATATTTCATACATTTTTCATCGGATTTGGAAAAGGAATACCATTTATAAATCAGGACTTAATTCCCTCTCAATCTGCATTAAAAGATTGTAGAAGTAGAACAATTGACTTTTCATCGATTTTTTTAAAAAATCATGATGTTACCCCTTTCAAAATTTGCGAAAATCGGCATTGTCCCAAATTGATGTTTTAGTGACACTCTTTTGCTAATATTTCATACATTTTTCATCGGATTTGGAAAAGGAATACCATTTATAAATCAGGACTTAATTCCCTCTCAATCTGCATCAAAAGATTGAAGAAGTAGAACAATTGACTTTTCATCGATTTTTTGAAAAAATCATGATGTTACCCCTTTCAAAATTTGCGAAAATCGGCATTGTCCCAAATTGATGTTTTTGTGATACTCTTTTGCAAATATTTCATTTATTTTTCATCGGATTTGGAAACGGAATACCATTTATAAATCAGGACTTAATTCCCTCTCAATCTGCATTAAAAGATTGCAGAAGTAGAACCATTGACTTTTCATCGATTTTTTGAAAAAATCATGATGTTACCCCTTTCAAAATTTGCGAAAATCGGCATTGACCCATCGATTTTTTGAAAAAATCATGATGTTACCCCTTTCAAAATTTGCGAAAATCGGCATTGTCCCAAATGGATGCTTTTGTGACTCTTTTTTGCAAATATTTCATACATTTTTCATCCGATTTGGAAAAGGAATACCATTTATAAATCAGGACTTAATTCCCTCTCAATCTGCATCAAAAGATTGAAGAAGTAGAACAATCGACTTTTCCTCGATTTTTTGAAAAAATCGTGATGTTACCCCTTTCAAAATTTGCGAAAATCGGCATTGTCCCAAATTGATGCTTTTGTGACTCTTTTTTGCAAATATTTCATAAATTTTTCATCCGATTTGGAAAAGGAATACCATTTATATATCAGGACTTAATTCCCTCTCAATCTGCATTAAAAGATTGTAGAAGTAAAACAATTGATTTTTCATTGATTTTTTGAAAAAATCATGATGTTACCCCTTTCAAAAGTGGCGAAAATCGGCATTGTCCCAAATTGATGTTTTAGTGATACTCTTTTGCAAATATTTCATTTATTTTTCATCGGATTTGGAAACGGAATACCATTTATAAATCAGGACTTAATTCCCTCTCAATCTGCATCAAAAGATTGAAGAAGTAGAACAATCGACTTTTCCTCAATTTTTTGAAAAAATCGTGATGATACCCCTTTCAAAATTTGCGAAAATCGGCATTGTCCCAAATTGATGTTTTAGTGACACTCTTTTGCAAATATTTTATACATTTTTCATCGGATTTGGAAAAGGAATACCATTTATAAATCAGGACTTAATTCCCTCTCAATCTGCATCAAAAGATTGAAGAAGTAGAACAATCGACTTTTCATCGATTTTTTGAAAAAATCATGATGTTACCCCTTTCAAAATTTGCGAAAACCGGCATTGTCCCAAATTGATGCTTTTGTGACTCTTTTTTGCAAATATTTCATACATTTTTCATGCGATTTGGAAAAGGAATACCATTTATAAATCAGGACTTAATTCCCTCTCAATCTTCATCAAAAGATTGAAGAAGTAGAACAATCAACTTTTCATCGATTTTTTGAAAAAATCATGATGTTACCCCTTTCAAAATTTGCGAAAATCGGCATTGTCCCAAATTGATGTTTTAGTGACACTCTTTTGCTAATATTTCATACATTTTTCATCGGATTTGGAAAAGGAATACCATTTATAAATCAGGACTTAATTCCCTCTCAATCTGCACTAAAAGATTGTAGAAGTAGAACAATTGACTTTTCATCGATTTTTTGAAAAAATCATGATGTTACCCCTTTCAAAATTTGCGAAAATCGGCATTGTCCCAAATTGATGTTTTAGTGACACTCTTTTGCTAATATTTCATACGTTTTTCATCGGATTTGGAAAAGGAATACCATTTATAAATCAGGACTTAATTCCCTCTCAATCTGCATCAAAAGATTGAAGAAGTAGAACAATCGACTTTTCATCGATTTTTTGAAAAAATCGTGATGTTACCCCTTTCAAAATTTGCGAAAATCGGCATTGTCCCAAATTGATGCTTTTGTGACTCTTTTTTGCAAATATTTCATACATTTTTTATCCGATTTGGAAATGGAATACCATTTATAAATCAGGACTTAATTCCCTCTCAATCTGCATTAAAAGATTGTAGAAGTAGAACAATTGACTTTTCATCGATTTTTTGAAAAAATCATGATGTTACCCCTTTCAAAATTTGCGAAAATCGGCATTGTCCCAAATTGATGTTTTTGTGATACTCTTTTGCAAATATTTCATTTATTTTTCATCGGATTTGGAAACGGAATACCATTTATAAATCAGGACTTAATTCCCTCTCAATCTGCATTAAAAGATTGTAGAAGTAGAACAATTGACTTTTCATCGATTTTTGAAAAAATCATGATGTTACCCCTTTCAAAATTTGCGAAAATCGGCATTGTCCCAAATTGATGTTTTAGTGACACCCTTTTTCTAATATTTCATACATTTTTCATCGGATTTGGAAAAGGAATACCATTTATAAATCAGGACTTAATTCCCTCTCAATCTGCATTAAAAGATTGTAGAAGTAGAACAATTGACTTTTCATCGATTTTTTTAAAAAATCATGATGTTACCCCTTTCAAAATTTGCGAAAATCGGCATTGTCCCAAATTGATGTTTTAGTGACACTCTTTTGCTAATATTTCATACATTTTTCATCGGATTTGGAAAAGGAATACCATTTATAAATCAGGACTTAATTCCCTCTCAATCTGCATCAAAAGATTGAAGAAGTAGAACAATTGACTTTTCATCGATTTTTTGAAAAAATCATGATGTTACCCCTTTCAAAATTTGCGAAAATCGGCATTGTCCCAAATTGATGTTTTTGTGATACTCTTTTGCAAATATTTCATTTATTTTTCATCGGATTTGGAAACGGAATACCATTTATAAATCAGGACTTAATTCCCTCTCAATCTGCATTAAAAGATTGCAGAAGTAGAACCATTGACTTTTCATCGATTTTTTGAAAAAATCATGATGTTACCCCTTTCAAAATTTGCGAAAATCGGCATTGTCCCAAATTGATGTTTTAGTGACACTCTTTTGCAAATATTTTATACATTTTTCATCGGATTTGGAAAAGGAATACCATTTATAAATCAGGACTTAATTCCCTCTCAATCTGCATCAAAAGATTGAAGAAGTAGAACAATCGACTTTTCATCGATTTTTTGAAAAAATCATGATGTTACCCCTTTCAAAATTTGCGAAAATCGGCATTGTCCCAAATTGATGTTTTAGTGACACTCTTTTGCTAATATTTCATAAATTTTTCATCGGATTTGGAAAAGGAATACCATTTATAAATCAGGACTTAATTCCCTCTCAATCTGCATCAAAAGATTGTAGAAGTAGAACAATTGACTTTTCATCTATTTTTTGAAAAAATCATGATGTTACCCCTTTCAAAATTTGCGAAAATCAGCATTGTCCCAAATTGATGTTTTAGTGACACTCTTTTGCAAATATTTTATACATTTTTCATCGGATTTGGAAAAGGAATACCATTTATAAATCAGGACTTAATTCCCTCTCAATCGGCATTAAACGATTGTAGAAGTAGAACAATTGACTTTTCATCGATTTTTTGAAAAAATCATGATGTTACCCCTTTCAAAATTTGCGAAAATCGGCATTGTCCCAAATGGATGCTTTTGTGACTCTTTTTTGCAAATATTTCATACATTTTTCATCCGATTTGGAAAAGGAATACCATTTATAAATCAGGACTTAATTCCCTCTCAATCTGCATCAAAAGATTGAAGAAGTAGAACAATCGACTTTTCCTCGATTTTTTGAAAAAATCGTGATGTTACCCCTTTCAAAATTTGCGAAAATCGGCATTGTCCCAAATTGATGTTTTTGTGACACTCTTTTGCAAATATTTTATACATTTTTCATCGGATTTGGAAAAGAAATACCATTTATAAATCAGGACTGAATTCCCTCTCAATCTGCATAAAAAGATTGAAGAAGTAGAACAATCGACATTTCATCGATTTTTTGAAAAAATCGTGATGTTACCCCTTTCAAAATTTGCGAAAATCGGCATTGTCCCAAATTGATGTTTTTGTGACACTCTTTTGCAAATATTTTATACATTTTTCATCGGATTTGGAAAAGAAATACCATTTATAAATCAGGACTTAATTCCCTCTCAATCTGCATAAAAAGATTGAAGAAGTAGAACAATCGACATTTCATCGATTTTTTGAAAAATACATGATTTGCGAAAATCGGCATTGTTCCAAATTCATGCTTTTGTGACTCTTTTTTGCAAATATTTCATACATTTTTTATCCGATTTGGAAAAGGAATACCATTAATAAATCAGGACTTAATTCCCTCTCAATCTGCATCAAAAGATTGAAGAAGTAGAACAATCGACTTTTCATCGATTTTTTGAAAAAATCATGATGTTACCCCTTTCAAAATTTGCGAAAATCGGCATTGTCCCAAATTTTTCGTTTTTTGCTAAAAATGCCAATATGTTAACCATATTTTAACACACTAAAAAAAACCCTTTCGATTTATTCCCCTTTTTTGTAAATTCAAAACTCCAATTTGCTTTTTGTAAACAATGTTTATTGTAAACTAATTTTTAAAGTACCTATTTTATACTAATATTAATTATGTAAAATCATATATAAATAAACATATAGTGTTTATACTGTAAGACTATATAATGACATAACTAATCATGATATTCTGTAATTCCAAGACTGCGGTCAAGGAGTTCAACTCCGCCACGTAGAACGCTGCTTCAATGAGCTGTTTGGATCGTCCTGCTTCATCCTGGATATAACCTTATTAGCAACAGGCTGGTTGGAGCCACTGGACAGCTTCTTTCTACAACGATCAGCCCTGCTTCAGTGTCCTGGTTTCTGTAGCAGCATGGTACAGAAACGGCAACTCCAACACAAGTCTGTGCTCTCCTATCATGGCGGAATATCCCAATTCTGTAAATAGAAGATAGAAATAAAGATTGTAAATAAAAAAAATAAACTATTTTTAAAAGGATACACTGTGGATCTTATTTGGGGGGTATTTTGGTTGAAAGTATTTTACAGGAACGAAGGCAGACGTGAAACTACTAAGCGAAAAATCGTTTAATAACGACCAATTATTCATTAATTAACGCATATAAATTCTCTGTAAACGTTTTGAAAAAATACGAAGAGGTCTTGGAAGGTAATACGTAAAATTTAAAAATATTTTATTACTTACACGACCTAATTAATTTCGGTGCAGTAGCCATAACTTTACTAACACTTAGAGGATCGGTAAATGTTAAACACTCTTTTGCTAATATTTAATATATTTTTTTATCGGTTTCGAAAAAGAAATTCATAAATCAGGACTTCATTCCCTTTCTGCATCTGCATCAAAAGATTGGAAAATCGGCGTTCTTCCAATTGATGCTTTTGTGACACTCTTTTGCAAATATTTCATACATTTTTTATCGGAGTTGGAAACGGAATACAATTAATAAATCAGGACTTAATTCCCTCTCAATCTGCATCAAAAGATTGGAAGATTAGAATAATCGATTTTTCATGTTACTATGTTACGGGAATGATGTCCTGATTTATAAATGGTATTCCTTTTCCAAAACCGATGCAAAATTATTGAAATATTTGAAAAAGATTGTCACAAAAGCATCAATTTGGGACAATGTCGATTTTCTTAAATTTTCAATGGGGCTACATGATCATTTTTTAACTTGTTTAAGCCTCTTTAAGTGCGATTCCCCAATTTGATTCAGATTGATGGGGAATGAAAATCCTATTCATAAATGGTATTCCTCTTTCGCATCCTTGGAAAAAAGAATTTCAAAAGATTTCGTTTTAGACACGGTCGAAACCTTTAATAATTTCCGTAAAAAAACCCGTTAACTTTTCTTCTAAGATACTTTAATAAATATGCAATATTCTCTACACAAATTTTGGTGGTAAGATATAAGGTAATAGAGTATTTAAAATCGTTAGGCGATTATATCGTAATACTAAAAACCTAGATCTAAGCTGGTCCTTAAAAGCGTATTTTGTTGCGATTGGGTCGCTTCACCAGGCTTTTCCGACCACCAGACTTTTTCAGCCTATTGGTCTTTGAAGCCGCCAACTGTTTCCGCCGCTTGGATTGAGCTCGTTTTTTGCTGCGGCTACGCAAGTAATAAATCTCACGAATCAAACTGTGGCCCTCGTCCTCATCACGCAAAGTGGCGGAGAACTCATTAAAGTAGTTGCCCCCAATGGTCAGCGTCTCATCGATCTTCATATAGGGCCCGTAGAGTGTGGTCATTGGAGGCCAATAGCCGTGGCGGTGAGAGCCCAGCGGGTTACCGCTAATCACAAAATTGGTCCAAAGTTCCACCATTCGATGAGCCATGGACACATCAGGGGGACTGAGGCGTTTTACGTGATCAGGATACGGAAAGAGGTAGAGCGCCTCGTCGGTCAAAGAAACACCCGCCTTGAAAGGGCTCTGCATGTTTGTTTCCTCGTCCATCTCCCGATAGCGATTAAACTCGCCGGCGTATTCGAAGGAGTAGAGGAAAGTATTGTGCGGATTATGTTTATTGTTCATATTCAGGGCTAGAATAACGGGTAGCTTGTGGTTTAGAGTGCCAGCCACCTGGGAAAGGTAGAAGAATGCAATAGTATAGACAATTTTTAAACAAACACCAGTATAACTCACATCAATAAGCCTTGGTATCAAGGTGTCAAATGTTCCATTCTCCAAGAGATGTCGGTTAAAAAACTCATGGGTGACGAAGCTGGTTAGAAGCATAGATTTGTCAGTGCCCACCGTTTGACGAATTACGTGGTCAATATAGTCATATGAGCTGTATTCGTCGTCGGGAATCTTTCCCTCAAAATCATTATCCACAATCTCGTTAAGCACACGAGATCCCGCGTTCTTGGGACAACCACCCATCGCAGGATAGGAGAAGTTTGACTCCAACATGAGATCATAGGGATGCTTCGGTAAAACCCCGCTAGGTCCACCAATAGTAAACTGTATGCCACCGGTGTGTCCAATGCCGAGGTCAGATTTCTCCAACTAGCAAATAAAATAGAATAAATATCCTTGAAAACTGAATGGCCGAGACAACAGAATGTTCCTATTTAGAACAAATGTAGTACATACATGACGTGTGGAGTATTCTTTTATGTTATATTTAATTTCTTATCAGAGATACTACTTACCGCATGCTCCATAAAAGCAGTCAGCAACTCCATAGCCGTGAGCTCCATTAGGCAGGTGTTTAGGTCACGGACCGTCACCATCTGACAATCGGCCTTTTTGGCAATCTCCTGGGCGTGTTTGCGCGGATCCTCCTCCAGGAAAATCGGCATGATAGCTGACCCGGAGTGGTAAATAACTTTGCTGAAGAGACCTTGCTGCACCATCGGCGAAAGCGTGAGCAAGTGGGCAATTGCCGCTCCTCCCACCTGTCCGGCAACAGTCACTCGTTCGGGATCGCCGCCGAACGACGAAATAAAGTGCTTCACAAACTGTAAAGCTAGGAAAATGTCCAAGAACCCGGCGTTGCCGGGAATCTCATCCGTCTTCGTGGATAGAAATCCAAAAGGTCCGAGACGGTACTGCGGCGTCACTAACACAATGTCCTTCTCCAGAAGATAGTCCGGCGGAGCCTCCGAGTTGCTTCCTTCGTACAAGTACTCTCCGTGGATGTACACCAGAACAGGGTATCGTCCAGTCACATTCGGCGTGGTAATGGTCATTGTCAAGCAATCCTCCACATCCAGAACATCGTCAAGCTTGCGCAAACTGTCCATGGATACCACCGAGGGGCAGCCAATCTTCTCCGCCGTGGCGTCCATCACATCCTCCCATGGTTCGATGGGACGTGGAGGCTATAATGAAAACAAAAACGTTAATCATTCAACAAAATATATGGCTGACATCTAATTTACATGTATCATGTATTGTATGTACCAAAAAAAAAAAATTCAAATAAAACTATTACACAATCCAGTTTGAATATATAATCAATATTATCATAACATTGTTTATTAGTCCATACAAAAAAAATTAAGAACAACCTGTAGCACACTTATGGTATTATAAACGACCAAATTGTCTCTGTCGTTTTATTTTTGTTATGATTACATAAAAAAATTATAATCTAATATTAATCATAGCTTTCTCCACAACTGCCCCCAAATTTCGTGGGGCTTAGGTTCAGAATCAGATATTTTAGCCCCCGGATTCCATATCCTCGATAGTATAGTGGTTAGTATCCCCGCCTGTCACGCGGGAGACCGGGGTTCAATTCCCCGTCGGGGAGGTCAAACTTTTTTTTTTAATTATCGTATAAGAATTTCAGAATTAATATTAGCGCTTAAATATTGCCTTTAGGAAAATTTACATAATTTTGAAAGTTTTTTGCGGTAGGAGAAAACGAAGCTCCAATGAAGTTAAACATTTCTATTCGAATTTCTTGGCAATCGGTTTCGCGAAACTCATGCCGTTTTTGGCCAACAAAATTTATGACTAAATACATCTTTAATTTGTTTTATCAACTTAGAAACAAAAACCTTTAAGTCTTGACAACTTGATTAACTGTCCAACACTGCCCATTTCTTTAGTTTTAGAAACGAATAATTTATTTGGATGTATGTATACCTTAAATCGATGCTCTCCTGTCGGTGGTTCTGCATATCTGACATCAACGAACTGCAACACTTCGCGCTTTGCCCAGGCCGTTTCCACAATTTTTCCCTGGATCGATCCCAGCTTGTTTAATTCAATAATTGTGTCTTTCTCCTCATCGTATTGCTTGCCCCGAACCCGAGACTCTGCCTCATTGCGAAGGATCAAAAGCAGGAAAACCACTAAACACCTGAGTTGCATTATTTTAATCCGCGGATGTAACACTCTGGATGGCGCTCGGAACGCAACTGATCTGGGTCTAGCTGGTGCCAATAGACTATAGTCCGCTCTGACCCAAAGTTTCACCCTAAGATTGACCGAAATAGCCAAAAGAAGAGTTGGCAAACGGAAACTCACTAAAACAAAATGCGAAATGAACTGCAAATGATGCGGCGTCCCAATGGCTCGAGCCATAGATTTATGCAAATAACTAACTTAAAAAAAAATCGAATGAATTTAAAATAACTTTTATAACATAGAAGATTAGTCCAATAAAAGTTAGGTAAATTTCATTGATAATCGCAAAATATATAAATATCTAAAGAATTCTGTGCAGCTTCCATGACATGCACATGTCCTTTTCTTGTTGATTCGATTTACATTATTATTATATTAAAAAATTGTATTCTATTAACTTAAATGGTGGAACATTTCTTTCTGTGCAAGAACTAATTTTTGTGCTCTGGTTTTGGCTCATAAGTTGGAATGCAAGTAAAAGGGAAATTTAAAGAGCTGCCGCGACAGCTCGAACTTGATTTAGCCAGTCAGTCATTAGTTGGTCAGATTAATGCGAATATTTGTCGGCAAACATGGGGTATTGGCCATTAACTCAGTTTGTCTTTCTCACGGACTACGACGATGATGACGATGGGACGATGCGACGATGAAAGTGCGGGTACCGCCAGGGTAAAATTAATTTTTTTAAATAGCTGCGGGCATTGATTTAAATTTTAAATTTTACCTAATTGATTCTGCAAATTCTCCTCGCTACTGGTATTCCAATCTAATGCCGAATTATCCATCATCGCGCGCTGGGGGAGAAAGCATTTGTGATGCTTCGGTGCCAAAAGAGATCAACGACTTCTTCACCCAGTCGCACGATAGACTCTATTTAAGGCCAAAACCAAATTTTGGGAAACCCCAAAAAATAGGAAGTCTGAATACGATGAATACAAAACATTTCCCGTTGAATTTTAAAATTCACGTGAACGCCTTACGGCAAATAATAAATGTTTTTAGAGGATATGGATTTTAGAGGATTATTTTATAGAATTTCAAATTCATGTCGGCCTTCTTCATAGCGGGCTTTCATCTAAAAATTAATTAATATAAGAAAAAATGAGCTGTCACGCTTAATTTGAGCTTTTTTATGTTCCCTAATGAATAATTATGGAAATTTGCCATGGCGTTTAAATTCATTCGTTCTCTAGTGACTGAATTGACTCACAATTTATGAAGTGGATTAAGAGGCTTTTGGCTTACCATTGGAAAAAGTAATAAATAAATAATAATAAAAACGTATACACGTATAAAGTTAAAGAAAAATTTTCATTCTAATATCCAGCAATATAGAATTCAATGTTGGAAAGCTTGGCTTAATAAATGGAAACCAGGCCAAAGGCAGTTGACCATAATGGTCACTTTTAGAACAGTTTTTAGTTAATATTTCATCTATTTTGCAAAGAATTTAAAAACAAGATACCATTTATTAATCAGGCCACCATTTCCTGTCGATCTGCATTGAAATATTGTTAAGATCGAAACATTCAATTTTAGATTAATTTCAAAAATCATTTCTTTCAAAATCGACATTGTCCCAAATTGATGCTTTTGTGACACTCTTTTGCAAATATTTCATACATTTTGCATCGGATTTGGAAAAGGAATACCATTTATAAATCAGGACTTATTTCCCTCTCAATCTGCATCAAAAGATTGAAGAAGTAGAACAATCGACTTTTCATCGATTTTTTGAAAAAATCATGATGTTACCCCTTTCAAAATTTGCGAAAATCGGCATTGTCCCAAATTGATGTTTTAGTGACACTCTTTTGCAAATATTTCATACATTTTGCATCGGATTTGGAAAAGGAATACCATTTATAAATCAGGACTTAATTCCCTCTCAATCTGCATCAAAAGATTGAAGAAGTAGAACAATCGACTTTTCATCGATTTTTTGAAAAAATCATGATGTTACCCCTTTCAAAATTTGCGAAAATCGGCATTGTCCCAAATTGATGCTTTTGTGATACTCTTTTGCAAATATTTCATACATTTTTCATCGGATTTGGAAAAGGAATACCATTTATAAATCAGAACTTCATTCCTTCTCAATCCGCATCAAAAATTGGAAGAGTATTTGGCCAGATTTTGTTTGGGAATGAGTACTAGAAGATGTAAGATCGGTCATGTTATGGATGTTATGGATCCCTGAAATTAATCCACAATCTTTCGCCCCAGTTTCCCCCATATTTCAGCTGTTTACTTTCATTATTTTCACAATTTGACAGCGCACCATGTTGTTTGAAACGAAATTAGAGAACACAAATGCTATGTATTTTGATCTTTTATAATTTTAATGATTTATGATGCATATGGTAATAATAAATATTCAGTATACGTAAAATAGATGTTTTGTTTTTACTGTTTTTGCGTGCGTGTTGACTTCCTGGCAATAAAGACAAGGTTCTGGCCTCGGGCCTCGTGGGCAGCTCTTTCACCATTTTCCGACTCAGTATCATCGTTATCCGTATCCTCATCCTCGTTTTCAGAGGATGACTGAGGCTCCTTGCTGGCTGCTCGGAGGGCCGCCTCTAGTTCATAGTACTCCTCATTGACGAGGCTGTAACCATGCTTAGTTTCTTCCACAGCGATGCGGTATTCATCTAGGTAGTTTTCGCCGAAGGTGACAGTGCGACCAATACGCATGTAGGGGCCAGTCTCATCGCTCATTGACGGCCAGGTGGGAACACCTGGTGCTTTGGGGACTCCCGTTGCTGCAAAAGACGTCCATAGAGCCACCATGCGTCGTGCCACCTTAATGTCCCGATGCGAATTCAAGGCCAAGAACCTGGGCCAAGGGAACAGGTACAAGTTGTCGTCCGTCAGCGAGACGCCCATGTCGAAGGGCACGAAGCTGGCCTCATTATCACTGGTGGCATACCTGTTCTGGTCGCCCTCGTAATCAAAGCTGTACAAGTATGTACTGTTGGGTAGCTTCTTGGCATTAGCCTGCATAACTAGCAGCACAGGATTCTTCAAGGAAATTGTGCTGCACAGCTTTAAGATGAAAGGACATTTAAAAATACATATGGAAACAATACTTTTGTGGTACTTACATCGATGAGTCCCGGCGTAAGCCGCTTAAAGCTGCCATTCTTGACATCGATCTGCGTGAAAATCTCTTCTCCGGCAAACTCTTTCCATGACCCGGTGGGATCCGCTCCGTTGGCCTGTTCAATGATAGCATCAATGTACTGCTGTCCTGACATCTGATCGTCCATAATCGTTTCGTTGAAGATGTCAGCAAAGATGTCTGCAAATAAAATTAATTTATACATTTATATTCAACGAAATAAGTTCAAAACATACCCCTCATCATAAAAGTGCCACCGTGTTTCACACTGCCACCCATTGTGGGATAAGCCTGGAACTTTTCGGCGGCCAAAAGACGACCCGGATGTTCTGGCAGCACTCCGGAGGGGCCGCCAATGACCAACTGGACTCCCCCGTATGCGCCACCAGACAACGAGGGCTGATCTTCGCCATGGACACTGAAGGCGGCCAGCAGCATGGTTGAATTAAGGCGGCTCAGGCACTTGTTAAGCTGGTCCACCTTGCTGAGCTGTTTGCAGCCGGCAATACGTCCAATAGCTTTGGTGGCGCCCAGAGGCGAATCAGTGATGAAGGCTGGCGACAAAGCAGTGCCAGACTGGTAGATCACGCGGTGGAAAAGTCCGCGCGGTACAGCTGGACTCAAGGTGAGAACGTTAACTAAAGCCGCTCCGCCCACTTGTCCAAAGAGCGTTACACGGTTCGGATCTCCTCCAAATGAGGCAATGTGCTTCTGAATCCACTTAAGTGCCAAAATGATGTCGGTCACCGCTGCGTTGCCGGGCATGTCTTCGGATAGCGTCGACAGGAAACCAAAGGGTCCTAGACGGTAACGCACTGAAACCAGGACCACATCCTCCTCCAGTAAGTAGCCAGGAGCCGCCTCCACCGAATCGCCATCATAAAAGAAGTCACCATGAATGTAAACCATGACAGGTTGGGACTGGCCCTCCATCTAAAAAGGACACTCAGCTTAATTAGGAATGCTATTTAGAGCGGCAAGTCAAAAGTCTTGGGACAAGCTATGGACATCTTATAGCTCAATGTGAGATTGTGTTTAACTTACTGCCTTAGTGTTAATCGTGAGTCGCAGACAATCCTCTACATCATAGCCGTCCTCTTCCAGCTTAGAGAACAGCAGCATATCCTGTATGGAAGGACATCCCGCATGAGGACGGTGTGCGGGTAAGGCACCCCTCCAAGCGGGTGCGGGCTCAGCTTTCTGTAAAATACATAATATTGTGGAAATGATATATTATAAATGAACTTTATTTTGATTGGATATATCCGTCAGATACATTTCAAATGACAGTAAGTTCGTATGGGAATTTGGGCACCCGGAAATCAACATCCTCGATAGTATAGTGGTTAGTATCCCCGCCTGTCACGCGGGAGACCGGGGTTCAATTCCCCGTCGGGGAGATGTTATCTTTTTTTTTGTTTATTTATGTTATGTAAATTAACGTTTTTTTTAAATTTTAATATAAAAACAAAAATGTATTATTTTACCTACATTTGTTATAATAATAATACCAATAACACACTTAGTTCTTGTTAAAGTTCTTTTTAAACATATTAAATGGCTGAAAACTGAATCTCCTAAGATATTTAATTTTTTTAAAATTAATACAAAATGTAAATAAAAAATAAATCTAATACAAAATATAAATTTAAAATAAATAAAAAAAAAGAACGTTTTCACATTCTCCCCGACGGGGAATTGAACCCCGGTCTCCCGCGTGACAGGCGGGGATACTAACCACTATACTATCGAGGACGGTGACGGACGCGCGCCACTAATCAAACAAGAATCAAACCACTACTCACCTTGAATCGGTCTGCCTTTCCGTAGGGGATGTCGAGGAATTGCTTTATCTTCTTGCCCGACCAATCGGTTGTAAGAGTGCGCCCCCTAAGCTTTCCCAGATCCGGAACCGATGTAGTGAAAACTACGGGCTCTTGGACGTTTTGCTGCTGCTTCTGTTTGTTCGGTTTCTGCTTCTGGCTCTGCATGGGCTTGTTGCGCTTGTTCTTTTGATTGCCCATGCCCTGAGCTCCAGGTCGTGGTCTCTGTTGCCTCTGCTTATTCTGGTTATTCCTTTCAGCCTCGCTGCTGGCCACAAACAGGACCAGCAGGACGATTGCTAGGAGCACTAAAACTCCAGAAAACCTCGCCATTATACCTTTATCTCCAAACGATGTGTTTCTTTTGGTTGATGGAACCGAACTGTTGGCTACAATAGATCTTAGCCTAGAAGAAAACTTTCTCGGCGGCTTCGAGTGACTCTTGACCGGCCACGGGACCTATTTCTGTTTAAATGGGGTCAAGTCAGCACTATGTTAAGAGCAACTTGATCATGGCGTCTTTTCGCGATTCCAATCAATGAATATTCAACGATAGCAATCTAAATGCGAACTTATGAGAGGTATAGCCGAAAGGCAAGACCGCCATCTGGATGGGATTAAGCTTGTCTCGAAAGTAAAAGAGTGCCCCACACAACCTGTTCTGGATGTCGTTTTCTCTCAATTATTTCAATCAGGACATAATATAGTAATCAATAATGGGGAGAGGACAGGAGGAACGCAAATAAATTCAAACTCAATCGGATTTCTTTTCATTATCAAGCATCATTTTAATCAAAAATAACATAATAGACAGTCCAATGATGAGACAAAGTGAAAGAAATGTAAACAAAAATCTTTCAAAAATCTATTTATATTCATCGGAAAATGTATTACTTTTAGATATTCGTTTACTTTCGTCATATTTTAAACCTTTCGGGGAACTCTAAGCCAGACAACGAATTCCAAACGACAATGCAATTATATATTTTTGTTACATAAACAGATTTATTAACAGGTTTTATTAGTTTAGGTATTTTGTGTTTAGAGATCCATAGAAACATTTTTTCAAATTCTGCAGAGCTATTTATAATTCATTTAGACAGACTTTGTTTTTAGCATACAGATTGGCTACAATTGCATGCATGGATTCCTGGCTCATATTTCTTGACGTGTTAATTCGTTAATTGTGTATTAATAAATACATTCAGTAGGCGTTGTATATAAATAAGTTAAAATGCATTTGACTATAACTATTTTATAAACGACTTACAACTGCATTGAAATGCCGCAATATTCAAAAGCGAACTACTCTAGTGGCCACAATATTTATTGAGGATGAGGTCCACCATCTTCGATTGTCAGAAGATACACACGCTGAGTGGGAGTGGACAGGTGATTCAGCCGATTCATTAGATATAGTACAAGCGCACAACCGATTTGGTGATGAGTGTCTCGTTGTCGTAGAAACTGGTTTGGATCGTCACGTTGCCATTTAATACTTTTGCTGGCATCATCTGCGACTCGGGAGCCGCTTCGATGGTCGACTGCCAGGTGTTGGTGGTGTTGGCTCCCACGAAGCCCATCTCGAAGAACCACTCCTCCATGATGCGGCCCTTGAAGAGCACCTTCTGGTCAAGTCGGAAGTTTTCCATCGACTCAATTGTACTAAAATTGATTTCCCGTGACACCGCCCGCATGTCCAGGATCTTCACGGGCACACGTGCCTCATGCTCCACGTCTGGCGCCGAGAAGTCCTTGTTTTCCTGCCAGATTACCTTTCCGCTGTCGGCGTCCCGCAGGATCATGTAATTTATCTGGAATCCCTTGTGGATCCGCTCACCGGCACTCTGGTCATCGGAGCCCATGGTAGTTAGTAGAATCTAGATGTCGGTCAATCCGAAACACAACCAGCTGAAATTGCCCACGCTTCAGTGTGTATTTTGGGCAAAAAATCAATTATGTTTATTTTTAATCCTACGGCACGCCATCAGCTGTTGTTCTATCGATTCGATTGTACATTTGCTGGCTCTGATTAATTATGTTATCGAACCAGTTATTTTTAAGCGGCCGATAATGATAGAGAATTTCGTTTATAATTCACTCATATTAAGAATTGAATCAAATTAATTGATATATAGATATACGACTTTTTCTTAGTTTCTGCTTATAAACACATTAAATTAAAAAAAAGAACCTGTTATCGAAATTGGGGTGTTGGAAAATGCGCGAAGAACCTCATCATTTTCCATCTCTAATTCCCCAAAAGAAAACATTCCGAAAAAAACACAAAAACAGCTTTAAGCTATGATTATCTATGGCGTCTATATAGTCAGCAAATCGGGTGGCCTTATTTTCAACCTGGACAATAATGTGCCTCGCATAGAGCACGAAAAAACCTTCACATACCCACTGGACTTGGTGCTAGACTATGATTCCAAAAAGGTCTCAGTGTCGTTTAACAGAAAGGATGGAATAAATGGTAGGTGTACTTAATAGAATAATACAAATATGTAAACATCGTTTTTTCTTTTAGTTGGCCACGTCTTGGTGGCTGTCAACGGCATAGCCGTCAATGGAGTCACCATGGATGACGGAAGAGACGTAAAAACGACCCTTGAGGCGGCGGAAAACTATCCGATCAATCTGAAGTTCAGTCGGCCAAAGATGACCACCAACGAGAAGATCTTCCTAGCCAGCATGTTCTACCCGCTCTTTGCCATCGCGAGCCAACTCAGTCCGGAGCCCCGTAGCTCCGGGATCGAGCTGCTTGAAGCGGACACCTTCACGCTGCACTGTTTCCAGACGCTCACCGGCATCAAGTTTATTGTGATTTCAGAGACGGGCCTCAATGGCATCGACCTGCTTTTGCGCAAGGTGTACGAGCTATACTCTGACTACGTCCTCAAGAATCCCTTCTACTCCCTGGAAATGCCCATCCGGTGCGAGCTCTTTGACAACAAGCTGCAAGAGCTACTCGCCCAGGTGGAGAAGACGGGCATTAGCAACATTGATAAATAAACGTTATTTTTAAATCTGTTATATTATCGTCTTGTCAATTGGGAATCAATAAGGAAAGATTATAATCCAATACCCCTCCATTTCAAAAACAATTGAGAACAAAATGTACAACATTCAATCTCCAATATTACTTTTTTTTCAATAGCTTTTTATACTCTTACTTTGCGTTTATTCATTCAGCCATCTTAAAATAGTTTGTATTTTATACATAATCATATAAAAATAGTACTTTGTTTAGCATTAAATTTAATTTACACTTTCAGCGCATAATCTAGATAACACCCTAACCGAAAACAATATATTGCATGGCCTATGTAAAAGCTTTGTGATCCATGCTCGAGGATAATATAACCAAATAACCAACAAACTCAGTACGTGCTAGGGTGTAGGCAATATACACGTATGTATCAAGTTATATAATATACTTGTAGTTCTTGGACAAAATATGACTCCAAAAATAGATTGCAATTGCGTTAAACATTTAAAAATTAAGCAACAATTTCCATGATACCTACTTAACGACTAAAAAATGTATCAAAAAGGGTCAAGGCATAACAATTAAGTAAGTATAAGTTTTTTATCTTCATATTTCTTCTCTGTATAGCACTTGGTGGGGGTACAGCAAGAAAGGCCTGTATATGTGTGTGAAGGTTTATTGCAAACTGCGCTATTGCACCAAATATTTATCCATTTAGTATCCAGTCTCTGGTTCCTGCTTCAGAGTCATGCGACAAGGCTCTAAAATGGAATTAATTGAAGTTAGAAGTGAGATTTTCGTAAATTCTTATCAAAACTAACCCATTCCATAGCCAGCAGGTGCGGGAAGCAGCTCTGATGCCCGGATCTTGAGCGGGGTGCGCCGCAGCAGCTCCTCGGCACTACTGCCCTCGCTGCGGTTGTACTCGTTAAGGGTAATGTCGGCGGGATTGCGCAGACCCAGGCCGTTTCCACCGGTGGCCACATCGACCGGCGACGCAGCTGCTCTTTGGTAGGGATGCATACGTTGGGGACTGTGCTGTGACGCAGCCACTCCCGGCCGATTGCCGTTGTAATGCTTGACCGTGACGTCCAAGTAGGAGCTGTCTTGCTGCTGTTGCAGGTGCGATACATGTTGCTGCTGCTGGGGCTGTTGTGACTTGGGACTGTTCAGGGGAGGCGAAATAGAGGCGGGCGCCACTGCAATGGGCGTGGCGGAAGAGTTGGAAGCTGCAGCCGCGGCAGCCGCCGTGGTGGCGGCATAAGCCCGGAACGATTCCTCAGCGCTATTCGCCTCGATCAGGGCTTGGATCTGTTGCACCTCCAGGTCCAGCGCATGGGAACCGGATCCACCGCCCGAGGCCAGTGTGTCCATCGAGGAGTTAACTTGGCCATTGTTGTCCATGCTTCCAGAGTGGTGGGTGGGACTCTGGAAATCATTGGACTGATTGGGCGGCGACAAGGGAAGAGGATTGTCCGCCAACTCTCCTGGAATTCCAATTTTAAATTGTATTAAAATAAAGAATCTAAAAGATTTAGCTTGAAGCTTACCTCCCAAGAGCATTTCCTGCAAGAGAGAGTCGATGTGGGCTACGCCAAAGATCTTGGCAAACTGGATCTGCTCGATCATTTGCCAGGTGATGGACTGCAACACCGGCAGGATGAGCAGGATCTCACCGAAACGACCGCGTGACTCGTATTGCCGATCGGATATGTAGTCTTCGAGATTATTGAGTATTTGGTGCCGTAGCGATTTGATGCGATGTGGCTCATTCAAGCCCTTGGCGTCTAAAGATGGTTAAGAAATAAGATTAATTAATAAATAAAAGTTTCATTATAAAACTCTGAGGGAAACCTACTGGGATCGAAGAAGACTAAAGCCTTAATGCAGGCGAATTCGGTATCGTCGATGCCCACATCCTTCATCACAACTACTAATTCATCAATGATGCGGGCTCCTATCCTAGAGATGTCCAGATTGGGGGACACAAGGGGATCTAAACGATAAAAATATTAAATTTCTGGAAAGGATTCACTAAAGAAAGACAAACCTGGACAGTGTCTGGTAATCACACAGTTGTTGCTCAGCAGGAGGACATCCTTGAGGTGCATCGAACGACGCGACAGGCCCAGCAGCAGGTGCTCGCCTGCATGGGCGCGGAGCAGGGCCACCTGGTCGTCCAGCTGGAGCTCGTTAAAGGCTGGAATCTGCTTGGCCCACTCCACCAGCGTCAGCAGCTGTTGCTTCATGGACTCGCAGACATCGTTGATGCTGGCGAACTGCTTTGTGGTGAGATCCTCGTTGATGTTCGGTTCCATGGCGGCACCCGCCTTCGACTGACGCGACTCGTTCTCCGCCTTGACAAGCGAAATAACGGACAGTCCGTTGCCCGGATCCGGATCGTCATTGGAGGTTCGCCGACAGCTTATGCGGTCGCGTTCATTCTGAACCGCCTCCTTCTTCATGCCTGCCTTGAAACACTTCCTGAGGCGGCAATAGCGGCACTGATTCCGCTTATCCTTGTCCACCACGCAGTTCCGCGAAAATCTTTAAAGAAAATATTGAATTAGTAAGAAAAAGGAGTTTAAAATTTGGTTCCTTATTGATCGATCACTAACCTGCAGGTATATTGGTGATTTTTTCGTACGCTCCGCCTGAAGAATCCTTTGCAGCCATCGCAGCTGGACGCTCCGTAATGCTTCCCTGTGGCCCGATCTCCGCAAATCGCGCACACGGTCGGGGATTGTTGCTGCTGCTGCAACTGTTGTTGCTGCAACAACTGACTGTTGCTGCTGCTGTTGGCACTGAGGTTGTTGTTGGGGGAGAACATGCTGTTGTTGTTGTTGCTGCCACTGCTGGCACTTCCGCCTCCTACGCTGCCGGCATTGCCATTTCCGTTTCCGTTTCCGCTTCCCGACCCGTTACACAGAGCGAAATTCTCGCTGCTCTGGTTGCTGCTGTTGCTCAGCCCGAGACCCACGCCGTTGGGGCTGAGGGCATGGCCGATGGGACTGTGGGGCTGCGAGGCGGCAGGATAACCAGCGGCCAAAGCATCGGCATGCATTATGTGACTCTCTGATTCTAAAATAGAATTAAGAAAACCAAAAATTAAACCTGCTTTCTATGCTTGTAAAACCTCTTAAATCTCCAAAAATAAGTTTATCAAAACATAAAGTCACCGTTACGATTCACAAAAATCGCAAAACACCATTAGAATTCGAAAAGTAATGCAAATTTTAAGCTTGTCATGCTTAGATCAACAGTTTTGCGGCCTCAGGGTGTGCCCAGCACTGTGAGGGTTTTAGAAGCACCAGGCGCCCACATGAATTCCTCGCAACGGTTTGACATGCACTGGACACGCAAACCAAAGTGCATTGGCAATTAATATCTCACATACGCACCGATGTACACACACATATCAGCGCACACAAATGAAGTTTCTTAAGCTGTGTGCTGTAAAAATGGTAAAATGGCAACAAAAAAATCGCGCAATAGTAATAACAGCAAATAAAGTTTTTAAAAAAACAAACGACAGACCGTCGCTTGAGGCCGTGTGGCTGGCGCTGCTATCACGTCGGCGGCGTCGGCGTCGTCCCGGTGTTGCTGCCTCTGCCACCGTCGTAGCCATTGTTGCTGCATCCCGCCCACCGCCCACTTTGCCACGCAGAAGAATGCCGTCTTCGGCGACCCGATCGCGACTAGAAATTTTAACTCTACCGGACTTGCGCACCATTTTAATGCAACTGATTAATGAAAAACGCGGCGACACGAAACTTTTC
Organism: Drosophila vallismaia; assembly: GCA_035047325.1. Taxonomy (NCBI): domain Eukaryota; kingdom Metazoa; phylum Arthropoda; class Insecta; order Diptera; family Drosophilidae; genus Drosophila; species Drosophila vallismaia. The sequence goes on along the minus strand of JAWNPU010000090.1, from coordinate 17,553,880 downwards.
AGCGACCCACTGGAGCGGCCGACGTCGCTGCCCCCAGCACATCGTATGTTGTCTCTTTTCCTGCGACCTGCGACAGTGTGCGTTAATCGACGCTTAAATCAATTCAACTGTGTTTGCATACAACTTCTCTACCCAGAGAGTGGTAGAGAGAGACAGCCCAAAACCAGACTTGGAGCTCTCACGCACACATAGCCAGCCAGCCAGCCAGCCAGCATTGGGGATTGAAATTCATTTGGGATCCAACAACAACTGCGACGAATAAACAAATAAATAAAATGTGGAGAAAAAAAGCCGGCTTTAATTTGGACATCGTTATGGGGGTATACATGTATGTCCATATGTATGAGTGGGGAAATAATAATAAAAAAAGATCAGCTGGGGAGACGGAGAAAGAGAAAGAGAGAAACTAGAAATACTACTAGAAATACTAGTAAAAAGCAGAAGAAGCAGAAGCTGTTACTTTTAATAAAAAACAATCAAAACGTTACACAGTGGATAATTTCTGTAAACTTGATTATTTCAAGTAAAATGTGAATACCCGCTTTATTCCAGCCTAGTGTAGAGTTCATTTTGAATTTTAATTGACTCTTCAACGATCTCAAATTAACACGTTTGTTTATAGATTCTCCGACTATTAATCATCGCTGTGGCACCACTTCAACAGACACCGTAGACACCTGAAATTCAAATCAAGCGAATCCTAATACAGGGTTCATAAAGAGCGTCTCAGGTGTTTCTATGAGCTGTTCTATCTGTATTTCTTCGTTTTATTTTCTAAAATTATACTAGTCTGTTATAATTTCGCACAAAAAACTTTCTCGTCGTTATCGGCGGTCTCATTCGCACCTTGGGCCGTCTCGCTTGCTCCCTCGCCGGGTGGTAAAACAGGCCCCGGTATAAGTTTTTTTCTATTTCAGCCAAGTCATCGTTAGAGCTCACTTTTTTACGCCTGGTCATCGTTAGTATGGCAAAATGTTGTTCCTATTTTTAATGCCTGCGCTGAAGTGGGCAAATCGTAATCTGAGATTAGGAAATATCGGATTCTCAATTCGCTCAAAATATTTGGCGGATTTTGTTGTGCGATGTGCCGCGAATGCTTTATGATTGTTGATAAAATACAAGAGCAAAATAGCAATCAACAAATATACATATGTATGAATGTGTATTTCAAGTTTACGATGTGTCCTGATAAGCACGACAAGTGTAGCACCTGAGAATCCCCCAGAGACCATAAAAAACTTATGTGTAGAGTGCAGAGTATGTACTTTCCTTTTTACATAGGCGTGAATATTTTTATCGTCTATGTATTTTCCACTCAATTTGGTTAATTAATTCGTAGAACACTAAAGCTCCGGTCAGCGGGCGACGAGCCCCCAAAAACCCCCCAAAAGTATAAATAAATAGATCTATGGAGCGTGTAGCCTCCGTGAGAGACTCAAATATTTGTCGTTTCGGCGTTAATTTTTATGTTGCTAGATTTAGTTGGATACTTAACGTGGTGTAGTTTACTTTTATTTAATTTATTAAAACCAAAAGCAGATCTATGAAAAATAATCTGCATTAAAACGTTACAAAATAATTTAGTTAAATTGTCAAACTGATAAAAGAAGATTAATATCTCTACAAAAGAATACAAAATATTATATATCTCTTATGTAGAGTATAAAAATTCTCTCTAAAAATATATACCATATATCTATGTAGCTTACCATATACCATCCAAATAGAACTACGCAAAATTTGTATTTATTTTTAGATACAATGTTTTTGTTTACCGAACACTGAATATTAACAAATGTTATTATATAATATCAAACGAGAGATGCTTTAGCAAAGTTGGCTTTAATGGACAATATTTTGTGTGTTATGAACCGCGAAAAATCAAATATGAATCTAAATCATAATACCCGAATAATGTGCCTGACGTGTTCGATTTTTGCAAGCTATTAGTCAACCATTAGTCACAAAGAAAACAAGGGACAATGATAAGAGTACACGCTGAGTTTTATGATTATTGAACGTGTTTTATTGAATAAAACAGAACTACATACTCTCTTTTAAAGAAAACGATCTACATTACAAGATAAAAATATATTTTTATTCATTTCCAGTCATTCAAGATCGTCCTTAAAAATTGAGTAAGATTGTTGTTCCTACTGTAATACACCTTAATGGGGTCGGTTTAAAAATAGCCATGATTATAGTTAATCAATGTTATAAAACGATTTAGCTCGGACTTGGATTAAGGAAGTCTCAGCGAAATCTGGAAAATCTTGAATTCCATTACACGGGCGATATTCATATGATCGAAAATAGAAAATAGCAATTTAACAAAGACCTTAATTGTTGTTTTGTTTCAGCGACAACGCGAACGCGAACGCGATCGCGAACGACTAACATTAGCCCACATAAGTGTGTAATTTAGAATCCCCGCAACTCCATCTAAACCCCCCACCCGCCCACACATTTACAACCCCCCAATCGGGTTTTTTATATAGACTCTTATCGTCGTCGCAGCGCCGCGGCAGAGACTCAATAACGTGCCTAATGGCAGCGCCAGCGGAGCTTCCAACCGCCACTGATAGCACACACGGCGTATACTCAATTTTTTGAATCGGATCGGTTCGGATCGGCAAAGGAAAGAAAAAAAAAACACTCGAAACCGAAACTGAAACCGAAACTGAATCCGAATCAAAAACTCATACTGGCGACAAAGGCAATTAGCCAAATAAAATGTGAATCAGAAGATATCAGTTCAACTCTCATTAGAATTGCCACTCCTATAAAAATTTATATGTTCTCGAGTACCGTGTGAGTACAGACATTCTTGGGTATATCCAAAAGTAGTACGAGAAGGGTTGTTACGGTTGTTTCTATCATAATTTCAATGTATTTTTATATAACTTTGAAATTAATATAGAATTTCGTCAAGGAGAAAAATCAATCTGCTCAAGGTATTACTTTCAACCTGGAACCTAGAAGAATCAACCTAAAAAACATCACATTCTTGGGTATATGCAATAGTAGTACGAAAAAGGGAGTTTAAATTTGAAATAAAACTTCTTCAAGGATAAAAATCAATCTTTTATCAGTTAATAGTTTACGAAAATTTGACAATTCAAAGAACCTCGAGTATCTCTGTCAACCTATGACCTAGAAGAATCAACCTAAAAAACATCACATTACTGTCCAAGTCAGACGAAAATATGGTTTCAGAAATTCAAGTCAGAGATCAAACTCAATAAAGATGCGTACGCTGCAGAATAAATATTATAATTGCCAGGTAGAAATCGTTATGAGGAGATCTGGGTATATAGAATATATTATATAATATTATCAGCGATATGCGCAGCTGCATGCACCCACGCCCAGAAGTGATGCAACTGCGAAGGTTGTTTGCTGCAACCCTTCAATAAAATCAATGGGGTTGCAATAGTTCCTTGAACTTGTAAGATTTTAGTTTATTACAGGGTCTAATTGCATCTGTAATTCCCGTTCCCGAGAACTGGACGTAGGATAGTCAAATCTTGTGCGCCTCCTGCAATTTAAGGTAATGACTTTGACCCGGCTTTGACATTCCCGTTCCCGTACTGCAATTAACATCTATATTTTACCAGCCCAGTGACTGACTAGTCAGCAAACAATCCACAATAAATATCGATTTATGGGCTTTACCAAACAACCGAAAACCCAGCCTTGGCATTGCATCATCTGTGGGAAATCAAACGGGAAAATCTAGAGTCTCCGTTTGGACAGAGCAAACACTTGTGGGTGGAAATCTCTATGAAATCACTGCAAAAATACTAACCCGACATCAATCAGACCACGAGCAAACATTGAGCTCATCGCCGGGGTCTTCGCGGTGATCTTTATAGGATAGGATGCAGTTGGCACCCCACCGCGAACTTTGGGTGGCCTCGTCATCATCAGACTCCCCCCAGCGGATGTTTGCTTTTGGCATTAGAAATTGTCAACTTTCGATTTGTGTGAAAATTTCCATTTATATAAGACAGACAGCTTGACTTTTAAGGGCTTCAAAATTGTTCATAAGAAGGAAGATAAAACCGAAAATAATAAAATATTATAATGTCTAAAAAAAGACTTTTAAATATTTAAGTTTTTTTTTCCCCAGGGAACTAAAGGAGTTTGTACTATGTGGGAAAGTCTTTAGATATTTCTAACCTATGATCATTTATCAAGTAAATACGATTATTAGCAAGCTGTTGAGGTTTTTCCGGCTAACCGAATACGATCATTGTTCCAAGTTGGGCTAGGTTAGGTCACTAAGTAGCCCAATCGAAGCTGTACTGATCTCGGATAGCTTTCCGTCGTTTTGGGACTCTCCCTGCTGACTTGATCCAATTAAAAACGACAGCGTCTGGTAGGTAAGATTCAACTTTTTTTATTGGCATTATCATTATTTTTATGACTTATAATTGCACTCATATTGTCTATAATTAAAATACTAAAAACGTCTCAATTAAATTGTTATTAACGGAAAGGCAAAGCGGCAAGCACAACACGGACCAATCATATAGCAAAAAGCCCAATAAAACTATCGGGTATCCGAGTATTTGTAGTTGTAGAGCTCTACGAGTCGAGTACTCCATCCATACATCCATCCATCTGATGCTTTAAGTAAAGCTTCTCGCTTTATACTTAGAATCGAGTCAAGTGTAATTTCCATTAACTATGTTTGTTATGGTCACTGTGTCCGTCTGGCCTCTTAATTGGGCGCTAACGTGTTTCAGATACATTTGTATCTCCAAACAGTGGCAGCCGCCACTGCCGCCGCCAGTAATTAAAAGCAATCCTCTCCTTGAACCAAGTATCACGACATTTAGAACTCGACTGCGGCGTCAAGCACTCGTTTTTTTTTAATCTAAATTCATTTGAAGCTCAGCTTGAATGGAAACTTCTTTTGATTCAATAGGTTCGCTGTTGTATGTATCTATAAGCAGATATAGATACCGATATCTTTTTTATGCATTTCTATTGCTTACTAATTAGCGGGTGTGCTAATAGGCCCTTTTTTCAGGCGAAATTTGCGAAACTTGCGAACTGCAAGTCACAATGACTTGGCGAGTGATTAGAAAAAACCCCAAACGAAGACTTAATGAGCATCGGATTAAAACTGGATAGGTTTTCGATAGGTTTTGTCAAGGATTCAAGGATAGAAACATTCCCAATCCACTCTCCGTAGTGTTTTCTAAACACCTTCTCATTATACCACAAGTAGCAGCCTTATCTTGCGATTTTCGGCTTTCTCAAGTATCTGGACACTCAGACTCGATTTTTCCCAGCTATTTTGACAAACCTTATCGGCTACTGTGTGTGGGTCTCTAATTATGAGTGTACATCTCGAGTGGAGTGGCCAGTTTAATTTGCTTCATGGATCGCAGAAGCGAATAGTACGTGTGTACCTCTGAAGATATGCATAGAGTATGGCCAGTATTTCCGGTTAGATCACTAACATCGGAGAACTAGTGATTAGTTCAATGAGGTAGCTGAATAATTGCAAGAAATTAACTACAAATAGCACATGTAAGTAGTTAAACTTGAGTTCCTATAATCCCCCTTGATGAGTCTAAATCGAGGGCCTGTACGACTACTTCAGTTGTAAAGGTATCAATATTGGTATCAAGATTGTGCGGAAAGTGACCGAATGGTGGCTAATAATTAACTAAGCCACTCGGTTGTAAAAATAATCACATACATTTCAAAAAAAAAAAATACAAAACATACAAATAAATAAATTATTTCGGCTGACTGACTTCGATTAGGATGAGGTTTGTTCTCAAAGCTTAATAATCTCTCAAAAATGAAATAACAAAAACATATATTTAAGTGTTTCTAATCTTTAGTAAAAGTTCTCTATAGATGTCATTATAATCATAAACATTTGTTTCATTTGTACTGACTTTCGATGAGATTTATAATTTGTTTTTAAAAAAGTGTTAAAAGTAGAGAAATATATACAAAGAATTAATATCTTAAGCTCATAATTCGAGTTTACTTTTGACTTTTTTTGGTCTATTTGGTTCTTGGTTGGTGATGGAATCTTATCGCTTCAGATGCATAATGGCAGAGAGGCTGATAAGCATTGCAATAAAATTGTTTTTATTGCCCCCGGTCATATCTGATAAAGTGTCCAGGGTGCCACGATAAACCCACCACCCACCACCCACAGAGCAGGCCTAGCACATACCATACATGAAAGCCCTATCTATAGCCAGATATAGCCAGAGATAAAACCCACATCGGGCGGTGGGGATGGGGCAACAAGTTACAGTGGGCTTTGCCACATAATGAGCAGGGATCTGAATAAATCGCCTGATTTTTGGAAACGAATTGATTTCGATGTTGTCATGAGCACAATTATAAGTATCTTATCAGAAGCGTTCGAGTCTGGGAACGAAGCACATTGGTCAGATGGCCTGTTTGGTCAGATGTTGCCAAAAAATCATAAGGATAAAAAAGGATTATAGATTGAAACTAGAAATGGAGCTGTAATAATCATTTTTATTAATCAATCGAATCTGTGGCAGAAAGAAAGCTCTACTAAGCATGACTTGAAGGAATTCAAGAGCGGAAATGAATAAAGTTTAAACGGTGTCCGATTTTCGGGTATTTCCTTTGGGAATCCCACCCACTCACCCATAATATGCAGCAGATTCTCCTCCAGGAGGAAGGCATCATCGTAGCTGGAATTTGTCAGATTCTCCGTTTTCATATTTAACAAACTGGGCAACATTGAGGCATACATTTAGACTGAGGTAATCTGTGCTGATAATTAACGTTTTGAATATGAATTTCAACCGATTCGGTTGGCTGCGAGTGTACTCTGTTGATTGGGGGAGAGACTAGTTCCTAGGGTCTAGTTCCTGGCGCGTAATAATGAAGATGGCCGACGTGGGCTTTGTAAATATTTGGAAGTCCTTCACACTCTTTTGCAAATTGACTTTTTCACAAACGGTTGTTGCTTTTGTCGCTGTTGCTGTTGCTGTTGCTGCTGTTTGTGTTGTTGGTGCACATTTTTTTTTTTATAATTCCCGCTGGTTTGTTGCTTTTTTTTCCCAGCCAAGCCAGCTAAGGTGAGGGGCCAGAGACACACTTAAGTAAAGTTAAATATTTGCACAAATTAAAACCGAAAATAGCTGAAGCGATGAAAGTTAAGAAGCGAGAGAAAAACACTGCGAGCGCACTAAGCCCACTAAGAAACCGAAATTCCGAAATGAAACCAAACCGTCGATTCGATTCGATTCGATATAAATTTACATATGCGAGGGGTATGCCTCGTCGCGTTGCATAAATAAATAATGCAAAAACGTTCTGTGCGAATTCAAGCGGCAGGTTGACGTTGACAATCGACAAAAGTATATATCACAGTACAAGCTGTACAAGTATTTTGGCGAATCCTTTATTGGCCAATGTCAATGTTAGTTAGTGGAAAGCCGGCTTTAGATTTAGATTTTGTTAAGAAGGGTGAGCCTGCGGTGTCTGTATTATTACCGCCTAGTGCAAAACACTGACTAAACCTCAAATAATGTTCTCAACACGTACTAACTGTCTTAATATTATTTGTTGTAGATATAGAAGCCGACGGCACCGACAGCCCCAACAACACCGACAACACCGACACCACCGACACCACCGACGACACGACGAAGTGGCAACGAAAGCTTTGGGGGATCGTTCGGCTTAAAGCTGACCGGGACGGGACCCGGCGATCGCGATCGCACAAACTTTAATAAATAATATTACTATAAAGGCGGCTATCGCTTTTGTTGTTGTTGCCAGTCTGATTATTATTATTATTATTATTACAGCCGATGTCGGTCTTGGCAAAAATTGTTAACAGTTCGGATCGGCTTCGATCGCTTGGATCGCTTGGATCGGGGGCATGCGCAGAAGTTTGACGCAGCAACAGCCGCTCTTATCAGTTTAGATTAAGCGGATCACAAACACACTTACTCACTCTCTAATATAAATATCTCCGTGCTTGTGTACATATAATTCAAATTGTTTAATGGCATACATACTAAACCATATCTGAGACTATACTCGTATATACTCGTATTTGTTTGGAGCTGTATATGCTTTTGAGCTTTCATCAAAGTAAATAGTTTATATGGCATATTTTTCTTCTTTTCACCAGTTAAGGAAATTACTTAGAAGGTTGGATTGTCCTATCTTGTTAAGCTCCTAAGTTTGAATAAAAATGATTCAACCAAAATATTTAATCAATCTGTAGTTTCCGATATTTCTTGAGATAGACCAGATAGACAATGGGTGAATGCGCTTCTCGACTTTCTTTCCTATTTGTAGATCACTTCACTTTCGGCGGTCTGATAGCGCCGCGGTTTCTTATCACAGAGCTGCAGCCTCGACGCCTTAGACAGACAAACAGAAAGAGAGGATAGACCCGAGAATATATAGAATGAGGCATTATAGGTCGTTGTTTTCGATGATATGGTTGGTCTCTCCACAGTTACACTGATTACTAAGCGCATTTCAAGCCGTTCAAGGAACCGGCTCCCAAGACTCTTATCAGCGATAGTCTGAAAACAGTCTGAAATCTGTTGGAAAACTCCAAAGTTTGTCTAACGATTTTCTGATATTTTATGATTCAATTGAAAGCCATTTGCTGGCCTGCCCCGCTGGCATCCGACTCCATTGATTATCTTCCTCTGGCCCGCAGCCGTGGATTGCCAATCGCAGGCGGAGCGACGTCGCCTCTTTCAATCCGATGTACTTTATACGGCGGAATTTCTGTGACGAAACGGAGCTTCCCGCCAGTTGCCAACTCATTGTGCACTTTGCTTTCTTTCCATTTCACTGCGAATGCCGCCCGATCGGCGTCATCATCGAAATCGAAACCAAGAAGGTATGATTCCGGCACATGGTATGCTTCTGCCATGCCTTAAGTTTCGATAATAACATTAGTCATTCAGCTATCGAATGTGTTGTTAAAAAACTTATCAAGCTGTCCTTTAGCATCGATAGGGTTCCGATTCTGTCGCTTCTTTCACCCTGGCATTGATGCGAAACATCATCTGGATGATCCCGCGAAATGGGGTTGAGAGATTGCATTAAGTGCAATTACAAAATATGTTTACTCTGCCTCTATATGTATGACGCATATGTTTTGGCGAGGAACCAAGACCAACCAACCAACCGATCCGCGTGAATCACATTCACAATTGTCCCCACAATCACCATCACGAATCCGAATCCGAATCCGAATTCGACTCCAGCAACTCCCCGGCTGTTGTTTTCCACCAGATACGCTTCCTGCCTGGGGTGTGGTGTGGCGATGGCGATGTAAATAATGTAATAGGAGAAAAAAAGCAACGAAAGTAAAAGAAAATATGCTTGTCATGTCGAGCCATCAGGCTGTCGCTGCTCCCGGCCACATGTGGCTGGAGACCCTGGAGGACTGCTATTTCCAGAGAATTATGAAAATTAGCCAAGCCAAAATAAGCTGCTTCTCTTCAGGCGTTTCTTCATTTTCCAGCTCAACCTCTGGCTGCTTCGTCAAGTGTGTTTTCTGCAAAAATTTATTATTTTATTTGCATACATTTTTATAGAGACACCAGAACGCGACCCCCTCTGGTATACCATGGTATACACATGTGATTTGCATGTGTGGTTCGTCATCGGCTTCATGATCATGATCATACATACAGTGTCGGCTGACTGTAACGTGATTGCAACGATCATCATCATCAACCATCAACCATTGTCGTGATGAGAGTGACAATAATGACGATTATGGTATTCATAATGTTTGACTGCAATTTACTATTTACACTTCATTTAGCGGCGACAACTTTAAGTGAAATGTGTCCACATTGGCTGAGTAGTTTGCTCGCTTTCCTGTTTTCGCCGCTGCCTCTGAGACCTCTGAGACCTCTGAGACCGGCGCTGCCTCTCCTGCGTGAAACAATAAGATATAATAAGCATCGCAATTGAATAAAGCGGCTCTACCCAAATACCCAAATGGAAAATTAGCTCAAGTGTGAGGATAGCTCTGGTGCTCTCAAGTGGATTGTGTAAGGAGCGAGAACTTAACCAGCAGCCACTCAGCAGCGACTCGAAAGCGTTTTCACATCTGACTTGAGATTTACCAATTAGACGATCTTTAGTTTCAGGATTTCCCATATCGCTGGATAAGATATTAATGTTTGGCAATAGTTTGGCTTTGTGTTTACGAAACTCTTGATATACATATATTTCCCAACTTAATATCACGTGTGACGCAAGAAACAGTCTTCGGTTATCTCCTGTGGAAATAATGAATGAATGTCGGAAGCGGATATCACGGACGAATTCTCACAAAAATAAATAAAGAGTTTTTGTCTGGCATTGCCCCTTTATAGAATAGATAAGCGAATAATTATTAAAACTTGACCCAGAATAAAAAGAAAAGAAAACAATAGGACAATATAAGGCGGAGAATCTATAAAGCTTGGCCAACGAATGCAAATCAATGAAGTTCGCGTCTGGGCGATAACCCTCTATCATATCAGCTTTAGTCGGGGAGGGGCTTTAGTTTATATAGCATTTAGTAGAACCGTCTCCAATGCATAATATAATTGAATTACAGGAGAGAAAAAAGTAGGTACAAGTATGAATTCGTTCGCTTAAAAAGTGTCGTCATGTCATCGACTAAGGTGACACCTTAGCCCATTGGCTGTAGCCAAGTCAGCGGCCCAGCCCGATCGTCTCCATAAATATTCAACGAGTTGGAGACTGCCTGGAGCTGGCTTGTAAGCTCTATAGCTATATAAGAGCCCCAGTATTTAGTCGCACCGAGTACAGGCTGTTGCGCATGTTTAACCCTTCGGGGTTAAGTTAAACATTACGATTACGTTTCACTTTGCTTAATTTTGTGCGCGTTTTCTTTGTTTTCCACAGCACGACACCGAGACATATTCGCTGACGTTCTTTTCTTTTCAAACTGCGTTTGCTCCAAAACTTTCCCAAATCGTTTTGACATTTTAAACACTTATAACGACCACAGGCTTATCACGTACCGAGGGATCTTATCAGGACTCTATTTTTAACTAGGCTATTGATCAAAACAATTCGAATAATATTTGGCAGGCTCACGTGCCACGTGTTGAACGCGTTTCTTCGATCATAAATATTCGCAAGATAAGAACTCACCGGACTCATGCAGCTCCTGCTCCATTTTCTCCACCTTGTTTACCTTCATCAGCTGTTGTCCATCGGAGGCACTCAAGTCCTGCGGATGCTTCATTATTTAAAGGTGTTTCGTGAGTCGAAAAGATCCAATCACAAAGTCATAATGCCAGAACCAGCAACTGTAAGAGGGGAAAGTAGTTGTCGTTGATTAGCTGTCATATATCAATATATTCCCGGTTAAACCAACAAAACGTGGACAAATTATAGTTTTAATGCTTGTCCGATAATCGCTTGTATCGCTGTGAAGTATCGCTTGTAAATCTAGAATATATATTGGTACAACCGCTTGTGTCGAGTACTTGGCAACCGAACGCTTCACATTACAGACCCCCATCGGATATTGTTACAGGGAGGACTCATTCCGTTTACAATCCCATATCAGCCAGACACACCTGTACTAGCCCCAAATCATAATCTTTGATAGTTTATTGAGAGGTTGAGATAAAAAAAGTACCCAGAGAGTCGCTTCTCTCACTGCTGATAGCGTCGAAAAAAACAGAGTTTCTGATTATCGAATATTTATTGTTTCTTCATCCCGTTTACCATTATGCGAATTTGTATTTTTTTCGCCAGGCATCAGGCTTCAGGCATTCGAGTGCCAGAACAGCCGATAAGCCCCATGGGCTCTATGTTTGTTCCCTTCACCGCCCTTATCGCGTTATCAATTAACGTCCCACTGACGCAGACCCCTCCGGCGAGCGGTGCTGTCACTTTTCACCTTTGAACGCTCGTGACTGTCGCGAGTCTCTGGAAAACGATACCAAAACCTGAAACCAGACCGAGCGTTATTCAAAGCCATAAAATCAAATATCAAGCCGCTATCTCTTCAAGTCTTTTAGAATTTATTCTCCAACAAATTCGATGACTAAAAAGCTAGCTTTTTCTTTTATTTAGTTTTCTTCTCTAGTCTTCATAGAAGTAGACTTCAAGGCTTACACACTTTTCAAGGAACACTCCCAGAATCACTCCCAAAGTCCACGTCTGCGGCTGAAACACAACTCGAAAGTAGAAACTAATTTTAACTAAATTCAGAATTAACAATATTTTTATGATTATTAAAACCAAATTGTAAAATGTGTTCGCGCGATCCGGCCTCGAATCAGTTGATCGACTTCAAGACCAACGACTCTGAAGCGCAGAAGGAATGCACCACGTCCAGCGGCACCCCCGTGGGGGTAATCGATGCCATCCAGACGGTGGGACCAAGGGGTCCCGCTCTGCTACAGGACTTCCACTTCCTCGACGAGATGATGCACTTCGACAGGGAGCGCATCCCGGAACGCGTGGCCTATGCCAAGGGAGCCGGAGCCTTCGGCTACTTCGAGTGCACCCACGACATCACCAAATTCTGCGCCGCGACCATATTCGAGAAGGTCAACAAGCGCACCGCCATTGCCATGAGATTCTCGGTGGCCTGCGGGGAGAACGGATCGGCGGACACGATCCGTGAGCAGCGTGGCTTTGCTCTTAAATTCTACACAGACGATGGTGTCTGGGACATTGTGGGCTGCAACATGCCTGTGTATTATGTGAGGGATCCCTCGTTGTTCCCCAGTTTGATCCACGCCCAGAAGCGTAATCCTCAGACCCATCTCAGGGATCCCGACATGTTCTGGGACTTTATGACGCTGCGCCCGGAGACGCTGCACGCTCTCGTCATGTACTTCAGCGACCGAGGCACTCCCGATGGCTACCGCCACATGCACGGCTACGGCGTCCACACCTATCGCATGATCAATGCCAGCGGCGAGACTCAGTACATAAAGTTCCACTTCAAGACCGATCAGGGCATCAAGAACTTGGATAGTCGACGGTGTGAGGAGCTGATGTCCCATGATCCGGACTACTCCATCAGGGACCTCTACAACTCGATCAAGAAGGGCAACTATCCCAGCTGGAGCGTCTACATTCAGGTGGGTTCTGGCCTCTGTTGAAGCGTCTTTTTTAATACTAAAACTATAACCATAGGTCATGCTTAACGAGGAGGCCAAAAAGTGCCGCTTCAATCCTTTTGATGCCACCAAGGTTTGGCCCCACAAGGACTATCCCTTGATACCGGTCGGCAAGCTCATTCTGGACCGAAACCCAACCAACTACTTTACGGAGATCGAGCAACTGGCCTTCAGTCCGGCTCATATGGTGCCGGGAATAGAGGCTTCGCCGGACAAGATGCTCCAGGGCAGACTCTTCGCCTACGGCGACACCCAGCGCTACCGCCTGGGACCCAACTACATGCAAATACCCGTGAATTGTCCTTATAGGGTGAACGTAAGGAACTTCCAGCGGGACGGCCGGATGTCGGTGACCGACAACCAGAACGGGGCCCCCAACTACTTCCCCAACTCGTTCTGCGGCCCCAAGGAGAGTCCCCGGGCCCTGGCCCTGCAGACCTGCTGCCCCTTGAGCGGCGATGTCTACCGCTTCATGAGCGGCGACACCGAGGACAACTTCAGCCAGGTGACCGACTTCTGGACCTACACCCTGGACAACTGCGGACGCAAGCGACTGATCCGCAACCTGTCCGATCACCTCACCGACGCTAGCCAGTTCCTGCAGGAGCGGGCTGTCAAGCTCTTCACCATGGTCCACTCCGATTTCGGGCGCCTCATGACGGAGGCTCTGAACACGGCCAGGATCTCCAAGTTCTAGCTTGGAGGAGTCTTTGTTCTTTGTCTCTGGATTACCTTTGGATTACGTTCTAAATTGTTAAATGTGAATCTTAGAACTTAGGAAGCTGTAATTTCATTAAATTTTTGATCCTACCAAAACTTTTGCTAAATCCTGCATACTTTTGGGGCTAAATACCTGGCTAATCGGGTTACTTAACTGGCCAGACATCGGTGTTTGCCCAACCCGGAGGATGGTGCCCTTCGGTGATCTCTCACTCACCTCTATCGAGATGTGTCATTAGCTAACCCCTCTGTGTTTGCAGGCTGCACACGTGTCTGCTTATTGACTTAATCCAAGTACAGTACGGGTCATGCTTCTATATTAATTAGAGGAATTATTAGAATTATTTATAGAACAATTGTTAATAGAAACCTGACATTCTAATAAACATTTAGAATTTGAAAGGCCTTACAGTTTTTGTTCCACACTGTCCTACTCTGTTTATATAAAAAACCAAAAGCTTGTTTTGCAAATTGACAACAACAACAAATAACTCAGTTAAGGCCTGAACTGATAATGAGGGAAGAGTGCAATAGCTAAGAATAACCAACTTACTAAAAGCTCACCGGCTAGACGATATTCTAACTGTTATTGCTGTCTTTGTTGTTGCTTGCCGGACTGCGACTGCGACTGCGACTGCAGGGCTTTTATCAGCTGTTGTTGTTGTTGTTGTTGTTGAGTTGACCGCATGAATGAAAGCGAGACACACACTTGTTGATTTCTTTATGCGATTTCGTGGCTCGTTATAATTAAAGTCGCTGCCGGATAATTTCAGCTTTTTTCTTTGCTTTGTTTGTGTCTGGCTTTTTTAGCACTGTATTTTACACGCTTCTCTTTTTTGGCTTTGATTTTTTATTGCACTTGTTACTGTTGCTGTTGTTGTTGTGATATTCATCTCTGGCTTGTAATTAAGCTCGGCGCACTTGCACATGAAAGTGATTCGGTTTTTTTCCCAGTTGTATAACTGTCGCACTGCATATTCATTTATATCAATCAAACGGTACATATAACTTTAACATTTTTGTTTTTGTTTTTGTTTTATTGTTCTAGCTGTTGTTTTGTTGCTGTTCCGCTGCCGTCTTCGAACGTCACTTAAACTCAACTACGGCTTCTGTGGGGTCCGTTATGGCAGCGCCAACAATGCCTCTCACTTATCACTCGCTGGCTGTCCCTCTCGTACGGGGGCTCTCTCGGAGAAGCACTTGCTGTTAGCTGTTGGCTGTTTGCTCACACACACACACCCACCACTCCCACCGCCAGCTTCTAGGCTGCTGCTGCATTGAAATGTTACGTAGTTGTTTTTGCCAAACAAAATTCGTTTACTTTCCGATTTTAATATGCACCGATTGCATAAATGGAGCGTGTTGCGGTTCTTAAACACGGCTTAAAGAGTGTGCCGGAATGTGCGCGTCTGGCAAACTAAAGTTGATTGAACCCGTCCGTACCCGTTGGCGGTTGGCGGTGGCGTTCTCACCGTTGAAGGGGGACAGCAAAGAAGGTTGGTCAACCCGGCCTCCCGATTGACAGACAATTGGCGACTGAAATCAAAGTCGCCAAATGTAGCCAGCAATAAAATAGCATTAGCCACTAAACGCGCACTCACACAGGGGGGAAAACGCGTGTGCAGTAAACCGCTTAATCACATTTTGTTTTTAATATTCTGTTTAGTAAAGTTTTAAACGGAGACACGCGAAAATAGAAACAAAGCAATTTGCAGAGAGTGAGAGTGTGACGTCCATCACGTTCAAGTTTGCCGATCTTCGGCTGGGCGAGCTGCCAGATCGTCACAAAATGCGAAGCTCTGGTGGCTCTGCCATTCTTGCAGAGTTGTCACCCGATAGCGTTTTTATTTGGCTTTTCAAAGCTTAGAGGTGGCGCCAGTTTGAATTGAATTTCTTATCATGCGCTCTATTCCGATTAAAAATTGGATGTTTATTGGGAATGTTTTAGCCTTCGCTGTGGCTCATGTGGCTTTAGAGAGATCCACCAGAAAAATGCACACAAAATCTAAAAGATTTTGAAGCAGATTCATAGTTGACAGGTTCTATAGATTATAAAGGAGTCGTTTCCAACATCCTGTTATCTTAATAAGGCATAAAATTCGTCATCTATAAATAGATATAAGCATATCCAATGGATAATATCCATAAGTACATAAAAAAAAAGAACGATAGTCCCAGACTGTTCGGAGGTTTCCCTAAACAAAGAATTATTAGAATTATTAATAGAATAACTATTAAAACTATCTTGACATTGTCCCTTGTTTATATCCTTAAAAACGAATTACAGAAATAACGTTATTTTAAAGGCTTTACAGTTTTTGTTCCACACTGTCTTACTCTGTTAATATAAAAGCCAAAAGCTTGATTTGCAAATAGACAAAAACCAAAAACGTCAAGGCCTTTAATTTAATTTCATATTTCAAGATCCCGAACTTAAATTTAAGAAACAATGCATATATATTTGATGCACTCGCCTTTTTAGTTTAGGGTGACATAAATATTTGACAGGTTTAACCTGATTAAATCATGTTACATCACGCATAAACCAAAAAAGAAACATCAATTGGCGTGAAACACTCCCAAAAACCAATTCAGATTATCCACTATGATTATAAATGGGAAATCAGTCTATGATGATGCTTCAGTTAAGCTTACAACGCGAACACCATGGCCTCGACAAAGCTGGTGAGTATTTGGAAATCATTTGGAAGCAAAAGGATAAAAGGATTGTATCTGGATTTAAAATTTTAAGCTAATCTTCGCCGCAATGGTGGCCTTAATGGCTTCCGGCAGCTCGGCTGCCAGTGTCCTGGACGGTCTGTTCCCGACCATCATATCGGAGTTCTACAACCAAGCTCCGACCCAAGAAGGTTACCGTTTCAAGTAAGGTCCTACCAGCATCGCTATTTTCCCCTTCTTTACTTAAACTTTGGATTTTAGTATGGAAGATCCGAATGGTAGCAAGCGCGAGGAAATGGGAGTCCTCCTGAATCCGGGCACCGACAAGCAGGAGCTGGTGGTGATGGGCGCATACTCCAGCTACGATAGTAAAACGGATACGGAAACCATGACCATGTACACTGCAGACAAAAATGGTTACAAGACACGCTACCAAATCAAAAACCGAAAATTGAAGGCTCCGACTCTAAAGACGCTTGCTTTTTAAAAATATCTGTTTGAAATGAGTAAAAAACTAAGAAAATGACAGAGCATATGTTAAAAAATTTGTTTATTGAGACATATGTTGAATCAGCTATGAATCGGATGAATATTGACAATGATATATCCATTGCATTGCCCCATATTCCTCCTTTAATGAATTTTCAATATTTTTGGAAGGGGATCCATCAGAAAAATTGAAAAAAAATCCAAAAAATATTTAGCTTCAAGATTCTGATGCAGATTGGTAGGGAGTCGATTCACAAATAGTTTAAGGTATTCCGCTTAAGAATCGGATAAATATTGGCAAAGATATTGTTTCTGTCTTTGAATATTCCTGAAAATCGATGTATATCCAATGGACAATAAGGACAATCTATAAGTAAATAAAAAAGATAGTTCCAGCTCGTTTTTCGGGGATTCACGTAAGCCCGTTTGTCTCCATTGAAAGGTCCCGAATATAAATTTAAGAAATAATCTGTTTCGGGTCCAGTTTAAAAAAATGCTGTCAATTAAACACAAAATTGGCAACTTAACCAACAACAACCAAATGCGTTAAGTTACGTATGTGTTTCAAACATTAAATTTTAACACAGATTTTATAAAAACAAATAGAAAGTAAACAAAAAAACGAATTGGCTATACGGTTGATTCTCACCTTTGGGTAAAGAAATGTGAACTTAATTTATTACGCAATATTCCAGTTCATTTTTTTGGTAAATATTTGTATAAAAGTATATATATTTGATGCATTCACCTTTTTAGTTTAGGATGACATTAAACGGACAGGTTAAACCCGATCTAACGTTAGCATAAAGCAAAAAAGTGGGATAGTTAGAAACAGCTATTGTGCTGACATCATTTGGCCTGGAATACTCCCAAAAACCGCTGAAGATTATATACCAAGATTATAAATGGGACAGAAGTCTGTGAAGATGCTTCAGTAGAGCTGATAACGCCAACACCATGGCTTCGACAAAGCTGGTGAGTATTTGGAAAGCATACGAAAGGATTATAAGGATTATATCTGGATGTGAAATTTTAAGCTAATCTTCGCTGCAATGGTGGCCTTAATGGCTTCCGGCAGCTCGGCTGCCAGTATCCTGGACGCTCTGTTCCCGACCATCATATCGGAGTTCTACAGCCAAGCTCCGACCCAAGAGGGTTACCGTTTCAAGTAAAGTCCTTCCACAGCATCGCTCCGATCCCCTTATTTACTTAAACTTTGGATTTCAGTCTGGAGGAGCCCAATGGCAGCAAGCGCGAGGAAATGGGAGTTCTCCTAAATCCGGGCACCGACAAGCAGGAGCTGGTGGTGATGGGCGCCTACTCCAGCTACGATAGTAAAACGGATACGGAAACCATGACCATGTACACTGCAGATAAAAATGGTTACAAGGCACGCTACCAAATCAAAAACCGAAAATTGAGCAGTCCGGTTCTTAAGACTGCGGCTGGTTAATGTGAAAGGATCTTTTTGAAAAGTGGAATAAACTAAGAAAATGGCTTTGAGAATATGTTAGAAAAATTTTGTTTATTGAGATATTTTTTGCCAGTTGCCTGGTACGTGGGTCACTAAGGATTTACATTTACATAATTGGGTCGTTTATATGGGTTTTAATTACATTATATCTGAAGGCTTAAGACGAATAAAAAATATATGTATATATTTTAGTTTGTTTTGCATTGTGTATGCACTAAACTTGTACATGTCGAAATATTTACAGTCAATTTAGTACATTGACAACGTGAATCTAGTTAAATAAATAATAAATTAGCATAAAGCATATAGCGATTATAGAGAGATAGAGAGAGGGGAGCTGAATGCATTACTTTCTCCATAAGATTACGAAATGCGCTCTCTGGGCGACGACATTTTAGTGGTTTTACACTCAGTTTATCTTTGTATATCATATTACGTATAGTTTTACCTAGAAGAGGGCTCTCCGAATTGGATCGAACACCCTATAAGTTAGTGGGGAAGATTAAAAGTAAATTGCACTAGGCCTTAGATTAAAAATAAGATTAATTGTCACGTCGTGCTGGAACTTGAATACAGGTACGAATTAGCAGCGGTCACGGTTGTTGTACGCCTGCACCTTGGCGACGGTGCATTGCAGGGCCGCCTGTATGTCGGTGAACACGGGCACGCCCTGGCGCTTGGCCAGGTCGATTAGATAGGACCGTCCGCGATTGTAGTCCTTGATGGCCGCCGTGGTCAACTAAAAATATTAAAAGAGGATATTTTGTGTTTTAACATAAAAGATAAGTCAACCAACCTTTTCGCCATTGAGGACGCAGTCATCGGGCAGCATTTGCACCGCCAACACCACATTGTACATGAGGCCAATGCAGTGGGCGGCTAGTGTCATGGGGGCCAGCGAGCGGGTCTCGTTGGTGATGACGAAGAGCAGAACTCGGCTGGAGTCGAGCAGCGATGGATTATACAAGCTCTGGCGCACGGCGACGGGTGGCAACGACCAGCTTAGCGATTCCTCCGCAACAGTCAGCTCCTCTTGCTCCTCCAACTGCAGCTGATTGCCTCGGCACTTTCGGCGCGTCCTTACAAAGGATCTCTGTTGCTGCTGCTGCTCTTGCGGAACTTGTTGCTGTGGGGTAGTGGCTACATCCTGGTTTTGATGCAACTGCTGGATGCTTTCGTGCAGCGCTGGCACATGAAAAGTTACACGTTTGGCCTGCAGATAAGGTACAGCGAATTCTTGACGCCATTTCGAGCGCAAAACGCAGCTGCCTCCAAGATAAACATCCCGAAGATCCAGCCCACCGCCGCAGCATAGAGCATCGCCTGCACTGGCTATCGAGCTACTGCTGGAGAAAACCGAGTCATTGGAATCGCTCTCCTCCTCTTCAGCAGTCACGGAAGCCAAAGGATTGGCTTTCGTTTCTATTGTTTTGGTGGTGATTATTTCGGTCGTCTCGATCGACTCCACATTGAGAAGAATCTGAGGCCTGGGACTCTTTCCCAAACTGCCGGATGCTGTTGGCTGAGGCGATGAAGTACCGCTGTCCCGACTGCGGCTCAGTTGCTCAAACAAGCCTTGCCGCTCCAGATCATGGCCTATTCCACTGCTACTGTTGGACGGAACACTGGCGTTGCTCGAAGTCCGCGAAATGTTCTTGCTGGCCGAGTAATAAATGTCCACATCGGGTGCTGAATAAAAAAAAGAAATAATAAATATATTATTCCTGTTTCATTATAAATAGAAAAGATTATCTTACCATTGGTAAAGTAAACTTGCGGTGGCGGCACATTGGTACCCTTGATGGGCGAAATGCAGCCACTTTCCTGGATCTCCTGCTGCAGGACGGACAGATAGGCCGAGATCACACAGAACAAATCAAAATCGATGAGTTCCTGGGTAGATGTAGCGGGCAGGTCGCAGTTACTTTCATCAGCCTCCACATCCGAATTATCGACGCCAGTTTTTGGACTGTGCGTTTGGAGCAATTTCAACGATTCGCGTTGATTGATTATAATCTTATTAAGATTGTCTAAATTAACTAAACTCTGAGCATAGCCTAGGAATAAGAGAGCACGTTTGCATTGTTCAACGGTGAGCAGATCGCTTTGGGGATTAACCCGATCAAAGGCGCCGCGAACAGTACTGAAAATTGAAGAAGAAAGTTTCTTTAATTGGAGTTCTTAGAATTAAAAAAGTCTGAAATACTTACTCTAGTATAGAAGATATCTTGGACGGTGGGTCCCTGATGCCAGAAAGGATTTCCTTGGTGCGCTGCAATCCCAAGGGTATGTTATCCAACACGGGCAGACCACGACGGGAGACCAGCTCCTTAAGTATCAATTGGTTGCGATTCAGATCGAGGTATTCTCTGTAAAAATAAATTTAAAATCAATTCAAGCTCGTTAATTTGAATTTTATTTTATAAAAAATACTTACTGCTGCGAAATAGGCTCATTCAGGATCTTCTGATTTGGTTTATACGGATGCAAAACCAACACCAGCTGCTTGCAGTTTTGACCCGCTATGTGTGCCGCCTCGATGGCACCAGCAGAAGCGCGTGTTTCCGAATCCATAACAAAGAATAATACACGGGCCTTTTCCTTAGCTCGATGCTCGAGCTCGATGAGATCGGGCGTCCAATCGGATACTTGCTGTGGGTTCAAGAAAATATAAAATAAGGGGGAGTTGTTAGGATAGTTTGGACTTTACTTACAGGATTGTAGAATGAAATGCCTAGCTCCTTGAGGGCGGGTATGGCAACGTCGGCTCGCCAGGTGGTTGGATTACAGGAGCCCCCGAGGAATACCTCAACGGGCTCGTTGGTGGCGTTCTTCTTCTTTTTGGTATCGTCCACGCTACTGAAGGATTTGGTACTTCGCAGCTCGGTCCCATGGTTTTCCGGCTTCTTATTGTTGTAGGCAGGTGACGATGCCGAGGTCGTGGCTGGCGATTGCAGATGTTGCTTGGAGCTGGAGCTGGAGCTGGAGGGATCATTCTGTTCCGGGAGTAGCGAGGCCGACAGTGTCTGGTATTCACAATACGATGGTTGATTCGAAATCGTCGAAGCTCTGCGAAATATACATAAATCAATTATATTATGGTCGAATAAAAATCTTTATTGATCTCACCTGAAGCGCTTTAGATCCGCGGCCAAAACACAAAATTGTCCAAAGGTTAAGCCATTCGCCTGGCTGCTTCCTCCCTTACGGGCCACCTTCTTGGCAGTTTGCAGCATTTCGCTAACTAAAAGTTTATAAAACCATAAAGTAAACAGCTTTAGGATGTTGTCTATGAAGAACCTACTCTGCTTTTGACTGGGATGGAAGCTTAGCTCGTGGAAGAGCTCCTGGGTTCGCTCCTCGGGCACCACATTGCATCTGGCCTTTGCTCGCCATGCATTCAGAACTTCTCTGCAAGTTGAACAAAAAAATAAGGAAATAATCAGTGGGGTTACAAATTGATCGTTACTTAAGATTTAAAAATAGACGGCTCTCGGCGTAATCATTTATTGAACAATTTATGGGCCAATTTATAATTTTATCGGTGCAGCTTATTGTATCATGAACGAAGATTAAGTATTTGAGGCGACTGACGAAAATTGATCGAGTCCATTCATTAAGTAGATGATAAATTTCCTGTTTGGCTCCTAAAAGCACTTCAAATGCCCAAATACATCAATTCGGGAAATTATTTAAACAACTTTTGCACCCAATATGGTGGGACAACTGTCTTGAACCCGTCCAAGGACAACAAACCCAAACAAGTGAGGAGCTCAACGCCGCAGTATATATTGTATAAATCTGTTTATTCTGTATTAATCAGAATCAGAACCGTATGCCAGTCACGTTTATCGAGGCGACACATGTTATAAAGCTACCATTTAAGTCATAAAACCGCAAAAAAGGAAATCGACACTAAAAGCGAAAAAAAATATATTAAATAATCGAATTTATTACAAGATTTCAGTAGCTGCGTCTTCTTGAAGAATCATCGCCAACAGCAGAATCACCAGCCACAAAAACATTGACAATTGCATCATTTTTTTTGCAATAAAAATGCAAATATCGCGTATACGTAGCGTGTGCCAGCCGCAAAGGGTGAGGAACACTGTTTGGAGGAGGCTAAAGCTGATGCTGGGTAATATTTATCGTGGCTGAAAAGTATATTGCGACGCAGTTACTCGATTTCCATTTCGTTTCGAAAAGTTTTCTGTTTTCGTTGTTTGAATCTTACGGCTGAAGCTTAAAACGCAAAATAATTCATACACAATTTCATTTATATCTTTGGCGTTTTTCTGTTGACAATTTGCAGCACAATAAACATTAAGTAATATATATTTCGAGGCTTGTTTCAAAATGGCTTGTTCCATGCGCCAGAGAATTACGACTGAATGGAATTATATTTTTTGTTGAAAATTATTTCATCTAACTTTCTGGCTTATCAATAATTGGCAGAGGTAAGAGGCAGAAGTCTTGATTTTAATGAATGACGTCGATCCGATCCAAGTGACAAATAAAAGTCAGAAAGCAAATAAAAAAGCACTTAAAACTAAACGATTAAGAATGTTTAATAAATTATGATAAGGTATACAGAGGGAATAAAAGAAATTAACCTAAAGGAGACCTTTAATCTCTTAGACTAACTTTTATAAAAGATAGATTTTTAAAAGCAAGAGATATATTATTTATCCCTCTAATAGATTCTTTTGCAATTTTTGCTTTTAAAAAAGATTTAATGCTAAATATGAAATGGTTTCCTCTAATACCGGCAACAGAGATCGAGGTGGCCCAAACGGCAACCAAAAATCAAGTGCAGGCGGCGGTCAAACTTGTCTAGATGCCAATTACATGACTGCATCCACAGACTGGGCGCGCCCACATCTTCCACATCATTCACTAAATTTGGCCTGGCCTGGCCTGGCCTCTCTGTGGGTCTTCTATTTTTGGCCTGCTTCTGGCCGTGTTCCGATCCGGCTGTGTGGGTGGAGTTGCGCCATATTTGTAACGTTTCTGGTGTTGTTGGAATTTTTATGGCAAACATACGAAGCAGAAGTAGAATTTATGCTTTGTTTACCACAAACATGAGAGAACCGAGGAGGAACCATTAAAACGAAGAGCAATGGCCGCCAGACGATGAACAAATTTTTGGCTGTCGAAACGTTTCCGCAAAGAGGAAAGTGTCAGTAAAGGAGGAAGTGCATCATCCATCCATGTAATGGATTTTAACATTTGGTCATTGAGGAAAACAATAATGAGATTGGATTTGTTAAATAAATAACATTTTTTATGGTATTATTCTTTATCAATCGCAAGTGGGAAGTAAACAAAATTTGGGGGATCGTCTGATATGTTTTTTTGGGAATCATGAAAAGGTACAGGGAATCAGGCTACAGGGTGGGGTGTTTTTTTTTTTTAAGTCTGATTCATAATAGTATTCATGATGAAATTGTGGTTCCAGGTGGATTCCTAGAACCCGGCGAGATGGGCCACAAAAACAGGGGCGACATTTGGCGGTAAACAAGTTTTGCGTTCTGTTTTTGCGTTTTTTATGCCAAATATAACAAGAGAACTGAAACCGCAGGTAAATAAAATAAACGATTAGCCGGGGACAGGCTTCCGGAAATACATAAGTCGTGACCCATTCATGGGTAAGCAGATAAGGCCACGTTAGTAAGGCAAGGTCCTCTCTTATCCCTGGCGTCCAACGTCTTTACGATAACAATGTAAGTTCTAGTTCTGAATCCAGTGCTTGGGTATCTCTCAATATCTCCTTAAATGTGTAATCATGATTCATTTCTATCATTTTGTAATGGTCACCCAATCTTTTGCGTTCTAAATGGATGGCCTGAATGGATGTGGAAACCCTTCCCCAGTGACTCAACAAGCAATAGCTTACTATTGATAAACGCTGGAAACTTATGAATGGAAAATGAGCTTATCTTTCAATAGCAGAATATTATAAATCGTTTCTTCAATATCCCTACATTATCCATACCGCTTATCTGACATTTCCGCTGTCTTTGTCAATGGATAAACCGTAGATCCATTGTATTAACCAGATCAGCATTTCCGCCAGTGATGAATGAACGATCGTTTTCCTGGCCTGAGGCCAAACGGAATGACGCTGCGGTCAAGACACAATCTTACAGGCGGGAGGAGCCATTAAGAACAAAATGCAATTGTGGAAATGATTTCATTGACCTAAGCTCCACGCTGCACGCTGGGTGCTTCATAAATGAGCAATAAGCAATTTCCGAACACAATTGAACGGAATGACAAAATGTACATTGAACCCAGAAGAGTGACAGTTGCTTAGCACATCAAAACACTAAGAAATAATTTAGATTCCAACTCGCATATTTGCATTCAACAGCTTGCTTGTGCAAATCAGGTGCTAAATATTTGCCTATAACTTTATGGAACACATGTCAAGCAATCTGTATCTGTAAGATAGGTGTGTTTCATAGATACACTCCGAAAAGAGGGAACAAACTGCTTGCTTAAATGAAGTATTTCGAGTTGGCTTTGCTGTTCCGTTTCTTCCAGTGTATGTTTGCACAATACTTGTGGCGCCCTAGCCATCAGAGCCAACCGTTCCCAATCCGAATCCAGCTGGGTCTCTGTTGGTAACAGGTAGCCGGCGACGGTGGCGGGGACTGTGGGGCCTGTGGGGGCGGTGTGGCTGTGGTGCAGCTTGCTCAGCGACGACTCGTTTCAATACAACACCACACACCGATACACACACACAGTAAGCTCTGGCAGCAATAATCGATGATGAGGTCATAACTAATAATAAAAATGACGCTGCCTGGTGAGTAAAAAAGCCAACAAAGAGCCCCCAGACGGAAGAGAAGAGCTGATTTTGTAAAGAGAATCGGCAGAAAAATGTCGTTCTCGCGGTGCCAAAACAGCTGTTTTTTGTGGGCCGGCCAAAAGCAAAAGCAGCAAAAGCAAAGGCAATCTTGGCAACACATTTTCCCGCCTCATATCTGTTATCTTTGGCCACTCTCGGCTAGTATTTATCAATGGGTCTGAACTCTTCTACTTTCTCGTTTCTTTATCTGTAATCCGTGTTCGTCGATTCTATCAGATACAGATACTGAGATACAGATATCGGCGACAACTCGCCTCATTAGCTGCCATGTCAATAAATCAAACTTTTAATGCCAGTTTTTTAGAGCAAAAAAATGGAACAATGGAATGTTATCAGGCCATTGTCCAAGGTTTTGGCTTTAAAACTACCAATTTTTGGGTGTTTGAACAATTAATTGTGTTTACTTAAGAAGTTAAAGATACAATCTTGACTTGAAGCTAAGATACCCAAGAATTCGGGATAATTTTAAAGATTAAAATAAATCCAGATAAGCTGGGGAATGCAAATATTTTCAGGTACAATAAATAATTCTAAGGAAAATTAATTCCAAGAACCTTTCAACTATTCCCATGAATGTCATCTTTGTAGTAAGATTCTGACAAAGAATCGTTCTAAGAAATCAATCTCAAAGGCGGATCATGGAATCCATTAGGTTTCCTTTTTGTAATTATTACTTTGAGATGAAACCCTACCTCAAGAGTGTCTCTATCTGATTAATTGTGGTTTGTTTATTTATAAAACGTTGCTTGCCTCTGCCGGCCGCTTTCGACAAGAGTATATTTATAGACTCTGGGCAAATATGGCCAGAATTCGGACATTAACAATGCGGCAAGGCAAAGCGCTGCGATGGCTTTCACAAAGCAGTTAGTTTTGGCCAGAAGATAGTTTGCAGAAGATATAGCGTCATCGCTTGTCTGGGAATCGGTTTACAGAGTCGTTGTCCTATAACCTTTTATTTTTTGCTTTATTCAGAGCTTCGCTTGCTACTTCTTGCCGCTTGGCTTGTGACATCAACGTTTATTTTTAAAGCTCCATTCGCATTTCGTATTTCGTATTTCGTATTTATACATTTCCATCGCCTTCGCCCCATGTTTGCATTTATTTATTATTTATTCGATTGTATACCAAAATTGTAGAGCGCCATGATATCACTTGCGCGTAACCGATTTGTTTACCTTTAACCAGAGGGTCTCTCTGGATGGCGATGGCGGAGTGCCTGGCCAGGAATTCCAGCGGCCAGCGAGGCCGCTAGACATCCAATGGATTGCCTCGAATTGGCCAACCAGTCTGATTCCCAATCTAGTTGTGTTCCTTTCTGGAGTGAACAATGTGATTTGCCCTATCGGCTTGGCATCTAATCTAATCACAACTCCCGATGGCCAAACGACGACTCGTTTGGCTTTTTCTATGAGTTCTATAAGTTCTACAAGTGTGCGATATCGAATAGCCGATGTTCGGAAATCTATTGATATTGCCTAAAGTACACACAATTTGATCATTCTCCAGAAAAAGAAAATGTTTTTTATATGCTTTTGCTAGCGAGAAACTGATATCGGGACTCTACTGTCTTTTAAATGTCATCCCAAAGGAAACAAAAAGGAAAAGCATTTAAAGCAGAGAAAGTTAAAACTTAATGAACTTTATAGAATATTCAAAGAAAACACTACGGAATTTTTAGGTACTCGAATATCTAGGGGAATAATGAATATTTTATAAAAAAAATATGCCTATTTTTAGGAAAATAAACTGCGAAAAATGTCCTGTATTTAGAATGGTTTTAGTTCTTTACCAAAATACTTGAGATCCAGTAATTTAATTCCTGTAGTTTCTAGTTAAAAGCAGGATCGTTTACAGGATGAATACAGGATACACAATTAATATTCAATTTAATGGAATTCCTTTAAAGTTCGAAGCTCATAGCTGAGATGCAGACAACACGACCGCTCATTAGAGGCGCACACGGGCAACTGATTGGATTCCCTTCGCATGCAGGTGCTTCTTCCCGCCAAGCGGCGTTCTTGCTGCTGCCTTGCGGTGGGGCTTTTCATTTTTTATTTCACTTTTTAGTGGCTCCACAATCCCCCATCCGTTAGCCCCCAACAATGCTCAATGAATTTCCGATTATAGGAAAATCGCTCGCCCAGCCTGGAAGTAAACATTGTGTTTTGTTCAATCGCTCACGAACTCTTGATGTCATGGCGGACATGGAAAAAAAAAACAACAAATTATGGAGTGAATTATATTAATAGGAATTACAGCAAGCCGGAGAACCCCAGAGGCAGAGCCAAAAGCCAGAGGGCTCACATTTATTTAATATTGTGTTAAATTACTAATTAAGCGTGCCACTCGAGCGGAAAGGGAGAAGACTTCTGGAGGTGGCGTGGAGGTGATGTTACGGACCGTTGATGGTGATGGTGATGTCATGAATTATCGTTTTCTGATTGAAAGTCGAGAAATCGAGATAGTGAGCCACCGACAGTCGACGACCATTGTCGCTCTCCCCCGTGGGACGAGAACAAAAGGCGCCGAACGGCCTACAGACTGTCACACTGTCAGTTAGTCAGTCCGTCACTCAGTCACTCAGTCACTCAGTCAGTTAGTCAGTCAGTCACTCGCTCAATCTGTTCTCAATGAAGTTGTCATCGACACATTCGGTCGCTATCGATTTACTCCCACTTAGGCCCCATCGTGCGTATGAGGTCAACATTTCAAAAATAAATAGGTTACATACTCCGTTCGACCAACAAAGAACCAAAATCGGAATCCAGATCCGAGCAATCGATAAAGTCAGTCCGAAACATAACTTTAGGTATATTTTTTGTACAAATATAACATTTTTTGCGCAAGGTTAGGCATCGATCTGTTCGAATGGAAATGAAAATCCAAATCAAGGCATTGGAATTCGGGGTCACAAAGGGGTTTCCAATCTAGGATTCATAGAACGATGATGATGAGATCGAACAGGAATGGCTCGTAGAATCAAGATTTAGAATAAAAATAATTCTCTTCAGAAATTGTTTATTCTAAAAAGATTTATATGCATCATCATTACTTGCCTGAAATTTGTAAAAAACAACCGAAAGCAATAGAGAATCTATAAAAAAACCTTGTTCTATCTTTCATTCGTATTACCATATATCTTTTGCATTATATATATAATATTTTCCGTTTCTGTTTGAGGTCTCACATGATTTGATGGGATTCTTGAATATATACAAAAGTCTATTTTTTTGCGAAATGTCGTTGTTTGCCTTTTTTTTGGGCTACTGTTTCTGTGTGTTTGCTTTGTAAATTATGAAGTAGCCTCAGTTATATGGCCCTCAAAAATTCACACTTTCTTTCCACTTTGGATGATGCACATTATTTTTAGAACATGTTCGCGTAAATAAAGCCATGCCAGCAAACAAAAACAAAACAAAAACATACGTATGGTAAACAATGCAAAGAAAAAAACATTATTTAAGCGCTTTTTAGTTTGCATTTTGAACCGATTTATGGCCGAGGGGCATGGCATGGCACTGAAAAGAGCAACCTCTTGGGGGCTTTTGGCCATGAAAACAGGCCAAGTGCAAACGAGTGAGTGATCTTCAGCCAAGATTCGATTTTGAACCGAAAACATTATTCGATAATGAACTGAATTGGAGGTGACATCAACCGATGGGATCATCTTTAATTCCGATTTATCAGTTAAACCATATCAAGCCAGGGGAAAGGAAATTATGGTACAAAATAAAGAAACACCCGATTAGGCAATAAGATTGAAGACTTATCGAGGAACTCAAATAGGAACCCATAATATTGGGGAGAACTATTTTGGAGATGAGTCCATCATTGGCTCATCCAAAGGCAATAACCAAGGGACTTTATCGATAATTATCGACAAGTTTAACTCTGATATCGAGGAACCTATAAAAGACCCCAATATTATACACTTCCTGTGAAAGTTTAAGACCATTTCGGAGATGACTCCATCATTGGCTCATCCAAAGGCAATAACCAAGGGACTTTATCGATAATTATCGACAAGTTTAACTCTGATATCGAGGAACCTATAAAATACCCCAATATTATACACTTGCTGTGAAAGTTTAAGACCATTTCGGAGATGACTCCATCATTGGCTCATCCAAAGGCAATAACCAAGGGACTTTATCGACCAACTGCTTATCAGACAATCGAAAAAAGGCGATTCAGTTTGGTTACAGCATTCTACGTCGATAGACTATTGTTTGTGGCCGTAAATCAATATAAAGTACTGGCCTATTCTTGGCCGCTTATTGCAGCTGCACATGGTGTTTATTTTTAAACGATTAGCTCAACTACTGAGCTCTACGATTCGGTATTCGGTACGATTCTATATTTCTGTATTCTATATTTATGTTTGGCTTCGGATCTGTTTACATCACACGGATTCTGACTCTCTGGAGTCTTTCAATTAATTGTTTACAGCACGTTTCTCAATTATGTCGAATGAATAATTAATGCAATGCATTTCCCAGCCCCGTCTATTGGCATTATTATTATTTATTTGCCAACGTGCCGTAGTTCCGTGTGAGAATTGGGTGTGCAAGTAATTTTCCTAATTGACTTCCCCCGATTTCTATTTTACAATGACTATTAGCTAAGATTCTGAATAAAAAACAAACCAGCCTTTTAGTTACAAGTTTCCTAAAAATAAACAACAGATTCATTTCAAGCCCGGATGAAAACCTCACCTGAAAATTCTTCGAATTTCCATTCGTCATTCTGACGAATGACACTTGACATTTTATTAAATTAATTATCTTTATGCACTTTTTTATATACTTGTACTATTCAAAACAAGTTGCAAATAAATCATAATATCACGAATGCACTTTTCATAAAACAAAATAACAAAGCCAGAGCAATAAAGCCATAGACATCAAAACAAGCCAAGCTACCAGAATAATTGACAAAGAATGCGGCATTTGGCTGAATTGAAGTGCCTTTGATAAACCCATCATGGGGCAATGCTTGATTTATTGTGGCATCAATGGAACAAAGTCGGCGACCAGCTTCAATTGAATTAAGGCGAAATAAAACACATCCAAACGCATTCAACTCTTTTAATTAAACTTTTTTTGTAGACCACATCGAGTCGTCTTTAATGATCGCAGTCAGCTGTGATTTATGAGGATAAATTAGTTGACGCTTTTCTATATACCAAACGATCTTCTATAGATTTGTTGTGTGGTTCCTGCCGTTTCCAGTGCAACACTCTTTGCAAATCGGCAACACGTGTCGCAGCTTGGCTTACAAATTGTCTGTGTCACGAAGAAGGTCAGTCGGCTATAGATCATGGCTATAATTAAATTTCTGCCATAACATCGTCATCATTGGCCACGAAGACGGTGGGAAGCGGGAGAGCGAAAGATATAGCCAGATTCATTCAATGAATTGTGTTTCTTTTTCTGGGTGTGGTTGTGGTTCCAAAAAGACCTAAATTCTGAATAAGTCTTCAAAGAGTACAAAATATTCGTGTTTTTTTTGTTTTGCAGAAACCAATCAAGAAACACTCCTGGAGGCAATGTGCTCAATAAATATGTTATAAAAGTGACAATTTGCTTGCTAATTTATGACTTTATTATATGCAAATTGAGACAAATGTCTATTCCACAGCGTGTACTCGATACTCGATACTCGGATACTCGGATACTCGATACTCAGATACTCGAAACTCAAAGTCGAGGCTTGAGTTCGTGTTTACAGCTCGCTTTGACATTTTAATGCTTTGTTATTATTTTGAATTTCAATTGAGGGACAAAACGGAAAAACAAAGAAATAAATGCAATACACGCGCTATCCTGTGCCAAAACGATCGCACAAAGATCAAGTTCATTGAATTTTCACAAAAGTGACAAATATTTGGAGAGGGGAATCGCGGATCGGGGGGGATCTTTCGGTAATTTCATTTAATTGAATATTTTTGTCCGTTTTCTGTTCTGTTCGAGCGCGCGCTAAATAAATATATAAATATATATCAGTTTTAAAATAACGATGACAAAATCTTGAAAGAACGAGCGCACGAATCGTAGCTCTCTGGGTGCTCTGCCCAGAGTGGGCGTGGCGGATCGTACCCCACGCCCCACAGATAAATCTCTGCCAACAGCGTATTGAACTCATTGAATAATGCACGAAAAAAGTGAATAACCTTTGATTAATGTCGAATAAATCGATAAAGTGCATTTGCCGCATTCTGAAGTTCAATAATGAGATTAATGAACTCTATTTGGGAGCTTTGATTATCCTTTTTAATAATGAATATAATAATTTATTGCAACATTTTCCTATTTCAAATTCAAGGTGAGATATTTTTATGCCGCTTTCCATGACGCTTTGTCATCAATTCAGAAAAGAATAATAAATATTTATGCAAATTCGCATCTGGAATTCCTTTTCTCAGCGACCTTGGCTAAAAGCTTGACCCTCCCAATTGACAAGCTCTGGAAATGGAAATGAATGATGAATAAAGTTCAAAGGAAATGTTTTTTTTATTTACATCCTTGAGTTTTTTGTGTGATTTTTTAATACAAAACTTGGTACCTTTCTTGGATGTTATTGGGTTAGTGTGACCAAAACCGCAACCAAAACATAAAGAAAAGCTCTGGAAATGAATGATAAAATGCCGATAAAGGAAAGGTTTTTTATTTATTATATATCCTTGAGATTTTGGGGCATTTCTTCCTGTTTTCTGATGCTATATCTTTAGTTTTTGATACAAAATTAGATACTTTTTTGGATATTAGTAGGTCTCTGGAAATGAATGATAAATTCTCTATAAAGGAAGTTTTTTTGTGTTTTTTTATTAATATCCTTGAAAGTTCCTGTTTTCTGATGCCATTTTCTCGTTTTTATACTAAATTAGATACCTTTTTGGATGTTAGTAGATTAGTGTGACCAAAACCGCAACCGAAACATAAAGAAAAACTAAAAGAAAACAAACTAAAAACCGAAAACATACCCAAAAAAGAGTTGCGTTATCTGCGCGGGCGTCTGGCAGACATTGTGGACGTTGAGGGTGCGGGGGCGGGCGTATAGCATGCCGGCGGGGGTGAGGGGCGGCAGGCCCGTACCGGCCAGGATCGCCGAGGTGGAGTTGCTCCGGATGGTGGCGTAGGCTCGAAAATGGGAGCTGGCCGAGGATCGCAGCTCCACGGAGGTGGTTGTGGTTGTGGTCTCCTCCTCGACTTCCTCTTCCTCCTCCTCCGGCTCCGAGAC
Organism: Drosophila vallismaia; assembly: GCA_035047325.1. Lineage (NCBI taxonomy): Eukaryota > Metazoa > Arthropoda > Insecta > Diptera > Drosophilidae > Drosophila > Drosophila vallismaia. The sequence continues at coordinate 17,521,242 of JAWNPU010000090.1, read as the reverse complement.
TGGAACCTTCCCCTGGATGGCTGATCCTGATCCTGCATCCCTGTCCAGTTCCCTGTCCATTAGCAGCAGGGGCTGTGGGGTGGCGGGAGGCATGGTATTCGATTTTGCGGAGCGCGACTTGATGAGGCCGTTGGAGGTCAGCTTCTTGGCCCGTTTAATGTTGTTAGTAGAGTTTTTGTTGTTGTTGTTGTTGTTGTTGGTGCTAGTGTTGTTGTTATTGTTGTTGTTGCTGCTTGTGTTATTGTTGTTTTGGGTTTTGGTTGCTGCCGCCGGATTGGTAACGTAACGGTGTTGCAGGCGCATTTTGCTTCAATTCTGGTTTTCTATTCAACGTTTTATTCAATTCATTTGCATAACTTGTCCATTCCGCGATCTTGGCTGGCCGGCAACGCCGCTTTCACTTTCAACTGAAGAATTAATACGAAAATAAACAATGTTCAAAAACTGATATAGAAAGCAAACAGAATATTAAAACAATAAATTCAAATGCAGCAAAGTGTTTTTGTGTGTTTTTTTTATTTCGTTAATATTTCGTCTGGCTAAATAAATCTTGAAATTTTATTTCATTTCCCACTTTTATGTTGTTTGGCACTCGGCAAGCAAATATTTATGCACAAATATACATCTTTTTATACATGCTTTTCATTCTGCACACAGATTAAAATTGAGATTGATTTTAGGTGTTTTCTTGTTTCAGGAGCTCAGGAGAATCTGTGATCTGTGTACGCGTTTATTTTATAAATTTAGAAATGATTTTATACCACACACACAAACACACATATACACACACACACCTTAAACAAGGCACTGTTATATGGGATCGGAACGGAAGTCAGCGAAGAATGAAGAGAACCCTTGAAGAGAGGCGGCTCTCAGGCACTACCAACACACATGCACACGGCCGGCAGCACGGGGCGTATACGCAACGTTGTGAACGCGTCGAGCCAACGCAAGCGAATGAGTCTCGGTTTAACGGTGTCCGCAGAAGTACCTCGCACATCGATCGCTGCTTGCTCAAAGAGAGCGGCCCCCAGAGACAAAGAGCGAGGGAGCTCGTCTCTCCCCAACCCCCAACCCAATGGGGAGCCCAAGCACACGTTCAAAACAAACAAAATTCGAGCAATGTTGCAAATTGAGTAGGAAGAAGCAGCAGCAGCAGCAGCAGCAGCAGCCAGCGCGTGGGCCACTCTCGATTTTTGGCCAAAAATCCAATTCACAAACAATAACTCCATATTCATAATCGGTATTCAAATCGAAGCGAATGACACTGAACGAGTAAACACCAAAATTCACACTCCAAATGCAGAATACACTCAATAAATAAACAATGATAAAATGTTTAAATTCTCGTTGAATTGATAAATTAAATTAGCCATATTTGTCAAGATTTTTATCGAGAATAAAATATTGTTCGTAATTCCACTTAATTTTTTTCTTCTTTTTTTTTATTGTATCAAAAATATTAGCGATAATTTTCAATTAACGGGCTTTGTTTTTATTTTTCTCGTAAACTTTCTCTTTTTTTCTATGTTTGTTTGGGTATTCGAGTGTGGGTTGACTTTCTTTCGAATGAAAACTCAAATGAAAGTTGCGCGAAAATAAGTCAAAGTGATTAAAACTAATATTTATTTCCTTTCTGACAATAAAACAACCGAATCAGTCAACTAATTGCGATTACTCATGGCCAAAAAATGGCAAAAAAGTGCGAACAAAGATTGTAATTGACCAATATCGGTGCTGACTAATCAAGAAACTCCATCGATAAGGTTATTCCCATAAAATAGGGATAGACTAGCAGATACCTCTATATATATTTCGATCCTATATATGATATGTTGTGGGCGGGACAAAAACATATATTCGCGTCGCATAAACATCCAATAATATATTTTGGCCGAAAATTTATTGATGCCGCTCTAAATGGGATTACGAGCGCGCGTGTAGGTGAAAAAATATTCACAAAAAATAGTATATTTTCTAAAAAAAAATTATGGTTTAGAAAAAAACTAAAAAAAAAGAGGGCGTTGCTACAAGCTATAATGTATGTCAGGGTTTGCTCTTGGCACTTGTTTCGCCTGCCACGAATGCGAAAGTTCAAAAAGATTTGCGCACATGTCCGAGACGTTCGTTTCGACTTTGTTTTAGGTTTTGTTTTGGCCAAAAATACTGAAATACAGCGGCACAAGAGATGCTGTCATAGACGCGCCTTTTATGAGCATTTCGCGATGATGCCATTCGCGATGTGGGCTGCTGCTGCTGCTTCTGGGTTATCTCGGGTTAGATTGTGGCCATAAATTCATCTAAGCCTAATTAATTGCTTGCCACGGGCTGGCAACCGCTTAATTTGCGGTTCCGGATAATCGCGGATAACAATGTTTTGGAATGGAATTACATTGTTTTCGATATAAACAATGCGTTGAAGCATGTGTAGCCTTTAAAGGGAATTAGCCTTAATCTCAACAAACCAGATTGTATTCAAAAGTAAACAATTACCTCGTTTGGATAACAATTACACGCGGAGTACTCTGGGAAAAGCAGATAGTACCCAGCCATTAATTGAAATAATATTTAAATAATACACAAATATACTTAAATAAATAAAATGATTAGAATATAGTGTTTTTGGGACAAAGAAGAAGGTTCCAGCCAAAGGAATGAATCTTTCAATCAATATTTTTTTCGATCTTTAGATACTTTTTACAGATACAGAATACAGAATGAGTATTATTCACCTCACCCACCCACTCGTTAAGGTGGAAATCTGTTCGGTTCTAGGGCGTAGTTTGATTGTTGATTGACAACTGATTGCCAGTTGATTGACAAATCAAAACTGCCAGAGTGTGCGTGTGCGTACAACTTGGAGTATTCGAATGGCTCACCTTCTACTAGTCTATTTTTTTATTCTCATATCAACAGCAACGATAGATAAGTGGCAGTCGATTAGTTTCTATGAAAACTAACATACAGACAACAATTCAATCAAGTATCCATCAGAAACTCACGCTTTCAAATCCCTGGTTGGATAACAAAGCCCTCTGAAAACACAAAAACCACTCAGAGTCGAAAATTTTTTATCGCACGCAAACAAAAACGACCTTCGGTAATGATATGCCTGCCCCTCCTTTGTTGCCATTTTAATGTCGCGCGTACTTCTTGTTGCCATTTAAAAACTTGATGTATTTTATGGATAATTTCGGAAATATGTCCCCTTCTTCCTGGTCAACATAGCAGCTAAGGTACAGAATGTACTAAGAGAACTAAGAACTAAGAGAACAATTCATTCAAAGACTAGAAGAACGTTTGAGTTGTACCAACAGTGAGATACCCTACAAAATGACAGATTTAAGGTTTATAAATCCCATAGCCTTAATTGTCTTTGTTCTTTAAAACAGATTACAATTTATTTGTAGAGCTAAGACCTATTATGTATACCATATATTCCGATGATAACCGATAAGAGTCCAATTAGTCATTTTACAAAATGTTTATTTAAAAACGAAAATATTTATTTTATTTTCGCCAAAACGGAGCATTGTTATTCTCAGATATTTGTATTTATTTATTTTCCTTTGTTTTTGTTGGCATTTGTTATTGTTTAATTTCAAAGTGTTACATCTCTGTGTGCTTTGGCTTCCGCCTTCGCTGCGATTGAGTGCAAAAACTTAATTATTGTCAAAGTGTCACAACAACAGCAACAAGGAAAGCTGAAGATCGAGGCGACTATGAAAGGTGAAAGGGAGATGGGTAGTACTGTGATTCATGATATAATATAATAAGCAATAATTATTAAATATTTAAGTGAAAAACTAATGCGAAAGATTTACCTGAAATATTATTAATTCTACGAGATATTGTTATTTTTCTTATCCTAAATTTTTTATAAAATATGCTGTATCCTTCTGCCAAGTCTTGGTGACCCTTCAAGTACCCTTTCAAAAGGGTATTAAAGCTAGCGGTAAAGGAAAATTAACCTTCAAACGCAAAACAAAGAAAAAACTTTTCCAGCAAAAGTTTTCGCCTGCTTTTGGGGTGATCACACACACACACACACACACACACACACACACTCACACCACCCAAAAACCCATACACACTATCCCCAACTAACGGGCAAAAAGCTTAGGTCATTGACCAAAAAAAGAAATAACATTGCAAAGAGACAATGGGGGGCCAGTTCTCTTTGGAGCTCTCTTATTCCGAGCACGTTTTCGTAGAAAAAAACCAACGACGCCACTTTTGCTTGTATTTGTGGATAGGTGAGTGGGGAGCACGCCGCACACACACACACACACACACAGCCGCAACTTGGTCTATGCTGCCCTTTTGTTGTTGTATCCCCTTGTTTTTGGGCCCCAACAAAACGAATAGTCTTTGTTGTTGTTGCTGTGTGGGCACTATAGCGGCGCGCTTACGTCATTCATAAAAATAACACCGTAGCTAAGAGAGACGAAGAGACAGCCGTCTGTCTACCTTTATTTCTTCGTGGGAATTGCATTTACCTGAGGAATAATTTAACCATTTTGTGCATTGCTATTCCTCGAGCCTTTAAGGCACTGCACTTTTGTTTAATTCTTTATTTTCGGTTTAGAGGACAGTTCCATGGCGTTTGATCCAATCCCGTCACACTTTTCCGCCTTTTTTTGAGCACCGCAGCACTTGGCACGTTTTATTCTTTAGCTTTTAACAAATACAAGGCACGGAGAGCTGGCGGCAGTTGCGCTTGGATTATTTATAAACAAACGCTTCGTTTACTGCTGTCACATCTTAAAAAATTGAGTGTTTGTTTTGCAGACGCAGTGCTGCCGGATATCATAGTTTTTAATGGCGTTGCCATAGGAACGTAAAGCCAGTGCTGCCAAGTCGTCTGTAGAGGAGCTGCCAGACTAATTTATTGGGAACTATTTGGCCGTTTATTGCTAGATTTATCTTTTTTTAGCGATACGGTAGGGCTGGCTAGCAGAGCTTGGACTGCTTGATTAGCGGAAAAGGATCCTGTGTCCTTATCGAATCCTGTAGAGAGTTTATAATTTCTAAGATTAGGTTTCTATCTAAATTAGGTTTAAATTTCCATTAAAGTTTTAAATTTCCTTATAATATGGTGGGTGATTACTATAAAGCTCTAAAGGAGCTAAAAACAAATTTAAATTCATCAAATAAAAAGGAGATTAGTCACCAATATTATATATATTTTATGGTATCATGCTTTGTACTTACATATCTATAGTCCCTTAGTCCTTAGGGATGAGCTTAAAAGTATTACCATCTTAATTTGTAATTTCCTAAAAGCAAAGTGCTTTTCGCGCCTTCTTTAAACGCCAACTCTGTTTATTGTTCGGTTTTAATTTAAATTACCTGTTTGACTAATGCACGGTCCCGGCGACGGACGCCAACAATAATAACGAGACTCTCAACTCATTATACATTGTTTATTGCCACTCAAAGTCGCACCACCTCCTCCCACGTTCGGAGATTTTTTGCCGAGCAGCAGTATTACTCCTAATGCAGGTGGAACAATGGGGAACCCCCGTTTCCCATGCCCCAAGGCGGGGTTATTCTTATTCCTTGCAACATGTTGCAGCTGCAACTCCAGTGATTCATATTTCGTAAAATTTATTTTCCTACAATTTCTACAATTATTTAAAATTAAGTGAATTAAAGTAATGTTTTCCTTTAAAATGGAAAGATGTTTAGGATTCAATGGGTACTTCGATTTTGTGAGGGAATACCCAACCTTGTGATTGGTAGAAGCATCCTTAGAGGATCCTTTTATCCCCATCACCCCAGCCAGGTGGTGAAGTGCGGCAAGTCAAGTCTGGCACTTCATTATGCACATTCAGATACAAATTCGTTGGAGCCTGCCACCTGCTCAGGTACATCTCAAACTTAATTTGAGTAACTAGGGAGCCAGAGGGGGATTTGTGGCAGGGATATTAAAAAGAGGAGATGAGAGAGGGAGTGTGTATGTGCCGCTTGCTAATGGCCTTAATAAAAAACGCAACATTTTGATTTAATTTAATTGAAATTCACGCCACTCGAGCAACTCCATTAGGCAGAAACGTGTCCAACGTCAAGGATGCAGATGATGGTAGCGCCGAGGAAATCAAATTACCCAACGGCAACAGTGGCACGAATGTGGGCTGGGCTTGGTTGGGGCTGCAGCTGTGGGTGTGGGTGTGGGTGGTTGCGACTCAAATAAATATTGTCAAAACACTTGTCAAATGGCTAAACAAAGAGCAGTGCCACGGACAGGGCAGTGTGCACCCCTTCTCCCATTTTTTATTCCCAGAGTGGGCGTGACAATTGATTATGCACTGAAAACAAATACATCTGTATATTTAACTTTGATTCCCTTGTGACTTTCTAGAAACTTTCAATTTCTTGCAGTGCAACGTCCAAGTGCGCCAAAAATTGAAACTGGAACTGTAAGCAAATCAATTTGATTCGATTTAAATTTAAAAGCATCTGCACACAGGCACTCATCACCTCCATCACCTCCAGGATTTGGGTGCCTGTCCCACTCCATTTGGGCTCTCTTGCTGCCCGCTGAGTGATCTTGAGCGTGATTTTCATGTCGGGGTCACGTGCCGGGGACGCGTGCCGCTGACATAAGTTTTCGGTTCGAGATTCCCAGCTCTTCAAGGCCGTAATACAGGGGGCGGCAAGGGTCAGACCCTTTTTTTGCTTGTTTTCGGCTGAGAGACATGCTTGATTATAGTTAAGTTATCAGTTTAATTTTATTAGTCAAAGGGATTTATTTTGTCGCACATATACAGCACTTTCCTTTTCTAATTCGACGCGTGTGTTTGCAGTTCTGTTTGTCTGATAATAGCCGGGGGAGGAGGGGATTTCATTGGAAACAGTTGGATGGGAAAGAATTTCAATCTCGGGGGAAGATATTAAATGTTTATTGGCTCTGTTCACACAAACGTTGGATCATTAGTTTCATAAATAATGGGCTAATATCCATTGAGAATTACAACGTTTTTCCCAGGCAAATACCAATAAAAGTTATTAAAGAAAATCGCACTTCCGCAACTTGGACAAGTACATCCTATTTACCTGTACAATATCCCAAAATGCCACCTGTCCTGTCCTGCCCAATCTCTAGAAGTTCTCCAAAGTTCGCATCAAATCAGCCATAGAGGTGTCAGGATACAAAGGACGCGCCCTGACACGCGTCTGACGTTTATTGGGGCCCTCCAGCTGCAGCGAAAACTTTCCTCCAGAAGGACCTTTCAAGGAAAAGCCACATGTGGAAATTGTAGACGACAAGCAGACACAACATTAGACACAAAAAACACACACAAGATGGTGAGGACAACGGATTTCACCGACGATCTAAGTACGCTTTCATAGTTGGATTTTAAATATTATTCCCAAAGGCATTCCTGTTTTCAAGCTATCATTAGTTTTTGGAAAAATTCATTATTATTAGATTTTTCCTATAGAAGTTGATACAGGATCGAATAGGGCTCTTACCCTTTGACAGGGATATAGAAATATCGAGAAATTGAAACTTCCGCTGCCACAAGAATAGAAGCAACATAGGCTGAGAGTGTGGTCGCGATTTGTATTTTTGTGTAAATATTTTCATGTCAATATTGCAAAAGTAAACACGGCTTGAAGGAAAAGTTGGGGAAGGGCCTTTTAAGTGCTGTCCTTTAGGCAGCTGGCAAGTGGGTTTAAATTTTCCCATGTCCATTCTTTGGCGTTCATTCCCTTTGCCTGGCGACAACTTGTCCCAACATTTTGGCTTGGCTTTCTTCACTCCAAATATTTGAAGTGTTTCGAATTTCAATAAAAAAAAAGTTACACAAAATTACAAGAATTTTTTTGTTATTCTTTAAAGTGTTTTTAGTTACATACCATCCCGTACCCCCTTTTCGAAACAGAGGAATCTCCTTTTGGGCCACAAAGTGTTGCAAGCTCACTCAATGATTTCTGGTTTGGTGAAATTTTTATTTTCTACTTTTGCCTTGCAGAGGGCTTCTGTTTCAAGCTGGTTGGTTGGTGGTGGGCGGCAAGGACTCTGGGGCGTGGCAAACTCAAGTGCGTACTTGAAAATACAGAAATTTCACTGCATTTCGCGTTATTAACACGTAGGTGCCAAGAACTCTCGCGGGTTCGGGTTAGATGTGGTTCGCGGATGGTGCGGGTTGGGTGTGGGTCGGCTAGGGGTGGTGTACTACGCAGTACAGGTCTGGCACAAGAAAAAAATATCCAAAATTTATTTGAAAAGTCAAACCCAGTCCTTAGAACCCTTGAAAACAAACCTTTCCTCCTTGATTTACCTCTTAATGAAGCTTTTATATGGTTTAAAAAAAATAGCGAGTCCTAATATTAAATCTAAAAAATATATTTCAAAATACTTTGAAAAATAATATGTTGCAGTGTGACTGGACCGGCTGACACCGTGTAATAAGGAGTTTTCATGGCCTCTTGAACGCTCACGCTTACCAAGCGAGGACATTTTAATTGAGAGTGTTACCAGGAAGGACGACGGCGCTGCTGTCGATGAGGCCGACGCGGTACTTGGCCAGCTGCCGCTCCTTCTATGAAGCTGAAGCGCCTCAAGTGCGGTCCGACGTCCTCGGCACTCAAAACTCAGGACTCAGTTCGCAGGACTCGGCACTCGGCGACATTCTTTCCCATCTTTTCCAGCTCAGTTGGGTCGGGGTCTGCAATTCTGTTCAGGTGTTGATGGATGAAAATTCTGAGGGTAATGTCTGAAAGGCGGACACTTGGACTAGGAACAAGCTTTCAGAGTTAGCCATGAATAACATCTAAGAGGTTACCCGAAGTTTACGGAAGTTGATAAAGTTTAGACGAAGTTAACATTTAACATTTGGCTTTCTAATTTTTAATTTTTGGAACTTACTATTGGGAGACTGTTTTGGTAATTAATTTGGATGGATTGTAGACCCCTTTTTAAGTTTTTTTTATATTAATATATTAAATACGTACAAATAATTAAAGGTTTTTTTATAATTTAAATTTAACTTTATTTGATGTATTTAATAGTCTGCTTTAAAAACCTTTCAGCACGGCAACAGTTAGAGCCGTTTCTGAGTAATTTTCATTGTGGGATCAGAAGGGAGGACATCATTAATTTGCTCTCAAGGGGAATGAATGGGGAAAGGGAAGCGACAATTGCCAAAAATATTTACAGGCAAAACAGAAGCTGCGACAACAACAATCAGCCAACCGAACCCACCCACAAATCTATCCACCCACCCAACCACCCATCCGCACTCACTTTAAGTTTGTTCCCAGCGGAGCAAAAGAAGTCGAAATGAAATCAGCAGAAAATTCAATGAGCAGAGATGGGTGGGAGTGGTTTTTTGGCTTTGTTTGTAGATCACTGAGAAAAATAATATTAAGCCATACATAGAGCGATTTTATCGACAAATAATTTATGTACCTCAATCAATAGAAAATCTAAGGTATACAAGTATATTTGAATTATTTAATTTATATGCTTAAAGTTTAAAGGATATTTGGGAAAGGAATTTCTGTGTGTTGAAGTTTTACAGCAATATCAGGCTGGCTGACGTCCTGGCAGCGGTGGTTGATGACTGCAATTGATGGCTGGCAACCAACCGCTGCCCCACCCACTGCCTCTACCACTGCCTCTACCACTGCCACTGCCACCACCACCCGCCCACATCGTTTGGCAAGCGAAGGGGTTGCGATTTCAGAGTGTGCGAGTGTGCGTGTATGCGTATCAGCTGCTTAAGCCGAGGGGCTGATTTCAGGACGAAATTGAAGGGAGTCCAGGATACCAAGGGACACAGCAATCTTTGGGCGAGTGGAAGGGAGAGTGTGGAGGTGACGTGCAAATGCCAGAAAAATATTATGTGACATGATAAATATTGCACACTGGGGGATTTTCCAAGCTATAAACGTAGACGGAGCAGTTATTGTTGTTGTTGTTGTTAGGATCATTGCCGAAATAATATGACAGATTCATTCATGATGCTGATGAGGATGACGATAAGTTGTTGCTGTGGTTTCGCATCCTTCTGGGTGGCGGAAGCTGTCCACAATCCTGGCTGCAATAACACAGGGTGTTACTTTGTGGGTGTGTTTCTGCGGTTATGCAAATTAGAGGGAATTAGTAAAAATACGACTGCTTCCGCGGCTACACTTTCCTGTAAATTATTTTTAATTGAGGTTTTAAATGTTACATTGCTTCAAAAGTGATTAATTAAGGAAGATTATTACTATTGAATATAATTGTATTGCTAAGATATTCCTACAATCATTCATTGAAAGCTTACAAATGGTATTACAATCCTTATTAAGGAGAAGATCCTTATTCTTATCTCTTTTTCTGTGATTTTTAATATTTATTTTTAATCAGAACATTTAACTCTTTTAGAGCCCTAACTTTAAAGGCATATACATACATTTCATCTAAGTCTAATACTTTAATTTTAAACTTTTACTGGAAATTTTTGTAAATTTGTCAAAAAGAAGAACTACAAAAGGCTTGAATAGAATAAGAAAACTCGATAATTAAAGAGGCGTGTGGTGATGAAGAAGGACCTGCGTTGCGGACCTTTTCAACTCCGGAGTCCCGTCGCGTAAAGTGCCCATTGCTATTCGAATAACCTTTGGCCATGTCTGCGGACAAGCGGACAAGGGACGGGTCCTGGGAAAGGGCAGCTCCCCGAAAAATAAAAACCAAAAAACAAACAAACAAAATTGGCGGATGCAGGGACGGACAGAGTGTGGGTGTGATGATGGGGAGTAAGGGAATTCCTTTTGTTCTTATTGGAGCACGCGCTGCCAAATGCCAATACAAATGGCGCAAAAAAGGACGCGCCAGGACACGAAAAAAAGGGAGAAAAAGTTACTCAGGGTTGCAACCACTTGGAAGTGTTGCCGCTTGCTCTGCTCCCCGTTGGTGGGGATTTCGACCTCAAACATGCGCACTAAACGCTAATAGTTCGTCCTGCGAACCCCTCATCCGCCCACTTGAAACAACCCCGCGCAAAAAGAGCTGCTCCATTTTGTTGGAACTCTGGTGGGCTTTAAGAATGTCCAGCTTAATGGTTTCCAGTCAAGTTGCCCATATGAAACTCATATGAAATATTTGAAAATTGCATTCATTAATTCCCATATTCAGTGATTCCGCGTTAGGTGCTGTAAGGGACGGGGTGGTTGTTTACTTCCTGTGCCCGCAAGATTGATTCACAGCGTGACCAAAGGTCCTGCAACAAAATTATTCACGCATCTCCGTCCTGGACATGCAAGCGGCCAAAAATCATAAAAAAGGAAGCAAAAAAAAGGACACGTGCGCTCCCTGATTTTTTACGACTTCTTCTGGGGGTGGGGACTGGGTGGGTGCGTTGGGGATGGTGGGAGGGTAAAACTGTTTACGAGGGTGTTCAACAAGATTTAATATCCCTGACCCATGTAGCATTCGACGAGCTTCATCAGCCAGAAGTCCGGTCAGGGAAAATTCATTGGCCTTTCATTATTTAATTCCATAATTTCATTTCTCTGGGAACCCCAAAAGACTTGCACAAAATCTCACATTCATTTAGTTAAAATATTTTTATTTAATATTATATTCCAGTTCAAATCTAAATGAGGAGAAAAAAAACCACAAAATTCCACAAAAAACAACCAGAAAAACGGGGCGTTTCCGGTGCCCGCAATAACTGTCAAATATCAATGTGCCCTCAAAAAAATGGCAAAAAATATCATAAAGTAAATAAATTTATGTAGGACAATAAAAATAAAATCCAATAAAAATTTCCTTTTGCCTCCTCCCTGACCAGCAAGCCCAAATCAATGTGGGGCCTTAGGAAACAATAAGGATGTCGAAGTTAAAATCACATTACATTTATTGAAATAGATTTACATTCCTTTGTGAGGTAACAAAACCCGTATATTCAAATGGAGGTCAAGTTCAGTAATAATTACGACAATCTGAAGTTATTTTTGTCCTCAATTTTTGGACATAATGTAAATTTAATTCGATTCTTTTGGCCCGCATCCCAGTATGATCTTGAATATGTTTGGCAATTAGTTTATTGTTCAATTTGCAGTTCGATTTGAGAAGCCAAATGACAGATTACCTCACTGACCCTCCAGTTTTGTGTTTACCCAAAACACCCTCCTTGGTCTGAACAAACTAATGATGTTTGTTAGGACCTTGTGGCATCTCTGGGGGTTGCTTGGAAGGGCAATAAATTTAATTATCGTTAATCTACTATAATTTGCCATGAGAAAATGCTCAGTTGTTTTTTCATGGCTAGTTTCCGATGATTATTTATGAGATGCTGACTGCAGGAGATGGAAATAAAGTTCCTGTGGAGTGCGAGTATTTGAGGTAAAGGCATGACGTTTTTAATGAAAATGAAAATCTAAAAAATATCTACAGATGACTGAGGGATTTGTGAAGTTCAATTAAATCGACAACCTGTTCAAAAACAGATCGCAATCGATAAGACAGGTCCCATTGCCATGAATAATCAGCTTGAAGTCCGATTATTTCGGTTTTGTGGACTTGGCCTAGGTTCGGGTGGTGTTTTTCATTTAAAACGAACTATACCACACGGCAGCCGATAAGCTACACGAATTTGCATACAACCGACCATCCAGTCGTACATCAAAGGGACACAAACCAAATACGAGACCATACACCCACCGATCTGGGGAAACTTGACATTTTTCACTTGGTCAAGCAGAGAGCGGAGCTGAATCGGAGAAATTGTGGCAGGCCGACATCTGAAGGGGTTGGCACAACTTATGGCGACATCGATAGGACAAATACCGAAAAAAACACCGAGAGGGGGCAGTGGTTGTGCGAGGTGGGCCACTCGACAAGCTGTTGGCATACATAGAATGTCCTGAAAGCCCAGAGACACTTGAAAGTATGCTACAGTTGCCGCCAAATGTCTTCACCCACACAACCGGAGTGCGTCCCCATTCGCAGTCCCCATTCTCATCCTCCTTCCCGGATCTGATCCAAAATCCACGCCACCTCCACCGCCACTTCCAACCTTCCAAAGTTCCCCGTCATTTATCTTCACCGTTTTTTTTGTTGGCCGGGTCTAACGAGAAATGCCGAGCAGCCCAAACTTGGTTTGCCTGCTTTTTTATCTTTTACAATTAGAAACGTTGTCTCTGGGTTGTCCATATATTTACACACCAAAAAATGACTAAAAAATTGCGACATTTGTTTAATCTTTTAACAATTGAAAGTCTGCTGTTTTAAAATCCCCGATAAGCTTTTGTTTGGTGGGTCATCATTTTATTTGATGAATATTTAGTTTCCCTGAATGTTAATATTGTGGAGAATGTTGTTTTGCTCAGTGTTTTAACATATATTTTTTGGGCAAGTCCCCTGTTCTGATTTTTTTGGCCCTTGGTCAGATAAATGCAATTTTTGTGGCCCTTCCCCCTGACTGTTAGCATGTGATTAAGGAAGGAAATTGTTTTGGACAACGCACAGAACAAATAACGCTTTTGGGGTGTCCTTCTCTCCAAGGAGGAAGTTCGTCCGCGTCTTATCGCCTAAGTAGCATCATTTAACTGCTGTCTGCGGTTGGATTCCTCCTTTTTTTTGGCTCTTTCTTACATTTTTTATTATATCATTTGTTTTTCGAACCACTAGGGTCGTGGAATGTAATTTGTCCTGATGAATGTTGTCGGGAAATGATGGTAAATATGGTAGGGGAAAGCCCCACACTCTCCTGGATCTATTATATATTATATTTGTGAAGTCCCAATTATCCGAATTGATATGCAAGTTGCCGCAGTAACCTTATCAGCTTCTTAGCCAGAATTCGATTCTTTGATTGGCATTCTTGTGTTATTCTTTGAAAAGTACTATGTGAACCCCTTTATATAAATATGATATGGATGATAAAAATCGCCAGAGCCAAAACCAGAATCCTACATAATTACATAATCAGGAAGGTTAAAAAACGGTAAATGTCATTCGGAAAAGGCAAACGGGGTGAAGTGACATTTTGTGGTTAAGCCATCTCGGTGAGGGGGTGGTGTCTGGACAGCCTCTCCTGCCTGGCCCGCCTAGCAACGAACGCATAATTTATAATTGTCAAGGGAGTAGCCGGAGAGGACGAGCTCTGGAAGGGGTCATGCCAGTGCTGATTTATGGAATTTAATAAATTTTCACTGATTTTAATCGCTTGTAATTATACGTAGAGAAGCACAGACCAGCACACATCCATCCACAACAATAACAACGGCCACAAAGAGACACTGTACAAATTTCAATTAAAATTAAGAACGAAATCAGCGTCAGGTGAAGACCAGGACCAGGGCCAGAGTTGGTTCAGCCTTCGTCCATTTGATTGGTTTTTTCCACCATTCAGTTCGTGAGTGGCAGTGTTCGTACGTTTTCAATTTCAATTTCCCAGCCAAACATTTCCTTTTATTTTTATTTCATTATGATGCTGAAATATATCCTTAAATATATACACACGCATATTTTCTGTGAGCTCTGAGGTCGCTTCGTGGCTTGTATTTGTTATTGTATTATAAAGCCTCTCATATTCTTACCAGAATCGGTCGCAGATTGATTTTTCTGTTCACTTCTCTTTTATTTTTTGTATTTCCTTGGAGACAAACTGGCCCACCCACAACCACTGGCCCGACGGGACTCGAGTTTTATCCAACTTCAAAGGTCTTTTGGCCTGCTGCTGAGCTTGAAGTGTCCTTGCAGTATGTCCTGCGACGGCTTATGTGACATTTTTTGTTGTAGCGTTTTTTTGGCTTCAGTTCCCTGTTTCCATTTTTTTTGTTTTCCTCTCTCTCTAAGGAGGCTCAATCGTTCTCAATTTGATGGACCAAAAATGAGGGACATGAAGGTTTCAGGTGGTACTTTTGTGGTTTCCATATTTTGGGGCGTGGAATAGGAAGATTGAATTAGAAATTGGGTCTCACGTATCGGCAAAAAAGCAAGCCTTGTCTTTACTGTGCCTTTTTTCTATATAATCCCTTTCAAATTAAATTGTCAAATAATTTGGAGAATGAGTATCTGGAGCGAGAATGTAAATGGCCTTACCTCCAAGAGGTTTCTCATCGAAACGAACCTCATTTTTGTGTTCTTTTTATTGCTGGCGCTACCACAATGGCTCCTGATTTCCTTTTTTGCCACGGATCACATGCTGTATACGATAATCTGCTTCTTTATTGCCTACTTCTTCCTGATGATTGTGTACCTAGTGGAGCCGATCGAGTATGCCCGCCCCTGGAACTACATAGTCGTTGCCGTGTGTTTCGAACTCCTGACACTCGGCTGCTCCACTTTCGTCCAACAATGGCACTTGACCTACACAGTTGCTAGCATTTGTTCTGCATTGTTTTTATTAATTATCGCCCTAGCTGTCTGTGTTCCACTGATCTGGTTTGACAAGTACCCCAATCCCGTCAAGACGGCCACCTTTGTCTCCATGTGCTTCGCCCTGGTCTATTGCATCATGAACATGAGGCTCCTCAAGGAATGGCTCTACTGGGTGGACTTCGCGGTGTCCATCTTCATATTTAGCGCCATGATCCGATTGATTTCGCACGTGATGATCACAGATGATAAGTTCGAGACCTTGGTCGTGGATGATATCATGGTTACCGCCTTCAAATTGTACATTAACTTTTGCCTCATATTCATCGGAACTGCCATTGCCGTGGATTGCATAAGAGTGAACACAGATTGGATTTTGGAAGACTAAATAGTCCTTTGTGCTAATTCATGTAAAGCTAGAAATTTCCTTTCTAATAAAAAACGTTGTTTTTTAATACTCTACAAAGCCAAGGAATTTCTGTTTTCTTATTACAAAAAAAAACAAATCATAGTGGTTATGTTTACAAATTCAATTTCCCACTAGGACATCAAAATTCTCCAAAAATATGTTCCAAATTCAAAGTTTTGCTCGAGCGCTAGGTAAGGATATATCCATGAGGTAGATCATTGAGCTCCGGCCATTGAAAATTCTACGTTAATCAAGATAATCATGCCCGAGAATGAAAATGGCATTAGCCGCAAAAAATTTGTGGGTCTTGCTGTATTTATATTGGCGGTTTTCCTCCTCGTCGCTCTGCCCCAGTGGGTCTTGATGTGCCTCTTCGCGACGGATCACCTGCTGTACACCTTGCTCTGCTTCTGCCTCGCCTTCCTGCTGCTCACCTGCATTCACCTGATTGAATCTTTCAGGTACAAACGTCCGTGGAACTACATTGTCATCGCAATCTGCTATGAACTGATGACCCTGGGAGTGGCCAGTTTTCTAATGGAATGGAGTATATCCATGACATTCATCGTTATGGGTGTAGCCTTTCTGTTCCTTCTGGCCTTCCTTCTGTTGTCTGCCCTGCTTATTGTGCTGGGCGGGTATCCGAATCCCATCAATGTCGCCATCGTGGGGGCCATGTGCTTCGTTTTGGCCTTCTTTTTTGAGATCGTGGATGTCGTGAAGGAATGGTGCTTCTGGAGAGATGTGGCGGTAACGGTGTTCCTGATCAGTGTGATACTCATCCTTGTTTCGCATGTCCTGATGACCGCCGATAACTTTGAGGTTCTGGTGAAAGACGATGCCATGATCGTTGCCTTTGTGCTTTACATAACCTATGTGCTCTTTTTGATCGGTGGTCGCATATCCGCGAATGCCATTCAGCATCATTATTTATAAATTATTTTTTTTAATATATTGTTACCGAAAATATGTATATTTTTGTATATTGTTGTAAAGATATACAAAGATGAATATGGTACAATCTAGCCAAAGATCTTGATTAAAAAAAAGACTTACCTTGAAAATACTTCCGTGTTTTATGTTATGATAAATATTATATTTATTATTAAGCAAATACATTCCAAATAGAGACTTCAATATGTAAGAGGAAAGCCCCTTTTGTAAAATGGACGTGTTGGCATCCATAATGATATGATGAAGATTCTATAAGGCAGAGCCATGATTCATTTTGGGATTGAAGCGAGGTGGCAGCCTCAATAACGTCGCTGGCTCATGGGGATTACGTGACTCTGGAGTCGGGCTGAGTCAGATCTTAGAAATCTTAAATACTTAAATATACTATTTAATATCCCACAAAATATATTACAAAATAGATTAGTTCCTCCAAAAGTTCGTATATTAAATATAGGATTTCAGTCCTTGGATCTGCAATAAATTAAACAACAAGAAAAGCATGTGACTTTACGAATCGCACCGAATAAAATGTGAAAATGGCATAATGGGGGCCAAAATGTGTGTGGGTGTGGAAGAAAGCGATATAGAGGAAGAGATGCCGGCAATTGAAATTGTCGTCATTTCTGTTGTTATTGCTAGGTTTTTCTGGTTCGCAGCGGATGCAATTCCTACAAAATGATAATTTATGATAATGATGCTTCCGTTATGGGGCACACAAAACTGGACACAGGACATTGGATTGTGTGGCGCGTAGAATAAAAATCAGCTAGAAACGAGACCGAGAGAGATATGGCGAAAAATTTGCCAGTTTCATTCATTTTACGGGTCGGGCCTCGCATATTTATTGATAATTTCCGTGAATTTTGCAGCAGTCAAGCGAAAGCGGAAGTTATGCCATTTGCTGCACGCCTGCCCAAAAAGGACAATAGTTGTGTCCTGCCGCCGACTAGAGTGGGCAAACCGACTGGGCGGATGGGCGGCCTCCCACTCATTTCGAGTGGTTGTGTCGCGTGGGCGTGACTGGGGGCGTGGGTGTGTGGTTGTTGGGTTTTGTGGGCTTGGCAGCCCCAAAATCAAAGTGCCTATCGATTGCGTTGATTTGCCTTGTTTATTGTCTCAGCAAAGGCGCCTGACAACTCCCTTTTCCCCGTTCCCAATTGTTTTGACTGGCCCCGAGTATTTATGGGTTACGCTCGACCAACAATGGCAACAACAATGACACTGGACTAGCCCATTGTCTGTGATTATCAATAAACATTAGCCGAACAATAGGATGCTCAGTGTCAGTGGATCCCCCCGTTCGGTGAGCATTCTAATGACCTTGAAAATTAGTTCCTGCATAAATCTACCGACCTCACAGCCCCAATCACTCCCCCTCACTCACATTACCCCAAAAAAAGTTGTTAATTATTGTTTATTATTTATCGCTTTGGTTGCATATTAATTGCTGGTTGAGTGACAAAAATTTCATTTTAATTTCGCATTATCAGGCATATGCTGGCCATTCCGAGGCATATGGTTGCATATGGCTGGACTGGTGCCTGATGCACTGCATCCGCTTTTGGCCAACGACAGGAAGACGCATTAAGGCCACAAATAGTGAGGGCGAAACGCAGCGGAAATGTTGTGCATATTTATAATGAGCTCATTTATATTTTCATTGGCTAAATGGCTTCATAAATTTTATATACGTTTTTATTCAAAAGCCTAAAGAAAGGCCATAAATCCAGAAACTTTTATTTATTTATTCAAATGCCAAACTTCTGGCAATCAAATACCGAGGGGAAATTTGCCCAACTGTATTGAGCTGAGCCACTCATTTGCAAGAATTTAAAGTGCACTTGCCAGTTGCATATGGCAAGTGAATATGGGAATAGTTTCCCTATGTGTTTCCAGCCCGGCTTCGACGACAAATGGAGCCAAAAGTTACAGACGACTTCCATTTCCTGAATTCTGGATTCTGGATTCTAGATTCTCGATTCTGGCGACCCCAACCACTCGTCTCCGAATAGGGAAATACGAAAAACTTTGGCTTGGATAATGCGAGTCCTAGAGTGTGCAAAGTGTTTGGCATAAAGTTATGCGACAGCCAAACAACAATAAAATAATATAATTTTTTGTTTGCCAACTCTCAATTGTGGTTGGAAAGTAGGGAAACGTGTTGCAAGCGAAGCCTTGAGTCCTTCAATTTCTTTTCTTCTCCTATTTTTGGGGCAATTCGCGACTCGTTCGACGCTTGGCCATAAACTTTTCAAGGAATATCGAAAGTTTCCTCGTAGCATCCCATCATCGCATCGGACTCGGCTCGGCGAAAAGCTTCGAGCTGCGCGAGAGACATACAAAGGCTACAAAACTTATAACGAGAAAACTTTGCCACTTGGCAAATGCGCGATAAAGAAACAAACAGAACAGAATGGAACAGAACAGAACAGAAAGGCACAAAATAGAGCCGAGCTGAGACCCAGACACGACTCTGCCAGGATGCCAGGATTGGATGGCGAAAAGATGGCCATGGAAATGGAATGAGCTGTGCCGCGAAGAGCAGCCAAACTAGGAAGATGCCGTCAAGTTGATATCTGTGGCAGAGGTAACTTGGCCAACACCGAATCGCTATTAGACGATCATGTCCGGTAACGAACTTGGAGTTTCCTGGATTGGGGGATTCATGGCGCTTTTTCTGAAATTCTATAGAAATAGTAACCATTAGTTCCAGTTAAAACCAAGCTTTACCAGATAATAATTAATAAGAAATGGGGTGGAAGAAAATGTCATAAAAAGATCCTTTAACATGTTCCTATCTTGAGACTTCTTCAGATCTTAGAGAAGTTATTTTTTCTAATGAGAGCTTTTTAGACCAGAGTTCTATGTTATGTCTTCGTCATGCCATACTATTAGTATGGTTTTAGTTTTCATTCGAAATCAATCAAAGATATCCTATTTACAGGGTAACTCTGAAACAGAGATTGGATAAAACTTTCCCTGGCTGACTGGATGGAAAAATATAAAACTTCGGCAGAAGAAATTTTTCGCTGACAATGGAGAAGCTAAAGGAAACTCAAGAAAACTCATTCGCGCGTTTTAGCTAACTAGCAAGCTGAGCAGAGTGAGCCCAGCCCGTAAAGAGCGAGTGAGGTTGAATAAAGAAAAACGGGCAAGAATTATTATTTACGCACGGATGGTGTCATCTAATTACGAATTCATTTTAGTTTTGTATGCCAGCACAACAACTAGGAGGCTGCCGGCCAGGCCGAGGGACTTTCTTGGGTTTCCTTTGGGTCCTGGCCAGGTTGGAAAATTAACAAAAAATGCGACCGCATTTGGACAATACACCTGCAGTCGTGAGCCACCATCCTGATCAGCGCCGTGGGTGGCTTTTAATGCAATATTTCGCGAGAGATTTTTTACGGGGCGCGACGATAAAAAGTTTGCTGTTTGCAGCGTTTTCAGAATTTTGCATTTTTGCGCCAAGTTGCATTTTGGTTTAGACCAGGACGCGGCCAAAAGAAATTTCATGCTCTTTGAAAACTTGTTAAACTATGATAACCACAATGCAGGCCACACCCCTCACCATCCTCAAAGACGCTCTGTTCCCCCAGAAGAATGCCACGCGGAAGAATCGCCGCAAATAATAATAAGCAAGTTGAATTCCAGAGCCCGGGACTCGTTAACTCGCGTCCAAAAGTTAAGAAATGCATAAAATTTGTTAACAAGCTGAAAAAAAATGCGAACAAAATAATGCCTTGTTCGTACTTATCCGAGGCTGAGGAAACCAGCCCGGCACCTTCCAAAGGGCAGCCATTTTCTTAGCGGAAATAACTAACAAGAAGAAGAAAAAGTCTTTTTTCTTTTTTTATTCCCTAACTTTATAGGGTTACTACGCTTTTAATTGATTTTTTATAATCTATTTAATATTAAAGCGCTCTTTTAAATTGATGAACTAGACAATTGTAGTGGCAGTAGTTTCAAATAATATTTTTGAAGGGTATTCTTGTTTTGTATTCGGTTTTGGGCTTTCTTAATAACTTTCATGTTTTAGGAAATTATTAATGTTGCCTTGTTAGGGGAAACTGGCATTGTGTGGTCTAAGAATACATCATTTTAATGTTAAACTTAAAAGTTTTTTTAATGAGATCTCGAAGACCATAAATGCTTTTCAACAACTATTTTTTAACTTTTAATTAGAGGGATTGCAAAATAGTTCGTTCTTTTAAATAAAATGTAGGACTGTATACCCTTGAAGGTAAAACAATAAAACAAATATATTTTTAAATTGCATTTCAATTAGTTTGGGTCGGTTGGCTCGCTTTTTTCCCATTTTTTATGTCAGCTCGCATATTTTTGCGGTTTCAGTATTTTTCCTGCCACTTATTTGACCGCTAATTACATTTTAATGTAAATTAATGAATCTGCGCACTTAACTTGGCCGGATTGGCGTCCGCTTGTGGCTTGTCTGCATCCCTCCTCGCCACTCTCACACCTCGCTCCCGGCCCTGTCAACTTGTCTGGCCGCCATCCTCCAAGACACACTTTGACGCATTCGGTTTCATGAAGCCAACAACACAAACTTGGCTCATTAGCCGGTCGCGTTGAAAGCCCGAAATCGGAGATATTTTCTGTTTTTTTTTTGGCTCGAGCATTTTGATAAATGATTGAAATAAATGATGCTGGCTATGACTTTTTGGTATTGCCAAATTAACAGGAATCTGAGAGCTGAGCCAAGTTTGTTGGCTTGTGGTTTTGCCACGACAGATGATTGTTTCAATGACAATGACGTTTTGGTAACAAATTCGAGGGAAATATTTTTAAACCAAAAAACGAGATCAATGCACTGAATATAAAAAATATGTAATATTCCTTTTTCAAAAGCCATTGGCAATCTCAGAATTAGCCAAACAGTGCCCACTCCCAGCCACCTGAGCATTTCCAGCTCTTTAAACATCACACCCACTCATCTCGATTTTCTTTCTGGCTCGGCTAATTTTGCAACACATTTTGATAAGCTGCAGCATCTTCCGCCTTCCCCCATTTTGTTTCCATATTAAAAATATTGTTTGCCTTCGCCTCTCCCCCTAGCCGGAGGATGTGAAATGTGAAATTATAAAGCATGTAGTAGGCGTCCATATACATTTCTTTTTTCGCCGCCATTATGCGAGTGCGACGCCTGTTTTGTGTTTTTCCTCACATGTGTGAAATTGCATGTACCTAGGTGCTGGCATATTGAGGTGTGCGATCTTTGGGATGGTCGGGGGGCGGTTGATGCATTAGAGACATGATAATTAAACACGGCATTTGCTCATTATCATCAGCAGCATCGTCATCATTATCATGATTTTTCCGCGATTATAATAAGCCGCTCGAGCTGGGGAGCTTTTCTCTTGTATGCCATCGCGGCGCCAATTAGGGAAATTGTGTGCTATTTCCAATTTGAAAAATTCAGCACTTCTCTGTTTAAAAGGCAAGTCAGGAAGCAACCAACCAGGCAACCTGAAATGTTAGACATCCTTAAGATGTTTACAGAGAAGGTGTGGTAAATAATCCTTTAAATTCTGTCAAAAAAGTATTTCAAAATAATTTTTAAGCCTTTATTAAAATATCTCCAAAGAGTATGCGAAAGTTTATAAAATAAAGGTACCAATCTTTTGGAGCCCATCACTGTAAGATGCCCATTAGCCGAAATGGAGTAGGCCATTTTCTATTTAATGAGCCTTCAAATAATGGTTTTTACGAATCTCAGCTTAGTCCTCAGCTTTCCATACTTGCATCAAGTTGCTTTTTTTTGCTGGTCCAAATAGCTAGATAGCTGGAGGCGGTCTTCCAGTAGTCCTCGAAGACTATTAAATGAAATATTAAATCATCAAGGCAAACCCCAAAATACATACCTAACCCAAATCAAAATCTCGGAAAATTTTTTTAGGGGGGTGCGACCCGAAAAAAAGCCAAGTAAAATAAAATAAACAAACAAATGCCTCATTACATGCGAAATTAAATTTAAATGTTTGCTTAATGCGATTCCAGAGTTGCCCGGGGTGCTCCGGAGTGCGGTGTCCGGAGTGCGAAGGACCACCGGGTACCATAGCCAGTACTGGATGGGGGCGGAAAAGGTATACGGAACTAAACAAACCCAAGCACCCAGCCACATCAAATTTAATTTCATTTTGAAGCCCTGGGCTAACCAAGGATGATGACGACGATGATGATGGTGACGGGTCGCCGCCGACGCATGCTTAGAAAAATATTTCTGGTATTTTTCCTTTTTTACCCCTGTATTTGTTATCCTTGTTTCGTAATATTTATTTTTTTTGTTTGGTTTGCTCCTGTTTTTTGGGTTGTCGACTGAGTGGAGAAATTAGAATTTTTGCGTGTGTCTGCGGTCGCCGCATTTTGATGGCGTCGGATGCCGACATCGCTCCCGGCCGCATTTCCTGACACCCCCCGACTTCTTATAAACACTCCCAGAATTTAATATATTTATTTAACCTATGCAGGTTATGCCCAAGGGTAAGAAGGTTATAACAGATTTATACAAATCTTCGTTATTTTGAGGAAACATTTGCAAAATAAGTTATCTTAAAATTCGATAAACTTTTTTTGCTATTTATGACGTTTTGCTATTCCAAGGGGTACTTATAGTCTGGAGGCGTACCAGAATCTGTTAAACAAACAAGTCCGGGACAAAATCATAATATTTTCAATATTTTCGTTGCCGCTGATGTGGTTGTCAGTGGGAAACTGTCAAGTCAGGGCGTTTATTTGACAGCCGCTGGGGATTAGAGGGGTACGCCGATGCAGGGGCGTGGAAGGCGGAAGCTGGAACGCTCAATTAAAATATAATTTTTACTAAAATTCCTCGTATATGGAATAAGTGAAACAACAGGAGTTGGCGAAGATATTTTTTTCGGGATCTGCTTCCCATTGCATTCACATGGCCATAAATTAAAAACTTAATAACGAGCTGAGCGCAGGAGCCGAGCCGAAACCAGGACATGCCCAATACGTGTGTCCTGGCTCCTGGCGACGTCCGCAGTCACATCACAAATTTCATCGCCTTCCCTCTCTCTCGTCCCGCTTCGCCCAATCTCTGTCTGCCCCTCGCGCAGCGTTGGCCGATGGGATGCGGCTGCGGCAGCAATAAATCGCTAACAGCAAATAAATCAACGCGCATAAATTCCAATGTTCGGCGAGGATGCCTGCCCCGACTTTATTTACGACATTGCGACAAAGACAGTTACGGCAGCAAAATGCTGCCCCTACCCTCGGGGCCAGTCTTTGCCCGCGTCCATGCCCCTGACCCTGCTCCGGCTCTCCGGTAAGGGTCTGGCTGCTTCTCCTGCTCCTGCATCTGCTCCGAGCTCTGTAATATTCAGAGGTCAGGCCAAGAGGGCAAGAGTATAAATGTCCTTCTCTGCTTTGCTCATTTTTTAAATTAATAATTAATTCAATTGAAATGTTTTTACCACTCCTTAAATATATTTCAAAGAATTTTTACAGGACTAAAATTTTGAAAAAGCCATTTAATCAGCGGCGAAAGCTATGTCTTTGCCAGTAATCATTCGATACTTCAACGGAATACCTTAAACGATTTCTGGTTCGATTACCTTTCAATGTGTATCAAAATCTTGGAAAAAATTATTTCTTAGATATTTTTTAAATTTTTCTGATGGATCCCCTCCAAAAATCTTGAAAATTCACGAAAGGACAATATGGGGCAATGTATATTTGCCAATATTCATCCAATTCTTAAGCGAAATACCTTAAACGATTCGTGGATCGATTCTCTATCAATCTGCATTAAAATCTTGGAATTTTTTTATTCATTATATTTTTTGCCAATTTTTCTCAAGGATCCCCTACCAAATAAATCAACTAAAAAATTGTGTGTTCAAATCTAACTGGTTATTACACATTGTATCGTATAGTCTTTTCTTCAAGCAATCATAAATATTTCGCAAAAGTTAATTTATATTAATATAACCTAATGACTTCGAGGGCCAGATGTAAAAATCAGGAAGGCCGCAAGCTGAAGGACCAAAGTAAATGCGAAAAGAGGAGAGCCAATGAACACCAAAAAGGTTGACCTCAGTGTCGTGACAATATGTCCTGGAAAATGTCATCTAACGTTGTCCGTGGTTAACCAAGAGTAGTTGCTTGCCAAGGGTTAAAAGAGTTAACCCCTTGCTAAAAACACAACACCGATTCCTGTGAAAAAAGAACCATGAAAATGGGAGTGTTGGGAGGGGAAGAAGCTGGAGAGTCAACGACAAGGAAGAGTACATTTTGCGAATTAAAACAAAAGGATGCCGTGTGCTAGGCAAACAGACAAAGAACATTCCCGGGGACACATGCGAGGCGCCAAATCAAGCTTTGATTTATGGCCCAGCTAAAGGATTGCCAAGGAATAGGAAGTCACACGAGCCAGACCAGAGAAACCAGAGAAAAAGTGCACAAAACTAACATTAGCACCCTTGTAAATGTGTAAAACCGAAAGGGAAAAGTTCCTGCACACAGGACCTAGAGTCCTAGTAGGTTAAATGGAAAAAAGCAATCCGAGCCTGATCCGAACCGAGAAAACCGGCATCTATTAGCTGCGCCACTCCGGCCGGTCCGCCCAGGACCTCTCGGGTGATAATTTATTTATTTCGGATTATTTATTGCACATACATCATAATTGTCGAAACTCGCTGGCAAATATATTTTATTTCTTAAGCAGGCCCGAACCATTCTCCAAAGATGCAAGAATTATAACTCTCAACAATGAAGGATGCGCCATAAATTAAAAATTCCAAACTTAAAAACGCAACAATAAATACACGATACCCGGGTAGAGGAGAAAGGATGATGAAGATGAGGATGCGGAGTCCTGGCAATCGCCAGGAACAGGACATGCAGTTGATTTATTTCTCTTCTATGGAAAATCACGGAGCGTTGAGAAAAGCAGCGTATCTCCCACCGCGCACTCTCCTCGCACCCAAATCGCGACTCAAAGAAACGGAAGTATTTATTTCATAATCGTTATGATGTAATGAAGAAAATGTTGAGATTTTACGGAGGGGGTTACACTGACGAATATCATGTGCATTTTGAATGTATTTCTAAGGCTCTTCATGTACTCCCAACACTCTTCAACTGAGAATGCTCTTCTAATATCATATAAAGGATTTTTCTTACCATATGCAATTTATATATTTTTTTAATATCTTCAACGTGATCTTTCTGTCAATATTTACCTCGGACTTTCTGTGTAAATGATACAAAGAAACTGCGACAAAGAAAATAATACGAATAAGCCGAAACACATCCTTAACATGAAAATACGTGGCGCTTATTAAATTCTTATAAAATCGGCGCTCGCTGAGGGATGCGTCTCTCGAGGACGAGTCCACGGGTGAGAGACTGAAGGGACAGGATATAGATAGACTAGGGCTCTATTGTTGTAAGTTTGAGGCATTTTCATGGTGCCAGCAGCCGCTTGCAGAATGCGAGCTCCTGCTGCGATATTAAAAACTTGTTGCTAATAAAAAAATTCATACTGTCGACTCTGATCGTCGTCATGAGGTGAAATGGCAGATGATGACATCAATGACATTCGTTGCGGTTCAATAAATTCGCCAGCGTTTCGAAACATATCAAAAGCAATCCCCTACACTGCGGGAAAATAGCGCAGGTTGATGCTTAGCGTTTCCCGTATTTAAGGGTCTAGTCCGCCCATTTTCCCCTGTGCACGCAGTTCCTTTGTCAGCAGGGGATCGCAATTTTATAGACCCTAAGTAGGCCTCCATTCGAATTTAATTGTTTGGGCTGCGGGGCGAGGAGGCCCAGAATTGCAACGTGCAGATTTAAACATCGTGGCACCAATTGGCTGTCTATTCATTGGCATCTGGGTGTTGTTTAGCTGCCGGATAATCCGCTGCATGTTGCCGTTGATTAAACCGACACACACACGGCACCGTTTCCCGTAGACGCGGACCTGCCCACAATTTACCAAACCGACGAGGGCCCACCAGGTCCGATGGCTTCGCTCGATTCGCCGGGCTCTGCTCGATTGTCTCTAAGCCCACTGCAGTTCCCTGTGTTTGAAGTGCCAAAAAGCACACTTTGGCTTGTTCTTTTTATTCTTTTTATTTACGAGTATTTTTGTTTTTGTGTTCTGCTGTTGTAGTCGTATTATTGAGTTGTCGAGTGCGCGCTTTAGTGAGAGGATTTATGCCCGATGACGATATTTGTTTAGCCGCTTAGTTTACCATTGGCCCATTGTTTAGGTTTTTATTTCGCCCGATTTCGATTCGAGTGCTTCCATTTCGCTTGAACACTGTTTAGGCTTGGGTTTTGTGGCCAATACTATTTCTAACAGCTTGGCAAATTGTCCTGAGGAGAGGACTTTTGCACTGAAACACTTCCATTAAACACTTCAACGATTAACATTTAGATTTTCTCTCGAAAGCAGCTAAACCATCATCCAATCAATTATGAAAATATCATTTAAATGACCAGTTATCACATTATTGTGGTAATTTACGGGCAGTTAACACATAATCGAAAATCTCAAAACAAACAACGTGAGGAATACAAGTACGAGTTATTGCATTCTTTGTGTTAATCAGTAGGATATTTGGATGGAAGGAAGCCTTCCCATTTTTCCCTTTCGTTTGTTTTGGGCTTATTTTGTTGGTTACACCATGGATGGTCTTCCCTTGGGGGAATTTGCGACTGAGACTTGGATTTCAACACCCAACTCATTATGAAGCCCGTTGCTGAAATTGCTTAATCAAAGTTGGATTATCTTCTCAGCTGAACGAGCAAACAGGCGGCGAGTGGTTTTGTATGGGTTTCATTTGAATTAAAAGCGCCAACTCTGCCGAAAGTCGACATGGGGCACTTGGCACACATATGCCAGGACATACAGCGGTAAGTCCTGCCGTTCCAGGCTGCAGCTGGAACTAAATTAAATTCCATGTCTAATGCTCGCCGGAGGATTAAGACCGAACCACGCCTCAACTGGCCTCGCCTCATCGCCTAAGACGGGTAATATTAAATAATTTTTCCCATCTCCCAGGATCCCAGGGCCCAGGACACAAACACACACATATGGCATGAATTCAGCAGTTCATTGTTTTGCATCGCAGTGAAGTGAATCGGAGCAAAGAACTGAGGGTGTGAGTCGGCTGTCCCAACCAGGAGGCTGAAGATTAAAGTCTCCCGTGGCGAACTTAATAATAAAAGCCCAGGACCAAAGTCCTCCGGCTCCTTCCGCCGCTCCCGCGCTTGTTCTGGTCCCGGCTTCGGCGATGCCAGTTTGGTGTTGGCACAAAAGTATTTAGTGGCCAGGGGCCGGGGGCATTGGGCGAAAATCTTTTTTCGAGTGCCAGACATTAGCAGCATTAGGACAACAAAAACAAGCTATCGCACACAGATATCATTTGGACTCGTATATATACTATATATAGTTAGCCATTGCATGAACTTTTCCCCTCGCAGAAAGCTCACAAAAATGCAAACGACGGGGCATAGGCAGAGGCAGGCGGAGCAACCCGGATGGGTTCACCAAATAACCAAAGGACTTATGTCGACTCAGGCCAGAGGATTTGAGGTGTTGTCTGCGAGGATGTGGTTTTGGGCGGCTGGTGGTTGGTGGTTCTGCGGTTGGAAGCCAATGCAGTAACTGTATCTGCATTGTAAGCTGTAAATATGAAAAGCCTGCTGATAATCTCGAATCGACATTTCCAGCTCGTAATTATCATTTCGGATCGTTTATTTGAGCGGCTTTACCCTGACTACATATGGAATATTTTGTAATACACCTAATAATAGCATGACGTCCTGCTTAAGCCAGCTCCTTCTTGATGATGAATGTTCGAATCTGCATGGGCTTCAAGGTGACGCTGAACTCGCCGTCCTCCTGGGACTTTTCTGCCGTCAGCGGCTTGTGCAGGCTGGTGAAGTACTGGGGAGTGGAGTGACTGGGACCAGCTCCGTCGTGGTGGAACTTCAGGCGCTTCATGTCGCTGAGGGGCATATTGCCATCCAAGGTTGTCTCGCGAATCTCCAGACCACCTAGGCTATCAAAAATAGGGCGAATATTGAAACTAATCACGCCGCCTTCGGTCTGATCCAAAAAGTTCTCGACGCGGAACAGAACCTCATCCTTGGAGTACGGCTCCAGGGTGAGCAGATGTACTGACTCGGGAAAGTCGTTGAAGTCTGGCAGCGACTGGGTCACTTCTTTCACACTCTCCTTGCTGAAGAATTTCCAGAAGGGTAGGTGAATCTTTTTCTCGGCAACGCGCTCGAGGGCAGTGGGCTCGTCTTCCACGGCAGTGAACGACAGATAGAGCTTTCCTCGAGCAATCAGACCCTTTCCGAACTGTTGCTCGTTAATGGCTTCAGCGGCTCCGGAGCCGTCGGCGAACAGGTGGCGACGGTGCAGCATCATCTCAAGGCGACCGTTCTCAAGGCTGGTGCCGCCCTGGGACCGGTCGTTCAAGATGGTCATCCGCCGGCTGCCGTCCTGCAGTGCTATGCGGGAGGTGACCGGGTAGTAGTTGGCACTGATGGGCTGCTCACTCAGATCGGGGCTAAAGTCCTCGCGCTTGTCCTTCTCTCGTTGCAGCATCTCCCGTCCATTGGAGTCGGTGAAAAACACTCCGTTGTTGGAGATGTCGCTCTGGAAAATGGTTACAATTTCCCTGCCAAGATTATCGTCAACGGGGATGGGACCCACGAGCCATTCGAACTCCACATGGTTTTCGCCTTCATAGATGCGGATCACCTGCGAGATCCATTCGTTAACCTGCTGGTGGATCTCCTTGACAGAGTCTCCCTCGTAGACTGAGAACTCGTAGGCATCATCGACAATCTGCAAGTCCTCGTCTTGGCGGAAAATGTAGTGGCAGGATCGTGCTGTCTTGTACATTCCAAAGGACTGCTCGACCTTTTCGGAGACTCCGTTCATTTCGACGATCTTTAAGCGACCTGATTGATTGTCAATCACCAGTTTGATTTGCTAAAGAAGAAGGCATTGATTTAATAAGATTTAATTTTCTGAAGAATTCTTATTTTTGACTTACCGAAGTCTGCACCACAGTCTCTCCCTCCTCGTGGGTGGAAGCTTTGTTTCTTGTTTTCTGTTTCGATTCGTTCTCTTGAGAAATAATGTTCGAGTTGTCAACCTTCTTTATGGTGTAGCTGGCAATCTTATTAGCAGTTGCCTTGAAGAGCAGCTCGTGCTGGGTGTCGTTGTTGCGGAACTCCAGGGCCAGGACCTGCCAAGGTACCGGAACAATCTCGGAGGGCACCACACGTCCCTTGGCATCGTTCACCTCGTAGTTCTGATTCTTCACAGGCACTCGAACGTATTGGGAAGAAGTGTGGGCAAGGGGATTATAGAGGGTCACCACAAAGTGGTCGGCATTGTCCTTGGTGAAGGCGCACTCGCTGATGTTCAGCCTCAGACAGCTTTGGAACTCCCCATTTGGCTGGTTGGTCAGCACCCGCAGAGAATCGCGGGCGGTATTTGCTCCTCCGAGAATGGCATCATACATCAAGCGATCATAGTCATTGGACACTTCTTGCTTCTCGGTGCCGGTAATGGCATCGTGATGCTGCATAATTCCCATTATCTGGCGTAGGTAGTCCAAGTCCTTGGCCTGCTTCTCGCTGGATAGATTGGCTAGCACACTAAGTTGCTTAGCTACTTGGAGTATATGGTTGCCGTCGCGTTCAAATCGCTTTGCGGTGGGTCTGGAAGTGAAAAATCCGGTCCAGAAGCTTCTCGCTTCGTTGGAGTGAGGGAGGAAGTCTTGTGTCTTATTCGGGAAGCTCTGTAGGCTCTGATGCATGGAGTTGAGGTAACAGCCCGCGGTGGAGTAAAAGATGTTGTATTTGGACCCACTTCCCTGTCGCTCATTGACATACCTAAATATGTTTACGATTAACACACAAGCTATTATAAAGCAGGGACGCCACTTACTGGATCAGTTTGTCCATGTTCTCGTAGTTCACGAACGCATTTTCGTAATGGAAATCGTCACCCATGGGCACCATTATATGGGAGGAGCGGTACTTTTGGGCCAGATTGGAGGCGTAGTTGAGAAATTCGTCTACTCGGGATTTTACGTTGTTGTCGTAGCTGTCTCCATCGATAATTGGCTCATCCCCGCAGCGAGTGTCGAAGCAGAAGCCGGAGGGGGCGGAGTAGTGATTGTAAAGCATTCCAGTAAAGAAATCCATTTCCTTGAGGGTCTCGCTGGCATCCCAGATCATCTCTAGTGCCAGGTTATCCACCCGCTTGTTTTTGTCACTCTGGTCCATGCGGGCAAAGAACTGGCCGTCGAAGCCCATTTGGGAAAATATCGAGGCCTGTTCCCGCGAGTGACCAAAAGCATCAATCTGCCAACCGATCCGAGGACGACCACAGGCCCCAAAATTATCGTTTAGGAACCTTGAAAAATCAAGGATTAGTAATTTATTTCTGGGAAATATTACTCTGTATTTACTTCAAGCCCAGTGTGAACTGATCGATCACACTCTGGTAGTTAACAACGGCCTCATCGTTCATGCTCCAGCCGCCACCGGTAAACTCCATTCGTCCTTCGTTGACCAGTTTCTTGACTATTTGCTTGGTAATCTCCGACTGATCCTGCCACCACTTGGCAAAGAATCCTGTCTCCACCTGAATGAAGCGACGACGCGAGTCCTTGGCGAGCTCACTCACCACACTTTCGAAGATGTATTTGGCCCCCGAATGTTGGATGCCTTGCCTGCTACCATAGTAATACTGATCGACGGTCTTTAGCCATCCCAGATCGTCGTGGGAATGGGGCACCATGTGGATGTTGATCATGCCAGGCTTGGTTGTCGGACAGGACTCATAGCCGCAAACCGATTCGCTTTGACTCACGTAGAAGCCACACAGGACCAGCAGGATCCCCCAGATTTTTAGTTTAACCATTTTAACGAATTCTCGTTCTATCGATTCCAAGGCAAGCACTAATTACCGGCCCGAATCATTCTTACTTTTATAAGTTTCCCAATGGGGGTTTTGCCGGCTAATTGATAACTAATCTGCACTCGAAAGTGTTTTGAAATTGACCAGCTAGGAGAGCCCATTAAGTGTAACCCAAAGATAGGAAATATGTCCAATAGGGTACTTATCCTCGAGTTTTATTTGTGCCACATGCAGCGCTCTAGTGTTGCTAACTTAATGAGCTAATATGCCAATTAAACCGCCTCTGAATATCATGTCGGATCTAGCCTGGCATTGCATTTCTTATCATTCAAATTCTTGATTGTAATCAATTAACTGGATTTTAATTAATTACTTCCCACTTACAGATAAGATAACATTTATGGGTTTGAACCCCTCAATGAGTCTTAAGAGTTTCTTAATCTAAAAGGGAAAGCAATACAAATTAAAATTTTGTGAAGACCTGAGTCATACAAAAAGTTTGAATATATTTATTATTTATTTAAAAGTATAATTTTTAAAATATACGGTATTTGGATTATGTAATGGAAGTATTTATTAAAAAAACCTTTCTAAACGTTGCCTTAAACCTTCAATATGTTCTTTAATGTCACATTGTGTATAATATCTTTTAACTTAATGTAAATCCTTAAAACAGGTGCCATGTGCACTAAACCAAGTTTGTATTTGAATTTGTATATATTTTAAAATATAGAAGAATTTAAAATAACCATTTGAATTAAAACCAAAGGAATATTTTGTCGTTCTTATTTTATTAATTTTGACAGCGAAATTTAAGTCCTTTTTAAAATTAAAAATTATTTGGTTTTTACAATGAAAGTACGAATCTGCATGGGTTTCAGGGTAACTGCAAAGTCGGATGCCTCCTGGGAGGAAATAGCTGCCAGAGGGGTATGGGAAGCTGTGTAGTATTCTGGCTCCGATGAAAGCGGTCCGGAACCCTCGGCGTGGAACTTGAATCTCTTCATTTGGCTCAGGGGCAAGTTTCCATCGAGAGTGGTTTCTCGAATCTTTACGCCATTAAGGTAGTCAAAGAGCGGACGAATATTGAAACTAACAACATTGCCCTCAATGTGATCCATATAGTTCTCTAATCGCAGGAGAACTTCGTCATCGTTAAAAGGCTCCAGGGTGAGCAGGTGAACGGATTTTGGGAAATCTCCAAAGCTGGGAACTGATCGCAGAGGAAAGTTGGTGCTTCCACTGTTTTTGCTGAAGAACTTCCAGATTGGCAAATGGTGTTGCTTCACCCAGTCGCGTTCCGCGGACGTGGATTCCTCAACGGAGCTGAGAACCAAGTAGACCTTTCCTCTCGCAATCAGAGGCTGGCCGTACTTTTCTTCGTTCAAAACCTCTCCTACTCCCAAGTTGTCGTCGCGAACAAGGCGGCGGTGGAGCATGAGCTCTATCTGTCCATTTTGCATACTGGTTCCTCCCTGGGCTCGGTCATTAAGGATAGCCATTCGCTTCTTGCTGTCCTGCAGGGCAATGCGAGAGGTGATCGGGTAATAGTTTCCAGCTGTTGGCTGTCTATCAAGTTCTGGAGTGAATCCTTCACGCTTGTCCTTCTCGCGTCTGATCATTTCGCGACCGTTGGCGTCAGAGTAGACCACACCTTGGGAGTCGATTTCACTGGTAAAGGTGATGACGACCTCATTGCCAAACTCTTCCTCGCGAGGAATGGGACCGACCTGCCAATCAAACTCTATAGTCTCCCTGTCCTCGTAGATGCGAATAACCTGCGAGACATAGTCGCTGAACTTTTGGTGTACTTCTTTCACAAGATCGCCTTCGTAGACAGTAAACTCCACATCTCCATCTTGGATTACAAAGTCGCCTTGATGATATTGACGGAACAGATATGCACCAGAGTCCCAGGTCCTGTAAACTCCATAACTCTGCTCAATGTTCTCGGACACGCCGTTCATTTCAACAGTTTTTAAAAGACCAGAGTTGTTGTCGATTACCAGTTTGATTGTCTGAATGAATGGGAATATTTATATAAGTAATTTTTAGGTCATAAGAATACAAATATTTACCGAAGTTTGCACCACAGTCTCTCCATCGTCACGGGTCTCTCCACTGACTGATTTAACGGCCTTGATGGGCTGTGCGGCATTCTTGGTCTCCACCTTCTTGACATAGTAGTTGGCGATTTTGTCAACGGTTGCCTTGAAAACCAACTCGTACTCAGTGTCGGTGGCACGGAACTCCAGATCTCGGATCTGCTGAGATACTGGAACCAATTCTGAGGCCACTACGCGTCCCTTCTCGTCTGTCACCTGAAAGTTCTCGTTCTTGACGGGAAGGCGGACGTATTGCTTGGTAGTGTGGGCCAGTGGGTTATAGAGGGTCACCACTAGGTTATCGGCGTTGTCTTTGGTGAAAGCGCATTCGCTGATATTGAGGTTCAGGCAGCTCACGAACTCTCCATTGGGGAGATTGGTCAGCTTACGCAGGGCATCCCCGGCAGTTTCGATGGCTCCTAGAATTCCGTCGTACATGAGGCGGTCGTAGTCATTGGACACGGCCTGCTTTTCAGTTCCAGTGATGGCGTCGTGGTGCTGCATCACTCCCATTATTGAACGAAGCCTGTCCAAGTTCTTTTTCTGCTGCTCTGCCGGGAGATCGGCAAATACACTGAGCTGCTTGGCCACCTGTAGGATGTGGTTGCCGTCGCGCTCGAACCGCTTTTGGGTGGTTCGGGTTGAGAAGTATCCAGTCCAGAAGCTGTTGGAATCACTACCAAAGGGAAAGAAGTCCAGGGTCTTGTTAGGGAAGGACAGGCCGCTCTTGTGAACAGAGTTTAGGTAGCAAGCAGGGGTGGAGTAGATGATATTGTACTTCGAGCCACTGGACTGGCGCTCGTTAATGTACCTAAAAGTATTTAATTCAAATAATAAGGTTTAGGTGTTTGGTTGCACCTACTTGATCAGTTTGTCCATGTTCTTGAAGTTGTGTGCGGCATCCTCGTATTGGAAGTCTCCTCCCATTGTAATCATGATGTGATTGGACCGGAAGGCCTTGGCTACGTCGGAGGCGTAGCTAAGGAAGTCATCCACGCGGGACTTGACATTGTTGTCGTAGCTCTTGGCATCGATAATCGGATCGTCTCCGCAGTTCACATCGAAGCAGAAGCCGGGGGGAGAAGAGTAGTGCCGGTAGGTCAGGCCAGTGAAGAGCTTGAGGTCGCTGAGGGACTCGCTGGCGTGCCAAATCATCTCCATGGCCAGGTCCTCGAGTCTCCGGTCCTTATCGTTGTGATCCATGCGGGAGAAGAACTCTCCGTCGTAGCCGAATTGGGCGAACATGGAGGCCTGTTCTCGGGAGTGGCCGAAAGGATCAACTTGCCAGCCGATGGTGGGACGGCCACAGGATCCGAAATTGTCATCCAAGAACCTGAAAATAATTTGTTTGTAGACCTTGAAGCACCAGGGATTAAGGAAACTCACTTCAATCCTAAGGTAAACTGATCGATCACGCTCTGGTAGTTCACAGTGGCCTCGTCGTTCATACTCCAGGCCCCATTGGTGAACTGGAGTCGACCTTCATTGACCAATTTTTTGACGATGCTCTTTTTGATTTCCGATTGCGTGACCCACCACATGGAGAAGAAGGACATCTCCACTTGGATGAAGCGTCGCTCCGGATTCTTGACCAATTCCTCAATCACAGTTTCGAAAATGTATTGGACTCCGCCGTGATGAATGTTATTCCTGTGTCCATAGAAGTACTGGTCAACGGTTTTCTGCCAACCCACATCATCGTGGGAGTGGGGCACCAAGTGGATGTTGATCATGTTTGGTTTGGTTTCATGGCAGGACTAAAATGATATGGCTTAAGTCTCTTTGTCGATGGAAATCCTTTTGCTTTAAAAATTCACGTACCTCGTACCCACAAACTGCTTCGCATAAGGTGGCGTAAAATCCACAAAGGACCAGGAAAATTCCCAGAAACCTTAGAGTGTCCATCGTAAAAACTCCTAAAGTGTCGACTCCACACCAAGAACTAACTTTTTTCTGATCAATTTCTTACTTTTATAAGCTCCTTATTGGGGGTTCTAAGTGTACTCAAAAATATTTTGAATTTAGCACGTTAAAACAATCTATTAAGTGTAATACGATAAGGCCATGGTTGCCATCGAAAATAACATCGAGTTTTATGGATTTCGTAGTTTCCCTTGAACTAAAATGCCAATTAATCCTGTACATATTATTTCTGATTCGGGCAGTATGGGGCTTATCAGCTATTCCTGATATTTAATCGGGTTGAATGGATTTTAATTAAGTGTGCCACTTAAAGATTATTTGGAGCTACTGGTATAGACCCCTTGATTACAAAACCCATTCACGAAAAAGTTGTAAAAAGTGCTGATAGTTGATTTTTAGGACATTAATGGCTATAAGGGAAATCCAAATGCTAAAAAAGTTAATGGGAAATTCATAATCTTAATTGGTTTGAATATCTTTAATAATTTGAACTTTTCAAATTTATTGTGGGAATATTATGAAAAATTTTAATTAAGAACAAAGTTTATTTAATTCAAAATATCATGTACCATAGATGTTAATTTCAATTTAAAGACCCAATAAATTGTATTTAAAGTCCGTTCAGTTATTATGGAAGACAAAAAGGGTACTTTAATTTTAATTATCTAACTCGGAAATGTATATCATTATTACTAATACCAAGTAATAATTACTAATAATTAGTAAAAAATATACTAGCAATCGAAATAATAAAGTTATAAGATTGCAGGCATAAAGTTTCCAATTATTAGGATAAAAAAAAAAATAAATTCTACTTTACTTCTTCAAGTTTTCAATTAGAGGAAATGCCGTATTCAAATAAAGATATATTTCATTTTAATATAAAGAAAATAGTTTATTTATTTCACCAAAATATTATTTTTATGCTAATTTTTATTTCGTCTTAACTATGAAAGTACGAATTTGCATTGGATGCAAGGTAACAGAAAACTCGGAGTCTTCCTCAGATGCATCTACCTCCAGAGGCGTATGGGCGGAGGTGTAGTACTCCGGCTCGGATCCCCTCACTCCAGAACCTTCAGTGTGGAACTTGAAACGCTTCATGTCAGTCAGAGGCAGGTTTCCGTCCAATGTGGTTTCACGAATCTTTACACCGTTCAGATAGTCGAATAGGGGACGAATGTTGAAGCTGACCACCCTTCCTTCCGTGTGATCCATGTAGTTTTCAACACGCAGCAGGACTTCTCCATCGTTGAAGGGTTCCAGGGTGAGTAGATGGACGGACTTAGGGAAGTCATCGAAGCTGGGAACCGACTTAGCAGGAGAGCTGGTGCTTCCGGTGTTCTTGCTGAAGAACTTCCAGAGAGGTAGGTGGTGTTCCTTCTCCCACTCGCGCTCTGCAGAAGTGGATTCCTCGGCAGAATTAAGGACAAGGTAGACCTTGCCGCGGGCAATCAGGGGCTGACCGTATTTTTCCTCATTCAAAACCTCGTCTACTCCGAGACCATCATCGCGGACAAGGCGTCGGTGCAACATGAGCTCGATCTGACCGTCTTTCATGCTGGATCCTCCCTGGGCACGGTCGTTTAGGATAGCCATTCGCTTCGTGCTATCCTGCACCGCAATACGGGAAGTGATCGGGTAGTAGTTTCCAGCCGTTGGTTGCACGGCCAGCTCGGAAGTAAAGTCTTCTCGCTTGTCCTTCTCGCGCTTGAGCAGCTCACGACCATTGGCATCAGTGTAGAACACGCCCTTGGATTCAATTCCACTGCTGAATACGGTGACTATTTCGTTTCCAAAGTCTTCTTCACGGGGAATGGGGCCGACCTGCCAATCAAATTCGATAGTGTCCACGCCATCGTACAGGCGGATAACCTGCGAGACATATTCATTGAAGACCTGATGGATCTCCTTGACTTGAGACCCTTCGTAAATGGTGAATTCCACATCGCTCTCCTGAATTGTAATCGCCTCTTGGTTGTATTGACGGAATAGATATGCTCCGGAATCATAAGTTCTGTACACTCCAAAACTCTGCTCAATGTTCTCGGACACGCCGTTCATTTCAACAGTTTTTAAAAGACCAGAGTTGTTGTCGATCACCAGTTTGATTGTCTGAAAGATTTGGGATGTTTATATAAGTTATATGTTGAGGTAATAAGGATAAAAATATTTACCGAAGTTTGCACCACAGTCTCACCATCCTCACGGGTGTTTCCACTAACTGATTTTACGGCCTTAATGGGCTGTGCGGCATTCTTGGTCTCCACCTTCTTGACATAGTAGTTGGCGATTTTGTCAACGGTTGCCTTGAAGACCAACTCGTACTCAGTGTCGGTGGCACGAAACTCCAGATCTCGGATCTGCTGAGATACTGGAACCAATTCTGAGGCCACTACGCGTCCCTTCTCGTCTGTCACCTGAAAGTTCTCGTTTTTGACGGGAAGGCGGACGTATTGCTTGGTAGTGTGGGCCAGTGGGTTATAGAGGGTCACCACCAGGTTATCGGCGTTGTCCTTGGTAAAAGTGCATTCGCTGATGTTGAGGTTCAGGCAGGACTGGAACTCTCCGTTGGGGAGATTGGTCAGCTTCCGAAGAGCATCGCGTGCAAGGTTGGTTCCTCCCAGGATGGCGTCGTAAAGAAGACGATCATAATCGTCGGACACGGCCTGTTTCTCGGTTCCGGTAATGGCATCGTGGTGCTGCATTACTCCCATGATCTGGCGGAGGTAGTCGAGGTCCTCCTTCTGTTGCTCGCTGTTCAAATCAGCAAAGACACTGAGCTCCTTGGCCACCTGCAGGATGTGGTTGCCATCGCGCTCAAAGCGCTTCTGAGTTGGCCGAGAGCTAAAGTATCCAGTCCAGAAGCTGTTAGTGTTGCTACCATATGGGAAGAAGTCCTGGGTCTTGTTGGGATATGACTGGACGCTTTGGTGCACAGAGTGTAGATAGCAAGCGGGAGTCGAGTAGATGATGTTGTACCTGGAGCCACTCGATTGGCGCTCGTTGACGTATCTGAAATTAATTTAAAATGTATCAGTTGGAGTGATTTCATTGTGAACTTGACTATCTTACTTGACTAGCTTGTCCATGTTCTTGAAGTTGACCTCAGCATCTTCGTAGTGGAAATCGCCTCCCATGGGAACCATTATATGGTTGGTGCGGAACTTCTCGGCCACCTCAGCGGCATAGGCGATGAAATCGTCCACCCTGGTCTTGACGTTGTTATCATAGCTGTCGCCATCAATGATCGGATCATCACTGCAGTGGACATCGAAACAGAATCCAGGGGTGTCCCAGTAGTACGTGTAGAGCAGTCCGGTGAAGAGCTTGATGTCGAGGGACTCGCTGGCATCCCAAACCATTTCCAAAGCCCGGTCATTCATGCGTCTGCCCTTGTCGTTATGGTCCATGCGGGAGAAGAACTCTCCGTCGTAGCCCATCTGAGCGTAGAGAGAGGCCTGTTCGCGGGAGTGACCAAAGGGATCGATTTGCCAGCCGACGGTGGGACGTCCACAAGTGCCAAAGGTGTCATCCAGGAATCTGATATAAAATTGGATTTCTTTGAATAATCTATTTGGGAACCAAGTCCATCTAAAACTTACTTTAAGCCAACGGAGAACTGATCGATAACACTCTGGTAGTTCACGGCAGCCTCGTCGTTCATGCTCCACGCTCCGTTGGTAAACTGGAGGCGACCCTCGTTGACCAATTTCTTCACGATTTCCTTGACGGTTTCCGACTGCTCGGACCACCACTTGGAGAAGAATGAGGTCTCCACTTGGATGAAGCGGCGGTCGGGGTTCTTGATCAACTCGGAAATAACAGTGTCGATGATGTACTGGACTCCGGCATGCTGGATGTTGTTCTTGTGTCCATAGAAATACTGATCCACAGTCTTCAGCCAGCCCACGTCGTCGTGGGAGTGGGGGACCAAGTGAATGTTGACCATATTAGGCTTCGTTGCGTGGCAGGACTGAAAGTGGCTCCGTTTATCCCTAGTTCAAAGGAGCTTCAAAGAATCCACTCACCTCATAGCCACAGGCTGCTTCTCCTTGAGTGACAAAGGAGCCACATACAATAAGTAGAATAATAAGATCCGTTAAAGGAGCCATTTTGCGGACTACGAGATCTGCTGACTCCAGGAATAGAACTGACCGTCTTTGGGAAGTTTTAGCTCTTTTATAAGTTTTTAATTGGGTTTTGCAGCGGTTTTTGATAGCTAATCGGCACTTAAAGTTGTTTTCAATTATTCTACTTGAGAGAATCGATTAAGTGTAACCCACCGATTAGTGAATGGTCCCCAAGGGTACGCACCTTGAAATTTATTCTTGCCACAGTGCAATATTGTAGCCCACACTATAAAGTAATCAACCTTGCTTGTAAATATTATCTCCGATTTGGCATGGTAGTGCACTTTTTATCTTCAATTTCTGCCTTCTAATTGATTAAATGGCTTTTAATTGATTAATAGCCACTTGTACATGAAAAACTTTTAAAGCCACCCAATGGATTACCTCCTCTTATCAATAAAAAGTGAAAGCCACACATGTAGAAGTGCTAGATAATTTATTTTTCTCAAGCCTCGAATTGGGAGAATTGTAAAATAAAAAGTGTAGTGCTTGGTAATAGGAAAGCCAAGCCACAGCGGTTTCTTTAATCTCTGCATATTTTTATTGACCTTTTCAATACTTTGATCTAGTTTTTAACTAATTATGTGCCCTTTTAAGTTTCATGTCCGTGCAAAGTAATAATCATTTTCGTGATAGAGTTTCTGGACACGGATTCCGAGCGTGTTCTAAACCTCCCCTAGTTTAGTTGGTAGCCAAGGAGGTGAAAATGCTTTTATGTATAAAAATATTTTTTTTTTACCCTTGTAAACATATCTTTAAAGACCTCTTTTGTGTTTGGATCTTTATATTTATGCTTTAATAGACAAATTAATTCCTGAAACACGTTTCCCATAAAAATTAAAAGAAACTGAAGTTTTTGTATAATATAACCTTTATTTAAAGTAAACCTATTCGGTTTTAATAATAAATGTGCGAATTTGCATTGGAGCCAATAAAACATTGAACTCTGTGGCTTCGTCAAGCCTAGTTGCCTCTAAAGGCTTGAACTCGACTGTAGCGTATTCCATGGCTGAAGGTGAATCTCCGTATTTCTGAGCGTGGAACTTAAAACGTTTCATTTCGCTGAGTGGCAAGTTACCATCCAAAGTAGTCTCTCGGATATCCATACCATTCAGGCTATCAAAGATGTGACGAATGCTGAAGGTAACCGGACTTCCTACGGAGGCATCCAAAAAGTTCTCGAGCCGGAGCAAAATTTCATTTTCTGTGAAGGATTCCAAGGTTAGCAGGTGAACTGACTCTGGAAGGTCACTGAAATCCGGAATGGATTCCATAGAAATCATAATTTCTTCACTGGCTGTACTAAAGAACTTCCAAAAAGGAAGCGACAACTCCTTCTCTATCAACCTTTCCTCCTTAGAGTCTCCATTTTCTACAGAGTCTATGACAAGATATAATTTTCCTCTGGCAATCAATCCCTTGCCGAACTGTTCCTCGTTCAGGGGCTCACCGACTCCGCCGCCATCGTTAAATAGCAGACGACGGTGGAGGATCATCTCCAGCTGTCCATTGGCCAAGCTTGCTCCTGCCTGGGATCTATCGGTCAGCAGGACCAAGCGCTTGCTGTTATCGTGCAGAGCGATGCGAGAGGTGACGGGATAGAAGTTGCCTGCTATGGGTTGGACACTCAGGTCCGAAACAAAGTCCTCTCGCTTGTCCTTTTCGCGCTTAATCAACTCCCGGCCGTTGGAATCGGTGTAAAAGATGCCCTTCGATGAAATGCCGCTCTGGAAGTTGGTAACTATTTCCCCGCCCACGTCGCCATCCAAAGGAATCGGGCCCACCATCCATTCAAACTCCACCCGGTTGACGCCGTCATAAAGTCGAATTACCTGGGATATCCACTCGTTCACATGCTGGTGGACTTCCTTAACCATAGATCCTTCATAAACAGTAAATTTAATGTTATTGTGAAGTAACAGAATGTCGTCCTCCTGCCGAAATGTGTAGGCGCACGAAGTGTTTGATTTGTAAATTCCAAAATTCTGCACAATTTCCTCGGTAACTCCATTCATTTCGATGCTCTTCAGGAGTCCTGATTGACTATCAAGGACTAGTTTAATGAGCTAATGAAAAGAAATGTGATGATATGTCCATGAAACATAGATTTTTATCAACTTACCGAATTCTCTACCACAATCTCCGATTCCGAATCCCGAATACTTCGTTGACTTATTGGGTCTTGAAATCCCTCTGATTTTT
The DNA here is from genome assembly GCA_035047325.1 of Drosophila vallismaia. NCBI lineage: Eukaryota > Metazoa > Arthropoda > Insecta > Diptera > Drosophilidae > Drosophila > Drosophila vallismaia. The sequence goes on along the minus strand of JAWNPU010000090.1, from coordinate 17,479,253 downwards.
CAATTTTTTTAATAAAATAGTTCGCAATTTTATTGGCTGTCGCTTTGAAAACCAACTCGTGCTGGGTATAGTTGGGTCGGTGGGCCAAGTCCAATACGTGCCAGGGAATTGGTAGAATTTCTGAAGGAACTTGGTTGCCTTCCTCATTAGTTACTTCGTAGTTCTCGTTTGGGACGGGTATCCGTACATACTGAGAGGACTCATGGGCCAGGGGATTGTAAAGTGTGACCATGACATTGTCAGCCCCATTCTTAGTGAAAGCACACTCGCTGATATTCAGCCTGAGACAACTTTGGAACTCCCCCTTGCGGAGGTTGGTGAGAATTCGGAGGGCATCTCGGGCATTGCTGCCAGCTCCAACGATGGCATCGTAAGTCAAGCGATCGTAATCATCGGAGACTGCCTGCCTCTCGGTTCCCGTGATGGCGTCATGGTGCTGCATCACTCCCATTATTTGTCTCAGGTAGTCCAGATCCTCGGTCTGATTTTTGCTGGAGAGATGGGCCAGCAGACTTAGTTGCTTGACCACTTGGAGGAAGTGATTGCCGTCACGGACGAAGCGCTTCTGGGTTGGTCGCGACGTAAAGAATCCCGTCCAAAAGCTGCCACTTCCGTGTGCATAAGGGAAGAAGTCTTGGGTCTTGCTGGGCCATGACTTAAGGCTTTGGTGGAGTGAATTCAAGTAGCAGCTCGGGGTGGAGTAGAAAATATTATATATAGAACCATTGGTTTGGCGCTCGTTTATGTATCTAAGGGATTAACATATAGGTAGATAGATTAAAAGTAGATATTCCGCTCTCCTTACCTAATAAGCTTGTCCATATTTTTGTAGTTCATTCTAGCGTCTTCATACTGGAAATCGCCGCCCATGGGAATCATAATGTGATTTGTGATGAAGTGGCTGGATACCTCTTCTGCATAGGCAAGGAATTCCTCTACCCTAGACGCGACATTATTGCTTGAATCCTTTCCATCAATAATTGGTTCATCTTCGCAAAGCACGTCGAAGCAGAAGCCTGGAGTGTCCGAGTAGAAGTTATAGAGAAGACCTGAGAAGAGCTCCATTCCGCTGAGTGATTCGCTGGCCTCCCAAATCATCTCCATAGAAAGGTTCTCCAGACGCGTGTCCTTGTCGTTGTGATCCATTCGCGAAAAGAACTGCCCATCGAAGCCCATTTGAGCAAATATGGAAGCCTGTTCCCGGGAATGGCCAAAAGTGTCAATCTGCCAGCCAACTCGGGGACGGGCGCATGCTCCAAATGTTTCGTTTAGGAACTTTAGCCCGACGGTGAATTGATCAATCACTTCCTGGTAATTTACGGAAGCTTCGTCGTTCATGCTCCAAGCCCCCCCCGTAAACTCGAAGCGTCCTTCGTTCACCAACTTTCTAACCACCTGACGCATGGATTCCGACTGCTCCTTCCACCATTTGGCAAAGAAGGCGGTCTCCACCTGGATGAATCGTTTCTTCGGGTCCTGTATGAGCTCAGTCACGACATTGTCCAGAATGTATTGGACCGCGGCATGGTGGATAGCGTTCTTGTAGCCGTAGTAGGACTGATCCACCGTCTTAAGCCAACCCACATCGTTGTGGGAGTGCGGAACCAAGTGGATATTGACCATATCTTCCATAGTTGCGGGGCATGACTGTTTGAGGAAATACAAAATTAACCAATATTATATTTATAAAGGTTTACCTCACTTCATAACCACAGATCGCTTTTGCATGTGGAATAAATCCGACCCCGAGGGCGATCAACAGAATAACACAGAGATTTGCCATGGGTTCGGTAATTGGAACCCAAAACTGAAGTTCTCCTGAACCACAGCGGCTGTTTTATAGGATCTAAGCTTGCAGGTTTGATTTGATAAGAAAATGGTGTGGCTCACCACGATAAGCTGACGTTTAATCTAAGCATTACCAAGTGAAAACCCATTAAAAACCAATAAAACCTCAAGTATCTCAATCTAATTAAAGCGAATTTTTCCCAGGACTCCTGGGGGTTTGTAATCAACGGATTAAAAGATGTACTCAAAAGTCCTCAAAGTTCAAACAAAAATAACTCATGAACTTCAACGATATATTCCACTCACAATCTGTTACTTATATTTATAATACTCCAAATGGTTCCAAAGTAGTTAAAAATATATCAATACGATCGAATAAGCTTTAGTCAGCTGATCGAAATAAGTTATAAAGAAACTTGTAATATACTCAAGACAACCACAAAAGATCCTTCATTAGGTCTCTTCCAAATAGGAAGAAAATACAGCACAAATTGATTAGTATTTGTTTATTTTCGTTTTTATATTAGCTTAATTTTTTTGATATAATTTACTTTGTATTAACGATAAAAGTGCGAATTTGCATTGGCTTCAAGGTTACAGCAAAGTCGGCGTCATCCTGAGAAGCCTTCAGCTGCAGAGGCGTATGGGCGGAGGTGTAGTACTCCGGCTCGGATCCCCTCACTCCAGAACCTTCGGCGTGGAACTTGAAACGCTTCATGTCACTCAGAGGCAGGTTTCCGTCTAGGGTGGTTTCACGAATCTCTACACCGTTCAGATAGTCGAATAGGGGACGAATGTTGAAGCTGACCACCCTTCCTTCCGTGTGATCCATGTAGTTTTCAACACGCAGCAGGACTTCTCCATCGTTGAAGGGTTCCAGGGTGAGTAGATGGACGGACTTAGGGAAGTCATCGAAGCTGGGAACCGACTTAGCAGGAGAACTGGTGCTTCCGGTGTTCTTGCTGAAGAACTTCCAGAGAGGTAGGTGGTGTTCCTTCTCCCACTCGCGCTCTGCAGAAGTGGATTCCTCGGCAGAATTAAGGACAAGGTAGACCTTGCCGCGAGCAATCAAGGGCTGACCGTATTTTTCCTCATTCAAAACCTCGTTTACTCCGAGACCATCATCCCGGACAAGGCGTCGGTGCAACATGAGCTCGATCTGACCATCTTTCATGCTGGATCCTCCCTGGGCACGGTCGTTCAGGACAGCCATTCGCTTCGTGCTGTCCTGCACTGCAATACGGGAAGTGATCGGGTAGTAGTTACCAGCAGTTGGCTGTCTATCCAACTCAGAGTTGAAATCTTCACGCTTGTCTTTTTCACGCTTCAGGAGTTCTCGTCCGTTGGCGTCCGTGTAGAAAACGCCATTGGAATCGATACCGCTGCTAAAGACGATGACCACTTCGTTTCCAAATTCCTCCTCGCGAGGAATGGGGCCGACCTGCCAATCAAATTCAATAGTGTCCACGCCATCGTAGACGCGAATAACCTGCGAGACATATTCGTTGAAGACCTGATGGATCTCAGTCACCTGGGATCCTTCGTAAATAGTAAACTCAACACCGCTATCCTGGATCACAAAATCTCCCTGGTTGTATTGACGGAAGAGATATGCTCCGGAATCATAAGTCCGGTACACTCCAAAGCTCTGCTCAATGTTCTCGGACACGCCGTTCATTTCAACAGTTTTTAAAAGACCAGAGTTGTTGTCGATCACCAGTTTGATTGCCTGAAAGATTTGGGATGTTTATATAAGTTATATGTTGAGGTAATAAGGATAAAAATATTTACCGAAGTTTGCACCACAGTCTCACCATCCTCACGGGTGTTTCCACTAACTGATTTTACGGCCTTAATGGGCTGTGCGGCATTCTTGGTCTCCACCTTCTTGACATAGTAGTTGGCGATTTTGTCAACGGTTGCCTTGAAGACCAACTCGTACTCAGTGTCGGTGGCACGAAACTCCAGATCTCGGATCTGCTGAGATACTGGAACCAATTCTGAGGACACAACGCGTCCCTTCTCGTCTGTCACCTGAAATTTCTCGTTATTGACGGGAAGTCGGACGTATTGCTTGGTAGTGTGGGCCAGTGGGTTATAGAGGGTCACCACCAGGTTTTCGGCGTTGTCTTTGGTAAAAGCGCACTCGCTGATGTTGAGGTTCAGGCAGGACTGGAACTCTCCGTTGGGGAGATTGGTCAGCTTCCGAAGAGCATCGCGTGCAAGGTTGGTTCCTCCCAGGATGGCGTCGTAAAGAAGACGATCATAATCGTCGGACACGGCCTGTTTCTCGGTTCCGGTAATGGCATCGTGGTGCTGCATCACTCCCATTATCTGACGAAGATAGTTAAGGTCTTCTTTCTGCTGCTCGCTGTTTAAATCAGCAAAGACACTGAGCTCCTTGGCCACCTGCAGGATGTGGTTGCCTTCGCGCTCAAAGCGCTTCTGAGTAGGCCGAGAGCTAAAGTATCCAGTCCAGAAGCTGTTGGAGTCGCTTCCGTAGGGGAAGAAATCCTGGGTCTTGTTGGGATATGACTGGACGCTCTGGTGAACGGAGTGGAGGTAGCAAGCTGGGGTGGAGTAGATGATATTGTATTTGGATCCACTCGACTGGCGTTCGTTTATGTATCTATTAAGCATTATTTGGTTAGAGTTGGTAATATGTCGTTTATAGAATTAGCTTTAACTCACTTGATCAGCTTGTCCATGTTTTTAAAGTTGACCTCAGCATCCTCATACTGGAAGTCGCCTCCCATGGGAATCATAATGTGGTTGCTGCGGAACTTCTCAGCTACTTGGGCAGCGTATGCGATAAAATCGTCCACCCTGGACTTGACGTTGTTATCATAGCTGTCGCCATCAATAATCGGATCATCGCTGCAGTGGACGTCGAAACAGAATCCAGGGGTGTCCCAGTAGAAAGTGTACAGCAACCCAGTGAAGAGCTTGATGTCGAGGGACTCGCTGGCATCCCAAACCATCTCTAAGGCAAGGTCGGCCATTCTTCTGCCCTTGTCGTTGTGGTCCATTCGAGAGAAGAACTCTCCGTCGTAGCCCATCTGTGCGTAGAGAGAGGCTTGTTCGCGGGAGTGACCAAAGGGATCGATTTGCCAGCCGACGGTGGGACGCCCGCAAGTACCGAAAGTGTCATCCAGGAATCTAATATTGCAATGGATTTAATTAGATGGTTTTTAGTAATCGTAAAGTCTTATACTGACTTCAAGCCGAGGGAAAACTGATCAATCACACTCTGGTAGTTCACGGCAGCTTCGTCGTTCATGCTCCAAGCTCCGTTGGTGAACTGCAGGCGACCCTCGTTGACCAGCTTCTTCACGATCTGCTTGGCGGTCTCTGACTGCTCGGACCACCACTTGGAGAAGAAGGAGGTCTCCACTTGGATGAAACGGCGGTCGGGGTTCTTGATCAACTCGGAAATAACAGTGTCGATGATGTACTGGACTCCGGCGTGCTGGATGTTGTTCTTGTGTCCATAGAAATACTGATCCACAGTCTTCAACCAGCCCACGTCGTCGTGGGAGTGGGGGACCAAGTGAATGTTGACCATATTAGACTTGGTTTCGTGGCACGACTGAAAGAAAATATTATTATTTTAGAAAGTTTCTAGTTTCTAGAATCCGCATTAATTCTGTATCCTTTTCTCACCTCATAACCACAGGCAGCAAGTACCGACTCGGCCTGTAGAGCCAACAAAGTAACGCACAGGACACCCAGATACTTCATTGTAGATCCTCAGTACCTTCGGATAATAGAAACAAATGACTCAGAGTCGAGTCTGAAATGGTTTTTTTCATTTCCAAGCAGTTCTTATATATAGGGCACAATATTGGGGAATGTGGGATGGAAGATAAGCAATCGGTACTCGACCCTATCTCGGATTAGAATAACTGAAGTGCATTAAAAAACAATTTTGTTTACTTGATCGATTATTTAAGAAGTGTGAATACGTTTAGAAAGCATGTAAAATCTGCCGGTTCATAAAAAATATTAATTTTTGGAAATTTCGCTCATAATCTGAATAAATATCTTAATTACCCCCTTTAGGTAGGTGCTTTTATTTTGAAGGAATGATTTTAATAGCCGATTGCATATTAAGAAGCTTATGTATAAGTTTTATGGATTTGTACTGGAATTAATCAACAATTGAATTCACCTATAAGTAGCTACAAAACTCAGACAATATAAACCGAAAGTCCCACGCGAACTGCATGTGATGAGATTCTGTTAAGTGGCGAATGCAATCCAAAAAGCGGAAATGGCCTATAAAGAGGTATTCCTGCCAAGTAACGGCCCACTTTCGTGAGTAATATTCCGAGGATTCCAGTCTTAAAGTGTATAGCTTAAAGTTAAAGTGGAATATTGCCACGGGAAACTCAAGTCATTAGTTTCAGTGCAGTTGCTACGCAAAAAATTATTTATGGATCCGCTATATATGTAGAAGCTTGATTGATAATAAATTACTTCAAGTGCATAAAGTCTTTTCAAACTATGGAGGGATTGGAAAGATTTATGAGTTTATAGGATTGTACTTGTTCCAAATGGATAATAAAGTTTTTTTTTTCATTTTTTAGAAATATCATTTATTAATATTTTATATATACAGAATACATAGAGATGTTTTCTGAACTATAAATAAAAATATATATAACAAAAATAGGTATAGTTTAAACTTTTAGGATAGAGTTAAATAAACCATGAAAGACTGAGAAGGCTTAACTCTTTCTACAGTTTTTGCAAAACCGATTTTTGCGATCTATCTATAATGATTATGGATTTTATGGGAAAGGATTTTGAATACCCGCGACTTTTTCCCAAACCAGTCTGATGGATTCATCAGTGGAGGTAAGGATGACGTTAATCTTGCCGCGGGCAATCAAAGGCTGGCCGTACTTCTGCTCGTCTAAGGCTTTTCCGACTCCCAGGCCATCGTCGCGGACAAGGCGACGGTGCAACATAAGCTCGAGCTGTCCGTCCTGCATGCTGCTGCCTCCTTGGGATCGGTCGTTCAGTTAGACTGAAACGTATCTGATTTAAAAGATAATAGTTCAAAAACTAAACAAAAAATATTTAAGGTTATCCATCAATTGGTAATTAATATTGAAAAATCTTCTTATCAATGTTTTTTTAATGCTAATCCCACCAATATTTTTAGTAATAGCATTAAATCACACAAGAAATTACAATATTAAGCTCTTTATTTTATATATTTTACATCTTTAGATCTTGTTAAATACTGCATTTCTCGGTGAGAACTTTGGCTTATTCCGTCTTGATAATGAAAGTACGGATCTGCATGGGCTTCAGGGTCACGCTGAAGTCGGAAGCCTCCTGGGCCTTCTGAGCGGACAGGGGCTTGTGGGCGGTTGTAAAGTACTCGACCTCCTGGGGCTGACGTCCGGCGGCGTCATGGTGGAACTTGAAGCGCTTCAGCTGGCTCAGGGGCAGGTTTCCATCGAGGGTGGTCTCGCGAATTTCCACGCCATTCAAGTACTCGAAGATCGACTGAATGTTGAAGCTGACAACCTTGCCTTCGGTGTGGTCGGCGAAGTTCTCCACGCGGATCAGAACCTCGTTGTCGTTGAAGGGCTCCAGGGTGAGCAGATGCACAGTCTGGGGGAAGTCATCGAAGCTGGGAACAGCCTTGGCCACGGACTGGGTGTCGCAGCACTGGCCGGAGTTCTTGCTGAAGAACTTCCAGAAGGGCAGGTGGATCTCCTTCTCAGCCACACGCTCTACCGTAGTAGATTCATCGGTGGAGGTAAGGATGAGGTAAATCTTACCGCGGGCAATCAAGGGCTGGCCGTACTTCTCCTCGTCTAAGGCCTCTCCGACTCCTAGGCCATCGTCGCGGACAAGGCGACGGTGCAACATAAGCTCGAGCTGTCCGTCCTGCATGCTGGTGCCTCCCTGGGAGCGGTCGTTCAGCAGGGCAATACGCTTGTTATTGTCCTGGAGAGCGATGCGGGAAGTGATGGGGTAGTAATTTCCGGCAGTGGGCTGCCTATCCAGACCGGCGGTGAAGTCCTCGCGCTCGTCCCTCACACGCTTGAGGAGCTGGCGGCCGTTGGCGTCGGTGTAGAAGACTCCGTTGGAGGCGATGGTGCTGTTCACGATGAAGACAGCCTCGCGGCCAAACTCCTCCTCCCTCTCGAGAGGGCCGACCAGCCACTCGAACTCCACGCGGTCGATGCCTTCATAGATGCGGATGACCTGGGAGGTGAAATCGTTATAGCGCTGGTGGACCTCCTTGACCTGGACGCCATCATAAACGGTGAACTCAACACCTTCATACTGGATCTCAAAGTCTGCCTGGTGGTACTGACGGAAGAGATATGCTCCGGAATCGTAAGTCCTGTACACTCCGAAACTCTGGTCAATGTTCTCGGAAACTCCATTTATTTCTACATTCTTAAGGAGACCAGAGTTGTTGTCGATGACCAGCTTGACAGTCTAATAGAAATAGGTATGCATTTTTATTAAAATGTTTTTTGTGGAGAAGGGTTTAAATACTCACCGAAGTCTGAACAATGGTCTCTCCATCTTCACGGTTTTCGGCATCGGATTCGGTCTTGTTAGATGGGATTTTAATTTTGCTCTCCTTAGCAGCCTTAGTGGTTTTAGTGGACTCGGTTTCTCCACTAGAGGCCTTCTTGACGTAGTAGCTGGCAATCTTGTTTACGGAGGCCTTGAAGACTAGGTCGTGCTTGGTTTCATCGCTGCGGAACTCCAGGTCCACAACATAAGGCGAGACCGGGACTAGCTCAGAGGTTACCACACGGCCCTTGGCGTCTGTCACTTGGTAGGATCCCTCCTTTACGGGCACTCGGACGTACTGGGTGGAGGTGTGGGCCAAGGGGTTGTACAGGGTTACCACCAGGTTGTCACTGTTTTCGGCGGTGAAAGCGCACTCGCTGATGTTCAGGTTGAGGCAAGAATGGAACTCTCCGTTGGGCAGGTTGGTTAGCTTGCGTAGGGCATCACGGGCAGTGTTGGCTCCTCCGAGGATGGCATCGTATAGAAGGCGGTCGTAGTCGTTTGACACAGCCTGCTTCTCGGTTCCGGTAATGGCATCGTGGTGCTGCATCACTCCCATTATTTCGCGAAGGTACTCGAGGTCTTCCTTCTGCTGATCGCTCTTCAGGTCAGCGAAGACACTGAGCTGCTTGGCCACTTGGAGCATGTGGTTACCATCACGCTCGAAGCGCTTTTGGGTGGGACGGGAAGTGAAGTACCCGGTCCAGTAGCCGTTGTCGTCGCTGCCGTAGGGGAAGAAGTCCTGGGTCTTGTTCGGCCAGGTCTGGAGGCTCTCGTGTAAGGAGTTCAGGTAGCAGGCAGGCGTGGAGTAGAACAGGTTGTAGGTGGAACCATCGGCCTGACGGGCGTTGACGTACTTGATCAGCTTGTCCATATTCTTAAAGTTGACCTGGGCGTCCTCGTACTGGAAGTCGTCGCCCATGGGAATCATGATGTGGTTGGTGCGATAGACCTTGGCTACACCAGCAACGTAGCTCAGGAAATCATCCACGCGGGACTGGACGTTGTTGTCGTAGCTCTTCGTGTCTATGATGGGGTCGTCACCGCAGTGGACGTCGAAGCAGTAGCCGGGGGGAGCAGAGTAGTGGCGGTAAAGCAGGCCGGTGAAGAGCTCATTATCGCTCAGGGTGTCACTGGCATCCCAGATCATTTCCATGTTCAGGTTGTCGATACGGTTGTTCTTGTCGCGATGGTCCATGCGGGCGAAGAACTCGCCATCGTAGCCCATCTGGGCGAAGAGAGAGGCCTGTTCACGGGAGTGGCCAAAGGGATCGATCTGCCAGCCAATGCGGGGACGGGCACATGAGCCGAATGTGTCGTCCAGGAACCTATAATATATAATCCGTAAATAGCTGACTTAGTGGAGCTCTTACGATGTACTCACTTCAATCCGAGGGTGAATTGATCGATCACACTCTGGTAGTTGACAGCAGCTTCGTCGTTCATGCTCCAGGCACCGCCGGTGAACTCCAAACGGCCCTCGTTAACCAACTTGCGGACGATGGACTTGGCGGTCTCAGACTGCTCGGCCCACCACTTGGCGAAGAAGGAGGTCTCCACCTGGATGAAGCGGCGCGAGGAATCCTTGATCAGCTCAGCGATCACGGTGTCGATGATGTACTGGACTCCAGCATGCTGGATGTTGCTTTTGTGGCCATAGAAGTACTGATCCACGGTCTTAAGCCAGCCGACGTCGTCGTGGGAGTGGGGAACCATATGGATGTTGATCATATTGGGCTTGGTTTGGGGGCATGCCTGAAATCAAATTAGGGGTTTTCTTGAAGTGCCAACATCCAAACTTCGAATCCTTTCAGATCTTTCAAGGGTTAATTCTCACCTCGTAACCGCAAGCCTCCTCCGAGGGCCTCACACTGAATGCCAGCAGGGCGACAAAGAGCACAATGCCGCAATAGAACTTCATAATGACCGTTTTTTTACTAAGTTTTTGAACTGATCCTTTGGGATTCGAGCCAAGAACTGACTGGTTCTGCAAAATGGTTGGGCTTTTATAGGTGGGGACCCCACACGGGATCCAAGTGATAAGCAATCAATTTTGCGCTCAAGAGGCTTGTGCTCGAGCTTAGGATCGCTAAAGGGTCCATAAAACGGCTTAACGATAACCAAAAGGCAGAAAAAATAGCAATCTTAATTGGTATCTTAATTGGTTCTAATCGCGGGCAGCCGTTTAGTCAAATGAGCTTCCATTGACGGCTACTCGAAGGTATGATTTATACAACATTTATGGATTTGTACTAAGGCAAAGTTTACGTTGATTAGGGAATCTTAGACCCCAATGGGCCAACGATACCTGGGGGCGATTTAAATAGCCCTCGGGAGTTCAATTACTGGGCTGAAAATGTTTTGAATAAATCGGCCACAAGTGTAGCCCCTATCACGTAATAAATCAAGCGATTCGTTGTTAAGTAATAACAAAATGCATGTATATTTTTGTACAAAATATGCATTTTATTTTTATGATACCTCTTCAGGCACTCAAAAAGTCTTTTATCCAATGTGTGGCAAAGCTCATCAGGCACTGCAATATCACAAAGTGGGTGTTATAAGACAGACCGAAAAGGAAGGCTTGATTCATGTCTAGACCAAAAAAGTTGAGTATCTTCCTGAAGAACACGCCAGAAACCACAATAACCACAGGCATCAGACGCTCGAAGCTGAAGAACGAGGTTCGCATCCTCCTGTGGCGAAAGATGATCAGAGCCGGGCCGAGACCGCCCTCGTTCTGGCCCACCGGCGGTTGATTGTTGTGGGGACCGTCACCGGCAGCGGAGAGAATAGGATTCACCTCCTGGGGGCGGATCGGGTGCAGTGGCACCACCTCCACGTCCGGCAGGTTTTGAGGTCTCCCGTTTTCATCATGGTCCAAGAGAACATTCTGAATGGTGCTCCAGTGGCGCTGCCATTCGGCAGGTAGGCCAATAGAGTTCAAATAGGCGTTTCCGATTTCGAGTAGTTCTTCCATTGTTTGCTTTTTGTCGATACACACTAAAAATTTAATCAATAACAAAGTACGGAGTTTGCAGCTTAGAACTAAATTTACAAACGGTTACAAAAGTGACAAGTTACTGGAAAATGAAAAGGTTACACAGTTCAAAGGTACAACTTCTAGGACTCATCGAAACCATATTTAATTGCTTTGTCTATTAAAAAAAAAATAGAACAAACAAAATACCATACAACCTATTCAACTGTTAATGAGTCTACTGGCCGAATGTAAAGGTTTACTTTTTAATGATGCAGAAACGGCAATTATGCATATTCCCTTTTGCCAGCAACACTATTGTGAATGATGATGATTGCATAAAATCGCTTAAATGCAAAACTCATTAAAATAATTGCAAAATGCAAAAGTATAACAAGCCCATGAAAGTCTACGTCCCTAGCGAAGGATAACCGGAGTACTAGTACAGTCGGCCCAGTCCCGCAGTCCCACAGAACGACACACACTCATTAAACCAACCATAAATAATTAACAAAACAATTTATTTTCAAGGATATGAGCGGGTTGAGAAATTTGTGTGGCTGTCAGGCTGGCTCTGTCTATAATTGCACCGCATTATCCCTTCAGCCGTCGAGATGCAGCCTCGATGCCATATCGTCGCGTATGCAAACTTCAAAGCTCATTTATGGGGCCGCTTGTCTGCTCTGATGCCAAGATGAAAAGCCAAAAAGTACGTGAAAAAAGGGGAATATTTGCACAAAAAAAAATGAGAAAAAAAGGAAAACAAAATTGTGCTGACAAACAAACAACGTCTAAAAGTCAACAAACCATGGGTACTGGGTTGGCTAGCGTTGGCTACTGATGCGCGATATCTGAAAACACTTAAGCACTCCACAAAACCCGACCATTACCCACATGACGCATACGCCATGTGGTACCCCCGATTATGTGTGTGGGTTTGTAGTTTGCGAGTCATTAAAAGCAAATAACCTCAAAGCAAAGAGCTGCCGCAGCTCTCGGTCTCGGTGGCACTTGAGTCGCATAAACGCTAGAGAGCAAGCAAGCTGGCGAGCTGCAAAAAGAAATTTCCCGGCGAATCCTTGCTGTTGACGCAGGACTTCCCCATGGCCATGTCCAGTTGGGGTTCAGAGGACAAGCCCCACACGTGTGTCGAGCGCCATTTGTCCGCAAACACTTTTGTAATTAATTGCGCATGGCCAGCGCAAATGTCAGACCAGGCCTGAACCTTTCACATCTGGACTCAGATCTATGCGCAGACCCACTTAAAAGGCATCTAATGCCCTGGTCAGAGGTGGCTATAGCCAGTAAGTTCCTGACCAGTCAAAGAAACCCTATTCGGTTTTCAAGGATGGTTACCGCAGCAAATCGAAGTTGGGGTAAATTAATGCTTGACATTTCTTCTTTTACTTTTTGCGCTTCAATAAACATAAATTTAAGAGGTATATAATAGTGTTTATTTAATATAACATATAACTTTTTGTTCAGGTTATTTATTTGTACTTATGAATGACGCAATGATGAAAGAATGCAATCACTTTCCACACATGCCTCGTACAATTTGAATTTCTTGAAATATGCAATATTTCTCAAAACACCCTGAGTTTTGTTTCTGGAATTTTTATCCGTGTACCGAGCTCTAAACGAATTTAGCATAATTAATTGCCCTGTCAAAATGTGTGCAAATGGAACACGCTGCATTGCCCCCGGCTCTGGCTGAGGGTCTCGAGCATTGCCTCCTTGAGAATATCCTTCGGTTGGGGCCCTTCACTCCGGCAATGCAGTAGGAATTGTCTCGCCAGTATGAGTATTTGCATAATGCAGCTCCTTGGGGTCCTGAACTGGCTCGTTCTTGTGTCCTGCCCTGTTGTCACTGGGGTGTTCTCATTAGCACGGCTCGAGTGGATTCGGCCCTGGGGGAACTATTTGGCAAACAGAATGGAGGCATTCGAGTATTCCAAAAACAATTGCCAAAACCCCTTGGTAGATTTCAGCGGAGCCAATCTGGAATCGAAATGGCTTGCTCTTTTCTCTCGGGTTTCAAATCAAAACTAAGTTTCTGAAACTTTTTCAATTTAATGAATTTATCTTTCATTTCAGCGCTGACCTCTCCGAGATGACGTCAGTCGTGAAAAGGCTGGGGGTTGAAAGGTAAAAGGTCTGTGAATTCGCCTTGAGATGAGTAATTAAAACATTTTTCACTTTGCAAAAGCTTCACTTTTTGACTGTAGTTGTTTTTGTCTAACGCGCTTCTTACAAGTTACTGCTGCATTTTCATGGGAACTCATCTCGCTTTCAAATTAAAAAGCCAAGAAAGACATCAAATGAATTTAGGTTGGGTTACGGCGACTGTCAAGCAGCTACTGGCTAAATAATGTGTTTACTGAAATATTCTCCAGATAAGATTGAAATAATGAGTATTCTAATATATGCAATCGCATAATCTTTATTGCAGCCCAAAAGAAATTCGCGTGTGTTTTTTTGTTACCACCTAGGGAAACTAATCTTTCAATATTATCGATTAAGTAAACAGAACTTGGAGCACTTTGATTGCTGAAATCTTTATGGCACATTTTGTAGATTGATTATCCTAATTGCCCACTTTAATGATATTTTGTAATTATTTTGTGCACTTCTTCGAGCCGAAACTGAATTGCTTGTGACCATGAATCGAACAGTTTCTTCAATGATTTGTTGTTATGAATTGAAAGAGCGGAAATAACCTAATCAGCACTCCTGGTAGTAAGCTATTTTTGATATTGAATTTCAGAGTAGCGTACTGGTTAACCCTACATTGCCTAACCTTAATAAATCACCTCGCTTTCCTTGGCTGGAGCTCAAAGTGTTAGCTTTTCAAGTGCAGTTGGGTCTGTTGCTACTGCCTCTGTTGTTTTTATTCCCCATTTGCACGGCACTGAGTTTTTTCTGTCACCTGTTTCAACACTTGAAATGTGAAAATGTGACGGCAGCCGCCAAACAACCTAATTAGTATGCAAAACACATTAAGTGGCAGCCAACTACGTTGCCGCAGTACTTGTACAGGGAATGGCGATGGGCAAAGGAGTGGGTGGGAAATGCGAAACGAAAGGGGAGAGGAAACGGGAGGATTACCCCCATCTGAGGAGAAAACAATGTGGTTTTCGCAACCTACAAAACATTTCAAATGGAAATTTTTCGCCTCCCTTACTGGGTTGCGCCAATATTGACAACCTTCACCTTCATTGATGCCCATAATTAGTGTACAAAACATAAATCGGTTGAATACAACCGCCAGGGAGCTGTTTATTAATCATACGCCACGTTGACGCCGGTACTCCGGGTAGCGGAGGCCCCGGAGTCCTTGGCTGGTGTCTACTAATTAAGCCTTCGATTAATTTACGCCTTTTGGCCTCAAACGTCAGCGTGAAAACAAAGAAGAATTAAAAGCTTGCCGCTCGAACTTCAAAAGCCGGAAACGGGAGCGAGCCTCGATTCAGGACACCAAAGGATGCCAAGGGACTACGGGACTCCGGTACCCATCGGTGACTGCCTATGCCCGAAAGGCAGGACTGGATGTGCGTTAATGATGCCATCACCGCCAGAGTGGATGACACTGTCTAGGCTGTTAGTGGCTCCGTCCGTCACTGCTTCTTCCTGGCTCCTTCGTCCTCGTCATCGAGCACCGCCACCTCTGCTCCTGGCAACATCAAAGCGTTGAAGCTTGGGAATTGTTGACACACCGGATGAGCAAGGCTAGAGAGCTCCCGCTCCCGTCTTTTTCACCGCGAGATCTTTCTGGGCTATTCAATTTCCCCTCTCACACCCTTAAATGGGGTTTTTCTCCTTTTTTTGTTTTTCTGGAAGTCCTGACTGCTGCGCTTACTGATAAGCTTGGGGATTTTATTATTGCGTTTTTTTGTTGCTACCATTTGCATTTTCCTTTTCGGCTCTGTTTTGTTTTGCGAAAGCTACAATGCCCCGGGGCAATGGGAGTTGTCATCTCTGGATGGACCAGGACTGTTGCTTTTGCGGATGAGGGTGAAACCGTCTATCAAATTACTATTTATGGGTTTCTGATTTGGTTAATTTAACACTGAATAATTTGGTGGAACTTTTTTCATATTAGGTAATTGTTTTGTATCTTTATAAAACCAGGAGAGGTAAACCGTTTATGGATAGATTGCTTAATTTCAACCAATAATTCCTCTACCTAAACAGGCTGCAAACACTTCCGCCCCAGCACCCCGAGTATATCTGGGTAATGGCTATTTGAAAATCGAAATCCGGACCAAGCCCAGACCCAAATCCAAATCTAAAACTGAATTCAAATCAAACCAACCACTGCGGTGCTCATTGTAAGTAGTTTCTCTTGCTGAAACAGAAGCCCAACTAAAACCCACACAAAGGACCGCATCTGTGGGTGGGTGTGTGTGCTTTGAATTTGCGGAAATGAATTGGTATTTAATTAATAGTTTTACCCTGATTAATCTACCCCTTACGCATCCGCCTCCATCATCAAATGTCGGCATTGCGTCAGCCACAAACCAACGATCCCGCCCCCTCATGGTCTCTAGTTCGCCACCCACCCCCTTTTCTCGAGTCCGCCAATCCTCCAGCTCTCCGGCCCTGCCGCATGTTGACCTAATGAAGTTGCCGTATAATTGTTGCTCAGACGCACGGTTTCCCTCTTTCTCCGGCACGGAAATCAAATTGAAATTAACGTTCCATCGACAGGCAGGGGGTCAGTTTGAATTTCAGTTTTGGTAGTGCGATTGGGCTAGGGGATCTCGCATTCATCAGGGGCTTCATAAGCCCAGACGCGGCGGCTGTTCCGTTCCTTCCCCTTTTCTCCTCCCTGCCACTCCCCCTGCCCTTTTCCTTTTCCGCCTTTCTCCTGTTGCTGATGCTTCTGTGGCCTGTTGTTGTTAATTTGATTGGATTCTGATGATGGGGCGTAGCAGTTGCAACGCCCACGCACACGTTTCGACATTCGCATTCGGTCGGTTGGTCTATTACTTTAGTGCCTCGACTTGATTTTTTGTCGGTCTGAGCTCAAGCTTAGCTCCACTTCGGTCCATGTTCAATGTTCACGGGACAACCCCTGCGAGAGATGCTGTGCCTGTTTTGATTGTGTAATGCAATCACGTCGTTGTTTTGGCTCGATTTTTTCTTCCTTCGAAATTTTGCTACCCGTTACTATACACTGAAAAAAAAAATGGCTTGAAAGCTGTTTAGTATTTTGGTACTTAATTGATTTACTTACTAATCGAAAATTGTATTTTAGCTATACCGTTCTCTGTTCTCATTCTTTAAACATTTGTTATCCGTTGAACTTTTAGTACTCCAACCTGGTACTCCATTTAGTTTCCGTGGTTCAATGCAGAAGCGATTTGACTAAAAATAAGGATGTACTTATTTTGTGTATTACTTACTACTATTTTAATTGAAAACCACACTTTCTCTCAGTGCCCAGTAGTGGTAAGGTAAGGTAAGTTAAGTAGAAGGGTCTCTGAATTTTAATTTTCGACAGCATTTTGTGCTGCGCACGAACAATGTGCGTAATCATACGTGATGATGCGATGTGCCCCTTCCTAGTCGCTGTCCTCGCTTACGTCCTCGTTCTCGTTGTTCTGACTGTCGTCCTTGGAGCGTGGTGCGAATCTTGTTAGGTGGTGACAGAGTTCTCCCTATTGTTGTTGCATCTATGGGAAGACATTGATGTGCCTGGCACTTCATGAAATTAATAAGTTGATAGACTTGCGACTTCTGCTTCTGCTTGGCTGATTGAAGCCTCGCCAGGGTGGGCGGGAATCGAAACGCGATGAGAAGTGGGGTAATGGTGGGTATGCCCCCAAAAACATGTGTACTTGAACTTGCCGCAAGGGTGGCTGTCGCTTCATTAGGCAATAGTAATCAATGCCAAGTTTTGTTTTCGCTTTTCCATTTTTTTCTGGTATATTCCACCCAAAAAATATGCATTAATGAAATGCAAGTTCAGGGGACGAACCCTGAGCCCTGGCTCCCCCTTTGGGATTTGGCGCGTTTCCTGCCGGCGCACGCCGCTCCTGAAGCCTGAGCCTTCAACCAGGATGCTGCTGTCTGCCGCTGCGCTGTGACATGCCACGCATTTAAACGTCACCGGAAGTCCTTTTGTTCTTTTGCCTCAACGATGACGTTCCGCCGATGTCTAGCTGACTGACAGGCGATGGCAGAACGCGTGAGTAGAGAGGTCTTTTCCCCGCAGCTTACTAAGCGTTCAACTGCCAGCAGGGTTCAAGTGTAAATGTAAAACTTCTGTATAAAATAAAGGCATAATATTCTAAGGACGTTGTGCAACCACAAATGAGAAAAAATTTAAGCAAGAGGGCTTGCGGTATAAAATTAAAATTGTTGTGTCCCGTTGTGTTTTTCATTTTAATGCTTTTCTTACACCTAAATTTTCAAGAATCTTTATACCTTAACAGGCCTTTGCTAACGAATCTGAATGTGTCATATCGAAATGTTTCAGACAACTGGTTTCATCATTCATATATAGTAATTCCATCGCTCACAACGTAAGTTATCTAGGAAAAAATATATTTTTTAACAATTTTTTTTACTAGTACCAAAAAAAAGAAAGAAAGTATAAATATTAAAAAAAAAACTTCAAAATGGCTGAACTTGAGGAAGAGAATATTGGGGACAACAAAAATACGCTATCAAAATCATTTTCGGACTTTAATTTGGTGGAGAGCTCCTCATCAGAACTAGTACTTGATAAGGATGGTACCAAATCAAACTTCGATTTGGTCAGCGCCCAGGACATCTACAAGGTTTTGCAAATGCAGAGTGGATCCTCCACTGCAGACGCTGTAATAGGCAAACTTATGCCCCAAGAATCAGGTTTGATAAAGCCCAAGATCATAAATAATATACTGTTAAGTTCAGATAGTATCAGGAAAATCAGCAAGAGTCAGTTGGTTGACAAAATAAACAATGCTCCGCGAAAGTCAAAGGGATCTGTTTATAAAATAATGAAATACAAGGATGCCTTTTGCAAATCCACATCGCCCAGGCAGAATCTGAAGAAACAAAGAAGACATCTTACCAAAAGCGACTTAAATGATAACACAGATCCTGGTAAATCATCATCTAGCAGTGGCGAATCCACCCCAAGGAATTCTTCAGAAATCGGCTCGGAGAAATCAACTGAAGGGGAAGGGGAATCCAGCAACCAATCTGAGAACGATTCGATCGACATACTCGACTATATAGCCCTCAAGGGAAATGATGTCTCAAAGGAGGAAACATTTCTAGACTCTCGCATTCAATACGAGTGGCCATCCAATGTGGATCTGAGGGATTCACCCGTGGAGTTAGACAAGTTGGGCCAGCATGTCTACGCCTATGTTCGCCATGCACTGCAAAAACTCGGGGAGTCCAAGGACATTACCAGAGTGGCAACTGTGAGCCCGCAGCTTGGGAGGAAATCCAATAAGATGAAACACTACGTAGCCATCAGTGACGAGCGCTTTGCTGCCGTACCACAAATGGCTAAGCGCCTACCGGCTCCCCAAATTGGACAGAGTATTCATTTCGATTTAAACGAATACATCTTTCCCACTCAAGACGTATTGAATCGACTCAATGTCCATAATTGTGGCTTGTCGATGGATGAGAATCTATGTGTGGAGTTAAGGAAACGCACTGCATTGCTGATCAATTACGCCCAGGAGTTACGCGACGAATTTGAGAGGCGCCAAATAGAGAATGAGAAATACTGGGCCAAACGATCCCAAAGCGAACCCTATCTTTTCAGTTCTTATGAATCGAAGCCTCCAAGGAGGGATTGGATCAAAGTCTTTATGTGCGGAATAATTTTTTTAATCCTTGGGATGTGCGTAGTCGGTCTATTTTATATTTCTTACTTATATAACCCCCCTGAACCACCAACCTTGTGGCAGCGATTTGTGAAAATGTTGAGATCCATGTTTGTTTTTGAATGACTTGTTTTTTGTTCGATTGGTCGTTTCCAAATTAATAAAGTTCAATAAAAAAAATTAAAATTAAAAGCTGTTCCATTCAATCATTTATTAAACTAATGAAAAATATAATTTTTTTTATTGCGTTTCAAATACTTAGCCCTTATTTGATTTGGCAACTTGAAAAAATCAAGTTAAATCAATCAAATTGTTCACATGCATTTTTCACACTTTTATGGTCTGGGGCAGTCAGTCAGGTCAGTCAAAATGAATGATGGCGCATTATGTTAGGGCCTATACACCTTAAACAACATGACATTGGCATTATTTATTGTTTAGACCCCATTCCTGGCTCTACTGGTTGTACTGGCTAGAGGGGTGCAAAAAAAAACAGTATAATGTCCAGGATGCGGGGGAGAATGGTAAAGGAAATGTCCCTGAATGCTGAGCTGTCAGTGACACAATTCGATCTCGGGAATAATGCGTCATTCGTCATCGGGCATTGTTCAACAAGCGAGTTGCAGAGTCCTTGTCTCGGATCGAACATATTTCATTTGAACTGCCCCGATTGCCAAGGAACTCAAAATTGAAACTGAGCCCAAAGTCAAATGATGTTTGTTATTATTGCCAGTAATCCGCTTTCTCCATTTCACCTTTGCATCGATTTCTATACTGCATTATATTGTGAAATTTCTAATGAATTGGCCTATGTTGGTTCATTCATAAAAAAAGGAAAACACAATAAAAGAAACCCTTGAGGTTGCTTAAGGTTTGATTTTTGCCTAATGGCTCCAATCATTGTGTGGGTCGAGCTCTTTCCTAATGATTTTCAGTTGTGGTTAAAAAAAAAATAATGGAAACACCTAGAAATTATTGTTTGTAGAACTAAACTTTCACCATCCCATTTTTTTAACTGAAGCCTCAAATCCATCTCTAAATTCTGCCAAATTTGTTCCCCCAGAAAGTTGCTCCTACGAAATTGTTACCAAAAAAATGTAAATATGCCGCACAACAAAAAGTTCGCGCTTTACACCGGCTAACAAACAAACAACGTGAAAGCCCCTGAAGCCATCATAAAGACTTTTGTTGGTGTTGGCCAAGTGGAAAACATTTGCCAGCCTATTTCAGACCCGACTCTGGGCCATTAGACGAGCAAATTGTTGGTAAAACAAGCGCAAACACCTTGCCAACTTGATCCTGAAGAAAACGTATTGGCAAAAGTTTATAGCGAGACGCCACATCGATTAGTTGTCTATAATTTTTCCGTTCAGTGAATCGAAACGTGCCAAGAAGGACAGCGAAAAAGTAAGAAGTACACATTATTTCAAGGCGGTTTGGTTTTGTCTTTGGTCTAGTATTATTGGTTTTTTATTTCTTCTAAATAATAAATAACTATATCTTCAATCTTTACTTTCATGTCATGCTGGAAGGCTCTTTCCACGCGAAGGCTTAAATAATTTCTGATGTCTTGACGGTTTCATCCGACAGAAGGCGGCTTTGAACCTGAACTAACTCATCATCGCTGTTTGCCGGAGACTCACTTGACTGCGACTGACTCTAAGCCGCCTCCTATTCTGGCCCCGAAACTCCGCCATCCCACTAAAATCCGGAGTACTCCAGAGTGACGAGTGGCCTCGAGTGCTTCGGGTTGTGAGGATATGCGCCCAGCTCCAGCTCCAGCTTCTGCTTCTGCTTCTGCTTCTGCTCCTGCTCTGGTTCGTTTCACTTTGCGCTTGGCTGCCGTGGCTTGATACTTTGTTTAAGATTTTTTTCCGCCTTTTCCACTTTTTGCGAGCAACCCTCAGCCCAGCCAGGAGCACCGCCCATGCAGCCGCACCACCGTCACTGCCACCAGGGGTGGCACCACCCATCGGAGTGGGCGGCAAGTGGAGTCTGTGTGCAGACAGACAGCGGATTGCTTCCAATTCGTCGCGCAGTCGGCGGTGCAAAGTATTTGCCAAAGGCATCATGAGTGCTAGGGATTAGTTCACCCCAAACCCCAGAACTCCAACTCCAACTCGAATCCCACTTACCCGGCTACTCCAGGATAGAATAGCATTGCATATGGAAGTATGGGATTATTTCTTCCGCCTGTTTTTTTGCACAACCTTGGCTAAGCTTTAAAGATGCTCGTGGGGGAAAAGGCGCAAAAAATTAGTTAATACCGGAAGTCATCGCACTGTTTCATGCATCCGCCTCATTCGAGTTCCCATTCCCGAAGTAATGATTGAGATCCTGCGCAGTCGACTGGAAATTATATGAAACTGTTGCCTGTCTGTCTGGCTGCGGTTTGACTTGAACCCAAACGGCTGTAACGATTCTATGACCAAAAATGGGATGTGGGTGGCACCAAAGTCATAATTTATAATTTATTGGCCTGCGCGTATTTATGTGCGTTTTATGGCTGCTAATTAGCTTGGCCCTGGTGGACCCTCTTTACCAGATTTGGGTGTCATCCGGATTAATGTCCTGAGGTTGACAATAAAATACGGGCATCGGACCGGAGATTGAAGATTGATTATGGGTTTACATAGGTATAGTTTAGAATTGCAACAATTATTCTGCCTGTAGATAAAATTTAAAAGAACACAGTCACAGACATTCTATAATCTAAAACCATCAATTGAAATCAAAACCTACGCAATTTGAGGTAATTGATTTATGTGTTCAAAGATTTGTTTTTTAAATTTCTATTTTTTATTTTAAGATTAAATGGAACTTTAAACCTAATTTGCAACAAAAAGCTGACTGCAAAGGAATAACCAATATTCATGAAGTGCCCACTAAGACATCTTGAAATTAATGCGCTGTCCACGGGATGGTCCTGCAACTGGAGCAGGAACTGGGGCCAAGTCGAGTGGGGAGCACCCGGCACTTTTCAATTTTCATTAAAATAACAGAGTCCTGCCCAACTCAATCCCTCAATCCTTGGTCCTCAGTCCACAGTCCTGGTACAGAAACCCACTCAACCGAACGCCATGGCCATCCCGGCGATTGGAGAGCCACCCCCAGATGAGTATTTTCTGGGGGGGCGGGATGAGGTTGAATGAGGGTGGAGCGGGGTGTTGAAAAGGAGGACCAGCTTCTTCTACGTGATTGCTGGGCGATGGATGTCTGCCCTCCGTGTTTTTGTCCCCATTCCGTTGGTGGGGCCTTCGTTTCATTCGTTAGTTCAACGCACACCCGGGAGTATGATGAAATTAAATTGGGGAAACTTTGCCAGTCGTCGTCGTCGTCTGCCGTTTGCTGGTCCTGGTCCCTCTGCTGATGATTCTCCTGCTTCTGCTCCTGCTGCTGACGACCATGATGATGATGATGATGGCTGCCATTGCCAGAGTCGGCCAGAGCCAGATCCCAGGACTGGTGTCCTTCTGTTTTTGGGCTGGCTTAAATCCTCGCACTGCTCGGTCTGCCATATTTTATGCACACTCCTGTATACACACAAACATCAACGAATATATACGTATATATATTTTATGTTATTTTATTCCTGGAATGGAACATTTTCACTGCAAACGAAAGCGAATGTAGATTTTTTCAACATTGCCTTTTTGGGGGCTTGTTTAAAAATTTAAACTTGTCGTCTTTATTATGACTTTGTGTTTTTTTATTTTGTTTGGTTGTTTTAAGCTTTTCACCTGTCCCCTCGCGTATCTCTCTGGCTCTTGTTGGAAAATTTAATCAGTTGCCAAAGTTTTGCAATTTTAATTAAATTCTCCAAATTGGTTTTGACTGCTCTGCGCTAAAGTTTTTCATTTTCATTGTCGCTCGTTCGTTGGCTTGCTTTTTCTTGTCGCTTTTCATTCGACTACCATGTCTCCCCGCCCCCAATCACTCCCCCTTTTGGCCATGGCTGTCATTGGTTCTGGTTTAGAGGTTATCCAAATTGGCAACTTTGTAGGTAGACGAGCAAAGTTTTAATTGTTTAAGAAATGCACCCAGAAGTGCAGAGAAAAAAGGCGTCAAGAGGTCTTGCCGAAAATTGGCTTAAACCAAATAGAAGCTAAGATTTGTATAAGTTGTTCTAAACATGAATTACTTTCTAAGGATTGCTGTTAAGATTCAACTACCAAATAAGATGACTTTCATTGTTTTCTTTAAGTGCATTCCGCCTGGAACTCCAGGGTAGTGCAAAGAAATGATATAAAAAAGTTTTTGCTCATTTAATGTCGCCATTTTTGCTGGGTACAAGTACATATAGATATAAACTATCGCCGCCTGCAGTGGATGTCCCGCTTCCTTGTGCCACTCCCCCGATGATAGAAAACAAAAACAGGAGGAAACTGCTCCTGAATCAGGAGAAGAAGATGGGCCCCAACACAAAAACGCCATTTAGCGCACAGGAAACTGTTTTAAAAGCGCGACAGGCGACGTTGTCGATGGCGACGTCGAGTCGGACACAAAATCGGTGTACATATATAAATATGTATATATGCCGGGGGGTGAGGAACCCCCTTCTCAACTCCCTACTGCCCAAGAACGCAATTGCGTTTAATTGCAAACGAAGAAAAAAAGAATATAATAATGTGGACCAAGTAGAGGAATGAGGCGATGTTTCTTGGACAAAATACAAAGTAGAAAACTTATGCTTTTGTTGTTGTCTTGGCAAATTACCAAATGGAAGCTGCCACTCCACAAACTGTTTGAATTCTGGCCGTTAAATAGAAAACCTTTTTGGCTGCCTCAGTGCACAAAACAGATCGAAATCGGATCGGATCGTTCTTATTAATTACTCCGCGACAAATGAGGTAAGTGCATAGCAAATGGAATAAAGTGAATGTTTTTTTTATTTTATTTAAAAAAAGCTTAAACTGTTTAATGCCAAAGAACAATAGCAATCCGGATCTCCAATGCCAATACATTTAAAATATTTAAAATTACAGGCGAACAAGTCGGACAGAAAGGCTATGATTTTTTTCGCCTTATCGAAATCGTGCTATCAGGCTGCCATGGACGTAGCAAAAAGGGGGTTGGGCGAGGGCCACGGAAGCGCGAAGATTAGTTGATTGCATCAATATGCTAGCCGTCCGATTCACCCTCACGTCCCGTTCCCGGCCGTGGGCTTTATCTCATCGCTCATGCGAATCCGAAATTAAATTATCTGCCGAACTGCCAACAGACGTCGAAGTGGAGGACAACCCTTGTTTCAAAAGTCCTTTCGCCCCCACCGCTCGGCAGCTTTTATTCCAATCAGATTGTTTCCGTGGCGGTCCTGGCCCCGGCTCTCCCCCTTCCTCTCCAGCGTTCATCTCTATCTTCCTGGGCCTGATTCTCTGGGCGAGTGTGTGTGTGTGTCAAATAGGCTTTTTACTTTGTCGCCAGGCTGAGCCTTGCAGATTGAATTCGAATTAATGCCTTTGACCCGCCCCGCAGCAACCTCATTACCATCACGGCGCCACCCCCTCGGCACTCATCAGGCATGCCAAGAACATCATCATCATCCGTAGAAGCAGCAACATCATCCACACGTTTCGGTTCGGATTTATTCTTGCCTCCATACCTCGTTACTTCCTTGCCCCTGCCTCATCTGGCAGTTGCGGCGCGTGTTCGTACGCCTGATTAACATATGTCAACAGTATTATATAAAGTGGTATTTTGGGCCTCATTTCGGGGGATCGGAATCGAAATTGGAATCGGAATACGGATTTGGTTTGGAGTTGTGTTTTGGGACTCGGACCCCGACCCGGCACATGTTGCTCACGAAATTCAATTATGCCAGCACTTGCTTATTTTTGTAAGAAATTAACTTGTAGATTAAGGGAAAGAAAATCTCCTCAAGATAAAAAAAGGGTTCCACAAAGAGTTGGTAACTTAATTAAATTTTAAATTTAACTTTGAAAGCCTGTTTTTGGGTCAACGAGGTAAAAACATATAGTACCCCTTTGGGGTTCCAATTAGATTGCACTTTGTGTCCTCCAGAATATGTTTTGGGTTTTGATAACGCTTTCAAAATTAAGCCCCCAAAGTAAACAGCAACAAATAAACATGATTTAAATATTATTTTTTGCACATATACGTGAATGGGAACACAAAACAAATATGTTCAAAAATGTGCAGCAGAGAAAACGTTTTTGTGCAAATAAGTTTACATTTATTGGCATTTATTGCGAAATTGAGTTAAAATCTTGTTTACATAATTTTGTGTGCAACTTAAATAAATATGAAAAGCTTTACGTTTTTTGCAAATTTGAGTAGTTAAAATAGACTGAACTTTAACTTGAAACTTTGGAAAGCAAACTTTCAGACAGAAAGGTGGAATCGCTCGATTTTTCGTCAAACACAACCTGGTGCCTGGAAATGTGAATGGAAAATTGCACTTGAAATTGCTATCATCCCTTGGCCTGGCGGTCAACCACCAATAACCGCCCTCTGCCCCCAGAAATGCAAATGAACAGCCGCACCATTCGAATGGATTTCATCAAAACGAAAAAAAGGAAGAGGAGCACCAATAACTCGTCTTTCCCCAAACCAAAAGGAAAAAAGAGTCGGTCTGCCTTCGCAATAAATCAGGGCTCCAATAATTGAGTGGTGCAGAATGGTGGTGCACACCCACCACTCGGTGTCGCTGTGAGTGTGGGTGTGGGTGTGGATGTTGTGGTGGGGACTGCAGCCAAAGGGCTAACAAGTGGCGTGGAGTCAGAGGACTCTCGTCTGCCCGGTCGTCTGGTCAGCACGGCCAGACACTCGACTCGGCCTGGCTCGGACTGGCTGGTTGTTCAATGAGTTCTTCGGCCTTAACCTGTACCCACGGGCGCTGTTTTTAATTAGGCGCATAATTTGCGAATAATATTTCCACGTGATTTTCAAGTGGACTGGCGAGCGACTGACGGACTGCAAAAAGGCTGCCTAACGATGCCTAAATATGGGCTTAGTCATCATTCGGCAGAAAACCGGAATTGTTCACCCACTTTTCTCCAGCCAAATGCAGAAACAATGATGGGCAATGGCAGCTACTCCACTGAAGAGGCCCGCAAAGGGTTCATCACCAGCCGACCTGATCAGAGGAACGTTGTGGTATTTCCTTTGCCGACGAGTTTTGTCTCAGAACAACCAGCCGACAACCCGACCAGTGGCAGTCATTCCGGCAATCCTCCAACCAGTCGCACTTGAATTATTTGTGGTTGTTGTTTGATTGAAGCAGCTCAAGCCGTTTGCAACGGAAGTGTGTTTGATTAAACGCAGAAGGACACACCACGAGTGAGGGAAGGCTCACAAGTGGCTCAGAGCCGGAATGGTGGGAACGTAAAATAGAAAGCAAGGGAACAGGTTAAAAGGACCCGAGCCAGTCCTCTGGGGGCACTGCGCTTTAAACTGCAGGTAAAATGGGACTAGATTCAAATCTGTAAGCCCATTCTCAGAGAACACAAGGATTCCCAGCAGGATATGTAAAAATAATTGTTCAAGAGATGCGGTAAAAATCTTTAAATTTATTTTTAAGAAAATTGTTTTATTCTAGAAATGCATATATGAAAATATAAATAGATAAAAGGCGGAGATCATATTGCTAATATTGTATTGTTAAACAAAGGCTTAAATAAGATCTTTGATATTACAGAACAACATTTTCGTAATACCTAATTAATTCTGTCGGCAAATAATGAACATTGTTGTGGTTTAAGAATCAGTCTAGATGCTTACACTTATCTACAAGTAGAAGATAATAGGTCGTCATAAAATCCCTACCGTCATGGAATTAAGATAACCACTCAACTCCAAATTCTTTCAAGGGCCAGTCGTTTAAAAGATTTTAAATGAGCAAGTTGTGTCATTCTATTTAAAAAATGGTTTGTTTTATGAAAAAAAAAAAACGTTAAAATGATTTTTTATATTCATTTAATGGAGATTAGGAGCTCACTATATGTTCTAAGCATAGCTGTCCTTAGTGTAATGATTTAAATATGCTGAAAAGTTTCCTAAATAAAACAATTTTCGTCACCAAAATTAAATGGAAAACTTTTTGGCTCTTATATGAAGTTTTATCTTTAGTTAAGGTTTTCCTAATCAGTTTTTGAATAATCTCACCTATAAAACATGATTTTTAGTTATATCGTCAGTGATATGGTTTTGATCCATTTGTATTTTGTTTATCAACAGAAATTTATTCACATTTGCTATGTCTACGTTCTCAGTTTGGTGAGTCTCCAGCTGCCCAATATAGTTTCTGGGTCTCGGATTCTGGCCGCCTTTTTCTTTCCGGCCAAAAGTCATTTCATGATGACACATGCAATTATCCGGGAACTGATTAAACGTGGACACGAGGTGACCTTTATCACGCCTGTTTCCTTGGGAGAAGAGGAGCTGCGCCCAAATTACAAAGAGATAGTATTTGACAATTTTGATTCCTGGACTGACAGTGAGTAGATTGCAATTAGGTTCTTCTCAATGTGAGTATTTCTCTTTCTTCATCAGTAAAAGAAACGACAAGAATAAATAATGCTATGGAACTCACTGACTTGTCAATATTCGACTTTTTTCGAATGGTATACACCATGGGTGTCCACAGCACCGACTTTGCCTTCGAGCAGCCAGAGATCCAGGCAATAATCGATGAGCGGAATAAGATTGAAAAGTATGATTTGCTGCTGGCAGAGCAGTTTTTTAACGAAGGGGCGTTTATCCTGGCTCATCTGTACCAGATTCCCATCGTCACTCTCTCAACACCAGGATATGCCAACTATTTGAGTCAGTTGGTGGGAATAATGTCTCCCTGGTCGTATGTTCCTCATAAATGGATGGCCTACACCGATCGAATGACATATTGGGAGCGTGTTAGAAATGTTTTTGTCAGCGGATCTGAGGATCTTTATAGGGAATTTTATTACTATCCACAGCAGGATGCCATCCTGCGTAAGCACTTTTCAAATTCATTAAAAAGAGTTCCCTCAATTAAGGAACTGGAACGTAATATATCAGCTATTTTCCTGAATACCTACCTGCCATTGGCCTCTCCAAGACCTACCTCCTTCAACATGATTCAAGTGGGTGGTCTTCACATCGAACCTCCCAAAAAACTTTCAAAGGACCTACAGGAGTTTCTAGATAAAGCCACACATGGGGTAATTTATTTTAGTTTAGGTAAGAGCTGGGACTAGAAGAAATACCATATATCTTTATTTATATTATCACGGCATTTTAGGTTCTCAATTAAGAAGCGACGAACTTCCCCCTGAAAAGCTGAAAATATTCCTGAATGTTTTTATCGGCCTGAAGCAGCGTGTCCTTTGGAAGTTTGAGAATGAGAATTTACCCGACTTGCCATTAAATGTGAAGGTTCAGAAATGGTTACCTCAGGGAGATATCCTGGCACATCCCAATGTCAAGGTATTTATCACACATGGAGGGCTTTTTGGCCTCCAAGAAGCAGTCTACCACGGAGTTCCAGTGCTTGGCATGCCAGTGTACGGTGATCAGTCCGTGAATCTTCAAAGAGGAAGGATGCTAGGATTTGCACTTGTCCTAGACTATCGACGACTATCGGAAGATGAGCTGCAATCATCTCTCATTGCACTCCTAGAGGACCCCAAATACAGGATCAATATGAATGAGGCCTCTCGGGTGTTCCGGAACAGGCCCCTTTGTGCAATGGATACCGCCATTTACTGGATAGAATATGTTATTGCCCATCGAGGAGCTCCCCATTTGGTGGCCAATGGAGTAAACTTGCCGTGGTATCAATTCTACTTATTCGACATTATTGGAATGGCATTCGTCTTGCTTTTTGTGACTATATTTACTTCAGTCTGTTTATGTAGGAATTTGCTTTTTTTCACCTTAAAGAAGTCCAAAAAAACTTAGTTAAGAATAAGTCCAAAAATACTTAAATCAAAATTTGCGAAAATCGGCATTGTCCCAAATTGAAACTTTTGAGACACTCTTTTGCTAATATTTCATAATTTTTTCATCGGATTTGGATAAGGAATGCCATTTACAAATCAGAACTTCATTCCCTTTTAATCTACATTAAAAGATTGAAAAAGTAGAACAATCCATTTTTCATTGATCATCATATAATTTAGGACTTCCTTCCCTCTCAATCTGCATCAAAAGATAGAAAAAGTAAAACAATTGAATTTTCAT
The DNA here is from genome assembly GCA_035047325.1 of Drosophila vallismaia. Taxonomy (NCBI): domain Eukaryota; kingdom Metazoa; phylum Arthropoda; class Insecta; order Diptera; family Drosophilidae; genus Drosophila; species Drosophila vallismaia. Next base: position 17,449,919 of record JAWNPU010000090.1, on the reverse strand, counting down.
CGATTTAAAAAAAAAAAAATGATGTTACCCTTTCAAAATTTACGAAAATCGTTCTGCTAATTATTATTAAAATTGTGTTGTTGCTAAAATATATAATTTTTTTGATTCATGGCTACTATAAGGACAAAAATTTTGATTAAGTGGAATTCATATAAAGGCCAGCTAGTAATCGGCTAGTTTTTAATGGAATATCGATTTTTGGCTAACGAATAGGTAGCGACTGATTGGAATACTAGAGCCACCTTTTGGTTGCTCTCTTCTCTACCATAATACCATTCGTGCGGCCTGGGGCCTGGGGTCTTTGGTCCACAGGACCTGTGGCTATGTGTGGGACCTGTGTCCTGTTGTTGCGACATTGTTGCCACTTAATCCGTTTATCTAACTTCGTACACCGTTGGACTTGATACCCGAAAAACTAGCTGAGCGTGGCTTAAAATCCCAGTCCTAGTCGCATCTTTTTCTCCTGGTGCTCAGCTCACGACCAAAATGGAAAAATGGCTGAGGGTGGACTCCACTTGAAAATTTGAAATTCATTCGACCGTATAGTCGATCCACCAGGCTCTCTCCCCGCCCAAAGCCGAGAACCCAAGTCCCAGGGCTCCGAGTCGACATCCATTAGCAATCGCAGTCATACAGACTTCCGCATCATACTTTCCACTTCCGCATATTTTACGTCCCACTCCCGCACTCTCTTCGCAAAATGGCGGACCCATGTTAGCCATGCGCGAGGTTCGTCCTTCCAACTTCATTTCGGTTTTGGCCAGAAGTTTGCCTGTCGCCTGGGAGTCCTTGTGCCCGATACTGTTCGAATGAATGCGAATCGCTTTGTTGCCAATACTTTAGATCCCGCCTGGATGGCCTTTGCCGGCCACTTGCAACATTTGAGCTGAGTTTTGATTACTTTTATTGCTGTGTTTTCACTTTTTTATGGCCTTGTGGGGTCAACTTAAACAAAAAGATGACCATGCTCAAAGTTATGACTTCTGTGCCAAAAATCATAGCATATTTATCGGGGTCGGCGGTATTTGGATTAGGTTTGTAGTAAAATTGATGAGTTTATTAATTTGTATAATAATTTAATCCATTTAAATTATAAAAAAAATATTTAATTAATTAATGGTTACAGTATTCCTAAGAATACATACCCCCAACCACTAATCCCATTAATGAAATCGTATTCCAGGTATCCTCCTTCAAAAAAGGTCAAGTTTAAGCGACAAATTTGTTTCCCAAGAAGCAACCCCAAGCCCGGAGGATAAATAAACAAACAAACCAAAAGCTACAATCGAGTTTTAGCCGGTAAGAAATCAGCGACAAAATATGACAAATTCGGACCCGTGAACAAACAGGAAACTCAACTGTGGAAACAAAATGCTCCTTGAGAGGGTGATTCTTTTCCCACCAGCCTCATCATCCCCATCAGCCTCCCCAGGCCATTTCCTTCCCAGGTTCCGTGTGGGTGTGTTCAAATGCAAATCCTTGGCAAACCTGTAAAACTTTTTTAAAGTTATGTACCGCTGCCGTGGACCACCCTCAACTTTTGCTACCTTGGCTGCCATAAATCATGGCGGATGGCGGTGGCTCCCATTCGAGACCCCAAAAAACCAGAGCGACTTGTAGGCCGGTGTGCTCCTTACTCGTGGATTCTTTTGGCTTTGTTTTGTTGAGGACAGTATTTCCTGAATTTACCTTCGCTCCCCGGTGTCTTTGTATCCGTCTATCTGTGTATCTGCGAGTCTCTGGGTTCTCGCTCTGGGGCTTCCCGTTCCGTGTTTGTTTCGAGAAGCGTCGCAAAAACATAAATCCAAACGCCAAGACAAATTTCGCAGATCCGCCGCTGGCTCCTGGACGGGGGCGGGTGCTTTGGCAGGGATAAACTTTCGCCAAGTTTTTCTCTTTACTGTCGTGATTTATGCCTGGCACGCCATTGGGCTAAGGGTGTTCTGGCCAAAAACTTTTTTGGCCTGCGCGAAAAATTATTTACCCCGGCAAAGTAGTCCTTTCCCCTGTTTCCGCCCCGCTCCACCCTCTGCCAATGAGTGGCTTTAATGCCACCCGTTGTTCTAAGCCATTTGCGTGGATTGCCTGCAATTTGCTGCCCAGATTTCCCAAGATGTTCACATTTTCTTGGGGGTGTGGAGGGTTCATCTCCTCGAGTCGTGTGTCTGTTTCAAAATTATGTTTGTGCAAAAGATTTGCCGGAGTCGTGTGCTCGTGTGAGTGCGTCCATGGAAAACGGTCTCTCATCTTTTTTGGGAACTCCGGGACTAGCCCGGGACTCAGAACCGGGCCGGAAGAGCTTTCTTGGCTCTTGAGATTTTATATGTCCGCCGTTGTCTAGTCCCGCTGTGCGGACTACGAAAATTGCGTTTAAATTAATTGCAAATGGCGCATGATTAAGGGGAAGTAATAAATGGCTAATTGTTCATGATTTAATGATTTCGGTCTTACAATTTACTTCATCTTCAGTGGATAATCGATGTCTTCCAAAGGATGAGGCAAGCAAATAGAGAGTAATTTATGATGTTTCCCAAATATTATATTTCCTAGTTGCATCATACTTTTCATCTATGTAATCCCGTCTTTAAATGAGCCCATGTTCTGAGGCTTTAAGGCTTTAAAATATCATAAGCTCGAAAGTATCCTGGCCCTTTGATAGCAGTAGGGGTTCTCTCCTCTTGAGAACCTCTCCCATCAGTACCCTCTTAAGAAACCCTTGGGCAGCGTTACGATTCCCGGCATAATGACAAATGTAACCCTACTTAAAATAATTACTTCGCCTTAATTGCGCTGTCAGTTGGTGTCTACTTAGGGAAATATTATCCCGCATCGCGCATAGACATATAAATATTATGAGCTCCTCCCTGGCGAAAGGGTGTGAACGGAGTTGGACAACCGTGGGCCGGGTTGAGAGTCATAGACGGGAGTGCTCGGCATATGTCAATTAAGTTATAATTCCGTTCGGCATGCTGAACCTCAACGAGCTGCGAACGACTGTCAATCAAGCTATTTCGTTGCCTTTCTGACTTCCTTAAAGTCCCTGCCAGAGATGCCTGCCGGAGACTGGCTTTAAGACGGTGCCACCACATCGGGTTGTCAACAAACAACCCTTGGAATCCAACAGCCTGCCAGGAGGCATAGGGACCAGGGGGATGCCTGATGAGGCAGCGATAATTATGCAATATGTTCGCGAGCGGATCCGATGAGGTTGGGAACGAGAACAATACACGCTTCGAAATTTCGAATCCCTTTCCCCAATCCCGGCTCATAATACTCGCGCTCATTTCCCAATTGCCCAATTTCCCAGGCAGCATGCATGGAGTCTGATTGATTGGAAAAAGTGCGATTTCCCCTGCTTGAGATTCATTATTACAGAGCATATAGGGTTTTTCGAACGGAAAGAAACAGCTTGACTTAAATAATAATTAAAAGAAATTGTAAATCTCATTAAAAATATATTCCTCCAATTATTAAAAAGTTGAAGCTAACTGAAGACATTGTTCCTTTGAAAAAACATTAAGAATTTTTTATTTAAAAAGAAGTATATTGGCCAGTCTACGTAGAATTTTCAGACTTCTGAATTCCTGGTTTAATTAGATGCTGCGCCGCTTGGTATCGAATCTGGCTTATTAATTGGCCAGAATGCGAGTTGGGGCCTTAATTACCCGTTAGTTTCCCATGGCTGATGATCTTGTTCTTTTTAATGGTCCAAACCCTAGATGGCAGTGCGCCAATTTGCATCCTGAGCCCCAGCCATCTCAATGGCGTGTTAAGTCAGTCAATAGTCGGCACCGCCAATCAGTGAATCGCGAGACGAGGAGCCACGAAGGTTTTTACACCGAAAAACAAGTTTTAGCTTCTTGTTAGACATTATTGTTAATGAAAACTATTTTTTAAATATACCAAGCCATCGTGGCTATTTTAGAGCATGAAGAAGCAAATGATTTTTCTTCTAAAAAATATTTCCCTTATTTTGCCCAGTGCCATTCCACCAACACACTAAGCTGCAGACACAGACTATTGCGTAGAAAGAGGCTAACTGGGAGATGGCAGCTCTGGCGCGCGTTCTTAATAGAAAAGCGCTTTTCAATTATGTTGGCCAACTCCTTTTTGCCAAGAGTTTCTGGCGGCATTTGCCTCCCCCTTGGTGCCGACTCCTTTGCTGTTGGTCGGGCATGTTGTGTACCTTTTAATTCACCATTTTTGCCTCGTCTTTGGCCAGGTGCTGTGGTCCAGAGGGTCTCGCCAGGTCTCGCAGTTATGGTCGGACAGCATCCTGCTGTTAGTATCCAATTAAAATCGAAAATTAAATGTCAGAAAAGGAGCTCCCAGCATCTGGAAGCTGGGAGACGGCTCCTGTTCCCTGGGCATGTCTTTTCGTGTTGGTAACGAGTTGGGGGACCGTGTAGGCGGTGCTAAGGCGCTTACTGATTGAGTATTGCCAGCACAGCTCGGCCCGGGGCCAGAAAAACCTAATTGCCTTGACCGTAAGTAAACACAGAAGCCCAAGCAACTGCCACTGCCGTAGGTTTGGTTTGGCTCAGTTTGGTTTGGTTTGGCCCAACTCAAAAATGCATGAGTCCCCAGAAGCCGCACAACAAATAGACAAACATAATCAAAAGTACGAGAACGAGTACCAGCCAGCCACTTGAAAATCACGCCCAATTTGACATGCGCCTAGAGTAAATATTCCCCGCCTACACGGATACGGACACGAACAGGGGCACGGGCAAGGATCCAGGCAGTGGCTTGGAAAAATCCGTGTATAAATTCCGTGAATAATTGATGTCAGCCGGAGTGTGTGCTCGGACGCAATGCAAACTTAGTCATTAATGGCCCCCGGGCACTTAATATATGTATTATTCGCCTACTCGAATGTATACATTGTATACTTTGCTCAGCCTCAACTTCAACCTGTCCTTACGCCTCTTACTCTTCTTCCAGGGTACTCTGGTACTCCGGGGCGTATACTTATCGCATTCCCCATCCTTATCCTTGACGTGTGTCGCAATATTTTCTTTGTGCATTTTAAATGCTTTGTTTGCTTTGGTTTATTGGACGTATCGTAAATGGGAATGGGTAAAATTGCTTTTGGGGGAAAGAGTTCGGTTCTCAATGGGATTTAAAACTCTGACCATTATATTTTTGAGTTGCTGTTAAAAATCAACTTTAAAAGGATGTTTATTTGGTAGAATTTTAAAGAGGGTTTTCGCTGCCTAAGTCATTTAGGAAAGTATTATAAAACCCCCTTCTAAAGTTCAAAGACATCTCAGGATATGTAAAAAAAAAGTGTCACGTTCAATAACATATTGCTTCCCCGGTTTACAATGAATTTATAAATGCTACGGTCATTATAGAGTGTAAAGCCTTAAACTAATGTGACTAATGCCAAGAATGATCAACAAATTATACAGGGAAATTATTCAAGCATTAATGCAAAAGCTGCCAAAGCTGAGATGGATGACTTGGATGGACATTTGGATGGATGGATGAATGGTTTAGTCGGGGGCTGGCTCATATGAAATTTTAATGCCTGGGAATAATTTAATATGACGCTCGAACCGCTCAGCATCCTTGCCCCGTGCGTCGGTGTTTTTTATTCGGATATTTTTAATAACTGAGAGGCACGCAGATGGGTGGCAGGGCAGAGGGAATCGCATGACACAAAATGATAAACAAGAAATATAAAAAAAGGAGATTTATTACGCAGGCGGTGGCGACGTTCGTGAGATGCTGATGATGGACCATAAACAAAAAATGCAAAGCAAAATACAAAAAGTATATAAATGAATAAATACATGTATATAATGTACAGCCGGATAGCCCGGCAACTAACAACTGCGTGCCACAAAAGCCATCAATCATTTTGAGCGAAAGGGGCAAGCAGTGGATTTGGGACTGGGATCCTGAAGGCCAAGCCAGTGGCATGAACGGCATCCCACAGGAGGGGATCTGAATTGGTTGGTTGGCTGGCTTCCTCTCCTTGGTTTTCCCACCTCCCTCTCAAATCCACTGATTTGAATAATCAGGCAGCGTCATCAGGATGGAAGCCCTGCCTCGCCTTGCGTGCCTTGCCGCTCATGATTATTAAATATGGCAAATCCCGAGTTCCAGAAACGCCGACGTCGTCAAGCTAATCGATTTATTATGCTAACCAGGCGATGCAGTAAAGTGTGGAAAAGCTGGCGAAAAGTGGCTAAAACTGAGAAAGAGCCTTTAAGTGAAAATTCGGGTGGCGGGACATCAAGCAAATGAAGCGTCCCAGTGTCGTGGATTGAAATCCTACTTCAGTTCAATTCCACAAATTAAAAGGCGATAGAATACTGATTTTAAATGTTAACTATAAGCTAAATTATTAACAATTTAATAATAATTAATAATACATTTTTTAAAGGGTCATGTAGCTATATAACCTAATATACATGATTTTATTCTTGATATTATTTCACAATTATGAACTGTTACAAGAACTCTTACATGTGCATGTTAAAAATATATCAATATATATCTTGTTAAAGTTGACACAAAAAAACTTAATAAATTACATATTTCATCTAATTGGCAACATGCACAAGTTCATGAAAGGATTTTGAAAAAAAAACAGTAACTTAAAATGCCTAAATAATATTAAATTGGTAAAAATCGGTAAATATAAAGAATCATTTAGATTTGGAACAAACGCATTCGCCAGTTGGATTAACCTTGGTTTCTGGACAATCCTCGTGATTTATGGGTTATAAAAAAGAGCCAAACGTATATTGGGCTAATTAAGTACTGGCAGAGTTGAAATATGGCAGAGGCCCAGAGAACCCGCCACTTTAAATTCAACTCATTTGGCAAGGCAACACCATTAACCGACAGTCGACACCCGGAACCAGTTGCAGACAACTGGGATGCCTCGGGCGATGACTTGGGTGGCAGTGGCAATGGTAATGGTGATGGTGATGGTGATGGGAGATGCTGATGGAGGAGGACAGCGTGAGGCAATGTGGCTGGACACGTGCCGCTAACTTGGTCGAGCGTGTGCGGCATCAACAACAAGGACGATGGATGATGGCGACGACGACGACGATGACGATGATGATGGTGATGGCCCAAGGCAAAGGCGGCCGCAAGTGTGAGGGCTTGTGGTCAGCCAATCGACCGACCCCGCCCTCTGCGACCACGCCCTCCTCTGGGTTGCCCCCTCGGGCTGGGCCGCCTGCGCAATAACTTTTGACATTAATGACCGAGCCAAAGCGTTGAGGCGTCTTTTGCTGGAGCGTTTATAAATTGCCATTTGTATCTTTTATTCTGCATTCGGTTTGACAACCTAGAAATTTGTATCTGCCGGATGGCATTGGAGCTGTCCTCGGTTGATGTGTTTATCTAGACTTTGCGCTAGAATGCTCGTCAACCGTCTCTCGAACGCATTTCTACATCATCTGCTCCATCGCTTCATCTTCATCAGGCTGCGGCATCGCTTGCCGCACTTGTATCTGCGGCTTCCATCACAAATCTGCCACTCGTCTCCTGCTCCCTGTGAGCTTGGAATATTCTCTCTCTCTGCTATTAATAATCATATTTCTATGTTGCATAATACGCTTCACTGATTGTTGCTTTACTTCCGTTTAAATTCTACCGCATTGATTAAGGGATTACAAATCGGATTGGTTAAAGTAATTAACTTATAGATTATGAATTTTTGGGGTAATATTTTTGTTATATATCTGTCATATAATATGTTTTTCCTTTGTCCAACTACAATTTCAATTTGGGCGTAAAAAAATCACACACCTGGCACCTGCTGGGCAGGAACCATCTTCGAACTGACATTTTCGAAGTTGGGAAAAAACTTGAAATTAAATTTGCTGCTGACACCGATTTTCAGAAACAGCTTTTCCGCAACTTGACATGTTCCTAATTGATTTTTTTTTGTTGGCAATTTAATTTGGCAAAGCTACCTACCTTTACCTGGGCGAGGGCGTGACCTATGAGGCCAGCGGAAGATGAAAGGGGAAGGAAAATCCTTTTCATCACATATTCTTTGGTAGGCCATTGCCGAAAAAGGAAAACCCCAGGTGGAGTTGGGCCGGAGACCTCCATCCACCGCCACGTCTTTCAACATTTTCATCACCATTTTCGTCTCGTTTTTTATACGCCACATGTGCCAAAAGCATTCATAAAGTAAACTTCCACACCCAAGCCCACACTCGCCCGTCTTTCCGAGTCCTCGGATATATATATATAGGTTTGTATTATACTTGAATGTGTTCATCCCTGCGAACCACTCGACCACTGGGAGCTGCATTGGTTATGGGAATTTTTGATTGACATCGGTTTCCAGCTCAGCATAAAAGCAAGCTCAACGCGTTAACTACACAAGCTCAATCTGAACCCCAAGCCGGAGCTGGAACACAAGCCCGATCCGGAGCCGCAGCAGGAGCTGCCCACTTCACTCCCGTTTGCCGCCTGGAGCAGCTCTGATGCAATATTGACGGGCAAACACACGTTCTCCACATTCTGGCGGAGGCCAAAGAATACGGAGGGAGTCATCGCATATTTCCATGTGGGTTGTAGGCTCCTACCACATACGCACACTACGCCCAGACATTTTTTTAGCTTATAAAAAACTAAAAATAATGGTAATATATATAAGAAGTTTCCTTCTAAAAATAAAAATATAACCTAATCATAGATATGATCGAATTAGGATCGAATCAGTATTAAATGTATCCAAATCGCAAGATTTTATCTCCAATATTCGACTTTCGTAACACGGCACTTGGTGGCTTCTTCTGTTTCGACATTTTGTGAAGCATAAATGAAAAAGTTTTTCGTTTAGCACTCAGCGCGAACCCAATTTTCCTTTTGCCTGGCCAGAAATACGTGTGTGTTTTTCTTTAGCCAGAGCACCTAGCTTTCCTGTTCTCAAACCTTAACCCTCAATACCCCTGGCTACCATTATCCCGGCCCAACCTAACCCAACCCACACCACACCACACCTCACCCCACCCACACACACTCTGTGTTTGCTTTTGAAGCAGCGCAAATTAGTTTTTTCACTTTGGTCGCGCTCGTTCGCGTTCTTCCCTCCTTCCTCCATGTATTTCTTTTTTTTTGGTTGTTTGTCGTTGGCCTTTGTATGGCCCGTTGCTTTGCTTTTAACGTTAAATGACGAAATAGCTTTACGGTTCATTGATGCACGTAGCATGTCCCTCCCCTTCCCTGCCCCCATCCCCTAGCAGCCACTTTCCAGTCCCACCATTTTGGCCGGCAAGTCACACGCCCAATTAGTAGACCAAGTTTTAGTCGCTCAGTCTCTACAGAGTCTGCGCCACTAAGCTTCATTGAATTTCCACTTTGTATTTGCATTGGCCATTTGTTTTGCTTCTCCCAGCATCCACCCAGTCCCCCACATCCTCCACATCCTGTATCCTTACTGTCCTTGCAACACCATCTCAACTGTCAGTCTTTTTTTTAAAGAAACGTGCACTTTTTTGGCTACAGTTTTTTTCTTTATTTGGACCAACACTGGGCGCTGGGGGGTGTGTGTTGTGTATATAATAGCCAAAGCTATTTGCCGAGGCCAATGAAAGCCGTTAAGTTTAGTTGGAATTTTTGAAGCGTTGATTTATTCAATAAACTCGAGTGAGCGAAGCGCGAGAAAAAGCCTTTTGAATCGGTTCACATTGCTTGGCTAGTTTGGAACGTGGAGCGAAGAGCATGGAGCGTCCTGCAAGGGATGTGTTGTCAATGGCGATGATCGGGATACTTGGCATCCAAAGTGGCAAATAAATGGATGAAAGGGGCTCAAATTAAGTGGGACTTAAAGATACTGCAGCACAAAGGGGAACGTTTAGGTTAAAGTGAAGGTATTGTATAGACTTAGAGCAAATCATTAATCTTAGCAAGGACATCGACTATTTTGGGTTAGAAAAAGTGGTCCAGGATTTTAAAAATCATTGTACTTTTTAGAAACAATTATTTTATATACACTCCTACGGACTTATGCAACCCCGGTGTTGGCCAGGTCCATTTGTTAATCACAAACACGATTTATGATCTCAACTTGAAACTACTTAGGAATCCATTACCACTGACTGACCGTCGGAGATGCGTGAAGTGTGGCGAAGTGCGCGTATATGGCACATAATTGAACACTTGCACGCAATTCCATATTTTACGATCCAAAGACACTCTCCCTGGCCACTAAGGTCATCAACCTTGTCGAGGAGCGTGCTTAGACAGCAGTTTATGGTTGATTAAAGGTAGAGGATAGCACGAAAACGCACAAATGTATGCAACAATTTTATTGAAAAGGCTATTTCTGAAAAGGATGATTTATGTTGAGGTCGAATCCGAATCCGAATTCGAAATGCCAAAGGGTAGAAAGTTTGTCCTGGTCGCATCCCAAGCTATTGACTTTAATGCCAGTTTGTCTGTAGTTACTGTTTGGTATGCTTTCAACTTCCTGTTTGCCTTGTGCCCCGGCAAAGGCAAAGTAAATTGCACTGGACATGCCGGCTTCCTGCTGAAATCATTTTCAAATTGCAAACCAGAACAAAAAATAAAACCAAACTCTGAAATGGTAACTGGTAGCTGCTAGCTGGTAGGTACATATCAGAATCTGGAATCCGGCTCGAAGTCGAGTCTGCATAGCAATGTGACATTTGCATGCGCCCCAGAGTATGCAACGCCAGCTGGAGACACTTAAAGTGTCCTGGCCGACTGCCCGACCAAAAACATCAGGATGTACGGTCCATTCTTGGTTGTTTTTCGGTTACGCTCCGCTTTTAATTTTCACCTGGGAGTTGACTAAACATGTGAGTTTATTTGATGTGCTCCCTCCCCCATGCTCATCCTTTTTTTTTTTGCAAACAGGACGTCATGTGCCATAGTGCAAACAAAGTACAAATTTCTTCCCGAATGTCCCGGAGAAATGGCAAATATTTTTGTGTATTTCAAATGTGTTTGATGTTGGTAAGTGCATAAAAAAAGGTTAAAGGGAGATATTGGTAGGGTATGTCAATTTAACTAAGCATAGTTACCTTAATTATACGCCATCAATTCATAATATTACATTGAAAATGTACACAAATCTGCCATAATGATCATCGAACACCCATTTCAAAATGCTCGAGTTCATTGAACATCGATTCGGTGTCATTTCCATTGTCTGGTCGAAGCAGCTGCCGTGGCCCTGCTCTCCTTGACCCAATCTACTTGAAAAACAATATGGTATATCAATAAATCAGCGCCAAGATGCTGCCATCTCTCTGTGATATCAATAATATTAAACCGAAACGAAACTTGAATGAATTGCAACACGTGTTGATGTTTGTTTATGTTCTACGATACCTCTCCCCGTACCCAGTTCATTGAGCATCCAAGACAAAAGCCACTGTGGCTCACTGGGATCGCGAAAGATGTGGGGACCACGACGACAATGCGATCGTGTCCATTGTTAGCGGCTGTCGGGGCTATGGCTATCAAAAGGCGACGACAGTGAGTCCACTGAATGGAAGTTTTCTCCTTTATGCCGCGCCATCTGAAGAGGTTTTCCATAGAAAATTTATGGTTTTTATATTGCGCACGCGGCTCGGGCGCCCGAAAGGTGTTTCCCTATCGCGCAGCTGCCCAGAGTTGCAGATTCGTCCTGGATCCAAAATTCCGATGCCAATCCAGCCAAGAGGGGTGTGTTTCTCCTATCTTGCCGTAAAATGTTGACATATGGCTCTGCGGTGAGGAGGTTTGAAGAAACATGGATTCTTAAATCACAAGAACCAGTCTGTGAAAGAGGTAGTTTGCTGATTATCAATTTGTTTTGTCAGTATTAAAGTATAAACAATTTTCGCTATGAATCCGAATTGAATTTTTAATTACATCATTTAATCCAAAATTGCGAATTTGGTCGTGAAAAACAATGCTATGGATTGAATTAAGCCAATCCCTTTCGGGCAGCTTTGCTGTTAGCCATCAAGTCAATTCGGCTTATGGCCTGAAACAGTTGCAATGTGGCCCAGATCGAAAATTGCAATCCCGAGTTCTTTAATTTGTCCTAAGCCTCATGCCGCTCCAGATTTCGAGTATTTCTGCTACACTGGAACAAGGATGGATCATGAGTATAAACAGCCAAGCATCTAGGCACATGAATGTGTGCGGATATCGGCATTTCAGAATTCGGGAGAGAACAAAAAAAACAGGACACCACTCGCTGGAAGGACCAACCCTCCTGTCGGGGCTCAGGGCTAGGAACAGAACTGAATCTAGGGCCAGGTGTGCCCGTGCCGGTGCGCAATCAGCTTTGTAGGCGATTTGTGAGGATTAAACTGAGCACTGAGTGCCCTGCCAGGGGGAAAGGGAAGGAAAAGGATCTAGAACGAGAGGGCTGCCTACCTGCGATCCTTGTAGGAGGATCAATTTGCTGACTAAATACGCACCGAAAGGTGTATCCGTAAAATCTGTCAGATACACACACACAACGTATTTTTGGGGGGCAGAGGATAAATCTTTCATTTTTTGCGTTTCAATGGGCACTTTGAGCCTTTACCGAAAATCCGAAATTAGAAAATTGAAATACACACAAGACCCTACAGGGAAAGGTACAAAAATTTCATGCTTCCTGGTAATTGCCAAAAAACAGGATGGCCCAGACAGTGCTCGGGAGCTGCTCCGAGTTGAGTCCTCACATTTACCAGGTGGCTGTAGACTTCGCCTCCTTAGGGGTTGAATCACTCTCCCCCCGCCCAAGACATCTTCATGCAAAATAATTTTAATTTCCTTGCCAAATAACTGCGCAGTTGTAACGAGTTCGGGATTGGAAACTGGCGAGCTTTTTTCAAGACCCAGCTGCTTGTTACTAGGGGCCTCCAACTCGCCAACTCTAATTTACAGCATTGCGAAATCCCATCCAACATCCAACATCGATCATCGTCAAGAGCTGTCCCCCTTAGGTGTTCCAGCCAGCGTATTTTTTGAAGGGGGATCCGTTGAGATACTTGTCATGCTATTGCGCCGTTGGCAGTTTTTCCGACCCTCCCTTCAACTTCAACATTTTAACTCCCGAACCTCCTTTCAAATATTGCGCATTGCAATTCAGCAGTTTCATACACTTCTGTCTTGGGCTGATGATTTTTTAGATGTGCTGGAGATTCCACCAAATAATATGTTTAAAAATTTTTCCCATAATTCAATTGTCACTGATCTTTATTAGCATTCCTACCTCCCCCGCCGACAGGACGCAAATTTTACGGATCCTGCACAATTTTCCCACCAATCTAGGAGGGCCGCCTTCCCAATAAGTTCCATGCAATTTCCATTGACAATGGCCAGCCGCAGGATACGAAGATGTATTCGGCTTTGGTAAGTATAATAAAAAATACCTGTTGGTTGTTGCCGCTCAATAGAAGGATGTATGCATTTACCTATATCATTATTTGGCCATTGTGATGAAGAGAAAAAGGGGACTGGAACGGGAAGCTGCAAGTGCCCTCAACCCGAACGAAAAACAGTTAGCGAAACAATAATACCGTTCGGTACTTGAGAAAAATAAGAGCAGGCCAAGATGATCTGTAAGAGATTGGTAAAAGGTAACGGCCCATTGTCTATAGATTTTTTTTGCACTTAAAGGGAATTGCACAAGCCGAATAGCAAGAAATGCAGTTCATTTTCACACGACAGAGAATGAATCGGGAACCTTTTCAAGGAAGGTCCCATCGACTTGTTGGTGGGTGTAATTTATGGCACCTAATGATTTGCCGATCGATAAGTGTATTTCGGACAGACATTACATTAAGGAGTCCTACTTGAACACTTTCACCCTAATCAACTTTAAGGTGGAATCGCAAATTTATTTCCCGGCCATAAATCAATCGGAGCTTCTCACACCGTTCGTGTTTTTTTACGACTGCCTTCGAACCGCGACACCGATTGGCGGCGAGTCGTCTGGCCTCGCCAGGAATTTAATAAAATCTCGTCTTATTTCTCTCAAAGGATTCCAATACCTTGGGTCCAATAGAAAATCTCACGCAGCTGGCTGTCTCACAAAAGGATGTTCCACACTCTGATTCTTGTCAGTCTTATCTCGCCAGCGTTTCTTAATTTTTATTGAATTTTTTTTTTATGACATTCCAGTGAGCCGAGTAAATTTCAAACATTTTTTATGTATTTTCGTATACTCGCCAGTATTCGTCTCTTGGCCTACCCCCCTTTTGTATCAGGGCAGTAAATTAAGCGTAAACTCGTAAAACCAGGCAAGGTGTGAAATTTTATGCCAGCTTTGATTTATGCGAACATCACATCCTGATGCTCCTCTTCGGGCCCGGGATTAGCACTGATTTAGTGTTGGCATCGTTGTTCCCAGGAGGACATTGCATATGGGATTGTAATTAAATGTATATTTTTCATTTTACGGCTTTACTGCTAGGACCACCGGGCTTTATGATTTTGGTCAAGGCTAATCTGGCTAAAATGGGTAACGATGGGTCGGGATGGGGAATGCAGTGGTCTTTTTGGAGATTGATGCAGGGGATTACCTTTTTGGGGTTCCAGCTTCATGTATGTAGAGGTATGTATGTAAATGGAGATATTCCTTCAACTCAGTCTATTTCTATCTGATTGTTAAGAAAAAAAAATTCTTATCTTTGCAATTAATGATTTAATAATTTTTGACAATTGTCTGCAAAGTTTCCCAATTATTTTATTTTGCATCCCCCTATTTCATAATATTTTGTCAAACATATACAAACAATTGCCACTTAGTCCTCGGGGGAGTAAAAAGTCTTGATGGGACCTATGGGATGGAGATCATTCACAAGTTTGTCATTCGCTCTTCAGGTACATTTGTGCAGGCCCCTTGAGAAAATGTCTAATTGCGGCAACTTAAACTCCAAATAAGCACTTAATTTACCAGGCAAGTGCACTGAGTTTCCACTCACGACCGCGGCAAATAACAAAAAAATACGAGAACAGAAAAATATTATAACTCTAGGGGCATGGGGCGCCATATTTGCAACAGAACAAGTCACAGAACGACCCAGGGGCAGGGGAGTGACATGGCGTGGCAAGATGGCAGCGTCCAAGGCGAGAGACGACTCATTGCCAAGTCCCAGACCAAACCAGAATCCACACTCCAGACCAAGTTAGATAATCCGACAGTGGGTCGGATTATCACACATACAAAAGTCTGCGTTAAGAAAAGAGTTTTAGAACATTGTCTTAAAATCAAATTATTTATTGAATAATAATTAAAATTAATCTTGAGTTTATTTGAATATAATAAGACTAAAATTGATAAAATAATATTTTTGTTATTGAAACCACTGTGAATGCAATACTGACTCCGAAACAGACACCGACACCGGCGGCGGACAAACAATAAGCGACAGTAGGACTGATTACTTGAGCTCAGAATTGCAACAACGGCACCAAGAACCTCCTGCCGCCCACACGCCTTCCCTGGCCCCTTTTGCTTGGGCAGACCCTGGCACAACTGCTGCTGACATTCGAGCCGCGTTTGGTAACGTTTTAGCCAGACCAGACCAGAAAAACGGATTGCAACGGGTTGGGGCAAGGTGCATGTGCCCGTGCCTTGAGAGTGCAACGATAGAACTTAAGTAAAATAACTCATGTGCAAAAATAGAATGCGAATGCGAGTGCGAATGGCAGCTATGTGGGGATTGGGGATGAATGTGTCTAGTTATGCTCGTGTGCCCTTGCCAGAGACTTGGCAAAGCAAATTGCAACAACCTGCTACGTTCGTTGCACTTGCACAGTTTGAAAGTCACCACGATACTTATTTGCACATTCGCTCAGATGCAAAGTGCTTGGCTTACTTATGATGAGGTGGCCCACTTGATGTTGCCATTCGCTGAGGCTGTCATGGGTTAAACTTTGGCTTGGGGCCAGGCTGCCATCGAAAAGGCAAAGTGCTTTTCCCCATCATTCCATTCGCGGGATGGAGAATATTATGTACCTGCATCCTGTACCTGCCGGGAAAAGTACTTGCAGAGGCTTCAAGTTGGCCCTTGTATCTTCGAAGTTGGTTTGTTTGTTTGTTGTTTCGTCGCAGATTGCTTTCAAATTACTCTGAATCAAAAGCAAATGTCTGGCAGTTTTGATTGATTTTGTTCTGCCTTTCTTTTTTCATCATCATCATCCCCAGTTGGCCGCCTGTCGATTAATATTCCTGTGCATTATTTTCGAGCTTTGGATGAAATTGCTTGGAAAGTGCGCAAAGTATATTGGAGCAATCGTTGACGGGGTCGATTGTTCAACAGTTGAGCCAGATATAAGTCTGGAAATTTAAAAAAGAAAATGGAAATCTATTGTGAAAGAATCCAATAAATGATAGCACCCTACTATATTTCATTGTTTGTTGATTTGTTTATTTGCTTATTAATAAAGATCTATGTTTTATATTACTTTGAAATGTTCAGACCTTTCCCCGACCATGAAATCAATAAGTTACTAAGTAAGCCAGCCAAACCCACTCGAAATAAATTAGGTCCAGAGCACTGTTAGTTTTGGCCCCTCCCGGTAATTAGCTGAGCAACTGGGCTTTAATCAACCAGAAAATTGGAACGTTTCGGTTCTGGCAATGAGAACCGGTCAAATGCAAAGCACAAATAACGCAGAAAACGCTAGCAAAATATATCCGAGACAAAATTGTAACATTCCAGCAGAAAGTTGCCTCCAGAATGGCAAACAAAACGAATGCAGAGCTCAGCGAAAATTTCATCTGCCTGTCGAACTTTTGCCTTTGTTCGAGGTGGATTATTGGTGGTGTCAATTGCCAGTGGCCATTTCATTTCTGTTCTTTTTCTTTTGCCTTCTTTTTTGGTTTTTGGTAATTTACGCCCCCATCATGCTTGCCCCAGAGCAGCTCCAGCTCCAGCACCATCTTCATCACCATCAGCATCTTTATTCCCACTTTAACGAGCTCAAGTAATTTCAAGTTTCAAGACTTTGGTTGCCTTTGAATGCAAATGCTGATGATGCATTTCCTTTCACTCGGATGCCGAAACTGCTGAAAACGGCAAATTGAAAATGGGTCCTACAAGATACAAACGCATGTATAAGTATATATATATATTGGTTTGTCCGCACATATATATTTGATTTGTATTATTTGTCTTGCAAGTTAATTGAATAAAATGGCAAATGGCGGATTCCAAGTGTGACAATTCGAGCATCTTCTGCTTTTTATTTTAGAGACATTTCGTTTCATTGACCGACACGAACGTGGAGCTCTGGACAGGGACCCCGACAAATTGTCAGCCATATTAATAACATCTACGTGCACTCGGGATCAGGGAGGTTGACTCGGGGCGAGGTTCAGACTTGGGGCATTGTTCGCCGACCGGCCGGCGAGGTCGCATTGTTCGCATTTCCAGTTACTTGTAACAGCATTTCAATGGCGACGACAGCGGCTTGCTTATTACATCTTCCCGGGCAATTGCAGGAGGAACCACAGCAACAGCATCCCCAGCTTCAGGTTCCATATCCCATGTTCCAAGCCTCTGGCCCCATTCTCCTGGTCCAGCTTCTCTGCGTCCAACGAGACGAGAGCCTTAAACCATACGGTCAGCAGGTTCTTTGTTCTCCTCATGTGAGTGCACGTCGGTGAATTACACTCGGAAAATAATATGGCTACCAAATTCAGCAGTCTTTTACTTAAATAAGTTAATTTATATAATTAATATCCATAAAATCATTAAAACAAGAATGGATTTTATATTTAGGTACTTAAGTATTAACTTGTCAAGTTACTTTACTATTAAATATTGTAAAAACCACTTTCATTAGATGTATTTTCATTGATATTCACAATCTTTCTCTTCCGAGCAATCTATAATGTAAAACATCTTGTAGTTCTAAATTCCAATCCACAGTTTGACCCCACTTCTAATTTACGTTTGACAAATGCCACAGTCGTCCAGTCCAGTTTTTTGGTTTAGGCTAGTCCGTTTTCATATCGGAGAAGATCCAGCTTATGTTAAGATACGGCGGGACCATAATTTATGGCCCAATCACTGTCCACTTTTGTCCGCTCTCCCGAGAGCCGCAGGGAGTTGGATTTTGGTGTGGCGTGAAGTTGCCTAATTATGAATTAATTTCTTGAGATATTAGCAAAATATTTGAATTCTCAGGAGTTATTTATGGCCACCATTAATAGTTCTTTCTCATGCGCTTGGTTTTGTCTTGTGTTGGACTGCTCAATGTGTTTTAGACTTGGCCGGTTAGCTTCATTTATTTATTTTTTTAAAGATTGAATAAAGACATAGTCGAAATTATTAATACGTGTCGCCATGTGGCAGCCAAATGAATTCATACTTCATTGATATGAATATAAATTTATTTCGGGAGATTGGGATTTGAATTTTTCTATCTTGAGCATCGGTTTGTGTTGAAAACAATTAATGTGACAGGCTCTCCCATATCGTTGGATATTTATTGACCTACGAGATTCTTCTAAAGCCTTTTACTTTTTGCATTTTTAATCACGACCTCTTGGTAAGTTATGCGAAATTTTTTGTTTATCTTAACACATCTTTTTCGGGTACATAAGTTTCCAGTTGAAATAAAGTATATAATATATGACATCTGATTTGAGGGTCGTAACTGTATGCGTTGTAAATTACAGAGTTTTAGGCCCAAAGCATTCAATGAATAAAGCGAATTAGCTTTTCGGTTCAAATCTATATTTTATCAATATGAATTAGCATATGAAGGGATCTCTGAACTCCATGGAGGATGCCACGTTTGACGGCTCTTTTGGGGCAAACACTTTAACGTCACTGGGTTGTTATCGAAATGAACTGCTTTGAAATAGTTTTTCCTAGACTATGATAGCCTGAATAGGCTGTTGAGTTTAGTATTTATCGCTATAAGAAGTCACAGGAGCTTTCAAGATGTTTCCATGCCGAATAGACTTTGAGGAATCTGTATTTCTTTAATTTAAAGACTTTTATTTTGCTCTCAACCCGAACTGAAACCCTTTCAGTATGTAGCTCCAGTTTGCCAAGAGATTCAGCAATGATTTAAATCATGCGACCATAACCAGTTTCGGGGACGTATATGAAAACCATAATTCACATTGGCCCAAGTCAGCGCCAGCCATTAAAAACTCATCACCGACCAACTGGAATGAGCTGGGGTTGCGCCTCCGTCTCCGTACTTCCCTCTTCTCATGCCACCATAAAACCATATACACACCCAATCCGAGGGGAGTGTCCAAGACGAGCTTCTCAAAACTTTGGCATGCCCGACTAAACACACACGCCGCATTATTTCTATATCTGTAAGCCATATGAGATGCGCCATTTTTCAAAACAAAATTTAATTTTATAATCAAATAAAATGATGTGGCCCGGTGGACGCCCACAAAATTTACAAAATATTTAAAACCAAACTTCCGCCAACTGATTTCTTATTGCATTGTCATTGTCATTCAAATGAATTTAATTTGCCGGGTAAAGGCGGCCAGGGGACGGGTCACATCGAATGGGATGCTGTGGATGGGATGGAATAAGAGGCTCAGGGTACGGGGTACGGGCAGGTCACTTCTCATGAGATCCATAATTACAGGGAGATCGCTGTAAACGCCAGAGATGGCTGCGTTGTGTGGAAACCTTGGCGTATCACGAAGTAAACATCTTGCGATCTTGCTTGCGATCCTTCGGTTGCGGCTTCGTTTTACGTTTTTGGATCTAATTGCAGAGCAGGGCAACCTTTTTTACTCTTCTTATTTTTTTTTTTGCCCAAGCCCAAGCCCAGCCCCGACGACTGCAATTAACATGGAACCACGAGTAAGGCAAGCATCCCAGAGCATCGAATCTAGACGGTTTCGGGCGAAACAGAACAGCATGCCGGAAAAAACGACTCAAATTACAGAGGCTCAGCTACTGGTATGGCTACTGGTAATGGTACTGGTACTGGTACTGGGTTACCCTCACTCCGCAGATCGGATCGGAGGGCAGATCGGTTGAGGGTTTCGTGTTTACTTGGAACGGAGCAAAATTTGCGTGTCCTAATTGCCAGCTGTCAGTCGGCCCAGATTTATTTCAGTGTACTTGTGGGCTTGGCCCATAAACTTCTGCTAAATTTGATCGCATTTTCGGCCCTCTTTGCTGATTGATCTCCAGTCCCGTTCGATCGTCCGATCACCCGATCGGTAACTAGTCCGTAAATTGCAGGGTATTAGGGTTCCTCTTACCATCGGTCTGTTTGTTGTCTTTAATTTCATGCGGTCATGGGCTTCAATGGGAATTTTGTTTACGGCTACCGTAAACGATGTTTAGGCTGCGTAATTTTAGGTCTTCGTTGGGGATAAACAGATCAATTGGACGAGATATGCGCAATGCAGGTGGTCTCATTATCCATCTAATGCGGAAAAGCATCGGTAACAAAAGGAGATCTTTACAAAAATTTGCCAACGAATCTTTAATTATTAACGAACAGCTGGATTTTAAGATGTAATGTGATGGGAAAACAATACTATAACTGAATATCTTCCTTTAATCCCGTGGAAATTGTTTCTTTTCGTTTATTTAAAATTTTTTTTGAACATGCCATGAAAAGTTTCTTTAAAGCTTGTCTACCCGACCTGAAGACATAACTAATTTAAAGCAAATGTATGCCTCAGTTTGCAAACAATTAGATCAAGCTTAAGTCAATTAGAAAACTTTTGCTGACTAATTACTTATGAATAAGTAAAGAGACGACAGGCAAGTAAGTAGAAAAGCAAACAAAATCCAACTGACCTTAAATCATTTAATCAGCACGAAAGTCCCCAGGCCATTTGAAATATTTGCGAAACTCAAACTGGGATGACAACTGTTTGCAGATTTTAATCTTTCACAAAAAGTCCACTCTGCCAAAGGACGCACAGCCGCCGAGGAGTGTCCGAGTACTAAGGGCTGAGGACTAAGGACTGAGTGCTGAGGACCCAGGCGGAGCGCTCACAGTCGAATCCCATGTCCAGTTCGGTGTCCAGACCTACAGAGACTAGAGTACAACAAAACTTGCCGTGACACTTGTTAGACGGGCTGACAGCTGCTGGACTTTGGCCAAACGGGGACAGGAGCAGGGACGCTGATGTGGATTTGGATGGGGACGTGTACGGGGTCGGGATCGGGGTAAGGGTCGGGGAGCAATGCAGATGTCGTCACCGTCATCGTTCTCGTTGTCCTTCAGATGCTATACAGCTGCCGAGTCGGCCGAGATCGCCGAGAACTTGGACCGGACAATACGGCGACGACAAGTTTTTTGCCTGCACAACGACTTTGACAGACGCCATAACTTGGACCGGAGAGCAACGCCTTAACCCAGGGGCAGTTTCCCAGCTTCCTCAGTTTCCTCAGCTTCCCAGCATCTCAAGTAATGAGGACAAAGTTTTGCATTCGTAATGCAATTGCGACTGCCATTGCAGTAGCTTTCGGTGGTGGTCAGGCGTGGTGCAATTTGCAAACTTCATTTATTCACGCCCGGAGCGAAGCGCTAGATGATCCCTTCCTTGTTGTTTGCCCTCCGGTTTCTGGCCAGAAGTTTGACGCTTTCGACAAGGCAGCCGAGCCAGGCAACTGAAGACTCTTCAGGCAGGGGTTTCCCTTTACCATTCTACTTCAATTTGTTGTTAAAGTCAGCGATTTGTCACTTGGCTGGTTAGGCAGACAATTCTGGTTCTCCTGGATGGGTTTTTATGAAACTAAAACTTTCTATAAATGTCTAAAAACCTTTTAAATAAGCTGTTTTCATGCTTGCATTTAGATTTTTTTCCTGATTATATTAAATGCTACAATCAAACTACCGGACAGGAAAAACACAAAAGTACCTCCCATGCGAGTATAAAAGTCTTGGCACTCTAAGAACGTCGCCCAACTAGTTCAACGCATTTTAAATTTATTTAAATTGAATTAAATGGCTGCAATTTAAGCGGCATCGCCAATAGGAGCCAGCGACAACAACCTTAAACGAGCATGTCCCCACATACTGATGATGATAATGATGCGATAAATTACGCCCAGCACTTGAACAAAGAACTTCTGCAGTCGACATCCATCGTCGTCATCGCCCCACTCAATTGGTTGTATCCGCCCAAGGGAAGCTAAATGGAAATATGGCGACAGTCAGCGGTACTTTCGTATTCCATCCTAAAGAGATTCTTCTCGAATCAAGACATGTCGTCCGACCACTGGACAAGTAGCTGATTCGTAGATTAGTTTTATTAAATGAGCAATTTAGAGCTGGATATGGAAGCTTCAGCTGTGGGTGTGAGAGAATTTCGAAATGCAACTACCATTTTTATTCAATTAAGTATATATCAAACGATATTTTAAGCCTAAAAGCCTAATTTAACACAAACCCACCTTGAAGATTTTACCCAAAATTGAAAGCCTGCTTCAAGTTTAACTCTTTTATAAATGAAAAATCAATTTTCTAATCAAACTTAAATCTCAAACACAAGCCTTGTTTGTGTTTGGTGTTCTTGAAACATTAAATACACTTTATGCAAGTCCTTAACTGACGAGTTTGGCAAGCATTATGGACGAAAACAATTGAATTCTTTCAATAGATTATGATTGAGTTGGCCATCCCGCTTCCTCTGTCTAGCCGTCCTGCTCATTCATATTCCGGTGGCCTTACTCACTTTTCCTTTATGGCGAAATGAGTTCAATGACACAAAAATAATACAGAATAACAATAAGATATAGTATCTTTTGCTCTTTGTTCGCCGTGGCTGGCAAACACGCCCAGTCTACGCCGGACTCCTTTACAGTTTGGGGAAAGGGATGGCGATGGCAGAGCAAGTGAGAGACCGAGCGACAGAGATGGGACGAGGGCTCAGCCATTATTTGCATCTTTCACTTTTCAACTCTTTTGGGGCCTCGTCCTGAATGTGGGGCAGTTTGGCCCTCTCGCTCTCTCGGGCTTCCTGCCGCCTTCTCGCTCGCTCGCTAGTTGACCGCATAAAATCGATAGAAGGCCTGGTACTTCCGCCGCACCCCACCCACATTGTTCGCAATGGCCCGAACCAAGTTCAGAGCCCAAAAACTAATGCCATTTTATTGTTCTGCTGGCGACAGACAACCAGCCATCCAAACTGTAGTAACCACCGACCCAGCGGATCAAGAGCGACCCGAGCGACCGACTTTCACTTTCGGCCAGAATAGAATAGGAACCCAACAATCAAGGCGAGTGAATGACTGAATGACTGACTGACTGACTGAATGAATGAATGCTATACTCATCAACACGTTCACAATTTCAATGGCCAGAACTTCGCGCTTATCATCGTCATGCAATCAGGATACCCACACACACACACACCATAACAGATTCATTTGTTCTTTGTCTCCCTGTGGCAGAATTTCAAAAGCTAGACAGAGCAGAGCAACCTGTTGCCAAATACAAATACACACACGCTCTCGACTGAAACTGAACTTCGCCATGGAATGCAATTTTCAACAACGTCATCAGCACCGCCACCGCCACCACCACATCATCATCATCATCATCATCAGAAGCAGCAGCAGGAGAAGAAACATCAACATCATCATCATCATCATCATCAGCAAGTGGGGAGAAACAACAACAGCCACAACGCATATAATACATTCAACAAACAATTGAAATTTCGTATACAATTGCGAATTGAATGAGGAAATGAATGTGTAAAATGAATAAGTCTGAATAGCCTGTCTGTGTCTGTGTGCCTGTTTGTCTGTGTATGTGGCCCTCTCTGTCGCTCGTACTAGCCCTGTCCCTCTTTGGCTATATCAGTCTGCGTGCGGGTTTATGTATAGATATCTGGGTGTGTGCCTGTGAGAGGGGTTTGGGTTCGTCTACAAGTGTCGAGACGACGGGTCGTATACGTAATTTTTTCACTTGTTTTTTGTTCTCCTGGCTCGGCCTGGCTCTCGGTGAGTGTTTGCAGATTTTTTCAACGCTTTCTTTTTCGGGCGCTGTTAAACGGATAAACTCGTAAAACAGTTGCCGGCAAAGTTGCAAAAGCAAAGTATTTAGGGAACAGTCGAGGTTTGAGTTCAGAGTCAACACGGAAGCTAAAAGGTAGAAAACCCGAGCAGAAGTTGGTGGGAATGCACATGGGAAATGTTTAGGGAAAGTTTGGTCAACCCAAATGGCCAGATCATAACAGGAATTCGGATATATCTTTTGTGTTTCCATTTGACAACATGGCGTATGATTAATATTTTTATGCATCTTTTATTTTTAAATAAAAAAAAAAAAAACAAAAATGAAATACTTTTTTTGCAAATTATTTTAAATATTTGTATAACCTTTTAGAAAGTTTATTAATCTCGACAAACCTTCATGGAGGTACAATAAAGCTTTTTTCGCATATCCTTACGATAATTTGATTGTCTTGAAGTCAAATGGAATATCATTTTAGCTGCACTTAGCTGTGTTTCTTTTATACTTTGTTTTACATAAAGTTCTAATAATTTCAAACATAATTTGTTCGAATTTTGCAAAGTCAAGAGCGAGACCATTGTTAATGGGTTTATTCAGATTGGCTCAACTTGTTTGCTTGCCAATTCTGTCTTTTATTGTTGCTGGCGCTGCTCCTCTTGTTGCCACTTTGCCATTGTCCGCTCCGTAGTTGTTGCGTTTTTATTTCTTTTATTATGTACGAATGTTTGTTTGTGTAATGCCCTCCCGCCCATTGTTGGGTGTATGCGAGCGTTTGTATTTTTCTGCTGTATTCCTCAGCCGGTGTGGTGGCTTTATGTGTGCGAGTATTTTTATTTTATTTTGATGTTTTTGTTGTGTTTTTTTTTGTGTGTGAACAATTAAAACTCTTTACAATGACCTTGACTTTGTTTTTTGTACGGCTATGCGAGTATTTGTGAGTGAGCTTCCTTTTCATTCACACGCGCCCAGCACGCTCAAACGTCAAACATAAAACACAAACAACCAGCAGTAGCAGAAATACATGGCACAGTGGCAACAAAGCCGTCTGAGTGTCTACTCGTCTCTGATTCTCATTCCGAATCCGAATCCATATCCGAGTCTGGGCCTGGGTCTGAGTCTGAGTCTGAGTCTGGGCTTGGTCTGGTTCAGTTTGGTTCGGTTTTTGGTTTTTAGTTTTCAGTTGGTATTTCCCATTTTTCAGTGAATGCCGAATGAATTCTGAAGAGCAAGAGTCTTCTCGTTAAAAGAAAGAATCAATGCAGTGCACCACAAAAAAAAACAATAATAATACATACCAGCTACCACCCAGGCAACAACAAAAACATTTAGAACAAGTACATTGATAATGAAACAAGAATTGTGTATTTATTTTTTTCCCATTATTTGATTTTGTTATTACACAATAGAGCCCCAGAATCAACATCAACAACGACTTTGGCTTTTTCCCTTTCTTGGCCAATTTTTTGCGGTTAAGATTTGCGTTTTGTTTTGTTGTTGATTTTGTCGTTTTGTAGTAGGTCAGTTACTGGGGCAGGTTTTTGCATTGTTCGCCGTTGTTGTTGGTCTTGCCTTTTGTGTTTTCACTTCATTGTCAAATGATTTGCAATTGGCCATAAATTCATTAAGCAGGCGAGCCCACAAGCCGACTTTGTTTTCATAATAAATTTTTAATGGGTTAGTAGCTCGCTTCAAGTATCGCGATGACTTGCAGGAAATCCATAGTCTTGAAGAAAGTTTACAAGAGAATTCGATACGATGAGAAGCTTTAATTGGAATGATTATGGGGAGTTTAAATATTAAGATACTCTTGGTGTAAGGTTTCGAACAACTGCTTTGGAAGTACCCTGAGGGTTTAGTTGGTTTTTTGAGTTTTCTGAAAGAAAACCCAAGGTGTGATTTACTAATCCACTTAAATTAGATCGCTCTGAGTGGCGTTAGCCAGCCGAGAACAGGAATCCAATCACTTTGCGCTAATGAAAGCCAAACAAAAAGATCCCCAGCATTACTCATGGGCAAGCCAAAAAGAAATTCCGGCTCGAAAAGTATGCATTAATCGGCAGGCAGGTAAATTAAATGGGGGGAATGGGGATTCGCTGGCCTAAGACAATGTAAGAATGCCAGCCCGCTCATGTGATAGATATGTGAGCGAGTGGATGCCAAACCGCATCAAAGTTTCGCAGTTGCTGGAGGAATGGAGGGACCTCCAGATGCATGCCACCAGATACATTTGTAGTTGCCAACTGCAGTGCACTTGCTTAATACATTTTTGCAACTGAACTGCCGACTGGCTGCCTGCACAATTATCCGTCAGCTACCTTGGCAAACCCATTAGGTTAATAAGAAGCGCTGCGGAAGACGCGAAGCCATGACAAGAATATGTACATATATATGAAAATGTATATATTTTTTGCTGTAGGTACTATGGAAAAAAGACCAAAAGCCCCAAAAAGGAGGAAAATAAGCAAACACTATGCGCGTGAGACACGATCTATCAGCGAAAACGCCGCAAACACTGCGGCCCTCAGTCCTAAGCCGCCGTCCTGCCAGCCCACTCCCTGCCCTCCACAGACGGGTCGGGTCGGCCATGTTTAAAGCTCAAAAATTATGCGGCTGTAGCAGAAATTCCTCCAGAGTTTCGGCGCCCGGGAAATGCGGCAACAGTGCTTGCCATAAACATGACGGGCACACCGACGACATTTTTATGGCAGCAGCAGGCGCAACACGGATCGATAAAGTGCTGGAACAAGCAGGGTATATGGTCTGGCACTGCTCACTCCCTTCCATGATTGGCCCACTGGGCTGCGCAAAATCCGGCCCAGCTATCGCTCACAAATACATCGATGGCAGTGCCTCACACAGATACACACAGGCGCAGGGCTGGTGCGTTCATTTGATTTATTAGCCGAGCGAAGCGAGAACCAGGCACTAGGGTTGTCTCTGTCGCGCTACCGAAAACTGGTTTGCGAATGCCGACGCACACGCAGATACAGATACACCGACACAGATGCAGATACTCGGCACACAGATACTGGGACACGGCCTCACCGGCGGAAACCCGTTCCGCAGCCACCCTGTCTGGCGGCTGGCCGCCTCGCTTGCTCGAGCCGCCAGCGACGACCCGTCTCTCATTCGACTCTCGCATTCGCCGCCGTCAGCACACGCGCACGCAACACGCAACTCGCAGACAGCAGCAGCAGCAAGTAGCAAGTAGCAACTAGCAACTCGCACGGCAGCAGCAGCAACAGTCTCGTCTCGGTTTCGGTTCGCCTCGGCTCGTACGTCGCCAGTTCGTGCCTCGTCATCAGCGCAAAACCCAAAAAATAAACCTGAGATATAGAAATAGTAGAGAAAACCCAGCGTAGAACGCACCTTGAACAGGTTTCGCCATCAACGGAGAAACAGAAAGGTGCTCAATTCCGCATAGTGTGGAGGTATTTTTTCGGTGTTCCCGCAACTAGACGCGCTGATTTGGCCAACAAAATGAATTCATAATAAAATAAAATTAAGGAAAAATAAAAACAACACATTGAAACTACAGAAGGCATCCATTCGCGTCGGGCTTTAACAACAATTTCAAGTGTTTTTATCGGTCCCTGTTTGTTAATAAACACAAACGGCGAAGATAGTCAAATAGAGAGCAAAAATTTGTGACTGTGGAAAAAACGCAAAAAGCCATTCGAGCTGTTCATCTCATAATCCAAAATCCAAAGATAGAAAAGTGTCGTCGGCTGCCAACAATTTTTGATAAATCCAAGTTACAAATTTGTTATGCAATTTTAACAAACTATATATAAATTAAAATCAAAAGTCCCAAGTGCAACATGGTTTCCAACAAAATGTTCAAAACGTCAAACAACTAAAGTCACTAGATTAAAACGTCGATCTTCAATCAGCCGGACTTGAGGTAACCAGCGGAAACCCAAATATCCACAAGCATTCTGCTGCCCCAGGCAAGACCAACTCTGAGCCCAGGACTCCTAATCCAACTAACATGCTGACCATGGAATCGGACATGAAGGGCAGCCTTCTGCATGCCACGATGCCGCCGCACCACACCAGTGCCGCGCTCCACGGCCACGCCTCCTCGCCCTACTCGGCGCTGGCGCCGCTGATGAACCTGGGCCAGTCTCACCTGACCCACTCGCAGCTGAGCCACCACAACCACCACCACCACCACATGAGCGCCCACATCGCGGCCAGCCAGAGTCCGAATCCGCTCAGCTCGCTCCAGTCCTCGATGGCCAACACCTTGAATAGCGGCCAGGTTGGCCAGCAGCAGCAGAGCTCCCCGCTCCACAGCTCCAGCGAGCTGAGTCCCACCCAGAGCAGCATTGGCAGCCATCACATGACCTCGCCCGTCAGCAACCACCAGCAGCAGATCCCTCAGCAGCAGCAGCAGCATCCCACCCACCTGGCCGCCGGTTCCGCCCTGAGTAGCATGACCGGTGGAGGTGGTGGCGGTAGCAACAATAACAACAACAACGCCACGGCCAACAAGAACCAGCAACACGCGGATCGGGTGAAGCGGCCGATGAATGCATTTATGGTGTGGTCTCGTGGCCAGCGCCGGAAGATGGCATCGGACAATCCGAAGATGCACAACTCCGAGATCTCGAAACGACTGGGAGCCCAATGGAAGGATCTGTCGGAAGCGGAGAAGCGGCCGTTTATCGATGAAGCAAAGCGGCTGAGAGCTGTCCACATGAAGGAGCATCCCGACTACAAGTACCGGCCACGCCGTAAGACCAAAACCCTGACCAAGACCAAGGAAAAGTATCCAATGGGAGGCCTTATGCCCGGCCAGACAGTGGGAGGAGGCGCGCCTGGGGAGCCCGTGACGCCAACCCGGGTGCAGGGCCAGGGACAGAACCAGTCGTTGAATGGCAGTGGAGGCGGAGCAGCAGCAGCGGCGGCGGCAGCAGCGGCTGCGGCTCAACAGGCGCGCCAAGACATGTACCAAATGAATGCGCCCAATGGCTATATGCCCAACGGCTACATGATGCACGCGGATCCGGCCGGATCGGCCTACCAGACCTCCTACATGGGCCAGCACTATGCGGCGCAGCGCTACGACATGGGTCACATGTACAACAACGGGTACGCCATGTACGGAACCGTGTCCGGCGGACAGACCTCGCCGTACGGCAGCAGCCTGCAACAGCCGGGCTCGCCGTCGCCTTACGGAAACAGCCTGCAACAGCCCGCCAGCCCGGCACCCTACGGTGGGGGAGGAGGAGGCGGTCAGGTGTCCTGCCAGAGCCATAGTCCCAGCGACTCGAGCATCAAGTCCGAACCCGTCTCGCCCAGCCCCAGTGCCATAGCGCTCAACAACAATAACAACAACAATAATCACATCATGAAGCGGGAATATGTTGCCGTCAGCTCCGCGGCAGCAGCGGCTGCAGCGGCAGCAGCAGGCGGTGGCGGAGAGCTAAATCATCTGATGAACATGTACCATCTGCCAGAGGAGCAGCGTCACCTGCTGCACTACCAAACGGACTCGCCGGATCTCCAGCAGCAGCACCAGGCGATGCAACAGCACCAGCAACACCAGCAACAGCAACATCAGCAGATCCCGCAGCAACACCAACAGCTCCAGCAGCAACACCCGGCGATGCAGAACCAGCAGCACCACCTACAGCACCAGCAATCGCTGAGGACGATGGCGCCACTGGCTCACATGTGAGAAATGGCCAGCGCCTATGGAGCAGCCACCTCTGTGAGCGTCTCGCCGCCGCCGCTCCCGCTGCCACTGCCGCCGTACATGCCGACGGCGACGCAACAACAGCACCAGCAGCAGCAGCAGATAAACGGACGTCCCAGTCCGACAGCATCCGGATCTGGTTCGTCCGGAGGCCGCTCTTCGGCGCACTCCAGTGGCCACACCGCCGCGCATTCACCCGCCTTGGCAGTCGCCTACCAGCTGAACCCCTCCGTTTCCGGCTCTAGCTCTGGTTCCGGTTCCGGGCCCGGTTCTGGGTCCGGTTCAGGCGCCACAGCTGCCGGATCCGGGGCATCCGGATCATCCTCCGCCAGCATGCTGGACATGCCGCAGCAGCAGCAGCACCTCGAGGAGCATCAGCTGCAGAACCAACAGCTGCAGAACCAACAGCTCCATTACCAACAGCAGCATTATCAGCAGCAGATCTACCAACACTATCATTCTGGCCACGAGGCGGCTGTGGTTGCCGGCGCTGGTCTGTTGGATATATCCACATTGTAAATTATTGAAAATATTAACTAAAACCCCTAGGATACGCACACCCACACTCCTACACACATAACACAGATACACACACAAAAACACACACTGAAACAAAAACACTGACAGAAGGACACAATTTTAGCATTAATTTTTAAGGAGAATTAATTCCAAATTGCAGAGTAGCATATAAATAATTGCCTAGATTTAATGATTAGTAATTTAGAAATAAAGCATACGCACTGTTGTACCACAATAGTAAGATGACAACTCACTGCATTCCATTCAGTTGTGTTTCGATTTGGTTTTCCGCTTTCTAGCTACGACAATTGTGTGATACAAATAAATTGTTGCGAATTACTAAGCCAACAAATCGTTTAGTTTAGCGAGACTTTCTCAAGCGTTTCATTTAGACCAACTTTGCTGTACAAAAGAAACCTTCTCAAATATTAAATGTGCGATAGCAGGATGACGGAACACGAAGAAGCATAAAAAACCACAAGTTAAATAGGAGTAAAGAAAATTGATTATTAAAGAAAAGGTAAAATGAAAATATTTCAGAGGAGAAAAATAACAAAGAAAAATGTCAAAAACATTCTATTTTATAAATTCTCTTACGCATTAAGTAATTATAATTATTATCTATTATATAACAATTTAATTATTAATTATGCTTAAAATACGAGAAAAGACAAACATAATTAATTGTAATAAAGCGAAAAACCACATTATTATTATTAAAACATAAATCGAAATCGAAATGAGAACGCAAGAATCTGCTGCATAAAAAGCCACAAAAAATTAAAAAATGTTAGTAAACCGAAAGCAAATTTAGTGAAAAACCAACCAAGAAACCAAGAAACGTGCAAAACGTGAATGTGAAACATGGAGCAAGGTAAACAAAACAAACAAATCCAACAAAACATTGCCAAGCACCTGGAAATAATAAAAAAAAAAAAAATCATTAAAAAAAACACAAAAAAACAAATAAAAAAATTCTTTACAAAAAATTTAAATAATTTCCTTATTATTTTGAATTGGTCCATAAGCCGTCGGCAAAATTGGGGAAAAGGGGAAAGTCCTACAAATTTGGCATTTAAAGGCATTATGCTGTATTAATGTGCCATATTTTTTGTATTCCAGTTTATATTTTATGATCCTGATTAAGTGGGGAATTTATTTTCTAAGATAAAAGCGATTAAGATAGTAAAACTCAAATGGTATTCAAGCAATGTCAACCCGAATGTGTTGGTAAGATTCATTAGCAGAACCGAGACAAATTAGACCAAAAGGTGAAACAAAATTCGGATTAAAAAATGATACACAAAATGGTGATCTATACAATTCAACCAGAGCTTGACAATAGTTTGTAGCTTCATGTCAACCGCACGCCCAGCATTTCAATATTTATTTAAGTGCATTTTGTAGATGATTAACTGCAATTTTGATGACCGGAAACCGAAGCTTTGTAGCCGACACCGTAGAATCTAATTTCAGTGATCATGCATTGCTTCCACAAGGCTAGCACTCGATTATTAGGATTTTTATATACCTAGTAGAGTGTAGGTAAATGTGTATAATTTTTTGAGAGCCACTCACCCGACCTAGATTGTCCAATCACTCGATAACCGGTGA
Source organism: Drosophila vallismaia (assembly GCA_035047325.1). Classification (NCBI taxonomy): domain Eukaryota; kingdom Metazoa; phylum Arthropoda; class Insecta; order Diptera; family Drosophilidae; genus Drosophila; species Drosophila vallismaia. Next base: position 17,418,166 of record JAWNPU010000090.1, on the reverse strand, counting down.
ATGCGCCTACAAAACTCCATAATATCCACTTAATATGGCTAATTTATGCTGGCCAGAGCCAGACCATCGCAGCTGGCCCACGCGCTATGCCAACATTTCATAAAGCTCATAAAAAATTATGATATGTATTATTAATGAAAATTGCAAATTCAGAGCATCAAGGCACAAAAACAAACTCATCGACGGACAACAGCTCGGGCTACAAAACAATTTATTTATTATGTGCAAACATTATACACTGTTTACTACATTTTTTTTGTGTCATTCGAAAGCTGCTGTTGCTGATTATTATAATTTTAGTAAATGCTTCAGCTTAAAATGAAAGCTGCCGCGGAATTTCAATTAAAATATTTTTCTTTTTTCCAAAAACCTCCCCCCAGTTCACCTTTTTTTGCGACTTTGCAATCAATTAGTGCCAACGTTTTTTAATTATAACATTTTACATCAAAATTATTTTCCGCTTTGACTGTTTGAACCCTGCCCCCTGGTGATTGAAAATGTTGAACCTTTTCTTTCGGTTTGATAATGTCAATTTTATTTTTCCCTGCCTAAAATAGTGCGCATACATAAAAAACGAGCCTTAATTTGCATTTGTCGCAATTTTCATAATACACAGATTTTTTTTCGGGCCGGAGCTTATCTTTGATTTGAGGCCTGTTTAGTTGTGTTGAAATGCGAGATTGGCGACTGGCATGTTCGAGATACATGCATAATTTTTCTGATTTTTTTTTTAGTTTCGTTGTGTGAAACAAATGCAAACTAAAAATTTATTAATGCTATATGGGTGTCATTTGAGCTAAGCTGCTGTAGATACAAATCTGTCTCGACTGTGACTTCGTTTGACATGCAAATCGTCGGATGGGATAGCAGAGGGGGCAGCCTATGTTTGATTTGGATTTTGGAACGGTTTTAATATATTACCCCGCAACTGTGTTGTTTCATTTAATTAGCTTAGAAATTGTTTTGGGTTCTGTTCGGTTTTAATTTTACTTTTATTTCTTCAACTAATTTTTTGTGGCGCTGTCATTTGTTGCAATCAGTGAGAAAACTAAACGATGACAACATTTTTATCGCTGCTTGCTTGCCATTAAAATTGGGAGCTAATCACACGTTTAACAAGATTTTGTTGTGTTTGGGTTTATTTGGCTTGGATTCATGTTGTTGTTGTCGTTTCTTGTCATCCGTCTAGTGGGGACAGGTGCTTGGTGCTTATTTTTTATACCAATTTTTTTCGTCTGAGCTGCAGCTGAGTCAGCAAGCTGCCGATCGTGAGAGTTTTTCGATGTGTCGTCGCTTTGTCTTAGCTTTTGATTTAGTTAATTAATTAGCTTTAATAGTTTCATTTTATATTTTGGACCAGGCTGAACTTGAAATTCGTTAGTAGCCGATGACAACCTCCAATGATTTACCATCTTTAGCTTTATGTTATTTCTTGGCCATAACACCGTAACATTGATTAGCCTGCTCAGCTTGCTTACTTGATTTTGAACTTGATTTGATCAAATCGAACATCCATGTCGCCAGAGAGTATCTCAGAAAATTTTCTTTTAAGGGATTTGCTAATCAGATACAAACATAGATACACAGATACATATGCGTACTTACAACCTAAACCATATAGATTTACTCTCTCTTTCTTTTGGAGTCTGCCTTCAACCCTTCAATTATGGAACAAAAGCCCGGCGAGAGTGAAACGGCGCACTCGGGATGCTCCACTGGCCAGAGGGAGATGACGGATTTTAGGCAAAAAAAGGCAGATAGATAGATAGGCATAGATAGATAGGTAGATAAATATACAAATTTATATATACGAGTATATATATAGAGAGTTGAACAACTAATTAAACTTGAACAATGGCGAAAAGTTGGCAAACAAATGTCATTACTTTGACTGCCAACGACGGACGTCTGTCTGCCTTTCAGCCTCGGAAGTAACTAGTAAATTTTGAGTGGTTTTTGAGTTTGTGTTTTCGATTTGGGTCGGTTGACACATTTCTGGAATGTAGGTTAGCCGAGTGAGACATGCAACGAAAACAAGTTGATTCATAAGCCTAAAACTGTAACCAATTCGGAGTTGGGCCTGCTTAAAGCGTTTTTCTTTGCGGCGGGCTATATGGAAACATTTCCGAGATGCGAGTACATGAACAAATCGGATTAGTTGACAAAAATCCAATTAGCTGTGGGCCCCCGATCAAGCGGGTAACCATTTCCACCTGGGAGCCTACCAAAAAACAAGGCAAGAATTTGATGGATGTGTGGCAGGCGTAAGAATTTATAGACCCGTGATTTGATTGATTGGACCGTCCAGCGATGATTTACGAGACAGGTAGGAGCGTTAGCGTTAGGCGGAACAGGTAGGTGCTAGAAAGGTGCAGGGCTCATGCAAATTGTCAGACTGTCTGGCGACCGGAGATCGCCGGAGAACACACCGCCGAGTTAAGCCGTGCGGCGCGCACCTGCACCGGAAAGCGGGAAAAACCCAGCCAAACCATCAGGTTGTCATACCTGGACTGCCGGATAATGAACCTCTAAAATCCACGCCTCGCAAATCCGCAAGCGGATGCTCGAGGCTTGGGCTGCCAGAATCTACATCCCGTTTTTGGGCAATAAAGGGCTAAACAAACAGGCCCAGCCATGCAGAGAGGACAATGAGTCCCATAAGATCACAATGTACATTATCATAATCACCAATAAAAGTGTAGTCGCTAAGCCTGTTGCATGCAACACGGATTTGTGTCCCGGCTAAAGTTCAAGTTTATCTCCCTAATACTTCCTCCCTGTATCCTTACAATTCCCGGTATTCTACCTCCGTCGCCGCCTCCCGCTCCGCCCTCGCACTGGCCTTCGCCTTCGCCCTCGCCCGCATTTTCTCTTGGTGTAATTCAATCACGGACCGCATTCTCGAGGGCCTGCATAAAATGCGCAATCTGAAGCCCATGGGGCCATCGGCTAATCGCTATCTAATTATAATTTTGCATTTTTATCGCCGAGAGTCGGGGCAGCAGGGTGCATGCTTTTCGGAGGGAGACGTCCGCTGGGGGGTGGGGCTGGCAAGGCCGTTTCTGTTTCTGTTTCGGCTCCGGTTTGTTTCGCAATCAAGCGATTAGTCACGCCCTGATTTGTCATTGATACTCCGACAACTGTGCGGCTGCTCAGTTCGGTTCGGTAAGTGTTATTTTCTATGGATCATGGATGGAATTGAGGCCCTGTAACTAAGTAAACCATGCGGGTTGGCCTAGGGACTTCGAAATATATGCAGATAACAGAGGCATAATATAATATGGTGCTCGAGGGAAGAAAGATTTCAGCTCTCATCTTTCACTCGAAGAATTTTGAGATGTGTCTTGTTAGCTCCTACTCTCTTTTTTTGTGATGGTCTTTTTATATCTACTGGTTTTCTCTAGAAAATCCCCCTATTACTTATATTAAATGCTCCTGGTGGGTCCTAACAAAGAGATCTATGCAAACTATGGGTAGACGAAACGAAGCTTTCCATCAAAATGTGTATAAATTTAAGATTTAATATTCATATTATGGGCTTCTAGGGAGCAGGCAGAAAAAAGAAGGCGCCAACAGCGACAACAACAACTGCACTTGTGTCACTTAATTAAGTCGACGTTTTATTGTCGTCATCGCAGCATCGTTGCTCAAGTTAATTACTCGGGGCGCGAGGATGAGGCGTGGACTCCGGCTGAATTCCCTGGAAAGCTACACCTGGAGAAGCCCCCATCCAGGAGCTGGCACTACTTTTCAACTGGCTGGCAAGTGAGCACAACAATTCCCCACTCCCAGCCAGGATGCCAAGTCCTGAGTCCTGCACTTTGGCGCATTTGTTGATTCGCGCACTTGAACAACAAGAGGGAGAGATTGTGGGCGGGATGCTGGGTGGTACAGATTGGGTGGCACAACAACCAGCAGCAATTGCAGTAGCAGCAGCAGCAGCAGCTCTTATCTTAATGAGGTTTTATGCATCTAATTAAATAAATTGCACACTCTCCGTGCTCTTGCCGCCATGACAACTCCGGAGTCTTCAAAAATCTTTTAAATTTTTTTTTTCGCTAGCCAGGAGCCAGTTAGTTGTTGTTTTATGGGGCGTGGCCCTCCAATAGAGGTGGCTCTGGCACCCTTCACTATGCAATTGCCCATGGACCAGGTCGAGACACACCCAGAAAATGAAATTCAATTTTAATTACAATTTTTTCCATCTCCCTGTGTTTTTGCCACTCAAATCGATTTTGCTAACCAATTTTTTCTACAATTTGTATGTGGTATATGTTTTTTTTTATATTTTTATATAAAAACACATATAGATGCTTGTTTAAATTTTGAATATATATTTTTAATCAACCGCGCCCAGACACAAACGCTTAACAACATTTTCAGTGGCTTTCAGTTCGTATGTCCGGCAGTTTGTTGAGCCACAAAGCAGCTACAGATTGTTTTTATATATGCTACACACACTCCTCTGAACCGTATGGATTTATTTACTTGATGTAGCCAGCCCCCATGGAACTCCTCCCTCTGGCATCCAACGCCTCATCACATCATCGTCGACATTCGTCGTCGTCGCATTTTCAATTTTTCGCTTGCAAATTGGAAAAGTTCAAACGCACACACAGCCTGGCTGGCCAGGGAAAATGGTCAAGAAGGGTGGCAGACGAATCTAGGGGGGACCCAAAATGGTGACTACGACCTAACCAAACTCTGGGTCTCGGGCTCCGCAGAACCAGACAGGCGGGCACAAAAGCATGGGAGCAAAATCTGCTGATAAATGCGGCGACGACGTTGCATTGCAATGCTGACCCATGCACAGTGGAAGAAAGTGATATACCAAAATTTGTTAACATATTGTGTGGATAGGAACAGGCGTAATCCTTTTAAGGACAAATTTTAAAATATATTTACTCCATCAAAAGGTTATCATAAATTTAATATCCCCTGTAAACTAAATCCCACTGTGCAATGGCAATTTGGCTATACTATGGGAAGGTGTGGGACTGGGCCAGGCTGGGGGCACTGCACATTTACATATGCATTTCACACTCACACATGCACTCGGTTCCATACTTATTTTGAACATTTCGCCATGTCCGGCAAAGGCAAACCCCAAAGCAATGACAGGCCCCAACGAATGGCTGACTGACTGATTGACTGACTGGCTGACTGACTGACTGAATGGCGGATTGATGGACTGTCGCATTGACCAATGAATGCGGCCGACGTCTGTTCCGTCTAGATAGGGTGTGCAGCTTTGCATGGGTGCGCGGGTGCGTGCGTGTGTGTGTGAACTGATTGATTGATTATTTGTTCCGCATCACTCACCTGGAAAATTCAACTGAAGTGGCAACTTTAATTAATTTGCTTATGTTGGCTAGGCCGGCTCAGCTCAAAAGCCCGTCCTACATGGGCGGATTTCACATGGTAAATAGACTATTAATACGGCAGGTTGTATATAAGGGGCCACAAGAAAGATTAAAGTATATAATTTAATGGAAACCGACTTGTGGGACGGCCTGTGGCCAGAGCCTAATTAAAGAGGAATATAATTTAATTTAAATACGTATGAGTACGATGTATGAGTAGCTCCAACGATGTGTGACCTGAATTCGAAGCGGAAGTAAGGATGAACATAGGAATTTAGCACACAAAACTGCTGTCATGCCGAACTGGTTGGCTCGGAACAGCAAACATGAGACATGCAACACAACACCCATATTTCATTATCAGCCAGACAAAACGTCATAAACCAATCCACACAAACGCCGCAGACAATGGCAACGAATCTCTCCTATGTCTTTAATTACATCTCAATCGAGGTAGTACATAAATCTCGGGTTCACAGAACTATTGAACACACTCTCTTAAGTATGGTAAACAAATCTACAAATCAAAATAACTGTTTTCACACATCTAGGCCTATTAACAATGGAAACCAGAATATAAATGTATCAAAGACAAAGGCAAAGACCCAAGCTGAAGCTGAATCTGAAGCTTAAGAAACACACGAATGCTTCGATGACAAGAAAATATTTTAAATACCAAACGAGACTTGACAAAAAGCATAACAAATTAAGACTTATAATTTAGCGTGCGCCAAAATACCGTTTCCAGATCCGACCAGACCCAACAGATCCAATAGATCCAAGAAGACAATGGAGCCCGCCGAGAGTTTCGGTTGATTTGTTTATGAGAAAACCCGACGGGGCATCGTTACCTCTAAACTCGTACCGTTCGCGGGCTTGCATTGAGTCCCCAGATTTTATAGCATTTTAAACGCCAAATTTATTATTTCCCTCCCGGTCCCAATCGATCTCTATTTACCATCAAGAAAATGATTCCAACTTTCTTTCCAGCCAAATGGAACTTGAAATAAGCTCTAAGCCTATCGAAACTCAGTTGTTAGGCCCCGTCTGTGGCATTTATTAAAGACCCCGTGAATCGCCACCCTGACAATAATTTCTGGCCAAGATCTTGATCTATGCGATAAAGCCAAGATTTATGGACCAGTTTCTGGTCTCGAGTGGAGTTCGCTACTATTTTTGGGGGTTAACTTAATCGGGTAAATGAGTCAGGTGTCGTTAGCTTTGCCAAATGATTTCAATATATTTTAAGTTTAATTAAATCGAATGATAGAGGCATGAAAAACATCTTATTTGTTTGATTATAGTAAGGATAAGATCATTTTACCATCTAACATGTTTGTTTATAGCAAATTATATTCGCCCTTATTTATTATTATAAAAATTGTATCAATAAGGCTTAAACCTATTAATTGCTTTCCACATCTCTTGCTTTATTTACTAAACAGCTACTTTGGCATTGCCTCGCTTCAGTAGATCCACTTGAATCAATCCACTTTGGCCAAATTAATTTACTGGCCAGTTGTCGTTGAGTAAACCAATTAACGAAAATAACTATGAGCTGGTACACAAAACGCAAAAAAAGAAGATTTAGCAATAAAAAGTGGGCTAGACCAGCAGCTGCAGAGGCGGAAATGTGTGCGAATGTGTTGTCAACAAACCGCAGCCCATAATGAGGCTGTTCCAGGGGGTGAATGGCGACAGGGGCGACAGAAAGTGAAAAGGGAAATCCAAGGGATGCCAGTGGGATGGCTGCAATTTTTGATTGACATGTCGCCGACGAACCCGACGGGCTGGACGTTGACTTGCATGTCAATTAAAAGCAACGACGTTACGCCGGGCGAAGGCGACTGACAGTGACAGGAGGAAAAGGACGAAACAACAGGACGACGGTGACGACGACGCGTCCTGTGGGAGAGCTGGCACACTTTAATAGGCTCAAAGTGGATTTTAATTTTTGTTTGATTTGATTTCACTCGATTTGATTGCACCGAATGCGACAACGAGCACAAGCACGCTCGCCGCCCAGCAGGCAGCCCCTGGAAAGGGTGTCTTTGGCTTCATCCCACGGTGGGTTCCAGATTTCAGCTTCCTGGTCCATTTGCACATCCCGTCGAGCACCCCTTTTGCTCCGGCAGGATTACGACGTGTTCTGCGGCAGCAGCTGCCTGTTTTGGACATTAATTCGCATTATTAGCGCTAGACTGGTGGCAGCTCCAAATCAAAGCTAGAAGCTCTCATTCCATTTGGCTTCGTTCCGATCCGTTTCGTTTCAGTTCAGTTCGATCGAAGGCCCAGCAAAGGAGGATGAGGTGAGTCCCATCACTCAACTGGCCCCGTTCCCACGCACTCGCATCTTGGGAAGAAGTAACTGCGACGACAAACGCTCTGGTTTGATAAATTGGGTGCCAAACCATAACACTCGGTGCAAAAGTTGTGAAAAGTTAAACGCTCCCTTTACGAATGCCTCAGATACACGCAATCCCCGGGGCAGGGAATACATTACACGGCGAGAATTCGGGGTGATAAATACATGTGATAATCGGATTAGTTACCAGATTAGAGAAAATAAATTAAATAAGGTCTAAATGAATACTGCGATAACTAAACGTCAGGATTACACTCCGAGATATGAACTTAACAAGTTTATTTTCAGGGAAACGGATTCGTTTCCGCCTATTGTTTAAAAAGATAATGAAGTAGCTCCTGCTTAAATGTATTGTTACAGGATAACAAATACAATTCAGTTCAGAACAATTTAATGCGTAATACACGTAAAGCTTTTTTAGTTTCGGTAGAAAATATCAAAAGTTAGCATTTCCAAATATGATTAATAGTAATTAATATCTGAACTAAGAGTAGATTTATTCAAGCTTTATCTTTGATCCCAAAATTTCTTCCAGTGACGTCCCAAAAGTATTTCTCACCTCAATATGGTAATGAAACTTTTGCCCACTGCAGCCGAGTCATTATTTTATGGAGCAATTAATGGGCTGCCGTGGGAGTGCAAACATGTAACACATGTAAACGTTTAGATCAAACTGCTGGATCCCTACTGCCCTTTACCACCTTTCCGTTTCGCCAAATTGCAGCCGCTCCTGGGACCCGGACTTGGCCTGAATCTTGCCCTCGGAGTCTGACAGTTCGTGACTTAGTCTTGGCGCTATGTGAGTTATGGGTCCGTCGTCTGCACGCCAACAACGAAATTATATTTAAAAACACATAACTCAGGAGATTATCATTAAAACCTGTGGGTGCGAAAGAAGCTGGCAAGCGGGAGGCTCGATTCCAGAGTCCGAAAAGAAGTCCAAGGGAAAGAGAAGGACTCCAGGCGATTCGCGCGTGCGCAAATCTCAAACGGAAGTCGTTAGGTCGAGAAGGCAGACGGAGGCTCGAGATACGCGATACGAGGCGGCTAATGTGCCGGGAAATAGCTCGAGGGCGCAAGGATTACCCAGGGACAGGGACAGTGACAGGGTTAGGGAATCGTAGCACCCGACCAGGACAATGGACCCAAATACGAATGAATGAAATGGGCGCGCGTTGACAATAAATTGGAGTTGCATTTAAATAACCAGAAGAAATTTAACCAGAAGGGACTGTAAGCCGTTGGGTGTGAAGTTGCTAATGCGTTTTTGAAGAAGCCCTTTTGCGATAAAGAATAATCCTATCTGGCATTCGTATTCGTATGTAACCCCTTGGGTCACGTTGATGGGCCACCTGACATGTGCTCGCTCATTTCTTGGCCGATAATTGCCTTTTCTATGCTCCTGTCTCGCACAGCCTTGCTCAAGTCTTGCACAACCAAGACCACAAGATGGCCCAGGACAATGATAGACCTCCGACTAAAGCAGGTCCTTGTGATAGCTTTATTGAACGTACCGCACAAAGGCGAGTTTCTTGAGAACATCGCCACGCTTGAAATTGCATTCGCAGCCGTTACAGTTTCTGTTTCAGTTTCAGTTGCAGTTGCATTTCCAATTGTGTTTGTTCGCTCGTTTATGTGTTTGTTTATTTGTTTGCCGCCCGGCAATTTGTTTGCTCTGTCATACGCTTCATTGTTCCGAGCCAGGGCTGCTAATTGCACTTGTTGATTGTGTGATAACAGGTTGCTGGCCAAGTGTCCAACTTGCATAAGTGCCTCTGCATAAGACAACCCAACCAGGAGAGGGCGTGGCAGCCACGCAACTCCAAGTCGAAGGCAGGCCAACAATTGTGCACATGTCGTCCTCCGATGGCAAACAAACTTAAGTAGGTAATTTGCAACTAATTTTCAAGTGGTACGTCGCCAGCATTGACATTGCCACAATTGCACGAATGTCTTGCATTGCTCATACGCAGTGTTGCCGGTCGTTCCCCAGTCCCCTTGCCGCTATCACAGGTTGCATTAAGGAACGTCACTCGATGTCCTCCAGGTGTCACAGCCTGCAGCTGCCCGTAATGAGTGTGAGTTGCCTGATTGCAAGTGCACAAAGTGATTGCTAATGTTTGCCGTGCAGATTGCACTGAATCTGCTTTGGGAGAAAGTCAGGTGCTTCGACTACAAAAGCCATTGAATTATCAATCTTTACTTGAGTAAATACGAAAAGGTGTTCTGATTAACACAAGTATTACTACAATCAGGGGTATTTCGGTGGTAAATTTTAAACAGAGGATGGTAAATCGATATGGGATATTGCTGTATTCAATTTTCACTTCATCAATATGTTCTTCCAAATAATATGTTTGCGTGACAAATTATTTGCCAAGCCAAAAATTTGTGAATTCTTTTTGTCGCTTGGCCAATAAAAGTCTTCAATTCGAAGTTTGAACGAATAAAATTAAATAAAAATTTCACGCAGCTTCCCTGCGGCTGCTGTGCGTGATTTCCGCCCGGCGATGTCGCCCATGTACGCCCCATTAAATAATTTCCGCCCTCGCCACCGCCAAAAAAGAGGAACAAAAAGTAAGAGCGCTGGAGTAAAGTTCACCACTCAAGTTCAGGGCAAAGTCACGCGCCGCTGAATGCATTTCACAAATGAACTAGAAATATTGCCACGAAAACTCTCGCATCTCGGATCGAATCTTAATCCGCATCTGGAATCTGTATCTGTATCTGGGTATTCGAGAAATGCCCCTTCGACGATTTCTCCCAGAGACCTGGATGTTATTATGCATAAGAGGGGCTATTAAAACTGGCTGCTGATCGCTGTCCATCGCGGCTGCTTCACATAATTAGGGTACATAGCGGTACTTATTATGGGTGTTAACGGTTTCGCAGCGCCATGGCCGGCAGATCAGAGAAGAGCTGCCACAAAACCCTCCGCTCCCAGCCGAGTTCGCAATCCAAAAAAAAAAAAAACAGAGCCAAACCAAACAGAAACTAAAACTGAAAAAAAACCAAAAGCCAAAAACCCGCCTGTCAACAACAAAGATCTCTGGGACTGCCGGCCCCAGCTCGTAGAGTTTTAGTTTAAAACAGAAAATAAACGTCAGTCCCCGGGTGCTTTTAACACAGCGAAGACTCAAAACCAAAATAGAGGAAAGAGCCAGTCAAAATTTGTATTTAAAATTATGCACAACACTTAAAAATCAACGCGCTTATTTATTTCACTTTGGGTTTTCAATCGATGGATCAGTTTGACAGCGAAAACGTCGCCAAACTGGTTCTGATGAAAATTTCGAAAATGATAGGGCTCCGTTTCTGGAAATTTAATGCTCATAAATCCACATTGGGGTGGGGATCTAGTTGCTGTTGCAATCCGTCTATGCTTTAGGAAAAGCTTGGCTCTATGAGAGGTTATCGGTTCGATGGAAAGTGAAAATGTTACCAGAACAGTTATTTTGTCGTAGGTCTTATTGGGAGTCAAAATTGGGAAAGTCTAACTGACCTTGGTAAAGTTAGTTTGAACATTTAAGAGTTCTCGTCCAAAGTGGTGACTAATGGAATCTTTTTTATATTCCCACAGCCAATCAGGATTTCAACGTAAACCCTAGCCAGGACCTGAGTTTCTCTGGGTAATTCGCCTATCTCCCTAGATGTCTGAACGCCTTCGACACAAAACAGACCTCCCCGGAAATCCTTTGCCGAATCCAAGCCACAAATTTCCCTGGAAAGCGACAGGCAGTCTGGCCAGCTAATCTTATCGCCGCTGACGATGCAACAACTCCCGATAAACGATCGACAAATCAAACGAACCGCAACCAGAGAAGAACTGATCCTGAAGATCGGGAGCGAGTGCACAGTAGTCCGCAGCAATGATTACTCATGCGTACCTCGTCCTTTGTCCTTTCTCCCAACTCGCACACCGCAAAAAATACACTGGCCTCGGTCCCATAGTGGAGATAGGAATCGAAATTGTAAAATGGTTTGTAAAAATGCGAGTAGGCTGACGGACACTGCATCGCAGTTCTCAGAAACGGGCCCAGCCCCTCAGTCGCCCCTATTCTCCGGGCCTCGGGAATCAGGACTCAGTACTGAGGACTTAGAGCTCCGGACACAGGACAGGACCTACCCTCCATCACAACTCCTACGCAGCCCTTGCCAGCTACATCCTGTGTGCAAAGGTGGCAAAAACTCGGAGCTACCTGCGGAGCTGCGGCGAAAAATATGTCCTTCGTCCTGGGTCTAGGTAAAGATTTATTATGCTATACATTTCATGAATGCGAGTGAGTGCAACTGTATCTGTATCTTTATCTGTGTCTGTGAGGGCGTCTGTGTTCGTGCGAGGGCTTCCCTTGAAAAACTACTACTGCCAGAAGCAGCAACAACAACACTGGGAGCACAAAAGGTGTGCACTATAATGGCTGACAAAAAGTCGGCCTTAGCCTTTAATAGCACAGAGTTTAACAGCGAACACAAACATGACCCAACTTGATTTCACTGGTAAAAAATCGAAGGGCCTTGGTCTATTTCAAATTGCATGTTGTTCATATATTTCCAAGATCCTAAAAACTAATTTAACGCTTATAATAAAGCCAGTGTTGCGACTAAATCCTTTGTAATATGGATAAATTTGAATATTTTTCTTGGTTTTAGATTATTGTCAAAATCATTAGTATTTTGTATGTCAAACGCCTAGTTTACTATATAGTTTATGAAGCAAAAATTTCCTCTCAGTGCATCACATACAACTCCATGGGTCCCATTTGCTGCTTCAATCCAGCAAACGCCAACAAAATGGCAACACTCAGTTTCAGTTCTCACTTACAACCAAAGCTGGGGCTTCCTCTGCATTTTGCATAGAAAAGTAAAAAGTGAAACTATTCGCTGTTGTTTGGTTAAGCGTTTAAAGTCTGTCTGATTGCTGTTCTGACTGGAGTCCGGACTCTGGACACTTCTGGGGGACAGCAAATGCGTGCAAATGGGACGGACCCTGTCGGGAGGACGGCAATAGCCATGGAGATGAGTCCCCTTCAAATCGGTGTAAATGCCAATTAGCATAACAAAAACTCGGCGAATGCTGCAGGAACAGCAGGATGAGGCTGCTCAATAGTCGGCCATTGAAGCCAGAACCCTTACTTAATATCCCCCGCTACCACGGGGCCCCTTTAAATGCGGACTCAGGTGTCGTTCCCGCGTGGGCGAGACAATAATTTGGTGCCCAGGGCCACAGCCTCTCAGCATCAGTCTGATGTAGATTATATTGGGACAGCACAATCAGCCAGCCAGACGTCAGTGTGGGCGCATAAATTCTTTACTTTCCACTGATATGAAATTTGAAAATTGTGATAGTTCACGAAAGATGAGTTCAGCCTGGGAAAAGCCGACGAGAGTGTGGGAAAAGGTTGGAAAGCCTTTGAAAGGCGGAGTGGAGGTTCTTCAAACTACCTGATCCTCATTAATGGATTCCGGGGCTTACCGGCATTAAAGAGATCTCAATTCAAGAGATCCCTGGGCTTATCAGATTGAGCAAGAGCTCGAATAAAATTTATATTTAATATGCCACACCAATTTATAACAAAAACAAAATCTATTACTTCAGAACTTTATTTTTAACATTTGATGATCGTACTTAACCAGCAATATCTTCAAAAATAAATTAACAAGTTTTCTACAAATAAAAATAAAAGCCAAAACAAAAACAAAAAGAGATCCATGAATTTTTATCGATCGTTTCATTGAGTGCTTAAATGACCCGTAAAAAATCAAAAACCAGACTCAACTTATCCACATGCATGCATAATTTGTGTTATTTGCATCTTTCGGAGTACGTTCCTAAATCATCAAATGTATAAAACAGCATGAAAACACATCTCGTCTCAAATTTAAATTTCAAAATAGTAACAAGAAATTCGGCAAACTATTAAATTTAAAGCCGAAAACCAAACAAAAATCTGTCAAAATGTTTATTCATACGCGGCAATTTATGTGGCATTTCGGAGAGGCGGCGGCCTCGTCCAACCCAGGTCCTAACCCAAATTCGACAGCATCGTTTTGGGGTGGCTATGTACATAGGACGATGCTACAGGACACGCTCTGTCCGCTTTGGTAATCGATTTCACTGCCGTGACGTCATCATGACGAATTAACACTTTTCCCCTGCTACATCGAATATTCACATTTTGGGCTTTGGTTTTTGGGAATCTCGGATGGACAGACATGCCTTCTACATTCGATTCGTTACGTTTGTTAAAACATTTCATTCCACTCTGGCTACCCCATGTCCCACTCTGACCTCTCCACCCCGTCCCCTTTGGACGGATGTGTACTATGCACTGAGTGGTTGAGGTAAGTGCTTTGAGCCCGGTGTTTTTTTTACTCTCCTCGGTCCTCGCTACTCCCTAGGCCACAGTCTTCAGCATTTTTTTCGAATATTTCAGTCGAGTGGTGGGGGCGAGCGGGCAATGGGACAACTTTGATGGTGACTATGTGGTTTTTTCGTCTACTTGCCGCAAAAGCGTAACAAAATTCTTATGAATATTAATTGGCTTGCTGGGTGCGTTGGCGGCTGTTGTCACTCGGCTATTTTCAAGTCGTTTCATTGCGCCTGTGGGTGGGGCCAAGACACAGGTTCGGCTTTTGTAACCGATCGACTGCCAAGCTGGAAGTTTAAAAATTAACAGTGTTTCGAAAATAATTTCATACATATGTTTGTCGCCTTAGCCTGGGAATTGCAACTCCATACATTTGACCTCCTTCTGAGAGTTCCCCTAGATTCACACATCCTCGCAGGCCCTAAAACTTTACGATTCATTGCCCTTCAATGGAAAGGCAACGACAAACAAAGAGTGCGTCGGGGATCTGCGGAATCAAACAAAAATATTTTCTAATTCACTTGTCAATAATTTGCGTTAAGCCTATAATTATTCCAACAATGCACACGGTTGCCGGAGACTAGAAAAATAATATAAATAAAAAACACACGAATGCTTGGAATGCCTAATTGCTGGCAATTTCAAATCCGGCTGATAGATCCTGTTCCCGATGCCTGAATCGTTTAGCCAAGTAGAAAGATCGGAGCAGTAGCTTTGATTGGGAACTCAGCCAATCCCCCGCAACCCCTAAGATTGATTCTAGTGGTGGTGGTGGTGGCTCTTGGACTTTGAGGGTTGTTTGTGGTCTTCGTTCTGGTTTACTTCTCAGGGCTCGCTCCGGTCTGGGGAAGAGTGTTGTGCGTGGTTATTGGCGGCTGTGCCCACTCGAGCATCTCTTGGCATAATTTCAAGTGGACCACAGCACTCGAGGTTGGCTGGTTGAGGTCTTCGCCTGGCAACTTGATATGTGTATTTGCGGGCCTGTACAGTGGAGACGCGGTAGCTCAACTACTACAACCTGAAGCTACATTTTATAAGAGTTAATAAATAAAATAAAAATTTCTAACATAATTTTATCAAAAACCTTTTAAAGCTTGCAAGGACTTTCACAGTAACCCCGAAAAATTTGCTTTTGTTTGTTAACCATACCAGTTAAAAGTGGTCGCATTTGCGTATTGCGGCTCAAATCCGTTTAATTGGCAGTGCACCTTGGCAACACCGAAAGCGGCAAGTGGCAAGTAAGGGGGCCAGGGGCTGTTGTCAAGGCGTGGGAGCGTATAGGTGCTTTCCATGACAACAAGCGATTGAATGGCTTCGCAACATTTGCCTAATTTGTATCAAGCGAGCAGAGTAAGCAGAGTGAGTGGCACAACCCGCCTGACAGGCAGACAGGAGTTGTACGCGGCATGTGCACCTAATTAGCCAACAGCCGCAGAAACATTATCCTTTTGTGGCAATGGCTATTTTGTGAAAAGCTGCTAGCCAATTAACTCGTTATATGCATATTTGAAGGGGTCTGCCTGATGCCTCTAATCGGTTAAGCTTTCAAGTATATGAATTTACAAAGCATCAGTCATCTGATATTAATTAAAGAACTTTATAAATAAACCCCTAAAAGAAAAGTATTTGGTCGTGCTCCCCTCTAGTTCACATTTCATCGTCGACAAATATTTACGCACGGCATCTTGTTTACTTGGCCAACAATTGTCAAGTGTCCGTGGCAGCCGGCTCGGCGACCTTTCCACACATTTTCACCGAACACTTGACACCTTTTTTGGCTCGACAACCAAATATTTTTCAGTTTTATGATCTATTTGCATTCGACAAGCCCCCTGACCTTAAACAAATAGGAATACCAGTGGGCACTTGAGAAGTGTGAACGGAAGGCAAAGGAATAATTCTAGGTGAGAAAAGGACTCAAAGGACAAGTGTTTCGCTTAGAGGGAAAGGTGAGAAATTACGTCTATTTAAATAAGTCGCTTGAAGGACCAAAATCCTAACAATAATAAATACAACACAAACAATATAATATATGCGTGTCTGGAGTTTTTTAATATAAATTGTTAACTTTCTTGGACAAGCTGCAGTTAATCCCTTGCCCGTTCGTGTTCCAGTCTCTGTCCAAGACTCGTGATAGTTAACCATTTGGCTACCAATTCGATTAGTCATTTATGACGGGGTCCCACTCGCGGTCGCCCCCAAATGCAATAACCAAACGGCCAAAACCAAATACAACTGGCCCGCATATTTTCCTGGATTCCAGTTCTGCCATTGAGGAGGAGACGCACACGCATACAGTTGCTAATGATGCTGCTGCCAGTTTGTCTGGCCAGGGACTTGCTGGAAACCGGCCAGAGTAAATAACCGGGCCAGAAGATGCTACCTACAAGGCCCGAATCAGCCTACCTGCTGCAGTCTGGAAATATTTATCGATCGGCTCATCGGCGAGTTATGAAAAATTTACTTTCGTTACAACGGCAGACATTAACCGAGGACGTCATGAAGTCTGTGCGGACCAGACTTTTGGAATCGAAGTCCGACTCAGGGAGGGAGGAGGAGTAGGAGACCCTTCTTCACAGCATGAGACTGCTTTGGGAGAGGGACTGGGGTGAGATGCCAAGTGGTCGGAGGACTGCATACGTTATTTTTATAATTTTTATGGCCTGGTCAGGTATTTTTTCGGCTCTCCTCCTTAACACTGGCGGCTCTGAATGAGCATTGAGCCGTCGTAAACTCCTGATGAACCTCATAAATAATATGTGTTTCGATTTTTATTCCAGTTTCTTCACACCTCGACGGTCGAGGGAGAGGGACTGCAACAGAGATCCTTCCTCCACGCCACGATCCATAAAACCCATGTCAAGAAGTTAACCCACATCTCCAGAGCCGAAAGTCAAGAATGAAATTTTTGGATTGGATTCATGTCCAGCGTCCAGCCTACTTAACATTTACCCCTCAGCAATAGTCCCCCCCATCAAATCGAAAAAATAGAAGAAAGAAATTGGAACAATACTTGAAATGTCCACCAACTCTCGGGGTCATAAAATTTACTTGTAGGTTCTTGGAGGATCCCCGTAGAGACTCGAGCTAAGCAGCTGCATTCTTTTCGGCCATGTTGAGATTTTTCTTCAGGGATTTGCCTCAAAATGATAATGTTGTCAAAACGGCTCGTGGAGGGAATTGTTTCACAGATTTTCTCCTATTTGTCACTGAAATATCATTAGTTTAAGCCGAAAACAGGGGACCAGCAACTAATGCTTACTATCCAGCTTTCTAGTTTCGTTTCTACGACAACAAGTCATTTTTATATATAGACTTAAGACTAGTACCGTTATAAAGCCTACACATAAAGAGTCCCGAAACAAAACCAAGGCGAAAATCGAGTTCAAGGCAATCTCTAAGTCATCGCACCTCATAAAAGTCGACCATAAAAAACTCGACGACATAAAAGCTCAACGCAACACGGCTCTACTCAGCTCAATGGACAGTCGTTAAAAGCAATATCTTATTGAAAATTTTGAAATCGCAGATCGAAAAAGAGAGGGGCCTGTCTGGATCAGACCACCAGCACGGATCTGTCCAGACTTATACGATTCTAAGTAGTCAGAAAGTCATTTGGAAAACAAATTACAAAATTACGTTAAACGACAAGTCCCTATGCGATTCAAATGTAGCGGCCTTAACGATCAATAATGTCACATAATTCAGCGATTATTGGGGGGGTCTGTAGCTTGGAGCAGGCGGTTCATTGGTTTTTATGGCTGCTCCGGTGATCGGATGAACTGGTCGAGGGTCGTAAAAAAATGTTCGGTCGCCCCGTCGACCAATGGACCAATCGACCAATCGACCCATCGCAGGTGCGAAATGGTCTTTGGGAGAATCGGTCTTTCGGCTGATCGATATGATTTTACGATTTTCGGTCGACATTTCCAGACAGTCGCTTCGAACAAAGATAGCTTTTCTTGTATGTTAAATGTTTTCTGTGTTTTACGATCACACGCCTGACAAACACTCAGTCAGTTAGCCGGACAAATCGCTTAGCACCGACCCCGTCCATCGCGCCCCGATGGTGACCCCGTCTTCAAAAAACTTTGGAATTATGCAAATCTATGAGGTTCGGAGAAGATTCTTTTTGGCTGGAATTCAAGTATGATCGTTAAAAACCAATAAAAAATCGTTCAACATATATTTTTTGTGTATATTTTTCGCTCCATGAGGATTTTCGGCCCTGTTTTTCAATATTCTAAGGGTCATTGAAATCTTATAAAAATTGAATCCAAATTAAATGGCCTAAAATCAACATTGATATGCCTAATATTGTCTCATCAAAATTTGCCTATCGCCAGCCTTTATATGCTTGGAAAGAATAATAAAAACAAACAAAGTCCCGTACGGTCAAAAGCCGCACTCCGAAGACAATAACTTGGCTTTTGAGACTTGCCACACACAAAGACGGCCTACACCTCTTAAGTAGCTAAAAGTGTTTCTCCTATGCTGATTTTATGTTATTCTATTATGATCTATTAGTGACTATTAATTGATAAGGCAAATGAAAAGACCAGACTACTTTAAGCCATATGAACGCTTTTAACATGGCTGGAGGTTTATTTCTGTTTTAGACATGATCTATTAGTCAGCATTTATTGATATGAAAATGGCTTAGGAACAGTTCAGTAAAGAATTCGATTAATCATAGGAGATTCTACACAAATATATGTTTATCCAAAGTAATGTAATTCTTAGTATCTTTACTTAGTAGACAACCTGTTGGTGCTTTACCTGATCCGTGACAAATTCACAGACGCCTCTTCGTCTGGCATTTCGAGGTTCGCAGCATCTGGCCAGCGATTCTTCTGACGCCCCACAGGTTCCTGTGCTTCCCACAGATCACAGCGTGTTCTCGCACCAAGGCCACCGACTTGCTGCGTCCTTAAAGGATCATTCTGTCGATGTTCCGACTCTGCTAGACAGATAGACGCCCCGTTTAATGAAGCACTGAAATCGACTGGATTGCAGTTTCGGTGCACAGCATGTGGGTTGCAATTTCCGCAGCTGCAGGTGTGGACACTCCCCGGCAGTTGAGAAGCGTCATGTTGTCTGCGATGCATTCCCGGGTTTTGTGAAAGTCATGGCCACGGTCCCTAATGATGCTTGAGACGAATTGTCATTAGTTTTGCACGGTGCATATTTGAAGTGCAGCGACTTTCAGCTTTGTGAAGGGTTGTATTTCAAGGTTGCCAGGCTCAGCTGTCAGTTGGCATGAGTAGCGATAATTCAGCGGCACCTCGCCTCGGAATACCTTCAATCCCATGCCACAAACTCCTGCCATGCCACTCTTACAATCCCAGCTGAGCCACATGAATTCTCCCAGAGTCCGGCACTGTGAAAAGGGAAAGAATTCAACTCAGGTTTCGTTCTCAACTTTGGTTCTTATCGATTTATTAGGATAGCTGCGTTTAACTTTTACACAGGACTCACACCCAACTGGCCAGCAACAGCAGCTGACACATCACATGTCGATGCAAGGATACCCAGGAACACGGCCACGCCCAGTAAGCGACCCACCGCCTATCGCCCAGCAGGAAGAACACCAGCAACCAAAACAACAACAAAGATGGTGAAGACCAGCGATATAAAAATTGTTATACATATGACAGGGTGTTGCTGGGTATTCGTGTGTGTGTTGAAGCATTGAAAAAAGTAAAGAACTTCGACAGACGGAAACAGGAAACCGGAAGTCCATCTTGCTCACAGTGTCGACGACAGCAACAGCAAGAACAGGAGAGCAGGGGCAGCCCCATGAGAAGGAGCAGAAGCAGGGTCCACAAGAGGCAGGGGGCAACGACGTCCAAGATATTTTTATGCGTTGAAATTTTTCAGCTGGACCAAATCGCATACATCATAAATATATATAAAAGTATATATAATATCTGCCAGTGTGCTGGAGGGTGGAGGTGTTGGTGCAACTTCAATAATCATTATCAGCAAAGCGACAACGCTGTCGCTGCCTCCCGCCATCAGCGTTGTCGTCTCGCACTTTGCAACATCATGTTGCGGAAACAGATAACGCACGGACACGGCCAGGGGCCCATGGGTGGGCCCTGGGTTGTGGGGGCGTCCTGAGGAGGAAGCAGCCGGGACCGGAGCGGAGGCAGCAGTCCACGCAGAACATAACATTTAATGCCGATAGTTCGGGGTCCGGCCAAGACGACAGCTCGAGCTTCAAATTGAAATCAATGATGCGCAAGCTTATGCCACGAAACCGAAAAAATACCAGCCAGCTGGTAAGGGAGGCTCTAATGTAGCATCAACATATGAAAGCTCCCAGTCAGACCGGCGTGCCCAGGAGCAAATGATGCGAAAATCTGTATTCCACTTGCCACCCGCCAGGCTACGACGCCGGTGTCCGGATTTTTGCCGGTCCAAGTCCAGTCGGAACCATAAAAAAGTGTTAATGTATTTTCAATCTCCAGGAAAGGTAGAACGTGCAAAAAGGAGAGATTTATAGAAAAAATATTGTATGATATGCTTGGAATTTCCGTTACCAGACGTTGGTCGAAAAGAGCTTACCAGTTTTCCAGCAAGAGATAATCTTGCTTTAAAAGCATGCCAAATATAGGATTTCACTTTGTGAATTTTAAGTGATACACTTAATGCCTTGAATATTCACATCTTAGCTTTTAGAGCTGTCCGGCAACTGTATAAACATGACACCATGGACTCTTTAAATTAAGATATTCGATCAATCGACCAGGCCGCCACAAATCTAACAAATCAAACTATGGGCTACTTGGTAAAATGGTTCAACATCTACCCACGCACAAAGTCACAGCTCCGAATTTGGTATACAAATTAGAAGATAACCCATAATTAGCATAAACACGGCCTCAGGTCGAGAGCTTGAGAGACTTGCTTTGCAAATCAAATCTAACACAATCCAGTCAAAATTTATGCAAAATCAACACTTTACGCTAATAATTTGCGACCAGACGAAAAATCATCGACAGTTCCCGGACTTATCTGCATTGGGAACATCAAAAATTTACGACTTTCGGACCATTAACATATCCAAAACTAAATGCGTATATTTTGGTTCGGACCTTGATAGCTCTTTATGAATGATCTGGATCGATTATGGAGTAGAGCTTTCTGTAGCCTATAGTTTCCGACTTTTATTGATCACGAATTTCAGACTGAATATTGCTGGTTATAGTCAGATATTTAAATTTAACTGTTAGTTAATGATTGGCAAACTATTTCCCATACATCTATAAAATTTGTATAAAATCTTAATCCGAAGACAGGTTGCCAATGGCCAATGGCTGGCAGAGAACCTTTTATTTCCTTTCCCCTTGTTTCAGATATTTGGATTTGTTGCCTCATAAATTCTACTTAAAAAAGTTGTTAGTTGACAGACGAAAAACTGTGAATGGGTCTGAATCCGACTCCAAAGGGGCCAAAGTAAGAGCTCCTATGGTGCCGGAGTAAAGCATATATTTTAGTCCATTTAATAAGCTTATGTTTAGCTTAGTGGCACAAGTGTGAGTATTTGTTACCAAAAACTATAGAAGGGTATCAACCAGCTGCTTGAACATATTGGAGGAACATATTGGAGGAATAGTTGAAAAAATCACAACAAAAGTCATCAATCATTTCCATTAATATTTATAGTTTTATATTTTATTCTTGTGGAATTAAATGATTAAATTTTGTGGAGATTGGAACCTTTCATTTTAATATTTTAGTTTCTGTTAAATTTGGTAGGGAATCAGAGCCATGGAAACGACTTGGGATTCGGGGACTTAAAATAAATGAAAATGTCCTGTGATGGAGAGAACTTTGGGCTCATGTAATAAGATTCTTAAGCGGAATACCTAAAATGATTTATATTTTATTCCTTAATAGATCTGCATTGAGTTCCAAAGTCTATATTACAACTTTTGAATTCCCATTAGGAATGTATATAAATAAATTTAAAGAATATTGTGTTGAGTAAAAGTATGATTGGTGTGCCAGAGTGTCCCACATAATCCCATGTAACGAAGCTCGGACACAGAGCAATCGTCCTTCTTGGAGTGCTCAGCAGACGACATGTCCTTAGTCCCTAGTCCTTGTCTGCTCATGTTTTTGGCAGGCTTTTATCTGGCTGTTGTAAGAGGTACGGTATTAGGTGTTTCGTATTTGGTGTTTGGTTACAAGACCGCAGTCCATTTCGTGCCATCCCGCAGATGCGACCGCTGCTACCAGATTCGGGGGTTAGGGTTCGTGCAACTAACATATTGTGCGAGCATACATACTTATTTATCGATGGACGCGTGTCTGTTTATTAATTGAAGTATTTGTTCAGTGTTCAGTGTTCGGTGTGTTGTCGTCATCGTAGCCGACGTCTGTTGTCTGTTTATTTTTTCATGGTTGGTCTTCCCCGTGGTTGTTGTTTCTGTGGCGCGTCAACACTTGAAATTTGAAACATTCGGGCTCTTCTTTATTTTCTCGGTTCGATCGGTTTGCTACTTGTTTACATTAACCAATTAGCGTGGGGCAGGGACCAGAAGGTTGGGGTTAAGACCTTTGACATTCCCTTGATATGTTGCGACTCATATTTGTTTTGACAGTTCCCGCAAGTGCGGGGGTGTGATTACGTGTGGCACAGAACAACTGACACATAGAAACCGTAGAGGCTCTCAGAGTTACGCACTTTCATATATCCGGTGCCCTTTAATTGAAACTACAAGGCCAAGGGCTTTTCTAAGAGCTTGTCAAATGGGAAATCTCCCAATCTAACATTTTTTTTCTGTAAATTTATAAAAAATATTTTTTACGCTTCCATTGCTTCTTTCTTAAACGATTTCCCGAACTTTAACCGATTAACCGGATAGCGATTTCCCCAACTCTACCTCTTGCCACTAACTATCACTCTCCCCTTTAGGATGACAGAGTCCTGGAGCAGTGAGGATTGGTTTTTGTGATATCAAAACAAATTGCAGTGCCAGCAGCAGGCGCAGGAAATTTTATTTGGCAACCCCGCCACTTAACCCGGACTCCCACCCCCAAAACCAGCCCCAGACCCAACCATAACCATTTGGAATCAGTAACCCTCACCTTTCGCCTCGCCAACCGAGGCCACATCCCACATAATGATGATGCGCAAGTGTCGCGTGCACCTTTTTGGGGTTAGTCGGAGGATTCCGGGTGGCGGATGCGATGTATTAGTCGAACGTGTGGGGCTGCGGTTGTCCTGGGATGCCTGCAAGGAGATTGCCCATAAAAATTCCATAAAGATAGCGATTTATGTTCGAGAGCGGCGAGAAAGGGTTGCCGAGTCGATGCGTAAATTGATGTGGCTTCTGCTGTAATGGCACTTCTCATCTCAGCATTCCAGATTCCCGGCATCATCAGCATTTGTTGCTGACATTTTCGCTACTTAGGGGGGAGTGCCAGATTTCATATAACCCGATATATATATATATATTTTTTATCAGCTCTAAGGTCTTTTGTGCGGGACTTGGTGTGGAAATGATTTGCAGGTGGTTATTAATCAAATTAATGTGCTTATTGATAACAGACTGAATGCCTCGACGTAATGTTGTCGCTTCGCCTTTGTTGATGTTTGCCGCTTTAAGTGGAAGACCAGACCTCAGATCTCAGACTATAGACTTCAGACAGACGGGCTACACGCACTTTTTACAAGCTTTTAAAAACAGATTATCTTATCCCATCGGAGGAACGACTTGGAGAACAAGGCTGGAGAACACGGGGCCGCACTTAATAGAAAACCAATTCCAAAGTTACCAAATTTACATTCAAATCAAAACGAAAGCGCCGCCGCGGTGGAGGGGAAAGTGTAGAATAACCATTCCGAAAACATTGGTAATCATTCCGGGAGGGACTGAAATTGAGACATCAAATTGGTTAGGGATCTCAGGAAAAAACCACTTAAATCACCTGAGCGACAAGCGGAGATAACGAGAATTGAAATAAGAAACAAAAAAAAAAAACAAGAAACCACAAGCCGAAATGGCCCGAAAACAAAACAAGAGCCTCTTTCAATGCACCCATTTCCCCAATCGGAAGGCAGACTGATTTATTTAGAGAGACTAATTATGTGATGTCTGTTTCGGTATTAGATACTCGTACGATTTGAGGCGCACACACACAAAACCTGGCCCAAACAATGGCCAAAAACAAATGACTACAACAAACCCACCGTTGACAGCCAAAGTGCATCTTTAATTTCTGGTTGTTGTTGGCTGATGTGTGATGATGTGACCACGATACGCCACGGCCCAGTGAGCAGGGAGTATCTCAAGCTGAAGCCTCCGGATGGGACAGGGCACGCGATACTCGTTCGAAAGCCATTCGAAAGCGGCTAATAAATGCAGAAAGAGTCGTCTGACAGTCCCCCCTGGCAGACAGGTTGACAACTTAGTCAACCGAGAGACACACAAAGTATACAAGCAGAAGAAGTGGCTTAGATCAGGGTTTTAGGGCAACTGGGAAAATCGTTTACTACAGAGAAAACATCTTTGCTGGGCAATATGTACTCTTTTTTCTGGCATATTAATTTTTATAATACCGTCTCCCTCTGGAGCTGCATTCCGCCACGTTTCTGGGCGTAGATGCCTGTCCCCCAGGCCTCTGCCCATTACAAGCGGTTCAATAACTCGAAAACGTAAACAACTTAATTAGCAAACGGCCAGCAGCAAGAATGTGGAGGATTGGGGTGTGGGGCAGGCTAATTAATTTTGAACGCATGCCAAAACCAATCCTGGTTGCTGTCCACCCGCTGATTATTATGTGAGTCCCACACCGACGACTCCAGGCCCGCAGGACGGATGGATCGCTTGGTTGTCTGGTAGCACTGCCTCAAGATTTAGCTCCAGCAAAATTAATATATGTATATATATTTTTGAGGCTCACCTACGCGGTGAATCGGAGGGGTTTTTGGGGGTCCGAAGCGTTGGCGGTGCGTGCGTTTTTTGTCTAATTAATGGCGGCAATTTGTAAACGTCTCGAAATGCGCGAAAATGTATTTGCCAAATGAGCTGAGGCCTGGGCCAGCTTGGTAATAAGAAACTGGTATGGCCTGGAAGGGTAAGGCAGCAGTGCGCTTTTTAAGGAGTTGATTGATCAGAGGCCCAGGTACAAAAAAAGCAAAATTAAAACGCAGCAGCAGCTCCAGACGCTGTAGATGACGATGCGCTGCATGTTGATGAACAGTCGCTGGAGGATCGACCTGGATCGCCGATATCCGATCGTTTGCCACGTATTTTTTAACGAAATTGTTTGTCTGGCATACATAAGCAGCACGCGAGCGCCATAATCCATAATCCATAATAATGTCACCAAGTGTTGATCGTCGATCCTCGATCGTGGTTCGCGGATCGTCCATCGGTGATCTCGCCTAATAATGTTGTCGCGTCAGTTCAACGGCTTGTGACACATCGAAATATTAAATTGAACAGGCAATATAAGAGGCTAAAAAGAAATGCAAGGAATCGAAATGGAAACGGATGATTTATGAGGCAATGGCCGACAATGCCAATGAATAATTTTGAAGGTGATTTCGCGGTGTTGGGTTCGCTTGATCTCGCCGGGCCAGGCACTTCGGCGATTTATGACCCTCCATAATTGTCATAATTCTCTGTATGGCCAACAAGTAGCTACCGCCCGATACGGGGATTCTGCTCCAAAACTCCGGGACGAGAATCTGGAACACCACCAGCTGCGCTACCGTTTAAATTTGATAAGGGATCCCTACCGGGCACAGGGGACCCATCGACGCCACATGTGGCCGATTCCGTAGCGAATGGCCGCAACAAGATCGCAATTAATTCGCGCGGATAAATCTTCAAGTGCTAACTACATGACAACAACAAAGTAGTTACACTTCGCCGCAGTCCCAAGCTCCAATGCCAGAGCCCCACACAAAATCACGAATTTTCGGTGCCTCCTCTGATTGCATTCTGCGGCTGCTGGAGTCATCCGGCGATTCCCCCAAAAGAATCTCTACCCAAAGACTCCTTCGTTCGGTGTCTTCTGGTGGTGTTTGTTCGTTTAATTTCAATTTGTTGCCGCTGTTTAATTTATGACGGTTATTAGCAAAAGACGTGCGGCCAGCACATTCCTCATCATGGTGTTCGTTTGCCAGGCGGTTTCCTGTCTGCCCGACAGGATCCCTCGGCTTGGCTACTGAAACTCCATTTTCTTCACGCCTGCGCAACTTGCAACATGCAACTTCCAGACGACTCGCGGTGGCAATGTTTACTCGCCCCAGACAAATTTCATTGTAACCCGAGTAACTTGGTAGTGCCTGCTTTCGGATCTTGGCTTTGGCTGTGGCTTTCGGTAGTTGGTAGTTTGGTTTTGGTGGAGCACATGTAGTCGCCTTTGTTGTCTAGGTAATTGCGTTTATAGTTTGTCATGTTGGCTCTCTGGTGAGGCCACTTTAAGTTGGCTTTTTGTAGTTTCGGGCTTTGGTTTCTGTTACAGTTTCATTTGAAATTCTCCTGCTGGCGCTTGTTTTGGCTTATCAAGATTTTTCTGATTGATAGTTTTATAATTCTTATGGAGGGGATCTACACTTGAAATTAATAATGTAAAAAATCCAGTTTAGGAGTTTAGTTTAGTTTTTAAAGTTTCTTGAATAAAATGCAAAATAGAAAGATTTTAGTGATTATTTTTATGAGGGATCCAATTGCCAATGCCAGACCCATGGCTAATAAATTATTTAATTAGCTCACATTACCATTTTCGATCGCCCTGTCCAAGTGCGTGGCCGCACACCAAACTAGCGGATAAGATCGCCAACACGTCGCAACGTCCCATCGCTCATAGGAATCAGAGGGGGTGGAATGGGCTGCGGGTCCCCAGTTTCAAGGGTGTGACAAATTTTGGGCCATCCCGTTGGCGACTCCGCGCCCGGCAGCTCCCAGGAAAGCTGATCTCGGTGTGTGGCTGGCGAAGATCAACAAATGCGCTGTTTACCTGCAGGGACACGAACTCCGGTTCGAGTGTCTCCATCCGAGAATCCATTAAGTGGTTAATCATATGCGCAGAGCGGCTCCACCAGACCTTGGTGTCCTTTTTGGGTATCCTTTACGCCGCCAGGCTGATTCGTTGGTTGTATAACTGCCTAGCTAGTTGTCCGCCTGGCTGACACAATTAATATGCGTCCAGCGATCGTAATCAATTCTCGCCAGTCCGACTCATAGTCATCGTAGAACTCGAAACGCTGGCAGCCCAAACACGTGCGGGTCATTAGTCGCAGTCACGCATTTTGAGTATAGCCGGTGTCCGAGAGCTGTGAAGAGCCCAACCCCAGTACGGGGTCTCCACCGAACACCTCTACCTCTACTGTACCAGGCCACCAGGCCGCCACCTCAATGTTCCAGGGGCCACTCCATTTCTGCAGCATGTCCGTTTTGTTGATTTTAGTAGGAAATGATTTTGTACGCTTCGGTCAACTTGGCTCGTTTTTGTTTTCCCATTTTTGGCGCTCAGCTGCAAAATTTAACGAGTAAGTGGAACCAAAGACTGGGAACTCAGATCTTTGTTTCGTTCACTAAAATAGGTGCAAATGAACCATGGCAGCTGACATTTGGTTATCAATGACTACTGATTTTGAAACATGGGGGCGAAAAGGATGCTCTTTAGCATTTTTCTAAGGAGTTCCATTGTAGAGAGGACTTTCAATAGTTGACGTCAGGCTTAATATACCCTGATTATTAATGAGTCCGTGGTAATTCTATTTCCCACCAAAAGGAGGCACGTCTAAAATCACTAAAAGCCAACTAAATTGTCTGATTCCATGCCACAGGAAATCGAAAAATTACGTTGTCGTGTATGATTACATATGGCTAGGAGAGCAACGAAAGGATTTAGCCGATGGGAGCCGCATGGGTGGGGCTCCTTGGGCATTTTCACGATGGCAATATGCCAACAGGAGTGTGGCATGCAACATCAGCCAGCCTGAGCTTTTAACCTTTTTGGCCTCCAAGCGACCGATTTCTTGTAGTTTCGATTAATGGACACTAATGCACGCATTAGAGCAAGTTTCGGGCCGCAAAATCGCTGGCACGTGCGGGACAAATACCGACAAATTTGTTATGATGAATAAACAAACGGAGACACACAAAAAAAATATATTTATTACTAATATCTGACAACAATTTATGCGGCCATTAACAGCGGCAATACAACGTGTTTATTTCAACATTCTGCCAATCCATAAAAAGTATAAAAATATGTGGCCGAAAGGAAAAGAAGCAGATAAAAAACGACAAATAAAATAAATAAATATTAATATCTTGAAAATCAATCAAAATTCAAGGCATATCCGTAGCACCGGACCGCTCCGCTCCGCTCGGACGGGTGCAAAAATCACCCATAACCCATAAACTGTTCATAAATCCAAACACCCACGAAAAGTATTATTCACCCGGAGTGAGTGGCGAACAAAAGGCATTCAACAATAAGATTGCGAGTATTTGAGACGATCGTCTGGCTGTTTGGCTGTGTGGCCGGTGAATTCGTGTGGGTCTTCAGTGGGTCATGGTGGGTCTTCTAGGAAAGTGATAGTAATTGATCAGTAAATGTAATCAGTAAATGTAATCAGTAAATGTAATCAGTAAATGCCAAAGCTTCGGGTAAAGGGAAGTTGACTCGCTTCGAAAGTTTATATAACCCAAAATAATTTCTGAATATGTCGTTGTAAATAGCATGTTCCCGTTCAACATAGAAAATATGTAAATTTATTGCCTCCCATGTTGATATCTCCAACAATTGAAGAGGAAGTTTCCCAACCTCGTTCTGGCTGCCACGTAAATTTATGCCACTAATAAAAATGTTGAAAAAATAAATTAGCGAAATTCCGGAAATTGTAACAAATTAACATTAGCACAAATGTAATTAGTAACGCTGTGTTGGGCGGTGCTTTTTTATTCTAGTTTTATTTCTCCCCTGCAGGGGTGAAGTATTGTATATATTATATAGTAATTATACGATCATAACGACTTACAACTTTTGGTTAATTTGAAGAGATATATAAAAATTTAATTGCAATGGATCGAATATACATTGTTGCAGGTGGCAGGTATTTTACATTTTTTCAGACGTTCATGAATGTTGTATTTTCGGGAACCTTTTCACTTTCAAGTGGGTGTGTCTGCCGAAAGTGTTTAAACAGCTTTTCTCCACTGTTGATTTAATATCGTTTATTTGCTTAACTTTGTACACATTTTCGCTGACGAACTAGGAAGACGCCGAAACTGCTCTGTTGGACTCAGAAGGTGTTCCACAATAACTCATTAATAAACTCCGATGCTGGGCCGGGAACCATATGCCCCAACAGCTGTCTCGTTTTGGATTCCCTGATATCAGTTTGGGTATACGGAGGTTCAGGTGGAGCTCGTGAAGGTGGTGTTGGAGGGGTCCAGGAAAGCCATGCAGAACTTCCGCTCTAAGGGGGCTTTAGTCGAGGGCGGCGAGGCATAATTACATGACTTTCCTAGTTGCAAGCTCCATTTGAGCTTCCGTTCTGCAGCGAATGCGGTAAATTTACCAATCCCCCGCCCACTCTCTTGCCCCAAAAATGCATTATTAATTGCTATGGCTTTGATTTATCTTAGAAGCCGTCTGCAGACGACCTCAGTGACTGCCCCACGCAGCTATCGGTAAGGAGGTGGCTTGGGGCACCCCCTTTTTGCAACCCTTGGAGAATTTTCCATAACGCTCCACTCACAATGTTTAATTGTGGAAATGAGAAATATGCGGAAGCGTTGACGATTCCGCTCCAGCGTCTGCTGCACTTGTCGCATCACTTGATGCGCCCAGCCCCAGTTTCAGTTCCAGTTTCAGTCCCTGTCCGGGTCCGTGTCCGTGTCCACATGCACATGCCCCACCCTGCGGTGCCCCTCATCCTCCGGCAGTGCTGAGGCACCCTCGTTAGATGGCATGTCAGCGGCATTGTGAGCCCCAAGTCTACACTGGAAAGCTGTTGAATTGTAAGGCATAAGACAGGATATCATCAAATAATAAAGAAGTACCTTCACTACGAATACTTCATATTTTGAAGCTATTTAAAGTAGTTAAAACGATAATACAATTTTACCGCCTATTTCCCTTATAATCATAGTTTATGAACAATATGTATTTTTCAGTGTAACCATCAGCATCTGTAGCCGAAGCCGTGGCTGTCTGTTCCACTCCCACATGACCAGTCTAGGCACTTGCCGCACTCCTCCGCCTCCTCGTCCGCCTCCGTTGCCATCTCCTCCCCCGTCAACTAAATGACACAAAAATATGGGCTTAACCGGAAACGGATGTATTATCTGCGCTAACTGCGCTGCCACACACAACAGTCAGTCAGTCAGAGTCAGTCCGGGTTGGGCTCAAACTCGAGTTCTAGCTTGGATTCGGGCCTGGGTCTGGGTTTGTTTTTGGGCTGGGTTCGGGTTCGGACCCGGGCCCAGGCTCGGGCTCGGGTCGTGGAACTAATAGAATATTATAAATCGTAGAACGAGGCAACCTGTCTTCTCCACTGACCCACGGATGACGGTGGCCGCCCCCTCCCAGGTCCCACCATTTCCTCTAAATCTCCGGGCCGCTGTCGTTCGTTCCGCTTCTGTAAGCTTTTTGGCTTGTGCTTTTTGCGGCTCCCGAACATTTCATGTTGGCATGCAAAATTCCGAGTAGGGTTACGCCGGGAAACCGTTGGAGTGGGCCCGAAGGTGAACTGCCGTTAGCTGGACTGTTGCAAGTGGCGGGGGCTGGGGAGTCCCGGCCTGGTCCACTGCGTTTGCTCGCATGTTGTTGTCAACGCTTTCACTTTCCTCCCGACCTCTTTGGCCCTTTCATTGTCTTTGGCTAAAAACAGAACTCATTTCTAGGAGTACTTTGACCTTTAGTGCTTATAATTTGAATTTCGATATCTTACTTTGACTTAAAAATAACTAAGAGGATCAATAATCCAATCAAGACCCATCACGGGATCTAGAAAAAGTTAACTATTTTATTGGAAACTCAAGGGTTACACCGTAAGCCGCTAGGGTATCTATTGCAGCTGCCAAATAAATGATGTCCTCCCTGTCTGGCATTTGCATGTCTTGAGAGGGGATCAAGGATTCAAGGATAAGCACAGCCAGCTGATTGAGATTGAGTCATTGAGGCCGAACAATACCGTCCAAGCCGTCAAGCATCAGCCATCAAGCATTTACCATCTACTATCCACCGTCACCCGACTGTGAAAGTGATCCTGATCGAGGCCGCAGATGCGGCGGTAAACAACACATTTTGGTGAATCCTTTTTAGTCCTTACTTGCATCCTTTGCGTGTCATTCAAGCGATCAGCAAAATAACAACAAACAATGTAAGGAGCGGGGAAAGGAGTAAGCTGCCAGCGTCCTTTGTAGCTGTTTTGTTAGCTTCGATCGCAGCTACTTAGCATTTTCCATTATGGCTTTGTTCTCTACGTTGATTTCTGCATGCCTCGGTACATTTTTGGGCATTCTTTTTCCCTTTTCCATTTCGAATTCTCAAATATCTGGCATACTCAGAATTGCCTTTTCTTGCGAATATTTTAATCATAAAATAAAAATATAGATAGGGGCTAGATCAGTGTCTTGAAGTCAAAATACTTTTATAAATAATGTTTTATTCTTTGGCTTAGTAAAAATCCAAGCTATCTTTCTGGGTACAATTTTAATTTTGAATATGTTAAATATTCAGATGTAATAATAAAAATATAAAGAAAAAAGAGTACTTAGACTCGGCTTTAAATGTCAAAATTTTTATTTTTCAAAGATTCCCCAAATTCGGAGGAGAATGTACAAGGACTGTCCAGGAAACAATTTTGGGGTCTAATCTTTATCCCTGATCCCCGCTGCCACAGTCGAAGATGCAGCCAGATATCCGAAATCAGATTCAGTTACGGGTCCATGCTATCCATATGGCTGAAATAGAGACAGGCCCAGAGTCGACAGCGACTCACACTCCCGAGGAGCTTTTTATAAAGCGTGTTTATATGGCAACCAGTTTTTATGTATTTGTCGCTTCTCTGGAGATTTTGATTATCTCGCAGCTTCTTAATCAGGAAGCCTCAATGATGATGATTGGTTTTATATGCGCCTTGATAAGCGTTGGGCCCATTACCCTTCTCACCATGGCGCCCAAACTGCGGAGGTTGCTCTGGGTCAGCTGGACCCTGTCTTGCGTTTTCGTGGAATTGTCAACCCTGAGCGTCATACTGGCACTCCTGAACCGATTCATAGGCAATGCCAGTATTGGCCTGGTAGGCGCCGGAGTATTGCTGGCCGGTCTATGTGTAATGGGCGCCCGGATGTCCCAGAATATGCTTCCCGGCGAAATAACCATATTCGTGGCAGTCGTCCTCTTCGGCTTGGCCACCATTGCGATATTGGGCTTGTACCATAGGATGCACAAGGAGGTTTACCACCGGATCTTCTTTATTTGCTTAGCCTGCTTACAAATTGTCCTCTGCCTCTACCATGCCCAGCTAATACACGGAAGGCGATTCAAGCTTGCAACCAACGACTACGTATTTGCAGCCACTATCCTGTATCTACAGTTTCTTGTGTTCTTTGTGGACTTCTATTTCTGCTTCTGGGCAGAAGAACGTCGAAAGATTATCGATGAACAGGCGGAACATTAAGGAGAGATATTTTCTATGTTTCTACATCCGGAATCGCACCAATTTATCAAATTCATTTACAAAAAAGATCACTAAGTTTGTGTATGAATAGGGACCCCCATGGTTTTGTGCGAATGGTTGTGATTCCAATTCAAATTAAAATGTATCTCGGCTCTGCCGAGAGTCAATTGTCAGGGCTTTCGCCTGCCCGAGTCTAGACTAACGATGGACAATATTTACCACCAGGACAATGTCCGGACCGTGGTCACAGAGGTGGACGAGATGACCCAGTTCATCCGCGGCATCTACTACCTCGCCGCGCCGTTAATCTGCGTAACGGTATTCGTGTGGATCATGCTCCCGGTAATCGATGACGACGTATACCGTTTCATACCCGTTCCCTTCTACGTGCCATTGATCATAGTTTTTCTAACGATGGTGGTTCTGCACTGCAATCCCCAGACTGCCGTATGCTCTCCCTGCAAGTGGATCCTGGTAGGTCTGGTCGTTGGCATGACCATGCTTGGTGGCGCCCAATCTATTTCTGGCCTGGGAACGCTGGCCTTGGTCCTGATCATCGTCGGCGTAACTTTGATCATTATCATTCTCAACTTTTCAGGGGCGATGTGCCCGCAGGAGTTCCTGCCTGGCGGCGTTTTCTCAACACTGTTAATGATCTTCCTGCTGCTGCTCCTTATTGCCGTGGGGATTGCCCAGTTGATCACCAGCAGTCAGAAGGTCCTGGACGCCTTCGTTAGCATCGCCTTCATAATGCTGATCATCGCGATTCCCATCCAAGCACAGTTCAATCATGGCCGGCTTGACGTCGTCGAAGTGGTACCTAAGCAGCACCTCGTTGTCTGCGCCCTGACCGTCTACCTGCACACCATTATGTTCTTCTGCTGCATGTGCTACTTTGTCAAGATAGATGCCATATTCACCTCTACGGCTCCAACAACCGCTTCGGATCTTTACTAGACTAAAGGTTCAAGATCTATTCTTTGTTTTACCCAAGTGGCTCTAATAGATGAAGGGTTAGGTAAGCCTCGAAGCACAGAATTTGGGGCTTCGCTAACAAAGGATATCATAATCCTAACTCAGTCCTTAAGCCACTGGAATGTGGACATATGGACTCTACGAAAATTCTGTTAGTGTGAGCTTTTTTAATCAGATTGGTTTTTGGGTCTCGTACCAAATTTGTAATAGCAAATGAAAATAGAAAAGTTAAATAATCTGTTAAAAACATATTCTTAAATTTGACACATTCTACAGAAGTTTGTAAGGAGCAACTTGGTAGAATATTATAAAGAATGTATATAAATAACATAGAATGCTGCTATTTTAAATTTATTTTATTACAAAACACAAATCATTTCAAATTTCTTTAAGTCCCATGATTAAATTAAAAAGTTTTATAGTTGCCCTATCCAAAGAGGACTGAGTGCGGAGTCCCTGGCCGAACATGGAAAATCCAGTTCGTCAACTTCAGAACCAGGAAGGAGAGGTGGATCCGAAAAAACGGCGTTTCTTTATTCTAATGGTTTACATTACTTCAGGCATTTTTTACCTGATATCTGTGATTCCGTGGATAGTTCTAGCAGGTGTCGGAGTAGATGTTCCGACTGAAGTCCCTATTCCAATTTGGGTGTGGTTGATGCTCGCCATAACCCTCAATATCGTGCTGTGGTATATTTCGAACAAACCCTCTTTAATATGCCTCTCCTGGGGCTTGCTGATCTTGAAAGTGATCATCATCACCATCGGCGGCAGCTATTTCATGCACCTCTACAAAATATGGGTCATCATAATTATGGTGTTGGTACCCCCCATCTTCATCGCCTTGCTGCACCTGACCGGGATCATGGTTCCCGAAATTCTGGTTCCGCACATCCTCATTATCTGCTTTGTGGTTCTTTTGGCCGTGACTATGCTAATTGTTCTCCCGATTTTAAACTTCATCTTTGAAAGCTTAGGCTACGGGCTGGCCTTTGCGATCGTTCTTCTACTCTTATCCATCTTTTTGTGCCCGATCAGTGCCATGTACATCTGGGGCCGAATGGGTTACACTCCCTATAAAAAGATGCCATATTGCGCAATGGCAGTTTATACTTGTTATATAGTAATGGCTGTTTGCATTTTACTATTCACAACTATCGATAAAATGTATAAAATGGAGAGAAGAAAAAGAAAAACAGATACAACAGAGAATCCAGATAATTAATGAATATCAGCTTTTGTAATAAAAAGTCTTTACATTTTTAATGCCAAATGATATACGAAAATAAACATATTTTAAAAAAATAAATTCTTACAGATTTTGTATTAATTAAAGGTTAATTATTTTCCATTAGCTGTATTTTTTCTATATAAAATTGGCTATAATTTCAGAAACCAAAGTAATATGAAATGTTTAAACATTATTTAAACTATCGACTTTTAGTGTCAGTTGGATTCTGCTTTGAAATTTTTGTCTTAAAAATCCGTCAAGTCATATGCCTATAATATCGAGTGATCAAGTTTCCGAGGATAATGTTCGACCGTTCCATGTTGAAACGATTTCGATTACACAATCCATTGACAGTTATACCACGATAGCTTTCGTTCGGAGCGTTTACGCCGACGTAGCGATTTTGAGCTCCTTAGCGATTATCCCAATGCTGATTGTCTCGGCATTCCAGGCTAAATTCTCGACTTTTCTTCCGGTTCCGGCGTTCCTATGGCTGATCGTCGCCTTCGCCGTCCTGATCCTGCTGAACTGCTCCTCCAGACTCCGCTATACGATGCCCTACAATTGGTTTCTGGCCATCGTCACGGTAGAGAGTGTGACTCTCTTTAACCTGTACTTTCTGTTTCTCATGAACTTTTATGTGCTGATGGGGTGCGAAGTGTTGGCGGCTCTGATCATATTCCTGTTCATCTACTGGGGTGCCAAGGCGCCGACGAGGTGCACGCCCAACGGCATCGTTGCCACCATAATTGTCACAACGAGCATGATGAGCATGATCCTGTGGCTGGCCCTGTCCCTCCTGTTGGCAGACCTCTATATTCTGGGCTTCGTCTTTACGCTAGTCATCCTGGTGGGCACGGTGACGATTCTGCACTCAATGTTCATCCACGGCCGAATGGACTATTTCCCGATGGGCGATGAGGTTGGCTGCGCCCTCAGAATATTCCTCTGCAGTTGGGTCGTGCATTGCTGCATTCTAGTCGCTTATGTAGCCATTAGACGGGACATAGATACGAAAGCACAAGCTCAACAGGTCCTGTTTATTTACTGAGCAATTACTGAGCGATGCGAAGACAGTTTTGTATACGCCATTTATAGAAGAAGTTTGTAGATAGCAGATTTATACAACTACAATAATGCAACTATAAAAAATAAACTTAATAACACAGAAAGCTACTATTTTAAATTTATTTTGCTCGAAACACGATACTTTTTAAATTGCTTGGAGTTCTATGCCAAGAAAGGGAAAATGCTGAAATCATAACAAGTAAGCATAAATATTAGCGTGCCATATATTGCATCCATAAACAGGATTAAAAAAACCTATCTTAAAAAAAAGCTGGAGCTACCAAAGACTAGTAGACTGAGTCCGGATCCTTGTCTCCAACATGGAAAACCAAATTTTACCTCTGCAGATAAACCGTTCCCCTTGGGGGGTTCGTCGTGACCAACAGCAGCAGCAGCCACAACAGCAGCAGCCGGGAGAGGTTCAGGTCATCATCATCGATGATGACGAACTGCGAAGGTTCATTGTAAAGATTTACTT
Organism: Drosophila vallismaia; assembly: GCA_035047325.1. NCBI lineage: Eukaryota > Metazoa > Arthropoda > Insecta > Diptera > Drosophilidae > Drosophila > Drosophila vallismaia. The sequence goes on along the minus strand of JAWNPU010000090.1, from coordinate 17,381,651 downwards.
TCTTGCCTTCTTGCTGTGCATGTGTTCCGCGATCCCGTGGATAGTCCTATCAAGTCTCAAAATAGATGTATACGAATCGGTAGGTGTCCCGCCTTGGGTGTGGGTGCTGATCGCCATGATTATCCTGACCGCGCTCAGTTGCATTGCGCAGAACTCCTCCACTACGCCCCTCTGCTGGTGCTTGGTGCTCGCCGCTGCGTTCTTCATCACCTTTTTCGGCGCCTACTACATGCATTATACGAGTGCTGAGATTATCATAACTTGCATGGCTGTGACCCTTCTCTTGCTGGCCGTACTGCATTTGTACGGGGCCAAAGCCCCTGAAGTCCTGCTCCCCAACATCTTTTGTATCTGCTGCGTGCTCCTGTTCGGCATGATCACCATGATGACTCTGCTAGTCCTGATGCTGGTCACCGGCAACATTGTGTATCAGCTGGCCTTCGGCATTGTATTCCTAATACTGGTGATCAGCTTGTCCCCGATCCAGGCCATGTACATCTGCGGACGACTGCACCACGTACCCATCGGAGAATCGGCGGGCTGCGCCAACGGAATTTACATTCACTTCGTATTTGGCACCTCTTGCATAATGTTATTCGCGGAGTACTATAAGGCAGTGTACGAATGAAATCCCAATTAGCCACAGCTTCCGCTGGACATTTTCTTTTTTGTAATTAATGATTTGTTTTCCCGTGAGAATAATATTATTTAAGACATATGTTCAAACAAAATTGTAAATACAGGCTATACTTTAAAATTACAATAGTGACATGTTCTGCTTTTCTTGTCTTAAAAAAATACTTTTTTAAGTTTAAAAAAAAATACTGATTACTAATGTTTGCATTCCGCGCTGGAACCAGCCGTTCCAGCGAGCCGGATGTATTCGGGGTTCCTCCGGACCAGACCATTAGTCATGCCAGTCGTGTCTACGGGCTCAGTGTCGTCCTGGCGATGGTGGCCTTATCCCAGTGGCTGATCCTGGGCTGGTGCAAAGTCGACGTGGATAGCGCCTCTGAGAACCGCTATGGCTGGTGGCTGGTAGGCACCTTTTTCGCCGTCGTAATCCTGGCCTGGACCAAAGTGGGGCGAAAGGAGCCCTTCAACTACATCATTATTGCCTGCATTGTTGAGAGCTCCACTGTCTACATTGCCATGGAACAGACCAACAGCTCCAACGGCTTGGTCAACTTCTATGCCGGCGTAGTGGTGGTCGCCCTCATGCTCGCTTCGATTTTCTGGGGCGCCTACTTTCCCATGTTCATAGTGCCGGGTGACCTGGTGCTCAGTCTCCTTGTCGCCATAGCCAATATAATGATGATCCTGTTCTTCATCAACGCCTTTCTCATCCACTACGATGGAATATATAGGGCGGTAAAGAACACATTTGCCATCGTCGCTGTCTGCATGGTGATGTACACGGCCACCATCATCCACGATCGGCAGTTCGATGTGCCTAAGAACGAGTATTTGTTTCTCAGTGTCCTGCAGTTCTTTTCCTACATGATCCTGCACGAGCGCATCCTGACCCTGGCCAGTGAAAACAGTCAGAGCACCATAGAATGCAATACATTGTAACAAAAAATAAATATATGTACCGAACAAAAAACAAAACCTTTCTAAAGCAATGTCTGGAAAATTCAGTCTTTATTTTGTAGGAAATATTCCAGCTATTGTTCCCGGAGTCGAACAGAATTTCGAGGCATGCGCCAGTCCCCGACAAAGGCGGAAGAGTCTGAAAATTCAATAAATAAACCTTTTAAATATAAAGAAAGCATGTTTTAATAAAATTGAGGCGCGTGCGGTGGAGCTTTTATTCGAATAGCAGCTGATCAGAGTGCAGTTCAAAAAGTAGGTAAACTAAATGCAGATCCCAAACCAGATTCATAATTATAGGTAATATCGTAATAATTCAAATCTCTTGAAAGTGAACTGTGCAAGCAGAGCTCCTTGAATTTTTAAATTTAATAAGGAAGTCGGCTTGGGTGAGATCTTAGACATCCCCGCATCGATTTAAACTGGATTAAGTGGAGGAAAAAAGTAACTATAATATGAAATTTACATAAGGTATATTTTACCCCACTTCGCCCATTTGATAAGCTGCCGTAACCGAAGAAGTGCCTCTGAAAACAGGATTAATCTGGCAAAGGACCGGACTGTCCAAGACCAAACAAAGCGGCAGCTGTGTGAGACAAAGGATCGCGAGTCCTTGCAACAAAACGATATCCACTTAAGGTCCAAGCGAGGCGAAAGGAAACCCGTTATGAGTCACACAAATCTCAGACTACGCGACGAGGCGCGAGGGTTTATCTGTCGCTATCTTCCAGGAGTAGCTGCCCATCACCCCAACCCCTCGAAACAGATCCTTTCGGAACCCTTTTTTTGAAGGCGTCGCGGTCAGTCGCGAAAACAATCAGCGGCCGAAAATGTTTATTATGAGGATAAGAGATGATGATGACGGTGATAAAGAGGAGATCATTAATGCACTTGAAAAAATACTGTTTAATAAAGTAGCAAGGGTTTTTATTTATCTAAAATACATATCTAATAAATTCAAACAAGACACAATAAAAGTGAATGATATTGAATGATTTTATCTCGTTTTCTTTTGAGTTTTTCTCCAAGTGTAGAAACTCGATCGCGTTGCAGCAGCTTTCGATTAAAGCATCTGGACCCAAGCTGCGCCGAACTGACCTAAGGAAGGAAAGCAACCTTTCGGGAAAATCTTGCACGAAAATCGTGGGAAATTTTCCCAAAAGCGCATATCGAATGCAATTAAACGTTCGCGATGTCTCGCGGTGGTTACTTTGCCACCCGAAACCCAATACCCGATTTCCAGGGGGTTGGTTAATGCGCGCGGAAAACTTGCGCGTTTTCCCCGAAACTCTCATTTTCACCCTCAAAAACCAATGTGAAAGTTGTTGGTGGTTGGGGGGAAAAGGAATAATTCCGCTTGTTGCGTGGTCAGCATGTGATTTACCTTTCCGGTGACAAAACGCGGAAGTATTGTAAATCGGAAGGCCGGCAGTCAGAAGCAGGAGGGTGGCGCTCGACTTTAACGCCCAACTTCTGCTAACGACTTTGGTAGGAGGCGGTGGGTTTCGTGGACTAACGTGGGAAACTCGGACTTCAACCTCAACTGGTAGCTGGCAATTGAAGGCATTCGCGTAATTAAATGCAACGAAATGTGGCAGCAGCAGTTTGATTTCTCCCCAGATAACTGAGCTGAAGGTGGTGGAATTTCATGTAATCATTTCCATCTGTTGGTGGTTTTAATGGCTAAAATAAATAAATATTGTAACTTGGTCTTTTTTTCATTATAAGTTATTTTTACATAAAATTATATCTTTTCATTAACTTTATGATTAGAAATTGCCAAATCATTAGTCATAGTTTAGGACTACATCCCACTGAATGGTCTTGAAATTTTCGGAGGGTTCTACGAAATTAAGAGGGGAGTTCCCTTCTACCATTCTCAAGGCATCATCAGCATGTCTTCAGTACCAACTTTGGACTCTGGTCCAATGGGTTCCGCGACTTAATGCGAAATAATTACAACTTGTTCGCACATCATTCAGCACAAGCTGAAAAAAAATTATCTGTCAGCTCGTCGTCCCCTTCATTTGTTTGCCAATGACGAATGTGACCCGTCGATGATGACGACGACGATGTTGATGGTGGATGATGATGATGGTGGAAACTTCAAAACGACACTTGCCTTATTTGCTTTTTTTGCAAAAATAAAAAATGAAAAAAAATAAAAGCTGTTGTGGGCGCGTCGGTAAAATTTCAAAGTCGGCATCATTAACACCAATGCGCCATTTTGGTATTTCGATGTCGATGAGTTGTTGAGTGTTGATGGTGATTGATGTAACTTTTGAGCCAGGCAGCACTTGGAACTCGATCTCGAGTGAGTGTACCAAATTGGTAGCTTGCTGGCAGCCCATCGACCCTCCATTCCCGCGCCCATCCCCTTCCTCCCTGGCCCAGGGCATGTGTATTTGTTGTTTTAGCCCGTAGTCTCAAGCTGCCTTCCTCCGGTCTATGCTAATTTGTTATTTTAAGCATGTTTGTTTGCCGACCCCTTCCTTCCGAGCCAGCCAGTCCTCTAGCCCTGTAGCCCTCCAGCCCGGAGTCTCGCCCGATTCGTATGAAAATATTGACAAATGCGATAGGCCGAGGGAAATCGAGCCAGAAGGCGGGAGACTAAAGACGGCAATGGGAATCGAATACCATTCGTGTCTGCACCTGAGGCGGAATATAATCTGCAACGAATACAAAACAAGTAAACCAATTAAACCAAAAGATACAACTGAATTCTTAATGCATTGCCCAGAGCTACGTTGCCGAAATAAATTTGAATCTAACATCAAAAAATGTGTCTTTGTCCTTGGAAAAAATCGAGGTGGACTTTTTCTCGAGTCCTGGACTAAATGAATTAAAAAAATAAGGAGAGATAAGTGTTCAAGTTAACCGGCATAGAATTATTTTTTGTTCGAAATAATAAGGAACGAAAAAATCCAGTTTAAGGACTCCAAAAATTAATTGGCAAATAATTGTGAGTATTCAAAAAGAATAGGGTTACTACATGTTCACCTAAGACTTTTTGTAAACCTTGTACACTTTTGCCAGATCCTCAATAACCTTATTAACTCACTTTCAAAGTCAGCCTGGGAGCAGTCTGGTCACTAGCTGTCCGGGCGGTCCTGTTCCATCGGGGAAGAAGGATAACAAGTTCTAACCCCAAATAAACCATAACTCAACGCAGTAATTATGAGTTCGAGACAATGGTAGTCCTTTGGCCCGATTGACTTCGTTACTCCGCTCGGCCCAAAACCAGACTCGAAATATTCAATTACCGCAAATTTGTCGGCAGAGCATAAATGCAATAATTAAGAATCAAGTTGCCAACAAAGTGGACTAGACCAGATCAGACCGTCGTAAGCCGACCCTCTTCGTCTCGGGGTTCTCGGGGCGGAGTGGTGACTTCGAATTCGACTGCATTCGCAGAACTTCCGTCGAAAGTCATGTAACTTATTTCTTGTTACGCTTGAGAAATTTTCACAGTTGACATTGAGACCGGGCCCCGGCAGTAACTGAAAACTCGAAAACTAACCCAAATAGGTTTCGGAAGCTGCGGTCGACCGAACCTCCGACTGCCAGACCCTGAACGCTGTCGAAGGGGAGGTACCGCAGGGGTTTGTGGCAAGGGGCCAGGGGCGGAAAAGGGACCCTGCCAAACAGTAACTTCTTTTCTTGGCTTTGTTTTAGTGGTGGACGCATTTAAATGTGTTTCCAATTTGTTTGTTCCGTCCTACCGTCCCATATCCTTATCATATACCGCCTGGAGTGGCAGTGGCACTCGTGAGAGAATTTCCAGCACCGCAAACCTCGGACGGACCGCTCGAATGACTGCACTTCCCTCCCCACAATCGGCCAGGCAACGGCGACATCCTCTTTAAGGCAAATGTGACACCGCCTCGTCGGGCATTCGGTTTTTGTGGATTTTAATTATGGGTGACAATGGCGGAATTGATTTTCGATATTTGATCATTCGCTGCGGTTAGTTAACGCTCTTTAGCGTTGAAAACGCGACAACAGCCAGGTTCAGTGGGGTGACTGCTTGCCATATGGAATTACAATGAACCAGGTTCAAGAGAACTTCGGGACATTGGCGATCAACCCTTAATTTACGCATTAAAAAGATATCATCGTTGCTTAAATTGCTTTCCCTAACAAGTTATAAAGTCTGTAACTTTTGTAGAAGATTAAAATAATACAGGAGAGTTTCTAAAGAATAAAACAATCGTTCAATGTCGCAAAATCAAACAAAATAACTTTTTTTTTATTGTATACATTATATTGGAAAGCGTCAATGGAAGAAATGTAGACATCAATTTATGTCCTGGAATGTAATCTGCATTTAGCGCCCCCCAATCCATCATCCAACGAATTCCTTCCACATGGAAAGAGTCCATCCCCCGACAGCTTAGTGCAATTCGTAGAAATGTGTATAGACGTCGTCCTGTCTAAGAACTTCCACTTGGCCAAACGCTCAAGAAAGGTAACCGAACAATTTTCCTGGTCCGGCCCCCTATAGATCCAAGCACTCTACCTGTTTACGGAGACCGTGAAACGCCTAAAACTAATTGAGACCGCCCTCATTGAATAATTTCAGAAGATTTTTTTCTCCTCTTTTTACTTTTCCAAGCTGGGATTTATTTTCCGTAGACGAAAAGGTGCCACCAGCGAGGCACCGAGGAGGGACACCGAGGAAACTGTGGGTAATGATGATGTATGAGTAATTTAAATGATTAATGGCCTGCGCTTGATGCCAGGTTTCCGGTCACCGTCGGGCCCTTGCTAAAAGGACATGCCCACAAAAAGATTTAAAATATAATTAAAATAATTTTTATGTTAGCTTAAAAAAATTTTTAAAAGGTGAACTCGATGCATAGGTCATAAGAATGCAAAACGAAAACAATCTTTTTAAAGCTACGTTTCGGTATCGGAGACTTGAAATCTATGCCAACGGAGTTATAGCTCCCGAGAGTGCTGTGGATTCGCGGTGTCCGGGTTGCATAATCATTATGAACTATCTGACCGCGAGTCAGGTCCAATAAGGCGGCATATCCTTTTTGGACTGTGGCCATAATCAGCACACAATCAGGACCATGGACGGCCGGACGGGCGGATGGTAAAAATTAACTTTTTTAATGAATTGCCTGCCAGGGATGGGGCTATGGGGAGGAAATGGGAGCTGGGCCGCCCTATAGACAGTTGCAACGCAATGTAACGTGACGCCAAACGCATTATGTCATATCGCTGATTGAACCAGCGAACCGCACCGAACCAAACCGAGCCGAGCTGAACTGAACTGAACTGAACCGGCGAAATTGTGGGTCTAGAACAAAAGATCTGGCCTGGCCGAAGGCTCTCGCCTGGCCGGAGAGACATTTCAGTGGCCATTAAAATTGTATATTTTAATTTGATTTTCCTCTGCTCGTTCCATTGGCAATAATAATCATGTAAGGCCACGCCAACCTCCGTCGCCTTCGAGTGCTAAGCGGATGAAAATGGCAAGGGCGGTGAAAATTACTGACAAGCTGCTTATAAGGCTATTATATGTATCGGGCCTAAGCCGTGATTGCAGAATCTCAGCGACCCCTTTTCCATATCCTTTTCCTTTTTCTTGGAGGAGCAATTGACAAAAGACAAATCCCCGTTTGACGCTTTTGATGCATCAGCAGCGGCTGCAACGCCTGCATCTTTCACAGCAATTGTATCTGAAGAGTGTCTTTGTGTTTTTGGATATCTGTATCTGCGACTCGGCTCATTCCCATCGGACATGTGCGGATTTATTATTTCCTCCTTTTTTCGTTTACTTTCGCGCAATGAATACGCGGCTTATTCGATTATTGTATGTCGAAGAAGTCTGCTTTCATTTCCTTTTCAGCGACGATGATTGAACGCAAGCTATCTTTCATGACTTAGGCGTTGTCTCTCTGGGACCCAATCGCTTGCCACAAAAGCAGGTCACACAAGGAATCGACGCGACTGCCAGCGGATTATCCTTCTACCCCACCTTTCCGCTGATCGGGTGAGGATAATTGTCAAGGTTCATGGCGGCCTCACCCGATGATTACTAAACCTCTCGTCACATTTTCAATTTCATATTTCATATTGCTTTTTTTAATTAAACCACTTTTTGTGGCTTCCAGCAAAGGGGCTTATTGAAGCCATTTTATTTACCGTGCCTGGATTTGGATTCATTTTTTTGAAAGATACTCCCTCAAGGTAGCTCTGGGAATTAGACACATCATTGAAATAGTGTCAGGTTTATGTCAGGTTCTTCACTTGTATGTACTCTCATTTGGCGAACACTAGTCATTAGCCCGTCACAGTGGGCTTAAAACATCTGGTATGCGGTACTGTATCAACATCGTCTTAGCTATTTGCTTTTAATTTTGAAAAAGTCATCAAGCCAATGTCAGAGCCTACTCTTTCTTAGTATTCTTTTAAAATAAACTATATTTTAAGAATAACGCAGTAGTTTTGCACGCAGCACATTTCCGGCGTCCAACAAAATGGCATCCAAACGGACAAAATGGCGGTGGCTGCTGCCATGGGTGCGCTGACCCCAACACTTATACACACACACATTAGCACACAGTGTGTACTAATTTTTTCTGGACAGAGTAAACAATATTTTGAGCGTTAAAACCGACAAGCCAATAAACAAAGTCACAGGCAGCAGTCCCACCAGCAAATGTGTGTTGTAATAAATTATGTTTGCTCAAAATTTATGCCTATATGTGCACATACCGACTGGTATGGCTTGTGTGTGAGTGTTCCCTGGTCCAATATTAATACCTACATAATTAATGAGCGTCCGCTGCGGCCTTGCGCACAAAATGCATATGCCAGAGCCACCGACAGACTTCCCATTCGGTCCAATACCAAATGCAGTCTACCACCCGCCACCCCAAGTGCATGTGCTTGTGTTTGTTTATGCATTTTGTGGCTGACAGCATCTGTCATTTGCCATTGGGGACGCTGTTTTCAGGTCTGGAAATGTCAACCATTCTGGCGGTTTAAGTCAATATCAATCCCCGCCAGTTGCCAACCAACAGCTCATCCCTTTTCCCAGTCTGTGTTCCCTGTTCGAGGCCCAGTTCTGGAGTGTCCGTGAGTAATTGCAAAAATCCTCCAAAAGTCATGAAAATAAAATAGGATAGTGGTTGATTGATGGCATCGTTCCTTCTAATTGTACAATAATTAATATTTAAAGCAATTTAAACAAAGATCCTGCTCCATAAGTATTTAAATACAATAGTTTAGCTTTTCATTAAATCAGCTACCACTTGAGATTTAACTTTTAGAAGAAATTAAGGAAATTCAATAGCCTGGGAAAGAAAGAAAATAGAAAATATTCGCACACATAGTCTCGTAGAAGTTTCCCACACCAGGTGGGTCCCGGGATTCCAGGATACTCAGCACGATCACAAACCCCACCGCTCCGGGGGTAAACAGTTTCTGGCGAAACCAAACGGAGAATCGTAAAATCTTTCACACCTCTGGCTCGGCTGGAAGTCGGAGACCAGGACGACAAAAGTCGGCTGATTAATCGGTATATATCGATCAGGCCCGAGGCAGTTTAGCAGACAGCCTGGCGTTAATGTTCCGCTCTCGGTATTTTCCAGGCTAGGAGGCTCTCGGCTCTTGGGTTGCCTGCTGCTTCTGCTCCGAAATCCCCGAAATCCTGCACCTGTGCGCGTCCTGTGACGTTTCAGGTGTGCACATTAGTCACACACAGTCAAACACAGAAAAAGATGGTGGGTGCGGGGAAAAAGATAAAGCCAGGCAAGGACAACGGCGAGGACGAGAACTAGAGCGAAAATGAGAATGAGGACGAGGACCTTAACGAGCCAGGCAGTTAGTTGCTTTCGCCATCGATGATGCAGCACTTTGCATGGTAATCTCAGTTAGCCCTCCGCTTGGAGTGGGGGGAATTCTTTTCGGGTGTCCCGGTTCCGGAACCCCCTATGCCCCGCCCTGACTATAGACCAGCCCCCACCCCCAGCCCATCGCTATCCCAACGGTGTGCATATGACAAATGTTTTTCAATGCCAGAAATTTTCACAGTCATGGTCATTTAAAGCGGGCCCCTTCATAATGCATCCGCGGGGTCTGGCCACGAATTGTGCCAAATCATTTGGCCAAAATAAATTAAATATGATTTCGGTTTGTCAGCCGGACGAAAGCTGATTTATGGGCCATCAGACGCTCGGCCATTCTGTCATAAATTGCTAAGGACGAGCCACTACCACATATTGCCTAATAATATTTAGTATACGTTTTAGGATATGTAAATATGGTACTCAGCTAGCCGAGGTAATGCCATTAGTTTTGAGGTAAAAAAAAAAGTATAGCTTACGCAAACACCAATACATTTTAACTATCTCATTATGTTGATTAAGAGACAATTATTAATAAAAATAGTAAATATTTTGCATTTGGAAAGCAAATCGGGCTTAAATACTGATAAATTAATTGCGACACACATCAGTGAAATATTAAATTCAATTACAATGTCTACCTACACTTCATTAAGGAAAGATTAAAATTTGAACAAAAATAAAACAAGAAATGCTACATTGAACTGAACTTAATGCCCATGAACAATAAAACGCTGCAGGTGTGTCGGTGTTTGGCGCGGGAGCTTTCGTGTATTGAAATTTACGATCAATTTTTAATATATTTTATGTGAATTTTTAATTTGTCGCTTGTGCCGGAGAACCTCACACCAACGAATTAGGATTATGCATAAACGCTTCGTTTTATTTTTCATTTGGCAGCTACGCTTGTTGTATGGGTACATTATTAATATTTTAATATTGCCGAGCGGGGCTCGTCGGTGCTGCCTTAATTTAATATTTATTTATATGGCATCACGAATTTATAATAAGCAGCACACATTAACTAATTAATATTGAAACAAGCCAGGCGAGGGCCAAATGACAAGATTCTAAATACAGTATCAGCGGGCCAAAAAAAAGCTATTCAAATTACTGAAACAAAATAACAATTCATAAAGATTCAATAAACCCCCCGATTTTCTCCAGGCTCTAGCCATCAACCCAGCGCCAACTCCACCATCCTGTTCCGCCGTTGGGAGATGAGTTGCCTCTCCGGTTTTTAGTTCTGGGACCCGTCCTTGGACCCGGCCTCGGACCCCAATCCGTTATCGGGGAGCATCGTCTTGTGTCTGGCCTTTGACTTTTTTAGTTTCTTATTTCGATTGAGACTTTTTGTCGGTCTCGACGTCGGTGTCGGTGCGACGCATTGACTAATTTTCATAAAATAACAATCGATTTTAGATCCGAAGAAAAAGGTGTGAAGTATTAATAAGATGTCAACGAAAAAATGTTAATTTCGTAAATAAGTCGAATTTGGTATCTTCTTCTTTAAGTCTTCTTTGCTTTTTTTGTCTTGTTTTGGTTTTTTTGGAGCTCTACACAAAACTATTGTTTTTATGCAGAAGTTGTAATATTTAAGTCTTAAATAGAAAGGAAATGTAATTTCGGGCGGACCTCAAGCTGGCATACGGTTGCTATTAAAAGTTTGTATCAGCCTCCATTATATATATAAAATAAATAAAAAAGATGTTCATTCCATCTTCTTAACTTTTTTACCAATGTCTCGGTCATTATGCAGAAAAAAACGTCTCCCATTAAAAAAAAATATAAATTTACCAACATGGAAAAATATTCCGAGCTTTTGTACGCCATTTTGGCTAATATCTTGACCACTTCTCAATCGATTCGAAAACGGGATATTGATAAGCACTTCATACCTCGGTCCTCGGATTTTTTGAAAAAATCATGATGTTACCCCCTTCAAAATTTTCGAAAATCGGCATTGTCCCAAATTGATGGTTTTCAGACACTATTTTCCAAATATTTCAAACATTTTTCATCGGATTTGGAAAAGGAATACCATTTCTAAATCAGGACTTCATTCCCTACTAATCTGCATCAGAAGATTGGAAAAGTAAAAAAAAATAATTCTTGTCAATTATCGCAAAAAACCAAATTTTCGAAAATCGGCATTGTCCCAAATTGAAGGGCTGGAGACACTCTTTTGCTAATATTTTATACATTTTTCATCGGATTTTGAACAGCATTTTTAAATCAGCACTCCATTCTGTCTCAATCTGCATGAAAAGATTGGAAAAGTAAAACAATCGATTTTTCATTGATTTTTTTAAAAAATCATGTTACCCCTTTCAAAATTTTTGAAAATCAAATATTTTACACATTTTTAATCGTTAATTTGTAAAAGGAATATCATTTATGAAACAGGAATACATTCCCTCTGAATCTGCATCAAAGGATTGGAAAAAAGTGGAACAAAAAAATTATAGTCGATTTTTGCAAAAATTCATGATGTTTTGGGCATTTCGTAACCGATTTTGGAATGGAATACCACTATGAAATCAGAGCTTCATTCTCCATAAATCGCTATCAAAATTTCTACCATTTTGGAAAGCGGTACCATCATGAAATTTTTCGAAAATCGGGACGATACTATTTTTCTATTTTCTGTCCACTTTTTAATGAATGGTTTGGGCATTTCGTAACCGATTTTGGAATAGAATACCACTATGAAATCAGCGCTTCATTCTCCTTAAACCTCTATTAAAGTTTTTGGAAAACCGAACAAAAAAAATTTGACCCATTTTTCGCATTTTGGAAAGGGTCATGAAATTTTTCAAAAATCGGGACTTTACTATTTTTCGATTTTCTGTCCACTTTTTAATGAATGTTTTGGGCATTTCGCAACCGATTTAGGAATGGAATACCACTATGAAATCAGAGCTTCATTCTTCATAAGACGCTATCAAAATTTCTACCATTTTGGAAAGCGGTACCATCATGAAATTTTTCGAAAATCGGGACGATACTATTTTTCTATTTTCTGTCCACTTTTTAATGAATGGTTTGGGCATTTCGTAACCGATTTTGGAATAGAATACCACTATGAAATCAGCGCTTCATTCTCCTTAAACCTCTATTAAAGTTTTTGGAAAACCGAACAAAAAAAATTTGACCCATTTTTCGCATTTTGGAAAGGGTCATGAAATTTTTCAAAAATCGGGACTTTACTATTTTTCGATTTTCTGTCCACTTTTTAATGAATGGTTTGGGCATTTCGTAACCGATTTTGGAATAGAATACCACTATGAAATCAGCGCTTCATTCTCCTTAAACCTCTATTAAAGTTTTTGGAAAACCGAACAAAAAAAATTTGACCCATTTTTCGCATTTTGGAAAGGGGTACCATCATGAAATTTTTCAAAAATCGGGACGTTACTATTTTTCGATTTTCTGTCCACTTTTTAATGAATGTTTTGGGCATTTCGTAACCGATTTTGGAATAGAATACCACTATGAAATCAGCGCTTCATTCTCCTTAAACCTCTATTAAAGTTTTTGGAAAACCGAACAAAAAAAATTTGACCCATTTTTCGCATTTTGGAAAGGGGTACCATCATGAAATTTTCCAAAAATCGGGACGTTACTATTTTTCGATTTTCTGTCCACTTTTTAATGAATGTTTTGGGCATTTCGCAACCGATTTTGGAATGGAATACCACTATAAAATCAGAGCTTCATTCTCCATAAATCTCTATCAAAATTTCTAGCATTTTGGAAAGCGGTACCATCATGAAACTTTTAGAAAATCGGGACGATACTATTTTTCTATTTTCTGTCCACTTTTTAATGAATGTTTTGGGCATTTCGTAACCGATTTTGGAATAGAATACCACTATAAAATCAGAGCTTCATTCTCCTTAAACCTCTATTAAAGTTTTTGGAAAACCGAACAAAAAAAATTTGACCCATTTTTCGCATTTTGGAAAGGGGTACCATCATGAAATTTTTCAAAAATCGGGACGCTACTATTTTTCGATTTTCTGTTCACTTTTTAATGAATGTTTTGGGCATTTCGCAACCGATTTTGGAATGGACTACCACTATGAAATCAGAGCTTCATTCTCCATAAATCTCTATCAAATTTTCTAGCATTTTGGAAAGCGGTACCATCATGAAACTTTTAGAAAATCGGGACGATACTATTTTTCTATTTTCTGTCCACTTTTTAATGAATGTTTTGGGCATTTCGTAACCGATTTTGGAATAGAATTCCACTATGAAATCAGAGCTTCATTCTCCTTAAACCTCTATTAAAGTTCTTGGAAAACCGAACAAAAAAAATTTGACCCATTTTTCGCATTTTGGAAAGGGGTACCATCATGAAATTTTTCAAAAATAGGGACGTTACTATTTTTCGATTTTCTGTCCACTTTTTAATGAATGTTTTGGGCATTTCGCAACCGATTTTGGAATGGAATACCACTATAAAATCAGAGCTTCATTCTCCATAAATCTCTATCAAAATTTCTAGTATTTTGGAAAGCGGTACCATCATGAAATTTTTCAAAAATCGGGACGTTACTATTTTTCGATTTTCTGTCCACTTTTTAATGAATGTTTTGGTCATTTCGCAACCGATTTTGGAATAGAATACCACTATGAAATCAGCGCTTCATTCTCCTTAAACCTCTATCAAAGTTTTTGGAAAACCGAACAACAAAAATTTGACCCATTTTTCGCATTTTGGGAAGGGGTACCATCATGAAATTTTTCAAAAACCGGGACTTTACTATTTTTCGATTTTCTGTCCACTTTTTAATGAATGTTTTGGGCGTTTCGCAACCGATTTTGGAATAGAATACCACTATGAAATCAGAGCTTCATTCTCCATAAATCTCTATCAAAATTTCTATCATTTTGGAAAGCGGTACCATCATGAAACTTTTAGAAAATCGGGACGATACTATTTTTCTATTTTCTGTCCACTTTTTAATGAATGTTTTGGGCATTTCGTAACCGATTTTGGAATAGAATTCCACTATGAAATCAGAGCTTCATTCTCCTTAAACCTCTATTAAAGTTTTTGGAAAACCGAACAAAAAAAATTTGACCCATTTTTCGCTTTTTGGAAAGGGGTACCACCATGAAATTTTTCAAAAATCGCGACGTTCCTATTTTTCGATTTTCTGTCTACTTTTTAATGAATGTTTTGGGCATTTCGCAACCGATTTTGGAATGGAATACCACTATGAAATCAGAGCTTCATTCTCCATAAATCTCTATCAAAATTTCTAGTATTTTGGAAAGCGGTACCATCATGAAATTTTTCGAAAATCAAGATGTTACTATTTTTCGAACTTCTGTCCACTTTTTAATGAATCTTTCGGGCATTTTGCAACCGATTTTGGAATAAAATACCACTATGAAATCAGCGCTTCATTCTCCTTAAACCTCTATTAAAGTTTTTGGAAAACCGAACAAAAAAAATTTGACCCATTTTTCGCATTTTGGAAAGGGGTACCATCATGAAATTTTTCAAAAATCGGGACTTTACTATTTTTCGATTTTCTGTCCACTTTTTAATGAATGTTTTGGGCATTTCGCAACCGATTTTGGAATGGAATACCACTATGAAATCATTGCTTCATTCTCCATAAAACGCTATCAAAATTTCTACCATTTTGGGAAGCGGTACCATCATGAAATTTTTCAAAAATCGGGACGTTACTATTTTTCGATTTTCTGTCCACTTTTTAATAAATGTTTTGGGCATTTCGCAACCGATTTTGGTATGGAATACCACTATGAAATCAGAGCTTCATTCTCCATAAATCTCTATCAAATTTTCTAGCATTTTGGAAAGCGGTACCATCATGAAACTTTTAGAAAATCGGGACGATACTATTTTTCGATTTTCTGTCCACTTTTTAATGAATGTTTTGGGCATTTCGTAACCGATTTTGGAATAGAATACCACTATGAAATCAGCGCTTCATTCTCCTTAAACCTCTATTAAAGTTTTTGGAAAACCGAACAAAAAAAATTTGACCCATTTTTCGCATTTTGGAAAGGGGTACCACCATGAAATTTTTCAAAAATCGGGACGTTACTATTTTTCGATTTTCTGTCCACTTTTTAATGAATGTTTTGGGCATTTCGCAACCGATTTTGGAATGGAATACCACTATAAAATCAGAGCTTCATTCTCCATAAATCTCTATCAAAATTTCTAGTATTTTGGAAAGCGGTACCATCATGAAATTTTTCAAAAATCGGGACGTTACTATTTTTCGATTTTCTGTCCACTTTTTAATGAATGTTTTGGTCATTTCGCAACCGATTTTGGAATAGAATACCACTATGAAATCAGCGCTTCATTCTCCTTAAACCTCTATCAAAGTTTTTGGAAAACCGAACAACAAAAATTTGACCCATTTTTCGCATTTTGGAAAGGGGTACCATCATGAAATTTTTCAAAAACCGGGACTTTACTATTTTTCGATTTTCTGTCCACTTTTTAATGAATGTTTTGGGCGTTTCGCAACCGATTTTGGAATAGAATACCACTATGAAATCAGAGCTTCATTCTCCATAAATCTCTATCAAAATTTCTATCATTTTGGAAAGCGGTACCATCATGAAACTTTTAGAAAATCGGGACGATACTATTTTTCTATTTTCTGTCCACGTTTTAATGAATGTTTTGGGCATTTCGTAACCGATTTTGGAATAGAATTCCACTATGAAATCAGAGCTTCATTCTCCTTAAACCTCTATTAAAGTTTTTGGAAAACCGAACAAAAAAAATTTGACCCATTTTTCGCTTTTTGGAAAGGGGTACCACCATGAAATTTTTCAAAAATCGGGACGTTCCTATTTTTCGATTTTCTGTCTACTTTTTAATGAATGTTTTGGGCATTTCGCAACCGATTTTGGAATGGAATACCACTATGAAATCAGAGCTTCATTCTCCATAAATCTCTATCAAAATTTCTAGTATTTTGGAAAGCGGTACCATCATGAAATTTTTCGAAAATCAAGATGTTACTATTTTTCGAACTTCTGTCCACTTTTTAATGAATCTTTCGTGCATTTTGCAACCGATTTTGGAATATAATACCACTATGAAATCAGCGCTTCATTCTCCTTAAACCTCTATCAAAGTTTTTAGAAAACCGAACAAAAAAAATTTGACCCATTTTTCGCATTTTGGAAAGGGGTACCATCATGAAATTTTTCAAAAACCGGGACTTTACTATTTTTCGATTTTTTGTCCACTTTTTAATGAATGTTTTGGGCGTTTCGCAACCGATTTTGGAACGGAATACCACTATGAAATCAGAGCTTCATTCTCCATAAATCTCTATCAAAATTTCTAGCATTTTGGAAAGCAATATGATCATGAAACTTTTAGAAAATCGGGACGTTACTATTTTTATATTTTCTGTCCACTTTTTAATGAATGTTTTGGGCGTTTCGCAACTGATTTTGGAATGGAATACCACTATAAAATCAGAGCTTCATTCCCCATAAATCTCTATCAAAATTTCTAGTATTTTGGAAAGCGGTACCATCATGAAATTTTTCGAAAATCAAGATGTTACTATTTTTCGAACTTCTGTCCACTTTTTAATGAATCTTTCGGGCATTTTGCAACCGATTTTGGAATAGAATACCACTATGAAATCAGCGCTTCATTCTCCTTAAACCTCTATTAAACTTTTTGGAAAACCGAACAAAAAAAATTTGACCCATTTTTCGCATTTTGGAATTTTTCAAAAATCGGGACGTTACTATTTTTCGATTTTCTGTCCACTTTTTAATGAATGTTTTGGGCATTTCGTAACCGATTTTGGAATGGAATACCACTATAAAATCAGAGCTTCATTCTCCATAAATCTCTACCAAAGTTTTTGGAAAACCGAACAAAAAAAATTTGACCCATTTTTCGCATTTTGGAAAGGGGTACCATCATGAAATTTTTCAAAAGTCGGGACGTTACTATTTTTAGATTTTCTGTCCACTTTTTAATGAATGTTTTGGGCATTTCGCAACCGATTTTGGAATGGAATACCACTATGAAATCATTGCTTCATTCTCCATAAAACGCTATCAAAATTTCTACCATTTTGGAAAGCGGTACCATCATGAAATTTTTCGAAAATCAAGATGTTACTATTTTTCGATTTTCTGTCCACTTTTTAATGAATGTTTTGGGCATTTCGTAACCGATTTTGGAATAGAATACCACTATGAAATCAGCGCTTCATTCTCCTTAAACCTCTATCAAAGTTTTTGGAAAACCGAACAAAAAAAATTTGACCCATTTTTCGCATTTTGGAAAGGAAATTTTTCAAAAACCGGGACTTTACTATTTTTCGATTTTCTGTCCACTTTTTAATGAATGTTTTGGGCGTTTCGCAACCGATTTTGGAATGGAATACCACTATGAAATCAGAGCTTCATTCTCCATAAATCTCTATCAAAATTTCTAGCATTTTGGAAAGCGGTACCATCATGAAACTTTTAGAAAATCGGGACGATACTATTTTTCTATTGTCTGTCCACTTTTTAATGAATGTTTTGGGCATTTCGTAACCGATTTTGGAATAGAATACCACTATAAAATCAGAGCTTCATTCTCCTTAAACCTCTATTAAAGTTTTTGGAAAACCGAACAAAAAAAATTTGACCCATTTTTCGCATTTTGGAAAGGGGTACCACCATGAAATTTTTCAAAAATCGGGACGTTACTATTTTTCGATTTTCTGTCCACTTTTTAATGAATGTTTTAGGCATTTCGCAACCGATTTTGGAATGGAATACCACTATAAAATCAGAGCTTCATTCCCCATAAATCTTTATCAAAATTTCTAGTATTTTGGAAAGCGGTACCATCATGAAATTTTTCGAAAATCAAGATGTTACTATTTTTCGAACTTCTGTCCACTTTTTAATGAATCTTTCGGGCATTTTGCAACCGATTTTGGAATAGAATACCACTATGAAATCAGCGCTTCATTCTCCTTAAACCTCTATTAAAGTTTTTGGAAAACCGAACAAAAAAAATTTGACCCATTTTTCGCATTTTGGAAAGGGGTATCATGAAATTTTTCAAAAATCGGGACGTTACTATTTTTAGATTTTCTGTCCACTTTTTAATGAATGTTTTGGGCATTTCGCAACCGATTTTGGAATGGAATACCACTATGAAATCATTGCTTCATTCTCCATAAAACGCTATCAAAATTTCTACCATTTTGGAAAGCGGTACCATCATGAAATTTTTCGAAACTCAAGATGCTACTATTTTTCGATTTTCTGTCCACTTTTTAATGAATGTTTTGGGCATTTCGTAACCGATTTTGGAATAGAATACCACTATGAAATCAGCGCTTCATTCTCCTTAAACCTCTATTAAAGTTTTTGGAAAACCGAACAAAAAAAATTTGACCCATTTTTCGCATTTTGGAAAGGGGTACCATCATGAAATTTTTCAAAAATCGGGACTTTACTATTTTTCGAACTTCTGTCCACTTTTTAATGAATCTTTCGGGCATTTTGCAACCGATTTTGGAATAGAATACCACTATGAAATCAGCGCTTCATTCTCCTTAAACCTCTATTAAAGTTTTTGGAAAACCGAACAAAAAAAATTTGACCCATTTTTTGCATTTTGGAAAGGGGTACCATCATGAAATTTTTCAAAAATCGGGACGTTACTATTTTTAGATTTTCTGTCCACTTTTTAATGAATGTTTTGGGTATTTCGCAACCGATTTTGGAATGGAATACCACTATGAAATCATTGCTTCATTCTCCATAAAACGCTATCAAAATTTCTACCATTTTGGAAAGCGGTACCATCATGAAATTTTTCAAAAATCGGGACGTTACTATTTTTCGATTTTCTGTCCACTTTTTAATGAATGTTTTGGGCATTTCGTAACCGATTTTGGAATAGAATACCACTATGAAATCAGCGCTTCATTCTCCTTAAACCTCTATTAAAGTTTTTGGAAAACCGAACAAAAAAATTTGACCCATTTTTCGCATTTTGGAAAGGGGTACCATCATGAAATTTTTCAAAAATCGGGACGTTACTATTTTTCGATTTTCTGTCCACTTTTTAATGAATGTTTTGGGCATTTCGCAACCGATTTTGGAATGGAATACCACTATAAAATCAGAGCTTCATTCTCCACAAATCTCTATCAAAATTTCTAGCATTTTGGAAAGCGGTACCATCATGAAACTTTTAGAAAATCGGGACGATACTATTTTTCTATTTTCTGTCCACTTTTTAATGAATGTTTTGGGCTTTTCGTAACCGATTTTGGAATAGAATACCACTATAAAATCAGAGCTTCATTCTCCTTAAACCTCTATTAAAGTTTTTGGAAAACCGAACAAAAAAAATTTGACCCATTTTTCGCATTTTGGAAAGGGGTACCACCATGAAATTTTTCAAAAATCGGGACGTTACTATTTTTCAATTTTCTGTCCACTTTTTAATGAATGTTTTGGGCATTTCGCAACCGATTTTGGAATGGAATACCACTATAAAATCAGAGCTTCATTCTCCATAAATCTCTATCAAAATTTCTAGTATTTTGGAAAGCGGTACCATCATGAAATTTTTCGAAAATCAAGATGTTACTATTTTTCGAACTTCTGTCCACTTTTTAATGAATCTTTCGGGCATTTTGCAAACGATTTTGGAATAGAATACCACTATGAAATCAGCGCTTCATTCTCCTTAAACCTCTATCAAAGTTTTTGGAAAACCGAACAAAAAAAATTTGACCCATTTTTCGCATTTTGGAAAGGGGTACTATCATGAAATTTTTCAAAAATCGGGACGTTACTATTTTTAGATTTTCTGTCCA
This sequence comes from Drosophila vallismaia, assembly GCA_035047325.1. Lineage (NCBI taxonomy): Eukaryota > Metazoa > Arthropoda > Insecta > Diptera > Drosophilidae > Drosophila > Drosophila vallismaia. The sequence continues at coordinate 17,361,325 of JAWNPU010000090.1, read as the reverse complement.
CTTTTTAATGAATGTTTTGGTCATTTCGCAACCGATTTTGGAATAGAATACCACTATGAAATCAGCGCTTTATTCTCCTTAAACCTCTATTAAAGTTTTTGGAAAACCGAACAAAAAAAATTTGACCCATTTTTCGCTTTTTGGAAAGGGGTACCACCATGAAATTTTTCAAAAATCGGGACGTTCCTATTTTTTAATTTTCTGTCTACTTTTTAATGAATGTTTTGGGCATTTCGCAACCGATTTTGGAATGGAATACCACTATGAAATCAGAGCTTCATTCTCCATAAATCTCTATCAAAATTTCTAGTATTTTGGAAAGCGGTACCATCATGAAATTTTTCGAAAATCAAGATGTTACTATTTTTCGAACTTCTGTCCACTTTTTAATGAATCTTTCGGGCATTTTGCAACCGATTTTGGAATAGAATACCACTATGAAATCAGCGCTTCATTCTCCTTAAACCTCTATTAAAGTTTTTGGAAAACCGAACAAAAAAAATTTGACCCATTTTTCGCATTTTGGAAAGGGGTATCATGAAATTTTTCAAAAATCGGGACGTTACTATTTTTAGATTTTCTGTCCACTTTTTAATGAATGTTTTGGGCATTTCGCAACCGATTTTGGAATGGAATACCACTATGAAATCATTGCTTCATTCTCCATAAAACGCTATCAAAATTTCTACCATTTTGGAAAGCGGTACCATCATGAAATTTTTCGAAACTCAAGATGTTACTATTTTTCGATTTTCTGTCCACTTTTTAATGAATGTTTTGGGCATTTCGTAACCGATTTTGGAATAGAATACCACTATGAAATCAGCGCTTCATTCTCCTTAAACCTCTATTAAAGTTTTTGGAAAACCGAACAAAAAAAATTTGACCCATTTTTCGCATTTTGGAAAGGGGTACCATCATGAAATTTTTCAAAAATCGGGACGTTACTATTTTTAGATTTTCTGTCCACTTTTTAATGAATGTTTTGGGTATTTCGCAACCGATTTTGGAATGGAATACCACTATGAAATCATTGCTTCATTCTCCATAAAACGCTATCAAAATTTCTACCATTTTGGAAAGCGGTACCATCATGAAATTTTTCAAAAATCGGGACGTTACTATTTTTCGATTTTCTGTCCACTTTTTAATGAATGTTTTGGGCATTTCGTAACCGATTTTGGAATAGAATACCACTATGAAATCAGCGCTTCATTCTCCTTAAACCTCTATTAAAGTTTTTGGAAAACCGAACAAAAAAATTTGACCCATTTTTCGTATTTTGGAAAGGGGTACCATCATTAAATTTTTCAAAAATCGGGACGTTACTATTTTTCGATTTTCTGTCCACTTTTTAATGAATGTTTTGGGCATTTCGCAACCGATTTTGGAATGGAATACCACTATAAAATCAGAGCTTCATTCTCCACAAATCTCTATCAAAATTTCTAGCATTTTGGAAAGCGGTACCATCATGAAACTTTTAGAAAATCGGGACGATACTATTTTTCTATTTTCTGTCCACTTTTTAATGAATGTTTTGGGCTTTTCGTAACCGATTTTGGAATGGAATACCACTATAAAATCAGAGCTTCATTCTCCTTAAACCTCTATTAAAGTTTTTGGAAAACCGAACAAAAAAAATTTGACCCATTTTTCGCATTATGGAAAGGGGTACCACCATGAAATTTTTCAAAAATCGGGACGTTACTATTTTTCGATTTTCTGTCCACTTTTTAATGAATGTTTTGGGCATTTCGCAACCGATTTTGGAATGGAATACCACTATAAAATCAGAGCTTCATTCTCCATAAATCTCTATCAAAATTTCTAGTATTTTGGAAAGCGGTACCATCATGAAATTTTTCGAAAATCAAGATGTTACTATTTTTCGAACTTCTGTCCACTTTTTAATGAATCTTTCGGGCATTTTGCAACCGATTTTGGAATAGAATACCACTATGAAATCAGCGCTTCATTCTCCTTAAACCTCTATCAAAGTTTTTGGAAAACCGAACAAAAAAAATTTGACCCATTTTTCGCATTTTGGAAAGGGGTACTATCATGAAATTTTTCAAAAATCGGGACGTTACTATTTTTAGATTTTCTGTCCACTTTTTAATGAATGTTTTGGTCATTTCGCAACCGATTTTGGAATAGAATACCACTATGAAATCAGCGCTTCATTCTCCTTAAACCTCTATTAAAGTTTTTGGAAAACCGAACAAAAAAAATTTGACCCATTTTTCGCTTTTTGGAAAGGGGTACCACCATGAAATTTTTCAAAAATCGGGACGTTCCTATTTTTCAATTTTCTGTCTACTTTTTAACGAATGTTTTGGGCATTTCGCAACCGATTTTGGAATGGAATACCACTATGAAATCAGAGCTTCATTCTCCATAAATCTCTATCAAAATTTCTAGTATTTTGGAAAGCGGTACCATCATGAAATTTTTCGAAAATCAAGAGGTTACTATTTTTCGAACTTCTGTCCACTTTTTAATGAATCTTTCGGGCATTTTGCAACCGATTTTGGAATAGAATACCACTATGAAATCAGCGCTTCATTCTCCTTAAACCTCTATTAAAGTTTTTGGAAAACCGAACAAAAAAAATTTGACCCATTTTTCGCATTTTGGAAAGGGGTATCATGAAATTTTTCAAAAATCGGGACGTTACTATTTTTAGATTTTCTGTCCACTTTTTAATGAATGTTTTGGGCATTTCGCAACCGATTTTGGAATGGAATACCACTATGAAATCATTGCTTCATTCTCCATAAAACGCTATCAAAATTTCTAGCATTTTGGAAAGCGGTACCATCATGAAACTTTTAGAAAATCGGGACGATACTATTTTTCTATTTTCTGTCCACTTTTTAATGAATGTTTTGGGCTTTTCGTAACCGATTTTGGAATAGAATACCATTATAAAATCAGAGCTTCATTCTCCTTAAACCTCTATTAAAGTTTTTGGAAAACCGAACAAAAAAAATTTGACCCATTTTTCGCATTTTGGAAAGGGGTACCACCATGAAATTTTTCAAAAATCGGGACGTTACTATTTTTCGATTTTCTGTCCACTTTTTAATGAATGTTTTGGGCATTTCGCAACCGATTTTGGAATGGAATACCACTATAAAATCAGAGCTTCATTCTCCATAAATCTCTATCAAAATTTCTAGTATTTTGGAAAGCGGTACCATCATGAAATTTTTCGAAAATCAAGATGTTACTATTTTTCGAACTTCTGTCCACTTTTTAATGAATCTTTCGGGCATTTTGCAACCGATTTTGGAATAGAATACCACTATGAAATCAGCGCTTCATTCTCCTTAAACCTCTATCAAAGTTTTTGGAAAACCGAACAAAAAAAATTTGACCCATTTTTCGCATTTTGGAAAGGGGTACTATCATGAAATTTTTCAAAAATCGGGACGTTACTATTTTTAGATTTTCTGTCCACTTTTTAATGAATGTTTTGGTCATTTCGCAACCGATTTTGGAATAGAATACCACTATGAAATCAGCGCTTCATTCTCCTTAAACCTCTATTAAAGTTTTTGGAAAACCGAACAAAAAAAATTTGACCCATTTTTCGCTTTTTGGAAAGGGGTACCACCATGAAATTTTTCAAAAATCGGGACGTTCCTATTTTTCAATTTTCTGTCTACTTTTTAATGAATGTTTTGGGCATTTCGCAACCGATTTTGGAATGGAATACCACTATGAAATCAGAGCTTCATTCTCCATAAATCTCTATCAAAATTTCTAGTATTTTGGAAAGCGGTACCATCATGAAATTTTTCGAAAATCAAGATGTTACTATTTTTCGAACTTCTGTCCACTTTTTAATGAATCTTTCGGGCATTTTGCAACCGATTTTGGAATAGAATACCACTATGAAATCAGCGCTTCATTCTCCTTAAACCTCTATCAAAGTTTTTGGAAAACCGAACAAAAAAAATTTGACCCATTTTTCGCATTTTGGAAAGGGGTACCATCATGAAATTTTTCAAAAACCGGGACTTTACTATTTTTCGATTTTCTGTCCACTTTTTAATGAATGTTTTGGGCGTTTCGCAACCGATTTTGGAATGGAATACCACTATGAAATCAGAGCTTCATTCTCCATAAATCTCTATCAAAATTTCTAGTATTTTGGAAAGCGGTACCATCATGAAATTTTTCGAAAATCAAGATGTTACTATTTTTCGAACTTCTGTCCACTTTTTAATGAATCTTTCGGGCATTTTGCAACCGATTTTGGAATAGAATACCACTATGAAATCAGCGCTTCATTCTCCTTAAACCTCTATTAAAGTTTTTGGAAAACCGAACAACAAAAATTTGACCCATTTTTCGCATTTTGGAAAGGGGTACCATCATGAAATTTTTCAAAAACCGGGACTTTACTATTTTTCGATTTTCTGTCCACTTTTTAATGAATGTTTTGGGCGTTTCGCAACCGATTTTGGAATGGAATACCACTATGAAATCAGAGCTTCATTCTCCATAAATCTCTATCAAAATTTCTAGCATTTTGGAAAGCGGTATGATCATGAAACTTTTAGAAAATCGGGACGTTACTATTTTTATATTTTCTGTCCACTTTTTAATGAATGTTTTGGTCATTTCGCAACCGATTTTGGAATAGAATACCACTATGAAATCAGCGCTTCATTCTCCTTAAACCTCTATTAAAGTTTTTGGAAAACCGAACAAAAAAAATTTGACCCATTTTTCGCATTTTGGAAAGCGGTACCATCATGAAACTTTTAGAAAATCGGGACGATACTATTTTTCGATTTTCTGTCCACTTTTTAATGAATGTTTTGGGCATTTCGTAACCGATTTTGGAATAGAATACCACTATGAAATCAGCGCTTCATTCTCCTTAAACCTCTATTAAAGTTTTTGGAAAACCGAACAAAAAAAATTTGACCCATTTTTCGCATTTTGGAAAGGGGTACCACCATGAAATTTTTCAAAAATCGGGACTTTACTATTTTTCGATTTTCTGTCCACTTTTTAATGAATGTTTTGGGCATTTCGTAACCGATTTTGGAATAGAATACCACTATGAAATCAGCGCTTCATTCTCCTTAAACCTCTATCAAAGTTTTTGGAAAACCGAACAAAAAAAATTTGACCCATTTTTTGCATTTTGGAAAGGGGTACCACCATGAAATTTTTCAAAAATCGGGACTTTACTATTTTTCGATTTTCTGTCCACTTTTTAATGAATGTTTTGGTCATTTAGCAACCGATTTTGGAATAGAATACCACTATGAATTCAGCGCTTCATTCTCCTTAAACCTCTATCAAAGTTTTTGGAAAACCGAACAAAAAAAATTTGACCCATTTTTCGCATTTTGGAAAGGGGTACCATCATGAAATTTTTCAAAAATCGGGACGTTACTATTTTTCGATTTTCTGTCCACTTATTTATGAATCTTTCGGTCGTTTCGCAACTGATTTTGGAATAGAATCGATTCGATTTTCTGTCCACTTTTTAAATTTTTTAAATTTTCGAAAATCGTCTTTGTCCCAAATTGATGGTTTTGAGACAATCTTTTGAAAATCTTTTATACATTTTTCATCGGATTTGGAAAAGGAATATCATTTATGAAACAGGAATTCATTCCCTCTGAATCTGCATCAAAAGATTCGAAAAAAGTGGAACAAAAAAATTATAGTCGATTTTTGCATAAATTCATGATTCAAAATTTTCGAAAATCGGATCAGATTTTAGTTTGTCAGATTTGGATGGAAATTGATGGTACTCGAAAATATAAGATCGGGAAGTTTTATCCGAATTATAAAGGTTTGCGTGTCCCCAAAGAAGGATATTGTCTTATCAAAGGATAATATAGTTATAGTATTTTTCCCACAACACCGACTATTTTGATGGGTTTCCCATTTAGTCCCTTAGTTGCTAAATAAAACACCATTTCATTTTTTCATCAATATTTATTGTAAAATTATAATTCTTAAAATATTGTTTGTTATTATAAAATATTGTATATAAAGACAGACATAATAATATTAATGTAATAATGTTATTTTGTATTTCCAGGACGGCAGCCAAGGATGTCAACTGATCCACAAGAATTGCATTTTCATCGTATTCCGCGCCACCGCATGTTTCATCATCCTGAACTGCCACCTGCATGCTGCATCTCCCGGTGAGCACCTCCTGGCCGCTGGACGAGGAACTGGAACTGCGCGGCGAGGTCCTTGTTTCCGTTGCAGGAAATCCCTCCTGTATTCCTATAAATAGAAGAAATAGTAGAATAAAAAATTTGTATTGTATGAAATAAACAAGCTTTTAAAGGATAAAATTCGTTTTATTTGGGGGTATTTTTTTAAAACTATATTTAGTAGAAGACGTCCTAATCTTAAGTATTCCAACATTTCGTTTTAAACATTGGTGAAAACCGGGTAAAAATCATTGGATTATAGCATTGGCCAAAATGGATCGTTTTCTACACTCTTCAGTAACTATTTTACTTGGTTTTGATTTTTGTAAAAAAATACTGATGTTACACCTTTGAAAATTTTCAAAAATCGGCATTGTCCCAAATTGATGGTTTTCAGACACTATTTTCCAAATATTTCATACATTTTTCATCGGATTTAGAAAAGGAAGACCATTTTTAAATCAGCACTTCATTCTCTCTCAATCTGCATCAAAAGATTGGAAAAGTAGAACAATCGATTTTTCATTGATTTTTGAAAAAATCATGATGTTACCCCTTTCCAAATTTTCGAAAATCGGAGTTGTCCCAAATTGATGGTTTTCAGACACTCTTTTGCAAATATTTCATACATTTTAAATCGGATTTGGAAGAGGAATACCATTTCTAAATCAGGACTTCATTCCCTACTAATATGCATCAGAAGATTGGAAAAGTAGAACAATCGGTTTTTATATTGATTTTTTGAAAAAATCATGATGTTCGATCCCTTTCGAAATTTTCAAAAATGGAAATCAAAATCAGGAAAATTCGAGAAAATTCAGGAAAATTCGGAAAATTGGAAAAAGTTTCAAAATCATGGAAAACTGAGGGAAAGTCGGGAAATTCGAGTATTTTAAAAATCAAAAAATCGACCTCCGCCACTTCTGAAGTACCAGGCGAACAGAAATCAACAGAAGGTGGATGCCAAAATTTTAATTTTTGGCGGGAATCCGTTAAAATTTGAATTTGAAATTTGGCATCTGGTATTTTGTTTTTTAAATTTAACCGCCATCTGGCATAAATTCGGAAAATATTCATGAAAAATCAGGAAAATTTCGGAAAAATCCAGTAAATTCAGGAAAATTCGGGAAAATTCAGGTTCAATTTTAAAAACAATATTTATTGTAAATCCAACGTTCTTCTTTTAAAATTGTTAAACATTGTATAAAAATAAACTAGTATTTTAAGAATTTTTTTTTTTTTGAATTAGGAATATATACACTTCACTAACTTCCAAAATTTAAGTCTGTCAAAAATCTAATTTATTTTTGTCGAAAATATGTTTTGTCCATTTACAGTTTTCGTTCGGTGCAAGGTTTCATGTTACAAATGGATCGACTCGACGTTTCAATTCCTCATAACTAAAGTTTCAGAAATTTACATACCTCACCGTTCCAGTCCTGAAGTCAGCAAGTAACCATGAAATATCTTTCGACGGAGGTATTTCTGTGTTCTGCGTTGGACGGTTCCAGTAACTGCATTTCTCATTTGGTGCTGGTTGGATTTTTTTCTGGGGTTTCTCATTTTCTCTGGGGCCCTTCCCGACTGGACCATCATCCACTGTAACTTGCACTCGATGTCTCACCTTTCGAATGATTTATTAAAGTGTCATTAGTGAACGAATGTTCGAAAAATGAAACGAAACCGAGCCACATAGCCGCATAGCCGCACAGACACCTCGCCTTTTGAGTAGCTGGTGAAGTGGGGGAGCTGATGGGTCTGGAGTGCGGTAATGAAGTTACCAACGTCCCATCAACGATAGACGTGTAATGGCTGCGTTAAGTAGTTGATGTCTGAGGTGGTTGCCTCTTGTAAATTTAAATGAACCGGGCATCCATCTCCGACCCGTCTCCCCAACTCCAACTCCATTTTCATTTCCATCTCCTATTCCTATTCCGATTCCGAATCCAAACCCAAGCCGATCCCAATCACACTCTCGCTCCATTACCGTTAGCCGTGATGCGCAGATGCCATGATCTCCAGCCTTTGACCCATCGTTGTGGTCTGACAGGCCCATTGATTTATTTTCGCCCATAAAGTGGGCTCCATCTGGGATGTGTCGAGGCGAGAAAATTAAGTTATAGTCGCGAGAATGCGCTGGAGTCCCTCCCCGATCTGATTAACTCGATAAAAGTGCCCATAAAAGTTATATACGACTCTGACGCACTTGACCCAACAGATCAGCTGTCGTCGGTTTATCAGATGCATAAGAAACAATTGGATTAACTGATAAGACAATTTATACAACACGTAAAAGAATGCAAATGATTCAGACTTAAAAGCTTAATGGAAAAGCTGGAAATGTTAAGTACCTCAGACAGATTTATTCGAAGATGCTTGATGCTAAATATACTTTTTATATTTTGAAAAAAAACATCATAACTTAATAAAATTTATTCGTTTTGTATTTTTTGGCATTTCAGCCACCCTTGACCAAGACCCATTTAGGCCGCTTCCGTTTTTGGAGCCACCTATCGATGGAACACCTGCGTATGTCACGTAGTACTTCTCCGCTGGCCAAAATTCCACGGCTACCTTAAAACAGACAACAACAAATGATAACCGTTCACGCCGCATAAATTTTGGATTGTTCGGTGGCTGGGATGGCTGGGGGGACCTGAAAGAGAGCTGCGTCCCAATCAAATATTCAAATTCGGATACGTTTTTGTGGGGCTACGGCGTTCATAACTTCATCTTTAAAATGAATCGATGAAATATGTACCAAAACGAAGCGATCTGCCGCGGCGAATGGCGACAGTTAGTGACTGTCTCCTCTCATATATTTGCTGGCCAACTTGTTACTGTCAAAATAACCGGAGAGCCAGCTGGGTCAGGAATGGGATGGCTGCGACCTGTCTTATGTCCCATAAATAAAACTTTAGTAGGGATCGCCCGACCAAATTGTAGTGCACAAAAACAAATACCCCCGATCGCTCATACTTACTAAAAAAATCAAAAAACTGACCGCGGGGTGCACTGCGTGAGGGACCCATTGTCACTCACTGGTTTTTTGGTTGCGGGACGGGGGACTTTTGGAGCAGAAGTGCCATCGTGATAACTTCATAACTTAAAGCATTTGAATAATTTGGTATGCGCATTTCAATTTTTTTGGTTGTTTGGTTTTTGGTTTTGTTGCAATGGAAATGGAGCTGGATTCTAGAGGCGGGGTAAGGAGGTTTATGTGTCCAGTCGGAAAATATTGACAGCGACAAATGTTAATAGATGGATATACATTTGGTTTTTTTTGTTTGGTTAGGATGTTAAAACGGGAAAAAAATGCTTTGAGAACGAGAAATTCATTATTTCTAGCTACTAAAAAGTTTTAATAAAGTTTTTAAATTAAACAAAACATTTTTTCACTTCATAAACGAATCATTTCAAAAAAATTGTATAAATTAGTTTCCAAAGAACAGCAAATAAGCCAATATTAATTACGAGCAGCAATAAATAATAAATACCGTAATTGCATACGAAAATATAATTTATTATAGAAACTAATAATAATTCGTTTTTATTATTTTAAGCCAAACAACTAAAAGTAACGGTTTGCGAACTTCACATTATTAATCATAAATCATGCAAAAATATGCATAAATTTCGCCATAGCCCAAAATTAATAATTTACGCCTTTGCAAGGGTCATAATAAGCAGTCGATTGGATTGCGATGAATAATTAATTTGCAAAAAATACTATTTTCCATGTAGAAAAAAACTGTTGCAAAAATAAACAAAAGCTGCTTGACAAATTAGGGACATTAAATAAAAAGTTAGCATGCTTTCAACGCTAAACAAAGCCTTTTACACTACTCTCCATAATTAATTATTAGTTTAAGAACCGTTTCAAAGAGCCTCCAGTGATATTTCTCTAATTCTTCAACTTTATCCAGAGTTAATCTTTGGCAATTTGTCAAGCCGAGATCGAAAACAATATTGACTAGTAGCGATTTATATTTAAAAGAAACAGTTACTCTTCGGAGAATGGCTAGTTAAAAATATTTAAATTATGTATAAATTAGGCAAATTAATACAGGCTCACGTGTAAAACTAATTTTTCTTTATTAGTCATACTTGGCTTATGAGTTAGCCGTGTTATTTTCGGAATTTTGTTTCATTTTAGTTTTAGTTGTTGTAAGAAGTTAATTCCAGTTCATTTCAGAAATTTAGACCTAAATTATTTAAAGCCGAACTTGTGTGTTAATGGCTTCACATTTAAAACATGTATCTAAAATTTAAAGCTTTATTTACATTATAATTTAAAGTTTAAATGTATTTAATACATAACTTGCAACATTTATTCCACCATTACAGAGCGCAAATTATAAAATTCGGACAATTAATCTGTATAACGTATCAAATTTTTTGATAGCAATCACAAAATGTTAATTTCTAAATTTTCATTTAATTATATAGTCCAGCTCGGAGAATGCCTGTACGGGCCAGAGAGCGAGAAACTCTGAGCCAAAACGGCGGCGACTGGGCCGCCATTAACACAAATGACTTTGCAAAATGGCGGCCATATTAGGCAAGAAGCACAGTCTTGGCCGTCTGGCTGTGCCAGCAAACCAGCAACTACCGCCTGAGTGGGGCTGGGACTGGGGTCTGGTTTGACAAGCGCATGTTGATTGGGGCACCGAGATTGGCAAACCACGATGGGCATGATGACGATTGCGAAGATTATGATGATGGGGGCACAGTTGCCGCCGCTGACAGTGATGACTGTCAAGAGCAATTAAAGTCAAACTCGAGTCCGAGGGAACTTAGATTTTTCACCGCCACAAACGCAGCTGCGCATGGTCAGTGGACCATCTATCTATCCAGCCATCCGTCCATCTAGCATTCATCCATCCATCGGTCTAGTCCCGGACGTGAGCTGTCGTCCAGCCTAGCCAAATGCAACAGCTGAAGTCATGGACGTGGTCAAGGGGGCTGCATGTTGCGAAACCAACTAGATATATTGCTCATTCCAATACAAAATATCTAACGTTTTTTTGGAGGAAAATAAATTCCTCGTTTCTTATCCCTCTTTCATAGCTATGAAAAAGCGTAGAAGCCTCAGTTGAACCGATCAAAAACCTACAATTAACAAAGGCAACGGCAGCAGCAGCTTTAACTTAATTTCTTGAGTTTTTCCACTCGAAAAACTATGTAATTTAGTACTTGAAAATGAAGCAGAAAGGGCCAGAAACGATGTGTTAAAGAAGGGCGGCAGTGGAGGTTTAGGAAAAAATGTAGGGAAAGGTAACTGGAGGAGTGCGTCATCATCATCATCACCTTTATCGCGATGATAAAGGTGGACAACTCAATCAGCGTATAAATTTCTGCGTCTGCATTTTGTGTGTGACATGAAGTGTGCCCAATAATGAGCAATTAACGCCTTACTGCCCACTTTTTTTTTCCATCATCCTCTACGGCAACATCATCAGCTGCTCTTTGATTGCCAAACGGTAGTTTGGCTGCTTTTTCTCTTTTACTTTTAAATATTCCGCGGTCCATAGCCAGATGAATTGGTGTCTGGAATCTCTAGCTCCATCTCGTTTGCACCCATTCGCCCATTTGCCCCTCTCCCTCATCGACTCATCAGCGGCTCATACGAGGCGCGGCGGGTAGAAAGCAATTTTGTAGCGCCTTTTATCTGGCACCGACAAGTCTTCAACACCTTTCGAGTGCTCCGCGAAGAAAACACGAAGGGAAAAAACAACAACCCAAAAAAATAACTAAAAACTCGTTGTAATAAGAAGTTGGTTAAAAACAGTAATAATAATAAAGAAAATCACCAAATCATCATCAACATCATCATCACCATCCACGATCGCTGGCATCAAACGATGAATCGATTTACACATCGTTCTCGTAGCTTTAGGATGCTGTATAAGCGAGGGGTGTTATACAAGTTCAAATTCTGCACATTAATTTTAAAGATTTGAGAAGGTTTAAGATGGAAATCGGAAATATCATTGGCATTATGTATCGATTTTATTAAAAGCCTTGAAAAGATTCTTAACTGAACATCACCTTTATTTGCTTTTAAATTCATTTAGTTATATCGATTTCTATAGTAATAAATTCCCCTTGAACCCATTGAAATTCACTCCCAAATATCCCCCGTTCGGTATTCAATCAAGTTCGTTGCCTAAGTTATTCGTTTCTCCCTTCTTGTTTATTTACATGGATAAGTAATTCGCAATGTGTATTGGCACTTGATGTGATGGAGGAGCAACTCCGGCAAACATTGGTAGGGAAAAGAACGAAAGATGTAATTAATGCCAAACAACTTCATATTGATGAGCTGTTAATTAAAGTCGTACGATGCCTACTGAGTCGACAACATAATCCTCTTTGGGCGAAAAGACCAGCGTGACTATGAATTTGCCAAATATAAATAAAAAATGATCGAAATTGGAATCGTCGCAGAATTTGTCATTGTTCGCAAAAGAGAAGTCCGAAGCGGAGTGGAAGGAATACGGAGAAAGTAAGTCATGGCTGTTCTGGGCCGGATCTCTAATTGGCCGCCAACGTCTTGCTGGGGGCCACTTCTGGCCATTGTTCGGCGGAGGCCACCGGGCCATCGGCTTAGCAACGCTCCAGTGGCATAGTTATTAGCGTGATTGGCACGAAATTCGTTTTGGGCTATGACCGATTCGAGAAACCGCACGGCCCATGGCAAAAGTCAGACACGGAGAAAATGTCTAGCATCTGGCATGGCACAGAAAAACCGCAATGCAATGTACACACAGTGGCACTGTCATCGGGTAATTTCAGCCAAATCGAAACTTTTAAATCACATTTCCAGCCGGTGTCGATCCTCTGATCCTTTTCATGCAACAAGTGCTGCTCCCTCCGGCTGCCTTTTTTTTTCATTGGTGACCGCAAATTATGAACAAATGAATTGGCAAGTAAAACGATAAGTGCAAAAGGCAGCAGACAAAAAGGGTTTTGCGGTTCGCATTGCTCCTTTTTGCCCAGACCTCTGAAATATTGACATGCACCCAGACCGCAAGGCCAACAGATTGCAAATTGCGAGCCAAAGTCTCATTGCCTAGAATCACGGCGAACCCTGCGTGGGTGTTAGCCGCAAAGGTTACAAAATAGGGTTTTTATGCCTAATATATCTATATTTATATTTTCCACTTGAAAGTTATAGCACCAGCTCACTATTCCGTATAAAATGTACTGTTCAGTGAAGTATTAAGTGTTTCATATTTTACCCCCAATCCATTATTCCACACAAACAAATATTAAATATTCACAGTTCATTCCTAATGAAGTGACAACAGCCTTAACTAAGTGGGCGTTGAAGATTTTTATTTGATTTTATTGTTTCTGGCGAACGTGCCAAAAGCTAACAGTTAATCTGAGCCCGTAGTCCTCCCCTTCTGGCGATGGGCGGGGGCAAGGGCAAGGGCATGGCAAATTAAATCAAATGAAAAGTCAAACCCATAAACACATGCTACGCCGCAACGTGCCACCAATGTGGCAATGTAGCAATGTGGCCCCCACACGGAACAGTTTTCCACCCTCGGCAGAACAATTGCGAGGGTTGCTAAACACCGAGCCCAGAAACAATTGCGATACATTTTAGCTAAATTTATGCACCCCTTTTCACCTTGCACTTGTCATTTTTTACGGCCCATCGACACGAGGGGTTCCAAGTGGTAAAAAACACAGTAACCGAACCGAACGGAGCTGAGCTGACTGCGGTAATTTGAGCGGATCAAGTCGACTGTTGATACTCCCAGGCTAATACCCCTAAATGACCTAAATCCGCTCATCGATATATCACTTGTTAATGTCAGGTTCAATTTGGAAGGAATCGTTTTTTGCCAAAGCTAACAGTTGTAGGCTGATCGCAATGGATTTTCTGGGGATTAGCTGTCATGCGACGGATAGAGTTACCAATCTAATATTTCTTGGACTTCCAACTTTAATTACTCTCATTAAAACAGCTGCAGATGAACCCAAAAAAATATGACCCTCTCCACAAACACCAAATGAGCGAGACATTTAGATTAATGTCTAAATTACAAAGCCAACCAGAAATGTGGTTAATTTTTCAAAACCAAAGAAGCAAAAACCCAAAATTCGAAATTTTCCTCACCTTTTATCTGGATTTTTTCAAGAAGTTGTGGGCGAACGAAAATGCTGATAAATGAGCTAAGTAAATGTGGAAATAATGACTCCGGCCCCGGGTCCACCTTTGGCTATTGCTTCGGCTTGATTTTAGTTGAAGCCGAGATATATGACGGCGGGAAAATAGTTCTACACAGCCGCCAATCTGATTGATGAACGGACATTAGGGCAGTAGTCGTAAGTGCCGGACCGGACGAATACGGGAAAGTGTTAAAAAATTGTGAGTGATGATGCGCTCTAATTGCACGCATAATCAAGAGGCAGTGCAGCGATGCAATCATCCAAAGTGCTTCTCGGGTCCTCAATTAAATGGAATCTTCACAACATCGAAGGCCTCTGCGTGCTTATCATTCGCAGCATCCATAGTTCGTAGATAAATGCTGGAGATAAGTCCCCATAGACGTCGGAATGTCTGCCTCTGCCTCGGATGTTGAACGATCGAGATGGAGAATCCCAGCAATCTTCCACATTCTCAAATGTATGCGCCGCTAATTTCGATTTTTATTAAACGACCATCGCGGCGCATATAAAAATCGGTATTCCTACTCGCCTTTTCTCACTCATTCCATTTTTGAATATCATCCAAAATAATTAAACATACCGGGCACGTCGTTATGGGTCTGCGCCATAGAAAAATAACAGCATATACTCGTACTCGTATATGAAGTACTCATATTTAATTTCAATTTCATGTCACAGACTTCTGGCCGGGAGCTGGCTGATGCTGCAGATAATTATTATGCCGACTGCATTAGAGTTAAAGTTCTCCGTTGGCAGGCGGGTCCATTCGAATTCCTCCGCCATCGTCACTCCCATTGCCAATTGCAATTAACCGAAGTGACAGGCAGAATGGAGCCAGTAACAAAATCCTTCACGACCCGAAGGGGAAGCACAGGAACTGAAAATGGGAAATAAGTTGTTTCTAACAGAAAAACCATTCCATGTCTATACACTGGTATAAGCTGGATAGAAATTTTAGCTTTAAAATGCCTAATTAGCAAACCAAATATATTATTTTTACCCCATAAATAATTTTAATGGCTCTGAAACTTTTTAAGTAAGCTAATAAAAAGACAAGTGCAACAAGTGACTTTCAGGACTTTTTGGAGCGGAAGGCAACAGTCTTCAAATTAAGTGGATGCGCTGCTAAATGTGCAACAGAGTCGTTGAAAAAGCACAGCTCTGAAAAAAAAGGTTAAAGGCTAAGAGGGAAATAGGAAAAACTGCTCAAATGCAGGCGGGAAAAACAAAATTGACAACACGCCGCAAAATTCAATTACGTATTCATGTATGCAAAAGAAGGAAGCGCCAAATACGCAGCTAGGGCGACAATGGCAGAGCCACGCCCCCCCAACCAGCCATGGCCCACTCTTAGCCAGAATGGGCGGGCCTAGAAAAAGCACAGTGGGAAATTTTAGCAGAATACTCTAGTCTGTTATAAGATAAATAAATATTAAATCAAAAATAAATAACTAACGTCTATTTTTTTTACTTATTCTGTTAACATTTGCAATTCTAGTCAATCTAAGTAATCTAAGAAAGGATATGTCTTCCACTGTTTGGAGCAACTCTCCCCCAGAACGCCCTTTCTTGGCACCAGACGGCATTTGATTGTTTGTTGAATGTCTGAATATATGTGTACAGACTATGCCTATATGTATGGGTGTGACTGTCATTTATGCAAAGTAGCTGACATGCCAAGGAAGCAGGGTCGTCTCCTGCAACTCCTGCGACTCCGCCGCCCTAGAAAGCCCCCCAGCCCCAGAACTTATCACCGCTGGCCTATTGATAAAGGCAGCGGAAAGGCTTAGACACCAAAAGGCAGCCGACGGAAGGTTGACTCGACGCAACAAAATTATGATGCCGGGGAAAAAACGAAAGTCTTCTGGTCGAAGCTGTTTCGCTATCTCGGATTTGTGAGCCACAAACATTTCTATTAGAGATGCCGCCAATGAGCCCCAATATATCCGATCGGTGGAGGAGTTTTGCGCGTGTTTATGTATCAATCAGAGGAGCGGATCCATTTGCATGATGAGGCACAAAACGAAGTAGCTGGAAATGGATCTGGCATCGAGATGTGGAGGACGATAGAGATGGCGATGCCGACGGAGATGCACTGACTCAGCTACGAGTTCTCTGCGATCATGAGAAAGACGAGATTAGCGCAACGAATTATGAAATTGAAATTACTCCAAAAAGTGTTTGGCGATCTATACGAGTCCGAAGACCAAGAGTCAGCATTTTTCCCCAATACCAGCCAGTCATCGTGGATCAAATGCGTTTTGCCGACGCGTGATATCTGTGGTTATATACAATATTCCCGATTCCAAACCCCTCCAGCCAACAGCCACCAGCCACCAGCCTGCAGCTGATGCCCCTTGAGATGCGCTAATCTGTAAAGACGGCCTCCCGCCATCTAATCTCAGTTGAGCCAATTCAATCTAATTAATCAACATTCACTAACCGAATAGTGTCAAATAGTTCGGGGGTCGCTTTGTAATTGCTACCAATTGAAACGGAAAACGATATGAAATACCCGGACTGTGCCTCGCCCAAGTCGATTGTGTTGTGTCAACTGTGACACAGCCGGTGACTGTCGCCCGGACCCGGTGACTGCAATCGATCATTTTCGAGCAGACCTGGCCTCCACTTCATCTTTGTGGAGCTCTGTCTCTGATTAGCCGCCGCATTGCCCGGCATTCCACGGCTGACACTTACTGGGTTTGAGCCATTCCATTGTCGGCCAATTAAACGGTTGACCAAATTGGGTTAACAACTGGCCGATTGAGCTCGTTCGAGATATGGAGATCAAGCCACCGATTTGATATTACCAAAAAATTACATTAAATACTTCGATGCTTAAAATCATTATATTGTGAAAATTATGCTTTAATTTATCCACAATTTCCAGAGAGAGATATTAATCATGGCGTAACTAACTACAAATTTTAACGATCAAAAGAGGGATTATTAGGACAAATTATTTAATATATATTTAAAATGCATATTATTTTATAATCTACTATTTCCTCACAAAACTTCTTCTCTTTCCGTTTATGATATGAAATTATTTTAAGGTTTTTTGTATTTATTTTATTGCTGGGTAATTAGTTGGTTATAATCCAACAAAATTTATTCGATGCGAACGTTGACACCTCCCTTGACCATTTTCGTTGGCGTCACCTGTCCAACGCACGTTCGGAGCTGTCGCTGGTGCGTTTAAAATGATTAATTAAGGCGTTTGAAAATCATTTGTCATTCTTAATTTATTAATTAATTAGAATTGCCCAACACGTCCATTGACACCTGAGGCGGCCCGAAGCTCTGAGTGGGTGGGGAAGGGATCGGAGAAGAAAAACCGGTTCAAGGTGAACCAAATGCCCAAGCAGCTTGCCGAAAACGAACCCAAAATGCGCTTTGGAATGCATTTTTAGACCGACAGACCGAAAGTCTTACAGCATACTTAAAGGGTTTATTTCATTAACTTCGACTTCTATATCTATGATACAAATTATTAAACTAATCTATAAGATGTATATAAGAACTTTAACTAATTGATATAAGTTTTAATCAAATATTAAAAAACATATAAATAAATTTAAAAATCCTTAAATTATTCCCAGTTTTATTAGGCGGCAATTTCCCTCTTAAATTGAATGGTCACACATGCTTTTAGCCAAGTTAGGAACCTTTAGTAACAGAAACAACACTGTAATTAGAGATGGCACGACAACAGCTCCATCTAGTAGCCAGTAGAAGACAGTGCGTTTACGATATTGCAAGAACCAAACACAAGGTGGCTGAAATCGTTTTTGGGACAATGTTTAATTTTATAATAAATAATAATTTATTAAAGTTTGGAGACTATGAAAAATAAAGTAATTCTTATTGAATATTAATACTTGATTTAATGAATGAATATATTAATTGATAATATATACATAAGCCCTTAAAACTAAAGTTTATCAAGTAAAAAGGCCAAAAACATTATTCCTTATCAAATATTGAATACACATTTAATTCGTCAACATCAAAGAAGCTATCTTAAGACATTCAGTCACGTTCTTGGATACCCGATGATAAACAAACTATAATTGTGTTTTCATTATGCGCAATCACAGTAGATCCATTGTAAGATGTTTTGATTCACTTCGATTTACGATCTGATCGAACAATGGATCGCCGATAGCCATAAGGAAGTGAATGAGTTTGTCCATATGCAGGGTTTTTTTGTAATCGAGTGATAAACGTGACCAACCATCCGGCGATAAAGTGTCAAGTTGAAGGCCTCTTCAGCAGCGGCATCCACGGTGCGTATAAGTAATCCAAGCGACCCATCGATCTTACTCCCCCACTCTTCAAGGGGTCTTGTATCCGTATTTCCTGGGTTTCACAATATAATTAAGGCATTAACGATAAGTATTTAAGCATTTAGTTTGGCTTGCACAGCATGTACCCACTATTATTACTCAATAATAATATTTTCCAAAGCCATTCAAATGTTTACGACTCTATGAGTAGATTCGATCGCCTTAAAGAACTGTCAAATCATGCAAATAAATGACCCCCCAAACTTCCCACTTCTCCGCCAGTGTTGTTTATGTTGTCGTGATGTCTTAAACAATGCGATTCAAAATAAATAAAAATTGGAAATCAATAAAAATTTTAATTTAATAATAAAATGAAAAGAATGTTGAGAATATTTAAGGCCCAAAATGACGGGGTATCCATAAAGGTGGTAAATTAATTAATTATACAATGAAAAGGAAATTTAGCGCTTAAACAATTGCTAGCTTCTTGAATATTAAAGTTTCTTGCATACTTTCTTGAAACCTCAAAGATTTATATTTTATTTTCAGATACGTTTGAATTTTTATTCAAACTCATACATGATTTGTATAAGCTGGTTCAGACATATTTGGAAAAACAAGATAATTAGCCATCGAGCCATCAAACATCAAACTTGACAAATAGATGCAAATAAATAAGAATTTGTCCAAAATTTCTCTCTTAGCAACAGAAGAAAGGAAACGAGAAATGTGATGGAAATAAATATTTATAATTTTTATTTTAAACTGAAGTGTTTTCTTAAATATAGGGAGTAGGTGAAACCAACCATCTCGTATATTCTTGCCGTTAAAGGCGATGCAAAATTATACAAGTTCTTCACGGTAAACTTTCTCCCGAGTTAAACACAAAGAGCTCATTAGAGCCAGAAGAGGAAGCACGTCTCCAGTGCATCCATCCATCTCCATCCCCAGCTCAAGACACATCCATATCCATTTCCATATCCACATCCACCAAAAGGTGTCAGCTGCATTCGATCTGGAGCTCAGCTCGAGTCTGTCATTTAAGGTGCAGGGGCGTATGATTGATGTGATGATGACACCACTGCCATGTTGGTGTTGTGCACAGTTAGAGGCAGAGGCGAAACCGTTATGGATCTCTAAAGGCAATCAATCATCGCAGGCTGCCACATCGATATCGATAACTTTCGGCGTGTTGGCAGACGAACTGGTGCCAGATCGGATGACTTCGATTGCCCCGAAACGACGGATAATAAAATTCTGATCTTTATGGATACATCACATCAAAAGGAGACCATGTCCATTAGATTTATGTCAATTTCAGAGATCGTGTTCCAGTCTCCGTAAGGGACCTGCTTTGAAGTTATATTCAAGGTGGGCGTTTCCCGGCTCATCTCGTTTTACTTTTATTTAACTTGTTTTATTAAAGCTTATTTTATAAGATCCCGGGGATTTTTATAAGGCGGCTTTTGAAAGAGAATCCATAAAGTTTGGATTACGTTGTTATGGCTCATCTCATATGGGAATTCAATGATTTATTGCAGAAAATAAATGTATATTTTATTCCTATCATAACTCAGACAACTTTAATAAATGCTTTAAGTTTTTGATAGAAAGAGTAAATATTTCTAAATATTTGCTAATCATCTTAAAGAAACCGTCGTTAAATATTCCTCATCCCACATTGCTGCACCCAAGCAATTAAAATTAAATCAATTGTTAGAAAAACTCACGCAATGCAGTTTGACATTTTGGCCAACAATCTTTAAGAGATTCACCGATGCAAACGCAATCAATCATTAGCATCTTTACAAAAGTAAATTCTCCTCTTTTCATGGCGTTTTTTTGTTGTTGTCATGAAACAGCACAGCCCACGCTACTCCTTCATCGAGTGCTGCCATTATGTCTGGGATATATAGAAAATTGAATCGGTGTGCAGTGTGTGGCACGCATACAATTAACACAAATGAATGAATAATTAAAATGGAGAAAGACTTAAGCGACAAACTTTATGCCAGCCTCGAATTGAATCGCATTGTGTTTGAGGGAGCAGCCAGCTCTGCCAGTAAGTCAGTCAGTGAGTCAGTGAGTCAGTCAATCAGGTATAGTACTGAGCTTCCCACCAGCCAAAATGTTAAATTACAAAAGAGCAGACATTGCATGTACTTTGCAGATTTGGTGAAGCTGCTGAAATGATGCCATCAGCGCCAACGAGACACAACAATAGACAGTTAGTACAGTAGAGTCTAAATGCATATTTATTAAGTTTATTTAAGTTTGAAATGAGCTTTTTTTTTATAGGATTTAAAGGGTATAGGATATGCTATACCTCAAGTTCTATACGTCATCAATGGTTGCGTATTTTAAAAGCAAAGTTTACTGTACTTGTATCAGATGTGGGCTGCCTGGCCGAGCAATAAAGATGCCCAGATACACACTCCAAAGACAATTGTCTGCTGGAGTATGTCTCAACTCCTGACCCCACCCCTTGCTCATTTTGGTCACCTATCTGCCCTCTCTCTCTTCCGTAGGCCACCTCTCCCTTTCTGCCACCTTCATTGAGCTTAATGGAGCGCATAATTAACTAATGTAGGTGAAACAGCCTCCAAGCTGCTTGGCGACGACCCGTGGCACAAATTAAGTGCGCAATTGTAACAGCTCTTGGCGGACCTCCTAGGAATTGAGTAACCCAAAAAACGGGCCGAAATAGGGAAGAAACGCCTACTTATGGCCGCCTTGGGTTTCACTCACTTGCCGCAATTAACAGTGTTTAATTATCCATAATCCCGTTCGGTGGGTTAAATTTAATATTGCCTTAAACACATTGGATTGGTTAATTGGATTATATAACCCCTATGAAGCTAGAAAATGCCTCAACGGAAGAGTTACAGCTAATAGGATGATTTATTTCCCACTATATTTTTTAAAACTAATACTAGATCTTAAAGGTACTTTAAGTCTGTACAGTTCAATGATCCATTTCAGCTTGTACTTTGATAGAGTTCCCCCCAACCTTCCCGCCCAGAGTGGCGGAAAACAAGATATTCGCATTTAACCATTTAACAACCAAAGTATTTTTTGCTGACCATTTACGGAGACCTAATGAATAACCGACTTGCTGACGGAGTACTAACTGACTGGGACAGACTTTATGGCATGCTGTAGTCACTAAAGATGAAGAAACATTGCGAAAACCACTGCCTGTCCCCCAATGAAAATGAGTTGAATAATTACGAAAAACTATGAAAGAGATAATAAAAATGCAATAATAGACTGCAGTTCGGTGTCTACTCACGGAATAGAGCAAAAATTCGAACAGAAAATATTTATGACTTCGATGGTTTTGCATAATCTTTCAAATTAGTTCACTATAATTATATCCAAAATAATGTTTATTTATTATCCGTAATTCTACGTATTTTCACTTTGTAATTATTCAAAATGGAATCTGGCAAGCATATGTAACTGGCATTAAATTATAAAACTCCGTTGATTAATTGCTGACATGATAAATACGTTCCCTCTAAATGTGACACAAGTTGCGCGCCCCAAAACTATAGAGACGAATAAAATTAAAAAATTAAAAATCCAAAGTCAAATACAAAGTAATACCCACAATGGCAAGAACCACAATAACGACTACGGTAACCGCACCAACAAAAAGCACAACAAACAATTTGTAATTAACACGCGTGGGTCTCGGATCTCAGGTCTCAGACTGAGGCTGAGACGATCCACAAAACGAGGGAAACAAGCTATATGGAAATACTTCAACAATTTGAAATTCGAATTGATATTTAGCTCCGCCACATGGTCCAGTTGCCATAAAAGGAAGTTCGATCCACTGACAGGCTGTACAATAAACAGTTCCTATCGAAAAAATAAGGCTCTTTTAATTAAATTTTAAATTATCTTTTATGGTTTTGATCTCTAAACTATTAATATTTTTTTTCAGATTTATGTCTTAGGCATTTCCCAATTCTTTAAATTTATGAAACGCACTGTAAGGAGATTTATTTAAAAATTTACTATATAATCGCGCTTCTCCGCAAAAACTTGAACTTGTCCAAAATCGTTTAACTGACTGATTTATATGAATTTTATTTATAGAATTTGGCCAGAATCGAACTGGGCAGAACAAAAACATTTACATGCCATGTAAATTGGCTGTCTACTTCGGACATTTGTTTAATTATTTATTTATAATTAAATTGTTTATTTCACCAGAGATGTGGTTGTTGCCATTTTGGTTGGCCAGGAAGCCAATTAGTTTAGCTCGATAAGGCCTAAACTATTTGACGTTTCCAATTGGTAGCATCTCTAGACCATTCTGCTTAAAGTTTCAAGATTTTTATCGTTTGGGAAATAACCAAAATGTTAGCCTTTAGATTTAATTAATTGATCACAGAATGAATAAAATGATCTTGAAAAGGACAGGAAGGAAGTGCTTGGAAATCATCAAAAACCACTAAATAAAACGAGAAATTGAAAAGGGTTTTTACCTATTTCTTAGCTTATTCAATTTACTTGCACTTTTCTAACCAACTTTTAATTTATATAATTTAGGCCCTTGTAATCTGCTAAGAGTAATCTTGTCCGGAACGTCGACTTCTGTCTTGTCAGTCAGCCGGAGACAACGCAATATATTTTAGCATAGCTCGTTGTGGCATTTTGTGTTGTTTTTCTTGTTTTTGGTGGCAGCCCGCTTTTGGGCTCCATTTAATCTTTAGGCTGCAACATGTAATAGCTCTTTAAAAGGTTCAGAGCCTAGGCTTGAGAGTGCGCGACTCTTGAATTGGGTCACTAAAGTGTTATGTATGCACCTAAGTATTTACTTATAAAGCATGTGAGCTGTAGCAGTCTAGTCTAGACGGTTTGGCTCGGCTGCCAACTAACTTGGCTTTTGGTTGTTGGCTGGTGGCTGCTGGGGCATGCCACACACATCAGGCCCGGAGATGAACATTGATTAGCCGGGGTCACAGGTTACGGGGGCTAATCGTGCGCCAAAACGAAGTTAACTGCTCAAAGCCAAATTTTTGGCAAACATTCATTGGCTAAAACATGGCACAATATGACTCAATTTAGTTTCTTTGAAACTTAGTTTGAATGTTTAATTAGTTTCTTATATTTCTAGGCTGGTTAAGGCGGTCATCTATAGATCCATCCGATATTTTGACACCCTTTCAAAAACAATGATCCTGCATTGTGACAAATATCATAAATATTATAGTTTATGTTATGTCATCAGTCTACGCTCCGAATCTTGGCCAAGACTAGCGCGTGGCCAAAGATCCACTATAATTAAATATTCAAAGCATATTCCCCCATAAATGTCTCATAAACACACGACTTTTCTTTCTTGTTTTGTTTTGATTTTTGGAGTTTGTCAAAAAGGGCACGTAGCTTGGGCAAATGCAAATTTAGTCGTAAATCAAACATAAACAAACAGATGACACATAACATATGTCACAAAAGTGACTAGAACTCAAGAAGTCCTTTAGATTCACTCGCATTTCCTTGGTTGTTAAGGGCTTTATTTTGAACTGAAAATAATTTCCGATTCTTTGAAGATGTTCCTTTAGGATTACAAGTCCTAGAGTGTGGATTAAAATCAAGTATATGGGTTTCACTAATCGATATAGTTTTATGTCTGAGTTGTCATTTGGCATGTTTTTAAGAGCTAACTATGTTAAACGACCTTTCAGCCAATGTGACAATAAGACGAAAATTTCAATTAATTATCAATCAATTAAGTTTTTAAATAAACTCTTAAAAACAGCAGACTCAACTGGCTGTGGTGACTCCGGAAGCTACAGGGAAACGTCATCAGACAAACCTTTGCCCATTACCAGGGCGTGTCTTCGCAATCAACAAACATAAAAAGAAGGTAAAAGTCTCAGCCAAAAACCTCTTCATGCTTTGCGGCTAATTAAACATTTTCTGTGTTTATACACTTTCGGTAAAGGCATAATTATTTGATAGCAGAAGACTAGAAATAAAACTCTATAAACCTTTATATAAATGAAAATACGCGACCTTAATTCAACAAAATCCACTACATTTTTAAACCTTCAACGAATATTTTTTAAGCATCTTAAAGAGTATTTAGGGGTTTAATTTCTGAATCTTTTGGCTCCTCTTGAGTTTTTTTGTTTGGCAATTAGTCAAGCATGCAGCGTCTAGTCAAATTCAGGAAGAATGTCAAAACACGTACAACAATTTGTTAGAGGAAGCACCCAGATGAACATTCAAAAACATTTGCTTACCTTTTCTTTGTTGGATTTTGGTGATTTTTTTATGTTTATTTATAGTATTTTTAATTTACTTTTTCGTGTTGTCTTCGTGTGGCACGTGGTGTACTCACTGAGGGAATCTACGGAGGGTCCTACCCATTCGGTGCCCATTAGCTGATGCATTCCGTTGTTAAGTTCCGTAATTTTATAACAGATATTCCATTTCATTATTAAAACAAAAATACGCAGTCAGAAAATATTTTGCCTTGCGAACGTATGATCCAAATTTGGAACAAGTACAACTTGCTTATAACCATTCATAACCAAATAAATTGAGAACCCTAAATGGAGCACCAAAATTTTTACCCAAAATAGAAAAGCAAAAACATTGCGAGCTGCAATTTGTTGGACTGGCGACGATAACTTAAAACTCGTGCCATAACTTTCAAATGCGATTTGTTAAAAATTTGTAGCGAAATTAAATATAAAACCAGCAAGGAAGAGAACGGTGGTACAAGACTTAGCCAGGCTACCGAGCAAGTAGTGCAGCTAATTCGCGAATCGGAAAAGCACAAACTCCTAGTCCCAGTCCCAGTCCAAGCTCCAATCCCAATCCAAATCCAATTTCAATTGCATTGCGAATGCGGCAGCCAAAGCCACGTTTTTGAACCGCACGACCCCAAAAGGGTCAAGTGGCGCGTGTAGCAAAAGCCATGGTGAAAATCGCCTCGGGCAGCGGCAGCGGCCACAGCACTGCAACCTTAGACAAGTTTTTACTAAGTTTCAGTTTTGGTTTACAGCCACCCACTGAAGGGTTTTCAGAGAACTGATCTCTCAGCCAGAGCGTTCGATCTTCATGCCCCAGTGCGTGGCAAGACCTTACTTCCAGCCTGAACTTGACATGGATTTTATCTCGGATCGTGCGTGTTGTCATGAGTGCTGTAGGTAGGGTTGTAATCGGTCTAGAGTCTAGACTGCATTGGGTCCGACCCACGTTCAGCAATGAGATACTCGAATGTGCGAAATCGAAATCAAATCGAAAGTGTGTTGTTCTAATTAATGGCTCGGTTCCCCTGGCCGAGAGAGCATCAATGACACATCGCTTTTGGCCAGAGGCAGTTAATACTTAATTGGGCCGGCCAGTAGACACCTTAAAAGATTAATGCTTGTTTTTAATAATCCCCACATTCAGTGCAAGACCCATAAAGTCTGTTTGGTTCAATGGCACACTTGAATCGCTTACGAAAAACGTAAGCGGTTGGTAATATTACGTTAAAAACGCCGGTTAAGCGCCAGAAAGCCGGCTGGAAAGAGCAGATTGGTGGCTTTTTAAGAGAGTCATGGTAGGGTTGTCATAACTGGTAAAGGTTTTTGAAAACCAATCTAGTAAATAAAATTCTAGAAAGTCTTTTGAAATGTCTATTTTAGATAAGAAGTAATAAAATTAAATTAATGTTTCTGTCTCTTAAAGTATTTCCAGGCCTCAGATTAATTACCAGCAGTAGGTGGCAGAAGTATGACTTCATTTGTGAGCACTTAACTCACCCATAGATCGCTTTCAATTGTTGTAACCGTTTATTGTGCAGCTCCTTTTCGAGAAATACACTATAAATCAACCTTTATTACAAATGGACTTGGGCACCGTGTAGGTATGGTTATTGTAAGTAATAATAAATTAAATATAAATGAAACTAAGCCAAAGAGAGCGTTTTGGACTAGTTCTCTTTCTGTCCGTGGAGCTCTTACGGGCCAAGCTCGAATGGGCCAAGAGAGGGAGACTGCCTCACAGGCTGACATCATCCGAGAGTCTGAGCCAAGTTTATAAGTTAGAGCCAGGTGTCGGACGCGGCTTACTATTTAATGCGCGGTGCGAGCTGAAAACTCTTTTAGTATAGCGTTGGCGTGCGAGACAGTCGGTTCGGTTCCCAAGCAATCCGGCAGTCGGCCAAAAACGAGTTCGGCCAAAACCCAAACCTAAACAGACATATGTGTACAAAATAAATGTGTAGCTGTGTATCCGCACACTCGCGAGTAGATACTATATGAGCGCACACCTTTGCGGTGCCGAAAATAAAAGTATAAAGTTAATCTAGATATTTTCGCTGGAACAAAAACAAGAGTAAACATTAAACAATTGTAGACTGATGTCAGTCTGAAGTGAAGCCAAGCGTTGAGTGTGAAATGCAAAGCGAGCGATCTCAAAACCCCTGAGCTTTAGGCCATAAGCACTAAGTTGGCATTAAGTTGGTCTCCGTCTCCGTCTCGGCGACTAGGCAGACAGAGTTCCCAAAACAATTGCTAAGAAAGTGAAAGATCTGAGAGACAAAAGGAAAAGTCCGAGAAAGGGAAAGGTTAGAGCTACTCGCTTTGCATGTGCTCTGTCAAGTGCAACGCTCAGAAGTTTTAGCTTTTGGCCAGGCCATGCTCTGGCCAATAGCTTAGCCAGTCTCCCCCTGCCCCAGCATCCCGTCATTCCAGCCCACCAGTGGCAACAGCTGTTACACTTAGACAATCGCCCACTTGCAGGCTAGATCATTGAAATTTTATTTAAACATTTTCAATAATTTTTTGCTCAATGCTTTGCCTTTGCTGACTTTGCGTTTTCGTTTTTTGTATTCATCAAGAGCAATATAATATATTGTATATAAAAAATTAAAAGAAAAAAAACAATCCTCTATACCACGCGTTTTTTCCTCGAATTGCCATTGATTCATTGATTCCCTGTCTGTGTGAGTGTCTCTCTGTGAGTGTGTGTGCATGTGCGTAAATGTATTGGTGAATATTCAGCCAACAGAGCCCGGGGAAAAAAGCGGCCAAGCGACATTGATGCCAATAATGTGCAGTTGTTGTTGGCTCCTGCATCGGACCAGAATATAATGAAATAAAGTTAAATAAAATATAAGCTAAAACGCCTTCAGTGGACTTGCTGGTCGAAAGAGATATCAACGGCATCGACTATCGCGGACAGGTATGTGCAATTCGTCTCTTTTTGATTTATTTCCATTTAACTTTTTTGGTAACAAGCCATGCTATAAATTTTCTTGTTTCTACGTGTTGACTAGGCATCGAATCTTACATGCAAATAGCCAAAATTAAGACCAGAGAAGTTGGGTAAAAAGACAAATTGTGGCAGGAAATGGCAAACAAAATAAACCAGTTGACAATCAGTATTTGAAAATAACAAAAAAAGGCACTCGGGCTTAACACAATGAATATTTAATTAATACAATTTGCTACCACATTTAGAATGCAAATAATTTCTACCTGAATACTTTGCAAACTCCCAGCACGAGTTCATTGACTAAGGTATCTTTTAAGGTATCTTATCTTTGTTCTTTTGTTATGAAAGCTGGCAAACATTACAAATGAAAGAAATACATTCTCTTTTACTTCAAGAAATCATTCCCATAATTATAATTATGATTTCCGAACCCATTTCTCTGTGTGCTCCATTTTATAACTGCCAACAATGGCAGAATACTCACTGTGCTTTCTTTTGTCCTATTCATAAAGCTATTTTTCTCATTTAATTAGTTGATATATTGTTCCTGATATAATATTTTGGATATTTCCATAAAGATCCGACTAGATATTATTCCCGCCCAGCCCAGTCCCGGCTGAACCTCAGGGTTCAGTGGAGGACAAAGTACTTTGCCATGATACAATGATTCATTATTTTAGACTTTCAAGTTCATTGATTCTAGTTAGTCATCGTGGTACCCCGATAAAATCGTACATAGAAATTCATATTATGTATTTGGTAAATGCCAAACCTATTCTTAATGTCCTTTGATTTATGTCTATATCGAATGCCTTTTCGGAAGATAAATGTGCTCGCAAAGGCTTGTGGCGTACATTAGAGGAAATTACCATTTGAAACCAAAAGGTGTTGGCCCCAATTGTCACCTCCGAAAGATATTGAAACGGAAAACTGGGCGCGGAACTCAACGCTTATGGCATATTGCATTACCTCGTCAAAAAGTAACGATAGGACTTGATTTCTTTACTATTTATTTGTATTTTTATGGGCACGCGCCTTTTTGTCGGTTTATCGGTCGGGCTAAATGTCAGAGTTAGAAGTCGGCTTACTTTTGGCAGCAGAGGTTGACACTAAGAGCATTTCAATACAATAATCTGCATACTGGAGAAAAAGTCAGGCTAAAAATGTGAGCAAAATAACTCGCCAAAATAAGCTTATCCCTGGAATAAAACTAATAAAAATTAGTCAAGCCCCTCCCTTGGGTTTGTTTAATTAAACGCCTCCTGACACTTTATTTTCCACACCCTTC
Organism: Drosophila vallismaia; assembly: GCA_035047325.1. Taxonomy (NCBI): domain Eukaryota; kingdom Metazoa; phylum Arthropoda; class Insecta; order Diptera; family Drosophilidae; genus Drosophila; species Drosophila vallismaia. The sequence continues at coordinate 17,332,127 of JAWNPU010000090.1, read as the reverse complement.
ATAACCAGATAAGGTTTAATGTTGAAACTGACCAAAAATTCCATTTGAGTGGAGTTCAGCTTTGAATTCTCAATAATTCTTAATGGTTTTTTTCACATTTGTTCCTTTTGTTGTGCCAAAATATTTTGAAAAGTAGAATCAAATGCGAACAAAAAATCCAAGCCGAAATAATAAAAACAAAAATGATTTCAACTCATAATTGTGGGCTTTGCCTTTTTTGGCTGAAACAAAAATAAAATTCTTTATAAATCATTTTCTAGCTAATGTTTCCAATGAACTCTGCCAGGCTGTTTGCAATTTGTTTGCATTTATTCGTTGTTTTTGATCTTAAACAGGATGCTCAAATGTGATTCATAGAAAAGTCGGATTTCTAGCCTGGGCCAAGGTTGTCTGCTTGGCTATCATGATGTCAGATTGCTACCATCTGCGTAGAGTCGATTTGTTTCTTTATCTCTTCTCTCTGGCTCGCAAACTTCAGTCCTTTCATTTTTCATCGTTACCGGGCTTAATTAAACCATAAACACCTCAAAACATGCTACCACATTCAACAGAACCCCACACAGAGTGCACGGTGCTGAACGGTGCTGGTGACCCACCCATCTCAACTGGCAACGACCCACACGACAAGCATTTCTTGTTTCATTTTTCATTTTTTTCCAAGACAATGCCAAATCATTGAGCAGCCAAAAAGTGCAGCAAACAAACACCTCCACAAAACAGACGGCCAACTCAAGCCACTGAGCCGAGTCGTGTGGAGTGGTTTGGAGACCCAACCTATAGACATGTTTAATCAATTTAAATTACCTTCAATTAGGCTCTTTGTTCGCGGTCTCGTGGACATTGCGAAAAGTCTTCGGCATCTGTATAAATGAAATGCAAATGAGGAAAATGCAACTAATTTGTTCGGATTTCCGAGCTCCACGGTGGAAGCTCGCCTAGCCATCTGTCTTCAATGTTGGGCAATGCTGGCAATTAAACATTTAATAGCTACATTTGATATGCATAATGGACGGAGTTGTAGTGGGATTCGACTCTGCCTTAGATTTCCGAAATATGCTAATGTTTGTTTGAATCATAAAATCATTCCTTGTCCATTCGGTTGGGGGAGAGGCCGCTGACTTAGGATTAGAATATATGGAGCCTTCGAGTGATTTTTGATAGCTTTTTAAGCTGATCATAAACCGATACAATGAAATTAATCTTTTTTTCTTTAGTTTTTATATACCCATAAAAAGGGAAATCAAAGTGTTATGAATATCACTTACGATCACAAAGTAGAGTGATTCATACTTTAAAGTTTCCTTTACAAATTGAATCCTTTTAAAGTCAATAACCCTGGAAAAAAACCATCAAGTTTCTGTTTTTCCCCAGCTTAACAAAAATAAAAGACTTAAGACACAAACTTACTCAAATAATTGGTTTGCCGTGCATATAATTAATCTGTTTATCCAAATGCAGCTACTCTCCACTGAGTGAAAGTTGTCCAAAGCCGATCGTCTAAATGTCTACGATCGTCAGTTGTCACCCCAGTCCGAGCCACTCATCCGCCCCCTTCCATCTTGATGGAACCATTTAAATGAGCTATCAAATCGGCACCCCAACCGAGACGTACTGTGTCATTGAACCAACAAATCAAAGCCGCTTACCGAAACTCACACAAAAACTCTTGCTTGGCTCAGGATTGATGACAAGCCTAGCAATGCCAAATGACAATTATCAACGCGGCACAGTGTCATAAAATAGACGAATGAAAATGTCTAAAAAAAAGGCATCAACTAAAACCAGAAACCAGAGCCAAATGACAGCGAACAAAAAGCCGAAATGTGTTTATTGACGTCATTCCATGGAACAGGCAAACAACTTTTAATGTGGAGAAAATCCAGGCACTCCGTCCGGATTTCGCGGGAGGATCTGAGGGAGTGGACAGGCCTGTGAGACGCCGACAACCAAGCACACCACCGCCACCCGCTGGGCCGTAACCAAAGCCAAAAGCTGCCTGCAAACCGTAATAATTGCAAACAATTACAAAGGCAATAAAGAGACCTGGCAAAAACTGCGAGCTTTGAGTTTGAGGCCTCTTTGATACCCTAGAATGTAGAAATCCAATATATAGTTTACCGATAAATTATCATCAAGTCCAGAAGAAAGTTTTATTTGAACAATAACTCCCAACACCCTTTGCGGAAAACTCTTCTGAACCCGTAAAGCCATTGTCTTGTCTAAAATTGTTTCCATACGAGACAAACCTTTTTGCAACATAGATGCTGGGAGGCCATATTAAATCCCATTAGTTGAAGGTTCATTACGGTTCAGTCCTGACACGGCTCCTGTCTCCTGATGGTTGATTCGATTTTGTGTATTCATTTTTTGCGGCTTGCATAAATTATATTCACGATATTCTGCTGTTCATGGAGACGTCACCTTTTGGCTCTCGTCTTTGAGTTTTTTTTCCATGCTGGGGGATTTTCGGGCATGGGCTTAAGTTTGGTGCTGCCAATTACGAGCATGAAGGTCTTTGACTGCGCAATCTTAGCAGCACCGACCACTACAATGGCAACTAGAAAATTTGTAACATTTTTTGTTGTCTAAGTTAAGTTGATGTTGTTATTTGTGTTTGGTCTTGGTGTTTCTTTTAAGACTTGTTTTTCATGGTTTTAATTTGTTTGACGCTGCTTATCCCATGGAGTCTAGCAATTATATTATTTATTATCTTTTTTCCCTCAACTACTTTTTAGCCAATGTATTGTGAATGTTTTTCACGCTCTTGAGTTGATTGGCTTGCAAAATTTTAATGGCAATGAAAATTTTGTTAGATAAACGAGGTCTTAACTTCGAATAACTTAGTTTTCCATATGATTTTCTTTCATTTTCATGCGGATTCCTCACTTACACTTTCCGTCATTCATGCATTTAATCGTATGTCCGACAGAAACAATTTTTTTCAATTAACTCCAATCGGAGATCGCAATTAACTTTTACAAGATTTCTAAATGGAAAACGTTGACGGTCAATATTGGAATTTTTCTGCCTGTTAACCCAGATAGCCACGTTATAACAGTTGTTTGTTTAATTAAATAGATTGTATTTATGAATTAATGTTTTGATCAATACAAAAATACAACAATACAATAACCTAGAATGTTCGGTAACCGTATGAGTTCCCATCAGCTCTATAATTGCCAAATTCTGGGATTAAAAGTCAACTCAAAGCAAATGGCACGGACAAATTGCATTAGGCAATTATGAAATAAAATTTATTTTTTGCGTGCACTTGGCAATAAAAAATCAAATTAAAAGTATTAGATTTAATTAAGATTTATACAGCTATTAAAAAATACTTACCGTAAGATTAATAAATAAAACTTATATGTAGAAAAATGTTTGGTCTTCTTTATATTTTACTTCATATTCTTCTTTAAATTTACATTTTCAATTCTATTTGATCATGACCTTTAAAATACGAATTTAAAATAAAAAATATTTAATAGGCTTCACAGGAAAACTGCGAGATTAAATAAACGTTACCAGTTTTGGTGCGATATTTTGAGTGCTTTTTGATAGCTCAATTTCCTCTGGAGCCCACTAGTTGGTCGTTAGAAAAGTTCAAGTTGAAATTTAATAATGCGGGCTAATTGGGTGGCATTATATAACCGTTTTTATATGGAGCGGTATGCAAATTTCTGTCGGCAAACACGGAGAGCTCGCTACTGACCTAGAATTAAAGACAGAAATGGCTTTTGTGCGACTATTGAGGTGCGATAACTGGGCGAGGAAATAAGCAATTTCTGTTTATTTTTTCGGGCTGTTTTCTGGGCCCCGACCCTGAAAATTAATTGACTTCGAACCACAGGAGAATACTCAATAACTCTCTATCTACACATTATTTATGGTCTGTTTAGTCAGCTTTTTTTTAATGAGTCTAACAGCTCAGCAGGTTCAGTAATCTTTTTGGGTGGCTGACGGGGGATTGGCTGCTGGCACTCATAAGGCTGCACTGGCTGCAGAGTTTCGGGTTACTCAATATCAAAACGCGGAACTGGGATATAATTTTCCTATATCTTGTGGTTGTAGCAGACGCCCAGACATTCGCCCAGTGTTGAATGTAATTTCCTCAAACTTTTTCAACTCCATTCTGTGTTTCAGCTGCTTTCACTTTTCCGTTTCGTGGTTCACTTTTCTTTAACAACTTACTTTTGTATCGATTATTGATTATTGCTCTCATTTTGAAGCATGTTTCTTTTGCTGCTGCTTTGGCTCCATTGAAATGAAAAGTTTTCGCTTCGCCATTTGTCATAATTAATTTTTGCGCTTTGCGATTTAATTGTTGAGAGAAACAGCAATAGCATTTTGAAAGTTATTAGGTCTTTGGATGGACCGAAATCTTTTATTTAGGTTGATTAAATGCTATGTGAAGTGATAAATCAAGCAAAGCGAAAGCTTCAACCAAACACATGTACGGACATTAGACAAACATTTCGCATTTTGAGACTTACAAGAAGCTTTTTAGTTGGATATTACTGAATAAATTCCCCAATTTGCAACCTTCTTAACTGATTGCAACCAGAGATAATCTGGAAAAACTGAAAGTCATCATCTTGCCGGATTTGCATTACGGCTTGTGGCCAAAAGTTTTGCAAAAACCATCTCATTATGAACAAATGGTGCCCGAAAGCCAAAAGTATTATTTCGCATTCGAAGTTCGAGCGTGCTGGCATGACTAAGCCAGCGGACTATGGCAGCGTGTTAATCAGCAATTTAGAATATTTTTTTTCCGCTCGCAGTTTGTTTTTCTTCTTCTGAAAAAAGACCCAGCACAAAGGAGCCCGAGTGGCGGAGGGCCCCCAGATTTCATTTCCTGTTTCTTGGACACTTTGTTACTGTTGTGTTATTGGCACAGCTGTTGCCTGTCGGTTGTTGGTCGGCGTTGTTATTGCATTGCATTTATCATGTAGCTCTCACACAAAGACGGACGGATTGAGAGGGAAAGAGCCCTTAAAGCCCCGGTGAAACAAGCTGCTGCATTGATTTCCTTTTTGCTATCTTGACAGCATTAACTTTGAGGTCTGCAGGGGCCCCGGGAAGGAAAAAAGGGGCAGGGTTTGGAGCAACACTTCGACAGAGACAAACGAAATAAATGCTCGATCGGACGATAAACTATTTTTAAAGACAGCCACAAAAGGAACTAGCAACACAGCAGCCACAGCAGCCAAAAGGCCATAACAACAGGAAAGAAATAAGCTCTTTGAAGTGGTTCAGTTACGCGTTTGAAATAATTGATCCCCTGGACTGCAAATTTGAAAGGGTTTGCAGAGAGTTTTAATATAGTCAAGAATAATCCTTGAAGCAAATTGTATGAGAGTATACTAACATAAAAATATGCTTTCCTACCTTTTCTCTAAGTTGTACAACGTTCTCTAATCACCTTATAAACTATCAAACCGATATACCTTTGCTTCCATTCATTTAGCTGGGAATCCGAAAGACACCTTGAAATGATTTCTCACACAGCGAGACAAAGATGGCTTTAGTAAGGGAGTTTAGGCCCTAACAAGTTGCATCACTTTGGCTGCTGCCTGGAGTCCAGTCTCTTCCTCCGGATCGCCAATGATTCCTGGTTGCAAAAGAGTGGCAGATGCTGGTCCCAACGGCTGTTTGTTTAAGGCCATGGTTAGCTCTAAAAGGAGCTGCGGCTTATTTCCTGTAGCTGCAGCTAAGAAGATTCTAAGCAGAGAGTGGGGAGCCATCCTTTTGTCTTTTGGCCAAAAGGCTTGAGAGCTTGTTAGTTAGAACCCCTTGCTGCTGTCTGTATTCTGCCATTTCAAGTTTGTCGCTTGTACGTACCACGTAGCTGTGGTATTGACCATTTTTAGCCTTTTAAGTACACTTTGGTCATTGTTAAGTACTTATGCGTGTCAGAGGCGCATTCGACTCCTCGGTCTCGGACTCCAACTCGGACTCCGCCATTCTGGCGGTTCCTTGGCTGCCTTTTGGGGCACATGTTTTACCTGGTTATTTATGGGCAAAGTGTCAGTGCTAATCAAATGGCTGAATCACAATCTATTTGGTATGTGTATTGCATTGTTTTTCCCCTTACTCTTTTAGTATGGGCTCCTAAAGGTCGAAGAACCAGAAATCGTATTAGAAAAGAGATTCCACAATATTCTATGCAGTTTTTTGGTCCATCAGCCGAAAGCGATTCCAATCTTTGAAGCCAATACGTGCAATTTGAATATCAGTTTTTTGTATGGTTAGTTTTTGGCCATGTTAACTACCAGTTCCTTGATATGGTTTCCTCCATCACAACCACTGCGGAACCATAAACTGCAGCTTTATGGCCAGCGTGTGGCGACCCATGTGGAATGATCCGAATGACGCAATAAAAGTTTCGTTTGATCTTTATGCACGGGACACGTGTGGCCCGAAAAGATTTGCAATCGCCCCCGCAACGGGATTACAGAACTCTCGGAAATCTGATCTTAAGCTCTCGTCCATTGACTGACGTACATTAGAATCCCATTTGAGTCTCGACTCAACCTAACCTTACTCAATCGGAGATCTAGAGAATTGATGTGGAAGCCTAAGCAAACAAGTTCTGCGGGTCAACGTTTCATGATTTAACGGCAATTTCGCCAAAAAAACACAAACTTTGAAAGAGTCTTAGCCATGTGACGGACAATCGATATGGAAATTAGCCAAAAGAAAGAGAGAAAGAACGAAATTGGAGCCGCAAAATAAATTGACATAATGATTAAGCTTGCAAAGATTTACTATTCATTGTAAAAACATACAAGAGGATTACAAATTAAGTATAACTTTTAAAATTTAAAATTGCAAACACAACAGCAATTAATCAGTTACTATAAAATTATTCATCTAAATATTTCATTTTTGGGTTTAAAAAAACTCTGCCGTTCGCCACTCAAGAAACTTTAAAATAAAGCTGTCATCGATTATCTGAATTATTTCCGCATGCAACTGTGAAACAACAAAGTCGAAAAGCAAAATAAATAAATAATGAAAATTGAAATTTTTTTCGAGCCAAGACAAAGAATGAACAATGAGCGAGGCGAAATTCCCTCAAAAGCATTTCAGCTGTCAAAAACATGTCAGGCTGACGAATTGCTCGACCGTTTTGTCTTTTATTCAGGCTCGATGTATTTTTTTTTGCTTTGCCTCTGAAACAACACCAAAGAGTTGCCCTTTGAGCTCGTAATTTCGTTTTGTCCAGACAAACAAAACCAAAAAATGACGCAAAAAGAAACCAAATTAACCGTTAAGTTGTGTAATTTCACCCAAAATGCTAACGGCAATTCAAAATGTTTGTTTTAACAAGTCATTCCGCTTTATTAACCGACAATTTTCCATCCAGTTCTGGTATGAGTAAGGAAAAAACAGAAGACTTAGGCAACGAACTCGCCGGAATTGGCACAGAAAAGTTGTAAACGAAATGTAAGAACCAAATCGCAGTGACTCAATGGGACTTTCGGGTATGGGCCAAGCGGGGAAATTTCATGACAGAACGCAAAATCTAAAAAATCACATTTTATTTGTCTCTGTCTGCCGGTGGATGATGATTTCCAGTTTCCAGTTTTAATTAGCATATTGATGCGAGGCAGCAACTTTTGCCCCCAGTTCTGTCTGTTTCTGTCTCTCTTGGACGCCCCCACACTAGACGATCAGGCAAAGTGAAAAAATCACAAAAAAATAACGAAAATTAACTTTAATTTTAACTGAACAACTGTGAGTGACCATCGGTTGGGTCTCAGTTGGGAAACTGGTTTCCTACGGCCAACAGATGTGACTCGGAATGCGTTTACCACTGACGTTGAGTGGGGATGTGGGTCTGGTGAAGATCTAAAGCTAAACATGGTATTATAAAGTGGAACGCCTTCAAAGTCAAGTTCAATGACGTACTCAGGCCATCAAGTACTGGCAATACAGTCGCAGCAAATATCAGGAAAGGCGATAAGGTAGGTTGTTGTACAACAGTTTATACATATATGGCAATGACAGAGCAAACAAAACAAGCCGATGCCAAACTAAGCTAAATTAAGCAGAAAGAACCAAACAGCGGCGCCTTGTTAAATGATTTATTTGATAAGGCTGATTGCAATTGCGAATAAGGTTCAGATTGCATATCTAATTGGCCATAAATAGTTTCTATTGCATGAAATTAGTAGCGCCAAATGAGGATTACTCACCTTTAAAGTAAGGGCTGAGAGTTCTTCTCATCACTTTCCCCATCTAGTGCTCTCACAGCTGCTTTTGTTCTGTAACGACCCTCTTGACAAATCACTCCTGCTTTGACTTTCTTCCGCTCACGGCACGACTTGGTCTCTTTATTTTATTTACCTTTTTACTATGCATATAATTACGGTCAAAAGATTGGTGCCACAGTACATTTCGCTTTTGCTTTCTGCTCCTAAAGTATTGCCCCCATTGTGCCTGTGGAACGGCCATTAGCAGTTGAGAAAAGCGACTCGAAGAATGTGTCATAAAATGGTGCAAAATAAAGTGAACTGAAATCAAAAGAAATGTCAGAGATTTCTCACAGCAGCAGCACCAGCAGCAGCAAATTGTATCTGGTAGCAGCTGCCAGCTGTTGGGTGAAAGTTGTTTGGATTTTGGTATTCGCTACAAAGCGATACTCAAAATGATGCTTAAAATGTACTTGGCCATATAATTTGCTGTAATGACATTAAGGGGACAAATCATGCAGACGAATTTCAGAATGAAAGTTCTTTTCTCAGTTTAAAACTTTCGATAGGATATTATTAGCCCCCCCTTGTGGCTGCCAATTATGATTCTAATAGCCGTGGGTGTTTGCCAGTGGGAATCTTTCACCGTATTAAATTCCATTTATGTAAATGAAAGCCTAATCGATCTATCTTAATCTGCGATAAAAATTCGCAAGCCACCCATGCGAATTTATTGTTCCACCGCCAACTCCATATGCAAATTTTTCAACTTCTTGTTATTGTTTCTGTGTTTTTTTCTTTCTTTTGATTATCTATGGCAAAATTTTGCATGTTTTTCTTTACCTTCTCTTGCCAAACTCGAAGCCAATTAAAGCCAAACAAAAGAGCAGGCGACATATGCGCGCTCACAGATTGTTCGAGGTGTTCAAGGCTGTAGATTAGCCGGAGACAAGAAACAAGCGGCAAGCAGCACAAATCAATCAGCAAATAGCGCCAAATTATTATGTAAATTATAATTTCTTACTGCCAGTGTTGCCTTGCAAAAAGTAAAAGTGTTAAAAATACAATGTTGAAATTATGTTTCGGCAGAAACACATAAGAGAAACAAGGGACAACAAATTCCGCAAAAATATACGTTAACAGATCATATTTCACTTCAGCGAAAATGAAGCTTGAGGTCGAGGGGCCACACAGAGGCTCCCTTGTAGGCGTCACTTGTAATTAACTTTGAGCCCTGCAACGACCCTTTTCACAAAGCCCCATCCCTCCGTCCATCTATGTATCGCTCGCTGTGCGGTAACCCCTTTCCTGTTATCGTTTTACTTTCGATGCGCTTCATTTAATATGCAGTTCCTGATTTTGTTTCGCCTTTTCTTTTCCACATTGCCGAACGGCTCATTTATTTTGTCACTTTGAAGACCGAAATGCACGTGGGAGTGAGAAAACGAGGGGCGGGCAACCCCAGGTATGTTGCATACATTTTGCGGCCTGATTTTTCAAATCTGATAAACTTTGGATGTTGGCTTTATTTATTGGTTTGTTTCACTTTCGGGGCAAACCACTGTGAGGGCGGTTGGTTGCAAATGTTGCTTGACAATTGCAGGCGCCGCCATATGCAACTTAATTTGCTGGGTTTGGTGAATGGGATTTATGCGAGGAACTAAATTTAGGTAAACTGAGACAGATTTGCATTTTTATGCTGAGTCACAAGGACTGAATTATTATTTTCAAAAAATGTAACTATTCTCTAAACCCTAGCTTTGGAACCAATCTCTCCAAGAATCATTTCTTGAAAAGCAAACAGACTTACTATTTCTGTGTTGAGTCAGTCCCTGCCTGCTAATTAAAATTCAAATATTTGAATTGGCCACTTAAGCCAAGTGTAAGTGTTGAAAATAACGGTAGCAGAATCAAGACAAACATGACGCAAACAAATTCAACAGTTTTTGGGCAACGTAAATATTTGGGTTTGGAAACTTTCGGAAGATAAACTTTCAGCTTTACTGCTGGTGGTGGAGATGTTACGCAAGATGGCGATAAAATTGCACATTACGCATACGCAGCATATGCATATTAAGCATACGCACTGTATGCGAATGCGAGAGAGTGAAGTGCAGGTAGCGGAAAATTGATGGGGCTGGGAGTGGTTGTGGGCGTTAGCAGGAAATCATAAAATTACAATTTTCATTGGACGGAACAAGTATATCTATCATTATACTTATATCCATGATATGTCTGTGCATTTGAGACAAAGCTACAACAGCAACGATTACCTGGCAAGTGGGTAGAGTGTGAATGGCTTAGAGGCTGGAACCCGTCTCTGCTTTTGGTACTCTGCCGGGCCTAAGCTATAATTATGTAATTGTGTAATATGAGTGAAATGCTCGGGGGAACCATTTGGTTGTTCAACAAATTGCCAGCCATAAGTTTATGTTCTTTTTAAATGTCAACTCAGACTATTGGCTAATTTGCCTAATTAAATGAGAATAGAAATAAAAAGCACACTTGCCATTTACGGCAAAAACAAGTGCGGGTGCCACTGATTAGCAGGCCTCGTTATAATATTCCGCAGACTCTATAATTAACCGATTTGCGCATTTTCCTATTCTCAAGCATTTCTCATACGGAAGTCAGACAAAGAACAAAGATTATTTTGCGTGTGACTAATAACGGCCGCTAAACGAAAGCCTGCCCCAACCAGGTACACCTTAAAATGAAATAAGTCTAAAAAATATATTAAAAATGAATTATTTTCCTAGCCACACACAAACCATTCCGTAATAAAAAAAAGTAAAGTACCCAAACCCTGTCCAGATATAAAATGACGGAAGCTTGCCTCAATTGTGGTTTCTTTCATATGTATTCAGATATCTTGATGGCTAGATATATCAATAGACACATATAGAGGCGTTGCTACTCAATTGCGGCGGCAATCAAAAAGTTTTTTTTATAATATTCTCATAATTGAATTGTAGCGACGCAGCAAACAAATATATTTTTGTTGAAAAATTTATCCAAAGGGGATTGAGACACACAATTCTGGAGGTTAAAGATTAATGTTGAAAGGCAACGAGAGATAAATAACGAATAAATGGTTTGAACTGCTTATGAGCAAAAATCAGAAAGAATAAAACCCCTTCAAAGGCAAACGCAAAGAATAAAATATAATGGTACCTCAAAGGAAGTTTAAACAAATGATTTATCAAGTTGTTGAAAATGTATTAAAGAAACTAGTTTTACTTAACATTCGTCAGTAAATCGAATGTAATAATAGTATTGTATCGAATATTGTATATCTCAATGAAGTGCCAACCTTTCAGTTAACACTTGGCGTCCATGTCTTGTGGAGCGTGCTGCTTCTGTTTTTGTGTCGCACAAATCAAATTCAAATTAGAACACACGAAAAACACGCGAATGCCAATTATGCAAATTTTTCACAGTTTGTCAGTCCGTCAGATAGTCTGACTCTGAAATAACACAGCGATTTGCATATCGGTCAATTGTCGCACGATTTTCGTGGTCTGCGCACGCGTTGCAAATACTCAAAAGTGTGAATTAAAATTCCAACTTTTGCCAGAGTTTACCGAGGGAAATATTTTATTATTACTTACAGAAACGCACTTTCAATGCCAATTTGACACCCTCACATTTTTCAATCACCTTTTAGGTTTGATTATTTCATATATAAATAAACCAGGCTCCAAGTGCTGTCTTTTTTTTTAGCCCACGCACAGCAAACTATTTTTATATAAATGAGAAATCAATCAAATCGTGGTGGAAGGGAAAAATTGTAATACAAAACCAAAAATGAGGGATTAACCTACATAGAAAACACTCGATCCATGAAGCAACACCAAAATCAATCGAATTTCTGGCGAATTACGCATCGAGTTGATATGGAAATGACTGGAATCCAATACAAAATCGACCGCAGAAATCTGCTCATGCGAAATGACTTTCATTTTGGGCAGTTGTTATAAATATGAAAACAACAAATAGCGGCTGCAGTTGTAGATATTTCCTTACTGCGGTTGGGTGACAGTCAAACAGTAAATAGCAACACAATCATAATTATGTTGACCTTCATAGACACTTGGCTATGGCAAGGGTCCGATACAAAGCCACGAAATAGACTTGAACAACTCAGCTTGAAAATTGTGTTTTTGTGGTTAGTTTTTGCAGCACATTATGATTCTCAATGGGCTACTAGAACAGTGATTCTTTGAAAAATAAATGTAAAATAATATTCGGAAACTAAAACTCAAAACCCTTTTCATCGATACGAACCAAACAAATGACTTAGGCAACAAACTTGATATTTCTAATACTCAAATTTACTGACTTAATGCATTCAATTTGTTTTCTGTGCGCAATCAGCATAACCTTTTGGACAGAGAAATATATGCAAGCTAATAAACCGACTGGATGAATTGAATAAATGGCCACTGCCCGTGGCGCCCAGTTCCATGTCATTAAATTTATGCCAGCGCTTAATTACGCTTAATTAAATTTTAATTAACACAATCAACTGGCATACACTGGGATGTACATATAAACAAACTACGGAAAAAAGAGTCTTTGAAAAAAAAACCGGCTAAACGTGTCCAAAATACGAATCCAATTTGTGAATGTGGAGTAAGTCTGCGTGCCACTAAAGCAAAATCGCATAAAAAGTGCAGCCACAATTTCAGGCTGCTTTTCTTTCTAGGCAAAGTGCTAAAAGATTCAGCAACGCATTCGCCAAAACCAAAACCGAAACCAAATCCAAAACGAGTGCAAGTTCAACGGGGAAAACGGGTTTCCACCAGTCAGCTCTCCACAGCATATGAGGAAGTTAATGCCTGAGCAGATCGGCCAAGCGAAGCTGAGGAAAACTAAGTAACAGTTACTATTTAGCGGTCGGCCAAAGCCGCGTAAAATATTCCGCAAAATTGCTTTTCACTACGCGTCTTGTGGGTGTTTTGCCCGAAGAGGAGGCGGGGTGTCCACCCAATTGCATCCACTGGTCTGCTTTCCACTCTGGTCTTCGACTCTTGGGTTGTGCTAAATTTAGTCTTAGCGTTTTATCGTGAATTAATTTCTTCCAGACCTGCAAGACACGAGCATTTCAGTGTTAATGCCGCCCGGCACTGCCTTAATGGGTGAAACAGTGGTAGAGAGTATGGGTTTTTGGCATAAATTCCATTACCAAATATAAATACAAGATTTAAAATTAAAGAAGGCATAAAAGACTAAAAGTAAAATTACTAAAAACCATTAATTAAGACTCACAATTTTATTAAATTTCAACCTTGTGACCGATGATCCCAGCATAGTGCTCCAAAATAAATGAAGTTCTTGCATAACTTTGACAATTACAAATGATGTGACTGACATATGACGACAGCCAACCAAAAATATACGCATTAAAGATGAAAAAAAGCAAAGTCGGACGACTACCTGAAATAATAATAATAACGAAACAAGAGATTAAATTAAACTAAAAAGAGACACAAGTGGACACACATGTTTGCGATTGGCGGACAGGGGCTTTGAAGCGGAAATAGACTGTGACATCCGCTGACAGGCCGAGGTGGGGAGAGGAACAAGGGGCAATCAAAGAATCTCAGACTCGGCCGCTGGAGGCTCTCAGTCCCCATAGCTTTGTCTATGAATATCTCATCGTATCCGCTGGACGTTGGCCGCAAATTTAATTAGAAATCTGCACGACGGCTTCGGAGACGGCTTGGGTGAGACTTCAAAAGACACCTCGGTTCAAAGCACCTTTGCTTCCGCCAGCTAGTCAGCAAAATCATAGTATATACATTTCACACTTTGCAACATAATTAACTAACAAAATTTCTTTCAACTCTGCTCTTGTCATTCCAGGCACTCACAGAAGAACAAACATACTCACAGTTGGTATAGAAAAGTCTCAAATTAGACCGTGAAAGCCACAAAGTAAATAACCAGCAAAGCGTGCAAAAGGAAAAGCCAAGGAAATTAAAGAGAAGCGACGGGCTTAGGGGTCTAGGGGGTCTAGGGTGCTCAGAAGCAGACACATGCACACAGTAGCAGGCCTAGAATAGCTAGAAAATTATTATTATGATAATAAATTAAAGTTGCCATTAATTTAGCCAAAACGAAACGCGAAGAAGCCTGGGAAGCAGACGGTAGTAGCATAATAACAATAAATAATAATTTGAAATAGGCGAGCAAACCCAGAAGAAGACGACCACAAAAAAGCGTCTAAGTGCAGCCTCCCGTTCCGGAGAAATAGACAGGGAAAGAAACAAACCGGAGGAGAGAGACAGAACCAGAGACGGCCAGACTTACAGAAGAAAAGGCAGCGAGCAAAACCAAGGCAGCTCGAGCGCATCGAGCGTGCAAATTAAAAGCGCACAACAGTAGCTCCCAGCTCCAACATGGAAGTGGCCACAACAAACAATCACAGTCAGAGCCATCACCATCATCCCCATCATCATCATCATCTGCAGACGGTTTCCAGCTCGGGATCCGGGGTCGGGATCGTTAGCGGGATCGGGGGCTCCAGGTCCCCCTTCCAGCGAGAGGTGCGTGAATGGCAACGCATCGATCCCAATACCGGAGCCCTGTTCAGCGGGCGACTGGAGGCAGACCGCTGGATAAATGGTCCACTGAACAGCTACGGCAAGGTAAGTTGAAAGAGTAAAAAAAAAAAACATAATCCAAAGATGGTAGCGTGATCCGCATCTGATTTGGTAATCCCCTATGGCTCTCAAAGTTTCTGGGAATCCGGGGGATCCGCTGCTTTGGGATTACATGTCTCTCACATTGAAAAATAATTAAGAATTATAATACCTTTTCCATTGCAACGTAATATTCTCTTTTGTGGAAAGGAATACGAATGTTTAAAATACATGATTCAAACACACATCTCTAAAACACGATTAAATTTCACACTGATTGATGAAACCCAAGGTTCTATGCCACGAATCTTGACTTTGGCTCCTGGCCAAGCCTAATTGCTAGGCTTTTTATTTGTCCATCGTATTTTAAATGGTTTTGAAAGGCCTTCTGGTAAAGTTGTCTGCTCTCCAGACCTTCCAAATGGGGAGGCGTACCCTAATTTAGTAGAGGCTGTAGCAATTGCGGCTTGATTGCTGGTCTAGGTTACCCAGCTGTCCGATTTTAATCAGTTAATAGTTTATTTAGTGGAATACCAACAGGAAACTCGAACGATTAGAGCCTAAACGAAAATGAATACAGGTTTCAAAAGTCAATTTTTATTCTGGCAATATCCAAATTACACTTTTAAGCTTAGGGCAATTAAATGCAATTGTGATATTTTGTATAAACACTGGAATTCAACACAAATGCTTGAGATGAAAACCCCAAACATCTGACTTCTAATAGTTTGGCCAGAACGGAACGTTAACAGCGCCTGGCAAAGTAAACATTTTGGGAATGCGACAGATGCCTGATGGCGGTTAGTAAATACCGTAAGTGCAATTGGCCAGTTTTGTGTGTCAGCCAAGTGCCTATCAAGTCTCAGACATCGACATGGACATGGTCTTGAAGACGTTGACCGTTTTTACTCAACCATAATTAACAGGTCACACGCACATCGGCACACCTCGGTGATAAGTTGAATGCGAGTCGGAATGGCTGAGCGGATAAATGGAAACGCCAGGTGAAAGAATAGAAAGGAAAGAGCTCCGGCGCTGTGCCACTTATTAATCGATTTCGCAGCGGAGAGATTTTAGATTCGGCACTGCCAGATGGTAATTAATTCGTGCTATTCTTCGGATTTCACTTGTCTTTAGGCTACGCTTGAGCCATTGATTGCTCTAGAATTTGTCGGTTAATTACGAGTGCTTGTGGATGCTGGATGGCAAGCCAAAGTTATACTTCAGGGCCTATCGTTAATTTTGTGCTTGTTCATCCACCGTCAGCCGTCATCAACCCCATCATCATCATCCTCGCAGTTGTCTTCCCCAGACCATAATGTGTGTGTGTGTGGTCAAGTCAAGTTGAAGCCTCAAGTGCCTCGGCCACGGCCACGGCCCAGAACCAAAACAGAATAAAATCTCGATGGCAGTTTAGTTCGCCGCGTGGCCGGGCCAACTGAAATAGCACCACATACTTGACCAGATCTGGACTCTTAGATATTCTACCCTACTACCATTCGCATGGCTTTGGCCTGAGACGTCCATCAAATGCAATGACATCATGGCTCTGGTATTGCCGGTACTCAAACTAAAGAGATTGATCCAAATAATTAAGTGATTTTTTCATCAATCGGCTGATCGGCTTATGAGACAATAGAATATCCTATTGCCCCATCGATGAGATCATATTGGAACATAGTTCTTCGATTATTGACCTTAGAATTGTTTAGTCAACTGAGAAATTGCTTGGGAATTTTTTTGAAGTTAAGACAATGAATTCTAAACTTTAAATACTTTCATGTTTTTATCTTCAATAAAGTTGTAAACTTTTTTGATAGATATAAACTTTTTTTGGTTTCCCAACTGAATTCATTAACTTTGATGTGCCATTGCGGATTAGTTCAAAGTTGACATTTGAAATGAAATCTTCCTGGAGGTAAATTCAATATAATTTAATGGCCGTACAGTAACTCAATTTAGCGACTGTTACATTCACTCGATCAGATTCGATATGCCCTTTTTCAGATATACTTTTATGGCTGCAGGGTATTCGCGCACCAAAACCGAACCGGGCAAAAAATCCCATTGAAAGTTGTTCCATTCCGCTGACTTTGTATCTTATCGCGATTGAACTTTGTTGCCACTGCGGCTGACGATGCTGGGAAAAGTTGGAGCGACTAGGGAAGCGATCAATACAATCAACTGAAAACGATCGGCAGAAAGAATACGCCGCCAGAGTCCCAGTACTAGACCGCATCAGATTCGATTTAAAGAGCGCAGCGCGTCGACTCCATTTGATGGCCAAGTCCGGGATTTATATCACCGATGTCCCGCTGTTCGCCGCATTGTTTCTGCCGACAAAGGCAATGCCAAAGACAAAGTCAAAGGCGGCCAAGAGAGCCGCCACGGGTCGCAGGGAAATCAATTTGGCAATAACCGATCCACTCAGACACAGACTAGAGCACGGATTACGCGGATCACGGATCGGAGACGCATCCAGGCACCGTTAGGCAACAGATAGATCCCTGACAAGCTCTTCATTAGCATTATGGATTGTGGCGAGACGACCAGGCCGAAAGCAAACAGAAATTTACATTTTGCAAGATTTTCCAGCATTCAAGCGCAGTTGCAGTTGCAGATGCAGCTTTTGAATTATTTGCCGACAGTCTGGTGGCTTGTTGCCACAATGTTTTGCTGGCTAACGGTACAAAGCCGCTGGCAATGCCGCTGCAGCAGTTTTGTAGGTCACTGGGTTGCCACAAGTCTCAGCAGAAGCGCACCCGAAGATGCTGCCAGTGGAGAGACCAGCCTGTGGTCAATCCCCGATGCCATTCGCCCATTTAGCCACTTTGCCACTTGGCCGACACACGTAAATTGTTTGCAACTAATTGAGGATGTCAACTGACGTGTCTTGCCGCAATTAAGTGTTTCCTCTGCTGCTAATGAACTCCACATTGCGCCCAGCGTACGCCCGAAAGAGACGGGGCTAGTCAGTGGGAAAGAGAGCGTTGGCAACAATCGACTTGGGGCATCAACTCCAATGACGAAAACGCGGCCGCGCACATGATTTACCCGCCGCAACATATAGAGATATAAAGCCAACGAGATCGTGACAGAAATAATGCATATAAAATATATAGTATTATGGTTAAAAAGCGCAGAACGGCTAATAAAAAAGGTCCAGCCAAATGGCCAAGATGGACCAAAGGAGACCTTGGAAAGCAATTTAAGGGGCACTGTGGTTTAAGAAAAGGTTTTTGTTAATTTAGACAACTCTATAGAAAGAATAAGTTTTAAAATACTTAGGTGATTTATTTTGAAATGGTTGAAAGACTTTATATAATTCTTACCAGGACTTCTAATCAAAAGTCACGTCACAGTGCAGGTCTTAAAATGCATAGAGTGCCAAAGTCAGTGCCAGCTAAAAATAAAAGAGTCAACGCTTTGGCATGTCTGCGAAGGCGATCTGTGCGATCTGGCAGGCAACTAGAAACCCAAAAGGCGACATGCATGCCCCCTACCTGAACCCAATCAGAGGGACTGGCAGGCGGATAGACACCGACATGAGGCATATGGCGGAGTCACACAGAATGGCTGTGGCAGCAGTCGGAGCTGGGAGATAGACAGTCAATCTTGTGGCCAGAGACAGACAGCCACGACCAGGCAGACGACTGCGACCGTGATGATGATGGCGAAGCATCATTAAATTCGTTTCAAGCGCGGCCCAGGCTCAGGAAACAAAATATTTTGGCATTCCGTTGCACAGAACAAAAATTGCGAACAAAGAAAAGTTGAAACAGAACTTATATTTAAAGGAGTTCCGAATTCCAAAGTTCTCTAAAAGATAATAGAGATTAAAGAGTCATGTACGCATATATCTCAGTCACTTTTTTAAGTGTACTTCCCGAACCGAAGAGCAGAAAAATAAGCAAAGTCTTCCTCTACATCATCACGACTTTGTCTGGCATATAATATATGCGAAAGCTGGGCTTTGGAAGTCGTGGCAAGTCTCTGCATTTCATTGAACCTTCAACTTGACTTTGCTTCATACGCCTTTGGTATTTTCAATTTGGTGGTTTCCTTTTCTCAGCTGTGTGTTTTTATGCTTTATTTTATCTGCAACAGCTGCCCAGAGGAGGCTGTTCATGACACTGATCTGGCCGGCCAAAATAATTCATTTACAGTTGGCTTTCTTTCGCCAGCTGCTTGGCATTGATTGGACACCCCCTGGGCCATGCAGATTGGCACAGCTTAATTAGCCTGAGCAGACAATAAGACTCCGACCAAGATCAAGACCAACCAGACAGCCTACACATGGCAACTGGGACTAAAATGGCACAACATGCCAGTAAAATAACGAAAAACGAACAGCATTTGGAGTTTGCTGTTGGAAAAGAGGTCATCGATAGACGTTAGTGCAATACATTGCGGAAAAGCGGCCTCAGCTCGCCAAGAGTCGTCTCCACCTCCTCCATCGTGTCCATTCCTCCTACTCCCGACTATCGTGAGAAACTACGGCAGAACGTGCATGGCCCGGAGGCCAGAGCCCGGCTTATAATTTATGCCTGCCCCGCAATTTTACCCTCTTTCTTGGTCACAGTCGCCATCCGGCTCAAGGATGAGTGTGACTTTAGGGAGCCGCTGAAATTACTATGCATTGTCCGTTCGCCCTGAGGTCAATGGGAAGCTCGAAGAGGCTGACGCCGAATGGAAATCTGAAAAAAACCAAAGTGATTGAGAACTTTTTGAAGGGTTAGCCCTGAACCCAATAGACTACGGTGCCGGCCAACATTTAGGAATCACTGAAAACAATAAAATCTTTATAAAATTATCTTAAATTCTATAACCCAGAAAGCAAGAAACCCAGAATGACTCAACCCACAATATGCATACAATTTAAATTGTTTCTTTGTTACCTACTGCTTTAGAGAACATTCAAAATTTGTGGTTTCTTACGGCATATTCTATTTAAACAATGCTGCACTTTGACTCATAGTCAAATGTGCAATTGCCTTATGGTCATTGACACGAATACGCCACGAACTGGACACCGGCGGGTTAAAGTATTCATTCCGAGTATATCATGCATTTTTAGCACCATAAATCATCAATGCAATCGATTGCCACAATCGATCTTTGGGCCAGAGGTTCGAACTGGTCTGTGGGTCTTTTCTTCGGCGGTGTGTCATGGCACGATCGAATCCAACGGATCTGCTAATTGTTCGCGTCCATGGGTCCATGAAGGGTGCAGTCGCAGTTGCGGTGCAATTGCAAATGCAATTGCTCTCGAGACTCTTTTGATTTGTGGCTGGCGTTTGGTCACGTGTGCTAAGCAAACGGTCCCGAGCACGCCCAGCTGTTGAGATAAGAGCCAGCGGACCGTTCCACCAGATTGGTGGAGAGGGTAAGGTGAGGCATGACGGTCAAGTGTTTCGTCTGGCAACTTTCATACGCCCCGTTGCCAACGGCCGAATGCCATGCGACACACCGCTTTTACGCCCCACATTAGACACACCCACCTCATGCCCACACACACACTCCGGTGGCGCAGAAATTTAGACAATCACATTGCGATGACTTGTTTAATGTTTTATTTATCACATTTTTAAGAGATTTGAAAGCAAACAGCCGATAAAAAACATTTACTTTTAGTGATTGATGTATCAATTAGATCACACGGAATAGAAGGTTTCGTGTGCTTTTATTTAAATTTCAAATATTTATTAGTTTGGTGTTCGCCTTTCTATAAGCTATTAGATCCATTCCTTATTCTTAAACTAGTCACAATGTACTAAAAATATAGCAGTTACAGATAAAAAGAAAAGATGAATATAAAGAATCACAAACCCCAGAAAAAATGCAGTCAATATGTAAAACCAATCCCGTAACAAACTGAAACCATCTTAACGAAATTCCTTTAACTGATCCCTATCATTATCCTGCCATCACTGAATCCCCATTCTCTCTCTCCACTCTCTCCCCAGATATCCGACTCCCAAAACATATCACAGCCGAACGGCACACAGCACACACAACGCAAACAGTTGGAGGTGCTGAAGGCCCGCACCGCCAACGGCGCCATGCAGGTGATCCGCACTCAGACTGTGCAAAAGAGCAGCTCCTCGTGGGCCTCCTCCACGTCCACCACCACCAGCACCACCACCCACCGCACCAGCAATGGCCACGGTCCACCTCCGCATCCCCTTCCCAATTCCCCGCTCGCCTCATCCGGCATTGACATTTGCGAAGTGAGCGACGATAGCAGTCTGAGCGGCAGCGAGGCTGGCATCGTTCGCCCCGCATCCTCAGCCAAGTCCGCGTCCGCATCCGCGCTGAGCCAGGAGCTCATCGACGATCATGTTGATTTTGTTGTGATTAATGGCGAGGCGAGCGACAACGACGACGAATACAGAGACGAGTATTCGCACAAACTCGGCCACAATTTGTTACCCGATACGGCTCCGAGCCAGAAATTAAGCAATCTAATGGTAAGTCGCTTGGCCTAGGCTAAAACGCGGTAGTCCACAATTTTCCACTTGCCCCTCTTGCCACTCTGCTTTGCCCTTGTCGGCTCATTAGCATGCGCCCATGTTTGCTTTTCCATCTTGCTTTTGTAGTTGGTTTGCTTTTCCGACGAGTAATCTCCTGACCACGTCCATGGCAATGTCTGAAAATGGCCAGTTGTTAACGGTGGTCAATTGTCGTGGCCAAAAAAAAAGTACTTAGCTTTGGGCTTTAAGAAAATTATTGGGAAAATCTGGTACTTAGCAGAGGTCATAAAAATATCTTTTGACTTGACGTAATGATTAAAAATTTTGCTTGAATAAACTTTCAGTCAATGATTCATATTGTATCCTATTCAAAATAAGTAAACTTCCTAATGAATGAAATCATTTGCTTAAATAAATTACTAATTATTAATTAAAAACGAACGACAGCTACCAAAGAAAATTGGCAAAGTTCTGCAATTGGTCAAATGCCATAAATCAGAGTATACTTTACTAGAGTATCCAGAGACGAGACTCCTCCACAGTCTGTCTGGTTTGGTTGAAGTATTGAGTCAGCTTTTACATCGAAATTGAATGAAAATCGTTAATAATATATAATATCAGCTCAATTAGGCAATGCTTGCCACTTCAGCTGGACATCTGGGTCATGACCACAAAGGAAATTTCTCCGGCGACTCGATTCACTCATTAGGCAAAGTTGTAAAAAGTGCCTAATTATTGGGCAGCCCCAAAAAGTGACTGCGAAAGTGTCTGGAGACACGAAGAACGCCCACAATCGTCAGTCGGTTCTGGTCATCAATCTTGACACGAAAATTTCTTTTGGGGAATTCCGCATTTGTTTCGCAAATACTTTGCAGTTTCGTTCTCCAAAGTTTTATTTATTAGGGTCTAAGACGATACCTATAAATGTATATTCATAAAGTATTAATATAAGCTTTAATAAGTTTTTTAAGTATCCATGGAGCGATAGCAATCAATCATTTAGCTTTTAAAAGTAAACTATTCAATCCACAACTTACCTAAGCTAAGACTTTCAATATGTTACAGGATTTAAATCAATCATAACCATTTTTATTGAATGCGGAAACTCATTAGCTTTTGCTTGCTTTGCACTCGATCACTAGTGTGTGTATTTATAGGCGTCTTAAGTGCTAAGCTTCCTTAAGCAGTTCCTGTCAAACAATGCACCCACTGCCACATAGTGGCAATTACAAAAACGTCAATAAAGATAACCATACCCGGTACTTGTTCCACACACCCGCCCAGATCAGCTCCACTGAGCTCTTCTTTGTGCCCGATTTTATTTTATTTTTCAATTCACCTCTGTTGTTGTTTGTTTGCCATTTACAGAAAAGCAGCTCGAGCATTTCCAGCCAGAGCAGCAACAATTCAAATTTAACAACTGCAGCGGCACAAGCGAACAACACCCACACCCACAGAAGTGCGGGCAAAATAAGCCTACATGCAATTGTCGGACCAGAATCGTCGTCATCATTGTCATCATCATCATCGCCAGCGGCCTGGGCCAAGCAGGCTGACTTATATGGCCAGCCAGCGAGTCGCGTGGGTGGTGCCAGTGGTGCTGGTGTTGCTGGTGGAGCAGATGCTGACGTAGCTGCGACTCCGCCAACGCAGCGTCGTGATTTGGAAAGTTTCCGGCATTATAACGATGACGGGAACAGCAACAACAACGACGAGGAGTTGCGGTAAGTTACCGAAAATTTTTAGCCATTCCCTCAGCGACCCTGATACAACTCGGATCTCTTTTCAGGCTCAGTGCCCGCCACCAGCGTCGCCAGCAGGTGTCCCAGTCGGTCTACGCACCACCACTACCCTCCCTTGGACTGACGCACGGATCTTCGATGCTCCAGCGCTCCCGCTCCATCTCCACGGACGATCTCAGCAACGACTGGGAGCGTGAGGACAAGGGTGAGCAGCCAACGGGGGAGTGGCGTCGTGTCAGCAAACTGCGCCGCTCCTTCCAGTCACAGGAGCACTACAAGTCCCCTGCAATAGCCGCTCGTCCTCGTCCCTTGGACCTTCCCGGCAATACGGTTAGCGTTGCCCGTTTGCGGGCGGAACTGGAAAACGGTCGCCGGCTAAACACGGCCATGCGAAACAACCACGTGGACTTGGCAGCCCTGGACACCATTCTGAACTCTCCCATGGTCAAGCCGACGGTGGCGAAGCGAAACACCTTCCTCACCGCCGAGTCCCTGCAGGAGATTCGAGGAAAGCTCAAGAAGCTCTCCGACGAGAGCCTCTACAAGGAGGACTTCCTGGCCTATCACCAAAAGAGGAAGGAGTCTTCAGTGGAGAAGTCAGCTACTCCGCAGTTGCCTGCTCCCTCGGCCTTCAGACCTGTCCACAATACCCACAGCCTTGAATCGCGCCAGCGGCAGAAGGACACCAGTTCCAGTGAGTGGCACCTCCGGCGGAAATCCTACGGCTTCGAGAAGATGTCGCCCCCGGAGGACAAAAGTATTTTTCGTGTGGACGCGTCGACGGACAGCGGACTAGGTCGCTCGGGCGAGCAACTCGGCAACTGGTCGCCAACGGAGAGGAGTGGAACTGTTCCACAACAGCACCACAACAGCGGTGGCACAATTATACATTTCGGGAGGTCAGCGAAACCAGCTAAGATCTCGCCCAATCCCACCGAAGGTGAGCTCAGCAAGCGGCACTCCATTGCCGTTGAGGAGACCTGGCGCGACATGCGGAAGACATCCCAGGTGCACGTCAATGGAGGAGCCGTGACCAGCAACACCACCACCACCACCTCCTCGAGTTTCAACAACCACCTGCAGAGGGGCAGTGCCCAGAAGCGAGTGGAATTTTGTAAGACGGAAGTCCATTTCGCCGCCGAATCGGGTAGGGTAAACATCGTGGAGACCGACGGCAAGCCTCCGCCGACACAAAACTTTCGCCGGCGCCGTCGCACCGCCAGTGGTCCGCTCCAGAGTCTGGTGAAATCCGCCAGCGCTGTCAGCAGCGGCAATGATAATGTTACCCATTTTGGCGATGATTCCCAACGACGCAAGACGATAGCCACCAGCACTGTGGCCTACCGCGCCACTCTAATGGATCCACCGGAGGTAATAAACCAGCCGGTCGCCACTCAATCGGACATAGGGAGCAGCAGTACTATTTCTTCCTCCTCTGCGGCTACCAACTTATCCAGCTCACAGGTAACCGTGACCACAGAACCACGATACAGTCTGATGGAGTCCACGTCACGGAACAGTTACACTTCCACCAGCGGCGTAGATACTACTGACAACGAGACGGATGAGTTGTCGAACATCCGAGGCATCCTGAAGAATAAGCCCATAAAACCGAAACCCTATCATCTAGGTGAAAACATCAAAAGCGCCGACGTCCTTTGGAGTGTTCCCGCGGTGAAGCCGGACAGAGAGAGTCCTTCCGCCAGGGATAGTGGTATGTATTGACTACCAAAATTTATTGAATATAGTTTTAATGGATAACTATTTCTCCCCAGGTACAACTAGTGTCTCCCCGATCACCACCAAATCAGTGGCCGAGCGGATTCGCATTGTGGAACAAAGGCAACAGCAGCAGCAGCCCTCGCCGACTGGAAACGGATACTCCACCAAGATAAACGTTAGCTTGGGAGATTCCGAAGATTGGGCAGAACCAGGTTGGTATCTCATGCATTTTAAAATAATTTAAGTGTATATTTGATTAGATAGTTGGAATGCCTGTAGATCGTAGTACCTACCTTGTCTACTGAAATATTTTGTATGATTTAGTCTATCTGGGTTTAAGCCATGGACTCCTCTACTTGACTCGAACTCCTTACTCTTGATTGTATTTTAGTGCATGTTGTGAACTCTGGCTGCGCTTTTCTAAACCACATCTAATGCTACATCTAACCCCACTCGCTAAGCTCAACTCGATAACCACGCTCTAAAAAAAAATCAAAAATGCCCGAAAGAACCATGAATTTCCAACCCACCAACGACACTTTCCGCACATTTCCCACACAGGCATCCATCTGCATCAGCAACGTAGCCATCGCTATCGTCGTCCCAGTGCCCAGGAGCTGTTGCTGGAGGATCTACGTCAGCACCAGCGCATCCTGGACGAGGGCCTAAAGTCCACCACCCTGATAATGCGGACCATGCGCTCGGCCAACGAATTCGATGAGGCCATGCGGCGCCTCAGCATAGCCTCGATTGAGTCCGCTCTAGTCCAGCCAACAATCGTGGTGCCCACGCCGATGCTGCGGTCTCACAGCTACCAGGAGGAAGGCACCATCCACTCTCGTCGCCCCTCAACCATCTCCACCACCTCCATCACCAGCAGCGATCTCTTCGGCAGCGCCTTGTACGACTCTCTGCCCCGAACTCCGCTCGCTCCACCGCGCCTCAAGTTGCTAGGCAACACCCAGATCCCTGTCAGCCAGCAGCTTCTCCAGTTGCGAAGGCTCTACGATGCCGCCGAGCAGGATCATGACCAGGACCAGGAGGACAGTGCCGACGAGGAAGTGAAGCGGTACTTCCGGGACAACAACAGCGATAGCGGAGGCGGAACCCAGGGCAGCTCCTCTCCGGAACAGCAGCGTCCGGCAGAACTATTTCAAGGCAGCGAATACTCCAGCAGCTGGAGCCGGATGAAAGCCAAGCGCACTATTTGGAAGATTGAGACTCAAGATCAGATTCTGCAGCGAGCAGGTAACGCTGGCATCAAACATTTTTTTTTAACAGGGTTAAGTTAGAGGAGTTCGTTCAAGAAATCGTTTGACAGGTTTAGTTTAGGAAAGACAAATACTTTTTATATCTCTTTAAAAAATATAGTAGTGGGAATATAGTGGGAATCATTGTTTCATTTTCCTTTTTAAACGATTTCGTTTATTCCTTTCCAGATCTACCCAAATCAAATGTGATGAACATTGCTCTTCACGCACCCCGCGTGGAAAAGCCCAAGGCCACTCCACCCACTCTGTGCATAGGCCAATTGGTGCCCGTGGCCAAGCCCAGGACTCTATTTATCCAACCCCAGATTCAGGATCAATCTCCTGGAGAGGCTGCCGAAGATTTAAGCAGCGATACCTTAAAAATTATAAAAGAGGCTCGTGGGGCTCGAAAGCTGCGGGAACATGAACTGTCATACTTCGGAGTTCAGCAGCAGCAGGCAGTGCAAACAAAACTGTCTGCCTCCTCTACGAATCCCCGCAGGACTCTGCCTTCTCGTAGCAGGACGAGCCACAGCGAGGAGACCAGCGCTAATGGAACCACCAAAACCACCACGAAGTGGCAACTTCTTAACGATCGACCCGACTTGTTGAGGCACAGCAGCCCACAACACAAGGACAATGGCACGAACAACGACTACGACAAGGATGAACACGAAAACGAGGAGCACTGTTACGAAAACATTGCCAACGAGTTGACCACAACTTTTCGGGTGAAATCGCCCTCCCCGTCACCAGATCGATCCAGATCTAGATCACCAGGCAGCTACGAACGGAAGCGTGACCTGCAAAGGGATGCCCAGATTCTGAGCGAAATGACTCGCAACGCTGATCAGACTTTGAAGGTAAAGTAATCAGAATAAATAAAGTACCTTTTCTTAGTCCTTTGCTTTCCTTGGCAGGCTCTCTCCGACGAAGCGGCCATTAAAGATCAGCGGCGCCGATCCTGCTCCTTGCAGCGTCGCAGCTCCAAGCCGCTGGAAACAATCGACGAGAAGGTGAAGGTTTACCCCTCCTCCCAGTCACTGGGTGTGGCGCGTGGTACCTTTGCCTCGGAAGCGCGACGCAATTCCCGCCAGTCGACGCCCTCACCCACAAGGGGTCGCAGCTCATCTCAGTCTTCCATTGAGTGCTGTCCCCGCGATCGTTCTCGGTCCAGCTCTCGCGAATCGATGCCCCAAGGTGGCGGTTCCTCCGATGACCAGGTGGTTACCAAACACCGAGCTGACAGGCTGCGAATGCGCACTCCAAAACGGGAGAAATCGCGCCATGAGCCACGAGAAACCGAACTCCGTGTCAAACCACGAACTAGCTCGAGTGGCCACGCAGCAGGATCCTCCTCTCTGGAATCCAAGCGGAGCTCAAATCACAGCCGACACAGCAACCGCGAAGTGGAACGATCCAGTGAGACCAAGACCTCCTCTGCCAGTCGCCTGGTAAGATCCTCACGAGTCGCGGAGGAGAGTCGCATCCGCCACAGCGGGCAGCGAGATCGGGAGCGTGACCGGGAGCGCTCGCGCGGCAGCGAAAAACATCGGGAGGAGCTCTCTCGCTCTAGAGGTAAGTCTACTTAGTGATTCGATTCTGAGGAATAACGCGAGCCTCTTTAATGATGATCCTGTTAATGTGATCGAATCTTTTACAGAACTTCTTGTTTTGGGCTTGCTCATAATGGGTGCCACTCAGCCCCAGAGGCTAAACAAGCGTATTAGGTTTGAGAGATCAGAATAGTTAGTTAACAACTAAATTGCACTTCTTTTAAGCAGTAACCAGGATTATCTGCTGAGGCACACTTAGGAATAATTGCGAAAATCAAATAATCAGATCTCAAAAGGAATAATAACTTTTCGAGGCACTTCATTGCTCTCACACATATCTCTAAAATACTTACCGACTTCTTTGATTTGTTTTTAATTAATTCCAACACTCCTATTCTATATTATCTGTATGAAATAGAAAATAGTTCTTCTGTTTTATATTTGAATACTTCAAATAAGGATGCTCTTATTTCGAAAAACAAGTTCAGAGCAAAGTTAAATTAGTTTACTTAGAAAAACAGATAACATGAGTATAGAAAATATTTAAACTAAATATCTTACACTGCACTTTTCACACAACCACCTACACACTGTTTAGTCTAAATCAGATAACGAAAGTAAATACTTGTAAATTGATTATGATTAATCCAAAACCCAAGAAGACAAATCTATTTCAATTTCCGATTTCATCGCCACAGGTCACTCCAGTCGCTCTAGGCACAGTGAACACACGACCTCGGGCACACGCGAGAGCAGCCGACCAAGTAAGACGCGATCAAGTCGCAGCAGCCATGACTCGGCGACACCACACAAAAAGCCCTCAACCACCACAACGAGCACAATAAACGTTAAAAAGACATCGAAAACCACATCGCATAAACCATCAGCCACTAGCACTGCAGCAACGGCAGCCACAGCAACCACCACTTCGGCACCAGCACCACCGACATCGCACAACGAACTGACGTACGTATACGTAACGAATTTAGCCAGTACACAAACCGACAACCAGGAAGCCGCGAAAAACGTAACCGAACGGGTCGATCCCGAAAACGAAGCCGATTACGCCAGTATAGAGGAGATGGAGGAGACTCCTGTGGAAGTTCCCCAACCACCACCGCGTAGCAAGCGCAAGAGATCCCTCATACCCGTACCCGTAGGCCATCCCGCCAGCTATGAGTACCGCACCAAGCTGGAAATGATACCGCCCAGCTACTCCAACCAGTCGACGCTGAAGTGCCGCAGTGTGGGGCGCCGGAAGCCCTCCCTGAAGACCACCCAGTCGACCAGCTCCAGCTTCGCCTTCATGCCCTACTTGCCGGCCAAGCGCAACTCGAGTGTCAGCCACGTCTACGACAATTATTTGCTGTATAGCACCAGCGAGAGTCCGGCCAAGTTGGACAAGCTGCTGCGTCCTTACCAGAACAATCTCAGCAACGATCATGCCCAGCTCTTTGGCGGCGGTGTGTCTGCGGGGGCGGTGTCTAGGAGAGGGGGCGGCCGTCTGGGAGGCTGGCCGAGGCGCCTCAGGATGCGGCAGGTGCGCAGCAGCGTGTCCACTCACCAGCCCTTCGGCATCTGCACATGTTCATAGTCAGCGCTGGAATCGCTCAGCTCCAGCTCCCAAGAAACCAAAAATCAGCAAAACACACATGTACTTGCACCGGCAAGGATCTCGTCACAAAGTCACACCCAAAATAATCCCAACTGCACGATTGATTATTATATCCCACTGCCGTCTAATCCCTCCCACTGTGTTCCCTACTAATACTAAACCAAGCAAAAAAATCAAAGCAATTTATTACTGACGTGCGAGAGATTTCGTTATTTATTTCGATTATTATTTTGTTTCGGAGCGCACACAAAACTCAAAACTCGGCCAAAGCACTAAGCACAAAAGGGCCTGTCTGGTTCTGTTTTTACATTTCACAGCGTAAGCGTTTTCAAAATTTTGACTTCTTTCCTAACCCAAAGTATTGCATGTTTGGTTTTATGTGGAACAGATACGGAAATAAGGGTTTAAAATAATTCCCCATAAGGTAGCATTGAAAACAAACTTTTACCCAAACCCTCGACTAATATGTTTTCCACTTTTTATTAACAACTAAACTGTAGTCCGAGGTTGCATGTTTGTTTCCAATTAACAAACTTACTCTTTTAATCTCTAACTAAACTGAAACTCGCTCCACTCTATCAGTAGAATCAACTCTAAAACTGACTATGAACATGTTGCTGGAAACCAGAAAAAGATCAACAGAAATCATCAATGAAATTGGAATTAAACAAAAAACGAAGCACAAATCCAATCCAAACGACATCAACATTAGCCTTGCTCTATTCTATATGTCTTTAGCAACTGGAACTCCGTAGTTGAAGTAGAAATTTGGAAACGATAAAATAGTAGATTATATATCAAATTATTAAAAATCCTCTATTCAGTCTGAAACATCAGGATGCTAATTAGTAACCCTTTCTCCATTTCGCAGACACGGTAAAAGCACACTGAATGGACACCATCAGCACCAGCACCACCAGCACAGTGGAGGAAATGGTAAGCACCATGGATCGGCACATGGCCACCGGGAACAGCAGCCCCACCATGTCCACAGCCTGACAACGACAACCATTGCGGCCAGCAGGCATCAAAGAGATCGCCATGGCAAGGATAGGAAATAACGATGGGAGCTCCAACGAAGCATCGAACTACTAAAACATTAAATAATTAATTTAATTGATATACTTACTTATGCAATTACCTACTAACAAATGAACGACCAACCCCCTCGATTCGATAAGACTTTATTGGTAATTTTTGAAATTTTCGGGCCTTGTGAAAAAAATTTCAAAGAAATTACGCAAAGTTGGCAAGGGTTAACTAACTGATTGTCTAATGTTCGACCCCAAATAAGAATGTGACTTTGAGAATATTCAAGTTTCAGTTCCTGTTCGCATTTCCTTCACATTTCTGACACCCCTACACACGCTTTGGCATTGCACTCGAAATTCAAGTATTAAAAATTATGCCAGAAAATCCCCAAAATTAAACTAAAACATAAACACTAATAATAACAAATGATACTCATATATATTTTTCGATAGCATTTAGTATACGACAAGAAAAATTGAATAAAAAATAAATTACATTTATATATTTCATGAATTTCTCCGTGTTTTATCCCTTCAGAAAAGTGTAAAAATATGGGTTCATTGAAAAGTTATTTTCGCAGAACTATGTTAGCTCGTGGAGAGCTTTTGGCAGCTTTTCAGCCAAGTATTACC
This sequence comes from Drosophila vallismaia, assembly GCA_035047325.1. NCBI lineage: Eukaryota > Metazoa > Arthropoda > Insecta > Diptera > Drosophilidae > Drosophila > Drosophila vallismaia. The sequence continues at coordinate 17,301,260 of JAWNPU010000090.1, read as the reverse complement.
CTCTACCCTCTATTTGTGTGTCAATTTTTTATCACTAACTCATACCAACACACCAGATTATGGGGTTTTGAAGTGTTTCTCGTATAAAGTAATCCTATGGAGCGGACCGGACCAGCTCTCAGTTGTTGTCCAACCGCCGTCACGTCAAATTACAAATTGTCCAATTGCTGCGCGGTAAGTAGACCAATGATCTGAAATTCGTGTCTAGTGCAATTCAATATACAAAAATTTTATTATATGATAATGGATAATGGATACCTGACAAATTTTGCACATTATTCTGCCGGAAAAAGTGCGAACTCATATATTTTATTAAGTGTTAAATTGTTAAGAAGAATGGGTTATGACACATGAATGAGTCACCGATCAGATAAGCCATTGGCCAGATGGCTTCCCTATCTAGTGACAAAAGTACCAACAGTCGAATAAAACATTACAATAAAAATATAGAGCTAGGCAGCCAGATACTACAGAAACTCAAAACTAATTTTCAATAACAGTACGATGATTTGAACAAATAAAATAATACTTTGATGTTTCAGTATTCATATTGAAATCAAGTAATATTTAATGTAGGCTTTATTTAAAAAATAGTACAATAATCGAAATCAATATTTTTTTATATATAAACAAACTGCACTAGTATTTTGGCCCGATTTAATCTTATCAGTTTCCAAAATTTTCGTTTATCTTGTCTTGGTCTCGGCAACATCAGCAAAAAATACAACAAACACCTCAGTTGGCTGACCACATTTGGCTTAAACAAAAGCAAATGTGCTATCATTTCCTGATAAGGAAAGTATATACATATGAATGTTGATTAGAAATAAACTTACCTTGGTGTCCCCGCTAGTCTGCACAATACTTTACTTAACTTTTGAAATCGATACGAGTAGGTTGTGTGCCTTTCTGAGCCAACTAAAAGTCAGTCAAGTATTCTTCTTCATTGGATTTTATAAAGATTTACTAATTTAAAATTAATTTTACAGGTATTAAACATATTGAAGCACCATGTCTATTTTAACTGGCAGTGCTAATGCGGTGAAATACACCCTATTTGGATTTAATTTGATCTTCTTGGTAAGTGTTTAAGAAAGTTTTTGGCTTGGGTGAGTCACTCTTCCAGTCATAGGTCAATCGTAGCGATAAAGCAAAGATTAGATGGAAAAACTAAACAGCGGAATCAATTAGGGGACTGATAAATATATTTTTTTATAAATATTTTTAGAAAAAATTTAACAGACAAGTCTGATTCAATGATAAAATCGTTCCTTTTTTTAAATGATTGCTCAAAATGTTTTAAAATTAATCGGTATTATCAAAGATATCGTTCTTGTTGAAATAAATATATTGAGCTTAAGTAACATTGTACATAATTAATATATAGACTATTTATTAATGTTCTTAAAGAGAGTCTTTTATTATCTTATCAAAATGTATAATAATAAATCGGGCAGTAATACCAAATAAGCATATTTAATTTAATGAATTTGTTTTTGAGAAGTTCCCCAAAATAGCAAGTTCATAATAGATAGAAAATAACTTCTTAATATAATATTTCTAATAAGCTTTTTTAAAAGGCTTTAATGATAAAGAAATATTTTTTTGCAGATCACAGGTATTATTCTCATAGCAGTCGGAGCCGGAGTTGGAGCTGTTTACACCGGCTATGAGCTCTTTTTGGCCGGAAAGTTCTTCTCGATCCCCACGTTCCTGATCGTGATCGGATCATTTATTATCGTGATCTCATTCTTCGGCTGCTGGGGCGCCGTCAAGGAGAACTACTGCCTGGTGCTGAGCTTCTCGGTCATGCTGGCCATCATTTTCATCCTGGAACTCGCCGCCGGAATCAGCGGCTACGTTCTGCGAAATGATGCCAGCGAACTAATCGGAAAATCGCTAAAAGATTCAATGAAGGATTACAATAACGATACCGCGAACCGGACCGCTGAACTTTGGGACGATGTGCAACGCAGCTTCAACTGCTGTGGCGTTTCAAACTTTCTGGACTGGAAGGATAGATTCCCTTCAGGAGAGCTTCCCATTTCGTGCTGCAGCGCTCTGGTGGGGCAGGTGGGAACCCTCACTTGCTCGAGCGGTATGGAAAGTTTGGATATCCGCCATCAATACGGATGTCTCGATGGCTTTTCCAGCTACATTGCCGCGCACGCCGTCAGTTTGGGAGCAGCTGGAGTGGTAATAGCCATCATTCAGGTATGATTTGGAAAATATTAGGTTTACCTCTGCTTACCTCTTTAATCATTTCGCATCTTTCAGTTCTTCGGCGTTATTTTCGCCTGCTACATAGCTCGGGAAATCAAAATCCGTAACGGCATCACAGGTTTCATGTAAACTCCATTGTAGGAGTTTCGTCACAGAATCCCAGTGCTGATCTTTACATTTAAGACTTTTCTAAATCCTGTAGTGCTATTGTTGACTTTTATTCTGCTTATAGAACTATGAATAAAATATTGGTAAATAGATATGTCAAAAATTTACGAAATACATTCCATTTTTTACCTTCTTTTCAGCTTATCGTTACTGGGTGGCTATTGGATGAATTCCTGAAAGCCAATCTTATCAAACGAGCATTTAAAGTCTATAAAACTGAATGCATTATTTAGTACTTATAAATCTGTTTTACCTTCATACAAATATATGTACATTGATTGATCAAACAAAAGAATTGCGTTTCAAAATTATATTACTCAATATGATACTGATACTTTTCAATCTTACTCAAATATTTTCAAAGAGTTTTAAAACTAAGCATTAGTTCCTGAACCTAAAAATCTGTTATCATAACATTTGTTCCTATTGTTTTAAAAAACAAACCAATCAAATAGAACACTCACGAGTGAACACACCTGTGTTTACTCGTGAATAATTTAAAGTGTTCCGATATGCAGCCCGATTAAAAAATCGATAAGCCATAAAAGTTGACTCACTTAAAAATGAATTCAAATCGATAATATACTCGGCCCCCGACCTTGGGTGACGAACTTGAAAACCAATGCATGTATGCATGTAAATGTAATTGAGGAGAAGACATAGAGGTAAGTTAGTAGGTTGTATTAGTAACAATCTACTGGAATGGTTCCAGCACTATCGAAAACTTCCAATATTCGATATGAGTAATTTAATTCATTGCAAAAGACTCAGTTAGTGAAAACAAGGAAACCATTATCTTATCTGATATTTGTCAAACTGGAAGAATATGAACAATATTTGCCTGATAAGCTTCTCTTGGAAAGTTCCCCGCAATTGCAAGTTACAGGTGCAGACGGAGAAAAACATTAAACTATATCAAAACTACGTAATAGACATGTTTTGAAAAAAATCACTCATACGCACCGTTTTCATCATACGTAAGAGACATGTTTCTAAACAAAATTACTCATTCGCACCGTTTTTCTCAAACATGAATATGTTACGTACGTGTTAATTACATGTAAATTTTTGTAATATTTAATTTAAGACTGTGTCATTTGCCTAGCCTATTGCAACCCTCTATGAGATGAAATATTTTTCGAAGTGTAGTAATGAGTGGGCGAAACAGGGGGTGGTAAGGCCAGACAACACCTGCCGGAGTGTGGGAGAGCGACCAACCCGCCGTCAGAGGCGAGCCATGTTCGGTGATTGCGTTCAGAGTTCCGCCATACAGTGCCCCGCTCAGTTCACGGGTAACTAGCAAAAGTTAAAGTACGTTACCTGCTAGTGTGCGGTCGGTGGCATATTTAAGTCACCAAAATATACTACCATATATATGTACATATCGGAAAGTGGGTGTTATTGAAACGTTTACATATTCCAGATTACTACCAGCGAGAATTCAAATTTCACAATGGCGAATCGGGAATTGCAGCTAAATTCTGGAATGCGGTGTGCCAAATATATGCTCATTATTGTGAGCTTTATGTTTGCGGTGAGTCGATCCTCCAGGCCATTATGAACTCCATGATTCACAATCCGCCATCTTGAGTAATTTTTCATATATCTGCACGATTCTTTTTTTATCAAAAAGACCGCAGTTCTTATCAGGATTGTGGTTGTGTGGGTATGAGCTTTTGTTTTTTGAGACATTTTTGTGAATCATTTGGCGTCTAAGTATTTCGCTGATAGGAAAACAAATGTGAGAAAAGAGAATGATATCGAGGAGAAGAGAAACAGGTCAAGAACAAAGTAAAGTTATTTTTTTAGCCCTATTTAAATAAGATTAAAAACACTTGAGATAATTATATCACCTTTAATAAGATCGTCATATGTAATAAAAAATGGCATTTATTGAGTTGAACTTTTAGTTTAATTGGTCTACTGGAAAAAATTGAAAAACCACACATGTAGCTTTAATTTGTTTTTAGGGCAATCTGTTATGCCGTTGAAACTATGTTTCTCCTCAGTTTCACTCAATCTATAAAATATTCACTCATTCTGATAAGATAAGAAGACCAAAATATATTCCATTCTGATGGAAAAATTCACAATTTTTTATAAGCATTTTCCGAAACATATATATGCTTTTAGAGACTTCAAATGCATGTAAGCAAATAGAAAAACAAATGAAAAATCAGAGAGGTTGTTTGTCAACAATTGCAAGCAGTTTCATCATGCAATTACTAACACTCAGGAAAAAAAACGTATCAATTAGCGAATTATTCAAAAGATCTGACTTAGGTAAGTTTAGTTTTTTTAGTTTTCTTTCTGATATGTGTTTCTTCGCCCAAAAAATGGCCGTAAAAGACTATTTTGTTTGTATCACTTTTAGGGGAAATTACTGTTCGTTACACAATTTCATGCAACATGAAAAGGCAACTAATAAGACAGATACAATATAGTATAGATATAGCCATTGCATGTCTCACAAATCATCCCTTTGAATCTGCTCACATGTTCACACTAGAAAACTTGGTCGCAAATCTGTTTTAACATGCAATCTGTTACCTTAGCTGACCGCCATCCTACTCATCATGGTGGGAACTTCGATCCAGGCTATCTTCGGAGACCTTAGCACCTTCATCGATGGACACTTTTCATCGCCACCGGCACTCCTCATTGCCATTGGATTTATTCTTATTGCAGTGGCCACTCTGGGCGCTTATGGAGCTGTCAAGGAGAGTGTGATGCTTATCAATCTGGTAAGTAGAACGTTATACATGTTTCTGAAAATAAAATTGATAATCCTCCTTTTGCAGTATGGTGTGTGCCTGTTCCTGGTCTTCATCCTGGAGGTATCCGCAGCCATTGCAGCCTTTGTGATGCAGTCCCAGGTGAAGGATATGCTGATGCGAACCATGCACGAAGCCCTGGCCGAATATGACAACGATCAATCTGTAGCTGCTGCGGTGGATATGATGCAATCCGGAGTAGGTTTTACTTGTATAAATTTGTTAAACCCCTTACTAATTAAATAACAATCTACAGTTCAGGTGCTGCGGTGTCAACCAGCCCGAAGACTGGAAGGAATACTATGGACCAAACAAAAACTCCACTCTGGCCCCCGACGACGTGGTTGTGCCCAACTCCTGCTGCGGCAATATGGACACAGATAAGAATGACTTCAACCAGGTTACCTGCACGGACACTTTCGACTTCGGATGCTTCCGCAAAATGAACTTCATTATATCGCAGAGCGCCATGTTGATTGCCACAGGCGCCACCACAGTGGCCTTCGTGCAGCTCCTGGGCGTTCTCTGTGCCTTCATGCTGGCGAAGACTCTCCGCCGCAACAAGTCCATCCGGGAAGCCCGTCGCTGGCAGCTGCAGCAGAGTCTCGGCGTGCTCATCTCCGGCGGAAAGATGGCTCCGCCTCAGAACTCGGCGGTTACTGGATACCAACAGTTAGGAAACGGTGATCAAGCCACCCAGGAACCCTACACCTACACCCCCCAGAGTCCCAGCGTGAATTAAGACCCCAGTGGCATATTTATTCATACCAGTATACATACATCTAAAGCACATCCAAAGAGATCCTTTTTGTAAATGTAAAATTTTAATTGGATAACAAAAAACCAAACAAACGAAATAAAGCTTCAGTCTTAGGACTGTTTGCGCAATTCCTTGGCATATTTTTTCAGTAATCGAAGCTGCTCCAAGACACTTGCGATTGCGGTTCCACCGATCACGTCATATTGCGATACATTGTTGGCATAATCCGCCACGCTGGCGATGTCCGATCCGAAGGCGGGACATATCGACTGGAGCTCTCCTAGTGGCACTTCTGTGATACCCACGCCGCGCTTCTCCGCTAATGAAACCACCTGGCCAATCAGATTATGCGCCTTGCGGAAGGGAATTCCCTTCTTTACTAGGTAGTAGGCCTAAAAGATACAAACAATAATGGTTCAGTTCAAGTTTCAATAGGAAGAAGTTCCTTAAAATATTAAAAATCACATATTCTCTCAACGCACCCAATCTGTGGCCAACATATCCGTGCTGAGGGCAGCTTCCATAGCATCACGCTGCACTTGCATCGTCTGCAGAACACCATCGGTCACCTCAAGGACCTGGGATAGCTTGTCAAAGGACTGGAAGCTATACTCCTTGTCGAACTGCAGATCCTTATTATATGTGGACGGAGTGCCCTTGATAGTCATCATAATCCCTGTTAAATTTGAGGTGATCACGCCAGAAATACCCCGAATTAATTCCAAGCTGTCGGGATTCCGTTTCTGGGGCATCAGACTGCTGCCACTGGAGAATCTATCGTCCAGTCGAATAAAGTTAAACTCCTTGGTACTGAAGATAATGAGGTCTTCGGCTAAGCGGGAGAGGTGAAGGCTCACCAAAGAGCAGCAATAAATGAAGTCCACTTGAAATGATAAAGGAGAAATCGAATTAAGACATATTATTTGTTCTGATTTTATAAATAAAATATATATATACAAGTATATTATCGAGAGCAATCAAACTCAAATTTGCTCGTCATAGACTTTTAATTCATAACTCTTATCAGTCTTTTGGCCATATAATCTTTAACAAGTCACCTGTTGATAAGAAATTAATAGACTTAATTTTCAGTATCGACGACTTTGAAATGACTTAAGTGACAGATCCTTTTTAATCTTAAAAACTTGAAGTAGACTTACCCACAAAGTCACGATCTCCGACAGCATGCATGCTGTTTGGCGTTACTCCAGAGAAGCCTAGACGTTCCGCCAACCACAGGCGATCGATTCCCAGAGGGTTTCCAGCCAGGGCTCCGCTTCCCAGGGGCAGGATATTTGCCCTTTCCCGAAGCTCAATCAAACGCTTGGAATCCTCCCGTAGAGCAAAGGCATGGGAGAGCAGCCAGTGGGAGAATTGGACTGTCTGGGCGCGTTGAAGATGCGTATATCCAGGCATAAGAACGCCCAGATTCTCCTCCGCCTGACGAGTTATCGTCTCAATGACACGACTCAGACGCCCCAGAGTTTCACGAATCGCCTTGCGCAGCCAGAGCTTCATGTCGGTGACCACCTGATCGTTACGACTGCGTCCAGTGTGCAAACGCTGGCCCAGCTCGCCGGTAATCTCCACCAGCAGACGTTCGTTGACCGTATGTACGTCTTCATCGCCAGGCTGGAACTTTATACCACCCTCAATCCAATCGAAACGGAGCAGCTCCAGGCTCTTTACTAATTTGTCTCCCTCGGAAGCGTCGAGATGTCCGGCTCTTTGTAGTGCCTCGACATAGGCCTTGCTGGCGTCCAGGTCGTCCGCGTAGAGCCTGGAATCGTAGGGCAGGCTATTGTTCAGGGCCTGCAGTGCTTCGTGGGGCTTCTGGCTAAAGCGTCCACCCCACAACTGATATGAGTTCTTGGGGTTCGTCGGTTGCTGGAGCTGCTGTGACATGATCGGTCTGTTTCACTTGTTTGTTTGAAGACTACTGGGCTCACTTTCGTACAGCAAAGCTCAAGAAACATTTATTGTGCTCTTCTCGTTTATATAATCGTGTTATCTTTCAAAATAATGTGTTGCTCAGTTTTTTACGAATTGTAAATGAATAGGGTAAGTCAAGCACTCCCTATACGCACAGTGTTTCAACAAATAAAACTTAAGACATTTCAATACTATGATTTATTTCTTTTAAATTGACTTCTGAAAAAATGTTAAATGTATCTTTTGATTTATAAATTTTAGCATCAAAGTTAAAGCTTTATATATAACGCATTAAGTCGGGAAAATTATGCTGAAAGAAAAATAAAAAAGTCAAAAACCCACTGTGCTTAGACATCCCATAAATAATGTTAGCTCGCTGTTATTAATTTTTTATTTTTAATTGACTGTAGCTGCAAAACAAACAAACATCTGTGCGCCAAGGCGTACAGATATAGGCGCTTATCAGCCAAGATTAAAGTCACCGGGACGTGAGTAGCCTCTGACGCTTGTCGTCGCATACATTGAAGGCAGTTTGGATGGGATAGCCACGAAGTTAAAATCAGTTATGAGGAAAGGTCTTCCAGAAATAACTTGTTTAATTCGCAACAGAGCCGATGAAGAGGAAGGCCCATCACACAGTAAAAGTCGCCGTCAATGCGTTTTATGAGGGCGCCTCCAGGTCCCTGGACACCATAGGCTCCAGCTTTGTCACTATATAAGATAAATTTATAACGATTCTGTGTAGTATAATCTGTAAAATTTCCTTACAGAGGATCCTTTGAGTCTACGTAACTCTTGATTTGTTCTGGTAACAGATCACCAAAGTAAACGTCCGCGGTGTCCGTGAATTTGCGAACTCCTTGGGCATGTTTCAGGATCACTCCGCTGAACACTCGGTTTGATTTTCCAGATAAACTTAAGAAGAGAAATGCATTAATGCGCTGAACACTAAATGAAAATAATTCAAAAGTTACTTCTCTAACATCCTGATGGCATCGGCAGGATCTTTAGGCTTTCCGTAGATTTCGTTTCCCAACGTAACCATTGTATCAGCCGCGATTACTACCAGATCCTTGTTGTCTCCCGCGGCGCTTAATCTCTGGAAGACCTCCTCCGCTTTTCCCAGAGCTGTGGCCTCTATGTAGTCTGAGAATTCCTTGTAGTCCTCCGGATTTAAATTCTCTTCAAAAGTCGAAGGACACAGTTCAGCATTTAGACCCTTCACAGATAACCGTCACTTTTTAAGTCATAGATTCCGTTTAGAGTTATACTTACCAGCATGGCGACCAGTTCCTGTCTTCTTGGTGAACCGCTTGCCAGGACAATGCGGTAGTTCCCCAACAAATGCTTAATTGGCGCCAACATTTATTTATGTCTTATTTTTAATTTATTTGTTTACAAATAAAGCATGTGTGAATTACGAAAACAAGTCTTCCACGGTTGGTATTTGAGGAATCCGCTGAAACGGCCACTTAGCGCGAACAGCTGTTCGGAGGAATTTCAAGGCATTCGAAAACGGTCACTCAGCTGGTGGCAGCTGGTCGGTTACAAGAACATAAATCGAATATTTAGCATATAGTTTAACAAAAATACAATTACAGAAAAGAGCGCGCAACTTTGTGGCCTAGTCGCGTGAAGGAGAGAGCCCAGAGATCGAATAAAACTATTGAGCAAGGAGCAATGAAAAGCCCCCAGTGACGGCGGCAGAATGCAAGCGATGGTGTTGCATAAATTCCGTTAGTAATTCTAACTATTTCTGCTTTTCTTTATTGTTTTTGCTGTAGTTGTGCGCGTGTGCTGTACCCAACGGTGTGTGGGTGTCTATATTAGCTTAGTGATATTTATATTCTTAATTACAAAAGCAGCACCGTCGACGGTCTTGGTCGCGCTGGGCTGCCGAATCAAAGGTTTTAGTTTGCCATTGGCTAGCGGAGCACCTAGTCGGTGATATTACATGAAATCGGGCCACAGGAAGCGCGCAACGCTCTGCGTACGTGCCACAAAACGCACTCACACAATTGGCAATAGAAAACAACAAACCGCCGCACGCAAATCCCAAATCATCACCTTGAAGTGTCTATCACATCGTCGGAACATCGCCGCTTCCTATATTTGTCTTTCCCGCCGACTCACGGAACTTCTTGCACTCCCAGAGGGGTGTCAAGGTAGCCCACAAGCCCAAGCCAACAAAAAAAAAAACAGCTGCTACTTAAACAGTTCTGCTTACATTGCTCTAAGTTAGTCCGATTGCGTAAATCCTAGTGCGAAATCCTGTCGCGAAGCTCGTATTTCTAAACAACTGTGTAAAGGCTATTAAAATAAAATCATCTTAATATATATTATTTAATTTTGGTGCTAATATTTCCACCCCATCTGTACACCAGTTTATGTTTATACGAGTGTCTGGGAAATTAGACTGTCGGCGGCTGATAAGGCGTTTCTATTGTTTTGGAAATTGATTGCACTTTGAACGGTTTATAAACTTTCGTTATTCGTTATTGTGCTTTATGCAATAATAATTCATTTTGAAACTCATCAAATAGTTTCAACAAGTGAAAAGTTAAAAGGGGAGATTTTACTCTTTAAAAAGTCATGATTAATAGGTTTCCTTCTAAGAAACAGTTGTGTAAAGTTCTCTAAAAATCATTATTATTTAAGTACATTTTTTTTAAAATAAAGTTACGACTGGCTGTACCAAAAAGTAAATATAATTCCCAGTGTATTTCAAACTGTCGAAGTCATTTGCCCAAACTGTGATTACAAAACTCGCATGCGATTAAAACCCACCGGAAACTTACTCAAAACAATTTCTCTTTTCCTCTCACCCACAGCCAAAGCGGACGGCACACACACATCACGTGTCTGACTCTGGCTGTATTTTTGTAGCCAACGATCACGCGCGGCCAGCTCTCCGGGATCTCTTGTAGTCACAGCTCTCGCCTTCACAACCGTTCTCCACCATGTTCTCTAGGCAGCAGCTGCTCCGCCAGCTGGGCAGCCTGACAGCCAGTTCAGCAGCCACAACTACAGGCAGCAGCCCCAAAAGCAAAGCGACAGCAAACAAAGCAACACCAAAGCACTCTAGTCAAGCTAACTTGGGCGAGAGCACCAATAACATTCACATTTCGGCGTACAAACCCGTTGCGGACGGTCACAGTCACGGAGATACAGAGTCGGAGTCGGCGCACGGCGTTTGTTTCTCAGCACAGCAGTTTGCACGGAAGCTACTGCAGCAGCGTAGCCAGGACATCCAGCGGTACATTCACACGCAATCGGCCACAGCCACAGGACAACGGGCCAAAGCCACGCAGCAGCAACATCCTCAGCAGCAGCAGACCACCACGAAGTTCGCCATGTCATCGCTGGCGGCGGAGCCTCTACAAGCCCATAAACCGGACGAAATCTCGGCCAGTGGGAACAAGGAAGTGGAGTCCACGGGACTGGGCGCCTCGTGCCATGACGTGGCGTCGGCCTCTGCCAGTGCCGGAAAGAAGCCCTGCTTCAACACTGGACTCGGCGAGATTCTCCAGTTCATGGAGCTCATCGGCAACCTGAAGGTAAAGGAAACCAGTTCCCATCATCCATTCTCCATAGCAACCGCCCCTCATGTGCTTGCATCGATTTTTCCCACTTCTGCTAGAGTTAGCTCCCCCTTTGGGGGGGTGCTTTGATTTGGCTTCTCAGCCTTTACTATATCTCTTTGGGAGTTCCTCCACTTCAAATATCGCGTGACAATGAGTTTAATTCGCTAAAATTTTGACTACAAGTGCGTGGTTATGACCGTGAAAACCCACATACGTTCACATTGGGATTTATTATATTTATTTTGCATTAATACGATTATATAGATACAGGGAGTCCACTAGATAACCTTCAACTAGCTTGTCAAGGTGTTAATTCTTATTTTTTATTAATAACATTAGGAGTGTTCATTTGGGGTTTATGAAACCCCTTGATTCGTAAGAAATTTCTGTAAAATCCTTATCAAAATATAAACAAAAGTGTGAAAACGAAAGCTAATAGAACGCAAAAATGTATTTATTTACATTTTGTATAATCGATTCTGTTTTAACTCTGCTCTTTGCTTGTTGTCTCTATTTTGTTTTGTATATTTTGAAATATGTTGTATAATGTCAGCCACAGCCTCGCTCTTGGGTCCCCTTAAACGCATTTCTATAGTTGGTTGCCAAAAAATATATATTTATACACTTGTTCGAATAGATATAGAATATATTCGCTTTTTTCGAGAATTATCTGAATTCGATTCGTTTACTTACGCAGTAGTTTTCAACCAATATGTAAGTTCATTATAGATATTGATTGCAAGTGTGAAACCACAATGACCGGCTGGGGGTAAGCCATAAAACTGACAGACCCATCACCCCCACACATTCTAAAGCCATTTTTTATCTAATCAGCACAGCTGCAAGTCTCAGTCCATCAACGGAATTGCGATAAGTCGAAAACACGGGACTCTTTCTTATCGACACGCTTAACTAAAAACTCGAATAGCTTGTAATTTGACCCGCGTCCATTTGCTCGAAGTTTCAGCTTGCTTGCCATTTGCGAATTCCCTAATCTTTATACAAATTGCAAATAAGCAGAAACGAAAATTTTCAAATAGCTCACGTGAGGATGATGAAATATTAATTTATTTGTGTTTAAATTTTTATTGGTATGGTTATGAGTAAACGACTGTGAGTCGTCGTGAATTCTAGCTGTCTAGAGTCCCCACCAACAATTCTCAACCGTCAGCATTGACGTCCGTCGGACAACAGAGTCCGACAAACTACATCCAAAATTTCCCCTTAGGCAGTTTTCTAAATTCTCTGTATAATCTACGATATAATATACAATGTATTCGGATTGCATATAGAGCGTGCAAAGGCAAAATGAAAAGAAAGGCAACGCGTGACTTTGATCTTGGCCTTCAAAATTTAGAATCTATTTGAACGTTTATTTGAGGTGGTAATATATTCCAGATGATTTCTAAACAGAGCGAAACGAATTGGTAATTATCTTGTGGGATCTGCCAGAGATAAATTTTAATTAAAGCGCCATTAAACTCTCAAAATCTAAATGGGTTTCTCTTGTGGATCGATAACACTTCTGTGATCCAGTTAATCAGATAAACTTAATTGTTTACATGTTCGATTGACCTTTTATCAATATTATTATGAATATTAACAGAGATATTTATCATTATTGGATATCCTAGTACGCTGCATTCTGGTAAAAGATAAAAGAATAAGTCCTCTGATAAGGCCAAAAATCATTACGTGACCACACCCCGATCAAGCCAACTAATCAATTTACTCTGATAAGTCGCCAATATTGACGTATATAAACAGTGACTTCTTGCACTTTAATTAAACCCTGATATTAATGAAACGGGAAACTCAATTTCGCATCGGACACGGGCGGAAGGGAACGAACCATGGACGTGCAACGTCTTTTGGGCCTTGTTTGCCCCAACGCCGGTTTCTATAAATACAACCTTTATTGATCAAATAGCAACAGTCTACGCCAGCCGCGTTGGCATGTTTAAGTTGAAGGTCTGGGGCAAGGGGCACCAACCTTGATGTGTGCAACGAGGCAACCCGGCAACGATGTCACCAACGTCGCCCGTCAATGTTTTTAATTAGTTAAAGTGGCAGGTGGAGGAGGTTTTCTCTAGCCAGGAAATTAATACAATGTGCAAGCATCTCGAACCATTTCTAACCTAGTTCGTATTCATACTCGTATTTCTTGCTAATTTTCACTAACCCATAAATGTTTCCTTTCTTCCATAGCACACCAAACGAACTGGATGGGTGCTGCGTGATGTCAACGATTGCGAGTCGATTTCGGGTCACATGTATCGGATGAGCATGTTGACTTTCCTTCTAGATGGCAGCGAGGGTCTCAATCAGATCCGCTGCATGGAGCTGGCATTGGTTCACGATCTGGCAGAGAGTCTGGTGGGCGATATAACGCCCTTCTGCGGAGTTTCCAAAGACGAAAAGCGGGCCATGGAGTTCAAAGCCATGGAGGACATTTGCAAATTGATCGAACCGCGAGGCAAGCGCATTATGGAACTATTTGAGGTGAGTCTTGAAGAAATCTTCCTCCTGAAACATTCTCAATTCCTTGAATCTGCAGGAATACGAGCATGGACAGAGTGCCGAGAGCAAGTTCGTCAAAGATCTGGATCGTCTGGATATGGTGATGCAGGCCTTTGAGTACGAGAAGCGCGACAATTGCCTTCTCAAGCACCAAGAGTTCTTTGACTCCACGGAGGGCAAGTTCAACCATCCGTTTGTGAAGAAGCTGGTCAATGAGATTTACGAACAACGTGATGTGCTCGCTAAGGCAAAGGGCGCCACGCCGCCACCGGCCATTGAAGTGCCCAATATGGAGAAGCACTCAAAACTGGCCAACGGCCACGAAAGCTCAAGTTGAGCGTAGTTCTAGAAACCCATTTTAGGCTAGTACATGAACACATCCTCATATACAAGAAGGAAAACACCACGCTCTTAATTTGTAAGCCAATCCAACTAACAAACTGTTAAGCCTACCTCGACACGCTCATAGCTAGTACTAACTTTTATCACACTAATTTATTGCAAAACATATAAAAAGAAGGTAACCGATGGGGAGTAGCTAACAATAATTCTAAACAGACACCTGTTGAACACGTCTCCTTAGTTCAATATCCTCTATGTTAAGCGTAAAGTTGTGGAAAGAGTTTTGGATCAGATATTCGATTGATCTGGAACAAATTTAATTGTACATAACTAAAACACATTGTAGTTAATTTTAAAGTGTATTGTGACCGGAGATAAAAGCAAGTAGTGTAATTGTTGTCTCAGAGGAATTTTATTTAGCCAACCGAACTAATACGAAATCAAAATGAATGTCCAGAAAAAAATATAATCAAAATACTTGATTTTACCATTTATTGTACGTTCTCACCTGCAGTACTTTACCCTTTTAATCGGACAATGATGTATCCAAAATTATAATTAATATCAAATTGTAAATTAGTCAATATAAAGATGCAGTCACACTTCACAAGTGGCTAAAAGACAAACCACCGGTTGTTTAGATTGTTTAAAAATTGGAAACTTTATTGGCAAAAAAGGGATAAACAAGCCAAAGGAAAAATATTCTGTGGTTCCTCATGGCGGAATTGCCAATGTATTCTGGAAGTATAAGGGCACTAATCAATGATTCTTTTTTTGGTGTGAAAACAAACCTTCAATGACAATGAATTGATTTTCGCGGGATGCTGTCTGATGCGAGTGCTGTCCGTGCTTTTTGGCTTTATCTACGAATTGAGTAATACTAAAGTTTTTGGCTAAAATGGCTCAGCTTAGGTTGAGACTTACGATGCACTGTTATAACGCGATCCGTTTCGCCCATAGCATTCTTTGCCCTGCATTTGTACTCTCCGAAATCTCGTTTAGTGACAGGACGAAGAGTAATGCGCATCACAATCCGGTAAACGTGATCCACCATGACGGACTCGTAGGACCCTCCTTGCAATAGTTCCGAGTCTTTCAGCCAAAAGTTCACAGATGGCGGCTGAGACTCCGATACACACTCTAGAGTAAGTTTCTGTCCCAGGCCAACATATATGGTATCATATCTCGTCCTGATTGTGGGTGCAACTGGCATTCAAATTTATTTAACTAGATAAACATAAACGTAACTAACTTTTTTCCACTTACAGTTCACGACCAGCATGACTCTTTTGCTCACAGTGGGCGGCACTCCGTTAGAGGCAATGCATAAATAGGCGCCCATGTGGGACCGCTCCACCTGCCATAGGGTCAAGTTCTGACCCTCCACGCTGTATATTTCGCGGTCGTCATCGTTTGTTAGCATGAGAGGCGTGGACTCTTCTCGACGCCAGGTAATGGTGGGCAGAGGTACTCCGGTTGCACTACAAGTAAGCGTCACATTCTGGCCGGTGGAGCGGACCACGTCCTGGCTAGTCTGGTAATCGACGATATCGGGTGGTACCACAACATCTAAGTACCCCATTTGGCTTTTCATTGGATCTGTGTTGATTTGGCACATATACCTTTTGGGGTTGGGTAGAAAACATAACCAAGTGAGCAAGTTAGTTTATTTAATTAAAATATAGGTTAAGAGATAAGGTAATCGGCTTAAGAATCGAATCATTATTGGCGAAGATATAGCCATCGCTGTGGGCCATATTGGCCTTCCATGGATACTTCATAATTTTCGAAGGGGATCCATCAGAAAATTTGACAAAAAATTAAAAAAAATCTGATGCCAGATTTTGATGCAAATTGATAGGGAATCGATCCACAAATAATTTAAAGTATTTCGCTTAAGAATCGGATCATTATTGACAAAGATATAGCCATCGCTGTGGGCCACATTGGCCTTTCCGTGGATACTTCATAATTTTCGATCAGAAAATTTGACAAAAAATTTAAAAAAAAATCTGATGCCAGATTTTGGTGCAAATTGATAGGGAATCGATCCACAAATAATTTAAAGTATTTCGCTTAAGAATCGGATCATTATTGGCGAAGATATGGCCATCGCTGTGGGCCATACTGGGTTTTCAATAGATTCCTCTATTGATATATAGATATTTTTAGATATACCGCTTAAGAATCGGTTATTTTATAAAAAGTATGATAAAAGGTATGATATATATTCGAATATTATTTGAATTACTTACCATCCGCGATCGGACTCCTGGACATCGCGAATTTTCAGCTGCCAAATGCGGTGTTCCGTGTGGGAAATGGCAATGCGGTGGTTCTTAGTGATAACATGGTTCTGGATGCTCAGAATGGTCTGCGTGTCCACTCGCAACCAGGCCACTTTGAAGCTAACCAGGTCGTGGACGACACAAGTCAACAGGGCATCTCGTCCCACGGGAACTGTTGAGTTGTTGATGGGACCGCTGAACTTGGGATCCGCTGGAAGAGAAGATTGCACCAAAACCCAATTGGTTGACATTTATGGTTATCCTCATTACGAGACTAAATGGGGCAGACACCACAGGGGATGGGAGGGTTAACCGGTGGGGTGGTTTATGAGGCTTGCAAATGTTACAAACTGGCATTTTCTTCGTTCCCATTTTTAAGGGGCTCAGCCTCAAATATTTAATTGAATTAAAAAAACTGTTTTTCATTTTGAATGTGTTGCTTACATTGGCAATGCCTAATCCACAATTATAAACGCAATTATTTAAATTCCTTTTCACACGCATTTCTGCTCTTGTCTGCAAAATGTCAACAGCCCAAGCCGAAATATTTTCCAGATGCCCCAAAATGCTGGAAGATGTTTCAAATTGTCCAATAGCCATAAATTTGTGGAGGTTAACGCTTAGTCGAGGCAGCAGCATAATAATCCAACAATTAGGAAAATTAATATTTAATTAGAAATGACCTTCGTTTTGAGGAAAATTATAAATATTTGGGTGGTTGGTTTTCTTAATAGTAATTTTTTGGAAAGGTCTTAGATGTATTAATGTTTTAATGTGCTAAATACTTATTAGTTAGTTAATTCACTTGATTTCTCCCCATTCCAATCTTTAAATCTAATCATCGTAGGTTGATTTTCTTTATCATTACTTTTGCAATCATTTTCAGTCAACCTGCCTACCGCAAGTTTTCAAATTCTGTCATCATCCAACCACTAAGGCTCCAACCACAAAAGCCTCAGACCACAAATAAAAGGAATGGGGCGGCCCAAAAAAAAAGAATCACATCACATGCCTAACAAGTAGCATGATTTTGTGGCCAGGAGACGAGACCAGCCCTCACACAGCAAATACCTAAATTACAATTATGACCAAATAATAACCCGAAAAAATGCAAAAATCGAATGGAGCCGAGTGTTCCTGGGGCGGGGGAAGTGCTAGTACCTGGAAAATTGTAAAAAGCTGGCTACACCTTTGCAATGGCGCTGCTGCCTCCACCATTTCAAGCCCCCGAACTGATTGCGCTGCGGGTGTGGGCGTGTTTCCACCAAACTAGCATCAAATTGGGGAACCCTACGACGCCAGGCCACATAGCCTATAATTTGCGATTATGTTTGGGTCTGGGTCTGGGTCCGGGTCCGGGTCCGCGGTAAGTATGCAGTGTGTCCGGGTTCCGTTTCTGGGGTGGCTCTTTTTGGCCGTCTAAATGTGTGAGACGCCATTGTTTGACTGCCTTTGGTTGATATGGTTTCTGGCATTGTTGCTGCCTTCTGCCGCCTGCCTTCTGCCGCCTGCCGTTTTTTGTTATTGCAATTTGGCTATTGCATGTTTGCATATTGAAACATTCCGAAGAAAGGAACTAGCTATGCTATTTATCCATAAAACACATCCATATGTCCACTGAGAACAAATATCCGGCTTGCTCCTGAAAGCATTTGGGCGACTTTTTCTCAAACCATCACAAAAAGCAAATTTTTTTAACTGCATTTACTAATATGCATTCGAGATTTATGCTTGATTCAAGCCTGAAAGGTAATGCATATTCGTGACAACCTTTTTAGTCGCTAAATGCCTCTGTTGTTGCCAATTTTATTAAAGGAAATTGACTATGAGTGGTTAGTTGTACTAGCTGTTTTGTATAAATTTAATTTCAGATATGACTTAAGCAACTGCTTCCCCAAGAAATCCTGGCAATCCCCCCGCTGGTGAACTTGAAACGGAAAGTGAATGTCCTGTCTCCTGTTAGACACTCCAACTGTCTGCAGGCGAGTGCAGGCAAAGCGAATCACAATCAGCACGCAATGTCTGCCAAAAAAAAAAAAGAAATAAATGGTGAAATGGAAAATAACCCACTGCAGTCCCTCCTGCAACTCCCACCGACAAGGAGTCGACACTTCAGCGGCAGAAACCGCCAGCTTCGAGCAAAAAAATAAAATATCGCGGAGTGCAATAGGAAGTGGGAAAACGTCGCCTTTCCGCGACTGTCTGTCTGCCTGCCCGCTGTGACGGGGGTGGCAGTAGGGTGGCGATGGGATGGCCGGGTAGCCAGGACATCCAAGTTAGCTAGGGTGGGGTGAAAGGGTGGCGTGCATCACTCCTTTGAGCTGCTGCTGCTCACTTCTCACTTTCTTATCGCACGCTGCGGCTTGGCTTGCCAATATTTATGTTTATTTTGCATTTGGCACATTGATTTAAACAACAATTTTGATATATTTATCGTATTTGGCTCGCCAAAGTCAAGGAAAATTTGTTTTGATTTTCCCGCCCCGCCCCCGCCCTTGGAGCAGACCATTTTTCCTGGCGGAAGTTAACCCTCGTAACTCTTCCCCCGCTCAGAGCCGTCGGGGGAATATGTTGGCCTCAGTTTATTCACTTATGGACTCGTTGGACTTCCGATTGCTGGCCGCCTTCCATTTTGGCCGTAGCCACTGGTATTTATGACGCTTTCGTTGGCGCTTTTGTTTCGGCCAACTTGAACGTTAAATGGAGTCAATTAGCCGAACCTTCGTAGTTAAAATTGGTGTTGCCAAAGCAGATTGTTAGATAGTAATTAATTTGGATTTGTATACAAGCAAAATATTAATTTATATTAGTTTTCAACTTTGTTATAAAGGTGATTTAATTTAATCTCTCTTTAGAACGTCCTTAAAAAAAACTATTCTTGAGTTTAAATACCTCGATTTTGTCAAGGCGCCAACTTACAATTGTTTAACTCAGAAAAGCTGGCCAAGCTGAAGTGAATGCATTTCAGGAGCAGCAGCCAAATGATAGAGGAACCCATTGTAATCCTAAAATTTGGTTCACAGCATCAACGGCCGACCAAAGTGTGAAACTTTTATAATTCTCGCTTCCGTTTTATATAATCTTTTTTGCACTTTTACTGTCCAAATCGCCAAAGTTGAATTTCCGCCGCACTAACGCGAATTTATTTTTTCCGGTTTTTGGTAAAGTTTTCCGCCAATTGCCGGACGACAGACGTCCGCACACTCTTACAACTGCCCGCGAACTGCGGAATGGCGCTGATAATCAAGTGTCAAAATTCATATTCAAAATTCAAATGCTGCCTGGCGATGGCGTTGCGCATGTGTCCTGCGGCCTCGCCAGGCAATAGGTGGCTGGGTGGGCTGTGGCTGGGAGGTTGGCTGGGTGGCTAGTCGTCAAGGTGCCCGGAGGCAAAGAAGCGAAGCATGCAATAGTAAATGTTTCATTCATAAAGCGCCCGCCGTAACATTTTCATATGCACGTGACACTTGACGCAGTTGTTGCTTGCCCATTGCTCATGTAGTCTGTGACATTGTGCAGAGGGAAAGTGACATTTCGATGGTTTTGGGTGCATCTCCTTCCGGTCCTTGCAACTCTCCCTTTCGGCTGCTTGCAAGACCATTCTAATTAACCCCGAAATTCCACACACTCCCCCAGCATCTTCGCCTCCTGCTACCAAACTTTCTCCGATTTTGCCGCGTTTGCAGTTTGCTGACAGGTGTGGTTTCCACGTGTGAGCTTAGCGCGCTCGCTATTTGCGCACAATTAGCGCTTTTCAATAGCGATAACAATAATGATGGTAATAAGCCTGTTTCTACTTGTTTTTCGCCTGTGAAAATCTTTCGCTGACATGTGCAAGTTTTCCTTACCAGGATACAAGTGAGACTTTCCTTCTGCTCTTTTTTACTTCCACATGAATGCGCTTTAAGAAAGGATAGACGATTATGTTTTAATATTGAGTCATAATAAGTAGAGAATCTTTTACTTGTAAAAAACAGGAAATTATAGCAAAATTTATGAAACTTTCACATCTTAAAAATTATTATTAGTTATAATATAAAGTAAGATACTTTTAAATGGGAATATTTAACACTCTAGACTAGTCAAATTCCGATTTATTTGATATTAACTATTAAATTGGGATATATTATTTGAAAATACGTTACAGAAATGTATAGCAATAGACTATTGTCATGATGCATTAGAAGTACTTTACAACACTGCCGGATTTTCAAATCTTAGGGCTGTCTCTTTTTGTGATTTTATCGATAACCCAGATTGGTCTACTTTTGTTTTCGCGCTATTTCACCAAAACAATATTTATTTATAATCAAAATGTCGCTTAAAAAGGCACTAGAAGATTGCCTTATTGATTTTGACCGTCGCATCATGGTGACCGATCTGTTGGAGGAGTACAAAATGCCCTACAAGGAGGTCAATGAGACCCTGGAAGAGTACATTAAAAAACAGGAACCGGCGACGAAGTATGAGAAAAGATTCCTGGTCCATGGAAAACGGAGCTCAGAAGGATCAGAAGACGAGGTGTACACTGTTGTGCAGGAAAGCAAACTGCAGGATTGGCTCTCCAAGCTGAAGGATGCGCAGTCCCAGCTGTATAGCGTGGAAATAGCTGGGGGTTCCAAGTCGCCAGCCACCATATTCAAGCCCATGCAGTACCTTGAGGTGAAACTGTCTAAGGTGGAACAGCGTGCTGGTCAAAGTGGAACCACGCCTGCCCCAACCACAAATGGTGTTCACAAGACGTCCTCGCTAACCAATGGCATTAAATCTGAGGACTCCAAAGCTTCGGTTAAGCAGGAGGCTGCAAAATCGTCAGTCAAATCGGAGCCTTCGAAATCCTCAGTTAAAACCGAGCCAGAGAAAGTGTCTCCAGAGTCCAAGAAGACCTCACCCAAAGAGCAGGCCTCGAGTTCCAAAACAGGGGCAGCCAAAAAGGGCAGCATCGCCAACTTTTTCTCAGCAGCCCCAGCGGGAAGCAAACAGAAGGATGTAAAGGCTACGCCCAGCAAGGCTTCGAATACCATGGATAACTTCTTCAAGAAGCAGCCACCAGGAGCCAAGAAGTCGCCACCCGCGCCGAAGGAAGTGGCAGTTGCAAAGGAAAAAGAAGGGACAAAAAACAACAAGAAATCACCTTCACCCCAAAAGAAGCAAACCACAGCTAACACTTCCGTCCAATTGTTCGACGATGACATCGCCGAATCCTCCGATGAGGAGGAGAAACTAGATAAAATGCGTCGCAAGGTGATTAGTTCAGATGATGAGGAAAAGCCCACCGTCTCCAAGCGGAGACGCATCAGCGATTCGGAAGACGAGGAACAGCCTCCCAAAAAGGCAGCAGAGGCAGAGCCCGACACTGTTGACGTTGAGGATATGGACACAGAGCCGGCCAACGAAACCTTTTTGGATGATGAGGGTTTTGTGATTACCCAGCGGAAGCCCACAAAAAGCCAGCCTGCCAAGAAGAAGCCTTCTCCGAAGGCCGCAGCCCCGTCTGCTAAAAAGAAGTCACCGCCGTCAACGGGCAAAGGTGGAAAAGAAGCCTCCAAAACTAAGCAGGCGGGCATTATGAATTTCTTTTCCAAGAAATAATTAGAAGCATAAAAATGAAAAAACCTTAAAAAAGAAGTTAAATTATTTTATTTTATTGTTTTTTTTTTCAAATAAAATGTATTTATGAGTTGAAGGTCTGATTTAAGAACTCTACAAAGCTTGTAATTTTGAATTTATAAAGTTTATAACAATAACATTCCCAAAGTTAAGTAAATATTGTAATTAATATTTACTCCTTGGTTTTGTTTAACAAATCTTTAATAAAAAACTGTGGTGTTTCATCACAAAACTGATTAAAAAGTTTCCCAGTAAAAGCTCAAAAAAATTGTTGTTAAAAAGAATTTTTATTGCATTTGTTTATAGCTACTAGAAGTTGGTTTAAGTATTTTGTTGTAATTTGTATTTGGTAATTATTTATATTAATCGCGTGTGTGATCTTGTGTGTCCGTATGTGGGGTGTCGGTGTGAGATCGGCCTGGTCTTTGCGTTATCAGTGCATTTTGTATATGTTTTTGGTTTTGCTTTCGTTATCTTTAATGTAATCCAAAACACTTTCAAAAAATTAAGGCGAGGTTTGAAAAACATTTCATTAGTTAAATACAATTTAAGTATTAATTAATTTAACTTGTTCGTTTTGTCTGTTGGTTTCTGCAGCGATTGCGTTTGATTCCTATCTGAATTTTAAGCATTAAAAGCTTACAGTCAGGCTGCCCGTTGGCAAGCAAATACATATTATATGGTGTTTGTGATTGAGGAGGGACTTGTTTGGATTCCGGGTTTCTAAATCAATAATTTACTGAGTTTGAGTGAGGCAAACAATCGGGATTGGTGTCTAAGCTTAGGTAGAAGCTTCTCAGAAGCTAAAATAATGCTTATAATTAGTTTTGCATTGGTTTACCTATTTAATAATTTAATAAATTCAATGGAGCTGCTCGCTGAGTGCCTTAAATATTTGGTGTAATGTTCCGGATTAAGTAAGCCTACAATTTAACTAAATTTAATTTAAAAGAGCGATCAGCGAGCAGCCCCAGGGAAGTTGCAGTTTTAGCATGTCGTCTTGTTAATTCATAAATATTGCTCGCAATGCAAAATGAAAAAGTCATTTGCTATATCAATCAATTGATCAGTTAATTAATAATTAATCATTTCCTAGGTGTGTGATATGAACAAAATGTGCATGATATGACTCCTACTGGTACAATAATATGTATGATCGTTTTGATTCCTTTCGCATTGGTTTGCTTTGACTTAATCACCTAAATGAATGTAACATTCGTTTCGTACAATTTAATATCTCAGCACCATTTTTTTTAATAATAGCACAAAGTACGCTTGCATTTATGTATTTTTTCCGCATGGGTCAACAATAGAATTTTCCTAGAATTTGATTTTTTCGTTTTGTGTGTTATTTTGTATTCTCTACCGAGTAAAACAGGTCTAAGTATTTTTAAGTTTGCTCGCCTTTCGATTCATTTTCTCTTCTAAACTTGTGTATCTACGACACTTCCATAGGACTCTTCAGCAAATTTGGGCGCAATATAATCCTCGTAGTAGTTGATGAATATATCCTTGAACTCATCCGCGATGAACTCCAAAGCATTAAGCATTTGCATTAGCTCCCGGTCGTTGCATTTGTAATTACTTAGCGCCATTACGTCCCAGAAATAGGCGAAGTACTTCACGTACTCGATCGACTGTCCGCCGTACTGGGTCATTACGCTGGGGAGTACGGCTCGCATGATAGAGCCCAGCTTATTGAACTCCCAGTCGTCCAGGACGGTGGCACCCTCTTTTTGGTTTGGCGTTGAAGTTTAGGGAGTAAGAGGAGCGGACAGAGAAAGTTATAGAAATGGATAGTTTATAAGAAAGCGGGGGAGAAGATTCAAGGCTACCAGCTTTTAATTAATTTCAAGAATGATTTTAGACAGCTCCAAATAGCTTTTGATGGTTGGATTATTAACTTAATGCCAAATGAAAGTGATAGAAATAAAAAGTATCTCAAGAAGGATAAAAAGTGCATAACCAAGGGGAGCAGTGAGCTGGCAATGAGTACACATTTAATCAAAATTCAATCTGCCCTTCTCGGAAGAGACAACACTTACCTCGGTGCACCATGAGACACTGCTCCACCAGCTGCCTGGCCAGCGCCACCTTGCACTCGTGCAGATCCATAAGGTGTGCTTCGGCCCGTTCGATGGCCGCGTACAGCTTGCAACGCTCCTCGATAAGTTCGCAGTCGATGAGCGAAGTGTGGAACGACCAGAACCACTCCAGTTTCTGGGCCTCGCCGCAGTGGGGACACACAATGAGCTCGGCACCATTGCACTCCGGTTGGGTGTAGTCTTCGGAGAGCCACCAACGCAGATTCGGAGCATGCGGCAGGGCGTCAGGTGTAAAGACTTCCATGCACTTGGGGTTATCACAACGGTAGCGATGGAACTTATGCTGCAAGAAGTGAGAATAGAATAATATAAATGTTTAGAAATAGTTACCTAAGTACATATAAAGTTCTTTTCTGGATTCAAATTTTGTATTTGATTAGAATACTTTTATAGTCATTACTTTTCCAGAAAGAACAAGTATACGCTTATGATAGTTTCCCTGACTTACGAACTGATCTTCCGCATGCGAAAGCTGGCACGCATTGCAGTGACACCTGATGCCGCGATCGTTGAGCTGCCTGCTTCTCTCCTCCCGACGCAGCTGCTGAAAGTTACCATTGGCAAAACAGTTGTAGATGCCGGAGCCTGCGGGAAGATCGAGCAGGGCCAGGGCCGTCAGCTTGCGGCCGGAAAACTTGGCGCAGATCGTCGAAGAGCAGCTGTGCCGGCAGAGACTCAAGGTTTCGGGATAGACGGCGTACGCGATGACGGCAACCTCGCCGGCTAGCAGATGAAGGTGGCCCTCCTGAAGGCGCATGGGCGATGCCCAAAGCTGGAACTCGTTCAAGGGTGAGAAGACGTGCGGATCCGCGGGCATGACAAAGGATCGGCATAGGGTGAGCGATCTGTGACGCAGTTGACCAATATGACGCATTAGAAGCGCGGCACAGAGGAGCTCCCACTCGGCGCTCGACATCCGGGAGGCTGATGGCAGGCTCTTTTCCAACTGCTCGAAGAAGGTGGTACATTTGCTCAGATAGATAGCCAGGACATGGGAGGCCAGGGCCAGGGCAATCACTGGTTCCGAGGCAGGCTCTTCTTTCAGTCGCTCTAAACGCAGTACGGCACTGTAGGCGATGTCCTGTCGCTCCACCAATCCTCCGTTGATGGCTGACCAGAGTTTGCTTAGCGTCGGTTTCTTGCGGCAGTGCGTCAACATCTCTGGCAGTCCGGTTATCAGCATCCGAAGGGCCAATTGCAGCAAGCGTGGCATCCCAAACACTTCGCCAAAGGACTCGAACAACTCTATCTGGTGGCCAAAACACTCCACCGCATGAATCGCGGCATGCTTGAAGCGGCACTGGCGGGAGCAGTAGACCACCAGGCGGTTGGAACAGTAAATGCAGGGGAATGGGATGAACTGGGTGATCCCGCAGTGGTCGCACACCCGGCAGTTGCCACTTGGCACCAATGCCACTGCCTCGGACTCGAAGATTAGCGCATTCTTTGCCACGGCTCGGGTGGTGTGCAGCGAAGACGAGTTATCCAGCCATGCTCTGTGGAAAAATTAAGTATACGTATCAAGTATACGTAAAAACAAAGGAATTTAGTCTCGGTATGGTACTCACATTTCGAACGCTTTCGAATCGTTGGTGTCCAAATCGTCGCCCGTTTGCACGGCCATCTCGAAGCGCTCCACCTTAAGGACCTCGCACTGATGCCAGAGCTCGTGGGTTCTCGTCTCGAAGACCTGGTTCAGTTCTACGTGCAGGAGCTCGTGCAGATGCTCCTCGCATAGCGCAAAGTTGCGCAATTTTAAGGCACAGGCGGCTTGGCGCAGCTTAATCAATGGCAAATACTCCTCCGGATAGCCCAGATCCAGAGCGCACAGGCAGTCGTCATAGGATTCCTAAAACAGAAAGTAGAATATGGGTTAAAACTTATCGTTATCAACCTAATATATTGTTAAGTATAATATGGGAACTAACCCCCGGAATATCTTATATAAAGGATAAGAAACTAAAAATATGTAATGTTAACTTAAGCTTAATAATATAAAATTTATAGTGGAATAAATATGTAGTATGGTATAAAAATCTTACCGCAAAAAGGCCGCAGTCGTAGAGAACTAGGGAGCGGTTGGCATGGGCCAGAGCGGCTGCCAGCGTGTTCCGTGCTGGGGCCAGGAATATAGCCTCCGTGAAGAGATCGCTGGCTTTGAGCGGATGCTTCTCCTTGCGATAGGAATCGTTGCCGGCCTCTCGCAGGCGACGCGACTCCTCCTCGGACTTGAAGTGGCCCGTCTGGTGGCGTAGATGTTGAAACCATTTGAGTACGTGGGTTCTGTGCAATTATGGGAAAGGAGGGCTGCTTAATTATTCACGGCAAATGTCAAAACGAAGTGACCCAAATTCTCAATTCGACAGCAAACAATGCTGCTTAACTTAAACGTACGAATGCATGCAATCAAAAGCCACGACTAGGGGTGATAAATCAACGCCCACCACCCACCTACCAGCTACCAACTACCAACTACCAACTGCCTACTACCAACCTGCCACCTACCGCCTGTCGGCTACCATTCACTCACACGAAAACTTGGAAAATTTACAAAACCAATTTTGTGAGGCTTATTGGCAGATTAGCATAGCCACTCAAATTAAATTAATTTCATTGGGGATTATGAATTTGCATAATTGCCCGCTTGTCCTTCATTGGCTTCTAACCTATTTGTGGTTACAATATAATTTCTTTAATACAAAATAGTTGTTTTGCCTGTTTTTTATTGTTTGTTGAAACATATAAAAAGTGAAAGTGAAAACTTGTTCATATGGCCTATAGCTGTTCAAGGATAAACATTCGTAAACAGGCATTTACACAAAAAACACAGAACCATCCGAAGGGTTTTTTGTTTTACCTAAAATCCAGCAGCGGCTCCTTGGTCGTTGCTGTTGGTGCCGCTGTGGTTGTGGTTGGGGAGGAAACACTCAAACCGCCCACGGCCCCTATCAGGTCGTCATCCTCCTCGGGATTCTCCGGGCGGGAGAGTGGCGCCGACGAGGTGCTAGCCACGATGTCGCCATCCTCCAGGTCGCGGCTCAGTTTCTGCCGCTGCACGGGGGTCAGGAGCAGGAGCAGTTGCAGCTCATCCTTGTAGATCAGCTTGTCCGGGTTGAGTTGCTTCAGTTGCTGGCCAATCAGCTCGCCAAGCGTTGCAGTGGGTCCAGGGGCAGGAACAGTAGAAGGAGCGGTGGATGAGGAAGAAGCAGATGCGGCAGCGGCGGAAGCGGAAGCGAGGGCGGCTTTGTTGTTCACACGCGCAGAGGAAGAGGAAGAGGCCATCACTTGGTGCCTTGTTGTTGCTTTGGACTCGCTTTTTTCGGGTTTCGCGCACTCGATCCGTTTAGTTGGACATTTCGTCACTGCGACCGCAGTCTCGGCAATTTATTAACTATCATTCGCTTGCACAACGCCCCGACATTATTAACTAATAACAGTTCCTAAAATTAAGCGAATTCCAGCACGTTGTGGCCTTCATATTGATTTTTTAAACATCGCCTTTGCGTTGGTGGTGGGCCAGCATAACGGTCTATCGTGGGTTCTGTCGATACGACTATCGCAATACCGTTATTTGGGGATGAAACCCCGCTTTGAGTACATTTGTTAATATGTTTATACGGTGTTTGTCCCTGCCGCCATTTTGAGAGGCTTTCATTTTGCTTTTTACAGTAAAATTCATTAAAAAAGAACCTTTTCTAGTCCTTTAGATGCTTATGTCAATATTAATCCTGCTATTATTAAATGCAACTTTAGAATAACTTTATGGCATGAAAGTATCTATAATTATTGCATTTTCCTTGGGAAACTTTTAAACCAAAATCATTTTGGAAAATACACATGTACTTTCCGGGACAGTAGGAGTCTCTGGAACATAAACTAGGACGATTACTGTATGAAATTAAAATCTTGTTAAGGAGCAAGCTTTCAGTTGCTTTTTCATAATTCCAACAAGTGTCACATTTAAAATTCTGTGAACCCATGGCCGATATATACCAACTTGAACCTTTTCCGAATGTCTGGCAGCCTTGTGTTTTGGCGCCGAGCTTTAACTTGGGGATTATTATGCTTACACCCTCGGGTCTACGAATCTGGCGTCCCAGTCAAATCTCCTCTCGAAAAGTAAACAAAACCAGATGTCTTGTCTAACCGCACGTTACCAGCATTGAAGGGAACAGTTAGCAGACCGTGTGCTACATTCATTCTGGATGAGTTCCCCCGATAAGAAGTTATGGGTCCCATCCCGTTGCTCTCCGTCCCCTTAATCCCATTCTACCTCTCGCACCAAGAAAACAAACACACATGCATTGCACTCGGCTCTCAGTTTTGTAGACCCTAGGACTTGTAAGTTTTATCTGGGCTTATCTACTATTTGTCTTGATCTTATCACTCCCAGCCTCTGATCAGAATCCAGAGCTGAGGAACACTTGTCTTTCACATTTTGTGTTGTAACGTTGCTGCCGTAGAGTGTGTTTTTTTTTTGTTAATTTAATTTATAATTGAGGTGAAAATATATTAAAAGTAAATTATATATACAATGACCAAGAACGAGGATACGCCTATTGCTAAGTAAGTTGAAGAGGAAAACGGTTTATCGCCTTCCTGGCCTTTCCCAAAAAGTTTCGCGACGCAAAAAGTTAGCCAAAAATAAAATCTCTTTTGGGCAAAATTAACATAAAGCGCCAAATGAGCTGCTGATTTGTTAAATAGGCGTATAAGCGGACCGCGTGGGAGCAGCGACAACTGTGACGGGTCCCGGGCCTTGGGATTGTAGGTGCGCAGAGGCCTCCAAAAGTTCGGATAGAGGAGCTTAAATAAAATGCGCCGGCTACGTATTTTCCTTATACATTTAAAATGTTTTTTTTTGGGTTTATTTCATTGCATCTCTGCCTCTCCCCTGGCAGCTTTGGCACTATTTTTTTCTTTGTACCCGCCCGTCTGCAATTGCGTTGGAAAGTTGCAGAGCAAGTAGTTTAGCGCCATTTGCACTTTTCGTAGTAAAAATTACGCGCACTGGCATCCCCACAACCCCGATACCCCAGACACCCAAAGGAGGTGTGGGAGGTCCTCCGATCCCTGGTCCGCCTACTCACACATACGGCAAACTTATCAACGGGCACATCACACACACTCCGCTCGCAAGCACACCCTCGCACACTCACGTGCTGTCGCTGATGAAGGCGGCGGGCATGGGGCATGGGGCATGTGGCATGGGGGCATGGGGGCGTGGCCTTTAAGTAGTCATCGTAGTTTGCGTTAAGTAACAAAACTTCAAATTGAATTTTTCGCTGCACTTTTCATTTTAGCACCTATCAAAAAAACCCTTTCCTCGCTTTCCGAAGCATCAGCTCATTACAGTGGGAACTGCCTGCTGATGGCCGGGCGGGTCCTTTATGGTACATGGATCCTGGGCCGGGGAAAGGGGTTCTTGGGGGCGTGGTGCCCGGTTACATTGTGTCTGCTTAAATGCCGCAGTTGCCGCTGTGTTGGCACCGGCAACGGTACGGTACGTTTTAATTCTCGGTTGGGGTTTTTGGAGTTGAAGCTTCTCCAAAAAAGTTTGCTTGCTGCTGCTGCTGCTTTTGCTTCTGCGGCTGCAGTTACTTCTCATTCTTCTCGTGTTTCTTTCACTTGTTTACTGTGGAAAACAAGTACATTTCTATAGAAACTTAAGGAAACAAAGGGGAAAAAAGAACGCCAGAATACAAAATAAACCGCTTTAATTAAAACATTAGTTTGCAGACTTTTACGTGACATTAAAAATAGCAATTTAGCTATTAAATTAGAGTTGGGACTTGGACCATGGTTGGAACTGCGATATAAAGTTGGCCTTTTTATTTTCATTAAACAATATTTATAATCTTTTGAGATCTGGAATCAGAGGATAGGTTAAAGTTGCTTCCAATAAACGGCCCTGTTTCTACTCTTTACTAATTTTAGTAATTCAAGAATTCTGTAAACTGTATTTTCCGACAGATCTCTGCCAGCTCCGCCTTTATCCAAAGCATCTTTTCTTCTTGCTTCTTACAGACGAAACTCAGATCGGACTCGCCGGAACAACTATGGCACGGCACCCTCGTTCCACCTGCTGGAGCAGGGCCAGGCAGGCGAGACTGGAGGCGCTGGCAATGGCAACAACAATCACCCGGCAACGCCCTCAACACCTGCACAAATTTTTTGTTTACACGGACGCTCCAACAACGTGGAAGGTAAGGCAACCAGGGCGGCATGGGGTTAAAGGTGGGGTCTCTGTGACTGTGACAAACTGTGGGGCACTTTCGTGTCGCTTTCAATCAGTGCGGACTCCCTCGGAGCGGAGCAATTTGCAGTCATTCATAAATTATCAAGAAAACGCAGCAGGCAGCGGCATTTTGCACTAAAAGTCAAATGCAAACAAATCAAAATCGACAAAAACAAGAATCAACAAAATTAGTTTTTACATTGTAATTTTCCTGTTTTATTTTGTGTGGGTGTACAATATTGTAGATGTTTGATTGTTCCTAAGTGCACTTTTTTTTGGGAGTTCGATAATCCGCCTGAAACTGCAGCTTTATGGGTGAGTGAGGAGCTTTAATTTCGGGTAAACGCTTGCTAATTGGAAAATGGCACGGAAATCGACGGAAGAGAACGGTGCCCTACCATATCGAATGAATGCGACTTCGGCTCTGGACAAATGCCGCCTGGAAATGGTGCACGAATACGGTGAGCAGACCACTTACCATTTACCACCTACCTACCACTACTCCAGTATCCCGGCGAAACGCCGCCTCCGTCATCAATCAGCTGATGATTCTCGAGGCAGGCAAACCAAATTATGGTCGCTCTGAACAGCCAACCTATCCATCCAGGCCCAGCCTGCGCCCTCCACCACTCCACCATCTGGGGCATAATCAAAATTTATGCTCTTTGCTGACACACCGCTGCTGAGAACAGACCGCATCCGACTATGGCCATATGTCATAAATCGCCAGAGGAGCGAAGCCAGTGGAACGAACGTTCGCCACCATAATTTACGTATGACATCGTCGATGGACCAAATAAATGTTTGGCTCATTCTTTCCCCAAAGCGTCATACTCCGCATAGTCAGATACCTAGAAATCGATGTGGCAGTGGCGGTGTCAAGTTTATATTTTAATTTCCTCTACGGAGTCGGGTAGTTTTGCATTTTTCATACTTGCCACACCACCCTGTAATATGACACTTTATTTTAGGTTTAACAAAAAAACAGGATATCATATAATACTTATTTACTTTCATTGTTGCCAAGAGTCTAGTTTTTGTTTGCTTATTCACATTTTTTTTTAATAAATTTCCATTAGGTAATAGTAAGGGGCATCTGGTAGTCGGAAATGTCGAATAAAGAATCGTTATTTATATTCCTTCTTTTTCGGATGATTCGATTTATTGGCAGACGAACGAGCCCGAAATGAAATTAAGTTGTGTCTAGACTTCAGACTTTCGAGGTTGCAAAAACGGTCTCAGAACCGGAGAGATTCTCCTCCAGTATATACACTTACATTCCCTGTATATTCCCTATATAGAATGAATTAGGTTGTGGTCTTGGGGCTTTCGGTGCATTCAATCATACCTTTAGTCAGTAACATCCAGTAGATTCGATTCGCCGGGAGCCGTTGCTAGACCGGCCAAGCTGCTTTGCTCTGGCCGTAGTTAGTCGTTCGGGAGACGCGGTCAAGATGGGAGGATTTGCAAATAATGGAATACTAAGCAACCCAAATACGTTTCCTCTTACTCCCACGGGCGAGTCGAGCCTCATTGTTACCAAAGACACAATATTCAAAATCCATGAAGCGGCACTAACAAAAGGTAACTTGCTAATGAGGAAAGACAAGGAAGACATTGGTTAAATCCTATTAATTGATGGGAAGAGAAATACTTTATGCATTAGAGAAATGTGGATTAAATATCATTATAGAGATTTAACCTACAGCAAGTAACTATAACTGAACTTAAGCATTACTTGTTTTTTTAAGTATCAGACTTGAAATGCGCGATAGATAAAGTCTTGGAAAATATGTTAAAATATTCTCATACTTAAAGAGGCATTGCTTGATCTTTGTCAATAGTTGAAAAACATTCTTGGCAATAGACGAGTTACTGGAATTAATATTTGCACATAATAGAGTAGCTCTTGTCGCAGATTTCCGTCTATTAAATTAATGCTCGCAAGCCAACACTTGGGATCGAGTTGTGTTCGGTGCTGACCCTTTCCTCCGACATCATTAATTATTTATAAGTGCAAGTGCAGTGCACAATTGTTGCCATGGCAAACAAGAGATGGATGCGAAGAAGAAAAATCACATCCGTGAATGCCGAGGAAGCATGTGACACCCACCATACCCCCATGGGAGGGCTGGGAGCTCTGGATCCTCAACATACTTTCCGCATTGCGCAAACAAACAAGGCGAACGGTCCAAGGTGACCAATTAAAGATGCAGATGGATCGGAGTTGTTTAAATTGCAAGTATGATGATTCTTGTGCATCAGCTGGCTGCAGTGGATGTGGCTTCGGGAGCTTTGACTGCAACGCAACTGGAACCTGGATGCGGGTCTAATAGGTGAAATTTTCACGTGCCACAGTCTTCGCCACTGCCATTGCTGTTGCCAGTCGCTGCTGCTGTTCCAGTACCTCCAGTACCGGGTTTTGGTTATGCACAGGAATTTAATTTCGCTGCCGGCATTGTTACTGCCATTGTGTAAGTGCGAGAGGGAGCATGTGAAAGCAAAGGATTCGGATGTGGATGCGGATGCAGATGCGGACGGAAGAGTCGGGAACAGGAGGAGAGCAGGAAGATGTTGCCGGCAGACGAAGGCCTGGTGTCGGTGGCCTTGCGCTGAATTCAAATGAAGAAACCGCGTTCACTCCGACACATTGGCCAGTGATGAGATGCCACATATGTTGGGGGACACGCACGAACAAAAGTGAATTCAAAGGACACAAAAAGGATACGGAACAAGAGGAATATAAAAGGTTCAAGCCAAAATGTATACATTTTCGGTTGGAAAATTTCGGTAGTAATTTAAATTACCTAAACTATCACGTGGATGTGCAGCTGAAATACCAAACGCTCTAATTCGGTAGCAAAAAACTGTGGTAACACGTAATAATTTCTACAAAATAAACACATTCTATCTAACTTATTTAATTTCAATGCAATTAGGATAATTAAGAGCGTAAATTGGATCTGGCATCACGAGCTCATCTCTACGGTTCTACGGCTCCCAAATGCAGGCAGTGGAGCATATGTGGATGCAGTCACCTTCCTCTGAACGCTCTTGCTGGCTTTCCCGCTCCGAACAATGAAAAAGCTGCTCTACAAGGAGAACAGAACGGGAAAATCTGAGCTGTGGGTTGCGTTGTGGGGGCGGGAGGGCCCGAGCGACCAGAGCAAGTGTGCAAAGAAAATGCAGCGGAAATGACAAAGCATGAAATACGGCTGCGACAAATGCAATAAAGTATTTAATAGACTGCTCCTAGCCGACCAACCAACCAACCAACCAGCCAGCTAGCGAACCAAACCAAGCCAAGCAACTACCAACTTTCGCCTGTCACTGACACCGAAAAAGAATAAAACCAAGAGGAAAATATAACATAAAAAACAAGCTGAGAAACTCCAGGAAATGGGCCATATAGAGAATCCATATGGGAGGGGCGTGGCAGCCAAGTAGGAGCAGCCCGAGTTGGGGCAGCGTCGGTGGTCATTATTCACGTACCATGTTAAATAAATTTAAATGCCTGTTTTGTAAATATGTATTGCCTGCGCCATGGCATAACAGATGGGCGAAGGGAAAAAGGATTTCCCAAAAGGGGATCCAGTGCGATTTTCATGTGTGCGAGGACAGCGGAAAGCCACATTGTTAATTTAACACTTTCGAACAAAAATTATATTCCTTGCAGACTTAATCGGGTCTTAAGAGAATCACGAAATGACATGAATCGGAGAATACGCCAAGACTCGTGTTCGATACACAAGTAATCCGAAAACACGATGTAAATAAATCAATCAACTGCAAGCCTTTTGTTTTAAATATTCTATTGTTTAATTTAGGCAAGCTGTACATCAAATTATAAATGTAATATGTAAAATTCAATCCAATATGTATTAATAATTGTACTTGATTGTGGCAAATTTGTGTATTGTGTTGCTGTGTCAAGTTTGAAATTAGTCTTTTACCGGATTTCAAATTGTTATCAATGAAATCATGTCAAATAACAAACACATTATTCATTCTTGCATTAAGTCTTATGCATGAGTTTATCTCTTAATAATCCTTTCTTTGACTTTTCTAGTGCGAGATCATTGCCATCGGGCCCGAAGTGAGGGAGTGGACATAAAGGCACGCCGGAAATTGATCATAGCCAGCATATTGTGTTTGGTTTTTATGATTGCTGAGATTGTGGGTGAGTGAAGTTAATATATACGTAGGGGAATTCCTTTTTTTATTGTCTCCTGGTCTCGCCACCCACCTCCCTCTTAAAACAACCCTTGCTCTTTCAATTTCTTTTTCTATTTCCCCTTTTCGTTCAATTCCCAAACTAATTTTGCTCACCTCTGAGAATCTGAGCCAACAAATAAACAAAAAAAGAGGAAAGCAAAAAATGTTAAGTCAAACAATGTAAAAAAAAGAAAAAAACAGGATAAAAGGCAAAAAGGGACACGAAGGAGACGATGAAGACGACGACGACGACAACGACAACGACGAGACGATTAAAAACTGAGGACCGGAAGTGCAACAATATGGCGACCGGAAGGGCTTACTGTCTGCTGTCAACCCTCCTCCATTTATGACGGCCACGGGGCGAATGGGTGGTGGGTTCGTTGGTTATACAATAAACATTTAATTTTCGAGTGGCGACGATGTCGTCGGTGCTTCGACGGCTGTTGCCGTTAATCGCTTTGCAATTACCTACAATGTTCCATACCCGGACTGGGATCGGGCGGGAAAAGGAACTCGAGGCCAGTCCGAGGAAAGGATTCCTTTTTTGCGTCCCTTACTTTGCACTTTTACACTTTTTTTCTGTGCTTTCAAATCGAAATTGTTGTGCTCGGTCTCTTCAATGTAGAAATGGAATGAAAGAGCATTGTAAGCAATGGAGAACTCCTCCCTTTCACTGTTTTCCGGCTAAAGCCGGGGGTTGGCCTGCCCCATCCTTTTCCCCTCCTTATTCCTCTCTCAGTCCCCAATCAGCATCCACAATTCCCACAGATTGTCGAGTTAATTTTTTGCGCATTTATTTACTCTCGCACCACCCGACCTGGAACAGGTGGCGTCCTATCGAACAGTCTGGCCATCGCAACGGACGCCGCACATTTGCTCACCGATTTCGCCAGTTTTATGATCTCGTTGTTTGCCATTTGGATTGCCGGACGCCCATCTACGCAACGGTAAGTACTCCCAGCCGGAGACGGCAAATGAAGTCACTGCCAAAAGTCATTGGGGGTAAGGGAAATCAATAAAACGTAAACTTTCAATCTTTTCTGCATTTCTTTGTGTCGTTGTCTGGTGTCAACTTTCCTTCAAGCTATGCAAGCTACGCCAGGGTCGGATTATTCGGGACTTAACTGGGAAAAATAATGTTGAAACGAAACTTGAGTATTTATTGCCAAGATTGGGTGGTCAATTGAAACAAGCAAGGTTAAAGGAAAGCTCCGGATTCTGGTAGATTGTTTAACAATCTATTAAGCTAGGAACTTTTTACCTCAAGAATTTAATTTATAAAATAATCTTTTAGGGCTTTAAGCACCTTTACCATATGTACCATATTCATGATCAAATATATACATTTTTAATTGTAAGGATGCTTCTTTTATGAAACGCATTTCAAGGAAGTCCCACATTCCTAAACTAGTGTATCTGCAACGCCATGCAATTTATATTCCACTTTTATACGCTTGCTCTGCCACCATAATTTCTGTCGCTCGGCTGGACTATTCTTCCTGTGTTTCTGAATTCCCAGGCAGCCGTGTCTCCGCTGCTGCCTGCGTTTTCCCATTCGCCATCGTCTAATTAGGCGAAAAGCCTGTTTCCAAATTTTCTGTGCCTTGCTCCTGGGTCTGTGGCTGCAATGGTTGCTATTGCTATTGCTATCGCTTCTACGGCTCCTGCTACTGCTGCTGGTGTTGCCTCTGCATCTGGCTCTGCCTCTGAGTACTATGCACTATACGTTCGGCCGTTGCACATTTTTCAATTGGTCTTTGGGAACATTGCACCCCCTTGGATCCTCTTACCACTGGGGTTCCTCCTGCCGTGGCATCCATCTTGCGCTCAACTAGAAGGAGGGAGGCAAACGGCACGTTCTGCTCATTCATGCAAAAATCTCACTCACTCGACGACTCGACTGCAGCCACAAAGTGAATAATGAAAAACTTTTGCAATTTCAAGCGTGTTGCATGGTAATTTTGTAAATTTCGCTCATGCCACCAGACTCAGACTTTGCCTCCATCTCCTCCTAGTCGGTATGCGTTGATGTTGCTTCTGTTTTTGTTCCAGTTGGTCTTGTACTCTCTGGTGGCTGCTGCTACACTTTGAAAAACATTTATTTTAAGAAGCTTCCTTACTAAGTACATAGTTATTCTAATTGAAGGAATTATATTTGTTAAAAAGGATATAAAGGATATAAAAAGGATTATATACTATAAACAAGATCTTAATGAACAAGGATGTATGATTTTTAAGCCAAGAAAATGTTTTGAACTTTTCAAGAGCTTTCCGTTCAATATTTCCTCAGCTTAAGTTTTCAAAAAATTTACATACTTCTTTTTTAGACAATTTCAAAGATGAATAATTAATGGCTTTAAAGTTAATATGGAAACTTATAATCGAAGCTGCAGTTTTTTTATATTTCTGAGTGTTTTTGTGCAAGATGCATGATGCTGTTGGTGCTGCATGTTGTATGGAGGAGGAGCCTCCGCCTAAGCCTCAGTCTCAGTCTCAGTCTCAGTCTGGTTGAATGCGTCTCTTTTGGGCCTGGCCTTCTGGTCGGGCTTGGTTTCAGTGCGGTTCGCAGCCTTCCTTCTGCAACCTCCTTACCACCCATTTTGGCGCTAGCACTGGCGTTGCCGAGTTGACAAGCCTAATTTATCAAAACAAAACACATTTGCACAATTGCAAAGGCAAACGCAGAAAACGAAATGCAAAATGAACGACAACTAAGTATAATACAGTGGATTATATCAGTTCAACTTTAATAGTTTTATTTAAGAATTAATCAGTTTTTTAACTTTAACCTATATTTTTCCCCCAAAACCCTATTTATAAAATATATGTTTGGTAGAATAGAATATTATAACTCAAACTGGGTTAGAAGTCCCCAAAATTGGGGACTATGAAAAGGCAGATATATTGTTTAACCACCGAGGAATCAATCAATTCCGCGATCGTTAAATCCAATTAATTCCTTTGGCTACTTTATAGTAATTATTTGTTTTCGAACCAGTGTGCCCAGAACCGTCATTGAGGTAGCGATGGTGCCTAGTGGCCCTCCATCTGGAAGGGAGTAGGGCTAAGGACCAATAGCGAAGGACTAGAGGGTCCGGGGGGAGAGCCGACAGCAGCAGGCGGTCATTAAGCAAATGGCTGCACTTGCAACGCCAACTGCAAGGCCCCAACTAACATATATATATATATATGTATATATATATATTTGTATACACCCATACCGAGAGACCCACCATACATTGACACAATGAGGGAATGCCGGAGGATGGGGGACAGGACGGATGTTTGCTGGAAATTAAATTGTATTATTATGGCGAGACATTCGTTGCTGTAGCTGCCTGCTGCCTTCTGGCATCGCATTAGTTAGCAGGCTGGCAAAATTGTTGCCTTTTGCCATTATTTCAATTTTATAACGAGAGTGGTAGCCCCGTAGCCGCCCCCTTTTTACCTGTCGGTTACCGGTGGTTGTGTGGCCTGGTGGGTAGTTGGGTAAGGTCTGGTGGCCATGGTTCTGATGCGGCATGGCTTGTTTTCTGGTCTGGGTTTGGCTTTAATTGAACGACCCTTGACTTCGTCGCCGTCGCCAGCGTCGTTGTCGTCGTTCAGGTGTTGACTTTGACCCAACCAAAAAATAATATACAAAAAATTAGCGGTGGGGACGCACATGCAAAACGCTCGTTACATTAGGGAAATTCGGAAAAAACACTCCCCCGCTTTCGAGTGCTCATTTCGACCCCCGAAAATTATCATCTGGGGGCGAGACCGCGCCCGAAAAGTACAAACCTGTGAGACTGAAATTAAAATAGCATTTGACAAATTTTGGTCACATTTATCAACTCATGTTAATTTTTAACATCCCTCAAACCCCCACACTCACCAGGCTCAATGTCAACTTCAATTTGTATTTCGATGTGTGGTTGGGGAGCTTATCTCATCT
Organism: Drosophila vallismaia; assembly: GCA_035047325.1. Taxonomy (NCBI): domain Eukaryota; kingdom Metazoa; phylum Arthropoda; class Insecta; order Diptera; family Drosophilidae; genus Drosophila; species Drosophila vallismaia. The sequence goes on along the minus strand of JAWNPU010000090.1, from coordinate 17,262,561 downwards.
GTCAGAGATTTGCTTTTGGGGTTTATGAAGGTTATTGATGTAGAATTACAATGTGAAGTTGAAGCTTTTCAAATTTACGAATCAGCTTACGTTCCTCTTTAATTTGACGGGGTGTCAATTGGGGGCATATTCGTTTTGAGATTTTATATCAATTTGTACTTGTTCCTTAACCTAATTGCCTTTATTCATGTATTTTTCATAAAACTCATATTTATCCTTTAGAGTAGAGACTTTTTTAACCTTATCGCCTTTTGTTAAATACAAAAAGGTACAACTTTTCTTTATTAACTTTTCCTGACTTCCTATCAAGACTTCATTAATTTAACTCCTTTCTCCTTATCTTTGACAGGATGTCCTTCGGCTGGTATCGCGCAGAGGTCATTGGAGCCATGGCCTCCGTCTTCATGATCTGGGTCATCACGGGCATCCTTGTCTGGCTAGCCATCGGACGCCTCATTAACGGCGACTACGAAGTGGATGCCAAGATCATGCTGATCACATCGGGTTTGGCCATATTGGTTAATGTCATGTAAGTACGCTCCATCTGATATGCAGATCTTCGATGCCAAACTGTCTGGGGGACGTCAGTCAGTCGAACTTCGACCGGTGGTCTGTTCGTGTGACTGCAAAGTTTTTCTGTTTTCCCTCGGGCAGTTTTCCAATTGCAATTGCCGCAATCAACTTGTCCCGGGCAAGGGCCAAGGCAGCAAATGGGTCAGAACTGCACTGCAAATGTGGCCCGTTCCCTTGGCCCATTCGCATTCCCATACCCATTCCCATTCTCGGCTAGCATTCCCCTACGTATTTGCCAGTTGTTGCGGCAACTTTCTCCACATTTTAGCGACAACTTTTTCCACAAGTTTAGAATTTCTTTTCGTTTCGTTTCGTTCCCTTTCTTTTTTATTTTTCCCTCTTGCGTCAACAAAAGCCAAAAGCGACGTCGACGAGGAGTATGCTGGTGTTTGTGTTGGCCAGCCCCAGAGGTGGAGGATTCTCTAAACGGGAATGGGGTAGCATGCCATCGAAGAGGGCTTCGATATTGCTCGATAGAACGGTAGTCAATGGGGAGTCCCATGCCACAGGATTTCATTTTGCTTTGGAAACCTAAAAATAAATCGAAGCACCAAAGTTTAACGCCTTATTTAATTCTATTTCAATTTCTCAATTGCTTTTATGTTTACACTGCTATTGTTATTTTTACTATGAAATTTTACCTCTGACTTTCTTTCTGGCTGACTCTATGTTTTGTTTTGTGGGCAAATTTTATTTTAATTATAAATTTTAAAAGGTAACTTTTTACCGTGATTTGTCTTTATAAAAGCCCTCATTATCAGATGCATTGTATCGCTTCAATACATTTAATTTGATTAATTTCATACCCGAGAGGCTGTTTAAGCTACCTGAAGTATAATTTATATATTTTTAATTATATATTTCATATTTAATGCTAGATTTCCTATCGTTAAACTGTTGTTAGAGCATTTAATGTTCGTGGCTTAATTTATTAATCGGTCCACTTGTTTTGATTTCGTGGAGTGCACCTGCAAGCTGCATGCAACGCCTCCTCCGGGTCCTTATCCCTCCGCCATGGCGCGCCATCCCTGCCTCCTGCACCTTCTGTGATGCTCATTCATGTGGCTGTCGAAGCATAGTTTTTGGCGCATAAATCGCAACGTTCAATGCCGAGCTGAGCGGCAGCTTCTCACACTAACACACGTTTTATGTGACGCCTGCTGCCCACCACCCACCACCCACTCCTATCCTGCTCACCTATGCTCAGTGAATGTTTTTGTTGTTGCTGTTGTTGGCAGTTGCTCGGGTAGCGCAAAAATTTTCCAGTTGACGTTGGCATTTTCAGTGTTTGCCACTTGAATTGTTTGATTACGTGAATTGATTGTGAAAAACGTGCAGCAGAAGCAACTCTCTTGGCTTAGAGATTGTGGCCAAGAAGAATATGGCCAAGTGGGGGAGATGGTGGGACTCGGCAGTTCGGCTAAGGCCATCTTTGGATGCTGCCATAAAAGTAGGAAGTTAGGTCAAGTCAATGTTGTAGCTTCTTCCTCATCCGCTTCCTGTTTTACGTCTTCTGCTTCTCCTTGTCCAGGACTCAACCTGTGTTCGGACAACGAAATTAAATGGCCACCTTTTACCGTTATGCGATTTTGCGAACGAGTTTGCAGCAAATTTCAACTATTTTGCCGTGTAAGTTGCTCTCACTGTTATTGAAGGCTTTTTACTTAGTTTCATTTAGTCGTTGAGCGCTCTCTGGTCTTTATTTTTTTTTTTTGCGAGTTTTTAGTTTTTAGTTCAATTAGCACAATGCCGAAAATAGCAGGAAAACACTCAAGCACACACACACACGCACAGAAGTTTTCGGTTGCTTTGAGAACTGCTGTTGTTTTTGTTGTTAGTGGGTTAACTTTTGAGTGGCGCCAACGACGCGACGTCCGTCGACTTTACATCGTTAAAACGCCCATTAGGGCGGCCAAAGTAGCGGCGGTGAGGCGGAGAGAGTGGAGAAAGCAGGACTGTTTGGAGGAAAAAAGAGAGTCGAAAATCACCAGTACGGTAAATTTTTATTGGACGAATCTGAAAACCGATTTATCCTTTCGAAATTGAAATCATCTCATTTGAACTTCTTTATAATATTCAGTTGTAATTCATAGGATCAAACAAAGGCTTTTGTAAAAGGATCCAATTAGAGTCGAAAAAAACTATTGCCTACTTTTATGGGCACACATACCAAAAAATATACCAAAAACTAACCCAAAGGCTACTTTACTTTTCGAATAGGTAAATAGTAATCAAATAATCTATTGATTGAAACCCTTTATTTATTTCCCGGGTCGGTGCGTCCAATTTAGATTTCACTGTACCCATCACTAACACCAATACACCAATACACCCACACAACCAGGCTCTCATAAAGCCTGACCTTAAACTGCAAGTGGGACATTAGCGAGAGCAAATGCCAGTGAAATATGAGAGGATCTTGTGGTGGGGGCACAGCCCCACAGCCACACAGCCCCACAGCGTGAGGTGCTAAAGCAATTACAACCAGAGTGTGTAGATGAAGGCGCTTAGCAACGGGAATGGCAGTTAGGACAGATGGATGAGTGCACAACGGAATTTTTCTTTAAAGCAATCAAATAAATTTGATATGGTAGAAGGACGAAAGGTTCCCTAGGTGGAAACTTGAAAATTTAATCAACTTTTTTTTTCCTGACGGTTTTGTATTTAAAGCGGTTAGATCTCTGACCTTTTACAGTTTAAATTGTAAAAATTCTCGACTCCATCTTTCAGGGTCCTTAATATTCATTTCCGTTCTCATCATTTGTTTCTGAAGGCATCAAGGATGCCTGATCGTTATTTTCTTCATTATTCTCAATAATTTCTTTTATGTAGTGGCCACTTACCGTGCCTTGTTTTTAATACTTGTTTATACCGAGTGTTCACCATGTGAATATTGAGACTGGTCGTCAGTCATTCTTTTCTCCATTCTGGGCAGTCACTTGAGACCAAAGCTAGCCAAAAGCTTGTTAGCCTGACAACTCAATTTCATTTTCAATTTCTTAAGACCACGCTGTGATGGCCCAGCCTGCGCTGGGCGAAGAAGCTACCAGGCCAAATGTGGCCATAATTTGTCAAACAGCAACAAAAAAATACGAGACGCCAGAAAGAAAAGCAAGGAGCATATAAATATAAGCACTGGCAGAGGATGGGAGACAGTTGATGGTGCTTCTTGTGGGGCAATGCGTTGATGGGCACTAAATAAATTGTGTACGGAATTGTACGGCGCTCCAATTGCAGGAGGTAGTGCTGCCAAAGGATAGCGTAGAATTTTAGAAAAGTTGTTGGCTTTAAAAATGAAAATACTAAAGGATAATTCTACATTTATTTTCAGAATTTATTTTGTAGAGATTGATTTTGGTTTTTGATATCCTAATCTCTACAAGTATGACCTTTTCCTTAACAAATCTTTGGTTCTTGACCCTCTGGAAAACCACCAACACTGGCGAAAGGAACCTCTAAGTCCGGCATGTTCCGTCCCCACTGATTCCAGCTTCGTGGCCACGTGGTCAGTGGTGGGGCTTCCATGGTGGTCCCACAGATTCCATGCCGAGCACATACGCTTTTCGACTTTGAACATCCGATTGCCGAGGCATTACCCCGACCAAGGCCCCCACACTGTGTGTGTCCTCGAGCGCAAAAAATGCCAATGCTAGCGACATTGCCCCGCCATCAGCGCCACCTCCGCCCAATCTCCGCCACCCCGGCATTGTTGTTCCAACTGTGTCGCTGTAATTTGTAGCGCGCAATGAAGCATTTCCCCTTGATTTTGCGGCATCTTTACTCGCCTCGTTAGTGGCCAACAAACGACATCAGCCATGACAACACCAGGACCCGTTGGAGAGACCAGCTACCCAGCGACCCAGCAGAGAGCCAGGGGGCAGGCAGTGAGTAAGGAATCCTGGCGGGCTCCTGGCGGCAGCCCTGGCAGCGTATGTGCCATGTCCTGATTTAATTGACAGGAACATAAATATTAGCGCATATCTTGACTCAGCTCGCCTTGGCTTGGCTTTGGTTGGCTTTGGTTGGCTTGGTCGGTCTTTGGTCGCGTATATGACTGTTGCTAGGATTTGCAGCCACTAAGGATGTCTTGGGGCATGATAGGAGAGCCCTGTTCGTAGATCTGGTCTTGGTTTGCTCGGTTCTGCTCTGGTCTGTTCTGGTCTGATCTGTCACCCGGATGAGTGGCTCGTTAAGCTGTCGAGTCTGGAACAAGGATGGGGTCGGAGCCCAAAGCTGAGCTCCGGAACTCCGTCCTGGAACAAGACCACAAGACCCAGGGATAAAGACAGCCGGACACGTTTATTGCACTCGTATTAACGCGCTTTTTACAACCGAGTGTTGGTATTTATTTGACCAGCAGTGTGTCTAAGACAGTTGGAGAGAATAAAAGGGGACGGAACCTCGTAAAAGATTTTTTGCTCCGACTGTTAATACAAGGGGCTACAAAAGAGGAGTTACTTTAAATATATTTTATGTACTATAAATCTATTGCCATTAAATTTTCCCATTGATGTTTTTGGTTGGGTAAAGTTTAAAACTGGAATTTCTGCATTTAATATCCCCATAATGTGTGATTAGAGAATTTAATTTATGCATTTGAAATTGGTTTTGGAATGTCATCAATTGAAGTTGAATGTGGATCAAATTATGGTTCCTTTAATAATTATATAAGATCAAAATTATTATTGAGTTTCTTTTGTGGAATCAAATATGTTTTAACCTCAAGATGGCAATATAAATCTGGACGTTAATTAGTCACAAACAGGATCGTCTAGCACCGGGACCACGTTCCGCCCTCAATAGCTTCATCCGATTGAGCCGGCAAAGACTGCTCACGTTGTGTTTTGTTGTTTGGCCCTGCCAATGGTTGTGCGTAATTTATGCGAGTTTATTTATTGATGCTCGACACTGCATTGTTTCGACCAAAAGCCGCCTAAGTGCAGCCGGCGGCATCGGCGGACGGAGCTCAGAGAGAAATCGGTTCCGTCCATTGTCCGCTAGCCCGGTCGCTGGTCCTTTGGTATGCCGTTTGGTCGACCATGGCCTTTTTCCCCAAATAGAAAACCCATAAATCTGCAATGTCGGAGCATTTAAAATGAATAAAAAGTCAATGTGCCGAGCTATTAACTGCCTGATGCATGCCGTGAGCCGGGAAACCGGCCAGAGCGCAGGCGGGGTGGCTCCATGGGACGAGGAGGTGGTTGGTGGATTGGAATGGGTTAGTCAACCGGTTGCCATTTTCGACAATACATTTGTATTTGCATGCGGCAATGTGTCCGGACGTACTGAACTAGAGCAGCCCAGATGGGCCTGGGGTCGGGTCGGTCGAAATCGGACAGGAGCGGTTAGTTTGGATGGTCGGCTCGGAGGATCCTCTGCACACTCACACAGGACTCGCACACACCTTCCGGTACACAGAGCCCCACCCGTGGTGGTGGTGGTCGTCGAGCCGTAGGACAGTGCCTAAAATTATTTATTTTTCAAAGAAAAATATAATTGATTTATGGAAATGACTGCAAACCTATAGAGTCTAGTTAAAGGGTTTTGGAAATAAATGCGACAGAAATCCAGTTATTACACTTACCTAATGGTTACCAAATGGTCGTAATGAACCGATCGAAAATGGTTTTTACCTATTTAATGTTTAAAAGTAGTTTTTTAGTCAACTATTCTTTTTTGAAGGACACATTTTGTCATAGGACTTTACATTCCCTTATATGAAGTCATGATGTTAATGCAATTATACTTAATATATTATTTAAGTTTATTTAAAAGTGTAGTTCATTTTTTATAATCCGCCAAAAATGTATACAAGACCTATGTTCCAGCCCCACTGTCCATGACCTGGGTGTGTTTGCTTGACTGTGCGGTGCGAGTGTTGTTGGTGCATTAAAATGCTGAAATAAAATGCCAAACAATGCAAAAGCGTTTCCCGCATACCGAAGCACCCCTTCTGTGCCAGAAAATGAAACAGCAAAAACACAGGAGGAAGAAAAAACAGTTTTGGGTGCGTTTTTGTTTTCGTACTGTGGCCAGGCTAACGTGGCCCAGACAGGAATGGGATATTGGGAGTTGGGTTAAAAGTTGGACGCAGAGCCGGTTTGCCGGCCGGCTCAACATAGCTTGCAACATTTTCAAGCATATTAAATATTTGTGATAACGTTTTCAATTTCCCAACCCCCCGCTTTCACAGAATGGGCGTCCAACTGCAGCACGGACATTCCCATGGCCTGGGCGGAGGGCATGGCCACAGTCATGGTGGCTCCTCGAAGATGTCAAAAAAGATGAAGCAGATACCCTCCCACGTCCATGCCACTTCCACGCCCTGCTCCGACTCACCCACCCAGCGAATTGAGGGCGGTGTGGCGTTTGCCCCCGAGGATGCGGAGTTGCCGGGCGGTGGCCTGCCGACATACTCGTATCAGAACTCCAAGCTGGTGGATCCCACTTTGGACTTAGAAATCGCTGCCGTTCTAGCCGAGACAGCACCCGGTGCCCATCATCATGGCGGATCGGCGGGTCGCGAAGCCGTCAACATGAATGTCCGGGCCGCACTTATCCACGTGATCGGGGATGTCATCCAGAGTGTAGGAGTCTTTGTGGCCGCCGGAGTGATTTACTTTTGGCCGGAGTATGCCATCGTGGATCCCATCTGTACTTTTGTCTTTTCCATCATTGTGCTCTTCACCACGTTCACGATCATGAAGGATGCTCTTCTGGTGAGTATTTATTGGCTTAAGAATTTCTTCCTTGAAGCTCGAAAGCTTTGAAAATTCTTTAAAATTACCTTTAACATTAATTTATAAAATTCAATCATTGAAGTCATATTAAAGTTTCCCATAATTCAAGCAATTCTTTGCATAGCTTTAGGTGGTTAATCCCAAAAGCAATTAAACATATTTTAAATACATATGAAGGATTTAAAGCCATTTTTAAAATAAAAAATTATAAATTCGAAGTCTATTGCATGAAAATTCGCAGCGTTAATTGACAACTCGATTAATATAATTGAGTTATGGAAGAAGAAATGTAAAATTGTTTGCAATGAAAACAATTAAAGAACTGCAATTCATATTGCAATCTTAAACATATTGTGTGGCAGATCGGATTAAATGTAAATTACGTTTTTTCGTTACATTTTCCCGGCAGGTGCTGATGGAGGGAACCCCCAACTACATGCACTATGCGGAGGTGCTGCAGATTTTCCAAGGCATCGAGGGCGTTGAGCGGGTGCACAATTTGCGCATCTGGGCGCTGAGCATTAATAAAGTGGCGCTATCTGCGCATTTGGCCATTGGTAAGTACCAGCCGCGGGGCACTGGCTTTCGGTTTGGCCTTACAGGTCAGCTGGATCCGGGGACCAGGGTAAAGCAAACCGAATCAGACCAGAAAGGTCGTTGGGCGCCGTTTGCGCTGATGCATGTGTTTGTCCGCCGTCCGGGGGGGATTGTGTGTGTGCTTTTGGGCATGGATGGTAATTATCCCAATGGATTTGTTGTTGTTTTAAGCGTTAGTCCCCCTAGCTGCCCCCCGAATCATGTGCTCGTCCATGTCCATGGGCAGACAGTGAGCAATTAGCTTAATTATTTTTGAAATGGCTTTTTAAGCGTGGACAATTTTGATAGAGCGAGTGCGAGTGGCACTGCGAGTGCCAGTGAATGGAGTTGCAAGTTGGCAGTTGCCCATTGGCCATTCTCGACCCCCATTAACGTTATCCTTGCGATGATGGCTAATCGTTTCCTTCTCTCTTTCTCTTTCTCTTCTCCTCCTCATGGCCCTGCAGCTGCCAATGCCAATCCAAAGCAGATCCTGGATGCAGCCACCTCGGCGGTTCATTTGCGCTACAACTTTTTTGAGACGACCATTCAAATCGAGGACTACACCGCCCAAATGGAGAACTGCATGCAGTGCAACGTGCCCGAGAAATGACCTAGCAGAGGACAAAGAGGAAGTGCTCGACCAATTCCAAAATATTATATAATACGATATATATTCAATATTTTGTGTCACCGCACTAGACTTACATATATGTATACAATGTAATGAGTAAACAAATTCACGCCGGCTAAACGCCGGCCACAAATCAACTCCATAACATGTATTATAATAAAATTTGCGTTGATTATTTTTTAGTTTACCCGCCTGTTTATCAGCTTATCACACCCACGCCTCGTCGTATGTCAAGCAAATGAAGCTGTTTAACATAATCTGCTTTACATGATCATACATTCGCTCATCACAGGTGCCACTTCATCACAGACAGGTGGTGCTGGTGGCTGATGGCTGATGGGTGGTGGAGGATGATGATAAATTCATATAAAGTACCTATGAATAACCTGCACAAAGTGAAACAGGCGACATTTTTCATACGTGACAGCCTTTTTGGAGCTGAGGAGCGGTTTTCTAAGGATGAGGTTTTCCCCGGGTTTTATTGAACAATTATCAATCCACCACAATCCCATAATCCTATTTAATTACGTTTATTTCCCAACCAACCAATGACCACTGACCCATTAACCCATTATCCAGGAAAGTCTGAAAACGGACATGTTACGACTTCATCAACTCTGAAATGGATTGCTTCTGACATACGTTGTCAATCGCTTTAATCGAAATTCATTTTTTAACGACTTTACTCTCTGCAATCTTTTTGGTTATTTAGCTCATGTGCTTTTTCTAACAAATTTTTCATAATTCCCTGTGGTGCAATACGAGTACGAGTATTTTGGATCAAACCCGATGCATGAGCGATATGCAAACACGCATAAAAGTTATTAAGCCACCGATGGCTGCCACTTTCGGCGATGCACACAAAAATGGCCACCGCGCCCAAAACTAATGCCAATTTATGGGGGAGAACAGGGGTGCAGTGTGTGGTCAGTCAGTCCCGGACCATCAACACCCAGGCGGCTTACCTGTGACGCCCCCCAACCCCGCCGGCCTGTCACTACTCCACATTTGTGACACCAACCACCTCCCGCCCCTAACGCCCCAATTATGCATAATTTGGACATGTGGCCATTGCGTAAGCGTCGCTTATGTCGAGGCAGGCGCATTGCGTGTTGGACGAAGCAACGTTTTCAAATTATGTCTAAATTGTTGACCGACAAACTGCCTGCCTGGCTGGCTGGAAGGCTGGCCTAGAGAGGTTGAGGGACTGTCTGAGCGACCGGAGACCGGCGACCGACGACCGGCTTTTCCATCTCGTGCTGTGGGAGTGCCTCTGGGAGCGGGCCACTGGCAGTTGGCGCCTAATCGCCACCAATTTGTTGACGGATCTGCCTTTTGGCAGCCAACAAAGACGCCACCGTCTCAGTCACCTTGAACAAATTCCCGGATATTTTTCCTTAGCCAAGATTGCGGCTTGGCGTTTGCAGTGAAGTAATGTCCTTAAACTGGCAAGGCGCCACCCACTCACCTATCCACACGAACTCCCCAATCCACTCCCTACGCCTGCGCAGCTGTGACTGTTCTAAAAGCTAAACTGTTAAAAAGAGCAACAAAGAGCAACCTTGTTTAGACCATGTTTTCGCGCTGCGGCTTTGCTTTGGCGGCCTCTTGACCTGCAGTTCCAATTGATGCACTTTCGCACATGACCAAGAATTTCCGAAGCGTTTTAAAATATTCACGCTTTAAGGAGTTTGTGGTTGAAAGTTTTCTTTAAAATATATATTTAATAATTACTGTTTCTATATTATGTTCTAGTCCTTAATGTTTAATGCACTCAAGCAGAGTGACTTAACCATGAATTATTTAATTAGTTTCAAGGGAAATTCAATTAAATTCGCCAACTTATCAAGCTTTAAAATAAATTGGATACAATTTTGGTAAAAAAAAAAGAAACAATACTTGTTGGAAAAGTTAAAGCTTTTGATAATTGTTTGCCCTCCATCTCCTCGTCACGATTTCACTTCAACATTTTGCAAAGATGCACAACAAATTTGGGAAAGAATTTCGCGTGCCAGTAGCGGGTGGATTGCGGGATGAGGATGGAGGATGGAGGGGAGCTGCTGGCAAGGACGATGACGTCCAACGTCGTTGCTCATTAAAAACTTTTAGCCAGTTCGAACTTTCTGAGCCCAGAGATAAGCAGCAAGAAAAACAAGGCGGCAAGGAGTGTAAATTATAAATGCACAAAGTAAACAACAAGGGCGAGAAATATTTTGGAAACATGAAACTGGAACAGGATACGGTAAACTTATGGAGCAATAAGACTTGCTGATTTATCTGGGAAAGAATAAATTTTTGCTTAAAGCGCCTTGTACTTGTCACATGCTCGAGTAAATAGGCTGCGATTAAGTTAAGCGGGAAAGTGGGATACATCGTAGATTGTCATTGGCCAAGGGAATTTATTGATCAGCTGAATGCTGGGGCGGAAAACAAGTGCATTGCATATTTTAATCAAGGGAAAATTGTATTGAAAAATATTGTTAACAATAACAGGCAGGCGCGGTAACAGCAACAGCACCATTGCAATGCCATTGGTGGCGGCATTTTTAAATGACCCAACCATACAGGCCAACATGTGACAGCCATGGCGGCGACAATTAAAACTTTTTACTAGCATTCAAATTTTTCAATATAAACCGAACGGTCGGTCCTCCGCGGCCATCGCTGCCGCCAGCGATAGTCGTAGCCGTAACTGACCACTGCCACGAACAACAACTGCAACATCGGAAACAAAAGCAGCAACACCAACAGCAACAGCAACACATCCCTGCACATTGCAACACATTGGGGCATAGTAGCAATACATGAGCGGGGCAACCAAACAAAAAGCACAATATAAAAAAATCAGCTGAATAAAAGAAGAGGAAAGCAAAAGTCGCGACATTTCCATGCTGTGAAAAAATGCGATGAGGGGCTCGGGTCTGGATTGTGTTTGGGATTGGGGTGGGGGCTGGAGCTCGGATTGGGGCTCCACAGATCGTTGAAAGCGGCGTTAAAAAAAGTACGTGCCCGTGCATGGGGAAAGTACAGAAGGTCCGCCGGAGGGCATCTGCCTGTGCAATATTTGTCTATGAAAGGAAGCCGTGACAACTGTGGGGAAAGTGGTGCGGGAGATGCATGCGGCTTGCATTGCCAATATAATGCCCCAGCGGATGCATTGCAGTTGCTTAATAAAGCTTTAAAAAAATACAGTTTCCCTTTATGGGTTCATAGCTGAAGCAGCAAAATATTTAATTAATATATGTATGATGGTGTTGCCAATGTTCCAATATATATTTTAAAAACAAACTGCACAGACTACGAGTTTTTTTGTTTTGTTTCTTAAGAGCCATTTTGATGCAAGGTTCTGTTTAAATCGAATTTCAAAATCATTTTTTATGTACTTCACAAAAAACCGTTTTGGGGGCAAATGAAGAATGGCTCGATTATCAAAAATCAAATAATTCGAATCAATGATTTTCGAATAAAACGATTTAGACCGAATATTATATTGTAACATTCTGGCAATCACATTTTGTCAGCCAACGGGAAGGAATATTTTTTGTCGAAAACTTTTCCGACAACCTCTTGCCAAACTCTTCCAGGACTTGGCCACATTAAAGTCTAGAAGTTTGGTTGCGTCTATTCCTTGGTAAGAGAAAAACGAGCCATGAATTATGTAGAATTTAATCCAAAAGCTTTTGCGAAACGGATCGATGTTCGGTGCCCGCTATGGGGCCTTGAAGATGTGTTTTTTGTACCAGCAAACAACCAAAACAAAACACCAACAATAACATTACCAGCAACAGCAGCGTCAGAGCCCAAGTAACAAAAAAAAAAGTGGATAAAAAAATTGTTGCCAAGTTTTCTAGCGCAGAGCCTAGGACACAGCAGCATAGAAAATGGCACAATAAACACTGAACGCATATAAAGGACATTCGAGTTCATTTGTTCGGCGCGTTTGCGGCAGGCCATGGTTAAGGGATGTGGCCAAAGAGGGAGGAGGTGGAGGTCCGCAGGATTCGGCGGCTGGGGGTTGAGGGCCAGGTCGTCCAGTGGGCGTGTCGCCTCGACTCTGGTCGGCTGGTGCATTGTTGGTGTTGTTTTTGTTAAAAACAATGCCACTACGGAGGCACCGAAAAATAGCTGCAACAAACTTTTGCAAACTATACAATTGCATAAAATCGTAAAAAATTTATAGGGAATACATTCGCTTTGGGGGAGGAATGTCGACAACAACAACATCAAGCCGCACAACAATTGTTGCCATTGCAATGGAGAAGTTGAACGGGGAAAAACGAGAAAATTCAAGAAAAAAGGATTTAACTACATAGGCGACTGTGTAATTGCGCTGCAGGAAAAAAATATATAAAACAATAAAAAACAAAAACATTTAGTCAATAAAGGAGCAAGTTGTTAAAAAGATTTAAATAACTACTTCAACTGATATGGGGTTTTGTTGCAACCACTGGTATTGTTCAGGGAGCAAATGCAATTAATACTTACAATGTGCATTGTATCATATATATATCTATATATATATATATTCTTGAAAATATTTTTGAAATAACTGGTAATATGAAAGTTTATCCAGGATTTGCATTCAGGAGCTCCCTGTTTATGTTTCACGCCTTGAACCTCTAGTTCCGTTTTCAATCAAGGACATATTTCGTTAATATTGGTTTGGAGGCTTGTAGGTGTTTTTCGAAATGCATTTTTTTGCATTTCACTCGCTTGTACATTTTTTATGAAACAGATTTCGCATTAATCATCCACCGAATCCCCAGTTTGTTTACCTATTGGCTTTGGATCAGTCGGCGTTGCACATCATTCATCATTCACATTTCGCTCCATTCATAACTTGTTTTTTTTTTTTTTGGGAGGAGAATTTACCTTTGGGGCTCGCGAATACCCCAAGCCTAAGCATAATTTCTGTTGTATTGTAGTTGGATCAGTGGAGAAAAACTGCAAATGAACTCGGGGGCCACTGGTGTCATCGTTGTCGTTTTAGCCGGGTCAACAAAAAATGTTAGAAGCGCTGTTCTTTTGGCTGTGCTGTTGGCCTTACCGCATGTTCTGGCTTAGCCACGAGTCTCTTCCCATTTTTCCTTACTTTATTCTGTGTTTTTTTTTGCATTTCACTTTTTCCTTGCATAGAAAACCAACCGAAAATATAACGCCCGGCACGTTAAGCCAATATTTTGTGGCTGCTGAAAGTTATTCAAAGCTCCGTGAGGGGTTTGTGCTTCATTCTGCTGGATTTTTTACGCTCCACGGCAAGTCTCCGCGAGTTAGCGAAATAAAAACAATTAACCCAAGCGAGTTGAATCAGAATAACTAAAAGTGCCAAAATAACTGTGACCACCCACACCTTAACCAATTTAACCAGCCGGGCAAAAAAAAAGAGCAAAAATTTAAAAGAGTTGGTCTCCCGCATCGGCTCGCCGCAGATTTTCGCGTTTTTTCCCCCCACGGCTAGGCGCTTTTTGTCCCGCAGGATGCACTTTCTATGTTTCTTCTTTTTTGTCCTCCCACCGCTTCAACCGCTGCTGACTCGTTTTCTTGTTCACTCTCATCCACATAAATTGTCCATTGTTGGCAGGGTGTCAACCTCAACCCTCACCACGCGACCACTGTCGGCGACAGGTTTTTGGATGAATATATAGACGCACTGCCAGCGGTTTATGGCGAACTATTTTATTTTTATGAATTTTGGTTTTCCAAATTGAATTCAGGGGATATTTTAAGATTTAGCAGAACGGATTGGAAATACAAAACACTGGGGAAATAATTTCAATAAGGAGTTGTTGCCAGGATAGGCAGAATACGAAAGAAACCCATTCATTATGGGATATGATACCTGGTACTGCTACCCGACTGTCTCAAGCATCAACATCTAATAAAGGCCTATTCCTAAGAAGAAAAGATTTCTCTACAGATCGCTTAATAAATTCCAGTTAGAGACGGTATAACTTTACTAAATTTATCTACTAACTACTGGTAAAATTTTCCAAAAACACGACCTTAATTTCCTCCAGTCTATGCCTTGAATCTCTTCAGTATATTTTCATAAAGACATCCCATTTAATTGGTGTTTGTATCAATTATAATAAGCCCGCTCAATATGTTCTATTCAAATTAAAACCACTTGTGGCCAAAATGAGCTCGAAGTGCTCCATAACTCAAGTGGGAAGAGTTGAATAAATGGATCCTACCTATGGAAAGGGGCGTGGCAAGTGCTGGTGTCTGGCCATGGGAAGGATGCCAGCGGGATTGGCGGTTGGCTGCTGCCGTCTGCGCTCGTTGAGTTAAATGAATAAACTTTTTCCGCTGCACACTCTTTTGGGCGGTAAATAGTGTTAAAGTTCACACATTTGATTTGTTTTTTTTTTTTATTTGGTATTTCAGTTTTTCCGCTTTTCCCACGAACTTCAGTCCGCCTCCTTCATTCACATTCACTTGGCTGTGTTGACTGTTTTTAGCATTCACAAATTTTTTGACAACATTTGTTCCTCGCAAAATAGTTTTTCCATTATGGCGGCATAGAGCCGGGGTACAAGGACTCTGGGATGGGGCATGGGGCATGTGGCAGGGGAAAATCGCACACACACTCGCGCTCACGAGCATAAAGTAGCCGAAACAACAAAAGTGTAAATTAGCTTTTGCCTGTTGTTGACGTTGTTGGGTTCGGGGTCTTCGGGTGTGGCACTGGAAGTGGAAGTGGAACTGCTGGCTTCTGTTCAAGGGAAAACTTTGTCATTTGGTTTTAATAAAAACACTTGCACAATCACACTCGCTGCATACACATACCAATACAGGCACATACACTCACCCAAATGCACTTACACTCATTTTTGCATTCGCTCATGTGGCACTTCATTTGCGCTGCTGCAAGTGGCAAAAGTTCATCTGAAGGGTTTTTCGGGCTTATTTTTCGGCTTTATTTAGATTGGAAGGCCTAGGGGATGGGGGCTGGGTTGGAGGTCCTGCTCTTGACACGCCGACACCATCGTGGTCTTCTCCGCCGAAACCACAAAGTTTATTTAGAAATTAAAATGTTTGAAACCTTCACGAAAAGCCCTTCAAATTGTTGATCCTATATTAAATTAATAGAAGTCTTTTAGCCTACAATTTTGTGTCCCTTGTATTAATTTATTTAAGAATTTATGTAATAAAAACGGTCTGCGATTGTTTAGAATTTATTTAAATCTTTTTATAATAATAATATATTATTATAATATATAATATTATAATAACTTTTTTATTTCGAAACTTTTAATAGGTCTTTAAGATTAGCTTTAAGTAAGATTTAATTTCCATTCACTGAGAACTTTTTGAGCCCGTAGTCCTTCGGCAAATTAAGCGACTGTATCAGCCCAGGTCAGGTCACGACCCCCCGGGCTGTCTGGGGTGTCCAAATTGATTGAATTGTCCCCGCAGCGGTGAGACTTTGCCTCTGCGTGTAGTCTCTGTCTGATTCTGTTGGTATTTACAAAATGCAATCAAGATCCGATCGATGTGTTCGCGTTTGTGTTTGCGTTTGTGTGGGCCTTCCCTGAGACTTATGCAGTAACAAAATTGAAAATGTCACACCCCCTATTCCGGCCCCATTCTACGGCCCCGTTCGGCTGAAAAATAAAACTGCACGATTTGGTGGTGCGTAAATCTGCAACCAAAGCAGCATCGCTTAAAACAACAAAGGCAGAAGCGGCAGGAGTGGCAACAACACCATGACTCCAGCCAAAAGCAGCTGTTCGTGTGCTGGCTCAAAGGATTTGTGCGGGATTTTGGCATAACGACAAAAACGAAGAGCTGAAAATATAAAAAAAATGTTGCAACAAAAAAGCGACAAGAAAAAGAATAACAAAAAAAGGAAACTTTTAGAAATTAAATTTAACCCGTAGATGGAGAAGTAGGATTGCTGGAATGGCTGGGTAAGCGAATTTTCCCTCCTGGCCCAAAAAGGAGTTGGCACCCGCTCGTCCTTTTCGTCCTAATCTGCCCAAATATTGAAAGAATTTCAAATTGAAAATGAGAATGATTTTATAAATGTTTGGCGGGAAGTTTGTTGCTGAATTTAATTCAAAACAACACAATCTTTTCAAATATTTTGTGTGGAATTTGTGAGGCGAGGAAACAATCACCTAATTTATACACATTTATGTATATTTCGACAAAATAACATAAAGTTTGGGATAACCGAAAATTCTACATAAATAATTTGATTCATTAAAAGTATTACAAAATCCATTTGAATTTATTTTTGGCAGCAATTCATTCAAGGAAGTGTTAGGCAATTTATTGCGGAAAACGGAGAAACATTTTACAATTTAGTTCATCACTAATCTCAGACACCTGGCAAAGAACTCACACTCCATTGGTCCTTTTCCCAATCTTTTTGTCTGTCACCTTTTTTCAGCCCGCCTGGTGGCTGGGTGTGGGCGATTTCGATTTGGGCTCTGATGCGATCCCAGTGATAGATGTACACAATTTTGCCCATTTGCATACGCAGCCAAACCGAAGCGGAACGCACTGGCACTGCCAGAGAAATATATTTGAAGCGGGAATGGGGCCGGGGAGGGCGTCTGCTGAAGATAAGTTGAAACCAGCAAAATGATTTTCATTTCAATTATTTATTGATTGATTTGCAATTTGTAACCGACCAAAAGTTGCACACCTGCACATATGTACATATCAATCGACTTTCCAAGGATTGATGGCGTAGCTGTGGGGGGCAAGGCTGGTAGGGCCGTGCCCCACCTTTGAGAGGCGTGTTAGTGTGTGTGTGTTTGACGCTGGGCGATTTGTGCAGCTGTGTTTGCCGGAGCTGTGCATATTTAATTGAAAACGTTACCGCATTTATGAAATTGTCAATATGCAGTACAAACACACACGCATCCAGGTGTTGACGACATACATTTGACATATTTACATACAATTAGTTTGTGAAATTTTTGCGCAAAAACGAAAATGTAAATTCCCTCATACACAAAACAACAACCGCAGCACACAACACACACACAAAAAAAAAGTGGCATCGCAAAAAAGAATTCAACAAACAAATTGAATTGGTAAAAGCAGCGACGGCAAC
Organism: Drosophila vallismaia; assembly: GCA_035047325.1. Classification (NCBI taxonomy): domain Eukaryota; kingdom Metazoa; phylum Arthropoda; class Insecta; order Diptera; family Drosophilidae; genus Drosophila; species Drosophila vallismaia. The sequence goes on along the minus strand of JAWNPU010000090.1, from coordinate 17,244,968 downwards.
CGAGCAACTTTTATGGTCTACTCCTGGATGGAAATGTGCTGCAACAACAATAAGGAGGAACAACAAACAGAATTTGCGAAAAATGCATAAATAATGTATGTGTTAGCATAGATTGGAACCATTCAATTAGCGTGTGTAATAATAATTGAATCGTTTCCAACTCAAAAATATACTGACTACTGACATAATGCTACTGGCCTAGTATATATAAATGGTTAAATGGAAACAAATTAAATATGGTTTAAGTGGAAACAAAAATAGTGCTTTGAACTTTACATTTGTAGAATATGTACTTTAATCCCTCCTGTATTTGTAGTTCGTTTTAGTTATTTATAAGTGATTTTAAATTAAAAATGTAGAGCCTTGGCTTCAGCTTTAGTTTTGGTTTTATGAGGTTCTGTTTCCTGTTTCAAATACAACATTCTCTACAACTACCTAGATACATGACTATTTGTGGTTTTATTTTTAATATTAATCATTTAACTCCATATTAATGAGCTCCCAGCCCAAAAAATCCACCCAGCGAACATCCCTATTGCGGTGCATGCAGAGGAGAGTGGCTAAAGTTTGTACGGCTACGTTTTCACCCTCCATATAATCCTCCAATAGATCCCAGACATTGCATTCGAACAATAAATTAATCAGAAATGGCTTAAGGATACGGTAGTTTTCCGTTATCCTGAGGAAAACGCACAGGATATTTCGAACTAATTGAATAGGCACATCCCGACGGTGAAGTATTTCGCAGAGGACATGATATCCACCGTAGTTTATGAAAAAAGGCCAGTTCCGAGGCTCCAGGTGCATGGCCAGACTGACCAGAGTCCAGCTGGCCTCGATGCGCACCAGCTTTTCCTGTTCCCGCTCGCTGGCACAGAAAATGATCTTCGGAATGAGTCCCAGCATCATGCAAGGACGAATGCAACGATTGTCGATGATCCCGCCCAGTAATCGCTGCACGAGCACCCTGATTTCTACAGGGCCGTACAGGAACAGTCCGTGGATATAGAGAATGATGCTTTTGGGGAACCGGTAGAGAACATGCTTCTGCCGCTTGTTGTGCTGCTGGCAGGTGTTGGCCAAGATGAATATGGCCTCGCGCTTCACTTCGAAAACAGGGCTGCGAACAAATGGTGCCGCCCTTCCGAGGAGTCTGGACTGGATCATCGCCGGAAACATGACCGAGTGATATTCTGAAATAAGCCGGGCCAACTTTAAGAGTGGAATGAGTATTGTTACATCTTGGCTTGGATTCAACAGGGTTGCCAAGGTGCTGGCGATTCTGGCAACAGTCTTCTCCCTTGGGCCGGGAACCTTGTTCATGAGAAACTGGTAGAGCAACCAAACCAACTGACTCAGCAGGGACTTGCACTTCGATACCTCCCTGTATTGGCTATACATCAGCTTGACCATGGCATTAAGCAGTCCAGAATCGTCTATGGCATCACGTATACGGCATCCGCCTATTACCAGGTTGCTGATCAAGGTCAGGGTAGAGCGCACAATTAGGCCACGTACTTTGGGTGTCTCCAAAATATCCTTAAGGAGTCCCAGTATTCCTGTACTCAGGACCAAGCGCTTTAGGTCAACTTCAGTGCAGTGCGTAGTCACTTCATGCAGCACTCTTAGCGACTTCACCACCTGGCGCGGCACCCGGGCGAACTTGTCCACCGTGAGATAGGACATTAGGGCGTCGGCGACTTTGCCCTGCCAAAAAAAATCCATATTCGCCAGTACCCATTCGGCAAAAACTTGAGCCGACTTTTCCTCGTTGTCCATTAAATGGAAGGTTACCAGCTTCGAACAGACTGTGTTAACGTCGATCTGCGAAGTCATGATGGAATTTAAATTCGATTCTAGTGATTTTTGATGTTTGAAACTAGGTTTCTCAAGTAAAAGTCAACTTTGAATAAGATTTTCAGCATCAATGTTAAAAGAGGCAAAAAAATAGTGATTGCGATAAATAGTGAATAGTGTATTTATTTACAGGGCTCGCAAGGAACTCAATGTTTATCCGAAATTCCTTACGTTCATTTACACGAATTTAAAAACAATTTCTTAAGTTATTTACTTGACAGAATAAACACAATTGTCTAAGACTTTGTGATGACTAGGATTTCAATATTTGTTATATTCTGGATATTCGTCTTGACTTAAATTGTCAACTTTCGGACAAGGCCAATTGAATGCTTCCCTTGAGCATTTGAGGATTTCCTAAATCTCGAAATCAAGTCAGTTGGATTGCTTAATTGGCTTGACTGCTCAAGTCATTTCTTCGCAACGCCACAATAAATCTTTTCCCCTTTTCTGGCGAAGGTCTTATTAAATTTACAATTGTATGGATTATGTCAGAACTCTGGCAGCGTTAAGCAGCTCAGCTGAGGCTCAATGTAGTCACTCCACTTCGATTTTTGCTGTCAGCCTCTTTAGTCCTCCCCAGCGTCATCCTGCTATTCGATGGATACCATGGAGAGCTCTCCTAAAGAGCTTTAAATGCCAATCAGGACTTTGCTGTGATTTTCTGTGGGTGTTTGTACAGATTCAGAGTCCCGACCAAGTTCCACTGGCAGGATATCTCTCTACGACCTCGACCTCGGTCTCGGTCTCGGCCTCGTCCTCGTCCTCGACCAGCTGATAATTAATAAATTTCTTGGTTCAGTCTTAAGCCCAGCACGCTCTGGGGTTGTGTTCTTACTTATACCCGAGTGTGTGTTTCTTGGCTTATGTTTTCTGTTTTTTTTTGCTTCTCACATCAGGGTATCAAAAAGTATGATGAATCAAAGCTTCTTATGTTCTGCTGCCGCTGGCGCCGCTGAAAAGTATGCTATAGTTTTTGTTCTTTCCGGCAATTCACTTGAGAAGCCATCTTTTATGTGTATTTTCCATTTTTTTTTTTGTATAAACAAGCTGTTTTTTTTAAAGGGGTACGTTTTGTTGCTGTCGCATTACCCAAATATGTTTTCAATTTGTGATTTTCTTTCAGTTTTATTTGCAGTACATATCTCTTTTGAGGTTGCCGCTCACACACAAACACACACACACATATACATTATTCCTGCGCTTGTCATTTGTCTCACGTTTCTTAATTAGCTGCAGGATAATGGGCTTCGTGCACATGTCACAGGTAAACAAAAGGAAATTTCAACGCGACTGAGCACGCCTCAATGCGATGCGACACCTCGAATATGCAGCGGAAAATGTTTTCCCAATTAATCGCAAAAGTAATTGAAATATTTCATTAAAATCTGAGCACGGTGCCGAAAGACAAAACTTTGGCCAAAACAACTCAGAACAACTCGGAAACACTTGAGTAAAAGGGGAAATATAAGACCGGATTATAAATCAATTTGGCCCCGAAAACCGAACTCGAGTTGCCGAAAAGTAACAGGCAATGCGGGAAACCCAATATAATCAAAAAGAAAAACGATACCAAAAAGTTTACGCAAAAATCGACTTTAAGCAGCTTTTCAATCGCCTTTTCCCCCCCGCTGCCATGTAATAAAAAATGCAGGCTATATATAGACAAAAGAAAAAGATATATATTTGTATACTCTTATGTGTATATAAGTCTTTCGGGTTAGGCGTTGGTGATTTGTTTTGCTTGCCATTAGGTCCTCTCTCCTCGTTTGGCTATTGAATTTCATTGTGCTGTTCCCGTTGCCGTAATAAATTTAATATGGGTCATTTGTATGACATTGTATCTGCCATCCCACTTGCTCTCAAAGTCTTCATTTTCCCGCTCTCCTTTTGTTTTTCCTTTTTCCTTATCCTGTTTTACCTTTCTCCCATGGCTTTCTCTTTTTTTTTTGGTCATTTCCCATCGTCTATCACACTCTGCATGGTTTTTGCGGCGACCATCGCAGGACGATTGAATATTTTTGTGGCTGAATTTATAGCTATTGCCTTTTGATTTACTAAGATACTTTATGGAAATTTATTTTAATAAATAAATTCCAGCAAAACAGTTTCAGTTGGTTTTGAGGAGACACGATTATTAGAAACTAAATGAGACTTGTAGGCCTACACCAGAAGCTCTCCTGTAGCTTTGTTTGTTTCCCCATACTTTGATGTACCTTTTGAAACTTTTTCACCTTCCCTCGGCGTATCCTGTTTTGCCTGCTCTTCATCTTGTATTTTCCCATCGCTGTCGTCGGCGTTGCTGCTAATTCTGTTTTTGCTTCGCTTGGTTATTTGGCCGAAGCACACAAAAAAGGAGCCCGGCGAAGAAGGCCCAACAAAAGGCGCAGCAAAGCGTGCTCTGGCGGGGGTGCTGCCTGAGAGGGGGCGTGGCAGTTGCAGAGGCAGGACATGGGCATGGTCCAGGGCTCTCCCCCGTTACCACGGCCTTTTTGCTTGTCTTTCTGCCAATGACATGTTGCAAATTAAAAAAGGGTATATGCCTGAGCAATCTTGGTTGCGGTTGCCCTCTGTCGACAGAGAATCGGAGACTTGGGGTCAAGCTACGACATCGTCCAAAGTCCAGGGCCAAGGCCCAGGGTCCTCGGTACAGGGTCCAGAGGCCGGTAACAGCATTTTAATGATGGCCATTTTTCCCTTCTCTTTCTGCCTTCGTGGTTTTGACCAAACCCAAATACCTAGCCGGAAAACGGCAACAGAAACGGCCACATCCATCGCCATACACATAATTTGATGACAAACAATTTGGGCTCAACTTGAGTATTTTTTTTAAAGTTATTGTCGGTTGGAGCTTAAAGTTTTCGCCGCTATGTAAGGAGTTCTTGAAAAGAGACTGAAAGGCATTCGAAACATGTCAGTGAAAACATCAACAGCAGCCAAAACTTCTTAGTTGGCTTGCCTTGCTCTTTTGCAACAGAAACTAAAGACCAGCTTGGAGTTTTGTGGAATTTAATAAATGTTTCCTTTCAACTTACCTAAAATTACTTTGAAGTTCTTCTCGACATCAAGGACCAAGGCAGCCCTAAAACCGAGGCGGAAAATCTGCCAACAGCTTGGATGCTGAGGACAATCTAAGCAGCTACTCATTTATCGATTATGAGTCATTAGGAAAAGTAAACATTAATTTCGTTGGACAAACTTAGTGTTTGTTTGCTATTATGAGTAAATAACCAGAAAGAAAGGCCAATTAAGGGAAAACCCGTTTGCAAATCGCCAAATGACGATTGAAAAAGAACTATAATGGCCGTAACACGGACTACTAAACCAATATAGTTTTTGTAAATCAAATTCTATTTTTATTTCCATATTCTTAAAATATCAATTAATGTTTATTTTTAAATGTAATAATTTCTAACTATCATATTCCTAACAAACTTATAATAAGAACATATATTACAAAGAAGACTAATCCTGTAATTCTGCATCACCAGGATTGCGGCCACGGATGTCATCTGCCTCACAACGATTGCTGCTTCAACGTTTCCTATATCACTGAATACTTGGCATTACCTGACAACTACCTTAAAGCTGCTGGAAGAACTAAGGAGCTGCCGGATCATAGCTTAAAATCTCTTTTCTGCCACGATCGGGACCTGCTGAAGCGTTGATGTTTCCATTGCAGGAAAGCACACAACTCCATCCCAAGGACATGCACACCAAGCATGGCACTGTATTTACAACCTGTTGGGTCCGGCACCTCCAGAATCTGCCGAAAAAGCGTAACTTCTATTTTCACATCTCCGAAAATAGGCGTTAGATAAACAAATGTTATACCTTCACGATCCTGTATATTTCAGTACCACCACACCCAATCAAAATCTGGACAACTAAAATGACCTGATTTTCACACCTTTAAAAAAAAACTCATTGAAAAATCGATCCGATTCTTTTTCCAAATCCGATGTAAAATGTACGAAATATTTGCCAAGAGTGTCTGAAAACCATCAATTTGGGACAACGCCGATTTTTGAAAATTTTGAAAGGGGTAACATCATGATTTTTTTTAAAAATCGATGAAAAATCGATTTTTCTACTTTTTCAATCTTTTGATACAGATTACGAGGGAATGAAGAGCTGATTCAGAAATGGTATACCTTTTCCAAGTATAATGAAAAATGTATGAAATATTTTCAAAAGATTGTCTGAAAACCATCATTTTGGGACAATGTTGATTTTTTCCGAAAATCTTCTAAGATTTTGATATTCTACAGATCCATTATTTTGATGCAAATTTTGATAGATTATTTTGATAGAAATGGTATTCCGTCTCCAAATCCGATGAAAAATGTTTGAAATACTATATTTGCAAAAAATGGTCAAGCTATGCGCGTCGAAAGAATATGAACGAAAATTTACAGTACCAGGCGAACAGAAATCAGCAGAAGTTGGAATCCCCATCTCTCTCACCATGTAATGCTTTGCTTTGCTTTGAGAGAAAATTAGTATGATTGTTCCTTAGCTGGCCACCCCATGGGCCCCACTTTCGTAGGTGTTTTTGCGCCCAAAAGCTAATTAATATGCATAGAAATAATCATTAAATTGTATTCTTGCGCTTATTTTTTATTATTTAAGTTTAAAATAGTTTTGTTTCATTTGACAATGTTTTTCTACCAATTTTCCAATTGTCAGGTTTGATTCAAATTAAGAATAAATAAAGAAATAATTATGTTAAAGACAGCGTATAATCCCGAATGTCCTTTTCTCACTATTTCTCTTAAGTTTTTAAGGATATTTTTGCCATTTTGTATCCGATTTTGCACCAAGATTTCATTTAAGAATTGGGACTTCATTTGCTGTTAATCTTCATCAAAGATTTCTTATTAATCAAAATGTAAGCATTATAAAATCGTTTAAAACATCGCCATTAGAATCATATGTCCTATTTCGTCACCTAACTTAAGTTTTTTAAGGAATATGCTTGATACATATACGATAACTAGATACTACTCGAAGATACGAATGCGGGAAGGTATAACTTTCGCTGATTGCTGGTGAACAAACCAAGTAATGGTCCTATTAATGAATAAATTGAATTTTTTTTGATTTGTCAAATACGGAATGGTCATTTTAGTCAAAACTTGACTTTTTTACTATTAAATAGCTTATATTTTATTCGATTTCAAACCGATTTGAAAACAAAATACCATTCATGAATCAGGCTTTCAGTCTGTTTCGATCTGCATCAAAGAATTCCAAAAATTAAACAAAAAAAATTTATCCGATTTTTCAAAATTTGGAAAGGGGTACCATCATCATTTTTTTCAAAAATCGACCAAATTTTTTTTGATCGATATTTTATATCTTCGGATGCAGTTAAAGAAAGATTGAAGACCTGATTCGAAAATAGCATTTCGTTTCAAAATCGGTTGCGATTTAGCTCAGATATTCCAATAAAATTGTTCCAAAAAGTGAAAATTTTACATTTTCACCGTATAGAAAATGGACATATGTGAAAAACTCATTTTATAATCCTCTTGCTTAAGTTTTTAAGGATATTTTTGCCATTTTGTAACCGATTTTGCACCAAGATACCATTTACGAATCGGGACTTCATTTGCTGTCTATCATAATCAAAGATTTCTTATTAATCGAACTGTAAACATCTTAAAAGTGTTTCAAACATCGCCTATAGTCTATATGCGCCTTTTCTCTCCAACTAACTTAGGTTTTTCAAGGAATATGCTTGATACATATACGAAACTAGATACTACTCGAAGATACAAATGCGGGAACGTATAACTTTCGCCGATTGGAGGTAAACAAGCTAAGTTATGGCTAATTCGGTAAAATCTATCAAAACGCAAAATCACGTATAATCTCGAATGCCTTTTTCTCATCCTTTCGCTTAGGTTTTTAGGGATATTTTTGCCATTTTGTATCCGATTTTGCACCAAGATACCATTTAAGAATTGGGACTTAATTTGCAGTTAATCTTTATCAAAGATTTCTTATTACTCGAACTGTAAGCTTTATAAAATCGTTTAAAGCATCGCCATTAGAATCATATGTCCTTTACCGCCTTTTAACTTAAGTTTTTTAAGGAATATGCTTGATACGTATACGATATCTAGATAGTACTCGAAGATACAAATGCGGGAAGGTATAACTTTCGCCGATTGGAGGTAAACAAGCAAAGTTATGGCTAATTCGGTAAAATCTAGTAAAACGCAAAATCACGTATAATCCCGAATATCCTTTTCTCACCCTTTCGCTTAAGTTTTTAAGGATATTTTTGCCATTTTGTATCCGATTTTACACCAAGATACCATTTAAGAATTGGGACTTCATTTGCTGTTAATCTTTATCAAAGATTTCATATTAATCGAACTGTAAGCTTTATAAATTCGTTTAAAGCATCGCCATTAGAATCATATGTCCTTTACCGCTTTTTAACTTAGTTTTTTTAAGGAATATGCTTGATACGTATACGATAACTAGATAGTACTCGAAGATACGAATGCGGGAAGGTATAACTTTCGCCGATTGGAGGTGAACAAGCAAAGTTATGGCTAATTCGGTAAAATCTAGTAAAACGCAAAATCACGTATAATCCCGAATGTCCTTTTCTCACCCTTTCGGTTAAGTTTTTAGGGATATTTTTGCCATTTTGTATCCGATTTTGCACCAAGATACCATTTAAAATTTGGGACTTCATTTGCTGTTACTTTTCATCAAAGATTTCTTATGAATCGAACTCTAAGCTTTATAAAGTCGTTTTAAACATCGCCTATAGAATCCTGTCTTTTTCCGCCTTCAAACTTAGGTTTTTTAAGGAATATGCTTGATACATATACGATAACTAGATACTACTCGAAGATACGAATACGGGAAAGTATAACTTTCGCCGATTGGAGGTGAACAAGCAAAGTTATGGCTAATTCGGTAAAATCTAGTAAAACGCAAAATCACGAATGTCCTTTTCTCACCCTTTCGGTTAAGTTTTTAAGGATATTTTTGCCATTTTGTATCCGATTTTGCACCAAGATACCATTTAAGAATTGGGACTTCATTTGCTGTTAATCTTTATCAAAGATTTCTTATTACTCGAACTGTAAGCTTTATAAAATCGTTTAAGGCATCGCCATTAGAATCATATGTCCTTTACCGCTTTTTAACTTAGGTTTTTTAAGGAATATGCTTGATACGTATACGATATCTAGATAGTACTCGAAGATACAAATGCGGGAAGGTATAACTTTCGCCGATTGGAGGTAAACAAGCAAAGTTATGGCTAATTCGGTAAAATCTAGTAAAACGCAAAATCACGTATAATCCCGAATGTCCTTTTCTCACCCTTTCGCTTAAGTTTTTAAGGATATTTTTGCCATTTTGTATCCGATTTTGCACCAAGATACCATTTAAGAATTGGGACTTCATTTGCTGTTAATCTTTATCAAAGATTTCATATTAATCGAACTGTAAGCTTTATAAATTCGTTTAAAGCATCGCCATTAGAATCATATGTCCTTTACCGCTTTTTAACTTAGGTTTTTTGAGGAATATGCTTGATACGTATACGATAACTAGATAGTACTCGAAGATACGAATGCGGGAAGGTATAACTTTCGCCGATTGGAGGTGAACAAGCAAAGTTATGGCTAATTCGGTAAAATCTAGTAAAACGCAAAATCACGTATAATCCCGAATGTCCTTTTCTCACCCTTTCGGTTAAGTTTTTAGGGATATTTTTGCCATTTTGTATCCGATTTTGCACCAAGATACCATTTAAGAATTGGGACTTCATTTGCTGTTTACTTTTCATCAAAGATTTCTTATGAATCGAACTCTAAGCTTTATAAAGTCGTTTTAAACATCGCCTATAGAATCCTATGTCTTTTTCCGCCTTCAAACTTAGGTTTTTTAAGGAATATGCTTGATACATATACGATAACTAGATACTACTCGAAGATACGAATACGGGAAAGTATAACTTTCGCCGATTGGAGGTGAACAAGCAAAGTTATGGCTAATTCGGTAAAATCTAGTAAAACGCAAAATCACGAATGTCCTTTTCTCACCCTTTCGCTTAAGTTTTTAGGGATATTTTTGCCATTTTGTATCCGATTTTGCACCAAGATACCATTTAAGAATTGGGACTTCATTTGCTGTTAATCTTTATCAAAGATTTCTTATTACTCGAACTGTAAGCTTTATAAAATCGTTTAAAGCATCGCCATTAGAATCATATGTCCTTTACCGCTTTTTAACTTAGGTTTTTTTAGAAATATGCTTGATACGTATACGATAACTAGATAGTACTCGAAGATACGAATGCGGGAAGGTATAACTTTCGCTGATTGCTGGTGAACAAACCAAGTAATGGTCCTATTAATGAATAAATTGAATTTTTTTTTATTTGTCAAATACGGAATGGTCATTTTAGTCAAAACTTGACTTTTTTACTATTAAATAGCTTATATTTTATTCGATTTCAAACCGATTTGAAAACAAAATACCATTCATGAATCAGGCTTTCAGTCTGTTTCGATCTGCATCAAAGAATTCCAAAAATTAAACAAAAAAAAATTTATCCGATTTTTCAAAATTTGGAAAGGGGTACCATCATCATTTTTTTCAAAAATCGACCAAATTTTTTTTGATCGATATTTTATATCTTTGGATGCAGTTAAAGAAAGATTGAAGACCTGATTCGAAAATAGCATTTCGTTTCAAAATCGGTTGCGATTTAGCTCAGATATTCCAATAAAACTGTTCCAAAAAGTGAAAATTTTACATTTTCACCGTATAGAAAATGGACATATGTGAAAAACTCATTTTATAATCCTCTTGCTTAAGTTTTTAAGGATATTTTTGCCATTTTGTATCCGATTTTGCACCAAGATACCATTTACGAATCGGGACTTCATTTGCTGTCTATCATAATCAAAGATTTCTTATTAATCGAACTGTAAACATCTTAAAAGTGTTTCAAACATCGCCTATAGTCTATATGGGCCTTTTCTCTCCACCTAACTTAGGTTTTTTTAGGAATATGCTTGATACGTATATGATAACTAGATAGTACTCGAAGATACGAATACGGAAAGGTATTACTTTCGCCGATTGGAGGTGAACAAGCAAAGTTATGGCTAATTCGGTAAAATCTAGTAAAACGCAAAATCACGTATAATCCCGAATGTCCTGTTCTCATCCTTTCGGTTAAGTTTTTAAGGATATTTTTGCCATTTTGTATCCGATTTTGCACCAAGATACCATTTAAAATTTGGGACTTCATTTGCTGTTACTTTTCATCAAAGATTTCTTATGAATCGAACTCTAAGCTTTATAAAGTCGTTTCAAACATCGCCTATAGAATCCTATGTCCTTTTCCGCCTTCAAACTTAGGTTTTTTAAGGAGTATGCTTGATACATATACGATAACTAGATACTACTCGAAGATACGAATGCGGGAAGGTATAACTTTCGCTGATTGCTGGTGAACAAACCAAGTAATGGTCCTATTAATGAATAAATTGAATTTTTTTTGATTTGTCAAATACGGAATGGTCATTTTAGTCAAAACTTGACTTTTTTACTATTAAATAGCTTATATTTTATTCGATTTCAAACCGATTTGAAAACAAAATACCATTCATGAATCAGGCTTTCAGTCTGTTTCGATCTGCATCAAAGAATTCCAAAAATTAAACAAAAAAAAATTTATCCGATTTTTCAAAATTTGGAAAGGGGTACCATCATCATTTTTTTCAAAAATCGACCAAATTTTTTTTGATCGATATTTTATATCTTTGGATGCAGTTAAAGAAAGATTGAAGACCTGATTCGAAAATAGCATTTCGTTTCAAAATCGGTTGCGATTTAGCTCAGATATTCCAATAAAACTGTTCCAAAAAGTGAAAATTTTACATTTTCACCGTATAGAAAATGGACATATGTGAAAAACTCATTTTATAATCCTCTTGCTTAAGTTTTTAAGGATATTTTTGCAATTTTGTATCCGATTTTGCACCAAGATACCATTTAAGAATTGGGACTTAATTTGCAGTTAATCTTTATCAAAGATTTCTTATTACTCGAACTGTAAGCTTTATAAAATCGTTTAAAGCATCGCCATTAGAATCATATGTCCTTTACCGCCTTTTAACTTAAGTTTTTTAAGGAATATGCTTGATACGTATACGATATCTAGATAGTACTCGAAGATACAAATGCGGGAAGGTATAACTTTCACCGATTGGAGGTAAACAAGCAAAGTTATGGCTAATTCGGTAAAATCTATCAAAACGCAAAATCACGTATAATCCCGAATATCCTTTTCTCACCCTTTCGCTTAAGTTTTCAAGGATATTTTTGCCATTTTGTATCCGATTTTGCACCAAGATACCATTTAAGAATTGGGACTTCATTTGCTGTTAATCTTTTTCAAAGATTTCTTATTAATCGAACTGTAAGCTTTATAAAATCGTTTAAAGCATCGCCATTAGAATCATATGTCCTTTACCGCTTTTTAACTTAGGTTTTTTTAGAAATATGCTTGATACGTATACGATAACTAGATAGTACTCGAAGATACGAATGCGGGAAGGTATAACTTTCGCCGATTGGAGGTAAACAAGCTAAGTTATGGCTAATTCGGTAAAATCTATCAAAACGCAAAATCACGTATAATCTCGAATGCCTTTTTCTCATCCTTTCGCTTAGGTTTTTAGGGATATTTTTGCCATTTTGTATCCGATTTTGCACCAAGATACCATTTAAGAATCAGGACTTCATTTGCTGTCTATCATAATCAAAGATTTCTTATTAATCGAACTGTAAACATCTTAAAAGTGTTTCAAACATCGCCTATAGTCTATATGCGCCTTTTTTCTCCAACTAACTTAGGTTTTTCAAGGAATATGCTTGATACATATACGAAACTAGATACTACTCGAAGATACAAATGCGGGAAGGTATAACTTTCGCCGATTGGAGGTAAACAAGCAAAGTTATGGCTAATTCGGTAAAATCTATCAAAACGCAAAATCACGTATAATCCCGAATATCCTTTTCTCACCCTTTCGCTTAAGTTTTTAAGGATATTTTTGCCATTTTGTATCCGATTTTGCACCAAGATACCATTTAAGAATTGGGACTTCATTTGCTGTTAATCTTTATCAAAGATTTCTTATTAATCGAACTGTAAGCTTTATAAAATCGTTTAAAGCATCGCCATTAGAATCATATGTCCTTTACCGCTTTTTAACTTAGGTTTTTTTAGAAATATGCTTGATACGTATACGATAACTAGATAGTACTCGAAGATACGAATGCGGGAAGGTATAACTTTCGCCGATTGGAGGTGAACAAGCAAAGTTATGGCTAATTCGGTAAAATCTAGTAAATCGCAAAATCACGTATAATCCCGAATGTCCTTTTCTCACCCTTTCGGTTAAGTTTTTAGGGATATTTTTGCCATTTTGTATCCGATTTTGCACCAAGATACCATTTAAGAATTGGGACTTCATTCGCTGTTAATCTTTATCAAAGATTTCATATTAATCGAACTGTAAGCTTTATAAAATCGTTTAAAGCATCGCCATTAGAATCATATGTCCTTTACCGCTTTTTAACTTGGGTTTTTTAAGGAATATGCTTGATACGTATACGATAACTAGATAGTACTCGAAGATACGGATGCGGGAAGGTATAACTTTCGCCGATTGGAGGTAAACAAGCAAAGTTATGGCTAATTCGGTAAAATCTATCAAAACGCAAAATCACGTATAATCCCGAATATCCTTTTCTCACCCTTTCGCTTAAGTTTTTAAGGATATTTTTGCCATTTTGTATCCGATTTTGCACCAAGATACCATTTAAGAATTGGGACTTAATTTGCAGTTAATCTTTATCAAAGATTTCTTATTACTCGAACTGTAAGCTTTATAAAATCGTTTAAAGCATCGCCATTAGAATCATATGTCCTTTACCGCCTTTTAACTTAGGTTTTTTAAGGAATATGCTTGATACGTATACGATATCTAGATAGTACTCGAAGATACAAATGCGGGAAGGTATAACTTTCGCCGATTGGAGGTAAACAAGCAAAGTTATGGCTAATTCGGTAAAATCTATCAAAACGCAAAATCACGTATAATCCCGAATATCCTTTTCTCACCCTTTCGCTTAAGTTTTTAAGGATATTTTTGCCATTTTGTATCCGATTTTGCACCAAGATACCATTTAAGAATTGGGACTTCATTTGCTGTTAATCTTTATCAAAGATTTCTTATTAATCGAACTGTAAGCTTTATAAAATCGTTTAAAGCATCGCCATTAGAATCATATGTCCTTTACCGCTTTTTAACTTAGGTTTTTTAGAAATATGCTTGATACGTATACGATAACTAGATAGTACTCGAAGATACGAATGCGGGAAGGTATAACTTTCGCCGATTGGAGGTAAACAAGCTAAGTTATGGCTAATTCGGTAAAATCTATCAAAACGCAAAATCACGTATAATCTCGAATGCCTTTTTCTCATCCTTTCGCTTAGGTTTTTAGGGATATTTTTGCCATTTTGTATCCGATTTTGCGCCAAGATACCATTTAAGAATTGGGACTTAATTTGCAGTTAATCTTTATCAAAGATTTCTTATTACTCGAACTGTAAGCTTTATAAAATCGTTTAAAGCTTCGCCATTAGAATCATATGTCCTTTACCGCCTTTGAACTTAGGTTTTTTAAGGAATATGCTTGATACGTATACGATATCTAGATAGTACTCGAAGATACAAATGCGGGAAGGTATAACTTTCGCCGATTGGAGGTAAACAAGCAAAGTTATGGCTAATTCGGTAAAATCTATCAAAACGCAAAATCACGTATAATCCCGAATATCCTTTTCTCACCCTTTCGCTTAAGTTTTTAAGGATATTTTTGCCATTTTGTATCCGATTTTGCACCAAGATACCATTTAAGAATTGGGACTTCATTTGCTGTTAATCTTTATCAAAGATTTCTTATTAATCGAACTGTAAGCTTTATAAAATCGTTTAAAGCATCGCCATTAGAATCATATGTCCTTTACCGCTTTTTAATTTAGGTTTTTTTAGAAATATGCTTGATACGTATACGATAACTAGATAGTACTCGAAGATACGAATACGGGAAGGTATAACTTTCGCCGATTGGAGGTGAACAAGCAAAGTTATGGCTAATTCGGTAAAATCTAGTAAAACGCAAAATCACGTATAATCCCGAATGTCCTTTTCTCACCCTTTCGGTTAAGTTTTTAAGGATATTTTTGCCATTTTGTATCCGATTTTGCACCAAGATACCATTTAAGAATTGGGACTTCATTTGCTTTTAATCTTTATCAAAGATTTCATATTAATCGAACTGTAAGCTTTATAAAATCGTTTAAAGCATCGCCATTAGAAACATATGTCCTTTACCGCTTTTTAACTTAGGTTTTTTTAGAAATATGCTTGATACGTATACGAGACCTAGATACTACTCGAAGATACGAATGCGGGAAGGTATAACTTTCGCCGATTGGAGGTAAACAAGCTAAGTTATGGCTAATTCGGTAAAATCTATCAAAACGCAAAATCACGTATAATCTCGAATGCCTTTTTCTCATCCTTTCGCTTAGGTTTTTAGGGATATTTTTGCCATTTTGTATCCGATTTTGCACCAAGATACCATTTAAGAATTGGGACTTAATTTGCAGTTAATCTTTATCAAAGATTTCTTATTACTCGAACTGTAAGCTTTATAAAATCGTTTAAAGCTTCGCCATTAGAATCATATGTCCTTTACCGCCTTTTAACTTAGGTTTTTTAAGGAATATGCTTGATACGTATACGATATCTAGATAGTACTCGAAGATACAAATGCGGGAAGGTATAACTTTCGCCGATTGGAGGTAAACAAGCAAAGTTATGGCTAATTCGGTAAAATCTATCAAAACGCAAAATCACGTATAATCCCGAATATCCTTTTCTCACCCTTTCGCTTAAGTTTTTAAGGATATTTTTGCCATTTTGTATCCGATTTTGCACCAAGATACCATTTAAGAATTGGGACTTCATTTGCTGTTAATCTTTATCAAAGATTTCTTATTAATCGAACTGTAAGCTTTATAAAATCGTTTAAAGCATCGCCATTAGAATCATATGTCCTTTACCGCTTTTTAATTTAGGTTTTTTTAGAAATATGCTTGATACGTATACGATAACTAGATAGTACTCGAAGATACGAATACGGGAGGGTATAACTTTCGCCGATTGGAGGTGAACAAGCAAAGTTATGGCTAATTCGGTAAAATCTAGTAAAACGCAAAATCACGTATAATCCCGAATGTCCTTCTCTCACCCTTTCGGTTAAGTTTTTAGGGATATTTTCGCCATTTTGTATCCGATTTTGCACCAAGATACCATTTAAGAATTGGGACTTCATTTGCTGTTAATCTTTATCAAAGATTTCATATTAATCGAACTGTAAGCTTTATAAAATCGTTTAAAGCATCGCCATTAGAATCATATGTCCTTTACCGCTTTTTAACTTAGGTTTTTTAAGAAATATGCTTGATACGTATACGATAACTAGATAGTACTCGAAGATACGAATACGGGAAGGTATAACTTTTGCCGATTGGAGGTGAACAAGCAAAGTTATGGCTAATTCGGTAAAATCTAGTAAAACGCAAAATCACGTATAATCCCGAATGTCCTTTTCTCACCCTTTCGGTTAAGTTTTTAAGGATATTTTTGCCATTTTGTATCCGATTTTGCACCAAGATACCATTTAAGAATTGGGACTTCATTTGCTGTTAATCTTTATCAAAGATTTCATATTAATCGAACTGTAAGCTTTATAAAATCGTTTAAAGCATCGCCATTAGAATCATATGTCCTTTACCGCTTTTTAACTTAGGTTTTTTAAGGAATATGCTTGATACGTATACGATATCTAGATAGTACTCGAAGATACAAATGCGGGAAGGTATAACTTTCGCCGATTGGAGGTAAACAAGCAAAGTTATGGCTAATTCGGTAAAATCTATCAAAACGCAAAATCACGTATAATCCCGAATATCCTTTTCTCACCCTTTCGCTTAAGTTTTTAAGGATATTTTTGCCATTTTGTATCCGATTTTGCACCAAGATACCATTTAAGAATTGGGACTTCATATGCTGTTAATCTTTATCAAAGATTTCTTATTAATCGAACTGTAAGCTTTATAAAATCGTTTAAAGCATCGCCATTAGAAACATATGTCCTTTACCGCTTTTTAACTTAGGTTTTTTTAGAAATATGCTTGATACGTATACGAGACCTAGATACTACTCGAAGATACGAATGCGGGAAGGTATAACTTTCGCCGATTGGAGGTGAACAAGCAAAGTTATGGCTAATTCGGTAAAATCTATCAAAACGCAAAATCACGTATAATCCCGAATATCCTTTTCTCACCCTTTCGCTTAAGTTTTTAAGGATATTTTTGCCATTTTGTATCCGATTTTGCACCAAGATACCATTTAAGAATTGGGACTTAATTTGCAGTTAATCTTTATCAAAGATTTCTTATTAATCGAACTGTAAGCTTTATAAAATCGTTTAAAGCATCGCCATTAGAATCATATGTCCTTTACCGCTTTTTAATTTAGGTTTTTTTAGAAATATGCTTGATACGTATACGATAACTAGATAGTACTCGAAGATACGAATACGGGAAGGTATAACTTTCGCCGATTGGAGGTGAACAAGCAAAGTTATGGCTAATTCGGTAAAATCTATCAAAACGCAAAATCACGTATAATCCCGAATGTCCTTTTCTCACCCTTTCGGTTAAGTTTTTAGGGATATTTTTGCCATTTTGTATCCGATTTTGCACCAAGATACCATTTAAGAATTGGGACTTCATTTGCTGTTAATCTTTATCAAAGATTTCATATTAATCGAACTGTAAGCTTTATAAAATCGTTTAAAGCATCGCCATTAGAATCATATGTCCTTTACCGCTTTTTAACTTAGGTTTTTTAAGGAATATGTTTGATACGTATACGATAACTAGATAGTACTCGAAGATACGAATACGGGAAGGTATAACTTTTGCCGATTGGAGGTGAACAAGCAAAGTTATGGCTAATTCGGTAAAATCTAGTAAAACGCAAAATCACGTATAATCCCGAATGTCCTTTTCTCACCCTTTCGGTTAAGTTTTTAAGGATATTTTTGCCATTTTGTATCCGATTTTGCACCAAGATACCATTTAAGAATTGGGACTTCATTTGCTTTTAATCTTTATCAAAGATTTCATATTAATCGAACTGTAAGCTTTATAAAATCGTTTAAAGCATCGCCATTAGAATCATATGTCCTTTACCGCTTTTTAACTTAGGTTTTTTAAGGAATATGCTTGATACGTATACGATAACTAGATAGTACTCGAAGATACGAATACGGGAAGGTATAACTTTCGCCGATTGGAGGTGAACAACCAAAGTTATGGATAATTCGGTAAAATCTAGTAAAACGCAAAATCACGTATAATCCCGAATGTCCTTTTCTTACCCTTTCGGTTAAGTTTTTAAGGATATTTTTGCCATTTTGTATCCGATTTTGCACCAAGATACCATTTAAAATTTGGGACTTCATTTGCTGTTACTTTTCATCAAAGATTTCTTATGAATCGAACTCTAAGCTTTATAAAGTCGTTTCAAACATCGCCTATAGAATCCTATGTCCTTTTCCGCCTTCAAACTTAGGTTTTTTAAGGAATATGCTTGATACATATACGATAACTAGATACTACTCGAAGATACGAATGCGGGAAGGTATAACTTTCGCTGATTGCTGGTGAACAAACCAAGTAATGGTCCTATTAATGAATAAATTGAATTTTTTTTGATTTGTCAAATACGGAATCGTCATTTTAGTCAAAACTTGACTTTTTTACTATTAAATAGCTTATATTTTATTCGATTTCAAACCGATTTGAAAACAAAATACCATTCATGAATCAGGCTTTCAGTCTGTTTCGATCTGCATCAAAGAATTCCAAAAATTAAACAAAAAAAATTTATCCGATTTTTCAAAATTTGGAAAGGGGTACCATCATCATTTTTTTCAAAAATCGACCAAATTTTTTTTGATCGATATTTTATATCTTTGGATGCAGTTAAAGAAAGATTGAAGACCTGATTCGAAAATAGCATTTCGTTTCAAAATCGGTTGCGATTTAGCTCAGATATTCCAATAAAACTGTTCCAAAAAGTGAAAATTTTACATTTTCACCGTATAGAAAATGGACATATGTGAAAAACTCATTTTACAATCCTCTTGCTTAAGTTTTTAAGGATATTTTTGCCATTTTGTATCCGATTTTGCACCAAGATACCATTTACGAATCGGGACTTCATTTGCTGTCTATCATAATCAAAGATTTCTTATTAATCGAACTGTAAACATCTTAAAAGTGTTTCAAGCATCGCCTATAGTCTATATGGGCCTTTTCTCCCCAACTAACTTAGGTTTTTCAAAGAATATGCTTGATACATATACGAAACTAGATACTACTCGAAGATACGAATGCGGGAAGGTATAACTTTCGCCGATTGGAGGTGAACAAGCTAAGTTATGGCTAATTCGGTAAAATCTATCAAAACGCAAAATCACGTATAATCTCGAATGCCTTTTTCTCATCCTTTCGCTTAGGTTTTTAGGGATATTTTTGCCATTTTGTATCCGATTTTGCACCAAGATACCATTTAAGAATTGGGACTTAATTTGCAGTTAATCTTTATCAAAGATTTCTTTTTACTCGAACTGTAAGCTTTATAAAATCGTTTAAAGCATCGCCATTAGAATCATATGTCCTTTACCGCCTTTTAACTAAGGTTTTTTAAGGAATATGCTTGATACGTATACGATATCTAGATAGTACTCGAAGATACAAATGCGGGAAGGTATAACTTTCGCCGATTGGAGGTAAACAAGCAAAGTTATGGCTAATTCGGTAAAATCTATCAAAACGCAAAATCACGTATAATCCCGAATATCCTTTTCTCACCCTTTCGGTTAAGTTTTTAGGGATATTTTTGCCATTTTGTATCCGATTTTGCACCAAGATACCATTTAAGAATTGGGACTTCATTTGCTTTTAATCTTTATCAAAGATTTCATATTAATCGAACTGTAAGCTTTATAAAATCGTTTAAAGCATCGCCATTAGAATCATATGTCCTTTACCGCTTTTTAACTTAGGTTTTTTAAGGAATATGCTTGATACGTATACGATAACTAGATAGTACTAGAAGATACGAATACGGGAAAGTATAACTTTCGCCGATTGGAGGTGAACAAGCAAAGTTATGGCTAATTCGGTAAAATCTAGTAAAACGCAAAATCACGTATAATCCCGAATGTCGTTTTCTCACCCTTTCGGTTAAGTTTTTAGGGATATTTTTGCCATTTTGTATCCGATTTTGCACCAAGATACCATTTAGGAATTGGGACTTCATTTGCTGTTAATCTTTATCAAAGATTTCTTATTAATCGAACTGTAAGCTTTATAAAATCGTTTAAAGCATCGCCATTAGAATCATATGTCCTTTACCGCTTTTTAATTTAGGTTTTTTTAGAAATATGCTTGATACGTATACGATAACTAGATAGTACCCGAAGATACGAATGCGGGAAGGTATAACTTTCGCCGATTGGAGGTGAACAAGCAAAGTTATGGCTAATTCGGTAAAATCTAGTAAAACGCAAAATCACGTATAATCCCGAATGTCCTTTTCTCACCCTTTCGGTTAAGTTTTTAGGGATATTTTTGCCATTTTGTATCCGATTTTGCACCAAGATACCATTTAAGAATTGGGACTTCATTTGCTGTTAATCTTTATCAAAGATTTCATATTAATCGAACTGTAAGCTTTATAAAATCGTTTAAAGCATCGCCATTAGAATCATATGTCCTTTACCGCTTTTTAACTTAGGTTTTTTAAGGAATATGCTTGATACGTATACGATATCTAGATAGTACTCGAAGATACGAATACGGGAAGGTATAACTTTTGCCGATTGGAGGTGAACAAGCAAAGTTATGCCTAATTCGGTAAAATCTAGTAAAACGCAAAATCACGTATAATCCCGAATATCCTTTTCTCACCCTTTCGCTTAAGTTTTTAGGGATATTTTTGCCATTTTGTATCCGATTTTGCACCAAGATACCATTTAAGAATTGGGACTTCATTTGCTGTTAATCTTTATCAAAGATTTCTTATTAATCGAACTGTAAGCTTTATAAAATCGTTTAAAGCATCGCCATTAGAATCATATGTCCTTTACCGATTTTTAACTTAGGTTTTTTAAGGAATATGCTTGATACGTATACGATATCTAGATAGTACTCGAAGATACGAATGCGAGAAGGTATAACTTTCGCCGATTGGAGGTGAACAAGCAAAGTTATGGCTAATTCGGTAAAATCTAGTAAAACGCAAAATCACGTATAATCCCGAATGTCCTTTTCTCACCCTTTCGGTTAAGTTTTTAATTATATTTTTGCCATTTTGTATCCGATTTTGCACCAAGATACCATTTAAGAATTGGGACTTCATTTGCTTTTAATCTTTATCAAAGATTTCATATTAATCGAACTGTAAGCTTTATAAAATCGTTTAAAGCATCGCCATTAGAATCATATGTCCTTTACCGCTTTTTAACTTAGGTTTTTTAAGGAATATGCTTGATACGTATACGATAACTAGATAGTACTAGAAGATACGAATACGGGAAAGTATAACTTTCGCCGATTGGAGGTGAACAAGCAAAGTTATGGCTAATTCGGTAAAATCTAGTAAAACGCAAAATCACGTATAATCCCGAATGTCGTTTTCTCACCCTTTCGGTTAAGTTTTTAAGGATATTTTTGCCATTTTGTATCCGATTTTGCACCAAGATACCATTTAAGAATTGGGACTTCATTTGCTTTTAATCTTTATCAAAGATTTCATATTAATCGAACTGTAAGCTTTATAAAATCGTTTAAAGCATCGCCATTAGAATCATATGTCCTTTACCGCTTTTTAACTTAGGTTTTTTAAGGAATATGCTTGATACGTATACGATAACTAGATAGTACTCGAAGATACGAATACGGGAAGGTATAACTTTCGCCGATTGGAGGTGAACAAGCAAAGTTATGGATAATTCGGTAAAATCTAGTAAAACGCAAAATCACGTATAATCCCGAATGTCCTTTTCTCACCCTTTCGGTTAAGTTTTTAGGGATATTTTTGCCATTTTGTATCCGATTTTGCACCAAGATACCATTTAAAATTTGGGACTTCATTTGCTGTTACTTTTCATCAAAGATTTCTTATGAATCGAACTGTAAGCTTTATAAAGTCGTTTCAAACATCGCCTATAGAATCCTATGTCCTTTTCCGCCTTCAAACTTAGGTTTTTTAAGGAATATGCTTGATACATATACGATAACTAGATACTACTCGAAGATACGAATGCGGGAAGGTATAACTTTCGCTGATTGCTGGTGAACAAACCAAGTAATGGTCCTATTAATGAATAAATTGAATTTTTTTGATTTGTCAAATACGGAATGGTCATTTTAGTCAAAACTTGACTTTTTTACTATTAAATAGCTTATATTTTATTCGATTTCAAACCGATTTGAAAACAAAATACCATTCATGAATCAGGCTTTCAGTTTGTTTCGATCTGCATCAAAGAATTCCAAAAATTAAACAAAAAAAATTTATCCGATTTTTCAAAATTTGGAAAGGGGTACCATCATCATTTTTTTCAAAAATTGACCAAATTTTTTTTGATCGATATTTTATATCTTTGGATGCAGTTAAAGAAAGATTGAAGACCTGATTCGAAAATAGCATTTCGTTTCAAAATCGGTTGCGATTTAGCTCAGATATTCCAATAAAACTGTTCCAAAAAGTGAAAATTTTACATTTTCACCGTATAGAAAATGGACATATGTGAAAAACTCATTTTATAATCCTCTTGCTTAAGTTTTTAAGGATATTTTTGCCATTTTGTAACCGATTTTGCACCAAGATACCATTTACGAATCGGGACTTCATTTGCTGTCTATCATAATCAAAGATTTCTTATTAATCGAACTGTAAACATCTTAAAAGTGTTTCAAGCATCGCCTATAGTCTATATGGGCCTTTTCTCTCCACCTAACTTATGTTTTTTAAGGAATATGCTTGATACATATACGAAACTAGATACTACTCGAAGATACAAATGCGGGAACGTATAACTTTCGCCGATTGGAGGTAAACAAGCTAAGTTATGGCTAATTCGGTAAAATCTATCAAAACGCAAAATCACGTATAATCTCGAATGCCTTTTTCTCATCCTTTCGCTTAGGTTTTTAGGGATATTTTTGCCATTTTGTATCCGATTTTGCACCAAGATACCATTTAAGAATTGGGACTTAATTTGCTTTTAATCTTTATCAAAGATTTCATATTAATCGAACTGTAAGCTTTATAAAATTGTTTAAAGCATCGCCATTAGAATCATATGTCCTTTACCGCTTATTAACTTAGGTTTTTTAAGGAATATGCTTGATACGTATACGATATCTAGATAGTACTCGAAGATACAAATGCGGGAAGGTATAACTTTCGCCGATTGGAGGTAAACAAGCAAAGTTATGGCTAATTCGGTAAAATCTATTAAAACGCAAAATCACGTATAATCCCGAATATCCTTTTCTCACCCTTTCGCTTAAGTTTTTAAGGATATTTTTGCCATTTTGTATCCGATTTTGCACCAAGATACCATTTAAGAATTGGGACTTCATTTGCTGTTAATCTTTATCAAAGATTTCTTATTAATCGAACTGTAAGCTTTATAAAATCGTTTAAAGCATCGCCATTAGAATCATATGTCCTTTACCGATTTTTAACTTAGGTTTTTTAAGGAATATGCATGATACGTATACGATATCTAGATAGTACTCGAAGATACGAATGCGAGAAGGTATAACTTTCGCCGATTGGAGGTGAACAAGCAAAGTTATGGCTAATTCGGTAAAATCTCGGCCATAACTTTGCTTGTTCACCTCCAATCGGCGAAAGTTAGCCGATTGGAGGTGAACAAGCAAAGTTATGGCTAATTCGGTAAAATCTAGTAAAACGCAAAATCACGTATAATCCCGAATGTCCTTTTCTCACCCTTTCGGTTAAGTTTTTAAGGATATTTTTGCCATTTTGTATCCGATTTTGCACCAAGATACCATTTAAGAATTGGGACTTCATTTGCTGTTAATCTTTATCAAAGATTTCTTATTAATCGAACTGTAAGCTTTATAAAATCGTTTAAAGCATCGCCATTAGAATCATATGTCCTTTACCGATTTTTAACTTAGGTTTTTTAAGGAATATGCTTGATACGTATACGATATCTAGATAGTACTCGAAGATACGAATGCGAGAAGGTATAACTTTCGCCGATTGGAGGTGAACAAGCAAAGTTATGGCTAATTCGGTAAAATCTAGTAAAACGCAAAATCACGTATAATCCCGAATGTCCTTTTCTCACCCTTTCGGTTAAGTTTTTAATTATATTTTTGCCATTTTGTATCCGATTTTGCACCAAGATACCATTTAAGAATTGGGACTTCATTTGCTTTTAATCTTTATCAAAGATTTCATATTAATCGAACTGTAAGCTTTATAAAATCGTTTAAAGCATCGCCATTAGAATCATATGTCCTTTACCGCTTTTTAACTTAGGTTTTTTAAGGAATATGCTTGATACGTATACGATAACTAGATAGTACTAGAAGATACGAATACGGGAAAGTATAACTTTCGCCGATTGGAGGTGAACAAGCAAAGTTATGGCTAATTCGGTAAAATCTAGTAAAACGCAAAATCACGTATAATCCCGAATGTCGTTTTCTCACCCTTTCGGTTAAGTTTTTAAGGATATTTTTGCCATTTTGTATCCGATTTTGCACCAAGATACCATTTAAGAATTGGGACTTCATTTGCTTTTAATCTTTATCAAAGATTTCATATTAATCGAACTGTAAGCTTTATAAAATCGTTTAAAGCATCGCCATTAGAATCATATGTCCTTTACCGCTTTTTAACTTAGGTTTTTTAAGGAATATGCTTGATACGTATACGATAACTAGATAGTACTCGAAGATACGAATACGGGAAGGTATAACTTTCGCCGATTGGAGGTGAACAAGCAAAGTTATGGATAATTCGGTAAAATCTAGTAAAACGCAAAATCACGTATAATCCCGAATGTCCTTTTCTCACCCTTTCGGTTAAGTTTTTAGGGATATTTTTGCCATTTTGTATCCGATTTTGCACCAAGATACCATTTAAAATTTGGGACTTCATTTGCTGTTACTTTTCATCAAAGATTTCTTATGAATCGAACTGTAAGCTTTATAAAGTCGTTTCAAACATCGCCTATAGAATCCTATGTCCTTTTCCGCCTTCAAACTTAGGTTTTTTAAGGAGTATGCTTGATACATATACGATAACTAGATACTACTCGAAGATACGAATGCGGGAAGGTATAACTTTCGCTGATTGCTGGTGAACAAACCAAGTAATGGTCCTATTAATGAATAAATTGAATTTTTTTTGATTTGTCAAATACGGAATGGTCATTTTAGTCAAAACTTGACTTTTTTACTATTAAATAGCTTATATTTTATTCGATTTCAAACCGATTTGAAAACAAAATACCATTCATGAATCAGGCTTTCAGTCTGTTTCGATCTGCATCAAAGAATTCCAAAAATTAAACAAAAAAAATTTATCCGATTTTTCAAAATTTGGAAAGGGGTACCATCATCATTTTTTTCAAAAATTGACCAAATTTTTTTTGATCGATATTTTATATCTTTGGATGCAGTTAAAGAAAGATTGAAGACCTGATTCGAAAATAGCATTT
The DNA here is from genome assembly GCA_035047325.1 of Drosophila vallismaia. Classification (NCBI taxonomy): domain Eukaryota; kingdom Metazoa; phylum Arthropoda; class Insecta; order Diptera; family Drosophilidae; genus Drosophila; species Drosophila vallismaia. Next base: position 17,219,129 of record JAWNPU010000090.1, on the reverse strand, counting down.
CGTTTCAAAATCGGTTGCGATTTAGCTCAGATATTCCAATAAAACTGTTCCAAAAAGTGAAAATTTTACATTTTCACCGTATAGAAAATGGACATATGTGAAAAACTCATTTTATAATCCTCTTGCTTAAGTTTTTAAGGATATTTTTGCCATTTTGTAACCGATTTTGCACCAAGATACCATTTACGAATCGGGACTTCATTTGCTGTCTATCATAATCAAAGATTTCTTATTAATCGAACTGTAAACATCTTAAAAGTGTTTCAAGCATCGCCTATAGTCTATATGGGCCTTTTCTCTCCACCTAACTTATGTTTTTTAAGGAATATGCTTGATACATATACGAAACTAGATACTACTCGAAGATACAAATGCGGGAACGTATAACTTTCGCCGATTGGAGGTAAACAAGCTAAGTTATGGCTAATTCGGTAAAATCTATCAAAACGCAAAATCACGTATAATCTCGAATGCCTTTTTCTCATCCTTTCGCTTAGGTTTTTAGGGATATTTTTGCCATTTTGTATCCGATTTTGCACCAAGATACCATTTAAGAATTGGGACTTAATTTGCTTTTAATCTTTATCAAAGATTTCATATTAATCGAACTGTAAGCTTTATAAAATTGTTTAAAGCATCGCCATTAGAATCATATGTCCTTTACCGCTTATTAACTTAGGTTTTTTAAGGAATATGCTTGATACGTATACGATATCTAGATAGTACTCGAAGATACAAATGCGGGAAGGTATAACTTTCGCCGATTGGAGGTAAACAAGCAAAGTTATGGCTAATTCGGTAAAATCTATTAAAACGCAAAATCACGTATAATCCCGAATATCCTTTTCTCACCCTTTCGCTTAAGTTTTTAAGGATATTTTTGCCATTTTGTATCCGATTTTGCACCAAGATACCATTTAAGAATTGGGACTTCATTTGCTGTTAATCTTTATCAAAGATTTCTTATTAATCGAACTGTAAGCTTTATAAAATCGTTTAAAGCATCGCCATTAGAATCATATGTCCTTTACCGATTTTTAACTTAGGTTTTTTAAGGAATATGCATGATACGTATACGATATCTAGATAGTACTCGAAGATACGAATGCGAGAAGGTATAACTTTCGCCGATTGGAGGTGAACAAGCAAAGTTATGGCTAATTCGGTAAAATCTCGGCCATAACTTTGCTTGTTCACCTCCAATCGGCGAAAGTTAGCCGATTGGAGGTGAACAAGCAAAGTTATGGCTAATTCGGTAAAATCTATCAAAACGCAAAATCACGTATAATCCCGAATGTCCTTTTCTCACCCTTTCGGTTAAGTTTTTAAGGATATTTTTGCCATTTTGTATCCGATTTTGCACCAAGATACCATTTAAGAATTGGGACTTCATTTGCTTTTAATCTTTATCAAAGATTTCATATTAATCGAACTGTAAGCTTTATAAAATCGTTTAAAGCATCGCCATTAGAATCATATGTCCTTTACCGCTTTTTAACTTAGGTTTTTTTAGAAATATGCTTAATACGTATACAATAACTAGATAGTACTCGAAGATACGAATGCGGGAAGGTATAACTTTCGCCGATTGGAGGTGAACAAGCAAAGTTATGGCTAATTCGGTAAAATCTAGTAAAACGCAAAATCACGTATAATCCCGAATGTCCTTTTCTCACCCTTTCGGTTAAGTTTTTAGGGATATTTTTGCCATTTTGTATCCGATTTTGCACCAAGATACCATTTAGGAATTGGGACTTCATTTGCTGTTAATCTTTATCAAAGATTTCTTATTAATCGAACTGTAAGCTTTATAAAATCGTTTAAAGCATCGCCATTAGAATCATATGTCCTTTACCGCTTTTTAACTTAGGTTTTTTTAGAAATATGCTTGATACGTATACAATAACTAGATAGTACTCGAAGATACGAATGCGGGAAGGTATAACTTTCGCCGATTGGAGGTGAACAAGCAAAGTTATGGCTAATTCGGTAAAATCTAGTAAAACGCAAAATCACGTATAATCCCGAATGTCGTTTTCTCACCCTTTCGGTTAAGTTTTTAGGGATATTTTTGCCATTTTGTATCCGATTTTGCACCAAGATACCATTTAGGAATTGGGACTTCATTTGCTGTTAATCTTTATCAAAGATTTCTTATTAATCGAACTGTAAGCTTTATAAAATCGTTTAAAGCATCGCCATTAGAATCATATGTCCTTTACCGCTTTTTAACTTAGGTTTTTTAGAAATATGCTTAATACGTATACAATAACTAGATAGTACTCGAAGATACGAATGCGGGAAGGTATAACTTTCGCCGATTGGAGGTGAACAAGCAAAGTTATGGCTAATTCGGTAAAATCTAGTAAAACGCAAAATCACGTATAATCCCGAATGTCCTTTTCTCACCCTTTCGGTTAAGTTTTTAGGGATATTTTTGCCATTTTGTATCCGATTTTGCACCAAGATACCATTTAAGAATTGGGACTTCATTTGCTGTTAATCTTTATCAAAGATTTCATATTAATCGAATTGTAACCTTTATAAAATCGTTTAAAGCATCGCCATTAGAATCATATGTCCTTTACCGCTTTTTAATTTAGGTTTTTTTAGAAATATGCTTGATACGTATACGATAACTAGATAGTACTCGAAGATACGAATACGGGAAGGTATAACTTTCGCCGATTGGAGGTGAACAAGCAAAGTTATGGCTAATTCGGTAAAATCTAGTAAAACGCAAAATCACGTATAATCCCGAATGTCCTTTTCTCACCCTTTCGGTTAAGTTTTTAAGGATATGTTTGCCATTTTGTATCCGATTTTGCACCAAGATACCATTTAAGAATTGGGACTTCATTTGCTTTTAATCTTTATCAAAGATTTCATATGAATCGAACTGTAAGCTTTATAAAATCGTTTAAAGCATCGTCATTAGAATCATATGTCCTTTACCGCTTTTTAACTTAGGTTTTTTAAGGAATATGCTTGATACGTATACGATAACTAGATAGTACTCGAAGATACGAATACGGGAAAGTATAACTTTCGCCGATTGGAGGTGAACAAGCAAAGTTATGGCTAATTCGGTAAAATCTAGTAAAACGCAAAATCACGTATAATCCCGAATGTCCTTTTCTCACCCTTTCGGTTAAGTTTTTAAGGATATTTTTGCCATTTTGTATCCGATTTTGCACCAAGATACCATTTAAGAATTGGGACTTCATTTGCTTTTAATCTTTATCAAAGATTTCATATTAATCGAACTGTAAGCTTTATAAAATCGTTTAAAGCATCGCCATTAGAATCATATGTCCTTTACCGCTGTTTAACTTAGGTTTTTTAAAAATATGCTTGATACGTATACGATAACTAGATAGTACTCGAAGATACGAATGCGGGAAGGTATAACTTTCGCCGATTGGAGGTGAACAAGCAAAGTTATGGATAATTCGGTAAAATCTAGTAAAACGCAAAATCACGTATAATCCCGAATATCCTTTTCTCACCCTTTCGCTTAAGTTTTTAAGGATATTTTCGCCATTTTGTATCCGATTTTGCACCAAGATACCATTTAAGAATTGGGACTTCATTTGCTGTTAATCTTTGTCAAAGATTCCATATTAATCGAACTGTAAGCTTTATAAAATCGTTTAAAGCATCGCCATTAGAATCATATGTCCTTTACCGCTTTTTAACTTAGGTTTTTTTAAAAATATGCTTGATACGTATACAATAACTAGATAGTACTCGAAGATACGAATGCGGCAAGGTATAACTTTCGCCGATTGGAGGTGAACAAGCAAAGTTATGGCTAATTCGGTAAAATCTAGTAAAACGCAAAATCACGTATAATCCCGAATGTCCTTTTCTCACCCTTTCGGTTAAGTTTTTAGGGATATTTTTGCCATTTTGTATCCGATTTTGCACCAAGATACCATTTAGGAATTGGGACTTCATTTGCTGTTAATCTTTATCAAAGATTTCTTATTAATCGAACTGTAAGCTTTATAAAATCGTTTAAAGCATCGCCATTAGAATCATATGTCCTTTACCGCTTTTTAACTTAGGTTTTTTTAGAAATATGCTTAATACGTATACAATAACTAGATAGTACTCGAAGATACGAATGCGGGAAGGTATAACTTTCGCCGATTGGAGGTGAACAAGCAAAGTTATGGCTAATTCGGTAAAATCTAGTAAAACGCAAAATCACGTATAATCCCGAATGTCGTTTTCTCACCCTTTCGGTTAAGTTTTTAGGGATATTTTTGCCATTTTGTATCCGATTTTGCACCAAGATACCATTTAGGAATTGGGACTTCATTTGCTGTTAATCTTTATCAAAGATTTCTTATTAATCGAACTGTAAGCTTTATAAAATCGTTTAAAGCATCGCCATTAGAATCATATGTCCTTTACCGCTTTTTAACTTAGGTTTTTTAGAAATATGCTTAATACGTATACAATAACTAGATAGTACTCGAAGATACGAATGCGGGAAGGTATAACTTTCGCCGATTGGAGGTGAACAAGCAAAGTTATGGCTAATTCGGTAAAATCTAGTAAAACGCAAAATCACGTATAATCCCGAATGTCCTTTTCTCACCCTTTCGGTTAAGTTTTTAGGGATATTTTTGCCATTTTGTATCCGATTTTGCACCAAGATACCATTTAAGAATTGGGACTTCATTTGCTGTTAATCTTTATCAAAGATTTCATATTAATCGAATTGTAACCTTTATAAAATCGTTTAAAGCATCGCCATTAGAATCATATGTCCTTTACCGCTTTTTAATTTAGGTTTTTTTAGAAATATGCTTGATACGTATACGATAACTAGATAGTACTCGAAGATACGAATACGGGAAGGTATAACTTTCGCCGATTGGAGGTGAACAAGCAAAGTTATGGCTAATTCGGTAAAATCTAGTAAAACGCAAAATCACGTATAATCCCGAATGTCCTTTTCTCACCCTTTCGGTTAAGTTTTTAAGGATATGTTTGCCATTTTGTATCCGATTTTGCACCAAGATACCATTTAAGAATTGGGACTTCATTTGCTTTTAATCTTTATCAAAGATTTCATATGAATCGAACTGTAAGCTTTATAAAATCGTTTAAAGCATCGTCATTAGAATCATATGTCCTTTACCGCTTTTTAACTTAGGTTTTTTAAGGAATATGCTTGATACGTATACGATAACTAGATAGTACTCGAAGATACGAATACGGGAAAGTATAACTTTCGCCGATTGGAGGTGAACAAGCAAAGTTATGGCTAATTCGGTAAAATCTAGTAAAACGCAAAATCACGTATAATCCCGAATGTCCTTTTCTCACCCTTTCGGTTAAGTTTTTAAGGATATTTTTGCCATTTTGTATCCGATTTTGCACCAAGATACCATTTAAGAATTGGGACTTCATTTGCTTTTAATCTTTATCAAAGATTTCATATTAATCGAACTGTAAGCTTTATAAAATCGTTTAAAGCATCGCCATTAGAATCATATGTCCTTTACCGCTGTTTAACTTAGGTTTTTTAAAAAATATGCTTGATACGTATACGATAACTAGATAGTACTCGAAGATACGAATGCGGGAAGGTATAACTTTCGCCGATTGGAGGTGAACAAGCAAAGTTATGGATAATTCGGTAAAATCTAGTAAAACGCAAAATCACGTATAATCCCGAATATCCTTTTCTCACCCTTTCGCTTAAGTTTTTAAGGATATTTTCGCCATTTTGTATCCGATTTTGCACCAAGATACCATTTAAGAATTGGGACTTCATTTGCTGTTAATCTTTGTCAAAGATTCCATATTAATCGAACTGTAAGCTTTATAAAATCGTTTAAAGCATCGCCATTAGAATCATATGTCCTTTACCGCTTTTTAACTTAGGTTTTTTTAAAAATATGCTTGATACGTATACAATAACTAGATAGTACTCGAAGATACGAATGCGGCAAGGTATAACTTTCGCCGATTGGAGGTGAACAAGCAAAGTTATGGCTAATTCGCTAAAATCTAGTAAAACGCAAAATCACGTATAATCCCGAATGTCCTTTTCTCACCCTTTTGGTTAAGTTTTTAAGGATATTTTTGCCATTTTGTATCCGATTTTGCACCAAGATACCATTTAAAATTTGGGACTTCATTTGCTGTTACTTTTCATCAAAGATTTCTTATGAATCGAACTCTAAGCTTTATAAAGTCGTTTCAAACATCGCCTATAGAATCCTATGTCTTTTTCCGCCTTCAAAGTTAGGTTTTTTAAGGAATATGCTTGATACATATACGATAACTAGATACTAATCGAAGATACGAATGCGGGAAGGTATAACTTTCGCTGATTGCTGGTGAACAAACCAAGTAATGGTCCTATTAATGAATAAATTGAATTTTTTTTGATTTGTCAAATACGGAATGGTCATTTTAGTCAAAACTTGACTTTTTTACTATTAAATAGCTTATATTTTATTCGATTTCAAACCGATTTGAAAACAAAATACCATTCATGAATCAGGCTTTCAGTCTGTTTCGATCTGCCTCAAAGAATTCCAAAAATTAAACAAAAAAAAATTTATCCGATTTTTCAAAATTTGGAAAGGGGTACCATCATCATTTTTTTCAAAAATCGACCAAATTTTTTTTGATCGATATTTTATATCTTTGGATGCAGTTAAAGAAAGATTGAAGACCTGATTCGAAAATAGCATTTCGTTTCAAAATCGGTTGCGATTTAGCTCAGATATTCCAATAAAACTGTTCCAAAAAGTGAAAATTTTACATTTTCACCGTATAGAAAATGGACATATGTGAAAAACTCATTTTATAATCCTCTTGCTTAAGTTTTTAAGGATATTTTTGCCATTTTGTATCCGATTTTGCACCAAGATACCATTTACGAATCGGGACTTCATTTGCTGTCTATCATAATCAAAGATTTCTTATTAATCGAACTGTAAACATCTTAAAAGTGTTTCAAACATCGCCTATAGTCTATATGGGCCTTTTCTCTCCACCTAACTTAGGTTTTTCAAGGAATATGCTTGATACATATACGAAACTAGATACTACTCGAAGATACAAATGCGGGAACGTATAACTTTCGCCGATTGGAGGTAAACAAGCTAAGTTATGGCTAATTCGGTAAAATCTATCAAAACGCAAAATCACGTATAATCTCGAATGCCTTTTTCTCATCCTTTCGCTTAGGTTTTTAGGGATATTTTTGCCATTTTGTATCCGATTTTGCACCAAGATACCATTTAAGAATTGGGACTTAATTTGCAGTTAATCTTTATCAAAGATTTCTTATTACTCGAACTGTAAGCTTTATAAAATCGTTTAAAGCATCGCCATTAGAATCATATGTCCTTTACCGCCTTTTAACTTAGGTTTTTTAAGGAATATGCTTGATACGTATACGATATCTAGATAGTACTCGAAGATACAAATGCGGGAAGGTATAACTTTCGCCGATTGGAGGTAAACAAGCAAAGTTATGGCTAATTCGGTAAAATCTATCAAAACGCAAAATCACGTATAATCCCGAATATCCTTTTCTCACCGTTTCGCTTTAGTTTTTAAGCATATTTTTGCCATTTTGTATCCGATTTTGCACCAAGATACCATTTGAGAATTGGGACTTCATTTGCTGTTAATCTTTATCAAAGATTTCTTATTAATCGAACTGTAAGCTTTATAAAATCGTTTAAAGCATCGCCATTAGAATCATATGTCCTTTACCGCTTTTTAACTTAGGTTTTTTTAGAAATATGCCTGATACGTATACGATAACTAGATAGTACTCGAAGATACGAATGCGGGAAGGTATAACTTTCGCCGATTGGAGGTGAACATGCAAAGTTATGGCTAATTCGGTAAAATCTAGTAAAACGCAAAATCACGTATAATCCCGAATATCCTTTTCTCACCCTTTCGCTTAAGTTTTTAAGGATATTTTTGCCATTTTGTATCCGATTTTGCACCAAGATACCATTTAAGAATTGGGACTTAATTTGCAGTTAATCTTTATCAAAGATTTCTTTTTACTCGAACTGTAAGCTTTATAAAATCGTTTAAAGCATCGCCATTAGAATCATATGTCCTTTACCGCCTTTTAACTTAGGTTTTTTTAAGGAATATGCTTGATACGTATACGATATCTAGATAGTACTCGAAGATACAAATGCGGGAAGGTATAACTTTCGCCGATTGGAGGTAAACAAGCAAAGTTATGGCTAATTCGGTAAAATCTATCAAAACGCAAAATCACGTGTAAACCCGAATATCCTTTTCTCACCCTTTCGCTTAAGTTTTTAAGGATATCTTTGCCATTTTGTATCCGATTTTGCACCAAGATACCATTTAAGAATTGGGACTTCATTTGCTGTTAATCTTTATCAAAGATTTCTTATTAATCGAACTGTAAGCTTTATAAAATCGTTTAAAGCATCGCCATTAGAATCATATGTCCTTTACCGCTTTTTAACTTAAGTTTTTTTAGAAATATGCTTGATACGTATACGATAACTAGATAGTACTCGAAGATACGAAGGCGGAAAGGTATAACTTTCGCCGATTGGAGGTGAACAAGCAAAGTTATGGCTAATTCGGTAAAATCTAGTAAAACGCAAAATCACGTATAATCCCGAATGTCGTTTTCTCACCCTTTCGGTTAAGTTTTTAGGGATATTTTTGCCATTTTGTATCCGATTTTGCACCAAGATACCATTTAAGAATTGGGACTTCATTTGCTGTTAATCTTTATCAAAGATTTCATATTAATCGAACTGTAAGCTTTATAAAATCGTTTAAAGCATCGCCATTAGAATCATATGTCCTTTACCGCTTTTTAACTTAGGTTTTTTAAGGAATATGCTTGATACGTATACGATAACTAGATAGTACTCGAAGATACGAATACGGGAAGGTATAACTTTCGCCGATTGGAGGTGAACAAGCAAAGTTATGGCTAATTCGGTAAAATCTAGTAAAACGCAAAATCACGTATAATCCCGAATGTCCTTTTCTCACCCTTTCGGTTAAGTTTTTAAGGATATTTTTGCCATTTTGTATCCGATTTTGCACCAAGATACCATTTACGAATCGGGACTTCATTTGCTGTCTATCATAATCAAAGATTTCTTATTAATCGAACTGTAAACATCTTAAAAGTGTTTCAAACATCGCCTATAGTCTATATGGGCCTTTTCTCTCCACCTAACTTAGGTTTTTTTAAAAATATGCTTGATACGTATACAATAACTAGATAGTACTCGAAGATACGAATGCGGGAAGGTATAACTTTCGCCGATTGGAGGTGAACAAGCAAAGTTATGGATAATTCGGTAAAATCTAGTAAAACGCAAAATCACGTATAATCCCGAATATCCTTTTCTCACCCTTTCGCTTAAGTTTTTAAGGATATTTTCGCCATTTTGTATCCGATTTTGCACCAAGATACCATTTAAGAATTGGGACTTCATTTGCTGTTAATCTTTGTCAAAGATTCCATATTAATCGAACTGTAAGCTTTATAAAATCGTTTAAAGCATCGCCATTAGAATCATATGTCCTTTACCGCTTTTTAACTTAGGTTTTTTTAAAAATATGCTTGATACGTATACAATAACTAGATAGTACTCGAAGATACGAATGCGGCAAGGTATAACTTTCGCCGATTGGAGGTGAACAAGCAAAGTTATGGCTAATTCGGTAAAATCTAGTAAAACGCAAAATCACGTATAATCCCGAATGTCCTTTTCTCACCCTTTTGGTTAAGTTTTTAAGGATATTTTTGCCATTTTGTATCCGATTTTGCACCAAGATACCATTTAAAATTTGGGACTTCATTTGCTGTTACTTTTCATCAAAGATTTCTTATGAATCGAACTCTAAGCTTTATAAAGTCGTTTCAAACATCGCCTATAGAATCCTATGTCTTTTTCCGCCTTCAAAGTTAGGTTTTTTAAGGAATATGCTTGATACATATACGATAACTAGATACTAATCGAAGATACGAATGCGGGAAGGTATAACTTTCGCTGATTGCTGGTGAACAAACCAAGTAATGGTCCTATTAATGAATAAATTGAATTTTTTTTGATTTGTCAAATACGGAATGGTCATTTTAGTCAAAACTTGACTTTTTTACTATGAAATGCTACTAAATAGCTTATATTTTATTCGATTTCAAACCGATTTGAAAACAAAATACCATTCATGAATCAGGCTTTCAGTCTGTTTCGATCTGCCTCAAAGAATTCCAAAAATTAAACAAAAAAAAATTTATCCGATTTTTCAAAATTTGGAAAGGGGTACCATCATCATTTTTTTCAAAAATCGACCAAATTTTTTTTGATCGATATTTTATATCTTTGGATGCAGTTAAAGAAAGATTGAAGACCTGATTCGAAAATAGCATTTCGTTTCAAAATCGGTTGCGATTTAGCTCAGATATTCCAATAAAACTGTTCCAAAAAGTGAAAATTTTACATTTTCACCGTATAGAAAATGGACATATGTGAAAAACTCATTTTATAATCCTCTTGCTTAAGTTTTTAAGGATATTTTTGCCATTTTGTATCCGATTTTGCACCAAGATACCATTTACGAATCGGGACTTCATTTGCTGTCTATCATAATCAAAGATTTCTTATTAATCGAACTGTAAACATCTTAAAAGTGTTTCAAACATCGCCTATAGTCTATATGGGCCTTTTCTCTCCACCTAACTTAGGTTTTTCAAGGAATATGCTTGATACATATACGAAACTAGATACTACTCGAAGATACAAATGCGGGAACGTATAACTTTCGCCGATTGGAGGTAAACAAGCTAAGTTATGGCTAATTCGGTAAAATCTATCAAAACGCAAAATCACGTATAATCTCGAATGCCTTTTTCTCATCCTTTCGCTTAGGTTTTTAGGGATATTTTTGCCATTTTGTATCCGATTTTGCACCAAGATACCATTTAAGAATTGGGACTTAATTTGCAGTTAATCTTTATCAAAGATTTCTTATTACTCGAACTGTAAGCTTTATAAAATCGTTTAAAGCATCGCCATTAGAATCATATGTCCTTTACCGCCTTTTAACTTAGGTTTTTTAAGGAATATGCTTGATACGTATACGATATCTAGATAGTACTCGAAGATACAAATGCGGGAAGGTATAACTTTCGCCGATTGGAGGTAAACAAGCAAAGTTATGGCTAATTCGGTAAAATCTATCAAAACGCAAAATCACGTATAATCCCGAATATCCTTTTCTCACCGTTTCGCTTTAGTTTTTAAGCATATTTTTGCCATTTTGTATCCGATTTTGCACCAAGATACCATTTAAGAATTGGGACTTCATTTGCTGTTAATCTTTATCAAAGATTTCTTATTAATCGAACTGTAAGCTTTATAAAATCGTTTAAAGCATCGCCATTAGAATCATATGTCCTTTACCGCTTTTTAACTTAGGTTTTTTAGAAATATGCCTGATACGTATACGATAACTAGATAGTACTCGAAGATACGAATGCGGGAAGGTATAACTTTCGCCGATTGGAGGTGAACATGCAAAGTTATGGCTAATTCGGTAAAATCTAGTAAAACGCAAAATCACGTATAATCCCGAATATCCTTTTCTCACCCTTTCGCTTAAGTTTTTAAGGATATTTTTGCCATTTTGTATCCGATTTTGCACCAAGATACCATTTAAGAATTGGGACTTAATTTGCAGTTAATCTTTATCAAAGATTTCTTATTACTCGAACTGTAAGCTTTATAAAATCGTTTAAAGCATCGCCATTAGAATCATATGTCCTTTACCGCCTTTTAACTTAGGTTTTTTAAGGAATATGCTTGATACGTATACGATATCTAGATAGTACTCGAAGATACAAATGCGGGAAGGTATAACTTTCGCCGATTGGAGGTAAACAAGCAAAGTTATGGCTAATTCGGTAAAATCTATCAAAACGCAAAATCACGTGTAAACCCGAATATCCTTTTCTCACCCTTTCGCTTAAGTTTTTAAGGATATCTTTGCCATTTTGTATCCGATTTTGCACCAAGATACCATTTAAGAATTGGGACTTCATTTGCTGTTAATCTTTATCAAAGATTTCTTATTAATCGAACTGTAAGCTTTATAAAATCGTTTAAAGCATCGCCATTAGAATCATATGTCCTTTACCGCTTTTTAACTTAAGTTTTTTTAGAAATATGCTTGATACGTATACGATAACTAGATAGTACTCGAAGATACGAAGGCGGAAAGGTATAACTTTCGCCGATTGGAGGTGAACAAGCAAAGTTATGGCTAATTCGGTAAAATCTAGTAAAACGCAAAATCACGTATAATCCCGAATGTCGTTTTCTCACCCTTTCGGTTAAGTTTTTAGGGATATTTTTGCCATTTTGTATCCGATTTTGCACCAAGATACCATTTAAGAATTAGGACTTCATTTGCTGTTAATCTTTATCAAAGATTTCATATTAATCGAACTGTAAGCTTTATAAAATCGTTTAAAGCATCGCCATTAGAATCATATGTCCTTTACCGCTTTTTAACTTAGGTTTTTTAAGGAATATGCTTGATACGTATACGATAACTAGATAGTACTCGAAGATACGAATACGGGAAGGTATAACTTTCGCCGATTGGAGGTGAACAAGCAAAGTTATGGCTAATTCGGTAAAATCTAGTAAAACGCAAAATCACGTATAATCCCGAATGTCCTTTTCTCACCCTTTCGGTTAAGTTTTTAAGGATATTTTTGCCATTTTGTATCCGATTTTGCACCAAGATACCATTTACGAATCGGGACTTCATTTGCTGTCTATCATAATCAAAGATTTCTTATTAATCGAACTGTAAACATCTTAAAAGTGTTTCAAACATCGCCTATAGTCTATATGGGCCTTTTCTCTCCACCTAACTTAGGTTTTTTTTAGGAATATGCTTGATACGTATACGATAACTAGATAGTACTCGAAGATACGAATACGGAAAAGTATTACTTTCGCCGATTGGAGGTGAACAAGCAAAGTTATGGCTAATTCGGTAAAATCTAGTAAAACGCAAAATCACGTATAATCCCGAATGTCCTTTTCTCACCCTTTCGGTTAAGTTTTTAGGGATATTTTTGCCATTTTGTATCCGATTTTGCACCAAGATACCATTTAAAATTTGGGACTTCATTTGCTGTTACTTTTCATCAAAGATTTCTTATGAATCGAACTCTAAGCTTTATAAAGTCGTTTCAAACATCGCCTATAGAATCCTATGTCCTTTTCCGCCTTCAAACTTAGGTTTTTTAAGAAATATGCTTGATACATATACGATAACTAGATACTACTCGAAGATACGAATGCGGGAAGGTATAACTTTCTCTGATTGCTGGTGAACAAACCAAGTAATGGTCCTATTAATGAATAAATTGAATTTTTTTTGATTTGTCAAATACGGAATGGTCATTTTAGTCAAAACTTGACTTTTTTACTATTAAATAGCTTATATTTTATTCGATTTCAAACCGATTTGAAAACAAAATACCATTCATGAATCAGGCTTTCAGTCTGTTTCGATCTGCATCAAAGAATTCCAAAAATTAAACAAAAAAAATTTATCCGATTTTTCAAAATTTGGAAAGGGGTACCATCATCATTTTTTTCAAAAATCGACCAAATTTTTTTTGATCGATATTTTATATCTTTGGATGCAGTTAAAGAAAGATTGAAGACCTGATTCGAAAATAGCATTTCGTTTCAAAATCGGTTGCGATTTAGCTCAGATATTCCAATAAAACTGTTCCAAAAAGTGAAAATTTTACATTTTCACCGTATAGAAAATGGACATATGTGAAAAACTCATTTTACAATCCTCTTGCTTAAGTTTTTAAGGATATTTTTGCCATTTTGTATCCGATTTTGCACCAAGATACCATTTACGAATCGGGACTTCATTTGCTGTCTATCATAATCAAAGATTTCTTATTAATCGAACTGTAAACATCTTAAAAGTGTTTCAAGCATCGCCTATAGTCTATATGGGCCTTTTCTCTCCAACTAACTTAGGTTTTTCAAAGAATATGCTTGATACATATACGAAACTAGATACTACTCGAAGATACGAATGCGGGAAGGTATAACTTTCGCCGATTGGAGGTGAACAAGCAAAGTTATGGCTAATTCGGTAAAATCTATCAAAAAGCAAAATCACGTATAATCCCGAATGTCCTTTTCTCACCCTTTCGCTTAAGTTTTTAAGGATATTTTTGCCATTTTGTATCCGATTTTGCACCAAGATACCATTTAAGAATTGGGACTTCATTTGCTGTTAATCTTTATCAAAGATTTCTTATTACTCGAACTGTAAGCTTTATAAAATCGTTTAAAGCATCGCCATTAGAATCATATGTCCTTTACCGCTTTTTAACTTAGGTTTTTTTAAGAATATGCTTGATACGTATACGATATCTAGATAGTACTCGAAGATACAAATGCGGAAAGGTATAACTTTCGCCGATTGGAGGTAAACAAGCAAAGTTATGGCTAATTCGGTAAAATCTAGTAAAACGCAAAATCACGTATAATCCCGAATATCCTTTTCTCACCCTTTCGCTTAAGTTTTTAAGGATATTTTTGCCATTTTGTATCCGATTTTGCACCAAGATACCATTTAAGAATTGGGACTTCATTTGCTGTTAATCTTTATCAAATATTTCATATTAATCGAACTGTAAGCTTTATAAAATCGTTCAAAACATCGCCATTAGAATCATATGTCCTTTACCGCTTTTTAACTTAGGTTTTTTAAGGAATATGCTTGATACGTATACGATAACTAGATAGTACTCGAAGATACGAATGCGGGAAGGTATAACTTTCGCCGATTGGAGGTGAACAAGCAAAGTTATGGATAATTCGGTAAAATCTAGTAAAACGCAAAATCACGTATAATCCCGAATGTCCTTTTCTCACCCTTTCGGTTAAGTTTTTAAGGATATTTTTGCCATTTTGTATCCGATTTTGCACCAAGATACCATTTAAAATTTGGGACTTCATTTGCTGTTACTTTTCATCAAAGATTTCTTATGAATCGAACTCTAAGCTTTATAAAGTCGTTTCAAACATCGCCTATAGAATCCTATGTCCTTTTCCGCCTTCAAACTTAGGTTTTTTAAGGAATATGCTTGATACATATACGATAACTAGATACTACTCGAAGATACGAATGCGGGAAGGTATAACTTTCGCTGATTGCTGGTGAACAAACCAAGTAATGGTCCTATTAATGAATAAATTGAATTTTTTTTGATTTGTCAAATACGGAATGGTCATTTTAGTCAAAACTTGACTTTTTTACTATTAAATAGCTTATATTTTATTCGATTTCAAACCGATTTGAAAACAAAATACCATTCATGAATCAGGCTTTCAGTCTGTTTCGATCTGCATCAAAGAATTCCAAAAATTAAACAAAAAAAATTTATCCGATTTTTCAAAATTTGGAAAGGGGTACCATCATCATTTTTTTCAAAAATCGACCAAATTTTTTTTGATCGATATTTTATATCTTTGGATGCAGTTAAAGAAAGATTGAAGACCTGATTCGAAAATAGCATTTCGTTTCAAAATCGGTTGCGATTTAGCTCAGATATTCCAATAAAACTGTTCCAAAAAGTGAAAATTTTACATTTTCACCGTATAGAAAATGGACATATGTGAAAAACTCATTTTATAATCCTCTTGCTTAAGTTTTTAAGGATATTTTTGCCATTTTGTATCCGATTTTGCACCAAGATACCATTTAAGAATTGGGACTTCATTTGCTGTTAATCTTTATCAAAGATTTCTTATTAATCGAACTGTAAGCTTTATAAAATCGTTTAAAGCATCGCCATTAGAATCATATGTCCTTTACCGCTTTTTAACTTAGGTTTTTTTAGAAATATGCTTGATACGTATACGATAACTAGATAGTACTCGAAGATACGAATACGGGAAGGTATAACTTTCGCCGATTGGAGGTGAACAAGCAAAGTTATGGCTAATTCGGTAAAATCTAGTAAAACGCAAAATCACGTATAATCCCGAATGTCCTTTTCTCACCCTTTCGGTTAAGTTTTTAAGGATATGTTTGCCATTTTGTATCCGATTTTGCACCAAGATACCATTTAAAATTTGGGACTTCATTTGCTGTTACTTTTCATCAAAGATTTCTTATGAATCGAACTCTAAGCTTTATAAAGTCGTTTCAAACATCGCCTATAGAATCCTATGTCCTTTTCCGCCTTCAAACTTAGGTTTTTTAAGGAATATGCTTGATACATATACGATAACTAGATACTACTCGAAGATACGAATGCGGGAAGGTATAACTTTCGCTGATTGCTGGTGAACAAACCAAGTAATGGTCCTATTAATGAATAAATTGAATTTTTTTTGATTTGTCAAATACGGAATGGTCATTTTAGTCAAAACTTGACTTTTTTACTATTAAATAGCTTATATTTTATTCGATTTCAAACCGATTTGAAAACAAAATACCATTCATGAATCAGGCTTTCAGTCTGTTTCGATCTGCATCAAAGAATTCCAAAAATTAAACAAAAAAAATTTATCCGATTTTTCAAAATTTGGAAAGGGGTACCATCATCATTTTTTTCAAAAATCGACCAAATTTTTTTGATCGATATTTTATATCTTTGGATGCAGTTAAAGAAAGATTGAAGACCTGATTCGAAAATAGCATTTCGTTTCAAAATCGGTTGCGATTTAGCTCAGATATTCCAATAAAACTGTTCCAAAAAGTGAAAATTTTACATTTTCACCGTATAGAAAATGGACATATGTGAAAAACTCATTTTATAATCCTCTTGCTTAAGTTTTTAAGGATATTTTTGCCATTTTGTATCCGATTTTGCACCAAGATACCATTTAAGAATTGGGACTTCATTTGCTGTTAATCTTTATCAAAGATTTCTTATTAATCGAACTGTAAGCTTTATAAAATCGTTTAAAGCATCGCCATTAGAATCATATGTCCTTTACCGCTTTTTAACTTAGGTTTTTTTAGAAATATGCTTGATACGTATACGATAACTAGATAGTACTCGAAGATACGAATACGGGAAGGTATAACTTTCGCCGATTGGAGGTGAACAAGCAAAGTTATGGCTAATTCGGTAAAATCTAGTAAAACGCAAAATCACGTATAATCCCGAATGTCCTTTTCTCACCCTTTCGGTTAAGTTTTTAAGGATATGTTTGCCATTTTGTATCCGATTTTGCACCAAGATACCATTTAAGAATTGGGACTTCATTTGCTTTTAATCTTTATCAAAGATTTCATATTAATCGAACTGTAAGCTTTATAAAATCGTTTAAAGCATCGTCATTAGAATCATATGTCCTTTACCGCTTTTTAACTTAGGTTTTTTAAGGAATATGCTTGATACGTATACGATAACTAGATAGTACTCGAAGATACGAATACGGGAAAGTATAACTTTCGCCGATTGGAGGTGAACAAGCAAAGTTATGGCTAATTCGGTAAAATCTAGTAAAACGCAAAATCACGTATAATCCCGAATGTCCTTTTCTCACCCTTTCGGTTAAGTTTTTAAGGATATTTTTGCCATTTTGTATCCGATTTTGCACCAAGATACCATTTAAGAATTGGGACTTCATTTGCTTTTAATCTTTATCAAAGATTTCATATTAATTGAACTGTAAGCTTTATAAAATCGTTTAAAGCATCGCCATTAGAATCATATGTCCTTTACCGCTTTTTAACTTAGGTTTTTTAAGGAATATGCTTGATACGTATACGATAACTAGATAGTACTCGAAGATACGAATGCGGAAAAGTATAACTTTCGCCGATTGGAGGTGAACAAGCAAAGTTATGGCTAATTCGGTAAAATCTAGTAAAACGCAAAATCACGTATAATCCCGAATGTCCTTTTCTCACCCTTTCGGTTAAGTTTTTAAGGATATTTTTGCCATTTTGTATCCGATTTTGCACCAAGATACCATTTAAGAATTGGGACTTCATTTGCTTTTAATCTTTATCAAAGATTTCATATTAATTGAACTGTAAGCTTTATAAAATCGTTTAAAGCATCGCCATTAGAATCATATGTCCTTTACCGCTTTTTAACTTAGGTTTTTTAAGGAATATGCTTGATACGTATACGATAACTAGATAGTACTCGAAGATACGAATGCGGAAAAGTATAACTTTCGCCGATTGGAGGTGAACAAGCAAAGTTATGGCTAATTCGGTAAAATCTATCAAAACGCAAAATCACGTATAATCCCGAATGCCTTTTTCTCACCCTTTCGGTTAAGTTTTTAAGGATATTTTTGCCATTTTGTATCCGATTTTGCACCAAGATACCATTTAAAATTTGGGACTTCATTTTCTGTTACTTTTCATCAAAGATTTCTTATGAATCGAACTCTAAGCTTTATAAAGTCGTTTCAAACATCGCCTATAGAATCCTATGTCCTTTTCCGCCTTCAAACTTAGGTTTTTTAAGGAATATGCTTGATACATATACGATAACTAGATACTACTCGAAGATACGAATGCGGGAAGGTATAACTTTCGCCGATTGGAGGTGAACAAGCAAAGTAATGGCTTATTCGGTAAAATCTATCAAAACGCAAAATCACGTATAATCCCGAATGCCTTTTTCTCACCCTTTCGGTTAAGTTTTTAAGGATATTTTTGCCATTTTGTATCCGATTTTGCACCAAGATACCATTTAAAATTTGGGACTTCATTTTCTGTTACTTTTCATCAAAGATTTCTTATGAATCGAACTCTAAGCTTTATAAAGTCGTTTCAAACATCGCCTATAGAATCCTATGTCCTTTTCCGCCTTCAAACTTAGGTTTTTTAAGGAATATGCTTGATACATATACGATAACTAGATACTACTCGAAGATACAAATGCGGGAACGTATAACTTTCGCCGATTGGAGGTGAACAAGCAAAGTAATGGCTTATTCGGTAAAATCTATCAAAACGCAAAATCACGTATAAGCCCAAGTGTTCTTCTCTCACCCTTTCGCTTATGTTTTTAAGGATATTTTTTCCATTTTGTATCCGATTTTGCACCAAGATACCATTTAAGAATTGGGACTTCATTTTCTGTTAATCTTTATCAGAGATTTTTTATTAATCGAACAAACATCGCCTATAGAATCATATGACCTTTTCCGCCACCTAACTTAGGTTTTTTAAGGAAGATGCTTAATACATATACTATAACTAAATAGATCTCGAAGAAACGAATGCGGAAAGGTATAACTTTCGCCGATTGAAGGCGAACAAGCAAAGTTATGGCTAATTCGGTAAAATCTATCAAAAAGCAAAGTCACGTATAATCCCGAATGTCCTTTTCTTACCCATTCGCTTAAGTTTTTAAGGATATTTTTGCCATTTTGTATCCGATTTTGCACCAAGATACCATTTAAGAATTGGGACTTCATTTGCTTTTAATCTTTATCAAAGATTTCATATTAATCGAACTGTAAGCTTTATAAAATCGTTTAACACATCGCCATTAGAATCATATGTCCTTTACCGCTTTTTAACTTAGGTTTTTTTAAAAATATGCTTGATACGTATACTATAACTAGATAGTACTCGAAGATACGAATGCGGGAAGGTATAACTTTCGCCGATTGGAGGTGAACAAGCAAAGTTATGGCTAATTCGGTAAAATCTAGTAAAACGCAAAATCACGTATAATCCCGAATGTCCTTTTCTCACCCTTTCGGTTAAGTTTTTAGGGATATTTTTGCCATTTTGTATCCGATTTTGCACCAAGATACCATTTAAGAATTGGGACTTCATTTGCTGTTAATCTTTATCAAAGATTTCATATTAATCGAACTGTAAGCTTTATAAAATCGTTTAAAGCATCGCCATTAGAATCACATGTCCTTTACCGCTTTTTACCTTAGGTTTTTTAAGGAATATGCTTGATACGTATACGATAACTAGATAGTACTCGAAGATACAAATGCGGGAAGGTATAACTTTCGCCGATTGAAGGCGAACAAGCAAAGTTATGGCTAATTCGGTAAAATCTATCAAAAAGCAAAGTCACGTATAATCCCGAATGTCCTTTTCTTACCCATTCGCTTAAGTTTTTAAGGATATTTTTGCCATTTGCTGAAATCCTTGATCGCAGACCTGTGAATGCAAAACTTCAGGAATAGTTTTGTCATTATATAGTTTTATTTTAATATAGTTTAGTTAATATAGTTTTAAAACGATATATGTTTGTTTATATATAAATTTACATAACTAATATTAATATACAATAGTTATTTTATATTAGATATTACTTTACGTTAAATAAAAAAATGTGCAAACTACTGTCTCAAGAATGTTGGATTTACAATAAACATTGTTTTTAAAATTGAATTGGTGTTTTTAATTTCCAATAAAGGGGATGAAAAGGAAAGGGTTTTTTAGTGTGATAAACTATGGTGAAAATACTGGGAAAATTACTTATCTGATTGTCCGAAAAGTTAATATTTTGGCCAATACTATCACCCAATGCCACCAATACCAATACCAAAAAACCTATACAGGTTTTACCTTAGTAAATTTTAAGAATTTTCGCATAACTTTGCTAATACTTGGCGGATTTGTAAATGTTATATCTTCCCGATCTTAGATCTTCGAGTACTATCATTACCAATTAAAATCTGGCAAACTAAAATCTGACACAATTTTCGCAAATTTGGAAAGGGGTTACATCATGGTTTTTTGCAAAAATCGACAAAAATTTTGTTGTTCTACTTTTCGAGTCCTTTGGTGCAGATTGAGAGGGAATAAAGTCCTGATTTAGAAATGGTATTCCTTTTCCAAATCCAATGTAAAATGTATGAAATATTTACAAAAGAGTGTCTGAAACCATCAATTTTGGGACAACGCCGATTTTCGCAAATTTTGAAAGGGGTGATTTTTTGCGAAAATCGACAAAATTTTTTTTGTTCTACTTTTCTAATCTTTTGATGCAAATTGAGAGAAAATGAAGTCCTGACTTAGAAATGGTATTCATTTTCCAAATCCGATGTAAAATATACGAAATATTTACAAAAGAGTGTCTGAAAACCATTAATTTTGGGACAACGCCGATTTTCGAAAATTTTGAAAAATTTTGTTGTTCTACTTTTCCAATCTTTTGAAGCGAATTTGGTACTTTGACGTCGTAGATCGACTTTTTGCTGGTTTATGTTTGCCTGGTTGCTCAAATCTGTGCATAGGCGAAACTGACCAAACTTTGAGAACAAATGTAGCACACTTTTGGGCAACGTTAAAATATTAATGTAAAAAAGTGTTTAAAATCGATTTACGAAATTGGTTCTTAATAATTTATCCGATAAATTAAATAGGTAATATAGCAATGTTTATTTATTTTTATAAATTTATTAGAAACTATACATTTAGCCATGTAAAATCTTCCTAATGAAGAAAAAATTTCAGATATATAAATGAGTTTATGCCAGATTTTGTTTTCAAAGCATAATTACAATTTTTGGAAACGTTTTAAACGCGTACCATTATAATTTTTTGCAAATGTCAGACCTAAGAAGGACCCTTACTCCTGAAAATATAAAAAATAACAACCCACCTAATTAAAAACACAATATATCCTTTAAAAAACCTTTTATTTATTCTTTTTATTATTAATTTTACATTTATTTACAGGATTGTTATTTTTTACAGGATTGGAACAGGTCGCAGTGATTGGTGGTTGGTCCTTGCGTTCGAGATGCCGTCCCTTTTGTTGGAGTTACCTTTCCAGTGATAGCCTGTCACAGAAACAGGGATTCCAAGGGTCAGCAGTTGTAAGAGTCATCCAGCAGCTTGAAGGGTTCCTAAGCTGATGCATGAAACCGGAAGCCGGTGGCATGAAACACAATGAAGCAACAATCCTTGTGGCGGAGCTGAAATCCTTGATCGCAGACCTGTGAACGCAAAACTTCAGGATTAGTTTTGTCATTATATAGTTTTATTTTAATATAGTTTAGTTAATATAGTTTTAAAACGATATATGTTTGTTTATATATAAATTTACATAACTAATATTAATATACAATAATTACTTTATATTAGATATTACTTTACGTTAAATAAAAAAATGTGCAAAATACTGTCTCAAGAATGTTGGATTTACAATAAACATTGTTTTTAAAATTGAATTGGTGTTTTTAATTTCCAATAAAGGGGATGAAAGGGAAAGGGTTTTTTAGTGTGATAAACTATGGTGAAAATACTGGGAAAATTACTTATCTGATTGTCCGAAAAGTTAATATTTTGGCCAATACTATCACCCAATGCCACCAATACCAATACCAAAAAACCTATACAGGTTTTATCTTAGTAAATTTTAAGAATTTTCGCATAACTTTGCTAATACTTGGCGGATTTGTAAATGTTATATCTTCCCGATCTTAGATCTTCGAGTACTATCATTACCAATTAAAATCTGGCAAACTAAAATCTGACCCAATTTTCGCAAATTTGGAAAGGGGTTACATCATGATTTTTTGCAAAAATCGACAAAAATTTTGTTGTTCTACTTTTCGGTCTTTTGGTGCAGATTGGGAGGGAATAAAGTCCTGATTTAGAAATGGTATTCTATTGCCAAATCCAATGAAAAATGTATGAAATATTTGCAAAAGAGTGTCTCAAAACCATCAATATGGGACAGTGCCGATTTTCAAAAATTTGGAAAGGGTTACATCATGATTTGATGCAAAAATCGACAAAAATTTTGTTGTTTTACTTTTCTAATCTTTTGATTCAAATTGAGAGGGAATGAAGTCCTGATTTAGAAATGGTATTCATTTTCCAAATCCGATGTAAAATGTACGAAATATTTACAAAAGAGTGTCTGAAAACCATCAATTTGCGAAAAGGCCGATTTTCGAAAATTTTGAAAGGGTTTTTTCAAAAAATCAGTGAAAAATCGATTGGTCTACTTTTTAAATCTTTTGATGCAGACTAGTAGGGAATAAAGTCCTGATTTAGAAATGGTATTGCTTTTCCAAATCCGATGAAAAATGTATGAAATATTTGCAAAAGAGTGTCTCAAAACCATCTATTTGGAACAACGCCGATTTTCGAAAATTTTGAAAGGGGTAACATCATGATTTTTTTCAAAAATCGACAAACATTTTTTTGTTCTACTTTTTCAATCTTCTGATGAAGATTAGTAGGGAATGAAGTCCTGATTTAGAAATGGTTTTCCTTTTCCAAATCCGATGAAAAATGTATGAAATATTTGCAAAAGAATGTCTGAAAACCATCAATTTGGGACAACCCAATTTTCGAAAATTTTGATTTTTTTTTTCAAAAAATCGACTAAAAAATCGATTGTTCTACTTTTTTAATCTTTTGATTTAATTGAGATGGGATGAAGCCTGAATATAGGAATGGTATTCCGTTTCCAAATCCGATGAAATTGATTATTGACAGGAAAGTCTATAATTATTTATATATTTTTTTATAAATTATTATAATAACTATAACATATCGACTTGAAAGTGAAGATGTATTCCTATATACCAAAATGTCCAAAATCTCGGCAACTTGAAAAACTCTACTCAGATTCTCTGATTTGTTTGCATTAACCCTGGGGAGTGTCAATCTGAAGTAACCGAAATGGGAAGTTAAAACCATGCCAAGATCCACTCCCATCGAGGCAACACGACAACAAAAGCCTGTCATGGCCGGATTCACTTGGGAATTTGCCGAGAAACAGTCGACAGTCCTTGACCCGGGTTGGCTTCGATTATGCCATTTAGCAGTGCAAATAAATACAATTGCCGTTTCGCTCGTTCTGTGTCTCAATTTCAATCGGGCAGATAAATGAGGGGGTGTGGGTGGCTGCTGGGCTAGCTGGGCTTAGAGGGAATTCTGGGAGACCTCGCCGAAGTAGGTACAACTAAGATAAACAATGGCAGAAAACGGAAGGAAGTAACTTGGCAAGCAAGCAAGCAGCAAGCAGCAAGCAGCTAGCAGAAAGCAGGCAAGCAAGAAGAACTCACGACGTGCTTTGTTATTTTTAACAGCAATTTCCAAGAAAAACAAAATGCTGTAGCCTTGCCGAGCGAAAAGGAGCTATTGCCCCCGCTGTCTCCAGCCTGCTGCTATGTTGCTCCTCGGGATGTTGTTGCAGCTGAGCAAAAATATATTTGCCGCCATATTTTGAGACAATATCCACGCGCTTGGGAAGCAGCTTACACGAAGGAAGCAACACTCATGTGAAGCATACACACGTGAGTGTATGTGCGTGTATGAGATACAAAAGCTACGCATTGTGCTTCCGCTTCCGCTTTGTTGAATTCCACTTGTTTACTCGATTTAAGGAAATATTACCGGCACAAACAAACAAAGTGCAGCGGCAACAGCAATGCCACAGGTCTGAGTTTAGCAGACAAAGCGGATATAGATCCCCTCGTCCTCGCCTCGTCCCGCGGGTCAGATACCTCCTATTCTTCAGGCACCGCACATACATGAATGCATGTGTGGTGGGTGTGTGTGCCCAATAGACAAGTCATAAGTTTTTACGGTTCGTTGCAGACAAGTAGTAAGAAATTTTTATGCTCCAAACTTGCTATAATAACTCGAACACAAAAAGAACAAACGAAAATTGGACCAAAATAAGGGAAACCCCGAAGCCGAGAGATAAATGCTCTATAGTCCCTATAGTCCCTATAGAGCATTTATCTAAAACAAATTGAATCAAGTGTTAAAGTGAATAAATAATTTAAGAATATAGTTGTGGGAAATAAAATATATTCATAAAAATATGCACATTAAACTGTATGGAAAAAAATGTTATGTTTTTTAGGTAAATGGTAAAAAAGCATAGTGTTTTTTTATTTATAATTAAATTGTTTACTTTCCCATGTAAAAATGCGATTGGGTAGTACACTTTGCCAGAATCGTAGGCATTAATTTAAAAACACATGTTTCAGGATCTATTTGTCTAAGGGTCCTCAAGAAAGGGGAAACCTCAATTGCAGAAACTTCAACTTGAAATCGCCATAGATATAACAAGGATGAAAGATGTGAGGGTGGATGGGCGGACACGTGCTTATGCATATGGAAAAATATATGGAGGCAGGGGAGATTGTAGCAGGTGCCTCATAAGTTGCAGCTGAGCAGATATTTTGTACTCGAGTGGCGCTGCAAAAGGTGGGCATCCCGGGCATCCTGGAGAAGCTGCCAACAGACTGAGGCAAATTAAGTGGCAAATAAACAGAAACTTACTTCCTTTATTCCTTTTCCTTTTGCGTTTCTCTTATGATCGTGCTTATTTTTCCGCTTGTACAGTCCTTTGAGGCGGCATAAAAAATGCATAACGAGGTTTAAAGTGGTTCGGCATTTTAAAAAATTTAAACGGTTACCCCTGCTATCGTGTAGCATTTTCCGGTTTGACTCACTCTGCACATAAACATAAAAAATTCGCTTTATTGTCAATTTTAATACGTTTTTGCATTTTATGCGATTTGCTCGAGAGAAGTTTGGGGTCTGCTTGGTATATAATCCTTTTTCCTTTTGTCATAAAAACAAAAAAAAAAATAAATGTAAAGAAGGGGAAGTGAGGAAGTGGAAGTGGAAGACTTTATGAGCTTTGGCTTTTTGCCCTTTTGACATGACATTCAACAGATTTACGTGCGCTCGTGCCTAATTTAAGGATAAAGTAGCGTATCAGGATGCGCAGGATGTCAGATTCAGAGATTTTTGTTCTTAACCTTTCTGGCATTTAATCGAATTTTATGCATAAAATAGCAATTCCTCACCGCGTTCTGCTCCGCACTCTGCTTCATTGCTCTGATCCACTCAACTCAACGGATCTCATCTCATTTCATCCTTCCGCCCAGTGGCAGCCACTTAAAAGGATTAAAAACTTTTCAATATAATAATGTCATTTTAAATTGACAGTGAAATCAACTGACGAAGCTGTAACACTGAAATGTTTGTTCGCACAGTTTACGACACCAGCCCGACCCATTGTCCTTAAAAAGGATTTCATTCAATCGTTCTGTGTCATATATGGGAACCCGTCTAAGCCGCTTACGCATTACGAAAACTTAACTTTTGAGCCATTTAAATCACTGTTTCGGGCCAAACACACTGCGGGGGGTGGCAGACGGCCCTTTGACTGGGTTTTGGCATCAATTACAGCGACAAGCGGAGGCAGTTGGCCTAATAATGCAGAAAATGCCAAACAAAGTGTTTAACGTTGTCAATTTAACAACCTCGAGCGCTTTTTTATGGCCCTTTCTCCATCTCCATCTCATACCCCTGCTGCTGCTGGTTAGTATCCGTATCTCGGGATCCGCCTTTCGCCCACAGCCGCCTGGTATCTGCCGCTTTTTCAACTGCTAACCAAAACAAAATAACAACAAAAGCCAGCAACAATCAGGGGCAGGGGGAAAGTTAAACAAAGGCCGTAAATGCACTGTGGGAGATGGTATTCGAAATGGAAGGGAAATCATAACGACGGTAAAGGCGCCAGCCAGTATCATATAAAAATATTTATATATTTAAATTATATACAATTTTTCACAAATATTTAAACATGAAATCGAAAATAAACGAAGATTTTATGCAAGGAATATGAATGTAAATGGACATCGCTTTTATATTAATCATACGCACTGTTGGCAAAGAATTTATTAGTATCATTATAAGGATCTTTATTTTATATTATATAGAGTAAAGTAAAGAGATGATTGTGATGAGAAATTCGTTAGAATTGGTTAGCAGAAATAGGATCAAAATTAATGGTATTGCAATGACATTTATTACTGAGAATAGGCTGGGTTTCCCACCTCCCACTAAGCAGCTATCATTAATTACTATAACCTCATTTTTAGACGATTAATGAGCGACACTCAGGCCATACTCAGGCGCCATATGTATATATTTATTTGATTTTCCGCACAATTTGTTCCACTGTTCTTCGACTTTCACAAAAGCGAGTTAGCCGCGCGGCAGACACAGCACAAACCGGATAGCAAGCGGAGAGGGATTTCTCCGGCTCCGGTTCGAGCTTCAGATCCCAGACTTTGGGCTCCTGGCATGCCGCAGATGCTCAGCCACCCACACGCACATAACAACCATCGCACACAACCTCTCACACACACAAGCCCAACCCACCGCAGAGACACGCGTTGGCAGACAACACACATGTTAACATAAACGTCAAACACACAAAGGCCGCCCGCGAAATGAGCGCCATTTTGGAGGAGCGGGGAGCTGGAAAGGATGAAGTAGCAAGGTAGCAGGTCCTGCACGAAGAGAGTAGGTAATCGAGGTGAAGTGCAGCTAGGAAACTAGGCCCTGGTCTCGCAGAAGGGGCAGGGATTCTGCTACTGGTACTGGGAGTTCCGTCTTAATGGCTCAGTGAGCATAAGCGAGCCGTTCTGTTTGCGATTATCTTTGCTGAATAAATACAGTAAACGATCACTAACATGAATTTTAAGGAATCTTAACGATTATAGAACTGAAATTAATAAATTTTTGTTGCATTCAATGAAAGAAAAATGATAAAAGATTGAAATTTTCATTGTTTTTGTTTTGCAGTCAAGATGTCAAGAAAAGCTAAGAGAAAATACAATTTATAAATAAAAGAAGGAAACTTTTCTGCTTGACTAAGCCAGAAGCAATTTTTTTACCAAGTCCTTACTGTGACCAACAAACTGAGCAAAGTAGCGAAACGTTAAGGCGATTCTATTTTGGCAATTGATTGCCGTTTTTCTGCAATGGGAAATTTCTCTCCTGTGTATTGCTGTGTGCATGGGTCCTGAGTGTGTGCGAATCGTGATTGGTATCTATATCCATGGCAACGCCGTCGTTATTGTTCTTGCTGATGACCAGAGCTATCCACTCATGGCAGGCTGAAGTAGCAAGTAGATGTGAGGTTGCTGGAAGAGCTAAAGCAGGCGGCTAGGCAGGGGGCTAGGCAGCTGGCTGGGCAGTCAGGCACCTGCTTCTATTGGGCGTAGCCCACTACTACCATATCCATACAGTACATTAAGCTAACTAATGATGCATGCCAAATACAACAATAACAACAATGTGGGCAACAACAACGCGAACAACTTAAGCTGAGCAGATAAAAAATTATGAACGCAAATCCTCTCATCTACTGGCAGAAGAATAGCCAGGCTATCACAGGACACGGCAGAGCAGAGTTAATTGAAGTCATAAAAAAAGCAAAGACAACGACAGACACACCAACGGCAAAAACAGCATCCAGAAACATCTTTATCAGCTTTTTGTCCGTCTTTGTTGCTGTGTGGTGCGTGTGAATTGCTCCCCTGGTTTTGTATGTTTATATGACCAGCGATAAGGACGATTTGTCATGGCACCGAAAGAACAGAATGTCCTGAGATTAAGCCGCATATTCTTTATATACTAGAGGGCCACTTAACCATTTTCCTTTTGTGTCCTAGCCAGTGACAGGGCCACGGTTTATGCGGTCCATTGTCAGCTATCGACAACTATATAAAATTTAAGTATCTCCCATAAATTGAATTGCTCTGCAGATTGCCAGATGGTCTGACGATCAAAGGTAAAAAGTATTCTAAATTAATAGGTGCTTCAGGTTCGTAACCACTATGTGTAAACAATATACAGAATTACATTCTTTTCTTATATCAAGAACCTTTCCAAAGTGCATTTCCATCTGCATTACACTTTGCAAACCCTCTAGACCCCGTAACTTATTGAAATCTTCTTAGATGCACCCTTAAGTGTCAATTATCGTTCAATTTTTGTTATCCTTATAGAAGGAAAACCGTCCAGCTTTGAATATATTTATTCATGCAGCGAATACGTGAATGTTGCATTATAATATTAGAACAACAACATCAAGGGGGCAGCAAACATTTTGAGTGGCATTAATTATTCAATGGCCTCAAATGGAAAAGCTTGTCCTACACAAGTATGTACTCCATATTTTCGGTTGGGTTGCATTATAGGAGAATGTATCCTGCACACTCATAGACGACCACTCGACCGTCGCAAACACACACAAAGTATGATAGGAAAAAATTTGTATTTGATGTTTCTGTTGTCCGGCTCCATGTTTCCTCACATCATTTTATGTAGGCGGCGAACAAACGTAAGCTTTGCATGCTCAAAGCCAAAAACTCCCACTTTCCATTTGAATGGAAAGTACAATAAAGCAGCCACATGGGAACCAAATACCCAGCGACAACAAATCATTTTGGGCATGCAGGGCATAAACTATACTGATTAATAATTTTAGAAGTTAATTCCGACATTATTTTCACATTACACTTTTCCTTGTAAGCTCACAAAAAACTACTAAAGAAATGGAGTTTACCCCTAAAATTATTAAAATGTATAGTTTAAATATTTGCATAACTGCGAGGTACTTTTATTGAAACATCTATTAAAAGTACATATTTGTTTCCGACTCCACCCACTCGCCTGCTAATTGTTAATGCAAACATGAACTAATAAAACATGAAAAACTGCTTTCGGCTGGTGTTTTTTACGTTTAACTATCGGTTTGGTAAACATACACCAGCAACACAAAGAGCGGTTAAGGGTCAGTTTAAATGGTCCTTTAACCGAACCACGCCCAGTCATTCAACAGAATCCTTTGTTCTCCTTTGAGTGCAGCAGGCGATGGGGGCAAAAACCAAGGGGCAGCTGGAGGATGTGTTCAGATGGAGTGACGTAAATGTGAATGAGTTGAAGTTATAGTGTGGATGCCGCTTCAGCTGCCCCCAAACAATAATAATCTTTATTTGAAGCCCCCTTCTCTGAGCCCGCCTGGACCCGATTCGACCCGTTTCCCGCTCCTGTCTGTCTGGCTTTCTGGCTGTTTATTCCAGGCCAACATGTCCCCGGACGAGTGTTGTCTATCTGTTTGCGAGAGTGTGTTTGCTCCTGCCAATTGATGTAACTGTAACTGACCAAGAACGTCGGACGTCTTTTTGGCTGTCTATTTATCCCAGTGATTTGCCCGCCCTTCTCTTAACTCACCATCTCCCTATTCCAATCCTCCCCACATCGGGTCCTTGTTCGGCTGGAGTTCTACCCTGAGCGGCTTTATTTCCTGTCCGGTTGCGTTTTCTGCCATTTCCTCTTCCGGTCCCGTCCCGCTTCCATTATTGTTGTTGTTGTTCAACTAATTGGCTGCTTAACCCACACAGAGACAAACACAAGCCATCAACTGTCCTCCCTGGCAAGTTTCCTGGCAAGAGCTTGACGCCTGAAATGATTGTGAATTTTCAATTATCGCATGCATTTAATAAAGCACTTAATACCTTTATTGGACACAGGCATTGTATTTACTTAAGCAACTTGCTTGTCAGGTGTATATTTGAGGAGAAATCGATTGCTAATGAAACA
Source organism: Drosophila vallismaia (assembly GCA_035047325.1). Taxonomy (NCBI): domain Eukaryota; kingdom Metazoa; phylum Arthropoda; class Insecta; order Diptera; family Drosophilidae; genus Drosophila; species Drosophila vallismaia. Next base: position 17,188,679 of record JAWNPU010000090.1, on the reverse strand, counting down.
TGATCTTCTAATTCTTGGATAATTATTTGAAAAGTTCATACAACTTATGTCCTCTTAAAGCTGTTAATCAATCACAAATGCAGCACAAGGTGTTGATTGAGCTTTGCCAAGACCGAAGATTATGCAAACTTCAATAATTTCTGAGGAGCATTTAAATCAGTACAATTCGTCCCAATTAAAGACTATTGTAAATCCGAATCATAATCAGCCCTAACTTGCCTTCTATTGCACTTAATTCGTTCGGATTCACATCTAAATTAATTACATGTGTCTTGCATTTTATGTTGTTCGGATAGTTTTAATATTATTGTTTTTGGGGGAAACGTGTAATTTAATAAAGTGGTAAAAGCGCAGTTATTCGGCAAACATGATCTCCTATTTCCCCATCCTCGTCGTCCTATGACCCTCGAAAATCAATTGCGGTTGCTCGTGTTACTGTTTGGTTCACTGGCCACCGCTCTTTGACGATGCAGCATACTGCAGGAGCGACGGGAGCGACGAGAGCTGTAGAAGCGGCAGGAGCACGTGGCAGCACTTCATGCAATTCACATGAGCGGTCCACAGCTGCTCGCCTTTGGTCATTGTGCTCTTAAAAGGGTGGCTAGGGAGGCTATGCAGCGTGGGGCCTTCTGCGTTGTATGTAAATGAGATATTTTGCGGTTGAGGGGCAGGCGTGGACGTCCGGCGTCCGCCGTCCGGCGTGGCACGTACACGTACACATTCAAATGCGGTTGAAATCTGCATTAACTATTGCAATTAGTGCGAAATTTTGTATAAATTATGTAAAGAATAGTTTTTGGCGCAGAGTTTTCTATGAACTATGTCCAGCTTTCATGTTGTTTTGTTGGTTAGGTTTGGGTTTTAGAAAGTATTTTAGCAAAATGGTTTGCTCATTTGCCCCAACCTGCCGACCACTTTAAATGTACATATTTAGAGGAGTATCACGGTGCTGTTTGCCTCTTGCCAGGCTTTTGGTCAAATGCATAATGCAATTGAATTTAAAATCAAATAATACCAATAGAAATACCTATTGATTCGCCAAGTGGTTGTCTAACAATATATTTTGTTATCTTAGCCTAGATAGTGTGAATTCGATGTGCTCTGTTTTGAAATAATGAAGAACTTTGTTCTTTTAATTGATAATATATAATCTATTGATATGAAACCGCACTCTTTCCTTTTAATTTGGCTTTAATGCCATCAAAAGCATCATCAGATGGCAACGTTTCCGGCTGTCACTCACGGCAAAAAGAATTCATTATAACACATCGATACAACATTGCGTATGCGTGATATTCAGCCGTGCATCTTCCTCCTCATCATTGATGTCTGCCGTTGGTCTGCCTTAATGGGTCAGCTTTCCTCACTTGTTTATTGTAAATTTCGTTTAGATGCGCAATTTAATTTTAATTAGCTCCCCTTCTGTACAACGTACTACGTATCTATTCACAGAAAAACAAGTGGCGGGAAATTAGAGGGCTTGAGCGTTTTCGTATTTAGCTCGATGTATATTTCTATCGAAATTCTTTTAATTAGTAAAAGTTCATTTTGGGGCTTTCGTGCCATTATACCCTTGATGTGTGCGCTTTAGTTTGTTTTCGCCGACAATTTGTTTCCTTCGCAAAAGCGCTTTATTTACTGTGGTATTCATTTAGTCGTTAGGGTGCCACCCACCCAGCGACCCCGTGCCCCATGCCCAAAGTTCCTGCCGTAAGCCGACGTCGTGCAACCTTCGCTTAGTTCCTATTCCCATTTAACTGTAATCAATTAATTCATTATTATTCGTATTCTGCTTTCGAAAAACCTGCCACTTTGCTTTATTGCATGTTGAAGTAGTTTTTCATTATTGGCTCTAGTTCTACCTTGTTGCACACAGTCTGGGGCATCATTGAGTTCACAGGGGCCTCCAGGGGGCAAATGCACAAACTTGTCGGCAAGTTTTTCAAGGTAATTCACAGGCAACTTAGCTCTGCTCCTGCTTCTTTTATTTCACCATCCCCAACCTCGTCCTCATCCCGCTCACTCGGTTCAATTTCAGTTTGGTTGAAGGCCTCTGGGGTAACATTCCAAACAAGATAGCTCAACCAGAACAACCGGGGCGAAATCTTTTTGTCTTTAAAGGACCAAAGTGGCAATGCTTTGTGTTTAAACGAATGCTCGAGCAAAGGATCATTTAGAGGAGGTAGTGTAAGTGATTATGGATGAGATGGGAACAGGTTTGAGATTTTTTCAATAAAGTTAGAACTCTAGCTATTAACTTTTCATTTTTGTGCCGATTCTAATCAGATTATTATATTATGGTTACTGAAATGCCACCGACAGGTGCCTTTGGCACAACTCCTGGTATCTAGTTTCCTCATTGGACCGTTTGGTAGAAAATAAAGTAAAAAACAGCTTGTAGCGATTGGGACCCAGCCGGAAAACTTTATTTCTTTACGCATCAAATGCTGTTTTTATTGCCGCTGGCATATTCATTACATTAACCTTTTGCCAAAGCGCTTGGACACGCCCCCTTCTTCCTCTGACTCTGCCTCCACCTCCGCCTCCTTCTTCACCGAGCCCCGCCAACCCTCAGATCCACTGAAATGTGCATCGCTTACCTGTTTTTGTTTGTGTTATAACGCCAGTTACTGCTGTTTTTCAGTCTCCCTTTTTTCTGGTGCCTTTGCCACAGTTTTACAGCGCTGTTTGTTGATTTTGCAGTGCTGATGTTGCCATTGATACCACCAGCCCTTGACCCGCTAATCCAGCCACGCACCTGGCCTGGTGCAGGGGCAAAAGTTTTACGCTTTTGTCGTTAAAAAACATCACAAGTAGGGGGAGTTGAAGTTGTGGAGCGGGTCGCATCATCAGCAACAACAACGGAAACAAAAGCCATACAAGCACGCTGAGTTGGCTGCGGTGGGAGAAGCAATTGCAAAATTATTTGATCAGAAACCCAATTGAAGCGTTTCCTTTACAATCCAATCTCAACTCTAGAGTGGCGCATCACGCGCACTTCCGGTCCCCAATCCAACCCGTCATGGCCCCATCTCCCGCATCAATCAATGGCCGTATGATAGTCCCGAAAATCCAGACACGCCGAGCCCATGCATCTCATCGTTGACCCCGCTCAACTTCGACAGGTCAAAGAGTTTTTATAAAGCCATAAAATATACACAAACTAACTTCGAGGTCGGGACCCTCACGCACTGCCGCACGTTACGTTATATGCCACCGGGGGAAGCAAGGTGGGTCAAATGATTGGACCGGGAATGGGATGAAAATCAGTGAGGGAAGGGAAGGTCGAAAGGGTCGGGAGTCTGGGGCTGTAGACTGTCAACGGCCTGCCGGGGTAACATTTTAAACAACTCACATCCCGAGGAGCGGATGAAAAACTATAAGATTCGAAATATATCCAAGAATTCGCATATTAGTGGCTTATTTCTAAGAACAACCTTTTTGTTTTGTCCTCGAAGGATCTTAATAAAAGTTTTGTAAGTTATAATGAAATAATAATGAAAATTGCAAAAGCTTCTAACCCACCCTCGATTTTCTAGGCTTTTGAGTTGTTGTTCGTGTCCTGTTTTTTTTCTGTTTCAGCTTGGGGTCCTGCTTATGTTTGGTTTATGTTTTTCTGTGGGCCCATTCTCAGTTTCGGACTTGGGCTCGCCCTCGAAAGATTTATGTGCGTAAATTTCATGCTGACGGCATCAGGTGATTTAACACTTTAGATAACTTGGAACAGTTTATAGTCGGAGAAGAAGCGTCCTTCCCTCTTCAAACAGGAGAGTGTAGCTGTACGGTCGGATGGCCTGGAGAAGATGGTCGCTGGGCGGGGAAAAGTTGTATTTTTATTATTTTATTTTATTGCGCTTACATCTTTAAATAAGTTTGCTTTGGCCGCCTGCTTATTGGGTGTGTATTGGGGTCCTTTGTTCGGAGATCTGCCTCTTGGAATTGATGCGTCTTTTGGGGTCATAAAAATTACAAAAAATTTCTCTTGCCCTTTTTGGCCTGATTGCTGTGTGCGATTGAGCATCGTTCGTCCTGGTCCCCTGGCGTTAGCTCTCGTCCTTTTTTTTGCTGGTCCTTGCCCTTCACGTCGCTTGGTTTGTTTGTTGTCCAGATAGGATATAAATTATATTGAGCGCTTTGAATTAGTTTTTTATGTGCCACACATGTAGTGAAAATGAAATTAGATACGTGTTGGGTACGAGTTAATTTTAAGGCACAGATTTTGGCCCGTCCCAGCAGGACGGAAAACTTTTCACTGATTTGTTGTCGATTGATAGCTATGGAGTGGCAGGCGCTATTCAAGTGCAGTTGGGGATAGGGTCCTTTTCCATTTCGGGGATATTTAAAGAGTTTACTTCAGTCGGACAATGCTCAACAATTGCCAGATCCATAGGGGAAAGTTCGTCTTGCAATCGCTGCTGCAGCAGCACTACCAACAATGGCGAGCAATTACCAAAATACAAAAAAATTCAACAAAACCAGTGCGGAAAAAACCGAACCAAATACAAAAAAAAAATAAAAGGGAGATTGCGAAAACTCAACTCCGACACGAAAAGGGCAAGCGCGAAAAAGGAAAAGCAAAAAAGCGAAAATAACATGGAATTGTTAAGGAACTGCAAACTGCAAATCCATTAAACCACAACAAGAACAAGATGGAGCAGGATCATAAGGAGGTTCAGGACGCCCAGAGCACCCAGAATGCCCAGGACGTGAATCCTGCGGAACCGAGCACGACTCTGAATTGGGACTGCATTTGGTATTGAATCGAAATGGGAAATGTTCTTACACAATTGACTGAAAATTGTTTGTTAAATGTACAAAAGCGTTGAACGTTGAGCACCGAATCAGACACTTGCAAATGCGCATTTTCTGGGATTAGCCGACACAGCTTGAAATTCGTTGCCAGTTATATTTTCTAACTATTTACCAAAGAACAAAGCATAAAAAACACGTATTAACCAAGTGGTACCAGAGAAGTTTCCATATTATCAAAGGAATGTCTCTTAAAGAATCTTTTGAATCCAATTCAATGAATCATCGCTAACAAATATTTCTTGTCAGATCCGAAAAAATTATAGTACATCACATCGTGTTTCGTAGCCAAACAATAACTATTCTATTATTTTAAAATTTAGTTACTAAAAAACGCTATTAATTTAACCATTTAGAAACGCATGAAAGGGCTGTTTCATTTAATAACCATGTCAAAACGTTAGTGATTGGCCTCAAACAACTTTCTAATGGGCCAGTTTTCCTTTTATTTTTCAAAAATGAAGTTATACCTCATTGTTCTATTGGGTAAGCCAGAGTAAGGCTTTCAAAACAGAGAATCTACCAGAATTTCCTACTAGCTTCGATTTTGCTGCCCTGTGCACGGGCCCCATGTGTCATCAAGACTTGTGGACCATGCATCCTACCCACTTGCAATTTTGATGGAAAATGCTATTTTGAGGCAGCTAGTGCCTGCAAACTTTCCAATGAAAAGTGCAGACGACTAAATAAGAAGTTGCCGAGTAAGTTTATGTAGCAAAAAAAATTTTCCCTAAATTCACTTGGTACACTTATTTTTAAATTAATAGGTTTTACATCAACTGAGAGTGGTTTCTGTATCGAAGGATCTAAGAGGTGTAAAATATAATTCGAAATTTAATTCGAGCCCTCAACTTTCCAAAAAAATAACAAAGATTGTTTCAATGCATTGCTAAAATATAAAATTTAGAACTTTACTTTATGGAAATGCCACAGTCATCTTATTCTTTTACCCTTTATTCCGCAAATTTAGTCGCAAACTCCAATTGTTGGCCAGTTTGACCACCGCAAACCACAAGAAGACAAAGTTGGGGAGGTCCTCGGATGCTGGCCAACGAAACTATCAGCAATCATCCTATCCGAACCAAACTGAACCCAGCCACCCATCTATGAAAAATTTAAACTTTGCATCCGAGCCATTTATTCATCCTGTTTGGCATCTGCCATCATTTCTTAGCATGCGGTTCGTCCTGCCGCCTCCTGCTCCTTGGCGAGCTCAAAGCTGCCATCTATATCCTTTAACCATCTCCTACTTGGATGCCGTTGGGTTGTTGGGCTGGTAGGGGGTGCACCTTAAAAATTAATTGAAACATCACTACCGGCTAATATTGTATATTAAAAACAGCAAAGGAGCCGCAACGAGATGGGGCATATAAAAGTTTTTGGGGTTGCCGAGAAGAGTCGAGGCGAGTGCCCCTTGCAAATTGCCTGGGTGCGTGGTCATTTATCAGCCTCAGTTTGGATTAGGGGCCGTCGTTGAGCCTGAAGAGGAATGTCGACCAATAAATTCGAACAACATTTTCGGTTACTTTTGGAGTTTATTAGCCAGCAGCCGACTGCCGACTGCCGGTATTCTGTGGTCAAAGGGCAACCTGAACTTAAATCCAGCCTCTTCATTGGACCGGTGACCCCGGGCCCTTTGCCTTTGCCAAAGTCCACACTCTCCTAGACCATCCATTTCCCACTCCTCCTTTCTAGTTTCCATCCATCTTCATCTTCTGTGTCTGGTCTAGAATTTCTGGGGCACTGCCAGTATAAAATAATTCCAAGCCCTAGAAATGCGCATGTTCAGATGCTCTGGCATTCGGATTTCCGACTCTCAGGTTCTTTAGTTCCCATTTAATTCAACAGCACGAGACTGCCCGTCCGGCTTCGTGGCCTGTCTGTTGCGCCTAGGACAACAATTTCCGTGTTGCATGTTGCTCGTGCGGCATGGTCTCGGGTGATCTAAAAACGATGTGGCACTACGAGGTCGCCGACGTGCCATAAAATGCGCATAATGTGCCGCGGATGTGCCAGTGCACGTTTGTTATTTGTCGCGTGAGCATCGCTTTGGTTTAAAGTGGGTCGGAGTTTATTAATGTTCATTGTGTTGTTGATTTTGATGTTGATATTGAGGTTGCTCGACGTGTCGGGTGGCCGGTTAGCGGCTAGATCCCGTGATTAGCGACTGGGTCCGGCCAGCTTAAGTGGCAGAATGTGACAAAACAGAAATGCAAATCTAAGCTTAGCTGGCTCACACAGTATTTGAAGAGCAAGAATTTCAGTGATTGTGGATCAGAGGCAATCAGCTGTGATTGCCACAGTGCTAGAGTGAAGTGATAATCAAACTTGGCCCAAGTCAGCAACCAGCAGTCAGCAGCAAAGTTAAAGTGAAGAAAGCCGAACACAGGCGAGGAAAGTTACGGAAAGTAAGCGAAGCACATGCAACAACTGGATACGGATAAGATTGCCAAGCCTTGAACAGCCGCCGACCCGCAACACCACCCACACAAGTCAAGTACGTAACAGATTGATGAGACTGGAGGCTTTGACCCCAACCACATTCTATCAGAGACCATCCAGCAACCCACTCCTCTCTACTCATCCAGCCAGCCAGCCATCCATCTGCCCTCGTTGGCCACTTGACTAAAAGTTCAATTTCCTGCAAGATGCTTTAATTGAAGCGCACAGTAAACAAGAAACACCAAGCAGAAAGCAAAAAGCAAAAATCTGAGTGGGCGGGAGGGAGTAGGTTCCCCAAAAGGGCGTAAGGGTCAATCGTCGCTCTGGGTGCCTGCCACTGGTCAGTCATTAGTCATTTCCTCATTTCCGCAAACGCAGCCCGGATGTGCAGCACTTGTCAGCCAATAAACAACCCCAGCGGGAGGTTAGAGGTGGTAGGCAGTGGGTGGTGGCTAGTGGGTGGTTAAGGTCGGAGGCCGGAAGAAGACAAGCCCTCTCCAACTCACACTCGCAATTAAATGTTTACATCAGGTTCAATCAGCAATTGCCAGGTGTCCTGCTGCCTCGCGGATTCAATTGAGATTGCCACTGGGTACCTTAATTTCCGTTTTCATAATTTATATTTCGAAACCATCATTTGCGAAATTATGCCTTGTTAGCGTGTAACCTGACCCGCTTTTTCAAGCTAACGAGCTCACAAGACATCATGTACTGTTTTTTCTTAAGATTCCCAGAAAACTTTAGCAAGTGGTTCATCAGAATTCCTAATTGTGGCAAATTAAAAAAAGGACTTTAGTATTTCATTTTAATCAACTAGCTTCGCTGATTGACCAGATACCTGAAAAGCCTGTCTCAGGTCTGGCTTATATCTCACCTACAATCACGTTTCTATTCACCAGAAAACATTATTGTGCGGTCTTTAAGATGCATACTAGAAAAAGTGGAACGGACCGAAGCAATATGGGGTATGAGTGCTGCAGTAGTGGGTGGATTTTGGTGTGTAGACTGCATATGTGTCACACATTCAGTTTCTTGGACAACAATAACCAAAAAGGACAAGAGCAGGGTGCATCGTTCAGAAAGAGCAAAAACAGTGCAACATAGGTGCTACAAAAAATAAAGAAAAAAAACAACCCAGAAGCAACAATAACATTGGGTTTGGGGGTGGAGATGAGAATGGTGTGGAGGAGTATGAGAAGCCAGAAGCTAACCCAGTTTTTTAGACGCTGCTTCTTCACGGCTTAGTTTTGTTTTTGGCCGCTTTTTTCTGTAGTGCTGGTATATTTCTTTTTATGGCTTTTACCGACTGGCCGCAAAACGACGACGAGGAGAAGGCAACCTCAGTGACAGCAAAAGAAACAAAAATATTTCCTCCAAAAAACTGCCAGACTTGGCCCACCACCTCCTTTGATGATGTTTTGTAATTGTTGTTATTTTTTTCCCCCATTATTATTTTTTGTCGCTGTTGTTGGTTTTCTGAGAATGCGTGCTGGTGTGTTGTTGGGGATTTCTTTGGGTTTGGGATTTGCCTTCTTGCCTGGGCCATTGTCACGTAAATCTGTGACAGAAATTAGCCTCGTTGACAAAAATATGCCTGCTTTCACATTATTTGTACAAACAGATAGACGGGCAACAGTTAATGGCGTAGAGAGTGTCGTCCTCGAAGTGATTCAAGGGTCCCCGGAGGTATTTCGGGGGTCTTGAGAAATTTGCATGGGAACTGCGCCAGTTGCTGTTGTCCTGGTGGATTCCTTTGCTAGTTTTTCGGCTGTCGGCCCTGGCTTTGCTTCTTTCGTCTTGTTTTATTGATCTGTTTATGTTTTGGGACCTCAGACCTTTCCCCACAAACCACATTTGAACCCTCATCATGGATAGGCAAACAACAAAAAACTTTTTATTTGTGGACTAATAAAAATGCAAAAGAGCGAGAGATAGAACCCAAAATGTGGACCGCAAATTCCAGATTTTTTGTTGTTTCTATTCTGAGAAGAGCTGGTTTAGCAAGTTATTTGTGGGTTAATGACCAGACAGGCGTGAAAGTAATCATAAACAAGGTCTGCTCCATTCTACTAAAAACTCGGAGTTAATTTAGCCTGACGGGGTCACGAAAATTATCCCGCTAATGCCAGCGAAGTTTCACTTCTATTTACGCTTTATATAAATTTATTTATGTACTTCGGCATATTGATTTCATTGCTGGATTAGCGTTTTGAAAGCTGATTGAATTTTATAGCATACTTTTTAGGGCCAAAGGCCGACTCATCACTCATACGCAGTGTTGGCTTCTGCTCGAGAGAAATTCTAAAGCTAAATCTAGAGATTTTTCCAAGAATATTCACAGTGGACATTTTAAATAATAATTCAAATTAATTATAGATTCAAAAGACTTTACATATTCGATTACTTATGAGATGGGACATGCTCCTGTGGTTTTTATCTGCTTTAAATTTAAATTAAAACCTTTTCGTAAACATAAAACGAAACTTTCAAACGAAAATGAATCAACCCTCAAACTAACTATCAAATGTTTAGGTCAAAATCCAAGTCCCCAAAAACTTCCTGACGTCTACATTTTCCAATCAAATAGACCCCTAATTACCAGGACCCAACCTTAGGCACACAAAACAGAGAGTCAATTTATCATGCTATGGTGTTTTCCTGATTAACACGAAACTTTGGCCAGGCCGTGCAACAAAATGATTGATGTCCACTACAAAATTTTCAATGTATCGTCCACAGCCACGCCCCTTTTCAAACATAGCACCGTCAATGCCATTTCGATACGGATCCTAAACTCTGGATAGGTGAACGAGACTTCAGCCCGTTGCTGTTTATCGAACCATTTAGCTTTATGTCACAGCAACTGATTGATTTTTAATTAAACGTGCCGGCATTTCACTGATTGATGCTAATCATACGTTTGATGGGCTTAAGCCCGGTCACGCCTCCACTAATAGCCAAGCGTAAAAAGGTATCCTTTCCCTTTAATTTGTTAAAAAATAGCACACATGGATGTACCTACACGGTTGAGGGCGGAAATTAGATCATTATTAAATGCGACTTTTTAGGGAAACCAATATAAAAGATATTGAGGAGACAGATACGAAAAGGAAACCGTTCGAAAGCGAATATTATCCAGATAGTGCCAAAGATCCATTTACGTGACTCGGAAATGCAAATAAAAAACCGCTTTCAGTTTTTTTTATTGAATTGTGAAGGCAGAAATACGAGGAGCCGGTGTGTGTGTGTGGGAGAAATACCAACCGGGGCCAACCGACATAAATAAACCTCAACTAAGTCGTGTGTTTTGACATAGATTTAAATTGACATGGTTGTGTAAACATTCTGGTGAGGAAAGGATACAAAGCTACAGATGCAGACACAAACGTAGAGCCAGAAAGAGACACTGGGCCGCACATTGAAAAGCGCAGAAAAATTCTCGGCGTTCAAGACATTCCTTGGCCAGAAGCAACCCGTAGGCCTGTTGGCCCACTTTAAGGTTCAATACGAGAATGCGTATACAGGGGCGAAAAAAGGAAGAAAATAAAATAAAAATGCAAAATAGTTTGTTATTTAGCATATTTGACGGCTAACCCGGCTGCTGTCGCTGCCGGCTCGTAAATGTAAATTGGCCGACAGATATGGAGATGATGACAAACAGGCCCAAAGCTAAACCAGGATCCCATCCTCGCCTGCCAACCGTGGAAAAATTCTAACTCACTGAGCGAAGCCTTTGACAATTTTGTTGCTGGCTGCGCTTCGATGGCTCGTTGGTTTTCTCGGCTCCCAGCTCACGGTTCTCGGTTCCCGGCAAAAATATTTGCCACGCAAATAGCTGGAAAAGTATTGCCCGATTATGTTTCTCTAACTGGGCACACACGCAGCAGTCAGCAAATTGAAAGGCAAACACGCACACACAAGCGAAAAAAAGGGAAAAAGATGAACAGGCCAAAACGATTTGAGAAGGGATCCAAAAAAATGGAAAAACGAAAAAAGATAAATGGAATATGAGGGAAAAATCGTACATAGTAGAAGAACGGAGAATAGAACGCAGACTCGTTGCTTTCTATGAATGTCAATTGGTTGGCGGAATGGAGCAGAGTGCTGTCGAAGGAGGGGGCCAATTTAAAAGGGCTTACTTTTTAATGAAGCGAGCTAAGGACGATGCACGACCCACACGGCATGTAGGATCTAGGATGTGGGATGTGGCATGTGGCTGGGAGAGACACAATGGTTATAGCCACTATGATAAATGAATGAGCAGATGTAGGAAGAAGTAACCGGGTAACCGAGGGTCTGGCCATGGGCAAAACTGGCAACTTATTGACAAAGAATGGCAGCGAGAATTGAAATAGCAGATGAGATGCAATTAGATAGAGCGGAAATGGAGCTTGATAATACGATATTATGCATTGTCAGTCCGATGAATGGGTATCAGAGTCTTGTGTCTGGGAAATATAATTGATACTAATGGTTGTTCATTGGCATTACTCAAAGTGGCTAAAGGGCTATCTCCGATTCAAAAGAAATGTAGATTTGTGATTACTCTCTATCCATAAATCAGAGAAACAAATTTGCGGCATTTAATCAGCTGCAACTATGTATAATTGAAACAAATTTGGAATATGAATTGCCTACAATTAGGTGACAATAATGTTGATATTGAATGAAATCATCACAATTGATGTCCAAGTCTCGTTTCGATGGACGTTTGTATCGATTAATTCGATTTGCTTTTGTTTTGGCCGTTTTATTGGTATTGCCGCACTCGCCGCTAGCCGCAATCTGGCATATTGGAATGTCAGACTAATGAGGTTTCCAAACCAAAGCCTACTTACCCCTATTTGCCGCTGGGTCCCCGGTCACCCCAAAAACCGTGCAGTGGAAAGAGTGTACGAAATCAAATCACATACCATGTCAGCCATGTCGGCCATCTCCCCGTACACCGTGCTTTCCGGGTGCACCACGCAGGCCCCCAAACCCCAGCCAAACCCCATCCAAAACCAAACGGAACCAAACGAACTGCAACCGGCTTAAACAATTCCCTTAGCTATGGTAATGACGCGCAGTTTCCTCTATTGTGCGCTACCTTTTCCACTATTTCAGCCGCTGCCAGCCCCCTTCGCCAGCCAGGCCCTTTCTAAGCTCTCGCCAATGCTTTCGCTTCTGTTATGCAAGCGTCGAGGTTGAATATATGTTCTCTTTCAGAGCCTATGCTAATGTGCCGGTTAAGAGGCGGAGGGCGGAATGTGAAAGATTTGCTTTAAGTTTCACTGAGAAATATTTATGGGAATTGAGAAACTCGAAAGAATTAAAAAGGGATCGATTTTAGTAAGAGCAGAGCTATGTAAACATCTTTGAGCTTATCACTTACACAATTGTTGCTCTTTCAAATAGAAGCAATCAAAACCAGAAATACTATTATATAAAAATTCGCTTGCGCTCAGACATAAAAGAAAATGCGTCGTTTCCGTTGCAAAAATTTGTCCACTAGCATATGTAGTTTAAAATGTAAAATGTTTAAAATAAAAAGTATGTCCTGAAATATGTGGATTTTGTTTCCCATTCCTGGTCTGGTGATGGCTGCGAGTTGTTGTCGACATGTTCGTTTCGGTTTTCTGGCTAGGATTGGGCTGTCGTCAGAGTTCTCCTTGCTGGCTTGGCTGTCCTCGTCCAATATGTGTCAAATGCAAATTTAAATCTTATTGAAAAAGAGGATTATGTGACAGCACCAGACACTGCTCAAAAGGGGGACAGGACAAAGCCGAAGCACTGGGAATGGGAAAAAGTTGGATTTTCCCTTTCTCATGGTCGCTTTTCATTCATTTTGCGGGTTTTTCTCCTACTGCTGGTGCAACTAAAAATGTCACTCCTTCAGCTGTAATCGAAGCGGGAGTGATTGACTGACTCTGTATTGGACGGTGTGTGTGTCCTGGCAGTGGGTAGTCTGCCGTGTGTGGAGGGCAAGCCACCGTTAGCTTTTGAGTGCGGCATGTGGAAGGAGCTGTGTTGCAGCAACAGCAGAGACCGATTCTCATTTGCATCTTTTGCTGTCTGCCATTTTTAAATGGTTTTCCCTGTCTTCCTGTTTGGCGTCGTTTTCTATTCACTTTTTTTGTCCTTCGTTCTTATAGTTCTCTGCCTGAATCTATTCTTTGGTTTCTTTGCGGTTCTACTGTCATTGCACTCGTATCATCATTTTGGGCATCATATTTGCCCGAGAATGAGGAATATAATAAGAATTCGACATCACTCCTGGCCCCTCCTCCAGTCCACTCAGTAGTCTAATCCCCCATCAAAACACACACGCCCGCTGCATACATTTATAACCAATACAATGGCATTGCCATGCCATATTTCTCTTTTCTTTTTTCGGTCACAAAATGCTTTACTTTGCGCTTCGATGCCACCTCGCTCAGTCATCTCCTTTGTGTTTGGGAGGAGGAGGTGGTCGGAGCTGGTAGCTGGGAGCTGATAGCTGGGAGCTGATAGCTAGGGGGTAGGGGGTATTCAATATTTTCCAGCTATTGAAATCAAGGGAGGACCGAGCTCCTTCTCCTGGTATATATTTCAAAGCTTTTGTTATCAATATGTCGCCTGCTTATTGAAAATAATACAATGTTCGTGCGGGATAAATGTGTGCGTATGTGTACAGATGTGTGCGTAATATATCTTTCGGGTATATCCTCATTGTGCAAAGTATCTTGTAGATACTCTTGTGTGAATGTATGCTTGTCACCTGTCGAGGCTTCGGCACTTTTGGGACACTGATTGCGAAATCATCATCATCACCATTTGAATTGTAATCCTGGGCGATTTATTTGAAAATATGAAATGAAAACTTTTTGATTAAACTACATACGAATGTATACAAAAATGTCCATATCAACCCTCCAGGCAGAACAACAAACGTTTGAATAAAATTATGAATTTCAGAGCACTTATTTTCAATATATTGATTCTGAGTGTGGAGGAAAAATGTTTTTTCAGGTCGAAGACTTGTGTACCAATTTGTTTGTTTTGGTTAGTTTTGTTTATTTTCGCCTTTTGTCATGGCGAACCAATCCCAATAATGGCCAATACCGATTCTTTCGGTTCCATTAAATATGCATACAACAAATGCCACTACACAAACTTGCCAATTCGAGGTTTCTGGATACTGGATACTGAATACTGGCCACTTCCTTGGGGATGTGAGAGGCATTTTCTCAACTGGCAAATGCCTTGCACGTAATCGCATAAATTCTCGTATTCCAGCTTCAAGCTCTTTTCTTTATACATATACTCGTACATTAAACATTCCTTCCTAAAGCCGTGCCATTCAATTCAATGCCATTGGTTTCAATTCGCTTCGATTCGATCCGGTGCGAGAATTTATGTAGCTCGGCCTTGGTTATGGCCTAATTGAAACATGCCCTGTAAATGCATTAAATCCCCGAGTAGTGCCCGAATAATGAAGCTGATTAATTCAATCAGTTGTAATGCGAAACGCCGCCTATATTCTCGAACATGAATGTGTTTTGGGTATTAGGCCCGCCCCGGGATCAAGGGGTCACAGGTTTGTCTTTCAACATGTTGAGTAGTTTAACACTCTAATGTGATTCAGCCCTAAGCCAGAGGCCTTGCCGGAGGAATATCTGGTAACAAATCAATGACTTTAATATGGCAAATGGACCAAGTGTGATATGTAAATGGTCCAAAGGCAAAGGTGTTGCCATCATTAGAAATTGCTTTGCAAGTCAAGGATTTCAAGCTAATAAATCTGTCATGAGCTACTCTTTTGCGAAACATATATGGTTTTAATCAATGGCGATGCCGATGAGAAATATAATAAATTCAATGCTAACTCCAAATTAAAGCGCTTCGTGGAAAATAAATAATTTGATTTACGGAAAGTCAATAAAAGAAATTTAGAATACTGAGACGTCCAACTTGATGACGCTCATGGCTGCTCTACTTTTATGCTCGACCTTGACTCTCTTGGAAATCCACTTCATATCTATCAGGGAATCGCGCGGCTCAGTCTCAGCCCGAGTTGCTGCTTGTCAAAAGTCAAAAGTTCAGTCTGCAATTTGAACATGACATTTGTCAGGAGACAAACACATGAAGACAGAGCGACGGTGGCGATGGCAAATGGGTTTGTAAGTGGGAAGTGGGATGTGGGTTATGGGAGGGAGAAACGAGCTGGCATATCCACTGAACCTTAAATCAAGTTGTAAAAGAGGCTGGGCGAAAGTGTTTGGGTATCCTGGGTATCCTGCCAGCAAGGCTTGGGGCAGGAGCAGCTGTTGATGAAACGCCAACAACAATATCAACAATAGCAAAAACAACTAGAGCAGTAAAATGGCGCTAAAAAGGAAACGAAAGGAAAAAGTGAAACATACCGAAATGAAGATGGGCAGCTGCGAGGCGTACACACACTCTCCCACATCTACGCACACACGCATACATAAACACAAACACAGATTCGAAGTCGGTGTGACAGACTCGCACACATGCGGCTATAAAAGTGACAAATGTTAAACGAAATGTAAAGAAAAACTGACAACAGGAAGACGCCACGTAATGAAGCATAAAAAGTACATTTTTCAAGGCGACTGCCAACTTGACACCGCACAGATCCAAATAAAAAAAAAAGAACACTGGCCAAATGGAAACCATAAGTGGATACATGGAGAACAGAAGCGGTTATTCTTTAATAACCTTTCAAATAAATAATGTTCTTTATTGCGTTTATGGTATTATTGAAAAACTTTGGGTTCCTTTATTGAGAAAAGCAAATGGAAATACGCTTTTCAAAACATGTTATCCATTAAACGAACACAATGTTTTGCCACATTTCTGTTAGATCGGGTAAAAAATCTGTTCGAACGAATCATTGGCCTTGGCAGCTGGAAGGTAAACAGATATGCATTTTTTTATTTTCACAAGTTCGCTGGTGTTCTGTGGATTTAAGCACGGCCTTTGATTACATTCCCGTATGCATTGCACAAATTACATATGCCTGGGCAAACCACGCGGATTGAAATTCATCAGCCCAAAGAACCGGTGACCCGGCGACCAATCCGTGTGCTGAAATCATAGCATACCTTGCGGCGCCAGCCGACTGACAATGAGCCCCGCCATAGATCGAGAAGGAAAAGTCAGCGAAAACATTGCCAACTCGGGCCCGCTTCGTCCTCGCATACGCTCCCGGATTCGCCCTCGTCCTTGCCGCCATGGCATAATCGAAATTCATTTTCACGCTTGTAATCAATGCGACAACGCCCCAGTAATGCCACGCCCAACTTATGCAAATCGTTGGCTTCGTGCAACTCCTCCTACTTCACCTTTCTCTCCCTCTCCACAAACGTAATTGCTAAAAAAATTTGTGCTGCAGAAGAAAAACTTGGAGTGGGGCAAAAAATGAGAACGACAAACCGAATTTAATTTGTTTTTCGCTCGTTTTGTGCTGGCAACTTTTTCGTTTTCTTGTTGAATTCATTTTCAATACGCAGACATATACATATATCCTCGGAAACATATAAAGGTTCCTTCTTCTTCTTTTGTTGTCTAGCTTGTAATATTTATTATCGAATTGGTAGCTCTAGAGTCAGGAGGGAGCCAAGCTAAGAATAGAAGGGCAGACATGCCAACAGAGTTCTAGCAATTTCAAGAACTCAAAGTTGAATTCAGGGACCACCTCCGGTGTACGTTGCATTGGTGAGTTCCGGTTTACTTTCTTCTGAGAATTTTCTTTTTTAAATCAATTCTTTTTTGAAATTATAACAAAAACATTATATTATCTTGGTTTTCTTTTAAAAATAAACTCAATACTGAATACTTTTTTATTTAGCCAGCATTGTTTTTTAATCCCACAAATAAAATCCCGTTCCATGTTTACCAACCAAACTCTGAACTAGTTTTGCAAAAATACCTCCCAGGGTATTCAAAGCTTCTGGCCTAAAGTTATTTTTTGGCACTCAGTTCCTTCCGTTCGTTTTTTGTTGGTTTGTTTGCTTCTGGTTCTCATTGCTCGATTTTAAAATGTTTGCTGGGATTGTTCAGATTGCCCTGGGCTGGTCCGTTTCGGTCTCCTTCTTCGAATCCCCGCTTGAAGTGTTGCCTTGGGTGGTGGGGACATTGGTATGCACACGCGTAGTCCTCGCATAGTTGTCCTCGACAGGAAGTCTAACCTAGTCGGGGCATATGCCCTGCACGTATTGCCCTTATAAATTGTTGCCAAATATATATGTATGCGGGTCCACACACACGCCAAATGTACATATGTATAAGGATGTGTGTTTGAGCACTCTCCACCTCAATTTCTGCAACACACTCTGCCCCGGTCGCCTCCTTTATTTGGTTGCATGCGTATGACAGTTGCAATTGTGCTTTGGCCGGGGCTGGGGCCGAGGACAGGGCTTTCTCGGTATGCACGAAGGACAATTGCAGAAGTCGTTGGAAACTTTTTGCCAAGCCATGTTAACTGCCAGTCAATACACGAAATGCGAATGATATGGCTTATTTGTGTTCCGAATGCTACGAGTACTGTCAGACCTCCATTCTCGTTTCCTGTCTCATCTCTGAAAAGCCAAAACCTTATGACTTATTCAGTTGATGGTCGGTTTGAGTTCGCTCTGAATCTCTCCGCTTTCCTTTCGACTGCCTCTCTGGTCAGGACCCTGGCCTGACTCACGTCATTAATTATACGCCACGTGTCGCAGTTGGGGCAATTAAATTTACGCATTTAATGAGAAAAGCGCCTCGCAACGTGACACACTTACAAACCTGCATAAGCCCGAATATTTGGATATATGGACAATGCGACCTCCAGTCCTCCATTCCATTTGATTTCTATACATTTAAAATGAGCAATCTTAGATAATATCTTACATTTGAAGTAATGAATTGATATAAAATATTCATTAGGCTAGGTAAGTTACTTAAAATACATAATTAAGATATTGAATTTGATTTATTCGTTTAGGAATAGTAATTTTAGCGAATCTGTCGAACATAAATTTGATTTAGCAATCGAAAGAAAAGTAAGTTGTGGCAATTACTTATAATTCCTTTGCTGATAAACCGATAGGACGCATCCTGCAACTTTAATGCATTCATTTGCCTTATAACGATGCCCCCATTCCTGCATACCATCTGTCTCGATCCCGAGGTCCCGCGACCCCGGGGAGTCATTGACACACATTTCATCGGGATGGTGGTGTTTGGCCGTCAAAGTGGCCGGGAATGAATGAACGATGGGCTGCGGCCATTGGCGTCGACTATTGGGAATTGAATGGACCGTCTGAGTTGGACGAACTACCAAACCCATTTGTTTTCCAGCTACACTCTGACCTTTTCGTCCAGGTCCTAAGTGGCGGTCAAGTGGCCAGCATAATCAGGCGACGATGGGCCCAGTCGTTTAACTACGCCCCAATCCCAGGCATTTTACCTGTGCGTGTGCTTACAATTTCCAATTTAATTATACACCTGACCGAATTTGAATATTTTCCCTATTCACATGGTCGAGACTCGTAAATTTAACGCATTAAGATATTTAAATAATGTTCTTTTTTTGCTTTCCCGCATTCGGGTTTGTATGTGAAATAATTTCAGATAATGGTAGCAACGTGATTGGCCAGAATCATGCCAGAAGTTCATAAATTCTTTAGTCAAACGATGCCTCTTAGATGTCGCTTTAATTTCTTAATGAAGTCATTCAGTCGGCGAAGTGTCATCTATAGGATCTCCTACTTTTGATATCTACCCATCTACCAAGAAAAGTATCCCTTTGCGGTTGGAAATTCCATCTCATATCATATGTATTACTTAGTTATGGAGTCCAAGAGTTAGTTTTTATTAATTAGCAACCTTATAACTTGGCTCTTATGCAGGCCACATTAAATTACTTAACTTTTTAGTGAACTCAAGCTGAAAGTTTTCCATCCCAAAAGCCTGAGAAAGAAACTTGGTAAATTCGAATTATTTGGCCATTTACTTTCACAGAACACATGCTTCTCCCCGGGCAGCATTTCACCTTTCAAATGATGAATCGAAAAAATGCTCATTTAAGGCCCAGGCTTTCACTAAGCCTTTGAGTTGTGGTCGAGATGCGAATAAGCATTTTCCTGGTTTGGATTTGCCTGCCAGTCTCGGTTTTCGTTTTGGCTGCCTGAAATGCTCCGAACCTGCTAAAATCTGCGTTTGGCATTCATTGAGCTGGGTACTCTGGATAATTTGCACTCCCAAACAGAGATTTCAGGCGCACATGCAAATCATACGTCAAAATCAAAATTAATCCGTTTCGTGTTATGTACAGCAATTGAAATTATGTGCTTAAAGGCTTAAACCCAGCCTAACAAACAGGCAAATAAAAAGGGGCAAACCAAAACACAAAAAAGCGCATAAACCAAACACAACAACGTACCGAAACCAGAAATTGTAACAATCCAGCAACAATCCCCCAAACGCAGCACAAATTGCGTATGTTTCCTCGCCAATTCCCATTCCCAGTCGCCCAAACATTTTCTCTTTTTATCCGACTGCTGCCATTATTTGTGTTTTTATTGCGCCATACATGAAACAAATATAAAAAAGAATCGGAGGAGGGAATATGGCAGAGAGCGCGGATAAGGTAGCAAATCGGGAGCAAAAGAATGGCAGGGGAGCCGCCATCCCGCCATTTGCCACAACTGCGTCGGTGTCGGGGCACTTGAAAGAACGGCATAAAACGTGGCTGACACATGCAGCAGGAAAAAGTATTACATTTTTAGGATCGATTGTTGATACCCTAGTTTGGAACAACACATCAATTCACAAAATTATTAAAGTTTAACCCATAATTTGAGGCGGTTTTGGAAATATAAAGAAGTTAAAGGCTAAATTATCCCCATTTCCAGAGCTTCAATCTCAATATACCCGATTATATCCTACATATCGGTTAAAACGACAAACAATAACAGATTTATTGCATATTTCGCACTGGTAATTGAGATTAAACAGTGAAAACAAAATAAGAACGAAAACAGCCGCTTGGCATTTTATAAACCCAGAGGTCGACATTTACGTTCGCACAAACAAAAACACAAGAGCCGTAAAAGCAGAGCATAAATTTAAAAGCTCGTATATCGTTTTGGCTTTTCCATGACTCAATCCTTTCGCCCCCACATCCTCTAACCCTCACACAATCGATCCTGGAGCCAATCATTTAGGAAATGTCCCTTCCTCATTTGCCCCTCTTTCTTGTGTGTAATTCGTTTTAATAATTGTCAAGTGCCTGACTTTATTTATGACAAACTTTTAATAATTTAATTGCTGGGCCAGCAACGTCCTCATTGCCACGGTTATTGTTGCATTTGTTGCTGCCATCGCTATTGTTGCAATTGCTGTGTTTGCTGCTGCGTTCGCATTTAATTGATAAATGCGTCAGGCAATCTGAGTTTTGAGGGCCAGGAGGCCAGGACGCCAGAAGCCCAAGAGGTGGCAGGAGGGAACGTAGGCAATCGAGCAAGTTGCCAGCTGTAATTATAGATGATTTGAATAATTCCATGCCCATGCCCATGCCCGTCCAAGCGTCGCGTTTTGTTTACGCAATTAATTGTGCGACTATGTGGTCGGAGAATAATAGCAACAGTGTCCAAATCGACCCAAAAACAGGGAATAATTAATAGAGGCCCCATTACTCTAAGTTTTGGTGCTTGAATCCTTTAACACCTCACAAATGGAATTCTTTATCAAGCTAAGTAGGTATTTTTAGAAAGACAACCTTGAGGCAACTAGTCGTATACGCAATATTAATCCTACACAAAAGAACTTTTGTATTTGATTTAATATGAACACGTTATAATTTTGTATTTCATGTTGTTAATGAAGGAAAGATATTCCCTGCTCCCAGCCTCTTTGGAAAACCTTTTTACAAAGATGAGCTCTTATAGTTCAACCCAAGAAAGGTAAGGTCTAACATTTTCTTGACACTGTGCAAAGGGATCGGGTTGCTGGCTCATCACACGTTTGTCGTCCTCAACTTTCTGGTTTTGGTTTTGCACTGTCATTTGCTTGATAAGCACTAAATACACACATTCAAGAGGCCGTGACACGACACAGTGTGGAACCACGCATTGGAACACCGACCAAGCCCACCGCACAAATGACACGCTTCGGCCCTGGGATCCGTGTCTCTTCTACCCTCCTATCCTTCAGTACCCCCTTGCGGCTTTGTGCCTCGCATAGTTCGGCACTTGCCGTTCATAAGCAATTCATGTGTTTTCCGTAAACACTTCAATTTAATTTTAGTGCCGCGGGCGCGAAATTGCTGCTAAATTATTAAGTTCGCGAATTATTAGAGCAGCCCTTTCGAGGCCGGAAGAAGGAAGTAGGGAGTATCAGGTTTCAAGTTCAGGTGCGGCGCGGTGATTGCTGCTGGGACTTAAATCAAAGAAGGTGTCAGCATACGGCGGAAAATTGTCTACGTTTTTTTCCGCCTTGCCACACCACGCCACCTTCACCACCTCCTGCCCTGACACATAATTGCGGCAAGTCGAAGATAAATTACCCAAACTCAAAACTTTGACCTAAGCGCCGTTTCCGTGAGTAAGATTAATGATGCGGCAATTGCCAACAGCTCCAGCCAACATAAAACGGCCAGCAATACCTACGAACTATCACAGCAGTAGCAACAGCAACTCGACAACTTTATGGGATTTGAATCAAGGGTTGTACTCGAGGTGTGGCCGGAAGGGTGCGAGGGATTTGGGAAATGGCATTAAGGTGGCGTCCCGCGGGGATACGGGCTGGCAACATAATAATTTCAACAGCAGGTAACTATAAGCGGGCGAAGGGGAGCAGGATGTGCACCACATGTGGCAGCCCCACTCTGCCCCCGCTCTAAGGTGCGAATGGGTGCATATTTATGGATACAGATACCGAGATACTCAGCAGAAAAGATACATTTATTGCCATGCCATAAACTTTGAGTAATAAATTTTATTTTTATTGTTCTGACTGACTCTGGTTGACTGACTGGCTCGATAGCTGACTTGAATCGAGTACCAGGGAAATCACCTTGTTAGGGTGCTTGGAGTGGATTGGTGGGTGGTTGGTGGACGGGGGATAGGGGCGAAGGCCAGGGAGGTCGCTTTGCCAAATTGGCATATTTATGACCAGAAGCAGTTTCACGGAAGGCGCTGCCAAAATAGCAAAAGCGATAAACGACACTTGAATGAACTGGCTAAACTCTGTGTGTGCGGGGGAGTATCTGTGTGAATGAGTGCTAGTGCACATATGTATATGTGAGTGTGATTTATAAGGGCAGGCAATCGGTGGCGAGGCAAGCTCGTTTGAGGCCAAGTTTCTTTTTGAAACGCCCCGCAAGATGAATGCATCTTAAAGTTTGTGCCGCTCTGCTAATGGTTTCATAAAACCCAATCCGTTGCATATGTGCAGCTCCAATCCGTAAGATGGATCGTTTTGCATCTGTCAAGGTGTGAGATATGGCCAAGATGTGGCCTGAAATGGTAGCTAGCAAATCGGTATGGTGAATGTGCTACAAAATCAGAAGAATAGAATCAATGGTTTGTCTTTCTGGCAAGAAAATATCACTCAAGCCCTGGGGGTTTTCCCCTTAATTTAATTTGAATTTTATCTAAAATATATACATATATATTAAGCTAACAATTCCCCTCCACTAGTCACTTAATCCTGTTTTGCCAAAAACCCACTAATCTCCAGAAGTCTAGCACGCTTAAAGCATTTCACTGAAAATAAAATAAGGCCATCCTGGCAAATCCTTTTTAAGCATGGGTATGTGTAACGGCTTGCGTGAACTTTTGCGTAACCTTAATTGACTTGACGCCGATTAAGTGTAATGTATCTTAGGGATGCTTACATAAGATAGCAGCCCACCCACACGGGCACACGAGCTACTTCTCCAGGAAAACCCACACGACATGGCTTTTTTATGTCTGGATGCGTTAAATACACGCTCAGAGATTACTAAGTTCATTTAAAGTTCTGATCCTCGTCTGAGCGGCGGCTTTAAAATGTTTCCTTTTATGTATTCTTTTTTAAGCGCGAAAACCGTTTTTCCTCGCACTGCAGCAGCATAAACGGGAGGCGCTTATGGGGCCAAATTTTAAACCGACATGCTCACATATGTATGCAAGCACACCCACCCACACACACCAACCCACCCATCCACATTTACAAAGCAGCAACTTACATATGTTATTATCGCACAAACTCGCAAATTTTCGACAGAGATAGAGCGAGCGAGGGAGGCATAAAGGACGAGAGAAGTAGCGGGAAATGAGGAGAGACTGCGAAGCAACGACTCCCAAATGTATGCTACGTTTTTCAGCATTTTCCTGCTGCGCTGCTCGGCGCCAGCTGCGCAGTCGGCGTCGGCTTCAACTAGCAGGACAACATTCCCTGCGGACTCTCGTCATATTTATCCTGGCCGTGTCCAGGACTTGGTTGCTGGGTCGCTTCTGCTCCTCTTCCTACTCCTGCTTCCTGCTACGGTTTGTTTTTCAGCTCGTTGACATTTCATGTCACTGTGTCAGCGGCATAAAAAATTAAAAGTATAAAAATGATGCAGAGCTCTGTGACCTGCCTGATACTCCATTGCGTTGCCACATTGCCCCGCCACGACCATCCACCCACCCGCACACTCTTTTGGCCAAATCGTTGGCATTATATGCGTAATAAAAACTTGCGGTCTGATGCCGCCAGCCTGCAGTCCCGGCTCTGGCCTGCCTGCTGTTGACCTTTCCGTGGCCCTCGACCCTGCTTATGCTGCTTCCCTCGAAGAAAGATGATGGCGGCAAAGGCTTTTCCGGCTAACGAGGAGACACTGGAAGTGAGGCGGCACTGGCACTTTATTGTGTAGTTTGCTCTTTGACATACTCTTAAAAAAAGGGGTATCGAGTATTAAACAGGAATAATCACATCAATGAATAATGCGCTGAAAATAAAATTTAAATTGAAACTACAGAAAGCTTTGGGACGTTGACTCTTTACTCTAAACTTAAAGCTTGTGATTTGCAATGATTGAAGAAAGCGTGTTAATTTGATATATATATATATAACAAAATGTGGAAATCTCATCATAAAATTTTTAATTTATGTCATAAGGTAATGCCCGATTAATAAACTTTCCCAAGGTGTGAAAAAAAAATCAAATTTCATATGGCTTGCATGCGATAAATTATATGAACTTTAGGGAGTCGAGTCTTTAAAACATTGTTTGCTTTGCATGCATGAATTGTATTTTCCGAATATATTATTAAATCAAACCCTTTCCTAGAATTTTAGAGTATCTGGTGATCACCGACTGAATATTTTTCTGTGGGTACTTTGTTTGCTTATTTTAAAAAAGTTTTCTCCGACCAGGTTGAGGGTCAAATGGAAATGGCCCCTGCATCGCCCGCATCAGCCAAGTCAACGTTGGGTAGAAGGGGGCGTGTGTGCGTGACAGACGTCGCTCTTGGCCGTCCCTTGCCGCAGCCTCTTCTCAACCTACCCCACATCTGTGCCAGCCTCCTGTCCCACCTCCTGGTCCTGCTCATCTGACCCCGTGTTCTTGGCCCAAAGCGTTGCCTGTTTGCTGCTTGTCTGTTAGCCAACAAGTTAGTCATTTTCTGTATCAAAAAAATAAAACGCAAATAAAAAACTTTTACGACATATTTATCTTTTTCGTTTTTATTTTGTCGTCTGTCTTCCGTCGTCTGTCGCCCAACATCCTGACTTCTTCGACTTTGTCCCTGTCTGAGTTCCTTGGTGTGTCTGTGTTTGCTCGAAAGGTGCATAAAGGTTGTTCTATATATACGCACTCAACTGTGTGATGTATCATTTGTTTTACATGGTCAAAGCGAAGGGAAAAGACTTCGATTTGTCACCATCACCATAATGAAAAACAATCAGTAAAAGTGCTGGGCGGCGAACTGAAGCTTTTCTGATTGGTTTTCTCTCTTTCACGGTA
This sequence comes from Drosophila vallismaia, assembly GCA_035047325.1. NCBI lineage: Eukaryota > Metazoa > Arthropoda > Insecta > Diptera > Drosophilidae > Drosophila > Drosophila vallismaia. The sequence goes on along the minus strand of JAWNPU010000090.1, from coordinate 17,163,469 downwards.
CAGAATTTAATATTAAGTGCATATGGCACATGGCAGTGGGAAGCTTTAGTAAACATTTTGTGATTCGATGAATGGATTAATTAAATTGGAAAAGAAAAATGGATCAATCTAGATGGTATCTGCTTACATCACAGATGTTTCTTTAACATCAGCCATAAATAGTTGGCCAACACACATCAATGCATTGAATCTGGCTAAATCGTTAAGTTATTAGGTGAAGAGTCCACACCACATTCCTTCAAAATCGGGGGCTTATCATCGTCCATGCTTGACTTTGAGACTGACGGAGCTGACTGAATGTCTTTAATGCTCTTTATGGCTCGTATTGAGCTCGTTCCACCTGCTATTTCGAGCATGGTGACCTTGCGTAACTCCTGGCGCAATCGCTCCAATTCTCCAATCTCCTTGATCTCCCCCTGCCCGCAAGAGCTTTGTTGGCCTGGATGGCGTGGGGTGCGCTGCTGCAAATAGCCCGGCCCGAAGTAGTGTGTGCGGTGGTAATGCAACCTCATCTGCCTCTTGGATGGAAACGGACCGTGGCCGGGTGTTGTCCCCTGTCGTGGTACCACATGACGCTCGTAGTACTCGTCTTGTTGTGGGACAAGTGTATGGAATATAAATATCGGATGTATGGTAAATACTGCAGGGAATATTTCGCAAAAATAAATTTATACTCTTACCAAGGGACAGGTCCATGACGTTTGCACCACGGGACTTCTTCTCTTCGACTTCAGGATCCATTTTATTATTTTAAAATGCTTTGCACCAATGACCAGCACACACGAGCAAATGAATATTTTTCGGTTGACATTTCATGGAAACCAATTATTTTATTCTAGGCTAACTTGATGCAAAAAGATGTTTTTCTTCCCTTAAAGCTTTTGGGAAGAAAATATGGTTTCAAGCAGCTGCTTGAATTTCGAAAATCTTTGATTAATATATAAGGTTTTTCATGAGCCATTTCCTCAACCAGATTGCGAACGATTTTTGCAGTACCACCTGGCTATATTTTATTAATAATCTGATGAAAAAAATGAATTTTACTGATCCAAATCCTAGAGCTGAGTCGATATAAGTTACCAGCTTAGGCGGCGAGGACTGGGATTGAGGACCGAGGCTTTCAGTTATATTTTTTGGCCCTAGTTTTATGGCTGGTCGTAATGTGCGCAGGTACCCACACACCGGCACACTCAAGGTGAACCATCGGGATTCTTAAAGCTCAACAATCGTGCTAATGGTCCGTACTCGTACCCGTCCTCGGCCTCGTCCTTGCCGCAGTTCTGCCTTGCCTGGGTTGGTTGGCTTGCTGGAGGCATGGTGAGGTGTGTTGTGTGGCAAAGCCGAAAGTTTTTATTTGTTATTATATACTTTGGCGTGTCAAATAAACATCACACATCTAGCGTACATGAAACATGTTTTATATGCGACTTCTCTCTGGCTGTGGTGGAGGCTTCTACGTGTTGTGGTTGCGCACTTTCTTCTGCCGTGCCTCATCTCGCTTTCTATTTTTCGGGGCTAGGCATATTCCATGTGTTTGAAAGATTGCACGGTGGCCGGGGAGGCAGGGTGCCGGACGAAACTAGAAGCCTAAGGGAGCTGGGTGGGGTGGTGTGTGTCACACGACTGCGGCTCATTTGCATGAGTTGTCGCAGGCTTTTAGTCGAAAACTTCCTCCGTTGTCGTTTGGCGTGTTTGGAGCCTGCAGGTTTGTGTGTGGGAGGATGGAGGGGTCGCTTAAGCCAAAATAACCACATTGGTTCAAAAGTCTTATGAAAACAATTAAATCAAGTTAATTGTTTCGCTCAGGTCGGCTTCATGTCACCAAAAATTATAAACTTTATTTTGATATTTTCCAGAATCGCACGATTTCGCAAATATGTATAAACAAGGTTTTATGTTGAAGTTCAACTTCCTCCACATATTTTGTTATTAAAGGAACTCCTCAATACTCCTTAATATTTAAAAAATTTTGCATTTGCAGCATTTTAAAATTAAACTGCTTGTTTTTTGGTGCCACTGTGCAATTTTGATGCGTGTGGACTAACGTTAATTTTATGCCATTTCATTTGCTTTCGCTTTCCAAACGTGTGATTTATGCAAAACAGCAGAAAATAAACAAATGCCTCCCGGCAAGGTGTCTCCACGAGGTGGATTTATGTGTGCCAACGCTCCGCGGAATCGGAACGTTGTCGCTAGCGAAACGCCCGTCGAAGGACACTAGATTATGCGATTGTATCTATGCTTTGCACCTGTCTTAACCACAACTTGTTTGCTTACCTTTCGTTGCAGAATGCACCTGTACATAGTGCTGATCTCGTGCCTGGTGAGCTCAACCCACTGCTGGCAGTTCGACGGCGGAGGTCAGCGATGGCCCAGGAACACGGCGAGGTCCCTTGCACGAGGCCCGCCCCCATCGCCCGGAGGCAGGGGCTCCGCTGCACTGCTGGGCTCTCAGCAACAGGACATCCTCTACGCCTGTCCACTCAACTCGATGTGCCAGTGCGCCGGACTACCCAACGAGACAAGCACGCTGATTGAGATTAATTGCAATGAGGTGGCCCTGTACAAGTTTCCAGGTAAGTGACATTCGAGGCATATGCTACACTTGGCTAAAAGCATTTTTATTTCTTTACTCTAGGAAACATTAAGGCATTTGGTACTTTATGTTTGTTCTTTCAGTGTATTTGCTTTTCGATCTCAAACGCACACGTATCGCCTGTCAATGTCCCCTACGAGCTTGTTTCGTTTTATTTATGTGGCAAATATTTTCATTGCCAGTCGGTCATAAATTGCCTTCGCCCCACCACAAGGGCCCCCCAGGATTCGCTGACTGTCTCGTCCTTTTTCTTCTTTTAACGGTCTTCCTTTCTTTCCGTTTCTTTGAGCTCTTTGTGCTCCTGTCGCCACCAGCTAAAAAAAGTAATTTTTTAATGAACCTTCAAACAGCCATGTCGCGGCCAACAAATAAAATGAAATTTTACATTTAAGTTTGCCAATTAGTTGTAAAAATAAACTTTTATTTTATTTCATTTTATTTGTTTCCTTTTTGTCCTCTTTGTCTTCCTGTTTTCTCTGTTTCTTCACCCCGGCTTTTCACGAAAGTTTTGTAACGATTTCTGTGCCAAATTCCTCGCAAATTTGGTAGTTTTCATACGGGGTATTAATTATGCACAGGGGTATATCTATTTAAGTACATAAATGGATAAATAATAAATAGTTGTCGTTGGTCGTTTGGCCCATTTTTCAAGGGTTATTAGTGGTTTTTTGACGTCGTTAAAAGTTTTAAGTGGCCATTCTTCTCGTACCAGGTATCTCATAGTTTCGAGACCAAGCTGTGGTATTTTTGTGTGCTCCCCTTTAAGTAATGAATGAATGGCAAGTTTCCATAGCTCCATTGTCATTTTCCATTTCCAACCCAAAATGTTGCTCATTGCTGCGGCTTCTTTTCAACGCCGCACTGCCACCCACCGAGGCACCCTGTCCACTCCCCAGCTCTTTGTAGGTTTTGGACTTTTGCTGAAAATATTACCATTCCATCCTGTGCTTCTTCTTTCAATGCAGCTGCTTCTTCTTCGCTTCTTTGCTAACAACTGTGACACGCCCACGGAGTCGCCTTTTTTGGGCAAAAGTTGCCGCATAAAGTTGCAAAAAATGAAAATAAAGGAAACAAAATAATAAACAAAGTTGTTGACTGGCAAAACACACAAAAATTGGCCAGACATTGGCAGCACTGAGAATAGAGACAGGAAGCGGCGAGGAGTACTATTGAAAAGTTTGTCTCTTGCTTGCAGCTTTTCCCTCAGGATATTCGGGGCAGGAGCAGGAGCAGGGACAGGAACAGGAACAGGAGTAGGAGAGTGGCCATTCCGCATTGGCAATTTATCCTTCGTTTCTTATGCAAAACTTTCCAATTGCATCTGCATTGGCTTTTGCTTTAATGAAAAACTTTAAATATTACTACTAATCGAATTAAAAGTAACAGCATTTCGGACAGTCACTGGGGCATCGGAATTTCTATTTGCCAATCCCCCAACTTTCCTGACGAAAATAAAATATCTCCTTTCACGCTGGCGAAATATAAAATTCTCGAATTCAAATAAAATTTCGGACAAATGTCTATATCTAAATGCTATTCATATGAATATAAGTATATATGTATATATCTCCAGACGTTGATGGCGATGTCGGGCACTACGATTGCATTCAAGCAGCAGAAGAAATGTTGCAGTTGGAAAACTTTTGGCAATTAGCAATTCTAATGCAAACGGACCGTGCCATGGCGAGGGGAGAAGGAACTGAAAACACTTTGGTTGACAGCCTGGCTAATTGCATGCCACGCCCTCCTGGCCCCTGCATCTTTTCGCATCGAAGCGACTTCCTGGCTGGTTGGCCGAATGGCTGGAAAGTCACCATGTGGTCGAGAAGCCCCAAAAAAATAACCAAAACTATGCACCCAAAAATTTTGAGAGGGTGTTCCGGGAAAGAGGATTGGACAACTGAAACGAGGGACCCAGGGAGTAGTTGCAAATTCATTAAATCTCTTCAAATTTCTCTGTGCGTCTGCGGGGTACAAAATATGCAATAGTGGCATTTTTATTCCTTTATTCCCCCGTATATGTATGTAATTTAATGTTGAATTCCTATTGTCTCATTCTCAAAAGTGAAGGAATGGGGCCAACAAAAATTGTCTCTTCTACAATTTCGGATTTATTTTTAATGTTTTATGTTCTGGTTGCTCTTCTGGTTATTTTCACGCTTGGTCAGAGGCCTTTTCACAGAGAAATAGTGTCCTAAGGGTGGGAAGCATCCTTGGTTCGATTCGACCACAATTTTCATGCCAAAACTATTTGGGAATAGCCAAAAAATCAAAATGAAAGACGACAGTTTGCCCACATGCTGCACGTTTCCTGTCCCCTGTATGCCATTTTCTTTATTTTTTTGTTCCTGTCCCGCAGCAGGACACAAACTATATGGATATAAATGGCAGCTTCCTGCCTCACAACACACCAGCCGGTTCCTGTCTTTAGTTGCCTTCCTGAATGTTTTAGCAAAACAATAACTTTTCAGCTGACGTAATCTTCATCAACACACCGACGCACACTGAATAGTCCTTCGTTTGGCAGTAGTTTTTGGTAGCTTCAGTAGGGCTATAGGAGAGTTGTAATTGGGAAAAATGTTGACTTAAAAATTGGGCCTTTACAACTCAGGAAAATCTTTCAAAGCATTCAAAGGGAATTAAATTAAACTGGTATGCTTGATTTTAAAAGAAGAAGAATACATTTAAAATATTATTAATGACAAGAGAAGAACTTTAAACTGAAAATTATAATAAATTAAATGTAATTCGTAGAATTTCATTAGTAAATAGTTGCGTCTTTGGGTCTGTGAATAATGTTGAAGTTTTTGAAAGACATTCTCGTGGTTTCAGTTCAGTTAATTTTGCATCTTTTATTATTTGGCCTCTGCCCCTCGTCACGGACACATTGTTGTGCTTCATTTTGTTTTTTTTTCGTATAGACGCGGGGCAAGTTGAATAAACACTTGGCAAGTGACGCAAAACGAGACGAGTGCATTGGACGTGGACGTGGACGAGAATATAAACAACAGGGGATGGCGTTGGGTAATGGTACTGGCGGTGGCGGTGGCAGTTCGGTCTTCGGTGGTCTGCCTGGCAGCTAAAGTAAATAAATAAATATGCTTGGCATTTTGTCAGAGAATTGACTTGAGGCCATAAAGTACAAGCCAACGTGGAATGGACGTTTCTACAAAGAGCCCCTTTTCATTTATCCAGCCCCAGCCCAGCCACCAATCCCACCTCCTTCCTCCAAAACCCTGAACCCTGTTGGCAGTACGCTCCCCGAGTTCATTTCAGTTGTTGGCCCCTTAGGCACGGGACTAGAAGTTTATTAACGCCATATGTGTTGTTGGACTTCTTGTTGTTGTGTTGGTTTGTCCACTCATAACAAAACAGTGGCAATAGTTGCTTAGATATGCACATGCCCTATACCCACACAGCCACATATGTACACTCCCCAAACACCCACACCCATACCGACACACACACTCGTACACATGGCGGATATATAGCTTTCCCTGCATGAGGAATGCTCCGGACTGGCCGACATTGGACACGTGTGTGTCGCCTGGCCGAGGGAGGCGCACGCGTGTCAACAGGGCGTATGATTAATATTGTATTAATATGCGATATGTAATTAAGATGTAAGCTGTTCTGTGCTTATATTACTGTTTGTAGGCGGTCATACCAAGCACGTACGCGTCTTGGCATTTGTGTGCACACATTAACGTTTGCATAAACTACAATTTAAATGCTAAGCGATACGATCTCGATCTCTGTTAACTTATTATTATGCCTCTAAACAAACACCCAAATGTATGCAACCAAATATTCAAGTGAATATACCTAATTTAAACTTTCCCTTTTCCCATGGTATAATTTTACCCTTTAAAATTTGAAGAATCCATGGAAAGGACTATATAGCCCGCAATTATGGCTATATCTTGGCCAATAATCCTCCCAGGGGAGTATCCTAAACGATTTGTGGATTCTTCAGTGGAGTATCGATTTAAACGATTTGTGGATCGATTCTCTATCAATTTGCATCAACATCTGAGACCAAATTATATTTAGAATTATTTGTCCCATTTTCTGATGGATCCCCTGATTCTGATTTCTTCACTAAAATCTTTCATAAGTTTCTTTGAAAGGATGGCATCAAATACCTCATCGCACCCCTTCATGTCTTTAATTTTTGTGTGACTCAGTCCGAGCCCGTGGGAGACATCAAAGTCGCAATTAAATTACGATTCGTTGAGCATGTGTTAATTAAACAGGAGCAGCGGTGTGCTGGGCGGTGCGAAGTGCGGTGGGCCGTTCCTTGGAGTGCCCGGAGCGGGGGACGCAACTCTCAAAGGAATTGGTCACCCAAGGCGACTCTCATATGGAATTGGAGCTTATGACAAGCACATATACTTGTACAGGAAGGACCACACACTCAGGAACTCATATTGTAAAAGTGATGAGAGGAGCGAGGGGTAACCATGTGTTTTAGCCTGATTATGGTTACGGCTGCTGTTGCTGCTGCCGTCCAAAGGGAATTTCCATGTCATGCTTGTCAACTTAAATTATGGCCTGACCTTACCTTAAGCATTCGGAGGGCGGTGGGCGGCGGGCTGTGGGCAGATAGGAATGCCGCCTCCCCGCAGCGTTAACCCGATCCCGTCCTTGGCTCACCGTCATGGTAAATATTTTTCGGTCGAGTAGCGTGTCTTTCTCGGGGTATCGCCACAAAACTGGCAGAGCAACTGACGTGCAACATGAAAATGCACTTTTCACTTTTAATTGAAAAATTTTCTCATTTTTTTTGCGTTCGGCTTTTTGTGTATTGTCATTTTCGGCGTTTTAGACTGGCAAAGGAAACTAGGCAAGGAGGAGGCGTATCTTTTTTCATTCAACCGTTTTTCCAGCGCATTCGTTATGCATACGTTCTCAAATTTGGGTATATAAGGATACATATACGAGTTCTTATATGTTAGTATACACAAAAGCTATACCGCATTGAAGTCAATGAAAAATCCGCACTAAGCCTGGATTTTCGGAGATTGACTCGATCATGAACAGTCAATCAAAGTGGAGCAAACGAAGCTGCGGCGCGAAATAATTAAACATCAATTTGACGAGCTCAAACAGAAAATTCAAAATTGAAAAGCATCTATCCGTTGAGAAAAAATTGCGCGCAAAACCAGAAACAGAAACTGGCCAACAATTGATTGTTTCTTATAAATATTCAATGTGCACGAGAGTGCAAAAATCAATTGCTCCATGTTTGCCTATTTTTTGCACATTGGAATATTTAATAAGTAAAAGCGCTCTGATTCCTGATGAAACTTTGTTGAGGTTTGACTGGCAGAAGTTAAATTCCGAATATACAAAATATATACCAACTTTAAATGAAAAACTATTGAAAATTGTTGGTTACAAATGCCAGTAAAAATAAATGGTGTATATAAACATTTTTTCAGATAACTGATTCAGCCTTGACATGTGACTTTTTAATTGGGCTTTTGGTCTATAGTTGGTTGCCAGTATTTCGAAAATATTCAAAACATATGAAAGGACTATTTTCAAAAAACCTATTTCAAATATTTTCACTCTTTTAACAAGACACTTGCAACACATTTAAATGTTTTTCTGTGCGTTTATGGAATATCCGCAATACTCCCCTTCAATATATGAACCATTTTGGTTTACTTCCTAATCGATTTAGCCATTGCCCCATAAAAATTTAATAAAACGAGCAAATCGAGTACGTCGGGATTCATTGTTATACCCGACCAAGATGTCACTGTCCTGTCTTTACCCTCGACATAAAATGAAATTTGTTGCCTTTTATAGATGAACTGGTGAGTGGTTCCTCTTCCGCAGGCCTTGCCTGTTCGAGGTCCGTATTCTGGGCCTCCGGTTCGGCCGGAAAACGCGCACAAAAATCGAAAGCGTATCTGCATCTCTTGCGGGGAGCTGGCCCACGGGCCAGGGATTTCTGTGTATGGCTCCTCTAGCTGGATGGTCTGTTGGATAGCTGGCTGGTTGGCTTGCTGGGGGGTTGGCTGGCTGGTTGGTCCATTGTCTGATGGCACGCTGATGACCCATTTGCCTTAACGCGCCGGCGATCAAAACTGCCAAAACAAAAGCCATCATCGTTAGACGGGCAAAGACATCCATTGAAAATTCGATGGAGGGGCGATGCCTAAAAGGAAGGGAGGCTGCCGGTGGTCCATGCATATTCCCTCGTTTATGGTAAACGCTTCGAATGCCGTTTAAAATCAATTTGAATGATGAACTGATGGCGGCCATCTCGTCGGAAACTCTCATCTGTGCGGTTGGTTGGGATACTTCAGTTTCGGCAATAGGAAACCAATTTTTGGGCCTATATCAAGAAAGCCGTTGTTTATTTCTGAGATGGAAACTAAATTATCTTGTATTTAAAAAAGGCAATACCAAAACATTATATCTGTTTAAATATATTGTTAAAATTCTCTCAACCTTTACAGAATTCATGCACAGCAGCGTGCGCTACATCGAAATGTCGAACACACATCTGCAGAGTGTCGATGATGAAACTTTCCAGGGACTGCGTCTCAAGACATTGAAGCTAATCGACAACGAACTGCAGGATATATCCGAGAGGAGTTTCAGGTGAGTGCCCGTGGGGGAAAGTGCCGTGTCACGTAATGGTGACCCAAAATACACACACCTAGGTTGAGGGTCGGGGCACAACGATGACAGGACAGTTGGCCGGCCTATTTGTATGACCCCTTTTTCACCTGGACTCGTTCGTGAGAGCGGGTGCATGTGCGCGCGACTGAAGTGCGCTTTGTATATTTTTACAACATAAACCTGCAAGTTGTAAAAAAGGCGTAAAATTAAGTTTAACAAAGCGAGGAGCGGTGGCGGGGCCAGGACATGGCGTGTTCAGAGAAGCACTCAGGCTGAAAATGCAAGCGGGAAATGCAAACTCACATACGCAGCAGAAAAAGCAAAAAAAAGTCAAGAGAGAATTGAAAACTTTCAAGCGCTATTTGTTTGAGTGTAAATAATCACAAAAGCAACGAAAAGGGCATGCCGTGGAGAGATGTGAGAGGCGTTTTTCAAACCCTAACACCGAAGAAACGAATACTTTGAAAGGAAGGACTAAAATTAGCAGGGAATAAAGGATATATTAAGCTACCAGCTTCTTTATTTTGACACATATTCTATTCTAGGAGACCCTACTAAAGGGCAATCTGTCAAATTCAGAATGTTAATGTATATTCACTGAAATGTGCTTGTTATCGTGACTCTAGACTCCATAGCAGGCTCTTAGTTCGTCAGCATTTTACGATCCTCTCACACTACACATCATACGCGTTAAATGGAAAGAGAGGCTGCAACTTCCTTCTTCCCGCCATTTTGCCTTTCGCTTAGTAGTGTGTCTGTGTGAGTGAAGAATGAGAGGGAAAGATTGAGGGAAAAAGTCGACCGCATTCGACAGTCGTTGGCTGCCTTTTTGCATTTTGTTGTAATCCTCATCTTCTTATTCCCTTTTTGTTGCCAGGAAATGAAACGCGAACATTTTTTAACGAGCACAAAGGATAACCAGAGTTGGGTCACGCCCCTTAACCGCAGGCAACCGGCCGCCCACGCACATTTTGCGCCTCTAAAGTTAAATGGATGCGCCCAGTTCACGACTTTGGGAAGGAGCTCGCGCGCAGCCAACTAAAGATACACAGTTACACACTCAGTCGGCATTAATATTTAAAATCAAACTAATTAATGCTCATAAAGCCGGCAGATGTGGTTAAACCTCAAACCGCTCTTCTATTCCCTCAAACTCCCTTAAACACTCTTCAAAATCAACTCCTGCAGGAATGTTTGTTTCGCAGTTTGTTGAAATTGAAGTCCTCTTGCAGATCGAGTCTGAAAAAATATAAATCTTAGCGTTAAAAATAGGATTGGGCTTATTATTTTATTTGATGCTGCAATTATTATCCTCTGGCAAATTTTATTGGCAATTCTGCAGGTTTGACCGCAAGTGCGGTTAAGTTAAAGATTCATATTTACCACACCAAATATTTACAAATAGGCGCAATGTAAATGTGTTAACATTTGTTGCCCTCAAACAACAACCAGGACATGCAGGACTTGGGAGAAGACTCGATTTCATTTCGGTTGCGGACTTTGATGCCATATGTAAAGTTCTCATAAATATTTAAGCAATAATGTATTTCAAAAATTGCTAATTAATTATTTACAATGCAATGCTGCTAAATTAGACTCACGCACTTGTACATATGTACCTTTATATATATATTCGAGGGAGGTCCTGTGGGTCAGCGTGTACTTGTATGTATGTGAATTTATTTGTTGTGTGTTACGTGTTTGTTGCGTGTTCGGTTGCAAAGTGCCGTTAAATGCGCACTTCTCCGTTATTCCAGATATACATCTACAAACATACCGAAATAACATATAGACATGGTCCTTTTACAGGTGGGTGGAATGAAAAGTTTATAAAAATAAATAGATATTAATATTTAAGCTGAGCATATACCATTTAAATATAAAACTTTATTAGAAAACGTAATTTTAATTGAAATCCATAAATCATAGCCAGCTCTGATTGCAGATCAGATCTTAAGTCACCCTCGCCCTAAAAATTCCTCAGCCTATGCCGTTTGCTTCCAAGTCCTTTGATGACAAATATACTCACGCACATTCACTCATACTTCCTGTAAGAAGTATTTCTCAAACCAAAGCACGAATACACGCAATCTAAACTGTCGCCGCAGGGGAAAACAACAACAGTATCATCTACCGGCAAATGGCAACCAAAAGTAAACCAAATACAGCCGCCGAAAGTCCTGGCCGAGGTAGGAAACAAAGAGCGCGGCGGAAAGGAGACGAGGGCCCGAACTTGGTGAAAAGTAGCCACAAAAATTCGGTTTGCGTTTGATTCTGCACCGCATAAACAACCAGTCCGGCTCTAAAAACACTAACAGCACCAACAACAAAACCAACACCATCGGAAACTACAAAAGCAAGCTCCGCCACATGTTGTTGTTGCTGGTGTTAAGGAGGAGGCTGAAGCTTGTTTGGAAAGCCTCGTGGTTTTCATAATTGAGGTCGCCGCTACCCCGGCTCTGTTTGCTTTCTCTCTTTGTGGACTGCATCGTGTATAGGCTCTAGGGGTGGACCTTCAATTAAAAGGAAACTAAAAGAGAATCATGTAATAAAATATCAAAAATTACGTATACGCCATGTTGGAGCAAGGGAACATGTTCTTTAAATCATGGTTATCTCTTAATCTTGACTTAAAAGCCAAAGTGGTATCAATATTTTACATTCTCGAAAAAATTACTCATACGCCAGATAGTACCGCGTACTGTAGTAGCTTAAGAATATTAGGTATACGCCTGGTATACACATACTTAATTAGCAATCATTCACAAATTACATAATGTTATTGAAATAAAGTAAGCAAAAATCTAATTAACAAATTGTGTTCCTGTCCAAATTGGTCATACGCCATGTAGCCAAAACAAACTTTTTAAAAACCATCAAATTAAAAACTTTAAAGCCATTCTGCACACATTAGAACCAAATGGTACACCTCTCTCTAAGTATGTATTAACAGAATATATATGTACATATGAAGGATCTTATATATTTAAGGAAGGTCCACTCCATTACTCTGGTGTGTGTGCTTGTGTGAGTTTGCGGTGCGTGTGCACAACTATTAATGGAGCTTAGAGGGAATGAAGATGAGGAGAGGGCGGAATAGTTATGGCAAGTGGGAGCAAAGGATGGAGTTTGGGGGCGAGACAGGCAGCTGGGGTCGCCTGGGTCGCCGTTGCTACGCGTTAATTAAGTTTAAATATTTGTTTTCCGACTTGTGTGTAGGATATGTCAAAAGGCAGGCAGCACGTCAATTTATATGAGTTGAGCAAGGGAGCAAGGGAGACGGGAGGGAGAGTGGTGGAGCGGATGAGCAAACCCGAGCGGAAACTGTTGATAGTCGTGCACAAAAGTTGTAGGAAAAGTTTTAACCATTATATATTTTTGATAACTAGTCTCCCCTGCCGCACATGCGGAATGATTTGGATCATAATCATATAGGCAACTCGCTCACACATATGCATTTCTGCTCCTCCCATTCCGCAGTACGATGACTCATTCGCTAATGACACTGGATATATCAGGCAACAAGATGCAGCAACTGCCACTGGAAGCGCTGCAAAGATTGCATTCCCTCACGCGACTGGTGGCGCAACGGTAAGTCTGAAGACTTTTAAGTTATAAAGTTTACTCCTCTTTTAAAAATATGTCAAATGCGAATTAGTAACCCAGAAATTGGAGGGATTACTCATCCTCATTTAATCATTATGCTCTTGGTTCTTTCTAATCCCTCATCAGTAACCACATAACCTCATTGGATGGAAACTGGGATGCCCAGCACGACACCTTGAGGTCACTGCATCTGGCCGACAATGATATTACGGAAATAGCGCCGGGAGGTGGCTCTATGGAAGTGATCCCGGCCAACGAAAGTAGTTCCCAGCCCTCTAGCTTGGCAGCCGTGCAAACGCGACTGGAGACGAGTAACTCGCTCTACCCGTCCTCGCCAAGCTCCGGGGACCGGTCCACGCCAGGTCGTCCCTTCGAACAGCTTCAGAAGCTGCTGTGGCTGGACCTGTCCAACAATCGAATACACCACGTGGCCGGGAACTATTTGCCGCGATCCTTGGTAACCATGGACTTGTCCAGCAATCTTCTCACGGTATTCCCTCAGCAACTATTCGAGCAACTTCCAGAGTTGCGGATCATGAGCCTGCGGGACAACCTCCTGAAAAGTGTTCAGTGGAAGGAGCTGCAAGTGCGACCTCTACGCATGCACCTTGAGCGCCTGGATCTGGGGCAAAATTGCATCGAGAGTTTGGAGTCTGACTACTTTCAGCAAAACTACTCGGATGTCCATCTGAGAGCCTTAAACTTGGAACAGAACTTTGTTACCCAACTGCCAGAAGCTGTGTTCAAAGCCACGGGCATTGCCCATCTTGTTCTGGCCTTCAACGCCATCAGTCGTGTCCATCCCTCTGCCTTTGAAGGACTTACAGATACACTAGAATACTTAGACCTGGAAAGGAACAGACTTACCACAGTGCCAGCTGCCATATCCACACTTCATCGTCTAAAGTTTCTCTATCTGACCTCCAATCAGATCAGCCAGCTTACCAATCTGCCATCGTATACGGATAATCTGCGGGTGCTCAGCCTTAGTGGCAACAACTTCAGCATGATCCCCATACTGGGCCTTAAGAACTACACCCAACTGTCCTATTTGAACATGGGGTACAACTGCATAACGGATATACCGGAGGGTATTTTCGCCGTGGATTCGTGGGGCAGTAATCTGCAGACGATACTGCTGCGCAACAACAAGATAACCCACCTACACTTAGGATCGTTTGCAGGACTAGATCAGATCCAGGAGATTAGTTTGAGCTTTAACGATATAACCATACATCACCCACTTGTGTTCGAGAACGTCTCAAGGACCCTCAAGATTCTGGAGCTATCGTTCGCGGTTTTTCCGGCCCGAAGCCTGGAGAGCCTGGATCCTCTGGACGCTCTACTGCCACTCTCACAACTGATCTGGTTGGGTCTGGATAACAATAACTTGAAGCACGTTTCCAACGAGTCCTTCGCTCAGATGCGGGAACTGAGCTACATAAATTTGAGTTTCAACCAACTGAAAGCCTTACCCATGGGGCTCTTCCAGCCAGAGATTCACAGCCATTTGGTGGAGATTGAACTGTCATATAACGCCCTGGAACGCTTGGAGGCGCAAACATTTCACAATCTGGGCGACCTGCAGACGCTCAACCTCCAGTCGAACCGCCTCAGAACCATAGCTCGCCACGCCTTTCAAAACCTGGAGTTCCTACGCTACATTGATCTGTCCTACAACAGACTGGTAAATATTTCCCACGGAGCCTTCACTGTGCTGCCCAATCTGGCAGCCCTGGACTTGATGCACAACCAGCTCTGCTCGCTGTCACTCAAGTCCTTCCACTACGTGTCCAATACGACAACTCCCCTCCGCCTCAACTTGAGCCACAACCACATATCCAGCTTTGACGACGAGCTCAGCAGCTACATGTACATCTACCAACTGGACATTAGTCACAATCACGTCTCTAAGTCGGACAGTTTTACAAACCTGGCCAACACACTGAGGTTCCTCAATCTGGCCCATAATTCGTTGGGTGCTTTGCAGAGTCACGCCTTCGGAGACCTTGAGTTCCTGGAGATCCTAAGCCTGGCCCACAACAATCTCACCTCTCTGAGGCGTCGCAGCTTCCAGGGCCTGAACAGCTTGCAGGAACTGGATCTGAGTCACAATTTGCTAGACCAGTTGCAGGTGGAGCAGTTTTCGAATCTCAAGAAGCTGCGAATTCTGCGCATCAGTTCAAACAGGCTGAGGGCCCTACCTCGAGAGGTTTTCATGAACACCCGGCTGGAGTTTCTGGACATTGCCGAAAATCAGCTAAGTGTGTGGCCCGTGCCTGCCTTTACGGACATTGGCTTCACCCTGCGCTCGATTCATATGTCCCACAACAATCTGGAGTACTTGGACGCATCGATGTTCATCAACTCGCAGTTCCTCTACGACATCAGTCTAGCCCGCAACCGCATCACCATCCTGCCGGACAATACATTCAGTTTCCTGAATAATCTGACCAATCTGGACCTGTCACAGAATCCCCTGGTGACGACAAACCTACGTGAGGTGTTCGTGCACACTCCGCGCCTTCGGAGACTGAGTCTCCACCACATGGGCTTGTACGTGCTACCGCCCCTGAAGTTGCCTCTGCTCTCCTATCTGGACGTAAGCGGCAACTACCTGCAGGAACTGTCGCCGCTGGGCTCGCTGCGACATCTGCGCCATGTCAATATCTCACACAACAAGCTCACCAATGCCAGCTGTGCGGCGGAGCATCTGCCGCCATCTGTCCGAATTTTGGACCTGGCCCACAATCCACTACGCCGGATAACAATGCACGACCTTGTCAGCCTGCGCCACCTGGATGAGCTAAATATCCTGGACGTGAAGGTGGCCAATCCGCAGGCATTTTCAAAGCTGCGCTCCCTGAGGAAACTGCACGCCAGCTCGCATCCCAATCTCGGCGAGATTGTGGCCAGGATGCCGGGCCTACAGCAGCTGAGAGTGCACTGCCTGGAACCGAACATCGGACCGCAGTTGTTTGCCAAGCTGGCCAACAACACAAAGCTCCGGCTATTAGAGTTGTATGGAAGCAATGTGCAGACGATTTCCCCGGACGTGTTTACCGGTCTATCCCGGAATCAACGGTTGCAGGTGAAGATATCGCATACCCGAATCTCCGATCTGCCGCCGGGAATCTTTTATTCCCTGCGCGAGGTGCCAAACCTGTCCATCGACATTTCACATAACCGCATTAACGCCCTGGCCGCCGACAGCTTCTATCCTAACAAAAGCTACTGGGATGCGGTGGGCACGCGGAGTATTATGGGCGGACTCATCACCTCTCATAATCCGTTGGAGTGTGAATGCGGGCTGGTCTGGTTTGGACACTGGCTGCGGCGGTGGCTTCGGGAGTCCGCCCAGATCAAGGTCATTCAGAAGGAGGACCTCAAGCGCATGGTTCAGGTAAGAATATAAACTAAATACTCTTCGTTCATTTTTCTTTGTTAAAAACAATTAATTTTTTGCCTAAAAGTTACCTTTATCGATTGCCGATATGCGCGTAAGCTTTTATATATTTTTCAATATTCATTTTAATGCAATCACTTTGATAATTAAATTGCATAAAGAATAAGTAACTTTCCATGTATGGCTTTTCTTTAAAACACTTCCCTTACACTTTACTGATGCCATTTTCTTAAAACTCCTCAGCGCGCCCGTGCCAACACCTGCCACGATCCGACTTCGGGTCGACACCTGCCCATCCTGGAGATCTTTCCGGAGGACCTGCTGTGTCAGGCGAGTGCTCTGAGTAGCTCAGGCCACCGCATCTTCCTGTTATCCTTTGCGATGGCCCTCCTGTTGCCTTTGGTGACAACGATGATGACGCTCTGATGTCGGCTTTAGTTAACGGCCTTCTAAGTTGGTGGTTTAAACCTCAAATCAGATCCAGAAGAGGTGTCATTTTCTGGTGGCAAACTGCTGAAGACACTCAACACCCAGTTGATTGTATGATATGTAAATAAATAATTATATATATATATATATAAATATAATATAACTAAATCTTACACTAATCGGTAGCTACGAATTTTTGGGACTTAGCTAATGATGTGGGGCAACCCCCTTAACAATAAAGTTAAATATAATTGAACAAGCAAATCGGTTTATGTCCACTCGTAATTCATAAGTTTTAGATAAATACATAAAAGATATATTTAAGTAGTAGGACAAGTCATGTGCTGGGTGGGGTATTAGGTTTTCATCAAGATAATATGTTCAATTTCTGTCGTACTCAATTTTTGTTAAGCTCCTTACCCTGTTAATTTCTTCCGCTCAAAGACTTCCAAGCTATCAGCTGACATTAAATATTATAAGTTAGTTATAGGACTTATCCTCCAAACCCTGAAAAATCCTTCATATCCTTCAAACACCCCCTCCGCCCATTGCATGACGTTGTTTCTTGGCCAACATTCGAGGTAATTAAGCAATTAATTACACACCCACAACCCTACACTCACCAGCGAACATATGATGATTCCTAAGACACTCACACGTTTAGGACATAGTTATAATACACTTTTGCATCTCGATAGATCGACCTAGAGGAGTAAGTTGTTAATAATAGTTTAAATGACTATTTTTAAAGAAACGATTGCGAGCGAATTAAGCGAAACGAATTCTAGTTATAAATCTTTGCAGAAAATTTACAATTTAGACAAGGCCAATAAGAACATTGAATGAAATGGTATGAAAACGAGGCATATAAATAATGATATATATTCTATTGATACGAATCGAGTATAAACAATTATTGGATAGCAATTATCAATTGGTTTTTTAACAAAAAAGTAGCGAACATTGCACAACTATCAGCAGAACTAGGAACCAGAAAAGTTTGCTAACTTTGCGGGCAGTCAATTTTAAGCGGACAAACACACGCAAACACATATAAGTACATATCAGTTTGGGTAAAAAGTAAAAATTAAAATAATCATAAAATAATGGGAAGCATAATCGTGTCACACACAAATACAGACAACTTGAAGCAATTTAACTGAGAGGAATAAATAACGAAAAAAAAACTTTCCCCGTTTTTTCGTTTCTTACTCGCATTTTCAATTCAATTTTTAATACGTACGATTAATTTTTGTGTTTGTGTTTTTTTTTTTAAATAATATATATTCGTTTAGTTACAACAATGACAATCGTGATACTAATTGTAGTTGTTTACACGACGATGATGCGAAATGCACAAGTAAAATAATAATAATAAAAATAATGATATTGAATAAATAAACTATTCAATGCGAACAAGTGGACAAATGAATTATGGCCACATGGAAACACTAAAAAAGCTGCTGGTAATGCAACGATTATTTTGGTTTGCTTCCCAACCCACAATCCAAAACAAAAAATGCAAAAATGCAAAAACCCAAAACGGAATTTTTAACAAATAATATTGTATATAAAGCAAATGGAATGTTCATTATGTTTATTCAAACCACTTTTTATTATCGGGTATTTTTTTCGTTTGATACGCAGCAGCTAAAAAATATTAAAAAAAAACAGAAAAAATGAGAAATTAAAGTAGTGACAGAAAAACTGGAAATGAATATCGATACAAACTGAAAATTGAATATGAAATAAATACAAAAATGCTAGAAACATTTACCCTTTGTGTTTGACGGTGATGGGGCCTTTTTCTGTAGTTTTTTTAACCCCAGTATCAGCCGCAGACCCCAAAGATTAGCCTCCAATAAGGACTCTGGCTCATTTACCTCCCGTCTGACTGCCT
The DNA here is from genome assembly GCA_035047325.1 of Drosophila vallismaia. Lineage (NCBI taxonomy): Eukaryota > Metazoa > Arthropoda > Insecta > Diptera > Drosophilidae > Drosophila > Drosophila vallismaia. Next base: position 17,144,893 of record JAWNPU010000090.1, on the reverse strand, counting down.
TTCCTTGCCTTACAGCTGTTGACCCTTTTACACATTTTAGTGTGAAACTTGACTCCGGGCAAAATAAGTTGCGGCAAATTATGTGAGGGAGACGCGGTTGCCTCAGGTGGCAGCCAAAACCAGCAGAACTCTGCCCCAGCTATCCTAATAAAAACGCCAGTAAGAAAGCTCATGGAAAAGGAAAGCCCAAACCAGAATACAGTATATACAAATGGAGGGCAGGAACAGAGCCCGGAGAAGCCCTGGCCAGGGCATAATTGGATTATCGGTGCTCAAAACTGTTCCAATGAGTGAAGTGCTTTCCAGCAGATCCTGTTTCTGGAGTTGCATGTTCGGTTATCCCTGGATGCACTTGGATAAGGCCGGTACTCACTTTACTTATTAATACAAATTTAATGATAAATTAATAAGGTGGACTGGACCCTTCTATGAAACGCATATCCTATTAAAATTTTTATTTAATTTCTCTCTTATAGAGCTCTAATAGATCTCTTATAGAGCCGTAACGAAGCTCCATAAAAAATATTGTTCCTTTTATATTCATTAAAACAATCACAAAGTAAATACTTTGACTCGACGGTCGTCCGAATACATTCAAGCCGCCGGAGAAACTTCTCTATAAATATGTAATCCCAACCTCAGATGCTCCTTTGAGGGTATTTTCAGGCTCGTCAAGCCGGATTCCCTTTTCAGCTTGCGTTCATGCCCTTCGTTTGTGTAAAAGCGGGTCTTTTTATTTTCCCCTTTTTTTTAGGGATAACTGAAACCTTTCAGCGCTTTTAAGGCTGTTCTCATACCGTCGTCGCCCCCCTCCTTCCCAGCATGAGTGTGGTCGCGAATGGTTGTTCTGGTGTTCCTGCAAAGTCCCTTTGCACGGTCCGGACTCCTCACGCCGGAGATTGCATGTCGATGCGACTTAATTGCATTTCAGACAGCCCTGCCAACGAGTTGTTTGCCCGGGAACGAGTACACGAAATTCTCCCATTCTCACATACTCGTACGCCTTTCTCTGGTCTGGATTCCGGAGACCGGACCGCTCGTCTTTCGCAGTTCCCCCTCTCCAGTTACCGATTGCCGTTTGCCATCCTGGGCGGAAGGAAACGGCACTAAGTACAAGTTGTCGGTGGGAGCTGCAACTGCCACTGCACCGGTAACTGCTACTCCTACTTTGGCTACACCTGGGAAAAAATCGGCTAAGTAGCTATAATAAAATTAGCATTTTAAAGCGAAGAATAATATATTCACTACTAATATTACAGTCTCCTTAGTTGTCATGCTGAGGCTGAAATTCATTATATTTGAAGGTCAATATTTTGTCAAAGTGTTATTCTGCTGCAGGGGCACCCACTATATACCACATTGCGCAACCCCCGAGCTGCTTCTCCAACAAGTATCGATATTGTTTTAGCCACAACTCAGGCGAAAGTGAAAGCAAGGTAGCAGCTTGGGGAGAGCCATTAGGAGCTGCTGCAATTTAATAGCCACCAAGGAGCTCAGGCCCGAAAAACTAAACGTTAAGTTTAGCTCGCAGCCATGTTGCCACACATTGGGGTAGAGGGTAGTGGCAGAACAAACGGTTGAAGGGGGAACTGAGCACACTTGCCTGTCAAAGCCGGCGACGAGCAGGTAAATCCAAATCCACCCAATTTGCCTGGCACTCGCCGCCACTCACCATTACTAATGCAGATATTCCAACTATTGGGCGTGCCAGGAGGGCTGTGGATGAGAGGCTAGTCGGTGTAGCAGTAATGGCAAAAACCGCCGACAAATCTGCTGCATTGCCCCCACATACACACAGAAAGCTCAACTTTGCTTCCACTTCCATTTCCATTTTGCTCCTCCCCTCCGACTCGTCCAATCCTCCTGTGACAGGAGGACGGGGGAAATAGGGGACGACGCTTCCCGTCGCGCCAGCGGGCAAACTAACAGAGTGCTTATTTTAACGAAGTTACAACAACTTTTGCAATACAAACAGTAATGCCAGGGCAGATTCACACTCGGCACAACAGCCCTTGCAGCATAGATGCCCAGATATAGATACAAATACACAGATACAGACCAAGATACACACACCCGTGTTGGGGCATGTTTGTGTGCTCGTGCAGTCCAGCTGCTTCGCCTGAAAGTATGCAACAGCATTGGCAAATGCAAAACAAAGTTAACTCTACGAAATGGAGATGCTCTTTGGGAAACTTTAATAATTTGGACATTACTTGTTAAATGTCTTCGGAATTACTTAAATATGTAATTCGTTTTTGAGTGTATTTTAAGGTATCAGCTTGGTTTTTCTCTGTTTTTTTGTTACAATTTTTTTTTATAATACCAAATAATGTTGAACAGAGTTCCTTAAAGCTACTTCCCTTAAAGCTACTATTAATGGCCCAGCATTAGTAAAAAATAGTCTTTTAATCAGGATATGGGGAAATATAGATTCTAATTTGCATGTTTGACATATCCCCAGAGGCTTCAATCCGGACAAGCTTCCGGCCTGTCCTCAAAAAGAAACCGTAAGCCGGGATAGGGCATTCAAAAAATGCAACTAACGTATGTTGGTTGCCATTTCAGTTCCGTTAAAGCGCTCGCTTTGGCCAGACTGCTGCCATTTACAAAAACACACACAGACACATGTACACTGGCAGAAGAACGATGGATAAGAGGTGGGGGGTGCTGGAGTGCTGGAGGGGATGGGGCAGCAGCGGAGTGAATTGGAGCTGTGCACCACTAGAAACTTTACGACATGCAAAAATTGTGAGCAGAGAGCGGATATAATTGTCGGTCTTCTCGTAACTTTGCCGTGGGGAGCAGATTAGTTGATTTGCGCACACACACACTCTCAGACTCTCAAACTAGACTACATGTGCTGTGTCTGTGTGGCTGTGTCTATGTGTATGTGGATTGAACCACACGGAAGAGTAAAACGAATCCTTTTAACCAAATGATATGCACTGAACAATTGTTCACTACTGCAGTTTTTTTTCCTTCCACTCGTCCTTCCTGCCCCTCTTTGTGTGTTTTGCTTGGTGTTTATGCGTCAGTGTGTGTGTTTGACCAAATGTGGGGCAGTAAGGAATAGTTGGTTGTTGTAACTGTTGTTTTTGCACTGGGCATTGCTCTAACTTTTCCACCACATCGCAATTTAATTTTATAGTCGAAAACACACACACTGCAGCGGTTTCGCCGGACTTCCCTGTGGTTCGGCATTCCCACCGCCACATCACCGGATGCGGATTAGATTGGGGCTGGCCGAGTATCCATGGCGGGGAGAATGTATCTCTTCCGCCCCTCCCACTAGTCGCGGCCCGTTGCCGTCATCCGAATTATGGCTATTTCAGCGAACGAATCAAAACTAAATCATAAACGATTAGCTCTCTGCTGGATACACTGATTAAAACCAAATAGAATAGGACAGTCCAAGGAGCCCGGGTCCTTTAGGGCCTGGTTGATGGTCGATGGCTCCAACTCAAATCAGTTGGCAGAGCACACATGACTGAGCAATGCAGATGAACCGAGAAGGTGGACCAGGATGAAAGGGGAAGGTTGATGCGAGCCAGGCGCAAAAAGGTGAAAGGGGACACACGATTGGATATAGGGACCAGACGACGCTGCACCACGATATTGATGCCCGACGATGGAGAAGCTGGGGGTCAAAGACCAAAGAGGAATCAGAGGTGCTTTGGCAAGAGCCTGGAGAGCATCGATGTGATTTCTGAGTGGCAAACTCCGCATTTGATTCGAAGAAGGGTCATTCAAAAGGGAAATTAAATCACAGCTTTCAGATAAGTGGGCACATCTGTAAATAGTATTAAAAAAGTGAGGTTATAATAATTAAGAGGAACATGAATATTAATCTATAATTTTATTGCTAGATAGATGAACAAGGGAAATGTTAAATAATCTAATTTGGCCTCAGAGGTTTTAACATAAATAGTCTAAATACCCATCTGAAATCACTTTTAAAATTACATCATTTATTATTTATCGCATTAAAAATACTACAACTAATATTAGCTCTGCCTAATCTTTTTAATTCCATGGGGAAAATGAATCAGTTTTACGATTTTAATAGTCGAATGACAATAGTAATTGACTCAATTAATAGGCCTAAAATCTCTGCCAATTGCTGTTTTATTCCAAATCGTTCCAAACATGGAAATGCATTTTAGTTTAGTTTAAAGCTTAATTTAATCACGGAACTGAAGTTTATATGCGCATAGGTACAAGATTCCCGCAACCTCCAATCATAATTATCCGTTGTAATAGATGGTTCAATATTCGAAAAGCCATTTCCATGTTTGAATATTGTTTCCCGAGTGCTGCCAGCCCGGTTGCCAGTTCGATTCCCGGATAGCACTTCATAAGCAGTGCCTGATGTCTGGCCACGCCCACATCCCGATCACCCTCTTTGAGTGGAGCCCGGCCACGAAATGACCAACCTGCTTGCTGCTCATCGAAATGGAATCTAATCGGCTTTTGATTTTGCAAGTCCTTTTCACAAAGTTTGCCGGTGTTTGCCGCTCTACGTTTCGACGTGTATATTGCCATGTCCTGAATACATACTTTGTATGAAAAGTATCTGACTGCCTGGCAGGACCCTTGCCCCCGCCATTTTACACTCGGCATAAGTATGCAATATCCGTTTCCTTCGTTACGACTCCTGCCAAGGCTCCAACCTGAGCCAGCCGGTAACTCAGACGCATCGAGTTTTCGGAAAGTCAGTGGGGCGGAAGAGTGGAGAGTCCTTCCAGGAGCAACCACTTTTGACTTGGCAGGTGCCAACAAACCAGAGAATGTCGCTTATTGTAATAAGCATGAATCAAAGTGCAATTTCTTTAGAAACTTTGCAGCAACAGAAAGACACAATAGCGAGGGCCTCTCAAGAATTAATCAAAGAGTAAATACTACATAAGAAAAATAAAGTGCAGAAACAAGTCAAATGGGCTCTTTGTTCTCTAACCCAAGGACGAATTTGGGCCTTAAAGGCTACACCTAATGTGTGTTTCTTATTAAAAATAATTTTTGTAACTTTCATAGCGAGCCACTGTGATATCCTTGCGAAGATACGGACCCATACAAATTGCATCTTTGAGAAGCTTTGGCAGAGCTTAAGCCTTTTTTGGCCTATGGCACCAAATAATGTCCAGGAACTGATAATATCAAGCTCTCGAGAGTACTCGGAATGCATCTCCTTGTCTATTTCACCTCTCCCCTCCATGGCCACCCTCACGCTTATTCACTCACACTTTTCTCGCTGTGCATTCAATTGGAATCTCTAAAGCTCTCTGGATGTGTGAGTTTCTTTGTGGCCGTGTGGATGGTTGTCTGTGGGTGGGTGGGAGTGCTTTGACTGGTTTTAAGCAGCTTCGTCCTCGCTTTATCGTACATCGGACATTTTATTATGCCACGCCCCCACAACCCATCATGCCACTAGGATCCCATCACTGCCCTCTTGTGACTTGTTCACCCCCTTTTTGCAATGGCAATTCCAATTGCAAAACGGAAATTGCCGTCTGTCTGGCTTGATTTGCTGACCTGCCTTCAGTTTATTACGCCAAGTGATTTGCTGATTGATTTGTCACCTCTTGACGCTCGACCTCTTTTCGGCGACTGCCATTGAAAGGGACAAGTCCTCGTGGAGTGGAAAGGATTCCTCCTGCTTTGCATCCTTTCCAACTGTCGGATAGTTTGGCGATGGTGGTGAGCCGCAAAACTAGTTAACGCAATGCTGTTTAATATTTAATTACTTTGGCATATAATTACGTAAAAACATTAAAATATCTCTTATTTATTAGGGAAACGAGTAGCAGTCAAGGGCCCTGGGTGCTGGGTGCTGGGTCCTGGGATCCTTTAGTTGACTTACAGCCGTGTTAAAAGTTGAGCTCCGTCTCTCCAACTCGGCTGCCCTACTCTCGATCCTTCTGTTTTATTTTTGTTAAACAGTGGGAGCATTTTCGGTGGCACCACCACTACCGCTCGACCGCCGCACCACCCGCCCAGAGCCCCTGCCATCTGGTATGCATTATACATTAATTATTTAAAATGTCAGAGTAGCAGCTAGGCAGAAAGATGATGAGAATGGAAGCAGGACAGACTCTATAAGGGGAAAGAATAGCCAGAGAATAATTTTTGTGGCCGAATGGCAGTTTGAATAACAAACGGAGCTTTCTGACAAAATTTAAAATGATTTTATTCATTTCTGCCCCGAACCTGTTTCTGGACAATTGAGTTCTTTTCCATCAGCTAACATTTGTTTATTGTGAATAAAGTGGAAAGCATTTAGTGATAAAATATTAGATATATTAAATTATTTCGTATGCCTGAACTAAAATAAATTTTCAAATTTTTAGCTTACTGGTATTTATTAAACTGGAATTTCATTTTATTGTTTAAATTTTATAATTTATTTTCGCAACATTTTTTACACAATATATCAAATTTCGTTGAATTATACACTTTATTTTATAGGCTGTTTAAAATTTGTTACATTTTTATGCAATCACTAAAACTTGAAAGTTGAAACAAGCCGGAGTACCCCACCATAAAAGAAGACCCGGCACGAGTTTTATGGCCAGGTCAAAATTAAGTTGGTGCAAAGCGAACAACGAGGATGAAGTTAACTGGTTAAGAGGGTGGCAGGAGGTGGTTGGGTGGATCAGGCAGGCAGGTGGACTGCATCAACTTTTCCAACCATATAAATATGCACATGGACTAAGCTTAGGGGCCTGCAGTCATAGTTGATTCCGGAACAATGACAAGGACGGCATGCATCGGCATTGGCATGGGCAACGGATCCTGCGTCCTACTCCGACTGGATCCGGATGCCGGAATGCAGCTTACTCAGGTGGAGTCCAGACAATCTCCGTGTTTTCGTTATGCTGCTCGTCTCGGTGCTGCCTCATCATAACCCGAACGAAATGAGGTTAATTAATGAATTGTTAATATCATTTGCGACCACACGTCGCCACATTCCTGCCAGTATTTCCTCTACGTAGTCGTCGTCGTGGTCCTAGTCCTCGTCCTCGTCCTCAAACTGAGCAAACAGCCGCCGCAGCGCCTTGCCAGCTGCAACATAATATTATTATGAGGTGAACCGAAGGGAGCCCGGGATCGGGAAGGGACAGGGAAGTGAGCTGTTTTTTCTGCCCGAGCTCCAGCTGCTGCAATCCAATTTCTAGCTTCAACAATATGGGTGGAGTGTGTGCGGTGCTTTATTATTTTAGCACACACACCCAGAGTTCCTGTGCTGCTCATTATTATTAAAATTTGTAGAATTTTTGGGTTGCAACTAAGCTGCATATAAATTTAGCAGCCTGCCATTCCTTTTGCCGCCGACCCAAACCCCCCGAAAACCCCATTTTCTGTTGTGTTAAAAGAACCACCGACCCCCTCTCTCTGCATAATTCAAAGGCGTAGCCGCAACTTGACAATTTGCTCGCAGCATGTGGAAAGCAGCGGCACTGGCATCGGCCACGTCAACGGCAGCTGCCTCCAGAGGAAGCAAAAGTCGCTTAAGATTTTCGGTACTTTTTCATAGACATAACTTTGCCTAAAAGTTGAGCAAATTTTCCCCATCTTAAGCCGAAAAACTGAGAAGAGAAGGAGAAGCCGGGAAGGCATCTCAAAACCTAATGGGTTGGCAATCTAATTTTTAAAAGTCCATTGTTCTATATTGATACTACACAGAGTGTGTTTGATCTGGAGATTAGTTGGATCGAAGTTGATGTATTTCTTTGAAACTGTTTGACCTTAAACAATTTAAAATCCAACAAAAGTTTCCGCCATTCAAACTCAATCTATTCTGCATGATATATACTTTTTTTTAACTCCCCACTCAACATGGGTGCATTTATTTTTTATTTTATAGCACTGCATAATTGTACTGGGCTTGTTAGAAGCCGTTTTATTTTTATTTCCGATAAACCAGAATTGCCAAGGGAGGTCTTGTTGAAAATCTGCACAAAATTTCATTGCGATTTGGTTCGTGTTGTTTGGTTTATGCCCGGAAGCTATTAAAAATGTTGCATTTTATAAACGAGCAGAGCTTTAAAATCTTTGATTGAATTAAAATTATTGCCACATTGAATTAAATTCTATGATAAATATCAGCCTGATAAATAAGGAAATTAACCTAATGAATTATAAGTCAAACAGCCATTAATTGAGTTTTGAATACACTTTTTTTCTAGCTGTTGGCCTGACATCCAAAGAAACATAAACTGCTAACATGATTTCCTGACATTTTAGTTCCTCAGTAAGTGTTCGTGTGGGATTCCGATTACCGGCACGTGATCCGAGTTTACCATTTCGAATCACTAAAGAATGAAATCGAATTGGCTACGTGTAGTAATAGTCACAGCTTCCATCTTAAAGCCATCGTTCCGAGCTGCAGCACATCGTGAAAGGCGGCGAGCGCATTAAAGGCCAAAAATTCAGTGGCTCGGGATCTGAAACAGAAATCCATCAACCATGAAATTCGCAGTCAAGCGTACACAGAACGAGAAGCTGCCTTCTCCTCCAAAACTAACCCCAAGCCCACCGTGTCACCTCCTGCCCCCTGAACCCTGCCCCAAGCACCCTGTCTCCTGACCACTTCCGGCTGAAAACAAAGCATGCCCGCCTTAAGGCCATTAATCTTCAATGAAAGGCGTTTAATTTATTTGTTTTTAATTTAAATTTTGCCGCCACGATTTATAGACGAAAGTTTGACGCTGCCATACGAGCCACCGCCACTCTGGATTGTATTGCAGTTTCTGTGTTTCAGGCCTCCATGCCCCCATTGTGAGTGTTGTTGGCTAATTATAAATTTGGGGCACGCAACCGACAGTTTCAGATTGTACAGAGACGAGTGCGATGCTAATTGTTGGCTGAACATTAAATAACGCTATTTTTGGATGAAATAATTACCATATCTAAGAGTAAATAGATGTCCTTTTTCAGTGAATGCTTGAAATAAATATGTAAAGGATTATTTTCAAGTTAAATTTTTATGAAATTCAAAGAAAGAACTCTGTTAGTTAAAGGTGACCCTGCTGCTGGTCCAAGAACCTTAAAAGTTCCCTTCTCCACTTGAGGCCATTTAGAACACAAAACAATTCCTGGGCAAATATCCGTTTTAGCCACAGGGAATAATCATATCCTCAGGCAGTTTTCCACCCTCGGTTGACTTGCTTCCTGTAATCTAAAAAATAGGCAACAACTCAATTCAAGCACCACCGCCTACAAAAGAACAACGATATCTATCCGATATCCCCCAAAACCCAATTGAAATCCACAACGTCATTTGCCACATTAAGCATACGCCCTGGGTGCCTAGCGGTGGCGTGGCCTGCGATTTCGGCCTGGCTTATTGTTGGTTCTGGGTTAAATATATAAATATCAATTTCGGCTAGCTTGTTGCTAGCTGGGGCAGAAGGCGAAATAAAGGACCACAACTAAATGCCAGCCACGTCGATTGCCAGATCAATTGGCCAAATGAAACGATGCGCGGTAACTATGTGTTAGCCCCGACCCCTGACCCCTGACTCACTAAACGAGAGATCCCAACTACCATCTCATCAGGCCGCAACGCCCTCAAACAAAACAAGTTGAAAGCAACTCCTGCTTATCTATAGCTTCGATTTGTTGCCAGGAGCCCCTACCAGTCCCCTTAATTTGCTTTGGCTGGGCTCCCAGGATACCCTCCACGTTCTCCTTCGCCCACATCGTTGTGGTTATAATTTTGTGGTCTTTTCCATTTTGCGGTCAACTCCAATTGGGATTTAATTTGTACTTCTTTGTTGTCGTTCGTTCGTATTTTATTGTATTCCAACCAGCTAACAACAACAATGCTCCAGTGGCATTCGCCTTCGACGCTTTGCCATCAGTTTCCCCCGTCCTATCGTCCTGTGTCCCTTGGCCCCTTCGTAACCATCATGCCCCATGTTCCCAGACCCCCAATGGATTGTTATCCCCCAAACCATGCGCGAGTTTTTGAGTTTGAGCCTCGAACCGAAAATTCAATTTTTGTTTGGGGCTGTTCCGGTTCTGTGTGTGTATATCTGTGTGTATGGAAATGCAAAACCGAGTTTATCCACTCGAACTGTTAATGGGCATTTTGTATTTTATTTAATGTGAAAAGTTTGGGCTTGAAATATTTTTCGGGCCCCGTCCTCGATTGTGAAATGACCTGCCACACCCTCCCACTGGTTTTGCTCTCGGCTGTTCTGTTGTTGGCAAAAATCTGTTCTGTGAAGAAAAGTTTATATTGTAATATTTTAATATTGTTGGCTTGTAATTCAAGCCATTTAATTAGCCATTATGTGGCTGAGGGGCCAATGCGGGGGAGTCCACTTAGAAACAAATTAGAGCAATGCTCTAGCTCTTCGAGCTGGTAGAAGGTGGGCATCAGGCAAAGTTGGAACAGTTAAGGTAATTACCACAGGGGGAGAGGTAACACAGTACTACAAGTATACCATAATGTCAACTTTATAGAGTAGCCGAGAAAGGAAAATTGTAGCCAATAAACCAGCAACAAAGATGTGATTTTAATTTATATTTAAAAAACCAGGCAGAAAGTTATTTTTAATTTGAGCATCCCTTTTGGATTACTCTTACCTCCAATAGTAATTAGAAGATTTTCCATTCAAAAACTTTTCTCAGATCCCAGCCAAACCTGTCAGGATTTTCTACCATAATTTGACAACTTCTTACCAGGTGGCGACAAACTGCTCAAGTTAACAAAATGCAAATTCGAGATGAGAGGCTCAAAGGAATGGCTTAGCATTCTAGACGCCACTCCATGTCACCGATATGCTACCATGTGTGCAGCAACGAGGCAAATCAAACATTAACTAGTTGTTGGAAGAGTAATCCCAGGAACCGGTTACACCTGCCCCACACTCCGCACCCTATACCCGTTGACTTACAGGCAAATGAACACGTTGAAATTTTAATAAGCCAGCCTAAAAGCAACCAGCGACATTTGCCAGCCAATTTGCAACTGCAGCAGGCAACAAAAGTAGGCAGCAACAGCAGTGACTGCCACATCCACAGCCACTGACGAAGACGAAAAGTGGCCCTGGAATATATGCACCGACTGACGGGATGGCTAATATTGGTTGCAAATGGGGAAAAGAACCTGGTATTGCCACACTCGTACAAGAGTCACTAACTAAAAAGGATTTTTAAAGCCATGTTTCGTAAACCCAGCCAAGCGTTATTAATTAAGTTTGATAAGCCAGTGATTCAAAGAAAATTAAAAACCAATTTAAGAGGGTGTTGCAAATTATGGGATATATAATGAATATTTGGAATTTTCAGAAAGCTCGAACCTATTCCTGGAATCCTAAATTTTAGCAGCACCAATTAAGAAACAAAATATTTAAATATCACAACTTGTTGCATTTAAAAATCTCACCGTTGAAGAATATATCTTAACTTATTGTTGCTTTTTACCGCATAGAAACGCATTTGAAATCTTTTAATTTCTCTCAGTGTAATTGCGCCTGTGTGCTGTCTGGCGGAGACTGAGCCTCAGCTGCTGGGCGCTTTTAATAAGGTGGCAGCCACAAATTTTCGCGACGACGTTGACGATGGCATTGCATGTTGTGCCAACGTCCAAATTAGAAAAGTCGCAAAGAAAGGCAAAGCAAACAGCAACAGTAGTAGTGGTAGGAGCGGTAGGAGGCGGACTTGGGGCAGAAGGCGTGGCCGGGAAAAGATGGGGAAAAAGGGAAAACCAACTGCGCCGGAAATCAAGTGTCACGTGATACATGCAACAACCACGTGCGGCTATAAATTGCATGTGCCGAGGCTGCAGCAGCAAGAGGAAGTGGATGTGGAAGTGCAAATGCAGGAGAAGCCAAAGCTGAAGGACTCTCCTCACGTCTCTGTGTGTGTGTGTGTATAAGCTTTAGCATGCGTGTATGTGTATGTGTCTGTGTTATGTTACTAATTATCTGACGGATTAGCTTAATTGGTAACAAGTGCACTTGCAGCCAACACACTTCACGAGCGAGACTCTGCGGCCAAACTACTCGAAAGTGGCATTAGCCTACTTTTTTTTGGTAAGAGGAGGGACTCTCCAAATTTTTGGCCTCCTATTCCCCATGTGTGTGTGTCTGTGTGTATTTACGAGTGTGCCGGAGCTTAGCCAGCGATGAGGACGTTGTGGCATTCAGTAGTCAGCAGGGCAGTTATAATTTTCACAGCCAAAACTGGGCTTAAAAACTTTTGCGGTTCTCGGTAAGGGCCCGTATGGAGTGGGCAATTTTTGCTTTTTGGGAAGCGGATGCGGACCCTGTGGGTCACTCGGGGGGGAGTCAAACAAAAACGGACAGGTCAACAAGCCGGCGAATTGGTCAGTGGTTCCAGCTCCGGCCCAGACAAGAGATGAGCTGGGTAATGCATTGCTATGGTCAGAATCGAGCAGAATGAATAGGACTAAGGCTAAAGCGGATTAGCCGGCAGTCACAGTTTCCAAATTAGATTTTAGAGGAGAACGAGAAAGTTTTCTAATCGGTGGAGAAAGTTTACTTCTAGCCGTTATCTACCCCATTATTATTTTCGTCTGAATTTTACCATATTTATACTCCGAGTCCGTTTTCTATTTGTTTATTAAATATTTTCTAAGGCAATGAACGTCATTAAATGCCTGTTTAATTTTAGGATTTATCTAAGTATACTCGTATTTACACATATTATTATCATCTTTAGACCTTCTAATTTGACTATAACTAAATTGAATTATTTTCATTCAACCTTAATTAAAAAGTGATATTAATTTCGCAAATTTATCAAATTCGTCCTCGTCTCTCCCATTGCCAATTAAAACTTTTTATTTTCGCCAGAAAATGAAGTGCCGCACACTCGTCAAGGAACCCACTTTCCATTCACTCGGTGTCCTGTCGCTCTGACTACCAAATCAGAAACAGTCCGAATTCGTATGCCCATTGCCCGGACCTATAACCAAGGTGTGACCAGTGACTTGACTTGGAGGCACTGCAACACCTCTCGTCCAAAGACTTAATCAACTTTGCCTACACACGAAGGTTGCCAGGACAACTGAGAAACAGCTACTGGTTCCATGATATGGAAAGCGTCTTTCCTGGATCCCTTTTCAGGTTTCCTCTGCTTTTTTGTCCAAGTTGTTCATTGACGCTTTGTTTTGTGCTGCAAATGACAGACGGGATTCATGGAGAGTGTCCAGACTTTTGGACTGTCTTGCCCGGTTGTCCTGCTTGCCGGCCCTCCTCTTTCCTTTTTCGGTTTTTATTGGGGACATTCTGCTGAGCTGGTTTCGGTCTGTTGCTTATGGGGCAGAGAACACGGACCCGAATTAGAAACGAATCAATGCAATTGACTTGGACGTGCATGGGAAATGCGAATGTTGGGCCCTTCTGGCTTCCAGACTGTCTGCCCGGTCTCCGTTTTCCGGTTTCCTGTCTATCGTAGTGCCTCAGGGCAAATTAATTGATTGCAATATGATTGATGACATTGCCAGACTGCGTTTCGCAATCATTTATTAACGAATCTGCTCAAGCAGCTTAATGAAAGTTTGCCCAACGTTACTGTCTGTCTTAGACTTATCCTCGGACCTTGTCCTTTGCGATATATTGCTTCCATGACCCCCACCATGCTCCAGTCTCCCAATGTCTTTGGGCTAGGTTTTTCAGGGACGATGGCTGTCGACGGGCTTTGATTTCTGTTTTATTCATGCTGCCAGTTCGTGGCTCTGGTTCTTTTGGCTTTGGCTTTTCATGTGCTTTGCTTTTCATTGTTTGCAGTTTTTCTCTTGCACACGCCACGGCTTAGCATGAATAGTAAATAGCCCCTCAAATTTTCCGCCCAACACCATGCACTCTTAGACAGGCGAGGTATTTTCAGTGGCTAAACTATGTGATACCCCGTACTTGACTTGGATAAGTAAAACAAAAAATGCTTTTCTGACCAAATCTGTACAACCAAAGTAAATAATTAATTCCATTAATACTATTCTAATACAAAACAAAAGCCTTTCCACGATCCAGAGCTGAGACCCATTAGGCAACCTAGTTAATCCTTACAAAATATTCATGACAGTGGTCCATAAATAAATGAATTATTTATTATCATAATCCATACTTTGATTTTATTTGATTTCGTGGGCATAAATATACCTTGCCATTTGGTGGACCAGCCGGTATTAAAATAGTAGCAGTGGAAAATTTGCAGAGAACAGTTTGAGCTTTTCCGTCGTCTTTCGCATTTGCTTTGATAAAATATTGATTGCGGTTTGCCCAGCTTGGTAGGAAGAAGCCTCTGATCCCCCATGACCCCGCCATTCCTCTGCGCTTTCTAATGCTCAACATGCGTGTCAGGCTTCAGTCAGTACCCCTCACCCCAAAGCCCGCTGCAATGGATCAGCTTATTGTTTGCGGTTTTTATTTTCAAACAGCATCCATGCTCAAACTTGCAACTGCTACAGCCCAGCCAGCACCCACGCCAGTGGCAACAGATGTGCGACTGAAGCGTCAAATTCGACTCAAAATTTGATGCGAACTATCAGAAATTGAGCGATTAACCCTTAAGCGTGGGAGAAAACCGGATAACATCGAGATTTGGGGGATATCGGAAATTTTTATACCATACAAGCAGAATGTAAAGTTAAGGCTTATATTAACTTAGAGTAAGGGATTGTACACAAAGACACCATCGCTTTACTTTTGAAGTCATACAAATTTTGATCACTAAAACAATACCCTCTTTTTCTAAGAATAAAACCTTTAATATGCGTTTTTATATATTCTTTTATATATGTTCTTTTTTATTTTAAAATCTAAACCCCTAGGGTTAAGCCAGAGCCACATATTGCCACACCTTTGAGCCCGCGCGCACTCTGGAAACGCGGCTCCGAAACACGCACTGTTCCCATTTCCCAATTGGAGATGCGTCTCATCGAAAAACAACGCCCAATGGATTTGATGTCGCTGGTGGTGTTGCTTTTGCTGATGCTGCAGTTGCTCCACAGGCATGAAACAAGCAGAAAGGCAACGACATCGTCAATTTCATACATATTCAACTGCCTGGAACTGCGCTCGGCCCAACTCAAGTGAACTGATGTGTCGCTGGGGCCCAGGATTGGGATAGGGATTGGGCTTGTGCTGGGTCCTGTCCCTGTCCTTGCTCCGCGTTGAGGACTTTCCAGCGATTGCCGCTTCTACTGCTGCTGCCACTGGGATTTTGCGGCAATTTCAAATACAAATTGCAGTGTTTTTATGGCTACAAATGCCTTTTTGTCATTTTTTTGTAACACCCTGCCTTTCGGTTCTCGCTTGTAAACGGCGACATTTTGAACAAGGGTCTCAACGAGAACAGCAACAGTATGCGAACGGATTTCGTTTTAACATTTTCAGCAACGTTAATCCCCAATACCCAAATGCAATCGCTTGTCTGTCGGTGGTTGTGTCTGCCGCCGCACCACCCACTCCTTTTTCTCGGGGCTCAACCCCAAAAGGCCAGGGCTATGGGCAGGGATTTATGGGTGGGGGTAAACCGATTTGCCTTGCCCCCGCCACCAAACATATGCAGCCCTACAACTGTCCCTGAGACTTTTGTTTAAGCTCTCATGCCACAAGCTGACTTGGAGCAAAAAACTGACAACTGGACTAAAAACTCCTGAAAAAAATGGTGAAGTTTTAATTTCCAAAATGCCTATACAATGATGAAACAACAGAACGAAATCAATTGACAAAAGAACCCGCCGCTGATCATTTTTTTTCCTTAGATTTATATTATTTATATTTTTACAAAAATTGTTCATTTTTTTAGATACCATAAATAAAGACCATGGGTTCCCCACCCTCTAGACCTTCAATTACCCAAACTTGAAGCTGCATAATTCAAATCTTCAAAATAAGGAAGAAACTGTTATTGGTTAGAAATGGTAATAACTGACATTCTGGAAATGAAATTCACCACATTCCCAAAAGCTGCAAGATATCAATTTCGGTCAACTTGCCAACTTGACTTTGGTGCCCAACTCATTTAATTTAATTGCAAAATTTGGTGACGATGTCGCTCCAATTTAATGATTACTCAATGTGTTTGCCGTTAAAGTTAGTCTCGGTTGGCCGACACGTCAACAGCAGTCGGGAAAGAGCAAACCGAAAACACATCCTAGATGCTAGATGCTGAAAGCTGGAATGGGAGAGTCCTCTCGGTTTTGAGTCTTTCGATTAAGACGACAAACGAACCACAGCAGCCAGTTAGAAACCTTTGGCTCCGTGCGGATTTGGTGATGTAGCAACTGGGGCCGGATCCTCCTCGTTAGCCACCTTATTCAGTCTCTTTAGCCATCCTCTGTGTGTTTTTGGTGCTAGTCCTGGCGCTGCTTCTCGCCCTCCTCCGAACTGGCAACTATTTGTCCAGTTTGTCGTCCAAGGGGAAAGGTCGATGGGACGCCGTCTGTCGATTACGATGGCTGGTGATGGTGATGATGATTATGGCAATGATGTCGGCCACTTCGAATGCCAGTGACTTTAGCCACGACAGCAACAATTCTTTCTAAGCCATCTAGAGATGAGTTGAGAGCAATCCAATGGAAACAACATTTAAATAGTCATTATGTGTTCAGTATAGGTTGTTTTTTAATATTACTTATCATATTGAATAAAATAATCCCACTCACAAGGATAAAACCTAATATTATCAACCACTTAATTCCATTTTTTATTAAATGCGGGATATCCAATACTAAAAGTTCATTCTTACTAACCCTAGTCACGAAATCCCTTTCAATTTATTCGTCTGACTAAGTAGTGACATAATCACTTGTGTGGCCCACTCATCACTATCCTTGAATTTGGTCTCGAGCTCAAACCCCGGGTCTCCCATCATCGTGTCATCATCCAGTCACATCGGTTGAATGTTGCTTACATTTGCATATTCTCTAATTTGGCTAGTTTGGCAATTGCGGCCGATTTTGCAAAATGTTATTTGCCATGGGCGCCACCTCCTGACCGTGCAGCCCTCCGGCACTGCTTAGCCCCCCTCCGAATGGATTCACAAGTATTTAGTCTATGACGCGTTGAGTGGTTTGAAATGTTTCCCCCAATCCAAGCTCCTCCGTCACCACCATCGCCTCTGGCCATGTGCAATGTTTCGTGTCGTGTGAATTTGCTTAGTGGCAAGTGGATCAAATGGGAAGTGGTTTTTGTAGCACTAGGGCAAAAAGCAGTGAAGCAAAACTTTTTTCCAACTCATCCACCTGAGAGGAGTGGAGTCCCCCAGTCTTCTGCTCCACCTCTATTTGGCCAAAAACCCCTATCCAAAATGACAGCTGCCGAGACTATAAATCGCAAAGTGTTCGACGGTTTTTCTTCTTGATATATGGGATTTTATTAAAAACCAACTTTGTGGGCCCAAATTGCGGCTCAGCCAAGCCAATCACATTATGAAGGCAACCAATTTTAATTACGGCCATTACAACAATAGCCAAAGCCACAAAGAGAAAACCAGAAGGAATAGCAACAATAATGGCAAGTCTGAGTCCTAATGCCTTCTGGCCAAAACTCATTTAGCCGCGTTAAAGTAATTACGATTTATAGGCCACAAAAATCCGTAACACAACATAAATCCGAATGAGCCAACATTTCGGATCCGGGCCCTTCTCGCCCTGGCCATGAAGTTAAAAATTTTAACCACATACCAAAGGAGAAGAGAAGCCAACAAACAGGCGACACCTGACCTCACTCCCCCTACTGCACCGCCCACATTTGTGTCTTTATTACACTGTCAAGGCAACGCGCGATAAATAAATAAATAAATGCCGCCTAACAAGCCGCAAGGTGGATCAGGAACATGGCAATCCATTGGGTATGGGGTATGGGGCTTGGGGCATGGGGCACTGGGGTACACGGATATTTAAGGGGAGTCAAACGAAATTTGTTGCAATTCATTGACTTGGCGCAAAGGCGCAAACATAAATTTCTGCGCCACGGGCTGTAAAATATCGACAGCAGCCTCGTTGCGAAGGCAACAACGCCAAAAATAAAAGGAAGAGAAAAAAATTAATGACTCCGACGAACATTCGATACCCTTACCAGTGCCAGAGCATAATTAATGATCATGAATGGGATTAGTTAACTGCGTTCCCTTTTTGCTAACAACCATATACGTTTGTGGTTAACAAGCATCTTCCCATAAACTTCAATGGAGCATTAATAGTTATAACCAAAGAAAAAAAATCCTTTTAATTGATGTACGAAAATATTATGAACAAAATTTTAAATTCTAAAGTAGCAACCACTTTTTAATTTCATTTTATATGATGAAAATGAATTTCTGGAAATAATTATGTAATCAATATGGAAATTTTATTCAAATTAGAACCAAAAATATCGGTTTACAAATAAATGAATTGATTTAATGTATAAAAAGTATTTGTTTCGACAAAAGCGCTTTTGAAACAAAACAACCCGCCTGCAGTCACGCAGAAAGCGTACAAAACAAACTTAAATGCCAGCATATTGTAAATTTATTGGATTGGTGACATCGGGATGGGCTCGGTCTCTGCAGAGTTGGATTGTAATGTGGGACATGAGGGCAACGTAATGTGGATCAGAGGGCAACGAGCAGAGGGCAAAGGGCAAAGGAGCCAGCAGAGTGTGCCATGGGGCAGGGGCCCATCTGGAGATGCCAATGAGCTTCATCAAAGAAATAAAGCAAAGGAATTCATATTTATAATAATTACAGCACACATGACTAAGCATATTTCAATATTAAAATATACCTAAGCTTTGAGTTTTTAAATTAAATGAAAGCACTTAACCAAATACCTATCGATTGTATCCAAACAATTTCAGGAATGAATAAATGTCATGTGATGTGTCGCAAAAAATATCATCGTAAACAATTAAGTTTTTATGTGCTTATTAAAGCCTAAGCCTAGGCCTTTTGGTCCCGAAGGCAAACAATCGAGGTTTCTGCAAACAATTATTGCTGCGAATTGCGGCTGCAAAGAACGCTTCCGAATAACCTTTAAAATATAAACAAAATTCCATGAAAAAGCCAATGGCGATGGAATGCAATCGATACTGTGAAATAGAAAAAAATGGACTGCAAATATTTATATGCTTCTTTAAATAACAATAAACGGTTTAATTAACGAGTAAAATGCTTTCTTCAGTTATTTATTTGACTTTTAGGATCCTTCTAGTGAAATGAAATACTTTTCCTGGGTACTGCCTTAAAGCCCAGCTTGCTGAGCTTATTAGTTCTCCGTCTCGATGGCACTAGTCGCTCCAACATTAAGCTAATCTACCCTCTTCATACATTTTATGGGACAGACCCACAAAAAACTCAACCCAACACCGAGACCAAGCAAAAGTTCACACTGCCCTGGATGACCTTAGCCGTCGGATAGAGGCTTTAGCTATTTGTCTGGTCAAGGTGGCGCTTTAATACTGAAATGCAAATCGTTGCGAAAAGACGGAGAAAATCTATCAACGTTTTGTAAAAGAAAAGCACCGAAAAATAAGAATCTCTCATCTAATTCTCGTTCAACTGACTCCTATATCCCACTGCCCACTTTCACGCCCCGTTGCAGGGCCTTAGGTAAGTAAAGAGTTCTGGCAAAGTAGACCACCCGCGGGCTAGCAAAATGCCTTTCGTTGTTCTTGCTCACAGTTGACAAGCCCACCAGCCGCCAGCTCACCAAGCTCTAGTCCGTGGAAGGAAAAAAAGTTTTCTTGCCCATTGTTCAAAGTTTTTTCCATCCAACCATCACTCACACCTCAGTCACCCCGCCAGCGCGGATTCAGAGATTAGTCTTCCACTTGGCCAAATCTGCAGCATTGGGTGGCAGAGGTATGGCATTTTAGCGAGGTAGGGGAAAAATTCAAAGCACGCCAAACGACAGGACGAAGCGATAGTCCTGGAAAAATCTTCCACCATACCAGAGGCAATTCCCGGGCACTGCTCTGTATACTGTGTACTCTGGGCCTCGTATTTGTGTCACTTTATTTGTGTTAATGGCACTTGTGCATCGTGCGGCGCAGGTACAATAAGTAATTTGATCGAGTGTCCAGGATCCCGTCCACCCTATGGCCATCTACAGGATATATGTACATCCAACTTCCTTTTTTTCGCGTTTTATTACTTCCAACACATTTCTCATTGACGAAATGCATTTTTAGAGCGCCAACCCAACGCCATTCCCCTTCAATTCAATTTTTAGAAGAGGCGCTATGGAATCAGAAATCTTGTTTTAAAGGCAATGAAAAAGAATTCTCTCTCTGGAGAATAGAGTCTCGACTGACTGAAGTTCTTTTGGCAGCGATTTGAGGACTTCCCTAAGGATACTTGATCCCAAGAGACGCAACCACTTTCAATAAGCACCCTTGGCAAAACTTGAGGACAAAATCGGACTAGTTTAGGCCCTTCAATAAAATTATTTTTTAAAGCGCCAATCTCAAATACATTTTTTGTTGGCTCCTTAACGGAGCAGTATTCAAAAATCACGTATACTCATGGTAGTCCAGCCTATTTAACTACGGGCTCTATAGTAAAGCCAACTATTGTCACAGAGTAATAAATACATAAAAGAATACATTTTACCGACTTTTGAGGCTTTCGAAAACCGACTTACAGCTAAGGACACACAAATGCATCTAAAATTCCGTCTAAAGTGAATAACCTGAAAAATTTAAGAACAAATAATGGAGGGAGGATGAGCAGCCAAATTCAGAAGGCGGAAATTTGGAAAATCTAACAACGGAAGCCGAGTGCAAGGGATTAAACACTCCAGATTTTATTAGATAAAACCCAGTGAGCAGCAAACGAAACGAAATTTTGCAGCGGCAGCGGTAAGGCGTCGTTTGTCGTCCCTTTACCATTTAAACCATTATCCTCTCACTTTGCCCCCTCGCCCTAGTCCTTGGCCATTGAAAGAGGATACCGCCCGGCCTCCTGCAGGGCGCACACGGACATCATAAATTCTGTGACAAATGCAGGTACAAAGTGCTTCCCAGGGGCAAACTTTTGCTTGGCCAAGATAAGACAGAAAGTCCAGTAACCAGTTACCAGCTACCAGTTACTAGCTACCTATCCCTACTTTCAACTTCTGGCCAAAACATAATTGGCAAACTTTAAGCTAGGCTCGGGTATGGGAATTTTAATTCCAATTGATTCGAGATGCTTGCAAAATATTTGCATTAAACTGTCAATGTCGAAAGGGGCCTGCCTATCAAGCCCTGCCCTGATTGGCTGTCATTGTGCACTTTTGGTTTGAGAGTTGGGAGTGGAGGTGGGACTAGGTCTGGGAAGGAACTCTTCGTAGCGAGCAGAGTCGTTGGAGCGAAATTTTGTGGTCGCAATTCTCAGTTTCCGCCTTGTTTTGTCTTCTGCATAATATTTTCAGTTTAGTGCGTCAGTTGTGGTAACAAGTGAGTTGAGCTGGTTTTGTTATTGAAATGAACCACATAAACGTACTCCCCGACATACAGATACAACTGCAGATATCACACGCTCGCATCCACACACTTCCACAATATACGGGCATGGCTATGTGTTTGGAAGAGGGCGAGGTTGACACACTCGCACGCATGCATAAGTAAACAAACATAAACATTTGCTCCAACACGCCAAGTATAAAATGGCATAACAAGCAGCAAACCACACAAAAGCAGCAACATTCAACCGACGCGTCGGGAGCCAAGGGGTATCACCAGATAGACGGGGAACACAGCTCCCAAGGAGTGCGACGTCGATATATCGAATTTTATGATACCCTATCAGGGTGCAAATGAGATAATTAGCAGTCCATCTCGTATAATTTCATGGGCGGGCAATCAAATGGCTTCTCGTTAGGCATCAATTTCCTCACATTGGTTAATTAGGGTGCCAGAAAGATAATCCTCTCAAGGAACATGTAATTGAAATGATTTGTGTATTGCTAAGATCCAATTTCAGTTAAGAACTAAATAAAGAATTAATGAGTTATTTAAATATTAAGGTAATACACAAACTAATCAAGATGCTTATGCTACCTTTCTAAGCCTTTAGGGAGTAGGATAACCGCAGTTTGAGCCACCAATTTTGTAGCTGCTCCTTGGTGATAGTGCCCCAACTGCTGCAACAGCCACACGGTGGATGATACTTCTTTCACAGTGTGCTGCATGCTCCATGCTGTATGCTGCGTGTTTCTGTTGCGTTGCTGGTTTGAAGTTTGGAAATTTGCTGACAAGACTTCGGCTTATTACCGCAGTTCCTCTTTTGTGAGTGGGCTCTTTTGTTGTTGGGTGACACTATAATGAGATCCTGTTGCCATGTCAGTTTTAGCATTGGCCAAAAAGACCTTTCGCACCCGTATTTAGATTGGCCATGCAATTAAATTGCAAGCAGCACCGTTCGATGTGTATACTCGTACCATCGCATCTAAGCCATTGACAGGTTGGACTTGAGGAGTGACGTGTCTGTTGCACACACACCCACACACACAGAGGAGAATGAACATGCAATCAATTAAATTCGTTGTAAATTCAACGGCTTATCTGCCGTAATCAATCTTAATTTTCCACTTGACATGCATCGCCCCAGGAACGGCAAGAAGAAACCCCTTTCAGCTCAGCCCAGCTTAGCTCGACTCGATTCAACTCCTACACTGCGGCACACGAAGGAGTGAGAAGAAGAATAAATCGACTGATAGGTCGATAGGAAGTGGGAGTGAAGTGTGAGTGAGACACCAACACTCCCACTCCCACTCACACTCACTCGAACTCACACTCAGACAGATGCAATGGGTCGACGCACATTGCGTATACGCAACGTGGCCATTGCTTTACGCATTTTAAATCAAAAATACATTTCCGGCTGCCCCACAAAGAAAGCCACAATTTATAGGTATCAAACAAAAGTGCACAAAGTGCTCTTGAGCCGTAGATAAAATAAAAATTAAAATTGAAAGAAGAATAGCACGACGAGGGAGAACAAAGGAAAAGGATTGTAATTTCGAGCAATAGGCAGTCTTACTTTTCATTAAATTGATTTTACTTTCTTATTTGATTGCAAACCTTATGGTCCTCAATAGCTTTACAGATTTCATTTTGTATTAGTTTAACTCGGATGTCTCGGAAAAATCAATAGGTGTACCCCTACAATTTTTAAAAGGTGGTGATTTAAACCCAAAATTAATATTTCAAAAGCATAGATTTCACTAATCTTAACAAAACATATAGTAAGCTGTTGAGGAAGCCCCCAAATAAAACTTAAAACGGATTATATTTAATGAAAACCCACGCCACATAAGTCCCTTAATTCACTTTAAAATGTTACACTTTGTAGCTACTAATATATTATAGCCCCCAGTGCAGCGAAAGTGTAAATAATGATACTTTGTTTGGGCTCGAGTCCAATAATTACAATCTAAAATTCGATTCAGTGGCCGAATGTTTAATCAAAATTACTGGCCAACCCCACACACAAATTGGCAGTACGCCACAGACCGATTTAGTAATGCCTGAGATGGGTCGGCTATCTTTTGCCTCGCCAAAGATATTTCAACCATCTCGTTGCAATTTGTCCTGTTGGCTCGAGCGACGAGCACAACCACACACACTGGCCCCCATAAGCACAAATAGCACCCAAACCAATCCGGCCCACTTTGGGGGAATCTTCAGTTGATATACGCACTGATAGACTAGTTACCGGGAGCATTACTTAATATGTGTAAATTGTGTGGCATCAACTGTGCATTGTGTGTTATCCCTGGCTATCACAACTCCCTGTCCTCGCCCTGGCCTCTCCTCTACTCCTTTCCTTCTTGAATCGGGTCGTGGCTGTAGCAATTTATCATTTGAGCGTGACGCACGCATCCACCCACGCACACACATCTCTCTGTGCGGATATATGTATATCGTCGTAGTCCTCCATATATTCAAATGCATTAAACCATTGAGCTCATCAGCAGGAAGCTTCCGCCACTATACGCCACTCGAGTCGGGCTTAGTCGTCCTCGAGGCAAAAGCATTTAACATGCAGTTTATGTTTGCCGCAAGATCTATTACAGGAAATTCACATATGTATGCCGATGTGCACAAATTGCTGTAAGTGGGCGTGGCATACCAGACTTACGGAGATGATGAGCCAGAGCCATAGCCAGTGCCAGGGCCAGAGTCTGTGCCTGAACCAGAGCAGGAACCGGAGAATGTGGAATGGAAAGTGTGGTCCCTGCGGTAAATCGCAATCGAGCGGCAAAACAAAACTTGATTATTTGGTGCGGTCGTCGGTCTGAGGCTGCCTGTCCTATCCTGCGTTCACTTATTCTAGGATTTGCATTAAATATCCCTATTTAAACATGCATGTGTACATATTTCGTGAATTGAACTAAACAAACATTACGCCTACGTAATTATGCAAAAGCCAACGCAAAGATTTCTCAGTCTGGTGAATATTTAATTTATTGATTAACTCCCACTTCAGTTCGGATTGCGAATGTTTAAAATGCAATTCTAAGACGTTTAATTACAATTCAGCCAGCTCTGTGGGTTTCTCTATTTGTGTGGGCCAAAATGCCGAGGTGTTAACCGAATGAGTTTCGGCCCAGGGTTCTGGATAAGTTGCTGACTTTATTTCATCAAATTATTTGCTTCGAGTCAAATACACTTTTACACTTTGACGGGATCATTTTGCCAAGTTATTCGTCTGTGTTCATTTCCATTTTGTGTCTCTGTCAAGGACTCACAATAATTTCAGATGAAAGGAATTCTTGTTAATACAAGACACTAATTTCATGGCATTTAACTTTGATATTTATTAACCAATTTATGCTTTCTTATCCCTTTCTCAGTAACACATCTGTTCACTAAAATAATTACAACAGAGGATTGATTTTGGGTTTTAAATAGTTGATAGTTTTATTAGTTAAAAAATTTTAAAATTTATTATTGATTAATATTTTTATGCAGGTTTCAAGGGAATTGAAGTAGAAATCGTTGAAGGTATTCCGATCGGATCGGATAATAATTGGCTGAGATATGACCCTGGTTTGGGACATATGGGTATAGATTTCCACAAATTCATCATAAAAACTTTTGAAAAAAATTAAACTTTATTACTGCCTAATATTTTGATGCAGATTTATGGGAAATCGAAATAGAATTCGTTTACGGCATTTCGCTTAAGGATCGGATAAGAATTGGCTGAGATATGGGCCTGGTTTAAAACAAATATGGATTATCACGGATTTCTTTTGATTTTTAAGGGAGTTTATCAGAAAAATGTTTAAAAAATTTAAAATAATCATTGCTTAATATTTTGATGCAGATTTGTAGGGATTCGAAATAGAAATCGCTTGTGATTTTCCGCTCAAGCATCAAGTAAGAATTACTAATATATGGCATTGGTTTGGAAAATAGGTATATGGATTTCCATAGAAATCAAAACTTCATTAGTTTAGGCTTGGTAACTATTTTCTAAACAGATTATTGATATTTTATTTAGCTCGAAAACACACCAGTTGATAAATATATTTACGCACCCAGAAGTATTCGAAGAATTTTGTAAGTAAACTCGATTTACTTAATTATCATGAACTAATTAGTTTGAAAACCCTTGAGCCTCAATTTCCCTTTACTATATTTCTCTTCATTACACCACTCGGCGTCTCCTGTTTCTTTGCCAACTTCATTAGCTTATTGATGGCTGGAGTACAATTTCTGGAAACTCAAATCTGCATATAAATTTATGTTTGTTATAACTTTAATTACTATTAGTGCTGGCAACTATGAACACAACAACAAACAGCCACAACTGCAGTGTCACTTTTGGGCAATCAAACGAGAAAACCAAGGCTAAGACGGAGGCGTTGGCAGTTGGAAAGA
Organism: Drosophila vallismaia; assembly: GCA_035047325.1. Taxonomy (NCBI): domain Eukaryota; kingdom Metazoa; phylum Arthropoda; class Insecta; order Diptera; family Drosophilidae; genus Drosophila; species Drosophila vallismaia. The sequence continues at coordinate 17,119,061 of JAWNPU010000090.1, read as the reverse complement.
TGGCAGGACAGCAAGACAACAGCGCGGCAGGAGACGTAGCCTGAGGCAAGGGCTAGTGCGAGGGCGGTTTGGCCAGTGGTTGGGAAGTGGCAAGGGCATCCTCAAAATCAGCTCTCAATATAATGCGGCGGAAGCTTTTGTGAAATCCTTACGTCCAACTTTTTAATACGAAAACTTTTACCAAGCTTAGTAGAAAGGCAGTAGCAACAGCAACGCAAGGACAACAACACAAGGACGAGGACGAGGACCAGGAACGGGCCAGGACCAGGACTAGAACCAGCAAGTGCTGCAAAAGCAATTGCAACAGTCACTTGGTGGACTTGTTGTGGGCAAAACACAGCCGCACTTGCCCCGCCTCCGCCCACACAAGCTGGATCTGGCATATTGCATATCCTTATGTTCGCCCCAGTCGGAGTGTCCAAAGCCACTTGAGCAGCACAGAATACCAACTTAATCTTGTTTACATTCTATGACGAGTTATGAAAATGAAAGGATTAAGCCAGCCACAAACAAACGCACCACCAGCCAACCAGCCAACCAAACAGCAGTCAAGGCGGCTCTCAGACTCTCAGACTCACAGGGCGCCTGCCACACGCACAGGAGAATGCTTAAGCGTGGCTTTGGCAAACAAAAGTTACGCATGGAAAAACTGGAGAACCGTGTGGCAAGTCAACAATATCAGGTTAAGCGATCTGGGTGAGTTGCAACCTTTAAACGATTTGAACTGACGGTGCCACGAAGCTGGGATGTTCTTTGTCGCATTGCCATCAGTTCGTTATCAGGATATTAGAGCTTTGCACAGAAATTGTATTTTTTTTAAATAATCTATTATATATTATCCTTTACTATTTAACTTTACCGATTAATTTTTAATAGGTAGCTAACCCAAGTAAGTAAGCAATGTTTCCCAATAATTTGTATACATTCAATATGTGTGATCGCATCTGCAGTCCAATAAAAGCAGTGACCCTGCCAAAATTAATAAATTTTGTTGTGCAAACCAACATTGGACTCACAAACGACTTCAATGTGGTCAGTGTATTTCAAAGTGAGCAGAATGAACTGCAACAACTCGGCAACAAAAGCGACTGTAACAACACAAACATTAGCAAGGACCGCCCTCTCGAGTGTCCTTGCAAATTAGTTGCATTTTAGTTTTATATTTGGTTAAGTCTTTTGCTTCGTTCGGTTTTGGCTTCTATTTGAGTTTTTTGGGCTTTGTATTCCATAATTCTACTTCTGGCAGCATTTGCCATAACCAGTCATGCTCTATTGTACGAGTATCTTTTTCTTTATAAGTTTCCGCATTCTGCACTAAACATTTTGCCAACTCAGGGCTTCGCCGACCACGCTGGACTTCATCAATGTCCTTTCGTCCAGACAGTTGTGGCAGCCGCAATTTTCCTGTTACCTCTATTTATTTATTTGTTTGTTTGTTTATTTACTGCCTGTCTCCATAATTTGAAGTGTAAAAATATTTTCGATTGCGGTCTATGACATGTGCGCAGCGTGTCCATCAATGTCGGCTGTCCGAACGGAAGGACGACCAGCCACTCCCCTCAAATTGCCAAAGCCTTCTCGGCACAGGGAAATTTAATTTGCACATCATCGATAAACATTGAATAACAAGGATTGATGGTTTTTCACCGAACTGCCTTCCAGTGGGAGGGACCTGGCTTTGGCCACGTAATGGCAACGTAAATGGTCAATAGGTTGGGTGGGTTTTCGGCCTGGAAATGTGCGAAACCTGTTTATGATATGTGATGTGAATCCTTTGGCAAAGCGTAAGTTAGTTAAGGACTCCGTGAATATGGCATTCACTGTATATTTCCAATGTTATGATTTGAATTTTTATTTGGTTTAACTTTTTTCCATAGCCACGAATTGGTTTGGAAACCCGCAGCAGCTCTGCGCCACTTTTATCAATAATAATTGCTGCATTTGGCATCGAATAACCAAAAGGCTTAAATATGAGATTATTAAAAGTGTGGTCGAAAAATGAAAAGGCCAAATGAATAAATGGTAAAAAGAATTGGCGGAAAAATAAACGAATGGCGTCTCCTCTTATTTATATTCATAGGAAATATTCTATCAAGCGTATCTCCACTGGAAAACAATTTTTAAAATACGGAATTGTTAGAAATTGAATTTATAAATAAATTAAAGATTATATAATATAATAATAATAAATTAAAGCGGTTCATTTAGAAATGAGAGTGAATATCTTGCCAGTATTACATCATTTTACAAATTCCGGCTTAATCGGCCGATCTAAGATGGATTGAAGCAAATCCTGTATGCAAGTTGAATTGCTTCCGGATCCCATAAAATATGTATATCAGCCTTGCCGGGGCAGGAGTCTTATGCCAGGCCATTGGCGTTGCATAAATTGTGGCAGGTATTTATTGTATTTAATGTAAACTTGCCCACTTGCCACTTGGCAAGTGCAAATAGGCACGCAAAGGCCACCAGTTGCATCTGCCACTTGGCAGTGCCACAGTGCCACAACTGCTGCCACCAACTCGCAGCAACTGACATGTGTGGTGGTTTCGGGAGTGCTTTTGCTGTTGCTGTTGCAGCTGCCTCTTCAGTTGCTGTTGATGAGTTACAGCCAAGTTGTTGAAGTTTCTGGTCAAAAAGTTGACGCAGCCTTTAGATAAACCTACAGGGTCCTGCCAACTGAAGGGCGAGTGGTGAGGTGAGGGTGGTGGAAGCGCATTTGGTGCCTTATAAAGTTCATTGAAGTATAAAGCAATTAGTGTTGAAAAGTAAGCCAGGCAAAGTTGCACCTAGACGAGGCAGTAATTCGATTCAACTTCCATTTGTGGATTGTGAGGCTCGGATTTGTAGCTTAATTTATACTTTAAATAAGTTTTCTATATTATTAAAGCCAAGACGTCAATTTAAAAATAATTTCTGATTACTGTTGATTACTGTCCAAAACATAAAAAGCTTTTCTATTCAAATTAATTTATTATGAATATCCATTACTTGAATTTGGCTAAATTCAAAAAGTGCATATTTTAACTGGAAAAACCTCGACACAGCCGTTGTGGGTGTATCAATAAAAAAATCATCATGCCGAGACCATTTCCCAGCCATTAAACATCCATGGCCATAGATAAGCTTCGCAATGTTTGCGTAAATAAATTCCAACCTCTTTTTGCCCCGTTGTTTTCCACACAATGGAAATAAAAATGAAAATTATGGGTGGTAGGTAGGGGGCGATGAAACGCAAAAAATAAAAAAAATATAAAAATATGGCACTGCATATGAAAATATGTCCATTAAAAATAGATGTGTGGCCGTTGTGCGGCAGTGAACTCGGCGGCCAGTCTCGTCAGCCGTTGGACATGCAAATGTGCAGCTTTCCTCATTCAATTGCCACGCCCACATCCAAACCCACACCTATCCAACCATCACCTTTCGACCCACGACCTACCGACCCCCCCAACACGGAGCTTGCCCTTTTGCTGGCACGCACATTTGCGGTTCATAATTTGCTGGCCATTTTTGTATGTTGATGGACAAAATCAACAAACGAACAAGGCGAAAAAAATATTGAGCACTTTTGCAGTTTCCAACTTGAATTTAAATTAAAATGCCAACACAGCGCACAGCAAGGCAAATTACACACAATTCGTTGTGGACTATAAACGCATAAAGCCTTCATATTATATGTGTAGTATCCTCGTATTTGTATATGAATATATATGCATATATAGAGACGATAAATATTGATTGTACGGTCACGTTAATTTCTGGCAATTATGCGCGTTTCACATTTATTTATAGGAAAAAAATAAAAATACATAAAGAAAAAACGATTGGCACACTCCATATATAATGCACCTTCACATAATACCCGTATGAGGCGATCCAAACCGGACTGACTGTGGGCTTTTATTATTATTTGTTATTATTAAATATGTCTCGATAATTATCGAACACTTTCTGGTCCTGGCCCGACGGCTGAGGTTCTGGCTGCGGTTGCCATTTTGGTAGGCCAGATGCTTAAATGCACATTGAGTGGACCAAATCGAAATGGTCAATATACTCAGATGCCACATATATATATACGTATATATATAATTTATATATATGTATATATATTTGCCATTAAACTGTATATTCGCATTCATTCGAAAGTGGCGGCCATTTTACATCGAGGGAAGATTTAAATATTGAAAATGGAGGAGGCTTTCCAGAAATACAGGTTGACATTTTTGACAATTTTTGTTTTCCATTTCCATATTTTATATATTTTAAAATAGAGTGGAATTACATTTTCTTTAACTTTAAAAATTTCCCGACTCTCTTTGGACAACATCAATATTGTTTCCGATATTCTTGACTCGCTGAACATCTCCAGCTCGCCTCGTTTTATTGCATCACTTAAAATAAATTTAATTAATTAAACCAAAAGGGATGTGGAGGTCGAGAAATAAAACAAACCATTCGAGACACTTTTGAAAGGAGAAGTGGCGCTATACGGGCAGTGGAACTGGCAGTCATCCAGGCGGCCGATTTGCATTTTACTCTTTTGTTTCGCCCAACTCCTGGCCATCCTGCCCATCCAGGGCATCCTGCCACTTCGTGGCAACTCCTGCCACATGGCATATGTGCCTGCCAGTTCCGACTCTGCTTCTGCGTCTGTATCTGTATCCGTATCTGGGCTATCTCCTCCTTGTGTGCCAAACCGCCTGTGTTTCGTATCTGGGCTGTGTTTCCTTTAACTTTCCGCTGGCATCCGGTACTTGGCATTTCGCTTGCTCGGCTTACTTGCCTGGCAATTATGAGAAGCAAAATAAAAATAACATTTTTAGCAGCGAAGAACCCCAAAGTTTTTTCTCGTCTTGACTTCCATTCCATTCAGCCATTGGGAGAAGAAAAGAAGTCTATAGATTTTGGTCCAAAAACTGGGGATTCGCTTGCTGGCAGCCCGTTAGTGACAAAAAAAAATGTCCTAGTGTAATTATCTTTTGAATAATTAAAGAAAAATGTTGGCGTAGCTTAAAACGGAGCAGAGGCAATATAAAAAGCACAAAAAACCGCAGAGTTGCAGGAGCCGGCGCCGCGACATATTTTCTAAAGTTTGCTTTGAAATATGCACGAATCCAAGGAGTGGGAGGAGTGGGCTTAGCGATCCACCCACTCTGAACCAAAGCCCCAAGGGCACGCCGAATTCTACCCCACCACCCTCGCCATCTAAGCGCACGCTCTGAACTCGTAATTTGCTTTAAGTTATGCTCATTATGCGCCAATTATTTGTGTCGGGCGAGGGCGAGGACGAGGGCGAGGAAAATAAAAATAAAATCTTTAAAAGTCAGCCAAATTTGAATTGGGCCAAGATTCGGCGGCTGGTTGGTAAAAAGATGCTGAATGCTTGGCACAGATTTTGCTTGGATGATTTTGGAATCTTTGATGACTTCAAGTGTTTAGAGAGTGGTTAATAATGAATAATAAATTCAACACTTCAAAATCCAAAAATTGCTCAATTTAAGTTAAAGTTGACGAAGGATATTGGAAGTTATCAGGAGAATATATGCAATTATTTCTCGTAAATCGAAAGATTCAAATATCATTACGTTAATTATATACTCGTATTTATATTATTTACTTTCTATCTTGTTTGCAAAATAATCTAGCTATACAACACCTTGTTATACTTACACAATCCATTTCGCAAGGATCCTTGTTATAAAGGACAAACCTCCAAGTTGGCAACCATTTTCAATGATTGCAAGGAATTCGAGAAGGCACAAGCAACATCACCTAGTGCAATCTTTCGAATCCTACATTTTATCTTCAGTTTGCTGAAGCATTTCATTTCCCCGGCCTGGTCAGGGGCTAAATGGGTTAAGAGACTTGGCTGCTCTGTCAGCTGGGCTTTGTTCCGTTTATTTTGGCTCCGCACAGCACAGTTTTCCCACGTGACCAGCCCGTGCCCCGTTTTCCGATGCCATTTCCCTTCGTTTCCTTGGCATGCCACATTCCGGGACTCGGGTTGCCAGTTGCCGGTTGCCGGTTGCATCATCCAGAGACTGCTACGGGAGACTTCTTAGTTTATTCTGGGGGTTTGTTGTCTTAGGGACATCCAAGTGGAGCCTGCTTCCGCCCCCATTCCCCCGTTCCTGGTTGCCACGCCATTACTGCAGCTAATTAGAGGAGTGACCCCAGTGACGCCAACGCCTTTAACCCTAGACAGCCCGCATCCGCATTTGGTCCTTCGTCCTGTCATGAGTGCGGAGTTCCTCGTTGTTGACGCCTCACACGTTGCTGTTTCTGTTGCACTTGCTGTTGCTTTTGCTATTGCTGTTGATGTTGCCACTTGCCCTGCAGTCAACTGCCTTCACACTTGCCATCCCCTTATTCTTCCCTCAACTGACACTGCCGCAGCTACTGCTGCTGGCTTGTCAACTTCCTTCCACTTCTCATTTGTGCGGCATTTCCGGTACAATGGCGGCAACAATGGAAGGGAAAGCCCCGTACTCGAAGTTGTTTGCCGGCGACGTTTCGCTTTCCGTCGTGGATAAACCATTACCTTTATATGGACCTCCCCAACCCCGATCCGGGCCGAATTCCCTTCTTCCTCGTGGATACTGCAATTGTCTTTCTTTTCAAATAGTTTTCACTTCTCGCTTTTCTTTCTTGCCGTTTCTTTCTCTGCCTCGCCGAGTGCTGAGTCAAAAGTTGGCTGAGTTAATTCATGAGATTTCACGGTTTATCTCACCGGGTCTAGCTTTCTTGCAACCTGGATTCCCTTTTCTGTCTCAGTGCCTGTGTTTTGAGTTTTCAGCTGCTCAGTTCGCAGCGCATAGTTCACAGTTAATTAGAAAACTATTCCTGGTGCTAACTTTTGAACTGTGCAGCCCAACTCGAAAAGTTGAAGTCGAGTCTGATTTAATTAGAATTTTCCCCAGCCGCATTATGAATGTTGTTTGGAAACAACAGAGTTTCCCATGAGCTTCAGAATACCGGATTCTGGATTGGTTATACAAATAACACAATGTTCAAAAATCGAAACAACAATAACCGAGAAATGTACGCCAACAGAGCAAACAGAGGCCAGAAATAATAACAACAAGAGCAAACTAAATATTTTATAGCCTCAGGCAGCAATTTTGGAGCGTCTATTCATTCTATTCTGCTGTCATTACTCTGACATCTTCAGAGACATGAGATAAATAGATGGAATTTGTAAACAAGGAGTCGTTCCATCAACCGCAAACTGTTTTCATTTACTTACTTACGAGTATATTTTTTTCCGTACACTCCCAGATGGAGTGAAATTTATTGGATGCAGCCAAACTGATTTGATTAGAAACGCCCCTTTCAAATCTTTAGCAAACTTGCAACGCCCCCCCATCCGACATCATTACTCCCCCATTGCCCAGCTGCCATCGTCCTGTTTTCAAGCCCTGTTCTGGCCATTTGTTCGTCCTTCAAGCTCAACGCTTTTGACGGTCGCCTGCCCGAAAGCAATCTCTTAATTTGTTTACAAGCTTTGCTTTCGGCTTTTTCCTTTGGCCGTTCATCTTTCTTCCTGTGCCCCGTCTCCCTGTGCGGGTTTTGCAACCTCAAAAATATGTAAAGAGCCAAAGACTCGACGTCGAGTCGTTTGCAACATTTGCAGCCACCCACAAGAAGGCGAAGGAATGTCAGAAGCGCTGAACGCTGAGCGTTGAGCGGGTGTGGGTGTGGGTGGCTCTGATAGAGATCCTGCCTTTATTTGTTACTTAGCATATTTTCACCTTGAGGGCAAACAATCTCCCACTAGGCACAGACACAGACACTCACTACCAAACACACTATACTCATATATATGCAGCTGGAGCGAAAGTAATAAATATTTTTTGCTGCGCCACTCGAGCTGCTGCTTTAGCTTAAAAAACATTCCAGTTCTTTGCCAGAAGATTTTTCTAGTTGCTTTTCCATTTTAATAATGCTCTCCATGATGGAGTGGGTATCACCGCCTAAGAATAAGATTAGTGATATTATAATATATGATTAAAATATTTAATAAAAATCAACCCTATTCATTGCAATGAGTTATGAAATTCAAATTATTGTAATAGTTACATACTTAGTAAGAAAGGCCCCTCTGTAATCAATAACCTTTTCAACTTCAGATAAATAAAGGATCCTTAATGACCTTTCACAGGCTAACACATAACAAGGCATAATGCGAACACGGCCAATTAAGCTCAAAAGTTCACTTCAAATGCCAGCAGCTTCCCTTTCAGGCTTTCCAAGTGAGCAGACCAGAGACCCCGGATGGATCCAGTTAAAAGAAATAAGAGTATCAGCCATTTCATCACCTCTTCGATACACTTTTCATTCCTGTTTCGATTCAGGAAAGTATTTCACTTTCCGCACTCAGACGGCGGTCGTTGGCTTATGCTGGAAATATTGTATATTGCATACCGTTTCCTTTTTATTTATGAACGTACATATAAATTATATATATTTGTGTGTATTTTTGAATTTAAATGATTGAATTGCCGTGTGCCAAAGTAGGAGCAAACCAAACAGACATCCTGCCAGGCAGACAGACAGACAGACGCAGAGTTGGCGAGAGATTGAGTCCTGCTGCCATTTGCAGAAATATGAAAATTACCTTTAATGTGGAAAGGCAGACAAAGTCAAACAGAGACGGCGAGTGTTTTTCCACTTTTCCACATTTCCACCGGCAGCGTTTTCACGCTGCGATCTAGATAGGCCCAAAAGAGACGAGCAGACAGTCGGAGCCGGAGCCGGAGCCGGAGACGGAGCTGGAGAGGAAGCTCTATTTTATTTTCGTACTTCATGGCTTTATATTTCTGTTTTGTGTTTACATAAAAGTGAAGTGAGGCAGATTGCGCTCGAGTGCGTTAATCAGCGCTCCTGGGCAGGACAGCTCCGATGCCATGAAACCGGGAGCAGTTGACTTTGCTCTCAGCTCCAGCGGTGACTTTTCCCTTAACTGGTCAGCAGTGGCCATAGCAGAGATGAAGGATCCGGGTCGGGGTCCTGGGTCCGGGTCCGAGGACGCAAAAACAGATTATACTGATTTCATGCTGGAAAATCAAAAAATGAACGTGCGGCAATTTACATACTTAAGTTGGGATTACGGGGGAGCAGATTTTTCTGCTTTTTTTCATTTTCCGCTTCCCTTTTTGTTGATTTTATTTTTTTTATTTTTTTTTTGTTAGGCACGGCCTTGGGAAAATTTATTGGCCACATGTTTTGCCAGCCACCTTCGTGAGTTGAACAATTTGGCTTTTCCTTCTTTTTTTATTTTGACAATATGGCTTTTCAACATTTTAGGGAGACTACAAGGAATTTCCGGGGATTCCAGTTTTAATTGAATTCTGTTGGCATTGTCGTTGCCTTTGCTGTTTAGCATTTTGTTGGCTTTGTTTTCTCTCATGTTGGATAATTAAAGTGCCCCAAGTCAACTTCATTGCATACATTGCGCCTCAAATTCTTTTCTTCCCTGGATTGTTTTTAGTGGAAATTTGCATTAATTTCGCGTTTTTTTGGTTTCCCCCAGTTAAAGTTTGTTTTTCGCGCTTCGCAGCATCAATTTGTGATAATTTTCATAATAAGCAGCAGACAGCAACAATAATTGCTTTAAAATGAGGCAGGGATTCGTTCCGAGCCTGGTATAGGGAAGGTATAGAAGGAAAGCTCAGTTCCTTGCAATTTGCAACTCAAGTGGGCGAGGCTGAGGATGAGGCGGGATGAAATGAAGAAGAACGGGAACAACATTAGAACACTTAAGCACTTAGCTGCCCCACCCAGTTGGTTATCTGCCCACCACCCATCACCCATCGCCCACCGCCCAGTTCTTCTTTCATTCTTTGTTGCATATTCCAAGCACGTTCCAGAAAAGCGATTCGCTGGTATTTCCCCACCCGAAGCCAGAAATCGCTTAAGTCTTCGTTTTATCAATTTTCCCACATTCTGTTTTTTCTATTCCAAATTATCCCAATGTTTGTTTAACTTTCCAACTTGCCAATGGGAGTTTAATTAAGTTTGTATTTAAGTAAATCTCAGTTTAAAAAACACAGATTTTGTTTTAGTTTGACTGACAAGGTTTTAAACATAAGTAGGTTCTTGATGCGCTTTCTCTTATATCCAAAAGTATCGCCATTTTTATTAAATTATATTTCATCGTGCGTATTAAATAAAAGAGGATTTGGTTGATAACTATCTTATAAAAAATCTTTTAATGAAATATTTTTAAATGATAAAATACATTTTATTTTTATTTTAACAAAAAAAGATGGAAAAATATGTGTAGTTTAATATTTTCTAGATATTTTTATTCAGTTCTTTGATACCTTAGGTACTATCTGGAATGCCCCATGGCATCGACACGCACATGAGAGATTCGAGAGTCCTTTTGCTCCTGTTACACCTTTTACTGAATGCACAGTCCTTGTGCCATCTATATGGTATGGGTGTGTGGGCTTTCGTATGCCGTTAGTGCAGCTCATTTTCTGTTATTTTTATTGTAGCTCTGATTCGCGCTTTATTGCATTATAATTGAATCTTGGAGCGCACAACTAACGCAGGAAACGCTGGCTGACTGGCCACCGTTTCCAGCCCCAGTACCAGGACCCTTCCCCAGCTGTTGCACTTAATGCCAAGTGTTTAAAAAACAAAAAAAAAATGTGAATAAGAGGTGGCAGCAGATGGAGTTGGAGGCGAAAACAAAAAGAAAAGACGTAATATTTACTTACTCCCACGTCGTTCGACATTCACCATTCATCTCCTCCAGATACCCATCTCTTTCTCAAGCGATGTGACTGTCTCTGTTGCTCTTTTTGCTGCTCCTCATTTTCCCTTTTCCCGGCGAAATGCAATAAAAATTGTTTTCCCATAGTCGAAAAGGACGACGATGGCAATGGCGGTGGAGGTGCAGATGGAGGTGGCGGTGGCTAAGCAAATGTTGTTGGAAATGAGCTATAAAAACGGGAAATTGTATTTTACAGTAAATTTTTGCAACACACAAACTAGCTAGACCTGTCCTTGTGGCACCTCAGCCACCCCCAACCCGTGACCTTCCACCACAAACTCGACAGCCCCCGCTGCTCGCTCCGCCGGACGTCGACGCTTTCCATGCTGCTGTCGCAGATAATCCGCTGCTGAGTTGGCTTGTCTTGACTTGGCTTGACATTGGCTTTGGGTCGTCGCCCGTTCCGTTCCACTCGGTTCGGTATGGTTTGGATCGGGTGTGTGCTCCTCATAGCCCCACCTCCCACCCGGCATCCCATCTATCGTGGCTTTATAAGCTGCCAATATTAAAATGATGACAAGTTTATGGCAAAATGGCAAAGGCTTCGCGCGGACCGGGACGACAGGAGGCAGCAAGGATATATGTATAGAGGATAGTATGTATTGGCAAAAACTGGAAACGAAGCAGATGAGAGCAGGCGAAGCGAAAATGCAATTCATGGCAAGCTGATGTCTCGTGGCTTTATTTATAAGCAACCCATCAGCCCACCCACCCGATAGCCTTGAACAATGAGAATTCTAAAATTCCTACCTCGTTGCCTCCCGTAAAAATGATATAGAAATGCATAAATAAATTACTACGTGAATACTGAACAGGCCAAGGATGTGGTTCGACGACATTATTAGACTCCTAGTTGCCTCGTTAATGTTTTGGCGATGCAGTTGGAATTCAGAAGGATAAGGTAGCAATGATTAGGAAACTATATACATAAAATATACGCTACTTTTTATAGAACCATAAGAATAAAAGACTGTCCCAAACGCACAAAAATAATCCAAAGATAATCAGTTTAGCAACCAACCAAATTTCCTTATATTTCTACAAAATTTACGTACTTCGTTTTTGGTTCATTTCCAAGTTTCCTCATTGCATCTCCAGTGCAACAAGGATGTCAGTGGCAAAAACGGGAAAAAAGAAAACGAATTACATAAATAACTGCGCAGTGTTTGTGCCATTTTGGTTGCCACATTTGAATAAAATATGAATAAAAACCGAAATGCATTTAGCTGGATGGCGGAAGGGAGTCTGAAGTGGCGCTGCAGAGACAGATAGTCAGTGGGTGGGTTTTCTGGGTGGCTTTCAACTATGTATCTCAATGGCCTTTACACCAGCGATACGTCTCTTCACAACTCCCTTCTCGAACCGCCATCCGACTGCCTGCACCACGCTCAAGTGGCTCGACCAGTTTGTCACCTTTTCGCTTTGGAAAAGGTCTTATAGAAAGGTGAGTGTCGTCATCGTACTCGTTCTTGGGTTTTCCCTTTTTCCTCTAAAATATTTCCTGCACTGGAAAATTATGATTAATAAGTATTAAGTTCTGTTTTTAAACTAGTAACTGAATATTGGAAATAACATGGCAGATATGCATATTTTGATATTTTTTAGTAAACCTTTCAAAAACACCCCTTGACATTTCTCTCCCTGTAGTTTCCTCTGTGATTACCCCACATTACTCCTGCAATTCCTGCCCTTACTTCGCATACAGATACGATAATATTTGCATTCAGTTGGGCCTTCGTCCACGCCCCGCGTCCTATGTCGCCCATTACCATTCCTGTTGCAGTCTATTCCTTTTTTTTATTTTGCTGTCAAAACGTCAGCAATGTCGTCCTCTTGCTCGACCTGCTCCTGGTCCTGTTACTGCTACTGCTCCGGCTCCTGCTCCAGCTCCCGCTAGTGGCCCTGGTCTCGAGTTTCGTCTGGAAGCCGTTCCGGAGCGGAGCGCAGCGTTCGCCTGGCTTAATTTCGGCTTGGGAAAAGTGCATAAAAAATCTGCGGCGAATTTGCAATTTGAATTCGACTCTACCACCCTGTCTCCTGTGACCTTTTCCGGTCTCCTGTCTCCTGACTTGTCCTGGCCATAGTCCTTTTGTGTACCTATGTATACTCCTAAACTGCGGCCGGGTGTGTGAGGGTTTGTCTTGTGCCTGTGTCTCCTTTATTGAGCCCAGGACATGGTCGTCGTCTCGGGCTAGACCTTGCTTCCTTACCGCTCTCACCCGGCCCCGATCCCGATCCCCCTTTCCCCAAACGAAAAGTCTTGGCAGGCAGTCAGGCGGCTATTTAGGAAGTAATTTTCGCGCTTTCATCGCAACTTTTTCTTTTCCATCACATTCGCGTTCCCAGTGTTGGTGCTTTCTTTCTGTGTGTCTGTCTGTCTGCAGATCTTTTTGGGCACGTTATTTGTGCTCCTTGATAGGACTGAGGCTGCTCCTTTAATGCATTTTTAAAAATGCCAAAATGCGCAAATTGAAAGCGACTCGCCGGCTCTTTCCCCCATCCATAGGTCCCTCCTTTTCCGCCTTCCCTTCTGCGGTTTTCGTTCTTTTTTTCTGCCTTTGGTGGGGTCACGTGCGCGGAGGACGAAGGACCGGCTTAGAGGCTGCGGGAGCCAGGCAGGATACTGGGCCACACGCAGGCATAATTTCAGTCACTGCACTCAGACTTAATGAATATTTTAAGGACAGCTTTCATATTACCTGCCACTGCATATGTTATATGGACGTATGAATGTTCGCCCAGGACAAATGTCACAAATGAGCATCAAACGTTTGTCAGGTTACCGCAATACTTGTTTTTTCTTTTGTTTTTTGGCTACTATTACAATTTTATTTTGGGGAAAGGGCAAAGTTTGAATTGGAGTGCCCAAAAATATGGAACATTTTCCGGATATAATAAAAACTACATTTTAATCTCATATTGTGGTTTCCTTAGTAAGTTCTGATATTTTTGGAAGAACAACCCTCTGTGGTTTTACTTAACTAACATAATCTCTTTTCTTTTACAATAAATCACTCATACACAGGGTCATCCCAAATATAATCCAATGTTTGAATGGTAATTAAATGGTAACTGTCACAAAGCTTCGCTACACTTTAAAGTTTTTTTGCAAAGGGTTTTTAAAATATTGACTTGACTTTCCATTTAACTTAATTTAGGTGTCAAATTAACTGGCAATTTAATAACTCAAATTAATAACTATTGATACATGGACGAATTAAGCGTACATCTTAACATGTAATTAAGGGGGAAATTCAATGCAGATTTAAAGCATTCTTTCATTAACCGCAAAAACAATTTTGTAAAATAATTTACATTTTCTGCTGGCTTAAAATTTAAGTTTGAAATATATAGCCATATTAATTTCCTGATTGTTGGAATGCCGAAGAGCACAGCATTTGAGTACACAAGCACACACTCATCGCGCATCGCATTTAATTTTCTTTCGTTTTTTTTAGCCGTAACACATAATTAAAATTACACACATTTTGTATGGCATATCATCACACTCTTTTGATCCCCAACCACCCAGCCTGCACCACTCACTCGCCCAGACACACCACCCACCCACACGTGCAGTGGTTACAATTGACCCAAAATGAACTCTTTCCCTTCAATCTCGCGGGCTTTTGGCCAAAACCCAGCCCAAAGACGCCAACCACAATTTAATCTCCCTGGAATTATTGCCCCACTCTCATACCAGCCCCTTGTTTCGTTATTTTCTTACATTCCATTCCATAGCGCCGTCTCCGGCCTTCTTGGATTTCTTTGTATTTGTTAATATACTCCCTGGCAGACTAAATTCAAATTACGCACACATCTTGAGATCCTGGGAGGGCGCCCTCCTTCGAATCTGCCAGCCATTTCGCTTATAGGCTGCTCATTATGTCAGGTCTATATTCATATACGGCTTTTCTTTTGCCTTGCCACCAACGCCCCTCATTGCCACTCATTGCCCCGCCTCTTCTATTCTCCACCATCATCCAAGGCGTTCCGGTGAGTGCGTCAGTGGGTGAGTGGGTGAGTGCGTCCCCATCATCCGGGGTTCTCCGGCTCCACTTTGACTTGTCGTAACATTTCATCTTTATTTTGGCATTATTCCCCAGGCGCCGCTTATTGTTTTTCGTGAAAATGGCAACGGCAATGGCAACAAATTAGAAGCGTGTGCCCATAGCCCGAGACGAGAGTAGGGGCGGAATTATCTAGTTGCCACCACAACCTGGAGATCCTGTACGCACCTTTTGGCTATTCCTTCATCCTCCAACTTTAATTAGCTAATGTCGGGGCCTGACCCCCACTTAAAACCCTATATTTTCAGGCGATAAAATAAACAAACACATGGAAAACGTAGTAAGCTAAACTCTAGACAAAATTTGTATACTAAGGAGGCTTTTAAAGTTTCGACACTAGATACCAACCGAAATCCCTTCACTTCTAACTTCACATCAGGCGAGTATACAAATGCTTCTATCTTTAAACAAATCAGAATAAATTTAAATAAATTTTAAAGAAAACCAAGAAAACGAAGAAGAACCATGACTAATCAAGAGACCTTGTGGTTCAAGGCACCCAATGAGAAAATTGGCGTTCAAAAGAAATACATTGATCTTTTGGGTATAAATGTGAATGATTTTTATAATCCGATTTTCAATAACGCTGTAAAATATGAAAACAAGGAGAAGCGTGAGGCCCTACAAGGATTTTTTAAACTAAGCGGATCAGAAAGTACTGAAGACTTTGAGGAGGAAGTGTCCTCCACTTCAGAGGAAGTGTCCTCCAGTTCAGAGGAAGTGTCCTCCAGTTCAGAGGCGCCCCATTTCCTTTTGGTCGATGCCTCGGACATTGCCAACATTTTGGAGGCCCAGAGCGGACGTTCTATTTCGAATGCTGTGATGGATCGCGTTTTCAAGCAGACATCATCCCATTGCAAAACATTCTTTGCCAGGAAGCAGGCGAACCTCGAGACTATCATGAGCTCAGATATAATCAATCCGATCAACAAGCAGCAGTTGATAGAGACAATGACCAACTCCCCCAGGATCTTAAGTGACTCTAAATGCAAAATAAGAAAGGACAAGAAAGGCTCCGATAGCAAATCCAAAATTCTCAAGAATTTGAAGTCCATGTTGAGAATAAATCTTGAAATTGTTGATTTCGGTGGCGCATCGCCTTTTGAAACTGAAGAGTTGACGCCCAGGTATCGGTGCCGGGAAGAGGGTCCTACAGACTTTTTTCAGGAACAGGAGGTCCACCCTTATGTCAGTCATTCACTTCACCATTTGGGAGCCACATCTACAGAAAATCTCCAGCAGATTAATGCTGTAATTCCAAATTATGCAGATCCAAGTCGCAGTTTCCGCGTTTATCAGGCCGGAGATTTGGCAGACCCAAGTCACAATCTTTGCGCATATCAGGCCGAAGACTTAGGAGAATCTCGCCCAAATCAGGAAAATGAATATTCTGATTACTTTATTCCCGAGGTATGCTACAGACAACGAATAAACCCATTGATTACAAAGAGAAATGAGCAGTTGCACCAGGAGATGACCCAACGTACAGGTGTTTTAAAAACTCACTGGGAGAAGTTGGAGGAGTTGTATGACGATTGGAAAACTCCTAAAAAATACTTCGCCGTCGGACCTTATTCCAAACTGGGAACCCAATACGAGAATCGCTTTGTGGAAGAACCTAACCAAATCCGTGCAAAAATCAACTGGAAAACAATCATATTAGCTTTGGTATTAACTTTTGTTCTTTTATCTTCCATTTATTATAATATTTATCAAATTTCCTTTAATGATATTTTCTAAAATTGTATTCAAATCAATGTTATTTATTTCGAAATTGTTACTGTAAAAAAATAATAATATAAATAAATAAAATTAAAATTTTAAGTTGAAGAAAAAAAACGAGTTTTCTGACAAACCGTGTTATAATTTGGTTTGAAACCTAGCTGTAGATTGGTTTCCCACCCAAAGTGTCCCAAAAGTGGGACACAAGCCAACTCGCAAAACATTAAAGCCCATTAACGATTTCCATTACAAAAGTAAACAACGTATTTGCCCTTCCGCACTATTTTCATATTTATTTTCTTGACCCTTCTTTTATTATTAGCTGCAACAAGGTCAGAAGATTTCAATATCAGATAAATTCATACAACAGATTGGTTAACAGCATTATTCATAACTGCGGCTGCATATCTATGTTTCACTTCATTCAGTATTCAACATTCATGCACTGTATGGCTCAACTAACTTTTTATAATTTACAAAATATAGTGAAAACGGTCATCCTTGCAACTGGTTACTTTTGTGGCTATGTTGTGTATTGTCCTCGCAGCGCTTGGGGCTCGGCTCCATTCAAATTTAATCACCTTTTTAAATATCATTTCCAGCGCCAACGACTAACATACAAAATATCTATACTTTCGACTCGTCTCCAACCAAACAGTTCTATTTCTTTAAGCTCCATGCATTGTTGCTGGGTACAGGGACGCGCCGTTGTCCAGACTCCCGAGCCAGAACCTCCATGATACTCGTGGCGGGAAACCAGCACTGCAAAGGGAAAAAGTCAATGTTAATAAAAGTTACCTACTTCTTAGGTTTGGAACTCACCCTTTCCTTGTGCGCCGTGGCCACTACATTTCGATTGGGTTCCTTGTCGTAGGACACAGATTCTATGCCGAATATCTCGCACAGCTCATGTACCAACTGCCTCTTTTCGCGGTTCATGGTCGGAAAAGAGTGGCTTCGCGACCGCTGTTTACTCTCCTTGGCCAGCTTTACCAGGTCGGTCAGCGTTTCGTATACACTTTTGGTCAGCACCGGGTTCCTCTTGGCGAAACCTTTCACGAACTCCGAGTACTTGGTCAGGGTCTTCTGCTGTGTGTCTGGATTTCGAGACGACAGGGCCATAGCAAGGCGACGATTCCGCTCCAGCAGTCGGCATTCATCGTTGCAGTCCAAACTGATGTATAAGTTATTACAGTTTATTATTAAGTTATTAAATTATTAATCACACAAAGCCATATAGCCACTTTATAACTTACGTTCGGTTGGACTTGTTGGCCTTGGAAGGAGCCAGGATCTCGCTGAGCTCCATATAATTTCCACGCGACATCTCCGCCATGGATGATGCCAGCTGAGCGGTGGCGATGCGGCTGTGCTCGCGAGCCAGCTCTTGGCAGCTGCGACTCTGTTTCCGATGACCGCACTCGCACTGTACCTCCACAAGCTCCTTGCAGGGTGTCTCGGGACAGAAGCCTTCATGGCAGGGTGCTGAACACTTGTGGCCGCAAGTAGCTCGCGGTTTGGTGCAGCTCTGGCGGCAAACGTCGCCGGCTGCCTGGCAGGCACCCTCGTGGCATGGCTTGATGCACTTGTGGCGTCCACAAGCCAATGGCTTCCCGCAGGCCATTCCACAGCTGAAACTGTCTTGGGAGCAGGGAATGGTCTTGCGCTGTTCGTGACCCCCATGGCATGATTTGGTGGTGAACATCATGCAAGGCGGGCAAGTGGCCGCCGAGTGGCAATTGTGTTGCGGCGGATGCTCGCAGGGATGCGATCGCGAGCAGGGCCGCTTGCAAAGGGGTTTCTTGGTGCCGCACGGCACCGGCGGATAGATCACCTCTGCTCCGCAGTCGCAGTAGAGCTCCTCGAAGCTGCTACGGTAGCAAGGAGGGCAGTTGCCACGATGGCAGGGCTGGTCGCATTTGTGTTTGCCGCAGCTCAAGGTCCGGTTGCAGGGCAGCGGACAAGCATGGTCGATATCGATGCAACACTCGGCGTTGCACTTGTGCTTGCCGCAGCTACGCTTCTTCGTGCAGCGGCGCTTGCAGCGAGCGTCATCCGCTCTCGTGGATAACTGACGACATTTGATCATTTGATCCATGTGACCGCAGCGGCACTTCACCGCCGTTTGCTTGGGACACGGTGGACACTGACCCAGGTGGCACTTGCTGCCGCACTGATGTGGATGCGCCGGCTTGCCACAGCGCAAAGTACGCGAGCAGATTCCTTCACATGTTGGAATGGGATCTAGGCAACTGGTGCGCTGGGTAGCAGGCACAGGCATCTTGCCACAGGGGCAACTGGTTATTTGATCGGGGCTCAGTTTGCAGGGCCTTGGAATAAAAATTATCTATAAAGGAAAGTTTTTCATATATTATTAAAATTTTTATAAATACCTGCAGTTGCCAGCGTGGCAAGAATCTTTGCATTTGTGATTGCCGCAGGGCAATGGCTTGCCGCAGCTCTCCTTGCACGAGTAGCTTCTTTTATCCTGGCTTTCTCGTGTACATGCCACCTGGCGCTCCTGCTTGCCACAATGGCAATGCTGCTCCACCTGTTCCGAGCAAGCAGCACACTTGCCTGCATGGCACTCCGATTTGCATCGGTGCTCGGCGCAGTTAAGAAGCTTGTCGCAGACCTCGCCACACAGCAGATCCTCCTTCATGGCGCACTGCATCGTCTTGGTGCTTTTTCCACAGCCGCAGCTGCGGACCACATTGGCCTGGCAAGGAGGACAAGGACCCGGGTGACAGAGCAGCGTGCAGGCATGAATGCATCCCTCGATTCGGCAACAGACCTCTCCGCAACTGTGCGGTAATTCGGACCGCGAAACAGGTGGGTTTTTCAGCTTTCCGCAGAAACAGAGATACTCACGCGGTAGCTCTTGTAGCACATTCTGGCACGCTGGACAGCGCCAGCCCACTTCCGATTTGGAGCTACTCGCCCAAGTGGTGGTACACTTGAGGTGGAGAACATGGTAACAGTTCTGGCACGACCATGTCGGCTGATGCGCTTTGATGGCTTCCACGCACACCAAGCACTCCAGCCGCCTTTGCTCAATGTCACGTATTAGCTTCTCCCTTTGGGATAGCTTTTCATTGTCCGCCGGTGGCGGAGGATTTCTTCTTGGCGAGATTTGCTGTTGCTGCGGCTGCTTTTCGGGCGATGGTTGGGCACTCTCGTTGCTGGTGTCCAAGTCGTCAACGGCACGTGGATATCCGTTGATTCGATCCCTGTTGCGGTTCCAATCATCGCGCCGCTTATTGCTGCGGTGATTGTCGTAGCGTTGCTGCTTCTGCGGCTTCTTGCGGTCTCTATCCCGGTCTCGGTCCCGGTCCCGGTCCCGGTCCCGGTCACGATCATTCCTCTCGTAGCGATCTTCACGATCCTCTCGGTAGTCCGAGCGACGCTGCTGTCGCGGCCGATCCCTCTCCCTCTCCCGATCCCGGTCTCGGTCACGATCGCGTTCCCTATCCCGATCTCTCTCGTAATTGTGGTTCTGGCGAAAACTGTTGGCTCCTCTTTCCTCCGTTCTTGCTCCTCCTGCTGCTCCCATGCCTCCTGCTGGTCGGGATGGTCCTGCCCCAGATGGCACCTCCGGCTCCTTTATGGCAGTTTTTGGGCTGGCAGTGCTGTTTCCGTTCGTCGTAGCCACTGGAGTCTCCTCTAGACTCAGCTTGGCCAGATTAGGCACAAATTCGGGCGCCGATGCCTGAAGCTTGGAAGCGCTAAAGTCAAACGGATTGTTGCCAAACGGCGTATAGAGGTTCAAAAATGGACTGCTGTTGTTGCTGGTGGCATCACCCGTTCCGTAACTATTGGTGAAAGTCGCACTGGAAATTCCGTCGCCATTTTGATACGAAGGGAATATGGGCTGTGAATAAAACTACTTATGGCGTAAGCAAGAGATTTTTACCGACAATTAATCTTTACTTACATGCCCGAAAGAATTGGAATTCGTAGATGCCGTTGGTGGATTGAGACCGAATGCTCCTCCGCCTCCACTAATGGCAAAGTTCATGTTGTTCCCGCTTCCCAGAGGATGTTGCATGGTGCTGCTGGTTGCGTTCGAGGCACTAGGTGTTCCTCCTCCAAGGTTGTGCTGCATGATGAACTGGTTGAAGTTGACGTAGTTGTTATTACCGCTGCTGTGCGGCACAGCCTCAGGCCCGGCTCCGTTGCATCCCACCGATGAATCACCGGCGCCTGTTCCACTTCCGCCTCCGTTCGTCAGCTGCTGCCAGTACTCTGCCATGGCTGTGGAAAGTGATCCCCCTCCGCCGCTGCCGCTGCCGCCACCGACTCTGACTCTACCGCCACCACTGGCCAGCAGCGCCTCCTCTCCCTGTCTTAGCTCCTGCGGCGTGCTCAGCCTGTCCACTTATATGGTTCCGGTTGGAACGTCCTTCGATTGTTAGTTGCTATAAGCCACTGAGCATGACCCAGCCCCGCAGGGCAGAATTCCAAGCGAAGCTCCAGACACGTGTGCACTGATGAAATTGTCTTTCGTGATGAAATCAAACGGACCGAAAGCTTTGCTTGGTCAAATTTAGATGGCGGTCGTAATCGCGCAGTGGACGCTCCTCCGCCCCACACTTTGCACGAACGAATCCGCAGTTTTTTTGGCGGTTTTTGCGACGTTTATTTCCAACAATGAGTAATTTGTAACAAAAAAAATAGCTTCTCACCTGGTCAGTGTGACCTGGTTTGGCTATCCTTTTTAAATACCAGAGCCGCAAACAATTCTTTGGCATTTCTGGTAGTGTTGGAAGATTTCAACGAAACAGTGCTGTAAAGCGATGACAAAAAATTCAAAAATTTAAACTTTGGAATTTTTGATAAATAAACTATAGTTCGAGCGATGCTCGAAAGCAATTTTCTTAAAATCGCAGAAAGAATTCAAATCGGGGTTGATTACCTTCTTCATTTTGACTTTATATTACCACCCAAAAGCCTTAATAAACCATTTATACGTAGTTTCTCACCTTTTAAGTCATTAATAATCTAAGCTTTTATTTGGGACAACATTAAGTTTTACCAGAAAATATTATTAACATTTACTTTATATCCACTGTGTACAAATATATACCAATAATAAGTCCGTAAAGTCCCAAAACCTCGGCGAAAATCAGTATAAGTATCATTCCAATAAAAAGTCGTGGCTGGAGGGCAATGTGGCGCACACCAACGTCGCCTACCTCCCCTACGGCGTATCCGGCAGCGAGTCCAGAAACTCCAACGGACAGTCCAGCCGCAAAATGGACATAAGCTTTGGGCAAAGAATATGTCTTTGCTGAATCCAGTTCCCCCGACAGCAAAACTGAAACCACCAATCCGTAGATGGCTACGATACCGGCCATAACCACAGGGATAATTGACTTCATGACCAGTTCAGGACGCATTACGGCCGTCGCAGCAATTCCGGATCCAGACACCGCGGTTCCATACGCGGCTCCTATCGAAGTAAACACCATGGCGCACGCCACACCCATGGCTCCATAAAATGGAGCATAAGGCGGGTTCCGATCCCAAGTCTGCACTTCTTCAGATCTAGCAAGATCGAGGGACTTCACATACTGGTTTATATCCAAATCTGCGAAAGAATTGTTCATCTTTTTGAAGGAGCTAAGGGCAGTGCTAAAAATTAAAGCGATAAGCTCCTTTTTTGTTTTAAATTTTATACCTTTTAAGTCAATAACTTGCGTCTCTTAATATTTTTGTTTGAATAAATCCGATTAGGTTGAAGTAATGCCGAAAGGTAACACCTCGGCAAATGTGATTTAGATATTGTTTTGACTTTTAAAAACACAGGCTACTAGGATTGTTCAAAAATAAAATATAAAAGCAACCAATATAATTGATTTCCTAATTAGTAGGCGACAAAAAACAGAAGATAGTTTTCCAATAATTTAAAGCAAGGTAAGCATGTTTAGGTATTATCTTATATATATTTAAATAAGGTAGGTATTACTTGTTTATAAATTTATCTATTTAAAGTTGTTTTAATGCAAATCATTTCCAGAAATAGATTTAATAATTACTACATATATATTATTAAATAAAACTATCAAAAACTATTAAAGTTATATACATTTCAAATTTATAAAAACAATGAAAGACTATTATTCTTGGTAAATGCTACACTTTTGGTTAAAACTTTTACTCCTGATGCAGTGACTCCTTCAATCCGATTTCTTACATCCTTCGGAACCCTTAGAACCCTTAGAAGCTACGTAGATTACTGAGCAGGCTTTGCTGGGTCGGTGGAGGTGGCATGGGTGGTCCAGGCGGAGGTGGCATCACGAAAGTCGGAGTCGCCGCCATGGCCAATGCCAGTGAGCTTGGCACCTGCAGTTGCACCTGCGCCGGAGGCTTCCCAGCAATAGGATGCGCCGCTGAGGTTGCTCCATCCATCGGGCGGTACTGGCACTTTTTGGCATGGGTCCGCATGTTGCTGGACTGGGTAAAGGCCTGATTGCAGTTGGGATGCGGACAAATATACGGCTTGCAGCCCGTGTGGTAGTTCAAGTGCGTCTTTAGGTGATGTTTCTTAGTAAAAGCCTTTGGGCACAGGGGACAGCTAAAGGGCTTGATGCCAGAGTGCAGGCGGTGGTGCAGGGTCATGTTGCTCCTGTCGGCAAAGGACTTGCCGCACACAGAGCACTGGTAGGGTTTCTCGCCACTGTGGGTGCGCATGTGCTGTTTCAACAGCATTTTGCGGGAGAACCTCTTGCCACATTCGGCGCATTTGTGCGGTTTCACTCCCGTGTGGATCCTCACATGCATGTTGAAGGCCACCCTTTGGTTGAAGGACTTGGGGCAGTATGGACACTCATACTCTTTGCGATTCCGATGGATCTTCATGTGACTACTGAGGTAGCCTTTGTCGTTAAAGGTCTTACCGCACTCGGGGCATTCTGCCGCAAACTCCTTGGTGCCTCGATGCACGGACAGATGGTATTTGTAGTTTCTTAACTGGGAGAAGCCCTTCCCGCAGTCGGAGCACTCGTACCGCGGTGATTTGTGAGTTTTTTCATGAGCCTGCAACGAAGTAATTATAGAATTATAGAAATTATATTATAGAAATAAACGAAAAAGAATCATAATATTAAACAACCTAATCTTTAAAAAGGCAATATAATATTTAGATTTTATTCTTCGTGGCCATTTTGTTGGAGTCTCTTTCCTCTGCCGAATGCTCTCTCTTTCTAATCATCAGCAATACCTGGTCGCCGAGGCCCTGCACCCATGCGTAAAACCAGTTCTGGCCCGACTTGCTTCTGTTTTCGGCCGACTCCATTTTGAACGGGTCGCAGCCAAAGTAACAAGATTTGCATAAGGCGCACAACGGTCTACCATTCTCTCTACCTTTTCTCGGTGGAGCTCCGCCCCTCTTGACTTCATCTCTGGCTCTCGATCGACCAGACCCAGCCCCCTTACAGGTTGTGTGTGAACTCGTTTTGGGAGGATCTCTTGGGGGTCTTGTAGTGGATGATCGGGTAAATGATATTTCATTTGATGAATTGTCATATGAAAGGTTATTGTTGTCCATGCAATTTATGTGGGTTTAAGAGTTTGGCAAGGAAATGTGTCTAATTAAATAGCTTTTTATCCCAAAGAAATTATAATTATTTATAGTGATTATGTGCTTTTTAAACGCACGTTTAATACATTAAGTATTTTACAAAATGTAAAAAAAAATTTAAAACTAAAGGCCATGAAATCGATGTTATTTTGTATATAAAATATAAGACTAAGTTCGATCGTGAGGTTTTCCGTTAAAAGTTTTTAAATCTTGTCTGTGTTTATTTATTAAAAGGCATTTAATGATAAATCCTTTCTCTCCGACACTTTAATATCATTGAGACACTTTAAGTAGCATTGTAGGAAAAATAATAATGGACAGGAATGGCACTTTAAAAGATTTTTAAGCTCTAAAATTCATCAATCTTCGTTCTTACCTGCAAAGTTTCGGAGCATCCAAAAACTTTCTCGCATATCCGGCACTTGTAGCTAATTTCCTCCGCGGAACTGGGGCTAAACACGCTGATGGCAGGGATCACACCGCCGCCACTTCCGACGGCTGTTCCCGGCATCTTGGGTATCAGGCCAACGGCTGTTGTCTGGCTGGCACTGAGGCTTAGATTAGTGACGGTGGTCAGGGAGATGTTTGTGCTGGTGGTGGCTCCTCCGCTACCGCTCATGATCAAATCCCTCACGGGTCGCATGGAGCTGCTGGAACTGCTCACGGAAGAGGCGGCTGGTGATATCATTGGAGTGGCTGGCTTGTAGCCAGCCTGTAGCCTTTGGTAGTACTCCAGACACTCCCGGCAGTCTGGGCGCGTGCAGGCGGTGGCCTTGGGCCGCAGGAGCTGATGCTGCGGCTGTTGAAGTCCTTGGCCATTGAACACATAGGGAGCAAAGTATCGCTTCTGCTGAGGTGCCGGGAGAGGTTGCACAGGCTGCACAGAATGTCCTTGGTGGTAGGGCGATGTGGGTGGAGTACTGAGGCCAGCCGCCGCTGCAGCCGCCGCATAGGCGGGCAGCAGGTGTGGAAAAAACTGGGCATAGAACTTCGTGGCATTGGCCATGGCCACCAGGTCCGGCGGCAGCATGGAGTAGCCGCCATAAGGCGATGTGGACAAGGACAAAGTCTGGGGTACTCCCACCTGTGGCGGAGCCACAATGCCACTGCTGCTGCTGCTGCTATTTTTCGATAGATCCAATATATTTGCGGAGGCATCCTGACCGGGCTTACGCTCTTTACCCAAAATCCGGCTAATACTAAAGTCAGTAACCTGGACCGGCGGCTGGGCCATCTGGGGAGGTGGGACTCCTTCGTGGGTGGTGCTGGTGGTGGCATTGGTGGGAGAAGTGCGCGCCGGTGAAGGCGACAGCTCATAACTTCGCTGCAACATAGCGTGCTTGAAACCCATTCTCCGCCTTGCCGAAAAATCGCTCAAAGACCGTTGGCCAAATCCGATTTGGTTAAGATTTTAGCTGGAGACGTTTCGTACCGGTAACTGTCGCGCTGCGCGTCGAAACTCGAAATGTCTTGGGCTTACGGCCCACAGCAGCCGTCGACGTCTCTGGGCCAGGTCTAAGGCCTGGCTCTCTCTTTGTACCTCTCGATTTTAATTGGCCAAGGAACAGGTTTCCCGGACAGGTAGCTCTCCGGACGGCGTGGCTCTCCAATTAACCAGCTTTGACTGCTGAGACAAACTGTCGCGCCTCCAATTACGAGAGGAGCTGCGATCTCGGGGCCCAGAACCATTTGGTAGTAGCATTTTACTAGTCACATCTATCATAAAGCTTATCGCTGCCCTCAGATCGCTCCGTTCTTTCTCTCATTCTCTCGATCTCCGCTTCCCTCTTTCTCCGGCGTTCGGGGAGGACTCCATGGGCTCTGGCCCGGCAGGAATCGCAGATAAAGTGACTAAGATTTCTTTTTGGCCGCGTTGTTTTTGTAATTAATTGCGGTAATAAAATGTGCGCATCGTTAAATTTTCAAAATGTATTTCTCTTGTTCCTCGTCCACATTCACTTCCACACTCACATTCATATCCACAGACCCATCCATCCCAGATCCGCACATCCTCGTCCCATTCCCAGGCATGTGTGAATCTTACGGTTATGCGCATGCGGAGCGATCATCTCTTGAGGTGGCCAAGACCGTCACGGCATTGTGTGTGTTTGTTGGTTTGTGAGTGTGGGAAGGCGCTGCTGGCTAGATGACATAATCTGATGGAATGCGCAATCTGGGATAAAGAATTCAGAGTGGCTACTGTTCCTGCCATCAGGAAGCAGCATTCGATTCCCCAAAACCCTAGAAAGCTCCGCTCAAGAATTTGATAGATTTTGGCGAAGATATAGCATCAGATTTGGCCCATATTGGACTTCCTTTGATTTCTTAATTTTTTCTAGGTCTCAGCCCAGAAAAATTTTGAAAAAATATCGAAAAAAATGTTGTGATCAGATTTTGATGCAGTTTGATAAAGAATCAATCTACAAATCTTTTAAGGCATTCCGCTCATGAATCGGATAGACATTGGTCAAGATATAGCCTCAGATTTGGCCCATATTGGACTTTCCTTTGATTTCTTCATTTTTCAAGGTGTCAGCCCAGAAAAATTTTGCAAAAAAAATCGAAAAATAATCTGTGATCAGATTTTGATGCACTTTGATAGAGAATCAATCCACAAGTCTTTAGAGACTTGTTCAAGAATCGGATATATATTGATCAAGATATAGCCTCAGATTTGGCCCATATTGGACTTTCCTTTGATTTCTCCATTTTTCCAAGGTGTCGGCCCAGAAAAATTTTGAAAAAATATCGAAAAATAATTTGTGATCATATTTTGATGCAGTTTGATAAAGAATCAATTCACAAGTCTTTAGAGGAATTCCGTTCAAGAATCGGATAGATATTGGCGAAGATATAGCTTCAGGGTTTTCCCATATTGGACTTTCCTTTGATTTCTTCATTTTTTCAAGGTGTCAACCCAGAAAAATTTTGAAATTTGTTTTTATTTTGTTTGTTTTTTCTGTTTTTTATAGAGAATCATTTTAGGAATCATTTAAGATATTCCGCTAAAACATCCGATGATAAATGGCCAAGATATAGGTATTGCTGGGGGCTAAATTGTCCCTTACAGTATGCTATTTGTCAAGGCCTTCTAGGTTGGTCAAGTAGGACAGGTTTAAGCCACTGGTTTATAGACCGACTTTACAACAGCATCGATTCCCTTATGTCCTGCTCTGGTTTAACTAAGACGATGCCTTCACTTGCATAGCATCAGTAGCGACCATAAAAATGTGCAAACAAAATGCTCCGAGTGATTTGTGATTGGATGAAAATCCCATAAATATCAAGGGTGTGCGGAATGGAAGAAAACCAACCCGTGGATGACACATAGCCAGATGTTGGGACTGGGCGTTTCAAGGAAACTGGTGGAGCAGATAAATGAAGTGGTATTTATTTACAGCTACAGGAACAGAGGCTTGTGACTCAGAAGGATCTGAATTTGAAACTTAATTGCCAATTACCGAATAGGATTTCTAATGTGCCCGTTGCAACAATCTTGTACGCGATTTGTCGACGATCACTTACAACACGATCTTATCACAAGTAGCAGTTGCACATTCTGGAAACCCAAGAACGGTGGCCAGGCCATCCTCGTCGCAGGTGATTGATGGCGCTTGGACTGTCAACACGAGCTGCTCGCTTTGGTTACCCACGATCTGCATAAATTTCGATTAAACAGACGATTCATTATAATTATACACAGATATATGTTTAAGGTCTGGGTGGAGAACAGCAAACACCAAAACTTGTTCAACCTTAGTTTGAAAAACTCTTTTTTTCGTTTTCGTATTTCGTTTTTTGGTTTGGGGTCGGTTCGGTTGACTTTTCGTGGAATTCCGCAAGATCATTTCCATATGTATGTAGACGAAGCGAAGGAAACTTAAGATTTAATTACTCTCACTAAATCATCGGGAGCTCCTCCGGAGACTCAAACTTTGCTTTGTCGCATGACTAATGTTTATTAGCTGCTAATGGTTTGTTTTACAAAAGCTACGTGGATGCCCCATAAGGGGTCTCCTTGTGTCCCTCCAACCAACGAAAACCCAACCGAATCCCAAGACATCTCCACCCGTTCCAAAACTGTTTCACCCGTTGACATTTTGACAAATTTCCAACTCCTTACTACCGTCCCATCGTTATGGGGCTCGGCTCCAATGTAAGCTGATACCTATCTGAGATGTTCAGATCTACCATTCTTCCCCAACCCGGCCTCCAACCTCCAGCCTCCAGCGTCCAAGCTCATCCCCATCTCCCTGTTCTTCTCCTTTGTTCACACTATTAATTTTCCGCTCGTTTCTGTCCGGAGTCTCGGAGTTCCTCGCTTAGTTCCACCTCATTGGGGTGGCCGGTATTTATCTTATTTTGTGTGCGTTTAAAACTTCTTTGTGAACCTCTTTAATGTCATGTGTTATCGGTTAATGATCAGCCGCGTTGCCAAGTGATTTTCTGTCAGCGGGTGATCAACTTAGTTGTGCATCGTTCCCCTCTATTTGCCTCTGATTTGGTTGTTCTCCTCCTTTCGTATTTGGATTCCGTTTAATTGCCCCAAGACGCTCGGAATCGTTTGTTTTTTTTTCCTGGGACCTTCTGGTGTCCGGCTTTATGTGTAGCTTGACAAATGTTTTGAGTTGCCAAGTTTATTTCATGCGATTTTGTGCCCAGCATTTTGGCACAAAGATTAAACGATCTTTTTGGGAGGTTTCAAGGTGAAAATAAAGTGCTATCATAACTTTGGGTTGGATTTAAAAAGCATATGACCTCGTGGTTCAATATAGTTTAAATATAGTTAGAAATTGAGTCTTAAAGGCACCTGTAACGTTTCATAGAAATAGCTAAAAATCAATGCAAATTCCAAATGAAGCGCCCACTGGAAACAACCCAACCATTTAGACGCCCTAAAACATTTATGTATTTTTCAGGGCATGAACATAAAAGAAATCCAGCGCCCCAGAGGCCTTTGCTTAGTTTAAAACAGCATTTAGGAGGTGTTACTATTGTCTGGCTGGCACATAATTTATATGGATGAAATAAAAGTTCGCTGAAAACGAGACAAAGACAAAGGAGAGTAGAGCGCGGCCAAAGCGATATTCATGAGATATATGTAGATACACCGATCCAAAGTCGCTATATATGTACATACGTGCCTGTGGAGTAAGGCCCGACGATGTTGTAGATCACAATCATTTCAATTAATTCGAATATAAAATACGAAGTGGACGCGGCGGCTTTTGCAAAATGGACCGCGTGTGCTCAAATATATCAAATTTCAATATAAATGAGCCACAAATATAAATCAACGGGTTAGACCCCTCAAACCCCTCTTCATGGTCCATCAATCCCCCGATGGACCCCCCAGATCGAAAAATACACGAAAGTGAAGAAACAAACACGTTCAAGATCGTTTGACTTTTAATGGATCCTAAAATAAAAGCACCAAAAAATACGCACCTCGAAAATCCCAAATTTAATGGACTGACGAATAGCTGTCAACGTATTTCTGCCCCTTGTAATTGGAACTTTCTTTCGGTTTGCAGTAAAATGTAATTTATTTTATTTTTACAATTCAAATGAAAAAACGAAAATACAAGAGTCCGAATGGGGAGCGCTAGAGGGGAAAGGCGAGTGATACTAAAACATTTAATTCGACGTTAATTATGTTAATGAAAACACATTTCAAATGCAAGAATTAAAATCAAATTTTTCAATTTAAATTCGATCGCATCGCATGGACCATTTTTATTCGAAAACACATTTCATTGGAATCGCTCCAAGTGTGAGCCAATGAGTGACCAAGTGGGGGAGCGAGAGGTCTAGCTGATCTGCTTATTGAGAAATTGTGTGGAGAATGGTAATAAATCTACGAAGAAACAACAAACCCAATACCCAATACCGAATACCCCAAAAAAACAACAAAAAAATCGTTTCTTCGTCAAGGGGAATGCAAAGTTGTCGCCAACGCAAACTGGTTGTTTGAGTTTGTCGTTGTTTAAGCCTTATTTTTGGGGTTGTATGCTAGAAAATGAGCGATTAACTACAAATTTGTGCATAGATAAAGCCACAAGGCAGCACTGAAAAAAATCCTTATAACTATTATTACATTTTGAAGCTCTTAAAGGAGAAATACATGAGTTATCTTAACCAGAAGCAGCTTCGATAACGTGAGAGTAGTATCGTGTATTGTAAAGTCTATTTAAAAAAATATATTTTTAAAATTTTCTCTTTGTGCTGCTATTTAAAAAAAAAAAAAACAAGAAAATATTTTTCGCTCTAAACTTTTTAGTTTCCGCCGCACATTTAAATGCGATACATTATTCTCTCATTAAGATCTTTCGGCGACAACTCCAGTTTCTTTGTTTCTTTGGGCTTCCTGAGCAAAATCAATCAAATCTTTAACGATGTGACAGGTTGACAAGTCGGTCTCTCTGTTTTAAAGAAAACGCCCAAAAATCTTTGATCCAGTAACATCGAAATACAAACTAAACTTGTCGCCAGTTCGGGGGTTTATGGTTGGATACTTTGATGGCGCCGACGAACGGAGAGTGCAAAATTTGCATAAATTAATTATGAGAGTTCTTTGTGAAAACTATCGTATTTGGGTGGTGCCCATCCAATCGCGATAAGATGTACGAGCATTTCAAACGCGATTTATGGCCTTTAAATTGCCATCCATCAGGAAGTTGTCTTTCTACATTGTCTCCATTTTGGCGATTCTTCGAAAAAATCGTATCTCTACTCGAACAAGTGATTTGAGCCTCACAATCCGCCGCATATTTCCCTTCAATATTCACACAATCAAAATCACATCTTTACATTCACAAAATCTTTTCCCAGTCCCAGTCCCTGTCTTTGGCAGTTTTACGATCTTTGGGTTGGCGTTTGGTTGGTGGTCACCTTTTTAATGGTCTTTTCCGAAAAAGGATTTTCACTTTTCTCAGACTAAACGCTGTCTAATCTGGCATCGTAAATCTGTGGATTGTAGCCTCCGTGTTTCGTCATAGCTTTTCATTTAATAAACTGAAAACTCTTCCAACGGCCGACCGCCCAGTCACATACCAGCCAACTAATTATCTTAATGACAATTATTACCACGGTGCGCGTCAAGACAAAATTAAATAAAAAAGAAAGAAATAAAACTCTGGCTCCTACAAGACATGACACAATAGAGCACAATTATCGCAAATGACCATAATTATTATCAACAAATGATAAAAACACCTAACTAAAAAGGACCATAAAAACCACAAGTGCAGTAAATGTTGCAGTAGGTCTTGGAAGTTGTTAGGAGGTCTATTTCTCTGGGTAGAAAAAAGGAGCTAAACTATCGCAGTCCATCTCCAGTATGTTAAATGGCAGCACAAACCAAAATTAACTGGAAATTTAAACTAAGTGGTAGTTCATTGTGGATTGAGAGTCTAGGAATCTTTTAAATATTATTAAGTAGTATGTTTCTATTTTGAAGAGGACTCATTATTCATAAAAGGATCACCAAAGTATAGCCTAGTCGGCTATCTATTACAGATTTAAATTAGCGAGGCTTCATGTATTCCATCAAAAATGAATATATATTTTATAATCTTTATATGGATTGGTTTAAGAAGTCTTTTAGTGAAAGAACCCCTATTTTAAAGCTTAATGATTTATAATTTAATTTAAGTTTTTTTAAGTTGACTAGTCCTAGTTTAGTATTATCCATGAACTGTCCATAGCAAAAGGCGGCAACAGGTGCACAATTACCTGGACAACGACAGTAACAAGTACAAAACATGCGTTAATTGCCAAGAGGCTGGGATATGGGTGCTGGCAGGCGAAAATCTTGGGACTTGGAGCATGGGGCACGGTGACAAAATTAAACTTAATTGTTTTATGACAGGCCTGGACCGCCAGTCAAGGAGGTTAAACCGTAACCCACTCCACTCTATGACGGTCTGTGTAGCCTATGGATGGCTAGGTGCGTGGATGCTTTGGGGCAACTTTGAATCCGACTTGGGATCAGAGGCACAAAGGCTTTTGTCGGAGAGCGGCAAAAACAGTTGACATTTTTTAGGGTCTTTAACTGCGTTTCTTAGTCAGTTTTTCTCTTGTTTATGTTTAATCGTTTTTCTTGTAAACGACTTTTGTTGTGTGGTGTGTTTTTTCCTACTGAGACCAACAGATCCCATTTTATAATATTTATTAAAAAAATGTTTTACCCAGAAGCCGAGATTTCGAGTAATGAACCAGACTGAGGCTGAGGACAGCAGGTGCTGGATGCCACTGGGTTGTGGACCTCAGCCGCCAAATGACTCCGGAGTCAGCCACAAGCACGTAGTCAACATTTCAATCATTGTTTTAAGGTAAACTTTAGGCATTTTTATGTCAATCACTTGGGAGTCGCCCAAAGCTTAATGAAAGGAAAAGGTTTTTTTGCTTTGGGCTATTTGTGGGAATCGTTTAGCGAAATATGTAGTTCCTTTACTAAGTTGTTAAAAATAAAGGGAACAATAAGTTGGTTAAGTTGTAAGAGTAAAAAAACAAAGTTCAGTAGCAGAGATGCACTATCTTATTGTAAAAATTTAATTAAAAAAAAGATAATTCGCCTAAAGCCTACCGTTATTTTCCCTATAAAACACATTTGATCCAGGAATTTTAATGAAAATAAATGTCTAAAGCCATGAAGTTAAAGTGTTTCGACATTAAATTGTGATATTTAATGCGACCTACATTCCTATTGAACTGGCGATCCCGGCTTCTTTGGCCGCTTGCCGCTTGAGGAAGTGCAAGTTACCTGTCTGTCTCGGCCACGGACCGTGATTGTCATTTGTCAAAAGGTTTGGTAAGGCGGTCAGACGCGAGACATGAGTGGAAAAAAATAAAATCCCCAATTAGCGACACAGTTAAACGTCAACATCCTCACGGCTTCACATCCGGAGAAGCAGATCCCGCCGAGCCGAGCTCCCCGGCGACTGTCGCTCCAAACCGTCTGTCTGGTCATATGTAACCAGTGACGGTTACATTTTCACCATCAATCAGCGGGCGCCTGCCTCAAAAAATGCGGAACCGACAAAAAGCCGCCCCAACCTCTGCAGCTGTCCTGGCTCTGCAGCTTTTGCCTTCGATCATCGAACGGCGAGCCTTTAGCGCAATTATCGGGCCATTATCGTTTTCAGCCTATAGGGTTTATATATTTTCAAAGAGACGATGGTGGTCTGGGCAGACGTGATCGCACTAGTAGCTGTGAAATTGGGTTTATTGGGCCGCTAAAATATTTTACAAATGTCACGAGTCTCAAATTTATTTATTCATGTTTTACGTCCCGCTTTTGGGCCCCGAACAATGCAATCGACGTTTTCATTAGCGTCACAATAAAGCTCACAGAACCACCGACAAAAACAAAGCCAATATTCCGAATATTCCGTATATTGTGTAGCAATATTTCATTTGATCGAGAAGCTACCGTTTCTCTGGGCCAAAAACACAGCCATGGTCTGTTTGGGGACAAAGCTGGGCCTTTGTGGGGCGTCTACTTGGGGTCGCAGGTTTGAATTTCCAGTGACGTATAATTGATTAACACCCATCGTCACTTTAGGCGATCTCTAGCGCCTGGAGTCTCTTTTTATGGTTATGTTATTTGACTTATTTATTTAATATGTTTTTAGCTGCTCGAGTAGCCGGAACTAAAGTTGTCGGCCATGCAAAGTACCTTTATTGCCCTCACTTTCTTTGATTTAAAAAATGTCAAATATTGGTATTGGTTTGTTTGGCAGGGAGTCGTTGAGATATCTCCAGAACACACAAAAGAAACTCATTTTTATTATGAGTAAGGCGTACCAGGTATCACACACTCCCAACGTGGTAAAGGAAAGTTTTTTTTTAATTCAAATCTTAAATCAAGGTGGCCTAAAAAATCACTTACCAGCTCAACAGATTTTACACTTTAGCCATCTCAATAATTTACTGGCTGATTCTGGCATTCTCTAGTTTGATTCAAATCCCCCAGTAGCAATTGGAACATTTAATTAATTTAATTAACTGAAGGATTAACTGCCGGAGTCGGTAGTCTGGGCCGAAAATGCCCAGGGGGAGGAATGTGCTACGTGAATTGCTGGCAACCAGAGGTGCTCATCAATCCGAGGCCCCTATACGATCCAGAGGTGGTAGTACATATGGCCAGGAGCTAATCAAGCGGCATTCGGGCAATGGCAACGCTTTGCTATGCAGTCAGCACGCTTTATAAAATAATGATCGAGTGATCGATCGATGGGGAGGATTGCGGGGGCATCTCTCCAACCTATCCAATCCATCGAATCCATCGAATCCATGCGATCCATCCTTGTTTTGATTGCACCCGTAAGTGCCATATTGTCACTGTTTGATCAATCAAGCCAGCCGCCGAGATGCACCGTCTTGGCCCGGCCTGTCCTCGCCTGGTCCGGCCTGGAAGATCGTAAATGTAACTCAATCCCCATTGATGATTGTTGCGTAACTTGTTTCCAGTTGATGCTTCAGTTGCAGTTGCAATTAGCTCTCGATCCGTTTGGTTCTGCTCATCGATGGCTAGGGCCCTCGCTAATTGACAATATTTATGAACA
This sequence comes from Drosophila vallismaia, assembly GCA_035047325.1. NCBI lineage: Eukaryota > Metazoa > Arthropoda > Insecta > Diptera > Drosophilidae > Drosophila > Drosophila vallismaia. Next base: position 17,084,333 of record JAWNPU010000090.1, on the reverse strand, counting down.
CGTACGCATTTTATCGCCCCCAGTCCCGTAATTGGGCCTTCGTCTTGAACGCCGGCCACTGGGTCGTCGCCCACAGCTGCTGGCCGCCAATTATTTTCATCAAAATTGTTGACAGTTTTCAGCGTACACCGTCAATGAAGAGATCTCGGCGCTCTTTGCGATCCCAAAGATCTTGGCAGCACCTCCTTTGCGTTATATGAACCACGTTTTGGTTATACGAATGCCAAACTGTGTCATAAATTGTCACTAGACGAGACTTCTCTCCGGGATCTAGTATTCGAGTTGCTTGCACTTACCGTTTGCTATTTAATTAAATTTACTTTAATTGCACATAAAGCATTCTTTGTGCTCGTTTTTCTGTTTAGCTTTTTGTTGGTCCAAGCAAAGTCAAACAAGTTCCATTTTGAGTGTTCGAGAACAAAAGGTAATTGTCATTTGGCAGCACTCTCGAAGCAAGACTATAGCCGGACGATAGACATTAACCCATGGGTCGAAATCTCGTATGTCACTTGGCACATTTAGAATATTCTTTATGGCGGCCGACAGGTGTCGAGAGAGGTGATGTTTTTGGGGAAATTATAAAGATAAAATCATAAATGAAACTAAATATGTCATATCTTTTTTAAACCTTAAATATACCAGGTACTCTGGCTTATAAAACTAAGTTTCAGTGAGATTTCTATGTCTCGATAAACCCTAATTGAGTTAAGTACAAATAAAAATAGATTGCTTTCATTTAGAATGAAATTCAAATACTGAAAATCAAAGTAGAACATTGCTTCCGTTTAATTTGGTTACCTATGAAACCAAAAAAACACAATCCGACAGATGCCTAAGTACATTTCATTCGAAAATCAATTAAAATATCGTGTGACCTTCCCAATGCAACCTCAAGATCGTTCTACTTTCGAGAAGGCGAGGCCATAAAGCTACTGGACGAGCACGGACGAGGATTTAAAAGTTTTATTAGCCCGGTCTTTAACGTGTGTTCTCAGTGTGTTTTTTGGGTTTAACGAAAATTGAAATTATCAAACAATTAAAAGCGCGCACAACGGCAACATGTATCGGGAGGGAATGGAATGGAACGGCTCTGGCTAATTAAATGTAATTAATTTTCACATGCCTCAAAATTAAATGCATTTAAATCAAAGAGTTCCGAGAGAGTGTGAGCTTTATATATAGTGTATGCCTTAATAGCTCGTTCGGGCGACCAAAAAAAAACCCAAAACCGAAAGACTCTAAAAGTGATTTAAAAAGTTTCATTAAGATAAACAACAATGAACACTCTACAGCAGAAGCAGCAGCAGCAGCAGCAACAGCAGCAGCAACAAAATGTTATAGCAATTTAAATTTTAATTTGAGCCAAGACCACAGGTGAATAAACCATGGGTCAGACTCCGAAGCTGCGAGTAAACTAAAATAAAATCGCCACCAAAGCCAGACAAATACAAAGTCACCGTCTTGGGGGCCGTTTACCGTTGCGCCCTCGAGGCGTGGCCGTTTCTGGCGTTTCATTTTTGGTTTTCGAGGGCATCCCGTCCTCCCATCCCGTCCAAGTTGGGCCATATTAATGGCCCAACCAGCCATTTCGGACAGACAAATTGCCAGCTACTGGATGGGATCCAATGGCTTTCTCGCTCGTAACCAGAGATCTCTGCAGCCAAACCAACAAACCACCAACCGAAATTCAATGGAAAAAATGGCGTTTAACTGTAACTCGCGCAATGTGAAACATTTTCGGGTCAGGTGCAGAGGTGCCCAGACTCCGGAGTCCGGATCCCAAACAGATTTCACCAACCTGTATCCCAGACAACGCCCCAAAAACACTGCGGCAGTTAGTGGCTCGAACTCTGTTCGTTTTTTTGGCCATTATCTTACGGTAATATCACTCATAAAGCGTTTTCTGTTTTCAGCTCGGTGGCTATTTTGTTCGTGTATCATCATCGCCATGATCATCATCGTCATTATCATCCGGCCAACCTTCGCGATCTCTTTGGAGTACAAGTACATATAGCAACGTTGGCTCGTTATGGTTTCCTATACGGCTGTTTCCTCTGTCTCCTTTCCTCTGGCCGGGTTTAAGCCATTATTCCGGTGTTACTTTTCGTTTGGGTGTTGCGCGAATTCATGTCAGAGACGGCCATTTTGATTGGTAAGATCTTGTTAGGGTTTTTTTTCCTTGATTTTATTCGGCTTTCTGGTTTTTGGCTTTATTGCAATACACTTGTTTTGTGGAAGCCGCTTTTGGCTGAAATTTCCGGTCTAATTTGGGGGGTTTATGAAACTACCAAACGCCATTATTAGTTAAATGGCTGTTTTATTTAAATCGGGAGAAGCCATAAATTACTTTTGGAGGTTTTTGAATGATTGATAATCTGCATGATAAATAAACTTGACTCTTTGGAACTTCTTCTAAGGACTTTCTTTTTATGCAAAAACTAAACAGACTGATAGTCTTTCTGGTTTCAAATAATTTAAATGATTTGAAAGTACTTTTGTTAGCTTTAAATTTCAATCCCCATTTCTGATAACTCTGCCGTGCCACGAATACTTGAACTGCATTTAGCATACGACACATTTCACAGCAGTCAGTGGGACGGATTTTCGAGTCAGCTTTGCAACCTCAGGCCATAATGCATGCGTAATGCGACTCGTGCCCCCGGGACAAAGGAGACACACAGTTGGATAGCGACGAGGGATCTGGGGGACCAGGGGGCCTACGGGAGCGAGGCCCTAAAACGCGCGTTAATTAGCCGTACGTGAGGAGTGCGTTTGTCAAGCAGGCAAATGGCCAACGACTGCTCCGCTCAGCAATTTTATCAGCCAACTGAAATCAGTTACAGGCAGCTCCAGCTCACCTGCAACAATGACAAGTGTTGATGGCGATGACGATGACAATGTACGATGTACGAGGTATATGGGGTATGAGGAGTATGAGGAATGGGATCTGAGGTAAGAGATTTGTACGTGGAATTGCGAGAGAGACCCATGTGTGTAGAGGGCTGACTTGACCCGTGTCCACCATTCGTTAAGCTTGGCTATAAAACAAAATGAAAAATGTTGTTGCAAAAAAAAACAAAACACAATGAAATAAAATCAGAATCCCAGTCACAAAACACTTGTTTCCATCTAGTGCTATGTGAAGGGCAGGGCAGTGGCTGGAGGAGCTGTTCTATTTGATTTAAACGTAATGATTAAACCGCAACCGCAGCGATGCAAATGACTATCAGTTGTGGAAAAGTTCCACAGCTGACCCTAAGCCGTCCATTATCCTTGACCCTTTTAATTAAAGCGAGTGGCTTGGCTTGGGGGATGTTAACAAGATTTTTATACAGGTATTTTGCATACCAATTAAAAGGAATGAGACAAATCCATAAGAATTTTAACAGGGAACAAAGAAGCAAAGACAGATTTTTGTAGATGGAGTCCCTATATAATTATTTCAAAAAGTGTATAAAAAAGTGTACAATAATTTAGACCTTTCTCTTCAATTACTCTGATTAAGATCCTAAAAGTATACCATTTTTTGAAGGAGTTCCTTTTAGCCAAGTTAAGCACCCAGCCAAATACAAATCAGTTAATGGGTTTCTCGAAATAAATGGGCTTTAATTAAGTTCGTTTTTCCAACACAAAGCACATACAATCTTTATATTATCTTTTTTGTATTGTATAGATCGCTTCAATTACACTTAACATCTACAATATATTTACAAATATCTTTTGGGTGAGTGTTCGAGTGCCTCTGTGTTTAAAAGTAGAACCTTTGCCTACAATATCGATACATATGTAAGTTAATAAAGCAAGTACTGAGTAAACGAAGAAGTGCAGCCTATTATATTTATAGTTTTTTCGTAAGACAAGCTGCAGTTGTTGATTTATAAGTTTTAATCCGATCAGTTGTACCATACTTTTAGCTAAAAGCGAGTGCGAAGGCTTTATCCTTGAATATGGAAGGAACAATGGACGATATTATCTCACAGTTGTCTGTTTTTTCTTTTGTTTCGTGTCGTTGTGCTGTCAGATTTTGATTCGTGGGCGAGTGTGTTTGATTGTTGTATTACTTAATTATTATACGTATATTCAATATCCATTTACTGGCAACATAAATGCAAAACGTAACATTTTCAACATTTCTTCATGTAACAAATTGATTTTTACTGCTAAATGCTAAATAACATTGACTACCAAAAACACATTTAACGGCTAAAACGCTAACCAAAAATTCGATTCAAAATTTTCTGTTGTCTTTCAAAATATTATTCTTATTTTTTGGCTTGACTGATTATTACTGATTTCGGCAAAACATACTCTATAACTTAGTTCTCCTTCTAAATACTAATAGATATAGTTAATTAGTTGCATCCAACTCTGGACAAGACACACATTCAGCAAATTTGCTCACATATCATCGGTAACCTCGATAAAATCTTTGCTAGATGGGGAAGGATCCAGTGCATAGAAAACTATTTACAAAGTGTGCGAGTGGGTGGTTAATTAACTTCGGGATTTTAGTATTAAATAAGCTTAATTATCCGCATGCGGATGCGAATGTGGGGGCGGATGATAATGCTGTTGCGGCTGCTGGTATTGATTCTGATATTGATACGTCGAGGATCCGGCTTGACTCGAGGATGTGGGCGCGGTCGTTCCCGATGGGTTCAAAGGTTTAATCGCGGGCTTGATATCGTCGATTTGAATTAGATGTTCGATGGGAATACAGGACAGCTCGCCACCCACTGGCTGGGGCATTGGTAGCTTCGCCAGAGCCTGTAAATAAAGATTAAATTGGGATTTCGATCCGATTTCAATATTTACCTTGGCATGCTCCACTGCTATGGTGGCTGCCTTCTCCGCCTCGCGTTGCCTTCGCTCCTTCAGCTTGAGTGAAAATATGGCCACGGATCTCGCGCTCTTGACCAGCTTCTGTTTTAGGCGGGATTTCTTGGCAGCCAATTCAGCAGCTAAGATTATGGTTTATATTTTTTAATAATAAGTGTAGAGATTTGAATTAAAGTTTGAAGTTACCCTTGGCTTCGTCATCTGTATTGCCCGTTGATGTGGATGCGGCTTGGGCATCCTTATCCTTTTCCTTCTCCTTTTCTTTCTCCCTTTCCTTCTCCTTTTCTTTCTCCTTCTCCCTCTCCTTTTCCCTTTCCTTTTCTCGTTCTCTCTCCTCCTTAGCCAGCTTTTGCTGCTGCTTGTGGGATGAACTGGACGAGGAGTTGGATAGAGCACCGACACTGGGCCGGGATTGGGAACTGCTAATGCCACCGGAGGCGCCAGAAGGGCCAGGGCCACTGGGACTGAAAACGCTGCCACCGCCACCCGAGGATGAGGATGAGGAGGCGACTATGTGCTGCTGCTGCTGGGATGCTGGTGGAGTTGCTAAGTTGCTGCCAGGTGCTCCGGACTTCATGGCTACGTTGCACCAGGATGGAGCCGGCTTTAGTATGTCTGCGGTGTCTGCTGTGTTTCCCAATTCCTTCAGTTGGATGGATATACGGAGAAAACCAATAAAGTTAGTTTTTTATTAAAATTTCGTTCTTTTACTTGAAATCTACAAGCACCAAAAGCTTTCTGGGTAACGGCTATATATATATATAAGTGTATTATGCTAGAATCCATGCCATTTGTTAGTAAATATATGGGTGACTGGGTGGTGGTGTTGATAGAGAAGCCAGCGTGGAGTGTGTTGTGAAAAAGCTTCTGCCATGCCAAATAAATTTTTTTGGTTTACTTTTCCCCTTGCCCAAAAAACCTTGATTTTCAATGAAAGCAACTTCAACAAGGATAATTTTATGATACAACATTAATACATCATATACTATCAATGATGCTGTGTAAATTCCAAGGAACACATCAACAATACACATCGATTAACAAACACATTCTTCTTATTCGTCATATGGATTCGATATAAGCAGGTTTATATAAATACATATTTTATATAAGTCTCTCCACTACCTTTGCAATACAATCTATGCTTCTATGGAGATTGGTATTATCGTTGACTTTTAAACGTGACATCCATTCTGGTGCATGAAGTTTAATGTGTAGCTTGTCCTTTGAAAGGCAAAAGTCGATTGGGGTTTTGGGTTAGGTGAGTATTTGGTTTTACGATTTGGTTAATAGATCTATCAGTGTAGCTAGTGCTCTGGTTTATCTTAAATATTTCTTGTTATTTAAAAAAAATAATCCAATTATAATTCAAGTTTTGTACTGAAGTCTTGAATTACTTTAAAATTAAAGAGTGTGGGATGTTTCGGAAATTGTTACTAAATTTAGAGGAATGGTTAGTTTGTTAGTAAGTTCCACATGTATTGGGATTGGTAAAAGTCTACAGACACAAAATATACATTGAGCAGCTACAGTGACCTATCCAGCCAGGACACTAAGGATTCTTGTGTTTAGACAAAAGTTCCTGTTCATAAGAAGTGCTATAATACTACAGTTCTATCTCCCAGGATCTTACGCTTATGTTCAGGTGCGTGGAGCTCTCCGCGGATATCTTTCGCGTCTTGTACGGCGGTATCTCCGGGATCGTCTGCTGGGGATCCCTCTGTCCGGACAACTGCCGCATGGTGGTCCTCTGGGGACTGCTGCTGGTGCTGCTGCCAGTGTGGTCAGCTGAGTCGCTGGATTTTTTACGGAATGGCGGTATTTCTTGAATCTGCATCGACTGCATTCGGGCCGCATAGGCCGCCGAGTTGAGGGCTAGCGTGCTGGCAGAAGCTCTGTGCCAAAAAAAGCGAGAAGGAGGGGAAAAGTACGAAAAAAGTGTAAGAAATGTAGTAAATCTGTTAGATTAAGCTTAGTTTTAGTTAATACATATAGGAAATATAACGAAGATTCAGCAGTGTGGCCAATAGAGAGAATATATCAAATTTTGAAGGCTGGTGAAGAGAATTAACACAGCAACAAACAAAGCCTAACCCTCTAATGGGAAATTTAAGATTTCTATTTAAAAATAACATTAGAGGGTTAAAATAAGCACATCTAATACTGATTTCGAAAGATCTTTAGTGCAAACTAATGAAGGACTTCCGACACCAGTTTTAGATAAAATTTTACATTCCAGTGATCTATAATATATCTTTTTCTTTAACACACATCGATCTATCATCTAACCAACTCCATAATCCAGCCATAATTTACCCGCTTTTCAACTTTTGGTGTTGTTGTTTCATTCGCGGAATGTTTCCGGTTAAAGCTGTTAAATTTCTCACTGAATATCCCAGATAGGGCGGAATTTCCGGTATAAAGATTTGCGATTTTTTAACACAACTCTGACAAGCTCTAACAAAGAATAAATTTAAATATATAGCTTAATTTTAAAGGAGCCAAATATATGAATAAAAGAAGGTGCGCATAGTAAACTAGAAAAATATTATTAAAAAAGTAAGGGTATAAAAAGGTTGATTTGAAATTTTCTCTAATAATCGAGCTGACGTGAGCGCATGTAAAATGTTTAGTGGCCATTAGGTCCTTGGCGTGTGCAAAATACTTATAAGGTCGAAACCGTAACTCCTTCATTATTATTACCCTAATTAAGGGAAACTCACCCGCCATTGCCGTCCTGATGAAGACTCGACAAGGAGGCGCCACCATGCGGCGGAGTAGACTCGTGCAGCGGCCTGATGAGAATGGTGCTGGTCTACAAAATGGAAGTTCCAAAATTTAAATGCACTTTAGACCTCAAACAAATTCAACACCCACCTGAGAAGGCGGCGAATCAGGGGACGAGTCACGGTTCTCGTATATATTGACATCCGCCTCTATGTTGCGACCGTAGCCTGCAAACTCCTGACCGTAGAGGAGTATATCATCGGCCACTTGGCTCTCCATGGACTGATCGTGGGTGGTATTGGCACCGCTCTCCATTTGCATTCCGGCGGGACCCTCCTGTTCCGGCTGTGTGGACGTGGTCGACTGCGGAGTGGGCGGTGTGGGTCGTGACGAAGTGCCTTTGCATTGCATTTCCCGGCGGCAATGCTCGGCGCGTGCGATTTCCGCCGCCAGCCAGGAGGGCAATTCGGGAAGCAACCAGGTGAGTGCCTGCCGCAAGCCCAACATTATGTGCTGCAACGAAAGTGTGAATATTATTACTTCAAAAAATTCAAATAACTTCGTAGCTAATGTTCGAAACTCAACCCACAGCTCTTGACAATTTGAATCCAAAATTATATGGTTTCAAAGTAAAATATTAATATTAAGCCCTTTAAAAAACGTTTACTAGACTAGAAATAAAAAAATTCTGTGTCTTTCAGTCCTCACCTCGAGAGTGACAATCAGAATTATTGTCTGAGCGGTGGTCAACCCCGGCCACAGCCTCGAAACCTGACCGGAGAGGCCAATTAGGGCACAGTTCACGATGACAGCTGCGAGGGAAAGGATGCTCAGGGCGTTCTGCCAGGTGCCAATGTTGGCCACTCTCTGGCCAAATGGACGCTGATGCACATGAGCCAACTTGAAAGCATCGGAGCGAATCTCCATCAGGTTGTTGATCAAAGCACAGACCCCGGCCAGGGGAAAGGCGGCAGAGAAGAGCACCACATAGCCCATTTGGACGAGCATCTCCAAGTGGTCCGAAAATGTGCCATCGTACTGCAAATGGAAAACGGACATCAGGAAACATAAGTGAAACAGAACAAAAAACTGAATAATTAAAATGCCAAACACACTCACCTTGTACAACGAACTTTCGATTTCGGCCTGTCCAATATTCCGTTTGGACTCCGTTTGGTGTTGTTGACTTTTGGTGGGCGTGCCAGATCCCTCCGCTTTAAGCTCGGCCTCTGCCGTGGCCAGCTCCTCGGCCAGGCTGCGGGTCACATTCTGGGTGGGGCTCAGAGCTCCCCACATGTTGAAGCTCAACTTGGCCAACTTCCATTGTTCGACAAAGTAGGGAAGGGCGGACTCGCGTAGATTTCCAATAATTTGGCGAGAGATTAGTAGACCAGCCAGTTGCTAGAATAATTTTCAATTTCAATTAAAACGTACATTAAATATTTGTATTTACTTACCTCTTTTAGTTTATCCTCGTCACGCAAATAGAAGGCAATGTAGAAAAGCGACAAGAAAGAATTGACAAATTGGAACAAAGCCACTTTGGCAATCAAATGATTCTCATATTTCGACTGCAGACGGTAGTTTTCTGCAAAAAAAACTAATTATTTTAGAGCTCCAATATTCTTTTAATCAAACTAACCTTTGTCATTTAGCCACACGGCCAATTTAAAGTAGGCCTCATCCATCAGGGTAATGGCTCCCGCCAGCAAGACTTTAGGTATGACACTTAAGCAGCATAAGACACTATCCTCTGGCAACTTTGAGTCCCACCAATCCTGTTGGTATTTAGTAACAAAATACGATTTGTTAATTAAAGATTTTCTCATTACCAAACCATAATGTGGAAGTGTAAATATTAATCAAAATTAGTTCCAACCCACCCACTTGAAAATGCTAATCAATTTCCGGTCGCCCATTCAACCCCAGCTCCTGTATCCTTTAATTAACCTATTATTATGATTCCCCATTTTCAAAGCTATTTCTCCAATTACTCGACAGGATATTGATTGTTTTCCTTGACCATTTGTTAACATTAACATTATTTCTGTGCATTAGTTGTTTGAGTTTGTTTGTGGCTTGCTGTTCATTTTGAAATCCTTGATACATGTTTATTATTTACTAAAGAACTGCATACAATATCTCATAAAAAAAGCCTTTCATTCCATTGTTTAATTTGGCTTCATTTTTTATAAAGCTTTTATAAAGTTCCACATTGTTCAGCCTAATAGGCAGTTAATTTAATTCCTTTTTTTCTGGTCATTTATTTAAGAGCCCTTAATTCTCATGGAAGTAGTCGTTTTTTATTTGATTGACATATTATGTTTAATGGGTTTTAATTATTTTTTTTCAGACGATTTATAATCAAGGTAATGCATCCCGGAGGTTAACGAAATGGAAACTTCCATTAAATTTCAGTAGCACTCCAAGTCATTTGATACATTGTGTGAATGTAACTTGCTTTTTATGCCACACATCCTGCAGCTAACCACTAAACAGTCAACTGGATACTTGTCCTTTCACCACACCAGCCTGCTCTTGACAAATTCCGCCATAACCGCATACAAACAACACCCAAAACACACACACACACTCGATCCCCCGCACCACGTGGCACGCTTCATTACGGCAACATTTAGGTGCTCGGCTGAGCAGTAAAAAGAACGGAACCGAAAATGCCATTGTCCCCAGGCTCCCAGGTACGCATTAAGCCACATGAACTACCAGCCAACACCCAACGGTGGCCAAGAACCAAACAACAGTAACGACACCAACTAAAAGGTCCATTGTCTGGTTAGTAAGATGAGAAGATGTCCACTTTTTGCGAGATGAGAAGATGAAAGTGTGAAATGATAGGTCACTAAAGCAAAACATGAGACACGCCTTTAAAGCATTTCAAAATCTGATATTCTAATGCAATATCATGGGATGCAATCCAGCGATTTCCGGACTCTCAAGAGCTCAAAGGACCTGTCGCAATTATCACTTTAAGGTCAAAGTTCGAGACATCTAGCTGGAAAAAATAAAATTCCCCCATCTAAGACTCGTTGTCAGACAATTTAAAGTTTATTTCCCCCAAGATTTGAAGACAATGAGGTCTTGAAGGTCACGCTTAGTTGATGGCACTTCAAGATGGTCGTCCTTTCAAATTGTCTCTAACTTGTGGCCTGAAATGTTTGTCGCTTTTCTCACACTAAACATTCAATTATGCGAAAAATCTTCCAATGTCAACACAAGTTGCTTAGTATTTTATCAAAGTCGATGTTGGGATGGCTGGTCCGGGGACTTAATGTGTTTCCTTTTATTTCATCCTGCTCATCCTTCAGTTACCCAAAGGCAGTTTATTTTTCGCCAGCTGAGCATTTTAATTAACGTCAGCTTGCTTAAACGGAAAAAATGGCAAAAAAATAACTACGTATGCAAAATAATAGCCGCAAGCCATTGCAAAAATGCTTCGACCAAACTACATATGTGTGGCAAAAGTTTTAATGAAAAAATGGGCTTGGTAAACGCTTCCTGGAAGAGCGAAAACCAAAACAATTCCTTTTGTCCCGACCTGAAAGTGTTTGAAATGATTGAAGACTACCGAAAAAAATCCGCCAACAGAGTTGATTGAAAGCTTAAATGAAATATGAAGTGCTTGATTATGTAACTACTCTTGAGAACTAGTCGATGAATCCGATTATGATATTGCCAGTGCTAATGACACAATTAGCTGCCAAATGCTACCCCTTATAAATAATTTTCCACATTTGGAACTACAAATTAAAGTCTGGGGTACACAATACATACGCTTAACAATTGAAATGCAAGTTAAAAATTAATAAGAACCTTGTGCAAATTATACATGCATTGAGCAATTCCTTTGTCTGGTATTTTATGGTGATCCAGCCAATCCTGTGAAGTATACAAAAATAGAAAAACCAACGAAAAACCAAAATAAGAATTTAAAAAGAAAATTTAACAACAATTCAATGATGCGTGATGAGTGGTAATGTTATAAATATATTAGATGTATTTTTTTTAGCATTATTTGTAGTGAAAAAAAACATGGAAACTAAAACATAAAAACGATAATAAGCTAAGTAAAGTGTGTCCTTAACCGAGAGAAGGGATGTGTTGTCAGGTGGGTGTGGGGGCAGTTACAATATGAGCGTGTTCATGTTAAGCAATAACAACAACGTAAGCAACAACCAAAAGTGGCAAACACAAATTGATAAACAGGCAACACCCACACACCAGCACACGCGCACACCGTCACGTCGCACACCCACACACAAATTTCTGTATTCCCCTTAATGCGAAAACAATATTAATTATACGCACCGTGTGACACCCGTGCGAATGGCCCGAACCGGAGCCAAACAGAATTGGGCTCGAATATCGTGATCGCTTGGCTCTTTGCTTGCCTTAGACCCTTGCAAATAAAAATAAAGCTTTACGGGTTTGTTGTGAACCACTTGAAATACCCTTTGATGGGCCATAAAAATATGATTATATGATAATGATATTCCTTGCAATATAACATCGAAAAAGTTAAAGGTGTTATTGATATTTTTATGTTAACAAATTTTTAAAAACAACCCCTCATCCCTTTTTATTTGAAAGAGTCATACGAAGGATATTTTCACGCCCACACATTCACACACATTTTTCGCAGAGTGTCATATTTACAAAGTAACATTTTTTTTCCACTCACCTGAAAACGCAACATGAGAAACATAACAGCAAAGACCATGCAGAGGCAGCAGCCAATTATTGGAAAGCTGACCAGGTAGCGAAACGCACGTCGCTGCCAAGCAGGTGCCTCCCTGGGCTCTAGTCTCCCGGTTACGTTGTTTTCCTCCAAAGGACCCTGCAACCGCCACATACGCGACAAACATATTAATTATACCTACAAATTGGAAATAACTTCAGTTGGCCTACCTTGTACAGGGGTCTTGGCGGCTCCAACAGCTCTGGTGGCGTTGATAAAGTGCCCCAACGGAAAGCCAGCTCCACGGAATAGCGTTTCCAAGCCTCCAAGTAGAGCGAAGCCCAGGCCACGTTGAATAAGGAGAAGAGCACATGACCCATGTCCTGGGCCGTCTGACCCTTGCCCCAGAGGATGCAGTAGAGAATGGTGCCGAAAACAGCCGGAACGCCCAGAGCGCAGGTGTAATGACCCAACCAGGCAAAGTATAGGGCTACCTTAACGCCAAAATAGGCAGCAATGTCATCTGGCAATGTAAACTGTTACACAAATGCCACTTTTTAAAGAGCTAAGCTTACCCAAAGGCTGTGGGGCGAATATCTGTTTGACCCAGTGCGTCTGGAGCTGGGTGAGGGAGCTGGGTTCGTGAAGCGGAAATACCTGTATGATCAGACCGGATTCCTGCCAGGCGGACACGATGCTCTGGCCCTCAGAAACGGCCGCTCGTCCGTGAAGGGCATCGATGTCACTGCAGCCGGCCCGCAGTCCTTGGAGCACCTGGAGGACCAGCCATTGGCGCTCCTGCGAAGTGAACAGCACGGTGCTGCCCACATCGCCACGCAGCTGTTGGAAGCAGTGGCTCTCGCGGGTGGTGAACTCTCTCAGAGCGCCACCCAAGTCCGGTCTTAAGCGCTTTGGTAGGCGGGCATCTTCGGCGGCTTTAAAAAGGCTAAAAAAAATTGGATAGTTCAGATATTAAAAAAGTATTGCCTACATTTCAGTGCAAAAAACCAAATATTCACCAAGGCCCAAGACTCTAGGGAAAAATTACTTTTTAATTTATAAAAATTTCGTTTTAAACTTCAACTAAAAACTATAATCTTGTCCTTTAAAAAATTGCGAATAAGTTTTCCAAGTCCAAATCATTTCATTAGTCATTTCAAGCCAAAATTATTTGACCTAGCGACTTGGTTACGAAATAAGGAAACGAATTTCAATCAAATTTTACTAAATGAAGCACAGTTTCAACTGAAATCTTTGAAGGAAAATCAAAAGAAAAACTTTTTAATTAAATATTTCCCTGCCTCGCCAATGGATTTACTTACACATTCACCGGAGCACTGACATAGAAGGCATTCCGCCGCGTGCTCTCGTGCGCCTTGACCTGGACCAGGAGGCCAAGACCGGCCGGTGGCTGTGAGCGGATGCGGGCCAAGAGCCAGCGGAGCGCTTCATCTGGAGCATCCTCGGGAAATTCAATAACCACGTCACATTGTGTGGGAATTTTATTGAGCCAGAGGCGACGCGGCGTCATCAAATGGCCGGCGTAGGGCACTTTGCGGCGTAGTTGGCGGGAAGCTGGAATATTCAAAGGAAAAATGCTCGTTTACATTCACTTCTTCTCTTGTTTAGCCAACTGCATATTTATGTTTTACAGATGTAACAAAAAAAATGAAAATAGAAAAGCCCCGAGAAATAAAAAGAAATATTTGGAGCTAAAAAAAACATGTCCCTTTTTTGGGCATATGCAAAATAGGTACAAACAAAAAATTAAAAAAAGAACACTTGCGGCCCTTTGGATTCAAAACAGTCAAAATGGAATAAAATCAGCATCCCAGGCAGCTTACAGAGAAAAGCAAAAGAGGAAAGATAAAAACTGAAAATAAAACAAAACCGACATCCCATACCATACCAGAAGCAAACAACAAACCACAAAAATCGACAACTTTTAATTAGAAGAGGTACAAACAGCAAAAATAAAATAGAAAATACAACATCCAAAGAGCATCCTGTCGCCAAAGAAACCATGGCAGAAAAATAACAAAAAAATTGACTAATGACTGCACAAAGCTTCGCTCAGAAGGTGAACTGGCACTGAAAGAAACTAATTATAGTTGAAAATATTTAACATTCATACCCAGGAAAAAAAGTGGAAATTACATTCCAAGTGTACAAAGGAGGACCCACCAGAAGTAACAACAAAAGTTGGGTGCAAGATTTTAACGGTCGTAATTAATTATGAACCAGGACGAATTCTGCACCCGGCCAAAAGTGGAATATCAAAAGGAAGCCAAAATAATGCAAAAGGAAAAATTGCACAGCTGCACGACAACTGATAGAAGGCGAGGACTGTTTGCAACCATTTGGACTCACGACCTTGCCACACTATCAACAGCTTTCACTTTACATTTGGCTAATGAACAATGTCACTTGCAATGACCCTAAATTTTTGGGTGGTTGGATGCCAATGTTGGCATTTGATAAGAATAAGACTGGTAATAATGGTTACTTCTTTTGCGCTCGACTGAGATGAAAAATACTCATTTAAAATGCGGACTTTGCTTGAGTAGAGTTCCAAAAATATACATTAATTCCCATTGAGAATTTAATACATAAATTTGTTCAATTTAGAAATGAAACACCCAAAATCCTCTAATATCCTCCTATAGGAATAGAGACACAAAACAAAACCCATCATTAATTAAATATCAGAGCCATTTATATTTTCGTAACAGCTTTCCCAACAAATCTCCATTAGCTTTCGAATACCATATTTAGATATTTATGTAACAAACTCAATTATAGAGATTATATTGTAATGCCTCCGAGTTGGTAACCAAAAAGGACTTAATTACGATGCATGGCAAGAGCAAAGCATTTCTAAATATAGTGTTTACGTTGGCTGATGGATACTGGGAGCAAAACTCATTAGGAACGGCAAAACCAGACCGCAAAAGATGACATGAGTTCTATGATGCGAGATTCGGTAATTAATTCCATGAATAAACCAGGGACAACAGGAAACACCAATCTATACCAGCATGGGATTGAAAGATAGCGGTTCTGTTGCATAGCAAATGAGCTGTGAATTTGTCTGTGGCAAATTCAAATACCGAATCCCTTCCTAAACCCGAAATCCGACGCCCCACGGGCCTGATAAACTCATACGCAATCAATGTACACAATGTACGATTGCCGTTTTGATATGCTAAACGCATGCCCTCTTACAGAAGGAGGACCGCGCTGGAAAGGTTTCCACTTTTTGTAGCCCTGGAACCCTCACGCACTGCTCATAAAATTGTCACAAAAGAATGGATCATGGAGAAGCACGCTCTGTGAATAGTGGGTCCTGCCAATCCTGGGGGATTGAGGAATAAAATTAAAGGCACTTCGTGGTGAGTGAAAAAGCCAAAACCCAAAACACTTTACTGTCAGCGTAGGAGGCTGGAATGCAAATTAGGATAGAGCCAATGAAATATTGACGTAGGAAAATTGCTTGATTTAAGTAATAAACTAGATTGTATCCATATAAACAGAATTCCTAGAAGTGTTTAATCTGTTTAATTTTATTTGGTTTGATCTAGGAGCTCCTTCCTTCATCCTAAACTCATCCTCCATTTTCAGTGAGTAATAAGGAACATCGCCAAATAGCCAAGTCTCCATCACATAAACTATACAATTCATTATACAGTCGGCACATGCTCAAGTTGACACCGACAAAGACCAAACCAGACGAGAAAGTGCTGGGTAATGCTTTTGGCTGTTAAATCAGCAGCAGTGGGCGCCCAGGGGCAGGCTGTGCGTTGAATAATTAATGAAATCGACTTTGGGCAACCAAAACCCGAACCGCGCCACAGCCAACGCATAATTTGTTGCATAAGCAGGACGATGCTGGAGGAGTGTGAAGGCTCAAATTTAATCAGCCGCTGCTGACTCTGGAGTCTGCAGCTCAGTTGTCGAGATCCCCATCTCGACAACATTCAGTTAAAACAGTTTATGTTTTAATTAACCTTGATGACGATGAACGAGAAGCAGCGTGGAGCAGCTGGAATGACTAGAAAAGCTCATTAGCAAACGCTCAACACTTCACGGCAAATGTCTGACATAATTGACTTGAGCTCGAATTGTGTCTAATGGAAATTAGATGATGTAATTTTGATGATGACCTGTCTATGGTAACTCCGTCTTTCCGTACTTTCCGTAACATAGTCACTGAGAAAACCATTTCCCATCATCGAATAAGCTAGTCAGGTCAGGTAGTCGATTGGGTGG
This sequence comes from Drosophila vallismaia, assembly GCA_035047325.1. Taxonomy (NCBI): domain Eukaryota; kingdom Metazoa; phylum Arthropoda; class Insecta; order Diptera; family Drosophilidae; genus Drosophila; species Drosophila vallismaia. Next base: position 17,067,802 of record JAWNPU010000090.1, on the reverse strand, counting down.
ACTCGCCATCAGATACATGTCACATTCTTGGTGGGGAGACAACAAAGTGCTTTTCACTTCAGGGGACTTCCCTTTAACGACAATCTGACAAAATGGCTAAATGGATATAAACAATATAAAATATATTGTTTTCAGAGTTAAATCACAATAAGCCGAGACATGGCAATATCAATTGAAGTAAAAGGTCTTGAGAGTCTTGTAATTCTTTAATACAAACTTTACATTTCGTTGGGGATTCATTTAAGATAAACACTCTGATTAAATGAATTCAATACATTCACAAATGAATCCTTGTGCATATTTACTTAAATCCTTGTGTAAGATATTAAATATTTAATAGGCGACGAAAATATAAATCGTTTCAGTTTCCGTGGCGCAAATTTTTCACATGGGTACTATTAAGAGCAGCCAGCCGTAATGTATTTCCCTCCTTGGGAGTTAAGAGGTGCCGTGGTTTTATCGTTTCACTTTTTCAGTTTCATTGGCATCCTTCTGGCTTTTGCCACTTACTATAACATATATATATAACATATATAGTTTGTCCTTTAGCGGCATGACTGTATTGATGCACTGTATCCTGGCTGTGATAAATGTACCCAAAACTTCATTGCCATTACTTTTTTTGTCGTAGCTCCTCCGCATTCAGCTGGTCCTTTCCTTTGTAACTTTTGCTGCCAAAGTGGTTGACAGAGGAGTGAACATTCAAGGACCTCCGCTTGGTCAGCATAAATTAATTGCATTTGTGTATGGGACACAGGCCCCAGGACATAGAATACCAGTCACCATAAATGTGTGGAGGCGTTCTCCAGAGTCAGGTATCTTTATGTGTGTGTCAGTGAGTGGCTTAAGGACATTAAGGTGCCAGGAATTTAATTGAGTTTTAATCATGTTAAATGAAAGTGGTTAACAGAAGAGACTTGTGTGTCAAACTGAATCTTTGACAGAAAGTTGAAATATGTTATAATGCTTTTTATGGTAAATGCTTATAAAAATATAGATTTTTTCAAGGCTATGCCTCTGTCATATTCCTCCTTCGTTCATTTTCTCTGCTCTAATATTTTATGCAAAAGGATTTTTCATAGACATGCTCGTTTGCACTCTTTTTCCCAAATGCTTTATAACTGACAACTAAAACCACTCAAAGTGTCAAAATCCCCAATCAGAGGAAGAGAAGGATAGAAAACGGATGGGTCTGAACGGAACGGAGGACCATCTACGTGGTGGACCCTTCAGCAAAACGGGCTATTGAACGAGCTCCGACTATATTGATTGGATCTGCATAAGTAATTGAAGGCGAACAATTGAAAATCAAAATGTTTAGAAGACGGCATAAACTCCAAACTTGAGTCTATTATATAAATTTGTTTCGTTTTAAATTCCATAAAAGTTTCAATTATCTAAGTGCACTGTTCCCTTGTTCCCTTGTCAAAATAAACGTTTTCAGTTCCGCTCAGTTGACTCTCGAAAGGGTTAATTAGGGTTGACGGCGACAGGGCTTAAAGTTTGCCAAGACCTTCTTAGGTCGATAAAAAATAAAACTGAAAGAGAGCTAATCTTGGCCTTGCATCTTTCGAAAACTCTCAATCTTTTTCCTATTATCGTTCTTTGCACCCTGAACAGCGTTGTCAGAAAAGCAAACGCCTGTGGACTTAATTACAAATTATGTTCGCAAATTAAATAATAAATCTTGCTTAGGTTTTTAATGAAAATCCACTTAGCACAGCACAGACACAGGGTCAGGCAAGAGCAAAAAAAATCAAGGCAAAATATAACAACAGGACAGAACAGGCAGCGAGCCAAATAAACAGGACATGCCAAGGACATGCATGGCAAGAGATTTTCTCCGTGCTACTTTCTCTTTTCTTTCTGCCGCGTGTGTTAATGTCAAACATTATTTAGTTACCAGCACTGCTATATGAATATAAGGTAATACGACTTCTCCCCTAAAAACCTTCAACACTCAAACACATTTCAAGTTTTCAAGAAAAGAGAATATGCCTCCAACATTTTAATGGCTCCGCGGCTTTAATACATTTAATTGCTTTAAAATTAATTGATTCTGCGAGAAACCATTTTGTGTTCACAATTTACCCTAAAAATTAACTTGTCAGAGGGAGTAGAACGAAATCCATAATGCGAGACAACGCAACCATAATTTGGTGGTATACATGGCGTATACGTAATATGTGCTGCAAACGTCAGATCCTGTCATGTTTGGAATTTTGTCCTGTGGTGTGGCTTTGCAGTCAGGAGCTCTTCAAAATGAATGTGACGGGGGCTGACAGGTGCGTATATTATTGCCAGATACTCAAATTGTCAAATGTCAGAAGTGCCTAAGAATTGGCATCGAAAAGATGTGTATATTGTTTGCATGATAGCGGAGGAATTGAATTCATTAAGCTTTATTCTCCACTACAATTCAGTGTGCAGATAATTAGTCTTCAATCCTTAAATCCGATAAGCACTGTAACACTTTCACGACCAAATTTGCATAATAAAATCCTCCCGCCTTCCTTCGAGATGACTAATCACCCAAAAAGAGGAGATTTTTGATTAATTGCTTAACAACTCAATGGGCATAAATTTTGGTGCTTAGCATGTTGTTCCAGCCTGTTTTTTTGGTAGAAAAACAAAGACACTGTCAAACAGGAAGTGATGATTGATTGTGCCTTTTAACGACCCAAAAAACTACAAAAAAGGACAATAACTGGGTTGACACAGTGTCTGGCTGTTGGATCCGATACTGAAAATCACATTTAGCCTCATAAGTGACGCACAAGCATGTATATGCAAGCCAGGTCCTGCCAAAGGATAACCGCAGCTGAGTCCAGTTTAATCTGTGGCCCTGCACATATGGCCCTACAGCTTATCTCGGGCCACACTTAATGTAAACCACTGAAAATCTATGATTGGAATATATTTACCTTATATATACGCACATAATTGATTTAGTGGTGGCCGGACATCTGTTCAACATCAACCAAGTAAACAGGATGTACGGCAGGGACACGCAACCAAGAAAATTACTTAAGGCACCGGATTTCCTTGTTTTAAGTCGGCAAACAAATGACTAAGGTGCACTACTACTTTGTGTCTTAAACTATAAACAATATACTATTTTTCCATGAAATTATTAAAGACTATCCTTTTCTCTACATATTTTAAATAATTTAATGAATTGGTTCCGCTTAGTTCGCTTTAATAGGACTTTTCGTGCTATCTAAACTCTGTCTTTAAATTGCTCCATCATAACGAAATTTCCTTTCCGCTAGTAGCTGTCTTTTTATTGAATAAACATTATGGCATGGCTGTCTCTGACATCAATTTTCCGGTTCCTCGCCTCCGTCTGCAACCTCTCGGTAAACGGAAATTGATTTTATGCTGATGTAAATTAAATAACTAAAAAGCGCACATCAACAGACCACGCACGAGTTGCAGCCAATCATTTTGAAAAACATCCGAAAGGAATCTTACTTCTAGAAGAACTAAAGCTTATATACCCTTAAACAAATATAGCATTTTAAGGATATAATCCTCTAAACTAAATAAATATGAACATATTAAATTATGAAATGCAAATGTTTCCTTCACTGCGTTGCACTTTTAAAAAAAAGTATAACACCCTTTTCAAGGGTATAAAATTGTGCTGGAATATATTCCATTGCAATAAATATGTTATGACAAACCCAACGAGCTCTTTCCTGATCAAAAACTGCAAATCATTACGCATATATGTTTATTTGCGAACAAATTTAGCGGAGAGAAAAGAATGTAAAAATCCAATTGAATTGATGAAAGGTTTTCTGGCTGAGCGCCACACGAAAGGGGTGTGATTGAAAATGAAAACATTTCAAATCACAGCCTGGCAATTGTGTGGAAAAACGTCAAATGTTATTTATGGCAAAATGAAGCATAAGCAGTCAGTGAACGCCATTTACAAATGCCACAAATTCAAAAAGTATGACTGGCCATGGGAGTCGGGGAATTTAAAAAACATAGCATACCCAATGGGGCAAAATTTTGGCAAAACAAAAATCTAAGTTTATCTCAAGATAGATGCATATTAATTAAGCTATTTGAGGCATTTTGTAGTGACTGATAATAAAGTCCTTGCCGAAATGCTAAAAATGTTCCACTTCCGTTGGCCTCATTGATTTTTTTCCATTTCTATTTTAGACATTTTCGGCAACATTTCAAAGAGCACTTGCGGCAAGACTAGTCCGAATATATCTACGTATATATCTAGATATATAGGTTGGACTACAGCCAAAAACCGTTTTAAAGACAGGGGGCATGTGATATAAAGACATACAGACCAAGAGTACATTTGGATTGCTTCAATTTTCGTTTCACTTTTTATTTTTTGGGGCCAATTTTTTGTCTGAGTAAAAAACCAAGAACAGTTTCGTGTTGGCGGTTGCTTCGAACTCGACTTCGACGGAAGCAGGTAAAAGATAGTAAACTATTTCCTTTGCCATGGTTTGGCCATTTGTGCACTATCCTTTGTTTCCTCCAAAGCGGGTTAAGCCTTCAGCAAGGACTGACGAATACACGAGCATCATCGGGACTAAAATGTTATGCACAACGGGAATGCAAGCAAGATTGTCAGATTGCTTTGGCTTTATGGTTGCCCCTTCCTGGCAACACCATTCATGTCTGGGATATTCAGACTTTGTCTGAAATCAAATTTCGTCCGTGCTTGGCTACGTTTGGGGGTGTCCAGGATAGTCTTTGGGCGGAGAATGTGCCATTCAGTTAACACGAAATGGCTTGGATATTAAAAGGACAGTGTCTAACCAGGTGCAGTTCCTGAACTACAGATATAAGATATCTTATTTGTCATCTACAAAAAGCAAAACATTATTTTTGTTTATTATTTAAAGTTAACCTTTTGATATCACATGGCTTACCCTGCTTCACATCATTGACATTTAAACGACCCATAGACTGAATGAGTGAATATTTTATTCCAAATCGAATTACATACATAAATGAATCGAGTAACTTTTAAGAGGATCTTCTGCCCACCTCATTCCACTCTGTTGAATCCCTTTACAAAGCTAATCAATATGGAATCAAAGCAACACTAGGCAGGCTACCTGGCCGACACGCAATGAACTCGGTATGGCAAGAACCAAAGGTAAAACCGTTGACATAAGCCAATCAGATTAGCAGCCAATCAAAGCTATGAGCCAAGCTACGCAAATGAAACAAGTATGGTAACTGAATACCAGCAGGGATACGGATAACGAAGCGGGGAAAATGTGGGGTTTTTTTACGGAAATTAAGCTGCTCTCATTGATCATGATGATGATGTTTGCCATCGATGACTTTAACCATTTGAAACATCGATGCACGCAAAATCCGAATTGTGGATGGATTGACTTTGCACGGACTCTTCACCTGCCAAATCCCGCATCAGACAGTTCACTTCAGTCAACGATTTAGGTGAAAATATATACCAAGCATATGCAACTATGCAACGGATGCAAATACACACAGAAACATCCGTCTGTCTGTAACTTGCCCGGGAAGAGGAGACGGTACCCAGTCGGATGGTGAGCCTGTGGCTAGGCGTTTCGGTTGGTAGTTTCCAGGAGCGGTGCGGGTTTGTTAGCTTCCTTGGAAGCTACATGTGCCACTTGCCACGATTTGCATATCAAGATTTTCAACGGAATGCTGACACCCCTGGGGGTTTCAAGCGAAGCCTTAGATAAAGTAGAACACCTTTCGGATAAACAGTTTATGAAATCTTATTCGCGGTTTGTTTAAGAGTTGTTGGATATTCTTATTTGCAGAATAATAATCATTTTACTTGATATCTATAAGATATTCTCAAGCTTTTAGACAAGCATAAGGAAAAAGATTATCCCGAAAAAGTCCTGATTGGCTCCATTTTTTCAGGACTACATCACCCCCGCAATCCTTTCTCAAATAAACTGACAGCTTTGCAAATCTAATTTATTATGTGAAATAAGATACGAAAAATGTATTTACTTATGTGAATTATTGAAAACATAAACATAGAAAATTCATGAAAACCCCCGCATTTAATTTTTCCAACTCTTTTGAGATTTCCTTTGCCTTGAAGGAAGCCATCAATATTTCAACAAAACGGAAGAAACAAAATACTCCTGCACTGCGCACTTAAGAACCATAAAGAATTCAGCACAAACAATGAAGAGGCCATTAAAATTTTGTATTCAAAAATCATTACTGCCATTTTTTCGGTTTAGTTCAAGCTAAGCCAAAGTGCAACGACAATGTAATGGCAAAATAATGGCTTGCCTTGGATAATCTTTATGGGTCGCTTTAGTCTAGTTTAAGATGACCTCTATTTTTTAATTTCCTCTAAAGTTCAAGAGCAACTTAAAATGAATATTTGTTTATTCTTCAAAATGATATTTTTGCCAAAAGGAAAAACTGACAGCCTATGAAAAATGAAGCATTTTCCATGAAGCATGTTCTTCATATGTGTGCTCCATATTTGCTTTTCTCAGCCAAAAGCTTTCGTAAACAATGGCATTACTATATGTGCAGCAAAAAAGTAAGAATAAACTATGAACATTATGTGGGGCTTTTGTTTGGCTTGTGCTGTTGGCCCGCCATACACAAGCATGTGAAATACCTCATGGTACGCCCCCAAGATCAATGTAATAAAAAAAGATACAAAGGTTGAATAACCAGGGGCCTATGCAAGTGAATGGATACAGATAATCTAGGAAAGAAGCAGTGGCACATATGGGTATCCTTTCATAGGACAGTCTCTTTAGAACTTGGAAGACTTTAAAAAAAAGAATACAGATTGCAAAAGGTATAGACCCATCTGCATTTGAAATAATTATTTGTAGAATACTTTCTATATAAAAAAACACTATTTATTCAGGTCATAAATAAATAATAAATACTAAACAATTGTTTGATATTTATTTCCCACTTGAACCCCCGACAACAATACCATAAAAGGGGTTAACTGTCAGAATCATGGCTCATCTATAGAAAACCACCCATAGCCCCATTCTGGGGCCTGTCAATGCCGATGGCAGCCAGAACAACAAATTCCCAGGCTATGCCCCGAAGCCAACGCAAATAAAAAAAAAAAAAAATGACAACAAAACAATCTTCAACAAAGGCAAACAAACAAAAATGCGAATACAAACACGGGGCAGTTAGACAACGGATCCCTGGCGAGCCAAGGAATGGGGGCACAAAAAGCCAGCGTTAGATATGACTGAAGTATGATTCAATTCCATTACCAGACGCTATGCACAATGGGAACTCGACAAAAATCGATGAGCTCCCAAACGCCATTCGGCAAATTTGCTTCTAATTCCTAACGCACGCGAGTGCAGCTCCAGTGAGAAATGGGTTGGTGCTTATGAAACATTGAGGGATGACATTTATCGTGGAACGGGATAGGGTGAGTAAGCTGGCCACGTCACCCGCTCGTCCCAGATTGCCAGTAAAGTTTAAAAGTCATGTCTGCCGTTTTGGCAACACGTAAATCCGCGCACTTCCTGAACACTCTTCGACCACACAGTGCATGGTTCTCTGATGAGGAGCCAATCGAGGTTCGGGTCAGGAGCCTTGGTTCAGGGGGTAGCTTACGGGTTCACGCGAAAAACACCGCAACACGCTTTTAAATTTGTTGTGCAATTTTCACAGCTAACGAAGTGGGAGACCATGGAATCTGATTAGAAATTAAAACGGAAATAGGACTTGGAAAGCCAGCAAATTGCGAGGAATATTTCACAAGATTAATGGTTACATAAGCTGGGAAATAAATTTTAATGAAGAATGATAAAATAAGAATAAATGATAAGAATACTTACTTCAAGTAAAATAAAAATCCATACTCATACACAATCGAATATATTTATTTACAGAGTTCATTGGCTATAATCAATACGTAGTAGTAGAGACGCCTTACGGCTATTAAACCCATAAACTCGTAGACAGACCATCCTCGAATGCTATTGACATGAGACACTTCACCCTTGCACGCAAGCAAACTCAACCTTGACCCATAAAAGCTAATGAAATTAATTAACTACCCTCATGAAAGTCCCCGCTAGTAAACATGGAAGTAGCCAAGTTGTAGAATTCATCACATATGCGGCAGGGCAGCTCAAGCGAATGGGCAAACACTCGAAGTAAACTAGTTAATCCATTTGCACACTCGACATTAAATGAAAGCCACTGCCGTAGCTAAGGAATAAAAAAAAACAATCAATATGGGCCTGGGGTGGCGGAAAACCCAAGTCCAACATGCCAGCCAAGCCGTCAGCAAGACGCCCAATCAATTAAAGAGTAATCAAATGGGAAAATTTTGCTGTTCTGCAGTGAGGGGGGAAATGCATCGCTGGAAGCGCATTTTCTTTGTCATCTGCTACATAAATAATTCAAATTGCGCTTCCTTCAGACGACGGCAACGACTTTCAATAGCCTTGCCGCACAAAGGACTCAACTGGGACAATGGCGATGCGCCTCTCTACTCACCACCAGGCAGCTCACATACCCACTTACGGCGGAATGAATGGCAAAGTTAGTTTTATTTTTCTAACGCCAACAGAACTTGACAACGGATCGGGAAGTACCCCAATCTAAAAGTCATTCGGTAGTTGGCTGGCGTGAAAACTGCATCACAATTAAAAACTTTCATGCAAATTGTTGAAAGAAAAGTTTTTATCAAAATATTTTCCGATTCATATTTTGATCTAATGAAAAGTCTTTTCAATTAGATTCGAGGCACGTGAACAACTACTTAATGCTTTTTTTAAATTGAAAATGAATCAAAATCCAATCTGCGGTTGTTCCAAATCCGTTCCTGTAAAAAACAGGATCCAATCAAAGTTTCCGTCGTGCTCCAGTTGTTTTTGATTAAAGAAAAATGAGAGCCCCGCAGCCATTCACACGCCTTCGTTCCGCCTTTTCCAACCTGCTATTTCCTATTTTCCACCTATGACAAATGAACCAGGTTGGAAGTTCGCCCCGGTGGAAATTCTTTGTTTTTCCGACGTGAGGTGGTGTGCTCCGAATAGCTCAACGCAATTGCCACTCAAATATTCATCTGCTTACGTCCGCCAATATTGCGAACAGAACGTTAGACCCGGGAATACTATATACATACCTACGTAAAATAAAGAAAATAAAAAATAAAATAAAAAAAGAAGCAGTGAATTATTGTTGTTTTGACTTTGGTACTCACCATTCTCGATGGTCTCCTTGGCACAGGATATTATTTTGCCTTTGCGACGTCGCAAGTTCGACTCAAAATTGTTGTCATCGGTGAAATCATCCTCTCCGCCCTCCCTGGTGACGCCGCCACCATCGCCGGCTGTTGTAGTTGACGTTGTTGCTGTCGAATCCGGCACATCCTCCGACGATTGGCGCTCCGAGTAGGAAGCCCCGTCTCCGGATCCTTCACCTCCACGCATTAAAGTGTTAAAACTTTGGCTCATGCTGTGCCAAAATCTCACTTTGCTGATTTGATATTTTATTTGTTTTTCTTTTTTCAGTTTCTACCGATCCAAATGGGATAACTTTTCTATTCGTTAAATTATCATTCAATTACATTGCATTTAATCACAATATTTGCGTGTTTATTAATTGACTTATTAAAAGAACAGGCCAAGAAAATGGTTTCATTCATTAATCAGATGACCTGAAAACGTAGGTGAACAGAAACCTTTTTATTACAAGTTTATGAAAAACTTAAACGAAGGAAAACGCAAAAATTGGGTGCGTGATTCGAAGAAAAACTTAGCACGCAATCGGCGAGGGAAAAGTGTAAAAAGAAATGCCAAGACTTTGCCGGCTAAAAAGATGTTATTTTTGTTGTTTCTGGTGCCGTAGATGGCTAGTAAAAGTGGGTTGGTTGGCTGCCAGACTAGCAATAGTAAATGGCCGAGTGCGAAGGGGTGGGTTCAGTCATTACCCGCAACCCCCCGATATGGATTCAAAATACGTTTTCAAAAATAACTACCAAGCAAGCAGTCCTCCCCCAGACAAGAACGCCAACTAAAGTTTAAACCGTTTTCGCTTGGACCGTTTTCGCAACACCATCAAGCAAAGAAATGTGAAACGCTTTTCTTATTTCATAATCGCTTCTTGCATTTAGGTTAAACAATCGCCGAAATAACAAGCACACACTATTTTTTAAAGCACCACAAAAAGTGAGTAAGCTATTTTCGCGAGCATACTTTCAGGCGTCGAGGCTTGCCGTTTCCGGTTCGAGTTAAATTATTGTGGCAAGTTTTATTGAAAACTATTAAATATATCTAATTTATTTTCTTGTGGAAATGTGAACAAGGGCAGACGTCGAAAGAAAGTGTTTGCGCGCTAGTAAATACCGTCAGAGACTGAAAGTCTTTCACTTGGCTTTGGGTGCCAAATACCCAACTCAGAGAGCAACCGACTCGTGGTGAGTTACTCAGTTATTGATTTTGTACACTGCAAAGACAGCAAGCACGCAGAGAGCCAAGATTCGGTGGTCGGCGGATGGATGTCAGTTGGCTCTTGGTTTCGGTGGAAGGACTCGCACAGGCAGGGCGAGGCAAGCGTACATTCAAAAAGCCGGCTTGAGTTTGACGGAGAGCGCGAGAGCTGGTTCCAAAACAGACAGGAAGACAAACAACAAACAATGAAACACGAAGGATGAGTACATAAGAACAAACATATGATTATACCGTTTGAAAACTATGTTTGATGGGGAATATCCGGTTGACAAGTCAGTTTGCGACACAAATACATCAATTGAGAAGATTTCTGGTGCGAATGTCTTGGTTTATTGTATTATGTTTAACGCCATACAATGTATTAATAAAAATTATATGCAATACTTTCTATTTGCAATTGATTATGTTTTGAGATGTTTGTATAGTTATTATATACCCCCTTAGAAAATCTAACTTAAACCACTGGGTTGTCCTAGGCAAATTTTGATTGTTGACTTTATAACAATCTTAGCGTAAACCCCTTAATCCCAGTCCTCTTCCTCATCGATTGAAGTAATATTGCGGTCCTGTATTTGGAGGTTATTGTTAGTATCAGATCGTGCAAACAGGATGTTAATGTCTACTTACGGTGCCACCACGAACGTCCAGTCCACCAAACTTGGACTCCAAGTAACAACCACCACCTCCTCCTCCACCCAACTGACGCAGAAAATCTGGAACCTCTTGTGACGACCCCTCTAATGTATTAATCAGATCTCCCGCAAGCGCTCGATCTTGGTCAACATCAAAGAAGGAAGTGGCCCGGCCATTATTTCCGACGCGGCCGGTGCGTCCAATGCGGTGAACGTAGTCAGCAATATTGTTGGGCATATCGTAATTAACGACATGCTTAACATTCTTGATATCTAGAAAAATCATTTTGATTTAGAATATTAAATATAATTTAAGATATCCCAACCAACCTAGACCACGTGCAGCAACAGAAGTGGCAATCAAAACCTTCATCCGTCCAGTCTTGAAGTCGCGCAAGGCCTGCTCGCGCTGACTCTGAAGGCGATCACCGTGAATGGAAGTGGTTGGGAACTCTGTCTCAGACAGGAATGATGCCAAGAAATCAGCACCACGCTTGGTCTCCACAAACACAATTGTACCGCTGGCCTCCTCTCGAAGAATTTCCTATAAAAACAAACAAATGTTTAATAACATAGTTTTGCTTTAACAACCAACCACAGAACTAAACCTACCATTAGCTTGGAACGCTTGTTAAACTTGTTAACTTCGTAAACGGTCTGCTGGACATCCGAGCACGCACCTCCTACCACGCCAATGGTAACAAATACATAGTCATTTAAGAATTCTCCGGCCAGGCGCTGAATCTCCTCCGGGAAAGTGGCCGAGAACATGAGGGTCTGGTGCTCCGATCGCATAGTGCGGTGGGTCATGATCTTCCGCATACTGTCGGAGAATCCCATGTCAAGCATGCGGTCAGCCTCGTCAAGGACAACGAAAAGAGTATCGTTAAAGGTTATGAATGTTCGGTCTACGAAATCCAATAGACGACCCGGAGTCGCGATCAGCACATGGCAGCCTTTAGTGATGCATTCGTTTTGATACTTGAATGAAGTACCGCCATAAACGAGACTAATCTTAAGATAGGAGTCGAATCCAAACTTGCGTGCCTCGTTGAAAATCTGGATCGCCAGCTCCCGAGTGGGAGATACCACCACAGCCTGGGGCTTTCCAATCTCCAGCTCCTGCGGATCCTCCAGCAACTTGCTCAGGATTGGCAATAAGAAAGCAGCCGTTTTTCCCGACCCGGTCTGGGCACAAGCCATCATATCGCGCCCCTCATTGATGATCGGAATGGACACCTTCTGAATAGGAGTCGGCACCTTGTAGCCGGACCGAATCACATTCTCAGTTATAATGGTTCGTAGACCGGCATCCTCGAACCTCTTAATCGGCTTCGGTACGTTCTCACCGCTCACCTATTGTGGCACAAACATTTCATGGTTAATCTATTAATAATACATTAATAGTTATATCCTACCTTAACGGGAATGTTGTCGTACTTGGAGAAATTGATTCCCGATGTAATGCCGCTACTGAAGATCTCAGTCTCGTCGTTGGTTGGCTCAGGCGGAATATAGAATTCGCGCTTCTTATCGCCATCATCTCCATACTCGTTGTTGTTGTTCAAATCGTCGTCCTCGTTACGTCGACGCCTCTCATAGCCTCCCTCGCCGCGCTCCCGGCGTTCACCGGACCGCTCTCCACCACGTTCCCCGCGATCAAAGCGGTCGCGATTGTAGCCGCCGCCGCCGCCGCTGCCTCCGCCGTAGCCGCCACGACGCTCTTCTCCTATATCATAAATGGTTTATATTTTATCAAATAAATATTTTAAATATTAACCTAAACACGCGATTACTCAACTAAATACAATTTTTATTCCATATAAAAGGTTTTAATAATTAAATCAAATATTATATATTATTAAATAGTAAAATATTCTATCAAATTCAAAGTCTTATTCGAAATAATTTAGGAATATATTTTAATATTAATACAAATTAAAAGAACATTTAACTAACCACACGATTACTCAAATAAATACAATTTTCAAATCACATACAAATTACTAAAACCATATTTTTGTTTCAAAATTCTATGATAAACGAATTACGTTTGAATAATAATTATACGTTTTGATTAAACAAAATCTATTTTTAAATACATTACTTTTAACTATAATCCACTTCGTTATATTTTAAAATAATTAATAATAATTCTGAAATATTTGTTAAATTTAACGAAGGGAAAAAAAGCGACCATCGGCGCTTAGCTTGATTAAATTTTTAGCTCTTAGATCGAGTAAATATCGAAAGGTTATGGCCGCATCCATTCGGTTATGAATAAATGGTGATTTCTGAATATCCATCGTAGGTTGCGTTAAAAGTCCATGTAATATTCCATATACTATTTCAATCTTTCTGTCTGGAACATTGAAAATGGTTTGGGAATCGTAGAACTTGAAGGAGGGTGTCGTTATGTATTTTTCCAATCCTTTAGAATTGGAATTTTTTGACAAAAGATTGCGGCTCTGATCGCAAAGCTCCTTTTTCTGACGAATCATAAGGGAGAAGAGATCAATGTTCTTCGCTATATAGTCCAAGTAGTCAAAGGATTCGTTGTAGACCTCGGTGCGCCGTTCAGAAATCGTCGAAAGTTCCTTTGGATTTTCACAGATGGGTACTTCTATATCCTCTGTTTGGATTGAGTTGATTGTTACGTTTTTTGACTGACTTTGTTGATAAGTTGATTGTGAGTTGATTGAAACGTTTTTTGACTGACTATATAGTTCAGAAAAGTCTAAAGGTCGTCTTATTATTTCCACACTAGTCACCAAGGCATTTGAAGTTTCTTTTGGCAGTCTGTTGTTTTCATCCAATACTATAGTTTCGGTTCCCATAGGCTCGATCGGAGGATGAAGATTGTCATCACACATATTCAGCATACTTCCTGAGATTATTGAGGTATCAATGACACCTGGGGATTCAAGAGATGCGGGAACTTCTTCTACAATGGAATTCAACATTGACGGAATTACAGGAGCGACATTTTCTCGAATTAAATTATCATTCTGAGGTAAGACGGTAAATGATACGTCATTTACCGGTTTTGTAACCATTTGTGGATCTGCTTGAGCTAATCGTGCTTCCGAGCCAGACACCTTGAACAATTCGGATGCTTGTTCTACCAAATTGGACAGAAAACTGGCTGTCCCGTTTTGGTTGGATCCGGCCGGTTCAGTGGCTTTAACTTGATCTGACGGAGGTACCGGAGGCAATCGAGTCCTGCGTTTCCTATTTTTTGGACGATTAACCGGCGGTTCTGGCCCAACATTGTAGTCAATCATTTCTCGTGGCCGGAATATTTTAGTCCAATCACGATTCTCCTGATGCTCCTGAACTACTACTGGGTTACTCAGAAGTTGGCAATCCTCCGAATGAGCTAAAGTAGAATTTATTCTTCTTATCGATTCGGTATCTCTAGAATTGAGATCCTCCGGTCGCTGCTCCTCATCAATCGCCGGAAGTAAAGGTTGGAACGATAAAGCGGAAGCCGGAACAGCTCCACCGCGAGAACGCATCAAGGCGTGGGAATCCACAAGCGCGGTCTCTTCAATATCCGCAGATAAAACCAAAGTGCTGGTCTCCTCTTCAGACCCCAATGGAAACTCTTTGGGTAGTGATGGAGCTAACGACCCATCTGGCAAGGACAATGGGGTTTCGGTGCCAATAGTAGGTGTTGGGAAAAATGACGGTCTGTGAACGAACGTATTTGGTTCGTATTAGTCATGATTTGCTAATAATTAATTAGTATTTAATCGCGATTAGTAGGATCCTCAAGAAATATTAGCAAGTTAAATAGAAGAGAGCGCGTTTTGGAGTTTCAGTTTGAAAAATTCATTCGAGAAACAAAATAGAGTAGTAGCTTTACAATCTACCAAGGGTTTGACAAATTTCAGTTTTTCCTTTTCACAAAAAACATGTTTTCAGTGCGTCGGAATTGAGAAATTGGATTCACCAAATTTTGTTACATGTATTCGTAAGCTTTCAATGTTCCAGTTCTTCAATTAACTGCCAGTTGACCAGAGACCAGAGAAACTCCCGAGTCCCATGCATGGTAAGCGTTACAAAGGGTTAGTATTGAATCCCCGATTAGTATAGAAATTATCGAAGTAAGTACCTATTATGATCCATATTGTGTCGTAGTGGGGTCGAAGATGCACCTTGACCGACGATCCCACTAGATGAGAAGACCATGTCATCGTCGCGAAAAAAGTCGAGCTGATTGGTAGAGACACTGTCAAGGAACTCCTGGTTCTGAGATGGCTGTTGTCGCGCCAGTTGGACTGAACCGCTGGCCTGTACATTGCTCTCCATATTTGCATTCACGGGGGCAATATTTTGAGGTACTCTACTAACGACTGGAGAAATCTTTAATGATTTCCGATCCGAGTGGTCAAAATTTGGACTGAGAAACCAGGCTGTTTTTGGAAAATCTGGCCACGGAGCTCTTTCACGAGTATCCTCCAGTTTTCCATACTTGAGTGAGCGTAAATCGCGTATTCGCATACATTCTTTACTCAAAATACCATTAATTCTGATCAATCTCAATTTAACTTGCGGCTTTTCGAATGGATTAAGCTCACTCTCCTCCCTCAGACCGCTCTCAAATTTAATCCGGGCATTGATATATAAATCTTTGATTTCATTCACTTTTGGTTTCCCCCGAACATCTTCTACAACGCTTTTATTTGGAATTTGGACTCTTTGTGATCTGAATCTTCGCTTTATTGGAGGTGTTTTTGGAACTGCAAACAAAACTTCCTCTAAATTGGCCGAATTTTCCGCACAACGATTGTCTTCTCTTTGTAAATGCGTAATCCCACTCTCGTTTTCTTGTTTCTCCAAACTTTCCACATTTCTAAGCACCATATCTACTTCCAAAATAAAATTGTCCATGATTTCCGCCGCGTCGCGTATTCGCTTGACTTCCCTTTGTCGCACTTCCATGTCAAGACGCTCCACGTAAGTCCAACCTTCGTGGACCAACTTCCGGAAGGCGATGTAAAAATAATTACGAAGTTTCCGCAGCTGTTTTAGGGAATGATATTTTTTCAAGTCGATCTGATCGATGAATGCGGCCAGCACATCCTTGTCCCAGCTAGAAGGTGTCTGCGGTATGTCCATGGCTAAGATGGTCAACCGCCAATTACAGAGTGGAAAAAAAATAACAAAACACCAAATACACGAAATACAATACATTACAAATTAATATTCCTACAAAAACAAGAATTCCTATCATATATTAAACTCTACCAAATGCATTGAGTCGGAATAGTTTTGGTGGACCATCACTTACCGTCGTCCTCATCCCGTCGTCCACGATATCCGCCGCCTCCTTCTTCACGGCGACCTCCGCCGTAGGCATTTTCTTCACGACGACCTCCGCCGAATCCGCCTTCGCGGCGAGCTCCGCCAGATGATCCATCTTCACGACGACCGCCGCCAGATGATCCATCTTCACGACGACCTCCGCTGGGTGGTCCGTCATCGCGGCGACCTCCGCCGGAAACTCCTTCGCGGCGGGTCACGGATCCTCCTTCTTCGCGGCGACCTCCGCGGAAACCCATCCGGTCACCATCTCCACCGCTGCGACGATGTTCGCCATCACCATCAGCACCGCCACGGTACTCACCAGTTCTACCGCTTCGGCTATAACCGCCATCGCGACCGCCATCACGACCAGAGTCACGACCGCCATCACGACCGCCATCACGACCGCCATCGCGACCGCCATCACGACCAGAGTCACGACCGGAGTCACGGCCAGAGTCACGACCGCCATCGCGACCACCACTAGCGCCGCGTGCGCTTCCACGTTTCTTCGACTGATCATCTTCATCGCTCCACTCGGCAGCATTTTTTCCACTACCTCGGCTGCGGCGGCCTCCATCAGTCGGAGCAGACTGAAATCATTTAATTTATTAGTTTTCATTCACTTAATATTTATGAAATTACTGAAACTTACTCCTTCTTCCCAATCAGACATGATGAATAAAAGTTACGTACGCTGTTATAAAAATTAAAAATTTATAGAAATTAGAGCTTTTATTATGATTCTTTCTAACTTATTCGATACAAATGTTATTAAATATTATTTACGATATATCCAAGGAATCTGTGTAAATTCAAACTTGGCGCCAAAAAAACGAAGGCAGAAACAACGACGACAGAGACAGCAAGAGTAGTGGCATATCGTATTTAAACTTATTTCATATTCTAACCTAAAGCTGCTTTCCAGAATTATAAACCATTTCATTCATGTTTTTATTTAGCCTTTCCCACTAATGTCATGAGATGATATTCAAAATCAGTACCAAATAGAGCGACAAGCAGAGGCCGCTGAACACAGGCGTTGTCCAACACCGATTTGCCGTTCGCAGCGAGACGCGGCCAAAAACGTGAGTTTCTGTTTTTCTATGTATACCAAGAACACATGTGGGCCGCTGGCTAGGCGTCCTTGTATGGGTGAGTTGGGCCATGTGCGTGAGCAGTGGCGTGCGCCTGTGTTGGTAGGTAATACTAGCAGCGAGGCGAAGAAGAAACGCTGAAAATTAAGGTTAGAGAGCAGCCAGCCAACAACAGCCAGCGGAAAAGTAAGAAAAATCGCTCAAAAAGGCGCAATTTAAATATGAAAAATTAAGTTACTGGCTCTGCTATAACGATAAGTGAGAAAAAACACGATTAGAATCGAAATTAGCCCGCTGTGAGCGATTGAAAAGTCAACTGTCGTTCCCCCAAAAGCTCAAAGGGGGTGTGAGGCGAGCAAGGAAAATCAATCAATTCTGAAATTGTGTAAAATTCTTTTGCAGGAACAGCAGCAGCAGCAGCAGCAGTAGCAGCAAGCCTACCAAGCAAAACCTCAAACCTCACATCATGGACAGCGCCGGTAAAAATCGTTATGAGCTCTTGTTCATGGACGACGATGTTAGCGATCCATTAGATAATCTTGTGGCGCCGACGACCGCAGCAACAGCAACAGCAACGGCAACAGCAGCAGCCGCAGCTGGCAAGAAGAAGCAGCCCGCGGCTGCTGGTGGTGCTGCAGGGGCCACCAAGACCGCCGCCAAGGTGCCGAAGGCGCCCAACGCAGCCGGAGGACCCAATGCCAAGAAACCCAACCAGGCCGAGAAGGAAAACAAACCGAATGCTCTTAACAAGAACGATGGCAAGAAGTTTGCTGCCAGCGGAGACAAACAGCAGTTCAACAGCAACCAAAACAAACAGGGTGCTCCCCGGCCGAGCGGTGGTGCCAACCGAACACGTGAATTTGGAAACGGTCAAGGACAAGGACAGGGACAGGGACAGCAGCAGGGACAGGGACAGGGACAACAGCGCAGCGTAAACTTCCGTCAGCAAAACGGCAATGCCGAGACACGCGAGCAGCGCAACAACCGTCGCAATGTCCGCGAGAATGGTGGAGCACCCGATGGCCAGCAGTCGCGTCCGTACCGAGGCAATCAAGGTGGCAACCAGGGAGGTGCTGGCGGCGAGCGGCCCCAACGCCAGAATCGCAACTACGATGGCCAGAACAGAAAGCGAGAATTCGATCGTCAGTCGGGATCAGACAGAACCGGTGAGTAATGCTTAGTAGAACCACCTAAATATCATGCCAGACATAACCACAAACAGACCCGGACTAGGAACTAAAAAAAAAAAAAAACTAATAAACGAACGCCCGCCCACCCAAGAGCGCCCAAAATTAACAAATAAAACGGAAACAGTTTCCCATGACAACAAAAAAAGCGAGACCGAAGTTATTTTGTTTATTTAATAAAACAAAAAGCTCTCTAGGAATTCTTTAAATGACTGAATAATAATTTTGTTTCCAATTATTGAATAAAAATCGGACAGCTTTTATCTGATAAAAAAAAGTAGGCAAAATTTCCACTCACGTGGTGGTGGATCAACCAAATCAATACTAATGCCTACTAGCATAGACATATATATATATACCGCCCCGATCTGCCTGCGTCCTACTCGGAACACTTCATTTTTGGAATATCCAAAATTAAAATCAAAATGCTAAAGCATGGCAATCGGAGCAACAGTAAAAGAGGCAAAACGAAGCACAGCACAAATCTGAAGAGAAAAATGTGTTAAAAATAGTTCGCGCCTCCTCTTGGCGGCATTTTCTTCCCGTCTAAACGAAACGAAATGGTCTGTAGGAGGCGGCAGCCCCCATTCCGAAATTCCATTCTTTGAAAGGCAAAAAAACCAAATGGGGAGGTTGGAAAGAGCTCGCCCCTAAATCTGATTACAACACATGACTCTTGTCGGCTTGTCGGCTTATCTGGCATTGGGCGAGGGCAACTAATTTAACAGCAAAAAGGCCTAGCATGGTTAGTTTCCATGGGACAAGGTTATTCCCGACTACCGTTGACCTAATTATAGGAAATAAAAGTACAAAAAATAGTGTAAAAAGTAGTCGATCTTCCTTAGATCAGATCGCTACAGTTTTCTTATAACTATGATGATGCCCATCGATGGGTTAAAGCTTTCTTTCCACTTACTGAACTATCAAAAAAACAGGAACGAGATTGTCTTCCGCCTAAAAAAAAAATAGAAACTTGTTAAGAATATATTTAAAATTAATGAATAACTTTTAAAACTTACGATTAGTTGAACGTTGACGCCTTTATAGCTTGTCTTTCGAGTTTATTAGCGCTTCTGCAGCTGAAATAAATAAAAAATAAGTTTTATTAGTTACTAAAATAATAATATATGTATCTACAGGTGTCAAGGCTGTGGACAAACGCGATGGAGCTGGCGCCCACAACTGGGGATCGGTCAAGGAGGCCATCGATGACGTGAACAAGAACGAAAGCGAGACCAGTGTGAACAATGCAGAGGGTGCCACCAAGGCTGACGAATCGGGCAATGAGCAACCGACCGAGCAGCAGGCGGCCGCCGAGGAGGAGACCAAAGAGCTGACCTTGGACGAGTGGAAGGCCCAGCAGGGACAGCGCATAAAGCCAACCTTTAACATCCGTAAAGCCGGAGAAGGTATGATTCTATAAAAAAAACTTTTAAATGGGTTGGATTCATTAATCTTTCCCCCCCGTTCTAGGTGAAGACACTTCGCAGTGGAAGAAGATGATTGTCCTGACCAACAACAAGAAGAAGGAGAATGAGAGCGAAGAGGAACTTGAATACGATCCTGCCATGTACCCACAGCGCGTTGGCCGCCAACAGCGCGTCTTGGACATCCAGTTCAACTTTAACGACGGTCGCCGTGGACCCGGTGGCTTCGGAGGTCGTGGCGGTGGACGTGGCGGACCACGTGCTGGCGGAATTGGCGGCGGACCCCGGGGTGAGGGCGGCAACCGTGGTGGCCCACGGGAGGGTGCTTCCTCTGGACAGCAGTACAACAACAGGGCGGACAATGAGGGAGGCAATGGAGGTGCTCCGGCTGCACCAACCAACCGGCCGCCAGTCGATCGCCGCGGTCCAGGCGGTAACAACAACAACAACAACAACCCAAACATCTCTGGCCCGGGACCCAACAAGCGCTTCGATCGGCAACAGAACGCAGCTCCCAAGGTGAACGATGAGCGCCAGTTCCCCACACTGGCCTAAGTCGGGTCTAAGAAGGTGGAGGAAGAGTTCTTTAACTTGAAGTTTTGGTGACTGCCGAAGAGGAGAAGAAGCGGTGGAGAAGCGCAGCAGCTGGCATAAGAGCAGGTTACCAAAATAAAACTTATAAATTACATATTATCACAGACAAGAAACCAAGAAACCTTCGAAGTAAAAACAAACACAAAAAGAATCCAATTGTAACCGCCATATAAGCCAAAAGCAACAAAAATACCAACATCCAAGCTAAACAAAAATGGAAAATAAATTATGCATATATATTTAGATATATGTTGAAAGCCCAGAACCCAGAACCCAAAACCCAGAATACGAAAGCAATTTTAGTTTATGCGTGGCCAAACTAATCCGATTTTTGCGATTAAAATCAAGATCAAGGACATGACCTCGCATAGACTATCCTGCAGACACACACATTACACACATCCTCATTCGATTCGTTTGAGATTCCATTAAGCAAGCCCTTGGCATTGGCAAGAGCGGACATTGTTTTATTGCATAAACCAAAAGCAGATGCAGATGCAATTGAAAGTTGTTTTTTTATGTTATCACACATTCACTTGAAACTCATCCTAATAATCAAATCACAATTTGAAACAAACATGATACGGATCATCACGGCTTGTCGAGACAGAAGCAAGTCCCTTAATATATAAAAAAAAAAAAAAGAACAATAGTTTTCATCGAGAGAACAGTAAAAGCATTTTCATTACTCATAATTTTTGTTCTGTTAATTTACGTTTTCGATGGATGGATTCGAAGATGTAAGCTTTTATTTTTACTATGTTAACTTTTATTTAAAATAAAGCAAAACTAAATGGACAAATATTTAACTCAGTAGTTGGAAAAATACAAAAACAAAAACAAAAACCTAAACCGAAACCGAAATAGTAAGTGTTAAAACCTTTGTAATTGTGTTTCTTGATGCAAATTCTACGATTTAACTTTTAAATTTAATAATTATAAAGCAAACCTATGCATCATATATACTACTTTTAAATATAAAAACCTAACTGAAAAAAAAAACACACTGAAATACAAAAACAAAACAATATTACTTTAAGCATTATTAAAGAAATAAAACAAAAAAAAAACAAAAAAATATTTAATAACCATTGGAGCAAATATATAAACCTTTAATAAGTAGATTTAAAAATTACCCCGAAAACGGAGCGCTTTCAAGACAGAAGAAGAAGAAGATAATCCTACTATGCTAACACAAGATCCCTGTAAAATTGTTTCTTCTACAATTAGAAATTGTATAAATTATATATGAGATATATATATTCGTACATAAATGGTAAAATCAATGATAGGATACACACGAGAAAACCAAAAAAAAAAAAACAAAATATAAAATTTTATGACAGCTAAACGAACACAAACAAAATGAAATGAAAAGAAAGGAAACACGTAGGAGAAAGCACTTAGATGAGAAACAAAAAAAATATACGACATTTTTGAAATATTGTATTTTGACCCAAAGAAACAAACCATTCAACGGCAAAACCGTGTTGAGAACTCGTTTAAACATAAAAAAATGGAAATTAATTTGATAAAATAAACGAAAAAAAGGAAAATCTTGATCTCTCGAGCTTAAATGGGAAGATGGAGAAATGGCGGAAGAAGAATCAAGGAAATGACGGAAATGAAAAAATGCACCGTCACGCATGCGTATTTCGAAGCACTACAAAATGGCGGAAACAAACGTAGTTATGGCCGAAAAAATCATGAAACTTGAATGAAAAGGGTTTAATAAAAGCTACAATTTCATTTATGATTTCGTTTAAGCGTTAATAGAAACTCCTTGAACAGTTTAAATAGAAAATAAATTGAAAATACAAAGCGAAAAGCGAACGAAAAGACGCGACAAAATTCTGAATGAAGCTTTCTAGAATTTTATTAAAGAATTTCAGCCACTATTTTTTCGTATTATTTTATTTAAATTAAAAGAATGCGCACTGCTTTTTAATTATTTAGGTTCGAAAAAAACGAAAAAAACTTTTTATTCACTGAACTTGCCTTGTTATTCCGAAACTTTTCTTCCACTCTAGGCAAGAGCCTCTTCCAAAATGCACTTTGTTTTAAGTAAACTTTTCACTACCAACAGTTACTACCGGTTGCCAGGAGCAGGTCTTAACTGATTCAGATCCAAGAAGTAAATGGACGATTGTACGGGGTACGGAGAGCTAAGTAGTCTCCTGCCAGGATTGTCTAGTGCTTAAAAACGCTGTAAGGTACGCTGTTAACCCTTCTCCAGTAACACTGTTATTAAATAACAGAGCTCTGGCAACCCTGGAGACTAACGGTAAATGAAGCAAGAAAACAGACGAGAAAACGACGCATTGCGAACAGTGTAGAAAGCCTCATAAATTATAAAAGAAGAAAGAAGGAAAGAAAACATGAATGATTCAGCAAAACTTGAAAACTTGAAGAAAAAGCATGTTTTTGATGGAAATTTCAGAGAAAGATTTAGAGCCAATGCGATTTTGGGAATGCGAAAAGACCTTGGCGAAACGCAATGCAACTTTATTATTATTCTTAAAATGACTTTTTTAATGACTCTTTTAAAAACTTATTCGCATGACCTTCGTAAAATTTGGATTCATTAAATTTCTGCGACTAGAATGTAGTTAAGATCAGAAAACACGAAGAAGCGCGTGAAAAGGAATTCGCTAAATGAAAGAACTCGAAAGTTCTTTGAAACGATTTTCTATGGTAGAATTTTCTAGTTTTCAACTTATAGAAATAGTTTTCTCTGGTCAATGGGACAATCTTTACTTTTTTAAATGAAAAGACTTCTCGAAGGTTTTGTTTTAGAATCGGGATATTTTTCACACTTTTCTGTACGTACAAACTGAAGGCAAAGCGGAGAATGATGGGAAGAGGAGAAATAGCGACAAAAAAAATATGTGATACATATTTTAAGAAAATAGGCTGCCTTTTACAGGTACGTTTTGATATTCACAGTTCATACGTTTTTTAATAGAATCGGACGGCTTTTTAATTTATAAAAAGGTAGAGTCAAGCGGATCAAAGGAAAAAATTCAATTTTTCTGAGGGTCGATTTTCTGTATTGCGTTTCAGTTAAGCAGCTAATAGAGAGATACAGAGAGGTATTTGATGCAAATATTTAACTTACCTAATTTGCTGTTTGATAAAAATGTTTGTTATTTTTATTTCACACAAATTAAACACTGCACCTTTATAAGCTTCTTTGCGTACCGCACCGGAAACGAGCAAGCACTGCTTCAAAATGGCGCCTTAAGTGGTAAGGAACATGGTATTTTTAACAGGAAGTTGCAAAGGTCTTACAAAATTATAATGTTAACCGGTTCGAAATGTTAGTAACTTCATTTTAGTTTTATTTGAAAAAAAAAACACTAGAAATATTTAATTTTCCCCTATATATGTATTATTTATTTAACTTTAATAGAATTTATTTCATGGGAAGAGCCTAAACATAAATTAAGTGCTTATTGCGTTACCGGTTCAAAGTTGCAACTACATACGACATGTCTAAAGACCTTACGCTGAAGTTAAACTAACTTTTAAGTATATCTTATAGTACCACACTTATAAGTTAAAGTTATAATCATTGATTATTATTTAAATTTATCTATTACCGCCCACTGGCAGCCTTATAAATAACGTTGCCAGAGTTGGACAATTCCTGCGGAACAAGATGGCCACTCCCGAAAATTTTAGTGGTGTGCAACGCTGTTGTCGAAAATTATCGATAGTCCTCAGAGTGAAAAACGGCCACTCTACCGCGCGTTCTGCGAATACAGAAAGAAAATATAAACAACTTTTATCGGAGACGTTTTATAAACTGACAAAAAGGAAAGCTGTACCATTTTAAAATCTGGTATAGAAGTGGATTTCCGTTCTGCATGAGGACTGTGGATACTGTGGATTACCTATACATAACATCAAGCTGTCTTAACCGTCCAAGAGCCGCCAAATAATCCACACTATCCCCTAATAGTGCGGTAACATAAATAACAAAAAAAAAACACTCACAAAACTTTATTGAAGTGAAGCTAGGTAATTACTAAATTGTCGCCGAACGGATGGCGATAGCGCAGTCTGTTTGACCTCGTTCAGTTGTTGTTAGCTGCTAACCTAACCTCTGTTCTCTATCCCCATCCCGGCAGGTTCTGGCGGCCATAATGAGCGTGGAGGACGAAGTGTTCCGGATTCAGAAGAAGATGAGCAAGATATCGACGTCGAGCGACGGCACAGTGAGTAAAAACACTCAAAATGCTGCATGGGTTTATCTTATGTCAAATCTTATATTTTAGGGACAAGACCAGGCACTGGATCTGCTAAAGACACTACAAACGCTAAGCATTAACCTGGAAATCCTGACTAAAACGCGCATTGGTATGACTGTGAACGAGCTGCGGAAGAGCAGCAAGGACGACGAGGTCATCGCCCTGGCCAAGACGCTCATCAAGAACTGGAAGCGGTTTCTTGCTAGTCCAGCGCCGACAACGCCGAATCATAGCTCCGCCAACAAGGAGGGCTCCTCTAATAGCAGCAGCGCATCAAAGTCCTCATCCACCGCCAATAAGTCGTCCGCCAGCAAGGACAAGTCTAGCAGCAGCAGCAGCTCAAAGGATAAGCGCGAGGAAAGGAAGCCATCGTCATCACAGACCGCCTTCCCGTCTGGGGGAATGACGGATGCAGTTCGTCTCAAGTGCCGTGAAATGCTCAGCACTGCCCTCAAGATAGGCGAGGTGCCTGAGGGATGTGCTGAACCCGAAGAGATGGCCGCCGAGTTGGAGGACGCCATCTACGCAGAGTTCAAGAACACTGACATGAAATACAAAAACCGCATAAGGTCGCGTGTGGCCAATTTAAAGGATCCAAAGAATCCGGGCCTGCGTGGCAACTTCATGTGTGGCGCCGTGTCTGCCAAGCAACTGGCCAAGATGACGCCTGAGGAGATGGCCAGCGACGAGATGAAGAAGCTGCGTGAAAAGTTCGTCAAGGAGGCTATCAACGATGCCCAGCTGGCCACCGTGCAGGGCACCAAGACAGATCTCCTCAAGTGCGGCAAGTGCAAGAAGCGCAACTGCACCTACAACCAGCTGCAAACCCGATCCGCCGACGAGCCGATGACGACCTTTGTCATGTGCAACGAGTGCGGAAACCGATGGAAGTTCTGCTAACTCCCAAGGCCCCACACTCCCAACCGTACATACATCCACCACCACTATATTCTTATTAAATTTTAAAGACACACATTGAAACATTTTGTATCTGCTGCCAGTTCATATGTGGAGGCGCTTATACACTGACCACCTAAGCGAGAAAAGTAATTTCAATAAACAAGAACTATTGATAAAAGTATCTGCCGTCGAATGCCGGTGATAAGAAATCTTTTGTGGTGCCACAAGCAGTTGGGGTTTCTGATAGCGCTGGGCGGTTGGTATTGGTGCTTAAACGAGTTTCCTGTTTCAAGACTAGACTTTATATTTACTATATAATGGTCTATTTTGAATCCTATAAGATTTAGATTTTAGATTCAAAGACTTTTAGCTTTGAATTCGAATTGTTTTTAAGACAACATTTGATTTGGCTTGTTTTTATCTTCCTAAGATATCCTCAAAAAATTGGATTTAAATTGAAGAATTGAATATCTAAATACTTTGATGTTAAACTCTGTGCTCCTAACCGATGAATGAGTAAATTAAAAACTAAAATCATTAATCTTTTAATTTATTACAAAATCTAGCTTTTTTTTCTCTATCTTAGTTGGCCTACTCCGTTCTGCTGATCGATAGTTGGCAACACTATTCACCCAACCGGGCTCAGAAGGCCGATTAGTGTTGCCATATATTGTTGGCCAACTATGCCAGAATAAAAAAAAATAAGACCGCCTTGGCCCGTTGGAGAATTGGTAAAATAAAATAAGCTTTACAGCCCTGGTCGTTGGGGAACTGGGGAATCGGACAAAAAAAAAAATAACAACGGCGGCGGCCGGTCGTGTTTCGGCGGAGCTCGGTTCTTTCAAGTCTAACACTCGAATTTCAGTAAACAAATGCGATAAATAAACGGAAAGGTTGAAACTTTGTTTGATCCCTTGATTGATTACTAGACTTAAAAAAAAGAAGACCGATCGGCGCGCTGCACTTTTCCTGCGATTGTTGGTGCGTGACCTATTTATGTAACCTGTTTTTGAAAAAGATTATCCCGCTTCCAACTGGTCCATCTCGAGTGACTAAAGTGCTAATTAATACAGAGATCCATACTATTTAGTGGCTTCCTGCCCAAACGAATAGTGCGAAAACAGAGGTAGAGAGTGATCAAAAGAGTGCATTAACCCTGCAAGTCTGTGTTCGGTGTTTCGGTGTTGGTGTGAAGCTAGAAAAGCCAACAGAAAATGACAAGGGTCAAAAGGAAATAAGAAATAAATACTATATATATACTGAAATCATCGCTGTGATTTCAAGTCTCATTGATTTTAATATTTGAGACGAAGACGTGGCTGCATTGCATTTTTTATGGCCAAATTATAGCTACGCTTCAGGTTTCGTTGGCTAGAACGGTACTAACATGCACAGCCACTCTCTCTCGCGCACTCACACAGATGAATCTACACTTGGAAAAATATCTCTACATTTTTCAGGATCGCTTTTATGTTAAAGGAGATTTGTCAATAAAATTTTATTGTTTTTTATTAAATGTAATGCAAGGACAATAAAATTGATAAACTCTAAAGTGATCTTAGAATGTTACCCCTTTTTTCTTAGTGCACCAGACACCTGCCGAAGAGCGAGCGCGAGAGGCATGCGTAAAGAGAGGCTTACACTGCAGCATTTATTCATTGGGTGCCTGTCCACCGTCCACCTTTCCGCCTGTTGCTGGCGGTTCTGTTCTCTCTCGCTGGTTCCGTGCCTCACCCTCTCCTTGAGCTTGAACCTGGCTTAAATGGCCAAGAATTCTCTTCAACCAACATCAACAAGAACAACACGGACACACTTGTTTGTCCGGTTTGTTGCTGCTGTTGCTGCTGCTGTTGCTGTTGCACAACGGGACATTCTCATATGTGGACAATTGAAAAACCCTTTTGAAATAAACGCTTTTCATTAGCCCGTTTTGTGTTTTTGTTTCCTCTCCCATCGCAACCTTTTCCAACCATTTGTTTTTTTATTTTGCGTTTCCATCTGGGTTGTTGGGTTCCATTAATGTTGTGTTGCTTGGTTGTCGCTGTGGTTGTTTTTATTGTTGTTGCTGGGGGCTTTCGCGACTTGTAGCCGCACGCAGCGACTTTCTGTTTGTTTGGTGAAACTTTTTTAAGGTCTTCTCTAAATACATAATAAAAAAAAAACACAAAAAATGAATATAATACTTTGGCCAGTTTTTGCTGTCGATGATGGGTCTGTTTTTTGTAGAAGATTTTGTAGAAGATTCGTAAACTAGAAACAGAAATTGGGAACAGAATTCGCAACACAAACAGTTTTGTTTGGCAAGTGTTATCATGTAAATAAACAATTTTATTGCTAATTGATAAGAGAGTGAGTGTGAAACTACAAAATTAGAACAAGTTATTAAGCAATCAATCTGTTTTAGAGTTCCTAAAAAGTCGTAATAATAAATTAAAAACTAAATAACTAAATTATGTTTTCTTAAAAGGTCCTATAAATAGGCAAATCATATTCCTACTCCGATTAGATTAAAACGAGGATCGACTACCTTGATACTGAGGTTATAACCCACTTTACTATAAAAACGAAATATTTTTGTCAAATGCCAAAGTCACAGTGAACAAGGTACGATTAAAAATTACTTTAGGCAAGGTCTATTTGCCTATTTTGTATATGGATTCATACATATTTAAGCCTATACGAGTATGTAGAGTAGATGGCATAAAACGTATGTAATTGTACGTGGCAGCCACACACGAACTTTCACTAATGACTCGCGATGAACTTTTGGATCACTCACACTGGCTCTCTTACTGCTTCGCTCACGTGCTGCACTTTTCCCTACCAAACTATCTTTGGTCTTACCAATTCGGTTAGGTACGTGCCAATCTTGTGTCATTGCTGCATTATCCGATACGAAATCAGTCGAGACGGAAATTCTTCAGTCCGGTTCTGATGGTTTATAATCTGGGTTCGGGTCATGCCCAGAGATATGTGTGTCTGTCTCCCCTTGACTATCACTAACCACCCACCAACACCCCTCATTTACACCTTGTTTAATGTTTTTTTTTTCTGTTATCTCCCCCGGCCTGCTCTTGAATGCCGCTCTTATCAGCAGTTGGTTGGGTATTAAGCAATCAACTTTAAATAATTCAAGTATGACTCTGTTTGGTTTTTAGTACAACATTTTGTAACAATCGAGATATATTTAAATTCAAATTAGTCCTAAAAATAGTTACTCTTTTATCGTTTTCTAACCTTTGCTCTGTATCTTTGACATATTTTGGTCAGAACTGATTGTTAAATCGGTCACTGATAAGAGAAGAACTATCATTGAGCAATACTATTTAATATTCCACTTATTCCGCTCCAAAGTAAAAGGTTGAACTCTAACCAACAATTCAGGTTGCTATACAGGGGACTGAGAGTATCGGTGTGCTTTTTTTTTTTTTTGGGGAGCAGTTTGCTGGTGTAGATCGCTTCCCTATGTGCATTGGACTTGTATCTTGCCCGGCAGAGCGTAACCAGACTGGTCCGTATACAGTACGTATACGTGCCGCCGCCTCACTTTGTGTGCCACTAAATTTGGTGGCTCATACCGTTGGTGGTGCTGCTGCTGTTGCTGTTGCTGTTGCCGGTGCCTGGGCTGCTGCTGCCTCTGCTTTTTTTGTCTGGCATGTTGCAATTACTGTGGAGGGAAGAGACGCCACCAAATGAGTAACTATACCCAGCCGTAGTATACCAGCCGTTAGTCCATGTGTTAAATGATGGATGGGGTGTCCAATTGGTAGGCGGTTTCGATGGTAACCGACTGGGAAATGACGCCGGTTTGAGATTCTGATTCATGGTTTTGGAAAAGAAGCGGTTTAGTAATGATGCTGATCTAGGATATCGGAATTCACGGTAATTATTATGAATTCAAATCAGGTTGATGCCCTAAAGCTAGGCTTGACGCCTTCCCCATCAATACTGCAGTTTTCTATTGCCTAAAGTGTCTGGCACACCGTTTAAAGTAATGAAAGTAAATTTCTTCAATGAAATCCATGGAATTTGCATAACAATCGCACTTCTTTGATACCTTCGATTTCGGTTTTGGATGGTTCTCGTATCGAATCGATTGTCGCGTTGACCGGAACATTGGCTCCGGATTTCGAACTGAAAAGTGAAAATGGCTCGATGGCCTTTTTTGCATGTCTAAAGGTTTCTGGCTTATAAGGCTTGTGTTTTTGTTTGTAATATATTCGGTCACGTATCGGTTTCCCTACTCTCAGAAGAAAAGAAGTATCGAAAGTATGATTTTTATGGATATCCGAAGACTGATGACTAATTTGTTGTTGGATCTCGTTAATGAGTTGCCACTTTGTTGGGCAACCTAGTGAGTTAGTGAGTTAGTGAGTGAGTGAATGAGTGTGTTTGCCAAATAAAAGAAAGAAAGACGTTTACCTCGAGCTTGGAAAAAGCACCAACCCAGCAGGCAACATCGGCAACAATAACATTGATGAGAACAACAAAAAGTCCACGACGGACCACAAACGAAGACAGCGACAAGTTGTGAATTCTTTCAATTTACCGTAAACTTCACCTTAATTTTTTCTCCAAAGCCGGTTTCAGTTGCCGCAGGCGCTAACTTGATGTTGTTTTTATATCTCTTGTTGTTTTTGTTGTTGTTGTTGTTGTTGTTGTTATTATTGTCGATGGCTAACTCTTCCACTTGTTCTCTTTTTTTCAAAATAGAAAATCCAATCCAAGAACGGGATCTCCCATTTGGATGCCTAGCCAGGAGCAGTAAATGAAGGACTACGAATATGGTGATCGTAACACGTGTAAGTAATGCAGCCGGAAGCCAGAAGATTCCTCCTTATCGAGGTGTCTATATCTCGATTGCACCTCCATCACCACTTTCTGCAAAAAAAAAAAAGTATCAGAAGCGGAAGTTTCTAACTCAGTGTGTGTCAGAGTGTGTGTTTAAGCCATGCCTCACCTGAGTTCCCGCAACTCTTTTACAGTGGGCTAAGAACAGTATTTTGCCATGGCTAAGAGCAACAGGTGGATTTCCAGTTTCAACTATAAAACCTTTTAAAATATATACCAAAAACTTTGTTACATTTTTTTTCAATAATTCCTAAAAAAAATAACTATACCCATATTAGAGTTATATACTCCCTATGACTGTCCCTGGTATTACTATTTATTTTGCTTCACGTTCCGCTCAACTGATTCTTACAACAATCATGGAACATGGCAAAGTTTTTTATGGCCCCCATGTCCATGGCAACCGATTGTGGCAGCCTCGTAAAGAGCTGAATGTCAAATTGTAAAATCGTAAAATAGGGAAAATAATTTTAATCAAATTCAACAGGGTGACTACATCTGGATAGAGCCCGCCTCTGGGCGAGAATTCGATGTGGCCATTGGAGCACGTGTCATCTCGGCAGAGGGTCGCCGCATCCAGGTCCGCGACGACGATGGCGACGAGGTGTGGCTGGCGCCAGAGCGCCGCATCAAGGCCATGCATGCATCCTCCGTCCAGGGGGTGGAGGACATGATATCCCTGGGCGATCTCCACGAGGCTGGCATATTGCGAAACCTTTTGATCCGCTACAAGGAGAACCTGATCTATGTGAGTAAAGAAAATCTCTTATATACATCGTTAATTTAAAATAGATCTAACCTAGTTAATTTCGGATATCAAAATGACCCAACTTCACCTACATTACGTCATTATTCATTGAATTAATTGATATCGATTTTTTATCTTTTTCGTGTGGCTTAAGTGCTTATCAATATTTCTTCCTACTTTGATATGCCTCAATTTATAGAAAACTTGAGGAGCTTTTTAGGTTCTTAAGGTTTTACCTTTCACTGTATTAATCAAAACAATCTCTTTTTCAGACCTACACAGGTTCCATATTAGTAGCGGTGAATCCTTACCAGATCCTGCCCATCTATACGGGCGATCAAATCAAACTCTACAAGGAGCGCAAGATCGGAGAGCTCCCGCCGCACATATTCGCGATCGGAGACAATGCATACGCGCACATGAAACGCTACCGCCAGGATCAGTGCATCGTTATCTCAGGAGAATCGGGAGCCGGTAAGACGGAAAGCACAAAACTGATCCTCCAATATCTGGCGGCCATCAGTGGCAAGCACTCCTGGATCGAGCAACAAATCCTCGAAGCGAATCCCATTTTGGAAGCTTTTGGTAATGCCAAAACTATTCGCAATGATAATTCCTCGCGGTAAGATTGAATAATACTTAACACTTGATTCGATATTAATTGATATAATAATTCAACAGGTTTGGCAAATACATTGACATTCACTTTAGCGTCAATGGCGTGATCGAGGGAGCCAAAATCGAACAATATCTATTGGAGAAGTCGCGTATCGTGTCCCAGAATCATAGCGAACGCAATTATCATGTATTTTATTGCATTTTGGCGGGACTGTCCCAAGAGGAGAAGGGGCGCCTTGATCTGGGAATGGCTGCAGATTACAAGTAAGTTATTTAGAAGCCAAAGAAAGGAATCATAATACCGAACTTTTTACTTGATAGATACCTGACGGGTGGCAATAGCATCACGTGCGAGGGACGAGACGATGCCGCAGAGTTCTCGGACATTAGGTCCGCCATGAAGGTTCTGCTCTTCTCCGACCAGGAGATCTGGGAGATTATTAAACTCCTAGCAGCCTTGTTGCATTGCGGCAACATCAAGTACAAGGCGACGGTAGTGGATAATTTGGATGCTACAGAAATTCCAGAACATATAAATGTGGAACGTGTGGCCGGACTCCTTGGTCTGCCCATTGGGCCCTTGATAGATGCCCTCACACGACGCACACTGTTCGCTCACGGAGAAACGGTGGTGTCCACCTTGTCCCGAGATCAATCCGTCGATGTACGAGATGCCTTCGTGAAGGGCATTTATGGCCGTCTGTTTGTGCATATTGTTCGGAAGATAAATACGGCAATTTTCAAGCCACGCAGTACTTCCCGTAATGCCATCGGCGTGCTGGATATTTTCGGATTTGAAAACTTTGACCAAAACAGCTTCGAGCAGTTCTGCATCAATTACGCCAACGAGAATCTTCAGCAGTTCTTCGTGCA
This sequence comes from Drosophila vallismaia, assembly GCA_035047325.1. Classification (NCBI taxonomy): domain Eukaryota; kingdom Metazoa; phylum Arthropoda; class Insecta; order Diptera; family Drosophilidae; genus Drosophila; species Drosophila vallismaia. The sequence continues at coordinate 17,034,855 of JAWNPU010000090.1, read as the reverse complement.
GCACATCTTCAAGCTGGAGCAGGAGGAGTACAACCACGAGGCCATCAATTGGCAGCACATTGAGTTTGTTGACAATCAGGATGCTTTGGATTTGATAGCCATAAAGCAGCTGAACATTATGGCTCTGATAGACGAAGAGGCCCGGTTCCCTAAGGGCACGGATACGACGATGTTGGCCAAACTGCACAAGACACACGGAGCGCACAAGAACTATTTGAAGCCCAAGTCGGATATTAATACGAGCTTTGGTCTGAATCACTTTGCCGGGGTGGTGTTCTATGATACGCGGGGATTCCTTGATAAGAATAGGGACACGTTCAGCCCGGACCTATTGCATCTGGTTAGCCAGAGTGGCAATAAGTTCTTGCGTCAAATATTTGCTCAGGATATAGAGATGGGAGCTGAGACTAGAAAACGAACACCCACGCTATCCACTCAGTTCCGGAAATCCCTGGATGCACTCATGAAGACCCTGTGCAGTTGCCAGCCCTTCTTTATTCGCTGTATTAAACCTAATGAACTGAAAAAGCCAATGATGTTTGATCGGGGTTTGTGTTGTCGCCAGCTTCGTTACTCTGGTATGATGGAAACGATTCGCATTCGACGCGCCGGCTATCCTATCCGCCACGGTTTCCGGGAATTTGTGGAGCGCTATCGGTTCCTGATTCCCGGAGTTCCACCGGCACATCGTACCGATTGCCAAGCAGCCACTTCGCGAATCTGCGCTATGGTTCTTGGAAAATCGGACTACCAGTTGGGCCACACAAAGGTGTTCTTGAAAGACGCTCATGATCTGTTCTTAGAGCAGGAGCGAGACAGGGTTCTCACCCGCAAAATCCTTATCCTGCAGCGCAGTATTCGAGGATGGGTTTATCGTAGGCGGTTTCTCCGGCTTCGTGCCGCAGCCATCACAGTGCAGAGATTCTGGAAGGGCTACGCCCAGCGCAAGAGGTATCGAAACATGCGCGTGGGTTATATGCGTCTGCAGGCCCTTATTCGGTCCCGTGTTCTGTCCCATCGATTCCGCCATCTGAGGGGTCACATTGTGGGACTGCAGGCTCATGCTCGTGGGTACTTGGTGAGGCGAGAGTACGGCCACAAGATGTGGGCTGTCATCAAGATCCAGTCCCATGTGCGGCGAATGATTGCTGTTCGTCGTTACCGAAAACTTCGCCTGGAGCACAAACAGTTTGCTGAAGTTCTGCAGCTGAGAAAGCTGGAGGAGCAGGAGCTGTTGCATCGCGGCAACAAACATGCCCGTGAAATCGCCGAGCAGCATTATCGCGATCGTTTGCACGAGCTGGAGCGGCGCGAGTTGCAGGAGCAGCTGGAGGATCGGCGACGCGTAGAAGTCAAGAAGAACATTATTAATGATGCGGCTCGTAAACAGGAAGAGCCAGTGGATGATGGGAAATTGGTGGAGGCCATGTTCGATTTCCTTCCTGACTCCAGCAGCGATGCTCCCACCCCACATGGTGGAAGGGAAACCTCTGTTTTCAATGATCTGCCCCACGCTCAAAATGTCAATCAGGAGGATATCATTGCTCCCATCCACATTTCCGAAGACGAGGAGGATCTGTCCGAGTTTAAGTTCCAAAAATTCGCTGCCACTTACTTCCAGGGCAATGTGAATCATCAGTATGCGAAAAAAGCTCTCAAACATCCTCTACTGCCACTCCATACACAGGGCGACCAACTGGCCGCCCAGGCCTTGTGGATAACCATTCTCAGGTTCACCGGCGACATGCCAGAACCGAAGTATCATACCATGGACCGTATGGACACCACATCGGTAATGTCTAAGGTGACGGCCACTTTGGGGCGTAACTTCATAAGAAGCAAGGTGAGTTTTAAAGATATTTTCATCTACATTGAATTGTTTATTTATTATTAATCTTAAAAATTCTTAAAAGGAATTTCAAGAGGCTCAGCTTATGGGCCTTGATCCCGATGCCTTCCTTAAACAAAAGCCGCGTTCGATTCGCCACAAATTAGTATCCTTGACGCTGAAGCGCAAAAATAAGTTGGGCGAGGATGTGCGAAGGCGACTGCAGGATGACGAATATACAGCGGATAGCTATCAGTCGTGGCTGCAGTCTCGACCAACCTCGAATCTCGAGAAGCTCCACTTCATCATCGGTCACGGTATTTTGCGGGCAGAGTTGCGGGATGAAATCTATTGCCAGATATGCAAGCAGTTGACCAACAATCCTCTGAAGTCCTCCCACGCCAGAGGATGGATTTTGCTTTCGCTTTGCGTCGGCTGCTTTGCGCCGTCGGAGAAGTTCGTAAACTACTTAAGGGCATTCATCCGCGAGGGACCGCCTGGATATGCACCCTACTGTGAGGAGCGGCTCAAGCGAACCTTCAACAACGGAACGCGCAACCAGCCGCCATCCTGGTTAGAGCTCCAGGCCACCAAGTCCAAGAAGCCAATCATGCTGCCCATTACATTCATGGACGGAAACACCAAAACACTGCTGGCAGATTCCGCGACAACTGCCCGGGAACTGTGCAATCAACTGTCGGACAAGATTACGCTCAAAGATCAGTTCGGATTTTCTTTGTACATAGCATTATTTGATAAAGTTAGCTCCCTGGGCAGTGGTGGGGACCACGTAATGGATGCCATCTCCCAGTGCGAACAGTACGCCAAGGAGCAGGGCGCCCAGGAAAGGAATGCCCCGTGGCGTCTGTTCTTCCGCAAGGAGATCTTCGCCCCCTGGCATGAACCCACTCATGACCAGGTGGCCACCAATCTTATATACCAGCAGGTTGTTCGGGGCGTCAAGTTTGGGGAATATCGCTGCGATAAGGAGGAGGACCTGGCCATGATTGCGGCGCAGCAATATTTTATCGAATACGGCACAGATATGTCCATGGAGCGGCTGTTCACTCTCCTGCCCAACTTCATACCCGACTTTTGTCTCAGTGGCGTGGACAAGGCCATCGAACGTTGGGCCGCCTTGGTGTTGCAGGCCTATAAGAAGTCCTACTACGTCAAGGATAAGATTGCCGCACTAAAAATCAAGGAGGATATCGTCAGCTATGCAAAATATAAGTGGCCACTGCTCTTTTCGCGTTTCTACGAGGCATATCGCAACTCGGGTCCCAATCTACCCAAAAACGACGTCATCATAGCTGTCAACTGGACGGGTGTCTACGTGGTGGACGATCAGGAGCAGGTCTTACTCGAGCTTAGCTTTCCAGAGATCACAGCTGTGTCCAGCCAGAAGACCAACAAAGTGTTCACCCAGACCTTTAGCTTGTCCACAGTGCGTGGTGAAGAGTTCACATTCCAGAGCCCCAACGCGGAGGATATAAGGGACTTGGTTGTTTATTTCTTGGATGGTCTAAAAAAACGGTTGGTATTTAGGAATTACATTTTATTTGCTTAAATACTGGTTATTTTCTTTGTACCAGGTCGAAGTTCGTCATCGCTTTACAAGACTACCGCGCTCCTTCGGACGGCACGAGTTTCCTATCCTTTTTCAAGGGTGATCTGATCATACTCGAAGATGAATCTTGTGGGGAATCTGTACTGAATAACGGCTGGTGTATAGGACGCTGCGATCGCTCCCAGGAGCGCGGTGATTTCCCTGCTGAGACTGTCTATGTTCTGCCCACCCTATCCAAGCCACCGCAGGATATTCTGGCTCTGTTCAACATCGAGGAGGCTCACCATGGCCGGCGTCTAAGCATGGCCTCGAATGGCGGAGCAGTTGAGCCACGAGACCGACCACATACGCTTATGGAATATTCTCTGGATCACTTCCGACTGCCTCCGAAACGCACTATGTCCAAAACGCTTACGTTGAGCTCAAAGCGGAGCGAAGAACTGTGGCGTTATGCCCGGGACCCCATCAAGGCGCCACTGCTGCGCAAGCTGCAAGCCAAGGAGGAGCTGGCCGAAGAGGCTTGCTTCGCCTTTGCCGCCATACTGAAGTACATGGGAGATCTTCCATCAAAACGTCCGCGGATGGGCAACGAGATCACAGATCACATTTTCGATGGTCCGCTCAAGCACGAAATCCTGCGCGATGAGATATACTGCCAGCTGATGAAGCAGCTAACGGACAATAGAAATCGTATGTCCGAGGAGCGTGGGTGGGAACTGATGTGGCTGGCCACGGGACTTTTTGCCTGTTCACAGGGTCTCTTAAAGGAACTGCTGCTCTTCCTGCGCAGCCGACGCCATCCCATTTCCCAGGTAAGTGCTGGAAATTGTTGTCTAAAGATTTGATTTTCAAATGAAATTCCTCTTTTAGGACTCCATGCATCGCCTGCAAAAGACCATTCGCCATGGGCAGCGCAAGTATCCACCACATCAGGTTGAGGTGGAGGCCATACAGCACAAAACCACACAGATATTCCATAAGGTTTACTTCCCTGATGATACGGATGAGGCATTCGAGGTGGACAGCTCCACAAGGGCCAAGGACTTTTGCAATAATATCTCGCAACGTTTATCACTTCGCACCAGTGAGGGCTTCTCCTTGTTCGTGAAGATTGCCGACAAAGTGATTTCGGTAATTAAAAACGATTCTTTAGCAAAATACTTGATTTTTATTTATGTTTGATGTTTTATAGGTACCCGAGGGCGACTTTTTCTTTGACTTTGTTCGCCATCTAACCGACTGGATAAAGAAAGCGCGACCCATTCGAGACGGAGCCAATCCTCAGTTCACTTACCAGGTCTTCTTCATGAAGAAACTGTGGACGAACACAGTGCCAGGCAAAGATCGCAATGCCGATCTGATCTTCCATTACCACCAGGAGTTGCCCAAGCTTTTGCGCGGCTATCACAAGTGCTCCAGGGAGGAGGCGTCTAAACTGGCCGCCCTTGTCTTCCGGGTGCGCTTCGGTGAAAATAAACAAGAGCTGCAAGCCATACCGTAAGATTTGATTCACTTTCAAATTTATTTCTATATCTTATAATTTTGTTTTGTATTTTAAGGCAAATGTTAAGGGAACTTATTCCATCGGATATTATGAAAATGCAGAGTTCTAGCGAATGGAAGAGATCGATTGTGGCTTCTTATAACCAGGATGGCGGCATGACCTCCGAAGATGCCAAGGTGGCTTTCTTGAAGATTGTATACAGGTATGTGTTAAATAAATTATTCTTGATTACGATTCAATTAATCAATGAATTTTTATTAATTTTGTTTTAATGAAAAGATGGCCTACGTTTGGTTCTGCTTTCTTCGAGGTAAAACAAACTACCGAACCGAACTATCCCGAAATGCTGCTGATAGCTATTAACAAGCACGGCGTGAGTCTCATACATCCAGTGACCAAGGTAAGAAAACGATTATTATTTATTATAACCGTTAACTTGTTATTAATTCAAAATTGTTTTCTTCAGGATATTCTTGTCACACATCCATTTACACGCATCTCGAACTGGTCATCGGGTAACACCTATTTCCACATGACCATTGGCAATCTGGTACGGGGCTCGAAATTGTTATGCGAAACTTCGCTGGGCTACAAGATGGACGATCTACTGACTTCATATATATCGTTGATGTTGACCAATATGAACAAGAATCGGACTTTGCGAGCCAACTAGTAGGACCTACAATTACGGAAAATATTTATAATAATTATAAATTACAATTGCAATAACTTATACATGCCTAGTACTTTATAGTTTTAAGAATTCCCCCTCACTCTTTTATTGCATTCCCTCCACAGTGAATTCATTCCACTCTTGGCTTGCTCAGCTATCGATTATACCAAACAAACTTTCCACTTTTGTTTTATTAATCTTTTTAATTTTGTATAAATTTTGCAATAACTGTCTTAAGAATTTTTTTATTGCACATTCCGGTTAATAATTGTATTGAAGTTTTGTAGATAAGAATTTGTATCTACGCATTTTGCATCTATCTCTATGTATATCTTAACTGCATATCTGTACTGCTGACTTTTTGTATCAAATACATAGAAATGTTCAATTAATTAATAAATTATATAAAATATAACAGGGTTTCTGTTTATTGGAAAAGGTTATTATTGGAGGGGAAAGAATACATAGGATGCTATATATCGAAACTTCTGGTTCTGTTTTCGATTAAATTGGAAAACCTACTAATAATTTAAAATCATTACAGATCAAAATCTATTTAAAATCATTCAAGTAGAACTTAGATAGATGATTGTTTGAGAATAGAAATGAAAAAAATATGCTTTTGGGTGATATTCACTTTTCAATATTCCTTTTCCTTAATATCATTAAAGAATCATTGCGGGAATCCCTAATTAAAATAAATTTAAACGCCTAAAAAACAAATTTAAAGTTTAACTGAAGAGTATAATATATACTTTATAAGAAAAGAACATTCGTTAGTTTGAGATCATTTTTTAAAGAACTACAAATAATATATTTCTATATAGTAGCATTTGCATTCAAGAAGGATAATAGCATTCCTTGAATGCCATTTTAAATCAATACCTTTAGTAAAACTATTAAAACTGATATGTGTCTATACGTGGCTGATGGGTACAAATATTTGTAGGACTTGCATGTAGAGTTTCTCTGGATTTTTCTTGGTCGGCTCCCACGCAACCGATTTCCCACGCATTGTATTTTGCGAGAATTTCCATTTTTCCCAGCGTGTGAAAAACGGCAGAAGTCAACAGGCAAACGACTCAAGACGGTAGACTTAGATTTTTCAAGATAATTAACTTTTTTTAGTAGTGGCTAGGTATGAAGTTGTGTAGCAGTCCTGAGAACTTTTAGAAATTGACGTCCCCCCTTTCTAAAAACGACCGCAATCATCGCACTCACCTGCCCATCGGAGGGGGGACGAAAGTAAAGGAAAGGTTCATTAAAAATTCCAAACTAATTTCATATTCAGCTTCTTATAAGACACTGACGGCGACCTTAAGAGGTTGCAGTTCCAATTGCCAGCCCCCGAGACTTTTGGTGGTGGGTTTTCCATCAAAATCAACATCATCATCACGCAACTGAGGTTTGTTGTTTAAGTCTTTCGTTCTCATCAAATAGTGCAGCGGCGATGTCTTAGGGGTTGCATTCGGACCAAGTTCTTATTGCTTGGCTGACTTCTGATAAGAAATATGTCTCCCAGCCGGGAGATGAGTTTTACTGCTTTGTAGCTAACCTTCTTCCCACTCCAGCGAACGGAAGTGAGCGATAATTAATTCAAAACTGCGAATCTTAATTTGTAAATCTGTAAAAGCAACAACTGCATAAATATTCAACAAAAGGCAGTTAAATTTCTCACAGCAGCAGCAGCAGCAGCAGCAGCTCCGGCGGTTTTTGGGCTGTGAGAAAATTCTCCTTCCTTAACTTGGCCAAAACGGAAACAATAGTGTTATATATACAAATATATATGTCTATTTGCTTCTTGACTTGGCGTTCAGCAATTCCAGACCAAACTATAATTAAAGTCGGCCCGCCAAGGGGGTTGCCTCGAAGTGGGTAGCCATCGTGGGAAGAGCTGCACTTGTTTTGTTCAAAAATATTCACACGATACTGGGCCAAATTCCCACAGCAATTTAAGGCCACCTATCCTCCCCCATCACCACTCCAACTCATTTTTAACCAAAGGTGGTGGACAAGAATAATGTTAAATCATGCTAAATCCAAAATTAAAGTGACATGGTTTTTGGTTTTTGTGTTGGTCATAAATTTGGGTTTCGTTCTTGATTTATTTACTTTAGGCTTTTCTCTTAGGTTTAAACAAATCGCATTTCTGTCTTTTCACGATTTTATATTACAAAATATTGTATGAGACTGTGATTGCTACGAATTTCCAAGGAGTTTGTACCAAAGCTATGGTTAACGAAAGTATTCCCTTTTTCTTTACTTGTCTATGACTTTTTTGGAAACTTTAAAGGGAGAATGGAATGTTTCTTTGTGGCAAGGCCAACTGTTTCATTGTACTTTTCCTTTCGGCACAATCTTTGGAAATTCAATGCAATAAAATTAAAAAAATATTTTTGCCGCAGCTTCAAAAAATCGTCTATAGACTTAAATCGATTGTATATTTAACTAGAGTTACAAGTTAAATTGTATATGTATTTTTATGCACATACAAAGATATAGATACATATATATATATATGTGTCAGTGAGCTTTCTCGATTTATGTACAATCTTGTCTTTCATTTACAAATCTATTGGTTCAAAAACTAGTACTAGTTACGTGTATATAGGATGATTCCTTTTAGAGAGGAGGGGTAGGAGAGGGACACAGTTTGGTTCACGTCATGACAGGAGGAAAATAAGTATGAGAAAAATTGTCAATCTACAAACTAAAGTCTCCAATAAAAACTATAAATAACTTAGGATAAATAAGTGTACGATGCAATAGTCCTGCACTCAGGACAAGCCGCTACCGTGACTATTCCATTGCACTTCTGAGATGGAGGGCAGCGCCTGATGCTGCTGCTGTTGTTGCTGTTGCTGTTGCATGCTTCCACCGGCCGGTGAACCAGCATTGTTGCTGTTGTTATTGTTACTGATGCTAGTGATGTTATTGTTATTATTGTGCCGGGTTCGCATCACATCCTCGGCCTGTGTATTACAGTGCGGCCTAGGACCCGGCTCCGGTGTGTAAGTGAAGGTCAGACCGGTGGCATAAATAATGCCATCGTTGCGCACCAAGGATATAGGCACCTGTGTGGGCTGCCGTACCTGTTAGGAGAATGGGTTTAGCAATGTCAATAGTAATTAAAAGTTTCCCAACTTACCCAAAGCCACTCGCCGCGAAACTGAGAGATTTCTGGCACCACACACAGAAGCGTTTCCGTGCATCGATACATGGTTTCGGCCTCTACGTCACCGAACCACACTTGCAGGTGGGGCGTAAAGTTGTCCCCGCTGAGCTCCAGCATGGCCACATCACCACCGCCATTGAGATTAAGTGAATTGACAATTGGCACTGGAGTGACTGGGGATCTAAATAGGAGAACAACTTTTCCGTAAGACCAAAAATATTTCAACGAATAAAATAATACTTACGCCACAGGTCCCATGCCCTCGTAGAACTGGTACTCTGCTTTGTCCGTGGAGATGATGGTCCAGCAGGCGCCATCGTTGATCATCTCCTTGTTGGGCTCTTTCGGGCAAGGGGTAGCCTGAAACTGAATGATCTTCTCCTGCGACAAGCAGAGGTACATGCGATCCGTGTCCTTCATGTAGAAGGCGCACTTGTGCAGCTGTGAGACGGGATCGTCGGCTTCCAGCAAGGCCATTTGCTTGTCCACTTTTCGGATAATCAGACGCGGAAGCGCCATGCCCGTCACCGAGCAAACAAGCTTCACGGTGGCCCCATAATGAATGTAGCCATCGCGCACCTGGAACTCCTCCGATTCCGACTCGTTGTCATCGAGCAGGTGTATCGTAAAGGCACCCCACTGAGTGGACGAGGCATGAAAGTGTCCGTTCTCCACATGCAGATACCGCGTGGAGACGGTCTGGGAGCGCAGGCGGTTGAACAGGGCCACGTTGGTGCCGCTGGCTATGCACAGGTCGGCATTCTTCAGCGACTGTTTCTTCTTGGACGGCTTCGATATCACCTTGATACGCTTCGAGTTGAAGACCCCAATGTCGTGGCCATTGCCGTAGAACATTTTAACCGAGAGCATAAAGTGCTTCCTCTTGTCCGAGTCCGAAATGAAGAGCGTCTTGGCGGCGCAGTACTGTTTGCCGTTGAGATCCAGCTGCTGCATGTCCTGGTCGCTGCTCCCGATTCCGATGAAGGCGCACAACTGAGCTCCCTGCTCGCCCTCGCCCTGCTGCAGCATCTCCTCGTATCGTCGCCGCCATCCACTGCCAAACAGATAGATGCACGGCGGAGGGCAAAAGAAGCGCTTCTCATTGCCATACGATTTTTGGGCCACCTGAAAAGAAGACAGCACCCACAGAGGTGCAGGTGCAGGGAAACTCAATTAGCACAAATTGGCGTCCAGATTATCGGTAAATCATATCGAAACCACAAGCTATGCAGTTTGTTAATTTTCTGTAATTAATTTCAATTATTTTCATTGGATACTGGGACTGGACCGCGCTCGCGTTGCTCAATTTGCGAGCATTCGAGTGTGAAGGATTCGCGTTTGGCGGCAGTTGGCGCTTGAAGATCGCCACCGCTAAACACAACCGCGACAATTTTATTCTGTCTCTGCCTTTGCCTGACCGCAAAAATGTAACACTTTAAAGTGGACAATCGAAAAGCACCTCAGAATTTGTTGGGGTGATTAAAACGAGGCCTGTGCTTGACCAGTCAGATCTTTAAATTTTAGGTTTCAAATTTCATTTACAGAAAATCGTTTGGGTTTCAAAATATCATTTGAAGAGTTTAAACGGTTCCTTGAAGGGAAACAATCACCAAGTAAATGTAAGTTTCCATTTTAAAAAAATATTCACCTTAAAAAAACCTGATATTCTTTATATATCTCTTCCTGAAGTTGTTTTTTACAAGTATTTTTAGAAAGTCTAGATCAAAGAATCTATAAACCTATAAAACCTTTATTTTTAACTACATCCTTTGGAAATTATTTTGAAATCAATTTTGAGATTGTCGATGTCCTCTTTTTGAAATTCTTTTCTTTCATTCTTTTATAAAATTCAAAGAACCTTCAAATCTTGAAAACTCTTGATACCCCAGCGCACCTTTGCATGCAGGATAACGATCACCATGTCGTTGCGTTCCCTCATGTACTTCTCCATGGCATCCCTCGTCAGCTTCTTCTCCTCGATGTGCGGCCGGTAGGGTCCTGGCAGCAAGGACATTTGCATTTGCTGGTGTTGCTGCTGCTGCTGCTGCTGCTGTTGTTGCTGCTGCTGCTGGTGATGCACTTGTAGCTGCTGCTGCGCCGGCGGCGGCGGACCGCTGCCCAGTCCAAAGTGCGGCATGTCCTGGCGTTGCTGCTGCTGATGCTGCTGGTGGTGACTGTGATCCAGCGGCGATCCGTTCGGGTTCGGATTCGGATGGAGTGCAGCTGCGGCTGCGGCGGCGGCGGCTGCTGCTGCTGCGGCTGCGTTCTCGTAGGCGATGGCGGGCGGGGCGGCGGCGTTCAAATTAAATTGGCTGTAGCTCTTCATTTATGCACATGTCTTCTGCATTAAGCTGTATGAATTGTAAACTGTGGGACCGGCAGGTGATCGTTTCGATGGTTTTTTGGTTTGGCAAATTCTTTTGGCACTTTGACACTGCTTGCGTACGATTTGTTGTTATTGTCGTTTTTGCTGTTTTGTATTTGTTATCCTGCACCAACACACACGACCAGCAGCTGTCGTTTCTCTCACGCAGTCTTCTTCTTGGCCGCGGAACTCACTTTGTTGTTATTGCTCTTGTGGGTGGATTTAATTTGGCTCTAAGCACCGGTATTACATATTTATGTCTGAGAAGCACTTGACTCGCGACTGTCGGTTCTAGCGGCTGGCTTGTATTTAAGGCTGCGACTAGTGCTCGAGTTATATTTATGCTACAACTAAAAAAGTGAGTGAGGATGTTAACAGTGTATCGATGGATCGATAGACTGTTATTTACGATAGACGCCATTTACCGGTATGTTGGGCGTTACACAACACTGCTTTCAGTTCCAGGGTATCTCAGGTCTCATTATTAAATTGTTTACTATTTTACTGAATATTATATAAAAAACCTTCTTTTGTACATTGTCTTTTTGAAAATGTATCTTAAATCTTTCAAGAAATTCATTATTTATACTATAAATATGTAATATATGTCCATATAAGGTGAAAGATCATATGCTATCTATATAATTTCATAAACATCATAATAAACATTCATAATAATAATAAAACATGCATTGTCATATCAGCAATATTAAGAAACAGGAATTAGTTTTGTTAAAAACTATGTAAAACTGCTCTCAAAATACGAATGTTTTTTCAGTGTATATATTAGTGGGAAGAACTTATCCGAGACCACAACCCATGGGAGTCTTTATCGAAAGGGATTATCGATTACCCCGCAGTCGGCAGACTTCCAGAACTAACTTGCGAAATCAAACAGCGGTGCCTGAACTTAGTAGATATTCTAGAAACTCAGTGATAATGGAACAATTCAAAGGACTGCAGAAAACTTTATACATATGGACTGACAGCACCGATCTGGACAAGAGCGTGGAGAAGGTGAAGGCAGCTACCGGAGGCGAGGTGGCCCTGGAAAATGTCCACCGTCTGTCGTTCTGTAAGTTGCGTCCGAGTGTCTTGTTTTTTTGTCTAGCCAGTGAGTCAGCAGATTTAATTGGAAGCCTGCGTGCATTTCAGCCTCCTACGCCAACTCCAGCTTCGACTTGATTGTGATCGAGTGCGCCCAGCTGACTGATAATTACGTAAAGCTGCTGCACATGTTGAAGCCGAGCGGAAAACTTCACCTCGTGGGCTTCATTGGACCGGCATCCAGTCTGTTGCAGGAGGTCAAGCTATCCGGCTTTATAAATTGTCGCGAAGATGCAGATGATGCTCTGACTGCGGAGAAACCTGGCTACGAAACTGGCTCCTCGGCACGCCTGTCCTTTGCCAAGAAGGATGCCAGTGCTCTGAACGTGTGGAAAATCAGCGGTGACGATGAGGAGCTAATCGATGAGGAGGACCTACTGGATGAGGAAGACAAGCAGAAGCCGGATCCGGCCGGTCTTCGCGTTTGCAGCACCACCGGCAAGCGCAAGGCATGCAAAAACTGCTCATGCGGTCTGGCCGAGGAGATGGAGAGTGAGAAGCAGAGCAAGGCGGCCACTGAGAACGCCAAGTCCAGCTGCGGTAATGTAAGTGTAATAAGAGAGACGCTATGTTTATGTTGGGATTTTTATTCCAGCCTTTGTTAAATCAAGATTTCTGCTAATGGATTTTTCCATCTTTCTGTTTTTAGTGCTACCTGGGAGACGCTTTTCGCTGCTCCACATGTCCATATTTGGGCATGCCTGCCTTCAAGCCCGGAGAGAAGGTTCAACTGGCCGATAACCTGCTAAAATCTGATATTTAATTAAGAAAAAAATTGACATACTGAAGCAATCACATTTTAATATTTTATTAAGCTTACTAACAAAAATAATTTCATAATGTAAATACAAAAATGCACCGCATCACAAAACTTTGACCATAATGTACAGGGATGTTGCAGGAACCTTGAATCTAATATCTTTTAATTAGATTAAAAATCATTAGAGATTCTGCAGTGTCACTGCTACACCGGTTGTTTACATTTCACACGGTGTACCCTTGATGAGATCACGGTTCTGGCCCATCAAAATGCGGTAGTTGACAGCCGAGGGATCCAACTCCTTGTAGAGATATGTGGGCATCTTGTCGGAAAGAACCCAGATGGTTCCTTCGTTGTCGATCTTCATGTCGTTGGGAAAGACCAGGGTGTGAGAATCGGAATCGATCAGGCCTTGGGTGTCCGGGGTGTATGGACGTTTGATGTTCCAGCATGCGATGGCATCTTTGTTCACCTGGGTGTAGAAAATCACGCCAGTTTCGGGGTCGAAGACCTCGGCCGTGGATTGGCCATTCATGCCGCGGTCGCCCACATATTTGAAGTCATAGTACGAGTCTCCGCCAGTCACATGCGATTCATTCTGCAGGACTCGGTTGGAGACCTTGAACTCTTTGGTGCTGGCCAAGGCATGGAAGTATATGTCCTTCGAGTGATCAGGATTCATGGGACCAACGGCCAGACCAAAGACTCCATCAGTCCACTGGAAGTTTACGCCGCCCACGTTGAAGTCTCCCTGCAGCGGGTCGAAGTGGAAGAAGTTGTGCTTGACGCGGTAGGACTTATCGTTTCTCAGAGAGTACACAATCACTCCATAGGCGCCCAAATCTGGAATGTAGGCAAACGAATCCTGGCACTCCGAGCGATCGGCATCGACAACCTATGGGTGGGTTTGTTAGATTTATAGGTTTCTAAAAATCATTCTAAACTTACAATGTTGGCAAAGAAACTGTCCTCCTTGGACTGATCAGCTGGAATAGTAAAACGGCGCAGTAAGGTATCGGTTTTCAGATCGAAAACCAGGATAGAGTTGGGAGTAATCTGCTTGGGACTACCCAGGATATCGGCCAGACCAGTATCCAAAACCCACAGGCGATCGCACACGTCAACCTGGATACGGAATGTGGAAATAATGGTGGAGTTGTCCTTCAGCTGGACACCAGCGTCCTGAGCCTTGTCAGCATCTAGACGTCCACCCGATGGGGTCTTCTGATCCTGCGGCTTGACATCGATGGGGAGCTTGTTGGCTTCCCAGCTGGGATAAGGATGCAGCTTGGGGGATTTCTCTGTTGAGTTGAGATCGATGTAGTTGAGAGTGGCAGCAACACCAGCCTTCCATCTGATTTAGAATGAAAATTTACACAATTTAGTTTAAAGTAAATCAAAATAAAGGTATATGCTGGTATCTTGAAACCTTTGGATTGTAATTTAATAGAATCTGTAGTATAATTTTATGAGAGTTTAATCTTCAGTCGCACACACAAGTTAAAATATTTAAATTGTATGCAGTTGTAAAGACAATCTATGATTATTAACTATCTACCACAAAGTCAAAAGTTCAAAAGGTAATAAGTAGTTTTCCAAATCATTTAAAAAACTGCTACTTTTGAAACTAAACTGATCTTCAGTGACTAATCTTCTTAGTTCCTCGTATTAAATTTTTTAGTCGCGTTTATACTGATAACTGACGTATTTGGTTTATTGTTTTGTTTACTAATAGCTTCCGAAATCGGGAATTGTTTATGGGACTTTTTCCCAATTAAGTTATCAGGGTGAGTCCCAAAAAGTGGTGACGTCACACTCCGATGACCATCAGCTTCGAAGGTTTTATAAGGTTTTATAAATGGGATCGGTTAGTTTCCATAGAATTTTCCGGTCAGGTGTTTTCTCTTATTAGTTTTAATTAAATTGGCTGCTCAGATTTGCATTTAGAAACTACTATGCGATTTGAAATGCAAAATAGGTTTACACAAACAAAGAAGAAAAAAATGATCAAGTTAACTAGCCAGCTAGGAACCGGTTTCACCCGCGATACCCAAACGATTTTGCAAGTCTAGCTTGACATTTAATTACAAACCAAACCAACAAAAAAGGTAAATAATAAAAAAAAAGAAAAGGTAACTACAGGTACAGGTAAACACGAACTTTAGTTGGCTATTTTTCGGTTATGAATATGGTATTTACCTTGGCACAGTGACAAAGATTCTGTTTTGCCAGCGCTCCACGCCCAGTGGCAGGTTGTTCTCCTCGATGTACTGGCCACTAGATTTGGCCTCCGCCTCGGCCTCTGGAGTGGGCCAATCGAAGGCCAGTTGCTTCCACGAGAACTTCTCCTCCAGCTTGGCCGACGTACTCCGGCTAAAGATACCGACCAGGCACAAGACCAGTCCCAGACTTGGTAATCTCAAAGAATGCATTTTGTTCAATACCGGCTGTTAACAGTTTATAATCTTGTCCAAACACCTCCGTTCGATTCGAGCTGTGCCCGCTCACTGCAAGAGATTGGTCTGGAGACGGGCCTAATATGTTGATTGAACTCCGCTTGGAGCTGAGCTTAAAGCTCGGCTTTGTTATAATCTGTTATACAGAGACCCCGCTGCTGGACACTTCCCATTACCAAGTGCCAAGTGGGGGGACTTAAAATTAGCAAAAAAATAAGCGGAAGGAACATATATGTGCAATTTATTTGGTAATACTTTAAAAATACCCACAGGGAGCAGGGAGCTGTCTGGAATTAGCATAAGTGCGTGCATCTGGAAGATGATCAATTGTACAGTGAACCCTGGGAGACCAATGGGTCAAAAAAAGACTCAACAATGATTCAGTTAGAATTTCAAATAAAATGTTTAAATAATTTAAAAACCTTTCTAGTTTTGAACTTGTTAATAATCATATTGCATTATTTAACATTTGAATAATTTATCATGTTGCGATTGCATTAATAATCCAACTGCTGATTTAATGCGAAAAGGTTGTTGAATCCCTTATTAAAAATGCGACACCAGTAAATGCAAAATTAAATGTTGGCTTATCGAAGGCAATTTGCATTTTGGGAAAGAATCTTTGTGGGGTAATGAACAAAGTGTAGCAAATAAAATTGAAATACATTTATAAATAAAATATTAACATTGGCACTCCAGGCGGTCTCAAGCAATAAAATTTCACACGAGTATTTGTTGAATTCTGTTTGGTTTTTTTATTCAGTAAAATTCTCATTTATTCTGTTTTATTAAACTTTAAATTAATTCGTTAATGTTACATTCATAAGAACATACCAAGTTTTTTTACTTTGACCTTTTTTTCCTGCATATTGCTACCATTTGTCGTGGTTTACGATTATTTTGTCACTAACAGTAGATTTTCACTTGTGTTTTGTGTGTTTTTTTATTTGAAATAAATCGGAATTTATTTGGTTTCGGCTTTTACTATGTACTCGTTTTTATTTTACAACAATTAGCTTGGCTAAAGTGTGTCTTAATTTACTAAAAGTTCTTCTTTCGGCTGTGATTCGAGGATAAAAGCAAATAAACTATCCGGAATTGAAAATTAACTTTGGATTAAATATTGCAATTATTGGCCTGGTTTTGGTTGTGATTTTGGTTTTTACTTTCGATTTTGTAGGATTCGCAGCTAAATGTTCTATATACAATATACATGATCTCGAGTTACACGTCTACCCTAACAGCGTTCCCTATATGTGTATGAAATACAATCCAATTAAACTACAAATTCCAACGATCCTTAACAAATTACAATGTACTAGAGATGTTTCTTGTCATGTGTAAATTTCATATATACTTTACTTTATTTATATATAATTCAATATATATAATCATTGTTTTTATCGTGTGTATAGTTCGCAATTGGTTTACTTTATTTTCCATTCATTTAACGGCTTAGATTTTAAAGTCTTTCATTTCGTAGGAATTTGATGTTTTCTATGTATGTTTTTATAGCACTTTTGTTCTTATTTTGTGGTGAAATTTTGAGATTGGATGTGATTCAATGTGATTGGTGATTTAATTTAAAGATATTAATTATTTTTAAGGTGAGTGAAAGACTTTTATGCAATGTAAGTGAGTGAGTGAGAGTGAGTGAGTTCATCTTTTTCAATAGGCTTCAGTTTTTTGTTTTGTTTTGTTTGTTTTTTATTTAAATAAAGTCAATTCCTATATAACGATGCGCTCTTTTATGTTCGGTTTCCTTTTATTTTCTGTGTATAATATATATATTCTTTATAAATGCAATTTTAGAACTTACAGTAGGTTCAAAACGTCTCATTACTTGTTTAATTTTTCTATGTATAACAGTACATAAAAATTAAAACTTTGCTTGAGCCATGAACCACCCCGCCTCTTCTTATGTTATATTAATTTTTGATGCTACACTAGACTATGCTAAATGTATACATATTCCTTCATTATCTACGATTTGCTAGACTTTTCATTCGATTTGTGCTATTTACGATTTTACGAATTGTAAACTATTAAAATTTTATCGAGTGCACTTTTCACACGGACACACACAAGGATCTATACAAAGTTTCTAAAGCTAACTTAGCCAATATGGAATCAAGCCGAGTTCCCCATGGTGAGAATGTTCCGAACTTAAGGATTCTTATAGTTTGGTTCCTGGAATCTAGGAGTCTAGAAGTCTAGAATTCTAGGAGTGTAGAAGTCTAGAAGTCTAGGAGTGGGGTTCTGTATTACCGCGGCCTGGTTCGGGCTAAACTCATAATTAACAGGAAACAGGAGAAGGCCGCCATTTGGGGTGATTTTTTTTAATTTTCTATACTTTTTCATCTATGCATACAATATAGAGAGCTCTAGGAGACAGCACTGAGCAAAAGAGGTTCGAACAGAAACAATATTCACTAAAAACACAACATTTTCATTACCCTCAATGTGTTTTAAAATGACTAACTTTAACATGATCTTTTCTTAGGTATTTCCTCGACTTACTACACATTTTTGGTTTTTGGTTTCAACGTTAAAGCCTAACAATTTGCTTAGTTCAGACGCTATGTCGATTTTTGTTTTGTTGGTTTTTTCGGTTTCGGTTTTAAGTTAAAAGTATTTCGTTTTCAATATTAATTCTAAACACGTTTAAGGTACAATACATATTTCATTATTCTACAAAATTGCTGCTACCAATTCACTTATTTAGCTCAGCTTAAAGTTGATACAAAGTTTATTAAGTACGCTTCTTCATTTTATTAAATCCTTCTGCTGTCAGACGTCAGGTTTAGCATTTTATATTTTCTGTATAATTCACCTATCACGCAAAGGAAATTGACAAGTTTTTTCATGTACGATGCTCATGAGTATCTGAAAAATAAATTAGATTCATTTTAATATATTATATAAATAGAAAGGGATTTCGAATCAGTGCAGTAGCAGAAGTTGCAACATTAGTCTTTTTTTTAGATAAGAAAATGATAAACATGTGAGGACATCGAATAACTACAGGTGGGTTTTTGTGGAAAGGTGTTACTGTACTTTTGTGCCATTTACTAAAGCACACAGATTGTGAATCATTTATAGCATTAACATAAACAACCATAACCTTTGAGCTCCATTTGTTGTTCCTAATCAATTGTGTCAATACCCACGAAAATGGCTAAAATTTCTAATCAAAATTGAGAACATTACGATTAAGTACGTCAAAAGCTAAACCAACAATACTAGATGATACTAGATCAAGTATACCACATGCACGGGCTAATGGGTATCCTTTGAGGGGTTGCCCAGTACTCACCTTGTGTGATTGCGAGTGTGGCTGCAGGTGTGGCATGTGCGGATGTGCTCATGAGAGAAGCGGGCTGCGAAGATGCCGCAGGACCGGCGGCGGAGGCGGCACCTGTTGCCCCATTCAGTTCTGTGCCTTTGGTGTCGCCTCGTTCCACTAATCGCTGTCGCAGGACTCGTATCTTCTCCTCTTTCTGCAAATAAAGACATTCGAGTTTCAAAGGTTATTTACATTTTTAATAAATTAGATTATCTACCTGTGTTATTAATCGTTGCAATTCCTCATTTTCGGTAACAAGTTTCTGATAGCGTTCCTCATCCTCTTTCGATATGGCTGAATCAGGATTATACTTTGATTCAGCTTTGTCCTTCGGATGACGTATGACCTCAATTACCTAAGGGTATTCATTAATATTATATTTAAGTGTATAGCTTAGTTTATATGAAGCGCTAACCTTTGGCACAAATATCAGCAGCATGCTTAGGAAACAACAGAATATCACAGCTAGAGCAACGAAGGTAAAGGACGCGTCCTGTTGCGATGCAATGACCATGCCCACCGGAGCTGTTATCAGGCAGAGAACCACTACATTATAGATGCTCATGCCCACATAACGTGAATCGTTGATTTGTTTCACTTTGATGGAGCGCGTCTCGTAGGCCAGGAACAGGCCGAACACCAGGATTAGACCCTTGAAGCCATAAACAAGACCTGAAAATAATATCAAATTTATATTCAAAAGAATAATGGGTATTTGCATTTTGGAATACCCACCCAACCACATGGAGTTGCGTTGACTTTCACAATGCTCAAGCTCTGGACGTATTTTAATATCATCAGTAGTAGATACTGGATCTTCGAGTGGGAATGTTTCGAGATAACGCTGCAGCGGATCAAAGATCTGCCATGAGAGTAATATCACTAAATCTATTGATAAGAGGCCCGAAACCATGGTGTATAGCTTCCAAGGTTCCACCTTTTTCTGTAATATTGATATATTTTTAATTTTAATGATACTAGATAGAGAAACGACCTACCTTTGGGTCAGTTTTTGCTTTAGTTGTAAATCGATGCACACGCCAGACCTTGCTGAACATAGCACCATATGCTAATGTAAAACCGGTGGATAGTAACCAAGCCCGAGCTTGACATATCTATTAAAATATATATATATTATTTCGATCCTAGGGTAAAGAAGTAGATATTTATGTACCTTTGGATATTCCTCCGGGCTGACAAAGCGTCCGTCAATACCCAGTAAGATGACAGATATTAGACAAATGATGACACCAAATAACATGATCGTATTGCAAACGGGATGCGAGGACTGTATTACTCTGGAAATTCAAACATAATAGTTTATAAAATGAAAAATCAATCCTCTAAATGGATTTGAATAATGAATAATATATCAATTTACCTTCTATGCTTATTCCATATATTAAAGATGATCAAGGCAAAGGCCACAAAGATGCCACAACTGGAAATTGTACACATGCATACAAACAATGGCAAGGACACGGTGCGCAGGACATGCGTGACAATTGTTCGATCTTGAGGAACCTTTAAATAAAATTCAAACACAGTTAATTGTTACAATTTTTCCATATGGCTTTAATATATAATTGAAAATTTACAAAAATATTTCATTTCATAATGAATCATGACTTTTAAGAACTCTCTGAACTCTTTCGCGATTCTTTTTGTTGGCTAAAATGACATAAAAAGAAACTTGTCCCAATCCCTGGCCATCGTGATTGATGTTATGGGCAAATATCTTGCATTTGATATGGACGCGTTCATTCGGATTGAGGTTTTTAATCTTTAGAGCCACTATGCGGTTCACATCCTTGGGGCCGAAGAATGCGGTTTTATTTCCCCCAATGTGCTCTTTTTTTGGGACAATATCCGTGTATTCCATTTGAAAGGCCGGTTCTGGATAAAATTCAATCTTTATGGACTTTTGGTGGCCTGTGCGGCAAATAATCCAAGTGCGATTGTCGCGATCTGCATCGGATGGAATGCTATTCAAGAGGCTTCTCAAAGCCATGAGGTCCATCATATCCATCTTGCCCCTGACCACATTATCGGCGTGGGTAAACGGTTCGGTCTTAAATCCAATTATCCGGTTTATTTTGACAAACACGCAGGGTTCGCCACTTTCATAGCCAAATTTCTCGCTGGCAATGCAGGGTCCAAAGCGATTGTTTTGGCCATTATCGCCGTATTTCTCCATCAGTGCGATTACCTTGGCATATTTCTCCATGATCTCCGTCGAGTTCCGGGGATCAAAGGCGATGGAGTTCGGGTTTGTTCTCGTACCAATTGGAGCAAAACTCAAAGAGGGCTGCGCCATCTTAATGATTGGTTCCAGTAGGCTAGTGTCGGATGTAACGTGATCGAACCAGGCCATGGCGAAGAGCAGCACAAATATCAAATAGCCAATTGTGAATAAAATTGTGTACAACCAGCGACTGGGTTGTCGGAACATTTTCCTTCCCTTTTCGTCTTCCTTGTTGTAGTGTCGGTGCCAGGTTTTCTTCGGAAAGTGGTACTCACAGCCCTCGTAATACAGTCGACTGCGCGACTTTAAATCTGTTTGATTGGGGTTGTCCATCTCGGGGATTTTCACAATCAACTCATCGACGTAACCCACATCCGACCAGATGGGCTCTGAAAACTCCACGTGTCTTCCGTCGTCAATGGGCTTGTGGTTCTTCTCCGTATTGGATCCGACGTCCCTTAGCTTGCCGTGATTGTGGTGCCGAGTGTGAGATATGTGAGGTTGACACATCTGGGGCGGAACATTGGTGTTGACTCCTACATCACGTGTATGCTCATGGGAGTGCCCTATGGCCAGGGTGAGCCTCTTGTGCTTCAAAGATTCCCTTTTTAGTTCTTCAAAGACTGATTCGTTCCTCTCATTTGTGGTCTCGTCTATTTTTCCAGGCTTTCGGCTTAGCTTCGTATTGACTCCAATGGATCTATGAGTTTTATTCTGTTTTCCTATATAAAGCTTTTCCTTGCGACTCAGTGGCTGCGGTTCCCCGGATATCTCGTATAAGTCATCCTCGATGGGAAATCTCCACTTATTGAGGCCCGTGGGTTTTGAAATATTTTTGTGTCGATTATAATTGGCTAGGGACGGATGATTTGGATGGGATTTATTTTTAAGTTCAGATTTTCTATCAGAATCCTTCTTAATTCTCTTTTTCTTCATTTTATCAGTCTCATCATCGTCATCCTCGTCGGTTGAGGAAGGATATGCCACTTCCTCGATATGATGCTTGCTAGTTCCAGTGACCTTGGGACCTCTGATCTCGTCTATGGGCTTGTCCAATCTACGGCTGCTCATGAAGTTGTGGCTGGACTCCTGATCCTGTTTGATTTCCTTTAACTTTCCGATATCAATTATTTCAGCCAGAATTATGGACGGATCTTCACTTGGCCTGGCTCCCAAGGAGCTTAGGTTGGATGACTCGTATAGGTAATCGTCCTCCCCCATTCCCTCCTCTTCCTTGTAGTCCGGCCCGGTTTCAGCGGTGGAAATGGACCATTCTTCATCCTCGTCATCAGTAGCTGAATCTCGAGTATGGACACCCAAAATTTGTGTGGATCTGGTTTTGTATTGGGGCTTGGTCTTTTCGTAATTTAAAAATGCTTCAAGGTAATCATCGTCATCCTCGGTGCTCGAAGAAGAGGAGTCATCAGTTCCCCTCTTCTTTTCCTTTCCTCTATCGATGCTATCTTGGCTATGAACTGAAATTTTTGATACTATATTTGAAATATTGACGGATTTTTCGCTATGATGGCGACTTTGTCTGGTTTCTGGTCCTTCGCTTGTGGTTGAATCTGTTTCCCTGCTTGTGCCTGCATCATCAGATACTCTTGACGTTTGTCGGCTTTTTAAAATGCTAGATGGCCTTGTGACGTCATCCACTTGCTGGGTTCTTTTTATTATTGATGGACGGTCAAGAATTGATTTTCTGGACGAATGTCTTTCGAATCTTAGATCTGAACCGCTTGGGCCTTCCAATAATTCTTGGCTGACGGCTTTTGATTCTCGCTTCTTGGTAACTACAAATGAATTAACCGGATTTCTGGAATCACTTGCATTCACATTCTCGTCAGCGATCGTTCTCCTTGGACGCTCGGTGGACCCTCTGGATTGTCTTTCGCGTTGTTTTTCTTGAATTGAGCCGCTTAATGATTTTTGCCTTTTTGGTTTTGGGCTTACTCTAGGAGGCTCTTTGCTTTTTGATAGGGTGTCCTCGCTTTGTGTAAGGTTCAATGTTCGACGTTTGTTGTCTTCAGGATCTTTATCTTGATCCTCCTCATCCTTTTCCTCATAGTCGGAAATTTCGGATTTTCGATCTTTTTGATTTTTTTCGTCTGACATTTTCTTAGAGTAATTTTTGAGGACGTGGAATCGATTCAACTAGTATTTCTAGGGTAACTAAATAGGACATATAACAACTCACCTTGCCACCAATCCATTGCTCCGTATTCAACCAGGTTAGGTTGTCCAATTGGGTATCGTAGTAGCCTAACTTTTCGTACTTCCCATTCACCATCTGTTCGATCTGGGTAAGGGCAATACGATCACCCTGCGAACTGAATGCTACCACACCCTAAAAGGAGAAGATAGAATTCCATAAAATGTAATCTTAGAAACATTCTAACTCACCGAGACACCCAAGAACTGGGTGGAGTTCATGGCCGCGTAGATTTCATCGGCTATTTCTTTATCCGTATATGTAAAGTCCCTAAGCGATTTCCTGCCAGTGGCCAGTCTATCCATGGTCTTGTTAAAGGCCAGGGCCACACTCCAAACGGCATCGTAGGCCAGAGGCGCCTCCTGGTAGCCCTCAGGATAGCGATCGTGGTCGATGTCATAGCCCTCGTCAATTAATGCTTGATTCAGTCGATGCCTTTTTAAATACAAATATGTTTACCCCATTTTTGTTATATTTTCCATTGATTTTTCTCACCGAAATTCCTCGGCAGTCATTCCGGATATTGTTGTCTGATTGTTCTGATTCCACATGAGGGCTTCTGTGGTAAGATGTCCTTCGGCGGCAATACGCATTTGCTCTACAGTACACGTGATGCCCTCGGCCTTGAGGTTGACCTCATACCAATTGTCTTCATACCAGCCTATATAAGAGATATTAATATTGAAGGATAATTAAGTTGACTTCAGTTTTGTTACCTATAAAAAACCAGACATGTGCCCGGCCGTATAACTGCTGTTTGTACATTTCGCACAGGACTCGCCTGGCAGCCACCACGTAGAAGAGTCCGACAATGATGCGTGCATCCTGGCGTCGCAAATTGCGCACGGCGTCTGTTGGATCGGATAGAAATGATTGTCTAGTTACGATTTCAACGCCAGCCTCCATGCATCGATTCTCGAGATCCTCAACGGTCTGAAATGGCATTTCCATTAGTGTGCACAAACGGAATAGGAAATTGGATTTTGGATTTTGTGCCACATACCGAAATGAAGACTTCCTCCGCCTGCTGCAGGATGGCCACCCGGGACCAGCCGAACTTCTTCATCAGCTTGATGCGCGTCGGATTGTGCACCGTGGCCGAGGGATGGGTCCGGAACAGTGTGGGGAACCTTTTGCGATCCGACAGGGCGGGACTCGAGGCTCCATAGCAGAGCTGCAGTTGGGTATTTGAATAAAGCTAAGGTCGCACTCTCTCTCGCTGGGCATTATGCAAGTGCCACTTACCACAATGAGATTCCACATTTTGGCAGCCTCTGCCACAGTGGTGCAGACCGTGCTGCATCCCGCCAGCAACATCAGCTTTTGCGGCTTATTATAGAGCAGATTGTACATCACGCTGGCGCCCAAACCAGGCTCACACTACCGGAAAAATTTGGGAGAAGGGAAAGTGAATTAGCGGAATACACCATCTAAGGCGAAAGGTTGCCAAAAAAATTATTTTTTGCGTCAATCTTCGATAAATATTCATACATAAATAAGTTTCGCTTGACTGCTGTCGGGAATTATTGATTGTGCCGCCGATGCTTAGCAGTTACCATGACGAGTTATTAATATTCGATTCCATATAATTTATATCTTGGTCTTCATTGGAAAACAATTACAAGCATGACTTATTTGCCAAGTCAGATGTTAAGCGAAAAAGGACTTCGTAACATTTTTGTTGCATACTTTTGTGGGAATTTATAAAATCCCTGCAAGGATTACAATTTTTTACGGTTAACAAAAGTCAGTTTGTATAGTCGAGCCCCTCGCTAATTTATACCTCCACCTGGATTATATTTTCGCATGTTTCATTTTATTAATTCCCAAGCCATGGTATTTATCAATTAAACAGGATCCATTCATGACAATGAATAATTCAAGAATGCCTGTCGCTTCCTCTTCTTAGTTTTGTGTTCATTTGGTTCGCACGTGGGGGATTGAGGATGGGGTTGGCTATGGGATTGGGGATGGGGTTGGGGATCCAGAACTGTGATACACATATCCACGTTTGACCGTATAAATGATTCATTCATTCAGTTATTCATTCTCCCATTCATTCATTTACATGGCAAACTCGTTTTCGCTGTTTGTCGTTTCCGTTTATTTCCCTCACTCCTGCCGGCGACAGTTTTCATATTTCTTACTTGGTTTGCGTGTAAACAACCTTTCTAATTGTTTTTTTTCCTTGTTGTCCTTCTCATGTCCAGTGCCTGTTTATGCATAAGTATTATCCTGTTCTTACTCCCCCATCAATTTATGTTTTGTTGTATGTGCTGGGGCTTCGAGGCATGTCCTAGTGACTCCTTTTGAAAATACTCTAGCTCATGGTGTCCCTAGGTATCTAACGATTTTAGGTGGACTTTGTTTAAATACAGCAATCTATTTTATATTTACGATCCGTATCTATCATTTTAATGGTTTACGCTTTGTGGTAAACGGTCCAGCTCTGAATTCCGAAAACGTTCATAAAAACCAAATCACGATGCGGACATTTGGCTTTCCCAAAACTGAGCGACAGGTAATTCATAAACGTGAAACGTACCGCATCGCACACCGGACATTCTGCGGGCACGTTCACGGATGTGTCAACCATGTGCGTTTAGATCGCAATCTGAAATAGGCTGGACATTTTGAACTTTTGACCAAAGGAAATGCATTCTATTCAAAGCGAAAGGTCATTTCCAGATTTGTTTTCTTCGTATAAATTAAATGAAATCCCAGTGAGCTAGGCCCGAAAATCTAAAAAACATCTACGATTGGATTTTTTGCGGTCCTTTACCTTCTGATCTATTCATAAAATCTATTATTTATTTATGTATGTTTAAAGTTGGATGGAAAGAGCATTGCCTTGTGTGGCTTTATAAAGCCAGCCACATTTTTATGATTATTCTGTATTTTGTTGTTGAGTCTCAGTGCTTCTGTGCAGGCTTCTCTGGGACATTTTCACACATCAAAGTAGGTCAAGCAAAAGGCAGCGACTCTGGCAGGAGCAAAGGCAAAGGCAATGGCAAACGCAAAGGCAAACATTGCGTGCGACCTTTGCCGCTTGTCGCTTGCCATGTGATGTGGCATGGGAGATGGCAACTAATTATGCAGCATTTAACGGAAGCTGTTTGCCTAAGCCACAAACGTAACGCGCCCAGGCCGGGCCGGGCTTGGCTTGACTCAGCTCAGCGAAGCGAACTGAACTGGACTAACCAGAACAGAATACACTGGGACCACAAAACATAGGACATAGGAACACGGAGCGGAGAACAGAGAACTGAGATGAACAGAGCAGAACTGAATTTACCGCAGGTCCTGCTAATGTTACTGCTCCCGCTCCTGCTCTTGATCCTGCTCCAGCTACTGCTAATGCTCCTGCTTTGGCTCCTGTAATTTTCAGGCTCTGTCCTTATCTGTCTATCCGTATCTAGTTGGCGTGTGGACTAAGGATAGTAAGGATAAGGGATATACTACATACAAACATTTAATAGTGTCTGTCCCTCCTGGCAGCCTTGAATAAAAATAACTGAAATGATGAGCTACGACAGGGCCGGGGCAAAGTGACCTCATTCAAAACTCAAAACAAGTAGTTAAGCTTTCGCTCACTTAAAACTAATGAGGTTCGCGCTTATAAATAGGCAGGGCCACCAACCAGCCACCGAAGCCGAAACGGAAACGGAAACCAAAGTAGTCGAAACCGCAACAACTGTACCGCAGACCCTTAAAATGAAAAACACAAAAAATCTGCAAAAATGTGAAACTATGTAAAAATAGTATTTTATGTTCGCGCCCAAAGGCATTGATATACCCAGTTAGTTGATGTTTGTGTTTAGAAAACTGCGACTGCGGCGCTTACTGGTCATTTAAAATGATATATGGCCCTTTAGATGGCGGCCATTTATGTCTCATAGTGGTTGCTCTATTAGCTAACAAAAGTTTTTCGAGGGTTTCACTGAAATAAAATATTCAAATTAAATGGAATGTTTTGTTCCTCAAACTATTCTCATTCTATTAACTACCTCTTTACTTTATGTATATGATGTTTTTATTATCTTTTCATCGATTGGTTAGATCCAGACTCTTAAGATTTCGAAGTTTTAAGGTCTTAAAATAAATTTATTGATAATAGATTATGAAACTACCAAAAATTGAGGACGTGACACTGATTGAATAAACTCGGTCAGATGTATTTCTTGTTAACTACCTTTTATCAATTACAAATCACGCTCTTAATGCCCCTATTAACCCAACTCTGGCGATGTAATTGCCATTGGCAGTGGCGAACGTGCTCTTGGCCAAGCCTCAAATACAATTTATGTGATGCCATTAATCGGGGGGGACATTTCCAAATATGGTTGGACATGGCGAATTTTTGCGCAGAATTCAATTTCTGGAATACAACGCGCAAATACCCTTTAATGCGGCGCAATGGCAAAAGAACCATAATAAAACTGTTTGTTCTCTGTTAACGACCCCATCCTGTTGGCCCTCAGTCCACTTGCCCCCCGACCCGATCCCCTAGAGAAATATGCTAATGAATGCCAGTGCTCAGCCAGCCTGAAACCAGTTGGTTGAAGCAGCACTCCAGTCATCAGTGAACAGAAACAAAAACGAAACAAAATAAGTGGCACCCAAGGGTATGTGTCGGAACTGGGGACTCCGGACTCGGGACACGGGACTCGGGACACTAGGACAGAAAATGTCGCATATACCATAGTGGTTCTTATATATGTGTGTAGTAAGTAGGGCTTATCGCGTCCAACTCACATTCAACTATCTCACTTCAGAGGAGTACTCACCTCGCTGTCGTTGCTGTGCAGGATGAGCTTGAAGCCCGGCAGCAGGTTCGGCTGCTTGTTGACATCATCCAACGCCAGTCTTGCGGCCGGCATGCACGCCTGCCCGCCCTGCCATCCTCCCTTGCCGGCTATCGGAAAGATGCCACCGATGTGCAGCTCATCGGGCCTACCGGCCACGCCACCCTCCAGGTGCGGCGAGGCGATCAAACAAAGCAAAAATATCCAAAACGTAACAGCACCATCACTTGTCATATCCTGCAAAGGGAATAGAAAACGAATAGAAAGAAACGCTTGAAATGTGATTACTAAATTGGCGAGCGCGCAAAATATAAATCGGGGAATCGAAGGACCGTGGAGGAATCGGGGAATACAAATACAAATACAAATACATATACAAATAGAAATAGAAATATAAGAAGGACCCCCCAAGTTCGTTCCCACCAAAAAACAAGCCCCACAGCGATGGCAACAAAACGAGACAAAACACGGTTATGGGGCAGGATGAAACCAAACCAAACCAAGGCAAACCAAAGCGAGCGTCAAGCTTCGTTTTATGTGCCAAAGCAATTTTTATGACTACATGGGCAAACGTAAGCAATTTATACACTTTGGTGTGTTCCTGAAATCGGGGTATGCTCTGGGTGCTGAAGGACTTGGCCACAACACAAATATCATATATATTGTGGAGTAAATATTTCAAAAACACTTTGTTGTTTGAGTTTATATATTATTTTTTTGAAATTAAAGTAAACTAAAAACTAAATTAGAACGTAAGTCCTGAAATCCCGATACTATTTTAAAGCATTCCCTTCCACTTTAATCGAAAAGCAATGACTATCACATTTTATATTTGCTGACAAACAATATTTTGGTTACAAAAGCGAACATCACGATCTTGTGTTAACATTTTGCAGAAATTTATTCGCTATAATCCACTTTATACAGAGGAGGAGAAAACTATTGTTGTATTTCCATACGCAGAAAGATTTCATTCTTCTCTTCAACTGGATTTTAAACGTCTTTTTGTTGCATACTTCTGGGATATGTTTTTGGCTGTCGCTTAATGCAGGATTAGGGCCGGGATTTTCGTTCATTTGTTCATACAATATATGCGTATATCTCTTTAAAGGTTTAAGAGCTTTTGTTCCAGCTTGTTTTGTGTTTTGGGTGTTGTGTTTCTCCTAATGTATGCAAATGCTTTTTAAAAAAAATTTGGAATAAAATAAGCCCGAGGCCCACGAAATCCATTCTTCAAAATTTACAAATTACGCAACTGTATTCATCTTAAATGAGTTTTTTATTAGTTTTTCTTTCTTGAATAAGCTGAGAATTACAAAACGACATAATATAAACGCGGCTTTACGGTCATTTTATAACCACAAGATGTTGTATCGTATATACCCATTTCATGAAATATTAATGATAAAATAAATGAAATGTCCTGTCCTCACATTTCCTTTTATCGATTGTAAATTGTGGTTGGATGGAAAAGTCAATTTAGAATGGCTTAGGTCAGTTTGGCCCTAAAAGGTAGTAAAGCCATAAAACCCAAACACCCAACGCTTTTTTCCAAATAAATCAATAACCTAATACAATAACCGAATAATATCCCACAACATTTAAATTCATTCAATTCATTTAAGGAATACCATTTTAATTAAGCCAATCTCATTCGGATTCGGAGTGGAGCCCGCGTGGCTTCCACACTAATCCCAGATAATAGTTATCGCAAGCCACATGAGGCCAAATCAAATCTATAACAAATTCAATTGTGTGCTGACCGAATTGAACTTGGATTTAATAGTAATTGTCTCTTTGTTCCACCGCACAGACTTTGTCCTTTTTTTGCCACCCTGTCTGGGTGGTTTTATTTAAGTTTT
This sequence comes from Drosophila vallismaia, assembly GCA_035047325.1. Classification (NCBI taxonomy): domain Eukaryota; kingdom Metazoa; phylum Arthropoda; class Insecta; order Diptera; family Drosophilidae; genus Drosophila; species Drosophila vallismaia. The sequence goes on along the minus strand of JAWNPU010000090.1, from coordinate 17,004,947 downwards.
GATTTCCAAGCTTTTAAGCTTTGTTTCAATTGAGATTTGTCGAAACAAATAAATAAATAAGCAGTTTCTATTTATTCTGTTGTTGTTCTCTTATTCCGATTGTCCTCACTTTTTTATTCTAGGTTTCGGTTTCCACCCATTTTTTAGCCCCCTTTTTGAAGGCAAGGCAAGGGCATTTTGCGCTTCGGCGCCTGAATTTTATGGCTTTTACTTGCTTACACCCCCACATCCTTGGTCCGCAGCCCCTCTGGCAAGGTTCTAAACTCCAGCCAGCAATTTTTTCTATAAAAACGAAAAACTTTTACGTAGGGGAAGCCTCCTTATCTTGTATGTCCCTCCAACTGAGAGGTAGATACACGTATACTTATAAACAGATATGTTTTTGGATGGAGGCAGAATATATAAATATAACATTAAAGATATTTAAAAATATTTCCATTGTTATACATTTCTCCAATCTGCACACACTGCGTATACGCAATTTGACTTTGTCTTTTGATATTGATAAACATTTCATCATTGAATAGAGCACAGCATAAATGATGACATTAAAATACTTTAATTAATTAGCATAAACACGTATGCACCTGTGTCTCTGTACGAGAGCTTTTAGGCTTCTAGTGGAAATAATTCCAAATGGGTTGCAAATTGTATTAAAATTCGTGTCAGCGGAATAATAATTTGTTGTACAAGGATAAATATTTGTCAAGTTTTTGTGGCAGGAGGCGACTTTCGATGTTTGATGAATGAAAAAATAATTTCTCTTTCACACTCGCTCACATACACAAGCCAGAAATTTTCCATTTGCATTTTATTCATCATTTTTTTCAAGTATTTTCGTACGAGTGTCGGTGGTTATTGAATGAAAATGCTTACGGCCGTAGTCATATACACACGGGTAGTCATTCAACCACCACAACCACTTCAAATTTGTTTGCCAGTTAATCTCACTGAGGCGTTAATCATGCTGTTGACTGTGGGCGAAATAGGGAGGCAGCGGGAAAGGATGACGAGCGGTGTACTAACCCAAGGTGTGGTTGGAGATTTTGCGAGTTGACACCTTTGACGTTGGGAGTCAGTGGGAGGGCTCTCGCCCCCGGTGCCGGTGCGAACGGGGGCTAACTTCCTAGTGACCTAGTTTACAAACACACACTTAAAAAACACACGCTCACAATATTAATTACGGCGAGAATTCTGCACAAATGCGACAAATGCTTCACTTCACTTGGCTGCCTCTTCACCTGCTGGGCCCTCCCACTCAACTCTTCTCTCCTCTCCACACATCTGAACATCCATTCACTTTACTCCACTCGGCACTCGGCACTCTAGCTTTCCCACCTCACCTTTACGGTTACACCCAAAACAAAATGTGTTGTTATTTACTTAATTTCAATTAAATTCCTTGAAACTCAGGAACAACAATTGCCATTTTAATTACCAAAATAGAATAGCTAATTTAGTATATTTGATTCATACAAGTTTTTCAAGACAAAGACGTTTACTTCGGGCACACATTGCGTATACGCAACGTTGGCTGTCGAGGGTTAACAAAGCTTTCTTTAATTAAATGTAATGAAGAATCAGAAAGAATATTTATATTCATTCATTCATATTGTATACCATTAAAAAAATACAATAAATTGAAATGAAACGTCGAATGACAACCCACGTTGCGTATACGTAATGTTTGTGAAAGGTATTCCCAAGGCCTCCATAATGTGGTTGCCAGGAATTAAAAGCAAGGACTATTCAATACAGTTTAAGTAATTACAGGTTATTTTTTTAAGTGCAAAGCTATTCCTGTCTCTGTCGGTTCCTCCTTACACTTCACTTACTTTGCGTATTGCCGTTTAAAAATGTGATGCGATTTTGGTGGTGGCTATTGTTGTTGTTGTCACTACTGCTGCTGCTGCTGCTGCTGCTTGTCCTTTTGTTGCTCCTGTTGTTATTGTTGGTTGTTGCTGCTATCGCAATTGGCGTAGTCTCTTCTCCTTGGTCTTCGTTTTTGTCTCTGTCTGCTCCTTTGCTCCTTTGGCCGGTGCTTCAATTGTTTCATAAGACGCAATCTCTTCTTCTTTAGCGAGGCGGGCTAAGGGGTGCGTCAAAGGGCGCGATTCGGAACGGGTCACAAGGAGGCCAATTCAGTGTTTGTTGTTCTTGCTGATACAGTTGGTGTTGCAGTTGTTGTCGTTGCTACTATAGCTATTGCCGCGGTGTTGTTCAAACATAATTTGATGACTGCGCATTACAATCGATAATCCCATGCACAAACGCAGCTCAGCGCATCGGCATTGACTTAAATCCATTTTAATGAAACGGATCCCGATAATTCCGTAATCCCCAAATGATGACAATTCCGCTTCGGGCGATGCCACTAATTCTGCTGCAGCAGCTCTTTGCGTTGCGAGTCCCTTTCTTCCTTTTATCTATGTGGTTGTTGCACTTTCACAAAAAAACAAAAAGAAAAGAGTGGAAACTGAGTTCAACCGATACACGGGAGGGGCGTGAGCTTTTCGGCCAAGCTTAAATTATTATCAAATTGTGCTGAGCCTCTTAGTGGTGTTGGCCAAAAGTGTAACTTGTAATTTCCCTTTAACTCGAATTTATTATAAATTTTCCTATATATTTTCAGATATTTCTTTCACGAATCTCACGTTGGCTTTGCTCTCTTTCATTAACTGAACTGAATTATTAATGTATTGGGTAAATTTCTCTAAGGATAAACCTTAACACTCACTTCACATTATCAATTCCGACACATTAATTCCATTAGACACTTATTTCTGTAGTTATTCGCTTTTTTTTATACGATTCGTGAGTATTATTTTATGCACAGAGTGGAGTTTTTTGTGTCTATTTTTTGTAGAGACTTTTTCGCATTGTATTCGGGGGATGAGACGCGAAAGGCTCCTTCTGTGTTCGTTGTGTTCCACATGTATCCGACGACTGGAACTCCATGACTGACATTTACATTTTCGCCTCGCCAGGACGAAAGCTTCCACGAGACGAGGAAAGCTTACGGCCGAAAGCTTCGGCTTCCGCTTTTCCAGTTACCAAGACGGTTTTTGAAGTTTCGCTTTTAGTTTGGTGGCTAAGTTGAAAGTCGCGAAACTCTCCGGGCAATTACCGTTATTAGGGTGGGAGGTGGCATGATTGGAGCATGGGGCAAATACAGGAAACGAGAGAGAGTGGCTAAAGGCAAGAGGCAAGAGGGAGCGAGGGTGAGACGGGGTTGGTTTAAGGACACCGGTTTTATAGAGTTGTCAAATGGCCTCAGGAATGGCCAGTCAAAACATCAAAATTCACTCGCAATTGGCCAAGGGCAGCACAACAACAATAATAACAGGAACAGGACGAACAACAACAACGGTAGAAGCACTAGTATAAACGGGCTTCCACCGGAGAGCTGCGGGCTTTGTTTTGAAAGCGAAAGGGAAGCCATTATGGGTTGCATGCCACATTCAAAGCCAAAGTTAAGTTTCATTTTTGGGGTCGCCAATCGTCTCAAACATGCAAACACGCACGGGCTGGGACCAGGCCATCAAGGCAAGGTGAGGTCCTTGTCATTTAACTCACTTGTCGAGTTGACCTTTTGTTGGCTCGGCTCGACTTGTCGTGCGCCAGCAACACCAACACCAACAAAAACAAAAAAATAACTACAACACCTAATGCCCAAATGCCACGCCTTGAGCTTGAGCCATAGCAACTTGTACTTTGTTACCTATGTTTATAGCCCGTAACCCCCCCGTAGAGCCCCTCCTGGCCAACCCAAAAACAATCCGAAGGTCCTCGATACACAACCCCTACGGCGGCATGTGCATGTTTGATGAGCTTATCAAGGCTCCGGGATTATTGAATATTTTCAAATCGATAGCGGTCTTGATTTCCGGCATTAACAATTAGTTTGCAACTTAATTGGCGTTGAATAAATAATTGATAATTTTACAATTGGTTTGACATCCTTAAATGGCAGCTCAAGTCAATTTAAAGAATTCCATGGTCAGAAATAGATAATTTCCCTAGCCCAATTGTCTAAGCCAAGGCTGCTGACACCGAACGGAAATAGCCAAATTCATCAACATGGGAAATCAATTGTTCAAATATTTATAGACTAAGGGACTAAATTGAAATGCACTTTTCCTCAAGTTTGTCACAAAATAATTGGAAACCGAATTCATTTATTTATGAAGTCAGATGCAATCTGCAAAGCTAGTGTTTGTTGAGGTGAAATCGCAAATTGGCAAATACTATATTAAGAACTTAATGAACTTTCATATTGATTTGTTTTCCTGTGAAGTGTTTTCATGTTCAGGTAAATAGAAAGAGTTCGACATTAAATTAGAATCTGTTTTTTTTTATAGCTGCAAAACATACATTGCATTTATGGTGTACAAAGAAATTATGAAAAATTGATGGAAGGGATAATGTGGCCCACAGCAATGGCTATATCTTTGCCAATATTTATCCGATTCCCAAGCGGAATATCTTTAATGATTTGTGGAACGATTCTCTATCGATTTGCGTCAAAATCTGAAAACAAATTGTTTTTTGAATTTTTTGTCAAATTTTCTGATGGAATCCCCTTAAAAAATTATGAAGAATCGATGGAAGGGACAATGTGGCCCACAGCAATGGCTATATCTTTGCCAATATCTATCCGATTCCCAAGCGGAATACCTTTAATGATTTGTGGATCGATTCTCTATCGATTTGCATCAAAATCTGAAACCAAATTGTTTTTTGAATTTTTGGTCAAATTTTCTGATGGATCCCCTTAAAAAATTATGAATAATCGATGGAAGGGACAATGTGGCCCACAGCAATGGCTATATCTTTGCCAAGACTAATCCAATTCCCAAGCGGAATACCTTTAACGATTTGTGGATCGATTCCTTATCGATTTGCATCAAAATCTGAGAACAAATTGTTTTTTGAATTTTTTGTCAAATTTTCTGATGGATCCCCTTAAAAAATTATGAAGAATCGATGGAAGGGACAATGTGGCCCACAGCAATGGCTGTATCTTTGCCAATATTTATCCGATTCCCAAGCGGAATACCTTTAATGATTTGTGGAACGATTCTCTATCGATTTGCGTCAAAATCTGAAAACAAATTGTTTTTTTAATTTTTTGTCAAATTTTCTGATGGATCCCCTTAAAAAATTATGAAGAATCGATGGAAGGGACAATGTGGCCCACAGCAATGGCTATATCTTTGCCAATATCTATCCGATTCCCAAGCGGAATACCTTTAATGATTTGTGGATCGATTCTCTATCGATTTGAATCAAAATCTGAAACCAAATTGTTTTTTGAATTTTTTGTCAAATTTTCTGATGGATCCCCTTAAAAAATTATGAATAATCGATGGAAGGGACAATGTGGCCCACAGCAATGGCTATATCTTTGCCAAGACTCATCCAATTCCCAAGCGGAATACCTTTAACGATTTGTGGATCGATTCTCTATCGATTTGCGTCAAAATCTGAAAACAAATTGTTTTTTGAATTTTTTGTCAAATTTTCTGATGGATCCCCTTAAAAAATTATGAAGAATCGATGGAAGGGACAATGTGGCCCACAGCAATGGCTATATCTTTGCCAATATCTATCCGATTCCCAAGCGGAATACCTTTAATGATTTGTGGATCGATTCTCTATCGATTTGAATCAAAATCTGAAACCAAATTGTTTTTTGAATTTTTTGTCAAATTTTCTGATGGATCCCCTTAAAAAATTATGAATAATCGATGGAAGGGACAATGTGGCCCACAGCAATGGCTATATCTTTGCCAAGACTCATCCAATTCCCAAGCGGAATACCTTTAACGATTTGTGGATCGATTCTCTATCGATTTGCATCAAAATCTGAAACAAAATTGTTTTTTGAATTTTTTGTCAAATTTTCTGATGGAAAAAATTATTAAAAATCGATGGAAGGGACAATGTGGCCCATAACGATGGCTATATCTTTGCTAATATCTATCCGATTCCCAAGCGCAGTACCTTTAACGATTTGTGAATCGATTCTCTATCGATTTGCATCAAAATCTGAAAGCAAATTGTTTTTTGAATTATTTGTCAATTTTCTTAAAAAATTATGAAGAAGGAAGGGACAATGTGGCCTAAAGCGATAGCTATATCTTTGCTAATATCTATCCGATTTCCAAGCGGAATACCTTTAATGATTTGTGGATCGATTCTCTATCGATTTGCGTCAAAATCTGAAACCAAATTGTTTTTTGAAACATATGTCAAATTTTCTGATGGATCTCGTTAAAAAATTATTAAGAATCGATAGAAGGGACAATGTGGCCTACAGCGATGGCTATAATTAGATAGTATTTCTAAACTTGGTTGGTCTTAACTTTTCGTAAATTCGTGAACAGTTTGCAGGAGTTTGAAAATCAAAGAGGTGCTCGGTAAACAAATTCAAGGGAAAATAAGTTTTAGACATCCTGACAATCAGTTTTGAGTCTGAATGTCAAAACTGAAAATAATTACCGAGCTAACATTTGACCTCAACCTGGCAAAGAGGCTGTTTTGCCAACGAGGAAAACCGCATCCAACTAAGCCAAGAGTAACTACTACGATAAATGTTAAAACACTCGAGCGTTGAAAGGCAGAGTTCAAGTTTCTCTTTGGCCAGAAAAGAACCACAAAAGATTACCAAGCGATGAGCTGCAGCTCATCATCTTCACAAGCTTTCAATGGGTGCCAACGTGCGCGGCTAAGTCCTTGGGCACACATACTCTCACATACAATACACACATACCTACACATACATAGATAGATGTACAATATATGGACAAATATGTGTGGAACGCTTTTTTCATCTTTTCTTTTCATTTCTTTTACCTTCTTTTCGGTTTTGTGTTAAATTGTTGCGTTAACCAAGCCAACCCGCTCCAGGGGCAATCCTTGTAAAAAGTTTAGCATAGCGGAACGCTCACACAGACATGGACACACGCTGAATCATTCGCAAAGAGTAGGAGGCGGCTGAGCAGGAGGAGGATGAGGATGCGACTGAGGCTCAGGCTAGGGGGAGGAACCAGGGTACCGTCCCGCCGCATGCCTGGCATGCGTTTTTCACATTGTTCCATGCGGTTGAATAAACACAATCCGCCCCACCACACACACACCAGCCCACACACCGGCACACCCCAACATATACATGCATTTTATGATCTACAGAGAATGTGAAAATGAGCGAGGAGGAAGCAGGATGCTGGAGGGAGCGAGAGAGCCTGACACTTATTCGCTCGCTTGCCTCGACAGGCTTACAAAACAAACATTGCGGCATGTATTTTGTTTGTACACACTGCGTATACGTACTGTAAGGCCGCACATTTCCTACCTGCGTTTTGTCAGTGCCCAGGACGACAGGACGACCAACACCATCGCCCCGGCACACAGACGAACACATTGCAGTCACGTATGCACATTACTCAGATCTGTGGCATTGTCGGAGAGTCCTTAACCCTTGAGGGGCCAGGATCTTCATGCAATAATACATGAATCTATTTACTTCTTTGGCTTTTTAATATTTTTACCAAGTTTAAAACTTTTTTCTATTTAAAATATCCCTTTTATATTTAATTGTGGTTTATTTAAGAATCTGTATGGATTAAGGACACTAGCAAGAATCGTCCTCATAAGCAAGTTAAAAATGAAAATGTTAATCTGTCATTGATTTTAAACACCTGTACTACGTGTGGGTTAAAAGTGAACTAATTTACATAGACCTTATGGTACAATGCGCAGGCGGCCGCATGGAGAAGGTAACAAAAAGATTCATTAGGGCCAATCAGTGCAAAGCGAGTCGTGGCGAAGGACATGCGGAAAGGACCTGGCCAAAAGCGTAGGGTTAGTTGTGTGAAGAGAGTGCGGTAAAGGATGATGACGAGGAGGAGCAGGTGGAGGATGGCAGAGAGACGAAGGTGGAGGATGGCAGAGGGAAACTTAACTGGGCAAGGGCGGGAGGCAGTGCCGTAGGACCAGGGGACAGGAAGAGTCGTCGTGTGTAAACAGCTAGGGTAGCCCTGGCTCCGTTGTTTGCCTTATAAATACGCACGCTCTACTTTAAACAAAGCAAACCGAACCAACCAACCGACCGACCGACCGACCAACCATCCAGCCAGGACCTTCCCATCCACCCACTCACACATACATTCATACACTCGCTTGCCCACGTGCCTGCCTGCCGCTTGTAGTAAACAATCTGTGTGTGAGTGCGTCAGTATGTGCAAAACAAATTTAAACTTTACACCCAAAGTTGATTTTTATGAGCAAAACTTTAAATAATGAAATTATCTGACAAGAACTTGGAGAAACCGGGAAAAGGATCTCAAGAAAAGATGGACAAAGAACCCAAAGGGGGTGTACTGGTTGGAAGAGAGAGGAAGGTATGGAAGGGAGCTGGATGGGGGATTGGGGCAGTGGGGCAATAAGCTGGCGATAATGAAAGGGAGAGCCAACTGATTGCCCCAATATAAAGTTTTCAGTCGCTTCAAAACCAATCAGTGGCGTAATTTATGCCCTTATTTTCCCCCCTCCATGAAACACCTGAAAGTTACCACCATACCCCATACCTTTGTGACGTTATCAAATATTTATTTACACTTGAGCTACGATAATTCATTGATGCATCGGGCGCCTGGCACGACACGCTCACTCGCTCGCTCGCATTGGGGCCAGGACAGGCCAACTGAACGGAACTGAACTGAACGTTTCGGAACACAGCAGAGCTGAGCGGAGCTGGTTAGGTCGCTCACAGGCAGGACCCGGCAACGTAAACGTCAGGACTAACCTTTGTCCAATGTCCTTCAAAGGCGCCGTCGCCGTGAAAGCAACAGCTGTGCGCTCTCAGTGCCCCGTCCACAAAAGCTTACTCCAAAATCGTCCTTCCAGTTTCGAACTTGTCTCAGCCATCCGAAAGCGTTCTTATCAAAGCTTTCGGAGGAACTAAACACGCGAATCAGGTTCCCAGAGGTTGGGTTAAGAAATATCTCTTAAAATTTATTTCCCATTAAAAAAATTTTTTATACGTTTAATGTATATTTTTAAATTCCTCTACAAAATTTGACAAATAACATTGAAGTGGGAAAAATAATTGAATGGTTATACTTAGAAATCCAAATCTTATTTATTATTTTTTTTGTCTGCCAAATAAAACAGTTTATAAGATTTTAAATATTTTATAATCCAATAAGGTTATGTGTCGCTTAAATGTGTAAACATTTTCAAAAGAAAGTCTTCCAAACAAGCAAACACATAAATTTAAATTGACAAACCACTTCGATATAGAATTTATGAGCTTAAAAATAGAATAATCTGTTCACGCTTTCGAGTAGGTTCTACAAAGATTTGGGCCACCGTTTACAGGAATTGAAACTATTTTAGGCAAAATTGGATGGTCCCCATTCAGTCGTCAAACTCAAAAACTGGTTTTCCATTTCCATCCCAAGAGTTTTTGCATTTCTTAAAGGCACAAACCAGATAAATAGCTGTAAGAGTTAACCACGATTAGATTATTATTTTCGAGACAAATAGATGCTACTCACTTGCTGCTTCCCACTCCGATTTGGACAGAGTTCCCAGCGGTCTTCCGCGTTGCGTTGCCTGGAAGTTTCGAATATGTGAGAACTGTTCGTCGCTTCCGTGACGTTGGGTTTGAACCGTTTCCAAGCCCAACATTCGCTGCAGCAGCTGCCGTCCCTGAGGTAGGGTCTCTTTATAGTACTCTGCAAAGGTGGAACGCCGGAGCAGTTGCAATCCATATTTTCTGCCTAGCTTGACGAGGGTGGGGAAATGCACAAGAAACTCGGGACAGTCGACGACTCCCTCCAGGTGAAACTGGTATTTCGCTCCAAAAAGTGGCAGTGGATCTGTCTCGCAGTCGAACTCGATGCTGTAGACATCGTTTCCAAAACGTTTAGCCTCTGGACCGGCTGCCTTTAACCTTCGAACAATCTCATAGGCGTCCGGAATTGTGGCTATAAAGAAACCACCCGGCTTCAGGCACTCGGCCGCATTCCGCATCATGCAGTCTGCCTGGGCCAGGGACTCAAAGCAGTAGTGAAAAGCAAACTGGCAGGATACAAGATTGAGTTGCAGAGAGGGATCCTTGTAGCGTTCACGCAAACGGACCAGCGTAGAGTCACAGGCGAAGAATTCAGCGGTGAACTTGTTGCTGAACTTCATGTTCTCGGCTCGACGTAAAATGTCCTGGTACCTTCGCTGACACTGCTCTACGGAAACCTCAGCTATGTCCGTGCATATGAGATGTGAGATGGAAGCCTTTTCCCATTTGAGCAGGTCGCCACCCTTCCCGCAGCACATGTCCAGTACACGGAGAGCGTCGCCAACGCGCTTCTGCTGTTTAATTTGCGCCATGTACTCGTTGATCAGCTGGCTCTTGATCCAGTTGTTAAAATTTCGCATGAAGAATATTTTGGACTTCTCCCGGTCCTTTCGACCGGCCTCCTTGAGCTCGTTGTAATGGGTGGCCACCACATGTGTGTTGGCTGCACCACTAGGGGCTCCATCGTCGGGTGTCTCGGTTTCCCCGCCACCACCTTTCCCACCCGGCTCCTCGTTGAACTCCTGTGTCAAGCTGTCAGCTGGGGGAGGTGGCTGTTCCTGCGGCTGTTCGGAGAATCCTTCAGCTTCCTCGCTTTCCTCGTCATCAGACAGTCTGAGTCTCTTGTGTGCTCGTGTAAATTGCTCATCAGCAACATTTTGTTCGTAATTTACGCTCATAGTTTCTCTAGATTACCTTTTGTTGTGATCGCTTATCGATGTTATCGCCACTAGGTAGCCACTAGGGATGAACGGGCTTATTAAAAAATAATAAAATAGTTTAAAGAAAATAGCTTCGAATTAAAACTACAGCTCTTTATTAAGGAGTGGATTTAATAAACTAAAAAATAAATAACCTCTCCTAAAAATAAATAAATCCTTATTTCTCACCTCTGCCATTTAACAGAGCTGTTAATTAACAGAAGTCATCAGCTGTTAGCTACTCATGCGGTCGCCTAAATGCGTTTATTTCGATTTTTGAATAATATTAATACATTCTTAAACCCCACTATTGCCCGAGAGCTGCCCATTCGCGGAATGGCGTGCAGTAGATTCGAGTATGTGAAATCTTTCGAGCAGGACGATAGCATCCTTCCCAATGTGTGGATTGTGATACGGATTGATGGCAAAAAGTTTCACAAGTTCTCGAAGACACACGACTTTGAGAAGCCCAATGACGAAAATGGTAAAAGAATTACCCAATTTTTAGGCAACCCACTTAAAACAGATTAATTTTCACAGCATTGAACGTTATGAATGCCGCTGCCACAACTGTGATGCAGGAGTTCCGAGACATTGTTCTTGCCTACGGCCAGAGTGATGAGTATTCCTTTGTCTTTCGCAAGGAGACTATGGCATTCAAGCGCCGAGCGGCCAAACTGCTCACCTATGTCACCAGCCTCTTCTCCTCGAGCTATGTAATGCAGTGGCCTAGGTGGAAGAGCGGTCCCTTAGCCTATGCTCCCTGCTTCGACGGTAGGGTCGTCTTGTACCCCTCAGAAGAAAATTTAAAGGACTATCTTAGCTGGCGGCAGGCCGACGTACATGTGAACAATCTCTACAATACTGCATTTTGGAAACTAGTCTTAGATAAGGGCCTTTCAAACCAGCAGGCTGAGGAGCGGCTGCGTGGAACCTTCTCTGCGGACAAAAACGAGTTGCTATTTCAGGAGTTCGGTATAAACTACAACAATCTTCCGGCCATGTACAGGAAAGGAACGATTCTCCTCAGAAAGCGGTTGGCGGAGCGAAAGGGAAGACAAGCCATTGTGCCTCTGCACGAGGATTTGATTTCCTCGCATTTCTGGAAGCACCATACTGAGATCCTTGGAAAATATGTGCCTGGAAACTACAGTTCGCCACAAGGACTACCTAAACTGGTTGAGAATCAATTGAACGACAGGAACTTGGAGCAGGAAGACGAGCAACCTCAAAATCAGACAAATATTAGCTGATAGTTCAACTTATGGCAATATATTTTAGGATTAAATTACATTAGTGCGGTAAGAGAAACCAATTATTATTTTCCATTAGTAGTCGTCGTCATCCTCGTCGTCGTCGTCTTCACTGGGCTTACTGGCTACGGAGCCATCTGGCTGCGGCGGGCGTTGGACCATTGCCGCCGCTTGCATACTCATCCATTGCTGTTGCTCCTCGCGAGCTTGTTCCTCTCTGGCCTTGGCGAAGAGCTCCTGCTGTTGGCGTAGCAATTCCTCTTCGGGAATACCCAAGTTTTCAAGCCTCGTGCTCTGTCGTCTGCGTTTGGCAGCCACCTCTTTGCAGTCGTGTAGCACGGCCTCTGCCTCTTGTTTATAGTCGTGAAATCCGAGCCGTTCCAGGGCCTCCAGAACGTGTTCTGCATTGATGGTCTTTTTGTTCCGCAGGTTGCACACTTCGTTCGCTTCTGAGCTGATCAAATGGATAAACTCTGAGCAGCAGTTCAAAATTAGCTCCCTACTCTCGTTGGCCACCCGCACTGTGGGCACTAATTCTTTTATTATCTTGTTGATGCTGGCTCGTGGCAGAGTCAATTCGTCGTCCTCGGCACTGGGCGGTAGCAGTTCCTCTTGCGGATTTGCCATGGCGTGGGTGTGCTGTGCGAACGTAAACAAAATTGATTCTATTTGTTGTTTTCCGAAACAACATGTGGAGTGCTGGGAAACTTCGGAATACAGCAAAAAAAATATCGAATAATAAAATCGATAAATGGGTTCCCATTGAAATTATTCAGTGTTGTACAATTTTGTAATCATTTATTGGATAAACAAAAGAACTTGGCTCTTGATTTTTATAGAATTTCTTTTAAAAATGGGAGACTACGACTCGGATGAGGAGAAATCGCAGGTGGAAAAGCTCCGCTACGCAAAGGTGCCACGTGGAATGTTCGTTAGCGGCTGGGATGACGATGCCGACGAGTTAATTGAGGAGGACAAGAATCCGCAATGTGAGTTTGGAAATTGAAATCGAAAATGATTCAATATTTTGTAATTTTAGCAAGCATTGAACGCATGATCCTGTGGGCGGTTAATGAGAACCGTGTTAGCGAGGTGCGAGAAATACTTCGCTTGGATGCGGACACAGTGAACGCCCGGGACAATGATGGCTACACACCGCTGCACCGGGCCGCTTACAATAACTTCATGGAAATGGCCAAGCTTTTGCTTCAGTATCATGCCGATCCCAACGCTCGCACCGAGTTGGGATGGACACCATTGCACTCGGCCTGCAAGTGGAACAATGCCGACTGCGCCCACTTGTTGCTGCAATTCGGAGCCGACGTTAACGCAGAGTCCGAGGGCCAGCAGACGCCACTGCACATCACCGCCACGGTATCCAACTGCCGCAACACCGCTACAGTCCTGCTTCTAAACCGCTATATCCAGGCCCGCAAAGAAAACAACTCGGAGGAACGGGCCTTTGTGATTGCTCGCCGAACGGGCATGAGTTATCCGATTTTTGAGATTGGAGAAGAGGCATACGACTGTGAAACTGGCTTGATAGATTAACCCAATATGAAGTAATGTACTTAATCGTAGAATACTTATTATATTGTATTTAAATCATAAATAATATTGTATTTAAAATTAAGGTACTTTCAATGTTTTTGGAGGCAACTTTTCAAGCGAATTATCCAAACTTACTTTGGTGAAAGTGGAAACCGGATATTGCATTTAAATACTATTATTTTCAGCTAGCCGGCGCAGGTGTGCGAACGAAGTGCTCATAGAACGATTTTGTGTAGTTAATCATCTCGTCTTGCATGGCGGCTGGAACGAAATAGGGATTTCCCTGACCGCCTTCAATGGTGCCTTTGGCAGTGTAACGCATGTAGCTGGACACTGTGGTTTCTGGTGGCAGCACGGCGCCGTCTTCGATCACACAACAGTCTTTTAGATTGCATCGGCGGCCCTTAAAATATCAGTGTTTGTTTTTAAAGATTTCATTAAGAACTAAATGGGTAACTCACTATAATAGCATTCTTGCCAATGTAAACACAAGATCCTATTGTAGCCGCGGAGACGACGGCACCCTCGCCAATGAAGACATGATCCCCTATGTGCATCGGAAAGAAGGCGATGCCTTTGCTAAATTGCTTGTAAGGTGGCCGGATTACCGAATCCTTGCTAATCACGCAGTACCGACCGGCTCGCACGTTGGCCAGATCCCCGCGAATAATAGCTCCGCTTTGGACAATCACTTTGCCATTGAGGACGATATTTTGGGAGCCGCAGAGCACTGTGTGGCGGCTCACCTTGTTCCCGGATGCCTGTAAACAGAAAAAATGATTGGTATGATGAGGTCATCAATTGTTCGGACATGGGGAGGTCTGTGTATTCCTGCCAATAATTACCGTCTCCACGTATTCATCCTTGCTATAGTAGATGTCTGGAATTTCCATTATGTTGTGAAAGTTGCGGATTTTTATCGCGAATGTTTTTCTTATATTTTCACAGATGTTTTGGACCTTTTCTTTATTTCTAGTGTTTGAAAACACTAGTTGCTTATCGATACACATAATAATCGATTTTCTTGTAAGAACCGCCAAATTCAAAAAGCAAATAAGAGGCATTTATTGCCCCAACTAGCCCAATGCCTTTTCCATTACATCTAATTATTAATTAGTTACACGCGAGTTGTATGGCTGGTGGCAGACATAGGGGTAATGCAGGTGTTTAACCCATAATGGCCCTGAACTTTTCCAGCCAACAATCACGATGCAGATTAGACAGCTGCTCTTCACAGATTTAAATCTTCTGGCAGAATGAAAATGTGAATAATTGCCGCTGGCCAATTCGGCTCACAGCTGGCGGGCGGACTCAACGAGTCTTAGCCTCCGCCCCCTTCTGATTACCTTCGAAAATTTCAACTTCCCGCTGTCCGGCTATGCAACGATGTTCCAATTAATTCTCTTTAATAATCGCAGCCCAGCCCTGTGCTTAACCTTCAAGGTGCACGCTCGAATGCCCCTGCCCCATGCCTCCATTGCTGGTTAATCATGGTAGCATTTTAATTTGTTTTCGTTTGCGTATTTCTGTTTCTATTATTTGGTTTGGTTCTCTTCCTTTTGAAGAAGTCAATCGATTAGGGTTTGCCCATATAAAGGGTATCATTATGCTGTCAGCATGAAAATGAAACAGCGCTCCGATCGCTTCATAAACAGTTTTTAATTAATGATTGCCCCGAAGCTATTTGGTTTATAATATTCATAATGAAAATCTTATTTTCCCCACTTGACCTTCCTCGATTGAGCCATTTGAACTTTGGTATTAATGTTTTTTTTGGGAAACTAATTGCTAACAATTGTTTCAGTTTATTGATTTACTTTGAAGAATCCGCCTCACGAAAAGAACAGACAGAACTGTTTAACCTTCGCTGCGAAAAACCGCATTAACATCTATTAATCTGTTTGGTGTTTGCACTTTTGAACCTAAGGTTAATAAACTTGAACTTGAGTAATGTTTGGAATCAAATTATGTCTATTGTTGTGTGTTGTTTTCATCAAGAGGAGGTTGTGAATAATCGGTTATTAATTAAGTTGTTTGATCAATTTTTGAAGCAGTTGAAAGGCGATTATGTTTTAAGAATTTTTCTGCTCTTTGCCAATAAGAATTTTAGAAGTGTTAGGTAGCTCTAACAGTTTAACATCATAAAATTCTTATAGTTAAAATGTAAATGAAATCGAAAAATTCTTAAAGCCTTGAAATTGAAATCGTAACTTTTTTATGGCTTTTAATAAAATCCAAAAGTGTAAGGCCTTGAATGGCTTGAGGGGAAAATATTATTAACGAGCTATGTAAATATTTACAATGACCAACTCATCCACGACCTTGATAGTTGGTTATTATTGTTGGAAATTCATTATTTAATGGCGAGCTAATTAAGATCAAAAGACACACGCACTCCGAAATTCCGCCTTCCCCCAAAAATTCCTCACGATTCAGATTGATCATGATGCGTGCTTAGTTTTTGCTTTAAAGTTTATAATTTTCAATTGGAAACAATACCGCTCATAATTATTAAATGGAAATTAAGCTTTTACTAAAACAATGCCAGTGCTATCCAGTTCGCATTCGAGTCATGTCATGTTTAATTGAATAATTGCAAAAATATATATCTATCCTATGGCCAAGAACAGCAAAGTTATAATAATGCAACAATGAAGGAGAAACGACAAATGAAATTAATTGCAATTACCTTAAAATTGAGAAAAGTATTTATTGAATTTATGGGGCTCAAGGTGAGGCAAGGAAAAATTGTGACAGAGACGACGGCGGCGGAGAACGTTGCATAATATTTTCACTTTTTGCATGGAGGTCTTAATGTTGACCGACAAAACAAAAAAACGAGAAACAACCGCGGCAAGTGAAACAAGTTTTTTGTTCAAGTCTTTTGTTTCAATCGATAAATTGTATCTGTAATTGGCAATTCATAGATTAATGCATATGCTTGTGTGTACATGTGTTCCGACATATGTATGCGCCGATGTTCGGATTGACAGAACAAAGGTGACTATCAGATGAGGGGGCCATGGCACACGACGCTCTCGGAATGCGAGTTTTCCACAAAAGCTTCAAGGATATTTTTAGTATAAAAGTTCAGCTCAAAGGGGGATTTCTCTGTATATAATAAAAGATACATCAAAAATTACATAAAAATGGAAGAGGAAATTGTTTTTAAAGAACGGAAATTAGTTTGTTCTAAAGAAACCTGATCAAAACGTATTGCATGCTAAAAATATTATTTTTTTATCATCTTTTTTAGCTAATATCTTGGTGTTAACTCTCCCTCGAAAAAATGATTTGCGGCTCCCACTAATTACAGTCATTACAATACAATATAGCCACCAAATGGCTTCCTTATGTCAAGATCTCGCCGCGAAACGAGTAGCCCGCGATTAGTTATGAAGTTGGAGCGGCTCGCGTACTCTATGAGTTCGGTTCAAAAGCCGAGTTCAAGAACTAACTAATGATTGTACTAGACAATGGCAGTAGCTGGGGTAGCTGTGGCCGGTAGAGGAGTGGGTGGGGGCACTTATATAAAGGGGCAGTCTTAGCTTTGTTGGAGTTGCCAATGTTTGAGTTAAGCGCAGTCGAACAAACAGTAAGAAAAATTGTGTGAGCGTGCAAATGAATGCGATTTTCATGTGGCGAATATTTATAATACAAATTATATTCGGCGACTCCCCCAGCTCAAAGCCCCCGGCGACACGCTTGGATGGGCGTGGCATGCAGAATATTGTTGCTGCGTCCCCTCGAGCGACCTCAGACTAACCAAGTTGTGCTAATTAATACATTAACTCTGCCCCGAGGCTGAATTCGCATTAAAAATCCGTTTGTCTATGTGTTTATTTGTGTTTTTTTTGCCAAAATCGATCAACATCAAATTTTAAGTGGCCCCCGTATAGTACATGAAAAAAATCAAAACCAGTAGAGAGTTAACTGTCAAAAAACCAACGCACGACAACAGCAGCAACATTATTGCTGACAACAGCACCTATGAGTGTACCTACAGTGCGGGTCAAAATTATATAAAGTCAGGTATAAAGATAAAAGGCAATTATAAGTTAATGGTGTCAAGATTGAAATAAAGCTCTATTTAAATCAATTTATTTGATTACATCTTAATTAAATGCAGTAGAATACTGCCATAAAACTTAGTTAATATATGAGAATGGATTAAAGAAAAAGAATGGTTAAACTTAAAGTATTCTATTTATTATACTTGACTTATATAAGTACTTCAATTTAATGTTCCATACTGTTTCTGCCTAAAGCTTATTTATTTTGCGCTCATGCATTGTTCCAATTTTGATTGCTCTATTGAGCTAAGCATTTTTTTTTGCATGCGGGCGCTAATAGTTTTGAACCCGAGGAGAGACCTAAAAAATATCCCAAAACCAATGTCCAAATTTGTATGCCATGGGCAAGGCTAACATCGAGGCACGAGCCTCGTTTCAGATTCAGATTGAAACTGGTGCTTGATTTCGAATTGGGCTGGGTATTAGATTTGAAAATTTTGATTTTGTTTTGATTTGGCTTGTTTCCACTTCCTTTTACCTTTCAACAAATTTGATAAACCATGATAGCCGATCGGTGTCGGTTTATAAGCCCTCCAACCTACTTAAGCGATATAGAAAAATGTGATTAAGCCTCTTGTGTCTGCCAGTTGATTGAACTTTAAAGGTTTTCCAGACATTAGAGTCGGAGTTCGGAGACTCAGTGTCAAATCTGTTTCTTGTCTTCGTGTTGGGTGGCCCCTGTTCGGTGGCTGATTGACAATGATTGACAATAAAACTCCAGTTTGTCAATATTTCCATATAGATAGCCTTTCTGATGGAACAGCTTATTATGGCGCTACCCAAGGCTTCCGAGCGAAGTGTGCCTCGGAAGTTGTTAGTGGGTGGAAGTAATTAAATTCGATTTTAAGCATTCGATAACAATGAGTGGCGGTCAGCTTGGAGTTGTGTAATTATTTTATTGAGGTTCTGTGAACTAGTAACAAGGGCAGACTCTATAACTTATGGAGGTCATCTTTAGAATGTAACCAGAAATCACTTTCTGAATGTTAATAGGGGATTATGGTTTAAGAACCCTTTACAATTTATACTCTCACATCACCTACCTTGAACGAAGGTCGTACAACCGACACCTTAACACTTTATGACTGCCAAGTGCCCCTTTCTTGCCCCGTCAAGTGCCACAATTAGCCTCCAGAACCACCCAGGTTGTGTGCGCCGCGCCGCCTGTCACATCATCATCGCACGCTCGTCAAAAACAAGCCACCGAAAAAAATTGTATTAAAAATTAATTAAACAAAAGTCGAGACTAATGTAAAAAACAATATAAAACACATTTGGCGCGTGCACTTGACCTTCCTCATTGCGAGCGGTCAAACAAACAAACAAAAAGTGTATAAAAATAGTGGTCCAGGGGGTGGTGGCGTATGGCAGGAGGCGTATGCATGCCGCGTAATTCGTTAGCCACAGTTTGTGCTGGAATTTCTGATTTTGAACTTCATGAAATTAATTTGTGCGTAATGTAATTTTTTGTTGCGCTCTTGCCAGCTTGTAGTTTGTCGGGTTGAAATCAAGGCAAGTGAATCGGCTGAATTCAATTTCGGAGACTGGTGGCGGGCTTACATGGCGTATGCGCGACTCGATTTATTTATGACTCGACGGCGGTCGGAGTGCGTGTGTAATTGTAATTGACATTCGAGTTGATTACTTCCTTATTTGGTTTTAAACAAATTTTAGTGACGCATAGGTTTTGCCTGGGAATAGCAATTGGAGTGTGAAAATGAGCAGGAATTGTATATTTGCACGAAACATTTATTATAACTTAATTAATATGTTCACATATGTACACATTTAAGAAGAAAAAGTTCCCCCACATAATTTCGAGATTCCTGTCAATCTCAATAATAATAAGGTTTTTGCTAAATTTTATTAATTATAGTTTCTTTTTAAAAACATCATCTTTTAAAAACTTATTTCAAAGAAATAACCAGTCATTTGCCATCGCAAACATTGAGTCTCCCATTATAATTGTACTACAATTACCATTCCATCAACAGACAACAATCTCTCTCCTCGGATCGCTTTTAGTGCAATCTCATTGCCCTGAACGGCTGCGAATAAACCGACCTTGAACTTGGCGATTGCAAACCAAAAGAGCATCAGCACTCGCCGGCAAATCGCTTTATTTCCATTATAATTTTCCATTACATTGCCCTTTCCCTTTTCGGTAAGTAAGCTGCTGCTGTGTCTGGCGCTGACAGTTGGCGGCTGAGTTATGAATGCTTTTAGTGGAAGCTCGCAGAAACTGAGTCAGTCGAGCAAGTTCCCAAAACCAAGCTATAAAAAATAAAACTGAAAGTGACCGCCGCGTGTTGTGCATTCGTGATATGAGACACGTACTTTATCCGTGAATAAATCTGTATCTTTTTGGTATATTTCAGCTCTGGTTCTTAGCGCGGAGTCCAACGACCGTCCTCGACTAGCTTAAAGCATTCCAACTTCAATTCCAAAGTCGGCGACACATCCGTATTTTTTATCTGTGGTTTTTCTTTATTTGTATTTAATGTTTCTTTGGGTGCGCAATGAAATTTTAAACGGTAGCTGCTTTTTGCGTAGCTCAGAAGTTGATTTTGTTGCTCCCTTGTCGAGTGATTAATTTAAAAATGTTTTCAGTTTAATTGTTTGGCTTTTATTTATAGCTTGCAATCAACAAATCAACGCGAACAAGAATTTCGTTGTTCCGAAAAGGGCATTTTGTGTTGTCCATTCCCGAGTGGCTGCAGTCGATGACCGCTTGGATCTGACCTTGGTTTTCGAATTTTCGTTAATTTAAGTTTGTGGTTAGCCGCAGGTCCGGGATGCTGTTGGGCATGTTTTCAAGATTTGTTGTCAGTTTAGACACCAATCAAGGTGATAATTTTGCATATAAATGCTGCTAGAACAAAAGACTTAGGCAACGAACTTGGGGTGAGTAAACATGTGTCCGAAATTCGAATTTATTATCAGACCTAAGATTCGTTTAAATATTTGTTTTGGATGAGTCACGGGATTGCACTGCGGAAGTTATTTCATTTTTGGGTCAATGCCTGCCGCATATGGGGCGTATGCGTAATATGCGTGTTGACTATATTACGTATACGCACCGTGTACATCGGTTTTTCGACGATCATTGAGCGTTAACTATAAATTTAGTCACACTTTCAGCTTAAATTGGTATTAAAAAATTTGCTAGAGTTCGCAGTGCTAATTTATGTTTTTTCAATATTTACTGTAATGGTTGCTTGCTGTGTGTTTTATGGCCAATTTGGCACTTCATAAAAAACATACCTCAAAGTTTAGCATCGAAGTTTAGCAGCGAAGTTTAGCATAATGCAACAGAGAAGTGGTTTTCGTGTTGACCAGCCAAATTTGCAACTGTCAAGATCTACGAGATGAGATCGTCGCCGCCTGAATGGATGAAATGAACATAAACAGAGATCACGGAGGCTAACTTGGTGATTTGACTTGGCTGGGATGGTGCGTGGCACGGTAGTCGCTTGTAAAAATTCAATTAGCAAATTAAATATTAATTACCAACCGGCTCTCGGTGCTAATTCAATTAGCATCCGTTGCAGCTGGTCAAGTGCATTTAAGTATAAAAATTAATAACACGGTGTGGGCATCTAAATAAAATTCGAATATTTAGTTGCAATGATATTGTTTCTCTGCTCTTTTTGAAATACTATGTATAACTCATGATTATACTAAAAATTAATAAAATTAAATGGGTTTTCGACTTGACTCGACTGTCAAGTGGTTCGATATTGATATTACCCATGTGCTGATTAAAGTTGCGACTTGGTAATTTATTAATATAGTGTGAGGTCGTTTCAAAGTGAACCAGTTTTGGGCTGGAAAGTATGCCAAAGTAGAGTCGGACAAGGTCCCTGATCAGGAATAGCCCTCGTCGTAAAGCCCAGGTTCCCTGTCAAGTTTTTGCTCGCTGATTTTCTGAATGTTTCATAAATTCACACTCGGTTATCCAGCAATTAGTGGGGCGTCCAAAAGCTTCATCGCATGGAGCTTTCGTGCTCCACGGCTCTCTTGCTTAGTTTCTCGGCGATGGCTGGCGCTCAGTACGAACCGGGTATTGGCTGGCGGATAAGATCGTATACCAGGAGCGCCGACGGATAAATAGTTATAAGAAAAAAGGCATATGCTCAGGTATACGCTCAGGTTGACTTCGAACGGACGGTAAGCGCGGACGCTGCGCATGTGCGGTTAATAAATATCAACAACAACGGCGTATTCGAAATTGAATTGTGTTTTTATTTGTTTGCTTTTGTTTTGTGTTATGCCATGCACAACGGTTGCTCGTATATGAAGAGAAAAATCGAAAATCCGAGCCGAAAAAGTTTGCCAAAACAAAAAAACCGCAAAAGCCGCGCTCAATTCCAAATAGTTATAATTTGAAAACGGTAAAATAACGGTGAAAAGTTTGGCGCTCATCTAGTTATTAGTATTTATGCTTTGGGCCTCGTGGTTTTTTGCATAAATGATAACTCTATATAAAGCAAACAAAAAGTGCTAAAAAAAATCGGGCTTAGTAAATTTACACAACCAATTTGTGGGCATATAAAACATAATTAAAGTGAATAAAAAATGAGCAAATTTTGGCCATAATCGTAAAAAGTAAATCAGCCTGGCCGCCATTAAATTGTGCAAAATCGCGTTTATATAAAAAAGTGCGAAATAATTCAAAGTGCATAAAACGTTGAAATAACTAAAATAAACTTTAGCTTTAAAGCTGTTTATTTTAAATGTTTCCCAATTGCTTTGAGTCGGAAAAAAAAGAAACTGAAGCCACAAATTTTGCCGCACCAAACAATGATATCATAAATTTTTGTGTTTAATCGAAAAGTGTCTGAAATACATCAAGAATACTAATTTAAAATAAACAGAAATCTTAAAATAGAAATTAATGAAACAGAAAGAGAACGAATAGCCGCGGTTGTTGGTGCTTGACAGAGGGCGAGTGAATAAAGTTCAGTGTACATATGTGGGTGGGAGTGGGAAAAACGTGATGCACATTTTTCCCGTTGCCTTCTGTCGGGTGCGCTTACTCAACACTTGGCTTTGTTTTTCTTCTCCGCCTGGCCGCGTCGCCGCCTCACCGCCTGTGTTACATCGTTTGCCCTTTGTACAAGTATGATGTGTGTGCATCAGGTTGATTTTGGTGATGCGTTTTGACTGTGTAATTTCCATGGGATGGCAAGCCCCGAGATTACTTCATCTGGCGTTTCATTTCCTATATGGCCAGATGATTCAACAGCAAACTGACCAGCGCAAAAATAAAAACACAAGTTGCGGCAAAAAGGCAGGCGCTGCAAAAAGAGAAAAAAAAATTGCACGAAAAAGCCGGTTGAAGGCAACTCTTACATATTTACACGCACCAGCGCTCATTGAACACACGCCGCCACTAGCAACAACAACTACTACCAAAAAAACTACAAATAATAACAGCAACAACAACATCGACGAAAGCCATACCAACAAGGCGACACAAAAACCTGTAAAGCACAGTGGTTTTTGTTGTTTTTGTCTTTTCAAAAGACATTTGCAGAGGCCCAGCTGCGTGTTGATTATGTCAATTTCATGTTTGCTTCATTTCCTCAACACCGGCGGGGCGAGAGCAAGAGTGAGAGAAAAGTTGAAAAAGCTAGTGAAAAGAGGCAAGCGGAAGGGGCGGGAGCAATTTCACTTTCGTTGGACTTGAAAATAAAAGCTGCAGTCAGGCAGTCAGTCTGAGAGGAGAAATGAGAAGAAGAGCCAGTAAGAGTGAGAGCACGCCAAGCAAGTGGGTTGCATATGGCGTACAGTGAAGCTTTAATATTTGGGGAAATTTATTTTTTATTATAAATTTAGAAAAAAAACAAGGGAAAGTAAACGACAAGGCTAACAAAAGAGGGTCTTAAGTATATTTGTAAATTTTTTCGATATAGAACAAATAAAATTTGAGCTTTTCTTGATCTAGTTTTTTTATGTTCTCATAAACCCCACTGTACCTTGGAGATGTTGGGGCTTTTGCCCGTTTGACGCTTGCTTTCGGTTTCGTTTTGTAACTGTAATGTCTGTTTTCCCATTGTTGTGGGGTGTCGCTCGGCCATTGTTGCCGCTTTTGTTTTGTGGCCGTAACGTTATAACGTAATGCGCCTGAAGATTTCCACACGCCGCCATGCGTTGAGCTTTACGTTTTGGTGCCAAGTCCAACGTCGACGCCGGCAGCAGCAGCAGCAGCAGCAGAATTATTGTTTTTGCAAGCAATTGAGCTAATAAAG
The DNA here is from genome assembly GCA_035047325.1 of Drosophila vallismaia. Taxonomy (NCBI): domain Eukaryota; kingdom Metazoa; phylum Arthropoda; class Insecta; order Diptera; family Drosophilidae; genus Drosophila; species Drosophila vallismaia. The sequence continues at coordinate 16,981,034 of JAWNPU010000090.1, read as the reverse complement.
CATGGAAATTATGGCTTAAAGCAACTCCTGTCCGAAAAATATGCGAAGGTCAACCAGCAACTCCCCCCCCAATGGATTTTCGTGCCGCTAATGTTTCAACATAAATGTTGTGCTCAGTTTTTCCAGTGGAATCCATGTAGGTGCTGTCAAGTTGGTGAAAAATTCTAATTATAAATGAAACAATTTATTACCGGGTTTTCAAAATAAAATGCAATTTATGTGCAAAGGCTGGCGGCGGTGAACATGACTAGTTAAACCGGTTCATTGCAGGCTGCAGAACGACATAAAAACAAAAAAAAAAACAAAAACAAACAAAAATCGTACCCTCAATGGGGGTGCAAGCAGCAAGTCAGAAACAGAAACAGAAAAATGCAATTGCTTGGTAAAACAATTTTCTGGCGTTTCAAGAATTGCAAAAATATGTTCAAACTAAATTAATCGAAGTCTATTTGCTTAAATTAATGGACAAAAATAATATATTTTAATTGGAATCAAAGAGGGAAGAGAGAAATCTTCTGATGATTCTTTATATAAATTTTAATAAATGACAAAAAAATAAATAATTTTTAAATGCTTGCTCTTAGCTGTGAAAACAAGAATATTTTTCAACAAGTTCCAATGTGTGCGCTCAAAATAATATCTGACTGGCTTCGTTGTTTCCATCATTAATCATAAATGCAAATTCGCTGATTATTTAGATAGAATATATTAATTGGACATTGAAATTGGATTATACAAAAAACAGATTTAAACAAAACAAAAAACAAACAAGCAGCGAAATTTTATAACAATCATTTTGTATGCCGGTTTCTACTTGACAAGTTTGGTAAGTGAACTTTAGAATTAAATGAATGAGATTGAATTATGAAACGGACGTTTGGATGATTTTTACGGGCTCCGGTTGATGAAGAAATAATGTTTCAACGAATCAGAACAATAAAATCATTGCGGAACTAGCGAGCTCTTTAGCCTTAAGGCATCGCATCGATCATGTATAGTATAATTCTATTTTTTATTCCCCTTATTCACATACCCTCGGGGTCTATCGACTTTCACAACCCAGAACTCGTGCCGAGTGGGAAATTCCCAGCAATGGATGAAACCTACATCCGCATGCCAGTGCACGTACCACGTTGCGTATGCGCAATATGAATACTCCCTCACCCTTTCAAGTCCTTGAATTCGTAAATAAATCTATTTATTTGTGGATTATTCCGCCAAAAGTGCTATTTTTCATATTAATTTCTTATAAATTAATCCTCTTTTTACCCTTTTTTAGGGTATTTAAAGATTCTCCAGCGATGGATGAAACCTACATCCGCATGCCAGTGCACGTACCACGTTGCGTATGCGCAATATGAATACTCCCTCACCCTTTCAAGTCCTTGAATTCGTAAATAAATCTATTTATTTGCTCTCATTGTGGATTATTCCGCCAAAAGTGCTATTTTTCATATCAATTTCTTATAAATTAATCCTCTTTTTACCCTTTTTTAGGGTATTTAAAGATTCTCTACACTCATAATTATATTGTTTTCCACTTATTCAATTTTATCGACACTTAATTATAACTTTTGCCTACGTCATGGCTTTAGAAGCAGATTTCGCGCCGGTTTCAGTTGCTGTTTCGGTTTCTTAATTGTTCGAGCACCCCGCATGGTATCTGAAGATTTCAACGCTGAGTTGTATTGTTAATTTGTTTGTCGTTGGATCCGGTTCTAGGTCTCATTTCTGGTTTGTTCAGTTTTTTTTTTCGCTCAAAGCCTCAAACAAAATTTTTGTAGAGCGTCGAAATTGCTTTGTTTCGATCCCCCAAAAAGAACGTAATTTCAAACTCTACGTCGATTACCAAGACATTTTCTATTTTACATTTCCGGGTAGAAGCTGCGTATGATGCAAAATATATTCAATGATGCAATTATATTCATTTTTTGTTTAGGAAATTAATTTTTCATTGAGCTGCCTGTCACTTGAAGCTGAAGTATCTGCTACCTTAAAGCTTAGTCACGAATTGCAGATACTCGTATGTGTATCTGCAAGATGAGATGAGATCAGTTTCGCAGAGTTTCGCATGATTTTGCAATGCAAATCTTTTTAATTGAGTGCTCTTGCAAAATATCCACGCAGAAATATCAATCAATTTAATTATAAGTTTATTTTTCCTTTTTATATAATGGTATTTCTTTTTTTTTTTTAAATAGGTTCCCAGACCCGACAGCAGCACCAGCGACCAGCATGAAGGGCTGGTTCGACGCGTTTCGAGACGATGGCGGTCCAACGCTGTATTCCTTCTCAAACCGAACACCCGTCACCGGAGACGTCTCCATCGTAGCCGTATCCGTTCTATTTGCGACATTTTATGTGGCATTTTTGGTCATCTTTCCGGGTGTACGAAAGCAGGTAGGAACTTCTAAAAATATTGTTTTAAGATACTAATTCATAAATATCAAATAAGATACATTTTTAGTTAGATTTGTAGAATGGGTATAAGTTTTCTCACGCTACTCTACCCGTTGGTCTGTTTAATTGAATTGTGCTGGTAACCATTGCTGGTAACCGCTTTAATCGCTGGCACGTTTTCAACAGATGTCAGATAAATCTTTGTAATATAAAGACCTAATGAGTGACTTTAGTAAACCCGTTTTAATCGGCGCGCCCTTTTTCTTGTCTTTGGCTTTTTATTAGCTCTGTACAAACATTGAGTGCAATTTGGTTAGTTAGGAAGCTTAAGCAATAGCAGATACTAATTTGATTTAAATGATCTCTCGTTCCCAGAAATTTACAACATTTTCGACAGTCACATTGAGCCTGTTCGTGGGTCTAGTCATACTAAGTGAGTAGAGTGACCTTCAATTAACACGATATTATATTCGATTTGCATATACTTGTATACCATAAACCAACAACAATGCCTATCATGGGAAACCCTCAACGTCTTTATTCAACAGTCACCCGTCTGGGATCCGCGTGGCATGTGGCACAGGCAACCATCATAGCACCCTACAAAGCCTTCTCACGCGAGAAGCTACCAGCGCGCATCGGCACCCACATTGGCCTCATGCACGTCAATGTGACGCTGACGGGTAAGTTTGCCAATCCAATCCAATCCAATCCAATCTAATCCAAACAATCCGCCAACAAGTACCTACTTTGCCATGGGTGAATGGGATGTCATATTTGATTATTCCAAAGTTTTTAAAGTGATATCTGCGAAGTATGGGGCTTGGGTTTAAATTTGTTTAGTTGTTAACCTGTAAGCCCTAAACGGAATCTTGGATTTGTTTACCTGAAGCCCATCCGGTTCCCATATTTCGTTGATTTACAAATGTTATGTTTTATTGCTTTTCTTAGAGTTTTGATTCATTATCCAACTTATCCAAGCCCCCTCGTCAATGTTGTGTCGTGCCCCCCAAATCCCCAAATTGCACGCCCCCATTTTTCGAGGCGATACTCGATGGGAGATAAAAAGCGAACGTCAACGAAAACAATTGAGTAATTTTCATTTCAGATTTTTATCGTTCATCCGAAAATATATATATACGGGGTATAAGTTTTAATGAAACCCGTTGATTTTTTGGGTAGCAATTGCAGTTTTAGGTTCGACTTGAAGCTACTGGCGGCTAATTGATTTCAAAACTTGGGGCAGATCGTTTCTGTGATAGTTCCAGGCCCGTTCCGTTTCGTTCGCCTTTTGTTTGAGTTATCAGACCGAGTGTGGGCGGTGACGTCAGCTGCGGTGGTGGCTGCTTTGTTTGTTGGCTCCTGCCAAGTGCCAAGTCAAGTTGCATGTCACGATTCTTGCCAACAACATCGCTGGCAAAGGTAGCGAAGCAACAACAAATTGAAATGCCACTCGACTCGCGCTCAGCTCGACACCTGCGGAAATATTCGATTCCAATGGCAAAAGCTCAGCGAGGAGGCCTCTGAACACACATATCCATCTATATGTATATTCATTTGCCTGTTTGAATGTTTGATTGTTTGCTCGTTTCACTCACTCACTCGCCTCACTCACTACTTGGCTCATCGAAAAGGTGAAATGGGTTTGTGTTTGATCTGGGGCTACCTTAGACCCCTTAGACCCCAGCTGAATCAATTGGAATGCCAGTTTGAAGTCAACTCGAGCACGAATAATCCAACCATCCAATCCAATCCTATCATATCCCTCCCCTTGTCATCCTCATTCTTGGCCACAATCGAAGGCGATGGACTTGGTGTTGCAAGTGCTGGTGCGGCACTTTTGGATTGTTTGGCCCAGTAACAATAATTTTTTTGCTTGCCATATTGGGAGATTAAACTTTATGATGCCCTTAAAGGGCAACCGATTTCTACAATATGCAAATCTAAATATTTGCTGCGCCAGTGGGTCTTTGGCTCTGGCAGCTGGGTAATTGGATTTCCGAAATGTTTGTTTTGCGAAATAATATCTTGGCTATTTAGGCATTTCTAGCTGGGAAACTTCAAGACCAGGATTGCGTAAGTTTCTGAGATTATATAGTTGTATAAGGATTTTGTAAGATAAGTAAACGAACCCTAGAAATCCCTATTTTTTATGGTGATTTCTCTTAGTGCAGAACAATCATTGAACGTATGTTAAGATACTCCTGGCTGTATGTATTAATATATATTTACCCTGTTGCCGCTTTGGCTCTTGACTGTGGGCATTATGTCGGTTGCCATATTGGTTTTGACTAATACAGATTTGCGGGGTATCCTGCCAGGTATCCCGCCCCCCAGGCACCCAGCCCCTTCGGTGATGTGTTATTTCGGTAGCACTTCCCATTCCTTCCACACAATCCACAAAACCGATTGAGTGACGCTTGCCAAAAGTGTTTCACGTGTTTTCATTCTCTATTGTTAGATTTTGGGTTTAGTGGGCGTTCGTGTTGATGGTAAAAGGGCAAATGTTGGCTCGAGTTGACAGCAGCTGCTCGACGCTACGAGTCTTTCTTGTTTAGATACAATTTTTTTACCATACCAAAATTTGGATTCGAAAAACGGTTATCAAGCGCATGTCAATGGCTGAGTGGTATTTTGAATCCGACTTAGTCCGGCTTGACAACTTAATTGTTGCACTCGTTATTCATCGCTATGAATTTCAATTTCAATTGGGAAGTTGAAGGAGTTCGCATTGCCAAATCAAAGTCAGGCAAATGTCATGTATTCGTTTGTCAAAAAACGACTACCAGGGCAATCATAATAACAGCCCAATAATGATGATATTTTTATAATGGTGATTACCGATATTTCTTTTGGTTTATTTGTTAGGTTTTTGCTTTTGTACTTTTTGGGCCAATCTGCGGTGACTTTGTTGCACTTAATTATATATCATTATGACTCTTGTGCACTGCCATTTGTGCTGCACTTTTTGTCGTTGCGGTCTGGCACTTATTCGACTCTTGAATGGGTTGCGGTACATTTATAGATACACGAATATGTGTTTTTCCATCATTTGTGTCTATTGTGGGTGTGTGCCGCAAGCTCAATTACCTGCGGCATTTACCCAGCTCGTTTGCGGCCTATGACTTCAATTGAAAAGCGCTCTTGCCAGGTGTTGCACGTAATTGTGACTTTGATGAGGCTTTTATTCCCTCTACTCTTTCGGGGAATCTCCTGCATGCGACACACCTACGCTTTTCCCAATTTGGAGCCCTGCAAAAAATCTATTTTTATAAAATTCTTTTTTTATTTAAGTACCTTTTTATTTTGGATTTCCTAATGGAGATGGACATGGGCTACTTGAGCGTTCAACGCTTATTCAAAGCTTATGACAGAAATGGAACATTCGCATATTTCTGCAGACACATCGGGTCTGTTGATGGCCAAAGACGGGTGTATGCCGTTGCGGCGCAAACAAATTAGAAAAAAAAGCAGCGTTTCAGCTCATTCATTGTCTCTCTGTTGTGTTGCTGTTGTGTCGTGTGTCGTGTGCCTTTGTCTATTGTAAAGTCATGATTAATTTAGGTTTTTTTCTAGCTGCTGCCGCTACTGCTGGCAAATTGTTTTTACCCCATCAGTTCCATCATAGATGGAACTTCCCGCGTCCGTCTCTGGCCAACCGAAAGTAAACACGAAAATCAGCATAATCATCACTTAAAATTATGAAAAGGCATTAAAATGCTCAAAAAATTTATTTATCTTTATTGTTGCTGTTGCTCTTTTCTGGCCGTACTTAAGCGCGAGCTACCCAAACCCAAACCCCAAACCCCAAACGCAACATCATCGTCATCCGCCTCAAGTATCAAGTAGGGAAACATCAATTTTGTATACGTCGATATGGTAATTTTTTCTTTATTCGGCCAGCGATGCTCTTGTTGGTTTTGCTTTTAATTTTCAATAAAACAGCTTTTGGCTCTTTAGGAAAAGTTTCAAGTTTGCGGAAGTTAATTCTGGGTGGCACAAACAATGGGGTATTGTAAGTTATTAATGAACCGAGTGGTTAATGGTTCTTGGTTTCTTAAGAGCCCAAAAGAAATCAGACTAATAGCAGATTAAGCAAGGAACTAACTTTTCAATTAAATTTATATACTGTTTTCTTGATTAATATAGTTTTAAATGAAACGATTTAGTTAATTCGCATCTGTATCTACAACAAATCTTTTTACTCAATCACCCATTTGATTTTTTGTGTATTTTTTTATGAGACCAGAGCGCTTACTTCCCCTTTGATAGATCTGTATCGCTGCAGCCATAAACAGCGTTTAAATCAAAAAAGATCAGCGATTACCATTTGAAATAGTCAAAGTAAATTGAACCGGTTCGACTTACAGCATTTCCACGTTCCACGAAACAAGTCTGTCCAGTCACCGCCAACTGGGAAATCATAACGATTGTCAGTTTAATGACTCCGAAATCCAAAATCGATCCACAATGTGCGTAGACAGTGCGTAGACTTGACTTGGCTTAGGTCGGGGTTGCCATTTTCGGTGCAGTTTGGCTTCGGATCGGCGAGGGGAAACCAGAGGCCAGGCCAAAACCTTGTTCCGAGTCGAAGGCCAAGCCCCAAGCATATATTATATGACAACTTTTTGACGATTTATGTAATTTTTTTACATTTTATTTGTTGGTGGCGCTGAGTTTGTAATTTGTTAGCTTATTTTGTCTGCCGACAGCCAATTTTGGGCACATTTGAGTCGGTTGCCGGCTTATGATTTTCTTATGACTCACAAAATTATATATTTTGAGCGTGGGAATCTCCATGAAATATTTAGAGTTACATATAGTCAAAAGTTAAATGGTGTATCCTAAAATAGTTCCGACTAATAACTTTGTTTTTCTTTTTAAAATAAACCGATTGGGACTTTTAAATATTTACATAATCATATTTCGGAGGCTGCAGAATGAAAGTTCTTCCTATAGGAACAATATGGAAAGATGGCCCCAAGTAAAAGCTATATCCTTGACAATATAAATACAAATATATGGCCCAAAGCGATGGCTATATCTTTGTCAATTTTCATCCTATTCCCAAGCGAAATACCTTTAAAGATTTGTGGATCGATTCTCTATCGATTTGCATAAAAATCTGAGACCACATTTTTTTTTGAATTTTTTGTCAAATTTTCTGATGGATCCCCTTAAAAAATTATGAAGAATCGATGGAAAGGACAATGTAGCCCAAACCGATGGCTATATCTTTGTCAATTTTCATCCGATTCTCAAGCGAAATACCTTTATCGATTTGTGGATCGATTCTCTATTGATTTTCATCAAAACCTGAAACTAAATTATTTTTTGAATTTTTTGTCAAATTTTCTACTTCAATATCTCCGCCAATAAATTGGATTAATCGTAATCCGATTGCTGTTCGTCAAAGTGTTGTCCACAACCCTTTTTATATCTTAGAAATGAGTTCTCTAATATATAATTAAAAATTTCCCGATGAATTTATAGTGCAGAGGAATTTTTTTTCTGTTTTTGCATGTTTTGTCACTCTGTGCCAGACACTGTGGCAGCGTGGGGAGCTCCGACTTAAACCATCATATATCATTTTAAATTTCTTGACGATGAAGACCCCTTTTAACTGGGCAAAGCAACGCTAAAAATAAAAGATTAATGATTTTTGCATAAATGTTTAAAATGTTTTGAGTATTAAAAGACGCAAGTTCTGGCGATTAGAGTGGGCAGAAAATATAATTTGCATTTGTTTTATAGTTTTATGGATTTTGGAAAGGAACTCATGCTTATATTTTTTTATGGAGTTTCTCTTCCATTCACAAAATTTCCAAAAGAGCCCATTAGTCAGATTTAGTTTCTAATAACCAGAGTGCGTCATTTGATTCTATATTTAAGGGTGTACACTGTACACTGAATTGGTTGTGTTTTATAATGGACTTAACGAACGCGGAATCACTTCACTTAAGTTGTTTGGCCGCTCGAGAGGTGTGCAAAGTTGTCTATAAATTATGCAAATGTTTTGCCTATTTGCTCGGTATTTTTGTCTCTCTCCCTCCACTTCAAGTTGTTGAGGAAACAAAAACAAAAATAAGCCAAATGCAAAACGGGCCAAAAGCGCGTGTGCTTTAAACCGGAAAAGTTGTTGACGAATGCGAATCAAATATGCAAACAGAAAATAAAAAATTGAAGAAAAAATGTTACTTGTTGCACATTGATTATGCGATTGGGTTGTTGTTGCTGCTGCACTTTTAAGCCATTCACATGAGAGTGCTTGTGTAAGGTTAGCTTGTTCCAGCCATTGACAATGAATTGCTCGATGAGAGGAGCGGCCTGGCCTGGCCTGGCCTGGCAGTCAACATATTACGCATACGCAACGTGGTCCCCGACTTGGGCGCTAACTGCAACAAACGTTTCCGGCGGCAGCCGGCAGCAGGAAATCATATTTTTTATACAAGTATCTATGTTTTACTCGTTTTTGTCTGTAATTGCTGCGAAGGTTATGTGATGGAGTGCAGTTTGAAGGTGTTGCCAGCTGCCATTTGTCAGTTTGGAATGAAAGGTTCTGCCAGTCAAATGGCCGGGCTCTAGCTTGATTTTGAGCCACGTTTACACTGCAAAGTGGTTGTCAAGTGAATGTGGCTGAGTGTCTCGATGAGTGGGGATTTTTGTGATTTACAGTTGTCTGAATCTAATGGTTTTGTAACTAGGGCTCCAATACACACTTTTTATGGACAATATTATGTGAAATCCCCTGAATTTATAATGTTTTATATAGCCATACCTATTGGAAACTGGACACCCCCTGATATTGACTACAATGAGCGCTTCACCTGGGAGGGGGCTAACGACATGAGCGCCAACTACCGGCATGCCCTGCAGCGGGGATTGCCATTCCCCATCCTAACCGTGGCTGAGTACTTCAGCTTGGGTCGCGAGGGTTTCTCCTGGGGCGGACAGTACCGGGCTGCCGGCTACTTCGCCAGCATTATGTTGTGGTCCTCGCTCGCTTCGTGGCTGCTGATGAATCTTCTGCTAATTGCCGTTCCGCGTTACGGTGCCTACATGAAGGCCCTCACCGGAGCCCTATTGGTCTGCACCACAATTGGGTACCATTGCCTACTGCCTAAGAGACCTTTGTGCATTTACCTCGAGGGCGGACGATTGGAATTCCATTTTGGATGGTGTTACTGGCTGGTATTGGTGGCAGGTAAGTGTGGTTGCCAACTTACAATGAAGTTGCTTTGAAACATAAATAAGCAACGTAATGAATATATATTTTTAACGATCCCTAATTAATTCAATTCTGTCAGGAATACTCTGCTTCATAGCGGGAGTTTTGATCTCCATCATCGACCTGGTTTGGCCTCACACCTTTTCCACAGTCCTGGAGGTTTATTACGGAACTCCCTATGATCGCCATGTGATCCTGGAGGAGTCTAGTGATGTGCGCTATCGCAAGCCGCGCAACAGTCGTGGCCTGGAGGACCCACCTGGACTGGGATCGCGTATCCTGAGGCGCCTAAGCTCGAAGGCTCGCGACATGCAACCCAACACCGCTGCGAGAAGGGACAGCCCGGCTGGGGTGTCCACCAGTGGGGGTGTGGAAAACAAAGCCTTCCAGTCAGATGCCCCGAAGAGTCCTTGGCGCTATCCGTTCCGAAGGTCCCAGCAGCAACAGCAACAGCACGGTCATCCGATGCACCAACATCCGCTGCAGCAGCACCACCAACACCAGCACCAGCACCAGCCCCACCACCAGCAGCAGTTGCAGTTTGTGGGTGGACCAGTGGTGCAGCATCCTCTGCATCATATGCAGCGCACCATGTCCCAGGATTCAGGATCCAGTATCGCATCGGCAGCCGTACAAATCTCTCCGCTGCACAAACACGCTCTGGCGCGAATGTTGCCGTAAGTAATAAATAAAACATTTTTAACGTTGAAACTATAAATTTATCATCGTTTAATGAAATGCATTCAACATTATTGAAATCAAAACTGATTTCGTAAAATGTCACGCCTATATTTATTGTATAATGAATTTTCATGAAATTTTTCACAATATTTACCTTCTATTATAGTAACCCTCCGGTAGAGCGTATACGTGACATGGATCACTGGTGATTGCCATTGGACAAACCGTAAAAATTCGATATTTTTATAGGGCTTAATTAAATCTTGACTAATTGGTAATATTTTAAAAGAAAAACTTGTAATGACAAAACAATTTGTGATAATCTCCTAATTTAAACAAAAAACATAAATTGTAGGATACGAAAATTTAGTAATTGACAAAATCATATAAATTAAACTTGAAACTATTTTACAACGAAAGATAAATTGTTAACAATAACCTTAATTCTAATTAAATTATTTTAAATGCATAAGCTTAAAAGAACGATGTTGCGAGTAATGTTTTAGTGATGTTCATTTGTGATAAGACAATCCTGCCACACACCTACACAGAAAATGCAGAAACAAGATGGAACCAGGATCAGGAGTTATGACAAAATCAATTGTTTAAGATAATTAGTTATTTATTATTTGTAATACGAATTCTATGCCAGTGTCTCTAACCATTAAGACGAAAGAAAAACATGTAAAACTCTCTTAAGTTTAATTTTAAGTCATGACATTGTTAAAAAAACGATAAGGATAAGATAAAAAACCGATGACAAGACAAGATTTTCAAAGTTTTTGATCAATGATGTTTGATTTGGGAGACTTGACGCTTTATCCGCAGTCCTTAGGTTATTTCATATATCTCCTGGATTTCCCGTGCGTAAATTTTGTTGTGCGCTTAACAAGAATATCTTCTCACTTAAAGTTGTCAAATAAATCAATTATCTCAGCATATGCTGTATCCTCCTATGCGGGGATAGGAGCTTTAAGAGCGAAGGACGAGCTCAAAGGATTGCAGGCGAGTGCAAATAAATAAAAACAAATAAAATGTACTTCATATGCAAGGCGAGCATAAATAGACAGTTATATTGCCCTCCCACACACTGGGAGACAGCGAGGGGGCAGACAATGTGCGAGGATACCAGGACGATGTCCTGCGTCGCTATCGCACGCTTTTCGGTTTAGAGTTCAAGAAATCAAGATTTATGACATTTTTATTACAAAAACGAGCGCAGTTAGTAGTCGGTGGACTAGCTCTCTCTCACACCCGCTTTCGCCCACGCAGGCTCTTGCATTCCGCATCTACAGTGACTTCAAAAATATGCAGCCAGGCGCGTCAAGCCATTATTTGGGCTTGGGCCTTGGAACAGGCAGCACTTACACTAAAATAAAATTCAATCCTCTATTAAACTACTCTTTAACACCCAAACATAAAAGCTTAATCAAATGGAGAGTAAAATCCGTATTGCTAAAATTATATCCGACTTTATTAGTTATTTTATTTATGTTGACCTTTTTGAAAACTATAATCTATCAAAGTGTACGATCTGGTGCCGGGGCTGGGAAATGCCGCCACATGCAACGGAAGGCGCATAATTCACAAAACAGCAGGCGATACTGCAAAACCAAGGGAGGTGGGTGTTTGTAGTTGGCGGAGCCAAATGCAATGGGAATTTGTGCACAGGATACAAGGAGGCCCCTGGAACCCGCTGCCTGCCTAAGGTTGCTTTTTGACTCTCCATTTTAATATAAACAAATTGCAAACGTTCTTATTTATGACATTTTTTCCTCTCCCGCTTTCTTTGGGCCTCCTTTTTAGCTTTCTCTTATTTTTTCTATTATTTTTTTCAAGGGAAAGAGAGAATGGGTGAAAGGTGTAAAGAATCCTGGTTGTCTGATTTAAGGTGTGCATTTTCCAGGCAGTTTCAAGCTGCGTAAATCTGCTCAAATCATAAACTAAAAGATATATTTTAGGTCATATTTGAAAAACTTTAAGTTATATAATACGCGGTCCTTTGGGACTTATTTGTACAAACATTTGATCTTTTGAAAAGGGTCATTAGCATTATTAACTTTTCCTTCCTTGTACGGAGAATCCTTGTTTTTCGCCCAATTTGTGCTGCATGCTTCCATGCGCCATGTTCTCAATGCCGCACAAAAGAAATTCCATTAACAATACGCATCAATTTGCATCGATCACAGTGGGGCTAACAATATGTCCAATATGCCAAACAGAAACAATGAGGGCAAACGAAAAATAAAATGAAATAAAATAAAATCGAGTTGCATTCGTAGGAGTAAGATAAATTCTCTTGGCAGCTGTGCTAACGAGCAGCCCCAGGGAAGGCTGCTGGGTTGAGGAAGGGACCTTTGGAGGAGCTGATGGTGAGGGGTATAGACTTTTTGTCAAGGCAGCTAACAAACACGACAACAACAAAAGTATTTGCTGAGTAATGCCAGCGCTTTTATTTTACGCGGGTGGAAATGCGAAGGACTTTTTGGCGAGGTTAGGGGGGTTTTTTTGGTGAAGGAAATGCCACGGCGAATGTCTCTTGCCTTTTGCTTAATACAAATGAAAATGGATGAGCTACTAAACGCTGTCCTTGTTGCCACTGCCTCTGCCTCAGCTACTGCCACTGGTGTAGTTGCAGTTGTTGCATTCGAATGTTGCATTGCATTGACTGAATAAAATGAAATGAAAATGTTGCAACAAGCTAACAAGGAACACGCTGACAAAGCCCCGTAAACTTTCGTCTACTCCTTAAGGGAATGCACTTTGTTTCTATGACACGCTGTCTACCTCCCATCGGTCCCTCCTGCACGGTCATTCACTTTCTTGCTGTGCATGTGTTTTGTCTTTGTTTTTATGCCATTTATTTATTTAAGTCAATTTTGTAGAGTGTGTTTGAACATTTTGCTGCAATTCGTTTTCGGGTTTCATTTTCTGTCTGCCCTTTTCGTTTGCCATTTTTTAAGCTGCCTCTATGAGCTGCCAGGAGGTTGATGACAATTTTTACTTTGAGTGATTGCAGCTTGCTGGAAGGATGTTTGATGCACCGGATTTTAACGAGGCAGAGAAGAGGTAGTCTAAATCAAGAGCTTTTAATTAGCGGATCAATTGTGTCACATTAATTTGATTTGAAGGAAATTACAAAATTGGTGGAAATATTGTTAATGGATTGAGTTGCTTGGAATCAGTTTACGAAAATAATATAGTACATTCATTTAGGCTGATGAAAGTAACATAAATATAACTGAATATTTTATATATTTATCTACAAAATTCGAAAATTTTGATTATAATTTTAGCGTAAAATTCCTATTTTCGAGCTAACACCTCAGTTTTACAAACATCTCAGTTTTACAGTTTTACATGGGAACTGACACGTGGGTTTGAGTCTTTGCTAGAAACATTTATACCTAAATCTGTTTATAAGAGATATTTTGATTTGGGTCTTTTGCTCTTTTATTTACCATCTTTCTAGCATATAGATTTATAATATTTATAAAATATAAGGAGTTTAAGGATATATCCTCTACCCAATATATATTTCAAAGGATAACCGATCAATATATGTACATAAATAGTTAGTCGAATTTAAATATTTATACCTTACTGAGTTGGAAACTTTAACATTACAATTCTTGATAATAAAGATATACGAATCTCACAAATAAAATATAAAAAAGCTATTAACTTTAAACCAAATTAAATTTAATGAAATTCATTAATGCTTCTCAGTCAGTATAGCTAACTTAAATTTCTCAAACATTTACAAATATAAAGACTTGTGTTTGAGTTTCGTATAATCTCTGTTGATTTTCAAAATTTGGACTAATTCCGATGAGAGGCTTAGCCTCGAAGGCTGCAGAAAAAAGTTAAGCTTTCTCTTTATTCAGCCGGTTGTGTGGGAGCTCGTGGGATCACGCTCGTGGCCGACAGGACGCTCGGCTTTGTGGTATCCCGTCAGAAGGCGTTCGGCTGGTGGTCGCGCTCGCCTTGGCAGCCGAGGGACTAGAAGAGCTTCGGGCGCCCACTTTTGGGGGGGGGGGTAAATCGTGGGACTTGTGGGGCTCTGAGCTGGCCAGGCCGAATCAGTTGAAGCTCAGCCGTCGGACTGTTTGGAACGTGTTTTGCAGGAAGGACGCTGACGCTCGTCGCGCCAGCCATCGAAAAGCGAAGTTATCGGTCTCGTCCTGCATAAAATCGGGTTCGGTATCGCGTTCGGGAGAAAGTCGATGTTGGGCGCATAAATTGTACCGCCAAGAGGACAAATTAGCGAAATCAATAAGCCCAAATTAGAATATACTTCACCTCGCTAAAAGGAAACTGCATTCGCCCAGCGAGTCCGGGCGGGGAGCTGGAAATGTTTGCGTGCTTATTTTGCCGCGACCTGGCCGTCTCGCAAAAAATCGAAATCAAGAAAATCATGCGACACACTCAACTCGCAGCTGCTACTGTTGCACACACAAACGGTCCGCTCCTGCTCCAGGTCCTGCGATTAGACGCTTTAATTGGCCTGCTCTCGTTCGTGGCCGGGCATTAAAACCTGCCACAACTCTAGAAGCAGCAACTAAGTATCCGCAAGTGTCCTAGTGTCCTGTGCCAGTGTGCGTGTGTTTGTGTGTTTATTTGTGTTTTGATGGTCACGTGGTCAGCTCCAAGCGGCCCCACTGCCTCCGTCTTGTGCGTGACAAAAGTCCAGCAACAATACCAACAACAGTACCAGTACGAGCAGCAAAAATAGAAATAAAATAACAACTACGACTCCTACTCTGCTATAAAGGATTATCCTGCGTGGGACAAATTTAAATTTGTTGGTCAGGTAAGTTTGTATCACTTTTTGCTCTTTAAGAGTGACTTTTTTGCCGTAAACTTTGGAAGCCAACATTGGAATCGCCTCCTTCATTGTCGGGGTTTCAGTGAGAGAAAAAAGTACTTAATTCATTTCAGTTTTATAAGGTTTGTGGTTTTGAAATGGAAATCAACTATCAGGGACAAGTTTATTTTTATTTCCCATACACTATGCCTTCTAACTTAGCTTTGAAATATATAGTAGTTTGAAATGGGAATTTTTTGGCAGTGCGTGAGTTGTGGAATTCGCGGTTTTAAGCTCTTGTCTCGATGCGCCAGTTTTTCACATTTACCGCCCCTTCGTTTATCCCCTCGACGCCCGCAAATCGTCGTACTCCCCAGTGATCTCCTCACCTTCCTGCCTCTGGCCCTGGCCGGAGCCGATTGTCGTAACTTAAAATGCGCCAACTGACTGCCAGAAAGTTGCCAAAAACTTTTGCCTAAAGTTTATTTACTTGTTTTTTGTTGCCGTTTTATGCTCCTGCCCGTCTTTTTTGCTTCCTCCGTCTATTGTCTAGCAATGCAAAAGCACAAGATGAAATAAAGAAAATAAGCCTGGCAATAGATAAGTAGTTGGAAAAAAATGTTTGTTTATTTTACAAATATGAAGTTTTTTAAAAAAAATATTAGCTTAAAAAAGTTATAAAAGTAGTGCCAAAAAGATAAATTTTCATGTAAATTTTACTCATAAAATGCTCCTTATGTGATTTGAAATTCTTAAAGGATTAATAATAAACGAAGATAACTTTCGGGAAAATAGCGAAACCAGCTGCAAGGACATCTAAATTTCACGGCTTTCGTCGGGTTATTAAATTTGCATGTCCTTTTTCATTAAGGAAAAGTGCCAACTTCTCTTTCGTGTTAAATTCGAGCTCTATTTTAGGCATTTTTTTCCACGAAGCCAAGTTTGAGAAAACTATAATAAACTAAATATTGTAAATAAAAGACCGAAATACGTGGAGCTGGTGGAAAAGTTATATTTTTTGTCCCTTCGAATTTTTTGACAATTACAATATGCAAATGAGCTACCCCTTTAAATCCGATCTAAGCGTCCAAATGGACACGCACGACTTCCCCAAAAATAAGAGATACGGTCAAAGGGAGTAAGTAGAGGTTTCGGGACTTTGGGTGGTCCGGGTTGCCACAAACAGATACAGATACATAGATACAACTTCGTAGGCTGAATTTTTGATTGGCTCCCCTTTCACATTGCTCTGAAACATTTTTGACAATTTCCAAAAGCTTTATGGCTAATTGAGCTGGTGAGTGTGGAGCAAATTTCATCTGATATTGTGTGAGTACAAATTTACGGAGAAATGTCAATTAAGTGCCTTTGGGGGTGCTGAAATAAGAGATAAATTTGGCTTCTGGTATTAATATTTTGCCGTTGGGATTTGCCGCAGCTCTGGGGTTAGTTGACAGTCGGACTTGAAAAAGTATCCACCGAAATACTCGTACACACGTGTTTTGTGTGCATACTTCAAAAAGGCATTACTCCAAAATGTATAAACAAAAGTTACGTATACCCAACCTTTCCCGTTGACGGGTTAATGTGATTTTAATGTACTTTTTACCCTCTCATCTCGATCCCTTACCCAAAACCCTGTCTCGTCCTTTGGTAAACAGTATATTTTTGTGAGTACCCAGCGAGTTAAAGTTTTATGCAATTTCATGATTCTTTTTAATGTGTGCATAAGGAAAGTTTTTGTTTGCTTGGACAAGTTTTTGCAGGGACGGAATTTAAAAAGTAAATCTCAACAATTCATTTGGCCTATTCTTTATTCATTCATATTTAATTGCTTTGCACACAAAAAATATACAAACATTAATTATTATCGACAAACAAAAGACATAAATCCAGCTAGCGGTTTTCTATTAAAATTAAATAAACAAGAATATTATTGAATTGAATAAGTTTTTTCCGCAAACATTTATACAGTATATGATGATTTTTGCTTTTAATATGTGGGTAGAAAGTATATTTTTGGAATACAATTTGTTGTGAACCATCAGAAGAAGAAACCTAATCGTATATTTGGGCATCGGGCTATGTTAGGTTGGTTTGCGTGCGGGTCCTTCGCCTTCGCATAACAATGGCGATAAAGAAAACATTTCCATGCTTTTGAAATCAATCTTCCTAATGACTGACAAACCAAATAGCAAGAGCCACAGCAACAAATATAAAAGGCCGCTGGTAGACACGTGCGTTTTTCTCTGAATTTCACGCTCAAGTATCTGGCACTTGTAACGGTAATCGATCTGAACAATAACAGAATGAAATGGCATAAAAAATTGTATATTACTCGAACAAACAACAACCAAAACTGACGTGGCATGAAAACGCACCAACAGGAGCAAACAGATGTCTGCTCCGAGGTTTTCCAGCAAGGATGAGAAGCAAAAGAGCTTTTGTCTGAGGATGATTCCAAAACAATTTTCACCTTTCTCTGGAGACGTTTCGAGCTGGTAACGCAGTCACTTGTGAGGTCGTCTAACTTCTTGGAAAGGAAAATGCAATTGAATTTGATGGTAGCAATTGGGTGGGCAGGTGGTTCTCGGATAAATCTTATCTTAGCTTATTGAATTTCCAAAAAAGGCCATCCAAAAATTATAAGGATAATGGATGGAAGCTTTTTAATCTTTTAATAAAATTTGGCACCTTACTCCGATAAATCGAAATATAAAGTTTGTTTTACAAGCCTACACAGCCTGTTTTAAAGTAATATTTTAGGTAGACTAGGGTTTAGCTTTTTTGAAGACCTTCCTGTCGACATTAAAGGTGGGCGTCGAATATCCTTCGAGTATCTTCAGTTTGCCTTTTGCATTTATATTGTATATTCAATGATGAGTATGTTATTTTACCGAAATGAAACATCATTTTCCGCAATATTTTAGCCTTTTACGATGCCAATGCCCGCCCCTAGTCCTGGGAATTCTCTCAGACAAACATGGAAGTGTGTGTTCCAGGGGCAGGAGTCTTCATTATTGGTTATACTCCTACGAGTCCTGCCTGGCTTGGAGGAACCCGGAACCCAGATCCCGTCTTCGTCGTCTGCTGGCTTATCTGCAAGTTTGATGGATTTTTATCCCTTTTGGACGGTTCTCCGTATGGGCCTGCCGCACTTTTATTATTCCTTGCCTCGTCCTTAACCTGCCTCTCCATCTTTTTTGTGGGACTCGGAATTTGTTTCCTGCTCGTTTTGTTGGTTGAATTGGTTTGGTTTGGTGGCTGTTGCTTTGGTGCAATTTTATTATGCCACCACAGACACACGCATTTTTATTTATTGTGTTTTTTTTACCCTCTACTTGGCATTTATTTATACTCGTTACATATTCCAACTCTCGCCCTCTCCGGCCCTTTCGGACTATGTCAGTCTCCTTCCGTATTTACTTTTTTTATTTCACTTTTTCTGCGGCTTTGTCGGCGAATTTATAAATATAAATGAGTTTTGCTCGATGAAGGTTAAATTGAAATTTACTTCGGTTTCCATTTATAAAAGGCGGCACGAGAAAAGCCCAGGCGGGGTATGGGGTCCCGTCTCAGAAATAAGTTGTCTGGCTTGATGGGTATGGCGGGCTCGCATGATGGAAACCCGGTGAAAAGTTGTTCCGAACTCTGCATTTCCGTTCATTTTAAGGCTTCCGACACACTCCTTTCTATACGTGCGTTTCCCATTTTAATTTTGCTAAGCAAACCGGCGGATATCCTTGCCTTATCCCTTATTCGGCTTTTTTTCTTGGCTTGGGTGTGAAAACTTTATTTGTCTGGGTGCCTTTTGTTTGGTCTTATCATTTGTCAAAAAAAACTTCCTCAAATTGAATATTTGCATAAGTTTATTGAAACAGCCATCGGGTGGGAAATGTTTGACAAAGAAAAGGAAAACATAGAAGGAGTCACTTTCTACACCCATTCTTGGAGTCTTGAGTCTCCTTGTTGCTAAGATTCCTTTCTTGATTTTTTGGTTTGCTTATTTGTTATGCTTTGTTTGGAATTTAATTTAGGATGGCGCCGAGGAAAATTTAATTGAAAACAATATATTTAGAAGGTCTTGCCTAAATCTTGCATATTTTTAGAGCCAACTATAGATGGCGTGTAATGTATTGTTTTTTATTTCGAATATCCAGTAATGGACCACTTTGGTGTTAAAAGCTTAAGAGAAAATCAATAAGAAGCAATATTTTGTGTTATGTCTGCCATCCCATAACATAAACCGAACGATGTTAGTATTTATCTATAACTGGACCATCAAAGTTAATCAAACTAGACCCTGCCAGGAGCTCCCAAAACATTTTGATTGCGTTTGGCTGACCGCAAGTACGTATAAACAATAAATACATAACTATGTATGCGAATACATGAAGAGATATTTCCTGTCCTGGGCGACCACATAAATTTCAACGGCTGCTGCGGCATAAAGCCACTGGCTTAAGTGCTGGCCATATGTCAACCCAGGACTTGTCCTGTCCGTACTGTAATATATATATATGATATACAGATTTATTTGAGAAAATTCCCTTACATCGACTGGCATTAATCTCAACGGCACTAAAAATCAGATATTATTCTATCGAATCGTTCGCGCCGCCATTAATGTCGTAATATGTAAGCAATTTTCTTAAATTTTTCGCATATTAAACGTTTTTCCCATTAATAATGTTGGAAAGGCAGCTTGGTGGTTTCGATTGAGGGAGGAGGAGAAAAAATAAAAACGAGAGAAATTTCTGTGCATGTTCCGAATGATCGCTTCAATAACCACAAAGACCATAAGAAACAGGCAAAAACAGGGCAAGGCCCACTGGCTAGGGATGTAGATGAAGTGACTGAACGAATGAATAACTGAATGAATGACGGGCCGTCGGAATGACGTACCAAGTGCAGGCCAGATTGAAGTGACGGACCGGACCGGACCGGACCAGGGAAACGAGTGAGTCCAAGAGATTGTTTGTTCTCCATGGCCCTTTGCACATGATAAAAATTTATTTAGACCAAATAGAAAAGAATGAGGCTAGCGGGAATAATAAACTACAACAGCCAGTCGAGCCAGTCAAGCTGGCCTGGCCAGACACAAATGTGAGAGGGGCAATTGAGGGTCAGGAAGTGCCAGGCAGCCATTGACAGGGCGCAGGACACGGAAGTCACGACGAAGGGAGAGGCGGAATGCCGCAACTATTGTCTGGATTGTCTGAGTATGAGTTTTGGTTTTGTTTTGTGGAAAAAGATCCTTGCCCTGGTCCTTAAGTCCTCCAGACATTGCCGACGACTCCAAGCCATAAAATGTTTCCATCAAATGTATCCCTTTATTCTTCTTTAACGCAAAGTATGCTTAATTCTCTCCTATTTCTTAGTTTTTAAGTAATATATAATTTTGTTAAGCTTGCAGAAATGAATATAAGATGTGTTAGGAAACCCAGTAGTCGAATACATTTAATTAATACCTCACAAATGTTAAAAAAAAGCGTGTCGGTTTCCTCTTATACGACCCTCTTTGTTTGTCTATTGGTTGGCTAGTTTTGTTGCTGGCCAGTGGCCACCAGCTCGGCCGGTCGACGTTTCCGTTTCCGCTCGCTGTACGCCATGTTGGTTTTGCCATTGGCCTTTCGTTGTTCCTGTTGTTTCTATTTATTTTGGGCTAGGAGTGCGGGTCCTTTGTGTGGGTTAATGTGCGCACTCGACTGTGCGCAAATTGCTCAAGTGTAGTTCAAGTTGAGCCACTCCCGGCCCGTCCCTTTAGTTTATGTATTTTTTACCCAATTCTTATTTTTCGAGGAAGGAAATTCTGTAAAAAAAAAGATTATAATTGCCAGTCGGACCATTAGTTTTATCATCATTATTTTGAGTGGTGGGTGGGGAGCGGTTTGTTATTATTATTATTATTATTATATTTCTTTACATTGACACCTTCCCGACAGCGTCCCTTGTTGCTTATCTCCTGCCCATATTTTTGGTCGCTTATTGCGCTGTCTTACATTCTTATCATTATTAGGAGGAAGGTTCTTCCTATCCCGTCTTCCAACTTGACGGCACTCGGCGGGCACGTTGACAAAATGACAATGGCAACGCGATAGAGACAAGGGGCAGGAAACTGTGACCGGGGAGTGCCCAAGAAAGGGGCGAAAAAAATACTTGAAAAATTTCTGTCCAACTTTGGGTTCATTTTTTGTCCGTACCGCCTCGTAGCCTATTGATTTGCCTTTTTGTCTACGCCATCCCAGGGTTAACATCTCTTCCATCTCTATATCTTTCCCTGGCTACCTTTTGTGTCTGTTTATTGGCGCTACCTTTCCTCCTTTGTCAGCTTCTGGCCTCCCTGAAGTTTCGTCCTTTCCCCATCCTATCTCCCGGTTTGTATATTTGCAAATCATTATTATTTGCAGGGGACATTTTTTTCCAAAAGAGAAAGATACATGAGATGTCTTTTTGTTTCCCCAGTCGTGTGTCAATTTTTTTTACCTCTATTTTATATAAGTTATTTTGCCTTTTGAACGGGGAAAAGGAGCGATATTTTTCGTCCTTTGTTGAATATTGCTTATGGCGACTTTTATCATTGGTTGCCAATCTAAGGTTGGTTTAAAAGAAGAGACGAGTGTTTGCTGATGAACGGAAATGGTAAATTTTTGTTATTCGTCCTGTAACTTTATCTTTCGTTTTGAATGGAAAAAGGAATTGGTTTACAGAAAAACATGAATATGAAAACATACGTGGTGTAAAAGTACTTTGTTAAATATATAATATTTAAATTATATAGCCGCAGCGTTATATAATACTTTTAAGAAGATTATAAGTAACCTGATAACGTTATTTGACTTTATTAAGAAAATCACAGGTTTCACAAATCATATTAAAAGTTTAAGAGTTGTAATATTTTATTATTCCACCTCCACTCCAACCTTTCGCTTCAGTAATTACGCTTCTTAAATTCCATGACTAATGTTGTCAAACCACCTTTGATTCACCCCCTAAAAACCCAAAAACTTTCCAGCAAGGTGACGAACTTGCTCATCTCTCTTTGAGAAACTTTGCTACCAAAATTGAGTTTTTCTTCCCCCCATTCCCGACTGTGAACATGAACATCTGTGTGGGGTCTTAGCAGGGCGCGTCGCCTTACAACTCGATAATTGCGGCTTCAACTTGACTTTAACGAAAAAAAAAAATCAAATAAAATAAAAAAAAAATTAGAGTGGAATAAAAGAGCAAAAGAAACTTGTTCAACTTTTTAACTAGCCTCCAAACTAAAAACTTTTCAATACTCAAGCCAATGGAACCGATGGATTCACCCCCTCGTTTTCTTTTCTCAATTGCAGCTGCTGCCACTGAGAAGGCGAGGCCCCGGGAAAATCGAAATGTGCTTCCATTAGAAGAAGGGCGAGAACCAGAAACTGGAGGACGCAGGACGGAGGAGACGCAGAAATAATAATAAAGGAAAAAAAGTGCACCGCAAAATCTGCAAGCCAAATCCAACTTAAGTCACATCAAATTAAAATCAACAAGCGGCGAAGGACGATCGGAGCAGGAGAAAAATTATAGAAAAATATACCGTGGAGAAGAGTTGAAAGGAGGAGCGAGTTGGTGGAAAAGCAGAAACTGGAGAAACTGGAGAAACTGGAAAATGAAGTGCAATAAAAGTCAAATGGCCACGTTAACAATGTGGAAAATTTTTATGGCCCTTCTACTTGCGATAGCTCTGCTAATGCCGGTCACATTAGCGCGCCTGCATTCCACTTCCGGCATCGGAATGTCCGGCGGAGGCACCAACCTGGGCTCCGGTGGTGGAGGCGGAAGCGGTGGCAACGGCGGCGGAGGGGTCAGCACATCCTCCAAGGATGCACACGGTAAGTCCACCTCCTTCTTACTTACCGTTTGCCTTATTTTTCCTTTTTTGATTATTTTAAATGGCCCTGACTGCCGTGCTTTCGGGTCCAGCCGGGCGAGTACAGGCGTCCAGGAGTCGAGTCCAATAAATAAATTTAAATATTTAACTAACTTGCATTCACAATGCGAGCCACTCGCGACTTGTCGGGAGTTGCCAAAAAAAAAGGATAATAAAAAATCAAACAAAAAAATCCAAAGGAAAAAGGAAAAGGCGGTGAAAAGTTGGTGGAAAAAACTTTAACACCTCGTTGCAACTGGAGGCACGTTGTCCTGGCACGTGTCCTGGCATTTATGATTTCATTTCACCCATTGTAGCTTCCAAGCCAAC
Organism: Drosophila vallismaia; assembly: GCA_035047325.1. Lineage (NCBI taxonomy): Eukaryota > Metazoa > Arthropoda > Insecta > Diptera > Drosophilidae > Drosophila > Drosophila vallismaia. The sequence continues at coordinate 16,957,685 of JAWNPU010000090.1, read as the reverse complement.
TGCAGCCGGTTTGGCAGCACCTCCTCCTTTGCTTTCCTCTCTAAACTGTCCATTAGCAGCATAGCAAATGCTTATGGAATTTTGAACAGGTTGGGAATAAGATATAAGTAGTGGCAGGTAGTTTCACGTAGCCTCAGAGTAATGAGTTTTAAGCTAATACCAAACGATGCTAAAAGATTAAACTGTTCCAATAAATATTTTGCACAAACTGCTTGGACTATCATTCCATTAGAAAAGTCTTGAAAACTGAAAAGCGTGGAAAAGTGCCACAAATCAAAAGGCTTGGCAACTTGCGCAGTAGATTGAAAAGTTTATACTCAAAAATTTTGCACTTTCCTCACACGATATCTCAGACCCTTTTCGCTCAGGTGAGAATTCCGGGCTAAGCTCTCGCCATGGGTCTACGGAAGCAAAAACAGCTTTCAGGTGTTTTCAAGCTCAGAAGAGCTATTTGACAAAACTGCCAGACCAAAGCTGGGGCTATTTATTATTCCCACAGGATGTGAGCGCACACACACACCCATTGACGCACTCGCACAACAAGGTGAACTGCGTAAATCATTTCCACTTTATGCGCTCTCTAAGCCAGACAGTGTCAACAAACTGCAAAGACACAGAAAGGAAGGGAGGTGATGTGGAGAAAGTGGAGAAAGGGATGGATAAGAACTGGACCGGTGATGGGGGCTGCAGGACGCAGGACAAGCATTATGGAGCATTAAAAAGTACAGGCAAAAGTTCAGGAGTGTGAGAGATAGCCGGGACAATCTCTTTGGCAGTCAAAAAGTTTGGCCGTTTAGAAAAGTGTCAAGCATTTTATCACACGGAACCTACAGCCAAGACGAACACAAGAGAAAACAAAAACAAAACCCACCAGCAGCAGGAGCCACAATAAATCTTTAAGGAGCTGGACGAAAAGCGCACAGCCTTCGCCATCCAGCAATGCATTTTTGCTAAACAGGCGGCAAAAGTATGCACCGAGTCCTAGAGTCCTGGAACTTGGCTAACAGAGTGACTAACTGACGAATTTCGCTAGCCCGTTAGCTTGCTATCTCTCTCCATTTCGCCGCACCCCTCTCTGTCTGACAATATCCAAAAACTTGTCAGCGCGTTGAGTGCAGGTAGTTACCAAATGCTCTGAAGCAGCTGAGAAAAAAAGGCGCAGGTTGATGCCACCTCACCTTTACCGCATTTTCGGGTGGCAAACTTTTGTGGCCGGCAACACGTTTCGACCGACAAAAGGCAAAGCCCTTCCGCAAAAACAAACACGCGGAAATGTGCTGAAAACGATGTCAGCGCGTCAAGGGCCCTGACGATTGACGGTTTTTGTTTAGCCCGAGAGTGAAGACGTGTCCCTGTGCGGGCTGTAAGATTAGCCCTTCATACATAAAAATATTGCGTGTTGACTTGGAGTTGAATTTATGTTTCATAGTTGACTGCATATAAGTTTTAAGGCGGCTTCGTGGGACGAAGATTGGTGGTTTTTGCAGGAAAATAAATAATTTATGGTCCTTTAAAACTCAGTAAGACTTTTCCATAAACCAGATAAATTTTGCAGTTCTTATCCAAAGCACAAAAATTTAAGCTGATACTTTTCTAAAATCATTTGACAGTCAAATTAACTGAGTTTTAGTGAGTGACAAGTGGAGGAATTCATTGATTAGTGAAGGTTGAATGACAAAGAATTTCTAATTACCACGAATTGACAAGCAGCTTGACAGGTGGATGGCAGGAGAGAAAGGTATTATTTTCTGTCCCCAATCCTGTGGTTTTAATTAACTCAAAATAAAACGGGTAAGTGTTCTATTTTAGTTGGCAAATTCTTCGAAAGTGTAAAGTATTTTAATGATTCTAATAAGGATTTAATATCCTTTTGTGTTCATTGAATGTCTGAGATTATCAAAAGATTTCGACACAAAGCATAATATTACATCGTTGCAAGCGAATATTTTCACTGCCTTTGAGGCTTTTAATGGGGGGCGGGTTTTGGTGCAATTTCGAAATGCTTTGTGCATAGAATTTCTGAATTTCGTCGCGCAATTTTGCTTCAAACATCAAAATGCAGCAGGAGCCGCTCCTGCAGCAAAGACAACAAAATTCAAAGCATTCGCGACAAAAGCCTTTAAAACAAAGGCTTGACTGAAATATCCAAAAAACCCAGAAAGCATTGTAAAAGACATTGGGGGGAGAAGCAGACCATAGACCATGGGGTGGCCAGACTACAGATCACAAAAGCCTTGATACAAGCGAAACATTCTTCGCGAGTTTCCCCACCCACCAAAACCCACCCATTTTTTAAAATTTGTAAGAGAACATTTTCGGCGCCGACCAAGGAAAATGAAAGTTTACGTGTCGCGGGCAGGCGAATTTCTATATGTGCTTTGGTTAGCCCAAAAATATCCCATGAACATTTTGCAAAAGAGTCGCCTTGAAAAAGGGTTTTCCATGGAACCAGGGAAACCAGCGACACCAGGGAAACAGAGGAGCCAACGGCAGTCTGGGGAATGGAGCATGAAGCCAACTTTTCGTTCCATTTCCTCGTCGCCAGGCTTCGCATTTTTGTGACTTTCATTTGCCATAAATTATTTCATGTTATTATTATACAATACACACTAAATGAGCAAAATAAGGGAATGTTCAGCCAGGGCGGCAGGCTGCTGAATTTTATTAATATTGGAGCGAGCTTTAAATGAAAATTTAAACACTTTGTGTTTGGTGATACAACATATCGACTTTAATTTAATTATTCAATTGAATTATATTTTGAAAATACACGCTATTGAAATTGAATTGAATTATAGTTATTGTTAGAACCAAGTTCAATTGTTTAAATACCTATTTACAAACTAAATAAATTAAACAGGACAGAATAGTTGGAGGAGCTCTTCCCTTTGGCTCCTCCCAATCAATCATTATTTACTAGGAAATTAAATCTCTGTTGAAGTTTAGGGGAGCCAAGGACTATAAATTATTTGCTGGCAGAAAAGCAATTTAAAAATAGGCCACTTGCCGTACCCACAAATAGCTTAGCTCAGTTATACTGGGCATAGCAATATTTAATTTCCCTCGACTTCGAGTGTAATAAAAGTTTTATACACAAATTGAGTACCTGGAAAAGGAAAATGTTGTGGTCCCAATCCTTTGAGTTGATGATGATGATTTCGTGCCTGAGAAATTGTATAATGGATATCGTGTTTTATAATTAATATTTATTACCGGCAAACATACGAAAATACAAAGAAAAACAAGGAGCCGGAATAGAAAAAGCCACGTTTGTATATTAGTGAGAAGCACAAACAAAAAATTATTGTATAAATTTACCTCTCCAGTCATTGCACTTGACCATACATACTTGTATTGTTGGAAGTATTCCGCTCCTTAGATTGGGGAATGTTGGCTCGTTTCGTGTCGGTCAGTGATTATGTAATAATTAACTGTACATTAACTATTTGTAACCATGAAATTCCGTGGGGCTAGCCAGCCCCCTGCCATCACAAGCTATCTGCATAATAAAGGATTTTTTCGTGTCTTGATTTAAGCACGACACCAGAACAAAATACGCAAACATAATGCTATGTACCACGAACTAACAATACGCTATATTTTACTCTGCTTATCTTTAATAAAGAATTATATTTATTATGCAATGTAAGCCTAGAGTAACTTTCTGTCCGATTTACTTCAGAAGAACGCCGGAAACTCGTACACCATAAAAGTTCCGATTAAAAAGTTCCTCCGAGTTGTGTGCGAAAAACTTACACAACTTGGTTTAAGGGTATTTTAATGGCCCTAAGCAAATATTTATATTTAATTTTTAGTGCAATTTTTACGTGAAATTTAACACCAAAATAAACGACCGAACAGCAGCAGAGGCAGCAGCAGAGGCAGTAGCAGCGACAGTAGCAGCTGCGGTGGCGAATTCGGTTTGGACATTTGGCCGAACACGCTGCGTATACGTAATGGCAATTGAAACGTATCTGTGTGCGTGCGCGGATGGACGGGTGGTGGGTTAGCCGGGGGTGGGTGGTGTAAAACTATAACAATAAATCTTATTTATGTCTTTTTGTGCGATTTTTATGAGTTGATTTTTGATACCAGCTGAATTTTTCGGGGTTAACTTTTCTAGAATTGAGTAAGAATAGTTTAAATAAATGGTTTGCCGTCGAAATGTGAGCTATAAAATACAAATGCCATTGGATGGTTGGATGGGGCAGTGGTGGTGGTGTTGAGGTAGAGTCAGTGGCAAATGCGTTGGTCACGCTCGGCACTCAGTCTTCGTTTCCAACTCCAACTCCCACACCGATTCCATTGAAACTCCGGCAACGAGTCTTCTGTAATCTAATTTAAGCTGCCATTAGTGTTTAACACTGGCATGGCCGACGTGGCTGCGTTTACTCCCAACGAATTGCCTCTTCATCAATCAAAGGCTATGAAACTCGACGGCGGGATGAGTAAAAGTAGGTGGGGCATAGTGAGGCGGAGTAGTGGGGGCCTGTGCGTGTGCCCGCTGCGTAATTTAAGTTGTGAACTCGAGCAAAGCACGCGCCGAGAGCCTCAAAAATATGCTTTGAATGTGGCGCACAAACATTCATTTGTGGCATGTGTTTCTAATGGGGCGGTGGTTGAGCAAAAACTGGAGAAGGATAAGGAAGCAGCAGCAAGTAGCAAAGCTTTGGGACGAGCAATGTTTATTCAACTAAATTCCAGGCCTTTTTAATTTCCGGATACAATTATCAAAAAAGAGCATGTGAAGAGTTCATTAGAAATAGCAACGAGATCACCAATTAAATAGAATTTGATTTTAAAACGTCTGAAAAATTTAGGGTAGACAATTTCCTTAACATCTCCAGGAAACCTAGGCGATTTGTATTGCCAAATCTATTGCGAATATCTACAAAGTACGGTAGAAAAAATCATTAACCATTATCAAATTGGGCTATCTGAAAGTACTTGCCCCCACTAAATCGATTTAACCGTTGACGGTTTTTCAACCATCCCAGGCCAAGCTGTTTTTTGTGTAAGCTAACCCTCAGTCGAAGTTTGTTTAGAAGGCCAACGGAAGGGGCTTAAGAGGGAGGGCGAGCCATACGGTTAACATTTGCATACTTTGAAGTAATTGATTCTTAAACTTGACACCTTCGCCCAGCTAAGCAGCTTAGCCAAGTCAAAAGTTAGCGACCCTCGCCCATTTCGTTGAGCTTGAGTGGCCACCCTTTTCGATGGTCTCCTATTGATAGGCGTAAATTTCAGCTAACAATATTCTCTAATCCACTGGTTATAAGGTAATGCGATCTGGCTCATTAGAAGAATTTGCAAAACGAGTTACGCCATTTGATTAGATGCCTTGTTGTGGCCATTTAAATGCCTGGCTACGCCATGGCGAGCCATTGCAATTAGATTTAAGTGCGGCCCGGGTGCTAGTAAATATGAACAGCAAAATGCTTTTAATTTATTGCGACACTAATATACATTAATGTCTGGGGCCAACTGCTAAAGGACACCCCGAGTGACACCGCCTGAGGTCACCAAAGGGATCTGAAGAAGCCCAAAACCCAGAAAAGCCAGAGAAAGACACAGTGTAGACGGACACAGTCGTAGACACAATTAAAAGTTCATGGCCCAGAGAAATGTTAATGACAACAGACTGCCACAGAGTTTGTGCTAGCAGGAGTTTAGTGTAAGTTCTATTCCCCGCAAGCCGAAGTTCCTGCTCCTGCTCCTGCCTATCCCCATTCCGCTTCCATGGTGTCTTCATTCGCCGGTGGTAAATGTTCCGGCGTCTCAGCCAAAGCCTGCACAAATTTTTCGAAACTACCGTAATTTGCATATTTTAAGTTGACTTTTATTGCATTAAAAATGGTAGTGCCTTTGGCCATTGCGGCCTCGGACCTAAGGGCGTTGGTCCCGACCGAAAAAACCAATTCACAGTGGGCTAAAAATGGGAAAGCAATTCCTCGGTTTATGCAGTTTAGGATTAAATGACAATGACATGTATATTAAAATAAAATCAATGAAAAACTAATATATCCATATTTGATATCTAACCTTTTTGGATCATAAATATTAATAAATATCTAATCGTATTAAAAATAATGCTCAGTTCCCTATGACATTTAGCCAGTGTGCTCTGATCTTTTCTGTCTTGGCGTCTGTCGCCCTTTTGGTTTTTTGCAACAACTTGGATTTCTTTCCACTCGGCCTGACCCTGCGGCAAAACTTGTGAGAGACAGATTGCAGAAATACAATTAAAATGTTTTAGTGAAAATTAACTGCAGTTTAAATAAAATGCTATGGTGGTAAAGTACACAAAGTCTTCTTCCAGTCTATCTTGCTGCTGCTTTTGCTGTTGCTGTTGCTATTCCTGGTGTTGATGATGATGACGGTTACTGTTGCTCGGTGTTTTCCTTTGGTGGTTTTAGTGGTTTAGGGTTTTACGTTAAGTATACGCACTGAGTGCACAGTCAAGCTGAGCTCACCTGGCCGAGAGCTCAAAGATGTTTGCCCTGTCCTAGGTGTTACGCTTGGTGGGGCTTGAAGGGGATTTTGCAATTTGTTGGACTTCTTCTGGCTCGTCGTCGCCAACATCGTCGTCATCATTACCATCAACATCTGCTTGTCTACTTGGTTGTATTTTGTTGCTGTTTTGCGGCTGGCCTAGAAAGTTAATTGAAAAAAAAAAAACAAAAACGAAACAAAAGAATGAGAAAATACACCGAAGAAAAGCCAGAAGGTGGATTTAGGCATGAGAAAAGGTTTAATTTAAATAAACTACAGAGTGGGGCCGGTTCTTTGAGGTGACTGTGGTTATGGGCCAGCCAGGTGTTTCCGACATGAAGCGGCTTAGCTGTGTAACCACCATCGTTTAGACGTTTTTAGTGTCCCCTCTCCTTTGGCAGGGGGCTTCAGCAGAAAACTTGAAATTGACTGAACCGGCCTTAGGGCTTATTGCACGTGAAATCGATGGGGAATAAGGCGAATTTGTGGTGTGAAGCGAATGGCTTTGACTTATCAAATAGGGATTAAAATCGATAAAGCTTTTAAAGTAAAATTTAAAGACTAAAATTAATATCTATTGTAAAATTACTTTCTGGAGAATTGAAAAGTTCCTAATACAATAAAAATAGCCCCAGACTCTCGCAATATAGATGCCTAAATATTTGTTTAAATATTTCGCCCCAGCCGGCTTTTGTCCTAATTATCAGGCAGGCCTTCAAAATCCAATTAAACTTTGTAAGTCACTGCCAATCCTTAGACCGCTTTTCTTTTGTTTCCTTTGCTGTACGTGATGTATGCGCAATTTAATTTTTAATTGCCCAAAAACGTGCACAAACATTCAACACTTTACTAATTCTGGGAAATTATCGCACTGCGCCAAATCGACAAACCGAAAGCAAAAAAACAACAAATAGAAATTCAAGGCCCACACGTCTATAACCTTGAACCCTGACTGGTGGAAACAAGGAGAATATGTCGAAAAAGTAGGAGAAACGAACAACAGCCTTTGGCTTTTGGCGTAACTTAATACAAGGACATTGTCTTTGGCTCTGTCGCCCCGAAAAAAGTCGCCTGTCTGCGCCTAAACGTGGGCATCGTTTAAGGATACTCTTCAGATGGGGCTTATGTCCTTTTTCAAAGTTAAATTAAAAATACTTTGAAATCCCTCTTTTGACTAGGAGGAATTAAAGCAGCAGCTTCTTCTCTCCTTTTTTTCATATTCAAACAATGAAGGGAATTTCTATTCGTATATAGTTTGAATTCCGGTTTTCTTTCTTGTTCTCCATGCCGGCACCTAAATTGTGCTTTGCACTAATAAGCAAAAGTGTCTAACGTAGCGTAACTAAATGCGAAAGGCAAACATTTCATTAACAAACACGCACTAAAAAGGGTGGGATGCGACAGGATCGAGGCTTGTTGGGGGATGGAGAATAAGGATAGGTTGACAGTTATGTGTGCTTTGTATATATTTATACCATCTCTGTCTTTGTGCCAAAAAGGGCTACCATTTTGTCGAGCTCACACACATGCTCACACATACATACGTTATGTGTGTCCTTTTTCCTTTTGCTATTTTCGTTTGAGGGTGTGTTTGAAATTTCATAATATCTTTCATTTCATTCTTTTTGGCTTTACTTTATTTTAAGCTCTTTGCTTGATTAGAAGGTGTTGGCATAAATGTCCTTTGTCTTTGCCAGCAGTGCCAGCAGGATCACTGAACAAAAATATATTCAATAGGATATATGATACTATTAGAAATACCATATATCCTAAAATGTTCAGTTATGCTATATTTCGACTAGTGTACTTTTCCATTATCTATCTTTGCGTGTCACATCTTTTTCCCAGAAATTGTTTGCTTGGCATATTATTCTTACTTGTCGGTGTACCTGTGTAATTTACATTTTGGCAAGTGCCAAGGAAGTTGGTGAAAATTTAATAAAACCTCATAGGGATCTCCACACCCCCCTGTGTAAGTCAATGGGGTGTGTTTTTTATGCGTATATCCGCGAATTGAGCGATGCTATGCAAATAAGTGGCTTTACCTGAATATGCATTGAAAGTGTATACTTTTTCTTCCTTCCACTTATATGGTACATATATCTCTATATTGGCGGAGGATACATCATCATATTGCCGGCACCAGACAAGCGCTCCACCTTGTTGTAAAACAAACTTTGTTCAATCCGTCCCCGCTCCCGCACTGAAATATATTCAACCACAATCAAATTCATCCGCCCCCCGCCGCGTTACATAAGCCACATAAAATTCAGCTCGCTGTTGATTTCTCCGGCTCCGGCTCCGGCTCCGGCTCCGGATTCTCTCAACTCTCGGGGTGCGTTCAACTTTTACGTATTCAGGCAGCTATAAATGTCATATTTTATCTGCACCCACTACTGGCGCTGCTACTCCTGCTGACACTGCTGATGTTGCTCTTCCTGCCAGTTTGCAGCTAAAAATAACAATTTCTAGGGCGAAACTTTATTAAAAATTTATTTAATGTTTACCAGAGTATACTCGACTGAGGCTGCGGCTGCTGCTGCTACTGCTGTTGCCTTTTTGAGCCTTAAAGTTCCGTTTCAGACTGAGTTGCGAAGCTGACAAGTAGGCAACGCTTTGGGGTTAGCCAGTTTATGGCTGGACCTGGTTCGGTTTGGGGTCAAAAGAGCCAAGGGCATTTCAAGAAACATGTTTTGTGGGTGGCAGTGGTACAGAGTGCCTAGCAACAAGATCAAAGAGATTGAATTGGCCAGCTTGAAGAAGTTGCGAAAAATTTAAATTGAAATTTTGCCTCGATTGGCTCGCAGGAGCGGAAAACTTATGAACATTTTCGGAAGAAATTGAGCAGAGCTCAGCACACCTTAACCTAGATTTCGTGTTCGTGTTGCAAGCAAGTTTCGAGTCTCGTGCTCGTATCATAAATCTCTGTTCATTAAACGTGTGTGTACGGCACATATCACACACACCTCTGCGTAAGTTGGCCGTACCACCTACACCGCAAATCGACGGTCCCAGCAGCCACGTCGTGCGACCTAAAAATTCAAAAATCAATATATCAGCAGCAACACGAAAACTAACGAATAAAAACACAAACACAGCAACAGAAACAGAAACTGAAACAAAAATAAAAACAAAAAAACACTCAAAAACGTGAAACATTTACAACAACATTTTATATTGTACCATGTCGAAGGGACACTCAGGCACACACATTACTATTTTGCATAAAATAAAATTTGTCGTTGCTGCTTCACGTTTTGCTTTGGGCTGAGAAGAGGACTCAACATGGCACTGATATATACAAAGCACGTATGTTGCCCAATGTTTCGGTTGCCATTGTCCTTCCGTGTGTCCTCCCGGTTGCCGAGACAAAGGCTAAGGGGAATCTCACCGCCAGTCAGTCAGCAGTCAGGCTCACTCAATTTCTCTCTTGGTGCATGCATTGACCCAAATTTAAACAATTGAAGCTTGAAAAGAATAAAATAATACTATAGTTTTATAGTAGCTGCCGATAAGCCTAGGGAAACGGCGACAATGTTGGCGACAGGGAAACTTTTTAAAGTGGATGCCAGGAAGGAGAAGCTGAAAAATATAGCAAATGTTGACTGCTACTGCCAGAAACCCGAAGATGGAAGAAAACATTGAGAGAATTTTGTAGAACTATACAGTCTGGTTCATGATAATTTAAAAAGGAAAGTTTAAAGTTAAAAATAGTTTCATAATTTTGATTCAAATTGAATAACTCTTATGTTTGGTCTTACTAGTTATGCCTGACACTGCCTTTCACTTGCGCTTATACCCTATTTTCTGTCGACTCTTGCTGCATCTGAATATTCATATTTCTGCTGATCTAGAAAAAAGTTATGAATTATTAAATATGCATACAATTGTCTCTTCGTCTGGCCTGAGCGACTGGTCTGGGTGAAAGGAGAATGGAAAATTTTAGCTTTCGTTTTGAGGAAAATAAAGGCAAAAATAAATGCGACTGCAACCCATATTCCATGCAAATGCTCTTATTTCCATGGAGCTCAGGTGCATAGTTTAAACTCCATCTCTTTCTGGCCACATCTCTTCAATTTTGCTGCTTTCTCTCTCGCCTTTTGTAAGTCTAACAATTTGTCATACGAGGCGTATGTGTGATATTTGTCCTGTGCAATGATGCGTAGCTAAGAGTTGTTGTGAAATTAGGTGACACAATTTTGCTTTCCTCATAGTTTTGCATTTTGCTTCATTTATTTTCGTTTCGTTTTTGTTTTTTTCTCAAATTTAAAATGCACTTTGCTGATGGTATTTTAAATGAGAATTGTTCCCCCGCGAACCAGACCAGAACTGAAATGAAAATGAAAATCAAAATGAAATATGAAAATTAAAGATATTAAAGATAGGTCCAAGATCTTTGTTTTTCTATGGAAATCTTTATTTTTAAGTAAGTCCTTTAATTAAAGTTTATGGATCACAAAGCAGAGGAGCTCGGAAAAAGAATCGGAACCATAATAATGAGTTAGTCTTTCCTCTCTGGACTAAGCTGACTTTCCTCTTTATTTTCACTTCTGCTGTTACTTCACACAGCAGGAAGGCTAACAGGAACAATGACCTTTAACGCTCTTTAGCCATTAATGATATTCATGCCCGGCTATTTCCTGGACTGGTCTGGACCTCAGCTCAGTCTTTATCCGCCGCTTTTGTTTTTCTTTTGTCCACTCTATTTGTTTTTTTTCTGCCGCATCTTTATACGATATCCTTGCTGCTGGGCGGAGGAAAAATAACTTACAATTGACCTCGTTAGCTGCTGTCTCATGTGTGCATGTACGAGTATGAGAGTCCTTTCTCTCCGCTCAATCCTGTCTTCAGGGCTGGCTAGTTTGGCTTTAGTGTCGTGACCTCTCAACTTTATTATATCCTGCCATCACCATCGCCATCGCTGGACCACATGCGCAGGATGATGAGGCATCAGCTAATACGGATTCAATTACGAAATCCCGGATGAGGATGAGGACCAGCAATGAACAGATGCAGATGACCCCGTTCTTTACGATGTATTTTACTTTTGCTTTTACGGCTCTGCACTTTATACTGGAGTTAAACTTTAAGTGTATTATAATTATTTCTTTTTTTTTTTTACTCAGCTCTGGCTGTTTTCTCTCCTTTTTCCGCAGTTAATTAAATTTAAATTACACTTCATTTGCTCTTCCTTTGGAGACTGTGCGAGCGTTTTTAAAAGGATTTCCGGCACGCGTTTAAGGCGCGCAAATAAATTAAAAGTAATTGTGTTCGGAGTCCTCTGAGCAAATATGGAGCGCCAGCCGAGCTAAACAAATCAACGCACATGAAATTTTCAACGCTTGCAGGATATCCCCCCGAGGCTCCCCCAAGGACTCCAAGCAAGCGAGCAACAAAAAACATAAATTTTTATCTTTTTTTACGAGGGTTTGGTTTCATTTTTTCTCCCCTCTTATTGCTATTGTTGTTTATCATGTATATAGTATGTATTTGCTATTATATATGAATGCCTGTATATATGTACTTCCCATAGCCGGTGGAAATGGTTCCCCATTGGAAATGTAAACATGTGCTTATCAGTGTGTGAGTGGTAAGGCGGTTTGTGTGTGTGCGGGTGTGTCCTGTCAAATGTCATTGCCAGTTGGTTATGTGGCTTTTGACTCAGCATCGGCGACAGCAAACAACAACATTGCTGACACATAACAATAAAATATAAGCGTATATATTTTTTGTTATTATTTGATAAACACCCTGCAGCTCATTCGGGTAGCTCTAAATCCAGAAATGAAAAACATTTCCTTTGATTGCGAAAATGTTGCGTAATGGATCGGAAAATTTCTGCTAAAACGTATATCCTTTGGTTAATTAGAATTGGATAGAATGAATTTTATCATGGGAATTATTCCGCAGATTTTGTATTTTGTAACGAGGTCCTTGAATCAGTCTGAGTCTAAGCATATTTTTCAATTTATAAAACACTCTTAAGGGGATAGAGGAATTGAACTGTGTCAGATGAAAATATCAAAAGCCAGTCTAGCAATTTAGAGAGCATCCCAGTTCCATACCATAATGGTCCTCCCAGGATCATGTATATCCCGACAGCCACCGACCGCTGGCAGCTAAAGTCCTGGCTGCCATCAGCCGCGCCGGGACAAAAGCCATCATAATAACTACACATCGGCGTTGGCTGTCGGTTTTCTTTTTCTGCGGCAGTGCTGTTTGTTGTTGATGGGGTGTGGTAAGGTCACAGGAAAGTAGGTTGAATATTTGCAAAATTTTTGCCTCGGCCCCTTTAAACATATCACCGCACAAGTGTTAAAATCGCTCATCATGTCAACTCTTACAGCTGCGGGCTCGCGCTGTGGCCATGGAAGGTGGCTTGCTGCGAGCTCAGGGCGAGGGTTCGCTATTGAACTTTATGGACATAACAGCAGGAGTAGATGGAATTGATATGAAATATATATATGGCGCGCGGCGAATGTACACATAAAATTTTATATATTTGTTCAAGTGTATTTGTATGCCTCCTGGAATGACAATCGCTGGGTTTTGCTGAGCCAAGCATTTGCAGTCCTTCTTCGCTTTCTAGGCAGCAGCTGTCTGCAATTGTTGTGGCATTTTAAGTCGGCTCAGATGTACGCTATTCTGCTATCTGAGTCTGTGTGGCATTGAAGCCGATTTACCTCCCAACAATTGCGGCTAATGCGGACAATAATCGTCACACACACAGACCCCAGTTGCTTCCTTATTGGCCCATAAAAATACCAAATAAATCGAGGTAAACTGTACATAAATAAAAAGCGACCTCTTTATGAGCTTAGCAGGAATTCAAACGGGATAAATAATTCACTTGTGGCTAAGAAAAAATATGATAAATATTTTTCTTGGCTATCCAAACAGGCAAGTACAATACTCGTATATGTATATTAGAAATGTAAATAAACAATCCATTGGGGTGTAAATTCACTTTATTTTCTTTATTTGTTTTATTTTGATTGTATTAATTAAAGACGGTGCTCTTAGTGCCACGCATTTTCTATTTATTTTTAATGCATTTTTTATTCATACGAATAAACAATTTCCCGCATATTCAAACGAAAATAGCATAAAAAATGTCCATATTCTCACTTCAATATATCCTTTTGAACTACCTCCTTTACACCGCCCTGCGGCCCGCATCTTTACTCCAATCATAACTGGCGCTAGCCCGCAGAAAAACTCCAAGGAAATGCCACAAAAGTGTTTACATAGCGTCAAAGAAAAATATTTTATCGACACGCACATGCCGACACCCACAATCTCATCACCCACCATGCCACCCCATCCAGACTTACTTGATTCGCATGTTAACAACTATACGGGGCCAAGGGTAGGGGTTGCGGCAGGGGCAGGCACCGGGGGAGGACCGGCTCATAAGGCCAAAAACCAAAGGAAGGCAAAAGGCGCAAAAAATTATTGCGCTTTATCTTTTGATTTAACCTTTTGTGCGACAAAAGCTTTTAATATGCAAATGACTAAATGAGCGTCTTGAGGCTATTGGCATTCGGCGAGGGCTGTGGGAATGGCATTTGGTAGTTGGAGGTTGGAGGTTTGGTCAATTGGTACATTTGCACATTTCATTAACGTCGAACCCAATGGAGGAGTGTTCCTTTTCCTAACTAGCTGACGTAGGTCTCGACTTCACTTTGATGTTGTGGCAACGTGCCTGTATGTGTGAGAAGGACTATTACCATGGCCGTGGGGTTGGGGTGTGTCTGTGTAAGTGTTAGCCTGCTCACTTGGCACACTTCAGCCCACTTATTCTTGAACATTTGCATATCATTACGAGTGTGTGTGTGAGTGGGAGTTGAGCGGCCCGAAAGCCTCGATTTTCTTCATCACAGCTCCCGAAGCTCCCAAGCATAGCATAGTTTTATGACCTCTCTTTCTTTGCGCATTTCTTCGGCTGTGCCCTTCTCTTTCGCTCATCATATTGCCTAGATTTAAGATTATGAGCTGGGTGAATTTTGTGGCTCACCACTGTAGTAGTATGTTAGTATGTAAATCTCTTCCCCATTCCACATCTGAGTGTTCTCTTCCAGCTGCCCAGGTCGCAGGTGGTTTGGGTTATTAAGTCGATTTTCCTTCAGCCAGGACAACCGGCTTAAAGACTTTGCCATGAGCTGAACGGAATGAATCACGAGCTGGGGCAGATGATGATTTAAGTTTGTTTCATGAAACTTTATTAGCCTTAAACACTTAGTAGTTGCAATGACAAAACGCATGAAGACAATGTATATGCTTTTGCTCCAACTTTTTGAAACAGATTGAGACGAAATATCTTTCCCAAGACATCCTTTCTTAAGGACGGGCAGCTTAAAGCGAAAAGAATAAGAAAGACCGGCTATAGTGGAGATTCTCGACTGTGTGATACCCAGTATTTCTCTATTCTTCACAGCTTTTTCTAATGTTTATTACTTGATAAGGTAAGAACTCCTTTCCGCAAATAAATAGCCGATTAAAAGTGTTTGCAGGCTTTTGTTGACAATAAAAATAGTTTGACATCAAAATTTTGTTTGTTTATTTACAATGAATCCCCCTATCAAATATCCCTATCAAAATATTGGAGAATATATGCGAAATATAAAAAGAGTATTTTTCACGTATAACAACTTAAAATGTGTGTAAATATGCCCAAAAGTAATACTTCCCAACTTGAGATAAAATCACCATCAAAAATGTTATCTCCCCTGTAGCCGGGCGACGTAACAAAAGTCGACTAAACAAATTATATTTAAATTTTGGTAGCATTTAAAGCGCCCCTAGGAACCATAAATTTATCTTAGCTGGCTGTTGTTGCCTTGGCAAGGGCAGGCATGGCCTTGCTGGACCCCAGGACCTACCAGGACCTGCCAGTGATCGACGGCCAAGGGAAGGACGAGACAATGGAAACTTTTTCGCAACTCCTGTCGTCTCATTATGCCTGCCATTTAAAACAAATTCAATATTCGCTATGCTTTTTTGCCCTCAACATGGTCAACACCTTTGAACTTTCCGCCCTAACTCTTACTGGCCCTTCGCCCCCTTTGCTTCTGCATTTTGCATAAAATTGAAAACGCTTCTTCCCAGGGCCCGGCAGACAAGCGGCTTGATTTACCCACAACTATCCAACAACAGGAAACCCCAAAGCCTTGTTACAAAGTTCCAGGTCCAGGTCAGGTCAAAATGCTAGGGGAGATAGTGGTGGTTATCCAACAGATTTCAGTTACTTTATTATAAAACTGGCCCTAGATGTTTGCCTTCTCTGTTGATTCAGCAACAGACCGCTGGGGATATTTGTATTCCTATTGTTGCAGTAACTGATGTTGCTGCCGGGTCGATTGGGTTTGACTTTAATTTTACTTTTGACCCATTAGGACACCAATATAGGGATTATTGGAAATAACATTTCTGGCAAACAAATAATCCGGAAAATGTAAGCTATTGTTCTATTACATATTCGATAATTTAAAAAGGAATATTGTGAATGGAGTTTATATTTTGGCTTCTGTTTTTAATTTTTATTTATTGTCACAAACGTCGAACTTCAAATTCCAATCAACTGACTTTGCTGAAAATTTCCATTTAAACTTTCAAACCCAAATCCAATGACAAGTTTTTGGGAAATTTAATTGAATTTTGTGTCAAAATATCATTAGATTTAAATATTTTTAGCTGCTGGGAAGCGTTGTTTTTCGTCTCTCGTCGTTTCTTTTGCAGTTTTATTAAAATTTTATTTCATGTTGGAACCCAGCCAATTTGTCGTTATCCTTTGTCCTGTCCGAATTTCATTTTGATTAAATTTGAAATATAATAAAATAAAAGTTTACCTTGTTATTCATTCTTGCTGGCCCTGTCTGGCTGTCAGATGTGCCTCTATATTATTTTGCTTTTTGGCCATTTTCAAATGGTATTTAATATAAAGTACAATCATGACAAAGGTGGAGTAGGAGGCTTTAAAGGGCAAAAAGAGTATTACGTAAAAATAAGCCCACGTGGTGACCAAAAATGAATGTGGCAAAAGGAGGAGATATTGCCACTGACTCGCTGGCCACAGGACACACACGATATACGATAATATTCCAGCAGAGGGCTTAATGCGGCGGCATAATACTCGTAATTTTTATAATGCCATCCACAGGAAACAGGACAACGAAGCGGCTCAAAAAGTCAACCAGCTTTGGCAAAGGATCATTAGGCCGTGTAAAACGATAAAGGGTTAAGAAGGCAAAGGAAATAGAGTATATATGAGAGTATACGAATAGATCTTCAAAAATGATCATCGAATTTGTTTACAATAATTTGTTAATTTTTAAAGAATTAAAAATTTAACTTTGATATTAAATCAAGTCGACTTAAAGCTGACTTTCGCATAACCCTTACCCTCAGGAAGTGTAAATAAGAATTACGAATATTGCGCTGGATTATATATATTTAATGTCCACCCGCACTGGTGCTGCCGCCCCATGGGTCATAATAAAAATTTTCACCACTAATGAGCCCGACGATTAATCGAAAAATGCCAGAGTAAACAAGTACATTTCCGTCCCGCAGAGCTTCAGTCTGGTGACGTGTTAATGTCACTAGCAAATGTGTAAAAAAATAAAATAAAAACAGTGGAAAAAGCAGAGGATCTGGAGTTGGAGCATCGGGAAGGGGATGTAAAAGGCTCAACAGTGGTTACGTCATGCTAAAGTCCCTGATTACAGGTAATTGTGGGTCTCGAGGCCTCTTGGCAATTATGCCTGGCATAGAAATAGCTCTGCGGCCAGAGACTCCTTGTTAAATATCAATTAAAATGGCTGACAAGAAGTTAATCCTCGTGCCTCGACTCCACTCACGCACTCCCAGTATGCAACAAAATATGTGCAAAATGCATTTGACGTAAAAGTTGCGATAGCGTCAAGTTGTTCAAAACTATTGTCACACAGACATAGTCGTACCGACAGAAGCACACATCCAACACAAAATTCCATTAAAGTTTTGCATTTGAAATTGCATCAACAGAAAGCTTCTGAGTGCGGGTGTTGCACGAGGCAAGAGGCAAGAAGCACGTAGGAGGAAGCGAGGCTGTGGCGGTGGCGGTGGGTGTGGTTGCCTGGTGTGTGATGGGGCGTGGCAATGTGGTGGCTGTCGCGTCTAGTTCCTGTGTGCATGTGGTGGCTGATACTGATTGAGGTTAGTTTAACCCCACAATAAATCGCATTTTACCGAATGAAATGCATTTTTTCTTTTGACATTAAGTCGCATTTTTTATTACATCTCTTTTAAAGGTGAAAAAATGATTTTTTAGAATTGGATTTATGAATATACAAATACATTATATTTTTTCATTAATTACAAATAGTTTTTTCTAATATTATAATGCTACAAAAATATGTGAAAGCATTTTATATCATAAACAAAGTATATTTATAAAAAGTTAATGAATTAATCCGATTATCTGATAAAGATTTAGCACTTTGAAACATGTTGAATATTTCTCTATCACTTAGTGATCATTGGTCTTAAAGGGGTTAATTCGGGCAAAAAGGTTATGCTGCCCCAGCACTTCGCTTCGCCATCTATGTTCGTTGTTATTTCATTTAGCTTTTTCATCCTTTTTTGTCAGCTTCCAAGTCAAGGCAAACCGAAAGCAAACGCAAATGCAAACCGAACGCAAGTCAAGCCAAAAGAGGCGGACTCTGGGGCAAGTGGTCGGAGGCCATGGGGCAGGGGCACTGAGCTACGCTAGGAATGGCATCCCGAAGCGAGAGCGCCCAAGTAAGCCAATCAAGGCATTCAAAGAGAGCATATTTAAATAGCTTTTAACATGCACGAGCTGTCGGGCTGGCTGCTGTAGTTAAGTGAAGGCCAAAACCGAAAGGCGACACAAAAATGCTGCCAAAAAAGACAAAATTGAAAGAAGAGGAGCTGCATCTGCAGGATCAGAGGAAGGGCAGAGCAGACAGTTGTGAAACAAGCAAGGGAAGGGTTGTGCAGCTAAGACTCGTTTAGCAATGCAGGCAACGTTATGCATTTGGCCTTTGATGCATCAGCGTTGGAAAATGCATCTGAATACCTAGGCAGGCATATGGTAAGGAGCCTAGATGACAGGCTAATGGATAAACTGGTTCTTAGGCCGAGATTAATGGGTCAGGATGAATCATTTTCATAAATGGCCAATGCAATTTGTCGCACTTTTTAAATATTAATATTTTGCATTTAGGACAAGGCTTAAAAATACCAACAAAACTTTTCACAGACGCTGGTACGCTGCTGGCTTTGAAGCTCGGCAGCTGCCTCTGTCCACAAAGGCGGCAGTGCTAAGCAAACAGGAAAAGCATAAAATATGCTCACACACAGATACACATATACAACGCACTCACACCCTTGCACTACCATACACCCATTTGGAGGGCATTTAAGCGCATATTTATTGTACAACGTTGCGTATGCGCAATAAATTTTCACAAAATTTCGACGCATTGTGGCAATAAAATGATATTTTTTCATATTTACACATAAAGTCAACGGAAAAAAAATTGATGGCGAGAGAAAGAAAAGGGAAAGGGAAGGTTTAGGCTTAGGAGGAGTGTGGGCAGGCCTTGTGAAGGATGTTACAACATTTTTTTACGGCCGTCCTTGCTTTTCATATAATGTGAAATATTTTCAACGCAGACATTTTTATTTATATGTACTTATATATACTTTTATCTGCGCGCATTTGACATGGGATGACGCGGACGCGGAGCAGCAACAATAAAAGCAACACAAATGCCAGCAGACGCCACACATGTGACAGGCATCACTTTGGCTTTTGTTGTTGCTACTGTGCTACTGTTACTGTGCGGCTTGGTTCAATGCCAAAATGTTGTTGCAGCTAAAACGCCGCATAAATCCATAAAATAGGAAAATTGAAGAGAGAAACAATTAAACTCTTGCTGACTAAGCTCGATAAATAAATGCAGAGATACGTCAACTAATTCCCAAAATATTTTACAATCCCACGGATATTATTTGTAAAAAGGAATTAAGTTTGGTGTATTTTTGTATTCAAGCTTTAACTTGGCCTATTATGCTTTGGGTTTGCCTCCAATAAAAGGGCCTGAAAGCCTGTCGAACCCAAAGGAGGAAAAAGTTGGTGCACGCATTTGCACATGCATAATAAATAAATACAGCTGCCCGCAGGACGTTGCTAAGCCAATGGGGGCGGAATGTTTTGGGTCTGTTAACGGACGGCTCAAATTTACGCATTTGTAATTACGTAGGAATTAAGCCGCCATCAACATTTAATTGCTAAAAGCTTTACTCCAAACGAGGCAGCCACGCATGCCATGTAAACGTGCCAACGAGTGCGGCAGAGAAATGGAACATTTAATTAACAAATTTTACGCATTTATTTTCTATTTTCATGACGATGATGTTGTTGATGATGATGATGATGATGATGATGATGCTGACCAACCGCACACGAAAAAATAAACCAACAAAATCCGTGACAACATAATTTTCCTGCCTTCAAACGGAACCCAACCGAAAACAGTGAAAACGAAGGACATTGATACCGTCGAGGGTAAATCTGTGTCCTTGCCCTGCCCCATCACGGAGCCACTGGATAACGTGTATATGGTGCTATGGTTCCGCGATAATGCGGGCATACCCCTCTATAGGTAAGTAGAGCTACCTGGTAGTCCCTAGGTAGTGCCCTGGGTAGTGCTCTGGGTAGTGCCCTGGGTTGGCGTCCCCGTCTGAGGACTCAATTGGTCCATTGTCTCGGCTTATACACACACATATAATTAAAAGCAAACCAGAGTCCCGAGAGTTTCTGGCTTTTTAAATCGTTTGGGGCGCTGGCCCACATAAGTATGCTATGATTTACCCTCTTTAAGTACGCCTCTGTGTGCGATTGTGTGTGCGTCTGCCTGTGTGTGTGTGTGTCTGCCTGTGTGTTTATCTGTCCTGACCTGCGTCGAAAGAATGTGTGATTTAGCTTAGTGCTCCCACCTGTTTTTGTTTCATTTTTTTTCTGTTTTCCTTATTTTTTTTGTTTGGCATTTGTTTTCCCCCAGTCTGTGCCATGGAATTAACTTAATTATGTTTACCTAATTTAGAGTGATTAACCTCGGGGCATGACAAACCACAGGAATTATGTGCAGGCGAAAATGTTTAAGTCAAGCGTTGACTTCAAAGATTAAATTACGTAGCAGGTCCCAGTAAACGCAGGTCAGATCGCAGGTCCATAATAAAGTGTCTGTAATTGCCGGTCCTTAGAAAAAAAAGAACCAAAAATAAAAATTCCTAGCCATGGGTTAGCTTCTAATTGCATTTACTGCATTTTCATGGCACGTTGCGCCTTTTGGTTGTCAACCAAAGATTTTTTTCCGTAAATAATTGCTTTTCCTTGGTAAGGGTAGAGCAGGGTTATTGGACATAAACACAATCAAAGAGGTTTACAAGGCGCAGTACATATATCAATATTTCAATAAAATCGTTTCTAAAAACTATTTTCTTATTTTGAGGTATTATTTTATTTATTACAATTTATCAAAGAACCCAATTTTATAATCATTTCTGATTTAAAACAGTATTTTCCATTAAATATTTTCTTTGACTTTTCAAGATGTATTCAAAAATGTCGTAAATGCTAAGCTATTTCGTTGAGTTTTTCTTTGCCCATTTAGGCCAACTCAATTTGCTTTAAGGGTATTTCCAAATTCAATCAGTCCTTGCATTTTATTTCCTGTCTCGTCCTTTCTACACTTTTTTGTACTCCTTTTCAGCGCTGCCTCATCCTGCCCGTCCGGTGCATTTTCATTAAACTCAATTTGCATGGAGCCGCGCGGCTCTGAGCCGAGTTCGTTGCGTATTATTTAGCCATAAACATTTGCTGCATAGGCTCCCAGAGAACCGTTATTAAGTTGGGCAACTCTCTTAGCAATTTTACTTTCACATACACGTACACCGCGCCCTTTCTCCTTACTTTCTTTCGTTGCCCTTTCACTCGCACACTTGCTACTCCTTCCATTTAAGCGAAGTGCAACTGTTTTTTAGTTTTTAATTAAAATGACGGTGTGAAGAAACGAAAAAAATAGGCGGGAAAAATGTGGGTTAAAGTTGGGGAGCTTTCGCTCTCTGCTGCACTGAAAGAAATTATATTTCAGAATATTTTAAAGGTGTCATTTTATTACTAGAAGATTAAAAAGTATGTATATAAATTCAAATGGTATAGTTTGACCATAACATAAATAACTAATAATATTTTTTCAATTCATTTTATTTGCAATGCAGTTTTGTTGTTGCCACTACTGCAGCTGCACTTGAGTCGGCTGCTGGTGGTGCCGCAATTAAGTTGTTGCATTTCCCACGAACGCCAACGAGGGGGGCTGGACGGCTGGACGGCTTCCCGCATAAATTATTGTGTGTTGCATACAAAAGGGCGCTTAACGCTCAACCCGCCGCAGTAACGGCCGAAAGTGGCTGAAATCGCAGCCGAAACATTTTGCCAGAAAGTGAGGAGGGAGGAGAAGAAACCGGAGTGCTGAATGAGGACCTCTTCTGATAGAGAGACCTCAGTCTGGCTACAAATTCCTCTCATAGGTCGGACAGAAAAATTTCCATTTGCCGAGAAGCTTTAACGAAATTAAATTTACGGTCTACCAATTAAAAAGTGAAAGAATTTTAGTTATTTATCTTTAATTCGGTTGCAGGAAATGATTAAATATACGAGAGCATTAGTGTTTATCCGCTTGCGGCGTATTTTCATCTACTAAACGATTCCCTGTATTCCATTATATTTGCATGTCGGCTTTAATCTTTGTTTTCCTGTTTAAGTTGGCTTTAATCCTTATCCGTGTTCATTGAGATTTATAGTTTCTTAGAAAGTTCGTAACTCTCCAAGAGCAGAAACTTAGACCATTAAATGCAATGCAGGCCTAACGTTTCTGTAGAAATTGAAAAATAAAATCCTTGAAAAGCATAACAAAAATTTAATTTTATCTGCAGCGCATAAATTGCATTTGGCAAGGCGTTGCCAAAAACCAACCACCCAGATCCCTATCCCACACTCACCCACAAATTTGCACCCCGCCTAATGAGCAGGCCAAAATAAATTACGCTAATTTTCGTGCAAAAAGTTCCGAGGCATCCAAAAATAGAGCCACAGAGAGGGAGGAGGGAGAGTATGGGGAGGTTGAATTATATTGGCTATGGATTTCATTAATTTCAGAGTGGGTCGAAATTTCGGGGCTTGATTTAATTCGCGATCCACGCCCACATTAAATATTAATGGGTATGGGCGGGCATATTCTGACCTAATGTTATTTAATGTATTTGTGTGTTTTTCTTCCTTTATTTTTCGCCGACCTCAGCTTCGATGTGCGCGATAAGGAGAGCCGGAACCAACCACGACACTGGTCAGCACCGGAGGTTTTTGGCTCACGTGCCAAATTCCATTTTGAATCGCAGCCAGCAACCTTGGAAATTAAGGTGAGATTTGCCCGTGGGATCATGAATCCTTCGCCATTAATTTGTGTGCAAGAGCGGATGGCCCAGAGCGGCGTTGAATTAATATTTTAAATTAGATGGAATTGAATACTCAATTGAAAGGATGTGCATCTGAAAGGGCAACTTTTCGGGGCCACTGGCCATTGCATTACAAAAAATTGTATACATAAATGAACATTTTAAATGAATTAATGTGTCGGAAAAATACGAAAGCATAGTGTAAAAAAAAGGAATAGAGAAACTATTAAATAGACTAAAAAAGTCATTTTCATTTAAAGTGTGGTGGATAGGGAAAATGTAAATTTAAATGAATCTGTAGAAAATCTCCCAGTGCTATAGTATAGATTAGATTTAAAACCGATTGTAGAAAAAATGGCGCCAATTGTTAACAAAGTTAACACATTTTTTGTCTGTATAATGCAATTTGGGATTAAAATCCAATGACGCTGTTAGTGTTGTAGATTTAATGAAAATCAGAAATCTGAAATGCGTACCAGAAACAAAAAATATACTCCCAAAAGTATAAAATGGTAAAAAAGAGAGTAAGCCAGTAAGCAGAAACAGCTAGCGGAAGCGGCTATGGCGAAAACATGGCTAAGAAGAGCTGAGGAAACTGAATGGAATGTGGAAAACAAATTTAGATATCAAAAGTTGTTAAATTGCTTGGCGCACGCGAAATGTTTATTAATGTCTTGCATGTTTACAGATAACTTGATTTACCGTTTCTGTCATGCAATACATAGATACGAACACATACATAAGCGCATCTGAAAATTGTACTTCAGTGTGTCTGTGTGTATGTGTGAGAGGTCCTTATGCAATGTGTTTGCTACTTCAATTCAGCGTATCGCATCGTCTCGCCTTGGATTGCCTGCCATTGCCGTTCGCCATTCACCATTCGCCTTGCCCTGGACTTGTCTTTGCCCAGGCTTTTGACTTTTTAAAGGCCAACTTAGTTAAGGTCTTAAGTGAGTTAAGCAATAAACAGCCAGCCAGGGAGTTTCGTTAACGAGCTGCATTTTGAAATGAATGTGAAATGCACACGAACAGGCGGCCACCATAAAGCCTTCATAATGCGAAAACACTCGCAGGACTAGGAAATCGGGGAGTGCAGTTGCCTCGGCAGAAATATTACTCATAAATTATGTGCTAAAATTGGTTTGGGATTGGTGGACGGCGGACGGGTTTGAGGGCTGAGCTTATAAATGAATTTTAATTGCGTTTCAATTGCAAGCCAATTAACTTGACGCTTTTTATGAGTAGAGTGCGAAAACCGGATAACCAAGAGTGGCTGACAGCAAAGGATGTAATCCCTATTAAACATCGTTTCGGAAATATGTGTATGAAGAGCTTAGAGAAAGATCTCTAATTGACATTAAATTCAAAAAATCATTTTTAAATAACCAAATAAAGCCACTCTTGAGACGAAAACGAAGAAATCAGAGAAGATTTATCTTATTTTCAACCAGAAATTTCATAATGGAAGAAATTCGTTTGCGCTCCATTGAATTATTTAATGAGTGAATCCAGTCAATCGGAACGTTGGCTCCCTGGCTGACAATAAACCAAGAAAGGTAGACTGGGTTTGAAATAGTTGAATGGGACAGAGACGTGTGAAAATCAATTTAAATGCAAGTGACAGGAAAATGTTGTTGCATTTTGCGTCCACTCACAATATTGCAAACCGCAAAAGCTCAAGTGTCAGGCAAAAATTGGCAATTATTTAGGCCTATTCAGTGTGACTGTGTGATTGTTTGCATGCTAATCGTCTGTTTCTCCAAAACACAGGAATTCATAACTATATACTCCAATAATAACTTGCAACTTTTACAGGATATCAAGCGTCATGATCAGGGTATTTACCGCTGCCGTGTGGATTTTCGCACCAGCCAAACGCAAAGTTTCCGCTTTAATTTGTCAGTAATAAGTGAGTGTTGCCCCAAATGAATCATTCGAAATGTATTCATGAGTGCCATTGAAAAATATATACGTGCCTTTCTCTGTGTTTTTCCTCTCCATCTGTTTGCCTTTAGTACTTCCGGAGCAGCCAATCATCTTGGACCGATGGGGTCGTCAGCTGAATGGCACTCAATTGGGGCCCAAACAGGAGGGCGATGATATCGTTATCACTTGTCGTGTGGTGGGCGGTGAGTTGAGCTGACTGACTACAAAAGACGAACTTAACCCCAATATCAAATACCCAGAAGCACACACGCTCCCTTGGCCGGCCCCCACATAAAACACACACGAGCCATATCCGTATGCTCGGCTAGACAATTTCCTGTTAATTTCCTTAAAAGCTTTGACCGGCAAAAACGCAAAACAAAAAAAAAAAGCAAAATAAAACCATAACATACAGCGATGGAGCAAAATGGAGCTCCAAATGAAAATATCACAAAGTCTGCTTTGGTTTTCCTTGCTCTGACTTTAGCTTTAGCTTTGGCTTTTGGCTCGGCTTGGCTTGCCTTAGCTTGGCTTGTGGTATTTTTTCAAGCTTGACTTTTTAATTTGCACCATTTTTCGTTTTTACTAGCAGTTTAGTAAACTTTTTCGTCTGCTTTCTTTTGGGTGTCCCAATAGGTCGGCCACAACCGCAGGTCCGGTGGCTCGTAAATGGACTGCTTGTCGACAATCAAAACGAGCACAATTCCGGCGATGTTATCGAGAATCGTCTGTTGTGGCCCTCGGTGCAGCGCAACGATTTGAATTCCGTATTCACATGTCAGGCACTGAATACTCAATTAGATAAACCGAAGGAGAAGAGCTTCATACTGGATATGCACTGTAAGTAGACCGATTGATTGTGTTTCCTTAGTCCTTGGCAGCCCTTATTATACTTAGAAATAGGGTCATCTAGTGTTTAGGCACCAGGAGAAGTAAATAAAGCCAATAATCCCTTAAAACTGGAGTAGCCTAAGTAAACTTAATATTTTATAAATATCTTATAACTGGGTCAACGGAAAAGCATAATAACCGATGAAAATAAACAATTTTTTTTTTCAAACTCCTTAGTGATATTAGAAAATTACAACCGTAACTGCGGTAGGTTATGCCTAGGTTATAATAAAGAATATACGTATATAAACAATAAGACAAAGTTTAGACCAGGCCATAGGGCTAGCATAGGCTTTGCGACTAACGCACATTGGCCATGAGGTTAAATACCAACTCAAAGAAGCATTATAAGGGCTATTAAATAATTATATGCTAACTGGAGTACAACATTGTCGATGGGGGGCGTGGTCTGTAGAATGTCAGGTGCTGCCCGGTAAGTAGGGTGTTCTCCGAAGCCAGGGTCCCCGTTAGCCCCTCAAGACTCAAAACACAAAACACAGAACACAAAGCACAATACGCCAGGAGCTCAAGAAGCAAAATATCAACGAGCTGTAGACACGGCATCCTAGTAGCCGGCAGCCTGGCAGCCCGACAGCAGTCAGCCAAAGGCCGGACAAAGTCATAATCCTGCCAGGAAGTGCAGCACTTGAGAGCTGTCGAGACGTAATAGACACAAATTGTTGTTGATATGAACACATACAAACTCATACTGAGATATAGCCAGGCTAACTACTCATGAAGGTGGTCAGAAATGATTGCTGTACAAAACGAACTGCAATTATGAGACCATGAAATATTATGGTAAACTGTTTTAATTACAATTGCATTGAATTGAATGTCCTTCCTGCCCAATTACAGTGAAGCCCCTGGTGGTGAGAATCATGGATCCGCCCAGCTCCATGATTGCAGATCGTCGCTACGAGGTCACCTGCGAGTCCTCTGGTTCTCGGCCAAACGCCATCATCACATGGTACAAGGGAAAACGGCAATTACGACGCACAAAGGTAAGTTGAGGGAAACTGGGTGCAATTGGGCGGTTTAAGGTGGGTGTATTTGCTCGCAAGTGGGTGGTGGTTAGTGGAGTATAGAGTGACCGCAATTGACGCTGGTAGTTGGCCAGCTCTATCCTGCTGTTGACTGACTCACGTTCAGCTCGATAACTTATTGTGTTTGCACAGTCATACCAAACAAACGTAGCTCGTAACTCGTGGCCGCCTACTCCTGCACCGTCTCCGCCATACCCTCCTACTTTCCCTTCATCTCCTCATTCTCCTCCTTTTCCAGCGTTATCCACAACATACAGAAACGGAATCAGAGACACAACCAGGTCCCAGCCACCCACTTGTTGTCCCTGGGCGTGGTTCACACTCTCAACGGTGTCCTAGTCCAGTTGCCGCCAGTCGCCCCCACAACTTGGTTAGAATAAACACAGATAATGTGATATAAACTCCACAATACACAAACGATTCTACCCCGCTTAGCTTTTCGCAATGGTTTGTTCCTTCCATTTGGTTTTTACCCTTTCTTCGGGTTAATCTATTTAAGCTTTTATGATTTAAGATAATTTTATTAAAATTTAATTGCAGTTTTGTACTGAATACTATTTTTTGCTGAATACTATAACGCTTTCAACATATGTATCCTTGAATTTAAGTTTGAAAGTGTATTTGAAAATTTGTTTTATCAAGGATATTGTCCTGTTTGCCGTTTCCATTTTTTCGTTCCTTTTTTTGTTTCTTTAACTTTGGACAAATTTATGGGAGTTTTGGCGCAATTTTGTTGCAATTCATTTTTGTGTGCAGGGACCTCGAGTTGAGTCCTGGTTTTGGTCTATCCGCTCAGGTCTAGCCCGTTGTTTATGTCCATGTCTATCCGCCTATATGCATACACGCTGATTGCTTTGCCGTTTTGGCCTCCTCCTGGGCCAATGTTTTTAAAGGCCGGAAATGTTTTTCAGTAGTTTTCATGTAGCATAAAGTTGCCGTAATGCGGCATAGACTCCTCGGCAGTGCCCCGGTCGAGCCATCCCATATGTTTTACATGGCTTTTGGTACCCTACTTTTAGAACCTCTGATGTATGTCTGCGTCTGTCCGAATGCCGGCCTATGTGGGGGAGAGGTTCTGGTTTGAGTGTTTTGGCCGTGGAAACACGGCATTAATCAAAGCCCTGCAGCCGCTCTAATTGAGAAGTTAAACGACCCATTTCGAATAGCACACAGAAGTAAAATATGTTTGTGGAATTAAATATAATATATATAAAACGGATTGCTGGTCAAAGAACGAAACATATCTTTTATATTGATTTTCTCCGAATACTTTTTAAATGTAAAAATGGAGAAGAAACCATCTAAGGGACAATTGGCATACATCGATGGCTATATCTTCGGCAAAATCCATCCTATTCAAAAACGGAAGGCTTTAAATGAGTTGTGAATCGATTCTTTATCAATTTGCATCAAAATCTTAAAGCCCTTTTCATTTGGAATTTTTATTAAATATAATTCCTTGAAAAATTATGAAGAAGACAATATGGAAGGACAATATGGTACACGTCGATGGCTATATTTTTTCCATGATGATCCGATTCTTAAGCGAAATACCTTAAAAGATTTGTGGATCGATTTGCTATTTGCGATTTACATCAAAATCTGAGAACCAATTTTTTTTTTTGATTTTCTGATGGATCCCCTGATGGATCTGATGGATCCCCCTAAAGAGTCGATGGAAAGGACAATATGGCCCACAACGATGGCTCTATCATCGCCAATATTCATTCGATTCTCAAGCGGAATACCATAATGATTTGTGGATTGATTCTCACGAATATTTTTATTTTAAAACTGCGAATTCAATTGAGTTTGCTTAGCTGTACTGGGACCGCTAAAAACCCGACACTGGACATTTCTTTGGATAAGAAAAGCTGGGCTCAATACATTTATTTTTGTATTATAATAAACTTTATTTGTGGCTCTTTTTGGACCCCGAATCAATCATTTTCACCCCAAAAAATCACGTAAAACCAATCGGTCATATGCCGCCACATCAGACAGGAATTTATATTCCCGCTAACTGCTGGCACTTTAACACCCCTGACTCCCGATAACCCATTCCCACTCCAACTGCTGGGATCGACAGCACTCACATTCTCGTATCTGGGCAAAATGTTGCCTTGGAGCAATTTGAGCAATGTGTAAACTGCCAACAAAGGAGAATATCAGGGGATGTGTGTAAAACGCTTTATGACCAAAGCAACTATAAGGCGGCGAGCGAAGCTCAACTAATTGTGTGACGCCTTTGTTGTTGTCCCTGTCTGCCATTAAATTTATAATGCCTCGTCCACCTACCCACAACCACACACGCACCCACACTTGGAGCAACCCACACGTGGCCACATAAAGCCCAAGCAAACATACCAATAAATTTTAAATTGCAAACATAAAATATTTCGACAAATTTGCAAACAAAAAATACAAAGAAAGCGAGGAAAACGAAACGAAGCAAAGGAACGTCGCCTTTGGCCAAAGTCTGTGTACAGGTCTTAGCCTGGTTTTGGGGAAAAAACTTAATTAATGCAGAAACATTTTCTTATATTTTCTGTGCATTTTTTTTCCTTTTTCAGGACGACATATCAAAGAACTCGACACGCTCCGAGCTGAGCTTTGTGCCGACCACAGACGACGATGGCAAATCGATAACATGCCGTGCGGAAAATCCAAATGTGAATGGCCTGTATTTGGAGACCATGTGGAAATTGAATGTCGTTTGTAAGTATTACAAATTGTGCTTAAGTCTAAAGTATGAGTGAACTGGGGGAGGGGTGCCAAGAGGGAAGAGTGTGTGAAGTAAAGGGCCACCCCAAAAGAAACCGAAAAGGAGAACCAGAGGCAAAGGAAAGGCATTGCCGACAGCTACCAAAAGGTAGACAGTCCTGGGCCAGGACAAGACCAGGCTAAAATTTATTACGTCGGCGATGTCGCCATTGCCATCGCCATCGCCATCGCCATCGTTGCCGTTGAAAGCCTTTAAAATGCAAATAAATCAAAGACAAATGACAAATTGTGAATAATTTGCCAAAGGGCCAAAACACTGTGGCATCGAAGGGGAACGGTCCAAATGAAATATGTGGGCTAACAAAATGTATGGCAGTCGCTTAAATTAAATGAAGGACTTTTACCATGGACCCCACCTTAAAGAAATAAAAAAAAAAACAACTTCAAAATAAAAAAGTACAAATAAACAAAAAATAGCTTTGTAGTCCTTAAGTAGAGATTCCAAATTGGGTCCGAAATTTTTTTACCGCCATCAGAGTATACCTGAAAATTTAATGAAATCTGGCAATTATTGTATATCTCCCCGTAAGCCACTCGAATCCAAATGCCATGGCCCCAACATAACCATCAGGGAGCTACTGCGGACATCGTAAAGTTCACGGCAAAAGTGTCGGCTTGGGGAGGGGCGAGTTGAACTCAATTGCGTTACGTATACGCCATGTATGACCAAAATGTGATTCTCCCTTTTTTCCCACTCTATGTTGGCAAGGCATCACGTAATGGCATTTCTTTGCTTTTCGCTTGTTAAAATATGAAAATTTTCGCTACTTCAATCCGCCCACGCCCACACCAAAAATTACTACAAGTATGGCGAAAAAAAGAACATTTGTTCGTATCTGCATATAGATATGTTTATAACGTAATATGATTATATTTTTTATGCGCCACACATTCACATTCCGGGCTCATATTTTATGTTTTAGAATATTATATTTTATTTGTTTGTTTTTGCTCACGTTAAGGCGATTGCCGCTGTTTCTCGCCATCCTCAAGGATGTTGTTTTGCTGTTCCTTCCTTGGCGCAAATAAACTTTATGATCGGCACGTACAGGAACAACAAGAAACTCATACGCAAATGTGCGAGTTTTCTCAAAATTTTTGTGTTGAGGCAGGCTGTGCTTTTGGGTAATTTTAAAAGAACGAATGTGTTTTTTAATTTTCTTTCGTAAATGATTATACTTTCAAGACCGTAGGGGGCCCAACCCATTAATTAACCTAGAATAAAGAACAATGTTTATAAATAAAATGGTTAAAGGGAACTATAAAAATTTTACAAGAAACCTCTTGACTCTTGAAAATTGTCTCAAAGTCCTGTTTAAAGTTATCCGAATTCTGCCAGTGGCATCCATTTTTCAGTTGTCTATGACCTGACTACTTTATGTCTCAGTTTTGGATGATTTCGTTTTTGGAATTACATACGCCCCCACGATATCTGCATCACGCGTGAGTTATTATGCCAACTGCGTTCTGGCTCCTTAGTCACGACATTTGCCAAGGCCATTTGGACAATTTTTATGCTTTACCCAACTCCAGCACAACTCCCAATGACGCCCACTGTATAATTTTGTTTATATCTCGTATGCGAATGGCGTGAGTGTGTGTCATGTTCATTTTAAAATTTATAATGTTACTGAGCGCGGGAGCTTTAGTTGGTCTCTTAGCTTCGGCAACAAGACAAAACATGGAATGCAATCACAGACGCTGTACAGATTCCCCCAAGAGTGCACTGCTGAACCAAAAATGGTGCAGTTAAAGAAAGTATTGAATAGTCTTGCATTAGTGATAAAACAATTGCTATTTTTTTTAACAAAAATATTGTATAATCAATTAATGAAATAATTTTACTTGTAAACTTTTGATTTATGTAACTGCTAACAATTGAACGAGTTGAACAAAAGGTTAACATTAACATCGTTAACGATGAACAAATTTTTTTAGTATGAACAAGGTGATTTTTTTTTTAGTGTATCAATGGCAGCAGCGGTGTAGAGAGCGCAGTCGCACGCATACGAGTTGTAAGTGTCTTCTGGTATGTGCCTTTGTTGCCGTTGTTTATGGCCGGGAACGATGCCGGCGAGTAGCTCCTCGACGGAGTCTCCTGGATGCTGGATGTTGGATGTTGGCTGGAGGATGCTGGAGCGTGCCTCGCATTTGAAAAAGCGAAAGCTACGCAATATGTATTGCGCTGAATTCCACAATTTGAGTTGATATTTTTAAAGTGGCAATAGAAGCCGCCGGTTGGAGCCTGTGTGGGGATTGTGTGCCATTATTGTGTGTGCCATACTTCAGGGCGTTCTCCGTGTCAGTTTAATGGCTTTCCACAATCGAGTCCGAGGACAAATCGGCCACTAGGGCATCGTAGACTGAGTGGGGTACCACGGTGCCAACGATCTTTTTGTGTACGTCCGTTTTCACCCGGATAATCTGGATTTTGTGCCCATTCTTCTCGATGACTAGCTCAATGCGGTCCCAGATGGGCAGCATAAGGCCGGAGAGAACGTGGTAGGTTCTCACGCGGAGTCCCACTTCACAGCCCACGGGATAGGGGCAGACGCGGTTCCAGTAGATGTGGGAGCAGTTGTTCAGGCACATGTCATACTGCTCTTGCCAGAAAGCACGAGACACCTCAGGGGTAACTCTTACGTAGCGCGTGGAAATGGAGCTTAGGGTCTCCAGGCGTACTTGGGGTCCTGTGTTCGGGCGGTAGATCTGCAGGCTGATCTTGCTGGGTGAGGTCGGTGCAGGATCCGTCGAATTCGTCTTAGCCTGAAGGCATAATATTGAAGAGTTCTTGTTGTGCCGCAACTGCTGCAGCACGTAGAAGCCATCGTGGTCATGGCGTGCCTCCTTGCGGAATCTAAAAAGGTGAAATTAATTTCTATTCATTTAGAAAGCTATACTCACTTGGCCAGGGCAGTTTCAAAGGACATTCCTTTCTCCACCTTAACGGTGTGCAATTCAGTGGCCGCTGTTCCTGTGGCATGTTTGCGGATGAATCTCATCAACTTGATGGACTTGACGCTTGCTCCGTGGGCATCCAGATCGAGTATTCCGAGATCAAATCGTCCCGACCGCTTCATTTGCAATATTAAAGAGTACATCTTGTCCAGGAAGAATTTGAAAAGGGCATTCTGAACCTCCACACGGCAGCCCAGAATGCGATTCAGAAACTTTGATATATTGTTGCTATCCTTCTCCACGGTGAAAAGCTTGACCTTGTTCTCCTCCCGAACATTCAACATGCCCACTCCGGCCATCGCTACACCGCAGTCGTGGGCAAAGTCGCCTTTGTAGTTTGTCGGCAAGTGCGAGATGTCTAGGGTCTTCTCTCCTGTCAGCTGCTGCATCACGTTCTCCAGAGCACTGCGTCCAATGCTGTTGTCGATATTGAACTGGGACAGGTCCCTGGCATCTGTGGCTCGCCTGTCGCCCTGGGTCAGAGCTCCGAGGCTTTCCAGGCGTTTGGCCACCGTTGAGGCGAAGCGTCTTTCGCCAGCCAAGTCGGTAATGACGAACACGTACTCCGGCGAGTTGACCTGGTTGGAGCGGTGAGTGCGTCCAAACTGCTGGATAGCCCGATCGGCACTCCATGGAAGCTCCAGAGTAATATGTAGACGGCGTCTCTGGTTGGATACCCGCTTGTCGCTCTGCAAGGAGATGCCGCTAGAAGCAGCTTCCGAAATAATGGCAACGTGTTTGCTGCCGTCCATGAAGCGCTGCTTTTCCCGGTAGTTGACCAAGTCCATGGAGGCGTCATTCTCGCACCGGGGCTCGTACTTATAGCCATCGTACTCTGTACGCACCACCCGACCGCGCCTTCCGGTCATCTCCGCCACAAGATTGGTGCCTCCTAGCTCGGAGATTAGCTTGTCCAGGGTATTTGCCGGCATGCGACGACCCAAAATATCGATCTTCTCCAGCAACAGCTCACGGGAATTGATACAGCGCTCTACGTCGCGTTCTGTGATATTGGCCTTTTGCGGCTTGGTATTGTCAAAGGTATAGGTGGATTCGCCTCCATTGTCCTGAGCCCGCATATTATTGCACAAATGTTGCAAGATGCGTTCTTGCATTGTGATTTTCTCCACTGAAAATGTACATTAGGCAAACAAAAAAACCAACAATCTAAGCATAAATAAAGCTTACCCTTGTCCACTTTTGGGGGCCTGCCACGGCGCTTTCGTCCGGTCTTGTTCCTGTCATCTTCCACAGTCCAACTGCTTTCGTACATCTCGATGTCGCTTTCGCCCGCCTCAGCGTCCATGTCATCGTCGAACCAATCAGGATTCATCTTTGCTTTCTTAGGACGTGGTGGACGGGACCGGGCCTCGGGTTCA
The DNA here is from genome assembly GCA_035047325.1 of Drosophila vallismaia. Classification (NCBI taxonomy): domain Eukaryota; kingdom Metazoa; phylum Arthropoda; class Insecta; order Diptera; family Drosophilidae; genus Drosophila; species Drosophila vallismaia. The sequence continues at coordinate 16,923,688 of JAWNPU010000090.1, read as the reverse complement.
AACTCCCCAGTATTTAGTAAGTGGTGGAAGGAGTCCCGTTTGGGAGCCGGGAAGTGCTTTTCCACGAAGGACTGGATGATCATTTTCGAAGTGGAAACGAATGTGTTTAGCTTTCCGTGGTGTCGCTCCAAGTGTTCCAAAGTGCGCGATTCTCCCGTTGACTGGAGGCCAATGACTACCGCCTTACCCATTCGGGTGGCCTGGCGCGTCATCTTGACCACGTGATTCACTTTGGAGGCAATGCAAAGATTCTTGAAAAAGCGCTGATGGGCGCACCAGAACTGGCACGTGATGATCTTTTGAACTCTATTCTCGACGCACATTAGCCGGCAAGCCTTCTGGAACTTTTTGTTGATCTCAGCCCATAGCTCGGCAGCCAGGTTGTAACTGCGGCGGAATTCTTTCGACATGGCCACCTCCTCGATGCGGAAGCTCACGTCCTTGAAGCTTAGCTGGCGGGCTATGTAGGTACCTCTTAGTTTCATGTCCATGGCTACGATCTCCATTGCTCCTATGCCGCGCTTCTCCACAGCGTTGACGAATTCGTAGAACTCTGGATATGCAGTTCCAGGGCCCCAGAGGCCCAGACGCACCATGTAGGCCATATTGCGGGGCTCGCTTGCTCCAGTGGCGGAAGCGTAGACTACCCGGGCGTGTGGAAGCAACTTTTGCAGTTCCAGCACCGTGGTGCCAGTCTTAGTGGATTTTCCCACATTCATCAGGCTTAGGTTCTTGGCCTTGTGGCACTCGTCGAATATGATGACGCCGTCAAATCTCTTCCCTAGCCAGTTGACCAATTGTCTTAGCCGGGTCTTGTACTTCGAATTCGCAGTTAAGGATTCGCCAATGAGAGCCGTGTAGGTGCAGAATATTACTCCCCTCTTGAAGTTCTCGTTTTCCTCTGAATCTATGCGACTGTACTTGAACTTGCTGATGGTCACCAGCTGGATCTTGTCCAGGGCTCCGATATCGTAAAGATCTCTCTCTGCGTCGAACTTCAGATCGTTTGAGACGGAAACCCAAAGGGCTCGACGTCTGCCTTTGAGGTAATTGTCGTATATAATGCCAGCAATGGTGCGCCCTTTGCCCACACCGGCGCCATCGCCAAGTAGGAATCCAGCTCGTTCGCCGCTGGGAAGGATTTGGTCATGGGCCTGGCAGGCGTACACCACCGCCTCCAATTGAAGAGCACTTAATGAAGCCGTGGTTCTCGGCGGCAATGAAAGCTGGTATGTAATATCCGGCAGTTCCACGGATGAAAGCGTCGCTGTCTCGACAACCGGATCCGGGTGGGCCATTCCAAACATGAGCTTGCTGGGCCAGTACTCGGCGAAAGTGTCCGCAACACCGATTTCCTCGTAGTCAACTTCCTCGTCCTCAACTGCCTGCTCAGGCGCCAACATAGCTCCAGCAATGACATCTCTGGCCCTCATGGGCTCTGACATTACGACGCCGGAACAGCCGGACAGGGTCATCGGTAGAGCCAAGTATGGCTGAGTGCTTTGCATAATCATGTGCAACTGGCTGGCCGTGAAACTTCCCAGCTCCTTCCCCTTAATCTTCATCTGGCCCATCTTGCTAATTGCTGGCTGCAGCATAGCCACGTTGGTGACTAACCCATCCGGCCCGGTGGTGTAGGAGACCGATATATCGTCACCCTGCATGCTCTTCAATCGCGTGACAATTGGCACCTGGTTCGGCATCCCGCCACGCTGGTGTATTGGCGCCCTGGAAAGGGTTATCGGAGCACCATGAGGTTTCAAGTTAATGGTGTTAAATACCCCACGACTGGGGCCAGGGATTGGTATCGGAATTGGTAATAAGTCAGGGCGAGGGGAAGGAACGGCAACAACAGGGGGAACGACTGGATTAGGAGGAGCTACCACAGGAGTGGGTGCAGATGCAGGCGCTACAGACTGAACATCGTTCAAGATTGAGTTAAGGATATCGTCCAGAGATTCATTGTCAGCGTCGTTAGATTCTGCTTCAATCATAGGCAAGGAGTCTAGTTCCGCTTGCAAGCGTGCATCGATATCTGCCTCCGAGGCCACGCGCCTTGGTGAAGGCATGTGTGGCTCGAATTTGTTATTTGAAACTTCTACTTCGGCAGGAACAATATCCTCGCTGGGAATAAGCGACGCTAGTTCAGCTTGGAGGCGGGCTTCCAATTCACTGTCATCGGAATTCATGTAGTTGGTCGATGAATCTGTCCCTAAGCCGAATTCTACATTGAAGTCCATTGTGTTACTGCTTGTAATAGGCTGCGGCTCACTCTCAGTGACCTCCCGGAAAATCTGATCTAATTCTGCGTCAAGTTTCGCAAAACTATCTAGTTGCGAGGAATCTTCTAGCTTCACAGCCTCTACCTCAATATTGATAGCCAAGTCATCCAGCTTCAGGGAACTAAGGGCCGACTTCGGTGGCTCCGGTTCGAATAATGTCTTGTACATAGAACTCGAATCGTCTTCGGCTAGTCGCATCAGATCCCGATTGTTGTATGGGGCACGTTTCTGGATCTGAGCTTCGACTGGTGAGACATCCTTGCGACCGCGTTTCTTTCGACCAGGGCTAGCAGTTGCCGTTTCACTTTGACCTGAATTGTTCAAGGAGATTGTAGAGTAAGTACTGGTATTGGTATCTGTAAGCTCGTCTTCCTCACGATTTTTTTTCTGGGACCTTGGAGTTCGCTTTTTCCTAACAATGGAGTCCATGTCAGATTGATCCTCTGTGATGTTTGGTTTTGGTAGCGACGAGTTCGGCTCGATGATATTCTTTGGTGACCTCGAGGTCTCGGAATCCCAATCGAAATGGGCTTCCGCGACCTTGTTATACTGCACCTTATTTTCATCAAACTTTTTATCCTCAATCTTATTATCTACCTTATTATTCTCTACCTTATTATTCTCTACCTTAATAATCTCTACTTTGATAATTTCTACCTTGTTATTTTTTACCTTGTTAATCTCGGCATGGTTCTGCTCGACATGGTTTTGCTCGACATGGTTCTTCTCCACATGGTTCTTCTCCACATGGTTCTTCTCCACATGGTTCTTCTCCTCATTGTTCTTCTCCTCATTGTTCTGCTTGACATGGTTCTGCTCGACATGGTTCTGCTCGACATGGTTCTGCTCGACATGGCTCTGCTCGACATGGCTTTGCTCGACATGATTTTGCTCAACATGGTTCTTCTCAACATGGTTCTTCTCAACATGGTGGTTTTTTTCCTCGACCATATCCACAATGTGATTCTTCTCAACACGGTTCTGTTCGACATGGTTTTGCTCCTCGATCTGTTTTTCCTCGACCGTATTCTTGCTTAGGTTCTGCTTGGTCAAATCCTCCTTGCTTAGATCCCGATTGTCACACAGGAATGGATCGCTATTCGGTACAATTGCTGGTTCACCAACTTTTTCTGCTTCGATGACATCAATAGTGGCGCCCGAAGATGTAGAAGGAGCCTTCTCGTCCTGCTTGGCTTTAGCTTTTCTTGCATAGCTACCGCGGTTTCTTTGCGAAGGTGCACGAGTGTTTCCTCTCGAATATCTAGAGCGCGAAGTCTTCTTAGCTCCACCTTTAGATGAAGTACCTTCCTCCGAATCGGGAGAGTCTGTATAGTTGACAGACGCCGTCGATCTGGGCCTTCTCTTGAATTCCGTTTCAGATGGCTGCGAATTATTTACGGTTAACTGTGACCTCTGGCGTTTATAAGGTGTCTTCTTTGGGCTCTGATTGGTGACTTCAGGGGAGACTACTTCCGGTTCTGGACGTTTACGTGACCTTCTGGATGCCCTCTTGGGGCGCTCTGGCACGTCCTTAGACTCGGGATTGGCGTTCAACTTACTTTGAGCTGTTGCATTTGTCACAGTCTTTTGAACACTTTCACTTTTTGCCTCTTTGGCAGAACAAGTTAATTTTGATCTGCCCGGCATTTTGTTCACTACTTTACTTCAAAAAAAGGAAAATTCACTTGTTAGTTTCACTTTTTTTCTTATTAAAGTTTCAAATTATGTTTCACTGAATTTTGTACGATTCGCACGTTAGGAGAGTCGCTTTCAGACTGAGAAAAAATGTCGATGCTCGAACTAGTACAGTTTCATTTCACTTCCACAGCCCACTTGTGCTAAAATATTTAAAAATATTTTGTAAACTACAATATTAGTGTTATAAAAGCGTTTTTTGTCGTAACCAACACATTTAAAAACTGACTTAAGATACTAAATATTTCCCTGTTCATTCAGATTATCCTTTATAGGCACTTTTATATACTGTGGGTCGAATTTGTTCCTTCATACTTCCTTAAATTTGTAGCCAAGAAATCTTTAAAATATGTATTCTTCGCGAAATCCGCGAGGCATTTGGCCTAATAAGGCATAATAAGTTCTGGGAAAGCGTTCGTTATATCGATCGATAGCTGTTTGGGCCAAAAGTAAAAGGACCTCGGACCGGGAACGGAGACGGAGAAGGAGACGGTACCGGAACGAAGGTGGCAGCAACGGTAAATGATAATCACAAAAATGGCCTGCAACATGTGTGCGGAAATACGCGACGCGACTTTCTTGGCGAAAACTCTTTCGCAGCCCTTTGGGCACTTTGCCTGATTGGCAGACGCCTGGCTGGGAAGTGGGGACCAGTGGGTTGACTGGGTTGAGTGCCGGGAGTGGCGGTGGCAAAAGTGCCATCCCAGGCTGAGCCAAAAGTTTTCCAGGCCATTCTAAAGTTTTCAGTTGGCGGAAGGGAACTTTTTGGCTTTAGCCTCGGTTTGGGTGGCCCAACTCTTGACTGTCGGCGTTTGGTTTTGGCCGCCAATAACTCAACAATATTAAGGTTGGCACGTGCGCAACCCTCACACTCATACTCGATCTGGTTTTTGTCCTTCTCTAGACTTTGGTTCTTAACACGGTTCTCTCGTCCTGGTCCTGGTCCTGGTCCTGGTCGTGGTATTGGTCCTGGTGCTGGTCGGGGCTGCTCGTCTGGGTCCGGAGTCCGGATCCGGTTAGCCTTGTCGCTGTTGGTCTCTGTTTGTTGCAAAGTTTGTGGCTCGTTAAGCAAATTCAAACGACTTAAGCGGCAACACATGCTGGCAAACAGCGGTCGACGATGGGCGGGACATTTCGGGTTGTGTCGTCATAACTCTTGACTGATGCTTCACTTTGTTCCAGTTATTGCTCTAAATCGCTCATATTTGCAAAAACTATTAAATCAGCTTGATCATGACAGTGTGCAGAATATGGGCTAAGGGCAATGATGGCAGGAAAAACTTATATAATGACATCGTGTTGGGGAATAAACTAAAGAGATTTTGAGAATATCTCAGAAAGAGTTTAAATCAAGCTATGATTGCGTTGATTTTGGTTTGATTTTATTTTCTTTTCCTTAGTAAATTATTTGTATTTTCATTTTATAACTTAATGCCAAAGTATTGTACCAGTAATACTTTCCTGAAAATATTGTATTTAAATAGGGCTTGAATTTAATCAATTGATTAAAAATGTTGAAACTAAAGTACCTAAGTGCATCACAAAAATTTCTAAAGTCCTGCAGATGCCGACCTGCAGAATCAATCTACTCAATTATTGGCTAATTGACTTGCTCTTTTGCTCCTCTTTTCAGATCCTCCCCTGGTGACGTTACGCTTGGGCTCAACTTTGACACCGGATGATATCAAGGAAGGCGACGATGTTTACTTCGAGTGTCACGTACAATCGAATCCTCAGTGGCGGAAACTGTTGTGGTTGCATAATGTAGGTCGCAGCATGGGTTTGTGTTGGAGCCAAAAAGAGAAGGAGAGTCCGGGACGTCGTGGTGGTCGTTCCCTATTTGGTCCAATGGAATCCATTTGATTCTGGATTCCGGAGACCAGTCTCCGGTCGCCGGTCTCCGGTCGCTCCAAAGTCCAAACCGAACCACTGAAAGTCATCCCCGGGCTGTCTGCTTGGCTGGCTCCGTGCATTCATTTCTGTTTAAGTGTCAATAACAAGGCAGGTTGCGTATGCGTTGAGGTGACTGCTCAGGGAGACGTCGCCGATGATGTCATGATGCATGCAACCTGGGCTCTGCTACATTTGCTCATTTCAATTCTTGTGGTCTCTGTGTGTGTGCGTGGAAAGTGCTTGTGAACGTGTTGGGTAGAAAGGAGCGACCGGTTAGTCCGTGGCTTGACGATGTGCCATTTTGGGTAAAATAGTTTTGGGATTTGCGGCATTGATTTGCCGTCGCTCAACTGCAGTCCGCATTCGCTTGGCAATCACTCAGGCCAAGTTCCCATATTTCCCCGTAATCCTTTCCAGATCCCGCTATCATCCGTTCCCTCATCATTCCCCACCCCCTGGGTCATCACTTGAGAGAGAATGTTTGCCTGTGGGTTGGTCGATGAGTGTGTGAGTGGTTGGGTGGTTGGAATTTTTGCTTTTCGGAAGTGCTTAGCGGATTTTGGCAAATTGAAATTCGAACTCGAGTGGTTATAGAACGGATTTTAGTGCAGTTGGCTGAATGATCCATTACTGAATTAGTTCTGATTTATGCATAGATTAACAGATTGATGCGTTTGAACAAAACATTTCAAATATGATGCTTGAAGCACCAAATGCATAGTCGATCTAGCGATGTGCATTTATCAGAAAATATATTTATTACTTAGTTACTTACTTAATACTTATTTTGTATTTTATTTTAGGGCATCCACTTGGAGCACAACACGTCGGCCCGTGTCATCCGGTCGAACCAGAGCCTGGTGCTCCAGAAGATCACAAAGCACTACGCCGGAAACTACGCATGCAGTGCCATCAACGACGAGGGGGAGACGGTCAGCAATCAGTTGCCACTGCGGGTAAAATGTGAGTAGCCTAGAGATATTGCCTTATACACAATCCAGCAGATCCGGCGAGTCCTTTTTCGCTACTACTCCGGACTGTTGTGATGCATCAGCGATTTTAAGCATAAATTTGCCAAGCGCCACTTTGTTTGAATGCATCATCTATCTAGGGGCAAGGCATGCCACGCTCCTTATTTGGTCCTGGTCTGACACTCAAAGCTCGTCTGTTTTCTCTTTTCTTATCATAAAGTCAGAGTTGCAGCCGTCGCAGTTGTCATCCCTCGACTAACCCCCCTATATCCACGACTCATTTGATGTATTGCAATTTTCTTTTATTTTCTCCGGCTGCACATATTTATTTTTTGTGCGTTTTCATTTTACAACTCAAGCCTGGGCGCAAGTCTTGGCGCAGTTGCACGTCAAGGCTGGGAAAAAATATTTTTCATTCCGCTTTTTGCATAAATATAACATTTTCCTTGGCTTCTCCGTTTGTTTGCTGCCGTTCCTTTCCGCTTTTCATATGCTTGCCACATGCGTTGGCTTTGGCCATATTTCATCGCAGGCTGCAACTACAGCCGGCTGCCGGCTACTGGCTGTGGAATTATGCTTCAATTTAACAGCCCGCGAAATGTAGCTGCTGCTGAGCAAACCTTCAACTCACCCCTCCTGAATTTAAGCAATTTGACAGACGCCTCGCCTGATGAGGAGTACTACCATAAGGACGATGATGATTACGAGCCCCGTAATGAGCTGGGGGTAGTGGCTTTGTCTAGCTGGGATCTGTTTTGGAGTGATACACATGTACCTACACTTGCTAGTTGCAACTTGCTATGCTCTTGCCGTTTTTGAGCCATACAAATTGCTGCCCCAGCCTCAGTACTCCAACAAGTCTGACAGGCGCATTGCTGCCAGTCATAAATTAAATGGAGTGCGCTGCCATTGCAGCAGAGCAGCAAAGGATGTTGCCTTGTACAGAGCATGCACTGAAAAACATTTGGTCGGGACATTAAATCACCAACAAAGCTAATCCAATAACTTTTTATTCTCTATCCAAATGTATCCATTGAATCAGTAAACATTTTCGACAGAAATATCCACATCCAAGTTGGTTGTTTAAAAGTTTAAATTCTTAGGGTTAATTTGCAGTTAATTGAATAATGAATTAAATAAAATTTGAAAATACTGGTATATACTATTTGCTTCTATATTCATACGTATAAATTATATCCAACAAATTCTCTCTTTTTTCTAATAATTGCAAGGTTAACGATATGTAAAAAAAACATAAAAGACTTGTTTTATTTATTCAAATAACCGCAAATAAAAAGCTGAGTCGTTATCAATTTAAAACAATTATTTACTTTCATTTGAGTTAAGGTTGATCTCACTTTTGAAATAGAAGAAACACAAATATCTAGGACTGGTTGCTGGTTTCTGTGAATATTTCACCACAAAATCCAACCATGTAGGTCAGTTTCAGCTTACCAAAAACTCTGCTACTCAAGTACTTCTTAATTAGCAAAGCGACTAAGTAATCACTTCACATGCTTTCCCATTCTCACCCAAATAGATAATATATAAGTCCACAAGAGAAACAACAACATTTTCGGGATACCCCGAATTGGGCGTAATTTTCCGGCTAATTAATTGCGCCCCTTGGTTTTTGAGTACATTTTTGAAGATAAACAATTCATCAGAAATTCAAGTTTGCCTTCTAAAATGTGCCAAAGGATGATGTACCAGCAAGGCAGGAAAGAGAAAGGGCAAAAGGGTGAGGGAGGAAAAACGACGGTAGGCGGATTCGCCGACGACAGCAAATTACGCATACGCCACGTGTGCTGTCAGCTAATAATCCTTTAACATTTATGGAACGCCTATTTACCTGGGAAGTACTAAATCATGTTGCCACATTAATTAATTTCCCGTGAACGAAAACAGGGGACCGTCACTCGAAAGCTTTTCCAAGGACCCCCTGTGACCCCGAGGACCTCCTTTTCCGGAGCTTCGATCCCTTGTCGACTGACTAACTGACTGATGTGGAGAGGTCGCGCCTCTTGGCGGTCTCCCTGCTGTCTAAATCACTTTTGTGCGTTTTTCACATCCCACGCCCACACAAAAGCAAATAACTTGGCTCATTTCCCGACGATTTTCACAACATTTTAATGTCCTGTAGCCGATAAGGCATCTGGTTAGTCACATCAACAGGTGAAAAGAATGCGGAAGTGTCTAGTTTTAGGGCTAATAAATTTTGAGTTAGGCCAAATTATACATATATTAAATTTTAAATTTAAAACAACATTTTCGACAAGATTTGGTATCACTATGTCGAGTTTATCACATCATTCAACTTATCGTAATTTTCTCATTACAGACACCCCCATTTGCAAGCACTCAGACCGCGTAATATTAATTGGCGCCTCAAAGGACGAGACGGTTGAGGTTGTGTGCGAGATCCAGGCGGACCCCCCACCACGGTAAGTTTAAACAAAAAATTCCTTGGTAAGCTTCCGGCTCATCCCCCCTACGAGCCCCAAGCCGAACTCCTCCCATCCGTGGCCACCCACACCAACCCTCATATAAAGGTTTTTGCTGCTTTGTAGGCGATTGCTTCCGGTTTCCTGTTCAAAGGAAGTTTGTAAAATTGACAAATGATTGTGATTTTGTGTGCAGGCGTGGATATGCGTAGCGGAAAATGCTGTTTATTTTGTAGGAAATGTGAGAAAATTTGGCAATACATTGTTTTTTTTGTTGGTTTGTTTTTCATTCCCTTTAATTTTCTCTTTTATCTTTATTTTTATTTACCATTCTAATTTTTTTCCTGCACTTTAAATAGATTTAATTCATTTTAAATGTGCAACTGGCTTTGGAATTCTCTTTCCTACTACAGGGACTTAGCCGGTCAGCAAGGATGTTGCCAACTTTAATGTTTTTTTAATGAGGGCACACCACACCGAGACTCGTCGCTCCGGCCAACTGCCACTCATTCTTAGTCCTTGCTGTCTGAGTGCGTCTGTCTTGCTCGCTTTGCGTTGCCTCTGTCATGTTCTGTATTTAATTTCAATTTTTTTTTCGCCGCCCAGTTGCCGCTGCTGTGCTGCGTCTTGAGCTGACGCTTTATGCTAAAATAATTAATCATTAGCCGGCGGAAAATATGCGAGGCCGAGGCCAAGGCAGCTGCGGCGCCGTGTAATTGTTGTGGCTGCTTTCCCCCAGAATGGAAAACATCTGAGCAGTCCGTACATCGAGCATTAAAAAGCTGCTGGCATCTTACAGCGGGCCTCCCGTAATAAGGACTCAGAGGGGCGTTGGGTGCGACAAGTTAATTTATCAGCATTTAAATGCCTGACAAGCAGCAGGCTAAAAAATGTATTCGCCAGCTTGTTAATCTATTTAAATTTAATCAAAACTGTTGCAACAATTTTTTGAAACATTTGAAATTTTTCGATTTAAAACTCGATTTTTCTGCTACAAGTTCAATGAATGTCTTAATACCTAAATTATTATTTTCAACTCCCATTTAAAAACTTTACCCTTACCAAAAATAACTATAAGAAAATAAAATTACCAACGTCCATCGAAATTTCGTGATTTTTTCTGTCCATTATTGATTTCAATTACCTTGCTTCTTGCCGATTTTTAAATGGATTTCTGGGTATATTGATTTACGTTTATTTTCTCACTGGGAAGATGCAAGGGCGTCCAACCGAATATGCCAAAGATAATTAACCTTTTAAACGGCTCTGAAGGACAGGCCTTTGGGCTTCCTGCGACGATTTCAGACGTATGAGCGTTTAACCTTTAATATTTTAACGAGTTATTTTAAAAATGGAGAACTCTGCAAACATGCTTCACTTACTCTCCCTGACCCTTCCCCATCCCATTTTGGCCGTCGTGTCCTGTCTCTGGTTCTGCCTTCCGCACACACAGACTTCTGTCAAAATGTCAACGCAACTTACTCACACATGTGCACAAATATTTCGCAGGACTTTTCGCTGGAAATTCAACAACTCGGGTGAGACCCTGGACGTGGGCAGTGAACGGTTCAGCGTGAATGGCAGCCGCAGCATTTTAAAGTACACACCAGTCACAGATCAGGTAAACAGGGTGATTCCCGCACCGTATACTCGTGTACCATATAGAATCGTACATATATATAATCGCACGACGGGAGAGTGTCCACAGCGGAGACCGAAAGCTGCTCCGGGCAATTAAGCAAGAGCCGCAATTTAAATAATAAATAAATATGTATTTGCAGGATTATGGCACATTGTCGTGCTGGGCCTCCAACGAGGTGGGCACCCAGCAGCATCCCTGCCTCTTCCAAGTGGTCCTCGCCGGTGAGTATTCTTGGATAGAAAGGGCCCTCCAAAGACATGTTCAATCTCTGTGGTATTTTTTGGACAACTAAGGTGGAGCAGTTGTTAGATCCTCTTTAAAAAAATCAATTTTCAAGTTATGAATTCTTAAATTTATCTAATAATTAGAAGTTCGGGCTCATAGAATTAACTTGAATACATTTTATGTCCTTGTGTACCTTTAAATATTTAAATGCAAGTCTTTGAATATATATTTTTTTAAATTAATGTTCATAAATTTATGAAAGGAAATAGTTGTTCCATATGTCAGTCAAAAATCGCCGTATAAGCTTAACCTGGCTACTCTCCACTCTCGAGTTCCCTTTGGTTTTGTTCGCTGTTGCTTCATTACGTGCAATTTGACCTTAACATGTTAATGCCGCATGCAAACACAGACAGGGGCACTATGTCCGGGGAGACACACCGGGGCAAACTGGACAGGCGAAGTCATACCCAAAAAACCAACAAAACCAGAGATTGGACTTTGTGCATTTTGGGGCGGATAGGCGGGGGATTTCATTCAGAAAAAGAACAAATGCTCATGTTGCCCCCTTTTACTTTTCCTGATGTGGATGCTGCTGCTGCTGTTGTTGCTGCTGGTCGGTGGTGCTGCTTGTTAATTTCCTGCGTAACGTGGACCAAACATAAATCTGATTCCTGGTTGGAAATGGTTGGGATGCCTGTGTGCGGATTGCAAATCCCATTCCGATTTCAGCACTGCCGAATGCCGTCAGCAATTGTACCGTCTTCAACCGCACCGAGCTGAGTGTTGACATACAGTGCATACCGGGCTATGACGGCGGCCTGCCGCAAATATTTGTTCTCGAAATGTTTTCAACACGCACCGGCATCACCAGGTAAGCTTATTAATCAACTATAACTACAATAACCCCTGGGTCAGTCCCGTTCCCATTCCGCTTGCGGCTTCCTTTTAAGCCGCTTATATCCGGTCCTGGGACAGCACAAGGGGTCAACCATGGGAGGAGCGGATTGGGGTGGTAACAGATTGACCCCGAGTGCAGATACGGGGCATATGTCAAACAAATGGCTCCATTTCGTTTCAGGAATACAAATTTAGCTTGCATGTACTAGTATACGAGTATATGCTTAGTCCTTAACCCTCGGGCGGTTCACGGAAATGTTGGAACACATAACATAATTTTAATCAAATAGAGCCTGTTTCGTTGCTATTCCTCAAGGGTTAAGTTTCGATACTTGTCAATTTAAAAAGTGGCCAAAATACTAATAAGAAATAGGGGAAACTTTTAAAAGTTCTAAGTAGTCCTTGACAAATAATATGTATATAAACCCCATGATTTCTGCAACATATTTCAGTTTCGGCCAGCCCTTTCTAGGAATCGGGCTCTTATTATTTCAATAGTCATATTTTTTGTTGGAAATATTATTTTTGTATTCAAAAAACAATTTGTGGTTTTAATTGTGGTAATTTTATTAATTTTTTTTTTCTGATTTTTTCGATTGGGATTTTTCTGCCAAAAACCAAATAACAATTTGTTGATATTTTGATATTTTGATTGCATATTTACAATATTAATTTTTTTGTATTTAACTAGTTGTGGTTCTTTTTTGGTATATACAGGATGTCTTTTGTTTATAAAAACTGATTTCTTATTATTATTTTCTATATTAATTTAAATTTTATTTGGAACTCTATTGTTATATTCAACTTAAATGTTTCCTATGAAAAGATCCGTGGTTTCCTTAGAACTCTGGAGCTAGGTTCAGGATTAACAAAGATATATGGATTTTATATGAACGAGCACTGGTGCGCCTTACCCGCAAAATCACATTAGATGGAGAACACGTGCTGCGCCTGAACCTGACACCTCCACAAAGACAAACCAGCATCATTTTATTCAATGATAGTTCGAGGAATCTAGGCACTAGCTGGGACACTCGTAAATGTATTTCAAGTGCTTTCGCCTCATAAGATATGTATATAACACTCCATGTAGGTGTGTAATTAGGCGTGAAACGGACCGCTCTTGGGCAGGAAATGTTTGTCTTTAAATGGGCCCTCAAGCCATTGAATTCATAGTGGATATTAAATGTGTGCATATGTTTATGGTAAATGGCAAATCAAATTCATAGGCGAACATAACATTATGCGAAGGCCGTCTTCATTTGATTTTATTCTTCGATTCGTATAAATTTTGTGCCACAGATATTTGGGCTGAACATGGCCGCAGGATATGACAGATAAATATTTCTTATTAAAAACAAAGACATAATCAAAAAAACAGACAAGAAACGGGTAAAATATAAGACCCTCATTGAAAAGCGGAAACGTATCAACAAACATCGTCATCAATGTAAAAATGTTTGGCAAAAAATAAATGTATATATAGACATTGAACCCTAATATTTCAGAACTTGCCGGAGAAAAGATTCCGCCGGATCGAAAGGAAGCAGATGGGGCGGACAAGTCAAAGCCGCCGCAGTCGCTGGAAAAGGCATCAAATTCAAATTGAGGTCATGATTGGAAGAGCGCATATCTATTGAGGGGTATGAAGGAGTAGGCGAGGGAATGGGGCAGGAATTGGATAGGAATGAGGCAGGCATGGGGTTAGGAAAACATGCCAACGAAAAACCCGTAAAAATGCCAAAGAAAAAGGGCTGCCAAAAAGTATTTGCGGCATTGGCATTTGCTCTGGCCGCACATTTGATTAAAGGCTTAATGCCGTTGATTTCCTAGCCATTTCGTTTGATTTAATTCGCAATCATCTCGACTCTGATCCTTTCTGTCCAATTCTGCAGATTCAATTTGAGCAACGCCGAGGAGGCTCTCTTCTCGCTGGAGAACCTGGACACCCTGACCTCGATGATGGTCCAGGAGAACAACTCGCTCCGGCTCCGCATCTACTCGTACAACCAGAAGGGCCGGAGCGCCGCTTATCTCCTCCCCGATTTCATAATTGGCTCAACAGCTTACAAGACAGGTGAGTGGCACTACCAGCCGCCAGATGGCGCCCCCGAAAAACGAGCAGCACAATTCGCCATGATTGATGGACGGAAGGATGGACGGACGGACGGGCAGACGGATGGATGGGATGGAACGAGATGGGATGGATTGGAAGTCGCCCCAACTTGCTGGATATATTCCAGACTGAGTAGGCGGGACTGTGCTCTTGACAAGTGAGAAGCAACTCGCATCTGATGGGCCTAGGCCGAGAATTATATCTGCTCGGGATTCTTTGGGCTAGGCTTGTGAATTCCTTGCCTGCAATAATTTCATGCAGGCAGTAAGTTCCCTCATTCATGGCTCCTTGACAGGTGGGCCTCCGCCAGTCATCTGCAGTGCTTACGTAATCAAAGTGCCAGCCACAGGTTTCCTCACAGACTCATCACTCCACTGCTGCCATCAACTGATGGCGTAAAATATGTGTAAAATTACTTTATGACATTGTCGTGGGAGGTATGAGGACTTTTTGGAGCGGTGAAGCAACCTGGAAGATTCCGTGCAGTCTTCACAATCCCACCCACCAAAAACCACCCGCCATCCTCCGCCGAATTAATCATTTAACGTTCTTACTGCCTCAACACATTGACACACTTATGACATACTTATCGTCCTGCCTTTTCCTTTTCCTTTTTCATGTGTCGATTTCTTTTTGGCTAAAAATAAAACCGTCAAATGTCGACAAATTTAACGTGCCATGGAATCCGAACCGAATCGCTCTCCTGTCTTAACTACCACTTCCGAACGGCAATCAACTTGATGTGCGGATATGTTGTGCGATGGCTCGATGGCAATCTATCTAAAACCCGATGATGATTTATGAACGCTGATTGTCAACCTGTAATTACGCAAATAACAACAACAGACGACGACGTAACGCTGACATTGTCGCCGGTGATTGTCGGCAGTGTTCTGACCATCATAATTATTGGTGTGGCCATCGCGATACGCATATTCGTGGTGACATTTGTGCACAATTTGCGGCGCAATCGTCAGCACGGCAACAAGGCGACCGCCGCCGGAGTGACGGCCCAACCCGGCGATGCCTTCAAGGTGGGTTGAGTATATCAAGTTCCGGATTACAATTTCCGTACTCCGGATTTCTTATATTTCGGATTTGAGCGAGCAATTAATGTACGTATTATTTGTTGCAGGGCGGTAATTTAGAGAAGCCGCGATGGCAGCACACGGACATAAAAACGAAATCATCGGAAGATTTGGTGGAGGACGAACGTGATCCGGACGTAATACCATCGCAATACGGTAAGATTTTAAGCAGTTGCTGACACTTTGTGGCGACACTTGGCGCCGCTGCAAGTACAGTATGTGGAAATGATGCCACCGTTTTTATGTGGCGGAAAGTAGGATAGGGAAACTGGATCGCGACTTGCTGAAATTGCTTAATTTCAGCTTGCTTCTTAATGCCAAGCCCGCAAGTCAAGTGTCCGGCAAAGTAACCGGAAAGTCAAGCAGCTTTTTTATAGTCTGCACTTGGAGTATTAAACTTTAATCAAATTTTATGGCCATTTCTGTGACATTTACTTTCATGTGACCCGCAATCGCAATGACCATCGCTATCTGCACATCCGACTTCTTTGTTCTTTGGCGACCCGCAATCGTAATCAATCTCATCAACACAACAACAATGCGACGAACCCCAAAACCCAAACTGGATAAAACCCAAACCAACCAAACCAATCCAATCCAATCCAATCACCCAATGCAATTTCCTTTTAATCGTAAATATTTTTAACGACGGATCCCCCCAATCTAACACCGGACACTGGGCACTCGAAACGTGGCTTCTCATCAATAAATTTCAATCAAGCAGTTGGCGGCGGCAGCGCCGGCAGCAGTGGCAGCAATGCCTCCAATGTGGGTAGCACCACCGCCGGCACAGCCACTGGCAGCAGCACCTCCACCGCGGTGGTGGCATCCGCGGTCAACTCAGCCGCATCAGCATCCGCATCAGGGACGGCAGTGTCAGCCGCAGATGCCCATCAGTTTGCATCAGCTACATCAGTGGGCGGCACAGGGGCAGGCGCCTCAAAGTGGTCACCCAATGGAAACGTAAGTAACCAAATGCACAAGTGAGTTGGAATTAAAAGAAGGCTTCCCTGTAAGTGGTTAAGTGGTTTGAAATAATTATTGAATGCTTAAGAACTATTAGATTTTATAGAATTTTTATTAGTTTTAAAAATCATTAGATTTCCCAATTAATTATTTCTACAAAAGCCTTATTTTTAGAAATTTTGTAAAGAACCGAGTTTAGTTCTCATCACTATCCCAGAGATAGATTCTAGAATAATTAAAACATGTCACCCTTGGACACTCTTTTCTGTTGTTGGCAAATGTTGGCTAAAGGTTTCTTGCCGTTTCCCCTTTCTTTTTATTTGCTAATGCAATTTGATTTGGCAAGTTTTGTTGCCAGGATTCCAATGGTCCTATAGTCCTGCAACTTCGTCCAACATAGCCATAGCACAGGTAGCCAGGACTAGTCCAGGCCAACAGTTTAACGTCTGTCAGTTGTCAGTTGCGGTTCACATTTGCCGGGTCTGACTATGTGAGCCCCCTGTCCTTTTGTCTTGGCAATCTGGTCTGTGCACTGAAAGCAATCAACTACTGAAATTGTCAAACTGCTAAACAGGAAACTGAGAGTGGCTGGTAAACGGCATTCAGCATCCTGCCACACCACACCCCACATCTCTGCCAGTCAAAAGTCCGAGGCGAAAAGTTCCCCTAACGCCAAACTATATTAAAAAAAGCTTTTAAACTGTCAGGGCTCCTTCGAATTTCTCGCCCACTTGGGCTCCTTCTCCGTTCTCCATTGGCTGCCACTCAGGTTATAAATAAAAATCCATTGGCTAAATCGGGGGATAACATGCAGCTTGGCTGCTGCTGTTTCTGCTCCTCTTGGCGGGCTCTGAGGTAATTGCGAGATTTTTAAAACACAATATATCATGTTGAGTGGGGCGTAATCAATCAATTTTTTGTTTCGCATTTTTATTGTGCACGAAGCCGAGGTATCGGATTTCCCAAGCCAAAGATATTTTTCAATCCTTACTGTTTTTTTTTGCTGATGGATGTGGATGGGGTGACTTTTAAAGCGGCAACAGGTATGGCAAGAGCGTTGTTTAGTATGCAGTGCACCTGCATCAGGAAGGAATAGTTCTACATATAGGTTAGGACTTTTTCAAAACTAAAAATGTAATATCAGCACTAGGCTTAGGTGTATTTCTGTTAATCCTTACAGCTTTCCATTTATTTGGTAAATTAATTTAGCGAACGTAAAATCTGGTCTTTGAAATAATAAATTTTATTACCACTTAAAATTTTTTTTTTTATCCATTTTCCATATTTTTTTGGCAAATACATTTTTTGCCGACCATTCATTCTAGATTAGAGTGTCGGCCAAAACACATTTGTTTTCATTTCATTAAGTTCGCAATTAGAATTTATTTATGGGCTACCCCTGCCTGGATTTTTCACATATGAATATTCAAATATATTGTATATACGTATATATCTCTTTTATGCGCTGACAACGGTCGAGATCCCCGAAAGCCATTACCATAAGCTGTTCGAACGAGATTAGAGTCGGGAAATGGCCATATGCATCGACCATGACCAATTGACTGCCAGTCCGCGAATATATGTATATATATCGCTAATCTGGCCAAAAACATTAGCCCCAAGCCCCGAATCCCTCGCCCCAAAACCGAAACCAATTTGCAATGCAGAAAAAAGCCGAAACAGAAGAATCTGGAAAATCAGCCAGCGCTGCGGTTTTACGCCCCCACACATGCCGTAATGCACGGGGAAAGCCGAAAGCCTCCCCAGATAACAAAGTATCTGAATCCGAGCCCAAATCGCATCCGGAGTGGAGTCCGCAGTCCGGAGTCCGGAGTTCGGCTGAAAGAGAATTTTTGTTTCATTCTGTAAATGGGATTTGTGCTGCGCAGATTTCAATTACATTTAAATTACCATTCCAGCCGGGCTTAAAATGCGGTTGGAGTGTACAGGGGGTGGCTATTGGCCTCGTCTCCGGCCAATGGGCAATAGCAGCATAACTCAATTCGTTAATTAAATAATTTTAAATATTGCCAACCATAACAGCGCCGAACATACCAACCAGCCAGCCAGCTGCCAGCCCATCCCGCTGACCCGTCACCTGCAAATTGCATTGAGAGATTTCAATTAGAATTTCATTTTATTTTGCCAGCCAGCAAAATAAAAATGCCAAACAACAAAGCATTGGCTCACAGGATTTTAGGAGTTCTCTCAAAAACATGAGCATTCTCCTATAATTGGAATGTGGATGAGGATTTTGTGGCCGTTGAGAAAAAATGTATATCGTTTTGGCCTAAAACATGTTTTAAATTCGGCCATTTTCGGATGCCAGGAGATTGCTTAAGTGTTGGCAAAACAAAAGTTTTACAAGTTTTAAGTTGAATCATTTCAATGGAAAACTAATGCAAACAGAATTATTCGATTTCATGTCATTCACGTGGAAAACTTAGGAATTTGCAGGCAGGGAGGTTTCCAATTGATTGGTTTCCGATGCAATATTCTTTACACACAACAAAATGTATTTCCAATCGAAGTTTACTTTTATTAAGACATCCTTTATTTAATTCATACCGTTTTGTCATTAAGCAACATTTACAATAACTTTTTGAATTGTTCCTTTTTCAAATTGTTGGTATTTATTTCATTTACTTTCTTACTGCAAATATATCTTATAAAAATTCGATTCAATTTAAATGAAAATGTATTTAAGGCCAAATGGCTGTCAGATTCATAAAATAAATATTGTAAATACCACATCAAGCTGTAGTTGTGCTGAAACAGTTTTATTTGTTTGTGAAAACAATTGTTTTATTATATTTGCCTAATATGAAATTGAAAATAAATTCCAACATTCGCAAAATAGGCAATTGGTAAACCTTTTTTTTTTGGAATAGGTTTGTAATAGGTTTTTATTTTAATGTTTGAATAGAAACTTAATGAAACTGTCAAAGGGTACTCAGATGAGTACTAGATTATACTATAGAGATTGTTGCAAAATACTACTGGCAAAGAATGATTATTACTTTGGAATTGTTATGCTTAAATTCATTTTTGATTGCAATAGTTCTGTGTGGAGAGAGTTATTGGATTCGACTTAAGCAAACTTGTATTTTCCGAGTATTTCAATGTCCACCTTCTCCCCTACTTGCAGGTGGTCCCCCTGACAACGACGACTATGCTGTCCGGCGATGCGGCGAATGCGACTGTCACCTATAATCAGATTAACGCGCAACGGGCGCAACTCCTGGCGGCCGTGGCGGCGGCGGGGGGCGGATGCAGCAGCACCGTCATATCGCCCAGCAGCAGCATGCTCAGTGGAATGGGCGGGCTGGGCAAGCCGCTGGGACTCGGACTGGGCGGCATGGTCATCGGATCGCCCACCTCCCTGTCGTCGAGCTCGACGTTGGCGGCAACAGCGGGCCACCTTCAGCCAGTGCATAGCGGAGGAGTGGGGGGCACCCTGCCCCCGGGACTGGGCAGTGGCGGGGGCTACATACTGAACGCCTATGCCAGCGGACGGCTGCACCAGCAGCCTGGAGGAGGCGCCACCCACACCGCCACCCTCAACAGACACCACCACCACCAGCAGCAGCACCACCTCCCGCATCACCACCAGCAGCCGCAGCACCACTCTGGCTCCACCCTGCTGCTGGGGAGCTCGGGCAGCGTCATGGGCGTGGTGGGTTTGGCCAAGAACTCAAACTCCACAACGACAGCCACTACTTCGTGCAACTCGTCGCAGGACCTCGACGACAACATAAACATAAATGCCATTAAGGATTGCCTGATGACGCAGAGGGTGCCGGAGAGCTGTGTCTAAAAATCTGTCTGGCCCTAAGGATCTTAGGTATAAATATTTATTTAAAGTGTACGAATATGTATCTATGTCACATGGACGGGTTGCAGTTTTCCCTTCCGAATCGCAGTTGTAAGACCTTTTAATACCAAGAATGTGAGGGTGGAACCAGTCCATTAGTTTGTTCTCGTTAAGGTGCTGTGCATATCTAATCTTAGACTTAAGCAAAACGTGAACTCTGTTTAACTGAGCGTAAACCGGCAGGAAAGTGTCATATCTTCTGGTTTAATGGCATATCCCTTGTTATATCGAAAAAAGAAAATCCATATCGAGATTACAGAATAAGGCTACCTATTGGAGGAGTCTCTTGAGACTTGTTTGCTTTCTCTATCAATTTGCATTTGTTTCCAATTCTTCCGGGAAATTAATAAAACCATTCTAGTTAATTTTAACTCACAGTTAAATATACACACTATTTTAAGGAAACTTGAAAAAGACTCGGACAATTTAGTAGCTAAATATTTTGTAGCAAAAATATTCCAAAGATAAAATTAGATTAGAATCGGATTAAATATTACTGCAAGTAAATTTGTACATAAGTTAATCGAGTTAAGATAAATATGAAAATTGTAAAAAAGAAATAATATTCACACCCAAATCTTATTTATGTTGTTGTAAATAGAAAATTAAAATTTAATTGTTTTAAATAGATCGGAAATTATGATCGAGATGCCGTTTTGCACGGCCCAAAGTCCTGCTTAGAGTTAAGTAAATACTAACGTTAATTGTTTAGAAGAGAAAGCTATAAATTTAAGCCACAATAGATGAAAGAAAATGGAAGAGTTTAAACTGGGCTAGGCTAACTGGGCTAGAATTAAGCGTAAATATCAATAAAAAAAGTGTTAAGACGCAAGAGAAATATGTGACAAAACCCAAATAAAGTAATCGGAATGTAAACCAAAACTCGTAAAGTAAATATAGATCAGCTACAAAAACCCAAGAGAGTTAATTAATTATATTGAGACCCTCTGCGGTTAAAACTTATTGTTTCGGAATCCAATTGGGAAGTTTAAACCAACTTTGTTGGGTTAAATTTGGCCGACTCAACATTGGACATATGTCCAAAATCGTTAGCCGCCCACACTTGGCCAATTTAAATCGCCACTCAAACTCGGACACAAAAACCCGTCCCGTGTGGTTCGCATGGCAACCACAATTCCCAACACCCGCAAGACAAACCGCAAGTGCCAAGCGAAAAAACTACTTCAAATTTCATATGCTCCGACAATAGTTCCCCTTTTCCAGACTTTCGCCCTCCCACAGGACTTGCTTCATTAGTAAATCAAATTTATACGTGAGTGGACCTCCCGCCCAGGCCGTCACAAATTGGTCGGGGTCAACCGCTGAGAAGGCTTAAGTTGGCTAAGTTAAATCGACACCATCAAGAGAAAAAGGAGGGTTAAAGGTTGCAACAAACTTTTTAAATTCTTAAGCTGAAATCTGTAATTAAAAAACTACTTAAGGTAAGCAAACTAGGTATATCACATGGAGTGGCTAACATTTACCACCTTATGGCTTCTCTCAACTACCTAATTAACTAACCTACATACTTCCAAAAGGATTCTTTGTTACAATTTCTTACATCACACGTGCCAGAAATTACTCGACCTATCCTTTTTATATTAAAAATAAAATAAAAGCAGTGTTGCTGGGAACTAAGCAAAAAGCAAAACAGTTCCCTTCGGTACCCCGAGGTCAGTAAAACCGAATAATGGGGCGCTATTTTCGATAGCCTTCCAAAAAAAGGGAAGGGAAAGCTTTAATAGAAAAGGCAAAGGAAAAATACGTACTAACAAAATTATGCGCGTGATTTATGGTTCTCTTTTTGGTCGGCTTTCTGCTTGTCGAGCAGTCTGTTTGCGTTATCATATTGATTTTTCCACCCCGAAACTATGTGTGAAAATTAAATTCCCGTTTAGAGTTTTTCCCCCACAAGCGATAATCGCATAGCGAAGGCGACTTCAAGTTTCGAGCCACCGGAATCGACCAGAGAATTGAATGGAAGCGCATTGTGTAAATCAGCGGCTCAATAAAATCTAATAGCCCGAGAAGATTGCGGCTCGGCACGCACCGCACCAAGGCAACGGGGCGGCTACGCGATGGACCTGGTTAGGTGGCAAAAATAAATTACCCGGCGGAGAACAAAGCCCGTCCTTGACAGTGGGTAAATTTGATAGGTATCATAATAAATGTCAAAAAGTATGACAGTCTGAGGTCACAGTTGGATATATCTTCTAGCCCCCTAAAGAATTATATAAGTGACACCGAAATATTAAGCTCTCTTTTAATAACAAAACATTAAAATATAAATTAAGAATATAATTAAGATGTCTAGAAAGGATAAGCTTTTTTCAAATGAAAAAAAAAATGCCATATTATGAATTGTGAAATGACTTACGGAGGTAATCGTTTCGCCAAATCTTCCCGCCGGATGCTTTCTTGTTCATTATCGAACTTCCCGCAATGTTATAACACCAGCAGAGCCAAAGCTACTGCCAGCGAATTAACAAAGAGAAGCCGCTTTGGCAAATTAACTAATGACCTCATGTCAGGGATGCAGGGGGCCAAGGATTCCAATAGAAGTCGAAAAGGGAGGGCGTTGGATGAGTATTGTTGCTGGGAAACTGTGGAAAAAGTGGCAGGCGGGTGCGGGTGGTCGGGCGTTTGTTTAATTGTCGTGCGACCCGCTTTTTGCTTCGTTTTAATGAGTCAATTTAAATTCCGATTTCGATTACGGAGAAAGCGTTTTTCGAGCTGCTGATGTCCTGCACACAGCTGAGGCCAAATCGATGTTCATTAGCAGAAGGCGAGCCGCGCCCTTCCGCCTCCCCAGTCTCTGCTGGGACACTTCGTCCGCCACTCCCACCTACCAAACCCCCTTAAGTTACCTCGATTGTCCATTTCCTTTCTCCTCTCCACTCTTCACTCCTCTCCACTTTGTTCCCGGGTATTGTCAACGCAATTAGCAGCCAGGACGAGAGAGAAGTTTTAAAGTTAATATTGGTTTTTGTTTTTAGCATTCAAATGACTTCGCACGCCCTGCACAACTTGGCCGATTAAAACATATTTTGCAATCCACCGAGCAACGAGCACTGAGCCAAGGTTCAACTCATAATTGAAGCATTCGCCGTTTATAATAACCTAAATGGAAATGTAAATTCGCTTTTAGTGGTTTTTAATTAAAAACCAACCACACTTTTTGTTAGCTAAATTAATGAGACTGGCCACGTTTTTTTTATTATTTATTTGTTGTTGGCATTTTTACCATTTTAATTTTTATGGCTGGCAATTTTAATTAAAACATCAGAGTTTTATTATTTGATTTATTGCGCCAACTGACAGCTCGCAATAATCGCCGTAAACATGCATATGTAATTGCATATTTGAACTCAATTAACCCGCGCGCCTTGATCCCGCAAAATTTGCACATTTGTCAATCCATCGGAAACAAATGTGGGTGTTCCAGACGTCCTGTGCTGGCGCGGGGGAAAATAGTCCTGCCTGGGGCCATAAATCTCAGCCTACACTTTCAACTTGACCCCAACGGAGTAGACTTGATGTCGTTGGAAACGCAGCGCTGCATGAAATGAAATTTAGCGCAACGGCCTTCCTCCATATGCCTTTTTGTTATTCTGTTTTTTGAGTTTTTTGACTTTTCCCAGTGCTACTTCTATTTTTTATTCCTTTCTCCTTTTTACGTACGTCGCTCAACGCAACAATTTATGGCTAAGGCCGTGTTTAGCCTAAAAATATATACAAATATATATTGTATATTATATATAAAGGGAAACCAGTTACATTGAAACACGTCAATAAATTACAGCCGCCCGGAGAGGAATCGCCTCGGCGACCTAGCCAAGTTGAACTAATGGTAGCTTGGCAATATCGTATATTACTGCGACCCGGAAACTCTCAAAAAAAATTATCTATACAAAGGACCCCGAAGCCCTAATGCCCTATGCAATTAACAAAAAGAATTAGCGATAGTTTATGGAATTAAGAACTCCTTTATTTGCTGAAAAAAAAACCGTTTTAAACTTTTACTTACTGACTTCAGTCCTTGTAAAAACAATCTTCCTTAAAGCCATGTAACAATAAGTTTAATTATACTTTTGTCAAGATACAAAGCTCTTTAGCACATGCATATACCTCAATTTGTTTGAATGGGGCTGTAAAAATAATCACGCAAACAACAAGAAAAATAAATTTAAATTCTGTGTCAACATGCGGCTTGGTGAGATGTTGTTGCCAAGCTTACCTCCAAACAATTTATGCAAAATAAAAATAAAACAATTATTTGAAGGGAGCAACAACTTTTCAGTGTTTGTGTGTGTGTATGAAGGATACACGAGTGAGTGTGTGTTAATTAAAATGCCTTAATTAAAATAATTTTCAAATATTTTGCGAAGCACAAAGTTGCGTACTCACCAGCCAAAGTGGAGCGATGCAAATATTACCAAATTGGAGTGGCAAGAGGGAGCTGCAAATTTTTTCCCCTATTGACTGCCGCACAGATTGACAACCATGACAGGGGCAACTGCCTCGCCCCTTTTAAAGAGGACGTAAAAAATGAAGGGATGGCAGGCGTAGGCGGGTGGGTGTAGGAGTGTCCGGGGAAAAGCAACCCCAGAACGTATTAAAAACTTTACAATTTGTGCAGTGTAGTCAAGTTTAATTTTTTGGTTGAGTTCATGCGAAAATTGCAAAAATCATATTCCAACTGTTTGGCAAGCTATCAAAGGTACGAGTATCCGAGAGAGATGGATCGGGGGGTCTATATCAGGGTGAACTATAAACTGCAGCATAGAGCGAAATGAAATGGACAGACAGAATCTTTTCAAAGAAAAACTAAAAAAAACACCGAGGGAGTAAACGCAACATGTGTTTTTCTATTCAAACACAAATCGATTCTCAATTCCTCTCGTGTGTGCAAGCTATTTGCTTGGCAAATTGAAAATTTTCTATAATCCTTGATTTCCGACAATTCAACCATCATAAGCAGGTGGACAATTGTCCTTTAAATAGGATAGTCCTGACTCGTGAGCTTTCCGGCACTTATATGTCCTCTTCCTGCTTGCAAACTTCCTTCTGCGGTGGAGCCACGATTTTTAATGGTTTATCTACGTGGACTGCTTCTCGAAATTGTGCTACAAATTTAACACAAAACACACGCGCCAGACATTAAAAACAAGCGGCGAAACGAAACCAAATGAAACAGGAGGATGGCCCAAAAAAAATTATGTTGAACTGTGAAAAGAGCCGGGTTCCCCGTGCCGCACACTAAACAGTTGTTGTATCCCCCTGGCGCTGTAAGGAATCCCCACCAGAAGTCATAATTATCGCGCATCATAACGCGGCACGCAAAACATTTTTCGTAATTATCTCTTTAAACCAAAAAAAAGTTCAATGAAAAGTACACGAACAAACACGAAATAAAGAATGTGGTTAAAAAAAATCGAGTATAACTGCAATGGTGGCATTAAATGCTCTTTTTTTTGGAAATATAATTTTCTATTTTTCCACTACATAGTTTTACAAGGATTCTTTGATATTTAATGTACATAATTTTTTGCCAGACATTGTATTCATTTTTTTTCTTACTTTTTGCTCCCTTAACTTTATTTTTTTTTTTGTTTTTTCAGTTTTTTACAAAAAATTTATAAATAGTTTATACATAAAATTAATAGTTTCAATATTTTAAAGTTAGGTGGGGTGTTTCCTTTAGACAGTATCTTCAGATGTAAATAAGTAAAACATAAATCTGAAGCTTTTTACCAGTACCTTAAAGTTTGACTTAACCCCAAAAACTATAAAGTTTTCGATCGATCTGGAAAATAGATGGAATCATTAAAGAATTTTCCCGCCATACGCATACTACCTTAAACGCGACCAGGACTTGGCTTACTTCCATCGAAGGCCAACGGTTCGTGTGGCAGATTCTGGGCCAAGGGTCGCGTCACGGGCATGAAAACCAAAATCAAGCCAGGAAAGGATGAACCGTCACACAACTCGACGGGTGGGCGTGTCGCAGATACACATACCACCACATAGTCCTGCCACTAACCTTGTGTGTGAATGTGTGTGAGTGAGGGAAAAGTTATTGTTGGTAATATCAACACTAAAAGTGTTTATGATATGAAAAATGTTGACAGCAACTGCAGAATAGATATGCGGCAAGTGAGAAGAGTGTGAGAGTTGGGGCAGCAAGGATGAGCAAGGCCATCACTCGTATATACACAGAAAGAAACTCTAGACCAATTGGTTATTTTCCCAATACGTTGTTTCACCTTATACTTAGATACGCAGTGCCTTCTATGGAAAATTAAAAATTGCTTTTATAATCAATTATACTAAGTTAAGTGACCTCCTTGTGTTTTCAGTGCATGTGTGGCTTTCTATATGTATGAGAGTGTGTTTGTAGTTTTTATCGCTGTTGCTGACTTTGATGAAAAATATGATTATGTCCTTTATGCGAATGCCTTACAGTAAAAATAATAATAACACCGAGATACATTCCCGCCTCGTTGTGGCATTTCCACCGACATTCCACCCCTTCTGCACACATACCCACCCCTTCCCGCCAGCCATCTTGCCGTTGTTTATTTTTTTTGGCAACATTTTTCATGACTTTGTTCAGAGCTTCTTCCGACTTTATTGGCCGCTGCTCGTACGGCAGTGCCTGCCGGGCAAAATACGAGTATTTGCGATTCTGTCAAGAATTCCCTAGCCGTTGTCTTGTCATATGTTT
Source organism: Drosophila vallismaia (assembly GCA_035047325.1). Classification (NCBI taxonomy): domain Eukaryota; kingdom Metazoa; phylum Arthropoda; class Insecta; order Diptera; family Drosophilidae; genus Drosophila; species Drosophila vallismaia. The sequence continues at coordinate 16,896,868 of JAWNPU010000090.1, read as the reverse complement.
GCTTTATTATGGTCAACGCGACATCAAGTTGTAAGCAACACTAGCCATAACAATAACAGAAGGCAACAAGACGCCAACAAGCAACCACCAAACGAATGCAGTCGAATGGTTGCGACCCATAAAGCTACAAAGTTGCAAGTGGCTTGGTGGAATTGGCAAACCAGCTACGCCCACGCGTCCTTGGCTTCGTTACACCCACAGAAAGGGAAGTCGTTTTCATTTGGATGAATACTGAAATGGTCAGCGGAATTGTAATCCCAATCGGTTGGCAGTCCCCAATAAGTATGCTACATTTTAGCCGATTTGTCATTGACATCAAAATGTCCTTTAAAAAGGGTTCTCCTCTTCAAAAATTAATTATTGCGAAAGCTGCCAATGTTGCCTCCGCATGATTTACTTAATATAATTTGCGATTCTGGATTTATTGATGGGAAGCGGCGGGCATTCTGCTATCATGCCTCCAACTTCCTCCAACTTCCAGCTTACTTAATGCTCCAGAAATGTAATAAAAACACAAGACAATGGATGATGGAGGACAGGACGACGACGAGGGGAGCCAAACAAATGTCCCGTTAAATATTTAGTTGATTTAATTATGTGGACATACTGGGTGGATGTCTGTGCGAGTCCTTGTGTGGCAATGTGGAGGATAGGAGGAAAGGAAGGAGACCCATTAAATCAACTCAAACTACGGAACAAAATTTACGAGCCCCGAAGTTTTTGGTCCTCTTTTAATTGTTCTTTTCGGTTATCTGTTGCTTATTTATTACAAATGCCATATGCCATATGACATAACAGGGCGGAAGAAACTGGGAAAGTGTAAGGACGAGGAATCTCCACACATATGCAGAAGCACTTACACACCGACAGACGCTAGGACTCTGATGATTCTGCTTTGTGGTCATTTTTGGGTGAATTAATTAAACAAATAAAATAATATGTCAGCAGCAGCAGAAAGCAATAAATACTAATTTGCCTGTTTCAACACAAATGTCATCTTTGCGTTGAGATAAATAAGGCCGTAGAAAGCCCACACAAAACATACACACTCTCCGGGCCAAATACTGTTGGTGTCCTTGTGGCTGCCCGGATTCCTTACCATTTGTTGCCAAGGATTTCAGCTGCTCTCAATGCGGTTGGTTGGGAGGCGCTCTTGGGCCAAGTGGTTGGGTGGCTGACGGTTCGGTGGTTGGCTAGACAACTTGGCGTTGACTTTGTTGCAGTTCTCCATTCAATTAATGAACTTTTCATTCGGTTAACAACTTCTTCCGGCTAACTAAGGGATGTTTCGTTTCACTGTTAAAAAAAATGTTTCTTCTTAGAAAGTTGATTAAGATTATGAAATACATTGCCACATTTAAGTGAGTTTTGCAAGGAAATGTTGGACCCCAATTTGAAATAGAAAATTCAGAAGAAGGCTTTCATATATAATTCGTGAAACATAAACATTAAGCTCCCACATTCCACAATGAAGCTCCAGCATTTTAGAAATTGTTTTCTCCATTTATAGTTAATTCCAAAGCCATGGAACGACAATTAATATATAAATTATACATTATTCGAATATTATTCGACACTAAAACACTTTGTACTTCAGCGCATCCTGCAGCAGTTGTTGAATTATTTCTGAGGATTTAATCCCCATTAAAGAACGGTTGTGTTCCGGAGGGCTATAATTGTTATTCTTCTTGTATGAACATCTCTCCTTTTGTTTTCTATCCCATTTCAACCCCGGGAGCCTTAGCTTGTTAGCAATTTTCTGACTCAGGATTGTTTGGTTTCGGATTCAATTCACTTTTTGTATCTATTAATGGCAGGCACACAAACACGCACATAGGCAGAAACAGACAGGGATTCACTCTCTGTGAAGGACATTGAGGCTGAGTCTCTGACTGTGTCGTTTTTGGATTTATTTCACGGCACATTTAATTCCAGCACGCGCCTGCCACAGAGAAATGGCAGTGGAACATCCAAAAAAACAACGTTGACAACAATGACGGCAACGGGGACAAATCGACGACAGAGTTTGGATAAACAATGCTGTCTCTCGCAGTAATTTGTTTAATTTTAAGTAGCCATAGGCACAACCCCACACAAAACTATTCCCCTGGCAAGGCTTCTGAGCAGCTTGGAACATAATCGCCATGGGTTCCCGGCCAATTCCCCAGCTCACTTATCAAGTGCCTGAAGAGCTTCTCCTCCGCTGTGGTCATAAAAATCAAAAGAGCATAAAAATACATTTGATAACAGTGACGACTTCTGTTTTTGGTGTTTAGTTCGTTGTGTGGGCGACCGGGTCTTCGAACCAAAGGCTCCCAGTCCCCAATTCCCAATCCCCAATCTCCAGCGATTCTCTAGCCCTTGGCGTATTTGCCTAAAGTGCTCATTTCAATGTCGCCAAGTGTCAAGCTAAGATGTGGGCAGGAGAAGAATCAGCAGCCGGACCCCAAAGCTGGGGCATTTTGGGGCACAGGAAATTGGCAATGCCAAAACCAAAAACAAGAATCGGGCAAAAAAATAATAGGAGGACAGGACAGGATACCAAACGGAACAGAACAGAGCGAAACGAGCGACAGGCAGCGTCCAAAAGTGAATTAAAATAAATTTGCTAGCGGGGATTTTGGGATTTGTTGTGCTGCGCATTTTTAGCAGCCGGCCGCCAAGGATACGGACAACGCATTCCAGGGCTGGCAAATTGAATTAGAATTCCGAAAAGAATACGAGAATATAATTTTTCTTAACTTCTATGATAATTGTAATATTATTTTTATAAGATTCATAATGCAATTGTTAATATTTTATATGGTATATCTGTCTGCCCAGCCCTAAACTGCGCTTCACATTTCTCTTTTCCCATTGATAGACTTATAAAACATAATAAAAATTTTCGAAAGAAAATTTCCATGTTTTTTTTTGCCCGCAGCTATTATCTCTTCTCGAGACTAGAAGAATGGTCCTTGAGCCTTGACTTTTCCTCAGACATCGGCTTGTCTACTGATGCATATAAGCAGCCCGGCATTTATGTAATTGTTATACCAAATATTTGACTTGGCCGAAAATGCTTTAAACGCTTAAAGGGCCATCAAATTTATGGCTTTAAAATTGGAACAAATCCAGCCTACAGACCAAGGGTCAAAGAAAGTTGGAAAAGACGAGCGGGAGAGGCAGGAGTGTAAGTGAAAACATGGAGTGTTGTCCTGTGGGGAGTGGTGGACAGGATTAGAGGGTGAAAGAAAATAGGGTTCGAGTTTTGCGTCGTGTTTGTTTTGGAAGCCCCGTTGCGTTAATAATCACAGCGCGGCCTGTTGGAGTTTACTAATTCTGTCCCACTTTGAAAACTTTACAATTAGATTTGCGTCCCGCCTCACAGCTGGTCGGAGGCTTTTGGCCCTTATTGTGGGCCTGATTTATTGACAACCGCCGACCCTCGCGAAAGGCTCCTGCGGTCAGCCTATAAATCAACAAAATATGGCGTTGCTACTTTAAGGTCACCGCATAAATTTCTCTAACCACGAAAAACCTTAAAGAACTTTTCTTTTTTTATAAACTTCTGTGTAACTACAAATGGGCCTAGACCAATGATTACCGGGTAATCCAATTTTCATTACTTTCACATCAATCTAAAATGATAAATGAAAAATTGAAATAATGAGACAAAATCCGGCATTCGTCGGGACAACCCTTTTTTTTAAGCTGCTGACGTTTTAATACGTTTTTCCTTTTTTTTGGGTTCGACATTCACCCAATTTTTTCCAAGGCATTTCGAACTTTATACTCTACCAAAAACAGAATAAACTATTGCAATAATGTAAAAAATAAAAATATAGTAAATAAAAAACGCTTTCAATCTTATACTCGTATGTTTTTTAAATAACCTTTTATTAAAATTAAAATATATTCTTGAAGAAGAGTAATAATTTAAAGACATTTTTTCTATATTTTTACTTTTGTTTTCGCTTTTTACATTTGCATAATTTTGTACAGATTAAACTATAATTTATCATAATTTTTTTCATGAGTGAATTGTTGCCTTGCGCCTGACTGCTCAAAGTGATTTTTAATAGCCGACGGAGGGACAGTTTCCCAGCTCAAGTTTCACATTTACATCATTTGTTTCATACGAATCGCTGACGGACTTCCATATAAGAACGGCCAGCGATTTTCCGCTTGAAGAATTTTTGCGGCTAACCCTGCCAAGTCAGCGAATAGAGCCAGCCAAAAGGAGTAAGTACGAGTCCATCAGGGTCGGGCAATAAATCTAAGGAGACTGCGAATGCAATGTCTACATACTGTGGACTCCACTACCGGGTGGAAAGCGAAAGATACCCATAAAAACGAGACACACACGATAACTTGACCAAACAACACTGGAGCCTGAAACGGGAGAAAGGATGAGATGGTAGAAGATGGCGTTATATATACATAAATCCAACTTGGCAACGGACTGGCAACTTTTGAGTGAAGTCAACACATTTTCACACACAATAAATTTTTGTGAACGTTGGCAAGAATCAACGGAAGACACTGTCCTGAGGGCGTTGCCACTTGGGCGCGGCCAGTGAGCTGCTTTTGCCTATTGATTTTATATTGGGATCGACTTAAAGCTGGAAGTTTCAGTTTCCACGGCACACGACTAACGCCACACATGGCGTATGCGCAATACTAGAAACTATAACTTGTGGCAAGGCCATCGGAATCCAGGCTTTCAGGCATCACGCCCACGCGACAACCTTGAGACGAAATTTTCTTGTGTCCAAAGTTTTCGTTGAAAGATTTATAGGGGGAAGTGGCAGTCACCCTGATACTTATGTACATCCACCCACACACACTCGCTAACATGAATGTACATACAAAGCGCTAATCCAAGTCAATTAGTTTCTTTGTTGTTTTCGACAGCGCCTAAAATGTTCGCCACTTAACTTTATGGCAAAGTTTGAAAACTTTCACAAGAACAACAGCCCAACACTATGATAAAGGCAATAACAATGACCTTAACTGATCCGAGGAATCCCCGGCTGGGACTTAAAACTAAATTAAAACTGGGGAGCCTGCGAAGGTCGAAGTTGTGACAGCCCACTCGAACTTGACTTTAATTTATGAGTTCACCTCTCATTACGCAGAGTCCTGATGAAGGCAGACATTCTTTTCACAAACGAGTTCAAAATGCTTTCAGCTACCCGTCTTAAAGTAAAAACGCAAAAGGACTGCTCGGAGCGTTCATATTTATCTCACGGGGAATTCCAAGATGTAAGATCGTATTTGCACAGTAATGAAAAACTCTGTCCTAAGTATATATTATATTTATCGATAATCCGTAAACTCTTTAACGAATTTCCCGGCCATTTCGCAACTGATTTGGGAATGAAATACCATTTTTTGAGTAAGGATAGCACTTAACTTTTAATGCATATCTTGGACCTTTCGCAGCCGATTGGAAAAAAGGATGAATAGGGACTTCAATCCCCGTACCAGAAACAGAGTAAAAATTAGGCCTATTTTTATTTTTTCGATTTTCGGTTATATTTTAAGGAAAATTTCGTCGATTTTGCAACCGTTTTGGGAACGGGATACCATTTCTGAATGGGGACTTCATTCCTCTTCGATTTGCATCAAAATATTTGGAAAACCGAGCAAAAAAAATTTGGATCGATTTTTCGCAATTTTTGAAAGGGGTACATCATGATTTTTTGCAAAAATAGGCCGGAGTGGTATTTCTCCGATCTTCCGGCACTTATTTATGAATATCTTGGCCAATTTGCAACCGATTTGGGAACGGGATACCATTTCTGAATAGGGACTTCATTCCCCGTCGATGTGCATCTAAATATTTGAAAACTCGTGCAGGCAACTGATTACAAATTAAGCTAATTTTTATTTTTTTCGATTTTCGGTTATATTTTAAGGAAAATTTCGTCGATTTTGCAACCGTTTTGGGAACGGGATACCATTTCTGAATAGGGACTTCATTATAAATATTTGGAATACCGAGCAAAAAAAAAATTCGATCGATTTTTCGCAATTTTTGAAAGGGGTACCATCATGATATTTTGCAAAAATAGGCCGGAGTGGTATTTTTTCGATCTTCCGGCACTTTTTAATGAATATCTTGGCCAATTTGCAACCGATTTGGGTACGGGATATCATTTCTCAATAGGGACTTCATTTCCCGTCGATCTGCATCCAAATCTTTGAAAACTCGTACAGGAAACTGATTAAGAATTGAGCCTATTTTTATTTTTTTCTATTTTCGGTCATATTTTAAGGAAAATCTCGGCCATTTTGCAACCGTTTTGGGAACGGGATACCATTTCTGAATAGCGACTTCATTCCCCGTCGATCTCCATCTAAATATTTGAAAACTCGTGCAGGCAACTGATTACAAATTAAGTTAATTTTTAATTTTTTCGATTTTCGGTTATATTTTAAGGAAAATTTCGTCGATTTTGCAACCGTTTTGGGAACGGGATACCATTTCTGAATAGGGACTTCATTCCTCTTCGATCTGCATCAAAATATTTGGAAAACCGAGCAAAAAAAATTTCGATCAATTTTTCGCTGTTTTTGAAAGGGGTTCCATCATGATTTTTTGCAAAAATAGGCCGGAGTGGTATTTTTTCGATCTTCCGGCACTTTTTAATGAATATCTTGGCCAATTTGCAACCGATTTGGGAACGGGATACCATTTCTAAATAGGGACTTCATTCCCCGTCGATCTCCATCTAAATATTTGAAAACTCGTACAGGAAACTGATTACAAATTAAGTTAATTTTTAATTTTTTCGATTTTCGGTTATATTTTAAGGAAAATTTCGTCGATTTTGCAACCGTTTTGGGAACGGGATACCATTTCTGAATTGGGACTTCATTCCTCTTCGATCTGCACAAAATATTTGGAAAACCGAGCAAAAAAAATTTCGATCGATTTTTCGCAATTTTTGAAAGGGGTACCATCATGATTTTTTGCAAAAATAGGCCGGAGTGGTATTTCTCCGATCTTCCGGCACTTATTTATGAATATCTTGGCCAATTTGCAACCGATTTGGGAACGGGATACCATTTCTGAATAGGGACTTCATTCCCCGTCGATGTGCATCTAAATATTTGAAAACTCGTGCAGGCAACTGATTACAAATCAAGCATATTTTTATTTTTTTCGATTTTCGGTCATATTTTAAGAAAAATCTCGGCCATTTTGCAACCGTTTTGGGAACGGGATACCATTTCTGAATAGGGACTTCATTCCCCGTCGATCTCCATCTAAATATTTGAAAACTCGTACAGGAAACTGATTACAAATTAAGTTAATTTTTAATTTTTTCGATTTTCGGTTATATTTTAAGGAAAATTTCGTCGATTTTGCAACCGTTTTGGGAACGGGATACCATTTCTGAATAGGGACTTCATTCCCCTTCGATCTGCATCAAAATATTTGGAAAACCGAGCAAAAAAAATTTCGATCAATTTTTCGCTGTTTTTGAAAGGGGTTCCATCATGATTTTTTGCAAAAATAGGCCGGAGTGGTATTTTTTCGATCTTCCGGCACTTTTTAATGAATATCTTGGCCAATTTGCAACCGATTTGGGAACGGGATACCATTTCTAAATAGGGACTTCATTCCCCGTCGATCTCCATCTAAATATTTGAAAACTCGTACAGGAAACTGATTACAAATTAAGTTAATTTTTAATTTTTTCGATTTTCGGTTATATTTTAAGGAAAATTTCGTCGATTTTGCAACCGTTTTGGGAACGGGATACCATTTCTGAATTGGGACTTCATTCCTCTTCGATCTGCACAAAATATTTGGAAAACCGAGCAAAAAAAATTTCGATCGATTTTTCGCAATTTTTGAAAGGGGTACCATCATGATTTTTTGCAAAAATAGGCCGGAGTGGTATTTCTCCGATCTTCCGGCACTTATTTATGAATATCTTGGCCAATTTGCAACCGATTTGGGAACGGGATACCATTTCTGAATAGGGACTTCATTCCCCGTCGATGTGCATCTAAATATTTGAAAACTCGTGCAGGCAACTGATTACAAATCAAGCATATTTTTATTTTTTTCGATTTTCGGTCATATTTTAAGAAAAATCTCGGCCATTTTGCAACCGTTTTGGGAACGGGATACCATTTCTGAATAGGGACTTCATTCCCCGTCGATCTCCATCTAAATATTTGAAAACTCGTACAGGAAACTGATTACAAATTAAGTTAATTTTTAATTTTTTCGATTTTCGGTTATATTTTAAGGAAAATTTCGTCGATTTTGCAACCGTTTTGGGAACGGGATACCATTTCTGAATAGGGACTTCATTCCCCTTCGATCTGCATCAAAATATTTGGAAAACCGAGCAAACAAAATTTCGATCAATTTTTCGCTGTTTTTGAAAGGGGTTCCATCATGATTTTTTGCAAAAATAGGCCGGAGTGGTATTTTTTCGATCTTCCGGCACTTTTTAATGAATATCTTGGCCAATTTGCAACCGATTTGGGAACGGGATACCATTTCTAAATAGGGACTTCATTCCCCGTCGATCTCCATCTAAATATTTGAAAACTCGTACAGGAAACTGATTACAAATTAAGTTAATTTTTAATTTTTTCGATTTTCGGTTATATTTTAAGGAAAATTTCGTCGATTTTGCAACCGTTTTGGGAACGGGATACCATTTCTGAATTGGGACTTCATTCCTCTTCGATCTGCACAAAATATTTGGAAAACCGAGCAAAAAAAATTTCGATCGATTTTTCGCAATTTTTGAAAGGGGTACCATCATGATTTTTTGCAAAAATAGGCCGGAGTGGTATTTCTCCGATCTTCCGGCACTTATTTATGAATATCTTGGCCAATTTGCAACCGATTTGGGAACGGGATACCATTTCTGAATAGGGACTTCATTCCCCGTCGATGTGCATCTAAATATTTGAAAACTCGTGCAGGCAACTGATTACAAATTAAGCTAATTTTTATTTTTTTCGATTTTCGGTCATATTTTAAGGAAAATTTCGTCGATTTTGCAACCGTTTTGGGAACGGGATACCATTTCTGAATAGGGACTTCATTCCTCTTTGATCTGCATCAAAATATTTGGAAAACCGAGCAAAAAAAATTTCGATCGATTTTTCGCAATTTTTGAAAGGGGTACCATCATGATTTTTTGCAAAAATAGGCCGGAGTGGTATTTTTTCGATCTTCCGACACTTTTTATTGAATATCTTGGCCAATTTGCAACCGATTTGGGTATGGGATACCATTTCTGAATAGGGACTTCATTTCCCGTCTATCTGCATCAAAATATTTGGAAAATCGAACAAAAAAAATTTCGGTCGATTTTTCGCTGTTTTTGAAAGGGGTACCATCATGATTTTTTGCAAAAATAGGCCGGAGTGGGAATTTTTCGATCTTCCGGCACTTTTTTATGAATATCTTGGCCAATTTGCAACCGATTTGGGTACGGGATACCATTTATCAATAGGTCCTCATTCTCCGTCGATCTGCATCAAAATATTTGGAAAACCGAACAAAAAAAATTTCGATCGATTTTTCGCAATTTTTAAAAGGGGTACCATCATGATTTTTTGCAAAAATAGGCCGGAGTGGTATTTTTTCGATCTTCCGGCACTTTTTATTGAATATGTTGGCCAATTTGCAACCGATTTGGGTACGGGATACCATTTATGAATAGGTACCTCATTCCCCGTCGATCTGCATCAAAATATTTGGAAAACCGAGCAAAAAAAAATTTCGATCGATTTTTCGCAATTTTTGAAAGGGGTACCATCATGATATTTTGCAAAAATAGGCCGGAGTGGTATTTTTTCGATCTTCCGGCATTTTTTAATGAATATCTTGACCAATTTGCAACCGATTTGGGTACGGGATACCATTTCTGAATAGGGACTTCATTCCTCTTCGATCTGCATCAAAATATTTGAAAAACCGAGCAAAAAAAATTTCGATCGATTTTTCGCAATTTTTGAAAGGGGTACCATCATGATTTTTTGCAAAAATAGGCCGGAGTGGTATTTTTTCGATCTTCCGGCACTTTTTTATGAATATGTTGGCCAATTTGCAACCGATTTGGGTACGGGATACCATTTTTGGATAGGGACTTCATTCCCCGTCGATCTGCATCTAAATATTTGAAAATTCGTACAGGAAACTGATTACAAATTAAGCCTATTTTTATTTTTTTCGATTTTCGGTTATATTTTAAGGAAAATTTCGTCGATTTTGCAACCGTTTTGGGAACGGGATACCATTTCTGAATAGGGACTTCATTCCTCTTCGATCTGCATCAAAATATTTGGAATACCGAGCAAAAAAAAATTTCGATCGATTTTTCGCAATTTTTGAAAGGGGTACCATCATGATATTTTGCAAAAATAGGCCGGAGTGGTATTTTTTCGATCTTCCGGCATTTTTTAATGAATATCTTGGCCAATTTGCAACCGATTTGGGTACGGGATACCATTTCTGAATAGGGACTTCATTTCCCGTCGATCTGCATCCAAATCTTTGAAAACTCGTACAGGAAACTGATTAAGAATTGAGCCTAATTTTATTTTTTTCTATTTTCGGTCATATTTTACGGAAAATCTCGGCCATTTTGCAACCGTTTTGGGAACGGGATACCATTTCTGAATAGCGACTTCATTCCTCTTCGATCTGCATCAAAATATTTGGAAAACCGAGCAAACAAAATTTCGATCAATTTTTCGCTGTTTTTGAAAGGGGTACCATCATGATTTTTTGCAAAAATAGGCCGGAGTGGGAATTTTTCGATCTTCCGGCACTTTTTTATGAATATCTTGGCCAATTTGCAACCGATTTGGGAACGGGATACCATTTCCAAATAGGGAATTCATTCCCCGTCGATCTCCATCTAAATATTTGAAAACTCGTACAGGAAACTGATTACAAATTAGGTTAATTTTTAATTTTTTCGATTTTTGGTTATATTTTAAGGAAAATTTCGTCGATTTTGCAACCGTTTTGGGAACGGGATACCATTTCTGAATTGGGACTTCATTCCTCGTCGATCTGCATCAAAATATTTGGAAAACCGAGCAAAAAAAATTTCGATCGATTTTTCGCAATTTTTGAAAGGGGTACCATCATGATTTTTTGCAAAAATAGGCCGGAGTGGTATTTTTTCGATCTTCCGGCACTTATTTATGAATATCTTGGCCAATTTGCAACCGATTTGGGTACGGGATACCATTTCTGAATAGGGACTTCATTTCCCGTCTATCTGCATCAAAATATTTTTTCTATTTTCGGTCATATTTTACGGAAAATCTCGGCCATTTTGCAACCGTTTTGGGAACGGGATACCATTTCTGAATAGCGACTTCATTCCTCTTCGATCTGCATCAAAATATTTGGAAAACCGAGCAAACAAAATTTCGATCAATTTTTCGCTGTTTTTGAAAAGGGTACCATCATGATTTTTTGCAAAAATAGGCCGGAGTGGGAATTTTTCGATCTTCCGGCACTTTTTTATGAATATCTTGGCCAATTTGCAACCGATTTGGGAACGGGATACCATTTCCAAATAGGGAATTCATTCCCCGTCGATCTCCATCTAAATATTTGAAAACTCGTACAGGAAACTGATTACAAATTAAGTTAATTTTTAATTTTTTCGATTTTCGGTTATATTTTAAGGAAAATTTCGTCGATTTTGCAACCGTTTTGGGAACGGGATACCATTTCTGAATTGGGACTTCATTCCTCTTCGATCTGCACAAAATATTTGGAAAACCGAGCAAAAAAAATTTCGATCGATTTTTCGCAATTTTTGAAAGGGGTACCATCATGATTTTTTGAAAAAATAGGCCGGAGTGGTATTTTTTCGATCTTCCGGCACTTATTTATGAATATCTTGGCCAATTTGCAACCGATTTGGGTACGGGATACCATTTCTGAATAGGGACTTCATTTCCCGTCTATCTGCATCAAAATATTTTTTCTATTTTCGGTCATATTTTACGGAAAATCTCGGCCATTTTGCAACCGTTTTGGGAACGGGATACCATTTCTGAATAGCGACTTCATTCCCCTTCGATCTGCATCAAAATATTTGGAAAACCGAGCAAACAAAATTTCGATCAATTTTTCGCTGTTTTTGAAAGGGGTTCCATCATGATTTTTTGCAAAAATAGGCCGGAGTGGTATTTTTTCGATCTTCCGGCACTTTTTAATGAATATCTTGGCCAATTTGCAACCGATTTGGGAACGGGATACCATTTCTAAATAGGGACTTCATTCCCCGTCGATCTCCATCTAAATATTTGAAAACTCGTACAGGAAACTGATTACAAATTAAGTTAATTTTTAATTTTTTCGATTTTCGGTTATATTTTAAGGAAAATTTCGTCGATTTTGCAACCGTTTTGGGAACGGGATACCATTTCTGAATAGGGACTTCATTCCTCTTCGATCTGCATCAAAATATTTGGAAAACCGAGCAAAAAAAATTTCGATCGATTTTTCGCAATTTTTGAAAGGGGTACCATCATGATTTTTTGCAAAAATAGGCCGGAGTGGTATTTTTTCGATCTTCCGGCACTTTTTATTGAATATCTTGGCCAATTTGCAACCGATTTGGGTATGGGATACCATTTCTGAATAGGGACTTCATTTCCCGTCGATCTGCAGTCAAATCTTTGAAAACTCGTACAGGAAACTTGATAAGAATTGAGCCTATTTTTATTTTTTTCGATTTTCGGTCATATTTTAAGAAAAAGCTCGGCCATTTTGCAACCGTTTTGGGAACGGGATACCATTTCTGAATAGGGACCATTCCTCTTCGATCTGCATCAAAATATTTGGAAAACCGAGCAAAAAAAATTTCGATCGATTTTTCGCAATTTTTGAAAGGGGTACCATCATGATTTTTTGCAAAAATAGGCCGGAGTGGTATTTTTTCGATCTTCCGGCACTTTTTTATGAATATGTTGGCCAATTTGCAACCGATTTGGGTACGGGATACCATTTCTGGATAGGGACTTCATTCCCCGTCGATCTGCATCTAAATATTTGAAAATTCGTACAGGAAACTGATTACAAATTAAGCCTATTTTTATTTTTTTCGATTTTCGGTTATATTTTAAGGAAAATTTCGTCGATTTTGCAACCGTGTTGGGAACGGGATACCATTTCTGAATAGGGACTTCATTCCTCTTCGATCTGCATCAAAATATTTGGAAAATCGAACAAAAAAAATTTCGATCGATTTTTCGCAATTTTTGAAAGGGGTACCATCATGATATTTTGCAAAAATAGGCCGAAGTGGTATTTTTTCGATCTTCCGGCACTTTTTAATGAATATCTTGGCCAATTTGCAACCGATTTGGGTACGGGATACCATTTATGAATAGGGACCTCATTCCCCGTTGATCTGCATCTAAATATTTGGAAACTTGTACAAGAAACTGAATAAAAACACCCTCTAATGGGAATTCCTCACTTTCCCCCCTAAAAGCTAATTAAAAACGCCAATTCAATTATGTTAATCAAATTTTATTGTGAGTTCATACCTAAAAATACCTTTTATAATGAAAAAAATAATACTTAAATTATTTATCTGTAGGACTGCACCCTATCATGTCCCTCGCCGCATGGATTGCTGCGCTTGTGTTTTTTCCACCGTGTACTACATCGTCCTGAAGCTGAACGACGTTTATCTCTCCAGGGTCTAAGTCTGCACAATCGCCGCATGATAATCGCCCACAGGTACTACGTTTGAAACCCCGAGTGGGGGTCCTTTTTCACAGGGTAATATTCCAAGGCCAACTACAACTTAAGGAAATGCACACCAACTAAGGCTTTGCGCCGCCGGCATCCTGTAAAAACTAGATAGAAATAAAAACGTTATATTAATAAACAAACAGTTTTTTAAGAGATACGTTGTGTTTTTTTATTGGGGGGTATTTAAGCTAAAAATATTTTTAGGAACAAAGGTCTTTCAAATTGAGAGTCAGCCTACAAAACTGTGATAATAAGTATATATAAAAAGTACACAAAAACACTCAGTTATAGTTTAAAAAAAAAATACAAAACAAATTCAGCGGCTCATCGGGGCGCATACGTTATATTTAAAAATATTTAATTAGGTATACGCCCCGATTACCATAATGGAATTCTCTCCGTCTAGAAAAATGCTTGAACGATGGAAATTAGATCATTGTGATTTTTCGCAAATATAAGAGTGGCATTTTTTCGATCTACCGTCACCTTTTAATGAATATCTTGGCCACTTTGCAACCGATTTGGGCACGGGTTATCATTTATGAATAGGAACTTCATTCCCCATCGATCTGCATCTAAATATTTGGAAACTAGTACAAGAAACTGATTAAAATTTGAGCCTATTTTTATTTTTTTCGATATTCGGTCATATTTTAAGGAAAATTTCGGCCATTTCGCAACCGTTTTGGGTACGGGATACCATTTATGAATAGGGACATCATTCCCCGTTGATCTGCATCAAAATATTTGGAAAACCGAGCAAACAAAATTTCGATCGATTTTTCGCAATTTTTGAAAGGGGTACCATCATGATTTTTTGCAAAAATAGGTCGCACTTGTATTTTTTCGATCTTCCGGCACTTTTTAATGAATATCTTGGCCAATTTTTAACCAATTTGGGTACGGGATACCATTTATGAATAGGAACTTCATTCCCCGTCGCTCTTTATCTAAATATTGGCAAACTGGTACTAGAAACTGCTTAAAAATTGAGCCTATTTTTATTTTTTTCTATTTTCGGTCACTTTTTAATGAATATCTTGGCCATTTTGCAACCGATTTCGGTACGGGATACCATTTATGAATAGGAACTTCATTCCCCGTCGCTCTTTATCTAAATATTGGCAAACTGGTACTAGAAACTGCTTAAAAATTGAGCCTATTTTTATTTTTTTCTATTTTCGGTCACTTTTTAATGAATATCTTGGCCATTTTGCAACCGATTTCGGTACGGGATACCATTTATGAATAGGGTCTTTATTCCCCGTCGCTCTTTATCTAAATATTGGCAAACTGGTACTAGAAACTGATTAAAAATTGAGCCCATTTTTATTTTTTTCGATTTTCGGTCATATTTTTAGGAAAATCTCGGCGATTTTGCAACCGTTTCGGGAACGGAATACCATTTCTGAATAGGGACTTCATTCCCCTTCGAACTGCATCAAAATATTTGGAAAACAGAGCAAAAAAAATTTCGATCGATTTTTCGCAATTTTTGAAAGGGGTACCATCATGATTTTTTGCAAAAATAGGCCGGAGTGGTATTTTTTTCGATCTTCCGGCACTTTTTAATGAATATCTTGGCCAATTTTTAACCGTTTTGGGAACGGGATACCATTTATGAATAGGTACCTCATTCCCCGTCGATCTGCATCAAAATATTTGGAAAACCGAGCAAAAAAAATTTCGATCGATTTTTCGCAATTTTTGAAAGGGGTACCATCATGATTTTTTGCAAAAATAGGCCGGAGTGGTATTTTTTTCGATCTTCCGGCACTTTTTAATGAATATCTTGGCCAATTTTTAACCGATTTGGGTACGGGATACCATTTATGAATAGGGACTTCATTCCCCGTCGCTCTTTATCTAAATATTGGCAAACTGGTACTACAAACTGCTTAAAAATTGAGCCTATTTTTATTTTTTTCGATTTTCGGTCACTTTTTAATGAATATCTTGGCCATTTTGCAACCGATTTCGGTACGGGATACCATTTATGAATTGGGTCTTTATTCCCCGTCGCTCTTTATCTAAATATTGGCAAACTGGTACTAGAAACTGATTAAAAATTGAGCCCATTTTTATTTTTTTAGATTTTCGGTCATATTTTTAGGAAAATCTCGGCCATTTTGCAACCGTTTTGGGAACGGGATACCATTTATGAATAGGTACCTCATTCCCCGTCGATCTGCATCAAAATATTTGGAAAACCGAGCAAAAAAAATTTCGATCGATTTTTCGCAATTTTTGAAAGGGGTACCATCATGATATTTTGCAAAAATAGGCCGGAGTGGTATTTTTTCGATCTTCCGGCACTTTTTAATGAATATCTTGGCCAATTTGCAACCGATTTGGGTACGGGATACCATTTATGAATAGGTACCTCATTCCTCGTCGCTCTTTATCTAAATATTGGCAAACTGGTACTAGAAACTGATTAAAAATTGAGCCTATTTTTATTTTTTTCGATTTTCGGTCATATTTTAAGGAAAATTTCGGCCATTTCGCAACCAATTTGGGGATACCATTTATGAATAGGGACATCATTCCCCGTTGATCTGCATCAAAATATTTGGAAAACCGAGCAAACAAAATTTCGATCGATTTTTCGCAATTTTTGAAAGGGGTACCATCATGATTTTTTGCAAAAATAGGCCGGAGTGGTATTTTTTTCGATCTTCCGGCACTTTTTAATGAATATCTTGGCCAATTTTTAACCAATTTGGGTACGGGATACCATTTATGAATAGGAACTTCATTCCCCGTCGCTCTTTATCTAAATATTGGCAAACTGGTACTAGAAACTGCTTAAAAATTGGGCCTATTTTTATTTTTTTCTATTTTCGGTCACTTTTTAATGAATATCTTGGCCATTTTGCAACCGATTTCGGTACGGGATACCATTTATGAATAGGGTCTTTATTCCCCGTCGCTCTTTATCTAAATATTGGCAAACTGGTACTAGAAACTGATTAAAAATTGAGCCTATTTTTATTTTTTTCGATTTTCGGTCATATTTTTAGGAAAATCTCGGCCATTTTGCAACCGTTTTGGGAACGGGATACCATTTATGAATAGGTACCTCATTCCCCGTCGATCTGCATCAAAATATTTGGAAAACCGAGCAAAAAAAATTTCGATCGATTTTTCGAAATTTTTGAAAGGGGTACCATCATGATTTTTTGCAAAAATAGGCCGAAGTGGTATTTTTTCGATCTTCCGGCACTTTTTAATGAATATCTTGGCCAATTTTCAACCGATTTGGGTACGGGATACCATTTATGAATAGGGACCTCATTCCCCGTCGCTCTTTATCTAAATATTGGCAAACTGGTACCAGAAACTGATTAAAAATTGAGCCTATTTTTATTTTTTTCGATTTTCGGTCACTTTTGAATGAATATCTTGGCCATTTCGCAACCGATTTCGGTACGGGATACCATTTATGAATAGGTACCTCATTCCTCGTCGATCTGCATCAAAATATTTGGAAAACCGAGCAAAAAAAATTTCGATCGATTTTTCGCAATTTTTGAAAGGGGTACCATCATGATTTTTTGCAAAAATAGGCCGGAGTGGTATTTTTTTCGATCTTCCGGCACTTTTTAATGAATATCTTGGCCAATTTTTAACCGATTTGGCTACGGGATACCATTTATGAATAGGGACTTCATTCCCCGTCGATCTGCATCTAAATATTTGGAAACTCGTACAAGGAACTGATTAAAATTTGAGCCTATTCTTATTTGTTTCGATTTTCGGTCATATCTTAAGGAAAATTTCGGCGATTTTGCAACCGTTTCGGAAACGGAATACCATTTCTGAATAGGGACTTCATTCCCCTTCGAACTGCATCAAAATATTTGGAAAACCGAGCAAAAAAAATTTCGATCGATTTTTCGCAATTTTTGAAAGGGGTACCATCATGATTTTTTGCAAAAA
Source organism: Drosophila vallismaia (assembly GCA_035047325.1). Taxonomy (NCBI): domain Eukaryota; kingdom Metazoa; phylum Arthropoda; class Insecta; order Diptera; family Drosophilidae; genus Drosophila; species Drosophila vallismaia. Next base: position 16,879,167 of record JAWNPU010000090.1, on the reverse strand, counting down.
TAGGTCGGAGTGGTATTTTTTCGATCTTTCGGCACTTTTTTATGAATATCTTGGCCAATTTGCAACCGAATTGGGTACGGGATACTATTTATGAATAGGTACCTCATTCCTCGTCGATCTGCATCAAAATATTTGGAAAACCGAGCAAACAAAATTTCGATCGATTTTTCTCAATTTTTGAAAGGGGTACCATCATGATTTTTTGCAAAAATAGGTCGCACTTGTATTTTTTCGATCTTCCGGCACTTTTTAATGAATATCTTGGCCAATTTTTAACCAATTTGGGTACGGGATACCATTTATGAATAGGAACTTCATTCCCCGTCGCTCTTTATCTAAATATTGGCAAACTGGTACTAGAAACTGCTTAAAAATTGAGCCTATTTTTATTTTTTTCTATTTTCGGTCACTTTTTAATGAATATCTTGGCCATTTTGCAACCGATTTCGGTACGGGATACCATTTATGAATAGGAACTTCATTCCCCGTCGCTCTTTATCTAAATATTGGCAAACTGGTACTAGAAACTGCTTAAAAATTGAGCCTATTTTTATTTTTTTCTATTTTCGGTCACTTTTTAATGAATATCTTGGCCATTTTGCAACCGATTTCGGTACGGGATACCATTTATGAATAGGAACTTCATTCCCCGTCGCTCTTTATCTAAATATTGGCAAACTGGTACTAGAAACTGCTTAAAAATTGAGCCTATTTTTATTTTTTTCTATTTTCGGTCACTTTTTAATGAATATCTTGGCCATTTTGCAACCGATTTCGGTACGGGATACCATTTATGAATAGGGTCTTTATTCCCCGTCGCTCTTTATCTAAATATTGGCAAACTGGTACTAGAAACTGATTAAAAATTGAGCCTATTTTTATTTTTTTCGATTTTCGGTCATATTTTTAGGAAAACCTCGGCCATTTTGCAACCGTTTTGGGAACGGGATACCATTTATGAATAGGTACCTCATTCCCCGTCGATCTGCATCAAAATATTTGGAAAACCGAGCAAAAAAAATTTCGATCGATTTTTCGCAATTTTTGAAAGGGGTACCATCATGATTTTTTGCAAAAATAGGCCGAAGTGGTATTTTTTCGATCTTCCGGCACTTTTTAATGAATATCTTGGCCAATTTTCAACCGATTTGGGTACGGGATACCATTTATGAATAGGGACCTCATTCCCCGTCGCTTTTTATCTAAATATTGGCAAACTGGTACCAGAAACTGATTAAAAATTGAGCCTATTTTTATTTTTTTCGATTTTCGGTCACTTTTGAATGAATATCTTGGCCATTTCGCAACCGATTTCGGTACGGGATACCATTTATGAATAGGTACCTCATTCCTCGTCGATCTGCATCAAAATATTTGGAAAACCGAGCAAACAAAATTTCGATCGATTTTTCTCAATTTTTGAAAGGGGTACCATCATGATTTTTTGCAAAAATAGGTCGCAGTTGTATTTTTTCGATCTTCCGGCACTTTTTAATGAATATCTTGGCCAATTTGCAACCGATTTGGCTACGGGATACCATTTATGAATAGGGACTTCATTCCCCGTCGATCTGCATCTAAATATTTGGAAACTCGTACAAGGAACTGATTAAAATTTGAGCCTATTCTTATTTGTTTCGATTTTCGGTCATATCTTAAGGAAAATTTCGGCGATTTTGCAACCGTTTCGGAAACGGAATACCATTTCTGAATAGGGACTTCATTCCCCTTCGAACTGCATCAAAATATTAGGAAAACCGAGCAAAAAAAATTTCGATCGATTTTTCGCAATTTTTGAAAGGGGTACCATCATGATTTTTTGCAAAAATAGGTCGGAGTGGTATTTTTTCGATCTTTCGGCACTTTTTTATGAATATCTTGGCCAATTTGCAACCGAATTGGGTACGGGATACTATTTATGAATAGGTACCTCATTCCTCGTCGATCTGCATCAAAATATTTGGAAAACCGAGCAAACAAAATTTCGATCGATTTTTCGCAATTTTTGAAAGGGGTACCATCATGATTTTTTGCAAAAATAGGTCGGAGTTGTATTTTTTCGATCTTCCGGCACTTTTTAATGAATATCTTGGCCAATTTGCAACCGATTTGGCTACGGGATACCATTTATGAATAGGGACTTCATTCCCCGTCGATCTGCATCTAAATATTTGGAAACTCGTACAAGGAACTGATTAAAATTTGAGCCTATTCTTATTTTTTTCGATTTTCAGTCATATCTTAAGGAAAATCTCGGCGATTTTGCAACCGTTTCGGAAACGGAATACCATTTCTGAATAGGGACTTCATTCCCCTTCGAACTGCATCAAAATATTTGGAAAACCGAGCAAAAAAAATTTCGATCGATTTTTCGCAATTTTTGAAAGGGGTACCATCATGATTTTTTGCAAAAATAGGTCGCACTTGTATTTTTTCGATCTTCCGGCACTTTTTAATGAATATCTTGGCCAATTTTTAACCAATTTGGGTACGGGATACCATTTATGAATAGGAACTTCATTCCCCGTCGCTCTTTATCTAAATATTGGCAAACTGGTACTAGAAACTGCTTAAAAATTGAGCCTATTTTTATTTTTTTCTATTTTCGGTCACTTTTTAATGAATATCTTGGCCATTTTGCAACCGATTTCGGTACGGGATACCATTTATGAATAGGAACTTCATTCCCCGTCGCTCTTTATCTAAATATTGGCAAACTGGTACTAGAAACTGCTTAAAAATTGAGCCTATTTTTATTTTTTTCTATTTTCGGTCACTTTTTAATGAATATCTTGGCCATTTTGCAACCGATTTCGGTACGGGATACCATTTATGAATAGGAACTTCATTCCCCGTCGCTCTTTATCTAAATATTGGCAAACTGGTACTAGAAACTGCTTAAAAATTGAGCCTATTTTTATTTTTTTCTATTTTCGGTCACTTTTTAATGAATATCTTGGCCATTTTGCAACCGATTTCGGTACGGGATACCATTTATGAATAGGGTCTTTATTCCCCGTCGCTCTTTATCTAAATATTGGCAAACTGGTACTAGAAACTGATTAAAAATTGAGCCTATTTTTATTTTTTTCGATTTTCGGTCATATTTTTAGGAAAACCTCGGCCATTTTGCAACCGTTTTGGGAACGGGATACCATTTATGAATAGGTACCTCATTCCCCGTCGATCTGCATCAAAATATTTGGAAAACCGAGCAAAAAAAATTTCGATCGATTTTTCGCAATTTTTGAAAGGGGTACCATCATGATTTTTTGCAAAAATAGGCCGAAGTGGTATTTTTTCGATCTTCCGGCACTTTTTAATGAATATCTTGGCCAATTTTCAACCGATTTGGGTACGGGATACCATTTATGAATAGGGACCTCATTCCCCGTCGCTTTTTATCTAAATATTGGCAAACTGGTACCAGAAACTGATTAAAAATTGAGCCTATTTTTATTTTTTTCGATTTTCGGTCACTTTTGAATGAATATCTTGGCCATTTCGCAACCGATTTCGGTACGGGATACCATTTATGAATAGGTACCTCATTCCTCGTCGATCTGCATCAAAATATTTGGAAAACCGAGCAAACAAAATTTCGATCGATTTTTCTCAATTTTTGAAAGGGGTACCATCATGATTTTTTGCAAAAATAGGTCGCAGTTGTATTTTTTCGATCTTCCGGCACTTTTTAATGAATATCTTGGCCAATTTGCAACCGATTTGGCTACGGGATACCATTTATGAATAGGGACTTCATTCCCCGTCGATCTGCATCTAAATATTTGGAAACTCGTACAAGGAACTGATTAAAATTTGAGCCTATTCTTATTTGTTTCGATTTTCGGTCATATCTTAAGGAAAATTTCGGCGATTTTGCAACCGTTTCGGAAACGGAATACCATTTCTGAATAGGGACTTCATTCCCCTTCGAACTGCATCAAAATATTTGGAAAACCGAGCAAAAAAAATTTCGATCGATTTTTCGCAATTTTTGAAAGGGGTACCATCATGATTTTTTGCAAAAATAGGTCGGAGTGGTATTTTTTCGATCTTTCGGCACTTTTTTATGAATATCTTGGCCAATTTGCAACCGAATTGGGTACGGGATACTATTTATGAATAGGTACCTCATTCCTCGTCGATCTGCATCAAAATATTTGGAAAACCGAGCAAACAAAATTTCGATCGATTTTTCGCAATTTTTGAAAGGGGTACCATCATGATTTTTTGCAAAAATAGGTCGGAGTTGTATTTTTTCGATCTTCCGGCACTTTTTAATGAATATCTTGGCCAATTTGCAACCGATTTGGCTACGGGATACCATTTATGAATAGGGACTTCATTCCCCGTCGATCTGCATCTAAATATTTGGAAACTCGTACAAGGAACTGATTAAAATTTGAGCCTATTCTTATTTTTTTCGATTTTCAGTCATATCTTAAGGAAAATCTCGGCGATTTTGCAACCGTTTCGGAAACGGAATACCATTTCTGAATAGGGACTTCATTCCCCTTCGAACTGCATCAAAATATTTGGAAAACCGAGCAAAAAAAATTTCGATCGATTTTTCGCAATTTTTGAAAGGGGTACCATCATGATTTTTTGCAAAAATAGGTCGGAGTGGTATTTTTTCGATCTTCCGGCACTTTTTTATGAATATCTTGGCCAATTTGCAACCGATTTGGGTACGGGATACTATTTATGAATAGGTACCTCATTCCCCGTCGATCTGCATCAAAATATTTGGAAAACCGAGCAAACAAAATTTCGATCGATTTTTCGAAAATTTTGATTTTTTGCAAAAATAGTTCGGAGTGGTATTTTTTCGATCTTCCGGCACTTTTTAATGAATATCTTGGCCAATTTGCAACCGATTTGGCTACGGGATACCATTTATGAATAGGGACTTCATTCCCCGTCGATCTGCATCTAAATATTTGGAAACTCGTACAAGGAACTGATTAAAATTTGAGCCTATTCTTATTTTTTTCGATTTTCGGTCATATCTTAAGGAAAATCTCGGCGATTTTGCAACCGTTTTGGAAACGGAATACCATTTCTGAATAGGGACTTCATTCCCCTTCGAACTGCATCAAAATATTTGGAAAACAGAGCAAAAAAAATTTCGATCGATTTTTCGTAATTTTTGAAAGGGGTACCATCATGATTTTTTGCAAAAATAGGCCGGAGTGGTAATTTTTCGATCTTCTGGCACTTTTTTATGAATATCTTGGCCATTTTTAACCGATTTGGGTACGGGATACCATTTATGAATAGGGACTTCATTCCCCGTCGCTCTTTATCTAAATATTGGCAAACTGGTACTAGAAACTGATTAAAAATTGAGCCTATTTTTATTTTTTTCGATTTTCGGTCACTTTTTAATGAACATCTTGGCCATTTTGCAACCGATTTCGGTACGGGATACCATTTATGAATAGGGACTTTATTCCCCGTCGCTCTTTATCTAAATATTGGCAAACTGGTACTAGAAACTGATTAAAAATTGAGCCCATTTTTATTTTTTTCGATTTTCGGTCATATTTTAAGGAAAATCTCGGCCATTTTGCAACCGTTTTGGGAACGGGATACCATTTATGAATAGGGACCTCATTCCCCGTTGATCTGCTTCTCAATATTTGGAAACTTGTACAAGAAACTAAATAAAAACACCCTCTAATGCAAATTTTCCTCACTTTCCGCCCTAAAAGCTAATTAAAAACGCCAATTCAATTATGTTAATCAAATTTTATTGTGAGTTCATACCTAAAAATACCTTTTATAATGAAAAAAATAATACTTAAATTATTTATCTGTAGGACTGCACCCTATCATGTCCCTCGCCGCATGGATTGCTGCGCATTGTGTTTTTTCCACCGTGTACTACATCGTCCTGAAGCATCCTGGATTTCACCTGGGAAGTACCTCCGAGCTGAACGACGTTTATCTCTCCAGGGTCTAAGTCTGCACAATCGCCGCATGATAATCGCCCACAGGTACTACGTTTGTAACCCCGAGTGGGGGTCCTTTTTCACAGAGTAATATTCCAAGGCCAACTACAACTTAAGGAAATGCACACCAACTAAGGCTTTGCGCCGCCGGCATCCTGTAAAAACTAGATAGAAATAAAAACGTTATATTAATAAACAAACAGTTTTTTAAGAGATACGTTGTGTTTTTTTATTGGGGGGTATTTAAGCTAAAAATATTTTCAGGAACAAAGGTCTTTCAAATTGAGAATCAGCCTACAAAACTGTGATAATAAGTATATATAAAAAGTACACAAAAACACTCAGTTATAGTTTAAAAAAAAATACAAAACAAATTCAGCGGCTCATCGGGGCGCATACGTTATATTTAAAAATATTTAATTAGGTATACGCCCCGATTACCATAATGGAATTCTCTCCGTCTAGAAAAATGCTTGAACGATGGAAATTAGATCATTGTGATTTTTCGCAAATATAAGAGTGGCTTTTTTGCGATCTACCGTCACCTTTTAATGAATATCTTGGCCAATTTGCAACCGATTTGGGAACGGGATACCATTTCTAAATAGGAACTTCATTCCCCGTCGATCTGCATCTAAATATTTGGAAACTAGTACAAGAAACTGATTAAAATTTGAGCCTATTTTTATTTTTTTCGATTTTCGTCATATTTTAAGGAAAATTTCGGCCATTTCGCAACCGTTTTGGGAACGGGATACCATTTATGAACAGGGACTTCATTCCCCTTCGATCTGCATCAAAATATTTGGAAAACCGAGCAAAAAAAATTTCGATCGATTTTTCGCAATTTTTGAAAGGGGTACCATCATGATTTTTTGCAAAAATAGGCCGGAGTGGTATTTTTTCGATCTTCCGGCACTTTTTAATGAATATCTTGGCCATTTTGCAACCGATATGGGTACGGTATACCATTTCTGAATAGGGACGTCGATCTGCAGCATATTTGGAAGACCGTACAAGAAATTGAATAAAAATGAAGCCTATTTTTTTTTTTTTTTGTTTATATCGTATATCATATATATTTTCATATATCATGTCACATATTTTTGCGAAAATTGGCCAAAAATGTATTGTTTGATATGCCATATCTTTTTCTGCATATGGAAGACTATTAAAACCCTGAATCAGGAATGGTAAATTCCCAATCATTTTTCTAATCGGTTAAGAAATGACCGATATAATCGCTATCGAAACTGGCAAAAAATGAAAAAAATGGAATAAATTTTAAGGATCCGTAAATCTGTCAGAAAATCATTCATTCTTCATTACAATATACAAACTGTAGTTTCGATTAATTTCACGTATATATTTAGGATGGACTTCTTTTAAAAATAAGAAATAGAAGGTAAGGAAGGGTATTAATAAAGTACAAAAATACAAAAAATATAGTAACCAAAAAACTAGTCCTCCGTTTTTATTCCTTTTCGTTTCCACCATCAAAAATAAAAGAAAACATTTAAAGCACTGATGTCTTATTTGTTTCACGCCCAATTCCCTTACCAAAACCCCTTTTGAGATGCCAAGCCTACTCGCCTGAGTTGCTGCCATTGAATTGAATGATTTTGTTTTTCAATTTATTGGGATTTTGTTGCCGGACGGCCCCAGGAGAGGGGTATATTGCGGAAGTCGGAAAGCGGCAGGCCTTGCCATCAAAACATATAAAGCATTTTTATTATAAAACGGGTAAGGGGCCACACGCACGATATTATCGGAATTGATTTATTTGCTTGCCTGCCTTCCAATATTTTCATCTCTACTGTTTTTGTTCCTGGTTTTGGTATTTCTCTGGTGCTTGAAGCATTTAAAAGGATAATTGAGGTTAAAGCCTTTGATATCCTAACCGGGGTTTCGCTCAATTTGCTGGTCACAACACGTTTCAACTGTTTGGAGTTTTTATTTTCCTCTCCCGGATGCATAAAATATTTATTTCTTCAAATGGTTTTCGCACGAATTTAATTTAATTAAGATTCCTGTTTGTTTTGGATGTCCATAAAGGAAAGGTGATAAGGAAATCTTTATTAGACACAGCCAAAAAATATATTTTATTAGGTTTCAGATAAGTTAGTTCAAATAAGAGGGATACTGAAATTGTATGTTAAACTCAGATATAAAGAATATGCATAAATATTTCGCAATCTGCTAAAAAAATTTGCCCAAATATATTAATTTTTGTAAGTGTATGGTATTCTGAAGTGTTCTCTTCAAATATTATTTCTTAAATAAGTGTTTTTATTTCATTATTTCAAAACCCGCAAAGCTGATAAACGCTCTCGGGAGTGACGCTGGTTTTTTTTTGGCTTTGTTGGTTTGTCTGACTGGTTATTAAAAATTTTGGAAAAAAGCGCAACAGCAAAATAAAGCAACAAACCCGCACTGGCAAAAGGCGTCGCATCCATAAATCCCGCCACCATTTCACATTTCACATGTGTATAGGTTTTTTATTGCCATGGGTGCTGGGCTGGCCGAAAGGCAAAACGCTTCGCGCTTCCAAAAAAAATACAAAAAATTGGTAAAACCGGAGATATGGGAGGAGAACTGGCAGCAAGCTTTGCGCTTAAGTCTAATGCGAAAAGTTGTGAATAGGCTCAGTAGGAAATCCTATTTTATGGCGTAAAGTTACTGCAGTCATAAAACCGTTGGGTTATGTGTGAGACTGGGCCAAAAAAAAGGTGGTTGGAGGAAGGGAGGAAAGGATGATATGAGAGGGTTTGGGGTCGCAGACCCTTCAACTCGATTCACTCTGACATCTTCCTTGCTTTGTTTGCAAAACAAATATTTGGATTGGACTTGATATTGTGAAAGAAATAAAAATCATATGTCATTTACGGAATTTAACAAAAAAGCTTAATGGCTTTTCAAAGGTTCAATAGGGTTCCATTTAAAATTCCTATTAGTTTGACTAAGAAAATAATTGATCGGATTGCTTGCAGTTTACTAATGAACCACTTTATATTCCGAAATGAAAATCATCTAAATATTTTATTATATCCGATTCCCTTAGGCTATGAACATTTTTGTTTGATCATTAAAAGCAATTTGTCTTACCCAGAGTTTCTTCACCAGATTCGAAAACCGTAATAAATTACGTTTCTTGAAATGTCAAGCGACAGGGCATCATTAGCAAAAACACTTTGCCTATCAAGTGTGATAAATGCCGAAAGCAACTGCCGTCAACATTTGATGCCAAATTGAGCATAATTTTTTGGCGGCAGCTTTTGTGTTTGTTATTGCTTCCGCATTTCACCAGCCACCCATTCCGTTGCATTCCGCTCTCTAAGTTGCTCTGTAAACAGGCCACAAATTAATTGATTGTACATCATTTATAAGGCACGCGCCGGGCTCTCCGCAATCCTCGATCGGGCCTTGGGTTCCATTCAACTGTTTTGGTAATGTAGTGTAAACAAAAATGTTGCGCATACGCCCGAGAGGTTGACAAACAAAAATGTCGAAGCGGCGTAATAAAATCACATCGCAATTGCTATGCAAAATACACGTAAATATAATTTACTTCATTTTGCGGTGCTTCATTGCCTCCCAATCGTGCCATCCTCCCAACTCCCCGTCCTCCGAGTAGCTTCTCTGGTGCAAAATGTCAAACGACAAAAACAAATTTCGCACACATTTCTATGGTCGCCTTGCCCATCCAGGGGAAAGAGAAAATGCTCTCTGGCAAAGCTTTTCAGTATTTCAAATCTAATTTATGACATTGAATCAATTTTCACAGTACTGCTGTTGGTCGGAGGTGTGAGTTTGAGTGTGTGTGTCTGGGTTTGAGTGTGTTTGCTTTGCGGTCAGCGGCGATTTTTCATATTTTTCTGCACTTTTTGCGCTTCTCCTGACATTGGCGCTTCGGGTTCGCTTTTGATGTCTGCCCTCGATATGGGAAACATTGGCGATATGGCAATAGAATAGAGAAATGAAACCCAAGCCGCCAAAATGAACTTTCTGTTTCCGTAGTTTTTTCTTTTCCGCATCCTTCGTCGTACGTCGGACGTCGGACGTCGTTCCTCGTTCGTCTCTGGCCGTCCTGCGTTCAGCAAATGCCAAATTGAAAATTGATGAATGCCTCTGATTGAATTTGATAGGTGCCAAGCACTCAGTGCGGCCATTAATCTTCGCCTAACGTATGATGTGCAAAGGCCCATCCAAGGACTGGAGGCACAATCGAATATTTATAGCAGGGGATAAGTGAAAAATCTTAAAATTTAATTGCCTTTTTGATATATTTTTCCTAAATGTTATTAAGCAGTGTGTTAGCTATAAGATTATATTTTTAAAATCCTTTTAAATAATGACTTTCAAAGATGTGGCTACGGTTGGCCCATAAAATATTGGAGAGTGTCCTTAAAAGTGGTTCATCTTTCTGTCACCTATCATTCGCTTTTCGTCATATATAGACTCTCTGGTATCTCGACTTTGTCTGTTATTGCTGTGTGAATTTATGGCCTACAGATTGGCTGTCTCCATCAGCTCAATTCTCACACTCACACTCTGTGATATTTCCCAAGCTTCAATATTAGTATTAGCCCCGCAAACTCATTCCCATTCATATGCCATTTCCACCTAGCTTCAACATTTTGCGCTCCTCTGATGCAATTAAACATGTTGAGCACGTCAGGATTCAATGAAATCGATGCGACCGCGACAGTCACGTTCCTCAGATATTGAAAATTCAATCGCAGCCATTAATGTGCACAAATCTTGACTTTTCGGGCAAACATCAATGCGATAATGCCACCCTGTCTTCAGGTGCTCATTTTGGGTACATCCGGAGAAGTGGTGTGGGTAGCGGAGGGAGGCGAAATGTCGGAAAGCGTTTTGAATTTTTCAACATTTCCGCTTATTATTTTACGTGTCGGATTTGCGTGTCACGCAGGCTCGTGCACTGGAGCATCGAAGCAATAAGTAGATGGGAAAACGCAAATCAGGTCAGACGGGGATGGGGTCGGGACCGGGGATGTTTATGCAAATTAAAATATGTGCAATCAAATAGAATAACATGTTAACCGAATTATTTGCATATTGCGAAAGTTGCAAAAATTGTTTTCCGTATTTAAGATTTATCGCTAAGCCAATTTACAATAAAGGGATAGAAGAACAGCCCAGAAACCATTTTTAATCAAATAAAATACTCGTATATTTAATATTATTTATTTTTAATTAAATAATTATCATTATATTATTTATTTTTTTATATTCAACTCATTTTTATCGCCTAAAAGTTATGAATTTTGAAATCTTTCCATCTTTGTTGACAATGAATAGAATATTATTGAAAATGATTACTGATACTTTCTTAAAAAAGAATGACGGATGAGGTGGATACAAAGATTATTTGGTCAAAGAATCATCATGTGATCCATCAGTATCATTTGACCCCACAAAGGCATTCCGAATGGCGAATCGGGCTTAAAAGTAATTAATGGACAAAATATACCTCGGCCATATGATTTGTCTCGGACATCCATCATGTTCGAAGTCAAATATTAATCTCAAGTCGGAAGTCACGACATTTTGACGAATGAACCTTGAAGCGTAATTTCTGATTTTTTTAAGCAAGTATCTAATCAATGTGTCTTCATCCCTGTGCCCTTTTGGCCAAAAAGAACACTTGGCATGCAATTTTAATGTGTTGCGGGAACTGGGATGTATTTAAATGATTTCTCTCTAAAGCCAAGAATAACGAGGACACTTCATTTTATATGCCCCAGCAAAGAGACAACTTTTACGAGAGAATTGACAACTTTTGACCTTTGGGTTTGAGCACACAACAATACAATCAACACGTTTCCACAATCGATCGATTTCATGAGCAATCAAATGTTGTCACATTCAGCCCCAGCGACGAAAAAGTTACAGCACAAGTTCAAAGTACTTAACCCACAAGCACCCTCCCTGTGGAAATAAGAACGGAAAAGGGGAGTTTCGGGAACAAAACCCCAACGAAAACGAAAAAAACACAGCAACAAGGGCCAAAAATGTCCAGCAATGAAAAAGAAATCCATTCAACATCCGCCTCAACTGATTGACAAAACTGTGACAAAAGCGAAGAAAACGAATCAAATTTAAATTAAATTTTGAGCTCTTCTGGTAGTAACATTTTAATTTTTGGTACCAAATGGTATTTTTCAATTTCAAAATTAGTTTATGTATTTCTTAAAATTTGAAGCCCCTTGGAGTCCTGTGTAAACCTTATTTTTTAGTTTATGACTGTAATTCGTATACTTTTAATGATATAATAATATTTTTATACATTTTCTACTAAAGGCAAACCAGGGGGTAATGATTTTAGGATCATCTACAAGTACCACAAAGATCAAGTACGGCCATCCTGGCCTTGTATAGCTTTATAGCTTGGAAAGAAACTCACCACCCGAAATTCGAGTCCTGCTGTTTCAATTTTATCCAAGGAGTTGTTCAATGGCCTAATGCCAGTGGCAGGCCAGTTCCTGCAAAAGTTAACAAGAACACGTAGTAAAGATTTTGCCGGTTAGGTTTTAATGCGATTAGAGTGGCAGACAACAGGCGAGACCTCCGCCTGGTCCTGTGATTTATGGTCCGGAATACACGTAACCATAATCGATGCAGACCCAAAAGGAGCTGGATGTGGGTGGAGGCATCGTCGCAGGACCTATCCCAAGAAGAACAGAGCCGGAAACGAGTACAATATTTGACTTTAAAAATTTATAAATTGGATTTAAAAACCGCTTTGTCATAAGTTCCTAGTTCGGTAACCTTTTTGCACTCGATGTTCTGTATCCAAAGTGGATTCGACTTTGAGATCATTTCAGTCTGCTAGTCCTGGTGACTAGTTATCGCGAAGGCTTTGGCACGTGCCAGTATTTTGTATTTGATTTACTGCCAGACCTTAGAGATTTATCCAGCTACAAAGGTTGCCATCAGAGCATTCCTGCGGGAGACTCTGTTCATGAGAGAATTCCTAGTTAATTTGCGGAAAGTGCTGAGCTCTCAGTCGGAGTGGCGACAAAGTTTCAGCCCATGACTCAAAATAGTAGCCGTGCTAAGTTCCTTAACAAACGAAGTTCTGTGGGGCCGAGACAGGTATAATTTTAACCCGAAAACATACGAGTACATTGGTGTTTGTTGTTCCTAATCAGTGAAAACATATTATTTGTGCCAGACCCAGTCAGCCCGACAACTAACTCAATTATAACTCAATTGGCGGCTAATTCAATGCACTGCCACCATCATTAGGACGATAATAAAGCTTTATTTGTCTGCTCGTCAATGGAAACCGAATGGTAACCAAAATATTTCATGTCACTTAAATTAGTTAATTTTGCGCATAAATGCATAGATAAATGCACGAGTGCGGTTAACTGCATTTGCCGGGATTAACCCACCTTCTGTCTCTCAGCACTCAATGCTATGCTCATAATTATTATTCCGTTTTTCAATATTTAATTTGTTGTTCGTCCTCTATTCGATTTCCCTGCTCCGTACCACCTGCCCCCTGTCAACTATTGCCCCTCAGCCGATGAATGCGGCCGCGCTTTTCGACTCATTTAGTATGCGGCAATATTTCTAATTAAAGGTTGCAAACAAAATCATAACAACCGCGAGCCTGCACGACATTTCGGACACATTTGCCAGGCGTGCGTGTGCGTTGGTGCCTTTATTTGCATTCGTGTTTGCGCTGCTAAGTATGCTATGATTTATGCATCACTGCTAAATGTTGCTGAGGTTTCCAGCACAGCGCAGCACAGCTCGCTGATCCTGGCAATTGCTGTGCGGCCGTGCGGCCATAGCCAACTATTTCGCATTTCAAATTGCAATATTCCATGCACGCATAATTGAAGCTATTGATTATATCGACCAGTGGGCAACAGCGCGACACCAATGAAATAGGGGAGACTAATTAAGTTGGAAAGCCGATGTCACGATAATTCCGCACAATGCCCACATGATATACAAATTATACAAAATTACACCAAATTTTATATTTCGCCAATTTCGAAATTGTAAAAAGCATTGCAATTTTTGTAATATCCAAGGATTGAATCATAAGAAATCGCAATTCAAACAAAAAGACCCCTAAAACCCGTGAAAACGCAAAATCGTATTCTTTTTAAAGACGTTAAATTGATAAAATCACAGCCTACTGTTAACGTTTTGTTACTCACAGGTTTGGGAAATTCTTTTCCTTTAGCATCTTTTCTTTTCAGTCGGCTTTTATATTTTCTTTTTCGCGTTTATTTTCACCCTTGGGCCAGGCCTCCCCCCCGGCTTACTGGCATGCATTACCTTTTTCCAACTTATCGACATAATTATCTTAAAAAATATGAAATTATATATCGCATGTAAAAAAATACGGAGAAAGCGCTGCGCAAAGCAAAAGAAAACATGAAACTCTGAGATGAGCATAAAAAGGCAGGCAAAGTGGCTGCCATGCCCAACGCCCTTTGATTATGCGGTTGTGATAGCATGGCTTTGTTGTTTTACTTTTATTTTTTCCTCCTGAGTTTTTGCTGCTGTTGTTGCTTTTCTTGTTGCTGGCCTTGTAGCGAAGGTGAGCCAAGTAAACTTGGAGCCAAGCACTTCTCATTAGAATGCTTCACGGCGCAGATTTGACAAGACGTCCGCCTAAGTACAGCCAGTGTTTTCCACCTTTGCCAAGCATCGCCTCAAAACGCCACTGTACCACCTTCCCTTTCAGTAAATGTTCATATTCCAGTTCTCCCAGTTCATTATACCCTTTGAAGGATTCTAGAGATTCCAGGAGCTAGGGGGTCTTATATTATTCTGTCCGTTGTATTTTAATTTCTGTCTTATACTAAGTTCTCTTATAAGCATATTTAAGTTTACAATAGAAAGATTCCTACAGACTTTCACGTTTAGTGAGGGAATCTTCTGATTCGACTTTCAAAGATGCTTCTCCTGGAGTATTTGGGCATCCAGCCTTCACACATAGTCACGCATTTCTCGTTGCCATCGTTGTTGTTACAGCTGCGCATTTTTAAACAAGATTAAAGCGCGCTCGTCGTCAACATTTTAGAGTGTGGGCCACATTGGTGGGGCAGGATATTCTGGGGCTGGAGAGCTGGAGAGTTGGAGAGCTGTGGGGTTTTTCGACATTGCCGCCGGCAATTTGTTGACTTGACTGCAAATGTGTCGCATCTTAATGCGCTGTTATTAAATATGCCACAGAAAATGGAAGCAAGCTTACAACAAGAACAGCAACAAGGAAGCATAGAAAAATTTCTACAAGGTTGAATCAGCACGAATGTCCTGAAACCGTTCTATTTGGTGGCCTTGGCAGAAAAATTTGATCAAACCCCGTGTATGCGCGACAACAATAGAATTATGGCAGAGTGCGAAAAGTAATTTATATTTTACCCAAACCTTATGAAAGTCCAAAAAAAATATATAATCAAATGCAAAATCTTGAAAGAGTGCCCTAACCTAGTTGGTGAAAAAAAAAACAATAGAAACATGTTAAAATTTCAGTTCAAAATTAGTCATTGTTCAAGTTATTTGGGTACTACCCAGAGAGATTTTAAATAAATTGAAGACTCACATTATTGTATATGATCGGTAAAGTGCGCAACACCATTGAAGAGCAAATTGAAATTATAATTGTATTAACCGCATTTCGAGTCCCCTTGTATAATTTGTTCGAAACTGGTTTCCATTGATGATTATTTTCGTATGCTGATTTTATTGAAATAATTAAACGCGGAAAAATGCCGAAGGTGCGCATTTCATTGATGACCCAAAGTGACACTTGCACATTCATTTGGTGCAATTGTGTTCGCTTTTATTATTCTCATTTTTATTTTATTTCGCAAGTGCGAGAGTGTGTTCCGGATTTAAATTGCATTCGGTTCGGACCTGTCCAATGGTCGATGCCTGCTTGCAATAAATTCGCTTAATGAAGTTTTAAAAAATTTCCAACTGCTTGTGGGCGTGGTCGGCTCAATCCACGTGTTCTATACGAAATGCATTTAATGTAATTATTTCTTTAATTAAAATATTTAGCGCAACAGCGGGAGCAGCGAAAACAAGGACAACAATGTCTGCAAAAACGCCGACGCTAAAAATTTGCACAAAAGTCACGTCGCTGCTGTTATTATTGTTAATGTTGTTATAATGCCTTCAATTGACCATTGGGCTTAATTGAAACCATTAAAAATATTCCAGTCCTCTTGATTTAAGAATTTGTTAACGATTGTGAGGTAAGTATTTTTTCATAGTTTGTAAACAAAATCATTGCTATTGAATCTTTTACTTTTGTGGTTACTCTGAATATGTATTTTCCGGCATTAAGTCCGGACTGAAAAATGCTGTTCCTGAGGTAGTTGAGGGACTCCCCATTACATTCCTCTTACCAGCCAGCAAAAGGTTAATTTACTCGAAAAATTCCGGAATGCTTATTCTTAACAAATATGCAAGCAATTGCTTAGCTTACTTTTAAGGGGAATTGAATTGGTTTAGGGTATAAAGGCAATGAAGAGGGTGCGGCAAAAAATGCACAGAAAGGGAGCAAATAGCAATGTGGCACCAACAACTGCACTGATTTATCTGCACAAATTGCCAACTGAAATTAATAAGAGAAATCAGTTTACCATTTCCTGTCGACGACGACGACAAAGACGACTACGACAAGGACGACAAAAATACTAGAAAAATGCCAACTAATAGTCCATTGTAAATATCGTTCCTGGATGAGGGGCTGGGCTATATGGGTGTGGAAATGAAGAGACATTCCAATAACTGTATAACATCCGGTTTCATACTATACACACAAGTACAAACACAAACACATACACATGTACATATACATATATCAAAGCCAAACACAATGGCAAAAACGTTTTCATTTTCAATGGAAGAATATTTCTATTTCAACATGAAAATATTTTTAGCAGCCTTTTGTGTAGGATATCTAAACGACTCTTCACCTGACGAAGACCAGATAAAAAATCTGCCACTGCAAAAAAATACAAAAAATACGAGATAAAAAGGCCAAGAAAAATTCAATCTTAATCCAGTCGCTCGGCAGGAAATTTTTTATGGACTGAAAAGTAACTAAACTAAAAATGAGAAAAAAACGTATAAAAACAGATATGGATGCCATGCACTTAGACCTGGCCGGTTGAAGGCTAAGGAATGAAATCGGGGAAACGGGTGGGGCTTTGCTGAATGGAACCAGTGACGTATGCACTTGACTTGACTTCCACATTTGCGGTGGTAGAAAGCCTCGACAACTCAAATCGAGTCCCCGCCAAAGCCAAAGGCAAACCCAAATCCGAAGAAAAATAGTTATTGTTAGAGCAGCAAGAGCCATGTCATGAAGAAGGCAGTAAGTAGCTTTATTATGGGATTTTAAGTTATTATACCGGTGGCACGGGGCAAAAAAGGAGTTGGAAAAATTGCCAAGCAAGGATATAGCAAGGATCGAGCAGTCAAATGTGCGGCTTCATATACTCGAACTCGAGGACTCTGCCCTTGTGATGACAGGATGCTTTCTTGGCCGAAGTTGTCAACAAGATTACAAAAAATTCAATTCTTTATTCCTACTTTCAGTCGTTTTTGGTTCAAGTAGGAATAATTTCATTATAGGGAAGGCGATTCAATTCAAGTAACCTAAATTTAGTTTATGATTTTACTAAATCCTAATAATTAAATCGAACTTTGAAATGAGCTTAGATGTAGACTGAATCATTCTTAGCATTAATATATTATATATTTAATAAGATTCGTTTTGTTATTGTTTACATTTTATTTTTTGTAGATAGCAATATTTTTTTGACATAAATGTATACATTAAACATATACATAAACTCATATTGCTGATAATATAAAAGCGATTTAAAATAATCGTAGCTGGCCAATCAGTTGATATTTTTCTCTCGAAATGAACGGATGTCTTTTAATCGCTTTGTTGTCATTTCTGTCCATGCATGGATGCTATCAGAGATTCCAGAACATGGAACTTGAGAGCCATGAGTGCTGCCAGTCCAGAAGGCAATCTAACAAGTTCGACGACTGTTCCCCTTGTGTAATAAATTCAAGTGACACAGAGTTAAGCAACTTACTAAGAACCATTAGTAATGATTGTTACCAAAGAAATTATGCTGGAAAGTGCATACGAAGGAGAAGAACATGGAAAAGGAGTTAATATGAACAGAAATAAATCTTACAAGTAATTCTAAGAAGGATATTTGTGCAATTAATTAATTCACTTAATTAACAATTAACTTCAATAAATATTTTCATGGGAAATTTTTATTGGTGTTTTTGATTGGAATTAATTCTCGAAGGGCTATGACCCGAAAGGTATAACATCCGCTTATTTGATTCTAAGGGGTGTAGTGGTTTAAAGTGTGCCTTAGGTGATGTCCAGAGTGATGCAGTATCCGTTGATCCAAGACATAAGGACGCAGCTGATATCCTAGTTCGCAATCCTGGGGATACAGTTTCAGAACTATTTTTCCCAGTAATATAAAATTCTATGAGTGTTAATTAATCTTTCGTTTTATTACGAATTAAGTTTGAGTTTTAGTTAGGGAATTGGGAAAAAACGGAAAAACTTTCATTATACTTTAGGTAATCAATGTTGTAGCCAAAGTAATTAAACTGCTTTTTTAAGATTTAATTTTGACCAGATGCAAACTTAAATTGTTCATAAACTGGTTAATATTTGGAAGATCATCGAATAGTATACCTTCCAAGTCTTAGATCTTCGTGCAATCATTCCCCGTTTAAACCTGAACAATTAAAGTCTGACCCGATTTTCGGAAATTTTTTAATATCATTTTTTAAATAAATTTACAAAAATTTGTGTTGTACTTTTCCAATTTTATGATGCAGATTGATGGGGAATAAATTACCGTCACAAAAATGGTATTCCTTTTTCAAATCTGAAAAAAAAGTATGAAATATTTGCAAAAGATTCTCTGAAAACCATAAATTTGGGACAATGCCAATTTTCGAAAATTTTTAAAGGGGTAAAATCATGATTTTTTCAAAAATTCGATGAAAAATACATGTTTCCAATTTTCCAGTCTTTTGATGCAGACTGAGAGAAAATGAAGTCCTGATTTATAAATGTCATTCCTTTTTCAAATGCAATAAAAAATGTATGAAATATTTGCAAAAGCGTGTCTAAAAACCATAAATTTGGGACAATGTCGATTTTCGAAAATTTTTAAATGGGTAAGATGTTAATACAGCTTAAAGGAGATTAAAGTTCTCATCCAGAAATTACATATCGTTGCACTAAGCTAAATCCCTTAAATTCCAAATAAATTATTGAAAATGCCATCTGTTGTATGCATATCTTTATTTTTGGAATTTACCTGAGTGCGATGAATATTTTTAAAATACACAAGCACCAAGAACAATAAAATCTTAGCGCAATAAAATCCAGGTAAGAGCATTACTGAGTCACCTATAAAGGGAGGAATCCGAGCTAAGTGGAATAGTTTCTCAAGTGTCTTCTAAGAGTCACCATACCTTTTTCGATATGAAATATTTGGTAAATATTTTTTTTTTACGTAAAGCGTAAAGTATTCTGATAGGTTTTGTATTTCATAGATCATTTTCGTGTTTGCTCTATTCGCCATTGCCATGGGTCGTCCTCAATTCGGATTTGGAGGCGGATATGGAGGATTCGGAGGACAACAGCAGCAACAAGAGGCATTCGCCGGTGGAGGCTTTCCTGGCTATGGAGGATTCGAACAGCAGCAACAACAACAGGCCGGGTTCGGTGGCTTCGGCGGAGGTTTTGGCCAAGATCAACAACAGCAACAAGAATTTGGTGGTTTCGGTGGATTCTATGGATAAACTGTGGTGTTTAAAGTAATGTGTAAATTAATTGCTTCAATAAATGGGTATGCCTATTCAAATATATGATGACCTCTAACATTGGAAGGGTCTACATATCTAAAGGAACTCTCTTCTCATGAGTCTGCGTGCCTTCGCTTCGACCTAGTTAATAATTTAGTACGATACATTAGGCGACAGTTTTGGTGTCGGCAGTTGACACTAAAGCTAATTTAATGGAAAATGTCCGAGGAGAGAACTTGAAATGTCGCTTATCGCGTCACGCAACTGTCGCGATTTTCCGGGGGCTGACAACAACTAAGTATAGAATCGCGCATGGCTCATGTGGTTCATATTTTGGCTGACACATCTATTTATATGCAAATGCCACATCTCCCGGAAAGCGAATGAGGCTCCACTGTCACCTGGACTACTCATCCTCATATGCGTGCCAAAGCCAAAGGCGAAGAATTTTCCTTTGTTGTTTCGGCATTCCGGCAGCAATAAATCACGACACCTATGCCGCCGCCGGAAGGGCGTCGGTGGGGGAAAAACTAATAAATCTAAGGCCAATTAATTGACTTTACTGCTGCTGGCAAAGGCACAAACCAAAGATGAGGGGCCAAGGCAAAGGCAAGGGCAAAGGCACAGCTAAAGTTAAGCCAACGGCAAAGGCACTAAAGGGTCGCAATTTATGGCTTGAAATCAACTTGAACCCACACATAATAAATCATAACATTTTACAGATAATAGAAAACCTCACACATGTCCAAAGAATTGCCTCCCTTAGCTACCAAAAAGATATCAATCTGTTAGCCCGTTGGCTAGAAATTTTAATAAGCCGCAAAGAGTTTCCACTATGACCAGTAAAGGGAATAAAAATGGTTTCGCATAATTTATGCCGCCTAAGAGGAAACTAAACATGCTACCATAGACACCAGCAATCCGGTGGCGTGAAGGAGCAGGAACATGTTTTCCAGGATTCCTACCAGACGGTATCCTTTCAACCAATTCCAACAAGATTCCCATTTCCTAAGGGTGTGGAAAGTTTTCGCTTAAAGTATGCTTTGAATTCAAGGTACTACCTTTTCAAATTGAAGTTATTCAGTTTTTAGTAGATATCCGAATCAGTGATAACAAAATTGATTGTAACATTTTTTAGTTAAGTTTTAAGTAATAACAAAAAAATTTTCAAAATCCTCGAGTGTAAAATTTTTACAAAACATTTATCCGACTGGTAAGTGCCACGAAAAAACTTGTGGTCTTCGATAGGTTTTTGTGGGGCGATAGAAATTAATGTTTTATTTAATAAATATTATTTATTATTCGGTATTATTCGTGGGGTTAAAAGCCCTGAAAAAATGTGAACCGTAGTAGGCTAGTTAAGCCTTATGTCATTTAATGCCATTCCATTTGACTAAAATAATTCAGTATTAGTTAAAATTTCAGTGAATAAACAACAAAGTAAATTTCAAGTTTCTCCTAAAATTTGTTCGTGGTTTTTTTATTTTTCGTTCGAATCGCGTGAGTCTATTTTTTCTATCGGGTAAGTTAAACTTCTGTTGCGAAACGCGGTGGCACAAATACAGTAAGTCAATGTCTGGCGTGGAAGTTCGTGGGACGGGTTGAACGAAAGTGTTGCAAGTTGAAACGGAAGCTTCCTCCGGCAACGCCTTTGGACCGGGGGGCCTGTTTGTCTAGATGTCGGATGGTAATGCCCGCCTATCTGGCCTTAAACTAATGCTGAGGGCAGCCTGTCGACAGGCGAACGCCATCTTGTCACGCCCCCACCTTGTAATGACGCCATTTACATGCTGCAGCTACCAGCAAGGGGTACCAGTAAGGGGAACGGCGATAAATCATACCGCGATTTTTGTTTTCATTCAGAAGAAGTCGAGTTAATCGGTGCTCTTAGCTTTCGTTTGCCCGTTGAAATCGTAAATAAATTATACGCCGTGATTGATCAACTTTTCCCCAATGACAACCATAAAGGGGATAGCAGGCGGGGATGGTCCACTGTCATTGTGGCCGAAAATGTCGAGGCAGCCGCTCGTAAACATAAATCCAAGTGACGCTAATTGTTTGTTGCAATTACTGCTGCAGTTGTTGCCACCGTTCAGTTACGTGTGGAGCCAGCAACGAGCCAATAGCAGCCGAAAGAGACGGTGTGGCAGCAAGAGTGGGGCTTGTGTTTGCATGCAAATTTTGTTGCATCTGCAGTTGCTGGTTTTGCTGCTGCTGTTGATGCTGTTGCTGCTGCAGCGGCAAACAATTACTCAAACACTGTTGCATTTTCTGCTTGTTGTTGCTGCCGCTGCTGCTGCTGCTGCAGCTTCTTCTGCTCGTTGTGCGTGCTAAATGGCAACTATTCTGGCGGCTAATGATAATCACTCGACGCCCTCTGCTCCTGTCGATTCCTACTTAGTTTAAGCTGCTCCGTGTTTGGCTTATCTTCATTTTAGCTCTTTGTCAGCAGCTTAATTAGAAAGGCTTTCAAAACTTTGATTTAATTGAATGTTGCTTTACCAACAAACTATAGCTTACAAAGGCAGTCAAATACTAGCGATATAATTTTCTTCCTTTTTAATTATATCAATCCTAGCTACCAAAGTCTTAAATGATTCAGCAAACAATATCAAATTATTTTTTAAACCGCCTGCATAAAAGTAAAATATTAATACATCGCGGATTTAAAGACTATTTTAGATATTCTTATAAAAACTAAAGCCCATCAGGGTTCGTACAAGGCATGGTGGATAAACTGTCGGCTGTCATGTGGTAGTTTGCAACTGCAAAACCGATATTAATTATGGGCTTCTGTTGCACTTGCAACGGCTTGTCATTCGTCTCTACTTGCCACTTCTGTGGGCCAGGGATGAAATTGCCGGTTGGTCCTGGCAACTTACTTCCCTCTGATTAAGTGACTTTTAGGAATGACTCAACTGTGTGGCTTCACTATGGCTGGTCTATCTCCTTTCCTGCAGGACTATCTAAATTTGTAAATTGATGGTGGACAACACGAATTAAGCCTATTTCCGCGCGGAAAATGGTTTAATTTTTGACTAAATATTCCCATAGCCAAGAACACCCGGATTCATCTAATTCAATTTTTTCTTTCAGGTTTAAAGCGAATTTGAGACGATTTTATAGACTTTTATACGGATCGGCAGTTA
Organism: Drosophila vallismaia; assembly: GCA_035047325.1. Classification (NCBI taxonomy): domain Eukaryota; kingdom Metazoa; phylum Arthropoda; class Insecta; order Diptera; family Drosophilidae; genus Drosophila; species Drosophila vallismaia. The sequence continues at coordinate 16,856,189 of JAWNPU010000090.1, read as the reverse complement.
ATATTGCGAAAGCCCTTTTACATGGCAGATAAGACCTCCTTTAAAATATCACCGCGAGCTAACGGATTTTTAAACTACATGCGCGACTTCCGGCGCCATAACCAGAGAATGGACCTATTAAAGTGCACCAAAGAGGGCAGCAAGGGGTGGAACGATCTCACTATGGACGAGAGGAACGAGTACCGGTCCACGGACTATGACCAGTTACAGAGTCTCTCGAGCTTTGGCCTGCTTCTCAACTGCTCTGAAGGTGTAATGTCAGACTGCAAGCCGATGTGTAAGCCCAAGAAAAGGAAATCTTGCTCCAGGCGTAAGAAGCGTAAGACATGCAAACGGCCAAGAAAGAAGGCCTGTGCCAAGCCCAAGAAGAAGGCGTGCAAAAGACCAAAAAAGAAGTCCTGTCGGCGCAAGAAGCGGAAGTGCCCGAAGAAGTGCAGCAAGCCGGGCCCAATCATGAACAATGGGTACCTCAATTTCGTGCGTGCTTACCGTCAAACGCACTGCGACCTCAAGCCCAGAGAACTTATAATGAAGGCGGCACGCGCCTGGTGCCGCATGCCGGAGGAAAAGAAGGACAGGTACCGCCGCATGGTAGGCTTAACTGATAGTTTATTGTAATGGTAGTTTTACCATATAATAAGATTTACTTGGATTCCGCAGGCCTGTAAGGTTACCAAAAGTCAGCGCCATAAACGTCGCCGAGTCTGCACAGGGGGCAAGTGCGCGTCATAAGCAGCTCATAAGCAGTCTGCACCCCGGGCATCGGTCCAATACATTGGCGAAGGCGTTAAAAGGCGTTTATCTGTAAATTGTAGTTTAGTTTGTAAAATTAGCCAACTCTGTTTTATTTAGAAAGCATAAAGTCGTTTTCGGAAAAATACAAAGTGTTTATTATAATTGGGTTTAAAAGGAAATCGGGGTTATTGTAAACAGCCGTTTGCCTCTTAGAAAAAACATGGATCAACGGGTCTATGGTATAGAATCCATTAAATCCATTAATGTATTGCGGAAACACCATCTGTTGCATGGAGTGCGAGTTTTCAAAATCGTACCTGAGTGCGTTGGTAGTTCTAAGAATTTGAAACACCAAAATCTGCCTTTTAAAAGCTGTGATAATCATCCTTACCTAGAACAATAAAATCCAGGTAAGGACTTTACTTGGCTTATTCACATTTAAAAGGAGTAATCTGAACTAAGAGGGATAGTTTCTCAAGTGTCTTCAAAGAGTCACCATAACTTTATTCACCATTTTCGAAATGAAATATTTGGTAAGTTTTTCAGCTTGGAAGCATTAAGAATCTTTTAAGAATTTTTTATTTACATTAGATCACTTTCATGTTTGCTTTCTTCGCCATTGCATTGGCTCGTCCTCAATTCGGCTTTGGAGGTGAATATGGAGGATACGGGGGCTATGGAGGACAACAGCAGCAACAACAACAGGACGGGTTCGGTGGCTTCGGCGGCGGCTTTGGCGGCTTCGGCCTAGAGCAACAACAGCAGAAAGGTTTCGGCGGTGGGTTTGGCCAAGAGCAACAACAAAAGCAGTATGGGTTCGGTGGCTTCGGCCAAGAGCAGCAACAGCAAAAAGAATTTGGTGGTTTCGGTGGATTCTATAGATTATAGATAACCTGTAAATTGTTAAAATATGTATATTAATTATTACAGTAAATTGTTTAAATCATAATTTGTCTACCAAAATTATATTCAATGGTTTGAAGCTCCTGGAAAATTAAGTGGGCAAAAGCTGAAGCCAATATAGCTTGAAAGGGGCGGCCACGTGGCACTCTGTGTTCGGTCTACGTTTAGATACATTTGTATCTCTCGACTCGCAGCGCATAGCACGTGTATCTGTTTATGAAGTTGTACAAGCCCGTGGACTAAATTCAATTTATTATTCCACTATATGAGCTTTCGCACTTAACTTGCATGAATATATAATGAGCTCTCCGCTATGGAAATGGAACGGGTAACTGCTAAAGCAGAGCGCTAAATGGGAAAGGTAATAAGGAGGAAATAAGAGGTGGAATGGGGCGGAAAGTATCGCACAGTTGCGTGTTCGAAGCTTTCCAACAGCCCTCTGACCCGGCGCCTGTTGCGAAACGGCTAAATTGAATTATTAATAACACGCAGCGCTCGCATTGGAGCGGATGCTATATCTGTGAATGGGTATAATGCATATTGTGGTTTTGAGGAGACAGAAGAAATCCTTGAGGATACAGCTTGCAAGGAAAAAGGTATGACCGAAGGGCAAAGAAAGAACTAATCGCAGCACTTACGACCTTAATTTGTCAATTTTCGAAATAAGTCGCCAAGCTGGCGTAAATTGTCTGGTGGCCTCCTCTTACCACTTCCCTGTCGTTGACTTTTGGCACCCATTACAGCCCATTTCTCTTACTCAAAGGGACATCGCCGCCATATAAAATGAAAGTAAGCCCAGTTACAGTGACGAACTGATGCGGCCTCACAACACAAAAAAGAAAAACCACGGAAAAAAAGCATTTAAATACCGTTGTGTGCATAAATTACTCAAGAGCTGACATTTTCCAACATAAATGTGTAAATGAGTCTCAGTTTTTGGCTTTTTTCTGGCCTTGCCACGAATGAAATTAAAACGAACAGCGGACACCAAGCTGGGGTTTCTGGAAATTCTCTCGGGAAACTTGTTGCACTCGCTGATTGAAAGAAGGTCTACAAAAGTAATCAATACATTCGGAGGCTGACGGGAATTGCAATTGCAAATTGCCTGTACCGGGAAAGGTTTTTCAGATAAGAATTATTTAAATTTTTTTCTTTTTCTTCATCCATTCAAACATTTCAAACTCTTCTAAATGGATCTTTATAAAAAAATATATCGAAAACTAAGAGAAAAATATAATAATAATAATGAATGTAGTCCCACAATTATATTTAATTGAATTCGAATAAATGCAGGACCAAATAAAAATTCACTTAGCTAACAAGAAAGAAAATCAAAGAGAAATTGCCACCCTTCATTTTGGGATTTCTTGTTTCTTGTGCCAAAAAAAGAGGAAGGAAATATAAGGTAAGGAAAATTACCGCCCCTTTGTGCATTTGGGCCGAAGATAACTGCCGGCCAAATGACACACATTAGGGCCAAGGTACACTTACCAGGAGGCTGAGACGGCTTATGGATCTGCGCAAAATCAATTCAAGCTCAATTTCCTTTGATGAAATGGTAAGTGTATGTGCCAGAGTATATCGGCCATCTCCACTCTGTACGTGACAGTTGTGCTAAAGTAAAAAAATAATAAAAATAAAAATAGCCACATATGTACATATAGATGTAGGTATACAAAAAGGTTGCAAATGGCATAAAAGAGTATGATGGAGACTACGCAAGAAAAAATAGTTCAGTTTCCCTTGTAAATCATAGAATATTGACCTGAAAATCGTTCAATTAATAATGCAAATCCTTTATGGTCAGTTACCAGGAACAGTCGCCGTTAATTAAAGCACTTGTCTGTACCATCCTGCAATCGCCTTAACTTCGCCCTTTGCAGTTCGCCGTATCCGCCGGGTGCTATGATTAATGTTTAATTAAGTTTGCAACATTCAAAAAAATATAAAAAAAAATCATCCCAGGATCGGCAGCCGCGGCAAAGGATTACATCATATTTAATCACAGTCATTATTTATAATGATATCACTGGCATGAGGCATAATAGTCAGTGCTTCGGAAATATGCCTGCCACAAGTTATCAAAAGCTCGAAGTAAGAGCCATTTTATATAAGCTTCATAAAGTGAATCCCTATATGGATTCCGCAAATTGATTTCGCCTGCATTTCGAATAAATTTGGCAGTCTGCTACTTAATCCTTTAAGCTGTATACCTCTTGCTTTTAATTATTTTTTTTAAACTAAACATTAATCGTTAATGGTATAATAAAATAAACTGTAGGCAAGACGTAAGCTGGAGATATTGAAAGGTAAGAGTAAGAAATTTAAAACATTCAAAAAAGTTGGATTAAAATTTGAATGTTACTTAAATATTTGGTCTAATGACACACGATACAGATCAAGGCTGTTCATAAATTTGGAATTACTTGCAGTTTTATACTGAAATTCCCTTATTAAAATACTCGCACGGGCTTATCCGTCCGAATGTATGCAGAGCGGCTTAAAGTCATCCTTATCGGAAGAGTGAGCCAAAGTGCAGTTGCGTTCGAGTTGAAGTAAATTAATTAACAATGTTTATTGTTTGCACAATATGCAAGAGTTGCATTTCAGTGGCCATTATGTTTTCGTAACTCGTATTATTCCAGCTACAGTTTGTAGTTCAGATGCTTGTGGTCGCTTGGCCAGACTGACGTTTAATTTTCAGTCGCATTTAAACTGCAGGAATGTTTTATATTATATGCAGCGCACATGCTGAACTCGAATTAAATTATTTTGATTTGCCTCTACTCTTTCAGGTTTCTCTGCCAACATCAAGCCCTTGGTTCAATGCAATAATCTGTTAATTGGTAATTGTAAACCATTACTGAGAAACCTGCGGCAGGATTCCCTTAATTATGAATATAACAATTAAGGTGGCTAAGAGCAAATGTCAATAATAATATTCACCTTATGACTTTGTCGGGTTTCAAATATATATAATTTTAGAAATCAATCCAATTATCTTTTTATAGTCAGTCAATTACATATTTGGTTCGGAAATCTTTATCAAAATTGTGTGTACTTATTTTAGGCGACAGGAAAACTATGGCCGATATACATGAGTTGATTGTAACGTGCATTATTTTTTTATACCAAGTCTATTTGATATTCGTGAGTATTCACACAAAATATACAATATCTGACATAATTGGGTAACTTCCTAACCTCAGCGATCCATTCACCCCGTCAAGAAGGATGCCTTGCTGCTCGTTCTGCACAATATTATGCTTTACTACGTGATCAATATGTTTAAGCATCTAGCCCAAGGTAGGTTTCATTGCTCGCCCCAAGCTTTTTCTTTATTTATTTCTTTTTTAAGATTCTATCAACTCTCCTGGTCCTGTGAACACTTTCTACTATGTGCCTCTGGTTTATGAGGAGCCTGCTGCTTCGGAATCAAATCACAGTTGGCACGAACTTCTCAGGTCTTCTAGTTGGCTTTTTTTTGAAGCTCTGTTCCGACATCATTTGGCCCTACTGTTGCCATTTAATTTAGCTCTCCTGGTCCCCGTAAGAGATAACCTTTGTCCCTAGGCTCCCATGTGCTCCCTCTACTCATCTTCCAGCGCTGCAAGTTGGGCTTCATTAGCTCTTTGGTGCTATTGTCCAACTTGGTGATGTTCGTGTGCTTCGGCTCGGCCATCTGGCAGCTGCTGATTTCCACCAGCCACGCCCACAGTCTGCGCCTCCTCATGATCCTGTGTCTGGGTCCCATGTGTCAAATGATTCTGGTGCTGCGTCTGCTGGTCCGAATATGGGTAAGTCCCGCCATCGAATTAATCACTTGAGCTGTGGCCTTCGCCTCTAATTTTTTTCTGTTCCTCCAGTTCAGCATGTGGATAGTTGTTTGAGGCGGGGCAGCAGGACTCACCCGTCATAATCAGCACCCGCCCCGAAGTTAGTTGCTGCAATCAAAGCAATAAACCAACCAAACTGAACTGGAACTGACTTTCCACTGGCAAACGCAACCGAAAATCACTTTCACTCTGTAAACTGCAAAACTGCAAGCATTTATGACAGCCCAGCAAAAAGGGGGCTGGCTGGCCCCACACGATCCCCTGAAACGTGTGTGGCAGAAGGGCCAAAATCGCATAACAAAATTGTTGCTGAAAAGTTGAACAAATATTGAGGTCAGCAGAATGTCGAGTAGAGTCTCGAGCGGGCAGCATTGTTGCTGGTGCAAACTGTTTGCTAGCCTTTGGCACAAACTTCTGACACGCTCTCCGGCCCCTGCCGGATCCGGATCGGGAGCCTTTGCCATAGCCGTAGTCGTAGCCGTGACTCTGAGTCCGGAGTTGAGCTGAGGGGACTCCGCAGAGGCTCGCCCTGAACGAAAAATATTCAATGAAAATCGGCAGTCGACAGACCCCTCTTTGTCAATAATACAAAATGAAAAAATGAGTTGTTGCTGTTCGAGTTTGCATGGTGCAATGCAGACGTCGACGCAGCCCGGGGGTCCGGTTTCGGTACCGTCTGTCCCGGCAGCTCACCGCCATACCCTGGCCCAGCCCTGCACCATTCCCAACCCCAAGCCTCAAAGACCCACCCCTCCCAGGCATGCCAACTGCCTTCGCTTCGAATTGAGAAACTGCCGCAAATGCTTTTCGATTTTTCGTTTTGCCACGGACAAGCCTTGGCTTTTCATATTGCATAATTGATTGGGGGTGTCTGAGGGGCAGTATGTGTTTGTAGGTGTGGGCTGCATAAATACCAAGCAGACGGCATTGTCACCATCCCTGGCCACTACCCTGCACTTCCCCCTCTCCGACGGCATTTATGCACATTTTCAATATGCATTCAGATGCCATTTCCCATGCATTGATTGCCGCATTGGGCCAGAAAAGAACATTGCCAAGTTGTGTGTTGTATTTACGCTTTCCTTTGGTAATAATTAAATTTCAGGACTTTAAAAACGAAGTAAAATTTTATTATAGGAAATATTCTTAGTTTAATAAAGGCTTGAAAGTTAAATATATTCAGCACCAAATTATTTTCTTGCATTCTAATAGCCTTACCTGAAATGGATTCTGTCTGCAGCAAGAATATTTTTTCCTCCATTGCACTTTGTAGCTCTAATTCATATAGTTAGTTTACCCTCTTAGAATGATGTACTAGAGCTCGAAGAGCCCTCGACGAGGCTCAAGTCGAGATATAGCCGCACAGTAACATAACGAGCCACAGCTTTCTTCGGGCCCCATCCACGTGACTGTATAACATAGTAATGAGCAACTGTACGGGTCCTCCTTCCTATAAGCATGAGAAATTTAATTTTAAACCACCCCACTCCGTACGCACGTTGCCACATACATAATTGTGTATTCACGTAAGAGATATGGTAGCTGAAAGAAGCTCTATCAAGTGCAGAGCAAGGAACACAGGCCAGAGGCAGGGGCACGAGGCATGGGTTGCCTTAAATTAAGATAATGACACGTGAGGTATCGCCTCCTGGGGCGCCAGAAGTGCTTGGTAAATTGCGATAACATAGAAACGACCTGAATGGCGGCTCACTTTAAAACACTTAACCCTTGACGCCAGAGCCGTGCCAAACCCATCCAGCCACCCATCCACATAGCCACCTCGAAACCATCAAATTCCCTGTTTCCCACTCAATCCTCAAACCAGCGATTCACTCAGGCGATTGCACGCACTTTTAAAGCGCAACTTGATGGCAAACTGCCAAAGAGTTTGCCTTCCTTGTTGGGGAATGGGGGCCTAAAGTAGGACATGCCAATGTGCAGGAAAAGTACGTTTTGCGGCAAGCTGGAAAGGACTCCCTACTACGAGGTACAAAAATAATTAGGTCATCAATTGGTATGGCAATTTACTGCACAAATTGTATCTAGTTGTCGCGGTTGGGGAAATTTTGTAAATTATTTGGTATATAGAATATTTCCATGATGTTTTTTTATGACCCAGACCCATACTTATCCGGAAACGTACTTAAGTACCTTAAATCAGAGAAAGTTACTCAAAAATTAATTCACAAGAGAATGATTTTTGGTGATTTTCCCTTTCAGCACAATTTCCGTTTCCTAAAACTAACCACACATTTTTTACTGATTGGTTTCCAAATCAGCTGATCAATTGGAATAACGTAAACTAGGGGATAAACTAGCACCGAAGAAATAAAGCCACCGAAATGTAAAAGGAAATCATTGAATTTCCACACACAAAATTTGCATTTCAAATGGCCACATGATACAAAGGTATGTCCTTCTTTTTTTAACATTTCCGATGATGTGATTTGTGAAAGATATGCAGACTAGTATCTGACAAAGTAATGCGACCAGTGGGGAAAAGATGCGAGACGGGTCAATAAAGACCCTCGGCGAAGAAGGAGAAGATCTCCTCAGCCAGGCATTAGCCCCAAGGGTGCCAACTTCTTCAAACAGAAAGAGTGGCTTAAGATACACATGTTTCATCCGAAAGCTGTCCAAGTTCTTACTCAAAATTCACCGAAAAAAACAAGTAAAAATTGTTACAACAAAAACTTATTTTGACGTGTATTTAAATAAATATAAATGTCAAAAATGTGGATTTTTTTAGCCCAATAACAACGCTTATCCCACTGTGCAGTTGCTGCTTTGTTTTCTCATGTAATGGCATTTTAATTGCACGCTACGGCTCAGCCAAGTGTCTCTTAATTAAAAGTGTCTGCTTGGCTCAAAACGACATCCTGGCCCGCCATAATCTTGAAATGAGAGGGAGCTGGGGGAGAAGGCGAAGCGATGCCAACCACATGTCGTAATTTGTTGCGAGGCGGGATGCAAGGAGATCTCCTCCTTCTACCCCGTCCAGTTCGCCCCATCGGGCACCAGGGACCCTTACGAAATCGCGTATAACTGTTAATTATGCAAGGAATGCTGCGTGCAGGGCGAGATAAGAAGTCCGGAATGAAAATCCCAAGTGACTGAGATGGCTTCAAAGTCGTCCCAGGTCAGGCCATGAACTTTATGTCAGCTCTGAGTAAACTTCCAGGAAAAGTATATTTTTCAAAATTTTGAATTTGAAATTAAAAATTTTGGTATGCTAGGAATAGTGCGATTGTTAGCCGGCGTCGAGCCGGACTCCACGTCGAAACAGAGGCCCTTGAGTCTCAAGGAAGAGTTTCGCTGGCAAAACTTGGGTCTCCAGCATGATGAGCCTCGGGACTTTTTGAGATCGCAAGTTGGTTAATATAGAAGTCTTTTATACAATTATTACTAATTTATATGATTATTACTTCTTAGTGGCAATCAAAGCCGAAATCGGTTGGCTTTCTGGTCTATCGGTGGGTATTGGGTGGCTTTTTTGGAACCGGCGCAATCAGTTACATAATAAAATACTTCCAAGGCGGCCATTGGTTTATCTATTTGAGCAACTGGGAATTCCTTGTATGCGCCATAACCAGTATTACCGGAGCCGTTCTTGTAACTCTCTATCATTGGCAGCCGGACAATTGGGGTAATATATTAATTAAGTATTTAAATTAATATATAATTGCTTTTTATTTAGAACCCCCCAGTAAGCTCATCAAGTTTTATTGGGCCTGCTACTGGAGCAACTTGGCAGTTGCACATGTAACTTCCGTTGCTTACTGGACACTCGTCTATCCCTTGGACCAAAGACCTGACAATCCCACCCGGATCTCGAATTTATATAATATGTGGATCCATACCGTGCCACCGATCGCTTTTACAATCGATCATTTTATTGTTGCCCAGCCAGCGCGTTTACTTCACTTCATTTACCCCGTGGCGTTTTCACTGTTTTACACAGGATTCTCAATAATCTTCTACTTTATGGGTGGACTCGATTTGTAAAAGCAGAAAGAAACTGTCCCAAACTGTATAATTTTTATGATTCTTTTAGGAACGGACGCCGCTATATATATCCTTTCCTGAACTATGCAAAACCGAAACGAACCATAATATTTATAACCCAAGTATGCTTGTTTATAGTGGGAGCTTCAACCTTGCAATATGGATTCTATCGTTTGAGAGTTTGCTTAGCTAAAAAGCTGGGATATGCTGAATAGTTTTGCATAGTTGGCTAGGAAATCTACGTCATTAAAAAAATAAATATATATATGACACTTGAAAATTATTACATATAAATCTAGAGTAATTGCATCTGTATGATTGAGTACGCTAATTTGTTGTGCAATGGCCGACACTGAGGCACCGACACATTTCAGGCAAAAACCAGAGCCCCTGAGTTTTAAGGAAGAGTTCCATTGTCGCAGATTCTGCCTAGACCACGAAAAACCCCAGGACTTTCTGTGTTCGCAAGTTGGTCTATCGAAAATTATTCAGCCTCCAACTCACGTCCAATTTTTTAGTGGCAAACTAAAGCGAAATGTGCGGACTTTCTGATGTATCGTTGGCTGTTCGCTATATTCTTCATCACAGGGGTAATCAGTTGTATGGTATTCTATTTTTGGGAAGGACTATGGTTTGTTTACCTGACTAACTGGGGATTTGTGATGTGCGGCATAACGAGTCTCATAAGTGCGATATTGGTCACAATCTACTACTGCACGTCGAAAATATGGTGTAGGCTTATTTCCTTGTATTCCCAACCATTGTTATTAAACTGATTTCTTTGATTAGCTCCACCTACCTGTGTGATCAAGTTTTATTGGGCCTGCTACTGGATCACCATTGTAGTGGAGTTTGCTATTGGAATCCTCTATTGGGCCGTCGTTTTTCCCTTCCGGGAGAGAGATCCGCATGACGTTGACGTTCTCTCTAAAGTATATTGTATTTGGACACATGGCTTACCGACAATAATGTTTGCCATTGATCACTTTTTGATCGCCCAACCGACGCGATTTCTTCACTTCATATATCCCCTAGGATTCTGCTTTGTATACAATATTTTCACTATTGTCTATTACTACATGGGTGGTCTTGATCCGTAAGTATTATAACGTTTTCTATTTCATAATTGAATTGCATTAACATAAGTGATATTTTTCAGAAATGGTCGACACTATATATACCGGGTATTGAATTATGAAAAGCCATTAATAGCCGTCGGCACTTTAGTTCTCGCGTACATTCAAATACTATTGTTTTCCAGCCTTATGTATGGGCTTTATAGGCTCAGGACCTGTTTGGCTCGAAAGTACTTCAATGGCCGCTGAAGTCAATGATGATGCCTCTCCCCTCTTCCTGACAACGCTCAAAAACCATGTTCATGCAATTCGAAGGCTTTATCATTATATTGATAATAAAATTATTAAGTAGCAGCTAGGAAAAGCTCGATTCATTCTTAGAACTCAATATTCTGTGATATTTTAAACTTGCACAAACTTGCTAAATCAAGTAAAATCTAATTGAAATATTTGCATTTAAACACAATAAACTCTTGTTTTCCACAAGTTGCCTAGTATAATGTAGACGACAGAAAAAGAGGAGATATAAAAACACATTTAGCTTATTTGTCGTCTGATATGTCGGACTTGTTTTGCTGTTTACGCCGCTCGCACGTGTCCTGAAAATTAAAAGCACTGCCGCTCCTGCTGCAACTCTATTTCATTCCCCCAGGCTCCCTCCAGCAATTTTTCTGGGTTCTCCCAAAACATGTTTCCCATATCCATATCTGGTCGTATCTATGAATGTATCTTGTGTGTGGCATCTAAGTCAGTTTTATATGCAAGACTTTCACAATTTGTTTTGATAAAGTTTCGTTCGCAATTTCGTAGTCCATTTTTGTGGACTTTTTGCCTTGATATTTCCATAATGTATACATTTTCTGTAATTTGTTTTATTGATGGAGACCTTTTATGTTAAAATGGCATGACCTTTGCTCCAAAGAATTACAACGAATACATATTTGTAAAGAAGTGATTAAATCTTTAAAATATTGAAGCTTACTTACCTGGCAATTGGAATTTAAACGTAACGTGGACGCGACAAACAGAAATGAGTTAACTCATGGTAGCATTTTTGCAACCCACCCCCGCAATAGTGCACCTCACCGGTACCCCACTAACACACCACTGCCACCCCCGTTGCATTAACTTCTGCTTCGATAAATAAACAAGTTGAGCTACTTACGATTTAAGTTGTTGTTGCAGTTGTTCTCGTCCTCGTTGTTGGCCCGTTGTTGTTGTAAGTGGTGTGCACACAAAATTTATAGTGAATACTTTTTCCCCCATAAGCACACGCTCCCCCTTGCAATCCCAAGTTGAACTAACCCCTTCAGTCCGCTACAAAATTTCATATTACGTATACGCAACGTATGCGCATTTCAAGCATGAAACTTTTCTGCACAGTGCACAACAGCAGCTGCGCTGCCAACCGCCCCAGTCTCTGCCCTGCGTGTTCGCTGGATAATAATAAACATATAAATGTTTATGTTAAATTAAATTGAACGCAAAAAGGCGGAAATGTTACAAAAATTGTAAGCAAAAAAAAAAAAAAACAAGCATACATTTTCGCCTTGTTGGCTTCGAAAGCAGGAAACGGAATAATTGCCAGCTTCTGGCAACTGGAATTTAAGACGTTCCCTTTAAGTTATGGTGGTTTTAACTGCCATCGTCACCCGTCTCGCCCACTTTTTGTGGCATTGCAGTTGGTAGCTGTCAGGCGGAGTGCAGCCATAAATACGTTAACGTTCGATGTTTTAGGCGATGCCAGCTGCAACTAAGGAGCCCAGCTAAGTGGCTGCACTCTAACAGCTTCCGAATGGGTAGGGCCCCGCCCACCTTCTGTAGCACTAAGCTACAGAGGAATTTATTGAAGGGAGGTGATGTGTCCCTTTTCATGTGTGTGGGGCATCGTTTAAGGGGTATTATCATGCCCTGAAACACTAAATTGGTTTTGCAAATTGAAATTACTTAACCAACTTGATGGCGGCTAGAAAATCCAGCTATTTTATTAAGAAAATAAGATATTATTCCAAAAAATAATCAATTCCACGAAACTATGATAATGCAAGCGAATTACTGCATATTGTTCTTCATGGAATGTTTTGAAAAGCATTTTGTTATAGCCAGAGGGCCGCACTCAACTGGCCTTGAAATTTTATTCTTTATTAATCCATTCAAGTGTTAAAATATGTATATGGATTTGATTGGCTGATTAAGCACACATTTTACACAATCCGCCCACATATAAGCCCCACAGCATCTCTTTTCCACCGTCCATTTATTTATTTTTTTTTTGTATTCTCTGGACTTGCTATTTTCCCCTTTTTTGATTTTCCTCGGAAATGACGCAAATAACGCAACAAATTTAAGCCAGACGCAAACAAAATTTGCAAAGCCTACTCAGGCGGAGAGGCGCAAACTGACAAACGCCAACGCAAATACAAACACACCTTTGGGCTTGGGTTATTGATGACAATGGGCATGTAAGGGCCGACAACAGGATGTTTTATATTATGCCATAGAAAAATAAAGGCAAACTCGAACACACACTCATATCCGTTTACGTAGACTCAATGGCCAATTCTGTTGTTAGTAAAATATTTTGCATAAATACCGCTTAAATGATGCGGAATATCGGGTATTTGGGAAAAACGCGAAGCTTTTGGCCACAGACTTTATTTTACTTAAAATTTAATCCTAAAATACTATATGTACGAAAGATTTCTTAAATCTTCTTACTAATAACTTACTAATTAATTAACTAATAATCTTTTTTGGGTATTAGTGAGTCTATTTTGTTAATAAAAAAGGACTCTCCATCATTTTTGAGGAATTTTAAGAGTGAAATTTAATTGTGTTACTCATTAATGGCACGTCGGCAATCCGAAAGCTGGCCGGAAATATGTGATTTCCGGAAGTAAATACATATTTGTTCCATATTTATGTGCTCATTGTATACACATTGCAGCTTAAATGGTTAGCTGGGGGAGAATGTGCGTATTAATTTCGAACGACTTCCAGAGACTTTCAGAGATATATTCACTCCTCTCTGACTTTTCACTGTGAAACTCTTACGAATATATCAGTTACGAATATATCATTTGAGTGGCTATTTTTTCATACAGGAGAACAAAAATTTCGGAAACGCAGGTACAAATTTAATTTAAAATAAACATTTTAATAATAAATTACCAGAACAAGCTAGAAATCATTGTGGATTATCTATCATTATTTGCCTTAATTTGGTCTTGTTTTGTTTTCACAGAAACACATTTTCCGAAATTACTTCCAACTTATCTCCCGGTCGCACTCATTTCAGAACAAAGCTAATAAACTTGATTCCGTTAAAGGAAATACATACATACGAGAATATTTTCTTCGAAATAAACGAGTGTGGGGCAAGGCAAGACACAGGCAAGCCAACAAAAGTCCAAAGCCGAAGCCAATCAAAGACAAAACAATAAACAAGCATGACAATAAATAAATAAATAAATAAATGCCCAGACAAAAGACTTAAAACGGAGAGTGCACAGAGCCCAAGGAGCTCCTACCCAGGATCCAGGATATTTTCAGTCGGAAAGTGGAAACTGAAAGGCCACGACCAGTGCGGGAAGAAGGAGGCCCTGGCCCGCTCTGTTTTGCGTAAAAGGATAATGACGCGGTCTTTTCCCGCTTCGTTCTCTTCACTTGCAAATGCAAACGACAATATTGAAAAAGAAGGACATCGACAGGATAAGGCAGCATGGCAAACAAGCCGGGGTTGTGGTGCAGAAATTGATTGAATGGCGTATTAAACTTAAGCCATACGCACACACACGCTGGAAAAAGTAAACATTTATCTTTCCCCTTTTTGGTCCTTGTTATTTTTCCTTTTGCCACTTTAATTTAACGGCTACTTAAGTCCATCATTTTGAATCATGCTGTATACCAAATGCCATTTGGGGTTGTAGTCAATGGGTTTCAAATATTTGTATATATATGTTTGCATATAGAAATATACTAAATTATTATGAGCAAGGTTTTGGATTAATAGAGTAGACAAATTTTCATACAATTTATATTGGGTAAATTATTTAATTAACACATAGATTCATTATATCTACAATGACACAACATGGCACCCTTGGAGTTCCCGTCTGTTTAGCTTACCTCCTTCAATTTAACGGCTACTTTAATCCATCATTTCAAATTATTATCTTCTCGCCTGGTGGCAAAGTTGGCAAGTTCCCGTGCACGCTCAGTTGGCCACGCATCCAATGGGCTCTCGATGGGCATTAAAAGGAGCGTTAATGGTGGTACCTGAAAACCTGCAAAAGCGGGTAAAGCGGGAAAAGCTGGAGCGGGCATGGAAGGCCCATTAAAAGGCCACCGCACAAAACTGCTGACATAACGACTGACGGTGACGGTGACGGAGATGCCGGGATGGCGATGTAGTTCCTGGCTACTTCAACGCTGGCTTGGGGTTGCGCTCCTGCTTGGGCTCAGGCGAATTAAAAAGTTGCCTTGGTAATCCTTTCGCAAAATAGACGGGATTAAGTAAAATGCTGAGCCGGAAATTTATGCAGCCCAGATGGGGCGCCGGCCAGGTGTTGACCATCAAGCCCAAGTCGAATGGGAACTTCGCCGCGAGAGCACTTAAATGTGCCACAGTGTTGCAATAATTGCCGTTAAATGGTCACAGTTAAAACACTTACAAAAAAGCCAGAGCTCAATCTGGCTCAGCAGGCTGTCTGCTATTATCCTTGCAGCAGGACAACGGCACTGCAAGATCCGCCGTGTTCTGCTGATGACGGTGATTTGTAATTTTAAGCGGCGTATGATTAACTTTGGAGTGCGAGAAAAGTGAAAAGTCTTCGAATCCTTTGTGGGGACTAAGTGGTGGCATGCCCCCGGCGAAAGAAGTTATCCACATAATGCCCTTAATTAGTCTGGTGTATTTAATTAAGCCGGTACTTGATTTACTTTGGTCAGACACAGTTCTCGGGTAACACAGGTAGACAGATTAATTATAAATCTTAAACTTTGAGAGACGCTTATCTTAGCCTCCAGGTAAAGAAAAGCTAATGATTGGCTATTAAATTGGTTTACCAAGTACTACATTTAAATGAATGCTTTGGCGATCTGATGCTGGGTGGATAATGAGATGGCTGATGCCTGAAGGCCGTTCTGGGCGCCGCTTTAGGCAAAACCGACCTCAGACCACTCAAAGTCCCGGCCTGACACCCTTTTTTGGTGCTAGACAAGTGTGCACTTGTACTCATAGTTTAGCCAGCGTAAAAACATATAAATAAATATGAAAATGAAAATCGCATACAAAACCAACATAAACCAACAGCAGTAGCTGCCAGTAGTAGTTGCAGCGCCAACAACAACAATATTAGACTCGAAAAATTGTCCTTGTTGGTGTTATTAATGTTGTTGTAGTTGCTGTCTCAGTGAGCACGAGATGCCGTCGACGCTGCTGCTGCTGCTGTTGCCTCTGAACTAAAGTGCCATGCATTTGAAATTTTTAAGCACAACACTGCGTATGATCAACGTGTGTGGATGCTGGGTGTGTGCAATGTGGTAGCCCGCTTGGCTGAGCTTGGAGACGAACGGAAGGCCAGCGGAGGGCTGAATCTGGGGCGGGGGCGTTGCTATGTGGCGCTGCACATGAAATAATGACAACAGCTATAAAATTTTGTTGGCTTTTTGCGACACAAGCAGGAGCCCCAAAGTGGACTATGTTCCAAAAAATGTAATCAACAAATTATCATTTTCGTTCTTGATTTCGTGCAAAATGCAACAATATAACATTAATATTCAAACGACAGTGTGTTTCGTGCGTAATTACGTAAGCCACTGGAATTTGGAAAGATTTATGTAATATATATTACACATACGTAATAATTTTGGAAGTGTTAAAATTAGTTCACACTATTGAACCATCAATGTAACTTAAAAAATATATAATTAAACATAAACATAACATTTTGGATAGCATTAACTTCTCCTTTATCCTCTAATTAATAATAACTAATATTAACAAGAGCTGGAGTACTTGGTGAAAAATGTTTTAAGGACGAAACGGATTCTGAGAACACATGGCAAAGCATTGGCTCAAGTGGCTTTTTGACGCTCTGCGTCTGCTCTTCCTGCTCTTAACATACAGCTGACTGTTATTGTAGGTTATTTCCCTTGCCCGACCGTCTTGAATTATTATTCATGAGAGCTTTAATTTATGCTGCAGTTAGAATTAGTGCGCTTTGCATTTTTGCGCTATCTGGCCGGTTTGCACATATATATATAAATACCATACCCATGATTATTTATGTACATATATGTGAGCGTGTTTAGTTTTCATTGCGGAAGTACTTAAAATGGCATTAATACTTTTATGACTTGTGGCCCAGGAAATCTGCGGTCAGGTGGTGCCACCGAATATTCCCATTAAATATTCATATCCATTCCATTGCGACATTGTGTGTACTTTGCTTGTGTTTATATTCGGAATTGGCTTGAATTTTGTAATAAACCGATTGTGTATTACATTAGGACCATTAGTAGAGAAAACTATATCTGTAATTACCTCGATTTAGAAAGTATTAGGATTACGTATATTCATTATTTGAAAAATCAACTCTTAATCGAAAAGAAAAAAACAATCAGTGCTGGGCTGTTGAGTGTATTTAAAATGTATTCGCCACCCTTATCTCTGTTCATGTTCAATTAGCTTCATAGGCTGCAAAAAAAAGGGGGGGGTCGGGCCCTGGATTGGCCAAACTGGCAGAACTTTTTGGCAGTTGATGCAAGGAGTATTCAGATCCTTGATTCAATCCCCTATTTATTCCATTGCGCTGTTCACTTGCACTCCCCCTGGAGTTTTTGTAGCTGCTTATGGCCATTTTCTTGTAGCCAATTTCCATTTTAGTTTAAGTGGCAATCAGTACTGGGATTTGTTGATGGCATTTTCATGCTTATTTTTATTTCCATTATCTTCTGTTTTATTTGTTTGTTTTGCCTTTTCTGCTTCAAATGAGCAGTGAACTGGCTCTTCATTGTCGATAGACATAAACTGAAATTTGCATACGCAATACGCTCTCCTCCCCACTCCTTATACAAGTCCATCAGCATCAAAACATCAGCAGTAAGTTCAGAGATCTCCAGCAAAAATGTCTTCACTTACGCTTCCCTTCTGATAAAGGATTTTCTTTACCCACGCCTGCACTGCGTTCGTTTTGCATTTTTGCGCTGCTTGTTTGAAAACTAATTAAAAGTTTAAATGTTTGTAATTAGCGTCGAAATAAATGTCTGCCTGCCACATTATAAAATTAGTAAATTTTATGCCAAACTTTTGCTGCAGTCAAAATATTCGTACTAAAAAAACAAACGCCAACCCTGTCCTGGGTGTCTTTTCCGCTTGCGATGCGGTGGCTTTTATTTCGCAATTTCCAGTTCAGTGTGGTTTTGTTGGCTTTGGCTTTTGCCAGTTAGGAGCTCAGCTGTTACTGAAAAAGTGTAAATTTTGATTTCCGATTCATATCCAATTGAAACTTAATAAAATCTAACTATCCTTGTCTGTAATAGACAAAAGTTTAATAACATTAGGGGTCCTAAAAAAAATTGTCATACGATTTTCATGTCTTCCCTATTTAATTTAATTGAACTTCCCCTCAAGACAATCCATTTGTATAAAGGTCGTAGCATGTTGGCCATAATTTAACCGCAAATTATACGATCCCAGGGGTAAGTATGGCTCAATCACCGCCAAGCCAACCCGTATGTCAATACTGTCCTTGGGTAACTGAACAAACAGGTTATTGAATGGGGCAGTCGGACTCGCTCCGCCCATGTCGGTATATTCAATCAACAATAAAAACGCACACGCTTAATTAATTTAACCCGAAAAGTCAACCACGCGAAAAGTTGACGAATGACAAAAGCAGAGTCATCGGCCGTGGATAGGACAACAGCTTCGAAAATATCCGAACAATACCCTCAACCTCAATCCCGACCCTTGCTACCTCATC
Organism: Drosophila vallismaia; assembly: GCA_035047325.1. Taxonomy (NCBI): domain Eukaryota; kingdom Metazoa; phylum Arthropoda; class Insecta; order Diptera; family Drosophilidae; genus Drosophila; species Drosophila vallismaia. The sequence continues at coordinate 16,837,646 of JAWNPU010000090.1, read as the reverse complement.
GTTGTCCTCAAGAAAAGATTCAACAATCACAGACAACGGTAACAAGTTGTTTTTGATTTCGTTGTCGGTATTAAAGTAAAAAAATTACATTCGCCTGTGCAAAGGACACGGGGCACAATCAGACCTTTGTCTGTTTCCTCGGGCGGAAAGGGTCCTGAAAAATATAATTGATTTGAAAAAAATATCGGCTTTATAATACTGACTACAGTCTTTGTTGGAACTAACATTCTATGGCATTAAATTTAAATTAATATATATAAATTCCATTTATAGAAACAAAATTCATCAGTTTCACTAGAATATGAGCAAACTTATGAGCAGCATAAAAAACTACCTAATACATAACCTTCTTCCATAGGGCAACTAAATATAAAAGCACTTTAAACTTGTTAATGAATTTGAAATTGCTTGCCAGCAGGATTCCAACCGTATTCAATTGTCATTCTACGAACTAAAGGCTTTGCACATTCACAAGGACTAATCTAAGCAAATGCAAAGCCGCTAACATAAACTCATTAGCCCAAAATTCATCCTTAACTGGGCAAGCCGATTCAGAGTGTTAGATGGGACGAGACCCCAATTGGTCAAATATTCAATATGCGCCCACCGAATGAGCGACCAACACAACATCAGATAAACGCAATACAGCGTCGCTTAATTAAGGTTTACTAGTCAGTCCCAGCCCTCTTCCAGCCTACCACCCACCGCCCACCGTCCACTGCCTGCCATGCCGCCCACCCCTTGACCCATGACCCACTCAGTGCCACACACCGCACACGGAACACAGACAACTCAATGTAATTATGTGCTAAGTGCTTCAGGCCCCGGGCCAAATTTTGTTCCATATCGGACAATTGCGGAATGTTTGACGAAGAATTCGAGCTGTGCTATTTGAACTAGAAACTAGTAAGCGAAATTAGAACAAATATTATTATTCGTATTGCCAGCCAGTTGGTAAAAGCACCTTTAAAATTTTTGTCTTCTTTGTTCTTTATTGGTATTCTTTGTTGGTATTCAAAATGTGTGTACATTTATGTAATTATAACCATCGAAATTTTAATATAAAGATTAATATAAGATTAATAAAAACATTGATTGGTTTCCTTAACCATAGTTTCGATTTCAAAGTCAAGATATTAAGTATACGTTCTGTGGGCTTCTTTACAAAATACCCAACATATCGGTTTAATGAAACTTATTTTCCCCAATTTTTTGCAATTTTCCTTAACCGCTTTCCCCTGGCAGAGTACACGCCCTGCAGCTTTAGCCTTCTCACTTCGAATTGCTGGCTCAGCAGGCGCCGATGGAGATGGCACTGACCAGAGGGCTGCGGGCGGGTTAAATGTCGTCGTGGCTGTCGCAGGAGCTGTGTTGACCGCAAAAACGCGGGAAATTAAGGATAATGTAATTTATTGATGCATTGTAAAAGTTAAGCTTCAGTCGCCGGTGGTGTTGGAGCCCTTGCTTTCCAGTATAAATTACAATTTGACACAGAGAGGATAACTATAGGGGAATGAGTGTCCAAAGTCAGCAAAGAACGACCCACAGTCATGCGGGTTGTTCGACGTGCCTGATATGTTAAGAGACATAAAATCGAAAAGTGGCCACTTAAATTGCTTCAAATTAAATACAATTAATATAGAATTTATTTGCCTTCAAGCAAAAACAAGCTTCGAAAGAATTTGACTGTAGTTATGATTTTATTCAAATTCTTCAGCATATTTGAACCAAAATTCCTTGAAAATTGGTTAAAAGTAATATGAACCCAATTGGTGGAGGAAAGTTAAATCTTTTCGGGGAAACCGAAATACTTTCTGGCCAAACAATCAACACTTGTCAGTATCTGCAACAGTCACACGCACAAGTACAAAAGTGAACAAATATTCTATGGCTTTCGGCATTGACCAAACAAACATATTTGCCGAAATGCCTTCGCCTTTAATTTCGGAAGACGTCTTTGGCATTGGAGGCGTTGGGTCTTACTCCGTCTATTTATAACCCCAAGCCCCGGCCCATACATCCGGAATCCTCGAAAGCTCACCCGCACACAAAGTCCTCGGAAGGAATGCCAGCAGCTAGTGGCAAGTGTAAGTGTGGCGCATTCCAGGCGTGTTGAAACTGTAAAATAGAGGCTGCCAGCCCCGTTTCCGCCACACCCCAAATGCAATTGCAGTTTGTTACAGGCATACACATATTAGATAGGTACAGTAATGTACATAATTATAAGGAAATCCTTTTGACTTGTGTCCATTAGTCGAAATATTTGCAACAACAAATTGGATTGGATTGGATAACATAAACACGATTAATTTAAAAAATACGTAATAAATGTATTAACAGACAGATATGGAATATAAACTCGTTTCGTTCACTGTGTCACTCCACACATGCTTAATCTGAAAATCCTTTTTGGTCTGCTCACACAACACCATATAACTAACAAGGAGGCGACGGCGAAGATGCTCCTCGCCGGCTCGTATTTTTGGTTCTGTGTGCTGTGAGCTAGCTTAGCTGCTGGAGATTTATGGAGGAATTCCTAAAAGAAATCCAAGTCAATTACTTGCTTAATTATTTCCTTTGAAATTTATTGATTTCTTTCGCTTTCCCCTTAGAGCATACATGGAATTTTTGCTCAACACGCATCGTTTGCTATTTGTTTTGTCTTGGAAATCGGCGACGCTTCGAGGAAATGTGAAATGAAATGAGAAAATCAGCAGCAAGTGTGTTTCGCTTCTGGCGTTTGACTTTGGTTCCGTCTTATTGAACATTGTGTATATAGAAACTTCTTAAATTAAATCGAAATAAAAGTGTGATCCAATGAACAATTCATAAAATTTAATAAAAAGTGTGGTAAAAATATTATTTAGTCTTTAAAACTTGTTTTAAACTTAATTTGCTTATTTAGTTGTTTATTTAAATTATGCCTGTTTCTTATGTAGTCGTTTATGAAATTGCTCTTAAAAGTTTACAATAGATTCAATTTTATTAATTCAAAGGTGAGTTTAATTTTGATAGAGCAACTTCCAGATCTCTTTGTCTTGGGACAAGTGTAGTTTTGTTTGTTCAACTGTGCGTATAAGTAATCTGACTATGACGTACTTTCGCATCAATGCGTTTTAGTTGTTGGAAGCAATTTGTTGTTGAATTGCTCTTGTTATTTATTTTTTGTGCTTTATGCTGAACGATTATTCAAAAATTCCACTCATGGTAATTTTAAAGTAGTTTCAAGTGGACCTGAAGCCCACTTAGTGCTTTTTTAGAACAAAAGAAAATATTTTAAAACCGTACAAAAACCTTATAGCATATAAGCTCCTATTATCCGGGTAAAAATGTTGTTACTTTTCATGTCATTTTAAAAACATGGCGTATGTAAATGGCTTTATTTACGAAAGCTGTCCATTCATGAAAATAATCGTTGAATTTTAAGTGTAAAATCGAGTGAATTAAACCAAGAACGAATTAACAAGTTCAAGTAAATCAATTCCCCTTTACACGTTCGCCTATTTAACTGCCGAGAGATAGCACAATTGTTTCCATAGACAGGTTTTAGCTCTATTTTTTTAGCCGTTTTTTGCGAACACACCCCTTGGCAATGACTACGGCAACAGCCACAACGAAAATCTCTTTATTGGATTATCGTACAAAATTTACGCAGCATTAAAAGCGGGCAAACGATTCCTTTTCCCGCGGCCCCTAGGGAGTTCCCCATAAGTGTGTCTATGTGCTTTCTTTTCAAGGGGTTAAGCACAAGGTAGCCAACTCGTGAACAACAAAACGAGAGAAACATTTATTTACATTTTTAAGGTCGTCGTCGTCCGCGCTTCCATTAGTTCACAACAACGAGCACCCAATCCGACCCCGTAAAAAAAAGTGAAAATAAAAGAAAAAGAATCCATTAGCCCTGCACATATTTCCCAGGCATTCGTAGCTTAAAGCAATTTAAAGTTTTAAGCCCATAAAAAGCAACGGAAAAATCCAAAAATTTTAAGTTAGTGGGATTAAAACCCGTACAGCAAAGGTCTATATTAATCTTTTTGAATAACTGTTTTTAGGAAATTTAAATATTTTTATAACTTCTTTAAAAACTTCTAGCAATAGCATAACACATGTCTGCACTCCAAGCTAAAGAAATAATTTGTTAAGGCATTTTATATATTTTACATTTATAGGATATTTATTAAAAAGTTTTATTGTAAATTAAACTCCCATGTTGGTTTGAAATGCCAGTAAACAATGTTTTTTTTATATTTGCATTTGTTTGGTTGCCAAAAATGAGATTTAAGAAACTTTTTAGAAATTCATTTTCACATCAATGGTTTTCGTTTACTTACTTTGTGAGAATATTACAAAACGGCTCTCAGAAATGAGTGTTTTTTTTTATTTTTATTGAAATTATTATTAAATAGAAGATAAAAATAATAATACTATTTTTCCCTATTTAGGTAGTAAGAACAAAGTTATGTTGTCCCACTCATTAGCTATTACTGCAAAAAGAAATTTACACATGTCAAGCTAACAAAACTACCATAGCAACTAGCCTTTAATTTATTTTGGCATGGAAATCAAATAAATGCAGAAAAGAAATCAAAATTGTCAACAGAAAGCAATATTGGGGGTGTAGGAGAAATCCTGGCTTGCCAAGTATTTTTATATGTAAAAAATGTTTTACAAGCGCGTAAGTATATGTCAGAATACTGACAAAATTAAATATGTGCTAGTCTGTATATAAAAGTACTATCTGATGGAGAGAAATCAAAATGCAAATGCATGTTTCACAAAATTAATACGTGTCTGAGAAAAAAATTTGTTTGGAAACGAAATTGTTCGCACGTCGATTACCCTGTAGGCATATGGTAAATAGTAATGTAGAGAAATAGTAGATTAATATAATATTCTTTGTACGGTACTTTTGAAGCTGTGCACCATGAATAGGAAAATATACGTAGTATAAAATAAATAAAATGCATGTGGAAAGTAAAAAAAATTCTTTTGTTGCCTGCAGCTGCATTCATACAATAGAGGAGCTGCATCCTTCCCAGAAGCCCTTTCCTTTCTTCACCCTTTTTTGCAAAACCCTGAAAATCACGCATGACAAAATGCCAAAGTGCCACAACAACAATATTTACATTCAGCAGCACCAACCGAATATTCGAAGGAGTTTCGAAAGGGCGGGGCATCCCATCTTTTTATTTTTCGGCCACAGCAGCCATGACTTTTTACAATTTTCATATGAAATGAACCATTAAATTGAATTGGCATTAAAATTATGTGCATGCTCGTGACCGAAACGGGAAATATAGGAAAACGCCCAGCGAGAAAGTGAGGGAGAGATTTTTCTAGCTTTTGGCACTTTGCATACGACTAACCGAACACATTCGAATTCGAGTTATTTGCATTTTTATTACAACAACTGCGAAGCATTTGGAGCAGCAAATAATACAAAAAATATATACGAGCAAGGGAAAAATTCAAATAAATGTTTGTTAAGTATTTTTGAATTGAGTTTCATGCACACTCGCACATACATTCATACACGCATTAGGCAAAAGTGAATAGAAAAACGTTTAGATCCCTGCACCTGCTGCTTCGCACAGCAACCACACAATATCGCAAATAGAAAAATTCTCCCAGCCATGACAACGACAGATGTGAGCATAACAAAGGTGGTAGAATATTGTACGAGAAAATCACAGGACATCACATATTGCGCGCCAAGGATTACAAAGCAAGAACTAGATCGAACATAGTTTGAAAAACATTAAGTATTTTATTCTAATAACATCAGCGAAGGAAGGTTCGATTGCAGATATCCGACTGACTCAAAAGCTATTGAAACCCCAGCCTATTTTGTGCTTTACCTCCAAACTAATTAGTGGCTAATTGGACCCAGCCTTCTCTTATTTGCTTGTAATTTGATGCTTCCAAAACTACGCATAAGAGATGGAGTGTTTGGTCAACGATCGGTTTCCTTTTCCTTCCGTTTCCGAAAGCATTTTCCTGCCCATCAACTGCGGTTGTCGGCGTTTTGCAGTTCGCTCGACTTTTCTCTTTACCCTCGGGCCACCGCCCTTTGCGGTTTCGATTTTACGATTTTCTCGCACTAGTTGCAGGCATCGCGTGTCTCTAATGACCCGCAACATGGACGTTTTCAAAATTTCGGGACACCGCCTCCTTTTCCATATTGCACTGCAGCTGACATAAAATTGCCATCGCAGTACGGACAAAACCGAATGGTATTCCACTCCCTGCCCTAGTATTGCACTTTATTGACTGGCATTACTAATTCCAAAAGTGTTGAAGAAGTTGGTCTTTCAAACGCAGATATTGTGGACTCATCCAGTCCTGCTGAAAAGATAGGGGCAAACGTTTTGAAGCAAAAACACTTAAAGCTGATGATCCTATACAGATTGAAAATTTAATTGCACCTTCTTTATTTTTAATTTCCTTTACATCGTTTAGAAAATGAAATCAAACTGATTTCAGATAATTTCTTTCGAAGCCTTGAGTGGCTGTTCATGGGTTCGATGCCACTTGAACTGTTTTGCATGAAAGAAACGACAAAGGAACGAAATCCTTTTCATGTTTTGGCGTTATTTAATTAACAAGCAATTTGTTTCAGTCCGATGCTAATTAGGCGCGCCCAATCAAAAGCATCAGAAGACAAAAGTCGTCGCCTGGCGATGCATCGAAGCGAGCTCGAATTTCACCTCTCGCTTAACCCTTGACAAGTTGAACGCCTTCAGACACATTTCCATTTTCACACTCAACGTGCCGAAAACAATTAAGCGAAAAAGGAAGGTTAAAAAGGACTCAGCCGAAAAAAGTTCCCCGATAGCTCTGTGAAGCTCTCTGAAAAGAATCCTTTCAACTTTCTCAGCCAGGGAGGTGGAGGCGATGGGGACGATGGAGAAACATAAAACGCACCAAATTATTGGTGTGTATCCACCGATAAGGTGTTGAGAAATCGGTATCCCTGTCCTGTTGTCCAAGAATGAGGAGCACGCCCAACATGCAGTGGAAAACTTGCAAACTGCACGCACCACAAGAGGCAGCTAACTATAACAACTTGCATTGCATGCCTCTTTGAGTCGAACAACAGCCATAACAACTAGCACAGCATTAGTGGTTGTATGGCTATGGTAAGCAATCGAACACGGAAAGAAAAATTATTTCTCAAATCTCATACAACTGTGTTTAAAATGTAAAGAAAATACGAAACTGGGTTTATGATATTATTCTTTGGTATAATATTGTAACATCATTTAATATTATTATTTTTTGTTTCCGTGTACGGGTGGCATCGTTGTCATGGTCACGTCCAACATCTGGTGCAGCTTCCGGCTGCCGCTCCGCACGAACGGACGATGAATGGCGGCCATGTTCCGAGCTATATGCTCCACACCGCAACCATTGTCAAACAAGCCAGAAAAATGGCGGCTTTTTGCTGCGTCCCTCCGGCCACTTTCACTCCTCCGAATGCCTCTAGCACTGCGATGCTGTGGTAATCCACTGATCATCTTTTGAGGCCAGCTGGTTGTGTCAGCCTGACGAATAATATTGCCAGAAAAGACAATATTTTTCCTAAAGAGTGGTTGCCCGATAGTCGTAATAAGAATAAATATATAAAAGAGAAATGTTCTTCATTGGACTTTTTATTTCTTACGATGAAGTACAAACAACATTCTCTTTTTCTTTTCTGAGCTGAAATTATAAAACCATTATAAAAACATATTCAGGAAGAGCCGGAAATGAAAACGCATTAAAGTTTAGAGCCTTAAGCGCGTGTGGCAATAAAAGCCAAATGGCGAACGAATAGAAAAAAAAGGTAGAAATGTTGTTAGAAAAACGTAAGAGAAAACGGATAAAAGGATATTTAAATTTGATGTTGCTTTCCAGAAGTCTTGAAGTATTACACAAAGGTTTTAAGTTTCAGCATTCAACTAGCTTAATTTTACTAACTAATTGAGAACATTAAAAACATTGGTTAATTCCATAGAGGAATTTGTCTTATCCTGACTTTAAGAATTTTAACTACCTTAACTACTTACCTACTAAATGGAAGACACGACATTTACAGCCCAGAACCATTTTCAATTAGCGCCCGCCTTGGCACATTTACGAGATTTGTCCAATATATAATTTGAGGAAAACTTGTTTTATGGCTTCGTGGCTTTTTGTGCCCGCAAATAAACATTTGCGTAATGCTCACAGTTTGTCCCATTGCCTGTTATGCAAAAGTTGTAAACGACAACGACGTCCTAGCTTCTGAAAATCCTGTTTTATGCCCGACACCCCCGCGCCTCGTTTTCGGCAAAAGTTGCTGCAGTAATAAAGGAGATTACCTTGCACATAACATGTGAGTAGCCGTAGTCGCGGAGATATGGGAGGAGCTCTGTCCGGCAGTGAAATGATTTCTGGCCTGGCCACAAAAGCCAAAGGAGTCTTTGAGGCGGTCGGACATGGATATCCGGAGCGCTGCAGCCTCCGAAAACCATAGAAAGTTGGGCAGTTAAAACAGTGTCTGTAGAGTGAACGCATTCTGGTGTGTCCAAAAATTGTAAGAAACTTTTCCATTTTACCAGGACTCAACAATAACCACAATAGGGAATCAACGAGCTTTGATTTTAATTGTTAAACATAATAATGAAAATTTCACCATAATCCAAATCAAAAAAAAGTTGTTCGTATTTTTAATTAAGCAAAAGAATGCAAAAAGGACATTCGGACTTAAACCTGATTAAGAATTTTGATAAATTTTGCCGAATTAGCCATAACTTCGTTTGTTCCCCTCCAATCGGCGAAAGATATACCTTCCCAAATTTGTATCTTCGAGTACTATCTAGGTATTGTATGTCTATCAAGCGTATACCATAAAATCGTAACTAAGGAGACGACAAATGGATATATGGTATCTTGGTGTAAAATCGGATATAAAATGGCAATATCCTAAAAAGCTTAAGAAAATGGATCAAAAAATGACTCTTCAACAAATGTTCACTTTCTGTATTTTGAAAATCTGAAATTTCCCGTTTTATAACAGTTTTGTTTGAATATCTGAGCTAATTCGCAACCTATTTTTGCAACGAAATGCCACTTTTAAATCACGGCTTCCACCTCCGTTAACCTGCATCCGAAGATACAACAAAAAATTAAACAGAAAAAGGTATCCGATTTTTTTTTAAAATCATGAATCAGATTTTAGTTTCCTAGATTTTGATTGGAACTGATTGTACGCCATAGTAGGCATAACTCTTGCCAATTTGAGTTATAATGAGTATTAATCGAGTTATACTCATTCCAAGTGAACTTTTCCCCATATTTTAAAATATAAAATATTACGCATACGCCTCATTTCATTTTCAGAGATTGAGCCATAACTTGGCAAATAATTGTGCCATCGGAAAATGTGATACTTTTCCAACCTCGTATCTTCGAGTACTGTCATTTTCTTTAACAATCTGGACAATTTGGACACTACGATTATATTTATATACAAATTCAAGATTAAGAAACTATTCTTTACAGCTTTGACTATTCTTTAAGAAATTATAATAACACCTAAAATATACAAAAATGGAAATGTGTAATTTTTCTGGTTTCAGCTCTTGTCATTTAATTTAAAGTCAAAAACAAACAGAAATAGAGAAGCTAAGCCTGGGATTGAAAATTTTCTTAGCCGAGACTTTTGCTTAGTTTTTAATTGCAATTAAAAAGTTGTGTGTCTGTAAGGGATCGAGCGAGGGAAGACAGAAGAGGTTACGTGTGTAATATTTGCTTGTGCTCTGAGAAGTGACCAGTTTGGATATTGTCCATTTTTGTCACTCCCCGAGGTTCCAGTCATAATGGCAAAAACCAGAACCTACAGTAGATGTTGCATCTAAAAAGGACGTGGAGAAAATCCCTCAGTGGCCCGGAGTGAACCACAAAATGGCCATGCAACCAATTTTCTAGTATAAAACATTCCAACTTCTTGCCCCACATCCCTCGACCAGCGTCTGGCCTTCTCACGCTACAATTCGGACAAAATTCTCTGTGCAGACTTAATGATTTTTGGCTTAAAGTTTTACCAGTTAGCAGTATTTTTGCAAGTAGTTAACATTTTATGAGACAAACCAGCCCGCTCCACCTTCTCGGACCACATGCCCAGGGGGCTTTGTTTTATGCATTTTCCAGCTAGCCAACGCAAAGCTTACCCTTCCATCTCTCTTTCTTTCTCAGCGTTTTTCCTTATCTTATGGGGAAAATCAACGACTGAGCTAGACCGAGGCCAAGACGATGACGACACACAAAAACGAAACGAAAACTTGATAAAAACTTTTATCATAACAATTTGTGTTGTTTTGCTTAGCTTTTCCTGCTACTTCTCCGTTTTCAGCTCCTGTTGGCCAAATAAGAACAATGGCCCTGTGTTTATATACAAGCGTGTCTATATGTGTTAGACCATCGGTAAGCTTAATGAGAAAAGTGTAAGTGCAACTTGGCATGGCTTATAGCCTAGAGCTGAAGCAAATAAAACCCCGAAATTGAAGTTTAAGACAAGAAAAATGCAAGAGAAATCCCAAGCTTAGCTGGTAGAAAACATTTGAAGAATAATATATATTTTTTTTAATATTCGTTTTAAAAAGGTAATACTTTAAGAGATATATGGGTTACTTAAAACAAATTTATTTTTAACAAATTATTACAAGCATTTTAAGGGTTGCTTAAATAAAAAATAATTTAGTATTTTACATGAGATCTTCGCTTTGGACTTAGCCAAGACACACACCATTTGGAGCGATCTTGGCCTAGCCTAGTCGCACACTTGATGGATCTAAAACTGTAGGCCAAGCTTTCACCTATATTACCTGCATTAACGATGGCTGAATACGGCAACGGCTCTAGAGTCAAGTTCATAATAAAACCATCGAAACCTTGCCCTGGCTTATTCAGTTGTCTGCGGGCACTCGGCTTGGCTTCTTCGGTTTTTGGCTCACGTGATCGGGAAGCGCGCTTCGCGACTAGCTCCCAAAAGGCTAATGCAATAATAACGGGTTTTTTGGATACATTCGGAAAATTTTCGAAAATCGTGTGACTCGAAAGATGCTCAGCATTTTAAGTTTTAATTTGGTTAAATAATAGCGTTGATACTTAAAGTGCTAGACACTGAACATTTAAAGAAAAAAAAAACAACCCTGGCGGGGTATAGAGTCGGAATAGGGAAACAACAAAAATACCTCCAGCCGGTTAAAAGTGGTTAAAGCCGCTTGTTACTTTACCTACATTAACCAAAACAACAACATCAAACTACCAACAACAATACCAGAAAATCAGCATAAGCTCAATTGTCGCCTGGAGTTAAAGACACTTGCAAAGGTGCAAGCCTCATTGTAGCCGAAAAAATAAAAATACGCTAAAAAACTAAAGGTAAAATAACAAACATCAGTTCAAGGAAGAAAAGATCAAGCCAATGAGGTAGTGCGAATTGGGGGCCAGATACATAAAGAACTTATTGCTACTTCGAAACAGATCATGTGTTCCATTTGTTAATAATAATCGCCTCTGGCCAATCATTAAGCCAACAACTTTGGTAACGGTTTTGATGTACAAACTTAATGAAATGACCTTTGGCCCAAGCCAATCATCACTATTAAAATTATGACGTATACGCAACGTGGGTACGAAACCCATGAAGCTGCATACATATACATACATACATATAATTGTGATTCGTCTATCGATTGTTACCGTCTGTTTGTTTTGGCACCAAGCGCAGCAAGTTGCCATATAAAAAACACGTTTTTGCATGCTAATGCCCTGACGGTAGTCGATTGAAGTGTTTTTGTTCAAAAATTGTGAATGTGAATTGGCTTTTAATCATCGGGCGTTTGAATTCGATTGAAGAACACTGAGCTTTGCAGCGAGACAGGGCGCTTTTTTGTTATATTATATTCCTGTCATATTCTTGTAAAACTGCTTGTAACTTACCATAAAAATTTAAAAGCATGACGTCATTTAAACAATCTCTTTAGAATCAATAAATTAAGAATTCAAGCATAGCCAGGGGATAGATCTCGACGTCTGTGACTCACCTGATGGGGAATCATTATTTCCCCATCGTCGACGTCGAGTGTGGTATTTTAAAATGATTTTATTTTTAACAAGAATTGAAAACCAGTTCTACAATAGTCGAAAAAAATATAATTAATTTAAATGTTTCATTGCGGATTTAGAAGTCAAGTATTTAGCTTGAATTAACGAGGAGGGATTGCCAGCAATAAACGAGTCAAAAAACAAATACAGTCTGCTAAATTTTAGTTCCTCTTATCTTTTTTTCGCCAAAGAAACTTGGCATCTAGAACATTGTCAATATTATGGTTTATCATTATTGACATATTATTATTGACATATGTGATAAAAATATTATCTAAGTGTAAAAATTTTGTAAAGTGCAATTCCACTTGTCTAAAATCTTATCAGGAATTCTATCTTCTCTGGTATAAAATTGTAGTTAGCACCTTTGCTGAAGATGTCTAAATTTAAATGCACTTTTTATGATTTAAAAAAGTTAGTTATTATCTGTTAAGTATTTGATGGAATTTTCCAAATATGTCAATTTGTAGCCGAATTTATAATGCAAATTAATTAAATAAACAAGTACACATTTGAAACGAAAATGTATGATTTATACATTCCTTTGAAGAATTGTACAGCCAGATTTATGGACTAATGAATCGAATACAGCAGATGATTTAAATTGACATGCCGTATTTTGTCCCGAAAACGTGCTTACCTCTGAATCAATTAATAATTCTAAATAAATGCAGGCTAGACGTGTCAATATTTCACGCTACTGTCAACCGGTTCGTAAAGTGAATATTTAGAAACAAATATTTGCTCATCATTGATTAGTGTTAATATTTATATCGCTCTCGACATTTTGTCACTCAAACTGATTCACAACTTGATGCAGTAAATTAAACAAGGTGTAAAGTAATAAACCAAATTATGACTTTTTAAAGCTAGTAAATTTTTTCAGACATTATGAAGACAGATAAGATAGCTTTGTCTCCAAGCTATAATTATCATAAAGGCATCGTATTTATTCTAATGAATTGCAACAAATTAAGAAATGCATTGTCTACATTTTATTGTTTTCCATAGTCTTTTTTCGACCATCGTCTTTGCTTAGAAACTTCTTAAAATAGCCATATTTTCGGCATCTAAAGGGTAATGCAATCTTTCTTTTGAAGAGTCTGACAATCTTGGCTTATCTTTCGCGTGACAGTGACATCATTTCTTATCTTTAAGATCACCAGGTTTCTACTGATTGTCAGTTATACAGCCTCCAAAAAAGACCATTCCCCAGTCCGACCATCCACTTCTATTCCACAATCCGTTGCTAATAGAACACTTGTCTGGAATCATTTTCAGGCAACATGGAATCCTCCCGCAGGAATTACCAAAATTCTGCTTTTGTAAACGACGATGGTCGCAGCACAGCCAGCACTATAGAAATTTCGGTAGGTTATTTCTCCAACAAAAGTCCATGGACTCACTAATCATCGTTCCGCAGGCCAGCAGTTCAGTTCCCCGTGATAATGGCCCCGACCCGGAGGCCGGAAAGTTGCCAGAGGAGCGTGCCACCTGGGGCAAGGGAATCGAGTTCCTGATGTCGTGCATCGCGATGTCCGTAGGCCTCGGCAACGTATGGCGTTTCCCCTTTACTGCCCTGGACAATGGCGGCGGCGCCTTTCTCATCCCATATCTCATTGTTCTGTTTCTGATTGGCAAGCCGATTTACTATCTGGAAATGGTAATTGGTCAGTTTTCCAGCCGCGGCTCGGTAAAGGTTTTCGATTTGTGTCCGGCCATGAAAGGTAAGCTCTTATGAGTAAGTTTCAGTCACATCGAAATTTCCATGCTCTTGGGGTGAGAAAATAAATTTAATCGGATTAAAAATACTAGTTTTAAATAATGCAGTCAATGCAGTTAATTGATTAAACACTGCAAAGATCCCAGGGCGCCTAAAATTAGATTCACAATAAGTATTTAGTTTTCGAAAGACCTTCAGCTAATTCTTAAAAATTATTAAGCCAAAAATATAGTTGCTATAATTATTTGTAAATTTCAATCCCTCTGAGCGTGGTAACTTTGATAGGCAGAAAGTACATCCTCATTCAGTTCATCAAACAAACTGCCTGTCCCATACGCGCGTACGCATCCTGTAGGTGTTGGAATTGGCCAAGTGATATCGATATCTATGGTTACCACTTACTACGTGGCCATAATGGGCATAACCCTGCGCTATCTGTTCGAATCGTTCCGTGCACCGCTGCCCTGGTCAGAGTGCAGGCCGGATTGGCAATCCCTGTGTGTGGCGTCCAGCCGGGGCAACACCTCCAAATTGGCCAGCCCCATGGAAATGGATGGTTTGCCCCAGCAGCAGGCTGTGGCATCCGCCGAGCTGTATTTTCTGTAAGTGGTTTGCTTTGTTCGGCCGGTATCGCTTGGTGGATTGGTTGCAGCCGCATGTTTTTCGGTGTTGTGCGTCGGTGTGTGTGCATTTTTGTGGTTAATCTTATCGCTCGCTGCTCTGAACGCGAAATCGCGACTGTAGACTCAAGTTTATAGCACGCCCCACAAAGGCGGCGAATGTCGGCTTTATTGGTGGCCTAATTGAATGACTGCCTGCACCCCAAGCCGGGCAATCATAGTGCTCATTGCTATCAATTGTAATGTGGCAGTGCAATAGACCGCAACGATTGCACCATCCAAAACGGAATATTATTCCATCCGACTGACATCCAATTGGAATCCATCACCATCGCCGTCTTCAATACTTCAATAATTGTTGGAAAGCATCGTTCATTCACAACATTGTATGTCCTTGGCCATGCACTTGACTGATTGGACTCTTCTTTCCTTTTAAGAAAAGAAGAGGCCATTAAAATGGCTTTTAACTTATTAAATAACAAAATAATTAAGTTTGGATTCCTTTAATATAGCTAACAAATCTATGTTGCATTTACCAATTTTCTTTTCTAATAATATTCACATTAACACTCACAATTTCCTTCTAACTCATCTAATATGCGTTTTTTAACCTTTTTTCCTTAACCCGTTTTAAATTGAATGAAAAAAGGTGTCGGAGCCGGTCAGGCGTTCCAAGTGTTTATGCTCAGCACTTACTATGCCGCCCTAGTAGCGATAATTGGCAGATATTTTATTGAATCATTCCGAAACCCATTGCCCTGGGCCACATGCCTGGCGGAGTGGGGTCCCAACTGCATCAACTCAGCCCCAGATGCAAGTAATTGGCTTCGTGTGGATGGCAGTGATCAGCAATCGAAAAATTACACAATCAAATCAGAAACTGAGCGGGTGATCACCAGTTCGGAATGGTATTTTGTGTAAGTGCATCATAGCTCTGGAAAATGCGAATATGACGCTTACTAGGATATTCATTAATTCACTTTGGAAACGTTACTTCAATATCTAAAATTACCTTAAAATTTGATTAGAAAGTGTCATAATCGCATGCATATTTGGTGATGGCTTCTAGTACCTTTAATAGGTGGTGGATTTAATCTGATAATTTCTTTTCTAACAAGACATTTTTATCCATATCTAGTAAGGAAGTCCTACACGAGTTGCCAGACATCGAGAATGGTATTGGTCTGCCCAACTGGGAACTCGTCCTTGGCCTTTTTGTGGCCTGGGCCTGTGTCTTCTTCATCATTCGACGCGGCGTCAAGAGTTCCGGAAAGGCCTCTTACTTCCTGGCCATCTTCCCCTACGTCGTCATGGGTGTCCTTCTAGTACGGGCCGTTACTCTTCCAGGATCCATCGACGGCATTTACTACTTTATCAGGCCACAGTGGGGCAAGATTCTAGATCCGAAGGTGTGGTACGCGGCAGTCACCCAATGTTTCTACTCCCTGTCCGTGTGCTTCGGCAACATCATCATGTATGCCTCCTTTAATAAGTTTGGACACAATGTGCATCGGGATGCAGTTATTGTGACCAGTCTGGACACGGTTACCTCCTTGTTAGCTGGATGCACGATATTTGGTATCCTGGGACATTTGGCCCACGAGATCGGCACCGACGACATTGGCACTGTGGTGAAGGGTGGAGCCGGGTTGGCCTTCATTTCCTACCCGGATGCCATTGCCAAGTTCAAGAACCTTCCCCAGATATTTTCCGTACTGTTTTTCCTCATGCTGTTTGTCCTGGGAATCGGGTCCAACATCGCCATGACCTCCTGCTCAGTGACTGCCATCCGAGATCGGTTTCCCAACTTCAAACAGTGGCAATGTGCCCTATTAATTGCCGTTGTCAGCTTTATGATTGGACTTCTATACATAACACCAGTAAGCGATGATGTTAATAATAATAAAAATGTCTGCGTATACGTAATATTTCAAGCAAATGAAAAATATTACGTATACGCACTGTTACTCACATTCAAAGAAACGCATTAAAATTGAGCTTCGATTTTACTTTCAGGGAGGTCAATATATGCTGACTTTAGTGGACTTTTTTGGAGCTTCCATGATTGCGCTAGTGCTGGGAATCGCCGAGTTGTACACAATCGGTTGGATCTACGGAACCGACCGTCTTTGTAAGGATATTGAGTTTATGTTGGGTCGTAAAGTGGGCCTGTATTGGAGACTCTGTTGGAGCATTATCACACCTCTTATTATGACCATAATTTTGGTGTATTTCTATGCAACCTACGAGCCTCTGAAATACAACAATATAATCTATCCCAATTGGGCTTACGGTGAGCTTGCTTTTCAATCCAATGCCTTGCCTTAAGATTATAAAAAATACATTTCTAGGCATTGGATGGACGATAACTGCTTTTGGTATACTGCAATTACCTATTTGGATGGTTGTGGCCATTATCAGAGATCCGGGTAAGACAATGGGTGCGAAAATTCGAGGTGCCTTTACGCCGAAGAAGAATTGGGGACCGATGGATCCTCTCCTGAGGGAACAGTACCATAAGGAAATTGAAAACGATCTGACTCCCAGACGAGGTCAAGGTGTTTGGGCTGCTATCAAACAGAACATATTCGGCTAATTAAAAATGACGTTTAATCAATTATAGGGCCCAATGTAAATAACCATGTGTGTTTAGAATAAGCTAAACCTAAAAAAAGATCTTGCTTAAATCTTAAGTCTGCCAATAAACTTAATAAGAACTATAGCTATTTTTTTCGCAAATATAAATTTAATTAAGAAATAACTTCAATGGATAATAGGTAAAGTTACCGTTTAATTTTAAGCATCACTTTACCACGCACTAGAATTCGAGTATTTATCAAGCTTACACAACCCACCAAATAAACTCGTTTCACCCCCGACTTTCGTTGACCCCACCAATTGACCGCAACATTTGACAATTTTCGGCATTTGCCAAATCCGCCGCAAAAATGGTGGCCCAGAAAAAGATAGAGAAAATCAAGAGAAATGTTATGTACTTTGTCTCCGTTACTGTTCCAAATCAAACAATGGAAACTGGCCGGCAAACGAGGGTACTTTCCACAATAGAAGTCGCCGGTCACTGTCACTGTCAACGGGCCACAGTGGTTGGAAGTGCTTAGCTTAAAAATGATTTCAAAACCCATTGGAATTCTACAAGTTAAAGCACAATTCCCACTGTGGCTTGTGATTGTGGAAATGTGGGTGGACGGAGGGCAAGCATCTTAGAGATAATTGCTTTGATAAGGCTTCGCGGCTTTGGTAGAATGCAGAAGCTCGGAGGGTTCTGAAAACATTTTTTATAAATGTCGCCAAATATTTACATGTGGCAGCATTGTGGAGCGCTCCAGCATTTTTGTCCAGCTTTTCTTGCCCTGCTTCCATTCCCTCCCTGGCCGGCATGGTCTATTTCCACAAGCTAGTCGCCGATCCCAGCCCACCCCGGCTTCGGCCGGCCCGCATTTGGCCTGCGGCTTGACTTTACCAACTGTCCGGCCGTAGTGCCTTCCTGGCCGCCAATTCCGGATGATGGCCCCCGCCGCCGCGTTGCTGGAAACCGCATAAAAGTCATTGTCACAGCAAATGGATTAATTTTCGCGGCACGCTAGCATATACACTTCTCTTTCCCACGCAGTTTGTCCCACTCTATCGCACCCAATCAGTAAGCTTTTCTTGTGAGTTGCTTTTTTTACCTTCTTTTTTAGAGTATTTTAGTTGTATAATAATGTTGTTAATAATGAATATATTGGTTTGAAATGAGTAACAAAATAAATTTCTCTTCTTTATTTTATGGATACTTTTCAAGC
This sequence comes from Drosophila vallismaia, assembly GCA_035047325.1. Classification (NCBI taxonomy): domain Eukaryota; kingdom Metazoa; phylum Arthropoda; class Insecta; order Diptera; family Drosophilidae; genus Drosophila; species Drosophila vallismaia. The sequence goes on along the minus strand of JAWNPU010000090.1, from coordinate 16,819,368 downwards.
TTCAAATATTTTGATAAAATAAATAAAAATCGAAAAAAAATAAATATTACTGCGTATTCAAAAGTCGGTACACAAAAAGCCTTACCCATACTTTACATTTTTTGTTTCGTTATATTTTTTTATAAAGAAATTAAAAAGCCCGGTCTGCGGTTGAGGACGTGGTGGGATGCGCAGCATTTACCGCAACAATAATTACGTTTTGGGTTGGTTTTTCAGATCCTGATGCTGGCACGGAAGTGTATAATGTTGCTAAGTAGTTGCGGTTATTTGTTGTTTTTGTTGGGTGACATTTTTGTTACCAGGTTCTCTTTGTGTTGTTGCTTCATGTTCCGTAATTATCCTGAATGGCAACAGGAGGTTTATTTCAGACTCTAAATGCCACATAATTAAGTTTTGTAGCTCTTATAAAAAAAAATAAAGGTTTTATAATATTTATTGTTTGTTTACTAATTTCTTGTAAGCTTTTAAATTAAATATTGAAGTATGGCTTCCTCAAGGACGATGGGTTCAAATGGAAACATCGGACCTTAGGGGTCTTTATTTGCCACTGGCTATCGTATTTTTGTGGATCCATACGGTTTCATAGTCGCTTTAGATTTCGATGTCTTTCATTTTCGTTTTTGGCGGTGTCCAGTTTCCATGGATGTTTTTCATCAATTCCAACAGATTCCTCCCTTTCTTCTTCGGAGGTTGGACACAAACACGCTCGCAGTCTTTCATATCCGTTTTTGGCGGTGTCCAGTTTCCATGGATGTTTTTGATCAATTCCAACAGATTCCTCCCTTTCTTCTTCGGAGGTTGGACACAAACACGCTCGCAGTCCGATCGAAAATAATAACCATTAACACAAGCCAGTTTGGGATAGCATTCAGCTTTTCCTTTGGTTAAGAACCATTTGATTTTAGGATACTTGCACTTTGTAAAGGTGTAGTCTTGCTCACACAAAACTGTAAAGGGATTTACTCTAAAGTCAAGATATTGTATACTATACCCCATGGTACCCTAAGCAATCGGCTTTCAAATTAAAAGTACTTTTTTGGACCTTTACTTACGAGATCCATAATCGTTGTGATAGCAAGTCGATAAAATCAAAGATGATAGAGTCATAAATACCAGCAGCATCTGTCTGAAGTGAGTGCATCATGTTCAATAGTCTGAAATTGAAAAATGACTATGTCCTTACTACATCTAACGCAATTAGTCAACGCAATTTAAAGCAAGGCAAAGCAATTTTCAAATATCATTTTTTGTATACCGAAACAGTCAGGTTTCATTCCGAGGCCTGACATGTGGCCAATCAGCGCAAGTGCCAAAAACGCAAGCAAACTGATGGCCAAAGTACACACACAGAGCAAAGCATGTGGCAGGAGACGCACAGACTCCAAATCGAGTTCTATTTAACTAAAAGCTAAAAAGCGCCGACAGAAACCAGTCAGCGAGCACACACATGCGCGGGCGGTTACCTTCTTTGCCCAAGACCGATTTTGTTGCCTCTGCTTACAAACGCAGTTGTCTTGCCAAAAAACCCACATCCAAAGGGGAAGAAACATAGGATCAGAAACTAATCGTTACTTGGTTATGGTAATGCAAACTTATTGAATTATGATCAATACAAGTCAGTACTCACTGAATGTAGGATAATGGAAAATGGGAGATAAAACCTACAAATGTTTGTAATCCCAAGGTAAGTTAAGGAAGGACCTTCAAAATCTTTTGTGTTTAATGGAAGAAAAGTAGTCTTCCAAAACATCTCTGTATATAATTCTATTATATTCTAAATTCCGAAAATCACGCTTTCATCTCTATCTTAGCCGTCCTGCCCACCTCATTCACACCAAAGCTTGCAAATAACCTAGGATACGCCAAAAAAGATTTCCAGCTAAAAGCAAGCCAGCATTGAAATAAAGCGAAGAAAGAAAACCAAGCCAAAAAAACTTACAGAGACGGAAAAAATTCTGCTGTTCTTGGGAGTTTTTGGCAAGTAAAGTTGGGCGCTCATGCGAAGAGCCGCAAATGTGTGCAATGGGCACAAGTTGCGAAATGGTCCGGGCATGGTTTCCTTTTTCCTTTCCGCCGCCATCTCCGTATGTCCCTTTTACACTTCCGTCCCTTCTAGGCACCGTCAAGTCATTTCTTTTGGCAGCGGGTGAAAATTTCTATGTAATTTCGCGAGCGTGTAAAAAAAGGTTGCAAATGTTTGGAGTTTAGACCAACTGACAGGTGGCACTAGTGTGTATGTGCAACCCATTTGTATGTGTGGGTGGGTGGGCTAGTGGCTTTTTGGGGCTGTGGAAAGGGTAGGGAGAAGTGGGCGGTGTGTTTGTTTTGTGGCAGAAACATGGCGAGCAAACATATGGGGAGAGAGACCGGAAATCGGATGAGGGACCAGAAAATAAAGTAATTGAATTTTTATAGTACTGAGAGCATACAAAACTTGGGGCTCTAGTTCTTTTTCGAATTGATAGTTTTTAATATGCCGATTGTCTTGCCACAGCAAACATAAAATAAGGAATCCAAATATATCAATAGCAGCTGGGAATAAGTCAAGTACAAAATATATGAAATAGAAAAACAGTAGTCCCTTTAATAAAAAGTTATTTTTGAACATACTATCCATACTTTTATGTGACGGGGGGTTCTTATCCGGATCCGCGACAATATTTGGTTGCATTAACTTGTTAAGTCCGGTCAACTGATTTACGTCAGACAAAAACTGAAATCCGCCTTTTTTGATTAAGAAATAAACGATTGAATGTAAATTCATGGCTTTGATCGTATGATTAATGCTGCTGCGTATGGTTATTGACATTTTCGGTGTTATTTTTTTGTGGATCCCAACCACCAGCAAAGGGCAATCAACCGGTTAAGCCATGAGGCAGGCTACTGAGGCAGAGACTGCCAAGCAGCCGCAGCGTTTGCGGTCGGCCACAAACGGATATGCAACCCCTGAACGAAATTCCAAATGGCCAACCCGCACACAAATATGTATAAATGTATGGAGGACCTGACAGGGGCCGGGCTGTGCGTTAAATTCGGGTAAATGTTTATAAATAGGTTGTGGTGACCACCGAAATTTAGTATTGAAAACAACACAGGGGGTACATTAACCACTTCTGGCACTGGGGAGCCTCCTGTGGTTCGCTGTTCATTTATTCCAAATTGTTAGATTTTAATTACACATGCTCGTAGTCCGTATAAATTTTCCTTTTTTCTAAAATTTCATAGGTGGATTTGGAATTTTTCCCATTAATTTATTCACAAAAAAGTTAACATCGACCAAACAATATTATAATACGTTTAATTTTTCAAGGTTAAAACTTTAAACCAGATTAAAGCTTTACAAAACGTATTTTCTCAGTTTATTCCTAAGTTATATTGACTGTTGTATTTGGTCCAGTAGTCATGTCCCTTCAATTTGGTATGCCAGCCGCCTGCTTTTAAAAAAGTTGTACCCAAAACTTTACTATAAAATTTCTTTTCAAAAACTAAACCAATCCAATGGCTACCGCAACGAAACAAATAACAAAAAGCAGCCAAAAATGCCAACTGGTTATACAATACTTGTAACTGTGCCATCTGTTGAAACAAATAAGCAAAACACGAAAACGTGGAAGACTTCTTCCTCCAAAACCCACTCAAGCGCTTTTTTAGTCCTAAAACTACGCTCCTTTTATTGTATTATTGGTGTCATGGAACAAACACACTCACCAATTCAGATATAGATTTTCCTACGGAAGTGGAAATGAAAAGGCAAACAATTTTTAAAAATATAGTTAAGTAAAATTCTATTGATTCCATACACTACTCGTCCGGTTTTTTCCTTGTTAGAGTCTAAAATCTCATTAAGATTGCAATAACAAAGTGTCACGCGAAAATCCATTAAAATAATTTCTCGCTAAAATTCTCCATGGCTGGCAAAAGCGGTATTTCCCAGTTTAGAACCAGCCCCATAAGAATGCCACCTCATTCGACATCTGTTGCCACCGTTGTCATTTCGGTCGCAATCCACGTGTCTTCCCCTTCCTGGACGCCCGATTCATTTGGCACGCCTACCCTCAACATTGTTGTTTTACATTTCCGGTAATAAATATACATTTGACAAAATAATAGAGAAAGTCAGGATGTGGAGAAGAGCGAGGCTAAATCAGGTGCCGTTTGGCAATTTGCCCAACATTGTTGTGGGGGCGTCGAAAATTGGAATTTTGGAAATTCGTTCACTAGGTGAGAAACTTTGCGGCATTTCATTTCCTATAATTAATTAATTGTTGCTTTGAGTCGTGCTGATAGCTCTCGAAATTAAAAATACATATCTGCCGCGCAAATGGGTTTTTATAATGGGAAATGTAATACAAGGAAATGTAATATAAGGTTTTAGGTAATGCGATTTTATTTAAAGTGGATTTCTTTAAAATAATTTCCCATAAGACCAAACTCATCAAACGGTATTCTAAGTTTCTTTTTAAGTAGTTATTTGACTTGTGGGAAACTTAGCTAATATCCTGCTGACATTTAACTGACAACAACCTCATACAAAGGGTGAATTGTTTCCCAATGTAAATGGAGTGAGAAGTGGAGGAGCAAACGTACACACCTGAGACCAAGCCCAAAGTCATAACCATGACCAAAGTCTCACAGCAAGGACTCACTGAAACACACACATACACACAACATCCGGTGACATTCGCTACTTCCTGGACACGGCCCTACCATTCTCTGAGTCGCTCTCACTTGCAGGATGCAGGGCCGCAGAGTTCCTGCGGCGTTGTCACACGTTATCCTGCCCACCAACAACTGCCCAGTAAGGGCAGCAACACCAAAAACACAAGCAACCATCTCACTTTACGAGTTGCTAAGGCAACAATATCACGTCATGGAAAGGTACAGAACTAAATTAAGATTGCATTCAGTCTGATGTACGTATCAATAAGGATTCCACAAAAATTTTGAAAGGAGTATAATAAATGAAAACTTTTAAATCCAAAAAAATAGATCATAAGCAGTATTGTGTCAAGATCTTTGCACCTTAAAAATTTCACTTCGGCTGTAGGAAACATAATTGTATAAATTAAATATTGTTATAATCATTATTAATTTTAGCTACTACATTAAGCATACGCCGTGTTGTTTGTTAATGTTCGGTTGAAGACTTAAAGAGACAAAAAATTACTTACCTGAGAACTAAATAAGAGGGTTAAAAAGACATCAGTAAAGGGTATTGCAAATGCGGTTACTTAATCCACTCACTTTATTTACGGCTTACTTCTTGAAGTTAGCTGCTGCAGCTCCACCTCGACTCCTGTCTGTCATGCATCCGTTAGCAGGACGTACGGAATAATTCTATTTGTGTGTGTGCTCCTTTTCTCCCTTACCCTATTGCCTAACCGGGTTGCCCGCCCGACTAGCTCCCTGAATTATTCCTCATTCGCCTCCGAGATCCGTGCCAGTGCAGCCACCCTGGATCTCTCACGCTTGATGTAGTTGGTGGTTTACTACTAATTTGCAACCACATCGTTTGTTTTGTGTGGGCCGCCCACTCCTCCAGCAGCGAGTGTCCTTTGTGTGTGACAGGAGCGCCTCCTCACATCCTTTTCCCTTACCCTATCTCACTCCCGCGCAGCGACACGTCTGGTGCATTAATTCTTGCATCACAATAGCCGTTGCAGAAGGAGAAGGAGGCTCTTTCTGCTCAGCACATTTTCTGTCAGGACGCTTTGTTATAAATGGTCTTCATTCTGGAGCTCTTGGTATAGAGCCATAGCGTCGTCGTTTTTGAAATTTTCGCCTCTTATCAGTCCAAGCTGCATATTTTTGGGCACCATTGACATGTCTAACTGCGAAATTCCTGAAGCACAGAAAACTATTTGTCTCTTTTTAGAAATTTTATAATTAGGAATATATTGCTAAAGTTCGACGGGATAGCACTGGTAGTACTTGCTAGAACTTGCTATTATTATTCAATTCTAGTAAAACTTCCTATTGCTAGCTATAAAACAGAAAAGGATTAAAATAAGCAAGTTTTTTTTTTCAAATTAACTTCCGGAGGGGAATACATTTTAAAATATTAACATCAGGTGATACTATGAGACTCCGCCTTCTCACACGATACTTCATAAATTGGCATTAAAAAGTATTTAGCATGTTAACAAGGCAATTCTGGCAGGCCCAAGGACTCGGAGAAGAAGCTTTTCTGTCTGAATTTGTTGCAAGAGTAAAATCAGGAATAATAAAAACAAAAATTGACAAGTACCAAAGTACCAGAGCTCACATGAGGCGGGCAACGCACAACAACCTAAATATAAAATCAACACGTATACGTACTTATAAAGGACTTGGTATAATATAGAAATTGCCTTTTTAATCGGCTTACGATTTTGATGTACGAGTATCGGAATGTCAGCACACGAAACAAGCTTAAATTTCTCTTGCAAGCAAAAAAACATTTAACAAAAGTATATAGTATAAGCGTTCCTTCATATAAACCAAAAGTTACTTTGGGGGTACGGTCATTGCCGTTTTTAAGCTTCTTTTTATGGACCATCATTATTTTCCTTCAAGATAGTATAACTCATATGCTTAATTTGTGAATAACAAATTTGCGGAATGTACATCAGTATTATTATTCAGTATCAGTATTATATCCAACAAATTTTATATGAAAAATAAGCATTTAAAGTAAATCTTTTTGTTCAAGGCCATGATCCACTGCTTATTATTGAATTTTAAAAAACTTCCATGTAGTTAGATTAAATTCTTTAAATCACAACTGAATGCAAAACTAGATTCACTCATTTGTCTCCTGATTTCATTTCTACATCAACGCACTAACATAAAAGGTCGAGCCCCACTAATCTTTGCCCAGCTTTTTCAACCTACCTCATTAGTTCACTCTAATGCTTGATTCACGCTTCAATTCATTGATTATTAGAGATTTATTAACAAAAGTAGTTTAATTGGTATGGCCTTTAATTATAGCAAACATTTATATTAGAGTCGATATGAATAGATTAAAGATTTAGCAAAGACTCTTTAAATGCTGTTTGAAAACTATAAAAGATGTCTTAGTACCTTCGAGAATCTTTGAAATGGAAATCGTGAATTCTCGTGTGCACTTTTACCTTTCAATTTGCCATGGTTTTTTTCGTGTTCAGCTTCTGACGAGTGGAATTAGTTCGCTAGGAGCTCTTTAATGCACAATTGCTTGGGCTGATCCCACACCCGCCCGTGTGTTTTGTCTTTGCGGGACCGGTTGCTGTTCTCGTTGTTCTTGTCGCCAATGTTGTTGTCGTCTAGTCACGTCTACTGTTGACAAGCGTCTGTTGTGCACAGTGCAGCCCATATTGAATGTCCTCTGCTATCCTTTCCAGGACAGCTCCTTGCCATGGCCAAATGCCCCCAACTTCTCACCAGGCTCCTCACATAGACAGCACTGCATGGCGCATTTTCCGACGCCATTGTCCTGCTGTAGGTACTATTTTTGTGTCGCACAATTTACTGCACTTCCTGGCCCGGACAAACAGCAAAAAAACAACCTACACCAGAGACAGAAGGAGCAGAGTGTAGCCTGTTAGGGCGGGGTCAAGAGGCAAGGGACAAAGGACGAGCGACTGGAAACATTGAAGGGTAGGGGACGCGCGCATTGTCTCGATAATTACCCATGTCCCCTGGTGTGGCGAAGACTACGATTCCTGACTACTCACTACCCACTATCCAGTCCCGAGTTGCAAGTCCCGACTCCTGACTGCTGACCCTTGGCCCCATTTTCTATCTATCAACAACTTTTCGAACAAAAGTTGGCCAGAGACGGAGTGACAGGTTCTGAGGGGGTCAGACAGGGCAAAAGTATTTTCCAGCAAGGACATGTCAAAAATACATTCACTTCGGTCACTTCAAAAAGCTTAAACAGAGTTCACGTTGAGATTTCTCCATGTTGAGACATTCGATGGCTGCGTCACTTCGAGTGGTTTTCCTAGTTTGAGTAATTTAAACTTTAAAGAGTTATTTAGTAATAATTATTCTCAATAGAACAATATACAAATTTGTATTATGACTTTATAAACCTATTGGTAAGTATTTTAAACCAAAGGCTATATATGTATATTTTTTCTTAATTTTAAATCTTCCATAATGAATTTCGGATGTGATGAAACTAAACGGCAGTTCTTCAACAGAAACCCGCACATATAAGGCAAACTGGATTGCCCACACGAGCCGAGCAGACACCAACATGCCGCAACCATAAACATAAATCTCTGGCATTTAGCTCGGGCTAAAATAAAATCAGGCAGAACACAAACCCACTAACCGTCTAAACGCTACGTATTGCGTTTGAGGGCGGGAAATCCTCACAGAAACTCGGTTTGATGACGGAACACGGCACGATATTCAATTGTTTTTGCAGTAGGAGAATTTAATTTGACACGTACTTTTAATGTAGGGCTCTATGCTCTCGGGTCCTGCCGGCTAATGCCGGGACACGAGACCCAGGACACTCCCATGCGTGGGATGCGTGGGGTATCACAAATTGAATTTAGATACAATTTCCTGTGACTGCGTGACTCTGGGCCTAAGCCATTCCAGGGTTATGTTCGTGGCTCTATTCGCCGCCATTTTCCATGGCAATTAAAAAAATCACTCCTTCTCGGATCAGAGGAAGGTATGGAATAAATTCGCCAAACAATAAATAAGCAATTTATATGCACAAATGCATTTATCGAGCGTGAAAAGATGGCATGAATGAACGGTTTGCACACTGAGCGTTGAGGGCAGGAAGATCAATATTTTTAGTCCTTTAAAGAACACGGCCATTTTTTATTCCACATTCGTTCCGTTGCCAGCTGACGCTATTAATTATATTCGCCACTTTGGTGAAGAAAAAGTGCCGAAAAAACGGGCCAACGACAATGTTTTTATAAAGCGCATAATATAATAAAATATATGAAAACTGGGTATTATGAATATTCAATGCTCTAATGAGAGGATTTTCTGGAACTCAAAGGTACAACAAACATATTATCTGTTTTTAGTCTTATAAAAGTGGAATGCAGGAGGATCTACTTTTCTTGAAGACCAAGAAACCATATTCCCATAATTTCTCCAGTTTCAGAGAATCTGTGAGCCCAAGTTAGGGTATGAAATTGATTACAATAGGTTTGATTTAAATATTTTTTACACTCTTTTGATTTTTCCTGCGTATGCACATGAATACATATTTTCCTTTGTCTTTTATTTAATTTTTTCTTCCCGCCGCAACATTTCAATATTTGCCTAAAAAATTACGGGCCATGAGGCATGAGGCAGGGGTCTGATTTGTAGGTTCGGGGAATTGCGCAAATAATTCTCTTACTGACTGGCCGTTGAGTGGCCAATGTTCCCATTTTGTCCTCACTTTCCTCAATAAGGGAAGCCAATTTGAAATGGTCGTCCAGGGGCGGACATGATGGAATGGTGGGAAAAAACAGCTATGAAAAACATAACTTTTTATTGAAATGCGATCTTTCAACACATATTTGAAAGGTGCTAAGTGTTTTGTTATCTTAAATTAAAGAATTAACAATATTATTGCTTTACACTTTTGCCTTAAACACAACTTTTTTTGGGGTTTATGGGCTTTAAAGAAACAAGCATACGAAGTTCAATAAAATTCCAATTCTTGGCTACTGTGGCGAATGAAAGGGCAAACAAACAAATATATTTTTCAATAAAAATAACAGAAATTGGGCACCAGTTCAATATTAGTTTTGTTTAGCTCTTTGGCTTATTTCGCCGTCGCTGGCTGTGGAGCAGCTGTGCTGGCTGCTTCACGTTGCAAAATTAATCACGGTCGCCACTTTGGAGTTGTTTGGACAGGGGAATTATGACAAACGGCGTTGGCAGATGGCACCAGCATGCACGTCATGCAAATTATGAAACTTTTATACTGGGCCACCAACTCACACAATTCCAAGCACATATGTATAGGATATTATTGAAAATGACCCGAAAGCAAGCCCTCTAATAAAGTGGAACAACTAAAAGTTGCGTTTCCTCTTGCTCTGTGTCTCCTTTCCAATGGATTCATATTTCAAACTTGTCAAACGAAGTTTTATTGTTTATGATAAACAAACAATGAGAATTGCATTCGGCGGAAACTGAGCTGAAATATATATATATTTTTGCAACCCAAGAGAAGAGATCGAAAAAATTGTTTAACTTTCGTTTTCTATCCCCTCTCTTTGGGAAAGTTTTAATTTTCCAAACACGTTTTGGTCAAATGAAAATAGCAGCCATTTCTAAGCCTGTTCTTTCCGTTTTTTTGTGTACCCATCACTTCAAGATAGAAACGTATTATATTTTCATATTATACAAAAAATAAACTATACCCAAAAATAAAACGAGTATGTACATAATGAGCATATTTTTGGTAATTATTATTATTTAAAAATCAGTAAAAAACTTTCGGTTTCGAGGGTATCAGAATATTTAAGTGGAACCAAAGCTGGGTAATTTTTTGCGTTTCGAGCTGCAGTACTTTTTCCCCTGACACGATTTCTCTCGCTCGACTCGTCTGTGCAAACATGGAATAGAATTGGGGAATCGGATACGTGAAATTGCACCACAACACCCCCCTATCGTAGAGGTATGAAGCGCACGACTTCACCTTCTTTCTTTCAGTGGAGTTTTTGTTTCCCAGGGGTCATCCCAGCGGATGGTTAAAGTGTCCGAAACGATTTAGTGAATGTAAGGTTATGTGTTTGCTGCGTGAAGTACTCACTGGGAATAATGGAGTGTCTGTCTAGGGTCCTTGTTTCTTGTTTGGATATGAGTCCCCTTTTTGGGTGTGGGAGTCTCACTTGAAATTGTAATAAAGAAATAAATGAATGTATCTGGAATACTTAAACTAACTTTAAGAATTCTTTCAGATTATTTGTTCTTAACTGGGAAAATAAGATTAATTCCAAAATTTTTACATTCCTAAGGGAAGAAGTGGCAACAGCTTACAAAACCAAATACCGCTGGGCCTGGATAAAGAGTTAGTAGGAAAACGCCCACAGCTTGGAAGTCCCCTCCCCACCCCATGGCAGGTAAATTTGTGCGCTGATGTGTACAGAACGCAATATGCTCAACATGTTGGCAAACGCTCACAACTGTTAGTGTAAATATTGCATGCAACAAAACGATGCCTAAAAATAACAAAGCGGCCTCACCAAATAAACGAAGGCCCCACCGGTAATAGCGTATTCTGGGACGAGTTCTGTGAAGCACCACAGGTTGATCGATGATTTGGGAAGTGCTTTCATATTTACAATATTCATACGCGTTTATTTTATAATATTTACTTAAATTTTACCCAACTTAAACATTTTTCCATTAAATACAACGCCAGAATAGGCTCACATGCCACATTGTAGGCCACGGGCACAAGCAATTATAATAACTGAGGTTGCAGCTTCAGTAATCGCCTTTTACTGCAATATCAATTGCTGTGAACATTAAACTCAAATCTGCAGAACTAAGTTTTTAGTCAAAATACACAAAAAAATGTAGCCTGCTAAATTCTAATAAATTTATTTCTAAGGCTGAAAAAAAATATAAACTTTTTTTCCACATCTATCTTTAGAAGTTAATTAGAGTGTAATCGCATGCTCTCAAATTATATATTTTTAAGTGTATTTTAGCACAAAGACACTGCCTGAAAGGTCAGGTCCGTACTCCAATTGGCAACGGTTTTTCCTTTGCAATTTTCTTTCCCAATTTTAGTTTTCAATTTTTTTCAATGCGAAATGCTTTCAAAGTCGAGGGTAGCAGGGGACATGCAATGGCAAGGCATATTAGTGAAAGAAAAAAGACGCATAAAAACAGCGTTTATGTGCGAGTGTGTGGGCGAGGGAGAAAATTGAAAATGCTTTTTAACAGAACCGAAACGCAAGGCTCCGTCGGCTGGTGTTTGTAAGTCCAGGACCTATTTCGGATCCAGTTTCTACAGTGGCTCCAATAACAGCTCCCTCTAACCCCGGCACAATTCGGGCTTGATGCATTTACATTTGCACCTGCGCCAGGTGTACACAAACACACTCCCATTCATTCAGACTGGTTGTAAGCTTAAGTGCCATTACATGCCATCGAGTTTGGTATGAGTTAAGTTTTCTCCGCTCCTACCGTTTGAGTTCTCTTTCTCCCAACTATCTGGGCTCAATAGTGAAACGGATGATAGCTGTAGCTAAAAATAATATAAAAATAATAATTAATATTACTATAAGCTTTCTTATATCGTCTAGACATCATTCTGGTTATGTCAACCATTGGTGGATTTAAAAAAAGCTTGAAATGAGTAAAAAATAGCTAGATTTATAGGCAACACTGACTATATGATTCGAATGATTCGAGTATTCCTCGTTTGCTCCATAAGAGCATAATGCATATTTAAGCATATTTTGTAGTCTACTTTTACGGGCAGTTGGCAACATTTGCTCACTCCTCCTTCCACGACCGTGACCCTTGGCGCAAAGTGCACTTCATCAGACAATTTGCTGGACTGGTGGACTAGTGGCCCTCCCGTCTCCTTTTTTTTGGGCATTTGTATGGCTTGTAAGTGGGTAGATTATGCTTGGCAAAGTTGTGACAGCTCGAAGTGGCTGCAGGTAAATATTGTGGGCGCCATAGTAGCCAGGGGAGGTAGAATTTACGAAAAGCAAAAGGCAAAGTTGCTAGCAATGCTGAAAAAAGGTAGAATCAATATTAAAATTCCCAGTAAGCTTATGAAATCTAAAACCAATTGGCTTCAAGTCAGGTGAAAAATCGTGAGTAAATCTTGATTGCTATCTAGGCTTAAGTTTAACATTTATTTGAAAAGTTATTTATGAAAATTATTTATTATTTAAGTTAACATGTTTACTTTTACCTATGTGTCAGCTTCACAGGTTGTACATAAAAGATAAATATTAGAGTCGTGAAAAATTCTAGAACTCTGACGCTAGACCACAGTTCCCCTGATTAAAAATATTAAAAACAGTTCCTATACTTTTTCTTGTTTTTATCTAAGTGTATGTAAGCCACATTTCTGGCCAAATACGGGCCACGTTCGGGGACTGATAGGCATGAAGACCCAATGTATCCTGTAACATGACTGAATAAACACAATTTCCTTCTGTTTTGCTGCTTCGTTCGTTTGTCAACAATTCAATTCATCAAGCGAAAGTTCTACCTGAAGGGGAAAGGTGCAAGGCAAACTCATGGAATCGTTTCGTTACTTTCTCTTCTCTATTTTCTTTAACTAAAACACCCTTGAGAGTTTTTCTTTATTTGATCATCTTAGCTGCCACTTGCAGCGCACACAGACAGACATCCAGGACGCAGGATCCGACCTCTTGACATCCTTGACTTGCTGCCTTCCATAGACTTTTACTTTTGGCTTTAGCAAACATGTGGAACTTCCATGTGGGTGGGTGCGGGCCAATCTGGGTGTGCAGGGTGTTTGTCTGAGGCACAAAAAGTTTGCCAACTTATATTGAAAAATGTTGTTAACACGCAAAAGTTTTTTGCAACGTTTACTCAGCCCGACAACAACAATGGCAACACCAACACGGAAAACAACAAAATGAAGCTAAACAAGTGGAATTCAATAACTGGACACTGGGTTCAAACAAAAATATCCAAAAAGCAGTCCGGCCCCTGTTAAAGTGCCCAGAAAGATGCCCCAAACAGGAGATGAGCCGAAATTCTGGTGCCTGATTTGAATAGAATTAGAATGTTTTCCTTACCTGAGACGTGTGCAAACGAGGGAAGTGAGATTTGTGAGAGTCAGTGGGTTCTGGGTAAATATTTACCAAGTTTAAGGAGTAGCCATTTGAACGTAGCAACTTCTGAAGAACTGACCAAGTCGAGGTGGGTCAGGTCGAAATTTTGTGTATGTTGGTTGATTCAATTTGAAGAAACTTTTCACAAAAAAATCCAATGGTTTTCCTCATGTTAATTTTCTGTTTCGCCAGCAAATAACTAATATAAAAAAATATCCAAAGCATACATAAACAAGTGAGAAAAGTTACCTTCGGCTTGCCGAAGATGGTAGACCCTTGCAGATCTTTACAATTGCAAATTGCAATAAGTACTTATGTAAAAATCAGCGGTCTTTTCAAAATTATTGGTACTTCATGTGTGCCAATATCGGTCATTTGTATGGCAGCTATATGATATAGAGGTCCGATCAGGTCCAAACTTCACAAATCGTGTATGGCAATGTCAAATGAATAAATGTTTAATTCGGGTGCAATAGCTTGGAGAACAATAAAGTTTTCAATAAAAAGACTTGAAATCTGATTGATCATTTGTATGGCAGCTATATGATGTAGTGGTCCGATCCGACCGATTTTTAAACTTGATCTGCGTGCAACAAAAATAATGATCTGGTAAAAATTTCAACGCTAGCTTTAAAACTACTGTCTATTTTTTGCATAGAAACAGACGGACAGACGGACATGGCTATATCGACTCGGATGTTGATGCTGATCAAGAATATATATACTTTGTGGGTTCGCAGATGCTTTAATTCGTTACACATTTCTGGACAAAATTATAATACCCTCTGCAAGGGTATAAAAATATTTTCAATCGATCATGTTCACATTTTAAAAATTGAGTCTTAAAGCGTAAATCATGTTACTAATTTATTTCACATGTTCCCATTGTTTTCCGCTTACCGTCACACTTTAAATAATTTACATATAATTTAACACAAACTTGACATCAATGTTGATTTCTTCCATTGTTTTTCTTCCTCACATTTTATATCTGCGTTTGTTGTTGTTTACTTCTCCGCATATAGTACTCTAAAAAAAAAGAGGATATTGGCACTTAAAAAGAGTTTTTGAATTCGTGAAGCCATCGAGTTTTCTTAAAAGTCATTGCAATTTTTAACAAAATATATTTCAAGCTTTTAAGATTGCTTCCAATTTCTTTAAATAAAATCTATAGGTATCACGATATCGCTACAGGATGTTGTTTTGTTTCCGCAGTTGAATTGCTTTGCATAAATTATTTACAATATTATCAAACGTGATGTCAAGTGAAAAGACAGGGCGATACAAACATGTTCGAATTTCTCTTAAATGTTCACGTAGTCGCCGCATTGACAGCACGAAGAATAGAATCATGCAGCATTAGAGTGGTGGGGGAGGAAGCAGGTTATATTTCCGATGCAAATTTCATAGAACCTCATAAATAGAAATGAAAATTTTAAGTTTATGAAAGAGTGTGGAACTACAAGGACAAGTGTAGAATGGACAAACGGGGAATGGTTCTTGTCAGGATTTTTTTAAAGTTTATTTGTGTATTTTCCTGAAGTACAAGTATGAGCTAATCATGATTAATTTGTTTTGCTCGTGTGCATGTTGTACATATTTTTAGAGGCATGGATTTGTATACGTTAATCACTCATCCATTCATCTGTTTTTTTTTTTTACATTCATTTGGAAGTGCCTTTATTTAAACGTGTTTGGCATACACATGTATTTTTGAAATATTTAATTACGTATACGCAATGTATGCCGTAAATAGGTTTCTATGTATATTATTTTTGATATGTGAACGTAAAGTGAACGTGACTTCTGCGTATACAACGCAATTTTTTAATATTTTAAATTAAGCTGGAACTAAAAAAACGCCAATTCGGAGTTGGTCGTGAATCCAGACTTCTGAGTATCATTTCCAAATAAATTAAAAGGACTAAATAGATTGGTATCACTGCACGATATGGACCTGAAGTTGAGGAGGAGTAAATCCGCATGGAGACATCGATATGTAAGACCAAAGAGAGTGTCGAACCATTTGCGAATGCTCAAAAAGCAATTTAAAATGATTTACGTTTCGAGGGGAGGAATGCGGGCAAGAGTGTGGGACAGATGCATAAAGCAGGACTAAGGCGGCAAGGTGGACAGCGATGCTAGTTTGGTAGTTAATTACAATCGGTGCCCAGTTCCCTTTTGCTTGCTCTAATCGTGAATTAATAAAGTGCCAGTCAGTGTAAGATTTATGACACAAGTATCGGAAATCGAGACAAACAGTTTTGGGTCGGAATATATTAGTCAATAATAAAGTGTTTTGCGGGTATTACGAAGTTTTTTCACTTTCCTACCTTCGCTTTGGCTCAACAATGTGTCAATATGATATGTTCCACTTGACAAGAATCAGGAAGCTATATAATATATGTGTGCGATATATGATAAATTCTAAAACACTGTACAGATATTTAATTTGTGAATTCAGAAAATATTTGAAGTCTCATTAAAAGACAATAAATATATATTATCGCCCTGAGAAAATAAAAAAATCTTTATAGACGCTAAAGTTGGGTTCAAGTCGTGACAGGAGAAAGGAAAATGCACTCGAGTGCAATAAGGAGCGAGGAACGGATAGCTAATGCCTTTTTTTCTCAGATGCACTAAACGGCAAAGTGTGCGGCCCATTGTTGAGGGCTGCCATACAATTTGACTTCCTTTTCGCACGCCTTCAAGTGCCAATACAACAGCCGGCTTCAATGAGAACTTCAATTTGGAGCTGCTTCCTCCGTTCCGGCTCCTTGGGGTCCTTAGAATACTCGGGTCCTATTGCCTTCCGACAATGAGTTGTGCTCGAAGCGAAGCTCAATGACGACGACGCATCGTTGACATCAACAGCGCATTTGATTTATCAAAAGCTGGGAAAAGAATAAGGCGGAAAACTGGCAAAAGTGGCAGCGGCAAAAGCGCAAATCACTTCCGTGTGAAAGGGCCAGCAGGATTAATGTGGCAGAAGGAGAGGGCCAACCGGAAATGGCTCAGGCAAGTGTGAGTGCGATCAGGTTTCCGCTCGAGGGCCACCTAACCAGACACTGAGACATGGCTGACGGATGTTTATGACTCAGGTTTTACAGCAATTGATATCTGAGGAAACAGTGGAGATACCTCTTTATTGAGTTTATTGGCCGCCTTTACTTCAATCCAATCAGTCCTTCTAATTGAGTGAATACAGCGGATAGAAATGGAATCCGAAATTTTGGTTATACAATTTTAGTTGTATTAAGACCACTCTATAAAATGCAATTTTTCAGCTTCCTTCCACTGTGTCAAAAACACAATTGCCATTGGTATGAATTCGTTGCGGTCTTTTGCATGCTTGCCTCGAGGCTAGAAATAAATTCGAATAAGAAAAAGCGAACGAAAATCAATGGCGTAAAATTTGTTCAACTCTCACGTCTTTACGGTTGCTTTGGCGTAGTTCTTGTTTTTTTTTTTTTTTGCTGATGCTGTTTGTTGTTTTTATTTTTTTGAATTCTTCTTTTTTTGTTTTTGTAGTCTGGTACAGGCAGCGATGCAAGAACAACATCACATAAATCTTCATAAGCAAGTTTGAGCAGGAAGTGCCGCAGCCTTTCGGTTTGCTTGGTTAGTTTACCGTTGCCTCCACACAGCCATTTCGAGAAAGCCATCGCCTTCCCCGAATACCGGCCCTTCCTCGCCGCAGTGTTAGTGCTAATTTTTTGCACACCTTCTTCTGTAAATAAAACACGTTGCAAATGGCACGCCCCCGAAGAAGAACACACACTCTCGCACCGAAGAAGAAATTTCGCAAATACACAAGTACAATAGGCGCCATAATTCAACATAAAATATAACGCAGAGATTCTGAAGAAGGGGCTGGAAACAGTTCGGTAGTTTGGCAAGTGGCTGGTAAATGTTCGTTTAGTTTGCCTCGCATCGGAAAACTTAGCAGCTAGCCGTGGGGAAGCCACCTTACCGGCATTCAAAGCCAAAATATGTGTATACAAATATAAAAATCAGTTGGACAAAAAATTCTTAAACTTAAGCAGTATTCCATCCTATAGAGCAATAAACTGCAATAATTGGCAACAAAAAACATCCAGACTCTCCGTCTAATCTGCAGTCTTCGAAACTAGTGACGCTTCTAAAAAAAAGCACTACAAATGCATCAGCAAGGCAACAAAATATCAACAAAATATAAAAAAAGCGGAAACTTTTCTTATTTCGGATGGAAAATGCAAAACTTTTTTAATATGCCCAAAGTTAAATTTCATTTAAATCAAGATTGCTGCAAAGCCCGAAACCCATGGCCCGAATCTGATAAAGGGACTTCTTTTGCTTTATGATGGATGAAGCCTTTCCTTAAACTACAGAAATATTTTTTAAAAATAGGTAATGCGTTTCTACTCTGCTTAACTAGTTTTATCAACTAATTGCATTTCCATGTGTAGTCAAAACAATGGCCTTTTAGCAAACGAAAGCTTTACAAAATTCAATGAAATTGATTAAATAAAGTTTCTAGATTGAAAACGTTGAACTTGCTCTGTTTCGCAGTAAATTTGGGAACTCACGCGTTTCAGAAAAACAAAAGAACATAGTGGCAAAAATGTGTGTGCAATATTCACAAACATTTTCCAACCACAACCGCTAAAATTCTTGTGGCCTTGGTAATACCATTGCTATACCTTTTCTCCACATGTTGCATGGAATTTTGGGTATCGCGTATACGTTCCGTTGCAGCTCATTTAATGCTGGGATGGATGCAATATATACAAAATTCATGTTGAACAACAATTGGTGCCTGCTGTTTAAGTCACACGATGGCCAGCCAAGTTAAATAAAATCCTATAATCTAGCACATTTTAAGCAATTTCTGATTTGATTAAAGTAAAACTATAGCTAGACATTGGTCATTAAATACATCCAATTCTCTGTTCAAAATAACACAAAAAATTACATCAAACTGCTGATCCATTTGAGTTAGGTGCAAAAGCAATTACGCGCATTGACTTTGTAATTAAAATCGATTTTCATCAAGTTTTACTGCCAACCAAAGCGCTTTTGATTCTCGCACACTCGCACACACTCTTTGAATGCGCCTCCCTGCAACAATCCTTTTTGTCTGCTGCAACTGCTGTTTTGCGGCAATTTTGATTAGAAATTCGGCACGTTCCCCATCATTCCTTCACTGGCCGAATTAATCTGCCAGCAAGTCGAATGCTCCCACTCCACGAAGCTGCAAAAGCCTCCCCCAAACCGAGTCCTTTTCCCATCATCGGCTCGACATCCTAGTCATCAGTTCTTTTGCTGGATAGGCTCTTGCCACGATGGTTGATGGTTCAAAAGGGTCAGCCTGGGCAGTATTTTGCTGTGAAGATAGAATTTGATGAGTATGTTATCCTGCTTTTGACAAGGATCTTTTCATAAGTCCACCAGAGCCAAAAATTTGCCCAGGCTACATAAAACACGAAAATAAAAAACCATTCTATTCTAGATGAAAAATTGAAATAAAAAAAAAAACCTAAAAATTGGATTCCACTGTGAAATGTAGAGTTTCTGTTAATTTTTAAACTCGATTGTTAATTTTCTGTATGGCTTGCAAATGTTCTTTAGGAATATATCAGAAATATTTCTTAAATTTTATTCGTTTCAATAAAAGAAAAGTAAACTATAAAAAAGCACATTTAAAAGATAATTGTTCAGTTGATGTTTAAGCTTTTGATGACGGCAACAATTCAATTAAATTAAATTTTACGCCATTGCTCGCGAGGACTCGTCCCTTAGCCCTTAGCTTTTAGCCCTCCGTCCAATCATTCCTGTGTTTCCGCTGTTCCATCGGTGGAAGGACATTCGCGTCTGAGCTCCACGTGTGCCGATTGCCCACATGTGTAATCTGTTTGCCAATATTAAAATATTCATTCACCTTAATTGTCAACGGCCCAGGCAGACTATGGCACTCCGGTCCCTGTCCCGATATCGACCTGAACGCCACAACCGCGTCAAAATCCCTCTGTATTTATCTCTCTTTCAGTGGTGGGCCCTGCATATCTGTACTATAGGTACTATACATACCCACCCACACACACCCGTAATAACTTGATCTCTGTTGAGTTGTCAGCAGAACATCACAAAAATTGTAACGAGCATAAAAAAAGTTTCCAAGTTATTTTTTTTTGTGTGGTATCGTGTAAATAGAAACGTAGAGTATATTAGTTTTAACTAGAGGATAAAGAAAACATAAGGAGTTAACTGGATGACTTGAAATTCTATAAACTTATTCTATAATAGATCTTTTGTCTCTTTAGTATAATCTTTAGTATAATATTTCAATATTGCAGCAGATACATATTATCACGCGAAACGTATTAAGGTTTACGGTAATATAGTTTTTAAATCGTCAACTTTTATAAGAACATTTAGAGTTTACTATAATTCTTAAATATTCTTAAAATAGAGGTAACAACTCTCACAGATAGAGGGAAAACTCAAAGTTTGTTGTTCTTTTTGTTTACCTGCTTTGGCTGTGCTTTTCGCAGTCCTGCGAGAAAAGGACACGAAGGGATGCCGGTCTAGGCCCAGGAACACAACAATTGTAATCACTGGGAATCAGCATGTTTCACATACCAACACGAAAATCTGTCGAACATAAAAAGCAAAAATGCTGTGCCCACCACCTCCATAAAATAAAACTGTTGAGGGTGCAAGTACGAGAATATCTGTGTGAAGGTGGGATGTGTGAGCAGACGAGGCCATCACAAAGTGCTGTGCCCCAGAAAAACAAAAATAAAATAAAACTTCGGACCCCGTATGGGCTCTGTCACGCCCCTTGCGGCCATGCCTATACGCATTTTTACCTTTTGCGCTCCGCATATGAAAATTCAATTTGCTCTTCAATATTTGTGTTTCATTTCGCTTCCCACGCCACGATCCTGGAGGTTTTTGCCTGTGTTTCTCCTTATTGTGCTTATTTGGCTTTTCTTTTTCGTCATTTAAATTTCATTCTGTCGTGTTGTAATTAATGATTTTTATGTATTTCAATAAAAGCACCAACCCAAACAATCGGCCAACAAGAGTGAGTCGGCAAGGAGACACTGCAAGAAGGAACGAGGAGTTTCTTAGATTGGCATAATTCCCCAATGGAATGTGTTTTATCCAATAATAAAAATATCGATTTGGATGAATCTTTAGTTTATCTGAAAACTATGAAATGGTTTTACACCAAAACAATACATTTTATTTAGTTAAAGGTACTTTTTGACCATTCCTTAATACGGCTTATTCCAAATGCGTAAAACCCGTCATTAAGCCAACCAAGTAAGCTCGCTTAATCAAAAGGCGACACCTGATATAAATTTTAATACTCGTACCATTCAAGCCAAACAAACATTCGGCGAAATAAAATAGTAAGTCAGAATTATGCTCTATGATGTTTGTATCAATAAATTTGTAAATTTTTTAAATTTTGGAATTTAGTTATGTAATGAATGTTAAATGTAAACGAAGATTCTGATAAGGAGTATATTTAGGATTGGAAAAGGTTTCTGTTCTTTACGAAAATCTACTCAAGTGTTGAATACCCTTCAAATTTTCACAAATATAACCAATTAATATGACCTACATATGGTATATCCAAACCAATGATATTAATATTCATTTTACAGTAACCACAATTTTGAAAGGCTTTGTGAAACAGGGTCGAAATGCATTTAGCACATAATTCACAAGCAATTAAAGCGAAAAATA
This sequence comes from Drosophila vallismaia, assembly GCA_035047325.1. Classification (NCBI taxonomy): domain Eukaryota; kingdom Metazoa; phylum Arthropoda; class Insecta; order Diptera; family Drosophilidae; genus Drosophila; species Drosophila vallismaia. Next base: position 16,797,856 of record JAWNPU010000090.1, on the reverse strand, counting down.
TCCAGCCACCTACAGAGGACGTCATCGTCCTTCCAGCCATTCGGCTTATACTTTCTCTCTATGCATCATTTGTTTGCAAAGCGCGGCCGACCACAGATATTTATTCTATATACAGGCACATATATATTTATGGATTTTTCGTTTTTTTCCCCCCGGCTTGTCAAACGATTTGCAAAACCAACTGTCGGCTGCCGTTAACAATTGCATTTGCAGTTCTGCTTTCTGTTTGCGTGGTCAATCCTTGTACTTTTTGTACGCTCTCTTTCTGGTCCGATGTTGTTTTAAGCGTTAAATTTAATTACTCGCCAATGGCTGGGAAAACTATAAAAATTCATAGTTGTGTTTGTGCGGGATGGAAAATGCATTCAACGCAGTATAGAAATTTGAACAGCTGCTGCTGCAAATAAGCAAACAATCAAGAGGGTATCGCGAAAAAAAAAGGTGGAATCGTGGATAAATTAGTTCGGGAATGCTGGACCGCATGCATTCAAAAACGGGTTGAATATTAACCAAACCAAAAATAAATATTTCAATATATCACCTGTATATATTTATTTTCCAAAAGTTTGCAGCTTTATCAGTACGAAACGCTTTTTCTACCAAAACCACAATTAATTAAAAATATTCTAATTTTTTCTGAATATACTTTTAGTTTTTTGTCCAATTTTGTTAATTATTTTAAATTGGCGGTCAAAGAGATATTTCTCTTTTCTATTAATGCAGGTATTAATATAAATATGTATTGATTATTGAAATTAATAGTCATGAGCAAATTAATGTATCGAATTAACTAAAATCATTTATATCTACATTAGTGCTACGGATTTTGAACAATCTAAATTATATTGAATAATATTGTTTTGGAAAAGCTGGTTATGTCTTAATTAAGTTAAATAAGCTCGTCCAAGAGAATTATTCAAAAGGTAAAGTTAAGTTTCTGGCAACCTCGTAATATTGTCGTTTTCCAATTACAAGGACTAACCGATTTATGGCTGATTTGATTCGCAGCTCGACAATCGGACTCACTGGTCAAATGTTTCCTGGACACGCATTGGCTTTAATTAATTTAACACAAAATCATTGGGCGCTGTTTCCGAAATTAAGCGAAGCTTTCGTCAAATGGCTTATTGGCATGCCACAAGCTGATAACCGTGTGAGTGGAATTAATAGATATGTTGAGACAATTTTTCTTTTAGCTTCAAATTAGTTATTCAATGGAAAAATTGGTTAAGTTTACACAGCTTACTTTACACAGCTATCCAGAATTTTCTTCCTTCATAAAGATATTTTTGCGGCATGATTTTCCTTTTGGAAAACTCAAGAATGTGCAACACATTTTCGCCCAGAAAATAGAAAAAAGTAAGTTGTTTCTACCGTGAAACATTTTCAATTTAAATTTTCGGTTGCAATCTTTTCGGCTTGTTAACGGCCATTTACTGAAAGCAAAGTTTTCCAGCCTCCCCCCGCACCTTCGACAAGGAGTTTGGTCTATTTCAAAGTGTTTATGCGGCTACAAAATGAAGCAAAGTTTCCGATTTTTTTTTGTTTTGACAAACTTTACTTTTGGTCACAGAAACTTCTGCAGATGGCAGCTGGCAGGACTGGGGGAAAGGAAAGCAAAACATTTTTCATAAATTTAAAATTACAAATTTTGCTACGAAAATCAAAGGGGAAAGTGAGTGAACTCCACAGAATCTCAAAAGCAGGAGGAATATCAATTTCGAGAAGTTGGCGCTATGCTTGGAGGAGCACAAATCAATAGGGCGTCCTGAGACAACTAAATTGTGCGTCCGTGTGGATGCGGATGTATGGGTACGGCGGACAGGACATTAGATAAATAGGCACACGGCACGGAATTCAGACGACGGACTCCTGGACTGACCCGGGCGCATTTGCAATGTGGAAACGTAGACGGCAACGTCTTAATTGATTTAACACGAAATCAGTCAAACGATAATCGAAAATTGCTACGCAAACTGTTTGATTACATGCAATGTGGCTGGGAAGCGGACGGGCAGGGCAGGGCATAGTCGAATGGCCTCGACCAGCACAATTGACTGACTTGCCGCACCACCCGATAACCACAAGGTCTCCAAGCCGCCCAGTCACCCAGTCACCGCGGCACCAAGCCACCTAACCACCCACCACATCCTTCGGCTCATCCGCTTCAACTACGCTTCACTGGCGGCGCAGGAATTGACAAAGTTGCTCGATTTGGTTTGGCCGTGGGGACATAATTGAATTTCCTAAATTACAACCGTTAGTTTCTGTGGCTCCGTCGGTCAGGGGCGTTACGAATTTGTGGGCGTAGCCAGCCGTATGAGCAATTGTCATAATTGTGTGAATTTTCTTTGCTTATCATTCATAATCGCGTCACAACTTTCTTTCCCCCTTCCAAAATTTCACCACCATTCGCCATTCATCGAAATTAAATTACAGTTGTGTGGTATTCAGTTTTCTTATCGGCAGGTTTTACATTCGATTTGGCAATAAAAATCCGTGCAGAACCAGGCCGGGGACCGGACACAGCCAGTTTTGACTAATGCCTCCTAATTAGTCTGAGCCCAGTGCTTGTTTTTCACCCTCTTTGTTTTTTCCGTTGGGCTTATTTCGTGCTTCCCATTGTAGTTGCTGCTAATGTCGGATAATTTATATTTATTTTCGGTTATTTATGGGGAATGTGCAAATCGTGGGAAGTGCTGAGTGAGTGGTCTCCAAACATAATAGAATGTATATAAAGACCAAGATATTAAGGGCCGGGTCTGATTTTAATTGAAATTGATTGAGTCCTTCGATGGGGTGAATGCTCCGCAGAGTTCATTCATAAATTGAATAAATACATTGATTCAGGATTTTATAGAAAAGATTGTCTTAATGTGGTAAAATTAATAATACATTTTATCAAATCGATTTTATGCCGCTGTTCTTAGAAAACCTAAAAGCTGCTTTTCTCTTTCTCTTTCAAATATACTGGAATCAAATTTGTTTGGTTTATGTATTTATTGCACCAGATATAAGCAATTATGCATGCATAAACAAACTGGCCATTTTGGCGATGCGAATCGGGGTCGATTGTGGTCAATGGGTGACTTGGGAAAATACGTGAGACAGTTGGCACTTAACCCGGACCACTGCTTCCTGTTCGTGCCACCCCTAGTTGGCACACCACGACTCCTACTTCGTCTCTCCAGTGAGTTTGCAATTGAATTGCCAATGAAGCAAAGTGCCATCGTATGAATTAATGAGAAGAGGCCTCGGCAACAACAATAAGAGCATTAAAGTGAGCAGATTCTCCAGGAAGAGAAGGCGAGGAAGTGAGAGGCGGAGCAGGGACAGGACGTCCTGCTTGATGGAGTATTCCGTGTGATAATCCGCAGGCCTTTTGCTTTCGCTTTCTCTGCTTTCACTTTGGCCATATGTGAAATATTCATGCACCCCTTATAGGCCGCAAATGGGGCACCAATTTTCTCTCTTTGACCGAAACATCACAATCAGTTTAAGTTCAATAGATGGTTTGTCTGAATTTTGACTTGAATTCGTTTAAAATTTGGGATATGCGAAATGAAAATATACATATTTAGTGGATATGTCTTTAATATTCCTTGTAAATAAGTGTTTCTTTGGAACTTATTTCTTAAAAATCCTCTTATTGAAAGTTGATTGAATTTTTGTTGTGTAAATAAGTTTTGGCATCCGAATGTTAGCTAGAAGAAAAGGGGTCAAGTGATAGACATTGGCAAACGTAATCGTCCCGACTTATTTTACCTGCTGGAGTGGGTACAAAGCCCAAACGCATGGACTCTTACATACAGCCACCCGGAGAGAGATTCATGCATAAAATTATAATAAATCATGGGCCGTAATAAATGTGGTATGCAGTGGGGATGGCCCATATGCGTGGGCGTCGATAAGCTTCCCGAAAAGCGGCTAAACATAATCGAAAACGCGTTTCCGTTTCCTTGCCATCCCCGCAGAAAATGCTCTACCCTACACCCATTTCTCGAATATCCCAGCATTTGTGGTTCCTCTTCTTCGCTTTGTATTTAAATATAAATGAAAATGTTTTGCAGCCTGATTGCGGCATATTTTGACGCAGCCCCAGGGTGTCGAATGGGGAGTGGCAGTCGCGCGGCATGGATCTCCATTTGGCTTTCCCTTTGATAAAATCACGTACAGCCTCCTCAGGCACTGGCACTCCAGAAAGGCTTGAGCCTTAAGTTTTGCGCCCAACAAAAGGAGGTATTTGCGCCATTTTGTTGTCTGCCTCAAGTATAGCTGTTGCTTCTTGTTCTTGTTGTCGATGCGTCACTTTCCCCCAGCCCCATTTTCGTCTATCAATCCTCCAGCCCCGTCCTCGAGTTGCTTCTCAAGTGTTGAAAAATAAGCAGTTTACGGGACTTGATAAAGTCACATGTGCGCCGAGTGCATTCGGTGAAGTTGATACGGGTTTTGTCACCCATTTCACGGGTGTTTAGCCACGGCACTTTGGCCACGCCCACATATTGAAAAAGCCTCTGGGACACCGTTCAATTTCATGGCTGGTTGCTGCCAGGCCAGGTCAACCTGACTTCATCGAATAGACGATGCATTTTAAAATGGATGTTGGAAATCTAGATATAATTTATGATATATAATTATGATATTTAATATTCGAAATTTATTTAAATTTTAATTTGGGTAAAAGTAGTTCTAAAAGGGTATAAATTCAAAGTTAATTGCAAACAAAAAAGGAACTTAAAATTTTACCCTTTCCTTAGTTACAAGATTTTTTCCGTGTTTCTAATATTGTACTTGCTTAGCAATCCCACTGAACACATTAGTAAACAAAACGTTTCTGTTGTCGCCAAGCTAAGCGAAGGGTAAAATATCAACCCAGTCGTGAGCAACGAAAGCTGTTTTGCAATTTTGCATAACGAGGCAAATCAGAGGACCGACCACGCTCACATCCACTTTGCATGCGATGCAATCGCCCAGATCTAGCCAAAAGTCAAACAAATTTAAGTACTTTTATGCGCCATAAGAGCCACCTGATAGAAATCTTTTATTTGAACAGGAACAGAGAAAAAGGGAAAAGGTAAGTCCTGCATCCAACCCTCCCTTCCTGGCTCGAGGCACTCTTTATCTTACTAACTAAATGCATTTTTGGATAAGAGTGAGAGGTTGGGGGTGTGCAATAGGGGTTGCCATTTGTACGCCTCTCGTATCAGCGTGCTTTGTGCGATTTATGAATTAACTTTTTTGAATGAATGAATGAGCCGACTTGCAAAGCGCAGACGAACACACCATAACCGGATCGGGGAAGAAAAAAGGATGCCAGAGACATGGAAAATCCTTACAAATGCTGCCCAGACATATGCGTTAAATGAAAGACAGAAATTTGAACGAGGAGTCTATTCAAGAGATCAAGGAAGACTACAAATACCCTATCCAATTAAATCTTCCTAAATCTATTTATTTAAAATCATTTTATACATCTTTATATATTCTTATAATACAGTTCTAAATAAATGTTACTATGTTAGTAAAGGGTAACCATTATCCTCTCAAATTGGAAGACATCTTGGCCCTGATAAATGGCCGCCCAGATACCTTCCTTTCATTCGCCTGACTGCATGTTTCACCCCCTCATGGTTGCATATCATATCAGTTGAACTTTTGTGCGCCGATTCACATTTCTGTGTATTTTTCTGGATGTGTTTTTTCTTCAGCTTGCCTCTACATTACGAGCCTTTAATTGAAATGCCTCTCAGACTAACGAGTGACTTGACTTGCACGTTTTGTTTTGACATAATTTCCACTTGCCAGCAAAAGTGCCTGCATAATGCATTGACAAGATGGGGGATACACTCGTAGTAGGAGTGGGCTTGGGTTCTTTGAGTACATATTTGCTGATTGCATATAGATAGCATTTGTCTAGTGAGTATTTACCCAGCTATATTTCCAGATGAGGTTTTTTGTGTGTAGCTCTACATATCCAAGACAAAACAGTTTCTCTTCGAGGTAAAAGCGAATTGCATCGGAAAGAGTATTAACCCAAGTGCCCCAATATGTATGCTACGTTTTTTTGTATTTCAAACGTGTTCCGCCTGTATTAGTATAATATTTTTAAAAATATATTCGGCATTTACCAAAGCATAAGTGTTAAATAACCATGACCTTTTGCTATTTATACATCCCGAGAGTCATGCACTTAACGTTGAGACTTGCCTATCAATAGCTCGGCACTGATAAGATGCCGAAAATGAGGTTGCAGATTCGGATGAGACAAACTTCAGTTCGCCCGTACTGCCTAATATTAGTTTATCAACTTCGTCAAAAGTCATGAGCAATGAAAGAAAGTGCCAAGAAAACTCTCAAGACTCATAATCGTGGAATGATAAAATTGATGCCCTGGGTATCAAATCACAAAAGCAGAAAGAAAAATAATTTCGGCGACGAAACAACAGAGTTAATCATTTTTGGACTGTCATTGTTAGGAATTGCTTTTGGTCATGGAAGCCGGGTTTGTGGTATTTTTTTACGGAAACTCGTCTTTGTCTGGTTGGCGTTTAAGTGATTTGACTTCACTAAATCGGTACAATAGATTTCGCCTTGTCACTTTCCTTAGCAAAAATGTAGTACAAACAATAGCATCTTGCATCACGCAGTGGCTTTCACTTTGGTCTGATGAATATAAGTTTTTTTAGGCTCGAATTCATATTTTATCTATGTTCTAATTCAATGAGTCAGATTTATCAGAGGAACTATTACTCATTGTTTGTCAAGAAGTGTCAAGTGTTGTAGAGAATTAGTTTCATATTCAAAAATATTGTCACATTGAAATTCGCAGGAAAAAAGTGATTTACTGCTGACCAGGTTTGTTTGCTCACAATTTAAAACGTTGTCTAATGTGCAGGAAGCGTATTATTATCATTAAATAAAGCAAATAAAAGCAAACAGAGAGACACGAATAGTTCTTTAGAGCTGCAGTGATATTTCACATACACTCGCATTTTTCCTTTTCGCAATTGCAATTTGCATATTTATTTGTCCCCCACTTTCAGCCGCTGGCTCCTGTGAACTGCAGTATCCTAGTCGAACCCCTTAAAATCTATTCATGGTAAGTGCTTTTCCAAGTTGGTTTGCTCTGTTTAATGAACTGAACATGAAGAAATTATATTTTGCCAAACAAGCATGGAAACACCCAACGATACATGAGCCGTCATACACGTGTACACAGAGAGACAGAGACGAATATGTGTATCTGAAAGATACTCCCACCTACACAGATACACAGTTTAATTTTTGCTTGTCAAGCTTAATTTGCGCTTCAATGCACTGCCCCTAGATGGGTGTTTGTCTGAGTGTGCTCTTGTGGGAGGGAATGGTTGTATCTATGTGGGTTTTGGATTGCATGCACGAATGCCAGGACACGGCTGGAAATGCCACATGGCAAAGCGGCAAAAACAAATTCCCACTGTGGCTTGCAACCGAAGAGAATTCGTCGCTCTTCCGTCCACTCAGCGTTTGTTTGTGAGTCTCATTTTGGTTCGCATCTCATATTTTTCTGCGGCTTGTGCAGTTTTGCCGATCCAAGAGAAATTAAGCCAGTACCTACAATTAGCGTAAGCATCAGCCAAATAAAAATGCATTTTCTGTAATTTTTCTGTCCAAAGATAGATACATTTTCCATGGCTCGAATTGAAAACAAAAGCTTCGATATCTATTTTGGACAAAAAAGAATAAACGCTATCCTATTGCTATCAATTTCATTAGATGTAGGTCGTCTGAATAATCCTTATTTGGGCAAAATATCGAAGAGCATTTGATTTAACATCAGTTGGGCTAATTTATAATTGAAGTAAAGGTTACCGAGAAACAGGATGAGTTACCGCAAATGCTCCAAAGGAACCTAAAATAACACAATCCACTAATGCGCATTGATTTTTGCGCATTTCCACCGGCGTCATTTTCCATTGTTACTCAGCTTTCTCCATTTACCACCATTACCGATATAAAGCAATGGCTCCGGTAGTGAACTAATAGCAACGGATGTGGTTAAAAGCATTGGCCCGGTTACCTTTTTCATAGACCATTAAATTTGCATTTGCTGACGCTGACTGGTGCGATTGGCTGTCAGGAATCCAGCTTCCATCTTCATCTCCATCTTCATCTCGATTCAGAGTTTTGGGGGAAACGGTTCTGGGGTAATTGACTTGGTACTAAATATTTAAGTAGAACGTTCTAAGAATATTTGCCAGGCATGACCAAGCCAAAACAGTTTTAAGTAAGAAAATCTTATAAAAAATAGTAAACTGCTTATTTCAGGGCTTGATTGTATGTTCATCTTTTTTTAAAGAATCACCAAAAGCAAAATATTACACGAAAGCACCTTTAAAATATTCTCATACAAATAAAAAAATCCTTTTAAATCTTCGTCGTCATCATGGCACGTTCCCGATGCATAAATCGAAGTAGGATGAGTATTGTCGACATCTGCTCCTGGTCTGGCGCACATGAATCATTCATGAATCGTTTTGGCACAAATGCAAATCGGGCAAATCTTTACAACAAACAAAAGCGTCTCATTCCCGTTCAACCTACCCGCATGGTAACACGAAAAACGCAAGCTTAACAATGCAAAATGTTAAATAATTATTTAAAACAGTTGAATGGAGGGGCATTGAAAAGCGACAATAAAATGTTTATTGTTTACTTTTTGGTAAATTTATGGCCTAATGCAGCTGGCAATTCTGTTCCCTATCCACAACATCAAGTAATTATTGAAAAAACTGATTTAAAAAATCATTAATACTGCGGGTATTTCTCGAATTATATAAATAAAATAAGCAGGGGCAACGGAATTTAATATTAATCGGGACTAGGGTGCCGTCAAAACCAAATAAAGAGCACTCTGGTGGGACAATATGGGCCAAGGACATGTCTCTATCTCTATTAAATACTATCTTATTCCGAAAAGACCACAAAAAAGACTACCCAGTTCCCTGAAAATAAGAAAATTATAATCTTGTCGATAAATTGCGTCAAATTTGGGCCACATTAAATGCAAAAGCGATAAATTTCACCGAATTACCCTTACTTGGATTGTTCACCTCCAATCGGAAAAAATTATACCTTTCCGAATTTGTATCTTCGAGTACTATCTAATTATCGTATATCTATTAAGCGGTTTTCTTTAAAACCTTAATTAGGGGTCGTGAAAAGGACATATGGGCGCATAGGTTATGTTTGAAATGATTTTATGAAGTTTACACTTCGAATAAATGAAAATCTTTGATTACGATAGAAAGAAAATGAAGTTCTGATTCTTAAATGGTATCTTGGTACGAAATCCAATAAAAAATTGCTAAAATATCCTTAAAAACTTGATGAGAAAATGAGTTTTTCGCAAATGTCCACTTCCTGTATTTTGAAAATAAAAAATTTCCCTTTTTAGAGCAGTTTTGTTTGAATATCTTAGCTAATTCGCAACCGATTTTGAAACTAAATGCCACTGATGAATCAGAGCTTCGATCTCCTTTATCCTGCATCCAAAGATTCCAAAAATCAAACAAAAAAAATTTTCTCGATTTTTCAAAAATCATGATGGTACCCCTTTCAAAATTTTGAAAAATCGGCTTAAATTTTTTTGTCTGGTTTCTCGGATTCTTTGATGCAGATTGGAGGAGGCTAAAGCTCTGATTCACGAATGGTATATCGTTTTGAAATCGGTTGGAAATTGAATAAAATATACGCTCTCAAATGGTTAAAAAAGTGAGCTTTTTACATACATCAGCTTCCCCTGGTTTTGGAACCCCTGCACCGCCACAACCAGTTATTTTGCATAATTGCCACCTACCATTTTGGATGTAGCAGATTTTCTCGCGGACCAAAAAAAACTACACGCCTGCACCGGACGAAAATTATATCGTTAAAATACTGTATATCGATATTTTCTTTTATTTTCTTGACTTGCAACATCGTTTTTCGTGTTTTGCAACACTTAAGCTAAAGATCAAGACTTCTGGCAACGCGTTCCGATTCTGTTTGTTTTTGTTAGTATGATACACTGAAAATAAAAAGGTACCACTAGCTGTATATTTCTATAAGGTTCTTCAAATGTCCTACTCTGCGATTTAATAGTGCAATTATAAAACAATCAACCATTTGATGGCCATTCCTCAACTGATTTGGAAAAGGAATAACGTTTATAAATCATTATTCCCCTTTGTCACAAATTGAAGGTTTTGAGTCACTCTTTAGCAAATATTTCATACATTTTTCATCGGGTTTGGAGAAGGAATACCATTTATAAATCAGGACTTCATTCTCTCTCAATCTGCATCAAAAGATTGGAAAAGTAGAACCAAAAAATTTTCATCGTTTTTTTGAAAATATCATGATGTTACCCCTTTCAAAATTTTGAAAAATTGGCTAAATTATTTTTGTTTAGTTTCTAGGATTCATTGATGCAGATCGAAGCAGACTGAAGCCCTGATACATGAATGATATTTCGTTTTGAAACCGGTTTGAAATCGAATAAAATATACGCCATCGAATGTTTAAAAAAGTGAGCTTTTGAGAAATATCAACTTTCCGTTTTTTACAACTCAAAAACAATTCAATTTATCTATCAAAAAAACCATAACTTGACTTGTTCACTTCCAAAAATATCGTTAAAAACTTAAGCTATAAGTTGGGAAAAGGACATTTGCACTTATAAGTGATTTGGAATTTTGATAAATTTTACCGAATTAGCCATAACTTGGTTTGTTTACCTTCAATCGGCGAAAGGTATACCTTCTCGAATTCGTATTTTCGAGTACTATCTAATTGTTGTATATCTTTTAATCGTATTCCCTAAAAACCTAAGTGAGGAGGCATGAAAAGGACATATAGGCGCATAGGCGATGTTTGACACGATTTTATAAAGTTTCCACTTCGATTTAATAGAAATCTTTGAATATAATGGAAAGCAAATTATGTCGCGATTCTTAAATGGTATCTTGGTGCGAAATCGGATGCAAAATGGCAAAAATATCATTAAAAACTTAAGCTAAAGGATGAGAAAATGAGTTTTGGACAAATGTCCACTTCATGTATTTTGAAAATCAAATTTTTCCAGTTTTGGAACAGTTTTATTCGAATATTTGAGCTAATTCGCAACCGATTTTAAAACAAAATGCAGTGTTTGAATCAGGGCTTCAATCTTCTTTAAGCTGCATTTAAAGTTCCAAAAAATCGATCAAAAAAAATTTTGTCGATTTTTGAAAAAAATCATGATGGTACCCCTTTCAAAATTTTGAAAAATCGGTAAAATATTTTTTGTTTAGTTTCTCGGATTCTTTGATGCAGATCGAAGCTGATTGAAGCCCTGATTCATGAACGGTATTTCGTTTTGAAATTGGTTTGGAATCGAATAAAATATACGCTATCAAATGGTTAAAAAAGTGAGCTTTTAAGAAATATCAACTTTCCCAATTTTAAAATTCCAAAACAATTCGGTTTATCTATTAAAACGGTCATAAATTGGCGTGTTCGCCTCCAATCGGCAAAAATTATACCTTTCGGAATTTGTATCTTCGAGTACTTTGCATCTTCGAGTACTATCTGATTATCGTATATATATCAAAAGCATTCCTTAAAAAATCAAAGTTGGGGGACAAGAAAAGGATATATGGGCTGTAACATTTTACGTAGGTATATATTTATCCTATATCTTTCTTAACCCGCGGATGGTCGATACTTTCCTGCACTGCACGCGATAAAGCCGGCTACGCTTCTTCTGGGAGATATGGGGGGTTACACCATTAAATGTGCTGAAAGTATGTGCTGGCTGTGTTTACAAAAATTTTATTCTAATTTTTATTCTAATCCAAATGCATAGGCGAAGTGACAAGGAGGATAGAATAGAAATAGATAAGAGTAGAAGAAAAGGAAAATAGAAGGTGGCTAAACTTAATCGGCTCGATCATGTTCAGCTGGCAGGTGTTGTTGCTCAGCTGGTTCGTTTGCCCGCCCTACCATGACCATTTCGCCCGCTTTGTTGTAATGTCCACAAATGGTCCCAAAGATCGAGTCGACTATCTAAATTTCTACCCTGCTTTCACTAGGCATGACCCTATCAAATAACTCTAGCAAGATTTCATATTATCGGTTAACATTTATTAATTATTATCTAATATTATGTCTAACAAATACATCTAGTTTTTTTTAAAAAAGGACAAATATGCGGGAATGAGGAATAACAATATTTAAAATACATATATGTGAAAAATATGATTTTTGAGTAATAATTTTATATCTAGGGTATATTCACGTTATTTCTTTTCTTGTTTTTCTGTAGTTTTTATTTAAGCAGACAAATAAAAAGATCAAAGCGCGGAGTTAAGCTTTGCTAGCTATCCTAGCGAGCGCATTACGCAGCATAACCAAAAGACTGAATAGAAGCTTGCAGTCGTACTCTCTAATAAGAAAAGGAATGCATAATCACTTACCTCTTTTACTGTCCACCGACGAAAGCGCTTTCGGTGTGGTACTGAAAAGGGGGAATCCGTAGGTGTGTGTTCTACACTGTTATTTGCACTGCCCAGTAATTAATTGCTGATCTGATTGGGGTTCATGATTTTTTCTCTTTTTTTTTGTTTTCCTTTTTACATATTTTTCCTCTTGTAATTTTCGGATTTCATAAAACTTATTGCTTTGTCCTTATTCTCACTATTTTTTTCTAGTGTGCTATTTATAATTATAGGTTAATTTCTATTCTTTCTTTTGACACTTTTTTTTTTAAATTAATTAAACTAATAAGAGATTACACAGTAATATAACCTAACTGGATCAAGCCACTAGAAATTAATATGAAGCTTGACTTGCCAAAAGGGCAAAGATTAGACTTTCTCCATTTTTTTTCTCTTTTTCTCAGTCTTCTCGCTTTTTGGCGCTCAAGCTTAGGTTGAGGTCATTCCTTTCTTTTTCCACCCTGGGACTCCGATTTTAGTGAATCCGTGTCTCTCGTAACAACTGGAGTATTGCTTGGAGCGGAGAGCGGTGCAATGACGAATTAGCATGAAGATCAGCTGTCTGCATGCAAACTTTGCAAACTTGCGCTGGCTATAACACAAAAAGAAAGGAAAGGGGAACAATAAGAAAACCTTTGCTTTCCTTGAGTTCGATTTCCCATCGAAGATATAAATATATTTACCTAATATATTGATAGTATATTGATGGTTGATATATTGATGGTTAAACCTTTCCTTTGTTCCCTTTTTGGGGTCGGTACTCTTGCTGGATGTTCCGTCTGGTATCAGGATCAACTGGCGAATAGGCAGAGATCAGGCTTGACCCTGACCAGGAAAAATTTTTGGCGCCTTTTCCCCAAGCCCAAAATGGCGCGGAAATTTGACCTATGCCTGTTTCACCCCTGTTATGTTGGCAATGGAACAAGCGTTATCGATACCACAAAAAAAATAAAAATCATATTCCATTTTGTGGTTTCGCCAGAATAATCAGGTGCAAGCATTTTATTTTCGTTATATATATATTTCGATATATTATATATCTTGCGGATATCTTTTAAAGCTTTATCTTACTAGGTATTTCAAGTTTTCGCAATCTACTACTTAAAGTAAAACCAAAGCGTTGTCGACTGCGGGTGCATCCTTTTAGGCGGAAGTGTGAATTATTTGTAGCGACAAGCGCCCCTACAGGGCTTATAGGCGATGTTTGAAACGATTTTATGACGTTTTCATTTCGATGTATAGAAAATCTTTAATTACAATGGACAGAAAATGAAGAAGAATGAATGTGCCATAAATTCGTTTGTTCAACTTCAATCTGCGAAAAGGGATTTCTTCAAGACACCAATAATCGCTGTGATACATTTATAAATAATCTGCCAAACGATGGCATTAAATTAAATATCACTTTTGGGTTTCCAAAACAATCTAAGAGGTACGGAGTGAAGTGTATGCATTAGTATGTGGGACAGAAGCTGGGCAAACAAATGTTTGACTCTGGCACATATGGCCTCGAGATGGAAATTTTAAAGCAATGCGAGCCAACCTGGCAATTATATTTATGTTCCCATTTAGCAAGGGGCATTCTGTTTACTTGAAAGCAATTAAAAGCAAACCCGAAGCAGGAGCACAAATACCCAATCCCACTCCCAATCCCAGTCCCCCGATACTTCATCATATTTGTGTGCGAATATTTGCTTAGTTCTGGCCCCAAGATAGGGGTTGAGTGGGAAGGGCCGTGGAGGGCACTCCGAATGAAAAGGCCTCGCAGTAAAATGGCCACTCAGGAAACGAACTTCGTTTATTGTGTCAGGGATATATATCTTTTTCTGAATTGTTTGTCTGAGTGCGCTCGCATCCCGGAATGTGGACCGTGCTAGCGAGTCAGAGCGATGCACAAATAACCTACGGGCCATAAAAGAAATACGTTTACTACGTACTAAAATTGAGTAAACGCTGCTATTACCCAGGCTGCACCAGCAGTCAGAGGTCCTCCGACTTCCAACCTCAGATCCTTAGGTCCATCCACCTCCTGTCTCTGCTTTATTCTCCTTACTGCTCCTCCTTAGAAGATCCCAGTTCGGTTCAGTTTTTCAGTGTTTTGTCGTTTGAGTATTTGTGTTTTGCTGTGCTCTGCTCTATTATTTTGAGTGCACACAACTGGCAGCAGTAAAAAAGACAACACAATTCAGGGATTCTGGGATTGGGGGATTGTAGGATTCAGGGAGGAGAGACAATTTGAATTGTTGAGGACACTGACGGAGGCACTCGGTTCAGAGCTTTGGTTTTCCACTCATCAATTTATTTCGTTTGCAGAATTTGCTTAAATCAATTAAGAGCTAACCCATTCGGATTGGCGATAATTGAATTAACCTTCCTGAAACCAAAACAATGACATCCATCCCAGGGGATATCTATGGTTTCATACATCAAATCGTGATGACAAATAAAAAATTCATTGTAACTACGAAATCCGTTCAGTTTTGACTCGCTTACGAAACAAGCCAAATGGAAAGAATTCTACAGCCTCCAGGCATCTCGCTCCAACCAAGTGCAAATGCAAATTTCGACTTTAACAATCATCAGCCCAGACAAAGCTTTAACTTGCGGCTAATGGAATGGAAGAGTGTAACACCAAAACCACCTGACTTGCCACTTTGCCAACATTTACCTTCGCACAACAGTTGCGGGTTCAGATTCAAATTCAGATTCGGCATTTGGGGGATGGTAGGGCAAGAGATAAGGTACAGTTCAAGATACATTTTAAGTAACAATCAAAGCTTTGCATTCAGGGCACCTCCTCCGATGGCTGAATGTTCGATTTCAAGTGGTTTACCACATAAATTTGCACTTTGCTTTGTTTACAAAGCAATCGAACGCACAAACAGATGAATAAAAAAAAAAACACAATCGAAGAGTAAGTGAAATCAGCAATTGAAAAAAGTGAGCTCCTTTGGTTATCCAGGGATTAAATGAGGTAAAAAGAATGATTTGGAGATTTTTGTTTGACGGGTTTCAAGGCCAACCTTCTGTTTAGGAAAACAATTCTATGGACAAAGTCTATGCTTTACTTAGATTAGTTTCTTTGAATGTTACATATCAAAATTTTTTCTGGGGCCAAAGTCATAACATCCATCATAAGGTGTTCGCGGTTTTTGATTATTCAACATTCTCTGTGCATCGCCATAGAACGCCTTGAAGCGGTTGAGATGAAGTGAGTAATCCGACTTCTCGATCATCAGAATATTGGTCAGAAACGTTCGCCTTTCAGCCCGGTGCATAAACATGTTGTTAAAATGTCCTTGGGAAGTGGATACCTCAGGAGTCACTCCGCCTTTACACCGATTATTTTTGGTTATAGATGGAGTTTTTAAGGAGAGGTCACGTACCTTTGGATCGGTAGGGGGCTCCTCGGGGGGACCATTGAGCATGGCACTCATTTCTTTGGGATCATTGGACAGATAGTGCCGCGAACGTCTCACAACTTCCTCGGATTCTTTTACTCGTTTTATCAAAGTCTCCTTCTTAGCTGCGCACAACTTGTTGGTGTCATCGAATCGCTCAAGCTTTTTGTAGATGTTGTGCAAGTCCAAAAAGATGTCGGCTATGTCCTGGTCCACTGTATGGATGTGCTGGATATATGCTTCTACATTGTTTCTAATGCTGAAGATGTCCTTGTGGAGCATGTCATAGGATTTTAATTGCTGTCTGACCTTGGGCATTATCACATCCATTAAATTGTTCACGTTTATGTCGCCATACTTTGAAATCGACTGAATTTTCTCCAAGGTCTTCTTCACAATTTGCTCGATTTCCATCTTGGTCGATAACTTATTATAAGTCATAGCCTCCAGAGAGCTGCTGCTAATTTCCAGCATCGATTCGTACTTATTTGGAGATGAAGAGCGCGACATTTTTCTGAGCAAAAATAAATTAAAGTATTTATAGAAAAAAAAAACTAGAGAACACAAAATTTGGTAGTGATTCTGACTGTGCTGACTGTAATACTGACTGATTTAAGCAGAGCAAACGTTTCAAATGAATCAGTTTGCAAGGCAATCTGATATTTGTTTTGACTGCTTTATGTTTTCGGAACTTTTCCGGCTGTGGTTGGTGTCCGGATTAAGTTACTAAGTTTCAAGCATGGGTAGTCGGCCTTCTAACCCTACACTCTAAATGGGAGAAGACTCGCTATTTCCTGCATTCTTCCAACTCATTCACTTATCCACCTACTGATTCAGTTCTACCGATAAGCCATATTTCGTTTGGTTTTTATGAGGCATGCAAAAAATTGCCGGTGCAGAGCCGAACCTAGTCGAGTCAATTCGATTCGAGTGGATGGTCCGCGGAGAGTTCAGCGCAATTCCGTCCGCTGTCAACAATCATGAACCAATTGTCTATAAATACCAGCAGCGTTAAAGCAAACTCATTCAGATAGAGACCGGGCCAGATTCCGACTGACTCTCGGTCCGGGGAGTCCGGTTGGCCCGACTCGAGCTGGTCTTGTCAGCTTGGGACACCCACAGCGACTTCCGCCCTGTCGTTTTTCATTACATCGCATGTAACTTCCGGTTTGTTAAAGCGACACGCACTATGGTCCTGTCCTCGAGCCGGATCGAGCCGGGCACAGGCTCCGGTCCGTTGTCATGGCTGCTGACAGCCAGGCCAACAAGAAGGGCCAAAGGCTGCGTGATTCACGCGTGACTGAGTGATTTTTTTTATATAATATTTATAAGTTACTCTTTATAAGTTACTATAAGTTATTCGCAAGTCTGGTGACAAGGTTTTTTTGCGACAAAAAACCCTATATGAGCTTTTTGTGTTCCCAATCACGCAATCATCTCCAAAATCAACGCACACTGAATCGTCATTGAGAAAACTGGCAGAGGTTCGGGTTTCATCTCCTAGCTGGAATGGCCGGGCTTCCGCGATTCCCTCCTTGCACTATCCTCGCAGCCTCAACATTCATAGCACAACTGATTCAGTATTTGTCCGCACGTTTAGAACTGGAAATGACAAATTCACTGTAGGTGGGCCCGGCACAGTCGTCGCTCAGGCCCACAACCCGCACTCCGCTTAACTCCGCCAACACGTTTGCGACTCAGCAAACACCATCATCAATTTCCGTGGGGAAATCACACAAAATTTTTGCACAAACAAAATGTTTGGTTGGTCCGGTGGCCAGTGGCAGTAGCAGTGGCAGTGGCAGTGGCAGAAAAAAACACTGGAATGGCCACGAATTTTTGCATGTGAGTCTATGGTGAGGACTTATCTTTTTGGGTGGCGGTATTTTTGCACAGTCCAGCTCAGTAGTGGACTTGGGCTTCATAGTGAAAATATGAATGGTTTCATAGGTGATTTAGATTGCTTAATAATTATACCTTAATGATATATTTTATCATTTGTTGCTTAAATTAATATTATCCTGCTCATTTTATTTCAAACTGCAAATGTTAAAGCTCCTATTTAGCACTAAAGTAAGTTTATTTCACAACTTTTTTACAACCACTTTTCCTCTTGACCCATTACTAGCAGTCACTTCAAATTGTGGTACAATTAGTCACCATTTCGGCTCATTTGTTGCACCCACTTAGTGAGGGGTCGAAGGTCCCCAAGTCTCGACCATCAAATTATGATGCGAGTCGTAACTTTATATCTTTTTCCGTGGCTCCTTACGGATGTCGGTGTTATTGTTGGTCGTAAGTAAGACTGGCCCATGTAATTTGCGTTCCACTTCTGGTGAAATGCAAAACTTTCAAAAAGTCATCAAAAGTTTATTTAGACGGAGCCCGCCTAAGCCTGAGCCCAGTTATTCCTTTTTTTTACTTTGCATATGTTAACAGGAATATTTTCAACGCTGGCAAGTTGAGGAAAAGTTTTAAAGTCCTCTCACTTTGGCATCCATTTAAGTGAGCATAATTTCAGTGGGACTCGTTGGGTCTTTAAATGTGTAAGGGCCGGCTGGGGGTTGGGCTAAAAAGGCGGTGAGGTGGCATCGAGCTAATTAGCCAATGCCAATGGGAAACGCACTTAAAGTAAACTCGATTCGATGCTATCGGGTTGCGCCTCCCCACCCCCGCCAATTGCTTGTTTCTGCTTGGTTCACTCTCGCCTCGGTGTGTAATTGCAAAAGTTTATCTTTATCTTGGCCACAGCAGCAGTGGCGGTGGCAGAAGCAGAAGCAGTGGCAGTATCAAATGCGAGAGCAACAGCAGCAGCTACATCAGCAACTAAAGCGGCAAATGGTCGCATTAAAGTAATTACACTCGCTGGTATTTCCTCATGCAAAGCTGCTGCTATTTGAGATGAAATCAAACGCCAGAGAAGCCGTAAAGGTAGGGAATCGAAATATGTTTTCCCTGTACCTTGAACAAGGCTTGATAGATTCTCACAAAATTTCTCAAAAGGTTCACAAAAACTCCTAGAACTTTAGTGATATAAAATGTTTTCTATTGCATTCAATCTCTTGCCTAGACAGGGTAAGATTTCGTTTACAATATTATATCCCACATTAATGAGCCACTAGAATCCAAAAGGCGGAGGGGCGGAATGATTACCATGGAAAAATCGAGTGGAATATCTGAAATTGGAGGATAAAGTTGTTGGTCAAATTCATGCTAATCATTAACATACCTTTAATTTGCTACACGAAAGCGAAAGAAATATGATAAGGACAGCTTTCCTACACCCACTGTAGGAAATTGGGAAAATAAAACTTTTAACCCAGAAGCGTTTGAAAGCGAGGTGAATTGTTGGCTCCTTGGCCTGGTTTATTACCAACTCGCATTTGGGCTTGATGAAAATCGTCCATTGCCACGCCAGCTGTGATCAATGCAAGGAGGACAGTCCCACTTAAGAAGATTAAAGACTATTCGTTAGTTGGACTGTGGCTGCAGGACTTCCAGGGACTCCTCCCCGCCCACTTTCTCTGCCGCCTTTACACCAGTTTGGCTTTTCACTTGCGAATTTCGCGAATTGCCTATACGAATGTGTCTGGGTGAAGCCGCAGGTGACAAGCTACTCTGTTTGCGGCTTTTTCTGCATTCATTCTTAAAATTCGCAGTTCTTTTCAATTTTGTAGCGTGGCAACTTTTGGTGAATATGGGAATTAAGCCATGGAAATCTGATTGTATTTCTTTCTGTAGTTCATTTAAGATCATTACGTATTCAGACCTGAGCATAAGATTTTATCAATGCTGTTATTTATTTAAAATGTGGTTGCATTGTTTGAAACTTTTCCAACCCATTACAAAAAACAAAACGAAAATCCGATAGCTAAATTTTATTTTCGAAATAGAAAGCTCAAGGTTTCACCATTTCTAGCATCAGGAACAAAAGTGTTCCCCCAGTGACATCCTTGGCAGCCCCTTTATTTTCTCAGACACCCACCAATTGTCGCATCCCTCCTCCTAACCCAGCCCGTCCTTCGTCACCTCTCCAGCCATTCAGCCATCTAGCTGAAAACATATTTCTGTTGCATTTGTCGTCGTTTCGTTCGTCAGCCAAAATGCAAATATCGCACTAAACATAAATCGAAGCATTTTCAATAAATTCCCATAGTGTCGGAGATGTCGGCTCCAACTCTTGCACCGCCGCCTCGGGCCCATGCCACCCCCAAAGCGCTACTCTTCTTTTCTATCTGCCATCGAATCGAAGCGAAAAATAATAAAAAATAAAAAATTGTCAACGAAACAGCGCGGCACGAGAACAATGTGTTTCACTATTTGCAATTGAATTTGGTACTGTTGATTTGCTACATCTCCCACTCCCCCACCAATCATCGAAGTCATCGCATCCTCCCTTCTATTTCATTTGAAATGGATGCTCACTGTTGGGACGGTATCGGGTAGAATCGATTGCAATTTGCACTAGACACAGGAACACATTGAAGCTAAATTTTTGTTAAAAATATACATACACATCTAAGTAATAATATTTAATTTCTGGAAAATATTCTAGTTAATAAAGTATGTTAGGCAAACTTTATTTAAATTTAAAAACTAAATATCTATAATTCATATTAAAATCATTTACAATTTAATAATTTATTTACACGTTTAACTAACCTAAATATAATTCAAAGAAAAACTTATAAAAGGACCTATCAGTTTATACCTAAACACTCTCTCTTGTTGAGCACATTTATGCCAAAAGACCTTCGTCACTCTTATACCAAAAGTCCTTTAGCCGGCTTTTGAGTTCCTTTCGCCGTCTGTTGCTCTAGTTTTCGGCCCGAGTTTTCCGGGCCTACCGCAACCGAAAACTTGGTCAAATTTTGCGACTCTCCAAGGACTCTCCGCATTCAGCCAACTCTCTGCCCGCTGAATGCACGCTCTTCTCCCTAACTTTCTCTGAGAGAGACTGCCACTTTCTCCCTGTGAAGTTGGGGACTTGGTTCCGCATCGGACTGTGTCAGTTAGAGTTTATGTCTTCATCGGATTGGGACGGCTGGAAATTTATTTGCATGCCGGTCAGGCCTTACCTCTTGAAGTATGCTCTATAAATTAAACATAAATCAGCTGCACGGCAAACCATTTGATTTCATTTGACGAACCTCCCTGCTTTGCATTTGGGTTGCAAACGCTTCGACTAGGACTGGTCTCACGTAGTCTATGCCTGGATGGGCTTTAAGGCCGGATGAAAATGATTTGAGTTTGTCGAACAACAGGCAACAATCGATGAGTGAGTGTCAAGAGTCAAAGGGAATTAGTGAGAGGATGGTTGGCGAACACGGCAATAGGTTGACACGAAATTGATAAGCAAATAGCCATTTAATGGGCCTGAACTGAATATTCAAAGTAATCAGAGTGATTAGCCGTGAATGAGGCTAAGGAAGCTATTTTTTCGTCCACTTATCATGATTCGAATATTTTGAAAATCGATGGGGAAACGCAAGACCCTCGCACTGCCTAACTATATAAATACATCTAGCCATATATTTTATGGTACATTTTAGCCCAAATTTACGACATCCCATAATGGAAACTTTTAAAATAAAAGTGACCTGGTTGGGTCTGAGTAAGACGACATTTTAGTTCGATCGGGTGCTTACATTGTTGGCCATTTTCACGACAAAACAGCCACACACGTGTGGCAATAAAATAAGGTAAAAGGTTCTTCTCCTCCAGAGTCCAAGTGTGGAGATATGCGATTCCCTCTCCTCTGGTTTGTTGTATATGTTTATATGAAATTGGAATCTCTTTTTAATACTTAATAAATAGTATTCAAAGGTATTACTAGTGTAAAATTTAAAAAAAGCTATTGATTATTTAAAATTTGAAGATATCCAATTTTTATAACAACGAGAAAAATTAAGCCGTTTTTTCTAAATTTTGAAAGAGTACCATCATGATTTTTTTTTAAATCGATTAAATTTTTTTTGTTCGATTTTTTGGATCTTTGGATGCGGGTTAAAGAAGATTGAAGCCCTGATTCGAAAATGGCATTTCGTTTCAAAATCGGTTGCGAATTAGCTGAAGTTTTTAAGGATATTTTATATCCGATTTTGCAACAAGATACCACTTCGAAATCTGAACTTCATTTTCTGTCCATTGCAATTAAAGATTTTCTATTACTCGAAGTGTAAACGTCATAAAATCTTTTTAAATATGGCCCATAGGCCCATATATCCTTTTCTTGTTCCCTAACTTTGATTTTTAGGGATATATAATTGATAATCAGGTAGTACTCTAAAAACGGAAATTTTCGATTTTCAAAATAAGTTTGTCAAACTTTTACTTTTCTTTTTCATTTCTCTTTTTCTTAAGTTTTTGCCATTTTTAACCCGTTTTTGCCCTAAGGTCTCTGTTAAGAATCTGGACTTCATTTTCACCCTATCAAACACAAAGATTTATATGAAATCGAAGTAAATTTTCAGCTTTCCCCACACACACAGCTAAATTTTGAATCCTTTTCGTCCCTACGGCATTCATTCTGGTTAACCCCATCCTAACCATCGATGCTGCGTTTTGCCATGTCATAGAAAATACGCAATAAAATCAAATCTTGCTCGAAATTTGATGAATATTCATGACATTAAAAGCTCTTGAATTATTAACGACCAAGATTTTCAGTTGGGCAAAGGCTCTTCGCAAGACACTCGGAAGGCACCCACATATCTACCTAAACTCATGCATATTCCTTCTATCTTGGCTCTTGCGATGGCTGAAACTGTTCAATTATGAATTTTTGACAATGTTTCCCTGCCAGCAGCGATTTGAGTCACTGGCAAAAGGTGCAAAATAGGCAAAAAACTGCAAGTACATGTGAGAAAGAAGGCTAGCCACCCCAAAAAGGTCCCGTCACTTCAATCATCTTTAATCGGGTGAGTGTGTATAAAAGCCATTCAAAGATCTTTTGACAAAGTGCATCCGCCGTGGTCCCAGAAATGGAAAAGGAGAACAATGCAAGCGAAAGTGCAAACAAATGTGCTGATTACACATTGAGAGATACAAAAGAAGAAAAGCAGAGCTTCATACTGGATGCACGCTAATTAAGACAGATACTAAAAGCTATCCAAAGGCCATTTTTAGCTTAAAGGGAGTAATAAACGTGAGTAATTGTTTCATTGATTTTTTGTATTGAAAACAAAACTTCAGTCCTTTTGCATCACTTGATTCACAGAAAAAGAGCGGCTGTCTAGACAAGCCCTTAACCCACGTATCTGTAAAATAAACAATCAACAGCAGAAAAATTGATTTTCGTTAAAAAAAGGTCATTCATTATTTTTAGGAAACCTGTACCATATGGACATAACAACCAAAAATATTCCAGATCAATTGTTGGGTTTCAAATCAATTATTTTTTTTGGATTGAGCTCAAATGTCAAGGCCTTTATGGAAATGTTTCAAACTTCAGTTATACCTTTTTTGCTCCCCAGACAGTCACCCAAAAAAACAAGGTCAAGAACATTTTTTTCTGAAAAAAAACTTTTGTAAGAAGAGACCGTTAAGTTAAGAACCAAAAAACGCCCCCAAAGAAACATAAAAATCGAAATCAAATTATTACTTAATTATTCTTAAACGCCTATCACCGCAAGGACACAGATGCTGCCGTTTTGGGATGTTTGTTATTATTATTGTCTCTTTTTATACAACCGAGGGAAATATGTCGTCTTGTCTGTAATATAAATAAAAAATATATTTGTTGCTTGGCAAATTGGTCACGTCGCCCCTCTCAGGTATAAAGCGGATATTGTAAAATTAAATTGATTCTCTTTTCCCTGCTTCCCATAAGTCGCCATCATCCTCTTTTCCTTTGTCTGTTGTAGATTTATTTTTCGGTTTTTTGCTTTACATCACATAATGGAAAACCACAATGTATTGCGCTCAGAATAAATAAATATAAATGCTGGTTCATCATTCTCATTTTCATCAGGAAAATGTTAAAAATTTACGTGACAGATTAGTGAGTGATAGATAGGGAACCATGACGTCGGAAACGGCATTTTAATAAATTTCAAATTAATTTTTAAAGTCTTGCTAGAGGAGTTCTGAATCTTCAACCTTTCGGTTAACCTTAAACGGGAATTTATTAAGTTTTGATACTATGATTCTATCAGAAAGTAGGATTAGCATCAGGTAACTATGCTTTTTCCCGGCACAAGTAATGGTATTAGATTTCCAATTAAGAGAAAAACTGATTATTATATATTATTATACTTCCTGTCAAATCCTCTTTTTTACTGGATTCTATTTTACCACTGTCAACAAGCACATAAATATATACATCGAAACAAAACCAGCACACCGTTGGCAAAGTGAAAAACAACGTGGAAAAAACTTTCATAAATGAAGGGGAAAAGGAGGAGAAAAGGAAGCGCAATGTTGGAAGCAATATGTTGCAATTGTCTGACTGGGAGATGTAACAAGAGTGAAATTCTAACATCACGTACGATGTACAAGCAGTGGAAACAATGACAAAAATCGGGCATCGGAAACAACGAGTAAAGGCCAAACGTATGCGAACGCTTGGTGGTCGGGCATCTGATTTCGCCAAGGAACCGTATCTTTCTATCCGTATCCGTATCTATAGCTGTAGCTGCGAGGAGTATCTCGGAGTTTGTATCAGTGTGTGCGAATGTGTGGGAAGTACGAGTATGTGCGTCCATTGCTGTTACCGTGACAATCGCAATCAGAGCAAGAACAAGGACCCCTGGCACCGCTGGCAACAAAGGGAGTGAAACGAATCCGTGGGCGTCGCAACAGTGCAGAAACTGCCCCAGAATCCCGATAATTGCTACTACGCGAATGAGTTTCTGCTCACTTCTTACACCGGGCAATATAGAAAAACAGGCTGGCGAAAAAAGCGGCAAGATTTCCTTCGGACATTAGACGAGAATGTATTTAATCAATTTGAGCAACTACAAAGATGAAAAAATAACCTAACATGGTGTAATACGGTTTTAGGCTTTCTGGTTATTAATGAAATGATAACGAGCTGATATTATATTAAAAACAAATAATTTCAAACTCAATCGTGTTCACACACTTGACAACACAATTGGCGGCCAACCCGGTTCGGGTCTAATCCGCCAGGCACCAAGTGTTAATTTTCAGTTAACAAATCTGGGCCGAATGCCAAGAGCACAGTTTCGCCGATGTTTGCCAAGAGCTTCGATGAACGGGATTCTTCAGCTTTAACTATTTATAAATTAAATTTTATTCCATGGAAATAATAAAATGTTTTTGGGATATTTATTTTCCCTTAAAGAAAGAATAAACTTGTCTATTGTTCAGAGTTGAACAAACTTCATATCTAGGTTGATGGCTCTAAAGTCAAAGGATTTCTTTTCCTGTTTTTTTAGCAAATGAAGCATGTCGCGTTTTGTTTTGTCAGTCCTTAAAAGCACCACACAATCCTAACACATACAAAGCCGCAGACAGGACCACACACGGACGGCAAATGCTTTATTTCTTACATGGACACATCAAAAGCCGTATTTATCATGCAGAGAAGCCACTATGCTAGGAAGTTGAATACGAAAAGCTTTTTAGTTCTTTCTAGCTCTATTTTTGTAAAAATGATGCGCTTTTTGTGTTAATATTTTTCACTTGCGTGAAATTAAGAAGGCTAAGAGCGTAAGAGTAACGGAGCCACGGTGAAGATTTAAAAGGACTAAAATCCAAGATTAATGTTTATTCATTCACTTGGGTATTTAGTATTTTAAGGTTTGATTTTGAAGAGGTTTTATTGTAAAAGACTGGCGTTCAATATCTTACATCAAATAATTCATATATTTACGCAGCTTGTTTTTATTTTTATTGTTTTTCGTTGTCCTATTTTAATTATAACGATCCTGTGATAAGCACAAATTATTGAAAATAAATGTTATATGTAAAATGTTGTCGTTTCGAACTGTCGCTTGCCTTAAATGATTCAATTAAAGAAACAATTTGCATACGATTTTTATTTCCATTTTACCTTTTTTTCACGACAAAAATTACAACTGCAAATGAATTACATTAAAATAGGCATGGAAACGTGTGCGGCCCTCGTGCCAGCGAAAATTAAATGCCTGCCGTGTCAATTTAAGTTCATCGGACAAATCCGAACAGCGGCCTTCCGAACCGAAAATATTTCCGATACGAATATACAGGTGAAATAATCCCATTGTTTACTTCTTGATAAAAATTTACTTCAAAGGACGAATTAAAGTAACTGTGATGGTATAATTAGTACGAATTAGATTTATATTTAAGCGGGAAATAATAATACTGTAATAATGGGCATAAATTTCACACTGTTAAATATATATATTTGAGTTTAAATTAAACTATGAATATATTTCCTGTTAAAAAAAAATTTTATGAGACCAGTGCCACTCTTAGGCACATTACCGCTTGCAGGTGCCTCTGGCCGTTATGTTGTTTCAGTTGTCTTTTCAATTTGCATATCAATAGGCAGCGAATTCCTCTCGAATTCCTGCCCGCGACCAACTGACGCCCATCGCATCCATCAGCATTTCCATATGTCGACATCGCCATCGACAGCATGAGCAAGGACATCACCCTTGCCCAAGAGCAGAGGCAATCGGGCAATTTGTTTTTGTCATTTGGCACCTGCGAAGTTGTGCACTGCACTGCACTGCTCTGCGCGTTTTAAATTCATTTAACCGCAAAAATGTTAAGCCACAAAAGAGTTAATGCCACGCCCATTGCACGCCACCGCCTTTGTCCGGCTTGTTCGCCAATGCTGAATTTAATTACTCAAGTGGCAGGCATAAAGGAAAAAATGAAAGAAGTTAGCACTGACAGCGAAATACATGCATGGATGTGTGCGAATTTATGGTTAACTTATTGCCTGTGGATACAATTTTTTCTCCTTGTTGCATTCATGTTCGACACGAGCACGGACATTGGCAGCAGAAAACGAATCTGAAGGAGCAATGGAATATTATTCTTTCGATTATCTCTTTACTCTGATTCTTTATGTCTTGACTCGTTAAGGGCCAATTTATCGTTTTTTTTAATTTAATTTAACTATTAAGAAAATGAATCCAGAAATCTAAAAAAAAGAATTCATTAAGGATAAATTTTGTCTTCCAAAATTACTCATACGCACTGTTGCCCATTTTTGTAATCGAAGATATATTCTAACACGTTTAATATTAATTTATTTTTAGTTTCAATTAATAGTTTGGATTTAAATTTTTATTTAGATCAGTAGTCTTATATCTTTTTTGCTGCAAACCAGTATTTAAAAAAAAAAAATATCAAAGATCTGCAAGCGTTGAAAGGGCGAAAAAGTAAGGAACGTCGTCATTTGCCCGTAAGTGCCAAGCTTTCGTATCCCAATGGGAGATTCCCTTGCTGCCAGCTATTTCAGTTGCCTACTGAGAGCCCAACATAGCCCCCCGGTTAAAATATTCGATTTCTGGCACTTGCCAGCCAACTCTTTAAATATGCATTATGTACATTCGTAGCACGCCCGAGGCAGAGTTACTAGCTGAGGGAGGAGGGGGTCGTGGTGGAGGGACATGGACGAAAGCCTCGGTGCCAGTGCCTAATGGCACTTAAGCTTAGGCATCTCTTCGGGCAGAAAGGACGCGCTTCCTCCGCACTCTTTGGCCTCACCCTGGCGCTGCTATATCATCCAGCCGCCTCAGTTAGGACGTGATTCGTTGACGCTCTCCGACTTTGGTTTGGTTGGGTTGGGTTTCGTTTGGTTTGGTTCCGCATTTCGCATTTTGCCGAGGTGCAAATGCAAATTTCAAGAAAATCTGATTTCGTCTATGGATTCCATGGCACTCGTGCATAATTTATACGCACAATGCAAGCATCCAACAGTTGGCGAGGGATTGCAACAGAAACAGAAATGGTGTAATGGAGGATGTAATACAGATACTCCAGCTATTGGCGGTTGCTTATCTAAAAGAGTGGCGACAAACTCAATTTACTAATCCTGAAATACAAATCTAACTAAAATTATATCCCTCTTAAAAAACTTAATAATTTATGTGGTTAGAAACTTTTTGATGCATTGCCAATAAATTTAAGCTCCAAGAAATGACTATAAAAGAAGATCCAATAAAAAGATTACATTTAAAATACTTGCTTCTGTGCCATATTATCCTTACCTATTTCATCGTATTATTTTTTTACTGTATTAAAGTCGATGTCTGGGTCAAAAAAATTACCAACCAGTCTCCAAAATGACGCCGCAAAAGTTCGTGCTGCATAGCCGCGAGCTGCATTAATACAATCTTTATAAATAAGCTTTTATCCGTTGGGCGCAGTAGCATCCTTGTTTTCCCACTCTATGCCGCTCTCTCCATTTCTCTCAGACGTATTGTCCACGCCAAGTCGGAGGGTTTCTTCTTCCTCTTTATCTTTGTGTGCTGTGGTCTTTGTTTGAGCTACAAAAACAACAGGACCAGGAGTTGGGCAGCCGCATTGGTAGCAAAAGCGAAAGGCTCAGCAGTGCATCAGGGCGTATGCGTAATGTTTCCACTTTTTTGTCCATGAATATGCCTGCCATAGTGTGTTTGTGTTGAGGCCTTTTGTGTGCCAACGGTTGTAATTATTGCCACCATACCCTTATCATCCCTCCGCATATACATATGTCTGGCTGCTTCTTTGCCGCTAAAGTATTTTTTCCCCAAGAAGTGTTTACTTCAGTTTTTTCGAGCCTTTTGTCTGTGCTAATTAGCACACTTTGTGGTATTTCGACACAGGAATTGAATGAATGTGGTCCCGCTGCATGCTAATTTAGCCAGGGAACTTTGGGTGCCGCTGAAACTGCAAGTGGATTTAGATAACGTTAGTTTAGATAAAGACATATGACATTATAATATGAGCATTGAAAACTGAAAGTTTTTTGTATTGATTCTGATTTTTGCGGCTTTTAGTTCTCAAACATCTTTGAGGCTCAATTCCATTCAAATTCTCTATTCAAAGCATATTCGTCAGGCACGAATTTAGTCCATAAACTGTCAACCCAACATAATTTTAAATCCACAAATTCTAAATCAATTAACGTTAAGCTCTAACCGAAAATTTAAACTTTTTTGATGAGCAGAGGGTCTCGGATATCGGAGAGGAGGTCCTGCAGTATCCCAAATTGGAAACAACAAATGTCAGCAGTTTTATGTATTGCAGACCGTCAACAGAAACAACAACAAAGGCAACGCCAGACAAATACAATGTATAAATGATGATGTGGCTGATGATGAATGCACTAGTGTGTGTGCGTGTGTATGTGCGTGTGTGTGTGCGAATAAAGAGTACATCTCTCAATCCATGTGCGGTTGTGCGAGTGTGTCTGTTTGTCTATTTGTGTGCATGTGTGACAAAGTGAATACGAAATTTGCATACGTTGGCTTTACGACTGACTATAGGGAAAGAGTTTGCCTTAGCTACCAATTTACGAGCAGATCACCCAAATTGAAGGACTATCCGTCTACCACTCGCCCGACTGCCCGTCCAGTCTCTATCCGCCTCACTCGGCCGAACGGAAGAGAATTCTATGATGTGGGTGTGTGTTTGTTGGTCCCGACTCTTGTCAATTCAAATTTTCAACATTTCTAACAAAAAATAAACGATTTCAGCTTGAACCACTTGATTGCGGTACTAAATTAAATTATGGCATTACTGAATACAAAATACATTTTAAATTTATGTAAATTTTCAACCAACTTTATATCTCTGTAAATTTACATTTGATGTTAGAAATCTCTTCAAATGCATTGGGTATAATTTTCAAGAGCCGCACTCTACACTTTACTATGCAGAGTTTATTATTTTCCTGTTTCATTTCTGTTTGCTATCTTAAAAGTCAACTTATACTTGTTATTATCAAATAGAACTTGCAATATTGGCTACATTAACTTTTTAATCATTAATTACTCAAGTTTGAGTCGTCTTTAAGATCGACGAGCCTTGAGCCTTTTTACCTTCGGTTGTCGTTCAGTCAATTTCCACCTGAGTGTCTTCAAAAGCAAAACGTAGCTCATTATTCAGTCTATTTACAATATACTTAAGCAAGAGGACCTCCTCTCTTCCTTTTTACAGCGCTGACAGTCTAGGACCCATCTCTTCCTTTTAGCAACAATGTAGTGCCACTTCGTGGCATCCTGTTCCCTTTGCCTCCTGGTGGGGCCCGTCGCTGATGTTTTGCCAGTCCTGCAGTGAAAATTAAAATTACTTTAGTTACATCAAATAATGTTGCCTGCGGCTGTGTCCGGGACCCAAAGGACGAGGAACGGCATTCTGAAGGGGTGGCAAACGGATGCGAAAGCCAGCGTCTTCACCGGCAAAAGGCAACAATTTATAGTGGCCACTAAAGGAAGTACAGTGATAAATATGACAAGCCCAACTTACCACCCAAAAGGCACCAAAGAATGCAATTGTTGCAGCAGAATTTTCCATTTTTTAGTTATGCCACTGATGGTAGACGAATGAATGAAAATAGTTTACTTACAGATTCAAAATGCAGCTATTGATTGCACATAATAATTTCAAAGTAAGTTTCGATAAATGTATATTTTTAAAAGACCCTATTAAGTGTTTACCAATTTGGAAAGATTCAAAATTAAGCTTTTATCTTGGTAGTTAAAGTTTAAGCGGGTCGCTAGGCAATTATGCTCGCCTTTACTTTCAGGGAAATCACAGGGAAAATTTTTATAACGAGCACCGAACATAAAACAAAAGCGACTAAGAGATACTGGCATGCAATATTTCATGGTAATTTTATGCAATAAACGTTGAAATGTTTGTCATCAATTTTCTTAACTCATATTTCATGTGCAACCAGCCAACTAACCACCCACTTAGTCAACAAAGGTCCGCACTTTCTTAGTGGGTTTTGGGAAAAGGATAGAGTTGAGTGGGAACTAAAAAACTAAGACAGGGTAAGCTGCTATCATACTTTAATTTCTGACACCTTTTATTTTATCTCTAGTCTAAGTTGAGGCCCATTTTTTATTTCACTGTACAGGCATTTCCCTCTAACTTGGCAGCACTGCATCATTTATGGGCTTTCTCTATCCAAAGGATTTAAAGCCAAATAAACGGGGTGACATAATAAATATTTTTAGTTTAGGTAAACACCAATATCATAATATATCTACCATATTCTAGATATCTCCTACAAATTTGTATTAATTGAAACTTAAACTCATTTATTAAAAACCAAGAAAAAACACCCTTTATGTTCAAGGATAACTGCTCTGAGAAAACTTGTATTGGGGTTTGTTCGGCTCGAATTCAAACTATGCAGCCATGCATTTTCTTTCTCAGTTTCCGAACGATTTTTATACTTTCTTTTGGTTTTACGCTCTACTAATGTGATTTCCAGCGCATAAAAACGATAAATCTGTAGTCCAATGATGATGATGGCGAATATTTACCAGAGGTGAGGATTTTTTTATTTCTATAACTCTTTCGCTTATGTGTTCAATGCTTTGCCAACGAGGCAGTTAAATGGAATCTTCGGTTCAATTTTTGGATTTTGCCGAAAATAGAAATGGCAAACCTCTAAATACACATTTATGCATTGCAATTTTTTTTAGCCGTCTCTTGTCTATTCTTTTTTATATGTATCTCAATTTCATAGCGAAAAAAGTATAGCCAAAATTGTTTTCCCAGCCAACGCTTGCATTCAGTTAAATAAATATAGCAAATATCAGAATCAATACACTAAAATATAGAATGAACGAAAAGTATATGAACTCCAAACAAGGAGTTCGGAACTTAATTGATTTTTTTAATGGTAATACAACTATGGGTAGATACCATAAAAGTCAAAGTAATATTGAAAAAACACAACTTTGGAAGATACTCCACAATATTTTCTATATAATATATGTGGAATGTAAGTAGGGCTTAGTTTAATTTATTATTTAATTTAAAAACGGGTAACAACAGATTAATATTTAATCCTAATTCAAATTTTATTGTAACTTTATCTAGGTTCTGAAAACTGTCATATAGGTATGTGTCATGTAGTGGGAGGAACATAAATGATGTAAGAATAAAATACACAACGATTGATATTTATGTTCGGGCCAAAGCTTTTCATCTTCTCTAGGAGGTGGCAGCAGGACACCCTGACAGCTGGGCTGCAAAGAAAGCAGAGCAAAAGCACTGCCTACTAATTAAACTGATGAGAGACAATGCTTCATGTAAACCCGAAACAAGCAAAACAACAGCAAATACTGTCTAACTGTCAGCAAACCATCCTGTAACTGTTTCAGCCTGTTTTCCTATAGCTCTTTCCGGTTCAGACACTGACGTATTCCGCTATTTGTCTTCCCAATGTCTTTCAAATACCCTAACCAATCAATTAATACATACCAAGTACAATTCTTAGATTATTTTAATAAAAAAAGGTAGTTAAAGATTGTTAGTTATATTTCTGTATTCTTTAACTGCTGAAAAGACCATTTAAAATTCGTTGCATTCGTAGAAAAAAAAAAGATTTTGTTGCGTATGTTTACTTTTTGCCCTATTTCTAGAGCACATTTAAACAATTGAACACATTCGCACTCGGACGATGGCCAGAGAGTTTATTTGGGGGCGGATGGCCACATGTATGCCTGGCATTTGTTCCTCCCAAAAACGAAATGTTGTCATGGCATTTGCGCAATTTCCCACAATGAAAAATAAATAGGTGCTGGATTCATTAGGATTACAAGAGTTTGTAGTCGACAATTGTCTGGCAAAGTGGATGTACAGCCATGTACATGCAAATTTAGTCAATCACCATATTCTAAGTTTACAGGTGAGCCTACAAACACATTTTTTTAAACACAATTTACTCATAGGAAGCCGATTGGATTTTATTCATAAAATGATCTTTAAAAGCCTACATATTTGCTTTTGCGGCGTTTCAGGAGCCACCTTAGGCAGCGTTTGTTGTTAATTACAGTGTAGATTTCAATTTCATAGCCGAGTCCTCTCTTCTCCAATGCAAATGTTTGCTCAACAAGTGCCAGCGTAATTTTCAACTCCGGCACAGTTTCATAACTCTTAATTTTGAGCAAATAGAGTTTCGGAATGCATGCGTTTTGTTTGGTAAAGAAGCAGCCAGATGTGCTTGTGATTGCATGTAGCACTGCCAAAATATTTAGCTAATTTATAAATGCACAGCATGATGTCATTCGCCATCAACGCATCCATATATTGAGGCTTCAGCCAACAAAGGCACTGCGGTCAAAAGTGCAGGTCAAACAGCAAGGAATGCATATTGCATCCAGTTAATATAACAAATTATTAATTGTGATTCTAGGAAAAGGCTATGCTATTACCCCTTGAATTCAAGCTTTGAATTCTTTATTGAACTATACTTTTCATTGCTTTTATTTAGGTATGTGTTATAATCGATATTCTGTTCGGAATATAGAGCCTCGTATGGAATATCTTTTTTATGGGCATTGTTCCTCATTTTATTGGTCATATCGTTTGATATCGTGTAGACTCTTGTTTCCCTAGATATATACATATATATGTACGTATTGCATAACTGCAAACATAATTCATTTTAAAAATCGATTCGCATTCTGTGTCCTGCGTCCAGTGTCCTGTGTCCTGTGACGCAGACGTCGTCGCTGCAGTTTATGAGTTTATTGTTTACGCTGCTTTCAGCCATAAATATTTGCAAAGTGCTTGTAAAAAACAAAAGGTGGCAGAAGAAGCTGAGAAAGGCACTGGTGTGGCTGTGCTGAGGGTGGGAGCGTGGACGGTGGGAGAGGCGTGGCATTGGACAGACAGAGTGTTGATGATGGCCAGGATTGCTGAGATGCGGAAGAGAAGGAGAGGAAGGCAATAACTTTGTTAAACGCCATCGAGTCTAGCGGCATTGTTGCTACTCTGTTGGGGTCGGAGTTCGCATAAAACTTAACTTTTAGTTTGCATGTTTCAGCTATAAATGGAGCTGAAGGAAATTGAAGTGCCCATTGTCCTGCCAGAAAGGGATTACCAGTTACCACTGCACACACAAAAGCTCCATTGGCTGGAAGACTCAACCCTCACCGCCTCCAGAAAACAAGCAAACTAAATCTATAATTGCCCCCAAACAATCGCCAATCAAATTTGGATCCTTCCATCGACTTGTGTCCCGTCTGCCGTGACTTCCTTCCTTCCTTCCGTATGAGCGCGCCCAAGCTATAAAATTTAATTTATTTGTCTCTAATAATTTCCCATGGCGATTGTTTGTTCTGCAAATGTTGAGCAATTCGCTGAGGTACAAAGCAAACACGATAGCTGCCAGTTTTCGAACTAGGAAGGTGTGTTTGTTGGAAGCTTTGCTAAATTGTTTGATAAGGCAAAGCTCACACTAAAATGCATGATTAGATTTCATGCAAAACTCTAGGTAATTATGTGACACCAAATTTGTATTTATTAGACATTTATTAGTATTATAAATAGATTTTACTGTCTTTCAGATATAGACCAAGAATTATTGGTTCGTTTTGGACATAATCATATTAAAATTAAACTCAGTATTTACCTACGAAATTTAGTTCTTTCTGTATAGTAAAAAAATGTTTAAGGGTACTTTCTGGCTCAGCCAGGATACACACTTGTTGTTTGCAGTCCTGAAGGTATCCTTAGAGCAACAAGGAATCGGAACTTATACACACCCCCATCCTTGAATTCTGCCATGCCCCTGGCCAAACTCATAACTTCATTTGGCTTGCGTGCCAATGTGAATCGAGCCCCACGGCTTGAGTCGCCGGCAAAGCAGCAAGTCGAGGAGCGCTCGTAAAGTTGCCGCTTCCCCACTTAAGCGCAATTGGTGGCCATAAAATCCAGGGTCCTGGATACAGTGGTAAGGCGCAGCAATGTGGAATGAGGGCGGCAAATAGAGGTAGGGCCTAGGATAATAAATAATTATATCGGTCCGGCCGCAAATTGAAACTAAATGTGGCTAATGATGGGCAATCCCAAAACTGCAGTTGCACTTTTTTTATTGTTTATTTACTATTCGGAATCCAAATACTGCACTCACCGAAAATATTTGGTAATGAATACCACAATTGGAGTAAACAAAATTAGTAACAATAAAGAGAAGGCTTGCAAAATATTGTAAAAAACAAAATGATTAAGCTCTTTGGGTGAATGGGGAATGAAGGAATTTCCAGCCAAATAATTGACTTATCATTTGACTTTGTGCAGAGCTACAAATCCCCTGGGAGAGATCGAAGAGGACAATGGCGGAATACCACGCAATCGGCTTATGCTGCTGACATTGGTGCGGTTTGTTGCCACTTCCCCTTTCCGATCGGTCACCTCCCTTTACCATTAACCTTGGCTGTGGCAGACAGCGACCAGCAACAACAATGGCTTCTGCAGCTCCACGCCAAAATGCGAAACAAAGAAGCGCATAGCGCAAAATCAACAATGTTGACAAGTGAATATATTTACGGTGGCATGACGTTTCCAAGCTCACGGCAATTACCGTGGGGCTTCTTGTTTGCAAAAAAGAAACTGGCAATTTATGCTGGTATTTTGTTAATCCTTCAGCAAGCCATAAAAATACACTCTATTTTACTAAAAGTCATAGATGCGGCTATGAATAGTTAAATTTGAAGCAATAAATGAGTTCGGCTGGATCAGAAGATAGACGTGGACTATGGAATAATAGATTTTTTACATAAATCGAAAAAAACTGTTTTTCTACTAGTATATGATTTATAAATAGAATTCTTTCTCTAAGTCGAGTACAAAATAACTTTAATCAGCCTCTAAAACCAAAGCAATAATATAAAACAGGCCAACGGTGCGTATACGTACGTTAAAACCATTTTATATTGTGTATCCGCCTCGTAGGACCTCAAGCAGGGCCAATCAGTAGGGATAGTATGAATATTAAGTCTGAAGGTAATCGTTTATGGTTTTATAATGGGTATATATCTTTTTTTGTCATGCCAGGTCTGGGAATCCAGAATTTATATAAATAAGATAGAATACCTCTAGATTTTCTTCAAACCAAGTCTGTGATTCGCCTACACTTTTTTGAAGGTTGCCAAGATGAGATAAAAATTTAATTAAGACCAACCAAATACAACTAACAATCACCATCACGAACACCTTTGTCAACTAATTACGTGTCGGCAACCCTAATGCCGACGAAAGGTTAAAGTAATTTGCAGGCAAACCGTTCTTTGCCTTTTAATTGGAAAAATACGTTTCGCATTGAATGGCAAAGGTGAGATTTATTATATTGAATAGCTGATTTATTTCTTTCTTTTTATTTTTATCGGACCTTTTTCTTCTATTTACTTTTCTCGATTGTCACTTTTTTCAATTGTTTGGGAATGTTTTTTGTGCTAATCCTGATGTCGGTTCAATCGAATCTAAATTAAAGAAAAAGCGGTAAAGTTCTATTTCTTCACCCATTTTAATGCTTTAATGAAATATTTCTTGCCAGTCTACAAAATTGAGTTTTTTTTTCAATATCCTAAAAGATAAAAAACTCAGGAAATTATTTTTAATTGTAACTACTGGAAAAAGGTTTTTTTTCAGAGCGGAAATTAAAATAACGTCAACGACTGATTATACCAAAATTAATTTAATTGAAACAAGATTGTAATCATTTCAATTTAGCAATGCATTATGATTGTTGAAAGTAAAGAAATTAAACATTTTGATGTTGTTATACCCTAATCAAAATCGCAGCTGTAGTACCCTCTCAGATATATTTAATCCGCTTCAAGGAAGGAAACAGGAAAGGCTGTTTTCAAAATGGAGCTTTTTATATCGGCAACCTCTTTCTTGTTCAAAAGTATCAATTTTACATTCCCCTGTGATTTTGCCCTGAAAAGTTAGAAATTCAAATTCAGACTGATAAGTTATTAAAACCTATGTAGGTAAAGGTTCGAGACTTGTAGGCGTAAGCCACTTTTTGTCGTTGTGCACCTAATTAGTTAACAAGTTGCTTAAGCTCCAAATATAAGCCGTTGAAGGAGCCGTAAAGCAGTGATACCCACGTCCTCCTATTGGGTCTTTTGGCTCTTAAGTCTCCTGTCTGTTGAAGTCGGCTTTGTCCACTTGTAGTTACCGTATACGTGTGTCTGTTAGTATCCATGTGACTGCTTTTGTCGACAAGGACATTTCATGCAGCTAATGATGTATTCACTTTCCATGTGCAGCTCCATCTCTCTTTTCCTCTTTTCAGGCTTTCAATTGCCAGCAAATGAAGCTGCTTGTGGGGCTGTCAGAGCGTGCCGAGTGCCTAGTGCACTGGAAAGATACTTGAATTCATATGAGCAAATAATGCGATTTGCTTAATGAGCTTGCCAGCCCAAAACACACACTGCCAATGTAACAGGGCCACACCGATAAGTAGGCAATTCGGTCAGCGAAATTCAACCTTGAACTCGATCTGTGAGCCGGGGCGGCTTTCAAAGTTAATTCCGATAAATATATTCACAAATTCCGGGCGGCCGGGCGACCCGCTCCAGTTCTTTCTGCCCTTTACTCCCTGGAGAACTATAAATAACCCTTTCGATAACAAACATTGCGATGTGTTGATAATAAAGGGTTGATTTATTTCTATGCTATGTTGTGATTTATGACCTTTAATGGCCGCCGATGCCAAGGCTTGCTATGCTAGAGCCTTTGCACAGAAAGGACAACGATAGGAGATGAAATTCGCCAATGCGATTTAACATTTAACAATGTGCAGTTGCGAAAACAAAAAATATTTAACGAAATAAACGTAGCAATGGCAGAAGATTGTTCTGGGCAAATGGTTTTCCTGGGGGATAATCTTTGCCGGAGCATTGTGACTTCGAATTAAATATGTATTTATAAATTCTTAATTGTATGAGTAGACTCGATGATTTGAAATGTAAATTGAATGATGTCGAACCAGTCGGTGTAAACTCTGATTGCTGGAGCTTTCACTTAAAATATTCATAATAGCAAGCAATATCCGAGCCCTAATCATTATCATCAAACAAAGGGAATATAAAGTGGCTAAAGCAAAAATATGGGGCAGCGCAAAATACGGTGGCAACCGTAAAATTTGTGCTGTACGCCGCATAAATTGAACACGTCCAGATTAATGGGCGTTTTGCTGCCAGGAGAAGAATAACTCCAGTGCTACTCGGAGCCTCGATTTTGTTTGAACAATTAAAATGCCTGAATAGCCGGAGTGGCGCACCCCAGAAACCACCCACATGCCAACCGACAGCACATTAACTACAAATTACATTCACATTAGTGTTTCGGAATTTCGCAGCCTGCCCCATCCGGTTCTGTGGCCGCTTCCTTGTTTTGGGCCTTCTCAGGTCCTGTTCGTCCTTTTGTTCTTGTTCTTGTGCTCTTGCTTTTGGCTCCTTTCAGTTTGTTCGTTTGCCTCTTATTTTTTCGTTTCGTTTTTTTTTTAAACCAAACACCTAATAAATCAAAGCGGACTCGTGAGAGACCCCAGGAGTATGCTTGTTAAATGCTCGTAATAAATTAGCTGCCGCCCCACAGACCGCACAACCGGACCCCGCCCCCTCGACAGCGCCCCCGCCCATCTGCCAGACATCAACCCCCAGTCTTGGGCTTGATTATTGGCTAAGCTCATGGTCTGGCCATTTTACAATTGCCTCCTCTTCATCTGGTGCCCCTCAATTGAACTCAATCGATGCCAGTCTGAGGTCCATTCTCCTCTATACTCTGTGGCCCAGACTCATTTATATTGCTTGCAGTTTTATTTCTATTTTTTGTGAGTTTTTTTGTTATATTTTAATGAAGTCAGCGCAAAATTTTTTGCTGTGCCAATCAGTTTTTGGTTAAGGAGGGTGATTGCAATTCCAGATTGAGGGGAAAATTGCGCGTATTTGGCATTGCTTTTTTGCAATTCATTTTCTTTTAATTTCAGATTATTTGAACTTTGCTCTGGTAATTGGCCCAAACTGCTTAAAAAGGTTGCCAGCAATCAAACTAGTTTTGAGTTTTCTTCAAAATAAAGGCAAAGAATTAAATTTTAATTTCTTTCATCAAATGTTTCGTAGTTGCCTTTTTATAAACCGAAACTTAATATAACTTTTTGCAATATAGGAACAACGTGTGTTGATGAAGAATATCTTAATCTTGTAGGTATCTTCTGCCCTGAACGCTTCCTGCACATGAGCCTGCAAGGAAATTTTTATGAGTCTCGGGTGTATGTTGCATAATTGTTTTATATGCACAATGTCGCAGGCACACACTTAACGAAGCTCACCATTATCAGGCCAAGAAGTCAAGGCACTACTCTGGCAGTGGCAAGTTGCAGGTGCATCAAGTCAGCGCTAATTAGGTAGACAGAAAAGATAGACGGCAACGTGCTCAGTGCTGGGCAAATTTGCTGCCTGCCTCGCCAACTTGATGAGAGGCAGCTTTCTGACTTTCAACCTTCTGATGCCTTCGAAGTTCCTCCACCTTTTCAACGTTTTTATTTGAACAACTTTGGCGCCAAAAGTTCTTTGGCCACCAGCGAAAAATGCAACGTCAACGCCATTAATGCAGACGCTAATGTATCCTTGCAAGTTGCGATGTGCATGTGTGGGTGGTTGGGTCTTTGGGTTGGAGCATGCTAATTTTAGCAAACGCGTGGCAGCCTAAAATTAAAATAGCAAAGCCAGAGATGCCTACCTCAAGCAAAAGGCAAATAAAAAGTGGCGTGCACTGCCAAGTGGTTACGAAAATTGTGCAAGCTGACTCCGAGTCTGACAAAAAAAACTTGCGAATTTAAGATACCAAAAAAAATTGACTTTCCGATGACTACAACCAAGAAACTCACTTCACAATGTACTGTGAATTTACTTTTATTTCTTGATTAAGAAAATGTGACATAAACCATGAAATAACGTGTAATACCGCCACAGAAAAATTTGTACACTACCTTTTTATTATTCATTAGGCCAAAAACGGAACACTCTTCTACATACAGAGAGCTAGTGTAAGCGGGGAACTGAGGCTAAAAGGCCAAATGCTATTTTTTTAAATTTATGCATCTGAATGCGGCCGCTTGGTCACTTTGCCGTTGCATGCGGCACGCTTTCAGAGCCTCCCATCTGGCTACAACTGTTGCCCAAGGAAGTTTAAGTCTGGGGCCCAAGGAAAGAGGCAGCTCCAAATGAAAAATCACAGCGCTGTGCAGAGGTGTCCCGTCCCTTGGCCTTATATCCGCTAGCCCTTCTTCCGGCTCCAGACTTTGGTATCCTTCGGGCCGTTCCGGAGTCTGGTATGGCCAGAGGGGGGTTATAGCATTTTTATTGTGTTCTGCTTGGTGTGGCAAAATCATATTCATTCACATTCATTCATTCACTGCTGACTTGCAACACATTTTTATATCTCCTCTTTTTGGGTGCTTCTCTTTTCTATGTGGAAAGTGTGAATGGTTTTGTATCACTTTTATACCCTTCAAGAAGGAATATAGGAAGCTTTATTTTTATTCCAATTTATTTGTGCTATCTTTCTTCTATCTCAAAGATAACTACCTAGATTACTAATTTAATATTTATAAAATCAAAAATCAATAAAACATTTCATGCATTAATATAATCTGTATATCTTTTATTATAAGGGAGAGAGCATTCAAAAATACAAAGCTCCCAAGCTTGTGTTTTTTATTGTTTTTTCCA
Organism: Drosophila vallismaia; assembly: GCA_035047325.1. NCBI lineage: Eukaryota > Metazoa > Arthropoda > Insecta > Diptera > Drosophilidae > Drosophila > Drosophila vallismaia. Next base: position 16,757,302 of record JAWNPU010000090.1, on the reverse strand, counting down.
CATTTTTCACTTCTCTCTGTGCTTTGGCCTTTGATGTGTCCCATTTTATGTTTGGTGTGGTGTGTGCAGTTAAAAGATTTATAAATATGAATTTTATACATTGTGGCATGAAAAATGCAAATTTTAGAAATGGCCAAAGGAAATAGAAATGGTCACAGGCAAAAGAACAGTTTTTACCATTTTCCTCTGAAGAATATGGCCCCTACTGATGTCTCTTCCCGTCTTTCATTTGTTAGGGTTTCAGTGTTTTTATTATATATTGTATTTTTGAACAAGTTTTTTTGGAAATTTTTTTTTATGGAAACACAGATGCATTTAATGACAAGATACTACTTGTGCAACGAATGCAACAAATTGCAACAGGAACCACCAAAATAATTCGTAAATCTCTATTTAAAAAGGTTTATTTCGAATTTTAAACGTTAAATTTTCGCGAAGTTTCTTTTTTTACACATGAGTTTTTTGATAGGAAGTAAAACATTTTATTTTTTTTTAAATGAAAACACTTTTTTACATTATTTAAAATATTTTAGGGAATTTAAAACCGGATACAATTGTAGAAAAACATTCCGCTTTCGTTACTAGATAATTAATTGTGCATGCGTTTTTTTAGGCTTACTCATCGAATGAACTTGTCAGTTTTTGTTTGTGCTGGCCAACATCGTAAATCAGTTTGCTTTTATGCAAAATATTCAGAAAATTTTATGGGCTTAAATTGGTGGTCGACTGGCTGGCCGAGAGACATTAATATTTATTAACACGCGGTGCATGATTAATGCTTAATAATAAAATTAGTTAAAGCTTCTGGAACTGCAACAACGAAACATGCCAGTTACAATTAAAATTTTTAAGTTGAATTGTAAAGTTTAATTAAAATCAAATGTCATCAATTATTCTAAGCTGGGCATTTTGTGGGAACGATATACAGATTAATCTTTAGGGGGAAGGGAATCGCCATTCAATTGAAATCAATTTAATTATGAATGCAATTAAAATAATTTAATGATGCTCTATGCACTCTAGAACGGGTCAAAATGGGTCCTTGTTCGGCTTTCGCAGCCAGTTGATGACAGCATAAATAAAAAATGCTATAATGAAATTGCAGTTAATTTATAATTCAATAAACTTATACCCACCCACTTGAAAGTATTTCAAATAATTGTCATCAATGAGTGCGTGGGGACTGTTTGTGAAGAAAATCACATAAATTATGCAGTTTATCAACAGCCGAGGCAAAGAAATTGTCATTTAAAGAGTGTGTTAATTGCCAAGTACATACTTTGGAGCTGTGCATATGTAGACTTAACATTATAATTTACATGGGTTCATTAGGAAACTAATTTAATTGAGTAAGAAATTATGAATTTTAATTAACATACATATTTTAAGTTCGTCTTTCTTGTTAATATAAGTTCAGTGTTCTGTATTCAGTATTACTGACCTATAATAATAATACAATATACACATGTACTTGTTAAATGCCTTTTTTATGGCGACTAAATCAGACTCTTTTTTTCCTTATCAGAAAAAATAAATTCGTGCGAGATTAAACTGTCTCGGTGATTCTTGGAACAGAAGAAATAAACTTGAACTGAATATTTATATTTTTTTATATTTATGTAGTGAAAATAATTATATATTTTCAAAAAAGATCAATTTATTATTTAAAAATTTATTTTTATGCTACCGAAAATATGAAGCCAAAAAGTATTTTATAGAAACTCGAAAAAAAAATCCCCTCGCTCCTGATTTTGGAACAATAAAGACATCAACTAATTCTCAACATGAATTATTGCATTATGGTGTTAGAGCTCACGTTTTTTAGTATCGAATTTTTCCCATTCTTAAATAAATAAAATTTCTAATATATTCTAAATATTCGCTCATAATTATGACAATTCAAAAGAGTCAATCTTATTTATTTGGCAAAATTCGAATTTCCTTGTTCCATTGGCCGCTGGGAACTGCATAATAATTCGGAAAATGTGTCGCCAAGTATGCCAGGAGCCGTAGGCAGTCAATTTTCTTGTTTACAATGGAGGACACTCTGCCGCACACACTGAGAGACACACACGCTTCCACACACGCGCGAACGCACACAATGACAAATCGCAAACAATTACAAGGGGCGTGGCGGCGATGTACCGCCCCCTATCTCTGGTCTCCATCCTGTTGTTGTTGGTTTTTGGCCGCAATAAATACAATTTGCATGACAAAATAGCAAACAACGGCAGCTTTTGCTCGCATGTGTGTGCTTGTGTGCAAATGTGGGTGTGCGGGTGAGCGGCTGTTTGCGTTGGCGGGAAGCTGAGGGTATGGAATAATGGGAGGGGTGTGGAAGCGTCTGCAGGTTCACTCAGCCAAACAAAACTACACACAAAAACAATCAACTGCCCGTCCAATGCAACAACGCTGGGAACAACAAAAAACAAAAGCCCCACTTCGTTCAACGAAATTTCTCATACTCTAAACTGAAACATATTATATTAATTGATCAAAAATTGTAACATTTTTCGCTTACGATACAACGACTATAATCTATTATATTATATTTATATTAAAATAATTGGGTTATCAACTAAGATTAAAGAATAATCATTTAAAGTTTTTGATTTAATAATTAAAGGATAATTTGTTATCAAACATTTATATATAATTTAATATAAATGTTTGATAACAAATTATCCTTTAATTATTAAATCAAAAACTTTAAATGATCTCGACCAAGTATGGACCTTATATGCAAGGGTATTATGCACCAATGAAGGCCGAATCCCATAGTTAGGCTTTTGCCTCTGCCGCTACTGTAGAACAACTTATGAATATTCAATTTTACATAAAAGATTTTTTGTTGTTGCTACAGTACCCGTTGTTATTTTGAGTTTTTGTTGCCACTGCCATTGCAACAGCTTCTGCTTCTGCTACAGCTACTGCTACTGCTGTCCTTTCACAGCCTCCGTTTGCTTCTGGTCCTGTAGTGCACACAGGACTTTTTTTCGCTGGTCTTCACGCCGGCAAAAACACTTCATGCATGCTATGAAATGTGAAAAATATTGGCCAGCCTGGCAGAGCGGTGCAGGGCAGATTGGTGGCTTGGATTGGGTTAAGAAGGAATGGTATAGGTTAATATAGAATCACTGCGGAAAAAAGATAGGCACATCGGGCTTGCTTTGCTATATATTGTGTTTTTAATCATCCAACTTGAATTAGGAAAGCTTAAATTTCGAATCATTTTGGAATATATATTAACCACAAAATCATAATCAGTTTCGTTTCGAATATGTTAAATAAGCCTAAAACCCTTCAGAAGCTTTTAATGGCAAGGACACTTGTCATTAGATCAACAATAAAAATTTTAATCTTTCCTTTACGACACTTGGCCAGTCTTTGCGAAAAAATTTTACTTCCAAGAACTTAGCCGACAATTTGGATCAAGCTTATTTATCATTTATTGCGGCAGTTTCCGGTAATTTCTTAATCGAGTTCCAGATCCTTTTCCATAAAGGCATTGTGCGACTGAAACTTTGACACCTTCATAATGGTCAGGGAATTAAGCAGGTCGTCCATGCGGATCTCGAGCTGATCGCAGTTCTGAAGCGACTGTTCGTTCACCTGTCCGTCACCCTTGGAACCCAGGTCCTCGCGGTGCTCGTCTCCGATTTTCTCCCGCATAAACTGGCGCATTCGGTACATGGAGGCGTGGCGACACAGCTCGCGCAGATCGGAGCCCGAAAATCCTGGGGTAAGCCGAGCCAGCTCTCGCAGATTAACAGAGTTGTGAAGCTGTTCAGATTGCAAAATCAGATGAAGGATGGACTCCCGCTGGAGATCACGGGGTACCCCGATGTGGAATTGCGCCGGCATGCGGCGCAGGATAGCCTTGTCCAGGTCCTGCGGCCGGTTAGTGGCGCCCAGGACAAGGACGCATGTGTTGGCGTTGCTTACCAAGCCGTCCCACTGCAACATAAACTGGGTCTTCATCATGGCCGTGGCCTCGTGATCTCCACTGCCCCGGATGCGTAGAAAGGACTCTATCTCGTCGATGAAAATAATGCACGGCTGCAGTTTTTGTGCCAGGGTGAAAACAGCGGTGGCCAGCTTTTGGCTCTCGCCATACCACTTATCCGTTAGCACAGCCACGTCCAGGTTGATAAACCGCATGCCAGCGTCCTTGGCAATGGCCTTGGCGATCAGGGTCTTGCCACAGCCGGGCGGACCGTGCAATAGGACGCCCTTGGGCGCCCGCCACAACTGAGAACGACGAAAAAGCTCACGGTGGCGCACCGGCAGCACCACCGTCTCCCGCAACTCTTGGATCACCCCGTCCAATCCGGCGATATCCGCCCAGCTGACATCTATGTCCTCGGGGGCCACCAGATGCGAGGCGATCATCACCTCGTGCTCATTAAAGTCTTTCGTCCGGAACTTTTTACCCGAGTCGCTGGCCGCCGAATTGAGCTTCCCGAGCTGCTGCTCCGCCAGCTGCTTGGCCTTCTTACGCATCTTGCTGTTGGGATCCATCGAGCTGAGCATCCACTTGGCACTGTAGTAGGTGATCGCGCTGACCACGCACACCCGCACCACCATGGCCACGATCTGGCCACGGGTCACGTCGGGCGACTCCATTTGGCACACTCCACTACAATTTGTGTGGGTACGGAAATGTAGGAATAATATGAATTCACAGTCCCTTGATGGAACACTGATGGCAACCTACGATAGCCAAGTAAGAGAAAATAACTAAAAATCAGAAATTGTATGGAAATCCATATTTTTTTCCAGTGTCCTATCCGGCCATTACGCAGCTGTGTTTTAATTTCTGCTAACTTTCTCCTATTGCCTTTGCTGCTGGTCCGGAGTTTGACGTTAACCTGTAAGAAATGCAAGCAAATAAAACTAAAAAACGAAACGGCAGTGAAGAAGAACGTTTTCTAGTTTAGTATCTTTTAGCGGAAGTCAATGTAACAAAAGATAAACTTGTCGGGCCAGCTGCTGTTCCTTGTTCCTTGCTGGGAGGCTGCACCGCTGTTTCTTAGTATCCCGGCGAATTGAACGCAGCAGAATGAGGCGTGGGACGGTCAGAAGTATTAACTAAACACTGCAGCAATTTATCTCCACATCCCCTTGGCCTTTCCACCCCCTTTCCAGACTGCCGAACGTGGGTCAGTTCTGGGCATTGTCTTAAAGTTCTTCCGCTCCCCTGGAAATCGCTGGGCACTGTGTTGTTTTGAGCTTCCTTCCGCATTACAAAAGAATTACTCAACACAATGTCTGGCCCAAGTTTTTCTCGACTACCAAGGGGAGGTGGATCCACTCCGACCCATGTTCCTCTTCAATCCACCGACCGTTTCAATTTACCCAGCTCAGGTGGCTCTTACCTCCTCCAAAATGTTGTATTCCAACGAAGTCATCTTGGTTTTTAATCCAGCTTTTTGGTCTTTGTAGATGCGGATCAGAACTGCTGTATAATTGGGAATTTAAATGTTTGCATTGCAATTTTGCGAGGGTTTTAAGCCGACAAGAAAACAAAAACATGGTTCGAGAAATAAATTTTATATTGAATTATAGTTTTGAGTTGCATATATTTCTTTAAAAATTATTCCTAATGCATTGTGTAATGCATTAATACTGATAGTGATTAAACAAGTAAATTTAATCAAATTTGTGCCTTCCGGTGTAGAAAATAGAACTTATTTCTCCCAAACAGTGCTCCGCTCTTGACCTTTTGCCACTTACCGGAATTTGGCTTGCACTTGCAAAGTTATCAAGATTTGGGCATGGGTGTGGTGGTTAGAAGGCAGATAGGAGCATTATATTTTACCCATTTCCTTGCACTTCAGGTTGGGTGCAATTTCAATGCGCACCATCTTTAAGCTCGTTAGCGTGCCGTGAATCTTTATGTTGTACAAAGTTCTTCCTATCCTCTCTCCTGAGCTACTTTTGAAGAGTTCATAAAAATCACTTCAACTGTGCAATATTTCACAAAGCTTGAATCTTTTGAGCGTCGTTTTGGCAGTTCCTTTCTCCCCGCCCAAGCCCCTCTCACTTGCTCTTTTACAATATCCTTTCTCTGGGCTTCTTCAACTCAAGTAAGGCATTCCTGACCCTTTTTCCTATAATCTTTATTTTTCGCGGGCTTGCAACTTCGCTTATTTCGATCCACTGAGCATACGAAAAATGCAATTATGTTGTTTATTCGTGTTATCTCTTTTCCGTATTGACTGAATAACGAGGCTTTAATTATTAACTTAAAAGGATATACAAAAATTTCCAAATTCCTTTAAAATATGCCACCTTTTTCGATGAAATATTTTATTATTAATTGTGACCGATTAGGTGGCTGTGCCTGTAATAAATCATTGCCTCAGACGCAAGCGCCAAGGAGCCAAGCTAAAAAATAAAAAAAAACCTATGTGCTTACTTCTGAAAATAGAAAAAAATAATTTCCCTTTTTTGAATAAGTCGCATACCATGAAAAAAATCCATCTTTGACTTCATCAAAGTCACCGAAAAGGCGGTTTTCCTATAAATACGCTTGTTTCCGATTCAGAAATTATTCGCAAGTCTTAACTCAAAATGAAGCTTCTGGTGTGCAAAGCAATTATATGTAAACTACAGTTTAAGCTTTAGATTATATTTAAAAAATTGTTCACAGATCGTTCTCCTTGTCTTGATGGCCGCTGTTCCTTCCGTTTTTGGCAATATTCCAAATTGTAAGGTTGTTACCGATCCGCAAACGGACCAAAAGTTCGCCGTAAACTTATTAACTGGAAAGAGGACACCTATTTACAATGGCAGTAAATGATCTAATGATCTAAAAATGGAAAAAAAATGGAAAAAATGGAAGCTGAATGCCTAATAAAATAAATAAATTATACAAAATGACTATATTGTAAAAAACATTTATATGAGATGGATTCATAAATCGAAGCAATGATTTTATTCTTGGTATATGTAGTAATTTAGTACAAGAATATTTTGAAAATAATTAAATATAAAAATGTACATATAATTTGTATATTCCTAGTATCAATATTCAATAGTCGCTATTGTCTGTGTGTTGTCTTTTGCACCCCAAAAATATCTTCGCTCTATAACAGAAAATTTACCTTAGCCGTGCAAAGTTAGTTTAATGATTGAATAGTCCATGCAAATTAAAATGATCTTTAATTTCATTTGAAATCAAGGCAACAACGATTCTTTACCTTAAAGTACATTATCATTTCTGAGAAATTGAATAATTATACAAGTTATTAAGAAATAAGTTGTTTACTGAGAAAAAAACCAACCTTCGACACCATCGTTCCCAGAAGAGATAACGACACACTTCCATATTCACCGCTGGGTCTGCTTCCTATAAATGCATCTGTTTCGCGATGCAGAAATCAGTCTTGTGATCACAGTGAAAATGAAGCTTCTGGTAACTTAAGAAAATACTTTAATCAATAATACTCAAAAATAATTCTAACTGATTTTACAGATTGTTCTCTTTGCCTTGCTGGCCGCCGCCATGTCCGTCTCCGGCAGGGTTGCCAATTGCAAGCAAGTAAGCGATCCGCAATCTGGCCACAAGTACGTTGTAAGCGAATTGACAGGAAGATCAGCTTATCAATCCAATGGAGGGTATCAATACGGACCACAGCAGCCCTATTATGGCCGTAATAGCCGTATTATATTATAATAATTCATTCAATGATATGTAACGTGGAGGAAAAAACAATTATTAAATGAACTGCAACAAATTAATCGTTTAATTGGATTGAATGGTGTTTTCAATATTTTAATTACTCAAACAATTTTATAGCCTAACAAACTTGTAATTTGTTTTTTTATCTTCATTCGACACGTTTGTTGACTTTAATTTGAAATGTCTCTAACATAAAACTATTTTTGTAGTTCGATTATTGCCAGAATTTGATGCTGAAAAACTAAAAATGTAATGGTGGGCCTATCAAAAAAAAATAATTTAACTTTCAATTATTCCATTCATTCTATCAGGAATTACTACTATATCTCTTCAGGTACTCGTATTTGGTCTTCTTTTCCTTTTTGCTGGGCAGTCTGTTCCGAATCATCTCGTACAACCTGTCGACATGGGGTGCCAGATAGACATCTAGCCGTACTTGGTCCTCGATCTCACGCAGAAGCTGCTCACAAGCCTCTGACTGCCCCTCGTAGAACTTGGCCAGGGTATTCCACATCTTGGGGGCCAGCTCGAAGAAGGGTTTGAACGCCTCCGAATTGATGGCGCCCAATTGCAACTTCTCCATGTCGTAGGTGGCCAGGGCGCAGAGACCCCCATAGTAGCACACGTCCTCAGGGGCCACGATTTTGTCGTAGTCGTACCGCCCGAAAGCCGTCTGCAAGAAGTTCTGAGCCGCCGTCTTGTAGATCTTCAGACCCATATTGGCCAAACCAGAGGCGCAGCTTAACCGGGCCGGCACCTCCTGGGCCAGATTCTCGAAGCCGAAAGCGTACTGTTTGGCCTCGTCGATGTAAGTGAGCACGTACCACCAGTTGGCCATGTAGATGGAGACCCTGATGAGGTTGCGGTACATATTGATGACGTTGTCGCTGCTGGTGCAATATGGCCTGGCCCGGGCATAGAACTTGATGGCCATTTGCAGGTTTCCGGCTTTTTCATGGTAATCACCGATTTCCTCTAAAATTCGCCGCACATTGGCGCTGCCCGAGTTCGATTTCTTAAAGTTCAGCTCGGCGTCCAGCTCCTGGAGCATCAAGGTGGACTCGATGGTGTTGTCCTCCACCCAGAAGGTATCATACGGTTGGGCACGCCGGCTCCTGCCACTGGAGGTGCTGGCCTCGTCGTCGGTTGCCGGCTGCATCTTCGCCAGCTCCCCCACTTCGACGCACAGCGTCTGGTAGAGCTCATCGTAGAGCTTCACATTGTAGGTTGTCTTCACGTGGTCAATGGCTAACTCCAGGGCAGGGACCCGCAGCTTGGGGCACACCTGGGCGATGAATTTAAGACGGGTGAGGCGTGGTATGTCCGTGTATCTACCGGCGTAGCTAGGAAGGTGCACGGGAGCGCTATGCACCTGTCGGCAGCGTGCACGCTCCTCGTCCGTCGAGCTGCGTTTCGTCAGCGAGTTGGAGGTCATGACTGTAGTGCTCACCAGTTCTGGTGAATGGTGTGATGTGGGAATTTTTGTAGTTGCAGTGTCCGAATGTGTCTATGATGTGGGGGGAAGAGTGTTCTGAGATAGGTTTAAAATATTGGAAAATACATATAAATACGTATTGGTCCTCGTCCTCGCTTTATTTAGTTTATGGCAATTGGAAAGTTTTTGCAAATCGGTATCCACCTTGTTTCTCAGGAGCTTTCGGCACATTTAAGCAGCTCAACGAGACGGCAAAAAGTCGAATCAATTTTGAAGCATTTTGCACGACTTCTCTCCTGTTCGTTGGATTTTGGCCATTTTGCATTTGGGTGCGAGGAAAGGAAAGACCAACGACCAGGCCAATAAATTCAGCTAAAAGAGACGCATCAATAAACCGTTAACTAGCGGTAACAATTTCTTATATACGTTTCGATTTCCCTTTTCCCGTTCACTGATTTATGGGTCTGTGATGTCTGCGATTTTTCAAGTTCTGGTAATTTGATTTTTGCATATTCCCCCTATAGGTTTAGCTTTACAGCAGCCACCGACCATCGTTTGCTTTCTTTCAATGCCTTTTGGCCAATTTGATTTGTATCTGCGTAATGGAATTCGGTTATATCACGGGAAATGTTGCCATTTCGGACCATCTGCAGATACAATTTCGTGTATTGGCTGTTGCATGTTGCATTTATTTGAGCATGTCCTGAAATCTGTGTCTATATACTGCGCCACCATATGTTTCTTATGTGTCTGCTAAGACCCGAAGGTGGCGTTGAAGTCCATAGATAGTTATACTGAATTTAAACAGCATATGCGATTTATTTTACTTGCTTTAAGACAAAAATATTTTTATTAACCATATTTATTCATGTAAACATTACACGGCTTTTTTTTAGAAATATTATAAATGAAGTCGTAGTACTTTCTCGATCACCATCTCTCAGATGAAATATTATAAATGAAGTCGTAGTACTTCCTCGATCATCTCTCATATGACTTTTCAAAGTCTTAATGGCGTTCCCTTGATTAGTTTTTGCGTTGGTAGAACCGCCACATTTCGCAAATGGCGGGTTTGGCCAGGCAGTTGCATTCTATTGGCGGGGCATCCGGAATAGGGTCATGACGGCATTCGGAGAAACTGGGGTACTTGCACTTCCTCCTGGTGCAGAGTCCGCCGCGGAAGGGTCGTTTGCATCTGGGCGGATTCCGTGCCGGCTTAGTGCAGCCCGGCATTTGAAAGCGAGGGCATGGCATGCTTTTCTTTAAACATTTTCTCAGTCCCAAGTTAGACCGACCGAGTGCGACTCCCGGTTTGTTGCACGAACTTTTGCAGACTCGCTTGCGCTTACGCCGCGGCAGCGGTGGAGGCTTGTGGATGCAGTAGGCCTTACGACGTGGTTTCTTGATGACGCACTCGTACCAGGTTCGCTGATAACGGCGCTTCAACATGTCCTGGGGCCTGTAATGGGCCAGATCGGCGGCGTCCATCTCCAGGGCGCAGTCCTGCAGGCACATCTTGCGTGCGTCAATGAAGGCCGGCACGTTGAACTCTATGTCCGAGCGGCACTTGTATTCTGTTCGGCGCGTTGTCTGCCAGCACGCGTCGTAAACCTTGTCCTTTTCTGGTGGGGTCATCCTCTTTAGATTCTTCCGAACCTTGGGTATCGGATAGGAGTTCTCCACATGAAACCCGCGGCTTGGTGCAGTCGTCACCAGCAGGCTAGATACCTTACGTAGGGCTAGAGACAGAAACGACTGTTTTTGGGTCAGCATGGTTGAAACAGGAATTTTGGGTTGGCTTTAACGCACGCGAATTTATATCAGTATAAAGTAAAAGGCGAGTCAATTTTGGGGTCAAATGGGTAAAACACTATGAAAGTAAATTTTTTACTTGAATCGATGTTAATGACCGCACGGCATTTTTCAAAATATTTAGTTTTTTCCTATGCGATCAGCCTGACAAACTAGGCTTGAATGTCGTACCGTACTTCTAGAAACCGATTTATACAAAAGAGGGGAATCTCAAGGATAGGTTGATTTCATATTTCTACTGACTGATTGGAGATTTTCTTTTAGACTTACCTCTAATTCATAACCAGCAACACACTCCGAAATGCAGCATGAAATGGGAAAAAAGTAAAGAGAGAAATACGAGCAATTAAAGGGGGAAAAATCCCTTGCTTCGTAAATGGAAACGCGTACACCCACTTGACCGCTAAACGAACGCCTAGCTTTTGCGACTAGATTGCAATTAAAATCGATTTTCCACTTTGATCGGCCCTCTTTGATTGCCGCCGCCGCCTGCCCACAGCCACGCCCACTGCGAACCATGTGTTTGACGTCTATTGTGCCGATTTCTGTCAGCGTCTGGGGACCCCGACATCCCGTCCATCCATCCAACATCAAACATCCATCGATCCTGCCTTTGAACAAATTTTAATGAAATTAGAAATTTGCACGCGCCGGCAAAAACTGTAAGCGATACAAGAACCAGCGGACTCCACACCCAAACCCTCAAATCCCATCACCCTTCGATTACTTGTCAATAGCGAAGTGTTTTTGACTTTGATGCGAGGCAGCCAGCTTCCCTTTTTGCATCAATCTCAGTTGCTTGGACACAAGCTGCGGACCTGCATTTTCTGCTTTTAACCAACAGTCATCACACAATGAACCTCGAAGCCGTCAAGTGAGTTAAAGTCAAAGAACCGTTCCCACATGCATAAATGGAAGTGCAAATGGAGGTAAACATCTTAAATTTAACTCGCATACATTCATATATATTCATATATCCTATCCATATATTAAGGCATTGGTTGTGTGATAATTGTCTTAAATACAATGTATAATATTTCCGCTTCAATGTTGTGCAAAACGAAATTAACACCAGAACCGAGTCGGTAGAAGAATAACGCAAAATGCTGTCTTTGACGCGGTCAAAGAAAATGAGTAGACAACTTTTGTCTCGGACCACTTTCTTGGGCATTAACCGAAACAAAGAGGAAGAGAAGAGTTCCTTTTTGGTGCCTGTGATAACTAATTAGGGAATTTTATGATAGAGTGCAATAGTGTTGAGACTTCAAAGCGAAACAATTTTTAAAAAATAGAGCTGAAATAATCTACTCTTCTTATACGTAAATTTTTTTCATTTTACCTTTAAAATATTGTTTACCAGATCAGGGCAATTATTTAAAACAAGAGGCCAATTGCCAAGGTATGCAAAATATCAAAAAAAAAAATAAAAAATGATGCAACAAGCCAATCAAGTCTAAATACTTGTTTATTTTAAACAAAATTTATTGTTCAATGCACCTGCGGCATTCCCCAAAAGTGAAACAGACAGCAGGCCAGACCAGATCAAATGTATTTCTATAGACATTCGTTTGCATTTGGAAACATGGATTCTGAACGCCACTGCCATGGGTGTACAAATTTTATATATAATTTGAACGACAAACAAATAAGTTCGGAATGACGAAGGGGGAGCCTGCTTTGGGCTTTGTGCCATGTTGACCGTTCAGCTTGGGTAAATAAAACATGTAAGCCGTTTGATAAATATTTACCATCGAAGCTTTAATGCCATTTCATGCGCGATATCAAGCACTTTAAGCATTGTCCCTCCCACTCTGCTCGTCTCGACAACAAAACACACCACTACATTTCATATTCTACACTCTTTGCCCAACTACCTGGCATCCACACAGATACACACCCATACAAGTAGCTAACGACGAGCGGCAAAGTTCAAATTCAATTACCTTTCAAATATTTGCATTTTGCGACACAAACTTTCATCATAATGCTGCACAATGGCTGCCACTCGAATGCCACTTGAAAGCGTCCAGTGGGCGAGGCAGGCTAGAAGGCTTTTGGTGGGGGAGGGGCTGCGGCTGAGGCGGGAACGATAAAGAACGGACCGACAGGAAGCAGCACTCAAAACAGTTGCCGCTAATGTCGTGCCTCTTCTTTCGGGCCAACAACGACGGCAACGGCAACGACAACGACACAACGTCGCCGAGTTCAGGAACGACAATGACGTTAACTTTCGCCGCCTACTGTATCCGCCTTGCCGCCCCGCCCCGCCCCTTCCTTTACGCCCACTTTCGAAACAATTACAAAACAAAGGCCACGGACTCCAGGGCCCTGCAGCACGGTCGACGTTGAACGTCGAACGCTGAACATTGGGCCAATAAAAAAGAACCAAAATAAGCCAATTTCAAAACAGAAATTGCAACAACAACTGCCACATCCCCTTGCCACAAGCAACGGTGGCAGAGGACGTATTCAATGCACCCACGATGCTAAAGGGACAAATAGGCTCATATTTAATTTATGAGTAACTACAAAATTTTGGGGAATGCACAAAATCGAAGATGCACACAATTTCAAAATTTAATGAAAACTCAAGTCTTCTTAATTCTTAATGAATATTGGCTAGAATATTAGCTAAAAATACATTCTTCTGCTTAACCACCTTGATACTAGGTTTGGATATAAAATAAGCTTAGAATGCATTCCTGGCGCGTCCAGCATTTGCAATTGCTGCAAGAAATTTGTCATTTCCAAAGCAGACATCAAATGCATTATGCAACAAGGTAGTCGCTCACCGGTATCACACGCTAAACCCATTTACATGCTGAATTCTTTTCCACGCAGCAAATGAGGGATCTGACAAGGGACCAAGGTGAACGGCGATAGATCCACACAGAGCATAGGTAATGCTCCCATGTGTGCTCCATGTGGGAGTTCTCCCAATGCGTACCTGTGTGGATGCGGATGCGGATGTGGGTGTGTGGCAAAATGAAACTTTCATCTGCATATATGTAATATGTATACTGCTTGAATGCCCTCTGGCTGAGTTGTACAGCATAATATAAAATGCATAGAATTTTCCCTTTAGTCGATGTGTTTTGAGTAAAATTTATATTATGCATGGCGCTGTCTCGACGAAAACTAAACCCAGCCACAAAAAGACAACAAACCGGAAATGGCAATGCTACAAGAAAATCCCTTTTGCAAAAATTCGATATATTGGACAAATTTCTGACAATACAAAGTGCAGTAAATATTATTTACAAAAATTGTAAGACCTAAACAAAGAACGTTCATACTTGATCTCAATGCATTGCATTTAATGTCTGGTTTCTGCATCTGAAAAGTGATCTATTTATCCCAGCGAGAGCATCAAACAGAAAGAAAAAAACAACGTAATAATAATGTTAATGATAAAATATGTAAGGACACAGGGCTGTGTCGTATCTCTTTGGTAAAGATAATATGCATAATGTCCGATCTGGATGCTCTTCCCTCAACTGGAGGCAGCTGATGTCGCCGCAGGAGTTGTCACAGGACAATGGAAGCCATCAGCCACAATGAAGATGAGCAGCAGGCTGGCGCGAATGAGCAAGGAAAGGGAAATGTGTTGGAAACAAGGACGAAGGGCGGTGGCGGTAGAAGAGGCTTGTCTGGCTCACATCGAGATTTGTGCAGCCTGCATGACCAGCCCAGGACCATACACACACCAACAGGCACACAGGACCTGGCAAACAATAAGGGCTAACATTTATACAAGCCACCCACACACGCACTCAGGGACGAACAGGGTCACGGAATCCTTTGGCCAAGTTTGTTTCTGTCGTCGTCATCGTTGCAGTTTCCTCATTCCAGCATTGTCTTTATGCCGGTTTAATCTGTGTCAAAAGCCGTGAGTTATTACAAGCCAGCCACGCCCACTTAGCTGCAGACTGAAGCTCATTGAAAGGGTTGGGCAAAAGTTGGCAGAGAGGGGCTGGGGTCCGAAAGCCTGTACCGAGTCAAAGGTTTATCTCTTGTCAACGGCTTTTGTGTTCCAGCCGTAATCAACTCGTTGTGATCGGTTCTTCATCCGAGCTTAAAGTGACCATCCTCGCTGGCTGTCTTATTTGAGTCAATTATAGGAGGGCAATAGGCACTTAAAGATTACATAAGGATAAAGGATGAATTTTTGTATAAACGTTAACAAAATATAAAATCTAGACAATTTTGTATAAAATTATATGATATATATTTGCGAATAAGCTATAGCAGTTCAATTTATAGGGAATAATTGGAAAATGATTGCCAGATTTAATAAAACTGTACTAATTTTATTGCCAATACATCGGTTCTTCAAACAATCTTTTCAAATTTAAGCTTGATACCATAATAGAAAGCCAAATAATTTTATTCTGAGATAATTGGTTTTTCGCAATTTTAAACTTGAAAGTGAGTTCAATGCACTGCAGCAAGTTAAATGTTGTTTTTCTATTATACTTTTT
The DNA here is from genome assembly GCA_035047325.1 of Drosophila vallismaia. Taxonomy (NCBI): domain Eukaryota; kingdom Metazoa; phylum Arthropoda; class Insecta; order Diptera; family Drosophilidae; genus Drosophila; species Drosophila vallismaia. The sequence continues at coordinate 16,741,887 of JAWNPU010000090.1, read as the reverse complement.
TTTACCATACTACTTATCGTTTCTCCTTTGGCTTCGAGCACCATCAGGCACACACAGACGGAACATGGGTTTTGTATTCCTGCTGTCTGTGCTCCTCCAGCGAACACTGCTGGATTTTTATTATCTCAACAATATATAAAGCTATTTTAGTTGATATTTGTTAAGTGGGCGTCGGACACACCCCCACTATACGGAGGGAAGGAGTAGTTGGTCGAAGAATCTAGAAAGTGGATGGCATGGGGGGTTAGAAAAATATGGCAGCTAACTAAACAGCAAAATAACCATGAAGTTGTATGTTGTGCAGCTCACTGCATTTTGCTTATTGTAACAACAGGGCCACCCACTTTTGTGAAGCTTAACCCTCTTTTGCCCCAGTATTTTGTGAAGTGCATTGCCAGATAACCAAATGGGGCTGAACTGGGCAGGACCCTTCTCTTCTTCACTCCTAGATTATCCTCTTTTGTATTGCATCTTTTTTGCTTTTGTATTTTGGCGGGGACAGGCTACACTGGAGTGTCCTGCCCTAAAAGGATTGCTTTGTTGCTGGTGGAAATCGACTTATGCACTGCCTATTCCAGGCTCTCGACTGGGTCTGCCTCGGACCTTGTTAAATTACAAATTAGCCGTTTCCGCCGTTAGGCAGTTGTAAAACGGAGGCAAATGCCAATTGATAAAAAAAATAAAATTTCTCTTCAAAAATTTTCTTTAAAACTATTTAACTTGGGTTGTATTGAGTTTACCTTTACTTAATTTATCTCAGGATGATGTTATTTGGGATGCTATTAGGGTTAATTATTTTGGCATCCTATTTCCATCGATCGCTCCACTGCATCATTTGTTCCATAGTGTTTAATAACACTTATCATCTGGCATGTTTTTTTGCAAAACTTATGCAGGAGAAGAGAATCGAGGTCGGAGTGTTTTCCATAAACTAAAAAATAGGACCAAAATGGGGTTCGGGGAATTTGAGTTGAAAAATGTTTCCAAGTTAAATGAAGCGCATCAAACGTCAGTCGATAAATTTAAAAGCCAAAGCTATTGACTTGCAGAAATAAAAGCAAATAATGCTCCTGACCAGGCAGTCGCCAGGATGAAAAGATGGAAGGATGGCAGAATGGCAGCATGGCAGGATAGCAGTACCGAAGGATGCCAGGTTCGAAGGATGGCGGAGGCCAATCGCCAACCCAGACCCAATCAAATACAGAGAGCTCGAAAAAGCGATTTCATGTGCATGCTGGTGACATTTTGCTGACAGCGGCAACCGGAAGTCCAAGTGTTGACGGCGCTCTCTGCGGACCGCTGAAGGCGGCACACGGCATCGAAGGAAAGAGAACGAACGATTGGTGGCGAAAGGGAGAGGGGGCGCCTGTCGAAGGACAAAGGAGGACATGGTGATTGGCTACTTAACTCTTTTGCCAACTCCTGAGTCAGATGGTGTCGAATAGTGGGCGTGGCACTGTATGAGATCCAACCATTTCCTTACACCTACCTCATACCCCACAGACACACATCCTGCAACCGGTGGACAAAGTTTGTCTTTTGCATGCTGTCGAAACTTTTATAGAAATTCAATTTCTGCTATATCGGTTTTATTTTATTTTGTTCTTGTTGAAACTGCATGTGTCGCCCGGCCCTATTGAAACAATAAATTTTTGACTTGAGAAGGGTATAAGCCAACTCAGTCGAGAGCTTTGACCTCTTCCAGGAAACAAAAAACCCTGAATAGTAATAAAAGTGTTGAAGCATGTATCCAGAATGCAAGAAAAGTTCAGCGATTTCCAAAAGACTTTACACTCGTAGTTTCTAAAAATTTTTAATTAACATTTTCCACTTTTAAATAGTTTATTTTTTGATTTTCTACATCAATATTATATATACAGAGTAATATAAACAATTATAATTTTATAATTAGTTTGCTTTTTGGACAGAATGACAAATTGCTTATTAATTACTCTCATTTATGTCGTAGATAGCCAAAATAAAAATGGCAAGTAAGCAACTACCACACTTACTACTTAAAATTACTTCGCGAAAATATACATTTTAAATTTCGCATTTACTTGCTACTCTTTACCGCTGAGTCCTTCGGTAAGCAAATGAACAACAAAATCAACAACACTGCATAAGCAAAGGCGCCGACAACTTTTACCTTGTCAAATGACTTGCTTGGCAGGATCCCTTTTTATGATGGTATTTTTGATGAGCGCTGCCTGCCTTCCAGGGGGAAAGGCTTGCCGAGTCCTGTTTTCCAGCACTTTATTAAAATTATATATTTGCATGTTTGTTGCAATTTCAGCGAAGGCACGAAGGCAAAAGAAATGGCAATTGCATATGAATTTATAAATATGAAAGGCAATTTTCGAAAACTCTCAAGTAAGTTTCGGTCTTTGCATATTTTATATGTTTTATATTCCCCCTTTAAAGAGAGTTTACAAAATGCATTTCCATATTAACAAGACATTCGCAAACATTCAGCTACAAATTATACGAAATACATACTAGAGCCTTTATAATGGTGAAACATGAAATTCAAATAAAATATCAAAATTAATCAATACGCAATTAGTTAGAATGAGGTACTGATGCGGTTTTTTTCATCCTCGATTCTCTAATTAAAAAAGTTGATTCATTATTGAAGTACTACTTTCAGTCGATATAAATTGGTTTTCTAGTTATTTAACCGTTATTGATCTATAAACGAAGCTTTCACCTTTCACCTTTTAGGGTAGAAAATTGTCAGCCTCTTGTGTCCTATGCACGCGAATTCAAGTGGCAAAGACATCTGCATAAATAAGCGGAGCATAAAATGTCGGCGCAGATGAGAAGTCCTGGCGGGAGGTAAACGTTAACCAGGAACCTGATCCTGACAGTGTACGAAAATACATGGGTGTGTGCGGCAGTTTTTACTAAATTAAATTGAAAGGAAAGTGCATGTAGCTGGGAAATGCGAGTATAATATTCGCGCCTTGTTAGTTTGTCAACGCTTCGTTGGGTCTGAATGATGACGTCGCTGGCTATGATGACGTGGAGTGGTTAGCCGAAGGAGTCCGCTTCCAACCAAGGGGTTGGGAGATGAAAATGTTTCTCATTTGTGACATTTAACGGGCGAGAACGACGGTCACATAATTAAAATTCGAAATAATTATGCGAAAGGAAAAACGCAGGGATAAATTGAAATTAAATAAAATAAAAAAAAATGCAATCCATCGCGATTCCAATTTCCGTTTCGGTTCCGAGTAGAGCATAAGTTAAAGGCACCGACCGAAGGTTGAAGCCCGCCCCAATCCACAAACATCCATTCCTTAACAACTGCCAGAATCACGCTTAAGCTAACGATTTATGTGAGATTCTTTAAGCGAAATCCAAGTCAATTAGTTTCCTAATTCGTTTTACGAAAAGGAATTTATCGATTTTATCTGCAGACGTGCAGAAAGTAGTTAAGACCAGTTTTCTCCAAACCTACTTTTGTGAAATCGTATGTGTGTTTGGGTGTGTTTCTGTGTGTATGGGAGTGCTTTTGCTTTAGTGTTGATAATGATGCTGGGTATTTGTATGTCCGTGTGCGTTTTATGCTTCCTCTGTGGGGGCGCAAGCAATAAACCAGCCGCATTGTTCTTACGCCGCGTGGGGCAAAGCAATACGATAATAGAAAGCCAACGAGGAGAAGCAAACAATCTCTGGTTAATTAAATTAGATTTCCAATCGTTTCGGTGTCTATTTAAGTTCCGAATTTTTCCACAGATTTTCCAATTGAGTTTAAAATCCAGAGTATTTTAAGTATCTTAAATTCATAGAAAAAATTGCAGGAATTATATAATTATTTTCGACTGAAAATATAATGAAAATTACCAGTGCACTGACAGTATCATAAAATATTAAAAATTAAAAACTTTGCCTATTACTTTGGCTGTGTTTACATTTTCTACCAAAGGATAATGCACTTCAACTATTCCCCCCCCTGTGGACCGCGCCGAACTCCAGACTTTTGGGCCTTACGTGGACGGAAGCAATCCCGCAGTGGCTCATGCAATGTGCCAGAAGTGTTTCGCAGTCTTAAAGAATTTTTAATTGCTTTAAAAACAAGCTGAATGCTGTTTTATTTATTTTGACGGTCCGGGAAAGGCCAGGGAGGGGCTGGGAGCGAACGGAAAGCCGGGGGCAAGGCGATGCCATAGACAAATTCCATTAAACTTTTGGCTCCTAAACTGTGTCAAAGTTTTGGCCGGGGAGTAGGCTTCCTTGGTCCGCTGGCTCAGGATAATTCACTGGAGAACGAGGGACGGAACCTCAGAAGCTCTCTGCGTAAAAGTTTTAGCGCAAAGTAAACTCAACTCCGAATGAAATGAAAATGCCACAGAGGCAGTCCAATAGGGTATAAAAAGAGGGTGGTGACGGGCTCTAAGACTGGTGTTCTTGGTGAGCAATCAATTTCTGTTGACGTTGACAACAAGGCAAAAGTCCGGCTAAAGTTAAGGCCAAAAAAGAGGCTTGGTTAGCGGCAGAGCGCGGTAGGGGGCTGGGGTAGACGAGATGAGACGCGACGGAGGCAACAAATCAAAGTCGATGCCGATGCCGATGCCTCTTAAGACGCCTGTCGAATTGTTCTGGACGCCATGGCGTCACGCCCCCTCTGCCCCATCTGCCACCTTTCCTTCACTGATGCAATATCTCAATCGTAAGTCTGCTGCGGTTGAAGTGTATTTAAAAGTTTGATTAGTTTTTAATGTTTGTGAAGCAAGTTTTTCATCAACATTTCTCTTTTTTTGCCAGTAATTTCTATAAACTTTTTCATGAGATTCGATTTGTATGTGGCACTTTATGGTGCTTCGTGTTTATATATGCGAAAATATATATACACGCTTGCTGGCTTTTATGCAAAATCGTACTAATCACCAGCATATTGCATAAAATAACAATTTCATAAATTGAAACAAATGTCTAGACACATTGTATGCAGCCCATTTAAAATTGTTTGAATACAATTATGCAAATTATGTTAAGTCAGTTTTTCCTGTGTCCTGACTGTCTATACAAAATAGGCTTCTATTTATTGTTCAGCTAGTTTACTGAATTTAATACTTAATACTGTCGAGATTTGTAAATTAAATTTCAAATATACAAAAATTCTTTCATTCATTCTAAAAACCTATGAGACCTTCAAACTTAATTCTCCGAGTAATATGATTTATTTCAATTTTGGCCAAAACAGGCAGTCTTCCATGTGTTATTAATATTATTTGAATCATCAACTGCAGGTAGGAAGAAAATCTTCTGCCTTCCATCTGGCGTCTCTGCCATCAACAGTTAAATTTTGTATACGTAAAAAAAACTTCTTTGGATGCAGTCATAAGTTATGAATTATGAATGTCAAGGTGGCTACGTGTGTGGCCTGAAGCTTCGGTTCCCGGTTCCTTTCTGGCAGGCTCTCCTCGGGTCCCTCGGGTCCAATAATGTTAAGAGGCCCACGGCCTGAAGGGGCAGCATCCGGGGCGGAGTTAATAGAAACACTTTCTGTGTGCAGAAGTTATAAACATTTATGGCAGCTACTTAAAAATGTCAAGCGAAAAAATTATGATAATGATACGTGACATTTGAAAGCAATAACAATTTAGTTAGCACGCACTTTTTGATTACTCTTCTCTTTCATCGGAGCCTGGCATCGTCTCCTTCGACCTTCTGTTTTGCCTCAAGCTTGTTTTATTATTTATGACTTTTGTCCACATAAAATTGAAAAATTGCTTTAAAAATTTCCATCATATACATACATATACTACGTGTGTATACCGAAATGAAATGCTTCCGCATTTTGGAGTTTTTAGGAAGGGCCTATAGTACTTTTAGCAAATAATAATTTCTATATGAGTGTAATAACAATAATCATAAAGTACAGGAATAAATAAACAGTGAATGTGTGAATTAGGCAAGGAAGTGTATGGAATATAGAAATGATTTTTTAAAGGTAAACAATAGGCGTATATGAAAATAATATTCAGAAAGTTTTTTTCCAGTTTTAAAGGTTAAATATTAATTTAATTGGCCATTTTGGCTTGAATAACAAGCAACGTTTGGGTGAGTTAATTTTTGAACGGTTTTCATAGTTACGAATTAACAAAAAAATCAAAAAAACAAGACTAGATCCGAGCGAGGCTCCTCGGAGAAAAGCGAGCAAACAAAACAGCAACCAGCAACCGGCAACCAGCAACTGCAACCAGCAGCAGTGGCAACAACATGAACAGCAAAGCACACATCCTGTGTGTCAACTGAATAATTCGTTGCATGCACAAAAGGCATGCACTCACATCCGGTTTCCTGTCATTCTTTTTGCTTACCAGAGGCAGAGACGGAGTCATCGCCAGAAAGGATGAGGATGCGTGGGAGCCAGAGGGGTTGAGGGATAGCGACAGCGACAGGGAGATGGCCCGAGAGTGGCCAGGGCAGCAATTTATGTCTATGTATTTGTTGTTGTTTTCTTTATGGCGTATTTGGTATTTGTTGCAACTTTTGTTTTGAATTCCTGCGGCCTTGTCACACGGCTCCATGAGCTTGCAGTTAAATTTATGTTTCAGAGCAAACACACACACACACACACACAAAAGGGCAGGCGTAACTCTTAACGAACAATGGAAAGGGGCAATGGAAAAAAGTGTTGCATACCGCCCAGGCGCAGGGTCGGTGGCATGGTCCGTGGCCGGGGCAGGTCATAGGTCGCTTGGGGACGGCGACGCGTCGCCTGCTTTTGTAAAGCACCGTATAATCCGCTGATTGGTCCCAAGGTTCAGCTTTCAACAATGAAGGACACATCGCATACACCCAGAGAAAAAGGAAACTCTGAGAAAGGATAGCTAGACAAGAGGCTTTTTTCTAAAAAATTGTTTCATACAGTTGTATTTATAAAGGGTTTTTGTTTTATTGTATTATTATTATATTTATTTTAGAACTTTTATATACTCTTATTATTCCCTTTATAATTATACTTGTACTCTTTATTTTCCTTACTCATAAAGAGCATTTAATGGAAGAGTGTCCTAAATGCCGCTTGAGCTCCAGCCAACCCACCTGTCAACACACAGAAGCCAGAACTTTCCCATGGCCAAAAGTACCCATCGGGTGTCCCAACCGGTATTAATTTTGCATATGAATACAAGCAACACAGACCGCTGGATTTGTCCTTGTTGTCAGTGTCATAACTTTTCTTTGGCGCACTCGTGTCATTTTTATTGCATGCAATAAATTTTCTGGAAAAACATCAAGAGCCCATCGGAGATAGAGCTTCATCGATGTAGATGCCTAACTCAATAGTTTCCATTTGAATCCTCATTAATTGTCCTGTTGAACCATTACTCATATGCATTTGTAATCATATTGAAAAACAAAATTCCTATGAAAAGAATTATTGAAAAAGAAAATTCTAGTTTTGGTTTTGATATGACTTGTATCCGTTCTAAAACTTTTGCTTTATGGGTAGTCCGTTCGTGGCTTCATTAAGCAGCATCTGAGTAAATCAAACCAGGTTGCAAGCGTTGCAGAAAAATTAATATGATAAATACCACGTATCCAGAAGCGAGGCAAGTATTTTTTGGGCAACGCAGTTACGTTTCTGTGGCAAAAGGGTAAAATAAAGCTGCCAACTATGCAGTTGTTGTTGCACTGAACTGCACTTAAGTAAAATGAATTGCTTGCAATTTATTTGTTTTGCTTATCATATAAATTGCACTCCCCTGCCTGCAAGTCATTATTTGGCACATTTGCGCTCAATGACTGCACATTGTTTCTACATCTTCCCGGCCACTTGCCCCTTCTCCATTTTGTTCCCTGCCCCCAGCGTTAAATAGGAGTGACGAACCGGAAGTTTCCAGATACAACAACTACCGACCCGGTGGGTTGGCTGCTTAAATATACCTGGCCGGTTGGTCTTTTGCACTTGACTGCATTTTTGACCTCTGGGACTGAAATTCGAAGGCATGTGAGCCAGGTGCGAGGTAGTTGCCTGAAAGTACCACTTGAGAATTTGCAGCTCTTTTATTTACTAGCCCATGCACACTGCATGATTTAACCATCGTATATCTCTTACTCAGTGACCAAAGCATACATTATTTCACACTCAATATTATTTGAAATATTTATTAAATAAATGAAGTTGACGAAACGAAATACAAAAGAAAAAAAGGTCGAAGAATTTAATTTGAAATACTAATAGTGATACCTTATCATTTTGAATGTGTGTCAAAACACAAAGATGAAATAATCAGTAAACACTCGGGCACTGGAAGAAATTAATTCAAATCCATATAATCGTACAAAACAGAAGATTTTTGTGTTTATAATCACTTGTGGGAAAACTGTTGTTTATTGACAATGGGTTTTGAAGGCGGCGCTAGTTTGTTTTTAATTTATTTTAATCAATATGAACCAATCTCAGCCGGGTTGTGCTTCCCCGTCTACTCCTATCGCTTTTGAGACCATTAGGGGGTCCATGGGGCTATACCCCTACACCCATCCTTGGGATGAAGGCTAGTCTGTTGGTTATTTTATAGTTTTTCAATAAATTTTCATAATACAATTATTTTTATATGTACTAATTAATTAAGAAGCCAAGATTTACAGTATTTGAATACTTTTTATTGTAGTTAAGTCCAATGATTTTAATAATAAAAACCTGAACGTTAGACTCCATAATATAAATTAAAATTATATGGGAGTCTGTATTATCATTCAAAAGATTCATCATATTCCTTTGAATAATAACAATCTATTTTGCGGTGCCTTTTGGTGCAAACAAAGAAGAAAGCTTGTTAAAGGAAAGTTTTTTTATATATTAACCTTTGTCTCTTCTAAAAATAAATTTTTCGGAAATTAATATTATCAGCCCATACCAATTTTTCTGTATATACATATATTTTATATGTATGTACTATGTATTATATGTACTGTATATGTATGTGGCAAAATGTTAAATACTGTTAAAAAATTAAGAATTGGTTTAAATAGGGAAATTGTTGGTAGAATAAGATTGGTATAATATGAGATAAAAAACCATCGGGGTCAAAAAAATATTTCCCGAAGGGGAAGGTCTAAGAAGGATTTGAATAACAAAACTTTTTTGAGACATTCTTCGAATGAGCTTTTATATTTTTGATAAGAAAACAAGAGACTACTTTGAATGAAGCCCTACGTTGAGGAATAGGAATTTGGTGAAGGAGGAGGTTTAAAACAAATTTAAAATGTATATTTTCTATAGGTTTTATTTTTGGTCATAGTTTAATAGCGTCCACCATGGCCTTGCTGTCCATGTCCACCATGCTGTCCTTGTCCACCGAATCCTTGCTGGCCGTGTCCGCTCTGGCCGAATCCTTGCTGTCCATGGCCACCCTGGCCGAATCCTTGCTGTCCATGGCCACCCTGGCCGAATCCTTGCTGTCCATGGCCACCCTGGCCGAATCCTTGCTGTCCATGGCCACCCTGGCCGAATCCTTGCTGACCGTGTCCGCCCTGTCCAAATCCTTGCTGGCCATGTCCACCTTGACCATAACCGGCAGCCAGGGCAACGGCGATAATGGCGAAGAATACGATCTAAGGATGGAAGAAAGTTAATTAATAAATAAAATTTACAGATTATGTTTCCTATCAAAGGACTTACGAAAAATTTCATTTTGATTCTTTGATTTTTTGTTTACGCTTCAGAATAAGTTCTAATGCATCGGTAAAGACGGATGGGCCTTTTATAGCAGTTTGAAGAGTTTTTTTAGAAAAACAAAGTAATAATTTGCTTATCAAGGTAACCTGAAGCTGAATTCAGTTGTCGTAAGTAAATTAATTGTTAAAAATGAGACGGCATATTCTGAGCTGATTCTAAGCTGTGCGCCGATCGGGACCTTTAGCCTGAACTTTTGTGTTGATTAATTTGTTTTGTTTTTTGTTTGGCGGATGATTAGTCGTTGCCGATTTTAAAAGCTGTCTAATTCATATTCATCTTTTAATAGTATACTATTGGGATAAGTTTGAATTAGATGAAGCTTAGCTTTTAGCAAATTACAGACTTATTTTAGGCTTGGAACGAAATGTATTTACCATATTAAGTACATGAAGTATTCTATTACGGTTATATGGCTGACTATATTCTTATATTATCACATATGCATATTAAGCGGAGAGTGCTGCTATTAAAAACATTTTTAATTTAGTTGAGAAATTCCATTAAGAAATGAGAGTATGAATTCAAAACATGAAACCCCTGTGTTAGTTTCACAAATCAAAAGAACATCTCAAAATCTTTCTACCATAAGCACGTCTCTAGTGCGTGACGATAAGAAGTACAAATGCCCCCGAAGAGTCCAAGCAAATATTGCTGCAGTTTAAAACTAGTTTCATCCGAAATTTGCTATTGAAACTGATTAAAGGGTTGCCCCAATGGATTCAACTTCGCTTATCAGTGGTCGAACATGCGTTCAACTCAAATGTACTCGCCAGACATGGAAATTTCCTTTTGTTTCGACTGTCTGGCTTGTGTAACCCTAAGGCTCGTGACGACACAATGGTGATTGCTGGCGGGTATAAAAGAACCTCAGCGATCCAAAAATATTATTAATATCAGCAAAATTTGCCGAAACATCACCACCATGAAATTCTTCGTAAGTTATCAAAAACGCATCAACAAGAGATTGTCCTTTAGCTGCTTTTAAATATTCCTGTAGATCGTATTCCTTGCACTATGCGGCTTGGCTGCTGCTGCTCCACAATTCGGTGATCAACAACAACAGGAACAAGGTGGCTTTGGAGGTTTCGGAGGCGGATTCGGTGGCCAACAGCAGCAGCAACAAGATGGCTTTGGAGGTGGTTTCGGAGGCGGATTCGGTGGACAACAGCAGCAGCAACAAGAAGGCTTTGGTGGTGGTTTCGGAGGCGGATTCGGTGGCCAACAGCAGCAGCAACAAGATGGCTTTGGAGGTGGTTTTGGAGGCGGATTCGGTGGCCAACAGCAGCAGCAACAAGATGGCTTTGGAGGTGGTTTCGGAGGCGGATTCGGTGGCCAACAGCAGCAGCAACAAGAAGGCTTTGGAGGCTGGTAATCAGCAATCTACCTAATTCAATAAAAAAATAAATAACTATTTCAAAGTCTTTTTATGTTCGTCCTAAGGATTATTATTGCTAATGTGTTATGATTTAAAATTGTATTACCGTAATCGGCTGATTACTGATCACATTAATGGCTCAACTATATCTCATTGATATATTGAATTGAATTTATCTTGGGTTATCATTCATTCATAAATTTTTCAGTTTATTTTGTAAAATATTTAAATATGGGTTTGTGAATAAACGGAAATTTATCCTCAAGTAATTTCCCGCAGCTGATGCGTTTGCATAAATCTTTCAAATGACGATGTTGGTGCTTTGGAAGTGAAGTGAACTAATTAAAATCATTCCCACTCAAAAGGATGAGGAATCCGCAACAGCTCAGTTGCGGAAATAACAACGAGACAGAAGCGAATGTTTTGCGGTTATAATGGGTACGATTTGTTGTCCTGTCCTGATTTCATTTGGAGTATTAGATGACTGCAAGAAATATTGAAATAAATTATCATTGGATTAAGTGTGCTGGCATCCTGCTAGATAAATGAAGTTAAAGTAGCAAGTTTCTAGCTATAAATAAAAACGGGATTTTCTTACTAGAAGAATGTAATCAATCAACAAAAATGTTGTTTTTTTTTTTTTTGCTTTGAACACAAATGAAATTATTTTAAATCAAAAATAAATATTTTCAAGGTTATCCTTGTTCCTTTTACTGACTTCTATTTTATATAAAATTTTTATTTATAAATATGAATTATGTTTTCACAAAAATTTTGCTAGTTTTTTGCATTCAATCAGAAACAGAACCAAATAAGAATTGCCATCAACAAGCTTTAAAAACAAATAAATCTAAGCCGGCCGTTAAGGATTCTCTTAGTCAATGGCCTCTTCCTCCTGCTTATGCCCGCCTCCCACACCTCTCTCCCTACACTCCCCCTCCACAGGCACTATCCCTGGCCCACTATCCGCCTCATGACAGCGGCAAGCGCGCCAGGCTCTCGTCCATGGCAAGGACATCAGCGACATGGCCTTGGAAAGACCGATCCGCTGCTCCTCCCGATATCGTCCGCCGCCGCCAGACTCCAACTCTGGCGGCAGCAGCTCCACGGTACTCAACATGGACAGAATCAGATGTTCGGTGAAGAGTGCATGCCTGAGTCGGCGGTGGTATGTTACCTCCATGTCATGGCAGAGATAATCCTGGCGGGCGGTCCATTGCAGCAGGTGAAACCGTTCTGTCGGAACGATGGGGGCCACTGGATCCAGGATAATTTTCTGTCTGGTGGGATCCTCGACGGGGGCCTGAAAGCCTGCCCCGACGCGGGAAAGGCCGCTGCTTCTGGTCCGAGCCTCATCCTCCGAGATCTCAATGCTGCTAGGCAGCAGAGGTTCGGGCGTCCAAGAGTCTGTCGGAACCTCGGCCAGCTGCATGAGAACGTCTAAGCCCAAGGCTGGAGGACTCTCCCGGGATTGCAGCTGCGGCGACTGGGCAGGGCCCTGCTGATGGGGCTGCAGTAGACTTTGCAAATGAGACGGCTGCTGCTGCGGATGATGCTGCTGTTGTTGCAGCATTAATTGACGCCGACGACGACTGCGCTGGGAGCTTCTGGCTAAGAAGCGGCGCAACGGCGGAGTGTTCGGCTCCAGCATGTTGGCGTGCTCGATATGATTGAGTACCAGGTGTCGAGACAAGTTGCGAATGGCCACCAGCTCGATGGCCGGAAGACCGGCACACATGGGACAGACCACATAGCCGTCGGCCAGGCGGTGTTGACCACACACGTGCTCGATCAGCTTCTTAGCCGTGTGTCCGAACAGTCCGCAGTAGGGGCAGGTGTAGCAGTTTGAGAGGTGCAGCAGCTCCAGCAAGTCCGCCCCGCCTAATAGTTGCTCTGCTTGAGGCTGCTGGCCTGGTTCTAAGATAAGCTGCATCGGGTGTTCCACGCGGTGATCCTGCGTTTCTATATGCCCATCGTAGCACTCGCCGCAGAGGTCGAAGTTAACGCAGCGCATGCACCTGAAACGACGACCCCGAAAGTCCCGTCGCTGGCAACCGTCGCAGCAGATATTCCGGTGACCCATCGATTAGTGCGCGGACCGGATCCCTGTTTTGGTTTCGCTCTCGACGTCGGTGAAGGAATTCTCGCCTTGGGCTAATTCCTTTCCTCTCCTTTCCTCGGGGCACCAAACACTGTTCGAAAAACTGGGCAAAGGGGATTTGAATTTTTATAAAATTGAATCAAACGAATGACACGAATGAAAACCCGAAAAAAGCCAAGTGAGATACTTAGATGGATAGACGGGCAATGTTAGTAAATCTCTTAATATATCTATCTTAATTTTATTTAGTTCATAAATAAAAATTTTTCGATAATTAACAAGCTCCGGGTTTTTAACCTGAAGGTCATAAAACTCTAGACTGGACTAATAAATAAATATGAATTTCTGATGCCTCCCAAATAATTGGTAGCTTAAGACTAACTGTAAAATTTTTAAGTTTGGTAAAAATTGTAATTACGATTGAAGTGAGTGGTTTAAATGGGAGCTCAGTATCTAATGGGCTAAGCACATTTCACTCGAATTGTAGTTGGAGCTGGTTTTTCTGTTATTTCTTTTGTGGCCTTCGTTTTTCCTGTCTCTACCTCTCTCTCTCTATCCCGTAATGCCCATCTTTTTCTATTCTTTGCATTTTCCCCAGCTTGGTGCGCGGCAATTGTAATGGAAGTCTTCCGGTTTCATGCACCTCCGTCGGACTCATCATGCCACAAGATAGGGTAAGACCAAAGCTTCTGGTTCTGCACTGGTGTTGGTAATTATTTTATGGAGTGTGGCAGATGAGGCGCCCTCCGAGTGTAGGTGGGTGGTGGATGGTGTGGGGAGGTGTGCGTGGGCAACTTATGTTTACCAAGTGCGAAAGTGGAAACGTGCTGCAAACATGAAGTCGTGGCACTACCCGAACCCAATTTCCACCAGCACCAATCCCCTCCATGCCGGTTACAGTTCCTCTTCTGCCATCCTCCTATCCTCCACACCCCGGCGTGTTTTACGCTTTATAATAGGATTTGAATACAATGGCATTGTAATGAAATGTGCAGCAAACGATGGTCTAGAGACGGTCTGTAGTCTGTAGCAAGTGGGGCTCTGCGGTTGCCTTTGGATTCCGGGAAGGTCCTGTAACAGCGACTGCCAATGCAATTGCGATCCCTTCGGCGCTGGGCGCTGCGCGCTATGCGGTGTTCGCTGTCCGTTGCCAAGAACAAGCCAAACAGCTGTTCCGCCTTTGTCTGTCTGCCCGTGTAATTTGAGTTGGTAATTAAAAGTAAAGCAAAAGGCAAACTGCTGCAATGGCCAAAGCACATTAAGTTGCCGTTTTACACGTATGTATGTTTCCTTGCAGCCGTCTAAGTTCTACACATTGGATTTTATTTAAGAAAGAGCACTTAAAGGTGTCCTGGCAATGTCGTTTAATTTTCACTTTAACTGCTGCCCCAAGACAACCTATAACGTTTGATCCAAGATCATAGAATGGTAGAGTTATTGGATTAGCCTGGTTTCCAATACAAGAAAATACCAATAATACTAGAAAAAAAGCCCTCCGAAAAGTATGCTATGCTATTTTATCATAACCACCAACAGGGCGTATGAGTAATATTTAAGAAGAAATTTCCGGGAGAATAAGGACACTACTTATGCCATTATAAATATGGTGAAAACTCAACAATATAGAATATTTAAAAAAAACTTTTTTATCATTATAAAAAAGAAAATTATAAAATAGACATCATCAATCAAAGGCTGTCGACCTTTGTTGATTAGTTTATCAATTAAAAGTAATTGAATTTTATTCTCATTAGCCTTCTAAAGGGTGCGAGTAAACCCATTTCAATTGGGCTAATTAATGGCAGGCGTGTCTCAGTAGCTCTCGTTGAAAGTCTCACAGCCACAAGCGATTGTGTTAAGTCGAGAATGGGAGACCCTTTGGCGTTCCCTCATGAAAATTACAGGCCATTGCTCATTAACTTTGCGAGGGATACGAGGGCCGGATTCCTCTAATTGAGGCCCAGCTTTCCATTTTGAAAAAACCGTCAATGAAAATTCATTTAATGAGCCCCGTTTTATTTATGTTAATTCTTTTTCCCTCCTTTTCTGCAGTTTTTTGCGTTTCTCATTGAGACGATATGCTCAATTGCTTTTGTAATCAATCAAAGTCAAAAGCGCAAAATGTTACTTATACACACGTATTGGCGGGTGTTACGGAAGTGGAACTGATGCCAGAAAAGGCGTTGGATGGGGACGGAAAAGTGCAGACAACCCACTCGGGGCGGAAACTGGATTGTCATGTGTGCTCGCGGCTCTAGATGCTCCGTGGTTCATTCTCGATGTTCTGTGCCCTCTGCTTGGCGCTTGGTGCTGGATGCTCTTTGCTTGTATTTTGTGTTGGTGTTTGACGTGACACTTGAGCGACACTTGAAGCCCGATAATTGATATTGTGTAGGATGAGGGTCCTAACGGATGGGCTGCGGATGAGGAGGGCGTGGTCATGCGCCGGTGTGTGGCAGGTTCGGATTCTTGTAATTGCTGCTGACACATCATGGTGGTTTAGTTACGGGTAAAGGTATCCATAAATCGAACGAAAGTTCCATCAATCTGTAGTCATTTTAGCGAAAATGGGATTTGAATTTACAGACCCATTAAATTTCTGTGTCAGATCCATAATTTGACCGTTTAAGTAAGTAAATATCAAACAGTTTCTATTCATTTATCACCCAAGGAACTTTCTTTCTTAAATTAGCTGCCTGCAGGAGTGCAGTAGCGCAAAAGCTTTCTTAAAACAAACTTGGTCTGTTGAAGCTGGTCAATGTGCAAACTGCCGCACACTTAGTGCCAACTTCAGGCACTGAGGTGGCGGTTGTGACTCCCTCGTCCCCCGAGTGTCACCAGATAATTGTTAACCATTAAGTCGCACCGCAAATCAAGTGCAGCAATTGGAACTGGACTGCAATTCATTTGCGGCATGGATCATTAAAGGGCGCAGGGGCCGAGAACTTTGGACCAGAGACAAACCGCACGCAAAGTTAGCAACGTAGCCGAAACAGTCGTAACCACAGGAACCAGACAGGGCCAAAACAACCGAGTGGGAGCCAAGACTCCTGACACTCCTTATGCCTGAAAAAGTAACCCGCTCCGTAGATGTCCCCCAAGCACCGAAAAAGCGTCAGCTGAAAGTTTGAGAGTATAAAGCGTTTTCAGCCAAGTGATGGATGGAGTGGATGAACTGGAATGGTGATGTGGAGCGGGGTACAAAAGGGACTTGCGGATGGTTCAAATCCATTAACCAACGATTCGATGCCAATCCGCAAATGATAATAACGAACGTAAAGATAATGATGATGTCAACGCTTCCTTTTCAACTTGTGACTTTTGAATGGCTAAAACAGAGTGTCGCAACTATTTCGCGTTTTGAATATTAAATGTACAGAATATGGAAAGCATTATCTGTCATTAGTGTCAAAAATTATGGCACATCCATTGAAAACTAAAATCCTTTTGATGCCAGAGTCCAACCCCCCTCAGCATTTTTGCTCTTTGATAAGTCGGTTCAGTTAATAATGTCAGCCTGGCAAACGAGCAGAAAACATGGCTGACATCTATTAGACTACTACGAGACACTTTTTAGTCCGCCCGTCGGCTCTGTCGCATTAATATTAATTTATTTGTATCTGTATGTTCGGAGAAGTATATAGAATTCATTATTTATAAAATTTTATCATTTTTGGTAATTATGCCCGGCTCGCGGGGTCTATGACATTTTAATTAAAGTTGTGACAAAAGCCGCAGACAAAGTGAGCCGCCACAAGGACAAAAAACATGAAAGCCCCAATGCCTCTTGAAATTATTATCATCACACCCACAAAACCTAAAAAGACCAAAGAAAAAAAACGAGCAAGTAAAGAAAGCAAAAGTTTTGGCGACAATCCCGACGCACTTTTATGGTACGGCTTTTTGGACTGCGAGTGAAAATGAAGATACGAGAATGTCACGACCCGGCCGCATCTTGATATCAGGGCCAGGAGACAAAAAAGGCTTAGAGATGGTACAAGCGAAACTATTCACGGCAGAGGTAAAGGACATTGTATTAAAGATTTTCCAATCTATTTACCTATAGCTAAACTATAGTTCAACATTGTTTTGACTAAAATAATCCCTTTTTTAAATGGCATGAAGCACTACATTTTTTACAACAGTTGCCACCTCTAAAGAAAATCCGGTTGTGTGTGTCTGTGTGTTTTCCTGCTTAAAGTATGATTGCAAGTGTGAAAATATATATGCTAAACGTGCCCCAACCGCCGGCTCCCAGCCGCCCCTCCGTTTCGTTGCGCTTCATGCGTTTTTGTTTTATGACGCGGCGACGTGCTCGGAAAATGAAAAGCACTTGACGCGCCAAAGTGCTGAACTTGGCGGTCCTCCGTCCGTTGGTTCATCAGACCCCATGATTTCGCCCATCTCCTATGGTCCACACATGCTAAATCGTAAAATGCTTCATTCTTTGCTGTTTCTCGAGTTTTTTCTTTAGTGTTAAAGTTTTTATACCCTACATGGTGAGGTATTCTGGAAGGGATCCCAAGCTTAAATTTTAATTCTTCAGCTAGCCTAGAGAAATTGTGGTAAATATATTTAAAAAAATAAACATTTTATTTTTATATATTTTCTCTGCTTTCTTAATAATGGTTTTTCCCTTTTTTTGGCGTTCAAGATAGAGTTAAATTCTTTCTAATAAACAGAGTATATCCTTAACAGGGAGAAGCACAAAAAATCAGTTTCCAGGGCTTCACGTTGCCTTATTTTTTATGCGACGTGCGCTCGCCTGTAAATGGGGTTTCCCCTTAGCTTGTCCCACCTCGGTTTCATTCTCATTTGTTCGAACAATTTAAGAAATTGTCGCCCTGTCTTGCCTCAGCGCCCTGACCCATAAAAATAGAAAGAAAAAACTATGCATGTGTAAAGTTTATAGGAAATAAAGTATGATTGTCTATTGTCAATGCTCGTTTTTTTTGTGGTTTATAAAAATTCAACACTCTATTTGGTGCGCTCCTTCTTTGAGTTAATTTCATTTGATTTATACGGATTGTGTCAATGGAAATCGGACGAGTTGGAAATGCATATAAGCCGGGACATGGAAACGGGGCTAAATCTTGTTCTGTTATCACTCTTGTTGATGATGTACACATACTGATGTTGGATGTTGAATGTTGGATGCTGGATGCTGTTGCGGTCAATAAATTACCAGCTGTGCAGAAAAGCATTCGGGGCTTTTGTCCTTTTTACGCATTTGAAGTGCACTCAGCGCACTCAGCGCACTTTTTGCACACTCACCCACACTCAGTCGCACATTTCGCAATTAATTAAAACAATTATGTAGGCAGCGGTGCCACAACAACAGCGGGAACAGAAAAGACAAACATGGGGAGGCTTAAGTGGAGGGATTGTTTAAAAAAATGAAAAGTTCTACAACAAGAAAAACGAACATTTTCTGCGGTGAAATGTCATGTCGGCTGTCAACCACACTATCGCAGTTGAAGTATTATTACATTTATAAATTGGGCCTGGCTTTTTTACTTGCTGCTTAAATTATGAACGTTTCACCTTGATTCTTGAGTCAAACTTAAACAGAAAATGGAGAGAATTAAGCAAATTAGAAATTACTCATCGAGCAGTTTTCGGAAAGTATGCAATTGTTCCTGTTCCTCATGACGGCATCTGTATCGCTAATTTTAGTTGTGGAAAACGACGGAATCCAATTGATGCCATTGTTGAATGGCAGCTTTTTGCAGAGCGATGATCAGTCGACTCGGAACTTTCCATATAGGCTTCAGCTGGGAATGGTTTCGAACAAATCTCCCAAATATTACAAAAAGCAAAAGCGCGAAAGTCAAGGTATGATATATCCGACGAAATATAGCTCTGAATTTGAGTTTTACGAGAATGAAAAGAAACGAATTGCAAGAGTTTGGGATCCTATTCTCAATCAAAGCTACGATTTTCTGAATGACAGAGAGTTTAAAGATGAAAGCCAGACCCAAAATAAATACCTATTTTATGAGAGCTCGAAATACAAGAGTAACAATGAAAGTTTCCCAGAAACTATCACAGAATCGGAGCCGTCCAAGGACACTTACATTTTGAATACTTTTAATGGGGCACTCAATTTTAAAGAAAATGAAGCAGATTCTCCAAAAAATGTTCGAAAATATAGTACTCGAAGAGGTGGTCCCAATTTCGCTCTGTTGGTTCAAATATTCTTTGACAATAGACCGACTTATGGAAAAAAATATCCAATGATTGTGGCCATGAGAAGGTTGGGGACTGAACCTTTCATACTCAATATTACAGTCGATACTGATGATTATCTGATTGATGTCAGACTGACACGTCCCCATAGGAGGAAAACAGAATGGTTATACACATACAATATAAGGTCACTCCTGCAAAGAAATGGTATTCCCGAATCAAATTTTGCCTTTAACGTGGGGTATTATTACCGTTGTCATGCAACATTTTACAATTTAAGGCACAAATACGCCATCGCCAGGGTTTCTAATGAAGACGGAACTTCTCTGTTGTCAGCGACTTACAGAAAAGCTTTCAAAGTGAATTATCCCAAAGATGCTAGGTATCTGCCGGTACTGCAACTACCCTTTTGCAAAAGTCCTGACCTCCCGGTTCCTATTTCCAGCTGGATTCATCGGGTTTTTTTTGCAGTTTTACTGCAGAAGAGTAAAAAGGTCAAATACAGTGGATTCAGTTGGGATTTCTATGATATGAAGGAGGAATGTGAGTAATAGTTTCTATTTATATTCAGAGCATTTAAGTTTAGGAGATAAAAAATTTACCAGTTCTTATAGCTCATGCCGGATATACCAAAGGTCTGTTCCTGAAATTGGTGCCATACCAAATTAATTATTTGAGCTATAATATCTTAGATGGTGTCTTCTTACTACGCGTCAGTGGTGTAGTGAACGGTGTCTTCACAGTAGCTCGTGTGAGTAACTAGAGTCAATCGGAGTTAGACCTACAATCGGTTCTTTCGATTTCAGTGCTATATGAAGTATATCCAGCCGGAGATCCAGGCTGTTATCACGGGAGGCCAGCGACGCAATGTAGACGTAAGAGAAGATATCATTGTCGATGGTTCAAGTAGCCAGGACAGGGTCTTTGCGGTGGAAACCCTAGAAACAAAACGCTTCCTTTGGAATTGTTACTCCACTGATGATCCTCAAAATAAATATTGCAGATATAAATTGGCAACGAGTAAGTTTATACCTTGACTCAAGAAAGCTAACCCTTTAAAGCTTCATCGTTTTGAAAAGGTTCCAAGATACGATTCCCGAAAAACAGCCTCCGAGCTGGAAGTCTTTATACCATAGCTGTGGCTGTTTTTCTGAAAATCGACATGCGACAACGTTCATCCTCTATCCAGATCCTGCGGGGTGTGGAAAAGGACACCATTACGCCCCACATCGTGTGCCGGCGCAACTGCGCAATGGATGTCTACGCCCCGGTGGACAGTGTCCACTTGACCTCCACGTGTCCGGACTGCCGTCTGCGAGTGCGAACATACGAGTGGTCCATCAGTGAAGAAGGAGCCAAGGCCAAGGTGGTCTCAAAGAAACAGTTCCTAGTCTGGCGGGGCGAAAGCGCGTACCTCGACATCTTTTTGAAGATGGTAATGGTGAATAACGTTCAGGGTGTTACCAAGTACACGATTGCGCGTAACGATGGTCCTCAAAGCGGCAGATGTGTAGCCTGGCCCAATACCGGCATCGAGGCCACCACCGTCTTTTCCATCACCTGCGCGGGTTACGAGTCGCCATACGTCCCACTGAGTTACCGCTTTAAGATTGACGAGCGGGCCGTGGTCACAATGGTGCCCTTCACAAATTTCGAAATAGTGTTGCCGGAGACCAAAACGCTTCACGTCTCGATCTGCGACACTGTAGACATGTGCGTGATACAGGATTTGAACCTGACCGTGTCACCATATCACCTAAAGAATCGCGCCGGGAGCACTAGGGATTATATTAACGAGGTGATGAAGGAGGTTCCTACCAACCTGCTTTTAGGCCACTGGAATAGGGCCTTTGTCAGCGCGCTGGTTGCCTGCCAATGGATCCAAACACCCGAAGAAGGGATGCTGATTTACTCATATTTGGAAAACGAGCACTTTTTCACCGGAGGACAACTGGAGCAGATTACCATACTCGGCATCATGATTTTGTCCCACATGAACCCATTAACCTTCCGAACCGCAAAGCTCATGGGCGCAGTATTTATCAAGCTAACCACCATTTTCGAGCAAACCGTCCATGATCAGGGATGGTTGTACCGGGACGCCTACCATGCCCTCACCGCCATGTACATGGGCTTCATGTCCACTTTGGGAGACACGGCAATAGTGGAAACGCATTCAAAGGCCATGTGCAAGCCCACCAGCCCCGAATGCGTAAACATGGTGATGCTGGAGAATCTGGAGAGCCACCTGGATATCAAATTCGATCCTCTGGTTCTGCTGAAGGTGAATTACTGGATGCGGAGCACCTGGTTTCTGTACAAGTGTATCTACTACCTGGGAATCTTGGCCACCAAGCGCCACCACCCTTACGATGAAGCCTTTCAGGTTTTAAAAGGAGGCATCGCCTACCAAGTAAATGTGACCGAGGTAACGGAGGAAACGGAAGACATTATCATAGACACCATTGACATGATCCATGTGGTGCATCTATCTACTCTCCTGCTATTTGAGCTCAGCGAGAAGCTTAACCATACCACCATTCTGTTTCAGGTCATCTCACAGCAAAACTTTCAAAACATTTTTTGGTGGTTTCCGGACCCGCTGCCAGCAAAAACCAGTGTATTGATAGTCCATGCACATAGTCCCTTCACAACTAATACTACAAGCGGCATCTTTTCCATTAAAAACCGACTACTTTTTAGGACCAACATAAGCGAGTTCAGCGATGATCCAGTCTTCAATCAGTGGATTGCCAATGGCAGCATCACGAGCAAATCGGAGGTCCACTTCTATAGCCTTATGCTCAACGAAGAGTCCATGCTGGCGGTGCGAATAGTATCCTGTTCAGAGCCCATGAACATTAAAATGCGGATGCACCGGCGTCCGACCCCCGAGGAAATGAAGGAGTCTTGCTATATAACGCCCGAGATGGTAAGCAAGCGGATCTGGATGTCCAACCACTGCCCACGCAGTCAGGCGTTCGTGGCAGTTAAAACGGCTTCGCAGATCCGTTTGTCTAAGAGTGGACACAAGCGAAGGATTTCGCGTAGTTCCAATTCGGCGCTAAACTACTCCATCTTGCTTGAGATCTTAGAGTGTAATGTCTGGCAGAACCGCACCCTGGACCCCGGCTGGGATCCATCACTCTGCATTACGTCCTTTGAGCACAGCTATGGGACATCGGTCCAGTGCAGTTGCGGCATCCTTGGTGCATTGGCATCTCGGATTGTGCCCATTGCAGCAGAACGATATGTGAAGCACATTCGAACTGCGATAAGCACGCTCAATATATTAATACCCTTGGTGTTCTTAATTCTTCTGCTGCTGCTAATCCTCCTGCTGATCCTCAGCTTTGGCAGTCTTTCGGCTCAGGAAAGGCGCGAGAGCTTCCTCCGTTGCGAGACAAGCCAGGAAGGCACAATAAAGCGCTGGTTTAGCACCGAGAACGAGATACTCCTGGTGATTGTGACCGGCGGGCGGGAGTTTGCCGGGACCACGTCGAACGTGAAACTTTATTTTAAGTCGCCTCATCGGCACCAGACTACGTACAACCTTACACAGGACTGCGCTCATCCCAAATTGCTGACGAACAGCACCAACAAGTTGTTGGTGCCGCGAGGATCGATCTTCGTGCCCACGAGACTGGCACTGGGCGTAGAGCGGAACGGCAGGTTCCCATCGTGGTACTGCAGCTCAGTCACCGTCGTGGATCTGAAACAGAAGGCGCAGCAGCTTTTCGTGGTGGAGCAATGGATCCACTCCGGCCACACTAAGTTCATGCGCTCCAGGTACTTCACATTCGGCGATCAAAGGGGGAACTACCAGTACACATGGGGCAAGCGCTTCCGGCACCGGCTGGCGCAGATCTTCATCAGCTGGTTCATGGCCAACCCCATTACCGGACCCTGGCAGAGCAGCGTAGGCAGTGTCACGATGAACCGCTTTGAACGATCCTGCGTCTGGATTACCAAGTTGGCGATCTCGATCGCCATTGTCTGCATAAGCACCCCCCTAAAGATAATAACAGTCAAGGAAGGTCATGGGGGTTACGAGATAGAGCACTTCGACGTGGTTCATGTGCTTATGCTGGCGGTCCTCATCTTTTTCATTTGTTGTTTGGTTCACTTGTTTTTCGAGTTCTTCATCACAAAAGTGATTATTCAAGATGTTTGAATGAGAGCCTTTGAGGAATCCTATTTCATCAAAAATATTTGGGGGATTCATAGCTGATATTCGATGTTTGGTAAATAGAATTTCATTTTTAAATTCCGTCTAATCTTGAGGAAGGACCCTGTCTGTTTTGGGCACTGTTTCCGACCGAGCTGGGGCTAATGGATTTTTCCACGCCTAATTACCATTACTTACCTAAATGGAGAACAAAAAACGTAGACACTCTGGCAAAAAATGTAAAATTGCATTAAAATTATCGTCGTTTTTTTTAGAAACTATGCTTTTGGTATTTTATTTTTTTTTGGAACTTGAATGTGTATGCAAATGGAATTTCATAGTCACCATTAACACCTTTTTGCACTGTCTCTCCTTCACACCTGTTTCTTGTGGTGACTTTTTTTTTTGTCCGCATATTTTATGTGATGTTGGGTGGGAATTTTAAAAAATAAAAATGCATTTAATTAAATGCCACACAAATGCTGCGAAAAACGTTTTCAACGTGTGATATTTTATGCCAGAAGTCGGGATATTTTTCTTTGGCTCTGTTGTTCTCGTTTCTCATTGTCATAGGGACAGCCGAAAATGCATTTTCATAACTTTACTGGCCATTATAAATGTGTTAAGTTCTTTTAAAAATATATTTCAAAGGCTAGCACAGGATACCTGAAAAACGTACCAAAGAAGATTTTAAATATTAAAAACTCAATGGTTTCACCTATAAAATCCTAACAAAAAGTTAAGCCAATTTTTCTGCATTTCCGGGAAACATTTCAGTATTCAGCCTCGAGGACATGACGATCTTCCTACCCATGTCGGTGTTTTGGCAACAGCTCAATCTGCAACTAGTTCAGATTTTTGCTTACTTTGTAGTTAGGCATAGATTTGGAGCTTTCATTCCCTTTCCCCAAAGTCTTTTTTGTCGGAGTGTCGCACGGAGGATGCAACGGAAATTGTACTGTAGGTACGGCCATTATTCTCCTCACTCCGCCAGGAAACCAAGGAGGCGAAATACGCAGCAGAATTCTGGCATATTGTAGTTGTTTGGGCCACAATGTCTGACGAAGTACCCTGTAATAGCTGAAAGCTAGCTACCTGATTGTGCTAAATAAAATATTGAAAAATAATATTAAAAATTTTACTTGGTTTTAAAGATCATTTAGAAATTATTCGGTACTTTAACAAAATATGTATATAATTCATCAATAGTTAAGGAGTACCATAGAGTAACATCGGAGTTCGATTCTTTCTCTTTATTTTGTAAAGCTTTGAGTTTTTCTAGCTGTAGCTGAGAAAATTGCAGCCGACAGTTTGGCACATTCCCATTTCTGGCCCTAGCATAACAACGCCCACTTTTTGGCCACTGTTTGCATACGTGCCCGTTGTGAAATTGCCTGGGCGCACTCCTCAAATCATTGGCCGCTTCCGCGCTCCTCCGCCCAGAGCCAGAGCCAGCTCCACCAACCCCACCAGGGTGGCGCAACATGTTAGTGACACAATCGAAATGGAAAACGACATGGAACATGGCAACAATAATGAGCTGCAATAACAAATAACTTCGAATTTCAGCTCGGATATAAGACAGGTAAGAAAACCAGCCGGAAATTGAAGTGTGAAGTGTGTGAGTGGATTAGTTATCCTGAGAATTGTTGCTGCTTGGCAAATTTCCTTCTGATTTGTGGTACCCACTCACCGACGGATTATGCCACATAGTTTGGGAGTCAAGTAAAAAGATTTGCCCTAAAGGCAAACATCAAACACTAGAAAGGTAAAAATCCACCTTAAGTTTGCAGTCTCTGGTGGATACTCGGCTGCTCGTGCCTGTGAATATATCCCGGTTTCCGATTTGACAGAACTCCTCCAACTCCGTCGTTGCTCCGCATCCCCCTGGGATGTTGGTTGTTTACATTGCAACATCGCGACACTGCGGTGGCACATAGGCAAATGCAATTGCGGATGTAACTTAAGTCCCCCGAGGTAAATGTTCAGATTGAGTGACTGTCAGATGAGCTTTTTAGGGGACTTTGGCATAATTTAATATTAAAATATACCTTTTTAGTGGTAATCAAAAGTATCTATAAAATTTGATATTAATAAATGGTTTTCTTGTAATTTAACATATGACGTTTCCCTTGTAAAGACAAGTCTTTCAGGAAAATTGGAAATATTTTACCTTAGTCCATCGCCAAACGTTTCTAATCGGAGTCATGTAGCCGATATTTCTCATTACACCGAACTAAACTCGACTGCTCATGTGGAACGTCGTCGGTATCGTCGAATACCACAGTATTCCCAACTTCCTGCTCCCTGTGCGCCGGAGCCCGGCACGGCGCATAGCACATACCTACGCCGCATGTTGCAGCTGGGCTTCGTTCACGTTATTTTGCCTATGAAATTTGCAAGAATTTGCTATGTCAATTGGGAGGTTCCCCCTAGCCACCGCGACTCAAGCTTACTTTTAGCCAACCTGTCTGACTTGGCTTGTCTGGCGTGCAAATATTTCTTTACAGCATTAAATTTTGCCTAACAAATTGGCCCTTTTACTGCATGGAAGGCGACAGCAGTGGAGCGCTTTAAGCCAAAGTCGGGAAACTCGGAGAAGTCGTTGGCAACAACATTTTCGCGAAATTGTTGCTGTAGCTGAAAGCAAACCATCAAGTCTGCATTACATGGGGCGTATGCGTAATTTCGGATGCAGTAAAAATCCAGCTGCAGATGTTTCGAAGCACGAAATTAATTACGGAAAAAAAGTACACAGATACGAACGCCCAGGGACGGACGCACAATAAGGAAAAAGACCAACAGCAAGCAGCGCCAGAATAATAATAATAAGTAACAAAAATAAACTTTACACGCTCAAGAAAAGGACGAACTGGAGGAGCAGGCATTGTGGCGAAAGCAGCAGCGGCTATAAACAAGCATATGCTAAGGCAAAAGGCATAAAAGTAAATCCAAAGAAAGGAAAACTTTTTGATATTATCTGACTACGTTCCAGCCATGTGTGCTGGTGTGTGTTTTCACTTGGATATCCTTAGCCCTGGTGTCTGGAACTTCGTCACTTACCTTGGCCGTATTTAACAAAGTCAATCGATCCATACCATTTTCTTATATCTCAAATAAAAATATAAATAGTTTTGGAGTCTTTCTGGAAAACCAAATCTAATTATCCTTTGATTGTTATGCGGTCCATCTTGACCTGATTTTTTCTCTAGGTCTTTCCTTGCACTCACTCCATTTCCATCGGCGTCTCTTTTTCAGGCCCCAAGAAAGGCCTTGCTGGGGGCTTAAACAAAAAATAAATGGAGCAATTAGTGCTAAATAAAGAAATCATAAAGTGTAAATAATATTTTTGATGCGCAAATGAAAAGCAAGCATGAAAGCCACAAGAAGGAATAACATGCCCGGGAAAAAGGAGCATGCATATTATTTACGGCTGTCATTGTTTTGGCATTTAAAGAGAAAACTCCTTATCCGACAGCTTGCAATCATTTTGAACTGCCCCTTCAATGGATATTAATTGTTACACAAAGGGCTTCAAATAGATTACAAGGATTTGTCTTAACTTGGTTTATCCTGACAAATTGTGACATGGAAGATACGAGTATGTATGCAGCTTTTGTCAAAAATGCCAACTATAGTGGAGTATTCTGGTATCAACAGGAATCGTGTTTCGGGGAAATGTGAATATTCATATGGCTTCGGTTAAACAAAGAATATTTGTTCGATTTACCTTGTTTGGCACGTCTTCGTTTACTGAACCCAAAATAAATCTCGCGCAACAAATGCATTTCCTTATGCCAAAACTAAATGAATTTATGACTACCATTCACAGAAACTCAATAAAATATGACTGTTAACTGTGCTTGTTCCCCCCATTCAGATTGCATGCATAAAACCATCAGAAAACCCACCAAAAAATCATTCTCTAGGTAGGTTTTTATATGTATTTGTATTTTTATTCCCGGTAAGGTAAGAGTTTGTCTCTTGACTTTACTTGGAGTGCAATGGGAACGAGGACAATTCCTGGTGGGAATCACGTAACGAAGTGCATTGTTAAAATATAATAAAATTGCAATTTTGCGTTCATGTTGCAATGTGGCGTCATATCCTTTTTCCTTTAATTTTTCACGAATTCGCCATTTCGTAGTTCCGAAAAACTGAAACTATCCAGCAACCGTCCCCCAACCGTCAGGCCAGGAGCGGAACATTCTCCGCTTTCTAT
This sequence comes from Drosophila vallismaia, assembly GCA_035047325.1. Classification (NCBI taxonomy): domain Eukaryota; kingdom Metazoa; phylum Arthropoda; class Insecta; order Diptera; family Drosophilidae; genus Drosophila; species Drosophila vallismaia. The sequence continues at coordinate 16,714,138 of JAWNPU010000090.1, read as the reverse complement.
GCACACTCCATAGATTTTAATGCAATTTTCTCGATGGCGGAGGTGGAGATAGTGAAGGAGTTCGGGTCCTGGAGCCACCCTGGAATATATAGATATCATTTGTGTGTATATATTTTTATTTTAACGCTGTCATTGTCGCAGCTGCCAAAGTCTTTGTTCTTCTGGTCGACGAGAGCTCGAGTGGAGTGGTGTCGCGTCCAAGTTTGGATCTCCGCGCTCGGATCCGGGTACTGGAAGCCAAGAGTCCAAGTCCGAGGCCGGGTTCGTCCCTTTTTGCCCAAATGTAGTTGCCAGTGCTGACTACTAGCAAATATTACAAAAATCCTGAGATGTTCTGTCATTTTTCTGTTTACATGTAAACCCGATTAAGCAATTATTCGGCGATTTAATTTGGGACATATTCCATTTTTAAGAGTAAGTTTTTTAAACTATTGTGGACATCACTGTCAGAGTCTTTTTGAAACCGAATCGCTTCGGTACGGTTCGGTCCGGTTTTGGCCGTTTGGACAACGTATCCGCTCGTTGGTTTCTCTCCGGCTTCTGGCCATATTTCTGCACTCAATTGTCCTTCAGTGCATTTTGTGGTTGTCTCTATTCTACTTTCTGCATTGTGTTTGTCATCTCTCCCTCTTAGCCGGAGCAGTAAAGCATAATGCCTTTGTTTGTTCGCGCAATAAAAAATGATTACTTTAATTTCCGTGCCACATAAAAAGGCACGTCTAACATGAGAAATCGTTGTCATTGCCGGTTTGGTCTCTTTCTCCATCTAAACTGGCTTCACTGACCGTAGACCTGCAATGGGAAATGCATTAGGGCTTCTGTCAGTGAGGCATAAATCGGTTATGGCGTTATAATCGCACCGATTACACTTCTATTTACACTTTATATGCCGCATTTTAAAAGAATTGGGTTGGTTTGTAAAAGGAGTTAAAGAAAATGCGTTTTAAAGCATTTCAAAAATATCTTAGCTGACTTTCAAAAGCCACATTTGTTGTCCTCCATTTATTTTCGTTTCTAAAATCGTAGCTCAGCTAATGCAAAAATATGCCTGCTAGGCTAGTGATTCTTGTGGGCCCTCCTTTTATTTTTTTAGACGTTTTTTGTGTTTTTCTCACTTACTGCTTTTTGTTATCTTGGTCCCTTTTTGTTCACTCTGTTTTGTGTCAAACCGCATCGGGCCACAAAACAGAAGTCAGAGCCATGTCCCTGCTCCTTGGGGTCCTTGGGTCGCCAACGCGCTGAGCTGCTAAGCGAAAACTTTATGCACCAAATTGTTTTCACCTGCTGTCCCAAATTTATAAAACCTCCCTCTCAGTGGGCCTCTCTGTTTTTGCACCCCTAGCCACCTTTTTTTTTATTTTTATTTGTATAATCCTTTCGGTTATGGGCCAGGACACCGCCCCACTCTCACCACCCGCACCCTTTCGACGCCGAGTAACTTTTGGGGCTGACAGAAACCGGCATTGGAATTTGCGAGCCGGCGCACGGATTAAGTGAAAGACAAAAACCGGAGGGTGACTCCGAATGCGGATTCCATTCTCGCAATGCCAGGCCAAAATCGCCGGCACAGTGGGCTCGATTCCGGGCCTTGAGTACCTTGGAGCTGCCTTGAAGCTGGTCTCTCATCATTTTATTACCGCGTATCTTACTTTGCATAATGTTGTTAAGCAATTTTTACGAGGCATTACCGACGGTCACTCATAATGGCTGCTACACTTGTTGTGTCCGCAGGCTACTTGGCGAAAATGGAAGTTTCTTTCGGGATGGCGAGTTCGAAGAAGGACGGCCAACCACTTTTAAATGACCCTCATTAAACGACCAGAAATTATATTAAATTTGCAAAGAACAAAACTCTCACACAAACACCCGCACACACAAAATGTTTGCTGCATAAAAAAGTTGTAAATATTTTTATGCCTGCATTAATATGCAACGCCAACCACTGTAGGGCCTGTCATGAGGGGATAAGGGTAGTGGCTTGCTGTCGCTGCTAATACCACCGCTAATAAAATCTTACTGCCGCAGTAGCATCAGCATCAGCCTCCGCTCTCGCCTCTTGTTTCCTTGCGGCTTCTTCAGATTCGAATCCATGGCTCCAGAGCCATGAAGCACAGCTGTGTGCAGTCATTTTTACTGCTGCATCGCCGAGGAGGATGGTTGATAGGGGTCCTATGGTTCCGGGGGCGGGACCTTAATTGGGCGTGGTCAGATCTAGTTGAGGCCAAAGGCCAAAGTGTGTAAGTGCCTAAACTTTGTTATTGCATTACAGCCAGCCACTAGTCCTTACAATGATATTTAATCGGAAATGAAGTGAGCGGTTACTCACTAAACTTATTCCAATTAAGTTTTCGGTTTCATAAGTTCATAATTTATGTGGTAATATTTTAATAAAGGTTTACAGACCTACCAAGGTTGGCTATTCACTAACTTTAATTACTTAAAAGAAAGGCTTAGACGGCAAATGTATAAAAGGCTTGATATGGTAAAACCCTTTTTGATGTTGAATAATGATTTGAAATTTCCGTCCCGCTTAAAGCAAAATTCGAATGATGTTTTTGCTGTCTCAGACACATAGCTTTTCTTTAGCCATATAAATGTGGGGAAAACAACATTTACAGATTGCAAACATTATAATATTCCCACACACCAGCCCTCTGACAGCTCAAGAGTCGGTGTCTGTATTGCTGTCTATCCGACTGAATGTAGGAAACATTGCAGTTCTCCGGCATCACTCGCATCATGCTGCTGCTTTGTTTGGTCTGCCTGTCTAACTGTCAGTTCAGTTGGCTTTTGTTGGTAATTATTCAGATTTTGTTTGCATTTCATGCATAAATAAATCACCGAAAATTGCGACTCAAAACTATAAATGCCAAGTCATACATCTGTCACGATTTCAAGGAAGTGGCAGGCGAACGGGAGAACGCGGAGGTCCGATAATATTCTCGGACAGGCACTAAAATGCAGCTGCCTCTCATTAGTTCCTCTAGCACTCAGCCAGTCTAATTTAATCAAGTTGAATGGTAAAAGAAATTACATTTTTTTCGGTAGGTACCTCAAAATATGCAACCCAAAAAGGGGGGGATGGAAAATTACCATGGCTAACAACATTTGGGGCCGCGCGTCCTTTATGTAAATTGCGGCCAAATTAGTAAGTCAGAAAAAAAGAAATCCCAGTACAGGTAAAGAAAAACCGACACTCGGAGTGTACTTAGACGGATATACTTACCGGGAAATCACTTAACCCCGGGGCAAGCGAATGGCCATAAAGATCCATTAGATGCTGTAGGTAAATGGTTAAGCGACAACATCAGTGGCGCCATCATATTTTAATTTGCATTCAAATTAAATGGCTTATAAACGAAATAAAGGTATTGGCACTGCTTACCAAATGACAATGGCCAAATAAATTAAATCATGGTCTTAAGATTGAAGTTAAACCTTTTTTAAAGAGAATATAAGTTATAAAACTAAGTAAATCCCAAGTCTAAAGTAGACTGGGTAATGAGTGGATACGTATGCTTCGATTAACTTGATGATTTTATTTAAAACCCCCACAAATTGTGCTCTTCCCACTTAACCCGAAAGTCATTAAGGCCTCCCATTTAATTCCCTAATCCATAACATCCTTTCCTTTCGCCAGCGTATCGGGTGTGTCCCGAAACCTCTCCGCTTTTAGTCAGATCCGAACCAATCCCCCGGCGCACTTTTCTTACGACCCAATCCGCATCGCTCCGACTGTCATCAACGACGTCAAAAGCGCTGCCCGCTGAGCCAACAATTAACAATTAAAACCCCAAAGCGCACAACTCAATTTTGCAATACACACAGCAGAGACAAACACTGCAATGGCAATTTCATATATAGGAGTATTCCGCAGATAGCTGGTGAAAGATAAGGGTAACCCGCAACAACAATAACCAGTCACCAATGGACACTTTCGGGGTTGGGCCCAGAGCCAGGACTCAGGACTAAGGACTTTGGACTAAGGACTTTGGACTAAGGACTCAGGACACAGGACTCAGGACTCAGGACTCTGAATTCAGAGCCATGGCCAAGTCTCGTTGTGCTCGTCGCACTTACAACTAAAAACTTGTTACGTATTTAATTGCAATTAAAAAGTTGTTTTGTAGTTACGAGTGTTGTTGTTACTGCTGGTGTTGTTCGCATTCTTGGTGGGTTGTTGTTTTGTCAGACAGCCAACACGATGGCTTCGAAATTGTCTCCAATAACAAAACCAGAGCCCAAAACCCAAACCGAAACACCAACGAAAGACTCCAAAATCTTCCGAGAAGGATGGGTAGATGAAGTCATTACAAGGCGAAATGAAAATGCGTGGAAAAGAAGCCAAAAGGGTTTTCCGCTTAATGACTTTGATGGTGTTTCGGTGCTTTTGGATAAAGGAGCCCCAAATATCCCACCATCCCAACCTCTGATTTTAACGATAGCACTCATTAGACTTTTGCGATTTTTGGCTTAAAACTTTGGCCATAACAATTGGCGTTGGCCATCATAGCGATTTTGACACAAAACCATTGGGGATATTCGCATCCAAACAAGACGAGAACGTTGTGTTCTTTGGCGTCATAAATGAAGAGATTTTAGTTGGTTGTGGAAAGTGGTAATCCCCTAAAATGATTCAAATCTAATTACACAAGATACATTTGCAAATGAATGATGTTTCATATTTAATTTTATTTTATAAGGTTACATCCTAACGTAACTCAGACTCTTTTAGCTTGAAGTTTTTAAAATTGATTTTCTAGCCAAAGAAATTAAACAGGTTCTCCTGCTGTTGTTGCTGCTGCCCACCGCCTCCCTGCTGCTGTTGTTGCTGCCCCTCAAAGAACTCGACACTGCCGCCAAAAGGACCTCTGAAAATGACGCCTTCTTCCTGCTGCTGTTGCTGTTGGCCCCCGAATCCCCCCTGTTGTTGCTGCTGCTGCTGCTGCTGGCCCTCGAATCGCTCAAAGTCTCGTACCAATCCACCAAATAATCCAAACTGAGCCGAAGCCATGGCAAGTATGGCCATAAAAACAATCAACTAAAAAGAGAACTTTCACAAATTAAAAAATTATATAATAATAATACTGTAAATATTTTACTTACAAATAATTTCATTTTATGTTACTCCGTATTTTCCCTCAAAAACAAACTTATATGGCTGAAACGCTCGATTCAACTGCTTCATTTTGGACTATGGTCTGAGAGTATTTATCTGATTTTTATTTGGCTTATAGCCCCTCAAAAAACTGGTTGGGCACAGACCGAGCTCGGCTTGGACTTCCCTTTAGACAACTGTTTTCAGGGGGGCTTTTTTTGGGTTTGATAACATTTCAAGTGTGGCTGTCAACCTTATGGAGATTCAAAGTGACAAGCCCGATAAAATACCGGTTTTTCTCTAAAGTCTCTCCCTCCCTGACTTATGCTTTATACTAATCAAATTAGTAGATTAATTAACGTTAGAAAGATTCGCGAATTTCATGAGTCACTGGATTTTTCCCACCAACTTTTTGTTAAATAAATGTGCAATTATTCTGAATCCATTATCAATTATATTTCGGTAATTATCGAAAACTTCCGCATTATTAACTCCAAACCTTTTATTCGGTTAACTACTAGAATACGCAAACAAATTCTCATATATAATATTTTTTTAATGAGTTACAAATTCTAAAAATCAGCTTCAAACGTCAGCGAAATAAAATTAAAAATTAGAATATTTTTATGGTGACATATATTCTTCAGAGTTATATGTTAATGTTAATATATTAATATACAAGGATTCTACAGTTCGGGTTGTTGCACTATAAGTTTACGTTAATACCTTTAGATGTTTAAGTATATATCAATTTTATAGAACTTTCCCGTTGATTTGGAAGCTAATTTATTCGGACTTATTTCACCATGGGTGCTAGAAACGCATTTTGTTATTCAAAACTCAAAGCATTATTTTTTTTATGTTAATTTAATTTACTATTTGATTTCCTAGTTTTGTACAGACTTAATTAAGCTAAATTCTTAAAAGAATCCTCCCTGCTGCTGCTGCTGCTGTTCGAATCCTCCAAAGCCTCCGAAGCCTCCGAAGCTTTCTTGCTGCTGCTGCTGTTGTCCTCCGAATCCTCCGAAGCCGCCTCCAAAGCTCTCCTGCTGCTGCTGCTGCTCTCCGCCGAATCCGCCTCCAAATCCGCCAAATCCGAACTGAGGCAGGGCAGAGGCAAAGGCCAACAGAGCCACGAAAACGATCACCTGAAAGGAAATTTGTCCTTAATACTTGAAAAGAGCATCGCGACTGCGGCTTTACTTACCAGGAATTTCATGTTGGTTGAAAAAATGTGTCGACAATTAAGGTATGCAGATGCAATAGATGTGGTAGCTTGGAAGCTGAACTTGATACTGAACCCTTTGCTGGCAAGTCTTTCTCTATTTATACAAACTGATCGTCCATCGACGGGCTTGATTTTGGGAGGTTCTTTACCCATAGAGGAAACAACTTGTCACCCAGACACTAGTCCAGACATTTGGGCTTCCCTGCGAGCTGCCTACCACACGTTTCTCTTTCAATCCGGTTTTCAGTTTGTTTTGATGATTATGTGATTTTGTTTTCTTTTTTTCTTGTTTGGTGACCAGGCGCCATGTGCGTGTCCAGCAGCTTGACTTTTTTTTTTAAATTCATAATATATTAATATATGGGTTGTTATCATTAATGATTAAGCGTTAAGTCAGCTATTGGGGGCAGGTTTTGTTTTACCCACATAATTGACCTTATGTTCTTAAGATTCTTTGATCAAAAATAACAAATAGATTGCCTTAGTAACTCTAATGAGAAAAATAATTCCTTTCCTTATTAAATTTTCCATTTACAAACACTTCCTATTATATTATTGGAGTAACCTTTGGTGATTTCATGTTCCAGTTCAGGCCCAGTTACATGCAAATGAATTCCGCAGAAAACAATTTTTTCAATTCGTTTACATTTCGCAGAGATAAATTCCTTCGGAATAATCAAAAGATTTTGTTATTTTGTTTACGTTGATTTTAAGAGTTGTCCAACATTTGACGCGGGCAAAGAAAGAGGAGCTCCCTCAATAGATAAGTGCTTCGAAGGGGAATCACCTGCAGCCCTCGACGGCGAGTGGGGACCGCTTGTGGGGCTCTGGAAATTTTTCCACAGCACTCAGCTTGAAACTGAAGGGGGACGAGGCGAAATTGCATTTGGTGTGCGACGCCCACGGCAGTCGAGTTTTGCAATACGTGTTGGCTTTAACTTGGCTTTTAACCTTGCCAGTGCAAAAGGGGCGATGTCGATGGCGATGGCTTTTGGTATACTCCAGTGGAGCGCATAAAGACCTAAATGAATTTATTTGGCTCATTTAGTTGTAGCTAATTTATTTTTATTTTTATTGAATTTGTTTCTAGTCGAGCAGGATAACCGAGATGTTTAGTGGGGGACTTATGTCTTTATCCAGTTCAAGTTTCTGTTTCAGCAGGGAACCCTCTGCAAGAAAAAATCCACTACTTGAAGCCTAATCATAGAGAAGTTCTTTCTGGAAATGTGCTGTAATTTTGGTAAAATGTCTAATGAACCCCTTTGGCCCGCTAAATTGTAGAGCTGCAAAAAAACACTCCGGGGCCAACGTCTTCGTCGCGTGTCAAAGTTGCAATATTCAACGCTCTTTGACTCCTTTGATGGTGGCGCAACACGACACCCGAGCGCCATGCATCCAAAAATTTGTTCAAATTCATTTCAATTACCGTCAATTTTCAATAATTTTGTTCAAATTATATTTCATTAGGTTCAAAGGGCAAAAAACACTTTACATAAACATAATTAGCCTTGCATGGCTTGGACTTTTTCAGGAATGCTGCCTACCCCTAAGAAAATAAAACAGCTCAGATAAGAAAGTGAAATATATAATAACTCTAATAAAATTAAATGAAAAAAAGGTAAATATTAATATTTATTTTATTAAAAAGGTATTTCTTCTAATTCCATTTTTAAAACCTTGAAGCAAGCTAAGTTTCTATCTAAACAAGCTAAGTTTTTATCTAAAAAAATAGTCCCTTTTCTTTCATACATCCCCCTGACTAGGAATCTTGGAATCGAGCTACGTTTAATTTTAAACTTTTTCCACTAGCAACTTTGTGCGACTTCTTTGGCACCCCGTCGACGGGATGTCTAAGGTTATTAGGGAAGCTGGCAATGCATTAGCCCTGCCAGTATTTTACGGCAGGTGAGTGTATTTTTGGGAGGGTAGCTTCATATCTATGTACTATATAAGAGGGTTTGTGTGTTCCCAACCATATGAATTTCGCATGCTTAAGCCGCAAACTTATGTGCGCGCACAGCTTGAAATCCAAGCTCACGTAAACTTGACTCGAACCTAAACCCGAAAAAAATGGAACGCCAAAGAAAAAGATGTTGGAGCTTTCTTATCTGGTATCTGGTATTTTAGTTTTTCTGGAAATCATTCTCTGCTTATAATACTTCTCAATGGAAACTGGGTTTAGCAGATCAATTTATAATACAAATTTAATTCATTATTAGGAAAATATATACCTTCAATTATTTACGCCAATATTGAGTCATATGATTTCTATGACTAAAAGAAAATAGTACTACTTTGGCCACTGTAGTTTCCTGAGCCACATGGTTTTTAACTTTGGAATGTTAGTGGGCGGCTTAGGACTTAGAACTCAACACTCAACTATTTTGGAACCAAGTCAATGAGCAATTGACTGCCACACATAAGACCTCCACCTGCAGGGTATACACGTATGTACCATAGATATAACGTATATACTCGGTTAACTTTCGTGCATTCTCCTGGCATCTGCATATTTTTGCGCAAATATGTTTTAATATGGGTTAGAAACTTTTTCACAGCATTCGCCTCGCTTCTTTTTGGCCAAAGAAGTTTCCACGTCTACCATTGGCTTCCCACTTTGCTTCCTTTATTTTCCCACCGAATGCACTTCCGGCAGACACGCGAGGAAAACTCAACTTTGCACTCTGACAGATGTTTGTCCGGGTAAAATTCCTGAGTCAAGTTGAGATTTAACTTGGGTTTTCGACTTGCGCTTTTTTTATAATAATAATCGGTATTGTTTTTATTAAAACTTGTAACTTAAATCGAAGCAAAGGGTTAAGGATCATACAAGTAATGGATGTAACTCCCATTTAAGTTTTATGACATTGCCATTTCCAAAAACAAGATACATATACAAGTTTTATGCACTTATACCATACTTAGGTACTTATCCTAGTCGCTAATTGTATTTATACACCTGAGCAAACTTTGAGCTGTAATCACCAACGCCTTGTGACCAACAAAAGCGGCCCGCACTTTAGAGCCATTTCGAAGATGATGTTCGCCTAGGCTCCGCTTAACTTGAGCCTAGTAGTTTGCCTACTAGTTGGGTGAGCCAAGTGAAGATGCATCTGGATCGGAGCATCCCTGCATCCGAGCAGCCGAGAGTAGCTGAGGAGCCGAGTAGCATGAAGAAGCTGCAGACGACGAGGGGCTCTTAAAAGTTTGGTTTTAATTAAAGGAAATTTGCGTGCGTGGCACTTGATTTGTAGTTTTCTAGTGCTTCCGTATGTGTGTTCCCCTATGTGTGTGTCGGCCAAAGGGGATAGGTAACGGTACCCGTCTCCCATTTTCCATTTCCCATTTTCCGTTTCCCATTACCCATTACCCGCTAACCTCATAAAAAATATAAATATAATTGAAAATTCTAAATTGCAATTGCCGCAAGAGCTCCTCCATCTGCAGATGCCAAGTTTCTGAGTTGCCAAGATGTTGGGATACTACCACGGTGCTACGGGGCTGCGATGCGGGTCCGGACAATTTCTTGTTCTCGTAATTAGAAGCAAATGCAAATTTACACGTCGAGTGTGCCGGTGATGACGGAAGTCATTGGTAAAAGCCGAAGAAGCTGTGGGTGGGCAGAAAGTTGAATCCAGAACTTCCTTCCGTTTGTATCTGCGCAAGTGTAGATACATATAATGAGAAAAGTTTCAGGTAATTCTGGGAAAGTAGACATCACCGAAGGTTAACTGCATTTCAGTTATAGTTTTATATATATATATAAATATATTTTTTTTTTCAATTTAATTAGGAAAATATTAAAAATCAACTACTTTCAAGCAAATCTACTGAAGATTGGCTCGATAAGAAATCACTCTCCAAAATAATAAACACTTCTTTTGGGTTATCATTAGAAAAGTCCGGCTATTTATTAAATTCACATTCATAGATTCTTGACCACATTTCCTTCCGTCCCACTCTCCCACGTTCCATACGAATACACCTCATTCAGGCCAAATTAATTACCGCAAAGCTATTAATCAACAAAAGGCGAGATAACCGACAGATAAAGTACGCGTCCTTGGCTTTCGAGTGGGCGGTAAGCCGGGTAGGGAACAGAAGACAGGGCCCGGGGGTAACACCACGAAAAAGTTAATTTAGTGTATTAAAAGTAGCCACAGTAGTAGCAATAAGTTGTAATGGCCACAGTGCGATAGGCATCGGGGTGGGATCAAATCCTTTCAAGCGTGAAATGTCCGAAATGGAAATGGAAAATGGAATTACCATTTGGTGAGCTTCCTCTTTTGACTTTTAACTGATGGGCAACAAGTGGAAATGAATGAATGACCGGAGGAAAAGTAATTAAAATCGCTCCTTGTCAGCTCTGCCTATCTGGAAGTTGAGACAAAACTTTTCCATATTTCAAATCAAGATTTAGAACATTCGTTTCCCGGCTACCAGGTTGAGTTGTCAACGATGGCTTATAAGCGGCATTCCAGTCGAACGCATCCTTGTCAATTGGCCCCCGAATCCCAGTTGCCCAGCCTCGGATTCGGCGTCCGACACCCCCTTTTGATCTACTTCTGAGTAGGTTTTTGCCTCACAAGGTTTTTGATGAGATGCTGAGACAACCGCAGGTAAATGAGTTTTGATATTGACATGAATTATTCGCCTCACTTAGTCCAGCAAATGGGGGCGTGTTTGATATGTATCCTTGTACTCGCACACACAAACACTCTCAACATTTGCACCTGTTGGGGCACGACTGGCAAAATTAGCTTTAATTTATTTAATGTTCCTAGTGTGTGTGGAGGAAAAGATAATCAGAAATTATTCAGAAGCTGTTTATAAACACAATCACAGCAGTAAAGGTTCTTTTAAATGATATCAGTGTCAGTATCATTAAAATAATGTGAAGTAGGATATGTGTACTTTAGAAACAATACCAATATTATACGGTGAAAAATTTAAATGGCTAAGGGTAATAATTCCTTCTTGGTCTTCAAAGAATCTACATGGCCAAAAAGTTTCTACATGGCCAAAAAGACGACATTTGGCCAACAGCGAATTTACGTGGCTAAAGTATCTTTTACACGGTAGTAGACTTGCGACAAAATGTATCTCTACATCGCCAATTACAGCTAACACTCTTTGGAGCTTTTTATAAAAGCTTTCCAAATCTAAATTTTATATTTTACTCAATAGGTGGCATATTAAGATTCATTGAAAATGGTTTGTTTTTAATCTAAGAATTGATATCAACGAAAGTCCTATTTGCTATGTCTTTCGAAACTTTTCATAGACAAATTCTGTAATATTAGTGGCCTTACGTAGGCTTGTACAATCATAAGGCCCTGCTGATCAAATGTAAAGTTTCTGACATCGAATAAACCTTAATAATCTGAGCGATTAGCAATTTCGGTATATTTTCATTTAACAAGTGACTGGAAAAACCACAGAGCGCGGATATAGCCATTGGCCATATGCAAATTCCACGGTCAAATGATCAAATGGTTCACTGTGCCAACCACCAGTAACCACTATCCAATGATGGGAGCCGCACCCAATCCCAAGAAAAGAAAACCCCATCCTCCCGCCATGGCTCCTGGTCCGGTGCACCTGATACACACCGGAAAATCACTTGCATGACTAAGAAGTTGGAACTGAGGCGGTAATTGGTGTGGCAGCAAAGTGCTCTACTTTCAATACTCCTCTTCTTGGGATCCACTGTATTTGATTCAGGGATCACCTCACGCACACCCATCGACTGGTCATGCAAATCGCAGCCACTTGACCATGCCTTGGTTATTCGTTACTGGTCTCCAGTCGAGCATGATCTCGATACTATGGCTACACAAGAATGAAATAATGACTCTTAAAATAAATAAAAATTGTTCCGTAAATTCCAATTGTTCCAAAGGTTATGGAGTATATGGATTTACTTTATTTAGAACCATATTTAGCCATAGTTCCATATGGCTTCAAAATAATAAATACAAGGATAGAAGTAAAAAATCATCAAAGGGATCTCTGATAACAAGCATAAACCTTACTTTTCCAATAGTTTCTTTTTGTGTACTATCTTAAAGGTTTTTCTGGGCTTCTGGCTTACATTTTTTCCTGCTGGGCGCCACTTTCCAAGCCCAGCCAGGGCTGACCTTAATCGATTGTCATTTAGCTACAGATTTTCTTTACTATTAAATGGGTGGAAGGTTCGCCCCTTCTGCATGCATTTCGTACTTTTACCCAAAAGCTGCCAAGTCATTTCTAATTGACCCAGCCAAGTCGGCAAGACGATGACGTTAAGAATAATGTCTCATAGTGCAATGATTGATGTCAATCCCCGGGTCGCCCTTATTGTAGCCATTCTTTTGCCCTCCCCCCTTGTGGGCTGCATTTATTTCTCTCTCCTCTCCAATTAGGTCAACTATTGGAAAACCATTTCTCTCGCAAAAAAAGTTCATTCTCATGGCCCGCAGAAATGTGTCAAGACACTGGCGCCTGGGGGTCTTTTTAAAAGTATTTCCATTTTTTCAGTTTTTATTTTCCATGAAAATTAAACTTAATACGACGTACTAAGACTTTGCAAAGCAACCAGTTTTCAAAGGAAAACACTTGAAATTGCTAAGAACGCATTGGCCGGGCATGGAGTAGGAAATTCGCTGAGCGGGGAGGGCAGACTCACGGCCGCAGAATCATTTACACCTGTTGCTGGTCCGAGAGTTTCAGACTTGGACGCGTTTGCTAGAACATTTTCGGTGCCATGGATTAACGTTCATTTTTGGTTCTTAATCGCCAATCAGATTTCCACGCTTTTGGCTGAGTGTCTCTGCCGAAATGGGTCATGGTCCATTTTCCACACTCATCTTCGTCAAAAGATTCTCAAGTGCCAGATTGAAGAGTCTTGGTGCGGAAAGGAAACTTGCAATAGACTTTGAACATGCTCATAGAACGCAATTAAAAGGAAAATAAATAGTTTCCTATGTCCTCGCATTTCCATTAAGTTTAAATTTATTTTTTCCTTAGATTGTCATATTATCTGGCCGTACGGTAAATGATCTCAATGGGAGCCTTTTTCCAGCCCCCCCAAACACACGACTTGAAACTGGCCCGGGCCTGTGCCTTGTGCCTGTGATTAGACTAGTTTTTAATTTTTATGCTGTGTTTAAATATTTTGCGCCACACCTATGAGAGCAATAACAAGAATGCTTCGTGTGCACTTGTTTTCAGTCGAGGTAAAAGCAGCTGGAAGCCAAATTTAACGATGACATAAATACTGCAGATAACGAGCAGCAGGTGAGTCCGAGCGAGTTTCCCTCAAACGCTAAGCGAAAAAAAATCTGAAATGTAAAATCAGAAATAGTATATGTGGGGAAACTTTAAGATAGTCGTACAGCTTAGACATTGCTGCAATGTAAATTTAATTAAGTGGTTGGTGGTCTACATCGTTCCGAGTAGAAGTCGTTAACGAAATCTAAATAAATAACGAAGGAAATGGATATGGGAGATCCTGTAAAATATTTCGTTTTATGTTGAATGTAGTTTGGGAAACCATTTGTAATACTAGAAAGGTTGTAGTGCGGTAGTACATAAAACTAAAGACATTTCTTTAACAATAAATTCATCAACTGAAACTTACTTTTTCCACATCGAACGCTCGAATGCAAAAATTTCTTCTGCTCAAGAGAGCTCGAAACGATCTGCCTAGCCGCACCTAGTTTTATATTTTTTATTGTTATTTTTCTCATATATTTTTTGTAAGCAAGGCTGGGCCATTGCCCATATTTGTAACATGCTGCAGTTTGTTCAACATCATTTTACCTGGTCGCTGTCCCAGAGCTGTTGTTCGTGTTCAAGCGCTTGTTGTTGTCGCAGGTAACTGGAGCAATAATCATGCAAAGCACAGTTAAATGAAGTCGCGCATGAAAAGTATCAGCCTAGAAGAAATCATTACTACATATACCAAAGATATAAATACATACGACTATATATGCTATATGCGAGCGAAAACGGAAAAAAGGAAATCAAAATTAACAAGAGAAACGTAGTAATTGGCAGTCAGGCCAGATGAAAGAAAGAATTTCTTTGAAAATTATATTTTACAATTTGAGTGAAAATGCCTTAGAATTAAGAGTTTGGAGCTTGCTCCGTTTTAATCATCGGTTGCATGCAACACTGCAACAGGTTCCCGTTGCTGCCATGGCTGCGCCGCTTCATCTCGGATGTTGCACACTCGAGTGAACAGCAGGCCGTCCCAGATCATCGAGATTCGCATATATCTATATCCCCAGAGCCAAGCCCGCCCCAACTGGGTGGTTTTTGGGTGTTCTCTCGTCATTATCTTGCTCGACGGCATTAATCAGAGTGGCCCAGCCAATTCCTGCGACTCGATTCATCTTGTACTTCGCATGCACTCGAATGTACATTTAATTAGAATAGATTCCGACTTCGATTCGGTTTCTGTTTCCCTATCGCTTAAACCTAAAACAAATTTGAACGTCGCGCCGAGTTAACGAGAATTTGATTTATTACAAATCTATAATTCGAAATAGCTAGCAAAAGAATCGCAAAAAATTGTAATGAAATTTTTATTTTTATTTCACACTGTCGCCGGCAGTCAACAATGTTCTATGAAGATTTATGGCAACCAATTGACCCAAGTCCCGCCAAGGTGCTGGGCCACGAAGCTGTCAATTGGCCGAGGAGGGAGCTGGCAGCAAATTGAAATTGAGTTTCCAATGGCAAAAGAAAGGTTTTGCCGAACATTTGGCATTGAATGGGCGTTATTTGTTGAATTTTTGAACTGAAAATTATTTGTTTTTTAGAATTTGCTGGTCTTATTTGAGTTTAAAATAAACTTGACTACCGTATCAATAAATAATAAAAAATATAAAAATATGTCATATAAAATAAGCAATGGTTATAACTTCACCAATTTTCATCCGATTCATAAGCGGAATACCTTCACCGATTCGTGGATTGATTTCCTCTCAATCTGCATCAAAATCTGAGGACCCATTCATTTTTTAAATTTTTTAAAAATTTTTCTGGTGGATCGCTTTAAAAAAGAATGGAAAATCACGTGGGACGGACATTATGGGCCAAGGTGATGGCTATATCTTCACCAATTTTCACCCGATTCATATGCAGAATACCTTTACCTTTCCCGATTTCCTATCAATCTGCATTAAAATCTGAAGTCTAATTTATTTTTACATTTATTACCAATTGAAAAAAAGGGGAAAATTAGGAAGGCATTAATGTGAACTAATTTCACTTGATGGTAGTACAGGCGGCGTCTTTGAAAAGCCTAACGAAAAGGGATCAGAGATGATCAGAGGCATCGACTCTCGAGATCTTGGGGGGTAATTAGAGTAGAGCTGCGGGTAAGCGCCTTAGTATTGTTGTCCAGGCTGCATCCAATGCAGTTGATGAACATTTTCACCTGGCAATTAAAGCGGCAATGAGTGCATATAGAGGAGACAAGTAGTACCACTGAAACAAATTACTTACTAACATATGAAATAGATTGAAAATAAAGAAATAAATATTCAAATCTCTCAGATCTCAGAAATCAGAACTATGACAGAGGCCTAAGATAAGATTTAGCAGCAAAAATCAATGTAGATCGGAGAATTTCTTTATATCTTTATCGAAAATATATCCAAGTGCAGCTGAAAGCAAACGGCAGACTTTCGTGCAGCACTGTAAAAGACTTGCCTGATGCTGCACCCGCCCGCTTCTAACGAGCGAAAGTGTTGTAAAATATTTTGTTCGCTTTTTGCTCCATCTTGCCGCGTCTCTGGTTGGTTTTAAGTTTATGCTTTAAGCACATATTTTTCTTGTGATTTTATTGTTTTTCCATTTCGATTTTTAATTGCATTTTTAGCTGTTGTTTGTTGTGGGCTTGGTCGCGCTCCAATTTGTTGACAAACAATTTTTGTGCACGATGCGTCACAGTTGATTGAGTGACTCGCAGGTGGGGCATTTGGCTGAAGAGCTGAAGAGGGGCAATGTGGTGTGGCAGTGATACCCTGGGAGGGAGCTTAAGGGGTACAAGCTGCTTTCGTGCTGCTTATTTATTTAATTAATTTCAATTTTCCCTTTTCGTTTACATTGAAGTGTGGAAATGTACGGGCCGAATGCAATCTCTCAAACTTGTTGAAAATCGTTTTGTCCACAGTCTGTGGCAACAAAAAATGCAATCACAGGAAAACTTACCAACAATTACTTTCATTTTCACAATGAGAAAACTGTAAAATCGTTGCACACGAAAGCTAGTTTTTACCTCAAAGAAAATGAACCATGTCTGGATGCTTGGCAGGGCGATGAGATTTGTGCAAAAATGTCATTATAGAGTTTTTTTGCACTCATTGCTATATAATTGCTATATAATTATAAAGCCTTTTGCAAAAACAATTGTTGATTGTATGGAAAAATATTTTTCGAGGAGAATCTTTTTCAGAGCACAAAAATGAAAGTAGCTTATTATCTGGAAATATGCATATGACTGACTCATTAAGTTCGAAGCACTTCAAGCCGAAATAATATTATTTCAATTTATTAAGGTTTTATGGATGTATTTTATGGCACCTTACCTGCTGTAAAGGTAAAAATTATTACATGAAAAAAAAACAATAAAAGTTTATTGATAAATATTAATAAAGTGCAGTAAAGCTAATATCTTGTATAAATATCCATAGTGTTAAACAGAAACCATTTTGTTGGCCAGATACCAGACGAGATTTGTAAGACTCGCTTGCGGCAGAACTCCCATCTCCGGCTGATCCATCATGTTCGCATAGTTTCACTATTCAGAGTTCTGTGACATTTGCCACTGTTGCCGGCGAAAAACAAATCGAATTGCCAATTCACGACACGATCGGGCGCAAAAACCTCCTCGGCCAACAAGGGGTACAACAACAACTACAATGGCAATAGCAATTTGTGGGCCCATTACAACAGCATTAAGGTTCGAAACAAAAATAAAATAAGTGGTAAAAAGTTGGGGTAAAAATGGTATAAAATTGACAACCACCGAGCCCAGCTTGCAGCTCTTTTAATAGACTGAAACCGAGAAACTGAGGCGCGGCAACCTCTTAGGCCCCCGTTTCGTCCAGCAATTTCCAGCCGCCCCTGCCACATCCCAAGCCAGGCCATACGCACTGGCATGTGGCCAAAGTCTCGCTCGCTCTCACTCATATACGCATCGAAAATTGGGTGCGTTTATGCAAAAAAGTGACAAGTCGACGTGGTTGCGGCCAGCCCCCGTTTCCAGAAACCCCAACACCCACCCTCCCACTTCGCCGCCTCTGCAGAGTACCAACACACTTGCAGATACAAGTACGGGTATCTGTAGGTGAAATCGCTTGGCGCACGCCTCGGGCATATTTTCATGCGTTTATTATAGCTGCGTTCGCTTTTTTGGATGCCGCCGCCATCGCCGCCATCGCCGCACCGCCACCGCCATCGTCGGTCCCTCCAGCTGTCAGTCCTCAAGTCCACAAGTCCATCAGTCCATCAGGCCCATTTGTCCACCGCTAGCTGGCTGCATTTGAAACATGTTTAAAATTTATGATTAACACACGTGCATTCAAATTTTTCCCCTCATTGGCTTTTAATTCTATTCAGCCATCAGACAAAGATTTCTATTTGTTTATGTGAATAATTTTTATGTGCATTTTGGATTGCATTGTGGATATTTATAGTTCTTTAAGGAAATGCTTTGCCAAAGAACGTGGTAAGGGGATTCAATGAAGAGGGGAAGGCCCATAAAGTATCATCAAACTGCTTTGCTTGTGAAGAATAATAGGTACTTCCATTTTAAAAAGTTATACTAATGCTATGCAAAATATAATATCTTATTCAAAGCTTCGGACACATTTAAAAATGTTTACAACACGGGAAATCAATTTATCTGATTAAAAATCAGGTAACCATTATGGTGCTGAGCATAAATAAGTTTATGGCATATTTCTAACACGAATTAACATAATTTTAGTCAGAGTTGTGTGTTTTTATCACCCATCGAAGATCTATAAACTTCAAATTAGAATATCGTTCCCCTGAAAAAAACGATAATCCATAAAGTGTTTGATGGAAAGCATGAACATAACTTTGGGTGCAGTTTACAGAGGTGAATATGAATACTTATGATTACTTAGGCTCGATTCGGACTGGGTGTGGCCGCCTTTTACGACCCCCTGACAAGTGTCGACAGTTCGGCTGAAAGTGTTGAGCTGTAGGCTAATCTACAAGCTGCGATCAAGTTGCGATTGTAAGCTAGTTTTCATTTAAACAGCAGTCTCAACCAGTGCCCACCGCTGCAATGATGACAGGCCGAAGTCAGAGTTTTTCCTCCAGTCCAGGTGAGGGCGCAGCTAATTAACGAGCCCGCTCGTACCCATCAATGTCCACCTGTGGACGTCATCAACGTCGTCGGCGCCATTCAAATTTCACCCAACCAATTCGGCGAATGTCCGTCAAACGTGAATTGTATCTCAGTTTTTTTCTTTACCAATTTTTTGCTTTTTGTCTGTCATCTGTTATGACAAGTTGCGGCCGTTACAGTGTCAAAAGCGAATCGCCGAAAGAAAACGAATGCAAATGTTTAATAGTGTGGCGGGGCTGGCGAAACACTCTCCCCAAAACGAAATATTCATCTGTTCCAGCCAGGCCGCAATTCCAATTTTGATTAAATTATAGCAAAATGCGATTTCGGTTTTCCAGTGGGGGCTGGCATTTTTTGGCGTACGTCAGCCAGCGACAGCTGCTTCAGCCCCGGCGGCCCAGAAGCCAGGGAGTCGGGAAACAAAAAATCAGAGACAGCCGGAGACACGGGCTACTGCTACTTACACTTCTTCACTTTACACTACTCCACTTCCACTTGGCTCCTACTCGACGAATCAAAGGAAATACAGTGGGTCTGGAAATGCTTCAACAGTTTTATCCTTTCCTATCCAAATTATTAAGAAGGAATCCTCCACAAAAAGGGGTGGGTGTTGGCAAGATCAAAAGTCGATAGGTCGAAAACTGACTTGGCCATATCGACTCTGAAATTTCATTTTAAACAAATTTTTCCCACTGTCTTAGCCACAACCAATTTTGCCACCTCATTCAGTCAACCAGTCAGTCATTCAAACATTTGGCACGTCTTCGTCCGTGCCGAGGGGGCTTGACTGTAAGTGGTGAAGGGGCGGTGCCGCAGGGGTGGTGCGGGTGTACAGTGGCTTGACCGCCACTGCTGCATTCATCATTCATTCGCATCGAATATTCATATTCATGTGGTGTTCTTATTTGATTTCCATTTTCTGTCGTGCGAAATTTCGCCGGACACTCGACAATATTTTGATTGTCGTTTTACTTTTCGGACAAGTGAAATGGTCGTCTATCGGTCATGTTGCGATTTTCTCTTTCGAACAAGCTTTGGATTAATTATGGTGTTCCGTATTAGCTGGCCGTGATTATTCTGGCCTGACATTTAAACAATGCTCAAAATTACCGCCGAAGTTTCATCAATCAACGACAGGGGTCTTATTGAAGTTAGCATCGGAAGTAAATATATTCAAACATTTTTAATGAAGTTCGACTGGAACACCCGATTCAATAATCCAATCAAAATATTCAATCCATGACTGAGATTTTCAAAGCCAAGTTCTTCGTTTTAATTAAGCCAAGTTGAACACTTACGGTCCCTGGCTCAATAGACATGAAGGCCCAAGAATTTTCAAGAGCTTGGAGTGAGTTTCCCTACAAATCGTTGTTGGGACTTGAAACCCGATGTTGTTGCTGTCGTCACAAGAGCTGTTGTTGTGGTTGTCATTGCCCATTGTGGTTGTTGCTCTTGGGTTCAAGCAGCACGCGATTAAGTCGTAATTTGTAAAACGTTTTAAAGTGATACTTCGGGACATGATGAGGTGTTTGGGTCAAGTTGATGAACGGACTTTGTAGGTTTTTCTATTGGGGTCTGGGAATGCAAGCAGATCAGAAGAATTCAATTAGGAGAAAGTTTGATTTGACGTTTAAAAGTTATATCGATATTGAAAGATGCTTCGATTTAAATGGAACAATAAGCTAGTAATTGCTTATCTTTTACAGCATGTGTTACGTAATTCGACGGAAAGAAAAACATAAAAATGTTCCAACACAAATTTTTCGTATGAGTGACGAGCCCTCAGGAAAATTTCCTCATACTCATACATCATTTTGATTTTACCAATTCAGGCAACACCTCGACTTCTCTGCCCTCCCCATCTGTAATTGGTTACATTTTGTGTTTTCCAGTTTTTGTAACACTCCCAAAGCAATCAATTGTCCTATTAAGTTGGCTTTTTGTGTCTGCCTCTCTGGATGCCTGCCCTTTTGCCACTTGTTTTGCAATCGAAAATGAGTTGTTCGGCCCGAAATTACCATGGACAACAACAGCAACACACGTGTTGTCCGCTGGCCATTGCACTTTATCGATGAATCTGACTTGCCCCATTCCGAAAATGTTGTAAAAGTGAAAATCATAAACTGCTAATTGTATTCAAAGGCGACTTGCATTTGGCTTATGTAAAGGAGGGGGGCAAAACGAGATATGTTCAACAGGAGATTTGGGTATGGTAAATGGCAAAGTGGAGTTGGAAAAGAGCTCGGGAATATATTTAATATTTTCGATACTATACACATGGACAGATAGATAGAGAGAACCCACTGGCACTGGCCAGCTTGTGGATTATAAAGATTGTTTCCCAACAGCAAAGACGATGGAAAAAAAGTTTCAATTAAATACGCATATCAACTGCATTTTTATGGGCTAGACTTTTACTTGGCCTTTCGGTTTCGGTTTTTAAGTACTCAAGAGCATAATTTAATTTGTTTTACTGCTTTGCGTTTATCGATTTCTTGTGCAATTTTATGGCGGCTTTCAATTTGTTTTAACTCCTTTAGCATCCGTGACTCAGCAACAACAACCTCGCCAAATCTCTTTCCGACCAGAAGTAAAAAACTCGTCATCGAATCAAAGCTTCAAGACTCTTGGAACCAGCCAGCCCAGAGAAGCGATATCCTGCTGTGTTCTGTTTATTATATGATTTATCTCCATACTACTCCGCGCCTGTTTTTGTGCGGGGAAGATGCACTTCGCTTTGAGTTAAAAAGAGAGTGGGTCAAGTGCAGTCAAAAGTGAAATTAATATTTGCTTGCCCTTGCTGAATAAATGGTAAACAAAAGTGGGTATGGCTCATTTTTGTTTGGCAAATGCTGGGAAAACTTGGATATGTCCTCCTTTAGAGTCATACAGAAATTTTCATATTCAATTCGATCCACAGGAAGAGTATGAGAAGGAAATCCATCTTACTTTTATCGGTTTCCCATAATAAAGGCTGGAGAGTGGCGAATTTGTCATCATAAAGTTGATTGGGAATCTAAAGGTTTCTAATGTCATTTTTAATTGATTTTTGTTTTGTTACTTTTATGAGTGTGTTTTTAGCTTCATTTATAAGTTGTCTGGTCAGCAGGTGCACAAAAATGGTGCTAGCAAAAGCCCACATGATGTATTCATATTGTGAAAAAAAAAGAAGTCAACTAGCACTCAAAACTCAACTGGGCGTTGGAATTGCGTGTTTGGTCTGCATCTGGGTTTTGTCCAAGGAAAATAAATGCACTTCGATTCGGTTCCCTCGCTCAGAAAATACAGAAGAAAAAAACGAATTAATTGAAAATAAAATTCATTAAAAATGCTGCATTGATGAATAAATCATTGTTCATTTGGCTGTCATGTCAAATAAATCATAAGACACGACAAAACTGAGCGGGCAAGTGGGAAACTCGGAAAATGGAAAGATCCTCGCACTACGTTTTTTTACTTTGCGTGCCCAGTTTCGTTGATGGCGGGTTAACTGTAAATTATGTTGTCGCGCTCCCCAATAAAACATTTTCGGCTGTTTTTTGGGTTTTTTTTCATTAAAAATAAAAGCGTTTTCCTTCTACTTTCCCCAAAAAACGAGCTAGCCAAAAGGTATTATATCAAAAGGAAAACGAGCCACAAACGACGAAAAATAAAATGACTCAAATAGATAAGTTGCCGACCGCAACAAGTATACGCAACGTTGTACGGCTCTCAGTTGCCACTGGCCAGCTCTCTTCCTTCACCCCTCTGCGCGGTCCAACTCGACACATGTCATGGCCGTGACGCTTTTCCCCTCCCCAATTTTCAATTTTCCTTTTTCCACGTTAATGAAACGCGATTTCCTAGCTGCCTGTTGCCGCTGGATTTTGTAGTTGTTGCCACTACCGCCGTTGTTGCCACAACCGCCGATGTTGGTTGTTATTATTCACGCGCTTAGAGTCAATTATCAAAACCGCCAAAAACGCGGAAAACGAGTGTTAAAGTTTGGCACAGTCAACGACCCATCTATGCTCTTGAAAAACAAAAGCGTGCAAATATATTTAGTATAAAAAAATAATGATTAGTCCGCTAGGCTTTCAAAAAACTAAATGTAATCGTTGAAAATATGTATGAAAAACACTCCACCAAGGTCCTGAGCTTCAAACTCTTGACAGCACAGTTGTGTTTATAATTTCTCAGACCTTTTTTCACTCTCGTTCAGTGTCAAAACTAAAGCACTTATTTTCGAGGGTATTCATACAAAATGCATTTTTGAAAAAGTGCAGGAAAACAAACGACTGCCATACTCGACTCTGACTTTGCGAAAAATTTCACTTTCACAAAAAGGTCTATGGACGCCTGGTCGTACCGCTCTCCCTATCCCCCTGCCCCACTGGCTGCCCCATCTCTTCCCCCCAGCCCTGTCTGCTTCAGTCCACACCCTGGACTTGGCGTGAGCCCGCCAATCGCCGCCAAATTGGTACCAGGCGAAGACCGACAGTCTGCGATTTGCGGCATTTTTCGTTAGCTTTTCTTGTTTCTGTTTTCTTGTAGCTGCTGAATGAAAATTGTTCGCAGGTGGTTTCCGTTGGACAAGCAAAATGTTTTCGGTAAAGCTTCGATTCGGTTTTGATACTTGTTTGAGTTTCGGTGGTCAGTTTTTGAGTCATTGGCTAAATGGCCAAAAATATTGTATTACAGATATTATAAATCGATCTAAAGCATCCTGGATTACGTTTCTATTTACCATAAAGAGTATTTCCATACAATCTTGATATTGATAGACTTATGTGTGATGGTAAATTGTTTAAATTAAAGATTTTATTTTCAATATTATAAGCCGTTTTGATACAAATTTTTCTCCCAAGCGGACCCAAAAATTTTTGTATGATCGTTTTTGCAAAAATTAGCATAGAAAAAGTGAAAGTGTTGCAGCTGCAATGAATTTAATATGTAGCAAGCCACAGACATCATGTTCAGTATTTAGGCCTCGCCCAATTTACAACCCCTTCTCACTACCAAACGCTCTAAATTACCCATGAATTGAGCCTCACTTGCTCTCAAAAGGGCGCAAAGTGTGAATAATTTTTTTTGCCGGATATTTTCTGGCTATTTTCTTTGGCAAAATGCCTTTGAGTCGATATGGAAAGTGCCAGCCCACGCTCAGATTACTGAAGAAACTGCCGTACCACGGGGTGGTGGAGGAGTTGACGGCTCAGATTGCCTCAAGTTCAGTGGTTTGATTTTCAATTCAGTTCACGATTTGCATGGCTAGACGAGATACTTATTAACCCAAGTGCTCCGACAAGAAGCGTGATCCATGTTTTTGGTCACACACCCCGAAGGCGGGCTCGGTTGCACTTGCTGTTGCTGCTGCCCCATGTTGCATGTTGCTGGTTCCATGGGTACTAGTAAATGCATTGGACTAATTGCCAGTGGATCAGTTAATGATACATGAAGCTTAATGTTTGGGAACATTTTTCCAGACTTGTGTGAATTTTTTAGCATTTGCTTAAATTGGGGAATATTTGCTTACTAATCTTTCGTTTATATCTGATGTTGTTTCTTTAAACGGCTCGAACACAGTACCAATTAGACACCGGTTGGAAGCATTTTCGCTCATTTTTGAATACCCAATAACTGATTGAGTAATTTTACATATTTCTTGTGTAATTTGCCAGAGCAAAGTTCAAACTATTCATATTAAAAATATACAATAAGGACCTAAAAAATATTTAGGGAAATAGGTTTTCCTCTTCATTGTTTGTCTTCCATATTATTGTGAATTCATTTTGAGTGTCAAAGGAGCGTTAAGAGGGGTCTGAGGGGTCTGAGGGGGCGTAAAAAGGGGACAACTCAACTCGTGACTCGATTGACATTTGAATGAGAGTGGAAAATGTGCAAAACGACGGCGGCTACCAATAGATAGAAAAAAAATAGAAAAACTCACACACAAAACCCCCTCCGTTTTCCACCCGTTGAAATCAATATGCGGTAATGCATATTTGTGCTATGCAGGTATTACAGCAACAACAATGGCCACAAAAAGAAGCCATTATCATGCAATGTTTTGTTGCAAGACAGCTGCCAATGCAACAAAAGCAACAACACCGCACAGAACCGAAACCGATCGAAGCATTTTCGGCAATTGCACAAGACCCAGCCGAAATTCAGGTCCAAGTCGACTAATTACCTCAAATGCCAGCCACGGTAGCCCTGATGGTCAATGAACTCGCCGCTTCTCACTCTAGTTTTAATGTCTATCGGCGTATATTTCGAAGGATTCTGCCCCCTATTAGCCGCCTAATGATGTTTCATTACTGAATGGAAGAGAGGGAATCGTTTTTTACGTCATTTAAAACGCATTAACCCACCCGGATTTGAAAGATACATTTTGTACTACTTGGAAGTCAATATTTGTATCCTTTACTTGGCGCTTTACCTATGAGGAGACCACTTTTGAAATTTGTGGCTTTTCTTCTACGAGTCTTCAGTTTATTTTCGACTCTTTTGGTGCAGCGCCAGATATTAGTCTTCCCAGGTCTTAGCCCCTTTGTTTGTGGACCCTCCGAAAAGGCGTAAGTCAAAATATTTGATCGAGTGCTGGACTCCTCTTCCCTATACCACGCCCTTCAATTGGTAGAAACCTCGACATGTGTAATTAATCAACTTCTTATGTGCACTTAAAAAAATAGCACACAATTTTGCAACAAAGTAAATCAAAATGTAATAAAGGAACTATTAAAATGTTTTAGGTAATGATTATTTTTATATAAAACTAAATATTATTCTTGTATTCATTGGTAAATCGTATAAGTTTTCAGTGTACTCTCATTTCATTTGGTTCCCTTTTTCAATGGCTGGAAAAGGGTTCATCTTCACCGCTCTTCCATTGTACAATGCATGTATCTTTTGATGGTTCTGCTTCGCACTTGAAAATTTGTTGTCCGAGGTTGTTAATGAAGCGTGCAGTTAATTGTTATTGTTACTGCCCTTCTTGTGTTGCTGTTGGGGGGAACCGTAAACAAATTGTTTTGAGAAATGAAATGATTGCCGGCTTTGATTTTTCCACCAGCATATTTCACTTTTCCAGCGCGAGAGTCAAAAACCTCATCAATAATATGTCGGAAGCCTGGAATCATTATCGAGCTCGGCTCTGATAATAGGAAGAAATAGAGAGGAAGAAGCTATCTTTTAGGATTTTTTCTTTAAAATAAAAATCGATTAATACATTTTATTCTATCCTTTTTAAAAGCAACAAGTGCACCTGGAAAGGAGAAATTATCCACTTGAGAGAGACAGAGCTGCGCAAGACTTGCAACAGCGCACAGTTTCTAAAAGCTAAAAAAGCCCTGCACAGATGGGACTTCTTGGCTGCAATTCGAAGCTTATTGCAGTGTAGATAACAAACCAGCTAAAGAGAATTAGTATTTTCTCTAGATCTCTTTCAAGCAGCCAGGTAGGTACAGGGTGATTCGAGCAAATGTGATCTTAAAATGTATGAAAGAGCGGAAACACCTGGTCTCTCTTATTATAAAAAGAAGATGGAGTCTCTTTAGCACTTCGAAGTATGGAGAATTGGAAGCTTCCGGTGACATCCAAGGGAAAAATATACTTCAGAAATTATTCAATTTCTATCAATATTATAATTCCCATTAACAAAATTTATTCAACATTTCATATATGGTGTTTTTCTTAGGTGGAAAAGTCAAACTCGAGTTGGATATTTACAGTGTAGATAACAAATAAAGAGAAATGTGAATTTCTCTCGGAGAGCAACCAGCCGAACAGGTTCCCTCGAGTTCGGCTCACCAGTCGCACATTGGGGAGCCGAAAAAAGTATCTCAACTAAAGTATCTCTATCTCTACTTTGGCACCGCTACGCCGTACTCAGTTTTCAGCTCACTCGTAAAATTTTTGTCGCGCTGCGCGGTTGCGAGGCGGATGATTTTCGATTCGGCGTTTGGAAAAGCGGTCGCCACCGCGTTTTTCGCTCGTTTTCGCGTCTGAAAACAATAACAGATATCGTACTTAAGAATTTTTGGGATTATCAAACCCTAACAAATAACTGCAATTAATGTATTCGAAAAAGTTCGCGATTCACCAAGTGTAAACTCGACTCTTGTTAATCACCGGCTAATCGTTAACTCACTGCTTTCGCCGAACTTTATTTGCGAAAATAAGATTTTATGAAAATCTTCGACGCGGAAAAGATTAACTTTAACTCCAACCGATAATATCGCGCCCGCACTGGTTGTGTGTTGAAAGTATCTACGAAGTATTAGCGAGATACTGTGCGCTTGCCTCCAAATACTGATGTGAATTGTCACGTATTTTTGGCCGATACAGCTTCTGATACCAATACCGGCTCGCGAGCTTCGACCACGAAAATAACAAGCTAACAATAATAATAAGAATAACAGCAAAAACATCAGAGCGCCACACAAGGCCAGAAGAAGAAGCATCTTAGAACTTCTGCCCTGGTTTCGTGTGTGTGTGTTTTCTGTGCGTGTGTGTGTATTTTTGCGATTGCGTGCGATTGTGGGGCTTTTTCGGCTCCCCAGCAGCGAGGGGCGCGCGCGTGTGTGTGTGCCAAAGCCAAGAATAAAAGTGCAAAGCGAAATTGAATAATTTCCCGTCTCTGTGTCTCGCATTCGCTGTGTGTACCCCAAAAAAGAATAAAAATAAAATAAAGCCGATAAAAGCAATCCCCCAGTACCCCAGCAAGTGCAGAAACAGTTAGCGCGAAGTGAGGTAAACAAAGGAGGCCGCTTGCAGCAGCAACAACAACCACAACAACGACAACATGTCAAGCTGCAAAATCGTTCGGCTTACATAACCATTTGGAGCCGCCTCCTTGCGGAACAAACGAATATCGAGAATCCAAAGTAGCTCCAATTCCTTCTGCCATGCAATTTTCGAGCGTCTGAAGCCATCTCTCTCCGCACTATCTCTCTGTCTCTTCCTCTCTACGCCGACACCACCACCACCCCCCAAAAGCTCCCACTGTTTGTTTGTTTGTTTGAAAACGCCGCAAAATGTCAACATTAACTACAACAACAACGGTGGCCGCCTCTGTGTCGGCCCCACCCACGCCCACAGCCACTGGAAGTGGACCGGGCTCAGCCCAGAACGGAAACGGTCGCACCGCCGACTGCCGCAAGTTTTCTCCGAACATCTTCAATAAGAGCAAGTGCAGCCACTGCTTCCGGCAGCGCGAGGAGCACTCCGCCGCAGCCTTGGAATGCAATAGGGTAAGTTTTCGTTAAGAAATTATAAAGGAAGGGAATACGCAGCTTATATCTTAAAATAATCTTCGATTTAGCGTTTATTGAGTATTGAATATAAAATTTATTGATAATAATTAATAATTATTTTAATTGAAAATCGATCCAGAAATCGTTGAGAATCGAATGAAAAATGCCAGAGATGTACCCATCCAAATTGACCTTTTCATGCGTTCTCACCAATTTTAAATATTGGAAACAATTATTCAAAAGAAAAAATCAAATATCAATATGAAAAAAAAAACTAAAATAAACCTAAATCTAGGCAGTTTTTTAAGAAATATCCAACTTGAAGCCCACTTTCCCCGTTTCCATGTAACTAATGCCCATTTTCATCCGGAAAATGTCTAGTAGATAAATTTATTTTTGTGGGTGTGGGTATAAATCTTTATTTAGTTTCCGATTCTGGCTTGTCTTTCCTTTGTTTTTCTGGTTTTTATTCTGGCAGTGAAAATTTATGTTCCTGTTCTTTCAGTTTTAGTTTTAGACTCCGTTGTATGTGGGACATTGGAGAAGTTGGAGCAAGTGGAGGGGAGAAATTTATTGAGGAATTTATGTTTGGGGATTAATTTTATTCCGAACTAGAGATACTTTATCCTGCTAGATAATTCAAACTTAATCTTAGTGATTCTTTTAATTATGCCTAACTCAAACGAGATCTAGTTTCAATATATATTTAGATTTTAACCGATGAATCACACTAAATTAATAGAGGGAACAGAACCTCAACCGTCAGCCGTCAGCCGTCAACTTTGACACAATTTTTTTAGTATTCAACAACTTTTTTGAGATAAAGGAAAAGATTAATTCATCAAGTTAATTTATCAACCTGACCCAAAGCATCATTCGCCTCCAGGCGAAAACTTTCGTTCAATCAAGCCACAAAAAAGCCACAACGAACACCATTTATAAAACAAATAAAATCGCGGTGCGACAAAGGAAAACTCTCGCTTTCTCGTTTCACTGGAATCTGGGCTTAGAATTCGAGAAAGAAAATAAATGAAAATAAAGAAAAAAATGCCACTGAAAACTAATTAAAATAACAAAAACTAATCAAAGCATAGGAAACATAAAACTCCCCAAATGCTGCAAGAAGGAGAAAAAAAAAACTGAAAAAAAGTGAAAATCGTTTATTGTGCTTACCCGAGGAGGCGGGCTGGGTCACAAAAAATTTACGACAATACAACGCCTCGGACTGAAACCGGAGTCAGAGTCGCCGAGTCGCCGAGTCGGAGTTGGACCCGAAAGAGCAACCGGCATATAAAAAATGCCATGATAAGTTTTGGAATTTGTATTTAATAAACATAAAATCGTCGTCATAAAATACCAAAGAAAATCGGGTATGGTCTCGCCTATTTAGAAAATAAACCAGAAAAAAGGCTTACCATTGAGAAAGTTTTTGGTTGGTTTAAGCTATGCAAATCAGGGAGATAGAATACCATAAAAAGATATGTCCGCCGTTCTAAACACTTGTTGAAAGATAACGAATCTCGATTAGACATAATCCTAGATAACATCTTTTTCTTGGCGGAGATTAGGAACTCCAAAAGGTTAATCTCTAAACAAAAAACTATGCTAACTAACTCAGACTTTAGATAATTTGAAAATTATTATTTGTATTATTGAAGTAGCAAGTCCCTGAAACATTCTCCCCGTCTATATCCACATTATTTTTAGATTAGATACTGCATCCATCTTGTCTGATAATTAATTAATATTTTACAAGTCTTGTGCTGTTTTTTGTCCCCAAAAAATGTATTTTTAAACGTCTGACCCTAATAATTTGTGATCTGTTCATGCTTTTATGGCTGTTCTCGTTCTCAATTTTGTGAACGGGAAACGGGAAATTTGTTTATGTTTTATGGGTCGAGACATGTATAATTATTCCGTTTTATTTTATTTCTGATCGCTTACATTGACATCCCACAAGTGTTGTTTCTGTATTGTAAATAGTTTTCAGAAGCGAATCCGCCTGCTAAATGAATTACGTGCTTTGAAAAAAAATGTGTGGCACGGCGCTTGTCTGTTGCCAAATTGGAATAAGTCTTTTTTTTAATTGATCACCCGAAATTATACGGCTGCGAAAAAGATTTCTAGCGCAGCTTGGCCCGAGGCGTAAATGGCTTTTTGTGGGCTAAGTGCGCGTAGAAATCAGACTTTTGTTTTCCAAATGCTTCAAATGTGTCCATGAGCAGGGGAGAGAATACTTCAACCGCGTGACTGATCTGATGAAGCCGGAGACGAAACGAAGCAGACGCAGAATGACCCCCATGAAATTAGCACAACCATACACCAATCCACCGACACACTGGGCTGACTGTATTGTTAACCATTTATTGAGGAAGTCACAGACCCGAAAACAACGAGAACCCATAGCGAGAGACCTCCCAAAAGACCCGAGGCCAACAGCACTTGACAGCCGTGAAAAATTCCTAGATCCCGGGCAGGAGGCAAAGAGAGAGTAGCCAGGGGTATGGAAATGATCCGTAAACTGGAGAACTAGTTGATCGATTTGTTGGCATAGCTGTTCCTGGCGACGTTTCCTAATTTATAAATAACTCACGTTACAATATTGAATTACCCAAGCTGAGCGAAGCGTTGGAGTCAAGTGTTCACAAAGAAAAAATAAATAAACTTTACTATTTGAGTGTGAAAGTCATTTGAGTCAATATCCAGTGGGTAGAACAACTGTGTCAACAAGTCAATAGATGCAGGCGAGGCCAGGAGCAAAAGAAGGAAGTGGATCAAGGAGTGAGCATTCATATGTAGGTTGATTTAAGGTTAAGCACCCTAACTAACTTATTGCCATTAATATTGCTACACTTTCTCTTATGCTCTTTGCAACACAAATACTCGTACTAGAAGAACTGTATTTAAAATAATCGTTATCCTGGGTATTCACAAACTTCCCAACACAAATGCTGGAATATCATTAGCGCTGTCCCTCTCCGGTTGAAGGCATTTTAAAGTTAAATCTTGCCACTGGGAATCATGCACTCCTCAGCATCTGCATCTACATCTGCAGTTCTTGAGTTTGTTCCACATTTGGCTCCCCCTTCGGATGTTTCTGTAGCTCCTCCGCAGCTAATATGTATATGCATATAAAAATAGAACTCAGCTCTCGGCTTCCGCTCGCCGAGCGGCAATTAGAAGGCGTCAGGCAGTAGTCAGGGCTAGTCCCCTCGTCCCCGGGTACAACTCTAGTGATCCCCTTCTGCGGTTACTCAACCGGCAGACCTCACAGGCTCAGTGCCCACCCCAACGGCTCCTGCTCCCCGACAGTTGGTCTAAATTTAGCAACACTTTTGCTTTTGTTTTTCGTTCCCTGGCGATGCATGTTGTTGGCCTGTCCTCGCCCGTTGTCGCATCGCCTTTGGTTTGGCTAGTGCATAAATGCCGGGCCATAATTGTTGCATTGTCTGTCGCAGATGTGAAGGCTAATGAAGCCGGCAAAAGGGTCCCTAACACGGCTCTCAGATTACCTTGCTTTG
This sequence comes from Drosophila vallismaia, assembly GCA_035047325.1. Taxonomy (NCBI): domain Eukaryota; kingdom Metazoa; phylum Arthropoda; class Insecta; order Diptera; family Drosophilidae; genus Drosophila; species Drosophila vallismaia. The sequence continues at coordinate 16,682,682 of JAWNPU010000090.1, read as the reverse complement.
GAAGCAAACGGAATGGAAGGGAATGGGTTGGGTTGGGTTGGGTTGGGATCCGATGGGATGGCATGGGAGGACCACCTATCGTTAGGGGTTTCCTTTGTAGATGGCGAAACAAAGACCAAAGAGAATCGCCGAGGTGCAAAACGGATGTCAGAATACATTGTCAATTCAATGGAGTGAATCATATGGGTTGTCGGGGACAAACAATAGTTCTCCCAATCCACTTCAGGGATTCATTTAAAATATGACGTTTATATTTCGTGGGCTGTGCAATGTTGACAGGTCAGGTCAAAGGCTTGCATCGGTCCTAGATTTGAGTTCCCCCAAAAAAAAATCAAAGCCAACCCATAACCCAATAAAAATCCCATCTTGCAACTCTTTTTCTGGCCCGGGCGCGTGACTGGGCACCCCACCAAGACCAAGACCAAGCCTGAGACTAAGGCTGAGACCCCACCAAGTGGCCTGGCCCATAGGCAGTAATTGTGGACTTTTTGCTTTTGTGGCGGCCGTCTATTTGTCTGGCAAAACAATTGGCATGGGACACAGTGGGCCAATCGCTGGGAGTCCCATGGCTGAGCTAATAAATATACCATAGTTTTTATATATTCAGTATTTCTCCTTTTCCAAAGACAAAGGCATATTCTTAGAATTCATTTGCAAGGACATCAATCATATTATATAACTTTTTTCTTAATCTACTCAAAATTTCTTCAATGACATTTGTTACACTGTGTGAAAGCGGGTGTCATTGCGACCTGTGTGCCCCGTTGCCTTTTGCTTTTCGACCCTTCTTGTTCTTTGTTGGTATCTCTCTTTCTACGGTACCACTGTCTAAGCCAGCCAGAATCGGTGTCCAAGGTGCCTGCCTATCCCACCAAAAAGATCTCAATTGGTCCCCGGGGTGTTATTGAGCTATTGGCAGCATGCCATGAAAGACGAGGTTCCGCGACTCGACTTGACTCTTATACCATTCCGTCCAGGTCTCCAGTGGTGAGTCTTCCAGGCGCAGTTCGCAGTTCTCATTTCTTGGCAGACCTCATTCTCTTGGTCCTCGTGTTCCCCTTTAGCCCATCGGCCCTTTGGCCCTTTCTGGCTCTGTCTCAGTTTCTGGCCAGGCCAAGTTCTCGTGTTGTTTGTCAGAGAAGTATACACATAATAAATATTACTTTTGCACACCCATCCTGCCCCCACCTGTGGCATACCTTCGTGCATCCTTCTCACCAACGACGTGCTCAAGTGGCCAACAACGTTGATTGATTGTTTGGCTTAGAAATTGTTCTCGGTCTCGGTTTCGGTTTCGGTCTCGCTCCTTCTCGCCTCTCCTTTTCTATTTCCATATTTGTCTCTTTCTATGCCAAAGTGAAGTGGGCGTGTTGCAGAAATTTGCATTTTTGTAGGTTAATTAGATGTGTGTGTGTTCTAGAGCCGCTTCAAGTCCGTTGACCCATCCGACCAGTCACCTGTGTCATCAACAGTGCTTTTGGGGTCATCTATCTGCTATTAGTATCTAAATCTATAGACAGATGCATTGTTAAACATCAAGGCAACACTTCATAAAGATAAGGCCAAGGCAAACAATTGTGCAAGTGTGAAAACAAAAGAACTAGCTAAAGACCCGATAAATAAAGCAACAAAGACGTATCTGAAAGATACACACAACTGCAGCAGACAGACTGCAAGATACTGTGTAGTTGGCAGTTGCGCATTCTAACCAACATCAACCAGATAACCGAAGTCAACTCTTCTACTTCTACTTCTACTTCAAAGCCAACTCATTGCTGCAGAGGCTACATTGAAGATTGTTTTTTTCTAGCGGGGGCCTCGAAAGATATGCTGGGATTAATTTGTCGGATAGGTTATCTTTCATGTTTCGTTTTGTTGTGTCAGGCATTAAGATATGGCATGGCGAAATGTTTCTTTTTTATTAGTTTTATTGCAGATTTATTGAAAATATTTCTAAACACTGAAGATATGACTTGATTTTTTAGTTAGTTAAGTCACTACTCAAGGGTATAAACGTATCGTATCATAAAGATCGCGTCAGAGTTAAGTTTATCTGTCTAACTTAGTGACTGCGATTTGTTTTTGGTTGTCTATCTGCTCTTTTCATTGTAGCTGCAATTAGCGAAAGGCATCGCCTGCATATTCCACAGACACTCCGACGATTGGCTCTGGGTTGCTTCTCTTGCCACTTTGCTTTTGCATGAAGCCATGTCACAATTATCAGCACGAACTCCTCTGTCGCTCAAAAAACATGGGCAAAGGTAACCCAAGACAATGCCCAGAAAGTCGGCTTCTTCTTCAAACTTTTCTGGTCTGTGCTCTTTTTTGTGCTTTTTGTTTGGGGCCAAGAAATGAGCCCACCAACCTTATCGCGATACACAGACAACAAATCATCAATCATTCCACCAGAAACAGCAAAAGCAGCAGCAAAACCAAATCGACTTCTTAACGCCAACAGCTTCATCTCTGCAGCTGCTACATCAGCTAAGCTACAGACTTAGCTTTATTCCAGCGATTAGATTTCTTTATAAAAACAAGCTGAAGTCGGCAAAAGTCTGAAAGCCAGATCTGTAAGAGAGCCCTCCTCGGGCTTGAGAGTTTAGTTTATAAACTCCCGGCGACATCTTCCGCTGTGGCAGCATTTATTTTTATTTTTTTCCAACCTATTCTATCTCTGCGCTATGCCTTAATTAAGTCGGCTTTTCAGGCCGTACAGACAGTGGGATAAGATAAGACCTAAAACCCTGATATCGAGTTTCAAAGAATTTGAAAGTTGTAAATTAATTAAGAAATTGATCGGTGACTAATCTGGGTTATTCATAAATTCGCCCGAATAATAATTTGCAAAGATAACTTTAGTTCTGACTAAGCTACAGACATTCATTGATAGTATTTTTAAACCTTTATATTAAATGGTATATCCTATAGGTTATATTTTGCTACCACTGTGCCTCTAAAAACAAACAATCTATCGCAGAGCCCTGCTTCCTTGTGCTGTTCAAATTGAAAGCTAATTCTGTTCAGTGGCTTAGGCAGTTTCAAGCAATGCCATCCGTCTAGTAATCCTCGCAGTCAGCATTCAGCGTTCAGCGTTCAGCGTTCAACGTTCAGCTAAGAAAACAACCAGAGACGAGCCGACATCCACATCCACTTGTTGCTCGCTGCAACGATTTTGCCACTTCATACATCAGCCATTCTTGGTGAGGGGCAGAGGAAGGGCAGACTTCAGCCCGGCTTCAGCCATTGTTCCCTTCGCCAGCCGTCCCATGTGACATTTTGCTGCATAATTGAATTCTTATTCTTGAATCTCTTCCCGGGCTCACTCAATCAAGACACAAAGCCTCGGGTACAACTCCAGCTTGAGTTCTGGCCACCGATCCCGGCTACGGCGCAAGTTCCAGTTCAAATGCCGCGCAGCGAAATCTTCTGAGTTATGGCATCTTTACACCTGCCCCTGGGCACGGTTCGCTTTGAAAGAGATAGAGATATGGAGGAGGAGAAAGAGGCAGCCAGCCAGCCAGGCAGCCAGCCTGGGACAACAAGGGGCTACACCGCTGGCAAACACCATTAGATCGCCAGAGATAAAGACGGTGGCAGTAGAAGTTCCAGAAGAAGGGGACTCGTCTTGGCATTTTCCTGAAATAATGACGTGTTGAGAAGGGCATCTTGATTTCAAATTAGTTTATAATTATGATTTTGCCACGACTGCAACCTGTATTTTGCCATTCCACTCTTTCTCTTCCTCGACCATTGAAATTGCTGTTTAATTGGAAAGTAATTTGCACGATATCGGAAGCTCTGCAGCCCGGCAGAAATTGTTAGACCCGACATGGTTCGAACTGCATGCCATAATTTAAGCTTTCCACACGCCCCGCAATCCATGGACTTTGTGAATTTTTTGGCGCACATTTTAGCACCAACCGGGTAAAGGTAAAAATAAACAATTCGAAAAAACCACTTGCCTCTCGGGCATTTGCAATTAACTATCAAATGCTAATTTCCTGTATAATACAGAGAAACGTATCGTATTAAAACGAAATAAATAAATATTTATGCTATAGTCAGGTTTTTTGAGGGTTACCGAATCAGAAGAATGTCGGTTGTTTATGAATAAACATGAGCCAGATCCTATAAATCAAAAAATCACCTGTCAAAATGTGTAAAAACAACCATGAGCTAGAAGAGTTTTATGGCGACTAAATCTAATGATTAATGAATTATTTTTATGGAATGATATGATGGGAAGAGTAATAAGCAAATTGCTTGTAACCATATTTGTTTTTTTTCAAGCCAGACAGAAGATTAGGAAGAAACAAATGTGTATTAAACTTTGGAACTTCCCTTGTTCAGTATCCATTTGTGGGCCTCAAAGTTCTTAAATCTTTTTTAAAAGATTTGTGTTTTCCGTTTGAGCCGAATCTCAACCGATATGTAAATTGGTCTCTCCCTCGTTGGCTCTCACTTGGCTTGGGATCTGTGCTCGGTCAAGGTGATCGAGCCAAGTCGAGTTGAAGTCGAGTCAAGTCGAAATTGAATAGGAATCAGCACGCAGGTGAGGAAGCGAACCGGGCGCGGCCTATAAAGCTGAGAAGCTTTAACACTTCCAGGTAGAAGTTTCAATTTTTGAGTTCTGCTCAGCTTGTTTTTTATTGCCTCGCGTCTAGATAAATCATCTAAAATACATTCCATTTATTTGGCAGTTTAGAATTTGGCTGTATTTCTTCTCGTCTGATTTTTGGTTTATTCTGTGCGTAAAATTTCGTTGGGGCTTTTGGCCTGAGTTTCTTGGAACCCGAATTTTGGGAAACAATGGATGTTTGAAGATCGTTTTAGCTGATCTCGGACGTGCCCAGTGAAGCAACGACATTCCTACAAGAAAGATTGATCCCAAAAAATGGAGTTCCTATATGGGGGAACCTGAGCAAAAACAATGATCACAAGCAATTGGCAATTACGGTCCCAAAAATAGACAAAATGAACAAGGCACAGGCTCCGCCGTCGACGACAAAGGCAAAAGCATTTATTTATAACCAATAATTTAGGAAACTACAACAACTGCAAAAACACATACTAAATTACGTAGGTGGACATGATAATTTCGCTTTGCAGCAGACACCCCGAACATATGGCCGCAAAAAAAAATCCGAAACCGCGCCCTAAAAAATAGCAAACACCGCCGACTCTGCCTTTGGGCGAATTTTATTTAAATAAAATAAATTTGTTACTTGCCTGCCCGAAAAAGAAGTGAGCTCAGGCTGCAATTATTTTAAATTTGCGGTGAATACAATGCAAATGAGAGTTGGAAATATTAGAGCAGAGGGCGTTAAAATCGACCAAATTATTGTCTATATCTGAGATGAGAAACTGTGCTAAACTAGACAGCCATTGGTGACTAAAAAAGAGGAATAATAACTATCCAGCTTTGGATTTTCAAATGTGTTTTGATATCGCACATAATAAATAACAAAGCCCCCTGATATGATATATGGATTTTGTCTTCCACTTCCAGCCATTGTCAAAATATTTTATCCCAATTTTTGGAGCCCAGGCATTTAACAAACAAACCCAGGAAAAATGCATTTTTAATAAGCATTTTCGATTCCGCATGCTGTGACAACGGCAACTGGTGGGTGTAAGGCAACTGCAACGGCCAAACCAAACCACCCGATCTCCCTATTCCCCAATAAAGTCACCCACAATTTGCAATGTTTATGTTTTGTCTTCGATTTGTTTTTTGCCTCCCACAGTACGTGGGTCGTTGTAGATTGGCGATGTTGCTGCCGCTTTGGGCTCGGATGTGGCTGTATCTGTATCTGTATCTGTATCTGTATCCGTTGAGCTGTATCTTTTAAGAGCTGGCGACAAACCCGGTAAATGGGCGAGCTTCACTCTGGGATATCATGTACGGCAGTGGGTGCGAGAACAGCCCCACAGATACGTGTAGCACAGATATGTATGGTGTATCTGAGAGTGTCTGGGTCTTTGGCGTTTTCGGATTGGCGATATGCGTGTAATTTATCAACTCATGAAATATTTAGGTGTTACCCATATTTGAGCACGTCTTGCATAATTTGTACGTTTGTAGTTTTAATTAAAGATATTTTAGATATATTTCTTGTTTGGCCATATTTGGCCTGCGATTGCGATTGTTATGTGGCATGCCTCGGCCACAAAGGTAGCAGAAACAGCGACCACAGGCTGCCTAAATGTTGACTTGCAAATTGCGGCCCTAATTTGTCTTTTCCCCTCTATCCAAAATCATTTATCATGCTGGCCATTAATAGGCATTTTCGGGGCATAATTAGTTGTTGTTGAAATTTGAAATAACAATATTTTTCGAAAGCAAATATTTAACCCCAAAACCCGAGAGAAAAGGAACCAAACGTACGTTTTCTTTTGCACAATTATGAGTCATTTGCGATAAGAACTTTGGCTTTTGTCTTTACGAGTCGATCTGATGATGCTTCTACTGATGATGCTGATGTTGAGTTTCGGATTGTATGGTAATTAGCTAGTTCTTCCCAACTCAGACTATTTTGCCTTGCGGCCTTACAACACGTTCACACCGTTTTCACATTTCGTTACTAATTTACTTCTACGTTTCCCTTCTTCTCGTTTCAGGTATGTATGAAAATGAAAAACCATCAAGAGATCTACGTTTTTGCAAAAGATCAGAACAAGAAAAAGGCTTGTTTGCAAATTAACAAAATTTAAGGTTATTTTGGTATTTTGCTCTAAAAGTAAAACTATTATCTTAAGATTTGCTCTAGAATGTTTTTATTGCCCATTTTTTGATCTAATAGTCTTAAATTTTGAGCACTCTTTGTAGACTTTGATTATTAGAGTACACATTCAGTCAAGATTCTGTATAAGAAATAAATTGGTTTCTTTAAAAACTTAAATCAACAAAAAAGTGAAATTAATTTATTAAGAAAGAAATTTAATTAGTTTTGGTCTTAAACGTTTGGTAGAGCGAAGAAGCTGCTTCTCAGAATCTATCTACTAAATTGAATTCAATTAAAAAACCCTTAACCACCTACGTAAATGAAAAATACAACATTTTTTTATAGAATAAAATAAAAGAGAGCTTTTTTTGTGCTGGAATACGAGTTTCAAATGAAATCCGGTAGCACATTTGCCACAAAGTTGCACGTTCATTTTTGGTCATGTTTACATTTTCGCCGCGTTATCAGTTATTAACCCACTTCCGCCAAAAAAAAAAAAAAACAGAGAAAAAAAAAGAGAAATTAATTTTTTTGCACAACCAAAGAAGGCAAAGAAATTTTACGAATATGAAGAAAACACAGAAAAATAATTTACAGAACCTAAAAAAAACCTAATAAATCATCAAAGCGAATTGGGCTAATGTTGTCGCTTCATCAGCTGAGCTGAGTTTTGTGTGAAAGTCTAACATTCACGCCGTATATTCTTTCACACAAATTAAGCAATTTTAATTAAATTAATCAAATTATTTTGCATTTACCATGATTAGTTGCTGGCCCGACACTAACGAACCTAATTGAGGTTGCGTTTGACACAGACATTCATATTCCAACTCACTTTTGAGGCGTTAGTTGGGCTTGGCCTTTGACTTGATACGGTCGTACATACTCGAAACTCGTACAACGAATACTCACACATTCGATTAATTTCATTGCGTTTCATTCATTTTCATTTGAGTTGACAAATGTGGCAGCAAAAACAACTGGAGCCGGTATGCTGTAGGTGTGCTGTAGCTATGTGTGGCCCACTTTAATTCCATTCAATTCGTTTAGATTACCGCGAGGCTCGTGAGGCTTGTTCAGGCAATAACAGAAGTACTGGAAACAACACACCGCCACATAAAAATCCCCTAACGAGAAGCTGTATTAAATGACAACTCTCAATACACTTATTTAAATATTTACCCGTTTAAGAAAACATAAAAACAAAGATATTCGATCTTGCATCTTATTTTGTGACGACTTCCCATTTATTATTTAACTCAAGACTTAGCCCATTGAAAATGTCCAACTGTCCAGAGGTTTTGTGTGTGCATTTGTAATTTGAAATGTAAAAAAAGATCAATTCTCATTGTTTTTCTGTGTTCATTTCGAATCGAGCATTCGAGTAGTGCCTTTGATTTGGCGATTGGTTTTTTCTTCACCGACTCGTTGACAAGGTCTAGGTGCAGCACGGCTGTCAGTCGAGATGGAGAAGTTGGACAATTGATTTGAATATGAATCGAATGCGTGTACCTACGTATATTTTGTCGGTCATTTTGGATTTCTTGCACGCGCCAATCAGCGGACAAAGAGTCATTGGAAATGTGACTGAAGTGAGTGCGAATAAGTGTGAATGAGTTCGAATGAGTGTGAATGCTCATAACACAGTTCATGGCGCAATCTGCGCCAAATGCAAATGACTGACAACCTAGGGCAAGGCAATCCAAACGCAAAAAAAAAGTATCTGAGACAACGACGTATCTGATAGTATGCGGCTTCCGCACTTTACAAATAGAAAGTAGACAACGGTGTAAAGGTAAATATGTGTACATAAGATATTCCCAACCGATTTGGTTTAGGAACAAATGCCATCAGCTATCATCAACTTCCGTTCAAAGATATTTTTTCTCATGTTTACAAGGTAATCGAAGACCCCATCCGACCACCACATCACTTTTTATCGATGCCCTTCTCCTCGTATATCAATATCCATCTGGGGGATGGGTTGGAAAAAAACAATTTGCTCAACGTTTGCGTAAATTATTTTGATTTGATTTGTGAAATTTTCGAGATTCTCCTCGAATCTCAGCTTTGTTACCAGGTACCGTTCATTGTTCTTGTTGTTGGCGCCCTTTTGTGGGCAATTTTCGCCCAGTCCCCCAGTACAAGTCTCCTCCAGCCCTCCGCCTCTTGCACTTCTTGAGTTTCTTCTGCTGCTTCTTGCCGATCATCATCGACATCGATGTGGATATGGATGTGAATGTGGATGCGGACGCCACGAGTGTGTGGTGTGAGTGAAGTAATCGCCCTGTTGGATCCACTCCACCCCACCCTTTTCCCTTTCTTACCATACACGTAAAAAACGTCTTATAGATTTAAATAGAAATTTTATAAAATAAATTGATTAAAGATGAAATTTGTAATATTTTTATCTAATATAATATAATATTTTCTCTCTTTGAGGCAATGTTTAGATTTATACTATCCCATTTATTTCCAATTAAGATCGTTTTTTGTCGTGTACTATCTCTCTTTTGTTGATCTTCTTCAGACTCCTCCAGTGAAAGGTTGTTGAACTTGTGCTGTGTGTTCTGCTTCTCCATGGAGTGTTGTTGTATTGTTTTGGTATGGTTGTTGTTATTATTTTAGATGCTGTTGTTGTTGTTGTTGTTGTTGTTGTTGTTGTGGCTCCCCATCTCCCTCAATCAGTTGCTGCTGTGCTCGTTTGTTGTCTTGCTGGCCCTCTTACCCAGGGTATTGAGTTCTATTATAGAAAATTATATTATTATTATGTACTCCACTCTTGGAGCTCGTTTTATTCCTGTTCTCCTCTGTTCACGTGTTATTATTTTCAGGTATTTTTACTGTTATTACACCCAGACTTTGTTTTTCTTATGCAAATTTTTCTTATTACTCCGGATGATGGTGTTCCCGCGTATGTACACAGATTCTTCTTCTTCTCGTTCCAGCAGGAAGTGCGCCCCTAAAAGCAGGCAACACTTTTTTTCAAATGGCCCTTAAGAACTCAAATCCCTTTGTTTCTGTGAGTTCTGAACCGAAAACGTCTTCAAACTTATTGACAAGTCGTAATCGATCGATTCTCACTTGTGTCACTTAAAATAAACTTAGATTACTTTTATTTTGTATTTATTTTTCCCACCAGAAACAGTCGATCTTATCGGTTGTAGCTCTTTAATTAGCGCCCCAAAATGGCCCATCCAAATGAACCATAAAATCCAAATTAATTCAATTGAAATCAAATAGACAGCGACAAGTCACCTAAAGGGGACCCCTGGAAACTCACGACACTGGAGTCTTATCAGCTGATCCCCGCTCTATTGAATGACCTCTCCCCAAACCTTTCAGAATTATCAACTGTTGTGTGGAATCTCAAAGTTTGCTGGCACAATAAATGCCTGGCAATGCCAGCCTTTGCCTAGCGTTGGCGTTCAAGTTGTTTCTGTTTTTGTTTTGGTTTTCGTTTGCTGCCTTTTTTTTGGGTCAATAAAAAATGCTGACCTTTTTAGTTTGTTGCTGTTGAGGGCTCGGAAAGCCGGTCAGAGCGGCGCTAACCTGTTTTTCCCGTACATGCGAAGCAATTAATCTCAAAATGAGTTGCTCTAAGAATAGAACCCTGGGGAATCTTCAAATCTTTTCAAGAGTGCCGCACGGAGATCAATGTGTTGCGTTTGATAAACTGATGAAGTATTAAATTATTAAAGATCTGAGTTAGAAATAATTTCGTGCAGTGTTTGAAATATTTGAACTGTGGCAAAGTGAAACAGTTATTACTTGAGCTCACTGCATTAGCCAAGAATTCAATTTATGTCATTTGCCCCCTGGACCCTGGAACACCGATCGAAGGAGGGGCTTGAATGTGCTCTAATCAATACATCACAATTTATAACAAGCTATCCTGGACCGGGACCTCATGACTAACAAAAACGCCCAGCTGGTCATTCCGGGTTTCCAGTGACCGGGCGGGCGGTGGAGCGATCTGTCTGCGGACCGCCAATTGCCTGGACAAAACGACGAAATATTTCAACACAGGCCGTGGAAAGAGAGGGCTAGCGGAAGAGTGTGAGAGAGGCGAGACGAAGGAGTTAGGGGCAGGAGGATTTTGGGGTGGCTGACGGCCAGCCGGTGGGGGGCAGAGCGGGCTGCCAAACCCAATTCATGCAGAAAATGGCAACTGAAAGGTTCCCACAGTGTCCACATGCCAGGGAGACGAACGGACAGACACTTATGACATTTTGCTTTTTAGCAATAAATAATTTATTCATTTTACATATACACATATACATATATAAAAAAGCAAATGTATTTGGTATAAAAATATTTTACCCAAATCGAAATAAATAAAAAATATATATATATATTTGCAACGGCGAAGAAATTAACAGCAATTGACGGTTGCAATTTGATTTATTGGCTTTGTCTGGCAACAGGCGAAAACCGAGAAGGACCGCACCAGCTGATGGGAAAGAGATAGAGACAAAATGTAATGATTTATTGGCACGATCGCTAAAACGTGTCGAAAGGAGGGGCAGAGCAAGTGGTTGGAGTCTGGGGGTCGACGGGTTGGTGCCTCCACTGCACACGTGGTCAAAATAGAGCGGGCGTTCTGACCCATTCTCGCTGCTTACCTTCAAGAAATAATAATGAAAAGACGCACAGCGAAATAAACACATTTAACTGTAAAACTCATTGAGAACGCGTACCACTCGTCTCTCGATTTCTTTACCATTATTCAGTTTTTACCTACCCTCTACCTCCTGCCTATTTCCGTTTCCATTCTCCAGTGTCCCGTTTTGGGTTTTGTCTATGACAGTTAGACCTGAAAGTGGTAAAGCGTCAAGCTATAAAAGCGTTGAGAACCGAAGAGGGTCTCCGGCTCTTCCCCTTCTTATCTTCTTCGAGAGGGGGCATGGGAGGTCATTGGGGTACAACCATAACAATTTTTATTTTCCCACAATAGAGTAATCAACCTTGAATGAAGTTGTCCATTAAGTTAATACCAAATTAAATAAAATAATAATAATAATAAAAAATAATAGGGTTTCCTTTGACAAACATTATTACTAAGAGATACCTTTCCAATCCCAAATAACTGCATTCATTGACCTTTCCATTCTGTTTTGTCTTTCCCCCAATTCCAATGTTAATTTCCGCTCTTTTTCGGGAAAAATTATTTCATTGTTTGCCTTTAAAGTGTCTTTGTTTTATTGCCGGGGTTCACTTTTCTGCTCAGCAAATCGAAACGAGTTAACAAGTGTAACATTGGCAATTTGTTAAGTAATTTGCGAGAACAGCCAGCCAGCGAGGGCTGACCCTCTTTCCACCCACTGACAACCCATCAGGGGGGCAGTGACCACAACAAAAACAATGGGGTATCTAGGCATATGACATCTGCTGGAAAACCTAATGACAACAGAGCAAACGGAGAAGTTATGTAATGTTGGAAAATTGTCATAGTCTTTTGTCTCTTTGTTTGCGGAGTTAATTTCATTTTCCGCCAGCTTTGCCGGGGAATGAAAAACTAGACCCTCTGCTCCCGAGATCCAAGTCACATTTCCATTCCCATTCCCCCCTGTAGATTATATGATTTTGTTTATTTTCCACTTCATTAATTCGCGCGATGACTTTTGCCTTGCCCAACTTGCCTAATGTTATGTAATTTCCTCGAAATTGTAACTACTTTATTTTGTATTCGAATGTTTTCTTTTCGTTATTTTTGTTTTGTATTTTTCTTTTATATCTGCATTTGTTTATCATTCGACTTTTGCCTTTTGCCGTGCTTACGAATGCGTTTTGCCTTGGATTCGGCTTGAACCAGGTTTTATTTTTGTGTGTGCCTCTGTCGAAGTTGTTTGGCTTTGCCATTACTCGGGCTTCATTATTCAATCAAATGCATTGTGTTTTGGATTGCCTGGCACTGGTGCGTCAATGGGGCAATGCAGATGTCGAAGGTGGAACCACCTTCCTCTGTTCTTCCCATCCATGAGCCAGAGCCAGAGCCAGAGCCAGAGCCAGAGCCTAGGCACTGTAATGATTTTGAATCCCATTTGATTCTGTTCATTCACTTTTGTGGCTTGTCATTATGTACACACTTTGGAGACGATTGAAAATGTTCTCAACGAGGAAAACATAATCTAGAATAATCACAAATAATCCAATCGAAATGAGAACTGTATATTTACGGAAAATCAAGAATGAAAACCAAATCTTCCCATTTGTAAGGGTATAGATGTGGAAATAATATCAACTTACCAAATCCTCCTCTGGGAAAACGTTCATTCATTCGCTTTAGATTTCTCTGGCCTGAAAAGCATTCATTTAGAACATCCCATCAAAGCCCTATTAGGTCTCATTACTTCACTTCTGTAACCGAAATCAATTGTTCAGCCTCTTTTCCGGTATCAAAGATCTTTCTACTCTCTTTTTCAATTATCATTGAATCCATCAATCATTTCATTTCGTTTTCAATTCGACTTTTATCAGACAAAGGCAGTGCTCCATTTCACGATCTCTTGCCACGATCGAAAGTATGTCATGGCGGGTGTAATGAGGAGCTCCAACTGTACAATTACGGCTGATCTGCACTGAGAGTGAGCCAGATATCGATATAAATATAGTGGTGGAGAAGGAGGGATCTAGCCATGACCCATTTATGGAGGAACACCCACTGATCAGTGATCTCTTTTAAATGCGGCTTTGGAGCTTTTGAAGTTGAATTTGTTATTTTTTGTGTGTTTGGGAGGTGGGGGTTTTCAAGCTTTTACTTTTGGTTTCAACGGAGCTGAAACCTACGACTGCAAAATAATCAACAAAGCTGCTGTAATAAGGCGACTAGGCACCGAACTGTTACCATTTTCTATTTCCCATTTCCCGATTTACCATGTTTGGGATTGCTAATGCATTACTAATTAGATTTTTCGGGTCGGGCCTTTCGCCAAATGTTTCGCTGCTGCACTTTCACATGTGTACAATGTGCAATTGAATTATTGAGTTTATTGTTTCAAGTGGCAATAATAAATAATAGTAGGATGTAAAACAACATTCACCATTGTTGGCAGATATGCTCTGGCCATATTGGGATCGGCGGAACCACCGTTAGACATGCAAATCGTGTAGGACTTTCCTTAGTCGGGGCAACCTTCGAATGCGTAGCTACCATTCCGCTTTGTAGCATTATCATTAGCCGTAATAAAAGCCGAATGCCGAGTATCAAAGCAACCTCAAGGCACAGTCCCAGCCCAATCCCAGGCAATCGGAATGAAAACCTCAAACCGCACTGGGTAAACACATTTTTACAACAATTCTATTAAATTATATGTCTGAGCCCGCACATCTGTATGTATCTGCCCATTATCCACTGTTTGTAATCAAAAGCAGGGCTTCTACCTCGCCCTCCTCCTGGCCTTTACCACTGCCATGTGTTTGTAATTGCTGATCCACCAGGGAAATGATTTATAAACGGAGGCAGAGACCCAGGTTCAGGCAGAGGTGGAGGGAACCGTGTTGCATTGCAAAAAAAAGAGGCGCTTATAATTACGGCAAGACAAGCAAAAAAGTTGAAAATTTTTTAAACAACGAAGGTTAAATACCCTAATTGGGTCAGTTTTTACAAAACACTTGACAGGTTCAGTCAGAGATGTCAGAGATGAAAACCTTTATACTAAAGGCCCGTCTAAATAATTGTAATAATGGGTTAATAAGGCACAGAGATAAATGTATGATGCATTTATGATTCGTGCCCCATGATTTAAAAGTTTTTACAGTCTGTTGGGTATTCAGATTTGCATACCCCATCGACTAATCTTTATACCTTTGCACATTTCACCTTCAATATCATATTTTCTTTTGTGATCTTTGCGCTGAAGTCCAGTCAAGTTGATTACAATACATTTCAGTTTAGAATTCGATACAATTTCGACTGCTTCACTACACCTGACAGAATGACTGTTTGACTGGCAATCGGACAAAGTCGATCACATAATAAAAAAAACACATCGAAAACCGGCTGACGAGTCAAGTTCGGATGAGTGACTGGCGCAAGATCATTATCAATGGGATCTGCTTAAAAAAAAATCAAAATTATAGCATTGAGCAAATGAGAAATGAAAATATGCGAAAAAGTGAAACAGGTGTAGTGATGATGATCGGTTTGACTTTTTGTTATTATTTTTCATTGTAGGCATACAATTTTTTTCTTGCTACTACACAGTAATAAGTTATTAATTTATTTGAAGGAAAACCTACAAAGTAAACGTGTTTGCTTGATATTTTTTTCTCTATTTTTAACTGAAAAATTACTTAATTTTTTCACTTCAAGCGAAGACAGTTTGATTTGAAATTAAATCAACTTTCACTTCAGTGCCGCTGCACGTTCCCCTTCAAATAATTGACAAAAAGAAAAGTCTCCTCCTCTCCCGTCCCGCCCGTTTAAATACCACTCCTCTAATTCCAAATCGAAAAGCGAAAAAATCAAGCTAAAAGCGATTTAATTAATTACGAATGCATAGACCGACTCGTTGTCTCCTCCTGCAGGTGAATGGCTATAAAAATCAAATTTAAATTAATTGAAATTTTTATCTATACGCCCAAAAGAGTTTCCCAAAAACCAAAAAAAAAAACCTGAAAACGAGTGGAACTTTGCCTACCATCTAACCATCTTGGCTGGCTCCCTGCGGTCCCACCTCGTTTTCCACCTTCTGCATCTTGGTCTTGCCAGTTTAAAAATATTTTAATTAGAAATTATGCAAATGACGTTTTATGGTGGCTGTCGGCGACGCTTACGTTACTTGGCTGCAGGCTAGGTAAGCTAGTTCCAGCAGCTTAAGTTACTCCCTCTTGCAGGTTGCGAGGGAAGGATAAGTAGTTTTTGGCGACACTGGAAAAGGGAGATTTTTAGGGGTACTCCACGGATTTCTTTTAACTTTTTGATATATAATACTTTTTCATTGCATGTACTTTAGTTACAACTCTTTGAACGCCCCTCCAAGGTTGTAGGCCCTCTACTATTCAACTTTTCAGACAAGCTGTCTGAAAATTTTGTCATATTAGCCTGTTTAAAACGTTTCTGTATTATATCTTTTCTTTCCTTTTTTGAGGCATGCCGAAACCGCCTTTTGGAGTTCACATAAGATATAAGATCATGTTGCGCTGACGTCGGCGTAGTTGGTTCGGTCCGCTGGGTTGAAGTGGGCGCGTTGGGTGCTTAGGGGGTGTTGGAGGGGGCGCCAGAAAGCTTATGCAACAAAAGGTAAAGCTCTCTTGACACACAAGTTTCTCACATTAAGAAACAATAACAAAAACAACAGCAGCGGCACCAGCAACAGCAACAGAAATTGCGGAGTCTATGGGAAAAATCACACATTATCTACTTGGAAAATCAATAAATCAAAGGACACAGAAAAAAAAAACAACAACGCGAAACAAAGACCCTCAAGTCTGTCGCTATTATTGTTTTTCCATTTAATCTATCGCAAAAATCTGAAATATTTTGCCATGAAAAATCGCAACAAAATATCATTGAATTTCGCAAAGAGAAAAAATAGCAATAAAAACATAAAAATAAATAAATAAAGCTCAAGATCCAAACTATTACAGCTGCACAAGTGAAATGTCAAATATGCGGTAAGAAGTGCACCACAAAAATACGATCTTTGGCCACTGGTAGTGCTTGTAAAGTTTTATTGTTGTTTAGCAGTTTACATTGTTGCTGGAATTTTTTGCTACTTTTTGCAAATTGTATAATAACAACAATTACGAGCCGCAAAAACAAGCAGAAAACAATTTAAAAAGTTGCAATCAAGTTGAAAAAAAAAAAACCAAAAAAAAAACGTAAAGAAAAAATCGAGAAGCAAAAACCCCAACATCTCGCCCACCTCAATGGGTCGCAGACTCATTCGAGGTTGTCGTTATTAGCCCCAACGACTAAATGTTCATACCCAGATTCGACCTCACTTGACTTCTTTTTCACATTGAAATTTACAAGAGTTGCAGCTATAATACAGCGCCAGTAACAGCAAAAAAACCGAAAGCAAGAGCAGACAAAAACCCACTCAATAAATACGAAAGCCTCACATGTAGCAAATATTTGCAAAATCTTTCCCCTCCAGCCCAAAAACTTGGCTGCTGTTGCAATTGCAATTTCGTTTTTTCTGGGTGTTAAGCTGGAGGAGAGAATTGTGTAATCAAGATGAGCTTTCTGCGATAATCGCAAAAAATGGAAGTCTTGCACAAATCTGTTTCGAAGTTTTTGGAACGAGGGAAAACTGTAATCATTGCTGAGTTAAAGATTATAGGCTGGCAAAAAGCAGGAAAGGGAATGTTGGAGGTAAATCCTACCAAGTTGAAGCACTTTCAGATATCTATCTGAAGATTTCCCTGAAAACTGATATATTGTTGATATCACATTCTTACTGCCACCTTTTATTATGAAGTAATTATCAAAGCAATGAATGGGATACCTTCTATAGCAGTTTGAAATCCTTGTCGCTTAATTCCAAGAAAGGATTTGCCTTGTCAAACATTTTATGGGGCTCATAAAGAGCGAGAGAAAGAGGTTAAAAAAAGAACCGTTGCGGCATAAATCGCGGTTGGCAAATCATTTGCACATTTATCTCCTGCACTTATAGATAACGAGCCCACAATTTATGAATGACAATAATTATGCCACCAAATAAAAAAGAGCTAAAGAAGTACCAAAAAGCAGCCGAGCAGAGATGCCGTCACGTCGCATGCGAAAATCAATTAAGCGCAGTCCGCGACTTGGTCTCGGAAAGTATCTTGTGGATCGCGGACCGCGGCAATGTGTATCTTTTTATCTGGTGGAAGAGAGCGCTGCTGCAGCAAGACAACAGGTTCAAAACTTATCGCGATCGCTGTCGCTTACGGTAAATGTCCAAAGTTATTACTAAAAGCTGACAAATTACGACTCAGGTCTTGGTCTTGGTCTTCGTCTTGGACTGGCCAGGCTTTTGGGTTATGCGGCTCTGCCTGGACTCGCATCTTATTGCGGAAATGCAAACCCAAGTTGGACAGATCTGCCCCAGAGGTCTGTTGTTGGGGTTTAGCTGCTCTAACGCGCTTCAAAGGAGCGTTAAATTAAAAGTCGCTAATCATATCAATGTCTGGAGCGTAGCGGTTACCTGTCAATTGATGAGCGGAGTCTCTTGGCAAAAACAAAACAGCTAGAAACTGGAACTGCCAACGGGCCTAGTCGGCTTAGCAGCGGCAGCAGCGACACGATCAGAAGGTGGAGTAACTGGCTTTCATAGCCGCTTAACTTAGCGCCAAGTTACGACATTGTCGGATTGTCTTTTGCCTAGGCAAAGGAATTCCTTAACCCTGTACTAGACGGGGAGCAAAGAAATCTTTTCTTTGTAAGACACTTTAAACAAGAGTCCCATTGCTTTATAAAAATATAAAAATATTATATATATTTAGTAAAAATTCTATACAAATTCAATATGTTTGGAGCAAAAGCAATTAATCTTAATTTTCCACATCGTTTGTCTTGTTATGAAAGCTCATCAAAAATTGAATTCAATTAAAAGGATCTGCATCTGCCGGCACAAGGGTTAATTGGCCAGCTCTGGGGCCGCACTCCGACCAGATCGAACAAAGACGGTCCGGACAGATGAATGTCGACAGTGGGTCTACTTGGCCAATGCCCAACCCTGCCATTGCTTTTTGCAGTTTTTGCAGCTCCAGTCGCCGAGGAGGAGGTTACCTCTAGACACAACTTGATATCTTGCATCAAAAACTGTTTTGGTTTCGCTTGGTATATATATTTTCTGCTGAGGCGACTCTTTTCTGGTCGAGGGAACTGAATTTGTTTATTTATTTATTCTCGCTTTTTTGTGTCGTTCAATTTTCTGGCTTTTGCCTTGTTTCGACCAAATTTGGCAAAATTTGCGAAAATAAAGCTGGCAGAGGGAAGCGAGCAACGAGCAAAGTAATTTTTGTAAATTTATTTTCATTTCTTTAACCTGACTGACTGTCGCTGTCTTCCCAATCTTTGTCTGTTCGGCTGACATTTTAATATGCACTTTGCGCTCATTTCACAATTGAGAAGGAGAATTATAAAAATAAACATTTTGTCTTGCTGCCGGCTGCTGCATCCAACTGCCAAAATAATTAACATCAATGAGCATTTTTCCCCAGTATTTGGGTTTGGGTTTGGGTATTTGGTTTGCGGTGAGCTGTTTATTGTTATTGGACGGACAGTTTGCTGGTGCGTGAATTTCTTGCGCACGATTGTGGTGCCAAAAAAATGTTCGACCCCACCATCCTGGTGACACAGATTTCAGATTTCAGATTTTTGGTTGCTTGGTGAAATGCATTTATGCGTGAATGCTAATTAACCCAAAATTTAAGAAGCAAAATGAGGCTAAAGAGGCGGATGACAACTCATTTAACAAATCCCTTTGCCCCGGCTACATTTATCATATTTTAGCTCTCGAAAAATATTTCAAAATCTTTCGGAAATAATGTTGACTGGCCATTAATAAGAGCACTCGACTACAGGTTTGGGGAGGTTACTTTCTTTGAAGAGCATCTTGTATTCTTCTCACTGTTCCTTCGAAAAAATTTTCGTAATATTTTTCTCTCAACATTGTCTTATGAAATTTCACTGCGTCTAAGTAAAGTCTGGCACGCCCACTTGGTAGGCAGACTAGTTTTATTTTTTGTGTTTTTTAAATAGGAATGGGAAGGGGCCGGGGCCGGGGCCAGCTGCGCCTGTCAGTAAGGCCCCATTTCTCCGTCTCTTCACCCGGCTCTTCACTCCTCGCCACTTTTGACAACTAACCAAAAACAAAGAGGCAACTAACCCGCTCCGCGTTTCTGTCAAGAGCAGACGAAAAGACAGTTCGTCTGCATCGGCTTTGGCCTGACTGCAGACGAAAGTCAAATTGCAGAAAAAGTGCATTCAATGCAGACGCAGACGATGCGTCATCGGATTTTATATAGTTATACAGTATGTACGAGTATATATACAGGCGGCTATATGCTGCAATTGCAATTGCTGATCGGACAGTTCACACCCCGCCGGCTCCCTTGGAGAGGTCCATAACTTAAATGGCCACCATGCATCAAGTTGGTCATAAATTACTTGCTTGTTGCTGCCTTTTTTTGTTATTTCTTTTTTTTTTTGTATTTGCTGCCTGCTGCTGCTTGCGATTTTATAACGTTGACCCCGCGGATCAGCGGATCTCTGACTGTGCCAATGGAGGCAGCACATATGTCTCTTGGACAAACTTGAAATTTTTATTGTGCCTCGCGCGGTCGAGTGTTAAAGTTCAAATGTGCCCCATGCCACATGCGTCGTTTCGATCTCTGTGTCCCTAAATATATACGTGTATATATGCGAAGGTATCTCAATCTGTCTTCGGGGTTTCCACGGAGTTTACACACACAGTTGTGGGTATGTGCGGTATTTATAGGCTCCGTGGCAGGGACCTCTGTACTTTTACTTTTGTTTGGCTCTTGCCTTTGGCTCGGCGACTTTTATAAATTATATGGTTGGGGGATTAAATGCATTTTTATTGGTCTTTGACTTGACTTGCAATATTTAATCCAGCTTATTGCAGCGAATTTATCGTGAGTCCGAAGATGAGTTTGGGGACGTTGAAGGAGAAAGGATTATAAACTTAGTGGAGTTGCGTTATATAAATAATTCAACCAGTACTCTTATGTCTGTACCATTCACCATACTATTGAACAATAATCCGTTTGATAATAAGTTTGTTTGCATATCCTACCATTTAACGTTGTAATTTCTACTTTATATGCAACGTCTAATTTATAAAGCTGATTTTTAATTAATAGCTTAATTAAAACCAGTTCAAATCTGCATAGGAATATGATAAACAAGTCTTTCCCTAGCCATATATTTGGATGGCCTGCCACTTGTTTTTATTGACTATAAACTAAGTTTACAATTTACAAGTTTTCGATTAGAAATGGAAATAGAAATGTTTCTTATTATTTCCTTTGATTAATTCGATTTAAAGGGCTTTTATTCCTGATACGAGTTGATTGCCAAACTCATTTATTTTCGCTTTTCTATTCCTAGTGAGTTTCGGTTGAGAGAAGTCTTCGACCGCTAATCTCTTTATCGTGATCGTAAATCATTAGGCAGCGGCTGAACAGAGGGTAACGCATCCCAAGATCAATTTCCCCGCGACTTGGCGACTTGGGCCCTTTGGTCGGACCCAAACCAAATCGCAAACGTTCCACGAAGAAGAAAAATACCAAAAATAGTTCACTTAGAGGAAGACACGAAACCAAAGTCTTTGGCATTGCCCTGCCATTTGGATCGTCGTCGACGCTCAGTCATTTAAAGTCCTTGGTACAATATGGTGTGCGGAATTTCCATTTAAACCAAATTAGGCAAAGGAATAATTTTTTCGCTTAAGGCCAGCCAGAAATGCCAGAACTACGCTCCGGACTCTGGACTCTGGAGTCTATAGTCGGCTATTCGACTGTTAGTTGGGTGGACTTGGATGCCTGGATGCCTCTTTCCAATCCGTCGATGGTCTGTGGAGAGCTGAGCCGAGCTTAGATATCATCATCATCGTCGTCAGTCTTTTTGGCCGGCTACTACTCCGCTGGCATCGAGATTGTCTGCGGATTTTGTGCAAAAGTCAATCGCTTGATTGACAAGTCGGTGCAGTCCATTGCCTTCTAGTCTCGAAGATTTTCCCCACCTCTTTGTTTTTCTTTTTTGATAATGCAAGTCCAGAAAAGTGATCTTGTCTTGGCTTTACTTCCTGCTCAGATAGAGGAGAATTCGCCAGACCAGACCCAGTACAGGGAGTGCGAGAAAGCTTATGTTCTGAGTTTCGGGAAACTTTTCATTTATATACAAATATTTTTTTGGTTTGCATGGGCCATAGTGTGACTGACCCAGTTGGGTTTTTGGAATTCGACACAAAAGACATTTGTCCACACGAAAACGCCCCGAATGCGCACTCCGCCCCCTCAATACAACCCATTTACGTTGTTTTTTTCTTTTTTTTTTTGGTCTCGGTAACAGTTCAAAGCATTGTTTCCATTGAACAAAGAGTTCTGGTGAAAACCGCAGTTAGCTGATGTGCCTGATGTGTGAGCTCTGAAAAAACAGAACTGGCAGAGGAACACAGCACCCGCCGATGCATATGTGCAGGAATTTGTGCTATATAAGCCTACACCGACCATTTATGATCTGGTATTTCAGGTATATGCAAAGGTAACTCTGGAAATTGCAAGGCAGGTTAAAATTTTAGATTTTAGAAAGAAATTATGCAGAAAATGAGAATATATTGTAAAAAAATTGCTTAATATTCCAAACTTTTCCTTTTCAAACAGCACTTTTTTTTCTTCAACTACCCAAATGTATTCCCATTACTTTTGTCTTTATCGTGTTATTATTTTCAATCGCTTTTGTTTTATTTTCCTTTTGACCACAATAGCCATTGTTAGTTTTGTTGCTGTTAACCCGTCGCCCCATTTAGGGCCGAAAACAATTTACAATAAAAATATTTGTTATAGTTTCCCAAATGCATTGAAAGCGTTCCAATGAATCAAAAACAAAACAAACCAAACAAAAAACGAAAAAAACGAAGTAGGAGTCGCCAGTGCTTAATTTTTCTTTTGATTAATTTCCAAGTGTGAAAATGGAAAGTGTGAAAGTTGCCGGAAGCCGCCGCGATGCAGCAGCAATAGAAGCCAGATGTAGACTAATTAGCGGTGATATATTGGACTGAAGCCTGGCGAAGACAAATAGAACTCGAAATTCATCTAATTAGGCGATTTTCACCTGGAAAATCAGCGAATTATTAGCTCGATTCAGATTTTCTCGTTGCAAACTCGAATTCGCTGGCAAGTCTCAGGTCATAAATATTTACGAACCGCAAATCGCAATCGCAACAAGTGGCCAAGAGCAAGTGGCAAACTTGTTTTAAGCAATTCCACCAGCTGAGACAGTATGCTGCAAAAGGGGCTCAGGGGGAGCTGCGAGACTGTGCTAAAAATGCAATTAGAAATGCCAGAGGGAAGGCGGTGTAGGGCATTCCCGTTCTTTACCGACTTTCCGGCAATCATCGCTTTTGACCAGTCGGAAAACTGCAAATCGGCAAAAACTATTCTAAGTCTCTAGTAGTTTTCCAAATGCCAAGCTAAGAATATTTTAGACTTGACGAACGTGCGGTGGATACGGCAGAAACTCATTGCTGGTTGTTGCCGCAAAGGCAATAGCAATACCAATAGCAACAGCAACAGCAACATCAACAGCAACTGCAACAACAGCAGCAACAACTTTTGACCTAAATTTCAACTTAAATGCATTTTAAATTCATTGAATCGATCTACAGCAGCAACTACAGCACTTGGCTCATGCAGCCCCGGTGTTTTTTATACAATTCAAAATTGGAAAAAAACAGAATCGAGTAGCGATAGATAGGCTGCCAAATTAATTGCAGAAGTTTGACGGAAACTGAATGCACTTTCGAGTGCAATTCTGCATCAAAAAATTAAATAGTTTATCAAAAAGGAATTTTAAGTTGTGTCACTAATGCCAAATATAATTTTTTACTTCTATAATTATTAATACATTTATGATTTGCTCATCTTTACTTTCAAAACATTTCCTTAAAGCAAACTCCTTCAGAGTATTGGAAGCCCCGAGTTTGCAACAAGTGTATACAATAGAGGAAAAATAGAAAAAATAAATAAATTATACAACTTGCAATTGCCAAGTTGTGCCTCTGGTTATTGTTGCTGTTGTTTTTGTTGATTTACGCGCTACGTTGGTGTTGCTGCTAATGTTGTTGCTTTGGGAACAACAATGTCGGCTGCTCGCTGCTGGCAATGCCGTCACCAACAAACCAAAAGACATCGATTGGCCCGACGAGAGCGGCTGGCTGGAGGAGACGAACTCCCAATGTACGTCAGCAGCATCGTCGTCATCTAACTTGGCTTGTTACTTGGTCCCAGCCTCTGCCTACCATCGTTGTCTTTTTGTGTTGCTGTTGCTGCTGTGGCTGCTGCTGCTGCTGCTGCTGCTGCTGCACACACAAATTGAGCAATTCCAGTCAACAACTCCTACTTCTATTTGAAAAGTAGCCAAGTTGCTGCTTCTCTCTCTAACTTTTTCAGCCGAAAGAGAAAAACATTTAATAGAAAAACTAACTAGCCAGGAAAAAAGCAACAACACAGCAGACCATTAGGCAATATCAAATACGGTCATAAGTCTTGGTAGCAGGTTCTTTGCTTGGTTTGGTAATTTATACTTGAATTTTCTTCGTCCACCGCGACTTCTTGGCCAAGAAGCGATAAGTAGCACGCAGTGCCAGCAGCAACAACCACCACCTCGATTGGTAATGTTTGTTTTCACTGTGCGGGTTGTGGGACACATTGCACACGTTAAAATAAATAATTGTACACATTCAACTTGCAAGGCTGCTGTTTACTAATTTTTTTCTAAAAGAATATACTTGAAGATTTGATAATTCTTAAGATAGATCGACATCTGACTTCGCATCGAATTCTTTACTCAAATTCCCATCATATTTAAAGTTCATCCAGTATTTTACTGATTTTCTGGCTGCTGTCACTGCTTGATGATGAATTTGCGTTGCTTTGACATTTGGCCAATTGGCATTGGAACACGGCAACGTTCCCGGCAACTTGGCAGCTTGGCAGCGTGGCACCGTGGCAGCTTGGAACCCGGCGCTGGAGCTGGTGGATGCCATGGCATTGGAATCATGGCCAGGAGCAGGGCCATCGCAATCGCAACCGGTTCCCCCATCAAATGATGATCATCATCATCAGCATAAAAATAAATTTCAATATTGTACCATTTAACGGTTCCCGACGAGTTCTCGAGACCCCCACCCTTAGTCCCCAGTCCACAGTTCCCAGTGCCAAGTCCCAAGTCTCCCGGTCGCTTCTGCTACTTCGAAATGTTCTTTTAACTGCAAATACAGAAGATGACTCCGAGTCCGGTCCTCGTGTCTTGCGGTCTGGCACTCATCACACATTTTCCTCCAGAGATTCTCCGCTCTTCTTTTTTGGATTCTTGCACCAGGACAGTGGTAAATTCGCTGGAATATCAAATACAGAAATCAACTGTCATGTTGTATGTCAATGACGGAAGTCATGCGAATTTGTTGCCAGCCTTCGCCTTGGCTCCTTGCCTCTTTTTTTTTTGTTTTTCTTCTTATATTTCGATGCCGTTTGCAGTTGCTGTTCTCGCGGTCGGGCCGAAATTGTTTTGGCGTGCGCAAACTTTATTCTAGCGGGACTTGCATCTGCCGCTCTGCCCTCGACTCCAGCTCCCTCTAATCTTTATTGCCTCGAAGATTCGAAAATTAGTATGTGGTCGTAAATAACAGCGAAAGTATAAGTCCGACTCGGCCCACGTTTCGGGATTTTGTTTCTCTGCGGCCTGATGCATTTGACACCCAAAAAAACAAAGCGAAACAAGCTTTGGCTTTATGTAACTGGATGTCTATGTTGGGTTTATTGCACTGCCTTGAAGAAAAACACCATAAAAGCCCCCGAAACTGCAGCAGTTTCGTTTCATTACACTCTGCCCCACTGACACACTAACATTCCGAAAAAAAACAACTGAACTGCCCAGTTAACTGAGCATAGGAAACAATGAGGCACACAATTCCAACTCTACTCCTACCCATCTGAGTACGCGGAGAAATGAATTGAGGCTTGAAGTGCCATATAGAAAAATACGACTCCAAAAAAATGCGACAGAAAAGGTATGAAATTTCTACTTCGAATAGAGAATGCCCTTGCTAGACAGAGAATCAAAAGTTATTTTTAAAACGTAAATTAAATAAATAACTTTGAATAATTGCTAAAACAAAATCATGAAGAAATAAAATTATTATCAATATCAAGTATACGCCCAGTTCACCACAGAAGCAAATCTGTGCCAAGTAACACAAAATCTTGCCAAAAAGGTAATAACGTTTGCGATGGCATGACCAAATTATGTTAAATGGCATAGAGACGACCTCTTCTGCTTCCGTGCCTAACGTGGCTAACGTGGCTAACGTGGCGTATGCGCAATGCAGTTTAAAAGTTTTTACGTTGGAACTCAAGTGACTTCTTCTGTTGAAATCGGCTCGGTGGGTTGCTTGTTTGGTTTCTCTGGCTTAATAATTATGTGACAACGTGATGGGGGAGTTGTTAGAGGGAAAAAGGAAGTTGCCACGCCGACGCGGTAGTGTCCCACTTTTCTGATTCTCGCTAATTGAGCAACTGATTTTCTACTGAATGAAATGTGAAACCGGCCAAGGTGTATATATGTGTAAAGCAATGCATGGCCTGGCCATAAATAGGCAAACACTGAACCGTTTCTGGCCTCTGTTTTCA
This sequence comes from Drosophila vallismaia, assembly GCA_035047325.1. Taxonomy (NCBI): domain Eukaryota; kingdom Metazoa; phylum Arthropoda; class Insecta; order Diptera; family Drosophilidae; genus Drosophila; species Drosophila vallismaia. The sequence goes on along the minus strand of JAWNPU010000090.1, from coordinate 16,656,592 downwards.
TTCATAAAATCAACAGAATGGTTGGGGTCTGGTCTGGTCGAGGGGGAAACTCTCTCCGCCGCTTGCCGAACCAATTTTGTAATTACAACAACTGACTGGTCCGGATCGGCCCCAAAACCATATAAGTTAACCCCACCTTTTTGGATGTACGTTGTTTGGCTTGAATTGCCGCCTCAAATAAAGTCATTTGTGCCAGTTTTTCTTTCAATGCACCACTCAATGATCGTTGACTGTGGCCCCTTAAAAAGTACCATTTATAATACCCGAACTAACGTTTTTCTACCATTTTTTTTTTATCTCATTGCAGGTAAGCGTACAATCACAACACTATTCACAGCCCTAATCTATGTCGGTCACAAAAGTACAATTTGTGTAAGCTTAAAGATAATTAAGAATTCAAGATAAAAATGTATTTAAAAAGGGGCTTATCATGAAAAACATTGTGGAAGTGTGGAAGTCAAAAAATAAAAGTTAGAGGTCACTTCACATGCGAAGGGGTTAAGATAGTTTTAAATTTATTCTATTTAAAGCTTTTCGCAAGCCTTGGCATTTCATGAATACTTTTCCCATGCATAAATATAGTTTGCCATTAAAAATAATAAGTTCCAGCACTCGATTGAAAAACCTGGCCATAAAAATTACTGCATCCTCCTGCTTTGAAGCTTGTCCAGGAAAATGTTTTACTAATGGGAAATTCGAGCTGTACAATTTTCACTGCAAACTTGTCTGGTAAAATGTTCAAAGCCGCTTTGCTATATTTTCGGTGGTTTTTTAACGGCTTTCAGCTTAAAACCATACGCGAGGAAAAGGAAAACCTGCTGCTTAAGTTACGATCGCATAACTTACCATTTGCTTATCTAATCTGCCCAAGTGCAATCAAAACTGGCCGAAAATTCAGAAAGAAACCGAATTGTAAAATACAACGTCGATTTGGCGGAAAAGGAGGCATAGAAACAACCAGTAATTGAATTGCAGCTGCAGATATTATTTCCCTCCTTTCCCTTTTTCCCCCATGCCACACCACACACTGATTGTCATATTTCACTTTTCACCTTTTTTCTTGGCCAAAATCGAACGCAAATTGCTGGCAATCGCCGCATGGCATACACATGTGGAAAACGGCATGGAGAAAATTGTATTCAAATTGAGAAACGCTTTAGTTTTCATATAACCGCCCCATTTGGATGGCGGCCGTGGTGCTAGCTTTTGCGTAAGTCCCGGAACAATGTTAAATGTCAAACATTTCTAATTGGATGATCGGTGGAAAATGCAGAGCTCTGGCCAAAAGGAAACCCAAGACTTAAGATCAAGTCAACGCGAACCCATCAAGTTCACTTTCACTTAGCGTCAACAGCAGCAGCAACAGCCGCGGTAACAAACGGCAAAGCAGCCGCTGACGATGACAATCATCGATCTTCATCGGCAGTACCCTAAGCTCCCCGTGCCTGTGACTGTGCCCCTGCCTGGATCCCTATCCTCGCCTTTGTGCCCGCCTCCTTTTCCTGCTGCCACCCCTTGGCGCTTTCCTCGGTTTCCTCGCCATCGATGGCCAAACAAAACTTATGTGCAAAGGCAAAACTTGACTGTGGTCTGTCGAAGGTTCGTTGCCATTTGACGGCGATCGACGATCAACGATCTCTAGCATACACACAACCGCAAAACGCTTTTCCTCTTTCGATACTGTACTTTTTTCTTATTTTTTAAATTAAAAACGAAAGTAGCTGTGAGCCGGGCTATCGGTCCCCTTCGTCTTTTGGCCTGCGAAAATTTATGCAGTCGCGCAAATATTTCGCTTTTTTCATCAGATGCTAGTTTTCTCGCGTTGCAAGACACCTTGTTATAAGCCTTTATTATATATAAAATATATTTAATAAATGTAGATAAGATGAGTAAGTATGTCTGCCGTGGATACGGAATAGTCATGGGGATGCCGACGTTTCAGCTGTGCCATTAGGTGTGCCATTGGTATTACTGGTTCCCATATCGCAGAGTAAACACTGGTCGACCTCTGACTATAGTTTTCGATCCTCTCAAGTTTTCCGCCTTGCTCTGTTTCGTTTAGGCGCCCTGTGGCTCTCCTTGTTAAGTTACTCAATTGGCATCGAGTTGTTAACCCTTTTGGCTGCAGTCTCGGCATTTCCCCGCAATCTTCACCACTATTTTTCGATCGGTTTGTTTTTTGGCGAGGATTTCGCATGAGCTCCCCCGAAGCGTTGACATTTAATGATGAATTTGACACACAAGGGCACGACAAGGAATCATTTGTTGTTGGTCATCTGTCAACCATCGTGTCCTTTGTCTCTCTCTGTCCCGTGCTATCTGAGCCTGCTTTCCTTGAAATCGGACAGATGATTAATTTGGGATACCCAAAAACAATCAATCCAGGTGGTCTTGGCCGGCATGTTTTTGGCTTTTCGCTTATTTATTCCTTGTTTTTACGGATCATCGTTGTGCAACTCTCATAAATAACGATGATTGCTGTTGATTGGTAATGTAACCATAGTGACGGGGGAAATCTTGATTGTCCTGTGCATAACTAAATATAATGGCCACATTGCAATTTCCATATAATTGCACACATTTTAAAAGTTTCAAAATCTGTCAGCATGGTCAGACTGGTTTTTTGAAATTGATTTGAATTTAGGATTGAATAATGGTTACAAAAAAACATGGCGAGTAAAGGAACCCCATGGGAAAACATACCGGGCGTATACTTGATATTGAAACAAAGTTGGCAAAGTTATTTGAAATATTTTTCTTTGAATTCACTTTGATTTCGAATTCATTCCAGCCATCAGGAGCAAGTATTACCAGTTTTCCTTCACATATGATGCATACCCGTGATCACACTATGAACACTTGGCAAAAACTTTCCATTTCATTTTCGCATTCTTTTCGCTTTCGCTTTCATTGGCCGCTGCCACCCCTCGCCGACTATTTTCCAGGCATGGCTTGGCACAGTCAGGGTATTTTATGTATTTTTAAATGCATTTCTAAATGAATTGTAATACCGATGGGGCTGACTGTCCTCCGTCGTTGGATTGGCAACATGAAGTCGCCAGACACGACCTGTACGGGTGAGTGTATGTGCGATGCCTATCGCCCAAAATGTCGGAGCGGAGTCGAACTCGAGCTGAGTGGAGTGGAGTTGAGTAGCGGCAAGTTGCAAACTCATGTGCGGCAATAAAAATAAAAATAGAAATAGAAATAAAAATAAAACAAAACTAAAAATAAAACACAAAAACAAAAAATACAGAAAAGAAATACAATCAAATGCAAACATATGCGGCGTACAAGAAGCCGAAAACGTTGAAGGTGATTTTAACTTTTACTTACTGAAATTCATGTGCACGATTTTCCACCATTGGACGTCGATTTCAAATGCCGAGCTTTCAAATGAAGAGGCAACAAAGCAACAAAACAACAAAACAACAAAACAGCAGATACAACAGAAACATCACCATCCACGCAGCAGACTCCCAAATGCGAAAGATGATGAAGCTACCAATAAAAGCCATCTCCCCGCCTTCTACCATCCGCCGTGGCAGCACTCCCTTCTTCACCTCTGCCCCCGTGCATTGAAAGTGAAATGTTGCCTCAAAACTATTGTTTTGTAATTTTTTCTGGCTGACTGTGCGTTGTTTTCCCATTTGAAAATCAATTTCAGACAGTTTTTCTATTGTAATTTCTCATTCAACAACCTCAGAAAACCGAAAGGATTGGATATATTATATCTTTGTGTGTGGCCATCCTACTACATGACTAGATTTTTATTCGATTGCTTTCATTTATGATATTTCCGTATAGCTAATTCGTTTGCTTTGTAAGCGGTGTACGTGGAGTTTTAATTAGTTTGCTTAGCCTGAGGTTTCGTTTTGAACAATTGTAAACTTAGCTCTAATTTCTGCCTCTTCAGTTTCTTATATCTTATTTCTATTTGTAATTGTGTTTTGCGGTTGGATTTTTACTGAGGTTTGCCTCTTACCATTAGGTAAAAATCAACGGAAATTGCAATTGGATTTATTACCCAAATAAAGTAATACCGAAAAAAATAGGCTAAAAATAACAGGCACGTTTTGAAAGTTTCAAACAGATTAAAATTATTTAGCTTTAATTCATGCATACCTTAACAATCCTCTTTATTCATTAAAAACTCGACAACTACTCCAACGTAATTTTCTTTCCGCAACCAGCATTGGTAAATTTTTTAGTCTCTTACCCCTCTTTAAATTCCCTTTCTCCACTCCATAATGATGACTAATTACTCGGCCTAAACGATGTCACCCATGCAGGTGATCTCATCCAATGCAACTCCATTCCGACCCAGCATGATGCACATGCAGTTCCCACCTCAGCAGCCAATGAAAGTGAAAATGCCACCATATCTGTAAAAGAAAGAAATGCGGAAAGAGAGAAGAAAACGAAATTTCCAATACTTTTTTGTTTTCTTAAATATTACACAATGGGCACGGCCCATCCAAGTCAATATTATGTTATGTTAATAACTCTCATGACGGCGATGGGACAGCAACAAAGCGAGACAGAGCCCCGAAACTTTCCCACTCTAGTCCGGCGCGATGCAGGCGAAATTCTTGGCATGCAGTGCAGAACTGGTCGGATGTGGGGATGTGGGGATGCATTGACTCCCCTCGAATCCGATTCGATCACTGGCAGTGGTTCCGGATCGGATCGGATCGGATCGTAGTTGGGCAGACAAAAAAACAGACATGCTGTCTACCCCTCGATTTCTCCTCCTCTCGTTGCGATGAAGGCATCTCTTTGGCCCTCGCTTCGATTCGCTTTTTTCGTAAATGGAGCTTGAAGCGCGACCGCGCACCGCAGGCGTCGATCAAGCGGTTACACAGAGAAAAATAGTTAAGAAAATGGGGTCAAAAATACTCCCCGATGATCTCGATTAATGTTAATATTAGGTTGAAGCTTAGATCGAAGCAGCATTCCAATAGCACCACTTAAAATTCCTAGTTTTTCTTTCAATGTAATCAAAACCATCGAAATAAAACCACATCTCTCTTCGTCAGTGGCAACAACAACCTTTGCAGTAACCACGACGACATTCGCTTTCATTTCCAACTGCAGTTGCCTCGCAGTTGCTGCTGGTCAGTCACACTTGCTACCCAGTGCCATGGCACACCATATTTTTCAAGCCATGCCGTGCCATGCCATGCCGTACCGTGCACTTGGCGCTCGTCCCCCATTCCGCCGCCGCCGCCCATGGGATCCCCTTCTTCTTGGGGCACCTGCCCCGTCTCCGCTCGACGGTTCATCGGTTTGTTGCACTTGATGCTCGTCTGTTGGTTTCTGTCTCAGGTTTTGGAGTTTTGCTTTCGATTTCTTTCGTACTTTCGATTTTCCATACCCTTGAAAAAGCTGTTAAAGGTGTTTCTGATTTTGTTGTGTGAAAAACAAGAAATCAAAGGTATTTTATCATTTTTTCATATACAAATCAATTATTTGATAAGACATTGCTAACCTTTTCTGTGGACGCAGGGGTCTTAGGACTCAGACAAGTCCTCGATTATCTTGTATGCTTGTTTCTTTATCTTGCTCTAAATTTTTATCTGCGTCATCTTGTTGAACGTATCTTTCCCTCTGCGTCATTCACTTTCTGTTTAATCTTAAACTTAACCGCTGTTTGGCTTGGTCTACCCACAAAACGCTTGCCAAGATACTCTGAGCAGGTGGCCTCCCTCAACCCTTGGGTCGCCCCTCGCACAATCACTCAACCTGTGCATTGCTTGATCGCAAACCACTTTCTTCTCGCCGTCTACAACTTGTTCCCTTCGATTGGGGTCCGGGGTGACTTAATAATCGTGCGAAACTTATTAATCATATTTCATGTCGGAGACGCTGCCATGCATGGTGGGCTTGGCATATATACTTATGTTTATGAATGAGCAGAGATTAGCCGTCATTGGCTTAATCGCGCCTAAGATCGGCGACGAACCTTTTGGCCAAAAAAGCAGAGGCCACTTTCATTTTTATTTCGGCCCAAACCATTCGACTGAGTCTGAGCCTGACTGCCGCGCTTTGATTCATGGTCAACAAAGAAAGTTGTTCTCACACATTAATTATGCGCCTCCGAAACCTCCCCATCGATTGATTGATACGATTCATAACCGAGGAAAAAGCAGTTTTCGGGTAAAAATGATTTTCATTCATCGATCGAGCGGCGATGATCAGTAATTCCAAAAGTCTGCCCCATTTACCGAAGGTACGAAAAGACAAAAGACCACATATCTGGGGAACTTGATGCTCTTAAAATCTGATGTTTCAATTATCGGAATGGATGGCCTGTAATTTTCATGTCTCGAAAACGGAAAAACCAATTTAGCTTTCTGGAGAAATTTCGTATATTCACCTTTAAGAAGCTTCAAGTATTCGGGATTATCCCGAGGCCTTACCACGAATTCGAACATTGATTTTATTGTCACCGCAAAAATTTTTCAGTGGAACTCACTTTAAAAATCAACGGAATAAATTAACATACCTACTAGCTGGCGGAAATAATTGAAATACCACAAATGTTTTGGCTTTGATGAGTACATATTTCATGAATTTACGACATGAATAACACATTTTGAGATATTTCTGCACATTAATCATGGGATTCAACCTTGAACTTCTGATCCAACTCGTGTCTGCATATTTTAATTAAAATGTTCGTCTCTATACAAAAATTTGTAATTTATTGATTCATCTTTCAAAAACACTATTCAAATATGGAATTTGTAAAGTTTATTAGCAATAGAAACTAAAAGAAATATATAAACTAAAAATTGCTTATCGCAGCGTAGAAAACCTGTTGCCATCTTACTGCCAACTGGATTGATGTGATGGCTAATGATGATTTAGCCCGCTGTTTTTGCTTTTGTAGCAATGGGTTGAGGATGTTGGTTCGCCGCTGGTTGTGGCTGCTTGCCTATTAAGCCGCAACTTAGAAACTCGAAGCGAAATAACAACTACGCTGCGATACGGCGACAACGGGGCAAGATTGAAAATACACATGTATAAATAAACAAAAATAAATAAACAAACAAAGCCAGCCAGCCAGCACCGAAGCAGGCTCAAATTGAGTTAAAAGCCCCAGAGATTCAACAAGCTTCAAGAGATTGAAGCTGGAAACAACTTTCCACTCCAACTCCAATCCGAATCCAAATCCGAGGCGAGTTTGTGACGCGACTTGACTTTGACTTGGACATGATCCACGTGTGCGTGAGTCTTACTAACTAAACAGGGTATATAGTTGGGGAAGTATCTACAGGCACATACGTGATCCGTGGAGGGGATGCCACAAATTGTTTATTTGTCAATCGGTTTTTGGCTTATTAACCGCAGCAGCCGCAGCCGCAGCAACAGCGACAGCGACAGCGGCAAAAGTGAAATTTCCCACAACTCTGCAAGTGGAGCTCAGAGCCGATTTATGGCCAGCGGTTCGGTTAAGTTAATAGCTCGGCCTCTGCCAATAAATCAGCTAGCAGTGAGTAAAAAACGTGACTTTTGATTTGACATTTCACAGTCATAAGTATGCGATGACGACGACGAAGACGACCCCTCTCGCCTCTGGTTTGTTATCAAATTAAATCGGAAACAAGTTGGTCTCATGCAATTTAAATTCATTTGGCTGATGGCTGCTGCAGCCTTAAAATTCGCGGGGCTCGCCTTCATCTCGAGCGTCTTGAATGTCATCTCGGATGTGGCTAAATGTCAAAATGCATCAGCATCATCCTCACCAATGGCAGTCGTCTTTCCGTCGTTAATTGAGTCATTTGGTGGCACCTCTCTCTTTCGTTCTCTGACTGTGACTGTTATTAGTATTTAATTCTATAACTAACCAAATGCATTCTCTATTCGTATCTTGCACGCTTGCGCAATAGCGAACAGCATCAGCATCGGGTCTGGCAGAACCAGTAAGTATAAAACTGCATACATTGTTGGATAAGTATGAGCTAAGAGTGGCCAATCGTTTCTAGTTCCTTTACTTTTGTCAGTCATACGTAATTGTGTTTGCATGACTTCATTTCGAGTGTTTTCTGTATTTTTTTTATCGTACGTAGCTGGGGTTTTTATTCGATTTCGATCTGAAATCCCCACAGAAGTAATTTAGATTCATTAGATTGTAAGTCCTTTTAGCACGTTTTACATATCATTTTATTTACAAATACCATTCTGTAGTTAGCATTTAAATTGGAAGGCCAACTAATGAGCTCAACAATATTGTACTTTAAAGTTAAATTGGCATCGAGAAACCTTAATTTTTCGATTACAATCAACAAGTTGCCGAAAACCTTTTTTTTTACCCCCTTGGTTCCAGTTACATACACAATACCCAATGGCAGACACAACCTTTTGATTTGTCATTAGCATTCGTACTTGTGTTTGAGTTACTCACTCGCCGCAGATCAATCAGTTTGGCTTTTGTTGGGGTCGGACCACATTTGCACGGCGCACTTTGCTTCATTAGCCAGCGCCTGGGGGCGGTGCCACACCTATCCCGCCCATCGGCTTACTCAAAATTCTGCACGCGCAGCTCAGAAGCCCCTCTCCCCATGCTATGATCTGTTTTTTAAAGTTCCCATTTGTGTGTCAGCGGGGACATGCGCGATGCATAAATTTTCAGCATGAGGCTTGGATTTGTTTTGACACACTCTTGAAACAGAAGTTGAGTTACAAGAAGTATTTCACAGGATATAGTGAAGGGATACAGGATTTCCTTGTTTAGTTCATAAACTTGAAGAACCGTAGGTATTATTATAGTTTGTAATTATTCCTTCGAAGGGCGAGTTTTACTTCCACATGTAATAGACATGGATTTCCAATGGCTTCTTTTCAAGTACTACCTTAGAGTATTCAAGGTTCTATTAATTTTAGTATTTTTTGTGATTCAATATATTCTTGAATGGGACGCCAAATTGAAAAACAGTTCGCACAATTTGGAAGACAATTGTGACTCATTTAGTCACGATTTTTTCCATTTTTTTCCACACAATTTTTTTTTTTCGTATAAATTTTTTATTTGTGCAAACAACCAAAACAACAACCGGGCTGGCATTGATAATTTATGTTTGAATGCCTGTGTGCCCCTGTGTGTTTCAGAGAGTCGGTCTTAAGATACGTGGTCGGGTATTACGAGTAGCCAACGGTACTCTGGAACCCTGCCAGTACACCCCCCAATAACTCTTCCCTCCGACAATCGGAGTCGCCACACGTCGCACATATTAGCGGTGGCCGTAATGTGACAAAAGTAGATCGCAATTTGGTGATCGTGTGAGCCCGATCGCAAACGGGTCGTTAGAAGGTGCTACCCACTAAACCTGAACCTATTTCTGTCACTTAACTTCTCGGACCCATTGAAATTTATGTGGAAAACGTGTCGACTGACTTAACCTGATGAAAGCCTGACAGCAGCAGCAGAAAACTGCAACTGCAATTGCAACTGCAACTGCAACTAAAATTGCAGCTACTGTTGGATTTGTGCAACTGTTGCAAGTCTCTCACTCATTCTCTCCCGCTATCCCCCAGATATTTGAATACAAACGTGCGACTTTTCACATAAATCAATGTTAATGGCGCATTTAAACGACCCACCACTGACAACAACAAATAGTACAAAGAATACGAGTATCATAAAATGCAAATAAAAAAGGCACAGACCAGATAAATAAAATTAGCCAGCGTAATTGCAAACCAGACAGCCAGAGACCCCAAAAAGAAAAATATATATATAGAGTAGCTCGATTAGACCTCCATGGAAGAGGAGTGGGAGGTTTTTTTCGGCTAACTTTGTTAAGTTGTTGGATAGTTTGGAGCCAAGTGAGTGGCCGGGAACTACCGAGTTACACATTTTGTTTCTGGGCTTTGGTTTCGGGTTTTTCAGATTTTATTGTTTTGTAAACATTTTATGGTGTCAGCTTACAAGACATGCTCGGGGTCGGTTGGGATCAGGACAAAAATCGGGATCCCAGGCCATATTTGATAGTGTTTGGTCAGTCACAGAAAGGTGGCCTAATTGGGGTCTGTGTTTGAAATATGTTCATACACGATTATTTTGATTTCATGCAGTAAAAACTATCGTTTGGAAATTGTAAATGCATTGAATTAGAATGGATTAAAGAAAAACTGTTTATATATTTCCATTTTGTCGTCTGCTCTATTTTATGGTATTTAATTAATAAATGATTGGCGACCTAAGCGCAGCTCCAGTTGAATCGGGATCAATTGCATCCAGATAACTGGGGCCACTGGAATGCTCATTTGCAGCTTTGTCAAATCTGGAAATGAAAAGACACAACACCCACCCAAATCAGACCAAAACAATCCAAAACAAGAGACCGACAGCAGCTTAATGGCTGGCGCGACTAACGACTGAAATCCACTTTAAATGCGGCCCAATTGTCGCTTATTGTTCGCCAGCTCTAGAGCCTAGACCAGAGGTGTGCAAAAGGCCAAGACCCCCTGAACTCGCCCCTCCCCATCCCAGCACGGCTTCCAACACCAAGTGGTCTGGTTTTTGTAGTTGTTCCTACTTGTAATTTATTTTATTTGCTTAGACCCCCCCAAAAAAATAAAGGCGAAAATACCACGCAGACAGTTAAATTGGCGCACGTCATTAACATTAGTCATGGCTTAGACGGATCGTTTGGGGGAGAAACAATATACAATATATATATATGGATATATAGGTCTATATGAGTATATATATTTCTGTTTGAGGTATAGTTAGCGCGACACGTGCGCCACAAACATACAAAAGAAGTCGGCGGCGATAAGCAGCCAACGATAAAAGGCCAAAACAAAAAGGGGCTGGAAAAAATTTGGCATTTTTAATTAAAAATATATTTAAATGTTTTTGTTTTTTTGGTTAAAAGATAAGCCAACTATGATAACCATTTCCATTCGTTTTCAGTATATTTCGCCAATGCAATATTCAAAGAAATTTGTTTTGCTAATCAAGAATTTATACATTTTATATATTATTCAACATTTGTTATCAAACAGTTGCCAAACATTTACATAACTTTTATAGACTTATGACATTATTATATAATTTACATTCCATAATCAATTAGTGTTTAAAGCAGTGAAATGTGTTTATTGGTATTACAAAACGTATTTCGTTAATCAAATTTATTAACATTTTTTCTCTGTTTATTTGTTTAGGCATCGCGAAAGGTCTCCAAATGCGGATATTTATTTGTGGCGCCAGACTGGGACTTCAGCAATCCTTTATATAGAACAAAGGTGAGTTCACCCTACACTTTTTAATTGCAGTTTAGGTTTATGCTTCACCCATAGGACAAATCAGATAAAAAAAACTAGTTTATGAACCAAGTAAGATATCTAATAAAGACTGAACCCAATGAGCCCAAGTGAAGTGGAACCAAACCAAGTTTAGAAAAGCGATCCCCAGCCAAATTGTTCCACACTTGGCTAACCAGTTGGTTTGGGGGCATAGGAAACGAAAAAATCACACCTCGAATGCATTAAGGCTAACCAAATTTCCGATGTCCACTTTCCCGAAAATGCCAAACCACCTATCCCCACTACAAGTAAATCCCATAAAGCAAATTGCCAGCCTTGTCCGCCCAGGGGATTGGTGGGGAGGAGCTTGACATGCCTGCTGCATATGGTGGGGTGGGCGCGGTGGTGTGAAAAGTAGAAACACTTGAGCAAATATTTGACAGCATCTGGCGGGGCAGAGACAACGCACAGTCGAAGAAAGTGCCACCGGTTGGGGGAAGGTGTTGATGGCCGCTTGAAACTAAATACACTAAAAAGAATTCAAGCTAAGATGTTGTAAATTGAATTTAGGACAAAAGCCACAAAAGTCTTTAATGCTAGCCAACTTAATCATTTCCTGGCAGTGTAGGCCCCACAATCCCCCGCAAATTCAACAGCTGATGGCCAGCTTCCCGACAACGCCCCTTCCACATCCACATCCTCATCCTCATCCTCATCCTGTTCCTCTTGGGATACCTGGCTAGCTGGCTAGCTGGTGGCTTCGACGTCGTCACTTCACTCTCTCGTGGCGATTTGTATCTCGACCAATTAGCGAATGACGTAGCGACGTGGCGACAGCAGCGCATCGTTAAAACCGCAACGCAAACGTTCGGCGACATATGCAAATGGCTGCAAACAGTTACAGGCCTTTCTGCAATAGAGAGCAGGCGGGCAATGCGGGAGGAAGGCAAAAGGCGAAAGGGGGAGGAGCTGGCCAACAGGTAGTAGTGACCAAATGGTGGCCACGGCCTGATGTGAGCTGAGCTGAGCGACGGCAAACTTCGCGAAAGACAGCGATGCTGATGATAATAATAAAAGTGTGCGCATGCGCAGAGCGCACTTCCTTGTTAACAACATAAATTTACGTATGTTTTTTAATAGATGGACAGGTATTTAATTAACATTTGTGCGCAAAAGTGGCCGCAGCCAGCACAACAACCAAGTAGGCACTAACCGGATGTTGTGAGCTAGCTGTGTGCTAGCTGGAAATGCTCAAATATCCAATGAAAGTCAAAAAGCTAGGAAAGGCACTCATCATGAGACTTACATCTAGGGCGTGGCTAATTGCTGTGATGCAGTAAAAACAGGGAAGGAAATACATTCAAGAAGTCATTCAAAAGATAATTTCTTTGGTAAATGTCTGAAATTGTGAAAAAATACATTAAAATCGGGAATTTTATACACAAAGTTTCAATTTCACTTCTGGAATGGATATCTATTGGCTTCACTTCTCTATCTCAGCTACGGTTCAGCCATTTAGAGCCACCTTTCTAGGCCTTCAGCAAATCCACATCCTTGGGCTATGGGTAACCCACAAAGAGCCTTAGCCACCAAGCCTTCTCCCTTTCCTGCCCCCAGTGGTGCAATTACTTGCCTTTTGAGCTGCCAACTGCAGGTGTAATCCATTTCTTAGCTCTAAACTCTTTTGTTTACTAGATATTAGCAATCAGAAACATGAACCCCCATATCTGAAACCATATCTGTTAAAGTCGATTTAATTTATTCAAGCCAACCACTTATCTTTATATGGATCTCGGAAGTTAACTCATCAGTCTTTATCGAAAAGATGAACCCATACATTCGATCATTCTCATTAGCCTCAAGACAAATTGACAGTTAAGTTAAGCGTCCAGAGTTCCGAAAGTAATTTAAGCACTGCGGCCGCTGAAACCCTTTTTAGCATAATTTCCGATAATTTCCTTTGACAAGTTAAATGCTGCAATTTGGTACCAGATAATTTATCATATAACTTAATATTGATTACGATTATGAAAGGGTCAGAAAAAAGGGGGAAACTGCGACTCTTTTTACCGCAGAGTCTTTTCCCGCTTTACACTATCTGGTGGTTTTTGCGGAGCACTAGGAAACGGCAATAAACTTACGGTTTGAAATTATGCAGATTTTTATCGCCTAGCCAGCTTTTCTGCATACAAAGTGCATAATTTCCAGAAATGAAAACCTGCTCGACCGTCGTCAGATGGACAGTGGGGTGGTGAAGCGATGGTTGCACAGTGGGACGGTGAGACACGTGGGCAACATAAGCGATGGCTGAGCAGCAGCCGATAAGCTTTCGCGGGAGATGCTGGTTTCAGTGGGGAAATATTTTCATAATGACGACTTTTGCGTGAGGAGGCATAGAGTGTTCGAGCCTTGAAGCGGGAAGTTCATTGTACCGACTTCCCAAAACGGAAGTGTTTGTCCAGCAGAAGACGTATATCCTAGTGGTCTCCCTGCTCCCATCTTCCTCGGGCTGATCTCAACCTGAGTCTGATAATAAAATTGATAATCACAATCATCGTGGCTATGGCTGGTTCCAGATTGAGAAATGTTGTTGATTGACAAGTTGGCCAGGAGTTGGCCGCGGGCTAGAAGTTGGTGCTTCTGCCAGGCTGCCAGAGCTTTATTAATTAAACCAGGAAGCATTTTCGGCCAGCCTCCACAGGCAGTCTCCGAGATTCAAGATCCGCGATCCGCAAACCGAGCTGCAGCTGCAGGGAGATCTTGAAAAATATTTATTAAAAATTATGCACGCATTAGTTGGCCTCTCACTCAGCGGTCTCCCTGGGCTTTATTAAGGAAGTGTTTTGGCTTTGTGGGCGAATTACACGAAATGCTGCATATTAATTTGGTTTCTCTAGCGGTAATAGCTACGATTTGCGGTCAGACTCAGTTTATGGTCTTTTGATAGTCGAGAGAATCCGCTATAAAAATAAGCATCAAGCATTTTATGATCGCCCGCTTGCCTTCTATCTCTCCAGAGCTTGATAGAAAAAGTCTAGATTTGGCTTTTCGTTTTTGTTTTCCGACGCCCACAGTGTGCGTTGGTCGTTGGCAATATCCTCTGAAAACTAATTACGCACGCTTAGGGGGAGGCTGCGATGAGGAAAACAAATTAGAATATTAACTGAAAATTGTCTACAGGTAAGCAAATTCATTAGTCGCAATTAACGGATGATCGGAATGGAAGCTATTGATTGAGATTGCTTCGGATTGCAGCCGGTTGGGTGTGGGTGTAGTTTGTTTTACGGATCTAAATGGGCTGGGATCTAAGTGGAACTGAATTGTTGTACATCGGAGGAGACTGTGGGCGAAGCGGATGAATAGGTGGGAGATCTGTAATCCAGAACTAATAAATATGCAGTCTGGGTGGGAGAATACAACAATAGATCACCTTTAAATTAATCGATCACGATTAGGGTTGCTTTAGACATTTTTGTATTTATCACCTCGCTAATTGTACGATAATTATAAACATTTTACAAATGGTGAAAGAAGTCTTACACAATCAAATGTGCCTTCCAAAAAAAATGGAAAAAGTCTGAAAATTTATTTATAAATAAACGTAAATATTTACGAAAATATGCAGTTACATTTAAGGCGATCAGTTCTGAACACACATTAGACAAGTGGGTTAAGCACATGCATAAAAATGAAACCAAACAAACTAATTTGCACACTTGACGGCCTGACAGCTTGGGAATGACTGAATGAATGAATGAATGGAATGACTAACTGAATGAGTGATTGTCAGACACGGCGGCAGCTGCGCTGCTAATCTGCCGCCGCTGTCTCGGTCTCCCTCCGCTAATAAATAGCAATTAGAATAACATGCCAATAAATCTCGGTTAGCTAAACTCTTGGCCATAAACTGCAATCGACTTTTGTCGATGCTGCTGTAGTTGAACGGAACCCAAAGCGACCTTGGCTTGCATATGAGTACGAGATGCATATTGCAGATTGTCACACTGCAAAATAATTTTTTCTGATTGCTTGCATCCAAAATTGATGTTCGTTTTATCTGGCATGAATATTTTAATCGATACGTGACATTTTTTCATAGTGCGCATTATACTCTCCCACTGCCAAGCCTCCTCTTCCACCTCCACGAGCTGCCATCTCTTTGTCTCTGTCAGCTTCATTCATAAATAAACGCAAATGTGAAACACCTCTAAATTTATATGTTAATTAGCTTGGCTGCAAGCTGAAACCGCAAATTAGCCCACGACTCGTGAGCCAGTGATGCATTTGTAACTGTCAACGGTGGAGTGCTCCGCGTGGAAGGAGTTCTTGCCGTGGGTTCGGCCCCTTTCCTTTCCACCCACCCGAAGGTGTGTTAATTGATTGCTCGCTTCTCACAGGGCCACCAATTGTTAACGGTAAACTGCCGAGGAGACCACCAACGCCCCAAGAATGTAGAAATAGGTGAGGAAAGCGACACAACAAGAAAAAAGTCTAGAAACCAAACTCATCTCGCGGGTCCATCCATCCTGCCAGTTGGCAGCCAAAAGCAGGCAACAAAAAGTTCCTACGACATATTGTGTTTAGTCATATGTCAAGATGACAGGATATAAGGGTCCATCTTTA
Source organism: Drosophila vallismaia (assembly GCA_035047325.1). NCBI lineage: Eukaryota > Metazoa > Arthropoda > Insecta > Diptera > Drosophilidae > Drosophila > Drosophila vallismaia. The sequence continues at coordinate 16,640,710 of JAWNPU010000090.1, read as the reverse complement.
TTTTGATACTCTTCGAAAGAATATTAGTATATATTCTGTTTTTAAAACCATAGAAGAGAGTATGGAAGCTTAAGACTTCGGATTTTAGATACTATTTTGACCCAGACTCTAACGTATTGTCGAAGGAATATAGCCAGCTCCATTCTCCATCACTTCTACCCATCCACCTCCAGCCTCTACTGCCTAATGTGTTGCCTGGTCTTTTTAGCTTTTCCCATTACATAAAACAGCGGGCAGAGACAAGGCGAGACTCACGTAGACTCAGCGTCTAACGGAGATGACGTTGACTTCGAGAGATCGCGTATTGGATTTCCACGCCGTCATTGCCGTTGAATGCAGCACTTATGTGATGGGCTAGGGGCCAGTGGGTTGCAAGGAGGCTCTATGGCAGGCTATGTGCGGTTGCATTGACGAACTGTCAGACAGAAGAAAGACACAGACGTAGGCTATATTTCTAACTGTGGTGTGGTTTTATTGTGCCCATCAAGCCTAGCGGACTAGCCTTAATGAAATGTGAGTGTGTTTTTTTATTTAAGCTTTGGGGTTACCCTGGAATAGTGTAGGGTTAGTTAAAGTTTATGACTTAGTTAAATGACTTACATTTTGATTAAAAGGCAATTGAAACCCCTTGGAAACTCTCTTACATTCCAGAAAGATATATATTCTTGTACAAAGTTATCTTGCCTTGTTTCTGAAATGTTTTACACCTTTTTTAGTTAAGTCTTGAATGAGTTGGACAAGCACATTATTGCTGAGTTACGTGTTCAGGTGTCATTACTCATGTAAAAGAATTTATATGGTTATTTGACAAACCTTTTGTCACGTAACTCCGTGGTGCCTCAGATTCTTCCGGCAGATTCTGCAACTCCGATTTGTGCTTACTGCAGCGTATTCCCCATTCGAGACTCACACACGACTGCCAGATCTCTACTCATCTTTCTGAACCCAGCCTCCCGGCCAGCCCCCTCTGCCGACTTGAAAGATATTACTCAACTTTTTTTCATTTGCTGGGTGCTGGCTGCAGCTTTATGCAAGTTCGCATATCGTTTTTGTCGGTATTTGTTTTGTTTTTGTCATCTGGTTTGCGCTTTGTGCAACATTGTGCAGCCAAACACTAAAATTGTAGTCGGGGAAAGATAGATATAGACAAGTATACGAGTATATATAGTGAGAGGGATAGAAAATAGTCGCACTAAAGTTTTCATCATAACGGTAACGGCTTTTTGCAAAATCACCAGGGAGACATTTGATGTTTGATTTCCGCGTAATTACCTTTTTTTGTTACCCAGGCCCCGGGTACCCGGTGGGGGTATTGTTTTTCAGGCCGTTTGTTTGTTGGCTCCATTTTAAAGAGTGTCTCGCTCGCACTGATTGCGAAAATACGCCTCCCGGTGCTGTAGATTTGTGGGCGTGGCAGCGATGTTGCAATTGTTTTTACTTTGTTTTTGTCTTGCCTCCGTTTAACACGTATCGCATTAAGGTGCATTTAATAAGCCAATTGCCGCTCTCCCAGTCCCCCATAAAAAAAGGCAACTGGCGAACTGGTGATTTCCGCTCGCGCCCGTCATTTGACACGTTTAACGAAATGAAAATGATTGACGACTGGGTGACTTGACGACTTGCCAGCTCTTTATTCTCCCTGAATGCATGTATCTTTCGCAATGGGCGACAGTAGCCTCTTGCAAAACAGAAAACAGAAAATGGCCAACTGCTGTGGGGCCCACTGACAAGTTAATAGTTAACTCTATTAACTTTTTATGACCACAACAAGTGCTGTGGGTCCCCCCAAAGGAAGTTGCATTCACTTGAGAACAACAACACAATGTACAGCAAAATAATCAATATACGAATATTGAAAATGAGAGCTACTGGCTGTTTGGTAATGACTAAATCAATAATTGACTTCCTGTGGTGCTTTGGCAATAGCAATTGATCATTATGGCATTGATTAGTTTTCAGTTTGTCAATTTTGTTGTCTTTTATTTGAGCTGGGAATGTAATTTGTTGGCTTTGCTTGCGGTGAACATTAAATTTGATTTGTTTTCAAAACAAATTTAATTACATATTAATGATTTAGAGGTACTCAGGTAAGTATTCAGGTAACACCATTATTTATATATCTAATAAAAAAAAATTATAAGAGCTTCATATTTTTTTGCGAAGGTTGCAGTTAAATTTATTAACATCCAATCAGTGTCTTCAAATATCTCCCAATGATTGGGTATTTTATATTATTTTATTGCTTTTTCTATCGTTACCTTTGTATTTTACTTTGAATCCAACTCGCAGTTGCTTTCAATGATTTCGTCGGTTTTTCATTCATTCAAAACACTTTCGTAAGCAGTGCATTCAAACTCGGAATGATCACAAAAGCGTTTCTCAATAACCATTCTGAATGGGTGTGTTGACAAGGCTATCCTAAGCCACCGACGCCCCCGCATGTTTGGCCATCTTCTGGGCACCGAAACAAGCCCAATTTATGAGCTGGGCTTGTGGCATCCATCATCGTGCAACTTGTCTTGTCTCCTAAAAGGGCCAAGTCGTTGGGAGCTAGTATTTGTACGAGTATCTGTATTTCTGTATGCAAACAAGAACGCCACATAATAAACGCCAAAAAGCGATCCGACAAGGGTATGGAAGAGCTGTCCGTGTTATAAATGATGGGCACAACTCCGACTGCAACTTGGAGTCGAGATTCGAGCTCGAGTTCATGCCTCTTTCTCTCCCTGAAGCCTTTTACTGTAGCGCCACATGCCACGGCAAAAGATCTAAGACCATGTTGCACATCACAAGATTGTTTCTCCGTCCGTCCCACTGTCTGCCAGTCCGTCTGTGTCGGAGTATGTCTAAATGTTGGCGGCCCACGCATTCTCCGGCTAAGAGATATCCCAGCGAGAGCCGGGAAACCTGCTGCATCATTTTTCACTCGAAGATTGCATAATGATTGACAATTCATTATGCCAGCCAACTCTCTAAGGCTTCAAGGAATAAACAAGGCACTGTTCAAATTTGGTGGAATACTTTTTAGTTTAAGACTTGGAATTTTTCAAAGCATCTGCAGAAACGATTTATGATTAGTATTCAAAATTTAAAAATTTGGCTTTTAAAAATAAATATAGTGTCTTGTTTTTCTCTGTGTACTAAAGAGGTCCATGGGCTTTTAATGGCCGACCAGATTAGGCATCTTCCAATGAGGAAGTGTGTTTGTTCTTCTTAAGTCTATGTTCTTGCATCTATTAACTCACTAATGAATCTTTTGAATCTTTTTCTTTCTTTTCAGGTGAGTGAAGATTAAATAAAGAATAAAGCAAGAGGTACAGAAATCAATCTGAGTAAGTAGAAACTCAATTGCCAGCGAAGTATCAAGGTCAACTGTTCGTTTAATTGAAAAATCCACAAAGGTGTGACCGCAAAAGCGAAACAACAAAAATATCGTGAACTTTCGAAAACAATAGAGAGATCCGAGTACGAGTTCGAGTACTTGGCCCCAACCGAGGGACCGACTGCAATCGAGCCCCAGAGATATTGCACAACTTTGCCGGTCGTTTCGCACACCTGTTGCTGCTGCCTTTGAGACTCGGTCGATGTCTAATTGAAGCAATTAGTGAACCCATTATGGCATTTTTTCTTCGATTTTTTCAGTTTCTATTTTGGTTATGTTGTCGCTTTTTCGTTGCTCTTGCCGATTCAATTAGTTTGTTTTTGTACTCTGCCAGGGGACCGCAGGGGGACCGAGGTTCATAATTAGCCCGAGTTTGGCTGAGTGGGCCCGGGCACCTCGTCCATCCATCTCTGTTGCCTTTGCTAGCCTATGACAACACACACTATAATAAAAAAAAGTACACAAAAACTCTGACAAAAGACAATTGACCTTCGTTAGTCAAAAGTTCATTTGCATCAATTTATTATGGCATACTGCTCTCTGAACTGTGGGAGATATTTGCGCAAACTTGACACAAACCGCTTTACATGGCTATAAAAGAACTAGATAAATCCATCACAACTAAGTTAACAAAACACAAAAAAGCTGTACTGTTGAGCTAGTCGCAGTTATTATTTTTTAAACATTTTTAAGACATTTACAAGTTTCTTATCCTAATTTTCTGCATTTTCCAAAAACATCCTTGAATGCGCATTCTCTTCCAAAGGCAACCGAATTCTCTATCGCTTCCATTGCAGTATACATCGAGAAGAGCATTAAAATATTAAATATTTCATACACCCAAAGCTTTCGAGCAGCCATCGCTTTAAACCTCTTTGCTTCAAAATAAAATTACTACTAAATGAGTAAATTCAATAAAAACTGAATACATACTTCCCTCAACAAACGTTGTAAAACTGAAATCAGAATTTCCTAGATAACCCTCAGAGGTCAAGCAAATACAAAGAACCAGGGTTGGCGGTAAAAGATTCTCTTTGGGGGAGCAAGTCACGCCCCGGGAAATTAAATATGGAAGATCACATAAGAGGGACATATGCCCCAAATCGATGGATATATCTTTGCCAATTTTTATCCTATTCATAAGCTGACTTCCTTTACCGATTCGCGCATCAATTTCCTATGAATCTGCATCAAAATCTGAGAACCAATTGATTTTTAGATTTTTTATGAATTTTTCTGGTGGATCCCCTTCCAAAAATATGAAAGATCACATAGGAAACTTAAAAATCTGAGCATACAAAGAAAAGTGGAACAGCTTACATTTTGAGCTGTCTGGCTTGTTAGCTTTTAAAAGAAAAATATTGGCAATTTTCATAAATCAAACGAAAAACTCAAAAACAAATTAACCTGAGCAAAGACCTTCAACTTTCAGTACAATGCAGAAGCTTTATTATTGTGGCCACGTGTATGCATCAATCCATACGACTTTATCTCGATTGAACCCTCTTCCTCCACAAGAGTTTCTTCTTGGGTCTTGACTTTTCCATGGCCACAAATCACACATAGCTGTCAGATGGCCTGACAAAATATTGGGGGTACTCTACTGTTGGCCAGCAATGGAAATGGCTGACATTTAATGCCATGTCATTGCAAAAAAATGTTTAAAATAAATGGGAAAGAAACCGAATCTGTAAATGAGTTCAATGAACGGGCGACAAACAAAACGATCCAACAATCAACGTCAATCAATGGGCAACTGATTTACGATGTTCAAGCGGGACACTAACATACGAGTATGTGGACATCACCCTCGTCTGGTTTCAAATATGCATTTTTCGATACTTGCAACCGAATCACTCTCGGAGTTTGTTCACCCAACGTGGAATGGGAATGGAGCGCCATTTCCAAATATCCATATAAATATTTTTGGCTGCGGTTGTTGCTGCCCTGGCACTGTTATTTTTTTCTTTTCCACTGCAACCTGCTTGGGTAATATCATATTTTAGCAAAACTTGTTGAAAATTCCAAGACACCAATGCAATGACTCGCCGCAGCACACACGCTGACCAAGCTCTAATAACTAATGGCCAAGAGCTGCGGAGCGGGCCAGTTGGCGGCTTTGGCGCAATTTGAGACTCGATTTCTTGCACCTAGATACAAGGTGGCCCAGGCAGGAAGACTGGCACTCAGCAAGCATTTTCCAAGCTCGAAAACAAGAAATGAAAGCTGGCCTCGATTGGGCTTTAAATACCCTTAAATAAATTCTGAAATATGCAAAGTCAATGAGAACAATATTTTATTAGGAATCTGAAAGAATTAGTTTTTTGAGCACCTGATCCTAGTTAGAGTGTGTGTCTTAAATATCTAATAAAGTTACTAGGACTCATAGCGGTAGTCCTAGTAATTTTTATTTAAGATTTTCCATTCTCTCCTTAGCTTGTTAGGACTTTTCTTCTTTAAAAAAGATTCATGGTCTTGGGGTTAAAAATGCGTGGTGAAAGGCTTTCTTTTAAAGCCCGAGTTGTTATGTGTGTGGCCTATGGGGGACGCTGTTGAAATATCCTGGCAAGCGCCACAAATCTCAGTAGCTATCCTCGCCTTAACTTTTCGTAACCGCAAGTGTCACTGAGAAAAAAACGTGGACTCAAGTTCAAAAAATACAATTGGTTGTAGACTTCAAAGAATTATTTATTCCCCATAAAGAAATCAATTATATAATCATTCTAAAAAGATGTATAATTTCACATATTTATCTCAGTGCAGCTCTAAATGATGCAAGGCAGCAAAATGCTGCGAGAAATTGTTGCGGCAACTTTTTCTCGTTGCACTTTTGCGGGTAACTGCAACAACGACCACGACGTTCTAAATGTTACGTTATATTATTGCATGTTGCTGCTGCTGTTGCTGTTGCTGTTGCTGTGGCAGTGGCTCTTGGTGGCTGCAACTCTTCTGCAGATGCGCCTCGAATTGGGTCTCTTGGCTCTGGGCGCACCAGCAGTAGCCTTTGTTGTTGCTGTTCTGCGGTTGTGCTTTTATTGTGTAATCAGCAGATAACGGCATTTAATGGCTGAATGAGTTTGCCAGAGAATGGAAAAGCCAGAAAGGGAAGCAAAATAGCGGGAGAGGTACCAACCTGGCCTAAACGCATTCCGCACGAGCCCGTTTACCGATCATTTCCCCCAAACATTTTCGATAACTTAATTTTTTTTCGGCCAAGCAGCTTGATTTTCTTCAGACTTAAGCAGGCCAGGGGGAATTACTTTCTGGGCCGTTGAAGCGTGGCGCTAATCGATTTCTATTGCCGCAATTTCGCTTGCCATCAAATTTTAAATTGCCAAATTATTTCACAATTCGTTGTTTTCGGTCAGTTTCCCCATTTTGCAGGTCTTTCGTGAGGCAGTTTAAATTGAATTCGAAATACTTGTTATTTGAATAGAGTTGTTGATTGGATCGTTGATCCAGATGATTATTAGTTACGATTTCATTTTCTTGTCATCAATACTACATAGTTAATTTATATAATTTATGAAGTGTATAATCATCTAAAAAATATCACATATTCTCTGTTCTGTAGAACTTCTGACCTACACAGTTCCGAATATTCTTTCTATTCTCGTGAGATCCGTATAATTTAGCAAGTTTTTTGTGCAATCCACACCCATTTTTCTTTTCTATTGAGAAGAGAAGAAAAGAAAAGGCCATATACGGAACGCTCAAAATGCAATGTTCCAGCAACTAATAACAGTAAACGTTGAACTACTGGCCAAGATTGATTCAACGATTGCCTCACATCATCGTCGTCATCATCATCTTGCCAATCAATACCGTGACCCACCCCCTGGACTCCCAAAGGGAGAAGGCAGACAAAATGCAATTCCCCCGACAACACGCAGAGAGTTCAGAACGAAGCCAACTCGGCAGAAGCAAAACTGCAAAACTGCAATAGCACCAACTGCCTTGCGATCTGTCTGAGTGACTCCTCAACGCAGTCAACTCCTCGGCTAGCTGAGCGACTGTCTCTACTGACTGGCCAGATCACTTGCTCACTAGCAGCAGCAGCAGCAGCAGCAGCAACCAATGCAGCAGCAACAGCAACAGCAACATCAACATCAACAACGACAGCAACAACATCTACGTCGACGATGATGGCGACACATGCTATGGGTACATAGCATAAAAATTACTTCCTGATTGTGTTACATGCACCCAGGACCGGTCTGGGGGCCCCCTTCATTCGCCACCCTTTTTGACTCCCTCTTTGAGAATATTGCTTATTTTTACACTGAAAACTACACTAAAGGGGAAACATTTGAGGCTAGAAAGATTCTTATATTTTTCAGATCTCAATAGTTCCAAGACACAAAAGATGCGTCAGGATAAAAATCCCTTACTATGGCATTAAAATGGGTCATACGGATCATGGTAACCGAATTTTTCTCAGTAGACCAACATCGCTTCTCATTCGTCTCTTGTACATACAAAGTGGCTGCTGCCCCAAGGCTGAAACGGTTACGGATAACATGCGTGGGCAAGAACGGCCGGCAAGGTGGCCCTGCCGGCCGAACAGGGTGACCCTACACCCAACCGGGGATCAAGAGCAACGAGATCCGTATCACAGAAAGTGTCAATGGACGCAAATTTACAAAATGTGCTCTGTTTGCACTACTTCTGCCACCATTGTTATATGGACATTTGTCGAGTCCATTGTACCCCGGCACGTGTCGGAATCTCAGATCTGCGGCTCAGGTTCTGCTCCACTCCCGAATCTGGAATGGCTTGTCCATGGTCCATGAATTCAGAGTGGATAGGGTCGATTGGAAGGAAGGAACGGGCTGGTAGAAGCGTTTCCAAGCGACGACCCCCGGAGGGCAAGTAACGTTTTTGCCTGTCATTTTTCTTCATGTTTATTTTTCGCTTACTGCATTTTCTGGCATTTAAGCCCCACTCTGATCTATCTGTCTTCAGCTTGGCTTTGGCTTTGGCTTCGGCTCTGGCTATAGTTTTTGCCGTCGCTGTAAGTTTTGGTTTTGAGCCGGCTGTTTCAGTTTCTGTGTCAGTCCCAAACCCGGAGCACTTGTCGTGATTAGTTTAGAAAAATGTTGGCTATTAATTTGCTGCCTTGAGTAACACTTGTTATTTGGCTTCGCATTTCGCATACTCGTATAATCTTGTCTGACCGCCTGGTGCCATGTGCGAGCCGTAGATAATCTTTATGCGCCGCTCCGAACTCTGCATCCACGTCCACATCTCAGTTGCAGAGCTACAGAGCCGCACACCAATGGGTCTTGGCTTTCAGAGTCGATTGTGCGGGCTTGTGCTCTCGAATCTAACATGTGTTCCAAATGCGTTTCTTTTTATTTTGTAGTTTTTTCGTCTTATGAAACGAATCAAGATTGGTGAACTTTGCTCGAGGAAACTAGATCAAAAATGTTTATGCCAAATACAAAAACTAAAAGAACTGGCAAGCAACCGCTTTGAGAATTTGTTAAATCATACTGACTATAAAATAGAGCTGTAATAAATATATGATATAAAAGTTGGTCAAAGTTATTAATTATGAGTGTTAAGCTGCATAATAAACACTTTTCGAACACGTCTCGAATGAGTTCAAATCAGATTTAAGCTTTATTATCTCACAAATACCCCTAAACAGTGGGCTCGATCCGTGCAATTGCATAATCACAATCTTCCTCGGCCGTGGCGTGCATCCGTCAGGTTAATTAGTAAAATACCTGGTGACCAGGCACGTATTGCCATTTAAAAAGCATCAGTTTTTTTCCCTCATTTTTCTGTACATTTTTTGTTGATTAATCTCCACCTACTGCCGGCAACCGGTCGGTCGCATGTTTTTCTGCGATCTCTATAACGAAAAAATCAAACTGACCGAAGCAAAAATGCTCTTTAAAGGTATAAAGGGCTTCTGATAATATAATATTTGCAAACAAGAGCAAGAAATGATGAACAAGATTTATAAACCCAGAGAAAAGTCAGAAAAGTGTAGACTCAGTTTGTAAACATTTATTTTACTTTTCATTATTCGTATAGCCAACCTACCCCAACATTTATCCGAATCACGGCCTCTCCCATTTTGGCTATTATGCCCTAACCAATCGATTACTTCCTGCATTTTTAAATGTCCCCCCTTGGCTGCCAGCAGTTGGCCAAATTAATCAAGCGTGTGCCAAAAAGCAAAGAGGAAGAAACCAGAAAATTAAACGAAAAAAAAACTGAGTTATAAATGAAAAATGCTGGACAATTGCATGGTTCGCTTACAGTGACTAATCGATTTATGGAATTAAGTTGCACCGCGGAAAGGAAAGCAAACTTGCATCTATGGCGGGCAACGGACACTGGAAAAATGCTTTAATATGGCCCCGGACGGCCTGCTTCGACCGAAACTATTCCATCCAGGCGGTTCCGTTGGTTCCATTCCGCTGCGTTGGGTCCTCAATGTCCGATGGCTCTGTAGCTCTGTGGCTCTTTTTGGTCTGGTGGCTATTGATTTTTTACGAGCCACTAAGGAGGAAGACAACGGCAACGCACTCGATTTGGAAGTATGCCAAGGCATCGGGCCCACAGTTCAACCTACTCTATCTGTGCCCCGCCAGCCCTCCTCTGCGGAAACCGCATATCTATATACATTTACTCCCTGGCAATGTGTCGGCAGATTTGTTTGTTTTCACATTCAATTCTCGGTCGCTCGATTGGTTTCCTTCGGCCCGGTGAGTCTGCGTTTGGAAATGTGCCAAAGTTCATTGCACGGCATTGCTCTGGCGAAATTTCGATATACATTCGTACACTCGAGATGGCACACGAAATGCACACGAAAAAGCTGCGGATACTGATGGGGGAAAACCCTTGACTGGCTGCTCTTGGCTTTCTATTAAGAAGTTTACGAGAAACGGCAGAGAACTTTTTATAGTTAAAATACCGATGAATTCGAAAATGCAAATTTATTTGCAATTTAAAATTCGTTTTTTCTTAAAATATTCCCATTTAAACAAGCAAGTCATTGAAAAAGCTTTCCCAAATATAGTTCCATCTAATATAACGCCCATGAAAGAATGGGCTGCATACTTTTAGGCACCCTCATATTCGCCGTCATTATTTCGCACCCTCATGTGTGACCCAAATCTATGTGTGTTTGAAAAATTAGTTGCCTACTTTTTGAGGCAGTTTTTGGTTTATTAGGCGTATACTTAATCTTGGTCATCGTCGTCATTGCTCTGCATATAGTTCAAAAACTGATCGGCCATGTGCCAGTACCAATGCAATTTGACCAACTCCAGTCCGCCCTTATCAGCAATCCAGATTTGTCCGTTCTCTCCTCGCTGTATGGCGTTGACAATATTCTGGCCGCAAACGGAAGTCGACTGGCAGGGGGCGTGGCGCAAGCGATCGGCAAAGGATTGGCCATATTCCAGAAATGCTTTTAAATCTCTATCGACAAAAACCGTTGTAGGTCCACAGCAGACTGCCATAACAGCTACTCCGTTTTGGGAATAGTAGAGCGGATCCTATAAAAGGGTATAAAGGTTTAATTTCTGTATGAATTTGCGGCCATAGTTAACTCACCGCCAAGCTTCTCGTAAAGCCTATAACTCCAAATTTGGAAGCACTGTAGGCGCAAAAGACTGGTGACGGATCCAAACCAATGACAGAGGTAACATTCACAATCAGTCCACCGGATCCGCCCATTTTCCGGTCCATATAGGGCAAGACGGTGGCCACTGTATTCATCATTCCAGTCAAGTTAGTATTGATGGTGGCATCGATATTGCTCTCATCGCACAAGGTAGCCCCATTGATGAGGACATCAATGTAGTCCATTTGAACCATAACTTCATCGAAATATTTTTTCATTTCCTCTCTGGCCATGGTTACATCGTACGTCCAGAAAAATATTTGCGTAGTAGGCTTTATCGACTGAAGTTGGGCAATGGCTTGGGGATTTTCTACACTTTGTAGTATAGCTAATTTCTAAACAAAATAAAGGAATTTAAATACCATTAAGAAGAAGTAGAGTAGGAGTACGTTAAGATAAATTTCTAATAACTAAATATTGGATTATTTTATTGGCTTATAAATTTTCTTTGTTTATTGCCTAATTCGATTATTTTAAGATAAACGAATTTCGTAGGCATTATTTGAATTCGCTTATCTGAAGTTGAATGTCAGATAAAAAACCTTCGAACTTTTAGGTACATTTAAATATTTAAATATTATTATCTTGTTTCTTTCAAAGAAACAGTAAATAAGTGAAAAATGTAAGTTTGCGTAGTTTCAAGTCGGAAAATAATTATGAACTAATATTCAGATAAGAAAAAGTGATAAATCCTTTAAATGAGTTCAACCCAAAACTGAAACATAAACTTAATTGTTGGAGCAAAATACCAGCGCGAAGAACATGAAAAACTCATTAACTTAATTAGTTTCGACAGCGACCGGCTGGACTAGTTTCGAGTCGGAATTGGCCTGAACTTGGGAAGACAGTCCCGATCCCAACCGATCAGATCCAACTCCGATTCCGAATCCGATTACGTCTCCGATCCACTCACCGCTATGTTCTTAGTCATGAGAACCTTGCTGGTCTCGAGTGCGATTCCTCCACAGTCAGCCACATAGCAGACATGCTTACCCGTCAAATCGTACATTCTTTTCCGCTTTCCTCGAGCTCTGTTTTACGACTGAGCGACTGTTGGCGGATTGGAGTGGCCCCAACGCCATTCCTACCTTGCCCCTTTATCTATTTTCCATTTTAATTAAGTGCAGAGCTTATCGTTTTTTGCTTCTCAATTTTGTATAATTTTGGATCTTCTAGAGTTTCATTATCGTATTAGGGGAAATGTGAGTGTGCATCAAATCAGCCTTATTGCCATGCGCGAATATCAATTATAAACTAATGTTAGTGGGGTGCGAGTGGGGATCCTCTTTAGATGCCCGAGTCCCAGTGGATGCTCCACTCGATGGGTTCCAAAGTGCCGCGGTCGAGCTTCCAGATAGCGCCGTTCTTGTTCAATTCGATGGCCTTGACGAAGTTCTCGGCGCAGGCCTGGGAAGACTGAGTGGGGTGCTCCAGCAGCTTCTCGGCCACCTGGGGCTCGACATCCAGCCAGGAGTTGAACTTGTGTACCAGGGTGGTGCGGGTGATTCCAGGGTTCACGGTGTAAGCGGTGACGCCGGTAATGGGAGCCAGTTTCTAATATTTAAATTTAAAGAAATTAGTATTTTCATTTTCGAAAAGATCATCCTTTATAAAACTTACCGCCAGGGAGCTGGTGAAGTTGACAACGGCAGCCTTGGTGCCAGAGTAGACAGGCACTTGGTAGATGGCATTGAATCCAGTCACGGAGCCAATGTTGCAGATGATGCCTCCTGGTCCGCCCTTGCGCTTGTCCCAGAAGTCCAGGATGGCGGTTGTGGTGTTCACCAAACCAGTGTAGTTAACGGCGATGGTGCGCTCGATCTGGTGGTCATCCAGGATGCCAGCTCCGTTGATCAGAATGTCCACGGTCTTCAGCTTGTCAAAGACGGTCTTCAACAGCTTCTTGGTCTCGGTAATGGGCACGGTCACATCGTAGGGAATGAAGGTGACGGTCACCTTGGGATTGATTGCCTTCAGCTCGGCAATGGCAGCCGGGTTGTCGATGCGGTCCAGGATCACCAGGTTCTTCAGGTCGCGCTTGACCAGCTCCTTGCTGGTGTCCAGGCCAATGCCTCCAAGACCAGCCACAAAGACGACATTCTTGTTGGTGAGGGTTGGTGCCATTGTGCTTGCTCCTTAGCTTGCTCTAGCGATCTGTTTGGATGGGAAGAGGGCTGGGTAAGTTGTTGATCTCCAGTTCACTACGGCCCCGTATTTATAGGAAGCAGTCCCCCCAGAAGCTTCGATTACGTGGAGCTTTCGCCGGGTATTATCACTCATTACGTGATCATTTGCCTACGTTAGCGTCGACAGCTCTGCCCGGTTTTCGGCTTGTTTGTTTTTTTTTCCGGCACTCTTCGGTTTGTTTTTGTTTGGGATTTGGAGCCGGCAAGCTTTTTCTAGATTAGTAGTCTGCCTGTATGTGGGTAAATCATGTTTAGCGGCGACTGAATTCGCGCGCCCAGGTTCGTTTGGAAAATTACTGCTAGTCTACACGCGCATAGTTTTTATTTCGAGATAGCCAGCGTCGACACGGCCCCCAATTTAACAGGGGCGGGCAATGTTAAGATGTTTATTTTTAGAAGTTAACTAACAGATCTGACCATTGCGAAACTTATTATTCGGCACCAGCCCCCAATATTTAAATTTTCCGTCAAATCAATGTCGAGACTTCATGTGATCGGTCAGCCCGTCAGAGATTACTTACTTGATCAGTTGAGTAAAATTAAAGAAATGCAACTTCTGTTAGCCGGTTCTACTGAACTGCACCTGACAACTGCACTGAGACAATAATCGAAATCCTCTACAGCGGCGACCTTTAAATACTCTTCCGCCTGTGGGCGGCTCAGCTGCAGTCGTCGTTGGCGCAGAAGCCGCAGACGGCGACTTCAACGGCGACAGATTCATTTCAATAATATATAAAATGCAGTAATAGTACTCAAACAAATTATCTGCAAATGAATAGGGGGCAAAAGTGCTATGGAATGGGGTAGCTGATAAAACACTCAACAAATTTACGTTATTCTACAATATATTAAGTTTTTAAAGAACAATGAACTTATGATTTCATTGACTATATTCTATAAAATGTTTGAATTCAGGAGAACCAGGTGACCAAAGTTTCATGTATTCTCTAATAGAATATCAAATATTTTTGTTCAGTGAAAAACCCACTGGGAGCAGGCAGTAAGAGCTCTAACCTTGGGTGAATGTCAAATAGAGTGAGCAGAAGTCTAGAACTATCCCGGCTTGTTTTTTTCTAGTTGTGGTCGTAATTGAACTATGCCTTAATTTACATACGCCTAACGGAGGCGAAGAGCCCGGGGGAATGTAAGATTTGGGGCAGAACTGTCAGCAGTCCAGAATCAATCTATAAAGCTAGCTGGCATGCCACACGCCCCCAAAAACGCAGCTCATTAGCATTGTAGCTTGTCCACAAGCCCGGGCAGAGACCAAGCCCACTTTATAGCCGAGCTGGAATAGCGGTTTCAAGTGGGCACTTGTGCAAAGAGAGCGATATACAAGTGCAGTCAAAGTGCCAGTTAAGTGTTAACCCATCATGAAATATAAGACAAGAGCTTAACTTTAAACTACCTTTTCAGGTATAAAAAAAGTTTACTAAAGGAATTTAAACTATTAACTTTCAACAAAAAAAGTGTAATCAATTATAATTTCCGTCCAATATTGTCAACTTTTAGGTGGTTTATCAGTTTTTGAGGATCATAGATGTTTTTAGAATTAAAAACGCATCTAAACTTTATTTATAAGCAAGGGTTTTAATTTATTCATTTCATGTTAAGGTAATGTCCCTGCCAGATAAAGAAGAGTTTAACTATAATATATAAATACGGCAATATTTTTTTTATCTCAAACATATCCCGCTCAAAGTGTGCCACTTAGATCCTAAAAATAAATCAATTCAAATAAATCTTATCACATTTTATCAATTATAGTCCCGAAAATGTCCACTTCCAATTCAAATAAATCTTATCAAATATTAATCAGATGGAGATTCCGAATATTTTAAGTACTTATTCAGTTTTCAGAGGGTTAAGTTTGTAGCGGGAGGGACTACCATATTGGGATGGCACGTGTGATGCAAGCGAGAGAGATAAGCATGCGGAAGGAATGAGCTTCCAATTTGCATATTTCAAGTTGAACCTGTTTCTTGATGTGGCTATTATAAACCCAAGATCTTGGAATAGAGGCAAATGTGGGTTAGAATCTATATATAAAGCAATTTATTTTTATATTGCTTTTCTTCTCTGGATCAGTCTCTTCATTATTATATTATAATTTATATTCTGAAATATATTCGTTAAATCTATTTTTACCTAGTATAATGCCTAATTAATCCATATTAAAAATATTTGATAAGCTTAAGGGGCCAAACGCAGTGTTATCACAAATCATGCACTGACTCTACGAATATGCATGTTTAGGAAAATTCTATAATTGCTTAAGAATTCTCATCCAATTATTTTTGCAATCGATTATTGGCTTTCCTATTGACCCATTAATCACAGTAGTTGCCCCACCAACCTGGCAACACCTTGGCTAGCGATATAAACATCGTATGACTCCTCTTCCCCCAGACGACTTTTTGATATGGTCTCAGGTCTTGTCTAGTCATGACTGGTACTGGGCATTTCTCTTATCAGTAGACGTATTATTAGGAGGCAGGCAACCCGCCGCTTGTTTTTTTGCCACATTTAAAGGCACTGACAGAAAAAGAGGTAACACAGAAAGAAAAGAATGTCATTGTTCGAAAACTAAGCTGTATTTTTTTGCTATACCTATAAAAACTAAATAAATACTATTTATTATAATTATAATACATATAACTATCATCGATTTTTTGCTAGTGTACACTGTACAGTGGGCATTGTGCACCTTATCGGTTGGCCCCCAAGGCTCGTTGCCGGTGACATTCAACCTCTCCGGGGGTAATGACGCCAACAGGGTACCTGTCAAAACCGATTTACACTCGGTCTCACACTCGCACACTCACGCCCATAAGTACTCGCACATACTCGCAGGCATTGAGATGTCGGCAATGTTCGGCGGGCTAATTAAGCCTGCGGCATTGTCTTCCCGCTGAGAGTGTCTGCCTATTGACACGTAACTGGGGCTTCTAAACGACGGCGTCTAAGCGGCTTACCTTTTTAGTGGGTCGCAGGCGGGATACGGAAAAGTTGTGGCCAGGAGGGGTTTCAGGGGGCTTCAAAGGCCCAATATAACCGTCGATGTGTTCTACATGCATATTTGGGGCGAGGTTTCTATTGCATCTTGATGCAAACATAATCTAATTTGTGATTCCAGTGTTTGACCCATTTGAGTAAAGACAGTCTCTGAAATGGCGTAACTGAAGCAACCTGGTTTGACGTAATTGAGAACGTGGGGCCAGTTTACTTTCGTTTCTGCAACCAAACGCAACCCTGCAGTTTCAGATACAACATCCAATAGATACAATACAATATTTATGAATTCAGATGGAAAAAATGAAAAAAGGAAATACGAAAAATAAATAAAGAACTAGACCGTAAAGTGAAAAATGGTACTGAGGCTTGATTATTCGTGTGCGAGTTCTCTACTTCTGGGCCTTATAAATAAAACACCCGACACACCTCACCACTTCACACATACTGGCAGAATCCGCCTTCTCCCCTACAGACCATTGTTGGTTGAAGAGAAATCAACTGAAGGGAATTGCAACTAGCTAGGAACTTGCAACGTTGCCTGGTGCAATGGTGCAACAGATTTCAACGTCATCTTCGCTGAAGGTTGAGCTTAATTTGCTTTGACTTTTAGCAATTTGCATAAATATCCGACACATGTTGAGTCCTACAATGTTGCGGCGGCCTGTTGCACGTTTGTTATGATTCTGGCAACCAACAATAACAATCAGAATCAGATCCAGATTCAGAATCAGCATCAGATACAGATCTAGATTCTGATTCAGATTCAGATTCAGAATCAGTGCAGAAACCAATGCAAAAGCGAAGGCGTTGGTCGGTGCTGAGTTACCTTTCATGGGAATGACAACGCCAGAAAATATATGAAAGAACGAATTTTAAAGGAATTATGATTTCTTTCGGGGGCGTTGTACATTGCTTACCATATCTGTATATCACTTTTTTTTATCTCCCTACCTTTACATTGCAGCTTTGCAAACGAGCGTTAAAATCTGATGATCGTCTTGATATTTACATATAGAAAAAAAATTTACCATATATTATTATTAGAATTGATATTCGAAAACAAAATTTGTTTTCCTTTCAGCGCTGGCAAAGACGATGGTTTGTTCTCTATGACGATGGCGAGCTGACGTATTCGGTTGATGATTATGTAAGTGTTTTTTTATTATTATTAAATTTGTATTTGTAGTCCCGTGTGTCGCATAAAATAAACTTCCAGTTTGTTTATTTTTGTTTGTTTGCCCCCTCACAGATTTTGCGTAGATAACAAACAATAATAGAACGACCACAAAAAAATGCCATCCAATTAAAGTTTGCTATGTGGCGTTCTGTTTGGAAACTGCACATTTCGGCCTTGCTCTTGAAACCAAATAAAAATTCATACTGACCATATCTTATCGTTAGTTCGAAAAATTAGGAATCATTCCCCATGCAGAGGGTTTTTTTGTTTTGTTTTTGATTTTTTCCACTAAAATTATACTGAACTTTTATAATTGATTTATTGCCAAAGGTGTTAATTAGACACATGGACACATGAAAGCACTAATTAGATTTATGTTTTTAGTTCAATGGGAGCTTGTTTTATTGTATTTTCTTAATCACTTAAAAACATAATCTATTTAATCTTTACATTATGTGATGCTAATGAAATCCTTTTTACAGCCCGATACCATACCACAGGCCTGCATCGATATGACCAAAGTTTTGGAGGTGACTGGGGCCGTGGAGGTGACCGGTCATCCCCATTCTATCGCCATAACCGCCCCCGAGCGGGTGACCTTTGTCAAGGGCACTAGCTCAGAGGAGTCGCAATGGTGGCTCAATATCCTGGCCGCCTTCCCCAAGTCAAAGGGTCGCCACAAGCGGAGTGCCACCCTGCCGGGCGGTCAGGTGGTGGGCAGTCTGCGTCAGAATACGGGCAGCAGCGATTTGTCCCTGGCTACCAAGCTGGTCAACCGGCATAGCTCCTACCACAAGGACACACTCACGTCCTCCCAGTCCGCCGGTAATCTGCTCAGCACCTTGGATTTGAATCCTAGCTCCACAAAGACTGGTGGATCGACTCTGACCACCACTCAGACATCTCTCAACGACGACGAAGAGGATGACGGTGTGGAGACGGGCGAGGATGTGGATGAGGAGGAAGACGAGGACGAGGAAGTGCCAAGAAAGTCCAAGGCTGCCAGCACCAGTTGTATTGGTGGACAGGATGAGAACAACCGGAATGCGGGCAACGAGATCACCAATCGTGGTAAGTTGAATTTTATTTTGTGCCTTTGCTTGTTTTCTGGATGATTAAAAATATTTTTTAAAAGAGAAATTAGCGTAATTTAATTTTCAGGAGAGAAAGAGAAAAACCTAGCAAAAACACAAACCATATCATAGGAAGCTTTCAATTCTAATACAAAAAATGCTCAAAGAAAACCTTTTAAAAAAGCGTTAATTTGTGCCTTTCCTTAATTAGTTAAAAACTAATTTAGTGCCCACGATTTCAGCAAACAAAACGAAACTTTTAAAGTTAAGATATCTTTTTACACCATTTTTCGCGAATGCGGTTTAGTCTCCTTTTCCCTTGTCTGGGCCTGGGCTCCATTGAGCTCGAATCGGCTGCTATAATTTTTATGATCATTTATGGCTCGCAGCAATCAAAATTATCAACCCCAGCCCAGACGGACAGAGACAGAGTAGTAGTTGAAGGATTGTAGGGATATCCAGAGCAGAGCTTGGCCAAGGGCGTATTGAGAGGGGCAGTGCGTGCAGCTAGTTAAAGCCGCTGCCACGAAATTAACCTTGAATTCGCGCACAAACTCACACACACGGGCAGAGAAGGGCTGAGCACTGAGCAAGAATCCCCACCACTACTTAAGGTCGTATAATGGTAGGCTTCATAAATTTTCTTTAGATCCCAGCAGATCCGCAAACAGACACAGATACTACACACACAGCTATATGTATATATATAAGAGGTATATATCCAAGCTGGTGGATGGTGGATCGGCTGTTGGGTCGGTAATTGCAGTTACTGTGAATGTTCTCACATACATTGCTGCAGGATACTTGTTCATGGAAAAATGATATTCACGCTTAAATTATAGTGTGTCT
This sequence comes from Drosophila vallismaia, assembly GCA_035047325.1. Classification (NCBI taxonomy): domain Eukaryota; kingdom Metazoa; phylum Arthropoda; class Insecta; order Diptera; family Drosophilidae; genus Drosophila; species Drosophila vallismaia. The sequence continues at coordinate 16,621,383 of JAWNPU010000090.1, read as the reverse complement.
GCCCTGAGATCCGTTGTTGTGCCATCGCCGATGCCCCGACGGGCTGGGGAGTCGCACTGGGCCCTTCTCCCAACCTCAACTCCCGCCCTGGTTGCAAATTCAAGGCTCAGGATCCACATCAAATGGCATTATTCTGTTGATAAATTGCCAGCTAAGTACGTGAACCAGTTCGAATTGTTGAGCCTGCGAAATGAAAAGCGAAATTAAATAGGCTTCACGGACCCGAGAGGTGGGAAATCTTTAAAAGGGCCGAAGTTCACTTCCAGGCAAGCATCGTAACATCTAAATGAAAATATTGAAATAGGTTTCTTAAACACATCAAATATTCCAACCCATTGAGTTAATTTTTGTTTAAAAAGTATCGCTTCTCCAAAAACTCTTTCCCATTGGCCACCTTTTTCGATTTTCGAGGCAAAGAGTTTCCGCGTAATGGGTCTCGAGTGGCTGGGAGATCGGTTACCAAGTACGACTCTAGGGCATTTCGCTCACTTGCTCCATAGAGCTGGAGCTGGGTGCTGACACAGACTAATTACATTCCATCAATAAGCAAAATTGTGCGGCAAATGAGGCAATTCATTGGGCGCTGGAAAGAGGCTGCCAGCTTTTTCTGAATGGGTGTTAGGGAATAGGGAAAAGGCAGAGCTCTTAAAATGCACAACGACAAAGATTATAAACTGTCTACACCTAATAGCCGTCGGCAGGCCAATGTCAGGCCGGGTCCAGTTGAAATATTTTCCAAGTCAGCGCTACATGATAGGCCCCTCTGGACACGACTTCAATAGCCTCTCCAGGTCTCCATCTGCATCCATGTGGGCATGTGGCTGTACAGGGACTTGTAATGGGCAAAGTTTCACGGCAAAGTGAATAATTACAGTGCAAATAAATCTCGGGAAGTGGTGTGGAAAGGCTCGAATCTGTGGATGGGCTTAGAAATTTCAACAGCCTCGCGGAGAAGGTGACGAAATACAGCTGCGCTTCTCCCAGTAACTGGCGATTAAACGCCCCAAAAACAGCAATCCCCAGACAATCCCAGGCTAACAATCAAAGCTTCACCCTAGGGCCCATTACAGCGAACAAGTTGCCGCAGAATTTAAAGTTACACAAGAATTAAGTGCAAGATTGTATTACAATGACAAATTGTAGACGACGCGCAGGGAAACTACTTATGATTGCAACAAAGTAGCTATTTGAACATAAATCGAATGCACTGGACAAAATTTCGTTTCATACTTTGCGAACTAATTTGTCGTTAAGTTTTTAAACTACTAATTCTGCATATGAAGCATATGGTCACAGTGTATTTATCACAGTGTTTCCCAAATGAAGTGTCTCCTAAGGGTCCCTATCGTGTGTAACCTTCATACTATATCAATTCTTAATTACAACCCTTTGCAACTATGTATGGCAACTATAGGAGAGAGTTCCATTAGTTGTTCCTTGAATTCATTATCTTTCTATTGCGGAACCCCATTATGAGAAGCAACAAACGCTCGTCCATGTTCCAAGGAGTACGGACAACTTCTGTGCAAATGCAAAATGACAGCGCAGGACAGACAGGAGAAGAAGGAGCTCGGCCAGGAGGCGTCTCGGGAGCTAACGATGCTGGCTGGGCGATTTACGAGGTTCGGGAGCGGTTGGAGAGGTTGCAGCAGAAGCTCCACCATCACCACCAGCACCACCACCACCGTCACCACCATCACCAATAACCAATCAATATTCATAAGTGTAACGTCTTGCAAGCAAAATTTATGCAACATGCTCGGGTCCGGTCTGGCAAGGTTTTTCTGTTGTTTTTTGTTCGGCATTCGGGGGTACGGCCAGTTAGAAATTTTTCAAAGTCATCGTGTGAGGAGGCTCCAGGACAGGAGGGGAGCCCCCAATCCAATCCAAAGTCAATTTTCGCTTTCGTTCGCCCAAAAGGCAGAGCCGGCCAGGTAAATCAACTTGCAATTTGATTATTTATTACGTCTGAGGCGGAGACTGTCCAGAGAACCTGGAAAAGGGGAAGGAAGGAAGGATCGTGGCATCTACGAGTTATTTGCAGGAAGCTAGACCATGATTGAGTGGGTTGTTCTGAGCGCGCTTAATTGAGGCCATAATTAATCAAATGCTGTTAATTAAAGAATTGAAAAAAGTCGCCACCAGAGACAATTCCAAAAATCTTGTCCGCTTACTTCAGATCTAGCTCCATGAATTCCTTATTCCACCCCATTTACATCGTCTAGGTCGAAGAGTTCCTCATCTTCGAGAACCTATAATTACAGGGCTCTCTGAATCTGCAGCGGCTTCAAGTCACTTGCCAGCCCATGTATCTGCGAACACTGTTTTTATCAACTTAATTACACTTAGCACCTTACGCGTATTTTTTTATATTTTTTGTTCGGTCTGGATGGACCCGTACATCTCCGATTTGATCTTGAACTTGAAAGCGCGTAGTAAAAGCCACAATAAATATTAAATGGTGCAAAACACATCAAGGGCAGGCCACAAAAGCGAAACAAAGAGCCCCAGATAATAAAGCAGCAAGTGGGGAAGTTTTTATGGATAGCATAAGGATAGCAGGGCCTTTAGAGGATCGAATAAATAATGACCTGTAAAGGTTATGAGAACATTTTCGCAAATTATGATTACCAAATATTCGAATTGTGAATTTGAAAGTTTTTGTTGAAATACTTGGTTATTTCAAAATTTGTCTGTCGTTTACTCCTTCGTTTAGTTCCAATATACTATATAGTTAACTAATCATTAGTGGAGACACTAAAGAAGAGCTCAATACCCCACAGGATCTCGCACTGCGCCATCTGCGAACATAATGAACCCCCATTCATTGCGTGAAGTACCAGTGTCTTTCTGGGCAACCGCCCCGGTATGTGTAATATCATAAGCATTATAAATTCCATTGCTGACATAGTCCCTGCCCTGAACTGCAAAGCCTAATCGACGGAGCGTCGCCAGGGCCACTTTGGCCGGACTGAGCCTTTGGTCTGCAAGATGGTCCGACAAGTCGACCAATTAAAGGCATACCCCATGATGCCCGTCGCCGCAGTTAGCACAGTAACCTTGAACCTGGTCCATGAGTCAGTCAGTTAGCCAGCCAGTCAGTCAGTGCCGTCCAGCTCCGTTTCTGTCAGAGTGCGCGGTGGATATGAAGCCTAAGCTGCCGGGTATCCAAAGATCTGCAGCTGCGGGTTCAGAGGCTGCGGCTGCTGGTCCACCTCCTTTCGCTTTTCGCAACAGCTCAATAATCAAGATAAACGCCGCGGAGTAGCCGAAAAGCGACCAACCTGTTCGACTGACCGAATTGATGCCCACTCAGCCCGGAGATCCAGTCCCTTTCCTTTTTCCAGTCTCACTGCCAGTCTCAGTCCCAGCCCCTGTCTCGTTCGTCGCAAATTTGTATCATCATAATAAACCTAAATGCGACGGCTGCTTGGAACAGGTCGCGTCTAAATATATATTTTGTAATCACATATTTTATGGGACAACTTGCGTCTCGTTTGGTTCGTCTTCAGATCGGCGATGCGACTGGTTCGGGTGTTAATAAAATTATAGCACTGTGTAGAGCTCTCAGGATCTTTCTTTCTCCCATGGACAGCTTATCGCGATCCCTCCTCGTATCCCCTTACAATTCCTTGCGCCCGTTTTAATAATTTTATTATATTTGCGCGCACATAACTTGGCTCTCTCGGCGCGTTTTATGGTCCTATGCTGGGCATAAATATTACCAGGGGTGGAGGCCCATTTCCAATACCGAATCCACAATCCAGAATCCTCGATCCACCATCCTCTGTCTAAGTTAATTTCAGTCAATGGCATTGATATGGTTTGCTTGGTCGGAAGATCCCAGACAGCCGGCCAAATGAAATTACCAACATGCTCATATTTCAAAGTATTTAATGAAGACGTTGGGCCAATTATGAGAAAGGAATGTATAGACTGCTGACCGTGGTATGTTTTCGGTTCAGGCGAAGGACTAAATTATGGCCCATAAGTGCCTGATTATCTGTCTAAACGATCTTTTCTTTATTCTCCAATGGTCATTACTAATTTTTGTGTTCATTAACTAACGATTATGGAGAATATTATTTATGGCTGGGAGATTTCTATGGTTTTTACGTTAATTATAGTCATTTCCCTGTAGTTGAAAGAAAATTGCTTTTAGAAAATCCTTGCAAGTGTAAAATTCAAATGTATATTTAAATTCAATTATTTAATGATGAATATATTTATTCTCTTTTATTCACAGTTTCCCAGCCCACCACGTGTTTGTTAATCGAGGACATTCGACGGGATGAGAAGACAATCAAGGATCTGACAAACACGATTACCAACCTGAGTCAGCAGCAAACTAAGAGATGGTCCACGGCCATGAACAATGCTCTAAATAACCATCACTATAACCACCATAGCCAGTTCCAGTCCTCTCGAGACGAAACGGACTTTCAGGTGACCCCCACGAGCAACAAATCCCAGAGCACATCCAACGAGAGACCCAAGTCCCTCCCCTTGGCGGCCAACTCTACACCAGCCATTGTCTCGGCCATAGTCAAGAAGATTCCAACGGTTTTGGAGCAGGGAGATAAAGGAAAGCCGACTGCCAGGCTACAGTTACAATTGAAGTCACCCAAGCACTATCAGCACGAGCGCGGTGATCCCGATGGCGGTTGCAACCTGGACGAAATGTGCGTCAACTATATGGCCAAAACGGATGAGCTCCGAGGTTCCTTGAGCAAGCAGCCCAGCAGCAAGGCCACTACTGGTCATGGCAAGCCTCCGGCAAAGGCAGCTGCCGAGGACTCGCTGAACGCCAAAAAGGGGTGGCTCATGAAGCAGGACAACCGTACGGGAGAGTGGTCCAAGCACTGGTTCACTCTGAGCGGAGCTGCGCTTTTCTACTACAGAGATCCCTTGTGCGAGGAGCGTGGCGTGCTCGACGGCGTACTGGATGTCAATAGTTTGACAAGTGTTCTGGCCGAGCCGACGGCCAGCAAACAGTACGCATTTCAACTGACCACCTGGGACAAACAACGGTTGCTCCTGGCGAGCCTGTCACCTGGGTCCAGGAACAGTTGGCTTGCGGTGCTGCGGAGTGCGGCTGGACTGCCACAGCTGGAGACCCCTCCACCGCAGACGGACATCGAGCAGGACTTTATCAAGGCGCAACTTCAACAGCAGTCTTCTTCTAGCCCAGTCACGCCCGGCACGCCAGCAGGACCTCCACATTTCTCCTCGGACGAGGAGTACCGCACCGCCTCCGAGGGTGGACGGCGGGACAGCCTGGATTGGGGATCCCCACTGTCACCATCGCCACCGGTGCTTCGCAGTTGCCTGAGGAACCGAAGCCTGGCGAGTCTTCACAAGCGTAGCAGGAGTTCGCCGCCCAGTTCCAGGCGCAGCACCGTGGATAGTGTAGCCAGCGACGAACTGCCTCTGCTGGTGGTTCCCGAGGAACTGCAGCCATCAGAAAGCAGGGAGCTGAAACAGCAGTGTGAGACTCTAAGGGCGGAGGCATCTTTGAGGGAAGCTCGAATGGCCGAGCTCTTGGCCACGCTCCAAAGGACCGAGCAGCAGCTAACCGCCCGGCTCCAGGAGCAGCAACAACAGCTGAACAGCGAACTGACCCAGGCCAAACAGAGTGCGTCGGATCTGATGCACAATCTGGGCCTCCAGCTGACGGAAAGCCAGTTGCAGATCAAACAGCTGGAGGACCGCCTGGCCCAGGGCATCGAGGAAAATGAGGGATTGTACAAGCGACTAAGGGAGTTGCAGTCTCAGGACAATGCCGGAGGAGGTGTGGGTGGGGTTGGAGCTGGAGGTCTGAGCAATCTGCAACGACACAAGATCAAGCGAATGGACTCGCTTAGCGACCTCACCACAATTACCGACATCGATCCCTACTGCCTCCAGCGGGACTCGCTGGCCGAGGAGTACAACGAGTTGAGGTCCCGCTTCGAGAAGGCTGTCAACGAGATCCGGGCCATGAAGCGGGAACTGAAGCAGTCCCAGAACCAGTACGACGCCTTAGAACTGGCACAGGCGGCGCTTCAACAGAAGCTGGAACGGCGACAGCACGAAGATGGAGCCCAGCTTCAACTGATGGCCGCTCGGATCCAGGACCTGACCCTTAAGTACAGTAGCTCGGAGCGGCAAGTGCGAGCGCTGAAACAGAAACTAGCCAAGTCAGAAAGGCGCCGTTCACTGTCACTAAAAGGGAAAGAGCAGCTTGAGCTGAAGCTGAGCGAATTGCAGCGAGAGTCGGGGGATCGCAAGGAAGGAACACCTCCAGAGTCCTCCAGCAGCGAGTCCAGCAGTCAATCGCCGCTGAACGCCCATCTGCTTCAAAGACTACACAGCTTAGAGCACGTGCTCTTAGGCAGCAAGGAGCGCCTGGAGCAGAGCCTCACCCAACTGCAACAGATTCGGGCGGGCCAACGCACCCGGCGATCCGTGTCGCCTATGAACGACCGCAAGGATGGCCTGCGGCAGTTGGAGCGCGCCCTGGCCGAGACCTGTGTAATGGTCAGCGAGCAGATGGAGCTCACCTGCTTGCAGGATGCCTGCCACAAATGCTGCGACCTGCGGCAGCGGGTGGAGAAGCTCTCAGCTCTGCAGCAGCAGACGGAGACGGATCTGCAGCGCAGTGAGCAGCTTTTGGAGCAGCGGGAGAGCGACTTAGCTCAGGCCCTTGAAAAGTGTGCCAGCCAGGAACAGGAGCAGGAACTGCTTCTTCAGCAGCGCCAAGAGCTGAGCGAGGAACTGAGTCGCCAGCAGGAGCGCTGCCGGCGTCTGGAGAAGCGACTGGAGCTACTCGAAAGGGAGCACGGAAAGCAGCTAGAGTGCCTGCGGGAGGTCTACCACAACGAACACGCCAGTGCTGCCGATGATCAGAGTTTCCGGAAACGTTACCAAACCGAGATCGAACAGCTAAGGGTGAGTACTCTAGATATTCCGGCTTTGAGCATCTGCTTAATCAGTATCCCGTGACCTATCTTACATGCGAACTACCATTTTAGACCCTTTGCGAAAAAGGATTGAGTGCCATGGAAACATCGCATCGGCGATTTACTTGCGATTTGGAGGAGAAGCACAAGATGGAAATTGAGAGACTGCTAGCTGAAAAAGAAACGGCTCTGGCCGAGGAAACTCAGGTACGACACGATGACTTCATGATTAGTTTGTATAAAATGTTATTTTTCTTTTTGATAGGCCACGCTAGCGGCTCTGGATGCCATGAGGAAAGCACACCAGAGCGAAGTTCAAAGGGAGGTGGCACGCTTCAAGCAGGAGTTCCTGCGGCAAGTTCAGCGGGGAGAACACATGCAAGGAGAAGGTGGCAAGCTTAAGGAGTAAGTGCAGCAAGCCTGGTACTAACTTATAATAAATCTAAACATTTCTGCATTTGTTTCTGTTTAATAGGGAAGAACTCGACGAGCTTCGATTGGAAATTCTGTCGTTTTCTGAAAAGTATTCCATCAAATGTGTGGAGAATGCTGCCCTTGAGGAGAAACTGCATCTGGCCAACAGCAAGCTGAGGCACTTCCAGCAGATGCAACAATTGGAACTGAGGTGATTTCTCATCCTTTTTAGATTTCTAATTTTACCTCTAAAATGTGGTGATTCCAAACTTCTCTTAGAAATAAGCAATTTCGCGCCCATTTGGCCTCTGATGATCCAGCAAATGATGTGCACTTTGTGCAGGGCTTGACCACGGATTCCAGAGAGGGTGCTGACTGTGAAGATAGTGAGGTATGTACTTTGTATCCCTAATATTTAGTGCTGAGACTATTAAAATATTGTAGAAATTGTGACTAACACTAATCACTTCAATGGCAGACAACAACTAATCCTATTTGTTACCATCTTCCACTATCCCAAAAATAATAAACGAATAAAACAAACCACAACACAAACAACACAAAACAACCACAAACAACCCAGCCTGCACCACAAATAAAGGCTACAGAATCAACAACAAGATCCACAGTCAGAGCCAAAACCAGCACCACGGCAACCAGATCAGCAGCCTCCAGCGATACAGAGTCCCATTCCGACTTAGATGCAGATCAATCGCAAGCGCCACCCGAGAAAATGGAGCAAAGTCTCTTCGTAATACCCTCCCATATGCTACACTGTTCCCCCGTGCCTGCCGCTAAAAACGCTTCTGATCAGAGCCCAGACCGAGATGTCGATGGGCCCGGAGATGGCTACGAGCCATGCTACAGGCCCTTCGATATATTCGCCATCTATCAGAATCGTTTGAGCTTCCAAGGTAAACGAAAACGCAATTCTCCTCGATCCACTCTTTCTACTTTACTTGTGGGTCGGCCCACTCTCTTCTCCATCACCACTCGGCTGTCTCCTGTCTTCTGTCTTTCCGAACATTTCTCCTGGCACTTATCGGTGTTGTTCTCGATTTAAAAAACACGCACACACACTCATATATATCTGTTTGGCCTTAACCCAAGATTTCTGATCTCTAGTCTGATCCAAAGACGTATTCATTGCTAATTTTTTGGTCTTGTTTCCTCGTCTTTTGGGGATTCGTTGCAGGTTTGAAGGGCAGCTCCACGTTTGGCAAGAGTTTGCGAAAATCCACTGATCGAACATCACCAGCATCATCAGAACTAACAACGACAGCTACAGTAACCAATCCAAATAAGCCCAGTCACAAGAAAATGTTTAAAACGGCTGCCGTCATTAATATCCAGCAACAGCAACTCCAGGAAGAAAAAGCACAATGAACAAAACAATGACAATGCAATAACCAAGAGCAAGAAACAACAAACAGAACCAGTGGATCAACCAAAGAATAATTAGTGCTAATAATAAATAAATAATTGTAATTATTTAAAGTATATTAATAACAAGCAACCAAATGCAAGACAAAATCGAACGGCACAACATCATAATGTACAGAATAACAAACCCCAATAACATTTCTCAAACAATGCGCAAAACTGGTGGTAGATGATCGCAACAATGAGGATTCTGATGATGATGATGATGATGTTGGTGATGTGGCAAGCAAGCTATAAAGGAGGAAATTCCCATGGAGTTCAGCTAACACACGACTGTTCACCCCCCTCCAGCCGGATTCTGGAAGGGACGTCGAGCAATGATACAACTAACCCCAAAAAAGCAGCAGCAGCAACTACTGCGTCATCAACAGCAACAACCACAAAAGCGACAGCAGCAACACGTTAAGAATTTTGGGCCAAATTTATGTATTTATCGTCTATTCTATCATTGTATTTGTATGTTATTCTATTGTACGTTTACCCAATTTTCTATGTCCACAAAATGTGTCATTTATTTATGTTTACGTAGTTCTTAGGCCTACTTCGAAGCAATTGACAAGCATATTAAGCCCAAAGTTGGCCAAGCAATTTGTCTTGTTTGCTTCAAATTTTTTTCTGTATGTATTAAATATATATCGAAATTGTTTTCAGCATACATACATGTAAATGCATTAAACATGAAACATAAAATATGAAAGAAAATATTTAATTTTATGCTTGTTTTGTTAATCATTGGTATTAATCATTTACTTTACTTAAATTAATTCAATTTTAATCTTACTAAATAAGTGGGGCGAACCAACAAATGTTAATATTATTTACCCATAAGTCGTTATTTGTGCAACAAAAAATAAAAACTATAAGCAATGTTTATAATTTGACAAAAAAAAATGCTAAAAGTTTATTTTCACTTGGGCTCGTCCGGGATTTGAACCCGGGACCTCCCGCACCCTAAGCGGAAATCATACCCCTAGACCAACGAGCCAGTTGACGTTGGATGGCCGAAAGGCTTACTTACTCTACCGCCTGTGTCGACCAGATTTTTTTTATGCTTTAGCCAGGTCTGGTGGGAAAGCTTTACCACGCAAAACCAGTTTCAGATTAATTTTTAACGATTTCGTGGCTTAAGATTGTTTTAAATCCAAATATTTATTTAAAAAATGTTCACCAAAATCAAAAATGTATATTTTCCGCCGGCGATCAACTGGCTCGTTGGTCTAGGGGTATGATTTCCGCTTAGGGTGCGGGAGGTCCCGGGTTCAAATCCCGGACGAGCCCAAGCAAAAGTATTTATTTTTCACCAATTTATTTTTTATAATTTAAAATATATATTTTTAACATTTTGAACTGCCAGAATATGACCACTCACAGTGAGGCAGTAAATGTTGTAAATATTTTTTTTCCAATTCCAGATACAATTCATTTGCAAAATAAATTTCTGTTATATGACATAATTTTTTAAAAAAATCCTTTTGTTTTAATTTAACAAAGAGGACAGAAACCCAATTTTAAAAATAATTGCAGCATACCCTTAGTGAAAAATATTTTTACAAAAACCTTGTTTAACTGTTCTTACATATACAACCGAAAGATTTGAGTTGGCTATGGTAATTTTATACGAAGCCTTTTGTTTATTCGGACCAAAAATGTAACTGAATATTACATTTTAATAACAAACCAAGTTAAAAAATAATTTTATCAAAAATTGTTTCTTTACTTGGGCTCGTCCGGGATTTGAACCCGGGACCTCCCGCACCCTAAGCGGAAATCATACCCCTAGACCAACGAGCCAGTTGTTCAACGGGCGGCACAAAACCGGATTTGATATGGCCGCGCTCCATGCGCAGGTGCAAATAAAGCTTTTGCCCAAACGAGCTTTCCTGGAAATCCGAAAAACAGCGAATAAGATACAAAAGCATCGACAAGATACAGATAGTCGCCTCATTACATGCCATTTTAAGTAATTCCGATGAGTCGGGCAAAAAAAACAGCTAAATAAATGGCAGTTCATTGGTTCCATGCAGTCTGCTGGCGCAGCACAGTTTCCAGCAAAGGGCAAAGAAAAACCAAGTAGCTGGAAAACAGAAGACCGTTTCCATAAATGTCGACTAACGCGTTCCCTTGGGACGAGCATCTTGGATGGACTGAAAAACCCTTTGGTGATTTTAAAATGCAGAAAGCATCGGCGGTTATGGAGTTTTTTCCGAGAACTGCTGGATCTTCTTTACTGTGGAGATGTATTCCTTATGGTCCCATTGCCTTTTTCGCCCACAATCGCGGGATTGTGACGTCAATTCAAGTGAGTCGCAATCGATTTGAACTTTTTCCAATCGGAATCGGAATAGTAATTGCAATTGCGCGAACCATTTCCCATTCCCCGTTAATTCGCATAATTGTTTTGCTACTTGGGAAGCAATTGGACAAAATGTTGGCAAAGCCAAAAGAAACAAGCCAATCCAAAGAGAAGTAAACAAAATGTTGTTGAAATTAGTGGAAATTACAGGCCGCTGTTTGACTTTTGAATCACGATTTTCATTTCATTGGCAAGCCATCGATACAATTTGTTTGATTTTCCGACGCTCTGCCCGGCTTTTCCTTTCGCTGCCTGTCCCTGACCCTTGTGGGGACAAAAAAAAACAACAGCAACCATCATCAAGAAAAAAAAGGCAAATAGTCTTGAATGGCGCTTTTCTTTAAACTTGGAAACCTGGCTAACAATCCATTTTATTTGATTATCTTCTCAGCTGCCGTCGCTTCGGTTGCCGACTGACGTGACGGAATTGAAATTACTTAATTCGGACGATTGGCAGACCTGGGATCAAACGGGGTTAACCTCAGGCCTAGCAGGTGAACATTTATTGAACATTTTGTCTTTTTTCGAATTGAACAAATTTTTCCCGATCTAATTTTGCCCAACCCACAAGCTAATACATATTTCTTTCTTATAAATCCGGAATATGGGTCAACACCACTGATTTCCCGGGTAAGAGGCGGTCATCGATAACTATAACAAGTTGACTAGTCGGTAATGAACATGATCGGATGGTCCACCTCTTCCCGCGTAATTTCTGATCTGGCTCTGTCCAATCCAATCATCCCCAATTGCTGCTTCCATTTCCCCCCAATTGCTGGCTTCTGGCCACAGCGTCATTACCATGTTGCACACCAGCAATTACCATCTAGTTGTCCATGGAATTCTGTAGTGGAATTCAAGAAAAGGCTTCGTATGTGTGTAGTTTTGAGAGCTGATTAGCTCAGATACGCAGCCCCAAATAGGAATCGAACAAGAAACTAGATGTATTGATACTGGAAATTCTGGTAACGAATAATCGAAACGAAATTCAAAAGCTTACTAATTACCATTTGCACTTATGAGCTTGAAATTGTCTTCTTGCCTCATTGTAGGTTGTAATATTTCAGTTCAAAAGCAAAACCTTAGTTTGACTGCACTAGACAATTTATGGAACCTTATCCACTCACGTCTCGAAAAATGGCTTAGATGCCCTGGCACCAACTAATTAACCGCGGCCTCTTAAATTGTTATGATATTCCATAAAAGATACGACACTAAATCTTTCACCAACTTCAAAGGATTTCGCTTGGGTCTTTCTCTCTGGTACGGGTAGTTCCTAACAAGCGCCAAAAACAAAATCACCGCAAATTAGAACAAACCCATCACGATCGATTACATTAAATAATGCTACGCCTGGGCCATGTGCACTTTTTTCTTTTTCATATTGTTGGTGCAACAGATTCTAACAAACAGCGACAACATCAAAGGCCCAAGAAATGGCAGCAGAGCCACGACCCAGATGGCCTTCTTCTCCCGAAGAATTGGGGGATAAATTGGAATGGGAGGGGGCTCTTCGAGCCGACTCCGACCTGGACTTCATTGAGGCATAACGTTCGCCTCGGATTCTTTGAGCCTGTTATAACGGCCACGAAATCGCGCGCCGTAAAACAATGCAGCCAACACAGCCACAAAGCCACACAGCCAACGAAGCAGCATCCAACCCAGCTTGCAGCAGTGGCAGAAACGGTAGCTGCCCCCGCTTCTCCTGGTGGCAACATGTTGAAAAAGGAAAATTGTTTCGTTTCGTTTCGGTTTCGCTCTGCCCGCCAACTCTCTTAGGGGATATAATGTTTGGTAGCTGTTAACATAAATTTATACTGCTTTTAAACTAATTGACGATGACAACTTCTGAGCAGCATCGGCAACAATAACACAAAAGCGACTGCAACTCGAACTCGAACTGGAAACAGAAACTCTGACTGGCATACTTTTCTAGTCATCCTTGCTCCGCGGATTGTCATCGGGATCATTTTGTGGGCTGGTCGGGCTTCGCGATAAATGTTTCAAGGCTTCTCCGATTTACGAGTGTCGCGATTTTGAAATGCCTTCAAGAGCATTTACAAAATATGTGTGGCAGTGCCACATTATATTCAATGGCGGATATAATTGGGGAGTTTTGGGGTATGTCACAAATGTGTATAAGGGAAAACCTTTATACATTTATACATAAGGATTGCTTGTTACTGGTTAACACTTTCCAGACTTTGCCAGAGTATTAAATTTTACTTTCCAGATTCACGGAAATGGTCAACTTCTTACACATTACATCTGATTGATCAAACATTGGGACAACAGCAACTTGACTCGACTTGCTGCAAACTTAGTTTATTTAGGTTTCCATTTTCATAAACGTGTACGATCATCAATTGTCATCAGTGAAATTAAAAGCTGGGAAAGATGTAGTGCCGCCTGTCGCTGTGGCCGTGGAAAGTTTCGACTCAAAGCAGACTTCTGTGCTCCGGCTCGAGATCAAGATAGTGTGGCAATTGATGAATTCGTGGAGAAAATGAAGAGAAGGGGCAGACGTGGGACCTCCACCAGTGAAGCCACTGAGGAAGTCGACAACAAGTCGTAAGAACAAATAAACAATTGGTAATTGTCTCGAATTAGGAATGGAAATGAAAATGGCAAAGGCAGTGGAATGGGAATGGGAGTCGCACTTAAGCTGGAGGATTGCCATCCAGAAGGAGAAACACAAAGACCCGGTGACACACATTTCCATCCATTTTCGAGGCATACACCATCTACATGCATTGTACACGAGCTTGGAAACCGAAAGTCACACAAACCGAGATAATCATCAAACGAGACTTCCCGGCTCAGGCTTTTCGGTCTTTCGCTATTTCAACCCATCTCTCTGGGCAATCGTGTGAAACATAAATGCGCCCAAATTGATTTTTAAATGCTCCTGGGGACCTCTGCCGAGGATTGACCCAGCTCAACCCTCTGGGAATCGGGAAACGGTTGGGAGGAATCGAAGGCAACGATGACGCTCCGATGAATCGTGTTCCATTCGGCTGCCGTAATACGCAGGCCCCGTTTTTGGCCGTGGCCGGATTGAACGAGGAAATCTGTTTACTATTTAAGGCAGTTACAATTTGTTCGGCTCACGTTTTTGGCTCGCACATATTTGGCTAGGATGCGCTTCGGCCCAGTAGATTCAGGTAAGTGGAAATCCGGAGGGAAAGGAGGCAGGAGGCTGAGACTCCAGAAAGTGGAAAAGGAGCAAAAAATATAGGCTCCAACGCCCACAATGAAAGGTGAAGGCGTTGCCGCTACAAATTCCCAGCTGGCCTGATATGAAATCACAAAAACATTGCATAAACATCGGACATCGGAACATCGGACAATGGGCCACCTAAACGAACCGATCGTAAATTGTGCGGTAGTTGGGCACACAATCAAAAGATTTTCGGGGATTGGGGGTGCCTGTGAAGTCATAAATTTGTCGACCGTTTCCCTGTTCCTGGCTTTGGGTTAACGGAGCGGACAATGCACGGTGCGTATATCTTTTTTTTCTGGCCATGAAGTAACCAAGCACGCCCCCAAGGGAATCGGCATGGTCAAGATCATTGGCTGACTTGGTTCCCTGAAAGGAAAAATCCTCAGGGTTTGACCAAAGCAAGTTTAAGCTTGAGGCACTTTTTTTTAAATATTTGACATCGTAACAGTTAACCTTGTTCTATTTAAATAAAGAAATTTACCAAAAACTTTAACTAAATCTTTGCTACCATTATTCACTTCCGAAATTATAATATTTTTTTTTATTGACCTACCAGCAGGGGTAATAATAGATTCGGTAAAAAGTTCCCTGATCGTTGATCGGTAGCCAAAGCACTCAAGTAAACTATGGGGCGCAGAGGCCCAGGGGTCGATCACAGATCGCTAATCAAAACTATTCTTCCGCCAGGGCTGGACCGAGAGAACCTCAAATCAAATGCCATAATGAAAAGTTCAGCCCAAAAGTCTAATAAGCGGTAGCACAGGCTCAACCTTAATATTTTTAATTGAATTTTAGGCTATGCCTTGCAGGCACTGGCCAAAAAATCCGAACATCTAACAGCGGCACAACAACAAATTGTAGCTGGGTGTGGCTTGGAAATTCTGCAGGCCAAGGCAAATGTCGAAAGATAAATTAATATTCAGGCAGCATACAAACGGCGATAGGCGGACTCGACCCAGGCAAGGCCAGTAGCCGAGCAGGCTTTATTGATGTTTGCTTACTCTCGAGAAGAAAAGATTCTCAGGATATGATTACATTAAGATATGAAAGGGAACTATCGATTAGTTATAAAGAAATCAATCTAGAGAAGAGCCTACAAATTTGTAATACTATGAAGTTTAAAAAATAGTTAAAAAACCTATTGTTTTTAAACCTATAGGTTAAAAACCTATAAAACCCCCAAATTTAATCATTCATAGCCCGATTGGACACATTTTCCAGGGTATCTAATGCCTGTACATATTAAGGCAGCAATTTATTTTCATGATTATTTTCACTCTTGGAATATTTTGTTTGGGTGGTACTGGAAAATTGAACATGAGCAGCAGCACAAGCACAAGCATCAGCAACAAATTCAATTCGATTTCCTCATTGATGTTGGCGAATTCTATTTAAATTGTTGCGCCAATGCCAATCGAGGTGGATTCTTCGGATCCCCGCTTAATGGGCAGTTTGTGGCTGGTTGTTCTTCTTGCAGTTGTTGCAGTTTTTGCGATGTTGCTCCTGTTGCTGTTGCAGATGTTGCTGCTGTTATTAGATGTTTTCTGAAGTGCAGTACAGTGCTGTGTCCGCTGCTGGCTGCCTGGGCGTTTAACCATTATTATATATTGGCTTCATGCTAGTCATTCGTTTGATTTTGTGTTTTCTCTGGCTTTTTGTTTTTTTTTTTGTTCTGGTTGCAGCTCGAGTAGGCCGCAGTCTCAGCCTCTGCAATTTATTCAGCAGTCTTGTGGGTCGCTGCTGCACTCGATGTTGCTGTGCTGTGTGGCTGTTGCCGAGACATTGATCTAATAAATGCTGCCAGTGCCAGTGGAGGTCCATGCTTTTTGTTTTATTTCGTTTTCCTCTGCAACTCAAATTGCCTTTGCGTAGTCGTTGTCGGTTTGATCCACTAAACCAATAATGCCACAGCGCTGACCCAGTTTTCTCGGTAACTCCCCCCCAAAATTGGTCCTCGTTGTTGCTGCAGCTTGTTATGCGATTTCTGCGGTAATTATAGGAATAGAAGGATCCTTACAAATAAAAAAAAACGTCGTCCAATGCCCACACATACAGATAGGCAATTTGCAAACGAAATTCGGCATTTTCGGTCGATCTGCAGCTTAAATTGCCAATTGAAAATCAGGGTGGAGTGGATAGCTTTATATAGCTTAAGATAATTGAACATAATGTGGGTTAGTTGGCTGTAGCATCCCACATTGAATTCCCGACCATTATCCAGGCTCTTTTCTATACCTCTCAAATACTTTTTCATACTAAAACAATAAATTGAAATACCTTTCACGTATTTAGTTTTCGCAGTAGATGCTTCTGCTCTTTCTCCTGATTTCTTGGCCGATTTTTACGTCTTTTAAATATGAATCCTCATGGCGGCGACGGTAGCCAGAGATCTGCTAGCGTTAACTGCCGATTTATGGCCCAACTTAGCACGGTCAACTGGCCAGAAAGAGTTAAGGAAAACACTAACTCGGGACGTAAGTTAAGTATGCCAAGTTGGCGATCTATTAGAAGATATGCTAAAAGCCCGCACCAAAGTGAGTGGCCTGCCACTCCAGGTGAAACCCCCCCTGTGCCACCTCTGCACCCGCCAGTGGCAAACACACTTCTGTTAATGACACTCGTCTTGCGGCTCCTTGGCCAGTGTTAATTTGTGGTCATTAACCAGGTTCTCCACTGGGAGACTCTCCTCTGGGAGGCCGGGAAGACTCCTTCGCCGGGCTCAATCAATTTGCGTCTGCGCGGATTCTTTTCGCTCCGCGGGCCCACTTTCGGGCCAGTGGGTAAAAGGCTTTCCAACGCAGTCCGCTCACAATGGATTGTTAGCTGACAATAGGCTTTTGTTAACGGTTAAATTGCACTTGATGCTGCCTTTTAGGCTAATGATGCGTATGGGAATCGGGTGAATGAATACAAATGCTAATTCATTTGCACTCTGCTCGACGCTCGACTCCTCATCGGCTGATTTATTTATGCAAAATTGATGCCGCTGAGTAGAGGTGTAGGCATAACAATAAATTACCGACACAAAAGTGAATGTTCACAATGGGGAAATGGGTCAGTGCCGATTGGCTGCGGCTGATCTTCGCGGAAACTCGCAAAAGGGATGGAGCAGGTGCCTCGGTCAGCGACTTTATCTGCAAATTAAAAGCAGCGATGATATATTAGGTGCCTCTTTAGGAGCTGCTAAAAGGGCCGGTCACGCCCCCAATTCGAATTTCGATGGAACTGCTAACCCAATTTCCCCCAGGTAAGGGAATCCGCGAGCGATTCGAATTTCCTTTTCCTTCAATCGCCATTGGCACACACCTGCCGAGCGGTCCAACAAATTTCACTTATTGCCAATTTGCTGGCAATGAAATAAAATACTTCTCTTCCTCAATGCGCAGGTTTTGCCGATAGCCAAAAACCAGACCTGTTGGACCGACTGGAGCGCCCCAGCTCCAAACTCAGCAACCCAGAAACTTAGCATTTACCGGAGGGTCGAGGGGAATCCCCATCGAACGGCAGCAGGCTGGACGCTGCAATAAATAAATTGCGAAATTTATTTGGCGGCACTTACGCGTCGCTTTTTTTCATCGGCTGCATTTTCCAAAGTGATTTATTTGCATCGATTGAAGCGGGGCTCGGGCATGGGGTTCCGGCACGTCCCGGGTGCCGAGTGCCGGGTGCCGGGGCAGATGATGAAGTCGCGGTAAATAGATGGCTAGAAAATATCAATAAAACAACTAAAATATTCTGGGTTATGCTCAGTGCCAGAGATGCTACAACAAGTGCGTTAGATTGCAATGAAATGATCGAATTCGGTTGGATCATGATCTTTTCCATCGGCATTAGGGGATCAATCAACTCCTTTTCAAAAATTTCCTTTTATTATGTTTGAAATTTCAAAAGAATATAAATATCAGAGAAATTCTGGTATTATATAAATTTAAGTATAGTTATAAGCGAAAATACAATATTCCAAATGAAACCATGATGAAATCACAGTTTCTTATCCGAAAGTCTCAGCATCTCCTTTCCTCGGTGGGGATTCCACTCGGAACAGCTTCCAGCTGCTTTTCCGCGAATCTCTCCCAGTCTGTCTTCCACCAAGATGCGTCGGCCTTTCGGGCAATTTCAATTGATTTTCAAATTTATCAAACAGGAAGCATCTCGGGCAGGCTACGCAGCCAGAACTCGTTGGAAGTCCGACTGTGAATTTGGCCAGATCTTTGGGTTTGACTATGGCTATGGGTTTGGCTTGGCTCTGTCTTTGGCTCGCGCTTCGTGTCCATTTAACGGCATTTTACGGGGCAGAGCGCCAACTGTCCAAGTAACCAAATAGCCGAGGAGCCAAGGAACTAGATGGCCAAATCCTAGACCCGAACGATCGACGGACAGCAGGCAAAGTGTTTTCTGTCGCCGCTGATCGATGCGGCTGGTTTCAATTCCGATCCGGACCTGTATGGTCGCCTGCCTGACAATTTGTCAATTACTCGCCCAGCTTTACCATGCTAATTTAAACGCTGTTTTAATTAGACACCGCGCCTCCGAGGAATCCACATTAAGTAAGTGGCTGTCATTGGGTGGGAGATGAGTGTGTCATTATATGGCAGTCTTTTTATGACTTCAAGGATTAAGTGGTAAGTGGCATAAACAAGTTCTTGTGGATGGATGTGCTTAAGCTTCCTGAACTCTTTTGAGTTGGTTTATTTATCAAGGATACTGCACGCCATAGAAGAAAATAAGAATTAGAATTAGCTTTAATTTTTTTTTATTAGAATACATTAAGAGGTTTTAAACATTATGATCATTAAGGATTTCTTTCTATTCTACGTTGATTAACTATCTAAACTGAAGTTTAAGAATGATATAAGCCATAATTAATTTGGCACGAAAAATTTAGTATTGCCTCTTTTACAAATAGGTTTAAATTCATATTTCATATATTAAAATCGTGTTATATTGTGGCTATATGGTATATATTATTTATATATCAAAACCGATTCTCTTTTTTAGTACATTTACAGCTTAAAATCAAAACAAGTAAAATATATTTCCCTGCTTTTTAAAAGAGGGAATTTTGGTTCGAAACTTGGCTAAGGCGGGGATTGTAGTACCGAAGACTGACATTAGGTGGCGGTAATGGCATAATGTAATACTACAAACTAAATTTTCTATAGGAGATTTTATTTATTGTTATTAATAAAGTTTTAATTCCTCTTATATTTAGGATTAAAAAAAAAAACAAACTAAAAATTTAATGAATTTAAGTTTTGAATTAAAACAAAGAGATTTAAAACTAAACAATAGAAAATCTATCGTTTTCTGTCAATAAAGTTTTAAAAGTTATGAATCTTGTTTTTTTGGTTATATAATATTAATAACCCTTATACTGTTAGATCTCAAGACAGACATTCTAAAGACAGACATATCCATTTTAGGAAAACGGTAGAACGGCTTGTGGAAAACGCCAAACTGGCACCGCAAGCTGACATGCAAATTAAAAAGCATATGCTTTGACTCCTAATCACAAAGCACTTTCGTTCACTGCCTGACTGACTGACTGACTGACTGACTGACTGACTGGATCACCCCCTGCCTTCGCTATTGCCTATGGCTCGACCTCGCCTTGCGCCTCCATATCCCACCTCCACCACTCCTGCTGCTTTTTCCTCATCACACTTGATGGGTGGCTCTTTTCTTCCGCCTGTCAGACGTCGCTGCCGTCGCCTTGTCCGCGTCCACTTCCGCGCTCACATCCGCGCAGACATCCGCGTCCTGCTCCTCCTGACGTTGACATTGATGTTGCCTGTTAGCTGTTGGCTGTTGGCTGTTTCTGTTGACTGTTTCTCTTGCTGAGCGGCGGCTGATGCGAGTGGCTGGCTTTTGGGTGCGTGATGGATTTCTGCAGCACTCCGAGTCGAAATCCAGCAACTCCGACAGCTCGGCCCACAACTCCGCCCCAAATGGCGCAAAAGGCGGAATCCCCCAAAATGATTAATGACTTTTCAAGTGACTTGCAACAAAACCAAGTCACCAGTCACATAACGAGCCTCGCTAAGGATCAAAAAGTTGTGTGTCTCCACTGTAAAAAATTATTTTACGAATGCGTCATGCTAAAAAGTATGCTATAATAAAGAAATATTTAAGGATATTGCTATCTGAAAGAACCATTTGAATCTAAATAATTCGTTTCCATAAGAGTTTAATTGCTGATGTGTAGTTATAATTTCCTTTTCTCGGCGTGGAAGCGCACTTAGTGGGCGTCTTCAGTCGAGGGCCACAAATTAGTCTCAGCAAACGAGGACGAGACTCCGCGTGGCTCCGACCCCGATGATGACTTCCTCCTCCGGGCAATTCCAAAGCCTCGTCTATCTTTGACATCACTCAGGCTGAGTGATGGGATGTGTGTGTGTGGGGTCGTCGTCATTGGAATTAATGATTTAAATGCGACAGGGAAAGGGAGCGGGCTGTTGTCATGTCATTAACCAACACTCTGCCATGCCATTTTCACCTGCAGCTGCAGTAATTTTTCAACAATGAGCCAGTGGGATGGCATCGTTAATTGCAGACAAACGTCAAAAGTCGTCTGTCAGCTGGCTTGGAGCCTGACCAGAGCAGCTAGCAAACATCAGGTCCGGAGCCTTGGGTTTAGTCCACATCCACATCCACGTCAGATGCTGTCAAGCTCACAAAAGTATACATCACGCGCAAAAGTCCCAGTATACCCATTCCTGTTCCCAGTCCCGATCCCAATCCCAGGTTCAGCCAAAGTCCAGGCCTGGTCATGGTCGATAGTTGGCTGTTGGTGTTGCTGTTTCTGTTCCTGTGCTGTTGCTGTTGCAAAAGATTGATGTGCGCTGTACGACGTCGGCAGGCAAAACGGAAAATAAATGATGTTGGTGATTATTTTTCTTCATTGAGCGGCAGTCGCTGCTGCTCGTCCCGGCTTGACTCGACTCGACTCGTCGTTGTTTCAACAGCCATTTTGGCCATCAATCTCGGGGAAGCATCAGGCGGCAGCGGCGGTGAGCCCATCGGGCGTTTTTCGAGGGGGCCGTCAATTTGGGGGGCCCAGTGGTCGGGGGCTCACTTGCTTATTCATTCATTCATTCATACGCAGCACATTTAGACAATCTATCAAGCTAGCATGCCATGACGGGAGGTAAGTGGGAGGTGCCAGGGTGCCAGGGGGTGACAGGGGTGGTGTAGGGGTAATGATAGCACAGCCCTGGGCATTAGTGATCATCATTTATTCCAGAGCTAATATTATATATGTAATATTACAGCTTGTTTAATATTACTAGCCAATGTCTGGGCAAATGTTTCATTACCATTGGATGGATACTCTAAGGCTCTAGAAGTTTAACCACATCTGCAATAAAAAAATCCACAAAGAGTATCTCAAATCTTTGCATTTTGTCCAGTACCCCCCTACTTTAACTTAGTCCACGAAGTTTTTCTCCCCTTTATTTTCAGGATATTATTCATAACTTGGCTAAAAATTGTCAGATCCAGAAGTGTTATGACTATACGTTCTTGTGTCTTCGTGTACTATCATTTGTCATTAATATCGGAAACTCAAGAATCAGAGTCGATTTTAAAAAATAATCAAAGGCGTAAATTTACCATTTTATAAATGGTATTCTGTTGCCAAATCCGATGAAAAATTTATGAAATATTATAAAAAGAGTCTCTCTAAGCCATCAATTTGGGACAATGCCGATTTTTGAAAATTTTGAAAGGGGTAACATCATGATTTTTTAAAAAAATCGATGAAAATTTTTTTGTTCTACTTTTCCAATCTTTTGATGCAGTTTGAGAGGGAATAAAGTCATGATTTATAAATGGTATTCCGCTGCGAAATCGGATGCGAAATAGCAAAAATATTTCATAAAAACCTCAGAAAAAGGACAAATAAGGATATTCTGACTTTGAGGAGATGTTCAATAGATTTTACTTCGATACATTTTAGGAATATAGCCATAACTTGGGTAATACACCTCCAATCATCGCATTTCATACCTTTTTTAATTTATATCTTCGAGTAGTATCATTCTTTATGATATTTATTGAAACTTTTCCTTAGAAACCGAAGCTATAGGGCGAGACAGTATCGTTTGGGCTCATATGTGGTATTTGGAAAAGATTTTAACAAGTTTACGCTTTGATTAAATATTTATATTTGACAAAGATTGAACGAGAATGAAGTCCCGATTCATAAATGGTACTCCGTTGTGAAATCGGATGGCAAAGGGCGAAAATATTCCATGAAAACCTAAGGAAAAGGACGAAAAAAGGACATTCGGACTGGTACTCGATGTTTCATCGATTTTATTTGGATCAATTTCATGGAAAAGTCCATAACTTGGCTAATTTTTGTCAGATTTGCAAATGTTATGCCTTCCCGATCTTAGATCTTCGAGTTCTATTAGTTTCCATCAAAATCTGGAAACCTAAAATCTGAGCCGATTTTTGAAAATTTTGAAAGTGGTAACATCATGATTTTTTCAAAAAATCGATGAAAATTTTTTTGTTCTACTTTTCCAATCTTTTGATGCAGTTTGAGAGGGAATAAAGTCCTGATTTATAAATGGTATTCCGCTGCGAAATCGGATGCGAAATAGCAAAAATATTTCATAAAAACCTCAGAAAAAGGACAAATAAGGATATTCTGACTTTGATTAGATGTTTAATAGATTTTACTTCGATACATTTTAGGGAAATAGCCATAACTTGGGTAATACACCTCCAATCATCGCATTTCATACCTTTTTTAATTTATATTTTCGAGTAGTACCATTCTTTATGATATTTATTGAAACTTTTCCTTAGAAACCGAAGCTATAGGGCGAGAAAGTATCGTTTGGGTTCATATGTGGTATTTGGAAAAGATTTTAACAAGTTTACGCTTTGATTAAATATTTATATTTGACAAAGATTGAACGAGAATGAAGTCCCGATTCATAAATGGTACTCCGTTGTGAAATCGGATGGCAAATGGCGAAAATATTCCATGAAAACCTAAGGAAAAGGACGAAAAAAGGGCATTCGGACTGGTACTCGATGTTTCATCGATTTTATTTGGATCAATTTCATGGAAAAGTCCATAACTTGGCTAATTTTTGTCAGATTTGCAAATGTTATGCCTTCCCGATCTTAGATCTTCGAGTTCTATTAGTTTCCATCAAAATCTGGAAACCTAAAATCTGAGCCGATTTTTGAAAATTTTGAAAGGGGTAACATCATGATTTTTTCAAAAAATCGATGAAAATTTTTTTGTTCTACTTTTCCAATCTTTTGATGCAGTTTGAGAGGGAATAAAGTCCTGATTTATAAATGGTATTCCGCTGCGAAATCGGATGCGAAATAGCAAAAATATTTCATAAAAACCTCAGAAAAAGGACAAATAAGGATATTCTGACTTTGATTAGATGTTTAATAGATTTTACTTCGATACATTTTAGGGAAATAGCCATAACTTGGGTAATACACCTCCAATCATCGCATTTCATACCTTTTTTAATTTATATCTTCGAGTAGTACCATTCTTTATGATATTTATTGAAACTTTTCCTTAGAAACCAAAGCTATAGGGCGAGAAAATATCGTTTGGGTTCATATGTGGTATTTGGAAAAGATTTTAACAAGTTTACGCTTTGATTAAATATTTATATTTGACAAAGATTGAACGAGAATGAAGTCCCGATTCATAAATGGTATTCCGTTATGAAATCGGATGGCAAATGGCAAAAAAATTCCCTGAAAACCTAAGGAAAAGGACGAAAAAAGGACATTCGAACTGGTACTCGATGTTTCATTGATTTTATTTGGATGAATTTCATGGAAAAGTCCATAACTTGGCTAATTTTTGTCAGATTTGCAAATGTTATGCCTTCCCGATCTTAGATCTTCGAGTTCTATTAGTTTCCATCAAAATCTGGAAACCTAAAATCTGAGCCGATTTTTGAAAATTTTGAAAGGGGTAACATCATGTTTTTTTCAAAAAATCGATGAAAATTTTTTTGTTCTACTTTTCCAATCTTTTGATGCAATTTGATAGGGAATAAAGTCCTGATTTTTAAATGGTGTTCCGCTGCGAAATCGGATGCGAAATAGCAAAAATATTTCATAAAAACCTCAGAAAAAGGACAAATAAGGATATTCTGACTTTGATTAGATGTTTAATAGATTTTACTTCGATACATTTTAGGGAAATAGCCATAACTTGGGTAATACGCCTCCAATCATCGCGATTCATACCTTTTTTAATTTATATTTTCGAGTAGTACCATTCTTTATGATATTTATTGAAACTTTTCCTTAGAAACCGAAGCTATAGGGCGAGAAAGTATCGTTTGGGTTCAAATGTGGTATTTGGAAAAGATTTTAACAAGTTTACGCTTTGATTAAATATTTATATTTGACAAAGATTGAACGAGAATGAAGTCCCGATTCATAAATGGTATTCCGTTGTGAAATCGGATGGCAAATGGCAAAAATATTCCCTGAAAACCTAAGGAAAAGGACGAAAAAAGGACATTCGGACTGGTACTCGATGTTTCATTGATTTTATTTGGATGAATTTCATGGAAAAGTCCATAACTTGGCTAATTTTTGTCAGATTTGCAAATGTTATGCCTTCCCGATCTTAGATCTTCGAGTTCTATTAGTTTCCATCAAAATCTGGAAACCTAAAATCTGAGCCGATTTTTGAAAATTTTGAAAGGGGTAACATCATGATTTTTTCAAAAAATCGATGAAAATTTTTTTGTTCTACTTTTCCAATCTTTTGATGCAGTTTGAGAGGGAATAAAGTCCTGATTTATAAATGGTATTCCGCTGCGAAATCGGATGCGAAATAGCAAAAATATTTCATAAAAACCTCAGAAAAAGGACAAATAAGGATATTCTGACTTTGAGGAGATGTTCAATAGATTTTACTTCGATACATTTTAGGGAAATAGCCATAACTTGGGTAATACACCTCCAATCATCGCATTTCATACCTTTTTTAATTTATATCTTCGAGTAGTACCATTCTTTATGATATTTATTGAAACTTTTTCTTAGAAACCGAAGCTATAGGGCGAGAAAGTATCGTTTGGGTTCATATGTGGTATTTGGAAAAGATTTTAACAAGTTTACGCTTTGATTAAATATTTATATTTGACAAAGATTGAACGAGAATGAAGTCCCGATTCATAAATGGTACTCCGTTGTGAAATCGGATGGCAAATGGCGAAAATATTCCATGAAAACCTAAGGAAAAGGACGAAAAAAGGGCATTCGGACTGGTACTCGATGTTTCATCGATTTTATTTGGATCAATTTCATGGAAAAGTCCATAACTTGGCTAATTTTTGTCAGATTTGCAAATGTTATGCCTTCCCGATCTTGGATCTTCGAGTTCTATTAGTTTCCATCAAAATCTGGAAACCTAAAATCTGAGCCGATTTTTGAAAATTTTGAAAGGGGTAACATCATGATTTTTTCAAAAAATCGATGAAAATTTTTTTATTCTACTTTTCCAATCTTTTGATGCAGTTTGAGAGGGAATAAAGTCCTGATTTATAAATGGTATTCCGCTGCGAAATCGGATGCGAAATAGCAAAAATATTTCATAAAAACCTCAGAAAAAGGACAAATAAGGATATTCTGACTTTGATTAGATGTTTAATAGATTTTACTTAAATACATTTTAGGGAAATAGCCATAACTTGGGTAATACACCTCCAATCATCACATTTCATACCTTTTTTAATTTATATCTTCGAGTAGTACCATTCTTTATGATATTTATTGAAACTTTTCCTTAGAAACCAAAGCTATAGGGCGAGAAAGTATCGTTTGGGTTCATATGTGGTATTTGGAAAAGATTTTAACAAGTTTACGCTTTGATTAAATATTTATATTTGACAAAGATTGAACGAGAATGAAGTCCCGATTCATAAATGGTATTCCGTTGTGAAATCGGATGGCAAATGGCAAAAATATTCCCTGAAAACCTAAGGAAAAGGACGAAAAAAGGACATTCGAACTGGTACTCGATGTTTCATTGATTTTATTTGGATGAATTTCATGGAAAAGTCCATAACTTGGCTAATTTTTGTCAGATTTGCAAATGTTATGCCTTCCCGATCTTAGATCTTCGAGTTCTATTAGTTTCCATCAAAATCTGGAAACCTAAAATCTGAGCCGATTTTTGAAAATTTTGAAAGGGGTAACATCATGATTTTTTAAAAAAATCGATGAAAATTTTTTTGTTCTACTTTTCCAATCTTTTGATGCAATTTGATAGGGAATAAAGTCCTCATTTATAAATGGTATTCCGCTGCGAAATCGGATGCGAAATAGCAAAAATATTTCATAAAAACCTCAGAAAAAGGACAAATAAGGATATTCTGACTTTGATTAGATGTTTAATAGATTTTACTTCGATACATTTTAGGGAAATAGCCATAACTTGGGTAATACGCCTCCAATCATCGCGATTCATACCTTTTTTAATTTATATTTTCGAGTAGTACCATTCTTTATGATATTTATTGAAACTTTTCCTTAGAAACCGAAGCTATAGGGCGAGAAAGTATCGTTTGGGTTCAAATGTGGTATTTGGAAAAGATTTTAACAAGTTTACGCTTTGATTAAATATTTATATTTGACAAAGATTGAACGAGAATGAAGTCCCGATTCATAAATGGTATTCCCTTGTGAAATCGGATGGCAAATGGCAAAAATATTCCCTGAAAACCTAAGGAAAAGGACGAAAAAAGGACATTCGGACTGGTACTCGATGTTTCATTGATTTTATTTGGATGAATTTCATGGAAAAGTTCATAACTTGGCTAATTTTTGTCAGATTTGCAAATGTTATGCCTTCCCGATCTTAGATCTTCGAGTTCTATTAGTTTCCATCAAAATCTGGAAACCTAAAATCTGAGCCGATTTTTGAAAATTTTGAAAGGGGTAACATCATGATTTTTTCAAAAAATCGATGAAAATTTTTTTGTTCTACTTTTCCAATCTTTTGATGCAGTTTGAGAGGGAATAAAGTCCTGATTTATAAATGGTATTCCGCTGCGAAATCGGATGCGAAATAGCAAAAATATTTCATAAAAACCTCAGAAAAAGGACAAATAAGGATATTCTGACTTTGAGGAGATGTTCAATAGATTTTACTTCGATACATTTTAGGGAAATAGCCATAACTTGGGTAATACACCTCCAATCATCGCATTTCATACCTTTTTTAATTTATATCTTCGAGTAGTACCATTCTTTATGATATTTATTGAAACTTTTCCTTAGAAACCAAAGCTATAGGGCGAGAAAGTATCGTTTGGGTTCATATGTGGTATTTGGAAAAGATTTTAACAAGTTTACGCTTTGATTAAATATTTATATTTGACAAAGATTGAACATGAATGAAGTCCCGACTCATAAATGGTATTCCGTTGTGAAATCGGATGGCAAATGGCAAAAATATTCCCTGAAAACCTAAGGAAAAGGACGAAAAAAGGACATTCGGACTGGTACTCGATGTTTCATCGATTTTATTTGGATAAATTTCATGGAAAAGTCTATAACTTGGCTAATTTTTGTCAGATTTGCAAATGCTATGCCTTCCCGATCTTAGATCTTCGAGTTCTATTAGTTTCCATCAAAATCTGGAAACCTAAAATCTGAGCCGATTTTTGAAAATTTTGAAAGGGGTAACATCATGATTTTTTCAAAAAATCGATGAAAATTTTGTTGTTCTACTTTTCCAATCTTTTGATGCAGTTTGAGAGGGAATAAAGTCCTGATTTATAAATGGTATTCCGCTGCGAAATCGGATGCGAAATAGCAAAAATATTTCATAAAAACCTCAGAAAAAGGACAAATAAGGATATTCTGACTTTGATTAGATGTTTAATAGATTTTACTTCGATACATTTTAGGGAAATAGCCATAACTTGGGTAATACGCCTCCAATCATCGCGATTCATACCTTTTTTAATTTATATTTTCGAGTAGTACCATTCTTTATGATATTTATTGAAACTTTTCCTTAGAAACCAAAGCGATAGGGCGAGAAAGTATCGTTTTTGTTCAAATGTGGTATTTGGAAAAGATTTTAACAAGTTTACGCTTTGATTAAATATTTATATTTGACAAAGATTGAACATGAATGAAGTCCCGATTCATAAATGGTATTCCGTTGTGAAATCGGATGGCAAATGGCGAAAATATTCCATGAAAACCTAAGGAAAAGGACGAAAAAAGGACATTTGGACTGGTACTCGATGTTTCATCGATTTTATTTGGATCAATTTCATGGAAAAGTCCATAACTTGGCTAATTTTTGTCAGATTTGCAAATGTTATGCCTTCCCGATCTTAGATCTTCGAGTTCTATTAGTTTCCATCAAAATCTGGAAACCTAAAATCTGAGCCGATTTTTGAAAATTTTGAAAGGGGTAACATCATGATTTTTCAAAAAATCGATGAAAATTTTTTTGTTCTACTTTTCCAATCTTTTGATGCAGTTTGAGAGGGAATAAAGTCCTGATTTAAAAATGGTATTCCGCTGCGAAATCAGATGCGAAATAGCAAAAATATTTCATAAAAACCTCAGAAAAAGGACAAATAAGGATATTCTGACTTTGATTAGATGTTTAATAGATTTTACTTCGATACATTTTAGGGAAATAGCCATAACTTGGGTAATACACCTCCAATCATCGCATTTCATACCTTTTTTAATTTATATTTTCGAGTAGTACCATTCTTTATGATATTTATTGAAACTTTTCCTTAGAAACCAAAGCTATAGGGCGAGAAAGTATCGTTTTTGTTCAAATGTGGTATTTGGAAAAGATTTTAACAAGTTTACGCTTTGATTAAATATTTATATTTGACAAAGATTGAACATGAATGAAGTCCCGATTCATAAATGGTATTCCGTTGTGAAATCGGATGGCAAATGGCGAAAATATTCCATGAAAACCTAAGGAAAAGGACGAAAAAAGGACATTTGGACTGGTACTCGATGTTTCATCGATTTTATTTGGATCAATTTCATGGAAAAGTCCATAACTTGGCTAATTTTTGTCAGATTTGCAAATGTTATGCCTTCCCGATCTTAGATCTTCGAGTTCTATTAGTTTCCATCAAAATCTGGAAACCTAAAATCTGAGCCGATTTTTGAAAATTTTGAATTTTTTGAAAATTTTGATTCGATTTTCAAAAAATCGATGAAAATTTTTTTGTTCTACTTTTCCAATCTTTTGATGCAGTTTGAGAGGGAATAAAGTCCTGATTTATAAATGGTATTCCGCTGCGAAATCGGATGCGAAATAGCAAAAATATTTCATAAAAACCTCAGAAAAAGGACAAATAAGGATATTCTGACTTTGATTAGATGTTTAATAGATTTTACTTCGATACATTTTAGGGAAATAGCCATAACTTGGGTAATACGCCTCCAATCATCGCGATTCATACCTTTTTTAATTTATATTTTCGAGTAGTACCATTCTTTATGATATTTATTGAAACTTTTCCTTAGAAACCAAAGCTATAGGGCGAGAAAGTATCGTTTTTGTTCAAATGTGGTATTTGGAAAAGATTTTAACAAGTTTACGCTTTGATTAAATATTTATATTTGACAAAGATTGAACATGAATGAAGTCCCGATTCATAAATGGTATTCCGTTGTGAAATCGGATGGCAAATGGCAAAAATATTCCCTGAAAACCTAAGGAAAAGGACGAAAAAAGGACATTCGGACTGGTACTCGATGTTTCATCGATTTTATTTGGATAAATTTCATGGAAAAGTCCATAACTTGGCTAATTTTTGTCAGATTTGCAAATGTTATGCCTTCCCGATCTTAGATCTTCGAGTTCTATTAGTTTCCATCAAAATCTGGAAACCTAAAATCTGAGCCGATTTTTGAAAATTTTGAAAGGGGTAACATCATGATTTTTCAAAAAATCGATGAAAATTTTTTTGTTCTACTTTTCCAATCTTTTGATGCAGTTTGAGAGGGAATAAAGTCCTGATTTATAAATGGTATTCCGCTGCGAAATCGGATGCGAAATAGCAAAAATATTTCATAAAAACCTCAGAAAAAGGACAAATAAGGATATTCTGACTTTGATTAGATGTTTAATAGATTTTACTTCGATACATTTTAGGGAAATAGCCATAACTTGGGTAATACGCCTCCAATCATCGCGATTCATACCTTTTTTAATTTATATTTTCGAGTAGTACCATTCTTTATGATATTTATTGAAACTTTTCCTTAGAAACCAAAGCTATAGGGCGAGAAAGTATCGTTTTTGTTCAAATGTGGTATTTGGAAAAGATTTTAACAAGTTTACGCTTTGATTAAATATTTATATTTGACAAAGATTGAACATGAATGAAGTCCCGATTCATAAATGGTATTCCGTTGTGAAATCGGATGGCAAATGGCGAAAATATTCCATGAAAACCTAAGGAAAAGGACGAAAAAAGGGCATTCGGACTGGTAATCGATGTTTCATCGATTTTATTTGGATCAATTTCATGGAAAAGTCCATAACTTGGCTAATTTTTGTCAGATTTGCAAATGTTATGCCTTCCCGATCTTAGATCTTCGAGTTCTATTAGTTTCTATCAAAATCTGGAAACCTAAAATCTGAGCCGATTTTTTAAAATTTTGAAAGGGGTAACATCATGATTTTTTCAAAAAATCGATGAAAATTTTTTTGTTCTACTTTTCCAATCTTTTGATGCAGTTTGAGAGGGAATAACGTCCTGATTTATAAATGGTATTCCGCTGCGAAATCGGATGCGAAATAGCAAAAATATTTCATAAAAACCTCAGAAAAAGGACAAATAAGGATATTCTGACTTTGAGGAGATGTTTAATAGATTTTACTTCGATACATTTTAGGGAAATAGCCATAACTTGGGTAATACACCTCCAATCATCGCGATTCATACCTTTTTTAATTTATATCTTCGAGTAGTACCATTCTTTATGATATTTATTGAAACTTTTCCTTAGAAACCGAAGCTATAGGGCGAGAAAGTATCGTTTGGGTTCATATGTGGTATTTGGAAAAGATTTTAACAAGTTTACGCTTTGATTAAATACTTATATTTGAAAAAGATTGAACAAAAATGAAATCCGAATTCAAAAATGGTATTCCGTTGCGAAAAGTTTTAAACGCGTGCCATCATGGGTTTTCCAAATATCAGGCCAAACAAGGATCTTCAGTCCTAAAAATTATATTAAGTAAAACACCCACCCAATAAAACACGTAATATTTCCTTTTAAATCACTTTTATTTATTCATTTTATTTTTTACAGAATTACAGGAACGTGTTCGGATTACAGAGATTGGTGGTTGGTCCTTCCGTTGGAGCTGCCATCCCAGTGAAGTCCTGCCACGGACACAGGGATACCGAGGCTCACCAATAGTAGCAGTCGTCTAGCGGCCTGAAGAACTCCTCAGGTGATGAAGTTTCCGGTTGCATGGACATAATGAAGCAGCGGTGCAGCTGGAATCCTTGATCGCAGTCCTGGGAATACAGAATTCAGAAGTTTCAGGATTAGTTTTGTCATTACATAGTCTTTACAGTATAGTTTTATGTATTTTATAACAATATATGTTTGTTTATATTTAATTTTACATAATTAATATTAATATATAATAGTTAGTTTAGAATCTAATTTAAGTTAAGTTAACGAATGTGCTCAATAATGTATGAAGAATTTTTGATTTACAATAAACATTGTTTAAAATATTGAAATGGAGTTTTGACTTTACAATTAAGGGGATGAAAAGGAATATGGGATGGTAAATATAAATAAAATATTTGTTAAAGATTGTCTCAAAAGTTCATATATGGGCTTATTCTATCTCAGCAAGATTATAACGCGTCAATGGGGTTTTTAAATGAATACATTTTGAGAAATTTGGCATAACTTTGTTTATACTTGGCAGATCGGTAAATGTTATACCTTCCCGATACCTTCCCGATCTTCGAGTACTATCATTTCCAATCCAAAATCTAGGCAACTAAAATCTGACCCAATTTTCGCAAACTTTGAAAGGGGTACCATCATGATTTTTTGAAAAATCGATATATATTTTTTTGTTCGTGTTATGCAATCTTTTGATGAACATTTGGGAGGAATGAAGTTCTGACTCATAAATACTACGACGTTGCAAAATCGGATGCGAAATAGCAAAATTTATTAAATATTTTATAAAAACCTCAGAAAAAGAACCAATAAGGATATTCGGACTTTGACAAGATGTTAAATCGATTTTATTTCGATAAATTTAAGGGAAATAGTCATAGCTTGGGCAATAAATCCCCAATCGTCGCATTTTATACCTTGTTGATCTTATATCTTCGAGTAGTACAATTCTTTATGATTTTTATTGAAACTTTTCATTAGAAACCGGAGCTATAGGGCGCGAAAGTATCGTTTGGGTTCACATGTGGTATTTGGAAACGATTTTAATAAGTTTACGCTTTGATTAAATACTTATATTTGACAAAGATGGAACGGGAATGAAGTCCGGATTCATAAATGGTATTCCGTTGCGAAATCGGATGTGAAATGGGAAAAAATTTCGCTGAAAACCTAATGAAATGGACAAATAATGACATTTGGACTGGTACTCGATGTTTCATCGATTTATTTGGATAAATTTAATGGAAAAGTCCATAACTTGGCTAATTTTTGTCAGATTTACAAATGTTATGCCTTCCCGATCTTAGATCTTCGAGTTCTATTAGTTTCCATCAAAATCTGGAAACCTAAAATCTGAGCCGATTTTTGAAAATTTTGAAAGGGGTAACATCATGATTTTTTCAAAAAATCGATGAAAATTTTTTTGTTCTACTTTTCCAATCTTTTGATGCAGTTTGAGAGGGAATAAAGTCCTGATTTAAAAATGGTATTCCGCTGCGAAATCAGATGCGAAATAGCAAAAATATTTCATAAAAACCTCAGAAAAAGGACAAATAAGGATATACTGACTTTGAGGAGATGTTTAATAGATTTTACTTCAATACATTTTAGGGAAATAGCCATAACTTGAGTAATACACCTCCAATCATCGCATTTCATACCTTTTTTAATTTATATCTTCGAGTAGTACCATTCTTTATGATATTTATTGAAACTTTTCCTTAGAAACCGAAGCTATAGGGCGAGAAAGAATCGTTTGTGTTCAAATGTGGTATTTGGAAAAGATTTTACTAAGTTTACGCTTTGATTAAATACTTATATTTGACAAAGATTGAACGAGAATGAAGTCCCGATTCATATATGGTATTCCGTTGCGAAATCGGATGGCAAATGGCAAAAATATTCCCTGAAAACCTAAGGAAAAGGACGAAAAAAGGACATTCGGACTGGTACTCGATGTTTCATCGATTTTATTTGGACAAATTTAATGGAAAAGTCCATAACTTGGCTAATTCTTGTCAGATTTGCAAATGTTATGCCTTCCCGATCTTAGATCTTCGAGTTCTATCAATTTCGATCAAAATCTGGCAACCTAAAATCCGAGCCGATTTTCGAAAATTTTGAAAAATCGATGAAAATTTTTTTGTTCTACTTTTTCAATCTTTTGATGCGGAATTGATTTTTTGAATTGTTTTAGACCTTGCTTTCTAAAATCGGTTGAGAAATGGCAAAGTTATGCGCTTCGGAAGGAACGCATTTCGATGGCCAGATTGCTTAGAATTCATATGAACGATAATCTGAAGTACCAGGCGAACAGAAATCAGCAGAAGGTCGAGCAGTGGCGTTAAATAAACATAAATTGCAATTAGTATAAGAGGATACTTTCTCTTTCACCATGTAATTGTTCCTTAGCTGACTCCATTAGCCCCAACTACGTAGGTGTTAAAGATAAAACAAGTATTAAAATCGAGTTCAGAAATATATTAAATAGGTAATATCGCAATGCTTATTTATTATTATAAATTAATTTAAGAACCATAAATGAATTAATTCCTTAATAGAACCTTTTAATTTTCACTAACAAACATCTGAAATCTCCCTAATAAAGAAATAATTATAAATATATAAATAAGTTAAGTTTTGGAAACGTTTTAAAGGCGTACCATCATTATTTTTTTCAACCCTCACTCCTGAAACTCCCACTTACTTAAAAACACAATATATTCTTTTAAAACACTATTATTTATTAATTTTGTTTTTATTTTTACAGGTTTTTTTTACAGGATGGGAACACCTTTCAGTGATTGGTGGTTGGTCTTTGCGTTCGAGGTTCCGTACCTTGTCTTGAAGTTGCCTTCCCAGTGATGTCCAGCTTACCGGTCCAGGAAGCCTAGGATGATGCAGCATGCGATGGCGTGGAAAATGAAGCTGCTATCCATTTGGTTTAGTTGACATCCTTGGCCGCCGTCCTGGAAATAGAGAATAATAATGTAATAATCTAATAATAATAATAAAAAAAAAAAATATTTTAATAACATTGAATTAACAATAAGTCTTGATCAAAATATTAAATAGTGTTTCATTTAGCTGCTAAACGGAACCAAACGGGAAATGCTTCATAGTATTCGGTGTTGTGGGGCAAATACTTTATATTATAACCCTTTGATAAAGAAATACCCTTAGGGGACTCGCGAAAATGTACAATTCGTTTAATACTTGTATGATCGTCGAGAGTTATGAATTCATGATTTTTTAGAAAATCGGGAAAAATTTTGTTGTTATAATTTTCCAAACCAAATATTTTTAAGATGCACAACTTTAGTTTGATTTCTGGTTGCTTTCATGGCGTCAATGGCAGTATTTCCGTTTGCGTCCAAATGAAATATCTCCATCCATTGGCCTGACACTCTCGGCAACCAGGACTCTACCACAATAACGCCCACATCTTCTATAACATCTGCAGCTCGTCTCCTTGAATGTGTTTGGGGGAAAAAGTGCAATATCATCAATTACTAGACAAATTTAGTGCCAAAGGACCAAGTCACTGGTCCGGGGAGAAGCTGATCTGGACGAGAAGAGCGGGAGAAGGAGGGAGTGGCAGTTGTGGGGCAGAGGTCGGAAAAACGAAATGTCCGGATGCAAACAATAAAATACATTTTCCGGTTACTTGTCACCCACTTTTCTATCGCCTCCGCCTCTGGCTTGACCCGTCGCAGAGGAAAATCCCTTTCTTAGCCAGAAAAGAAGTTGACACATGCCGCTCTCTTACTCTCCGGGGCTGGGAGAAATGCAAGTTCTTCTCCAAGTTCCAGGTTCTCAGGCCAACAAAAGCATTCCACTTTTTCGGTTAGTTCTGGCATGTTTTTCTTGCTTTTGCTGTTGTTGTCCGAAGTCATGTCGACAATAGCTTTAGCTTTGCTTTTGACACTTGGTAAATGGCGCCCGCCCGCTGAGCAACGGCAGCCAGCACTTTCCTTTTGCCACTCCGCTATTTCTCCTCCATCGACTGCCACCTTCCGGTCCCCGCACTTTCTGGCTCTCTAGCCATTTCCACATAAGCGTTGGGTGATGGGGGGTGGGTAGTAGGTAGTAGGTGGTAGGTGGTGGGCGTGGTCGGGTCGCTTGTTTACCGCTCCACTTACGCGTCGCATCTTGGAAACTGTCGGACAGTTTTCCTGCTTTCCCCCTCCAACTGGCTGAAGTCCTTTGAAACGTGCCCCAGTACCCGTTTGCCTCTTAAATATAAATTGTGCCGAAGTGCAAAGTGCAGAGCACAAAGTGCAACCAGAGGAAATCCTGCTTCTCCCTTCCACTGGCTGCTTCATTGCCTTTCATCACTCTGACTGCAGATAATAATTTATCAAGTGCGTGTCGGGATGCTTGAAACAAGATTTGTTGCTGCTGTTGTGGGGATATGTCAAGTCGGGATGCCAATCGACGACAGTGCGAGTGACAGGCAGACGTGAAGTATTGGATCAGCTTACTGGCAATCGATAAGGCAATCTTTGTAAGGACATTTGCATTGATACTTTCCGAACACGGAAATTGATATTAGTGGGTGTTTATTATGATATGAGAAGAAATATACAAATGCTTCCCACTCTAGATAGTACTTCCCAAAAGTAGCAAAACATTAGATAATATTTTATATAAGTCGTTGCTCTTTAATACTTTTGATAAAGAGATAGTCTGTCAACAGAACTCATGGCCATTTCTTGTCCCTCGTTTTCTTTGAAAAGGAAAGCAAAAATATTGCCTGACATACATCTTGGCGGCCAAGTAGTAAATTTTCATTTTCACACCTTTCAACACTTTTCACGCTAACACGACCAGATGGAACGTTTTGCTGTCAAAAATAAAAAGCAGACTAGCAAAGAGGCAAAGAGATTCGACCTCTGATGTTATCCCTTCCCGTACCCCATCAGTTTGCCATTTTCCCCTATTCTGGCCATCTTCCCACTCCCCGACAGGCAACACAAATACTGTCATATGCAGCGGGAAAAGAGTGAAAGAAGAGCAGCCGGAACAAGGAGCAGCAGGAGAGCTTGGCCAAAGCTGAGCGGAGCAGACAAAGTGCCTCTGAGCGTAAATAAATTGGAAATGTCCTTTGCCCTGGCAGTGCCCCCATCAACTGTTGAGGAATACAGAGGGAGGGATATAGATAGTTCACTGAAAGAAAAGGTAAATAAGTTCAAAAACAAATTCGCTGCTTTTCTTAAAAACTTTAATATGAAAGAGAAAAGACCAATAAGATTTTACTCCATAATGATTGTGTATAGAAATGCAGTTTTGTTAAGATAATATGATGACCTTTTTTTTTAATTGTAGAAAAAAGAGAAAGATAAAACAGCCAAAGGTCCTTGCTGGCATTGCAATGCGTTGGACATTGGGCGAAGGCGATGCTTCCATTTTAATATTAATTTTACCCCAAAGCAGCAGACGGGGCCCCGGACACAGAAAAGTTATTGCCAGGACTGAGACCAACCGAGGCAAAGAAGGAGACAGCGTAGTAATCATGGGGCAAGGTCCTGGCCACTGCAGTATCCATCCTGCAGCTTGCCACCCCCTACCCATCTCGTTCCTTCGTCCTCCATCCTCTGGCGTTGTCAGTTGAAGCAATTTATGTCAGTGCATATCCGACAGCCTGGCAGTTGCAAGCCATGTGCGGATCCCGAAGCCCCAGTCGGCATCAATGCCCCTCTCTCTTTCGCCCCCAGCTCGCTCCAGTTCTTGAGTCCAGAACCGAAGTGTCCTTGTTGGCAGCAGCACAACAGCTACAGGAACAACAATGCAGCCTGCACCTATCAAGTTATCAAGCAGGCAAAAGATGGCTTTCCCTTGCTGATCCCATTTGTGATGTTTCCGTGTCACGAATTCAGTGACTCGGCGCAGGAAAGTATGCTGTAAAATATCGAAATAATGTGGTCGACTTGGCTTTGACCCTTTTTAACCGCTTGAGCTATATAATATACATTTTGTTTTATTATTCTGACACTTTTAATTTGAAGTTACCAAACTAAAAACGAATTCCCGGAACCCAAAAAACATTTACGAGCCTCACGCAAGCATACCTAGCAGAAATGCTCATCGTGCTTGTTGTTATCCTGGCAACGACATCGAGCAGGCTAAAGTTTAGTGCAACCTTTGATTTATATATATAGCTCCCCGACCCCTCGAGGGCTCAGCATCTTTTCTCCGCACCCGTTTTCCTTGCACGTTGCAGTTGCCAAAGGAATTGCTCCATTTTCCCAGGCACAGGAACGTCCATGTCCTTTGGAGCGAGCACATTTCGCAGAGCTTGCAGCACCGGAAGGCGAAAGCAAGATATTTATTAGTTTGTTAAATTGTGAATCGGCCAAGTAGCTGCCGGCCCTTGCTCCGCTAGACTCCTCTTGGCTTATTCTCTTTGGCTCTTCGATTCGTGCTGGCGTTGGCATTGCATTGGGTTTTAATTTTTTAGCTGCTTGTGACTCTGGATCCTGTTTTCAACCAGACTAGGTCCTTTCATTGCTTTCATTGTTTGCTCGGTAATGACTCCTGTCTGACTTCTGGCCTGGCTGGTATTTGGAGTACTGTTGGTGTCTTGTCGAGCGCTACAATGGATTCCATTATTATTTTTCATGGGAATGCCCTTTGACATCCCATGTTATAGATTAAAATGTCGCCTCATAAAGTAATGAAAAGAAGGTGAACCAAGGTTAAACTAGATGGTCGATAAATAAATTCATAAAATCAGAGGTTGGATTATTTATTTAATTCACTCTTTTCCAACCAGAAACCTAACTGCAAGTGGTGAACCATAAGCCCCAACTCCGAGATATCCGACACATGTTTTGGGTTAAGCGCCCCTGGCGTCCGCGACCCGGCCTCTGATCATGGGGGACTCGTTTGATATATAATATTTTAATTAAAATGTAAATCGAAATGATTAAGTGCTTCCAATTTATATACAATATTTCATAAACACAAAAAGAGGAGAGCCATAAAGCACTGAAAATTGTCGGTAGAATACAAAAGACCATAATTAATTACACCGCTCCAAGCTGGCCACGAATGCTCCGGAGGAGCGACAGAGATGCCCTCATCGGGCTAATGACGGGTGAAAGAGAGGGACGATGAGAAACGATGCCGGGGAGCTGCTGATTAATGATGGGCTGCGAATGAGACAGAGACGGAGTGAGCCAGGCCGAAAGAGACGGGACGAGCGACGTGAGACTGACGAAAATGAGCACAACGTCATCATGATAAATATAATGATGATAATGAGCATTATATGTTAAATCTTGGAGCCAGCAGGGGTGCCGGGTGGCATGGTGGCAGGAGAACGTCCAACGAATGCTCTGTTGAAATTTCTGTGGCACAATAATAAATTAATATAAATGATACTTAATTTTATGATTAATGATATTGATGAGTTACGAACCATTCGCCGTCCACCAGACAGCCAGCCAGCCAGTCAGTTCTGGCCCGAAAGGGTCGGTGAAAAAATTTTCATAAATTTATCAACAATAAATCAGTTGGGAATTGGAGCCCTCACATCGATTGACTCTAGCTGTGAGTAATGCACAATAAATAAAAAAAAAATAATACATAATTACAGGTTTTGATTATTGCTTCTGCCGTCGTCGCCACCGCCTTCGAATTTATTCTCTTTGGTCTATCCTGCCCCCTGCCATCTGACTCCTTCTCATATCTTTTACGACGCCATTGACGCCTTTCGACCCGGCCAACTGACACGAGCACGCAAGGCTCTGTGGGGAAATGATACTTTTGTTGGGCGGAGGTGGACGTGGTGTGCTTTCTGACAAATGATAGGCCCAATTTGGGGCAGGGATAGATATATTTCAAAATGATTGAAATGAGTAATTAATTTACCCCATATTTTTCTAAACCGCTTTCTGTGGCCGATGAGCATCAATTTGTCAATATTAACATATTACTGGACTTGACGTGATTGAAACAAATACATGAGGAAAGATAAGAAGAATTTAGTAGGCATTTTGGGATTATCTTTAAGAGAAAAGAAACCCTCCAGAAAGGATAAGACCCATCTGCGACTGCAGCATCCAAAAGAGTCATTTAGAGATTGCAAAAGTCGCATAAGTCAAACTGTCAGCGGCAGGCAAACAATCAAACCACGGCACATAGGTCCTCCAGTGTTGCCTTGGCTGAAATAACTTGAAAAAGTGAAAAGTTAAGCGAAAAGGAAAGGAAGGTTCCTTGCCATCGCCCATTTGTGTGTGTGTTGCTGGTGGCATTGTTTCCATCGTATTTGTTCCGACAAAAGTGCAATTTGCACCCAAAACAGCCGCAAACAAGCAAGGAGAGAGTGTTGACAATGAAGGGAACAAAAGAAATGACAAACAAAACAGAGAAACAACAAACAACTAACATCAACAGGCACAAACACACACATGACAAAGGCAAAAGCAGAAAAATACCCTTTTGTCTTGTGTCGTGTTTTGCAGCACGAGTGGAAAAAATCACGGAAAACTTTGAGAAAAAAAAATGGAAACGGAAACCCCTTCGCTGGAGTATGTGGCATATGCTGGAAAAGCAGAGCAAGAAGAAGCTGCCCAAAGTGAAGTTCAGTTCAGTTTCTGTTCGGTATCCCGGCGATAAAAACCCAAACAGACTGCCTGAAAAGAAACCAGGCGGTAGAAAAGAAAACTGCAAAATTGCAGCAAATAACAACAGCAGCAATAACAATGCCAGACTGACAGCAACAGCTACTACTTCCCAGCCACCAGATCACCACCCACTGCCAGCCAACCGCCCCAACATCCACCCACCCATCCACTTACCCACTGCGCCGCCATTCACCGACCAAAAAGCAAAGTGGTTGGCTTGGAACAAATGCGTACGTGACACTTTGGTGGCACAGAGATATAAGAATGTCACATAACTCAACGTGATTAACGTCTTTTTGTCGCTTTCAGGCGGCGTCGGCGGTGGTGGCGGTGGCGGCGTTGTTTTCCCCGAAACCCCTATACCCCGCCTTAACCCATGGCATGCAAAAATATAGCCAGCTATAAAACAAGTGGTTCTGGTGGGTCTGCCTCCTCAGTATCTGTCCCTGGATTTCCTCATTGGGTTTACTCGTTCTTCACCTCCCAATCGTTTTACCAAAGCTGAGCCATTTTCCAGCTTCTGTTTTCTTGTCTTTAGAGTTATTTATTTCTATAATTTATAATGAGTTTTTTAGAGCCCTGCTCTTGATCGTTAAAATAAATTGAAATTATAGCACTATAGAAAAATAAACTCATAATTACTTCCAATCAATACAGTTTCGTCATGTTCTTTGGATTCTGCACCTTGCCTCGTCATCGTCTCGATCATCTGCTGCCGGCTGAAACTACAAACCCATTATAAAATCATCAGCCAAAGCTGCAAAACGAAACGATCACGTTAAATTATGGCGAAAATATACAACAATGGGAATAGGTTTAATATGGCAAACAGCATGATTGACATGTTGTGGCAACCGGAAAACCAAGACAATATGCGATCTTGGATGGAAGCGGCACAACCGGCACAGCCGATGAAGCATGGAGGATTGAATCTAAGTTTAAATAACAGTCAAACGCTCACGCGCGCAACAAATTGGATTTATTTACGCCCCGTCAGCAGCTGTATCCAATTCATGATCCGATGCCCGGATGCCCAGATGCCCAATAGTCCCATTCGCAGCCATCATGCATGATGCATGAACGCTCTTAAATGAACTCACTTGGCTGGCAATTATGGCCTGGAAAGTGGGCCTGTATTGAGTTACACCAAATCGCATTTTGCGATGGAAACGATTTGACATTTTCTCCGCGGTGGAGTTCTAGTTAGGAGTCCGTAGGCGATTCCAGCTGTGCTCAAGTCAACCTTAATGACACTCAGTGCGATCGACAGCGCAGCATGGCTACTGGATTTCTGGCGAGGATTGGATCGAATGGGGCAGATGGTATGGGGAAACGAAGTTGAGAGAGTACCAAAGTCATACATTAATCATTAGGCTGGTTCCTCCGTTGTTGTTCACACATTTCAGCTTGAATTAGTCGAGGGTTTCATGAATGAACCGATCGAACGAGCCAGCGGTTTCTCTCCCAAGCCCATTTATTTCTGTTTTTCGGCTCCGAGTTGCGACCACATGCGGTTGCTTCGATGGATCGCCGAATCAACGCACAATAATAAAGAAATCCCCGAGACGGCTGAAGGTAAAAAAGAAGCCGACAAATGCAGCGCTCTATCATTGAGAAGTCAAAAAATGCGCAAGGCCCCGAGATACTTGGATCGATGGTAGTGCCCGGACCCAATCCCAGTCATTATTATTTTGTAGCGTTTCATGTTGCGCTGCGAGAAATTGAAATCAGCATGGTGCCGCCGTCGGGGAGAGGAGGCCGGAGGTGCCTCCAGACAGCTGTCGGCGAAATGTCTTTGTGGGTAATCGGCCATAAGCACAAACCGCGGGGGTTTATTTTCTCAGCCCAATCTGGCTGGAGTTCCACGTTAGCTTGCGCTGGTAATCGAAGTGGTTTCATTTACAATGAGCTCACTGGGAACTGTCCAGAAAATGTGATGAATTTGCTCCTCCTGCCGACCCCTGGATATTTATCAGGTGGGGCCAGATTTTATTTTCAATTTTATATGCCATTCTGGGTTTATGACATTGTTCCTTTTCCATTCAGCACAATGCAATCATCAATCTACTTCAAACATTCAGCTGGGGAGGTTAAAGTTCAACTGGTCCTGGTTGTAGGCTCGAGATATCGTGTTCTTTCCCGGCCCAAAAATTACTTTCCTTTCCCTTTTTTGGTCTGTGACAGTTGGACAGGCCGAGTGACAGATTTGACCAGAAAACAATTCGTGTGGCACATACAACAATAAACTTATCCGGAGCCAAGACCCGTCCTTGCTTACAGATCCCGACAGTGTGTCTACACTTCACTTAACTCCTCTTCCTAGCCCAATGCACTCTGTTTTTGCATTTTATCCTCGTCAACAGGATTTTTCAGCATGAGCTGCTTGCCAGGCCAGAGACCATCATCATCGTCGAGTGGAGCCTGGAGCCTGGGGTCTGAGATCTGGGATCTGGGGTAGTGTGGTGGGGGTCGTGTCATCTTCATGTGGCCAGGCGGACGAAGGATGGTTGGAGGATTTCTGCCTGAGGGGAGGAATGCAAAACGGTTAGCTGGAGCCACACATAATGTCCGAGTGCCAAGCAGCTGTCACTCAACCAGGCCGGAAAAAGAAATGCTTACATACTCTACAATATGATAGACTATGTATTTTTCAG
This sequence comes from Drosophila vallismaia, assembly GCA_035047325.1. NCBI lineage: Eukaryota > Metazoa > Arthropoda > Insecta > Diptera > Drosophilidae > Drosophila > Drosophila vallismaia. The sequence continues at coordinate 16,578,277 of JAWNPU010000090.1, read as the reverse complement.
GGTCCTCCGCATAATAAACGGGATGGTAACTTATACATAGATTGAATATGATACGAGTTTCTATTATGATACCTTCAAAAAACCTTTATATACAAAAATTGAAGAGTATTTTCAGTTCATCAAAACCAAAGTGCTTTACGTAGCCCTGATTTTCGGACTCCATCCGGATGACTCCAGCTCATGAAACTCATTCTTGTGCACTTGTCAGGAGCAGCTGTCAATCCATTCCATTTCATTCCTCACCTCCGCTTCCGTTTCATTCTATGCTATTCCGTCCCTTCAGCCATGTCAGTCCTTTGGTTTTGTGGTTAGTGTTACGATGCATATGAATTCCGCATATATGGGAAAGAGTCCTCGCGTCACATCCGTCATCCAGGCAGCTGAAGTGAGTGTATTGCTGGAGTATCGGTAATCCAATTGCAATGCCAATGCCGGCTAATTAAATCCCCACAGAAAGGTAGCCCAGGAAATTAATAAGCTTATGGGGCCAATAAAATATTGATGAATGTCCGGAGAGCTCACACAAATCCCCCGGAACAACAATATCGCGAAACGTTCGCCACGAGCAATTTATGTGTTAATATTTACAAATAAATTAAGCGGTCGACTGGAGAAGGAAGGACTGCGGGTGGTGGGGCTGTGGCATGCCTAGGCCATTTCGTAGCCCATTTATAAAACTCGAGAATTTTGTATACCAGGCTGGCTGAAAAAAAATAATACCCGTTGTGGCTGTGGCCACATGAATAAAGCAACGCCAATGCAAATAAGGCAAAGTTTGATTAATGGACAGTCCAGAAAATTAAACAACGATCCAGCGATGGTGACACTTGACTGAGGACTACTGATGTTTGTCGATGGTTTCACCCTATAGAATTCTCTTCAAATTTTCTTATTTCTATTTATTCTATTATCTGCTTAATCTAAACTGGATAGTAATTCATTAGATAATTTAAGCATTGTCATGTCTGGTCCACACAATTCCTCACATACTAGATTCCTTTGAAAAGAAAACACACAGGAAATGCTTAGGGCGAGATTCGGAAAGTGTGGGAGATAAAATAAGAACAGAAGAGAAGAAAGGGTTGATTGAAGCACTTGAAAAAATATCCCCATTTATAGACTATTTTTAGGGACTTACCTAAAGTTTAAAATTTGTCCGATCCGTCAAAATAACCGAACGATTCTTTCTGTGTAGGGAGCAAGTGCTTCAGCTGCTTATTCTGCTGCTCCTCTGGGCCTTTCCCTTAAGGAATTAAGCGTGTAAAATACGAGCGCATAAATCTATTTGCTACGCATATAAACAACAGAGCGCATTTGCGTGTGCAATCACGCCATTCTCCATTTGCCATTTGCCGAGAAATGTAATTAGGCCTGCCGCCATGTGGAACGCATTCTGACCGACCCAAGGGCGATCTCAGGGCCGGGGAGCGGATAGGCGTAGAGTGGGCGTGGCGCGCTTGCGGTGAAGACGGGAGGCCGGAGGCCGGGTAACAGATGGCTTCCAGTTGACCGCGACCGCACACAGGCAAGCCATCTCGAGTGGTTGCATTTTGTGGACTGCAATCTCTTGCCCCAAATGATAACGGGTCACGAATGCACTCCGCCCAGCGATCATCTGCACCCCAGCCCCAACCCAGAGGGGACAGTGGTGGGGGTAATGACAATATTACCTCTCGTTCGCCGCCAGGTGAATGCCTTCAGAGTTTATTAAATTATGAAACGAGAACCGGACCAAGCAATTGCTATTTATTCGCCCATAAAGCGAGTCATTAAAACAAACTACACGCGGAGAAAATAAATAGAAATGAATGGATATGGGAATACCGTGTAAGTCAAAAAACGCTAACACAATAAGGATCTGAAAATGTAGAATCGATCACAAAGATATCTTTGGAATTCAAAATGAGGCAATGGAATAAATAATTCCTTCCGCTTTTCTGGATACCCTCGAAGTCAAGAAGACTCCCCCTATCAAACTAATGACCACCTGATGATACCCTTAACACAAACAAAAAAACTCCCTCTGACTGCAAAATTATCAACAAAAAATGCTTTAAAGCTGCCTTTACCAAATGTGCACTGGAAAAGTAAGTAAAATGTTGCACCAAAAAAATGAAACCGAAAAATGCAGCAGTGAAAAAAATTGTGAAAAAGAAACGAGTGGAGGAGATAAAGAATAATGACCACTTTGCCATCTCGTGGCAAATAACCATTCATCAAATTGTCCAAATTACAGACATTTCACAATGACGCGCTGCCCCAGCCCCCGCCACTGTTGTAGCGCCCCAACGATTTGGACTTTTGCAATGCCGACAGAGCGACGACGACGGCGATGACGATGACTGCAATTCGTTTACACCAATTTTATGGTAACAAGCTTCTCCCATGCCTCCTGCCTTCTGCTTGGACACTGACCAGGCCGGGACACCCCTTCATCCGAAATGGACATGCCCCATGGCAGCTGCAGCAAATGAGTTGAGCCGGAGTTGGTTTCGGACTGCGTCCCGTCGACCATGAATTCGGGCTACTTTTTTATACCCTTTCTGCGCGTGTTTAAGCTCTATGGTTAGGAGGATACACCTCCTATGTAATAGGTGAAATACTGACTAACACACATATATATTATAATTAACTATGGATTGATATTTAGATGGATATTAAATGGGTAACTTTTCTTTATAAAATTTGTTGAGCTATTGAAAGGGCTTAAGAAAGTCGAATCAAAAGCTTTCGTTTGTATTGCCATTTTTTTCCTTCTTGCTTAAATTGCCGGCTGGATTTTGGGGATAAGCTGAGTATTTCGAGTCTTGGGGCAGAAGGAAGTGACATGTGTCACGCCTAAAACTATGCAACAGCTGCCGCCGCCGCCACCGCCTCAGTTCCACCGTTCCCACTCCTCCCGTCCTGATCGCCATCGGCGACATGCATTCAATTTCATGCCTGACCGCTGGCAACAACTGCAATTTGGGGACATTAAGTTTTGACATTGAATAATCACCGCCAAAGGCGTTGACGACACAGTCGCCGGCCCTTTCGCCCCACACTCCCTCCCACCGTAGTGCTCATTCATAAAATCGCGTACATCGCCCGGGCCTATAATAAATTCAGCTCACTCATCAGGCAGTCTCTGCATATGAAATTTTCATAGGGGAGCGTCGTCAGCTCTCCTGATTGAGGAGGTGGCCCCCATGGGATGGCAAGAGGGGGCGGGATGCCTGGCCCAGGGGCTGAGGGTGGAGAGGAGCTCTGTTCTGCTCCAACTCGATTCAGTTCAACTGGGCTCGAAACCTCGGACCGGCTTTTATTTTGATTTATTTGCCACAGACACGACAGTTAATTTGATATTTTGATTAACTGCAGACCGGACTGGTTTTTCAGGGGGAAAACCTCCGCTCAATGGCGGAAAGGGGGCGAGGTGGGATAAGGTGCCATGGGAAGGGCAAGGGTCAGGCAGCAGCTGCTTGGCCCCAGCTAATCCCTTATATAAGCTCTCACTTTCGCGGGCACGGAATCGACACTTGCCTTGGGGACTGACACCCTTGCACGTTTCCTGCCCTTTTCAGCGTATACATTCCACATGATTTCAAAAATTTTTATTCACTTTGCGAAAATGCGAATATAATTGCAGTGCAGTTAATTTATTATGTCGCTGCCAAGACACAAAGTGGTGCGAGATGTGCAAAACCCTCGCACCAAACAAGTTTGAAGTGAACAGTGGATGTGAGCTTCAAGATAATTTATTGGCTGATTAATTTGAAAACGGCGATTATCTTTAAACTAAGTTATAAATTATAAATTATAAAACTATATGGACAAACTTTCCTGTTTATATCTGAAAAGGTTTGTTATCTAGAATATTCGATCTTTTCATAAAAGTTTACCAAAAAATAAATATTTTCTTTATTGATTATAAAATGGTAATGAAATTCATTTATTTTGTTACCACGGTTCATTTTCGTGTCGCCTTCATCGTCTGCTGGCAGGGCACACAACTTTTTATTGTGAAAATTGATTTATTATCGCGATGGCCGCATTTCCTTTGCCCCTTTTGACACAGACACACACATGCTCCCGTCCACCCCCCGCATTGCAGCGCATCGCACCACTCCCTGTCATGTGGCATGCACCACCATCAGCGTCATCGGCAATTGTTGTTGCCGCTGTTGCGCTGCTCTGCTGCTGCTGTTGCATATTTGCAGCGATTAAAATAAGAATTTTACATGCGATTCGTGTTGTCGTCGCCTGGCTTTGTCTGCCGAGCCAAGGAGCGAATCTGCAGCCGCCCCATTCCTGCCCCGCATTTCCATTTTCGGGCCGAATGCAATGCGCGGCTTAATAAATTTATAAATACAACGCCAAAAGGGGTGATTCAGCGGCGAATTGTCAAAAGGGGAGGGACCGGGAGACCCCTAGGCTGCTAAAAAATGCATGCATGCATGAATTTTAACGAATTGCTGATGAAAATGTCGCATCATAAATTATTTCATATTTAGGGCTCATTCACTCTTCGAGGGAAAAGGAAAGGGCTAGAGGGCGAGATGAATGTATCTGCAAACTGCGATCCGCGTGAGATAAATTGCACTGGCCGGGTCTGTAGTGCTCGGTCCTTTTCCTTGGCCGCTGCTGTGTGTATGCATAAATTAAATTTATATTTTACTTTCGAGTTATGCGTCTGGGTAATTATTTTATCTTTCTGCCCCCCGAACACACACAATGCGGCATTCCCACCCCACTCACTCCCCTCCCAGTCGTCTGTTCCATCGACCTCCTCCTGGCTTTCGGTCTGGTGTGGTCTTTGCCGGCTACGTGGCCGTGCATGGTATTCAAAGGTTAATTGGCATTTTCGGTGTATTATTTTATTTGGGCCTTAATTGCCAGAGAGTGGCACATGCACATGCACCACTTGCACAAATGACCCCCTGCCCCAAGCCAGCGCCCGACGTTGCACCACAAGAAGGGGCGTGACAACCCGGCAACCAAGGCCCAGTGGTGGTGGCACTCGCTCCAGGAGAGTGGGATCCAAATTGTCAGTTGAGAGCTGATTGATTGATTGATTGGCTGATTGCAGGGGAAAGTTGTTTGATTGTGGGCAGCGTGCAGCTGAGACGTTTCAGAGCTCAAGGATGGAGGCGAAATGGTGGTTAAGCTTGGGGCTACACATTTTGGGTCTACTCAAAGTTAGGTTTTGTGAAATGTAATAAAATCTAAAGGAAGCTATGAGGATAACAATAAATTGGAAATGTTAATAGCTATTAATTTTTAATTTTTATTGCCCATATATTTAGTTTTTCCATATAAAAACAGAATGGGTGATCGTAAATCAAAACTCCCCTAATTCTGAGCTTATACTATAGCACTTAATAATTTATCCATCAATCCACTGCAGGCTTCCTCCCTACTAGTTGCACGTCAACAAGCTATTTCTTCCGTTTCTTAACTGCAAAAATATGTTTGTCCATTTCTATGACTTTTCCAAAAGCAGCTCTCTTTTCCTATATCCTGGACAGCTCATTCCTTGCGAGATCCATAAACAACCGACACTCGCGCACTCCGTCACGAGTGCAACTTGTCTTGGCTGATGGCCGTGACTAAAATGGTGAGGAAGAGGGACCTGCCACCAAAAGGGGTGGTGGAGGGAGGGGGCGCTACTGCCAGGCGTCAACTCAGGCGCGAGTTACCTCCGGGGAGCTTCGCGGGGTATTTTAAATTCAGAGAAGAGAGGAGCTGGCCTTGGAAGTAGCTACGGCTGTTAGGGAATTCGATCGAATTGGATACGTCTGCAAGTGGTTGCTGCTAAAACTCCACTGATCGGTCGTCTTTATTTTTTGGTCTTAAAATAAGCTTATAGTGAATATGTATATGTGTATAACGAATGGAGTTCTTAGAAATAGAGAGTCTGATGCAACAGAGAGTATGTTTACAAGAGTGTATGTGGGATTGTATGCGCTGCGTTGTCTGTGTGAAGGGAATGCCGTGTTGCTAACGGTGAATATCGGCGGCTGACTCGTCGTTGATGTTTATGTTGCGACTTTGTATCGCAACGTTTCCCGGTTCGATGTCTTCACTTGTGAAGACCTGGGGGTTAGAAGGAGGGGTGGTGTATTGTACCGATGGGTCGGTAACTCCTCCCCCCCAGTTTGGAGCGACGGCCATAGCGGAGGAATTGGTGGAGCGACGATTGGAAGAATGTGTTCGGACCCGGTATGGAAGATGTGATTGGGAGGTTGTTCCCGTTAGATACAAATATGAAGCCTTTTTCCTCAATTTTGAAACTATTTAATGCTGTTGTAATTGAAGTGGATGTTGGTAGAGTTGTGCACTCTAGTTGGTTTGCAGATTCTGGGTCGATGAAGGAATTATTGGATCCTGTATCGATAAGAAATGACAAGGGGAATTTTTGTTGTAGGTTTAGGGTTATGTATGGAAGGGATGTTGCATGTGTGGTGGGGTTTATGTATCCGGTCGGGTTCTTGAGGCGGGTGCCTGAAAATTTAGGTCGGTAGGGCAGTGTTGGGTGAGTTTTTCTTCTTCTATGTTGTGTAGCCCATAATTTGGTGTTTTATTGTCTTTAAACGGGTTACTATTTCTGTTGCCATTGTTTGATTGACGATATTGGGAGTTGGGGTTTGAATAATGGTATGAGTGGTTTTGGAAGTAAGGTGAATTACGGTTGTTGCGGTTGTTGTCGTCTCTGTGATTGTTGCTGTTATTGTTATTGTAATTGTTAGTTCGTCGTACGGTATTGTTTGGTGTTGGGGGGTATGGGTTTCTGTTCTGGTAACGAGCTCTTTCTCTTTGACATAGCTCGTAAGCTGTTTCGATAGTCTTGGGGTCTTTCAATCTGATGACTGTTTTAAGTGGTTCTCTGATTCTTGAAATGAAGGCATTTAGACAGACTTCATCATATAGTGTTTTCTTGGCTTCGATGATTGTGGCCGACTGTCCACTATTGGAAGTAATGGATATAAGTTGGCTCCTAATCCTCGATAAGCCGAAGAACAATTGCCCTAGGGTTAGGTTGTCCGGGAGAGATTGGAGCTCGCCTAGGAGGGTAGCTTCGCTTTTCTTGCTAGAATATAGACGTAGTAGGTTGCTTTTGATATCGTCCCATATAAGTTTGGTGTTAGCTAGGTTTAGGGCTTCATCTGCTCTTCCAACTATTTTGTTCCTAATTGCCCTAAGTGTTAGAAGCCCGTACGGTGTTTGGTCGGTACCCCTAATGAGCATGATTATTTCTTCAACGCTAGTTATATATTTGTCGAGTTGGCTTGGAGTACCATCGAAAGTCGGAAGTTCTTTAACGAAGGCTAAAATATCGGTGGCACTAAGTGTCGTAGCAATACTGCTGGAGCCACTGACGGTAGGTGTTAAGGGGGCGGAATTACCTACGGAGGCGTTGTCTGAATCCATATTTATAGGTTGAAGGGGCGGTGAGAGGGTATTTTCTCTAATTACGGGGAGGGTGTTTGTTTTAGTAACTGAACGTGTGACTCTTTTTGGAAGTGTGTGTGATCCTAATACGGAACGAGTTGTTTGTTTTATAGTTTGTGTTAATTTCTTTGACATTTAAGAGAGAAAGGGAGTATACAATTTATAATGTACTTAGTGGTTCTTAATTATTTGTTTATAGTTGAATGGTGTTTTTTTTTTTTTTTTTGTGCGTTAATTCCTGTAATATAGTGGTATTAATGTATGTATGTAATATTTGAATACTTCATTTGTGTTGAAAGAGTGAGAATATGGATGCATGTTTCAAAGATTTTCCTTTTTATTAAGGTGTGCAGTTTATATGTGATTTTGTGGTTCTGTGCCCAGTCTTAGAAAACATACTCTTCACCGTTCATATAAATTCGTATTTGCATATATATATGTGCACATGAGAGTACTGATGCGGTACTTGGCCTTACTAAGCTTCGGCGGTGATTATCAGCGATTGATTTCACACAAGTACATTATACATCACTCTTACACATTTGTATATATGGTTTTGTTGTGTATATTTTCGATGTATATATAAGTATTTTGTGGTGTAGTACTGGGCCTTTAATGTTTCGGCAGTGGTTTATCAGCGATTGATGCCACGTAGGTACACTACATCTTCTTTTTTTTTCTTATTGCATTTGAAATATTTGTGTGTGTGAATTGTTTTAATTGTTTTGCATATATATGTACACATGAAAGTAGTGATGTGGTACTTGGCCTTATTAAGTTTCGGCAGTGATTATCAGCGATTGATTTCACACAAGTACATTATACGTCACTCTTACACATTTGTATATATGGTTTTGTTGTGTATATTTTCGATGTATATATAAGTATTTTGTGATGTAGTACTGGGCCTTTAATGTTTCGGCAGTGGTTTATCAGCGATTGATGCCACGTAGGTACACTACATCTTCTTCTTTTTTTTTTCTTTTGAAATTATATCTGGGTGTTTTGCATGTTAATTAAGGCGGTTTATGTATTGTAGTAGGACTTTTGTTGTATTCACTTTTAGACATTACTGCACTTCATTCTCACTCTTTTTCTACACCTACTTACAGTAGAACTAATAGAAGGTTTAATAGAATATTTTCCATTCCAGTTTCCGGCTGCGCCAGTTACCTCCGGGGAGCTTCGCGGGGTATTTTAAATTCAGAGAAGAGAGGAGCTGGCCTTGGAAGTAGCTACGGCTGTTAGGGAATTCGATCGAATTGGATACGTCTGCAAGTGGTTGCTGCTAAAACTCCACTGATCGGTCGTCTTTATTTTTTGGTCTTAAAATAAGCTTATAGTGAATATGTATATGTGTATAACGAATGGAGTTCTTAGAAATAGAGAGTCTGATGCAACAGAGAGTATGTTTACAAGAGTGTATGTGGGATTGTATGCGCTGCGTTGTCTGTGTGAAGGGAATGCCGTGTTGCTAACGGTGAATATCGGCGGCTGACTCGTCGTTGATGTTTATGTTGCGACTTTGTATCGCAACGTTTCCCGGTTCGATGTCTTCACTTGTGAAGACCTGGGGGTTAGAAGGAGGGGTGGTGTATTGTACCGATGGGTCGGTAACTCGCGCCAGAATTGGCATTAATGAGCAGACAAAGAGCTCAAACAGCAAGAACCAAACGCCAAACACCCAAAGAACAACAACCATAATGAAGTCAAAGCAACAGGCCACTTAGCAGCTTAGCGCGGAAGATAGAGATGGAGCTTGGGGCGCAGATAGAGACAGGGCGAGTGCAGAAAATACGTCGATCAAATTAACAATTTAATTTCTAAGAAAACTAATTAAAAATCACGCAGCGCTCCAAGCCGAACACTCCAAGAAGCGACTTGAGAAGCGAAGCGAAGTGGAGCTGTCCAAGTAAAAGACCCGACTCCTGCCATTCCTGCCGTTCTCCCGCCGCCCTTCATCCTCTGGCCATGAGTGGCTGCAACATGCGTCAAGCATTCGCAATTAGCGGAGCTGCAGTCTCTGTCAGTTGGGGCCATTAAAAGCAGGCAAACATGCCCGGGCAGCCGAGCAGCACACACTTGATTTTCCAATCAGAACGTTCTCCCCACCGCCCATTCACCCTTTGCCTTCCCTTTAACCGCCCCTTTCGTCTTTCCCCTGCCCCGCCCACCTAACCCTGCCAACTGCATCCCCAACGTACCCCGGTGCAATCTAAGGCAAACGTCTCCTCAAGTTGGCCAGTCAGCAACGTCAGCAACATTTGTGGCAACGTCTGTGCAGCAACAATGCCAGAATTATTACCGTGAGGTCTTTTTAAAGAAAGTGAATATGAGATGCTCTACATGGCATTATTTATAGAGATTAAAGACTGGAAAAAAATGATTTTTTTTTAGCTTAGAATGCAATGAAAGAATAAAAAGTTTTCATTTCATAAAGTAAGTTTAATAACTAAATATAATATAATATAGTTAAAAAGTAAGTAAGTAAAAGATAAATTAATTTTTGGAAATATTCCATGATCTAAAGATAAATCCCTTTGAAATTATGGTAACTTTTTACTGCACCATATATCGCAGTAATAACTTTGCAGGCTGCGGTTAGAGTAGCCCCATCAAACGTGCCACATAGCCGCACAACTTGCAGCTTGCAATTGCTGTCTGCCAGCGGCTGATGGATGGATTGCCCGTTTGACTGGCTCCGGTTCCTATCCACTAAAATACCCCCCAGTCCCAGCCGTAGCCAACAGCCCCTTGCCCCTTCTTGGGGCAAACTCAACTCAACTCAACTCTACTCAGCCCGACTTGACTTGACTTGGCTCTCCTTTCCGCGATGCCACACATGCTAAACTATCTGCAATGCCTTTGCCCCCTGCCCAGTGCCACGCCCCTTGTTTGTTCGCGCTCGTGTGCGGCTTTCAAGAAGAAGACGACGATGGTGAAGGATGGTGGGGCAGAATCTGGGATCGTTGCCGGTTTTGTTGTACGTCGTCAACGTTGACTGCTAATAGACGCTCACGCTCACGACTTTATGCCACACATCACTCAAGGCACTGACGGCCAGGGGCACAAGAGGCTGTTGGGGGGGCAACACTGATGTTGCATATAATTAATTTATTATGTTGTTGCCGCTTGCAGCCTTTGCCCATATTTTGCAACGTCGACATCATCGTGGTGAAATCCCTCTACCTCCGATGCATGTTCCAAAGTGGCAGCCTGCTTTATGACGCATTTATGGCTGCATTTATACTGTTTACCGTGGCAAAACAAGTACCACCTTCTCCTGTTATTGCTTGTGCCTTTGAAACAGAGGGTAACTAAAATGTAACTAGGCCAAGTCTATGAATAACATAGTGGAAATAGTGAAAATAGCTAAATAAAAATGTAAAGTAAGCTTTAAATTAATTTATATTTAATTACAACTTCATTTCGTTTCAATCAAGCACTTGTTAGCTAACATTTGTGAGCATCTCATGCACTCATGTCATTTAATTTCCGCAAATTGCCCTGAGTCGCGCTCAACTGACACGAGAGCAAAAGGTCGCACATTATTAGCGTTGATTTGAGCACTTGGCACTGGCGGGGCACACCGTGCCTTCTTCCAAGTTCCCCAAGACCCCCACTCCATTGAACCATCTAAATGCCAGCAGCAAGCTGTCGTCGCCTTTGGTGCCAGCAAGTTGCAACTGCAGTTTCAATCAATCAAATGAGAGGCGAAACGGATGTGGACATGCCACTTCACACACGCCACGACAGCGCCCGAGGTTGTGCTGGCAAAAGGTGTCAACAAAGGCGTGCCACTGCAACAACTCCGACAGCAACAACAACAACTACAACAACAACTGAAATAACAATAACAATAACAGCAACAACGATGACTGTTTGTGCAACTCCAAGTGCGGAATGAACGAACGGATATGTGGCAAAGTTTCCTGAATGGCATTCTGCTGGTGAAAGGCAATTTAATTGAGGGACTTCTGGCTCGACGCGGCCTGGTCTCTTTTCGTTTCGTTATTAAGCTGAAAATTGGTCCAGAGCGGAGCAGAATGTTTGCACACCCAATTTATCATTTCATTTACAGCGCGAAACGCACAAAAATGCAACCGCATTTGGCCAACATTAATCATACGACATGTTGACAGCTGTCAGCGCGGCTCTCGCCAATGTTGTTGTCGCTCCTGATATTGCCGCCGTATCTGCAGAAGTTGCTGGTTTCCTAGCCTTGATGCTGCGAATTGCCGATCCCAGCGGTAATTTTTTAATCCAAAGTCATGGGCAAAAGGAAAGGAGAAAACACGGATTGAAAGTTTCTTTAAGATGTTATTAAGCCATTATTGTTATATAATTTCCATAATACAGAATATTTTAAATTATTTTAAAAGGTTTCTGTTAAAATTAATTATTTATTAATAAAATATTCTATGTAAAGTGTCACAAAACTAATTTAATGGAATCAGTTTAGTTGTCTTTTTTAATGACACAACAAACTGAAGCAATTGATAATTGCTCTTCTGGGAAAACTCGAAATCATGTGTCACTATGTCCATGTGATTTGTAGTTAATGAATTTTCGCACTATTTGGCTAAAAGTGCTGTAACACAGCCTTAAATTTTTTTCCTTCCCCGGCCGTTGTGATAGTAATAAATCTTTTTTTGCCACACAACGTCAAATGAACAATGAAGAATAATGAGGCCTGTGCCAAAAAGAAAATAAATTCTGACTTTCCACAGGAACTGGCCGGGAAGGAAGGGATTCGTGAAGAAAGCGAGTGGCAAAGTACATAATAAGCTCATTAATCACGGGCTCACACAACCCGGAAGGGAAGTGTATCGTATACAATTGAAGAGTGCAGTCATCATCTATATGGAGTGACTGTCACTCAGTTTTCGGTCGTGCGAAATGTGGGCACGTATCTGCTGGGGGCGTGTCACATCTTGCAACAGTTTGATCATTAATTAGGTGGCATTTAATGTGAGTTGGCTCTGTTAGATGCCCCCGTGTCAGTGCAACACCATTAATCTCTCGTTTGAGAGCGAACAAATTGATGTCTGGCCCGTCTGTCTTGCCCTGGAACAAATCTAATAGACTACTTTTTTCCGCCATTTCCGTTTTAGGGCATTCGTTATTATAAATTGTTATAGGATTTTTCACAATTTTCACATTTTTCAACATCCGCCAAGCCAAGTCCAACATAATCAAAGACGAACATAATCATCATCGGAAGGCAGCGCCGTCATGGTCTTCGTCTCATTGTCGTTACCATAATTCGAAACATTTATATCTAGGTAGCAAGCTAAGGAGACTATGAATCTCTGAATACACTTTTAAAATATGCCATGAAATCAAAGTATTGCCTCCTTTACGGAATATATAAAAGAGTATCGGAAAAACAAAACTCGTTTATTCGGAAACAAGACAAACGTCCGTCCATTTATCCGCCATTCGTCCGTCTGCAATGTCCACCGAGATTTTTTGATTGATGGCTAGTAGCGCACGTTGCAGTGCTCTTAAAAATTTTTATAAATTATAATTTTTCCATCGACTGGCAAACATATTTTTCATGTCATGTCATTCCCCCGGCTGCCTGCACTCCGATTGATTGATGAAAATGCCAGGCGTGTACAAAATAAGGGAAAGAAATGTAATAATAATGATATATCTATGCAAATTACGGCACACAAATTATTAGTTTCGTGTTCTCGAGTTCTGGCGGCGGAATTTCATATTAATTTGCCAATCATTAATCATCGGGCGAGGGGGCGTCGTCAGTCGTTATTTGATTATTCTGGGTAGGTGTCAAACTTGGCAACCCACTTGTGTTGGAACAAAAGTGAATTTATGAAGGCGAATGGATTAATTGAAAAAATATTGAAATAATACGTAAAAATATGTTTTGATATAAACTTTGTAGTTTATAAGTTAGGTAAATTCATATTCTCGATTCTCAAAAGGAAATTCCTTACAGTTTATCATTATGTTTCCCTCGTCTTTGTTGAGTGTCCATTGCAGGATTTTCTAGATATTGGTGCTTGTGCCAACAAATCTGTGGAGTGTCGTGCCAATGCGGGTGAAGAAAACTAGAGTTATGCTTGCACTTTATACCAACAAACTCTTGGCCCTCAACTATGGCTCTGTGGCTAAAGGGCAATAAAAACTATTTACAGTTCAATTTGCTATAATATTTGCAGTTGAAAACCACAAACGACAAATATGCACCACCAAACCAAACTGACAACAACAACCAGAACCACAGACAGGACAACCTCTTCCTCTCTCCGACTCAACCGAAGAAAGCCTTCCGTTTGCGAGATACCAAAAAAGCTTAAACTTTTTGTACCCAGTAACGCCAAAGAGTTTATTAAGTTGACATTGAAGATGATGCAATAATTTTCAGAAAAAATAAAGTCAGGCTCAGAGATCTGTTTAAGAAAATATTCTCTATGAACAAATTGTGATGTCCCAGTATGATTTGAACATATTACAGAGGGCATCTGACTTTCGATTCATCTGTGTAATATGACTTTAACGTGTTTAGAATGCGTTGGCGCATTCAAAGTGGAATCAAAGTTTATGCACATGAGGACATTCAGGCGGGCTGGGAATGTTCGTTTGGGTATCTGAAAATCTACAGACAATAATCCAGTGTATAATAGTGCGGGAGCTGAAAAAAGGGTTACGTTGCGTTTGTGCTTCCATTCTGGCCACTCGACACTTTCCATGGCAAAAGTTATGCAACCAATTTACATACAAAAACAACTCAATAAACGTGCGAAATGCTAACGATTTGTAAAAGTTGAAGTTCTCGCTCCTTCTCGCACACATGAGTGTATTACGTCCTGTTATTGGTTTTTGTAGCCATTCCACGGGGGCATGCCCGAAATGGGGTGGGCGGGGCACGGGAGGTTCTGCCACTGCCACAGCCCAGGCAATTTAGCAAAGTATTTCCTCGACGGTCTAAAAAGTTGCCCACTTTTTGTTACACCAACACGAGACGCCGCACTCGTGCCCGTCGTCTCGTAAACTGTGGGCTTATTTTCATGCCCGGATCCATGAAAACGGAAATTGTGCATGAAAGCTGACTGCTAACCATGGCCCAAAGCCTTTCAAATGGTAGGGTTGGGGGATCAGAGCTTCCACTTACACGAACCTAACTCGATTATTATAATATTCAACTATATAATCCAATGGGAAAGTTTGCTAATAAGCTGCTAGTTGAGTGCCAGTTAACATTGCAGGTCCAACCGGGGATTTGAGAACGAGAATCGAGAATTGCAGGACTGAAGCAAGGAGCAATTTGCGCTGTTTTATTGTTGCTGCCATGGGCGTCCTTGGGAAGGGTAGTGCATCGGCTCGATCCCCGCATTTGCGTGGGTTGAAGTTCCAACTCGATGTTTAAGAGATAATTTAGCCAATCGGATTGGGTAAGCTGATTGAATTTCAAGTCAAGTTTGTTTTAATTATATTCTTAGGCAATGAATGAAACTGAACTTTAAGGGGCAGCACGCGGAAGAAGACTTAGAATCTTTTCCAACCTCATCTGGTGCACCAGGTCGTATACGTAATATTGATAAACTTGCTATAACTTTAAAACTTGTAGAAGTTTCAAGGCATTCAAACTCTATTCATGTTGTTTTTAAAATTGTAATGTGAAAATGAAGAATTACAGCAACATGTCCAACCCAGCTTCACCTGCCTCCCAACATGGCATTAAGTAATTCATGTCGTAGAGTAATTGTCGCCCCCGCGGTGTAATGTCTAATTGCAACTAATCACACACAGATACCGATACACACTCACACTGAGGCAGTCACGTCTCTGAAAGCAACAAATAAGGCAAGGCAACGACTTTCACTAAACACGAACGACGTAGCATGAAAAATGACTTCAGTCCCGTCCAGTCCAGTCCAGGCCAGGCCAGGGCAGCACAAAAGCGACACCAACGACTGTGGAGAGTCGACTGCTAACGGTATTTAATGACACATGAAGTCGTCAATCACTCAGTAAATCTCGACATGTCGCCGTCGTAGCCAAAGTCTCGCTTACTTCTCACTTCTCGCCTTCCGAGAACCAAAACAAAAACCTAACAAAACCAAAACCAAAATAAAACAAAACCCCCGACCAAGCCAAATCCAAAGCGGACCGAACCGGGCCAAACTGATGTGATGCCGAGCGAGTCAAAAGCGAAACGGAAAACGCTCCCGGTAGCAACACAATTTGACAGCTGCCTGACAGTTTAAATTAATTGATTTATATGGGGTGCCAGGAACGGAAAGTGGACAGCGCTGGGAGGTTAGGGAGTGGCGCTTTCGCTTAATCGCCCCCAAACAAAGAAGATAAGAGCTCATAGGAGCGACTAAATGATACTCATTTCTAAGGGATTACAAAATATTAAAAGGCTTACAATTTAGGTTGAAATGGACCTGCTCCAAAGTCCTAATACTTTTAATGCACAAAATCTAAACATTTTAAAATTATTTACAAAATCTTTTCTTCTTAATACAATCTTTAAGTATGAATATATACTTCATAAAATGAATCAAATGTGATTTAAATCATATTAAACGTAACATCTGTGACTCGCCCAGAACTGCCTTTGCCTAGGGTATTTGAACATATTGATAGGTCGTTTCAATTAACCAAATAGCATCGTAGTTTCCGATCACTTGGCGTCTTCAGTGCTCACCCGAATCAAAGCCGATCCCCTTATGTTTCAATCTGTGTTTACCATCTTGTCAAATGCTTCTCAAGTACTTGCCACTTCCCCCACAAGCCACTCGCGACACCTGACACACTCTGGGCCCAATTTATCAAACTGGCCACGATCTCCAGGGGCTCGACTTATAGACATTGTAATAACATTATCGATTTGGTTAATTATATGATAAGCAGAGTGCGACGAGGCGGGGAAAACGATGATTATCTGGAGGGTTACTCAAGTGTCTGGCGCATAAATCAAGGGAGCTGTCACGGCGAATTGACCCCATCACGGACCCTGTCGCGCCACTTGACTGATGGTGTCTTGGCCCGTTCCAATCACCTTGTGGGAAGACCAAGCCATCGATCTCATGGGTCGATCGTCTTTGCCGTGCAATTCAATTTCTGAGTTTTGTCGCCGTCGCTTTCATATGCGTCAAAAATGGAAAGATGGATGGCATGAAAATGCCAAAAGGCGGCGATCACCCATCGCCGATCAAGCGATCTTTGATGGCGACGCCGAGGCATGATAGCAGTGGTTGACCAAGACCCGAGGCGTCTTTTGATTTTAAAACTTTACAAAGACGAGACATCGGTTGATGGATGCCTTGATGGACTAAAAAGTAAAAGACAATGTGGAAGCTTTAAACATATACAAGAAAACAAAGAGGGTAATTAATTATTTAAAACTCAATACAATATAATACATAGATAGTCACAGATAGTAAGTTTGGTAGTATAATTAAAAACCAAAAATAGTATTGAAAAATAAATCCTTGCTTCTTTTCCTTGTGTTCAAAGTGGATTGTCTCATCTGAAAAACTCCACTTAGTCTCCTGTAATTCCAGCATCCACTTCAATAACAACTTCATTTGAACTAATCTCTATAATCCCATCTGATTCCAATGGCATAAAACAATATTGGTCCCTCAGTCGGCGAATAACTCTTTTTTGTAAGCAAGCCAAACAATCCTTGGGTCGTCGTCATCTCGTCTCCGTTAATCCCGCTCGTAAGCATTTTGTCACATTTCAAAATCATTTATCAAAAGCTTTCACAACAGAAACCCTCACGCCCTGATCCGCATCCGAGTCCGGACTCCGGAGTCCGGATCGAAACATGAACCCCATTCACATCGTTTCGCTTCGCATCGCATCTTGTCACTGCAATGACAGTTGTGCACATTAATTTTTCAACGCAGACTTTGGGAAATTTGTTCGGGCCACAAATTTCTCGATGCTCAATGGGAGACGCCGAATAAAATACAAAATAAACATCTCTCTTTGTGTTGGGTATTTGTGTTGGGTTTTGTGTATTTGTATCTTTGCATCTCGCCAGCTCTTTGCATCTTTCGCTCTGAACCAAAGTAATTTTTCATATCATAAATTTTCAAGTCAGTTAATCCCACACGCGGCGTGTCTCCATCTCTGCCTTATATTTATGCCTTCCGCCAGCTCCTCCATCTCGGTCTTTGCCTCTCTGCCTGATGGCAGCTGTGACATTTTGACATTTCAGTGATAATTCATACTTTTGCATGTCATACTTAATTACGGCAGCAGACTGTGTGGGTCTTTTATCATATTTAATTTCGGTTTCTTGTATTTCTTCTGTCATTCACATCATTATATAGCTTTCTAGGCCTCGTAATATCCCAATCCCAGTCCCATTTCCAATCCAGATCCAGATCCAGGCCCAGCTCAGCTCACTAATTACTCGACAGACATTTCCCAATCGTCTTGAAACTTAATTTATCACTCTGGCCCAGCTCCGTGGATGATTAATACGTGAGTATCCTCCTCTGCCTCGCAAAGTGACATAGAATATGTTTCGAAAAAGGGTTTTGTTTCTGCTTGGTTTTTCATATGCCAAACCCATCAATCATCACCGAATGGGTTTAGTGACGAAAGGGGTCAGCCAGGGAACAGTCCCTGGGGCTGGCTTACAGCGAAAATCAAATTTCGACCAAAATCAGCTTAGGGAGCTCGAAATTAGTGACATGTCAACAGACGAGGGCCTGAAACCACAGTCGAGAACTGAAATCGTATTGGATTGATGTTCCCTAAGATGGGGTTGGTGCAATTTGTGTTGCAGAAGAGGTTTGCCAACCAAAAGGGCATAAAGAAGTAATTCGTGTACAGGATAGATTGATTTATAATTAAATACGAATATTGTTGGTTTTTTACGGGCAATACTTCTTATATTGCTCATGAATACTTCGGTAAAGAGTATCTGTTTTTCGCACAATCCGCTCATGTTTCCTTTATGGCTCGGTATGACTGCCATCTCGCTGAGTGATGTGCGGCCATCAATCTAAACTCATCATTTTGAAGGCGCGCTGTCAGCCATAATGACCGAGGCCAGAGCAAAAAATATATAGAAAACTGCCAGACGACTCTCACATGATAAATCGGGGGTATGTGGGGAACTGGGGAATGGGTCAAGAGGGTACCAGGAGCCGGAGGAGGCTAACTGCGATGGGTCACACAATTCCGCACACAAAGTCGTCAATCATAATTTATAAATTGCCATGCCAACCGATGGACGCGAGGGTGTGATTCGGGGTTCGAGGGGCTCTGTGTCCACATCTACTCGAATTGTTTTGCCTTTGGGTCGAGCTGTATTTTCTTGAGCTTGTGCCATATCCAACTAATTATTCAACGTCTCATTAAACAAATAAATGTGTCAGAGAAACATTTGTTTCCCATTCATCACGGGCCAGAGCGATCGCTTCCATTGCGAGATTCCGCAAGCGCGAAGGCCGAGAAATCACGTCATGTGAAAATGACAAATCAAATGAGATTAACACTTAATTTCATTCTGAAAGACGAAAACAAAAATAGAGTGAAATATTTCACCGCTCTCTGGCAGTGCCCCCATCCAAGCGTTCTTGATAGATGTGAGTTCTGTGCATATTTCAGTGGAAATCGGGGGAAATCACCTGACAGCCCGCCATATGGACCGTGAAATTAAAAACCATAATTAAAACACTGCCAGGCGATTGCCAAAGGGTGGGAAGGGTGAGTGTCTTCTGTGTCTTCTGTGTGTGGGCCTCGCCAGTGATTCATGCGATGAAAGGCATTCCATTGGGGATTAAGATCCCAATAGCATATGTGAATAATATACAAAAATAAGGTGGCATACGAAGTGTCAACTTATTTTGTTTGAGTTTAAATTATGGTCGCCGAAAAATGTCAAGTGTGAAAAATGAAATAATAAGTAGCACACTCTGCATATTTTTCCTGCTGAAAGGGAAAAGCTTTTAGTAATCAGATAATATCAATATTTCAATATATTGTTAATTAATTTTGGTTTTGGTTCAAGTTTCCCATCGAGGCTAAGGATTTCAATTTTAGATGCAAAACCGTCTCGGTCCTGTTGCCACCTCCCATTGGCCTTATCATATGCCACATTCCAAGTGGCAGACAACAGCAACAGTTGATGCTCTGCGTGCAATTTATTGAGCACATCAATCAATGTGGCAATTCCATCTGAGAACTGCCCCTATGTTGTTGCTATAGTTGTGGCGAATCCCCGCAAATAATTGCACACTGCACATGCCTGTCAATGGGTGTGGCCGGCATCGGGGAAAGACTCGCCAGCAATCGTCACTCTAAAGATGGGCAAAACAAAAACAGGTCAATCATCGATCATGGTCATCACCATCATCAGCGTCGGCATCGTTGAGCAGAGCCACATCCTCATTGCCTTATTATTGATGAGCCCAGAGCAGTATCAGTGATGTCCTTTTAAGAGCCAAGGGAGAACCAGTAAGAGAAATACCTGAATTTAAAGATAAGTTGGGTGATGGTAAGTTCTTGAAATAATTTACTTGACGAGATCCATAATATATTAATATTTTATTGATAGAAAAAATATATAAAAATACGTTATTTAATTTGAATTTTTCTACTTTAGGACTAACCCAAACCAAAAACATACCATTTTGCCAACACTGACGCTCACAGAGTCATCAGGCAAACTCCGAAAGACAGGCTCCGTCATCGTCATCGCCAGTCCTTGCCATCCATACCAGATAATATCTTTTTGCAACAAATTTTTGACAGCTTCGATGCGGCCCGTTTCGACCCGGTCTTGGCCTTGTTGGCAGGGAATTGGTAGTTGTACTTGCACAGGCACTGGTCTGGAAATGCAGAGGGGCTGCCAGAGAATCAGACCCCTTGGAGTGCTGTTGGGCCTGTCACATTTATCACAAATTCAATGAATAATAATTTTTGCACGCTGTGTGATGTGACGTGCTAATGTTATCTGATTGGAATCGCCGATAAAGCAAATGGAGAGCCTGCCAGATGGGCCCGAAAGGGATCCGAAGGGATCAGGGCACTGGAGCAGCTTTTAAATATTAATTATGGTCCCTTTATGCGAACTGCCAGAGAGGCCAGCGGCTTTCGCCTTCCATTTTGTATTATAAATTGCATTCCCGATAAGCGGCGAATTATTGATCGTGGCTAAGGGGCACACTCACACAGGGGAACGGAGATTCGTGGAAGGAGAAAGATCAATATTTAAGGCGACGATCTGACGTTTCCGGTTTTGATTGATGGGGGAAGCAAAAATTGTAAATCACAGGGCTTATTCGCCGCTTTATCCACAAGATAAACGCATATTGTATCTATTATATTGTAGTCTACACAGTGAGTGTAGTTTGATGCGGTTGCCCCGCTCCTCGTAGGCGCCTACTGGATTACACTTTGGCAGCTTTATGACCCGTCATCGATCACAAAGTGAGCGGAATGTGGCAATTCAACATCAACATTGACTGAGATAAGATAACCGCACAGATACTTGCTAGTAAATCCCATACACACAAAGCGATTGTTCAAATATCTGCTGATGTTGATATAAGTGCTTTATTTAATTAAACAATAAGCAGGGTTAGGTTAATTTGGATTCAGATTTTGATGCAGATCGATAGGGAATCGTTTCAAATTTTTTTAGCCATGTCGCTTAAGTTTCGTCAGGGTCACTAAAGGAATTTTCAATATTTTTCGAGGGTGACAAAATTTAAAAATCAATGGGTCCCCAGATTTTGATTCAGATCGATAGGAAATCGATTCATGAATCGTTAAAGGTATCCCGGAATCGGATAAAAATTAGTGAAGATATAGACATCGCTTTGCCCATATTGTCCGTCTCACGTGAAACTCAATTTTTTAAGGGGATCCACCAGAAAAACTAACAAAAAATTTAAAAATCAATGGGTCCTCAGACTTTGATGCAGATTGATTCGAAATCAATCCAGGAATCCGTAAAGGTATTCCGCTTATGAATCAGATGAATATTGGCAAAGATTTAGCCATCGTCTGGGCCTTTATTGTCTTTTCCATTCCATTTCCATTGCCAATATAAAGTAATTTTTAAGTTGGTTCTTTATGTTTGTTTATTGCAAAATATCTCAGCCTTTTAAAAATATTAGTTTTTCTTCATCACTCAAAAATGATTCATGATCTCATCGACTTCATAATAAGTAAGAGCCGTTGGTTGATCAATTGAATTCTGCGATCAGTTCGATCAATCACAATCGGACACACGCCCTGAAAACACTCTCGAAGTGATCTCCCCTCGGGGGGAGAAGGTTGTTCTCATTGGATTCGACATGCAGTGTCAGTGAATAACCCCGCTGGCTAATCAATTACAAAGAGATGCCAACATGTCAGTGCCAGACAGGCAACAAACAGCCTGGCAAACCGTCAAGGCGGATGAAATGGCATGGACGGATCGGAAATTCGGGAAATTTAAAAAAATAAGAGCTTGAAAGAACCTCAAGCGCCAAATTACTTTCATCACAGCGCAGCAAATCGTAAATCAAATGAGTCTCGAGGAATTTGCAAACAATTCCAAGAATGTTGTGTCTACAAAATTGCAAAGTACTTAATTGCAAAGCTATAATACTGCGTTTTATTTTGTTTCGATTCTTTGGCCGCTTCATTTGATTTGTTACTTTGTTGGTGAAATGTATTTTAAGGCTTTCACCAAATGAAAATGTTACACTCTTGTTCGCACTACCTTAATTTAAAGAAAATATACATTTTTCCGTAATAAATTGTAGTCACCTCCAATGGACATTTTGCAGATCCAAATAGACAAACATTTCCAATTTGGTGTAAGATATCGCACGACTGCACTGTGTCGGACTTGATTTGCATGTGACGTACGATAACTGTCAATATTTTTTGGCTGAGACTCAAGAGCCAGCTTAACTGACAGCTGTCAACGCTCTTCGCCTGTCGCCTCAACTGAGACGGAAACAAATTTGTAAAGTACTCTGGCAACAACAATTTTCCTTTCTCATGTTGCTCACGCTGCCTGTCCGACATGAGGGGAAAATTGAAATAAATGTTTTCGGTGGATTTCGTTCACCCGCAAACCAGAGGACCGAGAAGAAACAGAAAAATAAAAAACGGTGCAAATTTATTAAAAACTTTGCCGCAAGCTGGGCAGGCAGGAAGCGACATCAACAAAGAGAATCCACTGAGACCGAAAGAAATATGATAGGGGCTTTACCCCACTACGTACGTGAAGAGACTCGCATGTGTCGGCGCCTGTCAAAGTGTCGACATGCGCAAATAACGGTAAAGGATTTGTCACTGCCAGCCATATACAGTACCAGCTACACAAACACACTCACCCAGTAGCACACATACACGCCGTGCCAAAAAGCAAAATCTGTCACTGCCGAAACAATGCGAAAAGTGAAAAACAAACTCCAAACTGTTGGCAACTTTTGTTGTCGGTTCTTGAAAATAATTTTCTTTCAGTTTGGATAGCCTGGAATTTGAGGCGACAACATTGTCATCAAGATAATTATTCATGATCTGTGACGGGATTTTGAGGTACAATAATAATTTTTTAGAGGAAACCAAAGACAAACTTTGTCGATCTTTACAGTGATTTGATTTGAAAATGATATTCAATATATACCATATTATGCAATATTCGTAATTCATTAAATCCTCCGAGGCCAAGTCAAGCTATCCGAGCTTGAAACTAATGAGTTAAGTACTCCCCGGCTGATAAACACAATCTCGAATGTTTTGCCGGCTCAGCGACTTTCCCACATCCGAAAGCCGAATCCGGATAAATTACACAACCCTGTGGAGAGTGAAATGAGGAGTTTTTCCGCAGCTGTTGCCGGCTTGGCATTGTTTTAAGTGGAAATGCCTGTCAGTGTGACTGTTTGACAGATTGTCTGGACCGGGACGAGAATGATGGCCCAAGGAGAGGTGTGTAGACCGAGTGTATATCTCTGTGTGGAGTGATTAAATGCGGCGCTTCTGTTGTGCAGTGAGTGCTGAGTCAGTCGGAAAAAAGTAGCGACACGCAAAACCGTTTACTCTTATCAATCTTACCGATAAGTGTAATGACGCCGAACACACCGCACATCCCCTTAAGGAAATTGATTTTCCAATTGTCGCCCCGCTACCGTATGATTTCCATTACTATCTTCTGGTCTAGTCCAACTTTTCGGGGTCGCATTTATAAATGCTGTCCTCTGTTTTTGTTGTCGCTGTTGTAATTTATGCGGCCGCTCGTTCATTTGACATGTCAAAAGTTGTGTCACTTGATTGATGACTGCTGTCAACACATATTCTCTAATTTTTTTCCTCTTTTCGGCTCCGGCTTGTGTTTTGCCCCGAACAATATTTACTGAATGTGGTTAGGCCGCAAAAACATGAAGGGGTTCGACGAAGTTCTAATTTTTGTGTGTATATCTCACTCTTGCCCCTGCCATTTCCACTTCCAAATTCCCGGCTCTCGCCCCTCGCCATCCATGAGCCTTGGCCATCTCTTTCAGGCCCTGTTATCGATGCTCGGCTTTCGTGTTGAGGTTGCTCCCTACCGCAATGTGAACATATTGCATATTTTGTTTGGTCCGACAGGAGATTGATGAGCTCTGCCTGATGCCTGTCACATGCTTCAATCGATGGGTTTTGTGTACGGCCTGTCTGAAGTTGCACGGCTCAAAAAGATGGTAAAATAGTGGGCTATATACTCGGTTATGAAAATGAATAGCTTAAAAAACAGGTATGTTAAAGTCTGCTAATCTAAGAACCAATCTTGCAATGAAATCGAATCTGTTCAAGATTAAATCCATTAGTATTTCCTTTTCTTTCAGTGCACTTGTTATCCCGTTTCACTTTTTACCGGCAAAAGTACGAGAGTGAAGATCGAAAGAGTCACCACCGCCTGACAGCAGTGCAAACAAATTGTGGCGACAGAAGGTTTGGGGCTCGAGTTCGGGCTGGAATGGGAGGGAAAGTTATTCCATTCTTTCAGATTCGATAGGCAGCCCCGGCGTTACGAGGTTTACATTTCGAGTGTTTGGGTCTCGGATGTGAGTGAATTGATTGATGGCTCTGCCAATGCCGCCTGACGTGCAACGAGTCGTCGGAGCTTTTTGGGCTTATTTCAATTTACTGTGTGCCGGGGGCTAAAGTGCAGAAAAATAGTAAAGTTCGAAGGCATCTGACAAATTTAGAGTGGAAACCATGAGACAGGAAAGAATACTATATCGCAATACAAAAATAATACATGTCAGCTCTCATAAATCTCAACTTGATCTATCTTTAATCAGGGCTAAGAATCTTTTTTCCTTGATGATTTCATTAGAAGCTCTCCCCCATTAGTGCCATTTCGCATCAGCCCCACAAAGGGGCCCGGGCCAATAAATAATTTGTTACTTCAAAAGAAACCACAATTAACCAGGAAATATTGAATGCCACACCCCCGTGAAACACTTTCCCCTCTTTTGGGACCTCTATAGCCACACATCCCTGCCCCTTGGGTTCGCACACACTATCTTAACAAAATGGCAATCAATTTCTCGCGCTGTAAATTAACAATCATTGCAGGGTGAGCGATGCCGGAGGAGGAAGAGTGCGGAGGACACGGTACGGCAGCTGCTAACTGCCAGGGGGGGCTTCCCCTGAAACACCCACTAAGCTAACCATGGCCCGCAATCAACGTACATTAATATGCACGAAAACAATAAACAATCCAGGGGGACGCGAAGGATGAAGGAACCATCTGAATGGGGGCGACTTCCATGGGCGTAGGGGACCACTAAGCAGAGGAAGGGGAGCAAACTGTAGGCAGAGGCGTTACAGCGGCAATCATGCAAAAAGCAAGCAAACGCCGCCATTATGGCCATCTCACTTCCACTCGCCCCGTCGTCCCGTCACCGGAGTCCTCCACTCGCAGCGAGACCAACTCAACTGACAATATTTATTGCAAATGCAGCAATAAATTTCAAAACACCATTCGCTAAGCACCACATGGGGTCTCGAAAATTGAAGATAAATTTTAAGGCGGCAATTTATGATTTGTGAGCATAAGCCAGAGTCAGTGGCGTTGGACGAGCGGAGCTTGAAAAGCTATGAGGGGGGATTTGCCGGGCCAAAACCCCGCACAGACACTCTGGCAAAATCGACTAAGGTCGCTGCTGACAAGTGTGGAGTGTTTGCCGCCGCACTCCTTTACTCACGACTCTGCGCCCCATCCCCTGCCCATGTCCTTTCCCAAGACTGCCTCTTTGGAGCAGCCTCCCACTACCTAGCCGCTTTTCAATTGTATTTGCCGCGATTTTACGACTGCCTGCTGTGCTTTTGACAGCGGCCTGAGCCGATCAGAAGAAACCCTTCTGTGCACTGAAAGGAATTCCTTAAATTGCAAATCAGTGATCGATATACGAGAATAGAAATTAAATATTTCTATTAAATTGTGCGGTCTTTATATTGAAAACTAATTCGGAAATCGAAATTTTTCATAAACATATAAGCAATAAATTCTTTTTTTTTTATTTCTGTGTTTGTTCCTGTGCTTGATGTTCTTCTGGAACTTAGTCCGGCAGATTTAAAAAATATTGGAAGGGAATTGGATTTCTCTAAATCGGAACGAAACTAAAGAAGCAGTAGGGAATATAACTCCTTGGGGGCCTGTAACTGGCATTTGAAAAATTACTTCTACCAAAGCTAGTTAAAATATTTTTCAACGAATTGTCAATCATCGAAGTGGTTCAAAATGAATTTATATATTATAGCTTGAAACATACATAGCTTGAAACTTGAACAAATATAAAGATTTTTAGCAATAAGTTCTTTATTACTTGTTCGTTTTAAATGTGTTATATAATAAATATTTTACATATTATAATATGCTACTTTAAAAGGTATTAAAAACGCTAAAATGTTTTCATTTTTATATAGATTGAATTTCCAATAGTTAAGGTTCATTTGTCAGTAGCTAACTAAAACTTTGAGTGTCTAGTCACTGTGCGGTGTGGAGTAGGGAATAGTCGAGCTCTTCTTACAACACCTTGGTGCAATTATTCATTCACTTGCTAACCGGAGCAGGGGAGGAGGCGACTCGGTAGGTTCCAAACCGCCAGACACAATCTTCTCCTGGCCAGAGTGCTGAAACAACAAGGAGAAGAGCAACAACGGCAAAATGCAAACAAAAATCCGCTTCAAGTCGAAAATAAGAAAAAGGTTTATGAATGCGCACATGAAAAATGGAACATCGTTAAGAGCAATTCATAATGAAATACGCTGCAAGTTGGGATCTTGTAGAGAAGGTATGGCAAAGGGCGATGTGGAACTTGCCTCGACTTGGACCATCTGCAATAACCTGAGCCCAGGCGGTCGCTAGCACATTTTTTGCAGATCTTTATTTATTTTTTCTTGTTTCGCTGGAAGCAGCGTAAAAATTATGACCATAAGCAGGATATTGGGTTAAGGTTTTATTTTTCTTACCTCCTTGTTTGTTGCCTGCTGCCAATAAACTTTGTTGCAGCCGCAGCTGATTTCTCCTGTTTTCCGTGGCTGTCAAAATGAAGCTGTTGCAATGCCAGACGAAAGCGGTATTTCAATCAAAGCTGAAAAATAAGGGAATTCGAACCGAGAAGCATGACTGTGTGTGTACGAACGGCCACCTTATCAATAATTTCGGCTTCATATGCACATCGCCAGAAAGATACAGATGCGGCCATAAATATGAAGCCCGGCTGGAGTGGCTAGGGAAATTTATAGAGTCTGTTGCTCGTGCTGTCAGGTGAAATAAATAATAAATTCGTTATATTCGAGGCTCGCCGGATAGCCGGCAACGACCACGGCGGTGGCTATCAACAACAGAACAACGACAATGACTCCAGGGGCGTACGATGGGGACACGCCCACATTCAACAACAACGAAAACTGAAAACTGCAAACGAACTTCGTGCTCTCCGCACAGCTGCAAATCGCACTCGGACATCGTGGGGGCCCGATGGGGAAACAAATTTGAATTCACTGAAAGATGAAATCATTAAGTTTGCAGGCAATTGAAGGCGGCTGCGAATGCGGCAGGCTTTAATCGTGCTCAGGTCACACAATGGAGCTGAAATCGCATTGGACTGGGCTGGGCTTGGTCGCAGGAGGCGATGAGATTGGTCCGACTGTTATGACATCAGGCAGCCATTCTCCAAAAAATGTTCAAGAAAAGGAGAACTCCAAACAAGAACTCAATTAAGTCTGGTCGCTTAATCTTAAGGTTTCTTAAACTGAGATCACATTTTTTTTAACTACTGAGAAACATTGAAGATATGCACTCCAGAATATTGTTTTTTTTTATCTAAACTTACTATAAATTTTTAAATAAAATAAAATTTATACTAGAGACTCATAGCTTAAAAAATGTAGCATACTTAATGGGATATCGAAAGGGGCTTAGAGTTGAAACCATCTATTAAGCGATTGGTATTAAATCATTAAATGGTTATAAAAAACCTTGAATATAAAAACTTATACCTCCAGTTCTTAAATTTTACCAAAGAAATACGTAAAACCAAGGAATACCAAGATCCTGGGAATTGTCGCCGCTTCGCGACCAAAGTGAAATACGGTGGCTAATGAGAGGCATAATCAACTTCCCATATTGCATACACAATTGATGCCACTGCCCAGGCTATGCCTAATAAATATCAACAGCCACACAAATTTGCCTTTTGGCCAAATGGCAACTCTGGAGAAACAAAAAAATTAAGAAAACCCAAGAAATCGAAGCCGTGAGCCAAGAGGGCCGGCAACAAAAGCGCACATAAATCAACGATCAAGACAATTGCGGTGTAATAATTTTAACTTCTTTAAGTCGGCAGCCAGCCCATACCGCACACTACAAGGCACCACCGTGCACCACCAACTCCTTTCCGCACTCCACTCTGCTCCAAGTCGATCCGATTCGGCGGGGGCCCATAAAAATAACAGCTTATCGGCAAGAAGAATCGTGTCGTGGCACGCCCACCAACTCAAAAAGGCATTAAAATATGAAAACAACAATTGCAGAGAGCAGTGGTTGAGAAGGGGGACGGATAGGGGGTGGGGTAGGCAACCACTCACCTCCAGGTGAAATCAACAGCAGTCTGGGAGTCACAGAGTGGCCGACACACCCCCTTTTCTTCATTGTAGGCGTCAGCCGTTGGCAGCGGCACGTTTTTCTTCGTGAAATTCCAAACTAACCCAACCCTACCCCTCCTTTGTTGGCATCCCCTCTGGCCCACCACCCACAGCATCCCGCGGCCAGCCAAGAAAGAGGCTAAACCAAAGATATATAGGTATATCGCCCCACCGCCCAGACTTGCTGGATCGCCATTGTTCGACCGCCGGCAGATGAAAGTTGGGGGAGAGATTGCCCCAAAGGGGGAAGGAGGACGAAGCCGGTGGGGGCGGGCAGTTACAACTTAGTTAGCTCAGTCGAAATTGCAGGCGATATCTCAATTTGGACCTCATAAAAGTTACAAGCAGTGGGCCATGCAGAGGCCAATAAATGGACGTTTCGAACTCGGGATGCTCTAACGATTTCTGTCTATCAGCTTTAGAAACATTGTAAGTATCTGGAACTAGTAGACGGGGGCTGGGATGTCACATTTATTCAGCAGTCAGAGTTTATCTTTAAGCATTGCCTCACAGACACAATAGAGCCGACTATCCCGACACCAAAAACCAAAACCATAACCCAAAAAAACACAAAGGCCCAAACTTTTGGACACTTCAGATGCTTTAGCCTTTTAGAAGGTGGGGTTACAAAATTACCAATCAAGAGAGGCAGGTGCAGCCGACGCCATGGCGTCAAACAAACAACCCACACCCCGCCAGCTGGCCTACCTGGACGAGCTGAAGACCCGGCTCCGAGAACTGCGCTTGCGCCAGGTCACCTTCATGGAACAAACGGCTCAGATGCTTAGACGGATGAGCTCCGCCACCATGGAGGAGGCAGCAGCGGCAGCGGCAGTAGCCGCCAAATCCTCAAGCCTCGCACTGCAGTCAATGGATGCAGGACAGCCCGGAGCTGCCGCAAAATCTGGAGGCAAATTGAACATCAAGAAGCTGATCCAGCGGTTCGAGGATCTGCGCAAGACCCAAGAGGTAGGCATTATTGAAAATAAATTTCCCTTTGAATGTCAAAGATCGATATGCTATCAGGTTAGCGAAACATACTTTGAGTTAATGCGTTAAATGTATTTTGAATTTAATATATTCCACGGTTGTGAAGGTAGCTTTCCTTTCCATATTCACACGTTTCTAAAATTATATAAACAAAATTGGTTTTCCTTAGGAATTCGGCGATCTGCCCGAGGTTCCCGAAGAGCTAATCAACGTGGATGTGCGGGCCATCCTACAGGGATACGAAAAGCTTATTGTGGACGGCAATGTGCTCCAGCAGTCTTGGTATCTGCTTAAAAAATCTACAGAGAGCTGTGCCCGTTTGGCAAACGCCAACGTGAATGCAGAAATCTCGGCCAACACAGAGAACGTTCCTTCTGTTAAGACGGGCTCCGACACCGTCGCGGAGTCTACGGATATCGTCACGGTGTCCACGGTGCCACCACCAGAACCTAGTCCGCAGGTAGTGAGAGTCTCGCGACTCCATGGTAGCAAGTCCCTGCGATCCAATGTGGTCACCAGTTCGGAGCTTGTGAGCAAGGAGCGAGAGGTGTTTGGCCAGCACGATAACGATCAGGAGCAGAACATCAAGTGGAAGTACAAGGCCCACGAATATGGTAAGCAGAAAAGTCGGAAGCAGCAGAGCAGTTTCATGTACCCTAAAGCAAAGCCCTATCCGATTCTAGGACGAGCCCGTTGGGGAGCCTTGATGCAGTTATTCCTGCGACTTCTCAACCCCTGTCACCGCTTCACCAAGAATAAGAAAAAAGTTAGATCAACCGTCCGCTCAGCAGCCTGCCACCTGCCCGAGAAGACGCCCACTCACTAGGCCATTCTAATAGCCTCACACCTACTCACACATCTCACTACCACACCACGCACTACTTAAATCCGACACGAAGCCACACCAAGCCTCAGAAATCCCTCCCAAAATAATCCAATAAAGGCCCCCACAACCATGAAAAAAGAAGGCGCATTAATCAATAGTCAACACCACACATCAGCGTGTCAATATTTTGCCTAATTAATGTGGCCCGGCTTGGTCGCAGTTGCGCATCAATTTCGGGCGTCAAGTGCAATGAGGGGGAACATGCCGATCGCTCCGTGGGTCCCCATGGGCGTAGCGGATAGGGAGGGGCCCGGCACTATAGTCGGGACCACCATCGGCTAATGTGGCCAAAGGCAGATCCACGGGGCAGGGGAAGATGCGGCGACGTATGGCAGCAACTGCTGCGCTGACAGCGCATTTTAGTCGCCCATGGAATACCGAAAATAAATCTTTCCATGTCGTGACACACAGAGCGTATAGTTCACTGTAAGAAAAGGGGAAACTATTCAACATATTCTAGAAATATCAAGCTAAAATTTAAAATATTTGTTTCTCTAAAGATGAAGCCATGTATCAGGCACTTCTGAGCTCTTGTTTGAATTCATAAACACAAGTCTAATTTCCAGTGTAAGGAAAGAGTGCTACTTGGCCTGAGGAGGGAGGAAAACACAAAAAACAACGAAGACAAAATACTTTGCCCCACACAACACACGCATAGCGAGAAGTAAACATTTAAATTTAAATTAAGTGGCTTGTTCGGCATCTCCGAATGCACCAGCTAATGAGCGGAGGCCCCACTCCATGTGGGCAGAATTTGAAGAAAGTCCGGGGGCACGGAAAGTTGCAGGAAGGGGACTATTGGAGGGGGATCTCAGAGCATCTCAGCAGGAAGCTTTCATGTTCGTGTTATCAAAGAAATTGATATATTTACTTAAGTGCGTCCATCCGTCAGAGGTGGAGGAATATGAATCTAATAGCTAAAGCCCTTCCGATATCGGAATATTATTAAAAGGCAGTTTTTCAATAGATTATTTGTATTTAAGCCAAAATATTAGTAGATAATTTAATGTAATTTATTAAAGCAGGCCAAACTGGTTGGAGATCCCGTCAGCGATCAACTAACATCCTGTTGAATAAATAAACCTGTATACATTTATAAATAGCTAATTCATTATAATTAAAATTACATGCATTTAAATCAGAAATAACAAGTCTAAACTGGAAGGCTAACACGAATTCCAGCCACACCTTAGCTGGCCATAATAAGAAATCATGTTTGGCAATGATTTGTGGCATCGATGCCGGCTCGCAATGAAGTGGACATATCCGTAGGATTGCTGGAGTCCGCAGAGGGGTGGCAGTGGCACGATGGCGGAGGAGGAGTGGACTTATCTACGGAGCTGACACGAGTGGCGATGGCGATGCTAATCAGCAACGAGCCGCCGCATGCAACCAGCTGGAGATAGCGACGGCAAACGATGCCGCAACATGTGTCCACAGATCAGCGAGGGGCTATAAACGAGTTGCAAACTGGCTGACATCGCCGCACCATTCCGTTGGCGCTTAATCGCTTCGACCTGCAACAATATTTGCTGTTTCGCAGGTGGAGGGACCCACCGAATATGGCAGGCTCGTTCACATTGTTCAAACATACTCGAACTATCGAGAGTCGAGCTTAATGCTTTGACCCCAGCAATTATTTTGGTAAATAAGGTATATCTTGAGAGTCGAGAACATAAATCAAAAGCTGTAGTCTAACTGGGTTAAGCCATTGTTACTTAAAGCATACAAAATTGAAGTAAAAAAGAATAAACCTAATGTTGCATAATAACTTTTATAAGTCTACATATAGTATTATAATTAATTCTTTGTCTTTACAGGTCTTTCGATATTGGCTTAGATATTACATTTACCTGTGACCTTTCACATATCCATAGCTCACCTTGACTTTTACCCAACATTAGAAAAATAATCAGAATTTCTAGGTATACGAGTATAATTCATCTACATGGCTATCAGAGAATAAACATCCGATATGTCGACGCCTAGTCAAATATCGAACTCCCGAGATTGTTAAATCTTGTTCCGCGGAATGTCCAACGATTGTAATCTGACATAACAAATAGTTCTGGGAATTCGTCATCGCACATTTCTCAGGGGCGGAAACCCGACAAGCACACGCCCCCACATGGAAATGTGTATCCAAGGAGATGGGGGGTGAGAGAAACAGTGTGGGCTTTGATGTTGCACCGACGAACGTTGGCAGACGTCTGTTCACCTAATTATCACACTATTTGAGGCATCGTAACAGCGAGACGGCCAAAGGTAATGAGGGGTGTGTGGGTGGATTCGTTGGATAGCTAGGAGGAGGGGTATAGGCATGGAGTGGGCCAGGCTGGATGCCAAATTCGAGTAGAATTCATCGCAAGCTGTACGGTGGTTTCATTCCGTTTCATTTCGTTGCATTTGTCGTGCATATGGGGCGCATCATAAACCCATAAAACATAAAACTGTGGAAGGAAAGCGGCGAGATCAAAAGGCCCTATAGAATAAAACTCCGCAAAATTAAAGGGAAAAGGATCGAGGTGTTTCATTTACCTTTCCATATGGTATTCTCAGGGGACGATACAAGGAAATGTTATTTGTATGATTACTAATAATGTGTGGAAAGTTTTTGGCAAAGATATTGTACGTGGTTGATTCAAATGAGTAAATTGCATATCTTTATGATATCAAATATAAAACTCCTTTTTTGTTTATACCATGATATCCAGAAGTAACCGAATAGTCCGAAACTTTTCCCATTCATTTACGACTTAATTCCACAATGCATTTATCATGTTCGGCGAGGCCCTGTTAAAGTGACTTTCATTTTGGAATCCATTAATTTCAGTGTACCAAGCAAATTAGCAGCAATTTACATCCGGCCCGTGGGCAGAAGGGAAATTCGCCAGAGGGGTATAGGAAGTGAATTAGTAGACCTCGGTCCGTCGGGAAATGGAAAATCCCGACCACCGCCAGCTGCACTTGCACATGCAAACTAATAAATTTCATTGATGTGTCTATTTTGGTAGCCCCCGCCTGGTTGCCCCCGATAGCCCCTTGGCCACGAAGCCATCTAAAGAGCCTCGAAGTGCCTGCAACGGAAGCAATTTGTAGCTACAAGCTGTAATTTCTGCCTCCCTCCCGAAGCCAACGCCTCTTCTGACATTCCTCGACCAAATAAAAAAGACGTCGATAATTCTTAAGCAACGGCGCGAAAATCGGGCAAATTTTCGCTGTCAGTGGTCGGAACCTAATGGATGGTGTTGAACGGGGGTGTGGGAAATAGCTGAGGGGCTGGTTGGGACGTGTACCAGACCTCGTTGGCTTTAGGAAAGCAATTGCTGCACATTTTATTTAACCCTTTTTATGGCCTCATTATGGCCGGGAGGGCGGGGTGAGCTCTTCCCCGAGTGCAGACAAAATATATATCTTTTCTAGAGAATTTGGGGTAGTCGTTAAGTTCGGGGAGGAATGGAAAGCGGAGGTCGTTGCGGGTGCGAAATGTCTGGCGGAAATGAGGCTAGGAATCAAGCAAATAAATGTTTTATAAAATGTTTCCAGCACACAAAGTAACAGTCAGAGCGAAAGAGTGCGACCAAGCCGTACCCCAACAATCCTCAAGCCATTAAAATGAAATTTATCGTTCACAATGTTTTATGGTTTTCGAAATATCGTGCAAAATGGAGTTACTCGGTAATTTGGACGGAAAATTAATGTTGCCAAGTCATGGGTTCGTATAAAATGTTACTTTGTCTCTTAATATTTCCTCGGGCCTCGGGGCCTATGATTGATGGTAGACGAACTCTTTGAGGGAGTTGTTTAAAACTTACGAGAATTCAAATGTGATATTGTCAAGTTGGTAAGTTTGATTTGGTTAACAAGTGTCGGAGGAGACTAGATAAAAACATTTATCAATTCTAATCAAATTGTTTTCCTCTAGCCTGTAGCCCGAAACTTCGGTAAATCTCTTTGACTGCAATTCATATTCCCCATAGAGAGGTTACCACCCGGTTTAGCCGCCTCTCCTCAGTCGCCGCCAAAAAGGGGAGGCGAGGGAAATTAATAGCGGCTAAAACTTTCAACTTGGCTAGAGGAAAGCGCTACAGCAGAAACAGCAACAGCATCCACCAGGAGCACGCGCAGGAGCAGGAGTCGGAGTCGGAGCCGGAGCCGAAGCCGGAGCAGCGGCCTCACTTACTCATTCATTCAGTTTAGCAGGGGCAACTTGTGGCCATAAATTTGTGCACAGCGCAAAAGTGGAAAATACACCGAAAAATTGCAGAGGCAAGTCGGACGACCTACCAACTTCCCCCTCCAACTTCATTTTTTTGGAGGGAAGAGTCCTCCTTTGGGGCCTGTTCTGGTATAGTATGTGTTGTGTGTGTGCGATATCTAGCGCACTTTCAGCGCGACGATAAATTTTCAAGGCAAAATGTGTAAATTATAAATACGAGCAATTATTTTAACTCTACTTAACAAATTACCATGCCATAGCATATGGGGCAAAAGGTATAAATTACCGACTTTTACGACTTGCGGAAATTGTATGGCTGCGACTGCCGTTGCAAGCAACTTACACACACTCCTGCAGATGCGTGTGTGTGTGCGTGAATTGGTGGGGCCTGCTTAATTGTGTGTGTAGGTGATTATGCTTAATTGTGTGTGTGTGTGTGTGTGTATGTGTCAGCAGAGGCAAAGGCGTCGACGGCGGCATGTTTAAGGATCTTTCCCTCACTTCCGGTTTGTGCCAGCTCCTCCTACTTCGCTCTTACCTTGCGCCCTTCTACCTTCCGCCTGCTCGGTTGCGGTGTAAAACTTTTCGAATCAACTTTTAAGTAGCGCAAATGACGATGTGGCCATGTTGGATGAGAGAGTGGGTGGAAGGAGGAGGCGAATCGCTTCAAGGCTGCGGTGGAATTTGCGGGGGATCAGTGGTGCCGGGGGAACCAACCTAACTTGATGACTTGATAACTTGTGTTTTTGTGGCAAGCGGCAAGTGAGTCGTGGCCAGGTCGTTGCAGGCTTTAACCTAAAATGCATTATGGCATGAAGAATTTTTAGTTATTCGGTTAATTATCAATATCAATAGTCAATATTAATCACAAGCCAATAATTTATAATGTCAATATTCAAATAAATAAACATTATACGCACGACATTGATTACAATTAACAACCGGTTACCTTTGCAAAAATTACTATAAGCCCTTGATAGATTTTCATTAAATAATTTATAATTATTTATGTTAATTTATATGTTTAACCATGCAATACCTGTTTACTCGTGATTTATTTGGTTAAGCTGCTTAAAATCAATTTTACTTGCATTCTAGTGGCACCATTATTTACGGACTCGACTTGCAAGCGTCTGAGGCAAGTTCATTCAATCGAAATGCTTGGCTAACTGCCCCTGCCCCGCACAGTTTCATGCATTTAAAATTCGCACAACATGCCAAACCATTAATCATTTTCGCCAACAAGCAGTGAGAAGACTTGATTCCATTTTATTTTTATTATTTTTTGGGAAAGTGGCGAGCGGCGATGAGCCTCGCTAGTGCCCCTTGCAAGAAACAAAATGAATATTTTTCTTTACTTCTTACGCAACGCTGGACACAAGATTGATGTGACATTTGTGCCGGGCCCTCGAGAAATATGGCAGCTCATGGCATGCCCCCGCTGCCACATAGCCCCCTCGACTCATGTTCCTGGCAGCAATTGGCAATGAAAAATTCTAGCGCCAGCCAAAACGACATTTCAATTCGAAAAGTGCTCGACACTCTCCATTCGGAGGACCCCGGATGTCCCCCAAAAATCCACCGCCCCTCGGTGACAGTGAGTGCGAGAAATATTGCGCCCGCAGCATATTTTGGATTTTGGGTTAACTTGCCGTCGACTTTGGCTTTGACTCTCAGTCTCGGTCTCGGTCTCGTTCTCTGTCCCAGTCTCAGTTTCAGTTTCAGTCTCTTTTAGATGGCAGACATCCTGGCACGCCATCTATCATTTCAGCTCTAAGGGTTGTTGATGGCCCCCATAAATTATTTTTGCACGCGCTTCGCGTTTCAAACTACTGCGCCAAAAATATGTATTTTGGCGCAGTGTAGCGGCAGGGGCCAAGCCGAGAGCCGAAAGCCGAAAGCAATTGCACAGCGCATTTCATTTACATAACTTAAATATATTTATTTCCCCCTTTTCGTGGTAATCGTTGCAGCTGTCTCTGCCAAGGGCATGTTTCCATAGAAAGAAAGCAAGGAGCCTTAGCGCAAGGGAAATGGAAAGGAAAGGTTGGACAGGACTGAAGGATATGAAAGAATTAACGAACAAGGTAAAATTTTCACTTTGCAGTTTACCTTCGCGGAATATTTTATGTGTAAAAATAAAATAATTACACAAAGTTTTGTGTTTAGAAAACATCTACAGACATTCCCAACATTGCATTAAAATATAATTAACAGGCAAGTTGATTAATCCTTTGTGGAATTCTTCCAACTTAAGCCATCAAGCTATTTAAAATGACTTTTTGGCAGTGCCTTAAGCAGGTTTTGCACTCTCGAAGGGCATCAATCAAAGCGGCATTAAAACATATTCCACAGCCAAGGCCCGGACCCGACACAAAACCTCATTATCGAGCCAGTGCATTAATCAGCTGGACACGGACAAGTCGGCGGACATTCCCCGGATATCTCTATTCTGTTCGTGAAAAGGCCGTCGTATACACACGCAAATATACTGGAATATTGTTGCGGTCAACAAAGTCCATGACTTTATTAATTGCTGCTCATTAGCGCTCGGGGCCCATCCATCAAAGTGACCACAACAGCGGGAGAAGTATTTGGTATATGTGCATGGGAGTAACGCGATGACCCACAGATGCAGATAAAACATAATTTAGTGGCAACCAAGTGCAGATAAGCCTTGTGGCGGCCTGTGTCGCATTGACAAACTGCAGACAGGCGCCCGCGGATGTGTTGGGGGATATGGAATATGGGTAATGGGGTACGGGAAATGGGAAATGGAGGCAGGGGATCGGGCATCGAGCATGTTCAACTGGCCATACTCTCTGGGCGCCTCCGAGCTCCGAGACTTTGTCGCCATTGGACATTATCGCAATTTCTAATCGAAGGCCCAGCAGCAGCAAAAGTAGCAACAACAGCCCATGATTGAAATTCAAGTCTCGCCCAACAACAGAAACATAATAAATGACCTGTGGCCGCAGCGGGAAACCCAAAAAAAAAAAAAAACCGAAAACGAGGCAAGGGAAAGCAGACGGCATGGTCGTAATCAGCACTTGTAACTGAAAACCCTCGGGTCAGGCGGGAGGCAGGGTCCCAGGGTATCAGAGTGCCAGGGTGCCAGGAGGATGGGGACGTCCAGTGGAGCGGATTCGGCAGACGAGCGAGCATGTGTAAAGTTTCCAAAAGAGAGGACACACTAATTAGCGGCCATTGATCATTCTGGCCTGGCGCCTGGGTGTGACAACCAAATTTCTTTGGAAGAAAAGGTGCAACGAAAACATTTTCACATCGAAATAAATGATACCCTAACGAATTCACTAATTTTCTTGGATATCCAAGAAAATAATGGTTTAGTACTTTAGTTTGAAATAGTTTGTCATGAAATCATTTAATATTTGTGGGATATTATAATTTCATTTAAATGAATGTCAATGAAAAAGAATCCAGTTAAACAACAAGAATACAGCTTTTAGATCGTATATAGTAACCAATCCACCATCTTAGTTAATAGTCCCAGTGGTTTTTTGTTTGTTTTAAAAATCAATTAAGTCATTTTAATCCCCTAACCATAACAAACAGCTTTGTGCACGTTGAATAATCGCCATAATCATAATGATAACCATCGGAATTTTGTATTTTTCCTTTAGAAGTATTACCGAGGGATGATTTCCCTTCATGGAGAATTCATAAATAAAGTCGTCTCGCCCAGCGGGGGTGGAGTGTGGTGCTGATAGCCAGTGAGCTGACAACTGGAAGTTTTAATTGGGTATCTTGTCTAGCATTTCTTATGGTGGCACCCTGTCACGAGGCGGTTCTAATTAACCGCACAAATATGTAGAACATGGCCACCCTTCACCCAGGGCCAAGTATCAGAAGGCAGAATCCAATAAGGCAACTCGTACACATAATTTACAAACGAAAATTCAATTGGCCGAAGCTTAAGCACTCCAGTGTGCTCTGGTCTTGGAGTCGGAACTCATAAACGAAATGGTCAAAGTGCCATAAATAAATTAAACCCATTTAACATGCGTCATAAATTTATAAACAATACACCCAAAGCTAATTAGCCGACACGAAAATTGCTACGAACGTGGCCCAAGAAGGGGGATTCAAAGGCGAGGGCCGACTTCCAAATTCCTTTGAGCCAAAGAGCAAGTGATGCCAACATTGGCATCGTATTGCATACTTTGAGGAGTTTCGACTGAAAGGACAATGAGAATTTCGTAAGCTTACTAAATATACTTACTTTTAAAAATAAGTTTTAATTTTGTAAAGTTGGAATTTCTTATTTATTTATTTTTTAAATATTTATAAATTATTATAACTTCTGCCAACTCTAACAGAAGCTCAAAGTAAAGGTTTTTGTTTTTCGGTAGCCAAGTAAAGCCACAACGACCACAGTTGTCCGTTAGCCATTCGGTTGTGGTTGTCTTTCTTTTTTGGCCGCTTGGCTGTTTGGCTGTTTTGGCAAGTCGCTTGGCTGACTTGCTTCATAAATAAAATGAATTCGTACTCAACCCGACAGCCATAAATAATAAAGTGCACAGCCCGAACTCCGGTTCCCAACCCCGGTCGCACCGCCACTTACAACACCCACTTCAACTCCAAGCCTGGTCAGATGTTGCTGCTTTTGGGTTTGTTGATGCCACTGCTGCCGGTTTGGCCAAGTCAATTTCCACAAAGGCAACACTTTCTGCTCGGCGAATTTTAAGATTTACGCTGACACTTGACAAGGGGCAGGGAGCCGAGGAGGTGGCAAAGCCGGGGGCGGGTGGCCTGATGGCTGGAGCTCAGCTGTTTGTCATTTTCTGTGAATTATGTGGTGTGACTCGGGAGTTGTTGTCGAGGTACTTTTGAATTGGGAGGTTGAAACCTCATAGTTTTCCAATATGAAATAAATTAAACGTATTTAACGCAATCAAAATAACAGATTAATATAATATAATATAACTCACTTGTAGGGGAGTTTTTAAAATTAAGCAGAGCACTTCAAGTGATCAAAAAAGATCATATAAAGCTTCGAGGGGGCACATACAAGCTGCCCTCCATTACCATAACTCAACGAATCCGTAGACGGATAGACAACCCTTTTCGGCTTCCCCAAGCTTTCCGCGCCCCTTTGGTTGTGCAGGTCGTAAACATTTGCTTTCTTTGGTTTTTAATTGGATTTTATTATGCCAGGCCGAAAGTTAGCTGTCTGATATATTTATGATTATTATGTTTTGGCTGTGGCTTTCGTCGTATTTCTTAATTTTCGGTTTTTCGGTTTTTTTTTAAGGGTCCCAGAATTCGGGGAGCACCCAAGTGGAACTTTTTGAAAAACTTAAGGAGGGAGCTTCATGAAAGATGGTTTTATTTTAATGCCATATTATTATCTAAATATTTTTTGGTAATAAATCCAAAATAACTCTTTATTATAATTCATATTTATAAATATATGTGCGGACGCGTTTTTCGTTACCAATTAGACCGTAAAATCGACGCATTTTGGGATTTATAAATAAATGTAATCACCCCATTTGAATAAATGTTCCAAAACATCAAAACAAAACAATTAACTTAATATTCCAAAAATAAATTTGCTTCCAAAAGTAAAATATACATGAGCATAGTAAACACTGAACTGCAGTCATGAAATATTCGTTCTGGATCTCTTCATTTGTAATTTTTGAATTGTGCCTAACTGAAGATCGAAACTATAGAATTGTTCTCTACAAACTCACCTTCAGTAAAGTGGATAACGATATATTCGAAAAAATCGATGGCGAATTGTTTCAAATTAATAATCGGAGCTACCTCGATACGGAGGTAATTTTTAAAGAACGTGGCAGCGATTTGACGGTGCATTCGGTTCTAGATTTTTGGAGGACAACAGGCCAGCATATGAGAGTGTTTGATGTGGATATTGATTGGTGCACATTCTTCCAGGAAAGTCAGAAAAACAAATTTTTTGAGAACTACGCAAAAGCTATGAAAAAATTCGGCAATATGGAATTTAAATGCCCTTTTAAACCAGTAAGTGTATAAATTTATGATACTATCAAATAAATTATATTGTTTCCCCTACAGAATATAACGTATGGAGTGAGAAAAATGTACTTCGATGAACAAGACTTTCCTACTTTTGTACCCTTGGGAAGATTTCGGTCTCAATTCGAATACTCTGTAAATCGGAAAATGGGTGGTATAATTACATTGCACGGAAAAATAGTATCGTGGAAAGATGTTAAATAAAGTCGATGTCAATCACTTTTTGTAATTCTTGGGTAGGAAATTTATTAAATACATTTTTGTGGATTCAAACGTTACTGTGTAACCCTGGTTGTTGCCCATTTTGGTTAATTGTCTGGATGAACAACTAATTTGAAGGCATATCAAAAGGGCAGCCGGCAAAACAGATCTGAATTTATATGCATGCCCTAGCGGTGCCGATGCATGTGTAACGGCACTTAAAGAACTTCAGCCCTACAAAGGGACCCTATCTCACCCCCATCCAGACCCCGTGGAGGGAAAGATAAAACGTGGCGCTCACACAATCCCCAAACGAAAGAGACAGTGCCCCAGGGAAGGGACGGGGCTAGGGATCGAGGAATACATTTAAATTTATGCGGTTTTCGACTGTGCGGGGGTGTCTGCGATGTTGCCTTTTGTGCAGTCAACAATTTTCATGCTTGAGCGATTGCCACGAAAAATGACGTGGGTGAGAGGCTCGGTGGAGGGACGGCAGCGGACATAATTAGATGAAACGGAAGCTAATTTATGTTTTGGCAGTTATGTTTAAATTAATGTTACAAAAATTAAATGCTCATAAATAAAACGAAATTTATGGCAACGATGGCTGGATGGCTGCATGGCTGGAACTCACCCCAAGGCAAATATGCGTAGGTGTGTGTCTAGGAGGGGTGACAGGGAACGGAAAAAGGTGTCCCTTCAGGATCAGAGATGCGAGCAGAAAGCCATTTGAAATCCTCATAATGTGTGCAAAGCAATTTGTTCGAATGTTCCCTTTACTAAAGAAAAGAATTCCAACAACGTGTTTAGAGTCCATTAATGGCCTCGAAACGCACTTAATGCCCGACTGTCACTGACGATGACAAGAATATGGAGGGTGAAGCGATAAATCGGTGTTGGATATATGGCATTGATTGTGAAAATTAATGGATGCGGTGGGTGATATTCCAATGAGAATTGATTTATTAATAGATCAGCTAACAGAACATATGTACAAAATAAGACACCTCTTCAGTGGGCAAGTTTGGTAACCCCATTTTTGGCTTATAATGCTATTATCAACTGTGTTTTACATTTTAATAATTTGAAGAGGAAATGTTTGTGGTTATATGTACAAATAACGACATTTACTTAATGCTCTGCTTTATAATGGAAAACATTTACCAAAATCCAAATTTCATAGTCCAGAACTGACGGAAAAATACCTTTTCCAGTCCCAAGTCCCAATCCCCTGAAACCTGCCACAGGCCGACTCGATGTTTATTTGGGTGTGGGCTGTGTACGTTTGTTCGTCGCCCAAAAGAGGAAAACCTTTCAAATTTTGCAACGCAATATGTCAATTACTTTCAACAAGGCTGCCAACTGTGTCCAACGCACACACACTGGTAACAAATGAATGAAAAATGAATTTAATTGCCCTATGTTGGGTGTCAACATTTTTGAAATGGGTTCGCATTTGTATCGCAGTCAAAAAAGCACATTCAGCTGGGGCGGTTGTGAACTTTTGGGGTCTTGCGAGAGTTGGAAACGTTTTTATGACGGTAACAGCAGTAAAATCGTTGACCTCTGACCGCCCATGGCCCACCGCCTGCCTTTGACCCATATCAGCCGCTCCCCTGTTTCACAAATCGAAAAGTATTTTCGGATGAATGGCCAACATTCTTGGCTCGAATCGGTCAATCGGTACAAAAAAGGGCCAACACACTCGGTCCCGTCTGCCAGCGTGCAGTTTCGAATCGCAGACGGATTTGGAGTCAGAATCGGATCCGGATTCTGGTTCTGATTCTGATGCCATTTGCGGGGCAAAGTCAAAGTCGGTTTTCCTGTCTGGTGCAGGCGAAACCGCAAAGAGCAACATAATGAAAAGTGTTTGGTCATTTATTGTTTAAATGTCTGACAGCATGTTGACAGCCAAATGCCAAAGTAAGTTGTCAGTGGCACAGCAGAGTTTTGATGCTGCCAAAATGGAGCTGGAGGGGATCGGTTCAACATGGAGGAGGAGATGGAGCAGTAGCCCAACCACGAGATGGGCCAACGTCTGGGCATGTCAGATGGACTGGCAGCAGATGGAGAGCTTTGAGCTGTGGTCCAGAGGGACTAGGGAAACTTTCGCAGCGGTTTCGCCTTCATCTTCTCCGGCAATGCAAAGTGCAGGCGACACTCGCTTTGATGTTCTCTCGTTTGATTGACTTACAGTTCCGAGTCTCTGGGGCTGGCTCTGCTTTTGAGTTAGAGCTGTTTTGGTTGGCTAGGTTAATTAAGTGGGAAAATCAAATACTCATTGCAAATTTGAATGTGGTTAAGGGGCAGCTCAAAGCTTACCCGTCTGAGCCGTAAGACAAGGGCCTTTAACTTAATAAATTTGATTGTCTTAAAGGATTGTAAAGAGCCTAAATACACCAACAATAAACAATAAAACATAAAAGATAGCTTAATATGCTATAAAGAGCGAAAATACATAATCCAATGACACAATCCAATCTTGCATCTCATCGATTCAATCATCGACTGCATTGACTGCAACCAACCTTAGCCAACCAATGCCACACCATTATTTTTTTAACCACCATAAACTTCCACATCATTGAGTTTTTTATTTTTATACAGCTAACGTGCTTCAATATGGCAATATAATAACCTCCAGCTGACAATAAAACATAAATAATGTGCTGGCCAAAGCCGGGCCACACCAGCAAACCAGTAACGAAAAAAAATATATGTAATAGTATAACTACGAAGTCAGTGTCCAGTCCGTGATTGCAAAGGCAACAACAATTGCAACAAGCAATTCTCGAATGACAATTGTAAATTGTTTAAATAAAATTTATGAGTGCCCAAATGTGTCGCCATATAATTTCATGCACTTTAACATAAAATTTATCACAATTTGTGTGTCGCATATTTCTTGTTTCGCCTCCTTTTTCCCGTTTTTTTTATTTATTTATTATTCTTATTTTTTCGTTGTGTTTTGTTCACTTAAATAGTTTATATGGGTTTTGGGCTGTAGAGCTGGGTTGGATTGCAGTTGTGTGTGTATGGATTCTATGGGCGCTTTGCCGGCGAAATAAATGTAATTGAAATTTATTGCACAATTTATCGCCAGGACAGACGGAGGGACAGAGCCGGAGGGAGATAGATCGCGTTCGGTTCGTTTAACCCGCTGTTGTGTCCCTCGCTTTTGTCTGCGACATATTGAAATTTATGTCAATTTAAAAAGCAAAGTTGTCGTGTCAATCATAAAACTCAATTATCGCGCAAGCATTTGCCATTCCGCTAAAGGGGGGACAAAATCGGCGAATGGTGAGATCCGAAAACTGGGGGCGGGGGCATGAGGTTGGGGGGCCTGACAACCGTCATCGCAGAGCTTA
Organism: Drosophila vallismaia; assembly: GCA_035047325.1. Lineage (NCBI taxonomy): Eukaryota > Metazoa > Arthropoda > Insecta > Diptera > Drosophilidae > Drosophila > Drosophila vallismaia. Next base: position 16,534,017 of record JAWNPU010000090.1, on the reverse strand, counting down.
ACAACTCAATTGAAAAGCCATTTGGGAGCGTTTTTACGCGTGTCTAGCTTACGGAGGTCCGCAAAGTCCATGCGGTCCCCTCCCACAGTCCGGCATTTGAATTTGATTGCCGGCAATCAGACGGCTCTGCCGGCTGATCATCATCAAAACATGCCACTTCTGTTTTGTGCGCTAATCGCCTCTCAATCGAGCTGACTACCCTCACAAAAGCCGAAAGCTCATTTCGTTATTTTTTTTCAGTTTGTCAGTCTTTTTGTGTTTTTTGTTTTGGTTGGAAATCCCCCCGTTTGGCCCCCAAGGCACTTAAGTGGTTTGGACTTTTTTGAGTGGCACGTCGTTGACGTTGGTGGGTGCTCATTCACTCACTTACTTATCCACTCTCTCACCGCTTGCCTCGGATATCAGGTCTTTTCGAATGCCCTGCACACCCCAATTAGTGGCCCCAAAATGGAAACGAACTCCAACGATCGCGCAGGGCGGAGAAAGCAACTCAGCTCTCGAAGATCAAAGGAAGATAGCGATTTTCATTCGTCGATGTCCGATGTAAGTGGGTGGGGAAATAAGATCGAGTGGGTCCGAGATCTCAAGGGGAACTCAATAAACTGTTGCGGTTCAGATTGAGAAATGGAGGTTAAAGAAGCTAGCATTTTTGAAAATCGCTCTGCCACCATGTTGAATGAATAATTTTTACTAAATATAAATATCATAGAAAAACGGCTTTATTTTACCATATAAGGTTGATATGCCATGTATTTGGATAATATTTTAATTTTTGTAGACAATATTTTAGACTTACTCGTGCAGCATACAGGGCGTATGATTAATTTGGAATGAATGTGACTTTGCGAAACTGCTCTTTAACCATTTTAGCTATCTTTTCTTGGCCCTTTGATGGATTAAAAACTAATACCTTTTTTAATCAGTTTTCATCTTTAATATCCTCTACACGTGCTATAAACTCATAAGCCCCAAGGCAGGCAGTGTAGGGTATTCGGAGAACAAATCTCAATTAAAACTGTCACAGTCACTCAAAACAAACTGTCAACTTTATTATTAATTAAATGTCAGATTATAGTCAGGCCTGACACACAAAATCCCTGCTTCGTCTCACCCCTCCTCTTGCCACACCATCGACAGCAGAACGTGCGACTGGGCGTGGCAAGCAAATCCGGTGCCGCCAAAGATGTCGCACACTCCTTTGAAGCCAAATCTGAGGAAGGAGAGCCAATCTTTCAGTCAGTCACACAGTTGAGTTAGTCAGTTGCCACAAAACACTGTACACTGCACATCTCCTGCCAGTCCCCCTTACACCACAGCTCAGTGAGCTGGAAATTTTAGTGGATTAGGGGACGTGTGCATAACGCGTAATCTGAATGGATTTGAAAAAGTGATTCCAGTTAGTAATCACAATCGAATTGGCGATAGGCCGGCAAGCAACTTAAAAAAAGAATTAAAATGACATATACTCGTAATTGGGGTTTTTAGTTGACTGAAATCGTACTCGGAAATCTCAGTCACCTCAGCCGTGGAGTGGCACCTATTAGAGCGATTAAACACTTGTTCAAATCCTATCAGGGTGATTATAAGCCAGCCGAGTGCCAAGTGTCAATCACTGACATATCAATTCCCAAAATAAAACCTCACATAAAGCTCTTTATATGGAAAATATATTCAGCGCAGGAAATGCAATTATTCCTCTATCTCTGGACTTTGCCATTTCTTCTTATATTAGCCATGGTTGCTGAGGGCTCTATTTTCAGTATGGGATCAAAGAAAATGAATAAGATTCCCGCTAAGCCCAAAATGGACAATCATGCTCAACAAGGGATAATGCCTCCAAAGCCCATAACATCACAGAAGAAACTATCGGCGGACTACATTAATGGCATGTTGAGCATTCAAGGACGCATGATCTTCAATACAGTAAACAAGCCCTCATCCTTGAAACTATATCGCCGGGCCTATAATTTCGCGTCACCGTTGGAGTATAATAACCGCTAGGGTACACTAATTATTGAGTTATATTTTTTATCAAACAATGAAATAAAAAAATTGGAATAACTACACTGTGGTGAATTCGGATTTTCTTTAGAGTAAGAGAGTACGAATTCCAACCACCATTTCCCTAACAAACAGTTCACGGCAATCAATTCAGATTAGTGCTTAGACACTTGTACAAAACTGCGGTAATCCGGCATCTAACAGCAGTCATAACACCCCTCGGCGGGCGCATGGTTACCCGGATCAATTTACGATCAGCATCCAGTTGGCTGGTCGAGCGGTTGTAACCTCAACGAGAGCAACACCTTGTGTAACATTAATTTGAGCAATTTAAGATCGGCCAGCCAGTGGCTACAAATCAATTTCAGCTTGACAACTTAACAGTCTAATCGAAAACAACAAAATGGTTGCCCCGCCAACACGACGACAACGAAACCAGCGGCATTGCGGCCAACTCAATTGACCAGCTGTCCGCATAAAGTCCAAATACGATCGGCTATCCCCCTGACCGGGTGACCTGCCCCTGCTCCCTGCCGCCGTTCATTCCCTCCTGGCCGGGCTCCTTGGCCTGCTCCTGGCGGGACAGTAAAATTGTCATATTGCAAGCGCACGCAGGCGCAGCGTAAATGTTAAAAATTATAGCTAAACTCATAAATTACAGACGTAGTCAGCCGTTGAAACCCGTTCTCCTCCGATCTGCGATCTGCGATCGCCCCACGACCGACTGAACATGCCCTGACAGCTCTCTGGGTCTTTTAGACAATTTAAAGGCGGTTCGTACTCAATAAACCAAATTCCGCACATAATTAATCGATCCAGAGACCCGGCTGCAAACCAGACTCACTCGGACTGCCTGTGCCCCACCGTTCGCTCATTTCGCTTTATTTTTTACACAATATTTTGACTTTGAATGTGGGCTCGAATTGTGGGGTGGGGGAGTAGCAGGCTGGGGCGTGGCTAGGGGACTACGGGGGAGCGGAGGTGAGCGAGAGGCGAAACTTTTTAATAGTCGCGCCATAATCGTAAATCTTTTGTGTCCGACGCAGTGCAACGAACGACATGGCCGACAAAGCCGCGGCTCGGATCAGGATGGATGGAGTCCAAGGGATGGTTGGCAAAGCGGCAGCCCACGGTACGGCGGTGGAGAGGCACTGCGTCAGCTAAAGGCCATGGGTTTGCCGTTTGACCAAACCAATTGCCAGGGTGAAATGCGGCTACTTACAAGCAAATCGAGTCGGTGTTCACAACTTTATTTATCGCTTGAGAACACTGGAGGTAAAACCCAAAATGCATTAAACTAATTGTATTTTATTTGTAATTTCATATAAAGCTTATGATGAAATTGATGAACTGTTAAGATTATTTCAACCATAGCATTTACACATTACTGTTTACTAATCCTTGCCTTCCTTTAAAATGTAAACAATTTGTTAACGCAGAAGCAGAGTAGTTCCAAGCTGTCAGCTTTTTGAAATTTAGATCTTATTTATGAAGTAAAATTAAATTGATTTCTTTATCATTTAAGTTATTACTTATTAATTCGAAATATATATTAAAGTGGTTAAATTTTAAGACGAAGTTTTAGATTTCAACCGTATCAGCACAGTAGCATCGGACTTACAACTGCCCAAGAACTTGTGAAGTAAGCGAGTTTCCAGGAATTGCGGTTGTAAAACTTAATCAAACATCAGCTGGAAAACGATCGCCGGATCCCGTGGATGCGTACTCGCATCCGTATCTTTTTCCCATTCACCTTGTGGATGGCTGACAGCGGACCGACTGACTAGAGTAGAGTTGTTCCAACTGAAGAAGGCGCGCTCCATGAACAGAGTTGGGATCATGGCCAAATGGCAAGCCTCTCGTGTAAGCCAGACTTGTGTGCGCATTATTCAAATGCCCATCTAAGTATCTCTTGGTGTCCATGGCTTGGCATATGTGTATGTATCTGTATCTGTGGATGTGTTTGTATCTGTATCTGCTAGAGTCTATGGAAAAGCCATGCCAAGCGCATGCCAAATAACGCAACGTAACGAAAAGAAACGAAACGAGACGCAGAAAGAGACAGCGACAACATGGAGAACTGTCAGTTGGAGCTGACATATAAACTGACAGTTTGAAATTGAGGTTTTCTCCATGCTGACAGCGTAACACGTCAACTTAAGGAGGCATGAGGCCGTCCGAAGTGCCTGTCCAGATACAAATAGACAAGCGCGGCCCCGAGGAGTTTTAGCCTAGTCCATGTAAAGCGCAAAGATAGTTAAGACCCTGTCGGAGTGAGATGGAATGACTCGAAGACCGGAGAACGGCGACTGGAGACAGGAAGGGACACAGAGGCTGAGGGAGTTTGAGCCAGCAGCTATCGCAGACAGCAGCCGCAGACAGCAGGCAATTTGACAGCTTAAACACACGAGCATGTCAAAATGATATGATCGCTAAGTGAGCGCAAACACACAAAGCACAGAACGGCATACTCAGATATAGCCAGATGAATGCAAAATGGCGAGAGGGAGGCGGTGCATGCTGTTCAACCTGCAAGAGCTGGCAACTATTACAGAGAGAAATATTCTCAGTGAGTCAAAAAAAAGCCAAAGAAAGCCAAAAAATGACATCTTATAAATTTCATTACCAGAAATAAATGAAAATCGTATGCTTTCTGGGACTTGAATGATTTTTGATTATGCACAACATCGCAAAGGTTTACAAATTGATACGGAACCCCAAATAATCCCCACTGTACTGGCTCAACTTGCAATCAAAGACCCAGCGAGCCTCAAGTGTTGCATCTTCTTTACGCATCGGTCTCAAACACACTGCTCGGCTCACGGACAAAAGTTTTGCCTGTCAGCGTTGGTTCCAAGTGGAATCAGTCTGGGAGTTGGGGCCTGAGCTTGGAACTGGGTATGGATATGGGTTTGGGTCTGGGCCAGGGACTGAAACTGGGCTTGGAAGGCGGTCGGAGTGTGGAGTGTGTGTGTCTGGCCGGGTAAGTTATCTCGGCTTTCAGTGTCAGCATGTTGTAGCTGTTGTGTGTTCGTTCGGAGTTCGGCATGCGTGTTGCTTTTCATGTTTACATTAATAAAAGTCAAAGGTTCTCGAGACTGACATATTGTAATTTATGTTTAGTGACAGCTTTATATCGGCGCAAAACGAACTTTAATCACTTGTTATTTAGCATAAATGAGTTGCCTCCTCTCACAGTGACTTGTGGATGAATCGAATTGATTTGTTACTGGATTGCTGGGTAACAAAAATAGAACGATCTGCTTTCAAGTATTGAACTCATCTGCTACGTAATGAATGTTATTTAATTTCATTTAGGTAATCTTTTTGCGCCAGTTTTTATTGTTTTTAGTTGACGGGTGTGCAAAATTGAATAACCTGCCACTTAGAAAGGGGGTCTCTTGTCAGTTTTATGTCAAAATAAATGAAGTTAAATGACAGTTTAATCAAGGCGTCAGGCAATGTCAGAGCATCATCATTATCATCATTACTATAAATTCAGTCAGTCAGTCAGTTAGTCATGAGAGTGCGCCCCCAACACGAACGCGAGAAGCTATTGTAAAATTTATTTTGCCTTAATATGGAAAAATGGTATAAAAAATGGATAGATAGGAATCATCTGGTGGTAATTATTATCAGCGGGGTGTGTTCGTTGTGGCTTTAACTGGCCCACAGACCAACCGACTCCCGCGTAAAAATAGAAAACCAAATAAATCTTCTCGACTCTTTGAGGACGCCGGCTTCCTGCCCCTTCCACATCGGCTGTGCGTGATGTATTCCCGCCGTGCTCTTTATGCCGCGTCATCGCAGACCAAAAGTTGTTTACAAATGAATTTAATTGATCAATCAAAGCGAGTGAAGATCAAAAAAATAAAAAGAAAATGGAGAGAGAAAACGAGATCAAAGCAATGCGGAGCCCAAAACAGACAAATGCCATACAAGCAGCGACATGGCGAACATGCAGCAATCAGCCAGCAAGGGGCAACACCACATTAGACATGTTCTCCGGTCGTTCAGTCATTCACTCACTCAGTCACTCATTCAGTCATTCAGTCAGTCAGTCAGTTATTCAGCCATTCCGATCACTTCATGTCCATTTGGCCCCTCCACTTCGAGTTGAAGATTCATTGCAGAACATTGCATCCAGCGTGGTTGCTGGCGTTGTGGCGTTGTTTTGATTGGTATCACTCAATGAACTTTGATTGTTGTAAATGTAATTAATCAATAACACAAACATTTACACAACATGCAACCAGATAGCGGGAGAGAGGGTATCTGGGGATCCGGGGCCCCTTTAGCATCTTAATCAAGTCCAATTGTGCTGAAAAACGATTGGAGATTGTTGTGACATTGGCTGTGGTCTTGCCAAGTCTGGACTCGGTCAATGTGTGATAAGTTGCAAAGCTAAATTGTTAAACACTGCTTATAAGGCAAATGGATTGGCCAACGAGTATAATCTTACTAACTAGAAATCAAATATTGCAACAATAGTTGCATGTAAGTTTCCTTGTAATGTGTGTAATCTAAATTATATCTGATTCCGTCTTTAACATTCACTATTTAAATAAAACGCCAAACAGTTTCCATAATAATAATAAATATTATATAAGTTTTTCCAGGCACCGGTGGCAGAAAAACATAACTAAATGCAACTAAACATCCGGCGGAGGTCATAACGGGCCCAGAACGCCAAATCCCATAAATAACCCAACCGAAACGAACTGTTCGAAAAACCGATCCCCACTGAATTGAGCTGAAAAATGGTTTACAAAATATTTTTGTGTTTCAGCGATTTAAATGAGAGGCTAATCGGGGTTCTGGTTGGCGGATGGCTGGTGGCGGGTAAGAAATCAGCGCTACAACAATAATAGCTGAAAAATTTGTAAATATTTCATAAATGGGACATAAATTAACACAACTAATGCCATAAACTACAGCCGCGGCAACAACAATAACCAATGTTGCCATGATTTGTTGCACGATAATTGCAGCCAGTTGCAGTAGCTGTGGCAGTGGCAGCCACGACAAACCCGCCAACAAAAAAATAGTCACAAAAGTTGACATTTTCGCTCGCTTTATCTAAATGCACTAAATAAACCACACAAACACCCAACGATACTGATACACATGTGCATAATGTCATTTGTTCAAAATTTATCGGTCACAGTGCAAAATATGAAAACAGTACAACAAAAAATAAAGCAACAACAATGGGGAAATGTCGGGCGGCAGCATAAATATTTTAATATGATTTACAAGCGGATGCAGTCAGAGCTTAGAGTCGAAATTCGAGTCGGGTTCTGGCTTAGCTTTTTTTTATCCATATCTATTAGACGCTTATATATATATTGCCACGACTGCATATATTTTATAAATGAGCTTTCCGCAAAAACAGGATGTTTTTGATAGCGCATAGTTTGCCCAAAAGCCAATGCAGTGGCCCGACATGAAATATGAACTAGCCGAAAATTATGCATAAATTATGTTTTGTCAGCTTATGGGGATAACATGAGGGATTTTGAAATATTAATATGTATGCTTTTGCAAGTTTAACGAATATAGAAAATATGTTCAATTAGTATAACGAAAAATTAAGTTTTATTGTCAATTATTGAACAAGGTCATTTGATTTGGGAGGGATATATATTTTCTTATTTTTTTAATTAAGATCCCCAAAAAGAGAAAATGATTTACCCACATTGTGACCAATTTCAGAAGTTGTTGCTGGCTGAGTCAGGTTAAGTGATAAGAAAATTACTGGTTACACTTATTAGACAGCAGCGTGTCAGAGATAGCCGGGGCCCCGGAGAAACCCGGCAAACAAAGGGCGTGCCCCGAACGACTTCCTCATCAAGTACGGCAAAACCCCCGTCAGACATCCCAGACAACGTTCGGTTCGGTTCGTTGGCAAATCTGAAAGTGTAATAAATTTTAAACAATGCGGAAAATTTACGGTGATTTTCGCTGACATGCCCACTTCTGAGCTTTTCGGGCAGAGCAGCGTAGACGAAGACGCATAGGCGGCGGTAAATGAGGTGCTGGAGGGCTTGGCGTTGGGCCCAACAGTTGGTAGCATGTCTCGAAAGCCGAGTCGTTGGTTGGTAAGCGGCGGTATATCAAAGAGCTTGTGTTAACCGCCCCCTCGAGTGGAGTGTAGGATAAATGTGTAGACTGAGAGGACGTCACAAACTGTTGAAAGCGCAAAGTGAAAGATATATGACTTCAAGTAGGTGTAATCACACTCACACTGTTCGACTGCCACACACATGAGAAGGTAAAAAATAAATCCAAATTTAATGGTTAAATTTAAATGAACGATCCTTGGGATACCCTTCTTAATTTATGTGAAGCATTCCAAATAAACACTTTATATAGTTCCCAAGTCTTAGCTTATAAAAATCAATGTTCTTCTTTTTATTAAGCGAAATAAAAATGTTTTTATTCGCCACAATTATTGTTTTCTTATTCTTTTCTTAAAACCAGAATTACTCGCGTGAGAGTATTAAAATTGCACTAAGTGTTCTTTTTTACTTTAGAGGAAGCTCGTTGACTGGTTTACGCTGAGAAATTACTTGGCCCATGGGTTTTCGTTGTCTCTGGACGAGAATCCCTCCATCCAATGCATAAATTCTAAAATTTTCTCCAGGGTAAAGGGTTTGCCTTCGCTGCTTTGTGCTCCAAACCTCCACTTTGAATTCCTTTAGCCTTTGCCAGCCGTTTCTAGGTCTTTCCATTATTATTTTTCGGCTCCCCTTGTGCACGTGTTTGGGGCTGTGTTAGAGTAAGCGTAAAATGCGATTTATTGTTTTCGTTAAAAAGATTTATTATGTTCTATGCATGAACCCGAAACCAACCAACCTTCTTGGTTAGTTGAAGTTTATTTGAAAACTTTGCAAAAAATTTGTTTTTTGCCACTAAGTAGGAATGCCTATGAGCTAATTTACGCAAGTTTTCTACAATTATTGAAAAAATAGGAATAGTTGTACTTCGAAGTTCAAAGTTTGTGGACGGTAGATGTAACAGTGACCAAATCACTGTCAAATCAGTCAATTTTCCCTCCCAAAACCACCACTTACGAATAAAAACTTAATTTCTCTTTCATCTGCAACCAAAGATTAGTTTTCGAAAGTTATGATATTTTGATTCTGGTTAAAAGGGACTAAAACCTTGATTCGTTCCGATTTCAAATCTGTTGAGTAATGACAGAGACATTGGCTGAAATGTACACAAGTATTCAAGTTTTTGTACATAGGGGCGTATACGTAATATTTGGAATAACTCATTAAGTATACGCCTCGATCAATTTTGGGGAAATAGCTATAACTTGGTTAATACTTGTCCGATTTCCAAATGTTATACCTTCCCGATCTTAAATCTTTCAGTACTATCATTTTCTATCAAAACCTGGCCAACTAAAATCTGACCCAATTTTCTTAAATTTTGAAAGGGGTAACATCATGATTTTTTCAAAAAATCGATGAAAATTTTTTTGATCTACTTTTTCAATCTTTTGATGCAGCTTGAGAGGTAATAAAGTCCTGATTTATAAATGGTATTCCGCTGCAAAATCGGATGCGAAATACCAAAATTATTTCATAAAAACCTCAGAAAAAGGACAAATAAGGATATTCTGACTTTGAAGAGATGTTTAATAGATTTTACTTCGATACATTTTAGGGAAATAGCCATAACTTTCGTAATACACCTCCAATCATCGCATTTCATACCTTTTTTAACTTATATCTTTGAGTAGTACTATTCTTTATGATATTTATTGAAACTTTTCCTTAGAAACTGAAGCTATAGGGCGAGAAAGTATCGTTTGGGTTCATATGTGATATTTGGAAACGATTTTACTAAGTTTACGCTTTGATTAAATACCTATATTTGACAAAGATTGATCGAAAATGAAGTCCTGATTCATAAATGGTATTCCGTTGCGAAATCGGATGTGAAATGGGAAAAATTTCGCTGAAAACCTAATGAAATGGACGAAAAAATGACATTTGAACTGGTATTTGATGTTTCATCGATTTTATTTGGATAAATTTCATGGAAAAGTCCATAACTTGGCTAAGTTTTGTCAGATTTGCAAATGTTATGCCTTCCCGATCTTAGATCTTCGAGTTCTATTAGTTTCCATCAAAATCTGGAAACCTAAAATCTGAGCCGATTTTCGAAAATTTTGAAAGGGGTAACATCATGATTTTTTCAAAAAATCGATGAAAATTTTTTTGTTCTACTTTTCCAATCTTTTGATGCAGTTTGAGAGGGAATAAAGTCCTGATTTATAAATGGTATTCCGCTGCGAAATCGGATGCGAAATACCAAAATTATTTCATAAAAACCTCAGAAAAAGGACAAATAAGGATATTCTGACTTTGAAGAGATGTTTAATAGATTTTACTTCGATACATTTTAGGGAAATAGCCATAACTTTCGTAATACACCTCCAATCATCGCATTTCATACCTTTTTTAACTTATATCTTTGAGTAGTACTATTCTTTATGATATTTATTGAAACTTTTCCTTAGAAACTGAAGCTATAGGGCGAGAAAGTATCGTTTGGGTTCATATTTGATATTTGGAAACGATTTTACTAAGTTAACGCTTTGATTAAATACCTATGTTTGACAAAGATTGATCGAAAATGAAGTCCTGATTCATAAATGGTATTCCGTTGCGAAATCGGATGTGAAATGGGAAAAATTTCGCTGAAAACCTAATGAAATGGACGAAAAAATGACATTTGAACTGGTATTTGATGTTTCATCGATTTTATTTGGATAAATTTCATGGAAAAGTCCATAACTTGGCTAAGTTTTGTCAGATTTGCAAATGTTATGCCTTCCCGATCTTAGATCTTCGAGTTCTATTAGTTTCCATCAAAATCTGGAAACCTAAAATCTGAGCCGATTTTCGAAAATTTTGAAAGGGGTAACATCATGATTTTTTCAAAAAATCGATGAAAATTTTTTTGTTCTACTTGTCCAATCTTTTGATGCAGTTTGAGAGGGAATAAAGTCCTGATTTATAAATGGTATTCCGCTGCGAAATCGGATGCGAAATACCAAAATTATTTCATAAAAACCTCAGAAAAATGACAAATAAGGATATTCTGACTTTGAAGAGATGTTTAATAGATTTTACTTCGATACATTTCAGGGAAATAGCCATAACTTTCGTAATACACCTCCAATCATCGCATTTCATACCTTTTTTAACTTATTTCTTCGAGTAGTACCATTCTTTATGATATTTATTGAAACTTTTCCTTAGAAACTGAAATGTTATGCCTTCCCGATCTTAGATCTTCGAGTTCTATTAGTTTCCATCAAAATCTGAAAACCTAAAATCTGAGCCGATTTTCGAAAATTTTGAAAGGGGTAACATCATGATTTTTTCAAAAAATCGATGAAAATTTTTTTGTTCTACTTTTCCAATCTTTTGATGCAGTTTGAGAGGGAATAAAGTCCTGATTTATAAATGGTATTCCGCTGCGAAATCGGATGCGAAATACCAAAATTATTTCATAAAAACCTCAGAAAAATGACAAATAAGGATATTCTGACTTTGAAGAGATGTTTAATAGATTTTACTTCGATACATTTTAGGGAAATAGCCATAACTTTCGTAATACACCTCCAATCATCGCATTTCATACCTTTTTTAACTTATATCTTTGAGTAGTACTATTCTTTATGATATTTATTGAAACTTTTCCTTAGAAACTGAAGCTATAGGGCGAGAAAGTATCGTTTGGGTTCATATGTGATATTTGGAAACGATTTTACTAAGTTTACGCTTTGATTAAATACCTATATTTGACAAAGATTGATCGAAAATGAAGTCCTGATTCATAAATGGTATTCCGTTGCGAAATCGGATGTGAAATGGGAAAAATTTCGCTGAAAACCTAATGAAATGGACGAAAAAATGACATTTGAACTGGTATTTGATGTTTCATCGATTTTATTTGGATAAATTTCATGGAAAAGTCCATAACTTGGCTAAGTTTTGTCAGATTTGCAAATGTTATGCCTTCCCGATCTTAGATCTTCGAGTTAAATCAGTTTCTATCAAAATCTGGCAACCTAAAATCTGAGCCGATTTTCGAAAATTTTGAAAGGGGTAACATCACGAATTTTTGCAAAAACTCACAAAAAAAATTTTTTTTTATTTACCATATTTTGATTTATAGCAAATGTGACTTCACCAGCTGATTCCTAAATGATACATTGTTTTCAAATCGGTTGAGAAAAGGCCCAGATATTGGCTGAAATTTACACAAGTATTCAAGTTTTTGTACATTGGGGCGTATACGTAATATTTGGATCATCTCATTAAGTATACGCCCTGATCAATTTTGGAGAAAAAGCCATAACTTGGTTAATACTTTCCCGATGTTTATATTTTCACGTTAATTTCGTGAAGATTGAACAGAATTAATCTCCTGATTCGTAAATGGTATATCGTTTCCAAATCGGTTCAGAAATGTCCCAACATTCCCATTTGGAGCATTTTGATGCTATGGCTGGAAACGTATATAGAAATGGGTTATTCCATGTTTGTGTAGCGTCATTTCGAAATGTTTCTCTTCCTTTTTAAATTGCATTAAAGAGTGGAAAATAAAGTTGCTAAAACCTTTTTTTTGTTAACAAGCACTCTACAATTCATCACAGAATAAGAAAAACATTGCCCAAAAATAGAAAACTTCAAATCCACTTAGTTCCATCAATATGCAGCACATCGATTACAATTTCCATGAAGTCCCCTCGCTATCCCCCGCCTTGTGGCGGTTACGCCCCCTCAATTGTAAACAGTTGAGTCCCATGCCCCACAGCCACTGACCCCCAAAGAGATACCGCTCTAACTCGAAGTCCAAGGGGTCTTGGACCGGCGACCAGAGACGGGAGCCTGGAGTCAGCGGATACAAATTGCAAGCGCAAGACATTTGTACACTTAACACATAACCCACCCCTAATCCCCGAAGCCACCAAAGACTGGCCGCTCCACCGCCCAGCTGGCCACTTTCGCCTCTTCTCCTTCTGTCTGCTAGGTTGTCCCTGTCCCTCAGCTGGCGCTCAGCCGCACAAACGTCAGAGCATATTATTGTAAATTGAACTCAATTACCAGTGACAGCAGACAAATTGAAGTGGAAATTGAGATCTTCTTTTTGGGCAAAGCAGCAGCAGCAGCAGCAATGGGAACCGCTGAACGTAGAAAAGCGAATAAAAGAATGAACGTCGTACAAGTATGAAAAAACTTCATAAAAATTTTAAATATTTATGTGTAGGGAACGGAAACATAAGCTTATAAACAAAAGAAATCCAAACGAATATGCGATTCTCTTCCCGATATCAATTCTTGAATTACATTTCACTGAATAATAAATATTATTTCGTTACAGGAAATAAAACAATAAGAGCTGAAGGCCAACGTACCTAGCCAACAGAATTAAACTAAACCTTATATGATAGGTAAAGTAATAAATAAAATAACAAAATAATATATACATCTGGTATATGAATTATACCCTAATAAAGAGTATTCGTAAGGGGGAAAAAATTAAATGAAACTAATTCACTTAAAACACTTTGGTTTCGATGGGCCTCGAGAATTTTCGCTTTCGCATCATTCCCTCCCCAAGAATCTGCACCCCAGGATTGTGTCTGGCAGTCTGTGAAATGTCATTTGTCAAATGCACTTTGTGTCACTGTCTGTCGCAGTTCCCATCACGCTTTCCCAGACCCCTGCTCGAGGTCCAAGTGTCACAGACATGCGGGTGAATTTGTCAAGATTTCATGAAAGAGGAAAGATGGAAATGGGCTCTACACAGAAGGGGGGTCTGTCCTTTGCTAATTTATGAGTCAATTAGTCTGACGGCCTGGCCATGCATAAATATTATTATTAAACAGAAATGCAGGCAAGGTACAGTCCGGCTCGGACATCCCAGAGTTCTCTTGGTAATCGCGCGTTTTGCGTTTATTGTGTCTTTGCTTTATGATCCATTCAATTCAGTGCAAGCTCACAGACTCAATGATCATGGCACCCAACACAATGGCATGCAACATTGTTGCCACAACCATGTACTCAAAAAAACAGAATATACTTGAAAGTTGAAATACGCATCTAAAATAATACCATAAATATTGTAACTTCGACTCATTTAATTTCAGTGCTAGAGGCTGTTCTATGTCGAATGCTTCGTTGAGAATTAAGTGCCGTGTTGGCTTCATATTTAACAGCCAAAACAAATGCTTGCAATGGGGTTAATGTGGGGGGCGCGTGTGGAAAATTATAGTAAGCAACAGAAATTTATAAAAATACATTTTCAAAAAGAGCCATCAAATCAAATGAACATGAAAGCGAATGTTGGACATGTACAAAGCGTATACATTTAATGAAAATTTATGGGTGCCATAAAAACATAAATGGTAAGGAAGTAGTTGACATAAAGGCAGATGCAATATTCAAGGGAAATAAATGGGCTACGAAATCATAGCTGAAAACTATTTAGGTATGTAGGGGAACTGTCCACTGAACTCATTTTATTGCCACTCTTAATGGACCAAATAAGTCTAAAGAACTTAAATAAGCCATAGAATCAGTGGATGTTTTATATCAAGGGGTTTGTCATTACATAGTTATATTTCGCGTTTACGAAAATATGCAGCCGATCAAATAGAACGTGGGACGGATATCATTTTCCCTAGTTTTGCTCCTTTTTAGAAACTATTGCACAACACAATGGGGACCCATTTCGCTTTCGGTCGTATAACACACCCACAATGGCAGCAACAACGCCAAACAAATCGAAGCAATTTACGAAAATGTAGAAAATGTCATTGGGCTGTCAGAATGCATCGTTGTCGTTGACATGTGACCATCCTTGCAGCACAGAAATTGTTATAAAAATCCACAGCAAGAGCAGCAACAACGGGTACATTGCAACGTATAACAAATTGCACAGCGGCAACAACTCTGCTCTGTTTCTGACAGTGAAAGCATTGTTGGCTGACAGCTCGAAAAGGCTAGAACGGGTTGGGGATCGTCGATGGGGTTAGGTGGGGAGTGGAGTGGGCAAGTGGAGGGGAAAGTGCAGCCAGAGTAGATAGTGCCAAAGACAGGGACGCGGAGAAGGACTAACGTAACGTAACTCAGCAAAAGACACAACAGCAACAACTGCTGCAGAAACGTAACGGACCGGGCGGCAATGCATGGGTGTTCCCACTGTCACTGCTGTTGGCCTTAAAATTAATGGCCAGTGGAAGTGGCAGCTGAGCAAAGAGAAATGCAACGCAACGAAATATATATGAGCCATGTACTTCATGGCTTGTATACGTAAGCGAAACCAATGCTGAATATTTTGTGAGGAATTGGATACTTGTTCAATATGAATCCTGGAAATATTTATGAATTGACGCATGGTATAACTTGCAAAAAAGCTAAGGCAATTGGTCAAATTATTATGTTTAGGTAGGTTATTAAACCTATAACAAGTATATTCAAAAGACTTAAATTATTAAAACTCTTATGACCTTTACCCACAAAGAAGCCAGCATAGCAAGCCCAATCTTAAACCGAAGTCTCTAAAAGTATTAAAATATTATATATTAACCTAGTCTCGATATTACAAATTCCTTTCAAAATCCAATGCAAGGGATTTGAAAATGCTTAGATGTCTCATTTAAAATGTGAGTAGCTCTCAGCATTTAACTGACAATGAGTTGTTAGCTGTTTCTTAGCCTGTTGGTAACTTGCTCGGTTTCGTGCTGGGTTGCGCCGCTGGCAGCCAAGTGACAGATAGAGAATCCCGGGCTGGCTGACAGGAAGCGACTGAGACAGGACTCGGCAGACAATGGCCAGGAGAAAGGAGTGTGAAGCGGATGGGAATGTAAGACGAGTAGCGAAGGGCAATCAGGCCACATTGAGTGAAGAGACTGAGGGAAGATTTCTTTTGCGGCTCGATGGCGTCCTTTTGTTGGTCTTTTTCCGTTCCTTCACAACGGCTTGATCGTAATTGTGAGTGACAACGGCTTGATGCCTGATTATGATAAATGAATTGTTAAATTGAATTAGGTGTTGCCGCGCGGCTGTCACTCAAAAGCCATCGTCATCTTTCCCTCAAGTCCCCGAACTTGCTTTTTAAAGTACCCTGTAACGGTAATATTCAAGGGTTATCTTCTACTTAAAGAAATTTTGGCTCTTCCACCAAGACAAGCTAAAGAAATTATTTATATTTTAGCCTTACGCAAACACCGCAGAAGCTGTTAAGAACTATTTATAAAGTTTTAAAAGTAAAATGTTTAATAAGGTATTTTATCGTCGAATACGAATATTTTATTTTATATTGGCTTATATTTTTTCTTTTGGTTTGTTACCCGCCACTCCTGCCACCACTTCAAAATTAAATTGCATGAAATTTGATATTTTTCAACGCCTGTCAACGAGGCCAGAGCACAAAGGGTTGGGCTGGACTCGTCAGATGACGGACATCCTGGCTGAAAGGGTGGGTTATAAGGAATGGTTGAAAATCTGGCGACAATTGTTGTCTGTCGTGGTGTGGTGTGCGTGGAAAATTAGCTCAGGTTACCTTAATTATGGGCTTTTGATGCCAGCGTATCCTGAGAAGTTTGTTTATTTGTTACCCTGAACAGTTGAGCTCCGGTTGCTAATAGGCTCTTTGACGTATCCGGGAGTGCAGAAGAGTTAATAGACGGCTGTCAGTGGTACTCGTCTTACCAGCTTTCGGAAAAAGAAGAATTGCCAAGAAATCGAAAGACCGAATTAGAAAAATTTATTTCCAATTCCTGCTACGATATTAGTCTTAAAAGTTAGAGCATTTGGCAGTATTCATCCACTTTAATGCGGATATAATCAAAATAGGTTGGGTCTAATCAAACAGAACTACGCCTTTGCACAGGAATGTCCTGCGTTTTCATTCCACCTGACAGTTCCTGACCAACGCTTTTCGCCCTCATTAGTGCGGCCCTTTCAAACACTCATCACTTACTCAAGAGCCGTGTTTTTGGGCGGGTAATATATCACGGAGTTCACGGTCGAAAAGATGCGTACGAAAAAAGGGGAAAAATGAACCAGATAAATGAGCGTACTTGTTGAAAATCACACCTCGCATACCCGTCCACCACCCCTACTATTTTAGCCAGGAAAGGGAGCTGAGATGTGTCACAGAAAAACAGTGAACATGAACAACGGACAACGAACCAGCTAGCAGCGGTGGAGCGCTGGCAGAGAGAATGACAACGGTTCCACATTGTTGTCACATGTCACCCGACGCTGAAAAAGATGACACCGCTAGGAGGGGAGCAGGATGAGCGTGAAATACGAGTCCTTTGGCATGTAGCACAAAATGAAATGGGCGAAAAATGATGAATGACAAAATTATACAGAAAATGCGCGTCAGCCTGACATGTGACCACTAATGAGGATCAACTGAAGTCGGGACTTTGGCATTCAGGATGAGTCCCCGATGGGTTGACATTCCCAGCTCTCCCTCTTCTGTTTGGTTGTTTTTCGTTTCACGCCACTCGAAAGTCAAATTATGGCATTGAATTTCGGGGGAGAAAACAAACATCCTTTTTGTATTGAATTTCATTTACGCTCTTTTTTAGTTTCAGCAATGATTTGGATTAAGTGTCTAAGTTTTTTAAACACTCTAAATGAATATGTAAGATCTGTATCTTGTATCTGTATAAATCATGGAATGGCTTGGGAACTCCAAGCTTCCCTTTTGGCCTTTTTGCAGAATAGAATGTTAGGGATGGTTACTTCACAATTAGAAAAACCAAAATTGTTATACGAAATTTATTCTCATCATCGGGAATTATGAAACACTCCGGTGGCAGGAGGTCCCTTATCTAAACGATGCATGAGACGACGACGACGGTGTCATGGCCTTTGAAAGTGCATGGTGCCAAAATGGTCAGGAAGTCGTGCCATAAGCAGCAAAAGTCGTTTGCTAAAACGAGCGAAACATAGCTTAGGCAAGGACGATGGGACAGCCATCCAGCTACCAGACTGCCATAATAAAAACGCAAAGTCAGCAGGAAATTCGCACTGGGGTAGTTTTGGCCACTTTTTAGCTGAGCACACAGGAAAAAGGAAAGTTTGGAAGACTATTTGGTTATGGTTTAAAGCTTTGGTAAGAATATTTTGGTGCCATTCCATAGATGTATTTAAAAGTAAACATGGCTAAAAAATCCTGTGTATTTGATGCAAATTGTTAAAGACCTTAAACCGTAAACGTTAACTAAACTAATTTTTAAATTCCATTAAGGCTGTATCTATTTTTAAATAGAAACGGATTAGTTGATTAATGTATTATTGTAAAAAGAGCTCCCAAATTTGGCGAGCTAAGCTTTCGAAAGCCATATCTGATCCGTCGATTCACATTATTGATGATGACACCCACTCAATTGGATCACCGACTGAAATGGCACTCTTCACTCCACTCCCCTTCATACCAATCAACTGCGCCCAAGGTAATAAAATGTGCCCCACTGTGCGGCGGTGTTCAGCGTTCAAGACCGGCGCCCGTCATCAAATGTCGCGATCTGCGAGCCACGATCAACACAGAAGGAGCAAAAACAAAATAAATGCTGCTGTGCGTCGAAGGCGATGCTGAAAGTGGTGCGGTGGTTCGCCGGCTCGATGGTGCGACTGGCGGTTTTGTGTTGGCTGTGAGTGCCTAAGTAGTAGTTGTCATTTGAGTGACTTTAATGGTCTGTTGAGACATAATCGCTGCCATTTTAAATGGAATTTTATTGCCACTTCACGAAATTTTTATTGCTGAACCAGCAAGCCAAGCCCGATCGTCCAGACCAAAATAAAAACAAAATACGTTTTATACAAAGACCAAGAAAAAGAAAAAACAACACAAAAAATACTAAATAATGCTGCATGCTGCATGCTGCGGTGGTGACGATGACGGGGTGCGGACTCTGTCGGTGGTGCCGCCGCAATGGCAACCAAATTGTTGCATTTAAAAGCAAATTGATGGCCGCAGAACTAAAGGAGGCCACACCACGGACAGTTGGCGGGTTGAGTTGCTGAAATTCAAGTTCCCCGCGCTCTGATTACGCGTCCACAACACGAAAAGAAATCTTTGTACTAAAAAAAAAAAGTCATTAAATAATATATATTTTTTAATTAAATATTTCTTATAAAATACAATTATTTTGTATTTATTTGCATTTCATCTTGCTAATTAAATCGAACATCATTTACAGTGCATCACAGATCGTGGCAAAGGCTAAACAACGACGTGTTGGTATAATTTTGTAGACTAGTTTATTGGACACATTAAATATGGCCCGATAATTAAGTCATAAATTAGATTGCAACCGCGACGACGACGTGAACGACATGGACGAGTGTCACCATATCAGGTTACGTGGCATCCACAGCAGGCGGCCTGCCACAGAGCGAGCAGACCGAGGGCCGGGGAATGCGTCTCATTTAAAATTGATGCCTAATCGAATTTCTTTATCGCGTGTGTATGTCTTGTCTGCATCTCCAGCTCCGTCCACATTCACGTCTCCGTCTACATCTCCGGGACCAGAGGACCGCGACTACACGTCCCCATACCGTCTGTCTGGGGCAGAAAATTTATGGATTTGCATATTGCGACACTAAATGTTTTAAGGTCTCTGCTGTCGGAGAGTCGGCGACGATCGTGTCAGGAAGCTAATGTTTAATGAATTCAATTTCTTTATGTGCTACTTGGTGGATTTGAAAAGGCTGGGACAGGGTGTTGGGGAAAACCAAATGAAAAATTTGTATTTCTCTTTTCTTAATGTTGTCAATCTGGTATTGTGTTAAGATTTTTCATTCCATAAAAAAACGAATACTTTTCAAGAGTTATTTTAATTGAAAATCTGTTTATTGTTATGAAATATTTAAAGGTCCATTTTTATCAATAAATAATAATATTGAAGCACAGAAAACGAAGTTAAATTTCATCTCAAATTTGTCATTGATGGGAAACAAATTGCTCAAATTGGTATTACACCATTTTATTGTGTTTTCAATCAATAAAGAACATAAACCATTTTTCAATTAACACAAATTGGACATCAATTTCGATTGCGACATGTTCAAAATTCAATAGAAAATATCTCCGTTGTTATAGATTTCGTTTTAACTTTATTGTGAAATTAGCACACATTTACTTTATGCAAATCCCCAATCATCCTTCACACATTTTCAGGTAATATATCCATCATATGGCACTTTAGCAGCTGCTTCTCAACCACAAGGGTCTTGAAAATGACCATCGGAATGGGGATTGACAGCTTTTCTGCGGTTCTGTCTGCCAAAACAAACACGATCTTCACAAACTCGCACTATCACTTTTGCTGCCAGACCACGTCGGATGTAAGATGCCAGGTAATGGAGATCTCCTCTCGGTCAAGCGTCTCGTGGAGTGTGAAAGCCACAGCCTTCGGAGACATTCCCTGGCTTCCCTCCATCGCCGACTGGGCGACAGCTTGGAAAAATAAAACCCCGAGCTCGTAATTGAATATAAATTCAGGCCAACGGCCAAATGTTTTGCGGGGAGGTGGCAGTCAAGATGGAACGAGACAGACTGGGTAGGCATGTAAATTCGAAATGCAAACAGCGCATCCTTGCCATTCAATCACTCACCCAGACGACAGCAGCAGCTCCCTTGATGGATGACAATCAATCTCAAGTGTCAGGCAAATATCAGTTTGTTTTCATTGAAGCGCTCCACGGAATCGTGCAACGTGGCTGCTTGCCGCCTGCTTTTCTGCCCTGCTGGCTCCTGCCAACTGCCTTCTGCTTTTTCCCTCGAAAGTGAGTGAGTGACAACAGTCGAAATGAGTGAATGATCGAATGCCTGATGGATCGAAGCCTTGACTGAGTGACTGTTTGAAGGATATCCAGAGGGGCAGAAGCTGAACAGGCTGGGAGCACATCAGCAGTAATAGATGCGTATCGAGTGTCATTAATTTTCTTCGATTCTTTCTAGGTGGCAGTCCAGTAATTTAGTGCATATTTCAGCTGTGAATTAATATTTCTATATGACAAGCAGCGTATTGTATATTGTCAAAACTAGTTTCGAGAAATCGAAGACAACCTTCCCCATACTGAGCACAAAGAAGTCGTTAAAATTGATATGGTACCTCCGTCGTTTCATCGGAGACTTCCCATCTCATTGAAATTTGATAAACAAAAGGTACAGACCGCATCATCATCGTCATGAATGATGATCGTCGTTGTCATCGTTTTCGTCTCAGTATCTGAGTATCTGAGTATCTCCGCATCCGAGCAACCAAGCATCCAAGCAGCAAGCTCAAGCTGCCGAATGATGTCCGTTGACAAGTCACGCCAAGAGTGTCGAGTTAGCGAACAGATGCCACTGCTCAACCCCTGCCCCCCACCAAGCTGCTGCACCCCCCTCGGACGACGCCCCACTCAATCTGCAGTGCCATCACATCCTCCCGTCACTCAGCCCCATTGTTGTTGTCACTTCCATCATTGTCAGCCCCACCTCTCCCCTGATTTTGTCATTGTCATTGCCCCCGCACCTCGATTCACCATTTGTTTGTCTTCTTTTTTTGTTCAGAGTTTTTTTTTTCAGACAGTAGCCCAGCATCGCCAGATCAACATCAATTTATTAGTTTTATTTTGTTCGCGGCATCGGCATTTATAATCAAGAACTTTTTGTTCCCTTTCTGTTGCCTGAGATTTTTGTTGTGTCACTTCCGTTGAAGACATTTGTCGTCAGCACGAGCGACAGGTCTCAGACCTCAATGCCAAATGCACAAAGAAAAATGTTGAGAGAAGAAAAATGAAAATAATATATTAAATTAGGATAATTGTATATCTTTCAGACTTTAAAAAACCAAAGAAACTCCACAAAGTAAAAGGATAAGTAATTATTTCTCCTGGTGTACCATTTTCTTGTGGAGGAACTACCTGCTGGGCCTCAACCGATGTCGGATGAGTTTATTATCAAACTCGGCCCTAACAGTTGTGTCAGCATTTATGGGTAACAACTCTTGTTTGAATAATTGGACATTACGCGGCCAGAAGTTTCGAATGGAGCCCTAAATAGCAATTAGTCGGCGGCAATTTGAGTTGAGAAGCGGAAGTTATCCGGATAATTGGAGTTAGTTTTTATATGGCATGGCTGGGAAATTGAAAGAACAGGAAGCAACTAAGAATATAAAAAGAGTGTCGGCATCTCCGATGGAAATGACTTGGCATTATAAAAATAATCGTTCAAAAGAAAGCCAATTATTATTACATTTGGAGAAATGCTTTAGGACAATATTTTCTATCGAAATGTATTTGACAGGTATACGCTTTCCCCACAAAGTCTCTATAAAGCATTTTAAAATCTTTTCAACTTGATTCTACCGGAAAATAAGATGAATTGCGATTACTTTCGCCGAGTCCTTTAAACTCGGTTGAGTTGAGACAACATCCAGCTGCAATGCAGACAGCCGGGCCATCAGTCAGTCAGTCAGTCAGACTGCTTAGACCCCCGGATCGTCCGTCATTCACTCAGTCAGTTTGTCATGCCTCCCAGGCTTTCCCAGTTCTCCCAGTTGTTGTTTTTGCCGTTGGTGTCCTCTCCATGTATTCTGTCAACGAGCGAGTGTGTCCCTGTGTGTTTGTGTGAAAGCTTTGAATTTATACGCCAGTGTCAGTTGTCAATCACATTTGCAAACTGTCACACATGCGAGCAGGGAAGCGGCAGCAAGCTGAGCGAATGAGCGCAGGAAACAGCACAGCGCCAACATATTAATCTTTGCCAACAAGAAGGATTCCGTGCCCCGCTCCACGGCGAGACGTGGACCGGAAGGGGCATTGCCGCGGAAACAGGAAGAAGAAAGCGGCGAAAAGCGCCCGACGTTGACAGGCATAAGTAATGCAAAAAAATTACTTTATAATGGAGTGCGAAAATGAAAATTGCTGCAACCACCAAAACAAAAAGAGGGTGGAGTGGGCTAACCCCGCATAGCTTCTTCCATGATTGCTACAAGCAATTTGAGGTAAGATAATCATGGGCCAGGGCCGCCAAAGATTTGCACACTCACATTTCCTATGCACGACGGCAACATGTTGCTGCTGCTTTGGCTGTTGCTGCCGCTGTTGCACTAACTGTTTCATGTTGCTTGTGGCGTTGACTGTCGGGAGCAATACTTTGTCGCAGCTCTGACTGCCAACTGTCAACTGTTTTTTCAGCCATGTGTGTGAGCATTTCAAATGCGATGCCATGACACCTCACACACACACGCTTACTTGCGATTGCAATTGCCACGCCCACGCCCAGCAGCTGACAGCCCTCTGACAGTTTTTGTTGTTCACGCGAGTAATTCATTTTATGCTACCGCTACAAGGAGCACCAACTCCCCTTTTTCTGTTGCTGTGCTGTTGCTGTTGCTGTTGCGGGTGCTGCTGCTGTCACCTCGTTGCTTCATTTCACATCACAAAAATGCCAAGCAAAGCGACGCCCGTTGACATGTGAGAGACGACAGCTCCGCCAGGACATTCAGAGGGAGCAAGGAAGAGAGGCCCACGGAACGTCCCAGTGACAAGTGACAGTTAAGTTGATGTTGCTTCTGGTGCTTTTGCTATTGCTGCTGCTGCTGCTGCTCCTGCTACCCAGCAACGTAATTCATTTTGCATGTGCGTGCGAAATTTTCAAGCGTATTTATTACGTAAATTAACAACAAATACAACAAGGATCTTGATGACTTGGAGCCACTACAACTACAACTAAAACTACAACGACGACGACAGGATGTTCATGACGCAGCGGAAATAAATTTTGCGTGAACAATACAAAGCGTTACACTGCAGGTTAGGTAAGTTTTATATTCCCTTCAAGCGATAGAGACAGCACCAGCGTGCTGGAAAGAGACAGCCCAGCTCAAAGCTGGCGAAATTAATGGCAGGCCAAAGCAGCTGACAGCCGAAGGAGACGAGAAAGGGTGAGGGAGAGTGGAGAAACAGAGAGAGTGAAAGATGGCAGGACAGCCACGCACACATGCTAATGAGACGCCAGAGTGGCGGTGGGAAGTGGTCGTCTGAGGGGAGTGGCAGGATGGGAGCTTTGCCGAGAGGAAGTGACTGTCAACTGCTGGAAATAAAGGCAAAGTCGCGGCTTTGTGCCAGTATCGCTGTGGTAATTAACACAGAAAAGGATAATGCAGGATAATCGGCAAGGATAGAACAAGGATTATGAAAAAAAAAATATGAACATAACTATACATAAGTTTCAAGTTGCTAATTTTATATATTTCAATATCTATCAAAGTGAATTCAAGAATTCATTTCCAGGGAAAGTCGCACCTTTTTAAGCCTCCAAGCCAATCCAATATTACGAACCATATTAATCATGGAGAGACAACATTTTATAGCCCAACCGCTTAAAAGCCCGACAACCAACTAGTTACTAGTCTCCGGTGCTATCTGCCAAGCGCTTGGAAAATGCATTCAGTAAATGTATCAATTTACATGAAGCAACACTTAATTTGAAAATTATATGCAAAAGGAAGTGCAATAAATTTATGGCCATGTCGGCGACTCAAGAAAGAAACCGTGGAGCTAAGATGTAGATGGAGTTCCAGTTGTGAGTATAGATATGGCGATGGAGATGCCGAGTGGCCATAAACTTGTTTACCAATTGCTACCAAGCGATCCAGGCCAAAACCGGTGACCAAAGCCAGGCATGAGTGCCTCGTAAATGTTTCTATCAACTTGAAATGCGCCTCGTAAAATTTGTGAAATGTGACCATATCGAATGTGTTTGCTTCAAGTCGACGACGCGATCCGTTTAATGTTACGCAAATTTATGTGATTTTCTCAACACAACATTAATTGATTATAGTCCAGGGTCTACTATGGATGTGGAAGCTGCTGTCGCGATAAATCAAGATTTTTATATTAATATCCTGCTAACTCGTTGGTAGAAGAATAATTTATTATTAATTAATTAAAATGTTATAATGAACCGGATGTTATCCCCTCAAGCCTCAACAAATGGACCTCAACCATTTTCTCCCCCAAGAACGCATAGCTGCACATTTTTTGGCTAACCTCAAACTATTTTGCGGCAAACTGATTTCCCCTTGTCCACCGCCTGACATCTTACCTGAGTAATAAAATATGCCTCTTTATAGGATATATATATAGATTTTTTGCGTAGTCCTTCCTCTGTTTTTCCCTCTGCGTTTTCTCTGCGGTTGTCCTTTTTGCCTTTTGCCCCGTTGCTTTGCCGGCCAGCAGTCCTGTCATCGTTACTGTCTGCTTTCGGCAGGGATTTGTAATATTATGCTGTCAAGTCGAACATGCCCACTGACAGTTACCAACTGTCTGCCGGCTCGGTTCCAGCTCGCTTGAGTTCAGAGAGCCGGGTTCGGTTGGACGCTTGACTTGAGTGTGTAAGCCGACAGTAGGTTACACCCTGGTACCCTGCTTCTTCCCCAGTCCCAGTCCTTTTCCCATTCCCATTCCCGTTCCCGTTTCCGTTAACGTTTCCTTTCCCATCCTCTGATCCCAATTCAATCCACAGGACTGTCCGCCATCGGGCGGGCTGCCAATTACACTTTTTGACGCCGAGCACAATGTGTGCGACGACTTGGGGTTAAGGTTGGCCAAGGGGCGTCGACATTATCCTGGCTGAGTTTCGGCTTGACGCTAACAAATAATGACACGGCAATTTGCAGATTTCGCAGCACGCCCCGAAGTAAGTATCTACCACTTGAGCCCACCAGTCGAGTTAACAAAGTCAATTCAAACTTTGTTTAGCTGCTGGGCGTAGCCACTTCTACTTCTTCTCAGTTCCGACTCTGACTTCGAGTTCCCAGCTCCACTACTCCCAGCTGCTATCAGTGACAAGTCCAAGGTGGTTGATGCCTTATCCGTCCTACCCAAGGACCGCCTGCCAGTGTCAGTTGGCTGGAGAGTCCTGCTGAGAGGAGCAAAATCAATTCGTCCACAATGTTTTTGGGTTAAAAAGCTTGACAGCCGCAGCTCGATCCTGGCAGCTGGTGGTCCTGCAAGTCCGGGCACAAGTCCACATGAGTGGGGCGGCAGACGACCTCCTGCCAAGTTGCCAGTCAAATTTTGTCACTAGGCGGGGCACAGTTTACTCGAACATGCCTCTACGGCTGCAAGATTGATTGCTGGGTTTCAGGATAGCAGGGCAGGGACTTCATCTCTCACGAATTAAAAAGCAGAAGCGTTAAATTAAATAAGAAACTACTGGAGCACAATATTTTTAAGTTAAAATTCCAAGTTTTTCAACGCAATTAGCCACAATTTTAGAATTTCAGTTGCAAGAAGCGAACATAAAGCTCCGCCAGAGAGATTCTTACACCAAAAGTGGCTTTCAACGTTGGCGCTGCATAAATTAAATGTAATGTGACATTTTTACAAAATGCGCTCATTTCTCAAAAGTATTCGACTCTGACGGGCTGACAAACAGACAGACAATCGCACAGCGTACAGCGCACAGGAAGGCAGCGAACGAAAGCGAAAGACCGAGGATCTGGCCGAAATGAGACGCATAAATTTTCATATATGCCAAGCGAAATATTTCGCCTTAAATTAGCCTCAATTAAATGTTAATGCATTTTGACATTTCTGCTGTCGCTCACCCGATCCCTCTCCCATCCACCGCCCTTGTTCCAGCTTATCCGTCCCTGTCACACAGATCACAAGTCCACCGAAGACACGACAACAGCCCCAACAGCCCCAAAGAGCAACAACAAAAAAGGGAAATATGAATTATGATTTCGTGTGTATATCTCGGAGCAGTCGCGGCCCTGCCCGTGTATCTCTGGGTCTTGCCCATGTATCTGTAAGATGCACAGAGCAATTAGCGTTGATGTAGCCGCAGCAGCTGCGCCTTCATTTATCTTTTTCCCCGGCTCCGACTTCGCACAGTTGCTTTAGTTTATATTTTATGGCTGACATTTTGTTGGCAAATATGTAAATGACTTAATGACTGAAAGCCAGCAGAAGGTGATGTTGTTTCATTCTTTATTTTATTCGTTTTATATATTTTATAGGGGCATATGTCTACCTCCACTTTGCAGTTGAGGAATTTTATTGGAAGGGATATAAAGGAAGTTGGGTGAAGATTTCGAAAGACTAAACTTCAATTACTTTCCATGTTTTCTGGGCTTCAACAAGTATGCTCTTATCTGCCTCTGACAACTGTCCGACTGTCAATCCAACTCTGTCAGTCATTTTCAATCAAGAATACCACTTTATAAGTACACACACCATTCGGGCATTATCAGTCCATTTATGAATAAAATTAACCTTGTCACACGTGAACAAACTTTGCAGATTGCGTCAAATGTCGAGTGCTTGGATTATCTATCGCAAAAGTTTCCCCTCTTTAGAACACCTCGTCGTAGAAATTTGTGTGCGCAAATATTTTGACACAAAAATGTCAAAGCAGCAAATCTGCAGACAAGAAAAACTTAAATGGTGACAGTGATAAGTCCCAATTTAAAAATTCTTAAAACCCAAATATGGTTTTATTCGGTTTCTTGGGAAACAAATACATTCAAGTGCTTAATTTAAAAACAAGCAAATTATAAATAAAAAGCGAAATTCGTTCACAAACAAGATAATTAAGCGCACACTCTCCCGTAAAAAATGTCTATAAATGTGTAATCGCGTGTGTGAATAATATATGTACATTGTGTGTATAGCTAAAGCCGATCATAAATTACCGAGGCAATTATAAAGAGCGTTCTTCTTCATCTGGTGCGATGCCTGACATTTTGCACAGTTGTGCTCAAAGCTTTTCCGCTTGTGAGAGATCCGCGGGAACCGTGGACCGACAGCAGCTCCTAGACGAAGCAGAGCGACCCGCTGAGGGTTATCAAAATGCAATAAATCAGTTTGGTTAATATATTTTATAGCGCGACGACATCCAAACATAGTACCAGAGCTCACCCTGGACTTATGAACAGACATTAAGCCTGTTAAACACCAGAAAAATGCGCATTATTTGGTGTAAATCAACCCGATGCCACCATCCTGACGCGCAGATTTATATTTACGCGTTTACACAAGCCAAAAAAGAAGCAAAAACCACACAAAATTTAATAAAATATACAAATAAAAAGTGAAATCTGTAAACTGTATAGCGAGGCCCAAATGCCGTAAATCTTTTTCAGTTATTGTATGTCAAGAGTCAAGAGGGACAGACATCGGACATCTACCTGAGAATTTGCCATATAGCGGGATTTGTAATCAACTTTAGCCAGACACCGAGTGTCGGAAAGCAAATAGAGACACGGCGTGTTACACTTGATAAACATGGCGGAGCTAGGGGCGCATTTAAAGTATACTCCAGCGCCTCAGTACCTTAGAGCCCGCACCAAGTTACTCATATCATATCGCCCGGAGAGCGCTGAATGTTTGGCAAATATTAGCACAGTTGTTCCGCCAGAAGATGAGGAAAAGGGTTTCGAAAGTGCTTGACTCTGCCTCTGCCACTGATTCTTATTTGCCAAGAGCCCAGTAGCTTTGGTAGCAGCATAATCCCTGGTATTTACACCTCACCTACACCCCCATGTGACAGATGATGTCCGCTGTAAATCAAACTCACATAATATATGGTATATGGCGGATACTTCCAACTTGCACTTTGTTTGTCCTCCACAAGTATTGGGGTCTCGGATCGTATATCACAGCGAGAGCTGATTAATTCCGAACTACTTGTAGATTACAGTCTTGAAAACATCTCAAGTTAGCTCGGGAAAAGTGAAAAGAGAACTGATTTTATTTCCTTGTAACGAAAAACGTTCAGGTCTCAACTAGTTATCAGATGAATATCAATCTAGATTTACGAAAGTTACTCATAGTCTTTTACTAAGTTTATGTTAACTAATATGTACTTTTCCTGCTTAATATACTAACTTATCACGGAGTGTTGAAATAAGAAAAACCCCCTTTAAGATAGCGTCACTCAGTTACATCCGACTGCCCGATAACAAGAAGTGCAGGCGCTTTGGTTCTTAAAGGATATATTACGTATTTAGTTCCAACTTAAATGAAAACTTTTAAGTTCGAAGCAGTTCGTTAGCGCCATTGATCTTGCCCCTAATTCCTAGACATATTGGAACTAACAAGTTCTTAAGTTTAAGACCAATAGTTAAGAGTGACAAATTGACCTAAAATGGGTAGATAAAAATTTCCATAATGAAAAATTTCCGATTGCTTTTTGTCAATGAAGTCCATGAACAAGTAATCACTTTAATTTTTGAAGTGCTTTTTGAAGACACAATAATTGACGAATATTTTTTGTTAAGGAAAAGTTAAATATTTAAACAATTAACTGAAAGTACCTGCAGTGTAATTCTACACTCTGGCTGGAAGGGGCCTTAGCTATTAGGCAATTATTTTTTCCTTTCAGTCATTTCGTAATTTTTGATTGATCACCGACTTTATGGCACTTTTTTCGCTGTTGGCCGATGATAAATTTATACACCACCACCCAACGGATCCAATGGATCCAACGGGGCCATCTTTATTGCGTTTTCTTTTCGGCCGTTGTATAACGTTGGGCCACGCATTTCGTGGAGCTCCTTCTCGTGTATAATTTGCTGTCATAAATCGCTCGGCGGGGGGACCACCATCGGCCATCTTTTATTGTTTGCCCAAACATTTTTCAATGTGTTGGCGTGCCCACTCTTTCCCCTACCATCCAGTCGTTTGCGTGTCTTTCCTATGGCCTGCTAGGCCATAAATCAAATTCTGACATCGCATTGTCATTTAATCAATAATTTATAAACAATTTTTTACGATTTGGTATTTTCGCAAGAAGCGGTCCGAGAAGCCCTGCACTTTTTGCGTGCGATTGGGTGTGCGTGGGGACTGACAGGCCTTAACCCACATCCATTGTATGGGAACTAATTGAAATTTCTCAGCTGTGAATATTCTGTTTCTTCGCAATTACTATCGATTATTTGGGGAGTCAGAGGTCATTCATTTGCGGCGTTGTTGAGACCTCGCTTCCACAGTTAGTGTTAATAGGAAAAGGTAAATGGGTTTGCCTGGGACGCATACTACTTGATTTTAGCGATCCAAAGCTACTAAAAGTAAAATAAAGTACGTGCTTAAATGAACCAAACAAGAAACCTCAGTCTGGAATCGAAAAATGAAATGTAAAAATCCCCCAAGCGCCCAAAAGCTCATCAGCTTGTATTTACAAAACAGTTAACAGTGGACACTGTCCGGCCACAGGCCATTTTATTGGAGGGGGGACTAAGGTGGCTTAGACGGGGCAGCTTGATGGGACCACGACCACGGGGGTAGGACCGGGTAGGGCCAGCGAGGGGAGGTGCTGACGGCGGCGGCACTTTTTGATTTCGCTTTGCGGCTGTCGCTGTTTCTGCTGCTGACCAAAGCGCAAAATCACTTTTGACGTTTTTATTCTTTGTGTCGGCTGGGATTTTACTTGACTTTTTTCGGTTTTTTGTTATTTTGGTTTCGTTTTATTTTTTTCTCCAAGCCCGTCCGTTTTGTGGAGCGCGCGCCTCGTTTCGTTTTCATTATCCGAAGCGTCCAAATTCATTTCAAGTTTTGCCGCCGCCGTCGCCATCGCCATCGAGTTGGGGCGTCTTCAGCTGTCCAACTGTTGGCTTTTGGCATCGGGCAGCGCGTTAAGTCCAACATAAGACGACCTAAGCGTTTAAAAGCCTAAACGAATGTGCATGGGCGACTGTCTTAGTATTTGTGTTTTGTATATGTGTCCGACAGTCCAACAAAGCCACAAAGCACTGTGAAAAAATACCCCAAAATCCATACTCCAAGCCTGTTTTAGCTGTCTTTAAATTTCGTTTTCTGTTTCTCTTTGAACACCAGAAATTCAAATAATTTTTTAAGTTTTGGGATTGTTTTTTCCAGTGATTTTGTGTCATTGGGAAGTAAAACCAAGAAACGGCAAAAATACAAAATACATAATAATCATCATCATCAACATGAGTTGGTCGACCGTTCAGCTGTCAAGTCGGCTTTTATTTTGCGCTAAAATACTTAGACCAACTTGACAGTTGGAAGACAGTAGTGTTTATAACATCGACGTCTGCCCCACAACCAGTGAACAACTGAACCACCACACCAGACCACACGGCTACCCCGATCCCCGATCCCCCCTTGATATTCTTCAGTTGGACAGCAAAATGAGTGACAGGCGGCTCAGCAAAAGAGTTAATACTGTGATTAAATGGCCAAGAGAAGAGTGCCACTGTCAGGGCGACAGACAGAGCCAGGATGGTCGACCAATGGTAAAATGGTGGGCGACTTATCTGCCTGACAGTTCTGACTGACCGCTGGCTTTTGGTGAGTGTAGCCCAAAAGGCTTCCCTAAGTTACTGTTTCTATCCATTCAACAATTGGAGAGGCTTCACTAACAATCTGCACAATAAAAGATTATTTATATAGTTGAAATGGCAATGTGTCAAAGCACCGAATTGCAAACTCCTTGTTTAAGATTAAAATTAATTATTATTTTAAGCTTTCAAATTAGATCGGCTTTAGTTTTTATATTTGCATATGCGTTAAGTGAGACAAGCCTTCAGATAAATATGGCCAAGATCAGCAAACAGAATATTACCATCAAAGTGATATATAATGGTGCATTATAGTCCGCACTTTCTAGTCCGATCTCGTTTCACAAATCCAGAACATTATCTACATTCTCTCGTCAGTCAGTTGTTGTTCCACATATTTCAGTGTCTGCACTATCTAAATGACATGAGCAAGCAAACCAACCAAAAGACTACTAAATTTAGACAGATCCACTCTAATTCAAGAATGTGAAAGACCTTGTCATGGGGCGGCACGACAATCACGAGACCCAGTTAAGCGATTTATCTTGTTTTCCTGCGCAGTTTTCTTTACCAAATTCCTCACAAATTTTGTTTATTATCTTTGCCTCGGAAGCTAAGTGGCCTAAAGCCAGAAATATTATTGTTTTAATTTACACTATAGCCGCTTGTCATGTTTTTAAAGAAAACACAGTCACAGACCTTGCGATGTGACTTCCATTATCTCTCACATAAAAGTCGTCTTGGTTATATTTTAAAAAAATATTATATACTGAAGTACCAGAAAGAGGGAATGTAAAGCCACCCCAAATTGTTAGTCAAACAAATTTTTAATTGCCCATCGAAAGGAATTATCACTTGAATCTTGTGAAGCTCGTAAAATTCTATAAAATATAATAAGCTGATGACAGTCGAGTTGAATCTGAAAAGCTCTTGAACTCGCTGACTATGTGGCACATTAAGACCATAAATTTCCATTTTAATTGCCCTCCATTCAGATTAGACCAACATAATTGTCTCGTTATAAAATCAATTTCGTTTCAGGCGCCCACAAAAACTGCCAGCGGAAACAGAATAATCTCACTCTGTTTCTCTGTTTGTCTATTTAGGTTGTTGTGGTGCGACAAAGTGTCAAAAGCTAATAAACTATCTGGAGGTGACGAGATTTAGTGGATTGTCTAGCCTATAGATTGCCTACGATTTTGAAATATATTTTGGTAACTGCAAAATAGGCTCAATACATATAATAACAATGATTAAAACATGGTTATTATCAAAATGTCCCAATAGAATCCGATTTCATTAGCAAGTCATAAATAATGTCATAACCACACAATTGTGAGTAAATTTGTATAGCCACCATCGAGTGTATAATTTAAGCAAAGCAAAAAATACCATAAATAAATAAATAAAGCGAAAAAAGAAAGTCAGAAGCACAAATTCCACAGGCCGGCAGACACAGAAACAATAGAATTTTAACAAGAAACATAATTTATAGCCTCTTAAGTCATAAATATATTTTTAATTTCGGCCAATTCACATTTACAACGCAACCAAAGCCACAACAATCGGTCCAAGATCTTTTTACCCCTTTTTTATACCCCTTGGTAAGGGTATGCCGAACCCAACTATAGTTGAAAAGGGTTTCTATTTCTTTTGAAAACTAAACTAAAGACAAGTTATGAGGAAAAGGGATCTGCAGAAATGGGATATCTTCCTGCAACTCGTCCCAGTTTTATTAAAATTGTATTACAGGGAAATTGGAGTTCGTGGATACGAATATCCGTATATACATATATGTACGTTTTTTTCGTATAGTTTTTGCCTTGTTAGTAGTCCGAAAAAGGCTGGTTAGAGCAGCCAAGCAACAAAAGAAATGAAATACTGAAAGTCTTAAATTTACGTCGCGTTGACTGTTTATTTTCTTTTTGCCGCTTTCATGAATCTTAAAGTTTATTATTGTTGTCTGTTCTCTGAGGCTACCGCGGCTTCTGCCTTCTCCGCCACTAATTCTGGTAGCCAACACAAATTTAACACTCACAAGGTAGTAAAAAATAAAAAGAGAAGCCTGGTATAAATGGACAGCTAATTACAATTGCCCGAAACAGAGAGATATATGCCAAAAAGCTAACAAAGGTTACGTAGGTCACGCCATGGTTGGGACTACGCCGTGGTTACGATTACCTAAAAGCGTTTTAATATAAAATATATAATTAAATGATATTGTCACCTGTATTGGGATGCTTTGATCTTGAATTTGCATAAGTGCCATTTCTACGTTTATGTCTTTTTCTTTATAAATATGTATGGGATATTCATTTATTTGGGGGCCCTTCTTCACTTTTTTATTAGTGTGTTAATGAACAAAAGCCAGAAAAGGTTTCTAAACGGCATGGAGGAGACAAATGTATCTCGTTTGAGCGCAAAACACAAATGTTTAAAACAATAATAAATTATGTTTGTTGTTGCTGCTGTTGCTGCTGCTGCTGCTGCTGCTGGCTCTCTTTGCCTTTTATCGCTTGATAATCGCTGGTCATTAGTCATTTTGGCCTCAACCTCAAGTATTGTGTGTTTTCTATATAGCAAATGTATCTGTATCTTTGTATCTGCTGTCGGTTTCTCTCTGTCTGCCTGCCAGCCTGGGCCACGCCAAAAAGAGTAATGTGAGCAACAACACGGTGGCAGCAGCTGCTGTTCGCGTCCTCACTGTTGTTTTGTTGCTGTTGGTAGTGTTGCTGGTGTTGTTTTGCCTCTTCATTTGGGTCCGAACACCATCAGCAGCCGCTTCGTTTAATAAATCGTGTACTGTCGCCTTTTATTGTTGCGGCAATGTTTCAAATTTTATTTATTTATCTGCTGCCGCTGAATTGGCTTAATAATGTGGCCATCGGACAGCAACAACAACCAGAAACAGAAACAGGAATCAACAGCAGCAGCAGCAGGTCAAGCCCATATTTAGCAACTTCTGACTATATCACACTTAACAGCCGGCTTTAGCCTATCGGCTATCTTGACAGCCCATGAAATATATATGCCCTGTTGAGGCTTCATGTGGACAGGGTATGATTATGTTTATGAAAACTGGCCCAAAGGAGGCTATATAAATAATATATATAATATTAATAAAAAAAAACAATATTTTATGTAATCTGAGAAGTTTCCTAGGTTTTGACTTTCACCTCAATTATTATTTCCAAAGGCAGCCAGGAAGGATATGTCAGAAATAATATTTATCAACGTACAGTAATGGTTTTTGACATTTTTCGTTTAACTAACCTTATTTATCAACTCAAACCCACGCAATGTAAACACCAACAAAACTAAATTAAAAACCCTTCCGCTTTTTCGGTATTTCTTTGTTTCAGGTAATTTACAATCTATCGAAATCAAAGCCCGCCAGTGACCAGTGTCACATATATCACTGATTTATCTATCAATAATATATTAACGCCAGGCTACCCAAACAAAAAACTATCGCTGTCGGTAGGCTTTGAAGTTTCCCACAACTAAATCGACTGTGCTTCGGGAATTTGGGGTTTTTTGTCGATTTCAGCATTTGGATACTTTACTGGGTGGCTCGGCGGGTGCAATAATAATCACCGCTGAAGTATTTATGCCTCAGCTTTGCTGGAAGGCCTTGCAGGGCCATAAATTATTAAGGCGATTTAATACACAAATATTTTTTTAGCCCATCATATCAACTGCGTAACCCTTTGTTTCCTCCCGTATTTGCCATTAAATGATAGACATTTTTCTTTGTGGGTACGTTTTTAGGCGACTTTTATTTATCTCTTACTAAGAATTTATTTTCAATTGTGCAGCTTCACAATCTCCGATTTGTTTCAAAAGATTAATTTCTTCGTCGAGCAAACACCATTGGATTGGTGACCCAGGCCCCCTTTAATGCCATCGCACCTGTCCATGTCCTTTAACACTTTAGCATGATCCCTTTTGTAGCGCGGCTTCGCTGAGTATAAATAATATTTTAAAAAAAGTACTGAAAAAATCCATCGAATATTAGAAAAAATACAATATAGAATGTATAGAGTACTTACCACTTTATAAAACTGATGAACCTAATAGGTAAAATTGAATCTCCATTGGTCCTTTTTTGTTTATATAAAATATATAATTATATTTCTAAAAAAAAATTAAAATTAAAAATTTACTATTAAAAGCTGGACAAGTAGTATTTACCGGTGTAAGGCTTGATATAAAATGAACATGATACAGAAATGTTCAGGGGACCTCAGCTAGACAGCTGAAGTTCGATTAAAGTATTTTTCACAGACTACTTGATTGCAGAACCGAAACTCTAAATTCAAATTTGCCGCCCTTAATGTTAAAAGTTCTTTAGTAACATAGTTTCGAAAACGCTTAAAAGTATAATTAATATGTGAATTAATATTTAAACTCCATAAAAGAATAAAGAATATGCTAAATCACAGCAGAATCTTTTTCCGCCCATCATGTTCTTTCTTTCGCTGCTTAACCGAAGAGGAAACAAAATAAATGGCTACCGAGTGCCCGCTGACAGTTGTCGTTGTGTCAGCAACAAATGTCATTTTCAAAAACATTTTACACAAAATCTTAAAAAGGGGGAGGACTCCTAAGAGAAGGGAAAGAAGTATTAGAAGATGGAGATGCAAAATGGTAACCGAAAGTAACAAGAAAAGAGGCGATCCCTAACCGACCGCCCATATAATGTAAGATAATATGGAATGTGAATGGGATGTGTGATTTTTGTTGGTGTGTTTCGTTTTGTGAGCGCTGGAGCCCAGAGGGAAAGTGTCAAACGCAACATTATGAAAATGACACGAGGAAGCCATAAATATTAAAACAAAGCAGGCTAACAGCAGCAACAATGTCACAACACAGCATGGGATGAGATGGAGAGTTGGGCGCAGAGTGCAGACCTTCTTGGACTCGCAGCGGGGGCGTTTATTTCACAGAGGAAAAAACACAAGCCTATGGAAAATTATTAAGGAGTTGACAGTTGACATTGGGCACACACACAGGCAGACACACTTGGGACCAACTAAAAGATACAAATGTATCCGCTAGTCACTTACGAGCAGTTGGCCCCCGCTGGATGTCACATCTGTGTCAGTTTACGCATGATTGACGCCCCAAATGGGTGTGTCGCCATCGGCGAACGGCAACCCGAGCTGAGAATACGAAAAATTGTAATGACTTTCGGTGTAATTTATAACAAAACTGTTAATTAGCTGCGACGACAACACTGACATCAGTCAGCTGCTGTTGTTGTTTAATTTATGGCTGACATGCGAGCGGGTCTTGCCACCTATTAGATGCCAAACTCTTTGGGGATGGAATGTGGCAATTTCGAGGCAACAAGTTTTTTATGTTCTTAGCCCTTCATATATCAATGTATGTAGTCCAAACAGATCGAGGGAATAGCCAATTCAAACTAATGTGAAAAAATTAATACTTAACGAGAATACTCTCTTCAAAGTCGGATTTAGCGGCTGTTTTAATCTGTAAACTGTATACTGATCTTTAGTATGGTACTCATTACTTGCCAGGGGCATTATCAGTTTACTCTAGGCATACTCTAACCCCAAAGACCCATTCGCTAATCTCAAACGACACCTCATAAATCACCAGTAGGTCTGCAAATAAATCATCAAACCTTAAACGTCAACTTGTCTATGCATTGCCATATCAATTCGCAGGCGAAATCACGGCAAAACACCAGCTGTCGACTTTGTATTGGGCCACAAATAATTCTCAAGCAATCTCAGTCGACAATTTATGTATTATTTATAGATGATTGCCTAGTGTTGCGGAAACGCGAATCGCAAAAAATATACAATACTAAAATCTATAAACTGGGATCGGTCTATGTTAGTAAAATTCATAAAAACTCTATTATTGCATAGTTCCATGCAGTAAAAAATTGGACACTAACGATATTTTCTGATGAGATTTTTAAGGCAAGACAACATTCCAAACATATTTCTATTGATCATAAATTTTCACATAAGCTCTTGTTGTCGTTTAATCCCTAACATCTTTATACTCGACTGGGCCAATAAAATGCTTTTTATTACTTTATAGCAATGACTATACGACAAGTTGTCAGTTCTAAGGTGCCAATAAATAAAGACCCAACCAAAAATACTATATGAAATGGCAAAATCATAGCCAATAAAAACCGAATTATGAAATAGCGAAGAATAAAATACTCTAGTTTATTTCTATAACATTTTTAGTCGCAGGCGACCTGAGATTTATTTCAATGATATACCCTTTATTAAAAAAGTTCAATTTACTAATATACTAATTTATGTTGGAGGTATGGTAAAGGACTTAAACCATATCTGTCCAACAACTGCGAAGAGTATTTTAGAATACCCATCTAGGAAATCACAACTTTTGATTAGACTTAATTTTCATGAGCCCATAAATTGGGGTTTAGACGGGGGCTACCTCAAAAGTCATAGGATGCCATAAAGGTTTTTGCGAATATAAACCTTGTCATATATATTTATATTTATGGTTTTAAATAGCCTGATTATTGCCGGGTATTAATAATTATGACTCAACTTCTGAACGTTCGTGTGGCTGGCTGAGAGTAAACCAATAAATTACTGGTAAGTTATGTTGAATTATTTTCGAAATTTCCAGGTGTATAAAACTATAAAAAGGGTTATATAAGACATAAATCGAACATGTATTATAAGCTACAACTAAAATAATCATGAAAAAAAGTAAAAAAAACTTATTTCACTTGGGCTCGTCCGGGATTTGAACCCGGGACCTCCCGCACCCTAAGCGGAAATCATACCCCTAGACCAACGAGCCAGTTGCACGTCGATCGTCTAAGTGGAAACTTCAGCAGCGGCCAAGATCTCTTGGCAGAGAAATCGTTGGAGCCCACCGGCCCCAATTCCGATAGCCCCTCCCCAAGCCCCACAATCAGAGCTTGTCTATTTATAACAAAAAGTGGCTGGGTTTGTTGTTGTTTCGGTTTTCGGTTTTGGTTTTGGTTTCGGTTTTTCTGCTGCTGTGGCCGCTTTGATGTTGCTGCTTTGTTGCTGCTGGAGACGTCGTGCGAGTGTTGACATCAAAACAAATTGTTTAACATGGACAGCTCAGCAAAAGAAAGAAATATGATGCATGTAAATAAATTCAATTTGGTACAACAAAGCATGAGTCGGACACCCAGATCACCATAGAGTCTTTCAACGGAATGGTTGGGGAAATAAAAAGAGTGATTAATAAATCGAAATATGATATGGGTGGAGGTTGATAAAAATATTCAAATGCTAAATACGACGGAGTGATGCTCTATCTTAGGTGTCTTAGGAGGAAAAATAATTTCGAGAGAGGCACATATTCGGTTATGAATATTGATTTACTCCCCATTTTCCAATTTTTTATTGTTTTCAACAAAACAATCAACTCCCAACTCAACGAAATCATCGCCCCGTACTTTGCCACTTCATTTGCCAACATTGATTGCCAAGTATTGATAAATTTCGATTCCGATTCCCTCCCCTTCCAGACCAGAGCACGAAATGCTCCCGCATGGGTAATGGTAATGGGGCCAAGTGATTTTTGTGTTCACATCGAATCAAAATCAAATCAGAAATAACATTCAAGTGGGTTAGAGACTAGAGTCGGAATGAAAACAGTCATAGAAGGAATCTGATGGAAATTGAAACAATTGAAAAAAGCGTTGTCGTTGAGCATTTGACAGCTGAATGCGATAATTTCAAATCAAATCAATTGAATATTGTCACAATTAATTTATTTATGAGATACACTCGAAATATCGCTATTGATTTTATTGTTGCTGTGCTGGCTGGCTGGCAGGCTGGCAGGCTGACTGTTGCCCAAGTTTCAGTTGTTGAGTTGGTTTCGGATTTTGATATTTTCAAGGCATATTGTCTCTGAATAATGTCTGTCATTTCGCTTTGTCAGCACTTTTTTATTGAACAGAGCCGATACATATAGATGCATTGCTTATTTGAATCGCTCATTGAATTCCAATTGATTTTGACTCCATACTTTG
Source organism: Drosophila vallismaia (assembly GCA_035047325.1). Classification (NCBI taxonomy): domain Eukaryota; kingdom Metazoa; phylum Arthropoda; class Insecta; order Diptera; family Drosophilidae; genus Drosophila; species Drosophila vallismaia. The sequence continues at coordinate 16,494,619 of JAWNPU010000090.1, read as the reverse complement.
TTTGTACAAATGTGATTTTTATTGATTTTTAATTCTCTGCTTGGGTGTTTTACGACTGTCGCCAGTTGTTTTTTTAGGTCCGCTCAATCAAGTCTTTCCTGCTCCCCTTCCTTTACTGCCCTCTCCAAAACGCATTCATGAAATTCAAATTCGGGCTTGGCTTGATTTTTTTTAGGGCGAATTCAAGTCCCCACTATGCATTACTTGGAATTTTATTGCTCCATTGCTAGACACCCTGCTAGGGTTACATTGCATTTGGTTGAATTTTTTGCTGTTCTTGGAAGAGCAATTCCTTTGGCCACAATTCCATTGAAGGCTTGTAGCTTTAATGACACTGATAACGCCTTAGGAATTTGCCACTCAAGCTTATGTAAATATAATTGAGAATCAACCTAAGCACTATCAGCAGTATTTATGGCCCAGAGTGTACTTAGCGAGTACGGGTACGAGTACCGATCCTTGGAAAACAGCAAGAAAATAGTTTCAGAGATAATGCTAGAACCCATTTCACCTTTAAAAGTAAAAGATTTGTGGTTTATATTTTCAGAATGTTTCCTTTCTTGTATATTTTTCAGTTTTATACGAATGTGTTTGCATGTTAAGTTACTTTTTGTTTTTATTTCATATTCTGTGGCTTCTTGTGTAGATCGTGGTGTGGCTTTTGCATACATCAAGGAGTAAATAGCGAATCTATTTGTATGTTTAAAGAATTTACACACAATACATAATTATATGAAATATTCATTTTTATTTTCGGTATTTTTTGTTTTGTTTGTTTTTTTTTTAAATTTTCTTGCTTTTTTTTTGTTTGCGATTGGTTGGTATTACATATAATTTTTTTCTTACATATAAGTTGACTTAAAGAACATTATTTCAATTGTTGGTTGTATGCTTGCAGATAATATTAATAATAATTTGTAAAACTTAAGTCGAAGCGAACTTAACACTAAAACAAGGTTTAAACATCTTAGCAATGGGGTTTTCATTAACAAAAATTGGAAGTCATAGAATGTGTTTTTTTGGGCTAAGACTTTAAAACTTTGGTTGAACTTTGAGAACAAATTATGGTAAATGATCGAACTTCCTCGGTTTGATGCAGTTTATCCTTCTGATTTGATTACCGTAGACATTTAGTGGTGAAAGAAGTTACCCGGCTATTTTGCGGTTGCTACTATTTAAGGTGGTTGATTATTATTGGTTTGTTAAACTTAAGTGTAACTAGCGCTCTTTAAACTACAGTTTAGTATCACAGAATAGCACAAAAGCCAGAGATGTCAGCCTTTGCAATCATTTTTGTTTTTCTTTGAAATTATCTCAAACTCGTGTCTGGTTTTATGTAAACTATTGGGCTTTTCCACACCATTTATCCGTATCCTTTTCTTTTCTCGGTTTAGATGTGTTCTGGTTTTTGCGATTCTAGTCCTTTTTGGTATCTTCTGGCGGTCTCCTCTTACTGATGAGCTGCTCCCATCCTCTGCCCGTACATGGCATATGGCGAGTAGTAGGGTCCCAGGGCTGCTGCTGCTGCCGCTGCGGCCGGATTGAAAGCTCCGGCGGCACCGAACGGAGACGGACCACCGGCCATAGCTCCTGGTGGTGGCTTGGCGTACGGGTGATAGCGGGCTGCTGCTGCCGCCGCCGACATGGGGCTCAGTGGAGGCGTAGGGTAACCGGCCCGCAGGGCGGACGGCGGAAACAATGTTCCCAGGAGCGACTGAGCCTGTGACTGGGCGAGAGCAGCGGCCGCGGCGGCCGGATCCGACAGGTTACCCGTGTGGGTGCGCAGGTGGGTGAAGAGCTCGTCGGAGGTTTGGAACCGCTTGCCGCAGTAGGCATCGCCCACCACCCAGCTGCAGACGTAGGGAGCCGAGCGGGCAGCCGCAGCATTGGCAGCTGCAGCGGCCGCTGCCTGCGAGTAGGGATGAGCTGGCGGAAGTCCGGCGGCACTGGCCATCGCCAGGCCGTACTTCTGGTGCTCACACTGGGTGCAGCCGGCGGGGCAGGGGGCGCCCATTAGCATCTGTTGCGTGTGCGCCGAGTAGGGGCAGCCGGGGCAGTAGGGATCCTTGCACACTGGAACAATGGCTTCTCCGCCTGCTGGGGTCTTAATCCTCTGGTAGCTTATGTACGGGTTCGGCTGGCCAGCTGGGCCTCCACCGGGGGCTCCGCCGGGGTAACCACCGTTGGCTGCTGCTGCCAACATGGCGGCGTGGTGGTGGGAGAATCCTCCAGCGAAGGGCGGCCGGAAAGCTGGATTCGCATGCTGCTCCATTCCGGGAGGACAGCACAAGGCGGAAAGCGGATTCAGACCATATGGACCGGCAGCTTTGTAAGCCGCTGCAGCTGCTGCCGCAGCCGCCGCCATGCTGCTCATCTCCTTGGGGTGCTGAGCGGTACCGTTGGCATTGCTTAGCACCTCCATTCCCGACCTCACAATGGGGCTAGCGCCGCGCTGCGAAGATCCCGACGGGGAAACAGTCTTCCGGCTGGCAGAGTCATGGGCTGAAGCCTCCTGCTTGATGCCCTCTGTGGGTGTGGCGTTTGACTTGCCACGGGATGGCACTCGCTCCTGGGCGGACGACGAGCTCTTGGAACTGGGCCTTGTCGGCTCCGCATCCAAAGAGGAGCTGCTCTTGAAAGTGTTCTGGTTCTGGTGGCTCAGCACGTTTGTCTCGTAGGGCTTGAATGCCAGTTTGATTTCATTGGTTGTGGTGGTGCTGGGATTGCTGCCCATGGAGCTGCTGTTTCCGGTGACTGTGGCGCTGATCGGGGTGCTCGACTTGGGCGATTTGGCGTGGCCGGATGGCGATTTGGCTGCGGAAATCTCGGCACTGCTGGAGGAACTCGACGAGTTCGACGATGAGGAGCAGGCGCCGGGCTTTGTCTTGTTTTTATCCATGGCCAGAAGAGGCTTTACTGCCGACGAATCAGCTCCAATTTGGGAGCAGGTCTGTGCGAGAAGAGCCAAAGGACTCTTTTTGGCATCCATCTGTGGTAGAAGACAAAAAATAAAAGTTTGGTTTAGATATTTTTTCTTCATAAAGAAATAATTTGTTTTTGGCGCATTTTTAAGGAACTTCTTTTTTTTAAATTTACAAAAATTGAATTCTTTTTGAAATAATAACTTTTGTATTCGATTCTTTCTAAATTTCAAAAAAAAAAAAATAGTATCTTTTCTGATGTTTTGAAATACTAACCGTTGTTGGCAATGGAGCCAGATAATCCGGTTGAAGGTATTGATTGTTACCGATGGTAACAACGCCGCCACCGGCTTCCAAAACAACCATTTTAGTTGTTTGGCGTTGGTTCGGGATCGCAATTGGGGTAATCCACAAAAAACTGCGAGACAAAGCTACAAATTAATTGTAGCTTCGCTTCGTGGTCGCTGAAGTAGGTAATCCACAAAAATGCGACGGCAAATGTACGAGATAATCCAAAAGGCTGAGTTCACACTTTTAGTTTGGAGCAGATTTTCGTTAAATTCTTGCTCTGAATCACTTTTTGTTATTTGGCCAAACGGTGTTTGGGTTTGCTTTTCACTTTTCACTCGACGTAACGTTCTCGATCAGCGACAACAGTTGACTGACTGCTTTCCACTGGGTTTGCTTTTTCTAGAATCTAGATACTCCGGGGTGGCTTCAGGTTTTTCCGAACACGTCCGAACGCTCTGAAGTCTGAAATCGAATTGAATCTTTCGGTTAGGCCGATGAGCGTAGCTACTGTCGGAGTGAAGCCTTCAGATACTCAGATACTCAGATACTCTCGCTGCTCTCTGTGCTCTCGGATATGGCGTACGCGTCAGAGCAGAGACGCCTGCTGCGAGCGAGCGAGAGGCCATGCGTATAATTTTCAAATATGGCGTACTTTTTGTCCAATCACAATCGCATGCGCCCTGCAATGGCAGGCAGACAGGTTCCGGTGCTCTCACTGCACCACGGCAACACTCGTTTGGAGAGCAACAGTTGAGCGGGGAGAGCGCCTCTCCTTGGTGGGAGGCCATGATGGGAGGCCATTAATTTTATCTTCACACATATGTCACGCGCTTACTCACGCACACTCTCCCGCAGTCCTGTCTCTCCCTTGCTCTCTTCGATGCTTGATGGGGCTGTCAACAGCAGCATGGAAGCGGAAACGTAGGTTTGGGGACGTTCAATGGTAGACGGCGGACGGTGGACGGGGCAGAGGTCTCATTGTCTTCGAACTGAGATTTGTTCCTCGAACTCGAAGCAAACCACTCAACACTTAAACACACTCTTCAGCCATTTCCATCGCCTCGCTTCGCTCGTTTTAATGTCATATAAAAATTAATTTGTTTGTCGCTTGTTCGCTCTCCCTCTCTTTCTGGCCCTCTTCCTGTCCACGACCCCCTGCCCACCCACATTTCCTTCTGGCCTTTGTTTAGCGTTTTTCGATTAACTTCTGCGGTTGGTTTTCCTTCTTTTTTTTGTGGCTCCTGTTTTGCTGTTTAAGTGGAAATCGTTGTTTTGTTGTCGCGTCGAAAAGTTTTTCCAAGCAATTTTTCCACTTTTTGTTCCAGGCTTCCTCACTCGAGATGTGTGTGTGTGTGGCTTAATTAATCTACACATATCAAACAAATGGCGTCCTGGCGAGGGGGGAGATGGCCACTTTGTGTGTGAGTTGCGGCATGTTGCACTTTCAAAGTTGGTAATAGTTTAATGGTTTGTTTAATTTCGCTGCATTTTTAAACGCTCTGGAATTGGATTGTGTTTTCCAGTTCACACGTCATTTGTTTATTCCCTTGTACTTCCCACGAAGGCAATTATTTATTAATCGTGGATACTATTTGATACCCATTGGATATGGTTGTTTTTTATTGGGTTTTTATGCATTATTTTGAATCGGAGTTATATAGGTTAAAACATTTTATGAGTACTTCTTAATGGAAACTAATTAATGAGAAAGAAAGTTTTAAAATTTTGTAATCTAGCAAGAAAGATTTAGGGTAATCATTTTAAGGACCAGTCCATGGGAATTTGGATTGGGTAGAAATGTTCTTTTTGGTATTGGACGATGAAACTATCATACATAAGTCTATGAAATCTTTAACAAATCTACAGGCTTCAGCCTGAACCTAGTTTTAAGGGTACTTTGGATAAGTTTTGGATATATCCAGCCATCTAAAAATGTTACCTAATCACTAGGCCTAGGCTTATACGCCTCAGAGCCCCTATCAAGTAAATTTGAATCTCTTTGGTATTGGACGATGAAACTATCGTTAATAAGTCCTTAAAATCTTTACACAATCCTTAGGCTTCTGTCCGAATCCAGTGTTAAGGGTACTTTGAAGAAGTTTTGAACATATCCACCCATTAAAAGATGTTACCTAATCACTGGGCCTAGGCTTATACCCCTCAGAGCCCCTGTCAAGTAAATTAAAATCTGTGTAAATATGGGCGATAAGCCGCACCAAAGAAGTGACAATATTAATCCAGGTGTAGAGTATTCCTCTAAATACTGTCGTAGGAGTTGTTCTCCTGTTAAATCTCGGCTTAAAATACCTGCGAGTTTTCCGGGCAGGTACTCTTGTAGAAGGAAATCCCTCGACCTTCGGCGAATATGATGGATTTATTAGGTAAGAGCGTGCTGCGATACTTTACGATCCGGCTTAGACATAATTTGCGGTTTTGCGTGCAAAGTAAAACGGCTACAAAAAGTACATAAAGTGTTGCCAAAATAAATATGTACGAGTATGTATTTATGTTTAGGTACAGTCGAGTTAGAGAGTTTACGCACACGTTTGCGAGCATTTTCCTTTATTATTTGTTATTTTTTATGGCCACTTTGTCAGCGTCATAAATTCGGTGCTCCTGCATGTGAATTATTTACTAGCAAATTGCGGGAGTGGGCTGAAAGCAAACTCGCAAACGGTGGCTGGGGGGTGTCATATAAATAATACAAAAATATTATAAATTACACGAAGCCAAAGAAAATGCGGAAATACGCGGAAGTGGGGAACACCTTGATACCGTGACTAAAGCGATTTGCTTTGAAGGCAATGCTCGCCCAGGAGCGATTTACATTTACATTTGATAACTTCATTTTTATAAAAGAATTATGTTTGCTATAGTAATATATTTCATGTTTTTATCTTTCTAATAAGTAAATATATTTAAAATGTAGATCAACCTAAAATCATTTAAAATGTAGCTTATCTCCACAGATATCCTGGAAGAATTCGAAGCCGTAAGCACTGAGTGGGGGGAATTTGTAGCCGCGAAAACATTTATATGAGGAATATAAAAAGGAAGTACCCTGGAGCCAGGCCAGGCCGGGGGAAACAACAACACCAGCAAGCGGAGGCAGCACATAAAATTAACCACATATTTCTTCATTTTTATGGCATTTATTATCACAGAAATGTTTGTGTGATAAAAGCGAAGCAACGCAAAAGGCGAACGACGATGAACGACGACGATGGCGGCGCAGTCATAAAAATGCAGCCATTTACCTTTTGATTTATGCACAACAGTGGGAGTGGGTGGAATGGGGGCGGGGCGATGGGGTGGCGGATGATGCCTGTGGCAGTGGTTGGGGGCACGCATGCACAACAACTACCCGGCAAAAGGAGCGAAAAATAATGCAATAAATTTGACATTATCTCCGGCAATATGAAGGTATATATATCCGTGAAGTGGGTGTCAGAGGAGGTGAAGTGGGAGCTCCGAATTGGTAAGGGAAAGTCGTTTAACTGTCTGCGGATTTTCAGTTGACTTACGCACAAGAAGGAACCCCCAACCGAAGGACGATAATTGCTTTATTTCTGTTGCCGGGGAACCTTTTTGTGATGCCTCTAAAATATAATCAGGGAAGTAAAATTTTACAATGTCTTAAGGACTATAAAATCTTAAGACTTAAAGTCGCCTTGGTCCGAAATATACGAGCTTCCAATTTTAAAATAAAACAACAAAATACGACTATGATTTCACGTATTTATGGAAAGATTCACGCTTGACCTGACAAACTTCCCAAAGTCATGCGTTTTATTAATAAAACCCATTTTATACATGTTTCTCCATAATTACTTCCGATTTGAATGCGTCTACGTGCCGTGCAGCAAAACAATAATTCACTTCCGAAACGAGGAGGGCCAAAATGCCATTTAAAAAATTGAAAAACAAACTGCAATAAATTCAATAGAACCGTATGAAACTGAACTAAGCAGGAGCACATAGCAGGCGACGTATCCCTAAAAAACTAAACCAATATCCACAAAGGGGATGCAGGAAGAGGGTGTCCCGCTGTGTCTGCTGAACTGAATCGAGTCCTGCTGCCTGTCGATAATTTATCGACAGCGATTTATCTCGTAATAGTTGCCCAAAAAAGAGAAAAGAATAATGGTGACATTGAAATTTTACGGTAATGCACCAAAAAAAGGGATCCGTTTTTGCCAACTGCGGGTTGTGTTTTGTGGGTCTGCCCCCTCGGCACCCCCTGTGTGGCATTGCTGGTTGGATTAATAAAGCAAATTAATCGTTTTCAATGTCTCTCCCGGGACAAATAGATACGGGAACAAAGATCGCAAAAAATGGAAATACCTACAAGTTGACACGTGCAGGATTCTAAAATGATAAATCGATGGCATCAATTTTTATTGCCATTTTGGGTATTAAGTATTAATTGCAAACAGCTTCCGATTCAACCAATTCAACCGAGATGAAATCAAAGTGATATATGGAGGCTATTGATAAGGACTTAATCCGTAGAATAAATCAAAAAAAATCGTGCTGAAAGATTTGGCAGGCATACAAGATACATAGAGTTGTAGATAATTTATGCGATATGTTTTCTTCTTCTGAAATGAAAACTGAATTCAAGCAACTACTTTATGCTGAATTTTAATCCCAGAGACGTTTTCATATTTCCTCTAAGCATCATCTGTTTGAAAATAATTTCAATTTTCCAAGTCCTGCAGAAGGAAAAGTGCAATCAAGACTGGATCTGTCACGGCCAAATAAATGACGCGTGACTGTCGGATCTGAGACTGAAAGGTATAGGGGAACCAGATCCGGATCGGCAGTCGAGACGAGACAGAGGAGTACTCTCGTCCGGCTGTCAGACACAGCGTGATGCAAAAAATCAACAACTGCGACGGCTGGGAGGGCAAAGGACAATGCCAAGGACGAGACCTCGAAATGGGCTTTGATAAATGCGTCATAAAATGAGCAATTATCACGTGCGTCCAGCGCAGCTGAGCGACAATTAAAAACCAAACACAGACAGCGCGGAACAGAGCATCAATAAAATTATTTGTCAAAATGTCAGGACGAGCACACCAGGAGGGTAGGATTGTATGTGATGCGATGCGACGGGATGGTACGGGATAGAGGGGAGTGACTGAAGGACAATGGCCGGAATGTCTCCGGTATATACGCAGAAGTGTCAACTTTGGTGGCTGGCAATGAATGACGGACCATAAATCAAGGACAATGGCCTGCTGAGACGGGATCGATCTGTCCTCGGTCTCATCCTGGTACCGTCCTCGGATGTCCTTGATTGACCGCACTCCCTTCGTGTTGCCGGTCTGAAAAATTAGCAAAGTAAATCAATAAACATGGCCAGACTCTCGCAGCCTCGTTAAACTGCTCTGTTCCTTTGGAGACCATAAAAATTCAGCGTTGTCGATAGATTTTCCATGATATATAGGGCCATAATTTATGTTCTCTTTATCAAGCCAAACACACATGGGACAGGGGCGATACAGCGGAAGGTGCGGGGAGCTGAATGTGGAACATGGAAACCGAGTGGGAAACACCTTATGGATGGCTATATCCTGTGTACGCCAGGAAGCGCCGGGCGCTCTCGTTGGTGCCGCATCGGGACTTGGCTCAGTTGGTGTTTTGGTTCCACTCCGGCTCCGGCAACGGCTCTGCGCTGTTCTGATTGAATCGGGAAGGTCATAAAGATTTTTATGTTTGGCCATAAATATTTTGTTTGTTGTTCTGCTCAGGCTGCTGCGTTCCTTTGAAACTGTTCTCCAGTGCTCGTTCTATTTGATTATGATATATGGAAACTGGTGTAGATGGTGAATATTGTTACGAAAAATAACGTATTACTAATATTGGATTGTATTAAACGATCTTCTTTACATTTTTGATCAATTAACTGGGATATCAAGGGTACAGAGAAGTAATTGCGATGCCTGACGTTACGCTCAATTATCCGTAAGACTATTTTTACATAAATTCAAAATCGGAGTAGAAGAAACACCAAAGTCGGCACTTTTCGAGTCCCCTTTTCGCTCCGCCGAGAATGACGAGCTGACAGCAAAATTCACACTTCATTTGAGGCACCTCACGCTCCGAACACAAACCCCAAGCCCATCTAGGGCCAGAACCCAGACCCGAAACCCAAGCAAACCGAGACGAGTGCTAATGTTGCGCATAATAATTTTGTACTAAATTAAATAGTGCGTGGGTCGGCGACGTCTGTCAGAGAGTGCCAGTGTGTGGGTGAGTATCTGTGTTTGTGTGGAATGGAAATGGATCTCTGTGGCCCGGCTGTGACTTCACGTCTGGCCAACGTGTTGCTTCATAATGTTTTGTTCTCCTTTCTCTACCTTTTTTTTTTTGTTTCGCCGCCACTTGAGCCTCAAAGGATATAATTTAGTTTTTATTGCACCATGTTTTAGCTCCTCTCCATTCAGTATGCGTTCACGTTCAGAGGATTCATCAGCTATGCATGGCATGTTTGTTTTTACAAGGGTCCTTTACGATTCTCGGCCATCTCGCTTCCTTTGCGTTAACTACTCATTCGCATTTCGTTCACTTCTTGCTACTTTCTGTGTTAATTTATTGATGGAACCGATTCATCGTTATGTGTCGGATAAGCATCGAATTGATCACACTTAATTCTCTTAGACGGTCGATTCACCTGGTCGGTCTTATTGATGTAGCTTTTAAATCAGATACACATTTTATTAGCACTTGAAATTAAACTTTCTTGAGGTCTATTTGTAAAATGAAACAAAATCATGTGCCCATTCCGTATTTATGAATTCCTTTGAGTATAGGACTATAAACAGCTAAACCCATCAATTCGACTGATCAATTTGAATCAACATCTAACCCTTGTGTAATCGCCCTTTGAGCAGGCCATCGCATTAAACCCTTTTAACACCACTCTCCCCACTCTGGGGCACTCCTTCCATAACATAATCCAGTTTTTCTTGTAGGTCGCTGACATTACTTCTGCTTACTTTGGCAATCTAAGCCAAGAGGAGTGGGTTGGTAAAGTCACCCAAGTGAGACATTTGCTCATGGGCCAGGGCAGGGAAGACCAAAGTGAAAGCATCTCGTTTTCATTTCATTTAAAATGCTGTCATTACCTAACCCTCCGACATGACTTCTCCGTTTCTGCCTCAAACCTCCAACCTACAGCCGGCGATTTCTTGTCTTGCGCGGCCACGCCCACACCCTCTTCCGCCCACCGGCTGGGATGTCTTCATGTCCTTTTTTATGGCACTTTCAACGCGTCATTGAGTAAGCCGCGGCGCGCACTCATCAGCATCAGTGGAATGGAATGAGTTGGAATGAAGTGGAGTATCCGTGTGTTTTCGAATCGGTGTGTTTTTCTGTGTTTGAGTGTGACTGCTAGTGTGTGAGTGTAATGAAAGTGCTGCCACAACTGGCAAGCATTCAAGCTGAAAATGAAGACGTCTAGAATGGGAACAAGGTGAGGTTGTTCATATTTTATTCTATCTCCGTGATACCCTTTCGAGGCAATCAAGGAAAGACAATATTTTAAACATATTGGTGAGGCTACCAATGTTATAAGTGTATTGATGAATTGGAAACCTTAACCACTGCCACTTTAGTACACTATCCTGTTCAAAATTACAGAGTATTCAAAGAAAAGGAGTCCAACATTACTAGCAGAAACTTTTCCGACTGGGGACTATTTTGTTTTTCCATAGAGTGCGTTTATAATCAAATTAGAAACGAAGCGTAAGATCAAAGGCTCGACGACGTCGCTCATTTAAGTCAGGGCGCAAAGCGGAAAAAGTAGGCGCGACATAATACCCAAAATGTCCGAAACACACTCGCACACACTGGGAGAATCGACTGGGGGATGATGATAAGGTCGCGGCGGTTGGGCTGCCACAAAAGATGACGAGGGCCCGTGTCCATAGTATTTGACAACCTGAAGTGGAAATGACTGTGCAGTGAAGACCAAAGGAGCGCTCGATCCGGTCCAGAATCGGCGGAGACCCTGAAGAAGACGTCTCATTAATGACAACAAGGAGCCCGCGCAGAAGGAAAGGTGTATTATGCACTCAACTTGAAACCTGCCTCTCTGTCAATTCCCACTCAAGTGTTTTTCTTTTTTCAGCTTGCCTCTGGTTCCTCGAAAGGATCCGTGTGGCGTTGGGCACCATTCGAATAATTGAAAAAGTGGTTTGGCGAAGGGAAAACTCGAACCGAATCCCCTGGCCGGGCAATGATTTTCATGTTGAATCACTGACGACGACAGGTTAAATGTTTTCATTATGAGTCGAGCCGCGAGCTGATGTCAGTTTCCTCCATAATTGGAGCTGCACTCAAGAGCCCTCTCCACCTCGGGTTCTCCTTCTTCTCCAACCTTCGCATCCATCCTCATCGCTCGTTTTAATGAAAAAGTAAATTGAGTTCTCGGTAGTCGGTGTCGGTGCTGCTGCTGGTGGCTCGTCTTCGTCTGGTTCAAGTGCTGAAACCTCATGAGACACGCTCAATTAGTTCCTCGAATTTCTAACAAAGAGATCCAGGCCCAAAAGAAAATTAAATGGTTCTCACAACTTCCGTCAACACTTGGGCCTGCTCGGCTCATAAATTACGCTCTTGAGCCAATTGCAGGAAAACAGTCCCCAAAACTTATACAAAATTATCAAGTATAGGCCATAATTTTTACATTAAAACGTTGAGCCCTGCAACATGTGTTCTTTGTTATTAAAAAGAAAAATATTTAATATTTTGAGATTTGCTTGTATCAAATGAAAGAATAGTTCTGTTCATATGTGTGTGTACCATATTTATTATGCAAATTATTTCTCGGTTTCTTCATACCTTTCCCAGGAATATATTTTATGTTTCCCACCTCTTCTATGCAAACTTTAACCCGATCTCCTGTGGCGGCCATAAAACCAAATTAACATCAAAGAATTTCAAGTTGTCTCAGGCTAATTAGCTGATGTCATTCAAGAGTAACAAATGTTACAAATTTTGAAATATTAGAGGCCAACTGTCGTCCGCCAGCATGAAAAGGGGTTACATCCGGGAAAACTAAAGCAACATAAGCGAACCCAAGGCAAGCAAACAGAAAAGGAACTTTTATTAATGTCTCAAATTACGTACAAATAAATGTTGGTAATTTTGTGGGTAATCAGTCAATTTCAGGCAAACAAAAGCATATCCAAAACCAAACGGGGGTTAACTTCCTGTATTCCGAAAGGGAAAGGAGAGGGTGATATGGGAGTTGACAAGATTCATGGGCTTGGGATTATGCAGGAAGTTTGTTTAATGCACGATTGCCCTTATACCAGCTTGGCAACATTTGACCAAAAGGCTTCTTTCAGTGCATAGTTTAACCCTTTTCCAGCTTTCTTTTCGGCCATCGGTTTTGGGGTTAGTTTAATGTTGCCAATAAATTATTTTATCTTAAATATATTCATGAAAACGTTTAGCCTCTACCTTACCAGTCCCAAATAAGAAATGTGTGTAAAAACGAAAACAAACCCAACTTCCTAGTCAAGTGCTCCACTTAAAGACAGACCTATCATTTCAAATTGGTGGCTGTATAGGGTCAAGTGGTACGGGTTCTAGAATGCCTGCTGTTACTAGTGATATAAAATATTGAAGGGAAATTTCCGGTCCTTTTTAAAGTCAAGTCATCTCTCCCAGCTTATAATAACAGTCAACCTTATTTAATGAGAATAGAAATACAGTTTTACGCAAGGGTCAAGGGCAGATCCATAGCGGATCCGTCACATATATAATATCTTAAGGAATTTGGCATAAGAATTCGATCCAAATAGGCAAAGATATAGGAATCGCCTTCGCTTATATTGTCCCTCCTATTCCTTTTTCAACATTTTAGGTACCATCAGAAAAATCGACAAAAATTCTAAAAATTAATGTGTTACAAGATTCTGATGCAGATCGATAGAAAAGCAATCCACAAATTGTTTAAGGTATGCCCCTAAAGAATCCTATGAAAATTGGAATAGATATAGCCATCGCCTTGGCCTATATTGTCTCTCCTATTCCCTTTTCAATATTTTTGAAGGGTATTTCCTTTTGAATAGCATGCGAGTTTTTAAATCCTCTTCGTTAGTTTATTTTTTAGTGTTTTAGGTTTTATTAAGTATTAAGTAAGGCTTATGCCATTTGAAGAGCCACCGGTTCTGCAAAATTAAAAACTTTAGTTGTGCATCCACCACTGCTATTACTCTCCCTTAGAAGAGCGCCAAAAGGACCCCATAAATTTCGCATTTAATAGCATCCGCCTGTCATTGCAATCTAAATAAATTGTTAAATTTATTTACGACAGAATGTTGGTACAAGGGGGTGGTAAGGGGCGTTGTGGGTCATGGGGCTGGTATGTGAGTGCGGCTAGAAAATATGAAAATTAACTGCCGACTAAAGCCAAATCCAGCAGCCACAGCCCACACCCACCGCCCCCTGCCCAGGGCAAAACAATTGCGCTACATTTTCCATATGTGTGTGTGTAATTTTCACTTCATGCTTGGCCGCAAAAACGCAGAGTCTGCCATAAAATGCACACACACAAGCACATGGGGCAATGGCAATATCCTGGACCCTGGTCTACCAGGGTGAGAAGGACAATAAGGTGAAAGGGGCCACTAAATGCCACTAAATGAATTTATTTGCCAGACAGAGACAGCTTCAAAGCCCCCGAAAGAGAGGTCCAGCTCGAAACGTGAACACTTTGTGAGTAAATAAAGCCCAAAATGAGATTTATGCAACATGACCGACAACAGACAAAAGCGAGCGCAGACCAAGTGCTGAAGTGCCGAACGCCCCTTCGTTTCCCTTCTCGCCCACTTAACCAAGCCACAGTCCCCACAATCTCCCATTTCCGCCCAATGGTCAGTGGGTTAGTTTCTAGTGGCCCCCCACTTTGTGGGCATTGTGGAATGGCAATCGCCGGAGCCAAATACTGGACAGGACTTGCATCGTCCTCCCTTTCTCCAGCGTTGTTTTTTTTTGCTGCCAGCCTCCTTGTTTTTGCCACACGGTGTGTGCGTGTCTTTTAACCCAACTAATTTCTGAAAAAGAAAATCTAATGGTGTTTAGAGTGGAGCAGAAAGTGTCAGATACTGAAGTTACCCTAAAAAATTTATCATTTTCGTATTCCATTATAAAATAGATTCAAAATATTTAAGAAGAACCAAGATAATAAACAATAACCTTAATAAGAGACTACTGCTATTTTACATTACAAATTTTAAAGCCTAGAGTTTCTTTAGTTTTCAAACCATTCATTAATTTATTTAAAATGTAAAAATCTTGTAAGTTAATACAACCATTCGCTACCCTGGCTAAAACCTGAATGCGCACATTCGCATCCATATTGGGCATCCTTCTTTCGGCCAGACTGCAGTCATTTATTCCGGACAAAATTGTCACATAAATTTTACAGCGTCCGAGGCATGTCGAGCGTACTTCATTTCGTATTTTATGATATTTTTTCCCTCTTGGCTAAACTGGTTAAAAGGAAATTTATGATCGCAGCCGAGGACAACAATGCTGCTAGTTTATTCTAGGTAACTGGGGGGGTTTGGTCTAGATTTGCTGGACGGAACCCAAAACGTAGGTGAGCTCCGGACTGTTGTCTCCTGTCATAACCGGAGTGATGCACACGCATTAATAAAGACTCGAGAAAATTCATATATATGTATAAGAAATAACGAAAATTTCAGAAACAGCACAGGGAGCCGGGGAGTGGCAAGGATGTAACGAGAAAGCAGGCAGCAGCCAACAACAGTTGACAACTGTCAGATCCAGAATGGGACAGAAACCAGGGTACAGGGAGCAGGAAACAACTGCCAGTGCCACTGTCACTGTTGCTTATTGTTTGGCTTTTGTTTTCGCAGCCCTTTTGTTCAACCTTCTCCCCCAGCTTGCCCGCAATGCAATTTTATATTTCGAGATGCCCTACAGTAGCTGGATGTAATATAACCTCCTGTGGGTTTTGCCATTTGGCATAGCCCGAAATATTGGTTGGTTTTTATTACGAATATGACACCTAGAAAAATAGTTTTCCTCAAAGGAATCTATTAACGACCACTGATTACCAACCAACATGATAATCTCAATATAAATAAAATATTTCTATATCAATTATTAACATTTCAATTTTCTTTACAAAATATGTATAAGCCCCCTTTAGCAATAAATCATTGCAATTTTAATGATTATAAAACAGAGTACACTGTTGTCGCATTTTGTAATGCTTTATATATTTTGAACTGTTTGCTGTTGACATTAGCAGAAGCTTAGTCCTTGCTGTCTCTGGCCTGTCAGAAGTGTCCTGTCAGTGTTGCCACGTCACATTCAGGCAACCATTCCTGACAACAACGTTGACTTCTGGGTCGAAAAGCAAAAACAAGAAGCAATATGGTAAATCTGAAATATTATTCTGTAATTGTACGCCGTGTGAAGATTTGAGCGCCTTTCAGTTCGTAAATGTAAATAACGAGCTGACCATAAATAAAATTAACCCACATTAAACACGGACAATTAATTACGGGCAAATGGCATCAACTGGTAAACTGGGAAACTGGCATTCTGGTAAACTGGTCCACCGGTCACTGGTCAGTCAACATTTCACAGCAAATTAACACCACAAATCTGTGATGTGCTGCGATGGTCATTCCCATCATCCACCCGAATCGTTAGACCCGCAGAACAGACTCAATGAGACCCAAACCCAAACTCCAAGCCCAAACCGTGGCTGACAGCTTAACTGGCCATTAATTTACATTTAAATGGGAAATGGGCGAGGTGAGGAAGCCGAGCAAGCAGCAATGACAAATTTTCTCCTCTTATACCTCCATACCTACACAAAGATTTTTCATCTCGAAAACTTTTCTCACACACACACTAGCCTTAAAATTTTTGTTTTAAATTAGGGAGGTGGAGCAGAGGGAAAACTAACAAAAAATTTGCATATTTCGGACATATTTCCTTGCAGATTGTGTAACAAATTTGTAGTTTATGGCCAGTAAGCAACAATTTTGCACAGTTGATTTATTTTTTATACTTCATCAAGAACCTTGGATAACCCAAAATATGTGCTATGCAAAGTAGCATTCGAAAGATATACATTTTACAAATTTTTAAGTACATAGTGGAATTCCAAGCAACGAGAATCTTCATCATATTCATTATTATTTGATAACTTCATTAAAAATTTTTCCTAGACTACTGAGACTGGTATTTTCTCAACGCAAATTCGTATGCCTACACAACAAAATTTATGGGAATGCAAAGGATAAAATACATCTTCCTGTGGGACAACTTTTTATTATTCCACATCAGGCTCTCCATCTCCGTCTGTTTCTATAAATGGCAATAATTGTTATTTCAAAATTTATGACAGCAAAATAAATTCCGGATCTGTGTGACATGTGAGGCAGAAGGCTTCCGACAATGCCGAAAAGGGTTACAATCTGGCAAAATTTCATAGTTCATTATCGAATTTGTTATGCATACTTTTTCAAGTGCCAGCAAAAAGATATTGCAACCCCTTCTGATGAGAAGTATCTTTCCTCGAGTGGCATTTCTTAGTTTTGGTGCAGTTCCCATGCCGTTGATAAGTACATAGGCTTCCCTCATTTGTTGCCTTTTGTTTGTCTGGGCTCTATAGTTCTTGTCATTGTCTTTTTCTTTTTCTGGCAAGCCCTCCACCCTTTTGTTTGCCACAAGACCACATTTAACTCTTTTTTGTGAGGCGCATAATTTATGCTGTCATCTTGTGCATATTTAACTCAATTACTTCCGCGCATCGAGACTACCGAGTTGATAGGGGCCGTGGGCCCATCAACGCTGCACCACCACCATGCCTCCATCATCATCATCTTGTCGGGGCCTAATTCATTTTGTTACTTTATGCGATACTTAATGGCTCTCCCATTCTCAATTTCTTCTGCTGCTTTCTGGCTAGCCCGCGGCTCATTAAAAGAAATTACTTTATTGGCGAAATTTACATACAAAGTATTATGGTGGCCATGTCTGCAGATGTCAAGTCATTAAGTTTCCTCTTGTTCTCCTTGCTTCTTTACTCCGTTCGACCATTCATTCATTCATTCATTATGCAAAAGAGTCACTTAGGTGAACAGCGTTATATATACACGCCAGATACTTATCGTTATCGTTATCGGAAGCGGGCTTAAGCGGAGATGGAAACACTATAATAGTTCTGCTGGCGTTGAAAATAAATTGGAAGCAGCCATAAATTATCTTTAATACGTCTGGGTCAGCATAGAAGCTTTCTTACTCTGACACAACATTAAATTATTTTATTTTCATAATATAAACCTCCAATATAAGCCTCGTTAACGAATTACAACCCTTGCCTTGGATTTGCCCTAATCAGAATACTCTATCGTGTGGGAAATTAGACACGTCACCCCTTTAAAATAACGTCACGTCTCACTAATTTTATTAAAATGCATTTAAGTGACTGCCTTTCACTGTCTGAATCTCCCCAAATCCAAAACCCAAGTTGTGTTCACGCATTTTGAATCAAAAACTTGCTGGCCCCAAACACAATTTATCACCATAAACGCGGCAATTTATTTGATTAAAGCAATTTGTAAAATTTTAATGTTCTTCAGAATGAAATAAATCTTCAAACTGTGGGATTCGTTCTGGGTTTTGGTTTGATTCAAGCCGATGGGCGGCAGCCACAGGCAAAACGGGGGCACGTCCACTGAAATAAATTAGGCACAGCTGCTACTGGGTATCTGGGGGCTGGATGTGGGAAGATTGGAGGTCCCATATCTTATACCCGTACGTAGTAGTACGTATATATCTCCGCCCCACTTCCCACTTCCGTCCCTAAACGGACGTGCGTCTAATTTAGCATCGCTTAAGGGGAGCGGTAAGAACACATAAACATAAATAAGTAAGACAAATAAACTCTCTTGACACGAGCATTTAGCAGTCGAACAGAGAAATGTGCTGCCAATGACAAAGTTCAATTGCTGAGAATGACCCCATCGGGGGGTTAAATGGAAAGAGGAGAGACTTTCAATCTTGGGGTATTAGCGGCATTGGAGATATGTTCGAAATGATTACACGATGTCTAGTATTTTTGATGACACATAGGGTTATAGAGTCTTTTTAATTTGTTTCTATCTTTTTAAAGTAAGAAAATTTAAATATTAATCGCAAAAATCAACTTTTATTTTTATAACTTCCGTTTAGAAGAGATATTTTCTATTCCTTACCTTCTTTGCAACTTGACAGAGCTCCCTGTAGTTCTTCGCTCGCTTGTCGCTGTCAATTGCCCTTTATTTGTTGTGATTTGTGTGGGTGGTAGTACGAATCTTTTGGGGGAGTCAAGTGACAGCTTATCAAATACAAATTGACAGTTGACACGGCACCCCCTACCCTGGCACAAAGGCACCTTCATTACAAGGCAATGACAGTTGGTTTTCCGTGGGGGTCTTGGTTTCTGGCTTCGAGCACATTATACCATGGCTTCCTCGATTGCCAAGTGAAGTTCAGCCCTTTCGGTTTTCGAGCAGGTGTTGAGCTCGCTTCCTGATTTGCATTGCCTGGTCATGATTTCACCTTTCACAAACTTTTATGTAGTCGTCGTAGTTGGCGTCATCGCATCAACATTCGCTGTCCGCAAGTAGTTCCTTCCGCAACACGGACACCGCCACCTCCATGGAAACCAATTAATTTCTATGAATTGTAAAAGTTCAAACTTTGGACAGCCATCTTTGATACGAGTCAAGGCCCATTCGGACCCTTGCGTGTTGTTAACGTTGAAAAGGATTGCCGACATTACCCGAAGAGTTTACTATTACGCTTATGAAATAACAAAACCCTTTAAGCAAATATCGTTGATCCCTAAAGCCATTCTGATTCGTTTTCAAGCATGACAACATCAATAACCGCTTCGCTACGCCTTGTCGCCTATTAAGGGTATAAACCCAATAAACAAAATACTGTCAGACAGCCCCATGAAAATTATGACTTTGTCCCGGCATTTTTGCATACATATGCCAGTGTATAATTTCACAATTAATTATGAAATGTGTCATATAAAAAATTGGACAAAAACAAGAAAAAGAAAAACCCAGCCGAGTTAACCACCGAACCAGTTAACCGGAGCGAGGAAACAAAGTGCAAAAGAGCGGCTCAAAAGAAGGGGGCCCACTGTGACTATGACTAAACAAAACGATACGAAATGACACGCTGTCAACGTGGGGTCGGAGCTAGCAAATTATAATAATAATAACAGTAGGAACAGTAGCAGCCGACTCGGCCGGGGCTGCCCGTCAAGTAGACGACAATGCGACAAAGTGCCGGGTCTCAGTCCCAGTTCCGATCCGGACGACAGAGTTGGGTGGCTACAGTTGGTTTGCAAGGAAAATGTTTCACTCTACAGCAAAAATCGAGTCTAAATCTATTCCGAAATCATCTATATATTATTAATATGTATTTTAAATGCAATACCTTTAGTGAAATTTATGAGTTTGTATAATTTTATATCGAATTGTAAGCAGAGTATCCCCGAAAACTTTGTTGCTTAGTGTCCTGTCAGTTATTCGCATTGTTAGGTCTACTGGCAAAACGAGTCAAACGACGATTAACGCTTGGCTGAATTGACTTGAAAACTGCCGGTCATAAATTATACAACAAAAAATGAAAAGCTTCTAATTTGGGTTAGTTTTGGTTAGTTTCGGCCAGGCCAAGACTTGGATAGTCGGCTTCGGTGGCGAAAGGAGAGGGCTTATGCCACCTCCTGCCCTGCACCGCAATGCACCACCCTGATGGCCACTTGCATGTCATGCAATGCGTCACGTCGTACAGGTTGCCACTTTTTGTCCGGGGCATTATTATTAACTAGTTAGCGGCATGCAACTTGTTGGAACCGAGCCGCCCAATTTCAAATGCCTGCCGACTGAGCTTTCAGAAAAAGAATGAAAAAATTGAATCAGCAAAAAAATAACAAAACCAACAACTGAAACAACAAATAACTGGTAACTGGTTGGCAGTACCAACCATACGTCAATTGCCTCGGAGAGGGTTGGGAGAGATGGTTGGGGTTTTGCATGTCGCCGGGCATTTATGATTAAGTGAGGTACATATTAATATTATCGTGCGACTCACCTGGTCTCTTTCAATAGTGAATTTTCTGCCAGACAGTTTGTATGCTAATTTGCGAGCTTAGGCCGCCTCACAATGGCCACACACACACAACCAAACACAAACACACACAGACGTACAATGGAGCTTATATAGCGTATACATAGCACTCCTTTGCAGTACTTCATACCAAAATGGTTTATTTTACTGTTATTTTAATTTATGGCAATTTTATGCGAGTGCACAGCGTAGTTGGGAAGTTGAAAGCGAACACATAATAATAAAAGCGGAAACTATTGTATTAAGTGTTTGATTTATGGTTTAACTCAATTGTTTTATTTATGAGCCATTTCAGGTTCAGAACCTATTGTTCGGCGTGCTTGGTATGGGAGATGATTTAAATTTCTATGCCAGGGTCAACTATTTGGCCGTATTTGCTGTTGGCCAGATTCTAGTCAATTGAGCACATTCCGCCTCGTTTTAAATCACTTAATTATCTACAAAAATTCAATCGTATTCATGCTCGACCTGTCTATTCTGTAATCCACAATTAAACGCAAATTTTATGTTCATTTAGAGCAGACTTAGCACAACACTAATTGCACCGCTCGACCGCGAACCACATTTGCCTATATTTTCCATTACATCCAAAGCCAAACAATATTTTAATCAACTTTGTAATTGTGCTTCGTGATGAGGCAACAATTAAATTAGTATGAAATGCCTAACTTTAGTGAATAAATTTTATACTTTGCTACCATAACAGCCAAAAAAATTGGAATATCCCTTTCCCCTAGGGATCTGGGGGTATCTATTGGAAAGAACTCACATTACAGACTCGCACTAATTACTTTCTGTGGACATCATTCATCATTCCTAGTAATTTTCTCACACTTTAAATTGACACATCGTATCTGATAGATTAGATCCTGATGACTTTGCACTTATATCATAGAACCCCGTCTTCATATTATTCTAGGCTCACACGTTTGATGCGTACAGATAAGTCCCAAAGACAAAAAAGCCACGAAGAATTTTGGCCAAATGGAAACCAATTATTCAATGTCAAAGCAAGACACGCACAAAAACATTTAATCAATTAATAATTCATCTTTATTTGCTTGTGAAAAAGTCAAATATATACGACTGATTAAGAAGAGGCTTACAAAATGAGAAACATATCAAAGTATTAATCGAAACTTAATATATTTTCTTTATACATCGAATATTTTACAATATATACCTTTAAAGTTTAAAGAAATACTTAAGAATAAACATAAAGTATATTATTTTTTATTGTTCTAAGCCTCTAAGAGCTAATATACCCGATTTCTACCCATCTTTCAAAAGCAAGTGAGAGTGCACAAAATATTATGAATTTCATTTCTGGACGAGATGAATTGGGAGGCAGGAGCGACCAGCACACAAATATGTGGCAACGTCATCAAAGTAATCAGGCGACGACGACGACGACTGTCTGTGTCAGTGGCAAGGGCGATAATAGGGGAGAAAGGGCCGAAGGACGAAATGGAGGAGATGGTTGCGAAGAGGGGGAGAGCCCCAAATGATTGCCTCCATGACGTGGCAAGAGACGAGGTGCTTGGGGGCACAACGCACAACCCGGACCAACATCAGCGACATCATTTATCATCAACCTGCCTGTCACTCAACGTATTCCCCGACTCCGGGGTGGAAAAAAATTTACTACCACCGCATGCAAAGGACTCTGATGAGTTGCCTGTCTTTGGCTGTGTGTTTGTGCGTTATCCTTGGGTGTGCTGTCAAAAAATTATTATGCCTATTAATTTTACCCATGCGGGCGTTGCCTTTCCTCCCCCCAGACCGATCCTTTGCCCGCGCTATTTGGTGGTAAATTACACAACAAAAATGAGAGGGAAAATAATTTTTGATGTTTGGCTTTTGGCAGCGCCAAGTGGGCGTGGCTGTCTGTGTGTGTTTGTGCGAGTGTGTCGCTTAAGACATATTTTGCCTCATTCATTTGGCAGTAATTTATCCTGTCATGCTGTCATTATGCCAGCCAACAACAAAAAAAGCGGCGAAACATAACAACAAAGAGTGGAAGTTTGGGCCAAAGAAAAAATTATTTATTGAAAATGATTATGCGCTGGGAATCGAGAAACGCTCCATAAACGGTGGGGGCGGAAGGTCTGGGGGTTGGCAGTTGGTGGTCGCGCAATTGGATGGCCTGGTCGGGTAGTTTAATTTTTGTTAATGATCCGCTGACGTCCTCGGACCGGGACGCATCGATCAAAAATCATTATGACTTATTTGAAATGGCAAAAAAGTGATTACACTGAAAAGTTTTAGTGGTTAATTAGTATTTAGTTAATTTTTGTTTATTAAAAAGAGAAAAGGCCCACTCATATCTAGGTATTAAATTCCTTACACGGTTTTTGATATATACTCGTCCTTTAACAATACCTCTATCTCCCACTAGAAATATTTATTAGTGTTCAAAATGAATAGAAAAAAATATTATTCATTTCATATAAATTACAGGGTAGCGAGGGCGACTCTTCAAGTTGCGCAAACTGATGTGTTTTCAATAACTAATCAATCTTGGCTTGTGGCTTGATGGCTAAAATGCACGCGATGACTTATTTCGGTTAGTGTTAGAGCCCACCTCCCTCGGCCCCACTCTGCCGAAGAACTTTTTCGGCGATTGGTGGGTGATTCTGGGGTTTCTGGCACACAGGACACAGCACACAGCAAAGCAAGTGCCAACTTTTTTGCTGTTGCCCATCAATCAGCCGAAATGGATGGAGGGAATAACGGTAGAAACGTAAGCTCATGTCAGTCAGTCAGTCACCGAAAAAGGCAAGAGTACGGGGCACAGCCGGGAAAGATGATTGGAAGAGGTTAGGGGGAGATGTGGCGAACGAAAGGGGCTCAGTTTGATCAGTTTGAACTTTTGGCGTTGACAGCCGGAATACAAAATGCGGGCGAAATATGTCGATACAAATCAGGCAGGAAGTTTCCAGCAAAAGGGGTTAGCCCATGAAAATAAAAATATGAAAGAGGGCTATCCTTAGATCGATACAAAGGGAAGCACGGAGTTCCTAAGCAATATTTTTTGATTTGCTACAAATATTATAAAATATTATATACTCTTGAATCTAAAGTAGTTTTCGTAAATGGACTTAAATATGCAGCTTTCTTTATTGATATCTATAGCATCCGTGTAGGGTATATAAATATTACTTCTGTCTGTGATTCACCCAGGCTCTGCTCTGGCACTATAAATGCCAGACAATAAATAACCACAACTTAAGCATATTGCGGTTGAAAGCCACCTCGGTCTTGCACCCAACCCCACTCTTTCGCACCCAGTCACTCACTGAGCTTGGCTTGAGCTACTCCAGCATGGCGGGCATATTTCATTTTCATGCTCCCAATTGTTTTGCCCTTGACAAATGGGCGAGAGTAAGAGCGTACCCGGCCAAAAGAGTGTGTGTGCGCACAAGGCAAGTCATCAAAATAACAAATAACGACGACTACGAATATTGATTGCATGTCATTAATTTTCATTTCAAATTACTTTGCCACTATATCATGGTGTGTATGCTGGAGTCTCGACCGGAGTCGTCAAATTGGGCCAAAGTCAGGGTAAACGAGAAGATTTGATGCCAACATTGTGAACTTTGTTCTAGAATATGAATATCTTTCCTGGTTATTTCCTGGTTATATTTTATACAACGTTGGAAGCCTAAAAGAATAAAAGAGTTAGTAACAACGGAAAATATCGCGGTGTATACCGCTGACCTACCGGTTGTTTTCGTACCCACAATCGGTTAAATATGGAGGTCCAGTTTTTGAGTCTCAATCCCAACTGGGCCTCCGAACTATCATCCGGGCGGGAACATGCTTGCCATGTCATTCATACATTCTGCAGGCATTCCATCTTCCCTTCGCTGACTTTGTCTCTGAACATCCATCTCCTTCTCGTTGCTTTTCAGCCATCCATCAGCCGATACTGCTCCTGCTGCAGCTTTGCTTGCCAGTTGGCAGTACGTCAGTCAGTCACTCATTCACCCATTGCACTGAGAGAAAAACAGGGACCATGAAGTAAAGAATGTTTTACGGGGATGCCTTATGTTACGTTCAATCTATCGGTTTAAAATTATAATTCTATACGACAATATAAGCCTATAATATATGAAAATTTCGTTGTATGTATTGCAAAATTGCAGCTTCACCATCCTTTCTCATAGTTCCTGATGCTGCTTCTGCTTCTGTTTCATGTCAAGGATTCGGGAGGAACCTGCAGAGGAGAAAGAGCAAAAGCCCAACCTTGATTACAGTATAAACCAGCGACCAATGCGTACCTTAACTGCTCCCCACACCTCGACCACCCACTCCGTCCGCCGCCCGTCCTTCACTACTGCTCCCGCTGTCTGCGTTGTTTTGAAATGCACGCGAGATTAACTCTTGGCTCTGACATTAACGAATGAGAGCCAACAGCGTCTGACAGTCAAATGTCAGTTAGCTGAAGCTCTTTACCGCTTTCTGCCCTTTTCCCAACCTGTGGTTCTGCACCTGCCACTTAGAGTTGTTAAAAAGTTCTCAAAGAATGAATTAAAAAAAGTTTGCCCTTGAAATACATAGATTTTATATGTCTATTTATTTCAATTTCATGTTTCCCCAAAAAGAATGTCTATTTTATTTAAAATAGTGTAGATTTTTACACTTATCATTTACTTAAGGCTTCCTGAATATCCTCAAGATTTGCCAAGTCACTTTAACATTCTTCTACCATAAAACTCTCTCTTCTCGATGTAAAACATTGAATAGTACCTTGCAGACTTCTTGTTTGTTTGACAAAGCGGAAAAATAAAAGAAAAACACCTTCTGTACTTCAATAAGAAGCTCGACTTGTTTACATTTCACTGGAAGATGCTGGAAGAGCAGTCTGAGAAATCCCATTTAGTATGCCATTGGGCACGCACAGTGGGCCATTACCCATTGTTGGCCACATTGTCCCAGACAGAACCCAGAACAGAAATCGAAAAAATAAAAGTGCCGCAAAAATTATGAAGAAATTTGGCTGAGGGAAAATATTTGCACATTTCTGCTGCTGGACCTAATATTCATGTATGGCAATGTGTACATGAATGAATCGGGTTTTTGCCTCGCCAATAACGTCGGTCCTTTGAAGTTGTCCCTCGTTTGGTATTTGGTTTCTGTGGAACCCCCGCTGCTGGTCTGGGCTACCTTCTTGTTGACAAACGTTCAAGGTTATTGTCAATTTATTGGTATTGGCTAATTCTTAGACACACGAGCAAAGGCGATTTCCAGGAAGTTCAGAGATCAAATCGGAAGTGACATTTTGATGATGATCATGAGAACTTCTCGCATAGACAACGGGTGGCTGCAAAAAAAGTTCCCCGCTAGGGGTTAATACAATTTTAATAGGCAACAGATTTGATCGGATAAGTGAGGATATCATCGAGTCCTTAGCAAGGGTTGTTCCTAATCCCCGACCTTCGCGACCGTCGCTCCTGGTATCTATGTATCTATTGGATGACACTTGAAGAGCTGTTGAGAGTACGGACCAGCAGCTCAGTCAGTCAACCGAGGCATTAAGGCATTGTTTAGGGATTTATTACATCACTATAGGGCAGATGGAAAGGGGCAAATATTTTCATGTCTAGAGTTTAATTGTTTTCACAGTTGCAATTCAGTGGAGAAGAAAGGTTGTCAGTCATTGAAAACCAAGTCCTCAAGTGCCGTCAAATTCCGGATACGTTTCTACCCTTATCAAGGGCATGTGTGTACGACAGTGTTGGCATTACCCGTCAAGGGGTGGCCAAACCAAATCGGGTTCTTTACCGGATTCTGAATGGGCTCTACTCAATGGCTTTGCTTTCTTTGCAATTTTTAAACTTGACACAATGTTGCCTCAAACCAAATAAAACGAGGGGAATGGGACAAAGCCAGAGCATTCCCTTCTGAGTGCCCAGATAATGCTGCCGCAACCCCATCTATGTATTAAGCCCATTCCCCACTGCACACTCCTTTTGAAGTGAGTGTATATCATTAACTCAAGGGCTGCAGGCAGGCACTTGCAGATTTTTGATTGCATTTGTTGCTGGCAACAAGAAAAAAATAAAAAGAAATGCCATTTGAAGCCTTTCTGGAGAGCCGTCAAGAGTGTGTGAGTACGGAAATTGCTTGAAAGCAAAAATGCGCCTCACATTTTCCCCCAAAACGATTTAATTTCAACATTTTTACCATTCCTTTGAATGTAACCAAATAACTTGAAAGAAATTCAATGAATATTCAAAATGTCGAACGAAAAGTTTTAGGTCTTAAAATGTGTTTAAATTGGATTACCAACTTCTACGTCAATGCATATGTCCCCAAACTGTATTGGCCAGTTTCTTTAAATTGGATTTTTCCCAAAAGTGCTTTCACCAACGTACTTATACTCAAGTAGACGGTTCTATAATTCAATTGAGACTCCAATTAGTGAAAACCTCATAATAAGTCACTTCATATCAACCACCAATTTGGGCTGGTGAAAAATCAGGAGATGTGGAAATGATGTGATTGACATGAAATGGCAGCACGTCGCAAAACGTTGATTACTATGATGATGATACGCCCTTTAACTTCCAGTTTTTCCCAAAACAAGTTTCTATTTTATGGCAGACAGGCAGAGAAAGAGAGAGAGCCATTGCAAGTTTAATTGATTGGAAGGTAACAAGGCTCTGTTCACAGGTGATAAATTCAATGATTATCAACACTTAAGACTTCTGTCGGTGTACCCTAATTAAAAATGCATCGGAAAACCCTCGCCACAGACCTAAACAAAAACCCCAAAAGTGTCGGACAAGTTCAAAGCGGCAAAGAGTTTACTAATCACAGCCCATTGGCATTAGTTTCTTGTAGGTAGGCCGGCTCGGATGCCCTGCAATAATCGTAAACTATTTAAAACACTATGAAAACGTTGGCACTCTTTATGGGGGTCTCGTTCCGTTTGAGCTCTCACCTCGTGTTTGAAAATAAATGAGGTATCCATTGGGAAGGTTAGGATATGAAAAGTGCTCGAATATTTAAGAGTATTAATTTATTTAATAACATAAATGTAATAAAAAGATTTAGAGGTTTTTCAAGAATACTTAACTTCTTTCCCATTTTCCACATTATTACGTTTAATTCAATCGAAAGTTTCATACAATCTTATTTAATTTTAATTTCAGGGTATCACCCAGTCTAATCTATATATTGACACGTTTCTTTAACGAGCCCGTTTCTTTTTTATGGTCTTTTGATATATGAAATGATCAGACAGCGGCCACTTTGTCGGCATCATTTACCTTTCCTCGTGCGTCTCATTTGGTTACTTTCGATTCGAGTCTTTGTTTATATTTTGCATATGAAACATTAATAAAAGTTGCCTTTGTTTTTAGTTTATTCGCGTTGAAAATTAGTGACCATAATTTTTTTAAATATTTTGTAATTGTATAATTTTATGGTCATTTTCAATGGCACTATGGTTTCCACCTCCTAGCTTTGGTTTTGCCTTTTAAATTTGATAAATTATTCATGAGGCGTATGACTGATATTTGATTGCCCATTTTATATTTATGCCGAATTCACATGTATATGTCATTTTTGAATAAATATGGGGAGTGTATGGCCCCCGAAGTTGGCGAAGAATCTAAGGTGTATTGGCGGTTTCTGATTGAGTCGTGAATTGTATGAATTCAAAGGGAAATTTTTTGGCTATCAAGGTTTGTGAGTCTAATTTTAAGCCTGTAAAGTATGTTTCTCTGCATGAACTGCAAACTATGAAAGATCATTAGGAAACAAACAATAAATATTATTTTAGGAGACAATTTGATTCTAAGAACATCAGCAAAACGCCTCAAGGCCAGTGCAATCTTTGTCCATAGGCATTGTTTCAAATTGTGAATTGGCTTAGGGGCATTTCTTCGATGACTGTTGTCTTTTTGGCCTCGTCCTTTCATTTTTGGGTTTGTTTCGTTTGACCAAAGCCGCACAGACACACGCCTGGCTAAAAGAGACAGTCGGGCCGAGAGAGTCCTTTGAAGTATTGCCGTATTATGCAGAAGGAATGTGTGTCACACATCGTCTAAAATAACCAAAAAGGAAATGACTCTGGCTGAGACGAGCTGAATTGAGCTGAGCCGAGATTCAAGCCGGGTTCCGAGACATGACATGACAAAAGCTAAAAAGTAAGGAAGACGAAATGAATCGAATGATGGGCAAGTCAACTCAGCTCAACTCAGGCGGACTTCAAAGTCGGTGTGGCTCAGCTCTTCCTTAACACTCCCCTGCTCTTTTTTCCAGTGCCTGTCACGATCCACACACAGTAGCTGTCAAAGATATTTGTATTTCATTTTGACTGACTGTCTGACTGACTTGAGCAGGAGATTCAAACGAAATTGGAAGCCAAAAAACAAATACAGTAGCTGCCTAAATAAACGCCGAACAGGAGACTTACCAATCAGGTAAACCCCAAACTGCACCAAAGAAAAAACTATTTAAGTTCTGTTGAAACTTCATTATAAATGAGTTCTAAAGAAAATATAAATTTATTAATTCGTATAAATAATATTCCAATAATAGTCAGTACCTTTTATTGGTTCTGCGTTTATTTCTTGCCGTGTATATACTTGAGAGCTGGTGATTTAAAATAAATATTGGTAGCTGTCACATTGACAGCAGGCCAAATGTGATTGTTCCCTGATTGTTGACATTTTCGTGTGCTACCGTTCTTGGCAGCAGCGGGCAACGCAGCCTCTGCATTCGGTAGAAGCTCAAAGGGATTCAAAAGATATTAAATTGTCTGCTTTGTCGATGCTGCTCTGTGGCATCGTTCTTGTCGCATTAATAAGTCTTCGAATCTGTGGCTCATTCCTTCTTTTTCTTTTCAATTTCCAAAGCGAAACAAACAGAAAAAAATCGAAAGCGAGGGGAGCTCAGCTCAACAATGAAAAATTTCAAGCTGTTTTTAAATGTTTTATTGGCTTTTTAATAATGTTTGAACATCAAACGGGCCGGCATACGGCTCTCGCTTCGGCCCCGATTTCGAGGTGGGGTCTTAGGGCTCCTGTTCGATGTTACGCTGGCTCAGCTGGGAGATACAAAAAGGAAGATATAAATCCTCCAGTGACATGCTGGCGAGCTCCTTTTGTGCGAGCGCCCCGTTCAAAAGGATTATAGTCGACTTGATTTATGTGACAAACGCCCGTTATAAATTATTTTAAATTAGTTGCGAATTATGAGCGCCAGTTCTAACTGAAGTGCAGTTGAGATAAGTTGTTTATTTCCCGTGTATGAGTATTGGAACATAATTCAAGAGTCAGTCGTTAATTTATCAAACTTTACAGCTTTTTGAAATTCGTAAGTGATTAATAAATTTTTGGTAATTTATAACAAAAACGTTTTGTAAAGTCACATAAGATGAGTATGATCAGTAAAAAAACGTTAAAAAATTTGTTGTCAATTGGGTAATACATTATAAAAAATCCATTAAAAAATGTTAAATCTCTTATTGTTTAGTTTGGAATCTAGAAAAGCTCCTTAAGTCTAGTTATCTTTGGTGAATAAATCTAGCCAGTAACCTTATGCTGCATTACTTGAATTGCTTAAACCCCGGGGATCGGCAGCCTAAACATTACATAGATAAGTGCAAAATGTTGCCAGCGACTATCCTTGCTCGTCCTTCTCCCTCCACCACTGCGTGCTACGAGTGCCAAGTGTAATAGAAATAGTTATTAAGGACAGTCGACGACAGCTGGCTTGGCTTGGCTGCCGACTATCGGGGAGTTTATGACAACGACGGGATGCAGGACATAATATGAGAGATAACTGCTGCGGAGAAACTGGCAACAATTTATGGGCCGAGTCACATATGATCCATGAAACGTCATAAAACTGCAATTGCGGCCAAAAATTATCGAACATTTAGCAAAAGCGTTGGGGCTTAGCCATGGGTGGTTAGTTTTTACGATTCCATCCACGAGGAGGAGCATATTGTTAAAATGAGACGGAGAATGGACCTTTTGTTTTTTACGACCGTCGGCAGGAGACATTCTCTCGTTAGGGCAATTCACACGTACCGCACTAAAGGCACTGATATACATAAGGATTCACTCGCATATGGACTTTCATCCCGTTGCCGCATAGGGGATACTCGGCGGTGGTCAACCCCCTGGAAGAGGGTCACGTTTTAAGGATGGTCGTAAATTTGCTGACTCGTTTTTATTTCATTTGGCTACGAGTCTTTGGTTTTTCGGTTTATTAGTTGACACAAAAGTCGCTGTCAATCTTAAGTAGTTGAATAAACAGGAAACGAATTATGACAGAGCATTAAATGACCGCAGGGTGGTTCCTCGACTAGGTAGCCGGATGGAAACATCAATTCATAGATACGGGAAGAGGGCACATTTCCCATTTCCAAAAATAAAAGAAACAATGAGACTCACTTCCGCTCACTTGAACAAAGACTATTATTTGAAGTCCAGATCAGTAAATCTAAAGAAAATAATTCAAAAGGACACTTTCTCTAAATTTTCAAATGGTTAGCCGGGTGATACAAATTTGATATTGTATTAAGAATCTAAATAATCGTTTATTCATAACGAAATTCATAAATAAAATCAAACGCCATCAGCAATTGCTAGACGTTTCTCGGGTCGTGAGTTGGCTGACCCGGGGTCACTCCCACATCCACATTCACATGCTACATATGTAAATGACAGAAAATGGTTAGTGCTGGCCCACGCTAACTATCAGTTAACTAAGTGGAAGCTTCGGTTAACGAGCTGCCAGTCAAAGTCATTCAGTCCGTCGGGCAGCCAGTCATGTGTGAAAAGTCAGTTGGTGCCACCATGGTTGGCGAGGGGCTAGGTGAGAGGTGGTGCAAATGAGAGGAACAAACCGGTTCGAGGTTGGCGCCTTTTGCATTGAAATTAATTTAGCTAGCTTTCAATTATGTGCCACAAACATTCATGAAAGCGGTATTTTGCGGTAAAGAAAATGGGGAGCAAGTACAGTGAAGTGTGGAAAGTTGAAACCATCTTGAGAGGTTAAAGATACTTTATTAAACGTACAAGAGATTGGTAAAATCTTTGAATTTGATTTAAAATTGTTGTAGCGTTTCTTTGGTAGTTGCTTCGA
Source organism: Drosophila vallismaia (assembly GCA_035047325.1). Taxonomy (NCBI): domain Eukaryota; kingdom Metazoa; phylum Arthropoda; class Insecta; order Diptera; family Drosophilidae; genus Drosophila; species Drosophila vallismaia. The sequence continues at coordinate 16,463,105 of JAWNPU010000090.1, read as the reverse complement.
TGGAGTGACTACTGTGGGTCTGAAACTGAGATACGATTCGGTGGTGCTGCTGCTTGACATGACAAGCCTGACAGGCCCGAACAACATATTGACATTTTTGCTATATATTCCAAGCAGCGGGGGGCGCCACAAGACCCGTGAGGACCGGGGAGAGCGCCTCATCCAGAACCTGGGGCCACGACATCATGTGCGAGTGTTTATGTCGGCGTGTCAATTTTCGTTGTTGACGTGTTGCCGCCTTGTAGAAATCTCCGCACTGCCCCTCCGCCATTTCCATACCCGTACCCATTTCTAGCCCCGAACAACCACCCACTTCTTCTTATGTGGTGATAACGCCACCACCAACAACAACTTTGACTTGGCCGTCAACGATGTCGTATTATTATTAAATTTTACTTTCGCCACTCAATATGGGAAATGTCATCTGTTTATGATGGCTTTTTGACATGACTCGTTATTGAATATGTTGTTCGTTTTATTCGGTTCAGTTTTGTTCCCTCGTTGGTGCCTCCCCATGTTTATACACTTACTGGGAGTATACCTTTTTGGGTAAACCATTGTGTTAGATCTCGAGAAAAAATATATCTCGGATTGCTCTGTGCCATAAGGTAAAGTAGAGAAATATTGAATGCTGCTAGTACTTAACATTGGAAGTGGTATCCCTTTAGCGTGTTTAAGACTTCGGTTTCTAGATTTAAAAATACTTTTTGTTGTTCTTCGGTTGCGGCCATTGATGCCTGCTTTTTTGGCGAGGACAACTTTTGATAGATTTTCAATTTTGCGGTTTTCGTTTTCCTTACTTATATTTCTTTCACATCAAAAATATCTCTAACAGCATGAAGAGCCGTAAATGACATCTGTACATACCTTAACGATTTATTGGAATCTTTTTTTGTTTAGTCTACATTTTATTTAATTACAAAATCTGTTATCATTGTAATCAACTTATATGATTCACTATGATAGCCTACCTTTTTCAATCCAATTGAATGGCATATTTATCATTTGGGAAACAAGTTATATCTTTGTGGACCCTATTGTCCCACACTCCGACAGAGATCGAGCATAAGTGGGCGCTTAGCCCGGGATGTACCACGACGGATCCAATAAAAAAGAATGAAAAAAGGTCAAGTGACTGACAGTAGCCAGGCAGAAACAGCAGCAGCTACTTACTGTCAAGATGTGTCATAAACACATCAAGTTTACTGTCGAAACAAATAAAAATATAAACTTTGACATACACTCACAGAAGGCACTCAAAGGCGGATAGGAAATCAAAGCGAATCGGACGACGGCAAAGGGAAAAGCAGGAAAACTGCTTTCTAGTGTCCATCTCTCTAGTCTCAGGGGGTAAGTCATAACGAATACATTTTATTTCCACAAAATTGCACTAAAATTGTCGTAAAAAAGAAACAAAAAGTTGAGTGCGTCGGTTTGAAACCCAAATCAATTCTGGTAGCTGACGGAATGTGACAATTACGGAAGACGATGAGTCCTAAAAATTAGAATGCTGGGAAAAATAAGGGAAAGCCAAATGGTTCGCCACTAAAACTTGTCGTGGAGTCATTAAGGTGAAACCCTATAAGAGACACTGCCAATGAATTCCCTTAAGTACCTGATGGCGAAAGGTCGTTAAATTATCTCACTATAAAATTTAAATGACTTAAATGGTGTCCCATTTCCACACACACCCCGAAAATAAATAACAGCTCCGCCCAATAAAACCTTAAAACTTTTTATGTATCTCAGATTATTTTCGACATTTTTAATGGCATTGAAATCAATTTTTGTATCGTTAATCTTGTAAATTATGCATGTCGCCTGTCGGATGCCGTCATTCCGGTGAGTTTTTTTGGAGCTGCCAGTCCACTGGTAGGTGTCTTTCTTAGGCCCCGGGAACTTGAGATGTTTTCGAAACTAGGTTGTAACAAATATGAAATATAAATGTCCAAAGTTAGTTCACTAATTAATGTCAAGCACCTGCAACCAAAGGTGAATTTCATTCTTTTATCGGCCAAATTGAAAACCACATTTTATGTTATTATTTATTCTTAAAAGGAAAAACCAAAGCACAAACAGAATAAATACCTTGGCATTGGTAAGAATGAAGGATGACAACATCAATTAGGAAACGAAAAACTTTCGAAAATTAAAAAAAAATTCGCAAAACCACAAAATCCGCACACGTAACAGAGACGAATCCTATCCAACCGTGTACAAAATACTTTCGACCATCCCACCGACATTTCCCAGGGAAACCTCGTCTGACACATGTAAATGCGTGCTGACAGCCAGAAGGGAAAAATAATAAGTACAAAGGCAGTATGAAATAAAAGAAAACTGTCAACAAAATTAATGTCATGCGTGTGCAGTGCAATGAAAAATTATGGGCTGGCTTTATGTCAATAACAAAGAGGACAACCAGCCAGCCAGACGGGCGGAGAAATCCAAGTGTGCAAAAACCAAGCCATAGAGGCCATATACCCAGAACATTGCCACACCAGACCAGACCAGTCCATTCCAGGGCAGAGGCGACAGCCAGACAATGATTGATTTGACAGGACAACAATGAGCGACGAGCCTGGCCTATGCAAAAAACAGCGACCCACAACAAGTGCAAATGGTTGTCAATTCCGATGGCGACGCCTCGGGTTACATGCCACTAATGAAGGCAAATAATATTAATACTCAGGGAGTGAGCAGCACTGAGCGTGTGGTCCTTTTTCTTATGGAATATTATTTTCCAACCATTTGTCAACATTTGTCAAATATGACAGCACACGCCCGCTAACATTTGCCCCTTTGGCCGTGTTACCAACTTCCCCCCGGCCTAGCCCCAGCCGAGTACCTATTCATTCCATCCATTTATCCATTCATCCATCTATCCACCCCAGTGACATTGACAGCTCTCGGGGTGCCTTTTTCCGTTGGACGGGCAAAGCCTTCAGGCCACTTTTACGCGAAATTAATAACATGTACAAACAAAAACAACTGAGCCAAAGTACTTATCATCACCCAGAAACCGAATAACCAAAAAAGGGGTTGACCAAACGGCCAAGGAAGTTAACCTGCCCATTTTGAAAAGCTTTCGAGGCGGCAGGTTTTTGATGTTTTTCGTGTTTGAAGGCTTTAATTATTAATTGAAAATTTGTAGAAACCAAATTCCATAGTTCCGAAAATGTTGCTTTCTTCAAACAGAAATAAAATGGGAACTGTCAACACCTTCTATGCAAACGATGTATGATTAGGGTTCTTTTTGATATCCAAACCAAACCCATAATAATATCAAACTCCTGTTTCGATATGGGCAAAAAAGCCACACATCAAACTCACAGAGGTATCAAATTTCTAGCAGATTTCGATTTGATTTTACACACCGCCAGTTGAGGACCAAAGGCCATACACCCGCCCAATCCTTGACACATCCCATATATCCTCTATGATTCTTAGATCCCGGGGCATTGGGAAAAAGGGTGTGCCGGCGGGGGGTGGTTTTGTGGCGGCCGTGAATAAAGCGATTTGTCTTCTTTGTTGTTTACGTTTGGTGTTATAAATTCTCGTTCCGGGGACTTGGGCTTGGGCGTACGTGCTACGGTCGCACAGCGTATATGAAATTGCCTAAAAATTATTTGTGCATAACAGGGGATAATCATAAATCTGGCTAATTGCACTTTATTGGGGTCGCTCCCTGCCTGACTGCCTGCCTGCCAAGACTATAGCGGTCCTTCTGCTCTTGTCCTAGCTGACTGGTGGTGGCTGGACTCTGTGGGCCTTGACGCTTAGGGTTAAAATTGAATTTGACATGCCGCTCACAGGCATTAAATCTGGCAATTCTCCACAGTGCCGGAAAGGGCAACATATAAATTTACAGCTTTCTGACGATCCTGTGACATTTGATATGGCTAATGGTGTTATGACACTCACTACTCGCCTTCCGTTTACGGGTTGTGATTTACATTTATGAAGTAGGGTTAAAACTTAATCGGTTTTAGCCATTAATAAAGGATTTAACTTTTCACCTTTTCAAATACTATTTCTTAAAATCGCTTTGAATTTATAATCAAATAAAAGGTTCTTTTTATTAGACAATCGCAGATAATTATTCTGTTGAAATGGGTTTATAAAAAGGAAAAAAATGTTGCATACATTTAAGGGCAATATTCATAAACCTCATCCCTTTTTTTTTTTAAAGCATTTAAAGTCTTTAGTTCAAAAACTTAGACTGTGAGTTATTTTAGTACCCTGACCTATTGGCAGTATATACTAATTTCCATTAACCCCTCACACACCAGGTCGTAATCATCAGTATCGGCAACATCTTTATTAATATCATCATGATGATCAGCCAAGATATTGAAAAGATCCCGTATTTTACATTCACCCAGATGAGAAATAAGAATTATGACCGACACATAATTAGGTAAGCCTGCTCAAGGAGGCGATCGAAATGAATATACAATATGAATCGGGGAACCGGGAAAGAATAAGAGCCACAGAAGCGGATCCTTCCTACTCCAGATGCAGCAGGTTGTAGAGACCATCTCGCAACCACCAGATTTTTAATGAATTTGAGGGAAACTCAGATGGCAAGTCGGAGAAGAAGAAGGTCGAGGAGACGAGCAGGAGGTGGAGCAGCATCGGCACAGATCTTGTGCGGAGGTAACGTGGCTTTTGATCTTTGCTGCGTTTGTTTGTATACAATTTGATGGCTCGTGTTGATGGATCGTAAACGTGAAATGATGTTCGCGCTGTTGCCCGAATGCTCCTCTCGAATGTTGCCGCTGCCCGATGATGACGATGATCAACGCAACGATGACGGCCCAGTGTGTCTTTGATCATTTGCCGCGCCAGTTGGCAGTCAAAATGTTAATTTATATGTTCTGCTCCCGCCTACAATCGAAAAGGCAGAGGCTACCAGAAGCCGAAACAACCAAGGCAGCCAAAGCAGCATCAGCGGCACTAACAACTTTACAAACATGTTTGAGATTTTTATTACTGTGTGAAAATGTTCGATTCTTCCGTAAAATCCGGCAAAGCAGGATCAAACAAATTTATGGGTGGGCGCAGCCAGATCTGGCAGGCCAGATCAGTCGGTGCGGGAAAAACTTTTCATTGTGATTGATGGATGGATTCCTATGCCACAAAAACAACAGAGCCAGTAGCCCGGAGTAGTATTCACAGAGGGATTTTGATTATAGACAAGTTGTCGGTGGATTTTTATTATTGGGGAAATCGATCAAACCCCTTGACGGCTGATCAAAGACAGCACACGGGGAACTTTTCTCGATTATTCTCATTTTTAAATGTGCATATATTTTATACGATTTAATTATGGTGACTATTGTCATTGTTTATGATATTGTTTTCGTGTATATGGAAATACCTATTGACTAACTAATTCCCTTTCAAATGAAAGATATAGAATATAACCCGTATGAATAAATATAATGAAGTATTGCAATCAATTCCTGATTAATGGCAACTTGTTAGCAACAATATGTAATAATCGATAACTCCCCCAAACCAGCCATTATAAACAAGTCGACTTTAACAACGAACTGACGGACTCCAAGTAGTCTAGGGATGAGGGGGAAAACCAAGCTGGCTGGACTGTCTGGCGGTTGTCTTGGCCACATATTCCCCGGCCAGTCCATCGGGCAGAAAAAAACATTTGTCTCGCTTAATTTAAACAGATTTGTGAGATTATTGTCATGCCGACGTTGAGGCAGCAATTTCAATTCGACCGCAGCCGGAGAGCGGAGACATCCCGCAGAGCCAGCTGACAGATGAAGACGGCCAGCGGAGGCGAATTAAGAGAATCGGATTCCCCAGCTGGGGGAGGAGACCCAACGGAAGAAGTGGTAGAGAGGAGGCATTGGAAGAGAAAGTCGATGGGCAAAAACCAGAGCAAGCCAACCGCGGTGATGCAAGGCAAATCTCCTGACAGCCGCATGCCGGCAACTTTTAATGTTTTCCTTTCCGAGTGGGATGTTTGGATTGCAGAGCAAATTTGCAGAGAACGTTATGCAAGTGACAGGAGACAGATCCACAGTATCCGGGGGGATCTAAGGAATGCGGCTGCTTCTTTTTCAGCTCCGGACGATGATTCCTGCACAAGCCATATTTAAAATGCTTTGAAGTTGCACCGCCGCAGCTAATGCAACCAATGAGAGGTGTCTGGGGCGCGAATCCAACTCATGTCGGGCTTGACGCGATCGGGGCAGGCTCTCAGATGATCTCAGATGAAGCCTTTCAGATCAAGCCATGCAATATGACGGATGCAGATGCTGGCTGCTCACTTTTAATTGTTAAGGCATGGTAAAGAGATTGTGTTCGGCACAGAAAAAAAACCCAAAAAGGATATATGGCTTTATTCAAATCATTACCTCTTTGGTATTTAATTTAATTACCACTCTTTGCAGTTTGGTTTAATACGATTTACCCACTTCTAACCTTCCCATTGGTGAATTTTTTCCCAGTGCACAAACTCACTTGACAGCCTGAACGGCTAACTGCCTTGGACAGCTACTCGTTTCCGGAAGTTTATCTCCGTTGCAGTTCAACAGCAGCTGCTTGAAAGTCATTAGACTCCGTCAGCCTTGTCAGTCAGCCAGCGCTTTGCTACGGCTTCGAACCGAGACTTTGAGGCTCCATTCCCGAGACAGACATTTGATCTGGGCTGTCAGCCGGAGTCATGTCAAACTGTGTTTGGACAGCTTGTTGGTATTGTCAGATGGAGTGGATCTAATGCAATGCGAAATGAGACAGCCTTCGGCGAGATCGATCTGATTTAACCCAGTGGGAGAAGGTCTCAGAGCAGATCATGACTTAATGACGGGGCCAACCCAATTTAGAGCTAAGGCTTCCTCATCAAGCCTTCTTTTTAAAATGAAACATCAATCATAATTCTCTTTCCACCTACACTTAACTTTAGAAAAAGCGACAAACTTTCGAAATTTATTTTAGGCAAAACATGATTCGACCCTGCAGATTTTTATACTCCCAGTTCGGGCCACAAATGAGGAGGGGTTGGAGCAGGACCCTTTCCATCATGGACGTTCACATTAAGCCAGAAGATCCAAAGAAAGAGGCGGAAACGCCAGAAAATCTGCAAAAGGTTGAGCAGAAGAGACCCATGGTGAGTGCTCGTTACCTGGCGTTCCGGGAAAAATTGAGATCAGGGACAGCTCCCGAGATGGTGCCTGAGGTGCCACCCAATCCTGCCCACGAAATGGAGCCACTGGTGCCGTGGCCCAACGGCGTGAACCCGCATACGGGAGAGGTTGGCGGTCCGGCGGGTCCAGAACCCACGCGTTACGGCGACTGGGAGCGGAAGGGTCGAGTCACGGACTTCTAACACCGGTGGAGAATCAAATCTTCACCTCTATGCTGTTGTTTGGACCATTCTGATTTATTAACCGTGTTAACAACAGAAGCCCTTACAATTTGTTAAGCTCTGGGCCACAGTAGCAGGGCCAGAAAACCAGATCAAGACAAAGCAAATCAAGATTCTACCATAGCGCTTCTGCGAAGGCATTACATAAATTTCAATTGTGTGATTTCGTTGTGGTTTCTGTGGAGAGGATTTATGTTGGCCCTGCCATCAAATAAAAATTGATAGCCCTTTCTCTGGCTCCTCGAAGGGGTTCCCAGAATAGAGTGTTCGGCCGGAATCCCTTGACTTCTATTATTAATGGTTCACGGGCGGAGAATCGTGCCCAAGTTAAAATTACTTGGCGTGTTGGGGCCTCGGTCCAATCGTTTCGATTCGTTTGAAATTAAGGCGACAGTTTACGTGATTTTTATTGGAAAAACTTCTGTTCACTTTGTATCTGGCTTCTAATTTTGTAGCCAGTGTGCGTCTGAGGAAGGCACATAAAGGGGTTTTTAAATGCCATAAATTTCACTGCTAAGGCCCTGAAAACGTTTTTGTGGTTTACGAAATTTGTTAGAAGTTTTCGAAAAAGATTTGCAGCTGTTTTAGTGTTCGTATTTGTTGACATTTCTGTGGGCTTTAAACTGGATTTGTTATTGAACACAAATAGAAATTCTTGAATGTCTGAAGAGTGCATATTTTTTTTTGTAGGAATTTTAAAGGCTTTCACAAACAGTACAATAAATAATAGAAAATATAAACAGCATTTTAAATGAGAAAGTGATCGAATAGCTTAAGCATTTTTTCAAACTATCCGTCAGTACCCCAGACATTCTTTTACAGACCAATCTATTTGCACCTCTAATCGAATGCCGTCGTCGGCAAAACGCCAAATCAAAGATCAATCACAATCCAACGAACTTACCATGATAAAAAGCAAAAACAATGTGAAACTTATAAATGGAAACACTTGATGGTAGCTGAGATGAAATTCCGCGTAAATTCCAGGAAATCCACAGAATGCTTTAATGTGCACACAATCCCAAATCCCCACGAAATTACACGCCAACTGATGCTCAACAAATCCAGAAAGAATTCAAACATCGACAACTTGCTCAACGTTTAACAGACGTGAGAAGCGACGACTTCCTCCGTAGTCATCCATCAAATGCGATTTTCCGATGGCAGGCCGATATTTGCCCCAGCAGCCACAATTATTTCGTCTATTTTATTTTTAAACGAAATTAACGTGTTGCTGGCTGGCTCTTGGTTGTTAATGTATTTTTATTACGTGAAAAGTAAGGAAAACACACGCATACCGATGTTCCCAAGATCATTTTATAACCCAAACGGAATCGATCCGTACCCTTATCCATTGCGCCGCTTTGCGCTCCGTCGCAAAGTAGTAGGCGCTGATTGATAGAACAAAGTGAAAATCAAATAAAAAACAAAACATAAAATCTGGGCACGAAACCCATTCCCCCTTGACCGAACCACATTGCGGCGCAAGATCAAAGACCGCCCCTCGATCTGTAATGACAGCTTTGATCATTGTTTTGCCTTTGATTTTTTCCGGTTACGTTTCTTTCTCCCATTTCGCAGTTCCCAGTCTCGGTTCGCCTCGGTTTTTTCGGCTACTAGCTGGTCCAATGCATATGATCATCAGTCTTCTTCCGAGAGTACTCGGAATTGCTGGGAATGGGTGGGAACGAATCCGTTTACGATCGATTTCGCACCTACTTGAAAGATTTCGCTAAATCTTTGGCTGAAATCGCTTAACAGATTGTGAGAAGTCGCGAACGCAGCAATGTTTTAAGGATATTTTAAATTGGTTAGGAAGCTTTTTACTTATAAGGCTTTTTATATTTGGTAACAAGAGAAATAAATGATGTGTCTAAATGTTTCAGCTTGTAAATTGGTTTAGCATATTCGGTGTAAGTTTTCAAATTGTTACCAAGTCTTTTACTAAACATATTTTAACGGGTTTTAAAACAAAACACAAATGAGAAAATACAAGAAAAATATCCTGTGCCAAAGAAGGCAGCTCTGGGTGGGAAATCGACAAAATATACGACCAACTATTATGTTATTGTGTGAACGTGCACTGATTTCGCCAGCCGGGCTTTTGTTCACGTGCAATATTTTGTTGGGCACCCCGCACAAGCGGGGAGTCCTTCGTCCTGCCAAACGGGAACTGCCTGGGGAGCTGGCATCTTATCGAAGCGCATAACATATATCATTGACACTTTGACATTGCTCGTTTGGCGCGTGGAGGGGAAAAGTTAAGAGGGTGTGGGAGAGAGGAAGGTGGCAAGGTCCGGGGCCATGACCAACAGGATTTTAGTACTTTTCAAAATGGCACTTAATCATGGCAGCCGCCTGGCACAGGAAAGTGCGGAAACTGGCAACACACACACACACCGCCAACAACAACAGGACCAGAAATAAGGACACACACCAAGACGTAATCGCATGTGTTCACGCTTGAAAGGATAACGACGACATGGTTGGGAATCGGTCCTGGAACTCCCGCTGACTTCCAGCCGGGACCCTCCCCGCCCAACCAAAGCGAAACAAGATTAATGACTTGGCAAAAGGAACTCTCTGCGCGAAAGTGTGCGTCTGTGTGTGAGTTGGCTGCTCCTTTCTAGCATTCGATAAATTGTTTGCTACTTGGACTGTCATTAGTCGAAAAGTTTGTTTGTTATTGTGTTAAGTGTTATTTGTGTGCTCACGTCCAAGTGTCAGGCTCTTTGGCATTTTTCTCCCCTGTCTCCCTACCACAGTGCCACAGCTCCATCGTTTATCACTTTCGTTCTCGCTTTCCAACGCCGGATAATATTCGCATGTCATAGATGACTCACACCTTTCTTCGCCAAAAGCCAGTGATGACCGCAAAAAGCGTGGAAAAAAGTAGTGATGCTGTGGAAAAATAAAGAATGGCTGGAATTTCCTTAATGATCGCCGAGTGACTTCAGAAATTTTGTCTAGATTTATTGTTCCTGGCTGTAGAGCGTTGCAACAGAGGATTAGGTTGGTCTTAGATGGATTGAGCAAATTTAATTCCGAGAATAATTTGAAATTTATGGTTTTTTCTAAGAAAATAAAAGAAAGAACCCATCATCTGATTAAATGAAACTTTAATGCAGAGATACTTTTACTTGTTCTTAAATGAAAGTGAAATGAAATAGGTATATATCCCCACCAATCGGAAACCCACTTATAAATTCATTAGCATATAATTTCGAATTGCGGAAAAGTATTTGGCGGAAAAAGAGAAATAAATCGAAGGCAAGCATAAACAGGAAACAGAACGCGATGGCCGCAATATACAACAATTTACAACCTAAATCAAATGCAGTTGAATGACCAACACAGACGCCATAAATCACTAGCCACCGAGTTCCAGTTGAGACGCCAGACGATAGCTCGAGTTGCTGGCCAATATTTTAAGAGAGGAAACTCGCCCAAAACGCCGGGAAATCCAGGAAAAACAACTGGGGGAATTGTGGTATAACCCAAAACGAAACGGAACCGGGTACAAGGACCGGGGAGACTGGGCAAAGTGAAAAGGCAAAAGATTTCGAGAAAAGGGCAAATGCAATATGTTATCAAATAAAAATGTTACAAGCGACGACAGAGGATTGGCGGAGGTCTGCGGAGGCGAACAACAAACCCCGAAAGGAAAGAAATGTGTTGCACAAATTTATTAGAAACCTTAACTAACGAGCAATATCCTTAGTGGATGGTAGACGACCGGGATCAGGATTTCTATAGGGGTCGGGGTCGGGGAGTTCTGAGGCTGGATGGAATGAAATCCAAGTGATGTGTCAAATGTTAAGACATTACAAAGCACTAAAAGGCACAAGGACGAGTCCCGCCGGAGAGAGAAAGGGAGAGCTCAGAAGAGTGGGGTGTCGAGCAACAGGAAAACAAATCGAACGTGTGCCCAATGCCATCAATCTTTTGTTTTTATTGCCAGCCAAGGCCCAAGGTCCCTGTCCATGTTGAGCATTTCCAGCGAACCCAGGATATGCTGGGCGCAGGGACATGTGTGCGACTGTCAAGCAGTCGAGACTTGTGTGCCCGACATTAACTCGACAGGATAACAAATCTGTTAAATGTGACAAACGAGCCAAGAGTGCCAGTGAGTGTGTGGGGTTTGCCGTAGTCGTATTTGACATAACTCGAAGTAAAGGCAAAAGGCCAGCCGGGAGTCAAGTTCTCTGAACAGAAACCAGTCCTGCCGTGTCCTGTGGTGTTTTCATTGACCTTTTTCCCGCTGAGCATCCCTCATCTGATCTGATCTGCTCTATTCTATTCCGTGCTGCGTAGGCGGTGACCCAGCAAGCACTGTCACTGCCTAACGATGATTTCATGGTGGTCAAAATGCAATAAATTTTTATTGTCACCTATTATTGAAGAAGTTCGGCCCTATACAACCAGAGCAGGAGAATCAGGAAATTTATGAGCCAGTCCTTGGTCCTGCTGCATGCAATTCCTTTCCTGTCAACTCATTGTGAATGCATGTCACACAGGTCCTATTTCAGGTCCTGGTCTTGACCTGACAAAGACATCCCACAGCGCTTATCTGGGACTCATGACAGTTTTATTAACATGTTTACGAACTTTGGAGACCCTGACTTGGATTTTATGAAGGTTATTGTACCGAAGTCGAATAATGATAAAAACATTACTATTTCTTTTCTTAAGGAACTTTCAAGTGTAATGAAATTGGAAAAAAATTTATATTCGCTCTTACTACACAGACCAATTGAAATCATGGACTCGACTACATTACCATTTGAATTGTCATATATATTGAAAATATTCCTCAGCCAAATCCGCCTTGACTAATTTCCCCCTTAGACTTCGACTTTCAAAAGCGGCTATAGAAATTAATAACACAGAAATTTAGGTTTTATTTGTGTTATAATTTCCCCAGCCTCAATCCCATAATCCTCTCAAAACCCCAAACGCCTCTTGGGCAGACTAATTTATTAGAAAATGTTTCACACTAAACGCCATAATTTATGCTGGTGGCGGCATTTCCATTTTCATGCCAGTCCAACCTCCTTCACATCGTTGCACATTTTAATTCTTTTCGCTTTGACTGGGTGATGGCTCATAAACAATATTAAATCTCCTCACAGCCTCCATTCCCGTCTTCCACCGTCGTCGAACTGTGAGGCATGCGATAAAAGAAATATCCCGAGACAGCCTAAGTCCCATAAAAAGTTATTTTTCGCTTTGTTTCTGGTACCGCCTCCTCATTTTCTAAATGTTCCATGACCTGGCGCTATTTTTATATGCTTAAAACCGAACGCAGGAGGAAAACTCTTTCGAAAATACAATTTACAGTTGAAACTTAACTCGGGACTGGTGTCACATCGAGTGTCAGCAAATAAACATGACACAGAACATTTCAAAATATGACAGTTTTCATTTTCAACGGAATTTTCGTTTAGTTGTTTTATTTTTACTATTCCGAGTGGCATACATAGTTTCTTTAAGAATATTTAACTCAACTTGCTAGTCAATGGCATTTTGGCAGCATGACCAAGTTAATTTGTTTTAATTCTTTTTAGATTTAATATGGACTATGTAGGAATCCAGGTTGTAATTGGATTTCTAATTAAAAGGAATAAGTCGGACACATTTTAGTTTAATTTTTTTTTGATTTTATGGGGAAACAGAATGATGACTTGAACACTATCGTTCGGAGTGTAATTTTTTTGGTTGATTGCCCTAATATCTTGAACCATTTCCAGCTTGATTTATTTGACATATTTAATGGGCGTTTGCTTTGGATATCGTTCAATTTTATGGAACATGCTCATTAAGCGCTGAAAATGTTGCCTGCGGCTGGAAAATGTCGGAGAAAAACTGCATCAGTATGGAACGGGCACAATGGGGGGAAAATCCGTAACGAAAACTGGAACACACAATATGGAAATTGACTTCTATTGTCATTTTTATTGCCTTTATTAATGGTTTTTGGCTTGTCACGGTGAATTATGGTTAGGCAAACACACACATACAGACACAAAAGCACGGCTAGGTGCCGGGAACAGGACACGCTTACAATGTGAGGGCGGCGGTCAAGGATAACGGCTGAATGTGGACATCAGGCAGGGGCGGACATGGGACTCGTAGGAAACACAGGACACTCCTCGGCCCCGACCCTGCCCCGTTGTCAGCAGGCAGCAGGCGGTTGGCAGCAGAAGTCAAACGAATTTATAATTTATTGCCCACACATTTGCTTGCAGTTGAGCGTAAAGGAGAAGGATGCACGTAGCCGGCATCTCTAGGATTTGCTCACTACACCCAATCCATTATTGTTCTCATATGGTTTCCAGTTTGTCAGCAGAAGCAGCAGCGACAGATGTATTTTATTTCTAAAACAAGGGGCGGAGCAATGTCGAAGGACAATATGCAGGACTCAAGGATAGCCTGGATCGCAAGTCCGTGGAAAATGTCAACAATTTATTTTGACCTTAAACTATCAAATTCCCAAAATGATGCAACAATGAGTGTTCACATATTGTTGGATTTCATTGCATTTAAAAATTGGTGGTAATATTTATTTCTTCGACTTAAGAAAGTTAAAGCATTAACCAAATTGTATTGAATTTTTTTAAGGTTTGTTACCTTATCAATGAATTTAGAAAAATTTTAAAGATTTCCTAGAAGACGTACCCATTTATTTCGTATTCCTCTTCATTTTTTCAATGAAAATTTCTCGAACTTGTTCATACATCAAGGTCTGGTAAAAACCCTTTCATATTTTGTACTCTCAATCTTTAGGAAATCCCACAATTGTTCATTAGTATGAGGAGCATACAATTTTTCCATCATAAACAAAAAATATAAAACGAAATCGTGGACAGGAAATCTGGCGCTCCACGCGCACACCTCTGGGATTGGATAGAATGGGTTTGGCCTGGATGAAGCCAAAATTTATTATTATAATTTTCGTTAGCTAGCTCTCCTCTTGGAAATCGCCACATAAACAAATCAAATGTAATAAAATTCAACCCATAAATTATCAAAAGTCTCTAGTCACATACATTCGCACACCCACAAGGCGACACACGACACGACAAAAAAATATCATAAGGAACATAAAAATTGTGTCATAATAATAAATTTAGTTAGAAATTTTGTTAGGAAACTCCCCCACGGCTTCCTGGGAGCCAGTTTGGTGATGGGCATTTCGGATTTTTATGATATATTTTATGGGTTTTTATTGTAATTACGCACAAATTTGTGTGCGTTTATAAATTTTATGAGTTTTCGCCTTTCCACGAAGCCATAAAAATATTAAATTCATACAAAGGAACTCAATGCAAAGGAAGCAGATAACACCAGGCACGTACTCAGCGGTGTTAAAAGGGAGTGTCACCGTTGCAGCATTACCAAGTATGTTGTGTAGCAATTGTTTTGGCGGAATTAGCTTGGGGCCATTGAAATGGGGAGGTGAGATCAGTTCATTATCAGAGGCAACCAAGTGGCTGGCGCCGAAGTTATAATAGGCTGTCTCCACCCCCACTCTGGTCCAAACTTATTAAAAATTATTCCGCATACACCCAGAACCCTGCAACCGTCCTTCTCAATAATTACATGAATTTTCGTGGAAATTCAGAACACACGGCGCTTCCCCCGATCAGCACTCTGGCTTCTACGTGGCATAATTAAAAAAATGCATCGTGGCTGGGGCGGCACGCTTCCCTGCTTGATTTAATAAATGGAAATGTGGTTAATGGTTTTTTATGACAATTAGTAGTTGTAATTTCTGGAAATCATAACCGTGCACCCCAGCCATCACACACAGTAATGACTTAACTTGGCCATAAGGGGTGTTGGCCACAAGCGTTTTCACCGCGATGAAATGCACCAAGTTCATTAAAATTATAGGGCATTACTTTATAGAGCGTATTGCGAGGGCAACAATGTAGGCAATAAGATAAGCTTAGTTGTACCCATTAAGATGTAATTGCAAGTTTTCATTGAATAAATTAGCCCAAACGGTGACCCGTCGTATTTCCGGTTTAGATGAAAGAAGCCATTTTTTTGGGACAAAACGATTCAAGACTTGGTAACTATTTAATATTTACATTACCAGTTTTAACTTCTACCAAAAGTAGTTTCAAGCTTCTTAAATTCCACATAAGACCAATTAGAGAGAATTAAACCATCTGGTGAAACATGTATGCGGGTCTTAACTAAAGCTGCAGCTTGATGCGATCGACATGAAGGGGTAAGTAGACCCAATCCCGAAAACAATCCAGCTCAAGAGTCAGACACCAGAGCCAGGTGTAAGCCTGAAACCCCTGCATTTGGCTGAGCGTTGGCCAACACTAGCTCCATTCCTCCACAAGTCCTTCATCTACGAGTCGGATAATTACAAAATCCGCTTAACCTCAAACGTTGTGTAATTCAGCGTACCGTCCACAAAACTGTAGCAAAGTCCGTAATTGTAGGCAAATGCAAATGGCAGGGGGCCCAAATGTGTGTCTGGCAAAAAGAAAGCGGCATGTTAAGTACTTAATAAAATATCCCAGCATTGCAGGAAATAAGCCGGCAACAAGGTTCCCCTCCATCTCCATCCGAACCACATTGTGTCGTCGCCTTTTTGCCTAATGCGTTCATTAGCGGAAAAGCTACCTCAAAGAGTATGCGTTGTTGTGGAAAAATGCTAACCCAGCGATTCTACAATCCAGATGGATGGAGGAGATCTACCTACATATTTACCTACCCATGTGCGGCAATGCGATACCCCGCCAACACGAGTGTGTAAGTCTCTGGGCTGAGCGTGTGCTGAGTGCTTAAATACTTAATGCGGTTGACTGAATTTTAGCGCATACTTATTCACTTACTTAACCCGAAAACAGAATTAAACCCAACCAGCCAGAGCCGGAGAACGACCGAGAAAACCAGCCCGGTAAGCCGACAACGATACGCTACCAGTTTGTAACATATATGTGGTATATAAAAGTCGTATGTCAGACGTCTCTCAACGCCCCACGACATATACTCGTATATAAAAAGGAGGAAAAAAACAAGGAAGAAAAAATTAGTTGTGGTATTTCCACAGCTCATCCTACTTTTGTCACATGCGCCTGGCCGCCCGGAGTAACTAACTGCTGACCCTGGTCAAGTTCCGTTCCACTCGGTTCCGTTCGGTTTGGTTTTGGTCTGCTTTGGTTGGCATCGGCCACACCCTCTTGGCCCGGACCTGCTTATTTAGTAGTTACCACTTCCTGTCGCCTGGCATCCTTGTCACTGCCGCTTCGGGTTAACCTGAATGCCCCGGGTCCCGGTAATGTGTTCACACTCTTGTCTTTGTGGTTACCAATTCCCAGTCGAGCTGAATGGGTATTTTAGTTATTCGAAATGGATTGGATCTATTTATAGGGTTGTTATTGACTTCCCAGGGACAAAAATGTAAAGAGTATCTGCTATTCGATCGGCATTACTAACGCGTCACCTATTACGTTCCGACATCATCATCGTTTGACATTGGAAAGGTGCAAAAAGGTTTGTTCTTTCTTATTTAATCTTCTGTGGGTTTCGTCCCCCGTTGAAGGTACCAATCAACTGCATTTGTATTATATTCGCTTCGTTCACAACCAACAATTAGCAACGTGTGGTTTTCGACAGCTGCCACAAAGTGTTTCACATGTCCAGGCAGCCGGCAGGTATCCTTTGAATTGTCTAAAAAATTTGCCGTCCGGATAAACCTAATTGACTTTTAATTGAAGGTTGTACTATTATGAGGCATAGTTATCTCCTCGAAAACTTGACTAATTTATAGACTACGGTCTATATATATATTTATTTTCAATGGGTCCCTCCTATGGCTTCCCGACTATTGAGCACGCTCGGCCTAATGTGGATTATGTGCAGTCTACGTGTACTTAATATCCGGATGAAAGGTAATTAGCGGAAAACCCTACAAGTACCCTATAATCCTCGACAAAGGGTACGCAAATAACTAAGTCTTTTCAATTAAACGGATATTAGTCTAGAAAACGGGCTTTGTTTTTTAGACTTATAGTAACAGCTGCTTGGACGTACATAGGCACAGTTTGTAGATGCATCAGAATTTATACTTAAACCCTTCAACTATGTTTTCCATAAGCTAATCAATTTGTATAAACCAAAAGTAAGCTGATTGTAACAAAATGCATAATCAATAAGCCTAATAAGCGGAGGGGCAAGCCGCCCTACCGCCCCCAAAAACTCATTTGGCTAACAATAGCAAACCACATTCCAAAAGTACAAATATGCAGATCGGCTTAATTATCATCAATTTGAAGCAATTAAAATGTCTGCCCCAAAATATGGTGAGGGACAAGGGAGTCTGGGAAGTTGGAGTCTATAACCCTAAGCCCATCCGACTTGTAAAACAAGCCACAGCAACTACAGCCACGACGACAGCTGAACAGATAGCAACATTGTCGAAGGGGAGGAGCCGCCATAGCCACAGCAACAGGAAGACAACTCAACGACGCTTAATTAATATAAATACAAACGGTTAGGGCTGCCAAGAGGGGCAAGGACACGGGTTGGCAAGAAGCAGGGGAGGCGCCAAAGAACGATGACAATTACTTATAGGATTTGGTATGCCAGAGTGCGTGTGCCAGGCTTCATGATGTCGGTGTAAGGAGAACGAGGGAACGAGGAGTAGATAAGTTCGAGTAGACAAGACGCTCTGGGCGCCAATAAAATGAAAATTTCCATAGTCTCCTTAGTTCACAGTGATTTCCATAAGTAGCTGGCAGGTAAGACAAAGCTGGGGGGATATTCCCAATCCCCAGACCCCCACAAAATCCCTTTTAATACTGTCGATGGGTTCCACACCGGCTGCATATACAATTAGTTCCTCAATAGCTCGAGGGGGGGAGGAGGCAAATTAAGGTGCATAATTACAAGACCCAAAACAACCATTTTGTGGCTAAGCATATTAGATTTTATTAACTTCGCAAGCCAACTACAAACACCAACCCACCACCCACACCCATTCACCTGAAGCTCATCAGTGGTTTGAATTGGCTGGGTTACTTTCAGGTTGGTTGGGTCCATTTCTTGCTACGTGACCAGAGGCAGGAGAAATATTACATGCTTGTTTGGACTGGAAATTAGTAATAAATCATAAGGACAGGAGAAATAATTACCATGCATGTATGAGATTTAATACCTAATTCAATTTGATTGTACTTCGAGCTAATGTATATTTTTGTCATTTCCAAAGCTCATTATTACTACGATCACATAAATCGCATAAAGAACGTCTTAGACATGACTTGGAACCCCAACCCATCATCTCAGTATATCCAAAATCCATCTTTTAATAGTTTTTTTGCGATTCGGCGTCATTTATTGCGTGATGGCAACCTTCCAATTAAGCTGTCCCATTTTGATGAATGACAGCTAATTGCGAAAAAAGCGCCTCGAGAGTCCTGTTATTAAGGCCGGCAAAAAGCGGATACCCTTGCCTTTAGCCAGCGCCTTTCACTTTAATCAATTTTAAAGTGCACGCAGCCAGCCATCCACTCAGTCAGTTAGTAAGCCAGTCCGTTATGTGGGAAACGAACCCTAACTAAATGCCCCGGCGACCATAAAACCCCTAAAAAGGATGCCATTAAAAAGGCAACAAAAAGGCAAATAAAAATTTGTAGTAGAGACACCCCGACCACAAAAACGTGTGCTAAATCGCTGATGACTATGCGGCGCCAATGGGGCAATTTATATCGTATATTTTGAAATGAAATGAAACGAAACCCTCGAATGTTTAATTTTCACTTCCGTTGCCATGGCATATGGACCGGGGCAACCAGACAATGGTATTAAATCTAAGCCCCAACGCAAACCAGTGGCATCAAAATCATTCGTTTCGCCTTTGATGTGGTTCAAGTTGAAGTCGAAACGACTGTCTGCCAATTTGGCACGTAATTTAATATTAATTTGTTAAACTTCATTCAAGGCGCCTCCCGCCAGTCAAAAACGACGAATGGGGCCGGGACAGGACGGGCCCGTCCGGGTCGGGCATGGGCATTTTTTAGTCATCGGCAGAGAAGATTACAGCCCAGCATTCGCTCGTTAGTCGGCTTAAACGTTTTCATTGTTATGCGTCTTGGCAACGCCTCTAACCAGACCAGGGACTCTCCGATTTAAACGCTGTGTGATCTGGGATCTGGAATCTGGGATCTGAGACTTGGGATGTGGGATGTGGGTTCTGGGAGCTCAGTCGCTCCTTTTTCTTTTATGTTTGCTCGATATAATTATGGCAGTGGCGGTGGCGGTGACGGCGGCTGTGCCAGAAATCATCATCATTGCCACACCGGCGGCGGAGCAGTTGGGCGATCAGGCCGTCCCTGCCCACTGATTGTTATGTATTTTGATAGGTTTCAGCGAAATCAGAGCCCTAATGGCAACGCGCTGCATGCGAATCCCCGGGTACGGCCAACATCGCCCTCTTATAATTATTGAGCAGCGTTCGACAAGTGATTATACGGCATTTGTGTCGTGATTTGACCGAGGGGGATGGCGATCCGGGAATGGAAACCAGAACAAGAAGGCGTTGAATCTCTCTCGGGACGTGCAATAAAAGGAGCCAAGCCAGGCGCTACTCAAGGGCAACTGTCCATCCGTCAAGGCAGACGTGGCAGTAAAGTAATGATGTTAAACGCCAAATTGCGAAAGGGATTCTGCGAATAAATTATAAACAAGAAGGGCTAGAACGAGTTGAAGGTTGTAGACTTCCTTTATTATAATTTAGGATTGTGACTTTCAAAGGCAGTTTATGGTTCATTTATGAGGTTTTTAACATCATTTTTAGGCAATATTTTAGCGAATAAATACATATAAAACAGAAGCAAACGTAAAATGTTCGCATCTTGAGGACTTAAGACCGGATTTTCGGTAGCACACCCCTCAGCAAATTACTCCAGAAGGTTATGCAATGGAAAAAAATCCTTAAAACAATCCGCCCAAATCCAGGACCTACATCAGCTACCGTTAAACAGATCTCCAAAGATCTGCGAGCTGAACAAACAATGGCGAAAAGTAACTGCAACAAATTGCATAAGAAAACCAGATCCTTTCTATTTAGTGGCAAGGACACATGCCCCGCAAACACCCGGGGATAAGGAAAAACAATCCTCGCCAAGGAAACAATAGAGACAAAGAGGAGATGGGCAAAGCCATAAAACTGTTTTGTACGGCGCAAGAACGAAGAAAAGGGACATAAATTTTGGTTTTTGGGAATCTCTTGTTTTGTCTTTTGGGCGAGGAAATAAAATCCATTTATGGTTACGCTTATGGTTCAATTAACACTTTCAATGCCAGCCAGATATATGTCTGTAGCTGGAAATTAGAGGGAGAAATTGATATTTTGGTCCTTGCTTTGCCTTGTCTCGCTTCGCGATAGACATCTTTTCGGGCCAAAGATGTCCATAAGTGTCTTGTCGTGTTTTCCCCCGGGTTCGGGGTGAAAGTAGAGCTCAGCAGGCAGCAGGACAAAGGCTAATCGTTAAGACAATGCAGGACGCAGCAACTGGAATCGGAATAGAGGATGTCATAAATTTCGAGTGTACTACCAAAAGTCTCTTTTGGGATCTCGGTTTCGAGGCTGGAAGCGATAAGGTTTCCCAGCATTCCCTTAATTTATTTTGATATTGTCTAGAGGTCGTAAAAAACATAGCCCGCAAGTAATTGAATATATTGCAAGACAAAAGGTGAAATTTTAAGTACTTATCTTGATCCAGCTCCTCATTCCTCTTGGTCTGAATCTGAAGAGCTCTATTGAAGGAGTGATAGCGTCTGTCGAGAATTCGAAACTAGAAAATTGTATAAATTAAATGGAAAATTTGAGTTGCTACTTTATAAAATATAAAAAGAAACATCTTAATATGCCACTGGATATTTTATTGTTACAAAATAATAATTTCTTTGTTTTGTTTAGATCAAAACGATCTTACAAAATTTTCAAAATCTAAAATCTACAAGAACCAAACGTGACTCTGATTTCACGACCCGATAGAGCCTAAAACAAGATTTACTATAAATTACTGCCTTCCTCTAATTTAGAAATTTCGCCGAAACCCCAATAAAACCACTGGAGGGTCAACTTTTCCAAACAAGTACGTGTACGTGCAGTGAGTGAATAAAACATAAACTCTAAAAAATATATAATGCTTCACGTTTTGGAGTTCCCAGAACCTAAGCACTGAAAAAGTTATAATTTTGAGGTTTTGTGAATGAATCTGATTTCCGACTCAGTTTATATGTTCGTAGAAATGGTCAAGATAAGTGAGAATGAATGAAAAGATGTAAAAGTCGTCCGAAAACTTGTATAAAATTTATAGTTTCCGCTGTAAAAGTCAGTGGAATTTGGAACACACGAATATACGATTTTATTAAGTTTACACTTCGATTAAATATAAATCTATGATTATGATGCAAATGAAGTCCGGAACCCTAAATTGTATCTTGATGCAAAATCGGCAAGCAAACGGCAAAAAAATCCATAAAAACTTAAGCAAAGTTATGAGAAATTTAGATGGTTTTGAGACACTCTTTTGCAAATATTTCATACATTTCTTATCAGATATGGAAATGGAATACCATTGATAAATCATGACTTTATTCCCTCTAAATCTGCATCAAAAGATTGGAAAAGTAGAACAACAAAATTTTTATCGATTTTTGCTAAAAATCATGATGTAACTCCTTTCAAAATTTTCGAAAATCGGCCTATGCCGATTTGGGACTATTCCCAAATTGATGGTTTCAAGGCACACTTTCGCAAATATTTCAAACATTTTTTATCGGATATGGAAAAGAAATACCATTTTAAATCAACACTTCACTCTCTCTCAATCTGCATGAAAAGATTTAAAAAGTAGAACAATCGATTTTTTGTCGATTTTTGCAAAAAATCATGATGTTACCCCTTTCAAAATTTTCGAAAATCGGCTCAAATTTTAGGTTGCCAGATTTTGGTAGAAACTGATAGAACTCGAAGATCTAAGATCGGGAAGGCATAACATTTGCAAATCTGACAAAAATTAGCCAAGTTATAGACTTTTCCATGAAATTTATCCAAATAAAATCGATGAAACATCGAGTACCAGTCCGAATGTCCTTTTTTGTCCTTTTCCTTAGGTTTTCAGGGAATATTTTTGCCATTTGCCATCGGATTTCACAACGGAATACCATTTATGAATCGGGACTTCATTCTCGTTCAATCTTTGTCAAATATAAATATTTAATCAAAGCGTAAACTTAGTATAATCTTTTCCAAATACTACATATGAACCCAAACGCTACTTTCTCGCCCTATAGCTTCGGTTTCTAAGGAAAAGTTTCAATAAATATCATAAAGAATGGTACTACTCGAAAATATAAATTAAAAAAGGTATGAAATGCGATGATTGGAGGTGTATTACCCAAGTTATGGCTATTTCCCTAAAATGTATCGAAGTAAAATCTATTAAACATCTCCTGAAAGTCAGAATATCCTTATTTGTCCTTTTTCTGAGGTTTTTATGAAATATTTTTGCTATTTCGCATCCGATTTCGCAGCGGAATACCATTTATAAATCAGGACTTTATTCCCTCGCAAACTGCATCAAAAGATTGGAAAAGTAGAACAAAAAAATTTTCATCGATTTTTTGAAAAAATCATGATGTTACCCCTTTCAAAATTTTCGAAAATCGGCTCAAATTTTAGGTTGCCAGATTTTGATAGAAACTGGTAGAACTCGAAGATCTAAGATCGGGAAGGCATAACATTTGTAAATCTGACAAAAATTAGCCAAGTTATGGAATTTTCCATGAAATTTATCCAAATAAAATCGATGAAACATCGAGTACCAGTCCGAATGTCCTTTTTTCGTCCTTTTCCTTAGGTTTTCAGGGAATATTTTTGCCATTTGCCATCCGATTTCACAACGGAATACCATTTATGAATCGGGACTTCATTCTCGTTCAATCTTTGTCAAATATAAATATTTAATCAAAGCGTAAACTTAGTATAATCTTTTCCAAATACTACATATGAACCCAAACGCTACTTTCTCGCCCTATAGCTTCGGTTTCTAAGGAAAAGTTTCAATAAATATCATAAAGAATGGTACTACTCGAAAATATAAATTAAAAAAGGTATGAAATGCGATGATTGGAGGTGTATTACCCAAGTTATGGCTATTTCCCTAAAATGTATCGAAGTAAAATCTATTAAACATCTCCTGAAAGTCAGAATATCCTTATTTGTCCTTTTTCTGAAGTTTTTTTGAAATAATTTTGCTATTTCGCATCCGATTTTGCAGCGGAATACCATTTATAAATCAGGACTTTATTCCCTCTCAAACTGCTTCAAAAGATTAGAAAAGTAGAAAAAAAAAATTTTCATCGATTTTTTGAAAAAATCATGATGTTACCCCTTTCAAAATTTTCGAAAATCGGCTCAAATTTTAGGTTGCCAGATTTTGGTAGAAACTGATAGAACTCGAAGATCTAAGATCGGGAAGGCATAACATTTGTAAATCTGACAAAAATTAGCCAAGTTATGGAATTTTCCATGAAATTTATCCAAATAAAATCGATGAAACATCGAGTACCAGTCCGAATGTCCTTTTTTCGTCCTTTTCCTCAGGTTTTCAGGGAATATTTTTGCCATTTGCCATCCGATTTCGCAACGAAATGCCATTTATGAATTGGGACTTCATTCTCGTTTAATCTTTGTCAAATATAAATATTTAATCAAAGCGTAAACTTAGTAAAATCTTTTCCAAATACCACATATGAACCCAAACGATACTTTCTCGCCCTATAGCTTCGGTTTCTAAGGAAAAGTTTCAATAAATATCATAAAGAATGGTACTACTCGAAGATATAAGTTAAAAAAGGTATGAAATGCGATGATTGGAGGTGTATTACTCAAGTTATGGCTATTTCCCTAAAATGTATTGAAGTAAAATCTATTAAACATCTCCTGAAAGTCAGAATATCCTTATTTGTCCTTTTTCTGAGGTTTTTATGAAATAATTTTGCTGTTTCGCATCCGATTTCGTAGCGGAATACCATTTATAAATCAGGACTTTATTCCCTCTCAAACTGCATCAAAAGATTGGAAAAGTAGAACAAAAAAATTTTCATCGATTTTTTGAAAAAATCATGATGTTACCCCTTTCAAAATTTTCGAAAATCAGTAAAATAATTTTTGTTTAGTTTCTCGGATTCTTTGATGCAGATCGAAGCAGATTAAAGCCCTGATTCATGAACGGTATTTCGTTTTGAAATCGGTTTGCAATCGAATAAAATATACGCTATCAAATGGTTAAAAAAGTGAGCTTTTGACATACATATATCAACCATCCGTATTTTACAATTCAGAAGCAATTTTATTTGTCTATCGAAAGGCCCGTTACTTGGTTTGTTTACCTCCAATCGGCGAAAAGTATACCTTTCCGAATTCAAATCTTCGAGTACTATCTAATTATCTTAAAAACCTAAGTTAGGAGGCGTGAAAATGACATGTGGAAACATAGGCGATGTTTGTCACACTCTTATAAAGTTAACACTTCAATTAAATAAAAATCTTTGATTATGATGCAAAGCAAATTAAGTCCCGATTCTTAAATGGTACCTTGGAGCAACATCGCGTAACAAATACCAAAAATATCAATAAAAACTTAAAAATGTCACTTTCGCGTATTTTGAACATCTAAAATTTGAATACGCTAATTCGAAACCGATTTGGTTGAACCGAGTGGTTGAACAAGTAAGCTTGTGATAATTCAATTTATTTTTCGAAAAGGCCAAAACTTGGTTTTATATATAAATATGTATATATGTAAGTATTGAGATGATGAGAGAAAAACAAACCCGAATAAAATAAACAAAACTTGGGCCAAGGAGCACTTTGTTTGCAGTGAAAATACAGGAACCCAAATACAAAATTCTTACATATGTCGCAGCCTCAACCGTAACCACTGCGACCGGAGAAAACAAAAATAAATGAATGGCTCAAGTGTGGAGATGATAGATTGAAGGATGGCAAAATGCAGGATACTGGTCCACAACGCGCAGGCTTTGGTCAAAATAAACAATGACAACACATTCCCACAAAGTGCTTAAATGCAGAAATAACAACTGCAGCATGTGTTGTGTACAAACATGGAGTAGTTTACTGAAGTTCAGGTCCAGGGGATGATTGCAGTTTTTATTGTTCTCCGTGTGTTTTTTTAGGATGATAACTTGGGCTTGAGCCTGCTCATCGCCGCCCAGTAATGAAAACACAACAAAAATTCAAATTCAAAATAAATAGAAACCGAAACAAAAATAATAAAACTCTAGACAGTTCCGGTAATCACGCAAATGGCACTCAAGCCAAATGGCAAAACCAGTTGAAGGGATACGAGAGGTTCCTAGACAGACGGCCAATTAAACGCTTATAGAGGTTAGTTTTATTTGAGACAGTTGACATGTGTGAGCCGCTGATGAAAAGGATTTGGGCCTCGAAATTCACAACCCCCGAATAAGTCCTCCTATACAAACAGTCCTTATCCCATGGTTGCTCATCGACGAGCAGGCATATCTCTAAGGAGGATCAATATAATGCGAAACAAATGCGAAAACAAATCCCCGACTTAAAACGGCTAAACAAGGAGCCCCAACAATGGGAAGCCGTTTTGGTTTTGGCTTAAGTCCAGACCTGCCAATCATTGCCTTTTGTCAGAACTGTCGACAGTTTTATTTGAATGTTTGACCTTCTTCATTTAAATTTTCTTTTCATTTTTTTGGCAACCAATTTCTTTCAGAAGGCATTCAATTTGAGGGGTATAACTTGGACTAACATATACTCGTATATTTAAATCAATTATTTCATGCGTTTCATACAAATAGAAACACATCTTGAATAATTTATTCAAATTGATTTAATAAAGTTGTTCAAAATTTTTACAGTCACCGGATATGGTCGTGTCTCAAGCCTTGCCAATTAGCCAAAATTAAACAATTTGATTGCGGTCATAAAACGAAAATTATTATCTATCGGCGCAACTTTTCCTATTTGTGTTAATAAAATTGGTAAATCTTTGCATGTACCTTGTCACACACCCTTTATGGATGGCCTGAAAATTAATAAATTTTCAAATTTTGTATGCAAAGCACAAGGCCAAATGTTATGACCCATTAAATGCGGAACTTTTTGAGCTCGCTTGCAGAAGGAATATACCTTATAAAGTATACAATATCTGTACAATTGAGAAATGATATGGGCACATAACTTAAATCGTAAATTGGTTGTAATCGCCGAGGGCAATAAATTTGGTTTATATCAGATGGCAAACGAAATGTGATTTGAATTTTTCTGCTTCTGACTTCTGGTTTCGGCTCACCCCGGGCTGAGGTAAGCCCTTTATTTATTATTTTTTATTCATATTTACGAAGAAAAACAAAAACAAATGAGAAAAATGTACAAATCCCAATCAAATCAAAATTCAGACGGCGCCAGATTGTTCACATAGGTGCTTGGTTGGGGCCTTTGTCGGAAAGTTATGTAAATCAGTCTTCTGGCGATCAAAGACCTGGCGATCTGTGGAGGAAAGACTTATGCAAACACCGATTGACTGACTGACATATTGACACATGCATGCTGGCTGAATGGCCGACTGACTGATGGTGGTTTCCATCCAACTAAAATGAAAGTCAAGAACTGTGTCCATGTCAATACAAGCCATATATCAGTCATGCCTAGAAATCAACCAACCCAATCCCAGGCAGTTTCTCCGTGAGTCCCTCCGTCAGTCAGTCAGTCACTCAATGTCTCGTTTTCTGTCCCTGTTCTGCTTCCGACTACGACTACGGCTCTGATTCAGGATCCGATTCTGGTTTGCTCTGTCTGCGCAATGCATTTCTGACATTTTATTGATTGAAGAGGCAACGGCAACATTGAAGCAAACACACAAACACACAGTGCCAGAGAAAATGCAAATATTTAACAAGTTTTTTTTATTTCCTCCATAAGCAATATCTTCTATGGTTTCCTCTTTTTCGAGCATCGGTCTGACTGTGTAAACATCGGACTTTTATTTAAATATAAACTCGCTCGCCGCCCATCGCATTGCATGGAATACATGATTGAATATGACTCCCGTATGACAGATGGATTTTGTCTGTGCCCCTGTCTGCTCTGCCCAGCTCGTCGATTGTTTCGTTTGTTGTCTTTGGGTGTCCGTCCGTCTTCCTTCCCCCGGCTCCGGTCTTGGCTCCCTGGTCGAATAAGGCCACACACGAATTCGAATGCTGTTGTTGTTTGTGGAGAACATGGCCATGCATAAGTCATTTCCGAATGGGAATTAATTTCCCCCTTTTTATTTTGGCCCTGTGCACCGGCATTTGTGCAAATATGTGCATAGTTTCCAATTTTATGAAGTACTTTCCACAACACAACAAAAAATTAATTCCATATAGGATTGTCAATAAAACATGAAGCCCTAAGCAAGTTTCAGTATTTTCTTTTCATATTCCCTTAAAAAGGAACAACGTTGGGTTCTTTTATTTGTCGTTATATTTATTAAGGCTACTAGATATAAAATACAGTGCTCCCCCTCTTTAGTTTAGGGCAAACCTGTAAGGACGAACCTTTCCAAAAACAAAATTTGTTGCATACTTTTTTGCGTTACTGCCATTGAAACATAATTTGAAAGTGGTCGATTAACCTAGCCTACAAATCGAATGCTTGTGTTCAACACATAGCTTTTTCGATCCGACATCTCACTCCTCGACATCATTAATGTCGGATGGCACAACCAGAAAATTAAATGACAAGTGCAGACATCTGTGATCAATTGACACTCGGTGACCACAAGTCCGGGCCTTGGACCCTGGCAACCGATATCCCTATATCCGTGCTACCTACCTATCCTATGATGCAATGCCTCCTGGCTTCCTCGCCTCACTCCGCTCGTTTATTCTGTCCAAAGTGTCAAATTACCCAGAAAGCCGTAAATTTAGGCCTTCTGGCTGCTGTCATTTGACCAAGAGCCATTCTGCCAGGTTTCCTGGCCTGCCTGGAACCCGAAATTGGATGTCGAGTCTGCTCTCGATTGTTAATCTCTGTGTTGCAGAGATTAGCGCCCCCATTTAGGCGGCCAAAAAGGTGGCACAGGACATCGAGAATTGGTCCTTTTTTATTCCGGTACCATGTATATATGTTATCCGATGCGAGTCCTGGAAAATTGATACCTTGTGCACAAAGCTAAGAGCTAATTAGAGGCCCCGGCCTGATTAAGTGCATTTGGCAGGAGTTGGACCTAAAGCAATTCCCTTCCAATATGGCACAGGATAATTTTGGGTAATTTAATACGGATTGGATCTGGGTTTTCTGTGATAGGTAATCTCACACCAGCGAACACGACTAAGCATTTCGTTTTTATTGACACATGCTGTGATATTTTTACTTCTAAAATAAAAGGATAGGGACGCCATAACACAGAGTTACCTTTTAATGAAACAACAAGGACAATATTGTAATATTGTAGCTATTCTATCTGGAAGGGCTTTTGTAGTTTCCAATGAGAAGTAGTAATGAAAATTTTTAAATGCAAAGTTTGACATACACAACTTATAAACAGAAACATGTAAACTAATGTTGGAATCCTGTTTTCGACAGTCCTTGTTTTTAAGTAATTAAGAACAGACAAAAGCAAAAATTCATTTGAGAAGGAAAAATATTTGCGGTTTCCTCCTCGCTTTACCACTCAACTCCACTCAACTGAACTCAACTGAACTGATGCCAAAATGTATTCTCACCTTTGTGCTAATCGCTCTGCACATCCTAAATCCAGTTTAGAAAAAAGGAAAAAGCTGAAGAGACTGAATCCCAGTTTCCCACTCGCTTTGTCAGCCAGCTGCTGTTGTTTTGCGGACTTAGGAGCCCAAGGGGAATTGTTTGCTTTTGTCGACTTTTTGTAAAATCCTGATGGAAGTAATTGTTTATGCATTAAATAATCCGATGCAGGGCCAAGTAGAGTGCGTAGAGATGGGCTCAGGAGATATGTGTGTCCTCCATACACTTGGTAGACAACTGACAAAATATGTAACACAATGGTTCGGTGGGCTAAACAACAAGTGAGAGAGGTGGGGAGGCAAATCTGACAGCCAGTCAAATACAATGGCACTTAGGGGCTGGCTGGGCCCTACCCAAGGGTGTTTCTATTTGAGTTCGGCTTCTCTTTGCACATTTATGATAAATATCTAATTCCCTGACAGACAGCCCTCAAAAGAACTGCCAGGCAGGGATTAGTTGAGGCCCCGACTGCGTCTCAGATTGTTATCACACGCAATTTTGTAATTTGATGAAAACAAACGAATTAAGATAAACATCGCACAAAATCCAGTAGTTCTGAACACCAAACAATCGAGTCCGGAGCCTTCTCAGCTAATCCCCGACAATTGGTTTCGCATACGGCTCGGTTTGGTTTTCTCGACTTATTTTCACACAACTGTGAAATTCGATGCAGCCGGGAGGTGAAGGTAACTCGATATGCATCACTCTGCACCCATTGTTGAGCAGATCTGGTAGCCACTGATTAACCCTGGCATTCTCTCAGCCCAGTAGCCAAAAACTTCTAATCCCTTTTTTCTACTCCCTGGAGTCCCTGGTGTCACTGGAGGAGTCCACTAATTGAGGTTCATTTCAATTTCCCAGGGGCACAAGGGAGTCGCAATGTATTAATGAAAGAAATTCAACTAAATTGAATGGTATGCAAATAAGTGCATAGCTCATAAAGAACTCCACCTCTACTTTACAGCTGGAAAACGTATCCTCACGAGAAACCCCCTAGGTAGATATAAAAAGATTTTCCATCTACTTAACTTCCAATATCCATAACCCGCAGTAAAATCCTTTAAGTCATATCCATAAAGCATAGCTCTCTGCTTAATTTATGTTCGTTATAATGGTCCACATATCATTGATAGATCGATCAAATGTGGAACACTGGTAGCTGGCAGTCGATGTAATCAAACGTGATCTCTCCCAGGCCCCACAGGCCTCAAATTAATCTATATGAGTTGCTGGCTCGGCACTTTGAACAAAAGAGGGGAAAAAGTAAAAAAAAAACATCAGTTTCTTTAATGAAACACATATGTGTCGGCTTCCAGACAAAAGAACCGAGAGGGGTTCCGATTTGAAGCATACAATTTATGATTAATCACAAGATCGATGAGAAAATTATGCTCATGACAAAAGACCAAGTCGAGCCGGTCCAGAAGCGGGCATTAATCTGCATTTTCTAGACCCCATCGCGAGATGACAAAGCGTTTATGGCGCATATAATTATTGGTTGCCGCCAAAAGATCACATGAAAAACGGAGCCTCAAGTGGCAGGAAATGCTACTTAATTTACCTTTTTTTATCTCATTCTTTGGGGCGACTCGCTATGGCACTCACTCATTCACTCACTCACGATAATGTCTTAAGTATCGGCGACCAAAATGTCATTAATGACAAGTGTCTATAATGACTGGTAAGACGGTTTGTGAAAAGGCCTTTCAATCCAACTGGGGGCATGTATAATTTGCTTATATCTTTTTTCACAATGGAGCTCCCTGGCTACTGGCTACTGACTACTGGTCCATGGGAGACCATGGGAGACAATTACGACTTTTATGATTATGCGATCCGCTCCATTATTAGGCTCGTACAATTCCTTCGAGCGGATTTGGCGGCTCAGTTCAAAACTGACTTTACAATCAATTACCGCAATTATAATATTGATTCGTTTTGGTGGATTTTTTTTCTTACCTTCTGGCTTCGATTTTTGTGAGAACGGAAGACTTTACTCCGCTTGATTAATTATAATAGGGTTCCATCCTCTTTAGACTGTCCACTTTCCTATTTAAAGTAAAGTCGAATCCATATTTCAGCAAACCAGTCCTCATCTTTAAAAATAAATTCTACTCAAGTACAAGAAATTCCCCTTGAACATTCCTGGCAACTTTGTCTTACACTGACAATGTATTTGAAATTCCCTGTAAATATTTCTTTAGTAAAGAAAATATTTAAGGAACAAGTAGCACAAACTGATCACAAATTGCAATAAGGTAAGGATGAAACAAAAAACAGCGAGATAAATACCAACATGCACAGACTTAACCATTAATAACTGGTAAGATCAGAAATGCTGCTGCATTGGTAACTATTTTTGTGTTCAGAGACAAAAAAGACGACAAAAAAGTTTGTAATTATAACGCAAAAAGGCCGCGACAAACTCATTTGTCCATAGTGAAAAATTCACATTACAAGATGGCAAAGGCATTGCAGGCCTCCTGAGATTGACACGGAGAGAGGCGAAGATTGGCGAAATGCCATTTGAGGCATGGGCAGGATGGTGGCAAAATTGCCATGACAACAAATCAAGCATCATAATGTGTCAAGCAATGCATCAAGTGGCCGAACTGGAACGTCGTTCAGGCGGCAAAGTCACTTCGACATCGCTCACGATGACGGCCCAAACGCATTACAACGTAATTGACGAGAAATGTCAAACCTCCGGCGGGGGGTGGGCTTCCTCCCCTTGGTGTCCCAACACCTCGGAAGACTGCAGATCGCTGTTTCTGGCCACTTACTTTATTTATCGCAATTACCGATTACAGCTAACTTTATGGCCAAGCAACCAGTTTCTCGTCCAATTGCAATTGCTGTGAATTGTCTTTGCGCTTTTTTTGGACTCCACATTGGTCTGGTGATATTTTATTGCCAACATCGGATATGGAATGGTGAATTAGGGAATATCTCTATTTCGTAAAATCTTATTTACATTTATGATATAATTGAGCATATTGTCTGTATTGCAGTAAGCCGGATATATACCATTAATTGCCATTCTTGGATGACCCTACATAGATTGTCATAGCTCTTGTCATTTACCAAAAACCGCGATATCCGTGGCCCGTTTCGGTTTATGTTTCGCTTGCCTCTGACAGTTGATGGGTATCCTGTCAAAGGAATATCTGTCAACAAGCCTTCAACATTGTCGTTTTCAATTTTCGGCAGGACGCAGAGCTAAATGTCAACGGAGGATATTTATGGATGAGATGGTGCTGGGGGAAAAATTATCGAAGCATTTCGATCGTATTTCTTAAGCTCGTTATGTTGCAATGTGCTGCGATGCGTTTGATCCACTGAAAACGAATTCAGTATGCGTTCCTATAATGAGTTGCAGCCATTTGAGGTTGATGTTAAAGTTGTCCCTTCGATTCCTGCCCCAGCTCTTGCTACTCCTGCTCCTGCCCCAGCTCCTGCTGCTGTTGATTATCCCTTGACAGGGCATCAACTGCGAAAACGACCGCCCAATTTACATACAATGCACATCAATCGAATGGAAACGGCAGCAACATCAAGTACTGCTGCTGCGGCTACTGTCACTGTCAGTGCCATTTACCCTTCCACTCCAACTCGTACTGGGCACCTTTGTGGCATCATCGGTTTTCCCCCACGTTTTTTTCTCCGTTTTCGTTTCCTTCTGGTTTGGCTGCCTTTTTGCCAGGGTCCTCAGTGGCAGCCTTTTGGGCCCGGCAATCAAGCGTACTTGTTGTCCGACTCCGGCAAACCGGCCAACAACAGACCAACAACTTTAGCGGCCATGACACAAAGATTGACAGCATGTCGTCGCTGTTTGGAAGCCTGATTGACATGAGTAATCAAGCAGCCGAAATGTGCCCACAAAACGCAGCCAGCAATGACACTGACAACGAAACCACCGAACCGAACAACGATGGTTGCGTTGCCTTTCGTTTGCCCCTTTGACTGACATCGCAACTGGCAACTTGCAACTTGCAACTATCAACTGGCCATACCAGCAGCAGCACCAGCAACAATTGCAACAGCAACATAGAGATGAACATGCCTTCGCCAAAGGGCAATTTTGTTGATGAGACGAAAGGATTTCAAGGAGCCCCAAAATGGAAGATACACTTATAAATGCATAATGCAATATTCCATAATGAGAATCAATGAGAATGGTCTTTATCCTTAAACTGGATTATTAAAAACGTAGGAAAACTATTAGAAGAGTCGGAGTTTTAATACTAGAGTGTAACTTATCTTAGAATTAACTTTCAAATCCTCCCAACTCACTCTAACTTTTACAAGACCCGATAAATTCCAAACAAATCTGCCATAAAATGTAATATCCTAGCCAATTATCACATTCCAGACTAATTTACGCACAAATGCAAATGATATTAAGCCATGAACCCTTGCAAACTTATCAGAAAGGCTACAGGCACTTTTAGAAATCCGTATCCTTTGTAAATCCCCATTGTCAACTCAAATGTGGCCTTTGATGAAGGCGACACGACGTTGACAGACGGCAGCCGATTGACTACTGACAGGCCGTCCGGGTGGATTGGGGCCCCCAGAAAAGTACGATCGGGATCAAGGAGAACAGAGACAAGACCAAGACAAGAAGCCGATCTGGCCAAAATGAAGAACGGGGCAGGGAGGACAGACCGCAGAACTGCAAACTGCAATTCTGATGACTTTTTGTCAGACTTGATTGACGTCAACGACTCAGCGACGTTTGTCAGGCATATAAATCTCTTGGCTCGTTTGTTTCTTGGCCATCCCCACATATCCGAATCCCAATCCCAATCCGAGTCCCAATCCCAATTCCAATCCGGGGGATTATAATGCCCAACAACGACAGCGATGCGATGCATAAACAATGCCACTTTAAATTGGCAATTGCGGCGGCAGTAAATTTTACAATGAATTACTACACTGGCATTCTTTTTTGCAGCCATTTCCGAAAGTACAGAAAAATAAAAGGGATTGTTTGGGCATAATTGCTGGTTACTGCGGCGAAAGTACGGCCTGAACTTGAACTGCAAATTTGGGGCGTAACTAAATGCCGATTTACTAATATTTTAGAAAGTGCAATAGGCAGGCTTTGGGTATAAAAGCACCGGGTTAAAGTTGAATTGGCACAGTTCACTTTGCTTTGGTGATTGAAAAACAGTAGTCGAGCTTAGGTCAACTCATAAACAAGCCAAGTACCATGGCCCAAAAGGTAAGATCCTTTGAAAAGCAAACGTATTTATAAAACATAAAAAATCCTCTTGTTTTCTTAGTTCTTCGTAGTATTTGCTCTGTTGGCAGTTACTGCCATTTGGGCAGCTCCTTTCCATGGCCACGAACACCACGGACATGGAGGGGCCACCAGCCACGCCTCCGTACATCTGACATCCCACGACGACGGACACCACGAGGAACACCACCATGGTCACCATGATCACGGACATGATCATCACGACTCGCACGCCGAATACGATTTCAACTACGGCGTCAAGGACCACAAAACGGGGGATGTCAAGGCTCAGAGCGAATCACGACACGGCCATAAGGTTACCGGACACTATGAGTTGATCGACGCCGATGGCCACAAGAGGACTGTCCACTACACTGCTGACAAGCATAAGGGATTCGAGGCTCATGTCCACCGGGAGAAGCTGCACGGACACGTCCAGGCGGAGCACCACGGTCATGGCCACAGTGGCTACGAGGGCGGCCATGTTGAGTTCGAAGAGCACTCCTCTGGCTCTCACTCTAGTCACGAATATGGACACGGTCACGGCCACGATCACGGACATGGACACAGCTCCCACAGCTACTCCCTGAAGCAGGATCACGGACATGGACACAGCCACGGACACGACCACGGATTCGAACACGGACACGGCTATCACTAAGTTGATCTTCAGATTTCTCAATTTGTTTTCCCATTCCCAACTCAAAATGTACCAAATATTAATTGTTGTTATACCAAAATAAATCCGGCTAATTGAACAAAATATACTCTTTTTATTATAAGAATTCTACTTCCTTCTTTAGAAGCTGTTTTGAAAAACAAATCCTCCACATCGAATAATGATTTTTAAAAAACATAAAACCGAAAATAAACATCACTAAAAACGGTTTGTCTTGACAGACACCAAAATATGCTCTGCAAAAATAA
This sequence comes from Drosophila vallismaia, assembly GCA_035047325.1. Lineage (NCBI taxonomy): Eukaryota > Metazoa > Arthropoda > Insecta > Diptera > Drosophilidae > Drosophila > Drosophila vallismaia. Next base: position 16,427,696 of record JAWNPU010000090.1, on the reverse strand, counting down.
TACATATAATAAAATAAAACATAAGTACAATAATGATAAATCACATTCGAACAAGGGATCATAAATTAGCCCGCGAGCTATTGATTTTCTATTCCTATTCAGGTGCCTGAAAACTTTTATTGTCAACGAATACAGGGATATGCGCTATTTACATAAATATCCGCACATCTAGCACTTTTTTATGAACGTTCCTTTTCACTTTTAGTGGTGGCAATTGGAAATTTTGGAGTTGGAAGTCCTTTATTCATTCTCGCACATCCATAAATCAAATATACGAATCTCTAGCTCTCGTATGGATGTGTTTTGTGTTGGGAGCTTCCTCCCTCCATCGTGCTCGGCGCTGGCTACAATTTGTTTAACAGACAGGCTCGACGGCACATCCTTGCGTTATCCTGTTGCCCTCGTTTGTTGCTGTATTACAAATGACTGTGGAATATTTATAAGCATCATAAATTTAATTTATGTCGCCGCTGCGCCCGCCGCGTTTATTGTGCGCATAATAAACGCTCCGCAGAAATCCCTTCTCGACCCAACTCGACCCGGGGCTCTCTCCTGCCTCATTCCTCCCCTTGCATCGGAGTAATTTATTATTTTTATACGTTCCATGTGTTTGTCCGGCACGCACTTTCCACATTATATAATATACGAGATATAGTGCGAAAATTGCAGCGGCTATTACTTATATTTATTATGGAATTTTTTGTCGGATTTTCTCGTTTCACGCTGCAAATAATGATTTATCGGAGTGGGTTTACTTTTATTAATTTTTTGGTCGAAACTAATTCTGAGTTGGGAAATTATGATCTTCATACTCCGCTTTATGAAAGATCTTTCAATACTAAAAAAAAACGCGATTCAATCTTATTTATGGCACAGCTTCAACACCTTCGAGGAAATTATTTGTTTTGCATTTTAATTTCCCTTAATTGCGATTCTCCATCAATGGGGTTCGACATTTAATTAGCCTAAGTAAAGAATTTACATGTCGACTAATCCAATTGAATCATAAATTCCAAGCTCAACTTGCTGCGGCAATATTAAATTGAAATTAATGAAGCTGAGCTTCAAGGGAACGTGAAATCGTTGTTGCCTCAGATCGTAAATTAAGTTGATTACGATTTATTTGAAACGAAATCAAACCAACAAAGCACAGATATACGGATTCGAATTTCGAATATACACAAATACGAGGCGAAATAAAGCAGAGTTTTAGAAAACCGAAAAACTAACCAAACGCGTTGATTAATTTGCAATGCAAATCGTTGAGTCGAGTGAGTTTTTAGCTCTAAAGGGGACCAAACGTGCATAAAAATAAAGTAAATATATATTTTATGTTTCACTTGTCGTCGTTTAATGCCATAAAAATGGGTATGTGTCTTATTAACTGATGAGGCTGTCGCTTAAAAAAAATATAAATATCCACACATATGCGTATTGAAACCGGTATGGCACCAGCCAATTCAAATCCGAGAGGAGGGCGCCCCCAATTCAACGCCCGTTACCTGACTTGGGGTATGGTGTCATTAATTTTGGAATCGTAAAGCCCACAATATGTCAAATGAGACCACACAGCGTCGTAAAATTCAAAGTTTATAGCTCTGCCTCTGACTCTGACTTTGCCTCTGATTCGGTTTCAGTTTTTTGTTTCTTGAAACGAACTTGCTTCGATTTTGGCTTTGGCTATGGCTATGGCTGTGGCTGTGGCTTTGGCTTTGGCTTCGGTTTGAGCTTTGAATTTGTTATCAAAAGTGTCGCGTCGGTTTTAATGGCTTTTGCTTTAGGTGGCTGTTGCTTGTTGCGTGTTTCGGTTTTTTAAACGCTTGCCAGAAAATTAAGCGTAACTTATTTGTCAAGTTTCTGCTCGTTTTTAAGATTTTTTGTTAGGTAAACGTTTTTATTTTTGTTGGGGAAAACATAAATTAACTTGACACAGCGGAACATTTAATCGAAACCCAAATAAAGTAATCTACGATGGTGGGTCTAGAAAAGCTACGGACACGGACACTTTTAATTTCCAAACCTTTTGCTTTGAAATCCAAAAATTAGTTTAATGATAAATACATTTTCTACACGATCAAATCCAGTTGTTTTATATTGACTTGCATTTGGCCACTGCATTGCTTGTTTTTATGCCCACATTTACGAAATATCAATAAATATTTTGCTAATTACACCACAGAGTGATTATTTAAGCCGACTGGCTACTGCCGCACTGAGATTGTAACAGATGCCCCATGGCATCCATAATAATGTTAAATGCTTTATAATAACCATAAATGTTTGAAATGTATGTGCCAAATGGCTTTTGGTGGCACATCCAGCCGCACACAGAAGTCCAGTCCGGGCCAGAACGGGCCAGTTCAGTACGGTACGGTTTGGGCCACAATCCACAACCAGTTCAAATCCAGCTGCGACTCTCGACAGCCGGCACAGTGAGAGGTCCGTGGAAGTTTTTGCCATGGAAATTGTTTATGAACATGACAGGGGGAGTGAGTGTGCGTGGTGTGTTTCTGAATTTAACTGATTTTTAATGGGCCGCGACGAGGATGGTGGGCGTTTGGTGAGCTGGAAAGGGGGTCGACATATAACGCCATTTGGTATTAGCCAATTTGTGGCAGTTTATTGGTGGAAAACGTTTTGGCATGATTGGCTGCTGGCTACTGTTTAATAAACTCATTGATTTATGGCTAATTAAATTTGTTGGGTATATTAATTTATGCCATTTTTCATGGCACATGCGCAAATGAATTTCCCAATGGGTCAATGCTACAGTTTTTTGTAGTAAACCAAAATAAGCTCCAACTAACTGAGCCAACTGAGTGAATATCGATGATAAATGATCGGTGAATTGGGTTGACGGGTAAATGGAATTTTTCTTTATTTCACCGAGGAGCTGACCATGGAAATTGAGAACCCGCAACGCCCCAAACTGTCAGTTATACATCACGATTGATGGATGTGCTCCACTGCTCCAATGCTCCGATGGTCCGGTGGAGAGTAGAAGCTACCATCCACTCATCGTCATTGTCGGTAACCATTATCCGCGGCTCTAGCCTCGGGTCCCCCTCTCCATATAAATATATGCGGTATATAAATCGTGCAAAATGATCCTCGGTTCACCCCTTCTACTGGGGTGTTACCAACACATAGCCCCACAGTTTTGGGCCGCCTTTGCTTATCCGAATTTGTAATCAACTTAATAATAGGTTCCGCGCACCTTAATGCTGATTATGGGTTTTGTTTTGGCTTTCGATGGGGTTAGGGAGATTGAATGTTGTAGCGGATAGCCACACATACGGACTGCAATTACTCAGGGTTTGCACACTTTCGCCATAATGTGGCATTCCATGTTGCATGGATTTTCGGGTATGTTCTTAAATAAAATAAAAAAATAAAATTAAAGACTATAGAAAAGTAATTTTTTGATATGTTGCAATATTGAATATCTATAACTTTTAGCCGTCAATTTTCTTATGCATCGTAAGCTATATGCGGCTATCAAAATTAATTTCCAATATGATTGATATGTTTTGCAGACACAAGAAACCGCTTTCAAAGCCAAAACCAAAACCAAAGCCAAAACGACTTTGTCCAGCGGACAACAATAAATCATTGAGACAAAAACGTGAACACGCGGCACACATTAGTCAAAAAGGGCAAAGGCAGCCGAATCGAGCTGTTGGCCAAAACGCATAAACATTTTACAGCGCAAACAATTAACTAAAAATAACATAAAAGAGTAGGCAGCTAACTTGAAAATCTTGAAACGAAAAAATGATTAATGAACGTCACAATGGCAGTTTTGGGAAAGTTACATAAATTAACACATGTCTTTACCATAATGAGTCAACAGCCATTTGGCCAAGAGTAAGAGTAGCCAAGGCAGTGTCTGTCTCGCTTCCAGTCTGGTCATCAGACAGGGCCTCTGGCACTCAAATCAGTTTAAAATAATTAATGTGTCTGCTGATTATGGCATTTTGGTTTTTTTTTCAGCCGCGACTGGCATAGACAGTAAATATCATTCTAAATCAATTATGTGAAATAATCAATGATTTCATGAACATTAAAATTCGATTAAGAACAAAAGTAATACATGAAAAAAGAATTCAAAATCCATAGGTTTTTGTGATTGATTTGTTAGAGATTACAGAAGATTTTTGACACAAAATTTTAAATCCTTTCGCGACTAATTAAAAGCTTTATCCAGTATTTGAAATATCAATATTTGTAGAAATATTTCAGAAAAGATAAAGATTATTTTATTATTTTCAAGGCCTTTATTTTTACGTAGTCTGCGGGCATTAAAATGAACAAACAGTGAGCGAAAAAATAAGGGCAACTTTCTGGCCGTGACAGAATCCAGGACATTGCCAGACAGGACACTCTCATAATTGTTGTGTTTGTTTTAACAGAAAACAAAAGAAGCAGGCACATCGGTAACAGCCAGTTCCAAGTTCATTCAAATGGTTCGGTTGAGGGCCAACTCTGGATGCGACAATAAAAAAGTGTGTGTGTACCGTATGTGGCCCCAGGACACACACAAAAAACACACCCAGGACTACACAAAGCCAGGCGGGAAACCCAGGCGGACTGGGAAGGGTAAGGGAGCTTCGGACCCAGTCAGACACTAATTCGATCCGATAATCATGGAGTCCCGCCAAAGGGCATGAATTGTAATTTCCTCTTTCGCGGAATTAACTGTCGTTCCCTGTCGTTTGGTCGGTTGACTTTGTTGTTACCACTTTGCAACTTTTTTTTTATTTTGATTTTGGCTCTGCTTTATATTTTGCTTTTGACTTTTTTATGGATTGTTTTTTTTTTCTGCAGGCATCGTGCAGGCCAACCATTGTTGGCTGGTATTTATGTGTCATATTTATTTATTTAAGACACTGCGCTTTTGTTTTCACAGTTGCCGGTCTCGTGTCTCTTTACATTTCATTCATGTGAACCGAACTACAGGATTTGTGTCCTTTGATGTGACGGGATATTACGGACGGGAAATAATGGAAATAATTAGAAAATTACTCGAAAAAACGGAGTAAACGTTGGTTTCTTTTATATTATAGTCCTTTGCTTAAACCCCAAACCCCAAATGGATCTTTGCAATTAAGAGCGATTTTCAAATTACATTAAAATAGACTATCATCAGGATAGAAAGGCAAAGAAGCAGTACAGATCTTTGCCCCCAAAGCGAAAACAGCACAAATACACATCCTTGTTTGTATATTTATATTTATGTAGAATATTGGAATGTATATGGATGGAGACGGGACTGACGGAGCAACACAAATTTTGCAAACGGAGGGTAAAAATAAAATCAGCATTTTTAGTAGTTAATTTAATTTATTGCAGCGTTTTTATGGTTGACTTTATTGCATAATAAAACATAATTTACTGCGCCATTGAGACTTTTTGCGTTTGCGTCGATGGTTCTAAAGCGCAACCATCGACCATGGCCCACAGCCGCGGGACATGGTGAAAGGCGGCCAGAGAGGCGGAGAATGTGGTGGCTGTTACTGCGAAATTGGGCGAGACAAAGGCGCTGCCAAATGGGGGGGAAAGGACCGGTTGCGCCAAAGTGAGATACACGGGAGATGGAAATCTCCAGACGGAATGCGATTGTATTTTGTTTACGTTGCCTCAATGTGGCCAGGAAAACCTGGCAGACAGACTTAAGATTTGAATTGAAAGTATGTGGAAAGTCATACAAAAAGGAGTCCTATATAGCTTTAATTTGATTTAATATATATTTAAACAGTCAAGCCATTCTATCCAAAACAAAAACGATAAATATTTCATGTTTTTTCGCACTCAACTCAGCACTTATTGTGGTCGCATCGTTGGATTTAATCACCAATTAACAGAATAGCAAAGCGTTGGGAAACTTGCTTTAGTCCTACCGCAACTTAACCGACTTCATTTTCACCCGCTGGGCAGGACACAAACATTCCATCAGGCAGTCGTTGACATATATCATGAACTCCAATTGAGTCCTGGGTACGGACGCTGTATAAAAGCGTCATCGGATCCTGTGAGTGCAAACAGTTTGACTTTTGGAGTGGGTCAGGATGCATGTCCAGGAATTATTGTTTGTTGCCGTGGTCCTGATGCCACAGTGCCTGAGGGCCTTACGATATAGTCAGGGCACTGGCGACGAAAATTGCGAGACCTTAAAGTCGGAGATCCACTTGATCAAGGAAGAGTTTGACGAGCTGGGACGGATGCAGCGAACCTGCAACGCCGATGTCATAGTTAATAAATGCGAGGGATTGTGCAACAGTCAGGTGCAGCCATCGGTAATAACTCCCACGGGGTTTCTGAAAGTAAGTAAAGTGTAATTCCTCAGCAACCTATATACAATCATATCATATCCTGTTCTAGGAGTGCTATTGCTGTCGCGAAAGCTTCCTCAAAGAAAAGGTCATCACTCTCACCCATTGCTATGATCCGGATGGCACTCGTCTCACTTCGCCGGAAATGGGCAGCATGGATATTCGTCTAAGAGAACCAACTGAATGCAAGTGCTTCAAATGCGGCGATTTCACGCGCTAATTCGTTTATACTTCAATATACGATATATATTAGAGAACATTTCCTAGTAAATGCAATTTCAATGAATTTTGTTTACCAAAAAGGTTAGGTGGTTCTTAACTGTTTTTTGATTGAATGGCATTTGCATTACAGTATGAGAATTCTGCCGGAATATTTTTGTTTTTTGACAAATCCGATTTGCTTTGGATATTGAATGGCCAAAGGAAAAACATCTGTTTGGAAACAGAGTTGATACTTTGGCTTGAGGGCAATCGAATTGCTCCATGTATACATGTAAATTGATTTTCCAAAAATCAAGCAATGCGAATTGAAATCGAAAAAAATTTTGACACATCCCCAGGGGCCATAAACAGACGAGTACGCTTTGGAAAATATTCCCTATCAATCTGTCTTTGGGGATTATCCGAATACAGGCTAACAAATTAACTCATTTATTCCGAAAGGCATCCAGTACTGAAAATTGCAATGTTTACGTGCAAATCCCGCAGCCCGACATCTGTGCGGGACATAATATTTAACCACCCGGAAACTCGTCCCGCAAACATAATAATCAAGCGTAAACTGCACTTAAGATGAAAACCGCTTTCTGGTTGTTAATTTTCATCGTTGTTTCTCTGTTTTTATTTCAGTCATGCGAGTGGTGTGCTGAATTGATTAAAGCCCAAGTACCAGGCATCCATCAGAGGCATCAGCGGGGCCAGAGCGGGCCAAACATCGGCTAATTGTAAATTGGAGCGGTTTGGGGCTAAATTATAATTCCATGTTCACAAGCACATTTGCACGCACTGTAATTTACTTAAGCATTTTTCCACCGCTCCCCATATACTTATACAGCTGGGATATGATCTCTCTTGGCCGGTCCTGTTACCGCCTTTCGTTCGTGTGTGCGAAACTCATAATTTAGTTGACACGCCCATTAACATCAGGCAGTCTGGCAGTCAGGCACTCGGGCACTCTGGCTAGCGATCTTTCACAACTCGAATCCATCCAAGGTTCACCCCAGGAGCAATAAGAAGTGGTCGAAGGGGGATCTGGGTGGCATCGCGCGTCAGTGGCTCCATCAACAGCAACGTGCCGACACAATATAAATTATATATTTATATATATAACATACATTGGGCCATTCCCGGCACTGCACTCCAGCCCATCCCGGATGGAGTCACGTAGTGCAAAACACAAACTACCGGAGATCAGATGATCGTTGAATACTTTTAACATTTCATTAGGGTAATCAAATTATACAGCCTCTAAACGAACGGGTTTCCAAAACCAATTACACGGCACTTAGAATATGAAATAACTCACTTAATTAATTTTTAATACAATAGAGGGATTATTGAGATCGATTCAAGGATCTACTTTTAAAGCAAGTACCTTCAATAAGACTAATTTTTATCATTAATTTACTTAAACACACTTATTAATTGTATTCGAGTTTTGGCACAAAACGAATGCAAGCTTCGTGTTTAATAAATTGCTGCATATTGATAAGTTATAAATTAAACAAAAGCCACAAAAAGCAGCAAACGTCAAGTTGCTATATTCTTCCGAGTCACTTTGATGATAATTAATGAATGTTAATTAATAACAAATTTGAAACTCACAACAAAAAATAAATGGGGGACACAAAATTATAAGCATTTTCTGAATACTACTTTATTGCTTTTGGTGTGGATGCTGGATGCTGCCTCTGGTTATCGCTTATACAATATTTAACATACTTTTTGTGTTAAAATGCGTTAATATTGCCAATTAATTTTCATCATTTCGGATTCTTTATTTCTTGTCCGTTTCTCGATGCTGATTTGCATGAATTTGCAATTAATTTGATATGTTTGTCATTTGGTGATATATATTTTTGTTTGTTTTTAATGAAAGCTCAAGGCGAAATGTAAACAGCCAAGTTTTTTATTTCATCTTCATGGAACGGAAAAATGCTTTTAGTGTCAAGACAGTGTTGTATTACCGCTCCCCTCTTGCCAAGATCTGCCCACATTAATGGACAAAAAGACAAGAAGGCGTGACATCATTGATTGCTTTTATCGCCAAAGCCATTTTTTCTGCCTCTTTCAGATTTCGTTGATTGTCTATAGTTTGGGTTTGTCATAGCTTTTGTATTGGTTTCTGATTGAAATTTATGTTGTGTTTATTATATCCATAGTTTAGTCTAATGTCATTAGGCGTCTCCACACAAAAGAACTAAATAGAATGCAAAATTAAGTTATGGATTTGGCGCAGTCAATAAATAATCTGATTAAATAACATATTTTGTTTGAGAAACCTCTTTAAAATATAAATAAATACAAAAATGAAAGACTAGAGGAAAGGACGCACCAATGTTTCCCAAATTCTAGCAACATTTAGCAACATTAGTCAGGGTATTCAGGAAACAACATTTCACAAACTTCCTTGAAAAAAATCCGCATATCATATTTCAGTTAGAAAAGGCAAAATTGCGGAATGCTGAGTGCAAAGGGTCACCTGTCAGAGAGTAAAAGCGCAACGAAGCGCAAAGCGTTTTTGCATTTTGCATTAAATTTATGATTTTTACAGCTGACATTTGTTTTCGGGCGCCTTTGCCTCCTTGCAGCACCGAGTGCACTCGTGAGTGCGAATATGAATGTGTGTCTGAGGCAGCAGTGGCATGTGCGTAGGGCAGAACACATAACAAGCCAGCAGCAACAACAATGCCATACTCGACAGCAACATATTTTTTGTTTTTGCTCCCAAATAGAAGCTACAACTGAAGTGGATATGTAACTAAAACAAATTTGGAAGTACCTTTCACAATAAGCTAATATTGTATTAGATATAAAATTATTAAAATAATTTGTGTTACATCAAGTTAACAAGAATCAAAGTTAATTGTATTTTTTAATAACTACACCTTCTAGTCCTAAAGCCCTTTCTGTAGAGTATTGCAACAGCTGCAGCAGTAGCAGCTGTCGTAAGATAAAAATGTGCCCGCGCCTGCATATTGCATATGCAACTGCAACCCATTGGCGAGTCGGGGAACGAGTGAGGCTGTGGGTAGGCAACATGCAACATATTCTAATGCGTTGCGACATCAAGTGACAGCAACGGCGACAGTTGCTGTTGCCGCATGAGAGGCGGCGACAGGCGACAGCAGCAGCAGCAGCAGCAACAGCAACAGGAGCAGAAGCGGCACAAAAAGCAGAAAAAAAGCTTATGAAAAGTGAGCTGCATTTTCTCTTGCATGCAAATGAACTGCAATTATGATAAACGCCAACAGTTGACCGGATGTGAGCAACAAATGGAAAACTGGCCCAAGACCGGCACCTCTCTCGGTTGACAATTATGTGTGCAATTATGATAATGGATAATAAACATGAAATGCTGAAAGATAACAAAAGAGAAAATTACATAGTAGAACAGGAAAAATATAGGAAATATATCAATTTGAGGGAAATTGATTAAAAAAAGAAAAATTATCTTGAGGAAATTAAATACCAAATACTTAAACTACACTTAAAACTACAAAAGATTTTTATACAATATTTCTCTTACTACCTCTTTAAAATAGTTGAGCTAGAAAGTAGAAAATTAAATTGAAACTAACATATGCTGCCTGCTGGCCTATGCCTTTGGATTTTTTCTCATTTTTCATAACATTTTTGTACCATCTTGCACTCACACACCCTGGCACACACTCCCTTATGCATGAGGAAAGCGAAGCTCCTTTGGCACATTACTCATACGCCCCAGTGGGCAAATTTATGAACTTGCCAGCGCACTTGAGGCCACGACAAACGAGGAGGAAAAAAATGGCATAAAACCTACAAACACACACACCCCGACATACTCTAAGTGCGTTTGTGTGTTTTAGTGGAGAAAACCAACATAAGTATGAGGAAAGTAAAGCAGCTTGTAAAATATGCCAAGGGTTAAAAAGTGGGCAGCATATAATTCATACAACACGAAAGTCGCCTGGCAAATATGGCCAAAGGGCAAAAAGATGAAAAGAGTATGGAGGGAAAAGTCACAGAAAGAGAGTGAGAAGAAAATCGGAGGAAAGGGAAAGCTAAGGTGCAATAAAGAAAAATTATATGGAACCAAGCTTTGCAGTATTTTCTATAGCTCTGCAGATGGAAGTTTCCTTAGAAAAATGAACAAGTTCCTAAGCTTAAAGCTAGCAAAATGAGAATTAAATGGAAACTATTTTCATTTGCTTATACATTTAATAAATATCCAATGTTTCTTTATGCAATGCATTGTTAAAAGTTGACCCGAGACACCCCGCCAACTAACAAGCACTCAACCACTTTTGTGACCATTTTGTGCCACTAAAAGGGCTTTTCCGGTCACATGTGCTGTGCGATGTCCTTTCGCCCACCTCCCCTGATTCTCTGAGCCGCATAAATGAACTGCTAAAATGCTAACAAAAGCCCGAAACGGAAACGAAACCCGCTCCAAACAACGAGCACCCCTGCTTATTTGTCTGTGGTAGATATTCGGATGGGAGCGGCAGACAAAACACAGAAAAAAATAATAAAAAGGATATGGGCAAACCCGGTCCTCTATTATATTTGGTTTTGTGTGTTTTCGTTTTTGTTTTTGTGGCTTGTAATGCGTTGTGGCCACAAAATACTGTTAGCCACTTAATTTTGTGGTTAACCCCGAAAGCGAGAAGTAGATACGCTTTTTGTGTGGTTAATTGAAACTTGATTGTTTTGTGTTAAACCAGAAATGAGTCTATTAAGTCCAAAAATGAAACTAAAATAATATTGAGAGACAAAAGGCAGCAATAAAACTTTTGACTTCGTCTCCCATTAAAGTGGCATCTAAATAAACATTTTATGGTTTTTGAAAGGCGAAACTTTCAAAAGCTTCTTAATGAACATGAAAAATACTACAATGGACTGGGGGCATTTTATGAGAGCATCACCAAATATGTTCAAAGAAGGCGTGGGGCACCTCCAGCGGCAGCAGCACCAGCAGCACCGACAGCTTTCAATATATGGCCGGAATATGTAAATTATTGATTGCTAATTCAAACCGCCACGATTAGTATAATTGTGTGTTTCTCTTTCAAATCCTAAACATTTTAGTGCCATAAAGCTGGAGCAAGATTTCGTCGGTTGAATATTTAAGCAATTGCGTGGATTGGACTTGTGTTTTTACGATCGTTTCGGTTTTAACGATGCTGCGACCTGAATAGAGTAATTTACTTGGAGATTAAAATTTTCTTAATGTATGATTTCTCGATTGGCTTTTAGGTAGGAGTTGTGATTCAGCCATTAAGTATTTTGCATATTTATTTAATAGGGCTTTTTAAGCAGCGAAACAAAATTGGCATGAAAACAATTAATAGTTAACGAATTAGGAAATATTTATAGGATTATATCATCAACATATGCAGAAAAGGTATAAGATTTAGTTACTTATTTGGGTATTTAGTTATAATAAAAGACCCACAAAATAATGTTTTTTTTATTTTCACTTTTACCGCAATGTAAAATATTATCTAAACAGATTTTGTAAATGGAATCCCCTTAACCAGCTGTTATTTGTTTACAGCAGGAAAAACTCTCATTGGAAAAGGAAATTCCGAGAGCCGGGTCCTCGTAACGCGCTCTCTGGCAACAGTATTTTGCTCACATCGGCTGTCCGTGGCTCTCTGCCGATGCTCTAAATCATATTTGCTCGGCATATAGCTTTTAACACATCCCCAACCCTATTTTCCACCCACCCACAAACACGCTCACACTAACAAGCATCACACGCCCACCTGCTCGTAAACAATTATGGCCGACGCCGTTACGCTCCCTACACAGACACTCGCAAACACAAATATAGAAATAAATTCCCAACAAAATACGAAATACTGCGAAGCAGCAACAACAAAATTACCCAAAATGGCTACACAGAAGCGTCGATCGCCCAATGAGCGTCGTCGGAGTTGCCAGTTTTGAATGTGAGAATCTGTGTATTTCAGTTTTATTTTTTATTTTTACTTATAATTTTTTCGTTGTAGACTTCCTAAAAAGATTTTAATGTAACTTCTTTTAAAGTTAGTTAATTAACATCCTAACATGTCGTATACTTAATAAAGGCAATGGTCGCACTGCGATCAGAGATTGTAATCAGTCCAACTAGGCGTATACGTGATATTCTGTTTATCATACTAAAAAAATATGTCAACATGTCGTATACGTAATTTTTGTAGTCTGATGCAAAACAGGCTAACTAGGCGTATACGTAATATTTTTTTATACGAAATTGTTAACCTTTATTTGAATATTTTTAATATACTGCAATATTTTGTATATTTTAACTGTCTACTACTATTTCTACTACACTTTTAATACTCCACTTTATCGAAAAGTTTGTGCCTCATCAAAAGGCATGCGCGCTCAGCAAAGAGTGCCGCACTAAAAACTTGTTCTCTCCGCTCACCGTCGACTAACAAAGCTCTCTGGCTCCCCATGCCGCCACATGGGGCACTCTCACCGACGAGGGGGCGCATGGCTTCTTGGGGCTCGCTCCGTCTCGGCCAACAACAAAAGCACACTTGTTGAAAACGAAAACGGCCCCAACAAAGAGTGAACTGGTTTTAGTGTGAGCGGCCGCGGCGCAAAGGCGAAACTACTGAGCGAGCGTGCACGTTGTTTATAGATTTTAGTCGAATGTGCGACTGCGAATGTATTACGTGCGCTGAACGGACGGATACGGATAAATGTTGTGAGTGGCAATCGAAATTAGCGTGTGCCGCGTGTCAAGCCCTGGAAATACGTGAATCTTTTTATTCCAACATAAAAAAAAATCAAAAATCAGTTATTTTTTAAAACGTCTCAGTGATATTTGTTCGCTATACGGTGCTTTATCGAAATTAGACTGAGTTTAAAATATAAAACGAAAAAAAATATAAATAAAATTAAATTGTGTAATATTGTATAAGGGATATTTTGGATAGTCCCCCCTTGGCAAGTCTTAAACCATTTCCGGTAACATCTGTCAGGCGAATCGAATCCATACCAGTACATATATCTTACACGAACGTGCCTCATCATAAAACGCGCCCTCATCGAGGCATTCAAGCGAAACCACAAACCAAAAACGGCCAAGCCAAAGAAATAATATATCACACAAAAGAAACCAATAAATACGTACACAGCAAATAAATAAATAAATCAACAAGATATCTATACGCAAGAAAGAAAGTAATACCCATCAGTCAAAAGTGTAAATTCTCCTTAGAGCTACTCGTATAGGTATTCCGTATATTTCGTGTATTCCGGATCCCAATAAGAGCAACCAAAAAGCTACGATAATGTGCAAAATATACGAACCCAAAATCGCGAAAAAATAATTATGAAATCCAGCTGAGGCAATTAAAATACTTAATGAATTTATTGCACAATTAAAGCGAAGCCAACTAATAACAGCAACAAATTAATATGCCGCTGGCGTGAAAGTCACAACTCGACGCATGAAAAATTCCTCCGTCATTGAATAATAAATGAAATCAAATTACAAACAAAGCCCGGCCAGCAATAACGATTGCGAATCGAGAAAAAAATAAATAATATTTCAAATAATAATAATCATAAATAAGTACACATCAAACCAACAACAAGAGCTGCGAACGCGAACGTGGATGTGGACGTGAACGTGGACGGCTTAATCAGCGAAAAGTCAGCGGAGCGAGTTTAGGCTTTTGAAAAATATTGCAGGCCAGGCCAGGCGCAGGCGCCGCTTTTCACACGAGTTGGCAGCACACGCCACATAAATTGGCATTTACCGTTAAGCACGGTTTGGCCAATAACAACTCAACACCTCCACCGAATCACCAAAGAAAAGCCGTCAAAGTGGATTTAACAAATTATAATAAAATGCTGCAATCCAGCAATCATCATTATTTAAGGCCGGATTATATGACAACTGCAGCAGCCCCAACAGCGGTAAGCTCATCGTTTTCTTTCATTTTGAATCATTTTTGAGGGGGCCCGAAGAAGGGAGAATGTGGCAATCGAAAATACAATATATATTTTGAAATAAATCGTGCTGTATCGATTTGTTTTGATTGGGTGTACGGGGCGGATACGTTATTTAAGAATGGATTGAAAGTAGATTTGAGCTTAGTCTGGGGAATAGAAATAAGAAAATTTATATGGGGAAAGATCTTAATAATTCAGTATTGGATTTCCTCAATTATTTTTCTGTATTAAAAGTTATCCAAGCCCAAGCCCAAGCTCCAGCCCATATAACAAACTATCGACATTTCAGGCATCTATAATGAATTGTCGAGTCATATTTCATAAATAATAAAAATGTCGACTGTGAAGCACTAGCCAGAGGCGAATTGTGTGCAAAACTCCCTTAACACTTCCCTCCTCCACAACCTCCCAGTAGACCTTGTCTACTACCAAACTTTTCGAGACTCTGTCTGGGCCATGTGCTTACCGAAACTGCTGAACGGAACTGCTGTTTTGCGAAGGAGCAGCGGGCAAATTTTGAATAGCGAATTCGCAATCGTAGAACAATAAATTTTCCAATATCTGCACATAAAACTTATTTATGTTTCTTCATATTAAACTATGTAAATCTGTAGCCGAGTCGGCCCCTGGCTGGAAGTGTTTAGAGAGTCGAGTGCACCTCTGGAAACTGTATTCAAATTTATGGCGCGCCAAATTTGAATTTATAATGACAGAAAACAAATGCAATTTCGCACAACCACACAGATATGGTACACAAACTCTCGGATGCGCAGTGCCGAGGTAAAGAGGGTGTGAGTGCGAAATGCTCTGGCAGTTAATCAGAGTCTAACTGGTTGTGGTCCCCATACCTCTTTCACTTCCCCAACCTCATCTCCTCATCCCCTTTACCAAGACCACATCCTCCACCTCCTGGCCGAAACTATCTCTCTTCGAACTGCCGTGAGACTCATAAATTTTCATTTTAATTTGTTGAGCGCATTTTGTTCATAAAGAACGGAAGCAGTTTATGGCACCAGCACGATGAGTACATTCATTAACTGGGTAATTTGAAAAATAGCGTTTTCGGGGCTTACGTGATTTAGTATTGAAGAACTTTAGTGATTTCCATATTGGTCGTGTGATAGCTTTTCAGCAGCGATGCGAGCGAAAATGAGGCAAGAGCCGTAAATCATCGGATCGTATCTCGATACATGGCACATGATAAACTGGTTCCGGTGCCAAGTAACTAACAGAAATAGTACTATAAATCGTGGCTGTGGTAAACTTTTTTTCAATAATAATAACATCCATTATTATCCTGATCAAATTCCATATAATAAATACATAAAGACTGCCTTGCTTTGAAACATTTTGTCATCGAAAGATAACGAAATTTTTCCAATTTTAATTTATGAATCGAATGGTGAATAAGTTAATGCGTATATTTATGTTACCTCCCACAAGTTAAGCCTTTGTGTCAGAATTTATTTATATGGGATTTAAAATTGATCTGGTATATGTTAAATAAATTTTCGTTTGCGTGCCAGCCCGTGACTGACTAACCTTTTTTTCGAATTATCTCAGATACTATCTTCGAATGTATAAATTATTCAATGATTAATGGCATCTGCTTATAATTAATTATAATAAAATCAAATAAACTAAGCCTGACAGCTGTCAGTGTCATCATTTGTATGTCTTTTATGTGGCGCCCCAGACCATAAAAGCCGAGACAGAGATACTGATATACCGAGATACAGAGACCGAGATACATCTGCACAGATACAGATACTAAATACCTAGTATAAGGAGTGAAAAAGAAAGATCTCCGAAATGACTGTTGATAATTTGCTGTCACATGCTGAAAAATGACAAAAGTTTTTGCACGAAAAAGGAAACGGCGTCGCAAAATGGAAATAAATTCGAGCTGAGCTATCTGTTGGGCAATAACTCAAAATCTGAACGTGAAAGTCAGTTTCGGTTCGGTTAGGTTCGGTTCGGTTCGGCTTGGCTCAACAGCTCAGGCATGAGCTCAAGTCCAGTCAGTTAAACTGACAGACTGAGCAGCGAGCAGTGAGCAGTGAGCAGCGAGAAGCGGGCTGAAAAAAGGTAAATAAAGTGCAAATGTCAGCTGACCGCAAACATCATTAATATAATTAAATGTGTCAGTCAAGCAGCCATTTATGCAGTCCGACATTCATTTCAGTTAACCACACGTTGCCATCAGTTTCAGCCACCAAATAACACAGGCAACAGCAACAACAACTGCCTGGCTCACAGCCCGGCTTTGTGGCAGTTAAAGTGTGCGCTTGACATAACGGCTCTGTCTCAGGCTTTTCCCCCTTTTGCCAATGCCCCTGTGCCACCTTGCCCCACACCGCCCCCAGCCACCCTCTTTGGGCCATTCTTTCGCTGTCTGGTTGTCGGCTTTGTGTTTGCGTGTGGCTCTAATTAAAGTGTCATCAGCAGCAGAAATGCCAGGCAACAAACAACATCGAGTACGAGTACGAGTACGAGTACGAGCATGTTAGTGATAAATTGCCATGTCTAGAGCTGTCGTGTTAATTTTTTCTACTCGCACACAAATAATAGTTTTTTGTCCAAAGTGTTAATTAATTCTTGGAACATTTAAAATATGTGAAAAGACGAGATGGATAAACCGAAATACAAGATATATGGTACAACCTACCACAGAAATATTGTGACACTCTAATTTGGGTTGGGCTGTGGATTCAAAGTCGCGGGCTAAGCGTCGGACTGAAAGGGCTTTATTGGATGGTGGCAGCAAAATCCATTTAATCTTCAGCCATAAATCCAATTTCCATATAAAAACAAATGTTTTTATAGTCGCTCGTACCTCTCTGCATTACGCTAGTGGCTTATGGGCAAAATTACTTGGGTTTATGGTGTGATAAGAAACCGATTAAGAACAGACTTAAAAATAAAGTCATTGAAGCGATATCTACTGCCATTCATTAAGTAATTTATAGCAGTTTATGGTGAGATCATAAATTTAACGATCCAATTTCTTTAATAAGCGACTATAAATATCAAGCAAGAAATAGAAAGAAACACCAGCCCCAACACCAAACAGTAAAACTTCGGCAACAGCGGCGAAACAGCCCAACAGACTGTGACCATCTATGTATAATTTATAATTGTTATTATGGCCTTTTGAGAGTACAATCAAACGGCATTTATCACTCACTCGCCTAGCCCCATCAATCGGGCCAGAAACACCTCCCGATCCCGATCCCGATCCCGTCCCAATGCCGCCAGTCCAAGCCAGCTGGGCCATAACTATTCATGGAAAATATCATTTTGAAAACTGAATGCTTGCGTATACAAATTGAATGAGTGAAACTCAATGAATTCATTTAAATGCACGCGAGGCGGCAACTATGATAATGAATTGCAATCGCCGTTTAAACCGCAAAATAATAACCCGTTTTTTAGCCGACGCTTTTTTTTTATAGAGTAAAGTCGCGACATTACAAATTATGGCCTGAGATAATCGATTTTGTGGTGGGGGGATGTGGCGATGGATGGCAGGGGGCGAATGCGGGTTATAAAACAGTCAAACTCAATAATCATAAAATGCCGCAACAAATTAACCCATAAATTCATATAGAAGTAATCAAATTAATGTTCCCGCTGATAACTGTCAATTGCAATATCATCATCATCATTAACAGCATCTACAGATGTGACACAGACCCAATTGAACACTTGAGTCTAAACGGGTTAGGCTTGTCCTGAAGTGGTTTATATAAACAAATTCTGCTTAATTTCAGTAAGCCAAGCTGCAAGGAGAAACCACAATTTCATTTTCAAAACAAAAAATAAAATATTTAGAAAGGTAACACGACAATACCTACAATGTAGTCACACTGGTTGCCTCGTGATAAACGAATTTCTGAAAATAATGTTTTAAATTGTTTTTAAAGCCAAGGCAAGAAAAAACCAAACAAACCCTACATAATTCCACCTCTGACCAAAGCGAATGCTTGACCATTTCCGCGCCATTCTTAATTCTAAGTAATCTGGCAAACATTAAATGGGTTTCAAATGGTATCAATCATTAAGTTGGTTACTCCACAACAAGGGGCGTATGAGTGATTGCCATAAAATTGAGTATAAATATTAATCAGGGTGCAAACCAAAGCCCCTCATAATGACTCACAAAAGAGATCATTGAGCAAATAGGGCTTTTGGAGCTCAACAAAGCATTTGACACTAAATGCACACAAATTGCTTTTGAAGCCCAACCAGAAATTCAAAAAGAAGCCACAAAGCCGCCACACAAGAATCCATATAGGTCTTATTGTATAAATTTCTATGGGGTAGAAGGGGTTATAGGTGTTCAGGTGGCCAAAAGATAGGAAAACTGGTCGAAACGGGCGTAGGAAAGGAAATAAAAAGAAACAGACTGAAATATAATATTGATAAGCTCTCAAAACGGTCAAGTCGGCGCCATTTTTTCGGGTCTGAGGCGGGAGCGACAATTTCAATCAAATCAACCTACTGAATGAGGGGAAAACAAATAAACAATCAATCTCAATCACATCCATTATGGGTTGATACAACTTGGGACCTATCGAAGCGCTCTTATCATCGGGAATTTCGTTGATTTTAGGTTGGCTTTCTTAGGGGACACTTTTTCAGTTGTACGAGTATATTTTTTATTTATTCTATCGCGATGTTAATCATTTTAATTGGCGCCACTTGAACGAGTTTCGGTTGCTATATGTGAGTGTCTGATTGGTGTCCATTCATTTTGGGGCAGTCTTTTGAAAGCGTTTCAAATTACTTTTCGTGTTGCAGGCCAGCATCGAAAGTGAAAGTGACCAGCAAAAGCACTTTCAACTGATTGCGATAAAGAAATTATGGTCAAGTCGACACACCAGTCAGACCAAGCAACACAAAAATGAAATTGATCATAAATTATTACAGATTTAAATATTGACAGGCAGTCATTTATATTCTGTAGCTTTGCAGTTGATATCGTGAGGAAAATTAAATACACAATTTAAATCAAAATAAATAGAGAAATTGCCACAAGTATTGCTCCTTCTTGGCTATCTTTCGAGAATAAAAAATGGCACATCCAAAAAACTGACGGTAAAAGTTCATTTAAATAGAAACTGACATGTGTCAAAGTGACACTTTTTGATTGCTATTCGGTTACAAATTTCCATCTCTTCCCCTCCTTGGCTTTTCAATCGTTTTGTTGTCTTTCGACTGGCGTTGACACTTTCTGAACCTGCTCCCTCCGCTCCAAGCACACACACAGGATAGACACTGCCAGTGACACTTCAAGGCAGAAATGGCAAGGTTGAAATATACAACAGAAAACAACAGTCCAAAGAAAGATGTACGAAATAAAAATAAAAATAAATTAAAGACTCTGTCAGAGTTTTTACTTTTCAATGACATGGATGTCATGTCAGATGCCAAGTTGGAATAACAATCGTTTTGACTAACGCAGGGAAAAGCTGATGACAGAACTGTTCTAACCGAAAAGCCAAATAATAATATGACAAAATGTTGGATTGCTTTATAAGTAATGCGATTGTGGAGTAAGTGTGAGGTATTCGCAGTTTAAGCTTATAATTCGAATATAGGAAGTGCTCGAAGCAGCTGAAACAACAATGCAATGCACATCTCACGCCTTTTGCAATTTTCCCATACTCGCCGTGTGCGTTATCACGTGTCAAGCATCTTCACTTGAACAAAGGCTTTCCACACTTTTCGTGTGGGTAGCATCTTGGCAGGGAGGCAGGGTCTAGTGGCAGGGTCAGATAGGGGATAGAAGGGTTTTCCCTGCCTGCCTATTCAAATTAGCTGAGCGAGTGTTGCGAATAAAATTTACCTACTGCAATTCATTTATTCAGCTGTCACTGCTGTCTTTTTGGCTTGTCACGCTGTCATTTCGGCGTATTTTTGCAAATACAACGAAAAAAAGAGGTACAATAAAATGTGCACCGCCTTTTTTTATGTCTTTGGTTTATCGTGGCGAAAAAATCTAACTAAAAGGGAGATCCCCTACCGCCACTCCTTTCCGTAGTCATGTGTTGTTGGTTGCATTGCTCGCGTTATTTGGCTCTATTTGCATATTTTCGCATTTTATTATGCAGACAGACAGAAAGCTTTAGAGGGGGAAAAGCCAGAGAAGAGGCGTCAGTACGTCATTCAGTCGGTGCCTCAGTTTTCCTCCCCATTCATTTTCCTCCCTCTGCCTCTGTGAATCCCATTTTTCGGTTTCGTTGGGTTTTTTTCGGAATAGACAGGCCAAGTGCATTTTTTATTCGCGAATGGTATCTGTTGGTCAGGAGCTGCAGGAAGCCAGGGGAACTAAACTAACAGCTGTGCAACACAAAACTGTCAGTTTGGCAGAGCCGACGCGAAGTGCTAAAATAGTGGAAGATCCCACTCTCCATCTTTCTCGCTGCCCTGTCAGAGTTGACTGGCAACGGAAGTGCAACAACAATTTGTTTTCCTTTTCCAAGTTTCCAGTTTGTCGTTTTGGAACCGCTAACCAAAGGGAAGGTACAGTGAATAATGGCCATACGCGAAAGTAGGACTGGTCTTCAACCAAACTCTAAATGTACTTGTAATATATCCAAAATATTGAATAACTTTCTCATGACCTACTTCCCAAAAATGGTTTATTAAATCAATATCAATTTAAGAATAAAATTAATTTGTTAGCGGAAATTAAAAACAAGCAAAAAATAGAAGTTCAATGTTTCAAAAAGAATTCATGTCAATCACTTAAAATATATCTAAAGAAAAAATATATGAAGCACGTTAGGAAAGCCTGAAAAATGAATTATGTCAAAATGGGGAGGACACAAATGTTTCATAAAATGTACAATCAGCCAAAGGGTGGACCGGGACCGACCGGGGAGGGATGCTGACAACACTTGTCAACGCAAGTGTAGAGCGGCATAATTATAAATAACACGTAATTAACGCGATGCCAAATGCGAGTGACACCGCCGAACGAGGGAACATTTTGTGGGCCTGGTTCGGCCGGCCTATATCCTATATCCTCTTCGTCCGCCGCTCATCGGTAGTTTGGCATTTTGACAGGCGAGCCAAGGCAGCCAGGGCAGGCAAGGCAGTTGGCAGCCAGTTGACAGCCAGCAATGCCGGCCAGACACCAATGCATGTGCAGCAGGCGAAAATAATAATAAAGTGTCGTTGTTGGATTCATTATGCGATCGGAAAGGAGATGGAGATGAACGCATTGCATCAGGTGCCAAGGATGGCTCGGACCGGGGCGAACCGGGGCGGACCGGGGCGGACCGGGGCGGACCGTGACGGAAGATGGGGGAATTTCATTAACGCTGACAACTTGAAATGCTAATTATTGTCAAATTAATTTAGTCAGCTGTCAGCTTAAAGATTTTTCTTAATAAAAATAAAATCAAGAAAAAATGAGCGACAAACACAGCGCGGATCAGTCGGAAAGTAGGAATTAATGAATGCCGCATGTGGGCACAGGCATTCAATTCACTTGACAGCAATGACAGACACCTTTTGCTTGGCTTTATGCTAATTTGCCAAGAAAACAGCTGCCGGAGCGCACACGCACACAGCCGTACACTAAAATTCTGCTAAATGAGTGGAATAAAGTATCAAAATTATTGTTTTCGATGAACAACAAAGATTTGTGGTGAAATAATCGGATGTGGCTGTGGACGCTGTGGATGTAAATAGATTATATTATATTATTTAAATTCTTTGAACCCCTTGTCTTACGATCCAGTTTGAGGTGCTAAACTGTATACATTCTACTTAGCATTTTTTATTTTTTTTTATGGGATGACAGCTAGCCTGATTCTGAGAAGAATAACAAAATGTTTTCAGAATTTTACTCAAGTATAAATTCCAAGATCAACTCTGAATGATTTCTAGCAATAATTCTTCTATCCAAGAAAGTCCGAAATTAATTCCTAAGCGGAAATTCATAAAAGATATCTTTTTTAAATAGCCGTAATGTTGTCAAAGGTCAAAGATAGAAAGAAACTCAGTGCTCAAAAAATGCGCAAAATACATAATAATATTTGAGGTAATAACAATAAACAGCGTTCATGTGTATTTATTTATTTATTTACGCATACGTATTTATATCTTTTCGTGCACCTTATATGGAATCCGACTTTGCCGGGAGAGGAAGTACAGCCCGTCACAAAGTAACGCCCACGTTGACGCATTCCATCACAATGCTGGACAGAGGCTGGCAGGTGACAGGCACACGTTGCGTATGATTGATAAATACGTTGTCCAAATTATGGATACGGCAAGCGAAATGGCGAGAATTAAAAAACAAACAGTCTTACGCCGAAGCAGCTGCGCTAATCTAAGAGGAACCTTGAGGGGCCTCAATTTTGACTTGAAGCAAATATGTACGTCGCTTTCAGTTCAGTTGGGTTTCGTGTGTTTTTTGTCATCAGTGAGTGATGAGCGGAATAATGGAATATGCCAATTGACGTTGACATCAATAACAAGAAAAACCAACACGACCAGCTCGAAAACAAATTTTGTTTGGCAATTCATTTTCCTCAAGGTCAATGGGTTAATTACATTGCGTATACGCACTGTTGCACTGAGACATGTATTGAGTGTTCAGCAAATTGAATATTTCTTTGGTTTTTGTTAGAAAAACTATTATATTTTATGCCCCTTTTAAGGAACCCTAATTGCTTTACCAATTTGACCCATCCACCTGGGTGACAGCTCATAAAAAAAACAACCTAATAAACACGACCTGGCATGGAGAAAATATTCGCCATGCAAATAGAAAATTCAAACAATAAAGATAAGTCAACAAAAAATGTGCTGGTAGAAAAAAGTGAGGAATGCGGCGACCGAAAAAAACAAATGTTTGCATACACAGCTTTGGAAAAAACTAAAAAATCAGCAACTATAGAAACTGCAGAAACAGCTAAAACAAAAACAACAGAAACAGAAACAGCAACCAGGCCAGCAAAGCTATAACAACTGCCAACTGACAACTAAATAGACACGTAATGTTGACAAAAGTCTGACATGAAATCTAACAGAGAAACAAGACACGACCCCAGCCAAGTTATCCGAAAGTCCCCAAGCCCCGCTGAAAACAGCCAAGCCGAGGGTTCAACAGGGGTGGCCTGGGCAGGGGGCTTAGGGGGTTAAGGCTTCAAATGAAAGAAAGAGTGACACATGAAAATGGCATTAATGTGTCACTCAAAGTGCACACAGCACACAGAAAATGCTGCAACAGCAACAAGCAACTGTGACAATTGCAATGATATGGCTGACAGTTGGGGACTCATGCAACGTCTAAAATTGCAACATTGTCTAACGCCAAGTGCACTTCAGCTGCCTCTTTGTATATGTGTGTGTGTGTGTGTGTGTTTGTGTCAAATTAAGTGGCAACTCTATGCCAGGCATTGCCACATGCCATACAGTCGAGTAGCAGGGATGGCCTCGTCGGGTCTCGTCTCAGTTTTATTTGTTGTTTGTTTTCCAACGCCACCGCCACCGCCACCGACGGTTTCGCTCTCTTGGCCCAAGTTTGACAGTCAAATGACGCTGTCACTTGTCAATATGACAAGTGTCAGTTCTGCAGTAGTTGACAGTTAATGTGACAGCGTTTTGTGTTTCTCTTATTGCCGTGCCGGCTGAAAATCAACCAACAGGCATATTGAATTGCAGTTGCGGTCGGTGTTTCGGAGGGGAAATAGAGTAGAATTTACTGAGTAATATAAGTATGGGGTTACAGCACGATTGTCTTTAAACTTTCGGTTTGGTTTCTGTTCCTCGAAATTATTTTCAAAAACGATGCACCTAGACAACCGCAAACACTCACCAAAATCTTATAAACCCGATCATATCTCTCACAATGAATCATTTAATCCAACTTGGAACCACAGCTCTTAATATTTTTATAGCCATTTATGCAAATTTTTCATTTTCATTTATATTTGTTTCCCTTTGCACCCAAGCGCAAGCAGGAATTTATTACCGCCCCAAGAAAAATAAAGAAAACGAATACGTATATAAGTGAGTGTGTACAAAAAGGTGTTAACAGGCGGAATGATATAATATACATGCATAATATGTATAACGACCGAGGACCCACACCCAGAGTCCAGATGACGGGCTTGGGAAGGAAAGTGCGGAGCCAAAATAAGAAAGAGATGAAAATACAAAGTCTGCATAAAGTTTTATACCATTTTTATCGCTTATTTTATAATTCCCAACAAAACTGCAAAGGCGTCTTAAAAAACTGAGTCAGGGATTGGGTGCGGACTTGAGTTTTTTTGGGGGATTGGGTAAGGGTAAAAGGTCTGTGTGAAGACGTTGCCTGCCGTTGGCTTATGCAAAACGTCGTCGACGATGGCGGCGGCGGCACACAATTTCCGCTTTTTATGCTTATCCTGTAATTCATATTTATAGCAGCTATTTCTGTATCGTAATGTGTGCGAATGTAGGAAGGAGAAAGAAATTTCCTGAGCCGCAGAATCTTTGAAAATTGCATTTTACAAAATATTGCCAGCTAAATGTGATACCAAGCAAAAAAAAAAAAACAGAAAGGATGCGGTGAGATAGATTTTAAAATCCATTATAGATAAACTTTTATTGCTGCTCACTTGAAAATAAATCAAAAAAGTTTGCAACTCCTGGCTTTTATGAAGAGTCGATTCAAGTACTTTCTGTCTTTAAGTTTTTTTTTCTTACATCCAAGCAAATCAAATATTTATTGATTCGGCAAGCTTCAAAAGCCACGAAACAGCGTCAAGCTATCAAAAGTTTCAATTTAAGAGTCAGTTAACCAAACAATGGATCTTTTTTTGGATTGGTGGTTTTTACACAGTAAAAAATGCTTGGGTTATCGACCACCTCCCTTGATTTTGAATCATTTTCAGGTTTGATGGACTCTGCCGTCACTGTTTCACAAATTACATCTGGAACAACAAAAGTTTTCCAACATTTTGTTTGTCATATTAACATAAAGTATGATTTTTCGAGGGGCCTTCAAGTGCACATGAAGTGTGATGAGCTCCACTCTTACCCTTCATCCCCACAAAGTTTCGCGTGCCGCTTTTATTTGTTTATAATTTACTTTACTCTTATTTACTTTTCTGTGCCAGAGGCTTTTATTGTTTCAAGTCCACATATGTTGATGGCCAAAGTATGCCGATGTGTCATATACATCTCAAAAAGTCGAGTGTTTCGAGAGGGTGGTGAGGGAAGTAGCTTAGGGCTTTATAAAAAACCGTACATGGTTTGACACATTTAGCTTTTCTTGTTAATTTGTACAATACTTGAGGTCGCTTGTGTGAAATGTTAGGCAAATAACTCATACAACTTGATGATGAATGGTTGTTAAAGCTGCGATCTTTACGGATCATTTTGACAGCAGTGATAATTGGTAGCTTATAGTGGGTCCCCCCTGGGTACACACAAGTTGGATAGGCGTTGTTAATGTGCTTTTTAAAAGTATCGCAAAAACATATTTACAAATATGATTACAAAAAAGGTTGTTCTTAATAATGACTAACTCCTTTAGGCGATCTAGTTTACCATAAATCAGCAGTTTGCGTCTATTTTTTTCCCAACCCAACCAACCCGACTTAACACACCTTTAAAACCCAATTAGCATAATAAGTAAATGTATATAAAAACGATAATAAAATTAAATCAAATCATGACAGCTGAGTGTGTTTAGTTTCAAGTGTCTAATTAAATTATACGCATTTAACAAGCGGTTGTGACTCGATTGTGCAAAAGGCATAACTAAATGCATTTCAGTTGAGGTTTCATTTTCAACTTGTCCAGCCCTGACTACACGTTGTTGTCGTAGTACTCGACTGTTGTTTGTTTACCTTATTAGTGTTAATGTTTTCTATACACATTTTTCACAAGGTGTAACATTTTAATTAACACAATATTCATAATGAAAACATAATATGCTTTTTTCATCTTAGTCTTAGATTTTTCGCTCGGCATCAGGTGCTAATTAAGTGTTAAAAACACGAATATACGAATACATTTATGTAAAGATTGTATTTTCACATTTTAGCATTTTCATTAAAAACTGTTTAAGACCACACAATCAACACAATATCCCATTTGCTGTACAATGGAAGTTGATTTGTATAATTACCCCCTCAACTTGACCTCAATTATAATTCGAACTTGGTCCCAGGTCAGACACAGAGTAATAATTCGCACAAGTCAATTGACGTTTTCACATATAAATACTCGTTTTATGGAGCTATTGCCCAATCGTAAATTAAACAAGCCCCATATGGCCCATTCTATCTCCGTACACACACACATGCCCCGGGTATAAACTAAATCACAAACAAAATACAGAATGTGCGACACGAATATGCGTAATACCCAAAATCAATACGGAAACTTTATCAACATGATAATAAATTATGACTAATTGTGCTAAAAACGAGACAAAATGGGGTGAGGCCTCTACTACTCGGCCCACTATTTGGGCCAATAATTAATAAAGTGTTGATGGGGAGTGGGTGTTTTGGGCTTGGGCATAAAGCAACAGAAACAAATGCAAAGAAAATAAATAGAGATGATTTAGACAATTGGTTGAGTAGCCCTGTTTATTTTTTTTTTTTTTGAAAGTTAAATATTTTCATTTTAGAAAATATGAATAACACATTGTACGGGTACGAGAGCAGAAATACCCCACGTATAGGGCATCAAAAGTGCTCTTAAGTACCGATAAGAAATTTTGCCATTTTTACAATAGTATCATAATAATTTATGGCGGCCCATTGAGTGTTATAAAAGCTTCAATATTTTGTAGTTTATGACTTGCGCCAGTTGGGTATAAGCGTAATTACGCACCCATACATACCCCGTACACCCAGCACACTCGCATTAAGTATACGTCATTATTCTCATGGTGAGTGCTGTTGTGCGATGAGTTATGAATGTTGGGCTCCCTCCTCTGTTTTTGGGTTTTCCCTTCTTTTCTCCATCTTTTTCAGCCTTTTGCCTTTACTTCTTCTTCTTCTACTTCTTCTTCTTCCTTGAAGCCATAATTTATGGCATGCGGCGAAATGGATTTTATTGCAAAAAAAACCGTGTTTCGTGTTTATGGCTCAAACTGTGAGTGGGCAATATTCATTTCATTTATGTACACAAGCCCATAACTAAAACTACGACTGCACTTCAGGTTGTGTCGGCATTTGGTCAAACCTCCTTTGTACTACTCAATCGCTAATTTTCACTCCCCGGACCCTAAATGCTGATATATACGATCGATTGTATAAGAAGTCTCTATATTTAGATTGCCGCCAAGTGCCCCAATACTCGTCGTATTCAGTCCTTAATTGATAAGCAATAAGCATAAAGCCATTAATATGAAGCAGCGTCGTAGTTGGTCGCGTTGAATTTTTTGTTACCCTTCGATGGCTGATATAATTCTTGAACCCCTTTTTCCCAACCTGCCCAGCCCAAGCATTACTTTAGCACTTGTTTATGGCGCAGTATATCACAAACGGCTAATAATTTCATTAGCCTAATTGCTCATCTAGAAATGGTCATAAAATCCGATGAATGCTGATTAGTAATAATATGAGTTCTGCCAATAGAAACGGAAAACGGAGTATTAGCTAAGAGGGTCAAATTTGTTGACTAGCTGCGTTTGATAGCATTATCCGATTTTTGTGGATCTTGGCAGGGTTTTTAATGGGTCCAATAATTCTTTAATTGCTTGGCACTAGGCGGTTGGGGAGTAAGTATGAAACCTCCCCCCAGGGAGTTCAGTTTCGTAGCCCTTCGACTTTTTTTTGGCAAACACTTTAATGGCCTCATAATTCCTTTTATTCTGTTTGGGTTTGTGAATATTTATGGCTGCGGGGTATGTTATTTATGTCGTTTAAAGAGCCTTTTTGGCAGGACATGGTACTGGGTACTGGGTATTGGGTACTGGGTACTGGGTACGAGTATTTCATGATCGCACCAGTTTGTGGCGAAAGATTAAGATCGGGACACACACACAATGTTGGGTTGGGGTGAGGTGTTTACCGAACAAAGTAGAGTAGAAGACAATAAGGTCGAGATCTTATCGGGCAGCAAAACGCACGATATCGAAGACAAACGCTGCGAACCCAAATACTTATTGTCCCTTCTCTTTTTCTTTTTACCGCCCCACAGCTGGACAACAAAAGCAGCCCGTTGGCGCTATTGGCCCAAACATGCAGCGCCATCGGGGCGGATACAACAAACCCCAAGCTGCTGGCGGCGAACATCGAGAAGTCGACGAAGCAACTGCAGCACCAGTCCAACAAGGCGGCCGGGGGATTTGGCCTCGGCCAGATATCTTCCGATGGTGGCGGTGCACGCGATAAATCCTCACCGGTTAGCAGTCATTCATCCAGCGTCAGCACCGGCTCCGTGGAACAGCAGCAGGCCCTGCCACCCGCCCACAGCAGCAAGCCGATTCCGACAACCTTTAAGCCCTACGAGCCCAACAACAATATCAGCACAGCTGTCGACTGCGGCGCCACAAATCTCACCAGCAGCAGCAGCAGCAACATCAACATCAACAACAACAGCAGTGGGCAAAGGGTCAAAACCCCCAAAACGGCGACGAATGGAGGCCAACGTTGCGATTCAAACCAAAGTGCCAGCTCCCAGCGTGAATCGCCTGCAGCTGCCGGCTCTTTAAGACGCACCCCCACCTCCGGAGGAGCATCCAGCGCCACCCAACAGCTCAACGGCAGCCCCGGCCTGCCGCCCTCCACTCCCGGCCGAAGTAATTCCAAAGAGTCCGCCTCGATGCACAGCCCCAGTGCAGCGGCAGCTGCAGCAGCTGCAGTGGCGGCCGCCAGCTCAAATCGCCTTCAGGAGGCGGCTCTGGCCGCTGCCAAGGAAGCCAACTACGTGAAGGCTCTGCATGCGGCGAGTCAGCAAGGATCTGCCTCGGCTGCGGTAGCAGCTGCATCCTATTATCCTCCAGGTGAGTCCAACAAGAAACCACTAATACGGAAAGTGCAGTACTTGCAGAATAGGGATGGAATCAGCTTTTCCAAGTGGCGAAGCTGGCAAGAAGTTATTGTTGCTCCACACTCAGGAGCTTTACTAGGAAGAGAATCTATAGAGGAATTTATATATAGATCTCTTTGTTATTTCCTTTCCGCAGAGTATAAATTCAGAATTAAATCTATTTCTATAAAACATTAGTTTATTAAATAAAATTTTGGCTGCATTTTCTCACATGGCGTATACGTAATTTCTACTTTGAAAAATATGAATATTTTTATTCATAGTTTATTTTTTACTGAAGGTTCATAGAATAATTATTTTTTATACATAAATGCTTGGTGTTATGATTAATTAAATTTTGTATTCATTCTAGGCTATGGGAGTCCGTATTCCATGGACTTGATGGCTGCCAGCTCGCTGATGTCACCCCATCATCCCATGTTCAAGGCCTCGGCCATGAATCCTTATTTGAACTATGCCCGGATGAAGGGCCTTACGGATCCGTCGATGATGGCGGCTACGCCGAACGTTTGCCGAGACCCCTACTGTACCGGATGTCCGGCCAGTCCCCACTACATCAACAAGGCAGCCGGTCAGCCTTGTCCGGCGGGATGCCCGCAATGTGAGGTAGCCGCGGGCGGATCTGTCGGCCCGGGAGGAAGTGTCTCGAAGTCAGGCGGATCCCAGGGTAACGCCGGGTCGTCCAGTGCAGCAGCTGCGGCGGCAGCGGCAGCGGCCTCCTCCTACCACGCCCAGCTGGCCGCCCTGGCCGCCGCCTCCCAGATGCCCTACGTCTGCTCCTGGATCGGCAGCGATGCCGCCTACTGCGGCAAGCGGTTCGGCACCTCCGACGACCTGTTTCAGCACCTGCGCACTCACACCGCCTCCGTGCCGGATGCGGTACTCAGCGCAGCGGCTGCCGGCGGTATTCCGCCCAACCACCCGTTGTTCCAGCGCACCTACCCCACCCCGCCGCTGAGTCCGTTGTCGGCGGCCCGTTACCATCCGTACGGAAAGCCGTCGATGCTGCCGCCATCGCTGGGTCCGCCAGGGATGCCCGGACTACCGCCGCATCCGGCTCTGGCCCAGTACTTTGCGCCGTACTCGTTATACGGGCCCAGAATGGGCTCGTCGCATCCGTAGTCGGATGAGCCGAGGCGATCGGCTTTCAGTCAAACCAATCATTTCTCTTGAGGAGTCGGCGACGTTTCCTCTGCTCTTGGCGGTGTTAATGACTCACTCGTGAAACGAAAAGCTAGTGATCTAATGTACTGTAGTTACATACAAATGTGTTTACAATTTAGTTTAAGGATTTAGCGTCTAGCTATTAAATGTCGATCAGTCTATAGTCGGTATGACACAGTGCAGCACATCAATATATATCAACATCGCTCGTCCTTGTGTGTGAATGTTTTATTATGTGGTTGCTACTAAATGCATATATGGTAGTTTTAACAATATTATTTATTATATTGTATTCAAGTGAAGCGATTTATGAATTAACGAAATGAAAAGATTGTCCAAAAACTTAAAGTTGTAAAATTCTTGTAAAGTATATAGAAATAAACTGCTTATTATAAATCTATACATAAATATACATAAATGTGTAATTATGAACAATATTTTAATGTTCACTTAAGTCACTACAAAAGAATCAATAAATCAAAGGAAATTAAATACCAAACAAGTATTTTTATTTGAAAGGAGAATAGAGGAATGTTTTTGGGGAAATTTAAGCAAACTTTAAATAACATATTTTGTTTGTGATCCTTTTATTTTGCAGTTCAATTGCCATAAATACTGGTTGCCTACCTAACAAGGCCAGACCAGATGTCGAAAAACCATATCTAAAAAGCTTTAAGTCATGGCCAAAAGCAAACAAGAGCGGGGCAAAATCTATGTATACGTATCCATTGGCTCACAAATCATAACATTTCGGTTACGTTTGCCGCTAAATTATACCAGGCTAGCTACTGGAACAGCTACTGCACACACATACCCACGGAATGGCAGTAAATCAAATTTTATATTTCCCCAAAAAGAAGTTGCACGAGCCAGAGGTGGGCGGTGGTTGATGGGTGGTGGGTGGTGGTTGGTGTAAGGAGGCAGGAGCAAGGCAGCTATGGCAAGGCAACTTGAGGGGAAGGCACACAGTTGACTGGCAATAGTTCCTCTGCTCACTGCCCACATATGGCGTCGATAAATTAAAATTTTCGTTTTTGCCATAGATGGTGGCAGGAGGGAGGCTAAAAGAGAGTTATGCCCTTGCATTTTGACAGCTAGCCGCCCCACCTGACAATTTATTGTATTATACGATTCGAGGCCAGATCAGAACGGAGGCGGATGGGGGAACAGAACACACTCTGACCTGGCCTGGTCTATGGTTCAGACTCCGACTTTCTGGTCACCATCTCTGGCCCTCTCTGGGAGTCATAAAAAAATATGCCATAAACCTCCTACACTCACACACATATTGGCGTTGGCATCAATAATTCTTTCATAAATGTCCATTTCGCCACATATAGCCGAGAATCGTTCTGGGCCAAAAAGGGGAAGCGGCAGGAGGACCAGGAGGAACGGAAAATGGGAATTGGCAAGGATATGGGAATGGGAATGGAGCTTATATATAAGTGATGTTCACGTTCAGTGCTTTTGACAAGCCGAGGATGAAGATCTCGTTGGCCCCACTCGCTTTGTGCAATACCTTTTCCAATTTTTGTTTTATTTTGTTTCATACCACATCGCAGGTGAAAGCCACCGCCATTGCGCTGGCCATTATAGTTCCCTCTAGCCGCGACCATTTATCATTGGAGGCAGTTACCCCCTTGGAAGCCCCACCACCAAACCCACCCAAATCCAACCACCCACCTACCCAACCCATGCCACCAAGCTGG
This sequence comes from Drosophila vallismaia, assembly GCA_035047325.1. Lineage (NCBI taxonomy): Eukaryota > Metazoa > Arthropoda > Insecta > Diptera > Drosophilidae > Drosophila > Drosophila vallismaia. Next base: position 16,395,295 of record JAWNPU010000090.1, on the reverse strand, counting down.
ACTTGTCACCCAACCAGGCTGGAGAGAAAAGAAAAAGGCGGGAAGGGGTTGGATAAAATTTATTGGTTGGGGATTTCGTGAAAATATTTCTTCTACCGCTTGCAAATTTATTTTTCCTGCAAAATAATGGAGATGAAAAATCGCCAGAAGATACAAAAATATTACAATGCAAGCCAACAATAAAACCATAAAAACCAAAAACGAAAACGTAGAGTGGCCCCGAATAAAATATGACTGTCTCTTTGGGTAGTTTGGGGGTCAGCATGTAAATTGTTAAGGTAGCCAATTGGAAAAGAAAGCCCCCGCTCAAAAGATATATGTTCTTTTCGATACACGAGTGTTCCCCGTACTTGTGGTCGGGCGATATCCTGCTGCTAAGTCACCGCCACCATCTTGGTGGCCATTAAAATCGTCGAATTGTTGCCGTAGCCCGTTTGTGATAAGTGTTGACTGCATATTTAAAATGCAGACATGCAGGCACTATGCGAAAGCAGGTAAAATCGTAATTCATTGAAATTTACGATTGCAGTAGCAACACCAGCAAGTCGAGAAAAATAAAATGCTAAGCACTAAGAGGAAAAGAAACGAAGGCAAACTTTGGAAACCGTTTGACACTTACTCTAAAAAATTAATATTTTAATGAATTTACCTAGCTACATTAAATAAGATATTCTGCTTCTCATAGACTATAAAGTATATATTTTGTGGCATAGTTATTGCAGCAGTGCAACCTTTTCGTAGGGTATCAACAAAAGACACCCAAACCCAAAGTGCAAGCCACAACAATAATTTTCAAAACCAAATGACAGCCGACAAAACCATATATCATTGTGCATGGAGGCAACGCCACCGTCTTGTCTGACTTTGCCACCCACGAGCTGAACTTTTGTCACTTCAGAGGCGTCGCTGGCTGTCTTAACCAATGTCTGTCGTCGCCCCTTCCAGCCAACTCAAAAATTTTAATTTCTCCCCAAAACAAACAAAAAAGAGGCAGAGAATAAAATTGTAAGTTTTATAAATTACCATGCAAGTGCTGCTTGAAATTGTCGCATGTGTTGACGCATTGCAAGCAAATTGTGCGCACTAAATGTATTTCTTCCCTCCTTTGGCGAAGACCTCACAAGGAACTCCGGGTATCAACGTCTGATGACATTTCCATAATTAGTCGAGCGTGTCTCAGTTTTTAGTAATTCGTGTCTCAGCTCATGTGGCATGTTTGGACGGTTGCCTTGATTTGATTTGATGCCCCAAGTGAGCTGCACTTTGGAATCGGAGTCTTGAACTCGGTGTCGGTGTGGAAGTGATGGGTGGGATAAGGATGATGGTGAAGGCTTTTCATATTTATTTATTATGCACACAATTTTGCAGACATCGTTGTGCATGTCCCTGTCAACATCGCCTCCTTCAGCCGTCTCCCATGTGCGAATTGACGCCGCATTTATGGTGTTAAAATATTAATGCCGAGAGTTGGTCATGTCATTTTGATTTATGAGTCTCTTCTACACATTAGCCACACATACTCTGGCATAGAGGGAGATGCCCGTCTTGGAGTGAGAGTTTTCAGCATTGAGATGTTGAAAGTACAATCGTTATGCTTTGCCTCCCAAAAAGAACCCACTGACAGACATCTGAGTGACATACGGGGAATGGGTTTGTTAATCCGATTGTGGGACATCTTTGCACATAAACAACGATTTTAATTGGTTTTAGATAATTGTATGGGAATATTTTAAAAGAAGTTATTGTCTAAACCAGTTCAGAATCATCTATCATTGGCCCTTATTTCTAAAACTCCAATTAAGTGAGAACTCCTTCCCACTTATTAGGTTTATCAAGCTTGGCTAAGATTTTTTGGTAACCAATTTGCTGTGAATAAACAGTAAGTACCACCGTTAGCCAAACAACAAGCCGAATAACACCGATTCGGAACCTGAAATCGATGTTAGCTCTCTGGCTGATGGCCGACAACCGCTACACGAGGAGAACAAGGCGAAAGCAGCTTACCAGAACCAGAAGCTCAAATGCAGATACAACACGAGCAGAAGCTGCAGGAAGAGCAAAAGCAGAAGCCCCAACAGCTACTTGTTTGCAGAACCAATGGAGATCCCGAAGTCGAGGTCGCGATGGCAAAGTCAATGGCAACTGCATTTTATCTTTCATTCTTCTGGGTCTCCAGACACTCCGGCGAACAAGTCGAAAATGCGTGGACATTAAATATGCATGAGAGGGAACATTACATATAATAAAAAATTCAGCAAACAGTTTTGTATGCAATGCGCTTGCAAATGCATTTATCGATGATGATAGTAATGATGATGCCCCTTTCGAAGGTGTTGAAGTTGCAGCCACGATGCTCACGCAATGTCTGGGATTGGAACACCAAATGGGCCTGGACTTTGGCTCGGGGACCGCCATGAAGCCGATGCATTTGACAGGTACTCGGGGAGAGGGCTTTCCACTGAAAGAAAAACATGAAACTTATTTTGAAATACGTTTAAAACAATATAAGAGCTTATGCGCTTATGTTTTTTAGTGTGTCACGAAATACTTTAGAACCGGAGGAGGTCTGATTGTCGATGGCGGTGACGGTGGCGGTGGCGGTGGCGGTGGCGGTCAACATCGTTGGCCATTTTAAATATGAGCACAATGCTGTTGTGCAATCTTGTCGGGAATTCTCTTTGGCAGCTTGACACTCCACGTACTTTGTCGCTGGTTGCTGGTTCAACTCCATCCACGCCACACCAGTACGGTGAGACTCCTGTCAGCGGTTGCTGTCGTGTTGCATGTTAATTTCTGTCCGAGTTTACCGCGAATATATATGCCACGATTTTATGGCCTCCACTCAGCACTCGCGATTGTCCAAATAATTTGCTTTTAAATTCACATAATTCCGATTGTGAAGAAAAGTTATTATCATTCGATCAAGTTTAATAGTTTTCTCATTTAGTTTTATAGTTTTCAGAAAACAGTTTATGAGGAAACCGTAAAAACTAGAGACTGGGTCAAATCCAGCCCAAGGCCATTAGCAACCGATAAAATGTACCTAGCGATTAGTTTTTGTATGCACTATAATTACTGATAAATAGTTACAAACTTGGTTGCACTTGCCAACTATCGTATATCATCCGCACAGAGCACCGCTATATGCTACAATATATATGCTATATGCGAAACATGTTATACGACAGACTCTCAACCTTTTAATAATGTGTCGCCACATATTCATATGTAGATAATTTCCTCACTCACTGTCCGATACTCGGCCGCTGTGGGCTATAAATTATGAGCTATGGCAACTTGACTGCTGTTGATTTTTATCAACGTCATCAGCTTAATTGCCTCAGTGTACCAGGCGTCCAGCGTCCACTGTCCAGCGTCCAGCGTCCAGTTCCAAGCCGAGTTCACTTGACTTGGCCGTGTTGCACTTGCAAATTTATCTTTAAAATACTCGTCAGTCGCGGCACGGCACGGCAAGGCACGTTAGTGATTGAGCAAAAGAGTGAGAGTGTGTTGTGGCTGCAATTATTAATGAAATATGGCTGTCAGTAATTATTTGTTATAAATTTGCATAGAAATTGCAATTTGTTCACTTCACCCCACGTATGGATCCCGACCTGAGACCGTTAACGATTCACAATTCTCTCGCCCAAGTTGGCGGCATTATTAATGACAATGTAAATCCATGATAAATATCGTTGACACAGTCATTTTAAGCCATATACTTATGCACTTGTTTATATGGCCTGACATCGCATCTAACTAAGTACTACTAGTAGTTGAATGTTAATTCCCCCATTCCGACCAATGTGGCAGTCATAAATGTCATGGCAATGGCATAGGATAGCCCGTTTAAATAAATGCCTCTCAGCTGCCCTGGATGTTGGCTACTTAAAAACCGGCTAAAACAGTTTTGTTAATGAAGTCATTACAATAAACAAAGCTCAACAATGTTTAATGACACTCGACTTTCTTTGGCCGAGTTAAAAAACTGTAACATTATATCAATGTGCAATTTTAGCTCAAAATTACCTTTTTTTATTACCTCAGAAGTATTTCTAATCCCTATCATATCCTACCCTAATCAAAATCTGAAATCTGAAAGGTAAATAGTAGTGTAAGGGTATGCTTATATTAAACTAAACAACAATTGAACAAAAAATAATTGAAAACTTGGTTATTTTTGTAAAACACTCTCGGTTGTGGGAAAACAAGCAGATGCGTTTAAATATTACGCTTTTAATTATGAGAATCATGAACAAGAATCGATTGCAACAATTTACATTGAACGTGGACAATTTGTAAACAATTTGCAATGGCTATGCTTTTTCAGTTGTTTGGGAATAGAATTGCTTACTAAATTATGCATTTAATTAGTTTCATGATTATTTTGGGATTTTTGCTGGGAGAGAGAGAACTTTATGGATAAATATTCAAAGGACTCCCTCGGGATGGAATAACATAAATGTCTTCTTTGGTCCATTTCCATAATTGAAATTTTGTTTAATCGAGCCAAAAGCTTCTAATATATATGATTAGCATTTGGCAATGTGGATGTATGCATCAACATAATTCCCGCACATACTTCAAAGTCGATGGAGCTTTGTGGCAAGGTGAAACTTGTAATCTTGGCAACTGACATTGGCTAAGATTTTGGCTCACACGCACAATGCAACTGCATTCTCTTGACCATTTAGCCCTGGGTTGGCTAATCGTCTGAAGTAATTCCACAACAAAAACTTTAACTCAACATGCATAATTTACGTAACAAATGATAACTCGAAGAAATGTGAAGCCATGCATAAATTTACCAAGCTTACAAGTGCCACAGACTGCAACTGCAACTGGAACTGCGTACACAGCTACAGCTACAGACACAGACAGGTAGACATCAAGCAGACAGGCTTCTGGCCTGGCCAAGACAGAGGATTGCTGGCGAAACTGCTTTTGATTTATTACTGAAAACGGAGCGAAGGTGCAGGAGCTGCCTTTCCTCCAGCCAACTCATCAGCAGCTGCACTCAGCTTTGTCTCTGCCTCATAATTTATAAACAAATGCGAATGGTCCGAGTTCCAGGAGGTGGCAATGAGAAGGTTGCTGGTGGTGGCGTTGCTGGGTAGGGAGTAGCATCCATCTGTGAACACGGAGGGACCTGGCTTGGTTATGAATGTACGTAGTTATACCCCTGATGGCCAGCTGGCCGTATTGATGAGATCATAACGTTCGTTATGATGCCATGTGTAATTTCAAGCTAGCCTTGTTAAAATTTAATAAAAATACATGGAATTGAATTTCAATTTATTCGAAATTAAAACTAATTTAGAATTGGATTTATTCTTTCCAAAGGCTTTGCGCTGATATTGCATTCCTAATAGTTGAAAAAGTTGTATTTGCTAATGACCAAATAGCAATATATTACAATTAAGTAAAGAATTCTAAAACAATTCTAACCATTTATTGAATAAAACTGAAATATAATCGAAATAAATGAAATAAAGTTGAAACTTTGGTATAAAACTTCCCAGTTTCGATTATAATATTCCGTTTTATCCAATTTTATTTTGTGTAAATACTTAATGAATATCCCTGCTGGAAAAAAATCCATTTGAAAATACGAAATATTTCAACAGCTTCGCAGTGTGGGCCTTCGACAGCGCCATGGCCAACCCATAACATACATTAAGCGTCAATTATTCAAATAGAATTTCTGAAATGTGTAGACTGTCATGACGTTTTGAAGCTCTCGCCAATTTAATTACAGTTCCATCAACTGCACACTCTCAAGCCAAAAGCAAAAAATATTTACAAATGCAGACAGGCAATTGACTTTTTGTGTCGTTTTTGGGTTGCCACTGAGCTGGGAGATTTTGTGAGTTATGGCCACGAGTCATAGTCGTATGTGTGGAACACATTAAAAAATGGATAATTTAAGCTGAGTAACTCGAGAGTGCATGGGTGCTCTTTTAGGGAATTTATGGATAGCAAATCATCGATAGTTTATTCAGAAAAAACACGAGTATCTATAAAATAATATTATTTAGTTGTACGTTTCTTTAGCTAAGTGTCCCTCTTTTTAATTTACGTAACTTCCAGTTCATAACATCGCTTCGTAATTTGTGTACAATCTGAGTTCGTGATTCTATAAGTACCGCTCATTAAGTCCATTTATCAATTCAGTTAAGGGCATGTTAAGCCCACCACTTACCCATAATAATTATCTCTATAAGCCTAATGACTAATAACCATATTCGAGCTAGCCAAAAACAGAACCTGACGCCCCAATGTGAACACAATTTGCACGCAAAAAAGTCGGCGTTACATTCGAATGTAATCCACTGTAGGCGTTGCCTGACCATTACAATACTTATCTACATGATAATTTAGTGTCGTTTTAAAAGGCCTTTAGTCAATTGATCTGAAGCTGAAATCTGGTTAAGCGGTGGACACCCTTCCGGCCTTTCGGCCCATGGCCGCCGCTCCTTGTCGGCTGCTCACAAAACAAACAATAAAATTAAATAATTACAAGTCGTGAGTGAATTTCACGCGAATCCAAATGCTGATGCACACACACTGATAATGAAAAAAAGGAGGAAAAAACAACGCAAAGTCCAATAGCAAGATGCAAGGCAAGAGTTGGTTTGGTATTGCTGAATATTCGAAAAATGCGCAACGGATGCCGCTTGACCAGGGGACACAACAAAAAGGCCGTTTTATATCGATGACAATGTTCCCAAATAAGTGCCAACAACTGAGCCAGATTCAACCACTGGCCAAAGGAAGGGGGCCAACTGCATCGCCACGCAGACAAAATCAAACCACGCACGAATTCAGGCACTCAATGGCAGTCGAGAGTCCACCCAGTCCGGCCACTCCATCGAGTCCAGCATAAAAGGCGATCGAGTGAGTATGCCACTAAATTCCAGGAACATGTTTAAACGATGTCGGGCATTCGGAAAAAAGAGTAATGTACACTGGCATCCCGACCATGGGTGACAATCTTTTTAGCATAACATCAAAGCAAATAGTCGTGTGCGATGACGCTTCCAAAATCGGACAAGATGATTTTGATAAACAGTCCAGTATTACAACTCCAGATGGATTTTTTAATACTCATGGGAAAGAATGGCATGCTTTCAGTTTAAAATACAGCAAAAATTAACTCAATAAAAACTTTTTTTTAAAAGAAACTTTTTTTTAATAGACAAGCACTGCTTGTCAAGCAGGTCATATGGGTCAAGGGGGCGAATGCGTAATATTTGAAAGTGTTTCATATTAAGTATACGCCTCGTTTTTTTTGGGAACAAGCCATAATTTTTCCAATGTCCAGAATATTGGCAAATTGTACATGAAAATCAGTTCGAACATCTACTGTGGTAATACGACTGTAATAATTAGTGGAGGTATGTAAAAGTTTTAGGCTATTCTCATAAGTTCTTATAAAAACACATGATTATTTTCTAGTTTTCCACCCTTCAGATTATGAGAATTCAAGTTTAAAAGTCAATTGGAAATTGTCATTATTTCGCAGATGCAATTCGAGTACAGTAAACGTACACTTATATTTTAAAACATAAAACCTCATACTTTGCAGATTCAATATAAAACGTCTTGTCATTTCATTCAAGGAACATATGAAATGAAATCATGGTATATTTGGGCATTCAGCAGCGTTAAGAGAACCCTTTTTTTAAATAGAAACATAAATTATTTAAATAAATTGCTAAATTATCATTCCTTCTTAGGCCAAGTCTTTCTTGTGTTTTTTTTTTATGAGATCCCTCGATTATTTCATGATGCAAATAAGGTATTGGAGCCGTAACAGAAACCATATGATTTGCTGGATTGTAATTAAGCTTAAGTGCATGAATGCGTTGCGGGTGCGTGCAAATTGAAGTCCCCGAGCAGAGGAAACCCAGTGGCACCAAAGAACGCACCCAGTTTTCAGGTGTGTTTATTTGGGGCTCGGGTATAAAAGGACACTCAGCGTGGCTGGCGCAGCTTAGTCAGCCCTGGACAATGGCCGAGATACGGGAAGACGACGAGAAGAAGCCAGGCATCAGTGTTCTGCCCGGGCCGGAGCTCTTAACTCTGCCAGGATTTGATACCCGGGCCAGTATTGCCTCTGCGGCTCTGAGTGATGTGCCCAGCGATGTGATCATTAAGTCCCGGATTCGATATGGAAGCCCTCTGTCCGCCTGCAAGGGCCTGCTGTTGGAGTACGCCAAAAGTACAACCATCCATGGCATCCGCTACATCTTTGAGGTCCACAGACCCATCTACGAAAAGTCAGTTTGGTTTTCCCCAAGCTTTTCTCTTTACTAAGTGGTTCATCTTCCAGGCTCTACTGGCTGTTTTTCACCTGTATTTCTGTATACTTTGCCGTTTCTCTCATTTGGGACACCTACTTGAAATGGCAAGAGTCTCCGGTTATTCTTGGCTTTGATGAGACGTTGGTACCAGTGCACAAAATTCCATTTCCGACCATAACTATTTGCCCGGAAATCAAAATGGAACGAAATCTATTCGATTATACGAATGTTTCGCGCAAATTCTGGGAGGAATACAAAACAAGTGGCAATGTCAGCAACCTCGATGATGAAGAGTTGAGTATTTTTTCTTAACTTTAAGCTCTTTAAATTTCCTAACAAATAAACCCCAATAACCTTTTTAACTTTCTATTCTGATAGATTGGCCTACATGGCAGCCGCAATGCATATCTGCGACCCGGAGGTTGTTCAGCGATTTGGTCCTTTGCTCTCAGAATTGAATCCTCCTTACATGGACGTAACCCAAACCCTGATCGATCTGAGTATATCAAAAAATGTGACAGGACCATTTTGCAAATGGAACGGAAGATTCTATTTCTGTGACAAAATATTCGATTTTGTGGCCACGGACGAAGGAATTTGTTATCAGTTCAACGGAATGCATCCCAAGGATATTTACCGAGACGAAAAATTTATCAGCTATATTGATCCAGACATAGTGGACTTCAACAACTACTTTGATGTGGAGCTGCCGCGTTGGAACGAGATCAGCGGGTCCTGGTCACTGGACACCGGGTATCTGGATCAGGGCCAGAATGCGTATCCACAGCGGACGGTGTTCTCATCAGTAAAGAATGGCTTCTTCGCCTTCCTTCAGGGTTTGCAGCACAATTTCGACTACGATTGTCGCAGTTTCAAGCAAGGTTACAAGGTGTGTACCATTAGCGGAATTGGGTGTGAATTTAGTGTTCAGCTAATGTGTAATTGGGCAGGTCTTTCTCAACTCCCCCGAGAGTGTCCCCCTGACGTCGGGTAATTACATTCTTGTCCCCCATGGCGATGAGGTCCTGGTCAGTGTGCTGCCTGCTTATGTCGTGTCCACGGAAAATTTGCACGAAATTACTCCTGATAAGTGAGTTGAACAATATTAGGTGACGTTCATTATAAAATAATTTTTATTTAGACGTCAATGCCTCTTTGATGATGAGCGCCAGCTGCAATTCTTCCGATCGTATTCGCAAAGCAATTGCCAAACCGAATGCCTGGCCAACTACACGGTATCCAAGTGCGGGTGCGCCAAGTTCTGGATGCCAAGTGAGTGGGTTGAGCCCTTTCGATCAAATTTGTGACATTTTATGTTTCTCAGAACCCGTGGGTACTCCCATTTGTGGCTTGAATGACATCACTTGCTACACGGCCGCTCAGGACGAGCTGTACGCCCACCTCCAGAACCAAACAATGGCCAAGAGTCTGGATGAGAATGTCGAAATCATGTGCAATTGCCTGCCAGCCTGCACTTCCCTGGAGTACAACTTTGAGATATCCCGAGCCAAATATGATGTGGCAAAAACCATTAGAGCTTTCAGGGAGGAGTACGAACACACAGAGTAAGTAGATATTGAAAACAGAATTAAACCATTGCAATCTGGCTACAAATTATATATATTTATATTCCCTTTTAGTGCTATTGGATCTAGGCTTTCGGTTTACTTCAAGGAGCATCAGTTTACGGCCATAAAGCGTACCATACTGTTTGGAGTATCCACCTTAATTTCCAATTGTGGCGGAATCTGCGGTCTATTCATGGGCATCTCTTGTCTCAGTTTCTTGGAGCTAATCTACTTCTTCTGCATGCGAATCTGCGGAAGTTGCAGGGATCGTCGGAAGCACAAGATACACCACATAAGTCCCGAGGACCAGCAGGAGGAAAAATTGGAATAAAGCTTTGAAAATTGAATAGATCTTAAAGATCTAAGTAAAATCTTACATAAACGGTCCTAAGCTGTTGTGGAATACAAAATTTATAAAATGCCTCGTGAGGTTTTTGGTTTTCTTTACTTAGAAAAGGGGATAACTCAACTTGATTACTTCACTCCGCAGAGCAAACTCCCCCCTTAACAGGCAGCGCAGGTGTCTTAGCCAGAGATATTTCACACTCTCAATAGCACATTCCGAAAGTAAGAAAAAACACCAACAAATAAATAACATTTATTTTAGAGCTTACGTCAGGTAACCAGTCACTACCCAGTATCGCTGGCACTTTAATTGATTACAAATTAAAAATGCATTCGATTAGCACACGGTTGAAGCAATTGATTTGCTCCAATTAAATGATAGAAACGCTTTAGCAAAACGTTGTGGCTAATTAAATGGCGCATTCAAAGGCACAAACATAAATAAAGCATTTAACCTGTTCTCGTTAAAATTCTTTAGCTAGTTATTCTACTTTTGGCCGTATTTTACAAAATTCTGGCACAAAAGACAGCATCGAAAGAATCAAGAACAAATATACTCAAAATTTAATCTGTTCGTACCAAATGTCAAATCTAATGGCTTTTGTCACTGGCAACAAATCATAAAAAATATTCAAAATTCAGCATTTTTAGCATTATTAATAAGGCACGACAATAAAAAATATGTTCGCCCATTTGCTTTGATCTTTTCGCTAGGTCGTGTGGCTGTCATAAAAAATGAAGGGGAGATGATGAAGATTTATCGCAGAAAAATATTTTGCCTTCAAAAAACGACACTCAAGCATCTGCATAATGCGTATGGGTTAAGCCTCTAAAAGTTAAGATTTTAAAAATTATGAAAGTCTCGCTTCCAGATACTTTATGATGATTATAAAAATATTCCCTATAATATTAATTTTTAGAGCACAAACACATTTATATGTGGTTGACAAATTGTTGGCACAGCTGTTTGTGTTTTAAATAAGCAGTCGGATTTTAGTTAATGACCTCAAACCAATTCGCTTAAGTTGTTTATGGCTTATGGTATGCGACAAAAATAAATACCACTTGGAGGTGGCCAAGGAAATATAACCATCAGTGTCTATAGAAATATTATGTTGGCATAAATCAAATGCAATCGCGCATAATAAATTGTCATACTTTACTTAACATCCCAGAAACTGTCGTTCCTGTGTATTTCACAAGACACAAAAATATTTTATAAAAATAAATCCATAATGAATAATAACAAATGTTTGCGAATGGTTGCCATCTTTGTTTTGAGATCACAGTTTAAACAACTTTGTTTTGTAATTTAAAGTATTATTAAAATTTTTGGCATGTATTTGGCCAACAGACAAAATTCCACTTGAAGAATTTAAGAGCTTGAACATGACAAATACACATGCATTAGGAAAATAATTCCTCACAAGAGCCATAAATCAAGTGAAATAAACACATTGTGTTTCATCAAGTCGGTTATAAGCAAGCATATCTTAGGCTCCCTAATATAAAAAATCCTATACACTGTGAAACAATAACACACAACATTCGTAGAGCTCATAAATAAATCGCTGAAACTACAACGTACTCAGGACCCCGCAAAATGAATGTGAAACGAAAAATACAAATTAGAAAAACAAATAAATAAAAATCTTAAGCTATGCGCGCCAGCTATCCAAGTCGAAGGCATTTTAAAAAGTATTTTCAAATTAATTTTTATTAGCAGGCGGCTAATAAACAAAAATAAAACCTACTCAAGCACACCGTCGTCCCCCACACTTTGCGTCTTAAGAGAAAATATAAATCTCCCCTAGAGAGCGAGAAAAAGCAAATATTTTTATTAGCATGTCGCGACATATTTCAAGGCACATGCTTAGAATAATGCAGCCAGTCGTCAGTATTTAACAATTTCATTTGGAAAATTTGTATTTCTCGCTTTCTCACACTTTGTGTGTCTTTCAATTTAATTTATTAATCGTGCGTGTTCACCCGCACTATATTTGTGGGCGGGTAATGGCCATGCCAAAGTCTTGGCTCATTTCAGATCTGTCGTCCTGAGATACGAAATTAGTTTGAAATTATTTTCCCCTTCTTGTGGATTGCTTAATACTCACCGAAATTTACGTGCAAATGCATAAGTCACAACACAATGCCAAATGAGACTATTAAGTAAATGAATCAAAACGTAATTTCTGCATAAAATCTTTGCATCTTTAGCTTTTAGCTCTGGTGGCTCCCGCATAACGTCCACACTAATCGACCGAGGGGCGCTACCGTTTATCGTACGAATCGCGGGCATAGAACTAACAGAATAAAGTTTAGAAAGGTAACGAGGAAGAAGACAGCGTTTGTGCTAAGAAAGGTAGGTGAGACCTTTTCAGAGTCCTTTCAGTTTTTTTATCATTAAAATTAGTTTTAATTAAAACGGAATGTTGTAAATTTAATCATCCATGTTTAAACCTCAAAAACCATCGTATTTATTTCAATTGGAAGTTATTTATAAACACAAACAGTTGCTAACCAAATCAAATGCTAACAAAAAAAGTCTGAACATAAATCGGCATGAAATTATTAAACAATTTTCATTAATCGATGCCAGTAATGTAATTACGATTAACAAAAACCCACACACAAATGCAATCAGTAATAAAAAACTGAAAATTAATTGTGACACAATTTTTTATGGCATTGCATGTTGACAGATTTATGCCTATCCGCAAAAGAATATTTGTAAGTTGTTTTTTTCAACTCATATACAAATTGTTTTTTATTCAAGATACATCGAGATATTTGTAATGAACTACATGCTCAAATTACCTCACGTTATATTTCATTATTTTGTATCCACTGACAAGGTATTAACGCCTACCAGAAAAAAATCAAAATATTGTAATTTAATAAATACTAGTTCGAAATGCAACGGACAGGAATTAAGACCTAAAATTCAATTAGAGACTTCCTTTTTAACAATCATTTAAAAAAGATCTTCATGTTAGATAACAATTCGTTTGCATAGTAAAAACAAACAAAAAATGGTAAAATAAAATAAATTACACATTTTAATAATTTAATGCGCAATTATTTTACACCAGCAGCCATTAATTTATGTCAAAGTTGTGCATAAATCAGTTTGACAACTAAACGCTGCCGTTGAGAGGCAGGAAAGCCGAAAGAATCACAGGTTAAAATCGGGGCGGAGGGATACTATAGCTATAGAGCTATATAAATTTATAAACACTCTAGAATATGAATAATTATATATCTTTTAAAATTAAATTTTAAATCTAAAGGAAATAACTTTTCAGTCAGTGGTTAAATTTTAAAAAATATTTATGGCTATTGAAACCCCTACAATTTTTAAAGAGTATCAAAGGTTCTAAAGGGTTTTAGTATATCATTACCTACTTTGCACACAAAGTCTATGTAACGTCTGTCATTCATACTCTCCGCTGTCTCGGCCATCGAGACTGCCTGTCAAATACTGCGATTGATTGATTTATGCATGCATTTAACTTGGTTTTGTGACTTTTTGTTTTGCTTTCAACAAACTACCAATAAATGTACGTATAAAGTTCAAAAAGAATGTCCAAAAATAATTTAGAGACAATACGGCAAAAAAGTCTAAGCCAAATTTGCATAAAGCTTCCGGCCCCAAAAGATTTGGCAGATGCCAAAAAAAAAGTTATACATCCATTAAGTGACTGTCTAAGCTGGATTTTAGTTAATTATAAACTATTGTTTTTATACAATATTTAATTTGATTACATCAAGAGCTAGCGTGTATGTTTTATTGAAATTTAATATAGCTAATAAACAATTTTTTTTTTTATTAATGCATTTCCATTTATATGCACGTCAAAAAATATATTTAAAAATATCTATTTGTTATTTATTGCATAGTAAAGGGAAGAACTTTTGTCATTAATCATTCACAAAAGTAATGATACAAAAGTACTTCAATTCAATAATTTCAAAACATTCTTATGATTAGCTTGCATTTCTGGTTGTGTTTAATATATATTTAAAATTTATGGCACAAAATCTTAAAAATTATTCGGCTTTGGCTTTGGGGCTTGGCACTTAATCATAATCAACTGCCTTCCAATTCGGCAACCTACCTACCAACCCACATTAGTGTCCCGCGATTCTAACAGCTATTTCCACCGGGCCAGCTTGCTGGGCCACTGCTGGCTGAACTCCCATGAGCCAGAAAAGATGGAAACAAAAACCAGATACAAAAAAATGGAGAACAGAGCACATAAATCAAAAACGTTGACGCTATGATTATGGCGGCATGGCGAGCGATACGATTTTGGAGGCCTCTCAAAGAGCAGCCCCAAAGAAAATCGTGCGCAGAGGTGTTACGGCTCTGACAGTTATTCTATAAATTATGACAACTGACAGCTACATTTATAAGCCACAACTCTTGCATTTGTGCATAAATAATATCGTTGACACATGGCAACAACTAAAGCACAACTTCTAAGCCGCAGCCACCACAATAATAGAAGCAAATGTCTGCTGATTGAGGCCCCAGCTAATTAATTTGACCGCATTAAAATTGTATGCAAAGCAATTAACTTAAATATGGCGATGGTCAGCCAAGATAATTTCAGAGCTAAACAGAAGGCGGGGAAATTCCCAGGCAGCAATCTTGCAAGAAAACGAATTAATTTTCCAAAGGGACAGGTAAAGTTTAAACTGTTGTGGGGCTTCTCCTATCGAAGGCATCTGGCTAATTAGCATAATGTCATTTGGAGCTGAATATGGTAAGGGGAGACGAGGATCAAGTTGATGGTGTACTTTCATTGGCAAATAAACTCATATCGATAAATGGTCAATTCAGGCCAAGTGGATACTTGCTCGAGATTAATAGTAAGTGAGTAACTTGATGTTAATATAATTTATAAATATATAAATTTTATTAATCATTTATAGACACGGGTGCCAAACAAAGCTAATACCTAAAGCCAGCCAAAGGTTTCCTTGATTGTTTATGCCATAAAACACGACAACATTAAACCCACATGCGTAATAGGCATTACGTATTCTAATGTTTTAATTTGTCTGCTCCATCAGTGACAAATAATAAGCCCCTAACCAAATTTACAAATTCGCTTCTCTAGAAAACCGATAAAAAACATCTCCAATAATAAAATAAACAATGAATTGACATTTACATACGAGTATCCATGAAATAAAGAGGTGACAATCTGTTTTGTGGAAACACAAAGCAATTTATAAAAGCTTTAATTATCATAGCCCCATACAAATACCTGACATAACAAATGGAAGTAATCTTTTACCGTCCCATAAATTACCTATATCATAAAATCTTTTGAACTTCCTTATTGATTTGCATAGCATTGGTAAACAAATGGTCGGAACTACTGCGACTCATTTTCTTCAATCTAAAGCAATAATATATAGGCTTAACTGCGAATTACATCGCCGAAAGGCATGACGATCGCCAAAGCGACTGAGTTTTAAAATAACACTAAAATAATATAATACATTTTATTGTATTCAATAGTGATTAGGTGATGCTTTATATTTCAAAAACAATAAACAAAAACATCAGAGTGAAAAAACCTTTACAATATGGTAGTTCAGTTACGATAATTCTTCATCAGTATTTCTTTCCCAAGAAACATCCGATTCCTGATAGATACCCTTGGAACATTATGGCTTAACCCCTTCGAAAATTATGAAGAATCCACCGAAAACCCAATATGGCTCACCGCTATGGCCACATCTTCGCCAATAACGATACGATTATTAAGAGCAATACGTTAAATGATTTGTGGATCGATTATCTATCAATTTGCATAAAAATCTGGGACTACATTGTTTTTTGAATTTTTTGTCAAATTTTCTGATGGATCCCCTTCGAAAATTATGAAGAAACCATCGAAAATTCTATCGATGGCCATATCTTCACCAATAGTGATCCGATTCGGAAGATAAATACCTTTAAATATTTTTGGATGGATTATGTATCAATAGGAATCAAATTTTCTGGGTTAATTCCCCTTGAAACTTCCACACCTTTTTTTAGTCCAATTTCGATGCTTAAGTGACTGTTGCATAATTCCGTGTAAATTATTTATGATGTTTCATATTAATACATTTCAATTTGTCCGAAAACAATTCAGACGAAAATGCCGCCGCCCGAAAGTGTTTCATTCAACCATAAATTATCACCAAAATGCTGAAACTAAACAAAAATATAAGTAAAGCAAATATAAAGAAACGAAAAAGGTCAATCCGCACAATTTCACATAAAAATATTTTTGTGAATTTTACGATGCATGCGCTTTTCGTTGACATTAAATATTGTGTTAATTTAATATTCAAATTTTGTTCAGCGAAACGACAAAAGCCCCAATAAAATAGAAACGATTGTATTTTATAACTAAAGACCCAATTAATACCTCTTTAAAAAGTTTATATATATTTAAAGTTTCTGTATAATGAAGTTAAAATATAAAACTTAAGTAATCGTTTTCCATGAGTAACGCCATTAATTATATATTTCATAAGAGATTACTTTATGTCCAAAATAATTAATATACCCCGTTTATTAATTTTAAACAAATCTTGTCCCCACTTTATCGTTTTATAAAATAGAAAAAACTCAATTTAGTACTGGGGTTTCCACCAAAATCATTAAAATACAATATTTCAGAAGAGCAATAAAATTGTATAATAAACTTCATTAGCAGTCGTTGAAATATTCAGGGGATTATTTCTCGTTTCTTAATATAGATAGAGAAATTTAAAATGTAAACCTAAATGGATATTTTTATTGCTGGCATATACGTCTTACAATAATATTTACTTCTGGCCACCCAAACTGTTTTTACCCAATTAATCCTTGGCAAAGACAGCAAATCATAGACGGGGTAGGAAAAGGCTCCAAGAAAGCGTTATAAACGACTGTCATGCAAATTGATATGGCAAATAAACTAATCGCTATTACGGACACGGCCAGAGGCATTTTAAACCGATGATTAAAAAGACCAGCACGCACAGCATAAACTAGATCCGACTGGGAGTATCTTTATATCCCAATCCACTCCGCCACCTCTTAGTCCAATCGACATTCAGGCCATAAAACGAGTGCTGAGAATTGGAAATCGTTGACAACCCTGTCGTTGCCATGGTGGTATGTCCTAGACCATTTTATTAACATTTTGCAAATGCCAAAAGTGGACAAAGCGGTCGGACATGGAGATGACAGTGGAGCATGATTGGCCGGCTAATTGGCCAGTGGGTAAGGCAAAATCAGGAGGCGACTGCTTCACAAACCTGCCTGACGAATGTGGTTTGGCTTGGAACTTCACTTTTCAAAATGGGTTCAATATTTTTCAAAATTCATAATACATAACATATTAAATACATATTATACATATTAAAAAATAAGTTTTTAGAAAACTAGTTCAGAGATACACTTCTTATATTTCAAATGTGCTTTATTGTAAATTGCACCATGTAAAAAATAATGCCTTCAATCATTTCTTCACAGAGATTATCACCTTTCTAATTACCATTGCCTTAGGAGAAGATTGTTCTTCCTCGTCTTCCCGTGTTGGGTCTATTTCCTTCGACGTGGTGAGCGGCATGTCCATGTTTAAGATTTTGAAAGAATACACATAAAAGATTATTTACTAAAATATATATAAAATATTGAGTTTAAAAAATCTATCAAAAAAGAAATAGAGAATAGGAAAACTGGAACCAACATAAAAAAACTGCGGATGATCTTGTATGCTCCTAACCGATTTGTATTAAATATAAATTTTATTATAATGTATTCATTGTTTTTAGTTTCCAGTGCATGTGTGGTGTTGGTTGCCTGGGTGTTAGGCACTTTATTTCCTAGTATCCAGGTTTCGTTGGAGCATGTGATGACCATGGTAGGTGTATGGGATCGGGACCGAGACCGGGACCGGGACCGGGCTCAGCTTACCTCCCTGCCGCTTTTCTCTGCCACTCTCTCGGACCTGGCTCTTGGCTCATATTGTTGGTTTGTAACGTTTTTATGATGCCTGGCGGCATGTTAAAATTGAAAAACGCATTTGCGTGATAAATTGCAATATTTAACACACACACACATTCGCACACAGGAGGCAGCTGTAGCATGTGGTGTCCAGTTGTAATTGCAACAACTGCTGGCCAGGTCTCAGCCGGCTACTCGAGCCCGGATTGGGGATTGGGGCAATGGGGGGTTTTGCCTATTGGGGCGGCCGTGGGACGAGGACAGGTGGCAGGGGCGAGCGGCATGAGTTATGGCCACCCGTCATTCTGTAGCTCGTTGTTGAATGTGGCGAAATACGAGCGTATAATGCAAACGCCATTGCATGGGCACACAGACACACGGATTCACATAGACGGGCACAAAGGAAAGCAGTTAACATGTTTCTCCTTTGGCTTTTTCTTGTTTTAAGCCGCCACCAGGCGGGCTGGCCGGCAGGCTGGCAGGCAGGCAGTCGGCCTGACGATATGAGTTACATGCCGTGCTTAATGGCATAATTTAAAGCTGCAAATTTTGTCATAAATTTTAAAATTGATTACCACGAGAAGGCAGTTTGGTAGTTTCCATGTTGCAGTTGTTTTTGCTCGTTAGTCGAGCATTGCATGCCGCCTGATGGCTACATTGGCGGCAGCCAGTGTTAAATTTGTGTTAGCCGCACTCGCCTGGCTGTTGGTAAATAAAAATTGCACACGTCTTGTATTCCTATTTTTTCACATTTTTTCACTTCTCCGGTGATTTTTCTTCCGAGCTAATCATTTACCATAGTGTTTGGGGGTCTTTGTGGCAAGATGGCAAGTGAAGAAAGTCTTCTATAAAGTGTATTAATTTAAAACATCTTTATAAGACATGGTCACGGTATTTGATTTATAGATAAAAAGCTTGAAAAAAATTCTGAAAAGAAGAAATAAAAGCAATGATTTAAGATTTGAAAGTTAAGGATACTCTTAAACGAACTGATCTCTCATCCAAACTGATCTGCACATCAAACCTTGCAACCAGTTTCCGTTTTCTTAATAAAAATAACTTAATTTTATGGGCTATTAAAATGTTTTCCTGCAACTAACCGACTAATTTCTATAATTATTTAATTTCTTGGCATGGCCAAGTAAACAGTAATTACATAACGTAATGCTTACCCTTATTCACGATATCGCCTTTTTGCTCTCTGGCATAAATTGAAAACAAGTACAAGGAGGGAGGTACTGAGATCCGAGTGAAAAAGTGGAGTTTTTGGACCAGCCCATCGATTATTTTACATGCTATAGGCGGCACAACTCTCGAGAGTATCTTGCGAGTGATATAAATGGCTTCATAAAATTTTGTTACCATAATTTTGGAAGTGCATTGGATCCATTGGAGTCATGCACCGAAGAGACCAGATGAGAGGAGTAAATTGTTTTATCAGTGGATTAAAATGGCCGTGGCCAGGGAGTACCCTTCCTGAATGGTCGACAATCAAGGAAGAAAGACGAGGCCGGAGCACTGTGCCGGCAGCAAAGTGTGGCCCATTAAGCGCTACATTATAATTAAGGGGAACCAGGCGCGTCGACTACCAGCAGCTGCCAACGGAAATTGTAGATAAGATTGTAAGACAACTAAGTATAAGTGTGCATCGTATGCGAACACAACATGATAACATCATCAATAGCCTGGCTATTCACAGCGCCTGGGCAATTATTTAAATTATATGCACTGCAACGTTTCTGTTCGTTTAAAATGAAATTAGTGTTATGTAGTTTCTCTCCCCAGTTACACCTTAAAGTCTATAATCAGTCCCGTGGATGCAGCCAACCAAGCTAACCGTCCATCTCAATAATTTGTAAGACTTCCCCGCCATTCGGGCCAACGCCATCAGAGCCATCGCTTTTGGCGGCTCTGCTAATCATTTTTTGATACGGCCAGTAATAATAGATTTTGAAGGCTGCAGTTTGTGGGGCATCCATCCATCCATCTGCCGCTTTATTAGCTGAAAGATAAGATTTTAATGGTTTTCCCTTTTCACTGCCTGTTGTAGCCATAATTGATTGGCCGTGCCGCAAAAGAAATGAAGGGCCGAGGCGATTGTGCAAGGTGTGAGAGTGGATAAATGAGAAATAAACACGATATATGGCAGAAAGGGGTTTCAAGTGATAATAACTCCGGAGTACACCTGCTTAGGATTTTTAATAACTCAAAATTTATGAATATAATTGGATAGGAAACTTGTACCTCCTCCATATGTAAATATTTTATGTACCTTCTGAAACGCAATCATAATCCAAATATATGCACATAATCACTTGGCCCCCGACCAATCTTCATCCATCGCCAACCTACGTTCCATCATTAAGTCGAACAGACAATTTGTCAAGTGAAACAAGAAAATTTGCATAAAAAACTAACAAACAACTAACATTAGACACACCAAAAAATTTGCATGTCTGACCGACTGAAGTTGGCCAACAAGTCAACAACAACAGAAACCATTTTGCAAGTCAGGCTACTACCAACAAATAACAATTTTCCAAACACAAACTGGCCAGTGGCCACTGCTGGTGGTACAATCAGGGGCAGCTCAATGAGAAATATGAGTTAGGTAAAATGGTTTCCTTGGAAGAGTTTCCTCAATTATATTATCTTCAGGTTTTCCCTATTTCCTTGGCCAATAACGTGTCCAAGAGTGTTGGTAGCACAGAAGCAGCGATGAGGTGCAATTACCAAAAGCGCGCCACAGAGCCAAGCAGATATCAAAGGAGTTCGGCAAAAGAGGCAAGCATTCGCGATGTTGGAGCCGTTGTTGTTGTTCCCCTGTTGTTGCTGTGGCCAAACAACATGTGCGTTTGTGTCCGCAACGATTAAGTAAAAACAATTTACACGCCTGCCTGCCAGAAATCGAGAGGTCGGGATCCAAAGAGGCAAGGCGGAAAATCCATGGGGAAGAGCTCCATAAAGATGCGTTTAGTAAACTAAAACTAAATGAAATATTGATTATTTAAAGGCATTTTCTTTATAACTTTACTATATAATAACTACATACTATAACAAAAATTATAGAGAATAATAATGCACAAATATTAACGGATAATGTTGGAAATTACAGCATTTATTTAAGCATAGTTTCAAAGTTCCATCTCTAAGCCAGCTTTGGTCGTTGTCACTAAGCCATGGCGTTAATATGCGTCGCACTGGCTTAGCTTGTTGGCCATATTACGACGTTTCACCTTGTTGTTGCTGCTGCTGATGCTGCCGCTGTTGCTGCCTCTGTTGCTGTTGCTGTCCGCATGTTAGTGCTTCCTTTTTGGCATCGGCAACATGTCAATTATATCGTATCAAATTAATAATTGTACGCGTCGCGCCGCATCGGTTGGTCTTCGCCCCATACAGCCAAATGAAGTTGGCTTTAAAGGAGTTTAAGTTGGAGTTTGGAGCTGGAGCTGGAGCTGGAGCCGGATGGTAGCCTGCCTTGCTGGCTGGCTGCTTGCCACTAATCGTGGCAGACAGGCATGCTGAACTGGCCGCAAATGCAATATATTTAAAGTTGCCTGTCAATTTTGGACGCTGTTAAGCGTTGCTAACACGCCATGTTTGTTGAGTATGCGATATCAAATTGAATGTGGGCACAGCCATGGGCAGAGGGATATATATCAGATAGGGACAAATAACTTTCAGATAGGTGTATGCTCGGAAGCCTATAATGATGAGTACCCACAACTATTCTTAAACATGGTGACCATTTGACTCAACGCCTACAATTCATTTATCGTTTTAAGTATTTAAGCCGAACTTTGATTCCTTAATTCAAATTTATTTGCTTTATATTAGGTCCCAAAACAAGGTAATGCCAGTAATCAACCATTTTAGCAGCATTATTGAATCGCACCAAACAAGACAGCAGCGACAAACTGGTTTAGGCCTTTCTGAGCCTTGTCGTTGTGGTTGCCATTTAGTTGTCCGAATGTACAAAAAGTAAGAAAAATCAAAGCCGAAACGGTAATTATCTTTTGACAGCACTTAAGTTGAATTTGGTAATGACAGTCGAGGCAAAGATCGGGCCAACGGGACGATAAAAGCGGCGCTTTAGCTCAAATGACAGCCGAGGTTAAAGCCCGGCCGATTAAATTGACAGTTTGTCAGGCCAGTATTTTGTATTTCGCGCTGTGTTAAAAAGCGTGTTCAATGTAACTTGGCATAGAGCCGAAAAAGTAGTGCTATTTGTAACACAAATCATTCAGGAACTCAATAAGATAAAAGTAATATACTTATCCTTTGTATTTATGAAACACACTGGTTTTGGTGGAATGAAGGCATTTATTAAGTTTATTACAAAATATGTATGGAATTTAAAATATTTTTAACAGTATTCATATGTTTTCTGAGTGTTTACATTAAATTCTCTTCGAGTGGAAAGCTCTTCGTAAACATAATAAAAAAAATTCAAAAAATGCTGCCTCTCGCAGTTAATACTGGCTGATCGTTATAAATACCTGATTTACATTTAAGCCTCAGTAGTGGCCAGCACAGATTTAAAATAATCGCTGTCCAGTTGCTTGATGTCCTTCGCAAATTTTGTAACTAATTGGGTCAAGTCTTCCACGTTGATATCCGTATTATTGCCAGCTGTTGAAAGCTGTTCAATGGCCACTTGAATCTTCTCCAGCAGAGCCTTGTCTTCCTCTTTCTGTTTCTCTACATGCTCATCCTCGAACTCGTTGTACACCTCCTGGGCATTCTGAACTACATGCTCGGGAAAGCTGGCTAATCGCGCCACCTGAATTCCAAAGCTCTTCTCCATCACCCCCGGACGTACTTGATAGAGCAGCGTAAAGTTGTCGGCGTCTGCAACGGCGGCCATGTGACAGTTCTGAACTGTGGCCAAGCTCTCAGCCAGCTTGGTAATCTCGTGGAAGTGGGTGGCGAACAGAGTAAAGCACTTGGTCTCCTTGGCCAGATGCTCAGCTATTGACCAGGCAATGCCACAACCCTCGTAGGTGGAAGTGCCACGGCCAAGTTCATCGATGATTACCAACGATTTTTCGGTAGCAGTCTGTGAATAGAAAGCGATCAAGTAATGTTAAAGTATTGGAATCAATTAGTTAATCATTTATTAAAAATTTTATTGAAATAGCTACCATATTTACAAAACTACAACAAGCAATACACTTACCCTGATTATTCCCGATGTTTCTATCATTTCAACCATGAAGGTGCTAAGACCCTTGATGATATTATCACTGGCTCCTACTCTTCCAAGGATAGAGTCGACCATAGTGATGGTGGCTGAGCTACAGGGCACAAAGGCGCCCACATGAGCCATTAACACAGCGGTGCCAACGGAGCGAATGTAAGTGCTTTTTCCTCCCATGTTGGGACCCGTTATGATGAACATGTTACATTTATCTAAACAGATGTACAAAAACCAATCAATAAACGCTATGGAACTAACCACATCCACACTAACCCTTTTTGAACTCCACACTGTTGGCAATAAAGCTAACATGCTCCTGCAGCTCCAAGCAGGGATGGCGAACATCCTGAAGAACAAGTTGAGCCGCGCCTTCTTCCAACATCTTGGGACGTACATATGGTGTGGGAGCACTACGAGCGGCAATGGCGAAACTGACCAGACAATCGAGCTGGGCCAACTCATTGTTGAGTGATGTGAGAGGAGCAGCGTAGCCCACAGCCACCTGGATGATCTCTTCGACTATTGAATGTTGCTGTTCTTCGTAGCGACTGCGACAGCTTGCAAACTCATCGGCATAGCTCTCCAATTTATCTGAGGTAAAGCGAACGCCGCCTTTGATGACGTCCACAATGCGATAATTCTTATTCTTCTTCAGCACTGAATCATCCTTTAAGATAACGCGAAAATGGTGCCCCAGTTTGGCTATAGTCTCCAGTTTCACTTGCTGCTTGCCATCGAGGCCCAGCTCTTCACTGCACTTTGTCTGCAGTCGCTCCATTTTGGTATATAATTCGGTCATCGTTTGTTGCAACTCCATCAAACGAGTGTCGAAGGAAGCCTTTACCATGTACTCGCCCCTTTCGATGGCTTCAAAATCAACCACCTGTTCGACCATTTGCTTAAGGCCGGTGAGATCCTCCAGGAAGCTTTTGAATGGGGCACAAATCATACTCTCCACTGTGGAGTTCTCTAGCTCAAACAACACTTTTAGAATTTTCGGGGTACGAAGGATAACTTGGTAAATGCGGAAAAGGTCCTGCAATGTAGCCTTGCGACGCATTAGCTTTTTGGTCAACATTAGGATATCTGGAATGCGTTTTAGATAATCTAAACTGAGAGTCTCGAGAGTATCCGGTGCCTCTAAGAGACACTCAACCACATTGTGCCGGTCGTTGAGAATTTCAGGGCGGCGCAGTGGTTGCTTCACCCACTGACCCATAAGACGATGGCCCTGCGGTGTGCGGCAGTGGTCCAGCACCCCTAGGATGCTCTGCCAACGGTACGAAGGCATGGACGGATGTGTTCCCGGCTTGGGCATGATATTCAAAGCAGCTACGGCAGCCGAGTCCAAATGAACAAAGCTGGAATAACCATATAAATAAAATTTATTTCAATACCCCCGCACTTAAATCTTACCGCTTCAGATCGAGTTGTTTCAATTCGTAGTGGCCCAAATTTCCTGGATCGTTGACCAAATCCAAGTACTTAATAGCCACCTTCAGCGCGTCTGAGGCCAATTGTAACTGTAGTTCCTTAAGACCAGTGGCATCTTCCTGCTGGCCTTTGGCAAATCGAAGCAAACGATTCAAATCCTGGAGCAGATCGTTGGCACTGCTCTTTTTTGGCACCGTGATCATAACCCCATTCCTTTCTAATAAAGTTTTCACGGCCGCATATTCGCCCTCTATGCTTGGAAGCAGGCACTCCTTTGGTCCCAACAATACCACAGTTGCTTCCAGTTCCGTAAAGAAATCGTCGTCCAAAAACTCAAGCAACTGGAACTGGCAATCGTTCTGCTCCACACTGGCCACACCCACCCGACGCTGGGCTCCGCCCTCCAGCTTGACCAGCAGGGATATTATGCTATTACCCACTAATACCTCTTTGTTGGAAAAAAGAATATCCTCAAATTGCAACAGGTTGCCCGGAGACCCACGGAACTCCTGTTCCCAATCAGTGGTCTTCTTAACGAAGACTTCCACGCGGAGATTCCGCACCAGAAGTAACTCACGCACGGCCAGCTCGAAGTTGTTTTTGGACAAGGATACAAACTGAAGGGTCTCTTTTTTATCGTCCGGAATGAACGACCCGATGTAAGCCGTGGATTTGTAGACAATTTTGGCCACCAGCTCGCAATCATCGCTGCCATGGACGGTATAGCAATTCGAGTGGTCAAAGAATCGAACTGTGCTACTGGGTTTCTGGGAAATAATTACTAATTAGTTACAAATCAAACAAATGCTATAGTTAGTCCTCACCTCGGATAACTTCGCGTGGGCCTTAACGAAATTGCGACGCGCATTCGTATCTGAAAGATAAATTTTGAATAGAATTTCTTGCAGGTTGGTAAGTCGGACAAATTCTTACCCAAGTGCAGCGTCGGTTCCTGCCTGCTTTCGGTTGCTTTGGCCTGCATTATAGAGTTCTTTATTGTTTTAAATAAACAACACAATTTGGCGCCTGTTTTGACCAAATATAATGCGAATTTATGGTGTGGAGTGGCTGCTTTGAAGTTGATTCAAAATACAACGCGAAACGGTCACTCCAAAGAGTTAGTAGGAAAACAGACTGCTTTCACTGGTCTACATCTTGTGGCTAAGGAAACTGTAACTGCTTTTATAGTTTAAAAGTAATTATTAAGAATTTAATAATTATAATAATTATATATTTTAATTTAAATATTAAAAATTGGAATTTCTGTGCTTCAAGATTTTCTTTTCACAAAATACAAAGATGTTATATTTTTTATTTTAAATGTAAAAAAAGTATACATTTTAAGCATTTATAAAACCCCTGTTTTTATTTAATTTTATGGAAAAATACTGACTATTTAAACATAATACACTTTGCACCTAAATAGTTATCAGTCTAATATTGCAATACGCTTGTCGTTAACTCCGCTTACAGCGCTTTGTCCGCTTTGTTTGAATCTACCGCCTCCGTCTTTTTTAGCTGCACAATGTCCCAGGCTCCCACACCAGCTCCACCAGTCTTGGAGCACAGATCTAGACTGATGAGGGCTCCAGATGCGGGAGCAGCTGCTCGCAGGCAGGTACCTAGGGCCATGTTGTAGACGGGGCTATTGGAGTTGCGGGTGTGTCGCCACTGCTGGTCCCCGAGCATCTCGTGGCACTTGTTTACTGTCACCTGGGAATCTCCCGAGGCCTCCAGGCAGAGAAGTTTGTCCAGAACGATCTCGGCCTTATCCGTTTCGTACCATAGCTGACTTGGGACCCGCTTGCATGGTTGCAACTGAAGCTGGCTTCCCTTTTTCCAGAAACCCTTTACTTTGGGACCCGCCACGGCAGCGCAGAGTTCCGTATTGACCAGACGCAACTGGAAAGAGTCCACATAGGTTCGTTTCCGCGAGTGCCATGGCTGGAAGACAGGTGCTGAAGCCGGCTTTTTGGATTCCTCACCAGGAACCCGCAGCTCCGGATAGACGTTTTTCAGGTACCAGGAAAAGTCGTGGCATTTCAGGCGCTCCCTCAGTTTTACTCGATCGCTGATGTCCCCGTAGTCGTAATCCTTGGGCACCTTCTCATGTTTGATATAGTATTCCATGTACTGATCCATCCAGACGTGGGCCAATCGCAGCGAATTCTTTAGCATGGTGTTGGCTCCATCCGGAGATGAGTAGGGTCTTCGCTTGCGAAATATATGTCCAACCCTAGAGCATGGGACAATTTTTA
This sequence comes from Drosophila vallismaia, assembly GCA_035047325.1. Classification (NCBI taxonomy): domain Eukaryota; kingdom Metazoa; phylum Arthropoda; class Insecta; order Diptera; family Drosophilidae; genus Drosophila; species Drosophila vallismaia. The sequence continues at coordinate 16,368,182 of JAWNPU010000090.1, read as the reverse complement.
TGGCACCGCCACACTGCCAGGCCCTGAAAGAGATCTCGATGTTCTCGCCACCCCAGATATCCATGGCCATGTCGTACTCGCCAAGATGCTGGAAGTACTTTCGGTTTATAGCAAACAAACCGCCGGCCATTGTGGGCGAACGAAATGGACCTCGGAAATCCTCGGGCACCTTGAGCGTGCCCTCTGGAAGATTCTCCCATCGGAAGTGCAGGCCCCAGTTGAATCCTCCTCGCACCAAGGGACTCGGTGTGTACTCGAATGTGTCGGCGTTGATGAGATCGATGACCGGAACTGCCAAGGTCGAATTTTCCGATTTAATGAGACGCAGGAGAGGCTCCAGCCACTGCTGATTCACTTCGATGTGCGAGTCTAGGAATACCAGAACATCGCCGACTGCTTCGCGGGCTCCTATCACTCTGGAACGGATTAGCCCTTCGCGTTCCTCGTTCTTTATATACCGCAGGTTCGGATACTTCAGGCGAGCACGCAGATCCGCATGCAAATGGAACTCCAGCTCGGGTAGGTCACTGTGGTCGTCCACGAGTATGATTTCCTTTAAAAGGTAACTTGGCGTACGTTCCAACACGGTTTTAATGGACCGCATCAGGGTCATTTTGTGCTCGTTGTAGAAACACATAACCACGGAGGCATGGGGGAGATTCTCCGCCTCAGAGGTCTCGCTGCGTTCGCAGACTTTGTGCCGAGTGTCGGGTATGTCCCTGAAGTGTCCAATATTGTTCGATACCAGTGCATTGAAAGCATGATGCTTATAGCCAATATCGCGGATGTACTTGTCCTCTTTGTTGCGCACCACTCCCAGGAGTTCCAGCTTCTCGTCAGCGGACGCTGGAGAGTCCTTGGAAGTGGAGTTTCCGGTCTGGCTAGGTGTGCATCCGGTTGAGACCCTGGCCTGGAAACTAAGCTCCGCTCGTGGAGTGGCGTTTGCGGCGATCCTCCAGCCAGCTGACCGAATGGAGCTCCCCAAGCTGTGAGAGTAGAAAAGCAGCGCCAGCAACCAGACGACGGACACCAGGAGTGTGCCCAGGCTGCAGGACTTGCAAAGGAGGCGCTTTATTTGCATCATGGGTCCGAAATTCGCTTACGTTGCCCCTTTGGATCACTATTTCGTCATTGCATGATGGCCGAATAAATTAATTTTAATTTGCATACTGGTAGCCAGTATTGCATCACGTCTGGATGGAGTTGTTTTCCAGCACTTCAAGTCTCTTGTGCATTACCCAGCACTCTTGGCGGTCAATTTAAACTTGTGGGTATCGATATTCATAAAGATATCTGGAAAAGCAGGCTAAGAGATGAGGGATCTGGCCTTTAATGGCCTCTTACATGCCTGGTACGATCCCTTTATAACACCTTTGTTTTAAATAAAATAAACGACAAACAGCTTCAGTGAAAGGTATTGTTTAATTTGTAGGGCTTTATAAATACCGATTTCTTTATTTCCTATTGCATTATGCCATTAATACATCGTTAATATTCATATAACATTGATCGTTTTTCTCTCCGCACGCTTCTACAACAAATACTCAACAAAAAATGATTCATAAAAGGAGATACAAAAATTCATATATATACAGAGATAGACAGCCAACAGAATAGATGTTCTGCACAGAACGCACCGACTTAAGGGTTTGGGCCAAACGAACGTGTGACTTTTAGTAAAGAGCAATAAACTTTTAGAAATTTCATAATTAAAACTTTGGTTCCTTTAACGACGCGTGAAAATAACTCGCTGTAACCAACAATCATTTTCAATTTACTAATTAATATGCTTACTCGACAGAACAAACGTTTCGAAGTGGCTTTGTCTTATTATTGGGGAGGGCTCTTATATATTTTGGTTTGTCTTGTTGCTGCCTCTGCAAATCGCTCACACATTATGCTTAATCGAATCATTCAACTACATACATTGGTTTTAGCTTGGGCTTCGGTAGATTACGAGTCGGCTAAAAATAAAAGTAGATTTGTATATCTAGGAGTGTGTAAATTTAAGGTGCATTCATTCATTTAGCATGAGCACTGATCCTTGGCGCCCGTGGCCTCGTTGCTCAGCGATGTCCTCGACGGCTGCGAGGGTCGATGCTGCACTCCAGACTCAGAGGCATTCAGGTCGAGGCGGCCCTCCTGGATGTTTTGGTAGATCTTGCGAGCGGTTTCGAGAAAAGCCTCCTCCACATTTTGACCTCTGTAATTGTAAGATATTGTGTCATTTTATATCTTTGACTCTAAGAGCCCATACTCACGTCATTGCACTCGCTTCGAGAAACATGAGGCCGTTCTCATCGGCAAACTCCTTGGCCTCCTCGTAGGTCACCTCGCGAGTGCTCTCCAAATCGGACTTGTTGCCGATGAGAAAGATCACAGTACTGGGGTTTGTGAGATTACGCGTGTCGGTGAGCCAGCTGCTCAGGTGATTGTAAGTCGAGCTAAAATATACGAAAGGATTAGAAAATTGTCCAAGAAAGCCTGCGACCTATTCACTTACCGCCTGGTTATATCATACACCATTAGTGCTCCTGCGGCTCCTCTGTAGTAGGACCGGGTAACGGCTCGGAATCGCTCCTGGCCCGCCGTGTCCCAGATTTGTAGCTTTATCTTCTTGTCGTCTACTTCAATGATGCGTGTTCCAAACTCCACGCCAATGGTGTGTGGGCAGTTGGCCATGACTAAGACATAAAGAAAGAGTTAGTTTCATTGATTTGGGATTTCAATTAATTACTTACATTTCTTCTCGGTGAACTGGTGCAGCAGGCAGGATTTGCCCACGCCCATGTCCCCAATGATGATGTACTTGAAAATATAGTTGTAATTGTAAGGCGCTGCAGTCATGTTGGGACCTGGAATCGAAACACAAAATATGTAGTACACATTGGAGGATTATGGAGTTCAGAGCCCACATTTTTCTATAAGATAATCGATGCGCTCGTGCAACCTGTTAACCACACTCCGCACTTTACTCATCTTGACATGAACGACTCCGGCAAAGGGAAACGGTTTTCTATAACTATATCAGGTGCTCATTTGAATGTCCAACGACACGGCCTTATCAACAAACTGCGGCACTGCATTAATTGGTTCTGCGTCGGCAACACAACATTTTGCTCCCCTTTTCTTTTTTTTCCGAAACTGCCCCCAATATACTTTTTTAAGGCATGCTCGTGTTTGAACAGCCGACCAGGTTTGTTTATTTTCGAAGCCGAACTCAAAACTCAAAAAATACAAAAGAAAAGAGAGCCAGCTGAAGTTTGAAGAGTGGTGGGTAAAAACCCTCCAGGCGGAATATCCATACCACTTGACTTCTAGTTTGTAAAGTGCCAGTAAAACTTGAAAGCGGAGCTTGAGCAAGTGCAGCCAAACCCTTCACTGGGTCTCAAAGGGATAAGGCTCAAGGCCGAGTCGTATCCTTTGGTCAATGGAGCAATTAATCGCAAGAAGACTGACTCTTGTTCTTTTATTATATTAAAAATTGCGCTTAAGGAATTTGAACCATCTGCCTCCTCCCCTTATTGCAAAAAATCTAGCACAAAGGCACCCGAAACGAGCAAAAAATGGGGGTCGATATGCATATAACCAGATTTGAGTGGAGCAACAAAAAAAAGGGGGGATAGCCAATTTTGATAAGGTTGAGGATTGAATACCCTTAAAACTAGCCCAAAATTACGAGTTTTTACAAGTTTTTTTTGTTTTGTTTATTTCATTTATTTTAGTAGCTATTTATTTGTATTAGGAATGTATACATAAACTTCTTTTGTTGTTTCCTCCCTTGAAAGAAACTGAAATACCTTTTGCAAGGGTATACAATTAATGGGGGTGTATACCAAAACAAAGGAGGGGAAAGTTTTGTGGGTGAATCTTGGTACCACCCAGAGGTTTGATTTGTTTTGTACCTTAATGCCACATCGCAGATGCATAACAAGTTTTACTTTTTGTATAATCAGAAAGCCCAGAGTGCTTAATTGGCTTAGCAAAATATTACTCACCGTTTTTAGCTCGACTTTGTTGGCGAAGGGAACGGGGAATGTGCCAGTGGCTTTGGGTTGTTTTTATTTGTTTTTAGAAGCGCAGAGTAGCTTAGAAGCAATGGTACAAAGCAGTTCAAGCGAGGCTCAGTCCTGTGCTGTCACATAAACTGGCGTCAGGACAACAAGAACTTTGTTATTGCAATTATTTTTTATTTGCGAGTCGCGATGGAAATCAGTAGACACTTTTCTTTTTGCGTCTTCTTCCTTGAGTTTGGATTGTTTGGTCATACTCTGTCTGCATCGCAGATCTTTTTCCGTTAAGGTGGTAACGGTAACGGGGTTATCGATAGTTATTTGTAACGGAAATTCAAATAGTTTTCGTTATAAAATAACTTTCTTAATCTATTCTTAATTCTTTTAATAATTTTAAGGAATTTAATAAAATTAGAATTATGTGCAGTATATTATCAGGGGATGGATTATATCAATTAAAGTCGTGCATAATGTTAGAAGACTGTTTTTATAGCCTGGTCACATTGTACAAGAAGTCGCACGTGTTGCAGACTCTTCGTTTGTTTATGTTGCAATATTTTTAATATATTGCGGCCAGAATGTTCGTCAACGAAGTGAACGATGTGAAGATCTACAACCTGAGCGCCGGCAAGTCGGTGCCTGATGTAAGTAAGCAGGAAACGTAATAGAGCCTCGTTAAATAAAGTGTTTCTTCCAGTGGCTCACCGACAGGCGTAAGCGGTCTCAACTGATGAAAAAGGTGGACTCCCGCCGCCAAATAGAGCTCATTCAGGACTTTGACATGCCCGCCGTCTGCACCAGCATACGAATGAGTCCTGACCAGCAGTACATCCTAGCCACGGGCACCTATAAGCCCCGCGTTAAGTGCTTCGAGGTATCCAATCTTTCCATTAAATTTGAGCGATGCTTTGACTCCGAGGTGACCACATTCGAGGTGATAAGCGACGACTACAGCAAAATGGTCTTCCTCGAGTGCGACCGCTACGTGGAGATCCATGCGGCCCATGGCCGGCACTACAGGCTTCGAATTCCACGATTCGGGCGGGATATGAAGTACCACAAACCAAGCTGCGACATGTTTATCGTGGGAGTGGGCAGGGTAAGAGAAAGTAAATTTAGTATGGAATATGTTTGACACTATCTTATTCTTGACAGGATATTTACCGGCTCAACCTGGAGAGAGGACAGTTCCTACAACCCTTTGAAACACACGCAAGTTGCTTAAACGCTTGCGAAGTAAATCCTGAACATCATCTGGTAGTAGCTGGAACTAAAGAGGGTACTGTGGAAGCTTGGGATCCACGAACAAAACAGCGTTGCGCTTCTCTGGACGTGGCTATACGGTTACCGGGCGTCAAGGAGTTCCCTTCGGTCACGGCGCTTAAATTCCGCAACGGTCTTCATATGGGTGTGGGAACAGCTTCCGGCCATGTCCTTCTCTACGACATTCGAGCCAAGCAACCCCTGCTGGTGAAAAATCACCTTAACAGACTACCTATTAAACGGCTCGCCTTCAATCCTGCCCACAATGCGGTTTACAGCTTGGACGAGGCTACTCTTAAGCTTTGGGACGAACAGACGGGGAAACAAATAGCCTATGTGGAGTCCACTACATCGTTCAATGACTTTTGCACTATTCCCGATACGGGAATGTTCTTCCTGGCGCAGGAGGACGTCAAAATGTTGACCTACTACGTGCCAGACATGGGTCCAGCGCCTCGGTGGTGCTCTTTCTTGGACAACCTTACCGAAGAGATCGAGTCCGAGGTTGTTGAAAATGTCTATGATGACTATCAATTTATCACGGCCAAAGAACTGGCGGAGCTGGGCATGGAACACCTTGTGGGCACTAATCTCCTAAAGGGTTATATGCACGGGTATTTCATGGATGCGCGTTTGTACAACAAAGCCAAGGCTGTGGTGGAACCCTTCGCTTTTGATCGCTTCCGTAAGGATAAGATCCGACAAGAGATCGAATCGGAGCGCAAGTCACGCCTGCAGATTGAGTCCAAACTTCCCAAAGTCAACAAAGAGTTGGCCCTTAAGATCATGGATGAGCAAGCCAACCCCTCGAACAGTGCCAAACAGCGAAATGTTCCCAATCTCTTGGAAGATTCCCGTTTTAAGGCCATGTTCGAGAACAAAGACTTTGCCGTTAACAAGGAGGCTGAGGAATATCGCCTGTTGGCTCCGGTTCTGAATCGTCTGGACAAGTCTAAGGCGAAGGAGCTGAAGCAGCGCGTGGAGGTCGCCAGGGTAGCTGAATTGCACGCCGAGGAAGCGCAGCCGCGGGAGGACAGTGACGGCGATGAGGATCTCTTTGGTTTTGAGAAGAGTGATGACGAGAAGGAGGATAGCGGAGATGAAGCCTCCTCCGATGATGACGATCGTAAGGAATATGTCAAGGAAATGAAGCAGGCATACAAACAGGTGAAGCGACAGCGCGACGAGGAGGAAGAAGAGGAGGAGGACGATGAACAGGACGCCCCTGAAGCAACAGCCATGCCTCAAACAAATGGAAACGCAGCAAGACCCGTCTCTAATGGCTTCGTCAATCGCTTCACTATGAAGGCTCTAGATGCGCATCAGGGAAGCAGTGTGCTGCAGCAGCGCATCAAGCTGGCCAGTCTGCAGGATCGCGTGCGTGTTATGTCCCAACTGGAGGGCCAGGTGACCAACGTGGGTCGTTCTCTTGGCAATCGGCAGATGACTTTCGAGATAAACAAGCAAAAGAAATCGCAATATCATGCCAAAAAGCGCGAGGCGGAACTAAAGAAGCATCGCGACGAGCGGCGGAGCATTGTCAGACCCATTAAATCCCTTAGGCTGAAAAAGGTTAACTTTAAGTAGACATTTTAACAAATTGCAACTAGTTGTGTACATAAATCGATGTTATATTGAATCTCTATTTATTCATCTTGGTCGAAATTGGGCAATGGATCGGCATTAATGTCGAGAGGTTCAGGCGTTGAAATGTCATATTCATCCATGGAATCAAACTCGGCTATCTGAATGGGCTCTATATAAACTTCGTCGTAGTAGACATCCGCGGACTGTGACTGTGGGGATTCGGAGTTAAAGCCACTTTCGTTGTCGTCACTGGACTCAAAGCTCTCCTCGTCCTCGTCATGAATGGAGTGGGTGTCTTCGGCTTCGCCCACAGCTACCTCTGTTGTCGAATCGGAATGATATCCATGTATATACTTTTTTATTATACTAACCATTATGGACAGGCCTCTCCTTGGGTATGTTCTTAACCAAATGGAAAAGGGCTTCGGTGACAGGGCCCGTAACTGGCTCGCGCATCTTTTCAAAGTATAATCGAAAAAATAACTCGGAATTGATAAGCCTCAGGGGCTTCTCAGGCTTTGCCGTTTCCGTGCAGGCTAACCTTGCCGACTGCTCTGCACCCATATTAAAAATAGGTTGACAACTATCCCAAGGAAACCAAAAATGAGAAGTGACGACTCTCCCCGGCCTACTTCGATTTCATTTTTAAAAAAAGTAACGGATATTTGAAATAATATTAACAATATATTTTATTTTCACATTATAAAAAGATAAAAAAAGAGGTATATAAATAGAACTATGACAATAATATGTGGTGTGCACCACAATCAGAATCCGAGAAGTTATAGGAATCCTTTTCCGGATAGGAGGAGCTAATTAACAAGAACATGATTTAAATTTCATTGAAAGTCTTAAAAGCATTAAAATGCTGCTGACCTATAAGAACGTATCACTAATTTTCAATGATTAAACTTTCCATTAAAATGATTATTATGTTTTTAGTTTCTCCGGTGAATCTATAAATTGTTGCTAATTGATTTCTAGATCGAAGTAAACACTTAGTCACTATTTTGGAAAACTACGTAGTTCTCCGTTACTGACTTGGCTTAGACAAAACTTAAAGGCTTAGGTTGGAGAGCTTTTTGCAACTTTGTTGGCCAACTTGGTTGGCGGTTAAAGCTCAACTCCGACCGGTCTTTTGCTCATTGGGTTTACTTTGCAAAGCTATTTTTTGATTATAGATCGACTTTTGGTATAAATGGTCGATGTTGTAGAATTTTCAGCTCATTTCAAGTTTTTGTGCCGTTTTGAGTGCTTTTTTTAAGCGGTAGGTAAAACTAAAAAAAACATACATTTGAAGGATCTTGTAAAATCTGTTAACAAACTAATTTTGTTTTGAGGAAAATATAGAATAAAATAAGTGAAATTAATATAATAAGCTATAGAACCTTATTAAATAAGGAATTTTAAAAGTGTTTTCGCGTAGTATTGAAGTCGAGCATTTATTTAAGGAGTTCTTGCTGAACATCTATTAAAATAGTTAAAACCTTTATTCAAAATTTCCTTTTTTGGAGTTTTTGTTGGGGTTTCATTAACCTTAATGCAATATCTCCATTTTGCAGTTTTTTTGTCGTTTCATTTTCATAGTTTTAGAATTTGAAACGTCAAGCCTCAGTAAGTCGCGGCCACTTGATAATAATAATATTTTGCGAATCATTACAAAAGCAAGCTAATTGAGGCCTCGTAATGACAGACACAGAAATATGCAAAATAAAAATTAAACAACTATTGAGACTTTAACTCGACAAATCTGGCAACCGGTTGGACAAAGGCCCATAAATACTCAGATAAAAAACCAAACAAAAAATAAAATCAACGGATGCGAGACTTGTCGTAGACCAATGCTGAACTTTAGCATATTGCAAGACAAATATCGAGGCTTGTCTTACAAGGTCTATTCAAAAAAAAGCTCCATCTTTAGCAGGTCGACGATCAATCAGATCGAATACTCGAAAACCCTCCCGACCACCTTGAACTTGAGGTTTGATCGAGGAAGTACTCATAGATACATATCTCCATTGTGCAGGTTTTTTGAATTGTCCCACACATCTATCTTTTATATTGAATGGTAATGACAGTATAAAAGTAATTATAAAATCGCTCTTCCATGGAAATGTACTGAAAACTTGTTTTGCGCTTTAAAAACTTTTCGTTTATGGCCGAAAAACCAGTTTGATGATTTTGAAAAATCGCCTTTAATCAACATGCAACTTGACCAATTTTATAATTGTATTAAATATCTTCATTTTGTCTCCTCCGTTCTGCGAATCCAAAGATTTACGAGCGGAGCGTGATCGAGTTTTTAAGTTCTGGCAAATTTATTTAGACATTTAAATGCGTTTTTTTGAACTCCTTTGTGTGCCAAGTTCCCAAAGATGCTGGCATCGATCAAAAAGTTAGTTCTAGGTCTAACATTTTTTAAAAGCACAAATCTGTCAATATTCAAGGCTGTTTCTTGGGAACATACAATATACATATATGGACATATTCCAACAACAGAAACTTAACAAGCTGCATAATAAAGTTGAGGTTGACAAACTGCATAATCGGGGGCTGGTTTTCAATAAGTCTGTAACTGCCTACGTAAATGTTAAGTTTAAAAAAAAGGTGAATACTTAACAAAGTCTCGCGGACCAAGGCCAGAAAAATAGTCTCACTTGAGTGCAAATGTTAATTAATTAATTTATGAAAAACTACAGAAGGAAATTGAATAGAATGCAAAAAAAATGGACAAGACAAAACATTTAACGGAAATGCTTTAAATACTAGTTTAATTTATTTAATTATTTAAGATAGTATTCTTTAAAACAAAAAATTAATATACTGTATTGTTCCTTGCAGTTATGTTCCGTCTTTTGGTGATCACAGCCTGCCTGGCCGTCAGTGTCCATGGCTATGCCGATGGCGCTCCTAAGGTTGCCTGCGGAGACCTTACTCCCCAGCATGGCGCCAAGCTTCAGACTGCCAAGCCGCCATATAGCTTCTCCGGACTCTCGCACGTGCGCGGTGGCGAAAAGTTGTCCCTGACCCTGGGCGGCGCCGATTTCCTGGGCTTCATGATTCAGGCTCGCGACGGCCAGAACCGTGTGGTTGGCCAGTTCCATGTTGTGGACGCTGCCCACTCCCAGACCCTGGATTGCTCCGGCAAAGCTGACACCCTCACCCATCTGAAGGCCACTAAGGGCAGCCCACTCAGTGGCATCACCTTCGAGTGGTCTCCACCAGCCGGCTACAAGGGCAACGTCAAGTTTATGGCCACCGTTGTGCAGACCGGATTCGTTTACTGGGTGGGTCGCGTCACCAAGGACATCGATGTGGAGTAGGCGGATTGTGGTCTCAGCGCCTGTGATAGAAATCTTTTGATTTGTTTAAAAAATCTGCAGTTCGATTTATACCGTTGTGTTCCGATTAACTTTGGAGCTAAGTATTTTCTGGAAAAAAAAATAAAGGCTAAAGAAGTTTGTTGATAAATCTAGACTTGATTTTCTTGTTATTGGGCTAAATATTAAGTGTAATGACGGTAATTCTGAGGAAATATTTTATTAATATAAAGGTTTTTAAATTATTATTCTTTATATAATTTTGACAGAAAAAATAAGAGAAAAAATATTCAAATAGATTCTATTGGATATATTGGATAGTATTATAAATATTACATTCTAATTTATAAAAGTAAGCTCTCTCAGCTTGTTGGGGAAGATCTTTTCTTTCTGTAAGTGTTTCTTATTTAAATTTTAACCGCATAATATTTAAAAATATATTTAAATAAGCAAAAGACCGCCAGAAACAAACACTGCTTGTCTCCCAAAGCACTGCTTTTTATAGCCAGCTGTTTTAGGATGCAACAAGTTGGCAGCACCAACATAACGCCGGCACAAGTCAAAACCAAAATTGTTTTATAAGATATTTTCCTGGCCGATTTTCATAATAATGATCCGGAACTTGCTGCGCAGCTTTGAAACTGTGCTGCGGCTGCCGGCAGCCACAAATACAGCCACAAATATTACCGGGACCAGGCGTCTTCTTTTCTCCCAGTACGAGTTGGATGGTCAGGCGAGGCCCAGAAAGACTCCTCTGGCGGCCACGGCCACAACAAATGCCCCGCTGGGTGGCAGCGAGGTGGAGAGCGAGTATGTGCCCTACAAAATGGAACGGGAGACGGGCACTAAAGCGAGTGCCTTAGTAGAGGCATTAAGGGAAAGGTTTCGCTTTTCAGAAGCGGAGTTGGAGAGGATATTGAGCGATGAAACGGTGAACCGAAATTACCGGGGACGTTCCTTAATCTCTACTATGGATACTTTGCTTCTGGAGGGCGTGGCCAGGCGCAGCTTCGTTGAATATCCGTGGTTACTGTCCCTGGATAACAGTAAGTCTGCTCTGCCCCACAAAAAATTCTGTTATTCTTTCCCTTTTTGCTCCTCTAGAGCGCCTGGAACTGAAGCTGCAGCTTATTAAGTCAATGGACATGCAGGACATTAATGACTTTGTCCCCTTCCTGCGCCTCACAGTACCCAGGCTACGGAAGCTCGTGAGCGCTTTGAACTCCGAAAGGAACACCATACCCAAGGGAAATCGGGTGTACTACATCAGCGAAAAACTGCAGGTCAACCCGGAAATTGTCACCAAATACCTATCAAAACGACTCTTTATCCTGGAGATGCCTTTCGAGATGTTTGAGAAGAACCTGCATCACATGATCGAATACAATGTGTCACCTATCAACATTCTTAAGGACCTCTGGGCTTTTCGCTATACACCAAAGTCCGTCCAACTGCGTTTGGAGCGAGCAAAACGGGCGAAAAAGGACAAGATTATGCCGTGGATGGTGCGCTGTCCGGAACCCATCCTACAACGCTCACTCAAGCTTTCCCTAGACGAGCTGCAAGTGCTGGGAAACTTCTCCACTGTGGTAGAGTATATAGCACATCGTTTGGGCTTCACGGTCAGCGAGACCAAGGCGATCATGGATAAGCATCCACAAGTGCACACAGTGCGGGTGACAAAGGTAAGTTTATGAGCTTAACAGAAAAGGTAATCATTTATCACAAGATATTATTTTAGATCAAAGAAGTTTTGGACTATTTACTGGATGAGGCCAAATTTTCAAGAACAGAGATCGCCCAAGTGCCTCGAATCTTGTGCCACAGTCTCAAGACAACCAAGGAGCGCATGGAGGAGCTTAAGTCGCACGGTTGTCGTCCCAGCTCCCTGGTAATTGTCTGTCGCAGTCGTCGGGAGTATGATAAATTCTTAAGCCATTGGATCAGCATGGCCAGGGATTCTGATACCACTTCAGATCCATAATTGCATTAAGTTGGTTGTGATTGAAAGTTAAAGTTGGAAAATAAAAAGAAGTATTTGGTATAAAAAAAGTTTCAAATGGTCTTTCCGATTAATTCTTGACTCTTTGGGTCATATTTATTGCAGATAGCAACAGGTTTACACATTGAAATACTTTCTTAAAACATAAATATTAAATTTGAAACATTTATAATTGATTTAAATATTTTGCTTAGCTAACATTTATATACGAGTTGTGCTCCTTTTGAATACCATTGCGTAGTTGTACTTCAACAGAGAGTAGCAGATTGATTTGTGTATGGCTTTACAGCTAGAGAAGACATGGAGTAAGCGCAGCCAACGGATCCTCGCTTAAAAGTATACGTAAAGCTATCAATTTTAATACCATCCATCACTTGCTCCGGATTAAGCTCGTTTCCACATTCCACCTCGAAAAAAGGTATTGAACTAAGGTATTGGCTAAAACATTTTTGTGCTGGCTTAGAAATATCTTTGGTTGTGTAGCACGTGAAGAAGAAACTTGGGATTAGATTGTACTCTCTCCTTTCTGACTTAGTCGCGTTGGGCACGCCGCCTCTCCAGGGCCACCTGCATTGACCAGATGCTCAGTGGCCGCATATAGCCAATGGAGCGGTATCGCTTCTCACCGTAGAGAGCCTCTGGAGTTTCGAAATTCATGCCGATGCGCTGCGAGATTGTCTTATACATGCCGCCGGCGGTCTGGAAGGCCTCCTCGAACATGCCCTCCTGGATCATGGTGGCCGCCAAGGCGTAGACCACTCCCGGCCACACTTCTTCCGCCTGGATGTTGCTGTTGTCCACATGGCCTGGCTTTGAAGGGTCGCTGGCATTGGCTATAAAGCCATTGGCGGCTCCAATGTTGCCGTCGTGGAAGCCCATCACGTTGTTGTCGTAGATCCTCTTCAGGGCTGTGCGCACATTCTCCTTGGGATAAATTTCGTAGTCGAAGCCGCAGGACTTTAGATACCAATGGCCGCAAAGTTGATCCGCCATAATCGTGTCCCGGTGGCCGTTTGACAAATCAAACCTGTAATAGCTGCCGTTCCAGAGCTTCTCTTCCAGCGACCTCTTGCCCTTTTCCAGAATGTCCTGGTAGCGCATGCAATCGTTCGGCTGATCCAGAATCGTGGCCATGGCAGACATGGCCTGTAAGGCGGCCAACCAGAGCCCAGCGCAGTAAGAACTGGGGCCGTCCATAACCCAGGAGTCGTAGGTCTGATCCGGCATCTTGGTGTTCTCGATGAGGCCGTCATTGTCCTTGTCGTATTCAATGGTTCGTTCCATGATGGCCTTGCAGGAGGCATACATGGCCTTGAGGTAACCGATAGAATCCATAAGATAAACCCTTCCATTGGTTTCGTTAATGTACATTGAAGCAGATTTTCGGTTCTCTGAAAGATAGTTTTTAATGCTTTTTGAAACAAGTTGGTTCTGTTTTAGAAAAACCTACGCTGTTTTTCATCCGAGGAGTTCTTGCGTTTGTTGTCCTGGCTATACATCTCATACAGACTCTCTTTGTCGATGAACTCGATGGAGCTGAACTTGCTGGCATTGTCCGCCTGGGCCTGGGCTAGTTCATTGAGGACGTAGTAGTCCCGGTACACCTGGAGAACGAACTTTGTATTGAGATCCTTCCAATCGTTCACATCGTGAATGTTGTAGCAGTTTATTAGAGTAAAGGGTTCTGGAACAACAAAACTCTCGTAATCGTAGTTTTAAATTTAAACATCTCCAAATCTTACCCTCATCCGGATCGCCCAGATCATGGGGAACACAGTTCCTGACCTTGCGGGGCATAACCTTGCCATCGTAGAGCATTTTTCTGGTGTCACTTAGCTCCGCGGCAATGGCATCCTTAAAGTCGTACTGGAGACTAACCTGCAGATTTGGCCACAGATGGGCCAGAGCTGGAGAGGCGTAAAAGTGGACGTCGTAGGTGTTGTACATCCGGTACTCATGCCCCTCCAAGTAGCCAAAGCGACCGTAGGCTAGCCTGGGATCATCGTAGGCCAGCTCCTTGCCGAGCGAGGAGTCACACTTAAGCCAGATAGTTCCACCATCCGAGATGAAGTAGAGTTGATTGAAAATGGCGCACTTGTACCAGTCCGGTAGGGTTCTGAAATATGTTAAGAGTGAGGAAAGGTGGACTGGATAAATGTGGGCTACTACCTACTCATCATTGAGAATGGGTCGCTGCCAGGCATCAATTAATCGCTCCCAGCTGGGGTACTGCTTCAGGGCATACTCGCAAATCTTGGGACCCGACTCGCCGCTGTCATCGAAGTACTTGGTGTAGTAGCGCGTGTGGGTCTGCAACTTTCTGGGGAACTGGATCTTGGGCATGTCCCAGGCCAGGACAAACTCCAGCTTATGCGAGGCCTTCGGTTTTAGGGCCACCTGGGCGCAAACAGCCACTCCGATGTCCTTGGCTAAAGGTAAGTCATTACAATCATTAGAGGGATTCCTAACATAATATTTGCTAATAAAATACTTTTGAGGGTCTCTGGGGTGGGCTGCTCATTCAGTTGGCCGTGTTCCTTGAGCTGGGCCCACAGCTGCTCCCCGTTCCCGGCTGGATCGAACTGAGGGCATCGTGATATGCTGATCTCCGGGAGGACCCGGCAGGCCAAGTTGTAGCTGCACGGCATCTCAGCGATCTTTTGACGAATGGCCACACCCTTGGCATTGCCCTCACTAATCAACTGAGACTCAGCCCCGCCCTCGGCGTCCTGCTTCTTGTTGCCGGTGCCGTTCTTGAAGGTGAAGGTAATGGACACCTTGCGTTCCTGGTCGCATACGTTCTCCACGTCCCAGACGAAGACGGCACAGGGCAGACTCGATTCGCGGTACTCGTGCGGTATGACCGGGGACACCTGGCGGCAAATAAGCCGGACTCCGTAGTGGGACAGGTCGTACTCGGTCCAGGAGCGCGGATAGAGGCCGGTGTACTGGCACCTCGAGTCCTCGATGTTCGAGTGCCATGCACTTAGCGGCTGCTTGGTGCGACTGCTGCAATTGGGCAGTTGACATTTAGTTTTCTCCCCATCGGCATCCGGATCCGCCGGATTACCGCCGCCGCTGGAACCGCTGCCCTTGGTGCTGGTTATGGTGGTATGGGTGTGGGGTGGATGGATGGTGTGTGTGATTGGGGGTGTGGCAAAGCGGCGGTAAAGCAAACCAAATCGAAACCAAAGTGCATAAGCCCATAAAAGCCAAAAAACACGCCCACCATTCCCACCATATACATTCGATGTCGTGGGGCAATTAGATAACCCAAAATAACCCGCAATCGGTATCAGAGTCAGAATCAAAATCGGTGGTTTGTATATATCCAAGTGGTAGTTGTTGTTGTTGTCGGTGTTGTCATAAAATGTTGCGTGTTAGAATTATTTGTTTAATTTGTGCATCAAGAATGAGAGAAAATAATTGAGTTGAGAATTATTGTCTGAGTTAGAAAATACATTGGATTTTGGAAACACACGAAAACCGTCACCTCTTTTTAAGGCCATTTAGTGTTGGGGTTTAGTTTTGAAGTATTTGGGGATTACGGAAAGCTGACATTGTTTAGCCGTGGTTAAAGGTTAACACGTATTTACACTACTGTTTGTTGAGGGGAACAGTGCTGAGTGACCTTAACTATGTTAGTCATCGAGAACTTGGGTTTAGAGGAGTATTGCAGAAATAGCTAGAGGGTGGTAGTGGGTTTATTTCCATCAATAAAGAATCTTATAATAAAAAACAAATCAAAGTTACTAACGAAAAGAAAGATATTATAATTTGTGTTTCATTGATGTTTTTTTTTGCCAAATAAAGTATATTTTTGGTATGTTTCTTAGCTAAACCGGAATGTATTCAAAAAACCATCAAGTTCGACATAAAATAAAATGGACAGAATGCCAAATGACCCGGATAATTTCGTCACGCTATGTACTGGAAGTTCATTGTTCCAAATGTCGAGACAGACATCAATAATTCGAGCGTTTTGAGAGGAAAAGCCATCAAGCCAACAAGATAAATAAATAAGGAAAAAGAGGAACAGCTAGCTGTCCCCAGGTAAAGTATTGTATTATATTTTACAAAGCTGGTGAGCGAGAAGTATAAAGATTGGTGAGTTGGTAAATAAAAATTAAATTCAAAACATGCAAACAACACGAATCACGCATAACAGAACATATACGAGGATAACTAAAATGAAACCAGTTCTTGGGCTAAATGGAAAGTGGCGACAGAATGAAAGTTTGATCGTTGAAAGAGAAAGCTTACCTGCATTTTGAGAGCAGACTCTGGAAGATGGTGCAGCCCTTCTGGTCCTTGATGGTCACAATAAACTGATTGGCCTGCACCACGTTGTACTCGTAGATCCCGGGTCGCATCTGGAAGCGACAGAACTCCCCGGCATAGCCCCGGCCAATGGTTCCACCTCCGATTCCGCCGATGGGCACTCCATAGATCTGCTTGCCATTCTCCATGTAGTAGTAGTCCATGTAGACCCGACGACCTTCACGCGACACTTTCCAGTAGTAGGCCGCATATCTGTTCCATGAAATAGGAGAAAGAGAGCAAATGGAAATTCAGATTTCAGTCGCTAATGCCTTTTGCCCCCAATCTTGTTTTCCCAATCCGATTGCCTACTGACTACTGCCTACCCTGACCCCGATGATGTCATAATTGTGTGAGTACTTTCCCCCTCCGCCAGTGTGTTGCTCGGGGTTGACCTACACACGCACCCAGCCACCATTTGGGGCTGTGACAGCTTAGCGTTCATGCCTCAGTCCTCCTCCACCCCAAGGGGGCGCTCTTCGAAGGTCAGCCAGTGTCTCGGTGGTTGCCAAAGTCAAGTGCAAGGCACCAATGCTCGCAAAGGGGAGGCTACAATGTTTCCAAGCATACGGAACTGTTTCGAAATCATATACTCGAGTGACAGTTTACGACACATTGAAGATGAGAAATTTAATATCCAATTAAAATCTAAACCGTTGGGTGTTAATATAATAAAACTTAATTTATGCAAATTAAATGTTTAGGTTCTACATTTATAAATTCTTTCTCCCAGCTTATGATCAATAACATTTCTACTCTTATTAAAGTTTATAATAATAGTTTTGTTTGTTTATTTATTGTTTAACCAATTTAAACCCACCTTTGACAAACTCTTTACCAAGCCCACAAAAAGCAAACACACCTTTCACATCAACCGTGCAAAATGTTAATTGAATTTACAAACAGCCGGCAAGCTCATAATAAAGTCTCTCTTTGGCAATGATAATATTCTTACTTACTGAATACTAAAGTCTAGGCTTGTTAACGTATTATCTTTTTAATCAAGCTGCATTTTTAATTAGTCTAATGTCAGGAAAATGTTTCCTTTGCACTTTTCTGAGCAACTCAATGTATTTACCTCTGCATTTCTACCCTTCACATTTTTTAAAGTAAAAGTAAGACAAACAACAAAAGGTTTCCCGACTGCGGATGGCACTTTAGAGTGCTCAGAGGGATTCCTATCTGCATCCCTCGCAGCTGCCATTGAAGTAACGAGGAGGTGGAGGTCCTCAAAGCGATTTTTGCTTCAGCAATGCAACAGGATAAGCTATGCACAGTTGCGATTCAATTTCGTTTATCCAATTATTTTCAATTAAAGAAATTGCATTTTATGCTGGAGATTATATCTTTTTTGCACCTCGCCTTTGATTATTCCATAACATAAATGCTAATTAACAATTGGAAAATTTAAGAAGCCTCCTTATCTGATAACTTCTGGGTGGTTTCTTGGGTTTTCCCTTTAATTAACCTAAAAAAAAAGTTTGAAGAGGTGGCGGGCGTGGAGCTTTTCTTTCCAGAAACCCCAAAAGACTAGAAACCTCCTATTGCCGCAAATATCTGTAATCATCAGTGGCTTCGTAGCTCTGCAACTTATTGTAATTAACCACAAAGTGCATAACAGAGGCAGAGGGTACAAAATAAATAACTAATACAGTGCTGTCTGTGAAGATGGGTTGGTTAATCCAAAATTGCGACAAATTTACTGGCTTCCAGTTCGAGGCCAAAGTACCAAAGTGATATCTCATATAAACAGAAAATTTAACCGATACAAAAGGTACAAGAAAAATGAGCTGCCAGGGGGCAGAGTGTCGTAGGTAGTACACAAAACGATTCACTTGAATCACCGCGGGGAGATCTTCTCGGCATCGCCGGCGCCCACAATGTCGCAGCTGGGTCGGGTCTTTACCTTGGGAAGAACCGCAAGGGGCTTGCCCACCAACATATTGGGCTGCAGCTCCTCCTCACACAGCGCGGAAGCCAGGAGCTGGGCCACGAATTCGGATCGCTGGGCCAGGAAAGCGTTCTCCTCCGCCGGGGGGCGTGACGGTGGTGGTGCTAGGAAGCGGTAGCACAAAAAGCGCTGACGTTCCTGGTCCCGCTTCTTAGCCGCTAAGGCCGGCTCCTCCTCAAAGCAGCGCATAAGGTTCTCGGTGGCAGCCGCATTCACGGTCATAATATCGCCATCCTCCAGCGGCACCTCGTTGAAGTCCACGGAGCGCGTGGCTAGGACCCGCGAGTGGCCAGATGACCCCAAGCGTGGATGGCCCATCGAGAATCCACTGCCTCCAGCTCCAGATGCGGCCAAAGCATTTTGGTGGTAGTTGGACAATCGGGTGGCCCGATGTCGGTGCTCTCGCACCAGCGAGTCCGTGGGTAGGAGATAGGACCTGGGAACGTGGGATCCACTGGCCAGGGGGGAAGTGGGCCCGAAGACGCTGATGTTCCGGCCGCTGCCCGAGGACGCCGCCTGACTTCCGCTGCCGTCCAGCCAGGGAACCGTACGCAAGCGGGATCGGTGGCCACGGCTAGGACCATGGTACGGCTCCGAGCCAAGTGGAATCACGCCGCCATAGAAGCGCATCATGTCGTTCAGTGTGGGATGCGCCATTAGTGGTTGCGGTTGATGAGCCTGTTGTTGTGGCTGTTGCGGTTGCGGTTGGCTAGAAGCTCCAGCGTTTGTGGCTGTGGAGGCCACTGATTGTGGTATGATGGCACCAAAAGGTGTGCCATCTGCCGGCGGCGCTATGAAATGTTCCCTTCCCGCCTCGGAGATGCTGAACCGGAAACTCTCCACCTGCGGTACGTTCAAGCGAATGCGATCCTGGCGACGAGTGCTAGCCGCTGTTTCTGAATTCCGGCTGGTGCTGCCTCTGTTGCTGCTGTTTGTGGAAGAGCCTGCCGCGGCAGTGGAGCCTCTGGTTCCAGCAGCCGGGGTGGTGGTAGCTCGGCTTCTGGAAGACGATGAAGCTGCAGTCGTCACGGTAGCTCCGGACGCGCCTGCTGACGATGATGTGTTACCCCGTCGCAGTCGGTGGGTCCGCTCCCTGGTCACCTCGTTGCCCTTGGCCTCAGACACCTCCGTTTGACCTGGCCGTTTGTAGCTACCATCCGGATTTAGCGGCTCCAGATAGAGGTCGAGGGAACCGTGGGTGCGACTCATTTGCTGATTGCGCGAAATGACCGCCGCCGAAAAGGAGGCCAGTTGCTCGTCCTCCAGGAACAGGCGGGCTGCCTGCTGCTGTTCGAATAGGGTGACCATGGTGGATACCAACAGGGGACTGGCGTTGGCGTGCTGGGCCGAGACGTGCTCCAGGAAGGTGGACTCGTTGAAACCCCACTGCTTGCAGTAGGGACAGCGGTAGCTCTGCGGCGGATCGCTGCTGATGTACTCGCCGCCGAAGTACAGCTCCACGTCGGCCGGCGTGTAGACGCACTTCACCGGATGGTCGAACGGATGCGTGGCCGTTGTAAAGTCATTGTCGTAGCAGTCCGCGCAGATGTCGAAGTCGCGACAGCTAAGGCAGCGGTAGAGCCGACCGGTGAAGGCCACCTTGCCGCATCCATTGCAGGCGATGCCTTCGTGGCGATTCATCGCAGGACCAGAAACGGGACCAGCAACCAGCACCATTTATCAGGATTAGAAACAATACCAGGACCAGGACCAGGAACAAGAAGCAGAAGCTGCGAGGAGCAGGAGCCCAGCGGCGAGCACAGATTGGGTTATCTTCTAATTAACAAAAGTACACAACGTTCTCTCTATAGAGTACTTGAACTTCAACTGGGAATGGATTTGAAGCTCTCGGGATCTGGGCTAGCTCGAATGATTTTTAGAAGCTGACTTGATGGCAGTCTCAAGATTTCAATACCAATGCTTTTTGCCATAAATAACAAAACGAATTTTAAACAAACAAATCTATATTTCACACTTTTGGAAAGGTTTTCTAATTTAAAGTACAGCTTCCTTAAATCTCTTCAATTAAATCTGGTTACCCCTAAAGCAAGTTATGAACGAAAATAGTTTTTTAATTGAATTGCAAGCGAGTCACCCAACTAACGACTGGACGAGACCCGAATCTATGCTTTTTGTTAGTATTTCTATTTTTGTTTGGTTCGACCTGGGCAACAAACTTTCATGTTCCACACAATTTGTGAAATTGTTCGAGAAAAGTTTGTCCAGGTCTGCGTGGGTCAAGAGTGGAAAGGTAATCCGGCAGTGGCGAGGAAAGAGTGGACGGGTCGCAAATTGCTTGTGGCAAGTTACAAATGAAGTTGGCTGGATGACGTGGTCTGTGTACCTGCGATAAATTGCTGTCTCAAATTAATATATAACTTTGTTGTCATCGTGGGAATACGATAAGTTTAATTGAGGAAGTAACTTAATCATCATCAAGCACCTGGACCATGAAAATCAAAAGTTAAATACTTACAAGAGTAAAGAAGATTTGCATTATTAAGGCCCTTTAACCAGCTCAAATTTACCTTTGCAATAAGAAGATATAAAATATGTGTATGTCATTCAGTTTTGAGAAAACTTCTCCCTCTGTATGCTGGCTAAACTTCATTGGAAAACTTCTATAAATATTAAATCCCTTGGGCATCCGCATCTAATCCAAAGTCTCGTACTTTTCCGACAAACCACACTCCGATGAGAGTTCAAAAATACACAAAAGTCGACAAATTGAAAGGCAACAAGAGCGTGAAGGAGATGTCTTCAACACAAAATATATTTCTCTGAGGGTATTCACTTTTATGGCGACACATACCAAAATTTCCATCTGCCACAATAATTTCGCTTTGGACATGGAAAAACAATAAGGAAAAGTGCTCCGTCGTCTCGGTGAGCATATGATTCGAGTGGGCGAAAGGAGCGGAAAAAATAAGGAAGATGAAATGTGTTATTATCCATTTACGAATGCACACGGCTCAGAGGAAGCCTGGGCCATTCACAGATTTGTTTTCACATGCACTGGCAAATTGAGGATGCTCTGAAGTCGTCCTGAAGATGCTCCTCGAGAAGTATCTGTGGGCTCGCAGTGGGTGGGCGGGAGCATCTACAAATTGTACACAACGCCTTGGGAACTTGCCAAAAGCATTTGATATGTGACAGACATTCTGGATGGATTCGGGGCAGGAGTTGGGTGATTCTTATATACTTTATATGCTTCCCCCGACTGGCGCCGCTTGTTTCTTTGCCAGGAACACACACAATTTGGTTCGGGACGAAGACGCCGCTGGTTTGGAATTGTGTGAAAAGTAGTTGGCAATCAGGAAAAGGAAATTGCAGGAAGTGTGTCATCAAAGTTACATTGAACTCGTCGCAGTTGGGTTTCAAAGAAAGTGAGTCCATGAATCCAAATCCAGAGCATTACTTACTAATGCTTCTTTTCTGTGATTTTTTATGAGGCACATACTTCATCATTTCTTTTCATAAAAATGCCACTGTCAGCATGTCGTTCTATATTAGCTTATCAGCGTCATAGAATACCCTCCGCGTCTGGTCAACCTTGATGAGGCATCTCTAATCGCTCGAGTTTTATATGCATTTATATTGTATAATAATAATTCAATCAAGCCATAAACTAATGCTGCCAGAGCTTAAGTGACAAGAATACTAATGGGTCTAAAGATAATTCGCAAAATATTAAGTGCGAATGTGGGATAGGTCAGTTGAAGCTATACCAGATAAGCCAGAATCCACTGAGTGACTTCATAAATCGAAAACTCTCTCAGTGATCACCGAGTTATTAACTTTGATTAAGACTCCACAAAATACTTATCTTTCGTATCTTTCAGAACACAAAAATGTGACTACCCAGCATGATAAAGCAGCAGCATTTTCACGTGGCTGTTTTTTTGGACATCAGGTAGTAAATGATAAAACATTTTATCACTTTTCACCTTAGTGGGGCGCCTGGAGAACCCTTATCTGGATGAGGGTTAATATAAATATTGAGCAACGTCACGGAACTTAAAGGAGAGTTTCAAACTCAGGTGTTAAAGTCATTTGGTCTAATCTAATCTAATGGCTCTATATAAAAGTTAAACTAAAATCAGATTGAAGACTAAAATTGTAATGCTGTGAGTAACACTTATCAGTCAAATACAAATTAAACAGGCCATCATGAAAACTGATAAGGCAAATTTTGTTAAATTGTAGATTATAAAAAAATGTATAAAGGGGACCAAAGTTTGGACCTTCCTGGAACGCCACGTAAATTTCCAAGAAACTTAGTCATAATTTCTTTTTATAATTCGCGGGTTGTCTATTTGATAAGATTGATAATTAATCCCGTAATTTGTGTTGGGTGTTTTAATTTGTTTGCACCGAATCATTCCATTTGTACCAAAGTTCGTTGCACTTCCTTTATGCTGTAATCTGGGCGGGTTGTTGGGTCAGTCCAAGCTGTGGTTCTACGTGAAAGTACAAAATGCGGGTTTAGCTCAAAAAGCCAGTCAAAGGAAGGGCGGCTCCCTCCACGAAAAGGGAGCGCAAAAAGTTAACTTTTATGTGTGCGTTTCGGTGTGTTGGCTCCTTTGGTTCGTGGCTCCGAAAATGTGGCCAGGACACGCAACCAGCACGCCCCACTTGGCGCCAATGCGAGCGGAGGGATCCAGGGATCCAGGGAGCGGGGGTGTCAACTAACAACAATGGAAACATTGTGGCGCCAAACTATGCGGGTTTTTTTTGTTTGTTTGTCGAGCAGAGACACAAAAAGGGGAGCAGCATAAAGCCGGGGTTATGACGGAGTGGATTATGTACTGGGCAGCAGTACAAGGTTGCGGATTGTCGACGATAAAAAACTACTACATTTTAAATGCGTAATTGGCACTACATTTAAATAATATCAAGAGAAGTTTTTTTGTAGAAATATAATTAAAAGTCCGAAGCTATTTAATATTCACGTACCATGTACCATTAATTATGTTTTTCACAATGAAAAGGTTTACTTTTTTAAAGATTAAATATATTTCTCTTCCAATAACCTTTCCTACACAGCAGATTAAATCCTTGCGTGTTGATGTCCTTTGAGTCCTTTCCGCTGTCATTTTTAATGACATTTGTTTGGCACCAAAGACCACAAAAGAATTCAATTTATGACCAGGGCCTACTGTGCGTATGTGTGAGTGTCCTGTTTTCCTGGCCAGGACCTGACGCTATATTTGGCACGCACGAGATATAAGGAGAAAGGCTGAGCAGAAAAAAAAGAGACTACCAGGCTCAATGTCACTCCTGTTGAGGTATTATTAGGCCGCTTTATTGATTTCACATTATTGAGCCTTAAGTAATTATATTTATCCGTATTTTACGGCGAGCAGCATCAGAATTTTATATTTAATTACTTTAAAAAGGATTTATTTTTATTTCAGAACTGATACTTTTCTTTTATTTATATTTTGAACAGCATTAATCACATTAATTCACTTTTAATTGCTTTTTAAATACTCGTAGCTCAATACAATCTGATTCTATTGATTTTCATATCTGTTTCTATACAAAGGAAACTGTTCAGGAAAATAATAATGGGTTTTATGTTTTATAATTAAGATTTTCTATCTCTTGGATGACTTATCAAAAAATGAATCATATGGCAATCATTTTTTATAGGAGTTTAACTTCAAAATAAGTGGATTGTGTTTGATTTAATGTGGCGGTTCTGTAGTTACTGGAGTACTCCATCTTACCTGCAAACCAGCGGGACTAAGGGCAGCGTCTGCCTAATGGAGGCCCGCACATTTTGGATCCTCCTCTCCGGCCATACATGATCGAATCCCAGCTTGAGTCCGTACCGTGGCACTGCGGTTACCTCGCTGCCCTCCTCCTGCTGCTCCTGGTCCTCCTCTAGCTGGAGTTTCATCTTCTCCTCGAATACAGCGCTAACAGACTCTGCAATGCCGCCAGCCACTCCGTTCCCGTTTGCCATTGGAGCGCCCACCGCACTTCCATTACCCATTTTTGTTGTTACTTCTGCGTCTGCCACGGCTGCCATTTCGCTTGTTGATTGCGTGCTCCCCAATCCGGTAATTTTTAATTCATATTATGCCTCGGTCCGATTTATTCCGGGAGCGACAAAAACGCGCCGACCTTAGCAACCGATGGAACAAAAACAATTGAGACACCAGCAGCTGGACGGCCCAAATGCCGGCAGACCCAAAACGCCAAACCAGAAAATACCAACTTTTGAGCTTTGTAAGCTTTTGGGGCCTCAGAAAATGAGCTGTGCGCACTGGTACGCATCAGAAAAGCTGCTGCGGCATCTTGCTGCTATGTTTAGGTGTCAAATCAATTCGAAATCATTTTTGTTTTCTATTTGGTAAAAAAAATTATGTGGTCGAATAACGTCCCTGTTGCTCTATTTTAGGAGTTCCCTTTCGGGAAAAATAGGCCCCATTCAGTAAAATGAAAAAAAGAAATATAATGCCAATAAGATTTATTTCACAGTGTAAATGTTGTAATGCCTATTCCATAGATTTCACGTACTTGGGACAGTAACATTTCTTACGAACCTTGGGCGAAAACTTGGAAGAGGGTGAAAGCTTCGAAGAGGGCGAAGTGGTCTCTTCGGGGTGCTCCACCGCCACCTCCTCAGGATGGGCCCGTTCGTTGCACTTGGAGGTCATGAAGTTGAAGAAGTCGATGTTGCGGACATGGGAGTAGAACTGGTCCTTGAACTGGAAGTAGTTCGGATACACCTTGTGCTTCAGCATAGCCATGTAGAGGCTGAGGCGCTGTTGCTCCATGAACTTTCTGCGTCGGATCTCCGCGTGGTGATTTTTCCAGCTCCGCTTACTAATTTCCTGTTGCACCAACATGCGCAGTCGGGGATGTAGGTGGAACATCACAGCTCTGAAACGAAACACCTTCATCTAAAACGAATTTAAAAACCCCGTGAAACTGTACTAACTCATTGAATCGATATCGCTGCTTCCGGAACTTTATCTTGTCGAATTCATTGACAAACTGATGTATCCTATCGGTATTGGCCAATTGTGCTGGGATCTCCACAAATATCCTAAAATATAAGGGTTTTTATGAAATTTAATTAGTTTCTTTTAGTTCATACTTGGCGGTCAAAATCAATGGAAATTCCTCAGATGGTGGAGCCTTCTTGTAAAGTGGAAATCGGGGAAATTTCACAAGGTCTTCGCTAAACCATTTAAATTCGTTTTTCATCCGATTATTTACCGAAATCAGTTCATGCGTATCGATAAAATAGTTTCCAGCACAAAAGTTGTACTTTCCCAAAGGCGGAATCGCTTTCATCAGCTCGAAACCTACAAAATTTAAATTCATATTCAAATTTTATTCCATTTATTGGGTTAGTTAAAAAATATTTGCCTTTTTTCTGGCATTGGGAATCCACAGATTCTATGAAGTATACGGTACGGTATTTGGGGCAGAAACAGTTGATGAAGCTGGTTAGCTCCTCGATCCATTTCTGAAAGGTAGTGGTGAGGCTTTCTGCGTAAATAACTTCCAGTGTTATGTGCTCCCTTAAAATAGTTTATAGAAATGTCTGACTAGAAATATTACTAGAAGTATACTCACCGCACCATCAGATCACACTTTGCGTTCTCATCGCACCCGAACTTTCGCAACTGGGTTTGAATGGTCGCCCGATCCTCGAATACATGCATCAAAAGATTATTGCATTCAATCTCCACACAGAGTCGATGTGAAACTTCCGGGAAGGGCGGGGCTTCCGGGACCTGTTCCTCCGATCCGACGGGGGAATCGACAGTAGGAACTTCCACCTCGGAGACTAACTTTGGCCGCCGTGTCCATTCATCGGAATCGGCGGAGGACGACGGAATGTCGGGTGGGATGTCACTATAGTTTTTGTTATCACTTTCCGTCTCCGTCAGAATGTCGGTTAGCGGGGAGCTCTTAAAAATCCTCAGTTTCAAATTATCGCAGGTGCAGACTGTGGTCTCAATGCTCAAATCCACTTTGGTAATGTGGGTGAAGTTGAACTGGATGCTGGCGTAGATTTGATGGTATATTGCGAAGCTGTTTGGCGTGAACGTTATATAACTCATGTCAAAAACGACTTCCCCCTCCTCTGCCTCCATCACGGGATACTCGCTTATGTTTCGAATATTCTGGGTGGTTTCTGCAACAGTGTCTTGGGAAATGGTATCAACCGTATGGGACTCGGGCTCAAAAGGCAAGCCGTCTGGCGCATTGATGTATATCGTTTTCTGTAAGGAAATAATCAATATCATCTTCTTGGGATCCCAATGTGTTCAGCTCTCACCGTGTTATCTATCTGCGCTTCTTCCAAAGAGGAATTGTTGTGGGAGCTGCTCGAGGTGATTTCTAAGTCAATCTCATCGGTCTCCGTACACGGATCCCAACCCTCCCCAGTGCCCGTCTTTATGCAGGTGCCGTCGCTGTGATAGCACCGCATCTCGTCCAGCGTCCAGATCATCTTAACCCCGTCGTCTCGCATCGAGTAGGACTCGTTGGCGTAGTAGTCGTGCCACTCAGTGTTCCGGTACGGCTTTCCACACCAGATCTTCCCATCGCGCTGCACATGCACCACGCTTCCCAGCGTAGTTATTAATTTGAGATGGCGATAGCTCAGCTTATACAAGGCCATGATAAAGTTGAGAAAGTTTAGCTCGAAGTCAACACTGGCGAACAGGGCAGCGTACTGTTTGCTTTTGGCAAGGCGGTTCCTCCTCGCCTCCTTGGAGGCGTTGCTCTGCTTCGAAACCATGCTTTGAGTGGATGGACGCATGATGGAGTCAGTTCCGCCAGTACGGCGACTGGTGCTCTTGCGCTTTTTCAAGTGGCACTTGTGCTTATCATCAGGAAAAGGCTTGTAGCTGCTGTATGTGGACTGCGTGGAGCAAGCGTTGATGAACTCCGAGTTCAGATCCTCCTCCTCCTCGTTGTCCGCCTCCGTGACGCTGTACAGGTAGTAGACCTCGCCATTGTAGCGCATTATCAGGACGGTATCGCTGTTCTGGTAGAAAACAACTACACAACCATAGGGGGTGCAGATGCGCCGACTCTCGTCCAGGTCGTTCTCCTGGTATTGCCACAGATGCTCCGCGTGGGTGTCGTGGCAGTAGGTGCTCAAGCCATTAGGATAGTTAAGCACCGCTTTGGCGCACTCCAGCTCCTTGGGCATGGCACGCAGGCTGATCCCGTTTTTGGACTCGATGCGAACACTGGCGTCAACGACATAGACCTGGTCCGCTGGGTTTCGAAAGTGCACCTCCTGCTCGCCCACCTCCAGCGAGAGGCACTTGTTCATTTGGCGGAAGTTCCACTTCTCTTCGTAATACGTGACCCGACCTTCCTCAAAGAAGTACTTCGAGGTCTTGGCCTTGATTGTTTGGCGGGTATCATCCAGGTTGTATCCCTTCAGCATGGGGTTATCATAACTCAGGCCTGCACTTTGTGGTTCAATAAAACTCTGTGTCTTCGCCGTATCCTCCGCTAAATTGGCCGAGATCCTCATTACTTTTGATGTCTGGCCATCCAGCGCTATGGAGGTCCCCCGGTTGCTTGACGGTGGCTTTACCTCTACTGTTGTCTCCCTATCTTTAGTGGCCTTGACCTGTTGCGCCTTAATTGACCGTGGCCGGATGAAGACATTCGCTTCGATGGGAATGCGATCGGGTCCCTCGCTGCACTTGGCCATTATGGTGGGATCCCCTTGATTGAACAGTGTGGTTACGCTCATGTTGGTTGTCATGAAGCTCTCCTGCAGTTCGCTGAACTTTTGCGGAGTGATGAGGTCCTTCAGGAACTGCTCCATCTCGTAGAGGGTGAAGTCTCGGAAACACAGCCGTGTCGGAATAACTATCTGTTTCTCCTGTTCGAATACCTCGTTCAGGGCTCGGCGAAAGATGTAGAGCTGGACATTGGGACGCACCTCCTCCACGGTATAGTCGTCGTAGTCGTTCACCAGTTGGACCACTCTCTGCGTCACCGAGTCATCCGTGAGGTACAGCTGGGCGAACTTGGGTAGGTAGATCGGTTCCGGGTCGCCGTTGTAAGGTTGTACGCCTATAGTATTGGTAATATAGCCCGAGGTAAAGTACCGACGCATCAAGTTGTACTCCAGACAGCCGTGGTAGATGTTCCGCATGAGGGACTGGTCCATGTAGGAGAGAACGCTGCTTAGAACCGAATTGGACTGCTCCACAAAGATGCGATCGTTTACTGGCAGTTTTACAATGCTCTTAAAGGCATTTGCATATACCTTGACCTTGTCCAGAACCCGGGTCTGAACCGCTGGCGTTGGGTTGGCCAGTAGCAGGACCTCCGTCTCGGTCATTAGGTCACGGGGATTGCCGAATGTGCTCAATAGCGATTCCATGTACAGGAAGATGGTGCCGTCGTCGTCTCGGGCAGCCGGCATCTGGGCCTTTAGGTAGTGTCCTTGAATGCTCAGCGATTCCACAACGTGGAAGGCTTCTTGCAGCTGAAGACTAGGATCCATCTGCACGTTGGTCTCCTGGTAGGCATCCACGTAAAACCGACGGTACCAATCCCGCAGCGTTTCCACGTCGTACATGTACCAACTAAGCTGGTCAAAGATGTCGTCGGAGAATTTATTGGCCATGCAGGCGGACATCTGAGGCAGTTTCTGCTGGAACACCCCCACGGGCTTCATGGCAGTTCGTTTTCTTAGCGAGTGGATGTCCTGCTGGATAGCCGCCACCGCCTCCTGAAGCTGCCGTTCGCGACGCGGGCGAGGCACAAGCATATCGTAGGCACTCTCTTCCGGAAGAAAGTGGACGACGGCCCGAAGGGGCTGCTCGTAGGCCAACAGTGTTCTGTAGAATTCATTGTCCATTTGGCCAATGATCAGGATCAACATTTTGGTGAACAAGGGATTGTCCTTAATATACTGCAGGTTGGTGAGGTTACAGATTATTAATAAGGAATCGTATCATATGGTGTATGAAAACTCACCTCACGATGACCCACCCTAACCACTCTCCCCACCTTGTTGTGTTCCTTTGGGGCGACAGAAATGCACTGGATCTTCTCGAAACGCATTTTGTCGGACCCCTTGGCCGTTTTTGGCTTGGCGGTGTTGGAGCCCCTCTTGGTATCGCCAGGCTTACCTTTACCTCCGGTTCCTGTCAGGTTCTTGAGCTGGGCCGGAATGTTCTTCTGCCAGAATTGGTATAGGTCGAAGTTCGCCTCCGCTTCAATGGCTTTCGTTACCCTTTCGTACTCCTCTAAGCAGCTCTCAATGCCCTGCAAGGCAATGGCCATGGGGTCCACGGGCCGCAGACTAACCGAACCTGAAATATTTGCATGAGTAGGGTCAAGAACTTATGGTAAACGTACCGGTCGTTTTTCGGCTCTTTGAATAGCGTTCATTGTGCAATGCGGAGGCCTCGATCTCCTTTTTTAAGTCGATCACAAAAACGGCCCGCCGCGTCCCGCTGATAACCCGCTGCACGAACTCATCCTGGACCGCCTTCAGTCCATTGTCGTAGAAGTTGACACAGTAGATGAAATGGCCAATATCCTGGCTACCTGGCGTAGAGCCTTTGGCCCGGCGGCTACTTCGTGCGGATCTTGCCACACTCATTGTTTGTGTATATGTGGGTATAAAATATGTACGTAACGGCTGTATAGGATATTTAGAAATTTATGATCTCATCAGGTGAAAGTAAACACCAGGAAGGAGAAACACTACAGTATAAGATTTCCTTCTTCACCACAACTTTTCTTAATAAAACAGCCTTGAAATTTTAGTATTATTTATTGTACTTCAAATTATAATTTATAAGCTCTAGATTAATTAAGTTCTAAATGATCGATTATATTTACAAATGAATCAAATGTTAACTAATCTATTTAAGTAAATTTGCGTTTCCATTGTACAAGAGGAGATTCGTTACTTATTGTACAATGTTTTAGGTAATTCGCTTGCCAAACAAAATACAAACTCAAAGCCTCTGTTTAAAACATAAAATAAATTACGAATTTACAATGAGAAGTGGGTTAAATTAGGGGAATAAATATTAATTCGGATTGCGAAGTTCGAAATGCAGTCACTGGCAATGAAATTTGTAATTAAAGTTTATAAATATCCAAACTAATTCTAAAGTAACCTAACTTATATGGCAGTGAAGGGCTATAAATAACTGGCTCTAAACTCGTTATTGATCACAATACATTTGGAAAAGTTTTGGTGTGGCTTTAGCAGGAACCAGGAATGCCTCAGGATGGGACTCAGTTCTCATCGCTCATCACTGGACACGAGGCATTCACTGAGCAGGACATTCCGCAGATCCTCCATATCGATCCAGTCCCGTCTCTCATTCCGCACGGAGACATGCCGAATGCAGCCCTTGAAGTTTTCCCGGGCCATAAGCGATCCACTGGGTGCCACGTCTGGAAATTAAGATTAATTTTAAGGATATTCCAATTCAGGGAAACCTATTTTAAACACTAACCTGGCAGCCCTCCAATATAGAGAGGGGATCGGGTTTGAATTTTGCCGGAAGTCCTTTGGTTATCCACACTAATTACGGCTGGCAGTTGGTCAATTCGCAGGACGATTTGTTCACCATCGTAGAGAGCCGATACATTGTGCCACTTGTTGTCGCAAAGAGCATATTTTGTGGGCAACGCTGACTCGACTCGTAGGGGAACTCCATCGCCCAAGTCACAGGAGAATATAATCTGTCACAAAAAACTGATTTTATTTGAATCGGAATTATATTCTTGTAACTTACATTTCCATTGTAAAGCTCCAATGACAAGGCGGGGAAACCATTTGGTTCTGAGACACTTAGCAAAATTCCGGATAGTTCCGAGGTGCGAAACTCCGTTTCCATGTCTAGGTACTTGCCCACATTGAAGTTTTTCTCTGCGAAAAAGAGTGATTTAAGTTTTCTTGAATATTGATCATTTTTCCAACCAACTCACTGTAAATGGCATATGCATCGCCGGGAAAATAGCTGCCTCGCTCCACAGATGGGAAGCACTGACCCACGTTGGAGTGCTTGCCGGGCCTGGCCAGGTCCTGGGTGTTGTTGTTAATGCTGACCCGACGGAGGCAACCTTTGAAGGGCTCCAAACGGACGAACAGCTCCGATGAGACTTTGACGGGGGATTGGGGCAGTCCGCCAACCAACAGCAGCTGCGAGGCCCCGATCTTCTTTGGCAGCTTCATCTGGGCGGATGTCTTCTGATCGGTGCGACCGATCTCCACCGACAAGGTAACCTTCCGATCCATAGATCCGACCGTGACCCGGTGCCACTCGCCGTCGTTCAGCTTGGCGGTTAGCTGGAGCTCGTCCCGCCGGCGTCCGCGCACCACTAGAACCAGTTGGCCGTCCTTGAGAAGGAGGGCCACGTAGTGCTTTGGCTTTTCCTTGCTACCGGGAGAGAGGTAAAGCATTCCGTTGGGGTAGAAGGACCGGAAGTCGAAGCTGAGCCGGAAGTTGCGCTGCCAGAAGTGGCGGTCCGGCAGCTTAAGCTGGGAGAAGCTGTAGATGTCGTCTCCGAACTTAAAAGCATTGGGCTCATAGGAATAGCTACCGATCTGCAAGAAAGAAAAGCACTTAAATCCGGGCTTTGGTTGATCCTTAATGGAACTTAACTCACCCCGACGACTTTGTGTTAGTTTCTGCGCTTTTGCGCTGTGATCACTCAGCGAGTTCGAGTTAAAGAATAAAAATTGGCATGATTTTGTTTGGTTTTTGGTTTGTTATAAAATGTTTTATTTAAGAAAATGTGATAACAATTAAATGTCCATGTTGCAGTAAGCAAATGTTAATTGTATGATACATTCGTAAAAGCAAAAACGTACACAAAGCGTTGATGAGTGATGTGTGTGACTCGAATGACTTGAAAAAGATGACTCTTACAGGCTAAATTGCTCTTTGGAGTTGATCTTATTAAATAGAAAATAAATTGGCATGAAATATTTACAAAATAGTATGTCGCGTTTTTAATAGAATTTGTTATGTGAGGACCAGGATCTTAAAACCGATCTTACGTCTAATTCTAAGAGCAATTGGATATCAAAAGACTTGTCACTCTTTTCATACACTGCTCTGCGGGCCCATGAACTTAAAACCTTTTAAATGCTAGAACTGAGGTTATATCTTTGATGATGGTTGGTTATATTAATCCACATGTAGACCACATAGAGTAGCTTGTTTGGTTAGCTTTTGTTTTGATTTTTAGGCGAAATTAGTATACAAATGAGCTCTTTTGAAGCGCAGCGCTTGAAGCTTTTAGCGTAGCCGCTTTTGACATAATTGCTTAGCAACTAAAATCCTATAAAAACAAAGAGAAACGATTCAGTTTAAACAGAGTTAGGCAGCCACATATTTACATGCATTAGATGGAGAGAACCCGGCCCCAGTCTTAGTGAAACCAATCCAGAGAAACAGTTGAGTTTTGGCCACTTACCCGCTTGCAACCCTCGGGCGATGCTGTGAAACTCTTCCCGATCATCGGCTCCGTCTTGAGCAGGACATCGTAGAGTCCACTCTTGAGGCTGCCCATCAAGGGACCGTTGCGTCCGATCTGGACGTTGGCGAAGGTTAGGGCTTCGTTGAAGTTAACAGTTCGGTTATTAAACACCACGTCGCGGATGGCCCCCTCCAGGTTAACAAAGGTGGGGGCCAGTGGGGTGTAGCTTTCGTGGGGAGGGGCTCCTCCAATATAGAGGCCTCCAGAGTCATGTGGCAAGCTGATGACCGTGGGACTGCTGCTAAGGCTGCGCACTTCCTGCAGCTCATCGTCCACCATCAGCTCTAGCTTACGGCCCGTTTTGACCAAGTTAACTACGTGGAACTCTCCGTCGTTCAGCTGGCTAAAGTTCGAGTACATCTTCACAAAACTGCGGCCGGAATTAATCCAGACATGGAGTTGACCATCCACCAGGCTCATCGAGTAGTTGCCCTTAATGTCCTTGGCATCATAGTCATCCAGGACCTCCGGCGGATAGGCAGCCAAGAGCAGCAGGCAGTCCGGCTGCAGAGTTCTGAATACCAAGGCGGTATTCGAACGCTTTCGAAGTGACTGAGATGGCAGCTCCAAATATCCGTTGCCCGAGAAGCCAGCCCTGAATTGGATTAAATACATTTCAAATATACATCCTTAAATGATCATGTTATTTACTCACTTGGTGAACATATCCTTGCAAGATGGTTCCACACCATAGAAACTGGTACTTTCGAGAGGATCATAGGTCTCTCCGTTCACCTGGACGTCCTTCATGCATCCCAGGAAAGGATTATCGGCCCCTGGAGCTTTCGTAGTACCCGAAGTGAAGCCTAAAAGTAAGAGAGGCGTTAGTAAGCTTTGTTACTACTAATAGCAGTTAGATTGTCACCTGGTGGCACGCCACCCAAATAGTAAACAGCCTTAGAGAGATCCGGTAGCATGTGAATGTTGATGGGTAAAGTGGGAGCTCCAGAAATGGGACGATCGTTATTTACTCGTAGCATTCCGTTCTCAGTGCTTCGCTTAGCGGAAAATTCACGGGCAGCCTCGATTTTGATCCACTGACCCACATTGTACTTTTTGGTGGTGTTGATCTCCAGCTTGGACTCGTCTCCATAGTCGATACGGAACATGATCCGACCCCGGCTCAAAGTTACCGACACTGAGCGATTCTGTAGGAAGAGATTTATGATTCATTTTTACTCCACAGGGTTAAAATTACTTACGTTTTTGTCATCAACCGCCAAAAATAGCAAGGCATTCTCGTCCAGCGTTCGGAAGGTCATCTGTACCGAGAAGAGATTCTTTCGGATGGGTCTGGGCCGGGTCTTCATGAGCTGGGCGTATCCTAGGCCATTGAAATGCCTGGCAGTGGAAGATGCCGACGACTCTCTGGCTCCAATCATATAGCCCCCGCAGTTTCCCTCGCTCAGCACAAAGTTCCACAGTCCCAGAGGCTTATTGTCCACTTCCACCTTGTGCACAACCACATTCAGTCCTGGAGTCAGTTGCAGTTCTTTTGAGGCGAAACCGCCAAGGGAAATGCGATCGTGTCGAGACTGGTAGAAACGCGTGTGCTCCGTATCCGTGGACCCAGTTATGGTCACTGGACTGGCGGGAGTCAGTTCGCCATAGTTGTTCATTCGTCGCACCATCAGGCTACCCAGATTAAGAGTCCTGTTGGCCTCCACGTGGTACCAGGCGTCGTCGTATTTGGGGTCCCGGGTTTGCACCACCATGGGATGAGTTATAGTGGAAGTTGTGCCTCCCAGATTCCAAACTAAGCGGACTCTTCTCTTGTAAAGTTCCAGGGTGATGTGGCGTCCTTCGCTGCCCTGCACCTGTATAAGTGGAGAGCTGCCCTGGTGATTGGCCAAAGCAAAGCTAAGCCGGAGATTGTTGGAGGTGCTCAGTCCATAGGAGGCTGGAAGGTAGCTGCGACTGCACTTGGGACCCTTTGACTCCAGTGAGACATCAATCTGTGAGGGATAAGAATTATCGGATTAGAGTTGGCATTTGATAGAATAAAAACTTATTAGCTTACTCCATCGGCTGCATGTCGGGCCTTGGCCACCAAATCCCTCAATTGCTGTAATTGCTTGGCCATGCTGTTGTTCCAGACCTCGAACACCTGGTCCTCTTTGCCCGCCTGGTGCTCCAGGTAGCTTAGGGAAACATTTGCCAACCGGAGGTTGGTCTTGGTCAGGGATATATTTTCCTGGGCCATGCCCAGCTTGATTTCCCAGTCGGGTTCCAGAGCGAAGAACGATTTTCGCATATTTTCAATGGACTCCTGCATGTTCTTGGCCATTTGGAGGTCAGCCCGCATTTGCTTTCCCGTCCTCTCCGCCAGATCCAGACTCTCCTTGGCATGCCGACGGGCTGTGTTCTCGGCCAGTCCTTGCAACTGCCCGGAGATGACGTTGGTTCGTCGTCCAGAATCAAAGATGGTTGCCTTAATGCCCTCCACCCGCTGCTCCTGGCGATGCAGCTTATCCTTCAGGACATTCGACTTATGCATCTGCTTCAGGGCCTCCTGCTGCAGTTGTTTGGACCTGTAAAGCGAATGCTTTGCCCGGTCAATCATGGAACTGCCGTCGCTGGGGTAGAGGGTCCTTTGGGCCTCGTAAACGCGCTCCTTTGCCAGATTGGAGGCGAGGCGGGCATCGTTTATGGCTTTGGTTATGTTGCTATGAGCTGAGCTGGCCAGCATGGCAATGCGAGCTCCGTTCCTGGTGGGCTGAAACTGGCGGGCGTACTCATTGGATCGATCCTGCAGATGGTGCGCATGCTTCTCCGCCTTGGGCAACCAGTGCTTGCGAACCTCCCGCTGCTGCTCCAGCTTCACACCCAGAGTGGCGTTCAGCATGACCGCCGATCCGTCCAGTCGGTTGAGATGCTCGTTGAGAACCAGCTGCCTTTGGAGCGTGAGCCTAACCAAGCCTTCACCTCGCTCCAGATAGTCTGGGTCGAGTTGCTTGGCAATTTGCACGTTCAAGTCTCTAAGATTCTGGTGGGATTCGGATACCCGGAGGCCCAGGTTGCGCACATGCTCCTGAATGTCTTCCGTTTCACTTTCCACCTCCAGAATGCGATCTAACTGGAGTAGCATATCTGTTACCCGGTGGTTCGTCTGGTTCAGATCCCGCCAGAGCACCTCCACATGGGCCCTTTGGTCGTAGGCAGCATCGGAGGCATTCCCCATGGCATAAAAGTGACGCCAGGCACAGTCGTTGGTGCTGCGGATACCCTGGACCAGTTGGTCGTGCTCCTGGATGGCTTGCTGGTAGAAACGGGCTTGTTTCAGAGCCGTCGGCAGGCTCAGATGCTGGGCAGTCTTTCCATATCCGTGCAGGTCGCTCAGAGTTATTAAAATCTCCGAGTGGATTTGTTTTGCATTCTTCTGCTGGGTCAGTGCATCATTCCACATCCACTTAATGTCAGTCGTCCGTTTCCCAATCGTGCTCAATGCTTTCCGGGACTGGAACTTCAGGTTTTCAGCATGGGCATCAAGTTTGAGGATGCCAGGAGTGTCGTATCCTTGTAAAAGTCTTCGAGCCTGGTTGAAGTCCTGTTGTCGCGCATTCCACATGTCATGGGCCCTTTCGTATTCGGACAACTTTAAATACGGCGCTGGAATGCCAGTCAGATCCATGTTGTGCATTCCCCGGCGCAGTTTGTGGCCCACCAACTCCACATAGTCCAGCAGCAGAAGAGTGCAATTGTCACAGACTGAATGAAGACAGAAAATCATTTATTAGTATTTTGGAGGAAGTAGTTAGAGTTCACTTACTTCGGCATCCATTGTCCACCAGATGATGACGTTCCGCCTGGCACTTGTCGCATTTGAGCCCGGTGACACCCTCGCGGCAGTAGCATCGTCCCGTGTCCGGATCACACCCGTCGGCTCGAATACCGTCCGGATGGCAGTTGCAGGGCTGGCAGGTGCTGTTGGGATACCTCATGGGATCTCCAAAGTAGCCCCTCTGGCACCGTTCGCACAGTCGTCCTGTGTAGCCTGGCTTGCAGACGCAGCTCACCTCGCCGTCCCAGACGTTGCAGCCACGGGCGAAGTTCCGGTTGGTCTCCGGACAAGGACAAGCTTGGCAACCGTGCGAGGAGTTGGGGTCACCGAAGAAGCCTTCGGCGCACTGTTGGCAGTGATCCCCGCCACTGTTACTGCGACAGTTCTGTGGGAGTTCCATTAGAAAGGATTAATTTATTTTTCAAATAATTAAGATTATTTCTTTATACCAGACACACTCCAGTTTCCTTGTCGCAATCGCTGCTGCGACCATTGCAATGGCAAGGAGCGGCTCTTCCAATCAGATCCTCTATGAAAACACTTTCCACAATGGTGGTATTGCGCCAACGGTAGAAGGATCTTCCTGGGTCCTGGCAGGACAAGCCATCGAATCTTTTGGGACACTTGCAGCGCTCAACGCCTTTGGCTATAAGGTTGGTGGATCCTTGCACGTAAATTGCGGAATCCATGTGCACATTTTGAAGTCTAAGAGTTTAAAATAGATAGGAATGTCAAGTATGGAGATTTGAAGAAAAAAAATAAAATATACTTACATTACTTCCTGGAAGTCGGCGAAAGCAAAAGCCCTTATGAAGATATGGCGAATATTCTGGAGGGCAGCCATCAGAGTGCCCCGATCCACGGCCTGGTTGTTGTGGTGATACTTCCAGAAGGACTCGTGCAGGGGCACTCGGTGGGTCACATTCAACGAGTACTCGAACTCCTCGTACTCGTAGAAGTCCAAAAGCAACTTAGAGTGGGCGTGCAACTGCACCAGAGGATACTGGGCCAGGATTTTTCTCTCTAAGGGCTTGTGGGCCCCCTCGGTGATTAGGGTGAAGTACAAGTATCCGCCGTAGCTGCTTATGCGATCCCCGTAGAACTGAGGTGGCAATTGGAAGTACAGGGGATGGTAGAACTGTCCATAGGCTCCGATGGAGACGTTTCCCGTCGACTTGGGAACCAGGCTCAGGTCATTCATGCGTTGGATTTCAGCGTCCTCGCGGTAGAAGCTGCTGCCCTCCATCTGGACCACCACAATGTACTCGTAGTCCCCGGCGGGCACATGTTGGGGTCGAATCTGTTGGATGCTAAGGTTCCTGGACTCCGACATGCGAATGTGACCCCAAGAAAGGTTGCTCTGCTCACACTCCCCGGAGCGGCCGAAGCAGAAGCAACGAGTACAGCCCTCCGGATTGAAGGCGGACAATCCAAAGGTGCTCTGCATGCAGGTGTCACACTTGAGACCCACAACCAATGACTTGCAGGGACACTGGCCATTCGAGTCGCAGGCAATCGAGCCGTCCGGCTGGGTGAAGGAACCGTCTGGATCGCATCCACAACGCCGGCACTCGGGATAACCAAAGTAGCCCACGGCACATGAGTTGCAAGTCCGGCCAGCATAACCCTCCCGGCACTGGCACTGACCATCGCCTGTGCCACAGTACTGTCCAATGGATCCGATGTGGTCGCACTCGCACTCCCGGCAGCCCAGACGCGCCTGCCAGCCCCAGGTACCTGGGACGCACTGACTGCAGCCCAATCCCCTCGTGAATTTTGGACAGATGCAGCGGCCATTATGTTGGTCGCACACCTGACCCTCCGCCGTGCAGGCGGAGCAGCGCTGGCACCCCTCGATGCTGAACCCAAAGAAGCCCTCGGTACACTCGTTACAGTGCTGGCCTCCGACTCCAATCTTGCAGTCGCACTGGCCGGTCCAGGGATTACATTCGTTTCCCCGGGATCCGTGGGGATCGCAGCGACAGTCGCGGCATCCTATGTCCTCGGTGAGGTTCCAATGTCCTGGACGGCATTTGTCGCACCGTCTTCCTGTGACGTTCGCCAGGCAAGAGCATTGCCCGGTGCGTTTGTCGCAGTCGGAGGAGAGGGATCCCACATTGCTGCAGTGGCATTCTGTAAGGAGAGAAAATAGTTTATTATAAAAAAGAATCTACTAAATAATTTGGGAAAGACAGTTATGGATTACAATATAATGATTTCTAATTTGTTTTTTTTTTCTCTAACAATATTTGGCATATTAATAAACTCTAAAACCCCATTATTTTTTATAGTAAGCCAATTTACAATTTTTTTTTTAAAGCTAGAAAGGCATGTTTTTACAAAAATAATAATACCAATCAATGCCAAAAACCTGAAGGTACACAGGCTTGTTGGAAACAATTAATCCCGCTTATGGGAGCTTTCCCCAGCTTGGGTTACTGGGCCACGACGTCATTGTCAGTGGCAGCCAACTAACTGCACCTAAACAGCCACCAACTGTTCGGGCTGTTCGGAGGCCCACAGAAACCACCGGCCATCCAGCCAGTTGGTGGGTTTTGTGGGTTGCGCGTAGGCAGCACCTCGAAGCCCGCCCACGTTTGCATAGAGTTTCCTATTCGGGCGACAAACGACAAATGCGACGACGGCCCAAACGGACGATGGACGACGAAAAACTTTATAAATGTGGGAGAGGAAGCCGTCGGAACAAGCCAGACAAGTCTGCCAAACGTACGAGTATGTGGCCAAGAAGGAGGTACGTAGAAACGAAAATAAATTCATTCATAAATCCGGTAAAACCAACGCAAAAACACTTTTCAAATTGATAGCACGATCTATGGAAAAATTAAGCAACAAAAACTGCAACTAACTCTTTTGTGATGAACGACAATTTGTTGCTCTAGTTTCTATAAAATATTTACTGGGTAATTTCTAGTTTTAATATATAGAGAGTGTCTAGTTAGTCAGTCCAGTTCATCCTAGTAGGGTATCTGTTATGGATGCATGAAAATATGAAAAAGCATAGCACGCGACACGATGGGATAGATGATAGTAGTTCCACTCCAACCACTCAAAACATAGGACGCTCTCAAGGAAGGGGGAGAAGGAAAAGCTAAGCCTTGAGGCACTTGGCATATGGATGCGATTGGAAGACTGACTTTTCAGTGCAGCGTCTGTCAAGTGCTTGCCAGAGTTGGTAAGATTTGCATTTTCATGAATGAAAAAGAGTGGCAAGAGAAAGGCTACGATCCCCTTCAGACGAGCAACCAATATAAAGTTCAATCAACTGACGTATTCAGTTGTTTTGGCCTGGGTAAATGATGTCATTAGAGCCTACAATGAGGATCACGACTCCTCGCCTTCGCGTTCGCCTTCCATTGGTTTTGGCCATAGTTGGAAATGCGTTTGTCATGCCAGCGGTTTGAGAGCCACTGCACACCCACTGAAGACTTATTGCGTGGGTCTCGAGACTTTTGCCATTTGCCTTTTAGTCTTCTAAATTTTTGGTTTTATTGACAATTTTGTTTTCTTTTCGTTTTTTTTTTTATTAATGAGCACGTTTTGTATGTTTTCTACTTTATTTTTTTTTGCTTTTGTGGCTGCCAATCGCTCAGCAATTCGGGCCACTTTAGGCCGGTCTGGTGGTCAGAAGTCCCGTGTGTGGGTTTTTTAAGTGTACTTCCGTTCATTTAACGGTTCTTGGCTTGAATATGCGTAAAATTTGAAGGTTTCAGTAGGCATTTGCATGCTGGGGCGGCAATTCAAGTTGACTTTTGTTTGAAAATAACAAATGACTATTTTCTTCAGCCCTCGAGGATGCTCTTGGCCATTTTTGGTTGGCAAATGTCTGGCTGAACTATCGACTCGTTTGCCCTGGAACTACAATCATTAGTCTCACTTCAGAAAATGCAGCCTTGGGGCTTGTCATTTTCACTGCACAACATGGCGTATACACAATGCGACTACCAAGACTGAGCTTGTCCGGCCATTCAACACGGCCACAAATCAAATGCAATGCAATAAATTAACAATCAAATACTAATAATTCTAAAAATACCAATGAATTGACAGTTTAATTGCAAAGTTTCTTGCATTTGTCCGCTACCAAAAATAAAAGATTAACGAATTTTTGAAAGAAAAAAACCGTCAGAACTCGATTGCTTCTCGCATTCGGAGCATGTGTTTTGTGGGCAACATAACTTTTGTTACTCTCGACACGACAAAATATTGATTAAATGATTTATGAGTTCGCTTGCCGCACTCGCGGCCAACGCTGCGTATGCGCAATGCGAAAGGAGACAGCACAAAAAATCCCACAAATGCATAATAATCAATTATCAGAAATCGAAAATAATCTTTTATGAATTTTTTACTCTCGAGTATTAAACCAAAATGTCACAGTTTCACAGAAAACATATCACAAAGATTGCTTTTCGATATTTCCACAAGTAATCAAGCGGCAATTAAGCGTCTGTAGGCAACTACGATAAAAATCTTGTGGCAACACGCTGGCTGGCCGACTGTATAAATAAATAAATGAATCAATGAACGAATGAATGAGGGACTGAGTGAGTGAGTGAATGAATTGCATTCAATTGAGTGATTGACTCACTGACCGACTGACTTGCCAACGATTTATATATAAATTGACATTTGAAATGTCCGAAATGATGGATACAAATGTGGTTGGCTGCTTGGGTAGATGCTGTTATTGCCTTGTTAGCCGCCCACTGTTGGCCCACATTTAAAGCCATTCATTGGGAGAAAGAAGGAGAGTGAAGAGTTGGTAGGAGGTGGACCACCCGGCTTCGGGCTGCAGCCTCTTAACAGCCTCACGTAGCTAGCGTTCCGAATTTCGTTATTTTCCCCTTTTTTTCTGCCTTAGTTAATTAACCCGTTTGCATAAATTTCGGCCCGGGCCACCAACAAAATCCTGAACCAGTTCTACGTCTGGAGAGCCTCGTCCCTGCTTCGACCGGCTGTCGGGATGTTATTTATGCTTTCTTTGATCGAACTCGGCCAGGCACGTCATAATATTCGCAACCCGCCGCCGACGATGCCGCCTCAAATGCTCGACTCAATTGTTTTCGTGCTCGTCGTAAATTAATCGAGTATTAAGTTGGCCAGGAAATTGTGTCCGACTCCTCACCGGCCACGTTCTGGGCTTGCCACCACCTCCTTCTCGGTAATAGCGGGGTGTATTTGAGAAAATAATAGAAAAATTAATTATAGCATTTTGTTTGTTATAATAAATGGTTTCCAAGTGTTTGGCTCTTGGTGTTTGGATCAGCGGCGCCCGATAAGTGGCGGCGTCTATTAAAGTGGCCACATTAGGCCCGATCGCGTATGCAATTTATAAATATTTGAGCCGTGTTGGCCAAGCCGACTTCATTGCGAATTGAGCCGGCCTGATGTGGAAATCGTGTTGTAGATTAACCGCTTCAAGTTTCAACGGAAGTTTGATGGCTGACGAGCGAAGACGATATTCACGATTATTTGATCTTGATGTTTATGGGTTTGGGATTTTTGGAATTCGGGAAGCATTAAAATCAGAAAGGAATAGATCAAAGCAATGGAAACTTCATTCAAAGTGATTATACAATGCCGACAAGGATTAATGATTCAAATGAATTTCCATTCAACACAGGAAAACAAGCCATTGCTAAAATTTATAACCAAGTTCTTCGCACCTTATTTTTCAAATGGTCTTTTATCAATTCCTATCTAAAAGAATTGCGTGGGCAACAATAGAAGCAATGAAAATCTTTTGAAACTACCGACAAACCATAAAACCAAACGAAATAAATATAAAAACTTAGAGCAAACACTCGGAGTCTATTTGCGCAAATAATTTGCTTGCATTACGACGAGAAGACTCTTCAAATGATGTGCCGAAAGCCGATTTGAATTTCCCACTCGAAAACTAATGTGCATAAATTTGCACGCACTAACCTGTCAATAAAATGTAGAAGATGTCAAGTCCGATTTCGTAATACTCTAATAATGTCGATGGTTATTGCGAATTTAAAATAGAATGGACTCCAGAGCCAAGTCTAAAGATGCCGCCAACACCTCTTTCAAATAAAAATAAACATCACAAATTGGTGTTTCAAATGGGGTGCGCCTGAAATTTGGCACGGAGATCAGTTTTCCGCACCATGCGAATGTGACATTTGCAAAATGTTTTTCATATTTCTCATATTTATGCTGTGGCTGGTTGTGCCTCTGCCAGGCAAGAAACCAACCAGCTCACAGCAATCTATTTCGTCTGGGTCGTGTAATTTATGTTTCCTGCAGTTGCAAAAAATGTTTTCATTTTTTCGGTTTGCAATTTACAAAATTTTCGTCGGCCTGCTCATTAGTCAATGACATGCTGAAAACGGCGAGAAATATTTTTTGGTGCATTTAAATGCAAATTAATGTGCCATTCATTTACACTAACTGCAATCGATCATGTTGCGAATAGTTTGACAAGCACTGGCAAAGGTCACAGCCTCTCGGATTGACTGCCGCCTCTATATATATTTTGGATATTACGAAATTTCCAATCTCCATGTGGGTAATACCAAAGTTTATGCCATGGAAAATTGTGCCCGCATATCCAAATTTGCATATGC
Organism: Drosophila vallismaia; assembly: GCA_035047325.1. Taxonomy (NCBI): domain Eukaryota; kingdom Metazoa; phylum Arthropoda; class Insecta; order Diptera; family Drosophilidae; genus Drosophila; species Drosophila vallismaia. Next base: position 16,324,814 of record JAWNPU010000090.1, on the reverse strand, counting down.
GGATTATACGTGTATATGTAGACATAAATTTTATGACCACACTTGCCACTTGTCTTAAGACCTCCCCACGGTCGCTGGTGTCTTTAAAAATATCAGACAGCAGGCAGCAGTGCCTAAAAATAAGCCAAAAAGTTGCAAATGGAAAAATGCCTTTTCACATGTTCCATAAACTATTTCATTTTAGATTCCATACGGCCAGTTATATCAGACCGCGACGATTAAGTTGTGACGATAAATATGAGAGAAATACGATTAAGCATCGACGATTGGGGGATTTTTTAATCGCACATCGTAAATGAATCCTTTGCCGGAGACTCGACTGGCCGCTTCTTTGGGGCAACTACTTTCACACTACAGATTTGCAGCTCGCAACTGCGGCAACAGCTTCTCACGTATTTAGCCAAACTATCTCCACATGCCATAAAAACGTCAAATCGAATTTTATTTCAATTAACAAAACTATTTGCCTCCAACTGCCCTCCCGCGCTGCACGACCGATCAGAAATAAAACCAGCTAAATTCAATGAATTTCGCACGCTATCTACTTTATTTTTTTTTGCTTTTTGGCCAACAGCATTTTCAATTTGGCCACACGAAAAACTGTTCCCAGCCAGATCTGTTAAAGGAGTCTGTGCCGGACTCCCCGAGTGTCTTAAATATTTTATAGCCAATGCTTTTAAAATTAGAAACACATGTCTAATATCTAATAAAGATAAATCTGGATTTAAACAGCCTTCCGAATAATGGCGAGGGTGACTTAAATGCGGGAGTGTAAGTTAATTAAAACTACCCGAAAGTGCTGGCCAAATGTAATTAAAATTCAACTGCAATTAGCCAAAAACACATTAGATTTTAAATGTTAAGGAAATCTTTGGTTTAAAGGTAAATAAAAATACTTTGTTTTATATAGGTTTATATATGGTATATAAGGGCTATTCAAGCGGCTAATAAAAACCATTAAATTTTAAGAATTCGGCTTACTGTTCATATTTTGACATCGTATGTCACGTAACAGTAACTGGGCTCAGTTTATTGCTGGTTTTTGGTGTTGGGGCTGGTGTTGTTAGCGTTTCTCCAGCCCATGGTAAAGCACACGGAACACCAGCGACTCCACCACCAAGAGGACACTCCCACATACTCGGCCATAGAGGTTCGGGCTGACATACAGGTAACTTTGCATGTCTCGCACATGCGAGCCGCCCCAGACAGCCAGGCAACTCGGGGCTGTACATTGGATCCGGAGAGTGGATGCTGTGGACTGGGGACTGGAGACTCAGAGACATGGACACACCCATCGGCACAGGCTGGGCAGGATCCGGTGGTGGTCGTGGGGGGCAGGAGGTGGCAGTCAAGCGATCTCGACCAAGTGACAGGAAATGCAATTTGAGCGCGCTAAACTTTTGACTGCGTTTAGCTTTTGATAGGCGAAAGTACACAAGTCTACTCGGAGTGGTACACATGTGATCTCAGTTCTTTTTTCCCGATTTTGTGGGTGGGTGTTGCCGGGTCGGTGGGCGTAATCCAAGTGAAATATCTTTGATTTTAATTGGAATTGCTTAATTAAGCGCAGAAATTTGTTTCATGCCATTAAAAGCGGTTATACAAAGGGGATTGAGGTCGAAAGGTGATGGTGGGGCAAATATCTCAAAAAATAAGTAGGGTGGAAGTAATTTATTAATCATAAATGTCATTAATCCATACATTTTTTAAGATATTTTTACATTGTTTTTAGGTTTAGTATGTTACTAAAACATATTTGGTTAAAGTTTACCATATGATTACTTTCTAAGCATCTTTTAGAGACTATTCTTTTGATGGGCTTATGTAGTGTTTATGATTTCTATCTTAAGATTTCCGCAACTCCCTTTTTTCTCTTGCCATAATCTCCCCCAGGATCCACTTGCCGTTCAGCAAACTGAAGCACATGTTATGTGCCAACTTCTTGACTGCTTCAGATGGGAGAAAAAGTTGCCGTATCATTTAAACTGCCGCTTCGTTGTTTACGCATCGGAACAAACAATAACACAAGCACAGAAAGACTGCGACTCAGATACAAATACAGATACACAAACATCTTCAGATACAGATGCAGATACTGAGACGGCAAAGGCAACAAAATCATTTGAAGTGCATAGATCAAAGTGACCGAGGAGGCGCCAGTCCAAGAGTGTTGTTACTGCCGGATTTCTTCTTTTTTTTTTTTGGGTCATTGGGCCGGGGATTGCTACGGGATCGTTTCTGACCTCAGACAACCTGGCACACGTTGGGGGCTTTGTTTTCAAATCATAATTGCCAAATAAATATGAAAAACGTGACTATGAACCAAAGTAAGAACAATACTCGTGGCACCTTTGAACTTTAAGCGATGTTTTAAAATACATTAGACCCTCCGCGACTAAAAACCCTTCAACGAAGTCAAAAAGTGAAATTTCCATGTAAAGGCTTTTCAATTTTCTCTGCGATTGACCTCAATTCGCATTCGAGAAACCACAAAAGACTGCTGCCTCAGGTTTCGTATTTCCGGTATTTGGTCTCGCATTTGTTTTCGCTTTTAATTGGAAACAGATTTATCGCGTTTCCCTTTTCCTATTGTTTACTGATTAGACATTTATATTACATTTTCAACTATAAATCAGTCGTGGCCCGTTTAAGTTTAATTTTCGTTGTCGCAACCAGCACGGCAACACCTTTGTAAACATTTTCGCAAAGATATTTATGAGAGTCTTGCCATTGCAAAATTAATGCTTAATTTAAGCGTCAGAAAAATAATTTGCTTGCATTTTTTCGATCACTTCACTATTTCCCCTAGCTTCCCTTGCCGTTGAAGACCCGAAACGAGTTCCCCGTAATCAGATTTAATGAAAATTGAATAATAAATATTATCAGGCGTGGAGCGGGCATGAAAAAGATTGCTGAAAATTGCCGCAATATTTTGGTATAATGTTTTCAAACACCCAGAAGCTGGCCAAAAAACGTGGCCAAACGTTAAGGTATTAATGTTTTCTTATGAGATAGATGAATACTGTGCGATAAAATTGCATTTTCTTGCCATTTAAGCTTGTAAATATGTTTTTCTGCTGTTTGGCTCTGGGTTGTTGGTTGTGGGAGGCGTTTATTGGAAATTTTTTACATTATTTCGGCTTTGATTTCATGAGAATTTTTTTCATTTAAGGTATCTGACATTTATTTACGAATAAACTACATTTTCAATCAGGTCTTGAAGTCAAATTGTTAATTGATATTCTAAAAAGTGGCATTCGGAAAGGTTTCAACATTGGATTTCACAATACTAGATTCAGGTACCACACACAGACAAAAAGGTACAAAAGCCCTAACCCAATTGAACTTTAATCCATAAATTTCAACAATCGACCGTCGCCGGAGGCCTTACAGTTTGAGAGCCACTGCAGCTTAGTGTCAGACCCAAGACGTCCAGATTGACACTTGCATTTGTCATTCGGCTCATTTGTTTGTTTGTTGTTAGGGTTTGTTTGTCCGTCCATTTGCTCCGCTAACAAGTTTTGTTACAGTATTTTTCTAGCTTGGGGCCAACCTCTTTCCCGCCTATCTTGGCCACGGTCTTGGCCACCCTGCTTCCCGCCACCTAAAGTGGGTTTTGTTTTTTCCTGTTTTTGTTTATGGTTTCTGTGCTTTTTTCTGTGATTTTGGGTTTTATGTGCAATTAGCGAGCGCATTGTTTGTTTGTTTTGTGTGGCACGTTTCATTGTAATTAAAAAAATCGACGTTAGCCCGCCACATGATTTGACTTGGCCAGTTCCACGTTCTGTCCCCAAAAAACAGTCCCATGTAGGTGATCGTTGAGGTTTCCAGCTTCTATATCTTTGCTCTGTACTTTTGGGTTTTTTGTTTGTTTTTTTTGGCAATCTAAAACACTGAAAATGTTAATATTTTTTCTTTGTACATGACATATGTTATAATATTCAATTCGAAAAGGATTTTCTTGTGGTCTATGGAAAATAAAGACAAGACAAATAGTTTTGGTCAAATATTCCCAGAAGGTCGCCTGTTAAAATTTGCATAGCGATAGATAAAAATATGAAGAATTCATGGGAAACCCTATTGGGCCCACAGCGATGGCTATAACTTCGCCAATAATGATCCGATTCTTAAGCGGGATACCTTTATAGATTTGTGGATCGATTTTCTATCAACTTACATCAAAATCTGACACTTGATTGTTTTTTAAATTTTTTGTCAAATTTTCGAATGGATCCCCTTCTAAAATTATGAAGAATCCATGGAAAACCCTATTTGGCCCACAGCGATGGCTATTACTTCGCCAATATTGATCCGATTCTTAAGTGGAATACCTTTAATAATTCGTAGATCGATTCTCTATCAATCTACATCAAAATCTTAGACCAAATTATGTTTTGAATTTTTTGTCACATTTCCTGGACAATCACAAATCATAAAAATCGAAGATCATAAAAATGCTTTAAAAGCACAAACGGTCCACAGCAATGGCTATATCTTTGCCGATAATCATCCGATTCTTAAGCGGAATACCTTAAATAATTCGTAGATCGATTCTCTATCGATCTACATTAAAATCTGAGATCAAATAATATTTTGAATTTTTTGTCATATTTTCTGGACAATCACAAATCATAAAAATCGAAGATCATAAAAATGCTTTGAAAGCATAAATGGTCCATAGCGATGGCTATATCTTTGCCGATATTCATCCGATTCTTAAGCGGAATACCTTAAATAATTCGTAGATCGATTCTCTATCGATCTACATTAAAATCTGAGATCAAATAATATTTTGAATTTTTTGTCATATTTTCTGGACAATCACAAATCATAAAAATCGAAGATCATAAAAATGCTTTGAAAGCATGAATGGTCCATAGCGATGGCTATATCTTTGCCGATATTCATCCGATTCTTAAGCGGAATACCTTAAATAATTCGTAGATCGATTCTCTATCGAGCTACATCAAAATCTTAGACCAAACTATGTTTTGAATTTTTTGTCACATTTCCTGGACAATCACAATTCATAAAAATCGAACATGATAAAAATGCTTTGAAAGCACAAATGGTCCATAGCGATGGCTATATCTTTGCCGATATTCATCCGATTCTTAAGCGGAATACCTTTAATAATTCGTAGATCGATTCTCTATCAATCTACATCAAAATCTTAGACCAAATTATGTTTTGAATTTTTTGTCACATTTCCTGGACAATCACAAATCATAAAAATCGAAGATCATAAAAATGCTTTAAAAGCACAAACGGTCCACAGCAATGGCTATATCTTTGCCGATAATCATCCGATTCTTAAGCGGAATACCTTAAATAATTCGTAGATCGATTCTCTATCGATCTACATTAAAATCTGAGATCAAATAATATTTTGAATTTTTTGTCATATTTTCTGGACAATCACAAATCATAAAAATCGAAGATCATAAAAATGCTTTGAAAGCATAAATGGTCCATAGCGATGGCTATATCTTTGCCGATATTCATCCGATTCTTAAGCGGAATACCTTAAATAATTCGTAGATCGATTCTCTATCGATCTACATTAAAATCTGAGATCAAATAATATTTTGAATTTTTTGTCATATTTTCTGGACAATCACAAATCATAAAAATCGAAGATCATAAAAATGCTTTGAAAGCATAAATGGTCCATAGCGATGGCTATATCTTTGCCGATATTCATCCGATTCTTAAGCGGAATACCTTAAATAATTCGTAGATCGATTCTCTATCGAGCTACATCAAAATCTTAGACCAAACTATGTTTTGAATTTTTTGTCACATTTCCTGGACAATCACAATTCATAAAAATCGAACATGATAAAAATGCTTTGAAAGCACAAATGGTCCACAGCGATGTGTATATCTTCGCCAATATTGATCCGATTCTTAAGCGGAATATCTTAAATGATTTGTGGATCGATTTTCCTTCGAGTTGTGAACTCTTTTTACATAATATTTGAAGTTTTATAATGCGTGCCTTTAGTTAGTAATATATGCAAATATTAAGCCCATAAAAAATTCATCAAAATACGCAATAATTGATTAATTGATTGATCTGCGTGCATCTGAAAAATGACATTCCGTTATGAAAATTTGAATGATTCATTCATAACAGGGCCCGAGATTGATGATTCCTCATTCGTCGCAAATTTGCATAGTCCGCTTAGCATTTGATAGGGTGGAATGCATTCAGAGTCTGATATTGTGTCATTTTAAATTCAAATGGAACCTCGTATCAAGCCAGACAAATGCGCAGAATGTTATCAGAGTCGCCTTTTGGGACCCGAATCACCCAAAATGGCCCAAAGGCGGCCACAACTGGCTCGGTGTCTCTTTTTGGTATACATAATGCCAGATTCGTGGTGGTTTGGAGCCATGATTGGATGCCTTCCTTCTCCTCCTTGAGCTCACCCCAAAAAATGCTAATTGAGTGTCAGGCTGAGGCTGGCAGGCGCCAAATTTGTGTCCAAAGACTATCAATGTGCAGTAGCCTGGGCCAAGTTTGTGGAGCTCAAACTGTTTAATGCATTTTAAAGTGTGTGCCATTTTATTTTCTTGCAAATTTGTTGAGTGATTCGATTACATAAGAAAAATTTAGAAATAAAATCTATTGAAAAGATTTGATTGCCGCCCCACTGCCCGGCAATTTATATATTTTCTTAATTGATTTTTCTTCATCATTTTCCCGGCAGCTAGTTGCATTTGCAAAACTCATATTCGAACGAGTTTTAAAACACTTTTTTAGTGCTTGCCAGTCAACCGATTCGAGCCCCATTACTTGCAGACAAAAATAAAATAAAACTTCCAATCAAAATATTTGTGTACAGATTTAAGATGTTGACACATGTAAATGATAAGAAAATGGCTTGACAAGCCACTGATTGTATATTCCTAATAGGCTTTTTTTTATTTTGGTATGAGACTTCTCAATATAAGTTAAATCTTTTCCAGAGGTATGTGTAATTTATGTAATGAGTTAGTCTACAATTTTCAAAGGCACTTTGTTTTAAAAACTCATAAACTGTGTGTAGGTAATTTCTTGAAATAACTCTATTCTTTTATTGGTAGAGTCTAGCATCTTTGCAGCTAAAATCTTCTCTGACACCTTTCAAATGCCGCAGCTCATCGAAATTGAAGCCAATTGCTTTGACCAATTAGGCAAGCTTTCTATGCGCACCGCCGCTGGGGGTAATTATTCGACTTGGACGTGGACCTGGACAAGGCGATGAAGGCGCCAGTCGCGGACTTGGCATCCATTTAACCACATTAAATGCCATAAACTGCTATGAATGCAATTTTTATTAGCGTAATTAACACCTCTCGCTCCGGAGCGAAGACAATTAAATGAATAAGGAACCGAACTGAACCGCCGTGAGGATTTGCTTACCACGTTGTCTGGGCCGCGGGGTCGTTGTGGATCGCAGGGGTATAAAGTGCTGTTGTTGCGTGTACACCGGCAATCCAGATCCGGACAGCAGGCCCGGAGGACAGGGTGGTATCGGGCCCAGGTTGCTGTATACCACGATATTGCGGCCCGGCTGAAGGATGATTTGATGCTGCTGTTGCTGTTGTTGCTGCTGCTGATGGGTCGTGTTGCCCTGCAATGTTCGTTGCTGCTGTTGCTGTTGTTGTTGCTGCTGGTAGTAGGCAAAGCCATGCTGGTGTGGGCGCGGGGTTACCGCTATAATATGCAACTGCTGTTGCTGCTGCTGTTGGCTCATATGCACCCCACCGCCCACGTGTTGCTGCTGTTGCTGCTGAAAGCTGGAGTGATATGAGGGTTGCATCTTTGGTATCAGTGTGGCAGCCGTGGCAGAGACCGTTGCCATTGTTGTGGTTCGAGTGGCATGTGTGGCATTGCGCCTGTAGGGATGCACTCGAAACTTTCGCCTTCTGCCCAAGGTTGAGTTCCGACCAGCTTGCTGTTGGCTGGAAAACTTCCTTCGCAACTTGCGACGCCCTGGCGTTATAGTCGTTGCTGCTGTCACCGAAGCGAAAGTTGCTGCTCTCGTTCCTGTTCCCGTGGCCGCAGCACTGGCCGTTGCCGTTTGGATGATTTCATTGAATTTGCTGCTTATATTGATATTTACACTGCTATTTACACTGGTTCGGCGATGTTGCTGTAACGTGTTGCCCCCGGGCGGGCCGTGTTGCTGCTGCAGCTGCAGCGTTTGTGTTATGCAGACTAGATAGACGCATAGGTGAAGCAATTTTGTCGCCACGGTTGCCGCTTCGGCTGGCAGATGTTTTTTCTGGAGTTTACGTGGCTTTGTTGACGCGTCTGTCATCTTGACAGTTCGTTTGTCAGACGCTGACATTATCTTTTGTTTTCCTGGGCTTGGACGATTTTTCCCAATTGGTATTTAATCATTTTTGATGAGTTGAGCTATTTGGAGCTGTTGTTATTTGTGGTTTGGTGAGACCAGAAATTTATTTCGTTAACCTATTAAATATTTTTAGTTAATGTGGGAACCGATTCTTGTTGCAATTTTTCTTTTACAATTCTTGAAAAGTCAACATAACCACAAGGAATGTTTTTGAAATTATTCCAGAAATTGTTTCGTTTTTTCCCCCAAACGGTTCAACAAGTTTCCAAACAAATAAACATCATTTGACAATTTGTAAATAAACAAATAGTAATTTACAATTTCAGTTTATCCACAGATGCGTTGATGTGGGGTCTGCAGGCTAATTAGTAAATTAGTAAAGACAAACAAAAATAGCATAAGCTTAAGGCAAACGTGTAACAATTTGTAGAACTCTTTGCCGTGTTTATATGACTTCAAAATCGGCGGAATATAGATCGAGAATGAATAAACAGCTTGGAAGTTATTGGCCCAGTCCCAGTGGGTATTCCCAACCGATGTGGGTCGTTGAAGACCGATGCCAAATATTAAATAAAAATAAGGAAATATCAACCCAAACAAAGTTGGGCCGGGCAGCTAGCATAAATTTGCTTGGTAAATCTCATAAACTTGTTTTGAAAACTTCATTATAAAAGGGATCCGCCGAGGGAACTCCGTAATGCTGTGATGGGTATTGAAGCATCCGCTAGATAAAATAAATATTTTCCAGGAAGCCCAGCTGCAAACAAATTCGCATGCAAAATATACACACACGAGACCATAAAACTACAAACGAAACGAATACAAAGCAACTCAAGAATTCGCAGATCGACCCAAGTAAAGGAAACCAATTCAAAATCGTGATGTAATAAATTTTCAAAGCGAATTTATACATAAAGCTGTGAAGATTTAGTTTTCGAAATTCCGGTCTATAAAAACCCAATCCAGTGACAGAAACTGAAAACCCGTGATGAATAGTAAATAATAAATAACCAAATATCGACTGAAACTTCACATTGAGCCCCTGAGCCTTTTCAGTTTACTTCATAAATCCACAAGTGGAAAATTAGTTGAAAAAGCTACACAATTTGAAATAAGTGAACAAGTTTTTGTTTTCCTTTGAAATTTGGCGGCATTCGGTTATTTGATCTTTTTTTTTCTTCCCCAACAAACCCCACCGAAAAAAGAGAAACATTTTTTCATAATTTTTGTTTTCTTTGGGCATCTTCCGCTTTTTGAGGTTTCTTAGTCATTGTCAGAGTCTGGTCTTTTTATTTGTTATTTTGGTTTTGTCTTGCTGTTCATTTTTTGAGCAGCCTCTTGGCTACCTAATTTAAATTTCTCACATTACAATTAAATTTGAAGAAAACTTGTTGTTGGGGCCAAATCCCGCGTTCAAAAGATTCCAATTTTTAACCACTTTACGAGTACCTGGGCCGTTTACCTTTCGGTGTAAATTTGAGTGCCATGGCATTCCTTAGCTGACAGTTTAGTGCCAAATTAATGTAAAATTTTTCAAAAATGTCAGAACTGTGTGCGTATATATATAATTATATCTTAAATTGGACCTAATTGAATATGACGGCCAGACCGCGACCAGTTTTACTTTATGGTCTGTCTTTTGCAGAGACAAGAATACTTTTTGACATGGGTTGGTCCTTACTGGGGGGGAAGGGCCCCAAATATGTGAGACTTGCATGGGGAGAAAGCATATTGCCGCTTAGAAAGTGATCAGGATAAGGTCACAGCTTTATGGTTTATTCATTTACCAACTCAAAATAATCTAACCAAATTATCACCAACATTTTCATCTCGTTGCTCAATTTTTTCCATTTTCCTGCATTAACTCCGTCTAAAAATACATCAACTAATTGATGTTATTTAATTTATCAGACTATTAAATTATTCAATAAATATGAAATCAAATCAATGAATTACTTCTTCTGATTATCGGATCTAATGACTGTAAACGATCTAGCAATAGATCAGGGGGAAAAATACATTGATCAGGGAACTTCATTAGCCTACTTTTATGACCCAATTTTTGGTGTTTGGAAACCTTTCTCCGAGTCACCCGCTGTGTGGAAAAGCATGTGAGTCCTATCAAAATTGTTATATTCTAGCAGGGAGAACGAACGAAACAAAGTGCTTTCTAAAATATAGAGCTCATCAGCGTAGAGATCAACTAGAAAAACAAATAAATGTTTTCGCTTAAGAAACTTATGAGCTACCTGAACTAAATGTGTTTGGCTCTACATCAAATCATTAACACATTTTCCAATTTACAGAGTGAAAAACGAAATCGAAACTCCACAAACAATTCGATTGCAATTATGCAATAAAGATTGGAAACCCGAAGACCAAAGGAAACTAAACCATTTCTCTACGCGAATCAACATGTGGCCATGTCCAGTTGGGAGACTGATCAAGCGGGTCAGCGGGTGGTTGCTCCAGTGGTTCTGCACTGGGAAATATTCAAATAGTTTACGGCTGATAGTTTCTGCTTTCCACTCTCCTGGCCCACTCCAGTTTCCCATCTCGCCACTTGGTTTCTGGAGGCGAATGATGAAGGCGTTAAATGATGAGGTTCCCCCAGCGACTAGGCCCGTTTCCGAGTTTGTGGTGTGAATTGTGAACAGTTGGACATGTGCGAAGTGTTCAACAGTTTCTTAAAGTGGGTTACATTTAATGGAGATGTGTGGCTATATGGAAACAAAGTATCAAGCAGGTTTAAACTCCAAGCTGTCAAATATAATGCGGAAATTCAAAAAAAGAAATGAAGGAAGAGTTATGTTTTCTACTGAATAAGTTTCTGCAAAGTATTTTGTGGACCTAAGAATATCCTCCTTTAGTTTAAAATAAACAGAAGCAAAACTGTCAGAACCTATTAGGAAAGTTAGCTAAATAACCATATCAATAAAGTGGTAGAAATTCGATATTTCGCTTTGCCTCCATTTTCGCCTTCATTTGTTAATTTTTTTTTTGGGAAATCATTGGAGCGTTAAAACGGGACGTCGGCTAATTACGTAGAATTGTCACGTCTAATTAGAACAAATATCCAGAAGCTTGGCGACACTTTTCGAAAGCACATTGTCAAGATAAATGCGAAAAGTGCGGAAAAAACCAACCTACAATGTTGCTGTGGCAATTGACCGGGACAAACGGGTTTCCAGCACAAGTTACGTTAAATTTTGGGCTTAGACTAAGAAAAATTGCCATGCAGCAGCCGTGGAGCCCAGTAGACAAGCCCAGTAGCTACGCATGCAAGGCAAATATAAAAAAAAATGTCTAAAAAGGAAAATAGAAATAATGAGCCAACATAAGAAATGACTTAATCGCTGGCGGCTTGTTAACCCCAGCCTTAGGCCGTCTTTGCGATGCAAGTGACCAGCTGATGGGATCTTTGGGTGGCAGAGGGGGCGAGACTAGACGTGGTCTTTAAGTAGCTGCACAAATAAAGATTTACGGCAATTTACTCGAAGGCCTCAACCCATGACTGCTAGTCAATAATTTCTGAGGCCCCCAAAACGCGAATCGTTTGCAGATTATATGTCTGACTTGGCTCAAAGGAAGGGGAAGATTGAAGGGGCAGAACACAAAAAAGAAGGAGTGTGGAAAGTGGGGAATGAAGTAGGAGACCACCGTCAGCGCCTTTGAGGAATTGCATAATTATAGCATTTCCCGGCCAGTCAATGACGGCTTCATCCACATTCCGCCCAGCCCGAGTCCTGGGTTCAGGCCAATTTGTTTGCTTCAAAGTAAAATGTTATACAAAAAAACTACATCCAAAAGTTACGGTACTCAAAAATAAAAGATATTTCCTTAAACATGCTTCCCTTAATTCCCAGAGTATTTTATTTTCATGTCAATAAGAAATTTTTCCATTTTTGTTTGCATATCTGGCCCCAGGCTGGCAGCCCAGATAGTCAAGAAAAGGCAATATTTGAACATTGTAACTGCATGATATTGATCTTGATTGTTAAGATCGCACACAGCATGATCGGGGAGTTGACTCTGGTTGGTGGATAACTGCAGACTGGCTTATTGGCTGGCTAAGTTCGTCTAGGCAAGAGTTCAAGCTAGTTGCATTGTTTAACTTTGACTTTGACTTTGTGTCAGTTTGGGCCTCTTCCGATAAAAATCAGTGATCGTGGCTGCTGCCGCACAGTGTCTGTGTGCGAGAGTGTGTCATGTGATTAATCTTGTGTATCGGAGGCCATGGGAAAAGGGTTACTATCTCGGAGAGTCTGCAGCTAGAAAGTGGCACTCATATGCATATGAATCTGGCCCAACTCTGGATTGGATTGATATCACTTGTCCCGACTGACTGAAAAGCAGATGCAAACTTTCAAACTTCCGTCAATTGCCTCGACACACTCGAGTAGACAATTGAAACTGGAAATATAAATGGGCAAAACGTAGGATTCCGCAATTGAGATTTATGTGCCTTGGCTAGGCTATTGTGGGAGGTCTCCTGATCGATTCGAGTGCGATATGATCGTGGAATTTAAAGAAATCACTTGGGAGCTACACAAAGTAAATGTGAATGGAATCTGTGGATACATAAGGGTATGAGATACCATAGAGAATTGTATACTTTTTTGTACCTTTGTTGTCTCTTATTTTACTCATCACTGCAAATGTGAATAGAAACTTTTTTTTTAAACCATCTGATGTGATCAAATGAGCAATAGCCAACGATCATTTATGATCGCCTCTCCTGCAAAAATGAAATCATAGGGTACTCAGACTTCGAAGTCCCGCGGGCTTTCCTTGAGATCGGCATGCCAATTTAAGCATTTTCTGTTTGTGGGTTCTTTCCCGATCCCTCTGGTTTTTGGCTTGATCTTTGATCTACAATTTGAGACGGCGAGCCGGAGTTTTGCAGGGCAGCCGTTAGATCGAATCCGATGCGATCTTTCATTTAGGGAGAATAACTTGTTTTTGGGGCCGATCGAAACCTCGGGTAGGAAAACAATGGCCAGGCGCCGCCGCTTTCAAGTTCAATGCGATCCGAACCGATGGCGACGATCTGACGGTCCTCAAACTCCACCGAGGAGGAGAAGAGCGAATGAGCAAATCTAATTGGGTCAGCCCGTCTTCGGATTGCTAGCCGTTTAATTGGATTACCGCCTTTTGATTATGACTCTCCTTTGGCTTCTATATTCGATGCGAGCACGCGCCCCATCACCACGTATTTGACTAATAACTACTAAAAAATCTGAAAATATGTACTCATAACCAAACAGACTTCTAAATTTTTTTTTGTATTTTTGCCGAGGCTGCCAATAAGTTAGGTGAATCCTGTGGTTACCAACGTTCTGTTTGTTCCTTACCTTACCTATTTAGTTCATGTAATACCCAAGGCTTCACTTGAAAATCCATCAACTAAATGCCTGACTTTACATGCAATTGTTTGGTTTTGAAACCTAAAATGTTTAGGCTGCTTAATTTGATGGGAGTCTTGAGTCACCGATCGTAAACAGAACTGGGTGTGAGTTTTGCAATTATATGTAGCGCCTAGACTCATTTAAATGGTACATTGGCGGAGGGCTAGCCTTTGTTGGCTAGAAGCTACTCAAATATGGGCGCATTCCAACCTTATCATTGGGCACACACCAGCCCCCACTTCCTCGCACTGCTCGTTTTGGGCCTTGGAGTGTGAAATGTAATTCCACTGATGGAAAAACTCATCTTGAGGGGCACTGGAGTCTCGTAAATGTTATCTAGTGCTTGGGCAAATATAGATTCTAAGACAAAAGGCAACTACTGTAGGGGTTTCCGGGGAACGGAGTGCAGCTGCAGATGAATAGATGCAAAGGGGGCCAAACTGCGTGGCCCCGGGTTGCAACTCTATTAGCATTCCCAGAACCAGAAACACGAAAGTCCACTGCGGCTGCTCATCCATAAATCTGGTCGCTGCTCTCAGCACTGCAACCCATTAATCATCATGAGTCCCAGTCCAATCATCACTTGCAGTCCATCGCCCCGCCAGCTACCACTAAATATGGACATGGGACCTCTGGGGCGTTTGCTAATGAGTTATTGGGTTTTGTGGCTTTGTGGCTTTGCGTAATCATTTCGACTATTAGCAGTCCACTCACCGATTTGTACTTTTAATTAAGCGGCTTTTATTGCCTTCTGCGAAGGTGTCTCTTCAGTCTTTAGTCCCGCCACTCATCATGCAAAGCTGCTTATTAAAACTCATCTGTTGGTAATTACATATGTAAATCCACCTAGCAGAGGCGTCTAATACAACAAGATGAAGCCTTGGGGAATTCAAAATCATAAACTTGAAAATTTAAATCGAGCTATAGAGTTGGGAAATCGCAAAAACTGAGAAAGCAACAGGGAACTATCCAGCATCGGGTCAGTGTAAAAGCCTGGATTTTGTGCAAAACAGGAGTATTGTTGACTCTTCTATGAACCAAAAAACTATGCAACAACAATTTTTATGTTTTTCATTTGTTATTTGTTCACTTTCGGTTGGTATTTTCACTCATGGATCCATTATGTTTAAGCAAATCACATTTTTTTATTTCGAATAAACACTTTTCTTAATTCCACATACACATTCCATAATCAAATAGTGGGCGTGCCACGATCCAAAGATATTGCAGTGCGATGGGTGATCATCAAATCAATTTTCTTTCTTTGCATTGCAAATTTTTCGTTATCAGCGCTGGGAAATCGACGATGCGGATCGCTCGCGTTGCACAAATCAACATAATTGCCCCCGACAAAAGGCGTATCGGTGGGGCATGGGGCAGCCCCGGCAGAGACTGCAACTTCAGCTTTAAGTGAAGTGAAGCGCCAGTCACGTCGCGATCGCGGCGCGTGCGTCGCAAATCAAGTGCAAAAATAGATCAATCAAGCAATCAATCCGTCCAAACGCTTTAGCCAACTCCCTGCCACTCGCACTCGAATGGGAGTTCGTATCTCTTCGCGGACCGTGCACTGCCCCGGCTCTGGAACCGGTGGAAATCAATCGAAATTCACCAAAATCAATGTCAACATTTTACTGCTGAATCGATTTTTTTCTATCTGATTTGATTTCCCCAGAAGTGCCCACAACACAACACTAAATACAAAGAAAAAAGTTGATTCTTTTGGGTAATTTCAGCGCGATTTCCCACACGGGCCCGCGTTATACGATCTTCCGACCTAAACCAATTTCCATGAATCCCAATTCCAATTTCAATTTCAATCCAAGCGCGTACTTCATATACTCGTACTTCCAGATACTATATATCCGTCCGCGAACGAACTTTCAACGTGAAAAATCGGAATTCGACTACGAACTGTTGTGTTCGAGTTCGCTGGTCTTGACCACGATCTTAGCCGTCATCCATTTACCCGGTTCGTAGATGCGTTACCGATTCCCGATCCGTCGTCGCCATACATTTTGTTGCAACGAAGTGGCCCCAACTTCGGGGATCCCAGCTCGGAGCTCCAACTTGGGGCTGATCGCCGAGATATGGCCAAAATGCTGACGCTTCCAACATGTTCGGTGAGGTTGCGAGCCGGCGAAGTATCTCACAGATGCTTACACAGGAAAAAATTATCATGTGCTTTACAGTATCAGTGTCGAGCAATTTCCAATAAATTAAAGATTATAGTTTACAACACAAATTAATTGAAATTATCTAAAGCTCTTCACAATTAGTTTTTAAATACAAATTGAAGTAAAATACCTTTTATGAAAATTATAAAACTGTTTCTAGCATACTATCATCCAACTTGTAAAACTCCCATCCCATTAAATCTTCCTCATCCAGGGCCACATGCAATTCTTCTCCGAATGGATTCTGGATGTGAATCCCACTGATTCTTGTATCTCCGAGGATCTTCTTCAGGTGTGTGATGCAACGGAGAAAAGTAAAAGAAGACGAACCAGAGGCCGGATAAAAAACTTTAACAAGAAACCGACACAAGGAAAACATCTAGCAATTTTTCCATAATCAGCCAGTAAGCTACAAATAGCTTTTGGGTTGTCTGCATATGGACACCGCACCTTGCTACCAGCAGCGGCATGAGCAGCAGCAGCAGCAGCAGCAACAACAACATGCAACACAGCAACATGGGCAACATTGGAAACTGAGAGAATCCAGCAATCCGCACCAGGCATGGCCAGACTGGCGGGCAGGTGAGATCTGGCCTACGACTGGGCCTTTTACACTTGGTCGAAAGAAACATTCCATGTCACAAACGCAGTTATTTATGCGCTTCAGTCCGGACAGATCGACGAACACGCGGACAGACATAACTGACTGCCGGCAGTTTTCCTGACATTGTCACATGAACATGTCGCCTTAACCTTTCCAAAGCCAAAGCCAAAAACAAACCGCAGGAGGCCCGGCCTGGCCATAAGCTTTATGCATGTGAAATCTAACACACAAAACTTATTATTACTAACCATGAGCACAACTGTCAATATTTTAATTGCTGCGACTCTCAGCGCAAAATAAAAATAGAGGCAGAAACTAATACAAAAAAAATGCAGCCGGTTGAAGTCCAACTTTTAGTCCACTGCGTGTGTCCGCATTCTGTGTTCAGAGAGCAGCAGGAAAATTAATTTTTTCTTTCCTTTCTTTAGCCTGCAAAGCTCTTCGATCTACCATAGCCTGGCTAGCTGGCTCACTAGCTGGCTGGCTACTTTTTCCAATAAAGCAAATCGTCTTGGAAACGTGCCAAGCATTTTAAGAGCCAAACGATCGTCGAGTGTCTCCGCAAAGTGGTTCACATGTGGATCGTCGGGTTTCGTAACCTTTTTGTCATCAATTAGTTAGGCCCCATCTAAGTGAGCTATAAAAATGTCAAAAAGCAAAATACTGGAAAAATCTCCAAAACTTACTCTAAATTATGGCCCATAATCGGACGAGTGTCGCATAATGAAAAGTCAGGTATTAACATTTTTTTTTTTATTTCTATTCCACTGAATTGTCGCCGAACAAGCCAGAAAACTTAATTAGGAAACCATGTTGAAAATTACGTATGCAAAAGGTGCCCCTGGGACCCCACACTGTCTCTGTCTGCAATGTTAGGGTGTGTTTTCAACGACTGCAGAAGTGGTTTTCAATGGGTTGGAGGAGACCGATCTGGTCTACATAGCAACACGTGCTGCAGTGCACCCGAAAATAAAGCCCTTTGTTGATATCGGCACTCGACCAAAATTACAAATGAAACAATTAAAAGCCATGAAAAGTTCCCATAAATAGATGTATGATCTGAAATTATAGACACTTGTTGGGGGAAAATGATGGAAACAAGGTCAGTGGATGGAATTCTTGGTGAACCCTTACTTTTAAACATATGGAAATCACTTAAGAGATTGCTAGAAAGTCTAGCCAAAGTCTAGCTAAAAATAGAAATTCCATTAAGGGTTCCACATGAGACGTAACCATAAGTAAGTCTCATAAACCTCTAACATCAGAGCAACAAAGAGTAAATGCCAAGATTTAAATCAGCCGTAGATTTGTTGCGGACTCGAGAAAGCCTTAGAGACGAAAAGCACATGGAAAATACTGCGGTTCCAAACAGGAAATCCTACACACAGACTTCTAAGCTGTGCAGCAAATTATCAAAACGCCAACATCTTTTTGACAAACTGCGAACTGAACCCCATCGACCAAGCCGACCGACCCCCTCGTCGGGCACCTTCTAACCAAAATTCCCCCGTGGTGGTCCCGGGACGAGAAGGCGAACAACTTTTCTCTGATTTGTTGGGATCGCAATCGGTTATGGAGTTTGGAATACGTTCCAGTTACTCCTGCTCTCCAGGAGAGCTTTCGAGGTCCATTACATGGCTCGTTTGGGAGATCGGCTTGACG
The DNA here is from genome assembly GCA_035047325.1 of Drosophila vallismaia. NCBI lineage: Eukaryota > Metazoa > Arthropoda > Insecta > Diptera > Drosophilidae > Drosophila > Drosophila vallismaia. Next base: position 16,306,615 of record JAWNPU010000090.1, on the reverse strand, counting down.
ATTGACGTGCCTCACCGTAATTTTTCATGCAATGATCTTTTTTACAGCCTTCCTTGGTTTCGGTTCTTTATTTTCTGTTTGTAATCTTTGTTTTGGTCGTCATTCAACGCATCGTTGACCTATTGAACCATAATGGCAGAGTGGTGGCGGCACCAATACTCCAATGCACATGTGCCTCAAAAGGATCGGCGCAAGGTCTCTCGACTCCAGTGCCAATTCTCCTCCTTTCGATCCTGCCCTCCGAAGTCACGTTTCGCCATTTGGCCACTTGGAACCTGTTCTTGATGCTACTTTCCTCGCATGAATCATTATTTGTTGTGCTAAGCTAAGATCTTTGCGGATTTCGTTGGGAGGCAGAAAGGAAGGAGGGCAGCACGGCACAGGAAGGTTCTTGCAACAGACAGCTGCAAGTTGGGCCAGCTGAGAGCCGCTGGGTGCAGTGGATGCCTCTTCGTTTGCGATCGTTTGTGATTGATACTATTTATTGGTTGTTTTGGCTGCGGCTTGTCCGAAGAGAATTGCCAACTGAATGTACCAAATGATACGCATGGTTTTTAGGTTTGTCAATAATATTAAAAAAATGTATATTTCTTATAAAAACCAAAACTCGTGGATTTGCTTGGCCAAGATGAGCTTTCCAAGAACTTTCGGAATAAGATGAACCTTCATGATACCTTCTTTAAAATTCAACTGATTAGCGTAGTTTTTAAAATGTCTAGTACACATCCAAATAAAATACTGAATCCTACCAATTTATCTCATTTACTGTGAAATCACTCAATCACTGTGATATAAGCGACACCATCCAAGCGTCTATTGATGAAAGATTTTTACCAACGGCTCTCGTTTCCACTCTTCATGAACATATCTTTTTTCAATTTCCACCTCTGCCAGCAACCTAGCCCCCTGGATATCTCCTTTTGTTCCCCAGCCAGGGATTTCAGATTACACCCGGCAAACTACTCCCATGTTTATCTACGGACACGTATCCGCGTATCCGGCGTGGAGCGTGCGAAAAAGTGGGCGTCCACAGGTTAGCGCAATCTTCGACCTTTTGATCTTGTTTCCACAGCAAGGTATTTTCTTTTTTGTGCTTTTTGCTTTTAGCCAATATGTTGTTGGCCAGAGGCCACTTTTTGGTGGCAACAACTGTTGCTTCGCCGTTGCTGCAACTTCCTTTGCGTGTCAAGTGCAAATGCATTAAATTTTGACGTTGGCCGAATGTTGTCTGCTGCGTTTCTCCAGTTTTTTTTTAGCCAAAGCAGCTGTCGTCTTGATTTTAATTGATTTTTTTCAGCCTTCTGAAATTGGCGGTAAAATCTTTGTTTTGAGCCATTCTAAAGCGTGAAGTCATAGCTTACAACAGCGGAATTTGGTCCGGATCTGACTGGGTCAATGGATTCTGTTCTCAATCACTTTTTATTGAAGCTAATAAAGCTATAACAATATCATTTTTATTATTGGATAGCTCTCCCAGCGTACACCTATTCAGCCTTTAATAATTAGTAAGCAAATGCCCAATTTATTTGTATCCATTTCCCATTTACCAGCGATATTCCAACCAAACAAACGGCAATTTACGGCGCCTGTCATCGTTGAAATTAGCAATTTTGTTTAATTGCAATTTACTTTTATTGAGCAAATAACAATTTCCGTCGGCGATGGCAACTCCAAATGGATTGCCTGATGATCTTGGCCGTTTGCGTTGTTAATTGCACTTGTGATTTACGTTGTCGAGTGTCAACACACGCAACGAGGCGGATTAGAATTACCATGGATGTTTAGTCACATCTGCAGAGGATCGAGGAGGAATACCATTTACATCCTCACATTGATTCAACGCCTCGAATTGAGTTTAGGTTGCGTGTAGCTTCGTTTTTTGGGCTGGTCTTTTGGCTTGAAAAATGGTGATTGATTGAATGCGTTGAGGGAAAGTTGGAGAAATGGAAACGCCCACAAAAAAGAGAAAGAATGTTAGCCTGATATTCTGGTCCAAAATGCAATCACTATCTAAATATTAGACATGTCACGGCGTTCACGACACGAAATATAAAACTAATGGCGAAGCAAAACTCTCAACGCTCCAAAGTTTGTACCAAAAGTAACTACTTCAGTGTATTTTTTACGATTTTTTAATGTGCGTCGCATGCGTTGAAAGCATTCTAATAACCATTAAATAGGGAAGTGGAAATCAAGCTGCATTTGAATTTACTGGATGACTAAAGCTATCTGCAAGATCTCTCCTCCTCTGAAAAACTATTAGGGAATCGTAACGGGGAGGCGCTCAAAATAATTTATTTTTTAAAAAGCCAAGAACCCTTTGTTTTTGTGGGAATTCCTATTGACCAGGTGAAAGCATAACCATGACTATAGAAAAAAGCTGTCACCTGAGATGACATTAACTGGCTGGCGTGATATATTTCCCTGGACCACACGAACAGCTGCCAGCTCTTTGAAAACTCTGTTGGTTCCTTCTGCAACAATGTGTTGTTGGCCACGAAGTTTCCCCGATCTCTACCTCCTCGGACTCTGTCATAAAAAATGTTGGCAACTTTATCAGGAGCCCAATTTAAATGTCAAGTTGATGACGTGTCGTGTCTGATTGTCTCCAGGAGGTTGGCGTTTGTTGCTGTCACTTCTGGCCTAGGATCCGGAATCTACCATCTGGAGTCTGGGATCTGAAATCTGGGATGTAGATATTGTTTAGGTCGTCTTTTCATAGTTGGATGATTGTAGCCGCAGCTGGCAAAAGAGCACAGACGCGAAACGGAAGTGCAGCCGTCTAAACAAATGCAGCTGAGACTGCATGGGAAGTGCTAATCGTCCAAAGCACGAAACACGAGCAGAAAGCATCCAGTTCGTAATGCAGATGATTGAGATGAAGTGAATTGAATGGTTGGATGCTGACTTTATTTGAACATATTTACAATAACTACAGAATTTTAAAGCATCAATGCTAATACGTGGAGAAATTGAAATCAATATTATTATTTGTATCAAAATTAAAAGAATGATATTTTTTTATGTATTTTAATCATGGCTAAGAAAAGGGGAAAGGCGATTCAACGATCGTTAGCAGAACACCTCATTCAGTGGCTCATGCAAAAGGGCCCGACACAGACTCCGGGTTAACAAGATCATTAACGTGCCACATGCCGCTGACGGTCAAAATACAAAGCCGCCACAGTAGCCGTTGCAGAAACAGCGGCAGCAACTGAAGAATGGGCAAAGCATCTGCAGGGTCCATAAATAAAAAAGGAATCTCTCTTGTCGACTGCACTGGGATTCAGTTGGCAGCAAAAATTATGAGTGAAGTTGGGATTGAGAAAAACATTAGCAGCAGGTTGAGGCTCCACAGAGGCTCCGAAATAGCGAGCGGGCCGTGTGGCGCTTTTTATGACTGCGTCTCCGGACAAAGTCAGAGTTTGGGTTCAGAGTTGGGGCCTTTTTGTTGTGCACCGCCCGAGGGGGTTAGTCACACATGCGCGGTGATAATTCAACGGCAGAAAGTGCAAAGGCAAGGCAAGAAGAAAAAATAATACATTAAATGGTAGCAGCAACAATGAATCTACCACCAGCAACATGTTGCCGGTATCTTGTTAGTTGTGCGGCAAAAATCGTGACAAAGTGCTGCCATTGTTAGGCGCAAATGAAGAAAATGCCATTGTGGAAAAGCCTCTGCGGGGAAAAACAATTGCCTTGCCTTGTTGCCTTGTTGCCTTGTTGCTGCCACGGATGCTGCCGTGAAAATGTTTGGCGCACGTTTTGTAATCAATCAATGTGCTGTTAGAAGCCACAAAAACCAAAAGCAAGGCAAAAATATTTTCCGACTGTGTTTTCAGGCAACGCCGAAGAGTCTAACGAGTTGTCATTTAGATTAGGCAAGGTTCCTGGCTCAAATGCATCCTCAACACTAACATACCAGAACGGAAGAGAAAGATGGTCTTAGTACTGTGTTGGGAGAAAGTACTGGGCCTTTCATTGATCCGACAGGAAGGAAAGTTTTTCTGAAATTAAGGGGGAATAATACACTAAAGATATGATCGTGTGCTAACAAGAGTCGGCTAGAAAGTGCTGGAAGATAAAAATCCACTGGAGTTTGTAAATTATTAAGAAATTTAAGAGGGCACACTGATATAAGTTTTTCTCATGAAATGTTTATGGTCCGTTTTGATAAATTGAAACCTTTTAAAATTCACCTAACACCTTCCATTAGGCTATTAAAACGCTCTTTAAAGATGAAAAACTATAGCCCAAGAATTAATTGAAAAATGTCCAATGACCAGATTGAGAATTTTAGAAACACTTGCCAGATTGAAAGACCCATTCTTTTCTTCTGAAAGTTTTTGGTTAACTAGGAGCTAAAAGTCACACCAAAAACCAAACTCACCTGTCGAAAGTTCTATTTAAAGACTCGCACCTGTCTTGCACTTCCTTAACTCCCGGGTGCTAACAAACAGTCAGTGAACTGAGTCTTCACATGACTTGGAGTGAAGTTCTTTTGATTTCCATTCAGAAAATGTGTCTGCCATAAAGTATGAAAATATTGAACAGCGAACGCAATTTGGTTTCCATGAATGGAGTGCAATTCAATTTGTGTTGATTTTACGAGAATTAAATACCCTCCTCGGGCCGGCCTAATTTTATAGCCAACTAACTTTTATGAACCGACAAAGCAGAGAGTCGGCCCACAGTCCCGTCTTGGGGCTCCCAGCACATAGTTTCCCCAGTCACTGTGACCCTAATGAACTGACATGGAGCGACTTCGAATGGTTAGTGCGGCGCTTGCTCATCTGCGGGGTGCCACACGGCCACTCTGCCGCATGCCCCTCAACCGCCTCTCGCAGATTCAGAAAAAGTGTGTTGCAACATCGAGAGACTTGAAAAGTTTATTGACTGGAAATAATTTATTAATTATTGTTTGCGCTTGACTTGGGCTCCATTCACATCTCCACGAGTGTTCATATTTTTCGAGAATATTATTTTCTAATTAATATTTTTCGTCAAAGCCCGAGCGATTAGATTTTATGGGTTTTCGTTTGGGTGGCATTTCAAAGCTGATTATGCCTGGCTTTTGCAATCGATGTTTGATTGGAATATTAATCGATTTGGAAGTGATGCGAAGTGTCAACTGACAAATGACAGCCATTTTGCATCTGTTTTTGATTAGAGGAAGTGGTTTATTGGCAATTACTTTACGATTATTGCTGGTTGCTTTTGAGAGGAAGCCGTTAATGGCTCTGTCAGGAAATGGAAGTAAATAAAAGATTTTAATTGAAGCTCTAAGGGTGTTTGTAGATCAAAGTGCCCATCCAATCTAAGGTAGTGTTTACCTTCACAATCTCTTCCTCGGATCCTTCCTCCCACGCGAGTAAGTGTACTCACGGGAAAAAATTCGAAAAAATTGAAAAAAATTCCTCCTCATGCTATAAATCTCGGGCTTTTGGCTTTGTCTTGCCCAATTTCATTTCAGAGCTGGGCTACACAGATTTGCACTCGAAAAGTTTGCAGCGCATGCGCGCCGAAGAACATTTGTACGAGCAATTAAAATCACACCACGACCAAAAAGGAGAAGCAGACGACGACATGGACTCTGGCGATAGGAAAACATGGCAGCCAGTCGACTAGATATAGATACCATGGTTAGGAGTCAAATGGATGTGGATTCAAAGCGAGGGGAATCGAGGGGCCAGCAAAAATACAAGGAGACAGGCAGGCCTTCGATTGGAGCGAAAGTCTGGGCCATAAATTAGAAAATCAAAATGCCAAACTTCTGGACAATTTCGATAATGACCTGGTTACAGTTTGAAAGTCGCTGATGTGAAGGTGCGAGCTATTAAGCTTGCTTTTAAAAATACTTTCTAAATAGTGCAGATAAATCTCACATATATTTGACAATTGTTAAAGTTGGCTTTGTTATTTCTTTATTATTAAAATATCGGATTGATGAGTTTAAATTCGGAACTGATTTTCCTAATGCTGTTTCTTTTGGAAGCTCACTCTCCAGGGGACAAGTAATAAATTAATATGGTTTTGCATTGGAAATTGTAAACAAATTGTCATTTGACAATTACATTTGTGTTGGCCACATTCATTAGTGTCAATGTTTTGGCTTTGCATGCTCTCGTTACCGTTAGTCAGACGATTTATGTCACATTTGTTTGGATGTGCTTTGGAATTGGCTGAAATTTATTGCCTCCGAGGATCCTCTTGCTCCATTTCGAATGATACGTTGACAGGCCAACTGCCAATGCAGCACAACAAGAGCTACGAAGTTGCCACAACCGCCGCAGTGGCTGGCTCCATTTTGTCCATTTAGACGCTTCTTGATTACCTTGGTCCGTCCAAGTGCCTCGTCTTGTCTATAAAGATGCTTTTTCCATGGCAATTTTTCAGTCTCATCATTTCGCAGCTTGGTGAAAAAGATACTGCGCCACTTGCCACAACACTTTATATACACGATACGATTTTTTTGTTTTTGTGAGTATAATTTTGTAATTGTCTGGCCTAGTTGAGAACTGAAGCATTTCGAATTGCTTGCACATGTCCCAGAGAAAACTTTTTGTTGAAATCATTTCGATTTAATTGAATGCGATCAGTTCCCCTACTTTTCTAGGAATTATTTAGACCTCACATTCAATTTTATCTTCCGAAAATAAAATCTTCAAGCCTTTTTAAGGAGCCGCCAATGCCACAATTTGCTCGCAAATCGTATAACTTCATTTGGATCCAATCCGATCGCCAAAAACCCATGAAACCACAACAAACGCAGCCGCATCCGCGAAATGCAATTAATTGTCAAACTATTCAACACAAATATTTGAAATTGTTTCGCTAATCAGTTAACCAAAAAATAAAAAAGGGGCAAAGTCAAAGTGGATTCGATTTTGTTTGTTTGTTTGCCATTTTCCAATTTTTTCGGGGTCTGCTTAAGAGTCTGCGGCCTGAGCATTCCAATGTCCATAAAAATGTCAACGCAGCAGCCACAACGGCCAATGTAGGCCCCATGAAAATATGCCGCTCGGCTTGAATTGCCAAAGTGGTTGGCCTGGCTTGGATTGGGCTGGGCTGCGTTCGGTCTTAAAACTGGCCACCACCGCGGCTCCATGCAGTCTGTGCCGGAGTCGGACTCGGACTAGGAGTCTGAGACTTTGCTGTGGCCAACACACAAAAGTGTGTCTGGGGGCTTGTTGTTTTTCTCAGCCATGCCAGCCATGCCAGCCAGGCCAGGCAGGCTACTTGGTGCTGCTGTGACTGCTGCTTGGTGAGCGGCAAATGGAACTGATTACAAAATATGACCAGCGGCTAAATGTATCTCGCATTTTGCTGCTTAATTTCTTAGATAGCTGCACAATTTAATGCGTGGGTTATAAATTTCCACCGCGCTCAAGTCGAAACGCACGTGCTACTGTTGGTAAATGTTTCATGGGAGCTACTGCTGGCTGGTTGTCTTGGAAAATGGCCAAGTGCCCCTTACATAGAAATGTGGCATAAAAGTTAGAAGGGCTTGATTCTATGCACTACTTGGAGTTTTGGGAATTGTTCCCCAAAAAGGTCTTAAGATTTTCTAAAGGAGTGACTCAACGTTGAAATCTTAAACAACCCAAATATGTTCCAGTTTTTGACATGATCTTAGCTGAAGTCATAAAATCGGGACATTTATGATACATCATAACTCAGAAACACCTGCCACTCGATTTAGTTTATTGAATGCTTTTTTTTGGCGTTTGAAAGTGATTTTATCCACAAAATATTTCAAGAAGTTGTTGTGCAAAATAAGGCTTCTTTATGGATATGCAATTTGGGAATTCTTGGAAAATGACTAATCATAGGGAAACTAATTCAAAGACTTCTGCAGTCGTAAAATCTAAGCACGCAGTGGTCGTAACTAAAGAGATTTTACACAAAGTTGCAATTTACCAGAAGCATGAAGTAATGACAGGCCAACAACTAGAAAAAATAAGGGACTCGAAGCGAAAAAAGACAGGCGGCTCTTCTAGCCAACAAAAGTAACTTTAAATAAAAGAAAACACATAAATGGTGTTATGCAATCCGAGTTCTTTTTCAAGTACAACTCAATGAACACACCAAGACATCTTCTTTTCGGTTTACACAACCGAAGCAAGAGGTTATTTGAGACGGGACGGCTTTTTGCCCATTGTCCAGTTTGTAAATGGTGTTGAAGAAAAAATATGATAGAAAAACCGACTTCAAGGAGAACTGGCCAACAAAAAGTATCCCATTACAATGGTGTGTGGTTTGTAATGCATTTTGAATGATGGATGAGTTGAATTTGAAGATGTAATGGCCTCAAGTCCAATTACAAATTTACAGCCTAATGTTTGAAGCCATAAAAGCAATTAAATTTTTTAAATGAGGTTCTGAAGCTGGAAAGAAGTACCTATCTCCTGGCAACTAAATATTTAGTGGGGTTCAATTTTAATAGTTTGTTTTTTCTTGTTGATTAATACAAATGAACATCCATTTTTATTATCCACCAGGCAGGCAGCATTCCACCCAGAACTTGACTGATTTGTGCATTAAGCTCTTAAAATTGGGGCCAATGAAGAGCATCAGAAATGCTTCACTTAGCGGCACAAAGTAGAACACCGATTTAATTATGTTTTCCAAGTTATTGATGGACTTCGCATCTGGTTCTCCTAGATGCACTCTGAACCCATTTCGAGGCATTTCTTTGTTCCTACAGCTGTAGTGTGAGGTGCATAGCCACTTACCCTCGCAGGCCACCGTGGAAGCGTCCACGGGGGAGTCTTCTGATCCCGAAACCAATTCCCAATCGTCATCATCGGAACTGATTTGCCTTAACGCAGCCATATCTTCCAGACGATCAGCACTGGCATTCATCCCGAAGTAGCCGTCTTGGCATTCGTGGCACTTGGCCCCCATCACGCCCTCCTTGCACTGGCACTGTCCTGTCCGGGAATCGCACCTGTCCAGCACGGCAGAGCCCAGGGGATCGCAGTTGCACGCAGGGCATCGCAGCTCCACCAGGGCGAATCCCACATCGCACTCGTCGCACTTTTGACCAGCGTACCGCGGACGGCACAGACATTGACCGTCGGTGCTGTCGCAGAGCCCGCTCTCGGATCCTTCGGGGTAGCAGCTGCATTGATCGCAGCCCACGGCCGGATCGCCCCAGTAGCCCAACTTGCAGCGCTCACAGTGCCAGCCCTCGGTGTTGCCGCGGCAGGTGATACACTCGCCGGTGGTTACGTTGCAAGGCCCGCCGGCGCAGTCGCACCTCTGGCAGCTGCTCCCCAGTCGGAGCGGGTCTCCGTAGTACCCGTCGTCGCAAACCTGGCAGTGGTCGCCCGTATAGCCCTCCGGGCACTGGGTGCATATGTACTCCGCGTGCTCGATCAGCTCGAACTGGGGGTTCAGGTCACGGTAGTTGTAGCTCTTCAACTGGCAGCTGGGCGAGAAGTTGTTCGACTCTTCCGCCAAGGGGCAAGCACACCTCTTGCAGTCCTGCGGCGTTCCCTGTAAAGGATTTCCATAGTAGCCGAGCTGACAACGTTCACAGCTAGAGAGGAGAAGAGATTTAAATGTATTAACTCTTATTAGCTAAGCCTTTTTATAATTGCTTATAAGCTTTTATTGATCTGTGTAGGTATATAACTAAATAGGTGGACCAGGATAAAATACAAGGTAATTAAAGGTAAAATACAGGGTTATTAGATGCACTTAGACTCGAACCTTTTGGGACAAAACGAAAAAGTCAACACGATTTTAGGTTAGTGTGGTGAGTTAGCTGTGGTATGAACCAAAGCGGCTGGTGTGTGTCTTGGGTGTGTGTTTTGGGATGTGCATTTTATCTTGTGGGTTAAGTTTTCCTCGAAAAACCAAGATTTTAAAATAGTTTTATTAAATAATATTATTATAAAATGGATATTTTAGTTTTACTATCGACTATGTTTATTAAAATAATTGATCTATGCCTTTTTTATGTATAATTTATCACTCACCGATCTCCGAAGGTGTTGTGCATGCAATCGCCGCAGTTTCCGCTCTGAAGATCGCAGGAGTTTGAGTGCCCATTGCAGGGGCAGGGGATGCACTTGCCCAAGATTTGGTGGTCCGAGGAGTTCTCGTAGATGCGTTTGTATCCAAAGGCACAGCCCTCACAGGACAGTCCGGTGTATCCGGCCGGGCATACGCACTGCTCGACGTGGCTGCTGGACTGGCCACCCAGTTCTACCCCTCCTGAATAAATAACGGCTTGCTCCAGAGAGGTCTCCACTTGGTCGGTATGGAAGGCAGCTCGGATGAGGACAGCCTCAAGAGAGACGAGGACGGAAAGGAACTGGGATCGTGTTACCGGTTCGCCGTGATAGTCACCCCCCTCGGTGCGTCGGAGTCGGGTTTTAATATCCTTAATAGATGGTGGGACATGGTACCAGCCCTCCTCTGTGAGTGTGACATTCAGGGCTGTCTCTAGACCCGTGAAGGATTCATCCGCAAAGGCGATCTTTAGTCCATTTCGACCACACAGAATCACATTGGGTCCTGTAGTGGGCTTGCCCGATGTGTCGCCCCTCATCACTCCCCAGGAGAGGAGCAACTGAAGCTTGGCTCCGTAGCTGGTCAGCCGGTTGCCAAGATAGCCCAATGGGGCCTGCCAGTAGATGGCCTCCACATCATCCAGTTCACTGGCGTAGATCAGACGTTTCTGTTCCGCATCCACGGACACGGAGATCGGATTAAGTCGCTGTATATTCGTGAGTTTCCAATCGTTGAGGGTCTCGAAGGCCAAGGCCTGGAGCCTGGCACTGTGACAGCTCTGGGAGACGCCAGAACACCAGCAGCTGGTGCATCCCAAGGGGTTGTCTTTGGACAGGTCAAAATAGCCTGGTGCACAGTCAGAGCACGTGGTGCCCTCCACGTTTAGCTTGCACTGGCAATTGCCGGAGCAAGATCCATCCGACGGTAGAGTCCCGCTTTCATCGCATTCGCAACGCTTGCAGTTTTCTCCATAGAAGCCCGGAGCACACTCTTCGCAATTTCTACCTTGGAAGCCCTCGAGGCAATTGCAGTTTCCGCCCTTCGGTTGGCAGCTTCCTGAAGAACGTGTTGGATCGCAAGAGCACGGCTGGCAGGGCTCTGTGGGAGGCGCCCCGAATTCCCTGAAGAACCCTGCCTCACAGAACTCACACTCATTGCCGCCTGTGTGATTGTCGCAGTCCTGGCAAATACCCTTGTCCAGAAAGGCATCGTAGGTACAGCTCTCGGCATGACCGTAGCACTGACAAATCTCGCACTCCTCCCCCATGCGATGTGGGCGATCCTGGAAGAGGGGACAACAGTCCTGGCACTGTTCACCGCAGGCGTTGTGTTGGCAAAGGCATTGCAGCCGCTGAGATTCTTGAGTGCGATTCGCATGGCCATTGCAGTCTAGCCGGGCGCTTACCCGCAATTGCTTCAAGGAGTAGAAACTGCGCTTCTCCAGGGACACCGCATCCAGCAGCCAGTCCACACTGTTGTCCAGATTGGCCGTGGAGTGCATCCCCTGCAGTCGGATCCTCATGTATCGAGTCGTGATAAACTCCATAAGCTCCGGAGTCTGGTCCTTAGCTCCGGGCCGATTCTTCAACAGCGATACGTGTAGTTCTCCATTTTCCAGGGGCAGGGGCTTCGAGAACTGGGTGGAGCAAATCACCTCAGTGTCATTTTGGAATACGTACTTGCCATTCTGGCCAGGGAGGTTCCAACGCCTTTGGCAGTCTGCATCATTCAGCCCAAAGTACTGCCAGGGCTCAAAGTTGATGCCGTCTAAGGACTTTTCGAGAATCCAGGATGCAGGACGAGGAGAGTTGGCAGACTTGAGCATCACAAAAAAGATTTGAAAGGTCTGGAAGAAGACAGATAAAATAAAACATGTTTTAGATCGATTCTCTATTAAGTAGCAATAAAATCTAAGAGGAAAATAAATTATTCTCCCGATTCTAAACATATTATATTGTAGAAGGGTTCTCTGTAAATCTGAATCAAAACATCAACATTCTCGAGTTCCTTTCCCCCTAATTATTATGTTTGTTATAGGAAATCATTTAAATTTATTGATTTTATCTTATCCAATGAAATATGAACTTTCCCACCAAACACCCAACTGCCTTGGGTTTCACGGCTTTACAGCCTTTGGACAAATGAGCCATAAATTAACTACGCACCCAAATGTCAGTGTTTCTGTCACCGCTGATGTTTCTATTCGGCTGTAAGCATATCTCAGCATCGGCGACTACCAACAAACTGCATCCAAATCTCGGCTTATGCTGCGGAGTGCTGGCAAATCTTTTAACCCAACATTGCCATCGCCGCGTCATAAATTTTCCAAACTGTCAACCAACCGCAGAGTCAGACGCAGGCCGACCCTCGAAACTTGCCGCCCAACTGAAGCTCTTTCAACGTGGCCGGCAGCCACAACTGACAAACGATATTTCGGAAAATTTTCAAAAACTAGGCAGAAAATAAAAAAAAACTGAAATGCCAAAAACGTCGCGTGTTCGAGACGCTGAAAATGTTGCGCCTATCGAAGATCAGTTGACCAAAAAAGCCACACAAAACCCAAGCGGGCCAAAATGGAAAAAAGAATCAATAAAAGGCATGCAATTGAATCTTGCGACGGACGACGGGCGGCTTGTGTCGAAGGTGTGGCCAGGTGTATAATTGATTACGACGCATTGGCTTATTCCAGCCACATGGCGCCACATAGCCAGATATTTTCCACCCAGTCATCATAAGCCCGGCCACCAAATGCCAATCCGTATCTGCAGCTCTGGAAAAGATAGTCGAGTCCAACACCACAACAACTCTATCAAATTTCAAAGCCACTTGTTTACCCGCAACTCACTAAGTAGCTAATGGCATCGCCAACGTTGTTCTCCTCCGCCCAGATACCCATCCTCGGTCCGATAAAATGCAAAACCCAAGACATCACATCGAGAGGAAGAGTGGGAAGACACATGCGCACATGCGTGCGTTCTCCATATTGGGTGCCGCCTGTATTCGATTACAGCAACAACAGCGCCTGTCAGGCTGATAAGATTAGGGGATTGGACAAGTGAAAGAGGCCGACTCCCAATATCAGGCTTCCAATTCGCATGTACAAATCCAAGTGTAAATGGATTTAAGTTAGGATTTCACTCAGGCTGACTAATTGTAAAAGTTGAGGCCAAATTATAAAACCCTTGGAGAGGGTATGAAACTATAATACTCCTGCACTTCCGCTTGCAGTTCATTGAGCCACTGAACTTGACACATTCGAATTGTTTCGGATAATTTATCCATAGTGAATTATGTTGTCCACATCAAAGTGCCTCGATTGCAATCTCATGAAGAGCCGGTCTAGCTTCTGGACTGTTTTTCAGTTGGGTGATGCGGAAAAAACAAGTTCCAAATAAAGGAAGTGGAGTCTTCTTGGACTCCTTCCCTGTGGAGATGTGAAAATCGTTGTAGATCGCAATCGGAGAATGTGCAGGTGAAGGCCTCAAGGGTAACACATTGACGTTTTTATCAGCTTTGACCAATTGACGGCAACAACAGCAAACTTGTTTACATCATACATCAGATGAGAATTACGCTTTTGTATAAATATTTGATCAGTAGATGCGAAGAAACCTGTAATAAGATTCTGGTCAATTGATAAGGCCAAGTCCCAGATATTCAGACGGAACTATTTAATTGGTAATGAGAAGAAAGCCAGTCAATAGAAAAACTTTAGAGGGAACATATTGCATGCCGTAAATTACGTAAATTAACATTTTTGGCAATCAAATATTTATCGCTCAATGAAAGAATCCATCGGGCATAGCCCACAGGAAACTTTTTCCACCCAAAAACATATAAAAACTAACACGGACACCTCGTTAATTGCCGAAAATTCAGACTTGGGGGGAACCTCATGGCATCGTAAAATTTCCTAAAAATAAATAAGCGAAAAATTGAAGTAGACAGACTGAAGCCCCAAAAATAAAAGACAACACATTTAGGGCTATGTTTTTGGTTTTGTTTGGAGCTGGTAGACAGCATATTATCTCAGCATATTTTTTGGCATATTATACGGTTTTCTGGCCCATTTGAAGAAGCTAAATCTGATGTAGGTTTTTTTTTGCTCGTTTTTTGAATTGGCACGCTTTTAGATAACATGGTGAATGAACCCACATGGCAGACATGCCTCTTATATATTTTTACAATATTTGCACATTTTCTTACTCTTTTCCTGTATCTCTCAGATACGCCTTCCGACGTGTCGGTGGCTCACACCGAAGTAATTGAAAAGTTTTGTGTCTGCAGTAAGTTGCTATCTCGAAAAATTGGTGCATTAATGCGGCTCAAGAATGGCTAAAGTTTTGAATAACTTGTTTGGACTTGAAGCAGAAAAAAATGAGTTTTTTTTATCTAAACTGAACAGCTTTGGTGTGAGGCAAGTCAAATATTGTACATACTATTTAAGGTAATGGAATGTGGTTTCCAAAATTCCTCAATTTGAATTAAAATTTTTGGCATATCCGAATGGGGATCAAATAGTCCACCCCCTAATCCATTTGTCTCCCACAGCACCTTTGGGCCATTAAGATCAAAAATCGCTTCCTGGTAAATGACATGAAAACAATTCAAGCGAAGTTTCAATCACGTTAAAGTCCCAACCCAAAAAAAGAGAGGCTCTCGGGCAAGGAAATGCATGCAAATGCAACAATCTGCTGCTGCAGCACAAGCAACAGTGGAAAACATTCTTTAAAAGGCAAATTCGGAGAAAAAAACCGAAATTGCAACCAAAACAAATAAATAAATTGACCATTAAAATAATTGCTGTGCCTAAAATGCGTCTCGTACGTGGCTTGTAACACGCTTTGCCTGTTGTTGTTGCCGATGTGGCATTTGTTTTTGTTACTAGATTGTGTTTGTTGTTGCTGCCGCACTCGCGGTGCTGCAAATGTTGCAACAACTTGTCAAACATTTGAATTACAGTTGCGAAACCAATATAGCGATGCCAAATGACCGGCCCCTCGGATTTTATTTTTTCCCAAATTTGGCTAAACTTAATGAAGCAATTAAATGTCTGTACAAAAAAGTTACGAACAAACAAACATAAAACATTTCGAATTGGATTTAAACTTATTTGACTGGTCAATGACTGGTCAGATGTTTGCCAATAAAAAAAAGGAATTTAGATAGTTTTGTTTATAGATTTCAAAGTTAAAAAATAGGAATTATTAATTGTAACATCGCAACCTTTAAACTTCACGTGGAATATCTTTTATTTTTGGAATATTTTACAAGTAAAATAGAGCTGCCTCCAGAACTCCTCGCACAGTTGGGGAGCCACTGCCTGCGTTCTTTGTAGAATTCTCGCTAGACTTTCAATTAGTCACGCGCGCCTCAAAGCCATTGAGGCATAAATCTAGACATTGTTGTACGAACAGACAGCCTGACAGACTGCTTACTGGCAAACTGTCAGACTGGATGGCTGACTGACAAAACGAGATGTGGACGGGGCAGATTTGTATAGTTCTGACCGGTCTGGGCCAACCGACTGGCGGAGTCTGTCGCCTTTTCCCGGCGACAAGAAATATTTTAAGCTGTCAAATTGTTGACACACGCCCGTCGTTTCTATCTGGTCTTGTTGTTCCTGTAAATCACTCGATTAGTCTAATTGTTAAACTCCAAAGTCTGGAAGTCCCAGCGATTCTGTCGGCCATGAAACGCAGAACAGACACACCATCGTCAATGTCAAGTTTTCGTCAAAGGTCATAAATTGTGTTCCATTTGGTCTGGCTTGGGAATTGGAGAAGACCAGAGGGAGATGTTTTTCTAATGTGTTTCTAAATAGTGGTGAGACATGTTTAAGCTATTTCCGTAAGCAAATCATACACAAGACACTTAATTGTGGGAATAACTAATTAGTGATTAGAAGAGGGAGAGTATATGAGTGGGGAAATCCTTAATGAGCTTATTGTAGCTGTGTCTCATAGCTCTCAAATTTGGAAGAAATCACTTGCAAAACAGAATATTCATTGCTGGAAATTCAAAAAGAAAATTCTTGACAAGCTGTGAATGAATACTCATCGCCACTGAAGCAAATCAACGTAATGAGAGCGTGAAAATTCTGACACATGCTCCTCTTATTCGGCTCCAGTCCTCCTTTAGTCCCCTGGCTGAAAAAATCATGGGAACCAATAAATTTTGCCGCCGATGTCTGACCAAAATGGTAACCCAACAAGCAAAAATTGCACTTTAAATTGGCATTAAAGCACAATGCTCGAAAAAACTCAGCCATAAACCATAAAAGGGTTGACATTTTTGATTTTGGCTTTTAAGAAGCTAGAAATAGGCACTGTCCGGATTAATTAAGTTAAGAGACCAATTTAAATATTTTTAATGCTGTCGGCAAAGACCCCTTTTGCATGGAGGGAGATGCAGACGTGCAGGAATTTATTAATAAACTCTGAAGCAATGCATGGCTGTCATAAATCTTTCATACTTTGAGGCATATGCAAAAACAATGTTTTTAATTTTAAATCACATCCAGTCTGTGTGGATGCTGCTCCTCTTTGCAGCTTCTCGTTTTAATTAAGTGCACACTCAATGCCTTTGCCTTGGTCTGGCCCACAGCAACTTTCTGTGTCTGGGCCGGAATAATACGTGGTACCAGCCCATACATATGGCAGTGAAAGAATTATATCAAAACATTGAAATATCTTGTTGAAGACCCGAGCGCAAGCTGCACTTGAAATGTCAACTTTGCGTCGGATGATGCTAAACAGATGATATACATTTTCTGTTCCATTTCTTTTCGTTTTCAGCACATTATTCAGATCGCCGGGTCGATGGGGAAAGCATGGATCAAATGATTGGATCATCATGATCACGATCATCGGGGGTTATTCGTTGCGGGTGAGTGCACTTTGAAATTCCAATTAACACTATCGGCGAGCGATTAGCGCCCAATCGAGTTTAAAGATCCACAGGAAGTGTGAAACAAAATATGGTAATTGCGGCCTTCAGGGAGGTCTATGCCAATTTAAGAGGAGAATTTGTTTGGAAACATGAAAAGGCTGTTTCAGAGCTCCTAGGTTCCACCCTCATATACATATTGCATAACATATTTCAATCATTCTTTCTTAAACACCGGAAATGAAAGCTTATTTTCCCAAGAGAAAGTCTCTTCTCGAACACGGGTATGTAAGCCTTTATGATTTAATCAAAACTCCATCAAATCCAATTTATGTTATGTTTTGAGCATTAGAAATTGACCAGACATCAAACGGGTTTCGATTCCATTCTGGCATCGCAATGATCATATTTCAAAGTTCCAATGGGACAAGCGACAGGCCAGCTGAAGGCATGTTCATAGATGGATCATGGCGATGGCGTTAAATCGCTTGTAAATGAGTGACAACTTGGCGGCTTAATTACAAACTGGATCACAGCTCGTCTGTCACAAGAGCTTAGCCGTGGCATTGGCCGACTGTCAGACGGCTCTTAAAATTTCGATGGCACATCATCTGGGGATGTGCCCGGACTCACCTGCTTCAGGTCCAGAGTGATGGTCACGTACTCGAACTGGCGGCCACCCTGCAGTGTCGGCGATTGCCACCAGCTCTCCTCGGGTCCTGGGGAGATCAGTGACTGGATCGGGCGCTGCTTGGCCCGGTCCGAGGAGTGGGCATTGCACGTCCCGCACTGCTTGGCCCAGTTGCGGTGGGGATAGGCGTCCACTAGCTTGCAGTACTCCTCGGCCCCGTTCTGGCCGCATGTGGCATTCACGGTTATCGCCGCCCGGGGTGCCACGTTGAAGAGCGGTGGATAGAGGCCACTGGAGGCTCCTGCGACGGAATATTCATCGGCTTGCTGTCTATTGAGCAATCGAACTGCTGCAAATCAGATTAGAAACTTCAATTATTATCGTAATCAAAAGTAACTTTAAGAGCTTCGGTGCCGGGATAATATAAATATAAAAATATATGACACATTCAACTGGAATGAAATAAAACATGAATATGTTTACAAACCACTTAATCCTTGCACCCAAAATTAGACACCCAACTTTGAGCACCTCTATTATTCAAAGACTGACACTTTTTCCCAGGCCAATCAATTAATGGCTCAAACCGAACGTTGAGAAAAAGCCCTCAAGACAACATTGCCAATAAATCAGCTACTGGGGCAGCTGCTCTGGATTGCTGTGAACTTTGTGCCATGAGAATTATTGATTGGCTGGCTATGTGGCTATCTGGCCGGGGACGTCTGGCATGAAAAATGCACAAGTATCTCACGGTGCTCGCAGATAACCAAAACAAGGCAACTTTCGGGATAAACTTTATCGCTGACCAACAGCACCTGGCCTGCAGTCCCAGTTGTTGGTAGTTGGTGCACAAATGTTGACCTGGTATGCCATTTGCATGTTTGGTACCTCCAAATTGCTGAATGCTGGCGGTGCTCTTGCTACTGGTGCTTGCCTTTGTCTCCTTTTCATCTGGTTTTCTTCGTTTTTTGGCAATTGTCAACACAAAAGTTTTGCCAACAAGACAGAAATGTTGACGTAATTGCAGGAAAATGGCACATAAGTTATAGGGCTGGATTACCAAGAAACTTTTAGAGCGAATGCGAAAAGTTAAGGAACTTGAAAGTGAAGTTTCAATGGTTTAAATGGGGAAAGAAAAGGCAATGAGCCAACATTTCAAGCAATATCAAAATAAATGAGAAGATAACAAACACTTCTAGAAGAAGAAGAGCAAGCAGAAAACATCTAAATATCAAAAATATGACACACATTTGTGAAACTTCCCCAGACCCGAAACCCCTTTTATAAGGTTGATTAAAAATTTATAAATATTTTCAGTTTTTGTGGCGCATTCAATTTGTCAAAACATTTAATCAGCAAAACTTTTCTCACTTAAGCTGTCAGCGCTGGAAAACGTGAATAAATTCGAGTGCACTTGGAGCTGGAGTATCAAAGGGGGTGCTGGGAGCCAGGAGCCCCAGACATAACTTATAGATATGTTCGGGTGTCCATGTTGAAAAGGCCAATTCCAGCCTCTAGTCCACAGCCTCCAAGAGTTGGCTTTCAACAGTTATTTAACTTCGCCTATTTTTCGTTTATGGCTACCGCAAATTTGTCATTTGTCAAAACATTTAAATGCCATTTGCCGGTTTCCTCTCGAGTTGGGCCATTTTGACAGCTGTCGATAAGTTTTTCTTTCACGCTTTTAACACTTTACGCCTGAACTTTGCCCGGGGCAATGTTTCTTGTTTTCCGCTTTTTGTTCGAAAGACATTTGTTTTCACACAATTTTTTTCTACAAGCTAAGTTTGCTATAGTTATAGATATTTTTCGGAGATTTTAGAAAAAGTGAAAGTAAATTATTCACAACTTTGTTTCAAATTATTGATTTGTCTATTGCCTGACATTTATTGATTATTTTATTACTGAAGACAAATAGCAACTTTGTGTTCAGTTAATCGGTTTATAGTTTTCAAAATATTTCCTCTTTCTTAGATAAAAAACAGTGTATTGTTTTTTATCTAAGAAAGAGGAAATATTCCTTGTATAAATTTCAATGAAAATTTATTAAAATTATAGATTTGATTAAATTAATTTTCTCTTTTTTGCTGCCTTTAATCACATCGGAACTTGATAACTTTCCCCTGCCAAGTATAAAAATATGCCATTAAATTTAAGAGCTTCTTGGGGCTCCTTCCATTTCCCGTCATCGGCGTCATCAAATACATCAACGTCATCCTTGTCATCTTCAGCTCAACTCTTTTTCATTGTCGCCATTTTTGTAATTGAGCCATTGGAAAAAAGCATCTCAGCTCCGAAGTTCACCCGACTGGGCTGTCTGCCTCTGAAGCCTATTTATGGCCAAAATTTTGATTACTTCCCCAGACTTCCCCCAGACCGTTCCTCGAGTCATCCCCCCCAGAGTTCCCTTTCGTTCCCTGTCCAAATATGAAAAATTCAGCTTTCGTCACGGCGGCCGTCCAGCCTCTTTTTCGAGTTTCTCTTTACTAAATTTATATGCATTTTTTCGGCTACTGAAAGCCATTATTTATATGCCCGCTGAATGTAATTTACTTATGCAAAGTATTCGAATTGTGCTCTGCCAGAAAGGATTTCAATTGGTAACTATCTGGAGATTACTCTAACTGCAGCCTGTCTATCGCTAATTCTACCCCGCGATTTCCCGTTTCAATCTTTGAATTTAAAACTCAAGGAAAACGACTTAATAATAAGCAACGAGAGCAAAACACTGGACATGGCCATGGTGGAGCGATGGCTCATTCCACTGTAATTTTTACCTCCAGCTGTCTGTTTGTATGCATAATTGGCCACAAGGAAAACAAGCAGAGCTGGGCCAAGTTCCCGGGCCAAGCCGGATAGATGGCCAAATCCCCCGACCGGCCTGTTCAAAAATAGGGAAAATATTTCTGTACTTTATGCGCCCTGTCGATGGGAAAGAAATACAGGAGGAGAACAGTAAAATGCTTTTAGCCTTCATCCAGCAGACGCAACAGCTGTATTTGGATTCCCTGATTCCAGGTCTTCCCTACCTTCTGATATCGTGCATCGTTTCTATTTAAACAGTAATGATTTGGAAAAGCTATAGGTTGTCTTTTATTTCCCATTTAAAAGAAGATCTTTTCCAAGTAAAAATTCATGTACCTCTTGAAGATCCTGTAAGTAAAACCACTGAGATTTTATTCTTTAATTAAAAATTGAGATTTAAACTTAAAGTTGAATAATGTGATTACCCCTTCAATAAATCACCCACACAGTACACAGTAAGCTCGCGTCGTTCTGAGTCATCCAAACAACAACAAATGGCCATTGAGTGGCAGCTACCAGTCTTCGATACCAAATCAGGCATTACTTGCATAACCCAGCAGAGTCATCGACCACATTGTGCCATGATGAACATCATCATCACGATCAACGGTTGAAGCTGGCCGGGGATGGATAAATATTTTTCTTAAACACATCTCGAATAGAGCACGAGACGGGCGCAACATGGATGCAAGAACTCGGACTGGAGGCCACTTGAGCACGTCAGGAAAAAAGCCGGTAGCTGGCCATGGAGAAGACGGGGATAAAAACGTGGACAGAAAAGAGCATGTGTTCTTCTCACCATCGGTCAGCAGCTTTTGAAGCACCCACTGACGGGACCCAACAAGAATCCAGCATCTAGCGTCCAGCGTCCAGTCATCCATCCATCCATGCATCCAGTCGGTGATCCTACCATTCGGTCATCTATCCACTTGGTGTCTTGGTCTTGGTCTGGGAGCTATCCTAACCCGTTCGGTTCCCACTGTTTCCCGGCTTTTAGCGCTGAGCTGCACTGATGCATGACCAAACATCTTCAGTTCTGGTCAGTTTCCTTCATTTCATTTCTTTTCTTGGAAATTTGTTGACGCTGCTCAGCAACCAACTAACCAACAACCCGGGCCCCCTCTTTTCACAGACTCCGGTCCACCTTTCATCACCGTCACCGTCTTGTTTGTCAGTTTGCTTGTTTGCTTGTTTGTTAGCCGTTTTGTTTATTTTCAATAAATATTTGACATTTGTCTATGTCTTTTTCCCGAACCCCCGAACCGCCGAGGACAAGTCAAGCGTTTGGCTGCCAACACCGACCGGGTACATTAAATTTTCAAGTACCTAAAACCAGTACCGCCCCAAAACGTCCCGCCCATGGGGGCATCGTAAAAGTTTCTACGTCTGCGGTTGTCACCTGGCATGGCATCTCAAGGAAATAGTTCTTATTCTTACTGCGGATGTTTGGTTTGGACTTGCGAAAGGCAAGGAAAATGTTTACATGAGAACTGTTTACTGAAAACTATGTGTGTGAAATTCCCCATTAAGTGTTGAATTTGTCGCATTCGTTTTTGATCTAATTTGTATTCAAACACTAATGATATATTCAATTATATGTGAGAAGTCTTCATTTTAGATCTTAAACGTTGGAGCATTCTCACAAACTCACGACGCTTTAATATACGGTTCCATTTTCTTAAGCTATTAAGTATATAATAACCCCCTTAATTAAGGATTTTCTTTTAGGTGGAGTGCCAAAAGAAGGTGAGGTCTTATCTAATCGGGGATCAGAATTGTGTAAGCCCGAAGCCAAAACTTTTCGTGTAGCGGTTCATTTAATAATTTAATAAGCGCCACGTAACCATGGACATGTGGGCTAACCTTCGATGCACTTGTGCCGCGATAATTATCACGATTTACGAGTCAAAAACTCTTATCGGGCACTTGCAATCATTTCACGAAAAGTGCACGAAAAGGCGTCGAAATGTCCATTCAACCATTAGCCATAAAGCATTGCGGCCATTAGACAAGGAAAAGGGGGACAAATGGCCGGGTCGTGTTTGCCAATCACTCGAAATGCATTTTCAGCTTCGCTGGAGTCGATGTTTGTCCAAAATTGTTAGCCAACACTGCTGCAAATGTGGCACATGCAGCATGCGACAAGGTGATCGCATTTGGCCTGCGTTTCGGTGTTTTCTGAGGTTTTGGGGTCCCTCCGCGTATCGCGCTCATTAGTTACGCCTGAGTTGGTCTTGACTGAGCTTAGTGATATCCGATATCTGACGGGAATACATACCAAAGCCACTTCATGGGACACGAGACGCCCACACTTCTTTTTTCGAATATTCAAGCTCACTTTCTGTGGCTCTTTTTTGCTGTTAATTTGTCATCGCCTGTCAGATTTTATTAATAACTCGGATTGTTTTTCTATTTGCTGATGCTTATGCACTGGAGTTGCCTCTGAGGCGAGTGTCGCATAATAAGTAATGTCATAATTAAATTTATAAACTCTGAATCATCTTCCCCAGGCAACTTGTGTCGCCGGCATTGTCGTCTGTCTAGACTCTAGACAGAGCCTCATATTATGTCCGGGGCTGGGCCATAAGAAAAGTCAAAAGTGGAAAAAAGGAAAAAGGGAAGTTGCAGAGGAGTTTAACAATGTATGGGAGGGGCAAAAAAGGAAATGAGAAGTGATTTAATTTACGATTCGGACATCTAAAGGAAGCCTAGTTTATGGTATACTGGCTTAAAAACTTCAAGATACTTTATAGCGTTTAAGTCAAACTTAAGCGATGAGAGTATCTTTTATCATAGCCTTTTAAAACTTTTAAATTTACAACCTGAATTGAAGTGTTACATTTTGCAAGTAATTCAATTTTTTTTACAATTTAACCGGCAGTTAAGTCGATACTAACTGGGTCGCCTGGTCATCTGCAGACATCGACGGCTATTAATACGAAATGGCAGCCATTAATGGCACACGCCATGGATCGCAGTATACGCGATCGGCAGTAAACAAATCATTTGGCCGCAGGAGAGCTGTCCCATTCGGGCTTTAAAACCATCAGCCCGCCCCGACTCCATGTTTTCGGAAAAACTTCAATAAATCTTTGACGGTGGCCAAAACCGGGCTGTTGCTGCCAACCTTCCTGGCAATCAGAGGTGACTTGTAAACTATTTAATTAGCACACGGTCCGTAACCGTGTTAGTTTTGGTTATAAAAAGGCGCCGACCAAGCCGCTGGGAAGTCAGCCCACGATCGCTGCAGGCGCCATTTGAACCATTTGATGGCGCCGCCGATTTGGCCACCAATGACCATCGATGGAAGTTGGCCAATTGTCCCGGCCAGCGCCAGGCCCCACTGGCCCCTTCAGAGGAGCTGGTTAATTGTTCATACATTGAAGAAATTGCATTAATTTTGCTTGTTTACGTTGCATGTCGTCTGACGCTGTTGATGATTCGTATCTCTCGTTTTGACCACAAATTTTTATCGCCTTGTCGCTGCCGCACTCATCCAACCAGTTTGAATTCACTTTTCCCGAGTCTTTGCCATTTGATAAGCCTTTATCCTGTCGCGTCTGCGTCACAAAAATTTTGCCATTTGAGTGGCAATTAACGATTTTATTGAACAAGCTGTGTTGGAATTATCTCCCGGCTTGAATGTGAAATGGCCAAATCGCGGGGGTAACTGTTAAGTCTTTTCGACGTTGACTTTAAACTAACAATTTTGGCTAAGCAAATTGTAAATCCAATATGGATACGATTTAGTAGTCGTAAAAGAAGAAAATGGATATTGTTATGAGAATATAAAGATGTTGCTATCTCAATTGAGTTTTTGTATTTCCTAAAAGTTTACTTCAGTCATCATTAAAATTAAATAACTCAAATTAACTCAAACAACAACGAAATTATTCCAAGGATGCCCCGAAAACCGCAAAATAATTATGACATGCCGACATCAGTTGAAAGTATTTTTTGCACAGCAAAAAATATATAACAAAAACGAACTTATTTAGGATAAACTTGAATGGCCATTAAAGAAATGTCAATAACTGGTTTTCGGAAACAAATAGCCTTCGAGTTGCATTAATTAAGCAATTTGTCAGACGTCGTGTCGAGGCGAGTCGGTCGCCTTCTCTGATCCCAATCCCCGTTCGCTTCCCAATCGGATCGAATTCTGGAAACCACTTTGAACCACATAGTGTCAATTCCCCATTGATTGGGACATCTGCGTTATTTAGAACACCAATCAATGGCAATGCCAAAACGTTTCGAGCTGTCAGAGACTTTAGGCCAAAAAGACAAACGGCCAACGGCAGCCGACAGACGCAGACTTGAACCTGAATGTGAACTGAAATTAAAACCTGAACATGATCCTACGGGATCCCATATTCCTTTTGCACTCAGCATGTTGGCCATGCGTGTCTGCAGACAATTTTTTTGTCGTTTCATTAGTTTTTCAGACTCCAACTTGATTTTGGCATTTTGATGTGAGCGGAAAACGCATTTTCCAGCCAGGTATCTTTTCCATTACTTCAGCCACTTGACTGGCAAACGTATTTGCACCAACTCGTAGTGGGCGTAACCGCAATTTTTAGAGGGGAATTCCCACTACCTTTGGACTGATGGCTCAAAATTTTCACACTCTACGCGTGACTCATATTCGTCGGCACGTTTCGGCAGCTGTGTGTCAGTTGTTTAAATATCCTGTAGTATTGTATATACCCATTATTTCCAGTGTCTGAGCAGAGTCTGCTGATGGATGAGCCTCCGTTTCGCCTTGAGTCTACCACATTCGAAATAGATTGGCGGAAAGTTTTGGCTGATTGTTGGCATTTGTAAACTGGCACTCAAGACCCAAGAGGTAGCATTTGGGGAATTTTAAGAGGTTATTGGGGTGTCCCTCTGATTAGGTGATATTGGAGATAGTTTTTAAAAAGTTCAGTACATTTAAGACAAGTCAATTTTTTACCTAGTTAAAATATACAGAGCTTACGTCTTGTGGACTTTCTTCTTCAAATGTATTTCCTCTTTGATTAAGCCAATTTTTCATTTAGCTTTCATCAGATAGATTACCTTCAGTAAATAACTAAACACACCTCAAAGGAAAGCCACCAAGTTGAAGAAAACAAACTTTTTTCAAACATTTGCTTCCGAGGAAGCGAGAAGAACATCTTTCAACGCAAACATAAAGCATAATTAGTTCAGGGCCCTGACAGCTCCCCCGATTTACGCTCTATAATATTTATACAGCACTTTTGAGTGTTTTAGTCACGGTTCTGTTCAGAGAGGGATTCTGGCAAAAGAAAGCAGACATTTCCTTTCCCAGAAAAGGGGAAATGTTTCATCTCAGGCCATGGCAAGTGCGGGTGGACAGAGCTGAACATGCTGACAAGTGGGGCCGTGGTATTGATATATCCCCTGCGATTTAGGGTCATTTGGTTCGACGCCCGGTGATAAACGCCTTAAGACAGGTAGAACCTGAAACCCGATTCTACCAATTTTTGGGGTGAGATCGCTGCAGTATGTATTTAGCTTATCACTGGCATCCCAAACCGATACTTTCGAGAACCTTGGAGACTACAGTCTTACCCTTAACCGGACTGAATGTATTTATCAATGAAGTTCAATGACAGCTGTTGTGGCATTCGATGAACGATCGTTTATCAGCCCAGAAAACGTTGACAAACAAACCGATAAAGATACAGTCCGTTCTTGGATTCTTGGCTACAAGATATATCACAAAGTGGAACATGACAATGTTCCATTCAACCTGTTGATCATTTGTGGATATTGGTGCGACTCGATTGAGACAGGTACAAAGTTTATTTGTCCATGATATCGGGTTGATTAAAAATATTTCTGATAACCGAAAGAGATGGGAAGTCTGCCTTTGTATTTAATACATTAAGATAACCTTATTTTTCTCATAAAAGCTTAGCTTATTTTTACTTCTCGTGTTTATAATCAGGCCCAAGTTTTTTGAAATCAAGACTCAGCGACCTTAAGTCGTTTCCACTCTAATTTCCTTTTAAACTGACCCACATTTGGAGAGTAAAACAATCTTAAAAGTAGAAACTATTTATTCGCTCTCCCATCTTTGCGTTCTTATCTGAAGTGTCTGCACTAACGAGCTTTGAATTTGTTAGAGTCCCAGGGAACGCCTTGTAACCCCTGATGGACCCCTGTTACCCCATCCTCCAACGTGTGAGCCGCTGACCCGTTAAATGTTCCGGTGGCCGACATTCATTCTTCTCCTGGTTTGCCTGAAAGAGTTTCGGTTCGTCGCTGCGGTCGCCGCCGCCTCACAGACGGCGTCAATGTCTTATCAAAACTTGGTCTATAACATTAATTTATGGCCAATGCAAACAAACACACAGGGGGACTGGACTTTCGGGTAGACCGCTTACAGATCTCGTGCAGGAAATCAGGGAAATGCCGGATTCTTACATCAAATTCTTACATCTCGGACCAACAATTAACCATCGGGAGAGTAATGTTCCCATTTGTGTAAACTCAGAAACGTTTTGTTGTGCTCATGTTGATATTGGTATTGGAGTTGGAGCTGGAAAAAATTCCATAGATCATTTGTGGCGTCTGTTGGTCAGCGAAGATTAGTGGTGGAGTTCCCTTTGTTTTGGTCCACGGAGCTCTATTTGTTTACAGAATGCCCCGGGCCCTAGGGCACACGCCCCGCTTCTTTCTGTTGTGTTTGGGTTCTTGTTTACATGCAGAGTTTCTGGTGTGTTCCGTTTTGTGGTCTATAAAGATATTTTAATGGTCTTCGAGTTTAGTTAAATGCCGC
The DNA here is from genome assembly GCA_035047325.1 of Drosophila vallismaia. Lineage (NCBI taxonomy): Eukaryota > Metazoa > Arthropoda > Insecta > Diptera > Drosophilidae > Drosophila > Drosophila vallismaia. Next base: position 16,279,481 of record JAWNPU010000090.1, on the reverse strand, counting down.
CGAAGTGCCCGATTACTTCAAAAAGCTCTGCCAGAGTATTTGGAAGATATATTAAGTTTCAGTATCGAATTACCCCCGAACGACAAGAACAATACTCCACGGTCTATTGTTTGACGTTTAATGAGTTCAACAATTGTGTTTCTCAGAGTCTCCTCTTTTGTTTCTGTTGGAGTCTGTTTTGACATGTGTTCCCTTGGTGAAGCGAGGGAACTGTGGGACTTTGGTTGCAGTGTAGACCTAGCTCTCGACCAGCTGTCTGATGCATCCATAATTTTGTGCATTTCCGTTAAGACAGCGCAAATTATTGTACCGGCCAGGTGTTACTCGGCCGATCTATAAAGTGCATTTAAATAAATTACCGCAACAAAGGGCCCGGGCCTGGGACCCGGGGAAGGGTAGGACACAGGTGAGAATGAGATTTATAAGCGATAAACATGTCTGGGATACTCAGGAAATACTTCAAGTTTCGGAGAATATCTCATAATCATAGATCATGGAAAAAAGGTGTGGGATTTGGTAAGAAATTCCTACACCTTGGCACATTATTTACATCACTTTTAAATATCATAATTTTGTGGTTTTATCCCATAATTTAGATCGTAAAATCCCTGAATTATTCACTCTTATGCATTAGTTTCATCATAAATACGCCGATGTATCTCCTTCAATAAAAGATCTTGGCCATCTCTCCTGAGGCCCCTTCAAGTTCAATACTTTTGCTTTTCACGCTTCAGCTGGAGGCAGTAGAAAATCAATCATAAACCAGAGAGTTCACTAAACTTTTACGAACTTCACATGTCAATAAAAAATTAAAAACAAATAAAACTGAATGACAACAGCCGGCCGCTGAGCATTTTCCCACAAATCTACATTTCCAGAAGCACCAACAGCCAACAGCACAAACCGAAAGGGTAAGAAACTGAAGTGCGCTTTTCAGCTCAAAGCATTGTGTAATGCAGTTAACAAGAAACAAACAAAAACAAAAGCAAACCGAAACGAAACGTACCGAACCAAAATGTTAAAAAAAAAGAGAAAAATCAATGAAGAATGCATTTCTCAAACACCTTTCCATCGACAGCGCAAATGCAAACAGCAGCTGGATTTGAGTTGGCCATGACTTATGGACTACCAGTCTGAAGTATGTATCCACAAGATACTTAATGAGCTGATAAAGTGTGCGTGTTTGCTTGGGCAATCCACGGGCTTGATTAGAAAACAAGCCGACACTCTCGACGGATATGCAAGCTCGGGTCAATCCATTCTTTACCCATACTCGTATGTATCTTTCTACCCGATCGTCCATCTGTATCTCTATCTGTATCTGTATCTATAAATGTATCCGTATCTGTGACCTATTTTGCCATTGGGAAACTTTCGTTTTTGTCCAATCTAAACAAGCCAATCAATCAATTAATGCCAACCGCCTGGCTTGGGCGTTATAAATGCGACTTAACTCGAAATAATCGCCAATAATTTGCTCGATCAATTCGCATTTTTGTCTTCAAGGCTTAGTTGTTGAAAAGTGTTTCATTGAATCTATTTACAATTGAATGATTTAGAATTGATTTGCAATCATTATCACATCAGGAAATCAAATTACTGACATACCAATTGAAAAGTTGCCACAAGTTGAAGTTTTATGTCTTTAAACCAGATTTCATATTAATTAATTCCTAGATTTCTAGGCTAATCATCTTCTGCATCTATTAAATATACTCTGGCATTAAGAAACGATTATCAAAGAAAAGAAAATACTCAAACACACTCAAGCACAACAAATTTTGTTTTGGTCAGCTCTCTTCTAAGACTAATTTTTACGACAAAAAGCTTACAGAAAAAGACACAATAAGCCACTTAGATTTTATAACCAGCTGGAAACATATTTTAATAAACCCTTTTTATTGTGGTTCCTAGCAACATGTGTGTGGGTTCTGGTCGATCGCCTGCATCTCAGCCTTCATTGGAATTCGTGGCACAGGAACAACATATGTTCCTATTAGCGCGTGAGGCATTCCAAAATGCGATACGCATGCCCCTTCATCAATTATCCTCTCGAGGGACTTGCCTAACAATCGACCATTGTTGCCGCTGCCTAGTTACGGAATCCTTCGCCTCGGTCTCCGCCTCCGACACAGCGTCCTCCTCAATCGACTTCAAGAACCTGAGAATCGACCACAATTACTGGCAGCAACAACACCAGACCCTGGCGCTATTGTTGTCCTCAATCAGTTCCGTACCCTCGTCGAGGCTCGGGGTCATGTGAGGCAAACAAATGCCTAGAAGTGCCCAAACCCACACACACTCTCGAGGACAATTGCCAAGGGTTATAGAAAAGCATTCATCCCAACAAACACATGTGCATATATGTTTCTCTATTCGTATTTTTAAATGGCTTTTGTTTTTTATGTTTTCGAGTACAATTGCCTTATCAATTGTGTGATTGAGCGGCATTGTTTTAATTTATTTTGATGTATAATGCACCAATTCTAAGCCTAAAAAAATTTTCAATATGTAGTTCACAATAACCATGAGTTCACAATAACCAGTATGAGATCTATCTATTTCTAGTTACCCAGACCAGACCCTGAGATTCATTTTCCTAATAGGAAAAGTTCACATAACACAAATGCAACGCTCTTTTCCAACTAACGACAACAAAAGTAAGGCCAGGCCGGGCCAGGCCAGATCGGGGAAAAACTGACTGCCAGAAGAACCCAGGGCGACGACAACTACAACATAGCCGGACCATAACTGGACCTCTCACGTAATAATGTATTGAATTACAAAAAAAGCAAAACTAAAAAGCGGTGCAAAAATTAAAGAATCTCTTCCTCCTGTCACAACTTTCACATGAAAGTTCTTTCAACTTGAGCGGCCAAATATGGTTGAAACATGACCAGAGATCAGGAAACCGAGGGCGAGCAATGCGAGCAACTTCTGGAGCTGCACAATCGATCAGGGAACCATATTTAGAAGACTTGGCCATAGTTATAGACATTTACCATTGGCATTCGACTTGCTACCAGCTTCTCCAGCAACGCCGACTCCTCCTCCACCTCCAGGTGATTTCTGCAGTTTTCCGTTGCGACGCCGATGAGGTGATTTTTTCCTGGTGACTGACTCCGAGGAGGAATTAGCCAACGGTGACTCCTCCTCGGCAATGTTACTTTCTATGAGCAGGCCACTTTTGGTTTTGTGGCGGCGCAGTGATTGGGAGGTCTTCTTCTTTTTCTTTTCGCCAGTTGGGATCTGGACTCCTGTCCAGGACACGATGCTCTGGTGGAATTCCAATGAACTGTCGTTCACCTGGACACCGTAGTCACTCAGCTCTTTGGCGGCTGAGAGGCCTTGGAGCCGCTTTCGTGGCCTTTTGGCCTGACAGTCGATGGCCCAAAGGACGAGGAACATGGCCAGAGGCCATATGATCAATTTTCTCATTTGCATTCTGATCCAATTGACTGAGCAAGAGCTCTAGAAACACATTTTATACCGAACGACTTTGAACTTGGACCTCTTGTTAATTATTTAATTTCCTGCTCATCTGCTGTAGAGCTTTTTTTCATTCATAATCTCTTTATTTTCTTTATATTCACTGCACAGATTGTTATTTTTTGTGTTATTTCTATTTCAACTCATTTACGATTTCCGTTCGCACAATATTTTTTGTGCGTTTTTTCGCATTTGCTCTTGCCAATTTTTCACTTCTATTTTTGCTCTATTTTGTGTAGACTTTTTGTAACTTTTCTACTTTAACATTTTTGCGCTATTTAATTTTATTTTTGTTTCAGACACATTTCCCACTTTCCTGCTCGGCGACAAGCAAACATTTTTCTTTCGCGGCTATTTTCGGTATTCTCGACGTGAAGTGTAAAAAAAGGAGCATCAGACTTTTTAAAGAACTCTCGATCTATGGCAAACTCGGAAACGCTATTTCGCATTCACTTATTTATTATTTGCAGCAGCTTATCGCTTAATTGATGTTTAATTTTATGACACACAAATGAATTGCATAGGGCATGCGTTACTACTCGAAGACACTATCATCTATAGAACACCCATCACAGCACTTCACTCCGCTCCGCAAACCGCAATCCGAAATCCGCAATCCCAATCCGTCGCGTTTACCGCGTATCTCGTCCTACGCAAACGACCGTCAAACTCAAAGTGATCGCAGCCGCCTGCATTCGTATCCGTCGGATCGTCGTCATGGCTGTGTGAGTTCGGCGAGTATCTGTGTGGCAGTGGGTCTTGTGGATCGCATTCAGTGGCTGCAGCAGCTGGAGGAAGTTTCACTGGCCTTCCGGTAAATCTAACACCTCGAATGGGCATTATTGCCACCGATCTGTTTCTAATTAGGGACTATATTAATGTTGATTTTGTTAATAAGTTCGGTAAAAAGTGTTATAACTAATATGTTATTACAGGTGAAATATGGAATACAAGTTGTACCCGGGATTGAAGGTGAACAAACCAAGTTATGGGCCTTTTAATAGATAGATTGAATTGTTTTTGAATTGCAAAATACGGAAAGTTGATATTTGTCAAAAACTGACTTTTTGAAACATTTGATAGCGTATATATTATTCGATTTCAATCCGATTTCAAAACGAAATACCATTCATGAATCAGGGCTACAATCTGCTCCGATCTAAATCAAAGAATCCGAAAAACTAAACAAAAAAAATTAAGCCGATTTTTCAAAATTTTGAAAGGGGTACCATCATGATTTTTAAAAAAAATCGACAAAATTTTTTTTTCGATTTTTTTGGATCTTTGGATGTAAGTTAAAGAAGAATGAAGCCCTGATTAATAAATGACATTTCGTTTCAAAATCGGTTGCGAATTAGCTCAGATATTCGAATAAAACTGTTCCAAAATGGGAAAATTTCGATTTTCAAAAGACGGGAAGTGGACATTTTTCAAAAACTCATTTTCTCATCCTTTTGAATCTTTTGGAATCTAAGATTTCCTTTGCTGTCCATCATTATCAAAGATTTCTATTTAAACGAAGTGTAAACTTAATTTTATTATTCAAAGCTGTGTGTTTATATGATTGCTCGTATGTGAACAAATTTGTAAATATTACTTATATTTAACCTCTTACCAATGATTTTATTGCCGTCTTATCATATAAATTGTTTACATTTTGAGGGAATCACGATCCACAGAACTTTCTCTTCTGCTATAGCAGCATTCTCTTAAGCCCTTGAAGACAATCTCTTATTCGTGGGATCTGTTACCTGGTCCTGTTCCGAGGGTGCACAATAATACGATTTGCTTTAACAGGTAATACCTGTGACCGACTACGTTAAAAATCGGCCACTTAAAACGGGGGAAATTCCCGTTGCGGCAAAGAAAATATTTATAGTCCTGTGAGCAGCACATTGCACTTGAACCTCCTTTGTTGTCTGCCACCTTGCTTTCCCCGGCTGGCCCTTGTCACATGTTTTCCACTTTATTGTTGTTTGTCTGCCAATTCCCGGCCTGACAGTTTCGCGCAAGTTAAGATTCCTGACCTGGCCAGTGCCACTTTGTGCTGACCCTCCATTTGCTACGCCCATTTCTGATTATCCTTGCGGTGCTTTTGTGAAGTGGACACGGCATTTCAACAGGTGAAGGGCCCCTGGGCAGTTCAAAGAATAGCAGCGGCACTTAACGCCAGTCCTCGAATGCAACTGAAAGATATCCACCAGAGATATGTTTCGAGCTCATTCGGGGATATGCAATCTATGAAGACTTTACGGTGGCGGACGTTTCATGTTTCCCGCGGCTATAAGCAGCCCAATCGTGTGGCACCTTCATAAATACCATTTTGGCCCTAATAAGTTTGCGTTCCACATGCGCTGGTTAACAAGGCAAAAACGATCTGGCGGAACCGCAAACACAAGTGAGTGTTCCGATTTTCGACTTCACTTACTCGTGCTTCTTTGTTTTGTAATTGAACGATTCCTTGTATCAAAGTCATACAAGTACTCTTCCTTTTCCAGTCAATACGCCTCTTTCTCTACAATTCTTTTAAAATCACTTGTTAATTTAGAATTCAGAACACATCGCCGTTTTGTATCTGCCTCAATTTGTTGCCAATGGTGCTGCTGTCTGGCTGGTGGCTCAAAGGGCATTTGTCGAAGCGTGAAACAGCAGTTTCACGAGCCTGCTAAAAGAGCTGCAATTGCTCGGCACTCCGATTGTCGATCCCTTCGCCCCTCACAAGGACTGAGGAGGGCGATGAGGTCTGGGCTGAGGCCAGGCCCTTGGCCCTTGGAGCAATACCCCTGCATCTCGGTCCTCCCACGACTCCGGGGTTCATCCATTGTCGATGCGCCGTTTAAATTGGTTCGTTTAACAGAAACGAAAACCAAATCCAAGGCGGCATCAAATGAAACGAACTCGAACAGAGAGATTGGAAGGAAATAAAAGGGTTTTCTCTGGGCTGTGCGCATGCCCGGCCTTAAGTGCCCGACGTACTTGAGGATAACGATGTGTACGCGGAGGATAATCATTTCAGAGATGATGTTGTTGTTGCCTCAACCCTGATGAGGCTGCTGATTTCGGTGTGATTTATGCATCTTAATTGAAATGATGGCTTACAAATTGTTTGGCACAAGTGCAACGAACAGGGACGAAGAACACACGTGTGAGGAGGAGTACAGGTTGTTTTGGAATTCTTAGAAGGCCGTCCTGGAAAGAAAAAATGTAGGGTATTTTCGGCAGAGGAATGGCTCTAAGAAACATCCTGTTGAACGTCTACTTGAAATTGTTCAGTTAGTGAGGAAATATTTTGATTTGGAGCTCTTTAAAAAGTCTTCTATAATTGCCAAACCATTTTCTGGATAAGAATCATTCAAGTAACCTTTAGTTAACGACTTTCACACACCACTAGGCCCACGTACCCCTGTATGTATTCAATTTTATAATAGCCGCCTCCTAATCAAAACTAAGGCATCGAACTTTTATCAATAGCTCCTTGCTAACCAATATCTCTGTGTGGGTTTCGGGGGCACCTCTAGGCGCAAAAACCAATTAAGCCGAGAATTGAAAACAAACACACTCCCAGCCATAGAAGTGGAAACAAATAAGGAAGTATCCGCGAGGATCATCGTCTGCGATCTGCGACTCTCCAGCTAAGAGAAACCGAATAAAATCAAATGAAATTTACCGCCAAAGCCAGGAGCCCGCAGAAGAGAGTCCAAGTCCAGGCTCCAAGTTGGGGAAGCGCCAAAACGTTAAATACAATTCATGGCGCTCACGAGCGGAATTTAAATTATGCCCAATTAGAGTTAGGTGGCTGCTCCAACTCTAACTGGGGCTTTGGCTGACTCTTAATACCCTGTACGAATAGAATTCAAGGGTGTATCGGCTATAATCACATTTAGAAAGGGTCAAGTATTTAAATAATGAAAATATGTAACTAATAAAGAGATTCGTGTTACCCATGAAGATACACTTTTGAAACAGAAACAAGGAAAACCACAAAGTATTAAGTATTTCTTTGTTGCTCCATATCACCACATTGTTCTTTGTTTTTTTAGCCTGGCCAAGCCCGAGCAATTCCTGTGGGGCATTTGTGCAACTCCGAATGGAGATGGACAGTGGGGACAGTGGCAGCGAGGAGCGGATGGGAGGATAGGCGGGTAGGCGTGTCGTGTGTGGGGCATGTTCGTGTGGTAAAGCGCCAAATTGATTTTGATCGCCCAGAGGCGGTCTGCATCGCATCCAAATCCCCACAACCCATACCCATTTATACCCACTAGCCCCGCTTAATGTTTGTTTCTAGTAGTTGCCACTACAATTCCTCTTGTTACTTGTTAACTTTGCTTTTTTTGATGGATTATGCGTTGACAGGCATTCGGGGTTTTTTTAAGAGCGCCACTGATTGTCTTTTCCAGTTTTTGTTCCTCTGGCCTACATGGCCTGCCTTGGGAACTAGTCTTGTTATGTAAATTGTCGACGATTTTTCGTTTTCGTGGGTGAAGTGCTGTTCAAGTGCTAACAAGGCATTTCAAGTATGATCGCAGACGTAAGGTTTCTTTGGTTTAATGGAAATTCCTGTCAGGATATTTGGCTTTCCTGGAAATTAATGATGAGTGAGGTGATCGTTCAGACAGCCTTGGCGTGGGAAAGGGTCACTAAGAAATTGCTAATCATAACTTCACTTTTCTGAATTTTTGGAAATCAAACAACAAAGGTGTCCATTTTTCCAATAGTAATAGGATTTCGACATAAAATAATCAAAAGACCCACCTCTTATAAAGATTATTCACCATAATTTGCTGGCATCTGGAAAATTAGTAACCGAACCTAAAATTATAACTTCATTCTACACCATGGCAAGGGGCGCAGTCAAATTAATTTCCCATAAAGTTCTCTAATTAGTAGGTCCATTCAAAGTGCAGCGCCTGGGGCTAAACTAATGGCCATAAAACCAAAACTACAACCAATTCTTGCCCAACCAAACGAAGTGTCAATAGCAAAATACTCAAAATGACACTTAAAAGGTCGTAAATTTTGGACGAACCCTTTATATTGAAAAAGAGGCGTTAACATCTTCGTATGGTAAAGCCGGTGAAAAATTACTAAACGCATTTAGAGCTCACGGGGTGGTCGAATTTCCATTGCCAGGGTTATTCAAAGATTCAAGGGCCTTGGGTTTTTCCTTTCACAGTTTGAGGCTTCTTTCCCCAATTGATTAGGTATTCGGCTCGCATAAATTGGTCATTAGAAAAGAATTTCTGGAAAGAACTTTGGGGCAGGTTGCGTCTGCGCATAATACATTCAATTCGAGTGAAGGAGTTCCGATGGTTTAAGATTTTTCGTATGCGAGGTCATATACTCAGAGCACAAGTGTAGGAATTCAGAAAATCCTTCACCTTTGTGGAGTTCTTTTTGTAAATTGTAATCTTAGGTCACGCACTTTTTGGAGTTAATGGGAACTAAAAACTCCTGGTTGAGCTCAGTTCTTAATTTTTATGTTTTTGGAAATTGCTTAATTGTATAGAATTTTTAAAATAATAAGAACCGTATGGGTTTACAATAAAAATCTATTAAAATTCATTTTCGAAGCTCTAATATATAGTCTATATAAGGTCTGACATTTATGCTTTAGGCAAACGCTGTTCCCAGCTAAAAACACATATTAGCACTCAACTAATTCTACTAAAGGGCACTTTTTTTATAACTTTCAAGCTCCACTGGGAGCAACGAAAGGGAAATGCCAAATCACGCCCAGAACTGCTCGATGTTGCGTGACGTGATCGGGCAACCTTTTTGCGTTTAGTGGGTCACTCGGCATGGGTCTGAGATTTGAGCTCCAAAAGGGGGAGATGCGTCTAAGGGGAAACTGTGATTTGGGGCCAATCAATGCACCCGCCGAAAAGGCATTATCAATTTAAAATATACGTACACGAGGCTAATACAAATATATAAATGGACCGCCATCTCTGGCTGTTGTCGCCGCTTGGGGCATGTCGCGCATGCGCAATTACAAAGTCATTTCTCCTCTTCATATTATCCCCCCGCTGCCGATGATTAAGCCCATTCGCTGAGTTGCATATTGTTTAATGCAATGTTATGAAACGATCACGATGCCGAGGAACAGGGGGACAGAAATAGGGTGCTACGGTGGATTATAGAGAGGAGGAGTCCCATTTAGTTTTATTTTTACTTCTTCATAACTCATAAAGCCAGTTGGGCTAGAATATGCGGCTCATCCTTTGGCTGATGTTATTTATAGCCCTCATACTCGTTTTGAAGGCAAAAGTATTTGGCCGCAGGGAAGCTATTTAGCCGTTTTAAGTATTTTGATTAAATAGACGCCACTTGCTGGGAGGCACTCCTACACCGATCCTTGACTTCCAAAATCGAAAATTTTTTAATAATATTTAAAAGTTATCCAGAAACTGGGAATAAACAAAACTATTTAAGGAAATCCTTTTATTAAACGTTTTCTTAAGTTTCTTGGACTTGTTTTAAACTTCCGATAACAAAATGCCTTAAGCTACAAGATACAATAACTCACTTCAAAAATACGAATAAGAAACCAGTGGCTTTATAAACTCTTTTGTCCTGTGGCACATGTGGCAAATCTTCCCGACCAGACAAGTGAAAGTTGCATGTGGGTTTTCGATCAGTATTTGGGCATAACACCTTGAGGCCTATCTGGACGACAGACAATAATCGAAATTCAGTTCAAAATGTAAATTGTACAACGAAAATCGCTTAATTTTGGGGATCGAACTGGACAAGTTTTTTTCGTGCCACTTTTTGGCCATTGAAGGAGCAGTCGCAGAAGTTGTACAGTTATGTGGCAGAGAGGATATGGACGGGGCAGATACCCACACCGATCCAGCTGATTGGCCTCTGATGGATCGTCTACCGCCATTCCAGACATTATCATTGCCCTCATCATTGCGATCGCCGATAATGATGATCTTTCATTTTGATCCTCTGCACTCGGCTGATGAGATTTTATAACCATTTTTGGTCCGCAGGTCCCTTTTTGCCAGACCGAATCGACCTGCGACTAATGAACACCTTAAATGGAGATCACCGCACTGGAATGCGGTGGGGATTTATCGGGAAAGGAGAAAGGCTCAACTACACGCATTTTGTCACATTTTGACATAACTCATATGGCCAAGGGAAATTCCTTCCTGCCTTCAGCTTGCAGTCTTCAGCCTTGGGCTAAGATCGTGGCCACCATATTTGGTGCCAATTAGAGAGATGCGATGTGCCGAGGCCCTTTTACTTTTAAGCGGCAGTTCCATTCCAGTCTGAAAATCATCGCCACGTCTATCCCCCGTTATGGAGGCGCTGAAGTCTTCCTGGGAAGTCACGTCGTTGAAGATAAATTGTTGACAGTTTCGTTTAATTGTGCAGCGAACTCTGGCGCTGGTAATTGCCACAAAAATGCTGCACTCCATAAATGGCTTTTAAGCCTATTTATTTATTTTTAGTATTCATTAGCAAATCTTTCAAGAAGGAACAGTAGGTACATATAGTTTCTCCAGCAATGTGTGGGTTTTTATGACTCTATTAGATAAGCGAATTAGGCCCGGGGAATTCTGCCCATGTGGCTCGGTTCGATATTAATTTTGTACAAGCCCCCACATTGTGTAATTGATATTGGTCGGAAAGAACTTGTTTTCCTTTAGTCGAAACGGGTTTCCTCCTCTCCACGGAAGTTGTCATTCTATCTAATTGGCCAAGCAAATTGCTCTGCGTCTCTGTTGGTTTATCAACCCGCAATTTTCTGGCTCCTTTATCTTTAGCTTTGCCCTGGCATTGTTGGAATGACCTCTGCGACCACCTTTGCATTCGGCAATTGGCGAAATGTTTCAATCCCAAAGTCATGCCCAGAGCCGCTGAAATCAGGCCCAAGTCATCGATTCATCAACAAATGCAGCGACGTCATCAGTTTGACGACTTCGTGGCCAACTGGAGAAAAGTAACCAGGTCAACAGTTCAATGGTGAATGGTTCAATTGCCAACAATAAAAAAGGCATGGGACTCACATTTTTAATGCCCTGCCAAAAAGGTTTCTGGTATTGAAGTATCAGGAATTTAGAATTTTAAAACGAAATAGTCCCTTTACTTTCATAAATTTCAAGTTTACCCCCTTAGAATCTCCAACCAAAACTAATCCAATTATTAATAAGCCACATAAAAATCAATAAAATTTTTCTCTAGCATAAACTAAGCTAATCTTTATAAAAAAGAAAAAGATCACCATAAAACCTTTAAAGAAATACCTATTAATAGCCCATCAAATTGGAATAAACGCAAATCGTAGCAAATCGGGGAATTCGTTAAAACCTCAAATCTTTCAACACGTTTTCCCAACTTTTTACAACTTAATTCTCTTTATTATGACCACTTTCTGCCGCTCCAGCCCAGACAGGGACAAACAATCAGAAATTTGTGGCTTCAATTGGACTTGAGATGCTCCACGCCAGAAGGCCACAACTTCGCACAAACGCCAAGGAAGCCCCAAGCGGAGCTGGGCTGGGGAATTTGCATCCGAACCTGAGACAGAGAAAGAGGCAAAAATTAAATACAATCAAGTAAAACGTCATTCAACTGGTGAACCAAACCGAACCGGGTACTAGAACTTGGGACTGGAGACTGGGGATAGGCTTCCATTATTAGCTGGAAGGTCTAGTCGGAGAGCGGAGGAGCTGTAAAGTTGCTAAATTGCCGGCATTCAACGTATTTTTCTTTTCAAGAGAGGCGCAACCAATGGACTTCAGTTCGGCTATATTCTATACGGTTCGTTTTTATTTTCTGTATGCCCCCTAGGCTCGAGTGAACCTTTTGAAGAGTTTTAATTAAGCTAATAAAGTTGTCTGTTTCGTATTGGTTTGGAGAGTTCCCGAGTTGCCCAGTTCCAGACTATGTTGCATGACTATTAATTGCTATTGTTAGATACACCAATCAAGAATCGAGGTCATAAATGGGTTAACACTTATATCTACTCCATGTTTTATTTGGTATATCAGTTGAAATCAAGTGGGAACATAGACAGGAAGTTATATTAATTAAGAACTTAAATAAAACGCTACTAAGGCTTTGTAAAAACGTAAGAGGCTTCGTAATATTGAGTGGAAACAAATATCTATTTTGAAAAGGCTACCGTTCCAACGTCAATGAGTCATGATATTATATAGTCCCATCTAAATATTTGCACACAACTTAAGAGGCACTCCCAGTAAAATATTACACCTCAGTTCCAGCTTAACTGAGCCATTACTAAAACGTTAAAGTATACATTATATAGGCATACAATATTTACGATTTGGTCGCGTGGGCAGGCATTGCAGAATGCCAAGTGTAATCATCACGGAATATATTATCACCTATTAACCAAACAATTTGCGTGCCGTACAGGAGCAGTTGTAGTTGAAGTAGCCGATCTGGAGTTCAAGGTAAACTGAGCCAGCTTGAAAGCTGGATGCAACATTGTCAAGTGCAATGGCACTACACACGGCATGTAATTGCTTTTTTCAGCTAATCTGGCAGTGGCGCATGCTCCGATCTCTGGAGGCTGATAACATTCCAGTCTCCTTCTCAACGGATCCTGCCATCGTTCACATGCATTTCAGTTTCTTTACTTTTCTGATTAAACATCAGATTGTATCGGATATCGGTTATGAAGAGGTAGCCGTAACATTTGGGGCGTAATTAAAGGTATTAAAGTGTTGGCCAAGAGCGTTTAAGCTGGTGAGTGTTGAGAAAATTTCTGAAGTGGGTTGGTGCAAACGATTGGATGGTGAGTGTGAAGTGAATGGAGAAAGTGTGGTAATCGATAAGAAATAAGTTCAAGAATAATTGGCAGAAATTACAGGTATATTGCAAAATACCAAGAAAGTCTATGAGGGTAAGCAATGAGGCTACCTTAAACTTGAAAATGTTTCTGCCTTTTACAACCACCTACATATATTTTTTCCTCATTATCATAAAAAACTCAACGAAAATGTGCCATCTACTGCGCCAAAACAAGCCTTCCCCAGCATCCAATCAATCATGGCCCAAAAGCAAACAATGACACCTTCGCAGGCGAACAAAAACATAAACAGCTTCCGCATGTATAAAAACCAGATCGGTTCAATGCTGCAAGTCAGCCCAGAAGCTTTGGTTAAACCTTCCAAACACAGTTGCCAACTACGCCAGTGATCTTGCATTAAGTTTGGCCAAAAGAAGACATGATACCGCCGACCAGAAGCAACGCAACAATGGAGATCGAGTAACCCAAACAGCGCGCAGCAACTTGATATTTTTTCAGGGCCAGGAATATGCAAAGTATCTGGCCGGGAATACTCAACGGCACCAGTTGCAGTCCAATTTGGCTCCATCGTTGTTGTCGCCCCGATAAGCATCTTTGTGGCACTCCGCAGAATACAAAATATTGACTTGCCACGGGTATCTTATGGATGCAGTGAAATCGAACAGGGCCAAGGTGCCGAAACAACAAATTACATGCAAATTATACTCCGAGATTGCCAGGGTAGAACATAAGCTTATCGATTCGGCTTTATGGGTAGGACTAGGGTTTAATAATTTTGAGGGACTCCAAAGACTAGGATAAGACAAGTATTCTCTGTTTGTCTAGATACCATGATGCACAGTTTGAGAGTCACTGTTACTTAGCTTAGCTGCCTAAAAGCATGCTTCAAAAAATTAACTTTTTACGTTATTAACATAAAATTTAAAAATATCTTTTTTTGTGAATTTTAGAACCATATATAGGCTATATATTAGGCCATATATTGGTTAATACTTGACAGATCTGCAAATGTCATAGTTTTCCGATCATAGATCTTTGAATACTATCATTTTAAATTAAAATCTGGCCAACAAAAATCTGACCCTGGTATTCCCTCGGTTGAGAAATGGCCGAGATATTCATTAAAAGGTGGCAGAAAATCGATAAATACTATTCTGGCCTATTTTTGCAAAAAAAAACATGATGGTACTCTTTTTAAAAATTGCAAAAAATCGATCGAATTTTTTTTTGCCCGTTTTTCTAAATATTTTGTTGCAGATCGAAGGGAAATGAAGTTCCTTTAAATAATTGGTATTTCGTTTCCAAATCGGTTGAGAAATGGCTCAACTGTTCATTAAAAGGTGGCGGAAGATCGAAAAAATACCATTCTTTCCTATTTTTGCAAAAAAAACAGGATGGTACCCTTTTAAAAATTGCGAAAAATCGATCGAATTTTTTTTGCCCGGTTTTTTTAAATATTTTGATGCAGATTGAAGGGAAATGAAGTTCCTTTAAATAATTGGTATTCCGTTGCCAAATCAGTTGAGAAATGGCCTAAATATACATTAAAAGATGACCGAAAATCTAAAAAGATAAAAGTAGGCCCCATTTTTAATTAGTTTCTTGTACGGGTTTCCAAATATTTTGATGCACATCGAAGGGGAATGAAGCTACTATTGATTAATGGTATACCGTTTCCAAATCGGTTGAGAAATGGCTGAAATATTCATTAAAAGGTGGCGGAAGATCGAAAAAAATACCATTCCTTCCTATTTTTGCAAAAAAAACATGATGGTACCCCTTTTAAAAATTGCAAAAAATCGATCGAATTTTTTTTTGCCCGGATTTCTAAATATTTTGATGCAGATCGAAGGGAAATGAAGTTCCCTTAAATAATTGGTATACCGTTTCTAAATCGGTTGAGAAATGGCCGAAATATTCATTAAAAGCTGGCGGTAAATCGAAAAAATACCATTCTGGCTTATTTTTGCAAAAAAACACGATGGTACCCCTTTTAAAAATTGCGAAAAATCGATCGAATTTTTTTTGTCCGGTTTTCTAAATATTTTGATGCAGATCGAAGGGACATAAATTCCTTTAAATAATTGGTATTCCGTTGCCAAATCGGTTGAGAAATGTCCAAAATATACATTAAAAGATGACCGAAAATCTAAAAAGATAAAAGTAGGCCCAATTTTTATTTAGTTTCTTGTACGGGTTTCCAAATATTTTGATGCAAATCGAAGGGGAATGAAGTTACTATTGATAAATGGTATACCGTTTCCAAATCGGTTGAGAAATGGCTGAAATATTCATTAAAAGGTGGCGGAAGATCGAAAAAATACCATTCCTTCCTATTTTTGCAAAAAAACATGATGGTTCCCCTTTTATAAATTGCCAAAAATCGATAAAATTTTTTTTTGCCCGGTTTTCTAAATATTTTGATGCAGATCGAAGGGAAATAAAGTTCCTTTAAATAAATGGTATTTCGTTTCCAAATCGGTTAAGAAATAGCTGAAATAGTTATTAAAAGGTGGCGGAAGATCGGAAAAATACCATTCCTTCCTATTTTTGCAAAAAAAACATGATAAAAATTGCAAAAAATCGATCGAATTTTTTTTTGCCCGGTTTTCTAAATATTTTGATGCAGATCGAAGGGAAATGAAGTTCCTTTAAATAATTGGTATTTCGTTTCCAAATCGGTTAAGAAATAGCTAAAATATTCATTAAAAGGTGGCGGAAGATCGAAAAAATACCATTCGTTCCTATTTTTGCAAAAAAACATGATGGTACTCCTTTTAAAAATTGCAAAAAATCGATCGAATTTTTTTTTGCCCGGATTTCTAAATATTTTGATGCAGATCGAAGAGAAATGACGTTCCCTTAAATAATTGGTATACCGTTTCTAAATCGGTTGAGAAATGGCCGAAATATTCATTAAAAGCTGGCGGTAAATCGAAAAAATACCATTCTGGCTTATTTTTGCAAAAAAACACGATGGTACCCCATTTATAAACTGCAAAAAAACGATCGAATTTTTTTTTGCCCGGTTTTCTAAATATTTTGATGCAGATCGAAGGGAAATAAAGTTCCTTTAAATAAATGGTATTTCGTTTCCAAATCGGTTAAGAAATAGCTGAAATATTCATTAAAAGGTGGCGGAAGATCGAAAAAATACCATTCGTTCCTATTTTTGCAAAAAAACATGATGGTACCCCTTTTAAAAATTTCAAAAAATCGATCGAATTTTTTTTTGCCCGGATTTCTAAATATTTTGATGCAGATCGAAGGGAAATGAAGTTCCCTTAAGTAATTGGTATACCGTTTCTAAATCGGTTGAGAAATGGCCGAAATATTCATTAAAAGCTTTCGGTAAATCGAAAAAATACCATTCTGGCTTATTTTTGCAAAAAAACACGATGGTACCCCTTTTAAAAATTGCGAAAAATCGATCGAATTTTTTTTGTCCGGTTTTCTAAATATTTTGATGCAGATCGAAGGGAAATAAATTCCTTTAAATAATTGGTATTCCGTTGCCAAATCGGTTGAGAAATGGCCAAAATATACATTAAAAGATGACCGAAAATCTAAAAAGATAAAAGTAGGCCCAATTTTTATTTAATTTCTTGTACGGGTTTCCAAATATTTTGATGCAAATCGAAGGGGAATGAAGTTACTATTGATAAATGGTATACCGTTTCCAAATCGGTTAAGAAATGGCTGAAATATTCATTAAAAGGTGGCGGAAGATCGAAAAAAATACCATTCCTTCCTATTTTTGCAAAAAAACATGATGGTACCCCTTTTAAAAATTGCGAAAAATCGATCAAATTTTTTTTTGCCCGGTTTTCTAATTATTTTAATGCAGATCGAAGGGAAATGAAATTTCTTTAAATAAATGGTATTTCGTTTCCAAATCGGTTGAGAAATGGCTGAAATATTCATTAAAAGGTGGCGGAAGATCGAAAAAATACCATTCCTTCCTATTTTTGCAAAAAAACATGATGGTACCCCTTTTAAAAATTGCAAAAAATCGATCAAATTTTTTTTTTACCCGGTTTTCTAAATATTTTGATGCAGATCGAAGGGAAATGAAGTTCCCTTAAATAATTGGTATACCGTTTCTAAATCGTTTGAAAAATGCCCGAAATATTCATTAAAAGCTGGCGGTATATCGAAAAAATACCATTCCTTCCTATTTTTGCAAAAAAACATGATGGTACCCCTTTTAAAAATTGCAAAAAATCGATCGAATTTTTTGTTGCCCGGATTTCTAAATATTTTGATGCAGATCGAAGGGAAATGAAGTTCCTTTGAATATTTGGTATCCCGGCGCCAAATCGGTTGAGAAATGGCTGAAATATTCATTAAAAGGTGGCGGTAAATCGAAAAAATACCATTCTGGCCTGTTTCTGCAAAAAAACATGATGGTACCCCTTTTAAAAATTGCAAAAAATCGATCGAATTTTTTTTGCCCGGTTTTCTAAATATTTTGATGCAGATCGAAGGGAAATGAAGTTCCCTTAAATAATTGGTATACCGTTTCTAAATGGGTTGAGAAATGGCCGAAATATTCATTAAAAGCTGGCGGTAAATCGAAAAAATACCATTCTGGCTTATTTTTGCAAAAAAACACGATGGTACCCCTTTTAAAAATTGCGAAAAATCGATCGAATTTTTTGTTGTCCGGTTTTCTTAATATTTTGATGCAGATCGAAGGGAAATAAATTCCTTTAAATAATTGGTATTCCGTTGCCAAATCGGTTGAGAAATGGCCAAAATATACATTAAAAGATGACCGAAAATCTAAAAAGATAAAAGTAGGCCCAATTTTTATTTAATTTCTTGTACGGGTTGCCAAATATTTTGATGCAAATCGAAGGGGAATGAAGTTACTATTGATAAATGGTATACCGTTTCCAAATCGGTTGAGAAATGGCTGAAATATTCATTAAAAGGTGGCGGAAGATCGAAAAAAATACCATTCCTTCCTATTTTTGCAAAAAAAACATGATGGTACCCCTTTTAAAAATTGCAAAAAATCGATCGAATTTTTTTTTGCCCGGATTTCTAAATATTTTGATGCAGATCGAAGGAAAATGAAGTTCCCTTAAATAATTGGTATACCGTTTCTAAATCGTTTGAAAAATGGCCGAAATATTCATTAAAAGCTGGCGGTATATCGAAAAAATACCATTCCTTCCTATTTTTGCAAAAAAACATGATGGTACCCCTTTTAAAAATTGCGAAAAATCGATCGAATTTTTTTGGTCCGGTTTTCTAAATATTTTGATGCAGATCGAAGGGAAATAAATTCCTTAAAAATAATTGGTATTCCGTTGCCAACTCGGTTGAGAAATGGCCAAAATATACATTAAAAGATGACCGAAAATCTAAAAAGATAAAAGTAGGCCCAATTTTTATTTAATTTCTTGTACGGGTTTCCAAATATTTTGATGGAAATCGAAGGGGAATGAAGTTACTATTGATAAATGGTATACCGTTTCCAAATCGGTTGAGAAATGGCTGAAATATTCATTAAAAGGTGGCGGAAGATCGAAAAAAATACCATTCCTTCCTATTTTTGCAAAAAAAACATGATGGTACCCCTTTTAAAAATTGCAAAAAATCGATCGAATTTTTTTTGCCCGGTTTTCTAAATATTTTGATGCAGATCGAAGGGAAATGAAGTTCCTTTAAATAATTGGTATACCGTTGCCAAATCGGTTGAGAAATGGCTGAAATATTCATTAAAAGGTGGCGGTAAATCGAAAAAATACCATTCGTTCCTATTTTTGCAAAAAAACATGATGGTCCCTTTTTTAAAAATTGCAAAAAATCGATCGAATTTTTTTTGCCCGGATTTCTAAATATTTTGATGCAGATCGAAGGGAAATGAAGTTCCCTTAAATAATTGGTATACCGTTTCTAAATGGGTTGAGAAATGTCCGAAATATTCATTAAAAGCTGGCGGTAAATCGAAAAAATACCATTCTGGCTTATTTTTGCAAAAAAACACGATGGTACCCCTTTTAAAAATTGCAAAAAATCGATCGAACTTTTTTTGCCCGGTTTTCTAAATATTTTGATGCAGATCGAAGGGAAATAAATTCCTTTAAATAATTGGTATTCCATTGCCAAATCGGTTGAGAAATGGCCAAAATATACATTAAAAGATGACCGAAAATCTAAAAAGATATAAGGAGGCCCAATTTTTATTTAGTTTCTTGGATGGGTTTCAAAATATTTTGATGCCCTGTTTCAGAAATGATACTTCGTTTAAGAATCAAATGCACAATAAATTTAATATTCACGAAAAACTTTAGTAAAAGCATAAAAAAGGTCATGCGTGCGTATACTTGTTTATATATATACGTATATATTACGTATACGCCAAGACTTCTTTCAGGGAAACAGCCATAACGCAGCCAATACTCTTTCAATTGTAGAATGTTATACCTTCCTAATCTTAGAGCTTCGACTACTATCGATCCCAATCAAAATCTGACAAACTAAAATGTGACCCAATTTTCGAAATTTTGAAAGGGGTTACATCATGATTTTTTGCAAAAATCGATGAAAATTCAATTGTTCTACTTTTCCAATCTTTTGATGTAGATTGAAAGGGAATGAAGTCCTCATTCATAATTGGTATTCCTTTTCTAAATCCGATAAGAAATATATAAAATATTAGCAAAAGAGTGTCTCAAAACCATCAATTTGGGACAACGCCGATTTTCGAAATTTTTGAAAAGGGTAACATCACGAGTTTTGGCAAAACTTGACAACAATTTATTTTTTCTACTTTTCCAATCTTTTTGATTGAAAGTGAATGAAGTCCTCATTCATAATTGGTATTCCTTTTCCAAATCCGATGAAAAATGTATGAAATATTTGCAAAAGAGTGTCTCAAAACCATGAATTTGGGACAATGCCGATTTTCGAAAATTTCGAAAGGGGTAACGTCACGAATTTTGGCAAAAATCGACAAAAATTTTGTATGTTCTATGTGTAATTAAGAAATTTTGATAAATTTTTAAAGTTAATTAAAAAAATATAAGGCGTCATGATTTTACCCCCGAAAATATGAAAAATTAATACCCACCTCATTAAAAACACAATATATCACAATATATTTTATTTTTACAGGATTTGTTTTTTACAGGATGGAAAACGTGATAGTAATTGGTAATTGGTCCTTGCGTCGCGGTTTCGTCCCTTGGGTTGGAGTTGCCATCCCAGTGATGTCCTGTCACGGAAACAGGGATTACAAGGAGCAGAAGTTGTAGCTGTCGTCCAGCGGCTTGAAGGGTTCCTCAGGTGATGCAGCACCCACTGGCATGGAAAACAATGAAGCAGCGATCCTTGTGGCGGAGCTGAAATACTTCATCGCAGTCCTGGAAATACAGGTCATTATATAGTCTTTACAGTATAGATTTATATATTTTATAACAATATAAGTTTATTTTTATATAATTTAACATAATTAATATGTATAAAATAGTTACTTTAGAAATTAGTTTATTAATTCAAAATAAAGCATAACATAATGCCTGAAGAATTTTTGATTTACAATAAAAATTGTTGCAAAAATTGAATTGGAGTTTTAAATTTACAATTAAGGGGATGAAAGGGTAAAGGGGTTTTATAGTGTTTTAAAAAATAGTTAAAATATTAAAATATGGGTTAAAGATTGTCTCAAAAGTTAATATGTTGGGCAATACCATAACCGCATATTTAAAATTGGGTCATTTGGGTTTTTAACCTAATAAATTTCATAACTTTCTTAATACTTGACAGATCTGCAAATGTCATACCTTCACGATCTTAGATCTTCGAGTACTACCATTTTAAATTAAAATCTGGTCAACTAAAATCTGATCCGATTTTCGCAAATTTTAAAAGGGGTAACATCACGAATTTTGGCAAAAATCGAGAAAAAATTTTTTGTTCTACTTTTCCAATATTTTGATGCAGATTGAAAGGGAAAGAAGTCCTCATTCATAATTGGTATTTCTTTTCCAAATCCTTTAAAAAATTCCTTTAAATAATTGGTATCCCGTTGCCAAATCGGTTGAGAAATGGCCTAAATATACATTAAAAGAAGACCGAAAATCTAAAAAAATAAAAGTAGGCCCCATTTTTAATTAGTTTCTTGTACGGGTTTCCAAATATTTTAATGCAAATCGAATGAAGTTACTATTGATAAATGGTATCCCGTTTCCAAATCGGTTGAGAAATGGCTGAAATATTCATTAAAAGGTGGCGGAAGATCGAAAAAAAAATACCATTCCTTCCTATTTTTGCAAAAATACATGATGGTACCCCTTTTAAAAATTGCAAAAAATCGATCGAATTTTTTTTTGCCCGGTTTTCTAAATATTTTGATGCAGATCGAAGGGAAATAAAGTTCCTTTAAATAAATGGTATTTAGTTTCCAAGTCGGTTAAGAAATAGCTGAAATATTCATTAAAAGGTGGCGGAAGATCGAAAAAAAATACCATTCCTTCCTATTTTTGGAAAAAAACATGATGGTACCCTTTTTAAAAATTGCGAAAAATCGATTGAATTTTTTTTGCCCGGTTTTCTAAATATTTTGATGCAGATTGAAGGAAAATGAAGTTTCTTTAAATAATTGGTATCCCGTTGCCAAATCGGTTGAGAAATGGCCTAAATATACATTAAAAGATGACCGAAAATCTAAAAAAATAAAAGTAGGCCCCATTTTTATTTAGTTTCTTGTACGGGTTTCCAAATATTTTAATGCAAATCGAAGGGGAATGAAGTTACTATTGATAAATGGTATACCGTTTCCAAATCGGTTGAGAAATGGCTGAAATATTCATTAAAAGGTGGCGGAAGATCGAAAAAAAATACCATTCCTTCCTATTTTTGCAAAAAAACATGATGGTACCCCTTTTAAAAATTGCAAAAAATCGATCGAATTTTTTTTTGCCCGGTTTTCTAAATATTTTGATGCAGATCGAAGGGAAATAAAGTTCCTTTAAATAAATGGTATTTAGTTTCCAAGTCGGTTAATAAATAGCTAAAATATTCATTAAAAGGTGGCGGAAGATCGAAAAAAAATACCATTCCTTCCTATTTTTGCAAAAAAACATGATGGTACCCCTTTTAAAAATTGCGAATAGTCGATTGAATTTTTTTTGCCCGGTTTTCTAAATATTTTGATGCAGATTAAAGGGAAATTAAGTTCCTTTAAATAATTGGTATTCCGTTGCCAAATCGGTTGAGAAATGGCCAAAATATACATTAAAAGATGACCGAAAATCTAAAAAGATAAAAGTAGGCCCCATTTTGAATTAGTTTCTTGTACGGGTTTCCAAATATTTTGATGCAAATCGAAGGGGAATGAAGCTACTATTGATAAATGGTATACCGTTTCCAAATCGGTTGAGAAATGGCTGAAATATTCATTAAAAGGTGGCGGAAGATCGAAAAAATACCATTCCTTCCTATTTTTGCAAAAAAAAAATTGCAAAAAATCGATCGAACTTTTTTTGCCCGGTTTTCTAAATATTTTGATGCAGATCGAAGGGAAATAAATTCCTTTAAATAATTGGTATTCCATTGCCAAATCGGTTGAGAAATGGCCAAAATATACATTAAAGGATGACCGAAAATCTAAAAAGATATAAGTAGGCCCAATTTTTATTTAGTTTCTTGGATAGGTTTCCAAATATTTTAATGCAAATCGAAGGGGAATGAAGATCCTATTAATAAATGGTATTCCTTTTCCAAATCTGATGAGAAATCCATAAAATATATGCAAAAGAGTGTCTCAAAGCCACAATTTTGGGATAAAAACGATTTTCAAAAATTTTGATAGGGGTAACAACATGATTTTTTGCATTCCTCGAAATTTTTATTTATTGGTTATCCCTATTTTTGGATGTAAATGGAAAGTCTTTGAAGCCCTGATTCAGAACTGATACTCCGTTTAAGAATCAAATGCAAAATAAAGTTAATATTCACAAAAAACTTTAGTAAAAGTATAAAAAAGGTCATGCGTGCGTATACTTGATATATATTACGTATACGCCAAGACCTCTTTTAGGAAAACAGCCATAACGCAGCCAATACTCTTCCAATTGTAGAATGTTATACCTTCCTTAGCTTAGAGCTTCGACTTCTATCGATCCCAATCAAAATCTGGCAAACAAAAATCTGACGCGATTTTCGCAAATTTTAATTTTGTCAAAAATCGAGAAAAATTTGTTTGTTTTATTTTTCCAATCTTTTGATGCAGATTGAGAGGGAATGAGTTCCTGTTTCATAAATGGTATTCCTTTTCTAAATCCTATGAGAAATATGTAAAACATTAGCAAAAGAGTGTCTCAAAACCATCAATTTGGGACAACGCCGATTTTCGAAATTTTTGAAAGGGGTAACACCATGATTTTTTTCAAACAATCGATGAAAATTTAATTTTTGAGTTTCAACGATATTTTGATGCAGGTCGAAGTGAAATAAAGTCCTCATTCATAAATAGTATTCATTTCCGTGATCTTTTCTTATTGGTTTTTACTCCTTAAAGGATTTAAAAAACTGCACCAACAGGTTTCATACTATAAATAGCACACCATATTAAAACTTTTTTATATTTTGTATTTCAAGTTCTTTTTAGAATTAAGCAAACTTTCCGTAACGCAAAATAAATCAAATTAAATCCAGTTGACGCACGCAGAAAATGCAAATTTGTTTCGCTGCCTAAAAGTATGCAACGAAAGGGATGAGAAATTCATAGCGCCGGCAGACGGAAATCCATAAGCCCATTTACTTTCTCCTTCCAGTTTTCGTTACCATATTTTGGCCGGAAAATTTGGTTGTGTGATGTAACAACTAACACGCTCAGCCAATTATATGGAATATGTTTGTTCTATTCTAGGTCGCTGCTGGCGTCATTGTCCTAAGCATACAAGGAATTTCTATGTGAATATTGCGTATACGTATCGAATCAGAGGCAGGAACCGTCAAAAAGCGGTTTCAACTTCAGTAGCTTGTGGGTTACCAAACGAAAATGAAGCTTCAAAAATTCGTAAACATTACTTTGTGAAAATAGACAAACAAAATCTTAAGGGGGCAAGATGAGAGGTAATTAGAAGTTAAGTTTTAAACCGAAAAAAATTGTCTTGCTTTGTCATTTCAGTTGAGATCATAACAACACTCTCGACATTTCTTCCTGGTCACACAGACACGATTCACTCCCACCGCTCACAGCCTCCATTGTTCGGCTAATTTCCACTCGACTTTCTTTCTAACTATGTGTGATGAACTGTAGTGTCTGGTCATCCCATGGCATTCCTATCTTCCTAAAGGCAGACAGACAACCCACACGAAGATCCCCGATCGGGTCGTTGCATCTTTCTTTCTTCTCTCTGCTGGTCAGTTGCTGGTCAGCCGGCAATTTACAGTTGCACATTGCTATTGCGCCAATTGCTATTAATTTATGAGGAGCTCTGGCCAGCGAGTGTCAGTTATGCTGTAAAAAGCAGATAGCAAGCCACAATAACAATATCACAAAGACGAATCGCACGCGTCGCATGTCTTTCAGCAAATGTTCTCATGTCTATTCCCATTCCTGACCAATAGTTAAGTTTTTTTACTGATCGCAGTTCTTGACCGGAGGTCATCCGGTCAATAATGCATATTCCATTTATTCTTTTTATTTATTTAACAAGGTGCTGTAATAAACAGACAAGATGGCTTTTTATTTTCGATTCATGACTGCTTTCCTAAGGAATTCAGTTTTCTAAAAAACTTTAAATTTTATATACTATGACTTCTTTTTTTATTCTCCTTCCTGGCAATGCTTCCAGACAACCGTGAACAATCGAAAATAATTTCTATAACACTTTTAACAATTATTTTCGATTGAAATTGACAGATCAACAAGTTGACCTCTGATTTCTTGCCCTCTTATTTCCAGTATTAATTGCATCTCTGATCCGATAATGCTGCAGAAATCAAGCATAAATAATTGTCAAATATATTATTCATCCGCCGTGTAGCTGTCGCCAGAGGTGTCCATCAAAATGTCTCATTGAGTTGTCTATTCTTGTTGGCTGTTGGCTGTTGTCTGTTGAATTTGCCTAGATCTCGGCTCGGTTGTATATTGTGGGTATGGCCATTGTTTTGTAGCTGCCGTTTGACGTTCGGCGCGTGAGTTAAAACGTCAAACTGTCAGTTCCAACAATTGTCAACACTGTTGCTATCTTAGTTTGGCTTTATTTTGTTGCCGTTTTTGCTGCCGTTGCTGCTATTACCGTGCGTGTTGTGTTGCCGGTTGCCTTGCCTTGTATTTCATTGCGTTTGCAATGATGTGATGTGAGGCTCATTTCTCGCCACTTACATTTCCTGATTTTCAGCACTATTTATGCGCATTTCCCTCTCAAGACTTTTCGCTGTGACGCATCTCCGTTGGAGGCTCAAAAGTGACGTTCTGCACGTTTTGCCGTTTTGTTTGTCTTTGCTGCCGCTTTGTTTTGCTTTTGTCGATTTCCCGTCGCTTCTGCACGTTTCCCAGTCGAATGTCACGAGCGATGCATGCTCAAGTGGGTCACCCCACTAGGGTGGGGCAAAGTGGGGTTCATGGCTTTTACTCTTGGCTTGATTAGCCGGCAACACGGTCACTTTTAGTCTGTTGGCCCAAGACGACTTTGTTGCACCTGGTTGGATATAAATAGATGCATTAACCCATTGGGGAACGACAGTTTTTGTCAAAAGATAGATAGGTTTATGACACCGACTCATTTGCCAAGGCTGTAGACACTTATTTCCTATATAGATCATTCTTAATGAATTTAGTATCCTCTTCAAAAGTCTAATCCCTCTAAGCCAATTGGTTCATAGCCAACCATCGGAAAGTAATGGAATAACCCCACAATCACATGTCTAGCACCTGCCATGTCACGTGTCCACTAGCCCCGCTACCACCTCGACGACTATCTTAATTTTCTTGGCCAGGTCTCTTTCGTCTATTTGCACAGCTGGAAATCAATATCCATTCAAATCCCACACGACCAGAGCTTAGTTCTCGCCTCAATTGAAAATGACCAGGCAACGGTAAGGTGGTGTCGTTGTCTGGGTTCAGTTTCTGGTAGAGGTTCTGGTTCTGTTTCAGCTTCTGATTATTCTCTTTATGCTTCTGCCTCTGGTTCCCGGCTGGCGGAGTGGAAATCGAGGCTTTTAAGCCGATTAGTTCGATTTGCAAGCTGAGACCCTAGTCTGGATGGTGTCGTCGGCGCTTTGCAAAAATCGATAGGCTATTGTACCCAGATATCTAATTGACGGAAAGGTGAGAATGACTCTTAGTTGTCCTAAGCAAGAATTATTGAATTGAATTAATTTTCAACTAACTCATTGAGGTCTACGAGAGCTTGCAGCCAAAACCATATCTCCTGAACCTGAACCTGAAGATCATTGCAGCATTTGGATGCAAATTGAATTCGGCGGTCTTAGTTAGCCATGGTCTTTACCCAATCACCCCCACCCCAAGTGTAACCCGAACTCAGGCCCCGATTAAACACCTTTCGGGCATATAAAAGGCTTGATTTATTTTAATGAGGCTTTCTTTTGGCCAAACGACTTGCCTCCCAGCCTCACTCGACCAAATTTGGGCGTCTTGCGCACGTGGGGGCGGGCCAAAAAGGCAGTGGGTGAAAGCAGGAAATACAAGGTCTGACCAACGTCTTCGATTTTTACGTCCTTGCTCCAAAAAGCCGGTATAAATGAACGGGAAGGTGAACAATGGACCGAGCTGTCAAGTTTGACAAGCGCCGCCTGGCCTTATGAATCAGTTGGCCATTACTCATGGGATGCGAACACGAAATGCTTTACGCAAATTGTGTGGCTGCGCGCGCATTTGTTATTTATTTTTGAATTTAGCAACAGATTTAGCCGGCTAACGGTGAAAACGGGTTACCTGACGCATTCGCACAAATTACAAAATCTTGCGAAATTACAGCACAATAATGGAGTTGGAAGTGGCTGCCAGAAGACTCGACTCCCCTGCCTCGTAATGAGTCTCGTTTCTGCACTTGAATTCAAGACGAGTATGTTTCTTTTATGAAAGAAAGTGCGTGTGAGTAGAATTCGAAAAGGCAAGGTACAAATTATATGCGAAGCGTAGCAAAAATTAAAGCAAAAAGAGAACAAAGGAAAATAAATCGTCTTATAAATACTCTTACTAAGTTTCTTCTTAAAAAACAATATTAATAAACGGCCTATTAAAATCCTAGATTTTATTGTTCTTTAAGAATGCTTGTTTAGCGATATCAACAAAATATTTATATTTATTTGATTAATAAACCTTGTACTCTCTCGCAGGGTAAATCGGAGCGAAAGTATTCCATGTTACTTAAATTTTATTATAACAACAAAGACAATAAAATGCCCCGACTGATGGGAAGTCGTAATTTTCACAAATTACCTCGGTTTTGAACGTGTTGAAGGAGGAGGATCGTTCGTTCCTCCAGGCCTGGATCCGCCCCTCCAAAGTGGGTTAATTGCACACAACGTGTTCCATATTAAGGTGTAAATTGTTATCAATTTGGTTGCCAGTGACCCGAATTTCCGTCAATGAACATGCAGAATTTTCTGATTCGCCAATATTTGCGTTAAATATAATCGTGATGAGGCATCAATAGGTATTGTAAACATTTAAAATATTTCGATAGATTTTCATAGGAGACAAGGTCTTGGATTTATTTGTTCAAGTTAAATGGGGCATTGCAAGAAATATAATATTATAAAATTGTATAATCATCATTTTATATTCCTTTCATCTTCTATTTTAGAAATATTTCCCAATACAATTGGAAAAAAGTAACAGCTCCTTAAGTAATTTATAATGGCAGATTTTCATCCGGCAAATCCCATTAGTCAAACTCACCCAAGTAAATTGTCAATTAAAGCTAAATTTCCACCCACGCAAAGCCCTCAAAGTGAAACGGGAACAAAATTTAAGATAAATTAACATCAATTTTTCACACATTTCACTTTTGAGTGCACCGACCCAATGCATTTTTCGACTAAACGAAGAGCCAAGCAGCAACAAATATTTATAAATATTTTCTAAATATAAAGTCATTGAAAAAAGTTTCTCGAAGACTTTTCGACACCGCAATTTGTTAACAATTTTCACACGCTGCCGTTTGACAGCGACCACGCCCCCACATAAATCGGTAGCCCACAAATGCGTAGATACATTAGTCAGATACTTTTGACGGAATCACTTAAAATCCTCTTCAGATTTCGACTATGTAAGGCCCGAGGATGCAGTTGCATTCGAAAATGTTGTTGAGCAACAATATTATTTTCAAGCTTCTGAATTTATTTTATATTCGCCAGAGAAGCGATGAAATGATGGAAGGCAATAAAATTCCTTCCGTAATAATCTGGGGGATTTGCATTAAAAGCAATTTGACTTCATTGCACTGACAGCTGTAGGACAAGGTAGCACTAGCGCCATGTGGTGCCCAGATGCACCACTTGTGGCACGTCCCAGCATTGCCCCATCCCCCCATAAACTGGAGAAGGATAAGGAAAATCGATGGCTTTGTAAAATGTATATTTACGGATTTTACACCCTCGGGCTACAATCTTCCTTGGATGCTGTTTATTATGGTTTGGCCAATAATCCAATAAACAGAATTAAAAATCAACCTTAATGCATGTCCATGGAGAATCGCCCAAGATTTATGCGGCTGTGCCTCACCTTGGCTGTGGGTGTTGGATAACCTCCAAAGGTGGTTTGCAGCAACGTGTTGTAAACAAAGAA
Organism: Drosophila vallismaia; assembly: GCA_035047325.1. Classification (NCBI taxonomy): domain Eukaryota; kingdom Metazoa; phylum Arthropoda; class Insecta; order Diptera; family Drosophilidae; genus Drosophila; species Drosophila vallismaia. Next base: position 16,250,424 of record JAWNPU010000090.1, on the reverse strand, counting down.
AGCGAGAGGTATGCTTACCTTAAGTTTAAAGCCAACAGCGGCTAGTAAACAGACTTTAATCAAATCGGTAACTGAGACGTGTTAAAAATGCTGAGTTTTGGAAAAAAAGCTTACAAAAAACCATGAAAAATTAAACATTTTCCTCTATTAACAATCCACCAATCAACTTCATGTCCACATTGTCCATGAATTGATTAACTCTTACATAAACCCAATCAAAGTAATTCAATTCAAGCAAAAGCCAATCAAAGCCGCCCACATTTCTCCCTGAGAAAAAATCCGGTGCATGAACTCTTCATGAATATTTATGCGAAGCAACTCGAACCTTGGCCACTAGACAACCGTTTCGACTAGTCTTGGACTAAACTCTGCCATGAAAAACCCCAAACTCAATTCAATTTCCATGTGTTGCGTGCATTTCTTGTTTATGTTTACAATTCAAGAAAACGGAGCGAAGACCAAGCTAAAATAAAACTCACTTCGAATAGGCGCTTATCCGACATGCTAACAAAAACCTAAAAAATATAACGTAATATTTAAACGAAACTAAACGAACCAAACTAGAGTCCAACTAAAGGGGGCAACGGAGAGTGAAAGTGCCAAAAATCAAGAGGAAGAGTGTGATGCACTGGGAGAAAGTTTGACAGTTTATAGAAATAACTTTGTTTACCACAAGAAGTCCAGACTTAGTCTTATGAAGCATCATTTTGAAAATCCAAGTTATATTTTGGTTTTTTATTTAAGTGCAGCCAAGAGCTGCAGGCAAAAGGCGAATAAACAAAACGCACTGCTGCTGGATCTGCTCCTTCCCCAGGCCGCCCACAAAAGCCTCTGATTACCGCACTCAACAGTAGCAGCAGCTGTGGGAATGGTCTCGCCCCACCCATAACCGCCCCCTTCCACGTCCGCCCCCTCCTCCAATAGCTCCCCTCATCGTCACACTCTTCGTGCTGCACTTTTTCAAGCGTGCAAGTGAAATTTTCCATATGAGGCAACGTCAGTGAAATTTTCGTTTTCGTCTCAGAGGAGCAGAAACCGAAATTGAATTTACTCGTACTTCTTTTTTTTGTGGCGGTGGCGCGTGCGTTTTGTTTACAATTGCGGCCTTTTGTTATTGTTATTATCTCTAGTTGTTGCAGTCGATGATGCTGCTGTTTTGTTGTTTTTGTCAGTCAATGACTGCACTGATTGTTGTTGCAACAACAGCAGCTATATCTCAACAAGATCATGGCAGAGGGCAACTCAATAACTGATTTCGATTTCCATTTCCACTTGCTACATTGTACGACTATAAAGCGATGGCTTATTTCTATTAACTGGGAAAAGCTTTGAATTTCCTTACTCATTAAAAAACAATTTTCTTGTTATATTGTACACAAAGACTCTATCAATGATTAGCTATCACAGGGGAATTCAGATCTGACGTCACAGAGTTGAGTAGGTGTCAGCGGCAGAAACTCAACTCTTGCATAACACACTCCGTGTTGCGCATTGACGTCATTGATGGTGGAAACTCGGGGAGATGTTATTGTCAAATCCAGATTCAGATGTAACAGACAAGTCCCTCAATGTTGCTAACATTGCAAAGCTGCATAAGGACGAGAGAGTGGGAGAGGGAAATATTGCGCATACGCCGTGAGTGTCCTTCGCTCTTGGACAGGACAACAGCTGTGGGGATGCTGCACCTGCTGTTGCTGTTGGCAGGACGACTTCGGTGACGTCTCCTTGAACTCAACATTTGCCGAGGCCATTAGACAGAGACAACTGCAAAAACATAGCCGACCACATACCATGGCCATCTATGCAAGGAATTTATGTATTCAGCTCCCTTGAAAGCGAGTTTCGGGACATATATACTATAGAGACTATCATGTTGTTTATGATTTGACTTGGCCCGAATAGGAGGGCAATAGTCCTGCCAGCTGACCACCTGAGGGTTTATTTTTTTCGCTTATAAATTTTTATGCTTATTCTTAAGGTTAAAATGGATGAAAGTCCAGAACTATTCTGTTTCCTAATGACAAATAAATTTATCTTTCATATTCCAAATCCACAATACGCGCTTCAAATATAAATATATATGTACGCCTCACATTTCGTGAAAAAAACAAACAAAAACAGCACATCCTTTTAGCTCAAGGCTGCCTCTGACCAATAAAAACCACATTGTATGGTCCAAACCACCCTCCTCCAACACAAACATACCAAACCTCTCCCAACCAAAAATTTGGCAGTCCAAGCGGCCAAAAGGACTCCCATCAGACTATGGCAAAAACAATTTTGTGGTAGATACAAATCGATAAAATTAAAAGGCTAACGAAACGGGGCCCTCAGACAAACGGAAACAGATACAAACACGAAAAGTGAGAGAGCTCCCTCAGTGCGTGGACAGCATCCAAAAAATAGCAATGTAAAAGGGTATGAAATGTCCATTTTGGCAAAAGCATAGAAATGCTTCCAGCTTTTTTCTGTTACTTATGATGAAACCGAAAGTGTTGCCAAGTTTCCGCTTAATTAGGCTAAAATGTTGTAGCCAACGGAAAGTGGGATGCTGACTTGTCTGCAGCATGTATATCCTGTTTCAAAATGAATGGCAGCTATGACTCATCCAGCCAGACGTCTGCCAGGACTCCGGGTTGCGAAGTCTGGATGCTGGATGTTGACGTAGGAATTTTGCCACGACTCCCTTTCCCTTCTCTTTCTGTTTTTTTGAGCAATGGAATAACTTTGTTGGTATACGGAAAAAGTTTTTGGCTGTAACAGGGGAAAGTGATACATAAAGTGTCGCTAAGATGGAGGCTTTTATTTTATATATATTCCGGCTTATGTACGAATTTTTTAGATCCCGAACTGCTCCGACCCTAAGGACACTGTTGATTGTTGTTTAGGATTTTGTGAGCTGCGCCTGCGGTAATTTCCCTTAATACTCGACAATTTAAAGATGAGATTTTGTTAAGGGAAAATTAAGCTTTAAAATTATTTACAGGCAATTTGTGGTTTAAAACTCTAAATGGAAAAAGAAGAGACTCCAAGACAACTTTTGGAAAATGTTTGGGGGCATTTAACTGTCTTAAAAGGAATTTACTGGGACTTAGAAGTTGAGCTTTAAGAGCGAATAAAACTTATCAGCATGTTTTCATATTCTAGCTGAAAGCTATGGAAGAAGCTAGCTTCTAGGGAAAGCTAAATGTATTATAATTTTTTTAAAATTGCCTAATCAAACACACAATCCCATCCCAATTAGCCACACACCAAAATTAACCCCACAAACCGTTTATTTAGCCGACAATCAGTTTTGTAATTTATCTTAATCTGTTACAGTTCACACCGTCCCGTCGCGCCAAAATCTTTCGATATAATTTGTGTGTGAACTATTAACGTGGCTATAAATCCGCACATGGCAACCATTGGACAACATGTTCCCCTTACCCCGTGTGCCCCGATCAATTAATTTTAATCTAAACACACTGCTACACACACACAACACACACTCTGGCGAAGATTGCGAGCATCGTCACTCATACGCCCCGTAGGCCACCGTTCCGCCTTCTATTCAAAGCAAAAGTTTATTCACATTGCGGCAAATTTCGCTTGTGGCTGTCTATCTTTTTATTATAATTTAATTTTTCATGGCGCACTCCCATCGCCGGATTGTTGTTTTCGTTGTATCTCTGTATCTCTGTACATAACCTGTAAAATACTCGTAGTTTTGTTATTCCAATAGAAATGCAAATCTCTAATGCCAAATCTCATGTAGCTGAATTCTCTGCAATGTGTGCCTCTTTTTCCATCAGCCCCACTTGCTTCTCCCCCCCAAATTACCTTTTACCACCCACTCAACAGACGGCACACGATTTTGGAAAGCGTTTTTGGGCGTCAGGCGTGACGGTCAATGATCACTTTTGGGCAACGACTGCCGCACCAACAACAACCACTTTTGATCATCTATTGAGTTTTTGTTGTTGCTAGTGTTGACGCACTCTGATAATTTTTGTGAACGGTTTTTAGGCAATTTATATGACAAATACATGTTTTGTGGCAACTGGACAACGTTTTGAAGTTGGTTCAAACGGGGGGAAGCTGGCAAATATACAGGAATTGTTAGTACATATTTCATTGCCACTTAACACTCAATTAATTTCAGAGAAGAGCATTTCCTCTTTGGTGTGTGAAGTAAAAAATAATAAATGTTTTCGCTAGTCGCATCCATCCCCATTCATGGCCTTTGCAGCCTCTTTAATAATTTAATTTAGCTGTAAAAATTGAACACGCAAGGCTTGATGGCCCATCGGCCGGTCATCGAATCCCCATTCTCCACTCCTGGACAGGGCGCATTTTTCCTGACATGCAATCTGTTCATAAGATACTTTTACTTGCCATCCTTTACAATACGACGACTTCCGTTTTTTATCGGACTGTGCGGACTATGTGCAATTTCCGCCTTGGACGTTCAATGACTCTGAATTGGACAAAAGTTTTGCGTGACTTGGGAACCTCACGAGAGTTATATGCTTACATGGAATAGAAGGATTTAATATATAAAATAAATTACTCACAATGCCGTCGATTCATAATGTCCCAGCCGCGCCTGTCTGGACTTGTCACACTCTGCCACTTGTTGATTAATAGGCAAGCCAAAATCTCTCCGCGGGTTCAGGTTGCTGACCTTCCCGCAGTTTTCCCGCATTTCCTTGTGCTTTGTTCGGCTGCCTTCCCGCTTTCACCCAATCCCCCAAATTAATCGAGTAATGTGAAATATATCATGCCAAATATAATATATCTGCGCATACGTATTCCACATCGGCTATATTTCGGATGAAACCTGCTTCCGTGTACTGAAAGTAAGCAAAAGAAAATATATTGATATATATTTGAAATGGTTTCTGCGTATTTTGGTTGCTTCTACAATTTGTCAGGTGTAATATGCATTCCAGGAAATATGGTTTTCCTTTATTGTTCCTCCACAAATGGTATTCAGTTAAGAGACTTTTAAGAAACCATTTAATTTAATTCGCTGAAATGTTGTGAAATATCTTTATTGTCTGAAAAAATTCACTAATATTCATTTTTATTAAGAAGTCTGACTAAATCATTAGGAAAACAAAATACATAACATACAATGTTAAGTCGGAGCTCTTAGAGGATTTTCAGGTTTTGGGCGATCCCATCATTAGCTGGATTTGCATATCTTCACAAAGTTGTCTGTGCCCTGCCCCAGACAGATGGAACAGAAAGGAAGTCACTGCCATGGCGCTTATCCTGGTGGTTTCGCCTGGTCTAGCCTTTGATTTGCCTACATTCAGAAATCCGTACGTGATTGAGTGCCTGTCACTGGCACACATTGAGATATGTGTATACAAAATAGGCGGCAAGACAGGGAGCTAAGCCGAATGGCGTAAGATGGATATCGTCTATGTTGGCGACTCCCCCTCCGGCTGCTGATGATGCATCAGAAGAAACTCGTTAATTCCAGATGAGGTGCTTCGCCCCCTACTAGCCAGCCCTGCATTAATTAAAATTAATGGGTATTCATTAGGAGCCTGGGGTTGGGTCAGTTTGACTTGATTCTGCGACTGCCACCAGCAAAAGTTCAAGGTTGTCCAACTTCCATATACACACGCCCAAGAAAAAAGGTGGATCCATGAGTAAAAATATTTCAGAGGAATTTTATTCGAATCGTTAGTTTTGCGAAATTCCTCAAGTGAATTTCGCATTTCAATTTTCCTCTTTGCAATTGATATACAAACCTCGTAAAATGCGCATAAATTGAATGGGTCAGCATTCGACTTGGATTTTTCATTTCAATTTCATTATTTTCTCCATCTACTTAGTCCCCCTCCCTTGACGACCTAAATCACAGGAATATTTTCACTTTCAGGCCGGGGAAATTTCTTAGGCGCAGTGCTTTGCTTTTCTCCCTACCATGATAAATATTTATGAAAATAAAAGCCCAGTGCACATACTTTTAAATTCTGTTTATTTATCTAAACGTTAGCAAAAGTGTTTGCAATGTAAATACTTGCCTCAAGTTAAATGTCCTGTAAGCAATAGACTAAAGATTGTGGAATTTTAAAATGAGAGCAACATTATATAAAAACTAACTAAGACAGAGTATTAAAGATCTTAAATTCGTAATGCCGAAAACTTCACCAGCTTCCGTGTTTACTTTTGCACTTTTTTCAATCTCCAAAATTTGTTTGGATGATAATATCCATCCCTCTATGGCGCCATAATTTTCACACTTTTCCTGCCTAAGGAAAAGTGGCCAGAACATCTGGGCCAAACTAGTGCGTGCCTCAAGAATTTATTTTTCTTTCTCTGTTCGCGTTGCACGAGCTAGAAGAAAATCGTTTTTTTTCGGGCTAGGTTGCAACGCGTGCATTTTATAGTTTCCAAGTTGTTGAGTGAACGAACCGTAGGAGCAGAGGCTTCTTTTCGCTTTTTGCCCAAATTTCACGCCGTTCCAGAAGCAAGAGAATGCAATCAAAAACTGAGAATATTTTATGACGCATTCTGCTTTTCTTTTGTTTATTCCGACAGTTAACTAGGGAAAGGAAATTATTTGAAAATGCAATGTAAAGTTGGGCACTTCGAGATGAACCCTTTTCCAACTCAACCCTTGGGTCTAATGATCCCATTTGGGTTCGCAGAAAGACCTTTGGATGATGCAAATTGTCTTAACCAAGCTGAAAAATTTCACTTAATTTGCGATTATGTGGCTCGTACACCAAGAAAATTTAGTAATTTTCCCATTTTCATATATTCGGGTATGTGGGTCGAAGCTTGGGGATCGCTTGGATGATCTCCCCGGTTCGTAAGATTGTGTAAGGTCTATGTCTGGGTCGCTCGCGATTGTTGTTCGTGCCTTCTGGACTGTAAACTTTGGCAGCACTGAGACCTCTATTTGAAGGTTTTAATTACGCCAATTGCACAGAGAGTAGGTCAAGTGGAGGGGACTATTTTTGCGCTGGGGCATGTGTGTATTTATTTTCAAATTACTCAAGATCAGGAACCATTGGAAGGTCTTCGAGCGCTCATCTGAATAATAATAAGTGAGATTGTTTATTTTCAAAAAATTTTCAAATTTCCATAACTGATTAAACTGATTAGCTGATACTGATTAAATGATTGTAATAGGCCACAGGCGTTATGGTTTTCAAGAGATAATCTTAAATTTTTCCATTTTGGCTATAAAAATTGAATTTATCTCATCAGATCTTAGAAAGTTGCACCCTATTGCTTTACTGCACATCTTGCAACTCATTTTGCTCAATTTGCCATTGCAACGAATCGTAAAAAATCATATCAAAGCTGACTAGACGAGCCACAATCTTCTTGTGAGGAACTCTTGTGCCATAATACCCCCGCCTCCGAGGTCGGTGTGTGGCAAGCGTCATATCGAATTACAGCTCTGATGGAAGCTTGACAGCCTGCGGGGCAGTCAAAGTTGCAACTTTTGATTGCCATTTTGAAGAGGGCAAGTCTTGACTGCCGATTAATCAGCTAGGGTAATAACGGAATTTCTTTATGGCACTTGCCGGATTTCCCACCAACTTGAGCCACGGGGGCCACTCATTACCCTAGAGATAGTTTCCATATTTCATCCCAAAAAACATTTTCCTCTTTGATTTATTTGACTGAGTTTCCATGTATGGACTTTGACCAGGGTCCCGGAATGTTTGATGCGTTGATCTCATGAACTGCCAACTGAACCGGTTCTGGGTACTTGACTACCACGATTCTAGAATCGAAAATACTGGATATTCTTATCGCCAACAATTTGATCTGATTGTTTACATTTCCAACAGATTTCTTAGTCATTCCAGTCTTTCCATTTCCATTTCTATTCCTTGTGCTGTCTTCTGGATCTGGCAATTAACATTCTGGTTGGGTTTGAGTTTCGGATTCGATTCGTTGATTGCCTGTGAAATAATTAATTTATGCGTGCATTAACCGTTACTTCATAATGAGTCCCGGACGGGACGGACGGAGGCAAGAGATTGGGAGGCCGGTAGTCTTATCTCGACACTCGAAGCCGATTAAGTTCAAGTCTTCAAGTGCGGATCGAGCCAGGCCTGGGTGTGTCACAAACAGCGGAATGAAGGGGCCCGTGGCCAGTGGAGGGGCGTCGAGTAAGTGTCAAGGGGGCAAGTCACTCCAGACTTGTAATTATGGACTGGACCCGTACACGTACATTTCATGGGAGACTTAAACATGCATCACACTCGGGGAAGACTTTGCACTAGCCGGAAATAATTCAAGGAGTTAGTATTTCTTTCAACAATTAAATAGGTAATTGAACCCATTCGAAAATGTAGAGAAATGTGAAGAGTTTGCAGTTAAAAGGCGAAGAAGCATCATATATTAACTTCCTTATCTCATTGAAACGTACTGTATATGCACACATCCCGTACCCATACTCATTGTGATTAATTGTCAACATTTGCAGTATGAAGCGGGGAAATAATTTTACTGCGGCTTAAGCAACTATCCACGTAGGGCGTAACTTTCGGCTGAGGAAGTTGGAAAGGGCTGGGGAAAGGGAAAGTTTGGAACAGAAGAGGCTAAATGAAGATTTACGTTCCGCAACGTCTTGGTTATTTATGGAGCCGGAGCCAAGGAAATGGCACACAGTTTCAAGACAGGCTCTTTTTGGCAAAGTTTTTCTCATTTGCCGATCCTAATTATCGCATTAAGACTTGTCAGGAGCGTGAATAAATGAAATGGAATTTTAAATGTTAGGGGAAAGTTCTTCTATGTGTCTACGAGATCTAAAATATAATATTTTTATCTGTTTGTAGAGCTACTCCTTCTTTACCTCAGACCTTTAATCATTTTTAACTGACCAATTATAATTTTTCTCCCGATCTGTCCAATTAGGAAGTCAGACCACCGACTACCATAAATTCGTTGAGAGTGGGAGGTATCCGTGGACCTCAACAGAAGCCAAAAGTTCTTAGCTGTCTTCTTGCACAGAAGCAATGAGACAACGGCAAGTCATCATCGAATGACCACAAGAAAAATATCATAATTTCTTTCTCGGAAATCAGCATAGGTCGCCAGACAAGACCAGCAGGCAGCTCAGCGCCAATGATTGCCCGGAGGCTTGAGTCTCCAGAGGGGGACTTCGATGCAAGGGGTTAGATGGGAAGAAGTAGTCTCGTCGCTCGTTCGATTGAATCAAGACCCCGGCGACGACCTCAGCAGACAGGCGGCTAAATATACTTGTAATCAAGAAAAAATAAAGTCGAGGCGGAAAGTTGCGTAGGATCTGCAGACAAAGAAGATGCATCAACCCTCTTGTCCCTCACTACTCCGACCCCGATCCCGGTCTCGATCCCTATCCTGACTGACATCCATTGGGTCGCGTTCATTTCTGGATGTTTTTTGATCAATGCTGCTCATCATGTAATTTTAAACGCACCGCGCATGTTAAGCAAACAATTTCCAGTGACAGTGTAAAATGTGCTTTCCAGGCTTGAGGGTGAGGCGCAAATACACTGAGGAAAATACTACTAGGTGAATCTATTCTACAGAGACATATAAGCTGTTTCACTGTAAGTTATCTGGTCACATAAAATATTTTTCATTAGTGTAAAAGCCAGCAAATGCTGTAGGCTCGTCCAGTCGTCCAGCCGTCTGCGGGCCCTTAAGCGACCATTACAACATGACTGGCAAAGAAAGCGAGTGTTGAATGCAACTTTTATTTCATGTTTCCCTATCTCTCGCGGCTTTTTTTCTGGTGGAAAGTCTTTTGGCCTGAAGGCAGGCCTAGGCCAAAAGAATCGTGTTGATGGATTTCTTCCTGTCGTAAATGTTGTAGGCAAAAGATATGTCCAAAACGTACAACATGGCTGCGGGGTCTTGACTATGACTCCCTAATGGAAGATGTTGCTTGTCTGTAATATTTTCCTTCATATTTTTTGCTGTCTTGACTTATCATTTAAGATGCGTTTTTGGCTTGGGTGGATCTGTTGATGTGTGAAAATTTAAGCTTCTGCCATTCATGAATTGTGGGAGAGTTCTTAGGGAAATGCAGCTCTTAGGGGTTTCCACTTCTTAAATGGGGATAGAAAACGTGGGAAATGGGTCAAGAGATGTGATTTAGTTGGGTCAAACTGTGTCCCTTATTAGAAATTATTAAAAAACCCTGGAGTTCCGCAAAGTTGACAGATATTTCCATTATATAGGCCTCTGTATATTCCTTGTCAGTCTTCTCGACATACCCCAGACAGCTTGTGAGCGTGTCAATCCGTCTTGTCGACATATTTTTGAGATCCCACGACCATATGTCTACACCGAGTTTTATCATCGATTTCGTATGATAAATATTCCAGGCACATCCCCAATAATTTCCGCACCGATCTTTCTTGTGAAGTTGTGAGCTTGTTTTGATTTCTTGTTTTCTGGGGCCTGCCTTGCTATTTCTTCTGCCTGTGTTGCTTTGATTTCAATGCCCAGCTGTTCGCATTTTGTAATTTGAATAAACAAATCGTTGTTGTGGTTGTCACTGCTGGTTATGCTTTTTTCTTCGGAGGTTTGTGGGTTGATAAGAGCACAAATGTGCCGCAGAGGATTGCGAGATCACGAGTCTTTGTTTTTTTTGTCGCATTATCAGCGGAGATTTCAAAATGTCAAAGCGAAGAAATTCCGGCTTTGTTCCAATTTTAGTGATTAATTAAATTAATGTTATTGTGTTATTATTTTTTATAGTTTCTGTGTGCGTCAACAGTAGATTAACATTAGACCGCTAGTCACCTCCCGCAACGCTGTTAAAAAACATGGGGAGGAAAATGAGCTAGACTGTTTTTTCACTCTTCTATTTTTGCTTCCCTGCACACATGTGCTGCAAAAGCAATTGTGTTTTGGCTCATTTTACTTTCCTAAAAACAATTGCATTCGCAATAACCAGCTGCTACTCCGATTCTCCAAGACCGACGATCATTGCCGTGAAAAATACCAATTTGCGATAAGCCAGGGGGTGGAAATCGATCCTTCGGTGCCCAAGGGGTAAGGCCAATCAGACTCATAATAATGCAATTCCAATGGCCATCGGTCATATGCGGGTCTCGTGTTTGAAGTGCTTCAAGTTTCACGCTCCGTACTCCCCGATACCACAGTAATGGGCTGTCATTATGCACACCCATGAGGGTGGTTTCTTAGAGATTGCGGCATGCAACATGATCGATCTGTATAATGGTAATTCATATTTAATGGGGGCTTGAAATGTTTGTTTGTGGTTTTGTTACAAGGGTAGAACTCCTGGTTATACTGGGGAAGTTTGTTGGAACTCTATCAAATGAAGGTTGTCAAAAAAGCAATTACAGCATTCATTCGATTCTGAGAAAAACGTTCTAAGCATATGAATGTCCAAACATTGGTTTCAAGTATCGGGCGGAAGTCCTTCGTATCCCCTTTTAAGGGTCAACAGTCTTTCCAATATTCTGAAGGCCGAGGGCTTGTTTCTCACCTAAAGAAGTTGGCATTTTTGTCTATTTTCATGTATTTATGTATCTTCTACTGCGAGTTAGAGCTCTGCTCTTAAAAGTGAGTGTTGCTGCCACACGCTAAAGTTGTTGTTTGGGTTTGTTTTTGCTTTGCTTTTTTGTTTGCTTTTGCTTTTTCTTAAGCGTTTGCTTTTGATTTCTAGTTTCAGTTTCATTCACTCTTATACTTAAAACTTATACATCTGTTGGCGAAAAGAATTCTCATTTTTCGGAGCAGGAATGTGGTGTCAAACTCACTCACGCAACAGTCAACAGTCGAAAGTCTGCTAAAGTATCTCTGCTAATGTATCTCTTATAAAGTATCTCTGCTAAAGTATCTCTTATAATGTATCTCTACGAAAGTATCTCGACTTGGCCACCATACAGCTGCTGTGTTTCGATTCACTCGTAAAATTTTTGTCGCGCTGCGCGGTTGCGAGGCGGACGATTTTGTTTGGCGATTGGAAAAACGGTTCTTGTGGGCGCATTGTTTGTTGATGCTCTTCAGGCGCTCGTTCAGAAATCGGTTCGGAAGTCGGCTCAAATAGAAATATCCACGCTCGAGTCGAAAGTGAAATCCAACGTCAACGGTGAATCAAACGCAAAGCGGCGACGACGCGCAAGCAATTGTTTGAATTGGATAGCAGCTGGAATGTAACGACCAACCGACACATACCACGCTAAATTTTAACAAATTCAGTTTCGAGTTGTATTTTACTTGTATTCAAATCTGTAATCGCAATAATTAGTATCGCGGGCAGATACCAAAGTGTGTTAACAGTTTAACAGCAAAATTCACGGTGATTTGGTGTGCAATAAAGTTGAGAAAGCCAAGCCATTGAGGAGTGGAGAATTCCGTCGAGAAAAGGTACGAAACAAATAAGAATTTTGGTCTGTCATAAAGGTATACACATTCATGGAGTTTTCCCCGTCCTCCTGTTACCCAAACCCATCCAGTATTTCATGTGCGAAAGCAACAATACCGCGAGAACTGCTCTACAGACTCCCAAAGCGAAGTTTTTGTAGCATGCTTTTGTTGTTGCTGTGGCAAGAGAGTCAGCCATTGAGCAGAGCCATTGAGAGAGTTGTGCAGCATCCTGCAAGGATGCGAGTTCTATGTGTGTGCGTGCAGACTTTTGCAATTATGTCCTTCGCAATATGAGAAAGTTTGAGCGGTATTTGAGTAAAACCCCAGAAATCCGAATTTAATTAAAAGTTATGAATAATGCACAATGGATTTTGGTTTCAACTCCCCTTGAACAATCTATCCATTTTTCTGATGCTTTGTTTGTTTTAAAAATCACCCACATGGTGTTTGTTTCAAACGAAATCCTTCCTGAATTTTTATTCTGGTTTGTATTTTGTTCACATAATTCACATCGAGGTGATAAGAATATTTTGTTTCTAAATAAAAACCGGTTTGTAATTTTATAATCTTAATCGCTCAACTCAGCTGATTCTGATTATTTAAATTCTCGCAGTATCAATTAAAAAGTACAATGACTTTTTTAATTAATTATCATTGAATACATTGTATAATGTGTATAAATATTATATCACTCACTTTTGATCAAACATGTGCTCTACCCAATTTTTCTAATCTCTGTTGGAACGGGCTCGTATGTTTATAAACAATATATTAGGGTAGCAGCCGGCGAGTGAGATTAAATTTGAATGAATGAGCTGAACGATAAGCGGTTAAGGTTATAAGCACTTAATACATTTTAGAATATTTCAGACATCAGGAAATTTTCGCAATTGATTGCTGAAGAAAGAATCGCTGGTTGAAAGACGCAACTCATAAAAAGCTTTTGCTTTTGACCTTGGCAACATACTTTTGGTCTTTTAGCCAGAGCATTAAATCAATGATTGTGGGTGGAGGAGAGGTTAAACGGATTTAGTATTCTTATTTTTATTTCTATGCTTTGTCTTTTCAAAGTCAAACATATTTCAAGAACAATCAATAAGCAAAAACAAAGGAAGAAAGAACACAAGCCAATAAGCGAAACAAAGACCCAGACCAAGCCAATTTTGAGTGCCTTGGCCATTTTCGATTCAAACGTCCGATAATGATCTGCCGCACTAATAGAAGATTGAAATCACTGGCTCAGGCAAAGCCCAAACCAAAAACCAAACTCTTGTCAGGTAAAACACAGATTGAGATACCAAGCTTGTAAAAGCCCAGAGTGTTGCAGTGAAATTTCTCGCCAAGCTCTCCCGTATCTTTCAGATAATTTTCTGTTTTTGTTGCCCTAGGGTCGGCTGGCTAATCAACGCGTGGTTGTCTCCCAGATCTCTTAACCATTGTTATTAATATTTTTGGTTTTGTTAATCATGTTGTTGGCCTGCATACAATTTGCAACACGTTTTCTGTGTCGTGTTTTTGTTTGGAATTTTGCTTTCAATTTCACTCAAAATGTTTTTCTGTTTTCGCCCGCAGCCCCCAAAACCGTCTAACCAAAACCATCTTTCATTTCCCCGAGAAGGTTATCCGAATAATCTTTCCATTTCAGCAGTCGAAAGTTAACTTTGGGTGTTAAATTGATTTGAGAAACGCAATTAATAAAACTCAAATGCTAAAGGCTGTCAAAATCGTTAGAAACTAACCCATATTTGTGAAAAGCATTGAATATTTATTAGCTAAACAAAGCTTGAATCTTTGAAGTTAATTAAAATTTGGAATGCATCAGGATAACTTTGTACTGCTTTTAGCATCAGCTGGAATTCAAAATGTCTGTGTTTGTCAAACTCAAATTTCGCTTACATAAATATTTACTCGACAAAGAAGCATGGGTCTGGTTGCTACAAAACTCATCAGCTTATGCAAATCCAGGGCAGAAAATTAAATGAATTCTTTTTGTTTTGGCTTGCTCCGATAAAAGCCTTCTCAGAAATTCTAATGAAACTCACTTACAGTGACACAATTATGCGATGCCCTCAGGTGTGATTCGGTTCCTCCTCTGCCGGGCTCCTCCGCCAATTTGCATATGAAGATCCGTACACGTCTTTCACCCGGTTTGGGTGAAGTGTCATAAAAGTGTAACCCACATTGGCCCCACAAGGGGTTTCCTAACGGACCCTAAAATGTTATTACTATAAGTATTTATTTTGTAGTTTCCTTCATTGTTTACTCTGTTTTGCGCAATTTGATATGAAGTGTGCAAAAGTTTGTGGCGGCCTCGTCTCAAGAGAAGTCGAGTAAGTTTGGGGTCCGGACAAAAAAGGCAGCAATGAAAGAGCCGTTAGGTGACCCCAACCAACCCTCGAGGGGCCAAACCAATTTGCATGAAATGTGGCAATAAAGAAAAACAAAACTATCAAACCGAAAATGCTGAGTGGCTGCCTTAAGAACTGAGAATAAGTGACTCAGACCAGATGAGATGTGGGAGAGTTTCCAAAAATCAAAAAGCAATAATAAACAATAAAGCCTCTGATGTATGAAATGATTTCCCCTTCAAAATACTGTTTAACTTTAGTCTTCTTTGTTTAAAAAAAGACCTACCCGAAACTTTTTACTTATTCCCTTGTCTTTGTCTGATAAACCCAACCAAGTACAGCACTTGAAAACTATAGGTCCTAAATTAAACATAAAGAAACAGTGGATAGATACTACAAATTCAAGTGCATTTGATTTAATTTTAAATCTTAGACCCAAGTCAATGGTTGAATACACACCCTCAAAAATTATCGGAAACCTGGGAATAACTGGGGAGAAGTGCCAAAGTTCTTTTTACTCCATAAGACTTTTATAGATGGCAATTTTGATAAACTACCGAAACCCGCCATAGGAATCGATTATCGGAATATACATATATATATACTGAAATACATGTACTCGATAGTCTTATCAAGACATTTCGTGATGAAGAACTCCGCTACAACCGATTACGAACAATCAGTTCTACGTCATGGATGAGAAATCAAGTCTGTTATCAAACGAAATAAGAGTGGAATAAAGTGGGAAAGCTAAAGGCAAAGTTTTTATAAACTTCCGCTTAATTCCGGTGACAAATATTATAATTCCAATGAAGTGTGAGATGAATCTGGCGAACATTAAATGAGAAACCCCCAGCAAAGCTGCGGAGTCAGGTAAAAAAACAGGTGTTTCGAGGGGAGCTCATCGGATTTCTCAACGAAACTTGAAGGGAGAGATTACTGCGAAAAAGCAATTGATGCTGTCCCCAAGTTGTTTTTGTTTTCATTGTTAAATTTAGCATTGGGCACTGGGAGCCAAGTGCGTCACAAATTGCGGAGAATGTCTATAGAATAGATTCGCATATACATAGTAAGCGCCGTGATCGCCGGATGCTTGCGTGCTTTTTGTATTTGTACGGTTTCTTGATCTAGCCTAAGTTTGTTCTATTGGAAGACGACAGCTGATTGTGGCTACTCGAGTAGGAAGTGTTACTTCCGCATGTCCCTCTCTGTGTTTCGCTTTTTACTCTGTCTTCTATCTCGACGTAGCCCATCCTTATCAGGTCCAATAGTAATCAGTTTATAGTTTCTTTATCTCCCCGCTTGTCAGCGATAAATAAACAAAGAAACATTCTTTTAATTGCTATTAGCATGTGTCGAGGAGAAGAAATTTGCTAGAAAATATTTATGCCGACCTAGAAACTGGCTATGTAAATAGTATTCCTCATTTGCATACAAAATCGTAGCTTTTTAGCTAGATAGATAAATGAGCTAGATTTAAATGCTGATAGTCATCGATTATACTAGTTGCACTGGATCCAGGTTTTATAACAGACAAATATAAAAATGGCATTTCCTTTAACACTCAAAATATATTGTAGTTCACGTTTTCTATGAGCAATAGCTTAATCTTAACTTTTCCCTTTCTATTTGCAGTTTCGGTGAGTCAATCAGCGTTTTTAAAGTGAGAATAACACTCATCAAGGGTAAGCCGTAATACTGCCAATTCCCAAACAGAAGATTTAAAATAATTGACCCATTTTCGCTAAATGTTTTGCCATGATTTCCCTCCCACTCGGGGCTAACCTTCTGCAAATCTCCAACTGGCACACAATTAATTGGGCCTACGTCAGTTTCTATTCCAGTGAGGTCTAGCTTGACACCTTCAATTGAAATTGATTATGGAGACGACATCATCCACGCACTTCTTTAATTAATAAAGCGAAACCAAAGACTTTGGCTTGACAACCAATTATTATTTAACACCGTTAAGTGTCTCTAAATCTCAATGTTAAGTGCGTATTTTCATTAAAGATTTCTAGGAATTTCCCCCGTCCGCAGTGCTAAGGCAAATTGATATTTTGACAAGGGAAAGGAGACCTTCGATGGACTTTCCATGTTAAAAGTTGGCAACAACGTTTTCGTAGGTGGCCGATGCTGATGAACTGCTTCAAGTGCAACATCAGGTGTGGGCAGCCGCATGACCAAGAGTCCAAGCAGATTTGCGTGTCTGAGGCCAACACTTTTATAGAAGCTGAGTGTTTATAATTGTCGCCAAGATCTTTGTTAGATTTTCTTGTTGGCTTTTGGCTTCTGCCTTTGTAATTGAGACCACGCAAAGACATCCAATATGTTGGCTCAATGAGAATTCGTTTTCCTTTTGTCATGGCGAATTAGGTCTTGGTCGTGAGAGAAACACGCATGAGGGCGTAACAGCACTTGACGAGCAAACTCTGCATCCAAGTACTTTGAATATTTTCGATTTCAATTTTTTATGTTTTCAATTCTCAATTCTCGCATTCTCTCGATAAGTGGGTCAAGTCTAAATTGGAAGGCGCCTTCTATGTTTTTCTGCATTAGAAAAAGTGAAATCGCAAAATGTTTTTAAAAGCTGTAATTAACTCTTAATCATCTCAGCTTGCTACTCTTTGATTCACGATTGTCTCCTCTACAGCACTCCCCTCACTCTTTAATTATCACTTGCACTTTTGTTGTAAGATTCTATGTAATTAGTCAACATATTTGTTTTTTCATGTGATTTGCATTTTCTCCCAGTCGCTCAATTTGATGTCGTAATTACTGCTTAATTATTTATTTATTTCTATTTATTTTCTATATTTTTTTAATGTTAACACCTCGGCAAGTAACTAGTACTGATTGGCATTGGTTTTTGTCTAGACAGGGCGAGGAATACTTTATTAGTTGGGTGAAACTTTTCATAAAGTCTCAAAACATTAGCTTAACCTTAAAATAATTAAGAAACATGCGCCTGCCTTGTTTGAGCAATTAGTAAAATGTTTTCTCAACTAGTCAATACGGCAAAGTCTGAGTGGATGTGTTTTTCTTTTCCTCTTTTCCATATTTTGAATGTGATTTTCTTTCAAATTAGCATTAGCAACAAAGTGCAGTGTCAGGCGCAAGTTGCCTTTTTTCCAGCTTGGCTTAAAAGATTGCACAACCTGCTCAAACACTCAACGAGGCGTCATCGATGGGGAAAACTGGGCGAGGAGGCAGCTGAGGTGCTGGCTGCCCACTGGCAAACAAGAGAGAGACGCCTAATTACGTTTGGCTCAAGTTGCCTCAGATGGGGCTTTCCCCTGCCACCAACTACCTGCCCCTGCCACAATGTTTGTCAAATAATATGGAAATGACAGCAAATTGAAAAACTTGAATTTTTTGAAGATTGTGGGCTGCATCGATATGATTGAGTGGCTGGAATGATTGGGTTTCAACAATTCAATTTGATTTCCCAAAACTTTTCTGGAGTCATCAAGCCATGACTCAGCAGGATGTTTTGATTAGCCGATTGTTTAATTAAAATTAATTTCACTTCGTTATTTACTTCATTCATAATTTAATGAAAATTTCACATGCATTTTTTCGGTTTTGAGAATTAACTTTAATGATAATTGACAGAAATGAATTCCAGAACAGAAGTTCTTCTTAAACTGACCCAATTTAACTGAACTCCAATTAAAAGGGAGCTCTCGGGAACTGGGGAAACTGCATCAGACTCAAACTCTGTCTTGTTTTGGTAATAAGATTTTAATTTATTTTTGTAAAAATCTTAACACGAATGCCTTTATAGTTTCGAAACTGACTGTATCTCCTCCCTGTGCTTTTTCCACTTATCCTTATGGATAAATTTTATAAAACGCTCGTTCCGTTAGCTTATTTTTTTGTGGCCCCCTCAGACCGGTGACCGCAAATGCAATCATCACATTTCATCACCCACAAGAACCCAACCGCTTTCATCTCCCTGGACCGGAGTTCGCTGAAAAAGTCCGAAGACTTGTATTAATGCCTCTGAGATTATGCCATGACAACAACTTCGGAATATATCATTTACCGTTTAAAAAGAGACGAGCAAGATATTTATGCACTTGAACGCCACAACAAAAGTTGGTTCTTCAACCGCAAAATAATGAGTTGCAGCAACAACAAGACCAAAAAAAGAAGAACAAAGACCAGCTCTGGGCCCGGAGAATTTCATCACCATTATTTTCATGCCAAGTTGTCGGTGTCTTCGAGAAGCGTTTTGGGTCAAACCGCACCCGCTCGCTTTTGCGTTCGGGTTTTGCGTTCGACTTGGCTCAGTGACTCCTTGGATCCAAAGCCATAGCCACAGCCAGAGACACAGTCACTTGGGGCCTGTCTGCATCCTGTGCTGGGCATATTGAGTTTCTGGACCCCTGCAAACAGCTGTGTAGAAAACCAGTTTGGGTCTTAACTTGTACTACGGCAGCTGTAAACAATCAGAGCTAACTGCCTGCCAGGCACTCAGCCATGAAAAATGAATGATGATAATGATGGTCAAGTCAACTGTTTTAGAGGAGGGGAGCGATGTTCTCTCGACCAGTCATTGACCAAAAAGCCTTCTTCTGGCTCCTGAATTTCTTTGGCTGAAAACTTGATTGTGTATATACCCCAAAAGTGTAAGTATGGCTCAAGTCTGGCTCAAGTCTCCACCGCAGTCGCAGTGCCCTTTGTGACTTGTTTGGTTTATGGCCTCTCGGGTTGTGTTTTTTACACTCTCGGGCTGTGTTTGTTGTCTATATGGAGGAGCTAAACCGGTTGCCACCGCCACCAGGTTCATAGGCGAGGCTTTGTTCGAGCTATAGCTTTGTATCTACCTGTATGCGTCCCCCTCACCTCATTTATAGCTGCACTTCTAGTTTTGCTTGCTTCGTACTTTTTCTGTTTGAGAATTTTTACTTGCAGTCGCTTTTGTGGGGGTTATCCATTTGCAGATCGTGGCTGAGAATTGGCTATAAGTTGTTCTGAGTTCGCGATTTATGGTTGCTGTTCTGTTTTGATTGGATGATGGTTAGGCTAATCTTATGTTAGTTGAGTCTAAATTTGGTTTGTAGTTGGCATAAAATAAAATATAAATCAGGTTATTATAATTTACTATTTCTTTGACTAGTTTAACTTATCCTTGGTTCATGATCACAACCTTTGGTTGAGTTGCGGCCTACTCTTTTATTTGGCTGTCAATCAGTCAACGTATTCCTCATTCTGCAGGTTGCCATAAAAAGACTGCAATTGCCAATTGCCAACTGTCAACTGGTGGGGAAACTGGTTAAACTTTTTGCACAAAATTTAAATCAAAATTCTTCGCCTGTTGGTGCATTTGGTGCACATTTCTGCCGGTTTCTCTTTATGGCCAAGACAAGTTCTAGTTACTCCTCGGCAAAAGAGTGCATGAAATGGCAAACACGCCCACCGTCTGCTTGTTGGTATAATCATTTTTGTTCGTGAACTAAGCTGCGGCTACTTAGGCAAAACTTAGACTAAAAGAGAGATTTATTGAATCATACTGGCACATAAGGTTCGGTTGCAGCCGAGTAATTCGACAAACGCAGGAGCAATCAACGGAGCGTGCCACTCAAAAACATGCAACAATCCAGCCCCTTGCCCCATCTGCCCCCAACTAATCCTGCCTTTTTGCAGACAAAACGCATTCATTATTAGTTTGCCCACATAATAAATGATGTAAAAAGTAGGCGTACTCGCAATTCACTTCGCCAAAAGGCGTCAAAGTGGGTGGAAGTGATGTTGGCGAGGGGGCTGGAAAAGATATTCGAACTATAAAATAATAACCAAAAAATTGTTTTTGCTCCGCACCATAATTATTCACTTTTATTTCTTTCTGCATTTTCGTCTAAAAATATGTTTTTCAGATTGCTCAAAATCTAACAAAGCTAACATACTTTTGTGTTTTTTCATCTTTGGCAATGTTTTGTTGATTTGGTTGGTTACTGGTAATGAGGAATCAAATACATTTTTAATGAGGCCATAAATAGTCGAAATACATTAACAATTTTTTACTTGATGTTGAAAGAAAATTATGAAATAATTTAAATAATGAAAGTTAGGAAAAAGGTGTTCAAAAGTGCGGGTTTCAACGAAGCAAGTTTGCTTCTGTATCTTTATTAAGTTGCACGTGCTTGAAACACCTTTGGACTTTATTATAGATGAAAGATAGTTCAACGACAAATTTAATTGCCCGCTTACTGCCGCCAAACCATTATCGTTTATATGCTGTTTATAACTCATAATGATCGTGTCGCCTGATTTCGGGGATCGGTAGCAGGAGATTGAGATGGCGATGGAGATGGAGGCAGCGAGATCCGCGAGTGCCTGACTACTGTGCGCAGGTAAATCAAGGTGTGCTCGGCCAGCAAAAAAAGCCCCGGCTAAGCTGAGCCCGACTCCACTCCAGGCCAGACACCGCCAAGCTCCACTCTCTACGGGGGCCGATACAAGATGTCTGGTGTCTTGGCCTAACTGTTTTTAAGTATTTTACGTTAATTTACGCCAAAACTGTTGAATACATTTCTGCAGCAATGGCTGTTGTATCTGCTTTCGGTTTCATTATGAGTGGAAAATCATGCAACGGCTGCGCTCAAGCTTGGCTTTTGGCTGTTGGGTTTTTGGTTTTTGGCTTGTATCTGACAGTTGCACACTTGGACACTAGGACTGCGGGTTGCAACACCCATTTTGTATCTTTCGCTTGCCCGGATGGCTGCTTTGCGGTTAATCATATTTCGGGCCGTCTGTCTGTTGTTAAATTAGCAGCTGCACTCCGACAGCATACTTTTTATTTGCAGGATATTTCAATATGCAAAACGTCTGACTGGGACTTACCTCAGCTTTTTCTGGCTTATTTATTATTTATTTTTGTCTGGTGGCCTAAGATAAGTGGCTCTTCTTCGCGCTTTTCCATGCGGTCTTTCCAGTTTCACGCTCTATGCCGGCTCTATGTGATTTTCCTAATTGGATTTTCCGTCCAGGCGAGCACTTTTGCAAAGTCCGCCTTGCTCTGGCTCTGATTCGGCATTGTCCAAAGTGTCAATTGGATTCGAGAACTGTTTCATCACAGATAAATTTTGAGGTGCAAGTGGGTAGAGAGTGCGTGAAAGTGTTGCAAACTAATTTAAAGCCTCAATAATAATATTAATTTAACAATCGCTGCTCCTCATGAAGCATTGTTGATTACGTCTTCGATTGATGGCAATGATATATTATTATTTTTATGCCCCGCATTCGGAGTGGCTCTCGAATTGAATTTATTGCGTGGCTCACTTTATTCGCATACTCAAACCGACAGAAATCCATTTGGGGGTCCATAAAATAGATTCAAAATCAAAATAAACCAAAACAGCTGCTGAGATGCTTGGGCAGCTGAGTAATATTATTTGATTTGTATTTTTCCGTCCCATTTTTCTCCAGCTCGCTTTCACTTGCCAATTTTGTTGCGATATTGTAGTCCCACATACTTTTCGAGTAATAATTGCTTGATACCAAAATGAAAATGTTTATTTGCCTTAGTTTAGGTTTTTTTGTCGCTTCTCAATTTAAGACCTATAAATTGTGTTCTCGCATAAGTAGGGAGTAGTCTTTCTGATCCGGGTATTCTGAGAGGCTCGGTCAGTTCTGTCACATTCAAAATAAACATACAACGAGGACACCAAGGAAGTTCAAAAAACACAAAATGAAAAATTGCCTTTGCATGCAAATTCATTATAAATAAAACATTTTATAAATCTCAGAAGTGATTCACTCCAAAACAAATAAACCTCAGAGTCAGGCAAATTTTTATCTGGTCATCACTTTTGATACTTCCATATTTTTCCCTCATAGGAATAAAATTGGTGAACAATATCCATTATAAACACATTTTGCCGACATTTTTGTCTTTATATGTAGTTTATAGAGGGGGTAATCCTAGGAGTCCGATAAGAATTTGGATTCCCAAATGCTATCTACTACTGACTCACAAACGCCCCCATTCCTGATTATGCAAGTTGGTTTTTCATGGATTTGATTTCAGCTCGCTTATCAATTAACTATTTACGCTTCAGACCGGCTTTTCGATAAGAATTTGTTACACTTTTGGTTTTATATATTATGATATGGGGCATTTTCTTGTTGTTTATTTTTGGGCCTTTATGTGGGACAATAAATTGTGTAAATTGAAGATAAAGTTTGGATTTTATTGTGGGAACAGAGTCACCATAGAATTGACATAATAAGATAACCATTTTTATTAGATAAGAATTTAAAGTCGATGATTTCTGATTGATAAATTGTGAGGTTCTAAATATAATTTACCATATCTTATCTTTGCAGAGATCTTTATGCTATATAAGATCATTAACTGAGAAACTTTAACTCAAGGAGTTTACGTAATTGTAGGTAAGCTAGATATCAAAATTTCTTTCTAAACAACAAATCTTAAATTGTATTTAATTTTTATAAAAATTCATTCAATAAAGAAATAAAGACGCATTTCTATGACTGCGTCGTATTTTGAGCACAAACGATAATATTAAAGCGCTGCTTTGTTTATGGCTTTGTGGCCATTTCCTGATATCATTTTGCGAATATTTCAATGTAAACTGCGGAGCCAGCTGGCAGCCCCTCGTTCTGATAAGTCGAAAGTGCAATTAATTTCTGTCGTCTGAGGCATGAGGCAAGTTCCTAGAAAATGCTGGGTTCCAGAAACTTGAAATATTTGTTGACAAAAGGAAGTATGTCCCGGTATTCAGTAGTACTCTTTGAAATGTTTTTAACAAAATGTGTTTGGAAAACAAATACGTTCTTCTCATCAAGTTACAATATACAATAATAATGTTTTGCGATAAGATATTATTATAAAGCCTATCCGTAAGGTTAAAAAAGAAAATCGATGAGTACGCCAACAACCTTGTTGCTCATTCGTTTTCACACAAATTGCAAAATGAAATCGATTTCGAATTACAAAATAATACAGAACTGTAAATGGAAGCAATAATGTGGAATTCAACTCGAGACGGACGTTTTCATGATGCGTGAAAGTCAACCTCAGCCTTGTGCGGCTAGGAAGTGAAATAAATCGCAGCAAACAAGTTGAGTGAAATGTAAACATCATAAAAAGCGTATGTAGATTGCAATAGTATAAAATCAAGCTAAACAAAAGCAGTCTATTAGTCACTTTTCATGCTGGTAGTCTTAAAATCGGTGAAACATATAAAAAGGATTGTCGTTTTAAACTTATCTAAGATTGCCTGCTCTGTTTTTTATGGAAGAGATTTGCTTTTTTTATGTAATGTAAAGTTTGTTGGCAAGGTTATTGCACATAAGCAGAGACCGTAAAACAAAGCAAAATAAAAATTAATGTAAGTAAACCGCAGAGAATAAATGTTGAGTCAAAACATGCGATAATTAAATATTTGATATATAAGCAGGTCGGCTGACTATAAACGGTGTCTGTCAGGGGGATGGGGATAGGGAATTGAAATAGAAACTTTCCGAGGGTTCTTAGAGTTCTCGTTTAAGCCAAAGCAAACAGCTGACGGTAAACCACACCCCTTTACTGGTGAACTTGGGCTTAAAGTAAAGTGAAACTTCCGCCAATTCCCGGATTAAGATTTATCACCGGTGCACCGCCCATGAATCTTGGTTGCAGGCGTACTTATGGCCAACGTAATGCATACGCTGCATATTAAACAAGTGACAAGACAACACTTCCAATCCCAAGGCGATTGGTAGGCATTCGCAAGGAATTTGCATTCAAACATGTTGCATTTTCTTTTGGACGTCTTGGTAGTCATAAAATTCCAACCCATAAATGGGGGAAATTGAAGGGGAAACAAGCTGAAGCTAGACAAAAACAAGACAAGAGCAAACTATTCCATTCACCAGGCATAATGGCTAATGGCCATAATGAATATGAATAATTATTCACGCTAATGCCGTGTCTCGAAGTCTGTTCAAAATGCAAGCGATATTGCCGGAAATGGGTTTGTTTTAATCATCTTCGTAAGGGTTTTGGATTTTGTTATGCCTAAAGGGTGATTGGAATGGGAACTAATTAATTGGATAATGGAAGATTATTGTTAAAAGGGTTAAATTTATTTATTATATTCTCCAATTGCAACACCTATTCTGAATTCCTCTAATCCAATCCAATTTGTGGTCATTTGAGTTTTATTCGCTTCTTTGCGTTGAGAAGCCGACACCCCACTGAATGTACATTCTAGCTTTATTGTTAAGCCGAGCTCCGGAACAATGGCATCATCTTGGCCAATTCCACCCCCACAAAGGGAAGGAAAGAAAAGGCGATAGCCGCTCGCATGACACAGATTACGCCTTTCATATCGCCGTCTCTCCCTCGCTTACTTAAATTTATTATCATGTAAAACTTTTGTGCAACAATGTGAACAACAAAAGCTTGAAAATCGCTGCTACTGTGCAGCTGTCCACGTTGCCCCAAGCCCCTTGGCACTAGCCCCTTGCCACAAGACGCCGCTTCAGCCCACACCCGTCAATTGTTCTAGTTGATAATTTATTTGAATATTTGGCATAATTATTCCACAGCCAGCAACCAAAAACAAAAGCGAAACCCGTTATATAATAACGCGTATTTCACAAGACCATAAACCCCAATTATTAAAGCTCCAAGTTTGTATGTATCTTTCAGATACAAAACTGCACTGAGAATTGGGCAAACAAAATCATGGTATGACTTGACCAGTTCGACTTGACATTGAGTCCGGGAGATAATGACCAAATAACCAGTTGCACTTAAGATAAAAACTACAAATATCTTCGAGTCTCATATCTGATTGCTGACAAATGAAAAATGATTGTCGCTAATTGAGGTTTATTTTTTCTATGATTGGGAAGAGGAAGGGGAAGAGGAAACCACCCGGCTGGCTCCAACTTAAGATATCGAAGGAAAGATAAATGATATGCTTAACATTGAGCCAATCGGCCATTTAAGGCACACACTGACCAATCACTTAAAGTCGATTAACTCTAGAGTCTAGAGCTAAATGAAAGCCCAAATCGAATGGGACCCAGAACCAGAACGAGAAGGAGAACTCGATCTCCACCTCAATCTCTCTGACTTCTATAATTTTGTAGTTTGCGCCTCGGGCTCTTCGCTAGTTTTCTTTGTTTTGAAAACTCAGCCCTGGGTTTGCGATCGTCGTGCGTCTCGAATCAAAAGGCGCATAAATTTCTATGCTTTTGTAAATCCTCCTCGCCCTGGCCTCGTCGCTACGGTGAAACAGTAGCGGCATCCATTAATCAAAAGGCACTCTGGTCTAGCCATCGCCAAGATCGCGTATTAGTTACACTTTAGCGGGGCGCCCAGAAATCTGATGGCGGGTTATTAGTTCGCCTGAGTTATGATGCAAAGCAGTTGGAGATTGATCACTTACATGATGAGTGGCCATCTGAAAAGTAACATAAGCCGGGGCTTGGCTGGGTTCAAGGCAACATCAGACATCGGGCACGACTTAAGAACCGACTTCACATGACGCAAATGGATTGTGGGAAGTGCCTTACTAAGCTGCGATAAATAAATATCCATAAGTACTTAAGTGCGGAGGCTTTTAGGGATTGAGTCATATTGAATGACTTTAAACAATCTGGCTTCAGCTAAAACCCTTTATAAAGCTTTATGTATTGTTAAACTTATCCTAATCAAAATTCTAAGATATTTTCCATTTCCAGTGCAGGGAATCCTTTCCTCCAAGGCCATTACAAATGGCTGTACAAATTTGTTTGCATTTCAACGCTTTCAAAGCGAAAACGCCAGCCCGGGAGAAATGTCAACATCTATCTCTCTGCCTCTTTCGTTCGCTTACATTTGCAAATTTATGCAAATTTTTATTTATTAAATAAACACGCAAAGTGCGTGTCATCAGCTGTTCCATGGGAGAGGCTAGCCAGAATGGGTGGGTTGATGGATGGGTGGGTGGCAGAGGTTACTCCGGATGGTTGGGGCCAATGAACGAAAACGACACAACATCGTCGAGGACATCGGCAACTACAACGACAATCGCTGAACGTTGATTGGCAATTTGTTGTAGTAACTACATCCAGTTTAGTTCAAAGGAATGGGTTTCCGAGGGTGCTAACGAACTCGATGCCGGGATGAGTGCGTCACAAAAGCGATAATGCCTATGACATGGTTATGGAGTTCATAAAATGTGTATCTTGATGGGAAATTTTGTGTGTGTTTTACCAGCAAATAAGTGGGACTAATGCGGTTTTAGGGAGAAGTAAGAAATGTAGCATTGAATATTTTTATTTATTATAAGGTTTCTTATTCACGAACTTGTTATTCTGAAATCGCAATCATCTACGTCATAATCAAGGTTTTCTTAGACTTTACTAGCTGGTACAAAGTTGACAAGCTTTGTCATCAGTTAAGAGTCACTCTGTGTAACCCTGCCTGGTACAGCTCCCTTTCCCTGCCTGGTTGGGGGATCGTGTAACCACTCCATGGAATTGTTGACTGGCTGAGCCCAGACTCTATCAATTATAAAAGATACTGCGCTACTAAGCATGAAATTAGCTGCGTGTACAGACAAAAGTAACTGCCTTTGCAAGAAAACTCCACTCTTCCCTTCTACGCACATGTGCACACCCTTGATTAACCCTGACTTTCATGACAATTTGCAGTTTGTTTCGCTTTTGTTAGAGCCGATATCAGTTCAAGGCATTACATGCCTTTTTACGTTTTCCCTCTTTATTAATTTATGCATTTTTTGTTGATTGTCTTGCGTTACAGTTGACAACTTTGGCTGATCGGTGGTGGGTGTTTTTGGTACTTTATTTATGTGGTTCGGGTAGAATAAGTACCATAATTTATTATCTCCTACATGACAATGAGTTGTAGCGTAACGACTTTGATTAATTTTAATAGCCTCGCCAGAACAAGTTGTCTCGATGATTATAATTAATAATTATTATTATTTGATTTGTAATTCTGTCTGGCATTTATCTAACCACCGCCTATTCTCTGCTTTTCTTGTCTTTTTTGCAGACGTCTTGAGAAATTGCGCAAGAACAAACATTTCTGTTTTGAACAAGGTAAGTTGAACTTTAGCAGACCGATTGGAGTGGAGTGTCATGTTGCCCGAAAGGGAACATCGAATAATTAATTGAATTTTGTTTCGGGCGGATCGAATGCCAAATAAGTTCTTACGCAAACTCAAACAGGGGCTTCGACTCACCTCGCGGGTCATTGGTCGCCAGTGGTCAAGCCGAGTTCATAATCCGTAATTAACCCCATTGAAAAGCAACCTTATCTGGTCAAATGTATATTTTTATATTTGTCCTGGCTGCTCTACTAACCTACTGATGGAAAGTCCAGTGATTGATAGTGAAGTCTCGGCTGTCCTAAATTCCTTCACAGTACCATCGAAAACAAAGGCATTTTCTGCTTTTGGTCTAAAACCAAATGCATAATGCAACTGAAACTGCGATTGTGTGATTGGAAGTTATCAATTGGTGCCTCGCAGTGACTTTTATAGTGCCGCCTCTTTGAGTCAACAACTCGCTGACCCACTTCTGAGTGGCAACGGCAACGCGACGCGACTCTCTAATCAGCCAGTAACTTTGTTGCCTGATAAACACATGGAAACGGAGATAGAAAGCAAATAATAAAAAAAGAAACAATTACAAATCAGTGCTTTCTAGCATAGGGAGTGTAATAACCCCGGGAAGAGTTGCCGGCTTCCTGTATGCGATAAACAATGAATACTCTCCAATATGTGTCAACTTTATTGTCTGCCAGCTGAGGGATGCTGGCTTTGTTCTAGGTCCCTTGCCTTTAACCCACCATTTGAGTTTTTTGCTCTCAAACGAATTGAAAGCTTTGTGAACTTCATAGTTTAATCAGGAGATTTTAATAGAAATCACTACTCTTTAAATTGTATAGTTTCAGAGAGATTTTCAGGACTTTTTTACAGGATAACTTTGCATTATTGCATTTTAGTTTTTCTTCTAATTAAAACTTTTCTGCTTTGTGGGCTCAACACTTTTTCGTTCATTAGTCTCCCACTGTCAGGCCAGTTGGAAATTAACTTTGCGATGGGCTTATTTGGTTTTCCGACTTTATTGCTGGGCGCCGTCTAAAACGGAAAAGAGGGAAACCCGTCAGGCGGGCGGCAAAAGTGGGAGGAACAGGCTACTCCCCACATGTGGTCCTCCTCCACAAGCGCTTCCAAAACAGATGGGAGCTGGGACTAGCTGACGTCTTTTCATGTCTATCTCTCTCGGCTTAAAACACTCTATCTTTATCTGCCTGCTAACCCATCTCTGGATTTGATGTGTTTCTTTTGTTATTCTACACAATTCGCGCCCCTAACCTGTCAAGAATTTCAATGAGTTCGTTTCCCTTTCGGTAGTCCGTGTGGTTGGTATGGTGTCGGTCTCTCAGCTAAGAACAAAAAACAACACAGATACGGAAAAAGCAAAACATGTTGAAAATTAAAGTCAAACCTGTTGTCTTACTCATGAGTTTGCCATTTGGGGAAAAAGAAATATCTTTAATTTGGTTCATGGTTTTTATTTACTTCGGTTAACAACCATTTACTTCGGCTTGATTGTAAGTTTCGTGATCAAAACTTTATATTTGAGAGTTTCATAAAGCCATCAGTATTTATAACTATAAATGTTTACTAAATTATCGTTTTAACTTGATGGTATCACAGTGTTTCGGATTAATTTACCGCCTTGGTCTTTCCATTAATCCCCGTCACCATTTCAATGTGAAATTTGGCGCCCCCTCTTCAAAAACTCGTTATCCAAACGGGTGACTTTGTTAAGCTACCACAGAGACAAAAACGAAAAAAAAAATATAATTCCCTTTTATGGCTAATTGTTATTTAGTGCGACTGAAAGAGCCACCAACACCTGAAGTTTGGACTTGTCTCATGAATAATAAAACTATGCATATTCATGTTTGGATTCAGTTAAAGTTCAGCTTTATTACGTCCCGCTTTTCTCTCTTTTGTTTAAGAGAGAGTCGATGAAAATGGGAAAAGTTGTTGACATTGTGTCAGTGAGCGGGGCATCCAATCGATTTGGCCTTTTGTGAGGAGTTGCTGAGGTTCTTTGGATAGTGGAACCATCAAAGGCTATTTTCTCTATTTTGTTGTTAGCAAAGTTTTATGAGCCAATTACATGCAACACTGGGCAGCAGAACACAGCATTGAAGCACTGAAATATCACATCCATCACATGCTAAACTCGCATCATGTAGCAACTATTATGTGAATGCTATTTAAGCCTTTGCCCCTCGTCCTTCCTCTCCTGGCGGCCCTCGACGCATGTGCACGCTACAAGAGAGTCGAGGAAACCTATGGGTATCGTCGTCTATCATTAAACTGTCGTAAATCACAAGTAATTGACATTATACAACAGCCATGCGCAACGGATCGGTCAAACGAGCAGTAAGCCGGCTGGCAAGCACTCAGCCAGGCAAATAAGCAACAATTATCTCAAGACAACAAACATTTTTCTTAAACTACACGTAGCTACAATTAAGCTAAAGATATCAAATGGAAATTGTGTGTAAGCAAAATGCTGAGATAGCGACTGCAAAGTTTTGTTTTTATTCGGAGACGAGTCGGGGATCAGATAGGTACATACTTGTATACTCGGAGTTGGTTTAGCTTTGAAGCAGACAGAATATGGCCACAAATAGTTCAATTACTGAATGCAAATTCAGATAGGAAGACATGAAGCCATAGCTTGACGATTGTCTTGGCTCCCACTAATCCTCCCACCTGTTCGGTTATCACTCGATCAATTGGCAGAGATCTCTCGAGATTGTAATGCTCTAACGAAATGCACAATTGAAATGCAGCGAAACAATGAACGAGCGAATATATATTTAGACTGACACACTAAGAAAAAGGCAGACATCGTGCCCCTGTTCACTCTGTTCCGACAACCCGACGAAGCCAACCCACTTTTGTCAAAAGATTACGAAATCTGTTGCCTGATGCCGAGAATATGCCACGCGTAATTCTATATAGACCGGCTAAGACCGATTTAAGATTCTGTAACTTTGGGCACGTCACTCGGTTGGGTTAGATAAGAGCCAGAAGGTGGCTAGAAGGTATAAATAAAAGCCCCACACCGAGATAGCTTATGGATGCATTCAAAGAGATATGCGATTGTTAGCTAATAGCTTTGCCAAAGTGACGATGCAATTGCATTCGAAGGTCTTGCCTAACGATTGGTCAAGGCTTTTTATTCTTTACCCATTGCCTGGCTAAAAATATGAATATAAATAATTCAAATGCGTCATCTTATCCAATAAAGTTGTGATTGAAACTGCAAATCAACTCAACAAAAAGTAACGCTACATGCGTATATCGCCCTTACAAAACATTGGTAAAGTGTTTGCAAACTGTTCGTGCAAAACTTTGCTGAATTTCTAAAAGCTGAAAAAGTCTACCAAAATATATGTATATTTTTGGGGTATATCAATTGAATTGTGGTTGAGGTTTGCAAAAATTTACGTTTATTAATAGTTTTATGCTTATTTTTTGGCGCATAAGATCTCCAATTCATTATTTTATTCACTAAACATTACTTTTATTAGCAAAACATAAAGGATCTTTTGTTGGAGCTTCGGCTGAACATATCCTCAAGTAGAAGGCCATTAAAAAAACATTTTTCTAGTTTTTACTGCCCCGAAAGAAGGAGTATTGTGATACAGCTGTCTGAGGTTCGACACTGCCCAAAAATTTAATTATGCTGCGCATTAAAATTAAGCAACATAAAGTACAGCCAAGAGCATAAACAAGCCACACCAGCCAAAACTAATTAACATTCCGCCTGCATTGGTTCGCATCCAGTGGAGTGGTTCTGCGACTGTGCAGCATGTGGCAAGCCGACAGTGCATCCGAGCATCAGGGCTCCAATTTACGATTTAATATGTAGAAATATTTCTGCTCCAAAATGGGCATGTCAGAGTTGTATTTCAACTAGTCCTGCCATTTGGCTTTAAATTCATTATTACTTGCGGTTGCGGAATCGGAACCCCCTCATTTTCCCCTTCCTAACCTAAGCCCCTGGTGGTCTAAAGAGAGGGGGCCAAAACTGCAGTTGTAACTCCGTTCGTCACGCTTTAACGGCTCCAACTCCATGATCGGAAAAACTCCCCTGGCCTGGAATTTGTTTCAAATAGAACTCTCCGGTTCCAATTTGGGATGGAAGGAATTTGAGTTCTTCTCCCTCCCCCATTTTATTGTTATTTTTCTTATGGTTCATTTGTTCCATTTTATTTCATGTTATTTTGTTCTATTGTCTATCGGAAGTTGAGCTTGTTGTTAATTTATGCGTTTTGTGGAAGTGCCCCTCGAAAAAAATACAACAGGAAATGCAATTAGTTTCAGGGGGGTTCTCTCTGCGTTCGAAAATCTTTTTTGTCAGTGTTTGTGGAGTGTCATAAATTGGCGGCGGTTTGTTTATGTTTCTGCCTCGGCTGTTGCTGTGTGTGGCCCCTTATGGTTTTCTTTTGACCCAAATGCTGGTAAAAGTTCTCTTCGGTGGGGGCCCCTAAGGCAATTTAATAGCATTTTTGACAAATTTGTCGAAAATTTACAACTTGACTACTGCTGATAGATGAAGTACTTGAAGAAGTATTCGTAGAAATGCTGACACCATATGGACGAAAGCTTTCGCTGCAATTATTCAATTTGTAGAAGTAACTTCGTGTGGATTTCCCTACTAAATGCATTAAAAAAACAATTTTATAGGCAATAGAATATACAATGGCTACAGTTTCCTGTTTGTGCAACAAGAAAACTTCTTATTTAAATATCCTCCAATGTGTGGCCTCTTTTTTAAGCCATAAAATTCCCTATTTCCCTTTATCCTCTAAGGTACGGAGCATTTCTTCTGTTCGCATTCAATTTCTAAAAATACAAAACTTTTTACTTACACGACGATTAAAGTACTGCAAGCCAAATACAAAAAAAAACCGAGGAATTGGCGCGTGAAAATTGTTTCGTTTGATGAAAAAATAAAATTCAATTGGAAAGCAGTTCGAACAGACAGAAAGAAGCGCTAATTAGCCAACAGAAACAAATGCAATGAGAGGCAGGCAACTAAAAGCAATATTAGCAGTTCGAAGATGAATCTTCCAACCAGAAAATTTCACTGGCAAAATTATAAAACGTGCACACATCACATCAATGATATCGATTTCACTGCAAAAATAGGAAAGCAGGCAGTCGGCGGCTCTGCGACTCTGAAAAAACTGTAACCCGTTCGCGCAGGCGCTTTTCATTTTCAATGCAATGACAACTTGAACGCCGGGGGGCGCCACCACACCACAATACAGCACCCAGCCAACTGTTCCCATTAATCGCTCGGCTTAGTGGAGTTACTCGTATCCCCCATCGAAAATCTCCCCATTCTGTTATGAACGATGATCGTTCATTACAGTTGAGTTACGTGTTCGGGCACAAACGAAAATTCTCATAAATTCTTGAGCACTGCGGGGAATGCGAATTCCTTTCTCCGCCTTGTTTTCAGCTCCATCCTCTCTAGATCGCCGCCATAACTTGGTCACTGGGTCGGTCTCGACGGCGTCTGGCACTGTTTATCAGTGGGGATCGAATTGAAATGCCAATCTTTTGGGGGCCATCGCACGAACTCACCGCCTCCCTGCTGATTCAGCCCAACTCGTATTTATTTATCTAGACATCAGGTAACCACACGTCCTCTAGCGTCCCTCAATGTTTACTTATTTTCGCCTGCTTGAAAAATCCAGTCCGCCTTTGATTTGTGTATCTATTTATGTATATTCTATTTGAATGCTTTAATTCTTAGTCAATGCAAGGACTTCCTGTCGGGAACTTTTATTGGGTTTAAGAAATACATAATGAATATTGGGAAATGCTTGGCAACAGGTGGTGGTTGCTAAGTGGAACAATTTTACAGAAAAGGGACTGCATTTTATACTATTATACCCTGAAAGATCTGCAAAATCAATAGACAAAAGATGTTGAATAAATCCTGTTAGACTTTCCAATTTATTTTAATTTAAAGTTTAGCAAAAAAGATCATTGATTTGAAATGTGTTCCGCTACCCGCCCATATTTGCATCCAATTGCAATTAGAAATTCAAAATGCTCAGCCAAGTCAACCATATCTCAACCCCGTTGACCCACAAACTGAAAAGGTTTATGGACAAAAGAGACCTTTGCATCTGGCCAAAATGCCGGAGAAGGCAATTATGCATGCCTTGGCTGGAGATACGAAAGTTTTACGAGTATAATCAAGCGCAGAGCGAGACTTATCGTAGGTCAGAGCCAGTGAATCGAACCGAAAGCAGCCGCACAGATACACACTCCCAGATAGCTGGGATAGAAAGATAGATAGATAGATTGTATGTATTTGGTGGAAGGGGAGGGGACTATGGGTGAAATGATTCAATGATTGCCAATAGACGAGGCGAAGCAGCGACAGCATGGACACTGTTGCTGCAACACGGCAACACAAAAAATTGCTTTTGGCAAAATGAAGCGAGCTCCTTGTTCGACTTGGACTTGGTCTTGGAGCAGAAGATGGAGTGGTGGTTGGGGGTCTGCTCCTCTATGATTAGGCAGCGACTTCAAATCGATGATGCCGAGGTGCTGGTCAATGGTCAGCAGCAGTAACAAAAACAAAATCAGAAAAATTGATTGGCCATGGTTGTGGCTGCAGGCAGTTGTTAAATCAAAAGCTTCCACTTTTCAATTTTTTGTTGCCTTCTTTTGTTTTGGATTTGTTGTTCCAACCCGATCTTGCCCGATGTACATTAAAAAGCTGCTTTTATTATTATGACAAAAAAGAGATTGGAGGCAATTGATAGGAAATTGGGTTGAGCCGGCAACGTTCGTTGACTTTGCAACTGCCTCACTGATGCAACTGCAACTTCAATAGAAACTGCAACAACAACGACAACGGCAAAGGCTGGCTTGTTTAAAGTCATGTTTCGTCTTGGTAATTAATGCAACTCCGCCTGTCTGCCGATGATGTAAGGCCGGCTGATTGACAATGTCAGTTAATATTTAATTGATTAGCTCGCACCAATGCATCAATCAATCAATTGCAGTGGAATTGTTAAGGAAATGGGCGTGGTTGTTAAATGTGTTGGCTGTTTGCTTGTTTGCCTGTTTGTTTGAAAAAGAAAAGTGAAAACATTTGTCGCAATCAACTGGAAAGTGAAATGGAAACAGTTGGCTTTGATTTGTAGCGGATATACTTCAGGGAAATCAATTCACTCGGGTGCGAATTTCTCAGTCTTAGTTGTATCTTTTAGATATGTTTCGACAGCGCGATACAGACACTGACAGCTGTCAGTGCGTTGCTTTGCAAGTGACCAGAAAACACAAATTTATTGCATGCCAAATAGCAAACAAAAAACAGGAAAGTCAAAACAAAGAAAAAACTTTTAGGAAAAAATACGTACAGGTTCTTAAAAATAGCCCTACCGACCCTGGGTGCCCTTAAAATACCGGCAATACGCTCTGGTTAGTTGAAAGTCTTTCAGTTTCGCGTTCGGACCACTAGGAACTGTATCAGAGATTACAAAAATAGACGAAAACAGTCCAATTTGAGGGTAGTCTTGAGGGTAGTCTTACTAACCATTTTTTAAATTCTTATCTTTACAGGTGAGCATTTATACATAAAACCGTATGAAATAGTTCCACAAAATCAGAGTAAGACTTTTAGAAATATTTCTAAACTTTATGATTCCTTTAAAAAAACATCGTTAATTTTTTTGCATAAAAAATAATCCCAAATGACCCTCAGAAAAGCAGCTCAAATGTAACCAAATTACTCGTGCATACAAAAAGAATTGTGGCCACTATAAAACCGTAGAACCAACTGTTTCCAGTTTTTAATTAAAAAACCAGATTCGAATGAGCCAACGGATCTCCCCAGAAGTTTTTCCAGCTCTCTTGTCTTGGGTATTAATTAACAACTTCCTCTCGAGCCGAGTTTCTACCATCTCAGTTGGTGTTTTGGTTTTTATTGCCATGCGAAAGGCAATAATAATTATTATTATCATTATTTTTTGTAGGTTCTTTTTCGGTTTGTTTAGTATTCTGTGAGCACATTTGACCCAAATCAAGCAAAGCCTGACAGCACTGACCCATTTGGCTAAAAAACCACCAAAAATAAAAAAAATAAATTGATATGCATATGTATTCACATTTTATAACATTTGCTTAACTAAACAAAACAAAATGATGCAAAACTTATGCAAATATAGTTAATGCGAACCATTTTATTGGCAATATAAAAATTTAGTTTTTTAAACGATACATGGATAGTTTAATCGAATTCAGTCGCATTAATTTTCTCTGGGAATTTTTGCTGGTGTTTATTTTCAGTTTAAATTTCTATATAATTTAGCTAAATAGGTAAAGTGCAGGTTAAAGTCTTAAAAGTTATTAATGAGCTGATGACTGAAGTGCTGCTTATATTGACTTAAATGTTTAGTTATGGTTGAATATTTTCTACGCCTGACTTTTCGGACGAGAAAACTGGACTGGACTCGATCTCCTACTTTTTGTTTCGCAGCACCGTAACAAATTAGTCAGTTAAATAATCTGTCTACTAAATTACCCATCCAACGCGAACAAGTGAAAGTGCCGAATTGCATATTGTACATGTCACAGCGTGCAACGTTGCGTATGCGTAATATTTGTCAAAATCAAAATCTGCGAAAAATGAGAGATACAAGAGAAAACTGTTTTCGCAGATTCAAAAGCAAATTGTTAGCAATTTGCGTGCATAGCCTAACGGGTTATTATTATTTACGCATTTATTGGTGCATGAAAATGTAAATGGCGACAAGATCACGATAGGCGTAGTAAAAAACCTGCAAACACTGCAAGGAAAATAGTAAACAACAGACAGCCAAGTTTGGTCAGCAAAGAAGCGACAACGAACTCAAGTGCATTAACCTTAACAATCTTTAGCCACTTAAGTGCATCGCCAGTAACAACAGCAACAACATCAGTGTGGCATGCGTTTGGCGACAACAACAGCAACATCAGAGGCTGCAACAACAAGTTGTTAGCCGCTGGACCATGATCTTCAAAAACCTGCAATCGAAGAGTGCCAGTGCCAGTGCAGCCATGTGAAAGAAGCAAAAGCGTCCAAAGCCAGTTAAGCGAGTTTTGGCCTCCAACATAAAGTCGGCTCAAATCATTGGAGTTTACTTTTTTATTTTTTGTTCAACTTGCTAGGGATTTGGCAGAGGCTCTAAAGTACAATTAGTAAAACTTTAGTTGATTTTTTAACCAAAGGAAAGGGGTTTCTCTTCCGTTGTTGTCTCATTTGATTGACAATCTCCTAATGAACTCTTACGAAGTTTTTGAAACATTTGTTATTACCATTTCCAACCATATAAAAACTTACCATGTTTCCATGTTGGTTTTCCATTGAAATCATCGTAAAACTTGTGTCTTTGAACTGAAAAAAGTTGTATAATATGTTTTATTTCATCTGTACTTTCCATTTTTTCTTGAAATTAATTGCTTTATAAGTTATTTATTCCGCTTAAAATGTTCTATTAGGAAAGTCTTCACAGACCTTGACTTTTAGACTTTGAATAGATATTTGGCTTGAATTTTTTGTGGTTTTTATGCATTCAAACAAACACTCGTACAGACTTCCACTTTCCGTGGACCTCTTCGTCTAAAGAAAGCCTTTCATATGGAAATTTCGTGTGACATTTCTTATTTACGAGACTTCCCATATTTCTTTTGTGGCTTTACTCTGTCGGTGCTTGGCCTTTTGATGATGCTGTGATGCAGTGGCTGCGGCTGTTGAGTGGCCCCAAACTTAAGATGATATATGGACTGACTTTGCCCTAAACGGAATGAATAGTTTCAATGCATAATATGTCAGTTTGAAGAGTTGTATAACGGAGTAAGCAAGCTCATCTTAAATGCGGTAAGTCACACAATTGAAGTAAAACGAGGAGACAAAACGCGTTTAGGATGGATGAGATTTGCAGCATGTGCCAAAGTTTCTTTGTTAATTTCAATGATTTGTTCAAAATATGAGCAACTAAGTCGGGGACGTGTTTTAATTACAACTTTGACATTACTTGTACTTTCGAGAATTGCATGTCTAATTGCTTTGCGCTTCGCGGGGTTTTCGGCTTTTAGTTTTCATGACGATTGGCAATTTCTCATTGTGGCCAAGATGTGAGATGAACGAAAAACTGAAACCAAAACTGCAACTGGAACTGCAAAAGCAGCGCTAAGGCGAGTGAATGGATTTGTTACAGCCTTGGCTGAAGTTGGCTTGAAAAAAATACAAAATAGAAGCAAAAACTACAGCTTTGCCTTTTCAAATTGCAGTACAACAAAGAATTAAGCCGGAGTTTGAGGTTGGTCATCGGAATCGCTAAGGCAATCGTTATCGTCATCGTAATCACCAGCGACATGCCAGGTGCTGGTTATGCAACAGCAACAGCAATAGCAATATAGCCAAAGCTATAGCTAAGTTCAAGAAATTGGCACGGGCTTGACTCACCCGAAACTAGGTCAAGTTTTTAATGATTCTCCACGTTCACGAAAAGTAAACAACGATATTCGCTTGTTCTCTTGGGCTTTGACAGCAAAAACCTTGCCCAGCCTCAACGAAAACTCTCCAGCTGGTCCAGATTTAAATAAATTTTTGCCATAAAACCACGATATAAAAGCACACATTTTAATGGCTCATAACGTGTGCACCAAATACGACGAAGGAAAAGCGATATGGAACAATGGATATTGGTGAGCCCCAAGAGCAAAATCCCCTAAAAGCATTTTTATTTTGTCCCTGAATATTTGAACACTTGGGCTGAAGGGCGTAATAAAATACACTCTTTAATAGTTTTCCGTATGGGATTTCGCTCAGGTGCATCAGTTCAGAAGAGATGTTTTTCCGCCTCGACAAACCGAAAGCCACCCATCGCCCACCAACCACTTCAGAGTTTCCATATGTGTAGAGAACGGCTTTAGTGCAAGCCATGCAATTTGTGGCTTCTACTCTGAGTGGTTTCGTTACCCATTCCCGGCACGTAACCGATGCCTTTGAAGCCCAACTTGATGCGTCTCATTTATTTGGTTGGGCTCTTGGATGTGAAACATCTTCTAGAGAACAAACTAGTTTGATCTGATCGGCATTGGCACCGCTAATTACCCCTCTTCATTTCCACAAGACGGCGGCGACAGTTCAGTGAACCTCTAAATTTGGCACTATAAATAAAAGCCGACACATCAGTTATTGTTTGTCATGCGACAAATATTTGTCTTATTTTTGTCGAAAATGTAATAAACCAAAACACAAGCTGTGAAAATTAGCAATAAAAACTCAAAGACCAAATAAACACTATAAACTTGGCCAATTGATCTGTTTATCTTCATAATGAACTGCCGGTCAGCCAAACAAAATAGAAACTGGTTCAATGCTACAGAAATTAACATAAAAGCTGGACCTGGAGAGCTCCGCAAGCCATTTCCCGCATAGAATCTCATTCTCAAACCTCATCAGAGCGATGACGATCATGATTCTTGACGAAAGATCTCCAATTCCGGCAACTTGATCATTTTATTAGAGGGCTTTTGCGCAAGCCTCTAATTAGTTTTATATTTAAATTTAAAACATTTTTCCATCTCTTTGTCGGCTGGGTTTTCGCTCATTCATTTTCACATGTCAAGTGGGAGAATTGTGACCCAATTTCGGCAACCATTCTCTTGAATTTCGTCTTCCCTCCCTGGTTCAACGTTTGGCAAACAGCAAAAATAGTAGACTAAAACGTTTTTTTGGGTTAAAAATAATTCCGTGGCAGACAAGGCTCGGCCCACAATTTCCCAATCAATTTTCAAGGCAACTTTGTCTCCATCAATGGGGTCTACTATGAAATCGAAAGCAATTTCTCTTTGACGCCTAATTGTCAAAATCTGACAAACAGCTGTCAGTCAATCAAATGGCAATTGTTTCTGTTTCTGACTGTGGTTTCATTTTTTCCCTTGTATGTTTTGTTTATTTTTCCGGTTTTCAAACTCAGTTGTAATTGAAAGAACAAGATACAGTAAAAGCCAGCTACTTTGTGAGTTGGTAAGTCGAGACGGTTAACAAATCGACCACAAAAGCAAGTGTAAGAGTTAAAATTGTTAACCATGAGGTAAAGGAAATTCTGTCAACATAAAAATAGATCAGGTATTGACATATCAATAACCGGTATTAAGTAGCATAAAAACAAACGTGATCACTAATACTAACTTTATATATTAATAATATACAACAAAGTAATAGATAAAGCTTCAGCGTATGGGCAGGGCAGTTTGAATAGAAATGTCTTCCCCTTGACTTTTTATAAGATGTGTCTTGGACTAACCATCTTGGTCGTATAGAAACCATATTATGTTTAAATGTGTCGATCGTTCCTCCAGTATTTGTGTGTCTCTCACTTTAATAATTGCTTCAATTATTTTCATATTATTAAATGTTAAAATGCTTTTTGTTCGCCTCTTTCACAATATATGGACGAGTGCTGCTTTCCTCTCTTTTTCTTCGGCCACCATCTCGATCCCATCATAATCATCGTCATCGTCATGGCAGTAGCCACATCAATTCATTACGCTGTCTTGGAATCAGGCTTGGATGGAGGGGGCAGTGGCTTGGGATGAGGCGGGAAAAGGGGAGCCTGGGCCATGAAAACTCTCGTCTCGCTTTGGTAAAGTGTGCTCATGTTCATTAACGCCAAAGTTGAGGCAATTGTCGCGCAAGTCGTCAACGTCGCTTAGCGTTTTCCTGCCCTCTTCCCTCCACGGCTGCCGCTGCCTAGTGTGTCTGTTGTAATCTGAGCGTGGTGAACTGCCTTCCCACCCAGCCTCTGGGCTCCCCGCATAACTAGCAATTGCTCGAGTATTCCATGGCTGATTGTAACGCCCATTTGCCGCCCCCAAAGCACACACTGCCACCGCTTGTAGTTGAGGCTTTTGGTTTTGGTTGCTTTGCTTTTGTCAGCTGTCAGCAGATTTTTTCCCCGCTTTCTGTATGGAAAGTGTGACATTTTGATTAGTTCATACAATGAACATGTATACAATACACCAACTTTTTTTTGTTTTGGCTTGCTCTGGGGTTTTTGAGATTGAACTTGAGACTCTGCTCCGAGTTAATGAACACCAAGGTTGCGGAGACCATTAACCGAGAATTGAATAAGTGGCAAAGATTCTTTTTTGGGCGTCGCTAAATTATGCCGGCAACATGACGTATTCTAATTATGAGTTTTGGTAATAAAAGAGGCTTTCAAACAGGGCAATTAAATAAAATTGATCTAGTCGTGTAAACCAGAGAACAATAGCTTCAAAGATTATCTCACCCCAATTATTGGAACGTCTCATTTATCAATCAAAGTCGATAGGTCGATTCAGCCTCAATTTCCACACAATTTCCGCCTCTTGGTGGGGCTCTCTCATCATTGCTAACTCCATTTTCAAAACAAATAATCCCCCGTGGCTAATTTCGATGTAGATTGTAACAGTTTTATTTCGCTTCCTGCATTTTCCATCCCAACGTCGACAGACCTATTAACCAAAATCTGCAATGCGCTCGCAGCTGTTGTACATTTAAGATACGAATACAAATACTTGGATGTTTATTACTCAATCTGGAATTACATTCGAAGACTTCCGCGACGAGCTACGAAAATCAACATGAAATGTATCTTTATTTGTGTGTTTGTTTCTGTAGTTTCTGTTGTGTTTTCTTGTTTGTGTTAAAGTTTTTGTTTTTATTTTTATTTTCCGTACCATTTGCATTTGCATTTGCATTTGTGGGTTTGGAGAGATGCAGTCAACTGTCAAATGAGTAGCCGAGAGAAATGGAGGGAAACACACGGCTAATTGTCATTTTCCGACAACAAAAGCGACAACTCCACTCCACTTTGTTCCACCCAAAACGGGCAGTTGCCACTTTCAATGATTGCCCGATTGCTCCGCTTCGAATGCTTTTTGTTAAACAGTTGGGTTCAATAAAGCATAATGCTTCCCCTGGTGGAAAAACACGGCCAATAAAATCCGTTAGCCCCGCTGCACTTGTTATGGCGCCCAGCCCCAGTTCCTGGTCCCCAAAAGCCTTCCATTGTCTTTGTGCAATCTGAAACGATGCCGAACACTCGATAGCCGGTCAGAAGTGTTTTTAGAACGGAAGTTATTAAAATGGTTATTGTTTTTCCCTATCTGCTTTCCAGCCAACCGCTTTTACATGCTTTCCCTTCTACATGTTACGGGTTGCGAGCTTTTCCCATTTCCCATTTGAGCGGTGCATTGACCACCATTACATTACACATACGCAGTGTGGGCCCAGCGCTATTGGGGGTTGGCGCGCTCTAGACCACAGCTTTTCTCCTAGGTCGTCGTTAGTTGGTATATGGAATATGGTAGTTGGTAGTCCGTGTTGCGGTATTAGGGTTTATATGTCAGGCGCACACCTAGCCAGCTCGGCGTTGGGACATCTGTTGCCGTGTTCTCTTTGCTTTTTTGTGGTTTTACGGCTTTGGTTTTGTATGGTTTGAAAATTGACAGAGTTCTTGTGGCGTAGCTTAAATATCATTATCGCTATCGGAAATAAATTAAACATGGCCACAAGACATGAATAGATAACTTTAATGAATCTCTATTCCTTTGAAGTTTTTATATATTTTAATTTTTAAAGTAAAATATTAACTATAAATTCGCTCTAATAACTTTAATATTCAATTAATTTTCACAAATATTGTGTAGAATATTTTCAAAACAAATGGTTCTTGGTCAACCAGAGCATGCCCCATCACACTTTATGGTACTGACCTCTCGGTGGTTCCCCTCTAGTGACCCACCACACCGACCAGCCAGCTGAATTCGTTTGCCACTTCCGCTCCCCATTCGGACCCCTTCCTGGTTGGAATCTATATGGGATTTGTTGACAGTTTGCGCCTGAGGTCATTACTTTGGGTGGGGGTTAGTGGGTCAATGGTTTATGAGGTCAGATTTAAGGGGCTCGAGCTGTGCATCTAGTTGGCTGGTTAATGCCCGCTCGAAAAATCATTCCGCCGGCCCAACCTAACCGAATTAGGTGGCATGCAATTTGTGGCCTGCTTTTCGCATACGAAAATAATCGTAATAATGGAAACTAAATGAAATTCACTTATGTTTCATGTCTGCGCGAAATTAAACGAACAAAAATGTTTATAGCATGTCGCCTAGCTGGGCTGGCGCTCATTTTGCATTTA
Organism: Drosophila vallismaia; assembly: GCA_035047325.1. Taxonomy (NCBI): domain Eukaryota; kingdom Metazoa; phylum Arthropoda; class Insecta; order Diptera; family Drosophilidae; genus Drosophila; species Drosophila vallismaia. The sequence continues at coordinate 16,207,452 of JAWNPU010000090.1, read as the reverse complement.
TTTATTTTCTATTTTCGTGGGCTAGCTCTTTTCTGGGCCACGCGAGGTAATAGTTAACCGAAAATTCGTCAGTTGACAAATTATGCTTTATTTTCCTGTTGCTCGGTGGCTTAGTGTACCATATAATTAAATGGAGTAACGCCCATTTGGGTCACGTGTGGAATCGAAGTAGCTTTACGTAAAAAATTGCAATGTTCTTGACAAATTTTTGCCAAACATGCACAACAAAAAGTTTGGTAAAAGTATAGTAGACTTTGATAGATAATGATTTATTGTAGAAATAGCTATTCAATCTTAAAAAACGAAAATTATAATTATCAAACAGTTTATTCTGTTTATGGCATCTGGAGAAATTTTGTATTTTATTGTTTGTTTTTGGAATCAATCCCGCTCATGAGAACCAAAGATCAAAGCCCTCTAATGTGCTTTTTAACCCAAAAACTTCAAAGTGTCAAAAATATTTGGCAGTTTCGGGCCATAGGCAGACAAATCAATAAAATCTGATTAAACAAAAGGCTCGAATCATTTCAATTTTATACATGTGCCACATGTAAGTCAATAAAATGAAAATCAGAAGCATGATGTCTACGAGTCGCATTGTGGAGACGTGATTATCTGTTCATAATTGAAAAATATTTGTGTATAAAAAATTTTAATTTAAAAATTCTACTTTAAATTCCAAGATGTTCTCACAAAGCAAACAAATCTATAAGGGTATTCCACTTCAGAATCGGATCAGATTTGGAGGAGATATACTCATCAATGTGACAAAAATTCAATAAATAATTTGATGCCAGATTTTTTGATTAACAGAGAATCGATCCACAAATCATATAAAGCATTTAGCTTAACAATCGGATCATTATTAGCAAAGATATAACCATTGCTGTGAGGCATATTGGGTTTTTTAGGAATCTTCATAATTTTCGAAAGGGATCCATCAGAAAATTTGACAAAAAATTTAATTGATAGAGAATCGGTCCACAACTCGTTTGAGGTATTCCCCATGGCATTCCTATCCAGATCTATCCAATATATCCAATAATATCTATCCAACTCCAAAACTCTTGAGCTGCATGTGGGTCATGATTTGAAACCCTAGACGTAATGTCTTGCGGAATATTGTATACAGAAAGTACGTCTGACACGATCCGATCATAATGGAGAAGTATTTGTATATAAAAAATCTTAATGTAAGAATTCTGTTTTATATGCATAACCGGACTTTTGACAGGCGGCACTTGAAGCGTCGAAAAATCAAAAGAAAACATTTCAATAAATCAAACAAGAGAATGAGTTGAATTGCCCAACACAATTCTGGACAGCTTATTGACACGTTAAGGCCGTTCAGAATCTACGATAAAACTCTTTGGAATTCAAAAAATAAAAAAAAGAAAAGTTTACACGTTTAAAGGTTTGCCAGAGAAAGACCAAATTTGGTGTCTTCTTGGTTTTCCGAAATTACTAGCAAAATGGCAGCACTCCTTTAACATTGCTTGACATTTTGCAGTCGCGATCGAAGGTTTTTTCAATGCAAAATAATGAAAACAAATCAAAAGCAAAAAAGAAGTTTTAACTTTACATGAAGATCTGTTGAGTCAACTTTTTGTATATAAATCTCTCCCAAACTGATTCCAAGTGTCAAAAGTCAACAACCAAATGTCACGTTTTGTTGTTTTGGGTTTTATTTATTTTTCTCCTCTTCAATGTCTCGCTGACGAAAAGAGAAGCACAAACAAATTCACCGCCTCAGTAAGCAATTGACATTTATTAAACATAAAACCTAAAAAAAAATGCCTGAGACGACTGGGAAGTTGGTTTGCCCAAAAACAAAATGCACTCGATAAATGCAGGCACAATTTTGGATACTTTTTCGGCTTTTTTGATTAAAATGATTTTCCCGCACTTGTCAAAATACGCCGCAATAATAAATTGACAAATTATTCACATAAATTTCTTGACACTTTTATTGCTACTAAAGCTGCCCATCTCCCCGTTTTCTGGCTGATTGTTAATTTCTGAGACGAGCACCAAAATTTCAGCTTAGTGCAACTCAATTACTTTGAGTGGGCAATTTTCTTCTTGTTTCTGTTTTTGGGGCTCTGCTATCTCTGCCGGCACTTGGCGTAGAAATTTCAAATTAATGGCTTAATATTTTGTTTTAATGCTTTGGGTCAGCAGAGCAGCAACATCATCATCAAAGGCGAAATGAGTTGAGCGGACCCGAATTGGATTATGCAATGGCGAGAAATTAAATGGACGCTGACTAAATTAAACATTTTTTCTTGACCCCCATGAAGGGGGTTCGATGGGGGCTAACTTTCATTTTGGCTTAAAATATAATTCTGCAAGGGAATTAAATCGATGGCAATGGACACAAATCAGAGCGGAATCCTTTGATCCCATCGATACGAAGTGTGATCTGATATCGATCTGTCGTTTGGAGGTTTCTCAATTTGAAGCCAGATTTGGCTTACCCACCACTTAATTATTGAATGCAAACTACAAATATTTCAATGCCAAATCAACCCAGACATCTTCGAAAACATGAGCCAAACATACAGCATTGAGTCTGACATGTGAGTTTCAGTGTCATTAATAGAAATTGCAGATATCGGGTGGGTGTCGCAGCAATGACAAACGATCCCCAATGAACTTGGGGTTTCTTTTTTGAAATCACTGCAAATCGAGAAAACAAACGACACCCGATAAAATGCCAATAAATGGTTCGATTGCCAAGGCGTGTAATTGTTGGAATTGCTTACAATTGACGGTCGGTCCGGCTGGTCGGTAGAGTTTCAATTGATTTGTCATTTAAATCGGTGAGAACAATGCGGACGTGGACTTTTGGCCGTCACGGCGACACCTTTTCAACGATCTAAATTTGGTCATAATTGTCCAACCTTGCCAAGAGCTTAAGTTCGATGTGGGTTCAAAAAACTTTCGCTTATCAAATGTGAAACTCGGCCTGTCTTTGGGGTCTTTGAGTCACTTTCGGCTCTGTGGCTTTCTACCCAAATTGCGAAACTCAAGTAGATGGAAAATGGCAACCCAAAAAGTGCATTTAATGACAGACAGCCCAACTGACTGACTGAGTTAGTTGTTGGCCTCGATCAGCCGTGTAACTTCATCCAACGAAAAAATCCAACCAAAAAGTTCAGTCAAGAGCTAACGACCTAACAAGTATACATACGACAGCGAAATACTTTATGATATATGGTAAGACCCAGGAAAATCCGCGAACTAAACTCCCACTGTTAGACTCCCCACAAAGTCAGAGCAACTGTCAGTTTGATGAAGAAAACGAATGCTGTAAATTATCGTTTTATGACAGAAAAGTTTTAAAAGCCAATAAATTTGACTGAGCGGGCAAACGGAAAGTCGCGAAAGATATGAAGACAGCTAAATAAAAGAAAATAATAGTGGAGGAGAAAATGGTTAAGTAAAATAGGTACTAGACAAGTGGTTACAGCTGTCTGGGATACCTAGATATTTTGGTAACCTGTTCATAGTGCAGTGTGAAAATGTTTTGAGATCTCAAGGGTATAAATAGTGTTTGGCTTATAAATAGTAGTGATTCAAAATATGACTTTCCAGTATTTTATTTCAGTGAACTGCCGAATATCTGGTTTCATTATGCCTCTTTTCATCAGGAAATTTACCAAACAAACTTAACTTACCGCTGCACTTACCCCCTCGAAAAGGGGTTGCTTTGGCCTGACGAAAAGGGTTAGGATTATTTTGGCCAAGTAGAGTGCACAACCCAGCGGAAGAAAAAAGGCTTATAATTGGCCATGACTTTGGCTTCGAACTTTTTATGCTTGTCAGCCAGAAAGGCCACTGCAATTGGGGTACGGGATATGGAGTCGAGTGGGCTGGGTTTCATTTGGAACTGGGTTGGGTTTTCCGCTAGCCGCTTTTCTGGGGGGTCTGCGACTGGGCGACTGAACGGCTGGTTCTTTACGACCCTTGCGGAGAGAAAATATGAATAAAGTTTTTGGGCCTTTTGATGAGACCGCCGTGTTGTCGTCGCCCGCCTTGACAATGAAAACTGCTAACTGCCGCTGACGGACTGTTGGCTCAGTTAGTTATGGCCCATGCCCTGACATGCCATTGGTATTTGGGGGGCGTTCCTGTTTACGATTTACCATTCATGGTTCCCTTTTATATTTATGGTGTGCACTTGGAATGCGCAATGCCCGCTGATTCGAACTGTATTATTTATGATTATTATATTTCCTTGACTTTGTTTTTGTTTGGCGTTAGTTACCGCTTGAAGGGTTAAAAGTCAAGGGTTTAAAGACTTTGGCCGTACATTCGAATGAAATGTTTTGTTTCTCTATTGTAGTACCATTTTTCACGGATTCTTACAGTTTGTTTTGTTTCTTACCTCTTTGCAGTTGGCCCCAACAACCAAAACAAATGCAAATGTGCGCCCCAAAGACATATTACCCCGAAAGTTATCAATAATTTTTCTGCCGGAAGAGGAGATACGACTCAACCAGTTAAGCGCCGGGCTCAGGGTGACAACACAGGCACCGGCAAAGACTTCGATTCTTTGAGGATTCGTTTCCTTTTTGGATAAAACCATCAAAACCGTGAAGTCGACACAATGTTGGATCGATGTGAAATGCCGGTAAGTCAAGGGTCGATAAATTTAAGGAGGTAAACAAGTTGTAAATGGGATTCGAGTTACCAAAAGTTTCAAGCATTGAAAAGATAACTAAAACATTCGTTCGTTTTTATGTCAATTATAAGGGATCTATCCCAATATGCCAATTGTATACTTTTACATTAAACAGAAATAAATTTAAATTTCCTTTTTTTAAATTAAACAAAGAACAACTCTGCTGTTTGTCGTGGTTAAATTAATTCATTTTTTAAGTATCGTAGAAACAATTTTGAGAACAAATTTATAAAAATGACTTGGAACAAGATTCGAAAACATTTTTCCAAAAAGAAACTCAGCCGAAAACTATGCACCTTTCTGCATTCCAAAAACTCGGGGTATAAACGGCTGCGTTCGGAGCTTGTTAATAGCCCGAGAGTATGCAAAGCTTTTCTGATCGCTAAATGGAAAATCTAATTAACTTGGAATCGATTTCTAGATTCAGCTGGACAACGAGAAGTTGCGCCGGGATGTCCGACTCTCGAGCTCTCGACTGGACCTGCCACAGCTTTGCAATGGCTCCAGGCGGCTGGATGGGCACAACAACCACGTGGCTGTCAACGAGACATCAGCCAATGCCACGTCCCTGAACGGCAACAGCAACGGCAACGGCAATCCCAGCGGCCACAACAACAACATTGGCTCCCCCGTCTCCTCATCGACCACCAACAGCAGCAGCAACGGGGGCAACGAGCGGGGATCCTCCACGAAATCCAACAGCAGCAGTGGCAGTGGCAGCTCCGGCAACTCGGCCAGCAGCACGGGAAGCGCCGAGCTGAAATGCAATACCCCCATGACACCATCTGGTAAGTGAAGCCCCCACTTTAACCCTTTAGATTACCTTCCGATTTAAAATGAAACCTTTAAAAATATTAGGTGGCAGAATCAAAAAATTTTGATTCTCCAACAGTGTTAAGATAGCTTTAATTGAATCTTTTTTTTCTTATCATTGCTCCCTCAAGGGGTTAAAACACAACCATGGGGCCCCTCAACCCCATGATGCTTGATGGTGGGTGCGTTTTTTGGTTTGCCTCGTTGCAGTCCAATGCCAATTAGTTGGGCACATCCTCCAGGCATTTGGTGGCCACTCTCCATCATCCCTCGGCTCTCTAATTAATTTTATATAAAATGTTGGAAAGGAACAAAATGAAAATGGCATTGAGGTCAGGGTCAATAGGTTTTTAGAGTGCCTGTTGCCACATGGGAAAATTTTCAATTACCTCTTTGCTTAGTTTAGTAAAGAAGAGAATTGGAAGGGTTTGTTTTAATTGGAAGTACGCATGGAGAAGCTTTTAGTTTGACTAAAATTTAATTTCCATTTGAAATCAAAATAAAGTTAAACGCAGCAGCCTTAGAAAAACACAACATTTTTTTACAAACTCATTTTGCTTTTAGTGTTTGAATATAAATCATTCCACTTTGAATACTGTTAAATTCTAGTTAAATTTTTCCCAGGCTCTCTTTATTTTTCCTAAAAAAATCTTCAGAAAGATAAAAAATAATAAAAGTTATATTTTGGAACTCTTAACACTGTAACACTTTTTTACGTTTGATCTACAACAATTTTATAAACTCTTTAAATGGCAGAACTGGTGAAGAAGTTCCGAAACTACCTAACAGACTTGGAGTTCGAGGAACTGAAAGTGTACAAGGAGGTCTGGTACTTTGGGCAGCATGCTATCAAGAATTACAACAAGCCCGCCCCCACAGCCAATACCACAAATCTGGGATATGACGATGATAATGGCAACTACAAGATCGTAAGCAAAAACTTAAATAAAAAATAAAGTATACATTTTAATCACTCATGTAAACCTTCCAGATCGAGCACGATCACATAGCTTTTCGGTATGAGATTCTGGAGGTGATTGGCAAGGGTAGCTTCGGCCAGGTGATCAGGGCTCTGGATCACAAGACCAACACACACGTGGCCATTAAAATAATTAGGAACAAGAAGCGCTTCCTCAACCAGGCCGTTGTAGAGCTCAATATTCTGGACGAGCTTCGGGACAGGGATGCGGATGGATCTCACAACGTAATACACATGCTCGACTACACGTATTTCCGTAAACATTTGTGCATCACCTTCGAGCTGATGAGGTGAGTTACTACTGTGACGTCAATGCCTGGGCATTTTATTGATGTCTTGTTTGGCAAATAGCAGGAAAAGTGAAGCCAACTGTTACCGTCTTCAATTAAAAGCGCGTATAACTCGCATTTCTATTAACATTCTGCCAATTATTGCCGGCAAACTTTTGTTGCGTGTTTGTTGACCATAAAATTTCGGCTATTATTAATTTCCATGTTCCAAGTACCTAGCACGCATTGCGATTCAGAAACTTCACCCGCAACATGTGCGTTTAGAGTCTTCAGGTTACATTTTATTGGTCGGAGTGAGTTTGGCATCGTATGTCTTTGATTTCATAAGGCCATAAATCCTGGTTGTCTCATAAATGCCTTAAAGTGGTTTTCGTAACCATTCCATTCATTAGTTATTAAAATTAATGCTCCGGAAGGACGCACCGGTTTGAGCAACAGCTTCAGATTCCCTCACCGGGCTCAAGCCCGCATTTGGTGTGGCAAAACCTGGCAAACAATATAAATTTCTATTTAATTTCCGGTCCTGGAAACTTGCATGCCTGAAAAGCGCAAACAGCTGACAGACGCAGACACAATCGAAATCAACAACGAACCGCAAACGACGCTCGGCCATCAATTTCAATTTAAATGTTGAATGTTGTGTGGCCTACTGGTTGGTGCAATAAAATGCATTGCCACGCCCTCTTCTACCACCACCACCGCCTACTGCAACCAGGAGGGAAAACCTGTTGTGGCTGGTGTATCTAGGTGTGTAAACGGAAATCTAATTGATTGGCAGAAGGGAGAACCAACTGCCTGCCCCTTCCCAGCACAGGTGTTGATTTTTCATAGGTGGGCTCTAGACCTGACTGAATATGTCAAAGTTTAGACAGCAGGCAACACAAATATGGTAAAAATAAATCCCAAAGAAACTACACAGGCGGCACGCGATGCAATGGACAAAGTTGAAGAAAGCGAACGTCGAAGGTCGAAGGCGGTCTTGTAGTTGGGCCTGCCCTTCCTCTTGGGTCTGACATTTCCGTCAGCCCCAAGTCCGACTAATTTGTCTTAATTGCTAGAAGCAAGAAGCTAGAAAAGCAGAAGCATACATTTTTTGCGAGTTGACATTTTTGAGCACTGATTTTGGGCTTCTAAAATCCAAATGGGTTAGTGGCACGCCATCCGATGGAGATTACTTTACAACTCCTTCCCCGAAACGCAATTCAAATTTTCAGACATACAAATTGATGGGTTTAGTGGCAGCCCCCTTTGAAGTAGATACCCAAAGTTAATTAATTATTTACTCTGCGACTAATTAGCCGCAAAATTGTTTTCCGTTTCTCCGAGTGCGCACTTAGTGCACTCATATTGTATGCATATATATTGTTTTTTTTTATGTGAATTCAGAAGAAGTTTTCCCGCAGCGGGAAAACTTTTGTGCCTGAAAGTGACCAGGGGGTGGGAAAAAGGCGTGGAGGAACCGCATTGACAACTCGGCGGCAAGTTTTAAAGTTTGTTGTGAACCAGTAAACAAATTGTGAGGCAAGTTTTATGTAATTAAATTTACGTGCACGCAATTTAATTTGCATTGCAAGCGAAGACAATTTACGCCAAAGCAGGATTAAGATTTAATTTGTTTGATAGAATAAGCGAGTCCTAGACCATATTTTAAAGTAAATGTTTTAAAGTAAAAGGCAAAGACTTAAAGAGAAATAATATAGCTGTGGGGCTCTGTTGGCAAAAAAAGCAACAAAAGCATTCACAATCTGATTAGCTAATTAGCAAACTGACCTCAGGACAGGCCCAGAACAGAACCCAGCTCAGCCGCAAATATGAAACCTAATCCAAGTCCCTAAAGTGACACACTTATTACACCTCGCACAAAAGCTGGTACATTCAAGGACTTCATTCCGCAAAAATGTCAGAGATGGGAGGAACTAAATTGACGCCAAGTGACATATTTTCGCACACACACATGCCGGATGATATTTCACATTCGGCCCTGGCAGGTGGCTGTTTCTTGGTCTTGTTTTAGCATTATGAGCCACATAATTTACAGCGACAGCGATAAAATGGTGGCTGCCAAAGTGCCAAAGACAGCCACCAAAGGGCGGAGGACACACACGAAACTATGCAGCATATTGTCCCATTGGCGATGACGCTGCTCCTTTCTGGCCAACGAACAAGCTCCAGGCTCTGTGGATGTGGCCAAGTTTTCCATCTGAGGGTGTGTTGTGTGCGTTTGTGTGTCTGCCGGCGTCAAGCACATAAATTCCAGCTTAATGCCGCCCCGGAGGGCAACACAAGCGAATTACCCACCTTCTCCTCATTCCGCCTTCAATGTCACTGCTCCTGACCTAGTATATCCTCTATATCCTCTTCCCCGTTCCCCCGACTTGGGGACTTTTGGATGAGCAATATGTCATGATTTAATTTCAATTTTTATGGCCCATAACGAGATCGAGTTGGCGATAATCGCTGCAGAATTAATTTTTAAATTTAACGAGATATATTAAATTTTACGAACCTCCATTTAAGTGCAAACAAATTAACTGCAATAAATTGAGCTCGTCATTCAAACAAATCACAAAACCTAATTTGTGCCAGGAAGCCATAAATATCCATTATGCATCATAAATAATGAGTAATATGTTTTTTTATAGCTCTGTTTCTAGCGAAAAATTGCTTTAAACTCTGTTCATATTCTATAAAAATGAAAGGCCAAGTATGAGATGTTTAAACAAGAATTTTATGGTAATACTATTGACCCACTTTGTGACCACCACTTGATTGCATTCAAAGCCAATCAATGCGGCAGATGCTACCTGTCATCGGTCATGTAATTGACTATTCCTGACATGTCCTTCGACAACCGGGGAGTGACATGAGTATCTGACAGGATGTCGCCAGCATTCTGCTGTTTTTCTACTCATATGGGGTCGGCTAGAAATTATTTTTAATTAAAATGCAACATGCGGAGTGCTCTGGTGTGTACATTTGTGCGTGGGCACCGGGCGTGGTCATGCAAAAGAGGAGAACCGTGCCCTGCAAGGTTATTTTATTTTTTTGTAATTAATTTTTGCAGCCAGAGCGTGTAAATTGCAATTACGGAACGGGGCAAGGACCAAGCGCGCTGGAGAGCTCGCGGATTGAGTTACCAGGAGAATAAACAGTCGAGTGGTCGAGGATGTTTGGCGGGGGAGTGTCCGTGTCCGTGTCCGTGTCAGCTGTTTCGCTGATGTTGATGTAGGTTGTTATTATGCCGTGCCAGGGTACAGTAATTACTGCTAATTGACATTTCCCGAGCATTAAGTTTGTTTTCCTCTCCGACTGTCTTTTAGTCGGAGGGACGGTAAGGGACAGGAGCCAGTTAACATGGCCAAGGCCAAGTCATTTATCATCTGCAAAAAGGTGAATTCCCCTCTCGTTTTTCAACCGCAGTTTAAGCAGCGATAGTATATATCCTTTTTTTTGGTAATTTTGTGATTATTTAGGTTCCTAGTAGGTAGCAAGCTGTCACACAGCCGTCGACTAATTAAAATGCCACAGAACGAATGGCAACGAGATATATTTTGTTGGAATATTACGGTCTGTCCTTGAGCTGCTGAGCTTGGTCTAAAAACCAAGGTCCTGGCTGTCCCAGTCGGGGACAGCATCATTTATTCAAAGGCAGCTTTTTGCCAGCATTTCGGTTAAGCGGCTTAACGTTGAATATTTATGGACGTTCAAGTAGAAATTAACTGAGGATACGGGTAAATAGAAATCCGCTTTGCCTCAAACTCTTTGGAGGGAGTATCATTAATATTTAATAAAGTCGTCCGATCGATATCAGTAGAACGAAATTAATTCCTCCACCAACTCCTTTTCACACGAAGAAAATTTGGTTTGCAAATTCAGACAACACTGGTAGTCGCTCTCATGTCAATCAATTGAATGGAAATCTCATTTCACTCTCAACCTATAGGGAAACCAATTTCAAATTTATGCTGAAAGTCAAACGACAGCCCCAAAAAAGTTTCCTTTCCCACCAGCTCGAAAAAGTGGCACCATTCTCGGCAGGATGACAAGTTTATTTTTCAGAGCTCGGTCAATTGGCAAAAATGGAATATGTAACAAAAAGTTGTGTGCGAGGAATGAATATGAAAATCAATTTGTGAGGTTTTATGGGGTAGAATGGAAAAATTAACTATCCGGCTTTTTTTAAGTAATATCCTAAGGTCCATCTGATTAAGACAAGACCTTCGAACTTATCTGTGTGTTTATTGTTTACTGGGGGCGTTATTTGTTTACCCAGCTTTGTTTATGCCAATTCACTTTCACCCGGCGTGGAACTGTCTCGTTTCGGCATTTCTTTGCTCCATTTTTTGTGTTCTAAATGCAGGCATTAGTGGCTCGTTACAATTGCATGTTGCTTTGCAACGGCGCAGGGGCAAATCAATCAAATTACCAGAGGAATTTTGGCACGGAAAACGGCAACGGAAAACGTCAAACGGAAAAAGACGACTCGGTTCCTCTTTGGGTAGACATAAACTATTTTCAAGTTCATGGACTTATGACATTGACTGTGTGGCATGTCATAATGCAGTTATAACATACAGACTTGGCAGCATACAAATGTACATTTGCCCGAAAGGATCCACAAGGAGGATGTATGTATTGTCCCGATTTGCCGATTGAAATTATGACATTTTGATGATTTTCTTATTGGTTTGTTATAGACTCGTCTGTACACTTGCCCGCCATCTATTTTGGGTGCCCAAAAAATCGATAGCCACCGGATTCTTTAAGCTTGGAAAAATTTAAGGTCTGCCATTTCGGCATTTTGAGTTCGCGTCGGTGCAACGTGAAAGTTTTCAAATTAAAAGCCGCGTGACCTTTGCGGTCTGGAGGGTGCCTGCCTCCGCGGTTTCGACTTCTGACGCAGAGTCTTGCTCTGCAATTTGACAGGCATCCATGCCATTATGTGGCTTTATGGCCTTGCCACTTTGCTGTTGCCTGATGGCTGAATCAGCTTAACGCGCTTTTAGGCGCTCTTAGCAACTCGGATTGGGGTTCTAACTAAGCTGACATAAATGTAAATTGGATTAGGGCTTGGAACAAGCTGTAAAACATGGTCTAGAAACGATTAAAATTTTCAGAAACACACATTACTAAAGTTTTGGCTTGGCTTTAAGAGCTCCAGCCTCGACGCCCCTGGCACACACGAAGTCCTTTCATGTCAGGACCAGATATTGCTTTTGGTAATCTGCAGCTCCCTTATAGCTATATGTAGGTCAAACATGTCACTCAGTTATTGATAGAATCCTCATATCGGAAAGCTTTTGAGGCAGGACGAAAATAAAGGACAGTTCAATAAATTCAGCTTAACGAGAGGAAATCTTGGGAAAGATTGTAGGGCGAAACTAATATCTAGCCACGAAAAGTCATCAATCATCGGCAGGGCCCCAAACACTGGCAACCACAATTGACCAAACTTTTGCCTCGATGATAAATTACGACGAGTGTATTAAAAGTTTTGTTTTTTAGTGGTTGCATTGACATTGAGGGAGCTGAAACTCCTTTGTTATCAGTCAATTAATCGCCGACAATCGCATAAACTGCGAATGCAAAACATGGTACAAAAATGGCGATGTAAACAAAAACAGCAAAGGGGTTGACAAACAGGAGACATTTCAGCCCCAGGAGGTGGGTGGCACAGTGAGGCAATGCATCCATTCTCACTAAATATTATAACTAAAGAACATAATTGTGATTGGTTCCTAAAGTAAGATATAAGGAATAAGAGCCAATTTTGAATTCAATAATAAAAATATGTGTTTAAATGTTTCTTGGGCCCACTGTTGAGAACTATGAACATTTGGCAGCTCTTTTTCTGCTTGATTTGCCACCATTTCTGTTTGGTTCTATTGTCGTTTGCCAACTGCTCCGACATTGTCAATATTGTTGCTGACGAACGTTATCGTAGTAAGCCCAAATTTGGGCCCGACATGCAATGGGAATTAATTCAATGCATGTTACTGCGACTCCTTGTTCTGTTCTCCAATTGCGACAGTGTGTCTTTTGTTTTGCCAAACTATTTCGATGTGGATTTTGCTCTGACTCATGTTAGTCACACTTGAAACGGCTTCACTAACACGCCCCCGACTTTTCAATTGCAGCCTGAACCTGTACGAATTGATAAAGAAGAACAACTACAATGGATTCAGCATGAGTCTCATTCGACGCTTCTGCAACTCGATTGTGAAGTGCCTGCGCCTGCTCTACAAGGAAAACATCATTCACTGTGATCTCAAGCCAGTAAGTGCTTTAAATGAATAAAGACCGAAACTGTAAACTCACACCTCTTATTCAAATTTTAACAGGAAAATATCTTGCTCAAACAGCGAGGCAGCAGCTCGATCAAAGTCATTGACTTTGGCAGTTCGTGCTATGTAGACCGCAAAATCTATACGTACATCCAATCGAGGTTCTATCGGTCCCCGGAGGTGATTCTCGGACTACAATACGGCACCGCTATCGACATGTGGAGCTTAGGTGAGTGTCCTTGTCCACTTTTAATTAAAAACATCCGACCGCGTGTCCCGAGTGTCTGAAAAACGTGTACGGCCTGCAATGAAATTTTAAATGTTTGCTCTGCATTTGGCAAGCAATTTATTGCCCACACACCTTTGTCCTCATACACACACATATCCTTCAGCTCCGGATGGAAGAGATTTAATATTAAACATTGTGGGGGTGTCCGTGTTCTGTGTTTTTGTAGGACACAGCGGCGCTGAGGGATAGAACGCGTCGTATACTTGATATTTGACAATTTTGAATTTCAATTAAAGTAAACCAGAAAGGCTTAAAAATAAATAAGTTTTAACAACTTTAATTATATTTAAAGAACACAAAATAATATTTTTTTATAATGTTTGTAATTTTTAAACTGTAAAATGAACATATATTTTAGCAGTGAGACCTTATAACGTACGTATCCGTTTTCCTGTAATTGATGGCTTTCCACTTTAGTCGATATAACATAAAAGCCCAACCGAGTGTAAGAACACGCACTAGGCCAATTAACAGCAACAGGCAAAAGCGAGGGCGGAAAGCGACCTCCTCCATCCGAGCGAACAATGAGATATCAATGAAGGTGCCGGAGGTGAGGGAGCACTCAACAAGTGCCGCCCCACTTCAAGTTTATGTATACAATAATTTTGCCAGCAGAACCCAACCTGACCGGGACTTTTCGCCGAGCCCTTCCTCTTTTTCGCCGTGCACATCCTTTTAGCGCCCATTTCCGACCGCAACCACGTCCGGTCAGCCGAAGCAAAACCAGCAAAATATCGTGGGCTCCTTCCACAACAAAAGACTCATTAAATGTGCGCACGGACTTGTGGGAGGTTCGTTGGTATGTTGGCTGTTATGGCCCGGGTCCTAATAAAACTCTGCCCAGTTTATTTTTATCCCCTGTCTTGGGCTTCTTCATGCAGTGGGAGGTTACTTATTTGAGTTACTGTGCACCGTGAACAAACACTGAGCAGCAGAGGGGCTGGAAATGGGTTACGTGTTGTATGATGTGAGCTCTTAGCTCTCTGTTTCCCTCTGAAGAGTGGCAGCTGTAATAGATATGTGCGGACTTGATTGCTTTGAGCTTCATTAGGTAAATGAGGTCATAAGGAAAGGTAAACGCCCAGATGCAGGTTAAACGGAACACGAGTTTGATGATAGATAGAGGTTGTACAGGGAATACTTGACAAATTAAATTGTGATGAAATAAGAAGCTTCACTTTCAATTATATGTGCTTGACCTTTTTTAATTCAATTTATTGCAACTGCCAAGAATAGTATAGAAAATAATGGAAACTGAAAAGGTATTGATTCTGTGTCATCCGCCATTGAGTCAGCATTTCTACTTTGAGCCTATTAGAAAGTGCAGTAGCAAATAAATAATCCAGCAACCAGAAAAGAGGACTCATACTGTGACCGACACAAAGTCAAGGTCAATGCGCTTGTCTGACTGCCCCACAAATGACTGCAACAGACCCTTCGACAAAATCAATACTAATTACGTGTCAACCTCTATTTCAGGCTGCATCCTTGCGGAGCTTTACACGGGCTTCCCCCTTTTCCCAGGCGAGAACGAAGTGGAGCAGCTGGCCTGCATCATGGAGGTGCTGGGCTTGCCACCCAAGGTGCTCATATCTGTTGCCAGGAGGCGACGTCTCTTTTTCGATTCCCGGGATGCTCCGCGCTGCATTACTAACACCAAGGGTAGGAAACGATCGCCAGGAAGCAAGTCGCTGGCACAGATCCTGCACTGTCAGGACCGGTACTTCATAGACTTTCTGCAGCGCTGTTTGGAGTGGGATCCCGCGGAGCGGATGACGCCGGACGAGGCAGCCCATCACGAGTTTCTGCAACCCTCCTCCTCCAGTCGCCATCGCAGCTGCCGCATGTCAAATAGCTCCTCCAGCTCCGGTCTGAACAGCGTCTCCCAGAAGTCCTCCTGCTACAATTTCGCAGACATTTCGCCGGGCAGCGGCACTGGCGGTGTCGTCGGCGGCGGTCCTGTCGTGGCTTCGATAACCAGCACCACAGCAGTGCACAATGCAGCAATTGCCACCACGACCAAGTCAAGGCAGCAACAGGCGCAGCTACAGTCTCAGAGCCATGTCCACGGCCATGCCCAGTCGAACGGACATCTACCGGACATCAAGCTGAGTGCAAGCGACAAGTACAATAGCATGCAGAAGGTGGCGGTGCGCTCTAAGATCACGTCCAGCGTCTCGGACTTGGAATCTGTACAGCAGTACTCCCTCCACCGCATCTACGGGGGCGTGGGCAGCGGCAGCACCCATCACGTATCCTCGGCGGCTACCAGGAAGCACCTGAACGGCAGCGGAGTCTCCTCAAAATACGGCAGCTCGACCCTTGCTCACAATCACCACAATGTGACGCACCACAATGCATCGACGGCCACAATTGCCACCGCCACGCACCACCACCACCACCACGGTGGGGCAGGCGGCGGACAGCAGCAACAGTCTTCGTCGGGAGCCACAGTCATGACGCACTCACAGTCCACCGGCGATGTCTCCGACAGGGCCATCTTTGGGAGAGCTTGACTCCGGGCAAGGCCCACCAAGCTGGAGCTCAAAAAGTGCAAGCTGGTCAACATGATGGACTTCTGGAGCTAGAAGTGGCGTCCACAGCACTGCGCTGATGTCAAGGAGCGGGCAGAGGCAGAGACGGCGGCGGAGGCAGAGGAGCGTGGGGAGCAAGTTAGGCAGGATAAGATGGATGGAGAGCAGTAGGAGTCGTCGCCCACGCCACTCGCCTCCGCTCACCTAGTTGCGTAGTTATTGTTATATATAAGCTATATAGGAATATATATATATTTAGATGTGTGTGAATTTGTATTTGAATGCGAGCGCATTGCTGTTGAACTCCCACTGGCTCTGGCTCCTGGAAATCCATGCGTTAAGCTATAGAGTTTTCATCCTTGCAGCACTTTGCAGTATTTTCAGTTTCAGTTGCCCTGAACTATTTTATTTCGCTACTGCCATAGCTAAAGGTATTCGCAATTGTATTTCCCTGACAAACCAATCCCTTCCGAATAGTATTCTCCTCCCTCCAACCGCCAAGGTGTTGCAAGTGTTGCATCCACTTCACTCACTGTATTTAGCCTGAAAAAACCTTCAAGGATAAAAACGAATGATAAACGGAAGCCAGCTCAAAGGAACAAGATAACCTAGATATAGTCCATTAGATATGGCATATACTAAACATAGTTGTAGACAACATTTGTAACGACTCACCCAACGCATCCCACTCACAACCACACCCACTCAAAGATATAGGACATATTTATAGGGTTACTACCCAAAAACTGTAACAATTTCATACAGCTTCCATGTCTTTTGCAACAGTATCAAGGCTGTTATTAGTTACATATGCGAAACCGAAATGTATCTATATATCTAAACTAGAATTGTATTCGTAAGTTCGTAGGATCTGGAAGTTTTGATTGCCAACATCACACTAAGGGCAGAAAAGTTCGCTTTCCCTATGAAAGTAAATGATAACTACTCTCACCCCTCACTCTCAGACACACCCTGAATACATGTCATAATTTAAAGGAAACACATATTCAAATAATTATAAATCTATTCAATTATGGCCAATATCACAGCCGAATAATTGTAAAGCGCCACGTCTATGTAAACCGTATTAGTGGAAGCAACAAAGCAACAAAAATAAAATGCAGTTTTATTCAAATTAAATTTGTGTATCCAGAACAGAATTAAGAAAATCGGAACGGCAAACAGTTTAGTATAAACTCGAGCTGGGTAAGGAAGACTCTTACCGAATCTAGACTGTCATTGAACGAAGTTTGTAACCTATAATCCTGTAAGTTTAGATAACACTGTACACAGATTGTAATTTTTGCTCATGAGTTTTGATTATGAATATATATCACCTAGGACTACAATATCTAAGCCTATATATAAAAATATATACACAGCTGCGATCGTTTAGAGCTTGTTTCGTATTATTTCTAGATTTCTAGACTTATAGATGTTTTCTCTGCCACTCGTCGTAATTGTCTCTGATACTTTAATTTTGTGTTTAACTATGAATTTTGACAAAACAAAAACAAAACAAATCAAATTCAAAACTTGTTTACAAAGTGTGTTCGAATTTAATGTTTAGTATTAAATTAAAATCAATGAAAAGAAACAAAAATGATAAACTTACTTATAATTACGAAATATACGTATATATCAATTTTAAATTAATGAAGCATATTAATTGTATAGATCAAGAAAACATGTAATCAATTACAATTACAAGAATTACAACAAAAAAAGAAATAAAAGAAAAAATTATATACTCAAAATGGAGATTATTTTATTCCTTTCCGATCTGACTGATCAAGGGTTAAGTTTTTGATTTCCGATTTAGTGATGCATATTTATAGGCTTGATGGTAAGAGCCTGATTTATCTACACGTGGTAAGATTAGGTTTTTACTGGGTTTTTAAAATCCAAAATAAATCTAAATTTGTAGCCAATATTAATCACAACTGCCTAGGCTTACATACCCATCTGTTATCTTATTAACCTATTACGTATACGCTTGTCTAATCTTTATTTACTTTATTAATCAACCGAAAACGGAAGCGGTCACAGGCTACCACAAATGATTGACTTCACATTTGGTCTAATTTTTTCAGCTCAGCTTCTCTTTCCCAACTCCGGTGTGGGGCTTAATGATTCCACGTGACACCATTTGGGATCGCCGCGGGCGCCCTGTTGGTTCATTTAGTGTTTGTTATTAATTTATCCGATTTTAATCTCTTGTGGTTCGCATGCTTCAAATTATGCAATTTCCGAAGGGGTAGTTGCCAATTTTGGTGTTGTGAAAATATTTGTATACCTTTAAGTGGCTTGTGCTTGCATTCAACTAGGGCCCCTACCAATAATTGTATGTTTTTCTGGCCATTAGTGGATGGTTTCAATAGTCAGCAATTATCCTAAACGACTGACAGACTGTACTGGCCCGGAGATCTTTGGCCTGTCATAAGCTTGACAGCTTCAAATGCCCAAAGCCTAGTTTTCACTTTTGCTGGGCAAGTGCCTGCGTGGGGGTAACAAGTCGCGAGATGTTGTTGGGGAAAGTAGAATTCTAAGTACGCGCTGGGGAGAAGCCGAATGACTTAATCCCAAGATTCATTCCCTCCATTCTTGAATGGAAAGTAAAAGTTGCCAGCTCACGATCGCTGATCGTTCACACCGAACATCTTTTTTGTTTTTTGTATTTTGTGTTGTGGTGATAAGCTGTAAGCCTCATTGAGTCAAAGGTTTATTGACGCACGGTTGTGGCGGTGGCTTCTTCAGAGCCAGTCTTCTTCCTCATGATCATGATCATGATCAGGTTGCCCACTTGCCGCCAGGTTGCCAGGTGAGGCCATCGCAGGTCGGGCTCGGTTTTTTGGTTTCGGGTCCATGGCATCTCTCTGGAAGGCCGCTTCTGCCAGCCTTTTTTGTCTTGGGATTGGTTTTTTTTCTTTTTTGCGTTTTATTTTATATATATTTTTTTCCTTCTTTCTTGTGATCATTCGTTGCAAGGTGAAAGTCTTTCCCCTCAAGCACTTTGTTGTTGCTATTTGTAAAGTATTTAGTCTTTTTTCGGTGTTTTACTTTTTGTTGTGTGTCTGGAAATGGCTTTTGTTTTTTGTTAATCTTAAGCAGATATTATATGTATTTGCTAACCATTGTAAAATGGGAAGTTATACCTTGACTTAGAGTCTCAGAACCTCTTCCGCCCTCTTTTCTCAAATGTATTTTGACCAAAAAGAAATTACTTTTCACAAGGCCACTTCAGCCGTTTTGGATTAACCCAAGGCGAGGCTTTTTAATATTTCATTTTATTGCACAAAAACTACAACCATAAACACAAAAAATTTAAAAGTTATTCAATTTGAAGCATTGAGTCACAGCTTTGTAATTGATCGAAGACAAGATTCCAACTGCCACTGAACATTTTTATATTAATCTCTGCCGGGACTGGCCTCTCTCTGACCCTGGTAGTCGAAACGCTAATGGCAACAATTAGCAAACAAACCAAATTGGCAATTATAAATTACACTCTTCGCCGTGTGTGGGAAGTAATTACAGAAACACGAGCACGGCGGGAGATTTGGTGATTCGCAGATCGATCCAAAATAATATATATAAAAATCACGAAAGAGTGCGGATATAGAAATAGAGATTAAAAATTGGGTAATTAGAAATTGATTTGACAAGGGGGTTAACTTCCTGCTAATATTTTCTTAGGATTGTGCAAACAAATCAATCAAGTCAACAGCACACAAGCCACCAAACCAGCAGGTGAAAATAATTTCTACAGATTTTTGGGGATTACGCAGAGGTTTTTCTCACAGTCCCGCCGGCCAACAAAGAAAGCCATCAAATAAAATTTAAGCACACAAAAGCTACAAAAGAGCCAAAGAGAGTTGGCTGCAGTCAATGACTTGGACAACAGCCAAGACCCGATCTTTAGTATCATCACGGGTCATTATCATTTTCTGTGTGAACGCCACAAAGAAGTAAGCCTGATAAGCTTTGTGGCGCTTGCCACTTATGCAATCGCCACTTGAAGGGACCTAAGTCTACATTAGAATCGCGGTTCAGGGAGGGGCTCTACCTCCTTAACGCCCAAGTAATTGGCCTTGGGAATGCATTCCGTTTTCCTGGGCGTCCAAAAGTGGAAAGTTATGGCTGAAAGCCGGCGATGAAATGCCTATTTTGGGAGCTGATTGATGGATTAGTTGATTAGTTGCCACCGAATTGCTCGGGATCTGGAAATAATTGGGCGGAAAGGTGGAAATGCAATTATTTGTTGATCGGTCTGACAGGTTCTCTGATATAAAAAGCGCTTTTCCTTCAAGAGTCTTGTTATACAAGAGGAAATGAAATTATTAATAAAACAGATGGCATCGCTTTGATGGTAAAAACTGTTGGGAAAGTTGCAATGCGATAATAACTTTAAACTTACCTGGATCCAAAGATATTGATTTTATTTAAAATATACCAATTTCTTTATTTCTTGCAAAAATTTCTAATGGGTTCACTCACAAAAATATTGTAATCTGCAATGGAAGGACAATATGATCGTTCTCTTGGTGCGACATCGAATAAAAACTTCCAAAACATGTTCTAAAAAAAACTTAAGCAAAAGGATGAGAAAATTAGTTTTTGAAAATGTCCACCTCCCGTATTGTGAAAATCTAAATTTTCCATTTTTGGAACACTTTTATTCGAATATTTGAGCTAATTCGCAACCGATTAAGAAACAAAATACCATTTTAGAATCAGGGCTTCAATCTCCTTTAACCTACATCCAAAGATACAAAATATCAATCAAAAAAATTTTAGTCGATTTTTTAAAAAATCATGATGGTACCCCTTTCAAAATTTTGAAAAATCGGCTGAAATTTTTTTGTCTGGTTTCTCGGATTCTTTGATGCGGATCGAAGGAGGCTGAAGCTCTGATTCATGAATGGTATATCGTTTTGAAATCGGTTAGATATCGAATAAAATATAAGCTTTCAAATGATTAAAAAAGTGAGCTTTTGACATATATAAACCATCCGTATTTTACAATTCAGAAGCAATTCAATTTGTCTATCGAAAGGCCCGTTACTTGGTTTGTTCACATCCAATCGACAAGAGTTATACCTTGCCGAGCTTGTATCTTCAAGTACTATCTGAATATCGTTTATTTATCAAGAGTTTTCATTGAAATCCCAATTTAGGGGGCAAGAAAACTACATATGAGCGTATAGGAGATGTTTGAAACGATTTTATGAAGTTTACACTTCGATTAAATAGAAATCTTGGATTATAATGGACAGCAAATGGAGTCCCGATTTCTTAATGGTATCTTACTGCAAAATCGGATATAAAATGGGAAAAAAAATTCTTTAAAACTTAACCAAAAGGATGAGAAAATGAATTTTTGAAAAATGTCCACTTCCCGTATTCTGAATATCTAAATTTTCCATTTTTGGAACACTTTTATTCGAATATCTGAGTTAATTCGCAACCGATTAAGAAACGTATTGCCATTTTGGAATCAGGGCTTCAATCTCCTTTAACTTACATCCAAAGATCCAAAATATCGATCAAAAAAATTTTAGTCGATTTTTGTAAAAATCATGATGGTACCCGTTTCAAAATTTTGAAAAATCGGCTTAAATTTTTTTGTCTGGTTTCTCGGATTCTTTGATGCAGATCGAAGGAGGCTGAAGCTCTGATTCATGAATGGTATATCGTTTTGAAATATACGCTATGAAATGGATAAAAAGGTAATTTTTTGACGAATATCACCTTTCTGTATTTTAGAATTCAAAAAGAATTCAATTTATCTATTAAAGGGCCCATAACTTGGTTTGTACCTTGGTTCATACCTTCCCGAATTCGTATCTTCAATTACTATCTAATTATCGTAAAACTATCAAGCGTATTCCTTAAAATCCTAAGATAGGGGGCGAGGACATATTGGCGTATAGGCGATGTTTGAAACGATTTTATGATGTCTACAGTCCGATTAAGCAGAAATCTTTTATTAAAATGAACAGAAAATCAAGTCCCAATTCGTAAATGGTATCTTGGGGTGAAATCGGATACAGAATGGCAAAAATATCCTTAAAAACTTAAGGAAAAGGAGGAGAAAATTATTTATTGAAGAATGTCGACTTTCCTTATTTTGAAAATCTAAAATTTCAATTTTTGGGACAGTTTTATTCGAATATCTGAGCTAATTCGCAACCGATTTTGGAACAAAATGCCATTTTTAAATCAGGGCTTCAATCTTCTTTAACCTACACGCAAAGATCTAAAATATCGATCAAAAAAATTTAGTCGATTTTTGAAAAAATCATGATGGTACCCCTTTCAAAATTTTGAAAAATCGCCTTAATTTTTTTTGTTTTGTTTCTGGGATTCTTTGATGCAGATCGAAGCCGACTGAAGCCCTGATTTATGAATGGTATTTTGTTTTGAAATCGGCTTAAAGTCGAATAAAATATACGCTATCAAGTGGTTAAAATGTCTTTACATTTTGACCCCTAAGCGAAATACCTTAACCATTTGTAAATCAAGGTGTAGAGTCACCAAATATTACTCAAGCCAATTAGAGGCTCAGTATTAATCATGCTTTAAATGATAATACTATGAATCAGACGCGTAGCTTGTCTATAAAAATCGTATTAAATTGCGGCAATGAACATGAGATTCATAGTCTGCCGGCTTTCGTGGAGCGTTTTATATGGCCAAATATGCGGTTCACACGTCTGATGGCTTAAACGATGCATTACCACAACAAGTTTTGGCCCAAGTTAAATTCTCGGACACCCCCATCCGAATTCTTATCTCGACTTCCGAGTCTGCTACGTGATTGTGGCCATAATCGTCGGGAGCGGTGGAAATTACAATCTGAGAATTAAGCTTTCGGATAAGCCATTTCTGGGTTCGATAAGACTGTCACCGGATTACCAGAGATCTGGGCACGGCATGGCATTTCCTCATGTTGCCAACGAACTCCCAGCAACACTTTCTCTTTCGGCCTGTCGACTCTGCTCTTTGCTTTCTCTTCGGCCAAATGGCGGCATAGACGGCCAACTCTTCGGCTCTGGCAACATGTTGCCGGCGTCTTCTGCAGCGCCATTGCGGCTTTTTGGCATCTTCGCGGCAAGCTTGGCTTAAATTGTTACCAAACGTTTAACGATCTTCAGTTAAGCTTCGAACCTTCTCCAGACAAGTCGTGTCTGTGGCTACTCCTCCAGTGGCCAGTTATAAAATCAAGTCCCTAGCGCGGATCAAACGTTAACGGAATTTTAAGCCCGAGAGAGAAGAAAACAGAAACTGCATCATTTGCATAAAGCAAATAGAAAACGTAACAAAAATAACTTAGCCAAAACTTTATTCGAATCAGTTGTTGTTTCCATGTCGAATTTTTGACATTTTTCGCGTGCCCGTTTGCTGGACATTTCCAACCGTATATCGTGTTTGTTTTAAAAAAAAAAATAGTGCATCGATATTGAATTGATTGGGGTGAAAGAAATAACTCTAGCTTGCCAACTTGTTTAAATAAATATTAGATTTTCGAACCGAAGGTGAATCATGAAAGTCTCATTGGCACTGTGGGGCACTCTGTGCCTGTGGGTGGTCACCGCGAATGCACAAGGATTTATACCGCCACCCAATTCTGGACTTCATAATGCGGTAAGTTTTCAATCTGATGGTCCACATTCCATTAGCAAAGGCAATACCTCAAAAATATGTGCCAAATAATCATAAAAATGAAGAATAAAATTATTTATCACCCAATTTGCATTTCCATTCAGTGTTATGCAAATAATCATTGTTGAAACTGGCTTTGTGGTCTCTCTATTTGTCCCGATCAAATTGACACAGATTTTAGATCTTTTCGAGTTTCGGCCAAAGAAAGTTGCCATCGGTAGTACTCGCATAAATATGTCAACCAGCCCATGTTTTTGGAGCGTCCAAGTCAAAAATTCCACACACTTGCATTTGACTTTCTATCAATAAGATCGCCGTTGAAGTTCCCCAGCCTGTTTAAAAATTCAATTATTTAAATATTTGTTTTGGGAATTTCAATATTAATTGATGAAAAATTTATATATGGGTCCAAATGAAAACGAAAACGATTTTCAACGCCTCAATGAACTTTCCCTTTTCTCAAAAATATTTTATCTCTGGCTGAAGATGGCGATGGCGGGGGACTCGATTAAATGAAGATGCAAAGGAAGAGTAAAAGCCGTAAAGTCATGAGACATCGTTTAAGGCAGCACATTGGCATATAATATGGTAAACCTGTTCGCTTGGAGTGGTCAAGAAACCAAATATCGAAAAGAAAAGCAATCTTCCAAAGCTACGTAGTTGCCAAAGAAACTGTTGAGTCATGTGAATTTTTGGAGAATTTCCCATGGGATTATTTGTTTTTTTCTTTACTTTTGCGAAGTTTAAGGTCTACATAATTTATTATCTTAACGAGATACATCGATTTTCTTATGTTGATGTAATCTGATCATGTTTGACATCCGCTGTTATAGTTTTCACTTTCATGGCTAAAGCCCAAAAAGATTTGGCCAAAAGCCACAATTTATGATGTGAAATCATCAGCTTTGTTGTCTCCTCTTTTCTGTTGATGTTTAAGCTTTATTTTGGATGAACTAATGCCTATAATTGAGGTTTGGATTACGTAAAAAGATTCATTTCTTTGTTTTTTGGCCTAAAGGCAGTGTTTTGATATGGCGGCTTTGATATCGGGCATGAATAGATCGTCAGCTGAATAGCTTTAATCAAGACAAACCCCACATCCTTTGCATAACTTTCTTTGCCTGAAAACGAACTCTATTTTACTTTAGTTCGCCTTGTGTTGTCCTTAACCTTTTCGTGCATCTGTTGATCTGCCGATTTCCTTTTTGGCAACTTGCACAATTTTTCCGTAACGCAAGAAAAACGTGTTCAAGACCAGATTTTTGCCAGCATCATCTCTCACCATTGACATAAGTTGGCTGTGGCAATGGCCAGCCTTTAGTTTGTAGTGTTTTTTGGGCAAACAACCTAACTCGAAACAAGAAAAAGTGCTTTTCGGTTGTATCATCGTCTTCCTTTTGTCTGGCAGTGAACAGGAACTAGTAGTAGTTGAAGTTGCCTTGGCAGGCTTAGCGGACTTTGTTTTGTTTTTAGGATTTGCTAGCTCTTTGGCGGCTGTGCAATTTCTTTTATGCGCATCGGATTTTTTGTTTTGTTTTTGTTTTAGGCATTGCTTAATTTTAACTTTTATTATTTTGTATATATTTTCTCACGTAGCTTGCAATTGTGTCTTTTGTGTCGTGTAAACTTGGCAGCCGGGCAGTCAACTGTTCAGTAACATCTGTTGCCCATCATCCAGCGTCCAGTGTCCATGGTCCATCCGCGATTACAAAGTAAAGTCTCCAGCAGCAATTGCAAACCGAAATCCGCATCCCGACAGTAACAACATTTTGGTGTTTTCGAACATGTTTTTCTGGGCCCGCCAAATTGTTGCTTGTTTCGTTTTGCTTTTATTTAACATATTTATGTTTATATTTGCAGCCTTGCTTTCACTTTTGTGGGATAAATAAAATGCCTTAGGTGCTAAATATTTCTGCAAATATTTGTTAACAAGGGCAGATGCTTACAGGCTTTAAAACTAATTCGCCAGATTACATAATACTAACTAATGATTAGAAAACTCTTTTAACATATCCATAAATCTAGCTTGTTAAAGTCTCACTCTTGGCTCCAAAGGTTTTAAAAGTAAGGCCTGGTATTCACCTTTGAGTTACCGAAATATCATTATTTTTGATCAAATCTGCCCCTTGGCAAGCATTGAGTATTTTACAATGATTTACGTTGGGCGTTTATTGAATCGGATCGACTGGCAATAATTTCCGTACCGAATACCCAACAGGCCCTACAACCTGTTCATTTTCAGTTGGCCTTTTGTGGCCGGAACAACAACACGATCCCCAAAGAACAACAACATCAGCAATCATAACAAGAAGCAACATTTCATTGTAATTTCATTTTGCGATCTGGGGTTCTGTTCGTTTTCGAGTCGCGGGAAAGTGGGTCACATCGAGAGATCTTTATAAATATTGTTGCTCGGTTGCATATTTATCTGAAAGATATTTCGGTATCTGGGCGTTGAAGTGACAAAATGTTAATGGATTTGGCTTGAAAAATGAAAGTTGTTTTTGTGAAAGAACAGGAAAGTGTGAATAAAAGATAGAGACAGTGCCACTTGCCGGAGACCCCAAGCTAATCTGACCCCCAATCATTGCACCTCAATGAGCTTTCTTTGGCCCTCGAATTTTCCCAATTCAGGGAAATAACTAGCTGCCATTAGCCAGGCGCCACTCCACATCGAATCGCAACCAAGTAAATCTCATTGATCGCGCTTTTCAGCTGCTAACCACAAACAAATAAAATTATTGAACGCTAATCACACCCGGCTATTGAGGGTTTCTTTAGTTCATTGTGTTTGGTGAGTTTTTTTTGGGCGCCGCGTGGTCTGACTTAATTTGATTTGCTTGGCACCCAACTGGCTCCAAGCTGATTGAGAATTAAATCAATTTCGATGAGGAAAATTGCCTGAAAGGTGAATGAAAGCGAAGTGTCATGCCTGATCGGGCAGAGGATACCGAAAGTGCTGCCGGGAAATAAGCGGGGAAATGCAATTGCATCGGTGATATAACGGGCATTATGAAATATAAATTATCTGGGACTGTACTTGCAGACTGACCTACTTTGACTTGGACTTTAATAAAGTAGAATGTAGTTCAGGTAAAAGTTGAATATGAATTTATACCGAGAATTGCGGAACTCCCGCAGTGTGGAGTGGAAAAAAACATGGGGGTTTCAGGCATCTTCCGCTTTCTATAGTTCCCTCCGAACTTCTCCATTATTAAGCCATTAACATAGCCAGTTAACTAGAGACTTTGTTCCGCCATTGCCAGAAATTAGCTCAGTGAAAAATAAAAAGCCATATCGTATAAACAATAATTTCGCATGGCTACTGCGATCAAGAAGACACATCAGAGGCACATCATCGGAAAAGGAAAGTAAAAGGGCTCGGCGACATAATTCATCACTGGTTATTGACAAGCTGCCGGATGGCTTCTCCTCTCCGGGTCATTAAAAGTCGCTTGGATTGGCCAACCACTCAAAATCGGGGAGTCGCAGAAAACAAAATGGGTTTTGTCATATCTTTCTTTTTGTTTGCCACTTTTTGTTGCCTAATTACAAAGTGCGACAAATAGGAATTGGAAGTTGCAAGTCGTCTGATGAATGCCGCAATTAGTGGTGGTATGCGCAGTAAATATATCAAGGCAATTTTCACCCACAGCCGTGTCGCCATGCTGCCGTACCGTCACTACCAAGTGCAACTTCCAAGCAAGTGTCAACTTCCGCGTTACTCATACGCCACGTGAAACGGGTTTAGCCAAGAGGGGCTGCATCAGCCGCATGGCATCTTCTTTCTCGCCATAACTCAACACAAATATGGCCAAAAGTCAAACGATCCTCGACGAAGCAAGTTGGCCTACGTAATGCAATCGCAATTGCAATAGCAAGAGAAATAGCCAAGCCCAACGGTTCCAGCGTTCAGTTCAGCGTTCAGACTGGGCAACCAGTTATTGCCCGATGCTGTTGCACTTTCGTTTTCTTTGTGTCTGGGCGAAAAGTTTATTGCGCGAAAATGAAGAAGCGTTTGTTGCTGGCACACAGTTCCAAAACAAGATTTGAAACAAGCCGCAGTTGCTGATGACGCTGACGATGGTGCTTCTGCTGCTGGTGGTGCTGCTGCAATGGCATCTGCAACTGTTGGTCGGGTCGGTTTGGGCCTGGTCTGGTCTGGCCTGGCCTGGCCTACCGAGAGATGTTGCAAGCCGACGACTAGAGATGTTGCATAATTTGTGTGTTTTCCTTTTGCCTGGCTGCCTTGGTGGGAGTCAAATTTTACCAGCCTCTTGCCATGCCTAAAAGCACTAAAAACTTGTCCATTGATTTGCACTTTATTTTTGTTATTTTTTCGCCAAAAAGAAAATGCGCAGCAAAATTATTTAATGACATTTTTGCGGTTTGGCATGCTGCAATGCAAAAGTGGTAAAAACAATTTTACAGTCGTCTGGTATTCATGAACAATTTAAAATAGGATGGGCCGCAAAAGGTTAAAGTTTCTGGGAAAGTGCAACTTCCTTAGTCCTTATAACCAAAAGTTTTAGATAATATTCGTATTATTAAAAAGGCGTCTGAGGGGATTATGAAATGAAATCAAATGATTAGGCAAATTTTGGTCTCAAGCTAGCTTGTTTGCCTTTGAGGCTGTCATATTGGCTCAGCTCTGATGCAACGTTTTCAGCGTTTTCCACCTTTTTGAAGGTTCCCTGCGCAGGAAGTCAAAGCCCTGGGGGACGAGAGATACTCTGCTTAGTGGCTGTCAGGTCCAACTACGCCCCCAACTGGCAGAGGGAGGCAACCCACTTCACACAACACTGCGGCCGGCGTCCGTCTGCCGCCGCTGGCTGCTTCATGCCACATTATCGCCACCGACCGACCGAATACCCCAGTACTCCCTGTTCCAGTACTGGCACTTTCGGTTTGAAGAAAACTAACAAGAGTTGCAGTAAGAGAAAAACACTTTTCGCAAGCTTCGGTGATTTTCTGCACCGCAAAAGTTCCATAGCTGCCACGGCATTTCAGTTGCATTTTCCATTCGCTTCTTCGGCACCCAAAAGTGTTTTCGTTTTGTTGCAAATAATAAATTTTAATTTGCTCGGCGGTTTTTGGTACTTTTTCTCCTCTGCGCATTTGAGTGCATCAGCTAAGCATGCGAGGCGCAATGAATTTGCTTTCGATTTCTTCAAGAAAACTAAAAGCCCAAATGGGGTGAAGAAAAAGCGCAGTGGTTATCGATCAAGCGGGGGCGAATGTCCCGTCTCATAGACTCGACGGCATTCCAGAGTCGTCTAAAAAGTTCCAGGTATAGCCGAGTAATTCCCCAAAGGGTTACTAACCGCTAAACAATGGTCAGCTGGGACTACGGCTTTGTCGCGTTTCGACCCATCCGGGTAATTGCTAAAAACTGTCACGAAGTGCAGCAGCACGCAGTTTACCGACTCGGAGTCAACTCAGAGTCGGTGGCAACTTGAAACATTTGTCGGACCATAGACCCTGGGACCCCCGATCCCGGAGAGACCCGGCTCCGACTAATTTCCATGTGCAGACCCGGCGAGCTTTTGTTTCTGTTTCTTGGAAAAGCGGGGTTTGCGTGACCAAAATCAGGCACGAGACCCACCCAAAGCCAGCAATGTGAGCATTTGGCGGGTCGCGAGTCGCGACCAACTAGCCGGCAACGATACAATCTGAAAATGACTTAATTGGTTCCTCTGCTGAGTAAATGCAATTAAAATTATAAGAACTTCACTTTCGAATCCGAAGTATTTGGCTCTCCAAGCTCTGGCGCACTGCTAACCCATAAATTATGAATTCAAACTGAAAATGGAATGGAAGGGAAAAACTAGAGAAGAAAATCAAAAGTTTTTCATTTGAATCCATTCCTTGGCAAACAATGGCGGCCCCTTTGACAAATGACACGGTGGGGGGAGTCTGGTGTCTGGGGTTTCCAAAGGCTGTTGCATGTCGGGCAGTCTTCTACTCTTGCCAGTATGAAGCAATGGTAATGTGTAATTAATGCATTAGACAAGCATTAAATCGGATCGCTTGAAATTTCTGTTGCTTTGGAGGCTTGGTATGAGAACCGGGACTATAAAAAAGTGTTTAATTGGTTTGAAGGAGGCACCACTTCCCTTATGCTTTGCTATTTGAGACTTAAGTAAACACTAAATTCGACCATACAAATTATAATCATAAAGCCACCTCGACCTTACATATATCTTCACACTTTTCCCACCATTCGCCAATCTAAAATGTTAGCCAAGGTCAACGCCGCGAATTTGTAAAGTTTGTTAGCAAACCCCTAAGATAACAATTGATGGCCCATATATTTGGAACTGGCAAAGCGACAAAACCTTAAGACATCGCATCAATTGAAATTGAGGAGCTTCAATTCAAGTGACAACCCATGAAAATGAGTAGACAAACAATCCCATCTCAATGGCTCTGAAGTCACTAAACCAAGTACAAGAGATGGCCGAAATACGCGTTTAAAATGGCTGTTTGTATCGGAATATTGGCGCCATTGAAGCTCCCAGTGACAGCTGACCAAAAGGGGAAATATTGCACAAAAACTACAAGAGCTTGGAATGATGAGTTTAACAAAAGGTACCAAGCCCGGACAGTTGATGAGCGTGGAAAGGTTTGGGCGTGTTTCGCCTCTGTCAATGAAATTTCACGGCAAAGTGGTTGAGTAACGAAAAGAGGCGAATGCAAATCTGCGGCTGGAAGGCCTTTCTTCAAAGCGAAATTAAAATACTTTTGGCGGTTCTCTTGATTGTTCGCCACTGTCCATCATCGCCGAAACGTAAATAAATCTTTGTCTTGTCTTGGATGTGGGCGCCAACTACATCTACAACTCCTACCTGAAGTGTAACTTGTCCATGGATCGGAGATACAGAGATATATGGCACGCAATTCGCTTAGCTGCGTGCGCCAAAATTATTGAATTGGAAAGTAAAAATTGCAGCGTATTTAAATTTATTTCCAACAATAATATAATTTTTAGGGGTTTGTATTTTATGTTCGGCTGACACGCAAATGGCTTTTGATAATTATGAGGATCTTTCAGGCGATTGTCTGCAAAACAATTATTGTATTATGATATTATTGGGCTGATATTGTGGTTTCGAAATTGAAAGTGTGTTGAGGTTGAAAATTGAGTTATTTGTTCGGATAGTGATGAATTTCTGTAAATTAGGAGGTCAAAATAAGATGAAATTCTCACTTTCTAGTCCAGTTCTGACCTTCCTTCATTTGCAAAGTTTTCTCATCTCGTTTTGGAGGTAATTTAAGAGTCACATCCAAAAATCATAAGAAACTATCTTTTTTGGCAATAAACTGAACCAACCCAGAGCAATTAGCCATATGAACATGTTAATTATCCAAAAACAGATGGCCCATAAACCCAAATTTTTTCACTCGCAAAACCGAGACAAAAACCGAAAAAATAAGTGGGTTTATTCAAATTACAATTGCTTACCTTAGTTTAGTATCTGCAGATGCTGCCCCTGGCCATGCTAATGATACAATAAATCTTGGCTGCTCGTAAAAAGTGTCAGAGTGTGTCAAATTAAGCATATGAGCAGAGTTTCCATGCAGACTATCTCAGATGGGATGCATTCGGCGGTTTCGAGTCTGGTGAGTGCAGGTGAGTGGGTGTTGAGTTGCGGATACAAACGACTCTTTGAGGAAGCAAGTCTGCAACTTCTGCCCTTGGCATTTTGCCCAATTCACATACTCATTTGCCTGCATCTTCAATTCAATTTAATTAAACTTGTATGCCACTCAGGTTTGGAGTGCCAAGATACTGACGATTGCATTTAGTCACAATTTTGCCAAGCCCGCAAGCGATTATGCAATTTTGTGAATGCCGAGCTTTCAATTAACCAAGAGTGGTGTATCAAAAACTGAAATTGCAGAATACAATGCCTTAGAGATGGATTATAAAAGAGCTTAATGATCATCCTACCCAAGGGATACCATTAATATTATCCCATTATTACTGATATCTCGAGGATATCTCCGTCCGACAAATAAATTGGCCTAATTTATAAACAGTTTTTCAGCACTCTTACCTCGTTTGGGGCTTCAGAGAAGTATTTTTTGCCGATTTTATCGCCGAGGAGGTAGCGAGCTGACCAAGTTTCTTTTTGCCGCTTCTTGACTATGTTTAAAGCTTTGGTTAAATAACATTTGTTTTTGCCTCAATTTCAGTTTCTGTTTCAGTTTTCGGTGGTTATTGTTGCTTTTGTCTCACTGGCTGGCGGCGTTTGGTCGGAACCTTTTCTTTGCTGTGGTACTGAGTTTTTGGTGTGGTGCCCGGTGGCTTCTTTCGCTTTCATGTGGATCTTTTTCCAGGGGAAGGTAGATATTTTGTAGTAGGTAGGTGTAGGTGTAGGTGTTGGCCAAAGCCTCGCTTGAGGCAATTTCTTATTTACCTCAGTTAATTACACAATTTTATGTAAATTTCACTTTTTGCTGCTATGGCTATTGTTGTTGGGCATTCTTTTGTGCACCGCAAATTAATTACTTATTTGCTTAGCCAGCCTGGGTATTTTGTTGGCAATTAAAATGCCTTTAGGAAATCCATACCTATATTTTGTTTGCTTGCTTTTTTGGGGATTCTCTTCGCAAGCTGCAGTCATTTGCCGATAGTCCGGAAAAGTGAAAGGGAATTGCAAATCCAAATCGTCGGATTGACCAACTCCAAAGCGAAGGCTCCCCAGCAACAGGTAAAAAACTAAGCTGCCATCAAAGCTTATTATGCACATTTGGTGATTTCATGAAAAATGTCATCTTTGTTGGTCACCAGGGGGCTACCCTCCTTACCAACAGGTTCTGGCAATTGCCAGAAAATCGAACCTGGTCACACTCGATTCTCGCCATCATGCAGATTTAATCGATCGATGTGGAAATGGCGTAAGCACGATTTCCCAGATCCAAGATGGCGATGCCCCGTTATGATAAGCCAGACAAACAATTTAATAAGTCGTTAAAAATTGCAACACAACCACAAATATGTTTTTGACAAAAATCTGACCCAGGTTGTGGGCCACTAAATGTAATGATTAATAAAAAGAGATTCCTAATATTACGAGATATTAAATTTGTAAAAGCTGTTGTACTTTAATTGCCCTAGTTCTCTGAGTTTTTCGTAAGAAAACTTCCTCTTAATTCCCCATAGATACTGTAAACTGAGTTTTTCTCAAAAACAAAAATCCTCATTAGCTGGCCATTAAATTGAAGCCCAAACTGACATCTGACATGTGCATATCTTTTTATGGCCAAAACACAAATTGCACAACACGAATTCAAGCGCCTCCGAAAACGATCCTCAGCCTCAGCCTCTTCAAAGCTAACAATTCTGATCGAAACAACCTTGAATCTACTCGAATCGCCAAAAAGCTATGGGGCAGTAAAAAAGAACTAAACAACAATCAAACAAGTGAGAAAAAAGAAGACCAATCACAGATTCAGTTCAGAACTGGAAGGCAAATGCATTTAGTTTTTCTTGTAGACAGGAAATCCGAAAGGCAATCGGGAAAAACGAGGCCAACTTGGATGCCATTGGCCAATGACATGACCAAAAAAAACAAACAAGCTGGTAAATTGTGCGACTCGAGAAGCATCTATCTGTCAGATACAGATACCAGAGACCAGAGGCTGTTGCGCAACTTGGGATTTAAAGAATTTATAGCTTTTGACTTTTGGGTAACTCTTAATGAAGCGAGCTATTTCTTGAGGGCTTCCTCTTCTAATTTGAACTATTAAATTCTAATTAACATAAACGGCTTAAACGCTTACTAAATGTCTGGCAAATCACTTTCACTGCGAAACTAAGACCAAGCCGAACCTGCCACCAAAAAGAAATTTCCCAAAATTTCGCTTTCATTTCGGATCTCATCTGACTGCTGGCTAACTCTCGTAATACCAGCCGTTTCAAACTGATGTGTGATGTGAAATCAATTATGAATTATTAACAAATTAGCCGGCAGTTCGAGCCATGTAACTGATAGATACATCATGTATCAAAACGCCCCAGCGAGTCTATGGAAATAATATCTGAAAACTGAAAACTGGTTTCGATCTGGTGGAATGCAGTGACTTCTACCTGTTGCCGGCTATCTCTGGCATATCTTCCCTCATTAGCATAATGCTCATTTGATTTGACAGGCAGCGAATGGAAAAGTTTACGTAACGAAGCGAAGTTTGTTATCGGGGCCCGTCCCTACATTGTATCTTTAATGGAACTTTCTTTGGTAATGCATGGAGTATATTTTAAATGTAAATGTTTAACAAATCATACGGGCTTGGTCGAAGATAGATGTTTTTGAAACATGTAAAACAAAGCAAATCCACATTAAAACAATGATTAAAACCCCGATATTTCCGGCTCACTGCCACTGTTTTGTGGCACTTGATTAACTGACCACCCACTCTTTAGTTATCAATCACTTGACGTAGTCAGCCTCAGTAGCAAACAGTTGGGTATCGATGGCGTGGGCCGCGTTGGCATTTGGTGACAGCAAAAACCACAACAATTGCTCGGGACCGTCACCTGCCATCAGTCGGTCGGTCGGTGGGCTAATGCGCATGCGTGGCGCATTTATTGGACGCCGCCACTCCGGCACTGCGGTGGCAGTTAAAAACGAAAGCGTTTTGCATACAGGCGCCGAGAAATGTTGAATGAGTACGCTAAACCATTAAATTGACATGTTCAACACATGCCGATACACCGAAAGTGGGGTTGGGGGACATAGGGAAATCCACAACAGGAGAAATATTGTACATATTGTTCGACGGGCCCTCGGAGGACAAGGTTCAGTGGCTCTTGGGCTGGGGATGCTGATTGCTTTGGTACTTGATTGGTGATTGATTGGCGTTTTCACCAGCCGGGCAATTTGCTGGGGGAAAAGTCATCTTCGTTTCTATTCAAAGCCTAAGAAAAACCGGTGATGGCGAACAAAAACAACCGAGTGCCATGACAAGGCATTGGATTTATTGTGCTTAGATTGGATTATGTGGGCTCGTGGTGATCGAAGGGAAATCATAAGCCGAGAATAATGAATTTTGCAATTGAGTAAGGCTTTTTTTGATTACCACAATCCCGACTCCAGACTCAAACATTCACCTGCTCAAAATGTGTTTGAACTTTTTGCCAGGCTAATCATTGCACCGCGATTAGGTTGCATAATCGAGCGCCGTCCCACTGACAACTTTTGACGGCATCATCATGGCATGATGAGGCGCGGCATTAGCGGCAACAACATAATTACCCTGCGAAATGAAAAGAAAGAGCCGTGGCTCGAGTGGCCCGATAACGCCTCAATCTGGCATCGGCTAAAACACAGAAGAAGATTTATGGCCGTGGCAATTAAATTATACATGCAGCACTTTAGCCATAAACCAAACATAGACCCACAACAGTCTTCGCGGGTATCCATAAGCTGTGCCTCCTTAAGCCGCTTTGGCAATTGTGTTGGATAACTGTTGTTAGCCTATTGCCTGATGCCTGACCAATGATTTTGGCCCATTTGGTGGGCTCGCAATACGTATACGCGGTGTATGACGAGCAGTTCTCAGGGCGGCTTCTGCTGCAATATTGTATAAACCGGAGCCAAGTCTCCCCAGTGAAAGAGATCCACTAATGACAACTGCAGATGGGAAACAATAAAAGTGGGTTACTAACTGAATACATGGTACTTCAATTGGTTGGCAACATGATGAGTCTGTCATTATATGGCGGATTTAGCATTTGAATTTATGCTGATTTGAGATCTTACACGCTTACTTAAGCAACTTCTTATTTAAATGGGGATTACAATATCGCTTCTGTGATGATTTTCTGTTATCCAATTTCCAAAACAAGTTTACATTTCTTATGGACTTCAACTTGACCGACTGCCCGCCAAACATAAAGGACCCCAGAGCATTACCTGACTTACAGTCTAGTTTTAAGCCTGCTGAAATAGAGCAGCAGCTTTTGAAACTGGTCCATGTCTATTTTAGGAGGCAGTGTTCATTGAATGTTTTTACTTATCTCTGATCTCGGCCAGAGCCAGTGAAGGAGAAACCAAAGCAAAATCTGGTTTCTGCACTGGACTGGATGATGCAATGTCTTGGAAAGTTGTAACTCACTCGACGACTCTTTCATTGCAGCCGCCCTTTCACAACTCGCAGCGGCGCCAATTGAATCTGCAACAGTACAACCAGCAAAACTTTGTCCAGGCGGGCGTGGAGTTGCCCATTCCCCACCGCCCACAGCAGCACACACACATCCATCACCAGGCACCGCAGCAGCAACACCGCTTCGGGCAGTTCCCACAGCAGCAGCAACAGCCACAACAGCAACATCTCCAGCAAAACCAACAGTTCCAGCGCTCGACCCAAAACCAACTGCAGACAGCTCCTCAGTTCCCGCAGCAGCATCCTCAGCACCAGCAACTGCCCTCATCGACCGGAGGCCTTGATCTGCATCATCAGAACTTTTTGGATTTGCGTAACTTCGCGGGATCGCAGCAGCAGCAACAGCCGCAGCAGCAGCAACATCGTCACAAGCAATTTGGTAAGATAATTAAAAGGTTTTCTCTGATCTTTCACCTCTAACTTGGGGTCTTGACTTCTCCTGCAGACTCGCGCCTGCAATCCACAGCTTTTCCTCCGCAACCATCGCCGGAAACATACCAGCAGCAGCAGCAACAACAACAGTTTGGCTTCCAGCAGCCCCAGCAGTTCGGACCCCAAGTGCTGCCTCAGACCACACAAAAACTTCCCAGCCAGGCTCCAGTGCCCACCTTCCAGACGATTCCCCAGCAGCAGCAGCCTCAGCAAGCCCACCAGCAACCCCACCAGCAACAGCCTGCTTTGATTTACCAGCAACAGGCCAACCAACAGCAATATCAGCTGACACCTCAGTTGGGTTTGCCAGTGCCACAAATCTTCAGCAATGTGCAGGCCACTCCATTCCCGGAGCCGACACGAGGAACCTTCCAGCAACAACCGCAGCAGCAGCACCAGACGATCCAGCAGCAACCCCAGTTCCAGCACCAGTTTGTAAATGCTCAGGCCCCGATCCAGACCCAGACCCAGGTGGCTGAACAGGAGTATAAGCAAAAGCTGATCCAAAAGCACGAGCAGTTTGTGGCCAAGCAATACGAGAAGCAGCAGCACAAAGTGCGGCAGCAACACGAGGAGTTCCTGGCCAAGCAGCATCAGATCAAGCAGCACATTCTGCCCACAATCATCACTCAGCACGGTGGAAGCTACCAGAACCCTCCGTATGTGGGAGGCCCGGTTCGCGGAAGGCCAGTGGCACATCCCACGGAGTACAACCAGTTCAATAGTGCCCTCCAGCAGTACTACAAGGAGCACCCGACAACAACCACTACCACGACGACCACAACCACTACCACGGAGGCTACCACTACACCCAAGAAGAACATCTTCGCCCAGGTGAAGTCGGAGTTGGGAAAATACCCAAGCCAAAAGGGCAAGAAGCCAGTGAAGACCATTGCTCGGGACGATTTGCTCAAGCAACTTAAGGCTGCCTTGTCCGAGGCTCCGCAGCAACCCCTGACGGGTAACAAGACCTACGACGAGATGGATTTGGTGCTGCCCAATGGACAACGCGTGCAGGTGATCCGTACCACAGATCCCAACCTGGTTCAGGGACAGAAGGCCTACTCCCAGGAGCAGCTCCAGACTTTGCTGGCCCAGCAAGCGTTGGGAGGCGAAGCCAAGCTCAGTCTCAGCGATGTGGCGCCCACCAAGAGCAAGGATCTCGAACTGCCTGGCGGCGGAAAGGTGCAGATTTTGCGTTCACCCGATCCACAGGAGTCGGACTCCTTGCCTACAGGATCCCTACCGGGCGGCGTGGATCTCTCTGGCTTGGCGGCTTTGTACGGCGGTGGAGCTGGAGACATCCAGGGCATCAGCAGTGGAGCGAACAGTATTGCCAGTTCGGCGGTGATCACCTCCGACTCGGATGATCCACCATCTCTGGAGGAATTGGCCAAGCGGGGACTTATTCCCGATGGCTATGAAATCGAGGGACTGAGTCCAAAGTCACAAGCACCAGTCACGGCTGCTCCGCCTCCAGTGCCGGCCAAGAAGAAGGCCACCTATGTGTACCTGGAGGAGCAGTCCGATGGCAGCTTTAAAATCCAAGGAGTCAAGGCCAACGGCGAAAAGGAGACCAAGCAAACGGGTGCCGAAGTGGAGAGCATCTTAGAGCGAATCCGTAGTGGCGAGATCAAGCTGCCGCCCTCTGTTTCTCGATTGACTCTGCCCAATGACGAGCTGGTGGAGATTAAGAGTGGCAAGATCATCCAGACCACCCGAGCACCAAGCACCACGACTTCTACCACAACTACGACCACCACAACACCAGCTCCGTTTGTTTCCCGTGGTACACCCCACAACCACAGGCAGTACCACCCGTCCAGGACTTCCACCTCCACGACCACGACTACCACCACAACCGCAATGCCTGTGACACAACGTCATAATTTGATCTACGAGAGTAGTACGAACCACGCCAACGCCGCCAGTCTGGTTCACACCACCCCAGCTCCAATCTATAGCGGATCCACCGCTACGGTTTCGCCTTACCTGGGCGGCGCCTCCACACACTTTCCTGTGGTCACCGAGCGACTGTCCGACGTCACCCACAACCCAGAACCAGTGCCTGCTCATACCCAATACGCCGATGCCCTTGTCCAGGAAACGGAGAACAGTGAGAAGGCAGCCCAA
Source organism: Drosophila vallismaia (assembly GCA_035047325.1). Taxonomy (NCBI): domain Eukaryota; kingdom Metazoa; phylum Arthropoda; class Insecta; order Diptera; family Drosophilidae; genus Drosophila; species Drosophila vallismaia. The sequence goes on along the minus strand of JAWNPU010000090.1, from coordinate 16,169,175 downwards.
GCTAGCCCTGCTGTGAGTTCCGTTCTTTCCAACCCCAGCGAGGATCTGATCCAAATTCTCAAGATGAACGGTCTGTTTGCCATGGCCAAGTACCTGCGACAGTCCGGTCTGGACAGCATCTTGAACGAGACGGGGCCGTATACCATTTTCGTGCCCACGGATAAGGCTTTCAAGAACTTGCTAGTCCAATTGGGAGGGCCCGAACGAGCTGAGGAAAAGTTTCAGTCGAACCCTAGGCTCCTGAGTGGGGTAAGTACTAATAAATTGGTAAAAAATATATTATTAACTTGATTATTTGCAGCTTCTACTTCACCATGTTATCCCTGGAGCCTTTGAAATAGCCACCCTGCAGGACGAGATGACAGGTGTTTCCCTGGCCGGAACTCAGCTGCGAGTAAATCAGTACAACATGCACGATCAGGAGTGGAATGATGTGACTGTAAGTCCTACCCACAAGATAATTTGAATAGAAATAAAATGAATTTTAAACTCCAGCTCACTACCATTAATGGAGCCATGGTTGTGCTGAACAAGAGGGACATCAAGATACCGCAGGGAGTTGCTCATGCTGTTGACCGTGTAATGTTCCCCTTGCCGGTGGGAGATTTGCTTCAAACTTTGCAGTCGGATCGCGAGGGTCGCTTCAGCAATTTCCTCAAGATTCTGTATACCTCCGGGTTGTCCGAAAAGCTGCAGAGCAAAGGTAAGAAAAACCCATTCCATTGTTGGTTTCAAAATTGCATATAATTGTATTGGACTTTCTTAAAGGTGTCAAGACCTACACCGTGTTTGCTCCCGTGGACAAAAGCTTCAGCGAACTGGACTCCGATACATTGGAGAAGCTTTACAATGATAAGGAAGCAGCGGAGCAGTTCGCCATGAAGCATATTGTACCCGGAGCCCTCTTCTCCGCCGGCATGCGCTTCTACCAGGTCAAAGATTCGCTGTACACCGGAAAAACTGTGATCCTGCAGAAGACGTCGGCCGGCAAGATCAAAGTAAACGATGCCCAGATGGTCACATCGAATATTCCGGCCACCAACGGAGTGATTCACGCCCTGGACGGTGTCCTGGCGTGAAGAGAATAAAACTGTCTGCCTTCAGTTTTATCCGTAGTCCTTAAGCTCTAGTTTAAGCGAGGAGAAAGGAGTCTTCATCAACCACATACAAAATTGCTTAGTGAAATCTTGCCAAGGCCCATTTTGTTGGGCTAAAGAAATTGCAATCTCTATTATAAAACTGGTGCAAATTTGTCGTTTGTAAGGGATATACACAAAGATTTGGTGCTTCCACAAACTTTACTGTATCATTTCTTTTTTCGCCTTCATAAAACAGTCATTACACATAGTTCAATATAAGAAAAATAAGAAGGGAATCTGTAATTAAAACAAACACCAAGAAATCTGTTTGGGATCTAAGCTAAGTTCATATCTAATTTATTTTTGGCATTAGATCAAATGCAAATTAACTTACAAAATTGTGTAAAATAAATAAAATATAGTTAAGAAATAAATTCTATGCTTTTTTTATTTGTGTTCTTTAGTGTTTCTTTAGTGTTTATTGGGGAACTTTTTATTTCTGTTAATGAATTAAATAATGGCACTACGTTTACAATTTAAATAAATAAAAGCATTTTATTTTGATAGTTTGAACGGACATCTAGTGTCGAGTAGCAGTACCAATTTCTCTGACGTGTATCAATACGCGACTCGGTTTTCAGTAGCGCCATCTATGTGTGGTGTTTAAAACCAGCTAACACTGGTTGCAAAATGTTTTACAGGTGATATACTTATTTTTATTTCGAATTATAAGTCCAGGAGTTGTTGCAAATGAACAATCTAATATCCATTATTTAACCGACTGCAGAAATAGGAAAATTTAAATTACTAGATATATGTCCGCTTGTTCTATGGGCTCAAAAGACTCAAACCGCATATCAATACAAAGGACCACAGAGGATCAGCACGGGTACAATTAATGTGTAAGATTAAGTCCCAGCCTAGATATTAAAACACACATTTTTAATGTACATATAATTCTCATAAATTCTTTATTAATTCGATTTTTAAAATGTCTTGTTTCATTCGTGTTGCCTCGTGATGATTTAATTAGTTTACTCTCCTACGCAAATGCCACACATTAATTTATGTTTAAGTATTCTGTATAAATGTTTTTTCTGCCGTGCAAGCAATTTATCGATTTCATTGGAGTATTTATTTAGATTTAGTCAATAATTGTTGGTTAAATAATTTTAGCAATTTATTTATATCATTAAATTCTATAATTTGCCTTGCATGGCGATGCATGTCGGTGTATGTTTTTAAAGTGTTCTTATTTTTACATGCACATTTATATTTGCAAAAAACATGAATGGCTATTTGTATATAATTATTTTATTTGTATTTTTCCGTAATCGAATTCGAGTAAAAAGCAACAGTTTAACTGAAAATGTCTCGTAATGGAACCATTCAAATTATATACACTTATGAAAAATGTAATGCGTTAACAACTCAAAAGGATAAATAAAAAGAAACCTCAAAACAGTGTTCAAATATAAGTTCTAAACATTAAATACACATTTACCAACATCTATGCCATTCTCGAATCGATTTTCTTTACATATTTTGTTTCTCATTAATTTTTAGCTTATGCATTGTATTAATTTTTCAAAGTATCACCCTGTGTTTTCTCATAGTTTTACGTTTTTTTTGGTTTATTTTTTCCTTAAAATTTTTTTTGTAATCTTCTGCTTAAAATGTACAACAATACTTCAACTTATTATTTATACTTTTTGTAATTTTCTTAACAAATCGCGCACTTTGAAAACGGGCCCGGAATCTGTGGCTCTCACTAGGACGAGAGTCAAAAAAGTATGCTATAATAAAAAGTTGAAACTAAATCAATGCGAGTGTGTGTGTATGGCTATTGTAGGTTTACTTTTAGTAGACACTGTAGTATGTTGAACTGTTGCTTGGTTTTATTTTTAACTAGAGCCTCCTCAGCTACTTAAAAGGTTTCATTAATTTTCCAGCTGAAGTCTTGATTTTTAGGGACAGGAAGTTCAAAGCGACAAATTGAAACCTTCCATACAGAGGAATTGGAATTGGAATTAAAACAATAGGGGTTATTAAATGCCAATTTACCTAAAAATTAAACTTGTTTTGAAGCAATTAGATAGCTGAGGCAGCTCTAAGTACTTTACTGTTGTGATATTTGCAATATTTCTTTTGGTTTTTGTTTATCGTTTAATTCTATTTTAAATATGCTGTACGTAGTTGGAGGAAAAAACACTTAAAATGTTTTGTTTAAACGAACTGCTTTGAATATTTTCGTTTATGTCGTATGCTGTCGATTTGTGATCGACCTCTTCTGCATTTCATCGTTAGTTTTGCTCTATGGTTTGACTATTTTTCGCTTAGTTTGGCTTTAGTGTTGCAGTGTGTGTGTAATTCATTTTAAATTTAATTTAAAATAGGAACAACCCGCGCGCGCCTGGCATCGCTTGGGTCTCGAACCTAGAGTGCGCCTTAACCGCCTTGTCTCCTTAGCCCCTTACGCCCACGCCTACTGCTGCTGAACGAGCAGCTGCTCCACCTGATCGGCGGTTCGGAGCAGAAAGGCGGCGCTTTCGCGGTAGGCGGATATCACCTGGCGGGCCGCTGTCACCTCGTTGGCGCTCAACTTGTGCGGTAGGATGGGCGGCACTCGGGCGGACTGCCCGTCCATGCCACCCCCGCCACCTCCTCCCAGGAGCTGCTGCTGTTGGTGTTGCTGCTGCTGTTGTTGCTGCTGCTGCTGTTGGAGTTGCTGCAGTTGCTGCGTGGCTGTCACCAAAGCGTTGTTGTTGTTCGCGTTGCTCAGGCTGGCCAAATTGGCGGCACTCAGCTGAGAGTTGATGTTGCCGGCTACGGAGTTGTTGCTGTTGTTGTTGCTGACCAAGTTGCCGCCAATGCCAGAGGTTAGGCTATTGGGTTTCATCGAGAGATCGGTGGGCGTTACTGAAAACAAGAAAAGATCTATGAAAAACTGCCCAAATAAAATATTTAAGGTTCGAAAGTTCTCTAAATATAACGAGAGATTAATATTTTGAAAGCATAATTACACTCACCATTTCCCAGGCCAGCAACACCCGGAAAATACCCCGGATAACTGGGAGCCCGGCCGGCGGCCACGGCCGCTGCTGCTGCCGCTGCCACAAATGGCGATGCCGTCGAGGGGGAGCTGAAATCCGTGGTGTAGGGACTACTGGCCGGCAGACCGGCTCCGTTGGAGGCTCCGGCCCCATTGGCCAGGGTCAGCCCGGTAACACTGGCACCGCCGCTCACGCTAGCATTCGAGCTGAGGGCAAGGGGAGAGCTACGCGCCGAACTCATCCCACCACCGCCGCCCACCTGGCCACCACTCGCACTGCCTCCGCCCGCGCTGCCGCCTACCGTGCCGGCCGCCCCGAAGGGAAGGGCCTCCGCATGATCCGAGTTGGGGGTAGAACGAGCGAAGCCGACGGCACTAACAAAGGGCAAAGCAGCAGCCGCGACGCTAGTGAGTCCGGCGGCATCCGCGGCTCCTCCTACGCCACAGGTGACGGTGGCGTTGCCAGCGGTCGTGGTGCTGGTTCCGCCGGCGCCCGAGCTGGTGGCAGCTACCACAGCAGCTGCCGCTGCCGCTGCGGCAGCTGCGGCGACTGCACTTCCCGGCGCGGGAACCGCATGGGTAATAGGCTCCAGGCCAATTCGCATTCGTTTGGCATTCATGGATTCATTTTCACAGGCGATGGCCAGAATTTGTTCCGCCTGGACGGACGTCAGATGAGCGGGAGTAGGTCGAGTCTGCAAAAGGAAGATCATATCCATGTTAGAAAGCTATAACTTTGGCTTTAAAGTAATTAAGACAGATAATTTTTACTCTACTTAAACATTTATTGAATTATCTACTCACCGTGTTCTCCCATCCATCGCGAGTTTTCTTGTTGCGCCTGCAGGATTTCAGATAAGTGCGGATACGTTTGCGGGATCTGTCACTGAACTCGGGAAACTGGCGGGCACACGAGTCGATGATGGCCTGAATCTTCTCCTTTGGCTGCTTCGATATCGGAATGATGCGGTCCAGATTCTCGTCCACGAACAGTCGCACAAACATCTGAAAGAGAGGGAAACGTTATTGTATACCGATCGAATGGAAGACTGACCAGAAAATCCTGGCACTTTTTTTGGCAACGCTTGGCTTTACATTCGCTGCTCACTCTCAGCATTCACATCACTCGCTTTACTCACATTGAAGGCCTTGAGGCGCTCGGGATCGTGTGTGGTGGCCAACTTTTCATCCAGCTTGTCGTCGGAGTCATCCTCGGAGACCTCATCTTCCTCCTTCTGCCCAGATGAGTTCGTTTCGTCCTGGGTCTCCATGGGCGAGTGAGTGTCCTGCCGCGGTACTGGCGACAGCGAACTATCCATCTTGACGCTGGCCGCCGCCGCTGCCGCAGCGTTTTGAGCCAGAGCGTTTTGGTACTGGGCCCATAGACCGCCCACCACCGAAAGGTCTGGTCCCTCGGTTCCGTTGCGGACCGCTGTCGAGTTCTGGTAGTTCCAGGCGAGCAGCATCAGCTTCAACTTATCGGCGTCTTTCATCAATCCGGCGTATGCCTCCGATTCACTGGTTGCCCCACCCAGACCGCCGCCCAGACCGCTAACCACTTCACCGAGGAGTCCGCCGGTGCCGACGACGCCGCCACCACCCGCACCAGAGCCTCCTCCTGCGCCGCCGGTGGCCACACCAACCACGCTGCTGGTGGTATCGGTGGTCACAGTCGGTGTTGCTGGGATGGTTTCCTGTAAATCAGATAAGAACAAAGATACCGGGTGAGAAAACTATTAAGTCAAATGGTTTATTCAAAAATAGTCTTCCATATTGATACTAAATTTGGGAATTTTAAGAATTCGATTTTTTTTTAATAAAGTTTCACCCCTTTGGTTCTCTGTCATTTTAATATTTAACGATTTTTTTAAGTTACAAGACAGGCAACTTGGCAGAGACCACACAAAGTTTTGGGACTCTGTTCGATACGCCAAATCCCAATGATTAGATGGAGAGCCAGTTGGAAGTTCGTTAGAGAATTCAAAAGAATGCAAAAAAGACGCAACGTCAAAGAAAGCAGACCAAACCCCTGTCCAGATTCAAGCGAAAGTTTTCCCGACTTTCATCTTCAGGCCAGCTCAGGACCAGTTCACTCTGCCTTTGCTCTTGTGTCCATTCTTGGGGTTGCCTTTTTTCACAGTCCGTCTTTGTGCACTGAAAATTAGTATTAGCAGTGGGCAAGGACTTGGTGGGGGTAGCGGGATCTGGGTTCCGGGTCCCTCAAAGGGGAGGATTCTTGGGCTGAGTTCCTTTCCTGCCATTTGTGGCCGACATGGTTCTAATGAAACATTTTGCCCAAGACGTTGGGTGTCCGGCACACAAGCTTTTTTCCTCTGCACTCCTTTGGTTTTGCGGTCGAAGGACACTGCGCTAGGATGGGCGGGGGAGAAGGGTTTGTGTTAGGGTCGGGGTATGGAAGATGAAATGATGCTGTGTTCCGTGTGGATGGCCATCGAGATTGAAGCTCCCTTCTTTTTCCTTAAAACGTGGAAGGACTCCAAGTCTTAATTAACATTAATTTGCCGGATCTGTGAGGCATATGAGGGATAGCTCTGGGGAATGATTTGTGGAATGCTTTAAAGGACAAAAAATATTTCTCTAGAGCAACAATCAAAGTTCTATGTTCACAAGTCGGTTTCTGCACCCCTAAACTGCAGCTGTACCTTGTTTATTTATAAGTTAATTACCAACTGATATTTTTAACCTCTACGTGAAAGCAGACCTCACAAGCATTTTATTTCACTCTGCAGCCATGAGGCTTGAACAAATATTTTCGGGCTTATTGGCAAAAAGTGAAACGAATATTTGGTTGAACCTTCAGCATAATATTTCATGTACAGATATGTTTCTTGGCAATACATATACATATGGCATACCTCTGCAGAGAAGCACATCATGTGCAATTTCTTTTAATTTCTTCAGCACGATTGCGTAGTTGGGTTTCGAATTTGAATTCTCATTAGACTAAGTTGTCAGGCCACAACTCGAGACCGACTCGAGACTGTCAGTTCGCCTCATTCCCTTAAAACCACCCAATCTAACCCTCCGACCTTCTCTGCTCTCTGCTTGTCTCAAGCATCCAGTCACACCTCCCTCAAAAACCGATGTCGCAACCACAAAAACTTTGGAGTTACCCCAAGCCCCAGCTCACCGCGACCCACACATCCTGTGGAAGAAGTGAGACCGAGACAAAAACTAATGCATATGTTTAGGCATTTTAATTTATATACGACACACACACTCTAGCAAGGGGGCGAACTTCTAAGAAAGCTCACACACACTAGCCCCAACCCTTCTATGTACAGGTTCTCAATCCGAGACCCTAAGTTCCCAGCCCACCGCCTCCGTCGTTGATAAAAGCAACTTCCATTTCATTTAAACTACAATTTCCTTGACAGTGCACAGAGGCAACCCCTTGGCAAGGGATGTTGTTTGGCCCGAAGAAGGCGGGCAGCACTGGGGGCTGGGGCTGGGGCATGGGGTCGGGGGACTGGGACCCGGTCCTGGCAACCCTTTCACGCACTTATGAGTTAAACGCAAATTTTCTTAGCTGCCTTTTAGGAGCTGCTAGCAGGAAGCAGGAGGCGGAGGCTGCCGGGCTGCCTGGCTGCCTCTGTCTGGAGAAATATGTCATCGGCAGTTGGCGACGGGAGTGGGGAGAACTGGGGACGGACAGGACTACTCCTAGCTGGGTGGTAATTCATTATGCGTGTGCTTAAAGGTTGCCGGCATTGTAGTGGTATGTTCTAGACGCAGCCGAAGTCAAAGTCTGTTCGTAGGCAGGCACCAGGCATCAGGCAGCAGGAAGCTGGAGTAGCACATGTTTATCCTCCACCCTGTCACCTCATCGGTTTGCTAGTTTTGGGTGGATACTGCCTCCTGCAATGAACTTTCCCTCTCCTCATTTTAGAAGCTTTGCTTTTACTTGTAAGATGCCACAGGCCCGCATATTTCTGATATTTAGGAGAGCTTCCTGCCTTCGCCCTTCCAAAGCCCATCACTGCCGAAAAAGGGTTACAAATTTGTGCGAGACTTCAAAAGCAACTTTTGGGGAATGGAAATAAATGTTTGGATTTATGGCCCCACCTCCGTGTCGTTGGTCTCGTGTAGGTGAACCTCGTGTGCTTCTCTGGCAGGCAGGTGTTACCCATACGCCCCGTGGGTGGCTGTCAGGCCCAAAACAAATTACTTGCCAAGAAGGACCTGCGCTCATCTTTCTGTTTACTTTGCTTCTCGTAAAGTCAAGGTTGTCTGGGATGAGCCTGGAGCTTAACTCAAGCAAGGGCCCCAACTTATAAGTACTCCCGACGGACTAGTTCCGTTTCCGACTCGGACTTGGACTCTCAAAAATGCGGCTACTTGTTTGCCCTCAAGACTTTGGTCGAGGTTCCGTGTCTATGTCAGATTCCATTTTAATTAATAAAAAATGTGTACCTTTTGTGCAATTTGTTTTGTCCTTTAATAGCTGAAAACACACAAAAGTATTGTCTCCAGTCAATTTACTCTCTACAGAAGAAATGAATTTTGATTTATTTCATTTGGACTTTTAAGACTGCTAGAAATTGTGTGAAAAATCTTAAAGATATTGACGAATATCATCCTTTTTTAAATTTAAATTTAAATCTATTTTCTCTTTTAGTGAAACTCTCCCATTTGACTGTTTCGTTCCATTTAGGTTAAAATTTCAACTGCAACCCTCGATTGCATTTAATGCATGTACATCCATAGAAGTTATATATATATATATATAAATATATATATATGTGTGTATATAAACCCGAAAAAATCCAACAATAAAATAATATCTGTACTGGTCAAAGCAATTACAAAAAAAGGAATGGCGCAAACACGGAAGGTACATTCTACGTGGGGGGAGGCAATGCCTATAACCTATAAAAAAATAAATAGAAAGTATAGAAAAAATCAGTGAATTGGTGGCATGGTGCACTATGGTGGTTGTGTTGGGCCAGTTTCAAATTAGTTACCAGTCATGGTTTTAGCTGAGGGCTGGATGGTTTTGGGGACAGGAACTACCTTCCGACTACCAACAAATACCCTTCCGTATATATGAAATATTGAAACAGATATATAGATGCGATATGTGTGTTTGTTTACATAACTGACACATAGGCTTTAAAATCATGCCACCCCAGTATGTGAGTAAAGTGCAAGTTATTTATTTGCTTGACGCCCCAAAAAAGGGACAAAGGGCGTGTGATGGATCAAGTAATAACGGACTTAGTCTGATAGTCCAAAATGGGGATTATGGCTAGTTAAGCTGTGCATAGATTTTTGAACGTGGTAAAAAATACATGTTAGAGATAGGAATATTTTTTTACTATTCGTATTTCATAATTGAATTGAATTAAAAATGTTAATATAAAATCGTATCGCATAATTATCATATACTACTTTGGTATATTTTTCTACCATACCATGAACACCTCTATTGTTGTCAAATTATTTGAATATTTTGCATCTGAATGTTGGCTTGGCAACTGCCAGCACTCATATTCCGTGTGTGCGTTGTAAATTTTTCGCATTTCCGCTGGAAATTCTATTTTATTTTTTACGCCGCACGCACAAAAACAGCGGGTGGTGAAGGGCCAGTCAAAACTTTGCCTCTCTTCCTGTGTATGCTGTTTTTGCCATTGTTGCAACTAAAAAGCGAATGCATCTGAAGGTGACAAAAAGGATGCATGAAAATGATGTGGGAGGGAGTGCACTTATTTTTATGCACTGCATTTGCCGCGAAAAATGAACAAAGTGCAATAGCAATTGGTACAAAAGAAACAAAGTAGCAGCTGCCTAGAAAGGGTATTAAAATGTGCACATTTTCAAAACATCATACTCTTCAGATTTGATAAAATGAAATACAAATACGCTTGTTCACCTCCTTCAATGCTTTTAATATCTGATTAGTTTAGGTTTTGGGAATTACGATGTGAAAATTCCCCTAGCAAGGGCATCAAAAGCTGCAACGCGTAACCAGAAAAGGACCAGAGAGTGCCGCATCAAAGCTTAGTAAGCGATTGAATGTGGGTGGGTGGAAACTGCATCAGAGGGCAACCCCCAAGCCCAGCCCGTGGCGCCCGCGATTTTCCGCTCTTCCGCCCTTCGTTTTTGGAAGCTATTGATGATGTTGTGCCTTTCTATTTTCCATCCACAAGCGGTAGGCAACATTATTCCGTAAAACGAAAATGGGAGAAAAAAATCACTTCCGTTCCGTTGCTTGATTTTTTTCCAGCTGCCAGTTCCACTCTCTCTGCTGGCCACAAAACGGGTCAACCTTACTCACATCAAAACGAATATATTTTGGGGGCGGAAGGTGGCAGCCGGCGCGTATCGCTGCGCTTGTTTCAAACATTTTAGGGCCCCTGTAACTAACGGTACACGCCACTCAATCGCGGAAACGAAACGGGAACGGGAACAGAAGTCCTTGCCGTTTGTGCAACACCCGAATATTATTTGCCCAGGATCATAAAGTATGCAACATTTTGTTGACCAAAGCAAATGCAGGTGTCGAAGGCAGGAAGGTGGAAAAATCATATCAGAAATGGGAGTCACCTGATCTAATGATTCTGATCTGTTCATTTAAAACTTTTGAAGTTTTGCAATTAATTACATATATTTTTACTCTAATCTCTAAACTTCTGCCTTCACAGGGTGAAGTCGTTTATTTTTCGTCATCAATATGATTTATCTTAAATGTTTTTAATTGTTTTCCATAAATATCCCTTTTGTTTTTCGGCAGCGAAGTCAACTTTGCTGCATTGACAGTTTTAAATATTTTATTTCATTCCCTTTACCATGGCTTATTTGTAATTTAGCACTGGATCCTATATATCCATTTGTCTGCCCCTTTCGCCGCCTCGTGCTTCGAAATTGAAACATAATATTGTCAGACATTGATGCCCGTTTCCTTCGGCGACCGCAACCGCACAAGTCCTTCTGCCCAGCTCGCGCCTTCTCTGTCAGTCTCAGCTGTCTCTTTCGCACTGCCACTTAACCATGTAGGATCTGTTCGCCCCTCGCTCCATGCCATCACCCCTTTCCCCATGGTCCAGATCTGTCGCTGAGGTGCGTAAATAAAATAAAAAAAAACACGCCTACTGGTATGTAAAGAATATCCCGCATATGTTTGGGGATGCCCCATATGGACCAGTTAACCGAAGCCACGAAAAAGCAACAACAATGGCAACAACAATGGCAACAGCCAGGACTCACTGCCAGGATACTACTTTTCTTCGGCTAGACTTTTTTCATCGCTTTTTCCACTTGCCATTTCTGCAACGGCCTTCCCAACTTTTTCCCTTATTTTTATTCCTATTTACAACAACGTTATGGCTGCGATGGATGCTGAGGAGTGGGGGGGGGGAAGGATACGCCACGGGAGGAGGCGGGAGGTTTAAGGTGCTGGCCGGGCAGGGAGGTGGAAGTTTGAGTGCATATCATGCTTATCAGGGATTGCAGGCTGCGTGCGGGATGCGTGAGAGTAAAAAAGAGAAAAGCACAGAAACACAAATGGCAATTGGTGCGCACACATTTTTAAAGGCGGAGCTTTTTTGGTCCTTTTTTCGCTGCAACTGTTCTGCTCGCACGCACACTCACGCACACACACATGCACTCGGCTTTTACTGGACAGCCGCTGCAGCGGGAGCGTCAGCGGTAGGCTCCACTGCATCTGTGTTGGCGTGTAAAATATTACGCATACAAAAATATATATATATGTACACATACAAAAGGAGCAAAAAAAATGGACACCCGACGAGCACCGAACGATATTGCGAATGCAGGGGGAGACGCAAAAAATCAAGGGAAGCCTGCGGGGGGCCTTATTATCAATGAGGACCCGATGCACATCCCCGTCCTCAGCCCTTACTATTGACCCGGGAAAAGGCGGGAAAAATGCAGGTCCACATACAAGGAAATCTACTTACTCATCTGCCAAGTTTCCAGCCATGGCAGACATCACAATTAATGCCCACCACGCACACGCACGCACACTAGCCGCTTTGTAGGGCCTCGGATCTGTTGCCCGGTTAATACCACCCACTGGTGCCCAACCCGCCATCAGTAACTAGTTCCAACTCGCAGCTACAACCGGCAGCTACACTCGCAATAATCCCTATTCGGACCCCATTTCGGACAGCAAACAAAAATTGCATTTTATTTTTGGCTTCTGCGCCCCGTGGTCTCCTCATTCCAGAACAGATTTTTTATGCCGCTCCCCCCACAAATCACAATCCCTACGATCAGTCCTTAGTTGCACCCATGATGTGGCTGTTAGTCAATGCATTAGCAGAACAAGCCGAAAAAAGGGGGAGAGGGCGTTTGGGGATGCGATGACAGGTGCAAGGGAAGGTGAAATTATTCGTGCGTGTGGCGCCTAAAAGGGGTGCGGGCTTTGGTCGTATAAATAGGAGTAAATGTTTTTGTTTTTCTGGGGAAAATATGAAAATTTGTTGTCTATTGTCGCCACTAATGGAGCCCAAAATAGTGTTGAAATATGCTGATACTGAAAAAACAACCGAAAACTAAATAATTATAAAGTTCAAAACATATTTAAGCTTCCTTGAGTTGATTTTCCACCGCAATTTGTGCAATCTGAACTGTAATTGGTAAGTGAATAAGTTTTATAATTATTCCGATTGATTTTCATAAGACGCTTCCTCCGCATTTGCTGCACTTGAAGTGAGTGAAATTTCAACTTGTTGCAAGTGCATTAACATCCGCTTATTGCCTGCTGAGCTACTTTGTTGCCTCATTTTCCCACCTGACGAATCTTAAGGCCTCTCAAAAACCATTTGGCATTCTTCGGGGCCTAGTTGGAAGTCAGCAGGAGCCAACTGCATCTGCCACTGATGGGACCCAAGTTCCGATGCTGATTTGCGTTTTGGATTTGCATATGAATTCTCATCATGAGGCGTATGAAGATGCTGATGGCGATGGCGATGGCAGTGGCAGTGAACAGGATGCTGCTGTCGACAACTGCACGTCGGCAATGCGTTGCAGTTAACTGAAATCTATGGCAGCTTTAGTGCTCCCCCATCTAACGCACATTGCGTATACGCCGGGTGTACGGAAAGCCAACAGCGTTTTGGGCATGCGAGATGGCGAGACTTTGTCACTTCAGGTGAGAGGGAAAGCCAAATGGCAGTCAAGGTGGAAGGCCGGAACAATGTCAGCTTGCCATGGGCTTAGACTTTCTCAATGGGGGTACTGATCGACGGGTAATGCAGAAATCGAATCACAAATTTAATGCCATTTAAAGGTTTTAGTTATTGAATATGCGATTTTTACAAACAATTAAAATAAAAAATGCGGATGCTTGTATAAATTCACTGATATTTCTTATCCAATGGGCGTTCTAAAAGCTCAGTTTACTTAATTTATATACATACTTGAATGTTTCTCTTCCAGCTTAAACTAAGACAAATACTCTTTAAAATAACATGTTAAACTACATTATTTTTTATGCATTTATGTTTATTTTTTTTAATCATGTGCTCCTATTCTAAGGAAAATATAAGCCTGTACTTTTGAAAAACTATTTGCATTCAGTGTATTTCATAAAAAATTTTGGAATATGCAAATGTATGAAAAAGAATCTCTGGGGAGTTCATGTTTTTTTCATTGTGCCTTTTTAAATATATTTTTTATATTATTTGAATATATTTTTCCAGCTTGTTGTTGTTTCGTGATAGGAGAAAAAATGTTTACAGCGACTCATGTAACCAACTGTACAATAGAAGAGTTCACAGATCTCACTGCAGCTCTATTAAATATTGAATAAATGAATCATTAAAGCAAACTAAGAGTGTGGTCTAACAAAAAATCATAGCAAATACGAACGCCAAATTAAACAAAATTTCAAAGAGTTAAAAATACAAATAAAATATTGTTTATATAAATGTGGATAAATGTATAAAAAATATTGGATGTTGGTGGCATCGACGCTGATTGATGTGTTCCTCTGTGTTTGGCATTTCTGCAGCCATGATGCCATAAATGTTTTAATAATAGCTAAAGAACAGAATATACCTCGATATCCTGAAAAAACATGGGACAAATTGAAACAAATAATACTCGTACTTCTATGGAAACACAAATATTCTCATATAGAAAGGAAATGAATTTACGTAAAAAAAAAATTATTAAAGTAAGTTTAGTAGCATCAAACTGTACCAAAAATAACGCCATTGGGATACCTCAATAATTGTTAGCTAATATAATAACCGATGCTAACCCTTCAGTAGATTTTCAGTAAACTCACTTTAGCATCGTTCCAATTTTAAAAAGAAACCTTGTTAGAGTAATGCATTAAGTTGCTGAGAGTTCTCCCCCATCATCAATGGTTGGTTTTTATCCAACATCCAACATCCAGGCAAATGCCAAGCAATGTGAAAAATCAAATTCAGTTTTCACTGCCAGTCTGCGTCACGATTCTCATTGCAATCGGACGATGGGTCGGAGCTGAAGGCGGTCTCTGTCTCCTTATTCGCCCGCCTTCGCTCGAAACAAATCATAATCAAATCGAATTTCAGTTGATTTTCACTCGCAAAGACAGTCACAGTGGCTCAGTGGCCTTCTCCCTAAACTGAACCTCCAGCACGGGGACTCATTTCCAGGCAACTAAGGCATCAAAAGCGGGAGAGGACGTGGGCGATATGACAAGACTGGGGGAGAGTACAAACGAGAAGAAAAAAGAGGAAAATTCGCACATAAAATTGATGATAAACCATTCCAAATAATATTTTCTTCTTTGGCGCTTCAGGGTCTGGAAATGGAGGGGGAATCTTCTTGGCAAAAAGCTGCGTGGCAATCCACGGTTCCATGACTCCACGGCTCAGGATTTTGGCAAAGGAAACACTCCGAAGTCTGAAGGCAAAATGATGAATTATTTGCTGCCTCTTTCGCTGGGCGTCAAAGTTTTTCGGGCCGAAGAGAGTCTCGGGGGCCGGAGGCTGGGGTGGATGAGCAAAAACATAAAAATGAATGCTCAGCCCAAACAAACGCTATACGAAAGGTGGAACTGGTAGACCCAAACCCAATCCCATGCCAACATCTATTTCCACACCCACACCCTAAAAATGCACCAACCCAAAGTCCACTCCCATCCAGGCCAAACGGTTTTTGACACAATTTGTGCCACTGTCTGAATTCGGTCGCTGATGGGATCCAGTGGATGAAGGTGGTTGGGTGGGGTATTTGGATTGGGTTTGGTGGTGTCTGCTGCTTGAATGATTTTTAAACGAGGCAAGAAATCCCAAAAGATGCGGCAAGCGTTTTGTTGGCACGAGCTCACGTGGGCTCTAACCCACCTCCCCCTGGGGTCCTTCGTATTTCCTTTTTTTGCTGGTGATATTTTTCCTAAAAATGGGCGTCTTTTATGGGCAGTTCCCAAACCCCATTCCCCCGGCTCATCCTCCCCCCGGGCAGCAGATAATACAACAAACATTCTGGGGAAAAAAGTTTTTTATTTGTTGGCTCCCACCATCAATGCCGGAGGTGGGAGGCGGTTCTATAAGGGGTTGCGGGACTACCGCGCTCTACGGTCTGAGACTTAATTTGGAAGAGAGTTTCGGGCTGGGCTTTTCCCGGTTGCTAGGAGTCGGGGATTGCTGGATTGCTGGTAGACGCCCAAAAAGGGTTATTGTTGAAATGAAAATTCATTTACTAAAAAGGTTTATATGATGGTATGTAAAAAATATATGAAAAATTTGATTGAAAAGTAAGAAAACAAATGAATGCCTTAAAGAATATTTTATGATATTTTTTAGTTCAATATTTAAATATAAATAATTATTATACCTGAATTTAGCGTTTTTACGTATTTTTATTGTAAAGAAAACTATTGGTCATAACAAGTCTGACAGCTTAAACCAAAGATTTTTTTTGCATTCCCTGAATTTGAATTGTGAATCCCGAATGTCGGCAAAAGCAGGCCCAAGCTCGAACAAGCCACGTACCCGCCAAACTTCTCGTCTCTCCAGGCGACAGTCAATGGCCGGCGCCGTCATAATCAACAACGCCGGGAAATCTGCAAAGGGGAGCTCCGCTTTTTGCAGGCCCCCCACTTCAGACTCCACACCAGGACCCTCTCCTCGACCCACTCAATCCCCGAAGCGCACTTGAGTTTGGAGCAGGAGTGCCTGAAAGTTGGCAGCACAAAATTTCCAGCAGCCTCGGCGTTGGCGGTTTTACAACCTTCGCGTGTCCTCCGAGTCCTTTTGCCTCGTTTTTGTGGCATGACTGCCGTCCTTTTTGGCGGAAACCCCATCTTTCCCGCTCCCCGCAGCCCCGCAGTCCCGGCTGGGGTTTTAGCACACCTCGCAAGCGTCGTCTAGCAGCGACAACCTTCGCCAATGGTAACAATTTCAATTTCTCTGCCGCCTTATCGCACCCTCGCACATATGTGTATGCTGGAGATGCTCAAAACCCGGCCGGAGTCCAGACCCTTGCCCAACTCCAGCCCGTAACCTTCCTCGGGCTCCAATCCAACTTTACGGCTCAAAGTTGCCGATTTGCGCTTGGGTACAAAAAACGGAAAAAATTCACCCGACGAGGACGAAATTATTACAAAGTTGGAGGGGAGACGCTCACTGAGAGTGGCACGGCAAAAATGCGTAGCAGATTAGCGATTTAGGGATGTGGAAAATTCGTACGTCTGCCACCATGCGACCACTCCTTCGCCATCGGCTCCTCCACCACCAGGATCACAGTCCCGTGTACCCACGGTAGGAGGGGTGGCAAAAGGGTTACCCAGCTAGCTATGGAATTGTTTCGAGAGCCTTGCCACGGGGGGTATATAAAGGGAGAACCGTTAAGCTGTTGCAGCCATTATGGCAACGTTTTTCACTGCATTTAAATGCCAAAGAACAATCTCCTCTAGATTCAGACTGAAGTTTTTCACTCTAAAAAATATAGACATGTTTCTGTTTATCAAAAAATATCTTTACGAGTATATTTTGTTCCTTCATTGAATTGCGATATGCACATTTCAAAAAGAAAAACCTTTATATTAAATTCCCACGGGCTTGGCTTGTTTGTGTTATTCTATGCTTTGCCAGATTCCAAGTTTATGCAGCTCAGTGTTGGGGCACCCTTTTCACTGGCCGCGACTCCATTGCTGCCTCTTAATACCGCTTTGATTAAAAAACGCAGCAGTTTTTAATTTGTGGCAATGCCAGGCCCTCACCACAGAACCGCGTGCCCCACTCTCGTTCCACTTCGCGATACTTTGGCAGAGACAAAGGCAGCCAATGATTGAAGTGTATATCCTACTTTTCAATTGCCCCCAGCCTTGGAGGCAGCCGCCCTCGCTCCGGCCACGAGCCACGGGCCCTAACGCATGCAACTGCGGCTGCTGCCAGCGTGTCTGTCACTGTTTGGCGAGGCACACCCCCGGCCCACACCCACACCAACCACCCACCACAGTTGCCACCGCAGGACTATAATTTTTATGTTACCCATGCACTCGCCTACCAATTAAAATGTCTGCAACGGCAGCGGACGAGGCAGCGTCGGATGTGCTTATGTCGCTAATAAACCGTATTATTAAGTGCTTGCAAGGGTGGAGGTCAGGGGTTGGGTCCTGGCGTCGAGGGTGGGGCTTTGGATGTTCACCTTATCCCTGCTCCAGCCTGCGTGGGAGCGCTGTGTGTTTGCGAGTGCCGCGACTGCCACTTTCAACTTCCGCCGGCAAATGTATAATTCTATGCCACTGCACTGAAGTTTTTCTAACCTCCCGCCCGGCACCGGTCCCGCCTTCGTCACGGCCCAGTTTCAGTTCCATTTCTCTCCCTTCTAAAGCCAGCACCTCCGGCAGCTCCTCTGTCCATGCAAATTAATTTTAAGCTGCTTAAGGTAGGAGAACATTTTTAATTTTCATTTTGTGTAGCGCGTGTCTGGCCAAACTTCATTTCGTCGTTATGGAGCTGGCTGGCATTGTTGAACTAATTGGGGGCATGGAGGAGCTGCCATTTTAGGATTACCAAAAACTGGCACAGACAATGGATTTGCTTCAAATTGCAAAGTACTTACAGTAAACCAATAAGAATTTGATACAGTAGGGCAGAAGAATGGGTTTCGATTTTTCTTACCTGGAACGAGAGAAAATGCAAATGTTTGATCTTTAAAACTTTGCGAATACATCAGAGTGAACCTAAGAATACCTAAATCTAAGAAGAGATATCTACACAAAAGATATATTATTTTCTCCTTGGCAGAGTCTAAAACAATATTGAAATTGATCTAACGCAATTGACAAACTACACACGTCAAATTTATCTATAAATATATAAATCCACTGCAGTTCGCATGCCAATTCGTCATTATCGGATGTTTCACAGCCTCACCGTCTCCTCATCGTCTTCCCCCTTGGCATACCCCATAGAGGTCAAAAGTAAGACAAACAAGCGGTTGAGTTGGGGATTTCTTTTTTTTGGGACTGAAACTGAACTGGTGTGCGATGCCAGCAGACAAACGCGCTGATAAACTTTCGACCCATGCCGCAAAAAATTCAGACGCCAAAAGGAGAAGGGTACAGAGGGGACTCCGGGGATAGAAGGAATAGAGGTTGGGGGCGGTGGGAATGGGGTCGAAATTTATGGGGGTAGCTCGACGGCGATGCAAAACTTTTGCATTGAATTTGAGCGGGGCAAACAATTTTTCTATTTTCCTTGGTTCCTTTTTTTGCCAGTAGTTTTCGGGTTTTTTATGCTCGTTTTCGGGTGGGTATGGGCCGTGAGGTGGAAATGAAGTAGTGGGCGTGGAAAACAAAAGGATTTTTCAGCTAAAGCGAACGGATTTTTAGTTAGTTGTTATTATTTTATATGGCCAGAGCCCTCCGACTCGGACAACTGCAACTTTTTCCGAGCAATCGCAGCGTCCATCCTTCAGTTTCTCTCCCTTTCCCTGCGACCAAACTGGTAGTCCTGGCAACGTTGGTGCCACTCGGAGGGTTTGGACTGCGATTGAGGGTGCCGCTCTGACAGAGGAGTGCAGCTTCTATTTTTCCCTATTTTTTCGCCCCATCCTGGAATGTACGCCAAAGCATAATAATAAAAGCGAAAGGAATGGGGCAAAGGCAAGCCACCGAGGAGGAGGGTAAATCGTTGCCCAGGCAAGGAGTAACATGCTCGTTAGTCCCAACCAGAAAAATGGAGGAGTGCAGGATGTGGGGGAGTGCAAAATAAAAATGCGGAGCATTGGACAGCAAGCGGCAAGGAATAATCTAAAAAATGGAAACCCAAACGAAACGCAAGACAAACTTTGCTGCCAGCGTGGGTACAAAATAAATGAGGGCCAGGCCCTGGTTTAGCGAGGGGTTTTTCAAGGGGGTGGGCAGTCCTACGGAACGGTGTTGGGGTGGAGCGGGGATGAAGGACTCTGCGCTGGATGAGTGCCACGGGCAGAGCTCGAACCTAAAATGGACAAACGAGAGGAAGGGGGCGTTAGAGCTGAAGAAGCCTGATGAGCAAGGACGAGAATAGACGGGGAACGGAAATGGGAGTGGGGAAGCGAGGAAGCGAGGAAGTGAGGACAGGAGCCAAGTCCGCGTGGTCGTTTCTTCCGCTGCCAAGAGACTTCGACTGTGAGCTCTCTCAACTGAAGGGCTCCGTTCCACACCCCCGAAATGTACATTGGAATTATGGGTGGTGAGGCAAGGCACGAGAGGGTGACGAGTTTGGAGGACCAGGCGATGGGCAAGAAATTTTTGTATAAAAATTGCGCTGGCAAAGTAAGCAAAAGGCAGATGACTACCGAAAGGGAGTGCCCTCCTGCTGGTGGATGGAAGAATTATTTGGAGAAGGAGCTAAAAATAAGGATGGGGTAAGGATAGCCCAGCAAAAGGGTTAGACTTTGTGTGTGTGAGTGAGCTTGGGTCTGGCTGTAATCCCAATACGCTGGTGTGTGTGGGATAGCCCAAAAGGCAGGGGTTCTGTAAAGATAGTCCTGCTTAAAGGCGGAGCAGCTGAGTGGTGGAATAAAAACTCTGCGTCAGCATCGAAGGCGGGACAAGGCAATGCTAGAGAATACAGTGGTATTTAAGTAATATAATTAACTTGTGGATGTAATTTTTGTAATAAAAAAAAAACTTGTTAAAAACCCCAACGGATGGCTGCATTTAAAAACTTTAAATATTGAAGAATGTTCTTGACAAAAGCATTCCATAGTGCAGGACAGTGGTGCTAGCTCGTTCCTCTACTTTTGTCCAGGACGTCCAACCTAGAACACTTTACTTTCCAAGTCTTTGCATTGGAATATAAGGCGCACGTTCTCATAAAAGTCCCTGCAGGATAGACTCCCCTTTTGGTTTTCTTTCTTTTTTCGGAGTGTCCGTGTGGGACGTTCAAAGGACGAATCTAAAGTGGAAGGAGGCTTAAGAGGCGGAATAGAAGGCGCAGCACAGGAGCGATATGAGAGCGTTGAATGGGTACAAGACAGCTTTCTCGTTCTCGGTGGAGCAGCAGAAATGTTGCTGACTTGCGCTAGTCAGAATCCGTCCTAGTCGAGGAACGGGGGCCTAAGTAATTCGATAGGGGGTGCCAGAGGCGCGGCGTTCTTTATACTTTCAACCCTTCCATCTGTTTGCCGATTTCTAGGAGGAGAAAGTTTTCCGCCTCCGCTGCGTGGCGCATTTCATTAGCAGTTCAGATAGCTAGGATGGGAGATGGAAGATGGGAGCTAGAGAGTCTTCACTGGTTCTTTGGATATGTACCCGATTCGGTTGTAGGCGTTTCGTGTAGGTGTGACTCGAGGTTAATTTTCTATTTGAGATGGCTAGACGGGAATTGATATGATTAGCCCTTGCCAGAAGACGCCCTGGTAGCCGCCAACTTTAAAGTCGACTTGAGGCCGTTCCATCGACGACCCTGTTCAGTTTCTTCGTTTTCTTTCATTTGCCGTTTCCTCATTCATTACGACAGGGGCTGGGCATAAATTTTTTTCCAATATCTTGTGCCTTGAAACTTTTACCCACGAGTCCGGCCCAGAGTTCTCTAATTTGTGTTTGAGTTTCATCTCTGTCCTAAGGAAGTAAGGAACATTGGCGCAACCGGAAACCTTTTTCTTCCCTGCCCAGCCCATATCCCGTTTCTGTCCGGGGACCGAAAGTGGAGACAGTATCCGACCATTCTTGGCATATTTTCTTTTGCCGTCCTTGCCCAACTCCCGCAGCATAAAACTGGCAGCCCAAAATCTTGCTGGGCTAAAAAAAAGAAGGCCCAAGTCGGTAAAAAGAAAATACAATGAAGACGAACGCTCCGGCTAAGCGTGAATTTGCTTGCTTTGGGGGCTGGGAATGGGTCTCGACCGAAAGCAAGCGAAGATGAATCGTTTCGTGTTGGTGTTTTGAGCACTCAAGTGGGCGAAGTCCTGGCCAGGACTTGGCCAAAGGTTATAGCCTGGGTGACGCTGAGCTGGGAAAGGGAGTCAAGACTCCTTAGTATGTGTTCCATCTGCACATCAATCGTGAGGCCTTTGCCGGACCAAGGAGCCCTCCCTCATTTTCATTAAGCCAAAAACTTCGAGGGGTGAGTGGATTTGGGTGGGCATTGTAGGGGGTTCTGTCCCAAGTAATAAATGTAAAATGTGGCTGATGAAACACTGCAAAAAGACGAAGCGAAAGAGAGCAGAAAAATTTGTAGATGCTGGCTTTACTTAGCTTCTCGGGAGTAGAAGCAGCTACATCAGGGGCAAAATGGAAAATAATGAAGGGTAAGCTCCCAGATGGGGGCAGTGATCGGTGGTTTGGGGTTCGAGTAGTCGGTGCAGGACTCTGCTACTACATGACGTGGGTTTCATTTGTATGCTGCCTGGCGGCGACAGGCGGGAAAAGGGACAGCTTCTTCCATTTGGGGTGACTCCATCCACATCTATATACGTTGATGTGTATGTGCTGGCACCCCTTTAAGATGTCTCGGGTTTGCGTCTCCGGTCCCCGGCGCTAAAAACCATCACAAACTAACTAAATACAAGTGGGGGTGAAAGCAGAGAGTTTATATGTGTGTGCGGTGGCTTTTAAGCAAACGTCTTTCACAAGTGAAAGGCCTGAGGGGTGAATATCCGTAGGGGTGGGCAGAAAGAAGAGAGGGCTAAGGGTGCGAGGGCCATAAAAGGAGCTGGCAACAGTGGTAAAAGCCAAAAACGTAACCTAAAACTGCAAGAAAATTAACCAAAAATACTAAGCCAAGTCGAAGACGTAAACGCACACATGGGCGGGTGGGCTTAGAAGGCGGTTGAAAGGGGGCGGGCAGGGATTTGTGCCTACGAAAAGTGTAGCATACAATTTGGGGCAAAAAGAAGGAAAGATGTGAGCCTGCCTTGGCCTGGGCCTGGAGTGGGGGGTAGATTCATGCATGCCAAGGCAAAGTCTTTGGCTCGGCAACATTGAGAAGGAACTGGGAATGAAGGTGAGGTCGAGGCGCTTGTGTAGAAACTTTTGGCATTGTTTTTGTGCCATTGTGGGCGGGTATATAAGTGTGCGTGGGTGTGTGTGTGTGTGGATTGAAGGCGGAGACGCCTGTTTGGGTGTGCTTGTGTATGATGTGGCACTCATAGCTCTATCTCGTTCCCTCTTTTTCTATCTCTATCTTCAGCTGGGGATGAGCCAAGTCTGCCATCAGACCCTCCACCCAAAGACTTTCCTCCAAGACCTCTTGTTCCCCGACCCCCTTCCAATCCCGCTGAAGCAACTTTGATTGTGGCTGAAGCTGAAATACATCGTTGCCTTCTTCATTTCCTTCTGCCTCCACTTTTGTGCTCCTCTTTTTTGGCCAAGATGGAGTTGAGTTGGCAGATTGCTTGTGCGACTCGGTCTAGGTCTGTGCCAGAGTGTTTGTGGGTGTGAGGAATTTGTGGGAGGGTGAAAAATCATTTTTTTTTTTCATTTCCTTTGGTTGTGGCTAAGGTGGTGGTGCTGGTGAAGGTACAGAGGTGGCCCAAAGCTGATGGATCTTAGTTCGGAGAGTCTGCATGTGCCACTGAGACAAACTGGATACGTTTTAGTTTTTAATTTGTATTGCATTTTTGATTTTTTATTTTATTTCATCCCAAGCATTGAACGTCATGAATCTATTGAAACCTTGCACAGCTAACTAAATTTTAGAAATTAAATTGAAAAATAGAATATACAAATTTTTTAATGGATAATAAGCTTTAGAACGATATATAAAAAAAATTATTGTTATTTTTCAGTGATCCGTCACCAAATCCAAAGTAAACCCGTTGGGCTTGTCGTTGTCCTTAGCCAAAGTCGTTGTCGCAATCGAATCTCACCCCACAGCTTCATCCTCTACCTTCGCCCGACTCCCAACTCATGCCCTTGCCTTGCCTGTCGTCTTTGGTGTTCTTGTCATCTATTTCTATTTTCGAGCCATGGCTGAGCAGATGAGGGTCTTGGGCTGTCTAACTTGTCTGTTTGTATGATGGCATATCACATCCCACCACCCCAAATCCCATCTATTCGCCATTCATGTGTGTGCTGCCCTGCATGTGCGAGTGTGTGCAAAAAACCGTAAGCAATTTTCCGTAACATCTAACCGAGGTGGAGACCCAGAGCCAGTCAAGACAGTCGAAAGACGTCTTAAACGATGCTGCTCTATCTGCATCCCCTGCCCGCCTCCTACGTGTTGGTTCCCTTTTTGCAGGACCTGCTCCGGAGTCATCTCCGTTCCCCAGACATTTGTTGACGACATTGACTGCTTTTCGTAGAGATTCTCCCCCAATTTTCGAACCCAAACTTGGCGTCTGCGTCGATGTGCTTGCCACGTCGTCTGCCGGCGACACTAATGCTGAGCTCTGTGACGGCGACGTAGCCCCAGAATCGAAATCCGGACCAGGACCAGGACCAGGACCAAAACTCCGACCCCCATAGATTCAAAAAGTTCGATGATGGGCTGACGACTGTCTCCCGCTTTTGGGTGAAACGAATCATGTTTGATTACAACTGAGCAGCATAACTGAGCACAACTGAGTTGCGCCTCCAGAACGGGAGTTCGTGAAATTTTCAATCTCACCCAAAAATCTTAAAGTTTTCCACTCATGCCTATGCAGAAATTTTCGATACACAAAATTGAACACAAAGGCGCTCCCCTTCTTTAGATGAACACACACGATGCCCGGCGGTGGCTTAAATGCGCTTAGGCGCAAATCTTGACCCATCCACCCACAAAGGGTTGATGGGCTCGGACTTAATAGGGGGTGGCGGGAGCAGGTCTTTGGAATGGGGTTTCCTTTGACAAACACAAACATAGCCGGTGATTCAACTATTTATATACAAATGTCGCTGGCTATATACAAAAGTCAATGCTTTTGCCGCGCTGACCGCTGGCTTGAGCCTCGGTAAGTTTATGGCAAGTAAGTAAGGCGGGAGAAATGCGCTGCCTTAGATCAATTATCCTTTGAAAATTTTGGGAAACTGTACGATTCGAAGATAGCTTGTCATAAAAATTTTCAGGATGAAATTGTTATTTTATTTGAATTTAAAAATAAAAATATATTATTGTTTAATAACAATTTGAATCAAGTATTAATGCAAGCCAAAAAACTGCCATTATGAATTCTGAATTAAATAGCCAATCTTTTTGTGACTTTATTACTTTTAACATCCCTCATAGGATAAGGACGATACCCTGTCCGCAAGCATTAGTACTCGGTCACCCGCCTCCGCACACAAGCGAAGAAACTTTGCTGGAGGGCTGGTCAGTCCCTGGAATCGCTTTGTGTGTCTGGTCGTGTGTTTGTTGGTATGGGGATGGGGTTTTTGGGTCGGTCGTGTGTCGGGGTGGGTTGGTCCCAAGAAGCAACTTCTTTTGTGGCGCCCAAGTAACCGTGCACCCTTCGCACCCTCGCCCCCATTTTCCGATTTTCCTGCCGTTGCCTTCGCCTGCGTCTTCGTCATTTGATGAATTACCGTGCAGAGCAAATGTGCGCCCTTAGCTATTGTGGGGTGTGGGGGTACCACAAGGATGGTGAACGTGGTGGTAGTGCGGGGATTCGCTGTGTGTGCACCGTTTCGTTTTCGGAGGATAGCCCCCACACACCCACAGCCCTTACTCCTAAGGCAGGCATTGCCACCCTCGGTACTGTGACCACCCCGACTTACCCCTCGTCAGCAGACTCATACCTAATACTCGCCCTTCTTTGACTTCGTCCTCGTCGCAATTCGCGCTTCTATTTACCAAGGAGCACCCACATACACAAGGGGACACCCACATTGGCACACCGACAGCGTAGCGTCGTATATCATTAGAGTGCCAGCCCCCAATTCCTTAGCCTTTTACCCATGTCCCACACCTCCTTCCAGAATCGAGACGCCTTTTCATCCAAAAAGGCATTATGAGCAGGTTTTCTTTTGCGAGTGCTGCCTACGCGGCGTATTAGCAATATTTTTGCAACTGTCTAGGTTTCTTCCGCTCCTTTTTTGCGCTCCCAGCCCTTCTCCGCACCTTGTGAAATATATATTTTTTTCGAAATGTTTACTCTGCGGCTGGGTAAATGTGTCTGGTCTGCGGTGAGTCTCGAAGTCGGTGAAATAAAAGTGGTTTGGGGGCAAATTGATTTCGTATTGGACTACTTGCTGAAAGCAAAAAAAAGGGAAAAGGTTTCGAGGAACTCAAAGAATGTCTGAGACTGTCTGTGCGAGATGGTTAAGGAGTGAGCCAGCAAAGCTTTATGATGGCAATCGAGGGAGCCCTACCATTTGGTGAAGTACCGACTTTGAAACTGCAGCTAAGTAAAAAAGCATACCTTGTGAATGATTTACGAAGTTTTCTATTATCCAATTATAATGATTAAGCTATCTGTTTAAATTGGATAATATTTTAGTTTTAAAAATCCCTTCAATTAAAAAGGGTTTGAAGTCGTTCGTTTTGCAAAAAGGTTATTTGACACCAAGGTATATAGAGGAACAAGTTTTTAATTCTTCTTAATATTAAAGTGCTTCATTTGTGGTTCATGTTTTTGATTTAAAAACTAACTTTCTATCAAATTCATAAGCAACTTTCCGGCAGAAGGAGAGAACTTGTGGGATACGGAAACTTTTAAAATCAATTACTCCCATTTCCTGCACTTAAAACGAAAGAGTTCAATTGTCGCATCCTGGCCAAGTTATTCAATTCAAGCTGCCCTAGAGGAAAGCTGCCGTAAATGTGTCCTCAGAAGGGCATCCGCACTCACCTTGTGCAGCAACACCGAGGCTTTTCTTTTAGATGCCATTTTCGTGCTGGTGGTGGCGCCTCCGCCAGCACCTCCGCCACCGCCACCGGTTGCCGATGCGGTACGTGTCGATGTTTTTGGTGTTTTCCTCGGATTCTTCGGAATTTTGGCAATTTTTTTTAGGTCCTTCGTGGGTTGAGGAATTCGCCCGAAGACCAGACAGTTGAAGTGGAATAGGCGCTGCCAAAATGCGACGATATCAAAGTTGCAGTTCAAGACGCAACTCGACTCGCTGGTATCTTTAGCACAGAACACACTTGTAACACTTGTTCGGATTGGGTTCGCTGCAACTTGTCACTTGGCACTTGTCAGGATACAATTTTTGGCGGGTTTTTACTGGTTTTATTTTGCAGCTTATTCACTTTGATTTCGCACAGTTTGAATTCGCGGCGATTGGGTTTTTTGGCACACTTTCCAGGCGAGAGTTCCTTGCCGAGGAATCCTAATCGCTATATTTATGGTTTCCGCTTTCTATCTAATACTTTTCAATGGTGTGTTTGTGGGTTTTTGTTTTGTTTTGGGTTTCTGGTTTTTGGTTTGGCGGGTTCAGAGCGCTTCTCCAAAGGCGAACCAAACACGACAAAAGCCAACTGCTGACTGACCAAAACAGAGATGGCCAAATGGGTTTTGAGCTGCGGCGCCAGGACCTCCGTCGACGTCGGCTGTGGCGAGAGACGTCCTTTCAAGAGAAAGGCGAAGCGGCGAACGGTGAGAGTGAGAGGACCTTAGGTGGCAGCGCCTGCGCAGTGGCACTATCACGGTGAATGTGGGACGCCGCCAAAAGCAGAATGTGCGTGTGCAGGGCAAATGCCGAAAAGTGTGCAACATGCGTCCCCCTCCACAAACGCCCCCTCCCCAAGTCACAGCCCGTCACAGCCAGCCCCACCATGGCCCCATCCATGGTACTCAGAGCAGAGGGATATGGGTACAAAAACAGAGAAACGCCGATAACGCGACGCTCGGCGTCAACGAACCACGCTGTCCAGAGGTGGGGTTGGGATCCGCCGATGGGGCTACGAGAGAGAACGAGTGCCGGGTGAAGCCGGAGGGTGGTCGTGCCATGGCGGGGGCAAAATCAGCCGGATGGCGGCGCGGCAGATGAGTTGACAAACAGCTGAGTGCCGACGGTTTTGTGAATGGGATGGGTGTTCCGCCAGTGGGAGTGGGAGAGATCCTGCGAGAGGACGTCCAACAGAGAGAGGGGCGGGCGGCAATTATTTTTGTTGCTTTTTTCATCTTTTTTGCTTTTTCCCTTGAAATTCAAGAGTGAGTAAATGGGTGGCATGGGTGGCATGGGTGGAGGTGGTTGGCGATGGGTGGCGATGGGTGGAGGTGGGTGGCTGACGCTTCCTATGCTGTTGTTGTTGGTTTTGTCTTTCGCCGGCATGGCGCAAAAAAAGGACCGGCTGGCACTTCGCCGGGGGTGGGAAAGAGAAAGCGTGCCTTGGAGTGGTGTGCAGGAGGCGGGTGGGTTAGGGTTTTGTGGGTGGTGGCTGGGGGACGTTGTCGGCGTTTCGGATATGAAAAACGCACAAAAAATACATGGAGGGAGTCCGGGAAAAATAAATGAGAAAAATATATGAGCCGGTTACGTTGTTGCTGTTGGCATGGACAACATGAATTCCGAAATGGTCTCGGTCTCGGTCTCGCCCTCTCACTGTTGCTCTCGCGCCGTCCCGCTTTCTCCCCGTGAATGGCCGTCAGGAGTCGACGGGAGGAGTGCGAAAGTGGACAACGTTGTTGTCGCTTGTCTGCCTGAATAAGTGAGGACGGGGGTGTTGGAGGTTGGGTGGGGGCTTGTGAGGTGGCCATGGGTAGCGTAAAGTTTTTGAAAAGAATAAAGGAGAAAAAAGGCGACGGGGGCTGTTTTTCGTGTCGTGGGTTGGGTGCAAAAAGGGTCAAGAGCGATGGGCACCTTGCGGGGGTCCTGGTGCGGACTAGAGAGAGAGTGTGGGTGGGTAAAGACTTCGACTGAGAGTGTGTCGGAAAAAAGATCTGTTAACGTCAGCCTTGTTCAACGT
This sequence comes from Drosophila vallismaia, assembly GCA_035047325.1. NCBI lineage: Eukaryota > Metazoa > Arthropoda > Insecta > Diptera > Drosophilidae > Drosophila > Drosophila vallismaia. The sequence continues at coordinate 16,140,799 of JAWNPU010000090.1, read as the reverse complement.
CATTGCCGGCGCTATTTCAGAGGTTTTCCTTCGCATACGCCTAATACGATCACATAAGATACCATAATTCTGGAGTAGTCGCCGATAAAATCTCAACTCTTGCCCAACAAGAACTAATAAAATATCCTATTGATTTCCCTCTTTTGGGACCCATGATAAACATCTTCTAATGACCCAATAACTATCACTTCTTTCTTCTTAATGATAAATCCCTATTATGCCATCCACTTTTATTGGAAACCCCTGTACGACTTCATCAGTTTTTGGCTGTATACATATATAGTCAAAATATCGCGGTTCCAAGCCCATTAACTGAATTCCTTACGTATTCAACTCGCAGCCGAGGCGACTCACCTTTGGTCGCCTTTGTTCAATGTGCATACTTGAGTGTCTTTGATATTTGAAAGTCAAAGTGTTAAAGTTAGTTAACTGACCATTTGGTTAATGCATAATTAAAGTTCACTCAGTGTCTGGCGGGGAATATTCCATGTGTGGCTAATTAGGTTAAATTGATATCCTCATTGTCTCGTTGTGGGATGTATTAATCTAAACGTGTACTTAAGCATGTTTAAATAAGAGTATTACTTAGGTAGCCCAATCTGTGGCTACTGTGTGGCTCGCTATAGAGCTATAGAGAACCCACTTCGAGGTTCGGAAGGCAAATAAATGTTCAAAAAGCCACTGATGTGTGACGACGTTAATTAGCAAGTGGAAACCAATATGGTGGTAAGATGGTATCATGAATTTCCTACTAAAAAGTTTGGAATAGACCACAGGATAAGAAATCTTTATATTCTGAACACAAAACACTTTCCAATAATTAAGCATAAAAAAATATATTCAAATTTATCAATTTTAATCCAAAAGATATATGCAATATATAATTTTTTTCTTTAAGCAGGAATTATATTCTAAGCGAAATCTATGGAATCGATAATAAATTTGATGGAAATTAAAAGCAAAATATGATAACTGAGCAAAACGATTGGTAATTGATGTCCATTTTTCCATCCCAGTTTTCACCTTTAAATGTTTAGTGTTTGGAAGGGAGGAAAGACAAATCAAATCGCATTTATAAAATAATAAACCTATGGCCAGAATTGTTTCGTAAATGCCGTAAATCTTTTAAAACTACCAGCTACTGGCTACCGCATAAATTCAAGCGATTTTATTTATGTTCGCATATCCCCCGCACTCAGTGCTCAGTGCTTGTGAATAAAAAATAGGAAAGAAAAAAGTGCCATAAAATTAGTTGAACAAAATCCAAAAACTATTTCATCAAAAATTCATAAAATAATAATAAGACCGAACTGAAAAAAATAGGAGTACCGAAAAACAAAAAAAGTTGATTTAATGAAATATTTATATAGCGCACAAAATGAAAGCGCCATGTCTAAAAAAATTGCGAATCAGCTAAAAAAATATGTTATATGTAAAATAAATAATATATGAAATATTTATATAAATTGCAAAAATGCGCAGCTCTGCATAAAAAATAAAACCATAGTAAGTGCTAAATGCGCAGTCGCCTCTATTTTTCTATTGAGGGGGCGTGGTAGGAGGCCTAGGGGCCCTTTATATATATATTTATATATGTATATATATGCATATATACATCCGAGTATATATAATGGAATATGTATAAAATGTCAAATGATTTGTTTGTTCACTCTCTTCCCTTTGTAGCGGCGATTGCAGCTCACAAAAAACTAATGCAAAAAACAAATGGTTAGTAATATGCGAAAAAAATGCTCAGCCAGTGGGTGGGAGGGGGCTTGGCCGTCACTGCTGGTGGGGGATTCAATGCAGCAGCAACTGCAGCCAATTCAATTAAAAATCTGCCACTTAAGCCCCCCGGAAACAGAATGGGATCTGGGTGAAACTAACCAGGACTGCAGAGTTTCACCTTTACTGAAACTTGACTCAAAAATGATCCTTTAAATGGATCGGTCTTGGCATCATAAAAGTTTAATTGGAAATAAATCTTTACAGTTACAAAAATAAGACTTTTTGTTTCTTTTTTGTATACAGTTTTGAATAATATGGAGCATATATAATATGTACTAAAGATTTTCACTGATATTGCATGCTTTACTTTAATTTCGGGTATTCCCAGGAATGGAGATCGCATCCCTATGTGGCAGCTAAAATGGAGCTTCAAACTAAAATATATCCTGCAACCTCACCAACACCAACGCATCCCACACGCACATAGTCACTGAAATGCTGTATATAACAAAAATTTTATGTGAATTTATTTTTAGTGTTTTTTATTCCCATGATGGAGGGAAGGTGCTCGGAAGGCTGAACGCATTTTGTTGATATTTTTTTCGCGCGACAAATACAACACTAAACTACAACGATACATACGACCGTGTATGTGTGGTCATAATAAATAATAAAATTCAGAAACACACATGCACACACAAAAAATGGGGTAACTTGGCAGAGAGGGTGAGGGTTGGCTTATAAAAAGAAAAAAAAGAAAAAAAACACTGAAAATGCTGTTTGAATTTTGCGCACATTTTACGCCTGATCGAAATATTTTGCGCTATCCAGGAGGTGGGACTATAGAAAAAAGTCAAACGCATGGGCGGACAGTTCCCGCTCCCCTGACAAGGATGTCCACCCATCCCCACACGATCCAATTCTCTATGCACGCGCCTACAAAACTTTTATTGTGCTCGTCTATGTTTTTTCTGCTTTGACGCTTCGACCAAAAATTGCCAATGGGCTTTGCTCGACGGCTGGGCAGGGGTTAAGGGAAACTGCGGGTGGTTGAGGGCTAGGGTATCGTGTTGCACTGTGGTGCAATGTGGTGCAGCGGGGCGGCAGTTTAGACCACGGTTATGGTTATGATTGTGGTGTGATGTTCCGCTTGTGCTCCATTGGCTGGTCCATTGTTTGTTTTGCGTGGGTTCGTTCCATATCCTGGATTGTTGAGGTAGGCTAAGCAGTAGAATCATGAACTATACCTGCATACAAATGTTTGGTTAATCAGCTTTAAAGCCCACATGTGGGTGTGGTCTAAAATTTTCTGATTTTGCTTACTATTTATTTGATAAATTTATTCGTAGTATTTAATAGACCAATTGCCGATATTCAGGAGTCCGTATATATTACTTTAACTATATATATTTATAAAAGATGTTAGATAACCCCAAGAAGTAATAGAAGTTATTTGATGAATAAATTCTCAAGCCTTCCTTTATCTTCTTAGAGCTGATTAGAAACTATCTCTTACTATCTTGCAACTTTGGAGACCTGAACGATAATTGGCCATTCCGCACCAGAAGTAATTAGAAATCCTTTACCGAAAAGTTTGCTTGATTTGATTGCAAATCTGAACGTTTTCGAGCCATCAATGATTATAAAAAGTCCATTTCCATTTATTTGCTTCAATCAATTTTAATCAAGTCCAGTCACAAGATGCAGCCGGAGAAAGGGACTCTGAAGCTTGAAAATATCGAGACTTGGTCGACATCTCCAACTTCACACACTCATCGCATCTTATACGCATACTCACACTCGTACACAGCCCTTTCACCTCCTCGATGCTGCCACCTCCACGTGAGGTAGTGCAGGTGGTGGATTTATCTTGGGGTTATTATCGCTGAGTGTTGCCACACAAAATAATGCATTAAAGACGACAGGGATGGAGGGTCCAAAGCTCAAAACAGGACAACGACAGCTGCAGCTGCGTCGACTTCACATGGCAAGAGGTCTTAGGGGTGAGGAACTGGAGATTTTGGACAGCTATACGTGCCCGTGCACCCCCAAGTGCTCATCCTTGGCGTCCAGAAAGTGCATTCAGAGTACACCCCACCCTATTGCCTCCAATCTTGGCCGAGTGCTGTGCTCGGTGATTTTGCAACTAAAACCCGACTCTTTGGAAATTTATGATGACCGAGTGTGAGTTTTCTTGGGCCGTTTTGGCCAATACATGACCGTATGTACGCCTACTGCCCGATACTTATGTACAACAAAAAAGCCAAGTAGTCTTAAAATTTAATGAAACCCAAAGCCGAGAAAGAGAAAGAGACCAAGAACGAAAGAACGAGAAGCACATTGCCAGAGTGAGAAACAGATACGCAAAGAGAGTGACAGAGAAAGTCCGGACTCCGGAGTCCGGAACTCCTCTTAGCAACAAAATCTTAGGCCTACTTGCAGTCACAATCTTTTTATGTACACGCACACACATGCAAAGTGGCCAAGTGTGTGAGTGTTGTTGCTTTTTGTGCTTGTCAGAGCCTGCAATAATAAGTTTTCCATGCACTTAATGTCAAGTAAACAGAGCCCAAACCCAGCCACCCTTCCCCTCTGACAATCTTCAAGTGCAGGCAGAGTCCTTCGACTGCATTTTCGGCAATTCAGTTCGGCACTCGCACCCACCCAGGCGGGCCACCAAAGCAGGCCGGGCCGACTTTTGCATAGTTTTAGGCGCCATCCAACACATTACGCATACGCATGGTTGCCTGGCATGGCCCCCAAGTTGTTATTGCAAGTGCAAGTGGAAGTGCAGTGGCAACGACAACAACTACGACAACGACTGAATCTGAAAATGCAACTGCATCTTCGAGTTTCTTGGGCAATTTCTTAAGATTTTGCCACAGATTGCCGCACTGCTCGCTCTGGCCTGGCCGGCTTCCCTTTTCGCTCGCACCAACTGCTCCCGTTGGCAGGCTGGCATTGAAGCGTCGTCTTTGGGATTGGAAAATTTGTTGCTGCTGCATTTTCTTAAAATTTTGTACAAATATGTGAATAATTGCAAAAGGTTGGGATCGGGATCGGTACCAGGCCCAGGCCTATGTGCATGGCATTTAATTTTCGGAGACCAAGACGGAGAATGGGCACTGTCTTGAGGTATCTCGAATACATAATGTGGAGAATATATTTTGCAATTTGAAATTTGTCTTGCTTTCTCAACCCGCTCCAGATTTACATAAATAACTAAAATTTTAATATATGTTTATTAAAGCTCCACTCTTAAGCAGGCCTCTCCCAACAAAAAGCATTTAGACTAATTGCGTTCAACTTTTGATTGGCCGGCCATTGAACGAGCAAAGTATTTTCAGTATACAAGGCCGGGATGCAAAGCTGAACTGGGAACACGGAACTGGGAACTGGAAAGAGGCCCCATTAAATTTGCAACTGTCGATGAGCAGTAAAAAGATTTTCCTCATTTTGTTGTGTACTTATGCATGCACTTTAGACAGAAATGTATCAGCAAATGTACAACCTATCAACTTATCCACAGTTGAGGGGAATAAATGATGTTGAAATTACAAATTAATACTTAAGTTTATTCGACTGAGACGTTTATTTTTGAGATTGATAGCTGCATTTGGCAATATTTAATACCTTTATTTCTAGCTTTGATAATTTGATGGCTAATGATGTTGTCCACTTAAAGCGTATTTTATTCATTATTACCGAAAAATGTAACTTTTTTGTTGGATAGTTGAGGCCTAATAATCTAGTTATGAGACTTTAACCAAAGGGCCCACCAAAAGCTAACAAAATGAAATACAAGTATAAATTGCGTGCGCAATGCCTCCGGCAAGGGCAACTCTGTAACACCGCAGAGACAAAAAAAAAAGAAAAACAAAAAACCTATCACATAATGGCGTAAGACATATCCCTCGAAAATCTCCAGTTGAAGACGACGGAGACTTAGAGAACGAAAAGGGACAGGAATTGGGACAGGGTCTGGGACACGGACTGGCGGCAGCCGAACAGGATGAGCCGGGATGGGACACATTCGCCGGGGCACCCTAAAACCCATCAAATCTAATCTCATAGCGTAGCTGCTGATGCTCACTGGACACTGGACATCGGTTGCCTAGGATTCTGACCCGATCCGACCCGGGCCGCCCCGTTTCCCTTTTCCGGACAGTCCAAAAACTAAGCGGACAGATTTCTTGGAATGCTTCTTGCCCTCTTTCCTGCGGCGGGAACGAAAATTGATGACCGGCCAGGGTCTGCTGGTCGTCCTGTTTTTCGGCCAGGGAAGTGTGTTGGGAAGGAGGAGGCAGGGGAAACTAAGGTGAGGGGTGTTTGCCGGACTCGGTTTGGTCATTGGCGCTGTGGCCAAAAGAAGTAATTCATCTTATTTTTTCCCTCTGCTGCTGCCGCCTTTTCGTTCGTCCTTTCCTTTTATTTACCCCCACCATCCTCCTGGCTTCCTGCGGACTTTTATTCTCCACCTCGCCTGTGCCCTTTTTTTCCTTGTGCCTTGGCGACGGCTTCTCAAGACGCCCACATGAGTCGGGGCAAGGATACGCCAAAAGGATAATGAAAGCAACAGCAAAAGTTTGCAATAGAACGGGGTTAGGTGGGCAAGATGGGCGGGAGAATATGGGGGATGGTCCGAGGACTGAGGACCGAGGACCCGGACCCAAGCGTTGAACTTAAGTGAACTCAAACAAAGCGAGCTGGCGACTCAGGGGTGCTCCTGTAGAAAAAGGACGCAGGACCTCACCGAGCTGATCCCTCAAACACACACACACCCCCACACACCTACACATACACAGACAGTGGTGGCTGCCTCCAGGCATCATTACATCAAATGTCCTTCGCATTTCAGCAAAACAACAAGATGGCGGTTCCCAGCACAAGAGCCAGAGAACCAAGAGGACGAAAAGGCAGCCCAAGAAAAACCCCAAAAGCAGTCGCTACAGGAATGAAAGGAAGGTGGCCGGGAGGCGTAAGGCGGGCAAAGGAAACCAGGAGGATATCGCCATGGTCGCGCCGGAGACGAGAAGGGACAACTTGGCGCCCCAAATGCTAAGGCAAAAGCACTAAGCTCGAAATGGAAGTGGGAGCGGGCAAACGGGGAGGTGGCAGAAAGGATGGCAGGAAAGGAGAACCACCTCATTGGCGCAAGCAATAAACGTTAAATTTTTTCTTCCTTCTGCAGTATAATGGCAGAAAGAAAGGAGGGGCGAACATCAGACTCCGCTTTCCCGGACAGCAGCAGCACCAGAAGAAGTCCTGTGAGCGGTCCAAAAAGTCTGACGTGCAATAAAAGACCAAAAATCCTTTTCCATTGCGCTAAGCTCGGAAAATGTTTGGAGGGTGGACTTGGTGGGACAGGACGGTACGGGTCAGGGTGGGATGGAATGGGGATGGGATTCGTGGGATAGGGTGAGGTGGTGTGGGTTGAAGGAGGCGAAAGTACTCGTTGAAATTTCGGCAGCGGGAAAAGTTGCAAAGCGGTGGGGGCAGCTGCTGCGTCCAAGGGGCTGGGGTATAAATGGTATAAAAATAATCGTCATAAGAGGTAGAATGGTTAAAGGGGTTGCTTAGGTTGAGGGTGTGGGTGAGTCCTGCTGGATGGGGGGTCACGCTGCTGGCACAGTGGGGTTACTCATTGATGTTTTCTTTTTGAGCATATTTAGAAGAACATTTAATTACGTCTTAATTGTAAATATGGATCAATTATGTTTTTAATAATGTTATGATCTACATAGATGTGCGATCGTTATTCACATTCTCGATCTATTTACAAGGCTTGTTGCAAATTTACAGTCTGTCTCTTGAATCTTTCTATTCAATCATATAATTTAAATTGAAAACGTTGACTTCTCGTTTGAGAGTTACTGCTGTTTTAGTGGTTTGGTGTAGGGTGGTATTGATATTGGACTTGCGATGTTGGGGACGTCTAAAAGGGACTATCTCTTCTATTAAGGAAGAGATGAAAGCGGAGAGACGCTACAGGCAACTTGCCTCTATCGATTCCCTTCCTGTCTCTACCTTGGCTTTTGGCCAAAATCCCCACCAGTTTCCATTCTCTGTGTTGCATTAATTTTTACCATTTGCTCTTTGTGCTGCACCGACTATTTCCCCCTGTTCCGTTCGTTATTTTTTCTCGTAAAATTCGGAAAGGGGATATTTTTCAGTTGGGTTCCTAGTTGGAGCTGCCAGTACCCGAAGCCACCCCGTAATCCCAAACCCATTCCATTTCATTGCCCGTCCACTGTGGGGCTCCGTTGCAGTGTTTGACCAGCGCTTTGTTTTCAACCTATTCCCAAATAACCCCAGGCCATTAAATTGTCCCTCGCTGCACACACACACACCCAACCTCACATATACACATAAAGGATAACTATGTTAGGTAGAGCCGACGGCAATAGGCCCTCGAACCCTCGCCGCACATCAAAACTCATTTCATGTAACGCGCATTATGCTTTCCACGGCGTTTCGCGTCCGCGAACTGACAGTTGATGGATTGGAGGTGCGCCTCTCATCCACCCACCCACAGTACATCATCGTCCACCAACCGCTGCACCTCATTCCCCTATCGCTCTGGGCAAAGTTGTATTTGATATACATAAAGCATTTGAAATCGGCACAAGCTTTTTAAAGCTCCGTTTCGGGGGTTCCCACGCAAAGCAAGTGCCCTGTGTTTCGGGGAGTCGCACATAAATTCCATTTATTTCAGCTGACTGCCGCGCCCCAAAGTTGGATAGTCTCCTTTGAGCACCACATACACTCACACACCCTAACACTCGCAACACACACATGCACACGGGCTAAGCCACAATTTGATATGTCCATTGTGTCTTATCAGGCGACATGGTTACCGCAGCGAACCCCCAGCGAACGCTTCGAGCTGCCACAGGGTCTCTACTCGAGTCGACTCGGCTCGACTCGAAGTAACACTCTGTTGGCTGGGTCCCCTGGCAGATCCTTGCGGCCTTGCCCAAATGAAACCTCCCATTAGCCGTCCCCCATGCCAACCCACCTCTAACTCGAGTCAGCAAAGCGAAAAAAATAAAATAAAAATAAATGCGGAAAAATGCACCCGAAAAAATGGAAAAAAAATATATTTATGAGAGAACAATAAACGTGCGGTTACTTTTATTACAAAAATGTATACAGTAGGGAGTAAATTCAATTGATTGCATCTTCCGAACCAAATTAATCAGTTTAAAATAATGTTATCCCCTATAGCCTTTTTTTTATTCTAATTTTTTTGGTCAGTGCAGGGGCCCAAACTCAAAGAGACGAAATGAAAACGCGCGCTCGTCAGTCAAACAGTGCCCTTTTTCCCTTTTTTTCTCGAAAGGGCAAGGCAAGCAGGACCCAACCCACCAGCTCGGAACAGCGTTCGTCTAGCGTTCTGGCACACCGCCTTTTTTTCCCAAAAAAGAAAAAATCCCACTCTCCCACCATTGCCACCACCCATCAAAGACCCAAAACTCACCCGTACCCGTCCCAATTCATGCCCTTCTATCCCATGCCGTCCCCGGCTCGTTTCCTGCTCAACAAATGCCAAGAAAAAGTTTTTTTCAACGTCGTTCCCCATCTTCTAGTCCCACACCCATCCAACTCTGTCCTCATCATCATTGTCGTTGAATTTGAAACGTTGTTGCAGGCACGGGGGTGGGTGACTTGGTGGGTGGAAGTGGCAGTGGGAGTGGGAGTGGGAGTGGGAGTGGGAGTGGGAGTGGGGGTGTGACTGGGTGAGTTTGCGGAGAAAACGGTGTATGAGGGGGTCAGTCCACGTCCTCAACGTCCTCTCGTCTTCGTTTTCGTTTTCGGTTTCGTCCTTGTAGCAGGAGTAGAATAAGAAAAAGGACCAGGAGGATGAGAGGTAGGACGAGCAGGGGCAGTAGCGCCACATGGCTGGCCAAGGCAACAGAAGCACATTTGAAGAGGGTCGCACACATCGCCAGGGCTTGAGTCAGGGGTAAGCAAAGAAATGGGAAACTAAAATGAAAGAAATCCAGGGACAGGAACAAGCTGCACCGTGCAAAAAAGCGTTTCCATACTACCACCTACCTATAGATAGGATTATGGAAATATTGATATTAATATTAATTTGTTTGAGCTAATCACATCATTTTTTACTCATAATATGATCATCAGACATTCTTCAGTTGAATGTGAACGCGTTTCCTCTCAGTGCAAGGGAGGGGTTATTGGACCCGGGTGCATGTGAGCCCCAGCTCCAGCTGTGCTCGTCTGCTCGTTTGTTCTTCGATTTAATGAAGGATATGCCGCATGGCTCACCTCTAAGCACCCAATCCCTAGTCCCAGCCTTTTCCTTCGACTTCTTTTTATATTTCATAACTTTTTCCTGTTCGTTCGGACAAAAAAAGTTTGCTTTTAGGCCTAAAAAGTGGGTTGAAGTAACCCCCTCATTCGTTCACCCGTTTTTCATTTGGATTTCTGCTCTCAAATATTTCGCCAGCTGCTTTGCATAATAAGAGGGTTTTCAGGAACGAAAAAGAGTTCGACTAGGGTAGACACCCCAAAATGTAAAAAAGGCTCACCTTAGAATGGGTGCGATGAATGGAAAAGGGGGGGTTTGTTCGATTTTTTTTGTCAGAATGACAGTGAAGATGCCAAAATTATGGTTACAAAAGACAGCGAAAATGTGAGCAATCCCCAAAAGAACTGGTTTGTCGAAACAGAAAAGAGAGAATCATGACAGGTTTTCTAAGGAATGATTACTATCGACGAAGTCTGTTGTTGAGAAGTGTCTGCAATTCCATATCGATACGAGTACCTGAGGTATATGAGAAACTTTCTCTGCCTCTTAAAAATAAGAGTGGAAACTTTCCCCACTTAAGCCCGAAAAACTCAGCCAACAGTAACCAATGTCAAAAGCAATATTATTTCAGTTCCTTCCTATATAGAGTCCTTCAGTTATGCTGCTTAGTCGACCCCCCTGACTCTCCCGGTTAATAAAAATGAAAGCAGAAAGACGGTGGGGATTGGTATGGGATTGCATCCCCTCCCTCTGTCGATATTGTCAAAAAGTAATTAGATTCGAGGTTATTACATAAGCGCAAACGAGCGTCCAAAATTGGGAATACTCACATTCCCACCGAAAAGAAAGGACCGAGGGGGACAAAGGAGCAGTCCGATAGGGCGGTGGGAAATTGGGCAAAGCTTTGCTGCGGGGCTTGAAGGTGCAACTTAGCCCAATTTTATTTTATTTTTGGGCACGAAAAATACAAAACAAAGTAACGGAGATGGGCCAAATGGTGTCGTCCTTCTTAGCTCTGGCCCTCATCCCCCTAACATCCCAACCATCCCAGCCACCCACTTGCCCTGTCCATTTGTATCCTTGTCGTCGCAGGCAACAAATTAAATGCTGAAAATAATACAAAGACATTCTCCCTCCTGGCGGCGCTAACGATTTTGGTGACGCCAGCTCGATTTACGTTTATCCCGAAAGCTTCCAGCACATGGCAGGCTCAGATGCTGAAGACGGGGCACGAGTTGGTGGCATGGTGCTCGGGAGGGCGGGGCTAAGGTAGCAGACGTCCCTCAGTCTTCGCCGTCATGACAACAAGGCACAAAATCATTCGACTTACTTGCGGAAAGAAGGCCAAAATTAGGGCGGGGTTGGTGGCTTTGGTCCTCCGAATTTTCTGCGATGAAGTTTGATGATGATGGGGCCACTTAATGGATGAAGCTGGCTACAGATACAGCTCCGGATCTGGGACCATGTCAGCTCCATCCCCTTCTCAAGGTGGTAGTTCTTATCAAAATTACATTTTACATTATAAGAAATGTGTCGGACACGGACCATCAGAAATAAATAAAGTAATCGAGAGATTCAACCTTGAAAACAAGTTCTTTGACTGTATTATTGTTCTTTTTAGTACCAAAAATTTAAAAATAAAATCATTAACAATATTTTTAGCAAAAAGTTAATTTTAAAATTTAAAATACATAAGAATTATTCAATAAATTCTATATTCTATATCATCAAAATTGAATTAAATGTTGCCTGCACTGATTTTTGAACCTTCTTACACATCCCCAAAAGATAAAAAGGGAATAAAACAAACAAAAAATGGTAAAAAATACAGTCGAATTTTTGTTCATGTTGAGTTTGGAATTTTTCATTTTAAGTCGGAAAATGTTTCTGATTTGCATTTGGGTTGGACCGCCTGAAAAGGGTTCAGTATGGACCCGGTTAAGGGGTGACAAAGTGATTAAAAAGTGGGAAATCGGGGATGGAGGCGAGCTACCGACAGACCAAGATGCAGGTGAAACTCTCAAGGAAGGGATTTGGGCCCGGCTAAAGGTTGGGGGCACATTCATAGAGCGGCAACGGGACTCATAAGGGTTGTTCCCAGTTCCCAACCGTCTGAGATTGTGCCTCGTTTAATTTCAGTTAATTGTGTTTTGCGTTTGAGTAAAACATTCGAGTATTTGATGGAAATAATGCTGGAAAAGCGGGAAATTTCTGTATTCGGTGGTGGGAAAAGTTAAGGGGGTGGCCCGAAAAGGGTTGAGTTTATGAGAAGTTTCTGTAGATTCTTTGATATACGTATTTTGGTGTACTTATGTGCGCGGATGTAGTTTGTGCCAAGTCATTTGTGAATCACATGCTAATGTGAATAAGAAAAGAGGTGGAAGCTATGTTGGGGGAGAATGGGGTGTGCCACTACTTAAGGATGCCGAAAATAAGGGAAAGTTATTTTAATTGAAACAAGCTGAAGTTGGGTGGCTTATACCTATTATGTTTAATATCAAAGAAACCTAAAATTTCGTTGAATCTCAATGAATTTTCGAAGCTCTTTTCATTCACAAAAAGCGAATGGTTTTCTGAAAGATTTTTTTTTTATAGGTAAATATACTGACTTTACGACACTATGATCTTTCCGATCTACCATTTCGCACACCATTAATCATGTTAAGCGAATATCATATGTTATCATAACAATAATTCATTGGGGAAGGGCTCGATTTTCATGCATCATCTTTCCCATAATTTCTAGGAGAAGAGCATGAAAAATCTCTTGTTGCGGTCATATTGAAAGTTAATTGAAAATCAAGTTAATGCGTTTAATTGAATAGCCATATAGGCATATGTGTTGTCGGCCGCCCATCGCTAAAAACCTGTACACAGAAATGCAATAAAAACATTAAACAGCAATGGCAACGGCAACGGCAAACGAAAAAAATGAATCGAGTTCACAAACACACATCACACAACACATAATTGCTTACACACACAAACGCAGGAGGTGGGAAATTGGAGGCGGGGCTGTAAAAGCAGGAACACCCGGACGGATGTGCTGCCGATGCGTGGAGGAGACAGAGACCCGTGTGCATATTTATATGTGGAAAATTATATACAAACACAAACACTGGCACCCTCACACCGCCCGATCTGCCACACAAACGCCCCCGCACACAATATATAGAAAATCATAATGACGACGATGCATCATCGGAGAACAAAAGCGACACGCACAGAGCCAGGCCCAGAACCAGAACGAGAACCATAACCGGAGCCAGAGACTGACCCTAACCCCTGCCTCGCCTAAGCCGAAACGTGTACAGGACAGCCCTTTCAGAAAGGTGTGAGTTACACACAACAATGTGGGAACACCTCAGTACCCCTTTGGTGCTCTACCAGTAAGACTATTGATGTACTTTAAGGATAAGAAATTAGTTTTCTTCAGATCAATTTCCATCCTATCGGTACTTCATTCAATTTTAAATTAAACTCTGCTTAAGTACAAAATTTACTCCATATGCTCATTTGGGAACGCCCTTCAAGCCAATCCGGCTAAAAGCTGAGATTATATCTTATAATTATTATTATGAAAATTTCTTCTCGAAAAATCCAGCAAAAGTCTTGAGGCCTAAAAGTATGAAATTCTATCGATTTGTGGCCAACTTGACATCTCGTTCTTTCGCATGAACTTAGAAGTCCACCCACAAAGACAACACCTGCCGACCACCCACGCATTGGGGGCGGGGGAAATCCATTTTTCTTAAGATAAATTTTGATTAAAATTTTCGACCAACACACGTGTGGTTTTCCATCTCGCTCTGTATATCGCCTGGCATATCTCCTGCTCGCACCCTATGTATCGCATCCTGGCCATCCTTGGGAATTGGGCTTGGGTTTATTTGGTGAGTGAAGGTGTCACATTTCAGATGCTGAAGAACTTTCAAATGTCTTAAGAAAATGCATTTTCTTGTTTCAAGGGAAAGCCTAGCTGATGGGCCACCGGGATGTGGCATCTTTTATACATAAATGAGCAATTTAATTTATTTCCAACAAGGAAAATACATTATTGAAAATCGTCTTTATCTTAACTGAAACATTGCATTTTTCTATTTTAACAAACAATTGATAAAGAGTAAATAAAACTACATTTTTAATATTTAAAGTATGTATATTTAAAGTAAGTATTTTAAAGTAAGTATATTTAAGTAATATTCATCAATATTAGGGCTTAAAAGTTCCCCCTAAAGATTTCACCTTTAACCTTCTGGGATAATTACAAAAGGGATTACAAATGAATCCAAATGAAATCATACCGAAAAACAAAAACGAGGGAATTTATTGTGCCCTGTCAGCAATTGATGCACATAACCGGTGCCCCAAAAACTCAGCCCCACGCCTTGTGCTTCAATCATTATTCCTGACCCCCAACAGTAGAAGCCACAAGCTTTGGTGCACTTTCTTTGTATCTACGGCTGTCTCACTCTGGCATCGGTCACCTAACACATCCTTTCCGGCTTTCCCTCTCACTCGAGCTCACTAATAAGAAATTTCCAAAATTAAGCCCTCTCGCTCTGGCAATTTGCATGCCGACTCTGTCTAGAGCAAAATGCAAAAATGTGCATTAGGCAAAGTCCAAGAAAGCAACTCGAAAACTTTTCGAGTGGTCGGCCGACGGGTGAAGGGGCCGGTGCCACGAGGAGGATGAGGAAACGGAAGCTGTTGCAGCTGCATGTGGTTGCAAATGTGTGAAGGGGTGTTGCATCTGCACTTGTGGGCGTAAACGGAGTGAGTGTGGGTGTATCCTTGCGGTCAGCTTCTTAAAATACAAGCATACAAGCAGCACACAGGAGTCCCCAAAATTCTTACAAGTAAAAGCAGGAATTTCTCTCTCTTTCAACTGAATTGCAATTGTTTGTGTGGCATGGATGTGTGTGCGGGTGTGTGGATGTGTGCATGCGGTCAACTGATGTATGAGAAACTCTTTGGTCAGTTTCCTTGCAAGAAAATCTAATCAACAAACACACAGAGACACACAGCAAAGTAGTGCGTTACGTATACGCACTGTTAGACGAACGTCGTTTGTGCATAATTCGCTTCGGTGTGGGAAAAGAAGTCTGGCCGTGCCAGAGGATGAAAGTCGGGTGTAATTCCTCCCAGGAGGTAGTACACACGCATACATATATAAATGCTTTTAATTTGCACAGGACGCACACACAAAAGGACCTTAGGAGTGCAAAATTTTGAAGAAAATTGAACATAGCAACTTGCCAGTCGGTAGGTGGATGGGTATTTCTCGCACTGGCCAAATCTTACGACATTTGGCCACCTGGCAACGGAGACTTGGGAAAGAGTGAGGAAGAAATTGGGCGGGTTTGTGCGTGCGAAGAGAGAAAGTAGAATCACCTTGTCTGCATATTGCCCTGTTGTCTTATCTTTTTACTTGAAAGCCACCATACCTCTTGGGGTTGCTGCAAGATCAAAGAAGCAGACCTGAGTGAGTAACGAGGCAAGGGTGGTGTCGGGTTATGCATTCGTTCTGGAGTTTTGGGCTTTACGCATGCATAATCAATGCAGTTTCTTCAAAATGTCTACTCTCAAGAGCGAAGGTATGAGGAATGGGCACGGAACGCTACACTCCCGAAGTGTGTGATGGGTTCGGATTATAAATTAGTTACAAAATATAATTCAAGTTTTTGTGTGCTGCCAGTTATGAGGCTAACAAATATATTTGGCTGCATTGATAGCCATATAAATCAGGAAGATTTCTAGGGTATAGTTTTGCCAATATTCATGCGATTCTTAAGAGGAATACCTTAACGATTTGTAGATCAATTTTATATCAATCCCTATCAAAATCTGGGAACACATTGATTTTTTGTTTGTAAATTTTTCAGGTATCCTTCCAAAAATAATTAAAATTCATGGAATATGGAATATGGGTCCAGGCGAGATTATTTCTTTCGCACTTTGCACCGATTCATAAGCAAATACCATAAACCATTTGTGACTGTACCCTACCAGCCCCTTAATATTATTACCATCTCATATAATTTGGCACAAAACTTGACATAAAAAGTTGTTATATATTTTAAAAACCAATAAATCTCAAAACTTTCACTTACATTTCAATCGAATAAAAAGCAATTACATCCCAATCAATCGGTTACATCCATTGCGTCAATTAAGCCAACTTCAATGCCAACCACAACTGACTCGAATGATAAATCAACTAAAAACAAAAAAATAATGAAAAAATCCTTTATCCCCTAGTCGAATATTTCAATAAAAAGGACATATCTGGTCCCACATCATCCCTTCATCTGGTGTTTGTTTTTTTTTTTGGCGGCTGCTCCACTTTTGAATTGATTCCGCCGAAAGTCGTAAATTCCTTTGGCAACTTTCGCTCGTTGAATTTTGCATCCTTTTGACGGTCGCCACTGTTTATTTGTGGACTCTTTTCATGTTTTATTTTGTTGCATGCGACGGGTATACGATTTGTTGCCCTTTTTATGGCCAAGCAAAATCGGAAAAAGTGTCGAAAGTCGGGATCCTCCGTAATAATATTCAAAAACCATGAGTGAACGTGTGAGTGTGAGTGCGGGAGAGGCTGAGTCACCAATACAATGGAAAGGACGTCGTCATCGCCATCGTTTTTGTTGTCCTTGTCGTCGTCGTCGTCGTCGTCATCGCGAGTTTCTCCTGCTCTCGTTTATCCTGCTCGTCCTCGTTTCTCGCCTCGTGTTTGTTTATTTGCATTTCCGCTTGAGCTGCAGGACCTCTCTCGCCGAGTGCGTGAGCTGTGCTTGTGTGTGTGTCTGTGCGCGGCGATTCAACAGGTGTTTATGTCTGTTGCTTCTCTGGCTTCTCCTCTGCCATTGTCATTGTGGTCTTTTTTCTGTTGTTGGCCGCTTTCTAGTTTGTCTTGCTCGTTTTTTGCATGGTGCCTCCAAACACTTTTGCCTTTGCATTTCTTTTCCGGTCGCCATGTGAATGTGTGTGCTTGTGTGTGTATAGTATGTGTATGTGTGGGGTGTTTGGTGTGTGGTGTTTGGTATGTGTGTGCCTGCCCTCAAGCCTCCTTCGGTTATGCTCATCATCTTCTCTTCTTGTTGCACTCTCCCATTGTCGAGGGACGTCTCGCTCTCGACTTGTTTGCTTATTTGTTTGTTTTGCCTCCACATTGCTTTTTTCCTGTTTCCTTTTGTGTGTCTTCGGCACCACCCTTTCCGCCCCCTACAACCTCAGCAAACTTCCTGATTTTCCCGTTTTCCCCCAATTTTCTTGGTCGTTTGGCTGTTTTTTTTTTGTTTTGCCGTTGTTGTGCTTTTATTATGCCGCACACGGCTCAACTTTTCAACTTGTTCTTTTTTAGCTTTTTTCGATGGCGGCAAATGAAATAAAATAAAAAATACATTTTCGTCAAGGACGTTAATTGTTTTGCTTCTATTTTTTCGTCTGGCCTGTATGAGTGTGTATGCGAGCGAGACTGCACGAGTGTCTATATGTGTGGACGAGTCCTTTGACTTTTATTTTTTCTTTTATTTGCTCGCCTTGCTTGTTTATGTTGTTTTTTTTTTGTATCTTGTTTCATTGCCGCCTCAATTTGCGTGCACTTTGCGGTTGTTGTCGTTGCTTTTGTTTTTTGCTCTGCGCGTCCTTGCCGTTATGTTTATTTCGTTTTTCAACTTTCTTCCGGTTTATACCCCCCATCCACCCACCTTCACACACATACTACACCCATAAGTGGCGTTTAATTTATCAATTTGTCGTTTGGCAAAGGAATTCATTATTTGATTGTTGTTTTCATTTTTTGTCGCTTCCAGTTTCGTCCTCTTTTTTCCTCCGTTTTGTGCCACTTTCTTTGACGAGCTTTGTTTACTATTGTCTGGGCTTAATCTTTTGTTTATTTGCCATCAACGTCATTGTTCCGGGCCGTTTCTTGTTACCGCTCTGTTGCTGCATTCATCGGAAGCTCAATCGGTAGCAATGAATTTTCCCTCCTTTTCCTTGGTCCTGCCGTTTCGGAACTTCTTTTTAGTATTTCGGTAATTGGAGTCAAATTGTTTATCGAAATGAAGCGGCTATTGATTGGGGGAGATGAATGTCCGGGACAGTTGAAGAAGATGGGTGGCTTCGAAGGATCCAATGTGCAACAAGTATTCATATTAGAAACTTTTTTATGGCATCGAATTTGGATTAAAACTTAGGGCAATAGAACTTTTCAATACACAACACAATTTTCGATAAACACACGAAAGTAATTACTTTTCCTACTCTCTGACATAAGGTAATAGAATTTTTACAAAAACAATTTTAAATTATATGCCTTTTACTACACGACTTTTTTAAAAAGTAATTAAAACGGAAGTCTCGGGGCTAAAAAAATAAGTAATTTCCACCTTGTTCGACAACTCATCAGCCAGCACTGGGTTGTCCAAGAATTGTAATAAAAAAGAGGTGGGAGGTGGCACAGCTGAAGAAAAACTCCAGGCAAATTGAAAAATTGAAAAGGAACATTTTCGAAAAACACCAGAATGACGATAGCGAAGGATCTTAAAAAGAAAGCATCCGAAAGCTCAGTGGACAATTCAGAAAAACGGGAATTGACAATTAGAAGGAAAAGGGGTTGTCCGATGCCAGAGTTTTGGGGGTGTGAGCTGAAGACTAAAGAATCGACAAGTTTCTTGGGCGCAATTATGATTATGGGTGCGTCCGCCCAAACCCTCTCCAAATCCTACTTTAATTGTTTTTTTCCTCTTCTCTTCTCGTATTTTCTTTTTAACAGGGATGCTACCCAGTTGGCTGGGCGGAAATTCATTAGAGCAGCCCAAGGGGGTAAGGGTAACTGGTCCCTGGCCATGTCAAAGAGACTCCAAGACGTTGTCCTGGCTTTTTTCCTCAGCGAAAATTGCAATTTTTCCCTGGGACAGACTTCGATGGGGCTGGGACGACTTTCCCCTGCCCGACAGACAATCTCTGTCCTTGCCTCCGCCCCCGCTCCCGCCACCGATACAACAATGGGTGTGGCCGGGTGGCTGTGCGCAAAAAAAGGCTTCGCATCCGACTTACGATAAAAAAAAGGGAAGAGAACAAGGACCGCTAGACGGGCAGGCGAGCAAACATAAAAATGCGTTTTTGCCTTCAGAAGTCCCTTTTCGAAAGGCAGCTCGGAATGGTGGGGGTGGCACCTAAACAGAAAGTAATCAACCCACACATACTATGCTACAAGCGCACTCACACAGATACTGGCAAGCAGAGACAGGACGAGAATAGCGTCTCCACCTTCACTCATTTGCACAAAACACACCCACAACTTTGGTCCGAGCCGGAGAAACTTTTTTTCGCCGCACCAACATTGCTTTCTCCCCATCGGGAGGTGGGGAAGGGCGGTTGTTTTTGGGGTGGGCGGGGCATTGTTCTTGTGCCGCCATGAAAATTAATGAAGAAGTGCCCGACCCATGTTCCAAAGGCACTAAACCTCCGCTCTCCGCCCATCGAGGGCTGACAGACAGAAGCTTCGGTCCCTTGTCCTTGGGTTGGGGTCTGGGACTTAGGGCTTGTAGTTAGGAGAATGGTTAGGGGTGCTGTGGATCTGAAAGTGCGATCCAGGCTAAGAGTGTCTCAAGGGGCAGCGCCCTTAGCCTCTTTTAAAAATTTTTTAGGGATATCACATAACTTAAGAGAAATTTACCTATTGTCAAACTTTTGTTAAAGTTAATAGCCTTTCAATATTCGGCTTTTTTAATACATATCTTAGGAATTATTATACCAATGATAAATTAAGGTCCATGGAAAAAGTTACAGATACCGCTGATAAATTACTATTAAGTGATATCTTCACTAATGACAAAATTTGAATATTAGGCAGCCATAAAATGATTTACTCAATCCCTGAAAGTACAAGAAATTGTATTTTGCTACAACTATACATCAGAATATAAAGGGATATAAAGTACGTCCTAAAAAACCGAAACAATAGGCAATGGGAAAACGATTTGGAAAAATACACGGAGCATTGGGCAAGCCAATCCTTTTGGATGGGGACAGGCATGGAATGGTGGCGTGGAGCTAAACTGACTCACCCAACTGGGACCGAGGCTAGCATGAACAGGACACACAGGACCGGGCCACAAACACTCGCACACACGGTCAAGTGGGTGTTGACCTGTCCACAGTTAGAGGTGCAGGGACTCGATGGGAGTCAACCTTTTTTTTTTTGGGTGACCCAAAGGCGACCAGGGAAAGGGGCAACTGTCGCTAGTTGGCGCCAAGCGAGAGGCACGAGACTCCGAACAGGAGCCGAGGTAGCAGCAGGACATGGACAGGACGAGGACGACGCCTTTGCTTTTAGCTTGATTGCCAAGCCTAGTTAACTGTAAAGTTTTATAACTTTGGCCGACTACCTCGCCACCCTAGCAAACACGGACACCTTCGCCTCGCTTGGCCTCACCTGTAAAGCGTTCAAATCGGTTGGTTTATAGCACGCACCCCCTCGCATCGACCCTCTAAGTCCTGTTCGGCAGGGAGCCCTAACTCTTCTGACCCGCCCAGTGCCCCCTTATCCTTGACGGCGTCGACGCTGGTTCGACCCTTTTAAAAAGTCGTCAATACTCGCTCTGCATGGGAAAAGGGCTAGCGGAGAGCTTTGGGGACAGGGAAACGTGCAAGGGCCCCTGAACTCGGAAAGGAAACGACTGGGTGGGGAGCAGTCAGTGTCGGGGACTAGGAGTGGACTGGGTCCACGGACCAGGGCAAGCACCAGGGCCCGGCGTCTATCAAATTCCAATTTCGGTCCCTTTTTTTCCTCCGCCCTGTTGGCATTCAAAGTTTACGGCGTCTTTTCAGCGTAAATCCTGCAAGGCCATGACCGGAGTCCGGTCCTGCTGTTGCCCGCTTGAAAGACCGTTCTGGACCCTGACCCAACCAGAAGCCAACCTATCACCAGGATACATCTTCAATATCCTTTCGCAGACCTCACTCAATCTCACTCCACTGAAACGAAAACCAACGAGTACACTTTTATTTTTGCAGTCTCATCATAACGTGTTTGCATTGCCCCATTATTTTTGGTTTGTGTCATGGTTTTTTGCATTACTTCCAGACTCTGTTTAGGCTCTTGAAATAGAATAGAATTTCTAAATGTGTTTATTTAAGAACTGAATATATGTTTGAAGCCAGATTTATCACAACTATTTTTCATTATCTTATAAACTTCAGATGATCTTTCTTTGTTTCAATGTGAAAATCCAAGTGATGACGGATTTGCCTACAACAGTATAACTTAGAATGTTTATGGAAATTAATTACATTAAAATTTATACTCTAAGCTTTGATTGAGCCTATGACTATGACTTCCAATTGGAGGGAAAATATTGCCAATTAAAAAAACTTAAACAATTTTTTTTATTAAATAGTCGATTCAGTTTACCTTTACAATATTTTATCTTAAAAATGATAGCAATGTTCTGGTAGTAGAGTATATAAAACAAAACCTAAACCCAATATAAAACGCCAAGATTTTCGCTAAGCCAAACCGGTTATTTCTAAGATACATATTAAGATGCGATTTATGAAAAACGCCACTCTTAGGTATTTTTACTTTTGAAAATAATTTTCTTAGTTTTCATTATTAATCAAATTTGTTCTGAATATTAAAAGTATTAATTGTAAATTGTACTAATTATAAATTATTAATTTAAAGACATTAAATTTGCATTCCGTTTGAAAACTAGACTAGAATAGAGCCGATAACCTCTAAACAGATAGCAGCTAAAATGACTTCATACAGCACGGAAATACATATATAATATAATTTGTGAGCGGGATCGCTGATTAGCCAGGGAATGTAAAGCTGGTAATAATCTGAGAGGTTTTAAAAACCCAAGATCAGTTCTATTCGAATAGTCAAAGTGTTAAGAAGACTGCGCAATCGACACTTAAGATGAAGTCTAGTCTATTGATTAGCTCGGCTTGCTTTTTGCTTCTATTAGTAGAGGTGGGTCATGGATATTGCGTTTTAATAAAACTCTATTGACTACTTAATTTTTGTCAAGTTTGGAGAAGCCAGAGCCACCGCAAGTGGACCAAGCGAATGGCTTCGAAACCAGGCCTGGGATTTGGGCTTAAGCGATCCAGAAATCAATGAATTGTGGCGCAGCCGACAGCCGTTGGTTAAAAATTCCCAGAACGAAGCTGGAGAGCGGATCTCAATGACGTTCGAACTAAGCCCCGATGGCAGTAGGATTTCCCGAAATAGATTAGTGGAGAGAAGATTCCCGGCCAGGCTGGCATCCGGTGGTTTAAGCGGTTCAGAGAATCTGGGAAATTGGGAGTTCGTGCCGAATCCGGTTCGCCAAGCTTTCCGACCGATTGTAGATCCCGACTTTGCACTGGCCAGGTTTTTCGACAACCCCTTCATAAATCCCCTTGGAATTGGATTTCCCCAGTTTGCACAGCTTTTCCCGGATCTCAGCCCCCCACCCGGAGTCACGCCCCACGTCACAACCAAGACGATAAAGGATCCTTCCGGTAGTCAGTACACAGTCACCACCAGCACATGGAGCAGCAGCTCCGGACAAAACCCCTTCCTCCCACCCAATCTATTTCCCAATATTGGTAGCCGAATTTATCCCAATTCACCGACATTCCCATCGTCTCCGACATTAGTGAACAGTCCAGCAGACGCCGATAACTCAGCTGGCTTTGGATCACCGTCGATGTCGAGTCCACCAAATAATACACCAAGCTATTCACCCAATACGGAATCGCAGGGTGATGGCAATACAAATGAGTGGGTTCCAGTGCAGGAGCCAACTTCCACCCTAAGACCTGTGGTTCCATTGCCCACACTAGCGCCGCCAAAGGCACCTTCCTCGGACAGAGTCATCGATGACTTCTTGGCGAAGGTGGATCTTACACCCACAGACATTGAGGAGGAGGATGGCGAAGTGGTTAGGACCATTGTCGATAGTAAAGGACGTGTTTTGAGTGCCAGGTTTGTGCTAAGTACTGTCAAGGGTGATAAGGAACCAGTGAAACAGCCATATCCCACCAAGTAAATCATAAATTACTCTCAAATACATCGAACACATAAAACATTTCGATTCGTGTTTCTGAATAGTTTAAAATATTCAAAAATAAACAAATAAATATTCCATTGAGTAGCAAAAGCATACATTTTCTTATCAGCCGGGTAAAACCCGGAGATAGCGACGAGGTCTGAGTCAAATGGGAAAATTGTAAACATACCTGTCAAGGTTAATGTGGCATTGTATTCGTAAGATTTCACAAAATCGGGTGTATTACCTTATCTTACCTGTTATTCTGTGTGTTTTTTCTAAATCTAAGCAGCTACAAGGCTTTGCATTAAAAAAATTCAAAAAACTACGCGTATTTACATATAGAATGACAAAAAGTTATAATTTCTTTATTTTCAGATCGTTGGCCAAATTAATTAAAAAAGCATAAATAGTTTTGTATAGCTAATTTATTACAATATTACAAACGATTTTTGGTTTTTCGCTAACAACTGAGCTGTAAAAAATGGAAAAGAAAAATATAATTACATAAATAACGAAAAATCAACAAAAATAATACATAAATAATAACATTAATGGATTAAGCATGTTAACAACATAATTTAAACAAAAAACATAAATTGCAGCCAAAAGTAATTCAAGCATTAAGAGATCAAAAATTATAAAAAAAGCAACACAAAGGAAGCAGAACGAGAAATTCAATTTGAATTTCAAAGCAAAATTATTAAAATACGTAAAAAAGCTATTGAATAATTTTGTACGCCGCTCGATGGCAGCGCATTTGGTGGGCCGAAAATGTGTGTGGTTGATACAGAATTGGTTGCAAATACATGTGGGTGGGTGGTGCAGCAGTCAGCCACCTCGTTTTTGTTGTCCTGCCGACAAGTGTCTTTTTCTGTCATTGTTTTTCTCGCTCGTTAGCATTGCATTAGTTGGATTACGATTATAAGCCAAGCATGTCAGAGAAAAAAGAAACTAGATTAGTAAAAAATTGTTGGATGATCAAGCATATGAAAGTCGATAAAGTGTTTTTCTTACATATAGGCATGGTAACTATACTACTAACAATCAATAAGTAAATAAAGCAGCAATTGAACTCGCCAAAGGCGAAAGCGAAATGCACAAATCAAAATGTGTCCAAATTTAACAAAGCGTTAAAGCAGTTCAAAGGGCATAAATATTTCAAGAATTCCGTTGCATATTGTGCTTGTTTTGTGGGAATGTTTATATGTTGTTTTGGGCACAACAATAGTCAAATGTATATAGTCTTTTTTATAGTAATATATTAATATATGCAGTAAATCGCCAAAAGGCTTTCAAATTTAATATAATAAAACGTGAAAAATCAATGAAAAACAAATTGAGTTTCTGTATAATAATAAACTTGATTGTTTGTCAGGTTATGCGATATGTTCGAATCAACCATAACATTGAGTAATTCTATAAAAATGTAGATAAAAAACTGTATTGATAAAAATACAACTTTGATGGATCATTTGAGATCGAATACCACAGGGATTCCATCATGTCTGAGATGGGTGGGATTCCTTAATTCTATAGAGAATACTTGAAGTCCTTACTTACCAGGTTGTCGAACCGCAAGGCATCCTCATCACTGAGTCCCATGCTGCGCGTCAGTTGCAAGTACGTCGAAGTAATTGGCTTTAATCTCTCCAAGTCCAGTGGTGGCAGCGGCATGGATAACTCCATTGGTGGCAGTCCACGCAGCTGGGGAATCCGCAGCTCCGACACCGGCTTGGGCGGACTGGTCAGCTCAAGCTTGAGCGGTGCCAGGGCGACAGCAACAGGGGTCGAAGTGGAGGCCGGATTGCCCGACTTGGAACTGGAAAATAAAGATTTTGTTAAATTAATCGGTGTATGGGATCTATCTTTTGGATGCGCGGTGGGCGTGGCAGTTGCGCCAAAGGGAGAGTGAGCCCGCAGCAAGCTGTCCGGGGAAGTCTTGATCGCGGAAGGACCCGCAATCGGACCGGGAGAAGAAGCCTTTGGAGGTGGTGCCAGAACGGAATCTGAAGTGGTGGTAGCAGTAGAGGTTGTGGTAGGGTTTGTCGGGACTGTAGGGGTTGTAGTTGCTGGGGTTGAGATGCTGGTTGGAAAGCTGAGACTCTGAAGCAGACTGCTGCCGTAAATGGGCGGCGCTAAAACCTGTTCGCCAGCATAGAAACGTCTCATGAAGTCATAGTAGCGAAGCAGATTACCCCGCGATTTCAACAGCTGCACATCAAAGCTTTGGGGACTCAAATTTGATGGAGGATTGGCCTTGGTGTTGCCACTAACACTAGTTTGGGAATGAACCTGGCCCGGTTCTGTGGCCACACCCGGCGGACTCAACGGACGCTGTAGCTGGGTCTTGACCCGAATTTTGGGCACGCTAACCGGCGTCGTTTCAACTGCTCCCGGTGCCCCAAGTGGCTTGGGACTGGCGCTCGGCGGTGGTGCTCCCAGCACATCGCAGCAACTGGCGCTGCTGGCAGTGCCACTCGCCATCTTTGTCCCACTGCCACTGCCACACCCACCCCCAATCCCGCCTGAGTTCCCTCCCAGGCCCAAACCGCCGGCCCCTGGCATCGAGGGCTTGAGGTCAGCGCTCGAATGGCGCCGACGTTTGGCCGTGGGCCCCGCCTCCAGCGAGCTCTCCGTGTGTGATGAATAATTCAGGTAGTTCTCCACTTCCGAGGAGCTCTCATTTCCGCCCAGGTCACCCTCTCTTGCACCCCCCAGGGGCGAAGAGGGACGCAAGTTTTTCTTGCATTCGGGGCAAATGGTTAGGAAGCGGGTTACTGCCTCACGGGGCAGAAACGCATAGGTTTCCGTGATCTGCGGGAAGAAAGAAATAAATGTTACATAATTTATATCAAATACTTGAATATGTTTTTCAATTCTACGGAGAGTTTTGTAGCATAATTTAGGCTCCCAACATTTATAAAAATATATTTATATACACTACACTCACAATACGGTAGGTGCGCTTCTGGCCCGCATGCATTCCA
This sequence comes from Drosophila vallismaia, assembly GCA_035047325.1. Classification (NCBI taxonomy): domain Eukaryota; kingdom Metazoa; phylum Arthropoda; class Insecta; order Diptera; family Drosophilidae; genus Drosophila; species Drosophila vallismaia. The sequence continues at coordinate 16,114,760 of JAWNPU010000090.1, read as the reverse complement.
CTGCGTCCACCTAGTTCCATGTGGACATTGTAAATGATGTCAAAGAACTCCTCCACACATGCTACTTTGCGGTAAGTCCGGCGACCGAACCCTTTACTGGTGGAGGCAGCAAAGAGGTCTACATCTTCCGGATTATCTGACAAAATGGCAGATGTGGGAAGAGGCTTTAGACTGCGGTGACTTCCAGGTGCCTCCTCAAAGCCGTCGGGGCGGTTTGTAGTGAACCCTAAATATTGATTTGTATTGTTAAAAATATCAATGACTATATTAAATTCATATAAAAATTAGATTCTTATTCGAAATAGTGAAAATCGATTTTGAAAGATCACTGCGAAGTTTAAACTTTACCACTCACCCTTCGTCTTGACCCAGAATCGAAACTTGGAGCTGTCCGGTCTACTGTGCTCCTTTCCTTCAAGGGCCTTCAGGATGCGTGCCTTTTTGCGTAAGGTTATAGTCTTGGTCTTGGCCTGATCGCCGTAGGTGGAGAGAGCCCAAGGCTGGAAGAGCGCGTATATAATCTCCCGCTCACCCCCCGGCTGCTCCAGCTCATCCACATCTGCATCGTAAGCCGCCTCAGCTTCCACCTCGCCTACAGTCACCGGTGAGCTCTCCTCTCGCTCCTCGATGGCGTAGAGCTTCCTCTTGCCGCTCCATTCCTCCGCCGTGGAAAACCCCGACACCGAGGACTGTGGGTGAGGAGGTTCTGGCTGGTCCTGGCTGAGCTTTCGTCGGCCATTAGAGTGTTCCATTTTTATTTGTTATTTGATGGGCAACAATTCAAAATCGCACTTTTCAATTGAAAACTCGCACAATCAGAGCCAAGTCCAAAAGATAATCGATAGCATTAGGCAAGGATAGAATTTTGTGTAAAATTTGAGGATCAGCTGTATTCTATTATTCGTTTAATGGGATTTCGTCGAATATCCTGAAAGCGTTAAAAGCCAAAGGTGTAACTAATAGGAAACTTTTGATTGATTATTAACACTTTGATTAGTTAATGCACTTTGAAGGATAATGCAAATAAAAAGTAATATTTTTATAACCTACTTTTTGTTTCACAGTCTTTTTTTTTAACAAACTCAACGAAAATTGGTCAAGAACAAACAGAAAGTTTTATCAAACAAAATTTTTTTAACAAAGTCAACAGAAACAGTGTTTTTTAACGATATTAAAATTTAACAGAAATCCCACTGAAACGAAAAACAAGCGCCCAAATCTTTTTGGCTCAACAAATAACCAAAGGCCAAAAAGATATGAACAACAGCGAACGCGACGCGACCGAATGAAAGTTCAAACTCAACTGAATGGCCAACAGATCGAGGTCCCACCGAGAAGATCTCCAGGAGATGCGGATGCTTGGTCGACTCAAAGAAAGGTCCACGAAGGTCCAGTCGAAGACAGGCTGGTCCAGATATAAACCGGTTGCCTGACCGGGCATCTTTGAACTTTGAACCGAATCACTGAAGACCAGACTGCAGAAAAGCCAAACCAACCCAGGGGTTAGGGTGAAGTCCTTGCAGCAAGCTCCTCACATGCTGGAGAATCTCGCAGATAAACCTTGTGGCTGCCTACCTCAATAAGTTGCGCAATTGCTGGCCGGCGAATCTCGAACAGCTCTGCTTAAATTTTTGTTGCCGGGCTGAGCCAACCCGACGAGGGCGAACTCACCCCTAACTCAGCTAATGGATGTTTTGCATATTTAGTTGCCCACTTTTGGGGTGTTCTCAGAGCGCGAAAGAGCGCCAGTTTCACCAACGCTTTTCTCGCTCAATACAAGACGATGATGAAGTTTAGATGCCGGCAATACCACCCACTTATCCCACTCGTCCTCCCACTCGTCCTCCCACTCGTCCTCCTACTCGGCCGCCAACCAGCCCATTCCCAAACAGCCGCCTGTTGCGCCTTTTTTCTCCTTCAAGTGTGTATTGTTTTGCTTGTTTTGCGTTGAGCTCACCGCCGAGGCGTCACATGTTGCGCCACACTATACAAATATTTGTTGCGAAAAAAGATGAGTATTTTATGTGAAAAAGCTAAAGAAGCGACGAATAAGCATAGTCAGAATAATGGCAAGAAAACTTGCGATGATTTCAACAGCGCCAAAAAGCATGCTTCGAAAATGCACAATTGCTCATTCAAAAATGGGATTGTCATTGGTGGTGGATATTCTCCTTAAGGGTGTAAAAACTTTGTTTCGATCTTAAAAGTTATCTTGTTCATTTTTTTATGCCTCTGACACTTATCTTGTCTTACGATTGGCCAACACTGTCCCAGAACCGGCTTTATCTTGAGTCTCTTTGTTGCTATGACTTTGGTTTGCGTTCTTTGATTCGAGGGTTCGAGTTCAACTTAATAACTGCACCCGATTCAAAAATATGCTAAAAACTAAGGAAAACTGGTTAATTTTGGGCCAACAATATAAATAAATAACGGAAAACTGAATTATTCATCTTTGGGAACTTTTACTTGGTAGTTTTATCATTAGGAAACCTCTGGAAGACAATTAAATTTATAAATAAAGTCTTTGCATGTTCTGATTATAATAAAGTCTTTATATTTTTAATTTTGAGTATAAAAAAAACTAGTAATTTATTTCTACTTCACCATAGTATTGGGAAGCATTGGATCCTGGATAGCAATCGAAAAGGTCCCCGTCACACGCTCATTAGTGGCCGTGGCCTCATCGCTTATGCATTGAAATTGGCAGTCACTTGTGAAAAAATCAATGCATGTCTGAGTAATCGATGCGACTAATGGAATATCTAAGCTAATAAGGCAGACCACGTCATCCGCCAGGAGCGACCAGGAAGTCGGTTAGGAACCTAAACGGTGACTCCTTTCGATGACAATTACGGAAGCAACTTATAGACAAACAATGGAAGGCTTTTGGCCATTTCGTGAGTTAATGTTTGGTCTACCGGTGCTGGCTACTTGTCATTTGTTAAGCAATTAACCAACTGGCCAAATACCATGAATAAATCGACTGTCCGGCTAAGTAGTTGAAAGACGCAGCCTACTGGTTTTCGACTTCGAAGGCTGGTCAACGGTTCAGCATCTGCGACAGGACATTAGATACAAACAAGTTTGGTTCCATTTGGTTTGAGGAAACTTTCTCACGCTCGATCTCAGCATCCGCATCCGTAGCCGGACACGAAACTTTTATAAGAATTCCCTCCTTCGTTTTGCTGAACTTTCACATCAAAATTTCAACGGATTCGGACCCAGAATGCAGAGATCACCGATCCAGGCCGGTTTTGCAAACTGGACATCAGCCTTAACTACCGCTGAACTTTGACACGCATCCCGGCCAAGATGAGCATCAACCCTTTCCCATCTTGAGACTGGTTCGCCAGAGAATGGTCAGCCTCAGCCTCCGTCGGGTCCATTTTATTGGGGTGGATTTTACACCAGCCGATGTTGATTCTGAAGCTGATGTTTTCCGTTGATTTGGCCCGCATGACTCCTTTTTTCCTCACTTTTCGGCACAGATAATGTCCAGTTTTGGTCATTTCTTTGTCTGTTTCCGGATCGGTATGTCTGCATCTTTGTAAACTTGCTTCTGATGCTGTGCCAAAGGACACCAATAAAAAGTCCACACATCTTGCCATCATGAGAGTTTTTATTTTAGGGAAAAATAAAGGGGACAACCAAGACGTTTAATATGAAACCAGTTCCAGTTTTTAATGGATAGTTTTTAAGTACGAATGTTTGTTAATTTATTATTTGTCAAACTGAAAAGAAAACGAAGAAACTAGACCTTCCGAGAAACATTTCCAATAGGTTTTTAAATTGCTGTATCAGTAGCCTTCATAAATGTTCGATTTTCAACTCAATTAATAAAAATCAATATTGAGATAAATCGTATATTTGATAAACTATTAAATTTTTGTTGCAAAATCGAGGATTTAAAAAAAGACAACAAAGGATGCGAATTTTTGTTTAATTCTTCTGGTAAAAAACCAATGCAACCGATGCTGGCAACAATTTGAGAAGTCGGGGATCTCGGGTGGGGCAGTTGCAAAAACTGATTCGTTGTCGGTTCTGGCAGGCAGATAATGAGGATACAGCGCGGGTTGGCGGGCATAGGGATATCCCAATATGGCCAAAGGGTTGGCTAAAGGAAGGCGCAATTTTACGCACAAAAAAAGACCTGGCCCACGGGTGGGTGGGTGTTTACGGTGCGGAGTATTCGCGGTGTCCGAGCGCGGCGGAGGTGCGGGTGTGCGGGCCTGTAGGCTTAACAACGCAACATAAATTAACGCATATTTCAGTTGCAATTTAAAAAGAGCACAAAGCGAACGGAACTGCAGCGGATGATGGCAGCTCTGGCTCCTCTGCAAGAGCTTCAATTATTTGCTGTTGTTATTTTTGTTTTTGTTATCATTAACATTGTTGTTGTTGTCAAAAGTGCCAGTACAGCGCATTATTTTCAGCGCGCTTCAGCTGCCACTGCCACTGCCGCTTCCATAGCCCGTACACGCACAAAAAACGAACAAAACCGACAACGCCCCAAATGCTGGAAAAAAAGGTCCCCAAACTCTAGTAAAAATGCATCGATGCGCCTAAAAGTATGCAACGCATTGGCTGCCCATCTGTCTGACAGCCCCTTGTCCACCCCCCCAAATACCACCCATCAGCCACCACCCAACACCCACAAACCCAACCCTTCGGTCACACACACGCATATGATAGCGACGGCTGCTGCTGCCGCTGTACATTATTTACCTCTTGTTCGTTTTTTCCGGGCCTCGGCGTTTTTTACAAGTTTTATTGCATGCGTGCGCGAATGAAAAATAAAATATATAAAAATATATAACGGTACCGCTCCAACACGTCGACGCCACCATTGGCCTCGGTGACGGCGAACGCTCAAAAAATGAACAAAAAGCAAAAGAGATGCCCAAATGTGAAATCGCGTGCAAGCAAACGGGCCGGAGCGATTGCACAGCGATGTCCTGGGTCCAGGATCAGGGTACATATATAGGTGCACTGATTGCCACCATCGAGGGGGAGGGTCTCAAAGCCTGGGTAAGGGCGATGGAGCAGCAGTGCGGCGGTGGGGCAGCGACAGCAAAGGCAGCGCCAGCGGTGGCCATAAAAAACCCCAGGACAGACGCCGGGGCCAATGGTGCGTATGTGTGACGACGGCAAACGTTGGGCGACATCAGCGGGAGAGGAAAAATAAATTAAAAATGGTTTGAGCCGCTGCTGCTGCTGCTGTAGCTGCATTTTCCACTTGCATTGTTTTTTTTCCTTTTTTAAGCTCTGCGCAAATATATTGAAAATATTTCCCTTTTTTATGCATTTATTTATTATTTTATTTATTTTTTTTTTTGCGCTTTTCCATTGTTTGTTCGCCTAAAAGCGCACATTTTTTAATTGGGTTAGTAATTGAAATTTATCGAGAGACTTCCACGCATAGCGAGCTCCACTGGGGAGGCCAATCCAATGCACAAAGCCAAAGCCTTTGAAGAACTGAGAATAGAAATGGTTAGACTTTATAAATCCCGAAAAGACACAAAAGTGTGACTGTTGTTTTAAATAAATATTTAATTTATGGTTTAATGATAATATTTTTAATATTTTGTTGTCCTTTGTTCTATTTATTTTTTTATACATTCAATAAGTATGATTTATTTGTTTCTTATTATTGTGCAAGTTCAGATGGCTAATCCGGTTAACTTAATCTTGAGTTTGTATTCTGATTAATTACTGGGGAAGACATTAAGTAATTCAAGTATTATTGAGTAGTTAAAATCCATAATTTGATTGTTCTTTTAACAACTTATTTATAATTCGAATATATATATGTACATTCACACATTTTACCACCAACTCATTGACAATCATCATTTATCCTTAGATTCTCTTTATCTGGACTAAAGACAAATGCAACATCCAATTATGCATGTTTTGAATAGATTTAAAAGCCGCCCGAATGCTTTAGCCAAGCAAAATACAGATGCAAAAAAATGTTATTATTATAAAATAAATTACAAGCCATGTGGTGCAGAATCCAGACTTAAATGCATTTATTAGTACTATGTATGTTCTTTCGTCCAAAATTCGAAAGATTGAGACACAGAAGTACGCTGCACATTGTAGGCTTTTAAGGAGGTCTCAGAATTTATGAGCCATTTCGGCAGTGGTTTGGGTATTCTTGAGAAAATCTGCCAAAACAACCCCTTAGAGAAAAGGCACAGGATGCAAAAACTGCAGCAAAGTGCAATGCCAACAACTACAAACACAAAAATGCAATTACCGAAATGATAACAAGGCCTACGAATGCATAAGGACATAAGGACGATGGACGGAGTTCTTCATCTTGGTCTTTGCTTTTCAAGCTCTAAATTCTGAAAGTGTGTGTGAGCCTGAGATTGTGCGAGCATGTGTGTTAGTCAAGTGAAGCATAAAATATGTATTAATAAATATATATAGAAAGAAAAATAAAATATACGGCTAATAGATACCTTTAGATGAATAGGAGGGATGTAAATTAGAATTATCTATGGGATAGTTTCGTTTAAAACTAAGAAAATATCATAGAATAAAGCTAGCAGGATAAAGTTCTTAGTTAAAAAATTGAAATATATATTGGTATTCTCTTGAAGAGACCAAAAACTTATATTTCCAAGATTCATTTTTTTGAAAACCAAAAGTATCCACAAATGTTGCATACCTTCTTGGAAATGATGTCCATTCAGCTGAAGTCTCTGTATAAATATGCACATTTATACATATATTGCAAGATGATATTCAGGATTCTGAGCAAGTGGCGGTCTGTGTGTGTGTGTATTTTTGAGCAAGTCAAAGATTTTCTATTAAATTTTAAATAATTCAATTTTACATTTTACCAAAAACATGGCAAATGAGTAAAGTAAACCTAACATAAGCACACACGCACACACTGGCAGACCCACACACACGCTGGCACACCCACACACACACAAATGCGGCTGCATCCCTAGACATTTTATATATACATATTTACATACATATATATATATATAAAAGTGAGTGCGTGAGGGTGTTGTTGAGGTTGCTGCATCTTGTCCAAAAATGTTTCATTATGTTTGTCTTGCATCTTGCATCTTGCATTGCCCACTCGAAGAAAGTCTTAAGCCTTCTTGCAGTTCTCAGCCCCTACACCATCCCGGTGCATTGTCTTTGCATTTTCCGAAAATATATTGCATCTGCTTAGACGATGCCTTTTCTATTCTTCCATACATAAATGTGGGTTTGTGGGTTTGGGCCGCTCTGGGGGGTGGCGATTTCATTCGGTTTTTCACCAGTCTACCCGCTCAAGATGGGAGGCACACGTAAGTTCTTATGTCATTCCGTATATAATTAGGATGGGCCGAAAGCCGGTACAGTTTTCCATTTACTAGAAAGTGCATTGTACATAGGCTGTGGTGATTGTGTGAATGTAAATGCGTTTTCGTTTGCATTAAAATAATCGCATTGGGCATCGCCCAATTTTAAATGTGGTCCCTTTTTTACTCATGTGTTTCTTTTGACTATTTATCATAAGTATGTATGGGATTATTTTAATATAAGCATAAAATCTGTTCAAGAAACTTCAATATTTTGTCATCTCTATAATGAAAGAATTTCGTTCTTTAAATAAATTTATTTTATTATTAATATTAAATAAGTAACAATTATATTTGAATTTTTTCTTCTGCCTAATTAATTTTATTTTAAAATCTATAATACGATTGAATTACAAGAAATATTTTTAATTTTTGGGTTATCATTTTACGAAATCATTTTTTTTGATTAATAATAAAATTACTTTTGATTGACATTGGATACTGGACACAGGATTTTAAAATAATAGTGCCGAGTATAGAAATTGTATTTACCAAACAAATAAGTATTTTAAATTCCTATAATAACCATATATTATAATTTTTATACGAATCTCCGTCACATCTTTCCTTTACCAATTCTGAAGTCTGAAAAATTTGTATAAATTCGGTTGCATCCAGAGAAATGCCACCCTTTCAGGATGTTGCACCCTCTTCTAATCCCACCCCTCTTTGCTGTTGCTAAACCTCGTTAAATTCAGCACACACTGTCCAGAATGTGACGGCAAATGCATAAATTAAAATTGCACATAAATTGTGCCATAAGAAACGACACCCAAGAACAAGCAGCAACAACGAAGCTGTTGACCCCCGTGGACAGCCCCTTAAACTTCTAAGTAAGAGGAACTCCCCCGATCCGCCCAGGAACCAGCACCAGCACCAGGCCAGCCAACCCCTTTCCTGGCGAAATGCGTACTCGTAATTTGTGCTTATTGTGCAGTGTCCAGTGTCCGAAGTCCGATGTCCTGCCAAGACAGTAGGATGGCCAAGACAGTGGGGGTGGGGCTAATGGGAACAGAGCCAAGACGCACACGAAGTCACAAAAGAACCGGACCCACACCCACACCCACACCCCCAGGAGTCACCTACTCCCACGCATGCCAAGTGCTCAAGTATCTGTGTGTCTTTGTATCTGTGTGCCTGCTAATATTGAGGTAGGCCCAGTCGTTGCCGGGATATTGGCTGGGGGATGGGGCTCTGGGGCCGCAAGTTGTACTCATCATCAACTCAAACTCAATCAGCAACAGCAGTCGGGGCAGGAGATGCAGCAACAACAACAGTAAGACAAGCAAGTGCAGTTCGCGGCTTATGTGCCTATGTGTGCGTGCGTGAGTATCTGTGTGAGTCGCTTTTGACATTTACTTTATGTATTCTTCGCATGTAATGAGGTAAGTGAGGAATGTGCGGGGACGACGACGAGAGGCCGGTCTATGTACGCGAAACGTTGTACGCACACTTGTACATATGTGCAATGCCGTTAATTATATACTTTACACGCACGGCAAGGACCCCCCTTTCGCACACACACACACGCACTCGAACACTCAAACCGAGGGACAGGCGGCATTTTAATGTACAACAAAAGCGCATTGTTGCTGTTGTTGTTGTTGCTGCAATCCGGAATCGTGTGCGGGTACATAGGTGGCACCCTCTCTATTTACATAGACAACAACTACAACAAGCAATACCTATGTACACATCATGCTTATATACACGCTTAAACCGCTTTGTTAAACGCATATATGAAAAAAAAATAATATATACAAATTTTAATTCCCCTTTTTTTCACGCACAAAAATGTGTAATACCGAGCAAAAAATAAAAGCGTTGATTGGGGCCGCCAAACCAAAGGCATAGAATGGGTTCATCACCTACCCCTATTATGATAAGAGTGGTCAGTCAGCCTTCGATGGCCTATGGATTGCATATTTGTACACCAATTTTGTTTTTTGCACATACCAACAACAGCACAACAAAAATCAGCCGCAAAGTAGGTTTGCTGTTCCTTTTCGGAATTCACAATCGGAAAAATCAGTGTATTTATTTAGTTGTTAGTTAATTAACTCTTGCCCAGAAATAAATAATAAAAAATAAGAAGTAAAAAATATAAAATTAATTAAATATCTAATATCGTCAAAACCATATAAGAGATTTAAAAATTAATAAACATCCAAAATTAATGCCACACTGCTACGATATGCTTTCGAATTTACCGCCCTTATAAATTTATTCATTTAGCAAAACAACCAAATACAGAGGGCTCTATACCCACTGACTCCCAAACTGTAAATTAAGAATAATTCATGGCGTCCCAAACTGTACTCTTAGTTATTGTCACACATAGGTGGCGTCGTAGCATTACGATATTTAGATAGTACTTGAAGATACAAGCTCGGAAAGGTATAAATTTCGCCGATTGGAGGTAAACAAACCAAGTTATGGCTAATTCAGTAAAATTTATCAATATGCAAAATCACGTATTATCCCGAATGTCCTTTTCTCATCACTTTGGTTAAGTTTTTTTGCCATTTGTTATCCGATTTTGCACCACGATACCGTTTAGGAATCGGTACTTCATTTGCTGTCCATTGTAATCAAAGATTTCTATTTCATCGAAGTGTAAACTTCATAAAATCGTTTCAAACATCTCCTATACGCTCATATGTAGTTTTCTTGCCCCCTAAATTAGGATTTCAATGAAAACTCTTGATAAATAAACGATATTCAGATAGTACTTGAAGATACAAGCTCGGCAAGGTATAACTCTTGTCGATTGGTTGTGAACAAACCAAGTAACGGGCCTTTCGATAGACAAATTGAATTGCTTCTGAATTGTAAAATACGGATGGTTTATATATGTCAAAAGCTCACTTTTTTAATCATTTGAAAGCTTATATTTTATTCGATATCTAACCGATTTCAAAACGATATACCATTCATGAATCAGAGCTTCATCCTCCTTCGATCTGCATCAAAGAATCCGAGAAACCAGACAAAAAAATTTAAGCCGATTTTTCAAAATCTTGAAAGGGGTACCATCATGATTTTTACAAAAATCGACTAAAATTTTTTTGATCGATATTTTGGATCTTTGGATGCAAGTTAAAGGAGATTGAAGCCCTGATTCCAAAATGGCAATACGTTTCTTAATCGGTTGCGAATTAACTCAGATATTCGAATAAAAGTGTTCCAAAAATGGAAAATTTAGATTTTCAGAATACGGGAAGTGGACATTTTTCAAAAATTCATTTTCTCATCCTTTTGGTTAAGTTTTAAAGAATGTTTTTGCCATTTTATATCAGATTTTGCAGTAAGATACCATTAAAAAATCGGGACTCCATTTGCTGTCCATTATAATCTAAGATTTCTATTTAATCGAAGTTTAAACTTCACAAAATCGTTTCAAACATCTCCTATACGCTCATATGTAGTTTTCTTGCCCCCTAAATTAGGATTTCAATGAAAACTCTTGATAAATAAACGATATTCAGATAGTACTTGAAGATACAAGCTCGGCAAGGTATAACTCTTGTCGATTGGTTGTGAACAAACCAAGTAACGGGCCTTTCGATAGACAAATTGAATTGCTTCTGAATTGTAAAATACGGATGGTTTATATATGTCAAAAGCTCACTTTTTTAATCATTTGAAAGCTTATATTTTATTCGATATCTAACCGATTTCAAAACGATATACCATTCATGAATCAGAGCTTCATCCTCCTTCGATCTGCATCAAAGAATCCGAGAAACCAGACAAACAAATTTAAGCCGATTTTTCAAAATTTTGAAAGGGGTACCATCATGATTTTTACAAAAATCGACTAAAATTTTTTTGATTGATATTTTGGATCTTTGGATGCAAGTTAAAGGAGATTGAAGCTCTGATTCCAAAATGGCATTTCGTTTCTTAATCGGTTGCGAATTAACTCAGATATTCGAATAAAAGTGTTCCAAAAATGGAAAATTTAGATTTTCAGAATACGGGAAGTGGACATTTTTCAAAAATTCATTTTCTCATCCTTTTGGTTAAGTTTTAAAGAATGTTTTTGCCATTTTATATCAGATTTTGCAGTAAGATACCATTAAAAAATCGGGACTCCATTTGCTGTCCATTATAATCTAAGATTTCTATTTGATCGAAGTTTAAACTTCATAAAATCGTTTCAAACATCTCCTATACGCTCATATGTAGTTTTCTTGCCCCCTAAATTAGGATTTCAATGAAAACTCTTGATAAATAAACGATATTCAGATAGTACTTGAAGATACAAGCTCGGCAAGGTATAACTCTTGTCGATTGGATGTGAACAAACCAAGTAACGGGCCTTTCGATAGACAAATTGAATTGCTTCTGAATTGTAAAATACGGATGGTTGATATATGTCAAAAGCTCACTTTTTTAATCATTTGAAAGCTTATATTTTATTCGATATCTAACCGATTTCAAAACGATATACCATTCATGAATCAGAGCTTCAGCCTCCTTCAATCTGCATCAAAGAATCCGAGAAACCAGACAAAAAAATTTACGCCGATTTTTCAAAATTTTGAAAGGGGTACCATCATGATTTTTACAAAAATCGACTAAAATTTTTTTGATCGATATTTTGGATCTTTGGATGCAAGTTAAAGGAGATTGAAGCCCTGATTCCAAAATGGCAATACGTTTCTTAATCGGTTGCGAATTAACTCAGATATTCGAATAAAAGTGTTCCAAAAATGGAAAATTTAGATTTTCAGAATACGGGAAGTGGACATTTTTCAAAAATTCATTTTCTCATCCTTTTGGTTAAGTTTTAAAGAATGTTTTTGCCATTTTATATCAGATTTTGCAGTAAGATACCATTAAAAAATCGGGACTCCATTTGCTGTCCATTATAATCTAAGATTTCTATTTGATCGAAGTTTAAACTTCATAAAATCGTTTCAAACATCTCCTATACGCTCATATGTAGTTTTCTTGCCCCCTAAATTAGGATTTCAATGAAAACTCTTGATAAATAAACGATATTCAGATAGTACTTGAAGATACAAGCTCGGCAAGGTATAACTCTTGTCGATTGGTTGTGAACAAACCAAGTAACGGGCCTTTCGATAGACAAATTGAATTGCTTCTGAATTGTAAAATACGGATGGTTTATATATGTCAAAAGCTCACTTTTTTAATCATTTGAAAGCTTATATTTTATTCGATATCTAACCGATTTCAAAACGATATACCATTCATGAATCAGAGCTTCATCCTCCTTCGATCTGCATCAAAGAATCCGAGAAACCAGACAAAAAAATTTAAGCCGATTTTTCAAAATCATGATTTTTACAAAAATCGACTAAAATTTTTTTGATCGATATTTTGGATCTTCGGATGCAAGTTAAAGGAGATTGAAGCCCTGATTCCAAAATGGCAATACGTTTCTTAATCGGTTGCGAATTAACTCAGATATTCGAATAAAAGTGTTCCAAAAATGGAAAATTTAGATTTTCAGAATACGGGAAGTGGACATTTTTCAAAAATTCATTTTCTCATCCTTTTGGTTAAGTTTTAAAGAATTTTTTTGCTATTTTATATCTGATTTTGCAGTAAAATACCATTAAGAAATCGGGACTCCATTTGCTGTCCATTATAATCTAAAATTTCTATTTAATCGAAGTGTAAACTTTATAAAATCGTTTCAAACATCTCCTATACGCTCATATGTAGTTTTCTTGCCCCCTTGGCCTTTCGATAGACAAATTGAATTGCTTCTGAATTGTAAAATACGGATGGTTTATATATGTCAAAAGCTCACTTTTTTAATCATTTGAAAGCTTATATTTTATTCGATATCTAACCGATTTCAAAACGATATACCATTCATGAATCAGAGCTTCATCCTCCTTCGATCTGCATCAAAGAATCCGAGAAACCAGACAAAAAAATTTAAGCCGATTTTTCAAAATCTTGAAAGGGGTACCATCATGATTTTTACAAAAATCGACTAAAATTTTTTTGATCGATATTTTGGATCTTTGGATGCAAGTTAAAGGAGATTGAAGCCCTGATTCCAAAATGGCAATACGTTTCTTAATCGGTTGCGAATTAACTCAGATATTCGAATAAAAGTGTTCCAAAAATGGAAAATTTAGATTTTCAGAATACGGGAAGTGGACATTTTTCAAAAATTCATTTTCTCATCCTTTTGGTTAAGTTTTAAAGAATGTTTTTGCCATTTTATATCAGATTTTGCAGTAAGATACCATTAAAAAATCGGGACTCCATTTGCTGTCCATTATAATCTAAGATTTCTATTTGATCGAAGTTTAAACTTCATAAAATCGTTTCAAACATCTCCTATACGCTCATATGTAGTTTTCTTGCCCCCTAAATTAGGATTTCAATGAAAACTCTTGATAAATAAACGATATTCAGATAGTACTTGAAGATACAAGCTCGGCAAGGTATAACTCTTGTCGATTGGTTGTGAACAAACCAAGTAACGGGCCTTTCGATAGACAAATTGAATTGCTTCTGAATTGTAAAATACGGATGGTTTATATATGTCAAAAGCTCACTTTTTTAATCATTTGAAAGCTTATATTTTATTCGATATCTAACCGATTTCAAAACGATATACCATTCATGAATCAGAGCTTCATCCTCCTTCGATCTGCATCAAAGAATCCGAGAAACCAGACAAAAAAATTTAAGCCGATTTTTCAAAATCATGATTTTTACAAAAATCGACTAAAATTTTTTTGATCGATATTTTGGATCTTCGGATGCAAGTTAAAGGAGATTGAAGCCCTGATTCCAAAATGGCAATACGTTTCTTAATCGGTTGCGAATTAACTCAGATATTCGAATAAAAGTGTTCCAAAAATGGAAAATTTAGATTTTCAGAATACGGGAAGTGGACATTTTTCAAAAATTCATTTTCTCATCCTTTTGGTTAAGTTTTAAAGAATTTTTTTGCTATTTTATATCTGATTTTGCAGTAAAATACCATTAAGAAATCGGGACTCCATTTGCTGTCCATTATAATCTAAAATTTCTATTTAATCGAAGTGTAAACTTTATAAAATCGTTTCAAACATCTCCTATACGCTCATATGTAGTTTTCTTGCCCCCTTGGCCTTTCGATAGACAAATTGAATTGCTTCTGAATTGTAAAATACGGATGGTTTATATATGTCAAAAGCTCACTTTTTTAATCATTTGAAAGCTTATATTTTATTCGATATCTAACCGATTTCAAAACGATATACCATTCATGAATCAGAGCTTCATCCTCCTTCGATCTGCATCAAAGAATCCGAGAAACCAGACAAAAAAATTTAAGCCGATTTTTCAAAATCTTGAAAGGGGTACCATCATGATTTTTACAAAAATCGACTAAAATTTTTTTGATCGATATTTTGGATCTTTGGATGCAAGTTAAAGGAGATTGAAGCCCTGATTCCAAAATGGCAATACGTTTCTTAATCGGTTGCGAATTAACTCAGATATTCGAATAAAAGTGTTCCAAAAATGGAAAATTTAGATTTTCAGAATACGGGAAGTGGACATTTTTCAAAAATTCATTTTCTCATCCTTTTGGTTAAGTTTTAAAGAATGTTTTTGCCATTTTATATCAGATTTTGCAGTAAGATACCATTAAAAAATCGGGACTCCATTTGCTGTCCATTATAATCTAAGATTTCTATTTGATCGAAGTTTAAACTTCATAAAATCGTTTCAAACATCTCCTATACGCTCATATGTAGTTTTCTTGCCCCCTAAATTAGGATTTCAATGAAAACTCTTGATAAATAAACGATATTCAGATAGTACTTGAAGATACAAGCTCGGCAAGGTATAACTCTTGTCGATTGGTTGTGAACAAACCAAGTAACGGGCCTTTCGATAGACAAATTGAATTGCTTCTGAATTGTAAAATACGGATGGTTTATATATGTCAAAAGCTCACTTTTTTAATCATTTGAAAGCTTATATTTTATTCGATATCTAACCGATTTCAAAACGATATACCATTCATGAATCAGAGCTTCATCCTCCTTCGATCTGCATCAAAGAATCCGAGAAACCAGACAAAAAAATTTAAGCCGATTTTTCAAAATCATGATTTTTACAAAAATCGACTAAAATTTTTTTGATCGATATTTTGGATCTTTGGATGCAAGTTAAAGGAGAGTGAAGCCCTGATTCCAAAATGGCATTTCGTTTCTTAATCGGTTGCGAATTAACTCAGATATTCGAATAAAAGTGTTCCAAAAATGGAAAATTTAGATTTTGAGAATACGGGAAGTGGACATTTTTCAAAAATTCATTTTCTCATCCTTTTGGTTAAGTTTTAAAGAATGTTTTTGCCATTTTATATCCGATTTTGCAGTAAGATACCAATAAAAAATCGGGACTCCATTTGCTGTCCACTATAATCTAAGATTTCTATTTAATCGAAGTGTAAACTTCATAAAATCGTTTCAAACATCTCCTATACGCTCATATGTAGTTTTCTTGCCCCCTTGGCCTTTCGATAGACAAATTGAATTGCTTCTGAATTGTAAAATACGGATGGTTTATATATGTCAAAAGCTCACTTTTTTAATCATTTGAAAGCTTATATTTTATTCGATATCTAACCGATTTCAAAACGATATACCATTCATGAATCAGAGCTTCATCCTCCTTCGATCTGCATCAAAGAATCCGAGAAACCAGACAAAAAAATTTAAGCCGATTTTTCAAAATTTTGAAAGGGGTACCATCATGATTTTTACAAAAATCGACTAAAATTTTTTTGATCGATATTTTGGATCTTTGGATGCAAGTTGAAGGAGATTGAAGCCCTGATTCCAAAATGGCATTTCGTTTCTTAATCGGTTGCGAATTAACTCAGATATTCGAAAAAAAGTGTTCCAAAAATGGAAAATTTAGATTTTCAGAATACGGGAAGTGGACATTTTTCAAAAATTCATTTTCTCATCCTTTTGGTTAAGTTTTAAGAAATTTTTTTCCCATTTTATATCCGATTTTGCAATAAGATTCCATTAAGAAATCGGGACTCCATTTGCTGTCCATAATAATCCAAGATTTCTATTTAATCGAAGTGTAAACATCTCCTATACGCTCATATGAAGTTTTCTTGCCCCCTAAATTAGGATTTTAATGAAAACTCTTGATAAATAAACGATATTCAGATAGTACTTGAAGATACAAGCTCGGCAAGGTATAACTCTTGTCGATTGGATGTGAACAAACCAAGTAACGGGCCTTTCGATAGACAAATTGAATTGCTTCTGAATTGTAAAATACGGATGGTTTATATATGTCAAAAGCTCACTTTTTTAATCATTTGAAAGCTTATATTTTATTCGATATCTAACCGATTTCAAAACGATATACCATTCATGAATCAGAGCTTCATCCTCCTTCGATCTGCATCAAAGAATCCGAGAAACCAGACAAAAAAATTTAAGCCGATTTTTCAAAATTTTGAAAGGGGTACCATCATGATTTTTACAAAAATCGACTAAAATTTTTTTGATTGATATTTTGGATCTTTGGATGCAAGTTAAAGGAGATTGAAGCTCTGATTCCAAAATGGCATTTCGTTTCTTAATCGGTTGCGAATTAACTCAGATATTCGAATAAAAGTGTTCCAAAAATGGAAAATTTAGATTTTCAGAATACGGGAAGTGGACATTTTTCAAAAATTCATTTTCTCATCCTTTTGGTTAAGTTTTAAAGAATGTTTTTGCCATTTTATATCCGATTTTGCAGTAAGATACCATTAAGAAATCGGGACTCCATTTGCTGTCCATTATAATCTAAGATTTCTATTTAATCGAAGTTTAAACTTCATAAAATCGTTTCAAACATCTCCTATACGCTCATATGTAGTTTTCTTGCCCCCTAAATTAGGATTTCAATGAAAACTCTTGATAAATAAACGATATTCAGATAGTACTTGAAGATACAAGCTCGGCAAGGTATAACTCTTGTCGATTGGATGTGAACAAACCAAGTAACGGGCCTTTCGATAGACAAATTGAATTGCTTCTGAATTGTAAAATACGGATGGTTGATATATGTCAAAAGCTCACTTTTTTAATCATTTGAAAGCTTATATTTTATTCGATATCTAACCGATTTCAAAACGATATACCATTCATGAATCAGAGCTTCATCCTCCTTCGATCTGCATCAAAGAATCCGAGAAACCAGACAAAAAAATTTAAGCCGATTTTTCAAAATTTTGAAAGAGGTACCATCATGATTTTTACAAAAATCGACTAAAATTTTTTTGATCGATATTTTGGATCTTTGGATGCAAGTTAAATGAGATTGAAGCCCTGATTCCAAAATGGCAATACGTTTCTTAATCGGTTGCGAATTAACTCAGATATTCGAATAAAACTGTTCCAAAAATGGAAAATTTAGATTTTCAGAATACGGGAAGTGGACATTTTTCAAAAATTCATTTTCTCATCCTTTTGGTTAAGTTTTAAAGAATGTTTTTGCTATTTTATATCTGATTTTGCAGTAAGATACCATTAAGAAATCGGGACTCCATTTGCTGTCCATTATAATCTAAGATTTCTATTTAATCGAAGTGTAAACTTCATAAAATCGTTTCAAACATCTCCTATACGCTCATATGAAGTTTTCTTGCCCCCTAAATTAGGATTTCAATGAAAACTCTTGATAAATAAACGATATTCAGATAGTACTTGAAGTTACAAGCTCGGCAAGGTATAACTCTTGTCAATTGGATGTGAACAAACCAAGTAACGGTCCTTTCGATAGACAAATTGAATTGCTTCTGAATTGTAAAATACGGATGGTTTATATATGTCAAAAGCTCACTTTTTTAATCATTTGAAAGCTTATATTTTATTCGATATCTAACCGATTTCAAAACGATGTACCATTCATGAATCAGAGCTTCATCCTCCTTCGATCTGCATCAAAGAATCCGAGAAACCAGACAAAAAAATTTAAGCCGATTTTTCAAAATTTTGAAAGGGGTACCATCATGATTTTTACAAAAATCGACTAAAATTTTTTTGATCGATATTTTGGATCTTTGGATGCAAGTTAAAGGAGATTGAAGCCCTGACTCCAAAATGGCATTTCGTTTCCTAATCGGTTGCGAATTAACTCAGATATTCGAATAAAAGTATTCCAAAAATGGAAAATTTAGATTTTCAGAATACGGGAATGGACATTTTTCAAAAATTCATTTTCTCATCCTTTTGGTTGCTGATAACAAATTTCACTGGTGTTTTATATTTAGCAACTAAGGGAACTAAACGGGAACTGCTTCATAATAGTCGGTGTTTTGGGCAAAATTCTATATCTCTATTAGAACCCTTTGATAAATAAATATCCTTTAGGGATACCTAAAGTTTCATAATTCGGCTCATACTTGGAAGATCGTCGAATGTCATATCTCAGATCTTGTATCTTTAAGGACTAATATTTTCCATTAAAATCTGGCAAACTAAAATCTCTCACGAATTTTGATAAAAATCTATCTGAAATTTAATTTTTCAATTTTATGTATTTTTTAATGCAGATCGACGGGAAACTAAGCCCTTATTCATAAATGGTTTCCCTTGGTTCCATTAGACCATTTTTTAACTTGGATAAAAAGACTTTAAAACGTGATTTATTATATGTAACTTCGGGGTTAATTGGCAGATCCTCGAATGATATACCTTCCAAATCGTTCATCTTAGATCTACCCATAAAGCGCAGATTCTTAGATGGTAGTATTTTTTTTTAATCGTATAATAAATGGGCTACATATTCATAATTAAATTATTTATTTGTAAAAAGGCTTGAATGAAAAATAAAACATTCGTGTCCAAACGTTATAAATTTTATTGGTAACAATTTAAAGAAACATATTCAATACTAATTAAATTAAAATAAACTAAATATTTTATATTACAATAATATCCTTTCGTCAGTTTATGGCTTGAAACATATCCTCAACGGCGTTTAGAAGTCCTGGAATGAAAAAATTACTTTAATAAAATATTATACAAAGAATATGAGGCTTTAGACTTACCAGAAGTAACTCCCAAGTATTTTAGCAGTTACAAACAGAATTAATGAAATTTATTAGTTCGTTTTTACGTATGTATAAATTAGTAACGAAATTTTAAAATGATGTGACGATACCATGCAGAAGCAAATGTAGAATAAAAAGTGCACAATAGGAGTAGAGATGACTCAATACTAAGTTTTGTGTATGGTTTTTAGATAAATTAGCTAAATTGTGTGGACTTTGAAAATAAAGAGAAGGATTTAAAAAAATCATGCCGAAATATTGGGTTAAATATAGAATTATTTCAGAGATTCAAGGGTCCACAATTGGATAAAATGAAAATAAAGTTCATACATACACGCAGAATTCCTTTAGCTGCAGCTAAAATCAGTAGTTTTGGCTATCTAGGTATTTTATTTATACACTTTTTTTAAATAGGAGGATTCTAAAGAAGAGGATTTTAATTTAAATTTCAGCTGGTTGTTGACAAACTGCGCGAGGAATCAGAATTTTCTTTTAGTAAAATTTGCAAAAGTCTCTATATCTTGTAAAGCGTATGTGAAATTTTACCACTTTGAATATAAATGTCAAAAATGTTTTTAAGTTTGTTCATTTCATTTGCCTTTCGCTACTACATAATCTAAGTTTTGATTTTTACAGTGTATCCAGTGTTTTTTTGCAATGAATGTATATTATAATGAGTTACGATTTCATGAACATTGATAAATATATTTACATTTGTTATAAACATTACCATACTCCTTAGTAGTATTTCTAGTGTCGCTATTTTTTAACTGAATTTACCTTTCCGTGTTGATGCAGCAAGCTCCTTATCTCAGATCCTTAAGAGAGTAATGGTCATCCTTCTCCAATGGATATTTTCAAAATTTAAATGAGAATAAAACTTAATAATAGTTTTTTATTTGTATTTCTGTCAAATCTTTTTGTTGTTTTATTATTGAATAATAATAATTAAAATTTTACAATCGTTTTACTTGGGATTCCATTTTGTCTTTTCATTGTTTCCTTTCATTTTTTTATTTTCATTTCTAT
This sequence comes from Drosophila vallismaia, assembly GCA_035047325.1. NCBI lineage: Eukaryota > Metazoa > Arthropoda > Insecta > Diptera > Drosophilidae > Drosophila > Drosophila vallismaia. Next base: position 16,094,300 of record JAWNPU010000090.1, on the reverse strand, counting down.
AATTTACTATTTAGGTCAAAATGACCAATTTCAATTTTCTTCTAATTTGGTATGTCATATATTATGTTTGGGTTTTTTTTTATTTAATTATGTTTTATGTATATGCAATTATTTAAATTTAAATACTAATAACGACATAAAAAATCAGCGCTTTATTTTTTGCTATTTCTTTGTTTCTTTTTCACTTTTTAAAATTATTTTAATTTAAATATTTACTAGGTTACAATTTCATTTTGCTTGATCTTTCTTGGTTTTCATTGAACCCCATTTAAATGACTAGTTTAATATTAATTTAAAGTGTTATGTGTTTTTATTCAGTAGAGAAAGGATTTTGGATTTGTGTTTTATGTTTTATGTTTTTTTTTTAGTTTTTAATAAATATATCTTTTTATGTATATTTTTTTAAAATTCATTTAAATGCAACTAGTTGTAGGAAAAATTTTCATCATTTGCTTCAAATATTTTATTTTTTATTCTATTACATAGTATGCCCGCACATACATATTTATATGTATATATTATATATATATATACGACTTCATGAGTGCACATATATTTAATCATGTTTCATGTTTGATAAACTAATTATTCTCCAAAGTTTCGTTTTTATGCATTCAACTTTATTAGTTTCATTTCAATCAACTTGCTCAAGAGCCTGGCTGTGAACAATTCTTTCGATTAATGTTTCTTTTTCAGCCTATAGAGCCTTTCTATTTCCTATATATTTATTTACTGTGGTGACATTTTTCTTTAAAAATTGCTTATATGAAAACTTGTATTCAACATCAGCTATAAGAATGTTGAACATAATCCAGTTATTGATTGCTATTGGAAAACTTTCATCAGCTATTTCAGTTGGGTTTTTCATTTCTTTCTTCATTTCATTTTTGTTTTTTCTTTGCATTAAATAAGCACAATTGATGGAAATGTATAAAATATTTAAAATTAGTTATTGTTTTTATTTTTCATGCTGGCAGCTTGTTTTCTATGTTCACTATTATTATTTGTTACATTTTCTTAAGCATTAGGATTGAAATCTATCGTTAAGAGTTCTCACTGACATTCGTATTGGAAAAGTATACAAAATAAAAAATATTTTTATCAAAAGATTAAGAAAAAGTCCCACAAACCTTGACTGCCTCTAATCCATTGGCCTTTGACATTTTGTGGGCATTCAACAAAATTGTTCAAATTTAAAAAGAATTTCACCTTTTAAAATATTTCAAGTTCTCATATTATTTTACACTTTCAATCGTTTATCAAAAGCTAAATCTTATTTATACTAATTCAAGCCATTCAAAAATAAATCAACCAAAAATGTAGTAGGTTTAATCAGAAATTTGTACAGTTTGGCATACAAAATCTCTGAGTACATTTTTTTTCGCTAGAGAAATAAACAGAAACCAAAAACGAACTGATATTTATTTAAAACTTTAGCTCCGGTTCCTTCGATTTTCTTGTCATTCCCAATATTTTGACACTAAATGATTGCATTTAAAACTATTGCAAGCATGTCCAATCGATTTCTTGTAGCTTCCTGGAGAGATTCCTCAAATACATACAGTTTATGGTATTTTGTGTGTAGCCTAGTCTAATTTGAATGACATAGTACGAGTTTATTTACTTAGCGTACCTTTCGTTTTTAATTTTTGACATATTTTTATTCTTTATACTGTGATCTATATGTTCGATTGCTTATTTATTGGTTGTTTTGTTCATTTTGTTTATATTCAAAGAAAAATTCTGATTGTTTACATTGCACAAGATTTACAATTAGAAGCAGAATAACTGTAACTTAAAAATTATAAAGCTAATTTCATTTCGAACGTTTTCTTTGCTTCGGAGTGGAAAGAAAAGTTAGTGTGAAATTTGTCAAAGTAAGTATTGCTGTTTTTAATATTTTTTTGCCATAAGGATCTGTTTGAGGAAGAATTTCACAGACTAAGAGGAGTATTTGGGCCGCCATTTTGTCAAAAAATCATATTTCCGTGTCATACTCCATCTTGTCTCTTACACTTCCGGTTTCATTTCCCAGGCAGTGGTAATTTTTAAGATTTTTAATGCTTGTTTTTTTTGTTTAGTGGCAGAAATTGTGTGCTTGGAAAGTAAGCGAACAGTAACATACTGCAAGATTATATTCCTTGTACAGAATAATAGTCAAATTTTCCGTCTGGACTTAAGTGTTTGTGTGGATTTTGTGGTTTACAGATATACGAAATATTGAGTTGTCTGGCTCTCGCTTAACTCGATCATTTATATAAGAATATATCTGTATAAAGCTCCTTGGTTTATATGTTTTGGTTGTCGTGGTCTGTGATCAAGTATGTTTTGTGCACTCTATACTTAAGCAAGCACATAATTACCCATGCACCGGCATGTTATGTGTTATAGGGTCTTGTGATGTTCATTGTTATTGGTATATATAGAGTAATAGTTCGTCTCTCCCTCGATCTGTGGTGAATTGCTTTCTGGTGTCTTACAGTGTTTTAATAACTTTGAGTATTCGCATTTCGATAGCTAAAACAAATTACAAAACGAGTGAAATCAATACCGAAAGTTAGACTGTATATAGGATCGCTGTTCTCAATGCGTTGAAGGAGCGAACTCTTGCCCGATGCCGAGGCCATCGCACAATAGTTCGTTCGATCATCGTTTGCATCACCATAAAATCATGCAATTCATCAACACGCAGATATTATTGCTCGCAACCATTTAAATTTCATAATTCCTTTGTCTCGTGCTACGTCAGTCAACATGAAATGCAATCCTTCGGATACATTTCATTTACCAACGTAATTCTGGGCTCATTTACTCTGCCTTCCCGTTTATGAGTTAATCGTATCTTTCAATTTGTTCTTTCAATTTTAATTTCAATTCAATTTTCAATTATCATTCACTATTTTTTCCATCATATAGTAATCCTGTGATCATTTGTAATTCCAATTTAGATTGGTTATTCTATTGGTTTTGGTTAGCTTACAGGGTTGTTGGGATGTTTTTAGGTTTTTTTTGTTTGGTTTTGGATTTATGATACGTTTTAAATTTAAAATGAAATAAAACTTGGGAAAGGGAACTAGATGTACTTAGTTGAGGATATGTTGGGTTGATTGGTTCTGTGTTTTGGAAATGCAGTTTTATCTAGAGCGGGGAATTTCGTGGAATCTCTTATTTGTTCTAGGTACTAATCGTAGCAAAAACTGCTTGGAACAAATCCCTGGACTCAGTTTAAACCTGAAGGGGGTTCAAAATTCAACTATCCATTTGCAGATCGAAAAACGTTGGGATGTCTTTCATGACTTCATATAAAAATTGAAAAGTTCTCAACTACATTGTTTTACTATAAAGCTCAAAAACTGAAAATCAGGGGACAGGTTTTTGTTGCCATTAAAATACTGCAATTTCCTTAGAAGTATGTCAAAAAAAACGTTTCGAAAATCCGGCTGTCTATTTTATGAAAACTTCTCGCTTATCCTATAAAATATAAAATTTTAAAAAGAAAATATACCCGTTTTGCATGTTTGTCAAATATATATGTCAAAATATATATATTCCGTGGAAGAAACATAGCTAATGGATTGTGGGAGTTTGAGTGGAATTTGTGGGGAGTTTGTGGGAAAGCTTGGGTTTTTTTTTTTGTGTTTTAATTTTTGTTTAGATTCTTTTTTTTAGATTTAGGAAAATTGGAATTAGTTAGCTTTGAATGATTTAGTATATGATGTTTAAGTCTCTTTCAGTGTATGTTTGATTTTTATGAAAGACATTTTAAGGAGAGTTATATATTTAAATTATTGTGTTTTTAGAGACAAATTTTAAACTTCTTTTAATTTTTTTGGTTTAGTTTTTTGTTTTTGTGTTGTTTTTTTTTGCTTTTCTTTTTTAGTTGTATTATTTAGTCAAAAGTTTTTATATTATGAGTTTTACTATTTTTTTGTGAGGGTTTTATAAAGTTTTTGTTTTTTTTTTGCTTGTTTTCATTTACTTAAACAGTTTCGTTATTAATTTAATAATTAACAAATTGATTTTATAATAAAACCAATAACAATAACCACCTCGCCCATATGGCTACGAGACAATAATATGTGGTGCTGATAGTAGTACAGCTATTGTGGCTAATATTGTGAACATTGTGAATATGATAAGGCACAGTCTGTCAACGACCATAGCTGCAAATTTCCAATCATTGGCAATGTCATTGCACTCGTCATCTTTACGTAGCTGTTTATTCAATTCATTTGATGGTTTGGATTTATTGTCAATGTTCAAAGAGATAGAGAGGGTTAAATTGGAGAGAAAAAGATGAGGCAAATAATTAAATTTTGTTGCTTAATATATTTACTTCGAGTGCTAAAAGCATGCAACGTGACTTGTTACTAATTTAAATCATTTATTATTGAAATACGTATCTCATAACATGATATAAAGTTTTCTCTAAATAGGAACCCGAATTATCCAACTTACCTGATCAGTTATAAAGCGAATTTCCTTCAGGATTAAGCCTAGTTCATATTCGGTTGATGATTTGATGCACGTGTGATGGGTGACCGCATCTGGCATTCGGGTGCTGCCAATAGGTCCAATGCTGCCGTCGTCGCCTTGCCTGCAAGTGGGTGGAAATGGGATGGAAGGTTAGTGGCTAGTTCCAGTTAACCCTATGAGAGCCCAAGGGCCAATTGCGACTCGTTACCCATAAACCGTGCGGTAGAAGGCCGGGTTGTGGGGCAGTGTTCCGCCGGGCGTCATGGGGCGACAATTGTGACGGAAATCATCATCGATGTCCAGAACATTGGCCAACAGGGATTTGGATGAGCTTGAATGGGGGGAGTGGTAAAGTCAGTTTTAGTACACGAATACCATGAATAATTTGTCCTGTTCCTGCTTTCGCATTCGTGAATAATTCCAGTTGCTGTTCTGGCAAAAGCAAAAACCTCAAGAGGACAGAGAAAGAAATCAGGTATTCTACAAAAATTACTACATGGTTGTTTGCTACTAGTTAAGATCTGCTGATTTATTTCTCTGGCCATAAATCGGTGTTTAAATACCGCTCTTTCAGCTCAACATCGGAGAGTATCTGATGCTTGCGTTCGGAAGACGTGTCCGAGCAGGGCGTGGTCGGGAACTCCAGGATCAGTGGCCTTCCCGGTCGGCTCATTCGCAGTATCCATGGCAGCCAGCATAGAAACACGATGCGTATCTAACGGCAGGTGGCGAAATTGAAACGTTTAGTGGCAGGAGCCCAAGAAATAGCCCATCAAAAATGAAATTAAATGTGTACATATGTCAGTTGGGTCCAATTGCGTGTTTTAAGAGTTCGTGTTGTTGGTGACGAGTGGCGCATCCAAGTCCGTGTGTGCGTGAGTGGGTTGGTTGGATGGGGTTATTATTTTTGCCACCAATGTGTGAAAACCTCAACCGGGCGTTGCACGATTTATGGCTATTTTGCATGAACAGATACCAACACACAGACAGATGGCCACAAATATGATTTATATTCGATTTTGATTACAACTAAAGCAACACCGCTCTTGAAGGCAAGCAACATGTTGCTTATGGTGCTCTCCGAGGGTGAATTTTAGTCGGTATGCTGGGTGATTTGTTATTACACTTAGCTATAATAATATTTATTCGTTTATTTGTGTTTTGCAGTATGGGAAATGGAAGATGGGCGGTGGGGATGGAGTGTGTTAGGTTTTCGCCATGGTCTCTGCTTATTTATAGCTATGGTGCATGCAAAATTTATGATCTACTGTACAAACACAGATATACGTACACATAAGAAACATGGAACATCGAACACGGAACACAAACACAAACACAAACACACGGACACAAGACTAGTATTAACAAAAATAACAAACATCGCTGAGATGGCAATAGTTGGCCCAAAGCTGTTAAGCCCTAAACAATTCCCCCAAAGCTTTTCACGCCGATATCGACTCGACCCTTGACTTGTTCCCCATAACTCAATTTTTAAGGACTTTGTTTAAAACGCCAAACTATCTTTTGCGATGGATAAATTTAAGGGTTCTCTAGTTAGTTGGTAGAATAAGCGTTCAGTGACATTCCAGAATATTTTCATTAAAGTAAGTATTAGCTGCGTCGTAATTTCATTTACAAATATCAATCCCATCTGGTTAACTGGTAAACTGGTTAAACTAGTAAACTGGCTAAGTGGACGATGGCTCGAAGAGAATTCGAAAGCTGCCACGAAAAAATACCCCAGGACGAAAAAAACGCCAATCGATAGTCAGGATGTATTTTGATCCCTCCACCCACCACGAAGCCCGCAGTTTATCCCCCCGGTTGAGGAGCTGAAAAACCGACGCTCTTAGTTGACAGCCCAGCTTGCACTTTGTGTGGAACTGTCGTTGTCCATGCACCCCCCACAGTCCAACCCCCAACCCTAGTGTATCCTGCTCCTTCTGTTGGCTTCGTCCTTCGTTCTGCTGGCCTGGACGGTTGCCTCCTCTATCATGTTGCTTCGCTCCACTCCTTGTTGGCGGTTTTTCTTTTTTCCAATTTTTTTTGGCTAACAAGCGAGAAGCTTACATGGAAATGCGCTTCAGGACGTGGCATGCAAACTAAATGCAAAGTTAACCATTGCAATGGAGAAACTGGCATTTGCCATATCCATATCAATGCCGCCCTCCTTCTTCTTTGTGCAAATTTTGAGCAAATTGATTTGTTGTTATCACACAAAAACGCGGGACCAGGCGGGCTGAACTCGCTGTGGTTTTGGCTTCGGCTCTGACTGTTTCGGTGGCAGCGGAAGAAGGTCTCTGGGGCCAATTCAAGTGCCAGGCGACAGCCGAGAAAGTCGTAGAAGGACTTCTTGTGCATGCACATTTCTAATGCATCTGCCCGCCCAATTGGCTCAATTTTCGGTGCCGTGTCAGGACAACTCACAACTGGGGCAACTGTCAGGCACCTTTACCCCTCCGGCCATCTCCTTTCGGAGGGCCTTCGGTTACTTTGTGTGCTTGATTTCTTGTTTTTTCCTCTGGTTTTCCTTCATGTGTTCCAAATTCAATTGTACGGCAACATGGATTGGGGTCTGGGCCCTGTTCCCTGTCCCTTCGCATTCTTACGCGAAAACCATACAAAACTTTTCATGCGACTGAGCTCTTAAAAGCCAATCGACTTCGACTGTGCTGCCCTTATTCCTGATTTCATCTTACTTTTTTTGGTCTCGTCAAGCGGAACGAAACTTTTCATTATGCACTTCGAGGCAATTGCAATAATGTGTAGAAATTGCTTTCCACTTGACAGTCTCGTGACAGACTTATGAAAAAAAAGCCATAAAGCCGTCATGTCTTTCGTTATTGATATCAATGGGACAGAAAAGCACCTCTGCCCGAAAAAATGTTGGTCTGTTCAGTGGCTAAGAGGCGACTCCTTAGGCTTCCTGAGACAAACCGATAACCTCTTAGTATAGTTTATGGTACATGCATTAGCCTTATTGTTATTTTCGCTTCATCGATATTTAAAAAGACCTTTACGGACCTCAATCTTATTCTAATTGCGCAAGCCCTGCAGTCCTTGCAGTATGTTATACAAAATTACACACAACATCCAATAATCTTTCGTAACACACACATAAAGAGACTATGTACAGAGTAAATATGTATAGAGAAAAAAGAGAGATTTAGAGACAAATACAGACGAGAATACCATTTACAGAACTTCGTACACCAGCACATCACATAACATAATGCATATTTTGACTGCAGTTGTGACGTTGGAATCTGTTTTATATTTGTTAGTCCTTTCGCAGGTACACGGGCAGGATAATGATGCAAATACAAAAGCGGGTGTGCAACTGGTGACAGAGTTACAAGCAAAAAAAATTGGACTGGGTGGCTGGTTACTGGTTGCTGGTTAGTTGGGTGATATTGGGGTGTCTTGCTGGGATCGAGGTTGTGGCTTACATTCACATATAGTAAGTACAAAATATGGGCCCAACATCAACATTACGATATTTTTCATTACATAAATTATTTTATAGTAGACACGTATAGTAGCTAGACATGTTGGATGGTTACAACATTCATTTGGTACTCTGTACATCCGTCCGTCACATTTCGGCTCGGCACTGGCTTTTCGCTCCCTTCCTCTGCTTTTCGCCTCGTTATATTACGTTCTTGTGATTTACGTTTTTGGGTCACACACAAACTCAACTCAACTGACATTTATTTGTAGTTTTTTCTTTGCTTAGCTTTGGTTGGATTTCAGCCGAATTGCAGATATATATAGTGGGGCATTCTAACGAAATCAAGTGGGGTAAAATTAAATTGCGGCGGCAAATTGCATAAACGCCTCTAAGTAGGCATCAAAAACTATCGAAATCAATAGGAAAACTAAACTTGTGTATAAAACATAAATGCACGACAACATCAGCAATAATAACCATTTAAATAATACTAAACAACAACATTTATTTGTGCAACTATTTGCAAATACATTTTTATAATTCATTTATGAAATTTTTTGTTTTGTTTTTATAGCATTCTACGGTCTATAGGTTCTTTAGCTTTAAATGGTCGTGACTTAACTAGTTTTTATATTTTTGGCTTAAAAGAATTTGAAACCACATCTAAAGCACCTCAATAACCGTTTTATGCAAGAAAATTTAATATCAGAGATCAATTTTAATCACATTTTATATCACATACGTTACATAAAATGCATCTAAAATTGTTGAGCGAAATTTATCATTTGGTTAGGAATTTTTTTTTTAGATTAGGGTTTGGTTTTACAACAGAGGAGTACAACACAAGTTACAACCAGTAACTAAACAATGTGGTAATAGCTAACACAAAAACATTGCTCTAGCTAACACATAAATTATATTTGCATGGCTCTCGCATAAAATTTCGTCACTTTTTTTTTGCTTTCGGTCGAGATAAATCATATAAAAATGCTAATTCTATGCGACAGTGGTCACAAAGCCCGCAGCAGTCAAGGGATCTGGGAAATCGTCCAGGTTTTCTCTGTACAATACTTTGTATTCTATTTTTTTCTCATTTTTGGTGCAATTGTGGAAAAGCAACGAATCAGGACGAATCAGGACTCTCCCTCTGAAGCTGCAGTCCTGTGACCACCGAAAACTAGCTGAAGCTATAAATGATGAGTGATGGTCGCTCTTGCAGTTGTTTCTTATTTCAGTATTTTGTTTTTAGTTGGTTGGATAGAGTTTTGTTGGTTGCTGTGGTATTATTATTATTATATCTTTTTTTTTTTTTGTTTTTTTTGGAATGGATAGTGGGTTGACCTATTTGAAACTTACCCATTCGGACATTTCGTGCGTATCAGCATTTCGATGATGATAATTTAATATTAAAATCGTTGACACAACGGATGAAGCTACCATAAACATTATGCAATTGAAATATGTACCTGTTGGTTGGTTGGGCGTGTTGTCAATATATATAAGTATTTATATATATATTCATTTCGTTGGGTGTGTATATATATATTATATATTGTGATTGTTTTTGTTGTTGTGGTGCATGTGATAATTGATTAGTTTTATTTGTTTTTTAAGTTGGATCGGTAGAAGTTGTTATTGTGTTAGTTCGTTCGGGGTAACGCATATTTCAGAGTTCATTCAGAGTGTTTGTTTGGTTTTGATTGGATTATATGAATTTTAAGAGCACATATAATTTTGCAGAAGGTACATAGTTTGTTTGAAAGAAAGAAAAAAGGCAAGAAATATGTACAAAATATTTTAGTTAGTACATTAAAGTAAAGTTTGTCGATTGTTAGCATCTGTTTTTGTCAGTTTTTAAAAGGCATAGCAAATGTTATGGCCGAAAGAAATACGTTTAGGTTTACATGTTGTTTTTAAATCACACACACACGATTTTAACTTTAGCTTGAATATTTTAGGAATAGATTATGTAAATATAGAAGTTAGACACCGAAAAGTGTACGTAGAAGGGAATCAGAAATTTAAAAATATAATAGGAATTTCGTATGCACTTTTTGAATAAAACATATTCGAATTCGAAGATTGTATAATTTTGTAAACAAAATTACGAAAAAGGTTGATTGGTTGTTTTTTATTTCAAACATTTCATTATATAGTGAAGCAGTTCTCTTAAAAATTTTTAATTGGAAACATATTACTTTCTTTATTTTAAAAAGAATGCTTTTGCCGAATTCTGAACAGCTCCACTTTACTGGTTTTTTATCCAATTTTTATTAAAACAACCGAAATAAAAAAATACTTAGAGCGTGCAAGAAACTCGTTGTCAAATGTGTGCATTTTTCAAACCAACTCGTGTAATTTTTATATATGTATATTGATCATTTTTTTGTATTTAAAGATCAGATTATACTATATATATAGTGTAATTACTTTATTAAATAGTCATCGGTAAAACAGTTAAGGTTCTTTATCAACATTTTTATGCCCTTTTATTTATACTAAGACAGTTTTCTTTCTCTACGAATTAGTTTAATTTTTTGCAGCATCAGCTTTTACTTTTCTTTAGGACTTCAAAGTCAAACTTTTTTATTGGAGGCTTGACTTTGCTGTCCAAGAAAATGTATATTAAAATATTTTCAATGCGTTGGATCAATTTGATTTCATTTAATTTTTTTAAATGTGTGTCAAGGTTTTAATATTATAAAATCATCGGATTTTATTTTGGATTTTAAAATCATTTTAGAAATGCATGGATCTATGTAATGAATATGCAACGGCACTTAAGTAAGTTTAATTAAGTAAGTTGTAAGTTGTAAGTTTAATTATATTTAAGTATGAATGTTTAGCTTTATGGATTGCATTAAAAAAACTCAAACGCAATAAGTAGACAGCGATAACATGATATACAAGTACATTTACTAAAAGCTCTACCATCGACTACTATTGGTAAACAAAATGATCTTACCCAGTAATGGCACTGCGTCGGAAGTAGCCGGCATTGTCTCGGCAACCATATTTAGAAACACGGTCAGGGAGAGCAAGATGGTAACACCTAGATGTCAAACGGAAAAGGTTATTAAAAAATTTAGTAGAACAGAAGTCCGGTCAAAACCTTGACGTACTTCTGTGTTTCATGGTCAGTTTGGTTTACGTTAAAAAAAGGGATATTTATTGAGTTAAGAGTTAACAATCCTTTTACGTCTTCTTACATTCTCAAGCTAAATAACTTGATTTTCGTCGTAGCTGACATCAGTCAAGGAATTCTGGGGTGTCTTCTTTGAGTGCCTCCGACCCTAAGCTGTTAATACTTTGCACTTTGCAACACCCACTTCCCAGCCATTTATTTCTATTTCAGTTTTGTGTACTCAGACATCGGTGGTCCCCACTGATTTTCCACCCCACTAATACACCCTGTCCTGTCGATTGACAGCGCATTTTGAGTTGGCAGGAGCATTCCTTACGCCCGGCTCGTTGAACACTTTTTACTACTCAGCCCGGCACGCGGGTGGCATTAAAAGTTCAATAGTTTGTTTACCAACGAAACGCAGACTGTGGCGTCATCATCAGTGGCAGTAACCGTCGGAATGGGTGGCCAAGGCAATAACTGGTAATGTGCTATGTCAGCCAGTCAGGCAGTCAGCCAGTCAGTAAGTCGGATAGTCAGAAAGCCCTGGGAAAGGTCCTTGGAGCGCTCATCAACAGCATTATGAAAGGCATCTAATTTGAAATTCGCTGCCTGCTCCACAGACGAGGCTGTCATTATTTAAAAAGTACTTGGCAAATACTTTTCGAAGCGGATCTTAAGCTGTTTGCATGTGTGTTGGTCCCCCCTCAAGTTTCCTTGAGTATTTGTGTTGCGCAAGTGGTTTCAAATTAATGTAGCCTTATCCCTCTAGCACTAGGATGCCCGGGAGGCCCGGGAGAGCCTCGATGCCCGGTCTACTTACCAAGCGATAATTTTTCACCAGAGTCCGGTGGCAGGGTGAATCCCAGCAGGGCCATTGAGGCAATCAGCACACAAGGTATGATCAGGTTGAAGAAATAGTACAGCGTCCTTCGGCGAATGATGATGGCAAAAGTGATATCTATATAGGGTTCCGGGCAGCAGTTGTAATAGATTTCGTTACGTTTGCCAGGCACACCTGCGATTGTTCAACCATACACAATTAGTTATTACACAGAACAGGCGCACTTTAAATCGGTATCTGTTATTATTATGTATTCTTCAGATATGTATCTGTGGCGGTCTTTACTTAGGACTTGGTCTGAGCATGGCGCATCTTGTCTTGAGCTTTATACAAGAGTTGAGCAAAGTTAAGTATAGTTTAGTATAGTATAGTAGGGTATAGAGTAGAGTAGAGCAGATCATTGGTTAAAAGCGTATATTGTAATAGAGCAGAGGAGATCAAAGTCTAGAGTGGAGTGTAGTGTTGAAATTGAAGCTTCAATGCCATTTACAGTCTTTAATGTTCGTAGACGGGTGTGTTGCAGGTTGTGGATATGCAAAGAAGTGTGTGCAGTGTGGGTGTGCATGCCAGGGAATGTTTTCGGGTCGGTGTTTAGTTGAGTGTGAACTTAGTTTCGGAAAGAGTTGTATTTGTCTAGGCAACTAATTGTAAGTAAAGTTAAGTACGAGCAGAGAAGAGTGAAGCCGAGCAATTTACTATGGGTAAAGTTTTTATGCACTTGCTTTCCAAATGTAAATATATGTAGTAGAAAAGTAACTTAGAGATAAGAATTTCCTTGCGGAATATTTCGGTATGCAAAAGAATGTAAAATCTCGGAAAATAAGTATGTATAGTGTTAGGTGTTATAGAGAGAATCTCAGTGTGTTTGTCTTTCTTTTCATCAACTATATTTTAATCGAAATATAATAATTGATTATAATAATTTTAGCTAGTATGTATAACCATATTTATTAAGACCATCTGTAGAAAATCTGTTAAAAGTAATTCTAGTTCTTGTAATTTGAAAGTTTCTGCTTTGCTGCTTCATTTAAAACTTTCTTCTCGATGTAAAATGATTCAAAAACCATGGAACCCTACCGTTGACAACTTCAGCCTCTTAATTGCTTTTTCCCCTCGCCTGATTCCCGGCATGTTTGCCAACATATTCGCAATAAAAACTTTTGCCAAAAAGCATTTGCCATATGCCCAGAACAGAGGCAGCCAGAAGTGGGAGTTAACCGAACTCCCGGCTAAATTATCTGCTCAACTTACTTCAAGATTACCAAAGGGATTACTAGAGAAGGAGAATGCGAACAAAACGCCTTGGATGCGTATTTAAAAATGACCTAGCTACTTTTGTGCACCCTCACCAAGCGTTCTAGTTCTTTTCGGGCAACAAATTTACCTCTTATATCTGCCAGCACTTTGGCAACTCAAAATAATTTGCATAAGCTGGTGGAACCGGACAAAAAAAAACCGCAAATGCGCATTGAAAATAAGAAGAGGCAGCAGGGATAGAGAACAGAGGCAAAAAACCGCTGAAAAACTTTGGAGAACTTCCGAAAAATGACTAGTAAAAAAACAAACAACAAAACATTAAACCAAAAATTAAAACTAACTCGAATGCAAAGAAAATACCAAATACCGGGAGCAAGACAAAAGAAGTCGGCGAATGGAATTAAAATTTGTTGCACAGCACTTTTCTTTTCCACTTTTGTGGCCAGTGTCGAGTTGAAAACTTTCTGGGTGGTCTGCGTCTGTATGAGCACTAATTTATAGTGCATATACTCGTATGTACGTGAAAGGATGCAGGACTATTTGTCTTTTAATTTCTTAATTGGTTCTGGGGCTTGTTTCTATAGCTGGTTAAAGAGCGCAGCTTCTTTTTATTTCGATTCTACAACTACTATTCAACTACAACTTTTTTAGATGGTATACAAATGCTTTTGAAAAATGAGGGAGTGGCTGAACTTTCTGACATTTCTTCATTTCATTTATTTTCTAAACAGGTTAAGCTTTTGTTTCAAAGATTTTCAGATGTGTTAACTAACTAAGTACTATTCTCTATAAAAGTAATGTATTATGTACAGATGCTGCCTTTTCAATGAATCCTGATAATCCTTTTCTCTAATTTTCTAAGCAAAATACAAAAATACTCGATTGTTTCTAAGGCTGCTTCGGTAATGAAAGACAGTCAATAATACTGGTTATGTACAGCATTTAAGCATTTTTCTAATCGGCATTCATGTATTTTCTTATCGTACAAGCTTTTCACATGCCTCGATTAATGCTTAAAATATTATAATTACGTAGAGATTCCAGGAACAAAAAATAATCTAAAAGAATTGCAAACCAGGGCCAGGCCTTACCTCTTTGTCTGTGCAATAATAACTTATTTAGTCCGCATTGAAGCAGCATATTTAGGTTGTTTATGAAACCTAAAATTATGCTCCTCCAAGCGGAGTTCGGCTGAGGGCAAACGAAACGTTTACGCGGCTATTTCGGACTTGAAAAGTTAAAGCGCCCAAAAATTTTGATATAGTCTTGTTGTAAACAGAAATTGTTTTGAAAAGTAGAGTGAGTGGGAGAACACTGGTTAAGCGTGGGTTAAGTCGGGTGAAGTACGAAAGAAGTTGAGTTGAGTAATACTTGAGTGGGTTAACAACAGGGTTCAGAGAGTGCCTTACTTCATTCCGTATTCATTGACCTCGAATTTTTTGTCAGATTTTGATTGAACAAACGATTGATCGGTGGAAATAGTGTCTAAAAGCAGTGATGTATAACTCTCATCATTAGGTGATTGAAAGTGCGCGATGTCTTGGTTTCAATCACATATCGATGAGTAAAACAGTCGTAGTTTCGAACGGAACGAGTTCGGAACTTTAGTTCGCAGCTTGAACCCTGCTCGGGAGTAAAATAGAGTAAGTGAGATAGATAGAGAGTAAGAGAGATGGAGAGATATGAAGTATATCTGTGAGTGTGTTTGTTGGCGTGCACGAGTCCGCCATAAATCAGCCGCAAGGCGGCAAACTCCTTGAAAAATGGAGAGAAGAGTTTTTTTTTATAGTTACCAGCGGAGTATATAAGCTTCCACTGCCACACACACTGAATAAGATTTGTTTTTTGAATTGAAATTGGAATTGGAATCGGGAGCATATACAGAGTTATATCTCAATTTTTATCTGTCTGAATCTGAATCTGAATCTGAAGAACGTGAGAACCATTGCTCAGAGTCTGAGTTTTGGGTGTTTTTTTGGAAGTATTTAAGTAGAGAGGAAGGGTGTCGCTCCTGCAGGAGGACGTTGGCTTACTCACCCAGTAGTTCCCACTCGCCGTTGAGCACGTAACTGCTGATATCACCGCCAGTTTCATCTTGTAATTGTAAATCCAGCTTTTTATATGATATTCGGGGAGAGGGTAGAATAATGTAAATATCTCACTCGCATCGAATCAATGCAAAATGGTAAATGAAAGAAATCATAAAGCTTTTAAATATATATGACATAATAATCAATCGAATTATCGGATTGGTCAAGCATAACAACTACGAGTTCTTCAAGAGAGTACTTCCTGGTTGCCTTGCTTGCGCGGGAGACTGAACCAAACCTGGAATCCGTCGTAGGTCCAGCTGCCGAACTTCATCTCGCATCGCTGGTCGTCGAAGGGGAACCACGTGATGTCGATCTTGCAGGTCGACTTGAAGATACCGGGCGGCACGTACAGGCATGACCCGTTGTTCCGCACCACCACGTTGGTCTGGTAGGTCCCGTCAAATCCCTCATCCGCACTGTTGTACATCAGCACGTCCGGCTTCCAGATGCGGTGCGGCGGGATGCGCAGATCCTTGACGCCGCCATAGTCCGAGGTGTTCCAGCGCAGATTCATATCGTTCCACTCCAGTTTCAGCCACACATTCGTGACCAGCAATTGATTTTTCTCGTCCTGTCGAGCGAAAATAAAAAAAAACAGAATTGCATCCCAAACAGGATGTTAATTACACACATAGTAGGGAATCAAGTATTAATAATTAACATAGAAAAAACTCAGGAAACATATAACTTTATTCATAGACTGAACTCCGTTTGACTGAGAGCTCGTCATGAAAGTTTTTTTATAAAGTACTTTCTGCCGCAGCGGATGCGAGTTGCGGTGGGAATTGGTCGGTTACTCACTCATGTGGGGCAAAAAATTCAATTGAAAAATGGAAAAGTATTTTGAGGATGTTTTTAGACCGGATATAAAGACTTTTTCCCCTGAAAAGCTTTAAATACCCCAGCCAAAATTTTAACTATGAGAAAATTAAAAGTTTGCAAACCGAAAAGTGTAAGAAGGGTAATAGGAATACATATTAATATATAATGAGAGCTAATTTGGGTTTCAATTAATTAAAATTTATTATATTTTATCTTAAAGTGTAATTTTAAAAGTTACATAAAAGTACCTAACTTTTGTAGCTCTTTGCCTTTAATATATATTCACAAATGGAAAACTTTCTGACCATTTTGGGCTTTCATCGGTTGAGTTAAATTTTTGAAATGCAACACAACCGACGCTCCCAAAGGATGCAACCCAATAACCGAATCCGCGCATTACAATGAATTCAGTGCCAAAAAAGAGGCACTGCCGCCGCAGCGGCAGCTGCTCCTAAAAAATTCAACAGCTGCACACAGGGCGTACGAGGCGTATGTGTAATTTACAATTAAAACGCTGAAAAATTCATGGTCCACTCGGCCTGAAACAACAAAATAGAAAAAAAAGAGTGAAACCAAAACACGCCGGGGAAAATGAAAACAACTGCCAAAATCCAAATCTCTCGCGCTTAACTAACAAAGAGAAAGTCAAGGCCCACAGAAAGGGATTGGCGATGATTCGCCATTCCGGGAATCGCATTGCACAAATATTTTCAGAAAGCATATTCCGTTAGTCAGTTGGCCAGAGTGCAATCACTAAATGGGCCCGAATATGCGACAGGAATGCGGTGGAAATGAAATGGAGCTGCCTCGCCCAGAGTATAGCCAAAAGCCCGCAGGCTCCTCCCGACCAGTTCGATGTCAATATGGTTTCTGGTGTCCATTGGACCAGGAGGGTGTGTGAGTTGGCTAACAAAATCGAAGCATCCTGCAAATATAACGCTGTAAAGGAGCGACGTGGCAGGACTTGGTAATATTGCGGTCATAACGCAGTGGAAAAGCAAACATGGAACGTGCCCCATACCTCGACATGTGTGCGGGTGTGTTTGGCCCGACCAGGCTAAATATAGCCATTACATTATTGCACTTGACTGCAGCAGAGTCCATTTTGGCCAGCTATCTGTCTCCCCCTCTCAGCCACTCTGCGACCTCACTACCTCCCGTGCATACTTATATCTTGCTGAGCACTTTGCGACTACGACCGCCGTAGAAAACAAATGCCGGACGCTAAAAAGTGTGCCATGGTTCGTTTTCCCTGTCAGTAAGGGCAGCCAAATTCATTCGAAAGCGACCTAATAAAATTTCGTTTTTTGAAATTGAGTTTTGTTGACGCTTTCTATATTGGTTGCCTTACACTCTTGGAGAGATCCTTTTAGTCTTAATTTTAAGTGGCCGTGTCAATTAAACATAACATTTTGAAAGGTGTATTAAAAAGAAAATTAAACTCTGCAGGTCTTTCCTTTAACCAACTCCGTTTCGGCTTATAATTTAAGTTTATAGTCTCCGTTTCATTGGAAATGAAAAGGCTTCTCATAATTATAGTTCTCAAACTGCAGAGGCTGTGAAAAACTAAACTTAATTAAAATTTTCAGACATAAAAGGTCGAATTCATAAGTACACTTACATAATTATTTGAGTCAAAATGGCTATAAAATGAATTAAATGGTTTTCTTCTCAATTGAGATTAATCTATATACAACTATCTTCAGTTACTTTTCATTTGTTAGACACTTTTAAGGCACCAAGTTCATCATTATTTTAAAGAGTAAAATGGTATAATGAGACTCCATACAAGCCTCAGAAAAACCAGACGTAATGCATATAGAAGTATGAATATTATGGCCCTTGTTTATGGCTGGCGACGACTGTTTTGCCCCAGAGGTTGTTATTGCATCCTCAAAAGCGGTGAGTGGATGAAAAAACATTCAAAAAGAGCAGTGGCCTGGCTGAGCCTTTTGCTATATTTCTTCAGAGAAAAAAACAAGCTCGAAACGAAGCTTATTCGCATTCAAATAGTGTGCGTGGTGAGGTAAGTGTGTCTGGTGGTACATGTGCTCCTTTGGTAGTGTCAAAAAAGGATATACGAGTATAGGTATATAATTATATATATGTGTGTGTATAAATAAATGGCGGCTGCGAGCGGCAGTTGTTGAATTTTAAATGAGCAGAAAAAGCAAACGGCAAAATTATTACAACCCAGAAGTTTTTATTTACTCTCGCACGGGTATTTTTGGTTTTTTTTCGCGCCGCCGCCTTCGACCAAAGACAACTTTCGGTATGCGGAAATTTGCATATGCACGGCGCAAACACACACTGCTTCAAAAAGAATACACAGCCCATAGTCGGAGTCGGTTCATTGACATGGCAAAAACCAACAACGTTTGGGGAATTTAAAAAAGAAACCAGCTCGAAGCCGGCTGAAAATGTAGCATAAAACGCGGCGCGCATTCCCCACGCACATTCGCACACACAAGCACTCACACTCCCAGTCACACTCACACTCACACTCATTCAGGCCTAGTTTCTTATTGTCCTGTATGCATAAAAAATGGCTGCCCCATCTCGACTTCATTACTCATTTTCCGCTGATATCCGTTGATATTCACTCAGCCCGCCGCGTCCGCTTCATCCTGCGCCTACTTAATCACTTCCTCCGCCCTAGCCCATCGCCCTAGCCCATATCCTTGGCCCGAGTCCTGTGTCTTGGCCCTTATCTGAGCTTCCTTTACTGCCGCTGTCTTTCTCCCATTGACGCCAATTAATCTGAGCCTCGCTTTGTCTGCTGCTTTTTAATTAATGCGCCAGGGAGTTGTTTTATTTGCACTCTTTCGCCTCGTTTCGTCCTCGTCTTCGTCCTCGTGCCGTTTTTATTTGTCCTGGCTGAGGTCGTGGCAAGAACTCCTTTTTTATGCCTTCTTTTCTTTTCGCCGCTTCCCATACTCTTTTTTGAGCATAGTTTCCGATAATTGCCATTCCATTTGTCAAGCTGGTGGGTTTCAAAAAATTCCGAAAGTGGGTTTGTTGGCTAATCTGGTTTTTAAGAGCGGAATAAGAAAGTGTCTAATATTGATTGGGTAGATGGTATTTATTTTCTATAGATTAAAACTCTTATATCTTTTTTAATGTCCGCAATTAAATTCCGAAACTTCTTTCATGGAAACGAATCTCTTAAAATATTTTCATACTTTATTGAATTATATCTGGGTCATTCCTTGTAATTGTTAAGTAGATCGCTTATTGTGGCTATATATATTTATTCACTGCCGAAAATGCTTCAGAATGCAAATTGCACTTTCAATTACACAACGCATTTAATTAAAAAACACTTAAATATTTATTTTCTTCCATTGAAGCGGCAGGGCGAAAATGTATTAAGGCTGCAGAAAGTACTTACACAATTTACTTGGCGAACACTTTCCGCATCGTGTATGTAGATTCGAAATACACAATTAAATTGGTCCTGTTTGAAAATTTTAAGGGCACATAAGTGATTTCCGCGGCATTCAATTTTCCCTCAAGCAAACAAATGTTTATGAGCCTGAATGGCAAACATTTGAAACTCCATTATTTTAGCTGACAACAAATATTTACAAGGACTTGAACAAACGCCACTCCTATGTACATTGTACACATCCCGAAACATGAGGATAATATCTTTTAATATGTATATACGTACGTCCTTACTACACAAAAGGGAAGCAAAAGGATACGTATCGATATCTGAAATACTCAATGCAGTCAATACTCAGTTAATTAAATGTAGATTTTATTATCGAGATATGAAAAGTGGCTTGAATACTTTGCTTCAGCTCCCACTTTAATTTTGAAGGGGCTTACAGCAAGGAAACCTTTTATATCGAACGCGAAGTTACTCCTTGATAGCTTTCGAGCTCCACAGAATCTCTCATATAATTAATTAATAGAGAAGATCAAGTGCTTGAGACTGTGGTTCGCGTTTTGGTACTTGTTAGCTTGTTGAAGTTTTTTATTTTCACTTAGTTATACAAATGTGTCCATGTCCAATATCCCGGGATTATCCGCCATCATTTTGGGGCTGTGAAAGCAGCGGGTCAAAGCGCTGTCCCAATTCCGACCACAGGCCATTGAGCAATCTACTTGGCAGGATAACCATCCTGCCATCACTTACATCCACGAGTCTCGGTGTGTGTGCTTGTGACGTTGTGCTCATTTGACAAAGTTTTATCTGGGGACGAAAAAAGGAGGACGGGCATAGTGTGTGGTGCACGGTGCATGGTGCATGGTACATGGTGCTTGGTGCATCGTGCATGGGGCATGGGGTACCCAGATACATTCCGCTCTCGTCGCAGTCATTTGCACATGCAACAACATCAATCAAAGTGAAAGTGAGCGAAGCCCTCTTCCCCATCGCAAAGTCCCAGCCGAAAATGCATTGAAAGCGATTGCGAAAGTATGCCAAGCATGTCCATAACCATTTCCCACCACACCACACATGAGGAACCTGGAAATGTTGAAGGTAACTTTGCACTGAGCATTGATGGTTCAGACTTGGCCCATCAGAATGCCCAGAATAGAAGCGGTTGGCAAGTACACGCCAACCCAACTCCAATTCTGTTTCCCACAACAAAAGAAAATTTTTTTTCACTTCTAGAGTAAGTAACTCATAACAAATATCCATCAGTAGGGGAAAAACAGGATACCCATTTGCTGCGTCCTTTCCATAGTAACAATTCTCTCCTTCGGTAGGCAATTATGACCTGCGCTTTGCATAAATCAATAGGAAGTGCAACCGACTCGATGTGTGTATTCAAGGTTCCAAGGAGTGAGCGTTTAGGGTTCCACAAAGCTCACTTTTCTGGAAGCAAGCGACGGAGAAAAGGAATCGATGGTGTTGATATTGCCTGATAAGTAAAATTGATGAAAGCAAGGAACCCTCAAAGTAAACGTTTTTCTTTGTTCGTTTTAAATTGAAATGCTTCTGCCGCCGTGTGCAGGTGCTAAATCTTTCAATTTCTCGTAGTTTCTAGCACCAGGGGAAAAAATATGCAAATGCAGCTGGTGCCATTGCATTTAGCAGTTAAAATATTGCCAGTGTCAAGAGCTGGCATATCCCAACGGACAGCTAATGGCGTTGGCGACCTGCAGCTGCCACAAAAATATTTTACCGGGCCTGGAAAACGCAAGAAGGAGAGCTGAAAATGTGGCAAGAGGGCAATATCCTTTATTATCGCACCATATGCAACTAATTTCCTTACGATTACGATTCCCCCCTCAAGCATTAACAACTTTTGATTGCCGTGACATCTAAGCGGGCCAGTTACAGGGCGCAATAAAAGTTTGAGTACACCACAGGGCTCATAAACCCTAGTTTGGCATTCGAAGGTGGCAACAGCTCTCACTCTCTCTCTCCGGCATTTCATCCAAATGACCCGATTTTGGTTTTTATGCGCTGCCTTCCCCGTTTTCCCTGTAATTGCCGCCGCTGTTGCGTTTCGAGTGTGCGTGCTGCAGTTTTTACTGCCACCCAGAGCGGCACCAAACAACGCCAGCCAGCGCATTGTGCCCATTCGTTCCGTCTTTCAACTTCATTTTGCACCAGCAGCAACTCGCACTTCATTGCTTTACCGTCCCTCGTCACCCGTCACCCGTCCCCCAGAACAGTGCCAGTTATCCAGACCATCCAGCCTCCTCGCCATCCTGCCACACCACCCATCATCGCTGGCAGCCCTCTGGTTTATATGTTTTGGCACAAGGTGTGAAAGCACATGTGCAAATTTTATTTATTCATTTTATTTGCATGCCAAGTGTATACGGGTGTGTTTTATTGTAAATGCACGTTTCAAAGTCAGGACTTCTTTTCCAAGTCAAAAAATAATCAACAAATTGTTGGTTTTCTATAAAAATCAGAAAAATCAATAAAAAAATTATCTAATTCTCTAATGAAATCTAAGATTATCAATATAGGTTTATTTATTCCATGAGATTTTCTACAGTCCTTAGTTATATAAGCCAACAGTGCGTATACGCAATATTACATTACGTATACGCCATGTATTCGCCGAATCGGAAGCAACACTGAAATTTTTGAGCCAAGTGCAATTGTTTCATTTCTTGTATTTGTTTACGGTGTATTCGACTTTTAGCGCGTCACTGAATGCGCAGTTTTCTAGCGTCTAGAACCGTTTTCGTTTTTATTTTTTCCCAACAGCTCCTGCTGCTCCTGGCCACTCCCCGTCATCCCTTCCACTTCGCCATCCGCTACCACATCTGCCTTGTATGCCAGAAGCAACTTTTTGCGTTGCTGTTTTTGCTTTTCATGCCTCATGTGTGAGTGCCCTTTGTTTGTGCGCTCCATTTTGCTGAATCCCAACTTTGTGCGGGATAGGCAAACAAACAAGCCACACATACGAACAAATGCAATGTAAATCTAATATGAATTGAGGTTGTCTCACTAACAAAAGCAAACGCCTCGCATCGCGTCGACTTTTCCAACAGTTTCCATCTTTTTCGTTCTCCAGTCCTTTCTCTCCAGGTCCTGGTCCTCTGGCTGGCTTCCCCTTTCACCAGGACCAAATGCTTCCCTGCCCTCTACGCAATTGTGAGTTAGAGAAAAGTTTTTCCAACTGATGAATGCAACCCGCCCACTCGGCCGCCCCTCCAAAAGGTGAAAATGAGTCAAACGCCGCACATGCCACATGACGTTGCATGTAATTTGCTCGACACTGCCAGTCAGCCAGGATATGTGTGTGTCCTGTCTGCAAATAGGCCATATACTTGTATGTGCGAGGTGAGGTTAAGGAAGCGGCAGCTGCCATTCAAGGAAAAGCCAACAGACAGGACCCAAAGCACACCTGCGAGTGTGTGAGTGCATTTCTCCCGGCAAATAATTAAAATTTCACTTTCTTGGCAATTCACTTTTTATACAAGACCAAATTGTGTCATCAGGTATTCTTTTTTTCAGCTGCATACTTTAAGGCGCCCTTTCCGCAGGGGTGGAAGCTGGTGAAACCGAAAGTTTCTCTTTGACACGAATCACGTGGTAATAAAGCCCGGAAATTTAAGGGATGCTGTTTAATTTTTCCACCTTAATCACATTCAAATTGAATCTAATGGAGTTGTTCATGTGAAAGTCGAGAATTAGTAGCTTACGAGTAAATATTTCATTAAATAATGTTTTTAAGAGATCCCTTTGTTTCTGGGAATTTTAAATGACTTTTATAATCCTTTAATACCAGACCAATTTATATATTCTGTTAAGCCAGAAGTAAGTTCTAAAGAAATTATAGTATAATTACGTTTAATATAGTAACAAGTTGTACTTACCACATCGATAATTTGCATTAAAGTTAAACCAAAGCTTAATTGTAACGGGTCCGATTCATTAAGAACAGGACGTTCTAGTGTATTATAAGGATCCAAAAGATCATGTAACAGTCTCTTTTCATGATATCCTGCTAGGCAAACTGCAAGTAAATAAAACTCGAATTAGTGCATACAACTTTCTAGGCAAACTTAGTTACAGCAAGGGTCGGGCAGCAAGGACTGCAGAAGGACTGCAGCAAGTGCTTGCCATTTCACAGGAGCGCCGCAAATCAACATCAATAATTCGGCAAATGGCTTTGGTTGGAGGGAGACTAAGCCGGCAACTACAATTTATTGATATGCAAAAGTTGAAGAGTTTTTGGTTTGTGGAGCGGAGCTCGGTTTGGTTTGCTTGGTCCTTGGTGCTTGGTCGTTGGTCTTACTTAGTTTTCAAGACAAGCCAAGAGGTTGGCAAGGATGATGCGGGTTTCGCATTCGGCGTTGGATTGGAAAGGCAACAGCAGAAGGAGTTCGAATAGAAAGTTTTCCCTCAGCCCAGCCCAACCCAGACCGAGCCAGCCCTTTTTGTTCTTCGTTGTGCCAACACACATATGTCTTTCTCGGTCTCTATTGTTCTCTGGCAGGCGAATAACAAAAGGAAACTTTTATTGAGAAAAAGTTTTTCACATACAAATTTTCTTGCTACGTTTTTTCCTCAGCGATAATAGATTGCCTCGCACACATGCATGTTCAGACATATTCGCATCGTTATCGTGGAATTATTTATGCATGAATATGGCCAGCAGAGGAAACTACAAAAGAAACTAGCCGGAGTTTGAGTGGGAGCTGGAGGTAGAGGTGGAAGCAAACTTGCCATCCAGCCTGCTGCTCTTTGCTCCTCAATTTGATAATTTCTTAAGAGTTTTTCCTGCCCATGCCCCTGTCTTCGCAGCAACCCGCAGCAACCACCCACTCCTGAAGACAATAAGCAGTCGGTAAGTAGCTGTAAGTTGGGGCTTTATTGAGTTGAGCGATTGAGAATGCAGTCCATGTTCGAGGGCATAATCTTGGAGTGGAGTGGAGAAAAATCGCTGGAAATGGAAACATAATCTGGGAAAATTGCAATTGATGAGGTTCTTGAAATTGAATTAAGCTCTGCTTGGGTGTGGAGCTGCAAGCCGAGAGGAATTTAGATTACCACTGCATTCAAAGTGGTTTGCAATTAGATTCCTGAATTATTCAGATAATTTTATATATTTCCTTGCATTTTTTTTGGGAACCTGTGGATGAAAATTTTATTCTGCTGTACGTGTAGAGCTTTCTACTCAGCCGGCTTAGACCAGAAGATTTGCATACGAAATGAACAACGTTTAGAAATTATGCACATGAATTTTTTAGTTTTAATTTGTCTTTAGTTCTCCACAAGCCAGCTTTCTCCGTCTTTCTCTAGCCCACTCCGCCATGCTGCCATGCCGCCATGCCACTTTCTCCGCTTTCTCCGGGGTTTCTGCATATTTCATTCGCTTTCACGCGCTCTTCCTTGTTCATTTAATATTAAAACAAAATGACGAGCCTGCAGGCCAAGAAAAAAAAAAACGCAAAACGCAAGAGCAGATGAAGGAAAAACTGCAGCTAACGAGCACAGGCCAACAATGAGTGCGAGTGGGCGTGGTGGAGCGTGGGTAGTGGGGCACAGCAACTAGTTAGGCCTTTAAGGCAAAGCATTGACACCAGCCAAGCGAAAAAGAGAGGCCTGAACAAAGCAACAGGAGCGCTACAGAGGCACTGGAAAGGCAGCCAACAAAACCAGCAGGACAACAAAAAGAGGCCAACGTCTGATGAAGTGTCAAAATGAATGTGATAATAAAACAAATATGAGAGCAGCCCGAGAAGCTGAGTATCTGGTGGCCATTGTAACTGGACACAAAGGGGACTTTTGCCGACTTTTGACTGCGACATCAAGGGACGAGACTTTTGTTTTTATTTGCTTTTGTTATCAGGCCAGCTGGGGCATAAAAAAAGTGCTTCTACCCCATCGTCTTTAAGTCCGAAAAGGTGTGTGAATTTAAGCGAGTCAGGCTTCTTAGGCGCATCCTTAAATTCTAGATGGAAATTCAAATTCATTTAAGGACTCGCTCTTTGGTTCCATTAAATATTCGTAAGCCACATGCTGAGAATCATTAACTTTCCATTTTTGTGGCTTGAACTTTTGGACAGTCGAGCAGTCATCTTTAACTCAGTATCCTTTCCCTTCCCCTTCCTGGCTTCCGTATAGGCTGTGGCTATTCCAAAATGCCTTTTCAATGGCTGCACTTCCGTTTCGTTATTTTCTCCATTTTTTTGCCGTTTTGATGGTAGTGTTTTTGTTGTTTGTCGGCCGCATAAAATTGCAATTTTATTGCAGTGGAGCATGAAAAAGTAATTGCTATTTCACAAAGCCATGCCAAGTCGTTGGCCAGGCTCAGAGTGGAGGAGGCAGTGGCAAACGGGTAGAGACAGCGAGAGGAAGCGCGGCAACAGCTGCAGCGTATCAAGAGGGGATACCCAAAGCGGGGCAGAGGGACCACCGCATGGCAATGGCAAGAGGCGTAGCGTAGCGGCCAATTTAATGGGCAAAATAAAAAGCAACCAAAATTGGTTAGAAAATGCAGCTGCCTACGGAACACACGCCACAACGACACCAATAATAACGACAGCAAATTGGCCGATGCTCCCGAAAATAAAAACAAGAAAATAGAGCTCGTTTCATTTACCAATTGTGGCTAAAACAAGCAATATAAAAATTAATCTGAAGTTTAGATAGTACATGGAATTATAGTCTACTAATATATTTATTTGAAACGAATCTAGGAGTACATTTCCTACTCTGTAGAGATGTCTCATCTGATTTGTGGACTGAAAGAGGACTAACAAAGGATACGGGCCTCGGCTAAAACGTTTGGCTCGCACTGCCCGCCGATATTAAAAAGTGAAGGCAAAACGAAAACTGACACGACGCCACTTAAGCTCCCAAAAAAGACGATACAACATAGGATAGAGTCTAGAGGTGGAAGGACGAAAGTGATGAAGCTTGATGGCTGTCTGCTGGAAAGGATGTAAGCCACTGCCCCAGCATCTCTCACCTGCTAATGGCAGCACGGGGAGCAGGACGAGGGCAGGACGAATAGCCAGGGATGCGATGTGGGGACAGGGACAGGGACAGGGACACGGATAGAATAGAAGAAGAGGCCCAGAAGGGAGCGTTTTAATAGCGCCAAGGTGACGCTCAACCATTCAAAGCTTAATTTATGCAATAAAAATTCATGCAACAACAACAATAGCTACTGCTTCACCACCCCTCCGTGCCACAACGTAGCTTTCCACCACCCTACCCCTGCCTATCGCTTTTCCATCCCCTCCCCGCTCTCACAGACACACACAGTTTCCCTTAATTGGATGGGGCTTGGGAGCTGGGAAAGCATTTAATTGCTTATGACTTCCTTGTTTTCCCTTTTCCTGCTCCCTAATATTTTTTTTCGCTTCTTGCCCGGTCAGGGATGAGAGAAGGATACGGTAACCTGAGACTCGAGTGGGCTTAAAAATGGAAACAAATCGATAGGCAGTTTTGGAAGGAATGAACTTCCACTCTTGGAAAAACCGAGAAAATCAAATGTAACTATAAATATATTGATAATATTACAGTTAAACTTGAGTATTGGATTAAACATCGCTCACTCCTACACTTTATTCTAAGTTTTATTCGTGAATGTTTAAGAAGCTTCTTTTACCAGTTTAGGGTAACTGACATTCCCGGGAATTCTCTGGCAGGGCCATCAATCAAAATGCCTTGTGTCCACTATTGAAAATTATGAATGCTATCATATTTGATGATTGATTTTGGTCCAGCCAACATTTCAGAGTCTCTTTCTCGGCAGCTACTCGAACAGATCTTGGGCCTTTGTGATACGTTCGACTGGATAAAGGCAGTAGGACTAGGGCCAGGGGGATTATTTGTATTTGGCTGATGAGCCCATCATCTGTCTCAGACTCATGTGTGCGGGTGTGTCCTGGAGCTGGATCTGGAGCGGGCGGGTTTCATAATGCAAATGGCAGGCATGACATTGTGTTTTTTCTCTCGTGTACAACCCTTTAGCTAATGATGGAAGGGAACTTGTGACATTTATCGTGTGCCAGCTGAAAAGCTTGAATGTGCGATTATAGATTGATAGAGTTGACATTTAGGGAGTGTTTTTTGCTATTTCGGCACATGGTAGGTATCCTATAAAGCTACTCTCCAACTGGGAAGTCCCTTATTTTCTTTAAAACGCGTTTTTCTTTTAACAAAATCCCAATTAAATCAACGTCTTTAGTTAAAGGCATGGGAGGCAAGACAGGAAATCAGCGCAGCTTAGAGCGGCTGTCAAATGCGAAAAAGTCTTGAACTCATGAAGCATGCCAAAAGCCTTTCCGTAGCAATAAATGTCATACTTACAAAACATGACCAGAGAACTGAGAACTGAGAAGACAGGGGTGGGGCACTTGGCTGGCCAACAGGGCGTATGAACGATGTCATAGGGCAGGCGTACACTCCACACACTCATGAATACACTAACAGGCACACACTCGCAAACACTCGCACACCCTAAGCCACAGCTGGTGTAAGCAACGTTGACGTTGTGCAAAGTTTAAATCTGATTAGCGATGGCAGGAGTGGCAGGAAGGCGGAGAGTGTGGAAGGACCAAGTGGCAGGGGGCAGGGCAGCCGTACAATATTGCCCACATTGCGGAAACGGAAGCGCTGCCATAAAATCATAAACATGCACACGCATATGGACAGGCGGCAATTGTTGCTGAAACTGCTATTGCTGCTGTTGCTGGAGTTGCATGAAACATGAACTCAAAGCCAAAACGACAGCCAGCCAAAGGAAAAGGGAGTGTAGGACTCAGAGTCGTTGGCCCAGCTTATGTGCTTGTATTTATGAAAAGAAGTCTAAGGGGCAGTGGGCGAGGATATGTATAAGGGTCTAAGAAAAATATAATTTTAGTAGTATTACTGCTAAACTATCGTAGATATATACCGATAGTTTTATTTGCTATAATAAAGACGCAAACCATTTTTATACCACTGTCCCTTGAGGGTATTTAACTTTTTCAAAACTTTCACATGCAAGCCGCGACACGCGAGTGAAACTTAGTCTCCGACAGCCAAAAACATTGGCAACACTTTCAATCTTGGGCCTCTCCGCCCCCTGCCCATATGGGCTGCCATTAATAACCCCAATGTGTGTAAGTGGCAGTCGGCCCGGGCCCCTCTAACGTCTTGGGTTGTTTTTTGCTTAATGCTAATGGAACGGTAGGCATTTGGTCTGGCAACCGAACTTGGTCCTTGTCTCGTTTGAAAATATTGTTGCCGTGACAAAGAATTTTTGAGCTCTCTGAGCTGAAAGGGAATAGCAAAAAATATTTTAAACGATTTTCCCCATCCATGCCACCAACCACATGCATACAAGTAGAAGAGGCAGTGGCAATGGCAACGGCTGCTTGAGATGGGAAAATTCTGTGCAGCAAATGCTTGTTGAAAGTATTTATGGCATTGCAACTTTTCAGCACAGCGCCAGCCACACATTGTTTAACATGACTTTGCTTAGTTTTTTTGAATAGTTTTTATGCAGCATGCAGCAACATTTTGGGCCAACCGAGGCAAGGAATTTGATTTAATTAAGCTGAGAATGCTGCTCCTCCCGGCCCTCTCAGCCCTCGCTTCCTGAGTGGCCTTTGAAACTCGAGAGGATATGTTCTGCGGAGTACCCAAATATTATTTCCTGAAAGTGCAATCACTTTAATTGCATTCATCCAAGGGTCCGTCTCTTAAAGAACCTCTTGCAGTTGGATCTTACTTGTATAGTGCAGCGTTTATGCAACACGGCCTTTGGAGCACCCTAACAGCGTCCTGCCACGCGTTAGCCACAAACAAGGACTAAGGACTTCTCAAGTGGGGGCAACAAAAAATGTAAGAAAATATCCTAAGGCGCAGACGCTTTCAAGTGCCACAGACTGGTCTGAGGTGGCTGCTGTTGCTTCACTTGAGGCTGTCGTAAATGTCACAACGAACAAACAACAATGACATCAACTGGGGGATGTTGCACGATGACAGGACCTAGGCCCACGAAATATCCCCGCCTGTAAGTGGGTTTTATGTGTCAAAGCGACAATATTTTGCCGGCATGCATTGTGTGCGAGATGCGGCAACTGTTGCTCGCCACCTATGCTGCATGTTGCAGGCACGCTCGAGTGTTAGCACTTGAGATAAATTGACGAGGCTCTCGAAAGGTACTCACCTTTAGCAGATAAATTCAAATATATCAATAAAAATATCCATGAGTGTTTATTAAGTCCGTTAATTATTTGCGTGCTGCTGCTATTGCTACTGCTGCTGCTGCAGCTGCTGTTGCTGTGATGGCTATTGTTGGTGCTGCAAATGTTGCTCCTGCGACTTCGCCACTGAGATGCAAAGCTGCCTAGATAGGAAATGAAGGTGGTGGTGCTGATCACGATCCCTCTAATCAGGAATGCCACTCGATGCTGCACGTGAAATTGCAACAGCAACAGACATGAGATAGTGGCCGAGGACAAATCCTGTCTTAATCTCGGATTGGTGATTTTGTTGTCGCTGGTGCGGCATTGCATATAGGTGGCTGTGGGGCACAGATTGCTGCTGCTGCTGCTATTGCTAGAGGTTGATGTTGATGCTGATGCTATTGATGTTGCACTGGCTTCACTTGATGCTGTTGCTGTAACTGGTTTTCTTTTTCGCCGCCTACGCAATCTTTGTCGCTTGCGTGCGCCCAGTCTTAAGTTTGTTGGTTGTTGGGTTGTTGCAGCTTTGTCCGTCTCTGGCGACAACATGTTGCTCTCTAACTGTGGATGCTGCTCATTTCTGCCCACTTGGTTGCTGACTGTGGCTACATAGTGCTTTGTCCTCTGATTTTGGGCAATGTTGCTGTGGTGTTTTGTACTTAAGCTCCTTGGTTGCAGTTGTGTTGGCTGCTGCTGCTGCTGCGTCTGCTTCTGGTTATTCTGGTTGCCGCTGTTATCATTGCTGCTGCTCCTGCTGCTGGTGCTATTGCTGGTGCTGCTTGGTAATCTAACTGCCAGCCACAGCTCGTCATCGTCAACTTCAGTCAGTTTCAGTTGTGCATTTTTCATAGTCTCTTTCGGTGTTTGTTGTTGCCAGCGGATATGTTGTCTGCCTTCGCTCACTCTCTACTAGACTACAATAATTTAATTTTCGTTTTTTTTTTCGGCCTTATCCAGTTGCTGCAGCTTACATTGTCCTTTTCGGGATGGGGTTTAAGTCCCTTTGTTGTGTCCGCCTTAATACTTTCTAATCTTATGAAATTTCCACCGTCTTTCAACGTGATTCTTTTATATTCATATGGCAAGTTTATTTTTTATTGTTTGCAACATTATTATGCATTTTGTTCTTTTGTCTTCTTGTTTTTTTTACAACCCGAGGAGCGTTTTTCCATTCTTTTTATGTGTTTTCTTACTATAAAACTTTTCCCCAGCTCTGTTTTCTCTGCTCGTCTTATGAAAATTTCCCTTCCTTTCCTTTTGGAGAGACTTTAAGCTTTACAAATCACTATTTTAGATAATTGTATGGTTCTTTGAGTGAGAGTACGAGTTCTTAATACTCTGTTGCTGTTCCGGTTACAATTTTCTCTTTCATTTCCTACTGGTCTGTGGTTTCTTAAGAACTTTACCTTCCTTAAAATGTCGGCTTTATTCTATATTTTGTTCGGTCTCAATATAAATATTGAATTGTTCAACTATTATTATAATATTCGCAATCAGTTGTAGTAGTATATGGCAGTGCTAAGTAGCATTCGATTTCTATTGACTTGCGCGTCTTCCTCCTTATTGTGTGTACAAATGTTTCGTCTGAAAAGAGAAGAAGTATGGGAATTAATATATGTTTTAATGGTTAGGGATATCTTTAAGGTTGAGAAAGACTATGGTAATATTTGATTAAAGACCGATTCATAAGTATACGTTTTATAACAAATAATAATCCCACACAAACCGCCAGTTGCTGTGCAATCAGAATATTATCAATTTCATTTCGCATGCTTTTATTGGCAATTTACCCTGCAGCATTTGCCATTTCAATTTATCTCCCTTCTATGTACATACCAGTGCCCATTTGACTCCCCCATTTCCAGATTTCCACATTTCCCCATGGGCATGAAAATAAATCCGAATCAACAATTACGAAACTGCAGTTGACCACAAAGGCAACTGCCACACGATTATGTGGAATGGAAGGAATGTCGGCTTAAAAGGAAGCAACTCTCCGAGCAATTGCCCGAATTCGGGTTTCAATTACTCAAACTAATTAGTTTTGCTAAAACAATAAACCCAAAACATTTTGCATGCTAATCACTCTCAGGAATTTGGCCAGCTGCAACTGAAGCTGTAGCTGAAGCTGCCAAGAGGCCCAGGAAACTGAATGGCCAACAGGCCTACTTAATGCCAACTACTGAGCTGCAGTGATCGCCCCGCAGGACACTGGACCAACTCTCAACTCGCAGTGGCAGCCTTAATAAATAATGCGTAGGCAAAACGATAAACACACAAGCGTATCCCAGCCATATCCTGGCGAACGGCAAATGGCCAAGCAGGAATTGAAGCAGCTGCAGCTGCAGGATGTAAAATGCAAATGCCACAGTGAAACCCACAGGTTTTGGTTCGGTTGCGTTAGGATGGGCTGAGATTGGGATTTACTATTGAAGAGCAGGGTGGGCTTTATCCCTTCAACCTGACGTTGATGGACGTGTGCGGGACATTTATGGCATGTCCTGTTAAGCAGGACTTCGGCCACATCAGGGCAGCTTCTGCTCGGATCTAGCCAAAGAGCTTATGCATATTTATGTCAGAAGTTGTTACATTCCGCACAGTTTGCATCCCAAAGTTTTTGCATAAGAAAAAGACAATCAAACTGGCAAACTGGAACTGGAACCACGCAATTACTTTTGCAGGACCTCGGGCTTACTCTGAGTGAATGGCACCCATTCCTTTATCTAAGCAGTCCCAATGTCAATTGCTTTTTCCATACTTTTTTCCTCTCATCTGAATTGGCGACCGTTTTTTTGGCAGCTTTCGAAAAACGAAAAACGTTTCTGCCGGGCCAGAAGGGGAAACAATAAATGCATAGAATAGAAATGTCAACAAACAAGTACTTTCTCCCTGGCCTTTTCCCTTCGCCTGTTTGCTTTCCTGTCAAAATTCATTTTTGTAGATGTCAGTGAAATTTGAATTGAAAGAAATGGAAATAGTTTTTCGTCTGCTAAGAAACGGAGTGCGGCTCCGGGTCCGGACCCGACATGTAAAGGAAAAATTGTTTTGCATCTGAAACGTTGACATCGACAGCGACATGCACATATCACAGCATAGTCTTATTTGGTTTGCCATTTCCAAATATTTGTTTTCACTTAATATTTGATGTTGGAAACTAAATGAAATTTTAATACCAAAAAGTCCTAATAACAGGACAATGCTTGTCATATCTCTGCTCTTTCGTATGATTTACTTTTAGATCAAATAGTTGCTCAAATTACCATTTTCCCAATTGACGGAAATCAAAAGCGAGCAAGGAGCAAAATCTGTGTCCTGGGAGGGCCCAAAACTGCATTTAAACTACAATTGAACCTTGGCGGAAACGAAACGAAATGTCCAAATGGTGTGCATAAAGCGATGAAGCTGAAGACAGGAGACAGCTGCTTGCGGCAAAGTGAAGTTGCAACAGTTGGCGGCGAATCGTTGTGACATTTTATGGGTCACTTGGTTCGGTCGCCACAACAAGGACTCTGCTCAAATATTTAGTTCCGCGCCACCAGCAATTGGTCTCGGTGCACAGGCAGCACATTTTTTCTTGGCCCTCTGCCCAGTGCCAAATATTGCGCATACGCCACTTGGCCACTTGGGCCAACTGCAAAGGTATCGCCTTTATTGCAATCGTTGTGAAATATTCGAAGAGCTGCGGTCCGCCTAATCAGCTGAAGTGGCAACCGCAGAAATTTTCTGCCATTTTCTCGCATTTGCCCCACTTCAGCCAGCCAGCCATCCAGCCAGCCATCCAGCCAGCCATCCAGCCATATTGATGTATGAAATTTTGTGAAATTTATGCGATGGTCGTCGCATAAAATGAACGACCAGCTCAGACACGAGTCCTGTCCCACGGAGGGATGGTCGGAGGGGGAGTAGAAGGAAGGCGTGGCAAAAACGGTAGGGTGCGGGGCAAAATGGCAACTGTTTGCGTCGCATTGCAGATGAAACCATTTTTTCGGACTCGAGAGACTTTCCGGGGAGTTTTCCGTTTGGCGCGTGAGCAAATTAATTTTCATCACACAGAGCAAAAAAATGGTTTTTGCATGATGAACGGGGGGAACTGAGGTGGAAGGGAATTCGGGGCTAGAGATGGAAATGGGCAAACTGCATGGTGTAAATGATAGCCAACCCTTGGTGCGGTCACCACTCACCATTCCCTTCGCACAGCTGGCTCAATGAATTATGAATTCGCCTCGCAAAAAACCAAATTTGTTTTTTTTCTCTCAGAACGACCCGCCGGCGGCCGGCAGCCGGCAGTCGGCTAGGTCCTCCTTGGCCAGCTCCTCCTTTTTGCACAGTTTTCTCTTCGGCCAGTTTTTATTTTGCGGCTGGAAAAAGAATTATGTGCTGAAATGTTCTTGGCCATGTTTCGACCAGAGTTCTCCTTAGCCCTTGTTGTTCTTGTTGTGCTAGAGTCGGCAAGGACTGGCGACAGTTTTCGCTATACTGGAATATTAATATTTGTACAAGTGGATTATCAGCTATTATTTTGGTCCTGGGAAGAGCTTCGAGACAGAAGCATACTCTTTGAATTGCAAAATATTACTGCTTTCTCTCTAATTGATTTTTTTGAATATATTTAAGCTCACTGCTGAAGCAATAATAGCTTAGCCAAGCCGATAAATTTCTTTTTAGAGCTCGGTTTTCATGTCGGTCATAAATAAACCTTTCCACTAAATGTAATCTTTAAAGCTGAAAAGCAGACGAATTTTGAAACTTACTTGTATAATGCAGAAACGATTTGGAGGCACCCATTGGAGGCACCTACATATATGTTAGAGTGTGTATTTATTATTTATGCGACTGCTACGGATGATTTATGTTCGGTTTTATTTGTCGACAGGCGACACATTGGGAGAGACAAGGCGACAGAGGGACAGCAGAGCAGCACTTACGTGTGTTTGGTTAAAAGTGTTTGCTCGTTTTTAAATACAAACATGCAAACAACAATGGCAGGAAAAGAAAGGCGACGGAAGGATAATGCGGCCAGGCCAAGGGAGGATCGTACATCGGCAACAAACAACCAACAACCAACGACCAACAAACAAACAACATGCAGACAAGCAGCGACAACAAGAAATATTCATGAGCGAGGATGTATTCTTGTATATGCATGGAAATGAGTTCGAACCCGTACAACTCGGCCACGCCCAGCTGGCGGTTGTCCGCCCCGATTGTAAAATATTTCCTTTGCCTGTCGTTCAAGATATAATTTATATGCACTTTCTGGGAATGCCAACATCATTATTGGTACCCACAAGGCATTGCCATTGACCCAAGTCAAAGTTCAACAGACTCTTTCCCCGGAACGCGCTTCTAATGAGACTGGAAGAGCAATTCATCACTTGAAGTCATCCTGCAATGAAGGGAACTTTTCTTCTTAAACTATTCAAAGATATACAGTATTTAAGAATCCCGATACAAGCATCTCTCTTCTCTAAATAATAATACTCGTACTAAAGGAACACCCATTCTTAGAGCCATATGTTTACAATCCATTGAGCAAAACTTTTTAAACAAAACCCATACGAAGAAAGGCGACACAAGACACAAGACGACGAGAACCCAGTATGGCAAAACATAAACTATGCAATTTCAGCGTCTGGTTATGAGCAAAAAATATGGCCAATTTAATGGGCCAGACCATATGAACCATAAGAACCCGACCCCAAAGACGACCGACCCATCCCACGACACATTACCAAACAGGGATACGATACAAACAGGGAGTGGGTGAACCCTTTCAAGGCAACAACGCATCTCCAGCATCTCCGGGAAACTAAAAATCATAAAAAGCAAAGTTTGCTGACCAACACAAACCGAAAACATGAAAAGGCGAACAAAATATCATAAAGCAAGCGATTTTTTAACAATAAAATAAAAGAAAAGCTCAACAAAAGGTATCTGTGCCCCTTGATCTCCACCCCATCGAAGGCTGCGTTAACAACAGCACAGCTTGGCATTTAACACGGCCCATAAGACCAAATATAGAATGTCCAGGACCAAAAATAAATTACATACCCATTATGGCCAAGAGTCCGATTTTTGTAGATACACACCCAATACCCCAATACCCTAATACCCCAATACCAAGCTGCGTCCGAGCGAGTCCCAACGGGGTGAATTTTTTCCACCCCTTTAGGTATGGCCAACACATGACCAGAACGTGATTTACCAAATTAGTGTTGCTGCAGGTTCGAATGGCGACCGAAATCACATAAAATATGGCTAATACAATCCTTAATAGTCGATTCGATGGTAGAAACAACGCAGCAAAAGGGTTTCGCAGTTGTTCTTAGCCAATATTTAATTCTTGAGATAAAATGCGGAAATCCCTTTAAATATTGTTAATAGTTTTTTTTCCTTTTTGGTGTAACAATAATTATTTTAATCAAAATCGAATTAAATTTCTATTTAAGCTTAACTGAGACGAATAAATTTCATATAATATCCAATTAGATATGCATTAAGGGGTCCCCTTCGCGTTGGTTATTTCAAAAGTAATTATTGATAGTAAATAGAAATATAAATGTTAAATTACAATGTTGCGAAATTAGCAAAAGCAATTATTGAACTTAAATAAATATTGTACAAAAATATATTATATTGTATAAAAAGGGGAGCAGCTCCCCAAACATGCCACAATTGTTATACAATATAAACTCGAATAAACTGCGGCAATAAATAAGAATCATTTTTGGGGCGATTAACGGGATTGGCAAAGGGGGTGGTATGTATATAGTATGTGTGGGGCTATAGGATTAACCCTAAATGTGCCATGGCAATTATTGCCAGGCGGATAACGCCGACAGCGGCAGTGGCAGTGGCAGAGACTGCGACTGTGGCAGAGGCAGCAACGGCAGCAAAGTCGACCGCAGATGGGTTGCCAACTTAATTTTTCGCGCAGACGGCAACAACTTGACCCATATTTCCAATGAGCTGACACCCGCTCACTAACGAAATCTCGGTGGCACTTAAAGCTCACACACCCCTGCCTAATCCCCTTAGTCTCCCTCCTTACCCCCGATGGATCGCTGCCTGCCACATCCTGCCACACTGCACATTAACGTACTGAAAACTGAAATTTTGTCGTCGAAGCGGCAAATGAGCTGGAAGATGGTAGATGGGGCATGGGGCATTGAGGAGGTGCTGCTAAATAAATATATATACATACATATATATCTATATAAATCGGCAGGACTCTGTGTATCTGTATGTGTGTGTGTGCACACACATAGAGGTTTGTTGGTAACGAAAAACGAACGCAAAAGCGAAAACCGAAAACCAACTCACAGGCCATAGAAATGCCCATGATGGGGCGGCCAAAAAGATGCTGCTTTGCGACGGCGCAAAAATAAATTAAGTAAAAATTAATGTCACAACACAACAGCAAAGGCAAAGGCAGAGGCAAAGGCAACGTAAAGGCTATGGTCAGGGCACCTCCTTGGCTTTTTTTAACTGAATTTTATTTGGCAGATACACCCGCAACCGCCTCGTTCTTTCAACACCGCCCATTATCCTACTTTGCCACGCATAAACAAACACTTAAAGAGCGAATACAGGGTGCTCCAGGTTCAAAATCAAATTAAGTGCTGCTGGCTATTCCCCCCATCGTGCTCCATCCTTCCGCCACATCGCCTATGGCCTATTCCTTCTCCATTTGCCCCAAAAGAGAGCCTTTCTCTCTCGTCGGGCCGGGCTCGCTCTTTCCCCGCCAAAGAGAGTGTGCCTACCTATCGGGGTATGTGTGTGCTGGTGTGCTGTTGTGTGTTGCGTGGGTGAAAGCTCGTTTTGCTAAAATTTTAGCCCTGGATGCTGCTGGAAGTCGCTTCTTATATTCTGCCAGCCAGCCAGCCAGCCATCTTCCGTTTCCTCCCGACACAAAATTGTTGCCGTCTTTTAGGCACGCATAGAAATTTTAATGTTATCCTCGTGCCAGCAGAAAAATAGAAAAAATTATATATCTATATGGGAGTATAGCAGGAGCAGGAGCAGGAGAAGGAGCCTGGCGACCGGGAAACTTCCTCATTGAAGGCTGCACGCAATTTCATTTTCATTTCCACTGGCATGGACATGCCAGGACCTGCCAAGAGCTGCCAGGAGCTGCCGGGGGTCAGGGGGAAATGCACAAAGATTGAATGCCTAAGATAACTCCTCAATAATGCAGGCCATTAACGCTGCTTATGCAATAATGTCGTTAGTTGTAATATTTAAACATGGTTTGGCTTTAATGGCTTTGTGGTAATTTGATTTCTGTTATTCGATACTCAATTCAGTTCCAGGACACTTGCATATTTTATTCAAGGCTCTTTGAAAAGGAATATCTAGCAACTGCATTTTTTCGAGTGATTCGTTTACCCCAGAATCCTACAATCTAAACTGCAAACTTAAGCCTCTAGACCATCATAATGAATTTAATTGATAACCGAGAATTCAATTTAACTAATCCTTTAGTTCAACCTATAAGTAGGATATCCCATAATCCTATTGATCTCTCTGGATTAAAGCGAAATTTAAACGAAGCCTTTTGTCCGTGCCTTCTTTTTCAATATCTCTGCCGCACCCCAACGGCCTGTCAGAGCTGCCTCAAAGTCCAATAAACCTAATTAATGTTGCGGCGTTTAAAATAGCTGTGGGC
Organism: Drosophila vallismaia; assembly: GCA_035047325.1. Taxonomy (NCBI): domain Eukaryota; kingdom Metazoa; phylum Arthropoda; class Insecta; order Diptera; family Drosophilidae; genus Drosophila; species Drosophila vallismaia. Next base: position 16,055,951 of record JAWNPU010000090.1, on the reverse strand, counting down.
CAGGAGAGACGAAGGACCAGAACGATAGCTGCAGTTATGTTAGCGTCCCGAGGGAGTAAATAATAATTACTAATACTTTGGCTGCTGGCTGGCGATGATTACCGTGTGCACCGTGGCTTGCACCGCCACAGGCGGTAATTCATCGCCGAAGTCAAAGTGGATTGCGTAGTGTAGACACGGCCATCCTAGCATCCCTCCACCCTAGCTCCATCCCAGCTGTGCCGCACCTAGCCATGAGCTGGCAGCGAGGCAATTGACCAACATTTTCAATTAATTTTTGCTCCAATAAGCAGGCAGGCTACGTTGCCAAGGAGGGATCTGCCCGTGTCGTCCACCCGCCGCCTGCCGCCTGCCGCCTTACTTTACCCATTACCCCCACTGACTGCCCCCACAACACATTTACATACCCCGCCAGTCCCTCGGCCACGTAACTTCCTTTTGGCCTTAACGCACAGTTGAGTTATTTGAAGCGCAGCTGTTGGCCAAAGTCAGCCAGTCCCGTCCCGTCCCGGCCAGAAATTTGGATGTGGGGACAGGCAGGCAGGCAGGCAGGAAATATGCCGCAAATATTGCAGTAAAACTTTATGTATGGCAACTCGTTAACCTTTTTTTCGCCTTCTACGAAATTTATCTTATAATTATAGTTGAAGGCAGTGTGCCAAAAACGAAGCCAGCTGAAAGCGAAGGGGTTGAAAGGCCCACTTGGGCATCTTTTAAGTTTTCGTTTCGGCTTTATGGCAGGTGTTAACCAGCCCATTAACAAATCGTTAGATTAGTTGGAACTTATTTTAATTTCACTTAACTTGAAATAACTCTATTATAATGTAGTATAGTTGTAGATGGAAAACCGTGTCAATGATTTTATTGCGTCTCGTGCATCCTGCAAAACCTAATTATACGCGCAATAAGTACAACTTTTGTGTTTCGCAATAAAGTTAAAGCAAGCTAAAAAGTTTTAGAGCCCGAGAGCAAGTCCCAGGACCTGCCGATGCCGATGCCGTTGCCGAAGGAGGGGCAGCTGTCAAGTCGCGCTTTAACAGAGTGTACTGTATGCAAATATGTACTTCCATGCATCTGAAGTTTATATATAATATAATAACACATATATGGTAGTACTCGCATGTACATACATCTCCGTACCCAGGCGTTTATGTAAGTGATGCCATGTGCATTAACTTAAATGCTTTGCGGGCTGGGCACTTTGCTTTCTAAAAGGCAAAGCTAAAATAATAAAAATGAAATGCTGAGAGAGAGAAAGCGGTGGTGGTTGGGCGAGAAAGGGAAGCCGGGGTAGAAAATGGTTTTTCAAACATTTAACGATTTTTTAGGTCATCCAGCAGAAGAAATATTTTTAGCATAAAATATTAAATATGAATGGGTATGTGAGAGTGGTGGCCAGACTTGCACAACTTTTTATTTAGCTTCAGTTTATGAAAGTCGCTTACAGGCAGGCTCACAAAGGCATGCCTTGGTTTTCATATGAGAATTCCTTTCTGGAACTTCGCGCACTTTTTGTAAAGCGAGACTTATTAACGCACTTCAGGATGTGCATTAGAAGTGCAAGTGCTGTGTGGAGGGCCTCCACATGCACCACATGCTCCACAAGCTCCATCCTGCAACCGATAGAGAAAGCGTGGCCTTGCCACGGCTTTGACAATAAACAGGCTGAAAACCTGGCCGCTTGCAAAAATTATGATGGGGCTAAAAATCGCAGAATGCGGGAAAACTCAGAACGCAGAACCCAGGGTTTTTGTAATTATTGAAACACACAGTCCTTCCTCACCACTCACATGCCAGTGGCTCAGGGGTGGTGCTGGTGGTGGTGTCCTACCTTTCTCTCCCTCCCTTTCTCTGCGCTATGCCTGTCTCTCTCTGGTGCTGTAAATAATTTCAAAGTCTGCGTACCGTCGAGAAAAATAGGTCAACAGTGTTGTTGCTTCTGCTGCTGCGGCTGCTGCTGCTGCTGTTAAACTGGGCGTGACGGTAAAAGTGGCGAGATGATGTTGCATTCGCCACGCCCCTGGATCCTTCGCCTCCCACCTGGGCTCCCACATTCCACTTCCCACCAGAAGCTTTCGACCATAAAGTAGCTGCTCCTAGTTGTGCTCCGCTCCACTCCCACCTACCATAATTGGGCTGGCAGTGGGCGTGGTGGTCCTTGCATTTCTACACATAAATTGCAAAGGATCAACTAGTGGTTAATATTTGATGGCTGCTGTTTGCATTTTTTGTGCAGCAGCAGCAGCAGCATTGGCAGCAGCAGCAGCAGCAGCGGTAGCAGCGGCCGTATCAACAGCAAGCTGCAGCATCTACATCCGAGCTAAAATGCAGCGACCTACTTTCTGACAATGCATTTTTGCAGCGCGGGAGTGGGGTTAGCTGGGGGATGAGATTGGAGTGGGAGGTAAAGGCAGTAAAGTGTTATTCGAGGGCTGCATCAACAAGTACACGCTGAATAATTTGCAGAGCTCCCTCTGGGAAGCGAAGGGAAATGAGTAAGAGCTCCGGCTTGTTGATTTTACTTTATTGCTCCGGTGTTGCAGTTGCATCTTCAGGTCCAACAAATTGGAGGAGCTGCCAAGCCACTATCCACTTGCAAAAGAAACTAGAAGATTTTCAGAGGTAAATAGGAAAACTGCGTCTGGTTATCCTTATTCAATCATCAAAGGGACAGCACAATTTAATTTATTTAAATGAAAACTGCGAGTCCCCTAACTAGTCGGAGGCTTCAGTTAGGTCAACGTGTTAACGTTTAGTTGGGTCTCTAACTACGGCTGGAACCCTTTCATTTTGAGGGGCAACGAACCGTGAAAACACTCAATTACAAACCAAAAATATGTCAACCATCAAAGTCAAATCTTTGTGGTAACTTGTGGTAATTTTTCAACATTTTGTTAGTTCGTGCAGCTTCCCAAGTTCGGTTGAACTCTTGCACAACGCTTTTTAGTAGCAAAGCAAAGCTAAAATAATTTCCAGCTAGAAACAATTAATAAATAAATAACTAAGCAGAAAAAGAGCAAATGCTCGAAATGCTCGCAAAAAATATCAGAAAAAGTTGGAAAGATAAAGTAGAAAAAGCGGAAAAGCGACAAAGGGGCAAAAGATGGAGAGGAATGGCGAGGCTAAACGAGGCAACGAGGCAACGAGTCCAGTTGAGTCAAGTTGAGTTGAGCCAGGCCATGTCCTTGGGCAACTTCCCACGCAAAAATGTTCCACCAGCAAAGGTTACCCCAACACACACACACACATGGATACGCACAGCGCAATCAAAGAGAATGGCTGAAACAAACACACACCAATATAGATACAGATACAAATACAGATACAGATGCACAGATACACAGATACACGGGTACAGATACAAATACAGATACAGATACAGACACACTCGACGCACCGACAAAGAAAGAGAAAACAACATAAAAATTAAAGAAGCTTTAAGTATTGCCGTTGTTGTTCTTGCCCAGAAGTGGGTGGATGGGTGGGTCGCTGTTTGTGTTTGTGCAGAGTGGGTGGCGGTGGGTGGAGGCTGTCAGATATTGGTTTGCTTGCCACATTCCCCACGTTTCGTTCTTTCCTAAGAATTTGCACGCTGTCAAAGTTTATTCGCTCTCACGCACTTTTCTCTCTTCGCTCGCACTTTCTCCATGCTGGATTTCATAGCTCTTTCCCGGCTCGGCTCGGCTCTCCCTGTTCACCTTAAAGCTCCGCTGTGCTGTGCTGTGCGAGTATCCTGTGCCGCGCTGCCTTTGTGCGAATGGTATATAAATGTGCAGCGATTATGGCCAAAAGATCTTTGTGCCGTTGAGAGATACACTTCGTTCTGGCAAAAAGATACAAATACACAGATACACAAAAGCGCTGGGGGTGTTGGAGCAGAGCTAGAGAAAAGGTCTTTAAATATTAAATTATTAATGAGAAAATAACATTCCCGACAAGAGCCATCTCGGTAATAGCAAAAACTGGTACTCGAAAAATACACACTTTGTCTAAAAATACTCTCAGCCTCGAAAGCTGAATACTTTCCAGAATGCAATCAATAATAAAGACCCATCTATCCACAGTGACTAATTCTATATAAATCTATATAATCTATAAAGTCTTGTAAAATGTTATCCTGCAAGCAAGTGGCTTAAACTGTCTCTGCATGGGTGGGGATATTTTTAGGCGTTTTGAAGTCAAGTCCTTTGGTGCTGCTTCGAGCACACTTGCTTTAAATGTTTATGAATTTTTCATTCACATATGGCTGTAATCAGCAGATGAGTGCATATTGCTGCTGGGGGACCTGTGAATCCACCTGTGAAGCCGGATGGCGTAAAATGCGCGATAAAATGTTTAAATTTACAAGCCGAGGATATAACAACATAATATTATAAATTAACTATTCAAAGTTTCAGTAAAACAATACTAATTGGTTTACGTTTTATTATATATCAAAAATTTATTTGCTCTTAAATTAACAATCAAAATTGATCTAACACAGCCCGAAATAGAAAGGGGCCGCCACCTCACAGGACCATGTGATCCCCCTCGACGGTCTCCTGGGAGTACTGGCACCCCAGCTCCTTGTCAGCTACCTTAGCTCGTTCCTGGCGATACCGTCTTCCTCCGAGCAAGCCGACCACCAGCAGGACAAAGAGTGAGCCACTTGCCACACCTATGATGGGAATGGTCCAAGGATTCAGGTCGCCCTCTTCGTCAGCAGCTTCATTGAGGCCAAGAATCTGGTCAAGCAATGTCCTCTGACAGGTAAGCGGTGCTCCGGATTCAGTCGGTTCCTGCGGAACATAGCCCTCCGAGCACTGACATATGCCGGAGTCGAGGCAGGTTTGATGGGAACCACAGCCGGATGTAAGGCAGCTGGCCTCGTTGCTGTTGAACTGTTTTTCGCGGCACTCGCCGTTGAAGAGAACGAAGTCCTCCTGACATCCTGTGACAGCGGCAGTCGTGTAGCTTGTCGACCGAACTTCAATTAGGCTTTCCTCGGTGGTGTCGAGTTCCTCGGAGATGGACTCGGCGCTCACTTCCAGGCACATTTGGTCTGCCTTGTCCCACCGATAGCCACCGTTGCAGGCGCACCGCTCCACATCGATGCAGCGTCCGTTGACACAGCCTCCGCCAACCTGGCAGGTGGGGACGCAGTCGCCACTGACGCCATCCCCGGCAGGCTTCTGCTGCACGTAGCCGTCGCGGCAGGCGCAGGTGTTGGGCGACACGCACTGGGCTCCGGCAGGACAGCCCGCCTCGCAAATGGGCTCACAGTAGTGGCTGCCACTGTGGTGGTTCTTGGCCGAAACGTAACCAGCAATGCACTCACAGCGTTCCGGAGAAGCGCAGCTGGCGTGGGCCGGACAGCCGCGACTGCAGATGGGCTCGCACAGACCGGACTCCACCATAGCGTAGCCCTGGCAGCACTCTCTCACCACTCGATGGGTCACCTGCACCTCCTCCGAGTCGTAGATCTCGGTAATCCGCTCCGCCTTCTTCCAGACCTTCCATGTCGACGGCTGCTTCACGATGACTCGTTGCTTCTTCACGGGCACCACCGACCGCACCGTTTCGTTCCGTTCGCAGTAATTATCCCGCAGCGCTGGCACCAGAATGGGACACACCAGCAGAACCATAGCCCAGAGTAACTTCATTTTCAGGATGTCTGTGCGATCGCAGCGACTCTTGACACAAAACTGAAATCACTATTCCGGCGAACTCGGCTTGAGAGCTAAACTGCGCTGGCAGAGGGATCAGGGAGTACAGCAGGCAGGCAGATAGGACATGAAAACATCCGCTAGATAAACTCGACTCTCTTTACACTGAACAAAAATCATTGCCAAACTATTTGAAACTACATATTTATCTAACAAAGTTGCTCAAATATTTATTTAAGAGATTTTCATTTAGTAAATTTTTAATAATTAGTAAAATATATTATCTGAAAAATACCAAACGTAAATTTCTTTCAATGTCTGGATCGAATCTCGGAGGGTTGCAGCATATCTCAGACTCTGCCAAAGGTCACACTCAGATTGCCGTTGAATTTCTGTCCCTTGCCGACCTCTAGGGGTTTTATCGCAGGGTCTCCTTCTAGGCATTTATTACTTATATTATTATCATTAAGCCCGCTTTATAAGTTGCCCGCATAAAGACACCGATAAGCTCGAGAATAACATAAAGATTCAATTGTTTTCCATCGAGGCTCCTCCGATATGTCAAAGTGACTCACCAAGAGCGGAACTAAATAGTTTACAGTATTTATTATATTTTCCTTACGACTTCCTCTATCGGTACGAGTATATTTTCAAATACTGCTCTTACTTCTCTCGGTTTGAACATATTTGAAAAACTCGTAGAAATTTCTTTTTAGGGTTCAACCCTCATTTTTATTATCGGGAATGGATTTTTGTACCTGCTTTTTTCGATATTTACCTGCTTAGGTTTTTGGCTTAACAGGAATCTGAAAATATCCTAGAGGTGCCTTTAGGTTTGTCCAAAATTATGTGACATTATTACTTTCGTATGCTAATTAGGGACCTTGGTATTCTGGTATTCTAAATATTAAACTTGTTTTAATGAAATTTTCCCAGATCCCAGAAACAATTACTCACGAATAGACTAGCAAAGCATTTATAAATAAAGTCTTGTTCTGACTCCCACGGCTTTGACACCAAACAATTCAATTTAGTGGGATAAAATATGTGAAGATTTGAACCACTCGAATACTCGAATAACCCCCCGGAAGATCTGACGTCATTGGGTCTGGCGAAATTACAAATTTGTTACTTTTGTCACGCTCGCTTCGAGTCGGGCTCCGAACAGAGTAAACCCAAAAGGAGGAGCCCACACTCACGCATCTGTCAATGGTGGAAGAGGCGTAGTGTAGCGCACGTATCCTGGGCCAACTTACTCCTACGTCCTGTCCCCAGTCCCCAGTCTCCGCTCCATGGCCCGCGGGCTCCTTTATGGAACATATGAACGGATGAATGACAGCTGACATAGAGACAAAAGTGTGTGTGACACAGTCACATTCTAATCTAAAATAATTGAATTGAAGTCAGATTGCAACTGATGCCTGGCTCGCCCTCAGCCAGTGTGTATCTCACAGATACACAGATACAGATACAGCACGACGAGTATCTGTCGTGGCTCTGTGCCTCGGTGGCTCTTTGTGGAAAGTGTAACTGTTGGATAACAGATAAACTGCAAACTCTTCGTCGCTCGACAATGTGCCACTGCCAGCCCGCCCGTATCTGTATCTGAGCTCGCAGTTCCCAGTTCGTAGGTCGTAGCTGTATCTGCTGGCGGCATATATTTGTATCTGTACCCAGTCGGTTGCCCACATCACATATGCGGCATGCCGCCCGAGATAATTAATGGTTAGCTAACTGGATTTTGGTTTGTCATTGTCTCCTTGAAAACAGAACCAGCACCTTACCCGTAGCCGTAGCCAAAAACCGTCCACTCTCAGCTCCTGGTTCGGGTTAAGATTTCTCACGTCGGCAACTGCAATTAGGCTCGTAGGAGTAGGCAGGAGTAGGCAAGGAAAAGTTCGGTGTGCCCTGACTTATTGCCAGGACTACGGCTGCGATTCGCGAGCCGCTAATTGCCAGCCATAAATTTGCATTATCTCACGTAGGTAAACCCCCTGTAAAAGCGTTCAAGGAAGTCCCTCGCCTTTGCTCCCTCCCTCGCCTCCGCTGGTGAACTGTTAAATTATCTAAGTTGCCGGCGGCCCCCAAAACTTTGGGCCATGCCCCGGCCATGCCCCATGCCCATGTGACATCTGCTGCTCAAATGCACAGGCACGTAGCAGCCTCGGAATCAGTTTTGGGACAAGTCGGATGGTCGGATGGGTGGTTCGTTTGCTATGGACAGTTTAACTGGCAGCATGTTAAGGTATTTCATTGCTAAGCCTCTCTCTTCACTCCATTTTGGGGCGAAAAGTTTTGGCCGCACGAAAGTTTTTAGCTCCCAAATGATACGACAATAATTTTAATTATAGATTAGCAGACAAATCCTCGAATGAGCACTAAAACTCTTCAAATTATGGCAGCCAACTAAGGTGTTCCTCTAAAGGTGCTTGGGTCAATGTAGTATATGAAGTCCTTACTAGTTCTAGCTCCGATTTGGTTTAACTTCTAAGGATTTCCTATTTATCAAAGTTAGTTCTATCACATCAGGTTTTCTCCTTATTAAGAATCCTTTTATGAAAGCTTCTCGTACAGATTCGCATCTATCATTCTTCGTTAACACAAGCAAAGACATTAGCCACATCTTCCGAAACTGACCATTGTCAAGTATCTGTATCTATATTTACCAACCTCTGCCCTGGCCTAGTTTTACGGCTACAATTAAGTGGCCTAAGCAAAAATAGAGGATTGTTAACCTTAAATCTCTTTCCCATTCGCGAAGCGAAGGTTAATAGAACAAGCGCAGCCATCTATGGGGCGAAGACCAACAAAAAGTGAGCATTGTTAGTCAGCTTTTGTACGTTGGACTTGCCAGTTGCCAGTTGCCAGCTGCTAGTTGGTAGCTCCCAGTTGGCCCCACTACGCGATTCTTACGAAAAAATAGATGTATAAAAAGTGGACAAGGGGACACACGTGAGAAACTTTGCAAATGGAAAAGAGAAACTGAAAGTTAGAAACTGAAAACTGCGACGCCGGCCGTGATTAAAAGGCAGCGACGCCATTTGTTGTGCAGATACAAACAAACGTGTGTACTATATATACATAGAGTGTGTATATAATTTGGTTCATGGGCTCCTCATTTCTCGCTGTGGCTGTGGCCATTTTCATCTGCTGCAAAGTTTAAGGTCCTTCATACATAAATAAGCAGTAGGAAAAGCGGCGTCGCCTCAAAGTATGGCGGCAAACAGCCGTGGCCGAATCAGCGGCAAAGCCACTGGCTGTGGCAGGAGCAGAGGCTGTAGCAGAGGCAGTTGCCAGTTGGCAGCGACAACTTAGCGGACATGACACCCACTAGAGGAGCGCACTTCAAAACGGCCAACACCAACAGCAACAACAGCCCGACGACACTCATCAGCAACGGCCCAAACAAGGGCGATAAAAACAAGCGCAACAAGGACTCTGAAACTCGAGACTAGGCCAAAGGCACAGTGGTTGGTACTTTTTTTCTAATAATAATTTTAAATTAGAAATATATTAAAAACACTCTTGAAATATACATTTTTCATGGCTTTATTTAAAATTATAGCAAGACTATTATGTGAGTGCCTAAAACTTAGAAAGAATCTCGGAAGATATTGGAAAGTAAGTTTCCATATTTATTGATTTTTTAAAAACCAATTGATTTAAATGTTTATCATTAATCGAATAATATATTTAACTATTACTTTGAATAAATATGTTATAATTTTCATTAAATGACATCCTTTAGACACTGTGGGGCGAGTTCAACATGACACATCGTCATCATACACGAACGTAACAGTCGCGAAAGCCGACAGGCTCTCATTGTTTGTGTGTGTTTGTGTGGGTGTGGATGTGGGTGGCTGGATGTGAGTGTATGCGTGTCCTTTGAGCAGTCAGTGTGGCAGTATGGCAGTCAGTCAGGGCTGCTGGCACATAATTAAGGACATCGTCGGCCAAAGCGAAGGCAACAAGAAAAAAGTGAATTACTTTCGGTAATACTCTTTGTAGAGTCTTTTCGAACAAAATCGAGTAAAAATAAACAAGATTTTATTCAAATTATTCTTCTTATATATCTAATATAAAAACTCATTTCAATGAATTTAATCTTGTTTTCTATTCTAGCTAGAAACTAATCTAAAGACGAGTACAATTGTAAGACCTGAGCTACTCGTTTTTTTAAGAGCTTATAGAAAAGATTAACAAAAACTAATTCACAGATTTTCACGCATTTTAAATACCCGCCTGAGCTCCTCAGAGTATATCCCATAACTACACTCACGGTTGCACTTTTGTTTTTGTTGACATCTCACTGCCTCGCTGTTTGCATTTGGATTTTCTGATGAGAGTGTTGTGTGTGCTGGCCGTGTTGGAGGAGTCGGCATGAATGAATGATGAAAAGAAATGGCTAAGGATTCAGCCCAAAGTCGGATGCCTCTGGCTCGGATTCTGGGTCTGGGTCTGGGATGTATCCGTAGTGCGGAAGACAAAGCCTCAAATGGGCATAATGAGCGTAAGAAGGCGGCTGAGTCGAAAGTGCTCTCTGGCGCAGCAAGCTCGGGACAATGCAGGACGAATCGTGTCATATTATTAATGAAAAAAAGCCTGCCAGGGTCGGATGGAGGGGGTGGAGCTAGCCAAAATGAGCAGCCAGTAAGAAAAGGAAAAACCTAAAAAAAAACAAGGAAAAAATTAAAACACAAACAGGAAGCCAGGGCGCTTTTAATATGCAACAGTCTTGGCGAAAATGTGTGTGCGCCCTGTGCGTTTGTTGGACCTGTGTTTTCCAAAATGAAAATGAAAATGAAAATCAAGCCAAAGCCCAAAAACCACGGCACAAGAGCAAATAAAGCGAGGACGGAGCCAGCGTCGAGTTATTTATTTGGCAATTGTGCGATGCTTTTTATTGTCCTCGGAATGGCTGGTGCTCTGTTTGCTTTTGGGCATTGCCCCAGCCTCCCCATCTCTCACTGCCCACTCACCACCCACTCATTCACCCACAACGGCCACAGGGCCCCCCACTTCCAAATCAAACCGCCCCCGACTTGCGGCACAGATGTGTATTTGAATGTGGCAGTGTGGTCGCCAAAAGGTCAATGGAACAATTTTAAAATGCTTGGCCGAGAAATAAAACAAGAAAGCAAATCAAGCCCGATTGCGTACACGAGGACACCCATTGCAACCTCGAGGGTGACCAAGGAATAACCTGCGGTTATGGCTTTCAGTATTCGAGGAGGGAGCTCTACCCTCCATCCCATTTCCATTTATTTTTCCGGTGTGTTTGAAGGGCGTGGATAAACAACATTTTCTCTCTAGCTGGAAACTTTCCACAACAGCCAAGGTATTTACAAAATAAAATAATTTCAACTGCGAAAAAGAATAACTCACCTTTTAACTATTTCTTCAGTTACTTTTCAATCAAAAGATCTCCGAATTGTTATGTAAATATTTAGTTGCTCTAAATGAATATTATTTGTTATATTATAAAGACTCCAGTTATGCTTGCTGATTAAACTTGATCTGTTTCGGGCTTTGTATTTTAAAATATTTTGAAATTGTCTATCAAACCGCCATTTTTTTTACAACTAATGAAGTTAATGTAAGTAGCTTAAGTTTTTATTTCGAATGGATGCTATTATTGAAATATGCTCATGTGTGTTTTTCAAGTTAATGAGTTGATTAGTTTCCTTATTGCGTTATTTTTTGTTTAATTTTTAAATGGATTTAATGGTTGTTCTGCAAGTTTGGTTCTTCTTATTTCGTAATTTATTGTTAAATGTAATTTTAATTAATCAATCTTGTGCGTTGATAAACCCCAAATCGGTTTGCTTCTCTTATTTCCTTACATCGATTATATTAGTGGTTTAAATTGTTTATCGTTTTTTTTTTCTTTTTTTTCTTTTAGTAATTGTAAAATTTTCATAGGTTTTACCCTTTCCGACTGATGGAAAATGTGTTACGTTTTCGGGTTATGTTTCAAGTATAATTTCGTGTATTTTATTTCCAATTGGCAAATTGCGTTGTTTTTCACATTTCTCGTTTTGTTATTTTCGAAATTTAATTTACTGAACTTGTGTAATTTTTAATTTTCGTGTGGTTCTCACTCAATCAAATGAAATATTGCTTAGTATAAAATATTGAATATATGTATTTGTTTGTTTTTTGTTTGGTTGATTAGTTATTTTGTTTTAGTTCTGACATCCATTATTTGTGTAATGCGTGTCGATGGCTGTTTGGGTGAAAGATCGATATTGATATTGAAATCGAAATGGAATTACGGTAAGTTCATTTTATAAATCACAAATTATTCAGTGAGCAATCATCGGGCATTTCTCACTTGTTGACAATGGCCCAAAAGTCTTTCGGTTTTATTCAGTCGTTCGAGCCAGTCGCCCACACAATCTGAACATAAACGTAACCATTGCCATTTATTTTTTGGCACCTGTTATACAGACACAGACACAGGCTCACTCTTACACACACTTATACATGGTGAAATGTATCTGAAAGATACTATTCAAGTTGAAAAATCATAATTGCCTTGATGGTCAATTAGAAATTTGGCATTACGACACTTTCAATGAATTTTCGGAGTAATAAAAATAAAAGTATCGGCAAGAGAAATACCAAATAGATGCAGGAAGGATGTGGAACAATATGTGTGTAAAGCAGAGGAAAATAATCATGATAAAAACGATGCTGATGATGATGGAACTTTCACAATCCCTCCCACACCTCCCACACATACACAGGCACGCACGAAAGAGAACGACTTGGAACGAAAGAAAATATTGGGAGCTTTTTTTGCACAAGAAATAAAAATATTAATTCTGCCCCCTCCCTGTCCCAACACACATACACACACAGACAGGCTTGCAAGGATATAAGGTCCTTTTATATAGAGTTCGCGATCTATTCTGTTATTTTATTATTTTCTGTTTTTTTTTTTTTTTGTACATTATATACATTTGTGTATATATAAATAGTATTGTTGTGCACACACACTGGGGCACGCGCACCGTCAGCAGACAGACAACAGGCACTCACACACACACACACACGCACACGCAGGCATGTACACGCACTCACAGGACACAGTACACAGTACACAGGACACACGGATACGGAGACGGATACGGATACGGGATGCGAATGCTTATGCGAATGCGACCACGGGCAACGCGCCGCGACCTCCGACTCTCCGACTCTGATGGGCACACTCTCAACCGCTCAACCGCTCAACCGTTCAGCCGTTCAACCGCTCAATCCCTCAGCTGCTGTGCATGGAGGCAGAAGGCAACTGACAACACAACCCGAAACCGGAACACCAACTGAGCCCGATGCCCGTGCAGCATTGCCAGCCAGCCGCCGCTGGAAGTGACTGCAGAGTCCGCCGGAGGAGCCGAGTGTTCCGAGCGAGCCGAGCGCCGCCGAGCATCCCACGACGCATCCTTGTGCAGGAATTCCGAAATCGAAGCTCCTGGGGCTGCGCCGGCACAGCCCGCTGGCTGGAAGATGGGCCACTAGTCCTGGCCCATCGTCAGGACTCGTGATTCCTGGAAGGCGGCCTAGGCGCAGCTCTTTAGCTCTTCCCGGAGAGCTTTCCACCGCCATTTCCCCTTTCTAGCGGAGGCTGTAAGAGAACGCAGGTGTGTGCGCAGGAGGACTCTCTTGGAGGACACCCTCATAGATGCCTATACAGGGTCCTGTCGATTCCCATTGCGTTGGCAGTTGTGCGTGGTCAACTCCAGATGGTAGGAAATTTTTGGTTAAGAACTGGTTAAGAGGGTTTCAGGGTTAAGTATTCAATTTTTACAAAATATGATTTCGTTTTAAGAAATTTGTAAAGAAAGAAATTTAAAATAAATTTTGAATAATAAAATGAAATACATATTTGTTATTTTATATTTTCTGAAGCGAAAAATAATATTTTTAAACAAAATAAAACATCAATAGTTCCTAGAAAGCCATCTTTCCATCTATAAGTAACATTCTCTGCTCCTCTGGCGGATATTGCTTCGAATAAATTCCAAGTTATTCGACTGTCAACCGCATCAAGGACCCAAAAATACTGCCTTCAATATTTTCTGCCGTTTTATTCCCAATGACTTGACCTACTGCTGCTGTTGAGAGGCCCCAATTCAATCGAAACTAATTCGAAAGTCTTGGAGAAGGCAAGGACATACATTCATTCATACACACGGCACAAATGGCCAATACAAGAGCTTACACCCATACTAATAAGAGATTACAAGAACATATACACACATACACACCCGCACATCCTTGCGTACAGGCTCGCTCACATACAGACGCAGGATGCGTAGGTCCAGAGCCAAAAATGATTTATGACCCCACAAAAAAATTAATTTAAAGTAAGTTCGCATGAATGAAAAATGGCTTTTACAAACGCAAAACTACAGGGCGCCCTCAGTGCGAGAAGGGGGTGGGGGTGCCAAAGGATGCTGCAAAGGAGCTTCTAACAAGGACCTTTTCTCTTCGGCCGAGACACTTGTAGGCAGCTGCCTCTTCCGAAGCTCATGTCCCGTCTCTGGCACGAAGCTTTAAGCTCCGCAGAGCTCCTTCCATTGCACTTATTCCTGTTTATCCTTCCAGTGGCTGTCAAACTGCGTTCGGCCCGCGCATCCGACTTCAAAGTGAACGAAGGACAAAGCAGGAACCGCTCCTGCTCGCCACGGCTCGGCTCCGCTTTTCCTGTATATCCTGCAAATCTTGTTCGTTTTGTGCCATCGGTTGGTATCCATGAATGAAAGTTGCTGATAATGGCAGCATTTGTGCCTGGCCCACAGTAACGTGCAGACTGTAACGGGCTGTGGCTGTAGGATATGCACTCGCAGGGCTCTGTCGCCCCTGCCGCGCCCAAAAGCACGAGCAGGGATCTTGCAGCGATGGCTTACGAATTCCCATTACTCGGAATCATCCAAAAAGGGGATGTCGTAGTCGATATTACGTATACGCACCGTCGCTCGTACATATTGCGTATACGCACTGTCTGACCAGCTCGGTTTCATGCATTCTACAATTAAATTGTAATTTATATTGAATTCACTTGCCTCCTAACGAAATATACTAATTATTTCCATTCATTAAATATTTTAAGATAATTTCCTGCATTCCAATTAGTCATCCTCCGACTCCGACTGACTCGGAGAGAGTAAAATGAACCTGATTATTTCCGATTAGTTTCCACACTTTGATGCAATAAAAAATGCTAACTAGACCTGAAGCCAAAAGCAAGGATAATTAATTTTCCCCTCGCTTTGGCTCTCACTGTTGCCTTGTTTCCTCCTTCTCAGCTTTTTTGTTGCCAGCCCATTTTTGTTGGCATTTGTTGTCGGACTCTTTCAATTGCTTCATTTTTATCGCAAACAAAAACACAAACACACTCGCTTCTTGTGGCCGTGTCAACCGCAATCTAAGTGGCCTGCTCCAGTATCCTTGTGCATGTGTATTCTTGTATCGCCGTATTCGCCGTTTCCTCTACAGTTCTTTGTTGGCCGGTCTTTATATAATTTGCTCGGCACTTTGTTTGTCAGCCTGTTTGCGTATTTGTTTTGAATTTTCATGTTTTTGCTTTCGTCTGAAAGAATCTCGCCAAACATTTTAAAGCCATTCGAAAAGGGGTAACGAAGGAAAACTTATGCGCTTTTCAATCGCCGCGTATTGACCTATTTAACCAAAGTCCTTTCCATGCTGCTGGCCAACTGCTGTCCGTCACCCTCGACCAGCCTCCTGTCCCTTCAGATGTCTGCCCCACTTGGCAGCCCTGCTCAAATATTAATACATATCAAGGTTTTGGCATTCAGTTCCAATCGAAAGCCACCACACAGCCCCCGAGCCGCTCTTCCGCTCTTCCGCTGTTCCGCTTTTCCCTTGGCCCAGTTCGTTTCGGTTGGGATCGTGTAATGAAATTTAAGCAGAATTGTTAAATCAACAAACCGCAAATAAAGTGCAATTTAGAGCGGATTCACGCGAAGAAAAAACCCGGCACAGACCAACCCAAAAAGGCTGTGAAAATTCTTTTATTTTTCCGGATCCTCTTTCGCCCAGAAAATCCGAGGATAGGCATCTGCCTGGTTTCACGAACCATTTGGAACACACCCTGGTGAATCCGTGTTGCATTTGTTTTCGGAGGAAAGTGCCCGCAACGACAAGGGCACATGGAAGTTGCAAATAGACTGCTTCTGGAAATTAGCCCTGACACTTCATTGTTTCAATTTGCCCCTCTGATTTTTTGATAATTTATGCAGCTTGATTTCGTTTCTCACTTTCTCGCTTTCTGCTTATTCACTTTTTCAATTGATTTCATGACTGTCAAATGAATTGTCGCCTAGTGGAAGTTTCTCCCTCGAGTTTCGGCTCCCTGCCCGGCCCGGCATTTGCCCGAAAACTGTGTCGAGGCCATTGATGTTTAAATTGATTAGTTTAGCCAATGATGGGGGAATTTAACTCTTTTTCGAGAACGAAAGAAAGTCTCTTCGAATTCACGTTTAAATTGAAATAAATCTTTCTTGATGTCACTGAATTATGAATAAGTTTGGCATCAAAGAACATGACGGCCATAATTGCATCGGTCCTTCACGTTCGATGTTCATTTGGCATTTCCTTTCGCCTTGCTCTGCTCATTAGTCATGTCGATTCGAGTCCCATGTGATAAATGATATGCAAAGGAATGCGAAATTTATTGACACTTGGATGGCCGCTGCCGCTGCCTCTGCACTTTCAACTCAGTGCACGGCAATGATAGCTGCTTATCAGCATCGATGAGCGACGGAGGAGCAGCGGAAAAACTACCAACAAGAACAAAGGCTTTATGGCGGCATTAATCCCTGGAAAGACTTTCCATACCGGCAGAGTGGCAAGCGGAAGAGGTGGCATCAGACCCGACTGCAGCTGCTTACGAGGCGTGGCACCTGTACGCGGATATTCCATTAAGCTCTTCAATTCCTCTTCTTTTTCTTCTCGAAAGGGTAGTCATATTTTTGCGAGCTCAGAGTATTGGCGGAAAAAAGATTCTGGGGAATTGGAAAATATATATCAATTATTTTTGATAGTATATTTAAGATAGAAGTTGGTAATCTCTGAATTTTTTTTATATTCCCCAAGGATAGTAGTTCAAAAAAGTGTATTCCGTAGACAGATTTCATATTTATGGCACTGCCTGCTTCGTTCTGGTTGCTTTAATGCAATAATCCTCGAACGTCGGACGCACGAACGAGTTGATAACAATTTCAATTTTTATGACAAGTCAACTTGGCCAAGCATCCAGCGGCAAGGCAAGCAGCCAGTTATCCGGCAACAACGTAAGGGCCAAACGAAACGAACTCAATCGTGCCGATGGCGAACAATAATAATAAGAGCTGCAACAGCAACAATAATAACACGGCCGATTGCACCATTACTGCTCTCGAGGCCCTCTTCCCCTCGCTGGCCAGTGGTAGTTCCTTTGCCCGCATTTTTCTTCCTATCCACCCACATATATATACTCATATTTCGATATATATATACGATATATATATACGATGTGCAGTCTGCAGTCTCGTTTGGAGCGTTATGATTTATTGGCATGCAACACGGCGTCCTCTTCCGGAAATGTGTGTGCAGTCAGCCATTTTGATGCGAGCAAGGCGTAGCGGGGCGGTGGCGGGGGCGGAAACGAGTCCTTTATTACTGTTGTTGCTGCCGAATAAGCTAAGATATCACGTCGTTCGCCTTTTGCACACGACTGTCAACAAATTTGCATTTGCATCCATGTGGCATGACAGAACGGGACGGGAAGCTGTTTCGTTACAAACTGGCTGACTGACTGACTGGCATTTAATTGCCATTCGATCGGTTTTAAACAATTACAAAAGTTAACAAAGAGAGCTTATTCTTTTATCATGCTATAGAATGGTATTCCTCTAAAGAGATCTAGAAATCCCTTTAATGTTTTTGAAAATCACTTGACAACTCATCCTCTCTAATTGACACTTCTCTCGTTATTAAATTACTGAATAATGAACTTCATTTGCAATGAAAATCCGTATGCAAAACTTTCATCCGTTGCAGTTTGTTTTGGCTTATGTCTGGCCACCACCGCAAATCCCCAGAAATTTACGTCGATTATTCAATCATTTCGCCATCATTCAGTTTGCAAATCCCGTTCCAGCCGACGACGAAACTCTGATTTGTTGAAAGTTTCGTTGTCAGCAGCAATTAAAACAACACCGCCTACGCCCTACGCCCTATGCCCAGTGCCCACTAAAAAATGCGCTGAAATTACGAGAGCTCTGCACCATCAAAACGAAAACAAGGAAATGCAAGAAAAAACCAACAAAAAATACAGAAAAAAATACAGAAAAAAAGGCATAAAAAGGCCGAATTGAAGCGTGGCCAGGACGGGTGGCCACAAATGGGATGTTTTTATAGGGACCGAGATTGGAACCGGGAGTACGACTAGTTCTGGGAGCTTGCTGAAATGAAATTAAATACGAAAAGCATGCGGCCGGAAAAGCGCCAACGACCAACAGGCAAATACATGCGAATGTAGTCTGTGTAAAAGTCAGTCCGAGTCCGAGTCCGAGTCCTGGCCCTGGTTCTGGTCCGTGTCCGTGTCCTTGTTCTATCCGTATCCGCATCCGCATCCGCATACGTGTTCGTGTCCGTACTCTCGTTCATTGTTGGCATGCCAAAATTTTAACTGCACACCAAATAAAGAACACACAGCCAGGAGAAATTGTTGCAACTGCAGGAGCCGAAGGGAAACACAAACTAAATGCAGTCCTGTGTTTCCGGTAATGAAAACTTTCCAAATTTCTTTCTGGTTTTTTGTTGTGGGTTTGTTTTAGCTCGACAAGAACTGTTAGAATCACCGACAGCCAATAAAAGTGATCAATGTTACGACTACAACATACCTGATGTGGTCCTAAAGCGCTTAGAATAATATTTCAAATAATTATTCATTAAATTTTCTTGGCTTTTTATTGTTACTCTGCACGATTAAAGAAAAGAAAACCAGTTAACGAAACTCACATTGTTCTCGGTTGCATTAGAGGTCCTGCTTGGTAAATAACGTAGAAATTCCATCAAAAATGAACAGGCAAGGATTCGGCAAGGATTCGGCTACGGGCAACTTCCTAGTAAGCTAAAACACAATTTTTTGCTGTATTTTTTGGCTGCCCTTGTTTGGACTTTGCCAACGGTCAGAATTGCAATTACAATGAGTCAAGGGTAACGCAGAGGAAGCTCTGAGGGTGTAGGGACTGCAGTCCGCATTCCGGATGAGTTCTGTGTGGGAGTTTGCCAAAGAAAAAACGTGTACATACTTGTATAAAAAGGACAATGCGCTTATTGAAATATTTATAGCAAAGGCAACATATTCTGGGGCTTGAAATGAACTGATTTCTGGGGAAATTAATGTGAAGTGAGTACAACGGAGAGCTTAATGAATTATGAATTCAACTTGGCTAAGAGCAAGGTAAAGAAATCAAGAAAGTTCACGAAATCTGTTGCTCCACTTACTTACTTGGCTTTAAAGCGATACTTCTACACAATATCCTTTATTTTTGGAAAGGTACCATAAGATTCTGATGCAGTTTGATAGATAATCGATTCACAAACCTTTAAAGATCATAAGCTTAACAATCGGATCAATATTGGCAAAGAAATGGCCTTTTTCATGAATTCGATGCCAGATTTTGATGCAAATGGATAGAGAATCGATGTACAAATAGTTCAAGGCTCTCCTCTAAAGAATCAGATGAATATTGGCAAAAACAGGACCCAAAGTTATTAGATCCAGATGAAATAAAAGGGAAAGAAATCACAGGAACTCAAGTGCACAAAAATAGAGCCATATTTATTTTTGCGGAACTAAATTGAAATAATTTTGGCAGCTGAAATATTTTAATGCCATATACATGGACATATACACACTCGGAAATATACTCTGCAATGGAGAGGAGAATCGTAGACTGGCTTACAAATAAAAACAGTTTGCTCCCTCCTTCCGACCGCCTTCCTACATCCTTCCGCGTCTTCTCCTGAAAGCTCTCCTCCACTATCGTAGTTTCGGAGGACCCGAGCATCTGCAATGCTTCTGGCAACTGCCTTGGCTGTCCTTTTTATACTGCGTGCTGCTCCAGCTGGCATTTGGCCAGGACTTAGTAATTTCTCCTTTTTTATTGCATTGGCCAAAAAAAGGAAAGGAAAATTTAGCCAAAGCGTCGAGAAGGCAAACAAACAAGCGCCAGACAAGAAGTACATATTAAATTTGTCATTTTAGCACACGGACAAACTCCACTAGTTTCCCGGGCAATAGAAGTCAAAGTTCGTCCTCCGTTCCACTTTGTTTCTGAAATACCGAATAAATTTAAAACCGCATTTAGGCGGTGATCTTTAAGAAATTACTCCAAGAAAATGCACCGAGGCGTATACGTAATGTGTATTGAAAGTAAAGTGCTTTTGGGGTTTCAATTGAAATAAATGTTTAACAAGTATGATTATTTTTAATCAGAGTTGAAATGAAACTTGACTTTTAATTAAAGCTTACTTTCTGATGAAAACTGTAATGAAAATTGGGTCCGATTTAGGCAAATCAATTTCAATTTTCTGCTCTTCCAGCAGAACAAAAAGTTTTTTGGCAAAGGCTCAACATCACAATTAATAAACATCGCAACATTTGTGGCAACAGGCACATAATTGCCATAATCGTTTTACTTGCGGAGATTTTGGTTTTAATATTCCTGTCCACTGCATTGCTTGTTGCGGCTTTCATGCTCCGGTTATCTCTTTCTCCATGGATACTATACCGTATATTCATATTCCGGTCTTACTGCCCCTACACCCCCGAACACTTTGTGTGGTGGTGCCACATGCACATTCATTTACATTCTCGTAATGCCGTCAAAACCCGCAAATAGGATAAAGTAAATGTTGAAATGCAGGTTCAAACCAAATAGACAAATAAACCAACCAACCAGACACGAAACACCGAACAGAAAACAGAAAAAGTGAGATTGAATATGGGAGCAAGCGAAGGGATTTGAATAGCTCGAATTGCAGATTTTAATTGAAATATTCAAATGGAAAATTGTAGTTTCATTTTCAATATTTGCTGAATTAATAAGGATGTTTATTTGCCTTTAATACGAAAACGTACATCAAGGTTAATGATAATCTGTACAACCTCCTAGTCGATGCAATTATAGGGTTCTCGAAACAGTAGCCGCTTTAGAGTCTTCTCTGCTGTCAAATGGTGGGCAAATATTGTCCTTAGGCAAACGCCGGGTAGTTGATTAACTGGTTAACTATCTTGACGGGTGACGGGGCTGTCGGCTGGATCCATACGCTGCTGCAATACAAGCAAGATAAGGCCCGGGGCTACGTAAAGCACGGATCCGTGGAGTTAGTCTCCGGTAAAGTGTTCGGCGAGATGTACCATCGTCTGGTCTGTGTCGCGCTCCTGCTGTTTGGCTGCTGCTTCAGAGTCGATTGCCTGCAATTAAGCGACTGCAACAAGACGGATGTGACCCTGATTAAGGATTCGGAGCTAATTACAATCCTCTCGCTGCGAAACTGCAGTGTGCCGCACCTGGAAAATGCTTTCTTTGTTCGCTTCAGCCACCTTCTTCAACTGGAACTGGAACACAGTGGGCTAAGTGACTTGGAGGACTTCTCTTTGAACGGACTGGCCAAACTGCAATCGATTTCTTTGAGTCACAACAATCTTAGTGCCCTGAGGTCGTGGTCCAGCGAACCTCTAGCCGCTCTCACAGCTCTGGATCTGAGCTACAACCGGTTGTCCAAGTTAAGGGAGAATAGCTTCTCACTTTATCCCCACCTGCAGCAGATCAACCTTGGTTCGAATCAAATCAGTCAGATCGCGGAGGACTCCTTCCATGGATTGGCTCACTTGAAACATTTGATCCTTAATGGAAATCGGCTGCAACACATTGATGGCACCTTTTTCCAGGGCCTGCATCGCCTTTCCAGCTTGGCTCTCCAACACAATCTGATTGAGAGTATCGAAATGGATTCTTTTGAAAGTAATACCCATTTGCGGAGCCTTCGTCTGGATGGAAATGTCCTCACGAGCCTTGTGTTTCTCAGTCAACGAGGCCTGGCCCGCCTCGTCCATTTAAATCTGTCCAAGAATCAGATTCAGAAACTAGAGGATCAAGGATTATCCAAAAACTTTGAGCTGCAAGCTCTGGACTTGAGTCGCAATAACTTGACAGAACTGAAAAAGGAGGCATTTTCTGGACTGGATTCATTGGAGGTACGAATAGGTCCCTTATCTTCTTTAATCTTTTAATTCTTTTATCTTCATGTAAAGTTTAATTCCCATATTTATTTCGCAAACTAAAAATATAATCAAGCTGTAATCTTTCTTTATCTTTAGCGCCTGAATATCAGTCACAATTACGTGGACCTTGTAGATGCCGAGAGTCTGGAGTTTTTAACAAATCTAATTCAGTTCGATGCCAGCAACAATCTATTAACAACTCTACCAGAAAGGCTTTTCCAAGCCAATACTCAACTGGAGGACGTTATTTTGGCTCACAACAAAATGGGAAGCTTATCGCCTTTGATTTTCCAGCATCAGAATCACCTGCGATTCATAAACCTGGCAGGAAATATCCTCGATAAGGCAGCATTCCTGGAGAGTCTATCTCCATCTTTGAATCGCCTCTCGCTTTTCGTGGATCTCAGTTCCAATCGTTTACAGTCAGTCAGCATGAAGCACTTGCTCCACTTTCGCTACATAAATCTGGCGGATAACAACTGGGATTGTGCCTGGTTGGTGGGGAACTTGGTAAGGAAGCTACCGCCTTCGATTAACTTTGCTCGTCCCTGGACTATTCTGAACAACTGGAGCGAGAACCTGACAAACATTCAAGGGGTGGACTGCACAGAGGGGAATACCAATCGATCTATTATTCTACTCAACGTCGGCGAGGTTCTACAGAATGAAAATAAAAACTGCGACAACGGGGTAAGTCGAAAAACTAAAGGGTAAGAATATGTTTTAGCTTATATTTCGATTCCAGATCGTTTATGATGAGGCAAACCCCTCACCACCTCCTCTCACCTGGCCAAAGATACCCACAGATCGCTTCGACTCCAGATCGGTTATAATCTGGATGCTGGTGGCCATTGCCATCGCCTTCTCTGGACTGCGTTGGCTCAGAAAGTTTGTGGACCGCAACGAAAACAGGACAGGGGAAAGGCTAAAGGCTCTCAATAATATGGTTGGTTGAAAGCGAACCTAGTTCACCTTAATATTTTCCAAATTCCCAAGATTCCTATCACTACATTTTATTATATTTTTATTTGGGATTCCTCTATTGAGAACCCAATTACTTCATAGGCTCTTAATCGTTCCAATTGGCTTTAGATTCCCTCTTATCAGTAACATCATTCCTCTGTTTCAGTACGTCAGCAAACTTGAATGGCAGCCGATTAGAAAAGATCACCAGAGATCTTAGTTTACATCTGCTATTCAAAAGCAAATTCAATATATATAATATTATATCATATTGAAATTTCAAAAAATTTAATACGATTACAAAGTAAGCTTAAATGGATCGAAATGCATAATAAATGTAACCTAGGCTAAAGTAAATGCGTTGAACCGGGACCAATCACTTGTAGAGGCCTTCGATGACTTCGGAATATTTGGCATGGACAATATTCCGACGGATTTTGAGCGTGGGGCCAAGCTCGCCGGTGGCCAGGGAGAATTCGTGGGGTATCAGGGCAAACTTCTGGACTCGTTGGGCGTTCGAGATGGCATTCTTGTTGGCCCTCTTAATGCCTTCTTCCAGGGCCTCCAGCAGCTTCGGCTCAGCCGTGATCTCAAGAGCAGCTGCCTGAACCGCGGAATCATTGGTAACCTGCAGGTCCGCGGGGATGGATAGAAGGTCCGAAAGACGCGTCTGGTGGATGCCCAATTCGCGAAGCCACTCAATCGTCTCTTCCCGCAGTGCATCCAAGGGAACTCCTGTCTTGGGATCGGACTTTGTCTTCAAGGCCAGCAGGACGGTCAAGTACTTGCGATGGTCTCCGATCAGAAGGGCATTGCTAACGCAGGGCAGCTCCTTCTTTATCAGCTCCTCGATGTGCACCGGAGGAATATTCTCTCCGCCTGCCGTGATGATCAGCTCCTTGAGTCTTCCCGAAATCACAAGATTGTCCTTGGGATCAAGGTACCCTAGATCTCCAGAGCGCAGCCATCCATCCTCGGTGATGGTCTCTTCAGTCTTTTCCGGCAGTCCCAGGTAGCCCATGAAGTTGCTGCGTCCCCGCATAACAATCTCCCCCTGGCCATTGCAGTCTGGCTCCAGGACCTTCAGTTCCAGCCCCTCGATCGCTGGACCAGCACTGTACAGATTGTTTATATCCACATTCAGGGTGATGGCTCCCGAACTCTCCGACATTCCGTAGCACTCGCCCAGGGCGATGTCCAGGCCCAGGAAGAACTCCTTCATCTCATGGGAGGTCGGGGCTCCGCCAGTCAGAAAAACGCGGCAAGTATCGAGACCCATCATCTGGCGAATGGGTTTTATTAGGCGGGAGGCCAGCCAGTACTTGGCGCTGCCATAAATTGAAGGCGTTTTTCTGAAAGATTATCAATATAAAATTATATTTTAATCTCGTTTTATTAACGAAGGTTTCTTCTACTCACCCTGCCATTAATGTGGTCTGGTGCTGACACACTGCTGCCCGAGCCTGAGCCAACAGGAGCCTGGAATAGGGCTTGGCCTTTGCCTCAGCGGCCACCAAGCGCTCCTGCAGCTTCTCGAACACCCGCGGCACTCCGAACAATTTCGTTGGTCGCGCTTTTCGGAAGGTCTTGATCAAAGTCCCCTTTAAGGCGTCCTTGTCCGCGAAAGTGATACAACCGGCGTGAGCGATTCCCAGGAATATGTCGAAGATCTGGGCAGCCACGTGGCTGAGAGGCAGATAACTCACGAAGCTTTCCTTACCGATCTGGACATCCTTCAGCATTCTTACAGCGGACTTGGTGTCGAAAATCAGGTTGTCGTGCGACAGCATTACGGCTTTGGGCAGGCCAACCGTTCCGGATGTGAAGATCAGCATGGCACACTCGTTGGGGCAGATGCGGCTCTCTCGGTTGAGCAGCTCCTCCTTGAGGTCGCTGGGGAAGGCCCTCTCATGGAGCTTCTTCCAGCTGAAGTAGCCCGGTTCCTGGTCAACAAAGGCCTCGAAGGGTCCGTGAATTTGGATGACTGCCTGGAGCAGCGGAAGCCTATCCTTGATGGCCCTCAATTTGGCCATCTGCTGGGCATCGTCCACAATGCAGACGCTGGACTCACTGGTGACCAGGACGTGATGCACTGCCTCTGCCGAGTTACTGGGATAAATGCCAGCCACCACGGCTCCAGCGCGCAGCGTTCCCAACTCGGCGAAGAACCACTCGGGGCAGTTGAAGGCCAGGATTCCAACCGAACTGCGCTCCTTTAGGCCAACACTCAGCAGCATGAGGGCCGCCTGCTCGACGTGTTCCTGGTATTCGCTGTAATTCAAGGTCGTCCAACCGTCGACTCCGGAACCAGGTGTCTCCCATGTCAAGGCAGGTAGCTCTGCATATTTTTCGCAGACTTCAGCAAAAAAGTGCGGTATCGTCTGGGGTTTTACGCTCTGCGAGAAGGTTCCCCCGTCGTCTAGGCGAAGTTTGACGGCTTCGTGGAGCGAGGTGCTCGTATAGCTCGTGGCCAGCTTGAGATCGGTCATGCTTGCTCAGAGGCTTACGACGAATAAAATGGTCGGGTTCTGGACACGGGTATTTAAGGCATCACAGCCCTATGCTGATAAGCCAGCCAGGCAGCGAAGGCAATGAAGCCGGAGTTCCGATCCGATAATGACGCAGAACGATCTAAGACATTCTAAGAGACCTTTGAACGGTCTATATAGTTGTTTAGAAACCCACAACTTTCTTTTGAAACATCTACGCATCTTACAATTTTCCTATATAGAACATTTACATTCGTTAAAAAACACCCATAAATAATATCAATTTCGGGTATTAAGTGGGTTAGCTTTGGTCATCGGCAATCTCCGAGGTTAGCAAATACGATTAGTCAAAAGTCTTGTCTGGCATTCTTTCTGAAACATAACATTTTAACCCATAGACATGTGCGGGCTTGGTTTTGATAAGAGATAAGAGTTCATTCTGTCTACCCGGAGACCCGATTACAATGTCGCGTGTAGGCAACGAATCCATGTAGCGGATGCCTCTTATCAGGGGTCATGGCTTCATAAAATTTTGTTGGCCTATCGAAGCGATAGAAACATATCAAATTTTACTAGGTCATTAAGTAATATCGCCGAGATTTCATATTGTGGTTTGTTTTAGTCTAGAAATCATTATTCTCATATCTATTTTATTTATGGCTTGTAAATTGTTGTTCTCACTAGAAAATTATTATACCAAGAATAGCAATAATTCGTCTGGAATATTTGGAATAACCCTAATATTACCTTTAACTCAGTAAAAGTTTTATTAAAAGGTTTATTATGAATGTTTAACAACGGCCGAAAGCAAAAGTCTACTAAAGTGTAGAGATTGCTTTAATTTGAGTCATAGAACCTTTAGAATCCAAAAATGGCTCAAGATCCATTACGATCCATTAAACGCGAATCATGGCTGACCTTCTGGTCCCAAAATAACAGACCTGACCTAACCCAGGTACTGAATGGAGAATGGAGAATGGAGAGTGTGAGATAACTGGGTTATCCACCAGAGCCCCGTCACATATGTACAAAAAAAACCCATACGCCCCGTGGCCGCAGCCAGGTACTGCAGCAGTGTGGGAACAGGGTGGGTGTTAGGGCGGGGAATACCACTCCCTGTGGGTCATCCAGGCGCATTAGACGAATTCCATGGCACTGCCATACACATGCTGGAAACCTGCACGCATCCCGTTACATAGAAAGGGAAAAAAAATACTTTCACACAGGCCAGCAGACAACAGAAAATCGCCATCGCAATCGCAGTCGCCGTCGCTGTCGAAGTCTCAGTCTCAGTCGACGTCTCAGTCGCTTCTGTTGCCATTGCTACTGAGGATTTGTTTGCCTTCCACTTGCTGCTCGTTGCTGGACGCCTGTTCGACCAACAGTCATTTTTTGTACAAATTTATAATTTATTGTTTAATTTATTTTATTGCCAAATGTCAGCCGCCTCTTTGGCGCAGTGTCTACGGCAGCGATTTACATACACTGCAAGCACAGTGGATCTCGGAGGCCGGCCGATAAAATAAATACAATATATTATTAACTAAATTGTAATTGTTGCAATTTGCAGCTTATCTTTTGTTATGCTCGCAACAACAACATTATTATGAAATTATTTACCAATGAACAGCAGCTCATGAATCGCTAACAAGTGTTGCCATTGTCATGGGAGTGACCGACGACTGAGGGGGCGACAGGGGGTTTTTATTGCATCAAAACTACAACGCAAATAGTTGCAATATTCTGTGTTCCCTGTTTGTTCTTTTTTATTTGTCTCGTAACTATATAAATATATATGTATTTTTTGGCAGAGTATGAGTGCCATACGAGCATGTGTAACGGTACATGGGAATTATATCGGACATGGCAGGGCAGGGTAGGGTAAAGAAAATATAAAAATCAGAATATATATGCGGGCAGGGGGAGAATGTAACTGTATTTATGTACAAGAGGGGTAGCCTGGGGCGGGGCAGCAACTAGAAATAGAGCCGACAGTGGAAATGACATTGAATCAAACATCAAAATACCTTAAGGGTGTATTTAAATATTAGAAATTCAATATTAAACTCATAAAACTTACCTTGGTACTGAAAAATTACAATAATCAATTATAAATTACATCATAAACCATTTTACAACACTGTTACAACAGAAATTTCCCATGCATGTTTCATAACATTCAAATAATCTTTTGAATTGATTCGTCAATTCCGTAATTCCATAACCATGTCCAGCCTAAATATTGACAGATTGTTTCTGCATTTATGTACCATCCATCCAAAATGGGACATCGAATGGGACAGATGGGAAAGGGACAGAATGGTCGGGCCCACTAGGCGGATACGTGATGCAGAGTCAAGGCAAATGCAATTTGCCAAATCTTTGCAACAGACTCTCCATTGGAATGGGCAGTGATATTAAAGTCCTAAATCGGTCCTGTATGTGCTGCAATATGTTTCCTGTACATATTTACACGCACATCGAGTGACCTAATGTGCGGACAATGGGCCCGGCAGGGTGGGAGCTGGAAGGGGTCGATAGAACGCGAGGGGTGGGAGCATGTCTGTGACTTTTGTAGATTTGTTTGTGTACATATAGATATAGCGAAACCACCCGGCGCACAGCATTGATTAGCAGGCGTGAAAGAGCCGAAGCCAAAGCGAAAAGTTCATGCGAGCAAGTGAGCCAAACAACAGAAACACCAACAGCAACAGCAAAAGCAACAACATCTGACAACAAACAAGTACACACAACAATA
Source organism: Drosophila vallismaia (assembly GCA_035047325.1). Lineage (NCBI taxonomy): Eukaryota > Metazoa > Arthropoda > Insecta > Diptera > Drosophilidae > Drosophila > Drosophila vallismaia. Next base: position 16,027,787 of record JAWNPU010000090.1, on the reverse strand, counting down.
AGGAAACACATTCGAGCACATACAAAAAAGCGATATACACACACATAAAAACTAGTAGAAGGGGCGGAATGGGAGGGGAGGCACAGATAAACAGCATTTATATTCATGTACCCACAGCAACAACAGCAACAGCAACAACACATCGCAGACATAAAAAGCGAAACGAAAATCAAATAACATGTGTACATATTGACAAACAACCGGCCACATACAAGCAATCGTACATACAGGCGATGTACGAGTACGATGAATATGTACGTAGGTATGCAGCGCCTTCGCCCCAAACACTCCCCTTTTGGCCCCACCGCTCCCCAACCACCTCCAAGCATGCAACTCATTCAAACTCATTTCTACACAAGCATATCAGCTGGGGTTGTCGCTGCTGCTCTCTCTGCCGCGCTAGCGCTACCTTGCCGGCTCGTTCTGCTCCCCATCTCTCTCAAACTAGAGGCTGGCCAGGTATCCACATAAGTTGTAATTACAATAACAACCGGTATTTAAAACGCTTTTGGATTCTAGCCTTGTCTGGCAGTCCAATGACGAGCAGAGAAGAGAAGAGCTTCGTCTATCCGAAGTCCGATTGTTGGTCCGATGGTGAGGAAAGTGTCGTAGGTCGTAGGTCAAAATACGTAAAGATGTCACTCCTATTATAATTATGGTAGAATTCTTTACACTCCCTACTTGAGAAGAAACCTTTTAAGTCAAAAGTAAGCTTCTTACAGAAAGAATTCATATAAATACATATTGCCGGCACTTATTTACCAACCAGAAACCGGCGGAAAGTGCAAGCTCATCAGAAACTAAAATAAATATTAATAAAATAAATAAAAATCCGCTGTTGTCCACTTTTTCCATTCTGGCGTCAGCAAAAGTTCAAGCCGAGTACATTTGCCTGATAAGTTCTACAACCTGATAGATGCAATTCGATCGGTTAATCCTACAGTGCAGTCATCTCAATAGTCATCGTTACTCTTCGTATCATCGGTGACAGCTTTTCACAGTCCATGACCGAATTATCAAAAATGATAACGAGATTTTTCTGTCGTCATTGTTGATCAGCGGAAAACTCTGAAGGCCCTCATGGATTAATCGATAAAGATCGAGTCTGAACTGGACTCGGTCATGGACTCCTGTGCTCCAAGTGGAGCAGAACGACGAGTGACTCAGCCAAAAGATTCACCAACTCCCTAAGTTGTTTATGTAGAATATCCTAAAGGGAAAGCAACTATGTATTTGGAGACCCCCACATTTGGTTCTTTACTTCACTAAGCTTGTTTGAAAGCCCGCCGATAATCGCCGATAATTAAGTTGGCGCTTTTCGCGATGGCGTGCCGGCAAGCCGTTCCCACGGGCGGTAATACAACGGCACCATCACCACAATGCATCCAACGGATTGGCATGTGAACAGGTCTCCCTGCCTACAGTCGCCAAGTCGGCTGCAGACCCCCGCCAAGCTTTGCATATTCAAATAAGCTTACCTATTACATTTCAGTTCCATTCCATTTCTGGTTTCGGCTTTCGCGATGCCTCTGCCAGCTCATTACATACACACGGCTCTCGGGCCGGCAGTAGTAGTATGTAGATAGATGGCGAACGGGTATGTAAACATGTCTACGTTACATACCCACGAAATTGTGAGAACGTCGCCTGTTACCGTTTTAGCTTTCATGGGGTAGCATTAACGGCCCCCACCGCCCGCCACCGACACTTCTACACACAATACACTCACTGGGAGCAGCAACAACATCAGAGCATTGCACACACACCACACACACTTTTCTGGTAGCTCGGCCTGCTAATCGCTTCTGCTCGCCTGCTGGCTGCTTATGTTTATTTGTATATATCGAGCAACACAAACGCACACAGGCCATATGCAAAGCAAAACCCGCCCGGCACATCACATCACATATTGTACAGCGCTAGCTACACGATACCACGTTGTACGCCAAACGGCATGCGATACGATACTGTGCCCTCCTGTGCCCACCACCGGAAGCCATCCGGCATCCATCAGAGCTTGGCCAAGAGACTAGCACGTGTCTGGGTGTTTGCACTTTGAGAAAAACTTTCTCTTTACATGAAACATATTGGTTAATCCGTGGTCCTGTTTACAAAACTCCCTTTTTGTTTTAATATTTTGATTCTACTGCATCATCAAAATCAATAATCTTTCTTCGATATGTTTTACACGTTTTTCCAAGTGTCATTGTGTTTTTGTTTATGCCCACATACAGCTGTGTTTAAGCCGATATCTATACCAGTATTTTAGTAAATAACTTAGCATGTATGTAAGTTTATTTCCAGAACCAGTTGAGCAAATGCTCAGCTGTTTTGGCCAAGCACTGATTCTGACATGGAAGTATCTGATTATCTAAGAAATACAAAAACCAAACAGATAGTTTATAAACAGAGAGTATATGTTTTTTCTATTAATCTAATGCCATGAATTCTCTCTTTAAAATGATGATTTTAAAATATCCCGCCATCTTTTTTAAACGGGGATTGTGTCTTGGCCGCCATAAAGCTCAGACAACCAACACGATCTTGTTCGAACCAAGGCAAAGTCTCCACTCTCCAAACGGTCGCCTCGGTACATTTCCAATGCCTGTTGATAAGAATGGCGGGCGATGCAAAAAGAAATAATAATAATAAGGGACCGACAGACTTAATTATCGTATGACAGAAAGAAGCCTGTGAGCGGCTCGATGATCCACACTAAAAGAAAAGGGAGTCCTAAAAACAGGGGCGTCTATATGCAGAAATCATAATATCTCTATTTAATTAATAGTATTATAAGTGTTTGATTTAATCTTTGTTTTCCTAAATAAGTCTCCAAGGTAACTTTTTACAAAATATATGATTTTTTCTAAGTGAAGAATAAACAAAAGAATCGGATCGACTTTCACTTTGATCCGAGGCAACTGCGTTTAGTGCTTCTGCAGCGACGTACGCACAATCTCGGGACCAGCCCCAAGAGAATCCGGATCCGTAAGATGCTTCTCCAAGTTCTGTGCATGGCAGTGGGTGTCGTCCTAATCGCAGGGAATCTTCACGTGTCCACCGCTCTGGCCATCACCAACGGTCACTGTCAGAAGAACATCAGCGTGAAGTACCAGGTGCCAGTGACGAAGACCCGGGTCATTGGCTCCGAAAATGGAGATAACTATGTAATCTACGAGGAGCGGATGCGGTGGGATAACATCCAGGTGTGCTGTCCCGGCTACCGCACCATCCTCTTCGGCTTCTGTGAGCCCGTCTGCCAGGAGTCCTGCCCCATGCACAGCTACTGCGCCGAGCCAGACCGATGCCACTGCCTGCGCGGCTACGAGCCCTCCCACCTCCATCAGCAGCCCCTCCACCGGCACCACCAACTCACCTGCCGCCCGATCTGCCAGGGCGGGTGTCCGGAGCACAGCCACTGCGTGGCCCACAATGAGTGCCAGTGCCGTCCGGGCTTCAAAGACTCCAGCAGCTGGTTTAGTCTGAGCCTACGCTGCGAAAGGATACAGTGTGGTCACGAGCAGCGCTTCGATCCTGGCCGACGAGTTTGCGTCCAGATTGAGATGAGCATGGAGGAGTTGATGCAACGCGTAGCCAATCGCTTGGCCAAGGGACTGGAGGCGGAGTCCACCACCGAGTTGGAGGAGGAGTCGTAGGTTGAAGTACTTTACTATTTTCCACTTCATTCAATAGCTTTTAAGTTGCCACAAAGTGTAGTCGTTTAACTTTCTATATTTCCAAAAGCAAATTCAATATTGAAAATAAAATCATAAATACATATACTCCCAATTTAAATGTTTGAACTACAAACCAATTTTAAACAGGTAGTGTTTGTATTTTTTCAAAGCTTGAAACCCACAGCATAAAGGTTTTATATTTAGCTAAATCTTTATTGTCGCTCTTCAGGCAATTGACAATATTCTCTCGCTTTGGTTGGTACAACCAACCGACATACACTTTATTATAAAATCTTAGAAACTAATTAAAAGATCCCTGGATGTGATCGGGGCAAGCTAATGTCTAACTCGGCAAGCAGCGCCTTCGTTCTAAGTATAATATCCAAAAGTTAACATCAGCCTATTTCCTAATTGTAGTGGCACTCAAATGGCTTGAAAGTCCGTTAAATTCAGTTTCACATTAAAGCTCGAATTGGTCCCTCGGCTATATATTCTCCTCTCCACTCGGAACCCTGACATGGGGATAATCTAGGCATAGAGGTTCTCGATCTCATCGGCGTACATCTTGGCAACCACGTTGCGCTTGACCTTTAGAGTGGGTCCCAGCTCGCCGGTGGGAATGGAGAAGTCGTGCTTCAGGATGGCGAACTTCTGCACCTTCTGGGCATTGGAGATGGAGTATTTGTTGGCACGCTTGATGCCGTCCTCGATGGACTTGAACACCTTGGGGCAGGGTCCGGCGGCGAGGATCTCTGAAACGGTTTTGTACTCAACTCCCAGGGACTTCATCCATGTAGAGGACTCGTGGCTCAGCTCGTCCAGAGGTGCACCAGTGTCCTTGTCAACTTCGGTCTAAAAAGTATTCATTAGAATCTCCAGAAACGATATCACAATGTCGTTGAACTCACCTTAATGGTAACCAGGACTGTCAAATATTTTCGCTGCTCTCCCACCAAGAACACACTGGAGATGCCGTCGAGCTCCTTCTTTATCGTGTTTTCGATGTGGACGGGCGGAATGTTTTCGCCTCCGGCAGTGATGATGATCTCCTTGGAACGACCCGTCAGCGAGACGTAACCCTTGTCGTCCACAAAGCCCAAGTCACCGGAATGCAGCCAGCAGTCGTCGTCGAGAGCCTCCTCGGTCTTCTCCTTGTTGTCAATGTATCCCATGAACACGTGACGTCCGCGGATGCACAGCTCACCGTGGCCATTGTTGTCCTTGTTAATGAACTTGGTCTCGCAGCCGGGAAGAGTCTTTCCAATGGAATTCAGAGTCACCGAGTCCGGCAGGCAGATGGTATGGCATCCGGACGTCTCCGACATGCCGAAGGCATCTATGATCTTCAAGTCCAGGCTAAGGAAGTACTTCTTCGTGTCCGGCGACATGGGGGCCGCGGCACTGGCTAGGGTTAGCGCCCGGTCGAGACCAAGGGCCTCCTTCACCTTGGACAGGATGAGCGACTTGGCAATTTTGTAGCGGAAGCCACCGGTGTTCTTGCTGCGAAAAGTCCCGGGAAAAGTTTAATTAGCTTTGTTGACTGATGAGTTTTGTTGAAGGCCGACTTTGTGGGCAGCGCAAGGAGCGTTTAGTTGGCTGTGGAACTTGCGAATTAGAAGCCCCTCAATAAATATGCATATGTTGATTAAAAATTGCAACATTTCTAATTACTGCAACCTGAAGTTGGTTGAGAAGTTTCTAATATGGAGTTTATGTTTTCCATGGTACACTATTCAGTTTTTCCTTTACTCAAATTTTCCCTCAAAATTGAAACCGTTTGCGTTTTCTTCTGCTAGCTGCCTGATGGGTTTGCTAATGCTTCAATCACAGCGTAAGTATTTGCACATGAAATGCCGTCCTCCCTGATCCTGGCCCAGCTTCCAGGACGTGCTTGCATGTGCTGCTAGTGGTGCCTTTCCTACTTGCAGCATCGGGAGCTCCAGCTTCGGGAGCTAGCTGCCTGCGTGTTCCCCGTGACGTATGAGTAATGTTGTTGTCAGTGATTTTCGCTTAAACCAGAGCAGCGAATAGCTGGCGGAACGAAGAACGCTGCTGGGCTGCTTGGCTTGCATAATTTAGCGGGCACCGAAACTCGGCTCATGCACACTCACCGGCACACTCTCGGACTCAAAGGATGCCAGGGACTTAGCCTCTTTGGCCATCAGGAGGGCGGCCGAAAATCTGGCTGAGGTTGGGGCATAAAAAATGCAGAAGGAGGAAAAGGGGCTCTGGAGAAGGAAAGGAATTCTGTCGCTGCAGCCACTTTAACCGTGCATCCTTTTTGCATAATTTATGCGCACACAAAGTCGGAGTTGAAGTATTTGCCTGAAGCCGGAGCTGAGGCAGGGGCTGGGGCTGGGGCAGGGGCCCATTGGTTTATTGAGGAATACTTACCCTTGACTCACCATGTAGTGCTTCAGCGTGATGCCCTTGGCCCAGCCGGCGAGCATTTTTTTCAGGCTGCCGCTCGAGCTGGCCACGGCCACCATCCGCTCCTGGAATTTCTCGTAGACACGGGGCACGCCCATGAAGCGGGTGGGTCGTGCATCCTGCAGCGACTTCACCAGGGTTCCCTTCAGGGCGTCCTTGTCGGCGAACCAGATGCACCCAGCTACATAGGCACACGTGTAGATGTCCACCACCTGGGCGGCCACATGGGAGAGGGGAAGGTAGGACACGATCGCCTCTACTCCGACCACCACCCGGTCCATTGCCTTCACGATGCCGCGCACATCGAAAGTAATATTGTCGTGGGAGAGCATCACGCCCTTGGGCATACCCACGGTGCCGGAGGTGTACACCAGGCAGCAGCACTCGTTGATGGCAATGTTCTCCAGGCGGGTCTTGTACTGATCCTCTACGTCGGCCACGTTCATCGACTCGATCTCCGACCACTATAAAAATGAGGTATAAGTATTAGATGTTTGAGACATTGAAAGAATCACTACTCACCCTGTAGTAACCATCCTCCTTCTTCAGGAAGGGAGCATAGGGCTCCTGGATCTGGATGGCCGCCTTCAGCTTCGGCAGCTTGTCCCGGATCGAGTGAATCTTCTCCATCTGCTTGGCGTCGTCAACGACCACGATCTGGGCATGCGAGCTCTCCAGGACATGCAGCACTGCGTCAGCAGAGTTGGTGGTGTAGATGCCAGCGATGATGCCGCGTGCGTGGATGGCGCCCATGGCCGAGTAGAACCACTCGGCGCAGTTAAACGCCAGCACACCCACAGAGTGGTGTTCCTCCAGGCCGAGCTTGATAAAGGCCTTGGCCACCTGGTGCACCTTCTGCTCATATTGTCTGCGTGGGCGGAGAAGTAGGATAATCGGATTGAGCGATAATTGAATTGGGGTGGAGAAAATTGGAAATTGGCCAACAATTCGATTAGCGGTACTCACTTGTAGGTGACCGTGTGATAGCCGTTTTTTCCGTTTTTGGTGCGCAGAGCCGGATAGTCCGGATAGTTGTTCACGGTGCGCTTCAGCAGGCCGGGCACAGAGATGGGCTCCTCGGCGCCCATTCCCTCCTTGGCCAGCCGAAGTTTGACGGCGTCCTCGCGGTTCGTGGTGCGGTAAGTCTCGGCCTGCCTCAGGCGATTGGGGCCTGGACGATTGTAGAGCGCATCGGTGGCGGACATTGTGGCGAAATTCTAAGTAGTCTGAAATAAAATTAATTTATATTAAATAAAAGTCCCCACTATTCATTTACCAATCAACTCAGGAATTAGAATGTTAATTCTCTCGCAAAGCTGTAAGTTTTCCCGGTATATTTTTAATAATGTTATTAACCTTGCTAGCTGCTATTCGCAATATATTTAAAATGTATTTGAGTTATAAAAGCAAGCTTTACAATCTGTCGAACTGCTAGTTATATACCAGGGAAAACTATTTGTTTAATGAATTCCAAAAGCAGTGGCTTGGAAATGTAAATATTACAAACCCAAATGTAACTTTTAAAAGTAGTTTCTCGTTAAGTTTATTTTGATTTGAGGTTTGGGGTTAACATTCGGAATCGTATGATCTACATGTCAAGTATATGGTATGCGAATTTAAGATAATGCCAACACCCTGGCTATGCCATGTCATGGCTTCCGTCCACTGAGGACTCTTATCTCGCTTCGCCTATGACTTAACACATGATTCTAAGTTGATATACCAAAAGTTCTAACTGCTATATACATATCTGTCTTGAACCTAATAAAATTGGTCATTTGGCATGTCTTAAAAAGAGAACTCCTTCCTCACATACAACTATATTCATTTAGTTAACTACTTTTCACGGCCTTTCTTATCATATTCCATGGTGCTAAGTTTCTTCAATGGGTTTATTTTCCTGGTACAAAGGCCAAGAATATTCGATATCTATAATAATGTTTGCATGTTTTACTTTCCAGTTTTCATCGTTTTTTATTAATCAATAAATTCTGGCAAACTTGGCAATGATAAGAGCCAAAATAAATGGCTATTAACTTGGGAAATTACGAATGAAAGAACCAACCAGCTGACATAACAACAGGCCAAGTCCAAAGGGTCAAACCATAAATTATCGCTTTTGACTCGAAACAAATTATAATTATTGGCAATTTTTTTTATTTACTTTACCGAGTTCCGATAGTGTTTAGGGATTGATTGACATAGACAGCAGACCAATATGATTGACGTCTAAATTCCAATGATTACATGGAAAGGCCCCTGGGCAAGACACTACTCGGTTAATGGGAGTACGCCTCCACGATTTCTGGCATCCTAATGTACTTGTAGGAGGAACTAGCTTGAGCTTTCCAGACATGAATTCATTAATCATTAATCATAGCGGAAGAAATCGCGTAACTCTGCTTGCTGATAATACTCGAAATGTCACGCAATCAATGCGTGATAATAAAAACATAATAATTTATGATTTTATAACCCAATCGAGGTATGAGAGCTGTTGTTCTCTGTTGGAAATATGTCATCAAAATCTAATTAATATATATTTTGTAGGAAATCAGATGCAGGTGTTTCGATGGCAAAGAGCTTTTGAATTTGTCAACTGCGGATGATGGGGGAGAAATGTTTGGGAGCCAAGCCAAAAACACGTCACCAGAAACTGCGTATAAAAACAAAACTGATAATAAGCCACAGCATCTAAAAATATTTGGCAACTATTCCACGTTCTCTAGCCCCCAGGGTTTCTCTTGCCCCACGACACCTTCCACCGTCAACTCATAACCCAGAGAGATCGAAAAACATTTCGAAAGTGTGTGTCGATATAGTGTGTGGACCGAGAGCTCTCTTTTCTCGATCGAATAAAACGAAGGCAAACCATTCTATCGTCTTGTCGTGATGTAAAAGAGGGCTCGATCAGACGAAGGTGAAACCGTGCGGCGAATTGAGATCGCTGATCAGGCGATATGACAATGAACCCACCGAAAAAGTGCACTGACCCACAAAGTGGATTTGGATTTGGATTTGGACAAAACAAACGCACGTGTCAGGCGGAAGTCACGCACTTGCCACCCGACTTTCCCACCTGGATTTCGTTTCAAAAAACACTTACACAGTCAACAAATCAAACTTCGATATTAATTATGTGGCGAATTCTCGGAGGGGGAACGCGTATCGATTCCGGTCACTTATTCCCACTTTGACGCTCGAGACCCGACCAAATAGACGACCGTATGTAGTGGAGGCTAGGCGTGAACTGAACGCCGATCAGGATCGGATGCTATAGAAAAGTCTCTGCTGATCGCTAAGCCGACGTTTGCGCTGGCATTAGCCTCGTCACAGCCCCACGCCGATATGGTAGCTGCTACCTGCTGGCAGGGTCTTATCAGCTATCAGCGGCATTTGGCTCAAAAACCAGCCACACATAAGTTCAAGTAAAAAGCAAAATCTCTTGCTTTTGTGAGGCATTATAATAGTTGTTGGAGGTCTTATCGGTGCGCCAATGTGGGAATTATTATGGTTCGGTTTTATTTTCGGAGAGATCGGTTTTCTCGGACTCGATAAACCTAATCTTTTCGGGGTGTTGAATAGCGCGGAATCCTTTCTAAACTCGAATTTGGGGGATAGGGGTTGCCAGAAGTCCCGATCTTATCTGCTTTGAAATTTTTGGTTATATACTAAACCCATAAAATATCAAGAATCCAAAAAGAGAAAAAAAAATAATCTCGTTTTTAATCGCCGAACTCAATCATTATTCCAGCTACGCAACTGATAACCCCAACAACCTGAAACTAATGATTCTAAAAATTACGCATTTAAACAAAATTATGGAATGTTACGGGTCTTTCTTATCGTATTGTAATTATGAAAAGGTTTCAATTACTTACTTGGAGTGGGGAAATCCTTATTTGAAAGTAAAAGGTAAAAACAAAATAGATATTACAGACCAACAGGTGTGGCCAGGTGGCCAGAAACTTGATTACTTAGACCTATGGCCCTTTTAATTAGAGATCTAGAGAACTAGATATAAACTATTTTCGGGGAACTTCGGAGTTTTTTTTTAAATAAATATTAATTAAAGTAAAGTACCAGCTGTCCCATGATATTGTCATCCAATTATTAGATTATAATAGATTAATTAGAGATCTAGAGAACTAGAGATAAACTATTCTCGGGGAACTTTAGGGTTTGTTTTTAAATAAATATTAATTAAAGTAAAGTACCAGCTGACCCATAATATTGTCATCCAAATTAATAGAATACCACGAATATGGAATGATAAAACCTGAATGATTCACAGAAATTAGCAAAATATTTAGTAAATTATTCAAGAGTTTGATAAACGCAATTATCGGCAAATATGAGGGCTATATAAACAATACGGCCATTCGCCAATCGACCTGTTGGCTGTTGCCAACAATGGTTCTTTAGCTTTTTGGTGCCATTTTTGGGGTTGGTATAACTCTTATCGAACTATACAAGTTGAAAAACACTTTACGATCTGATAAATACCAAGCACTTGACCACCAGTTGAAGGCCATTAAACTGCTGTCGGTGTAAATAAGGCGGCGATTCCTTTTAAATTTATGCCAGAGCCGTTGACATATTATAGTTCCACCTGACTAAAGGTTGAACTCGGCTTGTGGAACCGTTTCGGCACAGTCACCCTTCCTAATACAATCGTGATTATCCTCCGATTAGATAAGATAGTTCACGAACCGTATAAATCAGAATTTGTGTAGGATCTCCCTGATTAAAATGTCTTTGGCCTGTTGGGATTATCTTTACACAAATCAATGTCAGCTAATCAGGTTCTGCAATCTGCAATCCCTCAATAATGCCCATCGAATTTCCATACAGATTTTATGGCCAAATTGTCATGTTAAGTGTAGTCTTATCAGTTATAGAATATTTTGGGAATTATTTTTAAAACATTCCCATGTTCGCTTTTTGTGTGTTATCAGGCAGCGAAAGCGTGTCCTCAGAATCGCGTGGCACCTCCCAGTTCTGGCTTTCACCTGCAGGTCACGTCGTTTCCCCAAATCTCAGATAGTCCCAATCGCCGAATTTTAACGTCATTTCTTTTAGATGGGAAGGCCTATAAATAAAATATTTAAACAGGAGTTAAGGGATTATAAAAGCCTTTATTTTTTTTGGGATATGACTTGGCTTGTGTTATTATCTTTTGTTATTGTTAAGTATGCTAATTAATAATTATAAATAATAACAAATAAGGGAACATTTTCGAGATCCGGTTGGCTTACTTTCAAGACTAACTGTAAGAGCTTTTGTAAACTTTGTCGCTTAACAAATTGAGCAACCATTTTGAAAGCTTGGCCCGGCCAAAAGCTGTTCAACTGTAAAATACACAGCTTTTATGTATAAGCTTACCAAATTCTTTCTTACAGTCAAATGGCAACAAAGTCAATAAAGTCGATTCCAACAGAAATGGCCAAATGCAATTGAATTCCGATTCGTTGTTTGTATCCCCAGCATCAGAATGGAGCATAAAGCGAGCATCTATCATTGAACTGTCTCCCTGATTTTATTCCTGCCCATATGACAACATAACCCGGCGAGCTCTGATTCCGATGTCATGTTAATGAGATTGTCATCATCAAAGTTGGCATCGAATTACGTTCGCCTGAGCTGCACAAAGTTCCACTTATTTACGTCCACCGCCTCCGCCCCAACTAAACGCATGCAAATGATGTGATAATAATGTCGGGGAGGGGCAACCCCTAAATACGTATAGGTTTTAACCCCGTTCATGTATACCCCATAAGAGTCTGTATAAAAATAATGCTTAAACCCATTTAAACGGTAGGTAAGCAAGACCATGAACGTGTGCTGGCATTTTAACAAGAGTTTCGGGGCAGGGGTTGGCATAACAAGTGTCTGGCTAATTAGCTCCACTTAATTGTCACCAGCGACACCAGCAGAGAGACAAAAGTCACAAACGGACTCAGACAAATGAAAGTGAACTGCATATAATTGACTTGAAACGCCCCGAAAACTAGACAACAAAAATGGCAAACAAAGAATCTCAAAACTCAAGGGCTATTATTAGTCCTTGAACAAGGCAAACATTTTCTTTTTGGCAGCAGCACTTAAGAAAAGTTAAATCATGCAAATTGGTTTTTGCTTAGCAAGATTTGGCTTATCCGCCAAATTATTAAAAATTAGCTATTTATTTCGACTACGCTCATCCGGTTCTATGGTGTAATGGTTAGCACTCTGGACTCTGAATCCAGCGATCCGAGTTCAAATCTCGGTAGAACCTGGGCTTATTCTTTTTAAATATTTATTTTTAAAACAATGCAAAATCCTTGTTTTTATTTATGTAGTAGAAAAATCTGGCATGGCTCTCTTTGGCCAGTAAATTTCCTATTTCAATTTTACAGCAAACCTTCAACGTACAACCAAAAGCAACAAACAAACAAACCAGGACAGACAAACAGACAGACAGTTGCATTTGCATATGTATAAGGTCCTGTCTGTGTTTCAGTTTCAGTTCCAGTTACTGCTCCTGTTATTTCCTTTTAGCTTTAACTGCACCAAATAGTTTTGGGTCTCCAATAAAACGGCATTGGCCATAAAAAGTGGCAACTCATTTCGCGCTGAAAGATACGAAATGCCTGAAATCCAAACAATTGAAAACTCTGAGCTTTTTCATTAGCCTCTTTGGTTGCCAACTTTGGCTTCAACAACATTGTTTTGAATAATTTGTCAGCTTAAAGTTTTTGCTAGACATGAATAGAATCCCGCAGATACTCGTTCCGACATTTCGTATAGAAGTATCTATCAGATGCGACCAGGCAGCCCGGTTGAACACTTGACTTTAGCCGACACTAAGCTGACCATTATGAGTGCTTAAAGTGGCAGAAAAATGGCTAGAAAGTAAGAAACTCTATTGGTCCTCTCCTTTAACAACAATTTTGCCCAATTTATTAATATTGGTAAGTCTCAGTTTTCTCCCAGCTCTTCAATTTGTTCCTCTCAGCGAACTTTGACCTGGGAGTCACTGAAAACAGAGCCCCTACAAGGGAAACAACGCATTAGCCAATATGAATGAGAGCTAATAATAGAACTCGAAGGGGACCCTAATCAATAATCGATATTTGACAAATTGCGCAACAATTGCAACATTGCCTAGCTTTAATTTCATGCCCGAGTGTCGACAAGTTGAGAGCTAATTAATTGAATTTGTTAAACTTGAGATCCGACCACTTGACCAGTAGTCGGAGTTGGAGCCAAAGCTACCACCTTCAGATTCGGATCCACTTTTTCGACCCGCCAGTTGGCTTGTCAAATTTCAATAATTTAGCACCCGAGCTGTCCCAGACAGAAAATGTAGTGGCTGTCACGATAAGCCAGACAAGCGACAAAGACCAACATTTTACAGCGAATTTTCTTAACCCCTTTGCTGAACTTGTTTCGGAGATAACGGTGAAGGAGGTAAAGAACGAGGACCTGGTAGCGGGTGGGGCCACGTTAGGTGGAAAACTGTTAACGTAAAAGTAAACGAGATTCGTCTCGTGGCGTTTGTTGAGTGCGCTTCGCTGATTCGCTCCCACATAAAAATGCCCCAAAATTTTGTTGATTGCATTTAATACATCGAGTGGAATTGTTATGAGTTTTGCCCCCCTTCACCTTCTGGCTGATGCAATGAAATGTGAGCATCCGCGGTGCACATTAAGGCCAGAATAAGTCAAACACCACATGGATTATTAAATTTAATGTGCGCTAATGTGCCAACGCGACAGTTGCACATTATGATGGAACGGATTTACGGCCAACAGGGGATGAGATTGATTTCCAAGTTTGATTTTAAAAGAGAGTATTCCACTTAAAGAAATGGTTATCCAAACAAAATGTTTATTGTTTCATGTCCAAAACTACAATCTAACGCCAAGAACAATCATGGGTATTACCATCAGACTTATGAAGCTTTTCACAAAATTTAAAAACGGATTAAGACTTTCCTGACTGAGCATAGAATGCTCCTAAAACCTTGGCAGATATTTCCTCGATGTCTTCCCTTAAGCTGTCCGACGTATTGGTTGCCTTGTCCTGGACATCGACGTCCTTGCGAGCAAGAGTTCTCTTGAAGGACTTACAGTAGGCACAGTCCATGAGTGGGGATCCGGGCTTCCCGGAGGTACACCTCGAACTCATTGTCCACTTTGTCTCCGTTGGTATCATCCTCTCTTTGTGAGACTTCTTCGAAGAGTTTTGATGGGATCTCTTCTCAATTGTCGGTGTGGGAAGTTGTTCAGCAGTATAGAAAGATTTTAAGGACCATAAGCTGGTTGATGACGACTGATCTATCCGAGTTTTCTTCAGGTTTTTGAAAAGGGTACTATCGATAAAGGAAGACATTGATGTGTCGGATATTGTAGACGAATCTGTGGGTTCCCTGCTGAAGGATTTACAAAAGGTACCATCGATCAGTGGCGACTCAGATGTCATTGAGGAGGAGCAGTGAGATGTGACGACCCATTCTTCCTTACGTTTGGAGTGATCTTCGCCCTCATCCTCCGGAATTATGGGGGCTACGACTTCCATCTCGTCCGGCCCACCTAGCAACATCTTTGCAATACTTTCCATCGTAAACACAAAGGTCTCATCCGGAAATGGCGCGTAAAAGTGCGATAGGTTTTTATGAAAGCAACTCCTTTTCACTTTCGGCTCCGCTGGTCCATTCTGGTTTACTATCATCATCGAGAGAATGGCGTTGAAAGCAGTGAAGAAAATGCGACTGATCTGCCCAATAGGACCCACACTAAAAAACATAATCCCATATTTTTGGATGGTCTTGAAGGTACTTTTGCGCCTCTTAGAATCATTCGCCTTCCTTATAATCGGAAACAGAGTTTCCTTGATTCTTTGCTGCAACCTGTTAAGCGCCAATCTCTGCGAGAGTTCCCCATCTATTAGAGGTCTTATAAAGACGATCGGCTTCATAAGACCTCTTGACATTGGGGCCGGAAATTGTTCACAAGATTTGTAACGAGCCAGAGAATTGGATAGCCGGCTCGTGGAGTTCTTCATGCCTGCGTTTGGGACAAAAATTGTTAGGTATCGAAATGTACTTCATCCACTATCCTTTTACCAATATATTTTAAGAGATCAGCTTTTTTTCGTATACCCAGAATGGATAAAACATTCTCCAATGATTCTGTTTTTGGTGTCTTCGATGATGGTTTTGCCTCCACATGTAAGTTCCTGGCATAAAAACTGACATACTTGCCAAAGTTAAGAAGCTTGCAGGACATTATTCTTTCGTATCAAATCGAGCATTAAAAAAATAGATGAAAAAATAACAAGGTATACAATTTACTTTAGGAATAAAAAAAACACCACAAATTTTCACAAAATATCCAAAACTGTATAGATGAGAGAGAACCGAAATTTAAATGAAACTTTCACGCCGGAGTTTTGATAGATTTTGATGTCTAGGCCGCCTTGCTGTCTCGATTCCGAATTTCCTGCCAAGAAATGTCGCATTCAACTTTGACCAAATGCCTTCGACATTGTCCGCAGCGATGACAGCCAATTCCATTTATTTAGCATAAAGAAAACATTTAACTGCAGATACATGTCCATATCCTCGTTCCATTTCTTATCGCCTTTCATCGGTCCAGAATCATCGGTCTGCATTTGTTTTTTTCGTATCTTTTTGTCCAAATTGATAAATCGAGCCGATTTCTTTTTATGAAACAAATATGCGAGGCGTCGAAAAAGTTTTTATGGAACGAAACAAAGGCCCCAGAACAAAAACAAAACATAATCATTCTCTTAAAAAATGAATGCACTGTCCAGTCTTTTGAGCTGGGAATTAAATTGTGCATAAAAAGTTGTTGAACAATAACTGAAAACTTTAATGTGATTGAACAACTTTTATTTTATGAGGAATCGTATTCGAACAGACCGAAAATAATTCTCTTTACTTGACCACAGAACTCGTAGCAAAAGAAACTGAAAGGAAAGTAGTAGCCTTTAAATCTATTAAAGTTTAAGTATTGAAACTTTAACAATCTGAACATAAAATAATAAACATGTCAGCCGAGCTCCCAGCCGTGGTTTTCTTAGCATATAAGTAAGATCCATAACAAATCTGATACAATTTGTTGCCTAAACACAGCCTCAAAATTAATTAACTTTTTTATCTCGATTATCAGTGCGACAACTTCAACCATCGCTGTCTGGCACAAAGAATGGGCTGTGATATGTGATGGGCTGTAAACTGAAATTTTAACCTTTAAAGGCTGACATTGTTGAGGTTTCTTTGAGCTTCGGCAATTTATCAACAAATTAACGACCTCGGGTAAAAAAAAAAAGCCTCAAAGTGAGGAAAATTGCCGCCTCATTTGGGCGGAAATGTCAGAGCTCTTGGGTAAGGTCAATGGCCAAAGAGGCACTTCCCTAAGATCCTCACCTAATCCGCGGTAGGCTCTGCCCACAGTAATAATAATCAATATTTTCTCTAGAGGGGACTCGGACACTGTCGACCGGGAAAATCCCGAAAGACGCCCCAGTTGCGTGTTTGACATGTCATTCGAAGCCAAACTGGTCAAAGTCAGAGGGTAAATTTTGGGCTTCTCCTCAAGAATTGGGGGAATTGAAGGGAAACAAAGCCGCAGGCCAAGTTTCATGATTTGGCATCGTCAACAGGAAGCACATTAAGCATTGGCTCCACCCGCTAAACGAGAAGGATAATGGACGAGGTGGTGGCGAGGACATCTTTGGGGACATTTAAATTGAAATGGCCTATGATTTGGCAGATTTTTTTGGGCTTGACTTGCTTAAAGTTGAGCCTCTTCAAGGACGAAGAAACACGCAGCACGTACACACAAAATAAAAGCAAAGAACACGCTAGAACGGAATGTGTCAGGTCAAAGGGCATTCAAACGATTCGTTTTTATGGCGATGGAAATAGTTTATAAGAAGACAAAAACTTTTAGTTAACTTAAATATCAGTTGGAAAAATACTCATATTGCTCTTCAGTAGCGATTGTTCAAACAGAATGGGTCTATATTTTGTTCGCTTTTGGAGGTTTATATTATTTTCTTGACAAATTGTATTGAATACTTTACAAGAACTGGTCTTTGTAACACAAACCTATTTGCTCTAAGCCATATTTTTACTTCATCTTAATGCAAATCTCCATATGTCCATGTCAAGGCTGGTATAATCAGAAACATTGTCATCTTCTGGAACAAAATCTGCATATTCTTTGTTTTTTTAATCTAGAACAAAATCATAAATATAAATTTTAGTTGTGTAGCACAATTTCTGCAGCCGCCAGCATTCTACATGTAAACCTTTCAAATATATGTTAGAGATTCTGGCTATTTATTTTCATTTTGAATTATGGGGCTCCTCCCCGAACATCGAATCCGAACTAAGCCATAGCCAAACACACATGAGAAGTAAATTAAAAAAATAAATAAATAAACCACAACGGCAGGGCAAACAAAAAACCAATGGATATATAGATAGAGTCACATATATAACCCTGTAAAGGCAGTGAGTCGGAGTGGGTGTGTGACACGGGCCTGGAGAGCCTTGACGTGCGTGGGCCCGATAAAAATTGTGTTGTGTAGCCTACTTTTTGGGCGCCTCGACCTTCCCCAAAAGGGTAAAGCGGAACTAGTAAAAAGTTTCCTCGACCAGGCCGCGTGGGTCGGTCAATGAACTGTGGGTCTTCTAATGAGCTCCACCATTTTCGTGTGATTTATGTATCTGTCCGATTTAAAATCTAGACAATCCATTGCGTGGCTCAATTTGAAGTTGCTAACTAATCGTAGTTTATGTGTGAACAACATATCGTATACTTTATATTAGCCTGTTCGGGGCCAAGCCGTTTATTTGCATATTTATCTAATTCCGGCTGGCCCAGACTATGAGCTTAATCTAGTGACAACTTTCGCAGCTGCCCTTGTCGGAGTTTCTAAGGGTATAAGTACATATCTAATAGCAGTTTGATGAGTTCTTCCAAAGGGTGAGGGGGCTGTCGTGTAAAATTGGGGTCAAAAGGTGCAATGCCAGCGTTAAAATGCTCGGGGATTATGTTGAGCCGGTTTCAGTGCAGTTGCAAAATGGAGTAAACTTTACAGAGAAAAAATTAAAGGTAACTTCATACATTTTTTATAATTCCCTATAATGTAAAAGTTAAGTATTTCCTTGAAATTAAAAATAGCACCCAAATTTATAGTTTTGAATTAAAAATAATCTTCTGCCTTCTAACTGTTAAGTAATTTATAAAAAAATAGAAACGAAAGCTTGAATCAAATATTTGTGCTCCCCATGGAGGAGGCTGGTAATATCCTGGCAGCAACATTCTCGCCCACCCTTTGGCAGGCTCTGCTGTGCTGTGGGATTGCCAGCCTGACAATATCCTTAGATTGGTTTGTGCTATAGCGCACCAGGAACGGTGGTCGTGGGAGGAAAAAAAATAGGATAGGAAAAATTGGCACACAGCAGACACGACAAGGCAGACGGCATCCCAGTTAACCCGACTAAATGGCAGCAAGCGAGGAAACATGCACTGGCATCGCCAAACAGGATCAACAGGAATTTGCATTTTATGGCGTCTGCGAATGCATTACCCCGGCCGCTTCCACCGGCTTCTTTGGGGATTTGTCCCGAGTCCAACCCTGTAATTGTTTAATTTAAGTTTTTGACGAAACTGGAAATGCAATTAAAGTCAATCCAGTAGCCGCAAATTATGTGGTCGCTGTCATTTGATTCGCAGGACACCGAACAAACGAGTCCTCGCCGGCAGCTTCTTCACATTTTTTGGGGCAATTAAAATGTCAAAATGGCTGTGACAGGACTCGTCCTCGGTGTTACTTTACAGTTTTTAATTGTCTTGGACAATGCAGCTTGGTTATCTTTTACTTCCCAACAAAATAAGAAAAATACAGAGAGAAAAGTGGAAACTCATTTCCATGATCTCGACATAAAAAACAAAACAAATTCAAAGTCAAACTATTTGGTTCTTGCATTGAACTTTAATGCATTGACCCAAACGGATGTTATGACTTGGGGGGTTGTTGTTCCTAAAGGATTATCAAATATTTGTCAAATAAAAGCGGAATGCATTTGGTTGGCTGACTGGATTGTTTACAGACGAATTACCCCCTTGCCCACAAAACCTTTTCGTTGGCCAACGATATCCACAAATTTGCTGTAATTCGAGTTTTATGCAGCACTCGACATGCAATTTTGTGTGCGCCATGTTCATCGTGGTCGTTTTTGGTTACAGTTCTCGCTTTCTCCATGGCCTTTCCCATTCCACTTTCCCTGCCCCAGACAACTGTCACACTCACATAACGAATGAGAGCTAAATGCTGCCCTCCCTTGGATATTTTTCCATCCTAGCCATCAATATGCCAGCGTTGGTAACTAGGTCGCTACGGAATGGAAGTATTGGGTTAAACGTTGCCCGTTGCCTTCTGGTGTATGTTTATTGTTTAGACATTGATGCCTTATACCCAAAAAATAACACAAGTGGTGACAGCAATTTATTTATGTAAGTTGTCTGCAAAATAACAAGGTTAAATATGACTCTTGAAGTCTGTCGAGGGTCGAAGCAAATTTTCATTTTTCATTCCAATAAATTCACCTTTAAATTTTCACTCAATCATCCCCGTTTTTATGCCTTCGCGATTTATGATAATTTCGAAAACAGAAATATTATTTATCACTCAATGGATTTTCTTTGCGCCAATAAAACGTTGATGAGTTATGGCCAAAATGTCTCTGCTTTTGACAGCGTTTTCAATGCTAATGAATAGTTTATTATACTCCATGAATGGTGGATAGAGAACATTTTTTAAGTAGAGCTGGGGACCATTTTTCAAGCCACGCCGACCTAAATTACTAACTTTTTGTGGGTTAAAAAATTAGCCAAAGGGGTTTGTGATGAAACTTTTAGCTATAGCCCTTTTGCAGTAATTGCATAATTGTTGGTGAACCTACTCAAGTTTTCAGCGAAAACTCAGTTCCAGGAAAAGTTCAAACATCCTTACAAGGTCATTAAATACCCACACAAATACACAAACAAGTTGGCCTGCACACGAGGGCTTTCTCCTGATTTAGTATGTGTAAATATTTTGCTCTCCAAAGGCCCCCTTCAACATGAAAGGTTCCTGGTTGTAGTCATCGTCGTTATCCTGTTTGAGTGTGCATGGTCAGGACTCTTGTTACGAGGACAATCCTTTCATACTAGTCCCCTCCTTGGTCTCCTTGGTGTCCTGCATGCCGCACTAGCACTTCCACATACACTCAATCTCATACGCCATTTGCTGCAACTTCCGCTTCCGTTTGGGTTGGTCGAGTTCAATGTAGGAAGTGGGGAAAGCGCTGAGAGAAAGGGAAAGCGGGTCCTGGGTGTCGAGTGAGCTCCATTCTCAGCTTGGCGAGCTCTTGAAAATTTACGGGGCCTTTGGTCCTCTGTTGCATTCCTCAAATTACAGACACGCATATTTTATATTGGGCCTGCATTAAGGACCATTTCCCTCAAGCCCTCTATTCTCCCATTCTATATCCATTTCATTCGCGCCCTTCATGCCCATCTCGTGCACAATGTGGCGCTTTTAATTAACGCGAATTTATGCATAATGCGCTGGGCCCCACCCTTTCGAATCGCCTCCCATTCATGGCCAGAAGTTATGAGCCGTCAGCGAAATGTGGAAATTTCCAAATGAATAAAACGGCTCCCAGCTCAGTGGGACCTTCTCACAAGTATTTAATTTCGATTTTTCAAATTCGAGTTGTTGGTTGTAGCTTGGATTAAATTTACCGCCGATCTATATTAATTTTCTGTTAGTATAACTTTAAAAACTATTTAACTATGGACAGTAAGTGAGTGACTTCACGGTCTAATTGGAATTATTTTTCGCGCTCTAAATTTTTCAATAATTAAACAAACTACATAAAAAGCCAATTCAATTTCCATCCTGTGACCGCAAAAACATTTTAGGCTAAATGCTTTTCAATTAACACATGACAAAGTTTTTCTTTTGATTTTTGACAATTTACACATTTATTTGTGTGTCGGTTGTTAAGTGAACTTTTTTGACCTCTGTCATGGCGCAACAAAACGAAACACCGAGTCTGGGAAATATTTCCAGCGGCTGGCAAACAATAATAGCCGCAGTACAAATAAATTGCCCAACAATAACACAATTTTCTGGCCCCACATAAGCCGCATTAAAATGACTAAAAATAAGAAAAACTTTTCTTTTTTTTGTGAATTATTTGCACTGGGCCATAAAAAACTTTTCTTTGTAGCCAGCAGATGTGGCAAATGTCAGTGAAAAGGACCGTAGGGGGGCTTTAAGACTATCCAACAGGAGCCGTGGCAGCAACAGGTGTTTATGGCCACTCAATGAATGCCGGCGTAAATCTTGCATTGAGCATTGAGCCCAGCCGAAGGACTCGGAAACATTTACGAGCTAAAATCGCTGCGAAGAGGATGTCTGGTTAGGCAATATAATAGATGCCACACTGCGCAGTCTCAGCAACATGTTTTGGCAGGGAATCTGGGAACTAGGGGACTACTAGGGGACAATATATTCTCCAATATTTTTCAAAGGGAAAATCGAAAATAAATCTAAGGAAAGGGTGTTCGTAGATTTTATCTGGCCCTTCATTTGTCCTTGGATTCTTTATAATTATTAAAGGAGATCCATCAGAAAATATGACAAAAGATTCAAAAAACAATTTACTTCCTAATTTTGATGCAATGTAATAAATAACCGTTCCATAAATAATTAAAAGTATTTCGCTTAAGAATCGGATGGTTATTGGCAAAGATACGGCCATCGGGGTGAGCCATATTGGGTTTTCCATGGATTCTTTATTCTTTTTAAAGAGAATCAGAATATTACACAACAATTTTGACCGAGAATTGATCCACAAATCGTTTAAGATATTCCGGTGGAGAATCCGATGATTATTGGCGATGCTATAGCCATCGCTGTGGGATATAAATGGTTTCCCATGGATTCTTCATCAAAAAAATTATCAAAAAAGATAAAACTTTTTCATTTCTGTTAAAAATTTGGTATCGACCAAAGTCAATAATATACTCGTATATAATTTTGGATGTGTAAACTATTATTAATAAAGTGTTACATTATTAAAAGAATTCACAGAAATGACCGTGGGTATCGCATCCTTTGGAAACATGTCTTCGTGTTGCTGGCCAACTTTTGAATGTTGCTGGAAACATGCGATACGAGTTGCTGCTTCACTGGCGGTTTTAGCGGCTGCTGCTGCCTCGTACGATGCTTGTGTTGGCCGGAGGCTCCTCCAAAAAGTGTTTTCATTTGCGGTTCAGTACGCTTTGTGCGTTCGACGTGTGCAGTTCGCTTCGGCCCGAAACAAGTGCCACGGGTGAGACTCGGATTCGAGGTGCCACCAACGTTTTGTAGGCGCGTGAACTTGTTACGCATAAATTATATCTTGTGCTCTGACCGCGATTTTAACGGATCCAAAGGCAACGGCAACAGCAACGGCACCAAATTGTGGCAAGGAGTCGACAATATTGTTGCCGCTTTCCTCCGCCGCTACTCTGATGCAGTTGTTGATGTCGTGTGTTGTGTTGGTATGTGTTTTTATTGGCGTTAAAGGTCGTTTACTTTTTGGCGGCATCAACAACTTTTGTTGCTGTTTTGATTTTCATCTCACCGAGAGTCTGTGTTTGTGAATGCATTTGTCACCCGGGAGTGTGTGTGCGCGAGTGTGAGTGTTTATAACACACTTTCAATTTTCAATAAAAACACAAAACGAGCAAATCCACAAAAATATAATAAAAATCCGCACACTGATCTATGACGTCGATTTATTTAACATGGCTCGTGACGCTTTAAATGCCTAGCATTTGTGATCGTGATAGCCAATATAAAATTCTATATGTATATATATCCAATTCCATTTTCATTGGATTTGGAGCATGTGTAAACAGTGTAATATGAGTCAACATATATGATAATTCAGCTAAAAAGTATTTCAATGCAGATACAATAAATTGATATCGATTAGATTGAGATAGTGATTTCAACTCGGTTCTTTAATTGAGAGATTGTTATTAGATAATGTTTCAATTAATCTCCTCATAATTTTGTTCTGGTGAAACTGAATAAAGTAAAAAGTATTCTAAGCAAGTGCTGTCTTGAACATTTAGATTTATTTTATCCCAAAGCACCATTTACTCGCGGTTGAATGTCTTCTGTGCAAATTTCCCAAGGCGGGCATAATACATGCGAATGTTTCCCATTCACTACGACTATCTGTAGTCAGATGTCGTTTAGAAAAAGAAACCCGAAAAAAGTCAATGCACCCGGAGCCTGAACAGGTCCTTCATCAGCCATCAAATGTGTTGTCATCAACCTAGAGAGTGCGCCCCGAGTGCAATTGTTAATTATGTATGCCAATCTGGTAGCCAGAAATGTTCACAACACTTTAGCGCTGAAGATATCAGCAGACAGCCGTCATCTCATGCATTTCATTAATATTGAACACAAAGAAAAAACGCCACAAAAAAAAGGAACAAAATCATCGCCCTAGTCAGCACCACCCACTGACCACTCTGACCACACAGTCCACAAAGTGTTGACGCGTGTTTGGATTTCCATTTAGGCTCTGGATATTGCTCAGATACCAAAAAACCGAAACAGAAACCGAAAATTCCCCACGATTCCGATTCCCACTTGGCTTGCATATTTAATCAGAGCCACAAAGTCTCCGACATGGTGCAGCCCGCATCAGTTTTAACTTAATTTGTAATCCATCAGCAGCCTCGAGGATTAGGGTAACCTTTTTCTTTTTAATTTACGAGCTGGAAGTTTTGCAAAGCCAAAAGGTTGCTCCGAGGCGTCATCAATTTTGGCAAATGTTCTTTCTCAGGCAGATACTTAAGGCAGCTGCCCCGTCGAACCGCTAAATTGCAGCTAATTGAAAAATGTATACAAAGCAAATACCAAAAACCGAAGCCTAAGTGCATTTCCAAGGCAAGCCGGGGCAAGTTAACGAGCCGCTTACGCAGAGTAATGGGGGGAATGTCAGGGGGGTTTTCTATAGATGACGACAGTTTATAAAAATTACGCACGAACAAACTAATTTTCATTATGAATAGTGACAAAAAAAATCCATGAGATGAAACAAAAGCAATGCCCAGACAGACTGAAGTGGGAGGAATTTTCTGGGAAGTCCGACCAATCATTGCTCTTTACGGGATTCAAAGAAATAATTAAATAAGGCATATTTTCACTTGTTTCGTTGAGGATTGTTTTGAAATTTTGAATAATGTTTTCTCCTACAAATTCATCAGTTTCATCAGTTCAGCTCTTAGTTTTTAGATATCCGTTGTCTTTCAATAGAGTATTTTGCTAACAAACAAGTCAGACGACGGCAATCACAAATTGGTATCGTAGAAATAAACATTTTCATTTAAATTGTTATATTTATTGAATGGCGACATCGCTTTTGATACGATATCCCAAGGCGTGGGCGTGGGTTCTCTCTGTTTTCGGTCATCAGCGGCGGAAATTGTTGTTCAGTGGAAAATAATTGCAAACGCAATTGACATTATTGCAGAAATATGTGTCACAAAATATAGATACATTCTGAGTTATACACTTAATATATAAAAAGAGTGTTCTTTTTTTATGGTCTTAATCAAAAGAACTGTGCAAGTTATTTAATGATGTTGCCACAGTGGTATAATTAGGCAAATGGGAAGGGGTGCTACGGAAAGTGCGAGTATAAGTAAAAAGCAGAAGATGCTGACAAAATCGTTCAAGCTGAAAGCTGGAAGGAAAACTTTTGCTTTAATGCAATTTGCGCATTTGCCACAAATGGAAAATTTTCTACTTGGCTTCTACGAGCAAACTCCATTGCGACCTTCCTCAAAAGGTGCGGGAATGGAAATTTACTCTTCATTGAATCGAGATGAGGTTTCAGTTTCTTTATTCGCTTCAAAGTGTTTGATTAAGTTGTTCCATCAATTAATTAGGTGAAACTTTTCTCCCCATTAAAGCGCCTTGGCTTGAATCCATTCGCTATAGGTGTCAGGATCGCACAGTGCCTCAAAACGCCATTAGACAAACCACAAAAACCCAGCCAGCAATTACCCAGATAAAGGAACTTTGGGTTTTTGGGAATCTTCTCAATTCTTAGCCTGCTTTTGACAGCGTCTCCCACCCACACCCACTCGACCGTTACCAATTTGGGAGCTATAAAAATGTCTGCAACAAAACAAAACAACAGAAATGGGGCGAAAAGAATTTTCGGATTTCGTTCTAGACTCGACTAGTCGAGAGTTGTTGTCTCGTGCAGCGGTCAGAGTTAACAGAGTTCAACGGGTCGTATGCGTAATCAATGGCTGCAGCTGTGTCACGTTCTAGAAAAGATAGCCAAAACGAAGTAAGCCGGTCTTTTGGTGTCTCCCCCACTGTTACAATTTACTTAATCGAGTTTTGCACACATTTTCAGGTCAGTTGCCAGTTGGCAGCCGCCTTTGTGCTCGATATTCTATTGATTGCCAGCCAAGAATTAATAATAAACAATGTTGCACTTTCATCTGAATTGCTTATGTGCAAGTAAATTTCCAAATACACGAAATGAAAGGAAACAAAAGCTTTGGCAAGAATCAAGGGTCAAGATACCGAGCATTAATTACATTCGCGGATCTCCGACAAAGAATCAGAAAACGATTTCAGACACATTTCAGTCGCCAGACAATTGACCCAAACTGCCAATAAAACTGAGTAGCATGAAATGTAAATAAGAAGCCTTCTCTCCTTTTGGCTAATAGGTCGATTATGACGGCGATGACGTTGCCAATTTGTGCCGCACACAGCTGAGCAGAATGTAATGAGAAAGCCATAAAATAAACAGTTGAATAATCGGCAATAATGAGAGCTGCCAGCGAGATGTTCCCATCGCCCCCTCGGGCCAACTCAAAGAAACACGAAATCGATTCGACAGCAGCATCAAGCATATTGAGGCAAGGTACTTGCCAGAATTTTAACAATAAGCTACAAAGAGGTGGTGTGGATCAAAGCTATCGATCGGATGAGGCCAAAATCCGACTATAAACGGACCGGAGGTGTGAACTCTCTTCTGGCCTTTACTTTGATTGGAAAAAACTGAAATTGATAATTGCTTGGCAGGGCTAAAAAAAGACACACAGATCTCTTCGGTTTATAGCCCAAAAATAATGTTTGCAAAAATATTTAGATTAAAGGCAGATTGATTGATGATTGATAATCATAAAAAAAGGAGAATAAACTTATCGGAAAAAAATGAAAAACCTTTCAAATAATTGAATTATCATCTTAGTCTTCTGGCTATTTGCTAGAAAATTGATTTTCTCCTTAAACAGAAATCACATTTAATTATTTTTCTCTGAAAAAGTTTTGAGCGCGCCAAAAATTAAATAAATTATGCAACAGCTGTCATTAATAAAGTCGACCGAAAAAAGTGAAAAAGCAACAAAAAATCGAAAATATCCCACAATGAATCAAGGTCAGCATAAGGCAGCATAAATGCAACAACAACATCGGCAAATTGAAGTTGCATTTTGTGTTGTAAATCCAGTTTTTTATTTGGTGAGCTGCACTTGGCAAAAAACAAAAAACAACAAATGAAAAACAAAAGCACACGCTCGGACTGACGTTCGAGTTTTTGGTTTTGGTTTCTGTTGATTTCTTTTACATATCAAGTGAGCCGAAATTGATTTAATCAAGCCACACAAGTTTGCATCTCGGGCCGAGAGTTAGCTGGAGTACTCTTTTTGGGGAAATATAAATTCACTTCATGTCAAAATCAATTTTCAACACGAAAATTAAACTTTTGCCATATTGGGTTTCATATTTTTCATATTTCGCACAGATCCAGTCCCCAGTCCCCGGACAAACGCAGCTAGCAGAATGTTTTTTTGGGGCGTGTCAGTATCTGGGTTCTTGTAATTAATCGCTGCGAATGCAAAAATTTATGAGATTTCCATGAATTTTTGAAGCCTTCTGTGGAGTTATGTGGGCTGTCCGCGGATTGGCATTGAAGTGCGTGGAAAACGAAAATAAAACACAGCACACTCTCACGTGTGACTGAGTATATGCCAGCTGACCATATATCAATTAAAGTCACAGTCACAACAAAATCGTGTGACAATTAAATCCGTAAAATACCGAAACGATTGACTTGGCAATCGTTCAACTGTGAAAATTTGCATGGCTCGGCGAAAATTGCGATAAACCGCTTTAACGATTATGTGATAAACTCCGAGATTGATCTGTCACAATACGCAGTCAATGTCAACTAATCAGTTTGGCAGCTAAATACGATATAATTAGTTAATTAAGGCTTGTCGCGATGCAAGTTTAGTTTAGGTCGATATTCGTGATGATATGTTGCTCTTTTTATTGACTCCCAGAAGTCGATTTCGATTATCCTTGCCGCAAACCCTATGGAATATTAATGAATCAAGGACGAGTTCTTTGAAATTTTATTGCATATTTTTATGGGACTTCAATTCAAAACCTTTACTGCCTGGCCTTCAACAATTTTGCATATTAAAGTGTGGGTAAATAAAAACCTCTCTCCAGTTATTGGCCGGCTTTCCCACACGGAATAGGTTTTTAAAATAGGCTTCATCCACTCAGTTCAAAGGGCTTGAGAAACCTCTCAACAATCTATAAATTTTCTGCCAAATAGTTTGAATCTGGAAAACGTGTGTTTGCATTTGGCTGCCTTTTGGTTTGATTCTGTTTTCACAAATCTTGTTTCGCCTTTCTCCTTTCTTCACACCCAACTGGGGGTGTAAATATTTGAGTTTTCCTATTCTTTTGCAGATGGCTTTAAGTTTATGGAGGGTCATAAGGGATGGGTAAAAGTTTGCGTTGAGGATTTGTTGCTAGGCGAAAATAAAAACATTGAATACCTGGAAAAACAAAAAAGTCTTCTAAGTAAAGCGTTTTAAAATTATTTTTATTAGGCTTCTCCAAGTTTACAAAGCCATTTTCATCGCCTTGTCGCTAACCTGGGCATGCTCTTTCATATTCACATTAAAGATACTAAATATTCTGTTTATAATCGATAAGCATAGCAAATAAATAACCATTGATGCCTTGTTTACAATTAGCCAAGCCGATAGAATCCCGCAGATTATTATTCATGAATGGAAACAGGCGGGTTCCCAGATTCGATTAGAGGCAATTTAAATCATCGCCATTATTCGGAGTACCCTCTGGGAAATGAAAAAGGACCTCCAATATGTAGTGTCATGCTGGGAACAAAGAATTACAAAATCAAACAAATCTTTAATAAAAAAGACATTTAAGTTTTTTCGGCAATTCTTTTAGAATCTGTAGTTATAGCGCAATCGTATATCAAGAGGTATTTTATAGTCGATTTTCTTCATATTTGAAACACATTTTTTTTATTATCCACGGGCCACGTTTCCGAGGTGCACAACTATCCGCTCAGTTGTTGCTGGTTTCAGTTGCTATTGGCGAGGTCAGTGGAACATAAACATGCCATAAATCATCGGCAGAAGTGTGAGCGATGCTGGGATGCTGCGGCGGAGGCGGTGGCTCGTGCTGGGAAATCTCTTTTATTTTTGGACATATTTTTGTCCTTCCTCATCCTGCATCAGGCCCATCATCGTGACATTTCGGGCGCGCTGAATGTGAACTTAAGATTCATTTAGTCGCTTTTTCCGTACATCCATATAAAAAAACGATTCGTCGACACATTGTAGCCCATTGCAAATCTAAAACTGTCAACAGACTCATTAATTATGACTCGGGGATAGTGTTGAAAAATGGGCCTTTCCCACAAATTTTGCACAGAACATTGTGTGCTAAATTTGTCATTCATCAGCTTCTGGCCTTTTGTTTTTGACAGGAACAAGGTTCGGCTTTGGATAGTTCGGGAGCTCGTTTCTAGCCCGACTGATTGAGGGTCTTTGTTGGAGTAAAGTGTTTGACGGCCTGTTGGCTAATTTTGTCCTGCCAGTTATGGGACTGAAAAAGTTTCCTTTGTGGAGCTATGATGAGGGTAATGTGACAAAAAATTTATGATGTTGATGTTTTGTTTTCAAATGTTACACTAAATTTAATCCAAATGGACCCTTGATGGACACTAGAAGGTAATTCTATTACAAGGATCAAAGTTCGACCGATGTAAAATCAATTTATGTGTTTCCCCTTGAATGTGTGTCGAAAACCCTCAAGCAGTCAAGTGGCAATAAATAATAATTTAGGAAGCGTAGCTGACACCTCATTATCGCATCCATCCTCCCAGACAGCATCAATCACCGTGATAACCAAAGAAATCGCTGCATTTGTGTTACGTGAAGCGTAAAAACGCAGACCATCAAAGTGAATTCCATTTACCGGGACGACAGAAAAACCAAGCTAACAATAAAGTGCAACTGAATCGGAAAGTGAATGCCGAGTGTATAAAGTAAATACGTATTGCGGCAGAGAAGTGAGAGTGGCGGGTTACAAGAACAGCGGCAACTGCGAGCTGAAAGCTACGGCAGCCGGGAATCATGAGCGAGAAACGAATCGCACACAAAACTGTCATCAAATGACAAATGCTTGACAGCATCAATCAACAACTGCGACGACAGCGACCGAGACTGAGACGCAGGCTGAGACGTCGACGATGGCAGCAAGTTGCCGGTGGCGGTGGCGGTGGCGGCGTCAGAGCTTCGGATGTTGGCTGCTCAGCTTTCTTCTGATACTGATGCTCATGCTGCTGCTAGTGGCTACCCTGCCAGCCCAGGTGGCAGGCGAGGAAACCAAAGAAAATCGAACAAAAGCCATGCAGCAGCCTGCTTTCCAGGACTCGCTGCCTTACAACTCTAGCCAAATTGCAATAAACCAGTCCTTGGCCACGCCCACCGCAGCCAGCTTGCCCCTAGGCATCAGGGAGAACGTGATGCTGCCCTCGGCTGATCCCGAAAGGGAGGCCCAGATCCTCTACGAAAAGTCCCTGCAGGAGTACCACGGAAGCCAGCTGTCCAGCAACTCCACCAGCGATAAGCATCCTTCCCCGCATCAGCAGCAGCGCACCCTGCACACCATCTGCGAGCGTTGGCAGCAAAAACACTGCCACTGCAGCGGCAGCCTGGAGAGCTTGCGACTCAGTTGCCGAGGAATCGGGATCCTGGCAGTACCTGTCAACCTTCCCGGCGAGGTGATAGTCCTGTGAGTACACTTTATTAATACAATTCTAGGAATCGAATCATTTGGCATTCAGTAACATTCTTCATAAACCTCTAAGGCTATTTTGTAATTACAAAGCTACAAAGCCAATTATCTTAGATCCTTCTTAGATAAGTAACAATGCGTAAACTTCCCTTATTAAGCGATTATGCCGACTTATAGGCCGAAATATTGAACCATTTTCTGCAGCTAGCATTCCTCAAATCGCATAATTACAAGTCAATTTCGCAGTCTTTGCATCGATTCGGTGTTGGACGATTTTGGCATGCGGTTTAATCTAATTACACATACGCCACGTTGTGCAGCGTAGCATTTCGCAATCGCGAGGCAGTCGCCTCGTCATCAGCGTCACCGCTGTCATTGCTCAGGTATGGGAGTCACGTTTTCTTGCCGCCGACGGGCTCTCTCAAAGGAGTTGGGCTCCGCTTTTGGCCTGGCCAAAGTTTCCACTGATTAATGGCCAACTCGAACGGTCCATAAATAAATAAATAATTTATTAATTAACGCATCGCTCCGAGGCACCAATCATAAGCCATTAAAATCACTTTCAGCTTGGATCTGGCATTTTCAATATGAATTTTCCGACTTTGTTCAAACTTTTCGTTTTGGCAATCAAATCTAAGTTTCCCCACCGGCAGTTCATCTTCATTTTTTTGCCATTTCCCGCACCAAGGAGGTCTTCGGGTTAGCTCAATATGTTTCCCTGGCATTTTCCCATTTGATTGATGGCCCACAGAGATTTATATCGTTCTCCTCCACCCTGCGAACATTTTTTTGGATATCATTTAAGCCTCCAATTCTATTCATGACAATGGCAATACGTCCTTGTTGCCTTATTGACGGATAAATTGTTGGCCTATCGAATGGTTAAGTGACGTTATTAATTTGTTTATTGTTTTGTTTCAAACAGAGATTTGGGAAACAACAACTTAACCAAATTGGAGGCGAACTCATTTTTCATGGTGCCGAATCTGGAAGAGCTGTAAGTACGAGAGAAATTTATTACTTTCACTTGTTTGATATTTTTTTTAAATGATTAATACAACAATTTCATTCATAGTGCAGATTATCCTCCCTTTATTTAAAAACAAAAAGCGAAGCAACTCTTTTGGAGTATGAGTATTTCTGAATCCGCAAAACTTCCTCATTTTTAATCGGTTCTGCCCTCGGCAAAAAGAGTACAAAATATGACAACACAAAAAACTTTCGTCATTGTAAAAGCCAAAGTTGCCGTTTGCGGGCGTGGCTGAAACTCATTATTCAATTTCACAGCAAACCCATCCGCACAAAAAAAATCACAGCGGTCAACACACCCTGAGACCGAGTTGGAGACCCAACCCTGACCAGACCGCAGATCCCCATCCCTATCCTCATTCCCATGCCCATACCCAAATCCTAGTCCCGACCAAGGGTAATATAAATTACTTGATTACGCTGTATATTTCAGCGAGTTGGCACGATTAATTACTCCTGGCTGGGCTATCCTTGCAATTTCCTGCACTTTAGGCGACGACACTCGACTTTAGTTTGACTTTATGCCGGTTATATGTATTATTGTTGACCGAGGGAAGGTTTATTTGCAGAACTTTGTCCGACAATAGCATCATTAATATGGATCCCAATGCATTCTATGGTCTGAGCAAATTGAAACGCTTAAGCTTGCAGAACTGTGGCCTCAAGTCCCTGCCGCCGCAATCCTTCCAAGGACTCGCCCAGCTGACCAGCCTGTAAGTATGCAATGGAAAATAGTTCTATTTAAAAATAAAATATGTCAGCCAGTGTGCGTGGACGTTGATGTTTGCTTTTGAGCATTGCAACTAGCTGAGGATATCGAAACAGAGGCAAGGACTTCTCGGCCGGATGCAAGTTTTGTTGATTTAACGTTAGCCCCTGGCTCGGAGCTTGGGGCAGCACACACTCATCAAAATATGAGCAATTACACGCTATTCTTCCATATTTTTCGCATTTCTTACACACTTCTCTTGGCTGCTTTTTCGTTTTTCCTTTTAATTTGAACACTTTGGCTGAAATGCAATGACTGAACCCATCACCCACCTGCAGCCAGCTGAACGGCAATGCCCTGGTCAACCTGGACGGGGATTGTCTTGGCCATTTGCAGAAACTACGCACCCTGCGCCTCGAGGGCAATCTCTTCTATCGCATTCCCACAAACGCCCTGGCCGGACTCAGAACCCTCGAAGCACTGTGAGCCTTTGATTTGCCTCAATTATTTTCCATTTTTGATTATTTCCTTTTGCATGTTTATCGAAATTTTGTTTTGTTTTTGTATATGCAATAAATTGGCAAAAGCTTTTAATTGTCCAAATGTTGAACTCTAATGTTAGCAAATTAATTCCTGAATGTATTCTGGTAAAGTTTTCAGCTTAACAATGCAATTAGGTAAATTGTTTGCGATTACTGTTTATAAAAAGTGAATTCGCGATGAAAAATTATGGTGCTGACCGCCAACGAATTTCGAAAATAAATGTGTCTAACTTTTAAAGCACTTTTGGTTATTTATAGTGCATGGCTGCATGAATCAAATACTCCCAATCATGGAATGGCTTGGAAAATCACGACTTGTATTAAATTCAATATTAATTCCCACATAAACTAACCACAGCCAATAATAATAATTTTATGTGCATGTTTTTCTAGAACATTGACCTCCTAACTTCCTTCGTATTGGTACTCGTATATTACCATTTTTAATCTATAAACTTAGTCGAACCACAAAAAAACATTGAATTATAAATGAAAGTAAAGAGTTCATAAAATCATGAGAATGCTCATAATTTTTTCCTTCTGCTTACATTTGCTTCCATCGCCAGCAATTTGGGCAGCAATTTGTTGACAATAATAAACGACGAGGACTTTCCCCGAATGCCAAACTTGATCGTGCTGTAAGTAAGACATGAGTCCTAGGACAATTTCAAGCATTAAATCTCTATCTTTTTTCAGTTTGCTGAAGCGAAACCAAATCATGAAAATATCCGCGGGTGCTCTCAAAAATTTAACCGCTTTGAAAGTTTTGTGAGTAATAGACGCCAAAACCGAAACTTGAAATACTTTAAGCACTTTATTTAGGAAACACAAGCATTCGCACATCACATAAACTCACTGACACCCACAAAAAGACAAAAAGAGTAAAAACAAAAATTTGGAATTGATATCAAATTTAAATGGGTTTTCTTTTTAAAAGCTAGCCGAAAGGAGATTTCTCTTTTCTCAAGCCTTTAGATGAAGGCACAACCATCTTTGGTTGAACCATTAAAAAAATACCCTGGCTTTAAGAAAATCGACGCAAACTTCGAGCACAAGTGGCAAGTGGAAATGGTGTTTATCCGTTTTGCGGCCATGGCTCGAATAAATTTCAATTTTCCAGCTCAGGCGAGAGAACTTTTCTTTTATATTATTTTTTGTGTTGCATGCCCCATGCGTTGAGTTCAGTTGAGTTGAGTTTAGTTCCAGTTTGGGGAGCGGATCCGACAGCTTAAATTGTCGACGCCAGCGGTGACGTTTTGCGTTGCTGTTTACCGCAAATTTTTGGCTTCTGAGCTGCAAGTTCTCCATGCGGCAGTAAAAACCGCTCCACACGCTTCTCCTTATTGGGTACATACGCGCAGAGCCACGTCTTCCTCGCATCACACGGCAGGGCAGCGGACAAATATGTAAATTTATGTTGTGGCTGACAGAGTTCCCTTCTCTCTTTGAACGAGGCTAAAAGGGAGATGCATTCCGAGAGATGCATCAAGTGAAAGTGAAAAACTTTCGCGGTGCAACGTGTAAATCTAGAGCGCTGAAAAGAATGGGGAAGATTTTGGTGCGCTTCTGGCATTTGTTTCAGGATTTATTGAAGCCGCATCCATCCAGCCAAATAATGCCTAGTAATAAAGCATTAGGTCGGTGGACGAAGGAAACTTCGTAGTAAGAGCTAACTCTTTAGCGAGGGATTTTTATAAAATATATAAGTTAATAAGATTGGGGTTCATTAGATTCGTCAACTAGGTCATTTCACAATATTATGATAAATAATTGAAATCAATGCCCATTGATAAGAGGGAAGTAGTAAACTTTATGTTCATGCATAAATTTGCATACTTCTAACCCCGTTTCGCTCCAACGGAAATGGAAAACCAACCGCTTTGAACTACGTGCTGTCACGTAGAAAAACTGACCCCCAAACAGAGTCATGCAAATGGCTGTGATTCCGACCAAAAAGAAAACTGCAACTCAATTTCTATAATCGAAATTAAGGAGTGTTCTTCAAGGGTTCGTTTGTTACTTTTCCATTGCAGGGAACTGGACGATAATTTAATAAGCAGCCTGCCCGAAGGACTCAACAAACTGTCGCATTTACAGGAGCTGTAAGTACATTAGATACACGAAAACCCAGGTGCACTGCCCAAGATTAGCAAATTGTAGGGAGTAGAAAATGGGGTTGGGTGGAAAGCAATTGACGTTGTTGACTTGCCACAACATTTCCTACTTTGTCGGGCGGCAAACAAGCGGAAACCAAAAATCATAACGCATCATTACATGTCGAATTTATAGCCAGCCAGCTTAGTTTTCTTCAGATTCCTACCAGCACAGCATCGACAACGAGAACCGCAGTTGCATTTTGTTTTTGTGCGACACTTGCTTACTCGAAAAACTCCAGCAGCAGCAACGTCGCGGCCACTGTGGCAACATCTTAGTCCGTTGCAACTGTCATTCCAATGGTGACATCGTTTGCGATTCCAAGAGCTCCCCAAGGAAATTCAATTTCTGGTAAACAGGATAATTATGAGCATGTTAAATGTTGCGATAAAAGCCACGCTGTGCTGCAGTTCCAGAGCCATTGCATCCATGATTGGGGAATTAAGCTGGCAAATAAATTTGAACGAGTGCGGCGAAAAAATCCTTTCGTTCCTCCACCATGTGTGGGCTCCAATGCCAAAAAAAAAAAACAAATTTGAAAGGATTAAAAACCCTAAGTAAGCATCTTCATTTTGTTGACTCCACTTGCAAAAGAATGGGATCCAAGCCAAGACAATGCAACAAATTAGACGAGATAAACAAAGAGATTTTTGTTTGTGGAAAAGTTGCTATCGAAATGAAAGTTCATTTGTTTGCTTCCAAATTTAAAGCTTTTGTGGTTGCTGATTGAATTTTTGGGACTGCCTGTTTCCGCTTTGACTGAACTCTCCTCGAAATTTTCCCTTCCATATCCCCCACCAACGATGGCCAAGAAAAGCAAAATGACTTTGGCAATATGAGCGCACCCAAAAGAATGCACTTGTCACAGTTTATTTTTGGCATTGTTGGCGTGTTTGCAAAACTTGACTTTTAAATGCAGCTGCATCCGAGTGCCACTTGCCAGCAGAGTGTATCCAAAAGATACTTTTCTTGGCATTGGATAAACGTTTATATTAAACTTCCTGTCACCGTTTTTCTTTGCCACCAAACAGGTCCATGACCAGCAATCGAATGCGCTGGATAAACGACACAGATCTGCCTAGGAGCATGCAAATGCTGGACATGAGGGCCAATCCCCTCTCGACCATTTCTGCGGGAGCCTTTCGAGGAATGACCAAGCTGCGGAAGCTGTGAGTGTCCTTTAAAGCCAATTCATCCCTGGCTGCATACAAAGTTGTGTTCACCTCATGGTGCTTTTCCTATTTTAGGATTTTATCTGACGTTCGCACTTTGCGATCGTTTCCTGAACTTGAAGCCTGCCATGCCCTGGAGATTCTCAAGCTGGACCGTGCCGGCATTCAGGATGTGCCATCTAATCTGTGCCGTCAAACGCCAAGACTGAAGAGCTTGTGAGTGAATTCAAAACAGTTTATAGACTTAACATGTAATATTTCTGTCTACAGAGAACTTAAAACCAATTCCCTGAAACGCATCCCAAATTTAAGTAGCTGCAGAGACTTAAGGCTGTTGTAAGTTAACGATTTCCATAGCAGAATTGTTCTTCAGTAAACCCTCTTTATTACCAATTCAGAGATCTATCGAGCAATCAAATTGAAACGGTCCAAGGAAAGCCCTTTAATGGCCTGAAGCAACTGCATGATCTGTTGCTCTCGTATAATCGAATAAAGTCCTTGCCACAGGATGCCTTTCAGGGGATTCCTAAGCTGCAACTTTTGTAAGTTCCTTCGTTTCATATAAAATCATTACAAAGTTGGTTAAAATTAAAAAATAATCTGATTTACAGGGACCTGGAGGGCAATGAGATCTCGTATATTCACAAAGAAGCTTTTTCGGGATTTTCGGCTCTGGAGGATCTAAATCTGGGCAACAACATCTTTCCAGAACTACCCGCATCGGGTTTGCGGGCTTTGCTCCATTTGAAGACCTTCAACAATCCGAAATTGAGGGACTTCCCACCACCGGACACCTTTCCACGCATTCAAACGCTGATCCTCTCATATGCCTACCACTGCTGCGCCTTCCTTCCCTTGGTGGCAATGTCCTCCCAGAGAAAAACATCCCAAGTCCAGGAAGCTGTCCTATTTCCCTCCGACGCCGAATTCGATATGACTTTGTGGAACAATAGCATGATGAATATATGGCCACAAATGCGTAAGTAAATCTTTTATTTGGAAAGAAATCCAAGCCTAGTACATTCCTGTCGAGAATATGAATTATTTTAATTATTACCTAACTTTCTTCTGCTTTTTTTTTAAGATAATCTCAGCCAGCAGCTGGGCGCCACCATTCACGATCCCTGGGAGACGGCTATCAACTTTAACGAGGAGCAACTGCAATCACAGACTGGAGGCCAGATCGCTACCAGCTACATGGAGGAGTATTTCGAGGAGCACGAGATGAGTGGTCCCGGCACAGGCTACGGCTTTGGAACAGGGCTCTTCTCGGGAATTTCCACAGAGGACTTTCAGCCGGGATCGGTGCAGTGCCTCCCGATGCCTGGACCTTTCTTGCCCTGCGCCGATCTTTTCGATTGGTGGACCCTGCGCTGTGGGGTTTGGGTGGTCTTCCTCTTGGCCCTACTGGGCAACGGAACGGTGGTCTTTGTACTGATATGCTCTCGCTCCAAGATGGATGTGCCACGGTTTCTGGTCTGCAATCTAGCAGCGGCCGACTTCTTTATGGGAATCTACTTGGGCATTCTGGCTATTGTCGATGCCGCCACCTTGGGTGAGTTCCGAATGTTTGCCATACCTTGGCAGATGTCGCTGCTGTGCCAACTGTCTGGCTTTCTGGCAGTGCTGAGCTCGGAGCTCTCCGTCTACACCTTGGCAGTGATCACGCTGGAACGTAACTACGCCATCACCCACGCCATCCATCTCAACAAGAGACTGTCTTTACGGCAGGCGGGCTACATCATGGGAGTGGGTTGGATCTTTGCCCTCGTCATGGCCCTGATGCCCTTGGTGGGCGTTTCGGACTATCGAAAGTTCGCCGTATGCCTGCCCTTCGAGACAACCACGGGTCCCGCCAGCTTGACCTACGTCATCTCGCTGATGTTTATCAACGGATGCGCCTTCCTGACCCTGATGGGCTGCTATCTGAAGATGTACTGGGCCATCCGGGGCAGCCAGGCTTGGAATACAAACGACTCGCGGATAGCAAAGCGGATGGCCCTGCTGGTATTCACCGACTTCCTCTGCTGGTCGCCCATAGCTTTCTTCTCCATCACCGCCATCTTCGGCCTGCAGCTGATCTCCCTGGAGCAGGCAAAGATATTCACGGTGTTTGTGCTGCCTCTTAACAGCTGCTGCAATCCCTTCCTCTATGCCATCATGACCAAGCAGTTCAAGAAGGACTGCGTGACCCTGTGCAAGCACTTTGAGGAGTCTCGTGTGGTCGGAGGGGGTGGGGGCCAAGGCGGAGGTCGAGGGGGCGTCCGCACAAAACGGGGCGAGCTTCCGCCTCCTCTCCTGCCCACTGCCGCGGCAGTGGCTC
Organism: Drosophila vallismaia; assembly: GCA_035047325.1. Taxonomy (NCBI): domain Eukaryota; kingdom Metazoa; phylum Arthropoda; class Insecta; order Diptera; family Drosophilidae; genus Drosophila; species Drosophila vallismaia. Next base: position 15,989,520 of record JAWNPU010000090.1, on the reverse strand, counting down.
ATCCACCGGGATGTCGCTGCCTAAGGATGCTGCCCAGCGAAATGCCCAACTGGCACAAGAGTGAACAGGCGCCCAGTCTGTGGCAGCGATTAAGGTCCTTCTGCTGCGGAGAAAGACGACGGCGACGCAAACAGCGCCGCCAGCCACAGCAGCGGCGTCAAAGGGCCTATACGGCCGCAGCCGCCAATCCGTATCAGTACCAGTTCGCCGAGCTCCGCCAGCAGCGCCAGAACCGAGCCAGCTCCATCTCCAGCGAAAACTTCTGCAGCTCGCGGTCCTCCAGCTGGCGCCACGGTCCACCCACCTCCGCACCAGGGCCGCCGGGTAACTGCAGCATGCCACTAAAGATGATCGAGCCACATGGCCATCTCTACGGTCGCAGACGCCACTCCGCCTGGTTGATCACCCGCAAGACATCGCAGGACTCGAACCTGTCCAGCTCGCGGAACGACTCTTCCGCCTCTGCCACCACCGCCAGCACATCCACCTTCCGGCTGTCGCGCTCAAGTGCAGGAAGCAGCACACCCCTGCCCTCCATTATAGGTACGACTAGCACTAAAGACTTTATGAATTTCAGTATCCGCCTTTCTTTATCAATATATGCTATTGAAATTTGCGGTCAGATGTATAATTTATAAATCTGTATTCACTCTTTCATAAATAATTCTTTAGAAACATTTCGTAAAAAACATTTTCATTTTTATTCCTGCAGCTCACAACGGAAAGGCGCAACTGGAGGCTGTGAAACCGCGCCTTGTTAGACAGGAAGCTGTCCAGGAGGAGGAGGACTCTTCGCCGCCCCGCCTAGGAGTACGATTTCTGCCAACCATCCCTTCGGCAGCCGACAGTTCGGTCATTATGGAGGACGGTGATTCGGCCAATGCCGGAGTGGCAGGATTTCTGGGCATGCCGCTGCCAGGAGCCTCCAGTGGTTTCCTCATCGCCCCATCTTCTACCCCTCCGCCCACTCTGCTGCAACCGGCAAAACCCCCGCCCGATCCCAATGACGCTCCGCCATGATGGTGGGACTTCGGCTGGCTGAGGGTGAGCAGGGCCAACCGGGAGACTTTTTTGTAGGCTGCACAGGGAACAGGACGAAAGCTGACTGTGTTCGTAGATTGTATACGGGGTGGGGCGGGTTGTGTGACGGAGGGGACGGTCAGAGAAAGAGGCCCTTAGGCCAGCGATGACGCGAAATACTCGAAACCACAAAGAGATTAGATTTATAGTATTAAGTAGTCAATTTGTTAAGTTCAGGCCGAACAAAAACGGATGAAACTCATTTTAGAACCCAGATTCGTCAAGTCTGTCGAACTCTTATTAAAAATTAACTTCATTTCTAATAGGCTGTTTATTATTTTTATACACGAATTTCTCTTTGTTCACTTAAATTGGCTTCAAGTTAACCGGCAACCGGCATAAACGAGAGTATTAATATAAAACATAATTTATTACAGTAGATTACATTCTTAACATCTAATCGTAAATATTTAGCGTAACTCTATATAGATATATATATATATATATTTATGTACGTGTGTATTGTGTTCGATGATGCCAAGCACTCATCGCCGTAGACATTGAAAATAAAACCAAGCCATAAACAATTAAATTAAACTATTACCAAGTAGCTGGGATGCTGTTCGTTGATTTATGGGAGATGCCGACTTAATCCCCTAATCCGATGCCCTGTTCGCTGGTGGCATCCTCGTTGGCCATCATCACACCATAGGAGGGGTTCTCGATCAGGTGGGACCGCTGCTTGTCGCCCCCTCTTTTGCGCCGCTGCATTTCCCTGATAACCAGCAGGGGAGCCATCACCAAAGACAAGCAGAGCAGTATGGCCAGAACAAACATGGACCAGTGAAAGGCCAGATGCGGGCTGGATTGGGATAAGCTGGAATCCAGTCCCAAATCTAGCCCGGAATCTTCTCCCTCACAGATCTCGGGACCGATGCACACCCTACCCGACCCGCATTGATTGGAACAGATTGGTTCGCACTCGTTGCTACTTCCACTTAGTTTTCGGTAGCCGGGCAGACAGACACAGTTCTCCGGCGCCTGGCACTCAGCGTTGATGCACTGCTCCGTACACTGCGCGCGACAGGAGTGGGGCTCACTAGAGTTGGTCACCGCATGACCTATATCGCAGTCGCATCGACCAGGGGCCGTGCAGCGCCCGTTTTCGCATCGGGGCCGACAGGTAGGCACACACTGGTACTTCACTTTGGTGTCCTCGTACCCTGGCAGACAGGCGCAAGTGTTCGGCTCGACACAGGTGGAGTTTTGGCAGGCCGGAGAGCACACGGGATCGCAGATAAAACTGGAGTTCTGCCGTAGCTGGTATCCTTCGTAGCAGCGGCATTTCCCCGCGCCCTCGCAGTGGCTGTTCACACACCTCTGGGGGCAGTGTGGTTCGCAGGTGCCCATGGGCCATCGTTTGGCATAACCTGGTTCGCACTGGCATATCTCCGGGGCTATGCAGCGGCCGTGTCCGCAGTCCTGGCTGCAAATCGGTTCGCAGACCGTTGATCCCAACGTGGCACTCGGTCGGTAACCGGTGAAGCAACGGCACTCGTTTGGGGCCGCACAGCTCCCATGCTGGCACGATCTTGTACAGATGGGGATGCAGTAAAAACTGAGCAGAGCCTAATTGGGGATTCGACACAAAGTATAAGTTTTAATTAGCGAGAGGTGTTAATTTTTATGGGAAAATTAAAGTACTGTCTCACCTGGTAACCCTCCCAACAGGTGCAGATGCCAGGACTGCTGCAGACTCCATTTCGACAGTTTCTGGGACAGAAGGGCTCACATTCAGTGATGCTGCCGTTGACAAAAGTGTATCCCGCCTCGCAGGCGCAGACGTCCGGAGCGGAACAGTGGGAGTTGCGTCCGCAAACCGGTGAGCAGATCGGGGAGCAGCGGTGGGGGGACGTTTTCTGGTAGCCCGCAAGACACTCGCACTGTCCGGGAGCCTTGCAGATGCCGTTCTCGCAGTTTTTCGGACAACTGGGCTGGCATACGTTCTCTGAAGTATCGGCGAAAACGTGGCCCTCGTCACAATTGCAACGTCCGGGTGAGATACAGGTGCCATTGACGCAGGGCGGCTTGCAGTCCGGCCGGCAGTTCGAGGAAGCATTATTGGCTTCGATGTGGACGAAGCCAGGCTGACAGTAGCAGACCTCGGGAGAAATACAAGCCCCATTGGCACAGCCACCGGAGCAGACAGGATCGCACTTCCAGGGCTGAAGTAAAGGATGTTCGTAGCCCTTGTGGCAACGGCACTCGTTGGGCGCAACGCAGTCGCCATGCCTGCAGGTGTATCGGCAGACGGGCAGACACTTTTTCACCACAACATCCCATTGATATCCCTCATGGCACTCGCACTTTCCGCTCTCCAGGCAACGTCCGTTGGTGCAGTCCTCGAGGCAGATAGGCTCACAGACTGACCGGGATCCGTTTACAAAATGATGGCCCACATCGCACTGGCACTCGTCCGGGGCCACACAGCTTCCACTCACGCAGGATTCGCTGCATTCGGGCTCGCAGTGACCGCGATCCTTTCGGTTCGAGTAGCCCTTTTCACACTGGCATAAATTTGGCGAGAGGCATTTTCCGTTTATGCCACAACCACTGCACTGAGGTACGCACTCACTACAATAGATTTAAAGGATATACCATAAATTGCAGTATAATTGAATTAGAATTAGTATAATTGAATTCATTAGTATATTTACTCTTCATCATCGCGTACGTAACCTTCACAGCACACCTCATCATAGGACATGTAGGTCTTGAAGAGTTAAAAAAATTGCAAGTTTTTAGGTGACCGGGATCAGACAACTTTCTCCTTAAGCTTCCACTGATTTTTAAACACACTCACCTCAGTTCTAGTTCTGCCCACCAAGGGCCCACAGTTACCAGTACAGTTTCCATTATTCTGGGGCTTTCGCATTGTAACCACAGTTCCGCGCATTTTTACCACCCTGCAATTACATAGGCTTGTCATTTCGTGGAAAAGTTGATCTGACATTGAGGATATTTTAACTCACGGCACGCGATCGACACAAGCCTGGGTCCGCAGGCCAAAACCGGCAACAAAAAGCACCACAAGAACCAACATTTTTTATTATTTTATTATTTTTTCGACAATGGATCTTTGAAAGTGTCTTTGATACAACTGCACACTGAACGTTATTCTTTGCTAATGATCACGCAATTGACTTTCAATTGCATTTCGAGGGGCTGTAAATCGGAGGCCAGCGCTTATCATTTGAGCGCTGTATTTTTCCTCCTATATCGCTATTTATATGACACAGATACCCATGTACCATATGTGTTTAATGAACCCAAAGCCTCAGAGAACAATAGCCCCTCAGATTGCGATTCGGGTCCAAGTGCAGCCCACCCAAACGAAGATCCTTAACATTGAATTTACTTCTGCCTATCAAATCTATGAGCAAATCTGAATAAATGTTCTTTTGCAGAAGAAAAAACAAATATTAAAACAAAATAATAATGATAAACGAAAGCTAACGCAAGCGACGCTTATTGTAGATTCATTTCGGCTTATAATGTTACTTTATATAGATAAAAGAAAGATTTAATTAATATGATATCTTGATCCTGCATTAGACATATGATTTAAATATCAAAAATTGGTGATAAGGTGTATATTTCGATATATCAGTTTTATTATTTTTAAAAGTGGACGCTAAAAGAGCAATACCTACATAAAACATATCGAAATTTCGGCTAGTAGATTGTGATGAAAAAAGATATACATATAAGAAGTTCTTGATTCTATTAACGTATTATATAGTTTAAATCTTCTAGAATGCAGATTTTTACTTTTGCTTCCATATCTTCACATCTCATATTCAAAAAGGATCCTTTCAGGAGAAATGAGTTAAATATTTCGCAATTTATTTCACTTTATTTCATTGAAATTGATTTCCGGATTCTACATTGGTCTTTTAAAAAAGGATCTGATGCGCTAAAGTAGAGATTTAAACTTTGTTGAACTTATAAGCTTTTTCATATTTATTTGTTTGTAAAAGTCAAAAATTGTCACTCGATCGATACTCTTATTTTTTAAAAAACCGCTTAAAGATAAGGTGTCTTAAGACAGATATAAGGTTCGTTCTTTGGCCGATTTCAAAAAGCGTCCAACGAGAAACATTTAGTGTTGGGAAATGTTTATGTCATTGGATTATGCACTAGCAAAGTGCAATGTGAGTGCTGGAATATGTCTCTTCATCGAAATAAATAAATATCGATAGAAAGACTGAACCGCGAAAGCTTAAATGGTAACAAAAGAACCTCACAAGCGACTTGGAGTTGGTCCAAGTTAAAGGCATTCAACAATATTGCATTATATAGCCAAAACCTCATATTTTCATATATTGAAAAGCGTATATCTCGATCATTTCTCGACCTATTTAAAAAAGTATTACCATTCCTAAATCAGGGCTTAAATATTTTTCGACCTGCATCAAAAGATCTGCACAATCTACATATAAAATTTTTGGCCTATTTTCGCATATTTTCGTGATGGTACCCCTTTCCAAAAGTTCAAAAAATCGACCAAAATTATTTTGTTCGATTTTTCTAATATTTTAATGCTGATTGAAGGGGAATAAAGCCCTGATTCATAACTGCTCTTCATTTTGTAAATACGAAAAAAATTATTTGAAATATATTCAAAAGTGTGCCAAAACCTCTTCTTTTGACCTAAGACATTCCATCATAGGTTTGCAAGCTAAGCTAATTAAACCCTCATCCTAAATTCATTTTAACCACACTTTCACGAATAAATAGTTTTATTCTACTTACTTAACAGCTTTCATTTAACTAGATAAGCTATGAGTTGCAGTTGGAAATGAGAGAGATTAATTGAAACTGTAACACAAAGAAAATACTACTTGAGGAGATCAAGGTCAAATGAGTGCTTTTCTTTCTTGTCTTGAGAAATGTGTATGAAAAGAACCAACATTGAGAAGCCCGTTTGTTTTTCAAATAGTTTATTAAGTAAACTATCATCCAGGACATAATGTTTACAGAGATTAATAAGAGCTTTCAAATTCGCCACTTATCGTATGCATAAAGAATGAGTGCAAGACAAGACTTGGGGGGTTGCGTATCATTTTTGAGTTTAAAAGCTCAGTTTAATTTGGAACGTCGAAGAGGATTGATCAGAAAACTGCGGACAAGAGTGGATAAACTTTAGAACAAAATTACAAAGAAAGACAATGGCGCGGATTTTCCAATTTTGGGTGTTCGTAGTCTTGATAGAGCTTTACCATTTTGTCGAATCCATTGGACCCCATGTTTGCATTCGTCCAGAATTGGTAACATATTTACTTCCGGTTTACAAGTCTAAAATGGTTCCTTACCAACAACACAACTTTTGGCGCGGATGGCAAACTAAATATCGCGATGAATACTCCTGGCAGGATGAGGTAATTAAAAAAATTAACAAGTTCCTATTTAAAAAACTTAAAAAGCGAAAAATTTTCTTATTTTTGAAATGAGATTAAGGCCGAGAAGGATTACTTTTAGAAAAGGGAATCGCAAAGCTAATTTTTAAGTAGCGTAATTTATATTCTTATCTTGGACACAACGGATATACCATATAAATATTTGTAATTGTAACAAATATAATCATATTTTTATATGTAATGACGAAAAGTTTTATTTCTGTGCTCTTTAGGTGCGTTATAAAATGGAAAACAGGCAATTCTGTTGTTCTGGCTACGAGGGATCCATTGAAGCCTGTAAGCCAATCTGTGTCAGAGGATGTCCTGGTAACAGTTTCTGTGCGTCTCCTGGAATATGCAACTGCAAGGAGGGTTATGAGGGACCCGACTGCCAACCCGTCTGTGCAGGCAGCTGTGGAAAAAATCAGTATTGCAAGCAGCCGAATCAATGCAGCTGTCAAGAAGGCTACGAGATGGGAAGTTCCAAAACCGACTGCCTGCCAGTGTGTCCGGAAGCATGTGGAGATTACAGTTTTTGCGCTGAGCCTGGAACATGTGATTGTATTACAGGCTACACAAGGATGGAGGCCAACACCACCTGCCGGCCTGTGTGTGAGCCCTCCTGCGAAACAAATGCGCACTGCCAAGACCCCAACGTATGCGTCTGCAACGACGGATATCAGTCCAATCCTGCCGGAGGAATTTGCTCACCCGTCTGCCGGGAGGGCTGTGGAAATCACAGTCGGTGCCTTAGGCCAGACGTGTGCCAATGCGAAAATGGATACTCCCTGGAAGCCAACGAATGCCAGCCGATTTGCTCCAAGGGCTGTCCGGCCCACGCCAAGTGCATGCGACCGGATATGTGCACCTGCGATCCAGGTTACCGGATGAAGGGCGATCATTGCGAGCCGCGCTGCAATCCGGAGTGCACCGCCTACGCCCAGTGTGTGTCTCCGGATGTTTGCGATTGCTATCCGGGCTACGAAATGAGCGTCAATGGCACCCAGTGTGAGCCCAAGTGCAGCAAGGGCTGTCCGAATGGGTTCTGCTTCTCCCCGGAGGTGTGCGTCTGCAACATCGGCCACCTGATGGGACCTGACCACACCTGTGAGCCCCAATGCAGCTTGAATTGCGTCCACGGTCGTTGCACCCAGCCGGAGACCTGTACTTGCGATCAGGGCTACAAGTTCAAGGATAAATCACAGCATACGTGCGAGCCAATTTGCGAGAAGGGCTGCTTGAATGGGGACTGCGTTGCGCCGGATGTGTGCCTCTGCCACATGGGCTACCAGCCGGAGGTCAACAACTCCACCGCTTTTGCGTGTCTACCGGTGTGTGAAACGGAGTGCATCAACGGAACCTGTTCGGCTCCTGGCCAGTGCAGCTGCCTGGAGGGGTACATCAAAATTCCCGACTCGGAGTCCAGTTGCAGCCCGAATTGTTCCAGTAAGTGCGAGTTCGGAAAGTGCTTGGCCCCGGGAGAGTGCCAATGTTGGGTGGGATATGAAATGACAGAGGAGGGTTGCCAGAGACCAAAAGAGGGCACCACCACGCAAATGAATCCCAGCTCGGCATCCGTCACATCTGCGGACTTTTTACAGGTCCAAGCTTCAAATTGCAGCACTAACTGTTCCTGTTGGATAGAATTTGATGAGGAAGGTACATTGAGCAATGCCAAATGCGCCAGGATCTGCGTGGATGACATGGATAAGCCATGCCGGAACCTTAGCCACTGTCACTGCGACTCGTCCAGTGGCCACTTAATTTGCAATGACAACGGCGACGAGGACTACAGCTCCGAGGAGACCCACTATGTTTGCAAAGTCCCCAAGCTTATTTCACAGGAAGCCGAAGCTACAACCGCCTTAAAGACAGCAGAGAAGACATCCCCCTGGATTACGTTAATTGCCTGGTGTTCCGGCATCATAATTCTTGTAGGTGGCGCGGGAACCATTTATATTTTCCGTAGACGCAACCGTCTGAGGCTTCAAGACCCAATGAATGAGGGGATATATGAAAACGAGCTCTAGAAACTGTTGAAAATATTTTGTAATTATTCCAAATTTTAATAAAATATAGTGGCAGTGTATTCAAGCCAGAGCCCATGAGTGCTTTTTTAAAACTTACGAAACAAACACATGATAAATAAGAACAAAAAGAGATGCAAACTGTTGACCAAATTATAATACTCTCTGCAAGGAAATATATTTATGTCAATTTATGATAAAACAATTACTTATATTTTGCTTATGAATTTTATTAGAGAAAAGAGTGCTTATCAGCTTCCTCGTATTAAAAACGGAATGGAATTTTTATATCGCAAACAATATTTATGAACTATATAAAGCATGCAAAGAATGTTGAAGTAACTTAGTTTAATATTTGCTCCAAACTAAGCGAGTCAAACCTTTATTAGAAAAGTTTAATTATGACTCTATTTAACGTATCCGTATTAATCTTGTGTGTATCTATTGGTTTAAGTTTGGCTCAACCAGCCAATATTCAAGAGGGTACCTTAATGAATACTCCAATGGAGGTAAGCCAATTTCGAGGTTTTCTAAAAAAAAGGACACAATATAAACCCTAATTGCCTAAACATAAATTCTACTTTAACAGCATGATTTACCAATCGAAGACAACATAGTTTTGAATGAATCTAATATTGTAGATGTTGCTATATCTATGGAATATAAAAAGCAAAATACAACATCTAGTTCTCACTCAACTGAGGATGCCAACACGCTTTCTACAGAGGGGGATTCCAAAAAATACAATATTGATGAAGATGATACATATGAAAAGAAAAGGATTAGTGAATGCACTACCTCAAGCGATAACCCATCTTCTGAATCCATCTTCTGTGCATATCTGGACATATATGTGAAAAAGTCTGGCAAAGCCACCGCAAATTCATCAGTTTTATATGTTTTTCTGGGCACAGTTGGCATTGCTTTATTTAATCTAATGATGTAGAGGTTGCTATATCTTGCTTTTGTCTTAAAATTATATATAAATTTTATGCGTAAAAATAAATACGTTGTGGCCAATAGCACTGTATACTAAACTCAGCAAGATCACGTTTAATACTTTTATTATATTGGATACATTCTGTATCAATACTGTATTCCAGTATGTAACAGCGAAATGAATAGTAGTTTACTCTTGGTTGTAAAATAAATAATTAAATAAAATTGTATATAAACATTTTTCAAATGTATGAACCATATTCGTTTAAATACAAATTTAATTTGCATAGAAGAAACATAGACGAATATTTATAGATTATTTGAAAGAATGAAAATATATATGCCACCTACGCATGGATCGTTCGGAAATCTTCGGGGATTTTTAGTTGTGTTTGGACCGCGTCTAATCTACATACACCTCGCCGGGGCAGTTCACAATCACAACTTGAGCGATAAGGTAGAAATGTCGCAACTTTTGCGTACTTTGAGTATCACAAACGCGGTGCTTCTGATCCTGCTCGCCGCATCTGCCACATCTTTCGATTCTGTGGAGCTCCAGACATCAAAATGCCCTGACAATTGCAACTGTTGGAAGTCATTAGATGAAGTAAACAGTAGCCATTTCGACGCGGCAAACACTCCTTGCATTAGCTTGACCCTCTGCGACTGCGAAGAATTTCTAGGGCGGCTCATTTGCGAGAGCTTGCCATCACTGGGCAGGCGGTACGTTTGTACGTCCTGGAACGCTAGTGAAATAACTGAAGTTGTCAAATTTCCATTATGGTTTTATGCAATCGCATCGGGTCTTGTCATCATCATTATAATAGCTTCGGCAGTAACTATTTACATTGGTAAACGGCTTAATCGCTCAAGGTATTCACCCCCCAATTAGTTATAGAATCTAGAAAAGCGGATTTTATGAACACTTATTGTTAAATTATAAATTTAATGAATTTATAAAATGACTTGTAAACACATATTTCAATAAAACAATAGTAATTATAATCCATTTAACAGTTTTCAACTGCTTAGATGGGAACACACATGGAAGACTGCTCGTGGTAGGTGAATCCTGGATCACAGATGCACCGATTCCGGCTAACGCAAACTCCGTTGTTACACTTCCTGCGGGAAAGGACGGTTGACCGTTAGACTGAAACTGAAGGAAACTACCATTACTTACTGGTAGCAATCTGACTGGCAGACCCCGTCCTTAAGTTTGTATCCCGGTGCACAGTCGCACTGGTTGTTTTCCTTGCAGACACCTTGGACGCCACACTCGGGATCGCAGGCGGGCTGGCACCCGTCGTCCGTTAGCTGGTAGCCCTTGGAGCAGCCGCAGACCTCCGGTTCAGTGCAGTTGTGCCGCGGACTGGTGCCGCATCCGTTGCTACAAATGGGGCGGCAGAAGCGCCGTGTCTCATCTAGCTTGAAACCCGGATCGCATTGGCAACTGCCGTCCAGGAAGCACCTTCCGTTTTGGCAGCCCAACGGACAGGCGAACACGCAGTCCCCGTTGTCGTTCCGGACGAATCCCTCGTAGCACTCACATTCCCCCGGAGCTCGGCAGCTCCCGTTTTTGCAGCCGCACTTGGGTCGACACAAGGTGACCCCCCGGAGCCGGATGGTCGAGTAGCCCGTGCAGCAGGCCTCGATCATTGACAGTCGGTTTTTGTTGTCCACCTGGGTGATGGTGGCGTTGGGATATTTATCGACGACCTCCGGTCTAAAATGAATTAACAAAGTTAACTATTAATGAAAATATAGCAACTTTACTTACGGCACCCAAAACCGACACTTGTGACGCTGTTTATCGGAAACTGTTTCATGTTCTCGGATTAAGTATTGGCGACTTTTTGGCTGCTCCTCCAATAGTCTTGGATCTTCAAAGGCAACACCTCCGGGTCCCATTCGATTGTAGGACAATTGCCGATTCTCAATATAGCCGCGATTGTAAAGACCTTGATCCTGGTTCATGGGTCTCCGTTGTCCGTATCTCTGGGCTGGATCGTAATCCGGATAGTTTGGCGAATTCGCATTGACACAAGGCAGATAAAATACAAGTTTGAAAATACTGAAGCAAACGCTCAGCTCAAACAGCCCCATTTGTGATTTGTTTTCGAATCGTGCTCGCAATTTGCCTTCTAAATTTATACTAATTTTGTTTGTATTCAGCGAGCTTCAAGCGTAAAAAGCTTATCAACATAGAAGAGATTTCAATTCTCTGAGAAAAGTAGAACGGACTTAACTCAGTTTTCTAAACAATCGACTACAGAAATACAGAAAACGATACTGGGAATTACGACGTGGGATTACCTCTTGATTGAAAATTATTTAAAGGTCCATTTCTAAATGAAACATGATTCTTTTCGTTCTGGCACTTGACATACTTGTGGATCTCTGCCGCGCTTTCAATTAAAAGCCCAGACCTCTTATCTTAGCCTCCGACGGCGATTAAAGGCTGACCCAACTGCGTAGTCGTCGCCGGACCAGTAAACAATCACAACTTGAGCGCTTCGGTACCACAAACCAATCCCCAGCGTTCCAATCCGAAGATGTCGACACTTTTGCGCCAACTGGCGATCCATGCCGGCCTGCTGATCCTTTTCGCCTGCTGGCTGCACGCCCTGGAACTTCAGCTCCACGAACAGCAGCTGCAGCATCAAATCGACGAGCAGCTGCGAATGCGGGAGGAACAGCGCCAGCGGGAGCTGCAGCGGGAGATGGTGATCCAGCAGCGGCGCCTCTCCTCCACGTCCACCACCCGAAAGCCGTACATCATTCCAAACGGCTTGTCACTGCCAAGGCGGGGAGAGCATCCGGACAAGTGCTTCCGGGAAGTTCCGTAAGTGAGAAATCAAAAGAAACATGAACATTTTAAAACATTGAAGGGTTATAATGGAACGTTGCAAAGCTCCATTAAAGTATTGTAGCTTAGTACAGGAACTTTAATGATAATAATTAAATTGTAGACTTATAAAACTTTTCCAATTTCTTTTCATCCTTATCCTGCTAGGGCTGTGTTTTTCCAGTACGACAAGGAGGTTAAAATCGTGGGGAACAGCACAACAAATCCCTACTTCAACGTGATCGAGGTATGTTGCAAGGGCTGGCGGCGCTACGAGTACGACTGGAGCAAGTGTGTCCCCGATTGTGGGGATCGCTGCCAAGAGAACGGCTTCTGCCTGGCCGGAGGAATTTGCCAGTGCTTCGACGACTTTGTCCTGAATTACCGCAACAACTGTGTGCCCACCTGTCCTCTAGGATGTCCCCATGGAAGATGTTTCCTCAACGGCACCTGCCGCTGCGACCAGGGCTATGAGCTCGACGGATCGCGCCGCTTCTGCCAGCCTCAGTGCAACACCACCTGCGGCCACAACGAGATCTGTTTGGAGCCGGGAAAGTGTGAGTGTGCCGAGGGCTATGCCCGTGGCCTTCGGGAGTCCTCGGCCTTGGGCTGCCAGCCCGTTTGCATACCGGATTGTGGCTACGGCCATTGCGTGGGTCCCAACCAGTGCGAATGCTTTCCGGGATTTCAAAAACGAGCCAATGGCACTTCCTGCGAAAGCATTTGCTACAAGTGTGTAAACATACATAATGAAAATAAGCTTTTCGATACGGTCCAGAAGATATAATAAATATTATTTTCCAGGCGTTGTGAAAATGGATTCTGTGCCAATTTGACAACGTGTGTCTGCCAGAATGGATATCGCTACGACGAGAACACCACCAGCTGCCTGCCGGACTGCGGGGATTTCTGCGATAACGGAGTCTGCATTACGCCGGGCAACTGCCGTTGCTTTAACGGATACGTCCGGAACCGAGAGAAGTGCGAGGCCGTTTGTGACCGCGGATGTGGCTTCTACGGCAAATGCATCGCCCCGGATATGTGCGGATGCGCCGTGGTCCCGGGGCCGGATCATACCTACCAGAGGTGCGAATTCGGACTGTGCGACTCCCAGGGACGGTGTCGATGTGAGATCGGCAAGACGCGGTTCATTGACAAGTGCATGTCGCCGGACACGGTCACAACCTACGCCTCGATGAATCCCATTCGGGTAAACATTTCTTTGATTCACGAGTTCGACCTGCTCGTGGGCAGACACTTCAAATTGGGCGGCTCCGAAAACGTGCACAGTTCGATGTGGTGGCTGTAAGATAAGCAGGCTGCTTTCTCCCCCACAGTCACAAAGAAAAAACTCTAATAAACACTGGAACTTCTCTCAATCTTTGCCGGCTTATCAATAGGTCAGCTGAAGGCCAATATTCATACTCATATCTGGGGACTAGGAGAATGAATAGCCACTGGTGCTTACTCTTCTTTCCGATATAAAAAGAAATCTATTAAGTTAATTTTCTTACTAATATCATTAGTAATTATAATACTAAATTTAATAACATAAATCATTTTTAAATTTTTTTAATATCTTGTGGAAATATACCCAATGATACCTGACATTTATTTCCATCCATGACAGCGAAATACCCTACTTTTCAGACAATTTCTTTCTTCATAGACTGAATACTCAAAGCCTGACTGAGTCAGACTACAATTTAGTAGATCACAGACGTTGGCGGGCCTCGGCTCGTGTTTCCACCCGACCTCGTTCGCAATTGCAGATACTGAAATAAGATGCACTTGATTTCAACTCTAAGTAGTCTGCTTGTCTTCTGCCTGGCCTTCCTTCTCCAGATGCCACCTCCTGCCGCCGGCCAGTTCTGGAAAGTTTCAGTCCCCGTGGAATCCCAATGGTTTACCGAGACCCTAGCCAACCGACCTTCTGGAATCTGTTACGGCGAAAAAGAGTAAGCTCCAGCAATAATATAAAAAAAGGGGAAGATGCTAATCATTATTCTTCAAATTAGAGTGATGGCAGTTAATCCAGACTCAAGGCGCCGGCAGTATTCGTACTGCTGTAAAGGATACTTGAATGAAGGCACTTCAAGGAATCTAAAGTGCGTGCCCATCTGTGAGGTGGATTGCTCGAATGGATTGTGTTACACACCGGGACAGTGCGAATGTGCTCCAGGATATATCTGGATAGATGGAAGGTGTCGGATGTAATTTATTTAATAAATGAAATATTATTGACGAAACCTGGTTAAAACCAAAAACTCAAGACTACACATGCGTACCTGAACACAACGAGATTTGATCAACTTTTCTGGGAAATACCCATTAAGCATTCAAAAAAGTTTATTTACTTACGACTGGCCACAAATAGAAATTATCAATTGGTTTCTGCCTTGGAGCAACTGAGAGCAAGCCCACATTGATACATACATTAGCGGGGTGCTGATTAGGGGCGGGGCAAGAGGTCGCCGGAGGCGTTTTACGATCCGAGAGATCCACGGCTCCTCATTCATTGCCAGTCGATTAGTCTAAGTGCAGCCGTAGCCGCCAGCGGACGTAAGCGTAGGCGCGAAATTAATATTCATAGGTAATCCGTAATCCAACGACATCATCGCCATGAGGTCATCAAATCAGGTGCTGATTGTCGCGGTTCTGATGGCCATCTGTGCCTCAGGTCAGGGCCAGTATAAGACGGCTGGAATCAAGACACGCCAGCCGCCATCTGGCAATCTCCAGCTTTCAGGTAACTCCAGTGAGTACGGATGGAGCACCTACAATCAGACCAGCTACGGGTGGAACCACCAAAACCAAAGCAGCTACAACTGGCAATCGGAAATCCACGTTGGACAGGAATCAGGTGGCTTTGTTCCAGCGGAAATTTATCAACCCTCCACCCTGCCACCCCTCTTTGGTCACTATGTCCAGCCAGTTAATCCTCTGGTGACCCGTGCGCCCATAGTCATGGATGAAACGGCTCTGTTCATCAACAAGACTCGTTCGGCCATGGCCAGTGGAATCTGCTTCAAGGAAGTTTCGTAAGTACTTCAGCAAACAATTAACTACACGTAGTTCCATTGAAAATTATCGCCCAAATCGTTGAGTCGAAAACAAGGCAAACAATTAAATTAGTAAACTTATGACCTCGACATCCTTGACTGGCTTGATAATTAAGTGCGTCATATTAAAAATAATAATATATGAGCTTGGAGCAAATAATATGAATGAATATTATGTGCAGTTTTCCGATAAGTTCTGTGGCCTTGATATTACGCTTTTCGATAGCTAATGTGGAATAATATTTCGAGAAAGAGCCTTAGTTAATTCTTTAAACGTTTCAAATTGAACTTTTGATTCGCCAGAACTGCGTCCCTCCTCCGCAACTCGCAGGACAAGTTCGTCGGCAACGGAACCACTCCAGACATGAGTCGCATCGAGGTCTGCTGCGATGGTTATGAAAGGAATCCCCATATCTACCGCCGATGTGAGCCAATCTGCGCCGACGACTGCCCCAACGGGATCTGCACAGCGCCAAACACCTGTGTCTGCATTCCAGGCCACGTCCGAACCACCGAGGGCAAATGCATCTCCACTTGCCCCCTGGGTTGCGGTAGCGGCGTCTGCGACGAGAGGAACGAGTGCCGGTGCCGCGAAGGCTACACCCTGGAGCCACAGACCCGTAAGTACTGCCAGCCGGAGTGCAAGCCGGGTTGTGCCTTCGGCCACTGTGTGGCCCCCAACAAGTGTGCCTGCCTGGAGGGGTACCGGCAGGCGGCGGACGGAAGCTGCGAGCCGGTCTGCGAGAGCTGCGAGAACGGAAAGTGCACGGCCCCCGGTCAGTGCCATTGCAACACGGGATACCAAAAGGTAAATGGACGCTGCGAGCCTGTATGCACAATGTAAGTGGATGTAACTGAAGGTTTCCAATCCATTCGGCCTTAATTTGTATCCTCTAACTAGACCCTGCAAGAATGGACGATGCATTGGCCCTGATGTGTGTGAATGCACCATCGGTTTCGAGTGGGATCGGAAGACCGCCGAGTGCCTTCCCAAGTGCGACATTCCCTGCCTCAATGGAGTTTGTGTGGGAAACAACCAGTGCGAATGTAAGCCCGGTTACATCAAGGACAACATCCAGCGGAACATCTGCCAGCCGCACTGCCCCCTGGGATGCCAAAACGGATTCTGCAGCGCCCCGAACTTCTGCATCTGCCGTCCTGGATTTATCAAGAGCGGCATCAAGGGACGCCAGACCTGCCAGGCCGTCTAATTAGAAATGTATTCCCCATAATCAACAATATATTGTTTCAAACAAGATTAAAGAGGCGTCCGATCAGGGCATTAAACTCGTAGCCCAGCTGTCGGTTAAAGTGTTTTCGTTTCTCGTTGGTGGACAACTGGTTAGTAAGTTGGTTTGGTCCTAGACACCGATCCACGAAGTGCGACTCCCCCGGGGAACACTGGCAATGGTCTCCTGGTTCACACTGCCCTTTCAGGCAATGCTGCTTCGTGTGGCCACAACCGCATATATTCGGAGCCAGACATCGTCCGTATTTACCGCAGGACCTGCATAAAATATAATAAATATGATTAAATCGATAAGCTTTTAATTACATGAGTCACAAACCTTTCGCATTTTGGGCGGCACTCGGAGCCGTGGGCCTCGTACCCCTCAAAGCAGCGACACACGCCCGGGGCAACACATATTCCGTTTCCCTGGCCACAGTTCTCGAGGCATTCCGGCAAACAGCTGGTGGTGTTCAGGTCGTAGCGATAGCCCTCCCGACACTGGCACTTGTAGCGCGATTCACAGAAGCCATTCTCGCATTTTCTGGGGAATAAACGCAATCGACACCAATCCAATCCACCCAAAACCACATACATACATGTAACACTCCGCCTCGCACACATTCCTCTGAGGACGCTTTATGAATCCGGCGAAACACTCGCACTGATTGGGAGCGATGCACTTGCCGTAGCCGCAGTCCGGGGCACAGACCGGTTGGCATCCCAGATCAGGGGTGCGCCGGTATCCGGGAGAGCAGTCACACTCTTCGGGTGCCACGCACGTCTCGTGGGTACCGCATGCCTTGGAGCATTGCGGAAGGCAAAAGAGTCGGGTCTCCTGGTCGAGGGCGAATCCCTGGTGGCAGGCACAGGTGCCGTTCAGGTAGCACCTTCCGTGCTGGCATGCAATCGGGCAGGTGTGGATGCAGGCCCCGTACTCATTCCGAACAAACTCCGGAAAGCACTCGCAGTTTTCTGGACTCCGACAGAAGCCGTTGCGACAGTTATCTGGAGAACTTTGGGAGCAGTCCGGAATACAGCCCTTGGAGTACCGATCCCTTCGATATCCTTCGCAGCAGACCTCTATGCGGTGGTAGAAAATGGTGGAACCGTTTCCTCGCGGTAGCCAATCCTTCTTTGTTTGAAAGAACACCACTCTAGATTGAAGTAAAAGTTATTCATGGCTTTTAAATATATATTTCTTATCACAACTATCTTCACAAAGCATTGGGAATCGGAGATGTTTCTTCTTACTTACGGCACCTCTCGTTGACAAAGATGCTGCTGGCGTTCGCGGGTTAAGCTAAGGGACTCGAATTCACCGGGACCCACAATATCCCCATAGAGCTCCGTCGACTCGGCCACAATTAGAGCCGGGACCGCCACCAGTTCCAGCAGCGCAATCAGCACAACCGGAGACGGTCCACAGAAATGCATGACGTCTCGTTAATAATTGTTTCCTGCCTCAGTGTCGCGAAGCGAATGAGCGAGCTGCTTGGGGATTTAAATTTAATAACGCGACCTTATCAGAACTAGCCACCATCGATTTTCGAAAAACGATCCAGAAATACTCAAGAGAGTTGTGCATTTTTAGAGAAGAGTTTTACTACACTGCACATCTGAAAATTGTACAGAAAGACAAGGGATTCATTTTGAAACAAGCTTTAAATCCCAACTTAATAAATTTAGTTTTGTTGATTACTACACTTTGATAAGATAGACTTTCGGGGTTTTCCCTTGGATTTTGTTTGTCTGAATTTATAAAGAAAACAAACAAAGTCTAGCTAATAAAAAATAAAAAAAAATATGGACAGAAATTTTGCTTATTGCCTCGAAAATGTAACTGTTTTCCGAATGGAGTCCCCAGAGACTTCTTTTTAGAAATGTTTATGGATACCGCCTTAAGCGAATCAGCTTTTAATTCAGTACAAGTCCAGCTTTCAAAGTGCCAACACATAAGAATATTAAATTAATAATGAATTTAAGCCATTTTCTGTTGTTTTATAACATAAATTTACAAATAATTTTCCTTGTCACCTCTCAGGCCGATGAAACAAACATTACAAGAAATATATTGGTTCGAGGCCAAAACGCGATCCAGAGGAAACCAGAGGTTCCTTCGACGAAAACAAGGGATTTAACCAGTTCTAATGAAGTTAGCTCATTTGACAATGTAAAAAACATTAAATCATGCAAGAAACCCGGAGGAAAACTATCACCCACATCAACAATTGGATTAATTGTACTTATTCTGAGTTTTGTGTCCTTTGGATTGTTTTTACGCTATAAATATACCCATTGCACATCCTATAATATATAAATTAAATAATTTTATTTATGTTGTATATTTAATTACTATAATTTTAATTTCCATGCTTCATATTTATATATTATATGAAATACATCTTATATTTACATATTCTGTACGAGGACTGTGAACTTCTATAAACATAGGTAGTACTTAAAAATAGTTGATAGTTGTAGAAAATATGTGTAAAGATATTAAAACCAACTTGAGTATATTAAATAAATTGTTCTGTGCATGTTTGCAGTATTGTTTAAAGATTTGTACACTTCATCAAGTTGAAATAGGCGATTCTACAGAAAGCAATATCGTTTCGATAGATATATTATGTACGATTTTAAAAAGGTTCCTCAGGAGCTCACAGATGAGCTATTCTCTTGGCTGTGATTTGGGCAGGCACCTGCAGAAAATTTGAGTTCTGTGGTGGAATGATCAAATGGGTTACGTGGTGGGATCGTTGGTGGGACTGGTGATCACCCATTGGCATCGGAGGTGGCCTGGCCGGCAGAAAGGCGGAAGCAGTGGTGGAGTGCTGGACTTGGTGGCTTCGCGGATGATGCAGTGGGTGGTGCTGGTGGTGTTGCTGATGGTGGTGATGTTGTTGGTGCTGCTGGTGGTACCGAATCTCATCGTACAGGTGCGAGTCCAGGCTGCCCTTGCGAGACTTGGGCGTGATCACCGAGTAAAGGGACTCTTTTCTGGCATAAGCGTACGGAGGTGTTTTGATTGATGAGTTGTTGCTGGGTGTGTCATAGAGTTCAGCTGGAGCTGTTTGGAAATGGCTACGTGTTATTCGTACTACAACACCATGATCTTACAGATATTTTACGGTCAATTGAGACACTTACATACCATCGTTCGATTGCGGTGAGACCGCAAATATAATCGGGGGCTCCGGCAGGGGCTCGTGAAAATTTTTCCCAAGGGCTGAGGCTTCGGTGAGGATTACCTCGGGGTTCGAGGACTGTTTACTCACGACTCCATTAGAATTATAAACCACAGAATCCTTGTAGTGATACCTTCGATACACATACAGTGAGCCAGCAGCAATGGCCATGAGCAGGAGCATCATTATGACCACCAGAGTGGTCACAACGCCCGATTGCGAATCCGCTGCTGCTGTGTGACTCGTTGTGGCTTGCCCTCCGGAAAATCCGGCCAGGTGCTCTTGTGGTGAGGTGATTCCGTTGGTTATGACGTGGATGACCTCAGGAGCAGGAATCCCGGCGGCAGCGGTATGCAGATTCTCGAGTAGTTCACTTCCGGATTGGTGGACAATAATCTTGGGCGTGTGATGACCACTTTCCTGGCTCGCCGGCTGCTTAATAACAATGACTTCTGGCAAAGGACTGGGGGTGACAGGACGCGGAATGATGCCCATCTTCTCCAGAGTGGAGTTTACTGTTTCCACAATCACATGGCTCACATTCAACTCTGGCTGATGTTCGTGCAAAATACAGGCGCCGGTCTGGGGGTTGCAAGGCTTTTCGTCACAATCACAGGCCTTGCGGCACATAATACCATGGGTTCCTTGGGGGCAGGGCTGCTCACAGCTGTAATAAATGGAGGAAGAATAAGTTCATGTGAGTTTCCAGTATCCAGTTCCAGTAATCCCACTTACAATTGACCTGCCCAGCCAGCCAGGCAATGGCAGATTCCCGATTTGTTGTCACAAGCAGCTCCATTTTGGCACTGACAGATATTCTTGCAATCTAAGCCCCAGCGGTCGTGATCACAGCCTTTGAATAAAGTTTTAAGTCTTGGCGAAATAAAGGTCTATTTGCCACTTACGCTGAGTGCAATGTTTGCCAATATATCCCTCCTCGCAGCTACAAATTTCCGGCATGACGCAACTGCCACGGCCACAGCCTCCTCGGCAAATCGGCTTACAGGTGGCTTGGCTATCGGAAAGGTTTCCCTCATAGCCTTGGCAACAAAAACGAACTGTCCGTGTCTTGTTTAGTTTCTGGAAAATGTAAATAAAGTGAAATGAACATTTCGCGTCTGAAATCGCTCCAAAAGTATGCTATATTATTTTCAATAGAAAATCAGCGCTAAAAGTTATGTTAGTTGTTATGAAAAATTTTCATTTCCGTAACCCAGTCTTTGATGTTCGAATGTGAAGAGGGATGAGATTCACTGTGAGAGTTCGTTAATTGGACAAACTTGTGAAGAGCCCTCGATTATGACTGTCAACGCCTCTGTGATAAACTCACATATAGTAAGCCCCTGGGAGGCAGTGGACTATGGACCACATCTTGACAGTTATAAAATTAAGCTGAAGAATAAGGGGCACTGCCTTCGCCTTGGAATTACAGATTACATGTACCCCTTGAGTTGCCAATTTAAGTGGATAACTGAATGCCATTCCAGCTTCACACACTTATTTTCAGAGACCCCAGAGATTTCATACTCCCAGCCCAGTCCCATTTCATTTCCTGACTTACGCATTGTTGCTGATGAATTTGTATCTGTATCTGCCTCTTTCTGTATCTGAATCTGCCTGCCAGCATTCATACAAATGAACAGGGCCCACACAAATAAAAAAGGCGGAAATTTTAATATAAACAGCGAAATTCGATTCGAGTTTAACTTCTGATTCATTGTCTGCATAATTATGGATGGCTTTTCAAATGTTGGTCGCAAATAGTAATTGAATACAAGTTGAGTAATTTTTCTACACGATCCACTCGAATTACTGCCTCTGTGACTGGGTGGCTGGGTGGTGTCCATCAATCAGTTGCAATGACATATTCTCTTTATGTAATTTGAAAAATCTGTCGAAAATCTTTCCGCACTTTTTGGCTTAACTTTGAAACATAGATAGATTCAAACGTGTTTTCCCACTTGAGCCCGATCTTACTATACCATGATCATGTTCATGTTAATTAATTAAACAAAATTGGCAAATTAGTGGCAGCATTTTCTTACCAAAAGCCAGAAGCAAGTGTTGGTCAAGAAATCGACAGAAAAACCCAGAGGAATGTGGGCCAAGAAAACATTCGCAGGATTAGAAACTATTTGTGGCAATTGAAGAAATATGTTTTAGGGGCGCAACCCACTAGAATCGAATCTCCCCCAACGCCTTGTCCCCAGAGACACTGCATACACTAGAGCTCCAATTAAAATAATTATGAAATTAATTCGAGCCAGCCAATGAACAGAGTCGATCTCGACTCGCACAAATCATTTAGACCCGAAACCGAGGAAAAAAATATAAACTAAGCCAAAACTGGCTGCGTCTTGCCTTGTGGATGGCGATGGCGACTCTAGCAACTTGCCACTTGCAACTGTTTAGTGATGCAATCGAAAGTGTGTCAACAGCTTTGGCATCAAGTCGCCGCGCACAAGTGGAGCTCTTAATGCCGCTGATCGGTCCGATCCAGCCGATCCAGCGTATCCAACCTATGCTGCCCGGCCATAAGTGCTGGATTTTCCGCTTTTCATTTGCACTTTCCATCACTGACACTATGACATAATTATTTTTGCCAACCCCCCATCCGCCGAAAAATGGCAAAATAAATAAATAAGCTAGACCAAAAAAATTCAAGCAAAAACACTAACAAAACCAGCTGAGCCTGATTAGGCCCCTCGGAGCAAATGGCTGAAAACGACTGCAACCGGATTCTGGCCAAGCTTGGTCAACACTTGGCCATTGAAGTTGTTTTTCTCAGTTTTCCCCCTGCGCAGTTTAAATGAATAGAGCGCGGGTATTGCGGGTTTTTAAATTGTTTTGCGTCTTGCGAAGAATTGTCAAAAATTAATTATCATTTATTGGCGGAAAACCAAATACATCCATCATTAATCTTCTTCAAAATTTCCAAACGCTCAACTGCAATATTCCAGATGCACAATTGCATCAAACTAGATAAAAAAAAACCCAAAACTCAAATCATATTTTTAGGGTAATGCTACTTCGCTCTAAGCTTCGATTTCACCGACAATGCGTATACGCCACAGGTGCCCAGCAGTTCAAGAAGTTCATCAGCCAAGGACACTAATGGCTGCCACTTGTAGCCACGTAGATAATTCGGGTCAGAACCGGTCGAGTGAATCAAAGTTGAGTGAAGTGCAGCTCCTACGGCTCCGGCGTCAAGACTGCCAAAAAAAAAATGACTCGAGTGACTTCCGTTCTCCATTGCAGAAGGGGAGGAAATGCATCTAAGCGCTGCAAGAATTGCGCAATATATTTCAGTTTTTGTAGCGCTTTTTAGAGACAGAACCCATAAAACGAGCGAAATATACGGGAAAAGCAATCAAAGGCGTCCATCGAATGGGGGCAATTTATGGGTAGCCTGGTGAGCGGCTTCCTGGTTGGGCAAATCGAAATCAGGTTTGTGGCGCAGGCTCCCCAAGATGGTGGATACGGCTGGCCAAATGGCCACTGCGAAGGTGTTGCCACGAGATGGCTATGGTGACGTAACGGATTCCCGCAAAGGCAGAGCCGGCAGCGGAACACCTGCGACCATTTGGCAGGGCGGCTACTCACCTGGACCCGCATCACCTCGCGCATTTCCGTCTTGTATGTGGCGCACCTTGGTGGGATCTCCATGCACCAGCTGGAGGTGCGCACGCGCACGGGTTGCATCTCCGGGATCTGGGTCTGCTCCACGTAGGGCTCTTCACGTATGCAAATGTTTCCGGGTCCCTGAATCGAAGCCAAGGTCCTGGCGCCAGCCTCGAAGTCCTTCACGTTCGTGTTGACCCGCAGGCTGCTATTCTGACTGGCTCCCAGGGGCAGCCATAAAGCCAGCCAAAGGATTAGGGACTCCGTACATCTGTGTACCAGCATTTTTAATCTCTTACTTTTTTCTGGTTTTTTTTTTCTAGATTTATTCACTTCATTTTAACTTCTTAAAGTTATTTGATAAATAAAATTCACTACATATAAAATATCTTTCCTCCTTCAGTAAACAAAATTTTTTTCATAATTTCAAAAATATTATTTATTCTTTGTAGAAATTAAAGACAATTTCACAGGAAAAGTTCTTATCCGCCAAGAACTTGAAGCGATTGATTTCCGCTGCGTGTACGCTTGGATCGCGAGTCTCGTGAAAACTGTTTCCCATTTCACGGCGATTCTGTTACTCACCCGAATGTTCCTTTTGGAAAAAACAAAAATGAAAAACAAAATCACTTTAATAACAACAACAAAATAAAGTCGTCATTGCAAATTGTCGTCGAGCTAATAAAGGCCGACCGGGGTGGGGAGGGACTTGAGATCGGAGAGCGGAAGCACGCACTGTGCACTAAATTCTACAAAGCGAAAGTGAAATGTGAAGCACACAGATACACAGATACACAGATACAAAGATACACAGATACATAGACACAAAAACAGAAAAGTCTCCAATGCAGCGAACGAAATTCAACTCCCCAAAGCAATCTCACCCAGCGAGGGCGATGATTGCATCTAATTGAAATGTTGATCATGTCCTTAACACGCTGCTGTGTTGCTGTCATTGTGGGGCGAAAACCTGATTGTTTTTATTTTGAATTGCTTTGCGCTTTTCTCGGCCAACCAAGAATACAAATTTTGTAATATTTTTAAGTTAATTCCCACGACTCGCTTTCAATTTAAGGTCAACTGGAGCTATCAAATCACATATTCCACATACAGTATAATATTTAACTGTCTAATATTATTAATTATCCAACTCACTTATCTAGACTAAAAGCATGTATATCGCACTCCCAACTTCGTCACTTAAGTTGACTGCAAATATGCAGAAGTCCAACTCTTCTCATTTAGCTAAAGTGTCTTATTTCTTAGATAGACTTTAGAACAATGACACTGGGATGACCGGACACCGCCCCCAACCCCACTCAAGTGCTGATTGTCTTGTTTACACCGAAGAAGTTGTCTCTGTCGCGGTGGTGGCAATTTATTAAATACAATTTACACACAAAAAAATATGATAAAACCAGTTGGGTACTTCGCCATCAAACCCCGCAGGAGGGGCGGCAGCTGCAGCAAAAAACTCATAAAGGAAAAACAAAAGCACAACAGCGAAATTGCAGCAGCTCTGCAGCAGCGAGTATATTTATTTTATTTGATTAAATTGTAAGCAACAACATCGGTGCAGCAAAGCCAACAAATGAGTGAGCAATGTGCGTGCGACGCCGGAGTTCCAATGACCCGCATGGGTTGCCCAAAACCCCCTCATTCGCCGCCCAACCGGGTACTGGTTTTGCCAAGAGGCGTAACCATAGAATACTAGTACTTGTCAGAATCTTTTAAATCCACATACAAAAAATCCACAAACATGTTTATGCAGATGTCATAAAGTTTCCAAAACATATTGTTTTTAAAACCTTTAGACTCGAATTTCCATCCCACGGTATTTTCTATTCGAATAAGCTCCAAAACACTTGATTTTTTTTTTCAATTTTTAGGGTGCCGCCAGTCGGGCAATTTGTCAGATTTGCATTTCAGTTTTTGTTGTTATTTAGTTTTTGTTTATTTAATTTTAGAACGGTGTGTGTATTTTTTGGCATTGATTCAAGTTCAACTTGGTTTTAGGTGCGACTTGAATAAGCGGAAGTGGTAAGTGGAACAACAATTGGACTGACTGGATTTTCAACATATTCTTAGCTTGATTCTGGGACCTTATTGAAAATGTAAGCTAAGATAAAAGCACATCAAAATGATTAAAAGATGCAGGGATACGCGCAATTCGTGGGCACTGTTGTAATAGCCTCCAAAGACCTGAAGGCCAGCGGTTTCGATGCTGCGTTTGCAATAATCGCCATCGTAGTTCCATCCCACATACTCGTTGGTGCGAAGATTCTCCTGGCGCAGCCACTCCTCCAAGGGAGCAAAATATTCCCGCAGGGCAGTGCCATCCAGTCGACCTTCCTGTAAGGTCTCCTCAAGGACCTCTTGCCAGGGCTGGGAGGCGCCCTTCAACATGATTTTTCTGCAGTACACCAATAATGTGAGAAATATAGAAAGTTATATAATTCTCGACATCTTACTTGAGTATATTTCCTGCCGCGGGCTGGCGGTAAACATCGCACTTGTGCAACGGCTTCCTGGGATCGCCCGGAATGTATTGCCCCGCCTCCCGACACATGGCTCTATAGATTTGGAACTGCAGAACCGTGGAGAAAAAGTACCTGCAAAATAAACGGAAATATGGCTTTAATACGATTAAGAAAAATAAGGCTAAGACAGGCTCTGCGGTCACGCTTCTTGGCCAGCGTAAAAATTGTCAATAGACTCGAGTGAGAGTTGTGATCTGAGTCTGAGTCACTTTGTGTCGTTAGTGTTGTTTTGGCCCGGGTACTGTAGCTGCAGTATAGTAGTCGAGTTTGCTGTTCGTTTTGCATTCTGGCTCAAGGTCGAGCTCCAGTTAAAGCCTTAAACTAAGGCAAATCAAAGCGTCGGACAACCAAAGTCGTTCTCTTGCAGTTTCGAAATCATGCAAAAGTCAACTTTTGTGGTCTTGTAATTGCCATTTGCTTTATGCTCATTTAATAACATTTATGTTCATGGCATTTTTATTGTATTTTTACGGCGACGGCAGCGCAATCAAGTAGCAATTATTCATGAGAAAATTTTGAATTGGCTTTACCCTTAGTATTTTACAGTTTTCTATTAAAATATCTAAATATAATATTAAAAATTCAGAAGAAACACTATTTTAAGATTTTTGCTAACTCATGGAGGTATTGATTTATAGTAATTATGCAATAATTTAGCAGATTTTCGGGGATTTTTTCAGCATAAACAACTAATAACCAGCTGTGCGTCAAGAACAAGTTCAACTAATGGGTTTCGTTTATTGTTTTGTTTGTTTAGGTTTCTTCCTCAATGAAAGGAAAGAGGCAAGCTTTTGTTTCTGGCCTTCTGCAAGGGGATTCCCAGCTGATCTGCTGCGAAGCGTTGAACCACAACCTCAGACTACTCAAGTCCCATCTCCCCCGGCTTCACACATTCCACCGTTTACTGGCGAGAATGTTGCAAGCTGGGCTAGGAAAAAATGGCATTTTTAATGCTCACTTTTCACAATGTTCGATCACGGCTTGGGAGTCTAGCCAAGACATGGAAACAACGTGCCAGAGATCCGTTAAGTGCATCAGCAAAGCTAAGGCAACAACTATACCAAACTGCAACTTCGCCAAGCATACTGACTTACTGGCTTACTAGCTTACTGCCTGACTGTGTGGTGTGTTATGTTTTTGGCACTTGGCAGCGGTTGCCACATTGCCACATCGTCGCCACATTTTCCCAGAGACGACGCGACATGACCCAATAACAGGGATTAGGCAGCTGTGTCTGCCAGTGCCTCTACGGTTGCCATTCGTTCAATCATTCAATCAAACACTCGGCCAGTCCGAGACCAAAACCAAAACCAAAACGACGACGGGGTTAGCAGTCTTGGTCCAGTCAATCAGAGGCAACATTGTCGGCAATTAGTCCAATTTTTGTTGCAGCTTGTGGTGCTGTTGCTGCTGGTTTGTGCTAAAATTAAATGTTGCGAAAATTCTTTTTAACGTCTTGGACATGGAACATGTGCTTGAGCCTACAGATGCAGGAAAAAATATGCGAAAAATCTTGAATTTTCAAAGACCAGAAAGCGAGTACAATTTATTTGAGTTTTGCCGCGGGGCGTACGAGCGATGTCGTTTATGCGATAGCTGCTAATGATCGGTTTTCGGGGCTTCATCATGGACATACTATTCATTTGTCCAATTGTTGATCAGCCCGATTGAACTGTGTTGAACTGTCGATGCTTGTTTTCCCCTAAGCAGGAATTGACATTTCGGCTTCTGTCTGGTGGCAATCAAAAGACTTCAGCGGCAAACTTCTTGCACAACGCGACTGAGGGTCTGCTGAACGCAAGGAAACCCACCATGAATTACCATTAGATAGGTTGTTTAGTGCTCATACTCTACTTTTCCACATATGGTATACTTATAGATTCTAGTTTCAGCTATAATTAAATTCCAATTTTTCCAGCCGATGTGAATGTCACTGCTTAAGGTCACTATTGGTTTGTTTTGCCTTTAGATCGATTGAGTTCAGTAGCTACTAGCTGATAGCCATGCCCCGAAAGTGGTTCAATGTCCACTGACCAGTTGACTGACTGATCTACTGACGGATCCATGAAAGCATTGAATCGTTTCGCTGTGGATACTCCAAATTACTGCCCTGTAATTTTCGGTTAATGTGGCTACAGTTATGGCAAATACCTTGTCTTATTGTTTCGCTTGGCGAAGCGAAAATTACTTTGTACGATGGCTCATTTTTTATGTTTTACACACTTTTTTGGGGTTTCTTGTTGTTGTGAACTGACCTTGACTTTCGTGAGCATGTTCATCAGGTGTAAACGGGTCAAGTTTTGTAATCTAACAATGAGAACGTGAAAGCCATTAATTAGGCTAAGACCTTTCTTGTTGGACCATATTAGCATATCACCTTCCTCTCGTTTCTATTTTTTTATCTTGAGTTCTCTTAGATGAAAAATTACACTCGTTTGGAAAATCAATAATTATTTTTCCCCAAAAAAAAACACCAATTCTTAGATTTATTTAAATATTATCAAAATTTATGTGCATTTGTAATGATTTAGCTGGGAAATCAAAAAAGAAAACCATAGCAACCATAGAAAACTGGTTGCTTGTCGGAAATCGTTTAAGTTTTTCACTTGATATGTCAAAATGCCAAAATAATAAAAAAAACTCTGTGCAGAAAACGTGGCCACTGGCCAGTCCGATGTCGAACTGGAGCCAATCCGCCTGTCCATTAGGCATACGCCCTGTTGACCACACCACTCTCCTGGTCAGCAAATTATTTAAGCGCCATCGGCTTGTGGCTTGAACAAACTAAAGCGACCACGACAAAAAAATGGCCAACGGCTTCCTTTAAAGATCACCACATGGATCTAAGTTAGATGGCCAAGCTTTATTTTAATTTTCAGCTTAGCGCAGTTTTTTTCCTTCTCTTCTCGTTCAGAAACTTTGCGGATGCAGTCCAAGTCCGATTCGGACAGACAAGCTTCGAGAAGTCGGTCCGGTTTTTTGTCTTGGCCATAAATAGAGTTCAAATTGATTTTTATGTGGACGGCGATTCAGTGCGTTGCACAATGCACTTTCAGTTTCAGTTTCAGATTAGGATTCGGATTCCGTTGCCATTTAAAACCCAATTCCAATACGTTTGCGATTAAGCAAAATTCAATGTAATTCTAGTCTTAATTATATCATTATTTGCTGTTCTAGATCCGCATTTTCGAACCTTATTAGCATTTAATTCGAGAGCACTTTGACTGCTGGTGTTGGTCGCGATTGTCCGCCAGATCCGTGCCCATAAATCAATAATCTAGCCAACCAAATCGCCAGACAATCCACTCGAGGCGGTTCAGACTCGCGGCAGCGAACTTGATCTAATTCCTTTTTGAATTGCCATAAAAGTTGTTAAGTTGTTATTTTTATCATTTTACATTATTCGTTTTCTTTTTATTGGGTTTGGTTCAAGTTGTAAAGTTTTGCGGCTTGGCAAGCGAGTCAAATTGAAATGAAATGCTATTTGAAGTTTAATTTTAAATCACCAGATGGAGAAGAAGAAATTTCACAGAGCATTTCTCAACTTGCATTTCGCATTACAATTGTGTGAATTATCGCATGCCACGGCGGTGAGTAAATGAGTTAGTGAGGATTGCCGTAGACTGCCGGCCGACTTTTGGCCCTAATAAGCCTTAATTATATTTGACTAATTTTGGGTCTCTTTCGCATACTCGGAAGGCTGGCCATACTGTAGAAACAAACCGCAACAGCATGCACCAGAGTCACAACATCCAAACATTAACACACTCGGAACAATTGGCCATAAATCAGCATGCACCAAATGCACACGGCCCCCTTAGAAGAAGGGGTACTTGGGGCAGACTGCAGTTATTGTTGTCGTTATAATCAATGAATTACGTTGCATCGGTTGACCACAATTTATGGGGACTTCAAACATGAGAATCCGACCGGTGCTGGCCAAAAAGCAAATAAAAGAGCTAACTGAAACCGGAGCCGAACTGCAACTGCAGGAAAGGCGGGCTCCCTCATCGATGTTGCAACTTGCAACCGATGCATGCACCAAAGCATCTACAAGACGCCACACGGCATATCTATTGGCTGACAGAACTGTAACGTTCGTTGTTGTGGGCAGGCAGCTGCATTGACTGGCAATAGAGCTGCCTGTCTGCCTTCCTTACTTGGTTCCGTTCCATCTGGCCAAACATAAAAAATCGACAAGTTTTCTGCAAAGCGAAAAAGTAAAAGTGGCCAGCAGCGATTTAAGCCTTTAAGTGGGAATTTCCGTGTCATGGGGAAAATACCCCGAACAGCGTGTTCTAAGTTGCTTAATTACTTGGCTTAAAGGCAAAATAAGTTTGTCCCATTCAAATAGTTTTGGATAGAAAGGCTTTGGTGTTCTTGAAAACCTTATTATTAATAAGATAACCTTTTCGCATTAAAATATTCCATTGCCCTTTAGCATTTCTTTATAAGAAAGGATTAAAAAGAAAGTAATAGCTTTCCTTCTATAAGAATTTATATTTATTTTTTATTTAGGAAGAGGGAATATTTTATGATATTATAAAATAGTCAAGATAGAATCGAAATCTTGTCGTTTTAGTTTAATGGCAATAATTAACTAGGCTTTAATACCAGTTTTTTATTAGTTCAACCTCTACTCAAACAAAACGCAAACGACAAAAATATTATTGAGTTTGAAAAGCAGTTTTTTTATACTGGTCGCCAAATATTTTTTTTAAGTTATATTGCTTAAGTAGAATCTGGAAAAGACAATAGAAAATGCAAATATCTTTCGCGTCTAGCTGAGTGAGACAATAAGATTAGTCAATCACGGCTCACGCATATCATTTGGGCTGTCAGGCGACTGGAGCGGACTGGAGTCCAACATTCAACTGGTTTCATTTTGCATTTTGCACATTAACAAATAATTATGCTGGCAATTGCCAAATCACGGCTCAGCCCCGCTGATATGTAATCTGATTTTGTGCGAATGCAATGGCAACTGCTCGTACTCGTACCCCCACTCGCACCTTTACAAACTGCACTGCCGACCCATATAGGCCTTTCACTTTTGCGGCAGAGTGCAGAGATCTCACGCATGGCACCCGATCCCAGCCAGATCCATTTGCAATCCCGGTTGCAGTCTCCCACCGTCAATTGGGGTGGCTGCCTGCCACCGTCAAACGGTCGGGCTTGCAACATTGTCAATAATCGAACTCCAATATGAAACTTGAGTCCTAACCACCACGGTTATGCCATGAAGTTGCATCAGTTTCCATATTTTCCATGGGTTGCTTCAATTGAGATATTTATTTATCAAAGGAGCCGAGGCATTTCAACAATGCAGCTTCCGCTTTTGACTTTACTTTGTAGGAAATTCAACGGCGAAACCTGAGAAGCTTGGGGGTGTCAACAAAAGCAGAAAACCCAATGACCGTGCCCGAAATTGAGACATCACCAGCGTTTCCTTAAACAACAATGTTTGACACAAACTAGTATATAATATCATATTTTAGATTGCTTTAATTTCAAATAAATAAACTATATATAAAAAGATTTTAGTTTGCATTTTTGATGAATTGTTTTGCATTTATTTCATATGTTGATAAACAAACAATAAACTAAGCCAATTTAATATCTTTCAGTTAAAAAAAATCCTGTCTTGCAAGTAAATATAAAGCTAATGGAATCAGCACAAAAGATATTTAAATTCTTTATATCGATCTAGTAATTTTATTTTATTGATTTTAAGAATCAAGTTTTAACAAAACTTTCTACTTCTCAAACCTCACAAACAAAACACAATAATATTGATAGACATATGACCTTTCGCCGAGCGGTATTTCTGGAACAATTCGAGTGGAGAGGACACATCTGCTTGTCTTATTTGAAACCAAAGTATAAAAAACGCTTGGGAGTTCTTTGGGGTTTTCCAAAAATTAATTTTATGTCATGTCGTCTTTAATTTATTTAATGGTGCATCTTTTATGATCCCGAGTGGATTAGATCGAATTCGCACCCATATTTTATGAGACGGCAGCTCGCTTCACCCACACAGACAAACGGCAGGGGACTGGGGCTTAGTATTGGGGTCTTTTCTCTATGTAGAGGTGAGTGCTTCCGCTTGGAACTTTCCGAGCCGAGCTCACACACCAGCAAAGCCCACCAATACAGGGGAAACGGCAAAGCTTTGAAGAGAGCGATTCGGGTGGAAAAGCTTTCGGAAACCGCTTGGCGACTTGGATCGATGGCGTTTTCAGTTTCGTTTTGACACAAAAACTCTTTGGGGGTATAAAAGCGCGCCACTGACCACAGACAGCATCCAGTCAAAGGTTTGGAATCGTTTGTGATTCTACAATCCTTCCACAGTTTATTTTGTTTGTTACCAAGTTGCTTGTAAGTGAATCCAACTTATAGTTTATTCATAAAGATATGTGTAACATGTTTTAAAAACTTTAAAGTGTGCCTGAAAAAGTTTGAAATTTGCCAGAGTTTGTGTTACATTTTCTTTTTCTTGGCGAAAACTTTAAAAAATGAATAATACTAATTTTAAACTATTCTGATACATAAATATTAATTCAATTGTTCTTTGTTTCTTACAGCCTTGGCAATAGTCTCCACAATGAAAGTATTCGTAAGTACAATAGAAATAAATAAATAGAATTAAAGAAGGCAGGAGATTGATCTCAATATGCAAATATTTGTGAACGTATTAATTGTTAAAGTTGAAACCACTTCTCTATATGGGAAAACTAGAAGGAGTTGAGAAATTCCAAACCAATTATGATTCAGTCCCACATATTAAACAATACCAGACGTAGTTAATTTGTTTAAGAAGAATGCACTTTTCAGAGATTCTAACATACTGAGAATCATTGGTGGTTACATTTTTGCAATGCAAATAAAAAAGTTGTTTTTTATTCCAACATCTTCCAATCACTTCCTAAATCATAAAAATCCGTTAAATTACATGAAATGGTTGCAAATGACAAACTTCAACTTGAACAAGTGGCTAATAAGCGTCTTTTTAGCTAAACTATCATAATTTGAGTGCCAGGCACGTCTAATGACCAGCCAGCAATCAACTCGGTTCATTTGGTCAATTAAATCCGACCACACTATGGCCACTCCGGATGCACTCGCAAAAATACAGAAACGCGAGCTGCGCATGCGTAACGTGACGCAAAGTCTGCATTTTGTCATGCCAGCCAAGGAGGGCGTAGATACTACGCCGTCCGAGGCGTGGCACTTGGCAGTGCATCGCTTATGCGGGGCACGCACAAATTTCACTTGACCATTTGAATCGCGAAAGAGGGCGATGAGTTAACAGAAGAGACACAGCACTGATTTGGGCGTCATATGGCATTCACTTTCTAATGGGATTAGGTAATCGATTAACTATGCCAAGCGGTCATAAAACTTTGTGTGTCTTCTTATGCAAGTTGTTTTGTTTTTAGCCAGAATTAATTCCGAATTGGGAACAAAAGAAGAGGCATGTAAAAAGATTTCAGCCGGTTTTTAATTTAGAAAAAGCTTTGAATAAATACAAATCAATAAATGAAATCAATAGTCTCAATAATAAGAATCCTTGGCACATATTAGCTGCTAACAAACCCATCACCCCCATTTTGTTTCAGATCTGCCTAGCCGCTCTGCTGGTGGCCTCCGCCTGCGCCAGCAAAACCGAGGGCGAGAAAGTGCCCCTCGAGAAGAAGCTGGACAAGCGCGGTCTGCTCGACCTGGGCTACGGCTACGGACACGCCGGTCTGGATGTCGGCTACCTGGGACACGGATCCATTGCCGGACACGGATACGGACTGACTGGACACTCAGCGCCTGGCGCCATCGCCATTGGCCACTCTGGCCCCGCGATCTCCGTCGGACACACCGCCCCCGCCGTCGCTGTGCACCATGCTCCGGCTCCTTATGTGATCAGCAAGCAGGCCGATGTCCACAAGACCATTACCATCACCAAGGGAATCCCAGTGCCCGTGCATGTGGACCGCCCCTACCCAGTGGTTCATGAGAAGCGCGTGCCCGTCGAAGTTAAGGTCCCTGTGCCACAGCCCTACGAGGTGATCCGCAAGGTGCCAGTGACCGTCAAGGAGTACGTGAAGGTGCCCGTGCCAGTGCCCCAGCCCTACGAGGTGATCCGCCATGAGAAGGTCCCCATCCACGTGCCCGTCGACCGCCCAGTGCCCGTTGAGGTGCCCAGGCCCTACCCCGTGCCAGTGGCCAAGCCCTACCCCGTGTACGTGGAGAAGGCCGTTAAGGTGCCCGTGCCCGTCCAGGTAGACCGCCCATACCCCGTCTACGTGAAGGTGCCCGTCGTGTCGCACTCCGTGGTGAAGCACGCCCCCACCGTTGCCGTCAGCAGCTACCCAGTGGCCAGCGTACCCGTGTCCAGCTACGGACATGACGCTACCGTCTACTCCGATCACCACGGCTACCACAAGTAAGCGGTTGGATGATTGGATGGTCGGACGGACGGGGATTCCATTGGAGCGAGCGGACTTTCTGGAAATGAGCCGAGGAAATCTAGCAAAATTTTCAATCCTGTCCCCACCCCTTCACAGCCAAGAAAAACCAACAAAAAAGTAGCCCAGGAAGTTCCACTTCCGCCCTGCCACTCTCTCTGTAGTTGTTAAGAACCCAAGATGGAACAACAAAAATGCCTTTTGTAAATTATTTCCAATCCAGCCATCCAATGGAAGCCATTGTGTGGCCTGCAAATCTAAGTTTAGGATAAATACCAGCTAATTGTTTGTAGATTTTGCCATTTATGGACAACTTAGCTGGCCAAGTTTATCAGTAAAAGGTTTCACCGCACAATGAATTGAATGGATAACCACAGAAATATGTATGTGAAAATCTTCTAAGGACAAATAAAATAAAATGTACACAATTAACTAAAGTTTTCTTGTAATTTTTCCTTTGATGGAAGTTACTCGTTTTTGGTCACTTTGTTGTAAAACATCTTGTGTTAATATTTTGTAAATAAAGATTATGTCGTTATAAAAGTCGGGTGTTTATTTTCAAGGCTAGAAAAACATATACTGATTATAATTAAGAGCAGATTGATTATTTAAAATAAGTAATATAGGGACACTAACTTATGAATCGCGTATTTAAAGACTTGTCATATTCATTTGCTAAAATACTTTTATGAAATCAGTTTTTAAAACGTATGACCATTTCAAAAAAGGGCTTAACCTTGGTTTCCTTTTTTATTAAACCCAATTAAATTATAATCAATCATGAAGATTAAACATTCACTGAGTTTATGAGAGTTCAGTTCATTTTATGATTTATTGAATTTTATTTCCAAGTCTTCCTTGTAACAAGTGTCCTCTCACTTTTTCGGTCACCTAGACTGACATGACCCAATTGGCCAAGCATTTTAATTAAGACGGAAGGAAATGTCAGCCATGGACATCGCCAGAAGACAACCATACTGCCATCGATTACCCGATGTAAATAGCACTTTAAAGATGATCACTGGTAAGATCCAACATACAAGACACGTGCAAGGTCGACCAGGGTAATCGGTAGCCAAAGATGACGTGCACTTCTCTACTGCGATCCAGTTTATTTAAAAGTTGGTCGTAAATTTAAGCAGCTTGCGTAGGACTGACTGACTAAAGAAGCTAAGTCAGTTGATATTTCTACTTTTTACGACAAGTGAACGAACTCGACAGGGTTTTTCCTCAGCAAATAAAAATTTCAACTTTTAAACATCCCAGGGTTCTAAAACGTTTCAGTTGGTGTGTGATGAATTGAATCAATTAAGTTTAGGGCTATTTAGCATTTGTTTACTTCAACGAAGAGGCAACAAACAAAAGTCCGGTTCGGTCCGTTTTAAGTATTAACCAAACCAGAGCAATTAAAACAGTTTTTCTAAGCCCACGTGCCATATATTAGAGATTAGAAAATTTATTTTCGGAATGCGATTCTCCTCCGACATCGCTTTAATTTTTATTTAATTACTGTTGGGGCCAAAGCCCTCTGGACCACACTGGCGCTCGATTCCAAGGACATCGGCCATTGCCAAACACGGAACTAAAACAACTTTCTAATAAGAAGTTGTCACCCGTTCCCATTAATTTCTGATTTAATTTTCTTCGACTTTGATTTAGAAACAAAAGAGAGCCGATCCGTCTCTAGACGGATTCAGAACCAGTTCCTGGCCGAAGAAACAATTTAGCTTTGCCTGAAGGTCGCCCGGCTTCTGAGTGAATATGCACCCATCAAAAGGGGCGTGGCCTGGCACCAAGTCCCACCGCACTTACATGCCGTCGTAATTCTCTATTCTCAACCATAATTTGATACAAATTATATTTGCAATGAGCTCTTGAGGTTGTCGCTGTTGTGTTTGCTCGACAATTGTAGGTGTCTTTTACACCACATATGAGTACATATTTCCATTCATTTTCCTAGATGTTTAAATTAATTTCGCTCTTGACTTGGATTGTCTTTTGGGTTATGCAACTGCAAAACAATTATAAAGCGGATTTCTCTATCAATTTTAATTGGTGTCGAGCCAAGGGTCTAATTACTTCAAATTAGATCAACCAAGAACGCTGACTGTTGATCAAGATTGGCTACATGGTAATTAAATCTTAAAAAAATAAGCTTTTTAATGGAAACTTGTGTATAATATAAAAACTATTTAAAGCACCAAGTGCAAGTATAGATTAATTTATCGTTTAATAAAATATGTATTGATCAAAAACAATCGCCATTTTTCAAATATATTCCATAATTAAATTCCAAATCGAACAGATTAAGTCATTTAAAGCCTCTGGGTAAATTAATTCAATATGAGCATACAATTTATGAGTGGCCATTGTGTGCAAAATCTGAATATTCAGATTTAACATCCTCTTCGCAAATGAGCTTCCCAACTGGAGCACTGATAAGGCATAAATCACAGATGGTAACCGCCCATAATCAAAAAAAAAAAAGATCCCACAATTCGCTTGAATGGATCGATTTCGATCTCAGACATCTGGAGGAAACTGCCTGAGTTGCAGCATTTTGCGCAAGACACGACAACAAATTGCGACAACCGGCGGCGGCCAATTAAAACAATATTTCTTGGCCCGATTGGTGGGGGACGTACGCATATTTGCTGAAATTTAATTAATTGCCCCAAAACGATGGAGACAAAAGATGGCAAGCTGATTGGAGGGAAAACTGAAAATGATTTTTCGTAATTCTCGTCGTCGCCGGCTGTTTTTGCCCGCGTCTGAGAAAAGGCCATCGAAAGACGTTTCACATATTGCCAAATGTGAAACTTTTGCTCTAATGAATGACTGCTATCCAGTCGGCGCTGGCGTTTTGAAGGTCACCGGCAACTTGTCCATCGCCAAATTCCGAGCCGAATGCGTCTGCAACGTCAAGCCGTTGTCGACCGATTGCGAAATGAAATGGTTTAGTTTTAGTATTTGATTTTTTCCTTTTGCCAAAATGCATGTCTGTGCCAGTCGCAGTTGAAATCGAAAATCACGACAAAAAACTTGCACTAGTTTTTTTGATCACAAAACTTAAAACTCAAAACCAAAAACCGAAACCAAAAAACCAAAACTCAAATGGCGAACGTAATCGAAGTCGCCGCTGCGCAAGTCAAGTGAAGCGAACGTCTTTGGCAATCTGGAAATCCCAATGACTCCTACCCAATATATTCACCCCTCCGGAGGCCCTCCCACAAGCTCCCTCATGTATTTTTTACTATAATTTTATTTTTGTTTTTTTTTTACCCTGAAGCAGAGCTCGCTGCTTCATTTGGGCAGTCGACTGCGAATATAATACTTGTTACGGCCACAATGCAACTGAAGTCATTGACATGGAGGTAGATCGCTTTTCTGCCAAATGCTAAGACTGTTGACCCCGCCAAGGCGGGACGAATGCTAGAAAAATCTCATCTTCTGCACGCTACTAGAAAATCCTTCCTTGTTAATAAAATATATGACTTCTGCAGATAATATCTTTACTACTTCGTTTAATTAAACTATGCAACCTCTCTGACTTCTGTTTGACAACTGCGCCTGCTTCTCCGCCTTATGGATGGTTCATTCAAATTCAAACAATTAACTTTATAAAAGCTACCGCATCGCATTCAATCCGATTATGCAATTCCCCTATGAATTATGGCTGGCCAAGTCTGGTCTGGACTAGACTTAACCACGGGTGTGTTTCGCACGAAAGCCAGGCGAATCCTTTCACCTGCATTCAGCGAACGAAACAAAAGACTTAGGCAACGAACTCGATTCCAATGCGATTTATCCTCAACTCGCTGGCAGTTTCCGTATTGAAAGTGTTTCTCTCTGAACAGTGGACACCCCTTCGAGTTCTTTATCTGCACCGCGAACTATGTCAAATGAGCCAACTTTGGATGGCAACGCCTTTAAGGGGCACTCGACCAACGAGGAGTATCCAAATTGAATAGCAGTATCAGAAATCTCTTGGAAAACGTCTCTTCAAAAAAGCCAAAAAAAACCGCAACAACACAAAATCAGAGTGCAGCAGTGGCGGCAGATTCCCAAATGTAGCCAAACTGCCGGGCCACTGCAGGAGTCGTCCAATTCTGCAGCTGCTGCAACGCTTTGCTAAAGTTGCATAATTTTTGTTGTTGCATTTAGGTGTCTCGGCGCCGTTGCCTTTGCTGTTGGCATTATTGTTGTTTCGGTTTCGTTGCAGGCTTTTGGACTCACCCAGTTAGTGTGTCACTGTGGCATTTGCAGCAAACAGTTGCAGTTTTGGTCGCTGGCTCAGTTCGACTTGTGCGCCGGTTGCCACTTCTTTTCTGTCCATTCATTGTCTTCTGTGGGATGGCTGCTGTTGATATTAGTAATTTTGTATTTCACAAAGTCGAGTCGAGTCATGACATGTAGTTGTAGTCGAATCATTTGCCTAATTTTTCATTGATCTTCGTGGGCGTGGCATGTGGGTACTTGGCTAAATGTCAATGCAGCAATTGAAACTGTCTGTTACATTAGGTTAGTTAGGCAAAGAAAATCTGCATTGATTCGCAACTCACAATGATTGGATATGGATTGGTCTATAAAAACATTTAATTTCACTAAAATACATTTTTGTAACATTTTCTAAAATAAAAACCGATTTATTCGTTGTGGATTCTATTGTTCTGCCTTCTGCAGCCTGGGAACTTTTAATTTTCCACATAAAAAATTCATTTTTATTACATTTCGGGGTGTTACACATACTCTCACACATCCAGCTGTCTTGCAAAAATGCAAAAACAAAAGTCGAGCAAACGACATAATTCCCAGGCCAACCAATTTTTATCTTCACTTCATAGCCTGACTTTTTTCTGATCTTATTGTTTTGAAAAGGTTTTTTTGCACTAATTGCTGTTGAGTTTTCGTATGACAAAACAATAGCAAGAGTTCAAAATGATTTATTTATTTTTATTGCCAAACACGAGTTTGTCTCAAATATGAAAACAAAAATGTCAATGAAGTCGCCAGGCAATATAAATAAGAACCATAAGAATTTTGTCTGGGAACTTGTAGAGGGAATCTATTGAAACGACAATCTTAACCCTTTAAATTTAAAGTTATTTTGGTAATTTTAACTTTTTTGTAAAATAATTTATTATTTCTTCAATATATTTAATTATAATTGCAAAATTTTAAAATAAAAAGGTGAGAGATCGACATTAAATATCTGAAGTATTAAATTTCTGTATTATTCTGGGTTCCTTATTGCCATAATGATTTGTTTATCAACCCACGAAATCGCGCCGCCAATGTCTTAATTTGCATTCCTTTATATATATTTTATTTGGTAGCCAGACTCTTTGCTGTCGGTGTTGGCGGGGGCGTTGCAGAGGGCGTACCAGCCAGTTCTTTACTGGATTCGTTTACCAAAAGCTTAAGCAGCTGAGGCTGCCACTCAGGTTCTGCCGGAGGTACAAGAGTCTGGTTCCGTGTGCACTTCGGTTTTGGCTGCGATCAACGGCGGTGCTGTGGCTGTATTGTCTTGGTCTGATAATTCAAGGTCCGAATCGGGGCCGGGCCCCTAACCGCATTTGGCCAATTACATGGAAAATGTCAAATCGAAAGATGTATTTTGGCTGTTTTCGTTCCGAGTCCATTGTTTGGGGTCTGACTAATGATTGGTGGAGTTTTCTCAAAAATATTACAGACCAAAATTTAAGTGCGAACCGCCAGTCAAAGGTCATTATTGTTGTTAATTTCGAGGGTGTTGAGGTCATTGCGGTAATACAGTAGCGAAAAATAGTGTCCATCAACAAATGAATCAAATATTGTTGTTGTTGCTCTTTTTGACCTTTTTTTGGGCAATTGTCAGCCAAAAAAAAGAAGCAACAAAAATGGCTTCATGTAAACAGTATTTTTCTAGACAATTTTCTTTGCTAACCAAACGTGCAGGCCTCAAAAAATAAAAGATAAACAAAAACGAAACAAAATTAAATGTCGAAGGTTTTGCACGATTGTCTTCGAAGCGGAGTTTGTACAAGTTTCTGTTTTTCTGGCCATTTCAATTGACAAATGTTACTTGGCCGGGCTCAAAGCCCAGGTCGAACTCGGCTCAGCCACCAGTTACGATCCCAAAGACCTTAGCTCCAGCACGAAATCGTTTATAGCCGGCCGGCCGGTCGAAGAAAATCTTTTGCCACTTCATTCGCATTCCAATTCAATTTCCAAAATTTGGGTCAAACTGTGTCGCTCGAGTGTCTCTTTAATTATGATAAATTTCTGTCCGATTAAAGCCCGAAAAAAGACCCTGACTGACTCTAACAACAAGTACTAAACCAAGTGCTCAATTAAATGAAGCATTTATTTTTTGAGTGTTGCTAGCATTACCTTCGTCGTTTCCTTTCGGGCCTTTTGATTATGATAAATTTAAAATGTTAACATTTTCTGATGAGTGAAGGTGAAGAAACAGTGGGAGATGGCTATCATTTTTATCCCAGAGCTAATGAACTGATCAAATTGCTCTCAATTTGTCACATCAGGCTAAAGAACACAACACTCACTCTTCATGCATATAAAATGCGTTGGACTTCAATCAGGCTATAAGTTTTTAGACACAATTTAGAAATCAAATGCCATTAAGCCGCAATTAGTTGGTTCAGCACAAAAAGTGGCTCATAGCTTTTATTCGCGAACTAGTAAAAAACTAAAAGCAAAATTAATCAGCGTAGAGCATATTTGCACGGATCAGACATCGAAACATGTTTGGCATTCGATTGACAAATGCGTGGCATCTCAAAACTGGAGCAAAAGCGACGAGAGAATGCTCGGGATCCAACTAAGTACTATATGAAGGTGCAAAAAAACCTCAACAAATGCCAAATGCTAAACAGTGATCAATAATTGGAACTGAATTGATCGAAATTCATGAGTGCTTTTGCCCTATAATAAATCTGAGTCTCCTCAGATTGGCTAGTTAATTACCCTCCATATAAATTGTTTTAATCTTTTTTGTTGAAATAAACAAATTTGTGGGTTTCGGGTTTTTTTTCAGATTTGCAGTCAATTTTGCGAAACAAGAAAAAAGCTTGTGAAAGACGCTAAACAAAAATTTGAATAGCCTTATGTTTTTTTTTCGTTTATTTCTATTTAGTTTAATTTATGGCTTGCTAACACGAAAGGTGTTTGCTGTTTTAGATTTAAATCATTTTTAATGAACTAATGGTACAGAACAATGTGAAGCCAGGATCGACATGGCGAAGCTTTAGCTAACTTTTTTAGTTTATGGTCCAAGAACATTTGTTTTACTTGTTTATATGATCTATAGACAGTTAAAAAAAAGTCCCCTTAAAGTCAATGAATATATTTATTCTTTAAATTTAGGAGCTTCGTCGGGATAATCCGTGTTCATCTAAACTTGTAGTAAGGGCTTAGAAAAAATACGCTGCTAATTAGACAGTGTATTTGATATTCAAATAGATTCCAGTTGTTTACAGTTTTCTTATTTATATCCAGTTTTTATGTGACGTCACGAAAGCATTAATAAATAAACTAATGGGACAGGCGGCCACTGAACGCAAAATGTCAAACAACAAATTAACTAATGAAAGGCCCACTGTTTAAGCCGACACAAACTATACCTTATGCAAATGAGTGTAAATTTGAAAATTTTACTAACATCCTCGTAACTACTTTGTTTTGCTCTGAATATTCAGTTATTCATAATTATTTTTGAACTTGCTTTGTTCTTATGATCGTCTGCTACTTTCTAATTTATTTTAAAGTAACTGCTCTTTTATCTTGCCTGATGGAAGAAATTACTCCATGTTTGTCTATTTGGGAAGCATAAATTTTCAAACATTTTGAATAGGCAATGAGACATTAGCATAAAACGGGAATCATAAAGAATACATATGCAAAATATAATTTTAATTCCAAAAGATTCCCCCAAAAAAGGGGAATTCTACTAGATCTAACCAGAAGCTGTTCAAGGCTTAAACAATATTTTATTAAAGCAATTATTTATATTTATATTGTAAGGATGATATCTTTTTCTATGTTTTTCTTCTCGAAAGCATATTGTTTATCAAATATAGAAGCTTGGATATCAATCTTCGATCTTTATTTAAATTTCAGCGATTCAACAACAAAATGAAAGTGATCTAGAAAAACCATAAAGGCCCCAACGAAAACAAGCTGAAAATAAAAGAAGTAAAACAAAACCTGATGCATAAACTTGAACTTGAGATTGTGGCCTGGCTCTTTTGGATCATTTGACTCTTTTGTTACTGTTGAATTTGTGTTTAGTTTGCATATATATTTTTATTGAAGCGCTTAAGTCATCCACCCGATTGCAGCGCCGCGATTCTGATACGATAGCCTCACATTATTCAAAGCGCTGGCCACAAAAGAAGCACCACAACGGCAAGGCCTACCACCCGCCGATCCCCTCTTTTCCACCATCGCCTATGGGCCCCGCCGAATTTAGTTCAACTTTGACTCAGTCTTTGCAACCAATTGTGATGGTGATAATGGCGATGATGGCGGTGATGTCGGTGATGAATTCGGACGACCTTCGCCTTCAACTGCACATTACAATACGCCTAATACGCTCCGATGCCATTATGTCTGGACATTATGCTCACAATTAATTTAATGCACATAAATCTAACATGATTCGGTTTTATTCGGTATTTGTTCTCCTTTGTGCGCCTTTGCGGTCCACTCATTGTTCACACGTTCCATTTACATGGCCATTGGCGAGTGTTTCCTCTGCAGCATTAAAATGTCAAATTACCCACACCGCCGCGCAGACCAGATACATTCAATCAATGCACCTACATCAAGGCTTGAGTTAAGGCTTGAGCTAACCCTCGCCAACTCCAACAACAAATCTAAAAAACTGACTAAAAAGAACACCAACCGAAACACAAATCGGAGATCAAAAGTTCAGTCACGAAGCCACACAGAATCAGGCAGACTATGCGGCGCAAACTTTTTGCTTTACAAAATTGTACAATGAATTGGCAACTGGAAGCTGCAACTGCTGCTGCAGGGAAAAGCTTTGAAAAATTGTGGCTAATGTGGATTTACCTTCTGGCAGGCGAATATTTTAGAGCTGGTCCCTAATTTGATTATGTGATGGATATGCTTAAAATCTTTTATTACTAGGT
Organism: Drosophila vallismaia; assembly: GCA_035047325.1. Classification (NCBI taxonomy): domain Eukaryota; kingdom Metazoa; phylum Arthropoda; class Insecta; order Diptera; family Drosophilidae; genus Drosophila; species Drosophila vallismaia. The sequence continues at coordinate 15,945,971 of JAWNPU010000090.1, read as the reverse complement.
AGGGATTTTATGTAATAAATTATAATAATTTAAAAGAAATTTTAACATCGTATGTATATATTTTAATAAAGAAAGATTTTTCAACAAAATTGTCTCCTCTAAATCAGTTTACACCTAATAGGAATGAGAAGGAATTGGTTGTTCATAGAAACAAACTTAACTTTTGGTAAACTCTAGTACCAACTACAGTAAAGCTATTGGGTATCACTTATATATTCAAATACACAACAATTTACATTTTAGGTGTTTAATTTCGCTATCCTTTATCAATTTAAGGAGCTCTGGCTTCCAAAAAAAACAAAGAAAACAAATTTCATTATATATTCGTAAATATAATTTCAAAACGTTTTTTAGCGTTTTATGTTTACTGATTGTAGCTCTGCCTCGAAACCTCAACGTTTGCTAACAAGCCAAGCTGGGATGGCTAACACGGACGCTCACCGACTTGCACGCATACAGAGGCCAACTCACACGCACGACACGGACACTGTAGGTGAGAAACACCCTCGTCAGCGGAAAAAGCTCGCTTCTGACGCATTTCCTTTGGCAAAGACGGCTCACACGGACAGGGACCAATGAGAGGTTGTCCAGAGAGCGAGCTTTCGGGCCGTGGCTGCTGCGATCTCGATTCGCGGCAAAGACAATCCGGCGTAGCATCGGCCATATAAAAGCTTGCGACGTCTGTGCAAAATTATTCAGTTAACTGTTGCGGGTTGGTTGAGACAAACAAGCTCATCTTGATCGCAAAGTGTTGAGGAGTAAACCAGTGCAAAATGAAATCCATGGTATGTTCGGACCAAACTCAGCGTGTTCACCTTCAAAGTGTTACTTAGGATTAAATATTATTTGTGCGAAAGGAACTCGACTCCAGTTAAAGTGAACTACCAAAACTAAGCTAATAATGGAATAATTAAGATACTACTGTGTGGCAATATTAGTTTTAAATTAAATGTTCTTTGAAAGGGTTTGTTCCTGCAAGGATTATGAGAAGGAACATAATGTTAAATTTAAACTAATCATAGTTTTCTAGAATTTTTTCGTCTTTCATTTTTAGAAGGAATTTAAATAATTGAGGTAGAAAGAGTTTGAAGGAATTTTGTGCAAGTGCCAGAATATTTCCAATAAATTAAAATTTATAGGTACATTACGTATACGCAGCGTAGTCCACAGACTAGGTCATCAATGAACTTGGCCGATTGCCCAGGCAATTATCCGCACATTGCATAATTGTCATATTCGAAATTATGGTGTGGCAATTGTAGGTGGAGGCGGAAACGGTGCACTCCCTTACATAACCCTCCCAACGACATAACCCACCTGGCAAACCAAATTAATACCTCAACCGCTTTTATTTTCATTTGTTGCCATTGCAGCTCATTTTTGGCCTTGTGGCAATGTGCGTGCTGGTGGCCAGTGCCAGCGAGGAGGCGCCCAAGAAGGCCGTCGAGGCTGCGGAACCCGCCGAGAAGAAGCAGGAGAAGCGCGGCATTGGCCACGGCCTGGGCTACGGCTACGGACCATCCGCCGGAGGAGCCATCCTCGGATCTGGCATCGGCATCGGACACGCTGCCATCGCCGCCCCCATTGCCCATACAGTTGCTGAGCTTCCCACTCAGGTGCACACCAACACCGTGATCAAGACCGTCCAGGTGCCCTACCAGGTGGAGCGTCACGTGCCCTATCCCGTTGAAAAGACCGTCACCTACCCCGTTAAGGTGCCCGTGCCCCAGCCCTACCCTGTGGAGAAGATCGTCCATGTGCCCGTGAAAGAGATCGTGAAGGTGCCCGTCGAGGTGCCCCAGCCCTACCCTGTGGAGAAGATCGTCAAGATCCCTGTCAAGATCCCAGTCGACCGTCCCTACACCGTCCATGTTGACAAGCCCTACCCCGTGCCCGTCGAGAAGCCAGTGCCCTACACCGTTGAGAAGCGCGTGATCCACAAGGTCCCTGTCCATGTGGAGCGCCCCGTGCCTTACAAGGTAGCCGTGCCCGTGCCTGTCCACGTTGAGAGCCACGTTAAGCCCGCTGTGGCCGTCACCCACACCGTGGCCGCCCCTGCTCCAGCCATCATTAGCCACGGTCTTTCCGGCCACGGTATCTCCTCCTACGGAATCTCCGGACACGGAATCTCCGGCCACGGACTCTCCGGCCACGGACTCTCCGGCCACGGACTCTCCGGCCACGGCATCTCCTCCTACGGCATCTCTGGCCATGGTGGCTACCTCCACAAAAAGTAAATCAATATCGTATTGCTGTCGAGGGCCGATCGAGAAGTGTATCGAGGGTGAAGGCGAGCGAAATAACGAGTCGAAAGTATCAAAAAAGCACCCACCCCACCCACGACCTTATCCACGTCCAGCAACTGCCAACGTACGACTTAAAAAATTTAGTTTTTAGTTTGTGATACCAACCGAAATTCTAGGAGGATCCGAGGCAGGAGAAGAACATGTCTGCGGCCCACGTGGTTTTGGGTAAAAATTAATCAAGAAAGCTTGCCAGCACCCATCCACCCACTGTGCCAGGGCGATGCCTGTCTCCATGCTTCCGCTTCCGCCATGTGTACAGTTCTTTTGTAGACAATCACCGAGAAACAAATGCTGACGAGTTGCTCCTTCGACTTTTTCATGTCAACTTCTTTTCTATGAAATGTTTGTACATATTTAAATAATGTAAATAAAAAGAAAATGATGTAAGCCTTATTATTTTAATGGGAAAACGTGAAAACAGAGATTGAAAAATTGTGTTTATAAAAAATATTGGATTCCAAAAGTATAAAGTCTGGCGATTTGTACATAATCTGTCCTTCACTTTTCAAAGACTTTAGAGTCCATGGGAAAGGACATAAGGCACACAGAGTTCGGTATATCTTCGCCATTTAGCATCCAATTCTCAATCGGAATAGTTTAAACGACTTATAAGCCAATTCTCTTTCCATTTTCATTCAAATCTGAAACCAAAATAATTTTTATGGAAAATACAATACGGCTCACAGCAGTGACTATATCTTTGAAAATAATTATTAGATTTCCAAGAGGAATACCTTAAACGATTTGTGGATTGATTCTCTATTGATCAATTGATAATTGCATCAAAATCTGGCACCAAATTGATTTTTGAATTTTTGGAAAATTTTCTGATGGCCGTCCATGGGACGGCCTATGTGGCCCACACAGATTGCTGTACCTTCGCCAATAATGATCCGATTCTTAAGCAGTATACCTTAGACAATTTTTGGATCAATTCTTTATCTTTATAACTGATATTTAATATTCAAGATTTTTCCTTTGAATAGAACACATGTTAAAGGAGAATTAAGGAAAAGGATTTTGGAACAGAATATTTAAATTTAAAGTTTAATTTAATATACCCTTTCTTTTAAAGGGTGTTTTAAATTTGTGATAAGCCCAAAGACTGGTTAAGTGTTGCTTAGGTGTTGTCTTTTTAAAGCTCGCCCAAAAATAGGCTCCGATGTTTTACGAACAAGGCTGATTTTAGGCACAACTTCAAGCTTTTAGTAGCTTTAAAATAATTGGTGAAATGGAATTTTATTAATATATGTCGCTTCCAAGTTTAAAATTATTCTAAATGGTTATACAGAATGTATTAATATTACGAAAGGAAATTTAAATTGTTGAATTTCAGCCTCACATTTACAAATTCTACAATTATAAAAGTAATTCAATTTTTAAACCTATTATTTCTCATCGACAGTGACGGATAAAAAAATGAATGCCATTGTAGTACATAGCTAATTCATATATATCAAAAGTTGTATTGTGTCACCCTTATATTGTAGTGACACCATATTCGCATATTTTCAAAGATAAGAAAACCATTTATAAACTTTGTGAGCTTCCACAAAAGAGGAATTCTGCCTTTTCGTCTTGATAGAATCGCAACCATGTTCAAAGTTTTATTTATACTTATTTTTACAATATTAAATTGTAAATTTGTAAGTTGTGATGGTGACTCGCATTTGTGCAACCGAATAGTAAACGAAACTTACTTTGAGCAAGTTCCTGTAATTGACACTCTAAATATTACACTTGGACTAAAATATCAGGTGAGTGCCGCCAATATAGGTGTGGACATAAATATTTATATGGCCTGCAAATCAACAGAAAAAATTCAGGCTGAAGGAAGTTAAATTCTGCTGTCCTGGCTATGTTAAGTCCGACAGTGAACAATGCGAACCCTTGCCCATAACTACAACGACAAAGGAAAATGTAGAATCTAAAACATCAAAAAATATTACAACGACAGACGAAAGCTTAGGGTCAAAAACAACAGAAACCTTAGAGAAGATTTCAACAACAGATGAAAGTTCACAAACCGGATCGACCGAAACACCAGGGAATATTCGTAAATCTGAAAATCCTTACATATATTTGAAACCCGATTTTATGATTTACGGCGGTGTGATCCTTATTTGTGTGACTATTTTTCTTGTAGGTTTTATATTGTTTAAAGCCAAATGGAAGGCAAAAATGGTAATAGAACCGACAGTAAAATCGATATCATTTAATCGGTATAGTTTTAAACCAATTAAACCAAACGTGTGAAAATAAAACTAATCCTAATTAACGTAAATTTTTATTTAAAAATAAAATATATATAAATATTTCTTTATAAATTCTGTGACTAATCCATATAAGATGCCTCTACTGGCCCTGCTCTTATCGGTAATGATTGAAGGAGGCAAAAAATAAGCCCTTTTTAGATGGGCTGATTCATTCAAAAAACATTAAAATGGTGATAAAGAATTTAATGAGTTTCCATATTATAGAATTCCCAGTATTTGATCAGAAAGCATGTTACGTGTATCACAGAGGAACTGAACCAGACTTCAACTCCAATTTCTCTCACTCTACAATTTCTCACATAATCGCTCAGGCACTTAAGCAAAAAATGGAATGTAATTTGCCAAAATCGAAATGCAAAATGAGTCGTAGCCAAAATGATGCAACAATTAATACATATATGTATTGCCAGTGAGTGCTTTGTGCTTGAGTCCAGTATCATTTATAGGGGCAATCAACAGCAATGACTGACAATCCAGAAAGAGCTGATATGCGTTTCAAGTTCGTTGATTGAGTCTTTCGTTTTGGGAGAACCTGTTGCCCGTCGAATTGACCAACAGCAGCAACATTGATCTTGTCCTAACCCGAGGAACCGATCCGGAGCTCACTAGAGTCCAAGTCTGTGGCAATGGAGAATGGCGCGACCCAAAAACCAAAAAAAAAATCAAAAACGCAAAGTGAATGCAACAACACGAATGCAGACAGACGCAATCAATTAGCGGCTGATGACGTCGTCGTTGCCACTTTTGCTTTTGTTGCTATTTCTTTATGTGTGGCTGCCACATGTGGCGATTGCGTCATGGCGCCATGCAAACCGTCTAACGGTAATTGACTTGCAATTTCTTTTGCGCGCCACTTTTTGGTTGCAAAGAAATTTTCCAAACTCAAATGGGTTGCAACATTTCGACAATCCAACAAAGCCAAATGAGTAGCAGCCAAAAAAAATATACAGATAGCGACAGAATGAAGGTGGATAAGTCGTGCGGATAATTATATAGATATCTATCATTTGACAAATATTTTATATGTTGCAAACATGGGGAGAAGCTGCCGAAACTTGTCAAGAGTCTTGCAATAAAAAGATAAAAAATGAGACAAATAAATTTCGTTCAAATAATTACATTACTTTTTTCTTCCTACTAATCATGTTTATCATGTTAATTGTACATGATTTCTATAAAATTACTCAGCCATTACTATTGAAAACGTTTTAAGTAGCAAGAGGTTTAAAAAGTTTCAATATTATTTCTATATTTAACCAGTTCTAAGTACATTTAATCCATCCAGCTTACTTGGTTATACATTTTGTTTAGTAAATATTTTTGCAGCGGCATTTCGTGTTTTATGTGGTTTTGGCAATTGCCTAATATTCGAAATTTTTATGGCCGTTGTTTTGTTAATTTACAGTCGTTTAAGTGCTGCCTAATTACGCTTCGCTCTATATTGTTGAGCCGGGCGAGGTGTGCCAAAATAGTTTTTAAATCATTTTTCACTTTGAGTTCAAATTACTCATACGCCATGTATGACACAAAGAGCTTGGTTGCTTTTTATTCACTATTAAAAAACAAATTAAATTTTATAGACGACTATGGACGCTTTGTTGGTCTCTCGATTATATATCCTCCTTCGAAGTTCTTAAGCTTACCTCGCTTGATTTTTGCCTCGCCTCAGTGCGGCTCAGAAGGCAACAAAGCAAAGAGCTGCCAAAACAGATTTACAAAATGTAAAACGAAAACGCCGACAAGAAACGAAGCGGCTTAAATGTGTCTATCTAAGAGATTGGGCCAAGCTCCAGCATAATGTTTATTCAATTTACGCAATTTGCGGCAACAACAAGAGCTTAGCATTGGATTGCCAACTATATTTTCGACTTTGAATGTTGTTGTAATTATGGACAAGAAAACAAAAGCGAATCCAAATCGAAATTAAAGTCTATATTTAAAATAATTTTTGCTGAAGAAGTGACGACAGCAGCTCGCGGATTTTCCTCATAATATTTCGAAAACTTTCTGCCAGCCATGCAAAGTCTGAGTCTGTTGACTAAGTCAATGGGTCAACTATTACACGTATTATACCGTAACAGCTGGCCGACACAAAGCTAGCCCCAAAGGCGGAATTATTATGCTATTAAACAGTTTTTCTTTGACTGGTTTTTCTGGCTTTCTCGCCCGAAAATCTGCATAAATTCGCAGGTGGGTCGCAGGCTTAACGTCGCCTCGACTTCCTTATTAATCAGTTTAGCTTTCTGCCTGCTGCTCAGCAAAAACTGGAGGCTCGAAGCCACAAACTTGATTAAGTGAACGTCACGGTTAGCCGTACAATCTATAAAGAGATATAGATATCCATGCCACTACTTATGTTTATGTTTTCTTTTGGCTTAATTGAGCACAGTTGAAGCATTCAACAGCGCGTGACAATGTGACCAAATCAACAAGAAATGCCTCAATACGATCATTCTCCATTCCAAAATAACAGAAGACCCCGGCTCACGCCACAAGAGTTCAAATGCTTTTGCCATTGACCCTATTTCCCCACTGGTTATTTCTTTTTGTATTTTACCGATCAGCCCAAAGATGCTTTAAACCGAGATTGTAAACCCCGATTGAGCTCTAATTGCAACAAGGGGTCGTAGTCGAAAGTGAGAGTAAATTGTAAGGGCAACGAATGCAGCTTACTCGTCTGGCCAGTTCGGCGGATTGGATCTTTAACCTGAATAACGAACATATAATGCCGTAATAAATATTTATTTGCCTAATAAAGTATTTAGCCAGCCATGATTTGACCCTGATCTAAGGGGCTTCCCCGTAAATCATGTAGTTATTGTGCTTATATTTTGAAAGCATTATTTTAACAAGTTTTTTATTGTAAATATGATGAATATTGTTTTTAAATGCTTGTACTTGTTAAACATTTCCCGTCTATGTTTATTTGTTTCTACAATCGGAAGATTGTCGCGAATTATTCGATGAAATCTTAAATCGTTGCCATTTGTGGAAAAGTTTTCAGTTAGATGGGCAGGTTAACAAGCCCCAGAAACGACCTTGACCAGAAATTCAATGAACCCTGTGGTAGCCCCACAACGGCAGAGAAAAACGGTGAAACAACCGAAGCCCAAAAACCGTTACACGCCTTGACAAGTGGCAACCGCAACCACAGAAAAATAAAACTGTAGGTGACAAGCGGCTGAAAGAGACTTTTGTAAACGGCACATAAAATGTCATAACTGTCGTTTTTCGCCTACATGGCTTACAGCTCTATATATTGTTGGAAGTCTTCCAAGATTTGAGACATCACAAATAGCACCCAACGATGTCGATTGGGAACAGAGTGGAATGGAATGGAATGCCCGAGCCAAGAAAATTAATTGTTACACAAATCAGGCAGCGGGTATCCGAAAATCCAAATGCAAATCAGCGCCAGCCGCTTCTATAGATGATCAATTGGCCGCTGTTTCAACTTTGACACTTTTGTTGACAAATAAAGGTCTCCGAATAGACACAACTAGATATATGAATTTATGTAAAGCTCAGTTTATCGCCAAAAGCGGCAAGGTCAGGCCAACGGAGACAATGTAAACAAACGAGCTGCAGCCTGAATACACGGCGACAAAGAAGTTAATCCTCAATCGAAGATGGCTTTCAAAGGTGTAGGCTAACAATCGCGGCGAGGAGGGTGATGGAGATCCGCAGAGTAGTGTGCAAATGGGTGCATATGGTAATTATGTCGAGGAAGTAATTGCACTCCACACTGATTATGATGCGGCAGAGACAATGTACTCAAAATCATCTTTCTGACGGTAGGCGTGCGCTCCAGCAAACAAACACATGACATAATCCCCATCAGCTGGAGCTAGAGACTGAGTTGGAGCTGGGGCTGGAGCGTCTAACTCCAGCTTCCAATTTTCCCCCTCTCTTTCCTTTTTGTCCTCATCCCAGTCTCTTCTGGCTTTCTCCCATCTCTTTCTGCCGGTTGTGGAAATGTGAATCGAACAATGTGGTCAAGACATGCAACAAACGCGAATTGAAACGAAATCGAAAGTTGCAGGCATGCAACGAAAGCGAGAAAATATTTGCTATCGTAACAAGTCTTTGATGATACAGTGCCTTACATGTTTATAAAGCGAATTACAGGATATCATACATTAATTGGTAATAAAAGAAAATGTTAAACTATATTCTGAAACAAAAATTGTTGATATTGTTATCTCAGTTATCCACTTCAAACATTCTAATATTTAAAACAAGTCCTTGCATGATGCAATAATAACAGTATTGTCTTTTATAAATTACATTTTTTGTGAATTTTTTTAATCTAGAAATATTTTAAATTATTTTTGATATGGCCTACACCTTAAACTCATGTATGGACTCGTTATAAGCGTGATATTTTCGTATACCCGTACTCAATATGTGTGCCAAACCACAGCTGACTGAAGACCCATTGACATAATAACGAGGAAGGTAATCGGACTAAGACCGGACCCCGCCCCGGCCGGGTTCCACTTGGTCTCTGGTGGAGCCGCTTGCTGCTGCTTCTGGTGGTGTCAATTACGTTGCAACTGAAATGGAATCAAATGAACGAATTAGACGGGACCGTCTCGGTTCGACTGTCATCTTTTTGTCTTAGGTTATGGTTGGTGACCGCTCCGTGTCTGCCCGGACATGTAGAGCAGTGACACAACCGAGCTGACCGACTGACACACTCTCCAGTCCCCATATAACACTATCCCCGCCACCGCCACTGCCGCCGCGGCCACCTGTCAGTTGCGGAAACTGGTTGGGGATTATTGGGACTGGGTCGGGTGAACGGGATAATGGCATAATGCAAGAGGGGAGAGAGCCGGAGGAAATCGGGGAAAAGTAAAAGGATTCAGATGACAGCCAGACAGGGGATTGTCTGTGGTCAGTTGAGGAAGAGAAAAGCCAGGCAGCAAGACCACAAAAAAGGGTGTAACAAAGAAGTGAGGGGCACAAGGACTAGTAATGTATTCAAATTGAAAAAAAAAACGATCCGATTTGTGAAAGTGAAACGGAACAGTAATGAACAAGAAATCTAAGGTCTTTCTTTAGGCTTTTAAAGAATGGTCAACAAATAAATTCAGTGGATATTCAGTACCTCTATTTAATTGCCCGAAATGCTTATTCATTCTTTAAAATTCCTCAGTGGTACCACTTTTTGAGACACCAGTGGCAGCGAGTACATAATCATCTGTGATTAACATAAAAACAACATTGAAATGAAAACCGCCAACAAACCAACAAACAGCTCATCACTTGAAGTGGCCTGAAGGCTCATCCATTTGGGTATTATTCAATTACCAACAAGAAATTGTGGTGCTTGCTGCTGTTGCGGTTTCTCAAGCCTTTTACGTGCATTGACTTGCCGCAGCCGCAGTGGCAGCAACATCAGTAGCTGCCACAAAAGCGGCAACAAGAAGCGAAAAATAAAAATAAAACGCCAGCTGACGGTAGTCGAATTAAACAGCAAAATGGCACGCATCCATAGACCCTCGTCTACTGTTTTGCAGATCCCCTCTGACGCAGAGCTCCCTCTTGCCAATTCGATGGATTTCCTCCGTATATTGCAATCTTATTTTCAGCATTCCATTATTAAGAGTTAGACGATTTTGAAAAGCCGTTTGTAACTGCTTTTTAAAGATTTTATGATGACATAAAGTCGATTGGTAAATCGAAATAGGATATCAATAAATAAAAAAAAAACGATAAAGCAAATCAAGAATACCAAGAAACATTAACTTTAAAACTATACTTATATATTGTCGATATAAAAATGTTTAAATGGTTTAAATGGTTAAAATAACAATATCCATAAAAATTGAATCCATTTTAATGGCAGGGTATGAAAGTGGCAGCCATTTTGCGTCGTCTGCCATTCTTGTTGGTATCTTTGTTTACAGTTTTTCATATGATGATGGTGGCGCTGCATTTGGCGCTTGGCTGCGTTGCCTTCGCGCCTCCGAAATCCGAAAATCAGTGGAGCTAGCAGACCGCCGTCGAAGGCAAAGTAGACAGGCAAGTACAACAACTAAAACAGCAACTAAAATAGCAACAAAACGCAACAAAAACAAGAGGGTCCGCTCACCATTCGCTGCGCCGAATGTGTTTTGGGCTGTTGCGATTATTATTATTGTTGCCGATCGTTGTTGGTTGTTGGTGCCTGCTCTTCGGCTGTCTTGGCCCGGCTTGGGTTTTGGCTTTGGCTTGGTTTAACTTGACTTGGTGGTCGCGCATTCGCTTCGTGCATCCATTCATTCGGCGGCTTGGGATTTGGAACTATAAAAATGCGCACCATCGCTGCAGTTGGCATCATTAAACCGTTAACCGTCGAACCGTCTACAGCCCAAGAGTGGTACGGAACGTGTAGACCAATAGTGATCCTAAGAAACCATCCCCTCGACTTAAACGGGATCAGTTCTCGCAGACCGCGGGCCAATCGTGTGCCAAACGACCAGGGAAAACGGATTTCCATTCCCGTCTATCGAAGGATACACGTAGAAGCATGAAGTTAATGGTAAGTAGGAATAAGATTGGCATAGTGAAAACTACTGAAAAAGGACTTTAAATCACTTTTCGTGGAAATTAGAATTTAAACCGAGTGATCGTAATAAATCTTAAGATTCATCTAATTTAAAGACTTTTAATAACTTTCGAAACTAAAAAGAAGTGCGAACAAAAAAATGTTGTCATTGCCAATTCTAACTCCAAGTTCTTTTATTTACAGCGCACAGCGACATCGCTGGCCCTGGTCCTGCTGCTGGCCACCAGCTACGTCCGGGCTGAGGACGAAAAGGCCGCCGCTCCCGCCGAGGAGAAGAAAGTCGAACCAGAAGCCAAGGCAGCGGCCAGCGAGGACACCACAAAGTCCAAGCGCGGTCTGCACCACTACGAGGACTACCACCACCACCACGTGCCACACTTCCCCGTGCACGAGGAAAAGACACTGACCGTGATCAAGAAGGTTCCCGTGCCAGTACCCGTCGAGAAGATTGTGCACGTGCCGGTGGAGAAGCATATCCATGTGCCCATTAAAGTCAAGGTGCCAAAGCCTTACCCAGTGATCAAGCACGTGCCCTATGAAGTTAAGGAGATCGTCAAAGTGCCCTATGAAGTACCAGCTCCCTATCCCGTCGAAAAGAAGGTTCCAGTGCCGGTACATGTTCCCTATGATCGTCCCGTTCCCGTAAAGGTGGGTTTTCAATCTCTATAGCTTAGTGGGCTTCTTTAAGACACCCTTGTTCTCCTGCAGGTTCATGTGCCCGCTCCTTACCCGGTCGAAAAGAAGGTCCATGTGCCAGTCAAGGTTCATGTCCCAGCTCCTTACCCAGTGGAGAAGGTGGTCCACTACAACGTGGAGAAGCATGTGCATGTCGACAAGCCCTACCCCGTCGAAAAGGTTGTCCACTACCCCGTCAAAGTGCCCGTTGAGAAGCCAGTGCCCCACTACGTGGACAAGCCAGTGCCCCACTATGTCGACAAGCCAGTGCCAGTGCCCGTGATCAAGAAGGTGCCCGTGCCTGTCCATGTGCCTTATGATCGCCCCGTGCCCGTTCACGTTGACAAGCCCGTGCCGTACGAGGTTAAGGTCCATGTGCCCGCCCCCTACCCGGTGATCAAGGAAGTGCCAGTCAAGGTGGAGAAACACGTTCCGTACCCCGTTAAGATCCCGGTGGAGAAGCCCGTCCATGTCCACATCGAGAAGCACGTGCCGGAGTACCACGAGAAGCACATCAGCTACAAGGAGCCGGAATTCATCCACAAGCACATCGAGGAGGACCACCACCACGCCCCCATTCACCATTCGCATCACTCGCATCCCATCGTGGAGCATGAGCACGAGGTGGAGCATGATTTTGCCTCTCATGATTATTATTCATCATATCACGGCTACTAAACTGGTGAACTGATCTCTTCTCTCTCTTTCTCTCTCTCTCTTTCTTTCTCGCTTTCGCTTTTCTTTGCAGCATTGAGAATGTACTGGTATGGCAAGCAAAAAGAACGTTTCCATTTCCATAAAATTCCCAAAAACTAAAAGAAACCCGAACACTGAGAATCCAAGAACCATAAACCACAAACCGTAAACCATAACCCTACCATATCATACAACCACTCCACTCAAATCAATCCAAATCGAACCATAACAACAGCATTACCCCACATTGCTATGCAGATCGTGATAAATGACAGAGATTCAGAGAAAACAGACGAGAAACAGACGAACACTTAGCTTTTAGACCGAAATCTCTTCTAGCCGTAAGCCATAAAACATTAAACGAAAAAAAATACAACAATTAAACACAAAACACACACTACGGAAACCCTAACAAAACGTTGACGAAACTCGTGAGCAATGTGAATGAGTGAATTGTAAAGGAACTTTAGTTAAGAGACTTCTAAGCGACACATTTGGGCAAGACCCACACAACAACAAGAATAACTAGGAATGATTCAGGTCCTGATCAAGAACACCACCAACTCCCTCCCACCCAACACCACCACCAAGATACACAATCAAAATAACAGGATTGTTGGATTGATGGATTAATGGATTGATGGATGGAAGGAAGCGATCGACATCACCTGACCAACACCAGCATTGGAATCATCGCATGGGTGCATCATCGATGTGGTTGCCGCTGCTGTTTTGTCCTCCAGCCGCGGCTCCTCCCTCTTCTGCTCTGGCCCACCCCGACTCGTGCACCCATCGACTCCGGAATCCCGGCATATGGAATCTGGAGTCCTTCGTCCAGTTGTGTGCAACGTCCCAGCGTTGTGAGCGTGTGATAAGACTTCTGATAGCGTGTAAGCTTGTGCGATATTCGAGATAGGAGACGCCTATTTAAGTCAGTTTGTAATCGAACGTATTGTAATAGTTTTGTAATATTCATTGCTACCTAGTTTTTAATACATCTTATGTAATATTGCTTACTCGTAGAAAAGCAGACGAAACGGATTTATAAAAAGTACTTAATTTACCAAATATTTTTCCAACTCTGTATAAAATCTAACAACAAAAATCTCATACAAAATGAAGCTGATGAAACGATACACAAATAAATCAATGAAAACCTAAGTGATCAAAACAAAATATTCCATTGTGGTTATTTTATTTCTCAATTCATTTTAGATATTGTTTCAACCAATACTAATTTCAACTTCATTGGATTGATTTTAAAGTCTATTTGAGTTTCGCCTAAACTCATTACATAAATCAATATTTGCAAATATTCCCAAACCTTTTCTGCAAACATATCTAAGTGGGACATTAGCGGGCTCTTTCTTTGAGTATAATGAAGAAAACTTGATATTTTTAATCACCTGTTTTACCTCTGATTTCGCCCTTTTATTGCCAATTAATCTGATGTGATTGCAACTATTTACCTTGGCCAAACACACTCATAGCCCCACTTGCTCACGAAGGCAGCCAAGCATGGCATCAAGTCGTTCCTCTATCGCCCATAAATGTCTTATCTAATTTTCAAATGAGGTAAACATCGCCTTGCATTCATAATTGCATACTCAGAGTGTCTCGCCCACGGAGACACAACCAGCCAGGAGCGGAGATGGGGGTTTATTTAAGGAGGTCCAAGGGGGCACTGGAGAGCCGGGAAGACTAGACAGTTCAACATGTTTATTACATTTTCCACACCATCATTTCGCTTTCCTCGGGCTCCGCGAGTCCATTTCCTAGCGTTTATTTTGCGGTGTGGGCATTACTTTTTATTAGCACCAGCGAGGGGTCTTGGATTTTGGACTGGATTTTCTTTGGTTTTTGGCTTTTTTTGTTGCGGCGAAGTTGGCTCGTTGGCTTGTTGCATAGACCGCAAAGATTTGGTTTCAATTTGCATTTTCGGCTCCATTGAAGCCGCTGCAATTTGCAGAGTGGGTTAAATAAAGTGGGCCATGGATTTATCACGTTTTTCCTCCAGTCGGTTTGTAGGACATGTGCCGCTAACCGATATTTGAACCACTGGAGGCCCGTCTGAGCATAAGGCACAACTTCGTTTTATTACCATATTGGGGCTAACTCTCTTGGTGGCTAGTTGTTACTGGTAGCTTTTGTTTATGTAACTGTAGCATTTGCAGTTTATTGATTATGCAATAAATAATCGCCAGCACAATGCCCGAACTGGTGTTGTAATCCCCAATCCTCGACGCCTCCTATTTTCCCCTCCGAGCGTGGGGGCTAATTCGAAAAGAATGGCCACAATAAAATCTGGCTAATGGCTCTGACTCAGAGTTCAGCTAGTACTTCATTATTTAAGCCCCCAAAGGAAATAGAGTCTGTTCCAGATCTTTCACATTTAAATACAACAACTGTTGCTTTTAATTATTGTAGTTTATTTAAACTCCTTATGCAACAATTGAGTTTTATCTTTTGAAGGAAAAATCGAGTAAATTACATCTGGCCAAAAGTGCTGACAAAAGGAAAATTAGGGAAAGAAAATATTTGTAGATTAGTGGGCTAACAACTCCAATTGATATCGTGTGGTGTCGGATTTTCGTAACTGCTTTTCGTCCGGACTTATTTAAATGATGCCCAACTAAACCCGCTTTTGCTTGGCGGTAGCAGCCATGTGGAAAGTGAATGCGGGAAACATTGCAGACATGTGAGTTTTCAGTTTCATTTCATTTTTTTCCACCACTCCACAAGTTAGTGGGCCAACTTTATGGTCGGTTCGACGATCCCAGCGATCGCAACGCGTAATCGCCGGCAATTTGACGGAAAATGTTTGAAATCGTGTGTAAATTGCATTCAAAAATAGCTAAATTAATAACATGCAGCGTCTAGATTGTTAATAGCGCTAGTTATGCAGTAACATAATTAAAAAGGAGAAATTATTGCCACAAATTATGCAATAAATGGAAGAAAATCTATATAAATAGAACAGTTTTTGCACTTACTTGATGTAGGGAATATTTGCCGGAATGTGATACTTGGCTCCCAAGTCGAAATCCATTTCAGAACGCAGAACTGGAGGCTTAATTCCTGAGTATTTTTCCCTACAAGAAAATTAAATTAAAATCTTTCATATAAGAGAGGTAATTTACCTCATATTCCAGTAATGACAATTCATGGTCTGCTTGTTTGCATTTCCACTAAACACATCATAACGCCAATTGTCCAAAGATAAAGCAAAGGGTAAAAAAGCTACCTAATAAGTTAAATTATATAGTTTTTCATAAACTAAATATATATTCGTTTTCTAAAATCAATGAAGTTACCTTATCAATGGCCATGGTGAAAAGATAGTTGATATCGTAACTAGACTCGTCCAGGGATCTTTGGAGCAATCCAAGAGTTTGCAAGTGCCGAGGGGTCGAAACGGAGAGTCCGATGGCATCGCCAACTGCCTGGTGGAAAGCCGGATTGGCCCCATTCCGAAATATCTTTGGCAGGTGTCGGTATTGCAGGAAATACTGAATGTGGGCCATTTCGTGATGAACACTGATCAGACTCCTTTGATTGATGTCGGTGCAGAGCTTGACACGAAAATCATGACGGTTGCAAAAGTCCCAGGCGGAAGGCTCACACAGGACCCTTCGATCCAATGGCTGCTCCAAGACGGAGTTTCGATAGAACTCCGGTCCCACCGCGGACATGTTGATCGAGGTGAAGAACTCTTCAGCCAGCTGGAACATAAGGAGTGGCGTATAGCCCTGCTCCACCATCCGAGGCGTGACATCGATCAGCTTCCGTCCCGGATACGGTATCAAAATGTCTATCACACTCGACCACGACTGGCCGTACATGTTGCCAAGAATATGAGAAGGAATCGGAGCTATGCGGTTGATCCGATCCGGACCGTAGTAGTCCCTCAGCTTCCGGCGGACATAGGAATGTAAGCTTTCGTAAAGGGGGCGTATCTGCTCCCAAACAATATCCATGTCCTGCCGGAAGTTCCCTGATTCATAGGCCAAGTACCAATACTCCCCACCATTAGTCACATCTGTAAAAATTACTTTAGACTTTGATGGATATTTAAAGGTAAACTACTTACTATTCACATAGGCCACCTCCTGCATTACGTCAATCAATTGCTCATAACTATCCCGCATTCCCCGTCCTGCTTTTCTGTGGAACTCCACCCACGTGTGCTGCAGCTCATCCCAATCCCTGCTCTTGGCCATAATGTCTTTTAGGTGTGGTATATAGTGAAGGTCGCATTGGAAAGGCTGCTGGTAGGCACAAATGCTGGCGCTGTTGTACAGGAAGAGCATCTCATTCAACAGGCGATTGTACTAAAAGTTAGATAATAATGGGGTTAACAAAACATACTTGGTTTACAATCATGCTTTACTGTCTATTACCCTGTCTAACACATCCAGGGGCAAGGCATTGGGGCCCACTTCAGACTGCAGCATCAGTTGTCTGTAGAGACGACGATCGAAAATGAGGTCTTTGTTGATTCGTTTGGATTGTTCGGCAGTAATGCGCTGAAATTCCACATAACGCTGCTGAGCATTGAGCTAAGGAAATAAATGAAATTTAATTTAATAAAATAGTTAGTTAGTTAGTAAATCCCCACCTAACTGTTCGAGTAACATTGTTAATGACAAGGATATGTAGCTTTTTGTTGAAAACTCCTTTATTTCGTAGAAGATAAAAACATCTTATATTACTAACATTAGTCCGAAATCACCAAGATAGCTCGGAAAATCTGTGTATCTTCTACGCTTTGACATTGGCATGTCTGCCTGGGAATCTGGCAAGGCAATCCGACCTTGGGAAGACGACTTTTCTGACTAAGCCGAATGTGTGCGTGTGTGTAAGAAAACTGCGATCGCAGGCCATGAGAAAATTCACCCCCACTACTGCAACATCGCGTGCCGCTTAACCACAATTACATACATGATGGTGGAAAACGAACGTCTTTTTCTTATTTGGCCAAAACCGCTCACTCACCGCTTCCGTTTGGGTAAAATCGTTAACATTCGTCTCGAAATTCCACTGGGCGGCCACATTGGCAGTGCACTCTAGGGATCCTTTCTGGTCGGACTCCACAAGCAGGGTCCGCAGCTTTTCCAGCTCCTGTTGGTAGCGACGATCCTGCTGATACCTCTGTCTCTCCAAATATCCTTGGTTCAAGTTAAAGCGATCCTGATTTGGTAGAAAGGGGTTTTCGAACCGATTGCGGTTATTGATTCCCACAAACTCCACGTTTGGATTGTTATTGTAGTTGTACTGATCGTTGGGATTAAAGTTTCGGTCTCCCTGGGACGGATAAGATCCATCCGAGAGGCGCACATTCAAGTTGGGATCATTTCCGAAAGCCCGATCGGTGGTGCTTGAAACGGGGCCATAATTATGATTGGAATAACGATCTCCGCTGAAGGGGGAGTCACTGAAGTTGGCACGAGGGGAAGGATATGCGTAACCGATCCTTTGGCGCTCGTCGGTGGTCTGCCCGAGCTGCAAGTGATCGAGAAACTTTATTTATTTAGAGTTATTCCTTTGTATGCCGTAGAAATGTCCTTGAAGACACTCTCCATTTCTTGCAGAACTAACCCTAAAGTCGTCCAGTCCATCCTCGACAGTGCCCCCGCCACCCTCATCAGAATAGGGCGGACCGTACCGCTGGTCTCGATCCCGATCCGCTCGCAGTTGGGCGGGCGTGGTGCCCATATTGGGAGTATAGCCATTGTAGAAGACCTCCGGTCGGGGAGTGGGCAGATTTAGCTGGGGATCGGCCCAGCATAAGTTAAGACTAAGGCAGAGCCAGACCAAAGCCGAAGCACTTTGCATTATATTTATCTTAAGATCTATATTCCACACTGCCAAGGTCGCCACTGACAGCCACGCTTGTTAACTCTTTCACAAGCAATTAAATATTTTAATTGCAAGGTACTGACACCGCTCTAGCACACAAGATTGATTAATTGAGTAATAATATTCGGCTGAATTTGAGGTGATTGTAAAGGGCTAGAAAGAACTTTCCTTTTTCATGCACGTTTTCGGTTTCACTTTCACTTGAAGCACTTTTATTCCGTTTTCGCAGTTGCAACTTTTATCGCACCACCCACGTAACGTCCGGTAACACGTCTAAAACTCTACTGACTAGACAGTAAGAATATTTTTTCGAAATTACTTGCCATTTTTTTCCCAACTCGAAAATGAATTCAAATTTGAACGCAGTCGCTATCCCAGCTGCAGTTAACGTCGCCGTCGGCGTCGGTCTCTGAGATGTATATACAGAATATATATTTTGTATATTCGTGTGAGATAATCGCAATTAGCACTGGGACTCAGTTGATGTCGGTACTAGACACAAAAACAACAAAAAGTACCCCACAACCAACGAATCATCCAAAAGCTTGGGAACAACAATGGGGGAGATACTCGAGTGTGTGTGCAAATTTGTATGTAAATGTATTTGACATGCATGTTGGCAATTATAAGGGAGGGTAAGGGTGCCCCCAGACACAAATACATGCACCCAGACGAATATACACTAATGTGTTTTTGTGTACTTATCAGACAAAAAACTCAACCGCATAATAATGGTTAACTGTGAGAAAGTAAACGACATTTGAGTGGGCTATCTGCGGTTACAAGTCACTCAAAGTAAACTGAAGCATTACTAAAACTATGAAACCCAATAGGTCGATTTTATTTTGATTTTTACAACCTTTTTTATTAGATTAAATGCAAAAAATGATAAATGACTTTGCAAAAGATGAATTTGTTCAAAGTCATTGCAAATAAGCTATTAACAAAGCGAGTTACTGCTGTCGCGCATGCGTTCCACACATTTCTATAACTCATTCAGAATCCACCCGCATTTGTGGCATTTTTATAGCCGATCTTGACCCAGCGAAATGTGGACACTGTTTTGAGTCATGCCAAAGTAAACAGGTGTAACTCACGTCGCTGCAACCAATACGTCCCACATGGCGGCAAGTGCAACTGACTATTTCAGCTTAAAACTAATGAGTTTGTGACTTCGATGCAGCTAATTATGTAAATATTTGTTCCACAGGCTGGTAAAATTCAAATAATTCAGAAGTTTATTACGGAAAATTACCTGAACCCTATAAATCACACATTATGTTCTTTCTTAATGGTCAATTAATAAAAGTACCACGATAGAAAAGATATTACATTCACCGATCGGATAATGCTTAGTCAAGCTGCGGATAATTTCCGAAGTTAACTGGACCTATACCTAATGAGATATCTTTAAATATTACGTATACGACTATTTGTCCGACCTTTCTCCAATTTTGTTGTTTTTTTATCAATGTAAGCCAACATTTTTGAGCTTTTTCATACGATTTAAAAACAAACGACCATTCAATAACAATTAATTGGAGGGTCGTCATTTGTAAGTGTGAAAATAAGGATATAGAGAGACTTATGCTATGCAAATCTCTACTGTAGGATATCTACTATGTGGAAGGAGGATCAGAAAGAATCGTTAATGGGATCAGGAGTTGTTCCCTCTCTTTCTCCATCACGATCAGCCAGCGGAAATATCAAGATGATAGGAGCCCTTTTGAAAAAGAGAAAACGAAAATTACTTATTGTATTAATACTTTTCACGACTAGAAAAATCACAATTAAAATGCAAGGTGTGAGGTATGAAATCGATACACCCTCGCTTCTGGAATGTGCAGGGTTGACCCAGAGTCATGTGAGAAGGTTGACTCATAACAAGTGAACGAACGCTGAAGATGATCAAGATATGGGATACGTGGAGAAAACTATCCTATCAGGTAACTAACCCGGGTTCCATGACTATGACTTGGCGTGCTGATTGATGACTGGAGTGCCATACAAATGAGAATGCATAAAGTATTCGAAAGATATGTGATTCAGACTATAATTAGATTGGGATCTGTGAAGTCAATCTACCTAGGAAATGAGCTCATAAATATTTGTCGTATTTATGATGTGGTTGGCTGATTTATGACATATGTTCCAAAAAATTATATCATATTTCGGGTATAGCGCTAATTAAGTGTCAAGGTCAACTTGTAGATTTTTTTTTTCATAAATACCCGACTAATAACAAGTTCTGGCCCTGTAAGAACCGTGGGAAAATAGCTCCCAGTGCCCGTAAATAATTAATTTACACGAGTGAATAGTTTCTGTAATCAAAACGCCCGGCAAAACTCAAAACACTTAGCATGACGCACATTAAGCACGTACTGCCAATAATTTTAATATTTATTTTCCAACTATAGCTATTTTTTCCACTTTAATGAGAGGCTATTCAGCGAAAAACCTCCGAGCATCATCATAATCAAGTGCATTTTAATTAAAGTACCCGCTTAAGTTTAGCACTTGTTTTAGATTCTTTCCGGTAATTGAAGTTGAACAATGTTGAGCTATTTGCACAAACAAATCATCATTAAGGAAGCTTCGATTTAAACAGAGAGATATGCAACGATGTGAGACTTTCTCTGATAACAATTCAAATTAAATTAAATGAAAAAGTAAGAAAACTCATTTGTAGTCTACCAGTTTTGGTAGTTTTGATTCCCATTTATAAAGGTATTTTTTTAATCTATATTGTTATGATCTCGTGATAAGAGCTTTCCTGTCTGCTGCCAGCTTAACTCGAACTACTATGTTGGGTTTCCATTTCGGTTTTAGCATCGGGCCTAATGTGAAAATTGGCAAAGCCATATCTATGCCTATGCCGTTCGTTGCTGAACACCACTTTCTCGATGTTGGACAATGGGCTGCCGGTGGTCTTCAGCCACTCCTTCATGACATTGATCTCAGCGGGTCGACCCTCAATGTAGCCCTTTACCGTTCCCCTATCTGTATTCATGCACCATCCTCGGAGGCCCAGGGTCTTCGCCTTCCTCATGGCGTGTCGGCGGAAGTAGACGCCCTGCACCTTTCCAAACACTTCGAACTTGCACGAATAGACGCCTTCGGCCGTCATGGCGGCTAAGTCGTTCTAATTAAAACAAACAGTACCACACAAAATTTTGAATTTTGTTCAAAGATGTTTAATGAATAAATAAAAACACAATAAAACTGAACAAGTTGACTTAAAATAAAATGAAATACAAAATCCAGTTCGTTTTTACAAAAGAAATCCTCATCGCCATTAGAAGATGAATAACATTTTCAAAAGCTTTAGGTTTTATAATTCAAGAAGATTTTTACAACATATTTTTAAGTGCTCATTAATAATTATTTTGAAGTAACTTTAGCATACACTTGGGAGAAAACAAAGATATCTCTATTGGTTTCGTGTAAGCCAAAAAAAAGTAAATCCTTAATTTCTATTTAATTTCTTCAACACAAGCCAGTTTATTTATTATTTAATATTTTGTAAAATGAAACTTTCATCTCTTCCTGACGATCGAAGTGATTGAAGCACTTTTTTCATACAGGGTATCTTGGAATTCCTTGGTGTCCTTTGTATCTATTAATACTGCCCGAAGGTCTCGCCGGCTAAGTGTGCTTAGCGGTAACCATAATTACTAAATTTAAACTAAATTAACAAACTAAAAATAATAAACAATACTTAAACACTAAGAAATATAAAAGAAAGACGATAGGGAGTACATCGTTTGGCTCATCTTCTTCTTGCTGTGCGTTTTGTTGGCAGCCGGTAGATTATGTCGCTGAGAATTAGTTTAAAATAATTAAAATAATGTACAAAATACTGTCTGAAAAATAAACATTGATTAAAAACTTGAATTGGAGTTTGAATTTACGATTAAGGGAATGAAAGAGAAAAGGGTTCTTTTAATGTGTTAAATTATGGTTAAAATGTTGGCTATAGATTGTCCCGAAATTAATATTTTGGTCAATACCATAACCCCATATTTACAGTGGGGTCAACTGGGTTTTTATTTTAATAAATTTAGCATAACTTTCTGAAAACTTGGCGGATCGGTAAATGTTATACCTTCCCGTTCTTAGATCTTCGAATACTATCTTTCCCAATCAAAATCTGGCCAACTAAAAATTTACCCGATTTTCACAAATTTGGAAAGGTCATCATGATTTTTTGCAAAAATCGACAACAATTTTTTTGTTCTACTTTTCCAGTCTTTTAATGCAGATTGAGAGGGAATGAAGTCCTGATTTAGAAATGTTATTGCATTGCCAAATCCGATGAGAAATGTATGAAATATTTGCAAAAGAGTGTCCCAAAACCGTCAATTTTGGAGAGTGCCGATTTTCGCAAATTTGGAAAGGGGTTACATCATGATTTTTTGCAAAAATCGACAAAAATTTTTTTGTTCTACTTCTCCAGTCTTTTAATGCAGATTGAGAGGGAATGAAGTCCTGATTTAGAAATGGTATTCCATTGCCAAATCCGATGAGAAATGTATGAAATATTTGCTAAAGAGTGTTCCAAAACCGTCAAATTGGGGAGAATGCCGATTTTTGCAAATTTGGAAAGGGGTTACATCATGATTTTTTGCAAAAATCAACAAAAATTTTTTTGTTCTACTTTTCCAGTCTTTTAATGCAGATTGAGAGGGAATGAAGTCCTGATTTAGAAATGGTATTCCATTGCCAAATCCGATGAGAAATGTATGAAATATTTGCAAAAGAGTGTCCCAAAACCGTCAATTTGGGAGAATGGCGATTTTCGCAAATTTGGAAAGGGGTTACATCATGATTTTTTGCAAAAATCAACAAAAATTTTTTTGTTTTACTTTTCCAGTCTTTTGATGCAGATTGAGAGGGAATGAAGTCCTGATTTAGAAATGGTACTCCATTGCCAAATCCGATGAGAAATGTATGAAATATTTGCAAAAGAGTGTCCCAAAACCGTCAATTTGGAAGACTGCCGATTTTCGCAAATTTGGAAAGGGGTTACATCATGATTTTTTGCAAAAATCAACACAAATTTTTTTGTTCTACTTTTCCAGTCTTTTAATGCAGATTTATAGGGAATGAAGTCCTGATTTAGAAATGGTATTCCATTGCCAAATCCGATGAGAAATGTATGAAATATTTGCAAAAGAGTGTCCCAAAACCGTCAATTTGGGAGAATGGCGATTTTCGCAAATTTGGAAAGGGGTTACATCATGATTTTTTGCAAAAATCAACAAAATTTTTTTTGTTTTACTTTTCCAGTCTTTTGATGCAGATTGAGAGGGAATGAAGTCCTGATTTAGAAATGGTACTCCATTGCCAAATCCGATGAGAAATGTATGAAATATTTGCAAAAGAGTGTCCCAAAACCGTCAATTTGGAAGACTGCCGATTTTCGCAAATTTGGAAAGGGGTTACATCATGATTTTTTGCAAAAATCAACAAAAATTTTTTTGTTTTACTTTTCCAGTCTTTTGATGCAGATTGAGAGGGAATGAAGTCCTGATTTAGAAATGGTACTCCATTGCCAAATCCGATGAGAAATGTATGAAATATTTTTGCAAAAGAGTGTCTCAAAACCATCAATATGGGACAGTGCCGATTTTCAGAACCATTAGCAAAGTTTGTCTTCCCTGCCCCCCAATATGTAGAAAAGACTTATATTTTTGCTACTTTTACGTCACAGATCAAGCTTCTGCTAGTTTCTGGTCGCCTGGTACTTCAAATCTGGCCACAGGCAAAACTGACCAAACTTTGAGAACAAATGTAGCATACTTTTGGGCATAATTTAAAATTTTAATTTAAAATAAGCCATAAAATCGATATACGAAATAGGGTATCAACAATGTATCCTATAAATATTAATAAATAATGTAATAAAGCAATGTTTATTTATTTTTATAAATAAATTTAACATATATAAATAAAGCCGTGTTAATGGAACTTTTTAGATTTCAACTAAAAACAGTTTTAAATCTCCCTAAAGAAGAAATAATTGTTAGTACATAAAAAAGTTTATAAAAATAATAATTTTTGGATAAGTTTTGGATAAGTCAGACGTACCATCATGATTTTTTGCAGGTATCAGACCTAAGAAAAACCCTCACTCCTTAATATAAAAAAATAAACCACCTAATTAAAAACACAATGTATCTTTTTAAAACACTTTTATTTATTCATTAAATTTTTACATTTATTTATTTATGTTTTACAGGATAAATACAGGACGTTGCAGTGATTGGTGTTGGTCCTTGTGTTAGAGATTTCGTTCCTTGTGTTGGAAATCCAATTTCCAATGGATGTCCTGCCAAGGAAACAGGGATTCCAAGGCTCAGCAGTTGTAAAAGTTTTCCAACGGATTAAAGTACTCCTCAGGTGATGCAGCACTCGGTGGCATGGAACATAATGAAGCAGCGATCCTTGTGACGGAGCTGAAATCCTTGATCGCAGTCCTGGGAATACAGAAATTCAGGATTAGTTTTGTCTCCATATAGTCTTAACAGTATAGAATTGTGTATTTTATAGCAATATACGTTTGTTTATATATAATTTTACATAATTAATATAAATATAAAATAGTTACTTTAAAAATTAGGTTAAAAATTATTAAAATAATGTACGAAATACTGTCTGAACAATAAACACTGATCAAAAAACTTAAATTGGAGTTTGGTTTTTATAATCGGTTTTATAATGTGTTAAAATATGGTTAAAATTTTGGCTATAGATTGTCCCAAAATTAATATTTTGGTCAATACCATAACCCCATATTTACAGTGGGGTCAACTGGGTTTTTAACTTAATAAATTTAGCATAACTTTTTTAAAACTTGGCGGATCGGAAAATGTTATACCTTCCCGTTGTTAGATCTTCGAGTACTATCATTCCCAATCAAAATCTGGCCAACTAAAATATGACCCGATTTTCGCAAATTTTGAAAGGAGTTACATTATGATTTTTTGCAAAAATCGACAAAAATTTTGTTGTTCTACTTTTCCAGTCTTTTAATGCAGATTGAGAGGGAATGAAGTCCTGATTCAGAAATGGTATTCCATTGCCAAATCCGATGAGAAGTGTATGAAATATTTGCAAAAGAGTGTCCCAAAACCGTCAATTTGGGACAATGCCGATTTTCACAAATTTGGAAAGGGGTTACATCATAATTTTTTGAAAAATCGACAAAAATTTGTTTGTTCTACTTTTCCAGTCTTTTAATGCAGATTGAGAGGGAATGAAGTCCTGATTTAGAAATGGTATTCCATTGCCAAATCCGATGAGAAATGTATGAAATATTTGCAAAAGAGTGTCCCAAAACCGTCAATTTGGGAGAGTGCCGATTTTCGCAAATTTGGAAAGGGGTTACATCATGATTTTTTGCAAAAATTGACAAAAATTTTTTTGTTCTACTTTTCCAGTCTTTTAATGCAGGTTGAGAGGGAATGAAGTCCTGATTCAGAAATGGTATTCCATTGCCAAATCCGATAAGAAATGTATGAAATATTTGCAAAAGAGTGTCCCAAAACCGTCAATTTTGGAGAGTGCCGATTTTCGCAAATTTGGAAAGGGGTTACATCATGATTTTTTGAAAAATCGAGAAAAATTTTTTTGTTCTACTTTTCCAGTCTTTTGATGCAGATTGAGAGGGAATGAAGTCCGGATTTAGAAATGGTATTCCATTGCCAAACCCGATGAGAAATGTAAGAAATATTTGCAAAAGAGTGTCCCAAAACCGTCAATTTGGGAGAGTGTCGATTTTCGCAAATTTGGAAATCATGATTTTTTGCAAAAATCGACAAAAATTTTTTTGTTCTACTTTTCCAGTCTTTTAATGCAGATTGAGAGGGAATGAAGTCCTGATTCAGAAATGGTATTCCATTGCCAAATCCGATGAGAAGTGTATGAAATATTTGCAAAAGAGTGTCCCAAAACCGTCAATTTGGGACAATGCCGATTTTCACAAATTTGGAAAGGGGTTACATCATAATTTTTTGAAAAATCGACAAAAATTTGTTTGTTCTACTTTTCCAGTCTTTTAATGCAGATTGAGAGGGAATGAAGTCCGGATTTAGAAATGGTATTCCATTGCCAAATCCGATGAGAAATGTATGAAATATTTGCAAAAGAGTGTCCCAAAACCGTCAATTTGGGAGAGTGCCGATTTTCGCAAATTTGGAAAGGGGTTACATCATGATTTTTTGCAAAAATTGACAAAAATTTTTTTGTTCTACTTTTCCAGTCTTTTAATGCAGGTTGAGAGGGAATGAAGTCCTGATTCAGAAATGGTATTCCATTGCCAAATCCGATAAGAAATGTATGAAATATTTGCAAAAGAGTGTCCCAAAACCGTCAATTTTGGAGAGTGCCGATTTTCGCAAATTTGGAAAGGGGTTACATCATGATTTTTTGAAAAATCGAGAAAAATTTTTTTGTTCTACTTTTCCAGTCTTTTGATGCAGATTGAGAGGGAATGAAGTCCGGATTTAGAAATGGTATTCCATTGCCAAACCCGATGAGAAATGTAAGAAATATTTGCAAAAGAGTGTCCCAAAACCGTCAATTTGGGAGAGTGTCGATTTTCGCAAATTTGGAAATCATGATTTTTTGCAAAAATCGACAAAAATTTTTTTGTTCTACTTTTCCAGTCTTTTAATGCAGATTGAGAGGGAATGAAGTCCTGATTCAGAAATGGTATTCCATTGCCAAATCCGATGAGAAGTGTATGAAATATTTGCAAAAGAGTGTCCCAAAACCGTCAATTTGGGACAATGCCGATTTTCACAAATTTGGAAAGGGGTTACATCATAATTTTTTGAAAAATCGACAAAAATTTGTTTGTTCTACTTTTCCAGTCTTTTAATGCAGATTGAGAGGGAATGAAGTCCTGATTTAGAAATGGTATTCCATTGCCAAATCCGATGAGAAATGTATGAAATATTTGCAAAAGAGTGTCCCAAAACCGTCAATTTGGGAGAGTGCCGATTTTCGCAAATTTGGAAAGGGGTTACATCATGATTTTTTGCAAAAATTGACAAAAATTTTTTTGTTCTACTTTTCCAGTCTTTTAATGCAGGTTGAGAGGGAATGAAGTCCTGATTCAGAAATGGTATTCCATTGCCAAATCCGATAAGAAATGTATGAAATATTTGCAAAAGAGTGTCCCAAAACCGTCAATTTTGGAGAGTGCCGATTTTCGCAAATTTGGAAAGGGGTTACATCATGATTTTTTGAAAAATCGAGAAAAATTTTTTTGTTCTACTTTTCCAGTCTGTTGATGCAGATTGAGAGGGAATGAAGTCCGGATTTAGAAATGGTATTCCATTTTCCAGTCTTTTAATGCAGATTGAGAGGGAATGAAGTCCGGATTTAGAAATGGTATTCCATTGCCAAATCCGATGAGAAATGTATGAAATATTTGCAAAAGAGTGTCCCAAAACCGTCAATTTGGGAGAGTGCCGATTTTCGCAAATTTGGAAAGGGGTTACATCATGATTTTTTGCAAAAATTGACAAAAATTTTTTTGTTCTACTTTTCCAGTCTTTTAATGCAGGTTGAGAGGGAATGAAGTCCTGATTCAGAAATGGTATTCCATTGCCAAATCCGATAAGAAATGTATGAAATATTTGCAAAAGAGTGTCCCAAAACCGTCAATTTTGGAGAGTGTCGATTTTCGCAAATTTGGAAAGGGGTTACATCATGATTTTTTGAAAAATCGAGAAAAATTTTTTTGTTCTACTTTTCCAGTCTTTTGATGCAGATTGAGAGGGAATGAAGTCCGGATTTAGAAATGGTATTCCATTGCCAAACCCGATGAGAAATGTAAGAAATATTTGCAAAAGAGTGTCCCAAAACCGTCAATTTGGGAGAGTGTCGATTTTCGCAAATTTGGAAATCATGATTTTTTGCAAAAATCGACAAAAATTTTTTTGTTCTACTTTTCCAGTCTTTTAATGCAGATTGAGAGGGAATGAAGTCCTGATTCAGAAATGGTATTCCATTGCCAAATCCGATGAGAAGTGTATGAAATATTTGCAAAAGAGTGTCCCAAAACCGTCAATTTGGGACAATGCCGATTTTCACAAATTTGGAAAGGGGTTACATCATAATTTTTTGAAAAATCGACAAAAATTTGTTTGTTCTACTTTTCCAGTCTTTTAATGCAGATTGAGAGGGAATGAAGTCCTGATTTAGAAATGGTATTCCATTGCCAAATCCGATGAGAAATGTATGAAATATTTGCAAAAGAGTGTCCCAAAACCGTCAATTTGGGAGAGTGCCGATTTTCGCAAATTTGGAAAGGGGTTACATCATGATTTTTTGCAAAAATTGACAAAAATTTTTTTGTTCTACTTTTCCAGTCTTTTAATGCAGGTTGAGAGGGAATGAAGTCCTGATTCAGAAATGGTATTCCATTGCCAAATCCGATAAGAAATGTATGAAATATTTGCAAAAGAGTGTCCCAAAACCGTCAATTTTGGAGAGTGCCGATTTTCGCAAATTTGGAAAGGGGTTACATCATGATTTTTTGAAAAATCGAGAAAAATTTTTTTGTTCTACTTTTCCAGTCTTTTGATGCAGATTGAGAGGGAATGAAGTCCGGATTTAGAAATGGTATTCCATTGCCAAACCCGATGAGAAATGTAAGAAATATTTGCAAAAGAGTGTCCCAAAACCGTCAATTTGGGAGAGTGTCGATTTTCGCAAATTTGGAAATCATGATTTTTTGCAAAAATCGACAAAAATTTTTTTGTTCTACTTTTCCAGTCTTTTAATGCAGATTGAGAGGGAATGAAGTCCTGATTCAGAAATGGTATTCCATTGCCAAACCCGATGAGAAATGTATGAAATATTTGCAAAAGAGTGTCCCAAAACCGTCAATTTGGGAGAGTGTCGATTTTCGCAAATTTGGAAAGGGGTTACATTATGATTTTTTGAAAAATCCACAAAAA
Organism: Drosophila vallismaia; assembly: GCA_035047325.1. Taxonomy (NCBI): domain Eukaryota; kingdom Metazoa; phylum Arthropoda; class Insecta; order Diptera; family Drosophilidae; genus Drosophila; species Drosophila vallismaia. The sequence continues at coordinate 15,916,630 of JAWNPU010000090.1, read as the reverse complement.
TTTTTTTGTTCTACTTTTCCAGTCTTTTGATGCAGATTGAGAGGGAATGAAGTCCTGATTTAGAAATGGTATTCCATTGCCAAATCCGATGAGAAGTGTATGAAATAATTGCAAAAGAGTGTCCCAAAACCGTCAATTTGGGAGACTGCGATTTTCGCAAATTTGGAAAGGGGTTACATCATGATTTTTTGAAAAATCGAGAAAAATTTTTTTGTTCTACTTTTCCAGTCTTTTAATGCAGATTGATAGGGAATGAACTCCTGATTTAGAAATGGTATTCCATTGCCAAATCCGACCTAATTTAAAACACAATATATCATTTTAAAACACTTTTATTTATTCCTTTTATTTTTACATTTTTTTATTTATCTTTTACAGGATGGATACAGGATGTTGCAGTGATTGGTGTTGGTTCCTGTGTTCGAGGTTCCGTTCCTTGTGTTGGAGTTCAATTTCCAATGGATGTCCTGCCAAAGAAACGGGAATTGCAAGGCTCAGCAGTTGTAAGAGTTAAACAGCGGCTTAAAGGACTCCCGGTGGCATGGAACATAATGAAGCAGCGATCCTTGTGGCGGAGCTGAAATCCTTGATCGCAGTCCTGGGAATAGAGAAATTCAGGATAAGTTTTGTCACCATATAGTCTTAACAGTATAGATTTATGTATTTTATAACAATATACGTTTGTTTATATATAATTTTACATAATTAATATTAATATACAATAGTTACGTTACTAATTAGGTTAAAAATTATTAAAATAATGTACGAAATACTGTCTGAACAATAAACATTGATTAAAAACATAAATTGGAGTTTGAATTTACGATTAAGGGAATGAAAGAGAAAAGGGTTCTTTTAATGTGTTAAATTATGGTTAAAATGTTGGCTATAGATTGTCCCGAAATTAATATTTTGGTCAATACCATAACCCCAAATTTACAGTGGGGTCAACGGGGTTTTTAACTTAATAAATTTAGCATAACTTTCTGAAAACTTGGCGAATTGGTAAATGTTATGCATTCCCGTTCTTAGATCTTCGAGTACTATTATTCCCAATCAAAATCTGGCCAACTAAAATCTGACCCGATTTTCGCAAATTTTCGGGGTTATTTACATCATGATTTTTAGCAAAAATCGAGAAAATATATTTTGTTCTATTTTTTCCTATTTTGATACAAATCACTGATTCCTGAAAGTAATTTCGTATTAGAATCGGTTGAGAAATGGGTAAAATATTCGAAAAAGGGCCAAGATTTAGTCAACATGTTTTTATTGTCGTTGTGAGTTAAGTTTTCGTTAATACACCAGAGGATTTCTTAAATCCAGCCCACTTCTAGGTCGTTTTTCAAGTTTTGTTGCTGCAGCCAATTATACAACGGCTGAAAGTAAGTCAGCAACCCTTCAACACTAATATCTGGCTCTCCCACCAATTCCTGCAGGACTTTTCTGTAATGGACCGAAGATCCCAAGGCCATGGCTTTCTTAAGACGAGTTCCAATTTCTCGATGGTCGGAGAGATCACACAAATCTAAAGGTTTTCGGGAATCATTGTTTTCAAACTGTCCTGATTGAATGCAAAACTTGTTGAGTAACTGGAATTGAAGGACGATGCTCAGAAAGTGACTGAAATAAAATGTAATTTCTTTACTATTTAAATCAATAATTGTAGAACTTTCTTACCTTGCATACTGGTCGTCTACTTCCATCAGAAGCTTGGCTGGCACATCGAACTGATCGTTGGTTCTTTTCATGGGAGCCCTTGCTCCAGTATAATATTCCGTGAACCTCCAATAGGCCTCATTGTCATCCGCTTTGATGTGACCACTTAGAACTTCCACCCGATATCGATCAAGGACATAAAAGACTGGCAGCAGGAATATAGTTTTTAATCCTAGGACATAAAGGCGATTTAGACGAGCTGGCAGTTCCTTCCATTTTTTGTCTCTTATCACTCCCAGTTTTTGTAGATATCGCGGCGAAGTGGCTGCCAAAGAAAAACACTTTCCGATGGCATCACTGAAGTTTGGAAACGGTTCCTCTTGAAACAATGTTGGTTGAACGGATGCAGACTGATAATAATGAACATCTAGTTGAGCCTCAAACATGTTAAGGAAACGCTCCTCGTCATTTAAAGGACAGTAAGTAAAGTTCATCCTCGGCAGCGCATAAAATCTCCAGGCTTTGTGCCAGCAACGATCATCGTCATCAACGGACACAGGTTGCGCAAATGCCCAAAGAGAACTACAGTAAAAAATATATGTAAGCAAACAAAAACTACACCTTTCTCTGTATTTAAACTCGCCTTTCCAACAAGGGTAAGCCCAAACCTCTAAAGTACTCAGCCACATTCCAGAAAATTCTTTGGGTGGTGGTCAGTCCTCGATGATGCATCTCTTGGGTAAGATTTAGCAGACCCGTTAGCGGAGAAGGTAAGTCCACATACCATTCAGCCTCAACCTGCCTAAATGCGTTGCCTATGAAGATCTCAGCCAAGTGCTGGGGATATGGTCTGTTTCTGGGCACCAAGTACTCTCCATGCATCTTCCTTAGCGAACCTCGGACATGGGCATGGAATTGAAGAAACAGTGGACGCAAACCGTGCATTAAGCGATCTAGAAGAGCCATAGTATCCTTTCCTTCCAACTCCAAGGACCGGAACCAGTAGTCCTCGGGCCGGGGATACCCATTCAACTGGGCTGTATTTTTGTAAAGATCCATAAAGGCCACGAACTGGGGTCGAGTGGCCAATCCAGTTCGATTTCGCCACTCGAACCAGTAGTATTCGATCTCTTCCAAATTGCGACTAGCTTGAATTATAGATTGGACTTCGGGTATGAGTCTCAAGGTGCAATTACTTGGTTGCTTATAGGCACACAGGTTTACGTTTTTGTAATTATCACTCATATTGGAGGCCAAAAGATAGACACGATCCAAATCTTTGGAGGGCAGGGCCTCATAACCCAACTGTGGAAACTTGGAAAGCTGTCTCTTTTGACGGGCATCGCCCAATCCGAGCCGCTTGAACTTGGCCTTTCGCGTTGTCAGGGTTCTAACGAACTTCAGGAGCTTCTCGTCGGTGACCTCAATCTCCAACAGAGCCACCAAATCATTGGGACCACGTAGTTCACTCAATAACTGAGCCAACACAGCCTGATCATAAATAACAGCCAGATGCTGATTTGTTTCATTAAGGAAAGTTTCAAGAACTGGATCTGGTACAGGATTAGACCTGGAGAGCCCTACAAACAACTACAAATGTTGTTAAAAAGGTATTACTTTTTATTACTTTGTTACCTTACCAAAACTCCTAAACACAGCCACATATTCCCACACTTTCTCATAATTTTACTTTCGAAACACCAATTGTGGACTCATTGAAATTCCCGTCACTATTTCTTTCAAACTGTCCAAACGTTCTGCACTTGCGCAGCTCCAGAAGGCAACTGGCTGGGGCCATCGACACTCCATGGTCACCGAATCGAGCCGGTGGTTATTTGTAATTATAATGTGGCCCACTTGCCGGCACCACAACGTGTTTACTCAACTTAACTACTTTGTACTGACTCTCTCAAACTAGTTTATTTTTCCAGCTATACTAGATTAAAGCTATTTTTTAAGCATTTGGAAATCCCTAATCAACGTGATTTATATCACAATATTTTCCCAGTGCTTAGATTTTCCATTCTAGATGAAGGACATAAAATCTTCGGAATAAATATTTCTAGTTATCCCCACCAGGGTTAAATTAAAGTCGGAGTTTTAAACTAGAAAGGCATTGTAAAACTTTATTAAACCGAATCTGTTCAAAAACATTAAGAAACGCCTTTTAAGAAGCAACACATTCTGAAAAGAGAAAGGTTATTAATATATTTATCCTTGATATTATCATAAATATAAAAACTTACTGTCTGAAGCTGTCCAGCCAATGTGGACATTGTTCTTGATGTTATCCGCCTCCAGCCACACGCGAAGAGGCTCAAAATATTCGGCAATCGCCTTGCCAGTCATAGTACGTTCTCCATTGAAGGCCTCCAGTGCATCGGGCCAAGGCTTAGAAGCTCCCATGGAAAGCATGTTGCTGGAGTTTACGAAATAGAATTAGATGATTATATTCAATATTAGTTTTTAAGACTTACTGGAAAGCAGCTCCAGCTGCAGCACTACCGTAGATATCGCAATTGTCCAGTGGCAGTTCAGGATTTGTGGCATCATATTGACCAGCCTTAATACAAGCCGATTTATAGAACTGGAACTGAATGATGAAGGACACTAGGTATCTGAAAATATAAAGAATTTTGACAAGTTTTTACATCAATCTTTCGAAATAATTTAATTAATACAAACCTCAAATACTCGACATCTGCGGATACGTGATATTTGGCTGGGGCATCAAAGTCCTTCTCGCTGCGCACCACTGGGGGCTCAATACCGGAATACTCTTCTCTCAGCTTCCAGAAGGCACAGTTCCAGTTGGTCTTGTCTACCTGACCGCGGAACAACGCCCAGCGGTACTTGTCCATGGTGAAGGCGAAGGGCAAGAATACGATCTTGTCCAGGGCAGTGAGGAACAACTGGTTAATGCGGGCCTCTTCATCGCGCACATAGTCCTTCAGGAGGCCAATCTTCTCCAGATGTTTGGGGGTAGAGACTGACAGGGAGAGAACATCGCCAACGGCCTCATGGAACCCAGGATTGGCACCGGTGCGATAGACGAATGGCAGGTGCTGATACTGTAGGAAATACTGAATGTGACCCAGCTCGTGGTGGACGGTAAAGAGCTGTTCCTGGGTGACGCGGGTGCACTGCTTGATGCGCACGTCGTCGGTGAGATAGAAGTCCCAGGCACTGGCATGGCAAATCAGGTCTCGCCCATCGGTAGGCTTCTCAATGATCGACTTGTCCCAGAAGGTCCTAGAAAGGGAATGAATTATAAATTTAGAGAGCTCGAGCATCTCAACTTCAGTTACTTACTGCGGCAGCTTTGTAAGGTTCATGGAGGTAAAGAAGTCATCGCCCATTTGGAACATCTTCAATGCAGTGTATCCCTGCTTCTCCATCTCGCCACTTACATCAACCAGAGGCTTTTCGGGGAAAGGCGATACAATGTCTGCGATTTCAGACCACTGCTGGGCCCACATGTTGCCCAGAAGATGCATAGGAATGGGTCCAGTTTCGGACACCACCTGATCGCCGTAGAACTTGCGCAAACGAGCTCGCACATAGCCATGAATCTGCTCGTACAAAGGCCGAATTTCAGCGAAGATGTCCTCCAGCTGCTTCTCGAAAGTATCGTCTTCGTACTCATCCAACCATGCCTCAGCGCCAGAGGTAAAGTCTGTAACGAGATGAGTTTGTGATAAATAAAATAATAGATTATAATAAGATACTAGCAACTCCACGTTAAAAAAACTGTGACTTCCCGTCTACCCTATACTTAGAACATCTAAAATATAGGCAATTTATTTTCTAAAGTTTATGCAAACTAATTTTCTAGTTTACCATAAGTCATATTGATCTTTTTTCTTATAAATCGTTTTAACTAAAAGCAATACATTTTTTACAAAAAAACTCACTGTTCAGTTTAGCCGCCTTTGTGTTAAGCTCCACATATCGCTCGAACTGGGATCGCACGGCGGTGCCGGCCTTGTCATAGAACTCCCGCCAGTAGTACTTGAGCTCCTCGTGGTCACGACTCTTGCTGATCACCTCCTCGATCTCCGGCTCCAAGGCCAGGTCGCACTTGGTGGCGTCCTTGTAGTCGCAGACCTTAACCTTGGCAAAATTGGACTCCATGGATGAGACGGTCTCCAGGAATTCGGCATAGTCCGCTTCGGGTAGAGCTGCGTACCCCAGCTTTGTGAGGGACTTGAACTGGCGCTTGATGTCCTCCGACTGGTAGCTGCGCCACTGGAACTTCTGCAGATCGCTAGCCACCTCCTTCATAAACTTTGCCAATTCGGCGGAGATCTCGTTCTTTTTCTTCTCGTTCTCATCATTGATGTCGGACGCATAAGCCCAGGCGGCCTCGGTTTCCACATTGGTGCGCTTGGCCAGCTCCTTGTTAAGGTTCTCCAGGTATTCCTTGGCCTGAATCTCCTCTTTGACCAAAGCGTGCGATACCTAAAAAATTGTATAAAAAGCGGAATAAGCCGGTTCTTGACCCCCTAATTTGAATCTTAAAACTCACCGCCAGCATGGCCAGAAGGCCTACCAATAACAGCTTCATTTTGTGCTCTGACTTTCTCGCCTAAAAAATGATGATAAGCATTTTTGAATTTAGATTAGTTTTACGACATTTCGAGAGGCGATTCCGATGACGTCTGACTAATTTAAATACGATTGGAAGACAAGAAAGGCGCTCTCGGACAATTAATTAATATGTCTCAGTTTTGGGTTGACTTTTGGGGTCATATCAAACAACTTGACGCGCTATTAGGGAACTAGAATTCTATAAGATTGTCTCAAGCGCCTACTTGTGCAAGACCAGAAGACTCTCAAAGACCCTAAACAGATAAGAACTAACAATTGATTCGGTTGTCATAATCATTTACCTAATCAATTTGAAACGCAGAGAATATAAACCACACGTAAGTTTGCAAATTGTGACGATAATTTTGAAACAAATTGCATACAAATTACAGATGGGGCCTTGAAAATTACTTTCCACATGTAATTATATTCAAAAATTACGGCCTAATGACAGTTTTATCTATGGAGCATATGCAACTAACCCTTACCATTGCATATGTGTAATATAAAGACCTAAACAAACTTTTATGTATCCGTATCAGGATCATAAATATACCCGATAACATCGCCTAACCGCAACCAAATAGTGTTCAAATTATTCGAAAATTTATAACCATGTCCATTGGGATGACTGTCGGTAAATATTTTGGATCCAAGCCGTGTATGAGCTGATACAGATAAGATTATCGCAGGATTATAGTGACGGGTGAAATCGAATTTGAAATATATTGACACCAATAAAAGGCAATAATAGTTTACCGACTAATTACATCATAATCAGCAGCGAATTCACTTCAAGAAGCAATTATATTTTTAATTAAACAAAGGCTATTCGTTAATTGTGAGCAGGGGAATGACTCGATCCAAGATCTTCAAGTTCTAATGAGACACCGAAAGAGAAACTTACTATACCTTGTGATGAAGATTCCGACAAGGTCTCCCGCTTGAAATAAAATTGACCGACTCGGCGTCGAGCTGAACTAAAACTGAAAATGCTGGCGTCCAAATGCGTGAGTTTTATAGTCAAGTACTAAATACACTGGAAGCATTTTTCAGTACGGTTTTTTTTTTTTTTTTAATTTTCTATATCCAAAGAAAGATCCTTTTTATCAGCTTGAGGTTCGCCTGAAAATGTATTCTAATCTAACCACGGTCTTTTTCACAGTGTTTAAAGACAGAGGGCCGATCTACTCGCGACGTGCCCGGAGCTAATCGGACGTCGAGCTCAGCTTGGCGAGAGAAATGTCAGATAAAACAAGCATTATTTATTTTAATGCGCTCACAAGCCGCATTTCATGAGACTTGATATGCGTCGGTACGATTTCGATCCGATCCAAAGGGATTAGGCTCTCAGTCAGGTAGGAACGCAACTAAGCCGACGCAGGGATCATTAATATTCCTGACACATTTCTTAGTTGGCGGCTTCATTAGCAAATTTTGAAGGCACCCCATAAAAGAAAGATGACAAGGCAAAGTGATTATTTTCAATACAGAAATACATGTTTGTAATTCTCTTTTTTATTGCTGAAAAAAGCCTAAATGCCCAGCCATCTAAATAAATGAGGGGCTAATGTACTTTCCGTGTTACGTTTGCCTGCTAATTGATCATAAATAACTTGGGTTGATGAACTATCCTTATTTGTTCTCTCGATTGTTTGTTTAAAGAGTGTATCAAATATTTGCAATTCAAACAACGCGCCCATCTGTTAATGTTATCGATGACAGCGGACCGTTGAAGGAAATTGCGTTTTACAACACTACCCAAAAGATATCGATATATTAATATAAATTATCAACAACAACCCTATCAACAAAGGAAGGCCAAATAACGTGAAATTCTGCAACAAAATCGTAAATCCTCTCAAAGGTAAGGCAATTTCGGCAGGTAGAGTTTCACCAAGCGACTACCTGGGCTGTGGTGCAGCTGTTGCGGATGCAAATCATCACTTCGTAAGGCGACATATGTCGCAGCATCGAAAATACCAGAGCAGTCGCAAAAGCAAATTCAGCAAAGCAACACAGTGTTTAATTGATTATTCAATAAAACGAAACTACGCCACACAAACGCCCACCTATACACTCCATATGCGCGCGTGTGTTCGTGTGCGTCAGCAGTCGCAAAACAAAAACAAAACACGGCAGAAAAGTAAATTTATTTCGAGAAAAACAATTCGTCAGCAAAAAAACAAAAAAAGCGTGGAATTCGAGAAACAGCTGGAGAAGACAAGCATCCAGAGTAGTGCATGTTGTATTTTCCGCGAAGTTGCCAGCATTGTAACGTAGAGCGTGCTAGAAGTTTCCTGTCTTGTTTGACAGAGACTCATATTTTCCTTGTTTTCTTCCAGAAAATCTTGAAATGGAGGCTACACTCAGCTCCGGGGGCTCAAATGCCTCTAGTGAGTGTGCCATGGATGGCGGCACAAACCGCACCCGCTGCCTAGAGCCCAACAATGGCACCTCGTGCCTGCTCAGCCAAGAAGTTAAGGATCTGTACAGGTAGGTTATCCTAAATCCTCAACTAGGAGCTGTTATTATCCACTATTTATCCAATCCCAGATCCCTATACACCGCATCGAAGCAGCTGGACGAGGCCAAGAAGAACGTGCAGTCTGTTGACCAGTTGTTCCAGCATGAAATCGAGGAAAAACGTTCCATACTAGTACAGCTGTGCAAACAGATAATATTCAAGGACTACCAATCTGTAGGCAAGAAAGTGCGCGAAGTGATGTGGCGTCGCGGCTACTACGAGTTCATTGCTTTTGTCAAGAAGAATTGGCACAAGCAGGGACTGGATGCTTCTAAGGCTCAGGAAAACATGCAAAAGCTGGAACGCTTCCTCTGCGCCGGCATCTTCAACTACAAACGATTGTCGGCACGCATGGAGGAGATCTATGATCTGGATCTCAAGTATCTTATTGATTTTTCGATCATTAGCGATGGCTACATAAGCGACATGATCGGCGATTCACGAGAAGTCTCGCACCAGGGTACCCAAGCCGTTGACAAGAGCCTCGAGGCAGTGTCTTTTGCCCTCGATACTATACACTCTTCTCTTCTCAGCTTGGGAGATCTCCATCGCTATTTTCTGGACTTTCGCATTGATAGCAAACTAAGCATCGGCAAAGAACAGGTGGCCAAGTACTACCTTGAAGCTTTTAAGCTTAACCCAGCCATTGGCATGGCCCAAAACCAGCTAGGCACTCTGTACTATGGCCAGAACCATGATTTGGACTCCACTTATCACTATCTTTACTCGCTCGTGTGCATTATACCCTTCGAGCTGAGCGAAAACAACCTCAACAAGCTGTTTTCGAAGCACACCGAGTATCTAGAGCAGATGGATCCCGAAAAGCTTGACTTCAACATCGAAGACTTCTTCGCACGCTTCTATTTAATCGTGGATATATTCTTCTTCGACAAAGAGGTTCCAGACTTCAATTCTTTGTGCCACTGCGTTCTAATCGATCTGCGAAAGATACTTTGCTCACAGCAGCTACGCGTGCCGGAACCCAGCATTTTTAAGATCGTTTCGATCCTGTTCTTTTGCCTTTCGAAGCTAAAGATGATTAACTCGCCCAAGGTGTACTCGCTACACGCTTTCTTGGTAGCTGCCTGTTCGGATCTTATGGACGCCTGCATCGTCAATATAGAGCAGACAATCCTAGCCCGATCCGCGGACAACGAGAACTTCCAAACTGAGTATGAGAAGCGTTTCCAGGAGTTTGATACGGTGGTACGCAAGTCCCGCAATGAGTATAAGAACTGGCTGGCCGCCGTTGGCGAGTGTGAGCGTAAGGACAAGAAGTTGGTGCCGCGTCCGCATTCCCTGAAGGATTGCAGCTCTGATTCTCGCGGCAGTCAGCACTCCGGCGAAGAGGTTAAGACCCAAGAAGCCACTGACGGCGAAAAGATAGGTGAGGCCGTATCAACACGGTCCAGTGACGAGGCCAAGGAGAGTGACCTCAAGACTCCTCTTTCCTGCAAGAGCAAGCGCAGGGGCATGCGTCTTCGACGTCGCCGTCGTAAGATTGCTCAATCGGATGACAGCTCTTGCTATGACAGCGAAAGCGAAATCGACACTGACTTCTACAGCGACGAGGAGGATTACACCGATTTAAGCTCCAACTTCGATACTGATTTCAGCGACATTGACGCTGCCGATCCGGGTGAACCCGGAGGAGAGGAACGCTACGAAACAGGTGAGCTTTACAAATTATATCTCAATCCTTCCTTTATAACATATTTTTATTGAAAACTAAAATCCCCATAAATCGTATATCCAGGTTCCTATAGCAAGAAAGAGCGCAAATCTGGCGGAGCCTATTCCGACAACGAGGACGTGGTCATTGAGGAAGAAAAGATCATTTATCCCGAGGAAGCTGAGCGTAGATCAAATTCCCAAGAGGTAGACTCCGAAGAGTTGCTTCGCAGCTTTGAAGTTTTGCAGCTGAACTTTAAGAGCGCCGAAGAATCGTTGGGAAAGCAGGAAAAGGTTGCACAGCCGGAACCAACACCGATTACCTTTTCGGAGCCGCCCAAGAAGCTGGTCTATCGCAACAAGTACACCAAGATCAATCCTAACATTATCATCGATTGTCTGCACAACGAGCCAACCATCAGAGCTCTGAAAATGCTTTTCGATTGGCTGCGTATTAATCCGGAAATCCTAATCGGATGCTACCACTCCAATCCGGAATTCGTACACAAGATAATGAAGCTGTTGAATTATTGCAACATTGATGTCTTCACCAGGAAGGTGTACTTTGAACGCGAGCTATTGACCACTTCCAATGTGCGCGATTCATTAGTCGAGCTTTTTGACGTCCGCGCCAATGTGCCACTGACCGAGGACTTTGCTTTCAAGAACTTTGACATCTTCCAAAGCACCCAAATCACACTCGACTGGGAGACCATCATTCGGGAGCGAGTTACTTCGCAGGAAGAGTCTATCCTGCGTATCTTCAAGATGGTCGATTTCGGATTCTTCATATGCAAGCAGAAGAAGTTCAATTACAGGTTTTGCGTGAAGACTCGCCGCTTCACAGAGAACCAAAAGAAGAAGCAACGCGAGGAGAAGAAGGGTGGCGGCTCGCGTCGCCGTGAACGTCGCACAGCCCCGAAAACCAACCGCACTAAACGGAATGAGGGGCGTACACGTCGCTACTCGGACCGCAAGAACGGCATCGTGCGCAAAAGCTACACCAGTAATGAGGAGAAGGATACCGTGGAGGAGTGCCGTAAGGTGCCGCGCAAGGGCTACCTAAGGAATCGCAATGCCGAGAAGGCAGCAGCAGCTCTAGCCAGCGCCACGGGAACCTCAGTGGCAGGCGGCACCTCCGCATCCACAACCACCAACAGCGTTATTGAAAAACTCAACGTACAATCGAGCTCTGGTGCCGATGAGGAGCGCTCGGAGGCCATGTCAAAGAAATGCGAACTTATGGGTAAGCTCTGGCTGCAAAATGAAGTGGAGACCCTTGAGGAAGAGCTTCGAGACAGCCCCGCCCATGTGGTGATGTCCCCATTTGTTGTGGTCGATTCCAAGGCATTGACCGAGTACAATGGCATTGTTAAGTCGCTGGTGAGGACCAAGAAGTGCATTGTCCTCATTCCGAATGCAGGTGAGTGCACTATCATAGGGGTGGGCTGATTTGTTTTGACAAGTATTTAATAGAAGGGTAGATTGTGTGAATAATTTCTATTTTTGTGCAATATTTAACAGTGGCAAACTATTAAATTTTATTTTTATTTCTTGAGCAAAGCATGACATTAAGCTTACGTTGAATTATTTGATGCAAACAATCTATCTAATCTTTGTTATTACCCCGTTTAGTACTTAATGAGCTGGATGACTTGAAGAAGCGCAGTGAGAATGTACGTCATGTCATTCGTTGGCTGGAGCAGGAATTCAAGCACGGAAATCGTCACTTGCGTGCCCAGCGCGATAACGAGAGTCAGCCTCTGTCACTGCTGAAGATATCGCGCAAGATGGGTAAGTTTATTGGAAAGGTATTAAGGTAAAAGTGCCATCTAATGATTTCCTGTTTCAGATCGTGACGCTTCAGTTTTCCTGCAGATTGCTCAGTTCTGCAATCACTTGGTGGCCAATCACGCCGATCCGCACGTAAGCGAGCTGCAGAAGAACGTGGTCACCTACTTATCAGGCGATAACCTGCATGAGAAGAACCGACAGCAGCAAAATTTTAGCTACACCGGAATCCTGGACTCCATTCCCGTACGCTACGCCCAGATCCAGAGCTTTTACTCGAAGTTCAAGGCCAACAAAAAATGAACGGACCCGAGAGGAGCGGCTACGGCGGCAAGGGCAACTGCAGACCAAATGCAATGCGTGCAGGAAAGGGTGCGAGCGTGTTCTCTCTGTACAACCACAAAACGACATGGAGTTCCAAAGTTAACGAAGGCCGTGGCCAGCGGACGACGGCAAAACCAAAACAGCAATCGCTGCTGCAGCCTCGGTTGCGGCCGTAAAACTGTTTCCCCTACAAAACAAAAAAATAATGAAATTGAAACTGTTACCATCAACGGTTAACAGCTAACAGCCATGCAGCAGCATTGCATTGCGTGGTTTTTGCTTGTTGTGTTTAGACCAAACCATAACAGAATACCAATCAAAAACGTTCACTTTCAACTCGATGGCAAAAACGATGACGAACCCCAGCTAATGTTACATGGACAAATGGCCAAAATCGATACTTCAAAATAAAAAACAGATCAAGAGTAAAAAAGAAATCAAAAGAAAAATGTAAAACCTAATAGAGAAGGCGAGGGCCTCGGCAGTTCACGGATGAGATGGTTTTGTGAATAGGCCAAGGAGTACGAAAGCGGAATGACAGCGACCAGAGTGGATTAGCCTTTCAATCGGCAACTTTCATAATGTACCACGTCGATTTCCAATTTCCGCCTTGCCTGCTTCGAGTTGGACTCCAGTGAATCCAGTGTGTCTCGACCTTCTACTGTTGTGTTTCGTTCTCGGTTCGGCAACCCACGCAGTTCATTTCAATTTGCACGCTTAAGATAATCTATTCGCGTGACTTTCTTTTTAACAACCATATATAGTTTAACAACTTACAAAGTAATGAAGTCTTAAATAAAGCCTCGCTCTTGTGGCACAAAATGCAATTTCCCCATCAAGCAAATAAGGAAAAATGTCGCACATATCTTAATGAAATTCTACATCATTTGAACCATTTCCAAAATTGAGAGCTTGTTAGATTTTCTTTGTTTCAATAAAACGCCCAACCAAAAATATATAGTTTTTTATTTCAATGGGGGGATGAGGTTATCCATTATCCATTTCAGCCTGATATAAATTAACGAAAACAAATTGTATTTAAAAGTTTTAATAGATTTTTATTGTAAGGTTTTTTTTATTTTGTCATTTTTTTGTTTTCGAGTTTTGTGTGCTACTTTTTCTTCCAATTATATTGAGTTTGTCACGTTGTGTGGTTTGTAATTCGTACAAATAGCGTACACAATATAGAGGGTGTATACATATAGTAATAATTATAGATTGATTTATAACTATTTTGTATAATTTGTTTGAAATACTTTCAATTTAAAGTGTTCGGCACAGATTTAACAACACCTGAATATTAAATTCGCAAGTGCCACCTGTTAACCGAGCTTTCTTTTGTCGGGTTTCTATTAGCAAGGAGTTTGTTTTGTGATTTGGGTTCAGCATAAGCTACTTTTTAGGCATGTTCATTCTTTTTAACCGATTATCAAGCAATTTCAACTATGTATATAATATATGCTTTTGTGTATATTGAATAGTATAAGTTTGTTTTTGGCTTTAATCTTAGATTCATTCTGTTTATACGTATATTTTGCATCAGCTTGTGTCTCTTATTAAAGTGGTATTTATGTTTTTTTTTCATTCTTTTTCTTAGTCTTTTTTGTATCTGCTGATGTTAACAGAGTTAGAAGATATTATTAATAATTAGGTGTTTTGCAAACGATATAAAAAAAACCTGCACACGATAAAAACAATTATAATAGTAATACGTAATAAGAAAATAATAAATTATACACTTGAGATTACAACAGGGCTATACAGGTTTCATAGTCTTAGGAACTAAACAAACTAAAAAACATAAATAAATCATGTAAACTTTCATTCACACTTGCCAAAAAATAATAATATTTAAACATTTGCACAACATTCCTAAAACCTATTCCACTAATTCCTATTCAAATTTACTCTTTAAATTTAAACTATTTCAATTACATACAACAAAATCGAATGAGTGTCACAATTACTAATTCACGTTAATCCTCTTTGAAATTTAGCTACTTTATTTAGATCACACCAGACACTGATTTCTCGTACGGCGTGCCTAGCGTATCGCGTCTCCGTGGCAAAGTTCCACTGGCGGTCAGGGGAGCTGCTTCGGGGCAGCCCAATCCCTCCAGTAACTCCACCAGCGCCGTCGTATCCTCAACATTGTATTGGGGTGCAGGTATTCCACCATTTGCAGGTGGTGCTGGTGTGGGAATTGTGGTGCCTGCTTGAGCCGCTGCTGCGGCTTTTATTGACTTGGCCGTGGCCAGAGATTGGGCAGCTCGGGCGTAGGCCAAGCAGGTGCGTCCCTCGTGATCCGTGTGCTTAATATTGGCTCCGTTCTAAAATAAAGAAAATAATCTTATTAATATACGATCTAATCCAATATAATTGTAGTTAATGACTTACCCAAATCAGAAGCTGAGCGATGGCCAGGTTGCCTATGGCACAGGCTAGCAGCAATGGAGTACGCACATCCCTCGCACTCACATTGGCATTTGTCACTTCCGCCGGGCAGTTGGCCAAGATGGAAACGATCGATTTAATGTCAGCTCGAATGACCGCCTCGATTAACTGCTGACCCGGACTCGGACTTGGATGTCCTGAGGATCCATTGCCGAGTGGGGTGAGAAATTCTTTGGCCTCGTACTTGCTGCGTATCCACCGTTCCTTCTCCTCACGACTGGCCTGAGGTGTTGGCTTCATCCGCTGCCTTGTATTCGACTCCCACACGGAGTTGGCTAAGCTGTTACCAATAGCAAGCATCACACTGAGATGCGGAGATCTATTCAAGAATACATAATATTATTAGTAATCTGAGTTTCAAGCGTAAAAATAAGCAGTTACTTACGGCCAGTCATCCAGGCCCAAGGAGCGAACCTTGGAAATATGCGAACCGAGATTCCGATGGACTCCCGAGCACTCGATGCACATGAGTACTCCCAAGTTCAAGCTAGCCCATTCTGGATCTGTAAGAATTACGCAAGGAAAAGTTATAGGGTTTATCAAAAGAAATGGTTTGATTTAAACTTACTTGGCGCTCCGCAGTCAACGCAATATCCATTGCCTGGAACCCTTTGCCGGATGGCCAACATGGCGGCCAGGTCGGTACTGGTGACCTGCTTGGTCTTGCTGCTCTCGATGCTCTGCAGGCTCTTGAAGATCTCCTGCTCGACGGCTGCCACCCACTCGTCACGCTCCTCCGAGTTGGCGGCTTCAAAGTGCCACTGTTTGGAGTCCAGCGAGACAATGTAGAACTCGTAGCCATCATTGTCATCCGCCTCGTTCGCCTTCACACTGCTGCTCTTCATGCGGCGGTGTCGCTTCTTAACATTCGGCGTCTGGGCTTCCAACTTGCAGGCTGCGGCCGCCGCTTCGCCAGGGTTAAAGGTTTGGGAGTTCGAGTTCGACATGGCTATGCCCTCGTCTCCACTGGTCTGCTGCGAACTATTCGACTTCAGGGGCTCTGCACCGACGCCAGCTGCTCCTGATCCAGCACCCAGGAGCGATAGCTTCTCATTCAACTTGCGCTGATTATCCTTGGCCAGGGT
The DNA here is from genome assembly GCA_035047325.1 of Drosophila vallismaia. NCBI lineage: Eukaryota > Metazoa > Arthropoda > Insecta > Diptera > Drosophilidae > Drosophila > Drosophila vallismaia. Next base: position 15,900,529 of record JAWNPU010000090.1, on the reverse strand, counting down.
AAGGCAACCGATCCCATCGCTCAGAGTGTTCTGAGCCCTCTGGCCATTGGCTAGGAGCGAACTGGTAAGCGCACTGTTTGTAATAATGCTCTTCGAGCCACGTGGCTTTTGTCCAGGCACCTTCACCGTGACGTACTGCAGCGGAATCTCCTTGCCGTGCACATCGTCCATGTAGTCGTGCAGAGACGGATGGTAGGTAAGCCTCCCGTCGTCGCACAGCGTCACGTACTTCTTCTTCCACTCCTTGTTCAGGGATTTGCTCGACCGCTTGTACAGATAGCCTTGCTTTATGGGAATCGACCGACCACTGCCCAACTCACTGCCCTTTGGATCCTTCTCCTTGTCAGCCTTCTTCGAGGAGGAGGGAATGAACAAGTTGGATCGCCGCCGACTCTTCCTGCTGGTTGTGGGCGTTGAGGTTGGCGTGGGCAACTCCTTACCCGGTGGTGGCGCCAGATCACGAGGATCTCGCAGTTGCACCTGCGAGCAGTCGCCCTGCAACGGATTAACCGCTCCAGGATTGTATTTGGTAATGTTGTTGTTCTCATTCGTGGTAGCTGTCACCGCCACGCAAGTGGAGGACGAACTGGGCTGCAGGGACCAGTGCTTCTGCTCAGCCTGGGCAAAGTCTGCACTCATCCGCAGTGGCAACTGCTGCTGGCTGCGCTGTCCGTTGGTGGGCGCCTGGTAGGGCCCCAATCCTAGACGACTGCCCTGTGGAGTCGTGGGTCTCGCTGGTTGGACTTGGGGCGGTAGAGGCAGGCGCTGGGACAGGATCTTTTGGCAGGCTATTGAAAGGGTTATTCGTTAGCTCGGGATTTACTTTATTATATTAATAAAAAGGATAATTACCATCTTGAAAGACGCGCTCTACATTTAAGCCGTACGTTGCGCAGGTCTCGTAGTAGGAGCAGCGCTTCAGATCACTGGCCAATTTCCTGGCACGGGTGTCGTCAATCACGCGAGGATTGCGCTCACTGATAGCATCTAAAAAGGGGAATAAATTTTATAAATTAAAAAGTCGTAAATACCTTATGGTAAATAGTAGAGCTCAACAAACGTAACTCTGTAATATTTATTTATGGAGAATTAATAAATCAAAATCATTGACAAAACCGTAATAACTGTCAGACTCTGAACTTGTAATAAATCATAAATGTTTTACGTAATCAATTATCAGGCTATTACTGATACCTGATATTAAGTAACAAGCACTGGTAAAATCTATTAAATTTTGGAATATTCAAATAAAAAAAGACATCACTTACCTTGCGTCCCCACCAAAATCATTGGGATTTCCTGGCCATTGCGAAAATGCGCCATTTTCGTGTAGTAGTTGTAGATGGTGTTGAAACTGCCCTCGTTCTCCAGGCTGAACACGAAGATTACGGCATCCACCCAGCCAGCGAACTGTAAGGATATGAGGATGCAAAATAGTATGAGAAAAATGTGAGGGGGTTGGCTGAAACCTGAAAGCTGAAAGCAAGGATTCAAAAACAAAGAGAGCGCTGTGAAAACAACGTTTTGGGACGCGACGAGTCCTTGACTTTGCGAGAATCGGGAGGGGAGCACGACTTGGGATTGGGATTGGGATTGGATTCAGGGAAAGGGGAGTAAACAAAATGCAGTGTCTGGCGGAAGCAAGCAAAACAATGGACTTGGTATAACCTGAGAAGGAGTTCCTTTACGGCAAAAAGGAGTATTTTTTCCAGAACACACACACTTGAGAAAGTCGCTAATGAAGCACTTGAATCCTTCAACTTCAACTCCGCTCGCCAGGCGTGTGTTAAACTTTTTAATGATTTTTGTATGCCTCGCATACACACACGAGTTTCGAAGGATAATGAACTTTTATATGGGATATAAACAGGCTCTGCTGTTGCTGCGCAGGATAACCACTGAAGGAGACTCCAGAACACAGAGTTTGTGAGTTTTCATATTGATTGACTGTATTTCGAGCAAATCAATTAATTATTTACTAAAAGCCTTTTACCTGGACTCAATGTTTCTCAATTATTTATGTAACTCGCTCATGGAGTTCTGTATGTGTGTGTGTATGTATTACGTTATCCTGTCACTGTCCTGGAGAGAGAATAAACCGGAGAAAAAAGCCGCCCGCACGCGACGCCAGTCGACAAACAACTGGCATCCAGAATATCCTGGCAACGAGGACAGTCTGCTGTGTTGCTGTGTGCATTGTGTCCTGCCGGGTGGGTGGGTGTTCGGGTGGTTGTATGGCTGGGTGTTTCCTCTGCCAGACCACCCTAGTGCCCCCCCAGACCCATTTACCGGCCTTCAGCTGGCGTCGCCATCATTGGCACTTTTTATGATTTGTTGTGAAAATGTATGCAGAGGAAACAGGAAAGCAAAACGAAGCTCAGACCAAAACGAGGGACGCAAAAAAGTTGCACCAAATGGCGACGAAAGGCTCGAACACACACAGATGCTAAAAGGGGTCCTGCGACTGTGAGAGTTGGGGGTTTCCTGCGAGTCCTTGCTGCACATACTATATGTATGCCAGCAACAAAGGAACAACACATTCAAAGTGGTTGGAAATATACAATATTGCAAAATATTTAACTTTTAAAAAGAATTTAAGTAAAATAATACAGCTGTAATTATTATATAGTTTTTTCCATAAAATGATCTATATCCTTTTTATATAAAACTCCTATTAAAAGACCCCTGCCTGTACTGGACTCCTTCAAAACAAGGAATCGACAATTTCTAGACGAATGCAATATTGTTGTCGTCGTTCTAGACGTCTCTCCTCCGACCTCCTCCTCGTATATGGTAATGATATCCTTCGGTCGGAGGACACAATAAAAAAGGAAAAACTACAAACGCGACCGAGTGGCGACGAGTCACCCATTGAATGAGTGCTTTCCACCCAAAAGTTGGGTGACTGTTCTGTTTGTTTTTGCTGCGAGGGTGGGCCAATGGGTTGTTCATATTCACGGTTCGGTTTTTGGGGGGTTGCTGCTACAGTTGGTGTAACTTTTGCTTACTCCGCCGTCACAAATGAGGGTTATTTTGCTTATGAAATATTCGCTTATTATTATGTCGAATGAAAGATCCCCGACTTGTACGAGTTGGCCAAAGAAAGTGACATAAAATTAGTTGAATCGTTTGCTACGAATTTGTGATTTGGAAAGAATTACAAATGTAGGAAGAACTCATTTTTGTCGTGGGGTCTCGACCTTCTCGGGGGAGGATCCGTAATGTGTGCTCTCAAGTGCGAGGGTTGATTGACAGTTTGACGGGAAGTGAACTTTAACCATTATGCAGTGAATACATCAAGGAGAAAGTTTCATAATTGTGAAATGAAGCGAAAAAAATAGTTTAAAAAATTGTATGACCCTCAAACTGTAACTCATAGTTACTCCAAAACTGTAAGTAGAGTGCAGTTCTTCCCAAACTGTGCTCCTGCAATTACTTTTCCTCCAAATCCTAATCCTTTGTTATGAATCCCAACAATAATTTAGGTCAATCATCTGCTTGACTTGCAAATTTCTCCAAACTTCTAATTAAACAGAGCGGAAGAAAAGAATTAAAATTTGAATAAAAATCGCTAACGACGGGAGTCAGCAAATAGAAGAGAAAGCCTGTCAGTCAGTGGAGATTATAGGGATATTATCAGGATTTCGAGGGTCGCGTGTCTGGCACATTTTTTTTAAGCAACCCCCTAGAGTACCGCCCCTTGCTAGGCCGTGTAAATAGAACCGCAAATAAAAAATGAGAGGGACTAGTGAAAGCCGAAAGCAGCTTAAAATTTATAATCCTCACTTTCACCCTTTAAGCCTTCGGCGCGAGCCTGCGGGGTAGCGGGGATTTAGAAATGCAATTGCAAATTTTAAATGCGAATATACTCTACCTAATATATATGGATCGGCATCGAGAAGGTACTACTATACCATATATCAAAGCCGAGTGCCGAACAAAAGCTCCTTGAGCTACCCAAAGCCTCGGGGGAATCAATGAGTCAAGGCCCCGTTGAAATGTAAATAGCCCGTGGTTAAGTTCACTTTAATTACGGTGCTGCCCGTATTGACAAAAGACGAAATTCAATTGCATTCGGTTCGAGGTTCGAGGTTCGAGGCAGGCGAAACTTTGATTGCCCAACTGCAGCACAGGGCAGGGGTTGTTGCAAGGAGTAAGCTCAGGGGTTGGCAATCAGTTGAGAGCTCGGCATTGTGTACTTTTTCCCGATCAACCTCTAACCTTTTGGCCAAAACTAGGGCCGTGCTTGGATATTGGCTTTCCGCCAAGACAGCCGAGTAGATGATGCTGCATCACGTTCTGCCATAATAGCCAGCAAAAAGCGGACCAAATACAGAAAATCGCTTATCTGCCATTGCGACAAAGTCTTCTGGCAAAGGTTGACTCATGCTTCACCCAAACCCTGCTCCAAAGTCCCCAAAGTCCTCTTGAGCAAAAGTTTGAGGCAACTAAAGGACAGCCAGAGTGGATAAAACTTGGGTAATTGCTGACAAGGAAAGGTGAATATGACTGTAGGGCTAGGCTAAAACACAACTTTTACACAAAAAGAAAAGTCAGTGTTAAAATTTTGATTGAAATTGTAAGAGTAAAAGTTGCCTTTACAGAGCTTTCTTCCAGAGCTAGGATAAGTTCCCAAGTTCTGAAGCTTTGAATCAAATTATATTGATAGGAAAAAAACTGAGTCAGGCCAACAACCCCCAAAAGAAGTTATCCCCAGTTGATCCCATGTTGACCTCAATTCAAATATTTACAAGATGATAAGGGAAAATTTATTTGTCTACGGCAGGAAAAACTTTCCCAGCAAAGTGCTACAACCGACATACATCATTTTTCCATTCGCATGAATATTTCATGGAAAGCAGGAACATATCCAGGAACATAAATAAATCCAAAACGAAAACTCACCTGCATTTCGGGGGCTCCACCCTCGTCGCGTATGAGCAGCAAGTAGCTCTGGCCATCGATGAAGACCTCCTTCTTGAAACGACCACCCTCAGGGGACTCTTCCTGCATGTAGGAACCAGTTAGATAGCGATGCACCAGAGCCGACTTTCCCGAGTTCAGGGATCCGACGATTCCCAGCCTGAGATCGGGAACCGAGCGCGAAATCGTCCATTCCTGGCTGTTCACAAACGAATCTGTAAAGAAGGACATCAAATCATCATTAGCAAAAGGAGTTTCGGTCTAAGTTGGGAGCAGAAACAAGTTCATGCTGCGTAATTAGCGATCTCAGAACCCGTTTCCCTTTTTGACCTACATGTCGCGGGCAAAAGTTTCCAGCTCTCAAGAAACCCATCCTACCATCCGCCCATCCGCCCATCCTCCCATCATTATGCAAATGTATCCGTCCCAACATATATACATTTACGCACATCGATCATCCTTCGGGCGGATTTCTAGCCGCCCTTTGATTGACAGCATAAATGTTTGCCATGAAGCTTCCTTTTCAATTTTCGGCAATTGTCTGGCCCCTCCCCGGTACCCGGGCCAGTGCGAAACTTTTAAATTGTCAGTTTGCTCGAACACTTTTCTGATTTAAATTAGCTCATTGTCGGATCGCAGTCACTCAATCAGACTTAAGGTATTCCTTTCTTGTTTCGTTTCAGTTCAGGATTTCAAGGTTAGCAAAGGCTCCTCATATGGCTACGGCACCTTGATGGTTATCAAGGCGACCCAGCTGTTTCGTCAGAGCTTTTATATATTCTGGGGAATATCTTTTTTTTGTACTCTGGGATTGATGGTGCACTTCACGCCCCAGTGTAAGCATCTGGTGTGCTTTAAAAACACCATAGAGGAGATATCATAAATCTTCCCAGGAGCAAGAGCGACCAGTCCTTAGTCATTAGAATTCCAAGTGCCTACGATCAATTTCACTTTAAGCTAAAATTCCTCCTCCTTTCGGGGTGGAAGGAGTGACAATGGCTGACCAGTTGAACGAATAACGAAGATGATTTACTGCACCCCGGAATACGTGAAAATTGCTCTATTATGAGTTGTTAAGAGTTTGTTAAGTAAACACAGAGGATGTCTCCTTCAAAGGACATGCCCATAGACATGGACTCGGATATGGATATGTTGTCTCAAGGGGTTGTCATATGGCGTATGGAACTCGTTTGCCTCCGCAAGTTGTTCGTGTTAATCGTGGAGATGAGGAGATGGACGAGGGTCAAGACGATCGCCAAGACAAGACAAGTTCAACTGGTTTCGGCTTGCACTCTTGCCTTGCTGACCAGAGCGCAAAATTACAAATTAAAACGAAATAAATATGCCTTTTGTTATATAATACTGGAAATGCCGAATACCGAAATAAATGCAGGCAAAAGCAGACCATTTCAATTGTTCAATCTAATTGAAAATGATACGCGCCCAGAGAGCATCCAGAGGGCAGGGAAAAAATTAGCGCGGTTTTGCAATTTGCATGGTCCGCTGGAAAAATGGGTTTCGGTTTCGGTTTCGGTTTCAAACAAAAATGGCGTTCTCCAAACGAAAGGAAAGACTGGTTCCTGCTTCTCAGTGTTCGAGGCTCGAATTGTAACAAATTGCAGATACCGCGAGGCAATCCCATCTAATTAATGGCTCGTCATTAGCCTAAAGCGCTTAAAGTTACAAGCCAGTTACAAATGCGTCTTTAAGTTTGACTAATGATGTCAAATGTCTGGGATAGAAGACTGCGATGGGGTTAACTATCGCTCGAGGGATCGGTCATAGAATCCCGAGCGGGATAGCGCGATCGGCTTATGTGTGAAGTTCAAACCACTAGCCCTGGGCAACCCTTTCTTCTTCCCAGCTAACCTTGTAAGGCGCCTGCATCTTTATCTCACAGGGATCGTAACTCAAACTCATGTCAAATGTCGCCATCGTTGTCAAAATTCCCAAAATAATTACGTATGCAAACTAGCTTCGACCAAAAAGACGATTCGATTGCCGTATTTTCCATTTACATTTCTTATTTTCCATTTTAAGGCAAGGGAAAGAAAGTGTCCGACTTGTTTGTTGTTCCAAAAGGGGTTTGCTGTTGGTCGGGATTTGTTTTCCCTTTAGGTTTTTGTGTGTTCTGTTTGTTTGTGTTTTGTACACTTTTGCCATTGAGGCGATAAGAAGGTTGCCACCCATTCTGGGTGCTTGGGACTTACAGCTCTTGATGTGGGTTAAGCATTTTAATTAGCGAACAATATGAAATTTTCATTTTCCTTTATAACTCTCTCATTGAGGGAAACGTGTTTTCTTTAACCAGGAGACCGAGACCAGGTGACCTTATGATCCAAAGCCTTGAAGATATAGATAGCTTAGTTTTATGACTGACAGCTGCTGTAACCGACCTGAACCAACCACAGTTTTATCACAAGGAAGCGTGCCACGCATCCAAGACATGTCCATTTATTCTATTTGATCAGGAGGCGCCAAGGATTGTCGTTAAATTTTTATTACCGTTTAGATGTTTACGGTAGCCAGAACTAGGAGAAGTTAGAGCTGTCATCGGGTCCACCTCTACGACTGTCCTTTTGACAAACACAGCTGAAGGACACCACATATCATAAAAATACACAAAAAATTATCATTTAGGCCTCTGGCAATCATCGGAATTGAAAATAAACCTGAAGAACTGAATAATCAGCTGCAGAGAAACCTCTAAGTACGCTAATTAGAAGCCACAAATGGCATCTGTAAATCATCCATTGAAATCGGTAGACAACCTCCAATGTTTTGATACGTTGGGTGTGTCCAAGAATGGTCAAATAATATGGTTTTAATAAGCCGAAACCATACATAAAAGAATATTTTCCATACATAAAAGGAATTATGAATAGAAGCAACGATGGCAGAGACCTTTAATATAAATCATATGGAAACGCGCTGCATATTTGCATTGGCCTACGAAAGCCTACAAAAATATTTAGGTAGGCCGTGTCGACAGTGTCCAGTCTTGAGAAAGATCTGGACAACAAGAGGCCATAAATCTCAGGACCCCACTCTAAATTCTGGATTCCTTTCTTTCGATGTTGGTGTTGGCGTTTCTCGCTGGTACCTTTCCCAATTCGTTGGTCTGTAGGTTCACGTAGCCATTTACGGAAACGTTCTGCACATCTGCTCCAAAATCTGATTTACTTTCTTTTTGTTTTGCTGGCCGTTTGTTTTTGCCCAGAGATCGGTGAAAGAAGATCACGAGCGTCTGGTGGCCAGGTTTTTGCCTGTCTAGACTGTAGCGAGAGATGCCTTCTTTTTCGACTCTTACCTTCCTTCCTGTAGCATAATAACAAAGGCAAAGAAAATTAGCAAAGCCCACAAATGATTCGGAGCAAAAAGGGCGATCGCACAAACAAGATTACACGAGGAGCGGGCGAAGGATGTCGCAGGCAGGAAAAAGTGATTAAAAACAAGGAAAAAGTAAGACGTTTGAGCAGGAGCAGTAACTGGGGCACACTCCCCAATCAAGGTTGAATAACTATTCCGCTCATTAGAGAGCAAACGGCAGCGTTTACCAATTAATTACAAGTCACAACAAACAAATAAGTAACTTGTGAGCCAGCGGGGGACACCGGCTCATCCAACTGTTGTTTCCAAAACGAAATTTAGGGAGAGACGAGACGAGACGAGGTTCTGCACGAATGATTGCGACACTTCAAGGTTCCGCCGGGGGCATCATCATCAACGTCACGCAATGTGAGAGGAATGGGTGTGTACCTGAAACTGAAACTGAAACTGTATCCGAATCCGTCAGATACATTCACCGCCCAGTGTCACGTGCAGGCGGACTACGCAATACTTGGGGCATCTTAACATGACTTCATTGGCCAGGAATCCCAGCCAGAAACCATTCTAATTTGACACAGAAATTCACGCATCATTAGCGAATGCGCGAACATCGAAACAAACAGAAATAAACAGATGGCTGTGGAATATCTCTCTGGTCAGATCCAGAACGAAGCATGCTCTGGATTTTGATAAATTGGATTCAAACCGAGCCATTTTACTTTATTCAATTTGCTGTCCAAACACAGTTGAAGGTTAAACTGGCTCGACTCAAAGACTCGCAAGGCACTCTAAAGACCACGCCCTGGTTCACTCAAAGGGTTAAAAGAGTTGAGGATCCTTTAAGAATCTCGGCCTAGGATGCTGTCATTGGCTGAGAGATTTATGTCCTCAGGTAATAAAGCATCCTGTCCGTCGTACTCCATTTTAATTTTTATAAAAAACCAAACTTGTTCCTATTTGCACCCGAAAAAATATACATCAATCTGTTGGACTCTTTTCTACGTTGTTTTTTGGGTCGTTTATCAGTTTTGGGGCCGAATTGAGTTGCTTTCTGTGTCGAAACTCATTTATCATGCGAGTACAGGAAAAGTAAATTGCAAAACACGCAGCAATAAAATAATAAAAAAAAGTAACAAAAAACAAATAAAGAAGAAATCACTTGGCCATTCGCCGCGTTTCCTTATCGTTTTGCCAGTCAAAGCCCATTCACATAATGAGGCAAATGGGGAGCTGTCTTATCAGCTTTAAAGTATTTGTTAAATTCATTTTCATCATTACATTCGCTTCTTTGGGGTATTTAGAAGTTGTAAAAATCGAAACATATACCTAGGTAATGCAGGAAAGTCAGGAGGAAAACATTCATTCTATTTCTTGATAAATAGAATTCTGATCAACTTTATCAAAGGCAATCTAATCTGTGTCTAATGTCCAAGAAAGCGTTTTGTTTGAAATTCATGAATCTTCCGATTTATGACATCAGACAAATTCCGAACGGAAGAAGTCATGAGAAATTGCTTTCGACTTTAATTAATAATTTAGCTGAATGTAAATTGCGTTCTATTCGCAACCCAAAACGATTAAATATCAAATTTATGACAAGACTGTCTCGAGATCATCTTACAATGATCGAGGAAAAAATGAGCATTTTTTACCTTTTTTTCTTCTCTACCCTAAAGATGATATTTTTTTCAATCAAAAAGCGCAAAAAAAAAAAATACACCCGGCAGGGAAAATCTTTTCAACTCGCACGAGTCAATCAAATCTTTGACAATGCCAAAGAGGCCAGGAGAAAGCAAGTGAGAGACCAAGGACGAACAGGACATCATATCCCGGTGGTGGCTCAGTAGCTCACAGTACTCACAGTACTCTATTAAATATGACATATTTATGAAGTGCCAGTCCCGAAGACAATGCCACAAAATATCTGAGAAAGAAAGCCGGGAAAAGGTGAAAAGAAAGTGCAATGAAAATGAGATTTTTCCTGGGATTCTTGGGAGTCAGCTGCTCCTGGGCTGGCTGATGGCCGGTCATAAAATGAAATAAAATAAAATTGGAATCGTATTTGTGTTTAATATTTATGCGGTGAGATTGTCAATGATGAGCATTTGATTGTTTCTTTGGTTCTGTATTTGCTTTTGCGGTTAGGGATTTGCAAAAAAAAAAACAGAGAAATATCCAACAGGATGAGAGAATATTTCCGTATGCCATTTATGTCCCATAAATTTGAGTTTAAATAAAATCGATTTGGAATGGTCAGGCGCCTCGTTAAAGAACAAACCAGCTGGCCATTCTACGATCCATTCCACGATCCTTACAGATCTCTGGCTGGCCAACTGACCAGCTGACTTTTCCTCTGCTTTCCTTTCCGCTTTCTTGGTCGTTGAGGCGCAACAAATTATTAAATTGCTTACTTTTACTTTCTGTCTTCCTTTCTTTTTGGCCAATTTTTGGCAGCCAGTAGTCGAGTCTGTGGCCATACCTAGAAATCTCATCTCATCTGCCATTGTCGTAGCTCGTTTACATCTTTTCTCCTTCCAGAGCAACAAAATTATGATGACCATTGTTCTGCACGCGGCTGCGTCCATTACAATCTTATTTATGGGTGTTGTCTGGGTCTTGTCTGGAAGTTGTTGGACTCCGTTTCGAGTGTGTGAGACTGGCTCGGCCCAAACAAGCGACGTGTGCGTTCCACAAATTTGCCAGCATTTTCCTTTGCAGATTGAATTAATTTGTATTTTCCTTCTACCTTGTTCCAACATCCGTGGGTGCCAGAGATGCGAGATGCGAGATGTGAGATGTGAGCTGTGAGTCGCCTTGTCCCACTGTCTTTTCGCGGTTCAATGACTTCTTGGCCAACAACCAAACCGGCAGTAACTAACTGCTATCAGTCATACGCCAATACACCGAGACGGAGTCTGAGAAGGCTATTGAATTACACTCCACACCAAACTCCAAAGTCGATATTGAAAGTTGAAAAATGTAGCTAATAGAGGTACCGGAAACAGGACCAATAAAATTCAGATACATAGTTTTTCCCCTATTTTCTATCTTTAAGAACCCTCTACCTACCTTTTCCACATTCTAAACGTTTAAGATAAAAAAAATCTCAATCACATATTCTTTATTAACACCACACTTTATGACGTTTATGATTATAATCTTGTGAGAAAACCCGCAGCTTGCTGTAGGTTAGTGTCGATATCAATCCCCAGCAGAAACAGACGGATCGGGACAGCCCACAAAGCAGCCGAAATGTGAATGAGTAAAAAACAGATAAACTTTAACCGGTTATGTTGTAAGATTCATGTAAGTTCCCCAGAAGAGAATCACACTGCAAAGTGACTGAACTTTCCGATCAAGGAAATCAATACTAAATTGATAGAAAGTAAGAGAGACCTTCCAAGGGAATACCTTTAACCATTAACCGCGCAAACCTTGGAATGGCCAATTGTAAATATGTTGGAATTTCATTATTATTATTATTATTATATGCGAGTGCTTGAAGGGACCCCAACACCAAGCGCCGCCCCAAGCTCCAAACAACAAGCCCCATGACCAATTTGGCGGTGTCAACGCCACATTTGAATTTCAATGGGCATTAAACCTTAGATTGAAGCGGAGCGCAAACTAAACCTAAATAAGAACTTCCGCTTCGCTATGCGTTTCCCATATATGAACTCTGCGACTCTGGACGGGGCTTTTGGGATTTTCTGTTTTTGTAGAAAACAAAAGGGCCCTGGCAATGGCAAAGGGAGAATGCAATCCCTCTATGGTCAACTACCTATTCAAAATTCAATTTTCGATCGTTCTGTTTAGATACACTTTGCATTCTGTATGGAGTTTGACCAATAAACCCGCCTGCCCATCTACTGAATTTGGGGAGAAAACTCCAGCCACGATTGACGCACTTTGGTGGTGGATGTAAACGTATTTTTTGTTTCTCCAACAAGTGTCCCACCGTTTTGAGGCGGAAGCGGTGTCGCTTGTCATCTAATTTGCATATTTTTCCAGCTATTTTTCATTACAGACAAATGCATTTTCATATTAAAATTTTCTTCTATTTCATTTGGATTTGACAGGTTGCTTAGGAGGAAATCGTCTTCATATGATTTAATTGAAAAAGGAAGAAGTGTTGGAATAAATTAGAACATTTCTTATAGGTTTGGATGGGAACCTTTTGCTAATGGGTTTTTACTCGGATTGGTTAATTATTGTCATGGTTGACAGAGCTCTATTTTGTCTTGAACTATTTTTCCCAGGCTTATATTTAGATTGAGGAAATACTACTCAGGTTTCCCTTAAATAGTTTCTCTTAGTAAGATAGCTTTAATTTTGAATTACAAACTAATTTCACTTATTTTCCTTCACAATTTAGTTACCAAAACGAGATAATAAGATAGTTTTACATCTGCCTCAGTGCCATGACTTGCTGAAACTAAAAATGCCTCAATTTTCAACTATTAATAACACAGAATTATCGTCCAAGATAGAGACATCATAAACGCCATACGCCAGAAAATTATCATATTTTTATGAGCAAGCGGGAGAGATCATAAAATTTCATTAATTACAAGTTATCCGAACTTTTTGCTTTCTTTTTAGAGCCAATGTGGAAGAAAAGGTGGAGCCTACCTTAATTACAAGGCGTGTGCTTGGTCCGTTAAAAAGATACCCAAAGATACCCGAGAAGAAAAGGTGCATTTAAAAAACTGTGGCAGGCGCGTGTGTAGATGGGAAAACAATAACATAGAAAATATATATATGGTTAGAACCATTCCGAGCTAGACAGGACCATATAAAGACCGATTCCAAGCTGTGACCGTGAAGTGGATAATGATTAATGGATTGCGCAATCGATGCTGGCCATAGAGCCATAGAGCCGATGCCGATCGATGAACTTCGTATCTTAGAGGTGCGCGTGCCAGCTCAGCGACACCATCCAAGAGTCAAGAGTGACACTTCCACCGCTCCAATCCGACGACTATGACTCAAGCACTGGCTCAGACCAAAATCAGATACGAAATCAAGAGTCGAGAAATCGAGAGTCTGCTTAGTTGCCTTTTAGGGATTGTCAAATACTGATCTATGTTAGTCAGTGGTGGGCGGTTGCTTAATTAATGTGGGCGGATCATTAATTCAAGACTAAGACTTCATCGCTCACAAAAGTCAGAATATGCAGAGACTAATTAAGGGCACGCGAGGAACTTCCTCGCATCTCTGTGGGTCTCCAAAGGTCATCGAGTGGGAGGCAAACTGACAAATTTTATGTTAACCAATTATAATCTCGTTAATAAACAAACTAATTGAAATTCAGTGACTGAACTTTTCTTTCCCACAAAGATCTATACACCCGTTGAGGTCACTCGCCAAATGTGACATGATCTCATGTATCCGCAAAAAGATACTCGACATGCAGATATTATAAATATCTAAATGTATTCCCCGAGCAAATACAATTGCGTTTTAATTCGAATCATATGTGCTATTTTAATTCAAGTAAAAATGTTCTAAATTTCGTTGCCAGTATTTGTATTTCGCACTAAATGTGCTAAGCGTTTTATTCTGCCTCTGTTGTTGTGTTGTGTGTTGACTTTTTATTTATCTTTTTTAGCGTTGAGTGCACGGGCGGCTAAAGAAATAAAATTTTTAAGTATACAAAAACAGGAAAAAAAAGAAGCTAGAAAAAAAGCAAAACAAATAAAATACAAATATACAAAACATAAAAAGTGTTACGTGGAAGTGGAAGCGAACCGACGCTGAAAAATTGTCTATTGAAATTTTGGTTGGTTCAGAAATTGCTCGAGACTAGACCCCCATAAAGCATTTGGATCTGTCCGACGTTTGACGCGATACTTTGGGGACTATAAAAGCTAAAGAAAAGGGGAGCTAGTTGTCCGAAAGGCTGTCAAGGTCTTTGAAAAGTCAGCGAGAATTAGAGCACATGGGGCTTCGGAATACTAGAATATCCGCCAGGTATCTTAGGTATTTTGTATTCCCTTGGGGTAGACTTATCTCGGCGCTTTAACTTATCAGCTGATGGGATAGAGAGGCTCCTTTAATTAAACAAAGTGAATGAACGGAAATAAATAGAGAGGCCTATAATAGGTATATTTATAAATCAAGTAAATGGTTCCTTATCTTATCAATGCATGAGGCGGCTGGAAGTCGCATTAGGGGCACAAAAAGGGGCATAAAAAATGGAAAGAAATGCGAACAGACGATGAAACATTCTGGTGTAATGGGATTCCGAATGGAATTCGCAATTCGAGTTGAATTTAATGAGCCGATCAGGAATCTGTTGCAGCATGAAAAATTGCAATGAAGCACACCAATAAGTAGTCAGCAATAAAAATAGAAAATGATCACGGAAGGGATAGAATTAAACATAATATTACATATGGGGTTGGTTTACATACCTGAAGAAGGTGAAATTTTTGGTACTGTGAGGTGTGACTGTCTTCAGAAATATAGTATGTAAAAAGTTGACTAAGCAATTCAGTCAAAAATTAAAGCAAATATCTTTGTTAGGCCAAACAAAGAAAGCTTTGAGTGTTCAAGAACCGTGATTCATGACCCCAATAAATGCTAAAGTATCCAAGTATCCGAGTGTGTACATTTATAATCTCTCGCACAGATCAATCAAGTAATCTCTCTCCGGGATCTCTGCTGGCAAGAACCAGTTGACACATTTCTCAAAGCCTAAAACACAACCAGCTTCTTGTCAATGCGACATCAGCGTGTATCCCATCGTTGGCCGATACTTAACAAGCCAATGGATAGATGTCGGCGATAAGCCAGAGACAGGGAAACGCCTCGGCACTTGGCACCTTCTATCCATCCTTCACAACCCCCTCGGATGCCTCCTGATTTTTTGGTTGACGTCATTAAGTGGCATTGATTGCAATGGCTTCTCTGGCGATTCTTGGCCAAGTGGCGGGGACCCGCATTTCCCGAGAATCGATAATTGCATGCCAAGTGTCAAGTTCCGTTGTCACGGCTACTGGAAGTCAATGCCGAATACTATTTACGAATATATGTCAGTGCTACGAAAACCCCAACCTTTCCCAAAAACACGGTTCTTTCTGGGCAACTTTCGCTTTATATTTTTCAGACCTTTCCCTTTCCATTTGCCAAAAATTTTTGAATAGAAAACTGAGAGTACAAAACGGTTTGGAAACTTTTGTCTGTTTGTTATTTTCATGCAAAAAAGCTTGGAAAATAGGTAGTAAGACATAATGCTGTCATAACTTTGGCATAATGAACCCCACACTGACGGAACTGAGGAAGTATCAAAGTGAAACTATGCCAAATTACATTATTTTTGTTGTGGCTGGTGTTGTAATACCCCCGAGTTTGCCTCACACTTTGACACATGACACGCGATGTGCCACATTGCAAAGGTCTCTCTCTATGTTTATCTTTATATATTTGAATGAAGTTAAACAATAAGTTTAGAGCTGAACTGTTGCACATTTAGTTTTAATAAAGCTTGCGCAAGGTCATACGATTCGAAGTTTTTTCCTCAAGTAATTAACGAAATTGCATAAAACTTGTGGTGTTTACGAGTTAAAAGGTAATTATCAAAAACTTAAATGGTTTCAAATTGCGATATGTATGGGAAAGGCTTATTATAGGAAGGTGCTACTGTGGGAAAAACTATCAACTAGTTTAACTATTAGAAAGGGTAATAGTTTCCTTGATGGTCGCTTTACATCGACACTGTACCTCACCTGATTTGCGTTTTTCGCTGCGATCGGGCACCACCAGGCTCTTGGCCCGCTTGACCCGCAAAGATCGTCTCCGGATGGAGCGGAGAAAGGCCTCGGGCATCCGGGAGAATCGCTGGGGAGTCTCTGGAGCTTTGGTCCGTTCCGGGAGGAAAAAGTTCTTAACCGCCAACATATTGCTTTCTCAGCTGTTGCTTTCTAATGTATTTTTGTTTTGTTGTTTTCTTGTTTTGGTTTTTCTAAGGGGCTTTGCGCGTGTTGGCAATGAAAAGCGTTTTTTTGCGATTTGCTATTTTTACACTAGTTCTGTTTTTGTTTGTCTGGTGTAATCCTTTTTGCGCTTCGCTTGGCTATTTATTTATTTTTGCACTTATTGGCTTCCTATGCCACATTTCTGCTACTTGCTCGGTCCGCTTAATTTGAATTTGCATTTGCATTTTAGCACACAAATAAACTGTATGATGACTAACACATTTTGTCACTTTGAATTCAAAATTTTGCCCAGCAAAATATACAAATATTATTTTATTTATATTGCTGACGACACCTTAGTCAGTGATGCTGAGTACGATGTTGCCAAATTATTATTGCTGACGGTATTTGGTCGAGTAACCGAAAAGTTTGTAACCAAAAAGTTTACGCGAAATCGTACGCGGGCCCTAAAGTATCCGTCAGATACGTCTGCGCTGACCGAGGTTCGAGATACAAATGAAAGAGAAGCGAGAGGCAGCTCACCCCGGCGGAAACCCAGAGGGTGAACGGCTAACAGAGCCCTGTTAACTCGTGCCACGTGCTGTTAGCAGCTGGCAAAGGTAAACCGAGAGTAGCAGCAGGTAACAAGCCGGTTTGTTTTTTAGCAGCTTGTTGCTGATACTCGAAACATAATACATTGGCTTCCGGAAGCCGCCCACTGACTTTGGTATGGTTATCAAAAAAACATATTGAACGGAACTGCACACAATTTGTTGCAACGCCATTGCTGATTCAGGCTTTTTTTATAAAAATAAACATTGCTATCAGAAACAGAGAGTTAAAACGAAGATAAGTTAATCAAAAACAAAGGAAAGTAATTAATTAGCAATACAAATCGTAAACAAGATTTACGATAAGCTTTCACTCAGGGGAGTCATGTATGATTAGGTTTGGGAGTTACAAGCTTTCCTAGTACTTTCCTTTCAAACATTACAAGGGAATTCGTCACCTATCTAGACTCCTCTCCCGAGTGATAAGATAGCTGATAAGATGAACAGCACTTCTGGCCATAACAGAGCAACGTGTGAGCAGGAAAAACTACATTTTCCCGTTTTGGGGTGGCTGATGACGCAAAAGAGAGCTAAAAAGAGAACCTCTGACGCAAAGAGCTTCATTAAGAGAAAACTGCGCAATAAACAAACCATCATACGGAAATCAAAATGCAATAATAAACATTTCGCTGATGACGATGATGAAGCCGGAGATAATAGTGCTTGGGGGGTAATCGTGGAAACCTGTGCAGACCGCCTCCACTTCCCAGCTTCCTGTCCCGTCCCTCGCAGACATTGTTTTGTGGTGTTTGTTTGCAGTTGGGGTTTCGGTTAGTGGGCCGCTTGGGGTCTCCCCCCAAGCTGATGTGGCTCAGCTCAAGCGAACTCCACTTCCTACCGAGAGCAGGAGGAGCACAGATGCTGGCGGGGATTCGGATTCGGATTCGGACATGTGCTCGCCATACATTATCAAGCACAATAATTTGTCGATTGCTGTTTTATGCAATGTGCAAAATGCAAAATGCACATTGCTAAATTGAAATTGATAGGATGGAGGTGGATGCCGGAGGATGTCCAGATGGAAACTCAATCGATGGATAGCATTTTACTTCCGGTTTGCAAGGAGGTTTTTCCACTATTTACACTTTATTCCAGACCTCTTTACTTATGTAAAACCGATTATATGTAAATCAAATCCAATCCAATCCAAGGAAACCGCGATAATGACTATAATACCCCTGCTATATTATATTATCTCACTTTGCTGCCCCAGTTTATCAAAAGTCGAGCTAACCGTAAGCTAAACCAGTATAAATTATAAGCTTTTGTTGAATAAGAGGCTGCAGTTTGCTCAGATTACATCTTTAGCGAATCCCCAAAATGCGAAACCGACAGCAACAGCGACACGTGAACTGCATTATACACCCGATAATTGGACACGCTCGCTAGACTGGCTGAACTCACTTCAGTTCACTTATCGGGGCCACACTACCCACTTTGCCGAATCCGAATCCGAATCAGAAACCAACCCAATCCGAATCCCAAACAGGGACACACTTTGCGACTTAATTAGACGACATCAGCG
The DNA here is from genome assembly GCA_035047325.1 of Drosophila vallismaia. Classification (NCBI taxonomy): domain Eukaryota; kingdom Metazoa; phylum Arthropoda; class Insecta; order Diptera; family Drosophilidae; genus Drosophila; species Drosophila vallismaia. Next base: position 15,882,221 of record JAWNPU010000090.1, on the reverse strand, counting down.
GCAGGCGACATTGAAATACAAAGCGACTAAGAAGGAGGAGGAGCTCCGGGGGTACAGTCATTGACGGCAAGACATCGCACGCGATTGCAATGCAACACCAAGTCTTTGCCGGGTGGGTGGTTCTGGGAAGGAAGCACCCCAAAAGGCAAAAACTATGACACCGAGAAAAACGATATAGCAAAAGATTTATAGATCCGTACTTATCATTATCATAAAAAATATCATAGGTAGTCAGTTTTTATATCAGTGTAATTAGAAGCAGGAGTTGGGTGCGGCTGCTACCGTGAGCGTACATTATTTTTTACGGAATTTTAATGGAATTTCTAATCAACCTGCGACACAAGACGACTGGCAAAAGGACACGCCCGTCTGGGTCGCACCCCGAGAGGTTAGACCGGCGACCCGCCGACCTGCCCAGATTTCATTGACGAAAGTTGCAAAAAAACCACGCACCACCACCACATGGGGGTTGCACTTCTGGGTGGGTCAGATTCTGCCCTGCGGCATGTGCGACACTTTCCATTTCAATTGTCCCAGTTCAGCTCGGTTTGCTCCGCCAAATGGAATCATTGCGATAAAAAAGAGCCCGAAAGCCTTTAACTTTAATGACGTTAATAAAGCAGCGCTCTGCGCTTTTAAGGGTTAAAAACTTTCAACAAGGGCAATCGTTCTCCCCACCCAAATCAGCCTCGGGCTAATTACAACTTGAGGGTGCTATGGGCGTAGTGGCTTTGGCCAAAACTCCCTTCCTGACAAGAGCAATTGGATAGCAATTGTAATTGCCAGAGGATGCTGATTTATGTGCCAGGATAAAAACTTAATAAGTACACATTAAGAAATTTAAGTAATTGTTGTTTGTCATTTTAAATAGTGCAAACTTTAATTTTATTCGCTTCATGTCCTTTTAAACCCGAGAAAGAACCCTCTGGAATGGCACATGATGGTCTACCACCTTCCAGCACCCTCGTATGTTCAAACAAATTAGGCTTCCCTCAGCAGCTACTGTGGCTAACCACGAGGTCTGCACCCCTGCACTGAAACTTGATACTTTCCACTGTTTTACACCCACTCGGAGCTTGTTGTGCAAATATTTGCCAGGCTTAGAAACTTCATCATGATGACTCTGACACCCTTCCACCCTCCACACAGAAAATGTCTAAAGGGGATGAGGGCGGAAACCTACGATTTGTCATGACTTATGACAACCCCTTCATATGATTTAGCTGAATACATTTGATTTTTTTTTGATTATATTTAATATTCTGATTCGCTTTGCAAAATAAGGAAATACGCACAAAAAATTCAAACGAAACAGCAAAGGGAACTATGGCTCACTGGCGATGAAAATAAATTTTGATGTGAGCGCTTTTTTAGTGGGTCAGCGAGGGAGCTAAAATGATTCATGAATTGTTCCAAAATTTCAAATGAAATATCGTATAAGAATTGTGTTTACCATGAGAGCATTTATAAAAAAAAAAACACACACATAATTCGCTGAAGGGATTACAATCGTCTTAACCTTTAAGTTTCCTTTACTTTGCCAAATTTCATTTAATACTCATCAAGCAAAACTAATTTCATATTCATAACTTTCATAATTTGCATGGAAAGTCATTTAGGTTTCTAACCCTTCTAACTCATTTTTCTCGGTTGCAATTACAAGCGAATTAGTTCTCACGCCAAATGCGCTTAGCCTTTGGACACGACCCCGAAAGGGGTGCGAATGGGAGGCTCTCCTGAAACCCTTGACATAATTAATAATTCATAATTTCACCGAAAATGCTTCGCCAGGTTTTGGCAAGTTACTGCATTTGCCAATATTCTTTGCGCCTCTTTGAGCCTCCATAATTGAAGCGTGAACGAAACATTAGCGAAATTTGTGATATCCATGAAATTGCCAAGGAACAAGAGCAAGGAAGTAGAAGATTTTTCCCTCCCATAATTTTCCGCAGAGACATGACATAATTATTAGGGTTCGAAGAGTTCCCTGGCCCAGGGCAACCTTTCATTGCTTTAAAAAGATAGAAAAAAAAAGATGAAACTTCTCAGCTCTTAAGTTGACATTACTGTCGGTTTGCCATCGCGCTGCCCCTTTTGCGCTCCACATTGCACTTTTACGCAAATTGAGTTGATTAATTTAAATGTGGAGATCCGTGGGGGAATTGAAGTACCGTGGGGGGCTAACTGAGTTGGCCAGAGGGCACAATTGCAGACGGCAGAAAATCAATAATTTTAATGGCCTGGCTTGGTCTGGCTTGGTCTGGCCTCCCCCAAATCCCAAAAATCCTCAAACCCTGCTCCATCAAATGCAGACATATGAATGGGAAATACCTACAAAAATACGTACTATATACATTTATCTGGATCTCTGTATCTCTCTGGGCAAGTCTGCTTGTTAATGCAAATATGTTAAGTACTGCAGGAACGGTGAAGATGAGCTTGGGGAGGAGGAAAGTCGCTGGTGGAGCCGGGTTTTTCATCTTTGAATGTGTGCTTTGGCCCCAAAACTTCGTTTTCAGCTCCTCGACTTCAGGAGCCTTTTCAAAAAAGAAGAAAAACGAAGTTGGGAGGCGCCTTAGGCGAAAAGCAGTCAAATTCAATTTTATTTTATAAAAAAAACTTTCTCAGAGATACATGAAGAATACCCTGCCAAAAATGTAATACAATTTTACATTTGATATTCATAAATACTTGAAAAGAAATTTGTGACAATAAAAACTTGAATTATTTAAATTTCTATGCCTTCTTAGTGTATATTTTAGCTTTAGGAAATACTCTTTCTAACAGACCCCGTTTCATGCAACTCAAATATTAAATATAATTTTCGTCATTTTCTGCTTTTTCAGTTCTTTGCAGCCTCTGGCTGGTTTCCCCAAAAGACAAAAACCATTGCTACTCCCTGAGGCAAAATATGATTATAAATTACAAGTGAATGTATACTTTTTCCCCTTTCTGATACAATTTAATTATTTCTGCTTTCATATGCAAAAATCAATTATTCTCGTACGTAAATCAAGCAAGAACACATCTGACGCAAGTTCCAGAAAAACTGAACTCGCCTGAACTGAATTCTGGGGTACTACGAGGGGGTACTACGAGTAAGAGGAATACTATAAATTGTTTTCTGTCAGGGTCAGTGGGTGAAAGGTACAGTGGTACAGAACACTGCTCCGATATGGCCCTTGTATTTGTTTTGTAAAGATCTGTTCTGTTTATTTTTGTAAATATCACATCTTCCAAATAATATTCGTTGAGGGATTTACTGGAAAAAGCCACAAGCCAACAAGTCTATTGTGAAAGACGCGATATGTGATACATCATATACATTATATATATATGAAATATGCTTCTAAAATTAGAATTAGAACACTCGTTCGAAAATTGAATATGGCCAATTGTAATTGGGTTTAACGAATTGGGTTACATAAATATGCATAAAGCGCCCTTTGGGGCAACTATTTGCAATTGGAATAATTTAAAGTAATATAATTAAAATCGTATCAACGGAAAAAATATCAAAAAAATAGGTTGCCAAGTTCTCAGTTTTACAAATTGGCTTTTTCCTATAGAAACCGACCTTTCTCATGACGTCAAGTAATTTTTCTTCGTTCGATTACTGATCGAAAATTAATTAAAATTTCACATATAGTTTTTGGGGTGTTTCTCGATCAGATCGAAGATCTTGGTGGGCTGAACGGATGCTGAACATCGACTCACACTTGAGTGATTTTTCACATCCAGAACAAGGTCGAAGTTCAAATGGGAAAACTTACTAAGTAGGGGTAAGAATTTCGCTACAAAGAAGATCCTATAAAAATGTTTCCAATATTTTCGGACATAAATTCAATTTGGCTCTTTTCTTATTTTTTTTTTTTTTGGCCCAATAATTTCGAGGGGTGGAACTGCAAATCCTTTTTGCCAAATCTTAGGGATGCTCTTTCTAAATGGCGTGCAAAATTTAATATTGAAAAAATGAATTTGACATTTTGATGTGAATTCTCCTTTTCTTGTCGGGTTTTTTATGTGGTGTTTTGAGATCATGTGACTGTTTTATGATCGCATTAGAGGAGCCAAAGAGTATCCTTTTGCGACAGTTTCTGCTGTAGAAGGATTTGTTGCGGCTGTCTTAAGAGAGTTTTTAATGGTTTAAAATTTATGTAACACTTTGTAATACTTAAAATTATTTAGCCTTCTCATATTGCTGATTTCATTCCATAAATACAACCTTTGAGTCAGCCTTGGATGATATCAGATTTCAACCTCAGTCATTCGATGACTAAAAGTCTTCAGAGTCTGAATAAGAATAAGTAATTGATGCAATCGAGCTTACCTGTAAAGAAAAAAAAATCTTAGTTCGTGAGAAGCTCATTTACGTTTCGTAGATAATAAATTACAGTGAATTAATAAACAAATGCATATATGCCATTCGAGAAGGAATCCATCCGCAATTTCCCATTTATCTGAAGCCTCCCCGCCGTTGCCTAAATCAACAACTGAAATTGCAAACAAATTGCCTGAAAAATAAAAGAAATTTCAATTTCTGCAAAGAGAAAACCCATTTTTCATTCGAAAATCTAAACCAGAATAGAGGCATTTTCTGTGCAAAAACCGATGGAAATTTGTTTGCCAAATCAATCAAAAGGAAGAGGGAAGCAAGGGCCTCGAACGGGTGGAATTTTTCAATGTCAAGATCTTGCGGGACATCTGAGGGATATGCACCCTGTGGACATTCATCTTGCTTCCTAGGCTTCCTAGGACATGCGATAAGACTTTGCGATACGATGATTCCTGACTATTAAAAAACATGCAATTGATACCCCAAAAGAAATAAAGAAAAACTACCACAAAAAAGGTTTTTCCAATGCCGTGAGAAGGACACATGACGCGTGTCCTTTTTTTGGCCAGTCATCCTAATTCATAATTGTGGGTTCCACTGACAAATCGCTAGAAATTAGTTAATTATGTCCACGAACGAAACAAATTCCCTCGCGGCGTAATTAAAATAATTGAAATTGAAAGTGAAATGGAAATTGCGAGGGGAAGCCGACAAACCACCAAAAAAAAGGCAATTAAACAATAAAGTTTACACGGCATTAAAAATGCAGCAGCAACACCAACAGCAAAAACATCATTTAAAGCTAGCCGGTTGAATGCTAAATGCAAAAAAAAAAAGGACAAAGGACAAAGGACAACTGGATGAGCGGGTTGAATTCTGGTTTGGGATTCAGTTCAGTTAGCAACCCCCGCTCGACGTTTTGTGTGATTTAACTTGATGGACATGCGTCGCTTTTGTCGCCACAGGACAATGCATGTCCTGCAAACGGATATCCCGCTCTTCATTAGCGGACTGAGCAAACAATGCACAGCCGTGACTCGCTCAAGTGTGCTCATTAGCGGCGGGAAAAGGGTTGTTGGGAGAGAGTTCAACTCCCTCGAACACCGTTTATCCTTATCAAATGTGCATTGCACGTTTTTGCCTCGGAATTAGTTTTTTTTTCCTGATCCTGATTTCCTTTTTTATTTACTATACTTTCTATACTGCTACCGCTGGCTTATTAAAGGGACACGTTCCATCACCCGGCTCGGCTCGGCTCATCCCTCGGGCGATCTCAGATAATTCAAAGCTCATATCTTGATGTTATGAAATTTCATGTCCACCACAGCATTTATGGAAAATCATCAGAGCAAACATTGGACTCAAAACTGTCCAGCATCCGATAGACACCAGACATGTAAGCCCGATTCCATTCCATTTCCCTTTCATGTTTGCATAAACGTCACCTACTTCAAAGCCCTTGTTTTGGGTGGTTGGGATGCAGAGTGTTTTGGGTTCCGGCTATGAGGCAGCTGTAGAATCGAAAGCATCTCATCTGGTGTGGAAAGGACCAGGACAGCAGAGTGAAAGTGATGATTAAAAGCGTATGTAGATGGGTCTATGGATAGGCCCGGCCCTTTCGGGTTTGTTATGATTATTACAGCTGCTGCTGTCCGTTCTGTGTTGACCAACCAGGCGGCCTGAGAGGGGTTTCATTGTTCGCAATTGAAAAGTAAAACACACTTTATGTAAACTAATTTTATACCTCGTGCCACGGCAGAAGCGTGCCATGGAGAGATTGTGTCTGGGATAGACGCGTTTAATAATCATAAGCAGTCCGGACACGTACTGTCTATGGGACTTGGACTTGTGTGGCTTAGAAAGTTAGAGCTTGTTAACATTATAATAATTATGCCTCGGTAAGTTATCCTTTGGGTCAATGACTTTTAAACCGTAGAACTATGAGCGGTTTGCTACTAATTCTACGAACTATACTGTGTTAGTGCCTCAACTACTAGCCAGACCTAACCTTTGGTATGCCGAATCGGGAAACATCTAAATTGCCCCAATTAACTTTGTCCTTTTGCCGCATACATCCGTGACATTTTTCCAACTTCCAACGCTCAATAAAAATAAAGAAAGAAAGAATTCTTTTAACCATTTTCTGGGCTATAATTTTTGATTTGAGGCAATTTCCGTTTACAATCTGTATAATTGGCGCATGCTAAACCAATTTGCTGCAGTTACCCCAGTTTCGGGACAATGACCGAAGGTCCGAGAAGGATATTTCTGCCTGGCCATATTCATAATGCCAGGACTTGACCAGGTTGCTTCTGTTCTGTTGCTTGCGTGACGAAAGGACTTGCAACTGACGGGATACAGTGCTCTGCCTATGCATCTCCCGTCTCTCTTTCTGTGTGCAGCATTAAACTTCCAGCGGAGCTATTGTTCCGAGCACGAGACACGCGTCATATTTTAATTATGACAGGCCTGTCCGTCCTCGTGTCGGGGCGTATTGCTCCGTCGGTCCGACTGTTTGTCCCTCCGTTCGGCGGTCAGTAAGTCGGCCTATAAGTCCGGAACATGGACACGCAACAGACCCAAAAAGGGGTTGATCCTGGCTGGCCTCCGCACGGAAACAGGAAATGCCGCTGCTGCTCGATTCACCTTTGTTGACAGATTAGTGGCGATCGTCGCGTGGTCCATAAACTTGACATTTTTATTTGACACCTTGATTGTCTAAGCTTGTCAAACGTTTCCGAGGCTGGGAGGCTGGATGTGGGCCTATTCTTTTTTTGGGCGATATTACGTGATTCCGGTACAAAAGTAAAGCCCACACATTCATACACTCGGCACGTTCCACAGACCACAATGTCCTTCATGCTCTCCTTGTTATTATTATTAATTTTTTTTTTGCATATATGAATATGCCGGGAGCATTGTCCTGGCTAAAAAAACTAGAACTAATGAGTGCACCACGGCCTGCTGAGTGGTAACATTTTTAGCGAAAAAAAGTTCCAATAATGCGGGCCAAGTCAAGGTGCAAAAAATAGCGCGGCACTTGACAAATGCCCAGCAGACTGGAGGAGGGATGACGAATACTGATCGTTACACATTGCATATGCCTGAGCAGCGGGCCGTCCAGGCTTTCCCCTATCCCTAGCTATATCCTGGCTGCAGAGTCCACTTGGTCCTGTAACCCCCTTTCTTGCGTGCTCGCAGTTCGCGGCTCGCATTAATTTCATTACGCTGCATTTTCCTCATTACAGCGCTTGCATTCTATTTTAATGAACTGAAAAAGTCGCGTGTCCTGCGCCGCATACTCGTATCCTGTGCAGGATTTTAAGCGAAGCGCAAGCGCAGACAGTTTAAGTGCAGCACGCTTTTAAGGGTGGACGGTCAGGTCAGCGAGTCGATCGGTCAGTCAGTCAGCTAGTGAGTTGACCAACGGCCAAGCTCCGGGGGTTGATGTCTGAGTCGCGGAGTGGAGAGTTTGATTGATTACTCAACTGACCGTTGAGTGGACTTAATGGTTATCAAAGGCTAATACCATTTGTCAATTGTCCATTGCTCTCATTTGCATGGCTTTCGGATTAATTTGACAGGGACATCGAAATAACTGAATTAACATTAAGGATATTTCGGGAAGCAGCTCTTAATTGATGGAGTTGGTACAGTTTCGAAAATGATCTTATAGTTTTTTCTGGATTATAAACCAAATCTCTTTGAACCTTTTAAATTATAGGTATTTAAACCATGATTTGTTTAAGGCTTTTAATCTCTGGTGACTCCGAACCGCACCCGAAACCCATTCGCTGTTCTGGCTTTGCAATTTTTGGGTTGCAGTTTTTCCGAAACAGAGGCGTTTCTCTATTTTGGCCTCAGGAATTTTTCCACATTGACGTTGACAGAATGTCAGGACGGGATTTATGGCCTGGCAGGTAAACGAACACAAAAAAAACGAGAACATTGGAAGGACTGTCATTCATGGACTTGTCCAAATGCGGGGAATTCCGTTGGCTCTGCAAATTCTGGCCGTTTTAAGGATTTGATCCTGTTGATGTCGAAATCCCTTTAGCTCTGCTCTGGCGAGTAATTAGTCGCCTGTCAGCGTTTGGTTTGTGCTACGGCTTAGGGCACAGCCAGCCAGCCAGCCAGGATTTGCCACCTGCGCACACATAGAGGCGCAAACAGAAACTCTTTGCCTTTGCCAGTACCTCGTGCCCCGTGCGGCGGGCGTAATCTATCAGCGGCAAGAGGCAACAATGTGCGACAGTTTCGCCTTCCAGGGAATGTCCTACATTTGATGAGACGTGTTTGTGCCAAATGAGAAATTGCCATGTGCTGCAGCTCCTCCATGCTCTCCATTATCTTGTCTGACCAGAAGTAGGCTCTGCCCCCGTTTACCTCCTGCATAAAAAGGATAACACAGTAAATATCAACATCAACAGCAGCAACAGCATTGGCTACTAAATGAGTTTTACTCTACATTGAAGCTGAAGCTGCCTCTCCCTGAGCCTTCATCCTTTTTATCCTGCTTTTTCTTTTTACTGAGTTGCCGAGCTGGGCATTGTATAGGAAAGTGGGTCGGCGGTTTGTTGTCGCAAAACTGTCGCTTATTCAGAGCGAATCCGACAATGCTCTGACAAATATGCTGTCCATTCGACATAAAGAGGACGAGTTCCATCCTTTTGGTAGTCTGAATCCTGCGAACAAATTAGCTTGAATTCGACGGGCCGGGGCTTTTGTCCCTCGCCTCACACCTTCTCAGATTTACGAGACAGGACTCCCTCAGCTGTCTGTGTAATTGGCTTAGATTGATTTGATGATCTGTGACGATCAAATAGATATAATAGGGTGTAAAGGATCTGTAAGTAATGAAACCTTTGAATGGAGGCTAGGTCTCGGAGGTCATAAAGTATGATAAGATCTTTGTTGGAGGTTCTCGACTGGGGGCGATTGGAATTTATACAAGATCAAGCTATTTAAGGAATTGTTACTCTAAAATTCTTATGGCTTAAAAATTGCCCACAAAATCCAGCTGCAAATAGTTTTTGCAAAACCCCCAACCGACTCTTGACTGACATTTCCCAAACCAAACATTGAAAAGTGTCTGTCACACGGTCTCGACTGCTTTTAGCCTCCCAAAAAAAATAAAACCAAGAGAATTGCAAATGAAATGAGTTCGTTACACAACAGCCTCAACATTTTCAACCTCAATCGCTTGAACAGTAAAGGAACTGCCGGGAGGTTTCCGAAAGGACATTCAGACATTCGGTCGGCTACTTCCTTGACACGGACATAAAAACCTAAATAGTTAATCCTTTTTCCTTTTGGGCCCGCCAGAAAATTGCGAAAAACGCCCAAAGGCGCAGGCCAAGGATGCTGATGCTGGTTGCTGGTTGCCGGTTGCCGGCTTCCTTCCCGGATATACAGAAGAAGTCTGTGAATTTGTCAAAGAGTTGTGCAAACATTCGGGGGAAGGGTTCGTTCGGTTGCTGAAAACAAGAGCAACAACAAATCGAATGCAATCAAAATTAAAGCGCTTAGAGCTGTGACAACAGCGGGGCAAACAATTGCCGAGCACAAGGAGGGCAATCCTTTCGGGATTTCGCACAAAGAATCCACCGTGCCGGGTCTCGATCCTAAGATGTCCCGCCGGCAATTTAAGCGAATTAAAACGGAGTTCGTATTGATTTAGGTTGCGGCTCAGCCTACCGAATAAAGAATCGAGCAAATGCGAGCAAAGGACTAAAACGAACTGCGAAGACATCTCCTGCTGTGGCTTAAGGAAAAAAAAAGTGTATTGAACAAAACAGAGCAAGCTGGGGGGAACACGCAAACAAAAACAAAAATACAGCACTCGAAGCGTTTAACTTTGGCTTAAGTGTTTGCCAGGACGTGCGAGGACCTTACCCCTTTTACCTGACAACAGCAACAGCAGCGACTAGAGCTGGCAACGTTGCATATCCTTTTGCCGCAGTAACCGAAAAAATCCCTCCAAGTGTCATCGACACTTGTGCGGCTGCCTTAAGGGTTGTCCCCCCAGGAACAGGAATTGGATCGTAAACAGGAACAGGACCGAAGGAGCGTAGGCCTGAATGTGTCGCCTAAGTGCTAATAATTGTGCTCCTGCACAGTTGGCGGTCGCCAAGGGTTAAGTAAAGTAGGGAAGATTATGAAGAACCCAATCGTTTACGGGCTTCCTACGGTTCAAGAATTCAGGGATCTGCATATTACTCTAAACAGGACGAATCTCCACTGCGTTACTTGAGCATCTGAGATCTGATCTAAAGGCGGAATATTTACATTGAAAAACCTATGATAGCTGTGATTTATAGCAATTTGTGCTAATTGAAGGATGAAATAGGGTTTTCTTCGTAAGGTTCGTAAAATAAATTATTATTTATGTTAATTATATGCAAATATCAATAATGATCGGTTAGAATGTAAATATTAATATTAAGTAGATTCCGATTTCCTTAGACTAGAAAGAAAAACATTTCTTATTCAATTTCTATTGCAAATTTTTTTGCTTTTTAGAAGAAATGGAACGCATTGAGGAATTCCTTTAAATGATTAATGATCTTTGAAAAAATCTGCACTAAACAGTGAACCCCATTAATGTAAGTTCAATTCATTGACCAGGATTTCCTCTGGCCTGTCATGTTGAACATTTTTTGCGTAACCGTCCACTCCATTAGTGGCGAGAAACGATCCCCATCATTAGCCACAAACTTGGCACATGAAGGATGATTAATGATGCCAGGACATCGGCAGGAGAGCATCATTTAAGTGCAAACCATTGAACCGTTACGAATAAATCGTAGCGACATCCAAAACCGCAAATTGATCGAGATTTGATGACATACAAGAAACCGCATATTTTTCTGCCAACCATCTTCTGTTTTTTCCTGATCTTTTTACTCATTCTGCGTCCTTTGTATCCTTTATCGGTGTGCTCTCATCTAAGAAATTACTTTCACATAATTTGTGTTGTCATTTGGCCGATCGATTTTGTTAAGTTTTGTATGATTTATTTCCTTTTCTTTTGGCTTCAGTCATCCCCTTGGATGATAAAACCGAGCGATAGCCTTAGAGTTTGGAGTAATCGGATCAGTTATAGCCGCAGGAAGAGAAAGTGCAGGACCCTCAAGGATCATTCATTTGTAATAGAGACTTGTGTGACACAATATAAAGTTAAACTCTTCAATATCTGATGCTGTGTTGACGGGAAAACCTCAATTTTAAAAGAGATACTCTAAAATAAAAAAGGATCAAAGGCCATTAATGGAAGCAATTTGTACAATTATTAATGATTCGATTCTCTTACAATTCTTATTCTTAAATGTTTTTCCCAATGTTTTTTTTAATTCAAATCTTTACGAAAAGTAAAGAATAATTAACCCAAGGCACAATTTAATTAAATTTCAACACTTTCCATATGGAAAACCCACAGCATCCGCAGGAACTGACACCAAACAGATGACTCCTAATCCTGACAACAGGAAAGCTAAGCTGAGATTCGTGTATTCAAAAAATAACTTTAATTACTTGTACGGTAATTATTCAAGCGTAACGTCTCAGGACAGCGAGGATTACGACACTCTCACAGGAGACAGCTATCCCTCTGACGGGGTCTGTCGTGTCAGAAATCCAGGATTAAACATATGTAGATCAGAGAAGCGGATCCCTGCCACGGGGGGCTGATTTTTTTTGTTTGCCAACTGAATTTTTTTTGGTTCTGGCTTGCAGCTTGAGTAACCGCACAGCAGCAGTAGAAAAAAATGCATCACAATTCGAAGGAAGGACAATGCCTCGGAGCACATCCTTATGAGATTAAAAATGCAAATCAGCTGAAGGCAGCCGCAAGGAAAATATGATGAGTCCAAGGACAAGGACAAGGAATGACGTAGCACTCGCACTCGCACTCGGAGGGATATTGTAATTGTTGTCTGTCAGAAGAGGATGACTGCGGTGTGGTGGTGGCCTGCCCAAAAACATGACAGCTTCATGCGTCCGCTTGCCAGCTCTCCATCTTGCCGCCGGGGCAGCTGCGCATGCGCCACGGATGACGGGCCTTGCATGTCTTGGCGGTTGCATGAAAATTTCTGCAGATTTGCCTTGATTTTCATTAGCATTTACCGTTTTTCAACGTTTCCCTTCTCTTCAATGTTTTTTGTTTATCCTCGTATATTTTTTTTACAGCCGCTTGCATGATTTGACATAATTTTGATGAATGATGACCCGGCCGAGGTCTGAGATTGTTTCCATAGCTGCTGACAGGCGGTGAAAACTTTATTCCGTCATGGTTGCATGCCAAATGAGTTTGGAAATAGTTTTCCATATTTCTAAAACTCTATGAAGTATATATTTTAATACAAGGATTCAATAAATTCCAATGCAAGACGATCTTAAATCGATAAATATCCAACAAATACCCTTAATGAAACATAAAATAAACAAAGCCCAGCAAACAATTCAAATACTGATTTTATTTTGTAGCATTTCGAGGGTCATATCCCAGGGATCCGCAAGACAATGGCGCCAAAGGGTTAAAGGTGTAAACATTTAACAAAAGTGTCACATCAAAGACATGCAGTACGTAGTAAGTCCTGCAACAGCTGTCCATGGGTGGAGGTCCTGGCAGCGATGCGGTGGTAGAAGTAGAACGGTCGGACACCTACTCCTTTGTCATGCTAAAATAACAGCTTGGAATTCGAACGAGATATAATTTCGATATGAATCGAAAATCTATGCCAACTGCAAGTGTCTGGATGCATTCCTTGGTTTGACAGCTGTCAGAATGCTAATAAGTCATATTCAATATTTACGAGTGCCTCCTTGTGCATGCCAGGCAAGGATTAGGGATATCAATTCAAGTCTCTGATTGAGTGATTGATGGCTCGGCAAAACGAATATGAATAAAACAAACACACCGTACCAGCAGATATGAAAAGAGTTGTCTCAAAACCAATGGATAAGCTATTTGTTATTGAATCTATTGAAGCTTAGACTTCCGAGTTTACTAAACATCCTCTTAAAGCAATCCTTCAGGTGTCTAGCGACTATTCCCAAGGAATTTCGTAATTAGAGAAACCAGTAGAGCAACAAATTGATTGATTCCCATCACAGCCACATCAGGAGAGAGAAAATAAGGGGAAATAATCCAACTTGCAGGCGAATTAAGCAAGCTACAAGACTGCCAAACCAAACTGCAAGTAGATGCTATAATCCTGTTAGGCAAAACTGTGGCCGGGACTCGAGGATGAAGTTCAGGACTCGCAACCCATCTGCACAAAATGCGCAATTTTCGGCTTGACTGGGCACATGAAACAAATTCAAGATGAGTCGAGGGCCATGTCAACCTTAATTGAAAAAAATAAAAGTAAAACGAACGAAACAGAGCGGCATCCTTGCAGCCTCCTGCCGCATCCTTTCGCTGGCTTTTCGGTGGCGGCTGTTCATTTACAGGACAGCGCACCTTTTCTTCGCGTGAGTTACCGACCCATCGGTACAATACACCACCCCTCCTTCTAACCCCCAGGTCTTCACAAGTGAAGACATCGAACCGGGAAACGTTGCGATACAAAGTCGCAACATAAACATCAACGACGAGTCAGCCGCCGATATTCACCGTTAGCAACACGGCATTCCCTTCACACAGACAACGCAGCGCATACAATCCCACATACACTCTTGTAAACATACTCTCTGTTGCATCAGACTCTCTATTTCTAAGAACTCCATTCGTTATACACATATACATATTCACTATAAGCTTATTTTAAGACCAAAAAATAAAGACGACCGATTAGTGGAGTTTTAGCAGCAACCACTTGCAGACGTATCCAATTCGATCGAATTCCCTAACAGCCGTAGCTACTTCCAAGGCCAGCTCCTCTCTTCTCTGAATTTAAAATACCCCGCGAAGCTCCCCGGAGGTAACTGGCGCAGCCGGAAACTGGAATGGAAAATATTCTATTAAACCTTCTATTAGTTCTACTGTAAGTAGGTGTAGAAAAAGAGTGAGAATGAAGTGCAGTAATGTCTAAAAGTGAATACAACAAAAGTCCTACTACAATACATAAACCGCCTTAATTAACATGCAAAACACCCAGATATAATTTCAAAAGAAAAAAAAAAGAAGAAGATGTAGTGTACCTACGTGGCATCAATCGCTGATAAACCACTGCCGAAACATTAAAGGCCCAGTACTACATCACAAAATACTTATATATACATCGAAAATATACACAACAAAACCATATATACAAATGTGTAAGAGTGACGTATAATGTACTTGTGTGAAATCAATCGCTGATAATCACTGCCGAAACTTAATAAGGCCAAGTACCACATCACTACTTTCATGTGTACATATATATGCAAAACAATTAAAACAATTCACACACACAAATATTTCAAATGCAATAAGAAAAAAAAAGAAGATGTAGTGTACCTACGTGGCATCAATCGCTGATAAACCACTGCCGAAACATTAAAGGCCCAGTACTACACCACAAAATACTTATATATACATCGAAAATATACACAACAAAACCATATATACAAATGTGTAAGAGTGATGTATAATGTACTTGTGTGAAATCAATCGCTGATAATCACCGCCGAAGCTTAGTAAGGCCAAGTACCGCATCAGTACTCTCATGTGCACATATATATATGCAAATACGAATTTATATGAACGGTGAAGAGTATGTTTTCTAAGACTGGGCACAGAACCACAAAATCACATATAAACTGCACACCTTAATAAAAAGGAAAATCTTTGAAACATGCATCCATATTCTCACTCTTTCAACACAAATGAAGTATTCAAATATTACATACATACATTAATACCACTATATTACAGGAATTAACGCACAAAAAAAAAAAAAAAAACACCATTCAACTATAAACAAATAATTAAGAACCACTAAGTACATTATAAATTGTATACTCCCTTTCTCTCTTAAATGTCAAAGAAATTAACACAAACTATAAAACAAACAACTCGTTCCGTATTAGGATCACACACACTTCCAAAAAGAGTCACACGTTCAGTTACTAAAACAAACACCCTCCCCGTAATTAGAGAAAATACCCTCTCACCGCCCCTTCAACCTATAAATATGGATTCAGACAACGCCTCCGTAGGTAATTCCGCCCCCTTAACACCTACCGTCAGTGGCTCCAGCAGTATTGCTACGACACTTAGTGCCACCGATATTTTAGCCTTCGTTAAAGAACTTCCGACTTTCGATGGTACTCCAAGCCAACTCGACAAATATATAACTAGCGTTGAAGAAATAATCATGCTCATTAGGGGTACCGACCAAACACCGTACGGGCTTCTAACACTTAGGGCAATTAGGAACAAAATAGTTGGAAGAGCAGATGAAGCCCTAAACCTAGCTAACACCAAACTTATATGGGACGATATCAAAAGCAACCTACTACGTCTATATTCTAGCAAGAAAAGCGAAGCTACCCTCCTAGGCGAGCTCCAATCTCTCCCGGACAACCTAACCCTAGGGCAATTGTTCTTCGGCTTATCGAGGATTAGGAGCCAACTTATATCCATTACTTCCAATAGTGGACAGTCGGCCACAATCATCGAAGCCAAGAAAACACTATATGATGAAGTCTGTCTAAATGCCTTCATTTCAAGAATCAGAGAACCACTTAAAACAGTCATCAGATTGAAAGACCCCAAGACTATCGAAACAGCTTACGAGCTATGTCAAAGAGAAAGAGCTCGTTACCAGAACAGAAACCCATACCCCCCAACACCAAACAATACCGTACGACGAACTAACAATTACAATAACAATAACAGCAACAATCACAGAGACGACAACAACCGCAACAACCGTAATTCACCTTACTTCCAAAACCACTCATACCATTATTCAAACCCCAACTCCCAATATCGTCAATCAAACAATGGCAACAGAAATAGTAACCCGTTTAAAGACAATAAAACACCAAATTATGGGCTACACAACATAGAAGAAGAAAAACTCACCCAACACTGCCCTACCGACCTAAATTTTCAGGCACCCGCCTCAAGAACCCGACCGGATACATAAACCCCACCACACATGCAACATCCCTTCCATACATAACCCTAAACCTACAACAAAAATTCCCCTTGTCATTTCTTATCGATACAGGATCCAATAATTCCTTCATCGACCCAGAATCTGCAAACCAACTAGAGTGCACAACTCTACCAACATCCACTTCAATTACAACAGCATTAAATAGTTTCAAAATTGAGGAAAAAGCAATATTCCCAATGCCACCCGAGTTCAAAACCGAAGGTCAAATTACCCTACTTAAATTCAAATTTCACTCTCATTTTAACGGCCTCATAGGAATGGACCTATTATCACACCTAGAAGCAAAAATAGACCTAGTAAACTTACAACTAGTAACCTCAAAGTCTACACTCCCAATATCCTTGTACACTAACCAAGCTTCAAAAATTTTTAACATCCCCGCCTACAGTAAAGTTATCTTACCACTACCGGTAAAGACTAATCATGGCGAATTCTATTGTTGCGCTACACAGCTGAATAATGAGTTAACCTTGTCAGAAGGACTATATAAAGCAAACAATAATATTGCCAATGTCGAAATCTCTAACAAATCCAACTCGGATAAACTACTATACCTAGAATACCCCCTAGAAACCACCCTCTACAACAAAAACGATTATATCGAATTCTTTAACATATCAGCTACACCCCTTAATAACGATAACCTCCAAGCCCCATTACAAATCCCAACAGAACATCTCAATCCAGAAGAAAAAGCAGCCTTAATAACCCTATGTAAACAATTTCGCGACATATTCTACAACCCAGAAACACCATTAACTTTCACCAACAAAATCACACACTCCATCCCCACCATAGACAACACTCCTACCCACGCAAAATCCTACAGATACCCTTTTGTCCATAAAACAGAAGTCAAAAAACAAATTGATTCCATGTTAAATCAACAAATTATTAGATCTAGCCACTCCCCTTGGAGCGCCCCGGTATGGGTGGTCCCAAAAAAACTAGACGGTACAGGGAACAGGAAATGGCGGCTTGTAATAGACTACCGGAAACTCAACGACAAAACCATTTCGGACAGATACCCCATCCCAAACATGAACGACATATTAGATAGCATAGGCAAAGCAAAATATTTTTCAACACTCGACCTAACTAGCGGTTTCCATCAAATTGAGATGGAACCAAAAGATATCGCCAAAACAGCTTTTACAGTCGAAGGGGGCCATTACGAATTCATACGGATGCCCTTCGGCTTAAAAAACGCACCGGCTACCTTTCAACGGGTTATGGACAACGTCCTCGGCGACCTTAACGGCACCATTTGCTTAGTCTATCTCGACGATATTATCATTTTCTCGCCTTCCTTACAAAAACACCTAGCGGACATAAAAATGGTATTCGAAAAACTTAGAGCGGCAAACTTTAAACTACAACCCTCGAAATCAGAATTCCTGAGAAAAGAGATAGAATTCCTAGGCCACATAGTCACACAAGACGGAATAAAACCAAACCCGAACAAGATAAGTGCGATCAAAGAATTTCCTTGCCCCACCAACAGAAAAACTATCAAATCTTTTCTCGGTTTACTGGGGTATTATAGGAAGTTTATAAGAGACTTCGCTCGAATAACGAAACCCATGACTAAACAACTGAAAGGAAAAAGACAAGTTACTATAGATAAAGATTTTGTAGACGCATTCGAACAGTGCAAAACTCTTCTTTCCAATGACCCGATACTCATACACCCAGACTTCAAAAAACCATTCATCGTTACTACGGATGCTAGTAACTTCGCGTTAGGGGCCGTACTATCCCAAGGCTCCTTACAGAACGATAGACCTGTATGCTTTGCCAGCAGGACCCTTTCTGACACCGAAGTCAACTATTCAACCATAGAAAAAGAAATGTTGGCAATAATATGGGCAGTAAAGTACTTCAGACCATATATTTATGGCGTAAAATTTACTATTGTTACAGATCACAAGCCACTAATATGGCTTATGAATTTCAAAGAACCCAATTCGAAAATAATTCGTTGGAGACTCCAACTCATGGAATACAATTTCGAAATAATTCACAAAAAAGGTTCACAAAATGTAATCGCAGACGCCCTAAGTAGAGCAGACCCAAATTTAAACCACAGCGAAACACTGACTGTTAAGCCTTGTCCCACATCCGAAAAACCTATTAACGAATTTAACACGCAACTCATACTAGAAATAGATACAAATACGTCTTGCCAAACTACAACACCATTCAAACAAAAACTTAGGAAAAAAATATTCACAGCCCTCTTTCGATTTCGATAATATTGCTAAAATCTTGAAAGGAACCCTAAAACCTAACAGGATTTGCGCATTCTTGGCAGACGATAATAATTCCGCATTAATCGAAAAAGCATTCTTAACGTACTTTGCACACAAAAAACACTTTAAAATTATCAGATGCAAATCACTTCTCCACGAAATTGTAGGAAACCCCGAACAAAACAAATTCATTCAGGAATATCACACTAATAACAATCACAGAGGCATCGATGAAACATTCCTTCACCTCAAACGAGAAACCTACTTCCCCAATATGAAAAGCAAAATCTCTGAACTAATTAGGAATTGCGAAACATGTCTAAAACTCAAATACGACAGACAGCCACAAAACATTGTATTTGAAATTCCAGAAACCCCAACGAAACCCCTCGATATAATACACATAGACATCTACACCATTAACAATAATTTTAACCTGACAATCATAGACAAGTTCTCAAAATTCGCAGCTGTCTACCCCATTCCAAATAGAAACGGTATCAATTGCACCAAAGCAATCAAAAACTTTTTCAGTCAATTCGGACTACCCAAAAAACTAATACACGACCAAGGAGTAGAATTCTGCAACGACATATTCCGCAAGTTTTGCTCTCAATATAATATACTTCTCCATGTCACATCCTTCCAGCAATCTTCAAGTAACTCTCCAGTAGAACGCTTACACTCCTCTTTGACAGAGATTTACAGAATAATACTAGACACACGGAAAAAACACAAACTACCTACAGACCACGAAGAAATAATGTCAGAAACTGTAATAACCTATAATAACGCAATCCACTCCACCACTAAACACACCCCTTTTGAACTTTTTAATGGTAGGACCCATTTATTTGACAAAACAATAATACCCAATAATGAGCATGACTATTTAAATAAACTAAATATATTCCAAGATAAACTCTACTCCGAAATAAAGGAAAAATTGTCCACAAACGCCCAACAAAGAACAGAAAAGCTAAACACAAGCAGAGTAGAACCAACAACACTACAACCTAACAGCACAATTTTCAGAAAAGAAAACAGGAGGAATAAACTAACACCACGGTTCTCCTTACACAGGACAGCAAAAGATAAAGGAAAAACCTTAGTAACCACAAAAAATCAAAAAATCCACAAATCAAAAGTTAGGAAAACATTCAAACCACCAAAT
Source organism: Drosophila vallismaia (assembly GCA_035047325.1). Classification (NCBI taxonomy): domain Eukaryota; kingdom Metazoa; phylum Arthropoda; class Insecta; order Diptera; family Drosophilidae; genus Drosophila; species Drosophila vallismaia. The sequence continues at coordinate 15,862,349 of JAWNPU010000090.1, read as the reverse complement.
GACTTAAGCCTTTCAACCTGCACTCCAGATCTTGCCATGGGGCATACCAATCTATCTTCATCCACAACTTCAATAGCACCAACCTCTTAGCAAAAGTGCCGCTAGGGAAAACACTCGTGATAGGCTTAACTATAATATAGACTTATTACTTAGTCACCTAAGCGACATTATAGAAAGTACACTGCTTGCCAAAATTAATGTTATCCCAAAACTCATTTTAGATAAGACAGAAATAAACAAAATCAAACAAATTTTTGAAACCCAAAACTACACAATAAAATCCGAGCAACACATTTATAATCTGTTAAAAATGAACACACTCAATTACCAAGACAAAATAATTTTCAGTGTCAAAATTCCTATTTTTCTAAATCCTAACTACGAAATGGCAAGATTAATTCCACTCCCAATAAATTCCACACAATTTGTAATAGCACCTAAGTACTTAATATATAATAACAAAAATAATAGTATGTTTTCAACTATGTATAAATGCCCTGTAATAGAAGAAAAATTCGTCTGTGAAATCGATCCTATCAATAACCTCAAAAATAATACTTGCCTGGGACACCTTATCCAGAATAAAACCAGCTACTGCAACATAAAGGAAACGGGACTCACGACCGATGTGTTCGAGCCGGAAAAAGGCTTCATATTTGTATCTAACGGGAACAACCTCCCAATCACATCTTCCATACCGGGTCCGAACACATTCTTCCAATCGTCGCTCCACCAATTCCTCCGCTATGGCCGTCGCTCCAAACTGGGGGGGAGGAGTTACCGACCCATCGGTACAATACACCACCCCTCCTGCTAACCCCCAGGTCTTCACAAGTGAAGACATCGAACCGGGAAACGTTGCGATACAAAGTCGCAACATAAACATCAACGACGAGTCAGCCGCCGATATTCACCGTTAGCAACACGGCATTCCCTTCACACAGACAACGCAGCGCATACAATCCCACATACACTCTTGTAAACATACTCTCTGTTGCATCAGACTCTCTATTTCTAAGAACTCCATTCGTTATACACATATACATATTCACTATAAGCTTATTTTAAGACCAAAAAATAAAGACGACCGATTAGTGGAGTTTTAGCAGCAACCACTTGCAGACGTATCCAATTCGATCGAATTCCCTAACAGCCGTAGCTACTTCCAAGGCCAGCTCCTCTCTTCTCTGAATTTAAAATACCCCGCGAAGCTCCCCGGAGGTAACTCGTGCGATTTTCAGGAAATTGCGCTGCTCAATTACAGCAATCCGTGCGCTCGCTCGGTGTTTTGAATTTCCTCGACGCTCATTTTCACTGTTGACTTGGCCAGGACAATTGCCGCAAGGGCAGGAGGAACCCTTTTCGCGAGGCGTAGATCTTACTACGTTTCAAATTAAGCCTCATTTAAGGCACTACACGAAAGAAAACATCTATGGAAGCTCCTTTGAATAAACAAAAGGATATTTTGTACAGAGGCGCAGGCCTGCGTTGTAACCCATTTTATATCTTGTCCCATCCAAGGCCTCATCAATGATTTATTTCTGCCTTTGTAGAGCAAAGTATCTCTATAATGAATCCTAATTCTTGTGCTCAACCATTCAGTCCATCATAAATTTTAAATTAACCCCAATTTCTGGCATCCAATCCTTGGCGAGTGAGAAGAGGGTTGGCTAGAATGCAAATATTTATGTCTTTCACCAGCGTGGAAAATGAAAAGCAAGCTTTACCATCCCAGCTCTTTCAATTAGCCTTTTGGCTTCTCTGCTGCCAACAGGTAAGGACTGAAGGCTGTGTGGAGTCCCAAAAACCAGTTCAACCAATTAAAGTTGCCCTCAAAAGGATTTCAAAGATTCAGATTTAGCAAGTAAGCCAATTTTGAGAAGGAAAAAGGAATCAACGAAAAAGGTACCAAATTAAAGGAGGTAAACTATGGAATATGTCTGGATTAAACAAATTTTTTTTAACAGAAAACTTATTTAAAAGAGCCACAAGGTTTCAAGGTATTCCCCTTGGAAAACTAATAATTATTAGCGAAGATACAACCATCGCTGTGGGCCATATTTGCCTTTCCATTAATTCTTCATAATTTTAAAAGGTAGATACCCTACCTCCATCAGAAAAATTGACAAAAAATTTAAAAAATAATTTGTTCCAAGATTTTAAGGCATATTGATAGGGAATCGATCCACAAATCGTTTAAGGTATTCCGCTTAAGAATCGGATGTCTATTGACTGAGATATAGCCATTATTATGGAGCATTTATGCTTTCAAAGCATTTTTATGATCTTCGATTTTTATGATTTGTGATTGTCCAGAAAATGTGACAAAAAATTCAAAACATAATATGGTCTCAGATTTTGACGTAGATTGATAGAGAATCGATCTACGAATTATTTAAGGTATTCCGCTTAAGAATCGGATGAATATCGGCAAAGATATAGCCATCGCTATAGACCATTTATGCTTTCAAAGCATTTTTACGATCTTCGATTTTTATGATTTATGATTGTCCAGAAAATGTAAAAAAAAAATCAAAATATTATTTGATCTCAGATTTTAATGCAGATCGATAGAAAATCGATTTAAAAATTATTTAAGGTATTCCGCTTAAGAATCGGATGAATATCGGCAAAGATTTAGCCATCGCTATGGATCATTTGTGCTTTTAAAGCATTTTTATGATCTTCGATTTTTATGATTTGTGATTGTCCAGGAAATGTGACAAAAAATTCAAAACATAGTTTGGTCTCAGATTTTCATGTAGATTGATAGAGAATCGATTTACGAATTATTTAAGGTATTCCGCTTAAGAATCGGATGAATATCGGCAAAGATATAGCCATCGCTATGGACCATTTGTGCTTTTAAAGCATTTTTATGATCTTCGATTTTTATGATTTGTGATTGTCCAGGAAATGTGACAAAAAATTCAAAACATAATTTGGTCTCAGATTTTGATGTAGATTGATAGAGAATCGATTTACGAATTATTTAAGGTATTCCGCTTAAGAATCAGATGAATATCGGCAAAGATATAGCCATCGCAGTGGACCATTTGTGCTTTCAAAGCATTTTTATGATCTTCGATTTTTATGATTTGTGATTGTCCAGAAAATGTGACAAAAAACTCAAAACATAATATGGTGTCAGATTTTGATGTAGCTCGATAGAGAATCGATCTACGAATTATTTAAGGTATTCCGCTTAAGAATCGGATGAATATTGGCAAAGATATGCCCATCGCTGTGGATCATTTGTGCTTTCAAAGCATTTTTATGATCTTCGATTTTTATGATTTGTGATTGTCCAGGAAATGTGACAAAAAATTCAAAACATAATTTGGTCTCAGATTTTGATGTAGATTGATGGAGAATCGATCTACGAATTATTTAAGGTATTCCGCTTAAGAATCGGATGAATATTGGCAAAGATATGCCCATCGCTTCGGACCATTTGTGCTTTCAAAGCATTTTTTAAATCTTCGATTTTTATGATTTGTGATTGTCCAGGAAATGTGACAAAAAATTCAAAACATAATTTGGTCTCAGATTTTGATGTAGATTGATGGAGAATCGATCTACGAATTATTTAAGGTATTCCGCTTAAGAATCGGATGAATATTGGCAAAGATATGCCCATCGCTTCGGACCATTTGTGCTTTCAAAGCATTTTTTAAATCTTCGATTTTTATGATTTGTGATTGTCCAGGAAATGTGACAAAAAATTCAAAACATAGTTTGGTCTCAGATTTTGATGTAAATTAATAGAGAATCGATCTACGAATTGTTTAAGGTATTCCGCTTAAGAATCGGATGAATATCGGCAAAGATATAGCCATCGCTATGGACCATTTGTGCTTTCAAAGCATTTTTAAAATCTTCGATTTTTATGATTTGTGATTGTCCAGGAAATGTGACAAAAAATTCAAAACGTAGTTTGGTCTCAGATTTTGATGTAGATTGATAGTGAATCGATCTACGAATTATTTAAGGTATTCCGCTTAAGAATCGGATGAATACCGGCAAAGATATAACCATCGCTGTGAACCATTTGTGCTTTCAAAGCATTTTTATGATTTTGAAAGGGAAAGCTGCAGAAAATGTAACAAAAAATTTAAAAAAAAAATTGGGCTCGGATTTTGAAGTGGATTTATAGAGAATCGATCCACAAATCGTTTAAGATATTCCGCTTAAAAATCGGATGTATATTGCCCGAGATATAGCCATCGCTGTAGACCATTTGTGCTTTCAAAGCATTTTTATGATTTGTGATTGTCTTGATAAAGTGACAAAAAATTCAAAAAACTAATTAGTGCTATCTTTTGATGCAAATTAATAGAGAATCGATCCACAAACCATTTGAAGTATTCCGCTTAAGAATCGGATGATTATTAGCAAAGATAAAGCTATCGCTGTAAGCCATATAGGGTTTTTCATGTATTCTTTATAATTTTTGAAGTGGATCCTCTAGATCCTCCAAATTTGATGAAGAGTCGCGACGAATCGTATGAAAATATACCGAATCATAAACAAAACCATCTTAAAACAATTACGCAGATCCTTTGAAAGTTAAAACAGTTGCTTATCTCCAGCTGAGATCCTTGAGAGGCCACCAAGCGAGTATCGAGCATATGCAAAATCAAGGGGAGGCACTTACTTCCTTCGAGGCATCCTCCATTGAAGATGATATGGGTTTAGCTACTCTTTGTGGTCATACACAAATCGAGGTTAATCAAACTAGGCCAGAGCAGCGCTCTAAGGAGGAAGGTACTTCAGCTGAAAGAATTTAATGACTTTTAGAAAATTGCATCGTAAATGTCAACAAATGATGCAAAACTTGTTGGTTTGGCTTGAGATGGGTTTCCTTCGTGGCTTTTTATGACTGGAGTTACATCTAGGCGGTAGTGTGGCCAAAAAGTCTGTTAGTTCCCAAGGACAATGCACAATGCAACAGACTGTCCGGTAGGTCGTAAAATTTCCTTCGAGACAATGCCACAACCAGCAGGATATCTCACAGATGGGTACTGAGCACGTACTCATGACCTAAACCCGAAACTGCTTTTTGTTTCATTTTTGCATTATGACAGCCTCTAGAGCTGGCGACCTCACAAACCCGGCAAGGTGTGCTCGAATCAAGTGGTGGGGGAGAACAACGATCGATTGCTCGTAAATTGCAAATGAAATGAGCCAAAACGAATCTCGATGCGGTGAAAGAAAGTCGGGGATTTTCAAGAGAGAGTTCGAGAGTTCGAGAGCTCAAGGAGATTCTCCATAGTATTCTGAACTAATTAACAACAAATGATGACATTAGAGCCGATTTTAAAAAAGAATCTTGGCGAATTGAAAAAAAAGGATATAAAAAGAGGAAACATCTGCTGGTTGAACAAAAACCAAAGCCACTGGCAAATCTGAGGCTGGAAAGTGTTGGACCGAACATAGGCAGGACCACCCGTCGATGTCCTGCTGGGCCAGGACTTGTGGTTCGGCTTTGGCTTCGGCTAGGCAATTGAGATGTCCTGCTGGTGCTGCTCGGCAGCATTTCCCTTGATTCCCAATCCGATTAATGCCTTTGCTTTCGCCTCCCCTCAACGCACAAAGTATCAACATTAATTTATGGCTGAACCGATTAGAACCCCCAAAATAGAAATAGAAATTATTGATGAAGGACTGCATACCGACTGCCATTTAATGCGGAATCTTATCAAGCTTACCTGTAAATAAAAGAAATAATGTATTTTATTAGTAAATGGAAACAAAATTAAATCCAATTAAGTAAAGTTCATCCTTGGTTTAAAAATTATAACTATTTTTCCCACAATTAAAACGAATTCTTGTCGATTATTATCAAAACTGACTCATTTATTCACATTAAACCACTTCAAAACACCTGCTAGCCCACTTCCTGGTGGAATTCTTAGCAAATTGGCTCTACGGGTAGAATTCCGTTGACCAAACCCAAAATGATAGCGGTTATCTCGTACCAGGCTATATTGGCCAACACCAGGTTCATTGGAGGTACAATGAGCTCCTCCATGAACTGGCTGACCTCGGTGGGATTATCGTTGACCAGGATATCGAGATATTCCGCAATCAGTTCGTTGACAAACTTTGAGTAGAGGCGGCTATTCATGATTCCCGTGGTCTGGGACTTGGCTTCTTCCAGTTCCCAGTTCACCCGCCAGCGCGTCACATGCACTCCGCTGGTGGCCGAATTTGGTCGAAGGATGAAGCTCCCGTTGGCTCGGAAGTTGATCAACTCGAGATCGAATGCCCCGTCACCCCACAGGGTGAAGACATCGCCAAAGAGTCCAGCCAAAAGGTCCAGCTTGTAATTGGAACTCTTCAGGGATATCTTTGGGAAGTTTATGTCAAACTTGATGGTGTGGAGAATGTTATTCCATTCCAGCTTTGAAATGTCGTAGCCATCCAGGCCATCGATAACAAGGCCGGTGAAGTTTCCATTGCAACTGTCGATAAAATTCAGGATATAAAATCCAGGAAACTTTTGTTATTTTTAACTTCTTTTTACCCAAAGTTATTGGCGTTGATGTGAATGTCCTGGTAGGCAATCTGAGCAGGAGCCAAGACAGGAACACCTCTGGCGGGATAACCACAACGCAACTGCAAACGGATGAACTCCGTCAGTTCGCGGAGTTCATCATCAAAGAGAGTTCCAGACCCCAAGGAACAGCAGAAAAGAACCGCGACAATTACACAAGAAGCTCTCATGGCGAAGACTAACTAAAAACTGCCAAAGAGGTAACTAGTTTTTCCCATGTCCAATCAGAAAAAAACGATTAGCCACTTAACCAGTTGAATTCGATAAGATTGGATTAGGCCAGGTGCTTGGAAGATAGCCGAGGTTGTTCCTAATTTTGTGTCGAAATATGTTGGGAGTTTTGCGCGGAATAGGAGAATCAAGAAAATATATTCCTCCAATCCCCAAAAGTAGACCGAGAACTCAATGTATCTGGAAGCCTTTATAATATTTATTCAGCTGATGAACTTAAGCCCAGGGATCAGCAGCAGGGTCACAGTCCACGACAATCGGATCGTCCTCATTCTCGCCATCGCTGCTGGACAGGATCAGGTCCACAAGGGTCCAGAAGTCGTTGCCCTTGAGCATCTTGTTCACGGGCGGCAGAATAGTGTTCTCGATGGCATCGGAAATGGTCTGCTGGTTGTTGTTGATGCCCTTTACCACGATGTTCTCCAGCTGCTGGTTGATGGCCCGGTTGATCTTGCCGTTGCCCATAAATCCGGAGATGTCCGACTCAACGGACTCCAGGGAAATGGTGGTCTTCAGGGAGGTGATCTTGGCGGATCCCCACAGCATAGGCAGCTTGTACTTCAGAGTGCCGGCAATGCGCAGGTTGATCAGGTCGAACAACAGCTCTCCAGATCCCTCGTACTCTACGGAAAGACCCAACTGACGCAGGGCATCGATCAGGGTGTCGGTGCTGTACTTCTGGGCGGTGGTGTCGATGTTGGCAAACAGGAAGTCGAAGGTCACCTTGCTGGTAATCACATTAAGCTTGAACTTTTTGATACTGAAGTCATCCAGACCGGCGACCTTCAGGCGGAAGACGTGATTAAGGGTCTCGAAGATGCCCTTCTTGAAGTCCAAGTCGAATTCGTTGATGCGAAGAGGAGCCAGCACTGGGATGCCGTACTGGGGCCATCCGCACTCCATTTGCTTCTGGAGCTTGCGAATGAAGCGGCGCGCCTGCCAGGACACAATGAAATGGGGAGCCACTAAGGATGCATCGATTTTGGTTAGTTTTTTAAAACTGAGAATGTCTTTTTCAGGTGCGTCGCCTTATCTCACCTTCAACTCCCTGTTCAGGGGCAAACAGATCAATGTCGCCATTCTCATCGGCCAACTCCAGGAGACGCTGCTCCACGGGGTTGGGCAAAGTGCTGGCGGCACAAACGGCCACCAAACAGGCCAAGACTACCAGGAAACGCATTGTTGATTGTGGCTATAAGTAACTAGACTTGCTACTGAGTTGGCCAACCCCTAGGCGGGACTCTTATATACCGAAATCTATCCGGGGCGATAACAAAAAAAAACGAAAAGCCACCAGATACTGCCGGAGATAGCAGAGCAGGATTGGAAGCTAATTAAAACGCTGATCGGGGGCTCGCTTGATTTGCTTTTTATTATATTATGGGTATTGTTGTTTGGTTAGAGACCTAGTCCGTCCTCTTGGATTCCACGGCCAGCCAGGGGGCGGGAGTGGGATTGCAGGAGCCGGTGACGGCGCCCAGCATGCTGAACAAATACCAGATCTTGTGGCCCGTCAGGTAATTGTTCACCAGAGGCACGAAAATCTCCTCGATCTTGGCGCTAATGGCGGGCTGGTTGCCGTTAATGAAGGCGGGCACCTCCTTGTCGATCATGTCGTTGATGAACTCGTTGATCCTGCCGTTGCCCATCAGGCCACCAATATTGGAGGACACGCTGCCCAGGGAGATGGCGCACTCGAACTTGTAGATCTTGATGGAGCCGAAGAGGAAGGGCATCTTATACTTGAACTCGCCAGAAATGGAGAGATTCTCGAGACTGAAGCCCAAAGGTCCGGAGCTCTCGTAGCGGACGGACAGACCCAGTTGCTTCAGAAGATCCACAAGGGTATCGGTGTCCAGGAAGTGGGCGCTGGCCGAGATCTTGTTGAAGACGAAGTGGAACTTGACCTTCTTGCTGAAGGTGTAGCTGACCTTCAGCTTCTTGATCTCCACGTCGTCGAGACCGTCAAGGCGGAAGCGCAGGAACTGCAACAGCATACTAACGTATCGAGAGTTAGTTGAAAATCTTAAGGATTCTGCCGGTTTGAGACACTTACTCCACCACCGACTCAGCCAAGTGGATGCGCAGATCAGCATTGGTGTAAGGAGCCAAGGGAGGGATTCCGTACTGGGGCCAGCCGCAGGGCATCTGGTTGAAGAGGCCCTTGATGGCCTTCTTCGCGGATGAATTCAAAATCAGACCCTGAGTATCCGGCTTGGCAGCTGTTTATCAATCACAATAAATGTAAACCCTCCGAGGTGGCATGATATGGGTCAGTGGACTTACGATTACGTGCGACCAGCTGGTCCCATTGCTCCTCGCTAAGCAACTCGACATCGTAGGCTGCTACGCAGGCCAGAAGGGCTACAAAGACACAGACGATAGCTTTCATTGTAAAGCGACTTGTTCAATAGTCCGGCCCGACAGTGGGCTTTTATAGCAAACTGTTTCGGGGGATGAGCTCCAGTCGGGTGGTGGAACGAGGGGTTACTCGATTATAGGCGCGATTATCGCTTCGACAGATTAGGGGGAACTCTGCACGACTCTTTATAGGCTTCCGATTTGTCCCGAAGGAATTCAAACACTTGATTTGTTTGTTTGAAGCATTCAATGTAGTACTTGAACCGCTCAAGTGGCTTGTTTTGCGCTAATCTCGCCAGCCAATTGGTCAATCGAGCCAATCGAGTGTCAATAGCATTTAGCGAATAAAATATGGCCTATCATTGTGAAACCCGTAAAATGGGAAATAGGCAAATGTCTGGCTACCGGTGGAAGAAACTGCGTCACAAACAATGCAGGTGTCCACGGATTTCTGCGGTTGACTGATTCCTATCGCTCGATTGGGGGTACAAATGGGGAATGCGACGAAGCTACCTGGACTTGCTTGCTACTCTTTAAAAACTTTACAGCGTCTCGGAACGTGATTTATGGCGGTTGCGATTAATCTTTATAATGGAAACTAAACCAATTGATGTTGGGCTAGGAAATTTTCAGTCGTAACACCTATTTAGAGGGTATTTGCCGAGTCAAGCGGGTTCAAATTTGTTTATTAAAAACAGAAAAACACCTGCGGCAAGTCCTTTAAATAACCTAATCACGTTATCGGCTATAAATCACTCAAATCCACTTTAAGGTAATCGGATTGTAAATCAAATTCCTCTGTTTTTAGATCCTGAGCGCAGTTCTTGAACTATTTTTATCCCGTGCCAAAACACGGCCTTCCGGTCCAAATTCAAATCGCAATGTCTAGGAACAGCGTATTTATTTAGAAACTTAAAGTTAAAGGACATTTTGATACAACTTAGGACTAAAACCTTAAAAACAATTAAGAATAATGATCATAGTTCAAGGCACGTAACTGAAGACACACCCCAAGCAGACTTTGATCATATTTTTTACGGCAGGAAGGGAATGTTATTGTTTCGGTGAAAGCTATCTATTTATACTTTGGCTTTAGCTTTGGCAGATCAGATCATTTCCTCGGGATAAGTACCCTGATTTATATAACTAATCATTAAAATTAAAAACCGGCCAGCGGGCTAAGATAAGACACCAATAAGCCATCGATCGAAAGGTAGCCCGTCCCGGTCGGTGGCTAATCAAATCGTTCGCGGGTGCGAAGCTCCCTTATCGCAACCCCACCTGGTAGAGGTCTATAAAAAGCAGAGCGTTTTGCCGGACGATTGAGTAGTATAAATACAGTCACACTACGATCAGTTTGGTAGGACTCTCAGTCGAAAGCAATCATGAAATTTTTTGTGGCCCTCTTGGCTCTAGTGGCCGTCGTCAGCGCGGCTACCGTAGCCGTTAATGAACCCGTTGGTGAGTTAGAGGTTGAGTCTGACAGATTGAGAGTAAGGCTGATTAAGATTTGATCTCCTTATTTAGATACCCAGTCGATATCCAGCACTATTGTTGATATCATTGAGGGCATCAAGGAGCAGATGCCTTGCGGCTTCGCCGGCCTGGGCATTCCGCCTTTGGCCCCTCTCAGAATCGACCACAAGAACATCAACATCGATACCGAGGCGATCAAGGCCGAAGGCACCATCGATCACTTCCGTCTAAACGGCATGAACGAGTTCGACATCGATGAGATGAAGGTCAACGCCCTCACCAGCAAGGTCACCTACAAGTTCACCTTCCGCGACGTCAACGTCGACACCCAGTACGACCTGAAGGTGCTGCTGAAGAAGTACGGTTTCACCGTCAACCTTATTGGAGCCGGCCACGCCAAGTTTGCCATCAAGGATATGGTTATCTGGGGCACTCTGAAGTACTCCCTGGGCATGCTGAGCGGCAACCTGAAGCTCAAGTCCCTGGAGGTGCGCACCCACCTGGGCGAGGTTGACTCCGAGATCGAGGGCATCCTGGGCGATGGCATCATCAACGAGAAGATGAACGTCTACCTGGCCGAGGCCGTCGAGCTGGCCATCAACGAGAACGAGGATCTGATCACCGACACCATCGAGACCATTGCCCTGCCCGTGGTCAACAACATCCTGGACGATGTCAGCATCGCCGAGATCATTGCTGGCGGTACCGGCGGCGAGGGTGGCGAGAAGGAGGTCTGCATTCCCCCCGAGCTCGATTGGTAATCAATAAATGATTAATGGTTAATTAAAACAAAAATTTTTGAATCAAGAAAACATGGTTTGGGCCATTTTTTATCGGGGGTTTCCTATTCAGATCGATTCTGGGTTTTTTGATTGTCGATTGTATTGGAATCGGCAATTAAATGATATTTATTAAAGTTTTTGATGAATGAACAGCCCTCATTATCATTTATCACTCACGAACTAATCTTAAGTAGGGTCTTATCGGTTATAAAACATTTTAGCAAATTAAAGTGCGATTAAAACGGTTGTATTTGATAACTTAGCATAGTTTTTTTTTAACCCCTAAAAGTGTGCTATTAAAAAAGGGTTGGAAAGTTTAAGGACATTTAGGTTAAATATTGGGGAAATTCTTTCTTAAAATCATATTAATCTGAAAATTTATATTGTTTCGGTTTTATACTAATCATGGAGAACATGCAACTAGTATTATTATTATTATATTAGTTAGTCTTGTCGATTACCTTGAATTTTTTCGTGGTGTAGATATAGTCTATCTCAATGGTCTGATTCCTATATAAGAGTCGTAATACTGCGAAATTTTTACTAGTAGTTTTTGCTAACTGAACGGGTCAAGTTCTTGGTGTTGTCTAAAAATGAAGTCCGTATTTGTGATTGCTCTTATCTTGGCGGTGGCCAGCTGCAAAGGAGCGGAGATTGCTGAGCCTTTGGCAGGTAATATCTATAAAAAAAAACCCAAAAATCCTAATAACTTACTACAATAACTTTAGCTCAGGACCGCTCTTTCTCCAGCGTGATTATGGATTTCTTGGATGATGATATGAGGTATTTCCTGCAAACTGGTGGAGGAGGAGTTCCCGTCTTGGCTCCCATGACAATCTCCCACAAGTCTATCGATATTAGCAGTGGAGAGTTCAAAATTGCCGGTGAGGTTACAGACTTCGTGCTGCAAGGACTCGATGGTTACGAAATTGTAATCATGAACGTGGATGTGATCAGGAGTCGCGTCACCTTTGAGCTGAACTTCCCCAGCGTGAACATCACCACCCAGTACAAGGCGGATGTGGGCAGCGGCTATAGTATCCAGCGAGAAGGTGGGGCCTTCTTCGCCCTCGAGAACCTCAACATCCAGGGCAGGATCAGCTACTCCCTCGGCCTCATCTCGAACAACCTGCGAGTCAAGAACATCCTGGTCTACCCCTCGGTGGGAAATGTCAAGTCGGAGATCGAGAACCTCTCCAAGTACCGCATCCTGAACCGCAAGCTCAACGAGGTCGTCGAGGAGTTCGTCAGCCTCACCATCAACGACAACACCGACTATGCCGCCAACTGGGTGGATGAGCTCCTCACCCCCATCTGCAACGACCTGATCGGTGACCGTTCCTTGAGCGACATCATCGCTATTATTACAGGAAGCTAACTATCCTTGACCAAAATAGTTCAAATATAGCCAAAGATATTGCCAAATATTCCCAAATATTCCAATAAAAAACAGAGAAATTACCTAATTTTAGAAAAACCAATAAAATTCGGTGGGGACAAACGTGCGGATCATAAAGCATGTGCGAGCTCTTTATTCGACTGCCCACCAGCAGCTGGAAAACACGTTAATCGCTTTAGCAATTTGGTTAATCTAATCGTTTAGATTAGGCTTATAATAGCATTTCCTTTTGCCTTTACTATAGTCGATTGGGCGATATAAACGGTGGTCTTGTTAAGAAAAGCCAACGAAACGGGCCAAGTGCACTTTTTGTTTGGTTTTCTGGGTGGGAGAGACTTGTTTAGTTATTTCTATTGGAATATAATCAAAACTAATTGAATCTTAAGATGATTAATATAAAAAACATGGTTTTTTTTTAAGGTTGAGTTGGTAACGCTAAGCACACTTAGCCGGCGAGCCTCTCGGGCATCTATTAGCCAAGGTCACCAATGGGTATTAAGATACCCTGTATGCCTCAATACAATAGTAATAGAAAAAAAAGGTTGAGTATAAAATTTAAAGCATACTTGTAGGATTCGAGGAGTACATCTTACCAGAAGCTGAAAAGTATGCAAACTGAAATAAAATCCAATTGGAAATGCGATTCTAGTTGAAAATGGCATAATTAATGAAGTTCTTAATGAAAAAAGGTAACCTCTTTGACAATATTCTACCATTTATACTACTAATAATAAAAAATCATAATATATATCGTCTTATATCGAGGCTCTACTGTCCCTACCTGACTCTACAAACCCCGCAAAGATAAGAAAACCCTTTCTCTTATCAACCCCCCACACACAGGGTCGTCGAACTAATAGTCACGGTTCCACAACAAAGTTTATGCAATTTTTAATCTATAACAATGTAACTTGTTTCGGTAATACCATTATTAAACCAGGGATTGAAACACACAACATAGACTAATAACTGATAGGGAGATCATGCAAGACCTTACCACCTAGGCAGCTAGACAGACCTTGACTTAGACAAAATAGAATAGATTGCTCCGACGACATGAGTCTTAGATTTTTTTCAAATATGCTAAGAGAATTTCGCCCAAAACGCAATTTATTTGCCATAGACTCAGGTATTATCATTGAAGCGATCTGAGAGCCACACGAGAATCCCTGTCAAGAGACTTATGAGCTTTATAGAGCTAATCAGCTTCCTATTAGAAAAGCTTGTCTATACCTTCTAGGGATTAGTTCAAAATTAGCTTCCATCGAAATCAGAGGCTTAGAAGAAAAGTTTCCCATAATGCTGACAAAATATTTAGTCTCGCTTTTGCTGGCTCAGGTAGGAGAGCGATAAGCGTTCCAGAATCGTCAGTACAGTATCAATTTTATTCCAAAGCTCGTACTGGCAGCACCCAGACAGAATACTCTGGATTCCTCCGATCTCAACGATCCGGTTCAACTCGATCTGCAACAGAAGGCCAAACAGGAGACGGAAAATCTGATGAACTCTTTGTTCCATTCTCAAATCGATTACTTCACGGAGGTTAGATCGCACCTGAACCCACAGACGAAAAGGTCACAGGATATAGCCCTATACGTGACCCGCTTAAACCAAGCTATTGCCCAACAAGAGCTGGAAGCGAAGGAAAAAATCTGGTTCAACATCTTCGAAGAGGTAAATAATTATATAATATTTGGAATACCAATTAAATCTGCCATTTTCTGATTAGTTCAAAGATTCCCCGCTCTTGCTGAACCGCGAATCCGATACGAATCTCAGTGATGTCCAATACAAGGTCCTGCTGACTGACAAGAAACTACAGGACATTTCCACAAAATTCCTTGCGAATGTCGCAGATTACGTCTGGAAAATGGCCAAATTCAGTGGAAAGGTCGTGGAGAACCACATAGAGGGTCTGTCGAAAGACTCCCAAGCTCAATAATTGTCCAAAGCGAAGCAATAAAACTTAACCGAGTCATCAATTTTCAACCCACACACCCACTACGTAATTGTGTTTTTTTATTAAACTCTCTGGTGGCTGAAAAGCGAACAGATCATAGCGGAAATTATACACTTTAACTGTTTTCCGGTGATTAATGCTTAATTTATTTATGAAAAAGAATCAATACAAAAAGTTAAAGCCCCATTTTTGACAACCTTTTAATATATTTCTTTGGAAAAAGAAAGTGTTGAAAGAAGAAAGGTTTTCTGATCTTATCAATCTCGAATCAAAGCTCAGCTTTAATTATAGAATTCAATCTGTTATTTATTATTTATTTTTTTTTTAAAAAGAATTAAGAATAATATTATAAAAACGCACTGTGTGAGGAGGAGAGACCGCCTGCCTTTAAATAAAGTGAATCAAGTGATTTCGTGAATCATTCAGGCATTCAGAGGCAGGCTGGGACCATTTTTGGATGTATTATGACTTAATTACCGCATTGCAAAAATTCTCTTTATCGCATTGACATTTATTTTGTTTCAACTCTTCCTGCCGAACGATAAATCCGTAAATTCGCGATATAACAGCCGCAACCGAGCGTTGTGCAATTGCTGTTTAAATAGCAAATGCAAGCAAAGTGCAAGATATTTTTAATGCAAAATGCGTTAAAAATAAACGAGAGGTGGAATGGGATGGGTTGGGGCAGGAAAGCCAGAGGGGAATGGTAGGGGAAGCACATGTGTCGCTTTAAAATCTGAATCTTTATGGCAAGTGCACAAAAAATTCAAGTTTTTCAAAGAATTTATATATTATATCTTTGCTAGATAAAAAGGGTAATAAATGGGCAATAAAATCAACGCAGAATTACTTATATTTAAATGTTTTGATAGTCGAAAACATACTTTTTTTTTACTGTGTATGTTTGTGTAGTTCAGTTTGTACTTTTGAGGCCCCCAATGGCATCTACATGTCACGCTTTCGAGCGTATCGACGCACAACAACAATTTTCATTTCCGATTGGCGCACAGACAAAAAGTCATATCAAAATTAAACAAAAAAAAAACTGATATGCCAGAGATTGCGGCAAACAATTCCCTCAAAAATCCGATTGTCAATAATGTTTTACAATCAAAAGTAAACAAACAAACTTGCCGAAAGCGAAACAGATAAGAGGCCAAAAGCTAAGTTTGTTGTAAAAAATAATAGGGAGGGAAGGGCTATCAGCTTCCTAATTAAATAATTTGGCAATTAGAGCAATATAAACATCATAAAACTTCATTATGGTAAGCAAATAATAAACCGACAAGCCCCTAAAGTCAGAAGCATTATGGTTATCTTTTTGTGGCAAAGAAAAGAAGGAATACTATTTGAAATAAAAATAACTAAGTTCAGCTAAATTAAACACAATAAACTAAGAATAATTAAAACGATATAAAATAAATTGTTTTAAATAAGAGAACTTTAAATAGAATGAGAACTTTAAAGAACTTTTGTGAGAAAAACATTAGAAAAAGTCGCAAATAATAAAAGTTCCACAATTAGATGGGAACAAAGCAGGTGAGATACAAAATTCCCATCTAAGGCAAAGGGTGGTTCGACCCAAAAAAGTCGATGGGGCTAATTGCAATCGTTTTAATCGTTTTAATGGGTAGAACCACCGTCGCCAGCCATTCGTGATAAGAGAGGAAATTTGTTTTTCACTGCCGCCAGCGGAATTTCAGTGTTGATTGTTTTTTTGTTTGTACTATACCTAGGGCCGACCGGCTATTACTTTCGCGTATTTATAGTACAAACAAACAGAGGGACACAACACACGCCTATGCCTTTGTGTGTTTGGTTAAACACAGCAGCCCAGGGCAGGAATGCGCATTCCATTCCAGGTGAGCTATTTATGTCCAGCAATGCAAATGCAATTATCAATTTTCTGTAATAATGCCTCTGATGTGCTGATTTGGTGTAATCGATTCAGAATATCTTTTATTCCCTCTGAATTGCAGTTCAATCTAATTTTGTAAGTCCAACCAACCTTCTATTGTTACTAAGCATCTTTTAAATAAGAATATTAGCCCAAATTTCAATAAGAATAGCGACAAAACGTGTGTTTTTTTTATGATAATCCCTCAAATCTCATTGACACTTGTTTGATTCGATAAGATTCTCATGAATCATTCAAAATATAATATAATATTGAGTTAATTGAACTAAAGCGAAAACAAGTTCTCTCCGTGTTCCCCTTTTATAGGGTTACGAATATTTTACTTAATTAAAAACGTTCCACAAAATAAAGGCCTAAGGGAACGGGTTAATAAACCGAATTCCCCGTTTCTTTTTAAATGTGTTTGACCTTCCCGATATGCCGTTAAACAAAAAATGACAATAGGTATCTAAATTCATAAAAAGAAAGATATCTTTTGGGGAAGTCGAAGATACTACACCCTTTCAGATACATCAAGAACTCATGCCGTGCAAGATGTATCTTTTAACTGTGTTTGGCACACTGTGGATAGATTTTTGATTAGATTAGAAAACTCTTCACAGATACGTCAAGCAACCATCCGTCACGATGTCAGTTTAATAGATTCGTACATTATCCCATCTGGTTTGGGGGTTTATTTGGTTGGATTCGTGTACAGGTCAATGCCAATAAGAAAGTCGCGTGCAAAACGGTTCACGAGATTGAGATTCTTATTCTCCGACTCCGATTCTGGTTGGACACAAAATTCATGTTCCAGAGCAAGAAATCCAAAAAAATGGGGCCCCTCTGACAATTTTGTTTACATTTTTGGTGAATGTTTTGTTGGTGGTGCTTCTGCTTCTGCTTCAGCTTCAGCTTCGGCTTCGGCTCGACAAGAGATTTTCTAATAAACCATTTTATAACCGGTTTGCTGGTACGGTCTCAGTTTTGGTGGCTGCCACAGAGCTCGGAGGATGACGCAAAAGCAGAAGAGGAAGAGGGCATCAAATTTCATGCCCCATACAAACACATACGTACACACTGTACACTGGAAATTGGGCAGAAAAGCTTGTTTTTTGAACAACAAAAAGCGAAGCTCTTTCTTTCGAGGAACAACACTTTCAATGGTCCCGCTTGGTCCGCTTGAATGGGCATTTTGGTAACAATAATCCTAGCACGGGGGTTGCTGCTCGATTGTTGGGTTGTTGCTTCATAGATTTTCGGTCAGAGATTAGCATAAAGCACTCCAAACAAAGGCAACCACAAGTCCAGACGCACAGCCAGGCCATAACAAATAACAATGGAGGTGTGGATAAAATTCCCAGCAATAAACTTGTTTAATCAAAGGATATTCCAGCCCTTCCCAAAGCCATGAAATTTCAATGAGGTCTCCCAGTCAGTCCGTGGGTCCCTAGGTCAAAGATTCACAAAAACGTATCTTTGAAGTCTATTTCTTATCTTAAAATCTTAACTATATATATTGTATCTTTTACAGTTTCTTGTTGCAAAAGATAGAAAGATATAAAGCTTAGCTTAACTCACCTTCTATGCAGACCACATGATCCCGAATAGACTGCGCTATCTGGGCATCGGCCAGCGGTAGCAGATCAATCAGATCGTATATGGCATAGATCGATGGGTGGACGCTCTCGAACCGCTGGATCTCCTGACGAATGGCCAAGGAGTTGCTAATCAGCGGCTGCGGCGGCTGAGCCACTAGAATGGATGAGCCCGTCGCAGATGGGGCGGCGTGGTTGTGACGCGATTGCGGGGGCGGATGCTGGATCTGTATCTGGTTTTGTAGCTGATTCTGTAGCTGTTGGGGATGCGGATGCGCCAGTGAGTGGGGATGGTAATTGCTCATGGCGGGGCGGAGACTCTAGAGTTAGCTAACGTTTTTAATTAACTTGAATTGCCGACGAAACAAACGTAAACTTAGCACACGCACTCACAGCACACGACACACAGAGACGATGGCACAATTTTCCGGAACGCGAAGACGCGCAGCAACATTTCCAATAACAACAAATCGGGGCAATAGAACGCTGGCGCGGCAACTCGCAGTTCACAGTTCGTAATGTCAGTCAGGGCATTGCTTTGCTATTGGCTCAATTCAATTCTTCAGCAAATCGATTATACACCTGTACAAACAATCAAAACACCTTTTGAAAATAAATTAATACGTTGCCAGCGCCCCGAAAACACATTTAGAGACAGTGCATTGGATTTCCGATGATTCTTTATTCCGAAGCCACCGAGCCGAGCTTCTGTGTAATTCGTTTCTTTTAATATTTTATACAGCACGTTTAAATTCGACGTTTTTACGGTTTTTACGTCTGCTAGAGTTGGAAATAGTGATGTCGAAAATATATATTTATATCGAATGTCGATGTCGATGTTATTTGGAAATATATTTTCCCTTTGCAGCACTAAAGCTCCACAATCAGCTGTTCGCTAACAAACGATATTCCACCACACTTTTTTTGTTTTCTGTAGTGTGTTTATTAAGATTTTGAAAGTCACTTAATTAAAGGTATTTTTTTTAATAAGGTTTAGCTTGGATCTTAGATATAACCAATCAATTAACGAAAAAAATTCTTCAAATAAAATCTTACCTTCATTTGAAGGAAGTGGGTCAAAAACTCAATTTCATTCTAGGAAATTACTTCCTTTTTCGGAAGCTTTAAAGAAATTGTTAATCAAACCCGATTTCCATCAGCGTTCTTTGTTTTTCAAATGTTCTTTTATATATTTAAAAATATCCCCTGCTTATCGATAAATTTCCCGTTGGCGCCAACAGGTTCCACTTCTCTTATCGATGGCCCTGCTGTGTGGATTGTATTCCATAACCTGTAAACAAACAAATACCCGTGCCGGTGGTTTCCTTGCATAACTTTTCATTATATCTTCCAAAATATGGCTCAAAGCAGGCTGGAAAAGATTGGGACCATCTTCACAAGGTTCGCATTCCCCTAGAAGCAATTGACCTTTTCTCATACAGCTTTTTTTCAGGGTTCAGGGTCTTCTACGCGGTGGGGCCATGAAGGTGGAGGACAAGCCCATTTGGTACGATGTCTACGCCGCGTTTCCTCCCAAGGTTGAACCCAAATTCGACAGACCCGCTTCAGACATCCCAGTAAAGAAAATATTCTACGCCGAAGATGTGGTGCGAGCGTAAGTCATCATCGATTTTCGCCCTCATTGCCTTTAATCTATGTTCTTCTCAGGAAACTTCATAATCACAACAAGCCCCAGGAAACTATATCCCTGCTTGACAACCGGCGCAGCTCCCAGTCACAACAGTTTGTGCAAATTTACCAGAACCTACAGACCCAAGGCGCTCTGGACGACCAGAAGATTTACGAAACAGCACTAGATTTGTTGGCCGAACAGCGGCAGCAGGCTAGATTAGAGAGTACCCCAGAGGAAGCCACTTTAGAGCTGGACACGGAGACGAAGACCCAGCTGTTGAGTGACTTTAAAGAGGCTAGCGAAAGTCAAGCTACGAAATCCATCTCCCAGACTCCTCCCAAACCCAAAAGGGATGCAGGAGTTGGCATTAACATAGACAGTTTGTTCAAGGATTAGACAATATGCATTTGTTAAACTAATAATAAACATGTTAATGTTAATTTAAAACACGATTTAAACGGCCAACGCATCATTCTGCGACTCGTGGCTGAGCTGTGTCTGCAGATTGGACAGTTTGTTTTTCAGCACCTGTACGCCCATGACCACAATATTTTCGGGCTTGAGGGCGCCGGAAGACTCGACGTTGAAGAAGAATTTATTCGGCTTGGCCTCCCAATTGTAGGGTGCTTCATACTGATCGTCCTCCAGTTCAGTGTGTTCGCTCTTCGGCCACTCGTCGGGTTTTGGGTAAAGTGTGTGGCGCATTGAATTGTCCGGGTCGTACTCGAAGCAAACACCGGCCGTCGGATTCCACTTGGCATGTTCCTTTCCGAATCCCTTCTTTGCATAGGCGCGCAGCTTCAGTTCCTGGCCCTTTCGCAGCTTTATGATCAGAATCTCGTCATTGCTCTCGCCGTACTCGTTGTCCTCCTCTCCCTGATTTCGCGACGTCACTGGCAGCACCTTGGCATTACTAGACTTGAGATCGGCGGTGGTCACGTGGCGCGTCTGCTCCTCGTTGCATTTAACGTCCAGGGTAAACTCTACGCTGCACTCGGGGCAAAAGTCCAGGCAGATGCAGTCGCGAGTGTACTGTAGACGCTCTACGACATCGTCGGAGATAAGCGGAATGAGACCGATCCGGTGCGCCAGGAACTCGTCCGAAAGTACTGTGGAATTGGCCTCCAATTGCACCCAGTCAATGGCCAGGGTAGGCGTCTCGGCGATGAAGACGCGTCGCAGGCTGTTCGCCACGCTTAGCTCCGTGTCCTCCAAGACGAACTTAACGTTGTCGTCCGTCAGTTCGGTTATTTGTACAGAAGGCTGGTTAGCATAAGGCATGTCGTTCCTATTTTTGTGTTTGAAGGAAAACAATTCAGAATGCCGCTTTTAATAGGGATGTCGGAAAATATAATATCGATTGTATATCGAAAGACCGATATATTTTCAACACCAGGGTGCCTCTATGTTCGTTAAATGGCCGGTGTTGGTAAACGTCTGCTTTGAACGCGGTTAATTTTTTCAACATAATGGACGGTTATTCCCCGATTTTTGCCAACTAAGAACACATTTTCAGGTTTTACTGATCCCTCAAACGCAATAAAAGGATGAAGAATACGTAATCGCTTTCTTGGTCTCGCTTTTTGCGAACCTTTGAATGGATTGGAAATAATTATTTTCTTCCTTAGGTTTCTTAAAACGGGTGTGGAATAGTTAAACGGATTGGTAGATTCCCTAAACAGGTGTAAATGTCGTCCAAATCTTTTTTGAGACTCGTATTGATATATTTTTTGCTCTTGGTATTCAGTGAGCTGATCAAAATGAAAAAATATGTAAAGAATTGGGAGCAGGATAAACAGAACCGATATTATTGGAAATATCAACAATTTTGTTTTCATTTTTAAAAAAGTCTAAAAACGTTAAACTATTGAACAAAAAAAGTAAATTTCATAGCACACTTTTCCTATTAAATATCCATATTTAGTAAATGTTAAAGTTAAAAATATTGGAAACAATTTAATCAATGTCCCTGTAATATCTGTGTTCTTTAAAGTCAATAAACTCTCTAATATACTCTTACTTAAAATACAAAGGAATTTTATTTCCACAAAAGTATACATTTACAATTTTACAAATCCGTTTCGTCTATAAAGCATAAAATTTACTATACAAAAGGCACAGCTTCTTCATAAGTTTTAGGGACAGCCTTTTCAAGCCAAAACGATAATAGTCCCCTCGATTTCGAGTTGCCAAGATTCCTCGTTAATAGCTTAGCCAAAATTGCTTAAACTCTCCAGCGGGTAAAGTTGCAATAAGCCACAAGTCTGGTCTTTCACTCTTATACGTTGTGATTGGAATTGAGCTTGTTTTTTTAGGAGCTGATTTGCTCCAACTTCTTTCCGCAGCAGATCTTAAACTTAAAAAAGCTTTTCAAAGGCCATCCAAACTTCGTCACGATCACAATTTCACCGTTCCATTCGAATCCCATTGGGTATCTATTCAAGAATATGATGAGAAATGTCCGTGAAACAACTGTCCAGTAGGAATGAGAATGAATGACTTCGTAGCCACCACTCATACCACTTTTTAGCATTTGTTTCTGTAGTTTCTAAACTCCATTCTATTCGATCCTGTACCAATTACCATTATAGAGGTTCATAGTCCATGAACGGGTTAGTAAAGAAAAGGGAATCTCGTGTAGTTTTCCGGGTAGTCGTAAACGGATTCGGAATAACTATTGGTTCTCTCGCTGCTCTTCCCGATGTTCTTGTGGAACCCATGAACGCATTTGGGATAAATATTGGCTCTCTCGCTGTTTTCATATTAGTTTCCACTATCTTTCTTGTCAAATCTTCATAGTCCATGAACGGGTTTTTAAGGAAAAGTGGTTTCCGTAAAGTTTTCCGGGAAGTCCAGAACGGATTCGGAATAACTATTGCTTCTCTCGTTGTTTTTTCCGATGAAATTGTGGAACTCTCAAACGGATTTGGGATAACTATTGGTTCTCTAGTTGTCTTCGTCGTTGTAGTTTCTACTGTCGTTCTTGTCAAATCTTCATAGTCCATGAACGGGTTGGTAACAAAAGGTGGTTTCCGGGTATTTGAAAACGGATTCGGGATAACTATTGGTTCTCTAGTTGTTTTTTCCGCTGTAATTGTGGAACCCTTAAACGGATTCGGAATAATTATTGGTTCCCTCGTTGCTTTTCCCGATGTCCTTGTGGAACTCTCAAACGGATTCGGGATAACTATTGGCTCTCTCGTTGTCTTCGTCGTTGTAGTTTCTACTGTCGTTCTGGTCAAATCTTCATAGTCCATGAACGGATTGCTAAGTAAAAGTGGTTTCCGTGAAGATTTCCGGGTAGTCGAGAACGGATTCGGGATAACTATTGGTTCTCTCGTTGTTTTTTCCGATGCCATTGTGAAACTCTCAAACATATTCGGAATAACTATTGGTTCTCTCGTTGCTTTTCCCGATGTCCTTGTGGAACTCCCAAACGGATTCGGGATAACTATTGGCTCTCTCGTTGTCTTCGTCGTTGTAGTTTCTACTGTCGTTCTGGTCAAATCTTCATAGTCCATGAACGGATTGCTAAGTAAAAGTGGTTTCCGTGAAGATTTCCGGGTAGTAGAGAACGGATTCGGAATAACTATTGGTTCTCTCGTTGCTTTTCCCGATGTCCTTGTGGAACTCTCAAACGGATTCGGGATAACTATTGGCTCTCTCGTTGTCTTCGTCGTTGTAGTTTCTACTGTCGTTCTGGTCAAATCTTCATAGTCCATGAACGGATTGCTAAGTAAAAGTGGTTTCCGTGAAGATTTCCGGGTAGTCGAGAACGGATTGGGGATAACTATTGGTTCTCTAGTTGTTTTTTCCGATGCCATTGTGAAACTCTCAAACATATTCGGAATAACTATTGATTCTCTCGTTGCTTTTCCCGATTTCCTTGTGGAACTCTCAAACGGATTCGGGATAACTATTGGCTCTCTCGTTGTCTTCGTCGTTGTAGTTTCTATTGTCGTTCTGGTCAAATCTTCATAGTCCATGAACGGATTGCTAAGGAAAAGTGGTTTCCTTGAAGATTTCCGGGTAGTCGAGAACGGATTCGGGATAACTATTAGTTCTCTCGTTGTTTTTTCCACTGTAATTGTGGAACTCACAAACGGATTTGGGATAACTATCGACTCTCTCGTAACTAAGCCAATTAATAATGAAGAATTTTCAAACGGATTAGGAATAGCCAGTGGCTTTCTTGTGGTTCTTAAAGTTGTCGCTGTATGATCAAAGGGATTCGGAACAACCAGGCCCTCTCTGGTGGTGTTTTCTGACGGAGTTTCTGTAGTATCCTCGAATGGATTGGGAATCAGAAGCGTCTCTCTAGTAGGTTTCCCACTTGTTGATATGGAATCTTCGAATGGATTTGGAATTTCCAGTGGCTTCCTTGTGGTTCTTAAAGTTGTCGCTGTATGATCAAAGGGATTCGGAGCAACCAGGCCCTCTCTGGTGGTGTTTTCTGGCGGAGTTTCTGTAGTATCCTCGAATGGATTGGGAATCAGAAGCGTCTCTCTAGTAGGTTTCCCACTTGTTGATATGGAATCTTCGAATGGATTTGGAATTTCCAGTGGCTTTCTTGTAGTTCTTAAAGTTGTCGCTGTATGATCGAAGGGATTCGGAACAACCAGGCCCTCTCTGGTGGTGTTTTCTGACGAAGTTTCTGTAGTATCCTCGAATGGATTGGGAATCAGAAGCGTCTCTCGTGTGGCTTTGCTCGTTGTTGATATAGAATCTTCGAATAGATTTGGGATTTCCAGTGGTTTCCTTGTGGTTCTTAAAGTTGTCGCTGTATGATCGAAGGGATTCGGAATAACCAGGCCCTCTCTGGTGGCGTTTTCTGACGGAGTTTCTGTAGTATCCTCGAATGGATTGGGAATCAGAAGCGTCTCTCTAGTAGGTTTCCCACTGGTTGATATGGAATCTTCGAATGGATTTGGAATTTCCAGTGGCTTCCTTGTGGTTCTTAAAGTTGTCGCTGTATGATCGAAGGGATTCGGAATAACCAGGCCCTCTCTAGTGGCGTTTTCTGACGGAGTTTCTGTAGTATCCTCGAATGGATTGGGAATCAGAAGCGTCTCTCTAGTAGGTTTCCCACTGGTTGATATGGAATCTTCGAATGGATTTGGAATTTCCAGTGGCTTCCTTGTGGTTCTTAAAGTTGTCGCTGTATGATCGAAGGGATTCGGAACAACCAGGCCCTCTCTGGTGGTGTTTTCTGACGGAGTTTCTGTAGTATCCTCGAATGGATTGGGAATCAGAAGCGTCTCTCTAGTAGGTTTCCCACTTGTTGATATGGAATCTTCGAATGGATTTGGAATTTCCAGTGGCTTTCTTGTGGTTCCTAAAGTTGTCGCTGTATGATCGAAGGGATTTGGAACAACCAGGCCCTCTCTGGTGGTGTTTTCTGACGGAGTTTCTGTAGTATCCTCGAATGGATTGGGAATCAGAAGCGTCTCTCTAGTAGGTTTCCCACTTGTTGATATGGAATCTTCGAATGGATTTGGAATTTCCAGTGGCTTCCTTGTGGTTCTGAAAGTTGTCGCTGTATGATCGAAGGGATTCGAAACAACCAGGCCCTCTCTGGTGGTGTTTTCTGACGGAGTTTCTGTAGTATCCTCGAATGGATTGGGAATCAGAAGCGTCTCTCTAGTAGGTTTCCCACTTGTTGATATGGAATCTTCGAATGGATTTGGAATTTCCAGTGGCTTTCTTGTAGTTCTTAAAGTTGTCGCTGTATGATCAAAAGGATTCGGAACAACCAGGCCCTCTCTGGTGGTGTTTTCTGACGGAGTTTCTGTGGTATCCTCGAATGGATTGGGAATCAGAAGCGTCTCTCTAGTAGGTTTCCCACTTGTTGATATGGAATCTTCGAATGGATTTGGAATTTCCAGTGGCTTTCTTGTAGTTCTTAAAGTTGTCGCTGTATGATCGAAAGGATTCGGAACAACCAGGCCCTCTCTGGTGGTGTTTTCTGACGGAGTTTCTGTGGTATCCTCGAATGGATTGGGAATCAGAAGCGTCTCTCTAGTAGGTTTCCCACTTGTTGATATGGAATCTTCGAATGGATTTGGAATTTCCAGTGGCTTCCTTGTGGTTCTTAAAGTTGTCGCTGTATGATCGAAGGGATTCGGAACAACCAGGCCCTCTCTGGTGGTGTTTTCTGACGGAGTTTCTGTAGTATCCTCGAATGGATTGGGAATCAGAAGCGTCTCTCTAGTAGGTTTCCCACTTGTTGATATGGAATCTTCGAATGGATTTGGAATTTCCAGTGGCTTCCTTGTGGTTCTTAAAGTTGTCGCTGTATGATCGAAGGGATTCGGAACAACCAGGCCCTCTCTGGTGGTGTTTTCTGACGGAGTTTCTGTAGTATCCTCGAATGGATTGGGAATCAGAAGCGTCTCTCTAGTAGGTTTTCCAGATGTTGATATGGAATCTTCGAATGGATTTGGAATTTCCAGTGGCTTTCTTGTAGTTCTTAAAGTTGTCGCTGTATGATCGAAGGGATTCGGAACAATCAGGCCCTCTCTGGTGGTGTTTTCTGACGGAGTTTCTGTGGTATCCTCGAATGGATTGGGAATCAGAAGCGTCTCTCTAGTAGGTTTCCCACTTGTCGATATGGAATCTTCGAATGGATTTGGAATTTCCAGTGGCTTCCTTGTGGTTCTTAAAGTTGTCGCTGTATGATCGAAGGGATTCGGAACAACCAGGCCCTCTCTGGTGGTGTTTTCTGACGGAGTTTCTGTAGTATCCTCGAATGGATTGGGAATCAGAAGCGTCTCTCTAGTAGGTTTCCCACCTGTTGATATGGAATCTTCGAATGGATTTGGAATTTCCAGTGGCTTCCTTGTGGTTCTTAAAGTTGTCGCTGTATGATCGAAGGGATTCGGAACAACCAGGCCCTCTCTGGTGGTGTTTTCTGACGGAGTTTCTGTAGTATCCTCGAATGGATTGGGAATCAGAAGCGTCTCTCTAGTAGGTTTCCCACTTGTTGATATGGAATCTTCGAATGGATTTGGAATTTCCAGTGACTTCCTTGTGGTTCTTAAAGTTGTCGCTGTATGATCGAAGGGATTCGGAACAACCAGGCCCTCTCTGGTGGTGTTTTCTGACGGAGTTTCTGTAGTATCCTCGAATGGATTGGGAATCAGAAGCGTCTCTCTAGTAGGTTTACCAGATGTTGATATGGAATCTTCGAATGGATTTGGAATTTCCAGTGGCTTCCTTGTGGTTCTTAAAGTTGTCGCTGTATGATCGAAGGGATTCGGAACAACCAGGCCCTCTCTGGTGGTGTTTTCTGACGGAGCTTCTGTAGTATCCTCGAATGGATTGGGAATCAGAAGCGTCTCTCTAGTAGGTTTCCCACTTGTTGATATGGAATCTTCGAATGGATTTGGAATTTCCAGTGGCTTTCTTGTAGTTCTTAAAGTTGTCGCTGTATGATCGAAGGGATTCGGAACAACCAGGCCCTCTCTGGTGGTGTTTTCAGACGAAGTTTCTGTAGTATCCTCGAATGGATTGGGAATCAGAAGCGTCTCTCTAGTAGGTTTCCCTCTTGTTGATATGGAATCTTCGAATGGATTTGGAATTTCCAGTGGCTTTCTTGTAGTTCTTAAAGTTGTCGCTGTATGATCGAAGGGATTCGGAACAACCAGGCCCTCTCTGGTGGTGTTTTCAGACGAAGTTTCTGTAGTATCCTCGAATGGATTGGGAATCAGAAGCGTCTCTCTAGTAGGTTTCCCTCTTGTTGATATGGAATCTTCGAATGGATTTGGAATTTCCAGTGGCTTTCTTGTAGTTCTTAAAGTTGTCGCTGTATGATCGAAGGGATTCGGAACAACCAGGCCCTCTCTGGTGGTGTTTTCTGACGGAGCTTCTGTAGTATCCTCGAATGGATTTGGAATCAGAAGCGTCTCTCGTGTGGCTTTGCTCGTTGTTGATATAGAATCTTCGAATGGATTTGGGATTTCCAGTGGTTTCCTTGTAGTTCTTAAAGTTGTCGCTGTATGATCGAAGGGATTCGGAATAACCAGGCCCTCTCTGGTGGCGTTTTCTGACGGAGTTTCTGTAGTATCCTCGAATGGATTGGGAATCAGAAGCGTCTCTCTAGTAGGTTTCCCACTGGTTGATATGGAATCTTCGAATGGATTTGGAATTTCCAGTGGCTTCCTTGTGGTTCTTAAAGTTGTCGCTGTATGATCGAAGGGATTTGGAACAACCAGGCCCTCTCTGGTGGTGTTTTCTGACGGAGATTCTGTAGTATCCTCGAATGGATTGGGAATCAGAAGCGTCTCTCTAGTAGGTTTCCCACTTGTTGATATGGAATCTTCGAAGGGATTTGGAATTTCCAGTGGCTTTCTTGTAGTTCTTAAAGTTGTCGCTGTATGATCGAAAGGATTCGGAACAACCAGGCCCTCTCTGGTGGTGTTTTCTGACGGAGTTTCTGTGGTATCCTCGAATGGATTGGGAATCAGAAGCGTCTCTCTAGTAGGTTTCCCACTTGTTGATATGGAATCTTCGAATGGATTTGGAATTTCCAGTGGCTTCCTTGTGGTTCTTAAAGTTGTCGCTGTATGATCGAAGGGATTCGGAACAACCAGGCCCTCTCTGGTGGTGTTTTCTGACGGAGTTTCTGTAGTATCCTCGAATGGATTGGGAATCAGAAGCGTCTCTCTAGTAGGTTTCCCACTTGTTGATATGGAATCTTCGAATGGATTTGGAATTTCCAGTGGCTTCCTTGTGGTTCTTAAAGTTGTCGCTGTATGATCGAAGGGATTCGAAAGAACCAGGCCCTCTCTGGTGGTGTTTTCTGACGGAGTTTCTGTAGTATCCTCGAATGGATTGGGAATCAGAAGCGTCTCTCTAGTAGGTTTCCCACTTGTTGATATGGAATCTTCGAATGGATTTGGAATTTCCAGTGGCTTTCTAGTAGTTCTTAAAGTTGTCGCTGTATGATCGAAGGGATTCGGAACCACCAGGCCCTCTCTGGTGGTGTTTTCTGACGGAGCTTCTGTAGTATCCTCGAATGGATTGGGAATCAGAAGCGTCTCTCTAGTAGGTTTCCCACTTGTTGATATGGAATCTTCGAATGGATTTGGAATTTCCAGTGGCTTCCTTGTGGTTCTTAAAGTTGTCGCTGTATGATCGAAGGGATTCGAAACAACCAGGCCTTCTCTGGTGGTGTTTTCTGACGGAGTTTCTGTAGTATCCTCGAATGGATTGGGAATCAGAAGCGTCTCTCTAGTAGGTTTCCCACTTGTTGATATGGAATCTTCGAATGGATTTGGAATTTCCAGTGGCTTTCTTGTAGATCTTAAAGTTGTCGCTGTATGATCGAAGGGATTCGGAACAATCAGGCCCTCTCTGGTGGTGTTTTCTGACGGAGATTCTGTAGTATCCTCGAATGGATTGGGAATCAGAAGCGTCTCTCTAGTAGGTTTCCCACTTGTTGATATGGAATCTTCGAATGGATTTGGAATTTCCAGTGGCTTTCTTGTGGTTCTTAAAGTTGTCGCTGTATGATCGAAGGGATTCGGAACAACCAGGCCCTCTCTGGTGGTGTTTTCTGACGGAGTTTCTGTAGTATCCTCGAATGGATTGGGAATCAGAAGCGTCTCTCGTGTGGCTTTGCTCGTTGTTGATATGGAATCTTCGAATGGATTTGGAATTTCCAGTGGCTTTCTTGTGGTTCTTAAAGTTGTCGCTGTATGATCGAAGGGATTCGGAACAATCAGGCCCTCTCTGGTGGTGTTTTCTGACGGAGATTCTGTAGTATCCTCGAATGGATTGGGAATCAGAAGCGTCTCTCTAGTAGGTTTCCCACTTGTTGATATGGAATCTTCGAATGGATTTGGAATTTCCAGTGGCTTTCTTGTAGTTCTTAAAGTTGTCGCTGTATGATCGAAGGGATTCGGAACAACCAGGCCCTCTCTGGTGGTGTTTTCTGACGGAGTTTCTGTAGTATCCTCGAATGGATTGGGAATCAGAAGCGTCTCTCTAGTAGGTTTCCCACTTGTTGATATGGAATCTTCGAATGGATTTGGAATTTCCAGTGGCTTTCTTGTAGATCTTAAAGTTGTCGCTGTATGATCGAAGGGATTCGGAACAATCAGGCCCTCTCTGGTGGTGTTTTCTGACGGAGATTCTGTAGTATCCTCGAATGGATTGGGAATCAGAAGCGTCTCTCTAGTAGGTTTCCCACTTGTTGATATGGAATCTTCGAATGGATTTGGAATTTCCAGTGGCTTTCTTGTGGTTCTTAAAGTTGTCGCTGTATGATCGAAGGGATTCGGAACAACCAGGCCCTCTCTGGTGGTGTTTTCTGACGGAGTTTCTGTAGTATCCTCGAATGGATTGGGAATCAGAAGCGTCTCTCGTGTGGCTTTGCTCGTTGTTGATATGGAATCTTCGAATGGATTTGGAATTTCCAGTGGCTTTCTTGTAGATCTTAAAGTTGTCGCTGTATGATCGAAGGGATTCGGAACAATCAGGCCCTCTCTGGTGGTGTTTTCTGACGGAGATTCTGTAGTATCCTCGAATGGATTGGGAATCAGAAGCGTCTCTCTAGTAGGTTTCCCACTTGTTGATATGGAATCTTCGAATGGATTTGGAATTTCCAGTGGCTTTCTTGTGGTTCTTAAAGTTGTCGCTGTATGATCGAAGGGATTCGGAACAACCAGGCCCTCTCTGGTTGTGTTTTCTGACGGAGTTTCTGTAGTATCCTCGAATGGATTGGGAATCAGAAGCGTCTCTCTAGTAGGTTTCCCACTTGTTGATATGGAATCTTCGAATGGATTTGGAATTTCCAGTGGCTTTCTTGTGGTTCTTAAAGTTGTCGCTGTATGATCGAAGGGATTCGGAACAATCAGGCCCTCTCTGGTGGTGTTTTCTGACGGAGATTCTGTAGTATCCTCGAATGGATTGGGAATCAGAAGCGTCTCTCTAGTAGGTTTCCCACTTGTTGATATGGAATCTTCGAATGGATTTGGAATTTCCAGTGGCTTTCTTGTAGTTCTTAAAGTTGTCGCTGTATGATCGAAGGGATTCGGAACAACCAGGCCCTCTCTGGTGGTGTTTTCTGACGGAGTTTCTGTAGTATCCTCGAATGGATTGGGAATCAGAAGCGTCTCTCTAGTAGGTTTCCCACTTGTTGATATGGAATCTTCGAATGGATTTGGAATTTCCAGTGGCTTCCTTGTGGTTCCTAAAGTTGTCGCTGTATGATCGAAGGGATTTGGAACAACCAGGCCCTCTCTGGTGGTGTTTTCTGACGGAGTTTCTGTAGTATCCTCGAATGGATTGGGAATCAGAAGCGTCTCTCTAGTAGGTTTCCCACTTGTTGATATGGAATCTTCGAATGGATTTGGAATTTCCAGTGGCTTTCTTGTAGTTCTCAAAGTTGTCGCTGTATGATCGAAAGGATTCGGAACAACCAGGCCCTCTCTGGTGGTGTTTTCTGACGGAGTTTCTGTGGTATCCTCGAATGGATTGGGAATCAGAAGCGTCTCTCTAGTAGGTTTCCCACTGGTTGATATGGAATCTTCGAATGGATTTGGAATTTCCAGTGGCTTCCTTGTGGTTCTTAAAGTTGTCGCTGTATGATCGAAGGGATTCGAAACAACCAGGCCCTCTCTGGTGGTGTTTTCTGACGGAGTTTCTGTAGTATCCTCGAATGGATTGGGAATCAGAAGCGTCTCTCTAGTAGGTTTCCCACTTGTTGATATGGAATCTTCGAATGGATTTGGAATTTCCAGTGGCTTTCTTGTAGTTCTCAAAGTTGTCGCTGTATGATCGAAAGGATTCGGAACAACCAGGCCCTCTCTGGTGGTGTTTTCTGACGGAGTTTCTGTAGTATCCTCGAATGGATTGGGAATCAGAAGCGTCTCTCTAGTAGGTTTCCCACTTGTTGATATGGAATCTTCGAATGGATTTGGAATTTCCAGTGGCTTTCTTGTAGATCTTAAAGTTGTCGCTGTATGATCGAAGGGATTCGGAACAATCAGGCCCTCTCTGGTGGTGTTTTCTGACGGAGATTCTGTAGTATCCTCGAATGGATTGGGAATCAGAAGCGTCTCTCTAGTAGGTTTCCCACTTGTTGATATGGAATCTTCGAATGGATTTGGAATTTCCAGTGGCTTTCTTGTAGTTCTTAAAGTTGTCGCTGTATGATCGAAGGGATTCGGAACAACCAGGCCCTCTCTGGTGGTGTTTTCTGACGAAGTTTCTGTAGTATCCTCGAATGGATTGGGAATCAGAAGCGTCTCTCGTGTGGCTTTGCTCGTTGTTGATATAGAATCATCGAATGGATTTGGAATTTCCAGTGGCTTTCTTGTGGTTCTTAAAGTTGTCGCTGTATGATCGAAGGGATTCGAAACAACCAGGCCCTCTCTGGTGGTGTTTTCTGACGGAGTTTCTGTAGTATCCTCGAATGGATTGGGAATCAGAAGCGTCTCTCTAGTAGGTTTCCCACTTGTTGATATGGAATCTTCGAATGGATTTGGAATTTCCAGTGGCTTTCTTGTAGTTCTTAAAGTTGTCGCTGTATGATCGAAGGGATTCGGAACAACCAGGCCCTCTCTGGTGGTGTTTTCTGACGAAGTTTCTGTAGTATCCTCGAATGGATTGGGAATCAGAAGCGTCTCTCGTGTGGCTTTGCTCGTTGTTGATATGGAATCTTCGAATGGATTTGGAATTTCCAGTGGCTTTCTTGTGGTTCTTAAAGTTGTCGCTGTATGATCGAAGGGATTCGAAACAACCAGGCCCTCTCTGGTGGTGTTTTCTAATGGAGTTTCTGTAGTATCCGCGAATGGATTGGGAATCAGAAGAGTCTCTCTTGTGACTTTGCTCGTTGTTGATATAGAATCATCGAATGGATTTGGAATTTCCAGTGGCTTCCTTGTGGTTCTTAAAGTTGTCGCTGTATGATCGAAGGGATTCGGAATAACCAGGCCCTCTCTAGTAGTGTTTCCTGATGGAATGGTCGTTAATGTGGAATCTTTAAATGGATTTGGGATATCCAGTGGATTCCTTGTGGTCCTTAACGTGGTCGCTGTATGTTCGAACGGATTAGACACAATAATTGACGCTCTCGTTGTTTTTTTAATAGAATCTTGGAATGGATTGGAAATTATTAAAGATGCTCTGGTGGTTTTAAATGCTGAAGATTCTGCAAATGGATTGGAAATAATAATTGAGTTTCTCGTTGTTAACGGTGTAAGTGTTGAAAACCCGAAAGGATAAGGAATAGGAATTGGTTTTCTGGTTGTGGTATTAGTTGGTAGCACCTTAGAAGTTTTCTCAAATGGATTGGAAATGATCAATGTCTCTCTAGTGGTTTTTGATATTGTAGTGGTTGTGAAAACAAAAGGATTGGTAATAACGATAGGCTCCCTTGTAGTTTTCGTTGTTGTAGTTGTTGTTGTAGTATCCTTAAATGGATTAGGTATAAAGACTTCCTCTCTGGTGGATCTTGATGTTGTCGAAGTAGTTGTAGGAACCTTGTTTGGATTTGAAATAAACAATTTCTCTCGAGTTGTTTTATCCTCTTGTGGTGTTGTTCTAATTGTTGTTGGTTGCTTATTCGGGTTTTGAATTGCCAGTGGCTTCCTTGTGGTTGTAGGAACCTGGTTTGGGTTTGAAATAAACAATTCCTCTCGTGTTGTTTCATCCCTTTGTGTTGTTGTTTTGATTGTTGTTGTTTGCTTATTCGGATTTGGAATTATTATACCCTCTCTGGTGGCTTCGAATGGATTTGGAATAGCCAGTGGCTTCCTTGTGGTTCCTAAAGTTGTCGCTGTATGATCAAAGGGATTCGGAACAACCAGGCCCTCTCTGGTGGTGTTTTCTGACGGAGTTTCGGTAGTATCCTCGAATGGATTGGGAATCAGAAGAGTCCCTCTTGTGGCTTTGCTCGTTGTTGATATGGAATCTTCGAATGGATTTGGAATTTCCAATGGCTTCCTTGTGGTTTTTAAAGTTGTCGCTGTATGATCGAAAGGATTCGGAACAACCACGCCCTCTCTGGTGGTGTTTTCTGACGGAGTTTCTGTAGTATCCTCGAATGGATTGGGAATCAGAAGAGTCGCTCTTGTGGCTTTGCTCGTTGTTGATATGGAATCTTCGAATGGATTTGGAATTTCCAGTGGCTTCCTTGTGGTTCTTAAAGTTGTCGCTTTGTGATCAAAGGGATTCGGAACATCCAGGCCCTTTCTGGTGGTGTTTTCTGACGGAGTTTCTGTAGTATCCTCGAATGGATTGGGAATCAGAAGAGTCTCTCTTGTGACTTTGCTCGTTGTTGATATAGAATCATCGAATGGATTTGGAATTTCCAGTGGCTTTCTTGTGGTTCTTAAAGTTGTCGATGTATGATCGAAGGGATTCGGAACAACTAGGGCGTCTCTGGTAGTGTTTTTAAAGGGAATGGCCGCACTATCCTGAAATGGATTGGGAATCAGAAGAGTTTCTCTTGAGGCTTTTCCCGTTGTTGATGTGAAATCTTCAAATGGATTTTGGATAGCCAGGGACTTTCTTGTGGTTCTTAAAGCTGTCGCTGTATGATCGAAGGGATTCGGAAACACTAGGGCGTCTCTGGTAGTGTTTGTAGAGGTAACGGCTGGACTATCCTTGAATGGATTGGGAATCAGAAAAGTCTCTCTGGAGGCTTTGCCCGTTGTTAATGTGGAATCTTCAAATGGATTTTGGATAGCCAGGGACTTCCTTGTGGTCTCTGTATAATCAAACGGATTAGCGACAATAATTGTTTTATCCCTTTGTGGTGTTTTTGGTTGCATATTTGGATTTGGAATAATTATATCCTCTCTTGTTGTTTTTCTATTTGTTTTCATTTTCGTTGTAGGATCATTATTCGACTTTCCATTTCGTAATTCTGTTTTTATGGTTCTTTTAGTCGAAGTGAACATACTTTTAGTGGATTCCCTATTCGGATTAAAAATACTTAGTGGCTCCCTTGTGATACTCATCGATGATACCTTTGCTTTTACCAATTTGATTGGTTTGGATACCACAAGATTCTCTCTAAAATTTTCTGCTTTGGAATCTTTAAAAGAACCGGCTTCTTTAATTGTCTCCAACACTTTCATCGGCATTTTCGATTTTAATTTTGCCTCTCTTTTTGCTTTCCACAAAGGCTTTACAGAATCCCCAATGGGATTGGAACGTCTTGTTGTTGAAATTGGGGGTTTGGTGGTAGCCGTTGCCTGTTCTGCTGATTCTGTTGGCTTTAATGCGGATTGGAAGTCTGGATCTGGCCCAGGTTGTGCTGAAAGCTTCACTCCAGACTCGTATATGTCAAAATTCCGGTCTTCGGCTGCAGCTGGCTCATCCAAATATAAACATACGTAGAAGACTACCAATAATAGAAAAAAATGCACCAGTATCACCACTATTATAATCATTTGCAAGAATTTTGTTTCCATTCTAAAAAGCGAATATAACAAGAATTTACTATAGTTGTAAAAAAAAAAAATGAAAAATCAGAGCATCCTTATTCATTTATTTTCCATTTAAAGCCCGCAGACCATATGTCCTTGGACAGACCACTAATCGAATCAATGTTATGCCCTTAACTTTTAGCTTTGGATGTTTTATATATTTTAAATGTAACAATAAGGTAAATCTTATACGTAGCTAAAAATAAGTTCATTTTATTCTATACAAAAGGCTCCACATAATTCTTTATTTTCTTGACACTCCTTTCTGCGGGTCGAATGTTGAGGTGTTGGCCAAAGATGGTAAAGTCCATGTTGCCCACTTTTAAGCCAAAAACACACTCGCTTTTGGGTATAGATCTTATACGATGATCCATGCCAAGCAGTTTCAGGATGTTTTTTGTGTCCATTACGCAAATTCCACACAGACCTTCCAGCGTTTTGCATTTAGATTGGATAACTGTCAGTTTGGCGCCATGCAAATCCAACTTAACCAGTTGTTTGCTGAACTCCTCGTACCGCGAATCGTGGACTTGGGGAACCTGGTCGCCTTCTCGCAATCCCAAGTGCTCCAGAACGTATCCCTTCCAAAGATTGTTTAGTGGCAATACCTCTTCGTACTTCATCTGTTTTGTGGGAAGCGTGTTTAAGCCTAACTGAGCATATTCCCGGCGGTTCAAAGTCGCTGATTTGTGGGCTCTCCTCTTCCGCGAGAGCTGCTTCTTGATCTTTGTGCCATCCAGCATGGTGATGTGGTCCGAGATAATGTTGACATTACACCGCTGGTGCGGAATAACAAGATCAGTAATAAATTCCTTTAAATCTGCTGTCGCGTGGTCCATATCGAAAACAAAATAAAAACAAAGGTGTAGTGTGACCAAAGCCCTCTTTGATAATATTTAAATTTAATGATTGTGGGATAAATTTAAACACATTTTGAACAATATTGCATAATATTTAATTAGAACACTGTCAAATTCTTGATTTTACTTTATTTCTTACTAATTATTTATTTCAAAATATTGACATAGATTGGCAGCACCTCAAGTCTTGATTACATTTGTGAGAATGTTGCGCCTATTAAATATACGCTTTTATTGCAAAGCTGCAACTAAAACGAAAGACACAACTATAAAGTTGGACTTTAAACAGCTTACCTACCCCACCAAGGTCCCACAGACCCCAGTAAGGACCCCCTTTCCGGATACCAGTGCTAGCGAAGTCGAACTTGACCCCAAGAGCATCCAATTGCTGGAGCGCCTGTCCCTGGTGGATCTCGACAGCGAGCGAGCCTTGGAAACACTGAAAACCAGCATCCAGTTTGCGGACAAGATTATCCACATCCAAACGGACCAAGTGCGCCCACTTTACACAGTGCTGGAGCGGCAGCAACTCCAATTACGCAACGACCAGGTGACGGAGGGCGACTGCCGCGCCAAAGTTCTGAGCAACGCAAAGGTGACGGACGAGGACTACTTCGTTTCCCCACCGGGAAACATTCCTTTGGAGCAATGAACCGTATTCAGCGCTGCTTAAAGTCCCTGGCCTCAGCAGGATTCGTGCGTTTTCTGGAAGATAATGAACTGATGCTACTTGCCCATGGCTTATCCTACTCTAAACTTCTTAAGCAGCAGTGGTTGAATTTGCGTCCCCTGGCCGCCCATCTTGGCAGCTCGAAAACATCCATCACAGACGGCAACCAACATCGCTTCGATTTCATCCGCAGCCAACAGTTTCTTAACAATTTTAAGATGCTCATGAGAGACCATCCCAGAAAGGCCAAATGTCCGACGTTGATCAAGCATGTAAACAGTTCCTGTACTCTCAGCGACACTTCCCTCCTTAGAATAAAGACACCTGGCACCAGTTTAACCACAGACTTTCTGGTAGAACCCTATCGCGACCTGGAACACTTCTACAACATGCAGCGGGAGAGTAAGATCTGGTGGATGCGACTATCATCGGATCCTAGTAGGTACCGCATTCAACCCTACCAATTGCCTGAGGAGCTCGACTCTAACATGTATCAGGCCATTGACATCACCTCCAGATATGGAGAGGCTGGCGAAGTGATCGTGGAAAAACTAAGCCTCGTAAAGATTGAAGACAACGAAGACTTTCTTTTGACCGATGCTCGAACCGG
Organism: Drosophila vallismaia; assembly: GCA_035047325.1. Lineage (NCBI taxonomy): Eukaryota > Metazoa > Arthropoda > Insecta > Diptera > Drosophilidae > Drosophila > Drosophila vallismaia. The sequence continues at coordinate 15,824,873 of JAWNPU010000090.1, read as the reverse complement.
TGAACGCGTTATCCCAACGGTTATACGGTCTACAATTGAGCTGGAAACGGCCACCTGTGGTAAGTTATCGGGAAATTATTATCAGAAAAGTTAATAACTTTTATTGGCTTCAGCACTGCTTTTGGATGGCTGCGATCATGGACGAGAAAGTCAATCCCTTTTATTGAACCGTATTCTTGCCCCTTATCAATGCGGAATTGCGTGCCTGGACGGTGATGAAAGTCTTTCCGATGACCTGAGAGATCTCTCCCTGCACTTGACGAACGTCATTAAACAAAGTGGACTGCGCCTTAGCAAAGGGAATGGCTTGGCATTAACCAAAGGGTCATCAAAACCACCATCAGATTACCTGATAGAATCGGACATGTTAGGAGTGCCTTATATACTCATTTTGAGTGATCAAACTTTAAAGAATGGATTGTTGCAGCTGCGCAGCCGGGACACAATGCTGGCGGAAACAATACACATAAGCGATGTACCAGACTATTTGTTGAATATATTTAGAAAAGATTAAACTTTAACATTACATAAAGTCGCAGAGGTATTGACGAACATTAAAGCCCACCACTTTTCCTATTTGAAGCACAAACTCCAAGCCCACGGTGCACTCCAGGCGGGCTGAGCCTTCCACAATGTTCTGTTCCCCGGAGACAAAGCTAAGCAGCTTAAGGTGGACCAAGGTTGAGATCTGGGATAGAAGGTTGCAGGTTAAGCCAACTTTCTCGTCAAGAATGGCATAGAAAATAGCCAGAAGACGGTCGATACTAAACGATTTTGGGCCTACGAATGTTGACATTTTCTCTGTGGTCTGAAACGGAATTAAATTAATATTGAAGGTAGATCAATTGCAATTACTTTCTCGTACTTACCTTCGCTTTGGCATTAACCGTCTGCATCCGCTTTCGCTGTTTGCCATGATGCTTGACAAAAAGCCGCTTGTCCTGATTCGCGGCATTGTAGCTGGCTAGGAATGCAGCAATAAGCAGATACTTTGCATAGTAAGGAAGCTCCAGGGACTGGGCCAGCTTGCGAGCGCTCTGATTTTCTATGTCGGCTGAAGCTTCCGTCTCGTCCAGAGGCTTTTCAATCCGCATATAGATTTGGGTGAGGGCCGATCTAAGGGGACCCGCGATATGTCGCCAAAGGCGTGAGATGTCGGAAGCCTCTACACTGCCATCCAAGACAGGCTCCAGATAGATCGAAAAGCATTTTCTGGCAGTCAATTGAAGCTCTGGTATATCACGGCAAGCCTTGTAAAACACGCTAAGAAATATGTTCATATAGTTGTTGTAGAAATCCTCGGTCATGATCTCCTTGAATATCTCCAAACGATGAGGTTCACTTGTATACTTTTCAATAAAATTACCACGCATCTGGGAAAAGTCAGATGCCAGGATACGCTGAGTCTCCGCCTTGTTATACTGGGCCAAATGCAATGTGATCACATCAGGGAGACCAGTTTTATTGTGGAACTTCTCAAAGGGTAAATGCGACATGAGAATAACGCAGAGATTAAGCTTGGTGAGCTGCTGCAATCGAAGAAGAACCGGCAGGACGTTGGCATCCATGTCTCGCAGGCGTTCGGCATTATCCACGGCGATAAGAAAGCCTTCTGATGTTCCCTCTGGATCGTCGTGCCAGCGATGCAATTGCTCCACAAAGTCCAGCATGTTGTCGGCCTTTATGGGTCCTTTCTCTGAAGCCAGTGAATCCAGCACGATCTCCAGCATGACCTTGGTGGTGTAGCACTCAATGGCGTTCAAATGGGCGGTCCTCACCTTCTGCCTTCTGCTGCATTCCCTGAGGAACTCTCGGGTAAGAGCTGTTTTGCCAGTTCCACTGTGTCCAAAGAGGTAGATGGCCGGAGGGTAGTAGTCTTGGCAGTCTCCGATTAGGTCGGCAAGGGATTCGATTGTGGCCTCCCGGCAGGGAAACAGCGGCTCTAAAGCCTCACATATTTGTGCCATCTTTTAGTTGTGGTTTCAAGATGTTTATGAGCGGCTGAGCGCCAAAGATTTGTGTGACCGTAACACAGTAGAGCTCCGGGGGATGCCACATTCCCAACTATCGATGAGCACGGCTTCCGATGGCGGCGGCGACCCTAGGCCATCACTAGCTCCGATACTTTTGCTTCACTTGGGGTGATTAAATTGTGCATTTTACTTTTCGGTAACGATTTTAACACGGATTTTCCCTACTTGCACAGGAAAAACCTGAGCTCTCCATCCCTCCAAAGCTAGCTTAATCGTGTAGACGGCCCAGAGTCCGCGATTAAACCTAGATCGAAGCTCCGTCAGCGAAACAACGCCCACTCGAACGGAAAACTCCGGCGAACCGAAGAAACTACGTGTGGTAGGATCCTGACATCATTGCGCATTCCAAGTGCATTTAGCCCAATACGATGGCCGAGACATTTACGTTTGGAACCTCACTAGCCTCCATTACATGCCACGCCTGGAACAAGGACCGGACGCGTAAGTGGCACAACCGTAGTTGCCAATTACTCATACATTGTGACTCACTTGCTTTGTTGTGCCCCTGCAGAGATCGCCTTATCGCCGAACAACCATGAGATCCACATATACAGCCGCGACGGCAACGACTGGAAGTTGGCGAACGTGCTCAACCAGCATGATTTGCGGGTCATGGGAATAGACTGGGCCAAGAACACCAACCGCATCGTGAGCTGTGCCGCCGACCGAAACGCGTACGTGTGGTCCCAGGGTGAAGATGGCAAATGGAAACCAACGCTGGTGCTTCTGCGCATCAATCGGGCGGCCACTTGTGTCAAATGGTCGCCGTCAGAGAATAAGTTCGCTGTGGGATCCGGTGCCCGGCTCATCTCTGTGTGCTACTTTGAGTCCGAAAATGACTGGTGGGTGTCGAAGCACATCAAGAAGCCTATCCGATCGACGGTTACGTCGTTGGACTGGCACCCGAACAATGTACTTCTGGTGGCCGGGTCCACGGATTATAAAGTGCGAGTGTTTTCCGCCTTCATCAAGGACATCGAAGAGCCACCAACCCCAACGCCGTGGGGCAACCGAAAGCCGCTGGGCCAGCTGATGGCGGAGTTCCGTAACTCGCAAACATCCGGGGGAGGGTGGATTAACAGCGTCAGCTTCTCCAGCGATGGCAACAAGGTATGCTGGGTGGGTCACGACAGTTGCGTCAATATCGCTGATGCAACCAACGGGAACGCTGTAGTTCGCTGCCGTACCGGCTACCTGCCTTTCCTCTCCTGCGAATGGGTATCGCCCTCCTCCGTTGTTGTGGCCGGCTATAGTTGTGTCCCGCTTCTGTACAGCCTTACAGCCGACGGAAAGCTTGTGCTGAGCGGCAAGTTGGACAAGTCGCAGAAGCGTGAAGCCAGCGGCATCACCGCCATGCGCATTTTCCAGTCGATGGATCGCAACATGCGTACCGAGAACACCGACACGGTGGTGGACTCCATCCATCAGAACGCCATCACAAGCGTGCGCCTTTACTCCGGAGACAAGGCGAGCGCCAACAAGGTGTCCACTTCTGGCGTCGACGGACAGTTGGTCATCTGGAACGTTGAGCAGGGCGGCATCAATGGAGGAATGCGCAACCTCCAAATCTAGTGGGACATACCTAGCGTGTCTGGATTCTAGAATAACGTGTTATTGTCTGTTAGCGAGTGTGTTGGCCTGGCCAGGTGCGCAGTATTTGCCAAAATGTTTTCCAAAATCGCTTTTCCCATTGTTTTGTACCGTGCGAGAAAGCATTTTTACATAAATTAACTGAAGAGATTGTTCTTTTCTTCCACTTCCATAATGGTTCCGAAAGTCTGTGTGTATGTTTTAATGTGTTTCGCCTTTATAGCAAACTGAATAAAATGTTTTTTATTCTTAAAAGTGAAATTGGATCTTTGTATATCTTAATTTTTAGTATGGGTTACGGGTTCATTTTAATATTTGTAAAAAATAGATGTATTATAACTTTAAAAAGTTAAATCTTTGGAAGAACCCCTTGTTTAATATATTGTTTATTAAATATTATATATTTGAATTCATGAATCTGAACGCATAACCCCTTATTGGCTATAAAGTGTGACCTTATTCAGGGAAACCAATCCCCAAACATTGGGGGCCTCAATATTTACTAAATGAACGCGCGTATCACAAATACTTCATGTTCGAATTAAATTCAATAAGATAATGATGCAGTTTTGCTTAATTCGAAGCTATGCCAGCAGAGCTAACCGGGAGCACTACGCCAGTAGTAGCGTCAAGATCTTTCGTAAAGTAAAGCCACCAAAACCAAAAGTAAACAAACCGAAGGAACCGGCAAATGTGGAAGTCGCAGGAGAGTTTGCGGAGAATTTGGTAAAAGTGCAAATGATCTCACGAAACCTGCATGCCCAGCTCTTCCCGCAATGTCCAAGGACTACTTCCGAGCAGCAGGTAGCCTCAGCGAAGCTTTACCAGGGAGAGCTACGACGACATGGAGTTGATTTCGAGAGCAGTTCTTCAGTTCCGGATGTCCATTTGAAGCTCCCGTCGCTTAGGGGGAGGAACATCGAGGAGCACTTCCTCAACATAGCCAAGGAGCAAGTGGAGCCGTACGAGAAGCTCCTAATGCCACTAGTGAAGTGCAAGAAACTTCCTAAGAGGCCCAAACGGTGGCAGTTTCTGGCTGGCTGGACTGCCTACGATCCTGTGGATGGTGTACCCACTCCAGTGGATCAGCCCCTGGAGAAGGGATTAATATTTGATGTGGAGGTGTGCGTAAATGAAGGACCAACTCCGGTTTTAGCCACCGCCGTCAGCTCGAAGCGGTGGTACTCCTGGGTTAGCCCAAAGCTAACCAAACACCGTCTGAACTCAAATGAGGTGGAACCTTTAGACACAGACACAGACTCGGAACGACCTCATTATAGACCTGACGAACTTATACCCCTGGGAACTGAAGGTCCTGGCCTGGTTGTGGGGCATAACGTCTCCTATGACAGGGCCAGACTTAAGGAGCAGTACTTAATCGAAGACACGGGCACGCGCTTTTTGGATACCATGTCGCTGCACGTGTGTGTAAGTGGGGTGACTAGCTACCAACGAGCCATGCTCAAGTCGAAGAAGGAGCCCGCTCCTGAGGATTTGGGCTGGCTGGATAAGAGCTCACTAAACAGTTTAGTAGAGGTTCATCGTCTTTATTGCGGCGGTGATCCACTTTCCAAGGAGCCCAGAAACATTTTTGTTGAGGGAACGCTAGAGCAAGTTCGTCACAACTTCCAGTCGTTGGTCAACTATTGTGCTGGCGATGTAGAGGCTACGCATCGTGTGCTCCAAGCTTTATATCCGTTGTATGCCGAGCGCTTTCCCCATCCTGCTTCTTTGGTAGGCATGCTGGAAATGGGCTCCGCCTATTTGCCCGTCAACTCAAACTGGGAACGTTACATACGAGAGTCGCAGCTTACCTATGAGGATCTTAGCATTGAGGCGAAGTACCATTTGGGTCGTCGAGCTGAGGAGGCCTGCTCTCTGCTCCTGGACGAGCAGTACCGCAAGAATCTCTGGTTATGGGACGAGGACTGGTCCGTTCAAGAACTGAAGCTAAAGCAACCGCCCAAGCGAAAGGCTCTACCCACCAAGGAGCAACCCGATGCAGGATCTACTGTTGAGCAGCGCCGTCTGCAGGCCAAATTTCAATACCTTTACGATCAGCGGAGTCTGCTCCCTGCAAGGCGACCCTTGCTTCCTGGATATCCTTTGTGGTATCGTAAGCTGTGTCAGAAGGCACCAAAACCGAATAATAGCGATGATGAAGTATTTGAAAATGAAAAGGAATCGTGGTCTCCCGGACCTACCGAAATCAGCACTGGCATGCAGATTGCCCCAAAGCTGTTGTCTCTTTGTTGGGAGGGATATCCTTTGCACTACGAGAGAGAACAAGGCTGGGGCTTCCTGGTTCCGTTTCGTACTGAAGGAAGTGGAAATGAAACGCTACCCATTGACCAACTGTTAGCAAGTTGTTCAGTTCCGGAGTTTGCTCGTCAAAATGCGTCAAAGAGGGAAAGTGAAATGGCTTTAGATATGCTTTCCGATCAGATGGGACAGCTCCTCAGTAAGCAGGAGCACCACAAGAAAATCTCTCAAAAACAGCAGCGCCTGGAGGCTCAATATCAAGGTGGGGTTTGGCATATATTTAGGAATTATCTTATCCAAACTATTACCATTTTTAGGATCTGGTGTATGGTGCAACAAAGTTTTAGAGGATTGCTGTTTCTTTCTCAAATTACCACACAAAAATGGACCCAGCTTCCGCGTGGGCAACCCATTGTCAAGGGACTTTCTGAACAAGTTTTCGGAGAATGTCCTCAGCAGCGGCGATCCCTCATGTCAGGCAGCCGCCCGCGTCATCGAAATCGCTCGTATGATGTCCTACTGGCGCAACAATAGAGATCGGATAACAGGCCAAATGGTAGTCTGGTTGGATCGTCAGCAGTTGCCAAAGGAAGTTGCCTCGATCAGAGCTTACGGAGCTATTTGTCCTCAAGTGGTGACTTGCGGCACATTGACTCGTCGCGCTATGGAACCTACTTGGATGACTGCTTCTAATTCCCGGCCGGATCGTCTAGGTTCTGAGTTGCGTTCAATGGTACAGGCTCCGCCTGGGTACAAGTTGGTGGGTGCCGATGTGGATTCACAAGAACTTTGGATCGCTTCAGTACTGGGCGACGCTTATGCTTGCGGAGAACACGGAGCTACTCCTCTTGGTTGGATGACGCTCAGTGGCAGCAAGTCGAATGGCAGCGACATGCACTCCATCACTGCCAAGGCGGTAGGTATTTCCCGTGATCACGCCAAGGTCATAAACTACGCCCGTATTTATGGGGCTGGACAGCAGTTTGCCGAGACGTTGCTCCGCCAATTCAATCCTACCTTCAGTGCGTCGGAGGCCAAGGCCAAGGCAATGAAGATGTTCGCTATTACCAAGGGTAAACGGCAGTACCGTCTGCGCCCAGAGTTCCATGATGAGATGGAGGACAGAGCGTAAGTGATATAAGTACTTCTTTAGGCTCTTAGATTGTAAAGGTATTTTCGTATAGTTACACCAGTTATGAAGCTTCAAAGTTGGCCATTCAGCGAAATCGTACCATTGGTGAGGTGTTCCATCGTCCCGTTTGGATGGGCGGCACCGAAAGCGCAATGTTCAATCGACTGGAAGACATTGCCACACAATCGCAGCCTCAAACACCGTTCCTGGGTGGTCGCCTGAGCCGGGCTTTAGAAGCTGATACAGATCCGAGCCAGGAGCAACGCTTTCTGCCCACTCGTATTAACTGGGTGGTGCAAAGTGGGGCCGTGGACTTTCTGCACCTGATGCTAGTGAGTATGCGATGGCTGATGGGACCCCATGTGCGATTCTGTCTGAGCTTCCACGACGAACTGCGGTACCTCGTAAAGGAGGAGATGGCCTTTAAAGCGGCACTGGCCATGCATATTACGAATCTAATGACCCGTAGCTATTGTGTATCTCGCATCGGCCTCAATGACCTGCCCATGTCGGTGGCATTCTTCTCGTCTGTGGAGGTGGACACTGTGTTGCGGAAGGAGTGTACAATGGACTGTAAAACTCCTTCGAATCCGCACGGCCTTAGCATTGGATATGGGGTAAAACCTGGACAGAGTCTAAGCATCTCTGAAGCAATAGATAATGCAGGCGGCAATGATGTCAGTAAATGGCCATGGATCAAGCAGTGCTAGGTCGAAATTAAATACTGCCAAAGATATTTGTTTTTTAATTTACAAGACTTCTGATAAGATTTTTAAGTTCTTTTTACTTTTAAGAAAAAAATAATTCTTTAAGATAGTTCTATAGTTAAGGTCACTTCTGTTATCAAGTGTTTTTTGTAATGCTTACAAGATGTGCTTTTGTAGCCAAATAAAACTACCGATTTAGTCTAAATCAAATCGCCTATAATTATATATTCGTTGTCGCACATAATACTTAACATACAAGATAAAGAGAATGTTTTAACACTAAGCCAGGTAACAAGCTGTTGCCTCCACCTAAACAAATCAAAGGTTTTGAGCCAGCGACTCGATCTCGTTAAGAAAGTAGAGCATATCCGATTCCTCCAGGCATGAGTTTTGCAGAACTAAACGGAAGAAGTTGGGAAGCTGACGTAGCGGCTGGTAGGTAATCATCATGGAACCCTTCTTGATCATTCCCTCCTTAACTTTTGGGGCCACTTTGTGCAGGCGATCGTAAAACTCACGGTTGCGTTCCATCTGTCGGAGACTGGGAGGCACGTACCAGAAGCTGATATTTGTGCACTCAGGCTGCTCAAGAACCAGCTCAAAGCCAGGACGTTCCCTAACCTTGGCAGTGAAGAACTCAGCCATGCGAAAGACCTTCTCGACGTGCGCCTCCAATCCTTGGCTACCCTTTGCCTTCCACATAAACCAGAATTTGAAGACATCAGCTCGCCGACCGCACTGAATATGCTTATCGCCCGTGTCATAGGAAGTATCATAGAATTTGTCCTTCTGAAACAGATACGTTGCATTGGTCGAGTGGCACTGTCCCAGGATTTGCTGGTGGGGCGTCAGGAAGGTTGAGCACTGCTGGGAAGCGGCCAGCAGCTTGTGGGGATTCCAGGTCACGGAATCAGCCCTACAAAATAAAAAAATATCATTTCTCATTCCTAATTCCTATTCCTTTCTTAACCCACCGTTCGATTCCGTTGAGTAAATGACGGTACTTCTTGGACATAAGAGCTCCTCCGCCCCAGGCAGCATCGACGTGCATCCACATATTGTATTTTTTGCACAGATCCGAGATTCCAACCAAATCATCAAAAGCACCCAGCACAGTGGTTCCTGCTGTTGCGGAAACCATCAAAGGCTGGCAGTTGTTTTCCAGGCACGTTTTTATTTGATTCTCCAGGTCGATGAGTTGCATCTTTCCCACCTCATTGGTGGCTATTTTGCGCACATGCTCGCTTCCAAAGCCCATAAACATGGCCAGCTTTTCCACTGAGTAGTGGGCATCTTCCGAAGTAAAGATGATCAAGGGTTTGGCGTTAAACAGTCCATTTTTCTGTAAATGAAAGATGGACAATCAGTTTTAATTTTTTATATATAAAATACAATTAATTTTCCCTTATATCGTACGTTAATTTAGTCAGCGATCAAGACTCATATTGTCTGATTTCTGAATTCGATAGCTTAACGGTAAGCGGTTTTCAACTTCCGGAAAACTAATAACGACTGGAAAACGGAATGGATATTTACCTTGGACTCGGGTGCGTATTTGTAGCGGGCACAGCTGATTGCGTAACCGTTGGCTATTGAGCCACCAGGACAGAAGATTCCATCGCCTTGGCCGCCGTTAGGGAAGCCCACGATGCGCCTCATCTCCGCCAGCACCTGCTCCTCCATCAGCGTGAACAGCGGTGCCACTTCGTAGGTATAAACACTTGGATTGAGGGCATCGGTGAGCCACTGACCCACTAGGGCATAAGGATCCACACCCGAATACAACTGGTTGATGAAATATGGGTGGCCAGTCTTGACGGAGAACCGGATCGTCTCCCGGAGCAGTTCCCGCAGCTTGTCGTGCGACTCCCCCTTGTCGCGCAGCTGGAAATCGAAGAGCTGCTTCAGCTCGGCGGGCTCGTGCCACTCGACGACCTTGGAGGAGCGATTGGTGCCCTGAAAGACGGCCAGCTTGATGATCTCATCGATGCAGGCCCGGATAAAGCCCTCGAACTGGGCGGCCGGATGACTGGCCACAAAGCCGGACAAGCTGTCTTTGGACTCCAGGATGTTGTTATTATTATTACAATTGGTGGCAATACCTCCGTTAGTGGCCAACATTCTGCGGGCGTTCTCGAAATCAACTGCGACAGTATCAGCCGATGACGACGTGGTCGCCACCATTGCTGCTGCGGCTGCTGCCGATGCTGTCAATGTGTTAACGCTTGCCAAATCGTCGCCATTCGTACTGTAAGGCTTAAATATAGATTCCTTGAAGTGATGTGTGGGATAGTTCTTGCTGGCCAGCATTTTATTGGCTCTCGGATTATGTTTATACTGTAAAAGACTTGGCTAACGCTTCAGTTTTGTATATAGTTTCTGGTATCGATGCTGTTCCTGGTCCTGTCGCTGTTGCAGATTGCACTTGACAATGATTCTGAATGATCCGGTGGCGAACTGAATGAACTGGCGCTGTTGTTGCTGCTTTTATAAAAGCTTGCCGACTTCCACAATTCAAAAACCGAAACCGAATGCCACTTACATAAAGACAATGCCGCTCGAGAACCGAGAGCGATTGTCGTCGGAACGGCTCGGATTGGCTCGAATCGTTTCGTTGGATTCTGGTTCTGGTTGTGGTCGAGCCTGAGGGGAAAGTATCTGCCCAACCTGCTGCAGGCCACCTGCTGCACTGATGCCAATCATCTGTTTATGGCCTTTCACTGAAAGGGATTTCCCTGGCCCATTCATCGTTCAACCGAATTCTTAAAATTTCATTTGCGACTATTTGGGATGGGATGGCGGAGAGGTTGTCGGATAATTAGCTAATTGATATGCTCATGTAATACTCATGTAAGCTCAATGTAATGCCAGAGCCATGATTATACTCAGAGGTCTCTGGTTGCCACCACCTCATCCGTGCGATTCATTGTGGTTGCTGCGGTGTTTCCCTCTCATTAGCGGCAATCAAATGCATTAAATGCAAATTAATTGAATAATTCTTGACGAATTGTTGTGTAAATTGCAAAATTGAAACGTGATATCAGGAAAATAAGAAAACTCTATACCAGAGACGAGAATGGGTTGGTGTAGGTCGCTTAGATTCAGATAATTGCCACCGAAATGTTGGTCAAGTTTGAAGAAAAACGAAAGCCATCGCCTCCCCCACCTAATGCTTATTTCGGATCTTGGGCAATGGCCTTGGGTACATTGAATCTCTATAAATAAAGGTGCATGTTCAACGGAAATTTCCCAAATTTCTGCAATGATAGATTGCTACATGATAAATACAATATATATCTATTCTATACACATATGACAACTGTGATCTCTTTCCCAGGGATTCCTTTAATGACGTTTTATTTTTGGGAAGCGTGGTTATTCACCTTGACAGTAATCGGGACGTGCTAGCACGATTTTCGGTGCTTTACCGAAGCTGAAAATCGGATCCCCGGATGACACATCAGTTTTGGGAATAAGCAGTTACTGGGGGAATTTATTTGATGCACCCATAACTTGTGATAAGGGGCTGGACACACGCATTCCCCGGAGAATATATAAATATAATTCAAAAACAAAAACCAGTTCCACCGCGAAGCCAAAAATTTCCGGAAGCATTTTGTCAGCGGTCAAGTCGATGACGTTGCCGACGTTAGAAAAGCGAAAGGCAAAAAGTTGTTTCATACGCGTACTGTATTCATCTTATTTAATTGCAAAAAAAATGCACCGTCTACAGCCGCTCTAGTTCGCCCCGACGGGGTTCTCTTTCCTACCGAAACTAATTAAGACTACAAGTATATGTAATTAATGGCTACGATTATGCTGGATAATGTTACTCGGCCAGATGTTGCAATCGAATCGAATGTTATTTAACACTTGCTAATGCTACAAATCCGAGTGAGTTGCTGGTGGTTAGTTCAAGGTTGTCGGGCCTATAAAAACTACCCAGAAGTCTTTAAAAGTAACCTCCAAGTCTAAGCCTTCTAAACCTAAAAACTACTATCAATTAAAGAAGATTACCACTAATTTAAGAGATCTTATCTTCCCAATGAGAAGAAGGTTCATCAAAATGAACCGAATGGAGTTACCGAGGAAAAGACATCTCCAACTGTCTAACAATAGTGTTATATTTTATTGTTTTACGTTCTACGATCAATACAATGTTCTCGATATTTACAAATATTTATAATAATAATTATATAATAACATAATTTCTTTTTTGCATTTGTTTGTTTTGTTTTTTTGTGAGTTTTCCTTGTGGTGTGTTTCCTTTGTAAATGAGAGTGTACTTGTTTAATGAGTTTCTAATAATAAAAATCCTCAGATCCAACTCGGTCCATATTTTCATATGTATGCCAACTAGAATACATAACTGTGCCTACGTACATATATATATATATATTTATCTCACGTTCCATTCTTATTTAGCTGCAGTACCCTCAACAATGAATCTTACGGATCATAGTTTGTTAGTCCTATCACATCGCCAGGCAATTTAAATTATTCTTGGTTTGTACTTGGGTAAAGAAACATCGTACCTTTTTCTAAGTTTAGAATTAAATATTTGTATATGAGAAAATGAATACCCAAAAATATTTGAATTGCTTACTCACCTTGATTGTTATAGAAGTTCGCGCTTAGACTAGGTTTTGGTGGAAGTTTGGGGGTGCCCTCTAAGCTGGTGGCAATCGGAAAGAACTCCTTGGGGGACGAACGCGATTGCGACTGATTCGAATGCTGGTGCTGGGGGTGATGGTGGGACATGTGCTGCGCATGATGATGGTGAGAGTAGATCGCCGGATGAGTCTGCTGCTGGCGCATTCGCAATTGGTGCGCGTAGCTGCTCGACGTACTCTCCACCGGATGGCTGGGAATGTTGGGCGACATGGGAGTGGCGGGAGTCGATGTGTGTGGCGATGTGGTGGTCGAAGAGCTCAGGGCAGGCGAGATTGACTGTGGCGGTTGCTCATCCAATGCCACAGTTTGTGATACAGTCACTACGGTGGTGTTGGGTACACCCATAGCCGCCGGCTCAGTTGGCTGGCCAGAAGCTGCCGCCCGTTTCTCAATCGCAGAGTTCCGGCGAATCATAATACTGCTTGTGTTGGGCAAAAGCAAACTACTTTTTCCCACAAAATCTTTGCCCTGACCATGGCTGTGACGCAAGTAGCTGATGCCCATGGAATGGTTGAGCCGAGGTGGTATTGGCGGAGGACTCAGTTCGCCATCACGCGGGGGTAACTACAAGAGATATTTATTAAATTAGATTATTATTAAGATTGAAATATGTTACAGGAGACATGGTTATATAGGAAAAATGTAATGCCTTAGGCTAGTCTTGGCTTTAGAGGAACACTGATCTTAAACATATTTTAGCTACTTACTGTTGGTGCGTCTGGCGCCTGCCGCTTCTGGGCCATATCCGCACAACTATCCGTACGCTCTTTGCGACGCGGCGGCAATGGAGGTGGAACTGCCCGATATTCAAGATTCGAAGCCGCTGGAACATTGACATGGGGTGAGATGGGCACTGCTCCGGTGTGTCCCTGATTGGCGCTGTTGTAATAGAATCCGCCCGTCTGGGGACTAATATCCTCTCCAGCAAGATTAGCTCCAACCATTCCCGTAAGTGTAACAGTGCTAGCGATACTGTGTGTCGGGCTGTATTGCATTCGTCCATGGAATGGGGAGCGGTTGCCAGTCTCATGTCGCGGACTGACCACCAGCTTTGGCAGAGGAGAGGGCGGGGCGTCTGAATCAGCAAAAGTGTTGCTGTCCGGCAGCGATTGCAGTTGCAAGTGTTCAGGCAGCGCGGAACTAAACACATCCATTGTCGATGGATTGGCCAGACTCTGATTGTTTGACCAAACGTGGGCTGCCGGTTTGCGGGGTAGATGTGGTGCCGGCACTGCAACCTCCCCATTATTGTTGTCCACCGCTGATATCCTAGTATGCAGCGGTGTACCGCTCCAGCTGGTCGCATTTCTTTCCGGTATAATAACCGGCGCAAAAACTGAAAACGCATTAGGATTGTGCTGTGGGCTCTGCTCACCGGCGAGAATGCCAGCTGAAGCATTGGTCGCTATTGCACTTGGATCTACGGTAGTCGTGGCCTGGGCTGAAGGGGCAGCTGCTGTGGCTATTGTGGTGGCCGTGGACGATGCTGCTGCAGCCGCTGATGAAGTGTTGTTCACCTTGCTGCTGCTGCTTGTTTGATTCTGGCGACGAGGCTTAATGCCAGGCGATTTAAGCGGAATGTGCGGCCACTTACGAGGCTATAAATAGTATTTAAGTAACAATTAATAATTAAAAATAAATAAAAGTTATATATTTGAATTACTTACAAACTTCGGCACCGTTTTACAGCCCCTTGGCTCAATGCGCATGCTCTCGTTGTAGAGATAGTCGGACATCTGTTTGTCGGACAGACCATTAAACGGATCGAGTTGCTCGAAGAAATGTCTTATTGTTGACTCCTCGCTGAGACAGTAGGGCTGGTTCTGGTACTGTTGGATTTCGCCGATTATCTCGGCCACTTTCCGTCTCTTCGAGAAGTTAATTAGCTCTGTATTAGCCAGCAGATCGGGATTGCCTTCCTCCAGGTGGAGTATATTGGTCAGATAGCGACCGAAGAATGGCACACAAGGGGGATTGATTGACCGCAAGCGCTCCTGATACTTCTTCAGATGATCGTCACTCAGCTCACGGCACTCATCCAAAAACTTTCTGTAGCGCTCCGGCAATCCCTGGAATGTCCACTTAAGTCTATAAACAGATGCTGTTCCCATGGCGGCCACAATCGAGAGAATGCCATTAAAGTTGTTTAGTTCCAGCATCACCATCATCACTTCGATGGCTCGTTGCATGATCGCCAAGCGTTCCTCATGATTTTCCGCTTCAGTGATTGACTTTTCTATCCAGCGGGTCACATTGGTTGTGTGTTTCATGATCTTTAGTAAATTGGGGCTCTTAACCTCCTTGTCCTTTTTAGTCCACGGCGAACCCACTAGTTCGGAGGGCTTTACATTCTTGTACATTTCGAACTCCAACAAAGTAAGCTGTCGAGCCAGTTCGAGAGGGTGCAGAGTAAGTAGAGTAATCTCATCGTTTGGGACACTGAGGTGATGCTCAATAGGTGGTGGATCGTGCCCGTAGGCGTAGACAATCTTTTTATTGCTTTTTTCCTGTTCGTTCTGTAAATTAATTAAATTAATTGTAAATATTTATCACAAAAAAACCATAAAATGTATGCCATTACCTTTCTCTGAACAATTTTGAGTACAGAGTCTACCCATTTACGCATAGACTTTCCATTGACGTGCTCCAGAAAGTTAAGCAGTTTTTCCAGCAGCATTGGGTCCTTCTCAAAGTCGTAAAAGTGATGATCTACCCAGTGGCGCAGTACGTTTAATACCCTGAACTGCACTGGCTGCACGTACTCTTTGCGATAGCGCTTCCAGTCCTCGCGCTGAGAATTCTTATGCTCCTTATCGCCACCACCACCGCCCACGCCACCAGTCCCCGTCATTCCGGCATCCTGATATACCAGACTAGGATCGGGGATATTGAAACGCTCCACCAACAGCTGCAGAAGTTGTTGGGGCGAGCAGAAGTATCGATATGTGGTGAGAAAGGTACGCACAAAGGTCGGATCCGCGTAGATGTGATAAGTGAGCCGCTCAATCAGTTTACAAAGAGTCGCCCCCTTAATCATCGGCACCCCGGCACTCTCGCGATCCTCAAGTACAATGTTATCGCTACTATCTGGCACTGCAAATTTGTAAATTTCCGGACTAGGCATTCGCAACGGATGCTTCCTCTCAATATCCTGCAGTATGCTGTCCAATATTCGATCCAGCATCGATTTGGTGTTCACCATTAACAGGTCCGCCATCCAATCGTGTTTGTGTTGAGCGTTCTTCGCAGTCAACACTAGAGCCGGCTGCATTCGAGTGACCAACTCAAAGCTGTTCTTAAGGTCGTCACTGTCCGCCCGGTCAATGATTTCCACTCGCCTCATAAAAAACTTCTCCTTAAGTCGGTAATCGTAGGCGGTAGCTCCTGCCGATGGGGTTTGCTTTTTTGTATTTGCCTTGCACAACACCATTAGACCATCGAAAAGAAAAACCTTGCGCTCGCTCCATATTCTCTTGCCAGATCCCAGCTTGCTGAGCGAGTCCTCTGTTTATTTTATATTAAAAATTATTAATTAATTGTCTATTATTTCAATAAACTAGAGCAGATTGCACTTACCACGAATAAATTCATTGCAATTCTGGCCTACGTCTTTATCGTCCCAGTGCTCAACCTTTAGTTGGAGTTCCCGTGTCCGCTCGATGGCCAACTGCCGACGTACACGTCCACTGACTGGGACCATGCGCTCCTTGGACAGGCCGGCCATTACCTTTTCGAGATCGCAGTGGAGCGGATGCAGCAGGCCTTGGACCTGCTCAAAGCTCTCGATGTCGTCCTGGGACGAGCTGAGATCTTTAAGATGCTTTATGTAGTCGAAATAAACAAAGGCGTGGCAAATCGGAACCAATAGAAGCTTGGGTAGATAGTACTTGACGGCATCCCGAAAGCCGTGTCCGGCCGATATAAGAGATGATGCCTAGATTTGGGAGAAAAAATATAATATAATGACTTCTCAGGCATATTTCAGGGGAAACTCACTCCTGGCTTCGACAAAAGATTAGTGAGAGCATCTCGCGACGCTTGAGATGTAACGTCATGGGCATACTTCTTGTATACATCAAACTCCTCGGCCTCAGCCAACTCCTCGAAACAGCTGCCGACACAGGGCGCGTTCTGTTCCTGCGACATTTCGATTACATCCTCCAGAGAGCCAAGCAATGTTACCGTCACTTCGTAGATATCCATGATGTTGGAGAATATCGGATCCAGCTCCCGAGGATCCGACACGATCTTGACCAGTTCCTCGCGGAAAACCCGTATGATCATGTGCAAGTCTCGCTGATACTGCTTCTCATCGTGAATCAGCTCCTTGACCGTCTCCTCGTAGGTGGCACTGGCTCGTTGCGCCGGCAGCGAAAGCGGGCTGGGCAGAATGTGGGCCTCGCTCTGGTTCAACATGTCCATGAGGACCCGATCGGCGTTCATTACCACCTCGATGTCCTCCTTGGTGATTTCGCAATGGGCGATCTTAATGACATAGTCGCCGGCCATTTTTAGAATGTCAGCCGAAATGTATTCGAGAACGGCCACCAGGAAGGCTGAAACCGAGCTGTCAATCTTATACTGCAACACGTCCTTCTGGAGGAGCGTATGAACACGCTCTGTGGGCAGGACGGACTTGCGCTTCTTGGAATTGATCACCTCCTTGGCCTCGTTCAGGGCCCATTGGTCGATGGGGGCCGGAAACGATTTGTTAACCTTCTCCTCCACGTCCTGGACAGAGTGGGGCAGGGGCTTGGCGCATAACATGGCCAGCAGACGGAGGCAAAGCTTCTCCACATACAGAAGTGCATCTTCCTTGGCGGTGACGCGAGGATGAACTTGCTCCAAAACCTTCTTCAACGAGGGCGTAAAAAGGCCACGCCAGCGGGCCGCATTCTCTCCTTTGGTAAAGTCGTAGCCATCGCATTCTTGCAAAGCAGACCCTCCAAGACCCCCACCTCCACCACCACCGCTTCCACCACCAGCACCACCAATGCCGAATCCGCCGCCGTAGCTAATGGTATGGTGATGGTGGTGGGCATGGCCGCTGGGTCCGGAGAACATTCTATTCCGTAGGTGCCTCCCCTGCTGCTTCTGCTGCTCCTCCTTCCTCGCCTCCTCCCGCTCCACGCCCGTTGTTTGTATTTTTCAAGCGACGACTGGAGCAGCCAGCTCCAAAGCTCTAGAGCGTACTGCGGCGCCACTGCAAGCGTCGCATTGTGTTCACTCAATGATTCGCGTTGTTATTTTCGTTTTTCGTTTCCTTGCGATTCGCTTGGCCACTTTTAGTATAGTATATGTATCTTTAATATTTTTCTCTGCAAATTCTGCTTACTCGAACGTTTTGCAGCACAGCAAATATCCGATATACGCCACATCATTTCCAACACTAAGTATCCTGAAGGGAAATTATGGAAAGAAAATTTCCCTTCAACTTCTAATAAAAGGGTCACACTTCTTAACGTTTATTCAAATAATATAATATTTATTTCCGTTAAGCTTAAATTTGGATTAATTTAACAACTTATATTGTAAAATAATATATTTTTTTCTGCCTTTGATTTGGAATTATTATTATTATTTGGAAATTATACAATTACTAACTAACGATGAGAATATTAAACTCAAACTTGTGGTTGATTGTTCCTTGGCTAGTGCGTCACCATCAATAGACGGGTGAAAATTCCGCACTCATTTATTAGCTTGCTGCAGTGAGTAATCTCATGGCGATAAAATACAGAGGGTGGACCATGAGCACTTTCCTTGGAGAACTTGCAGCGCTCGCAGAGATTTGGCAGGAAACGCACCTCAGAGTAAGCGCCTTGTACAAATGTGTAACTGACCACCAGGGTGGATCGGCATTCGGTAGCCGATTCAAGACGCAACTGGAAAACTAAAGAACTAAAGATTGTTTGATCCTTATCTTGAAGTACCTCCTCATTCAATGTTGGACTCTGCCACTTCAGCAACAGCGCCCACCAGTGGCAGCAGGCTTCAAAATAGGCAACTGGCTCGTATGTGTTGAGGGGAAAAAGACTCTCGCGGTTCTTCTGAGGTAGAACCTGCAACAAGCGGCCATTGCATGTGGGCAGCTGGATTAAAGCTACAATTTTGGACATCATCTGGAGTCTTGCGTCCCGGCCTTTCTGTTTTAGTTGAAGTCCCTCCAACAGCTCATTGGGAGATTTTCCAAAAATCGAGCAAGTCGATCCGTGTTCAGCATAGTCGGTCTTCTTGCCTACCCAAGAACAGCCCAACCGGCGGTATTTGCAACATAACAGTCGTTGCGGACAATGCCTTTGAAAGTGTTCCTTGAGTGATGAGCGAGGGGTCATGGTTCGGCAGTGTTCGCAGGCCACCCAAATCTCTGCCACTGTATTCTCGGCAATTAAATTACGACTGGGAGTTTCATGCAGGACCCTGCACTTTCGCAGGGGACAGGAGCTCTTTCCTCTTCCGACCAGTTCGCCGTGCACCTGGACCTCATAGCATCCGGCGCAAATGATGTGTCCATTCTGGCACTGAAAAATCAACGACGTAGGAATAGCCTCACATTTCACACAGCGAACCATTTCGTTCAGTCGACGCTCTAGGAAACTGGACGATTCCCGCTCGATCATGCCACTTGGTGTGGGAACGTTTGTAAGCTCGTCATCACTATCAAAGTCCTCAAAAAGAACACTGGAGCTGGAGCTCGGGGGACTAAAGTCAAATAGAGGCAGGGTTTCGATGTCGACCTCAATGTCAGACCCACTTATATTTTCAGCCAGCTCCTGTTCCAGGCTTTCCCCCGACGTCGACTCGCATTCAGGAGTCTGTGCCATGGCGTTTAGCAATTTGCGTTTGAAAATATATGTGTTATAAATTAGTCGACTAATAGCCAGCTCTGTCAAGTGACTGAAAATAAGACAAGGATTTAAATCTCATAACACACTGGGGATCGACTGAAAATGAAAAGCTTGATTGAAGTAAAAGTGAACTAAGGTTTATATAGTATCATAAATTATATCATCAAAGTGTCACAGTATTGTTACCGATCATTATTACCGATCAACAAAAATTTTCAGCACTCAAAATTATTTGTATCCTTAGAATATGGCAAAGTCTACATCTTGTGAATATCCCCGCAGTTCATCCAGCCACCGCATTCCCATAAATGCAAAAGATATAGCAAATCTTCGGCAAAAATGGTGCGACTACATTATGGGCCTGTCCAAAACTCCAACTGAGATAAAGCTTGCCGAACAGCGGGCCAATCGTGCCATTCAAATGGCTCAAAGCCACCAGGATAAAGAACTGGAAAAGAACTCGTTGACTCCTAGAACCCTCAGACCCCTAACGGATCTCTACAGTTCTCCCCGAACCACTAACCGGATGAAAAAGGTACTCCAAAAAATGGGCACATCGAATCAACAATCTCCACGGGAATGTCACCTTCATCTCTGTCACGAATGTGGCTTTGTCAATTGCCAAATGACACATGAAGAGCATGCAGAACAAATGAGACGGCGGCTCAAGAAAATATTGAACAAGCACCCAAGTTTAATACCAAAAAGTGTACGGAGTAGAAATTGGAAGAGCTGAAGATAACTATACAATCGTCCTTTAAGCATTTCTTTAAAATTAGAGTGCTCGTTGGACTCTTGTCTAGTTATAATAATGCTCATACATACATATTTGACTTAGTATACATTTTATTTAGGACAATATTATCTTTCTAAAAGTGTGCCACGCTGCTTCTTCTGTGGAGGTGGCGCATCGTCAGTCTTCCCTTTGATTCCCACATCACTCAGCTTTCCGCCCTTGCGCTGCAGCTGCTTTTCAATGATCCGAGCGTTATTCGCATAACTATCAGCAATTTCACGCTAATTATAAAATAATAAGATATGATGTATAAAAATATAAACAAGATTAAGCTATAAAACTGTACCGCTTCGATTTCATCCTCTTCCTCGTCAATGGTGGATACTGTAACCGAACTGAACTTGCCCATGTTCTTGGTGTGCCTTGTGACCATAACTTTCTTTCCGCTGGCATCAACAATGCCCGAGTCTTCCCCTACCACACCCGTACTTGTAGTTGCGGAACCTGACGTTTTGCCCTTAGCTTCCGAGCTTGAAATTGGAAGTTTAGTGAAGGGCTTATCGCCTTTGCTTCGTATAAGGGCGTTGAACATTACGAACGTCACATTCGAGTCGGGACTGTGGCGATAGTAAAGCGGCAGATTGCAGCTTCGACACTAAAACAGAATAAAGTACGTTAGTGGCGAATCTAAAGGTAATTTGGTGACTATTTAACCTTGTACCGATACTGTTTTTCAATAGAATTGCCTCTGCTCTTGCGCTTTATGTAAATCATCCTTGGCGTTGGATTGTACGTCAGTTTGTTGGCATGGTCATTGGCATTTATTACGCGTGCATTGTCAACTTCTCGCAACGGCAGCTGGTCTAAGGAACAGTCTGAAACACGAATTAAACAAATTAATTAATAATGTGATATGATTCTTTGGGCGAAACAAGCAAACCTAAAATTAAAGCCATCTTGTTGCACAGACAGTAATATATATTAAGCGGCTTTTCTTCATTGTATTCTTCCTGATCCTTTGTGTCGGAGCAAACAATACTACGAGAAACTACTTTCGGCATGGCTCCTGATATTAGTTGTACAATTTTTAATAATAAATTCGATGAATTGTGAAATGTAAACAAATAAACAATGTGACCATGTCTCTTTAAGAAAGTGTTTCAATCCCGATTGTCAGCAGTCACTGTCAGCCCAACACTGTATTAATTTTTAAATAAAACTAAAATTTGGTAAAATTCTGTAATTCTCGCTATTTCATAAAATGAATTCGTTGATTAAGAGCTATTTTTTAGGTTTTTAGGTTTTTATTATTGGCTATTTTTGTTGGCATATTCAACTATCATTTCCGATCGATTGTTGGCAACTCTGTTCCCTGTGACATATAATTAAACTTTTCATAACATAAGCACAGTAGGAGCGGAGAAAAACAACAACAATACGGAGCTAGGACAGATACAGATAGTTAAAATTTTTCATAGAACTTACTTTTTTTCACACACACACGTTTACACACGTTTGTTCAGACATAGACAGAATTTACGGAGAACATAAATCGAAATGAGTATTTTGAGTGTGCGATATCTGGCCCAGAAGTTCACCCGCCAGGCGAACATTTTGGCCAACAGGCGGATACTGGGGCCTACTGTGCAGCGGGCGCCACCGGCGTACGGTAAGTGAGGTTATGTCCCGCCGTTACATGCTCTTCGAGCAATGTTTTCTCTATTTGTGAATTAAAACAAGGAAACTCAAGCTAATGCTTTGCTTATTTCAGCCTTTTTCCGGCCGGCACACAGCAGCCTCTATCAAATGGTAAAGAAACGCACTCTCGAGGCGCGCAGCAAAATGCAAGCCAACAAATATCCCAACAATCAAGCCTGCATATCCACACCAATTGCCAGCGAGTACGAAGCGGATGTGGATACTACCACTGTCAGCCCAGCGCCACCCTTTGCCACCTCCTCCACCACCGCCACCGCCACCGCCAACTTTCAAGCTTCCACCCAATCCGATCCACTCTTTAAAGTGGTATTCATACATTAAATCATCTTCATTAACTCATTCCTATTTGCATGGGAAGGTTATAGGGTTTTTAAAAAGTGTCCGGTACACCTTCTGAAAACCCTGCACCTCCTATGAAACTCAGATTCTTACTAAGAACTATCTTTAACATTGTTCATGTATCTTCCAGGGCTTTGCCGACTGCAAGAGCATCTGTAGCGCCAAGGAGGTGCTAAAGTCCTCGGACTGTGAGGCACACTCTTCTGCCCCCGACATGGACACCTGCAAACAAAAGGCTGTTTGTGAGGAATTCAAGCGCAAGCGCCAGGATACGAGTTGCAATTTAAAAGATGATGGGGGCGATGGGAACGATGGTGAAGAGGAGTGCGAGTGCCGGTTGAAGGATTTGCGATTCAAATGTATGATGGGTGCCCTGGCCGCCCTGCTAGCCGGAGGACTCGTACGTTAATCTTAAGCTTGCGATTTCTTATATAAAGGGCATTCCCTTTTTTTTTTTGTAGCTCGCTTGGTTGATTTCGCGTATGACGGATGACACCGAAGCTCGAAGGAAGCGGGAAGAGGATGACCAAAAAAAACGTAACCTGGTAGCTGGATTAGTAACGAGTAAGGAAATACCTATATAAAATATCACAGTCTAGAGCTTTCCAAGCATAGTTGTTTCATTATTGCAACTCATTATTTCGTAACCCATAAAAGATGGCCACTATCTATATCTATACTACCCGAAAACGTTCAAAGTGTCATGGAAATAAACTGTTGATCATTTTCAGGTCCAGCCAGTTCCGAATCCCTGCCAAAGCATGTCCCGTACCTGATCATCGGCGGCGGCACAGCTGCCTTCTCCGCCTTCCGTGCCATCAAGTCGAACGATGCCACCGCAAAAGTGCTGATGATCAGCAACGAGTTCCGCAAGCCCTACATGCGGCCGCCCCTTTCCAAGGAGCTCTGGTATACGCCCAACCCCAACGAGGATCCCATCAAGGACTATCGCTTTAAGCAGTGGACAGGCTCCGAGAGAAGGTTAGTGTGTCATTTGTGTGTCATAATTTAGATCATTTCATCAGTTTATATTTTTTAGTTTGTTCTTCGAACCGGATGAGTTTTTCGTAGATCCGGAGCGCCTCCAGGATAGCGTCAATGGTGGGATATCCGTTGCTCAGGGTTTCTCGGTCAAGAAAGTGGATGCGCAGAAGCGTATCGTGACGCTAAACGATGGCTGCAAGATCGAATACGATACATGCCTCATTGCAACCGGCTGCTCGCCAAAGAACCTGTCCATGTTCCGAGACGCATCGCCTAGTGTCCGGGAAAAGGTAATGGTGTATCGGACGCCAGATGACTTTGACCGACTGCGTCGATTGGCGGCGAATAAGCGATCGATTACCATTGTGGGGAATGGCTTCATTGGCAGCGAGCTGGCCTGCTCCCTGGCGCACTACGCCAAGGAGAACGGTGGCGGTAAAGTCTATCAGGTGTTCCAGGAGGACGGAAACATGTCGAGGGTCCTGCCAAAGTACCTCAGTCGCTGGACGATGGCCAAGATGGAAGCCCAGGGCGTGTGTGTTATTCCGAATGCCAGTGTTAAGAACGCAACACGAGATGATGCAAGTCTCAAGTTGGAGCTTAACAACGGCATGACCCTTATGTCGGACGTGGTTGTCGTCTGTGTAGGCTGTTCCGCCAATACAGAGCTGGCGAGTCCCAGCCATTTGGAGGTGGATCGCAGTTTGGGCGGTTTCGTAGTCAATGCCGAACTGGAGGCTAGAACAAATCTTTATGTGGCGGGCGATGCTTCGTGCTTTTACGATCCGCTTCTGGGCAGGCGGCGAGTTGAGCACCATGATCATTCCGTGGTCTCTGGTCGCCTGGCCGGTGAGAACATGACTGGAGCCAGTAAGTAACTTTTTACCCCTCGATAGTTGTCTGTTCTCAATCTATGTTGTTGGCTTACAGAGAAACCGTATCAGCATCAGAGCATGTTCTGGTCGGACTTGGGTCCGGAGATAGGCTACGAAGGAATTGGCCTGGTTGACTCTTCGCTGCCCACAGTCGGCGTATTTGCTTTACCCACGAATGTGGCCAAGCGGGTGGACAAGCTCCCCGAGTCGCCGGAGAACAACGATTCCCAGAAATCGGAAAGTTCCCAAAGCGCCTCCAGCTCAAAAGATAAGAGCGGCAAGGCCAACATTACCTGTGATCCCGATGAGACGGAAAACTATGGAAAAGGTGTAATCTTCTACTTGAAAAACGATAAAGTCGTTGGCATTCTTCTGTGGAATCTTTTCAATCGGATAGGCTTAGCTAGGACGATAATTAATCAGAATGCCAAGTACGACGATCTCAACGAGGTGGCCAAGCTGTTTGAGATTCACGCGTAGAGCACCGAGTGTCCCCGCGGAGAGGACTAAGAATGCGATCAAAATATTATCCTGGAATGCAAATCAGCCCGCACCGAACAGAAGTCAGAGTTCAGCATTTAACTGTGTGTTTTACGCAATATATGCAACTGCAACTGCAACTGCAACTGAAACTGAAACTGGATAACTGGATACGAACGGCAACGGCAAAATGCAACAGAAATTTTAGTTTTATTATTTTTGAAGTAAACCTTTTTTTTATAATCAACGACGACATTTATTCGGTGTATCTGCCTGTAAATATGTAAAAGACGTGGATACGCGCGGTCATCAGTTGAGTTTTCGTGTGTGTTTTTTCCTAATAAAAAATAGAGCGCAACAAACAAAATCCACACCAAATATTTGACACACACGTGATTTGTTAAAATGTTGCATTTGAAATGTAAATTATCATACCAGTTCATTATGCCTTAATTGTTTCAATAGACTTAAGCGTTATTATCCTGCACCTTATTTCTAATAAAACTAGGAATTGTTAAACGAAAAGCCATATACAATTTTTGTAGCAATAATTTGATCTACCTACCGAGTTTCTCCAGAAATCGGTATACCTTTAGAATTCAAATTTTTAAGTCAAAAGGCTGTCAAAAAAAGATTTTATTACTTTGGGATATTCTACGATTTCCGTTTGTAGTCTAATAGAAAGGCGACCATCTGTCCAGAAAAGGATTGCACCTGGCTTATTAGGGTATCGCAGATTAGCGACCAATAGGTAGGTAGAAATCCGCGAATTAAGGATCATCATTCGCGAGGCAAGGACCCTAAAAGGACACCTTACGCCTAGGTAACTATAAAGTAGGTAAATCATCTATCTATAAAAGCCAACTCGCGATCTTCCCAGGACATCAGTCTTTTTTCGACACTTGCACAATGAAGTTCCACATGATGAACAAACGCAAACAGGCATCTCCATCGCCAGTGAGGGAGCCCGTGCCAGAAGTGGAGGCGAACCCGGTGCCAACCCACACTGCCCTAGAGCTTGAGGCAGCCGCTGCTCTCCTGATGCTTCGCTACCAGTACGATCGCCAGATATGCAACCGCATCATGTCTTACACAGAGACACGGTCGCCAACTCCACCGCCTGCTGTCGCCGATAACACCACACCCAAGGATCAGCCCATTCGTCCACCGGTGGCTACTCAACCGCTGAAAAAACGTACCATTCCATCGCATCTGCTGAGACGATCCCTGACACCGGCCAAATCTACGACTCCGGTGACCAATACTACTTCTACTTCCATTGTGAAGGCCAAGACCAGGACTCCGATTCCCGGGAGTGAGCGCAGGAAGAACAAGGCTCTCCTTAAGTCCTGCCGGAATATGATTCGCCAATATTTGGATAACTCCGATCTTATTTAATTTTCATTTCCTTACAACCAATCCCAGTTTTAAGAAGCACCGCTACAACATTTACGAACACCCAGGATATAATCAATAATTGTAATAAAAAGATACGTACATATGTGATCAGAAATCAGAACAATTTCCATTAATAATCAAAAAAGTGAATCAGACAAAACGATTGGACTTCATTTTTCAATTTATTTATTGCATATAAATTTGTTTCGGTTTTTTTTTTATACATATATAACTTATGTATTGATCGAAAGTTAAAGTTTTCAATGGAAGAACAGGTATTGTGGCGACACTAGAGTGCTAATTATTAGCTATTGGCGGTGTTTTAACTTAAGGCGTACGAAAAACAAATAGAAAATTATTTTAGCATAGATCCTACACAATAATTAATAATTACAGTTGTTGCGCTACAATCTAAACTTTATGAACGTGCATTGATGATATCGCTCCTCTAGCTCCAGCTCGGCATACTTCAATCCGATTAATATAATTAATAAAGTGCTTCAAATGTACATTTTCTATTGTTTCATTTATGCTTCATTCTGGTTTTTTGTTTAGCAAATGTGAGTGGGAGGTGGTGGGTGTTGGGTGGCTGGTAAGATCGTAAGCGTTTTAAAAACTAAAATTGTTAATGCTTAAATGAACACCGTCATTTGCTGCAACTGCAACTGCAACTGCTTAAACTAACGTTACAAATAATAATAATGATAAAAATAGAAAACTAATGTGTATACATATATGCTTGTTATCATAAGCTATAAAAATGGAAGCCAATAATGTTCTTAATGTGTTCTCTTGCTGATTTTTTTTTTTGTTTGTCTACGGCTAGGGGTTCAATTTAAATTGAATTTTGAAAGCTCTCTATTCGGCCCGATCTGTCAGGGAAAAGAAAGTCCATTTCCATTACTCAACGAAACTGTTGCAGCTTCGGTTAAGGATAATGCCACTCCATATCCTTCAGATCGCTTAGCCAATGTGAATCAAAGATATATTTGCTATCACAAGAAATCAATTTGCCTTCTTCCTATGCAGGTTTGTATATTAATTAACAATTTCGCCAACAATTTAAATTTCATCCTTCTTTCATTTTCATTTATGTGTTTTGTTTTTTTTAACAATGTTTTGCGGTTTTTTTTTTTTGTTTTCATAAATTTGAAACCATTGTTGAGGCAACATTTGTAAAGCTCAAAGGTGGCAACACTTACGGTCTATTTGCTACTTGCTACAATTTTACGTTTACTTGCTACTCGTATGATTGATGTGTAATCGCTTAATATTAGATTTTTGTTTTTTTTTCTGTTTCTGTTTGATAAATGTAGAAATTGGCACATAATCGAAGGCTGCGCTGCGCCGGCTCAAGAAATCTACTTACAGTAACGAAATTACATGCACTCTGCTTAGCTTAACTTAATAAATAAATGTTTGATGCATGAAAGCATGTATGTTTGTTTGTTAATGCGAATAATGTTTGTTGTGTGGTGTTTTTTTTTTTTCTATTTACAGGGTTGGGCTGGTGATCTTTTTTGTTTGTTTGAAAGAAAGTAATCTTTGTGAAAAAAGTATCTAGTATTTGAAATATGTTTAGACTGAGTATTGATCCAAAAATTGATGTGCTTTGAGAAGAATCAACCAACCCAACTGAAAGGCATCCCAGATCTATGTGCGCTTCTTGTGCTGGTCCCTATTTTTTATACTCGTTTTTTTTTTGTTTTGTTTGTTTTTTAGCTCAGGTAATGTTGTGTATGTGCTCAGGGAGGGGTTGATGGGTGGGTTGATGGATGAAGAAAGGCGATTGTCACAGGATTCTGCTCTGCTCTGCTCCTTCTACTGACGCATGTGCCGGAACGAGTCCTCGGACTCGCCCCCATTGCAATCGCTGTCCATGGGCACGGCCTGGGGCTGGGCCGGTTCACTGGCCTGCTCCATCGGCCTGGGCGAACTGCTTTCCACGTTGGAATGCTGATCCTCGGGCTTGGGCGACTGTTCGGCTGGCGAGTGATCGTTGTAGCGTATCAGCTTGATGGTAGTAAGACCGTCAGCATTGCGGATGAGTCTATATCGAAAAAAAGGATCAAGGATTAGTAAAGATTACTCTCTTTTAAAGACCTAAAAGACCTACGGATAACAGTCCTCGTTGCTGGCGGTATTGCTTTTGCTGCTCACACTCAAATCCGTGGGTTTCAGATCCTCGCCGGCGCTCTCCGAACCCGATCCCGAGCTGTTCTCGAGCTTCAGGGGATGGAACTGGAACTTGTCGGGACCGCCAACGGCCGAGGGCGTGTTCAGGGCAGGGGAGTTGGGCGGAGGACCGGCTGCCGCCGCCGACAAATAGTGGAAGGCCCCGTTGATGGCGTGCATGAACAGCGGCGATGTGGGCGGTGGGCCGTAGGCTGCGGCGGCTACTGCTGCCACTGCGGCAACGGCTGGTGGCAGACTCATCGGTCCATTCCGGGAGGCGGGACGCTGGGGAGACTGTTGCTGCGGCTGCTGCTGGCCCTGCGGCTGCTGGGCATTCCAATTCTGGGAAGCCGGACTGCCGGGCGCCTGACTGCCACCCTGCGGCAGGGCCGAGGCTCCTCCATTGCCCGACGCCGGCGTCGTTTGCCGCAAAAGCGAAATATTCTTAATGTTCTTGAGCTCCGTGGGATTGCGCAGGAACTGGTAGCAATGCCGCTCGCCCTGCACCTTGCGCAGGATGTTGACGCGGTAGTAGTAGCGCAGGGCGCGCGACATCTTGTCGTAGTTCATGGACAGATGGTTCTTCTGGATGCCCCACAGCTTGGCCAGGCCGGCGGGATCGACGATCTTGAAGACTCCCGTGTCGCGGCACTTCCAGGCTATCAGATCGCTGTACTTCTGGTTGCGATCGTTTAGGAGTTGCTGCAAAAAGTCCCACAACAAACGGCCATCTAAAAGGATTACAAGGATTCTATTAGTTTTGGTTTGGAATCGTCTAAAGAATAGAAAACGTACTCGTATTGGGTTCGGAGTTCTCCGGGAAGAACTCGCGCTTGTTCTTGTACATGTAGCTGGGCGTGGTCGGAGCGGAGATGGAACCTCCGGCGGGAGCCACCACGGGACCGGCTGTGTTGTCCAAAGTCAGCTTCTGCGGCTGCTGCTGCTGCTGCATCTGTTGCTGCTGTGCCTGGACCGCTGCTGCTGCTGCGGCTGCCACAGCCTGTTGCTGGTGCTGCTGCTGCTGTTGCTGTTGCTGCTGTTGCTGGGACCAGGAGTTGACGAAGTTATTGGTGAGCTGCTGCGTCCAGTTGGGCTTGATGTCTTTCAGAATGGGCGTTCCCGGGGGGCTGGCCGTGGTGTAGGAGAGCGGAGCCGGTGGCAGCTTGCCCAAGCCAGCGGGTGTCTCGGAGAACTCCTCCTCGGAGTCTGAGTGATTGCTGCTGGCACTGCTGATGCCCTTCATGGGCATGATCATCTGTGGCTGGGAACCGTTGCTGGCGGTGCTGCTGGCGCTCGATGTGGCGGGATTTGGGGCTCCGGCAGTGGCTGCTCCTGCACTGGCTGCCGTTGAGGATCCTCCAGCGCCTCCTGGGGCTCCTCCTCCGTTCTGGTAGGGCGCCTGGGGCGGACTACTGGCCTGGGAGTCGACAGAAGGCGGCGGGCTGAGCGTAACCGAGTTGGGGGGCATAAAGTGATGACCCGCCAGACCGTGGGCTGTGCTGTGGAAAGGATTGCTCTCGGGCGGAGCATTGAGGGGCGGCCACGTGGGGGTGGGCGGATGGCTGTGCGGCGACAGGGGATACCGACTGGTGGGCGTCACTGGGCTGTTGGGCAGGTGCCACTGCATCATGTGCGACTCGATGATCAGCATCTGCAAGACATTGTGCAGGACATCGCCGGCGCCCGGACACCGATGGCCAAAGTCCGCCCGCGTCAGCAGACAGAGCGCCTTGCCGTTCATCTGGAAGAGATCAAAGTCGAGCTTGGGGAGATCGAATTCGCGCACACAGAACCGCAGGAAGACGAGCACATCCTCGCGACTCCAGAGCCGCGGATCCGAGGGCAGCGACGGTGGCAGCTGGGTCTTCAGCTCCGCCAGCTGGCTGGAGGGCGCCGGGGGGCAGCGCCACAGGACATCGCTCCAGATGCCGGGATTCAGCTGGTTCAACGATAACTGTACTGGGAGCATTTTCATTTTGGACATGCAGCCAGTGTGTGAGAGGAAGTTGCTATGTGGAAGCCACTAAAGGATGCCCTACGATAAGCGGTATCTGTAAGGATAACAAACAAAAAAAAATTGTTAGTTTTATTTATGAAAGAAAAGCTTGTATCTTTCTTTTATTTTCTATCTTTTGGGTATGGAAAAGTACCAAAAAATGTTTAGAAATATTTATCCAAAAGGATGTTGCTGGCTGTGGATCACTCGGCACACTTCCGCCACAGAAATATCTGAGCGGACACATCACCTAGACAGAGAGAGATAGAGAAGACTAACCGCTCCCAGACGCCACACATACCGATCCGATCCGATACGATCCGATCCGCGGCAGAGCAGGAGAGCGGGAGCGACCGACACTCAGCGACCGACAGACATTCGCATTCCAACCAAATCAGATTTCTTCATAATCGTCGCGGGGCAGCCGATGGATGAAATAAACAAATAATATATCTTCGATGTGGACGCGGGAGTCGGAGGCAAACAACAATAACAACGATATTTTAGACGCAACGCAACGCATCCGATCACTACTTGGCCTAAAGTGGCGGCCGGACCTGAATCTCTCCGAGCTGGGACCGTGACTCACTGGCAGTGCTGCCGGCAGAGGATCAAGCAGAGGCAGAGGTTGTCTCTCCCGATCTCCTCCTCCAACATCCCGATGCCCGATGCCCGATGCCCGATCCCTCTCTCGCAGCGGGCATCTTCGACGACGGCGACGGAGGCAGCAACACACCCCCGCAGCGACCGCGGCGCAGGCAGAGCAAGAGAAGATCTTCCCGAACAAGAAAAATAAATAAATAGAAATAAAGGTTCAGTCACAACGAAGGAGTGTGTGCGCTACACCGAGGGAAAAAGATACAGATACATTTTGTATCTCCGAAAAGATACTTTCAAAAACTTTCCTAAAAAACTCTTTTTCCATCTTTTCTATGTATCTCAAAGACACTTGTATCTGTCAGATACTCTACCTCAAGGATATATTTACAGACTTTTCTCTAAATCCCTAAAATATTTATAAGAAATATCTTAAAAATCCATCTCCCATCTTTTCTATGTATCTCAAAGATAGTTGTATCTTTAAGATACTCTACCTCATGGATACCCAAGTTGTATCTTTTTAATTGTAAATTTCTCAATATGATAATTTCCACCGAAAAAAAAAGAGTGTGATCTTCGGGTGTGCTCTGGGAGGATGGTGGTGGTGGGCATGGCCATTCCGGATGTGTACAAACCAAAACGCACACCGAAAGATACTCCGAGACGTACAAGTTGGTGTAAAGATTTCAACATAAGCGATTGTATTGATGGGACTAGTCGGTGGCAGAGAGGGGGGAGCGGGAAGGGAACGTCTCTCGAAACTTGAAAGCCGTGCCCATTGCCCACTCTCGTATCTTGCAGCGGCAACACAGCATCAGCAACAGCAACAGCAACACAGCAAACGGAAGTGCACATTCCAAACAGAAAACCCGTTTTCAATCGAGACAGCCAAAGGGGAGAAGCAGGCGGGGGACTGGGGGGAGGGTGGTGTACCCCAACCAAGTTGGAGAAAGACGCTGCTGCTGCTGCGATGGGGCAACTAATAAATCCGCCAGTGGGTAAAGAGAGCAGCCAGTCGCCAGATGAAGATGAAGAAGGTGAAGTATAGAGGTAGTGGCACCCTGTTTACAGCACAGAGCATCCTCAAAGATACTTTTTATACTGTTTTTTATGAAAAAACTCTTTTAAGATACTCTTTTTTTGTTATAAACTAAATATTTTTTAAAGTTTTTTTTTTAAATATTTTTTTAGAATTAGAATAACACCCTATGGTATTCCTATAATCTTGACCTCTTCTGTGCTTCTTCCCAGACCCGACACGACTAGCCCCCACCCGACCCGAACCGACCAGACGAGACGTTTTTCCTGCCCAGTGCTCCCCCTCACTCCACAACACACACATGTTCGGATTTATCTCAGATCTCTCCCCGACTGGCTGCTCTCCCGAAAGAAACTTCCTCATTCTCCGGGAAGCGCTTTCAACAAGTGAGCTCCCCGATCTGCTCCCCAATCTGCTTGGCCAGAAAGGGATGGCAACAAGATGAAATATTTGTGGTGGTGGAGAAGGAGAGGAGACCGCGATGGAGCAGGAGGTGGAACGATGATGATGATGATGATGATGTTCAAGATAATAATTGCCTTGAATATTTTATTGTGCCTGTACATGGCTTAGAGGGGGTCGTTCCGATCTCATCCATTCCCATCCCATCTGATCCGATCTATTTGTTTTTTTTTTTTTTAAAGAGAGAGCCAAGCCAAGCCCCGCCACCCCCCCACTCCATAGACAGAGACACAAACGATCCTACGTGTTATTTTGGTTGCCACAACACATGGTTGGGTTTTCTGACCAAAATAAAATCATATATTTTCTAGTGCACACACATGTTCCGCAGAGGCAGCAGCAGCAGCAGCAGCAACAGAAAACAACAAAAAATAAATAAACATTTGGCTTAAAGTTGGAGTCGGTGGCACGTAGTAAGATGACAAATGAATGCTCATCAGCGAGATACAAAAACAAGAACAAGGAAGCAGCAGCAGCAGCAGCCCAGGAAGAGGCATAGGTCGTAGGGGGGGTTAGACACTCAAAAAAATACTGTATTAGTTTTAATTGAATCCATAAGATATTTATGGAAAATACCCTTCTTGATTCCCTCCCAAAAGTTCCTAAATTTTCTCACAGTGATCTTGATTCAAAGGGAGAGCTATCGAAAGACGTCTCACGCACGCAATAAGAGTATAAAGAATATAAAGAATCTTTTTCGAAATCTCAGAAGAGGAGGCGCGGCAGAAGAGAATCTTCCGCTCTCCTACTCGAAAATCAGGCACACAGGTAGTTCCAAATCGGAGGCAAGGTATGCGAACGATCTCGAACCGAACCGGTTTCAACGGAAATTACAAACGAAAATTATAAAACGATCAGTTTAGAGGAGAAAACAAAAAAGAAAGAATAAAAAACGGCTTCGGGTTGGGGCATGGGAGCATGGGGGCGTGGGGGCGTGGAAGGAAAGCTGGAAAATCCCAAAGACAAGCAAATGGGTTAAAAGTATCTTATGGGGAGTTCATTTTTTACGAGTATCTGCAAGGTTTCCGTTTGTGGCAAGGTGAAAGGAGAGGAGGAGGAGCGGGTGTGGAGGAAGAGGAGTGGCTGTGGGAGTCGTGGGATCGGAAATGCTAGAAAACGGGACATCAGAGATCGTCGATAAGGAAGTCGGGAAAGGAGAAGCCTAACCGGGACTTCATTCTCGACTTCCTTATCCGCCTCCGACGATCTCCCATCCTCATCCTTATTCCTTATCCTTAAACCATCAAGTTAAACGCTTTTCCCGGCTTGGGTTTCTGCTAAAACCTTCCTTAAAAACCCTTCAAAATCCTTGGAAATATTTCGGAATTCCTGTTTTTAAGGAAAGAAAACATCAAGAAGATTATATTTTTGGTTTCGAGATCTTTAAGAGATCCTTTAGAGAACCTTTCACAGGTTGTGCCCCCTAAGATGACACTCGAATGGCATTTCTGATCCCCGGGCACTCCTAGACGCAGCTGGAATTCCATGCCAAGTGAATCACCCGACTCCCAGGGACGGAGTTGAACCTTAATGAGTAATTTCCGCAGGCGCATCCTCTAGATGCTGCCACTGCCCCTGCCCCTGCCCCGTCGTGTGGTGCATCAAGTGCCGCTGCTGCTGCTGCGCAGTAAAAGAATGATGGGAAAATCTGATAGCCAGAGGAGGGGCATCCACCAAGAGAGAGAGAGAGAGACAGAAGCGACAGCAGCCATGCCGCATTAAGATTAACGAAGGAAAAGGTGCAACACCGTCAGAGACCTTTTCTCTCAGTGCCGCAATCAGGTAAAGAGTGGCAGCATTGAGGAAATGCGTCCGTCCTTGCCTGTACCTGCCACTGCCCCTGCCTCCTGCCTCCTGCCACTTTGCTTTACATCTTCTTGTAGGACTTCTTGGAAACCCTCGGATCGGATCGGCTCAAAGAATGGAAAGGAAGGATGACGAGGCATGTGGCATGCTGATGGTGGTGCTCTTTCTCGTTGCTGGTTGCTGTCGTTGACATTTGATCTCTTTTATGAGGTCTTCCTTCCAGCTTCGTTTTCTTTATACTTTTTTTTTTTGTTGTTTGTGATGTTTTCTGTTGTTGTTGTTCCTGTTCTTGCCCCTAAACCTACCCCTAAAGCCAAGGGATCTGACCCTAGTCTGCAAATTGTTTGTAATTCAATGAGTTCGATTCCACATTGATTGTGCCACAAAAAGGAGATCGCCCTTTTTTAGGGGCAGAGAATCTCAGTTATAGAAAAGAGATTCTTTATAGATCAGAAACTATTCCTATTTTGTAACCAAAACTAGAACAAAGATCTCTAGTGATTCGATTCCTCAACAATCAAAGATCTTTGTTTCAAAAAAAAATGTAAAGAAATGCAATATTCATCGCGTTTTTTTTTTTGTAACAAATTCCAATCCACAGACTATGAGTAATACTTTGAGGTGTTTACTATGGGAATTCGAGAACTCATTACACGTATTTTCTGCACGTGTATTCGACGTTTTTTTTTCCCGCTCATATCAAATACCCAATTAATAAGCAAAAAAAATAAAAAAAAAAAAAAAGCACGAAAAAAATATATTCAAAAATCGGAATCCGAATAGGTAAGTCAACGACCTGCTTTGCTTTTTATAACTGCTTACCCCTCGTCTCTCTCCTCTCTCCTAGTAACTCTTGATTTGCCTCAAAACCCCCCCAAAGCCCCAACACCCCTTAAACCCCCCCTCGTAGACGCTGCATAACAAGCGCGTGAGCGTATCGTGTTTGCTATTTGTGTTTGTGTTTGTGTTTGCCTTCGTATCGTTGTATCGGTAAAAAAGTTGAAAAAAAAAAAAAATAGATATATATCGAGTAAAAAACAGAAACACAAAAAACGGACGCCAATTCCGGGTTCTTCTTCGCAGCAAAAAAAAAAAAAAAAAAAAAACGTATCCGAGAAGCCGCAGAAACAAAACCAAAAGTCTGCGGTTCATTTTTCTGTCTAGATCGTCACTTTTTTATGCTCAGCTTTAGCTTCGGCTTAGAGCGCCTGCCGTAGGCACTTTGTATTTCTTTGTGTTGTTTTTTTTACGGTTTTTTATGGTTTTTTATTTATTTTTGGAGCAAACCCTGAAACAACAAAGAAAGCCAAAGCTCAGGCAAATCAATCAAAGCAACGTCAGCCTATGGCTTGGATCTCGAATTGTTTTCTTTTTTTTAAGATTTCAGACTTTTTAGACTTGGCGGTAAGTCTGTAAAAAATGTGTAAAAAATCTGTAAATAATAAACAAAGATTTTATAAAAGAAAACACCGGAGGATGATGATTTTTAAGGAAAGTAACAACCAAAAAATAATGCCACTTTTTGAGATACAAAAATATTACGTATACGCAAAATAAAGGGAAATTAAAGGGAATTTTCAAGATCCTTGAATAAAATTCGGATTGTTGGGGTAAAAACCTTAAAAAATCCTTGTAGTTTTAAGCTTTGATTTGATGATTTTAAGACAGATTTTAAGACTTTTTAATAAGCAACAAAATGATGCCACTTTTTGAGGCAAAATATTACGTATACGCAAAAAAAAAAAAAAGGAAATTTTTCAAGATCCTTGATTAATAATCCGATTTTTAGTTTAAAACTTTGCTTTTGTG
Organism: Drosophila vallismaia; assembly: GCA_035047325.1. Classification (NCBI taxonomy): domain Eukaryota; kingdom Metazoa; phylum Arthropoda; class Insecta; order Diptera; family Drosophilidae; genus Drosophila; species Drosophila vallismaia. The sequence goes on along the minus strand of JAWNPU010000090.1, from coordinate 15,789,209 downwards.
CTTTGAAAAGGCAACTTTTCTAAGATCCTTGAATTATATTCAGTTTTTTTTGGTTTTAACTTCCAAATCTCTGTGTTTTTTTATTCTTTTTTGCTTTGAAAAGTCAACCTCTCTAAGATCCTTGAATAATAATCCGATTTTTAGGTTAAAACTTTGCTTTTGTGCTTTGAAAAGGCAACTTTTCTAAGATCCTTGGATTATATTCCGTTTTTTTTTGGTTATAACTTTCAAATATCGGTGTTTTTTTTTATTCTTTTTTGCTTTGAAAAGTCAACCTTCCTAAGATCCTTGAATATTCCGTTTTTTAGCTTCAAACTTTCATATCCTTGACATTTTTTTTTAGCTTTGATCATGACACCAGCTTTTGGGGCAACATTCCTTGATATCCTTGATTAATTTTCAGTTTTTTAAGTTAAAACCCTTAAATCGCTATAGTTTTTAGCTTTAATCTTGCCACCAGCTTTGGGGCAACCTTAAATATATGTTTTTTAGAGTCTTGAGTCTTTTGTTTTGTTCCATCTAAGGAAAAGAAAAGGAGAAAGATTCGAAAGACTTGAAAGACTCGCGTTGTTTCTCAGCTGCTGAAGGCGTTACGTGACGTGTTTGTTCTAATGTAGCTCAAGCCCCTCGGGGGAGAGCTTCAAACTCGATGTTTTTTTTTTACCTCAATCTCGTTTTTATGTTGGAACCATTTCTGCCGCCTCATTGTTCATCTTTATATGCTCGACGGACTGCTTAATGATATCAAACGTTCGATAACCTTTTCGGTATTTGTTGTTCTTCTGTTTTTTTTTTTTCAGGTTATTTTTTTCTTCTCGTATGCAAACGCGACTTGAGAAACAACAAAGAGACAACGCTTCTAAGACAGGAGAGATTCGAGATGTTGGATGCTGGATTCTAGAGATCGGAAGACAAAACCCGGCATCATCATAGCGATCATTATTATTATTATTATTATAATGCTTATGATTTGGTATCGAATCGGTAGCCAGATCTTCCATGGATGAGTTCATCAAACGTCAAAAACTATTCTTAGGAACTACAGAGAAAGGAAATCCTATGAATCCTTGCTATTCCTATCTCTCTAACACCTTTTTCTCTCAGTGCCTAGCTTGAGCTTCCTCGCAAGAAGTGGATTCTCTACTAGAATCAACCTAGACCGCATCAACCGCATCATTTGTGCCCATTACATTCAATTAGTCGCAATCGCATCTGTTTTTTTGTTTTTGTTTCTGTTTCAACTCTTGGCGATTTTCTCGCACTTGCAACAAGCTTCCCTTGCCCCTGCCCCTGGTTCTACCCCCCTAATCAGCATCCAAATCATCATCATCATCATCATTGTTGTTGGGACTGTAGCCTGCAGCAAGAATTTAATGTATCGAGAAGGGGATGGATGCCGCACTAGCTTGGGGTCGGGGTCAGTGCGGGTTCAATTGAGTTGGTTGACATGAGCTGCTTCCGTGTTTGAAGACCGCAATGCTTCCAGAGATGCTTCTGAGACAATATTGGGTTACTCCTTGTTCAAAAATCAATAAAGACGACTCTTTAAACGAAAAGTAAATGCATTAATTTGTTAGAAATCCATCTAAGCCCCATAGTTACCTCGAGCTAGAGCTATAAGAGAACCTTGTGATGGACAAGCTGACGGAATGCCAGCGATAAGATCCCCAATTCAAAGTTTCAGAAACCATCCTTGGCGTACTCTACACCTGCCGCTCCGGACTCTTCTAGACAACCAAATACGTTTTTATATATAAACTAGGATTACTTGTTGTCTTAGGTGTCGCTTCTCCGATAACAGATAACAGATAGATATAGACAGAGCACACAGAGTATGGCAAAAGATACAACATGTTCCGCTGGCAATCGTCCACCATAATGTTTATATGTATTATGAAATGTTTACGATTTGCTCGCGTTTCAGTAAGTTCATAACAAATATGCCCCTCCATCCACCGATCACCGACCGCGACCACGACCACGACCACGACCACGACCGATAAGATAACGCATAGATATAGATACATAGAGTCCGGGTACTGGAGTCCGGGTTCGCGTTGCGAACTCTTTGGGATCGAAGAAAGCGATGGCTTCGACTTCCTGCTTTGGTGCAGCTTCCTGTTGCGAGCCTAGAAAGAAGCAAGACACTGCTATTCGAGGATTGAGGTACTTCCACAACTGAGTCATAGACCGAATATATTTTTCTCTCTGTGCAATCTGGAACCGATCGTCCAGTTGAACAATCTGGTTGGGCATCTAAACCGGTAGTTAGTATTTGCACTAGTAATCAGGCAAACCACACATAGCCAAGATCTAGGCATGCATGGCGGAGTGGAAGCTTCCTCCTCCTCCTACTCCTCGCGTTTCAGTAACCCTGCCCCAGCCGGAGCCAAAGAACTTTGACGATCGCGCTTCGCATCTTAATTACAGAGGAGAACGAGCTGAGGAATAGCAAAAAAAAAAAAAAAAAAAAAAAAAATAGCAAATCGAGGAAAAAAGCTGAGAAACCTGAATTGTAAAACGTTCTAAACGAACCGAGAGCCGTCGAGCCGTCGAGCGTTGTCGTGGAAAGACACTTAATAAATGCGGAAGCGGATGTTCGAGCAGCAGCAGCAAGACGCTGTCGCTGAGGCTTGTCTATAATCACAATCAGGTTCCACGACGACGACGACGAGGCAGGGAACACAACAGAACAGACGCAGGGAAATGCAAAAAAAAAAAAATAGAATAAAGAATCGTATAAAGAATAAATACCATTCTACAGGCTACAGTCTCTACTCTACAGGTTGTAAAAAAATCTACAAAGAAAATCAGAATCCGTAATCATCGCTCACTTCCTCCGACAATCCGATGAGAATCAAAAACTATATGTCTTACAAGGGCTAATGCTTTATTTTATTTTTTTTTTTGTGGCATGTTCAGGAAATTGGTTGATATCTTTGGAAACGATTTATTGATTAAACGCAGAACATTACAAATATCATAAAAAAAATAAGGTTCAAAACGGAACCGGATTACAGATAAGACGATAAACAAATAAAAAACCACGATAAGGAATAATATTAATGGAATAAAATATAATTCTTTTGAAACTACTCAAAGAATGCAATTTTTTTTATTAAAAAAATGGTTGGTAACAAAAATGACATAAAAATTGCATAAAAAAACAAACCTTGACAAACCTTTGTAATATTTTAAGCTCTACAGATTTCATTATCTTTTTAATTATAATTATTAAGGAAACATTTAGAAACTCAATCAATCAATTGCTTTGAAAACACTTGAAAGAAAATGCATTTTGATTTCGGTTGCCAAGCGGAACCAGAAGTGCAATGAATGCACTTCTATAGTTTTGTTTGTTGTTTTTTTTTCCAAAAGAGAGTTTGATTAGCAGGCGGCGGGTTGCGCTTCTCTAGAGATTACTTTCATTATATAGAAAAAAAACCTTATATAATATATAAATGCCTGATAAGCACGGACAATGACAGGAAAGTCGCTGGAGTGTATGCAGAGGCACAATAATAATAATAAACAATGCCGCAAGTTGCTCTTAAGTAGCCACTAAAACGTGGCAAAGCGACCTAATGAGATAAAAAAAACGGAATACCCAGAATCCAGCAATCTAAGAACTAACAATATTATAATAGACCAAGCTCTAGATCCCTTGAGAAACTCAAGAATTCTTGGATGGATGCTGCATTGCCTCGGGAGGTGTCCGTGGCTGCTAATTATGAATTTGGCGACAATAAAGAGGAGAAGAATCTCTCTTGGCGGAGGCTTCTCTGAATCTCAGTTCCTTTTCCAGCTCCAGCTCCAGCTCCTTCAACGTGCTACTACGTGCTGTTCGTGTCAATTTTGTTGTTTGTTTTCGTTGAATTCGTTTTTGTTTTACTTGGAAAATTATAATATAATCTCCGGCTTGACTTGGACCACCTCTCCTCTGGCCTGGAGCGGATTTTCGTTACATTTGACACTTGGTCAGATCCGCAGACAGACTCGACTCTCGTCTGTAATTCCAGCATTAATAAAACCAGAGGAGGAGGATGCCTCCTGACACTCGAGCAGACACAAGCGACTTCCTTGAGTGGGAAAAAGAGAACATTTAAAAGTCCTTTTGATATGAGAGTCTAAGGAAAAACTTAAAAATAAAACAAAAATATGCTTAAAATTCATAATTAATAAATATTAATCTTACAAACCCAGAAAATATTAAATTTTAAAGCCAAGTTTGATGTTTTTTTTCTTTACCTAAAAATAAAAGAAAGAAAAAAATGGATTTTAGAGAAGATATTTGATATACTTTGTTATTATTTTTAATTTATTTCAACTTTCTACTTATTCCAAACTACTCCTTGTTACCCCTTTCGACCTTGAGATCAACCCTATTTATATATATCGCGGTGTACCCATTGCGTGAACGCATTTTGAAGTGCTCCTCTGACCAAAGGAACCACAAAATAATCTCCCAACTCGTATCTCTGGGTATCAAGGTGTAAATAATTGAACAGCCCAATATTCTTAGGCCCGTGGAAACCGGCAACAATCATTATAATAACACTTAACAATACCAATCGATAATCGATAATGATTAAAAAAAAAAATACCTAAAAACCTAAAAAATAAAAAGCAACCAAAACACAAGGCAAATCCATAAAAAATCTATAGAAATGTTTCTTTTTTTCTCTTACTCTTACTCTAGTAGTAAAAAATAGAGTAAAAAAATGGAGAGGTACGGTACGAATAAGTGTGACTTGGATTGCGACTGATTACTGTATCAATTAAGCTCCTAAAAAAACACACACACACAACAACAAAAAACTCACTCGAGTGGCCACAAAAAGCGTAAATTCTTGTACTGCCGTCATTTCCGGTTCCAAAACCCGCACCCCTTACAGCCCACCCCCTCTTAGATTGCTTCCTTTCCACCTGCCTCGCTCTGCCACTCTGCCGCCCCATCGCCACCCCTTTTGCTGGTTCCGTGCTGCCTTTTTTTTAGGAGACTTCTCTCTTATCAGCAACGACGTCCAACGACTGATTACACACAATCAGGCACACACCACAACACACACCTGTTTGCACCAAACACACAAATAAAATTCACGTAGATTTGCCAAAAAAAAACCAAAGAAAAAAATACAAAACAAAAAAAAGGTATTTTTTTTGGTGCTTTTTATCAGCTTTGAAATCAATTTGATTTATGAAAGATTGGCAAGTGTTTAATTATTTTTTTTTAAATTCCAAAAAGAACTTCAAAACAAACCTAGTTTTTTTGGATTTTTTTTTAGATACTTTTCTTACATAATTCATAGCAACTTTTGGCACAAAAAGTAGCCACCCGCTGGTTTCTGAAGTGGCACGAAGGGATGCGCCAGCTGCAGGATTGTTCTCCATAGAGAGCCTGCTGCTTCCTTCTTCCTTCTTTTGAATGCCATTTCCTTGAAGTGCCAAATGCCAAAACCGTCATTGTTCTCGGGTCAAGTCGAGGGGTCGCCCTGGGTCGCCCTGGGTCGCGTTTAGGGTCTCGAGAGTGACAATTATGACCGGAGAGACCACCCTCAAAGCGGCCAACCTGTTCCGCTTTCAACTCGATTCATTCTAAAGGACAGGACAGGTTCAACAGGTAGGTCAGCGGTCAACCCGGGGGTGTGTCCGAGTTCCATTCCTGTTTCCAATATTCTTTGAATGGAATAGACTGGAATTCTTCTAATAATTACACTTTGGAAAAAGAATGGAATGGAAATCTCTCTAAAACCGGGATTAAAATTATTGATTTATGGTTTGGGATATTTTGTTTTCCCTTAAATTCAAAGAATAATCCTTCTTAGGAGGAAACAAAACGTTTTTAATAACCAAAAAAGTGTTTTTATTCCAAAAAAAGGTAATAATAATAATAATGAATGAAAAAAACCTAAAAAAGGTAATTAAAATTTCCTTTTTGGTACTTTTTTATGCCCAGTGCTTATTCTTCTCCCATTTCCCTTCCCATCAGCCATAAACAGTTACAATTGTGCTTTTGTGACGTAGTCAGAGGCCATTGCTGTCTCGCTTGTTACCACGCAGGGGGGATATTATAAATCCCAGTTACAATATATCCCCCGCCTAGACAAGGGGCGTTACAGATACACAGATACTTCCTTTTTTGGCGTTACGCCATCGTCTCGGGCGCTGAGGTGCACCCAAAACTGTTACGTTGCCGCCACGCAATGCAGCCCCTCTTTTCCACCCTTTCGTGGGGAGGGGGCGGTGGAAGGGGGGAAGTTTCGTTCAATAAGAAGAAAGAAGGAAAATTACCTAATTGTGTTGCATCGACAGACGACGGACGACTTTCCACAACATTACTCCACTTCTTGCTTGATGTACGTTTGCCACCCACTCCCCACTCCACATCCCCCCTCTCCCTGGCATATGTGTGCCAAAAGGAGGAAAATGTGCCACAAACTGCAAAATTTTGTTGTTTGTTTGTTGCTTCGCTTCGTTCGCTTCTTTCGCCTTTCCAGCCACTTCCATCTCTCCTACCTCCCACCTCCCACCACCACCCCACTCTCTTTGCAGTTAGATAATAGCAACAACTACAACAACGTCACCGTTAAAGCACCAAAGCCGCCGAGCCGCACCGCGCCGAGTTGAGCAGTGTATTTTAGCTCAAGCAAGACTTCCTATATTTTGAAACACGTTACGTTCGTAACATAATTCACACAACAGGTTACTCTCAGACTCAGAAAGAGACAGCGAATCGGCAAAGAAAAAAAAAACAACTCAAACAACAACAATTACACCGTGGAGTTTAGTTTACTTTTTCGTTTGTACTAGTATTAGTCGCTGCTTTAGTGGGTCTTTGGGTGCGGGGCATAAATTGGGAAACATAGGCAAATGATGATCGTGAGAAAAGATAACGGGAAATTGTCAGAAGTGCAAGATGAATGAGATCTAGATTTAAACTTGCTATTTTTCTTACATTTTAAATGCGGAAGTACATAAAATTAATACATTTTTAATCCCTTAATGGGAATTCAAGAAATGTCCCCAAAGCAGGGAATTAAAATTTCCCCTAGTGTATTGCAAAATCCTTGATGACAAAGCCCAAAAGTCCCAAACAGTTTTAACCTATGCTCTCCCCCCTCCCACAGTGTTGCCAAATTTAAAAACTTGCTGGAGAAAAAATTAAGAGGGGGAAGTGAGGAAGGTGTATATTTTTACCGCTTTTAATGGCAAATTCGCACGATCGTTGATTGGATTGCTGCTGCTGTTGTTGTTGTTGTTGTTGCTTTTCTTGTTTGTCTCGACTTTTTGCCCCATTGCCACACACACTACTTTCTTTCTTTATTTCTTTTTTTTTTTAGCGAATTTGAGACACAACGTAATGGAAGCTGCGCTACTACGACTACTGGAAGCATTTACGGCAAATTCAGGTTAGTGTGATTTCGTTGCACTACAAAATGGGTTACAATAGGGATATATAGACCGCACAAGTGGTTCGCCATTTCTTTGGCTTTATTCATTGTAAAAAGCAGAAAGCACACACACCCAACAACAATAGCAACATCTGCCGAGCGATAATCACAACTCGACAACAACATCAACAACAACAGCAGCATATTGCGGCTGTTTTTGAATATGTTTTATTGCATGCATGTAAATGTGTATTTGTATTTGTATTTGTATTGAGTGCAAGCCGCTTCCGCATGCAAGTTAAAAACAACAACTAAGAGTCATCGCCAGAATGCGTTTTGTGACTCAAGAAAAATATTTAGAAGAGGAGAATGGGGAAGAAAACATGAGGAAAAAGCACAAGACCACAACAAATGCGTAAGTCTTTCGGTATGTGTGTGTGTGGGGCGACATTCTTGGGGCCTTAACCCTTAAGTAGCCTCAAAAGATAAAATGAGGTTTCTATTATACGGGTTAAATTGTTAACCCAAAATCAGATAAATCCATTAGATACTTCTGCCCTTCTATAGATACATTTATTTCATACATTTGTGTTACACTGAAAATAAAAACATGAGTAAGGCATAAAAAAGCTCGACTCTTTCGGCATTTTGCCGTAATTGTTGTTTTTTGCTGCCGTTTTCTTCCTCCTTTTTTTATTGTGTTATGTTGTCTTGGCAATGATTTGCACGTGTGCGAGTGAGTCAGTTGCCGAAGGTGTGTGTGAGTGTGCAAGAGAATAGGTAGGTCTGCTTCGCTCAATGTCTCTCAGTCTGCTGCGATCAACAGTTTTTATACCTGTTATACACCTCTACCTCACCTCCTTGCAACCTATACACCACCTTCCACTTTTTCTTGGCAGTGCTTTTCTGCCTTTTTCCGCTGCCGATTCCCAAGCGATCGTCGTTGGCCCCCGCCGCCCCAAGCTCCCCACCTGAGTCGTACACTTTTGACCCGCTCTCTCGCTTCCGTGCACTTGCCTTACTCTTTCTCTTACGTCGTTTGTCTTTCCCCCAGACACACACACACACTCACACATTAAGTCTCACACACTCGCCATTCCCCATTACGTTGTATTTTGTTGGGAGCAATGCGGAAGTGAATTTAATTTATTGTATTTACGCTGCCGCTGCCACTGCCGCTGTCGCTGCTTTAGCTGCTTTTGCCGCCTTTCTGCTTTTGCCGCCACTGGTCACCAGGCCAAGTCTTGAGGGAGCGAGAGGGGCACAGAGGAACTCAAGAGAACCAGGAAAGGAAAATCGCAGCTTCTACAAGTTTTGTTTCGTTTCCCGCTAATTGAAAAGAGGGAAACAAATCCGTAATCACAGTCATGAGCAAGGAAATATGTATGTTATCAGAAACGATAAAAAACTATTTGTGTGTTTTTCGGGGTAATAAAAAATTTCCCAATATTAAACCATTTCCCTGCCTCAGAGAGAGGGAAGAATTCTGCGTTCATCTAAGAAAAATAATGGAGGTGGCGCACGATCAGGTGTGTGTCTAGTTTTTACCCCCCACGTACCACACCCCCTTCCCAGATAGCTGCGGCAGAAGCAGGAACTGTTTGGCTGATTTGTTCGACGACGTCGGTCGGCAAAAGGCAAATAAATAAACAGAATTCTGTTTTACTTTTTTTTCTTCGTTTCGTTTTTTTTTTTTTTGTATTTATATACATTTGTATATGTATAGAGTTGTGTGTGGCGGGGTGTGAGTGTGAGTGTGCTTTTTCTTTTCGCCATAGCGCCCCGGCGGCGATAAGATTTCGCTGACGCTGTGGCTGACGTGAGCCAGAGTCGCCACAGTCACCCTAATTGGAGCTCAACGCTCCGCTCCACTCTGCTTTTGTTTCACTTCGGTTTCGCTTCCATAGAAAAGTGCATGCAACAAGAGACTCGTGAACCGAACCCAGTTCTATAACACACAATACTATACTATATAGCATGCCGGACCGACCGACCGACCGACCGATATATACAGTCCAAGACATGCATTGGCCACTCGATAATTACCGTTTTTCCTCCTCAAAACTCTAACTAAAAACCGGCATGATGCAAGAGGCATTACGGAAGCACCCCAAGTACCGTAATGTCGAGTGGAATTTTATCAATAGGTAACGCTAGGAAACGCTATTTTCCAACCTAAATTGATCTTCTATATCTGTATATACTTAAGCGAAACAGTGGAGCGTGGAATGCATTACTTAAACAATTAATAGAAAAATACTGTTATTTACCGTTATTTTGACAACTTCTTAAGCGTTAAGGAATTATTCAAGAAAAGTTCAAGAAAAAATCCCAAAAATCCCAATAAAACCGTAATCAGATCTCTTAAAATAGAAACGCAAATAAATCAACCTTAGATAAACCTTTTACCAGATGTAGCGCTGCCTAACTGCTCCAAATATGGTACCCAGCTATCTGCTTACAACAAATTGTTGACCTCAAGTTAGACAGGGTGGAGTGGCAAGATGGGGGGGGGGAAGTCATATTCGGTAGATAACGAGAGTAAGATTAAGGTGGAGCAATTATTTATCAGCCACTCCAACAAGACCGTTTTCTGTTTTCATGACCATTGTGACGTTGTCTTGACAATTTCGCCATAAAGCAAAGTACAGATGATAATTCCCTGATATCTGGTAACATCGTTTATGGTTGTTCTTCTACCTAGCTTTTAATTTTTTGTGGATATTTCTTACCTGTTTGCTCCACTGTGCGCACTATGATGAGTGATTTTTCTTCGATTCTTGATTCTTGAGCTTTTTTTTTGCGACAGAAGCGGACAACGCGGAAGCGGATATGTCCAGATCCCAGAAATTTGCTTTAGCTTTTGCTTCGTTTTTGTTTTTGTCGCTGTTGTTGTCGTTGTTGTTGTTGCTATCTGCTGGTGACGCGCCAAGTGGCCATTGTTGTTGTTTGTATTTGCTTTTCGGGGCGGGGGTGGTGAGTGGGCGCTGCTTTTGGGGCTAATCCTGGCTCTCTGTTTTTGTTTTCGTTTCGTTTCGTTGCTGCGACGAATGTCAGCCACAAAGCGGAGCAAATAAAAACCGTCGAAGAAGAAGAAGAAGAACAAGTCAAACGTTTCTACTTCCGCCGCTCACAAACACACACGCACACAAAATATTCGCGCGTTGCACTTGCACTCTGGCGTTTTGTTCGCTTTTGTTAGCTGTTGGGTTGTTGCTGCTTTTGCTGCTGTTGCATCTGCATTCAGCGAATTTCCTCTTTCGTCTTCCTTTTTCACTTTTGCTTTTGTTGTTTCTGAATTCTGATTTCTGATTTCTTGCTTCTTGCTTGTTTATTTCTTATTTCCGTTTCGCGCACACACACACAACAATCGCTATAACGAAACACCACGCCGCAGAACGAACCGTTATTCCTCTTCACCGCACACGAATTAAATTCTATTAATTGTGAATTAATCAATTTAAATCATATTTGTTTGCATTTGCACGATGAAGCGTTGCTGTTTGTTTGCTATTTGTCTTGTTTCTCGGTTTCTTTCTCGAGAGCGCACGTCCGCCTCCCACGACTGTTGTTTTCGGAATGAATTCAAAAAGAGCCAGAAAGCGGCGTCACAGAGGCCGTTTCTTACAGAGCGCATGCGCTGCACAGTGGGATGGATGCAAAGAAATATAATGTAAACACATTTTATATTATTAAGTTAAAAAAATATTACTTTAAAAAATGTTTTATATGTTGAAATATTTTAAATACAAATTAGAAGATATTTGCAGGATATTCCACGAACAATATATGATTAATTGTAATTTTAGGTATTATATATGTTATAAATAATAACTCTGGGCTTTAAAAACTTAAAATATTTATTTTTTTAATCTTTTATTATTATTTTATCATTTAATATTTACTTATTACTTTTTATTCCACTGTCCGAGAGAAATCTCAGCCGCCTGGCGAGAGCGAAAAGACAGAGAGAGAGCGAAGAATACGAAGCTGGTAACACGAACACTTGGCATTTTTCGAGGAAAAGAAAAAAAAACGCTTAAGGAAGTCGAGCTTTGATCCGTTTTAGTGAACTATAATTCACTGATATTCTTAAGTTCTAATTATTGCCAAACATGCATAAAAAAGAAAGCGACAAAGGATACTTCTTTGGATATAAATATGCACGAGAAGAGTAAGTAGAGTTCCAAAAAAAGTCTATCGCTTGATCATACACATTTTGCTTGTAAAATGGTTGAGAAACATAAACAAATACAGGATTTGTGAAATAAAGCATTGAATTCTAAATTCTAAAACCCAAACATAACAAAATACTTGATCTTTGATTCATTTTTGATTCTAACGAAATCAAAGAAACGAAATTATGTCATAAAATCTGCGATTTATTTCCCGAAAAAAAACCTCAATTAACAAAGGTTTTTATTTTCTTAATGTAAATTCCCCCCCAGAATTCCCACAATTGCGATAATAATCTCGATTATGTTATTATACGGCGCATGTATGCACAGACAACAAAACAAATCATGGAGTGCGTAAACATTGTCAGATTTCTTGCCACTTCCTTGGCAACAAAACAGATACACACACAACACCAGCAACAACAGCTACAACATCAATTCTTCAGGTAATAATTTAAATATTTTAAAATCCACAAAGTTTCTTTTAAAACAACTTAATTGTTGGCAGTGGGCGGTGTCGAATTCGCGTGGGGCGCTAGATTTAGTTGTTAATGAATAGAAGATAAAGTTTAAACAAAAGTTTAGATAGCACAGCCATGGGCGTCCCTAATAGGGATCCCTTTCCAAACTAATACCGAGTTTAAAGTCGCATTTTTACGTTATCATTGAGGCTTTTTGTTAATTTTAAATAATTAGGGAATTCCAAGTTGGTGGATTTATGGTCGGTGTCATGATGGCTTAGATGATTTCCAATTTTTTGGTAGTGATAGTGCTCTATCGATTATGATTTTTGATAAGAAAACACCTGGAACTGTAATCGATTCGCGATAATGTTGAAATATTTTAAATAATTATGTAGCTTCTCCTAACTGCCCCCCCTCCTAGTGGTAAAAAAAAGTATCTTTATTGTAATACAAAATGTTTTCGAGGTGCTAGCTGATATGTGTTTTCGATCCCATAAATCTTGGATCCATGGAAACCAGTTGGCAATCTTTAATTATAAATTGTTGCCTCGTTTCCGCTTCGCTGCCACTGGAAATCTCCACTCAGTTTAGGGTGTATGTAAACTCAAAGGGGTAAGGGGGAAGGGGTGTAGACAAAGAGTAAAGAGGAAGAGTTCCTCATCAGGTTGGTCCAAAGATGCGCTCAGTTGCACTGCATCCGCTTTGGGTCGAGTCGCCTCAGTTGGTTAACCAGTTTCTCCCCGGGACAGCGTTGACATTTCAAGTCAAATGCCCATAAACGGCCGACTAGCCCCGCCCACGCCACCATACCGCCTGTCTATCAGCCAGTTCCGTAGCAATGCACTTGGAGAAATATCTAGTAGATGACAATACAATTTTTAAGGTTGAAATAGTTTGATTTCAAAATAATCAAGCTGAATATTTTTGATTTCCTTTCTGAATGAAAATCTATATTTAAATGTTTTTTCTTTCAGTGCCTGCCTGGTGTCTTTCCCATCGATGGCTACCAAAGACGATGACGATGTTTCAAGTGATCGTCATCAACAACAACGATTGCGGCGATCACTGGCCCAAATTAGTAGCTTTGGTCATGGTGCGTCGCCCAGCGGGAAATAGATGGGTCACAAGGCAAGACAAGAGGGGGATTGGGTTGGGGTAAGGTAGCGACTCAGGCGGAGGCGGAGGCGGAGGAAGAAGAGCCACCGATGAGGATCGGACGGGGGTCAGAGTTCAAATAGTCGTCCAATTGAGCCAATCAGCCCGGGTACGTCTGTATTTTTTGTCATTGCATTGCAACCAGTTTGCTTCTGGTATGTCACCTCCCACTTGTCGTCGTACCCCTCAGACCCTTACAGATCTTGTCTATAAATTTATCCACAGATTTCCTTATTAGTACACAGAAAAAAATCTACCTAGAAACCTATTAACTAACAAAAGATATCTAAAAGTTAAGACTTTAACTCCACAAGGCTTTGAGTGATTCGATTTCATTAAAAGGCAACAAATAACCGGTTATAGTTGCTATATTTTTCTCGCTGTGTAACTATAGTCACAGCTTTTAGTTTTTAGTTCGATGCCTAAGTGCAGATAATTCATTAAAATAGAATGCCAATGTCCAGAGGCAGCCAAGTGGCATCCACTTGTGCTCTAAAGAATCAGAATCAGACACCAAAACACAGATATAGTCTCGCTTTATATATATATTTATATACATATATATATGGAGAGAACTGGCAGACAGTCAGAGATTTGATATATGCCCTGCACTATATGGTATATATGGTATGGTCCCCGATCTATAAATAAGTCTGGTCATAGCCCCAACAAAGTCGTCTCCCGATGCGGAAGTATTTCCAGACGCGAATACGCCTTTTTTTCGCCCCTTTTTTTTATTTGTTGTTGGTAATTTGCCAATTACTAAAAGGCAACACGGGGTAGAGGCGTAGTAGGGGGTGGTACTTGCCACCAGGAGGAGATCTGGGGGGTATCTAAGGTGTGTGTACGAATGTACATCATGTCTGGAGCGGATATACATATGTTGGGAGATATTATGGGGAAGGGAAAATGTTTTCCATCGAAAGAAAATATTTACCAAGTTGCTTGATGTTCGGGAAAATTAAGATGAAGTCATAATATTTTATTTAAATTCTATTTAAATTTATTTACGGGTAACATTAGGAGAATTCTAATCTTATTTCTAAACTGATAAAAACGTTTCGATTACAAATCAGTAAGAGATTGCTATGAATCATCTTTTTAATTGATGAATCATCGAAAGGTTTTATTAATTCAATCTAATCTAACAATCAAATAGCATTTCTACAATAATGATTAATTGTTTTTCAGAATAGATTATGCCAATTACAATTTACTTTATCCTTTTTCAGATTAAGGAGGATGTACCGGAACATACAACGATCGTCCTCGTAACCACCCACATAATGTTTCGTAATTTGTAAGGATTTGTCAGGAAGAGGCAGTGGCAGATCCCTTTCGTTACACTTCTCCCTTCTTGGCTGATCTGAATTGAATTGTGTCCCTCATTGATTTTGAACTCAAAAGGATATTACGCAGAGATCCTGTGTACTGTCTCAGGTCCTCTCGACCTGAATTCGAGCCTTGGCCTAATTGTTACACATTTCCCCTCCGGCAACAATGGGTAATTGTAAGATTTTTGCCGCCAACACTCGCATTAAGGATCTCCCTAGCTGTTGCTGTCCTTTAACAGTTGGTCCCGACAAATCCGTGTCTGCAGGATATGAAATGTGCACCCAGCTAGCTACAAAAAAAAAAAAAGAAAGAAAGAAGAAACCGTGGGAAACCTGCTGGAGTTATTAAGGAAGAGAGTGTCAAGAACAAAGGACGAGAACGGAATCGGAGGATCGGAGAACTGAGCAGCGCTCAAATATCGATCTCCTCGACGGCAAATTGTTGGCGACGTTTCTGGCCAGGATTATGGCAGCCCAGAGTCGTTCAAATTTAGCGCCCAAACGAAAAGCAGCCAAGCAAGACGACCAATGGAACTCCTATGAAGAGAATAATGATCGAATTAGGTAGTACCTAATATCGGATATAAAGAAAATATATACTCTAAGGTTTCTATTCACTACGAGTTGAAATAAAATATTGTACCTATACCATTTATTTATAAAATCATAAAGAAAAACAAAAGATATTTATAAAGATTAACTATTAAAATGAAGTTTAACCTACAAGAATGTTAGTAACTTGAACTAAAGGATAAATAAGTCCTGTTACGATTTAACCCATGTCCTTATATCCTTTTCTTTCTCGAAACCAATGGGTCTTCAATCCCAAGTGTGCACTTAAGGGATGAAAAAAGTGATCACAGATCGAAGATTCATGCCACAAGTGTTGGTGGCAGGTTGCACACTCACCCACTTTTCACTGTATAGGTGTATCTATGTGCGTGTTCGTGTCGAGAGCACCTTACCACAAGAACGCAGTGCAAATGATGGTGAAAGGTTTCAGGTTTCAGGTTCCCCGATGGATGTCGATGTACTATCGATACACCTAAAAAAAAGACTTCGAAAGTAATGTTTAAAGGATTCCCTAGAATTTATTTATAAATAAATCAAATATTTATCATTTAATATTATTTAATGAAATATTATTCAATTATTTTGAGTGTAGTCTTATTTATTACAGATGGTAATTCAGCTGGTTCCGTGATCGAAGGTTTTGGGGTGAATCCGAGTGGCTCAAAACCTATGGAAGTGGAGTGGATGAGGGAGGGAATTGTGCAACGGAGATTCGATATGAGGTCGGGATCCGATCCGATCCTGCCAGACAGGATAAACACAAACACAGAAAACACAGAGCTCCCCCATGCCAGACTCCTGTTTCAGGGTTCACTGTTTGGCTTCTCATTGGCATTGCTGGAATGTGGAAATCTTTATCAATTAAATAATCGCTGCACACAAAAAAAGAAAAAGATATTGTAAGAAAAGGGGCCTCATCATCATCAGCAGCTCAAAGCCTAAAGGCAAAGATAGAAATTAGAGACGAAGATACAATGGTGGGTAACACGATAGAACTAATAGAGTTTTATAAACTCAAGTTCGAGGAAAAAATTGTCGAATAAAATCGAGCATACATTATCTTAAATATAGGTGGTGGAAATCTAAATTATTTAAGATATTCCGCTGCTAAATCCGATGTAAATTGTCAAATATATAGACATTGCACTGAGCCACATTTTCACACAAAGCGAACTTTCCCATTTTTTAAAGGGAGTCCACCAGAAAAATTAACAAAAAATTCAAAAACAAA
Source organism: Drosophila vallismaia (assembly GCA_035047325.1). Taxonomy (NCBI): domain Eukaryota; kingdom Metazoa; phylum Arthropoda; class Insecta; order Diptera; family Drosophilidae; genus Drosophila; species Drosophila vallismaia. The sequence continues at coordinate 15,772,883 of JAWNPU010000090.1, read as the reverse complement.
AATCGATTTATATTTTGATGCAGATTGATAGAAAATCGATTTACCAAACCTTAGAGGTATTTCGCTTAAGAATCGGGCGAATATTGGCAAAGATATAGCCGTCATTGTGGACCATTTGTGCTTTCAAAGCATTTTTATAATCTTCGATTTTTATTTTATTTTATTTTTATTTTTATTTTTTTCTATTAAAATTGTATTTATTTACATTGCACTTTACATTTAATATTTAAATTTATTTGGTATTTTAATTTTTTAATTTTATAATTTAAAAATAAATTCTAAAATCTATTAAAAGCGCCCTCCTCCTCGATTCTCATAAGCTGTACCTAATGAGAATCGAGGAGGACGGCACTTTTCATTTAATATTTTAATTTATTTGCTATTTTCATATTTAAATTTTATAATTTAAAAATAAATTCTAAAATCTATTAAAAGCGCCCTCCTCCTCGATTCTCATAAGCTGTACCTAATGAGAATCGAGGAGGACGGCACTTTTCATTTAATATTTTAATTTATTTGCTATTTTCATATTTCAATTTTATAATTTAAAAATAAATAGTAAAATCTATTAAAAGCGCCCTCCTCCTCGATTCTCATAAGCTGTACTTTATGAGAATGGAAGAGGGCATTTTCATTTAATATTTTAATTTATTTGGTATTTTAATTTTATAATTTAAAAATAAATACTTAAATCTATTAAAAGGGCCTTTTTCTGCTACTTCTACTAGTAATTTTTCGGCTTGTTTTTTAGCAATTGGTAATGCTTAATTATGTCGGCAAATGACACAATGGGATTCATCAGAAAAATTGACAAAAAATCTAAAAAATATCATGTTCCCAGATTTGGATGCAGATTGATAGAGAATCGATCTACGAATTATTTAAAGTATTCCGCTTAAGAATCGGATGAATATCGGCAAAGATATAGCCATCGCTGTGGACCGTTTGTGCTTTCAAAGCATTTTTATTATCTCCGATTTTTATGATTTGTTATTGTCCAGAAAATGTGACAAAAAATTCAAAAATCAATCTAGTCGAAGGTTTTAATGTAGATTGATAGAAAATCGATTTACGAATTATTAAAGGTATTCCGCTTAAGAATCGGATACATATCGGAAAAGATATAGGCATTGCTGTGGACCATTTGTGCTTTTAAAGCATTTTTATGATCTACGATTTTTATGATTTGTGATTGTCCAGGAAATGTTACAAAAAATTCAAAATATTATTTGATCTCAGATTTTAATGTAGATCGATAGAGAATCGATCTACGAATTATTTAAGGTATTCCACTTAAGAATCGGATGAATATCGGCAAAGATATAGCCATCGCTATGGACCATTTATGCTTTTAAAGCATTTTTATGATCTTCGATTTTTATGATTTGTGATTGTCCAGAAAATGTGAAAAAAAATTCAAAAATCAATCTAGTCGAAGGTTTTAATGTAGATTGATAGAAAATCGATTTACGAATTATTAAAGGTATTCCGCTTAAGAATCGGATGAATATCGGCAAAGATATAGCCATCGTTGTGGACCATTTGTGCTTTCAAAGCATTTTTATGATCTTCGATTTTTATGATTTATGATTGTCCAGAAAATGTGACAAAAAATTCAAAAAACAATCTGGTCTAAGATTTTGATGTAGATTGATAGAGAATCGATCTACGAATTATTTAAGGTATTCCACTTAAGAATCGGATGATTATCGGCAAAGATATAGCCATCGCTATGGACCATTTATGCTTTTAAAGCATTTTTATGATCTTCGATTTTTATGATTTGTGATTGTCCAGAAAATGTGAAAAAAAATTCAAAAATCAATCTAGTCGAAGGTTTTAATGTAGATTGATAGAAAATCGATCTACGAATTATTTAAGGTATTCCACTTAAGAATCGGATGATTATCGGCAAAGATATAGCCATTGCTGTGGACCGTTTGTGCTTTTAAAGCATTTTTATGATCTTCGATTTTTATGATTTGTGATTGTCCAGGAAATGTGACAAAAAATTCAAAACATAATTTGGTCTCAGATTTTGATGTAAATTAATAGAGAATCGATCTACGAATTGTTTAAGGTATTCCACTTAAGAATCGGATGTTTTTGAGCAGAGATATATCTATAGATGTGTCCATATTGTGCTTTCAAAGCATTTTTATGCTGCTAAAGCATTTTCATGATTTTCGAAGGGGATGCTCCAGAAAATGTGACGAAAATTCTAAAATTTTTTTAGCTTCAGAATTTGAATGTGGATCAATAGAGAATCGATCTACAAATCATTTAAGGTATCCCGCTCAAGGACCGGATGTAAGTTGGAGAAGATATAGTCATCGTTGTGGGCCATATGGATCCTCCCATACATGTTTCACATATAGATGAGGGATGCCGCAGGTCCTTAACAATGAAAAGACTTAAGTAAAAATTTGTATGAGGCTTTAGAGCATATCCATTGAGTTGAACATTTCTTTTCTTTTTGCAGGTACTATATTCTTGACTGGAGCTGTTGAATTAGAGGAAGAAATAGGATGGAGGCTGGAACGGCCTTTCTTGATGTTGCACGCACATTACTCGTATATTGAGGGGCAGCCTGGAAAATGTGCCCAACATCCGCTCATCTTCGGATCGGCTCCGTTCTTCTTCGATCTCTTCGAGCGTTTCTTGGAAATCGTTTAAAACCAGAACAACAATAACAAAAACAACGATCTTCCACATACTAGAAGATTGAACGTTCCGAAGCGTGGAAATGGCAGCAAATGAGAAGCTGACTGGCCAGAAGGAACACACACTCCAAACGAAAATGCTGTGTAATTAATTACGAAGAGTCAGGATCGCTGCGGGGTAAAAACTAAATCGGAGTCGGGGTTTTTGTAGAACAAAGACCTGCTGCAGCAGGTTCAAACCATCCACTATACACCATCGAGTGGCCTGAGAACCTTCACAAAAAACCAAAAAAGGAGGGAAAAAGGAAAGGAACTGTAAGAAAAGGAAGTCATCCTTTCTAGCACATGGCTGGCTTATCGACTCTAATGGCACAAAGGGGACTTACACATGAAAACCGATCGTAAAATATATATAAATTCCCCATTTTACGATCGCCTTAAAAACACTTGGGAACTGTGAGGCTTTAATTGAAAATCTTGTCATACTTTTATTACTTTTTTGGCTCTTAACAATTAGATAGCAAGCACTTGGCTATAGATTGTTAAGAGGAAGTGTTTTTAATGGCATATAAAACACTCAAGAAATTCATCACGGTTATTAAAATGTATTTGTTTTGGCCAGATTTTGTCTGGAATGAAAATTTAAATACAATGAGATTCCGAAAACTGACGAGAAATCATGATTCTTTCCTTTTACTGTGTTTAAATAGAGAAACCAGTACTTATTATTATTACAATTTGTCTACTTTAATTCGGTTATCTATAAACTTATGAACGCTACATTAATTCTCGGTTTTATTCAACAAATTTTCCCATCTATATAAAAAGTTAATACGGGGTGTAACTTTAATCAGGCAACGAACCAAGACCGAACTAATCACTGAACCGTTAATTAAATTCCCATAAATTCCCAGGAAAATCGACCAGGTTGATCGATCCTCAACGTCTGGTAAACGATCACTTGATCCTCGTAGCGGTCACCTAATGGGAATCTCGGCTGCAACTCGGCTTAATGAGGAAGCATAAAAAAAGACATATAACCAAAAACTCGGTAGGCAGTCAAACGGATCAGTTACATGTTGTCGGTACTACTCCCCTTACCATTGCCTTTTGCATTTTTCCTGCACTTTATCCGATCGTCTCAACCTGATTGCCCACCCACATAATCCAGAGGCGAAGCCCAGAGAGTTTCGCATTTGTGTCTTACATTTTGCTGGTTTAGTAACGTTGCAGGCAGCAGGCAGGCCCCTGCACTGAAAGAAATAACAAGGGTTTTCAAAGGGTAAAGAAAGTAGATACAACCTAAGAAGAATCTAACATATTTCATTAAAGTTGAAATCTAAACCCTTGTATATACCTTTTCAGGAGCACTACTTTTATATGAATATATTATCCAATAGAAAGCATTTCAATATTTCTCCCTGTGCTAGTTCATAAATGTTAAATTGATTGAGGCATATTGCCGACATATCGCGATGTTGTCGCGATTATATAACTTCCTCAAACTGCCTCAGACCAGACTCGAAAACTAAAAACTTAAGACACAAACTCTGCAAAGGCGGCGGCTTCGGCGGCGGCGGTGGCGGCAAAAAGGCAAAAGTGTTACAGACACGCTACCGTCTAACGATACCGACGATACGGAATCCGAGATGTGGGTACCTGTACCCATACCACTCTACCATCTTATATTCCGATTCGGGTCCGGGGCTCCAGCTCTCCGACACCCACTGCCTTACATTCATAATCTATTTTGCCACTCGGTGGCTTCCAGTGGAGTCGGAGAAAGGGGCACCGAAAGAGGGAGACAGCATCCGGAATCGTTATGCCAAAAATGAAAAGAAAAGAGGAGAAATATGAGTGGAAAGAGCAGTTTATAGCGACCTGGTAATACCCTATAACAAAGATTTCAAAGGTGAATAAGCCACACCAAAAGATCACATAAGAAATCCAATTATTTGCAGCAGAACTTGAATATATTTCCTTAAAAATCTTCATAAAGCTTACAAAAATTTCTGTAATACCCCTGGAAGAGAGTCTTCATAATGAAAGACTTGAAGAATTCAGGTTTGCAATGCGGTAATGCCGAGGAAGATGCATCTACAAGATGGCAACCTGGCAACCTGTCCCGGCTGAAGAGAGAGGATCGGTGGGGGCTGGTCCAGTACTCAGCCAGTGGGTCGTCTCCAAGTCAAAGTCCCACTCGAATGTGGTTGTGGATGGGGAGATGTTGTTGTCAGCTTTCAGCGACTTCTGCACTCCGCACATGCGCCATAAATGGCAAAAATGTGGTGGAGATGGTTGGTGGAGATGGGTTGGCGGAGACGATGCCGAAGAAGAAACCACTGCGGCTACTGTTCCAGTGTTCCACATTCGGATTACGGAAATATCTGCAGTGACAACAGGTCGCCGACAGGTGGGGTCCGGTTCAGATTCAATCGAGGGGATCGGATCGGTTTTCTCACCACTTCTCAGCCTGACCCGCAATGCTTGGCCATCATCCACTGGACAACAAATAGAGGATGTTAATTATAACAAAGAAATTCCAAAAATGTAACCAGTTGATTTAATTTATCAAAGAAATTACTTAAATTTTATTGAATTTGGAAGAGCCTGATATGGGAATTTGTCAAATGATTCGGAAATCACTTCCCGATTTATCCCTGTGTATTAAGTCACCTGTTTTGGCCACTGCCGCAAGCTCACTCCTCCTTCCTCTTTGTTAGCCACTCGAATGATCGCCTTTTAGCCTTCGTTGCGGTTCTCAACAACTTTCACCTTTCACGTAATCTGGCGAAGCCGAACAAATCTCTTTGGGCCAGGCTTTCTCAGCCCCGACGGAACGGATCTTGGCGGCGGATCCGATGAAGATTCATTTATTGTCGCTGCTATTTGCCAATTGACCATTTCCAGCTGGAGGAACTCAATTACAGAGCCGCTCTCTTCGCATTGGGATCTCTGTTTATGGTCCAGGCATCGCATCTAGCGGTACATTGGCCATAGATTGTCCATAGATCTCGTAGAGCGGCGGGGTCCAGGCAATCATTGAGGTAAATTACATACCCCATATCCCCACATTTTGTGGGCTGGGAAAAGCCAAAGGGGGGAGTTATCGATCCAGTCCCGATTTGGGTAAGTGGAATCATTGGGAAATGCCAATCCCAGGCAGGATGTAGCATCTTTCTAATTGCATAGCAAGGAAGTCGGTCATTTTGATAGAAATTTTATGCTTTAGGTTAGTTTATCTTTAATTAAAATAATCAAATTAACAAAAAATCAATAGATATTCCTCCAGTTACCTAAAATGTTTAAATGAAATCATTTTTATTGTATTTTTGTGAATTTTATCTACCCCACAAACCATTTTTGTCATTATTTATAAAGTTTCCTTATATCTGTTACACCACCCACCATATATCTCACTTTGCCTCCGGAAATGGAACTTCTTCAGTTGTCCGGAGTCCAAAGTCCGGACTAAGCTGCTCCAAAGATTCCTCCATTACTCGCTCCTCCAAAAGCTGGGCGGGCGAGAAAAATTAACTTTGCATGGAATTTAATTTACGTCCCATGGGACGATGATTTCCTGTCAAAGCAGCCAAGAGAGACTCTCCTACTCTGCGCCGGTGTCCTAGAGACCGGAATCTCAAGTCCGGAGATGCAGTCCAGAGCAGCTGAGACGGAGGCTGATTCGGTTCCTGCTCGGCACTGGGGCTGCTTCCGTCATTTCCTTGACGTAAAGGCTTCTGCCTTTCGCATTCCGTTTGCTATTTTCCGGCCAGGGAGGGTTTTTGGTAGAAGGAAAATGGGAAAGGAAAAGCAGGAAGCGAAGTGCTGACGGAAAAGCAGGAGCGGGAGAGGACGACGAGGATTCCACACAGGCCGGCGGCAACCGTCACGCTTCCTGCAGGATGCTACATCCCAGTCAGATGTCCAACTGGCTTCACTCGAAAAAAACTATATAGTTTTCCCATAAAAAAAAAACTATATAGAGTAATCTACATGTAGAACATAAAACGCTTATGTTTCAACTGACCGTGTGGCCTAATGGATAAGGCGTCGGACTTCGGATCCGAAGATTGCAGGTTCGAGTCCTGTCACGGTCGAATGAAAAGTATCTTTTTTATATTTTTTTATTTATTAATTAAAGTATTCATTTATTTTATTTTTCCAAGCCTAGTATTTTTATTATATTAATAAATTTTATTAAATTAATTTATATAAATTATATTTTTCTGCCTGTTTTTCGGCTTTTCATCTGACGCTCCGCCGTGTCCTGGGCCCTGTGTGTCCTGTTTCACTTGTGTGTACATTTCAACGCTGTCCTGGTCCTCGTTTTCGTCCTCGTCCTGGTCTCCTGTCGCTTCTGTTTACCCGCTTTAATCAAACCCATCCAAATCCATATTCACGTCCATGTTCGGGTGTTTTCTGCCAACCCCGGCACTCCCCTGCCCTGATCCTTGCGTTGTCACTTCCTTGCAAATGCTGCAGCTTCCGTTTCCGGGATATAATGTTCATATTTTCGAGGACATTTTCAGGAAATAAAGTACGTCGCCCTCTGTTCGCCCTGTTTGCTGTGGGATAACGATAACAAACCACCCGCTGCCACCCGTGCCACCCAGTTATCCCATTGGCCCGCCCACTAGTCACTTCCTCTTTGGGAGTCCTGCCTCCTGGCTCCTGGCTTCTGGCAGGAAACTTTTTGCCTTTGCCGTGTGCGCATTTATGCCAGCCCAACCGGCAGTTCCCAGAGCTGTCAGTTGGCCTCCCAACCCGCCTTTCCGCCCATCCGACCATCCAACCAGCCATCCCACGTCGCCCACTCGGACCCATCTGTCCTCCCCCGCATCGTTCGTCGCCATCGCCAGCGTCCTTTCACTCTTCGCTTTTTGCTTCCGCAGTGGCAGCAGGATTCAGGATGCAGGATGCAGAGCAGCAAGAGCCAGAGCCGTCGGGGGACTGTGCGGTGGGGTAGGGTGGCCCGAGTCTGTTTGAATTTTGTCGCACTTCCTGTAGGTGGAAAAGCTTCGTGCGTCTTCCGCTTTTCCAGAGCTGCTCATCAGCAACGTAATTTCCGCACAACCAGAACAGCTATTTCTGTCTCTCTCACTGGCTTTCATTCTGCCTCTTTCTTTTCCTTTGCTGAGGGTATTTGTATTTGAGTTCATGGGTGGCCAGGATTAAGTCCAGACGGAGTCTAAAATCTGAGAAAGGCTTTAAGCAAACTTGTACTCGAGTGAAACACTTTAAAAGTTTTATCAGAAGGTGTAAGGACAACCAAAGGGGTTTTTTTTAACCCTGATGAGCTGATAAAAAGATTATTAAGGTTAGAATTTGCATATTATTTAGTAACAGCTTAAAGTTTACGATAAATATTTTCTTTGAGTGCAAAAGGTGCAGCGTACGGGAGTCAGAGTTCAGGTTAATGAAGTGCCCCGACGATGACCGTCGCATATCGGATTGCCTTGCCGGGCAACAAGTGTTGCTTCTATAATGAAAAAAAAAAAAAACCGACCCCACCTTGCCATACCCTCATCCCCATCCTCGTCCTCAGCACCAGGTAACAGCCACTCATTGTCCGCTTGGCAGTTCATCAAATTCTCATGTGACCAAGCCAAGTAAGTTCAATTCATTCGAAATTTGATATGCGCTTCACATATTTAATGACTTCTTTCGGTTGCCGTCTTTACATAACACTCGGATTCGATGAACTGCCAACGATCCCAATCCCCCAATCCCAATCCCAATGCGATACGAATCGGATCCCGTATTGCACCCACAAAAAGCTAAACCGCCACTTGGCGCATTCCATACCGCAAGAAAATGAATGGTTTTTAAGGGAATTTATATCTCTCTGGATAGCCTTTAATGAATAGTGTTTCTCCCAGTGCAGGGTTGGGCCTTGGTTAGGCTAAAGTGCCGCGGATATTCCCCATTTCCATGTCCAATCCCAAAACGCCTCGATAACCCCCAACCCATCCTTGCGCGTGATGGAACGCGTGGATCCATGGACGCCGCCTAACCGATGTGTGGAAGTGGCACTACCTGTGGCACTGCCAGTGGCACTTGCAGCAATTTGGGATAGATGTGGCGTGTTTCTTGTTTTCGGTTCCTCGCCACCCCGCTTCGCCACGCCCTTGTCCGAAGGCATGCATTTGTATGCAGTGTGGCGGATGCGACGGTCCAAGTGTTTATTTCTTCATTTTTCGACGCAATTGCCGGAGATAGGCGACGGCGACGGAGACGGAGACAGAGGCCCAAAGAATGCACCAAACCGCTAGACAAGGCAAAGAACCCCAGAAGACCCAAGAGTTTCGGCCACAGGAGTGGGGGTCAAAAATAATCATGAAAACAAAAGGAAAACGGTGGCGGCAACAAGTGGGAGTACACCGAGAAATATATAAGATATTCAAGGAAGTATATATAGAATATAATCTACCGATCCTCCAAATTAGGTTCTACTTTTTCTACTTTTCTTACTCGAAAATGATCTCTCAGTGTAGCGGTCTGGTTATTTGAAACCCGGATTTACACCACCATTAAAAAGAAAGAACCAACAGCAAATTACTTTTACCCATCACAAAAAAAACTCGAAAAAGAAAATAAAAAAAATCAAAATAAGAACAACAAAACCTCTAGTAAGCCACAACATTAAATTCAGAAAACAACAATAACAAGACCAGCAAGAAGGAGTTAACTTGGCTGAGACTGCGCATTGACAGGCCAAGAGCGAGGAAGAGCGGGTAACGGGAGAAGGTGAGGAGGAGGACACCTTCTGAATACAAATCCATAAATTAAATTGAACAAAACGACGGAATAAAATTTCCTATGTACGAATGCACTTGTCCAAAGGTTCATTTCTCACATTGATATGCCCATCCCGGAATGGAAATTGTGCATGCAGAACGGAATCCGCGGTGGACTTCCCTGGCTCTTTCTTTTTCTTCAAGAACTCCTCCATCCACCGACAGTCAGCGGCGGAATGGGGCCGTCACATTAATGGGTTTTGGGGAATTCCGCTTCCTAAGAACCGAAACGACCAAATATTTCCATTTTCTAAGCGCCATAAAAATAAACCTAAACTATATTAAACATAAATTGAATCTCAAGAACATCATTTTGATTAGTTTTGGAATAGTTAAAAATCGATTTAAAGCATCCGTTTCCTATGCATCCAATAATAAAATTCTCATTAAGATTATTTCACTGAAACAGTCATCGAAATGCATTATAAAAATGATAACTTTAATAGGTTTCCGAGTTTCGTAAAATTGTTATGATTAAATGTGTTTATATTTATATTGCAAATAACTATAACAAACAATAAGGGGAACTAGTTTTTTTTTTATAATTCGAAGCCTGATAACCTGCAGCACACACAATCAAATCGAATCGCAATGAAATGAATCATTTTAGCACCAAATCTTGGCACCTTCTAATATAATTTAATTCTATTGCTATTTGCTATGGCTATGGCTATGCGAAGACAATCTAAATTAGTTTCACAATCACTGCGAGTTTGCTAAACTATTTAGCATAAAAAGCCCATTGATCTCATCCACTTAAGAGTATAACTTAAATATTTACACAAAGTATCCAGGCAATGTGACCTGCAAAAATCTCGCTAATCTCGTGTAAAAACCTTTACTAATTTTTTTGTTTTTTGTTTTCCAATTATGTGTTTCTGTATCTGGTGTGCTCAGAGCCAGAGCAGGCGGTGATCCCAGGCCTGCGGCTGGGCCAACTCTCAGAGACCCGTGTGGCTGGTCTGGAGCTGCTCAATGGAGATGGATAGCTGTTCTAGGCGCTGCATTAACTGCAGCATATTCTCCTGTGCCTTACTTGTGTTGAACTCATTGCCATGCTCCAAGGAGTCCTCCTCGGCGGCAGCCAGCTCGAAATGCAATTTGGCCAGACTCTCCTGCTGCTCCCGGATCTTGGTCATTTGATCCATAGTGCAGCCGGAACCTGAAGAAGATTCATGTAAATCTATGACAGAGATTGAAGTATTGAGTACTTACCGAATGCCTTTAGTTTTCCGGAGTGGAAATCATCCAGTAGTCCCAAGAGGGCTCGCTCCATGTGCTTCACGTCGGGAACTTCGGAGACAAAGGAATGATGTTTTATGGGACGATCATCAAACTTTTCACTGTGGACACTGGCACTTGGCATCGATGCAGTGGGATTCTTGCGACGCTGAGATCGCGGTGTATTTGTATTGCTATTGTTTGACTGATTGTTATTGTTGTTGGGTTTGGTGCTATCGTTGTTGTTATTATTATTGTTGTGTTCTGGGGTGTTGGTGGTGTTGTTTTTGTTTGACATAGAAGGATCGGGAGCCAGCCACTCGCTGCTCACCAAAGTGATCGCATTCAAACTGTTCGCACTGCTGTGCGTGGGTGCCAAAGGATCGGTATCTGTTTATCGTCAAATCATACGAGGGTATATGCAAATACAAATAATGATACGAAAAACATACAGAAATTATAAGTGAATAAATAAATAATATCAACGAACTAGAAAAAAAAACCAATATTAATCTTAAGAAACAACCGAAATAATCAACTTTTCATGGAATTGTCTTAAAATATATGATTAAATTGAGGATTAATGTTACAAATGGAAGGTTTATTATTAAACTTATAAAAAACTTAACAAATAATAAAACAGCTTAAATACAAATATAAATACCTTTACAAGAAAATAAATTGTAGAAAAAAACACTACAAATACACAAATAAACTACGCAATAATAAAAATAAAGTCTTTAATTATAAATCCTTTTAAATAAACTACAGCTAGTGCCGTGTGAACCGAACCGATTGGGCCAGCGTTTGGCAAAGGACAGACAAGGTCCTGTTTCCAGGCAGGCTTGTTAGCTTTTTGCACTGGGCGCCGAGCCCGACCGGCTAGAAAGCTGGTAATTTCAATTATTAAAATTATAACCAATCCCATGCCGTGGGTGCCGCCATTAATATCGTGGGGGTGTGTGTTATATGAAATGTATTCCGACCATATGGACAGTAAAGAAAGTGCGTCATCGGCTGACAAATGGCCTTCGATAATGGTGATAGCCAGTAATTAGGCAAGAGTGCTATCAATAAAAGCGGATTAAAGGCCATTGCTTAGCTTTTAACAAAATTCATGATTCGCTATTAGATTGTTTTCTATATGAAGATTTTTCATGGAAACAGGAAACATCCTGATCTGTGATACATCCTAGATCTGTGAATCATGAAGTGCTTTATTTATTATGTGATTAGTCTGGAAATCTTTCGAGGTTAATCACAAACCGAAAAGTGCTTCTTAGGAACCCCTCAAACACCAAAAACCGTGTCCACAGCTACTGAAAAGTAAATTCAGGAAACTGATGAGTAAATCTGTCTTCCAAGTGATCTCACCTTTGAGCAGTTTTCGTGGTCTGGTCTTGAATTCGAATCGTTCGTCGCCACCTCCACCACTGCCACCGTGGGCCTGAGGGCGTGGTCGGCGCTCGTTCACATATGTCACCTTGGTGGCCGTCGTTTGTCCCTGTCCCGGATTTTTATCCTTCTCCTTTTCGGAAATGGTGCGCTCGATGGAACAGGAGGCAGAGTTTCTGCTGCGCGTTGTCTCTCCACTGGATATGCCTTTGATTTTGATCTATAACCATAAATAAATCAGAGATTCTATAAGTTTTGTGGGTGGGGAAGTCACTTGAGGGAAAATCTCACATTTGGGACGGCTGGCGAGGCGGGAGTTGGAGCTGATTTCGGTGCAGATTGGCTTTGGGCTTCCTCCTCAGTTTCCACATCGTTTGGCACTAGTTTCTGGCGTTCCACCACCTCGTCGTTGGGCTCCATTGCGCTGTGATTCTTACTGTCGTCCAACGCCTTCAACAAGGCAAATTATGTCTTGTTTTGGGTTTTTGAATGGATTCACTGCGGGATTCTTGACTTCCTCGGCCGTGGATCAGCTGTGAGTTAAAACAGGAAAATCCACAAAGTCCAGGGGTAGATTTTTGGGTGGTAATGCTTATTTAAGGGCAGCGATATTTCTTTGTTTTTATTTTCCTCCCTTTTCAGTGCGACCAGAGCTGATTGAAAAACCCCATTCACAATAGTCTAGTAGTGTGACCAAACCTCCCGTAGGTTATATTTCAGAATGGCGGGTGTTTTAAAAGAATATTCTACATGGATATGATTTTATTTAATCAAATAGATACACAAAAGCTTAATTTAAGCCTTCTTCTTGGCGAATCCCATGGTGTACACCAAATGGACAAAGCTAACAATACCAACGCCACATAGTCCAGCAGTGATACCGAATAAGATCTTGTCTGCGGGTCCTCCTTTCAGAAAAACTGGCATTTCATTGACGGCCTAAAATTGTGGATATATTATATTTGTTTATAAGAAATAACCCACAAAATCCTACCTGGAAGACCTTCATTTTGTTGGATAGTCCCTCGGGCAGCGCCATAATCGTTTAGATTTGTTATGTAATTTCTGCAATTTTTAAATGCAATCAAAATTAAGTTTATGGTCTAAAACTCCTATTTATATCTTTACTTTGGAATATATTCTATTTATTGGTTATAAGTGCTTAAATATTTTGTTTAATTAATAAAAACACTCACCTCTAAACGCAAGTGCGACAGTTTACGATTTGCACTTTATTTTCTGCAATTTCTTGTAAATGTTTTAAAAATAGACTTCACAGATGATTTTCAGTAAAAGAAAACAGAAAAAGTGCACTTTGAGTGTTGTTAAGCTAAAAAAATACTTATTTAATGGATTATATTTTATTTAGTGAAACAAAATTTATTTTTGTGATATATATTAGGAGTTTAAATATCGAAATTTCTATCGAAAATGAAATTCTATTTCAAGTTTTTTAAGGTAAATAACATAGCTTTTTAGTTTAAGTTAAGTAAAGTTAATCAACAGCTTTTTAAAAGAACGTTACAACATTTTGTCAATCATTGCAAATTTTTAAACTCCGCGCGCTAATGCAAACGGTCAAAAATTCGGTGATTTACTTAATTTTAGTATTTATTCACGTTATAGAGGCAATTTAGGCAGAATTTCCCATCAATAAGTAACTATTTTGTCAGTCAAAAGAAGTTTAGACCATTATTTAAATAGTTTAAATTCGCGCGGGTAAGCATTAAATACTTAAATTATACCATAAATAATGAAAATCGCTAAATTAAACACAACGTTTGCCTTAATTATTGAAGCTAAAATCAATATGTAAAAGAAACATCGTCAAAGTCCAACCAAATGTATTTCCAAGCCCGGCAAATGAATGAAACTTTTCAAATGCAACTGCCGGAAGTTTTAAATTGTTCGCCGCCGTTCTCCCCGAGCGAGCGAGCGCGGAACGTCGTGTACCCGATTTATACGTTCCGCGCTATTTTGGCTTTTTGTGAATTTTTCAGCAGGCGCCCAGCGAAAAAAGCTCAACGATTGCGTTTCTACTGAACTATCCGTTTTTATGGCCACACCAGATTCACAGCACTGAGGCGGAGCAGGACGGCATTAGGGGGGCGTGGCAAAAGCTAAACACACCAGCCGCACCGCTCTCACTCGCTGCGCAATGCGTCAGATGAAAAAAGCACTTGGGGATATCCCCCATCTAACGGTCTCTGGGAGCCTAGTGGGGATTACAATAATTCTACACCGAATGAGTTGTGCAATTTTCGGGGACTCGGTGTTGCCGCCGCCGACGCATTCGGTGTGCCTACGATTTTTGCGGATACAACGAAAGAGTACAATGCAGGTGGTTCCCCGCTTTTCGGAATATTTGGCACTCACCAAAGGGGTTGCCAAAATCTTACAGACATAATGCCATAAAAGAATTCGGTTAAAAGTTTGCCATTTTGGTTATAACAGTCATTTAAATATAACTTGCTGGAAAACAACAATGATTTTGGAGCATTTTATCTACTCGCATGAATTTAACGTTTTGTTGGACTACAAGAACTTTGTTGTTTTTTAAGGTTATTAACAAATAAAGTTTGGATTGTTTATGGATGATGGAAAAGAATTAAGTTAAAGTTTATTGCTAGAATAATTTCAAAACCAAAAGTGATTTAGAAAAAATGAAAGGTATTAGAGGTTATTTGGTTATTCTCGTATAATATTTATAGCAATAATGCAGTCATTAATTATGCCTTTAAAGTGTAGTTTATCTTTTAATCTTTCCCGCTTTAATTTTTAGGAAAAACGTTCTCGACCTAAATGATTTTAAGATTTATTTTGCCAAGCAAATGAATAAATACTTTTTATAATAGCCCACTAAAAAGCTGTTTAAGCTCTCGCCAAAAATAAGTATATATGAAACGTATAACGCTTACGCTGCCGGCTCGGATCGGTTGACCCAGCCCCCACTGTTGCGGTACCCCCGGAAACCCTCAAGCATCATCGACCTGTTTCAAAATAAATACATATCGCCCTGCTAAAGCCTTCGACGATTTTCAGCGCCCAGTACAAGAACTTTCAAAATCGTAGCTTCCATGTGAAATTAACTTGCCAAAGTTGCGAGACGGCCGCTTTTTGGTATTCCGAAACAAAACTTGAAAAAAGTTAAATCTGTCAAGTTCACCTCCGAGTGCTTTTTATAAAAATATACATCATCAACTTGGGGGGGAAGAAGCGGGCAGGTTTTTGGGGATATTCTTGGGCTTTACTCGGGTTCGGTTACCTTTTGGGTTCCCCAATCTAGCGATAGCCCTCGCTCTCTTCCTCCAGCTAAAAATGCATATTTCTTTTTATGAGCAATTCTGATGCGTCTTCTCCCTCTGACAAAGTTTAAGTTCTAAACTTGTTTTGCAAGCTACATTTGCTCAAGAAGAGTGCAATCTGCATCTTTTTCACCTGAAAGTATAAAAGTTCTGGGGCAATCAACAAGCACAAAGAATCGGAAACTTTAACAAAAGCGTTGTGTTTCAAACTAATTAAAAAGAATACTTAGATTATTCGAGAACTATGACGTTTATATGTTTTTTCAAACAGATTTGAGTGATCTTCATTTAAGATAAGGATAGTAAAACCGTTAGCCAATCCCCAACAAGAGGTTTCCCAGAAGAAGAAAACAGTTTTTTGAGATGTGAACATCTTAAATATTGTTCTAATCAATGGATTAGGTATATAAAAAACTTTATTAAATCAAAAGCACCTCACACACACTTGCAGAAAGCGCTGTTAATGCTTTTTGTGCTTTGCGGATTGAAAGTTTTATCAGAAAGCCAAAGATGGGCCTGGAGAGGGGCCGGGGCGGTAGCCTACATAAAAACGAAACCCTAACCCTAGCTTAGAACTGAAAGTTGAAGAACGTATCCTTTGGCATACTCGACTAGAGCTTATAGAAAACAACAAAATTTGAAAAGATCCATGCATATATTTGTATCTGAAACTGCGTGCAGCAGCTTCCCATTAAAATGCATTAAAAATCAGTGAAAATTATGTTTAAGGTTCTGAGCTTTAACAATAAGCTATGTTTGGCAATTCCAGTTCGAAGAGACTGCAAATTGTTTCCTAGCTTTTGTGTAAATACGCTTAAAGCTTAAATTGTTAAAAAATATAAAGAATTGCTTGGCACACAAAGCTCTAATGGTCTTAACTTAATAGTTTAATGTTCTTATACATTATCTAATCCGAAAATTGTCTATAGCTCCAAAAAATATAGGAATAACGCCATCTCAAGTTCATCTGCTGCTATTTTTTCGCACTCTGTCTCGCATTTCGCACTCGTAGCTTTGAGGCGTACGAACTGAGATGGCACTAGTACGGGCGATACCGATGGGGATTGGGGATAGAACATCGGCGCTACTCCTTTTCCTTGTGGCAAAACAAAATGGATTGCTCTTTAACTAAAACAGTTAACAGGTGCCCAGCGATGAAAGCAGGAAGAAGGCACTCGGCAAACATTGGGGCATATATTCATCTCTTTCGTACTTGGGGTAGATGGGGCTGCTCCCACATCTGCTCCCCTGGCACAAAATTCACAAAACCGCTACGAATATAAGGCATTCACACTATTCACTCACTCGCTCTAGTACTCGTACTGGTGGCTTGGTCCGTCGAACCCCCTATTTTCACTGTTTTAGGGGCGTGGCAGAGTGAGTTTGCCGAGTGGATTGAATGCTACGTACAAAATCGTACCTACAGGTTCGCTGCTCCTCCGTGGCGATTTCGTTTTCAATTAATGTTGTAAAAAATGTTTGAACTGTTTTAAGTTTAAGTTTTAACGGTAACAGTAGAGCAGAAAGCTTAGCAAGCAACGCACAACATGGGGGTGCGAGTGGGAAAGTGTCCGGAGCGAGGGAGACGGAGCTGTGCAAGGCCCCCATCACCTTGGCATTGAAAAGAGCCAACTCACGAAAACATACATACATACTGCGCATGGCATTGTGAACAACGGGTTGGGGAGGAGTGCCGAGTGGGGAGCCCTGGGCTAGTTCATTTACCTTTATGCCCGCTTTGGCGTGGTGAGATATATTGTTGGTTGTGCGTGGAACAGTGATGGAGATATCCAGAAATGCTAATTATTCTGCGGAAGCTTTAAAGAAGATACATATTAGAGATGACATTTAATATTATTAAGCTTAGCAGAAAATGTTGAACTTAATTTTGAGCTTACGGGTCAGAAGCTTCGTTATCCTTTGGCTTAAAATTCAATAAATATTTTCGTTTTAAGTCTATGTTTTGTTTATTTTTTAGTAAATGAAGAAAAGAAACCAAAAAGAAAGCAGATAATAGTCAAAATATTTTCAGTGTAACTGGGTACACCTGGTGGATTCTTTCCCAAAGGGTTACCAAAGGTAAGGATTAACTGGCAAGGACATGCATGCTTGGGGGAAGCTTGCAATATGTGTATGTACATATTCCTGTTTAATGTGGCTTCTGCTTTTTTTTTTTAGCGATTGTCTGCCCTTGCCTGGGGCTGTCAAATTTTATTCAAAGTCAAAGTCAAAGCCGTGCGAGTGAGCGAGAGCGCCAGCCAGCCCCTGACCGCCCTCCTTTGCTCCACCACCACCCACTTTTAGCAGTGGTGTGCGTGAGTTCCTCTCATGTGGTTGTTGCTGTTTTTTTAGCTTATGCCTGTTGATTTTTTTCGTGTGTTTGTTTTATCGTTCTAAGTGGCTGGATGTTTTTGTTGTTGGCGGTGTTGCTCGTGCTGCGCCGGTGCTCCCGTCATCATTTAGAACGTTTCTGTTCCGTTCTGACCGCGTGCGCATGAACAAAATGAAAAATAAGCAAAACGTAAATGGGGCGGGCACCATACACACAACACACAACACACATTGTACACCACAAACACACACAACAAACCAAAACCAAACAGGGGGGGTGTGTGTATGGGTATGGGTATGGGTATGGGTATCATCATCAAGTGTCGTCGACAGAATCGGAATCGGAATCGGAACCAAAACCAAGGCCCTACAAATTTGCTGTTCGCCTATTCGAAAATTTCACTAAAAATTGTTTGCACTCTCTCGCCGGGCACGAAATGAAAGTATCCTTTTAGCGACCCCCCCAGCAAAGCACCCACAGTTCTTTTTATACGGGGTTTTCGAGTGGTTCCGCATTACGATGGAGTTTTTACACAGTTACGGACATTAAAACCTTAGCCGGAGACCCTTTAGAGTCGTTCTATTGCGGCTGTTGGCCAGGTGGATTGCCTGAACTTTACCCCCAAGCTGGAGTGTATCCAATTCATGTGGGTAATACGGGGTTAGACATGCAATTTTTTATTGAAAGAACGAGAATACTTGGAAAAAAGCTACAGTATTGCGAATGATACGTTTTTTAAGGCTTTCGATTGCTTGGGAAGCTAAAAAAGGATTTCAAATAAAAAGGATATTCAGTATTTTTTAAGTAAACTCTGCTATAACGTTCCCCTACTTCTCCTTACGGAATCGCTGTGACGTAACCGGATAGAGTGAGACCGCCGAGGCCCCACAAAACGGGAGGGCAGACAGCAGGTCATTTGAGTGATACGTAAGACCACAAATACACGACGAGTGTTTACAATTGGAATACGCGGGTAATCGGATTTTCCCCGCACACCACACACCATAGTACACACCCCGTGGAATGGAAACCACCTTGACACCTGTACACCCATTTCTGATCGCCTGCTACGATAGTCAAGACTTCCCCATGTTGGCGTGTGTGCGCTGTGACTAAAAACCGCAGTGTCTCCCCAATTGGAGAATCGGAGAATGGGGCCCCGAGAAGGTCTTCTCGAGTGGTGCCCCTTAACAGTACCGCCGTCTCTAGCCGTCTCTATCTAACAATACAAAATTTCCCTTCTTGCTGTGGTGCTTGCGTTCTCAGAGTCGACGTTCCGATGCTTCCCCATCTTATGCCAAGGCGAAAGGAATACATTATATCGAATTCTCCCCAACTGGTCGGAGCGGAGCGGTGGGTGCTTTGGTCTATGATTTCTGTTAGCCCGCCCTGTTAGTAGCCATCTTTTTCGATTTTTTGCCCCAACAAGACAAAAGCGAAAGTACATAAAGCGGCTGATGCCCCAAAAAGGTAATGGAAGATGCACTGGAACAGGGGTAAGCTCTTGGACAGATATAGATACAATAAAAACTCCAAAATATGGTTTAGACACCAATAGGCTTTCGCAGGACATCCACCAACCACTTTAATATGGCATTCCTTTAATTTATTCCAAAAGTACTTGACCATTTCCCTCAGTGTTTGATCAAAGTGGTAATGGAAGTGGTTTCTGTTTGGTCTGGTTTTCTGGCCATGGTCTGGTCTGGACAAGGATGAGGCCCTGTTGCCTTTGCTGCGGTTTCGAATGCGCGTCGGGAGCCGTGCCGCACGCTGCGCTGTGGTGCGCGGCTCAATTCTGTTTTCCTGGTGTAATTAAGCAAGCGAAATATAATAATAATAAATTATAATTTTAGAAGGCGTCCCTCATACCGCGAACAACGCGACTTCAAAACCGAAAATTACCAAAGTATCGGCGGCTACTTTGGCCCATTTCTGCGGTTGTGACGACGTTTGTGTGCTTTAAATATAAACGAACAGGCTCCAAGAAGTTGCGCTATAAAAATTTGAAATTATAATGCGAAAATGGATGGAAAATGTCTCTTAAAGGGGAGAGCTTGTGAGGGTTGGGGGACCTCTTGACGTTTTTGTTATGTTAATTTTTACAGGCCAGTACCCGAACCCAACCACCCAATCGATGTTAGCAGAGGGGAGCTAGCGAAGAAACCAATCCAATCACAGAAACCAGTCCTCAGCTCCTGAGTCCGTTGCGAAACCCCTTTTCGAGCTTCGCTCCGGTTCCAGTTGCCACGCTTTTTTAAGCTCCCCACGAGCTCCAGCAGCTCCAGCAGCTCCAACAGCTCCACCAGCAGCACCAGCTCGAGCAGCTGCAGCAGCAGTTGGAAAGTTTTGTTGGCGGCCAGACGTTTTGCTATTTCTATGACAACTTGGTAGCTCTCGGGTAACTTCTAATGATTTTCTATGTCGGGCGCTGTTAAAGAGCCTCACCCGTGACTGTGGGGATCCCCTATATCTACTCTTTCCATGCGGGATCCACCGGCGGCCCCTGGATATCCGCTCTGTGGTTGAAAAATGTACGTTCTCGGTGGAGTTTGCGTCATGCGATGTTAATGGAACAGGCCATCAGAAACCGGCTGTTGGAGGACGTAACACGTAATGTCTGGCAAAGCGAGACGGCACTACGCCTCAGACAGACAGCGAAGAAGGTCTTTGGTGGGGGGCTCTTCCATAAGTATGTGAGTGTGCGCGAGTGAGTGAGTGTGAGTGGGGCCAATGTACCCTCGCGTTCAGTGCATTGCACTCTTCCCCCAAACTACATCAGCTCTTTACGCTCATGTGTTTTATTAACAAAAAAAAACGGTTAATAAAGCATTTTGAGACGTTTGGTAGATCCGTAAATGTGGTTTAAAGATAGGTGAGACAGACAGTGCTTTATTGTTTCATAAACAATTTTAATAATTGAATTATTGCTGAGATAAGGCAGCCGCCATTTGAGGTTTATTTTTTGTTTTAAGAATAAACTTCAACAATACATTGTAACTATTAGTTGCCTCTTTTAGTTGCAACCTTAATATGGGTTACCGGTTGCTAAGGGGTCTTCCCGTCTGGGGTCTCCCCCCTAGTGATCCCCATCCCTTCCACTGCAATTACGTTTGTACATACGGTGTGGAATTTCTTCTATGTGCATGTAGCTGCACTTATCTTCCCTAGGCCCCTCTGGGCCCCACATTCCCCCAGCTCATTCTACTGATGCTCTCTTTGGTCTGGGCAAGTGCTAGTGCGAGAGCGACAGAGCACAATAGTGCTATAGAGGGTTGGAGCTAGCAGGAGGAGGGGGAGGCGACTAGGGCCTCCCTATCGCCGCCCCCTTTTCGTGGAAAATTGTGTGCCCCGCTCGCACATTTGAAAAGTGCATCGAGTGCATCGAGTGCATCGGGTGAGTGCATCTGCATCTCCGTCCCGATTCCCTATTCCCTATTTGTGATGCGCAGAGCAGGCCTTCTGCCGGCCGACCGAAGAGCAGAAACGAAGCCTAGTTGGGAAAACTCTTTCGCCTTTTAGCTTTGGCTTTTCAGTTCGTTGTTAGACGACGATCTGCCGACCACAACCCGAGCCCCGCCACCAACCTGCAGAAGCCACACCATGCCCCACACACCTGCATGCAACACCAACTGGTTGCATCTATTGCTGGCTAGGAAAAATCCTGCCCCACAGCCCACACAGTTTTTCCTCGAAATGAGAAAACCCCCAACACGGCCCAACTACTAAATATTGTTACCCATTAGAAGTTCCCCTCCACCACTCAAACTCAGTTTTTAACTCGGTTTTGGCTCTTGTTGCACCGATGAAAAATGGTTGAAAAAAAAGTTTGAAAAAAAACGTTGTATGATTTTTCTTCGTCAATATTTTGTAACAGAGCCCCAGCACCGATGCAGCCGTCACTGGCCTGCTGCTTCTTTTTCGTTTTCTCTGACTTGTGTAACAAAATAAAAGTGCACAGGCCGAGAGAAAAAGAGATGGGGCAGAGCAAGAGCGAGCAAAGGCCCCCAATGATTCCCCAGCTCCATCCCAACCCTCCTCTCGAAATGCACTTATTGCCCCAGTTTCACATCGGTGTGTGAGTGGCTGTATTTTTTCAATACGAGCAAACGGGACAGCTATAAAAGAGCAAAAGACCAATGCACTTGAGCACTCACTGGACTCTGGGGCTGGCAGGTGGGGCTTACAGGTAATATAGAAAAATTTATAACCAATAATTATAAAAGTTAAAGGTTTCTTAAACTAACTTAACATTGTTAAATCATGTTTTGTTTTATCACAAAAAAAACAGCTACCCAATATTTGAAAGATACTTTTGGAGCCTGCTCCACCGTATAGGTGCATGTTTTTTCTTTTTAATATGCAACTGCACCGATAGAGACAGGGATAGAGTGAAAGAGCTCGGAAAAAACGCCAATGGGGGGAGTGGGGGCACTGCAAGTGCATCGGAGTGGGTAGTGGGGAGTTCGAGCCATCTTCCCCCACTCACCATTATACGTCAGGAGACTAAGACTTACTCAACGGCGTACAGAAAACGGAGAAACGTGCAAAACACTCATCTCTCATCTCTCGCCCCTGCGTTGCATTGTATTAACTTTCAGGGGCTCCAAAGCTTTTTTTTACAAAGGGGAGCCGCTACAAAATATAATAATTTTGAAACCATTATTTAGCTAAAATGGTAAAGCCAATAATGATTCAGAAAACAACTTTTGGGATAGCAATACTAAAGTAAAATCCCCATTTGGGGCTTCACTGCTAACTTGATTGGCGACTGCGACTGCAAAGCTCCTCGCGAATCGGTGGGCGCACCTGCTCCGCCCCTTTTGCATGCTCATTCGCTCTCCATCCACGGCTGTCTCTCTCAAACGGATTTTTGCAAGTGCATCGCTTAGCTGCGAAATCTGGGCTCCTTTTCCCAATGTAACACAACCATGCACCATGCGAGCAAAGATTGCCCCCAGGGTTCCATTACGACACATATGTACGGATTTTTTTACAGCCTCTGCTGGAGAAGAGCAGGATTTGCCTGTCGTTGGGGATCCGCCAAATGGCTGGCGTTACGGGGAACTCCGTATTACGGCCCGTTTGCCATCGCCCATTACAACTCAAACATCGCGTTCGAGCCCCATACGGCATTCCCCTGACTAGTGTTTTTCCCCAAGTGTTCCTCCTTTCGCGGGAGCTGCGTGCAATAAAGTAACAAAATGTACTGAATGTCAACAGGCTCTCAGTTTGGGGAAGACCAACGATTTTACATTACGCTGTGCTCAGTGCGGTACAAGCGCTCATTGCGCGATGCCCCCCAACCAATGTAGCGCGCGCTCTTTCACTCTTGGCTGGTGTGTGCGCGCTACTTGCGAGCTTGTTCTCCCCACATTCCTCCCCCTTCCCCCCTTTTTGACGTTCGAAGAAAATAATGACTCCACTCCACTCCCCGATTTGTGTTTTTTTTTGTTGCCTTTTGCCTTTTGGTGGGGTCTTTGCTCTCGTTTGCTTTATCATTCTTATTTTGTTGTTGCTATCGCTTCGATGATGCGCTTTTGTATCTGTGTGCCAATGTGGGGCCACTCACACCAAGTCAGCGACAGCGCTGCAGCAGATACGGCAAAAAATTGGCAAAGTGCATTTTGGTTCTCCGCCATCAGTCGGCGCTCGGCCGTCGAAGTGGTAACTCAAAAAAACTTTATGCATTTCCAGGTTATGAACGAAAATACTTTTAATTACAAATATTTCTATTTCTATTAAGATTTCTTGTACTTTATTCTTGTCCTTGGGGATGTGGTGTCTTTTTTGGTAGGAATCTGGTAATGGAAAAAGTAGATTTATCTTTTGTATTTCCCAAAAGCTCATTAGTTTGTCTTTACCTGTGAATAACCGGGGATAAGAGATCCCGATCAATAGTCCTTATGTTTGTGGGTTTTATCATAAGGGATACCAGAGATCCCACAACTAAAACTGTAATAAATCCAATCAATGTGATCCAGTGGTACGAAATCCGGTAGAGTGGTAGAACCTCCTCCTCGTTCACCCAAACAGGTTCCGATAGGGTCACATTACCTTCACATCCATCCACGGACATGGAACGTTTCTGGGAATTGAGTTGTCCTGCCGCTGCCGCGAACTGCGACCCGAGGGATATCCATCCGGAGAGAAGGACCCCCGCAAGAGCACCCATTGCCGCGCCCAGGGAGTTGGCCCATGGCACTACCATTCCCAAAGTAAACAATCCAAATGCAGCACTGGACATTATGGATATAATTGCAGTGCTGACACTTAGGACACCACCCAGTTTCTCCAGAACTAAAGCCAGGCCAATGGAAATAAGGCCCAACACGATGATGCTGGATTTGACAATGATATTGGAGAGCCTGGCACCCGGTTGCATTTTGAAGCATCCTTTAACTACGTCCTCCAGGATCACCAAGGAAGTGGAGTTGTAGAAAACCGAGAGGGAGCTCAAGCCTGCTCCAAAGATTCCAGCAAGGAACAAGCCGGGCATCCCGTAAATATCCCCCACGCTCTGCACCACATAAAGGGACAACATTTGATCGTCATTCTAAAATAGTTTAATTTAATGAATAAATGTAATAAAAAAAATTATCAATAAGTTTCCTTACCGAGACCAGACCTGCACTTAAAGGATCGCAGTCCTTGTATTTATCAAAGAGAAGCACCCCCAGGATGCAGCAGACGAAGACAAATCCTGCACTACCCACGGCATAAATGGCCAGGGAAGCCCTGGCTTTGTTTAGCGAAGGAAGCGTCATGTATCGATGCACCATAGTCGGGTTGCATGCATTTGTGGAAATCCAGTAAAAGAATTCCCCAATGGCACAACCCCAAACCGTATGTCGAACATAAAACGATGGATCTATATTGAAGATTTCAAGGCGTCCACTCTGATCCAAGTCATCGAAAAGGACATCCATGCTAGAGGCATAAATGATCCCCAGAATAGCAATCACAATGACTGAAACAAACATGATCACAGTTTGCCAAACATCCGTATGAACCACAGCCTTGAGACCTCCCTAAAAAGCAAAATTTCTTTTATTTTAGAAACAAAAACATGATATTAACTTACCACAACAGTATAAAAAACGCAGACCACAACAATTACTGCTTCAATTATATAAATATTAATACCCGAAACTAAACAAAAACAAATTGTATAATACATATATTAAGTCATGAATTTCTGTCAATAAAAAACTTACCTTGATTTAATGAAAGGGCGGGTAAATAAACCAAAAAAGGTAAGTATATCACCTAAACAATCTTAAATAAAATATTGGGAATAAAAGTTTAAAACATTATATAAAACTTACCACAGCCAGAATAAAAATAAAAGATACTATAGTTCGAATACTCGAATGAAAGCGCAACTGCAAGTACTGAAATTTTAGAGATTAATACATGTATTTTATAAGGAAAAACTATATATTATTTACCTCATTTGAAGAGCCAACTTGAAGGGTAAAAAATACTGGCAAATAAACATAAGCAAGTGCAAAATACTGTAGCAACAATGGAACAACAATTATCCAATATTGAATACCATAATTGTATATTTCAGGTGGGATACCCAGAATTGATACACCTGATATGGAACTGATTTTGAAAGTTAGACGATAGACGACAGACGATATATTTGGAGATTAGATTACCTGGCTATTAGGCTCATGGAAACTGGAAACACTTTGAGATTACCCGAACCCATCAGATACTCGTTTAACTTATCCGATCCAAAGTCATGTTTTCCTC
This sequence comes from Drosophila vallismaia, assembly GCA_035047325.1. Taxonomy (NCBI): domain Eukaryota; kingdom Metazoa; phylum Arthropoda; class Insecta; order Diptera; family Drosophilidae; genus Drosophila; species Drosophila vallismaia. The sequence continues at coordinate 15,747,406 of JAWNPU010000090.1, read as the reverse complement.
TCTTTCCAGGACCTATTCCAGGACTTGTGGGTTCTTCTGGTTTTTTATTGCTTTTCCTAAAAGAGCTTTGGATATCCTCTTTTGTATCGATTTAAGCTTTAAACTACTTACTTGATGTATCCAAAATATATTCCTGTCGCAGTGGACAATATTATTATGCCCAGAAACACGATATAGTCCGTGATGCCAAATCTGTAGCTGTCCATTCTCTAGCTCTTGCCTTTTAAGAATGCGGTTGAAAGATTTTTAAATCAGACTCGAAGATTTCCAAAATTTTGTTATGGGACCCAATTAGACTTTATATTGGTTATAAAGATATATAGGAAGATAGATATGTTATCATTTTCCTAGTTGTCGCCTTCGTATTGTATCAAATATTTCAAAACGTGTTATAGATAGGCGGTTTTTTTTTTATTTCAAAAGACAAGAACATTTATTTATACAGTAAAATTGTGCTTACATTTATTTTAAAGTTGATTTTAGTTTAAACTTGATATGTTTTTAATTTGTGAGTTCATTCCATTGGGACATCAGTAGAAATTGATTCTTTCGAGCAAGAATAAAGCTTGTGGAATTTTTTGTCGAGAATTTAAACTCTAGATGAATATATTTAGTCTTTAATAAATGTTTCGTCTCCACGGAATTAAAGGTATCAACTTTCCGATAAATTCCAAAGTTTATGTAATTGAATTTCCAAATTCGGAGTAAATTAATTACTTTAAAACGTTTCTTGATATGTTTACGATTTACTTTCCACTTCTTCCTATAGTTATGTGTAAATATTTCTTAAATTCTAGTAAGTGCTCCATTGATATGTATCGATTTCGATTTTTGGATCAACAAGTTGAATTTTTTAACCTAAATTCGACTAACTTTACAGAAATAACATCGCTAAAATGCGGTCGTTTCCAGATGGGGTTAACCTGGAGATAGTAGATGTTTTTGGATCGGGGTGGCATCTTAACTACTTATCACAGTTTCAATGGGGCTTTTCATCTTTAATCCTAGAACTCGCCAGCCTTTAGAGGATTGACTGCTCCACATGCTTCCTTAAAATTGGTGGCATTTAGTGGACTAAAGTAATCCTCGTGAAGGAACCGAATAATGTTCTCTATCGGACACAAATCGGCTTTGTTGCCTCTGGAATCCCTGGTTACGCGAAGACTTTTCCCGCCCTCGCAGAAGTCAATCTGCTGGGTGACATCCTTGCCGTTGTACACCACCCGGAAATAGTAATCTGTGTGTGCTTCACTGCGGTACACCTCGAAGGCCAATCGTGAGGCATAGGCTATGGTCTGGCCTTGGCTGGTTATGATTCCCAAAGCAGCTGTCAGGTATTGCATGGTGCAATCATGCCCGGAATATAAAACAAACTTGGTTCTATCCCCGGATATCATTTTAAGCATGTAGCTAACGATGTGTCGTATCATTCCATAGGCCCTAAGTAAACCGGAAAGCTTGTAGTACGAGTGGCCAGCGGATTTCTGGGATAGTTCATCGGCAAAGGACATCAGGGTGTCCACGTGAGCTGGTTCCACACAGCCCTCTTGGGGTTCCTCTGCTGGATTTAGGGGGTTCCCTCCATTGTCTACTTCTGGAGATTCAGGTTCAGGCTGGTTTTGACCCTCCTAAAATGTTAATACAATTTTAGTTAACAATTAGCTGAAGTTTTAAAGGGAATTTTTGGAATAACCTGCAACATATTGGCAACAGTTTCATCCTGATCTATGTTGATTACATCCAATAGCTCCTGGTTGGGATTCTTTTTCAGGGGTTTTGGAGTGGAAACATGCTTTTTTCTGCGACATGGCAATGCAGCATCGTGGCACAAAACAGTCAGAAGGGCATCCACCACTTCGAAGGGATTACTTATTCCATTCGGAGTATGCTGCATCAAGGTGCCTCCGATCCAGTGCATCACTCCCAGAACATCGGATCGTTTTAGCAGCTGCTTGTCCCCCATGGCTTCCAATCGCTTTCGAAGCTGTGCGGACTGGGAGCAACTGCATTCTCCGAAACAAAAGGCCATGCTATGGGATTCCTGGACATTTAAAGACAACCATTTATCCGCCGGCAAGAGGGAAAACAACATGGCCAAAGCGGACTGGAAGGTGCGACGATATCGAGTGGTGAACACCACCACTTCATCCGAGTTGAGCAGAGTATGTGGTGTTGTTTCAACCGAAGCCCGATTTGGATTTGGTTTGAGGAGCAAGCCCAGAGGGTGAGCATAAACCTGATGCATTATGTCCCCCACATGGAGTAGTTGTGAGATGCCCCTAGAAAGGTTATAGGATTATTATAAAATTCGACGTGTTTCTGTGTAGTTTATCACTTGTATGTAAGCTGTCCCAAAGGACACCCCTTCTCTGTGGCCGGAAGCAAAGGAAATCCATGGAAAGGACCCACCTTGTTCCAGTACATATGATTTGAGCCCGAGGCGGAGCTGCTCGAATTATACAAAAAGCTTCGATATCTAAAAGAACAAGAATGTTTAACAAATCTAATTATATTTTTTTTGGTTCTCACCTATTAACCAGGTTATTCGTGCCTCCACTTACTCCACAATTGATGCCAGCACTGCGGACATGAGATATGGGTCCTCGATCCCCATGCCGAATGACCAGGAGCACGCCCTGTAGCTTCCAACCCTCCAAGATTCCGCCATCGTCCAAGCGCTGCAGTTGCGACAGCGAAGCACAACGTTCTTTGTACTTCGCAAATCGCTGGACACTGGAAGAGGAACCCGGGGATTCGCCGCCCAAGGAACTGACAGTGCCAGATGAGCTGGGCCCAAAGACGGAGCCACTTCCTGGTATCGTGTCAACGTTGCCCATGTAGCGATACATACCTAAAAATGTTTGCAATATATAGTATTTTCAAGAGGTTTTTAAATCTTTTCTTAACTTACCCGCTATGAGCAGGAATATCCATATACTGAGCAACACATAACAATATAGGGCTCGATGTTGAGTGGCCAAGCGCATCAGTTCCTTGAGCAGCCGCATTGTGGCCAGAAAAGCTGGCTCCTAAACTGGCTTTTACCTGCTGCTGGCCCGAATCCCGGTTCCTCACTTTATTCATTAACTCGATTGGCGGCTATCTTGGAGGGTCTTCTTTCGCTGCCTAATCCTGATCAGAGCTTAGTAAACAAGAGCTTCGTGGGAAAAGAAAAACCTGGTTTAAACAGTTTTTTATAGAATGAAGGAGAAGAGGTCCAGCTGTCAATGGTCGACGTGGAGTAAGTTGGGGCATGCGCGTTGGAGGCCACCGCGTCGTCAGCTGTTGAGACAGGGGTGCTGGCTTAAGGGGCAGTCTTTAATATTTAAATATAAAAAATTAAGACACTTTTCTTTAAAACTGAAGCAACGATTTCCTCTTAGGAAACCAATAAAAGCACACTTTCGAAGCATCAATAAAATTTCAAACGAATTCAAATTTATAAAGCTCAGCATCAAGCTTGAGATTAATTTTTAATAATGTTATATACTTAAATGTTCCCAATACAATAAAATAGCTTTGGCTCAAAGCGAAATAAATATGCGTAAACTGTTGGATGTTTTTCTTTTCTGTTGGCCGGATGGCGGGGCTTCGAGCGCCTCTCCAGCCTGGTTAAATAGTATCAAATACATTGTTTATGTGGCTGATCAGAGATCATGGTGGTATAGTCATATTCATTTTTATCAAGATTATACATCTTTTTAATCTTGAGCAGCAGTTAAAGCCAAAACGGTGAAGCGGACCTCGGTGGGATCGCGAGCCATGAACTCCTTGCAAACCCTGGCAGCGTCCTTAACGAAGCTCTCATCCGAAGTGGCGCCATGTTTAATAGGGAATGATTTGCGGCCGTCGAGCTCGTAGAGAGTGCCTTCCATGTTCACAAATGAGATAAAGTGATGAATGACCTGCTCGTGCTCCGCAGCATTCGTTTGCCCTTCCTGGGCCAGAGCCTGATGATCGGCAGTGAAGTCCTTGTCGCTCTCCAAGGCTTGACCACGTTCCTCCGGTGATAGTTTGGCCGTCTTCTCAAGGAAGCTCTTCAGTACTCCGCTTTCAATGCTGACACTGAAAATGTACGGCTTAATTTTAAGTTTTCTTTATTTCTTTATTTTACCCACTCCTTGTTGTTGGCCAGGCTATGGATGAGAGCCACAGTTCCGCAAGCATTGTGGGTGAACTGGCGCATGTAGAAGAGATCACCAGGATACTGCTCATCGGAAAGCTTAACGCGTTCGTGCTCTGCAGCGCGATGCTTCTCGTACTAGGAAGAAATATGCTATAAGAGATCAGAAAACTAAAGAAGAAATTCCTTACGGTGTCACTGATGGGGAAGAGTAGAATGAAAGCCTTTACGGGACGGGGAATCCAAGACAGAGTCTCCTCCTCCAATCCGATGACGTCAGTCACTGACCAGGATGGCGACACGCCCAGTTTATGTATGTACTTGGTCAGCACCTGGAGTGTGAGAAATAAATGTCTTTTCACAGTTAACTTTCGCCATTTTTAAGGATATCGAACTAAACGCCAAAATCAAAATCAAGCTTTGGCTAAATGAAGCCAGCGAAGCTACGCCGAGTTAAATTCGGTTTATAATTTACCTCGGGGTTGGATTCCAACGGGGTCCAGGTCGACATTTTTCTGTAATTTTGATTTAACTGTGCCCGGAATGAAATTTCAAAGTAAAGTGAATAGATAGGAAAGCCTGTGTAGACAATTACCGGCACTTTTGTCGTTCAGTGCTGGAAAGCGATGAACTGACATTGCCAAAATGTCAGAGCTTTCGATTATATCGATATATTGAAGATCACAAAAAACATAAAAATTAAGTAATGTAATAATCTAGTTTATTTTGCCTTAATTAATTCAATATTTCCCATCTTATAGAAGTCCCAAAAACAAGTAAATGCGGTAGAATTTATCTATACAATAATTTCCCCAAGAAGTGGCAACCCTGTCACGTTGTTTACAAAATGACCAAAGCGAATAGAACTCCACAAAAGTCCTGCGAACCAAATTTGAATGCTTCCTTGACGCCAGTGCGGTGTAAGTTCATAAATTATATATTTATTCCATTTTAATCACAGAGAGTTTACAGATCTTGATAGCCCAAGACAGCAATCACCTACAAGTCATGATTCAAATTTGGCCACCTGCAAAACGAGGCTGGAATCCTTGCTGAAGCAACTCCAGGATAACTATGCCAAATGGCAACTGGCTCAGCAACGTGGAACCTCCATCTGCTATACCATCGAAGCCGAGAAGACCAAGTGCCTCGAAAAGAGTGAAGACGAAACGAGCACCTATCCAGAAGACCTCATTCTGCCCTGCAATAAATTGGCCATTATTGCCTCGATATTTGGGGATATAGCAAATAATGCGAAAGAGATTCTAAGGCAGTTAAGAGCTCTTTGCAAATTACCAGGAGCTGCTGCCGATACGATATTTTACAAGTCCTGGAAACTTGCACAGTTTATGGCGTTTACCAAAGAGTTGTCAGAAAGATACGAACAAGAGGCATTAGTTAAAAAAAGAGTGGCAGGTGGGTAATACGAATGCTCGTAAATCGTAAGATTAATCAACTATTAAATTTACAGAAAACATTGCCCACTCAACGGATAGAAGTCAACTGATTGCCCACACAACTTTCTGGGAGTTTCCCGAACACGTTGATACCTACGTGAAGATGGGATTTCTGATTCTGGTTGAAGAAATTAGTTTAAAATAATTAAAATTTAAACTAATATTTATTGATACATGTCTTATATTGGACAGCAAACGTGGCTACATTTTATTCGCTAAACCTATTTAATATTGGGCAGTAAACGTTGATGGAGATGAATAGCTTATAAAAAAAATTATATAAATTCGAGTAATATCGCTCTTTAAACATATAGGAATGTGAATATGAGATAAATGCTGTGTTGGTTTTTGTTTAAGTCTGAATTGAGATCCTCTCCAGGCGGGGAGAGCCCCGGAACTTGGTCCACCACCAGAACCAAGCGCAGGAAAAGCCCATAGTTAGGACAGTGAAGTATAAGATCGTGGCAAGACTGAAATTGTCCTATTAAAAGAAAAACACATTTATAATTTGTTTGTAAAAAGTAATTGAAAGTAAGTCACCTTTTTAGCAGACTCTTTAACTGGAATCTCTTTCTTTTTCCATTGACTCCTGGCATTGTCCTCGATTTGGCGCAGGTCTTTGGCTATCTCATCCGTCAGCAATTTGACGCTCTTGAGTGTATCCAAAGCAAAGCTGCTGGCGTAGCTCTTGTCCCCGACCACCACGTCCTCTGGCGGGATCACTTGAAGCTTGTAATTTGTGGCTGCTATGGAGGCTCGCAAGGACATGAAATGAATGCCGGCATTTTCCACAATTTTGTTGTTATATGTTTGTGAAATGGAATCGTTCAAGATGTACTCATAGCTGGGATCTTGGTTTGGCATCTTGGCAAACATCTCAAGCAGGTCTTTGCGCTGTTCGGGTTGCTTGAAGCCAAACATCTCAAGATCTTCGTTGGAAAATGAGGCCAGATCTCTGTAGCTGATGTTCTCCTCGATTAGTTTATCCACACAGCTTTTAACAACGTCTGATTCCGCCGTGTGTGACAGCAGAGCGTTTAGGATTTCACGATCACGTCGTGGATTCTGCCGGAATTTTGCCTTTACCCAGGGACGTCGCTCAAACCCAATGAACGACTTGTCCAATTCGTGCTGGTGTGTGCGCGTGTGGAAGTCCTTGTTGGCATTAAAATGCACAGCCGATTCCATGTTGGCTGGTGGCAATGCGTCTACCTTATTTTCGGACATTCTTTGAGATTATTAATGCTCTAAACTCAGATTTTATGAAGTGCAAGCAAGCGCATTTAAATGAACATGCGTTCTCGTCGTTGGAAGTTATACAACACTTCATCGACCAGTCAGGACTTTCTAGTGATGAGAGTTTAAGAATTTAAGAAATCTAATATACAAATTATTTTTCATTTATTTAAACTAATTTTAATAAAAATGATTCGGTTGATGATTTTTTTACCCCCCCAGTAACCCCTACTTGGCCTTGCACTACCACTTCGTTCTTGTTTAAACAAATTAAATGCTTAACATTTATATTTTAAACATTAAAATTTTAAAGTGTAACAAATTGCAAATTACATTAGAAAAAGAATAGCTAACTATCTTATTTGTCGTTCTGCGGCGGCTGTCGATAAATCGGTGTGCTACTGGTGGCTGCCTCCTGTAGTTTCTTCATAAACAAAGCCTTTCTCTGTTCATCTTCAGTAAGCTTGGGGCCCGAAGCGGAGGCTTTGATGCGCTCTATTTTCTCTGCATTTGGTTCTGTCAGCACCATTAGGCCGTAGCCCATGCCACCGAAGCCCAATAACCACAGAACAGACTTAAAATAGGGATTTCCCAGCATATCTCCTAGTCGCTCTTTTTCAAGGCACTCCAATAATTCGCATCCGATTGCCTGGCCTTGCTGTCACCCACAATTTCGCCGATCTTGTAGTAATAGTCCAGGACGAAAGGATAGTTTTCGTGGATGTGTTGGCGGAACTCTAAAAAGGATATTATAAGATTACTTTTATGTTTTGTAGGTGCTTATGTAAAGAAGGGTCTCCTTACCTCGGTTTGTGTTCATGCGGTAATAGACTCCGTAGCTGGCGGCAAAGCAGAACGCCTCCAGGACAAACAGAGTTTTAGCACTACCCTTGATGAATCTCCAAACGGCGGGCTTTGGGGTTTTTGGCAGCATTACAAAATAAACAAAAATTAAACACGTTTACTGGAGCGATAACATAAAAGAAAGTGCTTACGCAGTTTACAGTGGAGCAGTGTTGATAAATCCCTCGCAGAATCAGCTGTTCGGCCGGTCTTCTTCTTCTTCTTCTTTCTGCCCAGTGTTTATCTCATGTTTTTGTTTTTGCACTGATAACGCGACGCAATTAGCTGGTGTGAAAAAATAGTCTTCTTATGGAAACTAGGCTACGATGAGTGGAAATATACACGGGCTCAGCTGGTTTCCGAATTTTCCGGACAAATTCGTGTCTTGGGGCCAGGAGATTCACCTCTACGAAGTGCGCAGCAAAGAAGATCAAAGCCAAAAGAGTAAGATAAGGCCATATGCTTGGAGTTCGATTGTTTAACGTTTATTTACTGCAGGTAGCCTGCCTTATATATCTGTGAATTATCTCGCCAACGAATCGCACTATCAATATGCACGCTGTGTGGCTGCGTCCTACCACAGCGACCAACCTATCATTGCCGTGGGATTAGCGGATGGAAAAGTTGGAGTTTGCAATTTCCGCGACACCTACGACAGCAGCTGGGAATACAGTCGGTAGTCCTTTATGCCTAGCGATACCTAATTGTCCTAAGAGGTTTCTTTTTAATACTTCTCAGCTCCGCGGCAGCAGCGCATGTGCACCTGTCTGGCCTGGAACGAGCTGGATGCCAATATCCTGGCCATTGGTCATGACCGCCACCGCAATGACACCTGCATCACAATCTGGGATATCGAGAGGGGTGTTCCCAAGGAAACGGCCAACTTTTTCGGTGTCGGAGAATCAGCCAATTCCCTTTGCTGGGATAAAAATCATCGTACTGTGATCGCGGGAATGAGTCAAAAAATGATCAAGTTGTTCGATCTAAGACGTGAGTCTGGTCTTTTTTAGGTGTAGTTCAACCTACTTCACTAATTTTATTTCAAAATGTACCCACAGAAAGCAACGCCACCTGCCAGAGCATCCAAGCGAAAACAGTTCAGGGATTATCGGTTTCGCCCAACGGCAATTACCTTTGCAGCTACGTGGACTCTGTAATCACCCTCTGGGATCCGCGTACTATCAAAAGCCCACTGCGACAGATTCAATCGTCAAAGAATCACCTGCAGATTGCCTGGTGCCCGACAAGGACCAGTTTGTTGTCCTCCCTGCAAAGGGATTCGGCTTACATTACACTTTACGATATCCGGAGCGTGGATAATGAGAATTCTGGCGAGATTTATCATGTGAAAAGACAAATAAGCCCATTTCCGGCTAAATACGAGCACAGTGGAAAGTTTTCTTATGTCAACAGTCTGTCCTGGCACTCGAGAGATTTTGAGAGGGCTTTGCTTGTGGCGGATGCTGTGAATATCCTGGACTTTCACTTGCCCGCCACTTTGCATACGGCCCACAATAATCGCCGGAAGCTACCCCTGCTGATGCAGAGACCCCTTTTTACACCTCCCTCACCTACGTCCACAAATGCGGCCACGCCCACTCAGCAGCCGCCCACGAGTAACTGCAGCACAAACAGCGGTAGTTCGCTAGATTTCAGCAGTCCTGGCGGCTGTTCTGCCCTGAATGTGGACTTCCTAAAGCCGGAACTCTTTGAAATTGACTTGGTCGATGAGACTCGTCAACGAGCTTTGGAGGATTACGGAATCCGACCGGATGATAGGAAATTCGCAGAGCTACATTTAACACCGTATCTGAGGAATGTATGGTCCACATTAAACAAAGTTTTCAGTGACGAACGTCTGAACGGATTGAAGGCAACCTTAGGCATTAATTTGGGGCACACCTCCGAGGCTCTGATGGCCAGTTCTCGCATTGAATCTCAGGTTCTCCAATGGCCGGAGGGCATCAATAACTCCAATAAGCTAATATGCTACAGAAGCGAGCAGCGTGATATGGCCCTCCAGCTATGCGGCTGGGCCTCAGAATTCGAGCTGGAACGTTTTATTAACGAACTTTATGCCAACAAAGAGTACAGCCGGGCGGCCATGATCTATGTGTTTCACCTCAAGATCTTCCATGCCTGCAACATCCTGTCCACGGCAGCGGACAATATGCAGGATCCGAGTATGTACAGGATCACAGTGATTGCCTTGTCCAGCTTCAACGCCGATCGGTGTAGTTCGACTTGGCGTAATCAGCGCTCCAGCGCCAATATGCAAATCCAAGATCCACATCTCAGAGCAATATTCTCGTTTCTTACAATGGAAAAGGATAACTTCGATGCGGTGCTCAAGGAGGAGGGCGTGTCCCTAGCAGATCGTGTGGCCTTTGCTTGTAAATACTTGTCGGAGACTAAGCTGGCGGATTACGTGAAGCAGCAGATCCAGGCGTCTATTGATAACGGCGATCTGAATGGCTTGCTGCTGACAGGAGAATCCCTGGACGGAATAAGCATTCTTCAGTCATACATGGACTCCAGTTTCGATGTTCAGGTATGGTTTTCTGTTTTTACAAAATAATTTTGAATCAAAAAAACATAATTATCCATCTTTAGACTGTAGCGCTGGTGGCCATTAACTACTTTCGCCAAGAGCACTTTTCGGACAAACGCGTCCAGTACTGGATTGCCAATTACCTGGACTACTTAAACAGCTGGGGTCTGTGGGAGAAGCGTGCGGAGCTTGACATTAAGATCGAAGGAATTCGCGCCTCGTCACGCAGCTCCCGTACCGTTTTCCTCTCCTGCAACTTTTGCGGAAAATCCGTGTCGAATGCTTTATTGGATGAGCCGCGCCCACGTAGCACTACCACCAGCACCAATCGTCTCTCCTCCTGCCCCAGCTGCCGGAAGCCATTGCCACGCTGTTCCCTCTGCCTCATGCACATGGGAACCATGGTGAACATGAGCAATGGTGAGATTCCAAATACCACACCAGAGGTTTCTGGCTGGCAGACCAAATCCTTTTCCAAGTGGTTTTCCTGGTGCCAGACGTGTCGACATGGCGGACACACCGAGCACATCATGCAGTGGTTCAAGTGAGTACAACAAGCAATTTTTTGTTTCGAAACTAAAAGTATTTTTTCATTTTAAAAGGCAAAATTCAGAGTGTCCAGTGTCGTCATGCAACTGCCGGTGCTTTGATATGGATAGCACCAAGCCGAATACTTTAAGAGACATTTCCTAGCTGCTCCATTTCCGTCGCTGCAGCCACCACTCCCCACTCTTCATCCACGCCATGCCATATGCATTAAGTTGTTGACTTGTTCCAAACGCGCGCGCCTTAAACTACAAAAAAAAAAACTCAGAAGTGTTCATTGTACTTAGACAAGGGATGTGTGCCCATAGCATTAGTGTTTATGACCTATCAGCTTTTAGCTGCTCAATTGCATTTTATACTTACATTCAAATAAAGGACTATAAATGTAAAATAAGGAGATTGTGTTTTGGTTTTTTTATATGATTCCCTTTAGGTTTCCTCAATGGAAACCCTTTTGTTTTTGGGTTAAGCTTTATTTCATCAAGTTGCCTTTTGAAAATTCAATCTTTGACATTAAAAAGAATTGATTGAGAACTCGGTATCAGTGCAAAAGATTTTATTTTCCTCTTAAATTATGGAGAAGAAAGCTAATACAAGACCAAAGTACAAACTTTCTGAACGGAACTTGGAGGTGATGGCTGACTTGGGTTTTGTTCGCAATGTCCTCCAGGACATGCAAGTGGATTCGGAACCCGAAGCTCGAGGAGTCCTTCTGGACCTGGCTTATAGTTTGTATCTATGTCTATCAAATGTAGACACCATATAATTTAAACTTTACATTTAGCTTTGGCGAGGGATCAACTGGTAGAAGCACGTCGCTATGCCAAGCTAGCGTGTCGCTCTAACTTGACCCTAGAGGACATCAAAATGGCAAAGCAAGAGCCTGCAAAGGAGGTTCCCAAACCTGCCCCAGCACCTCTTAAAGTTAAACCGGAAAAAAGATCCCCGGCGTTGAGGCCGCAGAACTGGCGCATGTCAACAGGGCGAAAGGAGACTCGAAACGAGGCTGCTGGTCCTAGCCAAAGGAGCAACCCAACTAACACTCGTAATCGTAACGCGTCCCGAGTGAATCGTCGTCCTGAACACTTTTCCGGTTCATCCATGATGCACAGAGGTGTCAACTCTGCACCTGCTATGCGGGGAGGTCCTGTTTCCCGAATAGTGCAACAAAGATATGCGTCGCTCTTGAAAAAACCGCGAATGTATATCGCCAATCAAAAGGGGCAGCCTGAAAGCCAAATAAAAAAGGAAAAAGAGTAGATCTTATTGTAATGGGCATAAATATTATGACAATAAACCAGAGGCTAACAATGATTTTATGTCTTTTTAGTATAAAATTTATTTCCTGAAATTTAAGTTTTCTGTTTTAAATCCTAATTGAATTATTAGGATTAGGATAACTTAATTGATGATCTTTTGAAAAAACTGCCTTTTAAATACTTTCCAACACTAAAAAGCTTTAAAAAGCTTAGAAGACCGACCGATAGACCACAAGCCGATACATGCCTTTGCACGTTTTTCGGCATTATTTTTGTTGCTTTTTAACGTAAATTGCATTTGTCCCAGCTAATAAATAGTGCTTCCAATCCGTGCATTAACTGGCTGATTAAATAGTGAAAAATTAAGCTATTTAGAATTAAGTAAAAGTTCTAGGATATTGAAATAACAAAGAAAAGAAAAGCCGCCACTACTAAATTTTGTGGTCCAAGGGGTGAGTGAATGGTTTTAAAGAAGCGGAAAGGGGATACGTGAGCATGTGAGTGCTACGGAATTCTCAGCACTTTTACTATCTGTGGCATGGTCTATCAATAACCAGGATGGAGTCGTCCAATAGAATTTCAACTAACTATTCTCAGTGACCTTTTAAACTTTTTATCGTGTTAGTTTGATTGTTTGTTTTATGGCTCCGAGCCTAAAACTGGTTTTACTTTAAGAACTCGAAAAGCTTCAAGCCTGCAGCACATACTAATCAAAAATGTAAAGAATAATGGTTGTTGTATTTTAGATATTTTAAAATAGAAGGTTTCTCCTCATTGCTTTGGCCGGATTATTAAATACCTTAAAGTGACGTCGACTGCCGTGTTTATCTGGCTTTATTTAGCCACCGAGACAATAAATACGTATGCGAAAAATAAATTTGAAACATTGCCAACTAAAATTCGACGCATCTCAGGCATTTTCACCGCGTGACCCCTTCGAAAAATAAAAGAAATCCACAGAGAAAACGCACAATTGTTGGCATCGTTTTTTTCGGATTTACGGGAAAGCTGGGGGAAATATCTTTAAAATGTAACGGTACATATTGTAAGATCGGGCTTTTAAACACGGCTCAATGGCTAAGCTTTGGCTTTTTGTTTTCATTCAGAAAACGGTAATAAATCAAGGAAGGAGACCAAACACAACTTAAACAAAATGAACGGTTTATTATGTCATTTTACTAAATTTAGCATTCGACGTACTCGGCTCTCTGGCTTCTGCTTAAGCTTTTTACACGGAAATTAAAATGTTATCAAAACTAAGAGATTTACGAAAAATCATGCAATTCATGGGATCATTTTGAACGGATAAAAGCTTATCCGGTTCTTCGATTTGTAACATTTATTGGGACAAAAAAGTAGTCACAAAATATATTCAAATCATCATTGCTTCTATTTTATATTTTCTATAAATTCTTGCTGCCTTTTCTCAGCGTGTAGACCTCTCTATATACAATAATATTTCTTCCAATTCCCCGTCAGACATTTTGCCGCTTGTTGACTTACGCTCTGTTTGCTCTTCATTATTTGTTTTTTATGCCAATACTGCTGTTAATTAGTAGTTCGTACAATTCGCAATTTTCTATTTGCCAATCAACCGGCAAAGGCAAAATAAACAAAACAGAATTAGTCTAGTCCATAGATAGTATATAACGCCAAACAGCTGATGGACTCTCTCGAATTTGTTTAGCCGCCGTGCCGAAAGTTTGCCTCAGTTCTTTTTGAAATGTAGGAGCGGAATCAAGCTTCCATCGCGTTATTTTTATAGATTTTTTCCGTCACATTAAATCATTTATATTTTACGATTTTTCGAACGACATACGAGACTCGAACATGGGGAATTCCTACAAATACAACGCTTGATTGGCTTTAAGCGGTTTCCTTTTATTTTATTACCAAACAAAGCTTTGTGAGAAAACTTTGAGCAATCAACGGTAAAAATTCACGTTCAAGGTCAGTGCCAAAAAGTAATTAAATGTCTATTTGTTCAAGATATTCGGTTGTTTACATATTGTTGAAAAAAAATGTTGGTTTAAGCATTTCCTTTATCAATTGATGATAACACACTTTTGATATAGAATAATTGCATTCATTTCGGGTATAAAACGTGAAACCGGTCGGTCCGATAACACTGATGAGCGCATAAACCCGTTAAACTTGTCCCAAAACCAGTGCAAAGCTCGGCTGTCTGTATTCAGATTTATTGAGGCTCAACAAGTGGACGATGCAAATGCAAAAATATAGGTGGACAGTGGATATAGTTTGGGGAACTCCGGAAGAGAATTATATATATTTCGATTTTTCAAAAGCTTTACATCAAAGGAATTTTAAAACGTTTTCATTTATTCATGTTTTTTGAGTCTGATCGTTTCGGAACTATATTCTAGATTTTACTTTATAGATTAAGTAATTTTTACGATTTGTGTCGTTTTGGAACTATATACTGGATTTTACTTTGTATATTTAGCAATTATAACCTTATTGATTAACAATACTTTGTATATTTATCAATTATAACCTTATTGCTTAAGAATTGTACGATTTATGTCTTGTTTTATTCAAAATATTTCACAATATTCCACATTGATTCTTTTCTTTTAACTTCAAAGCGTTTGTTTTTTTAATTGTTAATAAATAGTGATCTAAATTATTTATTTTTGCTTTAAAAGTAGAATAAAAATTCGCTGTTTTCATAGGAAGAGTGGTTGTGTAATTCATAATGCATAAAAATTGCTGTAAGTTTTCGAAAATTGTATGACAATATCGGCGATAACGTCATTTGTATATTTATTTTGCACTATTTATCTATAAAATTTCAATTATGAAGTCATTGTTCGTTGTGTTTTATTAAGGAATTCAGTAATTTAGGATTATATAAGGGGGTGGAGTAGAAGGTATATATCTATTTATAATTATTGATTATTTTAGGCGACATTATTGCTTGTTTCAAGTCAACTTAAGGAATAAAATACTCTTGAACTTGTTCTATTTTTGTTTCATAAAAACACGCAAAGGCCTTGAGAGGGTTTTTGTTATTTATTTTCAATTTGTTTTTTAATTTACCTTGAAAATATAATATATATTTTTATAGATTAGCATCGAAAATACAAGTAATTGGAGGATATTGAAGGACTCCTCCCCACATATCATTCAAAAACTGACACCCACCCACCCACATATCAAAAATGTTGCGTAACACGCCCCTCGGTAACACACCCACCTATAAACTACTGCTGGGTTTTGGATTGTGCTCCCTTGGAGGAGCTATGCTATATGCATATTTCAAAAACCGACCTGATGAGGAAGAGGACTCCAATGACAGGCAACAGCAGAGCCCAGGAAACGGGGTTCGGGGCCAGGAGCAGAAGCAGAAGCCCCAGAAGGAGGTCTGCCTCAAAATAATTGTGAACAACGAGCATGTGCCTTTGATAATGGGACGCGGCGGTTCGAATATCAAACTGATTGAGGAAAAGACCTCGGCCAAGATAAGATTACGGTAATTAGATTTGAATTTTATCGTCAAAAATTGTTCGCTTAGTTCTTAAACATTAAACTTTATCCCTTTGCAGAGACAAGGACAGTACCCAGAAGTTCTGTGATATTACGGGTGTTCCTGATGCTGTGAAAGCTGCTCGGGTTCTGCTTATCAAGGAGATTGAGCGGGCGCCTGTGGTTAAGGTGGAACTACAAGTGCCCCAGAGGTTAGTCAATAAGCTCAATACTAGAGGGGGCGAGCTAGTCCAGGATATTCGGGCCAACTCCTTGGCCAAGCTTAGTATAGATCCTAATGGCCGGAATGGCAAGGCCAAAATCACAATCGTGGGCAACCAAAAGCAAGTGAATATAGCTCGGAAACTGCTGGATGATCAGATAGAAGAGGATGAGGAGCTGCGACGATCCGTAGAGGAAGTAGAGCAACGTCGGGAGCCTCGAAGATCCCCCACGAACAGCGTTACATCCTCGAGCATGTATTCGTCTCAAACGTCGCTTAGTTCGCATACCCAGCCGCGGGACAAACTGATGGCTTCTAAGGGAGATGGCAAACCCATGGAGGTTTACGTGTCCGCTGTGGCCTCTCCAACGAAATTCTGGGTCCAATTGATCGGACCGCAGGCAAAAAAGCTGGATAATATGGTCCAAGAGATGACCTCTTATTACAGCAGCGCCGAGAACCGGGCTAAGCATACTCTAACCTCTCCTTACATTGGCCAGATTGTGGCCGCCGTTTTTAAGTTTGATGGGAAATGGTATCGCGCCGAGATCGTTGACATAATGCCCAATCAGTACAATCCCCAGGAGAAGGTTATTGACTTGTACTTTGTGGACTATGGGGATAGCGAGTACATATCTCCGGCAGATATCTGTGAACTGCGCACAGATTTCCTTACACTAAGGTGGGTTTTAAATAAAAATCATGTAATTGATTTTAATTTAATCTAATTTTTAGGTTCCAAGCTGTAGAATGCTTTTTGGCCAATGTTAAGTCCACAATCCAAACTGATCCTATTACCTGGCAAAAGTCCTCCATTGTTAAGTTTGAGGAACTGACTGAGGGTAAGAATTTATCGCTCAAGAAAGAAGAAATTTACTAAATTATATGCACTATAATTCCTACTTTTTAGTGGCCCAGTGGAGAAAGCTGATTGCCCGTGTTGTCACCTACAAAGAGCGACCTAAAAGCACCACATCTGTGAGCTCCGGAGCTAAGGAGGGAACTCTGTTGCCCGGAGTGGAGCTCTTTGATCCGTCTGAGGGAGCCGAAGTAAATATTGGAGATTTAATGATCACCCAGGGATTTGCCGTGCCCCTTGACGAGTCATACCCGGTGCGATCGCGCAGCTCTACGCCCTCCGCTCGGAGCGATTCAACCATCGAAGAGCTATGCGTTAGCAGTCCCGTGACCCCACTCACTTCCCAATCACCCATGTCAATGTCCATTGACGCGGAGAGCATTTCGCTGGCGGAGGACGCGCATCTTTCCCAGCAAATCCAGCACCTGCAGCATAAACTTAATGGTAACACAAACGGAACGATTAATCCTGCCAAACTAACAGCGGCAGATTTCGAAAATGGAAACAACAATCATGCAGACAGCACTACTAATGGAGGCGTTACGCATTAGGATTTACATTGTTACTTGTTACTCTCCTCGCCTATTGCCTAATTCTTAATATCTAAATCGAGAAGCAGCTCACTATTTGATGTGTACATAGTGTATAGAATTTAAGGAACTTATTTTAAGGTAAAAACGATCAATTTTATAGTTTATTGCCGTGACTGCTCTACATTTCCTAGATCCTAGAAGCTGACGATGGACCTAAATCCTTATTGTTTATAGCAAGATATGCCATGTTACTTATTGTTAGCAATAGTAAACCATTTCATTTGTACATCAGCCCAGTACACAAAGACCATAAAAATAATGAAAAGAAATACTTGTTTATAAGAAAGTGAAACTTAAGTCTATTACATGGGGTTTTTTTCATAGAATTGCTTGGAAATTCGAAGCCGAAACAGGCAGTCAATGCAGTCTTGTTGTGGGGCCGATATCCTTCTTAAATTAGAATATCGTTGGTAGTATTTATAGCTATGGGAGGCAGGTATATAGCTCGGATTTGACTGCGCAGGCGAGCAATCTCCATGTCATCTCGTTCCATTTCACGGATGAGCTGCGAAAACTGAACCAAACCCTCACGATTTCCCGGAAATCCGTGGCTTTTTATGACTTCCAGCTGGAGCTGCATTACCAGTGGAAACACCTGAATATTAAGAACAATAAGTATACAAAATATTTGTAGACTTTCAACTATTTACATGCTGCATCATAAGAATCATTTCTTTTCCTGCGGAGGCCTTTGCTTCGGAAAGTTTTTTTGAGTTTTCCGGCTGATTTACACAACGTATAATGTCCATGAGTATTTGTTTGGCATTGTCATTGTTAAAGTTGGCCAAATATGACATTATTATCCTTAATGTGGCAGTGATTTATGAATAATTTAAATTAAAGATCAACAAATGTTTCTTTATTTTCGTAGGGATGATAAACAAATCGAAATGATTTTGATGTTATACAGCACTGACTTAAACAGCTGTTCATGAGTGTTTAGAAACACAAATTTTAATATACAAATGATAATAAGAAAACAGTAATCTACATTTTTACAAACAATTACAGAAAATAATTACTATTTTATATAGTTATTTTGGAGTTATAACCTTCCCCTGTTTTACAAGAAAATTTTAATCACAGTACTTTTCAACACTGGCTTGGAAAAATGTCACGTCGAAGAAACAGAAGCTACGACAAAAGACACAAATAATAGAAAAGCTTATTTTGCGCAGGCATTTGTGTATTTCCCGTAAATCCAAAGCCATGCAATCGCATATTTAGTACGCGCCGCCAAATTGTGAGATAAATTCTAAAGTTATTTAATCCAAAAACGACCAGCAACAACAACGAAACGAAACGAAACGTAGTTTTGGGCCCCACTGCATTTTGCGAGAGACTGTGAACGAGGAAAAAAGTGCGTGTCTGCAAAAGTCAGCGAAAAAGCGGAGCGCAAAACAGAGCGGAAACACAACAATACACGAAAACATACAAAAGAAAAACATCGCCACCCACCCACACTTGGGGCGCACATACACATCGGTGCACACACACTGTACATTAGCCAATAAATACAGGAGAGGCTCCAGCGTCGAGTCAGCAAATAGTGCCACACACACAAAACCGAACAAAAAAGAATAGAAATAGAAAAGAACCGAAAAGAACTTCCAAGAAGAATCTCCAGAATCCGTATTATCCCGATCCGGATCCGGAATGAATCGCTCCGATGGCCTGGTTAGGCGCTCGGTAAAGCCCCGGGAGAATGGCGGTGGAGCGGAGGGTGGGCTGAATGCCAACACTCCCGATGACAATCAGGATGCATTGGACTCACACAAGGACCAGGAGGACAACATCGACGACGGCGACTCCAAGGAGACACGGCTCACGCTCATGGAGGAGGTTCTTCTCCTCGGACTCAAGGACAAAGAGGTGCGAATATTGTTAAAAAACAAAAGGAAACCTTATCAGATCTTAATTAATTTTTATTAACCACAAAATCAAGATTTGATGTATGTGTTTCTTGTTAACTAGGCTTTTTGCTTTTGACCTTTTCGTCGTAGTCTGTGTTTGGCTTTGGGTGCATCATCTGGGGTCCATCTGCAGGCAGAGTCTATTTACCATTTTATTACCTTTTTTTTTGACGGTTTTCAAAGCTCCGAAGGTTACCTCCGCATTGTTGGTAAGCCTCTCTCGTGCCTCACCAACTTGAACTCACAACTTTTCCAGTTTGTTGTGCAATAAACTATGAGATCTCTTGGCCAAGATGAGCCCCGACTGATTCGTTACCCACCAGGTATGGCTTTGCCATACGACGGGGTCTTATCTGTGTTTGGAGTTACTGAGAACGAATAGCAATCATTTTTTTTTTATCGAAACATGCTGTTGGAATATTGCTAGTAAGCTTTTTCCAAGTACGTTTAATCAGTTAAAGCAGTAATTGAGGAATTGTTGGTTACTTAAAAATAAAGATAGGGTTTAATGTCCGATGTTTGGCTAAAAATAATTCACAAATTACAGAAAGCTCTCGTCAAAGACTCCACGAGCAAACGAGTTTTCCAATAAGTGGCCACTTAATTTGCATATCATTGAAATATTCATAAATCTTCGCATATTTTTGGGATGTTATCCATCCCAATCGAGAATCGAGCGCTTACGTGCCCCATTATTTGCTACATTGAATGCGATTTTTTTTCCACTTGCCCCCGGAGCTTTATCGCTCAATTGCTATTTCGTATGAGTGACACCCAGAAGCCACAACCCACCACGTCTATTTGTTTTTATTATTTTTTTCCCGCATTGCAAGCAAGACGTGTTCTGGCTGCCTGGTTGCTTGGTTTTAGTTTTAGTTTCTTTCTTCTTGTGCTTATCGGAAACATTTTTCCATTTGGCTAATTGTTTGAGGAAGTGCTTCCAAAATGTTCCCTTCCTTCAGGCTTATCACTTTCTTATCAAACCTACAACGTCATTCATTTATTTGATACGATATGGGCTTTTCCATATATTATAAACTGGCCATTCGTATCAGGAAATACCGATTGTTGCTTATTTTAATGGCCAATGACTCAAAATTTTGTTACTCTCCGATAAGCCCGATGTTTCAAATAATGAGTATCATTGAAAAAGGTAATTTTTGTTTCCAAATTTTGTTTAATTTTTTTTCTAATAATAAACGTATTTCGTCATTATTTTATATATAGATCACAATGCTGCTTTTAATGACATGTTTTTAGGCGTTTTATTACTGAAGCCTAAGCAAATTCAAGTGTTTAATGTTGAAACAGCTGCCTTTGTCTGTCGTTTCATGAAAGGTTTTCTCACCTAGCAACACATCTTTAATGAATTATTATTTTCCAACCTACGTTTTTCTTTTTTTTCAATTAAAATTAAGGAAAATTTAGTATACATACTCTAGATTTTAAAGTTTTTCATAACAAACGAAAGAAAACCCCTTTAAAAACCCCTGAATTGGAACGAATTCAATTTCTTTTAGGGTCTGCAACAAATATACATATTTATACTAACTTCTTGCAAATAAACACAACATTTATTTACCTTTTGATGTATTTTTTCAGGGCTACACATCCTTCTGGAACGATTGCATATCAAGCGGACTGCGCGGATGCATTCTCATAGAGCTCGGTCTGCGAGGTCGTGTGATGATCGAGAAATCCGGCATGCGACGACGTGGCCTATGTACAAGGTATGTAAGGGAACAAATATACTCTCTATACTCTAACAAAATAATAACTAATAATATTTTGTTGCAGAAAATTGATTTTGAAATCGGATCAGCAAACGGGAGATGTTCTACTCGATGAGGCACTCAAACACATTAAGGAAACAGATCCCCCAGAAACGGTGCAGAGCTGGATTGAATATCTAAGTGGTATATAGATTCTCTTCCACTATATGTACAAGATAATTAAATATCTTTTGTGATACTTCAGGTGAAACCTGGAACCCTTTGAAGTTGCGCTACCAGTTAAAAAATGTGCGTGAACGTCTGGCCAAGAATCTGGTGGAGAAGGGTGTTCTTACAACGGAAAAGCAAAATTTTCTACTCTTTGATATGACGACACATCCGCTGAGTGACAACGTTGTCAAGTGTCGTCTTGTAAAGAAGGTGAGTTAAACACTTTAAAAAAAATATATTAGAACTATATTAATTATTTATACTTTTCCTTTTCAGATACAAGATTCTGTGCTGTCCAAGTGGGTGAATGATCCCCAGCGCATGGACAAAAGAATGCTGGCTCTGATATTTTTGGCGCACGCCAGCGATGTAATCGAAAATGCTTTTGCGCCACTCAACGATGACGACTACGAGGTGGCCATGAAGCGGGTGCGGGAGTTGCTGGATCTCGACTTTGAAACGGAGGCGGCCAAGCCGAACGCGAACGAGATCCTGTGGGCGGTTTTCATGGCGTTTACGAAATAGACGCTTTTTTGATAGTTTCAGCTCCTTTCTCAACAGCACACAATTCCTCCACGAACCCCGAACCCAGAACCCAACACAAAACCACACACCCACCCCACATCTGGAATACATTTCGCTGCTTTTGTTTTAGAACTTTGCTGTGAGTGGAAACGAATTGGTCGATAAGATTTTCTTAATGGCAACCACCCCAAAAATCAGTTTCAGTAATATAAATATTTTAAGCAAGATGATAAAGCAGCCATACAACCTATACAAATATATTTTTGTCAAAACTGCATTGATATCAACTGCTCAGTTGTCCTTTCTTTTCTCTCCAGTTCTTTGAGCATTTTCTAAACACAATGTTTTCCAATCTTAAGCAGTAAGTTATAGTAGTGATTTTTCTTGCAATCAACATGAAAATTTTGGGTGAGAATTCCAAGTTGCAGCAATGTTTTTGTATTTATAACTAATTGTAAGCGCCAAAAACAAAAAAAAAAAAACAAAAAACTAAGAAAAATACATTTGTAAAGTCTGCAAGTTGAGTGCAAACTTCCTCTATATAAATAATTTAATTTCCTATTATTTTGTAACTGTCACTTTATTGATTTGAGTTGTTTTCAAAATTCTAGAATTCGCGGTGACAAATCAGTTTAAAATAACATTTTTGAAACACAATGACATATAAGTACGCACCCACCCAACTCCACAAAACACACGATCAGACCGAACAATTCACACGGAGCGACATCTGATGGACCTAGGCAATGTCTTTATAATAATTTAAATTGTTATTGAATTTTGGGAACATTGAAGTTAAAGAACCTTTTCTAACTGCTACAAGAATATAAATTAAAGACGACAAGAGAAGGGACAACGCAAGAATGAAAATTTATGTAAATGTAAAATGTGCACGTCAAATAATAATAATTCTTAGATATTTAAAGGCCTAATAAAATATAATACAAATATAAATATATAAACCTTATAAACCTTAAATTGTTCGTACTACTTGTGAATTAGATGAAAATATAAGGTGTTTTATGGGAAACTTTGTCATTGGGGTCTAACTATTTATATATTATCCACCGGTTAGAAAGAAATAAGAATTTATATAGTAAAATAATCCGGATCTGTGTTGTTTTTATATATCTTTTATTCCAGTTTTCCTTTTCTTTATACTTTTTTCGCTTTCAACAGTTTCCGATTTCGATAGAGGGGCAAATACCATATAAGTAGAATAATTCTCACACGAAACATTTTGGTTTATAATATATAATAATATTTTTTTAAATGACATACAGTATGATAAAAAGCAGGGCGCAGCGCACAAGTTATTGCAAAAATACATTAAAATTAAAATCAGTTAGGCCAAAAAACAAGACGAGGAAACAAAGGAGTGCTCTTATTCTATCCATTATACTCATTTAATAGTTTTTAACTGAGTGGAAATTTGCAAGTAATTTGTAATTACAATTAAACATATTCAATGGAATTTGATGAGAGAATAATTTTGCTAGGAAATACAATTCTTCGTAGTTGCCTTGTTTAACAAATGTTTCGTTTTTTTAGCGTAGCGTTCAGGAAATACATACAAATATATTGTTTAAAGTTTAAAGTTTAAAGTAAATCAATGCAAAATGTGGAAACTTTAATAAAAGTAATGGAAGAATTGATACGTTAAAAATGATAGACCTTTATAAAATATATATTTATATGTATTTTTTATGTAATTATAATTGAAGTTCGGCCAGCTGAGGTTAGCTTCCGCTTCAGTTTTTACTACGGATCCCCTAGCTCTCTCCGACCTGCCTCCTACTTTCCCAGCCGACTGCGCATGGACGATAGGCGACGTAACCGAGCCCGGTTCTGGGAATAGCTGTCTGCCCAGCTCGACTCGGTGTGCTTGTTCATCGCTGAATGGCCGGCGTGCTAACTTAGTAAGTCCTTGATCTCCTTGTGCATGTGACACAAGAAATCCACGTAGCTGGCTGAACCGTCAGTGCCACGGTCCTCGACCAAAAAGTGCCGGAACACGCTTTCCAGTTTGTCGTTTTGACGCAGCCAAGTAATCTGTCATTGTTTCCAGTATAAGATAATGAAATATTCAGAAAGAAACCAAAGAAATACGTACCCTCATGTATCGTGTGCGCTCCTGCATTATCTGTTCTAGAATTGCGCTGACGCGCTTGGCCAGTGGTGTCTCCGCCACGATGTTGAAACGCTCCAGGGCAAGCTGCTGCAATCCTTGGACACCAAACACCGACTGTACAAAGTTCGGAGACAGAGCCTGGCCCAGCCAGACGAACAGATGGACTCCGTTCTCCAATATATAGGCGCCATCTTCTTGGGTCTTTTCGTGCGTACAACGTACGGGGGTTGGCAAATCCGTTTCCTCCGGCACAGCGTTATGGATGGGAATGAATCGGGGATACAGATAGTTCACAGATTGGTTCAGATCCATGGACAGCACAAATTGGATAACATAGGAGCGATCATCCAGCGTCATGTCGGACCCCCCAGAAATAGCATCGTTTTTCAGCAGGCACGAAGCATACAAGGGCAACAGCTTGAGGCACTCGGGCAGTATAAGTTGGCCGCTGGAGGTGGGAGATGTGCAATGCTTTCGGTAGCAGGCTAGAATCTGGGCAGAACGATGGATCAGATTGTCTTTGACCTGTTTTGGAGAATGCTCCATTAGCTTAAAGCAGGCCTGTTTGGCGAAAAATAGCATCATTGCATCCAGGTCGCAGCTCTTAAAGACATCGGCGATCGTTGTGATCACCCGCAGTGCCAGGTTGAGTATACGCAGACGCCTCTGGCCGCTGCACGAGGTATAGAGCAGGGCCACCTGTATGTACACATTTTCCTCCGGCGGCAGCTTGTCGTCGTGTTTGATCTCAATGCTCACCGACTTGGTGGCATCTTTTGAATAAAAATAACAAATTTAATTATATAAATCGTCAATTTTTTCGTCATGAAAAACTCACCAATACTGGCCAACTCCACATCAGTGGTGTTGGACATAAAGAAATGGCCATAGAATTCGGTCGGACGAATGCCCGCCGAGGTTCGTACGCGCATAGTGGCATCAAATGCGATGGGCCGGGATACATTCTTTATGATGTCTTCGATTAGGCGCTTGCCATCGACATCTGCCTGGAAATAGGTGTACTTGTACACCTCACCGCCCGTCAAGCGAGCCACCTGGCCGATCGTGGCAATGTCGATGTAAGCGTTATTGAATACAAAAAGATCCACAGAGCAACCCTGCTGGACGCACTCCTGGCCCAATTGATTGTAGGCGGTAGTTTGTGGGGTGAGCACGGTTTTCTCCTTATCTGTGCCCAAAAGTTTTCGATCATCGCGGTTCTTCAACTTGCCAGGAGCTTCTGCTATGGGAAGCGTTGAGTTGAAGACCAACAACTTTCCAGGGGCATTGGATGCTTTGAGGGCTTCTAAACCTGCCTGAATGGCCGGGTACAGAATCGTCTCGGTTTCCTTGGTGTCCGCAAACATGCGTGGAATCTCCTCCATCAGTGCATCAATAACAGCTGCCGACTCCTCTGGATGGCACAGGAAGCCGTCGAGCAGCGGCATGAACATCTCCTGAACATCGCCCACCACCATCATTTGGGGCTGGGCCAAGCTGCTCTTGATGTTATAGAAGTGCACGGTGCTGTTGTAAGTGATGAATCCCACGCGTACCTTTGACTTGTCCTGACCCTGATCCACCGGCAAGTGCTTCAGTATGTTCTTGATGTGGGCGCAAAGGAGATGAACTAATCCAGACTTTATCGTGTTGTACGAGACGTCGATAATGAAAATGAAAGCGGGAACCTCTGGTGGAGTATTATTCTGGAAAAGAAAAAGTAATCTATTTATTATCTTCTAATAAAAGTGGAAGCATTTAAACACACCCGACAGTAATCCTTGGTGGCCAGAAATTCATAAGTACCCAGCAGCAATTCTGGTCTTTCGTGCTTGTCCACACGCTGTCCCGTGTGATCCAGATGCTGATAGTAATCCGGATGAACTAAAACAGAGATGATATATTATTTTTCGTTTTACCAAGAGTTACGTTTCCAAGATCTACCCACCCTCTGAGGTCACCTTGCACATAAGACACTGGAACCGACGACCTGCATCCACGAACTGCATGTTGGGCGACATGTATGCCCTACACCGGTTGCAACGAATGGGTCCCATGTCGCCAAAGTTGACGATTGGGGGCTCCAGTTCACCCTCAGCGATCTTGGCCAACGGAGATATGTTTAACGTTAGCGGCAGGGCCGTGGTCTTGAGCAGATCCCCGGTATTGGGGATGCAGTAGAGCGAGGAGCGCATAAAGCGGGGAGAGGAATTTCCCTGATCATGAACCACGAACTTTGTGGTCACCAATGGGGGTAGAAGTCCCGCTTGGTTGGTCACAAACGGACCGCCTGCCAATCGCTGGTTCTCGATCATCACTTGAATGGGATTGGGCATTTGGTCAGGGTCCAGACGTCGCGGTTGCGGAGCCTGTTGGTACATGTTACCTGCTCCTGGCATTGGAGGTTGCTGCAAGTATTGTTTTATTTAATGAAGTTCGGACCTTTGATAGTGCTTTTAACTCACATTAAATCCTGGACGACCTGGTTGTCCTGGATAACCGGCTCCTGGCTGGGGTGGATATCCTGGTGCTCCCTGCTGCTGTCCTGGCTGTGGCGGATATCCAGGCATAGGCGGCTGGCCCGGTTGGGGCGGATAACCTGGCTGCTGACCCGGATAGCCTGTTTGTGGTGCGCCGAATTGTGGCGGAGCACCTGGTTGCTGACCAGGTAGCGGGGGTGGTGCTCCTGGAAATCCTCCTGCTGCTTGCTGTCCTGGAAAACCAGCGCCTGGATAGCCCCCGGGTTGAGGTGCACCGTAAGGTGCTCCTGGTTGCGATGGCAGACCTGGTTGCGTTTGGGGTGGTAGTCCAGGTTGCGGTTGTGGCGGTAGTCCCGGTTGTGGTGGTAGTCCTGGTTGCTGTTGTGGCGGCCCCGCTAGATGTTGCGGGTGCCCCGCTTGCGTAAAAGTTGGTGGAGCAGCGCCAGGCGGCAGCAAGGGTTGTCCTGGTCGCGAAGCGGGCACTCCAAAGGGTCCCGAGGCAGATTGAGACGTGGGAATCTGTCCGGCTAGTGGCAGCTGCCCCGGAAGAGGTGGTTGCCCAGGAAGAGGTGGCTGCCCAGATGCAGGAGGAATTGGTCCCGGCACCGGCACCGGCGGGTGCCCTGGAGCTGCAAGAGGAGGCTGACCAGGCGTGGCCGTTTTCGGAGGCGGCATGTGGGGTAAGCCCGTCAAGCCGGCGCTATTTAAGCTCATCTGATTCACACCGCTTGGGATGCTTTGCGGGGTACTGCTGGGCGGTGGGGCTCCATTGGCATAGCTGGTAGCCGGTGGCGGAGCGAAAGCCGCATTGTTATTATTGGTCGGAGGTGGAGGTGCTGCATTGGAGAACTGATTGAAACCGGTTGGGGGCGGTCCAGCAGCCGAAACAGGGGGAAATCCTTGAGCTGTGGGTGGTGGTTTCAGGGGATTTCCACCTCCACCGACACCTCCTTCACTCAAACCCAAGCCGCCCATTGACGTGGCCAGCTGAAAGAAACAAGATATTTTTATTGTCACTCAGTTTTTTCAATGTTTCTTATCTCCAAAGCTAGTCTTTCTGTTTCTATTACGAAATCGGAGATGACCTCTTTCTTTAAAAAATGAATGGTAGCTTATCGGAAGCTCACTCTTCCATCTCTTCAATTGATTATAAATTAAACTTATAGATCTAGGAAACATTATTGTAGGTCAAGACTGGGATCCCCGGTATTCACCTGCTGCTGGTAGTTGCCATTCAGGTAGGTTTGTGGAGCTGACGATGTCGGCGGTGCTCCATACTGTGCTGGTTGTTGTTGGAGGTGCTGCTGTTGCTGCTGTTGAGGTGGCCATCCACCGGAAATCGGAGGTGGTGCTCCAAACGGCGGCTGCTGTTGCGGCTGTGGTTGCTGGAACTGGGTGGGCGGTGGCCCGTACATGTTCGGATTCATTGTCGGCTCTGTTGTAGTCCCGGGAAATCCTAATCGAGTCCAAACAACTTTCACACACCACAAAGAGTCAAGAGAGAGCGGGGGAAATTGAATCGAAACACACACTGTTGGCTCAAAGTTCGCGACAAAAATTTGGCAATTTACGGAACTCCAGCTGGGGTTTTCTGACCACTAACTGCTCGGATCGGGCCTAAGGACGATGGTCGTAGCTCTCGACGGCCGCGGCGCACGAGTGGTTGGTAGAAAAACAATAATAATTTCAGGCAGGACTGAACTTCCACGTCAGTTCCCCAATTCGATTTTTTTTGCCTCTTTAGTTGCTGCCACGTAAACAGCACTGTTTTCCAACACTGTGCGACAATAGGTCTATCGATTGTGTTAACAGTGGCGCGTCTAACAGCTGATTAGCAACTGCTGTTAACAGAGTGCTGTTATTGAAAGCTTTCTAAAACTAAATAAGAAAATATTGTTAAATACGTATCTGATAATATTAAATATTGGGAAATATATATGTTAATATGTTTAAATATATTCATATTTTTAAATTTTAAATATAATTGAGTAAATTGTTTTGTTTTTAAAATACATTTTAGATTCGAAAAAATTATTTTTTAAACATAATTATAAACTAAAATGTAATAATAGATTGCCGTAAAACATTTATTCTAATTTTCTACATATTTAAACCATATTTTTGGATTTAAAGATAATTAAAAACATTTCAAAGCTTAACTGAGGCTTCTATAAATCGTTCATCTCTTGCCGTTCCGAAGGCAGGGCTATTAGAGGCTCGGATATCTCCTGAAATCTGCCCGCCCAGGCCCTGGTATCAACCTTAAATGTTCCCCTGTTAAATTTCACGGCAGGTCGAAGATCCTTGCTAAATCGCAGTCCTGTATAACGTTCGATTTCATCGATCTTGGCCAAATGATCGCTCAACTTGCCGCCCACTATACGGCTATTCTCGATGATGTATCCTTCCATGTAGGGAAGAGTCCCGGGAGTTTGACTG
This sequence comes from Drosophila vallismaia, assembly GCA_035047325.1. NCBI lineage: Eukaryota > Metazoa > Arthropoda > Insecta > Diptera > Drosophilidae > Drosophila > Drosophila vallismaia. Next base: position 15,718,799 of record JAWNPU010000090.1, on the reverse strand, counting down.
TCCATAATCAAAACCTTAAAATAGTGCGAGGGAACAGGCACCGGTTTCCAATCGTAAACCTCATACTTCATAGTCCACTTGCCGTCGTCGTGACAGAAGGGAGTATAAATTGGCCCAGTGTAGACATAGACTGAGCCAAACTCCTGCGCTTTGGCGGCCACATACTCCTCAAGATCGTTCCATATACGTCGCTTAAAAGCCTTGCAAATTTTCATGGACCCACAGCTGAGAACATAGACGTCATTATAGCGTAGATTTAGGGAAGCATAACCAGATGCATCGGGTGCTATTTTCTGGTAATCGCCAGAAAAATGTTCGCAGATCCATCTTGGAGTGTTTATGCGCATATCCTGCGAAACAATGTAGTCCTTGTGAACGAAAAGATTCTCGGAGCTCGGCAGACCGTACTTGATCAGGACCAGTAGATCTGTCGTGGTAGCATTGTCGGTTTTTAGCATAAAAATAGCGCTCATTAAATCGAAAAAGGGGGATACGATGAGCTCTCGAAATTTGTCACCCAATGAAGTGGAACGATTCCATAAACGCATCTCGTGATCAGTTCTAAAAGTTGATAGCTTTTGGAATACCATATATATTAAATGAAAACCTAAGTTTTAGTGTTAAATTTTGTGGGAACATCCTTACCATGGGGTACAGCTTGTGACGATGATAGTAGATATACGGATCCCTTCGAATCTGACGGAATAGTTTTTTTATGGATACCTCTTGCTGGACAAAAGCGCCGCACATGAATCCTGTCAATCCTGCCAAAGCGCATAGCGCGTATTGATGGGGTTTCCAATCGTTGAGGGACATATTTCCGGTTTACAATAATTTTGATTTTTTTCGTTGCCCAATATATATATAAAATACATCAATGGCAAGGAATTTGTATCAGAAAGTAGTGTCGAATAATTTAAGAGAAAGGCTATACAAACTGAAAAGTTTATCAATGCTTTGTTCTTGTAAATGTTTTTAGTACTTTGATTAGAAAAACAACTTCCATATAATCATTTATCATTTAATTTATTTTACAGCATTAACCAAAGTCCCGGAAAACCTGTGATTCACTTGGATAATTACTGCCGAATAATGCACTTCTCCGAAGACCATCAAAAAACCTTAGACCTGCATAATGTTCGATTTCCCGAATGTCGCAGAGAAAGGTGCGAAGTGTTAGGTCATTCGAAATCGGTGCATTGGGAAGGACATAACCTTCCATATAGGGTTTACCCATGGGTAGGTTCGACTCAACCATAATCACCTTGAAAAAGTGTGTAGGCACTGCTACCATGTTCAAGCCAATCATTTCGTATTCCACTCCGAATTTCCCACTATCCCTTTGACGTGGCTTATAAAGTGGACCCGTGCAGACGTATACGGATCCGAATCGGACCACTAGATTTCTCACATAAGTCTCTAGTTTGCGCCACGCACCGCGATTGAATCCTTCGCCTATTTGGGGGGCAACATTGGTGAGGAAAAAAGTATCTTGGCAGTGCTCCTGCTCCAAGTGGTGATTTCCAGCGGCTGCCAAGTGACCGCGGTCAAAACCAGATCTGCGGTAGTCAGTCAACTCTGACCGGAAGTTGGAGGGCACTCGCATATCCGGCTGATATGTCCGGTGACGTCTGTTTACCAAATCTGTTCGTAGCTGATCGATTTCTAGATGTTCGCAGACCCAATGGGCCACTCTGTTCCTGCGGTCGTAAGATAATACAAAATCGGAATATAGTCGGAGATCATCTAGGCCCGGAAATCCGTACTTCATGATCTGTGCCATACGGTGGCTGCAGTGCTCCTGGTCCTCAAAAAATCCAAACTATGTACAAAGATAACAAAACATTTTGCTGGCATGTGCAAATTACTCTTTCCTTACCACTTCAAAAAATTTTGGACTAACATAGTAGGCATAGGGATCCTTTTCTATTAATTTATTTAGGCGTTTTCTGGCGTCCTGCTGCTGAAAGTACATTCCAGCCAGAAATGACACACATACTGTACTTACAGTGATGACTATGCCGAAGGCCAGGATTTGCCATTTTGGTTCCATAGATGGAACTAGATCGTCTGCATTATGTTAAAACTAAAGTTATTATCTGAAAGCTTTCTCTTGGCTAATGGAGCTCTCTGGAGAATAAATAAATATTTTCAATGAATCTGATGATTTATATAAATAAATTGAAACAACCTGCTGCTTGGCTAATGGAGTTCTCTGGAGAATAATAAATCTTTTCCATTTATCTGATGATTTATACAAATAAATTGAAACAAACTGCTGCGGAGTACCTTAAATAATTCGTAGATCGATTCTCTATCAATCCACATAAAAATCGGTGACCAAATTGTTTGTTGAATTTTTTGTCACATTTCCTGGACAATCACAAATCATAAAAATCGAAGATTTTAAAAATGCTTTGAAAGCACAAATGGTCCATAGCGATGGCTATATCTTTGCCGATATTCATCCGATTCTTAAACGGAATACCTTAAATAATTCGTAGATCGATTCTCTATCAATCTAAGGCAAAATCTGAGACCAAATTATGTTTTGAATTTTTTGTCACATTTCCTGGACAATCACAAATCATAAAAATCGAAGATTTTAAAAATGCTTTGAAAGCACAAATGGTCCACAGCGATGGGCATATCTTTGCCAATATTCATCCGATTCTTAAGCGGAATACCTTAAATAATTCGTAGATCGATTCTCTATCAATCTAAGGCAAAATCTGAGACCAAATTATGTTTTGAATTTTTTGTCACATTTCCTGGACAATCACAAATCATAAAAATCGAAGATCATAAAAATTCTTTGAAAGCATAAATGGTCCACAGCGATGGGCATATCTTTGCCAATATTCATCCGATTCTTAAGCGGAATACCTTAAATAATTTTTAGATCGATTCTCTATCAATCTACGTCAATATCTGAGACCATATTATGTTTTTAATTTTTTGTCAAATTTCCTGGACAATCACAAATCATAAAAATCGAAGATCATAAAAATGCTTTGAAAGCACAAATGGTCCATAGCGATGGCTATATCTTTGCCGATATTCATCCGATTCTTAAGCGGAATACTTTAAATAATTCGTAGATCGATTCTCTATCAATCCACATCAAAATCTGAGACCAAACTATGTTTTGAATTTTTTGTCACATTTTCTGGACAATCACAAATCATAAAAATCGAAGATCATAAAAATGCTTTGAAAGCACAAATGGTCCATAGCGATGGCTATATCTTTGCCGATATTCATCCGATTCTTAAGCGGAATACCTTAAACAATTCATAAATCGATTCTCTATCAATCTACATCAAAATCTGAGACCATATTATGTTTTGAATTTTTTGTCACATTTCCTGGACAATCACAAATCATAAAAATCGAAGATTTTAAAAATGCTTTGAAAGCACAAATGGTCCATAGCGATGGCTATATCTTTGCCGATATTCATCCGATTCTTAAGCGGAATACCTTAAAAAATTCGTAAATCGATTCTCTATCAATCTACGTCAAAATCTGAGACCATATTATGTTTTGAATTTTTTGTCACATTTCCTGGACAATCACAAATCATAAAAATCGAAGATTTTAAAAATGCTTTGAAAGCACAAATGGTCCATAGCGATGGCTATATCTTTGCCGATATTCATCCGATTCTTAAGCGGAATACCTTAAATAATTCGTAAATCGATTCTCTATCAATCTACGTCAAAATCTGAGACCATATTATGTTTTGAATTTTTTGTCACATTTCCTGGACAATCACAAATCATAAAAATCGAAGATTTTAAAAATGCTTTGAAAGCACAAATGGTCCATAGCGATGGCTATATCTTTGCCGATATTCATCCGATTCTTAAGCGGAATACCTTAAATAATTCGTAAATCGATTCTCTATCAATCTACGTCAAAATCTGAGACCATATTATGTTTTGAATTTTTTGTCACATTTCCTGGACAATCACAAATCATAAAAATCGAAGATTTTAAAAATGCTTTGAAAGCACAAATGGTCCACAGCGATGGGCATATCTTTGCCAATATTCATCCGATTCTTAAGCGGAATACCTTAAATAATTTGTAGATCGATTCTCTATCAATCTACATCAAAATCTGACACCATATTATGTTTTGAATTTTTTGTCACATTTCCTGGACAATCACAAATCATAAAAATCGAAGATTTTAAAAATGCTTTGAAAGCACAAATGGTCCATAGCGATGGCTATATCTTTGCCGATATTCATCCGATTCTTAAGCGGAATACCTTAAATAATTCGTAAATCGATTCTCTATCAATCTACGTCAAAATCTGAGACCATATTATGTTTTGAATTTTTTGTCACATTTCCTGGACAATCACAAATCATAAAAATCGAAGATTTTAAAAATGCTTTGAAAGCACAAATGGTCCATAGCGATGGCTATATCTTTGCCGATATTCATCCGATTCTTAAGCGGAATACCTTAAATAATTCGTAAATCGATTCTCTATCAATCTACGTCAAAATCTGAGACCATATTATGTTTTGAATTTTTTGTCACATTTCCTGGACAATCACAAATCATAAAAATCGAAGATTTTAAAAATGCTTTGAAAGCACAAATGGTCCATAGCGATGGCTATATCTTTGCCGATATTCATCCGATTCTTAAGCGGAATACCTTAAATAATTCGTAAATCGATTCTCTATCAATCTACGTCAAAATCTGAGACCATATTATGTTTTGAATTTTTTGTCACATTTCCTGGACAATCACAAATCATAAAAATCGAAGATTTTAAAAATGCTTTGAAAGCACAAATGGTCCACAGCGATGGGCATATCTTTGCCAATATTCATCCGATTCTTAAGCGGAATACCTTAAATAATTTGTAGATCGATTCTCTATCAATCTACATCAAAATCTGACACCATATTATGTTTTGAATTTTTTGTCACATTTCCTGGACAATCACAAATCATAAAAATCGAAGATTTTAAAAATGCTTTGAAAGCACAAATGGTCCATAGCGATGGCTATATCTTTGCCGATATTCATCCGATTCTTAAGCGGAATACCTTAAATAATTCGTAAATCGATTCTCTATCAATCTACGTCAAAATCTGAGACCATATTATGTTTTGAATTTTTTGTCACATTTCCTGGACAATCACAAATCATAAAAATCGAAGATTTTAAAAATGCTTTGAAAGCACAAATGGTCCACAGCGATGGGCATATCTTTGCCAATATTCATCCGATTCTTAAGCGGAATACCTTAAATAATTTGTAGATCGATTCTCTATCAATCTACATCAAAATCTGACACCATATTATGTTTTGAATTTTTTGTCACATTTCCTGGACAATCACAAATCATAAAAATCGAAGATTTTAAAAATGCTTTGAAAGCACAAATGGTCCAAAACGATGACTTTATCTTTGCCGATATTCATCTGATTTTTAAGCGGAATACCTTAAATAATTCGTAGATCGATTCTCTATCAATTTGAATCAAAACATAAATCGATTTTTGTATTTTAAAATTTTGTTAATTTTTCTGGTGGACTCCCTTCGGAAAATGGGAAAGTTGTCTTGGTGTGCAAATGTGACCCAGTGCGATAGCCATATCTTTGCCAATATTCATCCTATTATAAAGCAGAATACCTTTAAGGATTTTTATTTAGATTTTACAGTCAATTTTTTACAGTATTTATGTTTTATGCAATAAGTATGTTATAACAATTTATATTAAACGTTTATTCTGCCAGATATCGCGATTGTAAGGCACTACTACTAACTGGATTATTTGGGCCATTTTTGGCTAAATTATTAGGGGAGTTTTCTATTGAACAGGTCACCTGGGTGTTGACAAAGTTGCGATCGAGACCCTCGAAGAACCGCAGTCCTGTGGCGTTCTCAATGTCACGGATATCGCTGAGTAAGGTCTTCAGATCGACATTGTTGTTTAGAGGTGTATTGGGTATCACATACGCCTCGGCATATGGAGTACAATCGGGACCAAACTTTGGATCGATAACGAGAACCTTGAAGAAATGTGTGGGCACGGCGACCATGACGCGTTCCTCCGATTGGTACTCCAGGAACCAGCTTCCGGGTTTCATTTCCCGTGGCAAGTAAACGGATCCGGTATAGACATAGACGGTTCCATGTTTTTGGCTCATTTCATTGACGTGTCGCAATAATCGGTCCCATACACCGAGATTGAAACCACGGTTCATGAAGGGTTTTATGTTCGATAAAAAGAAAACCCTTGCCGCTTCCGATTGGCTGAAGGCACCACATGGAGCCATGGAAGTTCTGTTTCGATAAATGGAACTTTGGGTGACATCAACCCGTTCGCACATCCACTGTATGGCAGAGTTGCGGCGATCAAATGAGGTCACAAAGTCAAAGGTCTCGTTCAGACTTATCTCGTTCATGCTTGGGAATCCGTACTTCATGATCCCGCCCAGCTTGTGTTTTCGTTCCACCTTTGGGTCTTCATAGTCCATGCTGGCAGCTCTTACCCTGAAGATGCCCAGCTGGGGGGAAATAAACAATCTACAATTATGGACAATATAACTTAAACCACAGATCTTACTAAATCGTATAGTTTGCGTCGAATAAAATAGGCATGAGGATTCCTCTGTTCCAAGTGCTGGATATTCCTCATTACCTCGCTATGCTGATAATAAGCGCCCAGTGCAAAAAAGGAACCCGCTGTGGCCGCCAAAATTGCCAAGATGCCCTTCGTCATCTTTGGTTTTATCCATCAACTATGAAAATTTTGACTATTTAAATAGTTATATCGAGATTTAGAATAGTGTATAATTTATAATATGTGTGTGCCTTTTGTCCAGATCAAATCAGTGAAAGGTATACGAAAAGCAACTATGATTTACTTAAAATATTAAATGGAAATCTTTAATATTTTATTTAAAAAGGATTTAAATCCTAAAACTGTTGTGCGTATCCTTGACTTTTACAGCAGTTAATCTTTAAAGTTTTCGGGTGACAAGACACCCCATTTCGGAGTTCAAAGGGAACACTTGGCTGCACTTGGCCAACTGCATTAAGTCAATAGAAAAAGTTACAGTCATCGTCACTGCGTCGAAAACTGCAAACTAAAAAGGCCCCAGGACAAAGGACCCTCTCCCCAATTCCCCCTGAACTGTGTACATAATAAGCATTTTGGTGGGATGGGTGTTACGCCTGACTATGCCTGACTAAACCAAAAACGACGTCAAGATTTATTCCACAAATCTCAACGTACTTTGTTATGCTTAAAAACATTAGTTGTGGCTTTAGAGCTCTTTAGGTTTTGACCAGGCAAGTTTAGTTTCTGGCCAGGAAGCATAAACGGTGAAGGAGCAGAAAATCTGAGACGTGTAAAGGATCTAAGGGTGGTGGTGATTATTATGTTTTGCGCGTGTTTTTTTAACGCATATACATAGGTATATGGGAGATACAAAATCTCCCATTGAATTCCAATCGGCAGTAGACATTAAGACGTCAAATGTCCTTGCTACCAGGCATCAAATTTAGGGTTCTTTTGCTGGCCCAATTTCGATTCCACGTCAATTTCCGACCCGAAGTAGCCGCGAGGCATTGCCAATTAATTTCTACCTACTAATTGGTGGTTTGCCAACTTCATTGGCCTCCAGGGGACTCGGAGGGCGGGCCCTGTTTGGTTTGGGACGCAGTTCAGTTTGCATATTGATTGATGCCTGGCGGACCACTTGAGGTGCAGCCTCCTTTTTCGGTTTATCAAGGACTCTGGGCTTTTTGGCCCACTCCTTGTGGATTTTCTAATCAACATGGCTCGCCAAAATTTGCATAATTAAAACGTTTTCACGTTCAGGGCACTGCTGTTAGTCAAGAAGGTGCCACGCCCCTTTCTAGTGTTCAAATTTTCCAGTTATCCTTGCTGGCTGAAAATTGACTCGCTAAGCGAGTGAAAAGTTGTCGCCTCATTTGAGTTTGGATTAATGAATTATGTACTCGGGGCGACTTAATTAGGCTAGCTTCGAATGTGATTAGGGTCTGGCAATTAGCCGATAGGACTCGAGAAATACACAGGATCTGCGGTAATCATTTGCTGACTGAGAGCTATTAAAAATTTGACCACAGGTTCCGCCACACCAAACTCATTATATGCTTGCTTTTTTTGTTTATTTTTTCGGGTTTATGGCAGGTCAACTTAATGTGATAATTGACCTATCTGTTCTAAAAGGGTTAATCAGGGTAATTTAATTTGTTTTTAACTAGAGTTTTTGCTTCGCAAGTCAATTAAAAGAATAATAGGTAATCGGGTTTTGGTTATGTTTTCGGGTAATGATATTCTGAAAATATTGAAATATGGGCTTTAATTACGAACTTACTCATTAAAAATCGGTTTAAAAGGCGTAAGCTCTTCTCTATTATAAATCAGAAACCAATTTTCCGAATGATCGGTGTTGGCAATTAACACATTTCTGTGTGGATGCTGCAGCTCATCAATTATCTCTGTTTTTTAAAGGTAAATAAAAAGAGGAATCGGAAACGAGAATAATGAGATTACAAACCCGAAGTGTGTTCGGCTCCCGGGGGCTCTGAAATATTCTATCAATGTCGGAGAATCAAGATCGGCTCCATGCCAGACCGAGAATGTTGTCAGTTAGTTGGGCTCGCTCCAGCCAGCGGGTCAGATCTGCCGCTCGTGTCGAGGTATTAAGCCGGAGATATATATACCGTTATAGCGGATCGGTCAACGGACGCTAAGCAATACACTCAGTCGGTCAGAATTAGCATCCCACGGACCTCGCGGAATCTTCAAGTGTAACCATGATCTCACAGCTGGGACGGATCTGCATTATTGTTGGTGGAGTGGTGTTGACATTGGTGGCCCTCGCAGTGGGTGAGTTCAGACAATTTTTAATCAAATACAAGGTAACTGGGCATGTCTCGTTTTATATATAGAGTCCATCTCTGTGCTAGAGTACTTCTTCCTAATTGATTAATCAAAATTAAAAAGTTTTAAACCATTCATTAGCATCTCCAGCTAGCACCGAAAGTGCTCTCAATCCAAATGCCAATTGTAATCATACCCTTATCAAGTCCAAAACCTTGGGTGTGGATCCCTCCTTTTGGAAGAAGTTCTTCAAACACTGGATACCCTTCACCAGTACGTCCAGAAGTAGAATGCAGTTTATACTCTTCAAGCGGGATTTCGCAGATTGTGGAAAAGAATTGCTCCTTGGCGATGTGGAAACACTCAAGAAGTCCGGATTCGATGCACGTCATCCAACAAGGTAACGGGGGGATTTCCTGAATGATTACAATTCGCGATTGCAAATCGAAACGGGGAAACACTTTTGTTGATTTGTTAATGGGGTGGAAGTAATTGTGCAACCCAAACAAAAGCGGCTTAAACTTTTACAGACAAAACAATTAGTAGTGTATTTAGTATTCCCAGTGAATGTGTTTCGGGTTCGACGTCAAAACCATCTAATTATTGAGAGACCAAAACAGATACCGATTGAATAGAACCCAAAACAAATATTTACCAAACTCTCTCACTAAATGTATTTTTTTCGAATTTTTCGCGAGAAGTGAGAAACTGGTTTCTCTGCTTTGAATATTTAACATATATTTTTTCATAATTTTAAATTTACGCTGAGCTTTTGTTTGCCATATGGACCTTATCGCTAAAATCGAGTCACTGCCGTTCACGGTACCTGAACAAAATTGGGGGAAAATCTTAATTAATTAGTTAAGTAATTATTCTGATACATGTAATTTTTATTTATATTACTTTTATCTTATCAACTGTTGAGATGCAAGAGATAAATGGAGTTTGTTTTTAAAAAAGAAAGTTAAATTTATCTATTTTTAGGATTGTAATTCATGGCTGGATGAGTCAGAGCAAGGGATCCCATATTCGGAAAGTGAAGAACGCCTACCTGAGTCTCACCGAACCGGGAATTAATGGCGAACCTGCCCGATACGAGGATTTCAATGTGATTGTCTGCGACTGGAGCAGGATATCCACGAATGTTAACTATTTTGAAGTGGCCAAAACGGTGGAGGACCTGGGAGCCCTACTGGCGGATCTGGTGCGTTTCCTTCACCTGGAAGCGAATCTCCACTACGACGACGTCTATATTATTGGACATTCCTTGGGCGCCCAAATTGCTGGAAGTGCCGGAAAGCAAATTCAGCCTTATCGCTTCAATACCATCTACGCCCTGGATCCGGCGGGGCCCAAGTTCCGGGATCAGACAGATGAATATCGCATAGATGCCAGTGATGCCACATATGTAGAGTCCATTCAAACAAGTGTAAGTTTCGGCTTCGAGAAGCCCGTGGGGCATGCCACATTCTATCCAAACTATGGAAAAAATCAGAAGAAGTGCTATGTTTATGGATGTTCGCATAAGCGATCGCATGATTATTTTATAGAGACCCTGACGAGTCCTGCGGGATTCTGGGGTCCCCGCTGTGAGCGGTATGATAATGGTACTTGGATTCTCCTGCTAAGCGATGGAGAATTCCGGATGGGCGGAGAGCCATCCATTCCAAAGAATGGTACTTTTTATATAAAGACCTATGCAAAGCCACCGTATGCCATGGGCCATAGGTGGATGACGGAGCCGGCTCCACGGGAAGATGAGGATGAAAACTCCACGGAGGACTGAAAAAGTATAGAATGTTTTGATGTAATTGTTGTTATGTAAAGTGTAAATAAAATATAGCAGATATTCTTTTAGAACATTTATAAAACAAATTTAAGAAAGAATATGCAGGATTCTTCATTTATTTAAATGAGTTTTCAAATTAGATTTCCCTTTTAAAAAAGCAAAAGTATTTTGAAAATCTAAATTGTTTGTCGTCTACTGACTTTCGTTACTTTGTAACACGGCTTATCTTTATTTTAGCCAACAAATATGTTAACCAATTTAATGGAAAAACACCCACGAATTCCACATTACTTATTGGAAACTCCCATTTGTTGGCCAACAACCATATATAAGCCAGTTGAAAAGTGTTAACTGGTTCATTTTCGAGTCAATTTTAAAGCGAAAATGTTGCGTGCTCAAGGTTCTTGTTTAGGGGTTTTCATTTTAATTTGCTGTGTGATGGCAAGGCCTGGATTAAATAAAAAAAATAACACCAGTTATGCCACCTCACCACTTCCAATCACAACAAATGGCATTGAAAGTGGAACTCACAGTGAAGCGTCAACGGAGACAACAAGTGAGAAGACTTGGGAGGATTCTACAGGAGAGGCTTCAGAACAGTCTTCGGAAGAAACAACTGAGGATTACAGCACAGAGTCATCAACTGTGGAACAGTCTTCGGAACAATCTCCGGAAGAAACTACAGAGCAATACAGCACCGAGTCCAATACTGATTCTACTCAAACAACTACTGAAGCAAGTGAGGAATCCAGCGAAGAGGAAAGCTATGAAGATTCATCCGAATATGGAGATTATTCAGAAGACAGTAGTGGAAGCTTTTGGCCGGGTAGTAGTCAGGAGTCATCCGAGAGCTTAAGCTGGGAGTCAGGAGAAGAATGGGATGGCTGGGATGCCTGGGATAGCTGGGATAGCGATTTTTCTAGCGGAGATTACAGCGATAAATTTTAACATGAATAGTTTGAATAGCTTAAAACTCATCGCAAACATTTGTTTTTTTGTCAATAAATAAATTACATATCAGAAATAAACACTGTTAAATTGAAACTAATAGAAATGGAGTCCGCTTTCATCACTTTATTCTTCCTTTTATTAAAGTCCTTGGTCTCAGCTATACCATTGACGGAGTATGATTCCTATTTTGTTACCGACACGGAGGTAGACTTTCCAGATTTTGACCCATAAGACTAGAAGGTATGTGCTTTGTTCTTTTTTAAGAAATATTGTATTAAACATCTTAAATATGTTTCGTTTATGTAATACAAGCTTGCTGCTGCTTCAGCTCCCGTCAAGCCTTTCTTCATTTGTGAAAATTCCGAGTACTTCTCGGTTGGGACCAGAAAGTTTAATTAAAAGAATATATTACAAGACATTTTTGTTTGGGCTTCTCAGGAGAAAGTCATTGTACTTTCTCAGGGCGATTAAATAAAGGTTAAATAAAGAATTTGTTAATGAAATTTACTTGTGTTAATTTGTAGAGATTTTACATTATTTGAAAGCCATGTGCGGCCAAGAACCGTCTTCCTGCGACCATTTTACTGATGGATTTATAGTTTTTAGTTTGTAAGTTTAATTGGAAACATTGGCTCTTACACTTATAAAGTGTAAATAAATTAAAAAAGTGTATTTATTAAATTAAAAATAAATGAAACATTCCGCTACTCCTATTACTAGTTTTCCCGCCTTTTGTTGACATTTTCGACAGCTTTTTTCGACAGTAAAGGACTGCCGCATATTTAGACCAAAAAATTTAATTAAAACAAACAATATGTTACACGACATTTTTGTTGCAGCTTCCTAAGGGACTTTGGATGCATTTTTTCCGGTGATGGGGCCAAAAGCAAGTATTTGTAAATGCATTTTACTTGGCTTAATTAGCCGAGACTTTACATTATTCATACGCCATGTGTGACCACTGAAAGACCACTTTCCGCCATGGCCCCCACCAAGCTCCTAACAGCATCATATTTCTCACTTAATTAAAATTTTCCTTGTTTTTGGATGTTGAGTTTGAGGTTGGCTTGGGAATTTTTATGTACTTTGTATGGAGAATGTTGCTGGAGGTGAAGCTTCTGCACTTTTCTTTAAATTTAAGCTTGTTATTGGTTTAGATTTATTTTAAAATATAATGCTATTAAACAATTACTTGATTCTAGTCGTTTATCCACTTTTAAAGCTTGCATAAAGTCTTACAAAATTCGATTTAAATTTCAATCTCATGTCTTGTCCACAAACTGGAAAAGCCAAAACATTTTAACTTCGACATAAGCCATTTATTGGCTTGTTAAATATCTCAAGTTTCTTATCATTGTTGTTGTTTTAAATTGACAAATTTAAGGATATGTTGGACCGAAGGAGTAATCTTTTAAGTCTTTTTACGAATCCTTTTGCCTCCATCTCGTTAAATCTCAGGTGGAAAATGCTTTCAGCCAAATTTTATGTAAAATCATTTTCTCCGTTTTCCATTTGACCCAAAATAGTTGATTCAGCTTGGAGTGGAAATTGCTTCGATTGATGATTGTGAATGGAGAGCCAACTTACCCACAAGGGGGATTCACTGAATTTGATTATTTAAATTCTCACATTCGTTTTCGTGGCCCATAAATTATTTATGATCCATGGTCGTGTGTGTGTGTGAGTGTGTGAGTGTGCAAGGACTTCCATTATGGCATTCTAATTAAGGACACCCACAAAATGTCTCCCCAGTTCATAGTGAGTAACTGATGACCAAAGGACTTTGGACTTTAGACTTTGGCCTTTCCTTCTGCTTTAGTGTGTGATGGGAATAAGACCCTTAAAAATTCACTGGAAAATTCATACGTAGCAGGGAAATGTGTGAAACCCTTTCGGTTGACAGCCTAAAGACCAATTTGTCGCCCCGTAAAGGCTTGTGGGAAAACCTTGGAGTGTCATAACTTTGCTCCAACAAAAAACGAAGATCTCAGAAGAAAGGAAAAATTAAAATGAAATCAAGTTTCATTCTGTAAAAGGGGTTCAAAAGGTTACACAAAAGGCATTCAAGATATTCGGGCAAATGAGTCATACATGCTCACAAAAGGACCTGCAGCAGGACATGCACACTCCTTTTACACGCACTTAGGTCAGCAGATATGTCCAGGATATCAGAAAGTGAGATGCTTCGCCACTTTTCACCATTTTTACTTACACATCCTCCGTAAACGTGTCCGTATCCGTATCCATGTATCTGTATCTCAACGTCTTCGATGCTATTTGTGTAGTTTTATAGCATTTTTATGGCACACAAGTTCTGTGCTTTGTGCCTTCTGTCGGTGTGTCCTGTTTCTTTAGTACGGCGTCCGGCTGCCTCTTTAAAATATTTAAATTTCATGTGCCTGGATATATGGGGGCGTAGAAATTTGGTTCCGCTGTGAGCTCAACCATGTAATAGAGGGGCCTCCTCTAAGCAATGGCAGGGAAAAGTATGAAAATGGGTTCAGGAAGTCAGTATTCCAGGGCTTGAAGATTTTGGAAGTTTTCCAAATATGTTTAGAGATTATGTATATTTTTCAATCACTGTTTTTGTAGGTTCAAATAGATCTAAATATATGAAGATACCATCTTAATACGCTAACATCCATCCCTGGTAGTTGAGAATTTCCACCCAGAATTTCACATATCCCCCATATCTATGTCAGTTCACTTGAGTGCTGTTGCTGTTGTTGCGGCTTCTTTTCGGGCCTTTTTCCAAGTTTGCGGTGTGATTTTATGTGCAAACTTAAATTATACAATTTTGGGGGCCATGAATACATTTTTCTCCCCATCTTGGATGCTGATGATTTTGCCTTTTGCCTCTTTCTTGTACTTTTACTGATGGCATTGTGGCTGGTGCCTTCGGTTCGGCTCGTCTGCTGGCTCCTTGGAACTGCAAAAGGGACAATGAGTTGCTAAATGCTTTGAATATTCTTCTGGCCATTGCCTGGCACTGCATGCATAATATACGATATATGGCCATGTCAGAGTTGGCCAAACGGAAACACAAGCAGTGGGGGAAACTGTGTTGACAGGTCGAGTGTGTCGTGCGGTTTCCTTCTTACCAAGAACAGTCTTGGCCAGAAATTGTTTTTCGCCTGTCCATGAGCAACCAAAAGATTTTGGCTTTGGTTTAGATTTCATTCAAAGAACAATTTTTCAAATATAAAACATTTGGCAGCCATTTGGCATACAGCTGATGCGGTTTATTAATTTTAAAATGTTGCTGAATTGTGAATAAAGTTTTCTCGATCCTCGAAACAAAAAACCATTTGTGGTTATAAATATTTTAAATCTAATAAGTGCTAACTTTTCTTTATATTTCCAAAATAAACTTTTATGCTGCTCGTTAAATGGTTTTTTTTCTTTTGAATTAGTTTTTGTTGTTCGTGGAATGCATTCTGGTCTCCTTATTAAAAGACAACTTAATGATCGGACTTTTTGTGTGTGGGGCGTGAATGTATGTTGCTTTAGTCCTTTTTAATGCCTGCTAAGCACATAACAAAGTACGCACTTTGTTAACATTTAAAAGCCAACAATAAAGGCAACGGCTGATGCTGTCCTTCCGCCCTTTGGGATACGCCCTCTCTACCAACCGCCGCCCACAACTGCAGCTGAGATTCTGAGTTCCGGCTTTATGCTGTGTGTGTGGTCGAAAAAAGCTTATATTTTATCTTTTATTATTTTAACATGCCCCAAGCTTGGGTTTTTTTGTGTTTATATAAATTAAAAGCGATGGCAATCGCCTCCTGGTGGGAATTTCTATACCCTTTCTATTATCGCACAGCCACAACATTTATGGAAACTATTTGCAGAATGCAAAGTACAGCTCAGCAGAAAAGGGAATTGCATTAAAAACAAATAGAACACTGAGGTGTGGGCCAACTGCCGTAGGATAGGATGGTAGTGGCAGGTCCTGCCCGCCAGTTTGTACAAGATGTTTATGAAAGGCCCGACCGGGCACGTTCCAGGCTCCTTGTCCGGGATGGAGTCCAGAGTGCAAACAAATAGGAAAACAAGCCAAGCTAGCGAGGGGAACGGGAAACACCGGAACCGAGTCCCTTCCGGCATGAGTTTCTTGGCGACGGAGGCGGTTAAGTGGCAGAAGTCAAAAACGTTTTATGAGAATTACAAAATGTCAAATTAGAAAATATTTTTAAGGTTATTATTTTTTTTTAAGGTGAAATTATTAAAACGATTCGGCAAAGTCATTAATAAGTATATTTTCCATTACAAATATTCATCTTTTCCAGTGTACTAATAACACTGACTGAAACAAACAAATCGCAAATTGAAAAAAGCAGATAAGTAGTAGAGGCGGCATTGTTGCGTTTTTCTTTCCATTTTCGCGGAGGAAAAGTGAAATGGTTGCAGGGAGAATGGCAAATAAAAATCAGTGCTTCGTTCGTGCTCCTGTCCAGGCGATTGCTCTCCCGTTTTCCCTTCCCAGGACCCTTTATTGGTAACGTTGTTAACCCTGCAAGTTATGCATTCTTAATTTAATCGCTGGAATTGACTCTCCAGCGCCAACTTGCACTGGCTTAGCGACTTCGCTGGGTTTCGTTTTCCATTTTCCCTCCAGCTGGCGGGAGGCGAAAGTTTGCACCAGAGATTAGGCATATATCATGCGATTATATTGCACAGTTTGCACTGCCCAATGACTTGGAAATCACAAACTCATGGGAAGAGGGATTAGGCTGCAGACAATCCCTTCTTGGAAAATGCCAGCAAAGGGGGAAACTAAGAGAAGATTCGCTAAAAGCCAAAAAATAAAGAGATATGTATATATTTGCAGACATTGCGAATAAAGTTTGCAACATTCAGGACTTTCTTCTTAAACTGGGAACATTTTTTAAGAAAAAGAAAATAGTGAAGTACTAATTTTTTATTGGAAATCCTTTACTTGCTCTGGACGACAGGACTACGAGAGAAAACATAATCCAATGGTAAATGTTGTAACACTAAGATGGGTTCTGAGCTTCTGACTTTTAAAAGGAAAATTATACCCAAGAATGTTTCGTTTAACTTGGGGATTATAATTCCCAATTACTCGATAGAGTACCGGGTGATAAAGTGAAGAAAAAACTTAATTTGCGATTTATTTTGTAAGCTTTATAGCAGATTTTAATGCAAAATTATTTACATATCATATTTTTGGTAAGTTTTTTCCAACATTTTTAAATTTTTAAATTTAAAGTCTTCTTAATGCTAGAAGAATCCATGTCTTTAGTTCGGCCACGTTGGCGTAGACTCCTGGATAATTGGGATGGGCACATCCATAACCGAAGGAGACAATGCCCACAAGCTTTCCACCTGAGACCAGGGGACCGCCGGAGTCTCCTTGGCACGAATCCTTTCCAGGGGCAGAAGCACAGAGCATGACATTTTCAATGACTCCGCCATAAGCCGCATTGCACTCATTATGATCCACAACAGTCAGGTCTGCGGCCAAAAGATTTCTGGATATTGCCATCTGGAAACCAATGGCACCCCAACCGCTTACAGATGCGGAGACACCGGATGCGGGTGATCGGTCCGCCAGCGGAATGGCCTGGACATCGGCACTCAGTATAAGCCGGGATTCTAGGCGGAGAAGTGCCACATCGTTGACCACCGTATATTCGTTGTACCTCTCATGCATCAGGATCCTTGAGACCCTCACCGACTGGCCACCTTCTTCGCTGTCCGAGGAACCCACTCTCACGGTAATGGATGAATGACGATTTCGTACAACGCAGTGGGCAGCCGTTATAATGATGTCTTCACTGTAGATGGAGCCGCCGCAGAAATGTCTTTGATTTATTTGCAAGGAAACCTGCCAGGGAACTGATGCGATGGCCACCGAGTGGCCTCCCACAATCCGACCCGGAAGCCATTTGGCGGAGATCGATGATCCACTGGAAATCAGGAAGAGCCCGAACAGGAGTAACATGCTCGCTTCTAGGTAGTATCACAATGTATTCTTTGCTGGAGAAACAAGCTCTTATATTTGTTTTCCAACGTACTTACAATCCACGTGCCTTAATAAACCAAGAATGTTTTTCCACTTAAACGAAGCTTATCGAAAAATAAGGTTAAAGGAAAACTATCAGTTCAGTAAATCATTTAGAGAAACGATTAACAAGAATTTTTTCATTAGCTTGTTGAGGGGAATTTTTTATATAGTACTTCTAAAAGAAGTCAATGAACAAATGCATATTTTTAGACTTTAAAAAAGGAACTAATTATATTTATGTGATTGTAATAACTGATAAAAGTGCTAAAAAAAACTTGAAGAACGTTTTGTTTATATGATTTATTAAAGCCTAATCTAATGGTAAAGTAATCATTTAGCAATAGTTTGCGATAAAAGATTGATCGGCAAAAAAATAATTAACTAGTTCACGATTCTATAATCGTATTCCACATAAGAACTGTATGTCCTAGCCATTAAATGTATCCTTTGTATATCTTTTGAGGCAAAAGCACCTCCTCGTATCCTCCTCGATACCTCGTATCTTATGGCTAATATATTGTAATGGGGGATGTGTAACGACTTTCCGATTTTGCAGCTGTATTCCAATACAGTAGTAATATGGAATACTAGAAACCCTTGTATATCTGTTGCAATGGATGGGATTACTTCCACCTATAATTTCAGAGGTCCTGCAGACAGAATAAAACAAGTAAGGAAGCAGCAGTCGAGGGGTTTAAAAAAGTATATCTCTGCCAAATTAAGATGTCTTTACCATTTGTAAAGTTTCTCTTCTATAGTACAAAACTTTGTTTTTTTTTAAATCTTTATTTCCGTTTAGTTGAAAGTTATAAACTATAATTGAACTTTGAATTCTTTCGAGCTGATATAAGTAATTGAAAAGTGTGCAGGATATTGTACATTTTTTTAAACTTCGTCTATTTAAACTTCATCGAAAGCTTTCAAAATCCAAGGTCGTAATTTTGCCACACTAGCATATAATCCTGGGCTCAAGCAATAGTGGTTGCCAGTTTTTGAAGAGATCCCCACCAGCTTTTTATCCACCACCAATGGTCCACCAGAGTCGCCTTTGCAGTGGGCCCGGCCTATCCGTCCGGCACAAATGGTATCTTCGGGCGTCATCATAAATGCTTTGCATTTAAGTGTACTTTCGATCTGAATATCGACGCCCCGAAGGTAGACCGGGTATTGCCAGATTGTTTTTCCCCAGCCGGTAGATAAAGCTGGAGATCCTATGGCAGGATCTTCTTCGGCCAGTTGAATCGGCTGGATCTTATCCCCTAGTGGCAGTGGATCCGCCAATCTTATAACTGCAACGTCATTGGCACCCGTTATCAGGTTGTATTTTTCATGAAACATCGTTCCTGCAACTTGAACCAGGACACCGCCATTGTTGTGCCTGGAGGATCCTGCCCGAATCTGAAGATAATTCAGCCAATAATTTTTAACACAGTGGGCAGCTGTTATGATGAAGGATTCATTGTAGATTGAGCCACCGCAAAAGTGCTCTCCAAAGTACTGTAAGGACACTTGCCAGGGAACTTTCTCAATTGGCGTATTCTTTCCGCCAATTATGCGATTGAATTCCGGATTTGCTGCCAATAAAGTGGCAAAGGATATTAAAATAAGTGCTAAGGTAATCATTTTTAAGGTGAAACTACATACATTGGTGGAATCTATTCTTATATAGGATTTCGACTCGAGAGTTATATAACAAATAGAAAATATTGTAGTGGAAAAGTATTTGAAATATTTAAAAGTTTAATTTACTAAAGGAGAACACCCGCAAGAATGACTTCTATTCAAATTTGTGATACTTCCAAATTCTTAAATGACATCTAATTTTGATTTGTGAGAATTTTTAAACATATTTTTTTTGTAGAATTGAGTCAAAAGCTGGAAAGATTTTCCACATGTTTGAAAATATGTCTCTATCTCTTAATTGAATAATATAATATAGCTAAAGAAATTTCTAAGGTATTCCTACCAATTAAGAAGAGTTCTAGCTTAGATTTTAATCCCTTAAAACCTTGAAGGAAATGTGACTTTTGAAATGACAGCATGTAATGAACTTAAGATATTTGTTTAACAAAAGGGAAATTGATAATAGAATGCCCTGACGGAATGATTTGCTCTTCATTAATAAATGCATTGTCCTTCCACTGACGTTGAGATGCCTGTCGGCGAAATGCGAACTGCATTAATCATACGCCCCGTGGACTGTACGTTGTTGTACTTGAAATCCTATCACATATTTCTTCCTCCTGCTTTTCCTGCTGGTCTGTGTGTCCTGAGGCATCCATCAAATTGATGGAATTTTATATTTGGCTTACACTTGCTCACCCACCAAAGAAATTTGTTTATCCAGCTAAAATGTTATCGAGTTTCCTGCTGATGTAGTTAGTTCGTTTACTTTTTTTTTGATTTTTTCGGTTTTGAATATTTTTAATAGAATTACTTTCTAGACTTTTGAGCAACATAACTGAAAGTGGCCCGTGGCGATGGTTTTGCAAACAAAAGCAATTTAATATGCTGACTCATAACCGATGTGGCCGCCAACAAAATTAAGTTTGTTTAAAAATTTTATTGAATTACACCAATTTGGTATGCATGCAGAGGAAGTTCGTCTCGTTAAACAAATATTAAAGCTGCACTTCAATAAAAAGTATAAGTTTAGGTTTCAGATTATAGAATATATGAAAAAATTTTCGGTTTTGAATGGAAGTTTTAGAGGGAAGTTAAACATATTTTTTTAATGGTCCATGTTTCAATATTATTTCTAAAATACTTACAAACTTTTATTACTGTTTAGCTTAAATTCCAAGCACGTTTTCGCCCACGCGGTTCAATGTTTTAAACGCTTTTCCGGGCAAAATTCGCTCAGGATGCAATCAGATAGTCATGCATTTGACGCTGGTTCAAAATGCCCAGCGGGCTTTTGGCCTTGTCAACAGCTAACACAGCCCCTGTCCCCGTCCCTCTAGTACGAGGTGCGAATGTGGGTTGGAGCGAGCCAAGTTGGCCTGGCCTAGGGTTAGTTAAGCTAATTTCGCCGGGCGTTCCCTCATCGAAAGCTTGCCGGTTGCTCTCGGTTGCTCGGTTGGCAGGTCAAGTGGCTTTCTCCGAAGTGAGCATTGCACTTGCCCAATTAAGCCCGGCCAGAAGCCGGTAACAGCTTTTGAAAGGGCAGTTGGTGAGGGATACTGGCCGAGAGGGTCATTAGTCATAGTTATAGACGCTAATCTGATGCACTCGAAAAAGGAAGGTAGTTCATAAATGTGGAGAAAATATTTGATGAAATTTTCAATATATCATATCTATAAACAATTTAGCTGTGGCATTTTTCATTATTCATATTCTAAGAGAATTTCTTGTTTTTCTTCAGTTTCCTGGTAACTCTTCTAAAATTTCAGTGCAAACAGCAATTGAATGATAACAAAAACAGCAGCTGCAACGTTAAAACTAAATTGAGCCACCAAAACGACTGCGTGTCTGCCGTCCTCTTATCCTGACTCCCCCACTATTTTACCAACCCGTCCTTTATCCCTTTTTCCCTCTGAAATCCTTGCTGCACATCTGTGGGCATTTTGGCAGCAAATTGAAATGAAAATCTCGACGTGGTTTTCTGGCTTTGTTCATGGGTTGGCTAAAAGGAACAATGGTAGGTTGTTGACCGATAAAGTGGGAACTCTAAATACTTTAAAGAAAATTATAAAGTCGCATATATATTTCATAAAATATCATTAAATTAAAATTAATTGATACAAAAATATTAAATGAGATTATAAATTGAGTATAAAATATATTTTTTAAGTGATCCCCGTTTAGCTTAACTAATTTCCGATAAAATCCGTGCTTAAATTGCTCGCCAGGATACCCCGGGCCAGCCGCCTGGATGTCCTGCAGCCCCGGCATCCTGCCAATCTGCAATCTATTCATATCGTAAAATATGGAAGCGCAACTGCGACCAAAGCACCACAAAACTATTGCCAGCAATGGCGATAGCTTTGGCTTCCTATCCTATTCCAGGATATACGCAGGCATTTCCGCCGCTGGAGCTGCCAGCTTCCGTTTTTACCTTTACTGTTGGGGGGAAAGCTGGCTGGCACGGACTCATCCCTCTCCCTCCGGACTCATCCAATCGTCTGGCAAATGGAAACTTGACTTTAAGCGATGGAAATTTTAATGCGCCAATGCGCAATTTATGATTATTTCATGCTCATTTTAATTCGCCCATTCAGCAGACCGCTTTAAAGTGTTCCAAGGGAGGCGGGTTCGGAAATAGTTCTCAGTTTTCAGTTGGTGGAATGAGATAGCGAAGGGTCCTCATTAATTCCACGCACGTTTTTCCATACCGGGGAAATCGGGGAGTGGGTATACGAGGCCGCTAATAAAACAAAAATGGAAAACATATAAATCAGTGTCCTTGGCACGTGTCGCTGTCGTCGTCGTCGCCATAGTCGTCGAAGTCATTCCATTCCCCAGGTGCAGCCCCCGTGGGTCAACCTAAAGGGTCTTTGCGCCCCACGTCCCCCTGTAATTCTGCGCCCCCGGATCCCCCCACTTCATTTACCACTTTTGGACTTGTGCGCTGTCACGTTGTAAATCTCACGAGAGGAAACCAACAAACACACCCAGGAAACGCGGAGAACAGAGGAGCGGAGAATCCGAGAGACAACACGACAGACGGCGACACAACACGCGTGCTTAGCCATATCCATTGCTGTTTATACACTGCGAGAAAATGTTCCAAACAATGACTTCATATAAAATCATATTTATAAGTATTTTTTTCCAGGGTACCCTTACACAATGCCTGAAGGATGAGAAATCGCAAAGGTTTCGCCCCTGGGGGGATTTCGAGAATCCCAAAAGGAGCCGATCCCAGCCAGAGATTGCATTATAAATTAAAATACGTCAACGCAGCGAATCAACAGCTGGTATCCTTGCCAGGACACTCCAAACAGATGCAAGCCGTGTCAAGAAGTGCAACGTGTGTAATTTAAATGAATATTTAAATGCTAAAGGAAGCTAAAGAACCTATGCAAAATCTTGTCCAATGTGACTTGTAATAGTCCAATATAAGCTTGGTATTTCCAAGAGGCAGAAACGAGGATGTTTAGGATTCAATGGCTGGTGATATCCGCAGAGTTCAACCTTTGGCTTTTTTAATTAATTTCAAGCCATCTGAAGGACCCAACACAATCACTGCAACCGGAAACTCACAAAATGACAAACAGAGGCAACCGAACACTCAAAGCGAGCCAATACAAATATTGTTTTCCTCTCGATTCACAATTTTAACGTTACTTTTCGAAAGGAGCAAACAGCAGAAGGAAAAACAGGATATACTGGAGGAGGTGGTTCATAGTAGCAACTGCTATTTGTCCGTTCATGCGGAGTATTTAATTGCATCCCAATGGAGCGCACTTGGCCAAGTGCAACGGGAAGCAGTAAACAGCAGTCAGCAAAGGCGAAAGAAATTCGAGAGAAAGTTGTGGGGGGAATGTGGGGTTGAAAGTGGGGTAATCGAAATTTTGTTGGCTCCTTCTTTTCAAAGACACTGCAAAAAAAGTGTATTAATAAATTTAGGGTAATACACACTGAATAATACTTAATTATTAACAATATTTAATAAGCTATGTATTAATATTTGAATGGTATCCTTTTTACAAAGATCTTTACACAAATCCATGCTTTTTTCAGTGCTTGAAAGTTACAAGCAAGGACTCGGTGAGAAACTTACGAAGACAAGGTGGAGAGCTCTTACTTGGCTCTCGAGTGGAATGCAACTATTTGCCAGAGTAAACAAATATTTACATATGTTTGTTTAAATTTTACGCTTCGCAAACTTCTATTTTTCCTTTGTCAGTTTCTTTGTGATTTACTTGGCAAGGTTCCCTTGAAGAATACTACTTTTTGACAAATTAGTTTGGGGGAAGGAAGTCAACCTGACGAGTGGCGACGAATGCACAAAGGAATAATATTTTTGCTGGCAATTTGTTGCACGATGAAATAATGATACAATTAAATAATCGAATAGTCTACGAATACGAAGACCATTCAACAGCTTGGAAATTTTATATATTAGGAAATATCTTTTTATTCAATTACGGTCTAAAAGTTCATTTATCTTCTCTAAGCCTTAACCAAACCAATTAGTTTTCAGTTATTCACAAAAGACCTTGTGCCAAAGTCATAATTTCCAATTTTTATGTGGCCTGAACTTTGAATTGGTAGAAGATTTTCCTTTTCCATATGGAAATTGTGAAATAAATTGAAATTCAAGGCTGGCATACATAAATTACTTGCCAGCCAAGACCACAAGGCGAATAAATAAAAACAAAAATGCATTTTTTTGTGGTCTTTGGATAAAGCCTTGAGCTCGGGTCATGTCTCTAGTTGGTGAGTCCATAAAACTATCAGCAAATTTTTGGCTAGAATTAAAATATTTATGCACCGTACGTGAGCCACATGTTTATGTATGAATATGGGAAATCCACCCAGCCCAGAGTTTTACCCTTTTACTGGATCTGACTTATATATTTATGTGTATTTTTTTTTTGCATATGCAACAGCTTGATTTGTTTATTGTTTTAATAAATGTCAACAATTTTCTTGGGAGGGCTTTTTAAAGAAACATTTGGGAAAACTGACTGCACACAGTGCGTATGATTAATGCGGGGCTGTCAGCTGTATTCGGTATTCGAAAAAAAGTCCTGGAACAGAACTAAATGGAAAAGGCAAATGCCAAAGGGAAATGGAAATGGAAAATGGCAAACTTTCAATGCAACCAAATGCAATGCCACCATGATTTATGGCTCAACTTGAAAACGGACGATTGTTTCACTCGTTTCGGGAATTTTGGGCAACCCGTGGAAATTGAGGCGATTTTTCTTGTTTTTACTTTTCGGTTTTCCGATTTTTTTTGTGGGGGCGTCTCCCATGGTGCTTATAGCCCTCACCATTTATTTAACGTATGCGAATAGCGAATCGTGCTGCGATTTCCTCGATTGGAAAAATTGAATTATAGCCATTTGATGAGCATAATAAAAACTGGCAGCTGCCTCTACCAATGAAAGCCTTTCAAATGGGTCAAACTTTTGGTTGAAAAAGGAAAATTGGTAGCCGTCATTGGCAGCAAATTGAAATATTTTCTGCGTTGGATTTCTATTTTCTCGGTATTGCACAAATTCATTGTGAAAAGTTTTTAACCTCATGCGTTTTGGAAAGGTTTCCATGACTAACTGGGCTTTGAAATCATTGTTAATCGACACCAAATAATGTTGGTTATGAAAAATAAATGGTTGGCTTTAAATTTCATATAAGCTTGAAGTTTTATTTCCCATCATTTTAAAATCCATCTCTTGTCTGCGGATTGCCATATATACGCACTTTTCACAAGCGCTCTGATGAAATCCCCTTTACCGATTGATGCAGCGATGCATAGCCAAGTTTATTGCATCAGAACTGAAAGCCAATAACTGAGAAAAAAGTGAGCTTGGGATTGGGCTTGGGCTTGGGCCATTTAGCCCGAGGAAAGACCATCTGCGAGGCACCGTAACCCGCTCAATTGAATGAACAAAGGGGCGCACTCGGGCACGCCCCCTCTGTTGCCCACCTGACCATCGGGGTTCCCTCCTTCCCCGCCACCCATGGCAGGTGGTGGCATTTCGAACAGGTGCTCAGAAATTGGCAGACAAGAACATGGAATCCACAATTCACAATGTGCAACGCAAAATGTATGGAGGCAGAATGGGGAGATATTTTGGAAGAGCTTCAAAGGGTGGCTGGGGAATTGGGAACACTGGAAAAATAATATAATTGCTTGTTAATTCAATAGCAATATTATAAATATTACAAATAAAGATAAACTAAGCTACTAACAATGATGTGCTTTGATGATATACAATTCTTTAAAACCTGCTTTCAGAAACAACTCTATACCATAAGCTTTTGTTTTCATATCTCTCAGTGCAGCTTGTCGACTGCAAGGCTAGTAGATCAGGCTGGAGAGGAAAATTCGGCCTATACCCTTCCGTAATCCACTTTCGCGTCCTGCGCTTTTACCATCCCGTTCCGCCTGAGCCGCAAACATTTCGGCTTTTATGGCCGAAAGGCCCGAAATATGAATACCTAGACCTGCACACATGCAAATGCAATTTCAAAAAATTCCTGCGCTAAAAAGTCGCCTATGAAAGCTCGACTAGAAAAAACAAAGCAGAATTTTTCGGTTTAAGCCGCTTGATAGGCATTCCCGCCAACAAAAAAACGAAGAACCGCCGCCGTTGGATAGAAAAAACGATTTAAAAAACTTTACGCTTTGCCGTAAACCGATTTGGTAGCAAATTTGTTGTCGTTTAGGAGGGAATTTTCATTTGACTCGAGTGGGAAACAAGCTTTGTTTGCTAGAGTTTTCTTTTATGTTTTTCCCCCTTCCTCTGACTTATTTCTGAAGCCATGAAGTTTATCGTTAATTGACATTACCGAGGGTCAAAGGGCACCGAATGGCCCAGGACTAATTGAATTTTCCGAGGAGAGAAAAACCAGGAAAGCGGAAAAGCTTTTCATTAACCTTATCGACTTTAGCGGATTTCAAATGAAAGTGACGAGGATGGAAATTCGTCTGCTAGTTTTTAGCGTGTTCTCATACACTTGAAATGGGTATTAAAACTAAATAATTAAGAGACTAACTTTAAAAGAGAACATATACAAATTTTATACAACCTTTTTCTGCGATTAAATAAGAAATCACAACAACTCGTAAGTTGTAATACGTCCTTAAGGTGAACAAACAAAGTTTTGGCCCTTTGATAGATAAATTGAATTGGTTTTTAATCGTTAAATACGGAAAGTTGATTTTTGTTAAAAACTCACTTTTTTAACCATTTGATAGAGTATATTTTATTCGAATTTGGACCGATTTCAAAACAAAATACCATTTATGAATCAGGGCTTCAGTCTGCTTCGTTCTGCATCAAAGAATCTGAGAAACTGACCAAAAAAAAATTTAGCCAATTTTTCAAAATTTTGAAAGGGGTAACATCACAATTATTTCCAAAAATCGATTAAAATTTTTTGATTTTTTGATTTTTGATTTTTTGTTCTTGTCTTGTTTTTAAGGATAAACTTTCGTCGATTGGAGTTGAACAAACCAAGTTATGGCTATTTCGGTAAAATTTATTAAAATTTAAAGTCACGTATAAGCTCAAGTATCCTTTTCTTCTTTTGAATATTATATAAAAAAGGCTTAGATTTCCTTAATTTTTTTTACGATATCTCCATTATGACAACACATAGCCAATGTGTTTCAATGGGAAGCGGATCCGGCATCGGAATTAAATCCAGAATCCGTATGGCAATCGGAGGTAGTGCAATCGAGCGCATCCGGCAGCAGATGCCGTGCGGTTGTCATTGAAATCGGTAGATGGAAATGCCAACTGTTTGTCCAGATACCAAACTCTATATGCACTGTAACATATAATGTACAATACCCGCATGCCCGATATCGCCGGTGTGGCGGTATATTTATTTTGCGTGCGCGAAGAGAGTTTCCCAGAGTCCATCTACCGACCCAACACCGAACAATGCATAAATAAACGAAACCAAATTTGCGAAATTAATTAAATCGACAGCAAAGTAACGTGTGCGCTTTGGGTTTTACGCTTTGACTGCGGCCAGTTTTACAACCCAAACAATTCCCCCACCCACCCAATCACACAACCAACCATCGACCCAACGTACCACCCACACATTCCACTTCACTTTGTCGACACCACAATTGTGCATTGTGCGGATGATGCGACTCTGAATCACATTTGTGAGTTGGTCCAATGGAATTGTGGAAAATGCAACAGACAGGCTTAAAGCCTTTTGCCTTCTACTAAAAAAGCTATCCAATGTACATTTTAAAAACGAAAAAAGCATAAAGGATTGGAATTCATATTCTTTATTTTTTAAGCTTCGCGTTTATGAGTATTTTCCTGATATAGAAAATATAACCAAAGCTATTTTGATTTCAAACAAAGCCTATAAAAGTAGAACAAAATGTCGAAGGTAAGCTTCTTAAATTGGTGCCTGAATAAAGCTAACTCTATTCTCATTTTCCGGCCCTTTAACCCAAAGTGTCAATAAATTCAGAGATTCTGCTTGACCCGGATAACCTGGACATACTGGATAACTTTACGTAACGGCTCAATACCTGCCAGGAGCAGGAACATCCCTGGTGCTGTTGATTTGCATTTGCACATCTCATTAAAGATTCACACTCCCCTGTACGCCACCAAATACATAATTTGATGTTTCGAGTGCTCCGGCATCAACGTTGGCACTTCGATGAAGGGAACCCGCAGTTTCCTCGATAACCAGATTCGACTCAATCGGCAATTAATGCCAGTCTGTTGGACTCGATTTGAATATATGTGTGGCGTATCCAGGGGAAAGAATGCTCCAGCATCTCATTAATAACCCGGCGCAATGTTCATACATCACTCATACGTCACGTTGGTTAATCCATTCATCAGCAGAGGAAGTCCTGTGCGTGACACAGGATATGAGGGCAGCGGAGTGAAATCCTCTGACAGACTGTCTAATCTATGTCTATGGGTGTGCTCCTCTTGTGCGGTATCAATCACAATGTTAATCTCAATGTTTAGGCCAGATTATGCGAGCGGTTCCAAAGGGTTAAGGCCATAAACAGACCTTTCTGAGTGATGGCCCAAATCTTGAGTAGGAATTTCGTATCGAAATATTATTTTTAAAATCAAATTCATATTTACCCAATCTGGAAATGTCATGAATTATAAGTTTATTTTGTGAACTGCGTCTGGGCACTCCCCTCACCCCGTAAGGGAAGTTTCCAAACATGGCCAGAAAGCCACCGCCCATTCCAAATACTCATGCCAGGACTCCGGGCCCCAGAGGTCAGGACACCAAGGCCAACAACGATCTCTTCCTGCAGGAGGTCTTCAATACCACCAACAAGTTTCGGGGCATGCATGGGTGTCCTGCTCTGACGATTAATGCAGAGTTGACTAAACTTGCCCAGGATTGGGCCAATGTAAGTAATTTCTTCAACACAACATCCTTTATAAGGTATTCATCCTTTCAGCACCTTCGTGACAAAAACGCCATGGAACATCGACCGAATCCCAAGTACGGTGAAAATATTTTCCTCTCCGGAGGAATGGACGTCACTGGTGATCTGCCCGTGGAAATGTGGTACAGGGAAATCAATAGCTACGACTTCCAAAAGGCACAGTTTGCACCAACTGCCGGACATTTTACACAGCTGATCTGGAAGGGAAGCAGAGAAATGGGTTCGGGTGTGGCACGAAAGTAATTATTGAATATTCAAATTATAATTTAATATAATAATTGAATATTTTACCCACAGGGCGGACAGAACATGGGTGGTTTGCAACTACAATCCACCGGGAAATGTGGTGGGCCAATTTAAGGATAATGTGCCACCGAAAAAATAAAATCCTAATAGTGATAAACTAAATCCCCGGTTCAGTTCTTGGTGAATCTCGATTTATTTACAAAAATGGTAATAAACTTGCTTTTAAAACAAATAATGTTGTTTTTGACATAAAAAAATACATTCCTTGGCCTTATAAATAATATTTAGAATTTAAGCAGGGTCTTCTGTGATCGGGATTGCAACGTGTTTCCCTATCATCATAAATTGATTCTAAATCAGACTCTGTGAGAAACAATTTCCGAGGTTGAACATTCTGTTTAAAAAATCTTCTAGTATTTCCATGCGGAAAGTAATTACAAACTAACCAAACATAAGTGTTACTGGAAGATAAAGTACCAATTAGTAAAAAAAAAATTAATACAAGTCTTAATCAATCATACTTGGAAGCCACGCCAACGCCAAGATACTCGCTTCTCTGCCAAACCATTTGGGTGAAGTGCCCAGTATAGATATCAAAACCTGGTTTTAAGTAATCGTAATTATACTTTTCCTGATACCAAAGCTTCAACAATTTTTCCACACAGAAGAGATTTTTGCGGGCACAAATAATATTCTCTCCGTATTTGGGAAGGAGTCGGGTTTCCAAAAGATTATTACGGGCCAAGTGCTAATGTAACAAAAATAAATAAAGATATAAGCGAGCCCTTTTTTAAAAAAAAGATTGTTTTCCACCTACATCAGCCCATTCTTGTGCATATTCTGAGACATCCTTGTCCATTTTCAGGATACAGGCGCAGTGCATTTTCCTATATTTATTTGTTTCCTTAAGAACGGCGATTTTTATGTCCTCTGGCGAAAAATCTCGAGAGTTGGGTTCAAAGAAATCCTTTAATAAACAGTTTGGATCCTGATCTTTGTTTATTTTAATCGGTTTTGGAATTTCCGTGGCGTTGCTGCATTTGGGAATAGTGCTCGTTGGACAATCCTTGGTCTTATTCCAATGCCATAAATGATTCGTATTCTTGACGCCGAATGGCTTAGATTTGTTAAGGTTTTCGGGCAAAGACCTCTTAACCTCGCAGCCAAGATAATTTCTAGAATTGGCATAAATCTTGATGGGTTGGTGGCAAAGGTTGGTAAGACAGCTTTTGCATTTCCCGAGTTCTCTATTCCTCAGATCGCAGGCCACATAATTGGTGTCCTGAATTTTGATAACCTGCAAAGGTTGATTCTCAGGACATTCCTCTTCGGTGGGCTTGCATATCTTTACATTCGATGATAAATTTTTTTTATTTTTTGGCATTTTTTTCGAATAAAAATTGTTTCCGAAACGATTACTAAAATACTGAGTGACGGAAAGTGAAACCCAAGGTCTGCTGATGCCACATTTTTTCCAGAATTTTCACCTATCCCTGCGGTTTTAATTCACTTTGGTCGCTTCTCGTTTTCTCTCTTTTGGCATTTTTAATTTTATCCTATTTTTTGGCGACAATTCCACGTCACACATCATTAATTTTGAATTTTTGCCATAAATATCCGCGTGGGCGCGGACGAGCCACGGGCTCCGGGTCACAAAGGTGTCAAGTCTGGAATTACGGTAACAGCATGGCCTCCAGCCACCCCCTGACCTCTCACTCTTGGCCTGCTTTTGATTGACTGTTTGTCACTTGGGCGTGGAAATTAAAATGGAATTTTTTTACGGAACGCCAGGGGTATTGGACTGATGAAGATAAAAAATATTTATGATTTTTTATCCCAGGACTATTTTTGCCCAAAAAGGGAACGAGCTCGGATGTTGATTGCCTGCTATAAAATAAATGTTATTAAATGACTACATAATTAAAGGGTATTTTGACATTTATGGTTATTAATTTTTTAAATATAATCTAACAACTGAGAATTTTTCAACTCTGTAAGAATCTCAGCTAACAGGTGCTAATTTCGGATTTTCTTCATAAAGATTTGCTCGACATTAAAGTTTTTTAACTCGCAAACCTGCTTAGCACCCTGCTGGGTTTTGCCGCCGTCACAGAGGCAGTAACTTTAAGCTCCCGTTATGCCGTAACCCGTAACCCGTTACCCGTTATCCGGAAGCCGTGACTGTGGCCGTAACCGTAACCGTTAACCCAATAAACCACTTTCAGGAGCGACAGCCGAAGGGCGAGCGTCTCTGTTGCTGTTGGCTTCAGTTTCACACCGTCAACAAGTGACACGAACACTAAGACAAATACCCGTAGACGCACACACACGCCCCTCCAACCATGCCACACACATGGGGCAGGCATCACGACAAAGTTGGCTGGCATCATGCCACAGAAATTTTCAGCAACAAAACCAAGTCAACAAATATTCGAAATGCTCAACAAAAATAGCCATAAAAAGAGAAATAAATTTAAATTCAGAAAATGGAAAACCCTTTTCGCCGAAAAAAATGCCCCAAAAAAGTAGACTTGATTTTTTTAAGTTTTCTTCAAAGACAACAGGCTAAGGGGCGTATACGTGATGCTCATACCTGCCTGGACAGCATGGAAAATAAGGCTAAAAGCTCCCTCTTGGCTACCTTACAATAAAGAGAATATTTTAATTCAAATTCTACACTTTTAACAGTTTTGAAGAGTTTCTTTTGCTAGCCTTAAAGTTTGTTTAAGAGTCTTTTCTTCTTAATTTGATTCTTATTAAATAGAAATTAAGCTTAAATCTGATTCTCATCCCCATTAAGCATCATTTTCCGTGCTGTGACAGGAGTCTTTTGTGCCATTTTACACCTTGTCGAACAGTTAAATACATTCAGCTGTCAAAAAGCCGTAGACAAAAGTTCGATTTAATTACCACAAAAGAAAAATGGGGCAACAAAGAAATGGAATTTGGCCAGGGATTACGCAAAAACTTCGGATAGCAGTTTTTGCCAGTAATTTTGAGCGTCTGGCAATGAATCGTTGCCGACTGCCAATGCGTTGAACAATGTAATTAAGCAGGCAGGCAAAAGTTTTCTTATTTTTTTATCAATTTTTTCTTTTTGCATTGAGGGTAAATGAGGTCAGGAGGTGTGGCATTGCGTGGAAACTGTGAAGCGAATGGCGAAGGAAGTGCCTGGCAGTCTTTGTCTTATTTGTTTTTATTATTTTCTTCGTTATGCATTGTAATTTGCGTGTAATTTTCAAGGCGTTGGGAAAAACGTGAACGTGAAAATGCTCCTGCAACAAAAGCAACACTAGCAGCAACATCAGCAATAATAATTGCAATTGCAAATGCAACAGCAACTACAGCAGAAAGCATCACCTACAGCTGCTTTAAGGCAAAAGTCTCATTTATTTTAATGTGTCGACGCTGACGACGTGCAAATGTCTGCCAGCTTTCCAGCAGGTTTTTTTCCCCATCAGCTCCCAGCTCCAGCTTTCAGTTTTCTGTTTGCAGTTTTCAGTTTTCAGTTCGCCAGTTGAGTTTTCGTGTTCAAATTGTTCGCAGATGCAGCGGCAATTGTTTGCATGTGTGTGCGTGGGTGGGTGAGTGTGTATGCGTGCGTATCTGTGTGCTGGCTGCATATGTGTGTGTTGTAATTATTAAGCTGACAATGCAGCTGCTCTCGTTCCCGCTGATTTGCGTAGGGCTGAAGTAAATATTCCAAAAGTTAACTTTCAAATATTTATTATAGTTTTTCTTGTTTACTTGGTTTCGAAGTTGTTCGAAACTTAATCCCCTTTAATGTCCTCCTGTTTAACTAATTAAATATCCTTTCATTCACAATTGCATCCCTGGATTCACTCTGTCATATTCACTGAGTGGGTCAAACCCGCCTTGTCTGGTGGCAGACATGGGTCATAACAATGCCAATTTTAATGGTCATTACAATAAAGCTCATAACCATAAAAAATGCACAGCCATGGAGCACGAGCACAACAAAAAGACCAAAAAAAAAAACAGGATATATGTATAAACATCCTCTGGCGAACATCGAGAGAGAAATCATGGGCATTTATTGGGCTTATGGGCCGTATTAATAATATTCATCTGAGTCCTGGTCCCCAGATCATAGAATAAAATGCAAATGAATTAAATTTCAATTTCGAAATACTCGTACAAGCAGTGAACGGAAAAAACTGTGAGCTTGCATGTATCAACATTTTACGGGTAAACGAAAACAATTTGTTAACAAAAATATTTGTGTAGTTTTTTTCGGCGAATGCCAATTTTGGGAGGAATATTTGTTTAAAAATACAAGCTGGAGATTACATTTCCTTTTTTAATTTTATAAAAGTCTCATGAGATTAGATGTGCTTTCAATCCATAATTTAAGCAAGGGAATATTTGCATAAATACTGGGAATGTTGAGGAAACCACACTGATTGTTCCAGGAAACGATGCCAACCAATTTACCGGCGGAAACCAAAGGACCACCAGAGAATCCTTGACATGCCAGCGGTATAATGCCCCGGGATGCGGCACAAATTTCATCAGCCAGGACAATCCTTTGTTTGGCTACATTACCCGTCGAGCATCTTAGCTGATCAACGATGTTGAGGTTCACCCTGAGCAGGATCTCAGATGGCGGGACTATGGCCCCCAATTGCCCCCAACCGGAAACCGTGGCTCTGCTTCCAGCTTTGGGTGCAGTACTGGCCAATGGAATGGTTCGTATATTATACCCAGTTTTAAAGGATGAACTCAGCAGAATTATGGCCACATCACTGGATCGCATCCCAAGGACTTGCATTCGCACCTTTCTCACCTTAACTACTTGTCCCCCAAAGTTTCTTAGTATAGAGCCAGCTCGTACTGATATCTGTTCGATTCTATATCCTTTGACACACTGTGCTGCAGTCAAGACTATATCCGAGCTATATAAAGCTCCACCGCAGTTGTGTCTGCCATTGGTTTGAACCGACACTTGCCAGGGAACCTGTCTAATACTTATGGGTAAGTCATCTAGAATTGTTTGACCAAGTATGGATGATATTCCAACAATAAAAATTAAGTTTTTAAAAAGCATGTTTAAGGTTCTTTAGAGTCACTTGAGTTATTATTGGTTGTAAGGTTTGAGACTTAATGAAACACTTCATAGCTGAGAATCAAGTTTTTGATTGAACAATCAGGTCATGTTTTTTTGAGATGTACTTTGTTCAACAGCTTTTGAATTATGAATTTCTTTTAAATGAAATAAAGCTTGCATATAAATATGCAATTTAACCCTGAATCTTAACAAAAGAATTTTTATTCATTATGGAAAGTTTTCAACATGATTGATAAAGCAAAATTGTAATAAAGACGATTTAAAAAGAAAGCTTTTATTGTAATCACAATTATCACGCATACGCAGTGGTGACCGAAACTCAGTGCAAAATGGAAAGATAAATTATTTACCAAAGTGGCAGAGCAAAGTTTATCTTCAGGCCGACAAACAGCAGTTGCTATTTGGTTGTTGATTTTTATGAAAGAATTATGGCCTCGCCTCGGGGGTGGCAAGCCGAACTAAATGGCTTCCTGTGGGTGCAGTTTTCCTCGTTTTTTCTCATTTTCCGCGTTTTTCTTCAAGCAGAGCCTGCTGTGAAAGACATACAAATAAATATATATTTTGCAAATTGTAATTTAAAACATTCTGGAGCGAAGCCAAGTAATAATTTGTGTTTGGCTGCATGCATTTCGTCCTGGCGAAGGATTTCGCATTTGTGAATTGTGAAACTGAAACTGAAACGGCGGAATTGATGTGCTCGACTGCACTGAGCCTGGGATTGTGGATTCCGGATTCCCAATCCCTTCCTGCTGGAGCTCAGCCGGGAGCTCAGCTGCCATTGTTATCGTATCCTTTTTTCGCGTTCTCCCATGCCATGCTGCCTTCTCCATTTCCCCGTTTTCCATTTTCCATTTCCCGGCTTTTCCTACCAGCTCGCTGGCATATCAATGCGACTGCTTGAGAATAGCATTTTATTGCTGCAAACAACACGGAAAGTCAAGTGTTGCAGTCCCGCGCAATTATTCTCGCCCTCCCAAGATCCAAGGATTCGTTTTCGGTTTATTTTTTCTGTATTTCGGGTCCTTGGGCTATCCGCTCTGGGTATTTTTCTCGTTTGGCGAAATCGGTTCGGCGCAATAAATTCTATTAAAATGCAATTTGAAGGCTCTGTGATTTTAAATAATGCCAAGAGCAGCCATCGGGTTAATGCAGACAGCCAGGATGCCTGTGCTGCCTTGTTATCCTTCCAATCGCTTCTTTCCTGGCCTTCTTTTGGTGAAGATTTATGCAATCTCCTGCTACTGTTTGTTTGCCGGATATTCGAAGTATTTACGGTTGGTCTTGGTCCGGAGAGTCCTTAGCTAATTGGGTTGTCAATTTAATCGGAAGTTGTTTTGGGCTTATCTCCGAGGATTTTCCCCGATTCTAACCACAAGATGTTCATTCCTTTTCGAAGAGTCTTTCACACATGAGACCGCATCCGAAAGTAATTGCACTTTAATTAATGCTGAGTGCAAAAAAGTGTCGACAAAAGCCAAAGATTAAAATAGTTGAAATGTCATTAGCACCGAAATTCGAGGGTCGGGCAGTCGGCCAAGGGATCATCAGGCCAGGAAAAAAGGATCGGGGATAGGGTCAACGTGTTGACCGCACAATTGTGTGGTCACGTGATGACTTTTTGGAGCTGCTTTTGTGGTCATAATTTCAGCCACGGAAAAAAGTGCCAACATCCAGAGGAAAGAAACCACAGACGAGCAGGATATTCGCTGACTCCTGACTCCGGGGATTGTCTTTTTGTATTTTCCTCCGAGTAGTCGTTTCGGAGAAGTCCTGGAAGGTCCTGTTAAAAATTCATTAGCCGTTTTAATTAAAATTCTCTCTGTGGCTCACAAAGGCGCCTTTAACACTTAACGTCCTGACAGCCAACAAAAATAAGTTGGCGGCCAGAAACTTGAATATTAAAATTCGCAAAAAAATGGTGTTGATTTTTCTTCATTCTTTTTAAGGCTATGTTCATATTTTTTTGGAAAAAAAGGAAAAACTTAGCAAAAAAAAAACAGCTGTCATGAGGACAGGCTCCATATGTCACCGTTGGCGCTTTGCATGCATGACTACGTGTCCTTTTAATATCCTGTACATGCAGTCGACGCTTCAAAACATCCGTTGGCAAATAAATAAAATCAAATATATGTACATGGTAAGCATTTTTTTACCTTTGCAGAGGCTCTTATAAAAAACAAAATTAAATTGGAGAGTACACTTGGTGTGAAAATACTAACCAGAACGATGTCCAATCGTAGAGTTGAGAAAACTAGAAATACATGAAATACGTAATCATCCTTTCAACACTAATAAAAACCAAAACATCAAAATACAATCACCTACTGTAATTTTGCTATTTTGTAGGTGTAATTTAGCAAGCTTAATTTTCATCAATCAATGGCATTAATATTGATGGCATTAATAATAATTGGCTAACCGGGACATTGCCTGGATT
Source organism: Drosophila vallismaia (assembly GCA_035047325.1). Lineage (NCBI taxonomy): Eukaryota > Metazoa > Arthropoda > Insecta > Diptera > Drosophilidae > Drosophila > Drosophila vallismaia. The sequence continues at coordinate 15,682,289 of JAWNPU010000090.1, read as the reverse complement.
TTGTAAAAAAAAAAACTAGTTAATTTTGAAATGAAATTCGATTTTATTTGACACGTTATGGTGGTATTCTGGCCTCGATTCTAGTTAGCGAGTTACTGGCGACAATGCGATACCATAATCATAATTAGTTTTGCATAATTTGACCCACTGGTGTCCTTTTGGGGGAAATGGCCTCGTCCTGGTCCTGCACCCTGCACCCTGCACCCTGCACAATATTCAATTACAAACATTGGCAAATGTTCTAAACATTTCGAGTGTCTGGCCGAAATTAATTTGTTTGTGTAACTGGGCAAACTAACACTAGTCCTGCCCCTTCTCCTCGAAGTGGAGGTGTGCAAACAAATTGCGTACGTGTACGGGCGGCGAGGTCCTTTCGGTCCTTTGGTAATTGTAATGCGAGCAAATAAACGAGCGAGTGCTACACGAATATTCATACAACAATGACACAAACACACTTACATTTAGCAGCAGGACAGGACTCACCAAGGACATGGCACAACACATGGATGAAAATGGAGATGGAGCTGGAGATGGACCAGGAGATGGAGTGAAAAGCAAATGCCAGGAGGACAAATGCTTGATGTGGGTTCTACCGTGTTATTGTCCTTGTATCCCATTCCTGCAAACTTCCTGTAAAAATTTGTAATTTCAATTCTTTTTTGCCCGTTTTGCTTTTGCCGCTTTTGTGTTCCCCGAAACACGTTGTGTTACAAATTTGAATTTATTTCAGTTTCACACCTGTGATATCCTGCTGCTCTGGTCAGCTCGATACGTGTGTGAATGTTGCCAGGATATTGTAGCACATTAGACTTATATGACACCTTAAAGTGTTTGCCCAACTTGCCAAGTCAGATACAGAAAAAATTGAAAAATCCGACTGCTGAAATTGATTTCAAAGTTATGAATAGTTAACAGAGCAAAGGCAGGGAGCTGATATGGGAATGAGAAAGCTTAAAGGAGCAAAAAACGGAGGGTTGAGCTATTTTTTATGAAAACGAAGGAACAGCATCCCAGGACCTAAATCCAGTGTTTTCACTTAGAATTGAAAGTATTCCTGGGAGTAGAGAGAGAAAACCAAAACCATAAACCTAAAATCTAAACCACCTACTCTTGGAAAGTTAATAAATTTTTGCGAAACAATATGATTCTCCTCTGTCCTGCTCTTTGTTTTTCGTTTGGGATTTAGTAGACCAGTCTGGGCCAACCCATGACCTTATTCTATCCGATCCATTGTTCCGACATCGAGTTCATTATTAAATAACAATAGAAGCGTGCACTGTGATGCAAGGGTGCGGAATACAACACTTTCCTCCAGCTGTGGTTCCTGTCAATGGCAAACACACACTTCACCAAGTATTTTTCATTAGACCAATTTTCGTTAATTGCCTTGGACAGAGACAGTGCAAAACTATCTAGTATCCACGTCCATAAAGTGTCTGTTGCAAGTCGTTTGGCAGGCGGACAGTCGGAACAGCATCAGCTTTGTTCCTGTCAATCGCTGGGCCACGATTTTATTTTCGTTTTCGATTTCGGTTTTGGTTTCGCTTTTGTTTTCCCCTTTCGGATCAGGATTCGTTTGGCATCTCTGACCTATAAATCATCTAATGGCCGGACAGGTTCGACTTTGGTGGGGTTTCCTATTTTTTTGTTGCTGTTGTTGTTTTTTTGGTAAGGGTGGTGCACTCTGGAACCTCGCACATGTGTCAATATTTGTGCGAAATGCGGCCGCAGTCCCATCGACACAAACACTCTCCATCATCCACATTCGGTTTCGGTTTTGTGGGTTTTAGTTTCCCAGTTGCCCCGCCAGCAGCATTGGCTTTTGTTGTCCATTTCGCAGGGCTAGATGGAGAGACAAGCTCTTAGTTGTTTAAATTTAAGTTAGCAGTAAAACAACTACCAGAAGCAAAAAAAAATCCCTAAAATGGATTCCAAGTTAAGCAAGAGGTCGATTTTTAGCATTGAATATATTAACTATTTTCTGCTGGCAATCGACTTAATTTCCGTTTTTATTTCCATTGCTTGATAGTCGAAATGGACATCTGTTTTGCACTTGATTTGTTATGGAATTGAATTTTTTCTTTGTGGGTTGTGGGGCTTCTCTCTTCTATCCTTCCGTTTTGGTCGTGCGGGCGGAGCACAACGTGGCGTATGAGCAACTTATTTGCCATCTGTCATGGCTGGCTTGAGAAATGAAATGAAATCAAATGCACTCGACTGAGAAATTGAGATGAAGAGTTGTAAAAGAACTTACTGCCTCATGTGTTTGGACAAACTTTCGATTCGAGCATCCTTTGAGTGGTGTAAACCAATCCAAGAAGTTGTTTTAGTCGTTTCCAAAATGTTTTCATTGATTGTCAAAAGAGTCTAAAAGAAAAAGAACCATGAAATGAAAATTAATTTAAGTTTAAGCTTTCGAAAAAATAGCAAAGCCCTCAATGAAATAACCTTCTCGTCTCTCAACCTGCTAAATGCCAAAACAAACAGGACTTTTTCGGCCAGGTTTTCCCGCCCAAAGCAGAGGCAGAGGCAGAGGCAACAATTAAAAGACAAATCTGCAATTGTTTAAACTTTAAACCCCGTGACCACAAGCCAGGACAATGGATAGCCAAAGGAGCCCAATGGAAACAAACCGCAAAGGGCAGAGAGTTGAAAAATCTAAGAGCATTTCGGCCCAGCAAGCTGCCGCAGGTCCCAAAATAGTCATAAATTTCAAGCGTTTTTAACAAGAAACAGACGCCGGAAAAATGGGAAATGTAAAAGGCAAACGCAAAAGCAAAAAAAAAAAAAGAATTATAAAATAAATATAAAAAACAAAGTCTTGCAAAAGAAATATCTAGAGAATAAGTAGAACAACGCCTCAAGAGTTTCCTTTAGTTTACTTTTTTCTGTGTTCTCCTCGCTGGATCTCAAGTCCTTTGGCTTTAATGATACTTTAAGGATTTCGAGCAAAGTGCAGGCCATTTGAGACGGCCGTTAATCATCGGCGAGTACAAAGTGCAACCAGAAATGTAAATAGTTAATGGCCATTGAAGGGCCCATAAATGGCCGGGGCGCAAGTTGACGCAAATATATTGTTTTTAATATGGCAGTAACTGCAGCTTTTCCAGGGAAAATCGGGGACGGTCTGGGTTGGGTTTGGGGCGGTGCGTTTTCCGCATCTCATATTGCTAAAGCGCGAACATTAAGTGGCAGTGTCGCACAGGCGTTGTCGTCCTTCGGACGCCGGAAGGATGTTAATGCAGGGCAGTTGCCTTTGTGTGCGTGACAGTGTGAGTGAGTGTGTGTCTGTGAGAGTGCAGGAACATTAAAACGAGAGGGGAATATATTGTATACTAGTAATTAAAGTATCAAATGGAAAATATACAATTTGCATACTTACCTATTGCTAAAATATACCTATTCCTTAGAAGGACCTAAACCTTCATATTGAAAACCTTTATTATATATTTTATAGTAATATTTATGTCGCAAATAATATATTGGTGAGTGATATAAGGTTGGTAAGACGAATAGTTGCATGTGACCACGTTTTAAAGGGTAATTCTGAAACCAGTTAGGCATCTCCCCTCGGACTGGGTTCACAAACCACTGCTCATCATCGTCTGGATCCGGAATAGGGACCACGCACGTAGTCACGACCGGGAAACCCACACACTCCGGAAAACTAAGGAGGATGGAATGGTGGGATGGGGGCTTTTCTGTTTTGGGAAGTGAGGCTTTTGGTGGAACAGCACGGGCGGGTGGAACAGCACGGGCATTAAGCACGTCGGCAACATAAATATTTTAATTTTGCTAAAAATTTGTGCTGAAAAGTCGCTTTTTTGCATTAGAAAGTGCGAGGCGGGCGGCGACTCCCCCGGCACACTCGCAAACACACAACCAAAACAAGTACACACACACTAGCATGGAATAAACTAAACAAAATGGCGGCGACGAAAGGATGCGCTATGTTACTGAGATGGACGTTGTTGTTAGTTTTTGTTGTCTTCCCCGTGGTGTGTGCAGCTCGGTAATGATAAGCGCTGTTAGTGTTTTACTTTAATAGGCAAAATTATGTTGCCACACACAGATACACACACAGACAGGGAAAGACAGGCCACCCACAAACACAAAAGGCTTTGACTCGAACACGGCTCAAAGGCATAAATTATTGCGGTTAACTGGCTTGGCTGGAGCCATAGAATGAAGCACGGAAAACGTTGTCAGAGCCGTAGTCACAGCCGTGGTCGGAGCAAAAAGTCGGAGTCACTGCCGGTTGGCGGTTGACTTTCCCAGTTTGCCAGGCCAAATGGAAATAGTGTTGGCCTGGCCCAGTTATTGTTTCCCAATGCGTTGTTGGGATGCAACAAAATGGCAAGAGAGTCCGGAATCTGATTTCAATATTTTTATAATAATATTTCTGCACTTTGCTTAACATCTCTTTTCCTTTAGAAGCCTAAAAAAGTTTTAGCTGAGATTTATGCAAAGACTTTCTGGCTGACTGAAGATTTCTGTGGAATTTTGTTGGAACTTGATGATTTATGAAAAAGTTTGGTATGATGTTTTATAATGAAAGTTAAAGGCTTAATATATTTAATAGTTAACACATAATACAACATTTTTAAATCTCTTATAAATTTTATAACGAATCTTATCTTGTTTCTTTGCTTAAGTAAATTAAATTTGTCTCAATCTGTCACTTACTTGTAGAACACTTTCCCTTTTAGTGTGATAGAAAACACATGTTTTAAATAGATTAACTTTAATTAAATTGATAAGTTCAGGTGCTCAAATTTTAAGATATTCATCAAATTAATTGAAAAGCCACTCAATCCAGGTACCAAAATTAACTCGCAAATTGGAAACATATGCATATGCTTGTGGTTTATTACATAAATTCTAATTGGACCTTAATGAAATACCTAGTAAATATTTGCTCACATTGAAATTTTGTCCAAAAATGGAGCAAATTTTGAATTTACGAAATTGCGAATTTGCTGTTAATTGAACAAGCTGGTAGGCTGGTAGGCCTCGAAGTTGGATTGGATTGTTTGCACTTGATAATTTTGCAGTGGCAGTTGCCAGAGACAGTTTTCATTCGAAACAAAAGGCAAATAAATGTGCAAACATGTGCGGCGCCACACAAGCAAACAGGGACAAATGAATGAATGGTTAAATGTGTCACTAATTACGAAATGGCCGGCAATCAATCAGCAGCGAAACGGAAAAAGTCCTTTAGCCAAATGGCCGATCGGGGGACAGTTAATGGCGTTTAATATTCAGAAAAGGTTCTTAACATGCCGCCCGGCAGAACGGCCATATAATGTACTCAATTAAAATGCGAGCAAGACAAAGTATCCGTTTACCCGGGCCTTCTCTATCAGTGGGAATTTATGTGGCACCATCGCGTATACTTAATTTGACAAATGGCTAACAAAGCGCGAGCAAGAGTCGTTAATTTTGGGGAAAGAAAATCGGGGAAAACAAAACGTTTTCAAAGCTAGATTATAATTCACCACTCTTTGTCCAATAATAAATCTATATGAATTTTATTATGATTATACAATTGCTTTCTATATTGATTTTTATCTCTATCAGATTTTCAATGGTGACATTAAAAGCCACATGGCTCGGCATTTAAATTACTGATGGCTTTAATTAAAGAGATTCAGTGAATTATGTAGAAAGCTTTACAACGGCTCATTTGCCATGTATTTGCATCGAATTATGTTGGAAACAAAATACCATAACAAATCATGCGCGTATGACCAGTGCCACAAAGTCGGAATCGAATCAATTTTGCAAATCGAAAATCACTTGCAGGCAGCAGTCAGCAGGCAACATCACATGTCTGGCTGAATGGCTTGACAAATGTTTGGATTGAATACAAAATATTCGCCCAACAAGAAAAACAGTCGTGGGTAGAGGGGTTGAGTTGCACTTGAGTTGCAGCATGTCTGGGGCATGCAACATAGCACAAAACATCCATCCATCGAGATTCTGGGGCAATTCAAGGCAACAGAGGCGAAGAAAAGGCAAGGCGATGGCGGCATGGTATGTTTTGGAGGAGATTCAGAGCTCGTCTGTCAATCTGCTCTTCAAGTCGAGTGTTTAGATGTCTGTCATTGAATGATTGACGTGTGCGGGGCGTGTCAATAAACCGAGCAAGTCAAGTGCCGCAAAAATTGCAAAGAAGCAACTCAAAAATACCAGCGAATCGAATGGGTGGCATGGCCTCTCTGGCCTTTGAGGTGAATTAAATCAAAATTTATTTGATCTGGGCCCTTAATAAAAGTCAATCCACTTTAAGAAGTTGAAGCCAGAGAGGAGGTTCGTCTAGCATATACCAAGAAAAATAATTCAAGCGTTACCTTTCCGAATATGAATAAATACCCTTTTTAGTGATTGCAAATTTAAAATTAATTGCATTTGAAATATTGATTTCAATTAAAAACTTATTTAATAGCACATTTTATGGCAGTTTTCAAACTTATTTTCTCCTCTCGTACCACTCGCTCCTCTCGCTTGCTGGATGTTTAAAAATACATGGCGTATACGTAATGTTGTGTTTGAGTTTGTTTATTGTCTGTGCGACCATTTTGACCCCGGGATAGTGACGCCATTGCAATTAATGAAGCATAACCAAGAGTGGTGCAAAAATTTAACGCAAATTATAATTAAGGGGTATAATTACCCGTGTAAATATATAGTTTGGAGGCGTTGTAAATGCGATTAATTAAAGGCACCCCACCCGCTGATGGATGGGCGAAACCACGGTGATTTTGTAATTTAAAATTAATTTGCGCTAAATGAAGCACCCACCTTTGTATCCGTCCACCATCGGTGGCACCACGCAATCGCTGTGCCACATTGCGTGTGCGGTGCACGAACCTTGAAATGCATTTAAAATTCTTGCCACCTCTTTGGCAAAAAGTACTCGTTGTCGTTGTCGTATTTTGACACGAATTTTTAAGTGTTTTCATTGCTGTGGAGTGGGAAATTGGCACAATCGGCAGGCATTTTGCACTCTGCGGTTTTCTAAATAACTAAATATCTTCTGGCCCGGCTCGGCATTTGTTGAGGCTTTCGGTTCAAGTGGGTCTCATTGAGCCACTTCTATGGCTGCTGCTGCTGCTGCTGCTTACCTCCACCTTCCCCATTTAACCCACATTTTGTGGCCCATCCGACGCAAAGTTTCCAGATATTATCTCTGACCATTGCCCGGTCGGTCACTCTTTCCCGACCCGACCCCTTTTCACTCGCCACCCATGCCATTTGGAGGCAGCATGTTGATTTATATTTATATTTGCCGTCCAAGTGTATCTCAGCCCGGCTCTAAACTGGGTTATGAGGTTGCCGACGGGGCATAAATTGAATTATGGCTCAGCAAATGGACAAGTCGTAAGCGTAAATTATTGTCAATAAACTCAGACATTGATTTATAAAATATTTTTAGAGGTAGGCCTTTAATTTATATAACGCAATTGGATGAATCGATAGAGCAAATATTTTTAGTCTGGCATTAAAAAAACAATCAAATGCCAGCTCAAATCACAATCACACTTGCAATCAAACTCATACAAATACAAGGTACACAAGCACAGACAGACTTTTGTTTCTCTTTTGAATGGGCTATAAATGCCGGCTAAAAAACGTATAAAAACCCTCAACCAAAATGCTTCAAATGTAAGATAAACAAACCGGCAAAAAGATTTTTTCCTAAAACACGAACTCACACGTACTTTTAGACCTTATTGGAGAGCTCTTCCCTTTTTTTCCTATTCAACGCAAACTCACCACATTTCCTACCCCGAAGAGAACCAGGGAAATTAAGAGAAAACTGGTCGAAGTTATACCTTTTACAAAGGTAAATTTATTATTATATTTTAAGGGTATTTAGGGTATATTTTAGGCTTTCAATGAAATACTTTCGAGACTATATAATGGCTTCTTTTATTAGAACATTTTAAGACAATTATTTCGTATTCTTCCTCATAGTTTTTAAAATGTATCCGCATTCCTTCTATGCAGACCTATAAAAGAAAAGTAACCACCAAACTAAAAGCTATTTCAAGTAGGTAAACGTGATTATTTAAATGCTTAAATACAAGCTAATAGTTTTGCTTCATTCACTTGTTGGTCTGGCCTTCACAAAACCTGTGCCAAATCTGAATATTATTGGCGGCGAACCAATTTCTATAGAGAGTGCCCCCTGGCAGGTGTCGCTTCAGGACTCAGATGGTCACTTCTGTGGCGGCTCCATTCTGAGTCCTTACATTATCCTGACGGCTGCTCATTGTGTGGACGAATATTCTCCAGAAGATATTTGGGTTCGTGTGGGTTCAAGTTTTCAAAATTTCCATGGTTTCGTCGTCGAAGTTTCCCTAATTGTGAGCCATGGAAATTATGACGACTACACTTTCGACAACGATGTGGCGCTGGTTGTTTTGAGTGAGCCCCTCGATCTAGAGGCATACGATAGTGTCGGATCAATCGAACTGGCCAAGGATATGCCAACGACAGGGTCTCAAGCCTCTGTCACGGGTTGGGGAGTCACGGAATATGGAAGCCCGGAAGTTTTGCAGTATTTAAAAACCGAAATTGTTGACCTTGGCAAGTGTAAAGAACTTTACAGTAGCTACACCATAACGAAGAGAATGATTTGTGCCTCGGCCCAGGACAGAGGAAGCTGTCAGGGAGATTCCGGAGGAGCTTTGGTCTTGGACAATCGACAGGTGGGCATTGTATCCTGGGGCGTGCTTTGTGCTGATCCCAAGTATCCTTCGGTATATTCAAGTGTTCCCGCCTTGAGAGATTGGATTGAAAGTGCAGCTAATGGGATATTAGCTGAAAATAATTTAAAAATAAAATAGAGCCTTCAAACACAGTTTTTTTAATTACCTTCAGTTAGAAGTCAAGTAATCTCCGTGATCCTGATTCATTAGAATCGTGTTGGTCCGGCTGCGACTTTCGGCGGACAGAGTTGTGAAGGCTTTGGAATTGATGTGCTCCAATAAATTTCGCCCGGGAAAGCCAGCAAGAGGTGTGTGTGGTTTGGACCTCACATCCCCGCTGTAACCATGACATTACAATGGTTAAGCAGCCTAAACCATAGTCACCATTTACCCTAGCAAACTATCAAATCCCACCCCACTGAATCCCCCGGCGAACAACCCGCAAAACCAGTTGACACATGTTGCAGTTAACATGGAAAGTGGATGTGGCATGGCATGGTATTCCGTGTGGGGGGACTCAACTTCGAATGCCAGCTCAGTGGACTTTGTTTGCGGTGCAAAGTGATTTGCCAATATAGGCATCCTGCCCACCCACCTCAGTTGGGCCAGTGTCTTTGGCACTTTGATCATTTGCCATTTGGCTGTTTGTGTTTTAATTAACTTACACCGAGAGAGCTTAACGAACTTTCCCGGCCTTTAGTTTGTTCCCAATCCGAGTCCCAATCCCATCCAATTCGAAATGAGGCTGCTTATTAGCTCTTGACATGGTTCGAATTCATTGTGTTCTGGATATTTACGGGCCGAGTTTCCATCCACCCAGCAGACCATCCACCCAGCCGTCCATCCACCCATCCATCCGTTCAATCGAATGGCCAATACCTTGGCCAAGAGAAGCTTACGGCACCTTGTAAGCTACTTAACCGCTGAGCTCTTGATTTCCAAATGAAGTTGTTACGATTGGATAATGCCTTGCCAGGTTAAAGGGCTCTTCAATTCTCGAATTCACTTAATTCAGCTCAACTTTAAGAGCTCGAATTCCTTTTTTTTCCTCTACTTTTACATAAATTAAAATGCCATTAGCCAGGACCCCTGAGCTCGGCCTAAGCTCTGTCATTAACAATAATTTTCTTTGCTGAATTATTTTCGGCATAAATCATTTTACCACAAATTAAAGATTAATTTATTTCTTCAATTGAACTGGTACTTTTTGTTGGAAATTGCCTATTAATGGTATTGCAGGACACTTGAATGAATAAATGAATATTTTTCCGCTCCTGACAGCTCTTTCCATTTCCTTTGCCTGTCAAATATTTGATTTCATTTAGCCCTTGGCGTAAGATGCTGGAAATTCTTCTTATTTTGAAGGATGCGGAGACGTTTGAATTGTTTGGGATTGCTGGGAAATCGAGTGGAATTTAAAGATTAGTAGACTCAAGAGATGGACTGGCCTAATTGGCCGGCTTATTAAATCAGACAGCCCGGTAGTTGTAGTTTTAGTCAATGAACTTGATGTTCGGGCCAACTTTGTGGAGAAAACAAAACGAAAAAACAGCTGGTGGCTGGGAAAAGTTTTCGCCCACTTACGCTTAACTTTTAGCCCCATAAATTTCCATATTAGGAGCCAAAGCAGGAAGCTGAGCAAACATGGTCGATCCAATTAACTAACTAAGAATCACTTAGGTTGAAAGTTGTTGGCTCAGGACCACACTTCACTTCACTTTACTGGGGACTTGGGAGTCCTTGCGGCGGCTTTGCCATCAAAGTTATCCCTTTAAATGCTTACTCAATCAATACCCCCAAGTGGGTCACTCTTGGAAATATCCTTGCACATTCGCATGCAGTCCAATCCCAGCTTCCATTGTCCGGCAGCTGCCAAAGGAAAAAGGATTGCCGGAGCTTTTGACGAGACAATTTGTATTCATTGCCACTTTAATATTTAGCGATGCGTAAGCCTCTGTCATTCGCCTCACAGTAAGTCGATTTTTTTGCTTTTCCCCCTCACCATCCTGCATATTATTTTGGTCTCTTTTTATCCTTTTATCGCTGTTGTGTCGGTATTTTTTCAAGTGCAATAATTTGCATTGCATCTGACATGATATCGCTTTCAAGTGGCCCCCCGGCACTCTCGGTCAAGTGTCGAAACAAATACTTTAGCATATGGCAGAAAAAAAATAGGAATTTATTTAAATTAACACTTCCGGGATTGCGTGGAATAATTGATGCTTTTTGTTCAAGCATTTGATCGAAATAAAATGTTATTAAAAAATCTGTTTTTCAGACTTTAATTATTGTGCATATAAATATAAATTCAATTTAAAATAGTTTGTAGGCCTTGCAGGCGAAAATGAAACGTCAAAGCTTTGAACTTTGCCAGCACTCCAGTCACTTTTTTAACCCTTTGACAAGACTCGTTGCTCCTTTGGATGCACTGCAACTCATTAAAAATGTTAAAGGACCAACAACAAACAGGCTAAATAAACGCCAAAGGGGCAAGGATATCAAGGAAGCTGAGGAAAAAGTCAAGAAAACGTAAAGAGCCACGAATAAGTCAAGGTTCCTGTCAAATAGGTTCTCCAATCATAAAGGATACCCCAAAATACTCAAAGAGATGGGAGTAAAAATATAACTACAAAGTAAATCAAAAATGTCTTCTCATACTCCAAAAATCTTCTTAAGTTATCTTTAAATATTAGAATTAGTAAACGCCTTCTAGAGGCACCTGCCTTTTCCCATCACTAAATTCTTTTTTCACTAGAGTTTTCCTGGCTTTCCTTTGTTTATTTGCTCAGTGCGTATTCAGTTCACTGCATTGCTTGTCGTGGCTTGGGAAAGCTGTGAAAAACGTGGAAGGAAAGCAAGGGTAAAAGGACCTCAGAGGGGGAAATGCAATAAGTCACCGATTGGCGACAGGCTGCACAAATGTGTGGCCTAGTACGAAAAAAAGTTGCGTTCGTAAAAATGGGTTACCAGAGCAAGGACATATTTGTTCGATTTCACTACCAGTTTTCTTACTCTTCCTTAGACAAGTATTTACAAAAAATACTAAGAATTGTATACAAATTTGTAAAACTATTTAGGGCAACGTTGCGTATACTTGATATTCGACATAAATCATACGACATGTGGGCAGAAGGCAGCTTCGAAGCTTCTCTCACGATATGGCTTTCGTTGAAAGTGTATTATTTTCGATGCTCGAAAAAATTTACACACTTTTCAGCTGAAATGTCCAGTGCAATGGAAAGCCATAAAAACGATTTATGGTTGCAAGTTCGTATCCTCAATATGTGGAATATATGTGGTCGATGGGAAGAAGGAGTGTTAATCAAGGTTAAGTTAATCCCAAGGGATGGCTTCAACACACTACCTTTATTTCTTAAAAAGTTGTTTCCTTTTAGATTTTAAGATTACTTATAAGAATGAGACTAATTTTTGATATCTTTATCATTTCTGGTCCCGGTATAGCTTAAAAAAGGCTATCCTATCCTATCTATCCTATTCCACTTTTTCACTTCTTCGATAGCAAATATCTTGATCATTTATTGACCGATTTGGAAAAGGAATGCCGTTCCTGATCAAGGGTTTTAATTATGTTCGATCTGCATCAAAATATCTGGATAATCGAATAAAATTTTTTTTATCGATTTTCGCAAAATATGATGATGGTACCCCTTTCCAAAATGGCGAAAAATCGATAAAAAATTTTTTGTCGGTTTATGAGATCTTTTGATGTACAACGAGGAAGAATTAAGCACTGATTCATAAATGGTATTTACTTTTCCAATCGGACGAAAATTATATAAAATATTGCGAAAATAGTGCCTCAAAAGTTAAAATTTTTTCAAAATGCTTTGATCTTAACTTGGTTAACGAGAAAGTTGGACCTTCTCCATCTAATCTCTTCGAGTAATATCAATACAAAATCGTTTCCTTTAGTTAATATCATAAATATCATAAGAAAGACATTGTGATGCAGATGCTGATTATATTTCGGTATCCATGACATCCACCGTGGAAACAATTGATTGAGTTTTGGGGATTTGTAGATATCATTAGCTGTCCCACATGATATTTGTGTCTGTTTTCTCGTCTGATTAGCCATTTATATTCACATTCAAATCCTCCCAGAACCCTGACGTCCTGTGTCTTTGTGGGAGGGTAGGTCGCAATTAATCGTTGAAAGGATTATACGCCCCTCAGAGAAACCGAATGTTTTCTCCCTTCCGACTCTCATCTGGACACTTAAGTGATGCTAATTTATGGCCTCGTCGCATCTTGTTTGTTTCCCATCTCCGATGAATGCGATGAGATATTCCCCAGGGACCCACACTACAGTCCTGACTCGTTTGTCGCACGGTTGGTCCTTTCACATTTTCAGCAGGAGTCAGGAGTTTTTGCGGTAAGTTTTTAAGCCGAGATTAGTAAGTCATTCCACATTGTTGCCAGTTTTGTCGGCTCTTGTCGACGGGTTGTTGGTAATGCAATTCGCAGTCTAGGGATTTAATTTCATCCTGAATATTTTCACTCTCTTTATTAATTAAACATTTAAATTGATTGTTTATTAAATAAAGAGACATAATAATGGTATTTAATTTAAATCTAATATAATTACCTTTTTATTTTTTTTTTTTTTAGGATTCTTTTCTCGTTAGCTATTTTACGTTCCTTGTTGTCAAGGAACAATTAATTTGCATCCCGATTCCAGGCCATCAATTTCCTTTGATTGTTATTGTTGTTGCGGCTGTGACACCAAATTGCAACCGCATCCGAGTCCTGATTCTCGCCGCCTAATCAGCGTGTGACTCGCACACTAATGAACTACGTCTGCCAATTAGCCAATGGCCACGCCCCCTTGCCTGCCATTGCCACAGCACCTCTCTTGATTTGTGGCCCCATGATGAAGTGTTGGATACCTGACCCAAACCAAGAGGCACTGACATTAGCTAAACGATTTAAGTTTCCTTTGAGTAACTCGTGGTTCTCCATCACAAGTCTTTAACAAAACTGAGCTAAAAGCTTAGAAATAGAAGTTTTTACACCAGAAAAAGAGATTTCACGGTATATTTAAACCGCATCCATAAGAATCAGCATCTGCGAAAAACTTTTAGTTTTGTTTTGGGAAGCTCACAGTCAGAATGCTTTTGAAATCCTTACTGATATTGGTATATTTTTGTCAACATACTTTTTGTATATATAATGGTTTCGAGGCTGATATCGACATGTGGGGTTTCATAGCATCAGTGCAGATCAATGGATATCATGAGTGCGGTGGCACAATAATAGAGGGTCGCATCGTCCTGACCGCCGCCCAATGTGTGCTCGGCATTCCGGTGGGCAAGGTCTCCGTTCAGGTGGGAACCGCCGATCGAACCAAAGGAAAGGGCAGAGTCGTCCCAGTGATTGCCATTAAAGTGCACGAGCATTTCAAAAACCAGAGTACTTTAAACGACATTGCTTTATTGTGGCTCAAATGGACGGCCATTGCAGGCAAAGCAAGGAAAATTACAATTGCCGTGGAGGAGCCGGTGGACCAGGATTTCTGCAGTAACGCCGGATGGGGCGAACAAAATCTGGATCTCCTTGGGATGCCAAGGCAGTTGTTTCACGGAATAACCAAGGTGCAAAAGAGAAGTTTCTGCGCTGATGAGTTGATGGAACCGATTGGTGAGGAGATTCTCTGCACCCTTTACAATCAATACGACATCTGTCCAGGGGATTATGGTGGACCTCTAACCTACGGTGGATACATTGTGGGAATAGCGGTCGAAGGTCACGGGTGTGGTTGGGCCACTTTACCCTCCCTTTACACGAATGTCTTTCAGTTTCGTGACTGGATTATACAAAACTCAAAGAAGCTTATTGAAACAAATAAATCTTAAATGAAACTATCTTATCGTTATTATTATTTTTTGTTATCTATTTATTTCCTACGATTCCACAAACGCATCGGGCGGCTCAACTTGATCTGAAAACAAGCTGTTCATCAGCAATTCATGCATCATCTGGCGCTGCAAGTAAGCTGTAAGTACAACTAAATAAAAGGAATAAAAGAAGTGTCTTCTTCAAAAAATATATCCAGCTTACCTCCCATTAAGGATCCCACTAAGACCAGCTTGGACAAAAATCCTTTCTTCTCAGAATTTTCTGTTCCTTTATCCAATTTCAATGAGTCTGGACATTTGGAGCATAATGGCATCAGCTTTTGATCCCGTTCGATGACTATCTTTTCCAAACAAGGTGTGGACTTCACGGAAGGATTTGTCAAGGATACCGGCTTGGCTTCCAGGTTGACGGGCAGCGAGACGGAGGAAATGTCACACGGCGAGGTTTTGCGGAAAGTGGTCAACAACTTTTCATCCTTACACCGATCTTTCGGCTCAAGCATTGACTGGATACAGAATCGATGGGTGTACTTCTTATTCTCTTGAAAATCGAAAAACCTCAGACTGATGCTGACCTCAAAAATGTCGTAGGGTTCGATTTTGGCAGCAATCGGACTTACACAATAATGTCGCCAGGCATTGGACTTAACCTTGCGAATTAATGCTTGTACTTTGTTCTTATACTTGTACTTCAAAAACTCACTTTGAATAACACAACACTGTCAGTGGGATTTAGTAGAGTTAGTATCCTTCGCTGGCTTCGATCATACGGGGCATAAAATTTCAATGTCTGCGGATTTACGCTGAGCAAATCCATCCTCCTCCCATCTGAATGACCTTCTTCCAATTGATTTTGACTTTTATGGCCAGTTTTCGTTATCGTTTTTTTGTATTTCACTTTTTTTTTATTGAAAATGCTGCCCTACCCCCGAAAACTGAAACCAATCGAAATGTGTCGGAAATATGCCAGCAATTGGGATGTTTTTGACAGCATTTGCATATGCTGCCCATCGATCCGAGGGCAGTGCATGTTTTTGCATGTATTACCATCAAGACCACCACCACCAACAGTGCTCTCTATCCACGTTCATAAATCCTCCCTAAAACCCCCTGCATTCCGGCTAAAGCGCTGACCAATGCTGACCAGGATGCGAAATACTGGGTTTGGAATTACGCCTGGCAACTCAGTAAAATTATTCGCAATCAATTGCACTTATTCTGGGACTGGATGATGAACACAGCTGTCCATTGCTGCCACGAGTTGCGTTTTTGGGTCATGCATTTTCTCCCAGTGGAGAGGGTACATGGACATGAACATGGATGTGCAGAATCGAATTTTGTTAACAATTGATGAGAACCATACGTGGTATACAGGATGAATAATGATAGTTGGTTATCATGGCTTGGGATTGATTTTTCAGTGAATTATTGAGTGTTTTTGGGTTTTTAAATATTATATTATTCCCATCAACTAAGAAAAGAAACATGGATGATTTTTAACTGACCACTAGGTATTATTTTTGTAAATCGGTATTCATATCTCTTTTTTGTTTCCACTTCCATAAGATCTCATTGCGTTTTAGGAAATTAAGAACCATTTAGTTTCCCCTTGCCGGGAAATGCAAACGAACACAATTTATTTAGAAACAACTTCACCTATCAATGAAATGTGAATGAAATGATTTTCTGGGCTTCTCTTCCGCGTCCTTAGCCTTGACTTTCCCCTTAACCCATCACAATGAACTGGATTAGCTCCTTGTAGTTGACCATGCCTTTCTCGTTGACCCGGCCCTTGAGGAGCTCGTCCACTTCCAGTTTACTCAAACAGTCTCCGCAGCGGGTCAGGATGTGAAAGAGTCGCTTGGCGGATAGGAAACCGGTGTTTTCCGTGTCAAGGAGCCCCAAGCTGCTTATAAACTCCTCGGCCTCGATATCGTTGCGTCGGGAACTCGGTCGACTGGCATGCTTTCCCAGGCTGGAGTACACGGCCAGGCACTCATCGAAGGTGATTCTCTGCAGGGACCCGGCCTCAAGTAGGCGCATATGTTTCTTGACCACCGCCTCGCTGGGATTCGCGCCCATCACCCGCAGACAGTCGCCAATGTCAGCGATGGAGATCTTATTGTCACCGCGATGATCATGCATCAGGAAGATCTCGTGCATTTCTATGATGTGGGGCTTCTTTGTCGGCTTCGGATTCGGGGCAGGTGGTGGTGACACTTGCAAGGTCTTTTTGCTCTCCAGCGTCTTGAAGCCATTTGGAACGGATGATGGATGAATTGATGAGGATTTCACTTTCTTTCCCGCCTTGGACATCGCTGGCCAAGATAGAACACGTCTACAGTTACGAATCACGAAAAACAGGTCACGATACGAGATAGTGGTAGCTGTAGCCCTCCAGGTGAACTTTCCGCTATTAGATACCACACATAGCGCTGGGAAAACAAGGACTGATGACTGGAAGACACAGAAATACGATAATGCCGGACATGCTGACAGGTGAAAGTCGACTGCCAAGTTATCGAACAGAATCCCTTCGACATAAATCTCTTAGAATGAATAGTTATTTTTAAAACTTTTGTTAGTAGAATTTCCAAAAATCATCATACATTCTTTTAAATATGCAATATTCGTTTTGTCTCCAAGGCTTTGGCATTGAAATCGTTTTGAATGCCATTAAGCCCATATTGATAGTTTGCATCCGATCCTACCAAAGGCGCTCTGGAATCACTATTGCAAAATTGCACTGTTCTTTTTAAATAGTGATTAATATGATTATTTATTGCATTTTATTGAGAATCGTGTTAGTCTTAATTATCTGCCTTTATTTTTTAAGCTGATGTTGTACTTTTAAAGGCATTGGAGAAGGAGGCCAGTTGGAGGAATGGATTGTATGTTTCGCCTTCGTGTTTCCAATGAAAATCGTTATTAAATATATTCTGTGCAAAGTTTAGAAAGAAGAGCTGCTCCAAGGACATTTTGGTGAAAGCGGGCTGCTCCTGACTGAAGCCCGATTCTGGAGAGAAGTAAGCTTCGTAGACCAGGTTTAGAAGAACCAATTCTTTTGAAGTCTTAAAGTAGTCATCGTAATAGCAAGATGATCTGTTGTTCAAGAGATTCTGGTCGTCGAATATAGAAATGAACTGATCGTATTGCCGACAGTTATATCGATTCGGACCCCCGGGAAACAGAGCCTTTTCCACCAGACTCGCGATGAAAAAGCCCAGCGTGCTCATCTGAAAATTTTTAATTAATATCATTATTTGGCAAATAAAAATATGGGTTTCGAGTTACCTTGAAAACATCCTGTGAATGAAGTATAAAATAAGGTTCCACTAGGACATTGTACGGCAGGACAATGATGTTTCCGTTTGCCACACTTCCCATTCCATATGAACTATCTGTTTCTTCAGGATATGGATATGAAAGATTATTTAACCTCTTCAGCATACTACGTTCCTTAATCTCTAGGGCGTTTACGTGAATTCGAGAAAATATATCGCTTTTATTCACATGAAAATCCGAGTAAAAATCGGTCGCAAAGCTTCTATGATCCTGGTCCTTTGGCATGTTTCCAATATTTATACTGAGGGAGTTGAGCTTCTTTTGCAAGGACGATAAAATTGAGGAGGAAGCATTCCCAGAACTCCTCTCCAGGCGCAGACTGAACTCTTTTTGAATGGCCTTGAAGAGACGATCCATTTGGGTTTCAAACTGCTTTAGTGAGTCCAAGCCCAAACTATTCTCCTCAAAGAAAAGATTGCTGGCAAACTCCATGGAGGTCCTTAAAATTTGAATACAAAGGCGTTTAGGATGCCATGTACCTTTTAATTGAGCCGATAACTTTATAAACACGACAAATTTTTCCATCAAATACGTGGCTAGCACCTCCGGGTCACTTCTTTTTATCAGTTGATTAATCTTGACGAAGTAGTCCAGATCCTCCACCTGCAGAAGGTAGCTAGAAGGAAAGCGCTGACCGAACACAATCTCGAGGTACGAACTAAGTGATATTCCATGTTTGCTTTCCAGTTTTTTTAGGCTCAAAGTCTGGGGAGGAGAAGCCTCTGTTTCGCTAACCAAATCCCTAATTTCACCCCGAAGACTCTTTAAATCATTCTCCAATCGTTTGGCTCGTATGTTGCTGAATCCAATGTCAATCAAATCTTTCTTATCAAAGATTTCTAAATCACTTTTGTATATAAACGGCGGCTTTTCGATTACCACACGGTGAAGAGAAGTGCCCAAGTCCCATTTGAGATTCATCTGGAAGAAGGCATTGTTCATGCCATAGCGACGAAATCGGGCAAGAGTCCTTAGCACCTGGAAGCGCTCCTTTGGCCACTCAGCATCTCCGGTTGTGTTGAATGGCCAGGGAAGGTCAACATCCGGTTGCACCACATCCAAAGATATTTTAGGGTTTTCTTCACACACATTGTAGAACTGAAAAACTTTAGACTCGAGGCTGCCTGATTCATAATAACCATTTTTCAATTTGTCGAATACTTCCACGAACTCTGGAAGTATATTTTGCTGTGTGACTGTAAAGGGGCTCCTAAGCTTAACCAAATAGTCATACGCATCTTGGTAATTACCGCTGGCATATTTGTGGAAGTCAGTGCGAGGATCCGCAGAAGTGTCCATCTCAGCCAGCATCCGATCCATAATGATTTGGTCCTGTCCCTCCTGTCCTGACTTTGTACTCTTAAAGACTTTAGAAAAGGACTTCAGCTGGAGCAATGGATTGTAGGTTTTGCCTTTGTGTTTCCAATGAAAATCGTTATTAAATATATTCTGTGCAAAGTTTAGAAAGAAGAGCTGCTCCAAGGACATCTTGGTGAAAGCGGGCTGCTCCTGACTGAAGTCCGATTCTGGAGAGAAGTAAGCTTCGTAGACCAGGTTTAAAAGAACCAATTCTTTTGAAGTCTTAAAGTAGTCATCGTAATAGCAAGATGATCTGTTGTTCAAGAGATTCTGGTCGTCGAATATAGAAATGAACTGATCGTATTGCCGACAGTTATATCGATTCGGACCCCCGGGAAACAGAGCCTTTTCCACCAGACTCGCGATGAAAAAACCCTGCGTGCTCATCTGAAATTTTTTTTATTAATATCATTGATTTCCAATAAAAAAATTTGTGCTAGGATTACCTTAAAGACATCCTGTGAATGAATTAAAAAAAAAGGTGCCACTAGGACATTGTACGGCACGACAATGATGTTTCCGTTTGCCACACTTCCCATTCCATATGAACTATCTGTTTCTTCAGGATATGGATATGAAAGATTATTTAACCTCTTCAGCAAACTACGTTCCTTAATCTCTAGGGCGTTTACGTGAATTCGAGAAAATATATCGCTTTTATTCACATGAAAATCCGAGTAAAAATCGGTCGCAAAGCTTCTATGATCCTGGTCCTTTGGCATGTTTCCGATATTTATACTAAGGGAGTTGAGCTTCTTTTGCAAGGACGATAAAATTGAGGAGGAAGCATTCCCAGAACTCCTCTCTAGGCGCAGACTGAACTCTTTTCGGATGGCCTTGAATAGACGACTCATTTGGGTTTGGAAATCCTTTAGCGTGTCCAAGCCCAGACTATTCTCCTCGAAGAAAAGGTTGCTGGCAAACTCCATGGAGGTCCTTAAAATTTGGGTGCAAAAGATTTTGAAAAGGCTAAACGTTTTTACGCCATTCAATTGAGCGGATAATCTAATAAACAGGATTAATCTTTCCATAAGATATGTTGACACCACCTCCGGGTCACTTCTTTCTAACAGTTGATTTATCTTGACAAAGTAGTCCAGGTCCTCCACCTGCAGAAGGTAGCTAGAAGGAAAGCGCTGACCGAACACAATCTCAAGGTACGAACTAAGTGATATTCCATGTTTGCTTTCCAGCTCTTTTAGACTCAAAGTCTGGGGAGGAGAAGCGTCTGTTTTTCTAACCAAATCCCTAATTTCACTCCGAAGACTCCACAAATCCTTTTCCAATCGTTCGGCTCGTATATAGCTGAATCCAATTTCCCACAAATCTCCCTTTTCAAAGCCAACTAAGGCATTTCTGTCTATAAGCGGCGGCTTTTCGAAAATCACACGGTAAAGGGAAGTCTCCCAGTCGTATTTGAGATTCATCTGGAAGAAGGCATTGTTCATGCCATAGCGACGAAATCGGGCAAGAGTCCTGAGCACCTGGAAGCGCTCCTTTGGCCACTCAGCATCTCCGGTTGTGTTGAATGGCCAGGAAAGGTCAACATCCGGTTGCACCATATCCAGCAAGGTGTTTTTAGGATTATCTTCACACACATTGTAGAACTGAAAAATTTTTGACTCGAGGCTGCCTGATTTGTAGGAACCATTTTTTAATTTTTCGAATACTTCCACGAACTTTGGAACTATCTTTTCCTCCGTGGCTCTAAAAAGGCTCTTATCGTCAAAGAAATACTCTTCCGGGGCTTGGTAATTACCGCTCGCATATTTGTGGAAGTCAGTGCGAGGATCCGCAGAAGTGTCCATCTCAGCCAGTAAGCGATCCATAATGATTTGGTCATCAGGATTAGATGATGTAGCCTCCTTTCGTATCCTGCCCGCCTTAGACGGAGCTCCCAAAAGGAGTAGGGCACCGAGCCACAAAATTAAACTTGATGTTCGCACCATCTCCGCCGAAAAACTGAGTACTTTGCATTAGAATTCAGTCTTTTATTGACTAATACAAAGCCACAAGTGGCTGATAACAGATGAAATCAATCGAGGGTTGAGGTCTAAAGCTTCAAAATAATATGAGAGATTAGGAATTAAGTCTTATCAAATTGGCAAACATTTTTGTTGCAACATAATACAAAAAAAAATTCTTATCAAACATTGCTTTAGTTTTTGTATAAAGTTGGTTTTATTATTAAGCAAATGCTTGTACTACTTTTTTTCCTTTCCCTAGCCTGGTTTAACTTTGCCGGAGTCACTCAGCTATGAATAAAATTCTGGAGTCTTGAAAATATTAATTTTCAACTTGCGCAACTATTTTGCTGCCGATCGTCAGGAATGCATCGATGGATTGAGGTATTGGCATCGATGTCCTGGAATACATCTATAATTAAGAATCACGAGTAACAGTTCACGTTACGAGCTAGTGTTAGCTGTAGCCCTCCATGTGAACTTTCCGCTATTGGATACCACACATAGCGGTGGGAAAACAAGGACTGATGACTGGAAGACACAGAAATACGATAATGCCGGACATGCTGACAGGTGAAAGTTGACTACCAAATTATCAAACAGAATCCCTTAGAATGAATAGTTATTTTTAAACTTTATAAAATATATATTTAGTAGAAATTCCAGAAACTGTGGCAATTGCTCACTGTATCCTTGATTATTCTTTCAAATATACAATATTGTTATTGTCTATCAGGCTTTGGCATTGAAGTCGTTTTGTCATACCAATGAGTCCATATTGATAGTTTGCATCCGAACCTACCAAAGGCGCTCTGGAATCAGCATTGTAAGAACTTGTGATTGCACTGTGCTTTGTAAATAGTGATTAATATGATTATTTTTTGCATTCTGAGAAACGTGTTAGTCTTATTTATCTGACTTTATATTTTCCGCTGATGTTGTACTTTTAAAGGCATTGGAAAAGGAGGCCAGCTGGAGCAATGGATTGTAGGTTGCGCCTTCGTGTTTCCAATGAACCACATTATTAAAAATATTCTGTGCAAAGTTTAGAAAGAAGAGCTGCTCCAAGGACATCTTGGTGAAAGCGGGCTGCTCCTGACTGAAGTCCGATTCTGGAGAGAAGTAAGCTTCGTAGACCAGGTTTAGAAGAACCAATTCTTTTGAAGTCTTAAAGAAGTCATCGTAATAGCAAGATGATCTGTTGTTCAAGAGATTCTGGTCGTCGAATATAGAAATGAACTGATCGTATTGCCGACAATTATAACTTTTCGGACCCCCGGGAAACAGAGCCTGTTCCACCAGACTCGCGATGAAAAAGCCCAGCGTGCTCATCTGAAAATTTGTAATTAATATCATTATTTGGCAAATAAAAATATGGGTTTCGAGTTACCTTGAAAACATCCTGTGAATGAAGTATAAAATAAGGTTCCACTAGGACATTGTACGGCAGGACAATGATGTTTCCGTTTGCCACACTTCCCATTCCATATGAACTATCTGTTTCTTCAGGATATGGATATGAAAGATTATTTAACCTCTTCAGCAAACTACGTTCCTTAATCTCTAGGGCGTTTACGTGAATTCGAGAAAATATATCGCTTTTATTCACATGAAAATCCGAGTAAAAATCGGTCGCAAAGCTTCTATGATCCTGGTCCTTTGGCATGTTTCCAATATTTATACTGAGGGAGTTGAGCTTCTTTTGCAAGGACGATAAAATTGAGGAGGAAGCATTCCCAGAACTCCTCTCCAGGCGCAGACTGAACTCTTTTTGAATGGCCTTGAAGAGACGATCCATTTGGGTTTCAAACTGCTTTAGTGAGTCCAAGCCCAAACTATTCTCCTCAAAGAAAAGATTGCTGGCAAACTCCATGGAGGTCCTTAAAATTTGAATACAAAGGCGTTTAGGATGCCATGTACCTTTTAATTGAGCCGATAACTTTATAAACACGACAAATTTTTCCATCAAATACGTGGCTAGCACCTCCGGGTCACTTCTTTTTATCAGTTGATTAATCTTGACGAAGTAGTCCAGATCCTCCACCTGCAGAAGGTAGCTAGAAGGAAAGCGCTGACCGAACACAATCTCGAGGTACGAACTAAGTGATATTCCATGTTTGCTTTCCAGTTTTTTTAGGCTCAAAGTCTGGGGAGGAGAAGCCTCTGTTTCGCTAACCAAATCCCTAATTTCACCCCGAAGACTATTTAAATCATTCTCCAATCGTTTGGCTCGTATGTTGCTGAATCCAATGTCAATCAAATCTTCCTCTTCAAAGTCAAATAAGGCACTTCCGTCTACAAGCGGCGGCTTTTCGAAACCCAAACGGTAAAGGGTATTCTCCCAGTCGTATTTGAGATTCATCTGGAAGAAGGCATTGTTCATGCCATAGCGACGAAATCGGGCAAGAGTCCTTAGCACCTGGAAGCGCTCCTTTGGCCACTCAGCATCTCCGGTTGTGTTGAATGGCCAGGGAAGGTCAACATCCGGTTGCACCACATCCAAAGATATTTTAGGGTTTTCTTCACACACATTGTAGAACTGAAAAACTTTAGACTCGAGGCTGCCTGATTCATAATAACCATTTTTCAATTTGTCGAATACTTCCACGAACTCTGGAAGTATATTTTGCTGTGTGACTGTAAAGGGGCTCCTAAGCTTAACCAAATAGTCATACTCATCTTGGTAATTACTGCTGGCATATTTGTGGAAGTCAGTGCGAGGATCCGCAGAAGTGTCCATCTCAGCCAGCATCCGATCCATAATGATTTGGTCCTGTCCCTCCTGTCCTGACTTTGTACTCTTAAAGACTTTAGAAAAGGACTTCAGCTGGAGCAATGGATTGTAGGTTTTTCCTTTGTGTTTCCAATGAAAATCGTTTTTAAATATATTCTGTGCAAAGTTTAGAAAGAAGAGGTGCTCCAAGGACATCTTGGTGAAAGCGGGCTGCTCCTGACTGAAGTCCGATTCTGGAGAGAAGTAAGCTTCGTAGACCAGGTTTAGAAGAACCAATTCTTTTGAAGTCTTAAAGAAGTCATCGTAATAGCAAGATGATCTGTTGTTCAAGAGATTCTGGTCGTCGAATATAGAAATGAACTGATCGTATTGCCGACAGTTATATCGATTCGGACCCCCGGGAAACAGAGCCTTTTCCACCAGACTCGCGATGAAAAAACCCTGCGTGCTCATCTGAAAATTTTTAATTAATATCATTATTTGGCAAATAAAAATATGGGTTTCGAGTTACCTTGAAAACATCCTGTGAATGAAGTATAAAATAAGGTTCCACTAGGACATTGTACGGCAGGACAATGATGTTTCCGTTTGCCACACTTCCCATTCCATATGAACTATCTGTTTCTTCAGGATATGGATATGAAAGATTATTTAACCTCTTCAGCAAACTACGTTCCTTAATCTCTAGGGCGTTTACGTGAATTCGAGAAAATATATCGCTTTTATTCACGTGAAAATCCGAGTAAAAATCGGTCGCAAAGCTTCTATGATCCTGGTCCTTTGGCATGTTTCCGATATTTATGCTGAGGGAGTTGAGCTTCTTTTGCAAGGACGATAAAATTGAGGAGGAAGCGTTCCCATGACTCCTCTCCAGACGCAGACCAAACTCTGTTTGAATGGCCTTGAAGAGACGATCCATTTGGGTTTGGAACTCCTTTAGCGTGTCCAAGCCCAGACTATTCTCCTCGAAGAAAAGGTTGCTGGCAAACTCCATGGAGGTCCTTAAACTTTGGGTACAAAGGATTTTAAAAAGGAAGTCAGGATTTACGCCATTCAATTGAGCCGATAATTTGATAAACAGGATAAATCTTTCTATAAGATATGTTGACACCACCTCCGGGTCACTTCTTTCTAACAGTTGATTTATCTTGACGAAGTAGTCCAGGTCCTCCACCTGCAGAAGGTAGCTAGAAGGAAAGCGCTGACCGAACACAATCTCAAGGTACGAACTAAGTGATATTCCATGTTTGCTTTCCAGCTCTTTTAGACTCAAAGTCTGGGGAGGAGAACCGTCTGTTTTTCTAACCAAATAACTAATTTCACTCCGAAGACTCCACAATTCATTTTCCAATCGTCCGGCTCGTATGTTGCTGAATCCAATTTCAACCAATTCTTCCTTTTCAAAGTCAACTAAGTCATGTTCGTCTACAAGCGGCGGCTTTTCGAAAATCACACGGTAAAGGGAAGTCTCCCAGTCGTATTTGAGATTCATCTGGAAGAAGGCATTGTTCATGCCATAGCGACGAAACCGGGCAAGAGTCCTGAGCACCTGGAAGCGCTCCTTTGGCCACTCAGCATCTCCGGTTGTGTTGAGTGGCCAGGAAAGGTCAACATCTGATTTAACCATATCCAGCAAGGTGCTTTTAGGATTATCTTCACACACATTGTAGAAGTGAAAAACTTTAGACTCGAGGCTGCCTGATTTGTAGGAACCATTTTTTAATTTTTCGAATACTTCCACGAACTTTGGAACTATCTTATCCTGTGTGGTGCTAAAAAAGCTCTTATCGTCAAAGAAATAATTTTCCGGGGCTAGGTAATTACCGCTCGCATATTTGTGGAAGTCAGTGCGAGGATCCGCAGAAGTGTCCATCTCAGCCAGTAAGCGATCCATAATGATTTGGTCATCAGGATTAGATGATGTAGCCTCCTGTCGTATCCTGCCCGCCTTAGACGGAGCTCCCAAAAGGAGTAGGGCACCGAGCCACAAAATTAAACTTGATGTTCGCACCATCTCCGCCGAAAAACTGAGTACTTTGCATTAGAATTCAGTCTTTTATTGACTAATACAAAGCCACAAGTGGCTGATAACAGATGAAATCAATCGAGGCTTGAGGTCTAAAGCTTCCAAATAATATAATCTCTCATTGAGATTGAGAGACCCGGAATTAAGTCTTATCAAATTGGCAAACATTTTTGTTGCAACATAATACAAAAAAATTCTTATTAAAGCTTGCATTATTTTTTGTAGAAAGATGGTTTTATTTTCAAGCAAATGTTTGTACTGCTTTTTTTCCTTTCCCTAACCGGGTTTAACGTTGCCGGAGTCACTCACCTATGAATTTCAGCTCAACTCTTCTTAAGCGTTTTAGTATCATTAAGGACACGCCTAAGGTCCTGGAGTCCTGACTTAATACTATTTCTCAACCAGTGCAAAAATTGTGCTGCCGATGCAGTTGAAGGTTTATGTAATTATCACGAGTGAACAGCTCGTCAGGAATGCATCGATGGATTGAGGTATTGGCATCGATATCAGGCCCCGGGGCCATTCGACTCTGCCGAGTCATCAGTGAAGCTTGGGTGGCCGTGGTGCTTCCCCAGTTCTCATAATGCACTTTGCGTGTAAAATATTTAATTAAATGAAAAATAGCAAAACCCAATGGAGCTTCTAGACCCCTTTCACCCTTTTTCGGTTACCCTGACATCCTCATATTCTCACATCCTCAGGTCCTCGCAACCTTGCATGCTGGCATCCTGGCAAGGGCCGCAAAAAAGTTTATTTGTTTCGTGGCTGCCTCAGTCAGTCTTCATTTATTGTAAATGAGTTTGCCCGGACTGGAAAAAAGGATGCCGGAACGGGGAACGAAAATATACTATACACAGAAACATACATATATGCTGGCAAAGGATGCATATTGAATAAGACTGCAAGCCACACGCAAATGGCATTCCAATTCAATTCCAATCCCCAGTGCAAATAATGTTCAGTACCGAATGGCATTAATGATGGAATGGCCCGGATGACGAAATCGAAACTATGGTGAATATGTTAATAACACATTTCAATTACCGAACACATCGACATTTAATTTAATGCAATTGACTTTCTCGGAAAAATTGAATCAGATTCGAAATCTGAGGGAGGAAGAATTAAAGGGCGTCCCTAGTCGCAGGGCAGTTGCAGCACAACAATGAAGTAATCCTCTTCCGGACACAGCATCACCTCGTGAGTGAGTGTCCGCAGCCGGAGGAAGGTGAACTCATTGGTGGCGTCCAGGTCGAGAACCACCTGGCGGGCCTTCTCCCTGAGGGTCTGCATCACGGCCGCGTAATGGAGCGAAGTATTGTACTCCATGGTCGTCTTGATAGGAATCCCGTCGTTGTCGATCACCAAGATGCCAACGATATTCTTAAAGTTCTGAAAACGCTTCAACATTTCTTCCACTTCGGCGGACATTTTTTTAAGTTATTATTTTACTATTTTTTTGGTATTTAACAGATTTTAAAAATGAGTTTATACTGTGTGCTCTTGTGAATTGTAAGTGATTGTGAGAAAAGAAAATAATAACATTAATGTCAGGGGATGTCGATTGGCTTCGATATAAATTCAAAATCCATATTTAATAATTTCAAAATCCCTCTTATAGGTCTTTTAATGGGCATCAAATAAACGAGCTTAAAACTTTCCAAATGATCAATTTTCCGCTCACAGAATGAAGGAAAAAAATCCTCATTGGGCTTTGTCATGATGGCTCGGCATTTCATTTGCCAGTTAAAGAAGTCGATACAAGTTTTATGATGCTCGGGCATAATCCGCAGAGCTGGTCCGGCTGCTGTTATGTCCGTAAATAAGCATTCAAGTTGGCAACAATGCCGGATGTCGGAATGCAAAAGTTTCGCTTTTGTGGATGGCAAAAGTACGGAAAATTAATTGAATGCTGTTGATGCTGTCGATGCCTCAAAAACCCGGGTCCGGGTTCGGGTGAGGGTCTTCGTCCACTCAAAATGCAGATGAAATGTTTGCATCAAGTTCTGTGCGGAAATTATGCCACTCTTCCGGCTCGGGTCGACTGCGGCAGACAAAAGCTGGACTCGCCGCCGGACGGACCGCCAGACGGATAGACGAACTGGACTACAGCTGGGCTTGAATACAGCTGAAGTCTGTATGAAAGAGTGTAAAATTGTTCACTCTTTAAATTAATTAAAAGTCTTAAAACTCATAATGAAATTACTCAACCAGGCAGACAGCCGGACAGGCAGTCATAAAACGGATTCGGATTCAGATTCGGTGCATATGCAAATTTCTGACCGACCAGACTTGAGGGAAATTAAACTCCTTCCTCAACTTCTTCTGGCATTGTCGGAGGTATGAAAAACGGAAATTCATTCGGTAATTAAATCAATGTCCATATGAAAAAACCTCAAATGCAATTTGTCATGCAATGCCAGAGAAGTCGAAAAGTGGAAAATGTCCTCTCGAACTTCGTTAAATGGGTGGAAAACAGGCGGCAAACTGGTTTTAAAAAGTTTCTATGCATTTTATTGCATATTTGTGAAATAAATATTTAGCTTTTCTCGCTGGCCCTGCATCCCTTGAAAAACAGTATGGTGGATCAGGGAATGCAACTGAAATATTTACAAATGTTTTGCCAATTTATGCAACCTGCAAACATTCGCATTTTATTAGTTGCTAAAGTTATGACAGAAACAAAAACCAAAAACCAGGCTTCACTTTACATGGCAGGTTAACAACTCCGATGATGATTTATGCTAGGTCTTTGAGTACTATTTTTTGCTGAAAAGTAAAATGTGCAACAATATAATTTGATATTTATGAAACTTGTTTGTTTGGCCTTCACTTGTATACCATTTCACATTACTCGATTGTTAGCTATGCATGGAATTTGCTGCTGCAGGAAATTAAATGCAAAACAATCTCAAATCTTCACTTTAAATTCTGATTTTTAAATCATTCAAGTCCATGCAAATACAGTGATGGAAAAGCATTTCGTATTCATATGATTTTTGACTTGTGTAATGAATCTGTAATTAATGGCGAATTAATTGATTTTTTATTTCGCAAATATCATTCATCTGTCGGATTTCCTCTGTTTTGTCACCTCTCGTTTCCTGCATAAATAATAATTTATTATTGGTTGAATTATTGGGTATATTTGCAGATTTCTGCAAATATTTCAGGAATTCCAAAAGGTGATAATGATATCACAGGACACGAAACATGAATCCTGAGAAGTGCGATTTCAAGTGGCAAATTTGAGTAAATGATGCGAGGCCCAGTTAATGAGAATCTGATTTAATTTCCAATTAGCCGGGAATACCGCAAACACATGATAATTATTGTAACCAGTCGACATTGTGGAGAAATATCCTTTCTGCTTCTGACTCTCTTCATTTTGGATAATTTCGTTTTGGCCCAAAAATTTTAAATTGTGATTGAGCATTGCCGTGTGGTCGTGTACGTGCCTGTTTTGTTGGTAATTGAATTATAACTAATTGCCGTGTATGAAATGAATATGAAACCATTGGGTTTCTGAAGAGGGAAATTTAAAACGTGTATTTGTGCTAATCGACTCGGTTGATTATAGCCCACAAAGGTTCAAAATTTAGTGGAATTCGCACGAAAATTGTCAATGGGGATAAGGCATCGGGACACAAATCCTCGAAAATCGCTTCCTACCTTTGGCCGTCTTCATTGCAATCTGATTTAGCGACAGACAGGTCCTTAAATAAAATACTCCTGGCAATGTGCGACACTTTTTCATTTGCCGCTCACTTGCCTTTGCAAAGTCATAAGCAAAATGCCGGAGGATACAATTTTAAATTAAATATTATATCTTGGGCTCTCGAGTAAGCAGCCCCTGGCCGAGAAGGATGCGTAAACAGGATATCCCAGTGTTATACACCTGGGCTCGGGTGTGAATCTCTTTGTCTTCACCTGACGCCTTTTATTTTTGCCTTTTTTTTTATTACATTTCTGGCACTCTTTTTGGTTGTGCATGTGTGATTGCGTGGGCGAGTTTGTATATTATATAATATTATTGGATGAGCCAGAGCGGAATGCCTTCTGAACCCATCTCATCTTGATAAATGGAAAGTGGGAAAACAACTGCTGGGGAATGTAAGTCGTCAAAATGCTGGAGGTTAACATATAGGTAAAAAAAAGGGCTACAATTATTCATTGAAATGAATGAGAGTTGGATTATATTCAAACATATCTTAGTTTTTAAATATCAAGAATTTAATTTAAATATTTGTTATGGTATTCTTTTCTAATTTTATGGTCTTTTTATGGTCATTTTATGGTAAAAACTTTATGGTAAACTTAATACAGTTTTAGAGTCATTACCTAAGAATAAACAAAATCATTGCATACTTTTAGGATCCGATTTGCAAAGACGAAACATGAAAGATAAGAAATATTTTTTGTAAGTAAAATATAAATGTTTACAATACATAAAATACAATTTATTTATCTTTAATTGTTTTATTAGTTTTTATTTACAAACTTTGTTTAATTTATATTCCAGAATCCCCTTCTCTGAGCCAATGGAAATGACTTTTATGTCACTTTTCTTTTAGTCAATTATGTATTACCCGTTTCAGCGATTACAGGCCACTTTCATTCGCCAACCCCCCAGCCTCGCCTCTGCCTTTTGGCCTCTTTAATGGCCACCAGACCCAAGCATTTGCTTATCAAAGTGCAAAACTTCTATCATATTTAACGAAAAGATGAAAAAAAGGTCAACAAAGAAGGAATAAAATAGGAAAGAAGTGAAAAAACCTTGACATCACCTTTTTCAATCAACTAAAAAGTGTCTTGTTTGCCACCCACCTCAAACTCACCCCAAACCCACCCCAACACCACCCACCATCATCGCCTTTCGCTGCGGCACCACTGACTCAATAAGCCGGCATTTTATTTGCATTTTTTTCGTCACTTTGCTCGCCGTCCGCCTGTCCGTCCGTCCGGCCCAAAGGCTGTCTGTCGTCATTTCTGTCGCTTCGTTGGCCTGCCAGCCGAGCTTTTCACTTTGTACCCCCAACGCTTTCGTCATTTCCTGGAGCGGGAGGAGCGTGCGGAGGAGGCTGGCAGGAGAAGGCTGGCAGAAGGAGGCTGGCAGCGTAGGCGTGGTCGTGTGGGGGGAGCCACAGGGATCGGCGGCGGCAAATTCATCATCGTCTCAGCACGCGTCTGTCAGCCGCGCTAAGGATACAATAAATGTCTTTCGCGGTCGCCCATCTCGCAGACAGCGTGTCCTTTTCCAATGTATCCTGATGGCCTTGCCAACACTACAAAAAATAAATACAAACCAGTCAGAACAATCCCTATAAATCGTTGTTGCTATTTTAGTGCAAGCTTCACAAGGGAAAGCTATGTTTCTTTCAGTCTACGGTTTTATACATATTCTATATAGTTTCCTTATAGCCAGAGCACCCTGTACGGTGGTACTTGAGGCTGAGTGAAATACTCTGTCGGATTAATATGCAGTAGCGCTTTGCATTTTTTTGTAGCTTTCTCTTTGGTTTGTATCGCCATTTTCCGTAGCTGTTGGTTTATTCATTTGCCTTTGCCTGTTTTTCTCATTTTTCTGTTTTTTTTTTATTTTATTTTCCTTATACATATATTTGTTTATTCCTTTCATTTTTTTTGGTTTTTCCTTTTAGCCCAGAGTCTCAGGTGCACTTTGGGGATAACAAATTAAACAACTTTATGCAAGTGGAGCTGAATAAATTGCGCCAGGCTTCAGAATATGGATTCACTTGAAATAAGTAGCTTAGCCTTCGGGGCTTTTGATTTTGATTTAATATAAGAAAAACATTTGATAAACTAAACAATATGGAAATAAATACAAATAAGTATTATAATTGGTTAAGAAACATTGAAGTCTTCTTGTTTGTTATGTATTTTGTTAACATTAAAATATTCAAAATATCTATATCGCTTTCGGCTTAATTCTTTTTTTCAGAATCAGCCCCCACCGATTGTCCCAGAACAAAAGGAATGTCTTTCAGGTTCATTATTAACACTACTCCTAGTTCAATAAATTATTGAAAATTATAATTATAATTCAGTTTATTGAAAATCGATGGTAGTACATCTTATGTCATTATTACAAGCATACAAATATTTGATTTACTTAAATAATTCGGAGATCCTTAATTCATTGGATCTCTTAGACGCTTTAGAAGAACAACTTTTTACTTCTTGGCTAACTTGCTGCCTTTGCCATACAGGACCTTATAGTCAGGATACTCCAATTTGCTTATGGCCTTGAGTTCGAAAAAGGCCTGCTTGGCCATCCAGTGCATGACAGGGCACCGCCAGGACTGGTTCACGAACTGGTACTTCTTATCTGTGATATCATTGGTGTTGGCCATCACCTGGCTGTAGTTGTACCAGGTATAAATCACGCTGCGCATCTTGTACACCCACAGGTGGTTGGGCACACTGCGAATGGTGTCCTGCAGTTGGCCAATGGCCTCCATTGGAAGATTTCCCAGGACTGTATAATTCATAATTTTGTAGAACTGGCGCATATTGGCAATGTAATTGTTGCGATTCTTGGTAAGGGCAATGGTTGCGCTTTTAAGTATTTCATGGATATCTAATGGTCCATCCGGCGGCATAAAATTATGCTTGACATTGAAGTCCTCGAACTTGTCTAGCTGAGCGAAAATGTCCACATCGATATTCCGGAAATCCTTCCACCAACCCTCCCAGCTGCGATAGTTGCGGCCGCGATAGATCTTCGTCCACTCCTTGCTGAGATTATCCAGAAAACGGTAGGCACTAAAGTTCGGGGAGCTGTCCTTTGGGTGACCCTCCCCCTCCTCGTTACCGGAATCAAAATGTTCCAACGTTTCATCGAAGATATGGTAGACGCTTTTTTCCTTTTTCTGATGAATCCGATAGTTTGGGACCTTTTTAAAAAACTTAACCACATACGACTTGGACTCCGGCTGGGGCAAATTATCCATGGAAAGTGTCACATGCGGCAACCTGTAGCCACCAATCAAAAATACAGTACTGGATACCTCTGGACACAATCGCTTTTTCGGCGGCGGACCCATGGAGGAGTGTAGCTCGGCCTCCCGTTTCTTTCGCATTGCTCCATTCTTTTCGCCGGCAAAGGACTGCCAATTCCCATAGTCCTTCCCAGAGGAACGCTCGCAATTCTCATTCATATAATTGAAGCTATTTCCGTTTTCAAATCCTGGATCAGAACGAAGATATTCCTCGAAACTTGGATACCCGAAGCTTTCATCGAATCTCTGATCCTGTCCTTGGTAAGCCTCCTGGGCCATCAAGTTGCGGAAATGTTGCGGTGGGTCAGACGGATAGACCCGCATTGGGTTGGCATTGGGTATAAAGTGATCCGTTTCCCCACCCTTGGACATATTTTGGGAATGATTGAAGTTGCGAAAGCCCATCATATTCATGTTGGAATTACCAATGGGCGAAATATCACGACGACATGGACCGATGGGAGAGCGAGTACGCTGGGGGCTATGATTTTTCCAGTCCAGATTTTCCGGGGGCGGGGGAGGGCTTCCTGTCAAACAACCATCCTGCCCACCGCCCACACCCCCATTCCAGTTACGTGGCCCACCATTCCATTCGCAATAGTTATCATTGATGGTTCGCCGGATCAGGGGTTCCCTTCCCAAAGCATCACGAATATCACGGACCATGGGACGTCCTCCTCCTGTTTGGGCTAATCTCTACCAAAACCGAATAGAATAAGGACTATTTACTAAACACCAGATATTTTAACAAATTTAAAAACTTACATGCAATGGCTGCGGCTTATTCCTTAACATTTTTTAAAATTAAATTACCTGAGAAAAAATTGAGAAACTGAAAAGAGGGGAACAATTATTCCGAAAGTTCTTACAGCGTCCAATTAAGTAAGAATGTGATTTATAATTGTCACTAACTCAGAGGTGTACTGCGAATGTCAGCCTACTTCGATTCAAAGAGCATTTTTCATTATCGGAAATTTGACTTTCGATAGGTTACTACAAGTTTTGTTTGAAAAGTCTGTGTTTTCTCACTCAACCTTTTACTTTAC
This sequence comes from Drosophila vallismaia, assembly GCA_035047325.1. NCBI lineage: Eukaryota > Metazoa > Arthropoda > Insecta > Diptera > Drosophilidae > Drosophila > Drosophila vallismaia. The sequence goes on along the minus strand of JAWNPU010000090.1, from coordinate 15,648,197 downwards.
AAAACTGGACGATAACGACTTACAATCGAACGATATAGTTATTGTATCCAAATCGAAATCTTTAACATATAGCAAGCGATGCGATGAGTTTCCACCATTTACAATTAATATTCATTCCTTGAATTGTGCTTAAAATTGTTGGTTACTTTGTACATTTTTTTTAATAACACTTTTACTTTGGATAAAATGGAGGTCACCTACATCATTTCAATGGTCGTTTCGATATTCTGTCATTTTATGAACCTCTGCTACAACCCCATTGAAGCCAGCATGGAATCCACTGTGTTCATCATTATGGCAATAATGTTTTTGCACAAAATCAATAGCCGACATGCAGTTTATTTCTCCACCGATACTTTGACGAAGATCAAGGAGGTCCTGGCGCTCTGTATGGCGGTTCAAGTCCTTTTGGTCGCCGTGTGGTACCCCGTGGCGGTGGGACTCCAATTCTTCTTGGATTTGGCATGTAATGGAGCCCTGCATTATGTGTCCGGTGAGCGAGACTGGTTGGTCAAAGGAGTGCAGCAGAACGCAGTGTCAATTTTTCTACTGACTTTGGAGTCGATTGTCCTGGTTATGGGCTTCGAGATGAGGGATATGCAGCGTTTTTTTGGGTCGAAGGACGACTGCGTCTCGGAGAGTATCATTTCGTTTTTAAAGGAACAGGAGAACAGGGTTAATCAACGGGAAAAGAGATATCTACGCAAGTTACGTAGAGGATGGTGATCTGGGGATTGTACAAATTTTCAAATATACACATTCAGCAAGCAATATCTTTTCGTAATATAAATAAAACTAGTAAATATTTTGATAAAATGAGTAAGTTTCTTTTGTAAAGTCCTTGGAATTACACGTTGCGGATAAACTAATTTTCCAAATTAATATCCAAATTTTCAAAATTAATAATTATACAAAATTTTTTTATAAATTTTGTCATATAAACTATTTGTAATAGAAATATATCCAAACATCATGTCTCAAAACATCACGTTTTAGTTTCAATTTGTTAGCATCAAAAACTCTGCATTCTCCTTCAAGGAACACCGATGGCAATATGCTGCAAGCTCTGCTCCATTGGTCGTGATAAACTTTCGGTAATAATTTATTGCAATCACTCAACTCAACGGCCACGTCAATGGTGAGGAGTAAAAAAATATAAACGAAAGGAAAACAGAAAAATAAATTGAGCTGCGAAAAGGACCCGAAAGGACTTGTGTCCGTGCAATATTTTAAATTGCATCCCAAAGGATGATAAAACGCGCTGGCGTGGCAGAGACGAATGAAAATATTCGAATAAAATGTGCCAGCCGTACATACAACATTCGATACACGCGCGGCGCGACAACGCACAACAAATGTGCAAAAAATTGAAATAAATAAGATATAAAACGGTGGAACAACGCCAGACAGCAGACAAACCAGGAATTTATGCATGTGTACGTATATATATATCTCCACAGATATATATTTACGACTCCCTGTTCGATGCGATAAGTGTGTTTATTTGAGCTTGCCCCAATGCAATATTTACAATGCAGCGACACCAATCTTGAGGCATCTTTGCCGGCGGCGGCACACACGGCGTATGTGGAATGCCTTGTTTGCTGACGCGGCGACACTCGGCCACGGCCACGCCCCTCGCCAAAGTCTATGGGCGCAATTAAGGCAAAACAACCATGGGGGGAAAACTAATCTCGAGCGACTCGTAAATTCAAGGCGGGCATTCCTATGGGACACCACACAGGATATCCAAGGATACGCCCCATTTTTCCCTCCCATAGCCATGCAGAAAATCTGCGACGTTGGCGGAATGACTAAGCTGCCTTTCTAATTCCTGCTCCTTTTTGTTTACACTGCCAAGCGAGTCCTGCCTGCCAGATCCTTGGCGAAGGCCAAACAAACGGCCATCGCGCATATGGAGATGCTGCAAATGGAATGCTCAGCTATTCGCCGGCATTTGCATATTAATTAAATGTCAAAAGGGTAACAGTTTGGGTTGGCTTCCAATTAAATTGAGTCGTGATATAGAAGCCAAGTTAGATCAATCAAGGGGAACTGAATAGTTTTATTTAAATGTTAGGACACATCTGGAACAATTTAAAAATATGGTTAAACAGAGATGTCCATTTGTTTGTTAATCATTCCGCAGAAAGTATTGAGATCAGCTTTTTCTAACTTTTTATCTGAAAAAAGATCAATATAGGATTATTTTAACTAATAAATCTTAGTATTTCTTATATTCTTGTTTCTTCAGTGGAAACTTTACGTTTGCCAATCACATCCTTTTTGTTGCCAATCAAAAATATCGGGTAATTGAAAATTTGAAAATCGTTTACCAATCGTTATGCCTAAGTTTTGTACCAATTGTACCAGGTCCCTTAGCCTTTTATTTCTTTTGGTTGGAGAACTGTCAAAAAATTAACAGGTATGCCCGTTTCAAACCTTGAACTTTTTGAGGAAAATTGGTGAGTCTTGCGATAGTTTATTTATTTACCAGAATACATTTCTTTTATAAATTTCATAAGAAAATGCCATAAAGGGCTTATAATTCCGATGATGAGCAAATGAAAAAAGCATGGACAGGAGAATGAAAGGCAGGGACAAACAATAGATTTTTTCTCAATTAAACCTTCTTAGGCACAAGATGGAGTTTAATTTGACGAAAAACTATAAATTTCCATCTTAAAATCTAAATGTCTTTAAACTTAACTAATCACTTCTCCCGAAAGCGTATCAATTAATTGATGAAAATTCCTTAGCCACCCACAAGTCGGGCCATAACTGCAACCATTCTCCTTGACTATCCGGACCATGGTAATTTTCCAGACCAAATGTCTGTGAGAGTCAAAAGCCAAACTTTGAAACCGCAAAAGCAGTGGTTGCCAAAACCCCAGGAGCAGCTGTCAAAACGTATAGACGATATGAAGTGGATTCATCACCAAGCTTCGGCAACAGTTGAGGATACAGGATACGGGATGAAAGGATAAAGCGGGGACTTAGACAAGGAGCTGGGGGAAACAGGATTTTCGGCTGGAGGACGTTCTTGCAATTCACATGCTGCGGCTGAAAAGATATGCAAATCTCCGTCGTCGGTGGAAATGTCATGCGAAGTCTGGAGCAGGAAATTAGCACCCAAATTACAGCAAAAACCAAAATCAAGTGTGGTGCAGATGTCGTTGCAAATCCTTAAGTACACATTATCAATGGTAAGTTCGTACTCAAGGACTTTGTGTGAAAATCCTGAGAGTCAATTGTGATTGGAGGAAAATTAAATACTCAACAAAATGTATCTAAGCGCAATATAATTATTTTTTTTTAACCTGAAGAGGACCAAAAGAGTTTTGTTTTCTAATAGAAATACTACTACTACTACTACTACTACTACTACTCTACTACTAGTTGCTCTGATATATTGTTGCTAATCCTTGAACTTTTTTTTATATAAAAATGAATTTTCATCTTAAAACCTAAAATAAAACGATATTCATTCGAAAAATAACCCATTTCTTACTTTTACACTTCGGCGCATTACGCAGAAATTTCTCAACGTATTTTTCAATGTCCACTTAAAAAGTTAAAACGATTTGATGTCTCCAGTCGAGTGGAAGTCAGACGATTTGACCTGACCTTTCAAACTGAACTTGAATAAATCGCATTATAGCCAAAAGCATAGCACTAACCCATTTTTATCCCACATTTGCACTTTTAAAACTGCTCAAAATAATGCTTGTTAGCCATATTTTCCATTTAGGCGTCCAGCCATCCACAAAAGTATGCTAAACACGTGGCAAACTGTTTTTATTCAATCGGAAAATCAAATTATCAGCAAATTTATTTAATGAATAACATAAGAGATGTGGAGACCACGGAAATACAAAAATATCTGATACGTTTTTACACACACAATTAGCAAATTTTTGGAGTAAACGAGTCAGACCAGAAAAGCCATTGAAAATTAATCGAAATCAATGGCAATTTTCTGCGGTATTTTCGGTTGATTTTTCCGCAACAACTTTTGTGTGTCACCCAAAAAACCGAAAATTGGCGTCGAAAATGCTAAACCGCAGATGCTTTCAGTTTTTGGTTAAAGATATTTACCCTGCAATATATATGTGGGTATCAATGGACCATTATAGTGCTAATGGGTAAATGGGTAAATGGCCAAGAACTATTTTGAATTTCCGGAAACAAGTTTCACCTGCCCCTAAATTGGCAAATCAATTTAACATATCAACGGCTCAGATTTCGGGGCTCATGCAAGTATTCAGTTGAGTGGCTCAAGGCAATATAATTATTTTTTTTTAACCTGAAGAGGACCAAAAGAGTTTTGTTTTCTAATAGAAATACTACTACTACTACTACTACTACTACTACTCTACTACTAGTTGCTCTGATATATTGTTGCTAATCCTTGAACTTTTTTTTATATAAAAATGAATTTTCATCTTAAAACCTAAAATAAAACGATATTCATTCGAAAAATAACCCATTTCTTACTTTTACACTTCGGCGCATTACGCAGAAATTTCTCAACGTATTTTTCAATGTCCACTTAAAAAGTTAAAACGATTTGATGTCTCCAGTCGAGTGGAAGTCAGACGATTTGACCTGACCTTTCAAACTGAACTTGAATAAATCGCATTATAGCCAAAAGCATAGCACTAACCCATTTTTATCCCACATTTGCACTTTTAAAACTGCTCAAAATAATGCTTGTTAGCCATATTTTCCATTTAGGCGTCCAGCCATCCACAAAAGTATGCTAAACACGTGGCAAACTGTTTTTATTCAATCGGAAAATCAAATTATCAGCAAATTTATTTAATGAATAACATAAGAGATGTGGAGACCACGGAAATACAAAAATATCTGATACGTTTTTACACACACAATTAGCAAATTTTTGGAGTAAACGAGTCAGACCAGAAAAGCCATTGAAAATTAATCGAAATCAATGGCAATTTTCTGCGGTATTTTCGGTTGATTTTTCCGCAACAACTTTTGTGTGTCACCCAAAAAACCGAAAATTGGCGTCGAAAATGCTAAACCGCAGATGCTTTCAGTTTTTGGTTAAAGATATTTACCCTGCAATATATATGTGGGTATCAATGGACCATTATAGTGCTAATGGGTAAATGGGTAAATGGCCAAGAACTATTTTGAATTTCCGGAAACAAGTTTCACCTGCCCCTAAATTGGCAAATCAATTTAACATATCAACGGCTCAGATTTCGGGGCTCATGCAAGTATTCAGTTGAGTGGCTCAAGACCGACCCGAAGCACATTTAATTTAGCATAAAAGCCAAGTTTAGAAGTTGTGCCTGAAAGTATTCCGGTAGCCGAAAGCCAAATTTTGTTTGCCTTTGCCCACCCCCGTCGACTTGATGAACTGTAAATGAACTTTGTGTTTGAATTCGATTTAGTTTTATTGCAACATGTTTCCACATCTCCACTCCATCCAGACATTTTCCTAAGGACTCTCGAGTCTTCGACATGTGTTTGTTCAAGGCAAATTGTTGGCTCATTTCAACTACACCCGAGTTGCAGACCGAAAAGTTGCGGCTCTAAATAGCAGCAGCTGCAATTTGTGGCTCATGAAATGGCCAAAATACACTTCATATCCGTAGAGTTTGGAAGGGAATAGGGAATGAAGCTGCCATATTTGTTGCATTTCGGCATGTAAGAAGCTCTTTCTTCCAGCGATGTTAATGAAAATCTACGACTAAGTTAAAGTTTAAGAATAAGCAATCTAAGAAGCTGCAGCACTGCGTATACGTAATATAGGTTAAAAAATATCATTTATTTTATTATAGTTGACAATTTCCACCTTGATTAATATCACTAAATATTTCAAAATCAAATCATAAAATGCCAACGACTGCCAGTGCCAGAATTCAGTGACAATTAAATGCCATCATTTATCGTTATATGTTTTTATGAATTTCCCTCTTAATATGCATGACATTTCAACAGATTTTCACACAACCGACAAATGAAGACAGATGAGTTGACAATTAATACTGAAATTGAGCTCAAACTATATTATTGTATATGCACGCAGATGGATGTTCTTAACTACTATAGAACTTATCAGTTAAAAGCAGACCCCGCTTTATCCGCCTAAACTTCACTTTTTATTTACATTTCCGTTAAGTCAACATGAAGCCAGGCCCTTTAGCCAAAAGAGAGATGGCCGAAAGGAAAGCAGATAAAAAGACAAAAGGACAGAAAAAACGAGGTGGAAAATTCACTGGAACAAAGTCAACATGAATTTGCAATTTGGTATAAAATTTCCACTGCGACCACTGCACAAATTGCTAATTCGCTAAAAACTTCAAGTTGACACAAGAAATTTGTGTGAATACATTTTTTATGCGCCTCCTCTGGACTCGTTGGAAAATAAAATTGAGTTAAAAGTAGATAAAAATGGCAAAAAAGACGAACGTTTTGGGACTTTCCACTGAAATATTTTTCATTGATGGGAAATGGGTTTTTTTTTGCAAATTTTCTAAGGGATTTCTTAAAGATTTTTGGCCAAAACCGGCCCAATTTCTTTGTTTAAATTTGTTGGCCACATGCAGAATAAAATACGTTTTCCCCTCCAATCCCCTGACTAATTCAAAATACAAATTTTTTTTTTTTGATCAAACTTTATTATCAATTTAAAATTCTTCACATACAATTTTTTGAATATTTCTAACCAAATATGAAAACTTATTATATATAAAGATAGTTCATATTTTTATTATTTATACCTTAAAAAATGTATTCCCTAACGTAGATTATTTTAAACTATATAATTGTAATGTATCCGTAGGACTGCGGCCAAGAATACCATCTGCGCCACCATGAATGTTCATTGCGTTTATGCCATAGGAATCTGGATGACCCTGCACATCATCCTGATGAGAACTTTCAAGCCGCTGGACGATCACATCATGCGCGCATTAGATCCTTTTCTTCGAGGATCACCAACTGCGCGTCGGTTTCCTTGTTTTTGCATAGAGAAAGCACCGGAACGCATACTGTAAGTAGAAGAATTAATATAGAGGGTATTATAAATATTTTTAAAGGTCCTTTCGACTCTATCTACAAGCCTTACGGAAGTCATAACTACGCTAATTTTAGTCAGATCAACATATATTATACCTTCCCGATCTTGTATCTTTGAGTTTATTATTGTCTATACTTATCTAACAATACAAAATTTGCCCCGATTTTCGAAAATTTTCAAAAGGGTAACATCATGATTTTTTGCAAAAATAGACAAAAATTTTTTTGTTCTACTTTTCCAATCTTTTGATGCAGATTGAGAGGGGATGAAGTCCTGATTAAGGAATGGTATTCCATTGCTAAATCCGATGAAAAATGTATAAAATATTTGCAAAAAAGTGTCCCAAAACCATCAATTTAGGACAATGTCGATTTTCACAAATTTGGAAAGGGGTTACATCATGATTTTTTGCAAAAATCGACAAAAGTTTTTTGTTCTACTTTTCCAGTCTTTTGATGCAGATTCAGACGGAATGAAATCCTGATTAAGGAATGGTATTCCATTGCTAAATCCGATGAGAAATGTATAAAATATTTGCAAAACAGTGTCCCAAAACCATCATTTTTTGACAATGTCGTTTTTCACAAATTTGGAAAGGGGTTACATCATGATTTTTTGCAAAAATCGACAAAAAATTTCTTGTTCTACTTTTCCAGTCTTTTGATGCAGATTCAGACGGAATGAAATCCTGATTAAGGAATGGTATTCCATTGCTAAATCCGATGAAAAATGTATAAAATATTGGCAAAACAGTGTCCCAAAACCATCATTTTTTGACAATGTCGATTTTCACAAATTTGGAAAGGGGTTACATCATGATTTTTTGCAAAAATCGACAAAAAATTTCTTGTTCTACTTTTCCAGTCTTTTGATGCAGATTGAGAGGGAATGAAGTCCTGATTAAGGAATGGTATTCCATTGCTAAATCCGATGAGAAATGTATAAAATATTTGCAAAACAGTGTCCCAAAACCATCATTTTTTGACAATGTCGTTTTTCACAAATTTGGAAAGGGGTTACATCATGATTTTTTGCAAAAATCGACAAAAAATTTCTTGTTCTACTTTTCCAGTCTTTTGATGCAGATTGAGAGGGAATGAAGTCCTGATTAAGGAATGGTATTCCATTGCTAAATCCGATGAGAAATGTATAAAATATTTGCAAAAAAGTGTCCCAAAACCATCAATTTAGGACAATGTCGATTTTCACAAATTTGGAAAGGATGATTTTTTGCAAAAATCGACAAAAAATTTCTTGTTCTACTTTTCCAGTCTTTTGATGCAGATTGAGAGGGAATGAAGTCCTGATTAAGGAATGGTATTCCATTGCTAAATCCGATGAGAAATGTATAAAATATTTGCAAAACAGTGTCCCAAAACCAGCATTTTTTGACAATGTCGTTTTTCACAAATTTGGAAAGGGGTTACATCATGATTTTTTGCAAAAATCGACAAAAAATTTGTTGTTTTACCTTTCAAGTCTTTTGATGCAGATTCAATGTGAGAAATGTATAAAATATTAGCAAAACAGTGTCCCAAAACCATCATTTTTTGACAATGTCGTTTTTCACAAATTTGGAAAGGGGTTACATCATGATTTTTTGCAAAAATCGACAAAAAATTTCTTGTTCTACTTTTCCAGTCTTTTGATGCAGATTAAGAGGGAATGAAATCCTGATTAAGGAATGGTATTCCATTGCTAAATCCGATAAGAAATGTATAAAATATTTGCAAAACAGTGTCCCAAAACCATCCTATTTTTTTAATGTCGATTTTCATAAATTTGGAAAGGGGTTACATCATGATTTTTTGCAAAAATCGACAAAAAATTTCTTGTTCTACTTTTCCAGTCTTTTGATGCAGATTGAGAGGGAATGAAGTCCTGATTAAGGAATGGTATTCCATTGCTAAATCCGATGAGAAATGTATAAAATATTTGCAAAACAGTGTCCCAAAACCATCATTTTTTGACAATGTCGTTTTTCACAAATTTGGAAAGGGGTTACATCATGATTTTTTGCAAAAATCGACAAAAAATTTTTTGTTTTACCTTTCAAGTCTTTTGATGCAGATTCAAAGGGAATGAAGTCCTGATTAAGGAATGGTATTCCATTGCTAAATCCGATGAAAAATGTATAAAATATTTGCAAAAAAGTGTCCCAAAACCATCAATTTAGGACAATGTCGATTTTCACAAATTTGGAAAGGGGTTACATCATGATTTTTTGCAAAAATCGACAAAAGTTTTTTGTTCTACTTTTCCAGTCTTTTGATGCAGATTCAGACGGAATGAAATCCTGATTAAGGAATGGTATTCCATTGCTAAATCCGATGAAAAATGTATAAAATATTGGCAAAACAGTGTCCCAAAACCATCATTTTTTGACAATGTCGATTTTCACAAATTTGGAAAGGGGTTACATCATGATTTTTTGCAAAAATCGACAAAAAATTTCTTGTTCTACTTTTCCAGTCTTTTGATGCAGATTGAGAGGGAATGAAGTCCTGATTAAGGAATGGTATTCCATTGCTAAATCCGATGAGAAATGTATAAAATATTTGCAAAACAGTGTCCCAAAACCATCATTTTTTGACAATGTCGATTTTCACAAATTTGGAAAGGGGTTACATCATGATTTTTTGCAAAAATCGACAAAAAATTTCTTGTTCTACTTTTCCAGTCTTTTGATGCAGATTGAGAGGGAATGAAGTCCTGATTAAGGAATGGTATTCCATTGCTAAATCCGATGAGAAATGTATAAAATATTTGCAAAACAGTGTCCCAAAACCATCATTTTTTGACAATGTCGTTTTTCACAAATTTGGAAAGGGGTTACATCATGATTTTTTGCAAAAATCGACAAAAAATTTTTTGTTTTACCTTTCAAGTCTTTTGATGCAGATTCAAAGGGAATGAAGTCCTGATTAAGGAATGGTATTCCATTGCTAAATCCGATGAGAAATGTATAAAATATTTGCAAAACAGTGTTTCAAAACCATCAATTTAGGACAATGTCGATTTTCACAAATTTGGAAAGGGGTTACATCATGATTTTTTGCAAAAATCGACAAAAAATTTCTTGTTCTACTTTTCCAGTCTTTTGATGCAGATTCAAAGGGAATGAAGTCCTGATTAAGGAATGGTATTCCATTGCTAAATCCGATGAAAAATGTATAAAATATTTGCAAAAAAGTGTCCCAAAACCATCAATTTAGGACAATGTCGATTTTCACAAATTTGGAAAGGGGTTACATCATGATTTTTTGCAAAAATCGACAAAAGTTTTTTGTTCTACTTTTCCAGTCTTTTGATGCAGATTCAGACGGAATGAAATCCTGATTAAGGAATGGTACTCCATTGCTAAATCCGATGAAAAATGTATAAAATATTGGCAAAACAGTGTCCCAAAACCATCATTTTTTGACAATGTCGATTTTCACAAATTTGGAAAGGGGTTACATCATGATTTTTTGCAAAAATCGACAAAAAATTTCTTGTTCTACTTTTCCAGTCTTTTGATGCAGATTGAGAGGGAATGAAGTCCTGATTAAGGAATGGTATTCCATTGCTAAATCCGATGAGAAATGTATAAAATATTTGCAAAACAGTGTCCCAAAACCATCATTTTTTGACAATGTCGTTTTTCACAAATTTGGAAAGGGGTTACATCATGATTTTTTGAAAAAATCGACAAAAAATTTTTTGTTTTACCTTTCAAGTCTTTTGATGCAGATTCAAAGGGAATGAAGTCCTGATTAAGGAATGGTATTCCATTGCCATTCTCCGATGAGAAATGTATAAAATATTTGCAAAACAGTGTTCCAAAACCATCAATTTGGGACAAAGGCGATTTTCACAAATTTGGAAAGGGGTTACATCATGATTTTTTGCAAAAATCGTAAAAAAAATTTCTTGTTCTACTTTTCCAGTCTTTTGATGCAGATTGAGAGGGAATGAAGTCCTGATTAAGGAATGGTATTCCATTGCTAAATCCGATGAGAAATGTATAAAATATTTGCAAAAAAGTGTTTCACAACCATCAATTTAGGACAATGTCGATTTTCACAAATTTGGAAAGGGGTTACATCATGATTTTTTGCAAAAATCGACAAAAAATTTCTTGTTCTACTTTTCCAGTCTTTTGATGCAGATTCAAAGGGAATGAAGTCCTGATTAAGGAATGGTATTCCATTGCTAAATCCGATGAGAAATGTATAAAATATTTGCAAAACAGTGTCCCAAAACCATCATTTTTTGACAATGTCGTTTTTCACAAATTTGGAAAGGGGTTACATCATGATTTTTTGCAAAAATCGACAAAAAATTTCTTGTTCTACTTTTCCAGTCTTTTGATGCAGATTGAGAGGGAATGAAGTCCTGATTAAGGAATGGTATTCCATTGCTAAATCCGATGAGAAATGTATAAAATATTTGCAAAACAGTGTCCCAAAACCATCATTTTTTGACAATGTCGTTTTTCACAAATTTGGAAAGGGGTTACATCATGATTTTTTGAAAAAATCGACAAAAAATTTTTTGTTTTACCTTTCAAGTCTTTTGATGCAGATTCAAAGGGAATGAAGTCCTGATTAAGGAATGGTATTCCATTGCTAAATCCGATGAGAAATGTATAAAATATTTGCAAAACAGTGTTCCAAAACCATCAATTTGGGACAAAGGCGATTTTCACAAATTTGGAAAGGGGTTACATCATGATTTTTTGCAAAAATCGTAAAAAAAATTTCTTGTTCTACTTTTCCAGTCTTTTGATGCAGATTGAGAGGGAATGAAGTCCTGATTAAGGAATGGTATTCCATTGCTAAATCCGATGAGAAATGTATAAAATATTTGCAAAAAAGTGTCCCAAAACCATCAATTTAGGACAATGTCGATTTTCACAAATTTGGAAAGGATGATTTTTTGCAAAAATCGACAAAAAATTTCTTGTTCTACTTTTCCAGTCTTTTGATGCAGATTGAGAGGGAATGAAGTCCTGATTAAGGAATGGTATTCCATTGCTAAATCCGATGAGAAATGTATAAAATATTTGCAAAACAGTGTCCCAAAACCATCATTTTTTGACAATGTCGTTTTTCACAAATTTGGAAAGGGGTTACATCATGATTTTTTGCAAAAATCGACAAAAAATTTTTTGTTTTACCTTTCAAGTCTTTTCATGCAGATTCAAAGGGAATGAAGTCCTGATTAAGGAATGATATTCCATTGCTAAATCCGATGAGAAATGTATAAAATATTTGCAAAACAGTGTCCCAAAACCATCATTTTTTGACAATGTCGATTTTCACAAATTTGGAAAGGGGTTACATCATGATTTTTTGCAAAAATCGACAAAAAATTTCTTGTTCTACTTTTCCAGTCTTTTGATGCAGATTGAGAGGGAATGAAGTCCTGATTAAGGAATGGTATTCCATTGTTAAATCCGATGAGAAATGTATAAAATATTTGCAAAACAGTGTCCCAAAACCATCATTTTTTGACAATGTCGTTTTTCACAAATTTGGAAAGGGGTTACATCATGATTTTTTGAAAAAATCGACAAAAAATTTTTTGTTTTACCTTTCAAGTCTTTTGATGCAGATTCAAAGGGAATGAAGTCCTGATTAAGGAATGGTATTCCATTGCTAAATCCGATGAGAAATGTATAAAATATTTGCAAAACAGTGTTCCAAAACCATCAATTTGGGACAAAGGCGATTTTCACAAATTTGGAAAGGGGTTACATCATGATTTTTTGCAAAAATCGACAAAAAATTTCTTGTTCTACTTTTCCAGTCTTTTGATGCAGATTGAGAGGGAATGAAGTCCTGATTAAGGAATGGTATTCCATTGCTAAATCCGATGAGAAATGTATAAAATATTTGCAAAACAGTGTCCCAAAACCATCAATTTAGGACAATGTCGATTTTCACAAATTTGGAAAGGATGATTTTTTGCAAAAATCGACAAAAAATTTCTTGTTCAACTTTTCCAGTCTTTTGATGCAGATTGAGAGGGAATGAAGTCCTGATTAAGGAATGGTATTCCATTGCTAAATCCGATGAGAAATGTATAAAATATTTGCAAAACAGTGTCCCAAAACCATCATTTTTTGACAATGTCGTTTTTCACAAATTTGGAAAGGGGTTACATCATGATTTTTTGCAAAAATCGACAAAAAATTTTTTGTTTTACCTTTCAAGTCTTTTAATGCAGATTCAAAGGGAATGAAGTCCTGATTAAGGAATGATATTCCATTGCTAAATCCGATGAGAAATGTATAAAATATTTGCAAAAAAGTGTCCCAAAACCATCAATTTAGGACAATGTCGATTTTCACAAATTTGGAAAGGGGTTACATCATGATTTTTTGCAAAAATCGACAAAAGTTTTTTGTTCTACTTTTCCAGTCTTTTGATGCAGATTCAGACGGAATGAAATCCTGATTAAGGAATGGTATTCCATTGCTAAATCCGATGAAAAATGTATAAAATATTGGCAAAACAGTGTCCCAAAACCATCATTTTTTGACAATGTCGATTTTCACAAATTTGGAAAGGGGTTACATCATGATTTTTTGCAAAAATCGACAAAAATTTTTTTGTTCTACTTTTCCAGTCTTTTAACGCAGATTGAGAGGGAATAAAGTCCTGATTTAGAAATGGTATTCCATTGCCAAATCCGATGAGAAATGTATGAAATATTTGCAAAAGAGTGTCCCAAAATTGTCAATTTGGGAGAGTGCCGATTTTCACAAATTTGGAAAGGGGTTACATCATGATTTTTTGCAAAAATCGACAAAAATTTTGTTGTTCTACTTTTCCAGTCTTTTAATGCAGATTAAAAGGGAATAAAGTCCTGATTTAGAAATGGTATTCCATTGCCAAATCCGATGAGAAATGTATGAAATATTTGCAAAAGAGTGTCCCAAAATCGTCAATTTGGGAGAGTGCCGATTTTCACAAATTTGGAAAGGGGTTACATCATGATTTTTTGCAAAAATCGACAAAAATTTGTTTGTTCTACTTTTCCAGTCTTTTAACGCAGATTGAGAGGGAATAAAGTCCTGATTTAGAAATGGTATTCCATTGCCAAATCCGATGAGAAATGTATGAAATATTTGCAAAAGAGTGTCTCAAAATCATCAATATGACAGTGCCGATTTTCAGAATTTTTGGAATTTAAAAAATCCAAAAATCGCCCTCCGTCACTTCTGAAGTACCAGGCGAACAGAAATCAGCAGAAGGTGGATGCCGAATTTTTAAAATTTGGCGGGAATCCGTAATATTTCCCGCCAAAATTCAAAAATTCGGCATCCACCTCCTGCTGATTTCTGTTCGCCTGGTACTTCAGAAGTGGCGGAGGTCGATTTTTGGATTTTTAAAATTCTTAAATTTAAAAAGCTCAAAAAAGTATGCAACATTTAAATTTTTGCAAAGCGCAAAAAAGTATGCAACATATAAATTTTTGCAAAGCTCAAAAAAGTATGCAACATTTAAATTTTTGCAAAGCGCAAAAAAGTATGCAACATTTAAATTTTTGCAAAGCGCAAAAAAGTATGCAACATTTACATTTTTTGCAACGCGCAAAAAAGTATGCAACATTTGCAATATATAAATTTTTGCAAAGCGCAAAAAAGTATGCAACATTTAAATTTTTGCAAAGCTCAAAAAAGTATGCAACATTTAAATTTTTGCAAAGCGCAAAAAAGTATGCAACATTTAAATTTTTGCAAAGCGCAAAAAAGTATGCAACATTCAAATTTTTGCAAAGCTCAAAAAAGTATGCAACATTTAAATTTTTGCAAAGCGCAAAAAAGTATGCAACATTCAAATTTTTGCAAAGCTCAAAAAAGTATGCAACATTTAAATTTTTGCAAAGCGAAAAAAAGTATGCAACATTTAAATTTTTGCAAAGCGCAAAAAAGTATGCAACATTTACATTTTTTTGCAAAGCGCAAAAAAGTATGCAACATTTAAATTTTCGCAAAGCCCAAAAAAGTATGCAACATTTAAATTTTTTCAAAGCTCAAAAAAGTATGCAACATTTTAATTTTTGCAAAACTCCAAAAAGTATGCAACATTTTAACTTTTGCAAAGCTCCAAAAAGTATGCAACATTTTAATTTTTCCATCCACTAAAAAGCTCAAAAAAGTATGCAACATTTAAATTTTTGCAATGCTCAAAAAAGTATGCAACATTTTAATTTTTGCAAAACTCCAAAAAGTATGCAACATTTTAACTTTTGCAAAGCTCCAAAAAGTATGCAACATTTTAATTTTTCCATCCACTAAAAAGCTCAAAAAAGTATGCAACATTTAAATTTTTGCAAAGCTCAAAAAAGTATGCAACATTTAAATTTTTGCAATGCTCACAAAAGTATGCAACATTTAAATTTTTGCAATGCTCACAAAAGTATGCAACCTTTTAATTTTTGCAAAACTCCAAAAAGTATGCAACATTTTAATTTTTGCATCCAACAAAAAGCTCAAAAAAGTATGCAACATTTAAATTTTTGCATCCACTAAAAAGCTCAAAAAAGTATGCAAAATTTAAATTTTTGCAATGCTCAAAAAAGTATGCAACATTTTAATTTTTGCAAAGCTCCAAAAAGTATGCAACATTTTAATTTTTGCATCCACTAAAAAGCTCAAAAAAGTATGCAACATTTAAATTTTTGCAATGCTCAAAAAAGTATGCAACATTTTAATTTTTGCAAAACTCCAAAAAGTATGCAACATTTTAATTTTTGCATCCACTAAAAAGCTCAAAAAAGTATGCAACATTTAAATTTTTGCAAAGCTCAAAAAAGTATGCAACATTTAAATTTTTGCAAAGCGCAAAAAAGTATGCAACATTTAAATTTTTGCAAAGCGCAAAAAAGTATGCAACATTTACATTTTTTGCAACGCGCAAAAAAGTATGCAACATTTGCAATATATAAATTTTTGCAAAGCGCAAAAAAGTATGCAACATTTAAATTTTTGCAAAGCTCAAAAAAGTATGCAACATTTAAATTTTTTCAAAGCGCAAAAAAGTATGCAACATTTAAATTTTTGCAAAGCGCCAAAAAGTATGCAACATTCAAATTTTTGCAAAGCTCAAAAAAGTATGCAACATTTAAATTTTTGCAAAGCGCAAAAAAGTATGCAACATTCAAATTTTTGCAAAGCTCAAAAAAGTATGCAACATTTAAATTTTTGCAAAGCGAAAAAAAGTATGCAACATTTAAATTTTTGCAAAGCGCAAAAAAGTATGCAACATTTACATTTTTTTGCAAAGCGCAAAAAAGTATGCAACATTTAAATTTTTGCAAAGCCCAAAAAAGTATGCAACATTTAAATTTTTTCAAAGCTCAAAAAAGTATGCAACATTTAAATTTTTGCAATGCTCAAAAAAGTATGCAACATTTTAATTTTTGCAAAACTCCAAAAAGTATGCAACATTTTAACTTTTGCAAAGCTCCAAAAAGTATGCAACATTTTAATTTTTCCATCCACTAAAAAGCTCAAAAAAGTATGCAACATTTAAATTTTTGCAATGCTCAAAAAAGTATGCAACATTTTAATTTTTGCAAAACTCCAAAAAGTATGCAACATTTTAACTTTTGCAAAGTTCCAAAAAGTATGCAACATTTTAATTTTTCCATCCACTAAAAAGCTCAAAAAAGTATGCAACATTTAAATTTTTGCAAAGCTCAAAAAAGTATGCAACATTTAAATTTTTGCAATGCTCACAAAAGTATGCAAAATTTAAATTTTTGCAATGCTCACAAAAGTATGCAACCTTTTAATTTTTGCAAAACTCCAAAAAGTATGCAACATTTTAATTTTTGCATCCAACAAAAAGCTCAAAAAAGTATGCAACATTTAAATTTTTGCAATGCTCAAAAAAGTATGCAACATTTAATTTTTCCTCCACTAAAAAGCTCAAAAAAGTATGCAACATTTAAATTTTTGCAATGCTCAAAAAAGTATGCAACATTTACATTTTTGCAATGCTCAAAAAGGTATGCAACATTTAAATTTTTGAAATGCTCACAAAAGTATGCAACCTTTCAATTTTTGCAAAACTCCAAAAAGTATGCAACATTTTAATTTTTGCATCCAACAAAAAGCTCAAAAAAGTATGCAACATTTTAATTTTTGCATCCACTAAAAAGCTCAAAAAAGTATGCAACATTTAAATTTTTGCAATGCTCAAAAAAGTATGCAACATTTTAATTTTTGCAAAACTCCAAAAAGTATGCAACATTTTAATTTTTGCAATACTCCAAAAAGTATGCAACATTTTAATTTTTGCATCCACTAAAAAGCTCAAAAAAGTATGCAACATTTTAATTTTTGCAATGCTCAAAAAAGTATGCAACATTTTAATTTTTGCATCCACCTTCTGCTGATGTCTGTTCGCCTGGTACTTCAGAAGTGGCGGAGATCGATTTTTGGATTTTTAAAATTTCTAAATTTCCAGACTTTTCCTCAGTTTTCCATGGTTTTCAAAGTTTTTCCAATTTTCCTGAATTTCCCTGAATTTTCCTGAATTTTCCCGAATTTTCCTGAATTTCCTGGATTTTTCCGGACTTTTCCGGAAAATCCTGATCCTGATTAAGGAATGGTATTCCATTACTAAATCCGATGAGAAATGTATAAAATATTTGCAAAACAGTGTCCCAAAACCATCATTTTTTGACAATGTTGATTTTCGCAAATTTGGAAAGGGGTTACATCATGATTTTTTGAAAAAATCGACAAAAAATTTCTTGTTCTACTCTTCCAGTCTTTTGATGCAGATTGAGAGGGAATGAAGTCCTGATGAAGGAATGGTATTCCATTGCTTAATCTGATGAAGAATGTATAAAATATTTGCAAAACAGTGTCCCAAAACCATCATTTTTTGACAATGTCGTTTTTCACAAATTTGGAAAGGGGTTACAGCATGATTTTTTGCAAAAATCGACAAAAAATTTTTTGTTTTACCTTTCAAGTCTTTTGATGCAGATTCAAAGGGAATGAAGTCCTGATTAAGGAATGGTATTCCATTGCTAAATCCAATGAGAAATGTATAAAATATTGGCAAAACAGTGTCCCAAAACCATCAATTTAGGAAAATGCCGATTTTCACAAATTTGGAAAGGGGTTACATCATGATTTTTTGCAAAAATCAACATAAATATTTGTGTTCTACTTTTCCAGTCTTTTGATGCAGATTGAGAGGGAATGAAGTCCTGATGAAGGAATGGTATTCCATTGCTTAATCTGATGAAAAATGTATAACATATTTGCAAAACAGTGTCCCAAAACCATCAAGTTAGAAAAATGCCGATTTTCACAAATTTGGAAAGGGGTTACATCATGATTTTTTGCAAAAATCAACATAAATATTTGTGTTCTACTTTTCCAGTCTTTTGATGCAGATTGAGAGGGAATGAAGTGCTGATTTTTAAATGGTATTCCTTTTACAAATCTGATTAAAAGTATGTTAAATATTTGCAAAGGACATACAAAATTTTGAGTTTGGAAATTTTTGAAGGAGTTGCCGAAGGAAGAAAGCACTGGAAAAGCAATTTGAAAGGACATTAACTCAAATAAAGTTGCGAGCACGCATGCTGTAAATAAAATAGTTAATAAATATATGTGCTTTTAAGGACACATTTTGTTTTATTTAAGGAGATTTAACAGCAAATAAATAACTTGTCTATCAGCTTGAACGTAAACTTTTGTAAGTGTCGTAGGTTGAAAAACAAATGCATACTATTATTCAGCTATTGCTATAAACTTGTACGATAAGTGTGAGTAATTGAGGTAGTAAAACGGTGCTTCGCCCGTATGAATGAATGAATTTCGTTATCTTTTCGTTTTGTTATCGAAATCAAAGAATATCAAGTTAAAACTGAAATGGCTTGATAACGAGTGGGGACTCAAATAAAGCTTATCATTTGAATAATTTGTAATCTGAATATTTTATTTTAAAGTAATTCCTTGGATAATGCAACATCGAATGGATCGGAAATAAGCAAGAAAGTGCATTTATTTTGATGCCATTGAGTCATTGCTTGATATTAATACATCCGTTTGATAAATGTTCAACTACTAAATTAAAAGTGTCCAACATTGTTTGCTTCTCCCAACCAAGGCAACGATGGCGACAACAAAGCGTTTGACATTAGTCGAGATTTTCAATGCTGAAAACGTGTCAAATGGAGCCGGAAAAACGATTTTTCGGTTAGGGTTTTGGCGGAATGGAGGTTGAGGCGTGGTAAAGAATAAAACATAGATTGGTTTGGGGGTGCAGCCATAGAAAGGCATCCACATCATTACCATGACGCTGAGTCTAAACTGTTCGCCAACTTGGTCAAATCTCGGGCGCCACTCGGGTACAAAGTTCGCCAAATTGCAAAATGTCGAGCCAAATACAAAGGCAATGCAGAAAATGCATAAGTGCTGAGCGGAGGGAAAAGAAATGGAATTCTTTTTAAATGCCCCTCAAGGTCCTTTCTAGTTCGTTTTCAATTTAATTTTTTAACCAACTTACAAACCCATCAACCCACAGCCCACTTTTGACACGTTTTTCTTTGTGTTACGCATTTATGTATGTTGAATGTCTATTTATAAATTTTAATTAGATAACAAGCATAACCCAGACACTCTGAGCTGGTAAACGGCGCCAGGTTTTTTATTAAATCGATTCCACGGGAAGCTTGACTAATGTGGAAATTTTGCAAATTGTTAAAACAAAAACCCCCACCCAAAATTTCAAGGTGTGTTTTCCTGACTTCCGATCCAAAATCAGTTCTTCGGGGTCTTGACTAATGGATTATTTTGTGTACAATAAAAGTACATGTCATTCACTCACAGCTCAAATTAAAATATCTTGACAGTAAGTCACAGAGGCTTTGAAAAGAAGTGGCAGGTGTGAACCATAATATGATTACAAAAATATACAGAAACATAATTTTATTAGATCTTTTCCTGCGGTCAACACTACTGAACTTTTTGGTCTGAGATTGGACCAAGTTGGGTCTGAAATTGGAAACACGAAAGAGAACAAGACATCTTTTAAGATAAGACCAAAAGTCAAGAAGACATTTGACTCATTGAAAAAATATATATGTACATATTCGTTGCCACGATCATTGCCATCTAACATTGAGGTCAAGGCGCTGCTCTACTTCGAAGTCCAATTGCTATGCCTTTCAAGTGAAACCAAAAAGATATAGTATAATAACATAAAATTTTTATAGAATCAGGCTTATTGCGAAAGAATTTTTATATTATTTTCTTTGACAAATTAAATCACAGTCTTGTTGACTAAGCAAATTGAAAAATCGCAACCTGCTTATCATTATTTTGAGCTATTGACTTAATGATTGCAGTCGCCATGGAACCGCCTCAACTGTTGAATTCAATAACGATACATAATCTAGTTTCCCGGGGACTAAACCACAACATGATTAGGAAGTGGATGGTGTTGTTGGTGGTGGTGCACGGAGCTAGTGCAAAACTTTGAAACGGGAAAAAACTTATTTGCTGCGAAATTACGTGTCCCCAAAGTTGGCCGAGACCAAGGTGACATTATACAATTTATATGCACGTATTGCGCTCTATCTAAGATGAAATGTCGAGGCTGCCAGTCGACTAGCGTCTGCCGACTGCCGCCTCCTGCCAGCCTTCCAGCCTGCTCGCCTTCTCATCAACATCATCATCAACGAGAATGTAATTACATTTTCCCGATTCATGACAGTTTTGCATAACCAAGAGGCCCCCATTTCGTCCTTACACCACCTCGTGTCCCCGTTTCCTGTCATTTCCCCGATGTCCTCCTTTCCTCCTGTCTGGGATATTGCGTTCATTAATGAGGCAGGCGCGAGTGGCAGCCACAAAAGCCGAGAACGCAAGTCGGGAATCTGGGATCTGGACGCGGCAGTTGAGGAAGTTCTCTTGCGAATAAGCCTTCAAGGAAACTCCATTTAAAATCTATTAAAAAAAACATTGAATTATTTTTGTTTTCATTTTCATTAAAATGCATAATGGGTTGAGATAAGCTTATTGAATGCTCAGTTATTGGCTTTAAGGAATTCACAATTCCAATAAGCTTGGAAGTAATGGTATTCTTAACTCATATTTACTTTGAATAAATATAATCAGTCCTTTTTCCTGATTGATGAAATAATCTTCTGAGAAATAGGGGTTTGTAATTCATATAATAACCGGAAATCTACTCTCAATCTGCACTAAATTCTTCGCACATTACTCTTGGACAATGAGACTTCTTTTCCATAAGACCTACTTCTTTTACAAAACCCCTTACCCTTATAAAAAAAAATAAATATTTGTAGTTACCATGCAATCCTTAAGATAAAGATCAAGCCTTACGATATTCTTAGTTAAGGTCTCAATTGTTTCAATTAGCTATTGTGTTTGCAGCTCAACCGAAACGATTAGTCAGCCTTAGTCAGTTTCAGTCAGCACACAACTGCGACAGTTTATTAACAGCAAATCCATTTCAACTGATAAGAAAATGTGGGCTTGTCCTATAAAAGCTTAAGTTGAGGCCTCGAATGCCGACAGTTCCTACCCATCAGCTGCCGCGAAAAGTATTTGAATATTAAAACTTAAATAGTCGAAAACAATAACCAGTTAAAGCTTACAAAAACCATTAAATAATAGCAACCAAGCTTAACGTTTTGGGAAAAATAAAAAATAACTGAAAATGAGTGTTCAAGAAGTAAGATAGTTTTGTATTTTAAAAATTAATATGTGACTAAAAGCGATGTGGATGAAGTGAAAAATATGAATTAATTATATAAGCCAGGAAACATTTTTAAAGCTGTTTCTTGAAACTCAAACCTGATGTTTGCCTGATAAACCTGATCTTTTCAATTGTATAAAGAAAAGATTCTAAAACCAAATTAAAGCATAAATAAAATATTTCAATTGTTCGTACGCATTAATCAGTTTTCCTTATGTTTTTTTTACTAGAATTTGTCTTTTAGTGCTGTGACTGTAGATCTTTCTTATCGTGGAGGAAAGTCATCTCAATAAAACCAAAAGTTATCTTAAAGAACCATAAAAAATCTACGTCACTTGTTAAGCTGGTTATATTTTCGAAATTAATAATATTTCTTTTTTAAAATTTCAGTTTGAACAAGAAGTTCTTGAGGCTCATAATGAATATCGAGCCATCCACGGGGCGCAACCATTGAAACTAAGCCCTGAACTAAATCAATTGGCCACTGAATGGGCTCACGTAAGAGAAAAAATTAAGTGATAATATTTAATAATTATATTATTTATTCCATCCAGTATCTATTGGCAAGTAATTGCATGCAGCATCGACAGAATAGTGGCTATGGAGAAAATATATATATGGCTTCGGGCGGAAATCTAGAGGGAAGAGATGCGGTTAGATCCTGGTACGAGGAAATCCACCAATACAACTGGAACCATCCCTCATTCCAGATGAACACCGGGCACTTTACTCAGGTGGTGTGGAAGAATTCCACTGAATTGGGAGTCGGTTTTGCCAGAAGGTGATAACTAATTTCCATTTCATGAAAAGACTGAAACTAAACTCTCCCATTTCTTTAGAGGAAATACCATATACGTGGTGTGCAATTATAATCCCCCTGGAAACTATAACAATATGTTTAGGCAGAATGTTTCCCCAAAAATTCGTTAAAGCCAAAAAGGCTCCAAGAATGAAAAATATTCCAAAGATTTACAGGATATTGAAACCCAAGTGATTTTACAAATCTAAAAATTCCATAAAAAAAGACAACAAATTTTTTATATATATTATACTCCAAAGATTTACAGAATATTGAAACCCAAGTGATTTTACAAATCTAACGACACCAAATTGTTTATATAACCAAATATTTTAACTAATCCATAAAAAGCAATAAAGAAAGTTTATTATTTACAATTTTCTCTTACCTGAATTACTCACCACAAATAGTATGGTAAATGGGAAAAAGTCATACAAAAGAATCGCCAAGTTATGTTTATTCCTTTGTTTATTTATTTGAGCTAAAATCACGTACTTTAAATTTAAGATCATATTGAGCTTGTTCCTTTAGGAAAGTATTTGAAGCCAGAGTTGAATATCCTTTCATACAATGGCAATAGCAACATAATACCATGAGTCCTGCTGCGGCCCAGGACATTTGAATTAATTACTCCTCAATGGTGCACAGTGTGGGACGTGTCCTGGAGCCAAGAGCCGCTACACCGCTGCCCGAGTATCCCTTAGACACAACATCCGAGGAATAGGAATTTGCAGAGGCCGAGGATCCGGGCTTTCGGCTCGGCTTTGTCCGGCTCCTCAGCTGCTGGCGATGGACATAGAACCCGGATCGGCGCAGTTTGCGGTACAATGAAATGTACTTGCCCGCCGTTGTTGTTCTTGGTACGATGCACTGTTCGCAGAAGGCGGTCTTACTGCGGGCTGCCTCGCTCAGGGGGGCGTGGCCCAGGGCCTGCAAAAAGGCAAGGACAAAGGCGTAGCAGTTGTGGGTCTCCTCCTCGTAGCTGGCGATGGACCATCTCATCGATTGGGCACAAATCTATTAAAGTAAATGGTGGTTTGGGAATGGATTACACTGTGGGGATTTCATTGGGTGCTTCCCCAAAAAAAAACGAGCCTTTTTTAAAAATTACTCCTACCAAAATAAAGAGTTTAATAAAAATATTGAAATTTTTCCAAATTCCATGTGTCAAACTATCAAATAACCATCCCCGCCAGATAAATTCTGAACTCACCTGCTGCAGCACCTCGTCCCAGAAGTCGTGCCATGGCTCCGGAACATCCCCAACCAGCAGGGACTGCCTCCACTCCGTCGGATTATCGTCCCTCCGGTGGCGGCGTAGTCCAATGCGATCGAACTCTACGATGTCGCCGCCGGATGTGGTCACCGCGATATGCAAATCGGTGGCGTTGTTGTAATCGCTGCGGAAACACAACGCATCAAAAATATATATTCCAGCCATAACACAGATACTCCTAGCAACGCAACCATAAAAAAAATCTACGAATTTGCACAAAATTTGTGGATTCTGTTCTGCAGAGATAGGTGCAAACTGGGATGGGTAATCGGAATAATCCACTTGGATGTCCTGGCTTGAAGTTTGGATTTAAAATTTGGCGAGAGGAACAAATTTTTCAGCCAAGGTGTTTTCAAATTTTATGGCAAGAGTTTGAAAATCTTATTATTGGGAATACATTATGCTAAAATGGACTTTCGTAGAAGAATCTGATACTTTTTTCCAATCATAATTTTAGTGGAAAACTTCTAGAAACTTTTGTTTTTGTGGATTCCTATGGCCAACTGGTACGAATATGTTTTTCAGCCTGGCCAAAATCACCCTTTTGGCCAATTCGGTTCTACTCACTTGAGAAAATCGCCGGTGGAGGGACGCAGGACAATGGCGCACGGATGTTGGGTGGCGCGCACAAAAGGATATGGCAGGCGGAAGGGCAGAAGGCGTGGTCCGACGGCTTTGTCTAGTTCCGCATTTGGATCCGCATTCTTATTCGCATCCCCATCCCTATCCGCATCCCCATCCGCATCCGCGTACAGTGGCGCAGTGCAATGGGGACAAGTGTGCGGCAAAGTGAAGCAGAAAACTTTCACGTTGCAGTGATGAAAACAGAGGATGCCCGGATCTGAGGTAATTGTGGTTGTACTTGTCGTTGGCAACATGATTCTGTATGTGGATGTCTGCAGAGAGAGAAAAATTTATGATTTTTAGGTACTTTCGATGGAGAGACCTTGTATTGTTCTTTTAAGTTGGACAATATCAAAAATGACATGCTTTCGATATGGTTTTCATATTTACAAAATTACAATTACCTCTTTCTGCACAGCTTGTAAGGTTTTCCAGTGTCCTGGCTTCTATTCCTGGATCCTGGAGCCTGGACTCTTGGTTCGTGTCCTCCTTATTTTGCCCCAGGCTCTGGATTGTTCGCCTTCTGTACCCGTATTATAATTGATACACTTTGTCTATCGCCCTACAGTCGCCTCATCCTCGTGTTGCCTCCTGGTTTTGGTGCTTGCGGTTTTCGGACCAGGCCTGAAACGAGAGGTAACGAAAAATTCGAGTAAATAAGCTGAAACCAAGTAAAAGTTGCGACCAAAAGCGGTTTGCCTACGACATTCGCCTGAACAGGCTACCAGTTTTTGTGGTCGAAAGGAGGCAAAGGACCCGGACTTCTACTAAGGGTGAAATTTGAAACACAAAAAAAAGGGGGGGAATAGAGACTGGACATTTGTTCTGGGAAGTAATAGAAACATTTGTCATCATTATTAGATGGTCAAAGTCAAAGGATATTGGAAAGGTTTCTGATGCTGATACTTACCAAAGGAAATTGTCAGGACAAAACTAAAATAGTATAGTTTCAAAGGCCTTCAAAGGTAATCAGAACTCTTGAAAGGGAATTGTTTTTATTTTAGCTAAAGTATCTTCTTGTATTGGTATCTTTCAATTAGTTTTTGATATGAAAACATTAAATATTGAAAGTAAATAAATCGTTAAGTTGGAAAACCACCTTGCGTGTTGTCCATGTTTTTCTTGTCAACAGAAACTCAAAAATTTCAGTCAATTAAAGCTCTCCCTTGGAACATGGACAGCAACCCTTCTCAAAGCCGTTGAAACCGTAAAAAAAAGAATCTTAACACGAAACCCTAATTGCCGCACCCTCTAACCGCAATATTCCACCTCAATCTATTAAAACCGTCTCATAGAAAAGCACCAGCCAGCCAGCCAGCCAGTCATCCCCCTAAAACCCCGAAAAAAAACTCAGTCATATGTTGGCTAACGAAGAAAAGCCGGTTGCAAAGAAAGAAAGCGGGCCAACACACAAAAACGTAAACAAACCGGCAAAATGTAAAGCCACCACCGGGCCAAAAAAAAAAAGGAAAAACTGAAAAATAAGAAACGGAAAACTCCCCACTCGCGATATAAAGAGAGCCTGGCAAAGAGCCGAAGAGAACAAGGAAAATTCTGGGACCCGAGGTGGAAAATGCATAATTCACGATGCGAAAATTTCCCGGCTCGGGTTGTTGGGGTATGGCCAGGTCGGCTTTTTGGCCAGAACAACGATGGCTCGAAGGAAGCTCCAGGCGAACCAGTTGGCGGCGAGCCGTCACCGTGTACGGTCGTGTTTAGTCGCAGTCTCCCCTTAATAATAAAATATTGAATCCTAAATCAGAAAGGAAATCGAACCCCAAAACATTTCAACAGCACAAGTGCAACGGAGTCAAGTGCTTAAAAAAAGGAATATATATTATTATAAAATAAAAACTGTGCAGAGAGTTATGCGAGAATAAAAAGTGCGATCTGACATCGCGTTATCCTGACACATTCACATAAAAAACACATAACGAACGGTTGTCTTGTTTACAAGTTGCGGTCAGGACTTTTTGTCGGATTTTCCAAAAGAGGGTCCTTGCCGGCCTTAGTGTTAGTTAGTTTCTGTGGTTTCCCCCCACAGCCCTTGTGTGTTTGTTTGTGTTGTGCTGCTGCAAAGTGGAAGATGCCATGGCAACACATTGCTAATCGATGACGTGACCAAAAAAAAAAGATATACCAACAATAAAAACCCCCCAAAAAAAGGAGACTAAGCTAAACCAAAAAAAAACAAAAAAAAAAAAATAAGAAAAGAAAGGAGCAAGCACCCTTCTCTTTACACTCGGGATAACACAAGGATAATGACCATAAACTGATTTGGTATGTGGCAATCAACATTTTGACAGCCGAGTCCGAAGACAACGAAAAAAAATGTTCCGAAAATTGTTGGCTAACTGATAAGTTAGGCAGCAGCTAACGAAATCCATTTTTGATAGCCCACTCATTTAAGCTTCTTTACTGTTTTTGGCACAAACTCTTGCCTTTGCGGTTGAATGCCACATTTCAAGATCGAAAAAGATATCTCAAAGTTGGCCTGTAAGTTGACATTCCACAAGCAAGCCCTAAAGCAACTTTGACTGGCAGTGGAGTGCACGAGTTGCCAGCCAAAAGGATAAAATTTATTTAAGCCTTCCTCTATGACTCTTAACCCAATTAGTGGGCGTAGTCCTTACATTAAAATGTTTACTTGGCAAACTTGAAAAATATAAGAGAAAGGTATGAGGAAAAATGGGGAAACTATTTCTTAACTTAATTTAAACAATTTCATCATAAGAACACACATTCTTGTTTATATAAAATTAATTATATTTTTATAAAAACTTGTTTTTATTAGCCAACTAAGGACATCTTAACGAGCTTCATCAGCTTTAAAGCATTTTTTTGTGGAATTCTTGTCTACACAAAAGTATATGATCTGAAAAGGCTATGATTTTTTTTAAATTTCAAATGAAATATAATGTTTATTTTGGACTAGACCTTTCTAATTGATTAGAATTTATGTTTTGGCAAAGATTTCACCTCTAGCCATTCTGCAGGATAAACAAATCGAAAATGTATTTAGAATGCAAAAAGATAAAGAGAACGTTGAAAAGCAGGTCTAGCAGGATAGCAGAATAGCAGAAAAGAAAATCAAATAAAGAATGTTACATCCAAAATTTCTTCAGTCCAAACAAACTTTATCTCTATTTTGTTTGCCAACTTGAATTAAACACGCCTCCGACACACACGACAAAAGAGAAAGCCGGCCAAATTCGCAAAGAGTTGAGAGAAATGAAATTACAACTTGCATCCTTTTTCTGATTCCGTTCCTTTTTCTTGCTTTTTTTGGCAAGGAACTTGGCCAGGACCTTCAAAAGGAATTGTTTGGCCAAAGCAAATACAGAAAGGGGCAGCAACAAGAAAGCAAAAAAGAAATACGAGAAATACTTGAAATCAAGTTAAGTTTACGCATTTCTAGTGCATTCAAAAAATCATAAAAAAATAAGGATAAAAAATAAAAGAGGCTCTACACTTTCGTAGAAGAGAAGGTGGTCATCAGGATTAGGCAGGATCTGATGAATTAATAATGAAATCTGTCTGCTTGAAATCTCTCTTTTCATCCTTGGAATATCGCATTTATTTTTAAACACTCCTTCCAAAGAAACAAAAATATAATTAAGAGTGAAACGATAAAATACTGCCAGGACCTGCCAGTAAGTAAATTTAATGGCAACAAATGACAGTAAGAATTGCCAAAAAAAAGATTGTTACGGTCTCCCCCTTTTCTTTTCTCGGCCATTTGGGTTCTTTTATATATATATTATTTTTGTTGTTTCCGGCTTTTATTTTCCTTTGTTTTTTTGAGCCGCAGCTGGTGACGCAGGATATAAATTACGAGGAGAACAATAAGAGCAACAACAGCTACAACAAGTGTTCAGTGTATTAATAACAAAACGGTGACAATAAAGACAAAGTTGAAAATCCTGAAGGGCCGAGACAAAATGAAATAAGCCAGGTTGACAACTTTGAAAGCGGCTTGGTTGGCCCCTCAAAGGACCGAACTCAAAATTCCTCTGCAGTGCGTGAATTAATTCAGGAGACACGAGGTCCTAACATGCACGCGATGCGCGGTTTTGTGGCACAAATCAGAGGCGCCCAGCCAAAGGGGGTTACAGAAAAAAGGATATTCCTATATATATTAAAGATTTTTGTGCCAGGTTTTTCTCTTTGAAAAATATACCCTTTTTAAATTGTTTTGTGGTTGTTTTTGAATAGTTTTTTTAAAATAAATACGAAATCTGTTTTTTTTTATTTGTTTTTAAAACTACTGATAGCTTAATGTTTAAAAAACCTTCCAAGATTTCGAATTTATCTCCTTTTTGGAACAGCCACTGCCCCTGTCTCTGTGTGTGTGTTTATCCTCAGTTTGCTGTAGCTGTCTCACCTCCAGATTTTCCGCTCACATCCTGCCAGCAGCCGCCTTCTGGGAGGACATCCTTCCCCCACGACCCCCGAAACACCCGAACAGCTTCATAAAGCCAAGTGTTTGCGCTTTGAAGTTTCCGCTTCCGCAGTGAGCAGCGATTGTTGTTGTAGCTGTAACTGCTCGTTGCTGCTGTTGTTGTTGTTGGTGTTGTTGCTGTTGCGCACAACATAAAACATACTTATTTTAAAGTTGGTGGCACATCCGAAACACACACACAAATACGAGTATAAACTTGCACAAGCGTATCCTGACACTCGTGGCGAAAGGATGCCAATGCTGAGCACTTGGCAAGCTTTTCAGTTCTTCCAGGTCTGCATTGTTGTTCACCTTTCGGCGTCGCATCTTCCGTTTAAATCACACGAAAAATTTAAATTACAAATTTATTCGCGTTCTCAGCGCTTACCACCCTCGAGCATCTAATTAAGTTTGTGGCTTGTTCGCGGAAAGTGCTGTGTAAACACTGAGTTGACTTCCTTGGCGGAAATTCGAGGAGTTTCGTTAATCATAATTATTTGATCTTCAAATTGAATGCCAAACTTAAAGCTGAGAGCTGGTAACCGCTTGAATTCATTTTTATTATCGAAATAGGCTTTAGAGACAGATTCATGGATTTTTATTGCTCGCATTTTATGAGCCGAACAAACAGCAGAATGTGTGGCTGGATCAGTGGGTAGAGCCGAAGGAAACTCGATATATGGAAATAAAAATAAAAGAAAAAGCAAACACTTTCACTTTGTGCCCATTTAAGGTCGTGTGTGCGGTGTACGTGCAATAAATAAGCGACTTATTTATGCCCCTCACACGAGACGAGGCAATAACAAAGTATTTGGGTTAGTAATGCCATTTACGAGGCAGAGGCAGAGGCAAAGGCAAAGGCAAAGGCAAACATAAAGCGAAAAAATGCAAAAAAGCTCTGTTTACGTTTATGTTCATGCCGGTAAATCCGTCTTCAATGTAAGCTCTGCTAAATCTTGAACAAAACACAACAAAACACAGGAGAAACAAAAAAATAAATTAAAAAGTGAGACCGGGGATAGAATTCGAGCCATAAACGAATGAACGAACCAAGGAACGAAGGAACGTTCGTCTATTTAACTAACTGTGCATAATTCATAATTTAATTAAGAACTCAGCGAAATGAAAAAAGTTACACGAGGGACATTGACGTGCTCTCGCCACCCCCACGCGCCCAGTCTCCATTTTATCCGGATTTTCCAACCCGGATTTCCAACGAATGCATTGGTGTGTGTGTGGAAGCCATGCCACAGCTGCTTTCAAGTGTGTGGCAGAGGCAGAGGCCAGACCCGGAGGTGGGGCATGTGGCATGGCTGCAAGCGGCCAACTGCCACCGTTAGTCCGGGCCATAAGTCAAGGAAATCTTCGCAAGCGAATGACAAAGATTCGCCGTAGTTGTGGGAATCCCAGAAAAAAAAAAGAGACACAGAGGTGTGAAAAGCTGTTTGGTAAGCCCAAAGATGCATTTCATTCAATGAGTTTCCCGGTGGAATCGAGGGTCAGGGGAAATCATAGGAATTTTGGCAAAAGAAGCCACTCAGAGGGTGTCCTTCAAGTATACCAAACACCCCGAGATATCAAAAAGTTTAGAAATATTAATTATATTAAAAAGGAATATTAAAGGTTTCTTTTAATTTAATTTTGGTTCAATAAAAATGGTTTAATATTCCGAATCATCAATAAATTCAAATTTTTAATAATAAATGTTATCGGGAAAAAACAAAAATAATTACACTTTCAAAACTCAAAGGCCATTAAACAAACAAAACTATTTAACCATAAAGAAACATAATAAATTTGTAGCCCCAAAGCCTAATGCAATTTTTTATTGAAAAACTCGTTGAATAATTTATCATAGCATACTTTTTAGGGCGGATTGCATTTCGTGTAATTTCGCTAAATTATGGCTTTGCATTTTTAAAATCAATATTATTTAACCGACTAATAACCGCATACTTCCGCCGCATTCTCCATTTGATAGAGGAATATTGCCTTTACATGGGCAAAACCAAAGCAAATCGCAAATACACAGAAGAATTGCCAACGTATTCGAGGGACATTCCGCGACAACCGCAAAGAGTTGTCCAGGACATTGTTCGATTGTCCTGGCCCCTTCGCCGCCCATCTTGTAACAGCATCCGCTGGCAAGCCGCACAAAAGACGTCCCCATGACTTTGTCAGCTCTTCATTTGGGCAACTGCTGACAACGGCACCACAGCCACCACGACCATTCAAACCGCCATCACCACCCCCTCGACCACTAGCAACAGCAACAGAAGCATCAACATCAGTGGCAATACCACCCTCTTGTCACCAGACGATCCCCTTGCTTTCTGCCACCCGTCCATGGTTAATTAACTTGGCTCGCATCGGGTCCAGAGTTCGTCTGAAAAAATTCCTTTGAGCGGGTTTCCATTTTATGCTCCCGTCGCTGCAACAAAGTTAAACGCTTTGACTTCCCTTTGGCGAAAGAAAAGGGTTTTCCGTCCAACTAATTTAATTGCTGCGACGTGACATAGACGCTTAATCAGGATCGCAGGACAAAAAAAAAAATTAATTGTGGACTTATTGTGAGACCTTATTGATTGAATGTCAAAGGAAACTTTCAACTAGCCAATAATTACTTTTCCGGGCAAGCAAAGAAGATCGAGGATAATCATTATTAAGAAGTTCCAATCCTTGAAACCGATTTCAAGGTCTGGCGGACTTTCCTCCAACCATATAATAATATTTTCCTTAGAACCAACAGCAAACTTTATACTTTCCTTGAAAGTTTCCACAAAACCAACAAATTTGAAACTCCAGCACGAGTCTTAAGCTGTCTAGATGTAAACGTTGCATTTTAAATTAACTTAATTTTCTGCTCATTTACAAATGCAAACATCCTGCATACATATCTCGGCCTTGCAATTACAGTCGCCCACATAAATATAGGGCCCGGGCATTTACTTAAGTTGCACAATTTTAATTACAATTGTAGCACAGATAAAACAAGCAACAAAATACACAGACACGCCTACTAAAAATACACCAAAAACAAGACGCCAGTGCAATAATAAACACAGCGACAATATGGGTGGGGGAGTGGAAAATTCGGAAAAGTGTACTGAAGGTGGGGGAGTGGCAAGTAAGAAAAAGGGAAAATTCACATTGCGGAAGCGAAAAATTTTCATTTAAAGCGATAAAAAGTTTTATTGCCACTACGAAAAATGTGGAAAATGTTTCTGGCCGCCTGGCAGTATGCAACATTTTTACATAGTCGACTCCTGCAGCTCACTTACACCAACAAGGACACATACTCGTTTGTATGTATATAAGAAGGAAGAGGAGCAGCAGAGGAGCAGCAGAGGAGCAGCAGAGGAGCAGCAGAGGAGCAGCCGAGGAGCAACCGAGGAGCTATCCGAGTTATCTCCGCCCACAATTTGGCTTGGTTTCCAGCCACTTGTATAATCGATGTATCCATGCCGATGCCTTTCTGCCTATCCCATCTGAAACGCCTCCGAGGCATGCCCCTGACTTCTGCACTGAGAGAAATGCTGTCCCAAAAGTGGGCGATATTACTAGCATGCTAATTAATCTGCTCATTATTTATTTTGATAGACAGTTGCTTTGTGTCCCGTTTGAGTCTAACTTGGCAACGCAAGATACTCTCTATAATTACAATATTTCAAAACTAGATTTCTCCCAGTGTAATATTCTCGTAAAACGCAAACTGCCCCTCCCTCCTTTTATCGCCCCCGCTCCTTTAACACCAGAGTGCCCTGCTTCTTTGTGTTGTTTATGTTACATTTGTGTGTTGCCCGCTTTTATTGCATTTGCGGCGTGATTTTCTGTTGCGGTAAAACAGGCGAAAATGCGAGAGGGTGGCAGAAAGTGTGGCAAAACCCTGAGGAGGGGAACGCAAAGGAGTTCTCCTCAAAGTAGACCACTTTTTGTTCTCCTGCCCAGATCCTGCCCAGAAGAGCAAACGAACGCACCACATAGTGAAGAGGATTAGGCGGCTAGAAAGCACACATTTTAGGCTCGTAAGAGCATTGCCTGAGCATATTTCATGCTCATATTGATTTTTGATAGCAAAAGGCAAACACAAAGCCAAAGCCAAGCACGAAATATGAAAATGAAAATGGAAAAAATAAATCAGAGAAATCATGCAATTCCCTGGTGAAAGTGTGCTCTTCTCCAAGTCACTTTCCCTATTAATCTATTCTCTTTTTTTTCCATAAAACTCTTACCTAAATTGAACTATAATTTTCATTTAATTCAATGGTTTATTAGCATCGTTGAAATTAAATTGAATTTACAATTATAGACCGCTGGTTGGCTGGTAGCCTTCAACCAAAATCAACCACTTCATTTCGCTTCGTAAACACAATGAATTGGCTAATTAATTGATCGAACTCAGAGCTAAGCGCTCCAAGGACAATTAAACCAATCAAAACAACCGCAGGATTCAGGTAGATAAATGTATCAATAACCAGTTCACATTCGAATTACGTTTATTGAATCGGTTGCTATGTTTTCCTGCAAATAATAAAAAATAAACTACATTTCTCGAGAACTGCAGCTCGACCCATACAATATATAGTAGGTTGCAAGATAAATGCGTTTAAATAAATCTACGGACAGCACAGATTGCTTTAATAAATATTTTTTGGAGCGGTGGAGGTGGAGCTCTCCAGGACCGGACCAACACGAAAATGTGTTTACAAAGACCGAAGGCAAACACAACACAATAGGAAGCCCAAGGATAATCAACGACAATTTTCGAAACAATTTTAAAACACATTTAGAAAACAAAAAAAAGGGGGAAACTATCAAGGCGAATGGCAGCCAAACAATGTTAATGTCGAAAAGCGAGAGCTAGGTCAGCACAAGAAGCTGAAAAGGAACAAAAACCAAAAAAAAAACCCAAACAAAAAATCTCAAAAAGGGGCAACAGCAACAGCAGGCTAAGGCAAAGCGGCAAAGTCATGGAAAATGCGAGCACGGGGCGTATGCGCAATATTCTTGTATTGCCTTCTGTTTGGCTCCTTGGTAGGAAAAAAGTATGCATGTAAGTCAGGATGCGTATGTGTTAGAGAGTGGGTATGCTTGTGTGTGTGGAGCGCGTGCTGACACTTAATCTTCCAGCTGACGCAGATGCAGCCCAGGATATGGCAGTCATATATCTAGCCGGCTTTGAACTTTCTAGGCAACGGATGTCGCATGTTATGGTGGATAACACGGTTCTCAAGATGGAAAAAGGAGAAGACGGCAAAAGACAGTAGGCTAGGGCCCCTCCCTTCCCCAGTCCACACAGGACACAATAGAATGTCAAATCCCATGCATTAGGCAGGATATTCTCCAGTCTTGAGTGCAAAAAAGGAGAAACTGCATGAAAAATGAATGAAATTCAATTTTTAAATGCATTTCTATGTTAACTTTCGATTAAGTTGGAAATAATGCAATACTTTTGGTGTTTAATGAGGTGTTTGTTCATTAATTTCTGTATTAGATTAAATAGTTTCTTTAAGACCTCACACCCTCACCCGTAACTGGGCCAACACTGCGTATGAGTTATGAAAATCATTTTCGAACATCATCAGCAGCAACTGTGACCGAGGAATGCTCACGTATACTTCAAAGTCAGAAATTGATTTGAGTCAATTAATTATAGCCTCCCATAAAAACAACAATAACAAATACAATTCGGCCAACTGGCCACGCCTACTTGCCAACACACAAAAAGCATTCTGTAAGTCTTGGCCATATTCCCCCTTCTTTTATGGCCAACCACCCACGCCACCCACCAGAGAACATCACGTTTTGCACACAGAAAGATTAGAATTAAATCTTAATTGCTTTAATTATTTAAATGTTTTTATTAGCAATTATCAATGCCTAACTTAAAACTTTATGAATTAAGAGGGTTAACCAAAAGGGTTATTTGAAATGTTTCAAAACTCAACTCAAGAAAGCATCTTTTCATCATTAAAATGTAGTTCCACATTGAAGTAGTCCTACTTATTTCTCTCTCTGTAGCGACATGAGTTGTCCAGCTGGGTTTTGGGACAGCTGGGGTGCTTTAGGTGGTCTAGGGTTTGCAAAAGGCCATGTAATCGTATTAAGCAAACGGAACTGGTAGAGCACGTGTTTGGCGTTAAGGGAGGACTGAAAGAAGGGCTGAGGATTGGAGGATTGGAGGGCCAGTGAGGCGGGTACTTAAAGGTAATTGTATTTGTGCACTGCAAACATGGCGTGTTTTATTAACACGGAGAGAAACGGAGAGCGAGAGTGGAATGTGTTTGCTCATATGTCCTGCCAAAGACAAGTTAATTATTTTAACATGTGTGCGTATGCGACTCGGTTTATATTGTTGTGTTTATTTTTGGGCATCGATTTTCACACGCTTTACATTACAACACACACCCATGCACCCACGCACAAGGATACAAAGGAATATTTGAATATATAAGATCCTGGCTCAATGGCCTGGCATATTCCCTGCCTTATTATAAGCCATCCACTTTGTGTCCTTCTCGCTTAAAACAATGCTCGTCTGCTGGGAGCCAAGTGCCGAGTACCAAGTGCCGAGTTTTTCCAAATATTTGCACAATATTTGTCAGAATTAATTAACAATATGAGTGAAGGCACTGGAGAGTGGGCCGGGGAATGTTGTCTCAGCATATTTCAACTTTTTATACCCAGCACTTGTTTACTTGAAAGCGCTTTGCATAATTTTCCAGACCAGACCAGAGCAGCCCAGAACAGACCAAAAAAATGTGCAAAATTTAATTAAATTTATGCAAGCATATTTCTTTGCCATAAACAAGACAAATAAACTAGTGGAAGGTATTAGAAAAATACTTGAACTTCTGTACGAACAATTATGTAATTAAATATCTAACCTTTTTAAATGGAAAACTTCTCGCATTACCCCTTTGATTTCAATGGAATTGTGTAAATAAGACTGCAATCCATCACTATCATTATTTGGCAATTTATCTTCCCAAAGTTTGAGGCTCCCGTTCTACCAATTTGGAAAACCTGTCAGCCTGCTCATCATCAAGGGCTAACGAAGCAGCCGAAAACCTGCTTATAATTACTCCACCAGATTACACATTGCCCAACAAGGCCCATTCATTAATGTCATCAAATTCTTGAGGGACAGGCAACAACGTCTTCCATTTCGGGTCCACAAATCTGCAACATTATGTCAACACACCCACCCAGAGTTGGCAAATGGCTCTCACGTTAATGGCGAATCCCCGGACGCTGCCAGGACATACCCCCTGGATTCACCCACAACAAGACCAGCCACAAAGTTGCAGTTGCTGCAAAGGCCATAAAAAGCAGCAGTTGCAGCAGCAACAGCAGCACCAACAATAAAACTGAAACATCTAGGCTGGAGCCGAAATCCGAGATGGTTTTTGGGTGCGTTTTTCCCCAGGTGAATGCGAATTTTCCGGAATAAAAACGTTCCGGTTTTATGGAACTCCTGGCGTTAGTTAACATTTTGGCAGCAAATTATGCTTCTGAGAGCTGCAGGTGACAGCATTTTGATGGAATTTCGCAATTAACAACTTTCTACTAAAACATTGATTCCATTTGGGGAAAATACTTAGAATTTGGTATAATATTCTAAATTAATATAAAAAATATTCTAACAGGATCACAGTTTCTTGTCTCTGAGTTCCTTGGAAAATTATCCTGCCTTGTTGCACTTTATAATTTCTATCTGCTTGTTGAGCCTAAAGAGTGCACATTATTTTGTTCGGATTATCCTCGAAGTTGGAAAAGACACCACTCGGCACACTCTCTCTCCATGCTACTTGCAACAACTTCAGGCAACAACTTCTCGGGAAATTCGAGATTGCCTCTCCAGGCCCCAGAGCCATTGCCATTCCGCCCACTTGGCTCTCGGCCAGTTTTGAGCCATTCGTGCGCATTTCATGCTGCCTGTGTTTACAAGCTAAATTTATTTGCCGCCCCTCGTCAGCAATGTGATGATATCCATGTCCCATGTACTATCCCCATCCTCATCCCGCGGTGTCCTTTCATTTCCCGAGCAGGTATTCTAGTTTTTTTCTCCTCGACGCTTGTGCTGTTGTTGGCCATTGTTGTTGGCCTCTTGACAATGCAGCCAGTGATGGGAAAATGGCAACAACAACGGCAACAGGAGCCTCATCAACATCATCAGAATCTATTGCCTAGCGTTGACTCGACAACTAGGAGTGCACTTCAAACAAAACTTTGTACCGATGTCTTTAGCCAAGCTCTTCCTGCTTTCAGACCATTCAGAATAAGACCCAACCTTAAATACCTTTTTTCGTATATTTTCTTGAGTGTAGCTATGCTTTTGTTCCAGTAACCATAACGATGTGTGATAAATTTATGCGAGTCAGTCAACGTTAATGTTGGTATCTTTCAATTTGTGCAAGGACTCTAATTTCCAGGCAAGGAGGACTCTTGGGTGGCAGTCTTTATTGTATTGCCGTGCCACCCTGTGCCACTGTGGCTCTCGCCTAATCCCAACATTATGACGTACAGACTGACGTTGGCCATATCGTTGACTGCCATTGTTAAGGCTCAAACAATATGGTCACAAAACTCAGCGTCGCCCTGGCAGCGGGCGGAGCTATGATGGAAGACAGTTTCAGTTGCAGTTGCTTGGCCACTGACCATTTGGCCAAGTTAAGTCGGATTTATGTTGATGATGATGCTGCTGCAGTCGAGTTATGAAAGTCCAAGCGCCAAGCTCTAGTCTCAATTCCAATCCAAACCCCTATCCCCAATCCCCAATCCCCCTTCCCCTTTTAGCATTCTCTGTTAGCCTGGCCAACGCTTTTTTCTCTCCCAGTCGCCCGTTGCCATGACACGAGCAGTAATTGACGTGTTCAGCTAGCTCCTGGTTTCAATTTTGAACTTGTCACTGGTTTTCCTTTTCCCACTCTTCCAGTATTATCCTTCTCTGTGGTGGTCTTAAAATATATTTATTTTTCCAGAGATTTCGGGGCAAAAAAAGAAAATTGTTTTAATACACATGAGTGCAGCAAATTAAAGTGAATTAATTAATACCAAGAGAAAATAGTTTACCGATAGAAAACCGATGAGCTAAAACTCGAAAAAGTAGAGTTTATTCTGTAAATGTAACCCTCATTCTGTCTTCTATTAAATCATATTCCTTCTCTTTGCCAAATATTGGAATGTCCGAACTCAAAGTATCCCCAAAAACTAAACCGAAATCTCTTCAACATGTGTATGTACAAGTGTTTGATATGCCAAAAAGTTTTCTTTTTTGACACATGTGTAATGGGGAAAGGCGAGTGTACATTTGGTCATCAAGCCATAGAAAAGGAAATGAAATGGAAAGCCACATGGCGGCATTATGGATTAGTTGTCCAGCTTTTTCCAAGAGCTGACGACTAACATAAAACTATTTTCAACTGCCAGTCAATGTTACAGGGATTTTGGGATTTTGGCAAAGCTTTGTTCGCTGTCGACTCAAATATATAAGTTGATTTTTTTTATAGACGAGGACTGTTTAATTCATAAAAAAAAACCTCCATGAAAACTCGATATTTAGGGAAGAAATCGCAACTCTTTCAACCATTTAATTGCCACTTCAATGTGGATTTACACAAAAAAACAAACCTTTTGCACTATTGTTAAGCAATTGTTGCGGCTAAAATTCTTTCTGAATATTCATGATTCCATAATGTTTATTTTTTTCAGATTCAGACGAATTGAAATGGCAGCAAAAATGTAAACGCCCAGAATTGCCAAAGCACTATAGAATACGAAAAGCTTGGTAAATAAGCGGATAAACCAACAAAAAAAAGGATAACGAATAAACTAACAAAAAATTGAAAATAAAAGGGAAAAAAATTATAAAGGAAAGTATGCCGGGAACTGGTGTCCTGTGAGCTGAAAATGCGATGCGAAGGCGACGCAGATTGCAGATTGCAGCCAAGGACCAACAGATCCAAGAGGACCACGAGGACCGAGAGGACCGCTGGGGAGCCAACAATCGGTGGGGCAAACAATGAGAACTAATAAAGCACTTAAGCGGATAGACGACGACCAGCAACAAGGACACCCAAGTGGTAGAGAGACTCCAGCTTCGGCAATCAAACGACGATTTCCCGTGCAACGTGCATCGGATTGATAGCACGCAACGGGGCGTATGATCAACGTGCAACTTCATCATCAACATCATCAGGAGATTGACAGCAGACAAGAGAGAATGGCTGGCCAGGATTCACCGCAA
Source organism: Drosophila vallismaia (assembly GCA_035047325.1). Lineage (NCBI taxonomy): Eukaryota > Metazoa > Arthropoda > Insecta > Diptera > Drosophilidae > Drosophila > Drosophila vallismaia. The sequence continues at coordinate 15,609,010 of JAWNPU010000090.1, read as the reverse complement.
ATAGGACGCGACATAGGCCGCCGGGGGAATGTGGCCCAGCTTCGCCATTCCAAGGACACTAACTCTGACTGTGACTGCGACTGCAACTGTGACAACACCACCAGCACAGTTTCCAGCGCAACCACACCGCTGACGGCCAACGGTGGAACCACCATCGGTGGCTCTAGCCTGGCTGTTATGCAGAAGGACATTCAACAACGAAACCACCTGCTAGAGATGCCAACAAAAACCACAACACCAATAACATTAAAAACAAGAATAGAGAAACCAACGATAAAAGCCAACGCCAACCCCATAACTACCACAACCACCACCACCAAATCATCATCAGTAGGCAACGCATCCTGGACATTAAGGATATTAGCAAAGTGCACTGGCAACAGCAGCAGCAGCGGCAACTCAATTTCCTGTCTGCTGTTCACAGCTCTGATCCTGGGAATCCTTGTGGGCAGCGGCCAGGCAGGATTCGCCTGCCTCAGCAATCCCTGTGTATTCGGAGTCTGCATCGACGGCCTGAACAGGTGAGTGGTTGCATCGTTTTATTGGAGCAGACAGAAGGCTAGACTTGAGATGGACTAGACTCATAAAAGGTTTAAGAGTTAATACATGGTAGTGTCTAGAATGTATGGGAGACTAGCTAGTTTGAATTATTTAATTCCCTACACTAATCCAACTATAAACAAAACCTCCCAAAAACTTATACATATTATAGAAAAGTATCCAATCAGTGTGATATTATTCCCTAATTTTGTTTCCCTTATAAACTATTCCCACTCCATAGGCCAATAAACCCGTCCAACACATTTTGAGTGGCAATAAACTTTCCCTACTTGACCACCCGAAGAGGTTCCAGTTCGAGTCTCTGTTGCCCAGGAATACGATACCAGAGCCGGGCCCAAACACTTCTACTTATGTGGCAGAGCCCTCGATGGCCAGTATGTTGATGCCGGCACTTTGGAGGGAAATGAATTTGCCGCAGATGTTCCACCCACTCGCAACTTGCCACATCCGGTTGGGAGCGGTTTCCCACCCACCATGCCACAGTCCTGCCATCCTGCCATCCTGCCATCCTTCACACTTTTTTAATGCATGCCCGTTTAAATGGGGTTAAGTTGCGGCCACTGCAAATGTGAAAGGATAAAAAACGGATGTGGAGGCAAGGATATCCACGGGGTGCTAGGACAGCTGAGTGGGTTTCAATTGCAAGCAGCTGGAAGATTATTAAGTTGCATGCCAAACCAAAGTGCATACTTAATGCAGAAAATGTACTACCAAGATATGCTAAATATTTCAGATTTTATTTTGGTTTCACCAAAAGTAGTTAAAAAGGACATTGTGTTTATACGTGATTTTTCATTTTAATACATTTTACCGAATTAGCCATAACTTGGTTTGTTCACCTCCAATCGGGGAAAGTTATACCGTATGGAATTCGTATCTTCGTGTAGTATTTGATTATCGTAAATCTATTAGGCGTTTTCTTTTAAATCCTAAGTTAGGGGGGCGAGAAAAGGACATAGAGGCGCATAGGCGATGTTTGATTAGATTTTATAAAGATTACTCTGCGATTAATAAGAAATCTTTAATTACGATGGACAGCAAATGTGGTCCTTATTCCTAAATGGTATGTTGGTGCAAAATCGGATACAAAATGGCACAAATATTCTTAAAAACTTAAGCAAAAGGACGAGAAAAGATTAAAAAAAACGAACGAAAAAAATATTGTCGATTTTTGAAAAAAATCATGATGTTAACCCTTTCAAAATTTGCGAAAATCGGCATTGTCCCAAATTGACGGTTTTGGGACACTCTTTTGCAAATATTTCATACATTTCTCATCGGATTTGGAAAAGGAATACCATTTATTAATCAGGATTTTATTTCCCTTTAATCTGCATCAAAAGACTGGGAAACTAGAACAAAAAAATATTTGTTGATTTTTGCCAAAATTCATGATGTTACCCCTTTCCAAATTTTGAAAAATCTGCGAAATTTTTTTTTGTTTAGTTGCTAGGATTCTTTGATGCAGTTCGAAGGAGACTAAAGCCCTGATTCATGAATGGTATTTCGTTTTGAAATCGGTTGGAAATCGAATAAAATATACGATATCAAATGGTTAAAAAAGTCCGCTTTTCACAAATATCAACTTTCCGTATTTTAGAGAGTTTCATTATGGGTTGTTGACTTAAATAGATCCAAGATCGCAATAAACTTTTCCAGACCCTTTAAACCGCAATCTGGAAAAATGGTTTGGAATTTGTAAATATTAATAGCTCTAACATCCTTTGCCAGACGTTATATTCCATTTTATCAAAGGGGAAATAGTTCCAATCTACTATATGCAAATCCTATTCCAACATCAACCGAATCCTCATTTCATCTTGAATTCAAATCAGAGAAGCCCTTAGAATTTCTGCATTTTTCGACACTCAAAGAGGGCAAACTTTGAGGCTTAACTGCTGGGGATTTTCGCTCCCCGCATACATTTCTTTATATATAAAAAGTTCAAATTGCACAAACAAGTTAGCAGACGATGGCAAGTCTTAGACGTTTTTTGCTATTTTCCCGCTACCGCTCCCAGGACTGAAATCGCTCTTCTTGACGCCATTTATACGACTAAGTAACTGCCATTTTATTTTTCCACGCTCACTTCGCGATATATGCAACCGCTAATCCTGCTCCTGAAAACATCCACGACCACCCAAAACCAGAGCAAGGCGAAGCGGTTAAGATATTTTTTTACGATAGCAATTCCCAGGCAAAGCTGCAAGTCAAATGCGAAATGCGAAAACCAGAAGCTTGAAATGTTTCCTTGCTGTGAAAAAAAAAACTGCGGAAACTAAACTAAACCGAAGGCGGCTGGCCGGACACGCCCCGTTCGGGCCAAGTCGGATGGATGGGAAAGTTTATGTGCCGGGAAGCGAAATTTATAGCTGCAATTAAATTTAACACGATGCCATGAGATTTAAACGGATTAACTGAATAGTTTTCGACCATCTTAAAGTTTGCCGACAAGCAAAAAAGCGAAAGAAAATTCCGAATAATCGCGGAATCGGAGAGGAGTTTACTGCCATTGCAGAACATTGATATTTTATTGGCTTATCCTGGTTTATGCGCTCGATAAGATTGCTTTTAACTGTTTTATGAGTTGGCTCTTAAAACTGCAGCCAGTCAGACCAATAAAAATTGATGAGAGTCGAGGATATGATTTGTCTGGCAAATTGCTAAGGCCATTAGGTATTTGATGCCATTGAGATTACAAGCTGAAGAAATAATTTCGAGGAAATAAATTTCAATAAATTTATGGGGTTTTCTAATAAAAGAAAAAGCATTTAAGGAAGAATTTTGAGTATTTGAAACTTTAATAACAACAAAAAATAACAACAGACCTGATTCCTGAAATCAATTTCTTATACTCCCAAAGAAACCAAAGAGAGCTAAATATAGGATACCCCTTCGATGTCAGAAAAAAATAAATACTTCCACTTTCTCCAAGGTCCCTTAAGCATTAGCGATGACTTTTCACTCCTGTATTCTGGCCACAAAGTGGGTCCACATCCAATGCCATTATGTAGTCATTTCCCAATTGCTTCTCGCTCCTAGATGCTGAATTCTGAAGGCAACAAATCAAATGGCCTCCTGGGTGAAAATGTCCAACCAAAGGCTATAATCAGGACGAATCTCAAGAGCTTTCAAAGTCGGTTCGGTTCAAAAAATAACAACTGAAAAACATGAGTGTACCTCGGGTACTTATCCCCATGCTTAGGCCCGTCCAGAAACAGACAAGTGCACCGAGGCTGGCAGAGAAGCCGGCTCAGCCTAAGCCTCATCCTGCATCCTAATGTAATCCATTATAAAGGACAATAGTAAGCTAGGAGTCACCCCTACCTGTCTGCCAAGGGAAACTTCTTTAATTAAGCTGCTGTGATGCTCCTGGCCCTGGTTACCTGGCCCACTACCTTTTCAGCCGTGTTCTGCCATGTTCTGTGCAATTTTTGAGCCACTCTACCCCACACTCTACCCCAGTTCCCCAGACACATTTTTTACTTGGTAAGCCTTTTGCATTTCCGCTTCCGTTTCAATTTCAATTCGTTTTGCTGGCAGGCTGGGCAATGAAATAGAAATGGAAATAGAACCCAATCCCAAATGTCTACCAAATATTTATTTGCCCAACTCAAGTGTAATGTTTCGCTGGCCAGAAAAGTTTACGGCCCTCGAATGGCTGGAGTGCAGGGTATTTTAGCTGCAGGAGATCTAACCGTGAAAAGTCCGCATAATTTATTCAACAAAATGTTGCAAAACACATAAAGGAGCTCCGCAACTAACTAACAATTGTTTTGCAGGCTTAACGCCGTGTTCTCTCTTCCGACAAAGCTTGGGGTCATTATTATAAAATTATTTACTGGGTTTCATCAGAATTATTTAAATAGAAAACTATATCTCTAGGTTGAATGAGAAAGATTTACATTTGTTGGTAAAAAAAAGTTTTTTGTTAGAGATATCCTTGATGGAATATACACTATTGTTGCCTTTACTTCAATTAGGTCAAACTGACGTTTAGTCCTGCCTTGTGTAACGATATCTGCCCTCCCTCACAGATCCTGTAGAGTGAACCCTCCTTCCATACTACCAATTGGCCCATTTCCCGAAACTATTTTTATCTAAAGCATTTTGTTCGCTTTCTCGTTTCTTGTTTCGCCCACAAACCTCTAACTATGCTTACATTTTGTTTTCTTTTCCGCCGCTGCCGATGCTGCTGCTGGTGCTGCTGTTTTTTGCCAACGTTTGATGCATCATTGACACACCGTTCCTGCCACCACCCACCCACGTGTCCTGATAATAACAACAACTACAACTGGATGGATACACAACAACAACAACAACAACAGCTCGTACTCCTGTTACTGCATTGATGGCTACACAGGGATCCAGTGCCAAACGAATTGGGACGAATGCTGGTCGGGCCCCTGTCAGAATGGCGGGACATGTGTGGACGGTGTAGCCTACTACAATTGTACGTGTCCGGAAGGATTTTCCGGTAAGTGTGCTCTACACGCTATCTCAACACACCCATACCCGTGCAAACATGCTGTGGGTGTGGGTGTAGGTTTTTGGGTGTGGGTGGCGCCCCTCCGACAGCTGAATGCGGTTTATTTTTGGGGCAGCATCCAGTTTAAATGCATGGAACTAAAACGTTGCAAACTACACAGAGAACAACCGTTTAAGACTTAAGATTAACACCTTTTACCTTAACTTTATTTTACAATTTGTATTTATATGTGAAAATCTATGAGAAGGACCCTAACCCACCCACAAGGATCTGCATAACTTACCCAGTAACCATTCGATTCCTAAATGGAATTCCTTAAATGATTTGTAGATTATCCTTTTTTTAAGAGGCTCTTGAAGAATCTTACTGATTCTTAAAATCTTAATTTAAATAACAACATTAGTTTTCCTCAGTGCTGCAAAATAAATGGCAAATAGTGTGGAAAAGGGTTAGGTTATAAAGTGTGGAGTGGCTGCCTGGCTAGCGAGTTGAGTGGGCGAAGTTCCTCTTCCGTGATGTTCCACGTGCGAAATGTATTTTTATTAAGCCAACATAAAAAACTCAGATGAGCTTGGTTTGCACTTGGTCTGGTCCTGGTGGTGGTCCGGACGGAGACAGATCCCCGAGCCGAAAAACGCACACTCCAGCAAATAGAGAGGAATTCCTGCCAGGACATGCACACAGGACTCCTTGTTGTACTTTCCACTTTTTTTCCCACCGACTTTATTTTTTAGCCCCAAACGTATTTGTAAAATTTACGCGGTACTCGAGGCGGAGAGGAGGGAAAAATATAACATACAATACTCGTTCTTACTTATTTTCCCCGACATTTGCTCACATGAGTCTATTCTTCTTTTGAACGCGTCCTGTGAGAGCGCCAAAGGAAAAGACTTTGGGAAATGTAAGGAAAAACAAACTAATGGCAAATGGAAAGTCATTGAAGTGCAGCAACCTTTTATATTCTCAGATCTGTGTTGATTTGCCAGAAAGGACTTTTTGAGAGGTTTTTTTCAGGCACTTTCCCATGCAAATAATTCACACATTTTAATTTCTAACAGAGACCCAAAGTAATTTATAATAAAAAAAGCTTAGAAGATACGAAATAAAGTCTGAAAAAATTGCTTTGACATTTCTCCAAAGACCTGGAAGAGCTATCATTATAGAGGGGCTGAGGGGGAAAATAGAAAATGGGAAAGCCAAAGCTGGGAAACCAACTTTAATGTTGTCTATTGTGGTAGTCAATGTTGGGTGCTTAACTTGCCACTTGCCACTTGCCACCACGGCTACGTGTGTGTTGGAGTCTCTGAGCGTGTGTGTTTGTGTGTTGGCCAAGTACGGAAGTCTAACAATGAATGTATCTAATGTTCATCCTTTTGGCTTCGTGTACTTTCCACTCGTCCGTACAGACATAAACACATTTACTTATGGTACGTGTGAGAAGCACTTAGTGTCCGTCCTTTGCTTTCTTTCTTACTATTTTTTCAACTCTTTTTTTAGTTGCCACTCCCTCACCAGCCACCTCTTTCATTTGGCCACAAAGTTGACTTTATAAAATTTAGTGAAATTTATAGCCAACGTATCTATCTAGGTGTAAAACGTGCTAGACTTGGAGAATCTCGTATCAGAGCTCGAACTAAAAACCGAAATACAAATTGCAGCAAATTTGTTCAAAAACTTTTCCTGATGAGTTCAACGAGTAGAACAGCTTCAGAACAATAAGACCGTAGACGGGGGATTTGGGAAGAGACCAAAGTCATTGACTGGCTCGTTTCTGGCCAAGAGTCCAAGGGAATAAATTGCATATACAAAAGCTGGGTTAGTGCGAAACATTGGCTTACACATGTTTTCCGGTTGGTTGCAAGGAATCCGAAGGAACAAAGCTTGCTACAAGATAGTTTGAGGTTCAATGCTGAAATTTCACCTTGTTTATTTCCCATTTTGATCCTTATTAAGTATAACTTGTATTTACCCTATCAGCCTCATTAAAATCATCATAATTCAACAAAAGGGGGTCGTTCCTTCCATTTCCATCACTCATACGACCCGTTTAGCAAAGTTTGTTCCCCGTTGAAAAACAACTTTTTATCGTCGGCTCCCCAGGCAACCGAAACAATTGCATTAATTTAACATAAATAGAGCAGAGAGTTGGATGGAATCAGAAAAACAAAGGCACCGCTGAAAATGAAATCAACACAACAAAAAAATAAGAAAAAAAAATTAAATAAAATTATGCTATGGAATCTTTTCAGGAAACTAAGCGATTTCATTGCAAATTGCTCTCACTCCCCCAAAAAATAGAAAACTTAAATTTAAATAAAGCAAAAAAATGTGCATAACAAATTCAGCGCATAAAAAATGAAAACGAAATATGCTTTTGGCCAAGGCAGCCGCGAAAAAAAACCCAACAAACACAAACAAATATAAATACATATATAATATAGATTTTTTGCCAAAAGCAGGCGAAATGTTGGCAAAATATAGCTATAAACTATGCAAAAAAGTCGACGGCGGCGAAAAAATTGTATGCAGAAAAACAAAATTAAGCCGAAAAAGGCGAAAGGGAACAAAATGAAGTGAAATTTTTAAATGAAATGCATTCCATGAATAGGAGTCTAACACAAAACAAAGCGAAAGTAACGGATGCAAAGAGTTTTTCAAAGGCAGCTGGAAAAAAGCGGGAAAATGAGGTCCCGGAAAAGCGTTGGGAAAGAATAGACAAATGCCTCGGGGCATTATTTAACCGCTCATTGAGTTTTGGAAAGCTTTCACCTTGGCCACCTGGCCACCAGGCACCTGGCCAGCATCCCAGCATCCTACTCCGGGCATTACAGAATTTCCTTGCCACCAAATTCAAATGAAAGAGACCCCTAGATAGTGTCCGACAGAGACAGCATCTTTCTAATTAATTTGATGAGCTTCCTTTTCCCAGGCAGTGCACTTTACCCTTTCGGCCCATTTCTCCTCATTTTATTTTGGCTGTTTGGCTTTGCCGTTTATGTTTATGCCTTTTGAAGTGGTTGCAGGATATACCAGAAAGGACATGGCGTTATGTATATTGTAATTTAGCCTGTTCCACTTACCAATGGCTTAGTGCTGCTGCCTGATTCTAGGGCTTCCGGCCTAAGAGGTGTTGCCGCTCATTGAAAAGTGCGCTTTGATTGGGTTTTCCCTTTTAGTTGCACTTTATCACTCTTTGGTTGCTTTCAGGCTTTGATCCGGTGAAATCACTTTAATTAACAGAGTTCCTGGAATATAAAAAAAAATAAATAAATAATAAGTAGGCTTTTAGATTTTTAACCCTTAACCCAATCACATCTACAGATATGTGACTTTTACGAACCCCACCCTTGGCATTAAGATCTACAATCCTTGTAGTGAACTGCAATCCTTAACAGCTTAACCTTGCTCTCCTGACACACACATAAACCTACACAGCTGCACTTAACCATCACGCACACAATTACACTCACGGTGCAATCCAACAATAAAGCCGTGGAAAGCCTTTGTCCTTTTGCTCCGTGGCTCCATTCCTTTACGCAATCATTGCAGCCACCAAAGTCAGTTTACGGGGAGAGAAACGCCAGGAGAGGAACCCTAGAGTCCATTGCAGCGAAAAAACAATAGAAGCCGCTGAGTGAGGGGGCGCTGGGGATCCTGGCAGCCTGCAGGATCGCAGAAGGTCTTCCTGGGCCTATTCACCATTGAAATTTCGCATTTCACATTCATGCAAATGCAGCAAATCAACAATAAAAAAATAATAAAGAACGGCTGCCCAGAGTTAGCAGGAACGAAGAAGTGAATGCCCTTTAAAATATATTATATATTTTATATTTTAAATAAAATATATTAAATATAATCATTATCATTATATATTAAGGGACAATGCTATGTTGAAAGTTTTAACAGAAGACATTCTTCGCAGCTAAAAACAAACACTTTTAAAAGCCTTTTTTATTATATTCGTTTTAGATATTTAAGAAAACCTAATAGTTTATGTTTCTAAATATTTTTTCAAAAATAATTCCTAGCTAATATTACCCAAAACCTGGATAGTGTAGAAATATGGAAATGCATTGAAATTACAGCAATGCAGTTTGTGGCGCGACTTGCTTTTACTCGGAGCATTTTTCCCCTTTTGGTTCTTTTTATTTTTGACTCACTCGCTTGATATTTTATCGTAATTTTCCTGGGCATCCGTTTTTTATATTTTTAGGTTTTTTTTTTTTGTTTCTCGAACTGCTTCATCAGCGGTTTTTTAAGCCAGCCACTGCGTGTGTGTGCATAAATTTGCACCTGTTCGCCGGTGCTAGGTGTGGGGTTCCAATTTTACTCGCATGGCAATTTGCAAGCATTTTCACGTAGCCGTGGCGATACGTTCAATCAAGCATCAGGTTGCTCAATCAATGATTGCTGTCTTCATTTCGACTGCAAACGGTAGTGAGCTTCCACTTTATGCCAAACCGTTTTATTTCTTTAAAAATTCTTAAATTTTATGCAAACTTTGCATAACTCAGCGATTTACATAAATTTTGTATTTCAATTACCAGACCGGGAATACAAACCAATATATAATATTTATATGTAGATATATATATAGCGAAAAGTGGGAGGAAATAGCCTGAGGGGTCCTGCTAATCAATTGTCCTTTGGGATTTAGTTTTGGTCTGTTGTTGTTTTGCGACAGCAGCTTAAAATATTCATGACATTATTGATTTTATAATGGGAACACCAAAGTTTGATGAACTTTTCGAAACGGATGCGTGTTGGGGTGGGGTATGGGTGTGGGTGTTGGCAGGATATTTTTGTTTGCCACGGATTAACCGTGTAATCGAATGCTATTAAGATTTTCATTTGTTCGCACAACAGATTCGTTTGAATAGTTTTGCGGCAAAACCATTTAATTGGTTTTTAATTTCAATTAAATAAAATTCATGAATTAAAGCTGTAAATCCTATGAATTTCCTTTGATTCCTTTTTAATTTTAACGCCACATTAGATAAATCTTTTGGTAAAAGGAAAAAAATAAACGAGTTCTTGGAAACATTAACTGATTAAGGCCAAAGGGAAACGCAAGACCAAAAGCTTTCAATGCGTTTTATCGATTTATTGCTAACGAGAAAAGTCTCACAAATTCATTAATTAATTAGTTGGTAAAGCAAATAGATAGAAAATCGATTATATTACTCATCAAATACACATTTTTGTTCAACAAGAACGTCATTTCTTTGTAGAACCTCTCCAAATTCCATTTGTAATCTCATAAATTTGCCATTTAAACTTTCAAATACAATGCTTTCTAACTTAACTCGGACAGAAGGAATTACAAATTACAAACATACAGAAGGTGTGAAGGAATTTTCCACTAAAAATCAGAGCCGGGGAAACGTAGTGCAAAATGCAATTAATTAAATTCGCTAATACACGAACACCAAGAACACCAAGAGTGTTGCGGAATTTCCCCGTGAAAATGAGTAACGCTTTTCCACTGGCAACGGCTTGTCATTGTCCTTGCCACTGGCAAGGATTCACTCCTCTTACTGGGAAATACACAAAAAAAAGAGGAATGGAAACTAAGCAATTGAATGAGCAACAATGCGCACCACAAGACATTCAAGTGCAGGCCAACCACTGCATCCACTCTAAACGAACACTTGAAAAAATTTCCAAATATATTAAAACTATAAAAATAATTTATTTTAAATAAAACGAAAAAGATATTAAGGTTTCATACAGTATTTTAAAAGTTGTGAATACAGTCTTAGGGTGTTCATGAGCTAACAATGTCCTGTGAAGCATTTCCTTTCTCCAAGTACCAATATTCGGATTCGGGTAAAGCGAGTGACAGCAATTTCTCGGGTTTGCGGAGGAGCACTGGTGGGGGCTGAATGAGTGAATGGATCCCGTGATTAGTTTCTCCGGCGCATTTGAAAGCAGCTTGTGTGGCCCGTCCCCCAGAATGTATCCAGGGCCTGGGAGATGAACCCAAAGTGCATTTCATTGCTCACTGTCGCAGGTCGCAGCTAGCGATTTACGGCAATGGATTCGGATTTAGCTCGCCCAAAAAAACCCAACCACCACCCAACACCCATCACCCACCACCCACTACCCAACACCCGCTACCCAGGCAACCCAATTCAATGATAATAGATTGCTCGGGCTGGGATTAGTTTGGCATACAAATTGCCAGCGGGACGTGGCTCAAATCCTAACAAGCTAAATGCCATTCTTAGCGCTAGGTAATTGAAGAATTTCAAATGAATAAACCAATATACCATTCGGGGGGATTCACTTTAAGGAAGTAGATTAATTTAGAGTAAGCTAAGAAAAAGTAATAACTAAATTGGTTAATCGAAGTAGCTCTGGACTTTTGCTCTTTGTCCTGAATTCTAGCTGCCTTGATTATGATTCAAAACTGAATTCTGATCTTGTGCAGGACGACTTCCTGTAAATATTGCAGTTGGCTGTGCATTCATTCATTTGTGCTCTCATTCAAAGATTACTGCATCGAAATAAAAAAGGGGAAGTCAAGGTAGCTGGAGCTGAAAGTATCTGAATATGCGAGCATAAAATGCTAACGAAATGTGCAATATTTTCAACTCATGCCCCTTCGGAGACGAAGTCTGATTTCGAATGCACATACGCCCTCTGCAATTTTTCCGCAATATTCGTACGAAATACGTATATAGTTCTTGGTTGTTGGGGAAAAAAGGTAACAAGAAAATAAGAAGCACAAAATGTGTAAAGATAAAATTCAAATTTCAATTTGTGCATCGACTGAGCGGCAAGGACGAAAGGGACGAAATTGGCAAGCAGCCCCGAGGTGGATGGGAGGGAAATGGCCATGTTTATTGTGACTCGAAGCCAAAACAAATGTTCGTACCTTGTTGCACAAATGTTTACAGTTCGCTTCCAGCAGAAGCAGCAAATACTAACCAAACGATGAATAAAAGGCAAAATATTCCACAAAAAACTGAATATAATAAGAAAACCATGGAGAAGCACCATGACTGGCAACAAAAGGATTTAGCACCAGAAAAGGCTGGGAAATTCAGGGAAAATATATTAAAAATTATAAACTATTTGTCTCTTTCACGTTGAATTAAAATCAGAAGCATTTATCAATCTGTGATTTTATTTGTTACTTTTTCAAACTGTGTGAGTTTATCAATATTTTATCAGCACTTAAATTTTGATTAATGGCTCGTATTTTGTTTTCATTTCCATTTCAAATATTCAAACAATCGACATGAAGAATGTCGGAAACGTGTGGTGTTCCCTTTTCCCTTTTTTTTTGCGAAATCCTTCAATGAAAAAAACAGACAACCAGAGCCCGTCCATTAAAAAAAATACAAAAAAAAATCGAGAGGGCCGAGGGAAAATTGTGCGTCCAATTCGAAAAAATTCATTCATAAAACATGCCTCGTAGATTGCGGCAGTGAGTGAAGCATTTTTCCTGCCCACAGAAATGACCGAAGCCGCCGCCGTTCGACCGCTCCACCACCCTTGCACATGTTGAAATAAAATGAAAATCGATTTTCACTTTAACGACTTCACACATATAGAATGTGCACTGTACTATATTGTGCTGTGTTCTGTGTTCTGTTCTGCCAAGGAAAAGTATTGAAAAGGCCCCCAAACGAAACCACAAACGGAGCCAAAACAATGAACAAGAAAAGCCAGAAATCATCGTGAATGCATTGGGCATGCGAGGTAACCCCAGACTACGAATACTCGTACTCGTTCGTATATGGAAAATCGTTAGGGAAGGCTATAGTTAAAGGTAGAGCTGGTATCGGAGGTTCTCTGGTCTGTTGAATTTGGGTTAAGAACTGTGCGTGTGAGCAGAGGTGTGGACTGGGGGGTGGAATGAATTTCCCTGCTCGGTATTCTCGGTGCTTTCCGTGTGCTTGACCACTTCCTGTATTTGTGCATGAATTGGAGCGTAATGTGACATTTCATGTGGAGCAAAAAAAGCCAAAAAAAGACAGAGAGGAAGGTAACAAAAAAGAATTCAGCCACAGCTCTGGACCGTTTTGGGGTCTCAGCACTTGGCAACATGTCGTATGCGCAAAAACTAAAATTATGCCATTTCTAAGCCAAGCAAGCGGAATATCTAGCCAGCGAAATTAGAAATTTTTCCACATTTCGTGTCATTAAACAGGAGATTCTATTGGAAATTTCTTGTTTCGCCTTAATTTGTGGCGCACCAAAGGATGCCGTTTTTTCTTTTAATAATGTTAGCTTTAAACTATTATTAAACACGAAATAAAGTTACGTTTAAAAAGAAGGCGAGTAACACTTTCCGTGCCCCATGTCGTATGAGCAATATTTTAAGCGATTCACTGCACTTGAAGATTACCCAACATAATCCTTATTTCCATCTTCATTACACATTGGATCGACTAATAAAAAGAGCTACCCAGAACGATTTAGACTTTACAGCTGGACATAAAGCAAATTGAATTATTTCTAGGAATTTAAAGCCCCGGACCCATCCGCCATGAAAATCATAAAGCTGAGCCCGATTGCCTGGGCTGGCCAGGCCATAAACAAATTGAAATGTGCAACGATGTCCAACATTCGGCGTCGCCTTGATGGCACTTTACGGCCAGAATGGGGGAAATTGAAACTGAAGCTGTTGCTCCTCCAGCGATGCTTCGATGGCAATGAATTACGCGGAAGTGCCAGGCTGACTGGAAAATCCATTACTCAATCGAAGAAAAAGATGGTCGAACGATAAATTAAAATGCCTTTTTTATGTGCCCCGACATGGCAAACAAATAATTTAACCCCGGCCAGAGTTTTAAAGAGTCTCACATTTAAATTCTAATTATTATTTTATTACTGGAATTTCTGCACTTCGAACAGCAAAAAGATCTGAATAATTATGACGAAATGCTGGGAATAATAGCCTCTGACTTGAAAGCAATTAAAACTGGCCAAAGCGTAACATTACAGGGAATCTTAAATTTGCATGCCACTTGCCACAATTGCAATTTCAGGGATGGCATTAATTAGCTGTCTCGAACGCAGAATACATCCTTGATCCCAGAAGTGTGCAACACTAATGAATTAATTTAAATTATGCTGCAAACGAGCATTTAAATGGAAATGCAATCAGAGTGCCGGCAATCTGGAAATATGCAATAGAAATTTCAGCTTTTGCACCGAAAGCAAACAACATCGAAATATCGGAGCTTGGCAAGTATGTACTGAGCAATGTATCTGTGGGGATGGACAAGGACATGGAGATACACAGCCAGAGATACGGATACATGTACAAGTCGTAGTCATAAGGCAAACAAATGACATCGACTGACATCCTGCTAGCCAGGATTTGCACTACGCTCTGTAAGTGCTGGTGGCGGCTTCTACGCATCCTCCGGAGTCCTTACCCCGTTTTTGTGTTGATTTAGTGCTTATGCAAATTTAATATATGTTCCAAGCTCACCCAGCCCCACTTTTTCCCCATCATTTGCATAGACTTACATTATTGTTGCATTATAAACTCAGACAGAAGGACCAGACACGCACATTTATCTTTTATGACCGCTCGCCAGCTGTATCTCTATTTTTGCTTGCAAGTTTTTGTCCTGTTTTTTTTTTTACCATTTTCATCATTGTTGTGCGTCCATCAGTGGGTATTTTGTATTATTTATGGGTTCAAGTGATAAATTGTTGGGGGACCGAAACGCCCCCTCAATTGCAGTCCACTTGAATGCAATTTTCTGCATTAAATTAAAGGGGAGTTCCTCTTTTTGTTCGCTGGCGCATTAATTTGCGCCAAGTGCTAAGAAATTTTCGAGCCGACTTTTTTGACACTTTTGTTTCGACACTTTGAAGTGCTCTTTTGGTTTTATTTTCTTTCTTCTGGATTCTTTTTTTTTGTCGTCGTTGCCTCTGCAGAGCCGAGAAACTTTTCCTACCAGACAAGATAGGAAACTTTGTAGAACGGAGGCGGAAAAAACTTTAAGCATATTTCTCGCCAACTTGTTGCCAAAAAGAGTTTTGGTAAGATGGTAGTTCTGGTGGCAGCGAAACGAAAACAAAGGCCCAAACTCAAAAGGCATTTCTATGCCGGGCAAATAAATTCTCAAACTTCAGCCATACAAAATATTTCGCTGGCAATAAATTTGCAAGAACCCGACTCCAACCCGAAAAAAACACAAAAAACAAATATCACTCATACGCAGCGTTGCACTTGCCGGAACAGTAGGATGCCATTCACAAGGAGAGGCAGGAAAAGAGTTGCCTGCTGGCAAATATCTCCCTCTCTGCCCCAAGGAGTAGATTGTCTGCCAGGAGTCAGCCAGGACTGACAGTAGCTGCCTTTTGGCGAAACACTGAGACCAAGTCAACGTCGCTGCAAGTTGTTGAGCAGAAAATTGAAAAGTATTTCCAAGCATTTGTTGCCATTGTTGGCTGTCAAACGAGATGCCCCCAGAGGGCAGACTTATCTGTATGGAGATTGTACTTTTCATAAAAAGGTGTTAAAATATATACATAAATTAAAATAAGGTATTATTTTCTGTTCAAACAGATGGTCAAATTATAAAGCTTTAAACTTCTACCAATTTTTTTTATAAACCCTTTTAAACCCAGTTTTCCAGCTGGCTTACAATTCTCCCTTTCTCGGCACTTTATGCACTCAGTTTGAAAGACAGCTACAAATTTTGGCATGTTCGCTTTATATCCTTGCCATCCATTCCACCCACCCCCAGGAGCGCCCCCTAAGAAATATCCTTCTGGGTGCGTGTAAATATCCTTTTGAATTGTTTATATTGCTTGCAACCAAATCAGCACTTCTAGGGTTTGTTTTGATTGCTATTGATGCGCTTCTATCGAAACGTTTTCTTTTTTACAGACTAGAAAATAGTAGCAAAAAAAAATAGATTGAAGAGGAAATGGAAATGAAAATGGAAAAAGACATTTCCATAGGAAAATATAATGAAAGGTCATTCAAATGCACTTCAAAAGTGCTCACTCGATTTTAAATGGCTTTTCGAAGTGAAAGAGACTTAAAAGCATCGAAAAGAAACTTTTTTGTTCATTTAAATTAAACAGAAATGTATCTCTACATTTTTTACCATTGAACAAAATCATTATATTACATCAAAGACAAATATTTTAATTAAAATCCATAAACCAATCCATAAAGCTACAACAAAAACTAGATTCCACAAACAGTAACAGTATCAGACAAAAATTAATTATTTGAATTTTATGTAAAGGAATCTGTAAATGAACTTTAACCTTCCAGCAGCATATTTATTGCGTTAATTAAAACACAAATCAGAGACATCTTGTGGCTTTGTTATTTGAATCAAAGGTTATTTTCACATCCTTTTCAATTCGCTTTCTTTCAGGATCCAATTGCGAGGAGAATGTCGACGAATGCATGTCGAATCCCTGCCAGAACGGCGGACTCTGCAGGGACAGGACTAATGGCTACACATGCACCTGCCAGCCAGGATATCTGGGGGATCACTGTGAGCTGGACGTGGCTGTCTGTGACACAGGTGAGTGGCATGATGGATGTCCATTTTGATGGGCAGACAGCTAGACGCTGACGAGACAACACTTATTTGAAATACAAATTTCTATGGTGGGGGTCACTACCGACTAACAAATTGAATTTAAATTAGACGTGAGTGAGATGACAAGATAAAAATAATCCTTAAAAGAAATAGAAAAAGCAATACTTTCAAAAGCTTATTCCTTTTCCAAAACAGGAACCGGAGCACGTTGCCAACACGGTGGAGAATGCATTGAAGGACCTGGCCTGGAGTTCACCTGCTCCTGTCCGGCGGGCTGGCATGGAAGAATCTGCCAGGAGGAGATTAACGAGTGCGCCTCTTCGCCGTGCCAAAATGGAGGAGTCTGCGTGGACAAACTGGCGGCCTATGCCTGTGCCTGCCCCATGGGTTACACGGGCATCAATTGCGAGGAGGAGATCCTGATCTGTGCGGATAATCCATGCCAGAACAATGCGCTCTGCCTGATGGAGGAGGGCATACCCACGTGCTACTGTGTTCCGGACTACCATGGCGAGAAGTGCGAGTTCCAGTACGACGAATGCCAATTGGGGCCGCGTTGCATGAACGGAGGGGTCTGCATCGATGGAGTGGATACCTTCTCCTGTTCGTGTCCGCCACTTTTGACTGGAATGCTCTGTGAATGTCTGATGGTCGGCGAAGAGTCCTTGGATTGTAATTACACAGCCCCCGCAACGCCACCGCCTACCAGAGGCACCACCACGACGTCAACGGTGGCGCCTCCCACTGTGAGGCCAGTGACGCCACCGGAAACGACTTTGTCCCCGAAAGTTAGCGAAGAGGTTACCACACCTCCTTCTGCTGGATCATCTATATCCGAAGAAGCTGTATCGGTGGAAATTATACCACCAACTCTAGCACCACCCGAAAGCGACAGCCATAGTATTTCCAGGGAGCAGACCACTGTGGCACCACCACCCCAGGAAAGAGAGCCCAGCTCTGAGTCGGGAACGGATACGGAGGAGGTGGTGGTGATTACAGCTACCACAGTAGCACCACGATCCTCAAGTGCCTCCTCGGAGGAGTCGGCTAGCATCTATACCACCCTGCCGCCATTGGCTGGCACTTCCAGGGAAGTCGATACTGGAGGCGAGGTGGTCACCTCGGAGGAATACACCACAGTTCCTCACTTCGATGCGAGCGGAAGCAAGAGTGAGAGTGGAAGCGTTGAAGCGACCACAGCTGGACCCACTATAGCTCCCAGCATAACCATTGAAGTGGATCTCACCTCCATCTCCAGCAGCAGCAGCAGCAGTAGCTCCGAGTCTGTGGAAATAGCGACAACACCAGCTCCAACTTTTACCCAGAGAGTTACCACGCTGGAAACCACAATTTCCGTGGAATATGTAACCCCCACACCATATTACCCTACGGAGACCACCACCCCGCGAGTGGTGCCCGTGCCGAGACCCACTTTCGCCACCGAACCGCCGCTGGATGTGATGGAAACGACTGCTTCGACGCACCACCTCTGGACGGAGGTATCCACAACGGCTGCCCCGTTCTTCACGGAATACCCGGCAGAAGTAATGATAACCACACATCGTACCAGTGCCGGACGGTTCACCACGGTGCAGCCTCCACTGCAGGTCACCACCCTGGGACCGGAGTCCGGCGAAACTTCGGCGGAAACGGCGACACCCCATATAGTTGTTACTATTATAGATGAAAACGAAGCAGTACCTCCACTGATTACAACTACTGGAATGCCAACCACGCACCACCACGATCACCATCATCACCACCACCACGAGCACGAGGAAGGCATCACCTTGCAGCCACCTGGAGAAGACGATGATGATGATCACCACCACCACCATCATCATCACGACCATCACCACCACCACCACCCTGAAGAAGAGCTCACTACTCCAATGCCTGTGGAACTAACCACAGGACCAGCTCTGCAAACGGAGGATCTGATTGAGGTGCCACAACCAGCGACCACAATGGAGCCATTTTTACCGCCAGAAGCCACGGTGGTGCCTGTCGTCACTGGTCCTCCAATACCGCCAGCTACGGTGGCTCCTCCTCAAGTAACTGAAGCACCTACGGCTCCTCCCACGGAGGCACCAACATTGCCACCGGGTACCCTGCCACCTGTGACTCTGCCTCCACAGACTCTGCCTCCTCCGACTCTGCCTCCTCAGACTCTGGCTCCTCAGACGCTGCCTCCTCAGACCCTGCCACCTCAGACCCTACCTCCTGAGACGCCACCTCCACCAACCCTTCCTCCAGCTACCCTCCCTCCCGCTACTCTGACCCCGGCCACCCTGCCACCTCCAACAATACCGCCCACGCCACCCTCCACGCAATCTGCACAAACTTTGCCGCCGCCCATACATGTCTACACCACTCCGGACGTACCAGCGCCAACAACGCCGGACCGCCAGACCAAGGCACCGGTCACGGAGAGCAGCGAGGAGGTGGATGGCGCCAATACAGTGGCCACCGGAGGACGAGGAGCAGGAGGTATTCCCGAGGAAAAAGCGGCTGACGTGGACTGCATCAAACTGGGCTGTTACAATGGCGGAACTTGTGTCACCACTTCAGAGGGCTCTAGGGTAAGTTTTAAACTATTTCTTAACTACTAAACTTTTAATTCTATAATATAACTTGGAAGATCGGTTAATTATATCCAACATCTACTCTAATCGAAGTCAGCTTTCCCATTTGTTAGGATATATACAAAATGTGTCTGGCTCTAATTTCTCTGAGTGAAAAACACACAGAGTAGGTCAATCGATTGGCGGCCTCTGGCACTTGGCACCTCGAATGGGAATCGAGTTGTTTGTTCGATGCCAAAAACTAGGCAGAGGTGGAGAGAGAGTTTGTTTGCGGGTACCAGGAGTCGACTTCACAATTTTCAACCCCATTGAGTTGCTAATTGGCCATATTGGAGTTGTGGGCGTTCAGGTTCTGATTCCATGACCACCTCCAACTATTAATAAGCCATTAAGTATTCCGGGTAGAGCTTCCATTTCCAAGCCATATAGTAAATAGGCAGTGTTATTTGGAGAGGATTTCAATAGAATTATCCTAAATTTTCGAGCTTCTACCAGTACATAGAATAGACAAAATGTTTTAAAGCCAAAGCTGAAATATAATAATTTTCCTCCTTTATGATTTTCTCATTTCAAATCTATTTTAGCTGCAATTTCCAGTTTACGCTTTTTGAATTGCACTTTAATGAGGTCCTTTATTAGGATATTCTCGAAATGAAAGCATTAGTAGTAACTATGCAGAGACCACACCCACACCCACCAGCAATGCACTGGCACCAACTAAATTTGCAAATTGACAACCTGAAACGGCCTCTCAGTCGCTCCAGTACAGCTGCCCACGTTTACAGATGCAGATACAATTTCGGATAGAGATACAGATACGGGTACGCAGATGTGCTCAGCTCATACATAGATAATCATTTTGGTTCCAGGACTGTGGCAAGGGGGGTGAAAAAAGGGGGCGTGGCTGGGGAAAGCGTTGCCCATAAGCAGATTTTCCACACAGATTGTTGCTAGGCCAACGGAGAGTGAAACAATCGAAATGCCTGCTGGTTGGGTGGAGAGAAGACATTATGGTTGCAAAGGTGAAAATAATTCAGAATATTTCCACAAAATTACACACTTGAAATATTTCCAAGATGTTAACGAATTATTTATCAAATTACTTAAAACATAGAGGAGAGAAGTATAAAGCTAAACTTCTTAAATCACAAATCAATGGAAAATAAAAACAAACTATTATTTGTTGTAAATTGCAGACACTTCTTGTGACTTCTCGAATCAAAATCAAAAAGACACTTTGAAATATATTTTTTGTGGCACACTTCCGGTGAAAAGTTGCACAAACGAGTCAGCCCCAGGCACTTATTTCATCCCACATATAGTATACGTGGCAGGTTCTTTCACCAGCAACTTCTTTGAAAATGGCAATTTCTCTTGTAAAATGAATAGTTTAGAACTTTTGGAAATAACAGAGGCATTAACAACGGCTACAAATTTTCCAGGTAGAAGGAAATCAAGCGCAAAATAGAAGAATTTCGGGCCAAAATGTTCGGCAACAGAAACCACAAAAGCCTCTCAAGTTCGAGGCCGGGCAAAGTATGACTATTCAACTATTTATGAAAATGCTTGTGGTAATTTTACAAAAAAAGAAAAAGTTTAGACTAAAAATACACAACACAATTGGGGGAGAAGAGAAGGGAGAAAACTATCCAAAATTTTGACCCAAATGGAAAATTGAAAACCATTAAGTGCAGCCAGAATATATGAACTATTCCCATGCTAGCAGGCATGCTACAAATATGTAATAACTACTAATAACTGGCAACTGGAAAATTGCTAACAATAGCCGGAGTTCATTCAATAATTTTTCTAATTTGTGTTGAAACTGATATTGTTCGTGGAGTGTCTCGAGGTTTGGGGCTTCGAATGAGTAGGAAAAACCTTAAACACCTTTCTGCAGCAATGACTAATGTAATTGACACCCTTCGGGGTTTTTATCTCATTCATTATTAACCGCCTGTAGAAGGTCGGCGGGCGTTTCAATATCCCGATGACCCCAATCGCCCAGAAGTGTATTAAAAGCACCTCATATATGGTATGACCAGGTCATATGTCAGAAACGGCTTTAATGTTGGTCAAATTAGCAGCACCACATGCAATTTCAGTTTTTTACGACCGGAACGTGTGAGGTCGATATGAGCTGACAATGTTTGGCTAATTTATGGCCACCGACTCAGGTGGACGACGCTGTCAGGAGGATGACCATATCCAGGTCATTTATTTCGAGTGACATGCGAAAGTCAGCACGGGGAAAATTTATATAACTCACCGGAAATGTTGTTTATTATTTTCTAAAATCTGGTTAATATAAAAATGTGTGCAATCTAATTAGATAAGCATGTTTTCCACCTAATTTATTAGCTCTACCAGCTCTTAAAACTTTAAAACTTATTAATGAGTTTTTTTAGTTAATGAGTTAACAAAGCCAGTAGACAATTTATTAGCCAACTTTTTCAGCAAGAACAACCACGGTAGAGCTCCGGTGAGCCAACACATGTTGCCACTTTAACAGTCTAACAAGAAAAATACAAATAAAAATGTAATTTTCATAATACACTTAGTGGTTGTGAGAGTGACAGAAGGCCTCAGGACGCAGGACGAATTCCTTCCACCCACACAATGAGAAAACTAAAGAATATAATGAAAACAAATACAAATACTCGTACAGAGTGGGAAAGTGAGGAAATTATTTCATAGAGCGTATGCCACTTTATTGTTGCCAAGTAATTTAACTAACTGCACAAACACTCACAAAAGCATACACCCACTCGGTAGCTTTATAATTTCAAGATTTTCGCTTAAGTGCACTGACAAAAATAATGTCTAAGAAGATAATACCAAAAACCTTATTAGGAATAGGGAATGGTAACTATGTTTTATGAAGAGTCCTTCCATTTAAACGTACAAACTCTAATATGTTAACAATCTTAACTAGTTTTTCCCACTGTGTATTAGATTTTTCCATCTTTTGCCATGTCGCCTTTTGCATTTGTATAAAAGAGACAAAAAGGCAGACTGTCTGCGAGACAGACATACACTTACATATGTCAGCTGTCATATTGGTTAGGCAGCCATTGTGGGTGGCTCCAGGATCCCAGATCCCAGATTCCAGCCTGCTGGTTCGGATGAAAGTGACGGACAGAGAGGACAGGGTGTCGAGAGGTGGCACAAAACGCGCGGGGCGTGGCAGGAAGAAGTGCAGGCAAAGTGGCACTCACACTCGGCGAAAGTCACTCGTAAAGTGGCATTAAGCACATTTCAAGTGCCACCCCGCCGAGTTTTTGGTTTTGGAAAATGTTTGCCTGGCTTTCTCCTATTTTCCAGAGTACCCCCAACACCCTCACTGTTCGCCTGGGGCTCTGTGTGTCTACTGTCTGCATTGCGTTGCTTTTGCCACCGCCAATGCCACTAATGAAAACTTTGTTGAGCCCTTTTAGGCTCCTCCATTGCCGCCACATGTCTCCCCGACTTAATGCGTCCTCTGCAGTCCTGCCGCCTCTGCAACCTTCATTTTCTCATTTCGCCATTCAGATTTTCCTCCGATTTTCTCACTCACCCCCTTTATGAAAAGTAAGTGCACTTCTGTCATTCAGGCCATTTCTGGCATTTGCCTGTTGACATTTCCAAGGGCGTGTTACAATTAATTTCCATCTGGCCAACGCAATGAAACGCAAATAGGAAAGGCAAGAAGTGGCCAAGGATTTTCCCCCAGCCTAGGATTTTGGCAAAATCCGTTGAAGTGGCTTCATTTGGTTGCACTTTTTCTACCCATTAAGAGGTTTTCCCTTCTCATTCATAAGTTTAAATTATGTTTCGGAACTATTAGCAAAAATATATTTTCCATTAAAAATAAACTACTTTAATTTATGGTCTAATAACTCCGTTTCATTCTGTTATCTAACTATTTAAGACTGTTTTAAATTCAAATTTAATGCCCTAATTCCACATAATATTCATATTTTCCACTCGGTATAACATACTCATTTCCGCTTTAAGCCCACACATATTTAAATGTTGAGTCCTCCACATGATTTCCTCCCCTCATTACTCTTACATTTTGTTTAACCCTTTTTTTGGCTGGCCTTTTTTTGTGTTTTGGCCAACACTCATTATGCGCCAGCCAAATGCCGCAAGGTCAAAGGCTTTAATTAAAATGTTTCCTGTTAGGAGGAACAAATACGAGTCAGCGACTGAGCCGAAAATTGTACAAAACTAAACTCAGTTCTAGATAGTCGGAGCCAAGCATCATTTGTCTAACAAGTTTGGGTGAAAAGTTGTGGCAAACTCTTTAAATAATTGTTGGGAAAGCCTGCCGAGTGCAATTAGAAATTTTTCATTATTTCCATTTTCAAGGCCGTGTAAGCCGTGCAAAAAACTGTGCTACGAAAAATAAAAATCTGTGACCTGTAAACGAAACTGCACTCTGAGCGCAGAAATGTTGTTGCCGATATGAAAACATGAAACGTCTCTCATCTTCACAGCAGGCGATGATATTAATGCTTTTCCGTGGCAAACAAAGCCTGGATGTAAAAACAGAAACAGCGGATATTCGACGCCAGGAAAAAAGGATTCTGACAAACAATAAAAAAGGGTTTCGGCCATTATGCGCTGAAGCCTTTAACATCGGTTAGGAATTTCCGCTGACGGGCTCCACGGGTGCTTTAAGCAACATGAGAAGGATCCAGGATTTTCATTTACCCGTGACGAGTCATAAAAACTTAAATAATTCCAACAGATTGAAAGCTGCTATTTTTAAAACCATGTTTGGGTATATAAATGTTCTTAAATATCTAATAAGTATTCAACATTTTTCAATCGTATTAAATCAAAAGCTGCCACTTATAACTAAAAAGCGAACTCGTTAATTAGCTAAAAAGCAAACCATGGGTAAAAGTTTGTCAAAAGTGGAGGGGTACACCCACGTTTTTTAACCTCAAGCAACTCCCAAACATATGGACAACTTCCCATTAAAAGGGTGTCTTTTTTTCACCACCCAACAGCCACATCCCGAAGGCAGGTTCCTGCCTTTATCCCCTCGATTCCCACTCGCCTTGCACTTCATTTACCCAATTTGCGAGAGGGGCTGGGAAAATCTCGGGGAGGTAAAAATTACAAGCAAAGTTTTCAGTAGCTGTACGTGGCATTTTCTTTTCCCCGTTTTTCCAACTCCTTGTGTTTTCCTTGACTCACCGCCTGTTGCAGTGGCAGTGGCCGTGGCAGTTGCAGTTGCAGCTCCTCTGGAAGTGTCCCTTGGCGTGGCATAAATTATTAAAGCCAGGACAATGGAAGACGACGGCAACTCCGTGGAGAGCAAAAAGTTAATTCATATTACTTTTCAATTTATTGGCATTTTTGGAACGTGCTTTTCTTATTGGCGACCAGTAGAAATTAAATTAAAATTGTTCAAGTTTCTTCGGTGCTTTCCCTTTGTAAGTTTTTGGGGGGAAAAGTTTTCGGTGCTCTCAATATTTTGTAACTACTCGAAAATGTGTAAATGGCGGATTAACCTTTGATGGTTTAATTTGGAGTTAAAGTTTTAAATCATAAATTTAAATCTCTTGCTTTTTGTAGTGCGTTTGCCGTTTCGACCGCCAAGGACCTCTCTGTGAGCTGCCCATCATTATCCGGAATGCCGCCTTCTCAGGCGACTCCTATGTGTCGCATCGCATCTACAAGGACATCGGACAGCACGAGTCCCTGGACGCCGTTCTGCCCATGCACATCCAGTTAAAGGTGCGAACCCGTGCAACAAATGGGCTGATCATGCTGGCGGCTGCCCAGGGTACCAAGGGAGGCCACTACATGGCCCTCTTCCTCCAGAAAGGACTGATGCAGTTCCAGTTCTCCTGCGGCCTGCAGACGATGCTCCTGAGCGAGCTGGAAACGCCGGTGAACACCGGCCACGAAATCACCATTCGAGCTGAGTAAGTGAAAAGTTGTCGCGCCACGGAATGCAATTAAGTGTGCACAAAGGACTTGCACGGGGCCAAAATGGTAAATCCTTATCAAAAGGAAGAACTCGACACCACCACATATTTTTCGCCCGGTGTATGTGCGGGGCACGCCCCCACTTGGCGGGTGATTGAGAGAGGCAACGCCTCCTGAACTGCTGAACCGTCGGCATGTTAATTAACTTTTTAAACCGCGCAAGGTGGAGGTCAGCATATGGGTCAGTGTCAGGGAGCCAGGACATTGCCCAACGTCCAACGCCCATTAAACTTGCCAGGGCGTCGAATTCCATTCGGCTTCGTTCATCCGCAGTGGCCACAAATTATAATGCTTCAAGTGTAAAATAAATTGCAGTTTTTTAGGTTCTGTCCGCGTTTTCCGCCTTCCGCCACTTCCGGCCACCTCCGCCGACCATTTCCTCGAACATTAAATCCTGCGGGCTTTCCACTTGCCATCCATGCGTAATTAGTTGGATATTTTTCTTTTTTTTTTGTTCTGGCCGGGTCTTCTTTTAATTTCTTTGCCTTGGTTGAAAATTTAATTTACCGCATTTAGAATGAGTCAGCCGGGGGTGGGCTAAACCGGGTGGTAAGGAATGTGGGAGTCGTGCGTAATTAATCGTTTAACTAACATTTCCTGGCCAAAGCCAACACTTGGCAAATGTGGGAGAAAAACGGGCAAAACGACTTGAAAAGTTATTCAAATATTTTCACTATCGCCGACCATTGCATACGAAATGGGAAAATAAAGTTTAAATTAGTTTTGACTTCAACTACGTGGAAAGAGTAGGAAAAAAGTAAAACGAATAGAACCGATTAAGCTCCTGGTTTTTGTGAAAACCACAATACGTTTTACTTTACAACCTGTTGACTGAGTAATCCTTCTTTCAAATAGTCCTTCAATATTTAAATTACCGCCACTTAGACTCATCAAATCGATCAAATGCCGCAATAACACTCAATTGTCCATCGTGATAATCGCTTGTTTACAATTCAGCTGTGAGCAATTTCTTAACAAAAATTGCCATAAAATTTATGGGGGTAAACGCATATGGAAAATGACCAAATAATCGCTTTGACCGAATAACGAATAAAATCCGGCTAAAGCCGAAACTTGAAATCTGGGCAGAAAGAAAGAAAGTCCCCGGGCGAATCGGGGATAGACGAAACGGTGGCATAAACAGGACATTAAGGAATGCATATATATTGTACATCAAAAAGTAGGACAAAAGTGAGAGCTAGAGCTCTGCCCATATAAATAATTTACCAGAGTGAGAACAAAAACGAAAGTGAATGGCCAGAGGACGCAGAGGAGACGCATTCACATTTTACGACTATCGAATCGACCACAAATTTACTTTTTAGCACTTGGTCCCAGCTCGGGGCGAACCAATGTCCGATGTTAAAGGCTCTTTTGGTCTATGTAATGCACTTAAACAAATACTTTATATAATTTTGGCTGTCAAGGATAAGGTTTTTTTAAATACATCCTGACTACCGCGACGTTCTAGACTTCTTCTATTGAAAATAGGATTTAGAAACGTAACTAGAATCACATTTTTCCCTCAGTGCTTATGTATATTATATTATATTCCCTTCTCGTATTTTGTGGGATGTTGTTTTTGGTGTTTTGGTCTGGCAAGTGGATTTACGAGCAACAAATTTATGTTCGTTGCCTATTTTTATTTGCCTTGCGTGCTTAATCGTCCGAGCACCGAGCACCGAGCACCGGGAGCCAAAGGACTTTCCCGCCCAGGGGCCACTCGATGACGACAAGGACAAAGACTATGACGATAATGACGATGTCGATAATGATGAAGTTGGGGTCTTCGATGAACTATAGTTAACCCCACACTCCCCGGTTAGTCTTCCAGTACAGACTTTCAGGCCCAAAGGCCGTCGGACAGGAATGCCTCACACTCTAATGAGGCTAATGCCCGGCACAATTGACATTTTACTTAAGGACCTTCATCGAACTGGTGTTGCGCACAATTAGTGTAATTAGAAAGCAATAACAATTACCGTTAGTCAAGCCTAATTGCAGCCGCATTTCTTTCCGCCTTTTCCCAGCTTTGCCGCCATTCCCATCTTTCCCGGCCATTCGCTTTTAATTATTTCGAATTTTCGTAATACCCTTCATGAATTAAGTTCATTAATTAGAATGATTTGCCTTCTTTGGCAGCTTCCGTAGCTGAAAACTTTTCAATTGCCGCTTCAATTGGCCGTGTCAATAATTTATATCGAACAATGCTTAAGAACAATGCTAATTTAATTTGTTCTTCAGTCAAACGAAACTAATTGAATTTCAAGTAAGATTGAAGGCAGATTTCCGAGAGACATTTTTAGGACAAAATATTAAATGCATTTAAAGAATTAAAAGCTCAAGAAATGTATTGATAAATGAGAAATATTTCAAAGATTATAAGTCTTTATTTTTGTTGTAAAAGGAAAACAATGGGAAATCCAGACCAGAAAAACATTTTACATATGTTGTAAAAACTAAATGCAATCAGAGAAAACTTTTTTCATTTGGCCAGAGCATATGGGTAACTTTTTACAGCTTTTTCCTCCATAAAATAACAATAAAATGTACATATCCTTCAGTGCAGTTTCTTTTTTGTATCCAAATATTTTCATTCAAATGCAATAAACGCAAAGATATGAATCCCAGTTCGTCCATCTCCAAACACAGACTTCCAAAACAAAAACAAGAAAAATCGGAAAATTCTTTTGACAACAAATAAAATCGGAGGCCTCATCACAACAAAGGACATTCAAATAAAAGCATCCGACATTCGGACCGAGCGGGGCAATAAAAATCGGTAACCCCTCCACCCGGTTCCACCTTCCAGTAAAAATTCCCTCTCGACCTTATACCTGTACGCTTTTTACCTCGATCACATCAAAGGGTCGAAGGGAAAAAAATTCCATACCATCCGGGGACAGACGCAGCAAAAATTTGACAGTCGATTGTCATTATAGCCGGTTGTTGGGAGGATTGGTAGAGGCTATGGCAGACAGTGGTTTGTTTTTTGGCATTAAAAATAAATGGTACACAGACCGATTCAAAATTTAACTCTTCTATGTTCTATAAATGTTTTTTTTTAACTGGAAAATTAAGTCGTAAAGATTATGAAGAAATTTTAATAAGTTGTTGATTGTACCCGAACCCTGGCTACGTTTTCTACCCTGATTTAAACCACTGTCGATTAAATGTGGCCCACGAGGAAAGGTCAACAGGCAAAAGGTAACCAAACAACGGCCGGGATAACAGAGTGCTGGAGGAACCCTTTTCTGGGCGGACGAGGGTGGTAGATTGTGGTGTCATAAATATTTGCACGCATCGGCATGTTCGAAATTTTTTGCCCTTAAAAGTCGTCCCAAAGGCAGGACATCGGGAATGCAGGACGAGGGAGTGTCACCCGCTCCAAACAGTAAGTGCGGCATATTAAATATTTGATGCACTCCGGACTCCCAAAAAATTGCAATAAAAAAAAGTGAAATGCTGGAAAATAAAAGTGAAAATGGAAAGATGAAATGAAAAGGGAGAGTGGTTGAGGGAAAGGGAAAAAAAGAAAATCGAAAGCAAACGAACTAAAAGGAATACTTGGCATATTTTTTTACAGATTGGACTTCAGCCGGAATTACACACACTGCAACGCCTCTCTGCTGGTGAACGACACTCTGGCCATGTCCGGGGATCAGCCCACCTGGCTGAAGCTGCTGCCACCACGTCACCACACCCCGGAGGCGATCCTGAACACCTGGCTGCATCTGGGCGGAGCGCCACAGGCACCGATTGGCCTAATTATCGAGTTGCCACCAGCCCAGAGCGGCACCGGATTCACCGGCTGCCTCCATACTCTGAGAATCAACGGGCAGGCACGCGAGATATTCGGGTGAGTACATGGACTTAGAGATGATACCTATATTTTAACTAGCAGAGGGTTTGAGAAATGGGGTTTGGGTTAAATGCATTTCTTTCAGTGTCTTAAAGCGCCCATCTGCCGCTTTCTTTGGATGCCCTTTGGGCATCGACTAGTGAACAGCTCCCAAAAAGTTACGACTTCTTCTGGACCTGGTGGTGTTCTGGTATTGGGTGTATCTTTGGCCTGGGGGCAGGCAGGCAGCTCTTAAATGTTAATGCCGCTTCCGGAAGAGAAACGGGAATAAAATGAAACCATCAAATGGCCCCAGCACAATGTTGCAGGTGGAAAAAGCCTTAAAGGAGTTGCAGTAAACAACTTGCCTCGTATACGCAGATAAAATTAACTCTGCTTGCGTAAAAAGATAAAGCTTGAAATGTCGGGGATTCCAGAAATATATAGCTAATAGCTGAGCTCCATAAACCAAATGGTCTCATATGGATCTCCACCGGGTTTGTTAACCAAATAAAAGTGCAGTAATCAAATGCGGAATATTAGAGTAGTGAATAAAGTAAAGAATTACCTGTACTTGCCTCAATTTTGAATTAAGCCTCGTACTCATAAAGCCTTCAGAACTTCTTAAAGAACTCGTGACTCTTGTAGTTTCTCAGAGTTTTCCTATCAAAAGAACTTCTTAAACATAAAAGCAATGACCACGTTAAAAGCTTATACTATATATTATGGCCTCTTAACGAGTTTTCACTAAAAGGCAACCGTCAGTGAAAATGCAGCAAACTCGATGAAAAGGACATTCCAAAAGGAGCCAAGTCAGTGGCTGGGGTTCTGGGGTGTCGGGGAATGCGGAAGCCATTCGTCAGCGTGCAACGTTCATAAAAGCGCGAGCTCAAACAGATGGCCCAAAAGCAAAAAGGGTGGCTAAAAGTGGGCGAAGTGGGGCAAGCAAAGTGGACTCATGGGGCGGGGTAGGTAGAGCAGAAGTCGGACATCCTTGTCAACGCGCTGACAGCTGTGGGCTGTTTGTCAAATGGCGCACAAGGATTACAAAAAGGACACACCGTCCATTGCTATTGACATGTTGAATTAGACGAGCTCATGAAATTAGCTTAGACACCTGACTCATCACCCTCAATTCAACTTTTACATTACAAGAAATTAATTTTAAGGAAAAGCTTTAAATATTTAACAAAATTTTAAAGTAAAATTTTAAAGCAGTTCTTGTTTCCACGAAATACAAGTTATAAGAGCAAAGAATTAAGTTCTTCAAGAAGCTTTTTAATATTATTTAAACTTTTTTCTCTGTGTAGGGATGCCCTGGATGGATTCGGTATCACGGAATGCGGCTCTTTGGCCTGTCTATCGAGTCCTTGTCGCAATGGCGCCGCCTGCATAAAAATCGAAACCAATGAGGTGGACGAGAACGGCGAGAAGGCGGAGAAATGGAAGTGCAAATGCCCCACCGGCTACATGGGACCCACCTGCGAGATATCCGTGTGCGAGGACAATCCTTGTCAGTACGGTGGAACCTGTGTCCAATTCCCGGGCAGTGGATACCTCTGCCTGTGCCCCTTGGGCAAACACGGCCACTACTGCGAGCATAGTAAGTAATCAGTGGCCAGAAGAGATATTCCAGAAACTAAACAAAATACTTTGGAAAATAATTACTCTCAATCAGATCTGGAAGTGGCGCTACCATCGTTCTCCGGTAGCGTTAATGGACTCTCCTCGTTTGTGGCCTACACGGTTCCGATTCCCCTGGAGTACTCCCTCGAGCTGAGTTTCAAGATCCTGCCCCAGACCATGTCGCAGATTTCGCTGCTGGCCTTCTTGGGTCAATCAGGATACCATGACGAGAAGAGCGATCACTTGGCCGTGAGCTTTATCCAGGGCTACATAATGCTTACCTGGAATCTGGGAGCCGGACCTCGGCGCATTTTCACACAGAAGCCCATTGACTTCCGACTGGATGCTCCGCGAGTTCCCTACGAAATCAAAGTGGGTCGCATTGGACGCCAGGCTTGGCTTTCTGTTGATGGAAAGTTCAATATCACGGGTCGATCGCCGGGATCGGTTAGCCGCATGGACGTCCTGCCAATCCTCTATCTGGGAGGCCATGAGATAGCCAACTTCAATACCCTGCCCCACGATCTACCCCTGCATTCGGGTTTCCAGGGATGTATCTACGATGTGCAGCTGAAGGCGGGACAGGTGACTGTGCCGCTGCAGGAGACGCGCGGTGTCAGAGGTCGAGGTGTGGGTCAGTGCGGCACCAGGGAGTGCCACCGCCATGCCTGCCAGCATGATGGCGCCTGTCTGCAGCATGGTGCAACCTTTACGTAAGATATTTGACTTTAAGTTACATTAATTTCTATAAATTTATTTCTTATTTTGAAAATATGAAGTTGCATCTGCCAGGAGGGCTGGTATGGTCCTTTGTGTGCTCAGCCCACGAATCCTTGCGACTCCTTTAACAACAAGTGCTACGAGGACTCCACGTGTGTACCTTTGGTTAATGGCTACGAATGCGATTGTCCAGTAGGCAGAACCGGCAAAAATTGTGAAGAAGGTAAGGCTGTCTATATTTTTATAGATCCATTAAAACGTCAACGATAACTTCCATTTCTTCGAAGAAATTCGCTCTCTGAGCGATGTATCCCTGACTGGAAGACGTTCATATTTGGCCGTTCGTTGGCCATATTTATACGATGGCGGCGAAAAACTGGGTGCCAAACGATCCCAAATGGTCAGCTACCGCAACTTTACCAAAAAGCTAATGCCTCCCAAGCCGATCACCACTCCGAGCACCCATTTTGTGATGAAACTATTGAATGAGGTTGAGAAACAGCGCAGCTTCTCGCCAGTGCCATTGATGGGTTCCAAGACCTTCGAGGAGCACCACCGAGTGCAGTTCTTCTTTATTGAGTTCCAGTTGCGGCCACTGTCAGAGCGAGGCCTCCTCCTGTACTTTGGGACTTTGAACAACAACCAGGACAAGAAGATTGGATTTGTTTCGCTCTCCCTGCAAGGCGGAGTGGTGGAGTTCAGGATTTCGGGACCCAGCAACCACGTCACTGTGGTGCGCAGTGTCCGGATGTTGGCTATCGGCGAGTGGCACAAGATCAAGATGGCGCAGCGGGGTCGCTGGCTAACCCTCTGGGTTGAGGGCAGCGCCTCCTCAGCCCTTGCACCCTCGGCCGAGGTGCTGGTGGAGCCCGACTCACTGCTCTATATTGGAGGTCTGAAGGATGTATCCAAGTTGCCGCACAACGCCATCTCCGGATTCCCGATTCCCTTCCGGGGCTGTGTCCGGGGACTGGTGGTCAGTGGCACTCGAATTGTGCTCAACGAAACTAATATTGTGGGTGAGTATTGCTATGAGACCTCGCGAAGACTATATATTTGCCAATATTCATCCGATTATTATAAATGCTTTAATGCTTAATAAAAGCACAATATGGCCACATTAATGGCTATATTTCAGCCAAAACATTCCGATTCATAAGCGGAATACCTCAAAAGAATTCTAAATCGATTCTCTATCAATCTACATTCAATTCTGAGACCAGAACATATTTTGAATTTTTTGTCACATTTTCTGGATCACATTTTCCCTTTGAAAATCATGAATTATAAAAATGCTTTGAAAGCACAATATGGCCACACTAATGGCTATATCTCAGCCAAGACACATCCGATCCTTAAGCGGAATACCTTAAATGATTCCTAGATCGATTCTCTATCAATCTACATTAAAGTCTGAGACCAGAACATGTTTTGAATTTTTTGTCACATTTTCTGGATCACATTTTCCCTTTGAAAATCATGAATTATAAAAATGCTTTGAAAGCACAATATGGCCACACTAATGGCTATATCTCAGCCAAAACACATCCGATCCTTAAGCGGAATATCTTAAATGATTCCTAGATCGATTCTCTATCAATCTACATTAAAGTCTGAGACCAGAACATGTTTTGAATTTTTTGTCACATTTTCGGGATCACATTTTCCCTTTGAAAATCATAAATCATAAAAATGCTTTGAAAGCACAATATGGCCACACTAATGGCTATATCTCAGCCAAAACACATTCGATCCTTAAGCGGAATACCTTAAATGATTCCTACATCGATTCTCTATCAATCTGCATCAAAGTCTGTGAAGAAACAATTTTTTATATTTTTTGTCAAATTTTCTGATGGAGTCCCTTCGGAAAATGCTTGGGAAGGACAATGTGGCCCAAGCCGATGGCTATATCTCAGCCAATTCTAATCCGATTCCTAAGAGGAATACTTCAAATGATTTGTAGATCAATTCTCTATCAATTAAAATGTTGGTACAGACTTGGTTTTTGTTTTTTAAATTTTATGGTCGATCCTCGTCAGAATTTATTGATTTCTAAGGGAGGGACAATATGGGCTGCCCTGAAGGCTAAATCTTTGCCAATTGTTGTTTGATTTCTTAGAGGAATACCTTAAACGACTTGTGAATTAATTCGCTATCAATCAATTAAGCAGTTATTGACCATATTTCAATAAAAAATGGGAAATTTGAAGTCAAATGAATGACTATTTTGAATAATTTTCTCCTGCAGAATCGCGAAATATTCGGGACTGTGATGGCACTGCCTGTGGCGGGGACTCCTGCGAATCCGGCGGACACTGTTGGCTGGATGAGAAGCTACAGCCTCATTGCATTTGTCCGGAGTACGCCAAGGGCGATCGATGTGAATATTCTGAGACCTGCAAACTCATACCGTGCAAAAATAATGGAAGATGTCTGCGAAGTGGACGCTGTTCGTGTCCAAATGGGTGGGGAGGCTTCTACTGCGAGATAGGTGAGTACTAAAAAACAATCAAATCAACGAAATCAAAGTGCCAGAAAGGTCAATGACCACAAGAGAGGGTGATTCAGTTAGTCAACGAAAAAGAGTGATTTAGTTACAGCTCAATAAGCGTGACAACCATGGCAATAAATCATATTAATGCCGCGAAAAACAAGTTTCATGAATCTTCTTTCGGGTTCAGTTTTCAGTTCAATTCAGTTCCCAAAAAATATGTCACGAGTAAAAGTTTTGTTCTCTCAATTCCAACAGAAGCCAAAATGATTTTATTATTTTTTGATGATCTCTTTTTGAGCTTCGCTGTGTCGAGTTGCTGGCCAAACTTGTTTCTCTAAGCCGCGGAGTAGAACAACATTATTATTATAATTAGAAGTAGACAGCAACAGCAAATAACCATTAACAGCAGCATTCGGAGTCGGATTAGGATGGTTCAGTGCACAGCGGGGTCAGGAAGTTGCTAGTTGGCCAAAAAAAAAAAACAAAGCCACAGAAATACAGAAAAGCGATCTGTGCGGCCCACAAAACTCTACTATAAATCTGCATATAAATAAAGCTGAAAAATTACAAGAGCGTTGCCCTGATTTGGCAAATATTTTTAATAATATTTCCTTAGGAGGCAAAACATAGCATTTAATTAGAAGCCAGCTAATTATTTTTAAATGTTCCCTTCCCTTTTTTAATGGCTACAAATATTCATAAATATCACGGTTCTAGAATCTTTTACAGACAATTGCAATTAGCTAATCAGTAATTTCAATCTTTTATTACCCTCCCCACACACCGCCCAACAAGTGCATTATTCAAAATAATAATGACACCAACTGAAACATCAATCAAACGTCTGCAAAACAAGCTTTTTGCATGATACGAAATCGGCAGATGTTTTTTTTTTTGTTATTTGTTTATCCATCGGATGTTATGCGTTCCCCGATTCAGCTGGCGGCCTTTCACTTATTAGCAAATTGTGAATTAACATGCCACTAGAAAATACAAACACATACTGCCACTGCCACACAAGCTGACTCTTGCAGCTCAAATTGAATTCGAGGGAAAACTCGAAAAGCGATGAAAACTAGAAATGCATGTTCCAGGAAAAAGGCAAAAGTCAATATCAAGATCAGGGCCTAAACTCTCTGTAACGAAAGATACAAATTGAAAAATAAACGCAACGAGCGGAGTAGAAAAAGTGAGAGGAAGTGTGGAGAAAATTAATAACCGCATGATAATAAAGATTAATCTCTAGTTGAAGTTCAGGTTCTGAAGATGATTCATAACGAGTAAAAAAACTGGAAAGCAAAGTAATTTAGAAATGAAAAAAATATTTACAAGTGGAGAAAAAAGAAAAGTGATGAAATGGGTTTGTGATAGAAAAATAAGACCTTCGTCTCTTCCTACCAACTAGACCCACAAAACCCTTTTTTATGTATTAAAAAAAAAGTATAAGAAATAATTTAAGACACCTCTAAGCCTATATAAACGAGATCATGGTCTGAAGATGACGATGGAAGATGAGGATTCATAAAGCGAAACAAAAGACAAAGCCGAACAATGCAGGCGGTGCGGCAAGCTGATGCTGTAATTTAATTATGTATCGCATGCAACATGTTTAATGCAACAACACGAGTCCCCTTCTCAGCCCCCTTACTCCATATTATTTTTCTGATTTTCATATTTACTATTTATTTATTTTTTTTTCCAACTTTGCAGCCATGAGCAAACCGACTACGCCGAGCTTCCGTGGCAACAGTTACCTGATCTTGCCGCCGCCGCGAATCCCCATGAAAGACAAGAGGCGCGGCCCCTCGCTCTATGTCCGCCCCCGCGAAGCCATCCAAGTTTCGCTGAATTTCTCCACCATCGAACCGGACGGACTGCTGCTGTGGAGCGAGCATGAGAAGAATAAATTCCTAGGCCTGGGCCTGGAGGCTGGTCACCTCAAGTTGGCCAGCAATCTGCTGGGCAGCATCAACGACACGGTGAGGGCTCCGGCCAGTGGCTTCATTTCCGATGGAGCCTGGCACTCGACCAGTGTCCTGCTGGATCGGACGCGACTGGAACTCCAGCTGGACGGCGAAGTGATCTTTACGGAGCGACTGCCCGAAAACAGTAGGCCCTCGATAGCGGCGACCCCAACGTCCCCCACAAGAACCACCACAATCATGGCCAGACGCAAAAACTCAAGCAAAGAGCCAACAATTTCCTACGAGGATGTCTTTTACTTGGGTACGTATTTCAGAGCTTTTGAAACTAAGTTATTATTTAGAAAACATTCTCTTCATTAAAAGAATTTCTGTTGTTTAAAAATATTCTCTAAGCAATGCAATCTTGCAGATAAAATATCTTTTATAAACAAACCCAATCAAGAAATACCTTGAAAATTATACAAAAGGGTATTAAAAGAAGTTTTCGCTTACCCGAATGACTTTCATTAAACACTAGGACTAATTTAATTAAACACAGAACGAGATCCACTCACTAAATTATAAACAAATTTAAAGAATTTGTAAAAAATCTTCACAGAAAGCCAAAGCCACTTGTTGAATGTTAGAAGTAAATACTGAAAGTGAGAGGGAGATGGAAAGGAAGGCAAAGCTGGCCTGCC
This sequence comes from Drosophila vallismaia, assembly GCA_035047325.1. Classification (NCBI taxonomy): domain Eukaryota; kingdom Metazoa; phylum Arthropoda; class Insecta; order Diptera; family Drosophilidae; genus Drosophila; species Drosophila vallismaia. The sequence continues at coordinate 15,572,561 of JAWNPU010000090.1, read as the reverse complement.
AACTGGGTGGCTTGAAACAGCTGTTACAGCCGGCTTACAGTGCATGTTAAAGTGGCTGATTACGAAAGTCTGCTATCAACAAATTAACAAGGCAGTTTATTTCAGTTTCTATTAAAATAACAATTTAAAGGAAATATCCTTAAACAAATTTAAAAAAGCGTTACAACTTTATAAGCCACTGTTATTTTTACAGCTCTGTTATAAGTCATGTATGTTAGCATAAAATCGAGCCTTATACAACACTAGAAATTTTTTAAATTGGAATTTAAATTTAAATAAAAAACTTAAGTAATTTACTTATATTTCACATTTTTTCTCTAAATAGGTGGCTTCCCTAACTTGGACTCGGTTAGCAGACGCACGCTTGGCCGATTCTACGAACCCTTCAAAGGATGCCTGCAGGACATTCAATTTGGCGCCGAACCCAAGGCAATAATTAGCGACTTCTCCGCATACCAGGGCGAGAATATTGGATCCTGTGATTTGCACGGTGATGAGCCCCTTTAATTGTATAGAAAATGAATAAGCAAAATCAAAAATCGGTAATATCGAAGCGATTCTGTAAAACATTCAAATATTGTGACTTACCAAGAATTCGATTGGAGAATCTTTAGAAGAAAAAAAACTAAAATAAATAAATATTTGTAAGCCTAAGTGATAAGCGAGTTTATATAAAAAGGCAGGGGGATTTGTTCCTTCTCAAAATTAATATATACACACAGTTTTGGGGCAAAGCTATCGAAAAAAACAAGACAAGAAATGGAACATAATTTTGTAAATTTTATAGAAATAAATGAAAAACGAAAGAAAAAGAAAAAGAAAAAGAAAAAGAAGGGAAAAACGAAAAAGAAAATTTAGATTTAAATCATGGAGACAAAAAGAAAATAAATTTATTGATTTATCAAAACAATACCGAAATTAATACAAAGAAGGACAAACTCTTGAGACAAAATTGTAGCCTAGGATCTAAATCTAGAAATTACCAAATATCAGATACAGATATTAACTTCTCTTACGTAAGTGATATTTCATGTGGAATAACGATAATGCAAAAGGAACCCAAAAAACGACTCAAAACTTGTTTGTATGTAAATTGTTTTTGTTGAGTCAAACTTTTGTTGAACAAATAACATTTAAATGTTTTCTCTAATCAAAACTCTGAATTTATTGCGTCTTTTATTTAAATATTATCTACTTAACTATCTACAACAACTGCCCTTAACGACTTTCTGCCATTTTGTTTTTAATTTATGCAACTTTAAAATCGAATTTAGTTAGGCCGATAATCGATATTATTTCCGTGTTATCTCTGTCTGTGTACGTTAAATAGCATAAAGCTCTCCTAATTGAAGCCATTTAGTTGCCTTGTAGTAAGTTAGCAAATACTCTACTTAATTTCTCTTCAAAAACTAACCAAAATATTCTAATAGAAGACAAAAAAAACCAACAGGCATACTGAAAACCTATGCTAGTCACACAATATAATTATTCTTATAAATGGAAAACAATGTAGCGAGAAAGAATGAAACAAGAATATATATACAATACTTATACAATACAAAGAAAAATGAAAAATTGTAATCAAGATGGTAAATTAAGCATGTATTTATTTCGAGAGAAAACTTAATCAGTTATAATTTTAATAAAAACAAAAAACGAAAATAGAAAAGTTAATAAACCAAACGAAGGAGTCGTTTTATTTTGCAAGGGAGAAAGCCTGGGATATTTAAATATAGTTGCCATTGGTTGCCATATTATATTTTATACAAAAAATCGATCCGAATATCCATTTACCATATATATAGAATATCCCTTTGACACTGCTCATCTTTCGGAGTTAAACCATAAATTTCCTCTATGGTCTTGGGATTTATCGGAAATAATATCCTTTACATATCGACACAAAAGGGACTTTTACCTACCTTAAAATTTCCCAGTACCAGATTTTTATTTTAATTTTAACTTCCAATAAATTAGCGCAAACAATTGTATAGTGAATCATAAATATGATTACATACGATGTTTTCATTTATTATAATTTATAAATGTTAAATTTAAATACATACAGACAACATAAAAATTATAAATTGGAAAGGAATAAGCATCGGATCTGATCATAGTTCTCGGTTTGCATACAATTTTGATCAAATCATAGATGTATTTGTTTTTGTTTTTGGAACGATTTAAACAAAGTTGATGGTATTTTGTTCTTCGGTTTTTTATTTACGTTTCTTTTTGCATTTCGCATTTTGCATTTTGCATTATGGTAAAGTATTCAAGATTTTTATATTTTAGACTTCACGTTACTTCTTCGCTCTTCGCTTAATTGCATACTAGATGTAATTTTAAATTTTATGGTTTACGATAGTTTCTTTTTGTTTAATTTCATCTCATTTATGTTTAAGAATAGTAGCATTAAATCTTCGATCGTTGCTAGAATGTGGAAAAATAGTACAACGCAATACAAAACTAAACAAAATTAAAAATTATGCATACTTTTGTTTTTTGTGGTTTTGTTTTGTTTTTTTTTTTTTCTTTTTCTTTTTCTTTTTGTTTTTGTTTTCATTTTCATATGTGTATATATAATTTATATAAATTGCAACTATCACACGTGTCCATCCCGATGCAAAGTCGAATCCGTAGAATCCATGACCGATCCGGATCCGAGCCCCAGAATCGGAGACAGACACACTCATTGCCACAGACCGGGACGAGCGAGGATCTTCAGCCGCCGACCCGAATTTTGCTCCTTGTGGTGTTTGTTTGTTTTACATTTTTGCATTTGGAACGCTGCTGAGAACAACTGCAACTGGAATTTTCCTTCATTTACTTCGCTTAAAAACTTACACGAAATTTAAACTTGACAAATATTGTTTGCTCGCTCTCTTTTTTTTTTATACAGTGCGATTTGAAACTCTCTACAAGACGTTGAACTTTGCAAAAACCTTCTGCGCTTTCTCTAAAAGATTTCATTTTATTTTTGAATTGAATTATTATTTGAAATGGTTTATGTTGGTATTATACTGATACTGATAGTATAGTTCAATTGCGGGGCGTGTCAGTTTTGGACAGATATCGAGTCGAATGGGGGGGGGACATTGAGGTGTGAGGAGGAGAATATGTAACTAACTTTCCGTCATATTTTTGGGAGGGGCTCCTTCCTATTAACTGTATAATTAATATTATGCGGTTTCTATCATTATTGTATTTGCCCCATGAGAGAACCGGCTTTTAGGTATTCTCTTTTCTTTTTGTTAAATTTTTAAATAATTTTTTTTATTCATAATTATCAGCATAAACTTTTCAAATCTCTCGTTGGAAATTTTATTTTCTGCAATACAAAATAAAAGTATTTTAATATTCAGTTTTAATAGAGTGTCAAATGCAAGACGAACCTACAAAAGGACATCACTTGCAGCAGTTGTTTGTCGGTCGATTTGTTTCGTTCCCGTTCGGCCTTATGCTGGTTCCCTGATTGTTGGCGCCATCGTTCTTAGGTAGTTTCTTGGCTGTAATTAGAAAAGCGATTAGCGATTGTTTCAAGAGTGTTAGTTGGACAACTTAATAGCCTACCAATTGCCAAGAAGATATCGTTAACGTTCATGCCCGTCTTCGCAGACGTTTCCATGAACAGCAAGCCGTTCTCCTCGGCATATTGCTTCGCTTCATCGAACTCCACGACGCGGATGTTTGACAGATCCGCTTTGTTGCCAGCCAACGCAATAACAATATTTGGTGAGGCCTGAAAAATACAGCATTATATTTAACTTTTATATAACTCCATAAATTGTACTCCAATTCCACAAGCAAGAGCTGGACCCCATGGTCAAGCCCCCGCCCAGTAAATTAAACACAATGGGGTGTGAATAAAGTTCAGTGCACCCACTGGGCGGGCACTTGAACATCAACAAAGAGAGTAATTTACATTCATTCAATAATGGAATGAAACGTTTTCCACGATATTACATTGACCTTGATAGCAATGCCAGAGGCGGAAACGAGGCTGCGACTTACTTGTTTATGCAGTTCCTTAACCCAAGTCTTCGCCCTTTGAAAACTGTCCTGATTCTGAATATCATAGACAACGATGGCGGCCTGCGCTCCCCGGTAATACATAGGAGCTAAGCTGTGGTATCTGGAAGGGGAAAAAACGTACTTTAATATGAAATATTCGAGTTTTAGGTTACATTCTAGCACATTCTTTCGGCTCATTTATATTTTAGTGAACTTTAAACATGGAACTCCGCATGAGTAAGCTTTAAACATGCGCAAAAATATGAATAAAGAGGTTTATCTATCTCTTTCCGAAACAATAAAGCTATAAAAGTCTATCGAGTCGAAAGAGGTACTCGTTTTGCGACAATTACCGCTCCTGGCCAGCCGTATCCCAAATCTCGAACTTGACAACAGTGTCTTCTATGCAAATGGTCTGTGTGAGGAAGGCAGCACCTATCGTGCTCTCCTGGTACTCGTGGAACTGTCCCTTGACAAAGCGGAGCACAAGGGAGGATTTACCAACGGCGGACTCGCCCAGCAGGACCAACTTGAACTGGCAACTTTTATTCTGGGAGGTGCCGTTTGGTCGCTGCGCTGCTCCGGCGCCACTGGCACCGCCGGTGCGTGGTGAGGTTGCCATGATCGGATCGGATTAGAGCGGATACGGATGCGGTTGCGGATCCTCCTCTGCGATGGCAACTGGTGTGTGTGTAGGCGGTTTTGTTTTCTGTTTGTGGTTTCTACGGACGGTTGCTGTCACTCGCTCTCCCTCTGCTGCTGAGTCGACTGTCTGATGGATCGCTGGCGAGTAATCTGGGTGAGTAATCTGATGGAGGAAACGTAAATAATTGTATTATTTAATATTGATTTATCGGTTTATATTTACAAAAATATATAGGATTCTTTTCTTATCATTTAAGGTCAATGACGATAACCTTTATGCTTATAAAAGACTTGATAGAGATGTTTCAAAATAAACATCATATATGAATATTTTTTTTTAAATTTGGGAAGACCAATAGAATAAAAGGAGAAAAGGATCATTTAGGAACCAAATGGCTCGTTCTTTGTAGACAAATGTTTTTGGTTTTAATTAAATAAGTGCAGTAATATTCGTAAAATTGGTGTCATTGTCGGGAATGAGAATAAAAGCGTCAAAGACTGACAACAATAATCGATAAAACCGAACCGAACGCCCTAAAAAACGCAGGGAAACCGAATAAAGATAAACAAGTGAATAAATGTGGATAAATGTAGATTAATTAACTAATTAAAATACCATTTTAATCACTCAAAGCATCACGAATGTTAATCTCTAGAAACTTTATCACGCTGATAGCTTGAAAGATAATCAAAGCCACGGGATTAGCTACAAATTGGCAAATCAGGCGGGCTCGAAAAATTGCTGTCGTGTCAGTTTCAAACACAAACAAACACTAACAAACACAAAAGCCCTTTTTAATTGCTAATGAGAAAAAAACACAAACAAAGCTACGACTAAAAATACTTTGGCAAACACGTACGAGAAGCCTTAAAAAGGTTGCTTAAACGCAATTATTGTTTTTTTCCGCCCATTCTTTTCCAATTTTCTATGCGAATTTTAGAAACTACAGTCTAGTCTTGGTCTGGGAAGAGTTCCTTATCATTTTCAGCTTCAAATTGTATTACCATGCCAGCGGCTACTACACAATTGATAATGTACATTCATTTTACGATAAACTATTTCGAGGGCGGGCCTTTATTTATTATTTTGTGTACATACTAAATATATATGCACGCCTCACTTTTAGCGAGAATGCGTGCGGCTCTCATTGTCCCCCTTATCAGTGGGGACATTCATGAATCATACGCACTGTTGGCTCAAGGGTTAAGTGACTCCGAAAACTCCCAGACACTTTAAAACTCTGTTTTAATAATAAAACTTATAAATCAAGGTAAGAGAGTGAATATTCCTCCCTAGAGGCTCAGATCTCTCCAAAAACGACGTTTTAGTTCCATTAATTAACACATTCTTTCAAGACTGTACATTACGTCTGAAAAGATCGTCTGATCAAATCTTCTCAAGAGCATGCGGGACTATTTTGTTTACTTTGAGTAAAAATTGTTCTCGAAAAGGGTATCTGGTGGAGGAGAGAATACTAGGGCGGATGCTTTGATAAAAATCAATGCAAAATAAATGAAAGCGTCTTGGAATGGAAAGTAAAACCTCGACCCATAGTTGTTGCCTTTCCAGCATTATTAAATTAAGGCAGAGAGAGCCTGCATTATTGACATTAAATATGCAGACGGGCAACAATTGTTTGAAGCAATGCAAAGGCAATATTTTTCTCTATTGTTTTTGTGGGGGCTTTGAGGCATTGGAGCAGAGTTCACAGTTGTCAAGCCACAAACACACTCTGGCGGGTATTTACTCTCTCTTGGCTAAAGCGCTCTCCAAATTGCAATACAAATTTCGCCGACAATTGGCTTTTGTTGTTTTTTAGGTGACGTATTGTGACGGCGCCATAAAAAATCGCACTTTAAATTACATTAAAACAAGCTTTACAAGCTTTACTTTTTTTCCCCGAAATTTTCCATTGGTAATGAGCAGCTGGTGGGAGGAAACTCACCCTCGGATCGGTTATTTTTCTCTTTAAATCGAATTAAAGACGAATTTTAAATTGTTTAAAAAGTATACAAAGCTCTGACCTTCGTGCCCGTCTGCGGAAAATTCAATAAAACACAAAACAACGTACGGCCAAGTTCAGGAAATTACGGTACTTCGCCAGAACAGCTGACGATGCGTCATTCACACACCCACAACAATGGACAGTTATTTAGATTTTAAAGTTCCTTTCACAACAATTATTTAGTATTTATTAGGTATTTATTTTTTTTTTCAAATAAATACGGTTAAAAATTTGCTCTTTTTGGATTTTTCAAATTTCCCAGTAAAGGGCCCACTTTTTTGCCCTGGAATGTAGGATTGCCTCACTTGAAAAGTCAACAAGTGTAATTTTCAAAGCACACATTTTGAATATGTTTCATTAATAATAATATCGTGAACTTTAAAGTTTTCCTTGATTAATTTATTTTCTGTTATCATGAGTAAGCAATTTAGAAACAAAAACTGCTTGCGGTCCAAGAGGGTCCAAGATGCGATTTTGTTTACAATTGGGATACCAAGAAGTTCGCAAGAGAGGAATGTGGGGGAGTTTTTGTGACTGGCACGATAAGAAACGGGATTGCAGATAAATACACACACATACTCAGGCACTGTCACACATTAATTAAGACGCAAAATAAGCTGAACAAAGAACCGCATCGTGCGCTCCGTTCAGACGACTAAAGCCCCATTAATATGGGAGGTGATAAACGCCAGGCCAGGCCAGCTCCAACCCGATCTGCTTTATTCTATTTTGTGTTCAGACACCTGCATTGCAATTATTTGTTGTACATTCAAATGTTTTCAACTTTGAACCACTGTGCACTGCAGTTGGAGCAGGTTATACGGCCGTCTCGCTCTGCCGCCCGCACTCGAGCCCCAACGCACCCAAAAATTCAGGGCCAGCTATCGCGCTCGCTCTCTAGCTCGGCACTATGGCGGATGGGGGAGAAAAAATTTTACACAACTTTCTTAATTAATGGGGGAAACAACAACGCAAAAACTCTCGATTACGCACTTTTAGCTTTGTACACCGACTGTAACGTCCTCTGGGATTCTAAAGACCGTTGATATTTGCCTTTTCACTACTTTTCTGGTCCCCAAAACAGCCCCAATTGTGGAGAAACGAACGAACGCAGAGGGAGATAGACAGCGACTGACTGACTCGCTTCCTGGCAAGTCTTGTTTTTGTCGATTTCCAGGGCGACGTCACCGCTCTGAGGCGTTGCTATTGTTTTTCGTGTGCGGAGTCCACAGGTTAATTTCCTGCTGTGTTTGTCACTCTGCTGATAATTTCTCCTGTTTTATTGGTAAACTTACAACTTTCTAGCACTTGCAATTTTATGCATAAAAAATATTAAAAGTGTGACCGTATGGCGATACTCAAGAATACCACGGGGGTAAGGCTAGTCATGTTTTGCAGAATATACTAAAAATCGATAAAACCACTTGGCAACTCTGGTCTTAGAGTTTCCCCTTCTTAAACTGGATGTTTTCTTCTACTTTATAAAAGCAATTACCAAAAGAGATCACATTTTCCACTATTCTTTTTCGTATAGATTCTGATACTAACTATAATGGTATTTTTTCATTGATCTGACGTCACTGGATCGAAATTTGTAATCAGAAAGGAGCTTAAGAACTTGACCGTAAATGCATACTTATATCAGGCATAATAACCAAGCGTTAAACTTAAAATTAATGCATAAAGATCATTGCTTTTACGAAAGTAACGTAGAAAATTTTCCATTCATTACGTGTGCGTGACACGCGATTACAAGTATTTTAGTATATTTTCCTGCGCAAGACCGTATTTCGTACTGATCAAATCATGGGGCACACTGGTGGAAGTAATAACATTGGGAGAGATACAAGTGAAAAGTAGGAAAAAAAAAGTTCCAAATTCAGACACGGTTGTAATCGAAGGAATTGGCTCGTGCAAACAAGCCGAGCGATAAACGTAGTCAAGTCGTCAATTGATTAACAAAAATGTGCCACAAGTACTAGTAATACAACCGCGTCCTTACACATTCGCACACACACACACGCCACACTGAGAGATTTGCCATCGTAGCTGCGCCTCCTTTCACGCACACCTTTGCACGGGAATCGCAGTTTTTTTTTTTCCCGCAGCTGCAACGCAAATTTCAAAAAGGACTTGCAAAAACGATCGGGTTCGTCCTGGCTGGGATTTTAAGGCGGCTAGCTAACCGCAAAGGTGCGTAAGTTTCGAATAAAAGTAATCAATATTGATTTTGGGTTAAATGCTTCGCCTTTTGGGTAGTGAAAAAAGCAAAAATGTGTTGCAAAATAGTCGCAGTTCCTTAAGAATCCTTTAGTAGAGGTCCCTGCTATTACATTTCCATCACAAAGAGGTACAAATTCCTACGCTAGGTTCTCTTTTTTTAATTATATAAATCGCAATTGTAACTTAATCTTGTAAACATTTTTTTTCTCCGTAGATGGCTTCTAGAGTTCTGGTGTATTAGGGAGATTGCTTGGTTGCTGGCCCAGTGTTACGGGGTCTCTAGACACTAGCATGTTCACTCCCATTAAGAAGATTTTCACGTATATACAAAAAAATGCGAGCGGCTCAAACATGTTCAGTCCACAAACGAACACATCAGGCCACCGTGAGGCAGCAGAAGCTTCCGGTTTGAGTGCCCACGAAGAAGGCAGGGAACAGGAACAGGATGAGGATCCGGATCAGGATCAGGATCAGGATCGAGAGGCAAAGGTGCCACGGATTCAGCAGCATTTTGCGGCCGAGGATGAAGATGATATCGAACGACAGATCAAGACCTCGATAATTGATGCTACCAAAGTACACGCGGCCAAGGTAAAGGCCATGGCGACAGTTCCCCTGCCGCTGGAGCAGCTTGACGATGAGCTGGCGGACTTTGCCCATGGCCCGACCGATCCGGAGCTCGAGGAACAGTTCCTGGAGCTGGAGAACTTTCCCAACAATGAGATCATCGTGCTGAGCGACACGGATCTCAATTCTTCTATAGCTTCGGATGCCGTCTCGGAGGACCCGCTGGCTATCGATAATATTCTCGACTCTTCCTCGGTCACCACCAACGAAGAGGCTGACACGAGTGGCGAACTACTTTGGCTAAAGCTAAATAACGATAAGGTGGCAGCTCCTAGTGCCGGGGAAGCTACCAGTTCCGGTCAGACGCCTCAGCAGCCCGCTAAGCAAGCGAAAACCAAGGAAGATGAGCTGAGAGATGGGGGCTCGGACTCGGGTCTGGGCAGTGAAACGTCTGCCTTGGTCAAGAATAAGGCGGAAAAGGAAGCGGAGCAGGATCTAAAGGACACACAGAAGGCCAAACCAACAAGATCCAATCTAAAACGAAGATTGGACGACACAGAGAGCGATGTCATAGATCTGCCCGACATGTCAGCACAACCTGTGGGGGCTCAAAAGCGAGCCAAGCGCTCGATAAACTTTGATCAGGTTAAGGTCTACTACTTTCCCAGGCAGCAGGGCTTCAGTTGTGTGCCGACAGCTGGCGGCTGCACTCTGGGCATGGGTGCCCGGCATATAGCTTTTAAGACTATGACTCTGGCGGAGCATGCGGCAGAGTTGAGGCGAGCTCATCGTAACCAAAACCAGGATCTCCAAGCTCGTGGATCCAGTAGCGACGACAGCGAAGAATCGGAGGAGGATTATCTGAGCGAGGGAAGTGGCTCGGATGCGGATGATGGTTCCAATGGCTTCCTGCAGCCGGTGACGCCGAAACAAAGGCGAGCCCTTCTTAAGGCAGCCGGCATACGGAAGATCGATGCCAGCGAGAAGAGCGAGTGCCGGGACATACGGAACTCCCGAGAAGTTTGCGGCTGTTCCTGCCGAGAGTTTTGCGACCCGGAAACCTGCGCCTGCAGCCAAGCGGGAATCAAATGCCAAGTCGACCGGGCCATGTTTCCCTGCGGGTGCACGCGCGAAGCTTGCGGCAACACTGTGGGGCGGGTGGAGTTCAATCCCACCAGAGTGCGGACCCATTACATTCACACAGTAATGCGGCTGGACCTGGAACAGCGTCAGGGCTCTGTGCAGGGCATCCAAGGAGGCCATCTCCCACAGCAACCACAGCAGCAGCCACCGCACCAGGCCATCGGCTACTCGCCCGTGGGAGCAGGCACCACAACATCCACGTATTTCCTGCAGACCCAATCCAACTACAGCTCCGGCTATGCCTCCCCAGCCTACACGCCCGAAAGCAGTGTCAGCTACTACCAGCAGCAGGTGCAACAGCAGCAAGTTCCGGGTCCTGGCAACGCGACAAGTGCCCAGCAACAGACGCAGAGTCAGGGATACGGGACATACGCCCAGCTGGATAGCCTCGATTCGGGTCTCTTTGCCAGCGGCACCAATGCCACGCCCTCCTACGGAGAGCTCTATCAGTCGCTCAGCTACGGCAGCACTCAGGTTGGTTGCGAATGTTTTGATTTACCATAAAACGCGGAAGTTAAAGTCCAAACAATCAATTTTCAAGACTCTTAAAACTGATTTTGTCTGCTTTCTGTTAATTACAAATACATATATATATATTTATGGTTTCTTTTTTGTGTTTCAGTTAACATCGTATTCGGCCACATACCAATCCCTTTCCACATCACCCGCAGTCGTGTCCGATGCCCCGGGAACAGTCAGTTCCTGTGCCTACAACTCCTGCGCTGTGCCCTCGGCTCGGCCGTATGGAAATGCCACCACTACGGCTTCCAGCAATGCTCCCTATCAGACCACCGCCGCCTCAATGACCGCAGCCTCGACCTCAGCGCAGTCACGACTCCTTGGCAATGCAACAGCAACTGCTGTCCCGTCTTCGCCAGCCGCAGGGACCGCTTCCTCCTCTTCCTCAGATTTTATCAGTCTAAGCACACCGATCGCCAGTTCCTCGCGTCTCTCCCAAATCAACGATCTGTTGCAGCACAATCGCAACACCACCGCCGCCTTGGTGGCCGTATCCGAAGAATATAGCGGTGGTGCTGTACGCTCCTCCGCCGGTGCCACCGCCACCGTCGCTGCCACCGCCATCGACTCCATTGACACGCCGCCCATTGTGGAAGATGGCCAGCGCGGTTGCCTCTCGTTTGAGGCCCTGCCGCCGCCTCTGGTCACGCCCGCGCCCATTGTTGCCGTAGTTGAGAGCAAGTTTCCTCCAATGACCACGATGCGCCTGCCATCTGCCCCACAACCCCGCCAGCCGCTCGATCAGCACCATCAGTCGATCGGCGACTCCACCTAGAATATATTCAGACTCTGTGGTGGGTCTTATTCGTAAAGATTTTAAAGATAATTGACAAATCGTAGGCACAAAATTTTATCAATCGGAGATTCTCGGTTTCTATTGTCTTGGCTTCTAAATAATATTAGAATGAAACATTTCAAGTTACAAAATATATTTGTATTTTAATTCAGAAACTCTGAATAGTTATATTGAAAAAAGTTATTTGAATGTCCTTTGCTAAAACGTTACATTTTATATTCATTTAAAGTTAAGTTTATGATTTTTTTTTTCGAAAAGTTTTTTTTAATGATTTAGAATATAATTTTTTACAAAAATTTTAAGGAAATTTTAATTCCAAGACAAGATTTCTCAGAATTTAAGATAGATAGTTTTGTCCCACAATTTGAAGAAAGATCCACCCTTTGATAAAAACTTGAGGATCAATGAGAGAGAGAAAGCTGGGATAGTTTTTATAGCAATTTTATACAGAAAGACTTCATTACGTTTAAGGCGGCATAGGCGTGGGCATGGCAAGGATGGAGAAAGCAAATCAGGGGCACGAATCAAAAACAAGTATCCCTGAATTCGGGAAATACAGCTTCGGTAGCGGCAAGAGTTGGTGAAAGGCTCGAACCGTCTTGTATAAAATTTATTATTGTTAAATTCTAATTAGTATCTAAGTGCATAATGTAATTTAGTTACTCTGTTGCTTAAGTTATGTTTCTTCTGCAAAAACAAATTCTCTTTTACTAATATTAAAATCCTTTTGTAATTCAAAATCGAACAAATTGATTGCCCTGTTTAAAACAATATCAAATGAAAGAAATTGATTAAACCTAATGCGTTGCTCTAATGAATTTAATTAGCTAAGAGCCCTAAACTATTTTGTTTACCCTAAAACTAAAACTCTGTGTGTCAAAATCTGATTTAACCCGCTTAACAAACGTTAATCCTGTTTCTTATTCAGCATTTAGTTGCAAAGCCAATCTAATAATCTAAAAAACAAAGTTTCCAAATTAATTGATTAAAGTTGAGCCTTTTGTAGAGTTAGCTTAGATTTTGCTGCGTTTAAGTATTCATTTAGCTTTTAAGTTCCTCATTTCTGTCCCTTAGCATACTAGCCTTAATGAACCAACAGCAAAAAAATAAAGAATTGACAGCGACCGGATAACGATTTCATAAAATAAAAACGCATGCATTAGACATGATTTAGAAATATGTATGTAAATGCAATTGATAAACAGAAACAAGAAAAACAACAATTTGAAAACAAAAATAAAAACAAACATTGCAATTATTATAATAAATATTGAATACAAAATAATTAAAAACCAGAACAAATTAAATGGCGGGGGGGAAAAAGGAGTTTTGAATTTGTTCAGGTAATTTTAATGCCTCGTGATTTTATAAATATATTCCAAATTTATTTATTTACAACTAAATGTATCTAATTAGTTTATTTTTAAACTAAAAGTCCTCGTAGGTAACCCCAATCCGTCGTCGAATCTCATCGCAAATGGCAACCAGCTCCAGACTTTCGGCGTGCGTGAATTTGGGGCTTTCCAGCAGACGCTTCTCTATACAACGACGCACCTCCTCAGCCTCGTACCTCAAGCCGCAGGTGTTGGTATAATGGAAGTCGAACTTGGCTGGTGGCAAAGGCCAGGATTCAGGCGCCCCGTTTGATCGCACCATCTGAGTGCAGCACCAGTAATTCGACAGCTGGAAGTCATAGAACGTGTGGCTGAGTCAGATGCGCTTCGAACTGATAATCCCCGTGATCTGGGCTGGACCGGATCAATAAAAGCTCACTGATAACCTTACCTTAATCTCGCCTTTGGTCCCCGTAATGACGGCATCGTTTTCCAGATTCTCCAGTCCCGTGACTAAGGCCACCAGTCTTCTACCTTCGCCATAGTCCAGCATAAACTCGCCCTGGACATCAATGCGATCCTTATTGAGCTGCGTTCCACTAGGCAGGATTTTCACTGGTGAGACCCCAAATACAAACTGTCCTAGTTGCAGGGCATAGATACCAATGTCCAGAAGAATTGAGCCCCCCAGTGAACGGCTACAGACCCGCTCCATGTGGGCCAAACGGAAGCCATGCTGGATCTTCACTTGGGTTACTTCACCAATAGCATCTGCATTTAGGAGCTCCCTCAATCGTTCGTAGCTGGGAAAGAAGCGTGACCACATACCTAAACATTTTTTGAAAGTATAAAATAGAAATAAAGAAAGAGTTTCTTGAATTATAGTTCCTTACCTTCCATTAGGAAGACCCCCCTCTGTTCCGCCAGGGCATACAACTCCTTGGCCTGATCCAAACTCAAGGACATGGGAGTCTCGCAGAGTACATGCTTCCCTCTGGCCAGCATCAGGTGAACAACTGCGTAATGATAGGGATTCAGAGTACCCACATAGACCACATCGACCTCCCGGTCAAGGGCCAAGGCATCGAAACCGTCGTAATGTCGTGGGATCTGATTCCGCTGGGCGAACTCCTGTGCCCGATGCCCATCCACATCCGCCACAGCCACAACAACGTGACAGGACTTCTCCACCGTCCCAAGGGCTGTCACAAAATCCTGTGTTATCCTGCCCGCTGCCGCAATACCCCAGTTTAGGTTCGTCTGACTTTGCATCATGATTCCTGATTGACTATACGTTTGACTATATAGTCGCGGTCTGTGTTGTCGAATCAAGTCTCTCTCGGGCTCGTGTCCGGGGTGCTACTGACGCCACGATAATACCAAGTGACCGTCCCGAGGGTCTCCTATCAGTCCCTGGCATCTGCATTCATTGCACTTTTCGTACTGAAATGCATTCCGGTTGATAAGCCAACCCACACTTGCGCTATATTAATTGCATTTTCTAGAGGTTGACGATGATCGGGAGGTACTAAATAGTTTTCTATATCAGTATTAAATAGTTTTAAAATCAGTACATACGAGGTCTGTTCAATATTTGCAAAACTTTTTAAACAGACCTCATGTTTATACGAACTTTTTGATTGCTTAGTTGTATTTAGAAACTGAATACATTATATGTTTGATAATAATCGTTTATATTAAAATGATAAGAGCCCAGATTGGCGAAATATAATTCTGATTATTAAAATACCATTGGATTTGAAAAGATTCAAAAAGCTTTAGAAATAAAAGTATAAAGAAACGAATTAAATAAGATCAAAAACTATAAACCTAATTTCCTTATACAAATAATTGATCAAATTTACGTTTTCGATCTGTAAATCTTTCATGGATATTTCACAATTGAATCCAATACATTTATTTACTATATTCTTAATTAAAAAATGGGAAACGTTTCCGGAATAAACGACTCTTAGTTCGCAAAAAATTGATCATGATGTTGACAAATTCAAGTATTCGAAAACTCTAGAGCCTTTTTCGTGAATCCAGTAAATTTATTTACTATCTTCTTAATTAAAAAATGGGAAAAATTGCTGAAATAAATCACTCTTAGTTCGCAAAAAGTTGATCATGATGTTGACAAATTCACGTATTCGAAAACTCGAGAGTCTTTTTCGTGAAGTGCCTTCATAGGAGCAATCGCAAATTCTTAATCGAGCCAAGAGCTATTTCATAATGGATTCTTATCTCCTCCAGCAGGGACGAGCCCCCTTTTTCAGGTCTATCAAAAGATAACTAAAGTTCAGAAACTTGAAAAGTACAGTTGTGCAGAAAGCCTAAAAGTCAAGAAGATGAAAATATAAAATGTAAAAAAGTCCACGATTTTGGTAAAACTTGAATGGATTACTAAAAAAGATAAACTATAAAGATAGTAAGCCAAGAAGATAGTCCAAGAAGTGTTCTTAACTTCGTTTTTTTTTTTGGAATTCTCTAGGTAGACAACTAGGTAGTAATCTTGATAGAAAATATAGTAGAAACCTTAAAAGTCTCAGAGATAAGGGTCCCTTCAAGCTTACCAGCCCCCTAAATTAAAAAAACCCAAATCACGCAATAGAAACGTGATCCATAATGTGTAGATTCGAGAATGTTGCCAAGTCATTATCTTTAGTAACACCCCAGCAAGAGTTTCGACCTAGTGGGAATGTCATAGCTGGACTCGATTCTTATCGCTGTGATTGCCAATCCTTGATTTAGAGTGGCTACAACAACATCGATTGTGTTTTATAATTAAAAATTGAATTATTTATTCGTTAAATAATTAAAGCAGTTTTATGTATAGTTTTAAAACAAAAGTTTATTTGTAGCTTCCCTAGAGTCTTTGGGACATTAAAATATATTAAATTTCACAGTAGAGACTTTTATATAAATTGTCTTATAATTTAGGGATAATTAATTAATTGGTGTAATGTAGATTGTATACATTTATTCCTCATCATATTTGTTGAGCACACCAATCTGTTTGCGGATGGTGTCCTCGATTTCGGCAAAGAGCAGACTGTCGGCGTAGGAAACGGTTTTGTTCTCCAGCTGGCCAGCGAGGATGGACTGACGCACTGCTTCCGCCTCGTAGCGCATGGCCTCCGAGTTGCCGTAGTTGGTCTGGTACTTGCCCTTGGGGGGCAGCCACTCCTTCTCCTTGCCATCGATATCGATCATTTTGTTGGGTGACCAGAAATCGATCAGCTGTAAAATAGAAATAAATAATAAAATAAATTCTACGGAGGAAATACGATTAGATTACTTACAGTAACTTGTCCTTTGCTGCCCTTGATGACGGCGGTGTTGGACAGCTTTACCTTGGAAGAGAAGCGGATACGAGCGGTGCGTCCACCACTGTAGGTCAAGGTGGCACTGACATCATCGTCGATGCCCTCGGCGTTGAGGCTGCCCGTGGACTCGATCTTCTGTGGCTTCTCCTGGAAGGCCCACTGCGACGCCTGAATGGCGTAAACTCCGAGATCGTAAACCACACCGCCTCCCAGTTCACGTTTTCTAATAGAATATTAAATATACAATAAGTACCATTTATAAAAAATGATGTACTAATTTTTACTCACTGCAAACGGTCCACATGCTCCAGGGGGAAACCAAAGTTCACTTCCACATCCTTCACCTCGCCGAGCTGTCCGCCAGAGATGAGCTCCTTGACGCGCTGGTAGGATGGGAAGAAACGGGACCACACTGCCTCCATGAAGAAGCGCTTGTTGGCTTTGGCGGCGGCCAGGATTCCCTCCACCTGCTTCTTGTTCATGGCCAGAGGCTTCTCACAGAGGACATTCTTTCCGTTGTTCAACATGAGGATGGCCACCTCATAATGCTGAGGGTTCAAGACGCCAATATAGACCACATCTACAAGTTAAGAATATTAGAAGATATTGTAGAATTCCTAGTTGTTTGTGAAACCCTTTTCTACTCACCAACATCAGCGCTCTTGGCCAGAGCTTCGTAGCTACCTAGGGCAGTGGGGATCTCGTGCTTCTTGGCAAACTCCTGGGCACGGTCCAGAGAACGGGCAGCAACAGCCTGGACCTTGTGATCGGTGGAGGGCAGGGTGCTCAAGGCGATGACAAAGTCCTCGCTGATTTTTCCAGCGGAAGCGATTCCCCAACGGATAAGTTTTGCCATTTTTCTGATGTTTGTGTTGCTCGGTTCGGTGACGGACTGCGAATGGATGGAAAGCCGAATGAATTGTTATTAAATACTCGCCGGAAAATGTCTAGTATACATGGCTATGAAGTACTCCCCAAAGTTGGAGAGAAACCCCTTATCAGAGAGGGTTTCAGAGAGAACCGCCTCCTATCAAACATTTTGCCACAACAGGTTTATCTTTCTCCGGGAATTGTTTAAAAGCCAATTGGGCCAGAAAATAATGGACTTATTTCACAATGTTATTGAGTTTGACCTTGTTTGGGAGCTACCTGAACGATTCTGGAAGTGCCACTAGTAGGAAACAATCCAAAGTTATCTATCGATCGAACGAGCCTCTCTTTGCTGGTTGACGAAAGTCAATATAAAACTAATATTTATAATACTTGTCACGTTCACAGCGATATAGGAGGAAAGATTATTTCTAACTACCTTACAAATATAATTAAGTAACTTTTTAGGTATTGAAGTGATTAATATTTGTACTTTTATGTCCTTAAACTCTACTATTATGGGTTCTAGTTTTCAATGAAAGTTCTCGCATTTTGAGAAGTAACTTCTAGTAACATCCATATGAAAAACTTAATTGTATAAAATATAAAATCTAACAGGTTTATTTTTCACTGCCCAGAGTATTTTGTTTCAGTTTCCAGAGAATAATTGCAGTTTTGTCTTTGTTCATTTAAGCTTCCAACGAACAAGTGTTTCTACTATTTTTTCTCGATGACTTGTGCATTCGTAATTAATTTCCCTTATTTCTCTTTGCTTATATATTACATGGAATCTGTAAATAGAATTGACATTCTAGTTAGCCGGCCGTGCTTGTATTCTTCTTTAAAACTTTATCAAAGTTACACATTTTTTTAAGCAATAAACTCCCACTCACTGTTTTTGTCTCATTACAAAACTTACTTAAATGTTGTGGCAGAACTAAACGCTTGGATAAAACTTTCCACTTTGTTGTTTTTTATGCGACTTAGTTCTATTTATAACCTTTTATTTAATAAACTAATGGCTATCCACCCGACAAAAGATATAGATTTTGATTTTTATTAGCTTTTATTGAGGTAGGTGTCCCGGCTAAGCACATGTGTTCAAACAGCTGTTCAATGTTTTGGATGCGCTGCGACTGCGAGAAAGCATTCCCCCGGCTGAGTCTTCATTTTTATTTACAAAATGCTGAGAAATGTATTATTTAATGTAAGGCTATTAAAACAACACAACCTGGTGAGTGTGTTTTTGAGAAGAGTTAAAACAGACCTTTAAAATAAACTATTTTATAGTTGCGCCGCACAAAATACTTGGCCACTCCTAAGATTTTGGAACTCCAACAAATTCACATCAATGAAGCTATTAAATTGGAACCCACATTATCCGTTTACTCTCCTGAGGTTTGGCGTAGAGCTCATGAGACTTTTCAAAACCATGGCCTGGAAACTGTCAACTTCCTGAGAATCGTTACCGCAAATCCCGCTGTGCTCAAGCGAACCCCAAACAAAATAATAAAAAGCTTAGAGATTTGGCGGGCATGTCAATTTGGCGAGCATTTACTTCATCTGCTGCTCACAAAATATCCTGATCTCTTGGACATCACCGAATCCCACCAACTGCTTACGCACATTGCCTTCCTGAAAAGCCGCGTATCCACCAGCAAAAATGTGTGGAAACTTCTGATGAATAGTCCGGATTTGATTGCTCAACCAGAGAAATCTCTGGAGGAGAAACTAAACTACATCATAGATGTAATGCGCATTGAAGTACCGGAAATAGTCAAGTCCGCTGCTTTGACTTTGCCTTTTGAGGAGATCCGCTGTCGCCACCAGTTCCTTGTTCGATTGGGTCTATTTAAGCCTCGTCCTTTAAAGGCAGACCCAAATGAGCCTACGACTAATCATAAACTTTACCAGATTACGGACACTTCTGAAAAGAGTTTCGCTACAAAGATTTGCCATGTTACCCTGCCGGAATACGAGGCTTTTAAGGAGCTCTACGCCCAGGAACTGGAGCGTAAGAACAGAAAATCAATGGAAGAAGACGACTTGATTGTTGAAGATGACTAGTTATAAATTATTGTTATTATAAAATAAAGTAAAGAGACGGTACAGCTTAATTTTATACATATACTAGACGCAGGAATGAATCAGATATAAATGCTCGATGTACCTGTTGTCGGTCATTTTTTTTTCGTCTATTGACTCTGAAACGGCGTGATTGTCGTTGTTCTAATCTTCTGACTGCATTGCGTTCAGCTCGTGTATCTTCTGACTCTTCTTGATGCAATTGCGCCATTCTGACACGTGCATCAGTATTTTGTTGCTGGATTTGTTCTTCTGTTCTTTCGGATCTGATTTTTTTCATGTTTCGAGCTTTACTTGTACTGCGGCTCAAATCAGCTCCTTTGCGTTTTCTTGGCATTGCTCTCTGTACAAAACATACATAAATGGAATTAATGAAATTATTTAATGATGAAAAATGTTTAAAAAAAAGTATACTTACAACACAAAATCCGTTGTACACTGAGATAGCAAAATAAAAATTGTCAACGTTACTACACTTGACGCATTAACAATAATGATGGCCGACAACTATGTAGGGAGTGAGAAAGAAAGAAGACCGAATGTTGGCCGATTCTCATAGATACCGGATAAGGACAAAAAATTTCATCAAAATCGGTCAAGCCGTTTCGGAGGAGTATGGCAACGAAAACTGTGACACGAGAATTTTATATATAAGATTTATCAAGCTTTATTTGAATCATTTTGCTAATATGCCTCTAAGCAAATAATATTTTACAAACATTAAATTATATTTATATATATATAGTTTATATAGTATGATATTCTAAAATTGAAAATTCCCGCCTAACTACGACTCAAGTTCAAAGGACTAATATCCTTTTTTCGATAGCAGCGTATCCTGGCACCTAATGGCGTCCTTTTAATCAATAGCCCATCTCCATGAACCTATCATATATTTAGCAGCCAGGTGGCAACTCTGCGGCGCCGATCTGGCAACTGTCGTTGCGTTTAGACGACAAATAGTTCGCTAAAATTGAAAAGAAAACAAAGCAGCCGAAATGGAAGTGTGTTAGCACCGATGTAAGTCATTCGAAAATCGTTCGGCGTCGAAGTGAAATCGGTTAGAAGGTTCTCAGAATTTGATTTTATTTGGCTTTTCAATTCAATATCGTGTGCTTTGTTTGTGTTGCGTTGGTGTGGGTAAGTGTGAATATATGAGTGTGTGTGCGGTGCGGTGCGTTGGTTTGGGTACTTGCGCATGTATGCGCAGTTGTCAAAAACAGCTGATCCAAACCGTGAAGAGTGGAGCACAGTGGGCGGCAGGGGGGGTGGCCAGCCAAGGCAAGTGATTAGGAAACGCTCGGGGTGGGGAGCCGCACTCACCTGTAAGCTTTCGCCAAAAATGTATGGGAAAAAAATTGAAAAACGAACATATTTAAAATCTACGTAAACGCCATTATGTTGAGCTGTCAAACGATTCCTAAACGTCAATGACTCAGGATTTTTCTCCTGACACTTTCGTGTCCACTTTCATTCTGGTCCAACAACTTGCAACGCAATAAAGGAGGAATTCTTGGGAAAGCAACCCCAAAAATTCTGTCAGGATCATCAGCTGTGTATGTTGTTTTTCAGTTTATAACGGTATTATTAAACCGTTTCCTTTTTTGTTTATAAAGAATTTTATTATTTAAATTTAAAAAAAAAAAATTCAATCATCAAGGTGAAATGGGGTTTAAAATAATGATAGCTTTCCGATTTAAGGATATTTTATGTAAATCTTTTTTATTTAAAATACATAATTTTCAACCAAATCTTTACCAAGAAATTATATTTCTAAGAACTCATATTTATTCCTTAATTTCAGCTGTCATTTGGGGCAATTTTGCTCGTATCTCTACCAATCCCCGATCCTGAAAATTGAGTTATTTTTGGCCAAAATGCCACTCAACGATATGGCCGCCTCCGCGCCGGGCATCTATTCGGAAAATGGCACCACCAAGCATGCTAAACAGAGCCTGGCAAAGGCGGACTTGTCAGCCGCTTCAAATTCCATCATGGGATCGGGGTCGGGATCTGGATCTGTAACAGGGGTGTCACTGTTCGCTCTGCAGGGTCAGAAATGGCAGCAGGTCTTCGACTTGGACAAGGTTATCAAGCAGCTGCGCACAGCAGAGAAGACATATTTGCGTGGGGGGAAGAACGGCTCCGCGGGTGGGTCCGGGGATCAGCAGCACCAGCACCAGCAGCAGCAGCTGCAGCAGGCCAAGGTGCAGGTGCAGAGACTCCAAGCGGCAGACATGGCATACTATGACCTAGTGCCCAAGTTGGCAACCCGCGACATTGTACTCTGCGGCTCCTGTTCGGGGAGCTATACGAAAGCAGGCTTCCAGCATCACATGGCGTTGCAGCATCCGAGTGTTTGGGAGGCTACATCCAGCAAGTTGAATCCCAATGCTGGCGGGAGCCTCCTAGCTAGCGAATCGCGACTCACTGCCACGGAAAATAGCCAGGAGACGGGTGGTGGGATTGGGATCGTTCCCAGCTCGCCCACAGACACACTGTCCGCCTCAACGCTCTCCAGCTGCTCAAATGGTTCCAGTAGTTCAGTCTCGCTGCAGCACCAAAGCGTTGGGAACTCCTCCTCCACCACCTCCTCCTCGTCGTCGTCCTCATCGCGTCACAAAAGCAGCAGTAGCAAGAGTAGTTCCTCAAAGGGCAGCAGCAGCACCTCCGGCGGGAGTCGGGCACGCTCGAAATCATCGAAAAATCGTCATCACTCTTCGCCGGCTCCGACCCTGGCGCTGGAGTCCAACCACAAGGACTCCTATGGCAAGGGATCGAAGAGAAGTGCCATAGCAGCTCCTCCGATTGCTTTAATCAAAGAAGAGCCCCTGAATGCAGCCGCCGCTAACACTGCCGCCGCTATAACCGTGTTCTCCTCCTCCAGCAACTCATCTTGCAGTCTGCCACCCACGCCCACGATAGCAGCATCAAATGATTTGAATTTAGGGGTCACCTACTCACCCGCCCAGCTCTTAACGGACCCAGAAAAGGTGCCCGAAGTGCAGCCCAAGAAAAAGGTAAGCCTGGTCTTAATCCCTTTTCAATTACCTATTTTTTCCTTTTCCTTAATCCTGTCCCTAATCCATTTCCTTGAAATTCAACATTTCTAGACTATATACTTTAATCTTGCACATTTTTCAGCTGAAGGGATCCAGCGACCATCGAACAAAAACCGAAAAGGAAAAGAACAAAGCAAAGAGCCTAGGAATTTCCTACGGAAAACAGCAGCAGCATGTCCTTAGCGAGCTGGACCAGGCTGTCTCCTCCATCACGGGAGCGGGTGCCGAACAGGTGGCACCCGAAGATGAGGAACTGCCTCTGCCAAACACCTCGGACGAGAATTCCATTACCCACACTCTCGACGAGATGCTGGACAGTAAGCTGATCAACGAGATCCTGAACAACTTCGATGAGAGCGAACTGGACACCGCCCAGCAGCAGCAAACGCAGCAGCTGCAGCAGCCGTCACAAAATGGATCGCTTCCACATCCCGCACAAGCCACGAAAAGACTGCGCTTCGAGGATGGAACCATTTGCGCGGAGGCTGGCGAAGATTACGCCATCTACCAAGCACAGGATGGGCAACAGGTGTATGCCGGCGAAGAGGATCCGCAGCACGGACTGACTACCATTGATGCCATGCAACTGCAGCAGCTCATCTATCAGCAGCAGCAAATGCTCGAGCAGCAGCAGCAGCAAGAGCAGAACCACCAGCAACAGCAGCAGGACCAGAAGCTGCAGGATCCGGAGCAGCAGCGTCAATTTAGCGTTTACAATGTGCAGTCCATTTCGGACGGGAATCAGCAACCGCAACAGCAGCTCGAGGAGCACATGATCCTGCCGAGCATTATATACGAAATTGCTGATGGCAATTCGGTTTCAATGCTGGAACAACAAAAGGTTCTGGCCGAATTTCTTACTCAGGCGGGCTACGAAAATGTCGACGTAAATGTCCTGCAATCCAATATGAACTCCGGGGTCGCAACCGAGGTCAATCATTTGGCCGAGGAGCTGAACGACTTTGAGTTCCACAAACTGGAGACTGTAAGCGACAATGTAAAGACTGTAAAGCTGGAGGCCACCAGCCAGCCATTGGCCACCGCTCCCAACCATCATCCATCGCTTGCCAATGCCAAATACCACGAGGACAGCTACTTTAATGTGATGCTGTACTCGGGTCCACCACGTCCTCTGGCCCTGAATACGTATGGGATGGTTAAGTTGCCCCAAGGAATGGGTGTTACCTTCCGCAAGAATCTGCTGACCACACGCAAAGCCAACAACAATTTACTGTCCCTAACAGGTGGAAGTCACTTGGGCGTCGTTGGGCAACTGGCCAGACCGCCGCCACCGCCTCCGTCACCAGCGTTGAGTAATGGCTTGCCTGTTAAGAACCCCTCAGTCGGCAGGACCATCCACGCCCAGCGGTCTAGTGTGATAGCTCAGGATCGATTGAGGTGTAATAAGAGAGCGATGGTAGGCATCAAATCAGGGTCGGGAGGAACCGGGGCAATAACGCCCAAAAGATTAAATGAAATGCTGATTGGAAAGGTTAAAAAGGAAGAAAAACCCGTGGTAGACAGTGAGGAAGTCGAGCAGCAAAGGGAAAAAGATCGAGAAAAGGCGGAGGAACAGAAGCAGCAACTCACCTTTAGTTTCTATGAGAAGCGGCGCCGCCTGTTGTCTGGCAAACAGGAGAAACTGCAACCTCTTAGCCCGAAGTTCAACCTCCCGCTCCTGACCAACAACAATAACAACGCCTCCAGCATAGGTCGAAGCCACTCGCCGCAGCAGCTGCTAAAGAAGCAACTGTTACGTACCTTGTCCGAGAGCAGCAGCAACATCAACATCAGCAGCAACATCAGCCTCGGCAGCAGCATGAACAGCAGCAATAGCAGCAACCTTAGCAGCGGAAGCATTAGTAACAGCAGCAACACTCCCAACGCCAACAGCAATCCTCCCTGGAAGGGATCCTCTAATTCCAATCTGGGGGGCAGATCCACTCCAACCAGCAGCGACTTGATGCGCGTCTTTGTCTGAGATCCTAACATCCCCTTAGTTATGTTTATACAATGCAGTAGGTTCTTTGAAGCCTTCACAAATGCTAATTTAATTTTTAAACTATTTTAAAATTTTTGATTTTTTCATTTTTTAAAAGTGATAATTAGTTTTCATTTAGTTCATTGTGTAACTCTTTGTTTAGTCTATGCGCTAAGTTTAATTTAAAAGATATATTCGTAAAGAAAATATATTAATATAATTTTTTGGCTAAGCATTACGTTAAGTATCCGTAAAGTATAATTTATAAAGCTGTAAACTTTTGAAAATACAAGAGCATGCCTAAGTTCAATTAAATTATTACATTTTGTTTTAAATGGGTGGAAATTGTTAGCTTTTTATTCACAGCAAGCCTGGCAAAACATTTTAACGAGTTAAAAAAAAGTAATTCTATAAAATTTTGCGCCAAACTATTTGAATGAAAGTTTTGTAAAAGTCTGACCACCTTTGTACATTGCCGTTAGCTTTTTGCAGTCAATTCAATGATGGGCACACTGCTGCCGGCTTTCTGGGTGTACGGATTTTGTTTTTGTTCGATTTATGCCTTGGTTTTGATAATCCTTCTGTCGAAATGCGTGCGCTTAATGCGTTCCTGTTCCTCCTCACTCTCCTGCCTGCGCTGCTGACCCTCGTCCAAGGCACCTTGTCCCCGGATAGCCAGAAACCGAAGGGGAAGAACAAGGAGGCGAATGTGCTGCGTGGCCCCCAAGACAATGATGTGTTTACTCTGGGATTGGTAAATATTTTTTGATTATCTTAAATTCAATAGTATTTACCAGTATTTTCATAAAGGTGAGTCCGGAACCCACGGGAAAGGACATCCTGGCCAACCACAAAGCTTACTTCAAGGAAACTGGGCTGAGACGCTTTAATGGAACTACTTTGGGATATGTGACTCCAGTGGGTACTAAGCTAGGTCAAAAATTTACCTGATTTATCAAAGTTTTTTCTATTTCTATAACTTGCAGTGGAATGCACATGGCTATGATGTGGCCAAAATATTCGCCAAGAAGTTCGACATTATTTCTCCAGTTTGGCTGCAGGTTGTAAAGCAGGAGGATGACTACATCATGGCTGGACTTCACGACATAGACGCTGGATGGTTGAGCGATCTGCGAAAAAAAGGAAAACAGCCCCACAACCAACGAACTGTGAAAGGTATTTAGGTCTTAAATTATTTATTTATTTTAAATATAATTTTCTGAGAATTTTAGTTTTTCCCCGCTTTATATTTGACCACTTTACGGATCGGGACATCAAGTTACTGCTCAGCGATTCCCACGAACGGACAAAGGTTAACGATGCGCTGATCAAGTGCTGTAAGAATAATGGTTTTGATGGCCTTGTCTTGGAGGTCTGGTCGCAATTGGCTGGCCGTATTGATGATAAGATCCTGTACACCTTGGTGTTGCAAATGGGTAACGCCTGCATTAAAGCTCTGGCTTCATCGAATGTTAACTTTCTTCTTAACCTAACTTCTGTTTAGCTAAAGAACTTCAGAAACAACAGCTGCGCCTAATCTTGGTTGTTCCACCATTTCGAAAAGACACTGGAAATTTATTTGGGGAAAAGCACATGGATAAGCTATATAAACACATTTACGCATTTTCTTTGATGACCTACGACTTCTCCAGCGTTCAACGTCCTGGTGCCAATGCTCCACTTTATTTTGTTCGCAAGGCAGTGGAGATGATTGCTCCAGAAGGCTGTCCAGATATGGAGGCCAAAAGAGCCAAAATCCTTCTCGGTCTAAATATGTATGGCAATGATTATACACCTGATGGTGGTGGTCCAATTACCTTCTCGCAGTACTTGGATTTGGTGAAGCACGTAAAGAAAAACTTGGTATACGACGAGAAGGATGTGGAGAACTTCTTTGAAATCAAGTGAGCTTGTTTTATGCATCTAAGATATTGTATTTTCACACTTAACTTTGCAGAAACGAAAATGGTCGCCACATTGTGTTCTATCCCACGCTGTACTCCATAAATGAGAGGGTAAAGCTAGCCCTGGAATTGGGAACTGGCATTTCTGTCTGGGAACTGGGACAGGGTCTAAACTATTTCTACGATCTCTTTTAGATAGAATTTAATCAGTGCACAATAATATTCCGAATAAACGCTTTTAATATGAAAAAAATATTATTAAATATTAGTTTATAATCTTAAATAAAACAGAATAACTTTAGAATAAGTAACGAATTTTAAGCTTTCATCCAAAATAGGCGCCATCTTAATATCTTTTCCAGTACTGACCATACGGCAATCGTTTTGCAACACTGTAAAATTTTTATTATTGGATTTGTTTTTATTTTTCCTCGCCGGCGAATTATCGCATAAAATCCGGAGGAATGCGATGGCTATATGCCTGCTTTGTGATCGTGCTTTGTGCACTAATATTCTGCGAGTACGTGGCTGATTTTGTGGTTCTACAAAAGTGCAAATGGCCAGAGATCAAGCGAAAGAAATACGTCGATGATCCATTGCGGGCTTTAATCATTGCGGACCCCCACCTGCTGGGTCCACATCGCGGTCACTGGTTGGACAAGCTCTATCGGGAATGGCACATGACGCGGGCCTTCCAGGCGGCCTCTCGCCTCTTCCAGCCTGACGTGGTTTTCGTCTTGGGGGACTTGTTCGATGAGGGCGACATGGTGAGCGACAAGCACTTCCAGGAGTACGTGTGGCGTTATCTTAAGATGTTCCACCTACCGCCGGGTATACCACTAATCAGTATAGTCGGGAACCATGACGTGGGCTTTCATTACAAGTAAGTAAGAAGTTGTTGCGATGCCGAAGATTAAAGAGCTTTTTATGTTTCCAGAATGCATCCATTCTTCATGTCTCGGTTCGAGAACTATCTTAACAACTCGCTGGTAACCCTATACACCATTAAGCAGATACACTTCGTGATAATTAATTCGATGGCCATGGAGGCCGATGGATGCCTGTTCTGTTCCCAAGCTGAGGAGCAGCTGAGGAATATCTCCCGAACCCTACATTGCATGAAATTTCCACAGGAGGCCGAATGTGCCCGGACCAGACGGCACCCATATAGCCAACCTATCCTTCTGCAACACTTCCCAACATACCGCATTTCCGACACCGTGTGCCAGGAGTACGATGCTCCATTTATCGAAGCCTATCGTGAGCGTTTCCATGTCTTGTCGAAAGACGCCACGGATATGTTGGGGGAGCTCCTGAAACCCAGGTTGGCATTTGCCGGACACTCGCATCACTATTGCCACAGTGTGAATCGTTTGGGTATCGATGAGTACACGGTGGCCTCTTTCAGCTGGAGAAACAAAGTGAATCCAAGCTTCATGCTGGTAAGTAGCCCATTAACATTACTCTTTATACAACTAACGAATTTCTTTGTTTAGACCACTATTACGCCCGACGACTATGTGGTTTCCAAGTGCAAAATGCTGCCGCAGCAATTTGTAATCAACAGTTACCTGAGTGCTGGAATCCTTTGTCTAATCCTAATCGCTTTTCAACTGCGAAAATGCATAGCCAAGAGCCAAACTTCAACATCGTCCAAGGATCTTCGGAAGGATAAATAATCGTATTTTCAAAGAAAGTATAAGAGTTTGTACTCTTTTGTGATTTACGCCTGATCGGGGCTTAGTTTAGACTAGAAATACAGCCAGATTAAAAGTTCCATATCATTCCCGCTACTATTTGCAATCGCTGAACTAAATTTTAGACTAAAACAACCTGGTTTGATCTATTTATTGAATTTATCACAGACATTATGCTTGTAAAGTCACACGGAATACATATGAGACACAGTCTGCTGACTACAAATCGAAAATGCCAAAGAATTATGCTTAAACTGAACCTGGGAACTTGAACATAAGGAATAAAAAAGATAGACAGAACCATTAAATAAATATAAATTATAATACAATATTCCCGCTAAACTAACGATGGTGCATCTTTTAGTGGGAGATGCAGATTCATAGGTTCCTGTACTTCGGTTTTTGTGTGTTCCAATCCAAACACTGTTGGATCGTATGGTACTAGACTAGGCTACGACTAGTGACTACAACTAAAAACTATACCAACAATAAAGGGGTGTATGGAATGCAATGCCGCAGTTAAGAATTCTTAATCTATATCAATTCCATTTGATTTGGCACAGCGGATACAGGGGAGTTGTCTTTAAGAAGTGTGGAGAAGGTTTTTGTGCACCTGCGCTTGTGGATTGCGACCTTCGAAGCATTCTTTCGGGAGGAATCTGAAATGGATTTGGAACTCTTAAATTGCGAACATAAAAGATTAAAATTTAAGTTGCATTGTTACCTATGAATTACTGGCGATATCAGATCAGGGTCAAGGGTTTTCATGTTTGTTGGCTTGGTAACCAGGGAAACTAGTGACCCCACCACCAGTACAGTGGCCACTCCAATGGGATTAATCCAGTGGTAGGACAACCGGTAAAGGGGAAAAATGTCCTCCTCATCCACCCAGACGTTTTCTGGAAGAGTGACATTACCGGGGCAGCCTTCTACAGACACCGGGAGTTTCTGGGAGTTCAATTGTCCGGCTGCTATGGTAAACTGCGTTCCAAACGATATCCATCCAGAAAGCAGAGCACTTGCGATTCCACCCACAGCAGTGCCCACTGTATTGGCCCAGGGAACTAGCATTCCAAGGGAAAAGAGGCCAAAAGTGGTTCCAGCTGCGATGGCTGTCATCGAAGTGCAGATACTCAGGATTCCGCTTAGCTGCTCCAGGACGAAGACCAGCGATAGAGCCCCTAAGCCTAAAACTATGACAGTTGACTTGACCAGTATGGTGGAGGCTCTTTCGCTGGGCTGCATCTTGAAGCAGCCTCGAACTATGTCCTCGAGAATAACCAACGAAGTAGAGTTTAACACAACGGACAGAGAACTCAGGGCGGCACCAAAGATTCCAGCTATAAAAAGGCCTGGCATTCCATAAATGTGACCCACACTTTGGACCACAAAGAGGGGCAGCAACTGA
This sequence comes from Drosophila vallismaia, assembly GCA_035047325.1. Classification (NCBI taxonomy): domain Eukaryota; kingdom Metazoa; phylum Arthropoda; class Insecta; order Diptera; family Drosophilidae; genus Drosophila; species Drosophila vallismaia. The sequence goes on along the minus strand of JAWNPU010000090.1, from coordinate 15,542,978 downwards.
TCATCATGCTGGAGGAGGTCATTGGGTAAATATCAACATAACGTGGAATAAAGATATACTAACCGTTATCAAACCCGCGCTTAGGGGGTCGCAGTCCTTGTACATCTCAAAGATCAGCAGTCCCACCCAGCAGCAAACGGACACAAAGGCGGCCACTCCGATGGTAAAGATAGCCATGGAAGCCCGGGCTTTCTTGAGCGATGGAAGTGACATGTAGCGCTGCACCATGGTCTGGTTTACGGCATTGAATGACGTCCAGTAGGAGAAGCCGCCAATGAGAACGCTCCAAACTGTGTGGCGCACATACGGCGAGGGATTCGTGTTGGTGAATATTATCCGGCCACCTTTGGAGGCATCATCGAACATGACATCCAGACCGTTGGCATAATAGGTGGCCAAAGCAGCCACGGCCAAAACTGAAAGGAACATCACTAGCACCTGCCAGGCATCTGTATGGACCACGGCCTTGATTCCTCCCTGGAAAAGAACCACTCGGAAACTATTCAAATGTGCTTTGGAATTATTTCTTTAAAACCTACCACAAAAGTATAGAAAACACACACGATCACTATGACCACAGCAATAACATGAAGATTAATACCTGATACTAAATGATTAAAAAAAGATTAAGGATCGTTTTTGGAGATTTAATTCAGATAGCTTACCCTGGTTTAGAGCAATGGCTGGCACATATACAATAAATGGCAGGAAAAGTATCTAAAAAAAGTGTTACTTGGTAAATACAATATATGTATGTAAATGTTTATCACGACCTGAACTTACCTCATCCAAAATAAACATAAATGAGGCGATACTTCGTATAACCGAATGGAAACGCATCTCCAGATACTAAAAACGAAGTTAAACTTTGTTAATCTTTAAGAAAGCTTAAACTAAAAATCTATGAAATTAATTGCCGCAAATACAATTGTCAAGTGGCAATGAAATACATTGTAATTAATCATATCGAACGCCACAAGTGGGCGAGAACAAAGTCCAAGAAATTCCATTTGAAGAGGGTGGTGGTCTCAAGTTCCCGGTTGATTAAAATGTTCGCTACGCTTTTCGTTCATTGATTGAAAAAACAAAAAGAAATTGAATTGACGGAAGATTCTGTGTCTATTTCTTATCAACCATTACACTTGCATTTCCTTAACTAGAAATTGTTAGAAGTACTATTTCTATTGTTTTAAAAAAAGATGCAATCCAAAAAACGTGACTTAGTGCCAAGCAATTTTGTATCGAAAGAACTTGTTTAAAAATCACCAATGACCATCATTAAGTAGTTGATAGTAAAAGTATAAAAGAGCTTCTAGTTTTTATACAGACCTCATACGAAGACCCCACTTGGAGTGCCGAGAATACGGGTATATAAATATAGGAGACGGCAATGCCTTGCAGAACGATAGCGATGGCTATAAACCAATATTGCGTGCCGTAATTATAGATTTCCGATGTGGTGCCCAGTATGGTGACACCCGATATATAGCTGGAGATAAGAGGTGGAAGATTACCGGGATGCGAAACGGAGTCTCAACTCACCTGGCTATCAGGCTCATGGCAACGGGGAATACTTTGAGATTGCGTGATCCCAGCAGATACTCGCTCATCTTCTCCGAACCGAAATCGTGCTTCCGCCTCTCTGGCACTGTGGTCGGCAGAGTGGGTTCCACCTCCTCCATCTTCTTCTTGCTCTTCCTAAAATAAACCCAATCATTTGGCATTGATCGGGAATCGAAGATCAGAGATCACTTACTTGATGCATCCGTAATAGATGCCCGTACTGGTGGACAACACAATCATGCCCAGAAAGACTACATAGTCGACGCTGCTGAATCGGTAGCTTTGTTTTTCCGGCTGCAAAAATATAAACAAAATTAAACTACAAACACCAGAAACATTAAAAAATAAGTCATAGTTTCGCTTAGTTTTTACTCAGCCATAAAGTTAAGCAATCACGATATCTGATATGGGCGCCATTACAGCTGAGTTGGGATTCTCAATCCTGGTTTATTTCTTCTGTGTGAACAAGTGCGCGAAATGAATATAAAGATCTTTAATGTTTATTGGGGTTTCATTTAAATTGCTTTTCTTATCTAAGTTAGATCCAGTCCCGTCGGAACTCTAAAGAATCCTCTGGGTTAAAGGTTTATCAACTCTAAATCTTTATTATTCTAAAATTACAATGTCTATTATCAAAATTCTCTTATCACTCTGACTTCAGTGTCTTATCTCCAATAGTTTCTCTTATTATAGTCATTCCTCTAATGATTTGTGATAGTTAATGTTTACGGACTTTGTCTATAGCTTTTCTATGAGGGATTCATATCAGGAAAGCAGATTATTATTCATCAAAAAACTATGAAATGAGGGTTAAAAACTTTAGAAGAATCTCTCAACTTTTAACTTGGTTCAAAGGTTCAAAGAATTTTAAACCAATTTACATTCTTTTTAAAAACGATACCGACTTATCACTATAATGACCCACTTCTTGGTGAGACCAAAAATTTTAAGCTGTCTAATCAGCATAATGGATCAATTCGATTGAATCACGGTGAGAGACTTTAACCTTTTACGCAATATCTCGAGCGGCATTATCGCCCTGGACTTGGACTTTGTAACATTGTAGGCCCCCAAATACTCATTTTCCCAACGCGCTGCGCAAACCTATTTCGAGAAAGCGGCGAAAGGACAAAACTCACGGATTCCATATTGAAGAGATGGGTGGGTCCCACGAAGGTTTTTAACGCTGATTCGTTGGCGCCAGTGGGTGGGTATCCGGAGCAAAGCAAAGAGGAGGAAATGTGCGTCGCTTACGAATATCAACAATAAAGCAACACACAAAAAAGAACAAATCGGGGAGGGCACAATGAAAATGGACTTGTGGCACAAAAGGTTTACTGGATTTTGGAATGGCTTTTTCGAAAATCTTATACAACACAACACAACACAACACCAAATGCAGCACGAAAACAAAACTCGAAAACGGAAAACCGAAAACGTGTATGCAAATTGCGGTACGGATAGCGAAAGTGAAAGGAAAGTTTTATCGGCGAATTCTGTGCGGTGTTTCTGGCCGATTCTTTAGAAGCCAAGTCGAAAACGTGAAATATTCCACTCCGAACCGTAACTGCAAGTGATGGGTGCGAGTGAGCGGTGGAGCTGTTGGGGCCCACCAGCTGGGTAAAAGCTCCTCCTCTCCCACCCATCAATTTTGTTATGTGCCACGAGAGAGAGTACAAAACGTCATTGGGGGAGAGAGAAAGCTTTGCGTGGGTTTTGTAATGGCCAATGTGTTACGTTAATATGAGCAGATCGGTTAACGGAACTTGGATGCAGCGCACTGCGAAAAAAACTCTTTTATGATTAAGCTTAAATTTTAATTTTAACGGTACAATATTTGTTAACCTCAAAATAATAAAGATAATTCATGATTCAATACTTATTGAATTGAAATCAAGACCCTTTCTTATTTATTTCCTTGTATCATAACATTTTAGCAGAATAATGGCTTCGTTTTACCTGAAAAACATGAAAATAATTACGAGAAAGTGATGTATCTCCACGAACGTACTTTTTAGAATGGTCAACCACAAGAGCTAATTGCACAATTGTCAGTCTTAGACTTTTGCCACTTCTGCGTTGACACTGCGCTCTGAGTTCCCATTGCTAAATGTAATTGGATTACCAATCCAACCAGCAAACAAGTCCGAGACCTAGTCTCTGGCCCAGTAGTAACGGGAATAGACAACGATACAGGTGTCACTTGATTGTGCTCCAGATCAGAATCAGAATTTAGCCAACAATACAGATTGCATAATCGGGGAAAATGAGCAAACCTAATCAACCAAAAATTATGTTTAAAAGAAAAACGAGCATTGATAATAAATCCAATCAGCTCATCGACTATGAACGTATCCAGGTGGAAAAAGAGCAGGCGACACCAGCTCCGCCGCCTCAACCTCCACCGTTGGTTTTACCGCCAAGTGGCTGCCAAGGAAAACTAAGACTCAAACTTAGTACGGCTAAGATATCCCTTCGAAAAACGTCACAATCTCCGCAAAAGAATCTTCAAGCGATTCCCATACCGGATTCTGTGCGTCGAAAGTCTGCTCCACAGATTTTTACCTTTTCTATAGCTCCTAAAGTTGATCGCAGTTTAGAGAACGCGCCTAGTTCCATCCCGAAGCTGCCCGGTTTCGAGTTAAAGAGCTCCATTCGTCGCTCAAGGACCCTGGGTCTCTCCAGTGGCGCACGAATGGGAATCCAAGGACTTTCCAATGATGACCTTCAACTTCAGGATAGTACCAGTGAGCCCAGCAGCAGTTTAGCTGGTGGAGGTAGTTCCACTTCGCCGGAATCCATTCTGGATAATGTACTAAGTGGAGCCTCATCCGTTTCTGTGCAGAGCAGCAGCTCCCAAGCGAGCAATGCCACAGTGGCACAGACAATTAAAGGCAAGGAGTTACTGCCGAAGAGATTATTGACCCTGAAAGCTTCTCCAGAACTCAGAGTATCCCCGCCCACTCCTGACATCAATCAACCCAAGCTAGAAATGGTGCCACGACTTCTTTTGGAAGCTGCTGCTAGGTCAGAGATATATGATGCATCATCCCCCATGGGCCGAAGCCGTTCTCCTTCGCTGGCTATTTCTCCGGCAGGGTCACCCCTACCCTCCCCCTCACCTAGTATTACCTTGAGACCTAGTACTCCGGTTGAGAATACAGTAATCTTCACGGATGACCTCAAGTGCGGAATCTGCCTGGATGTTTACACGGATCCCAGGACCCTGGACTGTCTTCACTCTTTCTGCCTGCAGTGCTTGGTCAGCGAGAATTTTAAGGACGAGACTACGTGGGAGCAGGATCAAGTTCATAGTGAAGATCCATCCTTTTACAGCCTGAAGTCCGATATGGGTGGGTCAAGGCCGGAACTAACTGCAACCGTGTCACCAGCTAGACAGAGAGGTTCTAGTTTTAGTCTGCGAAGAAAGAAGTCCATGGATCCACTTGAGATCAGGGTAAGAAGAACGTGAGACACCCCGACTTCTCTTACATGACACTCATTGGTTTTTACTTAGTCAAAGAGCGAAGGAAAGAGGTCGACGAGTTCTTTCAGTACCCGTCTGACGGGGAGCGTTGTAATTGAGGTATCCAAACGTAGCATCCGGTGCCAAGTCTGCAATTACCCCACTAATTTGCCACTAGGAGGAGTTCGACAGTTACCCCAAAACTATCTGTTAGTAAGACGCATAGAGACCCTGCGGTTCCAGGCTAATGAAGACATCATCTCGCGGTTTTGGTGCTCCCTTTGCACGGAGGAGATAAGTGTGAGTAGCCTAAAGTCAATATGAAGGACGTTTTAATGGAAAGAACTTTCCCTTATCAGGCTACCTATCACTGCATCAGTTGCACCTTAAACTTGTGTACCCTCTGCAAGGATGCTCATGAGCGCCAGAGAAACACCGCCAACCATCGACTAAGGAGTATTCTGGAGTTAAGAAAAGCCCGAAAGCTAAAGCAACAGCAACTAGGCTTGGGGGACAGTAACAAACTAGTTCTTCGTTGTGGTATTCACACAAATTTCGAGCTGAAAGCATTCTGTACTCACTGTCAGCAACTGGCATGTACCGACTGTTTGGTTCTACTCCACAAGGGCCACAGGCATGAGACCATAACCCGGGCCATCGGTAACCAGGGGAAGTTGCTTAGAGAGGCCACCGATCAAACTCGTCCTCTCTGTCAATATGCGGAGCACTCCATTGAGAGGCTAAATGAGATTGCCCGAGGAATCAACGCCAGATGCGACGACATCCAACATCAGGTGGAACAATATTTGAAGAGTTACTTTGAGGCGCTGGAAGTGCATCGAAAGACCCTGCTCATGCAGATCAGCAGGGCAAGGGAGTCGAAAGTTGAGGTTATACTGAAGCAGCAACTAGATCTAGGTTAGGATTTAGGTTATTAATGATTGAATCCGATTTACCTGCGTTTCCTTTACAGAAAAGCGCACTCAAATGGCCATGGATGCAATGCGTTTTAGTCAAGATTTGTTAGATATTGGAGCCGATGTGGAAATCCTAAGCTTTGTGGGAATACTCCTTAGACGTCTGGAGTACTGTCAGCAATTTAAACCTCCCGTGGATCCCAAGGTAAATACAAATACGTTCTAGACTACAACTTTAATGATAATTTTTTTCTACCGTTCGTAGATTTCCGATTCCCTTCATTTTCTTCCCAAGATCCGAGCTCCTTCGTCAAAGGAACAAGGGGTTATTCCCCTTTACGGAATAATCACCATGCAAGTTGTGGAGCCTGGGCTTTGTACCTTGGAATGGGAGGGTTTTTCCCAGCTACGTCTCCATAAAAAGGCCGACCTCCTGCTGCATTCTCGAGATGCCGATGGAGTGTCCCTTTGCCACGGTGGACTAGAGATCAATTGCATGGTCAAATACAAAGACACCAACTCAAAGTTCCTACCCGTCGAAGTGTCAGACAATCGAGACGGCACCTATAATATCCACTTTACTCCAGACGCTCAAGGCGCCGTCATTTTGACGATTACAATCAATGACAGACCTATCAGAGGTAGTCCCTTCACCTTCCAGGCGCGGCAAGTTAGGCCCCACACGGGAATCTATCACTGTTGTTCCTTCTGCTCCGGAAAAGGAAACCGGACTGTCAAATGTTCGTGCGATGGCCGCATGCCCGGATACATTGGCTGTGGTCATGGACATACAGGACACCCTGGCCGCCGCCATTGGTCCTGCTGTGCCAACGTTTTAGAGAACTCGGAGTGCAATGTGGCCAACAAGTTGCTGAATGCCTAAGTGCTCTATGGCTTTGATTATGGTTACCTATCCTATTCAGGAATTGTTCCAAAAATTGCCCAGCATTACTGCAAAAGTCCAAATCCATGTCTGCAAACATAACTCTCTTCCCGGAAATTCTTAAGAGGCCAATAAAATCCCAGACCTCTACCTGGCATATGATCAGCACATGCGCAGCAGACAATAACCTTGAATACCGAAAAAAAGGACATAACAACTTAGACGACCGTAGGACATTTGATGATAATTTGTGTTTATTCATTGGAAATTTAAATCATAAATACGAACATGAATGCTGAGACAAAAAATTGCTTTCTCTTTATGGGTTGGTGGATGTTTTTGGGACGCGACTGGCCTAAATCTTCTGTTAGGTGATATATGATTTGTTTTTTTTTTGTTATGTTAAAATTCAATAGGGTGTAAAAATTCCGTAGTTTAATCCTCGTTGTCGGAATACCAGGACAGACGTTCTTCGTAGAAGTGGATCACCATCTGGGGAATTTTCACGTTGGCTACAGTCGAGGGCACCATCTCAGCCTGGTCCACGCCCTTGAATTGAATGAGGAATGTGAGGCGGCCGTTGTTGTCGGAGGCCCCAAGAATTTTCTCAGCCTCCAGGCCGCGATCAAAGCCGGAGGGGACAGAATCGGTGCTGTCTGGATCTGCGTCTGCTGCCCGCTTCGATTTGCTGCTACTATTAGTTGCTGTGAAAGAAAAAGACATTAAAATAAATTACATTAAGGTATATTAAGAAATTTAACTGCTTTTGACACGAAGTTTAGTCACAATATAAATGCCAAACTTAAAACAAGACTGAGCAAGAGACCCATTTTGATAAAACAATTTTAAGATTTGCACCCGCTGCTCGACACTGTAACCAGCCATGGTTTGGGAGGACTCAACGAATATATTTGACATTTGGCATTTGACATCTGTCACTTAAACAACATGGCCGCAATGAGCTGTCAAACTCTTGGAAAACTCTTAACTTACTTGGCTCCTCCGACTTTCGCTTGTTGTTCGAGACTGTTGTTGTACTGGAACGTCCAGTGGTCTCCTTGGTCTCCTTGGTCTTGGCACTGCTGCTCGGTCGGTCTTTCTTTGTAGACTTCTCAGTCTTATCCGTTTTTTCCTAAGATGAAACCAAAATGTAATGAGCACAACTGTACTGAGGAGTCTGTGAAGCGACTAGCGACGAATTACCTCTTCCTTGCGGCTCTGCTCGTACTGTTGAATGAGGTCCTGGCAATCGAGATTGCTCTCCGGCTCCCAGGTGTTTTCTGTCTCGGCGTAGCCCTTCCATTTCAGAAAGTACTCAACCTGTGAAGGAACGAGATGAGAAAAAAGAAGTTTGGCGACCAGGGCCGGAAAATTTGGCGGATGGCACTAACCTTCCCCTTCCGAACACGGCGGTCCAAGATCTTCTCCACGGCGAACTCCTCCTCTTCCTCGCCGTCGGACTGGTTGCTGGTGTTCTCGTTGTTCTCGTTCTTTTTACCCATTACGTTTACGTTTGTATTTTGCTAAAATAGCGATAAATTCGAGAAGAAAATGTCGCGCACATATACAGATACGCACACAGGCACATACAAAAGTTCTTTTAGTTTGCGAATTTCATCTTTAGGTAACACAATTTAAGCAAGCTTACCAATAATAATCTATTAGTATAAAAAGAAATCTCTGCGCAGTAGCGACTTTAAATTGTTCACTTTCTTGTCTCGCCGCTTTGAGACTATAACTTAAAATAATGCTAGAAAAAATGCGCCTTCGCAAGTGACGCCGGTGCTCGGTGTTGCCAGATTTCTATTGGGCTATCGATAATTTTTCCACAAAAAAAATTCCCATATGATTTTTTTCTCTACCAAAACAATCTTACAGCACTGGTTTTAAAACTGTACAGTACTAGCAGGAAAAGCACTGCTTGCTTTGATGTTGGAAGTCTTTATTTTCTTTTGAAAATTTAAAAAGATATACATACGACTTTCAGCTTCATTTATATTATATATTTATTTATAATTATATATTTTTTTGGAATTTTGTTTTAGCTTTCTCAAAAACATTGGTTTTCTTTGCTATAGAGCCGTATTTATTTTCAGTAAATGAATCATTTAATTTGTTTTAACAAGCTAAATAATTTTGATTAAAAATATTTAATTGAATAGAACCTTTTTTTGTAAAAATAAAACGTCTTAAGAACCGTATCTAAAGATAAATTTTAAACTTGCGCCATTAATATGAAAGCAGTGCGGCCAGATGACAAAAATATTAGTTCCATCTCTAATATAAAGCTCCCAAGTTTAACCAGAAGCGTTTTTCTTGTTTATTTCAGTACTTTAATTAAAAACAATTTCTTCGGCCGCGAAATGATGGTAAGGAATTAGGTTAAAAGTAATTTGCTTTCTTAAAAATGTATTTCCGTTGCGGCCATTCCCTTAATAAAAATAATGCCCCTACACAAAGAATTCTTATCATAAGAAAAATGGGCGTAATTGGAGAGTGCATTAAACTTTTTGTTGCACTTGTAGGACGGCACGGATGACTCAAATCTGCTGAGCAATGCTTCGGAAAATAACGGCGCCACCATGGAAATAGCTTCGCCCACAAATCCTCTGGCAGGGCCTCCCACATCTGGTGGCGGCGTGATTACTGGAGCAACAAATGGCAGTGGGTCGGCCACTTCGCCGGACAGCTCATCCTCAGCACCGGCCACGCCCGCCGCCCTGGGCGAAAATGCCCTCCATGTAGAAATTTCAGATGCGCTGAGCGAAAAGGAAAAAGTCAAGTTTACGGTCCACACACGGACAACACTGCCAGGATTCGCCAAGAAGGACAATAATGTGGTGCGTCAGCACGAGGAGTTTGTCTGGCTGCATGACCGCATCGAGGAGAACGAGGACTATGCTGGCTATATTGTAGGTAGCCTATGAAGTCTTGGCTAGTTATTAATTTTGAAAACTTTCTCTTAGATCCCGCCCTGTCCGCCACGACCGGATTTCGATGCCTCCCGGGAGAAACTACAGCGCCTGGGAGAAGGCGAGGGGAACATGACCAAGGAGGAGTTCAAGAAAATGAAGTCGGAGCTGGAAGCGTAAGTTTGGAATGGGTATTTTTTATCAAGAGGAAGCCGTTTCTTAGAATAGCTGATAAGGCTTCGTCTTTTTGAAATGAAATACTTAAGATATAAAGTTGAATATTGAATAAAAACTTATTTTTCTTGTTGATTATGTTTTAGCGAGTACTTGGCCACTTTTAAGAAGACTGTGGCCATGCACGAGGTGTTTCTGCGTCGGCTGGCCAGCCATCCGGTCTTTCGTGTCGATCAGCACCTGAAGGTTTTTCTCGAATATGACCAAGATTTGTGTGCCAAGCCCCGTAAGAAGATGGCCATTTTTGGCGGGTTCGTGAAGTCCCTGGGCAAGACCACGGACGAGATTCTGCTGAGTGCAACGGTCCGCGATGTGAACGACTTCTTTGAAAACGAATTACAGTTCCTTACCGAGTACCATGGACACTTGCGAGAGGCAGCCGCTAGAACTGAAAAGATGACACAACGCCACAAGGATGTGGGGGACTCGCACCAAAAGATTTCGAATGCACTGACGCAGCTTTCTACCACAGAAAAAGGAAACATGGAGACATTTGTTGCCAAGACTGCTGAAATATTCGAGAGAATTAAGGTAATTATAAAGTTTTACTTTAAAAACATAATAATCCCTTTTCTTTTCCATAGAATCTGGAGACCCGTGTAGCTAGTGATCAGGATCTTAAGCTGGGCGATACGTTGCGCTACTACCAGCGAGATAGTGATGCTGCCAAGACACTGTTGATCAGACGCCTGCGATGCTTGGCTGCCTACGAGACTGCCAACAGGAATCTGGAGAAGGCTCGGTCGAAGAACAAGGATGTTCATGCGGTAAGATTGAGTGACAGTCGAAAAGAGAGCTTCAAGGACTCTATTCAACTGTCTATTTCAAGATTTTTTAAAAGCAATTGTTTTCCATGGAAACAGTTTTTAGAGGGGCAATTAATTCTCACGCTTTACTAATTTTTGAAGATAAAAAAATGAAAAAATTATTTGCGTTCTTGTATTTTATCTGCTCACATTGCTCTGATCTCTGCTCGCCTGTCCCCTCCTGTTTCTTCACTTTTTCGTGTGCGTGTTTGTGGTTCTGCCTGCTGCAATCCGCCGCAGCCTTTGGAGGTGCAAGAGGTATTTGGAATTTATGGTTTTAACCAAGTAGATGTGTCGCTCACCCCACCTTAACTGCTGCATGCTATCATTTCACTGTTTGCCCCACCGTAGCATGTTATAATTGATTTGAAAACCTTGCTCTGAGTGTATCCTTAGTAATCCTTAACTTTCTGATAGGCCGAGGCTGCCCAAGCAGAGGCCTGTGAGAAGTTCGAGTCGATGTCAGCTTGTGGAAAAGAAGAGCTGATTGGATTCCGCAATCGCCGAGTGTCTGCTTTTAAAAAGAGGTAAATGGAAAAGCCCTAAAAATATAAGAATATAATAATTATAATATAATTTATTTTGCAGTCTTGTGGAGCTTTCGGAGCTGGAGATAAAGCACGCCAAGACCCAATACGAATATTTGCGTCAGTCGCTTCTGGCGCTTAAGGAGATTGCCTGAGACGGGGAACCGGGGCCGGCAGAGGTACAGAAAGAGGAACAGGATCCGGAGTAGCCAACCGCCCCCCGGGAGATGAATTAAATCAATTGTTCTAATTGCTAAGCAAAGAGTTTATTATTGCACGGACCGAATCGAGTGCAACACCCATTATTTACCTTAGCCCACTTATTGTATTAACGAATATCCATTTGTTTTGTGAACAGAGCGCTTTTATAATTGTAAAACAAGCATTCCTCTCTAAAGCATAAATACTATACAATTGTATTGTAAAAACTTGCATTTGAAGCAGAATATAAACGAAAATATTGTACAGTAGGCAGTGTTTTTGTAAACAGGTAACATACTGGGGATGATTGCCGGAAACTTTATTGAATTTATTGAATCGGTAGCCAAGCAACAGGAGAGCCATTACCAAATTCATCAAACTAAGAAGAACACCACCGATAGACACAAATTTTATTTGTTTTCAGAGTTTTTTTTCCAACTTTCTCGAATTGTATTTGAGTTATAATAAATCATTGAGCCATGGATGTCTTCGGGTGCTATGATTACAAGCGTCCTGTGAGCGCAAAGGAATCCGATTGGCGGACCTCCCACTATCGAGGCCACCGTCACATCACGGATCTAAGGATGGAGAACAAGCTGAATGCCAAATTCGCCGACAAGGGCATATACGTGAGGGATCCACTGTTGTCGGAAAAACAGCTTACCGACGTTACAGCTAATTATGTGTGGAAGGTAAGAGGATAAATCTAATACAAAACGCCAAATAAATCATAATTATCTTCAATCTACAGTATGGCAATCCCGATACTCTTAGAAATCCTTCCCTGAATATGAAAACACAGTACATGAAGCCCTTCGAGCAGGGCTGTCTTCGATTTATAAAGAGGACAATAAAGCCAATATGCAGTGTAAGCCATGAAACGTATGTGCTCAAGGAAATGCCCGAGGAGAAGGAGGTATTATCCATCACTATGCCAAGAGAAGTGACAACCACCAATCTGGTGATTGATCGGTCGCAGGAGGGCTTTAGCAAGTACCTAGATCCCAACTCCACCACCTACAATTTGTCGTATGTGCGCCATAGTCCGGAGGCCCTGACAGGAGGCATTGCCGCTCACGATAACCTCACCTTCTGGAACTGGTCCGAGAAGATGGTACCAATGCGAAAGGTATCACGCGAGCCGGATCCCATTTTGTGTGACGATTTCCCCACACATAAATGTCCCAAACGCCGTTGCGAGTTCCAGAACCAGTTGAAGTCGGTTCCTCACTCTGGAATGGTTACCGAAGTACGTGAGAACTTCATTGATCCTCAAACCCGTAAAGTTGACTTTGATCCAGACGTGAACCCGAAGCTGGTTCACGCAGATGTCGTTCCCTTTGCCAAGAAGAGCGAGTATGCCATTTACGGATCGGGGGAACCTGTTGTGAAATACGTCTAGGTGTTCTCGTTTGTATCTGGACTTATTCGACAAAATTAAAGTTAATCTATTAAAGAATATCTTTTGGCGTTCATTGCTTTATATGGGTCCCCCTATTTTTCTATATCGTATTAACCATCATGAGATCATGAGAAGCCGTTTTATTTGAACTGAGGTAATTTATTAAAATTGTTTTAGGTCAGCTGGAATGCTATTTAGGTTTTATCCTAAATTAATAAAGTAACTTCCTTGAACGGTACAAGAGTTTCTATACTAATCGTATGCACTGAAGCTGTGGGGCAGGAGATTATAAGCAGATGTCACCAGCACCTCTTCATCGTCTTGGATTGATGGTATGCAGCCCTCCTGCTCTGGTGGAGGAGCTTTGGCAATGTAAATGGGGAAATCTCTCGACGCGAATTCTCGGATAAATTGACGACATACGCCGCAGGGTGTGGTAAATCCATCTGGATGATAGGCCACCACAGCACCAGCCGTATACCGTTTCTCACCCTCGCTAATCCCTTTAGCCAAAGCACACCGCTCCGCACAGTTACCAGGTGTGAAGGCCACGTTCTCGATGTTGCAACCCGTGTAGATTTGACCGCACTTCGCTCGAAAGGCTGCACCCACTTTGAAGTTGCTGTAGGGAACATAGGCGCACCTCCGGGCAGCAAGAGCAGCCTCCAACAGTTCCCGGCCATCTTCACCTGGAAAAGATTGACTGATTTCAGACTAGAACAACCAAACTATAACATGTTCAAGCCACTAACCCACATAGCGAAAGGCCACCGTAAACTCATCCAGCTTCAGCGGATGGGGCAGATTCTCCGAGTCGCTAACCCGACCCCTCTCTCCGTTTGAGAAAGCCTCCCGACGAGCCAATTCACAGAGCAACCCATTCAGAGTCCTTTGGTAGGATTTAAGTTTCTGCTTGAGGCACTCACGGCGCTGTGCCTTGTTCATCTGGGAAGCGCACTGGGTGCCACTTTGCTCCTGGCGCCGGGCCATTTCGCACTGCAGCTTTTCTAGCTCCTCCATTTTCTTGGCCAGTTCCTTGCGCCGCAGCTCATCCTGCAGTTCGTTCAGACACTGCATGTACCGCTGAAGGAGTTTACGTTTTTCGGCCATTTTTGTAGACTTAAAATTTGATTTGAAATATGTGTTTTACTTCAGCCAAAAACTACTACTAATTGAATAGAAGAGGGAGAAAATCCAGGGTAACTTTATGAGAGAAACATGTTTTTAAACAAAATTCGTTGGGATATTTTCTATTCAGTTTTATTTATATATTGCATTTTATCTCTTTAGATTAACTTTGTAATAAAGGTTTGGCTATAATTTGTAGCTAGAAGTCTTAAGATAAATTATGTAATCGTAAAATTAAGTAGATCTTTTATATTTGGTTTTTAATTTTGATAAGCCCAACGCTACATTAAAAAATATGTATGTATATTGCATTGTTTTTCAAATAGCAGTTCTTAATTTAATAATATTATATTATTTTAACTCCCAACAATGAATTTAGCTTGTCACGTAAACAGTAAACATATAATTACACTTTTTAAAGTCCATGCAATTGGAATTTGGAATTGTTGAAAATGATTCCTGATATAAATTGCCTAAAGTTTATTATAGAATTATTTTACAATTGTGTTACAATGGAAATATGTTTTTATAACGATTTTTTTCTTTTATTTCGATAATTGTTTTGCAAATATGACAAAAAATGTCTTATCAATTGCTATTTTATAAAATTTATAACTTCTGATACCAGTCAACCACCGATAAAATCAATAGCCTCTGTTGGGAAGTGTAACTTTCTTTATTTCAAGTGATAAGATTAAAATGTTATAGATTACATTATAAAAGGGATAGTTAAGTGAGGTGGGTTGGTAATCCAACCTTGAATTGTTCTATTTTTTTTGCAAAAACGCCTCTCCGTCTGTTTTACTTCCGATATGTGCGAAAACTGCTCGGCAACAGATTGAATATTGAGGTGCATAGAACGGGATCGTCGGTGCGAAAGGGTTCCTCCTTGGCGGCAATTCTAGCATCAATGTCCTGGGCAACATAGATGGGTATGTCGTCGGTGGCAAATTCACGTATGAATTGGCGGCACACACCGCACGGGGTGGTGAAAACGTCAGGTTCAAAGGCTACAACAGCTCCAACGGAAAACTCGGTTGTTCCTTCGCTAACAGCTTTGGCAAGAGCTGTTCTTTCGGCACACGAACAGGGCGTGAAGGCTGCGTTCTCCACATTGCAACCGGTGAACACTTGGTCGTTGGCCTTGGCCCGAAAGGCAGCGCCAACCTTGAATCCACTATACGGCACATAGGCTCGTTGGCGGACCTCGGAAGCTGCCCTAAGAAGTTGCTGAACCGTGGTATCTGCAAGCCAAATTAATCCACGTCATAAAAATTGTACACGAATGTTTATGAATGTTAACCTGACCTTAGAAATATAATTCATAATTGAGCTTAGTATATTTCATAAGATCAACCTTGTTTGATTTCTTCTTGGTCAGGTTGAAGGATCTTACCCAGGCTGCCAAAGGTAACGACTTCTTCCGCCTTTTCTGGACGGGCAAAATTTTGTGTCAAATGCGACATTATTATTTAATATTTTTAGTCAGTGAAGGCACGCCTCTTTCTGGTTTTCCCAGAAAAAAATTGTTATATTTTTAGCGAGGCGAGTGCGTGGCTTCTTGTTTCTCCTCTGAACGTCCGCTGGCAAATGGACGGCTTCTGGTGACAACGCGATGTTAAGTTGGCTATGATAATAGCAATAGTTCTCTCCACCAAACGGTGGTGACGAAAATAAACACTTGGCCAACACGGAGAGGGCAAGATAAGGCAGCGCTCGATGATCGGAGAGCAGGAAAAACACAAAACAGATGCTATCGTTAGCCCACCACTATCAGTTCCAATAACAATAACAAGGGGTGGGATTACTATATAAACAACATTGGAACTAGGGAGTTCACATAAATTCATATATTGCACATAGATTGCACTGAAAGTGCATTCGGCCGCCTATTTTCCATTTGAGAAGCTAAAACTGTTGGGCAGAAGTTGGAGCACGCTGGTACACAGCACCCTCAACGGCAGATTGCTTGGTTTGGCGACGTACAAGGGTATGTCCTTGCCATTGACAAACTCCGATAGGAACTGCCTGCAGACGCCGCACGGCGTGGTGAATCCTTTGTCCTGCTGGGCCACCACCGCACAGGCCACAAATTCGCGCTTGCCTTCGCTGGAAAATAAAATATTTAAACATTAAGTTAGAATTTTCTTTGTAATATATAGAATCTCTTTTCTAATTAGTGATATTAGTGAAATGAATAACCATTTTTATTTTTGCTTGTTTGTTTCATTATGGTGTTAGTCAAGGACGTTACTGAGAGGCTTAGATTATATGATTATTGACGCAATAGAAAAAAAGATTAATGGAAAATGTAATGTTAGTAAAGTATATACATATGTCAACATATTAAGGTTCGCTGCTTCGTTGAAGCATATGTGCCACCTCAGATTATTGACCCACTGACCTAATGGCCTTGACAGCCGCTGTGCGCTCCGCGCAAATGCAGGTGGCATAGGCCCCGTTTTCGATGTTGCAACCTGAATATATGGTGCCATCGCTGGTGCGAAGGGCAGCACCTACGGCAAAATTGCTGTACGGGCAATATGCTTGCTTCCTAGCCTCTGTGGCAGCGTGGATGAGCTCCTGGATAGCAGGATCTATGGGAGATGTAAACGCTTTAATGGTTGAGTTCAGAATTTCGGCCTTCTCTTACCCAAGCTGTCGAACTCCTTCACATTGAGCTCGTCTCTGGCTCCATTTATAAACACCTGTGTCATATCTTCAGTGCTTAATGCTAAATAATCCAAATCTTTCGCAACGGAAAACAACTCAGTAAGCTAACAGTTCCGATTCTCGCTTCAACCTCTGGACAGCTGTTTAGAAAAGGGCCGTAGTTGAAAGAATTAAAAGGGATCAATTTATTTTAATATTAAACCTAAAATATAAATTCTCATTACTAAGTCTCATTTTTAATGGTTAATATTAATAAACTATGTTTAAATTCTTAACTGGTGTTGAAATGACAGTGTCTTTATATTTCTATATTTTAATCATTTTAACACCCGATCCCTTTAGCACACTATAAAATGTTTAATAAATATTTTTAATGGAATAAATAGTATGCTTGTTTATTTTTTAGATGTTCGAACAAAAGGAAAGACAATTTTAAAAACTCATATCCTTTACAACTACGCCCCCGGCTTGCAGCAATGTTTTCCAACACTGTCACCCCCTCATCAAGTAAATAAAAATCCAGGTGATTGTGTGTAATTTGTTTACATACTACCACAATCTTTCTGCAATAACGATATACACGCCGTACGTCTGTTTTATTTTCCTGTTATCAAGAAACCGAGAGTCACCATCGGAAAAGTTGGCGACCGATTTGGTGGGAATTACGACCGGATAGACCTAATTTAGTGAGTGATTGTTCTTCGTGGTTTCCCCATCACGAGTAATACACACCAAATTCCAAATTTTGATTTTCGAAATAATGTCCACGAACCCAAGACTCGAACGACAACCGTCGGAGGACGTTCAGATCACCATGGGCAGATCCGTAGGAGGAGCTGGAGACGGAATCACAGAGATTTTGCCGCCCATCAACGTTGAAGCCCAGAGATTCCCCTTTTGCATTGTGTGGACTCCCATTCCCGTGCTTACCTGGATTTTTCCGATGATCGGTCACATGGGTATATGCACGTCAGCAGGCGTGATCCGTGATTTTGCAGGAGCTTACTTTGTTTCGGAGGACAATATGGCCTTTGGTAAGCCCACCCGCTATCTGCAATTGCACCCGAAGTATGTGGAAGGCGGCAGCTACGCTTGGGATGAGGCGGTGTCCAAAGCTTCCGTGCTGTATGGCACCCGTATCCACAACATATTCTGCGACAACTGTCACTCGCATGTAGCCACTGCCCTGATTAATATGCGATACAAGGACAGCACAGCGTGGAACATGGTGATTCTGAGCATGTGGCTTTTTGGCTGCGGGCGCTACATTGGGATCTCGGGCTTCCTCAAAACTTGGTTGCCGTTTGCTGCACTAGTCACCGTATGCGTCTTATTGGGCCTCTACTTTTAGTTTCTTAAATCATTTATTGTATTTCTAATGTAGTTTCAATTTATGTGAATGTCTAGATCCGTTACAAGGTATAATTTGTAAAAATAAATAATGAAAATAGCGCGTATTGCATTTATTGAATGCATCAGATATTGCTGTAGATCGGATGCCTACTTTCAATATCGGGAAATGAACTGTTATGGCGAATAAATCCGCTTGTGGAACGTTTGCGAGAAAAGCGAAAATTTCATGAATCATAATTTTTTTTATTCAAGGTAAATTTTTTCACATAAAATGCGAGCTAACATAGTAGGTTTTGAATATACATAGCTGACTATGACTGAGTAACTTTGGACTTAACTTAAATCTCCACTGCCCGAGTGATTTCATCCGCCTGCTCGAGCAGTTTCTTCCATTGCTGAATCGACAGCGAGATGCCCTTTTTGCCGGGAAGAATTTTGCCGTCCTTCTCGTAGTGCTCGCGGATGTCCACTGTCTTGCGACCGCGAAATTCGTTGATCTTCACCATGCGAAGCTTCTCCAGTGTCCAGCTGTTTGCCTCGTCGCCGGATTTGTCCGCATTCGAAGAGGACGCAGTCGGCGTTTGTTTGGTTTTCTTGCTTGCCGGCTCATTGCGCTGGAAAATAACATGCACATTTATTCCACCATTGTGCGGTGTTTTGCTTGGGGACTTACATCTTCTGGTCCACTGTCGCTTTCCGAAGATGAGGACTTTGGTTTGGTCTTCTTTGTTTTTGGCATTTTGATTTTATTTTTTGGGTGCAAACTGTCTGTTGTCGCACAAAATTTTCGCGCGAGGTAGGGAAAAGTGTTGGTTAATCAGGAAAGTCAATGGAATTCAGCGTTGCTTTGGGAAAGGGCTGCATAACGAAAATTTATGAGCTTAACTGGCGGCAAAATTTGAATTTTCTGTAATATAAATCTTAAAAAAGTCTGTTTAGGTTACACTGCTTATAAGTTTTGTCAATTTTAAATTAAAACCTGTTTAACGTCGTTATTTATCGACTGGGCTTAAAACGTCAAACGAGTTTAAGTAAGTTTAATTATCGAAGGAAAATGTTCAAAACGAGCCAAATGCCAAAGCGAACTCGTCAGCGGGGCAGAAACTTCTCGCCCTCGGAGGAAATCATGCTTTTGGATCTCCTTCAACCGTTTAAGGAGGTTATAGATAACAAAAGATCCGATGCGACCTCTTGTCAGTTAAAAAGGGATGCCTGGGAGCAGTTGTCCTATCAGTTTTCACTTCAAACTGGCTTGCCGCGCTCATGGAGGACCCTTAAGGATAAGTACAAGAATATGAACACCAAGTTAAAGATCGAGGGAAAGCGAGTTCCTTTGCAGGAGGCACAGGAGTCTGCCAACAGTGGTGCTTCTGTGGTGTACGAGAATGTCCTTGATCAGGATATGTCTTCAGAAAATCAAGGTAAGGCTTAAAGTATGGTAAATACGAAAAAGAAAATAAACTTTACGTTATTCTAGGCGGAACTTTCGAAGGAACCACGATTAAAACTGAAATTGTTCGGGAAGAGGTATATTGTTATTTAATAGAAAAATATTTTGTTATCATTTGATTTATTCTTACATAGGAATCTTTGCAAGAGTTTCCTACGGACTTGACAACTCCAATACCACATATTCCTTACCCTCCTTCTAAAAATGAAAATTCTAAAAGATTTGTTTATAAACGCAAGCGATCACTTCAAGATGCGAAAATTAATTTAATCCTGTATCAGCAAAAATTCCAAGTCGACGAAAATAAAAGAGCTGCTGAGAAACATCGTCTAGAGCTTAAAACTATAAGTCTACGAAACGAGCTCTTGGAACTGGAATTAAAGGAGAAACGTATGCGCATTGAAATGGATAAGATAAATATAATAAAACAGGAGACATTAAGTTGACCTCACACTAACGATTCATTTATGACATTATAGATTAATTTGTGTAAATGTAGAAATCCTTTATGTACGCATTTTATTAAAAGAAGATGAACCAATTCTTCGGGGCCTCCAAGTCTCCAACTTATTTAGAAAATTAGTGAAGCTTATACCTTAAGGTACTCGATAATCACAGCTTTTGCCAACATTCCAGCGATTTCACTGTTAAAGCTCTACATATCTTTGCCAATATCTGATTCATAAGAACATTCCTTAAGAAATTCGTCAATTTAAAGAGAATCTGCTTTGTTTATCATTATACGTCTGAAGACTTAATAGATATACCCGTCTTCTTTCTCAGTTTTGCGAAATAATAGACACATTTATAATATTTTACCCATTTTATTTGAGTTAGTTTAGGTTTATATGTACATACACGGATACGCAGTTCAAGACAATTAATTAAATAGATAATTTTACAATAAACTTAGGTCTAGACACTAAACATAGACATGAAATGGCATTAATAAGTGTATTACATCGATTGAGTGGGTGTGGGGTTGGGGTTCGGGTTGGTCGTGTGAGCTCTTAAAGCTATATCAGAATCTAAACAATGCCACTAAGTAGTATTGTTGTCTAAAGGCCTCCTTTCCAGTTCAGGTGAAGTGATCACATGAAAGTTGTACTTGTAAAATTGATTTACAGCAAAAATTTGCAAGTGGTTTATATTTTGAATACCAAAATAAAGCTATTACTCTATATAGACTTTGGACAATAAAAATCGGATACATTCCAAAATTGATTATTTTCCGCTTTTTTGATATTTTCCAACTGAACCTTTAACGAGACCTCGAGGGAGCTGCGAAGGATAATCCTAGTATCTAATACCTTCGCTGTTCCTTTTCGCTTGCGCTGGACAGTGGCTGGTAGCCCGGATTGGAGAAGGCATCCGTTGGCGCCCCACCGGCTGGGGATTTGCCGGGGATATTTTTTCTGGGTGGCTTTACATTCACATAGTTCTCGGCGGCGGAGAACTCGCCATTCAGTTTCGTCTCCACGTGGTGACGGGGCGAGGGCGTAGGTGTGGGATTGGCGTAGTGCTGTTTAAGAGTCTGATTGAATCTCCTCGCCGGATCCGGACTCTCCTGCTGACCATCATCCGATCCCGCAGACTGACGATGCAGCATGGGAATCTCCTCGGGCGCCTGGTCCGCTGAATCCACAGTGGGCACGCCGTTTTTCTTACGGAGCAACTTACTCGCCCCATTGTTCATGTTGTTACTTAACGTCGGCGATTGCCTTGATCCTGCTGCAAAATTGAAAGTGGTTTCGCTTGAGAAGTCCGGAAAGTCGGAGGACCCGTCTTCCGGGCGCGATTGCGAGAATATGGCAGTGCAGGCATCGCTATCGGAATCCTGGTCGGGGCTCATCGCCTGGTAGTCATCCGGCACGGATTCAATGCCTGTGTTAGTGTGCCAGCGGGTGGAAGTGCAAATTCGGATGGGCGGATGGTCGGAAGGATGTGGGTGAGCGTGCAGAGTTAGTTTCCATGGACAGTGGTCGGAGGACAGAGATGCTAAAATACTCACGAATATCGGGCACAATGCGTCCGTTGACATAGCTAGGAGCCGAGGGTGCCAGCTCATCCGGAGAACCCATCAGGGCTAGGTAATCGGTCTCTTGGTTCTTCATGTACTCCAGGTTGCTCTGCATGTATGGGTTGTTCAGGTCCAAGTAGTGCTATAAAGGATTCAATTGTGCTAAAAACCATACTGGGGACTCGGAAAAAGTTACTTACATTAGCCACATCTTCTCCCAGCATGTTGGCAAAGCGTTTCTCCAGCGCATTGAACAGAGGTCTGCTCTCAGGCCTATGAATGACATCAAGAATAATTAAGTTCAGGTTATAAATACAATATATTTCCTGAAGTAAAACTCACTTCTTTCGCCAGCACTCGAGCATGATTTCATAGAGCTCCTGGTTGGCATACGGCGGCTTCTCCATGCGGTAGCCATCGTTAAGTTTATTGAAGAGCTCCTGGTTGGGATCTATGCCAGGATACGGCACCTTCGCCAATGAGAACATCTCCCAAAGGACGATGCCAAAGGACCAAACATCGCTATAGGTGCTAAACACATGGTCGCTAAGGGACTCAAGCGCCAACCATTTGATGGGCAGCTTTCCACTTTCTAAAATAACAACAGTTTATCATAAAATCTAAAAACGTAAGATTCTTGATCCTAGAGCATACCTGACTTTTTGTAGTTGTCTCCCCGATACATGGATCGGGCTAGACCAAAGTCGCAGATCTTAACCACGTTGTCTTCACACAGAAGGATGTTTCTAGCGGCCAAATCGCCGTGCAGAACTTTCTTGGATGACAGGTAATCCATGCCACGGGCAACTTGGAATGCCCAGCTAACTAGATCGACGGTCGTTACCGTCATGGCCTCCGTAGAGTCTGTTTTATAATTGGACCGCCAGGCGGGCTGGACAGAATTATTGGACATAACTTGGTCATCTGTAAAAGGGAACAAGGAAGGTAAGTAAAAAAACTCGATACAGCATTTTACAAAGACGGTTTATAATTATATATTAAAATCTTTCTTTCAGGTAAGATTGTTGGACGCTTACCTTCAGGAACTGTGGTCATCACGGTGGCACAGGTGTCCATTTGCCGATCATAGCTGTAGGTGGCATTGCCAGAAACTGTCCGTCCGGCTCGGGTGCCCGAGCGGGGATCATTGTCCGAATTTCTGCGATGGGGCGATGAGTGCGTGTTATTGTTGTACACCGAGTTCATGTGATTTATATAGGAGTGGTGTGGGAACCCAATATTTGCATACTTTAAGCCACCACCATTTGCATCGCTGTTATTTGGGGTTTAGTCGCCACACCACAGGGTCAATATACAGGACACAGAGTGAGGCCCACACAGAGAGAAAGGAGCAGGATAACAAGCACAGGTGCAGATACATTCATTCACAATCAAAATGCCGAGTAAGTGTTGTTTTGTGTTGCGTGAAGTGTTTTGAGAGTTGATTAGGATTCGAGTGGATCGAGTTTAATTGTTTAGGTTAGTCGGGGTTAGAATTATGGCATAGAGTCACCAAAGCCAGTAAACGAAACAAAAACAGATTAGTTATTAATGTTAGTATAAGATATTTTTAAAGATATTGTTAGTCAACAGAGAACATTGACAGTATAAAAGGAAATTGGCCCGAAACCACTTACCGGTGCAGGTCAAAGTTTTCTGAAACCCTCTGAATCATTATGCTGGGATCGATGTGATCTGTATCGGGACTGATTTGATTGATGAAGCATTTCCTATTCCTCAGCAAAAAGTTCTGAATGTTGCCAAAGCGACAATATTCCACAATGACCATAAGTTCTCCTAAAAAGGACAAACCAATTCTCAAATTAAACCATAAAATAATCATACATTTTCAATTCCAATTTACGTTTCGCAATATTTTTGGTAACAGCTCCCAGAAGATTAACTACATTCAGATGTTGACCCAAGTGGACCATAATCTTTAGCTCTGAGACCAGGGCCCGTACCACCTCATTGTCTGCCGTGCGCTTCACCATTTTTACGGCCACCGTGGTGGTGGGCTCCTCCTTCCGGATGCCCTTCGCCTCGCCCTTGAGCACCACGCCAAAGGCTCCTGCTCCCAGCTGCTTGCCCAGTTTAAGGTTGTCCCGAGGAAACTCAAACTCGCGGTTGTAGGGCAAAAGCTCCGCCTGCTCGTCTAGAGTCAGATCCGGATTGATGTGTCCCACGGCGCCCTCTTCAAAGTTGGCCAGGCCGGCAGCCTTAAGGGCCAAGTGCCGCTTGTGTTCCTTGTGGTAGCGGACGGCCAAGAAAGCACAGAGGCTGACCAGGAACAGGAACATAATTATGCCGAACCACACCCATCCCTTGTTGATGCCAGGAAGATCTACAAATAAGTAATCACAATTAATAATTTGGATGTAAAAACATAACTGAAAAAGACAACTTACCTGTAATAATGACTGTCACGGACTTTTCGATGCTGCCCAAACGGTTCTCCACCTGGCACTTGTAAACACCATCGTCGCGAGGGTACAGGTGGCTGATGAATAGCTTTGACCCATCCTCCAAAATGTGAGTAAGATTTGTTTCGACCAGTTCCCTATCGTCCTTAAACCATCGAACCGTGGCCAGAGGAACGGCTGTGGATCGACATTCCAGCTCCAAGGACTGGCTCAGTTTCCGTTCCACCTTCGATTTCTTGGGCAGATTCGGCGTCTGCCACACGGGTGCCTGAGGTTCATGGATATATACGTCCACCTCACGTCGATCGTATTCGAACGGCCTGGAAATATGGTAAGCTCGACACTCGTAGGTTCCTCGATCCTTGTCGCTGATTGCCGAAAAGTGGACAGTGCTTTTGTAGGAATACTGGCTCTCAGTCTGCATGATTTTAATGTCTGAAAAAGCATTTGCAATGTGGATTATGAATATTATTTACATTAGATGCTTTATTTAAAATTTACCATCTGACTCAATAAGCTCTTCGCCGTCGTGATACCACTGAAGATTGCCATTGAAGTGGTAGGCCAAGGCCTCGCAGGTAAAGTTCTCCTCGTCGCCTCTGGCGATCTTTCGATTCAGATCTAGACCGTGTATAGTCATATTGTTGGCAATGTCGCCCAGCATAATGTGGGCCCTTGCAATTGCTGAGAAATTTTGGCCATCCACGAAGTTCATGGCAGCGCAACTGAAGATTCCCGGCTTGGTTGGAGTGAAGATGGCCTCATAGATGGTCTCCACACTCAGTCTACCTGGCCTCATCTTGGAGGTGAGCTGTGGACATAAAATCTTCATTAAACTGTGTATTTAATTTATATTTTAAAACTAACATCAATATTCTCTCTGGCATTGTCGCAGTTGGGCCAGCGGGGCTGCAGGCTGCAGGGGTAAAAGTTAAGAGAAACAATAGGCGGGGGATATCCTCGGACGTAGCACTCCAGCTTGGCCTCGCCACCCACTTGGACATATGCATCCGAAACGGTCACAACTGGCCCTGATTTCACGCTAACGTTGTACTGCCGACTGACTCTGTTGTAGGTGTTGTCTCCTCGCAGGACATAAGTGCCGCTGTCCTCCAGCTGGGCATTTAGGATCTGCAGCGTGGTGCTAGACTCTGTGGAAAGGATCTTGAAGTTGGGCTCCGTCTGACGGATATCGCTTCCATCGGGCTTATGCCAATAGAAGTGTGGTACCGGATATCCCTCAAAGATGGCTGTCATCTGGATTGTCTTGTTTGCATATCCTTCAACAATGTAATGAGATGTTGGTTCCTGGACCTTCAGGTAGGTCTCATTGGTTTCTGAAAGTTATGCAGCAGTTTTTGTTAATATATTAAATGGGTCTCTTTGTAGGTTATATTGCCTACCCAGGACTTTCAGCTTGTATACAGAGTGGGTACTGTCGTATCCATCGGAGACCAAGCACTTGTAGGCACCGCTATCCGAGGGCTGGGCTTTCTCGACCGTCAAAGTGCTCCAGCCGACTTGGTGAGTGGAGTTCGAGGTCTTAACATCGAATTTGGGAGTGGTTATGCGAAGGCGACTCTGCAGATTGCATAATTATGTTTATCAAATTAACTTTCAGGGGGTCTTCTGGTAGCTTACTTTATTCTTGATTGGAGTAATCCATTCCATATTGTATGTCGCATCTATGATGTCGGTCTGTTCGCAGGTGAGAGTGAAAGTGGAATCCTTTTCGACGTGATGATTCAAAGTGGTTTTGATGACAGGGCGGCCCATTTGCTTGTTGGCCTCTATATCGTTCATAAAAGTATTTATTATTATTATTTAACCTCCTAAAGGCCGGGCAGTGACAAGCAATGCTACAGCTTCATGCGGATAATGGGTTGGGTTAGTCATAGACAGGAACATGCGGACAAAATGGTTTAATAATTCAATGCAATACTTAGGTGGTAGCATATATGGTGCTGCGGATTAGCAAGCAAATTAAAGTCAGCCCATAACCAAAGAAAAGTTAGAAAAAACACTTAATAACAAAAAAATGGAAAGGGAAAACAAGCAAGCACAAACCAAACAGAATCACAATCAAAAGCGTAAAAACTTCCAGGATTAAAACCAGGACAAAAACCAGACAACACTTACGCCCTGGCCTGGGTGAGGACGACGACGCGGGACTACGCTTCGCCCGATCCCATGATAGAGAGGTAAGTCGAGCAAGCCCATCACCAGAGATTAGAGCAACTTTACCCTGATTTGATTGGTTAGTAACAGAAAGGACCTCGTCATCGTCTTCATCGACATAATCATACCCTGAGGTAGATGCTGGGGCTTTGGTACTTGGAACTTTGAGATTATCCAATCCGGATGCTGGAGGAGTTAGCAAATTACAAACAAATAAGGATATTCGGGAATTCAATTATTAATGGTAGAGGAAAATACACTCAGAGACACCAAAAATGCGATCAATGTGATGGGTTAGTGACTTTATTAAACTTCCAGGCGGTGTGTGTAGCATTTTAATAAAAACGATTACAAAAAGCACTAATAACTTGTTTTAGAATCTTAGTTTAACATTCACCCAAAACCGAAAGTAAAATATTTATGACTTGGATTGTGAAAATGATACATGTTCTTTAAGCATTAAAATTTTACAGAATTACTAGCTTTTATGAAGAAAAATGTATAAAAGATAAATTTAGATATTGTTTACTTATTTTGCCAGAAGTCTTTTAGGATATGTGCATTATTTTTAGAAAAGAGAATATCGTATAGATTAGATCCTGGACCTTGACCGAAACCGAAACCGCTTCAAAAATATATTTGTTTTTTCAAAAGTGGAAAGCAATATTTACGACATGTATAGACGGAAATCACAAATCACAAACTTTGGGGTGCAAAAACTCACTATCAATTTGTTCGTTACCAATAAACTTCACATCAATGACAACTATCTCCTCTTCGTTGCTCGGGGAAGGTTCCGCCGGCAAGCATTCGTACTCGCCGCCATGAAGGATACTGTTGATTTCTTTGGTGAATCCCTTCATAGGATCGTAGCGAACGGCATCTTTGCTGGAAGCTGTCTGAACACACAGATGGGATCGGTAAGATATTTTTATCTTCTAGATAGAGTTTTCCTAGACCCTATTCAACTCAAGATCTTTTTGACTCATTACTACCCAATGGATCTCTAATTGTATGAGGAAATGTCCTTTATATATACATATATGTATATGCATTTATTTATATTTACATATTTTATGGTTTTCTAACTACTTTATTTCGATTATTTAATGACAGGAACATACTTTTATAACTAATTGGAATGGCAGTATCATTGCAGTACACGTCCTCTGGTGTTTTTTCAGACACCTGCAAAATGAATCCCCATTTCCGATCATACTTCCAACCTTTGAAGTACTTAGGAAGGATTTCGCTTTGCCTCCGGGAACTGGCGATCCACTCGGTTTTCTTCAAGTATTAGAAGTCGGTTGATTTTATTTAAAAAGAATCCTTTAACTACATTATTTTTACAGTATTTTCAATTTTGCTCTCATACTTTTCTGATTTCTAGGAACGAAACACTTGGTAGCTCCCGATCTAAAATTGTCCCCAAACTACTTACTTCTGAGTTAAACTGCAGCATAACCTCAGTGTCGGGCATCGTGGGCTTGCAGGGTATCACCACGTTGGTGTACTGCCGTGCAATCACCAAAGGTGCATGGGGAACCAGCTTGTGTTTCGGATCATTTACATAAACATAAATGGAGCTGGCCAGGTCATTGTTTACATGCTCCACCATCGACTCTTCGTCGATATCGGTATCTGGACGCTTTTCCAGTTCGGACTTCTTGACGCAGTAGTAGGCGCCCACCTTGTCCGCCGTAACATCGAACAACTCCAACCTCGCCCCATGGGGCCTGTGGGGATCTGTCTCGGTGTTGTCGTACTCCACCGATTCAAGGGACTCGTCGTGGACGCACCACCAGGCTACCGGCTCCTCCGCCTCGCACCGCAGTGTGTAGGAGGTCAGGTACTCCAGCTTGACGGACTCCAAGCAGGGCGTGATCAGAGGTGCTCCGTTCTCACCACCGCAATTAACATCGGGCTCATTGTTGTCCAAATCAAACTGCGGCCGAGGTACTGCAATAGATAAAGATGGTAAGTAAATCTCTTACAAATGAGTTCAATTGATGAAAGTTTTCATTACTATATACTCGTACTTGTAGGTTAATCAAAGAGTTCCCAGCTTTTTTCTTAGGCTTTAATTTACTTTCGATGAAAAGGAAATTCTTGAAATTCCTTTCTGGTCTTTTTATCAATGACGCTAAAGTAATAAACTTAAATGAATTTTCCTCAAGTGGCGCTACAATTGTATGAAGAATACCCCCACCAGCTAAGCCTCTGGTCCGCAGACGCCTGTTGATTTAATATGCCTTACTCCAGAATCAATTATTTGTTTACTGGCGATAACAATTGAGCCTTGCCTCTGCGATACTGAAGGCATTATGTTCACTCAGCACAACAAGTGCACTTTTTATGTGTATACAAAATGTATATATGAATATTCAAACACCACAATGGTGTCTAAGACAAGAACTAAAAGAGAACTAAAATTTGAATGCTTATCAATTTTGGGGCTAAGATCAGTCGGATGTATTATATTTCATGAAAGATCAACAGATTGGGGGCTCTAAAAAGTGAAATATTAACACTAAAAATGTGGCAAGAATACACAAAACTATAAAAAATATAATTTTCTAAGTTATTATATAAATAAATTATTTAAAGCAAAGCCTTGGGTATCAAAAAAATTAAAAAATAAGTAACTATGAGAAATCTTATTGTGATAAGAAATTCTTTGCTGTTTTCTCAATCGAGACTCCAGACCCATTAATTATAAAAACTGTATGACAGGAAGCGAATCGTATACTGAGCTTACACTCGCTAACAATGAGTTCTATCGGAAATATTTATCTTTTTAAATGTGTTGTTTTTCAAAAGGACTTACGTGCAGCATTTTGTGAGATCAAAATACAGAGCAAGGGCACCAGCAAGGCCAGCCGGGAAGTCCTTCTCGTCAGCATGGTTTAATTTGTTTGTTGATTCTTTTGTTAAATATAATACTAATTTGTTTTGCCTAAATATTGAAAATATTAACACATTTGGGCCAGTAATGCCATCATCACGCTGGAAGATACTTTGTTCACTTAGCGATACACTGAAAGAAAGCAGAATTGGCTGTTTTATTGTTTCCGTTTGAACTCCATGGACTTTATAAGCTCTTATTTTATTTAGCATTATTTTTGCTGTATCATTTTATATGTTATTTTATCACTGTTTATAATATAAACTACTTCTATAAGGCACAAGTAATCCTTCTCTTACTTTTAAGTTGTACTTCACAATCACACTTTAAATCTTATTTATTTGTTTAAAAAATATATATTTATGGTAAGTGGTTTTGGTTTTTAAGTTGTACACTTATTTAAATTTTTTTTTTTATATTGTTATTATTATATTATATATTTTACCAACGATTTGAATCACGCTTGGCTTAGCACGAACACTCAAACGGCATCATCTCACGGAGCAAACTGAAGCTTTGTAGCTTTGATTCCCCGGAGAATTCTTGTATGTTGGGAAGAATCCGATGCTTCTCTCTCGCTTTCTGAGCCTCTCTTTCTCATACTCTTTCTTATTTAGATAAGACCCTCTTCCCATTTTGGGGGCTGTTGTTTCTTATTCAGCCGATTGAGATTCAGCTAGAAGTCGTTACATTCTGAGCCCTTGATAAAATATTTTGAATAAAAACATCTTGAGTGAATACACATAAAATACTCTGAACTCGGTTAATCTGCATCCGCAGTTATCAGAAAATTCTTATGCACATAAACAAAAAAACACTGAGACGAGACTGATTTTGAAACATTGCGCATACGCACTGTGTGCAGGAGGAGGCTTGATGCGTTCTTTTTTTGGTGTCATTTCCGCATTTGGAAATGAGACTTTATCCGGCGTGGAGGTTTGGGGTGTGGTGTGTGCGGTGTGTGGCACACACCTACAAATAAGGCAACAGGTCACCCACATGGTCATAATTCACTGTCACATACGCTGAGCCACTAAATGACAACAGGACATGCACAATTAAACAAGCTGACTAACCATTGTCTGCAGATAAAAAAATAGTACCTAAATATTTGGTTAATTACAGAGAAAATATTGAATAAAACCATATAAAAATTACTCAAACAAGAAAGAAAGGATTTTCATTGTTAGATGAAAGAATTTAAATCACATCTTTTTATAATCTCCTTGGAAATAATATAGTTTAACACATTTTAAGATGATATCATTCCACATGAGATCATGTTCGTACAATGTACAAATATTGTCTGAGGAATTCCAGAACATTTGTTTAATTGTCTACAATCAATAAACATTTTGCCATCTGTGCCTATCAAAGCAACCAAAAATTATAAAAAACATGTGCAAAGTGCTTATAAATTATGCTTTATGTAGACAGATCATTTTAATTGATTTTCTAGTATATTAAAAGATATCCTCCGCAATGCAGGCATACTTTTTTCCTTGTGTAACTAACCGGCGCCATCGTTTGGACGCAATTAGAGAAAACGAACCGACAGCTGATGGGCCACTTCCCGTGGCCATGTCGTAAATGTTTGTAATCCCGCCCAGTTGGATTACAACAAGTGTCCCGTCTCTCCACTTTTCTTGCCTTTTCTTTTTATCAATAAACAGAAATTTAATTTTGCTGGCAAACTTTGCGGACGCACCTCCAGCAATGACTCCTACCGGCTAATTGCCGCAGTTGGCCGGCAAATAAAACCATTCATCTTTGTCACCCCGTTTTCGTGTGTCCCTTTATTTGGGCTGTGAAGGTCAGTGCATTAAGAGTAAGTTAAATGGTGCCTATCAGCTAATTGACCCAGCTCTGGTTTCACCTGTCTTGGCCAGGCCAGAACCTGAGCATTGCGGATTAAGCTTCAGCAAACGCAATCAACTGGCAAATATTGACTGGGCCACTAATCACCTGCCAGAAGTGGGAAAAGCGGCTTAAAGTACGATGACAAGGCAGGTAAGAAAACTGTTAAATGGTATAACACTTTATATGGAGTTTTAAGATTACCCTTCTCTTTGAAACAATTCTCTGTGAAAAATCTCAAGCCTTTATGATGGTTTTGTATATAAAATTAAGCTTTATCAAGAGCAATATATATAATATTTCAATGCTTTTAAAATATGCTTTTAAAAATTGAAAAAAAACCTCAATTAATTCCATGATAAAGGCTTCTGTGAAAAAGCTATATTATATTGTGTGCCTCAAATTCCCAAATTACTTTGAATTATACGGAAAAACTATTTCCTAGAAATTCAAAACCACATCCATTCGATAAATTCCCAGATTGGATGCAAGAGAGTTTAAGTTTTATTGGCCAGTAGCCGACAGGCGATCAAATGTGTCTGGCAATATGTTGCAAGTCAGTGGGCAACTTGCAACATCTCGGACATTGATTGGCAAGCCTAGGCCACTTGGCCGCTTGGCTTCTTGGCCATTTCGAGAGCCTCTACACTGGCCATTGGTTTGTTGTAGCCTGTCGTCAGGGAATGTTTGTTGTCATGGCGACACGCCCACTTTACATTTTCAAGGGCGCAAGTTTCGCATAGCTGCGGCTATTTATATCTTGCAACAGTTTTTGTTTGCCTCGCTGTTGCGCCCTTTTGTTCCTCACGTGCCTGTGACGCAAATGGCCTGGTAGCCCTAATTGCAACAATCCCGGCTGCAGGCAAATCCTTTATTATACAGAAATTGTTTTTTACCCTTTGATTTCTTTTTAGATACTTGTTCTTTTTATGCAGCTGCCCACGGGTGGTGCAATTAGCTGGGTCTGGAACAGGCAGATCTTTACATTATGTTATCTTGAAAACACATATCCGCACTTAGTCATCTTTTTTTTGGGTAAACAGGAACAGATTATTTTCAGAAAATACCTGACTCAATTTTCATTTATTTGTTTATTGCGAGATAAGAGAATAAAACGAAGAAATATCATGTATAAAGGGTATCGTTTTAGAATAACTCTTAAAGAACGCACTTTCTTTAGTTTACTTTCCCATTAATTTCATTTAAATTTTCATCACTTCCAAGTACTTTTCTCACACAATACATCAAAGCGATTTATAAATTTCGGGTTTGGATTTATCCCTAATCGTATCCATCGTCGGCGAGTATTATTTTTATGGATTGTCCTAACACATATTGTATTAAACATATGTTTATCAGACAATTATTTACGACCATGGATCGTACAAGTATGAAAAGTGAACCAAATGACGTCATTTAGCGGTTGAGTGGCGCCGCCTGAATTCATTCATTCACCAATGTCCCTCTATACATATATTTGTATAAAATATATATCATGAAACCCCTCTACCCATCATCCTCATGGGTCATTCAGGCATGACGTAGGCACTCACGTTTGCGTTTTAGGCGTCCATTAAAATCTGTTTACATAAGTGACAATATCTGCGTATTAATTAAACGGCTGTGCATACGACTGACATGCCAAGTTGTACGAGAACATGGAGTATATATACAAATGGAATACAAACCGGTTGAAAGAATGCATTTTTATTCAGATGGGGTAGAGGCAGTTCCCTTGAGAGAAGGTGTCTCCTTGCCTTGATCATCAATCGATCGGATGAAAAAGTATTGCGATATCTTTTGTTACAAAGTGATCTTGAATGATTACAAAATGGCATTTATAAATGAAAAGATGCCATAGAAGTTTCTTTAAGGAATCAACAAGGCGTAGTATAACGAATAAAAACTTTTAGGCTGTAAAAACTTTGCTGTGACTAGACTTTTTGTCATATATTATATTTTCCCAGTACCAAAGGGTGTTTATTCTCTGCAGTTCCGCGAATAAAGTTAAATGCCTACTTTTAAGGCAAATTTATTCAATGGCCCAGGCGTTTTTATTTATGAGGAGACAAGAAAACTCTTTCATGCACTTTAGCCATAAAAATGGCTCGCCTTTTCATGTCCTAGGTCCGTCTTAAAAAAACAACATTCCTATTAGTTCCATGTTTATTTTCCAACAAAAAATGGAAAGATATATTTTCGACTTTTTTTTACGTTCAAACTTTTGACAGTTTAACGCTGGCCGGAAAATTCGTTCAACGTTATTCGCCTCTTTATGGCCAATAAATGGAAAAGTTGCGCGTTGCATGTGCAACAGATTCCGGTTTAGTTTGCGGTTTTTGGTTTTCTGTCACGTGTTTCGGTCTGCCATTCACGCTCCTCACACTACGGATTTTTCCAGGCTACGTGCTCGGCATGTTGACCCTCATCTGGAATTTTCCGGACGCTTTCCACGGCTGCTCATTTTAATTTCGGACTCCTCGCCAGCAAATTGAATTTTCTATAGGCCACAATTCAGGGTTTATTTCAGCAATTATCTCTGGCAAAAGAAAAGTGTGCCTCTTTGTTCGGATTAACTTTGCTTTTTCCCCGGTAGCCCAGTAGCACCTCGGAAAATTTACGACTTTGCCAGAGTTTTCCCCCTTTTTGCTTTTATTTGATTTTCCGCAGTGACCTTTGGAGGTGCGTGTATTTGTGGAAAAGTCAAGTGGCATTTTCCAGCCACCTTTTGTTGTTCTTTTCAATTGAAATTTTGCTCACAACATCTTAATGGAAAGTTTACTTGTGCACAAAATTTCTGTGATTGCAATTACAAACATGCCGCTGGCTCTTGGCCAACAAATTATAATAATAAAACCAGCAAAGAAAACCAAGCAACCAAAAAATTTATCTGGAAATAATTTTATGCATCTGCAATGCATTCGCAGAAGTGGGGTAAGGGGTTCCGCGTTTGATTCATTAAAAATGCAAAAAGCACGCAGTCCAAATGGAAATTCGCAATTTAGGCCAAGCTAAGATTTGCTGCCATAAATCAAGCCATTTGTCAATTGCCAACCATCGGCAAACAACAACCACGAACTATCGCAATCTTTCAGATCTTTGCCCTGCGAAAATCGCGTGTGGGCCTTTTCGGGCCCACTTCAATGTTTTTTGGTTGTTTGGCGGCCAAAGCCTAATCCTCATGACGCGGCTTTTTGGCAGTTTGCGTGCCTTATAATGATGCAGTGAGGGATTGGTGACACGGTAATGTTTCATTACACAGAATGTCAGGTAATTCCATTAAGAAAAAGGAGTGTTATAAGCCTGGCATCCAAAAACCATAAATGTAAAACATTCCATTTGGTTTACAAGGAAAATTCAAAGCTATTCTCATCAAAATGTTATGAAATTTATTGGATGGTGATAAGTTTGCAAGTACCTTAGTTTGCCCCTAAATTAAAGCTAATTTATATAGTTTATAAGTTACCTAAACATAATTCCAAATCATCTACAGATGTAGACGAAGTAAGACTTGGTGACATTGCTAGAGTAATTTATTATCCAACAGCTAGAGAACCTAATAGATTGTAACTTGATTAATTAATTAGAAGTTTTGATGATTTGTATCCGATGAAACATTTCACCAACATCTTGTTTTATGTCCACGGTTGGACTTTAATTAATTGATATATAGCTTCGGCAAGTGCCCTCCCCTTTTGTATTGACAGTTTTTTCGTACTTTATGTTTTCGGCGGAAAGAATAGCTCACGCTGGGAGTTTTCTACCCACATATAACTGCTGGTTGTGCAATTTATTTGTTAGCTCTTTTTGCTGTCACAGACCGCCCAAGCCCCGCCCACAGTTACACCCGCACCCACTCCCACGCCCACTCCTTCGCCCACTCCCACTACCATATCCAGCTGGGAAATCGAGATACGGGCTTCTGGCCTCGCTTTTTCACATCTAATGCATTTTTGAAATTTTAGCAGCAGGCAGCTAATCTGCAAGACAAATGCATAAACAACAACTGTTGTACAAACAAACGCTGCCCCTCTTGATAAATTGGCAACAAAAGCAAAGTTGAGTAAAGACAAGAAAATCCCTAAGAAGCTGTGCGATAAAGGTTGCCCCCAGAATCTATGCCGCACTGTTCCCAAGCTGCGGGCCAAATCGTAGATACAGTCTCTGGTAGATACCCCGAAACCTTATCGGCCGCCTGCCCTGCCATGTGTTTCGCAATTGGCTATCTTTATAAGCGCTTAGATGGCGTTATGATAACGGCAGGAAACACATCTAGTATTAATGTCAAAAGTTTTAAAGCAAAATGTGTAAAATATAATTAAAAAGTGGGTTTTGACAGTCGTTTATATAACCAAAGCAAAGAAAGTCGCCAATTTCAAATGAAATAACAGTGAAATTACCGGAGCAGCAGCAACAGCAGGTAAAAGATCATTTTTTTTTCTGCGATTTAGATGAGTCATTTGGGAAACTTTTCCCTCTTGGCTTTTGTTGTGCAATAGCCCTCTTCTTGGCCCTTATTGCTGTGAGTGGGGAAAAATGATTTTGGTTTTCTTAAGTGTTCCATGAATTGCAAATCTATTAAAAATTCTACGCAAGAAATTGAGTAGCCTGGGTAGCTGGCACTCTGCCCAGATCCAATAAATATAAACAACTACAACGCGTGGCGACAACAAGTTGTTGGGCAGCTGCTGCTCAGAAATAAATAGAAATGTTATATTCGTTCGTTTAATAGTCGACAAGTGTTTAATTTGTTTGTTTTTGGTTCTACGCCTGGTTAATAAGCAAATAAATACAGGCCTTTCGATATACGCCATGACCTCAAATTACATTTTGTATATTTATCCCAATGCATTTCTTGAACTGACATAATTGGGTGGATTCAGAAGGCTAAGATATATTGTGTATTTATTTCATGACTGCACTTGAGTAAGTTTTCTGAGCAAAAACTTTGCGAAAAGGGGAACTTCAGGCCTTGGTAAGGAGACCCTAATGAATGGAGGGTCTGTGTTCTAGGGTTCAGGTGAAAGCCGAGTTTGTGTTCTGTCTCTGTGAGATTTATGGCTGGAACATAGTTAAACGGTTACGGGTTACATGCAGACAGCTTAAATGGCCTGGCCAAAAGCACAGACAAACCCGTGCTGTATTCCTTGTTGCTGACCATTTATTATTTATTAATGTTCGGAAAGGTGGCAGCTGCAGCAGCGGAAGTATGGAGTCTAAAGGTGTCACAAAGTCCATTCATAGAATGCCAAACAAGCCACACAGAAAGGCGTGGAAACGTGGTACGATATGGCAGAGATATATAGCTTTATTTATGGGTATTGGTAAGCGGCAAATTCAATTACACAGATATTATCTCAAAAACGAAGAATTTATGAGCCAATGGCCCGGCTAGAAGCTAAGGATCCACACAGAGAAAATTTTGATTATTTGGGATTTGATAAAGTCAGTTCTTGGTGGGATTTTCTCTGTTTTTCTCTCTGCATCTAAACTAATTTATACCATTTTGGTACTCCCAACACTCGGTACCATAATCAACAGCAACAAAGTGGCTTAAATTTGACACGCCGTGGGGGCCACTCGCGATGTGGAGTATCTGGTAGATACTTTCAGTTGGCCATAAACCGACATCGCGACGTCTGATTAATACGGTATGGTCAGAATAGAAAGGAAAGGTGTGAAAACGATTGCCAATGCAACAGAGTGCAAAACTCTTTCCAAGAAGTGCTCATTCCGATTGATTTTCTGGCTTACGGAGTTGGAAATTCCAGATAATGTTTATACGCCAGATTGGCCATCGAGCTTTTTGCTTGCATTTGACAGCATTATGACTCCTGGCAGTTTTCGTTTATGGCCCATGATTGATGGATAGCAACCAGCATAGCAATTAGTAGTCTCTTCAAGTGCCCACAGATAAATGGAGCACCAGATCTGGAGTCTGCGGACAGGAGACTGGGGAGTGCAACAGATCTGTATTCAATAAACAAATTGGATACAGTAAGCAATTGCTGTTGCCCCAATTGGAGGCAGTGAGTTATGGGCCTTTGATTCCGATCGGAACTCCGGTCGTTGAGGGCGACGACTGAGTCACGTATTGTTGTTTATCAAACTTTTTATATTACATTTTGGTTGGCTGGTCAAGAAACTCAAGAACCGGTTTAGGAAAGTCAATCCAAAACAAGGCGTTATATACATATACAGACTCTTTTTTAAAAAAACAAAAGAAAGGAAAACGTTTGATTTGATGTATTTTTTGTAATATTTTAATAGAGGAAAAATTGGTAGTTGCTAGAAACGATGATTAAGCCACTTGGTAAGATGAGCAAATTTGCTTGCATCTTACGCAGTCTACAGTTAACCGCATTTTTACAGTCACGCTCGCCGATCGGCGATGGATGATGATTCACGATCTCGAATACCTGAATCCGGTGAATTGACAATGTTTGTAGTCTCGTTTTACTTGGAATGCCATTGACGTATACATTGGTGGAACGCACACTCGATCCTTTTCACTTTGTATCAACCTTATCACAAATACTCAAATTTGATAATACCTAAAAAGGTCACTGATAACCAAAACACACAACACCTCAATACATAAGAGCCTCTATATATGTAGATTCGGTTTTGGGTAAATTCAATTTCATTGACACAAACACAAGCACACAGATAAAAATTGAATCGATTTTGATTTTGTATTTCAATATCACACGATATGTCATGCACCTGTAGATGGATTTGTATCTGTGATTGTTATTTACTTATTATTTGTATATGTATTGGCTCTTCTCTCACTCTCTGAAATATCTAAACCTTTTGTTTTGTTAGTTAGCACTTATTGAGCCATCACCTCGTGCACGATTTTTCATTTTTTTTTTATTTTATTATATTTTATTTTTAACATTTTTTAAACCTTCTAGAAATTAAATTACCGCTTACGTTGTGAATTTTTGTTTAACACTTCTGCGTGGGTTTTTGTTTGTTTTTTCTTTTGATCGACGAATAATTAAACTGCGACGTCGACAATATTTGAATAATATTCAACAACTGGCTGAAGAACCACGATTAATCGCGCTCGAAGAGCTTAAAAACACGTCCACGACGGTCAAGTAGAAATACTTTAGTGAGATACTTTAGTAGAGATACTTTTTTACCAGCTTTGAGATACTTTAGTTTGAGATCGAACAACCAAACATGTTCGAGATTGACTCCAACATTAGGAGAGCTCTGCCTTTTGCCTTTTCCCAACGACTTCATTCAAGTTATATATTTGTATACAATTTTTATTAAAAAATGGTTGGTTTTGCTCCACTGTTTTATTACTCTCTTGATTCTTTCTCTTGAAAAAGTGCTGCCAGCTTGGTAATGAAAAGTGTCAGTGCTGCCAAGAGCGAGAAAATTGAAAGCAGTGCTGCTACCAATATATGTTCTAAATTTGGGACATCTTAGCTTGATACTTCTTTTATTTTTTTGTTTTAATAAATAAATCCCTTTATGGTTGATTTTTAAAACCAAGACTGTTAGAAACATTGGTAAATAATATATATATAATAATATTAGTTTATGAAAGTAAACCAGAAGCATTGGGCTTTCAAAATTTAAATTTCATTAGAGTTCATTTAGAGTTTATTAATTTCAAAAGAAAATGGTAATTTGTATTTTGTTTATAAACCTCTTAAAATGTGAAGTTTAATTGCATTGAAATTTTGCTAAAAATAAAACATAAATAGCAATTGAATATTATTAAAAAGGCTATTGCTAAAGCGAGTCAAAAGCATTATAATTAAAATCACATATAAAAGTAGCTCTGGTATGGATTTGTATATTTCTTTATTTAATGAATATAATTAATGAATAGCCATTAAAAGTCCAACAAATCATTCATATCTTGGTTTATTAAATCAATTACACTGCACCGAAATCTTGCCAACAATGCAGTTATCGGGTAACAAGAGTGATGACCACTTATCAATTATGGCAACTGATTTTTTAACAATTTTTTTTTGTTTTCGAGTGCAAACGAAACTTACAGTGATCCCGAGATCAAATTCCAGCGGCATGCTAATCATTGAAAACAGAACAAAAATGCTAAAATAGATGTCATGACTGGTAGTAATTAAAAAAATGGTGAACCGTAATAATTCCGACATTTAGACGGCTTTAATGGATGACCGTCTGCCCAGTGACAGTTCAGCAATCAATTGAGCCGAACGATCACTGATCGCTGAAACCAAGTGCCGCTTAATGCGCAAATAATTGCGGATATCCAAGAATCGGGGTTAGTTCGAATACCGTATAAATAGCAGTTAGGCCATCCTGGACTGGCCAAAACCGAAATCAACCTCAATTTGGAGTAAACAGAATGTTGCGTGGAATTTGTTTTGCTCTACTCTGCTGCCTGGCCTTGGAGGCTGCTTTGGCTTGTGTAAGTTGACAGCAAAGGTGAACCGAAAGGATTAAGACTAATCAGTAAGATCCTTGCAGAATGGCTACAAAGCTAAGCTGGTGAAAATAGAGAACTGTGCCGGAGACGATGCCATTATGATGGTGGCCGACGATTTTAGCCTGAAGCTGAATAAGAAATGCGAGCTGGTTCCCTCGGGCTGTATCATCAACAAGGCATTCTCCACCGCCATGGCCAAGTTCAAGG
The DNA here is from genome assembly GCA_035047325.1 of Drosophila vallismaia. Taxonomy (NCBI): domain Eukaryota; kingdom Metazoa; phylum Arthropoda; class Insecta; order Diptera; family Drosophilidae; genus Drosophila; species Drosophila vallismaia. Next base: position 15,503,430 of record JAWNPU010000090.1, on the reverse strand, counting down.
TCCAAAAGGACGGCATTGTGATGAAGGAGGGCAAGGTGGATCTCTGTGCCGCCATAGATCAGGCGACTACTGAGGCTAAAAACCTGATGAAGCTCTTCGGTGCACCCTCCTCCTGTCCGGTGGCCGAGGAGAAGGTTTGCGCCAATGACCATGTCGTGGATTTCACCAAATACAAGGCCATGCTGGGAATGGCTCGTGGACACCTCATCATCGATGCAGAAATCAAACACGATACTGTGGGTTCTTACCTTGTTTTGACTTGAATTATTTTTAACTTTACTTTTTCTATTGCCTATTTTTCAGGGCAAGTCCTGCATCCATGCCGAAATTGAACTCACCAAGAACTAAAAGGAACTTGGTCCACCCAAAGGTCCCTTTGTTTAAATTATGAGTCATGCAAATCTGTAGTTGTAAATACGAAAGCAATAAAACTGGTTTTGAGGTAAAGCACGCAAAAAATAACCTTTGGAAAATGCTTATTTCGGGCCTTAACGTAAAGCTATATAAAAGCCTTTCGGAGGTCATATCAAGCCGAATTTTTATCAGATCAATGAATTTATATCATTGATCATTGATTATATTTTATCAATTAAAATTTACCTTCCCGATCTTAGGTCTTCGAGTACTATCATTCCCAATTAAAATCTGCCTAACTGAAATCTGACCCGATTTTCGCAAATTTGGAAAGGGGTAACATCATGATTTTTTTGCAAAAATTGATAAAAAATCGATTGTTCTACGTTTGGAATCTTGTGATGCAGATTGAAAGGGAATAAAGCCCTGATTTGTAAATGGTATTCCTTTTCTAAATCCGATGAAAAATGTATGAAATATTTGCAAAAGAGTGTCTGAAAACCATCAATTTGGGACAATGCCGATTTTCGCAAATTTGGAAAGGGGTAACATCATGATTTTTTGCAAAAATTGATAAAAAATCGATTGTTCTACGTTTCGAATCTTGCGATGCAGATTGAAAAGGAATGAAGCCCTGATTTTTAAATGGTATTTCTTTTCCAAAACCGATGAAAAATGTATGAAATATTTGCAAAAGAGTGTCTGAAAACCATCAATTTGGGACAATGCCGATTTTCGAAAATTTGGAAAGGGGTAACATCATGATTTTTTGCAAAAATCGATGAAACATCGATTGTTCTACGTTTCGAATCTTTTCATGCAGGTTGAAAGGGAATGAAGCCCTGATTTGTAAATGGTATTCCTTTTCCAAATCCGATGAAAAATGTATGAAATATTTGCAAAAGAGTGTCTGAAAACCATCAATTTGGGACAATGCCGATTTTCGAAAATTTGGAAAGGGGTAACATCATAATTTTTTCCAAAAATCGATGAAAAATCGATTGTTTTACGTTTCGAATCTTTTGATGCAGATTGAAAGGGAATGAAGCCCTGATTTGTAAATGGTATTCCTTTTCCAAATCCAATGAAAAATGTATGAAATATTTGCAAAAGAGTGTCTGAAAACCATCAATTTGGGACAATGCCGATTTTCGAAAATTTGGAAAGGGGTAACATCATAATTTTTTCCAAAAATCGATGAAAAATCGATTGTTTTACGTTTCGAATCTTTTGATGCAGATTGAAAGGGAATGAAGCCCTGATTTGTAAATGGTATTCCTTTTCCAAATCCGATGAAAAATGTATGCAATATTTGCAAAAAAGTGTCGCAAAACAATCAATTTGGGACGATACCAAATTTTAAAATATGATGTAGATTGAAGGAAAATTATTTTGTGAATCGTTTAAGGCATTGCTTTTTAAAATCGGTTAAGAAATGGCCAAGTTATGCGCTTCGAAGGAAACGGTATTTCGTCGGCCAGATTGGTTAAAATTCATATGAACGAAAATCTGAAGTACTAAGCGAACAGAAAGCAGCAGAAGGTCGAACTGTGACGTCAAAGTAGCAAAAATTTCAACTAGTATAAGAGATTAGTCTCCCTCTCTCACCGTGTAATTGTTGTTGCTTTGCGAGAGAATAAGTATAATTGTCCCTTAGCTGGCCCCATGAGCCCCAATTGCGTAGATGTATTTTGCAGGCAAAAGCTAAGTAATATGATATCAAATAATCCCCCAATTTTAATTTTTCATTTTTTTTTGCCATTTAAAATGGCCTTTCTTTATGTTACATTGGTTTTCTTTTTCCCAATTATCAGTTTTGTTTCTAATTAATAATAAATTGACAAATAATCCCGTTAAAGACTACTGAAAGGTTAATTTATGACTTTCGACGAAAAATTGAGAAAAACGGTACTAAAATCCACTTTGGCCAATCCCAACATCTGAATTTCCAGTTCAGATTGGAAATTTGCTCCCAGTGATGTCGCTTTCCAGACGTGTCATGAATTTGGGGCACGCGTGGGGATCTTTGTGCCAGAACCTAACGGGTCCACACTCTCCACCGTCATCTCTAGATGGCGATGGAGCACCAACACATCTACATAAACACACTTAGTGTCCCATGCCCCACCCAGGAGTAGAAGAGAGTAATCTCTTATACTATTTCAAATATTTGCTATTTTGACGTCACATTTCGGCCTTCTGCTCGTTTATGTTCGCCTAGTACCTCAAATCTGAACGCAGCCGAAATTGGCCAAGCTCGGAGCAAAAATTTTTCAATTTTGGACAAAATTTTAAATTTTGTTGAAAAATAGGCTGCAAAATCGAGTTACTGAATAGGGTACTACAAAGCATCCATTAAATTACACAGGTAAACATTAAATCGAGCAGTGTTAATTTATTTTTATAAATTTATTTAAAGAAAAATAATTGCAATTACATAAATAAGTTTATTGCGGATTGTTTTTAAAGCATAATACCATACACAAATTTGGTACAGTTTTAAAGACGTATGATCATGATTTGAGGCAAATATCAGGCTAAAGAAGGACCCTCACACCTGAAAATATTAAAAATAAACACCCAAATAATTGAAAACACAATATATCATTTTAATACATTTTTATTTATTCATTTTGTTTCTATTTTTACAGGATTTGTATTGCACAGGATGGGAAAACGTTGCTGTGATTTGCTGTTGGTCCTTGCGTTCGAGGTTTTGTTCCTTAAGTTACAGTGGCCGTCCCTGTGATGTCCTGCCACGGAAACAAGGATACCGAGCAAAAGTAGTAGTCGTCCAGCGGCTTGAAGGACTCCTTAGGTGATGCAGTGTCCGGTGGCGTGGAGCACAATGAAACAGCGATCCTGGTGGCTGAGCTGAAATCCTTGATCGAAGTCCTGGGAATACAGAATTTCATGATTAGTTTTATCCTTATATAGTCTTTAGAGTATAGTTTTATGTATTTTGTAACAATATATGTTTGGTTATATAAAATTTTTCATAATTAATATTAATTTATAAGAGATACAATACTTTAGAAATTAGTTTACGTTAATTTAAATAATGTACAAATTACTTTCTGGATTTACAATAAAAATTGCTTAAAATATTGAATTGGAGTTTTGTATTTGCAATTAGGGGAACGAAAGGGAAAAGGGTTTTTATGGTGTCTTAAAAAATAGTTGAAATATTTGTTTTAGATTGGCTCGAACATTAATATTTTGGTCAATTCCTTTACCACAATATAATAACGGGTCATCGGGGTTTTTAACTAACGAAATTTTACGAAATTTCGCATAACTTTGTTAATACTTGCCGGATCGGCAAATGTTATACCTTCCCGATCTTAGATCTTTGAGTACTATCGATCCCAATCAAAAACTGGCAAACTAAAATCTGACCCGATTTTCGCAAATTTGGAAAGGGGTAACATCATGATTTTTTGCAAAAATCGATGAAAAATCGATTGTTCTACGCTTCGAATCTTTTGATGCAGATTGAAAGGGAATGAAGCCCTGATTTGTAAATGGTATTCCTTTTCCAAATCCAATGAAAAATGTATGAAATATTTGCAAAAGAGTGTCTGAAAACCTTCAATTTGGGACAATGCCGATTTTCGCAAATTTGGAAAGGGGTAACATCATGATTTTTTGCAAAAATTGATAAAAAATCGATTGTTCTACGTTTCGAATCTTGCGATGCAGATTGAAAGGGAATGAAGCCCTGATTTTTAAATGGTATTTCTTTTCCAAAACCGATGAAAAATGTATGAAATATTTGCAAAAGAGTGTCTGAAAACCATCAATTTGGGACAATGCCGATTTTCGCAAATTTGGAAAGGGGTAACATCATGATTTTTTGCAAAAATCGATGAAAAATCGATTGTTCTACGTTTCGAATCTTTTCATGCAGATTGAAAGGGAATGAAGCCCTGATTTGTAAATGGTATTCCTTTTCCAAATCCAATGAAAAATGTATGAAATATTTGCAAAAGAGTGTCTGAAAACCATCAATTTGGGACAATGCCGATTTTCGAAAATTTGGAAAGGGGTAACATCATAATTTTTTCCAAAAATCGATGAAAAATCGATTGTTTTACGTTTCGAATCTTTTGATGCAGATTGAAAGGGAATGAAGCCCTGATTTGTAAATGGTATTTCTTTTCCAAATCCGATGAAAAATGTATGAAATATTTGCCAAAGAGTGTCTGAAAACCATCAATTTGGGACAATGCCGATTTTCGCAAATTTGGAAAGGGGTAACATCATGATTTTTTGCAAAAACTGATAAAAAATCGATTGTTCTACGTTTCGAATCTTTTGATGCAGATTGAAAGGGAATGAAGCCCTGATTTGTAAATGGTATTCCTTTTCCAAATCCGATGAAAAATGTATGAAATATTTGCAAAAGAGTGTCTGAAAACCATCAATTTGGGACAATGCCGATTTTCGCAAATTTGGAAAGGGGTAACATCATGATTTTTTTGCAAAAATTGATAAAAAATCGATTGTTCTACGTTTGGAATCTTGTGATGCAGATTGAAAGGGAATAAAGCCCTGATTTGTAAATGGTATTCCTATTCTAAATCCGATGAAAAATGTATGAAATATTTGCAAAAGAGTGTCTGAAAACCATCAATTTGGGACAATGCCGATTTTCGCAAATTTGGAAAGGGGTAACATCATGATTTTTTGCAAAAATTGATAAAAAATCGATTGTTCTACGTTTCGAATCTTGCGATGCAGATTGAAAAGGAATGAAGCCCTGATTTTTAAATGGTATTTCTTTTCCAAAACCGATGAAAAATGTATGAAATATTTGCAAAAGAGTGTCTGAAAACCATCAATTTGGGACAATGCCGATTTTCGAAAATTTGGAAAGGGGTAACATCATGATTTTTTGCAAAAATCGATGAAACATCGATTGTTCTACGTTTCGAATCTTTTCATGCAGGTTGAAAGGGAATGAAGCCCTGATTTGTAAATGGTATTCCTTTTCCAAATCCGATGAAAAATGTATGAAATATTTGCAAAAGAGTGTCTGAAAACCATCAATTTGGGACAATGCCGATTTTCGAAAATTTGGAAAGGGGTAACATCATAATTTTTTCCAAAAATCGATGAAAAATCGATTGTTTTACGTTTCGAATCTTTTGATGTAGATTGAAAGGGAATAAAGCCCTGATTTGTAAATGGTATTCCTTTTCCAAATCCGATGAAAAATGTATGAAATATTTGCAAAAGAGTGTCTGAAAACCATCAATTTGGGACAATGCCGATTTTCGCAAATTTTAAAAGGGGTAACATCATGATTTTTTGCAAAAATTGATAAAAAATCGATTGTTCTACGTTTCGAATCTTTTGATGCAGATTGAAAGGCAATGAAGCCCCGATTAGTAAATGGTATTCCTTTTCCAAAAATGTATGAAATATTTGCAAAAGAGTGTCTGAAAACCATCAATTTGGGACAATACCGATTTTCGCAAATTTGGAAAGGGGTAACATCATGATTTTTTGCAAAAATTGATAAAAAATCGATTGTTCTACGTTTGGAATCTTGTGATGCAGATTGAAAGGGAATGAAGCCCTGATTTGTAAATGGTATTCCTTTTCCAAATCTAATGAAAAATGTATGAAATATTTGCAAAAGAGTGTCTGAAAACCATCAATTTGGGACAATGCCGATTTTCGCAAATTTGGAAAGGGGTAACATCATGATTTTTTGCAAAAATTGATAAAAAATCGATTGTTCTACGTTTGGAATCTTGTGATGCAGATTGAAAGGGAATAAAGCCCTGATTTGTAAATGGTATTCCTTTTCTAAATCCGATGAAAAATGTATGAAATATTTGCAAAAGAGTGTCTGAAAACCATCAATTTGGGACAATGCCGATTTTCGAAAATTTGGAAAGGGGTAACATCATAATTTTTTCCAAAAATCGATGAAAAATCGATTGTTTTACGTTTCGAATCTTTTGATGCAGATTGAAAGGGAATGAAGCCCTGATTTGTAAATGGTATTCCTTTTCTAAATCCGATGAAAAATGTATGAAATATTTGCAAAAGAGTGTCTGAAAACCATCAATTTGGGACAATGCCGATTTTCGCAAATTTGGAAAGGGGTAACATCATGATTTTTTGCAAAAATCGATGAAAAATCGATTGTTCTACGCTTCGAATCTTTTGATGTAGATTGAAAGGGAATAAAGCCCTGATTTGTAAATGGTATTCCTTTTCCAAATCCGATGAAAAATGTATGAAATATTTGCAAAAGAGTGTCTGAAAACCATCAATTTGGGACAATGCCGATTTTCGCAAATTTGGAAAGGGGTAACATCATGATTTTTTGCAAAAATCGATGAAAAATCGATTGTTCTACGCTTCGAATCTTTTGATGCAGATTGAAAGGGAATGAAGCCCTGATTTGTTAATGGTATTCCGTTTCCAAATCCGATGAAAAATGTATGAAATATTTGCAAAAGAGTGTCCGAAAACCATCAATTTGGGACAATGCCAAATTTTAAAATATGATGCAGATTGAAGAAAATTGATTTTGTGAATCGTTTAAGGCATTGATTTTTAAAATTGGTTAAGAAATGGCCAAGTTATGCGCTTCGAAGGAAACGGTATTTCGTCGGCCAGATTGGTTAAAATTCATATGAACGAAAATCTGAAGTACTAAGCGAACAGAAAGCAGCAGAAGGTCGAACTGTGACGTCAAAGTAGCAAAAATTTCAACTAGTATAAGAGATTAGTCTCCCTCTCTCACCGTGTAATTGTTGTTGCTTTGCGAGAGAATAAGTATAATTGTCCCTTAGCTGGCCCCATGAGCCCCAATTGCGTAGATGTATTTTGCAGGCAAAAGCTAAGTAATATGATATCAAATAATCCCCCAATTTTAATTTTTCATTTTTTTTTGCCATTTAAAATGGCCTTTCTTTATGTTACATTGGTTTTCTTTTTCCCAATTATCAGTTTTGTTTCTAATTAATAATAAATTGACAAATAATCCCGTTAAAGACTACTGAAAGGTTAATTTATGACTTTCGACGAAAAATTGAGAAAAACGGTACTAAAATACACTTTGGCCAATCCCAACATCTGAATTTCCAGTTCAGATTGGAAATTTGCTCCCAGTGATGTCGCTTTCCAGACGTGTCATGAATTTGGGGCTCGCGTGGGGATCTTTGTGCCAGAACATAACGGGTCCACACTCTCCACCGTCATCTCTAGATGGCGATGGAGCACCAACACATCTACATAAACACACTTAGTGTCCCATGCCCCACCCAGGAGTAGAAGAGAGTAATCTCTTATACTATTTCAAATATTTGCTATTTTGACGTCACATTTCGGCCTTCTGCTCGTTTATGTTCGCCTAGTACCTCAAATCTGAACGCAGCCGAAATTGGCCAAGCTCGGAGCAAAAATTTTTCAATTTTGGACAAAATTTTAAATTTTGTTGAAAAATAGGCTGCAAAATCGAGTTACTGAATAGGGTACTACAAAGCATCCATTAAATTACACAGGTAAACATTAAATCGAGCAGTGTTAATTTATTTTTATAAATTTATTTAAAGAAAAATAATTGCAATTACATAAATAAGTTTATTGCGGATTGTTTTTAAAGCATAATACCATACACAAATTTGGTACAGTTTTAAAGACGTATGATCATGATTTGAGGCAAATATCAGGCTAAAGAAGGACCCTCACACCTGAAAATATTAAAAATAAACACCCAAATAATTGAAAACACAATATATCATTTTAATACATTTTTATTTATTCATTTTGTTTCTATTTTTACAGGATTTGTATTGCACAGGATGGGAAAACGTTGCTGTGATTTGCTGTTGGTCCTTGCGTTCGAGGTTTTGTTTCTTGAGTTACAGTGGCCGTCCCTGTGATGTCCTGCCACGGAAACAAGGATACCGAGGCTCAGCAAAAGTAGTAGTCGTCGAGCGGCTTGAAGGACTCCTTAGGTGATGCAGTGTCCGGTGGCGTGGAGCACAATGAAACAGCAATCCTGGTGGCTGAGCTGACATCCTTGATCGAAGTCCTGGGAATACAGAATTTCATGATTAGTTTTATCCTTACATAGTCTTTACAGTATAGTTTTATGTATTTTGTAACAATATATGTTTGGTTATATATAATTTTTCATAATTAATATTAATTTATAAGAGTTACAATACTTTAGAAATTAGTTTACGTTAATTTAAATAATGTACAAATTACTTTCTGGATTTACAATAAAAATTGCTTAAAATATTGAATTGGAGTTTTGTATTTGCAATTAGGGGAACGAAAGGGAAAAGGGTTTTTATGGTGTCTTAAAAAATAGTTGAAATATTTGTTTTAGATTGGCTCGAACATTAATATTTTGGTCAATTCCTTTACCACAATATAATAACGGGTCATCGGGGTTTTTAACTAACGAAATTTTACGAAATTTCGCATAACTTTGTTAATACTTGCCGGATCGGCAAATGTTATACCTTCCCGATCTTAGATCTTTGAGTACTATCGATCCCAATCAAAAACTGGCAAACTAAAATCTGACCCGATTTTCGCAAATTTGGAAAGGGGTAACATCATGATTTTTTGCAAAAATCGATGAAAAATCGATTGTTCTACGCTTCGAATCTTTTGATGCAGATTGAAAGGGAATGAAGCCCTGATTTGTAAATGGTATTCCTTTTCCAAATCCAATGAAAAATGTATGAAATATTTGCAAAAGAGTGTCTGAAAACCTTCAATTTGGGACAATGCCGATTTTCGCAAATTTGGAAAGGGGTAACATCATGATTTTTTGCAAAAATTGATAAAAAATCGATTGTTCTACGTTTCGAATCTTGCGATGCAGATTGAAAGGGAATGAAGCCCTGATTTGTAAATGGTATTCCTTTTCCAAATCCGATGAAAAATGTATGAAATATTTGCAAAAGAGTGTCTGAAAACCATCAATTTGGGACAATGCCGAATTTCGCAAATTTTAAAAGGGGTAACATCATGATTTTTTGCAAAAATCGATGAAAAATCGATTGTTCTACATTTCGAATCTTTTGATGCAGATTGAAAGGGAATGAAGCCCTGATTTGTGAATGGTATTCCTTTTCCAAATCCGATGAAAAATGTATGAAATATTTGCAAAAGAGTGTCTGAAAACCATCAATTTGGGACAATGCCGATTTTCGCAAATTTGGAAAGGGGTAACATCATGATTTTTTGCAAAAATCGATGAAAAATCGATTGTTCTACGTTTCGAATCTTTTGATGCAGATTGAAAGGGAATGAAGCCCTGATTTGTAAATGGTATTCCTTTTCCAAATCCGATGAAAAATGTATGAAATATTTGCAAAAGAGTGTCTGAAAACCATCAATTTGGGACAATGCCGATTTTCGCAAATTTGGAAAGGGGTAACATCATGATTTTTTGCAAAAATCGATGAAAAATCGATTGTTCTACGTTTCGAATCTTTTGATGCAGATTGAAAGGGAATGAAGCCCTGATTTGTAAATGGTATTCCTTTTCCAAATCCGATGAAAAATGTATGAAATATTTGCAAAAGAGTGTCTGAAAACCATCAATTTGGGACAATGCCGAATTTCGCAAATTTTAAAAGGGGTAACATCATGATTTTTTGCAAAAATCGATGAAAAATCGATTGTTCTACGTTTCGAATCTTTTGATGCAGATTGAAAGGGAATGAAGCCCTGATTTGTAAATGGTATTCTTTTTCCAAATCCGATGAAAAATAAATGAAATATTTGCAAAAGAGTGTCCGAAAACCATCAATTTGGGACAATGCCGATTTTCGCAAATTTGGAAAGGGGTAACATCATGATTTTTTGCAAAAATCGATGAAAAATCGATTGTTCTACGTTTCGAATCTTGTGATGCAGATTAAAAGGGAATGAAGCCCTGATTTGTTAATGGTATTCCTTTTCCAAATCCGATGAAAAATGTATGAAATATTTGCAAAAGAGTGTCTGAAAACCATCAATTTGGGACAATGCCGATTTTCGCAAATTTGGAAAGGGGTAACATCATGATTTTTTGCAAAAATTGATAAAAAATCGATTGTTCTACGCTTCGAATCTTTTGATGCAGATTGAAAGGGAATGAAGCCCTGATTTGTAAATGGTATTCCTTTTCCAAATCCCATGAAAAATGTATGAAATATTTGCAAAAGAGTGTCCGAAAACCATCAATTTGGGACAATGCCGATTTTCGCAAATTTGGAAAGGGGTAACATCATGATTTTTTGCAAAAATTGATAAAAAATCGATTGTTCTACGTTTCGAATCTTGTGATGCAGATTGAAAGGGAATAAAGCCCTGATTTGTAAATGGTATTCCTTTTCCAAATCCGATGAAAAATGTATGAAATATTTGCAAAAGAGTGTCCGAAAACCATCAATTTGGGACAATGCCGATTTTCGCAAATTTGGAAAGGGGTAACATCATGATTTTTTGCAAAAATCGATGAAAAATCGATTGTTCTACGTTTCGAATCTTTTGATGCAGATTGAAAGGGAATGAAGCCCTGATTTGTAAATGGTATTCCTTTTCCAAATCCGATGAAAAATGTATGAAATATTTGCAAAAGAGTGTCTGAAAACCATCAATTTGGGACAATGCCGAATTTCGCAAATTTTAAAAGGGGTAACATCATGATTTTTTGCAAAAATCGATGAAAAATCGATTGTTCTACGTTTCGAATCTTTTGATGCAGATTGAAAGGGAATGAAGCCCTGATTTGTAAATGGTATTCTTTTTCCAAATCCGATGAAAAATAAATGAAATATTTGCAAAAGAGTGTCCGAAAACCATCAATTTGGGACAATGCCGATTTTCGCAAATTTGGAAAGGGGTAACATCATGATTTTTTGCAAAAATCGATGAAAAATCGATTGTTCTACGTTTCGAATCTTGTGATGCAGATTGAAAGGGAATGAAGCCCTGATTTGTTAATGGTATTCCTTTTCCAAATCCGATGAAAAATGTATGAAATATTTGCAAAAGAGTGTCTGAAAACCATCAATTTGGGACAATGCCGATTTTCGCAAATTTGGAAAGGGGTAACATCATGATTTTTTGCAAAAATTGATAAAAAATCGATTGTTCTACGCTTCGAATCTTTTGATGCAGATTGAAAGGGAATGAAGCCCTGATTTGTAAATGGTATTCCTTTTCCAAATCCCATGAAAAATGTATGAAATATTTGCAAAAGAGTGTCCGAAAACCATCAATTTGGGACAATGCCGATTTTCGCAAATTTGGAAAGGGGTAACATCATGATTTTTTGCAAAAATTGATAAAAAATCGATTGTTCTACGTTTCGAATCTTTTGATGCAGATTGAAAGGGAATGAAGCCCTGATTTGTAAATGGTATTCCTTTTCCAAATCCGATGAAAAATGTATGAAATATTTGCAAAAGAGTAATAAAAAGCTATAAGTTCCTATTTTTAGCTCGCAATGGGTCCGAGATGCTTCCATAAAAAATAACTTCAACAATTCTGTATATTAGTAATCTCATTTATTTATTTGTGTACACATATGTAACATTCCACAACACTTTCGGCTTAAAAATAGGTTTCAGAAACAGTTAAAACTTAGAGGTTAGTTTCAATACGAATTGCATAGGTAGTGACGTTAAGGTAAGGAAGCTTTTCTTTGAAGACCGTCTTGGGCAGAGTAGGGAGTTTGGCTCCAACTTTAGCAGATTCCCGAAAAGCTATAGTCGCACTCCGAATTCTTCTCGTTCAAATGACCCAGATACTGCGAATGCTTGATCCCAAAGCTATAGGCGGGTACATGGGAGAGGTTTACCTATGAGTGGGAGAAAAACAAACAAATAGAAACACAAATGAAATGAATCTGCATAGAAATGCTGTTCAGGGAATTTAATTAAATAATTTGGTAAATTTTATAAATCATCATAGGCCTTATCCGGACGTGCTGCTATTAAGATGCGATTACAACGTTCCGGGACTGCGACCATTGTGGGTTTCTTGCAATACTTTGAGTGCAAAATGCCGAAGGATATGGCCGGGGGCGATCGCTTCTCCCAATACTGTGGGCGTTGTAGGAGTTTAGTTATTGCAAAATTTAATATTCGGGTGAAAGTATAAAAATTGTATATTTTTTTTTAGAACAATTTTAGACACCTTCCGTAAGTATCGGGTGCTTATTGGAAAGAATAAGCAAGCCACGTATGAAAAACGAACATTTTTAAAGGACTTACATTGTAAAAATGTAAAAAATATACAATGAAAGCTGTGTTTGATGATTGTGAAGCAGAAGGTCTTGGAATCCCAATGCTTACCTTCTCCGGACAGTGGGCACCGGGACCGGGTTTGCCATCATCGCTAAGATACTTGAACTTTCCACGCATCGAGTAGACCGGTGGCTTCGGTTTAACAGCAGTGTACTCGCCGTCGTAGTAGCCGGGTCCTGGGAATATCATCACCGGTATCAGCGGTGGCTTTTCGCGTCCGGTCATCGTGTAGGCCGGAGCCGATTTTATTTTTCCTTCCTTGCTGCTGCCCATGACGGTAGGTATCTTGTAGACATTAGGAGCTGTCGAATATTGTAAAAATAAAAAAGGCAACTTAATATGAAATCCAATAAAAATGTATAGCTTGGGGTTATTTTCAATGACTTGACTTTGGAGCTGGAGTTAGAATGGTTCGGGTTAGTTTCAGTTGGGTTTGTTGATGATGAACTTGATTTGATGTGACTTATCCTGAAAATAAATACACAAAACAACACGAAAAGGTTGGGAGCATCAATAGACGCCCGAAAGAGAAAATTAAATAAAATATCAAGGGTAGTTATAAACGGCCCACTCGGCGTATGAGTAATTTTAAGATCACAGTGCGTATACTTGATTTATGATTCTTGAATTTAAAGTTTTGAACGTTTTTAAACATTAAAACTGAATTTAAATAAGGATTTAATTTATTTGTAAAGAAAGAGAAATGTAATTTCTTTATCTACCCTTGAAAATTTTATCTTTTAACTCTTTTAAAGTAAAAAACATAAGATTAGTGCCCACGTGGTGTTACCTGATGATCTTCTCCTGCACGCTGCTCGCCTCCACAGCGTACTTCACCGTCTGCATCCTCGAGGATTGGCCACTAGACACAATGGCACCATCGGGCCGCACCACCGTCTGGTGGCTCACGGCGGCGGTCTTGGTGGCACTGGCATCCGACTTACCACTGGCCATCACCTTCAGGTTGCCGGTTTCCTTCTCACCCTGCACCACCTGCTTCATTGATGTGGTGGTGCTGACCACCTTTGAGTGGTTGCCGTTGCTGAGTGGTGCCGACGACTTGAGCTCATTGTGGGTGGTGCCGTTCACCTGCTTGTTGGTGCTTTGCTTGGTTTGTTTTTGCACCAAATCCGGCTGCTCCACCCCGTTGATAAAGGTCTTGGTGGTTGTGGTGGTTGTTGTTGTGGTGGTTGTGCTGCTACCATTTGCATTGTTTTGGCTATTATTTGTGGTTGTGACAGTGCTGGTGCATTCTCCGTTGTTGCGTACTGTGCATTTAATTGATTGAAAGAAAAATAAGCTAATGAATCGGTGCAGCGATATATTTTCAAAAGGCTTTATGAAAACAAAAGGCGTTTCAAAACGGATCAGTCATCCAGTTATGAATTAAAGCTTAAAAAATGGTAGTAAAATGTGAAACTAATTTACAAAGCCATACGGAAAAAACAATAATGAATAATTAACTTTTAAAAGATTTGATTTAACCCTTTCCGAATTTTTTAGAAAGACTTAGAACCTCCTGCAAGTGGTTTTAGATTAGATTAAAGTTTGGATTTTGGTTTGGAAGCTGTGGCACGATTTCCTGATCTTTGCCCCTTTTCTGGTGCCCTTTTGCTAATTTTTGTGCGCTTCCCTGTCCTCCGACCGTCGGCATCTTCGGCAGGTGCGTCTCCTTCAGGTGCATCTCCTTCAGGTGCGTCTCCTCCAGGTGCGTCTCCTCCAGGTGCGTCTCCGCCATCGCCTTCAGGCTTAGGCGGAGCCTCTGTTGGTCTTTTCATGTGGAATATGCAATCATTCTGGCACGAAGTTAGGCTGGGATAATCGTTCTGCGAATGCATCTTAGGGCACCTGGAGTACACCTTTGACCAAATGTAAAGAAGGAGAGATCAAGAGGAGTGGACACGTATGGGCTCGCTGGAGTACAAGTACCTTGATGCAGTCGAGAAGCACCCGATGAAAGACGTAGAAATGACGACGTGGACCTTGACAGTTCGCCTCGATACTGTATCTATTCTTCACCAGACAGTCGTTGTTTCGACCTGGCAAAGATCGGGGTGAAAATGTTCAATTAGAGTCCTCGGATATTCCATTTTCCATTCTCTATAACAGTTCTTACGCTTGTTCCGTGCTTGCCATGGGCTCACAAAAACCGCGACGCAAAAAATGATCAAGCGAAAAAGCAACCGTCTCATGGGAAATGTTTAACTGGACTGACTATCTTTTCAGAAAAGCTACACACTAAATAACTTTAATATTAGACCCAAAAAGCGAAACGGGAATCATTCCAAACACCTTGTTGAATATACATTTTGATCACGATCTTCTCTTGAATAGTTTCAGTTTTTAATGTGCTTTTAATGACTATTCTGTGAAAGATCTAAGGGGGAGGATCAACTGGAGGAGGTTCAAATGGAGGAGGTTCAAATGGAGGAGGTTCAAATGGAGGAGGATCAAATGGAAGAGGTTCAACCGGAGAAGGTTCAACTGGAAGAGGTTTAAATGAACGAGGTTTAACTGGAGGAGGTTCAACTGGAGGAGGTTCAAATGGAGGAGGTTCAAATGGAGGAGGCTCATGTAGAGAAAGCTCAACTGGAGAAGTCTTCAATGGGGAAGGGTTAACTTGGGAAACGTTTTTTGGATTAGATTTTAATGGTAGACCTCCTTTTCCACTGGAACGAACTTTTACCGAAGCGCCTTTTTTGGGAGCAGCTCTTCCTTTAGGTTCTTCACGTTTTGGTGGATTTCTATCAAAAAGTTCGTCTATTTCTTGCATGTGGAAATGGCAATCATTCCGACAATGGGTCTTGGTGGTGTACTCGTTGGTCTTATACTCCCGTGGGCACTTGGTGTATACCTTTAAAAAAGATACAGAAGAGCTGAGGTGGGATAATCAGGTCTAGGTAATTGGGAGTTCAACTACCCTAACACAATCGAAGAGGACCCGATGGAAGGCGTAGTATATACGACGTGGCCCCAAACAGCTCGACTCGTGTCTGTACCTATTCTTTATCAGGCACTGGTTGTTTCGTTCTGGCAAAAAGCGAGGTGACAACTTCTATGGGGTATCAAAATGTCAATAGTCCTTACGCCTGTTTTTCTCGTACCATGGTCTTTCAGCATTCACATTAAAAACGACGCAAAAGGCGATAAAACACAGAAAAATCACTCTCATGGTAAATGTTTTCTGTACTGAATCCACTTGCAGTTAAATTGTAAATTCTTTCACACTTAATAAACTTAAACCTAAAGGCACACTCAGAAAAATACTTGCTATGCCTCATGATATGTTCACTTTTTTCCGCATATTCCAATCTTAAATTTATGAGTTTTACACAGTCGATAATGCAATACCTTATCCATAACGATAAAATTACTATGGACTGATCAGTTTTGAAATGCTCCATGAGAATAGCCCAGTCTTAACTATGAAAAGATGATTTGTGGTTTTTCTTACCGGGACTGGCCAGACGACGCTCGCGTCTTTGCACAATGCGATCTTCGATGTAAGCGCCCTTCGGCTCTAGTGATTTGTGAATATATTTACAAGGATAAAACATAGATGGGATCATGGCCAGAATACCAAACGATGAAAATGTGCGAAAGGACATGGAATAAAAGAAAACAAGGACACAAGAAAACATATAACACAAGGAGTCACTGGATACCCAAAATTAACATAGTCCGGTACCAAAATAAGCGGATAGGGATTCACCTACCTGGAAGGTTTGGCAACGGAGTTGTTTTTAGGCCAAAACTGTAGGCCGGAGAACCATCCAGCTTGCACTGCTCCGGATGATAATGGCCGGGAGCTAAAATTCAGGCAAGGATAAAAAGCGGGACACATGCAACACACAACAGCAACATGCAACACTAGTGGCAAATGGTGGTTTTATCCACGACTTACCTGGAGCATCGGATGTCACACGGATCTCCGACTTTGTACCGAAAGTATAGGCTGGTGTCGAGTGCAGGGAGTGCTTTTCTGGCTCATATGCGGAGGGTGCTGCAATGGCACAGAGGCTAGTTAGTGACATCCGTGTTCAAGGACTTCCCCATAAAGTTCAGCGTCCCTCCATGGAAGTACAACTTACCTGGTGTATCGGAGATGCGTTCTCTTCCCAGCCGCATGCCAAAGGTAAACGCAGGTGTGCTGTCCACATGACACTGCTCCGGATGGTAGTCGCACGGAGCAGGGGTCTGGCTCACCGGCTCGGCGGTCGGACGACCTGCAATTGTGTAGGCGGGTGTATGGTCGAGGCGAACTCTCTCGGGGGCGTAATCGCATGGCGCAGGATGAACCACTTCCGCCTTGGGGTCGTACTTGCCGCCAAAGCTGAAAGCTGGGTTGTGATCTTGGCGAACCTTCTCCGGAGCGTATGCCCCAGGAGCCGGGGTGTCGTTAGGCTTATGTAGATCGTGACGTCCAGCGAATGAGAAAGCAGGGTTGTGATCTTGTCTTACTTTTTCTGGGTGGTAATCACCAGGAGCTGGGGTGTTGTTCTCTACTTTGGGATCGTTCTTTCCTCCGAAAGTATAAGCAGGAGTGTGATCTAACCTAACCTTCTCGGGGCAGTAATCACCAGGGGCCGGAGTAATACTGGTTACCGTGTGGATGTACTTTCCAGCCATTGAAAATGCTGGATTGTGATCCTGTCGGACTTTCTCCGGAGAGTAGGCTCCTGGAGCAGGATTATTGTCAGGCTTGTGGAGGTCATGCCGTCCGGCAAACGAAAAAGCTGGATTGTGATCCTGCCTAACCTTTTCTGGGTGGTAGTCTCCAGGAGCAGGGGTGTTGTTCTCTACTTTGGGGTCGTTCTTTCCTCCGAAAGTATAAGCAGGAGTGTTATCTAACCTATGCTTCTCGGGACAATAATCACCAGGAGCAGGAGTATCACTGGACACTTTCTGCGTGTGCTTTCCGGCCATCGAAAAAGCAGGGTTGTGGTCCTGTCGAACCTTCTCGGGAGAGTAGGCACCTGGAGCAGGATTATTGTCAGGCTTGTGGAGGTCATGCCGTCCGGCGAAGGAGAAGGCTGGGTTGTGATCCTGCCTAACCTTCTCTGGGTGGTAGTCCCCAGGAGCAGGGGTGTTGTTCTCCACTTTAGGATCGTTCTTTCCCCCAAAAGTGTATGCAGGAGTATGATCTAATCTAACTTTCTCGGGGCAGTAATCCCCAGGAGCGGGGGTGTCACTGGACACTTTCTGTGTGTGCTTTCCAGCCATTGAAAAGGCAGGATTGTGATCTTGACGGACTTTCTCCGGGGAGTAGGCTCCGGGAGCTGGGGTATCATTAGGTTTATGAAGATCGTGACGTCCAGCGAATGAGAAAGCGGGGTTGTGATCTTGTCTTACTTTTTCTGGGTGGTAATCACCAGGAGCAGGAGTATTGTTCTCTATTTTAGGATCGTTCTTTCCCCCAAAAGTGTATGCAGGAGTGTGATCTAATCGAACCTTTTCGGGACAGTAATCTCCAGGAGCTGGAGTATCACTGGTAACCGCTTGAGTGTACTTTCCAGCCATTGAAAAGGCAGGATTGTGATCTTGCCGGACTTTCTCCGGGGAGTAGGCTCCGGGAGCTGGGGTATCATTGGGTTTGTGCAAATCGTGGCGTCCAGCAAACGAAAAAGCTGGATTGTGATCCTGCCTAACCTTTTCTGGGTGGTAATCACCTGGAGCAGGAGTATTATTCTCCACTTTAGGATCATTCTTCCCACCGAAAGTATAAGCAGGAGTGTTATCTAACCTATGCTTCTCGGGACAGTAATCTCCAGGAGCAGGACTGTCGCTGGACACTTTCTGTGTGTGCTTTCCAGCCATCGAAAAAGCTGGATTGTGATCCTGTCGGAATTTCTCCGGGGAGTAGGCTCCCGGAGCAGGATTATTATCAGGCTTGTGGAGGTCATGCCGTCCAGCGAATGAAAAAGCTGGGTTGTGATCTTGTCTTACTTTTTCTGGGTGGTAATCCCCAGGGGCAGGGGTGTTGTTCTCTACTTTGGGATCATTCTTTCCCCCAAAAGTATAAGCAGGAGTGTGATCTAATCTAACCTTTTCGGGACAGTAATCTCCAGGGGCCGGAGTATTACTGGTTACCGTGTGGATGTACTTTCCAGCCATTGAAAAAGCTGGATTGTGATCCTGTCGGACTTTCTCTGGAGAGTAGGCTCCTGGAGCAGGATTGTTGTCAGGCTTGTGGAGGTCATGCCGTCCGGCAAAGGAGAAGGCTGGGTTGTGATCCTGCCTAACCTTTTCAGGGTGGTAGTCCCCAGGAGCAGGGGTGTTATTCTCTACTTTGGGATCGTTCTTTCCTCCGAAAGTATAAGCAGGAGTGTTATCTAACCTATGCTTCTCGGGACTATAATCTCCAGGAGCAGGAGTGTCACTGGACACTTTCTGTGTGTGCTTTCCGGCCATCGAAAAAGCAGGGTTGTGGTCCTGTCGAACCTTCTCGGGAGAGTAGGCACCTGGAGCAGGATTATTGTCAGGCTTGTGGAGGTCATGCCGTCCAGCGAACGAGAAAGCGGGATTGTGATCCTGCCTTACCTTTTCTGGGTGGTAGTCCCCAGGAGCAGGGGTATTGTTCTCTACCTTGGGATCGTTCTTTCCCCCAAAAGTGTATGCAGGAGTGTGATCTAATCTAACTTTCTCAGGGCAGTAATCCCCAGGAGCAGGAGTGTCACTGGACACCTTCTGCGTGTGCTTTCCAGCCATTGAAAAAGCAGGATTGTGATCTTGACGGACTTTCTCCGGGGAGTAGGCTCCGGGTGCTGGGGTATTTTCTGGCTTTTGCAGATCGTGGCGTCCGGCGAAGGAGAAGGCTGGGTTGTGGTCCTGCCTTACCTTTTCCGGATGGTAGTCCCCTGGAGCGGGGGTCTCGCTGATCTTGTGCAAATCGTGGCGACCGGCGAATGAGAAAGCGGGGTTGTGATCGTGCCGAACTTTTTCTGGATGGTAGTCGCCAGGTGCCGGAGTGGAGCTCTCGAGCCGCAGCTCGGTCTTACCGCCGAAGGTGAACGCGGGGGTGCGATCGTTGCGGTATTTTTCCGGAGCATACGAACCGGGCGCTGGGGTCTCGCTCGCCGCCTTGGTTTCGTGGCGGCCGGAGAGGGTGAAGGCCGGTGTGCTGTCCAGCCGCACCTTCTCGGGCTGGTAGGTGCCCGGGGCGGGGGTGTCGCTGGCCTTGGCGAGCTCCACGCGATGGCCAAAGCTAAAGGCGGGCGTCTTGCTCAGCACACACTTTTCGGGTTCGTATGCACCGGGTGCTGAAATGAGTTAGATTTCGATGGTAAGAGATGGTGGCAAAAAGGTGCAAGGAAATTCTTTAAGTGGCCTTACCAGGCGTGCAATCTACGACGTCGTGAGAAGCCTTGCCTGTGATCGAGTACGCGGGTGTGGAGTGTAACTTTGATTTTTCGGGACTGTAAGCACCGGGTGCTAGGAAATTATATCAAAGAAAACGAAAATAGATCAACCAATCAAAAGAGTTCAGGGGAAACCTTACCTGGTGTCTCGCTGACCTGAATGTGTTTGGTTTTAATGCCAAAACTAAAGGCGGGATTGTGTTCGAGGGTAACCTGCTCGGGTTTGTAAGTGCCCGGGGCTGATCAAAAACCAAAATAGTGAAAAGCATGAAGCAACTATTTGCAAAATATTGATAACAATTGAAGTGAAAACCAACCTGGTGTATAGTCCGGACGGAGTTCATGATGTTTGATGCCGAAACTGAACTCCGGCGTCTTATTGAGCTTCACCTTCTCAGGGCAATAGGCACCAGGAGCTGCGAATTGGATGAGTATCAGCTTTTAGTTGTCGGAATCAAAGTGCCAGAAATAAACCAAAATGTGAGATATTCTAGGGAGATACTGTCCAATTTTAATCGCTTGATTAGGCATTTGCCTCGTACAAATGCACATACAGATTCAGAATGCAAATTCAAATTCAAATACAGATTACAGATTACTAAAACAAGTTACTAGTGGGACGGGGTGATTGGGATTATTACCTGGTGTGCCCTGGTCGTGTTGGATTTTAGTTCGTCTACCAAATGTGTAGCGTGGCGCATTCTTTTTTGATTGCGTGACCTTTTCAGGGCAATAGCTATTCGGAGCTGTTAGTGTTAATAAAACATAAAAGATTTGTATGGCCATTGGTTTAGACTACTCGAATCATGAGAAAACTAGTAAGAGGTCTAGGCTAGGTGAACTACGACTACAATGGGTGACATAGTTACAGATACAGATACTTAAGGGTTGAGATAGTTTAGAAGGTAAGTTAGTGTAGAGAGGTGGGTTGGAATGACTTGGTTAGGGGTTCGAGAGCAAAATTTAGACACCAAACACCAAAACAGTTAGTTGGGTTACCTGGATTGTCAACAATGTAGACGTTAACTTTAATGCGAAAGGAATATCGAGGGGCTCGCCGCTTGACAACATCAAGTGGCACCACTTGATAATGATTGGGACCTGATTTTCGATTTTGCCATTAAAGAGAGAAGAACGTTACAAATTAAAATCAAATTATATCAAAGAAAAAAGTACACAAAAACGCAAAACACTAATTACTAAAACACTGAACACTAATGGAACATATATACAGTTTTCTAAATAATATAAAAATGGTATAATTGTATTTAAATTGTTTGTTTTTGTATAATATTTTGGCCATAAATAAATGTGATATACAAATGTGGGCGAACATCAGAAATGCCACCCACATAAAAATAAAATATATTCAGATGATAACTATTTAAGGAATAAATAAATAAGTATAAAGAGGAAGGAATAAATATATTTATAAATCAATAGATACGTTTTTAACTGTCGGAATACTTCAATAAAGTTGATTTGATTTGCAGAAAGAGAGATATATCTACGTGAAGCAGATTCTACGGAATACGGAATAGCTACTGAGATACAATTACTGAAGGTAAAGATACAGATAGAAAGATACTGAATGTGGAAAAGAGAGAGCGGGGGAGCAACTTACTTATGGTATGGGATTAGTTAATGAATAGGCTTCTATATACAGCATGGATGCTCCAAGATGGATTCATTGATTCTTGATTGATTGATTGATTGCTTGATGATTGATCTCCCAAATCCGCAACAGCCAACAGCCAACATGCAACAGCAATAACAACAACAGCAACCCGAAACACACACCAAATTCAACGCCAAATTCAAATATTCAAATCCAACTCCAACTCCAAGCCCGAAAACACCATACAGAAACCATTAAGGATAAAGAGAATCCTGAGACTTACCTGGAATCTGGAAGGACTTGAGTTCCACGGGCCTCTGGCCAAAGGTGTACTTGGGAGTGGCATCGATCACCGCCTTGGCCGCATGTATCACATCGTATTCTAAATTATTTATTTATATTATAGTCCTTATTAAAGATCTCAGTTGAGTTGAATTACCTCCTGGTCCTGGATTTTGGAAGCGCGTCAGTTCCTTGGGACGACTTTGCAGGGTAGCAGCCCTTGGATAGTCCCGACCCTTGGCCCGCAGACCCGTCACATTATACTGGGCTGGACCTGGTCCAAAGGTGTCGTATTTGTTCCATATCTTGTGGCCAAAGGAATACGAAGGAGCTGCCTTCTTTTTGGAGTCGGATACTTTGCTGCCTGAAAGGTAATTTTGAAATCAAATCACTTTTTATTCAAATCTGTTTAAATTACCAATCAAAGTGGGCAGCGTGACAATCGCAGGTCCTGGATTAGAGGTTTCGGCAGCAATCCTGCCAATACGGACAGTCGGGGTCCAAGGTCGCTGCTCCACAGTCCCGCCCATATTCAGAGTTCGGATCTTCCGGGTACGGGCGCAGGGTCCCGTTTCCTTGAACTTCTTCCTCGAGAAACCGACTTGCTGAAACATATTAGTTAATTAATATATAATAAGTAAGAAACTGCATCGCGGCACCTTCGCCATCTTGCTGCTGTTGGTAAGAATTAAAGCCTTAAAAATAGGTTTCAATAAAAATGTAATCAAAACATGTATACTTGACTGAACCAGCTAAGTTTACTAAACAAGAAAACCTAGTTGGGGGTGTAAATCAATGGTTCGACCCCTAAAATTTGGGTAACCTAATAATCCAAATTCCGTCTCCCGTTCTCCACCGAACTGCCAGTCGATGGCACAAAAATCAATCGTCTGGGTCTGGGCGCGCCAAGTTTCGAATTTTCTGGGCCAATTCCGTGAGCCGGCTAATAGCCAGGCGTGTGGGAAATCCAATATAAAAAAAACTTAAATAAAATTTGTGGCATGGGGCGTGGCGTGCGGCGGCTGTCACTCTGCAGTGGCTGTTGCTCAGTTCTTAACTTGTTTTCTTTTTTTTTTTTTTTTTGATTCCTTTGCCAGCTGGGGATTTGTTGGCCCGCGAGAAAGACAAACAACACCATAAACTTTGCGGTAGGCTCGAAAGTTACAGAGTCAGTGGCAGAAGGAAAAAGGGGTTTAAATTATCTACAATTCAAACTACAAATTAAAATATTTACCGATGGTCTTCTTTAAAAGAAAAACCATATCGTGTTTCCTCAAATTAGCAGCTAAATACTTTCACAAACTTTCAATTTGCAGCCTTACGTGACTACAAAATAGCCAACATTTCTCCTCAAATTCTCTGTTCTCTGAAAATTCTATTACTAATTTTTGTTTTACGTAAAATAGATTAGAATATTGACAAGACAATGCAAATGGGTGTTTAGCATAAAGTTTCCAAGCGGGGAAATAGTTACCTATTTTTACGATAACCCCCCTCAACAATATTTATATTCCGCCTGATTTCGGCTTTCGGCTGCCCTGGGCGACGACCTTCTTTCATTTTCACAGCTCGGCACCGGCACCGGCACCGGCACAGGGACTCGGAAAGTGTTGCCTTGCCCATCGACAGACGGTGCCGGTTGGTATCAGGCCAGGACGAAACACAACTTGATATGCATTTGGCTCACACATGTAACCAAGTGTCTACTCCTTCTCCGGCTACGCCTTTGGAAATTTGACGCGTGTAATCGATGCGAGGCACTATTTGGATTTCTAGATTTGGGCCTCTGGTCAACAAGGTTGCCGCAGGAGTATAGGAAAGTGCTAATGTTGGCCATTTTGTGGGGCATGTAAGCCAACAAAACGATTACTTTTAATGACTTATGACCGACAATTGCATGACGGACTGGAAAGGCAAAAACTAAGTCCTTAAAGAAAAAGGAAGCGTGCCACTTCTTCGCGTCGCTCATGGCCGTGAAAATTTCGCCTGACTATGTAAATAATTACAACTATGTTAGGGGGCGTGGCCGTGCTGTTAACAGGGCCAATAAAGCCGTCGAGTCGCTCTCCTGCCAACTGCACTTGTTACTTTAAGCCACCTTCGCGACTCCTCCTTCCCGACGACCTCGCATGCAATTCGCACAACAACGAAAATATGGAAACTTTGTGTTCTAAAAGCTGGTCTTATATGGCAACTCTTACATCACCAGCTCATGTGTTCGGTGTTAGCCCACGCAGCCAGCCACATCTTATTCAATCATTCAATTGCTGTTCGGGGCCAAGATCAGTCAAGGAAACCGATGAATCAGAGCCAGATGCCGCCGCCGCTGCCGCCGCTTAGCCCGCCACAGAAGTCAGACATCTGTCAGACACTGGCTCTTAGTACAGAGATCTCTAGCCACCCACTTATTCTTTTCTTTGATCCAAAAAAAAAACCTCTTATTTGAATGCTTTTCATTAGCATCAGAGCTGGCCTTTGGAGAGACCCGCTAGGAGGTCGCATTTAATCAAGTTAATAGACCGTTTGCTCATGCAATAAATTTGCATGCAGCGATCAGATTTCAGTAATCAAATTATAGATGGTGATGCTTGATAATATATGCCCGGTCTTGATGGGGAAACCGGCCTTTCAACAAAACACCAACCTAGAGTCTCTCTCTAGATGCAAATCTTTAGCAAAGCAAAGCAAATCTTTTCACTCCAGCTTTGATTGTTCCCAACAGACTTGCAATATTCAGTGTTATCTTTATGACCTTCAGTGATTTGTTTGTTTTGCTTTATTTTTATTTGATTTAGATTGATATTCACACAATTGACCCGAGCGTGGACCCATGACGACAACAACAAAAGCCTCACGTCAGCCTCAATTTGTGATATCAACTTTAAAAATACAAAATATGGATGGGGTTTAGTTTGGTTTTAATAAATACCCTACAAAGAAACAAACATATTTTGACATAAAATTTAATGAACTTTCACAAAAAAAATTATTAAAAATGATATACCTTTCCGTTGTACCATTTAGGGTATTAAACATCAACAACAATCACTCAAAAGCAGCTAAAGTTTTATTTTCTTTTTCCCCGACTCTATTTAACGCTCTCCAAATGGGGGATTTATATATGAGATCATTTCCAAAATATAGACAATTTCCAGGCCGACCATCTCAAAGACTTTTACGCCCAAATACGGCGGCTGACGTTTCCTTTAGCCCACATTGAGTTGTCCGAAAAAGCCAGTTCGGAATTGGGTTTCCAGACAGACGCTTGGCCCGGCCTGGTCCGACCCACGCCAAGCCACAACTCCATGACTCCGCCAAATATTATATCTATATAATTCGTTCGCTATGCTGTCTCTCTATTAACGATTAACGATTGACTGTTTTGCTGCCCCAAGCACTAAATGTCGGTGTGGATAAGTTTAATTAACAGCCAACAAGTTGAGCAATTCCTTTCCCAAAAACAGCAGGCCCCAGAAAGCAAGTGAGTAACCGGCAAATGGCCAAAAAGGTAACAAAAAACACAAAACATCCAAAATCCAAATCAAAAGAGCCAAAACAGAAGTTGGTAGAACTCTGATAAAAAGTACACAATAAAAAAAAAAAACAAAAAAGTTTGAACTTAGAGAAGAGATTTCAAGCTGTTGGAAAATAATTTCCTCCCAAAACTATGAGATTCTTATGCAAGAAAAACTATCTATCTTTTCTTAACTATAAAAACAAAGTTTATAATATATATTTTTCTTTCTCTGTACCTGCTGACGTCAGCGATGTTGAACTAGTTTGCGATCTCCAAATCTAATTAAGTTTGCTCAACATTCTCGTTGTTCTGCGGCGAACGTGTTCTGGGCCTTCAAATTAAAGCCAAGAGAAAGCTGGGAAAATAAAGTTGGAAAATTGGCAAACCTTTCGCTCTTCAGACAATTCCAAACCTGGTTCCGATCCCAGATCAGGTTAATAATAAAAAAAAAGCTATCCAAATGGTTTGTAATAATTACGAGTATTTCTTAGCGGATTTTACGAGACAGGTTACTTCCGCCAGAGACTGGAGATCAGAGATTTTTGCATATCGAAACACATAAATATATACCTGTCTTAGATCATTTTATAAATATTTATTTTGCGGTTAGGCATTTCCCCCTAGGGGAAGCATTTTTTTAGCCTTTCTTTGGTTATTATATTATTTTTTTTTTTTGTGGTGCTTCTCATAATCAGTGACTTTGAAAAATGAGCTAAGTTGTTGGGTCGACCGGTTATTAGAGCTGAGCTGAGCTGATGTCATGGGCTCTACAGGGTACCAGATAACTGGTAACAGGTAATGGGTAATAAAAGTATCAACTCAGCGGAACCTGCGGAAGGGTTACGTCTCCGCCAACAAGTGACATCAATAGGTTATAGTCGGTGTCATTGACAAAACAATGGGAGGAGCGCACTGCAGATGGGCGGAACAGCTGACTGGGGGTGGTGGGTGGCTGGAGTTTTGCAACTCTGCCGGAGTTTCCCGAGACCCAGGCCGAGGACGAGACCGAGACCGAGACCGAGACCGTAACAGAGACCCAAACCCACCAGGAAATGCCAATAATCAGACGGATAGACAGACAACAGTCAATGAACCTTCGGGTCGGGTCAGCACGCAATCCCCTAGCTGGCTGGTGGTGCCCCTCAGACTTGGTTAACGCCTACTCCAGCTTTATCCTTACCTCAGACTAATTTCCAATCTGCCGTAACGCCACTTGATGTCGCTGGATTGTTTGACTCTTTCCGATTATTTATTTTCACAATAAAAAACTTCACTTTAGCCGGACGGTAACAGTCCTTGCCAGGATATATGGCGGTCTGCGGCGATTCTTCAAAACATCTGTTCACCGCAAAGACACTCGAAGATTTCTGTTTTCTATTTTCGTTGTTGGTTTTCGTCGCTGATTTATTATTTCGTTGATTCGTTTCGTTGATTGGGTTCAAGTGACGGGCAGCTGCTTTGAAGTGGCGCGTTTCAAATCTCTTGGAGCTTGTAGCTTACACTTTGCTGACTTATTTATGGCAATTGGCTGGCTGGACTTTGTTTCAACCTTAACTTGGCTGAGCTGCGAAAACTTGAACCGAAATCGGTGGCTGTTGAGTGTTGAATGTTGCGGCCAATATTTTGAACTTCCCGCGCGGGCATACAGCTTACTTTGCAGCATGTTCGAGAGAGTGGCCCATGTGAAAGAACGAGAGTTCCAATATTTCCGTCCCGTCCCCATCACACTACAACATGTTTTATACAACCACCTGGCGCGGAAAGCTTAACAGCGCCATAACATAAGCTTTTGGGTTTAATTTAACATAAGCTGCCTCTGTTAAAAGCTGCTTTTAAGGCAAAAATAATTAAAAAATTACTTTAAAATATATACAAAATATATATATAAAGTTTAAAGTAAAAAAAAAGACTTTTTTTGGAAAACAACATATACAATATAATTTTCTTATAACTTTAAAGAAGATAACACTTGATCCTTAAGCAGACTTCATACAATCTTCCAGAAATTTCAAATTAATTTCAGATTTCAAGCTAATTAGACGTTTTGGCTCATTTGCATATCTAGAAAGTCGTATCTAGGGGAAGGTCGCCAAACATAGGCATTGCCCCCAGACTCCTGCCCACAGTTCAATTGTATCTTAATGGCTCATTGGGTATCGGTAATTCGATTGGGTTTGTGCTCATCGGGGAGGCCTATTTATGGTGCTGCTTGGAACAAACAATGCCGCTTGATTGTGGTTAAGTAATGCGAGATTTCGATCTTGCCTCCGGCAGATCTGTCTCCGCCTGCCTCTCCCCTTGGCAGCCAAATCTTGCGGTGCAACACAGACAACCTTCACCCACACACGTGACTAATGGAGCATGACAACCTCTTTTGGCGCCATTATTTTGATTTTTTTTGCAAAATATATCATTGAAAACAACATTTATAATAATATGCTTTACAAAAATGTTATAAAATTTATACCCCTAAGCATGGAGAATGAAACACATTATTAAATTTGATTTATTTGTAGTTTAATTCGCTTTACCCTAAGAGTAGGCTATGTTTGCAAAATAGAAATTATAAAAGCTCAAAACAAAGTAATAAAAAAAACGTAAATATTCATTAACCTTTTAATTAAACTGCATATTTTTAGGAAAGGGAAATCCATAACCATTGACTCGATGGCTTTGAAGAACCTCAACGCTCCTGAAAGCAAAGCTGTGATATGAATATGAAAGCTACATGTCACCGCCACTTTGAGGAGTGTCGCAGTTTTCAGGATGAGTGTCTCTTTCGAAACCCAAAACTATTCAAAAAACTACATATGGTAGACTACCAGTATTACCAGTATTTAAGATTTGTTTATTAGCAATATCACGTTGATGGATTTGGTTTTGACTCGTTTCGGGAATGGGTTTCATGGCAATAAACGTAGGTATTTTATCGTATATTTTTATGTACTCGTACTCGTATGTATATATATTTTTAATAATATATAGTTCTATATGCATAGGCGCAAGAAATCAACTAAGCAGCATATTTATTTATACGTTAATAGTGTAATTTTTGTAGATTGCATATGTTGACCTTAGTCGGATAGTGGCTACAGCAAGGAGTTTGCGGCTTGGCAGAGGAATCACGTGTCCTCCGCCCAGCAAGAGGAATCATCATAGAATAGATCGGCTATCGGCTATCGGTTATCGGCTAATGCTACATATTTATGTATATTGGCTTACTGGCTACCACATTCACATATATACCATAAACGTATACAAACCTAAGCATATTTCTCGTTTTTCGTGTATAGATCGTATCTCGTATCAAAATGCTGTATCAAAGTTGTAAAAATGCTCTTTGTTGGTGTTACGGCTTGGTGTGGTTTTTCTAGTTTGATTTGGTTTCAATGGGGCTTTACTATCTTGTATAGTCTGGCTATAAGTCTATGTGAGTTGCTTCTATTTTGGTTCTTTCTCAATATATATGCTCTGATCGTGGCTCGAAAATGCGTGAAACCGAGTGCTCTGTGCTTGCAGTCTTCGAATTTCGCAAAGAAAATTAAAGACAAAAACTTAACAAATGGTAATTAAAAAATAATTAAATGTTTATCGTACATTTTATTTGATTTTTTTCTTTTTGTTTTCGGTTTTCTCTTTTGTATTCTTACATGCAAAAGGTAAAATTAATTAAGTAAAACTCTTCATAAAAATACGGTAAAATATAATATATGCATATCGATATCGATGAAAAAAAAACGAAATAGTTCAATTAAAATATAAAGCATATGTTATAAATTTCTCATATATACGATATATATATATGTACCATATATCTTTAATCGTACTTGTTTCATACTTTGAGCGTGGGAGAAGTCATCGCAAGATCAAAATGAAATAAAAATAAGAATCGTCTGCAAGAATTAAACAATAAATCACAAAACTTAGGCTAAGCACGTAAAAATCTAGTCTACAAATTGTTGGTGTTGGTGTTCTTCAATCAAACATCAAACTTCGGTTCCTTTTTTTAAATCATCATTAATCCTTTATATCATCAGTTGTGCAAACATTTCGCTTTCACTTTCGACTTGAGGCTTACATTATAATTTTTTAATGCTTAATCAGTTTTCTTGTTTGTTTCCATCCATCTCATCATCTTATCATCATTCTTTAGAGATAATCATATATACTTTACTTAGCACAGTGGCCTTCGCTATTTTATAAAAGCACAATCATAAATTTTCCATTCGCTTTCGGTGAAATGTGAAATGTATCAAAAATTGGACTATTAACTAAACTTTACTATACTTTAATCCGTTTTCTCTTCTCATATATATATACTCGTATATATATATATATATAATTATGTATTTTAATTGTAGTTGCTATAAGTGACTGTCAGTAGTTGCGCTTGGTATTATCTACCGACTAACAGTTAACGCTTTTATAAACATAATGATATCATTCGTCAGCTCTGGCTCTATCAAATAATCCAAGTATGCCATATTCTCGTATGCGGCGCTGAATCTGGCTTTTGCTTAACTAAATCTTACGTTTCAATATACATCTATGTATAAATCAATATATATATATAATATTTAAATATATTTATATCCTTTCGACGTCTCCATAAACGCCTTGTTAATGCCTTGTTACATTTCGTTTCTCGTTCTTTTTAAATGAATAAAGTTCCTCAATATATTTATGGTAGATGCTTCAGTGCGTGTTGGATCTGCTTCTTAGTCTGTTAGCGTTTGGGCCACAAGAGCCAGTTGGTCCATGAGCACACGGAACGCAGGACGCTCCTCGGGTCCATGTGACCAGCACAACTTCATTACCTGGAAAGTAAAACAATCGAATGAGTAAGTTACCAGTTTCTACAAGGATTCATTTCTACTTACATCGTAAATCTCCTTGGCACACGACTTTGGTTTCTCTAGAATTATTCCGCGTTGGACACGCTCAACCACCTCTGTGTTCTTTAGGCGACCATATGGCATCTTGCCACAGGTGAAGATCTCCCACATAAGGACACCTAAGTTATCAAAATATCAATTAGTTAAATCATATAGAAAGGAAAAACCGAAAGGTAACACCTACCGTAAGCCCATACATCGCTTTTAGAGGAGAAGCGCGTATAGTTGAGCACTTCGGGCGGGGCCCATTTGATAGGAAACTTGGTGCCGCCGGAGCTGGTGTACTGATCGTCGAGGACGTAGCGGGCCAGGCCAAAGTCAGCCACCTTGACCACATTCTCGGAGCCCACGAGACAGTTGCGGGCAGCCAGATCACGATGGATGTAGTTGTGGCGCTCCAGGTATGTCATCCCCTTGCTCACCTGTATGCACATGTCCAGCAGCAGACCCATGTTGCCAATCAGGGTCTTCTCGTGCCGGCGCAAGTAGTTCAACAAGGAGCCGTGCTTCATGTACTCGGTCACAATGTAGATGGGTCGGTGCTTGGAGCACACTCCGTAAAGCTGCACAAGATTGGGATGCTGCAGCTTGGTCATCACCTTGGCCTCCTCAATGAAATCGTCCTCGGACATGGTGCCCTCCTTCATCATCTTGACGGCCGTGTCTATCGATCCGCGCCACTTGCCTCGACGCACCACCCCAAACTGCCCCGAACCCAGTTCCTCCATCAGCATCAGCTCCATGGGATGGATCTCCCACTTGTCGTGCGATAGTCCAGCCGTTGGTGGCACTGGACGATCGCAGGGCGAGGACTTCAATCGACAGGCCAAGCCGCCAGAGTTGTGGCGATGGTAATTGATCAGATCCGGAATAGTTTCGCAGCAATGCTTCTCGCTCAAATAATACTCGCAGCGGGCATTCTGCTTGATGTGATAATGTTTGACATGCGATTGTGGACTGTAAGATATATATTTAATATATTATTTGATTTTTTATTAAAGAATATCCAAAACTTACACTTTGGTATGCAGTGAGAGTGTGTATAGACCCTTGGTCGATGACTTGCGCACCACAAAGCAGCCCTCTTTATCGCCCTGCTTGAGCAGAGATTCGGCTCTTTGTCGCGACATATCACCAACATACCATCTAAAGAAAGAAAGAGAAAAGATTTATTATTTAAAAATTATCTTGAATATAAACTTGATGGTTTTTATAGCTACAATACTTACTCATAGCGCTCCAGACCGAGAAGTGCTTTGGGCTTGACATAGTTGCTGGGAATATAGCCAACATTTCCCAAGCCATCTTTGACTTTCCACCAATGCTCTTGGGAATCATCTATAACCTCATACTCGGCGTTCTTTAAATAAGAATTATATAGTTTAAATATTAACCTCATTATTAGTCAGAAATAACTTACCTTTTCCAAAGATAAATCGCCGCCTTCGATGGCCTTAAATGGGTAAAGGGCCACCACCAATTTCACAAAATGTGAATTATCCTGCAAAAAAAAAAAACGAATAAAATATTTAAAAACTTTAATAAGTTTTTCCTTTTACTGACTCCCACCTTTGATTTGGAATTTGGGGTTCCAGGAGTGGGTATACCGCCAGGCATATTGGCATCCAATAGATTTCCGTTGCCGTTCAATAAAGTTGGGGATTGCTTGAAAGTTGTCAGCGAGGACTGTGGATCCGAAAGTTGAATAAGATTGCGAGTTAATTGATTGCAAAATGTCTTTGAAACTCACCTGAGGCTGTAGCGATGTGGGCGTGCAATTGCCGCCACCACCTCCTCCGCCGCCTAGGCCAAGGCTACCGCCGCCGCCGCCACCCACTCCACCGCCCACTCCGCCACCGAGACTCCCCGAGCTGTTGTGTTGCAGGCTGAATTGGCTGTTGGTTGTGGAGCTGTTGGGGCTGATGCTGCGCGTTGAATTCTGGGCTGGAGAACTGCCGTTGCCTGGAATGAGAAGAAAAGAGAAAAAAAAATTAGAAAAAAATAAAAATCAAGTTTGTTGCCTAAGTCTTTCGATTATGGTGGATTAATTTTTACAATAAAATTAGGAATTTTAATCAAGTTTGTTGCTTAAGTCTTTCAATTTCTTGGGGAAAGCCTTTAAAAAATTTCCTTCAAGTTTGTTGCTTAAGTCTTTTGTTTAATCTTAATTCTAATAATTAAAAAACTTTACTAACCAAACATATTAATGATCTATGCACATTTTTCATAAAATACACAAAACAAAGCTATTTTTAACCTTTTTTTCTGACCCCAGTTGGCCAATTAATTAGCCATCTACAAAAATATCGCAAAATTGACTTGAAATTATGTTGCTGGCTGGCTGTCTGGCTGGCTGGCTGGCTGACTGGCTCGTTTTTTTGTTTCCATGCACATTTTGGTGGCTTGCGATTCTTGTCAAGGTAATAATTAATTAGAGGCTGGCAAAACGCTGACACTGAACATTGACAAGATTTTCAATGGTTCAAGGTACCTCGGCTCAGTCGCCCACAATTTAAACAAAAATTCGCCAAATAAATCAAAGACATTGGAAAGCTTAGTTTTAGGCGATGAGTTGATGGACTTTGCTCGGCTTAAAACGATTTCTGTGTTTGCCAATCGGCGCTCGTCCAATAATAATAATAATAATAATAATAATAATAATAATAATAATAATAACGTTAGCTGCAAAGTGAACTCAAAGTGTAACCCCAATTAAAGAAAAAATAAATAAACTGAAATGAAACTTAAATGCCAGTCGAGAGCAGTCGAGTGGGCGTCTCTTATGTAATCGCCCTCAGCCAGTGAGTCAATACGCTTGTGATCCAAATTTTATGTTTTTGATTTCTTGATTTTTGTTTCGG
This sequence comes from Drosophila vallismaia, assembly GCA_035047325.1. Taxonomy (NCBI): domain Eukaryota; kingdom Metazoa; phylum Arthropoda; class Insecta; order Diptera; family Drosophilidae; genus Drosophila; species Drosophila vallismaia. Next base: position 15,470,261 of record JAWNPU010000090.1, on the reverse strand, counting down.
AATCCACTTGGCTTTGGGTAGGCGCCTCTGCCTCTTTGCTGTCTGCTCGAGAATTGCTAAAAAAATAAAAGTGAAGGTTAATCGCGAAGCGAAAGTGACTACCGCCGCCTGCTCTTGCCAACGGCTCTTGCAATTATTTCCCAAGCCGTGAAATATTTATACATGGATTGATACAAAGTTGCCTCTGCAGCTCGAACTTTCAATTGATAAGCCAATTTTCAATGTGAAAACGCTGTTCCGCCCCCTCAAAAGCCTTGAAGGCAAAACACTGGCAAGTCGCGGCTGCGAGACGAAGCTTTGCTGCAAGATTGAAACGAAAATAGAAAGTTTTCCTTTATTTCCCAGCCAAGCTCGCAATCTTTTGTTTGGCCATTTTCCTCTATTTTTCCACCCATTTTCCATGCAAATGAAAAACGCTTCGAGCTCTTTTCACCGCAAACAAATACTCGTACTTAAAATAACAAGAAAATTGCCATCTTTTGATGATAGATATGACTTCCTAAAAGTTGCGGCAAATTAAATGTAATTCTTACCATATTTTATAACCTTGTGGTTTCAAACTTATTTCTAATAAATGAAACAATATGTTAAATATGTTTTTGCTTTATTTAATATACAAAAAAAATCCGGTAAGACCGGATTTATGAAAAAAAAATTGGAAAAAGCCAAACGGAAGGAAGTGAATTTTTCGTGTTTATGGGAAAAAGTAGATTGTTCGGTGTTTGCTTTGGCATGCCACATCAACAGGTGCGTTGCCTGTTGCCTGTTGCCACTTGCAACATTTTGTCATTACTGCTACTCCGAGGTATTTATAGCTAATTGTGTAATTGTGCTTTGTCTGTGCTTCGCATCGCTTTCCTCGCCCCCTCTTTTGGTGTACAATTTGTTATGCAAATTACGATTCTTGTTATTGTTTTTTTTTATGCAGCTGGCCTGGCCTCGAGTCGAGTGCTTGTGAAAGCCACCAAGAACTGCCACTGCAAGTGCTTGTACACGTGTTTCCAGCTTTGTTCTTTTAATTCGATACTCCGGGCAGGTGAAACTAATCAAAATTCTTCTACAATGACTCAGAACGAGGTGCCGGGAGAAAACACGTCCACCCAAAAGGCTAAAACAAGATCAAGGGGCCAAAGTTTTGTTAAGAAATTGCTTTAACATTGCTTTAACATTATTTATTTTAGAAAACTATATGAAATTTGTACTCATTTTTTTAATGCAAAAGCTTCCTAAAACTTCCTAAAACTTCCCAAAACTATTTCCTTTTAAAACAACACAAGATTGTCATTTTTTTTCTACTGAAAACCATCGTCCAGCTTACCAAGCTTCAATAAGGGTTAGAAAAAGGTGTTTTATCACTCAAAATTGTATGAAATTTTCACTCTTTTTTAATGCAAAAACTTCCCAAAACTTTTTCCTATTAAAGCAAGACCAGGTTCTCCTTTTTTTATAACCAAAAAAAACCATCTCTGAGCTTGAGCTTACCCAGCTTCAGTGCCGATAGAAGCATCATAGCTGCTTCGGCGAGTAACGTTTGAGAAGACTCCTCTGTAGACTCCACTCTGTAGACTCCACTCTGCAGACTCGGATCGATCGGATATATCGCAGTTATTGTGTCAATTCACTTTCACATAAATCGCTTGTTTAGTTTTAGTTTTTTTTTTTCCAGCTTTTTCTGCTTTTTATTTTGTATTTTTTTTTTTTTTTTTTTTTTTGCTTTTTCGATTTGCAATTCTTTGAACTACAGTTTCAGGTTGTTGGCAAACTGGTTTCGCGGTTGCTTCCTTTTTGCAATTTGCAGTTGCTGTTGTTGTTGTTTTTGTATAAGTGTTGTTGTTGTTGCTCTTAGTTGTTGTTGTTGTTGTTGCTGCTTACTGTTGACCTTTAAGCGTTCCCCATTCAGCGATGCTGAGCGGCTTTTACCGTTAAAGCGGCCCTCAAAACACAACTCCGAGAGCTTCCTGTGCTCAAGATTTTATTTATTATTATTTTATTATTAATTTTTTTTAAATTAATTTCTTTAATGTTTAATGTTTTCTTTAATGTTTGTGCTCTGTCTTCTTCTTGGCTTTCACGCAATGGCAGGCGACGCCATTTTGAAAAACGATGCCATCGAAAAGCCACAAACTAATAACAGTTTTCTTTGCATTTTTTTTTAAAACGATTTGATTTCCATTATTTTTTTTATCAAACTTTTTGTTTCTCTCTGTTTAGTCTCTTAATTAATAGTTTTTAATTTATTTAAAAATGCAATTTTAAGCGCGACGCGAACTGAACTGTTTCAGCAAATGTTTAAAAGCCAACTGACTGAAATGGCAACTGATTTTTTTTTAGCAGCTAGTTGGCTGAGAAAAAGCAGCAACAAACGTAGCAGCCATAAACATAAAGTAAAACTTAATTGTAGCACCGAGTAGAGAGTGGAGAGTGGAGAGGCCCGGAGAAGATTGTAAACTGTAGACTGTAGACTGTAGACTGGAGAGCAGCAAGTGGCTCAGCAGGCTCAACAAAGCAGAAGCCGCCAAGCGAAACGACTTCAACTTGAGCAACAAAAAGCAGAAAATACACTTCAATTATTATAAAAAATCTCCAGAAAATATATTCGAATTACAGTCTTTTATTTCTCGCAGTGCAAAACCCATAAAAAAAACTGCAGACTCTTCGAAAGCCCCAACTTTGTCTTAAACTTTAAAATTTTTGTGAAGCTGCAACCATGTTGATTTTTCTTATTTTTTATTTTTTTTTTTATTTTTTGATGAATTCTTCTTGAATGTTAACGGTAAAGTTCCATAAAAGCCATACAAAACCATTACAAAAAATTACATCAATGAAACAAAACTTTTGAACTTTTGCTTGCTGCTTGCAGCTTGTTGCACGTTGCACAAAGTTGGAGTTTCGGAGAACAAAAAACTCACTTCGATAATGGCCAAAAAAAGTGTGGAAAATGCAGAAGAAAAACGTAAAAAAAACTAAGGTTTCTTATTGCTTTTTTTATTGTTTTTTTAAAGCCAAGACGAAGATGAAGCAACAGGCAAGAAAATCTACAAAAAAAACGCCAAAGAGAGGAGCTTTGTCTGCACACCTGAGCAGGTCTGAGCAGGTGTGTTAACGGCCAAAAGAGTGTGTGTAAAAAAGTGTGTGTAAAAAAGTGTGTAGCCGGTAAAGCTAATAAATAAAAAAAAAAATAAAAAATTGTCCAATGCTGGCAACAAATGTTGCTAAACAGAAGACGTAAGCAACATGTTGCTGGGGTTTCATGGTTTTGACAGAAAAAGTTTTTTTTTTTATGATAAAAATAATAAAAAACCAAGCTAATCTAGAAAATTTAAGCGTTTTCCTTAGATACTATTTATTATTTTAGCCAAATATAGAGAGAAAACCAATTTTGTTGTAAGCCACAAGCTTTTTTTTTAATAATTAAATAATAAAAAACAATCAAAACCCAAATATTTAAGGTTTTTTTATGTTTTTCTTTTTATTTAAATAAAATAAGCAAAGAAACCCAACTTTGTTTTAATAATCCACCAACTTTTCTTGCATTTTCTGAACATTTTCTTAAGCTGCCTAAAAGTAGGCAGAACTTTCCAGCTTGGCTCGTGGCTAAAACCCGCTTTTTATTGTAAAAAACAAGCAAAAAAAACGGGGAAAAAAACGTAAAAAAAAACAGACTTGCAACCGAGAAAAAAAAAGATGATAATTATGCTAAAGAGGAAAGCCAGCTGCCACAAGTCTAAGCAAGAGCATTTAGCGCCTTTAACAAATGGGTTAAGACAAGAAATGGAGGAGGAGTCTTGTGGCAACTTCCTGGTTAATTTCTTAATTATTTAAAATAAACTTTATATTTTTTTTTTTAAAAGTTGCACTCGAATTGCAATAAAAGATTAACCTTCCATCGAAACCATCGAAAAGACGTACAAAAATTAAGGTTAAATGCTTACATCCGACGAGAGGCGTGTGAAAAATGGCCAACTAATTGGCAAGTTGCATGTGGCAAAGAAAACAAATAATTACACGCAAATTGTTTGTTGAAAAATTGTGCAGTCAGCGGCGCCGCAACAAAACAATAACAACAATAACAATAACAACAAGAGAGTAATAATAATCAAACAGGAAACGTCAAAAGACAACAAATTGTAATTGTTGCGGCGTCGCAGGTTTGACTGTTTTTTTTTTTTTTGTTTTTAGCTATATTTTTGTTGTTGTTTTAACTCTTTTTTTGTTGTAGTTTTAACTCGGTTTTTGTTGTTATGCAAATGTGGGTTAATAACATTTAAACGCATGCGCCATGAATACGAAAACATTACGGCAGGCAGCCTTTGGCTTTGGAATTCTAATCAATTTGCAAAAATTTTGCATTAAAGCCAAGTCGATTGAAATGTTTCCCGGGATTATCTCATACCAGTGGGTGGTTCATTTCCCGATTGATATCCCGACGCGATTGATTAATTGCTGGAACGGTAATTTGTTTAGCCAATTTATGGCCCAAGAATGCAACGAATTAAATATTCGATTCTGTCTAGCTTTATGGCAAGCAATCAATGTCAGACGGAAGTCATTCTATAAGGTTATTAGCTTAGACTAGGATAGGAATTAGAGGAATTATTAGAGGATTATAGAAAGAAAACGGTAGTAAAAAGATTACTCTGATTTCTCTTAAAACTCTTCCTACATCTTCTTAAATATTTCTCCTTTAACTAAAGATTTCCGTTTAAAGATTCTAATGAATCTAAGGAAGGAATCTAAGCTAATTTTTTTGTAAAAATCAAAACCTTTCCACATCTGGAAATCTCTGCAAATCTCTTAAGAAACTCAATAAATACTCAATACCAAAAAAAAATGCATATTTATAATGTTAACAAAAACATTTTGAAAAAACTATGAGCTTTTATCAGAGATTTGATCGCATTTGCATTGCATATTTCTCAACTTTTTAAAACCATAAATCCATATTAATCAAAGACAAGAGTTAAAAGCTATCCCTGGGCTATCCCTTAATCACTCAAAAAAAATAAAAGCTAAACAAAGCCTTTGGATTCGGCGATCTCTTCTTGACTCTAACACTCCCCCCTGTGGGGATTTATGGCGCCAATTAACACAACATAAAAAATAATAAAAAAAATAAAAAACAAACCTCAAACAAAACCTCAAAAAAAAACCTCAAACAAAAAGCCAGAAATAAACGAAATCAATCGAATTTCAAACTCGATTTGCATATAAGAAATGACGTCGAAAAGCAGGCGTTGCTTTTTTTAATATTTTTTGGTGAATTTTTTTATTCCTCAACTTGCATCTGGCTCTTGTTTTTTTTTTTACCCCTTTTTTTTATGCATTTTTAATGAAATCATTTAGTAGACCCGAGAAACCCCGGACTTAACGTCTTGAAATTCGAAAAATCATAAAGTTGATAAGCAACTTTTTGGAGCTACTCTCTGACCTTGACGTTTTATGGTTGATTTTTTTTTTTTTTTTTTTGCGTTTTTTTTAGAGTCTCTAAAAAAGACACATTTTTCCATTTTCAGGCAGTCGTCGTCTTTTAGCATCTCGATGCAAATTGTATTTACAATAAATTAAAATATAGACAACCGGATCATGACGTATTCTCCATGGCAACAGAACCCAGGTGCAGTCTTTCACGTAGAGTCTTGTAGAGTCCCCAAAAGATTGCTCTGTCGGTCTAAAGACAATTTACAATAATATTTAAATACGTTTTTTTGCAACTGCTTTTGCGACTAACTGGTTTTTGGCGACTGCCCAACTCTTGACTTTAGTTTAAAAGTTAACTCGAAATGCGTTGAGCCGTTGATCCGTTGATCGGAACGTGCCATTGCCTCCTCTCTGGCTGTCTTCTGGCTTCTGTCTTCTGGGTCGTCGATGGGTTTTGTTTTCGTTTCATCGAAATCAGAGAAGAAAAGGCTATTTCGAGCAAATTAAAATTAAAAATGGAAATGGTAATGGAAATGGTAATGGAATTGGAATTCAAACGTCAGCTCTCAAACTTGGGGGCAGCGGGGCAGGTGGCAAGTGGCAGGTGGGAGGTACAGGTGTGCCTTTATAATAATTAACATCTGCCTTAAGCTTTAGCGCCGTTTTGGCATTGCGGCACGAACTAACTTCTCTGACGTCATAACCAGGCACACGTTTTTTTTTACTTAAATTTAAAAAAAAAATATCCAGAAATTAAAAGTAATAACTAAAAAAAATAAAAATTGAATGTTTTTGGTCTGTGGCTGAGCAAGTGGCTGAGAGCAACACACAGCTTGTGCTTGGCTCGAATTGCAAATGCAAATTGCAAATTTTTGTGGTCATTGTTAAGTAAAGGCCATAAATAGCAACAACAACAACAACAACAGCAACAACAATGCAATAATTTTATTGTCAACTTTGGCATGCCAATCAGCCAAAAGCAAAAAAAAGCTATAAAAAAAAAAAAGCCAAAAGAAAACAAAGCCTGAAACGAACACAAAAGTAAAACTGAAAGTCTGGCGAGAAAAAAAAAAAAAACGGACAAAGTGGGGCGTGCTAAAAAACAGACATAAAAAACAGAGCTAGAAAAAGAGGGGGGGAATCAGAGGGGGGGAATCATAGGGGAACGTTGCATGATTGAGCAGCTTTCAATCTTTGACTTGCATATAAAAATTACTAACTTTTTTCGATTGATGCATCGCTGCCTCTGCAGATTCTCGCTGTAGATTCTCTTTTTTAGATTCTACAATTTTTTGTCCTCACTTTCAGTTTTCTTTCTTCTGGGCTTGGCTAATTGATTTCAATTATGCAATTGCCGATCCTTTCTGGCATTATCGTGTGCCTGGCATCGGTCTCGCCCAGCTGCTGTTCCTCCTCCTCCTCGATTCCTCTCCAGATCTGTTGCTGACGATCATCTAATAACCGCCTGCCATCCCAGCCTGCGTGCCACATCCCAGCCATGGCCATATAATCATGATAATTGTCAGGGAGCGACGCCAAGAGGGAATCCTTGAATCGCATCACAAGACTGTCGCTAAATGCTGGCTTGGCTTCAAGTACAGTGCGAGAAAAACAAGCTCTTACTCTTTTATTTTGATATTCTATCTTGTTTCTTTCGGTTTATTGTTTCTGTTTTCTAGTCTTGAAGCGACGCCTTTCTCGGCTAAATGGCTAAATCCAATCCCAATCCCACATTTATGGAGTTCAGAATCGATTTGCATGCCAAATAGATACATTTTAACAAAAGATACATTCCAGAAAGTATCTAAAGATTGTTGAGTAGACCGGATACGGTTATAGTTACAGAAAGTGTTTTTAAAAACAGAAACTAAGAAAGAAACATCATTGTATCCTTTCTAAAAGCCTCCTTAGCTTCTAAATTTAATTTCCAAGATACAAGATTAAGATTAAATAATAATAATAATAATAATAATAATATTTTATTAAAGAATTTCAACTTTTATTGTAAATTACAATATCTTTCGCTTAACTCCCTCGATGCAGTTGCAGCTTAAAGTTTATTTAAATATTTTATATCGTTTTGTTTTTTAATAATGCGATTAATTGTTAAATTTAAAGCTTTCCTTTTATTTTTTAGCCAATTATGCGCTTTTTATTACAAATTTTTGTAATTTTTTTCAATAAGAAGCAAAAAGAAACATCTTTTTAAACTTTATCCACAAAATGAATCCACATTCTTAAGAAACTCTTTTAAAGAAGAAACTCTTTTTTTATTTCTTTGTTTATTAATTATATTATTAATAAATATTATACAGTATAGAGTAGAGAATTCTGGGAAACCAGCTTGTTTTAACATTTATTTGTCTTAAAATTCTGTATAAAAATTGGAAAAATCCCCAAGGTGGCAAATATTGAACCAAATCCAGTGCTTTTTGATTTTTTGATATAATATTTACCTTCTTTGGTCTTGGAACTGGTCAGGCTGTGGCCGATGTGGTTCCAGAAGTTGAGGCGGCAGCCGAAAACCTTCATCTCCTTGACGCGCTCCTTCATGTTGCCAATGACACTCGTTTCGGCCAAACTCACGCAGGGAATCATTTGAGAAGGACGATTTGAATCAAAGACAAATCGATTTCTTCTTCGATCTCTAAATTTTCGAAATTACTTTTTCCAATTTCCAAAATTTTTACTGAAAATAATATTTTTTTTTGTTGTTTAAACTTGAACGCCTTGTGGTTGGGGCTGGCTGGCAAGTGTTTCGAAGCCAAAACGAAACGAATATTTGATTTGTAATTGCGTTTTTTTTTCGATGAGCTTCTTCTCAAGTACATCAAGTTTGCGGAAGCAAATGTTTCGAGACACACTTTTTTTGGCCAAAACTACTTAAAGTCTAAACCATTGAAACAATCAATCAAAACCGAGGAAGCCGACGAAATCTCAATTCCTGTTTTGGCTAAGATTCAACAAAATACTAAAAGCAGGATTTTAACTGCAAGAAAAATACCATAAATCAAAGACATTTTGTGGCAACACTTTGTGGCACAGATTGTAATGCTAATGATCCTCAACGATGATGACGATGCAGCAGTTGGTTGCAAAGTCGGTTGAGGTTGAACCTTTTTCATTGATTTTTCGCATTGTAATTGTTCGAAAGAAGCTCTCAGAAGCCAATCGATATTGATTTATGATTTATGGCATCTCCATCAGAGATTAAATAGAACAATTTTCATTTCGTTTCGATGGCAGCCTTGAGGCAACTCAAACGCAAAGCTAAAACCTGAAGCAAGATCATCAAAACAAAGCTTAGACAACAATCTATAGCCCGTGGGCAGCAGCAAAGACCTAGGCTAGGCGCAGTTCAATGAGCTCCACTGTAACGCATCGTTTTTTTTTCTCCAATTTTTTAGTAGCAACTGTTGGCAGCATAATTAACATCAATTTTAAGTTTTTTTCCTTGGATTTAGTGGAACAAATACACAAAATCGAATAAACTTTCAAAATGATTAACGAGTCGCACAGAATAGGCGTGGCTCTAGCTTGATATCAAAGTCTATTTACAGTTCGATTTGAGGTTGATTAAGGTTTAAATCGATATTGAAACTCAGCTGGAAATCAGGTGTGGATCGAAGTTAGTTTTCAAGAAGTTTGGAAACAATTTTCAACACAAATCAACAGAAATTTCCAAGAATTTCCCTCTAAGAAGAAAAATCTTCTAAATAAACGTCTTCTATTTCCTTTATTGTTTTTATAGCCTTTTTTTTTATTAAAATAGCCATGTTTCCAAGCCATCTCGAGTAGTTTATTTGAGAAACTTAAAGCTGGAAATCTTTTCAAAACTCATGGGAAAAAATCTTAAACAATGACAGCTTTTATAGTTAAGATTCAATAAGAAATCAGACTTTTCTTTGTTGTTGATTTTCGACTAATTTCTGATACAGATTTTTGTCTGGAACTCGTGTCGAATTGGAAAAGTGAAATTTTCACGCCTTGCACTTACACAACAGCCCATAAAAGTTTCCATTTTAATTACAGGTGAGTGTTGACATAAAAATATAGAAAAAAAGCACAATAAACAAAAAAAAAGAGCAGAAAATAAGCGAAAAAAAACACACAAAAAATACAGAAAAAACGACAAAACAATAACAGAAAAAGGGCACAAAAAGGCCGAAAAAACACAAATAAGCAAAAAAAAAAAAAATACGAAAAAAGGACAAAAACAGAAAAAACCTAATGGCAGAAAAAAAATCTGAAAAAAAGCCAGAAACAGAAAAAAAAATAAAACCTCAGAAAAAAACTAGAAAAACACAAAAAAAATCAGAAAAGAAAAGAAAAAAAAAAAAAAAGCAGAAAATAAGCAAAAAAAACACAAAAAATATAGAAAAAACGCACAAAAAAGGCAGAAAACAGAAAAAAATCTGAAAAAAATAAGAAAAAAACTAGAAAAACGAAAAAAAAAACACAAAAAAAACGAAAAAAGGCAGAAAAGCGAAATAGCAAGAACAAAATCTTAAAAAACAAAACAAAAAAACCAACAGAATTATTCACAAAAAAAAACACAAAAAATCAAAAAATAAAAAAAGAAAGCAGAAAAAAGGCGAAAAAGCGAGAAAAAGGCAGAAAATAAGCTAGAAACAGTTCAACTTTTGCTTGTCGTAAACTATAAAACGTCTAAAATTAACAAAAACAGAACAAAAAATAGCATAAAAAACAGCTGAAAATGCTAAATAAATAAAAATGCAAAGCTGTGTGACATATTGACCTTGCCTGACCCTGCAAAAAGACCAAAAAGATGCTTAAGATGCTGTCCCTTGAGCTAAACGAAAGGAAAGCTGCTAAAAAATGAACCGTTTGGGGCGTGGCAAAGTGAAAGAAAGCAACCGCTTTGACCTGATTCCCGAAAAATATACAAAAAAAATAAAAAACTTAAGAGCGCGAACAAAGCAAATCCGCCAAATAATTTAAAGCGGTCAAGCGGCGAAAAACAAAAAAAACGGAAAAAAATAATCAAAAAAAAGAAGGTTTAGCTTTCGCTTGTCATGTTTTTGTTGTGGTTCCTTCTTCTTCTTCTTGTTGAGTGGATTTTTGGTGGAAATGAAATGGCACGTAGCTGACCTTGACCCCGTGCTTTTGCAATTTTTATTAACCCGCGCCCTGCTGCTGCCTCGCTGCCTCGAACGAACAAATTGCAATTGAATCTTTCTGCCTTTTGGCCAATTTAGTTTTGGCCAAATTGCTAACGGTACCAAAAAATAAGAAAAGATACAAGAAAAAAAAACCAAAAACTAAGTGCAGGCTTTTGCAAGACTTTTAACCAGTTTTCGAGAAAGATACGAAGGCGAAAAACTTGTTTCCGATTTTTATTTGCAACCTTCGAAGAGGCATCCGAAAACTACCTTTTCGCATCTGTGAGATACTCTATCTCACGGATGGTGTCTATCTGTGTGTTGGTGTTGGCAGCAAACCGTTAGGTTAGGCAAAGATCCTTCAGTTTCTAAGCCTGGCTTTGCATTAAAAATTGAGACAAAAACCGCCGCCACACAAGTGGTTTGGCCTGTTTGCGAGTGGAAACTCTTCTCCGAACGATAATTATCCCGAAGTAATGGATGTATCTCTGAGGTACCTGCTTGAGATACATCTCTGTTGGATACATTTACTATGCAGTGCATTTGTGAGATACAAGATACAATTTTTGGCGATATTTTCGGGGAGATACATTTACAATGCATCTGCGAGATACAAGATACAATTTTTGAATTCCTTTTTGGGAATAATATTCGGGGAGATACATTTACTAGATACTATTCATCTATAAGATACAATAAACAACGCATCTATAAGATACAAGATAAAATTTTTGCAATTATTTCGAGGAGAATATCTTGGAGATACAAGATACAATTATTGGAGTTATTTTGGGGATACTTTTCGTTAAGATACTTTTATTATTTAATGCATCTGTGTGATACAAGATACAATGAATCTATAAGATACAAGATACAATTTTTGCGAGTAGAATATTCTTGGAGATACATTTACTATTTAAGATACTCTTCATCTATAAGATACAAGATACTATTCATCTTTAAGATACAAGATACAATTTTTTAACTCATTTCGAGAAGAATATTGTTTCCTTATTTTTTAAGAACATTCTGCCTCGTTTGTTTTTGTTTTATTTGCTTTTACGATGAGGTTAGATGCCAATCGTTTTACCAAGAATTATCCCCCCCCACCCCCCAAAAAAAGGTAAGAGTTTCGCCTCCATCCTTGTTTAATCGGCAGCCATCAAAATATTTGTAATCCAAACATTTATGACTCGGTAGTTACATTTTGGAGTTACAAATTTACAGCCACGCCATGTATGAGATTTTATATCTTTCTTTCACTCCGTCCCCCTCCTATTCCCTTCCCTATCACCCGTCGTTTCCCTCACTTATTTCTCAGTTTTTTTTTTAATGACAATTTCAAGCTACCTTTTAATGGTCTTTGGGTTTGTTATTTTTATTATTTTTTATGGACCTTCTCTCCTCTCTCTCTCTCTTCCCATGAAAAGAACACCATAACTAAAAAAAAACAACAAAAAAACAACGAAAAAAAAGAAGGAGAAGGGGAAGACTGTTTTCTATAAACAAAAGCTCGAGTGGGAAAGCTGAGAGAACACGAGTAGACTCGAATTGATTTCTATTGAAATTTGAAACGGCACTTTTAGTGCTGCTCTTTGTGATTTTTTAATGGCCCTCCCTCCCGCTCTGGTCCCTTGTCCCCCTTAGCACTGAGATCAACAAAAGCCAACGCGATAAGAGAGCCTCTGATGATAAGCCATTCCAAAGCATAGTTGACACAAAATTAAGAAAATAAAGTGTAAATTGAGAAATACACTTGAGAAAGGGAGATTACCGGGAAAGCATTGCAAGGCGGGAGAGCTGAGACTTTTGCGTCAATAAAACTCTGAGTGAGGGTCTGAGTCTGATTTTGAGTCTGATTCTAAGTCTGAGTCGAAGTCGGAGTTGGAAGCGGAGTCGGATTCTTATTCTGATTCTGAGCCGGAGTCAAAGTCGGAGTTTGAATCTGAGTCTGATTCTGATTCTAAGTCCGAGTATGAGCTTGAGTTTAAGTCTGCCTTTGAGTCTGAGTCTGAGTCTGAGTCCGATTCTAAGTCTTAGTTTGCGAGTAAGTATGATTCTGAGTCTGAGACTGAGTCTAAGCCTGATTCTGATTCTGAGTCTGAGACTGAGTCTTAGTCTATGTCTGAGTCTAAGGCTGATTCTGATTCTGAGTCTGATTCTAAGTCTGAGTCTGAGTCTGAGTCTGAGTCTGAGTCTTAGTCTGAGTTTGAGTCTGATTCTGATTCTGAGTCTGAGTTTTAGTCTGAGTTTGAGTCTGAGTCTGTGTCTGAGTTTGAGTCTAAATCTGAGTCTATTTCTGATTCTGAGTCTGAGTCTGAGTCTAAATCTGAGTCTTTGTCTGATTCTGAGTCTAAATCTGAGTCTATGTCTGATTCTGAGTCTTAGGGCTTGTTTTTCTTTGAAATAATAAACAGAGTTGGATTTTAAAATTTTGATTGATTATATTCTTTCGTCTTAATTCTTTTTCTATTTTTGAATCTCTCAATATTGTTTATTTAAAAAAAAAATCGATTGCTTTCGATGATGAAATAGAAATCAAGACCCGAAGAAGATTTATACTTCCTTTACGGACCACTCCCCGGCTATATCTTGTCGGGAGTTGGTCGTCGGGAGTGTTATTCCATGAGTTCCATGAGTTCCATGGCTGGTTTCTGTTTCTGAGCTGCGTTACGTGATAAGCAGGCTTAAGTGTTTGGCTTGGACGTGCTGGCCTCACACAAGACAAAGCCAGAAACCAAAAAACAGAAACAGAAACAGAAAAAAAACAAAAAAACAGAAAACAACACGACAACAAACGAACAGAAATTCTCGTTAAAGCAAAGTGGCCTAAACCCAAAGACTCAATCGAAGAGCCGCAGATCCTGTTTTTGGAAGAAAACAAATATCCAAAAGAACAATATTGAATTACACAACAGATAGAGAAGAATAGAGGATTTTGTCGAGGATTGTAAAAGGCTACCTGCTTATGGTAGGACTCTTCCATTCCCATACGAAGGTCTCATAAAAGGACTTTGGAATTGAAAATCGTTAAGAATAAGGCGCCTTTTTGCTAATTGGTTTTGAGAAGAAAGAACGCTTACACGCTTCTACAAATCTTCCAAAAATTTACATCCATTGATTAATCAAAATTTTAGAATTAAAATCACAATGGATGGACGTAGCTTTAAGCTTATTCTCCGAGAGTTTTTAGCGATTTTTTTTAGCGAAGGCTGCTTTTCGACAAGTTAATTAAGCAAATGGGCTGAAAAAATAATGAATTTCTAGGCGGGAGGAGGCGACTGTCGGAGACGACTGACTGACTGACTGACTGACTGTTAGAAAATGCGCAAAAGATAAGCACGAAAGCAAAAAGCTGAAAAACTGCTGTGGCACGCCAAAAAGAAACGAGTTAAACAACTTTGCTCGGCTTGCCCAGACGGAGTTGCCAGACCGCGTCACTAAGTAGGGTTTAGTGGTCTGAGTGTGTGTGTGTGTGTCGTGACATAAGCAACTTTTACTGTTAGAAATGGGCTTTGGAGATACGAAAGATGCCAAAGGGCCATAAATCATCAAAAATCACTCTTCGCTTCGCTTGGACTCCAAAAAACACTCCATTTACAATTATTTTTTCGTATTTTTTTACGTAGATATTTACATTTAGATTTATTGAGCACATTTGATAAAACTTCACTTTGCTTTTGAGCATTTACATTTTGTCGCCGCCGCACGTTCCGGCCGTAAACTTTTGATTTTTCTTGAATTATTGGCTGTGATCTTGGTTTAGCTTAAACTTTGTTGTTTCTGGTTTAGGATCAGGACGATCCCTCCTCCTGGATGGCACACGCGACGAAAGATTATCAACAACAACTAAACTCGAAACGCGATCCGCTATCCGCTATCCGCTATCGGCTATGCGCTCTGCGTTGTGCACTCGACGACGTCTCAGAAGCAACTCAACCTACCAAGAGACTACCGATCGATAAGTTACAAGCCATACGAGTACGATTCTCATTCTGGTTGTCTCAGTTTCTCTGCGCATGCGTTGCTGCCTTAAGAAGTTGTAAGCCTGGCCTAGAGTTTGGGAGAAAATTGAGAGGGAGCAGCGAGAGCAGTGAGTTTCGCTCAGTGGGGAGCCCTCTTCTGGGAGAGAGAATGAGCACAAGTGGGGCCAACCAACCGACCAGCTGTGAGGTCGCGAAGCAGAGTGGAGCCCAGAGAGAAGTACTTGCTGCCTAGGCAAATTCAATGATCACTTGTGCACTTGGCCACTCACAATTACAGTTAGAGTCGCTTCAAAGTGAGTTGCTGAAAAGAGTGGGGGAAAGTGGGGGGAAATAATTTCCTAAAAATAAAGATCAATGTTTATTTTTTTTGTATAGACAGAATCAAAGGAAATACACGCAGTAGTTCCTTTTTGAGTATTTGTTTTTGTTTTTTCGTGAACAAGACAACTTGCACAGAGAAGCATAGAAAGTGATGGGGCCAGAAAGAGATGAAAACTGAGAGGGGCTGACTGCATTGGGGAGTGCGACTGCGACTGCATCTTTTGGCTGGCGGCCAAAATGAAGTTGAGAGAGAGAGTGAGAGAGAGATGGGGGCTAATATCAATTATAAAACGCAATTTGAAAAACATTTGGGAAAACAACAACAAACAGGAAAAACTTAAACCAAAATGTTCTTAGGTTTTTTCTAAAAATAACAAAGGAAGAAGGAAATGAAAGTTTTAGATGAAAAGAAAATATTGGTTCTATAAGAGAGAGAAGAATTATTATTGAAAACATTCCAAAACATGTTTTTCTAATAAAAAAAATGATTAAGTATTTTCATCAAAAAATCTTAAATAATTTATCATTTTAACTCCAATGATTTAAGCAAAAAACCAGCTTTTGATAAACCATAGAAATTCTTTCGTAATTTCACTTCTAATTCCGCATTATAAGAGATTAGCATAACAAATCCCGTATTTCCCGTATTATGTAATAAATGGCCAACGGCAAGAGCATAGAAGATTATAGAAAATCAAACACTTGTCACCTGCCAGAATCGTAGTCAAAGGAAATTAATTGCATGAGAAATTGGCTGAAAAATTATGTATGGCCAAAAATAATTATTGCGTGGTCTTTGGCGGGATGGTGGAAGATGGCTAAGAGACGCGGAGTCGAGTGAGTTAACAAAAGAGAACGGACGAAAAAAAGTGGTAACAAAAAAAAAAAAAAAGGAGTAGAGGGTTCTTGGTTCAAGCATTCGAAAGCTTGGCTTCTGCTGCCGATTTCCCACGTTTAGAACGAATCACAACAGAACGCATCATTAATCATGGCAGGATGACCAGGGGGGAGGCTGTAGATGGAGTGGG
This sequence comes from Drosophila vallismaia, assembly GCA_035047325.1. NCBI lineage: Eukaryota > Metazoa > Arthropoda > Insecta > Diptera > Drosophilidae > Drosophila > Drosophila vallismaia. Next base: position 15,454,385 of record JAWNPU010000090.1, on the reverse strand, counting down.
GAGTCAAACCGCGAGGCGGCCTAAAACTTTTTAAAAAAGAACAGAATGGAGCTGAAAACAAGGCACATTGGGCAGGTCGAAGGCATCAAAAGCCAGCCACCAGCCACCAGCCACTGAAGTTGCATGAACAAAAAAAGGCAGAGGCAGAGGCACAGAGGCGCGTTTCTTGTCTGGCGGATTGGTTTTCAAGAACGGGAACAGCAACCAAAATGCACTGAAAGAAACTAAATTACAATTCTAAAAGCATTATGATACCAAATCTAACTCCTGCAAATGTATTTCTTAGAGTGCCTTTGGTCAGTCACCCGAACCATTTGGGATCTCTTCTTCCAGAATCTCTTCTACTGCAGGAAGACAACAAGGGGCATCTAATTATAATCAAATAGATTGGGTCGAACGGCTGTCCGAGATCAACTAATAGCGAAATTAATCAAATCAACGGCCCAGAGATCCCAGCCTGCGGCTAGGAAGGAAGCTCCAAGTGGCGATCCAAGTTCCATCCTAGTTTTCTGGCCAAGTTCATTGCACGTGCCTAGTACTGTTGGCCTGTTGGCCAGATATTCTTGTTGTTTACTTTTTCCATTCGAGTCTTAACAATTGGCCCAAGTCCAGAGCCGAAATAAAAACAGGTTTTTTTTTTCAGTTTGTTTCAATGGATTGGAGGAGTTCTCTTGCACGGTGCGCTCTTAAATATCGAACTGGCTGGATTTCGGATACATCCGCGCGGATGGCGCAGCAGGCTGAAACCGAAACCAGTTTGTGGCGAACTGGCCACTGGCCACTGGCCAAAAAGGAAGCCTCCTCCTCTGTCTCTGTCCAGGCAACGGTGGGGGTGTTGGAAGAACTCCTGAAATCAAGACTATCCCAAACTTGCAACTCGATAGAATTTCTTTTCGACTTTTTTGTGGGTTAGATAAATCCCTTCTTTGTTACCCTTCTACTTTTTTTTTTATTATTATTTTCCTTAGCTGGACTGACGGTACTCTGATAATAATCACAACATGAAACTATTTTTGAAGCACTTAAAACGAGACCCATAAATCTTTGCTTTCGGGAATAGTAGAACAGACCCCAGACCCCAGACCCCAGACCCCAAAATCCGGAGAAAGAGCAACGACATCGTTAAATTGTAGCTAGGCTGGTTCTGATTATTTTATTTGGTTTCGTTTATTACTTCATTTATTTTTGGTTTCCCAATGAATGGGGATATTTCTGAAATTCTTTTGTAGGAAATTCTTTCGTTTCTTAGAATATTTCAACACATTTGCTTATTAAAAAACACAATATAATTCATCTACTTTTGATATACAGACGTGGTATGGTATGTGGTGAACCATCAGTTCCTTTTGGTTATTAATTACTGTCGATCCTTTAACACTTTTCCTCTTACTCAACCCATAATTTACTTGGAACACTTTCCGGATGATTCCTCTTCAAGCGATGGCACGCGGCGAAAGTCAAAATGCGCAGGAAAAGGATTCCAGGGCGCGTAATTAATTTCTGGCGACCGCAGGCCCAAGGGCGGCCAAGACTGAGGGGGCGGAGTGAAAGATAACCAAAGGAGAAAATTGACAGGCTAATTTATTGTAACGGCAACTGACAAGCTCCCGCAATCGCTGCCACAGCCAGCCATTCCACTTTCATTGTCTTCGCCTGATAAATGAAGATGAAGGCGACCTGATTTTTATTGTTATTTCCGTTTCATTTCGTTCTTGGAGATCCTCCTCTGTGGATCCTCCTTTCTGGATCCTCCTCCCTGGATGCCGCCGATGACTTGCCGAAATTGGCAGACTTAACGGCAATTTAAAGTGACGCCTCTAATTGATGTGGCAAGTGGGTTCTCTCCCTCACAAAAGGGGGCAGCAAGAATCCTCATGAAGATATCACCAACAGAGGCCCTAAATTCACTAAAAGTGTCAAACAATGCGAGACAATGTGGTCACACACATGGGGCATGCCCCGTTTCGTTCCCATTTCAAAATCTAATCTGATGACACCAAATGAGCAATCAGAAAATCAGCTTGACATTTTCCAGTGACATCTGCGGGCTGTCGGCGCGAATGGAGAAACTTTTCCCAACAATTGCAGCTGCCGCGGGGGTCAGGTTTTATAATAGGTCTATGGGAAATCTAAATCAAAATATTTATGACAGAAAATGTCCGATAATGAGAGCAAAGGATTTCGATTTTTAGATGATAATGCCAACCAGAAAGGTGTTTACATTCCCAACTCACACAGCAACCATTGTGCTGCATTTTCTTTAAAAGAATATTTGTTTTCCGTTTTTGGGAAGATTGTTTTTTGAGATCTGTTTGGGTAACCCCTTGCTGTTTTCCTGTATACGTTTTTTTTTTATCTACTGATAACCAAAGATTTGTTTTGATGACTCAAAAACCCCAAACATCTTACGAGATCACGAGTCTCGTGAGGTTTTGATAGATAACTTTTTTGAACAAGTCGCAATAGAATCCCTTGTTTTCCTAGACAACTTTATTTTCTTTTTCCCCTTCCAGGCAAATATGGAAAACAAACTTTTTAGCACATTATTTGGAATTCGCACCTTGTCAATAGACTTTCGACCATTTCCATCTGGTGGCAAGTTTGTTCCGGCCACACACAGAAGCGCTGAAGTATCTGCGTAACTCTCAGATACTTTTTTCTCCAGCTCCTGCTCCTGCTCGAGCCTGCTCATTAACGACTTGGAAAAGTAGAAGAGCTGCACTTCAGACACGCACACAATGCGGTGGCAAGAAGAATTACAGAAATGGGGAGCCGGAGCCAGTTGTGGCACCACAGACAATGTGTCAAATAGGGCCTGACGACAGGACAGGACAGGAAAAAGGAAAAGCGCTGCGAATGCAGAACATCTGTGAGAAAAAACAAGAGACCCAAGTGAGAAAAGTACCAGGAATATGTGCAGATACAAAAGGCTGGAATTCAAGTGGGGCGGGACATCAATTGGGGACAAGAGACTGGGGACTGGGGTCCAAAGGAACTCCCACAGTTGACAATGACATTTGCCTGACACAGCCAGGAAGCCTCGAGTCAAGGCTAGCCTCAAGAGGTCCTTCAACTTAAGCTAGTCGTGTTTCCCTGAGGTTATATTTAAGAATAAAGAAAACTTTAAGATATATTTTTCCCCAGAAAGAGTCTCTATCTTAGATGATATTTTCAAATAAAGTTTTCACTTACTTGGATTATTATTTGCCTCCCGCCAATGGGCAGCAGCTCTGCATCCAAACGTGGCACGCGATATTCCTTTGCAACAGCTCCACTTCTTTCCAGACCACAATCCTGGATGATAGCGATACGATTTTGGAGTATTACTATCCTCACAAACTGTAAAGAAAAAATTATAATAATAATAATAATAATAATAATAATAATAAAAATAATATAGTTATTTTCGGACAAATGTGCCTCAATGACAGCTATATCTCAGCCAAAATTCATCCAATTCCTAAGAGGAATACCTTAAAAGAATTAAGGATCAATTATGTATCAAACTGCATCAAAATCTAGAAACTTATTTCATTTTGGATCTTTTGTCGATTTTTCTGGGCCATCCCCTTGGAAATTGTGAAAAATGCTTTGAAAGCACAATCTGGCCACACTAATGGCTATATCTCAGCCAAAATACATCCGATTCTTAAGCGGAATACCTCAAAAGAATTCTAAATCGATTCTCTATCAATCTACATTCAATTCTGAGACCAGAACATATTTTAAATTTTTCTTCACATTTTCTGGATCACATTTTCCCTTTAAAAATCCTAAATCATAAAAATGCTTTGAAAGCACAATATGGCCACACTAATGGCTATATCTCAGCCAAAACACATCCGATTCTTAAGCAGAATACCTCAAAAGAATTCTAAATCGATTATCTATCAATCTACATTCAATTCTGAGACCAGAACATGTTTTGAATTTTTTGTCACATTTTCTGGATCACATTTTCCCTTTGAAAATCATAAATCATAAAAATGCTTTGAAAGCACAATATGGCCACACTAATGGCTATATCTCAGCCAAAACACATCCGATTCTTAAGCAGAATACCTCAAAAGAATTCTAAATCGATTATCTATCAATCTACATTCAATTCTGAGACCAGAACATGTTTTGAATTTTTTGTCACATTTTCTGGATCACATTTTCCCTTTGAAAATCATAAATCATAAAAATGCTTTGAAAGCACAATATGGCCACACTAATAGCTATATCTCAGACAAAACACATCCGATTTTTAAGCGGAATACCTTAAAACAATTGTTAATCGATTTTCTATTAAACCCCATCAAAATCTAGAAACAAATTTTGTTTTGTAAATTTTGTCAATTTTTCTGGGAGGTCCTTGGAATAAGTGGGAAAAGCTCCAGGTGGAAACATGGGAATATGATCCTTGTTTCAAACTTCAAAGGGTTTTTATCTCCTTCGATTGATCAATCATTAAGGGAAAACATCTGCAGTTCTGTTTATTTTGTAGGTCAAAACCCAATCGAGTCAATGGGCTTGAGCTTACCTTGGCGGATGGCGCGGATCCACTCGGTGCGCTCCTTTTCGCTGTTGGCGATCACGTAGAGTGTGTACTGTGGCACGGCTCGTCCACTCTGGTGCTGACCCTCGATTCCGCCTCCGCCGCCGTTCTCCAGCTGCTGCTGGTGCTGCGAATTCGACGCCGAAGAGATCTCACAGTAGCCCACTTGGAATGGATAACCCTGGTTGGGAGATGGTAGATGGTTTTGATTGTTAATGAAACTTTGTTGCGATTTATTTTCACAAAGATTTCTGGCTACTCACATCCGGTGCAAAGGGATCGCCGCCCTCACCGCTGACAGTCGCCTCCTCCACCAGACGAACGCCCTTCAAATCGATTCGACCGCGTTCACGTCTCCGCTAAAAAATTGAAATAGATAGTTTAGATTAAAGTAGGTTGTGACCTATTACTATTATTATTTTATTATTATTATTATTTTTACTATTATTATTTAAAAGAAAAAAATTCAATGTTTTTTTAATAAAAAAGTAAACCCAATGGAAGATATTCTTTTTACAACTCAGCAAACCATTTAAAGTTCTGCTCTACTTCAATCTAATTTCATTTCCTCAACAATACGGATGTGCTTGAAGAAATGTTCAGACTCTATGGCCAGACTCTGGATAACCCTCCTCTTCATTAGTTTCTTCAATCATCATCATCAGATCCATTAGCCATCATCCATGATAATCATATTTCCCGACTCATCATAAAAACTCACACATTAGCCGCCAATTTAGCGGCTCGACTTGTGGATTTTCCTGCCCGTCTCGTGAGTTTCGAGTGCAAGTTTCAATTTCAATTCTCAATTGGCCGCCAAGTTGGCTTTTCCTGCCTCACGCAGACCCCATCCATCCATGGATCCATGGATTGCCTTTGAAGCAATTTCATTTTTATTACGAATTTTCAAGTTGAATTTGAATTTGTGCTGGCTCATGGTTCCGCCTTCCTTCTGCCACTCAATCCCTCTTCCCTTATTGGGTTTCTGCCACTTTTGTCTTAACCCAAATAAGTTTTTAGTTTTTTAAACACAAGTTGTGCAGATGCAGTGAGAGAAATGGTATAGTTTCTGGAAATGATTACCTACGTAAGTGAAACTACGATTAAAACATCGACTGTAAGAACCTTTCTTTAAAAACTCTTTTTTTAAACCCGTTTTTTTATATTTTTAATGCATTTTTTTTCTCTGTCAAAACTTCAATTCTAGAAACCGAAACCGAAAGGAAGTTCAATTTCTTTCTTGAATTTCAGTTTGTATTTTTTTTCCCTCCCTGCTCTGTGCTGCCTCGGTTTATGGTTTTTTGTTTAGAGCTTTTTTTCTTTTTATTTTTAAATAGCTGCTTGTTTATTTGAGGTCTTTGTGTCAACGCTGAGGTTGTTGATGAGGTTTTTATGTTGCGTTTGCCGTTGTGTTGCCGCACTTTTTGTTTGGATAGATTTTTTTCTGGGTTGCTGCGATAAGTCGGGGCCAAAAGCCAACCCGACAGCAACGTGCTTATCTGCTGGTCCTAAAATTTCACTCAGCCAACTGCGTGTGTTCCTAACAAAATCCCCATTTTCTCTAACTCTACTCTCTAAAATTCAAAAACTGATGTCTTAGACGCTGTCTGAGGCAGTCTTTGTTAGCCCTTCGAGTCAATTAGGCCAATTAAGTTGACTTAATTGAGCTGGCAGCGCTTTTAGGTCTTCCCCAATTGTTGCATCGTCTTCCTTGAAAGTTTCTACATGGATCCCCACTCCTTGGACTTCTTACTTCCCCTCCAAAGGGTTTCCGTCAAGTGTCGGCACACGTGCAAAAATTACCCCTGGCGAAAAAAAAAGGACGATGACGATGACGTTGACGATGATGGTGAAGTGCCGTCAAGTGGAATGCCAGGACGATGCCGAAAAAAAGGTGGAAAGGAATCAAATTTAAATGGCGCACATTTTTCGGCATCCAGTTAAGTTAGTTTATTAAGCCTGTCAGCGATCCTGAAACCGAATGATGAGGAATACTTGGGCTTGAAAGGGATTTGCAATACGAAACAGGTTTGCGGATAGTTTTAAAGACTTTTTAAACAATAGTCTACCCGTCTACCCTTAGTATGAGCTGAAAATGTATCTTATATAGAAAGATTAGCTAATGCATCCCCTCCAGGCAGCAGAAACTTTGCAATTGAAAAATTTACAATAAATGGGAAAGTGGGGGAAGTGGGAAGCCGCATCTGTAAAAGCAAGTGCGGTGCGGAGTGGAGTGGCTAGAAAAATAGTCCGACAGCTAGATGACATCCGGCGTCTGTCAGAAGCCCATTTCAACCCAGTTTCTATGTGGTTCGGCAGACGATGCTTCCTGAACACGCCAAGCCAGCTAACTGGCAGGAAAATCCACAGTCAGAGCCAGAGCCAGAAACATTGGTGGAGGAGGAGGAGGTACATGTCGTGCCACTTTCTCGTGAATAGCCAACTGAACTGAACTGAACTGAACCGAAATAGAAGTTGAAATGAAAAGTAGAACTGTGGAACTGCATAACTGCGAAAAGAGAGTACTAGACTCTGATGACTAGTTATGGTTTCAGCTTTGATAACTCCAAACAAAGTTCTATGCTCCCCCTTGGATAGAGAAAAAAAAAGGCAAAAAGGTCAACGAACCAGAGGCCAGAACCAGAGATACAAATGTATCTGTAGATCTCAAAGGTTGCGCGAATGTTGAGCATATGTCCAAACATGTGGCATCAATAAGCGGAATAAAGATGCAGCAGCTGCTACTGATTTGCAGTGAAAACGAGCTAAAAATTGCCGGCAATTAAATTGAGATCTTTCGAAACTGGAATGGAAATTTCCTTTAGATAACTTACTCGTAAAGGCGAGAAAGAAAGGCTACTCCATCCATGTGGGATTTGGGAGCTCCTCCTAAAACTGGTTTGCCAAATTCTGGTAGCCTCGTTAAATGAAATGGAAAGGCAGTCAGCGATCCGCAGTCTGCGGTTCAGAAGAAAAGAAACTCCACCAAGTGAAAGTCAATTAGGGCAACATTAATCAAACTGATTAACCAAATGCAGTTCCACTTCGAACTTCGAACTTCGAACCTTTACTTTACGTAAAAACCCCTCAAGGTTTCAAATAAATTACAAAACGAAAAGCAAGTATGGAAATGATTTAAGACTACCATAGACTGGGGTTCGGGGTGTTGAAAGTCGGAGAACTCTGGAGAACAAGTCTTCCTTGAGGCTAATTGTTTACGATGGTAGGAAATGCTGCTGACATGGGAAAACCTTTTTTAATGGCAATCCAAGTGCTTTCTGGCAACTTTATTCCACATAATTATTCTTTGCTTGTTAAAAACTTATTTCCCTTGCATAATTTCGTAGTCAGAAGGTACTATATATTATATCTTTTGTTGGTCTCAATTATTTCTCAAATGGCAAAGGAAGAAAAAGAAAAAAAGGTAACACAATATGCTAAGAAGGACAACAGGTTGAAACACGAAACGCACCTGTAAGGGCACCAAAAGTGTATCCCTATTTAATCCCATTGTTAAACAAGCAACAGGACATGGGGCGGCAGGGTTCCAGGTTGCAGGATGCCAGTGAAAAAAGTCCTAATGGGATGGCAATCACCTGGGCATAATTGAGAGAGCTGTCAAAGCAAACTGCAGCTCAGGTAGGCCAGGTACTCGTCCTGGAAAAACGCACAACAAAGTCCCGGAAAATTGAGAACCAGAACTAAGAGGAAAACGATTAAGTGAAAATTGCCATAGCAGAGGGTCAAAGTGGAATGGGTCACCAGCCAGAAGGAGAGAGCGTGGAAAATGAAACGATAATTACAGAAAAAAGATGGTAGAAAAAAAAAGAGTAGAAAATTCAATTAAAAGTGGAAGCAAATTTACAAGAATTGCATTCATTTCAAACTATACTAAACGATTCAAAAAGTTGCAGCACTTGAAATAAAATTTATAATTAGAATGTGAGATACCATCGACCCCGAACGATCGCCCACTCAAGTGCATCCTCGACGATCAAGAACCTTTTCAATGTTGATTAATGAAAACCGAAACTGCCTCATGTGGCATGTTAAAATGCCATTTCGGCTCAACTTTGAGCCGCGTAACGAATGGCCCAAAGAAAGACAAAATTTTGTTCCCTTCGATTGATCAAAAACGAGGGGATCCCCCTGACAATTCCCATGATTGATTGCAACTGTGAGATGCAAGATGGAGGAGGAGGCAGCGCTTCTTGAACTGACCGCATGTGGCGTGCCACATTGAAATATTGCCACAGATAAATTATAACTGTAATAAAGAGAAAACCAAATGTTCGGCTACAAAATGTTGCCCCAACGTAATGGTTTTTCAATTTCCCCGCACTCTTTCTTTAATTATTACAATTTCACGCGTAGGAGCCGTCGTCGTCGAGGGGAAGAGTCATAAATTTCAGTTAAAAGAAGAAAAAATGTAAACAAAGACGGTCAAGACTAGTGGAAAATTTATGCATTTTTCCTGTTTTCATTGGAAAACGAAAACGAAACGTTGTCTTCGTTGGGTCCGTTCCCAGCCATCAAAAAGGACATGCTTGGTTGAGTTGCCGGTTGTTCTGGTCAAGTCCGGGGAGTAATTAATTTTTGTTCTGGGTTTCTGGGTAATTTGTGCCAAATCATTCCCTGTTCATCTCGACTGTCTTCGCCTCTTCCTGTCGCCCCAAGGCTGAACTTCCTCTGCCTGATTCTCTCACACAATTTGCATTGCCAACTAACTCATAAAGATATTCTAGAATAAAACATATTTTTTGAACCAGTCTTGAAGAATTAGAAATACCCTGTGATTATTTTTCGAGTCTAAAATCCTGAGAAAAGTCATCAAAGCATAAACTGTTGCGATTTCCATGGAATTCCCCAACCCACACATGGCCATAGACAGTGATCCATCATTGGGTCGTCGCTGAAAAATAGAGATACCCGGTACAAATGGAAATCTTGGGAAAAACTAAAAACAGAAAAACAGAAAAAACGAAAGACGAAAAAGCGTTGGCGATGTAATTAACGATAAGACAAAGTTCAAAGTTTGCTCCCAAAGAAACCCCAATAATTAAATTTATAGAAAAAGAAAACCAACCAACGACGACGAGGAAAAACGAAGAAATATCGAAGCCAGATAAGCATCGAGAAGAGCTCACACACCCTGGCATATAAACATATATACTCGTATATATATATAAGACTGATCAATCAGCGATCCCCTCCCGATTTTCCACCAGCAACTCTATAAATATGAAAATCGTGACTTGAACGCTTAAAGAGCGCTTAAAACGTATTAAGCAAACACATTCGAGGAGTTTGTAGGGAAAACTTGTCCGTTGCGGCGACACAGAATGGGGGAATAATTGAAAAGTGAGTGGGGAAGCCGAGATAAATGTGCGGAGGAAATTGTCAGTCATAAGGTCATCAGGCGGAGAAGAAAGCCCCCAACTCCAGTACCAGACCTATCTCTCCCGAAATCTACCCAATATCGAATAATTACAAGCGAGCAAAGAGTTCCCATTTGACAGCTGTGTGGAGAACCGGGAAAGAAAAGAAACCCCCTACGCATTATAGGAATTTTTCCTGCTTGGTTAGCTGTTTAAATACTCCTCCACCCATGGATCCCATGGATCTGTTGAAGAACATTTGGTGGATACGTCAGGGCAGGGTCTTGGGTCCCGGGTCCCGGGTCCCGGACTCTCTGTCTTTTGTCTATTTCTGAAGCAATTTGTGTTTATTTTTATGTTTTGATAAATGCATTTCCCCAGCCATTGCTCTTCGAATCGTTGCGGAGGTCGTTCACTGTACAGTGTTGCTTCTCTACATTTCCATATACTATTTTGAATGGAAACTCTAATTGGGATATCAATAAATGGTTCAGCCTTAAATCGGATTAATTCTCCAATTCGATTTTTACATGGAACGAAAACTAAATTATCTTGGCATTGTATTTATTTGTTTCATTTAAGGTCGTATTTAAATCTACATTTTTTCAATATTTTATATCAAATATATCCACCTTCTTGTTGCCATTTTGTGTTATTTTTATCTTGAAACACATGCTGTCAATATGTACTTACACAAAAATAATAGATAAGGTTTCTCATGTCTATACAAAATATCGAAAACAATTGTGAAAATATATTAAATAAGCAACCAAACATGACATTCCATTAAGAACAAACCCAAGTTTCCTTTTAAAAACAAACTACATTTTGCAAACAAGACCAAATGGCAAATCAAAGCGGAACCATGTATTACAAGGAACTAAATAAATTCTATATATTAAATAAACAATTTAGTTAGTATCATTGTTTATTTTTAGTAATTTCTTTCTGTAAAAAAAATCTCTCTTAGCGCATTCGCTGTTCTCGGTTCCCTGTTCTCTTTATTTCGCACGCTTTGCTCTTATGCGGCTTTAGCTCGGAGGCAACCAAGTGCCCGGGTAGCTCAGTCGGTAGAGCATTGGACTTTTAATCCAAGGGTCCAGGGTTCAAGTCCCTGCTCGGGCGATCCGACTTTTTTGTTTTTATTATTTTAATTTTTTTAAAGCAAATTATTTAACAGATTCTTTTTTTTACAATATTTTTCATTCACTGAGGGAGTCTGGGAACAGGCTGGAGGCTTTGATTCATTCATGAAACTGCATGTGCAACAACATAATTTGGACAGGAAGAGGGCGGTCGGCTTTGGTCAGTTTGTAGGTACAGTGAGACCACGATAAGAAGGAGAACTGTACCATATGACCGAGGTTCCTATACTAAAAGCCTAAAAATTAAGTTTCTTTAAGAAGTTCTACAGTCCACTGTAGTTTGGTTCTGATCCTGGTATCTGGAGCTTGTGCCGCCCGTAGAGCATCCGAGCAACGCCCGCCGGCCAATTTGTCTGGGTCTCCAGCTATAGAATCCTCCTCCTGCGCCAATTCCTGAGCGATGACTGCGAAACGCCCCCAAAAAATTAAAAAAAAAAAAAGGAAAAGAAAGGAGAGCTGACGGTGACCAGGCGCTGGAATCCGGGTGAAAGAGAGCTCTGTCTGTGCCTGGGAAACTGTAATGGAAACCGGAAACGGGCTGGATGCCAGCCAGATTGAATCATTGGTCAGGCCGGGCCAGGCCTATGTGTGCTGCATATTCTGGAAGAGATTCTGGGACAGTTGCTGCACAATTCATATCGGAATCTTTACAAGACAGATTCAAGGGAATTTTGATTTGGCAAAAAATTGTGATTGCACAAAAAAGCGGAAATTAGTCGTCCGACACCAGCGACCGGCGACCGGCGAAAGTCATTTATCATTTTGGACATTTTTCTGCATTTTTGACTGGACAATTGTTTGCTTCGTTTTACAGTTATTTAAACAGGAATTCATTTTTTGGAACAAACAAACAAATCTGGCTATATAATAAATGGGACAAAAACAAATATATTTATCATTTTTATTTCCGAAAGCTAATTCCAAAACAAATAAACATTTCAAATTACATTTCATTCTCGGGGGAACGGCATTAAGAAGTTTGAGACTAAAAGCTTATTACATAAATGATTTATCCCCAACAATGACAATGATTATTAAAGAAATTTATAGTAATTAAACGTTTTTTTCCCACAAAACTCGGTTCGAATATCACTTTTCGTTCCACAGTCCTTGGGCAACGGCCTTTGTGTGGGCCTGGAACGGAGGAAGAAAGTAAGACTCGCACGCGGCTTAAACAGAACCGCAACGACAACCCACATTGAGTTATGAAGAAGCTCACCACCTCTCAGCCCCTTCCAGCCACCACTATTTCTTGGCCAAAAGGCCATAAAGTACAAAACAGCTAACAACTTATGGCGATCACAGGCGGCTGCTGCTGCTGAAGATGTGTTTTTTTTTTATGATGACTCACGGGCAGAGCGGTCCGCGATAAGATCAATCATCAACCACAAGGGGTGGAGAAGGTGGAGAAGGGGCAGGACCCGAGGTTTGCGGTCAGCGTCTGGCCATTCGGGGCCATCTCTCATGATAACACTATTGAATACGAAAGTAGACAATATTTTCGGATTCGTTTCTCGATACACTAAGTTTCAGAGCTTTAAATCTTACTTTAAATATTTCTTAAAGTAAAGTATTATCTTTGAGATACAAAAACAAATTTTCTTTCCAATATTTGATTATAATCTTCATGATAAAACATCTAAAAGAATCTCTATAACTTCGAAACGCACTGTCCCACATGTGGTCCGGCCTTTAGAGATGAAACCGGCTTTGATTTCTAATTATTGGGAATCGGTTTTGTTTTTTTTGGGGGTTTTGGGTTTTGGTTTTTGATTTGTTTCTTTTCGGTGTCCGAATCGATGGCGCGTGAGCTTTGAATTAAGAGCGGAAATAGCTGGATAATGCCAATAAAAACGTTAAAAGACTTTAAGTTTTTCCCCAGAAAGGCGTTTATTTTTAAACATAATTCCAATTAAATGTTGGTTTATTGTCTCTGGCCGATAATGATACATAAAAGGTGTTTAGGCTTAGGCTTAAGAGACCTCTCACTTGCTGTGGAATCGTGCTAGATGGGACTTGGAATTGGAATTGGACTTTTTATGACCAGAGCCTGTCTGGATGTAATAACTCAATGTCAGCTCGTGGGCGAGGGAAAACAAAGGCTGGCAGGCAGGCAGGCAGGGAGGCAGGAGCTAGACCGAGGCAAGATTCATTCAGTGCAACATAATGAAGCATGAAAAGCTTAAGCGCGAACAGACAAAGCCCTGTCTGGAGAGCTCAACAAGTACAAAAGGTGTGCCGATGATGAATACGAAGATTCCTAGACCCGCGGGCTCTTCCTTTCGGGATTTACAACTCATTAGAGACTGCAAAAAGTGAGACTTCATTTGGCATTCAAAGCACGCTGGTTAGCACCGAAAAGTCTTCCATTTATTGAATGAATCATCCATCCCGTGGAACCGAATCCGAATCCGTTAATAGGCAAATCATGTACGGCCAGACAAACAATTGACCAACAGGTTTTCCTCATAATTTTATTATTATCATGCTCGATTCCAGTTCGATTCGAATCCGGAGTTGGATTCAGAGTATCGATGTGTGTTACCTTTTCGATTGTGATTCATAATTGTTACAAGTGCTTACGAAAAGGGCTTGGCCTCTGCACAATTGAAATGTATTAAGCATATGTAAGCTTTTTTTTTTGAAATGGCTCGAAAAGTGTTGGTAATTAGTCAGCATAAAAGGCAGCAGCTGCCATATGGGAGAGGGATTGGAATCAATCCAGTTTTTAGGCACTTTTTGGGAACAAAATTTATTATTTCATGCGTTCTCGGGTATACCCCGTGGATCGAAAGGGTATTGCCATTAAACAAGTAACTGTAATCAGGCTTAAGCCTCTCAGTCATTTAGACTGCGGTTGCAACTGCAACTGGCAACTGGCAACCGGCAACCGCAAAAGACGTCAGGTTGTCTTCCAAGGTCCGGGTCCGGGAACAGAGTCAGGCCATCGAAAGAGGGGCGACATATGTCGGAGACGAGACCCCTTGGAAGGGGTTCGTTCCGAGCTTATCGAAAACATTTTGGCTTTGGCGCCAATTTCGGGTTAAATAAAAAATGCAGCGCGAAGATTTATAAAAGCATAAAGACAACACACGATTCGAAACGGAACGAGACCACCCAACATATATAAAGACAAAAACGAGAAATTATATCCAAACCTGGCTTGCTAATTTGTCAGCATTGAGGGAGATGGCTTCGATGCGGGTTTTGTAATTCTACGAAATCAGCTTTAAAAGGTGTCAATTCGTGAAGAATTTTAAAATGCATGCCGATGAGTAATAATCCCGGAGGAGACAAATTTTTCTTTCACCAAAGCGGCTTAAAGTTGTGGCAAGAAGTGATAAATTCGAATGTCTAATTGAGAATGCCTCACAATTGTGGGAGATTGATCGTGGAACTCTAGCCTCTAGATGAGTTTTCAGGCCCTGAAACACTTTAAGTGCGAGTCGTAAAAATATAAAAAAAATAAAACTCCCCGAAAAGTCGTAAAAATGTGCGCTTTGCTGTTCCGAGCCAGAGAGCTGTTCATTTTCAAAGTGGCTACTGGACAGGATGAGTCTTTGCCACACACATCCGTATATCAATAATGGGGAGAGCTTTACAACGCTTTACGAGTCCCCAGTTGAGGTGGCAAGGAGTCCAGTTGTGGGCAATGACTTGGAAATAGATATTGGTAAAGGGTATCCCCCATCAATACATTTAGCCACAGGTAACCAAAATAATTACCTCAGTAAACAAAATTCAAATTAAAATACTTGATTACCATTAAACAATAAAGTGAGAATATATTTTGTTTATTTATTAGAAGGGTAGGGACTCTGCTTGAAAGTGCATTCCCACATTCGTTATTCACACTCTGCCCCCTTATTTCCTTATTTCTCTATTCAAGGCTCAGCGGCATGGCGAACCGCCTCCTTCTTTCGCAAAATTGCTATTTACAGCCTTAATCTGTGCGAAATGTATTAGAGAGCAGAACGAACGCATTGGCACGGACCGCCGGCGAGCCTTAAGAACTGCAATGTGTTGGCAAACAAAAAGTCCGGGTTCAATTAGCATACCACCGCGGTGAGCCATCTAGCTAGGATGGGATTCGATGGGATGGTGTGGGGAGGCTCGGATGGATGGTTCCACTCGTGGGACTGTGACTGTAGCTGGAACCTGGCCCAAGCTGCGATTTTTATGACAGGTTAATGACACAACTACGACAACGACAACGACAACGACGGCGATGTCTGTGGAGCGGCGATGATGATGAAGCCTAGGCGGGAGTGCAATGACTACACCCAGGAAAACCTTGGTTCTAACACTTGTGGCTTGAAAGACACAAAAAAGGCATTAAATTACTAGCAAGTAATTGCTTAGAACAATTGTAACTTTACGAAGAGCACAATATATATTCTACATCTTGAAAGAGCTTTAGATTTCCATATTAAACATCCTTTTTCCAGGTGTACTTCGAGTGCAATGACTAGACGGATGGCCCACCCATTAATCAGCCCTCAGCCCGCTCTGTTTCCAAGGGTCTGACCCCAATAAACATGACAGGCTTGGACATTGGATTACAAGGAAACGAAGCCAGGCTCTGGGTTTTCTTTCTCACAAAAACAAAAAAAAAAGTGGTGGCTGGTGTGGCGACCATGGCACAAAGAAGCCACCGCGAATCAATCAATTAATTGAACATTTTCTACATGAGTTCATCGAACCCCCGAACTCTCGCAGGATGCCTCAGCAAGGACAAAAGAAAAGCGGGTGGGTGTGGTGGAAAGCGGAAAACGGGAAAACCAGCCAAATGAATAAATGAATGGGAAAATGATGGGTTCGACTGACAGGAGAGTGATTGGCACCCGTGTTAGATGTCGCAAATGATTTGAAAAGCTTTTTTATACAAGCAAGGATTCAAAGGATTTAAATACCTTTATTAGGAGATCATTAAAATCTAATTATTACTTGAAATTTGATTAGGTTGTTAATCGTTTATGAACACTTTAATCCTTACAAATAGAGAACTTTGAATAAACTTTTATTTCCACCTTCTTGAAAACATTTTTCAAGCAAGTCCTTTTTTGCGTATTTATTGCATAATTTTAGGCGTTCACTTCCAAAACAAAAGGACGAATGTAATTCAATTTCGGAAGGGATATTCGCCCCACAAAACTATTATTCCCCAAAGGACTCTCCCCTCTATAATGTCCCAATCTTTACCTTGATCTAAAAAACGGCCTCAGTTTTGGGCGTCAGGATAATCCTTTTAATAAAGGCGGAGGCACACGAAATTGGAAATTTGGGGTGCGGCAATGGCAACAAAAACAACAACACTGCGGCACACGCACACACACACAAGCACAGGGGCAGCTGGATACACTTGAAAAACTTTTTGGCTTGGGTGGGGCGTTTTCTTTTTTTTTTTTTTATATCCTTCGGTCGCCTTCGGTTAGATTCGCAAAAAATTTTCCAACGACGCCATGGAAGGGATTGGCGAATAAAATGTATTATTTTCCTTGTTTTTTTTAATACCTTTTAAGTTTGGCAAGATATTTGAAACACTGAACTATCTTTGATTTAAAATAATAAATGTTATTTTTATGTTTTTTCGTAGACTCGTAGAAAATAGTCAAAAATTATAGGAAATAAGGGTGGTTTCGGTTTGCCGCTGAAATCCAATCAAATTTTCAAGGGTAGCAGCCGGCGCATTAGAAAACTTTTTCTTTTTCACAAAAGATACAGAAATTTGTAAATACTTTCTTAGTTAATTGTTTATATTGTTAACCGAAACGATAAAATATTGTTAAAACCATTTATGGCAGAGTTTGGAATTGGAAGGATACTTTCAGCGAAATAATACGTCCTCACGCGACAAGGCCAGGATAAAAACTCTGGCCACGGTTACTGAACTTCATCCAGGATGTGCAAAGGGAAATTCAAGGGAAACTCTGCTTCCAATTGGAAGGGCATATCGGGATAGCACAGTAAAGTCTCCACTGGACGATTCTGAGGGTGGGTTTCGGTTTCGGTTTTTAGCTTCGGCATTATGCCGGCCGGAATATATTATCCACCCTGCCACAGTGGTTAGTTTCAGGAGGAGACTGGAATATGGATGTTACCGAAGCACATCCTTTCCTTGGAGACTTTTCCCAGCCGGGCACCCACGAAAGCGACATTTGTTTTGAAACGAAAACAGCCGGTTGCAGATGCAGAGTACATTTTCCGAAAGGAAATGTCCTTTCTACACCCATCCCTATCCTTTACTTTCTTCTTCTTTTTTTTGGTGGAATGATGGCGAAAATTGGAGGGTCCGGAGGTGCCGTCATAACGACGCAATAAATGACGAAACCATGACGACAAGATGAGACGCCCACTTGAACATGAATAATGAATACCAGCCCACTCTTACATCCTTCCCTCTGATCCCAGTTCTCGGTTCGGAATATTCAGAACCACTTCCCAGTCTATGGACATCCTTCACTCTCTTGAAACATCCTTCCTTTAGGTCCCAGTTCGAGGTTGGAAATATTTAGAACCACTTCCCAGTCCATGGAATCTCAAGACGTGTCATTGTCAGCCGGGCAACGGGCTAACTCCTCTTTCTCTAAGGATATCCTTGCCAAGAGGAGTGTCAAGAGGATATCTGAGATCATGGAATGCTCATGTTTTTTAATAAATTAGATCTTTAAACTAAATAGGTTAACCTTACTCGTTTGTCCCATGAAATGAAACGAATTTTTAGATCTAGATTTCTAGATCTTTTTGATTTTTTTATTTGTTTGTTTTTTGTTTTTTTTTTTGGTTTATAAGTTATCCGATTATATAAATTCAGGTCGTAATATTTAATGTTGTTTTGCCTAAAAACAAAACCTGTTAACCGATTCCTATGTGAATCACTCACCTCCACGTTTTCCACGTCAAAGTAGCAGAGCGTCCGCTTGGTCAGCTCAAACCAGCGATGTTTGTAATTGACCGGCGTGAAGCGTTTCTTGTTCTGGGCCCTTTTCACCATCGAACCGCTCTTGACAATGTCGTATAATCGCTCCGACATCTTGTCCAGTTTGGCCTGAAAAGATTTGGAGCTGGATCGGATCGAGGCGGATGACTTGATGCTGCCATTGGCGTGCGAGTTGCGCTGCTTGGTGCCCATCATTTTGACCAGAAAAAAGTGTCTGAAAAAAGAGAAACATGAATATTAGTTTAGGTCTTAAATTTTATGTAAATATTTATAGCAAAAAAAAGGTATATTAACCCATGAAAAGCTTTTGTATATTGTCAAAAAATATAGGAATATTTTATATAAAAAAAACTCATAAACAACCTAATTATCTAAAAATATCCAAGGCCAAAGGTATTAATAGTTCTCAAAGCTAAAGAAATGATTTTTTTCAATATTCCAAATTATCGAATATCTATTCTTAGGGTTAAAATTAGATAAAAAATTGGTTACAACACTCTGCGAAGACAAGGCCATAAATTAGCTTTGGGGGTGGGCGTAGGCGTGCGAATCTTTCGAGCGCCTCTGAAAGCCATTGACCGCGATATTCCATATCGAACCATTGGCAACACCAAGACACTATTGCAACATTGGGAGTTACCTGGCTGACTAATTGCTGTGGGCGTTACGGCTGACATCAATCAAACGTGGCAGAGCGAAAAGTAGGAAAAAAAATATATAAAAATATAGAGACAGACAAGTAAGGCAACAAATCGAGCGATTAAACGGACAATTAATTAGCTCCCGAGACTAGACAGGAGTTACTTGTGATCGCTCTCGCTGACCTTGAAGTCTGGCTGGAGTTCGGATTAAAGGATTACCGTCTCGTGTCTTTCGTCTCCACTCGATTTCCTCTTCCATGGAGCGAAGCGAGAAGTGGCTCGTTGAAGCGGAGAATCCAGAATCTTGAGTCCAACAACAATGTGATCTCTGGAATTATCGCACTTCAACGAAAGCTAACAAGAGGCACTAAAGAGGAGCAGGAGCGGATTCCGGATGGAAGGAACATCTTTTTAAGTTCATTTTGAATAAAATATTAAAGTTTCTTTTATGTTTATTCTTGATACTGGAAATAAACACTGAAATAAACAAAAGAAAGGCAACAAATGCAGAACTTCAACAATATCCCTCCCTGATCTACTCCTTGGCTGCTCCTTGGCCCACACCAGCCCCTCCTCACTTTAATCAAGCAGGGAAGCTAAGAAACATAAAAAAACAAGAAAAAAATAATGGAAAGGCACTGTTAAAAAAGGAGGAAATGCTTACAAAATCTTATTAATGAAGTTGTAACCAATATTTGGCATTTCTTTTGAAACTTTTATTAATTTTTTTTAGATAAAACAATATTTTAGTTAATAAAGTTCTTGCAAATATTGTTTCCTGTGTATTTAGAGCTATCCACGCATGGCCATAAGTAATAAAATAAACACGGTCCGAGGCGAGGGCACAAAAAGGATGGCAAAAGGCATCAGGCAGCAGGCTGGAGGGAGAAGGCGCAATGTGTACATAAATCTTTTTGGAGGAGCGAGAAGCCCCAAAGACCTGGAGCTGGATTTTATGCACATATACAGACTACAGACTACAGACATCGGACTGAAGACTATATGGCGATATATATATTGCATACGTATGTACGGTTTATATAGCGGGCGTGGTCTGGCAACTCGTTTTTGACTTTGAATTTCGCCACGCTTAGTTTGTATTCTTCTTTGCCATTTAATTTGCTTTTTTTTTTGTTTATTGTCGCGCTTTTTTCTAGCTGCAAGAGGAAGATGAAGATATTCCGCGACCTTTGCAAAATTTTTCAATTCTAATTGGAAACTAAAGGTACTGTTAAGTGTTCTAATTGGAAATAATGAACGCTTAGGGATTTATTGGATTACTGTTAAATGTTTAGTAGTATTCTAATTGGAAATCGACTGTTCTTATCAGTTTCGAATGCATTCAAGGGAAAGGAACGCTCTTTGTCTTTGTTATCAGCATAAAAAATTATAAAAACCTAGAATTTCAAGCGCAGCTTGCAAGGCAAACGAATTAGTGCTGATAAAAGGGCAAAACAAAAGGCGAAATTCGATAGCCAGAAAGAGAGTGGAAAGTGGATTAAAAAAAAATAAGAATAAGAAAATAAAATTGATAACTGTGCCAGTTTACTTACCACAAGTGGTGGCGTTGATTGAGCAATTTGAAGCAATGACCGGACCGCATAACAAACACAACAACAACAATAACAAGCGAAACACTGACAACAACAAATCTCAATTGGAGAATTTGAGGGAGCACAACATAAACAACAACAACACAAAACAACACAAATTACTTT
Source organism: Drosophila vallismaia (assembly GCA_035047325.1). Lineage (NCBI taxonomy): Eukaryota > Metazoa > Arthropoda > Insecta > Diptera > Drosophilidae > Drosophila > Drosophila vallismaia. The sequence continues at coordinate 15,434,023 of JAWNPU010000090.1, read as the reverse complement.
CGTTTGCCGCCGAAGGGGGGATATCAAGAAATTAACAAGCGACCGGCTTGCGTATAAAAAACTTTATAAACAAAATCAGAGCCACAGCTGACACGCATCACAAACGAAAACGAAGCAACAGGCTAATTCCTGGAAGTGCTCGAAGGTTTCACTTGCACTTTCACTTCAGTTTCCGGAACGGTATTTGGCACCTCAACTATTTATTCAGCCGGAAGTGGTTGCAGTTCTATGCGGGACTGGCTTGCTAATTTATTATGGCTAATATTTTCTGATTAGAAATTAAACGAGAACCGAACGCGCCGCCGCAACATAGCTTTAGTGTGACCGGGGTGTGAGTAGGAAATAATACCCGGCTGGAGGCTGTTGGAGCTCGTCCTTCTATCGGCGCTTTTCAACACTGAAAAGATCGTACTAATGCTAGGGCTGCATCAAAATGAAACTCAGTTTCAAAGAAAATCGAGATAAATAGTCGAAAATGTAGTATAATAATGAGTTCAAAACGAAAAGTCTGCTCTCGGACGGTGTCCAGTGACCCAGAGGACGATCTGGAATGCATGTCACCCAGGGTCAAGGACGTGAGGATTACCAGCACGCCTAGAAGAAATGTTTTAGGGGAGCCCCTGCAATATAATCATACACCTTCCAGGTTTAAGAATACCTGGAGAGCCTTAAAAATGTCCACAGGCTGTGGTAGCCAACGGGATTCAGAAACGGACAACGCCAACCCCACAAACTCGCAGCTTTTTAACACCAGTTGGCCAGCTTTAAAGAGCCGAGCCAAGGCATTGCCCATCCGGATGAACCAATCCTATAGCAGATATCCGAAATCTCCCAACTTGCCACCAACGACTGATAAATGTCCAAAAAAGTTATCCACCTCCTTCAAGACTGCCAAGATTTGGACGGAGATGATGAATGCATCTATGAACGAATCAAACTACTCCGAATTATCCGAGGATAATGATTTAATTGAATCTTCGCCAATGACACAACTAATCCCCGATCAATCCCCGTCTCAGTACCTTCCCAAAAGCCAAAAGAAGGCTACCGCAAAAGTGCAAAGCCGCGTCATTAAAGGAGGATTCGCTGATGAGTTCAGGCAAAGGATAAAGAGTGTTCGGATGGATCATCGCCATATGGAATCAGTGAAAGCCACTCACGAGGTTACTGTCTTGGACCTAACCCACGAACATCGTTTGTCAATGGCTTTAGTAGAACCTGTAATTGGTACAAACTCCGGAAACTATAACTTTAATATATTATTACCGTCCAGCCTGACAGATGTTAAGATCGGGTCGAGGCTGCAATTCTATTTGGATGCCAACACCAAGCCTCTGCAGTTAAGGAACCACCAACTGGTATACTGCCAGCCCCTTAATCTAGTTATAGTATAACAACTTTTGTTAATCTAAAATAGATTTATCTTAAAATTATTACTCCAAAATGAATCTTGTTGCCCCTTATTTTTTTTTAAGCGACCATATTATTATTATTATTATAAAAGAATAAATATATATTCGAAGGCATCTTCTTTATTTTGAAAAATACTTTGTTCTTAACTACTCAGCGGTCTTTACAGAATAATAAGGTCTACAAAATTAGAGTTACAAGTTCAAAAGGTTTTGGTAATGCACGACATGGAGACAAAATGCGAGTTGGAACAGAAAACAAGAGAGATCTTCAATTTTCTTTCTTTTGGATGGAAGCAATCCGCCAGGCGCCAACCAAGTATCGCAACCAAATCATAAACAAATCAATGCCCATTTGCAACCAGGACCAGAAGGGAGTCAACTTGGAGCCGTCGATTTCTGTCCAGCGAACAGCTACCTCGGTCATGGGCACATTGAGGCGCTCAGCCAGAAACAGAAGCTCCACATCGAAAGCCCAGCGCTCCACATGGAGGCTGGTGAAAAGTTTACGGGCTGTGGCGCGTGTAAAAAGTTTAAAGCCGCACTGGGTGTCACGTATGGATCGGACGGCAAAAAGCCAGACCAGAAAGTGGAAGCCATGCATCAAAATGGTTCTGTAATTAAAGGTTGGTTAACCGTTGGATTATTATGACACACGACGGCTTACCTGAAGAAGCTCCTCGTGGCAATGGCATCGTTTTCCAGATGCGCCCGCGATCCGATGGCAATACCATCTTCCCGCCACTCTGACGCTATGGCTTTCAGTGCCTCTTCGAGTTTATCGTAGTCAGGGAACTTGGTGGCGCCATCGGCATCGGCGAAGAGCAGGTGACGACCCCGCGCACTCAGCACACCCAGGCGAACAGCTCCGCCTTTTCCACGATTTTCGATAAGCTCCAGCACTCGCACCTTCTCGGCTCCGTGCTTTTTGGAGTATCCCAAGGCTACGGCAACGGTGCCATCCTGGCTACCATCGCTTACCACAATCACTTCATAGGAAAAGTTTGGACTTCCAGCAGACTTTTGCTCCAGGAAGGCCAGGCACTCGTCCAGCATAGCAGGTACTATAAGGTGATCATGTGACTATTACTCATGTACAGGGGAGAGTCAATAAAAGGTAATTACAGTGAATCTTCTACCATAAAAGGAAGAGATTCACTTGTTACCGAACGGCATACATACGGCGCTTCTCCTCATTATAGGCAGGCACAATGACACTGAGCTCCAAAGTTGGCGATTCCTCTATGCTGGGAAAGGCGATTGTTTGGATGGCTTGGGGGTCCAGGAAGGTGTCCTCATCCTTGTGCCTCTGGATGTTGGGATAGGGCTTTGTTTTATACAACAAAACGGCAACTACCTAATAAACAAATTATCAATGTTTGTGATTTACAAGTGTTTTGATTAGTAACTGACCAACACCGCCGCCACTGCAACCGTGGAGAGCAGATAAAAACAGATCTGAAGCAGGCAGGCAAACATTGTCCGGCGGATTCGGTTGGCAGATTATTTAAACAGATTCCTCTGCTACCTGACAGGCATTACTTCTCCTATTTGTGCGTGATATAAAGGAACCGCGCCACGTACTTATTTCTCAGAATTGTAGACAAATTTTCAGCCAGCTGATAAGGTGTCGTGTTCCTTTAGAGTTTTTTCACTGCTTTACCATACTGCTTTACATTTAAGCTGGCAATATCTTTCTACGGTCACACTGTTGATTTTAAATCGAAATTCAAAAATGGAATATATCTAATGAGTTTAGATTTGTTGAATTCAAGGATATATCTTTTATTTTTAATTACATAACATTAAAAAAGAAAGTACTTCCTATAATCATTAACAAATCCATTGTTAGGATAAATTGAAAGAGGGAATTAACATTGAAACAAGCTTTTGAATTTCAAAATCCATATACATTTTTGACTTTTGTATTATGTTTAAAAAAGGAATATATCTAATGAGTTTAGATAATTTAATTACCTAATAATAAAAAAAGAACTTAATTTCAATAATTATTATAACAAACTAAACTCCTATAATATAAATTGTAAGATAGAATTAACATTGAAAAAAGCTTTTAAATTTTAAAATTGTTATGTATATATTTTTGACTTCTGTGTTATGTTTTCAGATTTTTCGATTCATTTTAGAAACATTTAAGATATATTTTCAAAAACTTTGAACTTGTGGCGCAAAAACTGACCTTGGACACAGATGATTTGGATCCAAAACTTGAATGCGCAGGCGCTTTTCAAAAAAAGAACGAAATAAACTTTTGGGAGAACCTCTCCCAATTAGATACACACCATCGGAATTTTTCGTCAGTTAGGTTCCGAATAACAATTTGTTTATAGTCAATTAAAATGTGCTCGTGAATAGCTGGCAGATAATCAAATCGAAATGCAATTTTTAAGCTTTTTACTGTCATTATTAACCGTGTTCTTCGTCAGCGGAGCAGTGGGATTGAAACTGCAGACCAATGTGGGGGAACTGTTCACCTACAAGGTGGAGCCGCAGCTCTTCAATTGGACCCACCAGGTCATCAGCGAGCAGTTCCGGTACAGACCTTCATTGAAGGGTTGCCCCGATCTGCCCAGTTGGATGCGGTATATGTACAGCCATGAATACCATGCCGGATTCCTTTATGGCACTCCGCCGGAATCGACAGCAGGCAAGGATATTCTTCTAGATTTGGTTGCTCTGAATCGTCAGAATTACGACACCCGTCGCATCGTCATCCAGCTATTTGTGGTCAACAAATTCCCTACGCCCAATGTAGTCCAAATGAAGATCGATAATCTTAATTGGGTCCATCTAATGGACCCGGGGCGGGTCGAGAATCTGCGCAATATATTCCGAAAGGATCTGTGGCCCAACAGCAAAGAGGATCTGAGTGTGGTCTTTATGGAATCGGCTGTGAATATGGGTGGACGCCTGCCACTGCGTCCCCAGCAAAGGGAAGGGTAGGAGTAGAATATAACCGACCATATAGTTGAAATATTCTTTTTAACTTGTTTTATCTTTTCCAGAGTTATCGTTCATGTGGGCAGCTTTGCCCAGTTCTCGCCTCGTCTAATTGAGCTTCAAGAGGAAGTTCGTCCTTTATACAAGTTGCCAACCTGCAATTATAAACGCACCTCCGTCCAGAAGATTTTCGAGAACGTTGGCTTCAAGCTGGATTGGTGTGCCTTCCGAATGGTGGGAGTGGAGTCACCCACGGAAATCCTCTACCATAGCGGAAAGCAGGGCGAGCAGCAGGCGTCGGAAGAGCACCGCCACCAGGACAGATGGATGGGCATCGCCCGGGAAGATGTCCCTGTGCGGAATTACATTGATGAGTTCGCCTTTTCCTTTGCCATTCCAGGCATGATTTTTGCGGTTTTAATCGGAATGCTGTCCGCTGTTTTGTGCTTTCAGCACGAAAAATAGTGAGTTTTGTCACCGAAGAGAAAACATATATTTAATATTATCTATTTTTCATTATTTAAATTTATTACCTTGTGTTTTTTACGCTCTTCAGTTCCGATCCGCATTCTGAGTTTTTCTTTGCCAACATTTTCCACATCTGCGAAGAGTCCTGTACGCCAAGCGTGCCAAGTGATTCTTGTTCTGATGATGGATCTGAGAGGTGACTTTTCCAAGGATCTACCTTTATAAATAATAATTCTTAAAAGTATATTTGCAAAATGTAAATGAATATAAATTTACAGCTCATTAAACTCGGAGTATCCCATGTCTTCCACTGTCCAGATGGTTCAGTGCTCGGACAGCAAATCCAACCAACCCATTACGACCCTAAAGAGTCTCAAGGATCCTAATTTTCTTCTGGACAATACAAGCATTCGATCTCAAAGGTGGGTTGAACCTTTTTACTTGATTTTTTAAATAAATCTAATGAATTATTCCATCTTTGTTTCAGTCCCAACAATAGCTTTTACCAATTGGACTCTAACATTTATGCCCGACCCAAGCCACCTCCGTACAAGAGCGGCACTCTGGGCCGGAACGGAGTGGACATTTGACAAACATCCCCCAGAGTCCTGTACTGCTGAAAGCGCAGAATAGGAGTCGAACATATCAAAAAGCAATAGCAAGGAAGAAAGGAAGCAAGGAAGCCGCTGCATAAATAATACTCACACCTGCCGAACTAGACAAGCCATATCGAAATAATCCATTTATACGCTAGAACGAAACTATAGCCAATTTACTTTGCTGTTCATGATTGAAAGCAACTAATTAAAATATCGTTTTTTATAATCCAAAAAGAATTGAGAAACATTGATTTGGAAGAAAGAAGTTGGGAGTTTACTATGGTCTTGATACTTTGATTTCAGTATTTCCGGGAGATCCAGGAAGTATTCTTAATAATTGGAGAATACCTATATTTATTTTAAAATCAAACAAGCTTTTAAAAAAACATTTCAAATAGCGCGCAATTTATGTTATCGATTTCTTCCTCCAATCGACATTCACTGCGAAAGCTTTTTTTAAACTTGCAATTTTGGCCGGCGATAAGAAAATACTTGAATATAAATAGAATAAAGTAGTTGAAAAGAAATATTATATTTATTCTTAAACTACTGAAACAAGTATTTCTAAAGTATATATATAAAAATTAAGCAAACATATAACACCTCGATTTTGGCATTCCCATTATATATAAGTATTTAGAACTTAATTAAGTATACCCCTTTTACTTGTAATATAACAATTTTTATAGCTTTACATTTACATTGTAGATATTTAGACAAAATCCATAACACTTTTTAAATATTTATTTGGTACAAGGAATATCGATATATTGATATGTTATCAACTTTTTTTGCACCGGCGATATGAGACACTTGCTCCGGAGAAAGTTTTTACTGTTTTTCCGCGCCACACCGATCAAAAGTTTTCGCAATGGCGAACGCCAATGTTGAAATAGGTCTTGGCCTCGATCTCGAAGCCCTGATTGACAAGTACAAGGTGAATCTGCTCCAGATGATATTCGGCACCTTCATCGCCACGATCGCATTCTTCGGCGGACTGATGACCTTTGTGGAGCCTTATCTGCCCAATGGCATCCGTCAGGCATTCCGTTATGGCAAGCACTCCTTCAAGGGGGAAATGGACCCCCTGATAAGCCGCCTGGAGGTGCCCAAGTCCTGGTTCGGGCACTTTTACATATTTGCTGTAGTCTGGAGTTGGTTGGCCTTCTACATCATTACATCGACCATCCAGTCTGGAGAGGAGGCACCGGAGTATGTGATGCGGTTCCTGGACTTTATGGCTGGCGGTCGGAGTCACCGTAAAGTAGAGACTGATTCCACAACCGCCCTGGTGGGCACGATTATGTTAACTCTGCAGTGCACCCGCCGTTTCTACGAAACGAACTTTGTGCAGGTTTTCTCGAAGCAGAGCAAGATTAACCTATCCCACTATGTAGTGGGTTATGCCCACTACTTTGGCACCGTCATTGCCCTGATGTCGAACACTGCCGGGTTTGTGCGCGGCTCCCAGCCCATGGAGTTCACCATTGAGAACCTGACTGGCCAGCAAATACTCTACCTCATCGTCTTCGGTCTGGCCTGGCAGCAGCAATTTTCCAGCAATATGATCCTCGTTAATCTGCGAAAGGACCCGCGAACGGGACGGGTCAAGACGGAGAAGCATCTGATGCCCAAGGGCGGGCTCTTTAACGTTGTATCCTCACCGCACATGACCCTCGAGATCGTCATGTACTTCTGCATCGCAGATCTCTTCATGCCTGTGCGCATTTGGCGACTCATCTTCATGTGGGTGGCCAGCAACCAGACCATCAATGCTCTACTTACCCACCGCTGGTACCAGGAGACGTTCCGCGACTACCCCAAAAATCGTCGTGCCATCATTCCGTTCCTGCTCTGATTCATTAAGAGCCTGGACACCAAAGCATTTACTCATTTTTATACAAATAATTTAGTAGTGGAATTTATTAAAGAGACGTTTTACACGCACAACAAAAATGTGCTCGCTGTGGATTTTTAACTACAAAACGATACATTGGTTTTTCGGGGGAACTTGAACTGGAACAGGGCTGCAGTCAATTCTATTTAAACAAGAAACTGGAAAAAAGAGGAAAAATTATGGTTAAGAATTATTGTATTTTGTAGATTTTTTGGTAAGGCTTTACCTATAAGGATAGCCCTGCGCTTTGGATCGAAAAACGGACAGAAGGAAAGAGAAGAAGACGGTGAGGAGAACCAGTCCTGTCATGGCCATTATCCTGTTTTTGTTATGGCTCTTTGGGGTTCCAGATTCGATTAACAGAATCATTCCCAATACAATCATGGCATCTGTAAAGGAAATTTTATGAATTAAAAATTTTCTTTTTTTTAATTGTGATTTACTCACTCAGGAACATGACAATGTAGGTCTCCACCACCAGCTGTCCCTGGGAGGATCCATGGATGTAGGCCACACCACCATTCTGAGACTTGTGCACCAGTGGGGGCCCGCGGATGTGATTCCACATTTGTCCTGAGATCATGGCGAAACAGAAGAATACTGCGATGGCTCCCCACAGGTTCTTGTTGTAGAGGAACTCCAGGTTGTTGCGCCGAATGTACAAGAAGCTACCGACCAGGGCCACCAGCGTGATCATGGCGGCAGTTCCCGAGTAGTTTGGTGGACGGAAAATGCGGATTGTGATGTCTGTGCGTTCGGCAACGAATTTCGCAATAGAATCCGCGGCAAAGCCAACGCGGTGGATATCCATGGTATCGGCACCTTTTGGTTTTCCCTTGGCCGGGAAGTGCATGAAGACGGGGGCTGTGTTCAGGCGCAGCAGCTGGAATACCTCGGAGCCTTCGTCGAAGTCCACCATGGCGAAGAAGAGCTTGTTGGAGTAGATGGAGGAGAAGCGGTACGAGTTGGCCACAATCTGGAACTCGTCGTGGGCGTGTCGGCAGATCTGGCACTGCCTCGATGGCGCCAGCGCCGTCAGCATCACCACCATGGAATAGTTGCGGGGCGCGTTTTTCACGTACTCCCGGAATTTGGGTCCGTTGAAGCGCAGCAGCGGCTTTTTCATGTTCATCTCCACCAGGTTTTGTACTTTCTCCGACAGAGATAAGCCCGTCTAAAAGGAAAGGAGACGGGGTTTAATACACAACCGGCAAACATTCCTGGAGCCACAGAATCGTTCCCAGAAAAGTGACGTGGCCAGCAACAAACCTTTGGTTTGGCCTGGGCGGCCGCGTAGATCGCGAAGACCAGCACCGCCAGCATGACGCTAAGCAGCGTCTTATGGAGCAGCCTCATGTTGCAGGCGATTCGATTAACAATTTCTCTAATTTAAATGAAAAATTACTGGAAAAAATGTTTAATCAAAAATATTTCCTGCGGCCGGCGCATTTACACGTTTACCAACCTTAATTTGAGTGTTGTTAACACTTTCGATAACACAACCATCAGTGCTGCTGCAATAAATAAACAAAAGACTAAATAAATATTAAAGACATATATGTTATATAATAAGCAAAGACAATGTTAAATAAAACAGTTTCCAGATGGTGGACTCTTAAGTTTAATTTAAATCAGAGATAACGCTTCATAAATGTCTTTCGATATTTTCTGTTATCTAAACAGCCAAAAAGAAGCTATCATGGCTGAACTAATATTTTTAGTTTTTACTTTTCGCTGTTTGTATTTTCTTCCGTGGCATTTTCTTTTGTATTCCTGGCGGAGGGACATACACAGTAAAATTATCATCAATAAACACAATATTAAATCATGAGTGATGTTCTAAAGAGTTCCCAGGAGCGTTCGCGTAAGCGACGCCTTCTTTTGGCCCAGACTGTGAGTCCCCACAAAACAAATGATATATTCCGTTTTTATAATATTTAAATATATTTAGTTGGGTTTGTCTAGTGTCGATGAGCTTAAGAAGGTGCTGGGCAATGCAGAGGATACAAACAACAGTCGCCAGCTGAATTCCAGTGGCCAAAGGGACGACGATGACGCCGGCTCCTCTTCGTCGAAGAAAACGCACAGTGAAATAATCTACAGGGACTCATCGACGTTTCTGAAGGGCACGCAGTCCTCCAACCCACACAATGACTACTGCCAGCACTTCGTGGATACAGGACAAAGGCCCCAGAACTTCATCCGCGATGTGGGTCTGGCGGATCGCTTTGAAGAGTATCCCAAACTGAGGGAGCTCATCAAATTGAAGGACAAACTTATCCAGGACACGGCTTCGGCTCCCATGTATCTGAAAACGGATCTCAAAACTCTGGATGTGAAGACGCTTGGCACCAAGTTTGACGTTATCCTGATTGAACCGCCTTTGGAGGAGTATGCCAGGGCAGCTCCTTCAGTAGCCACTGTAGGGGGAGCACCAAGGGTTTTCTGGAACTGGGATGATATCCTGAGTAAGTAATAGTCCCTATACTTCTTTTAAACATTAATCAAATTTCCCTAATGGTTCAGATTTGGATGTGGGTGAGATTGCCGCCCATCGCTCGTTCGTATTCCTGTGGTGCGGTTCATCGGAGGGACTGGACATGGGAAGAAACTGTCTAAAAAAGTGGGGATTCCGGCGCTGCGAGGATATCTGCTGGATACGCACAAACATTAACAAGCCAGGGCACTCCAAGCAGCTGGAGCCCAAGGCCGTCTTCCAACGCACAAAGGAGCACTGCCTGATGGGAATCAAAGGAACGGTTAGGCGTTCCACCGATGGAGACTTTATTCATGCCAATGTGGACATCGATTTGATCATATCCGAGGAAGAGGAGTTCGGCAGCTTCGAGAAGCCCATTGAGATCTTTCACATAATCGAACATTTCTGTCTGGGACGCCGACGTCTTCATCTTTTCGGCAGGGATTCAAGCATTCGTCCTGGTTGGCTAACCGTAGGCCCAGAATTAACCAACTCGAACTTTAACTCAGAATTGTATCAAACGTACTTCGCCGAGGCTCCAGCCACGGGTTGCACAAGTCGCATTGAGCTGCTGCGCCCCAAGAGTCCTCCGCCGAACAGTAAGGTCCTGCGGGGCAGGGGACGCGGCTTTCCACGTGGTCGTGGCAGGGCAAGGTAACCTAATTTTTTGTAACAACCTTTAGCAAGTGCATGTATTCATAGGCTAAGAATAGAATTAAGAATAAAGACTACAACAGCAGATTTTATACTCCTATTTTTGAATATTCTTAACTATTTATTATATTTAAATATTAAATAAGATAAACTAGTTCTGGAGGCTGTGATGTTTGCTGAGGTGTCTCATATAGATGTCCAGCTCATCCTCGCTCGATGCATCTTCCTTTTCATCGTCCTGTACCGCCAGTTCTTCTTCGTCGTCGCTATCCTCGAAGTAGGCATCCTCCTCATCTTGTTCGATTTGCCTCAGATCATCCAGTTGGGCATTGTCGTCCACGGCTGTGTAATCAAAGTCCTTGTCCTCCCCGCTGAGAAACCGTTCCTTCATCATGCTGAGGAATTCATTGCGCAGCAGCTCCCTTTCGCCAGGATTATAGTACTCTGGGGTGGATATCTTTGATATTTTGGAGGCATTTTGGGGCCCCAAATGTTTACTCGTAGAACAGGCAATGGGTTCGTCATCGAAGCCTCCCCATTGCTGCTGACAGGAGGCGGGAACTTCGAAATCAACAGAAGGCGGAGCGGAAGCAGATTCTTCTACATTTTCCGCTTCTTTCGAACCCTCCAGCAATTCGTCCCTCTGCTGATTCTCCAAAGAATTCATGAGTATACCCGAAAAACTCGTGTTTTTCACATCATAGCTGTCCCTGGCCTTTTTCTCCGCCTCGGTGAGATATTGGCCGACCAACTCTTGGTAGAGATCTGGCGCCCGGAGCATCATTTCGTGCTCACTGAAGTATTCACCTTTATCCAAAAGCTGCTGCATGGCGTGGTATCTTCTGTTTTTTATAGATACGGAACGGGTGCTGAGTTTTCTTCTGAAATCCTCCAGCAAAAGGCACATCTCCTCCACATTCTCGTCCGGTTTAATGGGCTCCCCAATACCCAAATCTTCAAAGGATGCGAGCTGCCTGACATTCAGATAGGCACCGAACCGTATAAGAAAGTTCTCGCGATTCTTTTCAAAGAATTTCCGAGCAATTTGTTGCTTCTCCAGGATGGGAAGTTCCGGATCATCTATCTGCTGGGACTTGAAGACGATTTGCTTGTTTTCTGCTAAGGATTTGAAGATGTCCATAAGCTCTGGCGGCAGATCTGGTTTTTGATCACAAATTTGCGGTTCTCCTTCGCTTTCACCGTCGCCGCCGGTCGTCATTATTTATTATAAACAAATTGCACAATTTTGTGATAAATAAAAATGTAAACAAATGCTTCTTCTTGACTGTTCACTGTGATGTCATTCACAGGAAATGAAAAGGTTGTTCCTGATAAGAGAAAACCTTATTTCTTTTAAAAATTATAAACAATGGAATGTTTTTAATTAAATTTAAGTTAATATAAAACAGCAATAAATACATGTATTTTAATTATTAATATTATTAAATCCTAGAGAATATAAAAACGGGAACACCGTACTCGGGTATTTCATCAGCTGCCATTCGCAGAAAACATAAGGCGCCTGCATTATCAGAGACGATTTGTTGTGCTGCGTGTTTATTTTATCGCTGCCTGTCCTACCGCCCGCTCCAAGTTAGAACGCCGTTCTTCCAGCCAGCGGTGCAACGATGACTAATTAGCTAAATCGAATAGCGTATAACGAACGAGGTATCCCCGCAGTAGCGGATCAAAATGACGATCGATTGGGCCGGCTTCCAGTGGAACTGGACGCAGTTCTGTCCCACAGGACTGACACCGTTTGCCAATGACACCAACGATCTGCTGCCCTGCTTCCAGGAGACCCTGCTCCAGCTACCGGTCTACACCATATTCGCCTCGATATCCGCCTACAATTTCGGCAACCAACAGCGTCAAGTCGTACGCAATGGAGTCCAACTGCGAATGCTGTCAATTCGGACAGTCCTGGCCGTTGTCCTGGCCCTTCTGCCGGTGGCCAAGCTATTCGTCTTCAATGCAAAGGGCATCGAACTCCACGCCGTGGATGTGCTGGTGTCCAGCGCCGAGTGCATTATGTGGGTGGTGCACAGTGGTGAGTGCGGTTTTCCGATTCGCAAGTGGTTTCCTTTACTTTCATTGTCATCTAATACCTCGTTAGACTATTATCAAGTAATCCAACTTGGTAATTATGAGTTCGATAAACCCTATACTATATTTGGAAGTGCTTCGGGTATTTAGGTTATTGTGCCTTTGATAAAAAGTATTTATATTTGTCCATAAAAAGAATTGAAATTGGTGTTTTTTGGATTACATTATTACCCTGGAAGTATGTTTAATATATATATGGTTTATCGGTCCTGTAACCTTTCCTTGACAGTGTAAATACCTTATAGAATTCCACAGAACTTTACCAGATGGAAAGCATTTATGTTCTTTTGTTTGTTCTTTTTAATTGAGCAAATAACACCCAAGTGTGAACGATTAAAGATGAATTGCTTTTGTCTGATATCCGATATTTTAGCTTCAAGAACACCTCATTTAAACTGTATTACTCATAAAGCTAAATATAAAAGAAAACCCCACTAAAAACATTATTTTTCTTTTGCTTTATCAAAGGTTTTCTTCTAACTGCCCGGCAATATGGAGAGCTTAGTCATCGGGGATCGCTGCTCATCAATGTGGTCTGGCTCACTGTGGTGGTTCTGGATGGCATCTGGCTGAGAACGAGCCGCCACTTTGACTGGTGGCCCTGGAGCTTGGTCACCATGGTGTGTGATCTGCTCTTCGCCTTGACTTTGGTGCCCAAAGGAAATGCTATTTATGCAAGTGCGCCACGGACTCCTTCCAACAGGGAGGACGAGGCATTGTTATCCCAGACATACACTCATTTCCATTTCGATCTGAATGAGGGACATTTGGGACATGCCCAGGATGAAGCCAACTTGGGATCGCGTTTCCTGTTCCACTGGGTTCATCCGTTAATCTCGAAGGGAGTGGCCGGAAAAATCCGGAAAATCGAAGACCTTTTCGATTTGCCAGAGGCTCTGAACATCACCCGACTCACTGAGAGATTGCATCTGGCGCTGTCTCAGTCGCAAAGTTTATGGAAAGCCCTGCACAAGTGCTTCGGCGTGGAGTTCTATTTGATTGGACTCCTTAGGCTAATAGCCGATTTGAGTGGCTTCGCGGGACCCCTTTTGCTCGGCGGACTACTCCGGCAGGACCATCAGGATCCGAATCAAGTTTATTACTATGCTTTGGGTCTCTTTGGCAGCACTTTGCTCTCCGCTTTATGTGCCACTCATTTTGATTGGCGCATGGCCATGGTTTCAATGAAGATGCGTGTGGGAGTAGTGAATGCCATTTACCGAAAGGCTCTGGAAGCCAGGGGCATCAAGGAATCTAAGCCGGACATGCTCAACCTAATGTCAACGGACACGGACAGGATCGTAAACTCATGTATCAGCTTCCACTTTTTCTGGAGCATTCCCTTCAAGCTGTTTACTACTTTGTACCTGCTCTATCTCCAGCTCGGTGCTGCCTTCCTGGCGGGTGTCATCTTCGCCGCACTTCTGATACCCATCAACCGATGGTTGGCCAAGAGAATTGGCATATATTCCAGTGGTCTGATGACCGCCAAGGATGCCAGGCTATCGGCAACCACGGAGACCATGCAGGGAGCCAAGCAAGTCAAGATTAATGCCTGGGAGGATATATTTATTACAAAGATTCGGGGACTTCGTCAGGAGGAGCTGCGTTTTCTATCGAAGAGAAAATACCTGGATGCCATGTGCGTTTACTTTTGGGCCACGACTCCGGTGCTGATGTGTCTGCTTACCTTTGGCGTCTCCGTGCTAATGGGCAATCCCCTAATAGCTTCTACCACCTACACCAGTGTGGCGTTGCTTTACATGCTCATTGGTCCTTTGAATGCCTTCCCGTGGGTTTTGAATGGCCTGATCGAGGCTTGGGTCTCGATCAAACGGGTGCAACAACTTATGGATGTTCCCAATCTGGACTACTCCTCGTACTACAATCCCATAATGAGAGGAAGTGGCGGCTTAGTGATTGGAGAAAATGATCCATTGGATGCTCCCAGAGCCAGCGTGCTCCAGATGAAAAGCGCTAGTTTCACTCATGATACCGAAGACGATTCATCACCAGTGTCCTTCCACCTCAAGGATATCAATGTAGACATCAAGGCAGGGCAACTTATCTGCATCGAAGGCCCTGTTGGAGGAGGAAAGAGCAGCTTCCTATCCGCAATAGTTGCCAATCTGCAGTGCACCGATGGCGAGGTTTGCGTCCAAGAGCTGACCACCGGTTTTGGTTATGTCCCCCAGTCTCCGTGGCTACAAAGGGGTACCATTCGAGAGAACATCGTGTGGGGCTCTCAGTTCGATGAACAATGGTACAAGACAGTCCTTCATGCGTGTGCCCTAGAGGAAGATCTGCAGATTCTGGGAGGCGATCTCGTTGGTGTGGGGGAAAATGGAAGAACGCTATCCGGTGGGCAACGGGCAAGAGTGGCTCTGGCCAGAGCTGTTTATCAGGATAAAAAGAGTAAGTATACCTTTTATAATCCCTCCCTAAATCACTATTAACTTCATAATCTTGCAGTTTACCTCTTGGACGATGTGCTCTCTTCCTTGGACGCCCATGTGGCTAGGCACATTATCAAGTACTGTATTTTACGCCTGCTGAAGCATAAAACCAGGATTATGGTCACGCGAAGCATCCAGTTGTTTTTCCACGCCAATCAGATACTCCAGATGAAGAATGGGCAACTGTTGCCAAGTGAATACATGACCCAGAGCATTGATCTCAGCCTGGAGGAGGAAATTGATGACGATCAGGGTGTACGTAGCAGACGGAGCTCGGTAGAATTGGCCAACCCGGATGACAAAAAAAGTGTAGATAGTTTGTTGCTTGAGGAATCGAGGGAGTATGGTCACCTCGCTGGCAACGTTTTCACCTGCTACTGGAGGGCAGTGACTTCTCCGTTGGCCTTTACAGTCCTGCTTTTTGTAATACTAATGCAGCTGACCAGGAATCTAAGTGATGCCTGGTTGGCTTATTGGGTCACAGAAACTACTCTTGATCCGCACAAAAACGACACCACTCTGGAACATGTATTAATGAGACCTGAATTGGAAAATGGAACCGATTCAGGGCACTCCACTGGCTTTTATTTGATCATCTTTGCTGCCATAGCTGTAAGCAATTCCTTGGTGACTTTGGCCAGAGCCTTTTTATTTGCTTATGCTGGAATAAAGGCAGCCATATTCATGCACGAGCAGCTCCTAAAGAAAGTCATGTTTGTAAGTATTTTATCTATAATTTTACTCCATTTTTATTGGATTTATTCTCCATTATTCTCCCTCAGGCCAAGTTCAACTTTTTCGACATTACCTCAGTGGGTCGAATTCTGAATCGCTTCTCCTCGGACACCAACACTGTGGACGACTCTCTGCCTTTTATCCTTAACATACTATTAGCCCAACTCGCTGGCTTAATAGGAGCCCTCTGTGTGAGCTTGTATGCAATGCCCTGGCTAGGTCTGGTGATCATTCCCATGGTGCCGATTTATCTAAATCTTCAAAAGCGTTACCGACATGCTTCTAGGGACATCAAGAGATTGTCAAGCAACGCAATGTCCCCACTTTACACGCACTTTACGGAAACTCTGCAAGGTTTGAGCACAATAAGGAGCATGCGGGCCAGTCCCCGATTTCAGCGTGATTTTCAGGTGGGTATTCCAGCTATAGGATGTAAAACAACAATTTTATTATTTCTATATTTGATTCAATATCTAGGTTAAGCTGGAGGAGAGCATCAAGGCCCAATTGACTCAATCGGCTGCTCAGCAGTGGCTGGCACTACGCCTGCAATTGCTGGGAACGTTATTGGTTGGAGGCGCTGGACTTCTGGCTGCCATTACAGCTTCACACACTAGCAATCCCGGCTTGGTCGGATTATGCATCTCCTATGCTCTTTCCATAACTGGCCAACTGGGTGATCTTCTTCATGCCGTGGCTGAAACGGAACAAGAACTGGTGGCAGTAGAGCGCGTAGATCAGTACCTGCAGCTAGAAGGTGAGCAAAATGCGTCAGGAAGTGCTGACCCGCCGTTTGGTTGGCCAACTCAAGGCGTCCTTAGCTTTCACGAGGTTAAGTTAAGCTATCGGGAGCACCTGACGCCTGCCTTGAAAGGTATCACCTTCCAAACGGAAGCCTTCGAGCGAATTGGCATTGTGGGACGCACGGGAGCAGGAAAAACTTCCATCTTGGCTGCCTTGCTGCGGGTGGCTCCCTTGTCAGAGGGTGAGATTCGTCTGGATCAGGTTAATCTAAAAACTCTGGCACTGAGTGTGCTGCGAGAGCGAGTTGGAGTTATCACCCAGGAGCCGTTCCTTTTCGAGGGTAAGTCTAAAATAATTTCATATTATCTACAAGTTTTTTGTTTAATGATAAAATACATGTTTTAGGCACCGTGCGAGAAAATCTAGATCCGCGCCATGGGTTCTACGACTCCGAGATTTGGCATGCGATTAAGAACTCGGCGGCGGCCACGCTTCTCGTCCAGCAATTGGGCGGTTTGGATGGAAAAGTAGAGTCGTGTGGCAACAACCTCTCCGCTGGGCAGCGGCAGCTCCTTTGCCTGGCAAGAGCGCTGCTTAAAAACGCCAAAGTGGTGGCCATTGATGAAGGTACCTCCAACCTGGACGATGAATCCGATCTGAGCATGCAACAAGCCTTGAGGAATGCCTTCAAAAGTTGCACCCTCCTTTTCATTGCCCATCGGTTGCGCGGCCTGCAGGCCATGGATAGAATTGTAGTCCTGGAGGATGGACGTATTTGCGAGATGGGAAAGCCGCATGATCTGGCCTCCAATAGCTCAACCATTTTCCATGGAATGCTACTGGCTCAGGACATTAACCCAGAGGAATTTGCTTCGCAAAATTAGCATTAAAGGAACGATTTCCGGAAATAAATCCGGACTCTATGTAAATAAGTCAATTGATGTACAAGATTTTATTTATTTTCTTTGTAACTTGTATTATTTTATTTGTTCCTAATTTAAAATTCAACTTGTGAGTTTTCTTCCCTAGTTGAAAGAAATTATTAAAGTTGTCTGTTTTATTTAATGTGAATTTAACAAAGATGAAAATGAATTTGTAGTTTATGTCAGCTCTTAGGTAGAGTATACAATACATTATAAAATTAAGGTATATAAACTACAAAATAGAATTGTTTCAGTTTCAATTGATCGACTAATTGTTGCAAAACGAAAAACAGTTGCTTCAAGTGCGAATGTTCTTGAGCAGCTGCTAACTTTTGAAATTTATGAATCGCACTAGCGACATAGATTTTGGCACACTGTTCTTCGCTTGATTACGGAGATTCTCTTTAAAAGACATCTTTGGATTTGTTTTTACTTAACTAATAGCTTTCACAGCTAACAAAGCCTCTTGGATGTAACAACAATGAAAAATGGAACTCTTGTTGCAAACTCCAAGGACTACAAAAAAATAATATAACGTAATTAGTTGCTTCCTAATGTCCCCTGACTAGATTTCGTAGATGAAAAGCTTCTCGCCCGGCTTGCCAAGGATATGGTCGTACTGGTTGGGCATGTGCGGTGGCTTGGAAAGCATTTCGTTCACCGAATGCTCATAGAGATCGATATAGTGCTGGAGGTTTTCATTGGTGTATACCTGCGACATAAATAAAAATCAATGTTAGAATAAAGTTTTGAAAAACTTTTTGTTAATAAAAACGTGTTATCAAATGAATGACGATTAGTTTTTTTGTTATAATGGTTGGAATTAATTTATGAGGTTAATGCCCAAATGTGACCAGTGATTAGTACATTAGTCCCATTAATGCCCACTCATACTACCTTGTATTGGAACTATGCCCTCCAGGACAGCTGTATTTGAAAGTAAACAAGAGTGTAATATATTTTTTGTCACACGACCAGCAATCGTCTGGCCATCGGTGGTGGGAAATCAAATCCATACCTGCAAGTAGCTGCGACCCACAAAGATGATGCGGCGTAGATCGTGTATAGCCTGGTGCAAATGATGGTACGAGGCGCTCTCACACTGCAAGATGATGGCGCGAACATCTATGAACTCATCCTGACAGCGATGGTAAAAGTCCGGGTACTAAAGAAATCAAACATTATCTTTTAAAATGTGTAGAATGTTTAGAAATATAATATTCTTACATAGTTACGAGTAAACTGTTTCTGGAAGAAGCGCTCCACATGCCGGAGCTCCATGACGCGATCACTGAACTCGTACAGCTGGCGTGTAACCTCCCGGCCAATCATGCTGAACGGGTTAACCAACGAACGCACGTCGAACTGACACTCCGGTTCAACACTAGCCGTAGAGGAGTTTGGTTCCCCGGCAAGATTTCCCTGTGGTTTCCACTGCCACTGGCCTTGGGTTTGGCTCTCCACATACCGTTCCCTGGCCTGGATTGGTGGCATCTCAAGTTGTTTGGCCTCCTTTTGAAGTGGCTGATAGGTTCCGGTTTTTAAATAGGTGCCATTAGCATCCACATGGCGTTGGGTCTCTTCGGAGTCTTCAATCATGGTGTAAAGATAGTTCAGATTGAGTCCATACTTCTGCTTATACAAAGCTGCTGAAGTGGCGGACACACTGCGACGGGGTTTCTCCTGCACTTCGCCATTTGACTTTCCATTTATACTGCCATTCTGGTTTCTCGGAGAGCTGTTATTAAAGGGACTTGTCGATCCTTGACCCTGACTGGGGGTATGGGGAAGGGAATGTCCATTGGTCGCCGGTCCAAGCGCTTTATGGCACAAGTTGCCATTTTCGTTGCATTCATTGATGCACCTTAGTGAGGTATTGCTACTATTCAAACTTATCGCACCGCTGCCGTCCTTTCCAGCAAAACAGTTTTTCTGCTTCTGCAGAAGCTCGTCCAAGCTCACAAAGGATTTGATAATCATTTCCACCAGGGACAAAGTTCCGCACTGCCAGGAATCGAATGTGGCCATGAATCCTCTGGGTAACTCATCTTTTATCTTATTCAAGCCCTCTGGCGTATTGTAAACATATCCCTTCAGGATAACCCAAGCGTTCACAATGCGAGTAAAAACGAATATAAAGTCCTTGACAGCCCAGGCGATTCCCTGAGAGTTAATGTTGGGTAGCACACCATCTGGACGGAGGAGATCTTGCTTTAAGCGGGCGCAGAGCGTGTCAATCTTTTTGAAGCATGGCCGGTTGCGATGGGCATTGGCCAGGCGTTCGGCTATCTCGCTGCCATAGAGGGAAATCCGGGTGATGTCATGGAGCCGCTGCTGGAGCAGCATCACCTCCGAGTTTCGCCGCACGTTCTCAAGACGCAAGCCATCACCAGCGCCACTTTCTAAAGAGCTGCTGTTCGATTCATCCGATCTATAGTTTGAAAAACAATTCATATAACCACAATATTTTAAAGATAATTCCGATAAATTAGTTAATTTACAAACTTGGTAATAGTGTTTATAGTTATTTTAAAAAATAGGGACTGTAACTAATCAAAAATACTTTCTTTTCACTATTCTCTATGGATTCTGGTTCCGGATCCTTGGCGCACAATTCCTCCAATACCAAATCCGCTTGGGTTCCCACATCGCAAGAACGCTTTAGAGGAGCCGGAGTTTGGGTGTGGGTGGCGCAAAATTGCTTAGGTTGTAGATTGTGACCAGACGGTCCCGGATAATACTGGGGCAAATAATAACCTCCCAAGTTGCAGCTGGTTGTGGCCGAAGCTCTAGCCGAATACACCTGTCCCTGTCCATAGGCGTTCATTGAAGCTACAAGGAAATTAGGATATTTATACTTGTTTACTTTTAAACTTATTTATAAAAGATTTATACGTAAAATTAGTTTCCCCTATATACCTAAAAATCCCTCGATTATCTTAAGATTTATAAAAACCTAACCTATAATAAAAAGCTTAACAACGGCTTATTATATTCAAATTGAACTAGTTCTTTATTATGTGGACATTCAAGATAGAATAAGTTTCGTTAATTTCGGCGATCGAGTTTTGCCTTATTAACTATATATTTTTATCTTAACAATCAGGAATATATACATACATAAGAATTTATGTTTTTTACTATTATTTATTTATTTTATTATTATAAAAATAATGTGGAACTTAGGTAAATATAGTAATTCCATGAAGTACAATACTATTCAGCATGAATGAAGCAATTAATATATTATTATAACAATGACATTTAAAATATGTTTTATTTGATGTTAGGAAATAGTATTATAATCGAGAAATACGCTCTACGGAATCTGGAATACCGTGATATATTTTTTTTGTGTCTTTCTTTCCGAGACGTGTCAGTGAACCACTCCAAAAACTTTGGAAGGAACTGGCGATAAAAATATAGGACTTACCCGAACTGGCTGCGTAGTACTGGACTCCCGGCATGGCCACATAGGCCATGTGGCCCATGTAATTACCCTGATTTGAGGCCTGAGCAGAAGACGCTGATTGAGCCGAAGGAGTTGGCTGGCACGGCCCGTGAGCGGGGCTGGTCAGAATCGGACAGCTGGCGCTGCCGGGAATGAAAACTGTTGCCGGTGAAGGTGCGGCCATCGACCAAGAACTCTGCGAGACGTGCTCCTGCACGAATACGTCTGTGACCATGCGATTGCGATCCAAGTAAGTCTGCTGGTACATGCGCGCCGACTGCGTGGTCACCGCTGGTAGCTGATAGATGGGGATGTTCATGTTCCTCCGGCTGTCCGGTCAAGTGTGGGATCTAATGTACCAAAAAATAAAAAAGGGGAGAAAAAGAAAAGCGAATACCAAAACGAATATGTATGTAAGTTAATGTGACAGTTCCATTTGACTGACCCTATAAGCTACATAGGTCGTAGGTCACCTGATTATCTTTTTTCTTATTCTATAAATTACTTGGTCTTTGCTTTCTGGCCGGCCAAATTCCCTTGTCAATCCAATGGATTGTTAAATGCGGAAGACGGCAGGCAAACTGCCTCCCAGAAAGTCGCACGAAGAAAGGAAGAACTTTTCGAAAACGGACACCAGGGTTGCCGTGAAATTGTTGAATTATCGGGTTCTTCTAATAGGACCGTATGAATTCGAGCTTTTTATAGAGTTGGTAAAGCCAATATCTTTTAAATCAATGCACCAGTTTCAATTTATACAATCGATTTATTAGGTATTAATCAAATTTAAACAAGACGATTCGTTTCATGGGATGTTAGCTTGTTTTGTTGATTACTTTCACAAAGTGGAATAAATTTTAAAATTTATCTAGTCTAGAAACTATTTCTGTTAATAAAACTATCATCATATATGGATAAGATATTTTAATAACAGATGATGCAAAGACTTGTGGTTTAAAAACTATCATCCCGGTGCAATTAAGAATTTCTGATAAACCATATTTAAACAAGTTGTATTGTGAAATAAGTGTCAACCAAGTAATCCATAATGGTCTATTTAACTTAAAATCCGATTTACTAAGATTAGTTTAATTTTATTAACTAGTTTTTTAAACGAAATTTTAAATTTTCTTGCATTTTTGCGCCAATTGTCTATCGGCTATCGATTAACTATGACACCACTGCGACTAGTGTTGCTAAATGAGCTATTTTTCTCTGCAAAATAGCAAAACGTTTATTGAAATAAGTTTAATTTTCGAAAAATGACTGAGGAATCTGTATTTCCGCAACAAATAGAGGATGGGAAGAATAAAACGAATGTGCGCTGCCAGTTTTGCAACAGCTTAATGCTGAAAGCCCAGGAGGGAAGCTATACTGAACAAGAAGTAAGTGCCGGAGACGGCTGCATGAATGGATCGCAATATTTACATTGTTTTTCCAGGTGGATGTGCCCCTGATGATGCAAAAACAGGACAAAACAGCTGAGGACCTGACTACAGAGTCCCTAAAACATTTCTGGCTGGTCAAGGATATGATGACGTTCGAGAACATCGGCTTTTCTCACTCGGTTAATGGAAAGAAGTTCCTGGTTTGCGCGGATTGTGAGCGGGGACCAGTGGGATATCATGACCTGAGCACTCGCCACTGTTTCCTGGCCCTCAAGAGGGTCCTGCACAATGACTCATAGCTGGCTAAGTCAATCCCATACGTGTAATCCAATAGCTTATACTCAAAGTCATGTCCAGACCGTGGAGTATACAGTATAATTAACTTTTCTGATGCAATAAGGCGGGTTCCGACTTTTCTGTCTCCGATTTTTAGTAAATTTTATTTTTATATAATATATTAGAATTATTCAACTTTAAATTATTAGATTTTCTGATTTGAATCTTAAATAAAAATTGTAAACTATATATAAGTTCCTATATTTGAGCAAATTATATTTAAGTGAAATAACGTGAATTCTTTTATCAACATACTACTTATCAATAGAAATTTATGTAACCAAATTATATTTTTATAGTTTTGTGCAATCGCCTAATGGAAGGTAAAGTAAATTATACTGTGAACTTCTGTTAATTACGATCTCTGAGCCAAAAACACATTCAACTTTTGTATTCATATTTATTGTTTTTCACTTTAAACATTTTACAATTTTATTGCATTATAAATATTGCATTTAGAGGAGATTCTTAACTAAAAAATTGTCACTATAAACTGTTATTTTGCTATTCAAACTAAAAAATAATGTATTTGTTGCTTTGGTTTTTTTAACATTGCTACGATGGACAAAACGAGCATTTGGTGTTTCCTCTGCGGGATTTGGGTTCTCCTAGCTTGGTTTGGTGAATTGCTTCAAAGGGTTTCCATTTTCTTTTTCTGTTTTTTTGGCAGTTGGTTACAACAACGAGTGTTTTCACTTGGGAGTGCAGTAGATGTGGGCGTGGTGGCGCCTATTAGCGTGTCACAACTATCCAAGGAGTTCCTTTGGTTCGGTATTCCTTGGAATACCTTTTCTCTTGATCCTTTGCTAATTAATCTACGAAGTGTTATACATTTTTTATTTATTTTTTAAAATATCGTATTATTTTTCTATGCGGCGCTCCTGCTTGCTTTTTAGAAAGTTTTTATTCAAGTCTTATGAAAATAAAAATAGAGAAACTTAGACAAAAAGTGTTAACATTTATAGTTTTATTTTCTACTATTATTACCGGGATTTTCATTGTGGTAGCCTTAAATTTTAACATTGTTAGCTTTGTGTGGCCTCTTTATTTACTTATACGTTTATTTGGGATGTTTTTTAAATACTTTCAACTGCGGTAGGTTTTAGTTTAATATCGTTATTTTTCGTTCTCATTGAATTTGTATGTAAATAGATTGAACGGTTATATTGGCCAAATTGTTACTGCTTCATTTATTTTTTATGTACACTTTAATTTAAGGAATTATATTTTAATATTTAATACTTTGTATAAAGCTTTTTTCGGTTCATTCCATTAAAAAATTGTTATAAAATCAGGCTGGACCAGAGCTGAAACACGATATTATTATTTTGTGTGCTTTGAGTTGGGAAAAAAATACTTACCAGGCTCTGGAGCAGCTCTACGCGTGGACCTTGTTGATGGGGAAAAGCGGTAAAAGGGTCACAGAATTCAAACAGTTAGCAACAATAAAAAACAAAAACTGGGTGGATGCATCGATAAAACAAACAAAAACAACTGAGGTGGCACCCTCTTCTCCGGACTCCTTAACGCTGCAGCCACTGACGGGCACCCAGCAGGAGACCCACCATAGCTGCCACACCCACCACGGAGGCACTCATCGCCCCGGCACCGTTGCAGTTGTCCGTATCACAGGAGCAGACCACCTGGCGACCTCCAAAGCCAGCCCTTTGATAGCAATAGTTGGTGGAGGTCTGGTTCTGATAGCCGCAAGTCCTTATCACTCGGCTATCTGGGGGCACTGTCGAAGGATTTCGATTAAGTTTCATACTTAATTCGTTGTTTTTTCATTTTAAACTTACGGCTGTTCACTGAGAACTCGATGATCTGCGTTATCTTGCGGCAGTAGGTGGGAATTCCCTTGCCCCGGGACGAGTACTGCTCATCACAGTCCTTGAGCAAGTTATCGGGTGGTATGTCCAGAGCACAGTTGGCATCTTTGTGGCTGTTGCAAACGAAACATTTGATGGCATAGCCTGGAAAATGATTTACATTTGGATAAGTATGTTTATGAAGACAAAACTAGATGTATCCGATATAAGAATATTAATAATTCTACTTTTTGGCTAATCATTAAGAGAGGTGTGTAAGGTCTTCCTATTTGCCTCTCTAATACTAATTTCTCCCCCGATAAAAAACATCTAAACCCATAATCAGTAAGTGAGCATCCTCTGCGTCCTTCCAGCTGATAATCACAATCTCCTCTTGTTCTCAATTACTTTCATGCACTCTAGGTGCAATATTCCACTTAATTGACCGCAGAAAAGTTAATGCCAATTAGTAGGAAAATATTTCCACTCCCATAAAATAGTTAACCTTAATAGTTTCACAAAAAATGAATGTGCCGATGAAAGGAAAAAGTATGTAAACAAATATCGGACAAAGCTATAGTCCCCATATAAATTATATATAAAGAGATCTGTGAGTGGAACTTTTGATGGCTGTTGCTGCCTTAGCTAAATTGAATTTAAGGTCGTGCGCGACACGAGATTCGCATTACTTAATCTTTCAGATATACAAACTGAGATGGATATTTTGCTTAGTCGAGTGAGGAATATAGTCTATAGTATATGATCTGTCCCTTGACGCATCTAAAAATGATGCAACTTGCGATGCGCTTTTGCTTCACGCTGTGCCAAAAATGGCACAATGGCAAGTGGCTGATGGAAAATGAAATGCCTGCATAGAAATGCCAGTGAATCCAATGGTTTCGAATACAGACTTCGACGCCTCCATTAGAGCCCGACAGAGCCACTTGCAAGTGGCTTGCTAATTGAGACATCGACTTGGCTAATGGACTCGAATAACTTTTGCCTTACTCGACCAACTCCCTCCGGCCATTGTTTCCCATTCGGGTTACATAACTAGGGAAGCTAGAAAAAAATGAGGAGTACGCTTTTAGGCGAAGATGCTTGGGGAACAATGAAAGATGAGCTACTTTGTGAGCTAGAAGCACATCAAATGCCAGGACAATGGATTTTATTGGGGATGATGTAGAAGATAGAAACGACTATACATTATATAGAAATAGTTTCCAATGGAGTCGAAGGAAATAAAACACTAATAAAAACGAAAATAAAAGACATCTTAAAAATTCCAAAACCGCTTTATAAAGGCAGAAGGCATGACTGTGACCAATTAAGGTTTGTCACAATCTATTAATATGTTCAATATATTGCAATGATTGCAATGTCTGGCCAACAAATAGATTTATTATATTATATATAGAAGACGCCTTTTGCTTTCGTTCAGCTGTTTACAAAACACAATCTTTCGTATGTTTGAATTATTTTGGAGTCTCCTTTATATAAGCCTCAGTGGTTATTTGGGTTTTGTGGTATCGGATTACTGCAACTGCCCTCCAGGACCTTTAACCAAATAGAGTGCGCATGTCCTATATTATCCTTGCACATACACACGCATATGCTGGGAAAGTTGGGCGAAGAATGTAGAGAATAGAAGCGGAAGTAAGATAGGAAAAACTTTGTGGGGAATCCCATTTAACCATTTCCTTGCTACTCGTACTTAGGCTGTGCGTAAAATGTATGAGACAAAGTCAAAGGGTGTCGGATAACTCACTTTATAGCTCGCGTAAGGGCAAGGGGTCAAACCTCCTTCCTCATGTGATTTTTTTTTTATCCTATACACCACCCTTAGAAAAAGCTGTGGCAGAGAGCCAGCCAATGAAGTAGAGAAAAAAATATACATTTTCTCTGAGAACTCATGAAACTCAAGGAACTCAAGGAGCTTATATCTATTGAATGCAAATAGTATGATAGTGTGCGAGAAAAAGGCGCCACGGCGGCCGGCTAGGATATATGGTTTTTGTCCTTTGGCGTCACGACGGCACCACCAGCAGCTCTCCCAGTTCCAACCACAGCCCCCATCCTTTGGCACCCTCCCACTTTTCGCCTCGAGCGTATCCCGTATTATGTAATCGAAATCGCGACTTTCCGCTGAGCGTTTTAGAAGTTGGCATAAATCCTTTTACCTTGCTGCACGGCTATGGCCAAAATTAGCGCACTAATCACATAGATGTACTGCATTTTTAATTAATATTTTAATATATTTTTCTGCGGCTTAAACACTCGTTAAGTTAAGCACTTAGTTGTTTGGCTGTTTGCTTAAATTGAATTAAATTTTTGATGTGCGTCGCTGACAAACGAGCCAGATTTCACAGATACAGATTCGGCTGTTCGGTTGTTATCTGTTCTAATAATTTCCTTGCAGAATCCCACAGTGCTCACGGCTCACGGCGCTCGGCAAACACTGGCAAACGGTTGGCAAACGGCAAACGACTGGGCGAAGCAGCAGCCGCACTCGACAAATGTACCGCACACGAGCGCAGCTGCGAGCCGAGCAGTGGGTCGGCCCACGGGGCGTATGGGGAATGTGGAGCGACCCCCGGTCTCAGCCTCAGCTTTAGATTCGGTCCTCAGTCAGGCCCATAGTCATTCGAAAGCTTCGAGTTTTGGAAGCTTTTGAGAGTGTGTCGTACGTCCTCTTCGTATTCCAGGAGATACAAAATCCACACAAACGACACTAGACAACAAAATCTCTTTTTAATACTCCCACGGGATGTTATCCTTCTATAAAGTTGTAAAAGCCAGGACTTAACTCCTTTATATGTAATCTTTACGATAATAAAATACACTAGACTCTGTTCCTGTGATTTGTCCTACATTTGGTGCCCACTTTTTCCGTTTTTTATGTAAATTTAAATATCTGCAATTAGAATTCGCAATTAGAGAATGGCACTGTACTGACCACTCATAACCCTGAGCGCCACTTCAACTAGGCGTCCAGACACTTAATAAAGAAATCTAGAGAAGCACACGTGAAATCCCATAGCCCAAGTACGAATCTTGCCTAGTGCATTAATTAAGCTTAATCGCAGGCTTCCTCTTGGAGCCCACATACGAGTATATCAATAGGTCGCACAAAATGATACTGCCCCAAGATGCTGGCCACGCTGGGAAATTGAATTAAGTTTCTCTATATATAAAAAATATGTACATTTTTGCAGATCGCATACCCAGGCTTTTGTGCCTCAATCAGCGGGCAAAATTTAAGAAGCTCCACGACTCCCAAGGGCCTTTTTGGGGGGCAAAGATTTTCTCCAGACATTGGCCTGCCTTTTTCTTCACTCAGATACATCTCAATTGATGCTATTAAATTATTATATTTTCTGCTATAAATAGGTTTTACTAAGTAAAGAGTTTCGTCTTTGGTTTGGGGTTAAAGTACGCATAATCAAAATGTTGACAAACACATTTGGTTACAAATTGCCTAAATTTAAATAGCATTGAGACTTGGTATAGTTCCAACTTCTAATGTACAGCTTTCAAGCTTCCATTCTAACAAGTTGTGGAATCGACTAAAAGCTTTCTATGAAAAATTACCCTCTTTTTCGAAAAAAATTAGGGGGATATTATAACGATTGGTCGAATGAACTCAAAAGTCTGGCCTTTATGTTTATTTATTGTTTGTTATTGGTAAAAAATGTAAATGACTCAGTTTTGTTTTGGTTGTTTTGATTTTTGATTGTGGGCCACGGGGAGTTACCTTTTCAGGAATCACTTTCCAAACAGCAAAAAAAAAAAAACAAACATTTGCAAACCGGTCCCAGCAAAAAAGAATTGGTTTTAATAATTAAATACAAAGTCTGACCTCTCAATAGCGCAATGGTGTTCACTACTGATCAGCTGATTTTTGAATATTATACGATTTCGATTCGATCTCCAAGGCCATTTGCCTAAAACCAAAGACATAATTTTCACAGCACTCAGTTACACATTCGATTTTCAGCAGTTTGGTTCTATTTGGAATATTACCTCTTCAAAATTCCATTCAAGAGAAGTTGACTTTTTAAAAAGCATTCATCTAAGGATAAGCAGCTTATATATAGGTAAAGGGGAATGAAACAAGTGTTAAAATTTCTTATACTTTCCTTGAATATATATTTATAATATGGATGTCTCCTAATTTTGCACAAAATTTGTTTACCCTCCGAAAAGTGTATAAAAAGGGACGGAAGCGTACGTCAAAGACAGACACGCCTTTTGATAAAAAGAAGCCACATTTTTTTGAGAAAAAGCTATATTTTTAGATAAATAAAACTTATTTTCTACTTAAAAATTCTCTAAAAACTATGTCACGAACTTTGACTTTCTTAATGAGAAGTTTTTTAAATAAAAAATAGCTCTCAGCCGACTAGGTAAATTTTGTTTGTTTGGAAAAATCCCATAAAATTTGTCGTAAAAAATTTCCACTTTTGTAAAGATTAAAGAAACGATTTTACCAACCAACCGCCTCAAACTGGCTCAAACCGACAACTGGTTTCCATGCAAACAGAAACATGATCGTGTAAATTCAAATTTAGTTGCATTGTTTGCAAAATGTGACACTTAATTATAAAGGAAAGCACAGCAAATCAAAACAAAACGGTTCGCAGGCAAGTGGATTTAAAAATTTTTATAATTTGTATAATGATGAGTCAAGCATTAAAGGCCGCTGGCTGGAACTGCCTTGAACTAGGACAGATAAGCACGACGGTCCAGTGTTTTCCTCAATAGATCAGAGTCTGGATGTCTGGCTCCATCACCGATCTGGACCAGACCAAACCCGCACATCTGAGTTTTTGGGGGTGCGAACCAGTTTTAACTAAACGTTGGGGATGTTGATAAGGGAAGTACCATAGAGTACATTGCGCTAAAAACACCGGAACTGAAGCGATCTAAACTAACACAATAATTTAAAACCAATAGCAATGACGTTTTGGCATCGCAAGATTTAGGATTTTCCATTTTTAAATGCAGAAATTGGTATAATATAATGCTGAGTCTCAAATCTATTGTTTTGAGGAATCCTTTTAATACAACCATTAAAAAAAGGACTTGGGCCAGGTGTTAGAACTAAAAATATGTTTTCCCAATTCTACCTAAACTTTTACTATAGTTTTCTCAAAATTCCAAAACCATAAACAAAGAGTTGTAAAGATCAGGTATTCAAATAGAAGGCCATAAACGTGCTCATATTTACTTTTTTTTACCTATTTACCAGTGACGTCACTGAGTTTTGACCGGTTCGAACCGGTGGAATCCGTTTATATGCCGTTTTGGGTTCGGGCTAAGAACCAAGCTGGAACCAAACGAAGCCCGTGCTTATCAATGCATTGCGAGGGGACTACCTTTGAGAGCATCCCCCTCCCATATACATAAGAATATACTTATATACCATATAAGATTCTATAAAGATGATCCACTGCGGAAGTTTTCCATAATATTTCCCGTAGGGCTGATCTTGTTGAAGCCTCTTTTTCTCGCCAGAGAGAAGCTCTCTCGGCGAAGAGCTCTCGACCGACGTCGAGCGCGGTTTAAAAAATCAACGTTTTTTTCAAAATTCAATACGAGTTTTCAGATTCATCTCGGCAGTGCCCGCGTCAAGTTGTCTTTCTCTCTTAAAAGAATATTCAGTTGTGCACTTTAACTATATTCAAAATATATTTATAATTAAAGAAAACCCCGTGAAGTGATTTTATTTCAAGGTGATTGAGATAATATAAAAAGGATTATTGTTTTCTTGATTTATACATTTTTTATATATAATCTTCATGTGACCCATTTTCAATATATGGCGCTGCAAATATACAAATCAACCTATAGGGAATAAACAATTTTAATAAAATATAAATATTATAAAAAATAAATATTAGCACTTGTCACGTTGGTCGGCCACGCTCCAATACCGGTTTACAAAATGCAATAAAAATCGTATACAACAATTTATAGATTATATTTTATAGTGAAGCAATGCTAATGAATATGCCGCCGTTTTTTGCGTTAATCAAAGTACTAATGAAAACAAACAAATCTCTTGAACCCACAAATTATATATAATAAACAGTGGATTTTGTTACCTCTTACAGAATAAACGTTGGATAAGTCAAGAGTATCTCCATATCGATATCAGGAATTGATTTAAACAAAGCTAAAACCGCAAAAGAAAAATGTCAACCACAATATTCATCTATGCCCTCTGCCTGGCAGTATTTTCCAATCTCTTATCAGGTAAATTTTCATAATAAATACATAGTACAAGCCATACATAAATAAAAAGCTTGAGTTACGGAAACTCTGGGTGCTAATCAATTGGGAACCACCTTCAATTTAGACCAAAACAATAAGCCAATTGATTGGCCAACACTTTACAGATGTTGGGTTTTTGTTTGAGCAAATTGATTGATTTTTTTGGGGGGTTTGAATCGGGTGAAATCAACCGCAACTCATCAAGTCATCGATCCACTCAAGTGGAAACTCATTCCAAATACTATTCCCTTGGCATCACAAAGCTGGCCAAAATATCCAACCAACTGGCGACGAAATTTAATTGATTTACTCGGCATGAGCATGAAAAGCATGGGTTTCCATTCAATATAATAAATCAGGAGAAAATCGATTAGTCTAAAACGAGATCTAGTTATAAATGAAATGGAAATGTTTTTAAATACTATATAAAATCCGTAGATAATTATTTAAAATGAAAGATATTGTTTTGTTATTGTTTGTGGCTTAAAACAATCGTATACGGTTTTGTATAATTAATATTCCCATTTAGATTGACCCCTTGGGAGATTTGACTGTAATTTAACAATCACGTGCCTGTCGTGCACTTTTTAATTGTTTAAAAAATCAGAGACTTATTCAATTAACCGCCGGAATATCTCAAGCACACGAATATGCCTTTGAAATCTCCGGAATGTGAGTGAGTTTGATTGTGAAAGCGATTTCGCAGTTCACACTCGACTGTTAAGGGGAACATTAAATGGCATTAAATTATATTGAAAGTATTTGCACATATGAACCTACTGTTGCCCAGTAATCAGTTTGGTAAACATGTCTTTTGTGGACACTCCAGTCAGCCAGATGGCAAATAAATAACCATATCTACCGAACCATTTCTACCCCGCACTTTTCAAGAGCGCGTTTCATTAGCGAACAATTGTCAAGTGTAAAGTTGCAGCCACAAAGGCAAACAGAATAGAACCTTTAGAGATATTACGCTTCGGTGCCCCAACTTTCCTTCGGGTTTCCGCTTTTTCCCCGCACAAGTTCAAGTTTGCTGAAAAGCCGCATGAATATGCAGCAAATGTAAAATGCAAATGGAAAATGCTAAATGTTAAATATGCAAATTCCGAAATCCGAAAGCCGAATGGCAACTTGAAACTGCAACTGTAGATTTTACGGCAGGTGACTTTTTATTACACAATGTTTGTTGGGCTTACCAGGTAGATTGGTTTAACTACTTAATGAGTTGCCTCAGTGGCCACCAATGGGCTCTAATATTTCTCTTCGCACCTAAACATTGGGCATACGCCCCGTGGACGGCTGACATTTATAATCCTGACAGGTCCAGGCATATTTCGAATTACAAGTATGTATATATGGGTCTTGGGTCTCAGTTACATTGGTCTGCATGTCCTTGCCCTTTGGTTGTAAATTTATTTTTTTTGCAAGTCCTGCGAGGATATGCACACTCCTTTAAATGGTAGAACTATTAGTCCTTGTGTCTAGGCTTGGCCTGAATTTCTGTCAAATGCTAAGCTATTTGGTTTCGAACTGTCAAATAAATTTCAGAAAAAATTAGTTATGTGAAAAAGAGAGGAGTAAATGGTTTTGAAGGGAACTTCATAAGAAATCTTTTTTTTCAAGGGGTATATTTGTTATAGCTTGAAATATGAATATTTATTTAAATGGAAAATGTGTGTTAGTTTAATTAAGTAAAATCCAAATATATAGACCCCTTTAAATAGAATTTTACAGAATTTAAACAGGGTAAGAGACATTCTAGTTAGATTTATCGGACTTCGTCCATAATTCAACTCGATGCGATGGCAATGCAAGTTTTTTTTCCAGTCCCTGGCCTGTTCGCGTGCCAAACCTTCCATGTTTCGGCATTTATTTTTTTCCCAGCCAAAGCAAAGCAGTTGACATGCAATTATTCAGGTTACTGCAGTTTGGAGTCAGTTTGTCAGTCAGAAGCTTCACCTGTCGACAATTGCTGGAGGGGATCAGGAAAGCAGATGGAGGTGGAGTGGATGGCTAATAAAATAATTTACTGTCAGTGCTGTCAAGGAGTTTGAAAAGGGCGAATGGCCAGGCATTTGAATTCCATTATGGTTTAAATGTCTGCAATAATAGGCCAAGAACAAAATAAAAAGTCCTTAAAAGAAGTATCATTGAACCAAAACCTATAAATTTATATATTCTAATATCCTTTTTCAGTCTCCGCTATTCGCTGCCACGAGTGCAACTCCCATGACAACGAGGACTGTGCCAGCTTGGTGGTAAACACACCCCGGGCCCAGCGGGATGAACAGTTTCTGAAGGAATGCTCTATCAAAGACGGCCAAGAGCCCTTCTGCCGCAAAACCGTGATAAAGTTCGAGGTCAACCAGAATCATCGCATTGTGAGAAACTGCGGCTGGATTCCGGAAAAGGTCCAGAATGCCTGCTTTACCGCCGACAATGAGGGCTACAAGCAGATGATTTGCACCTGCAACGGCGATGGCTGCAATGGGGCATCCACCTTGCTGGGAGCCCGGCAGGTGGGATACAGTCTGATTGCCACAGTGGTCAGTCTGGCAATGGCCACTGTACTTAGAAATTAAGTCTAAGCCTAGTCCTAGAAGTCCCGCATCCAAAAAGTACCTTAATCTGTAACTGGTTAAACTAAGTCTTAAATACGTCGCACTAAGTTCTTTGAGTTATGCCATACTTAGTTTGTATGCACATCCCGATTGTTTCTATTTGTATTTAATTTCTGTGAAAATATAAGTCTTTACTATTTAACTGAAATATAGCTTGGGTTTTTTTTAAAGGAGTCTTAAGGAGTAGAAAGAACCGCAAAAATCTCAAAGTATTGCAGAAAAATGGCAAAAGGTAAGGAAATGGAAATGGTGGTAAGTGTACCAATAAAATTAAATTTATGTGAGCAATGAAATGGCAAAAGAATGAATAAAAGTAAATAAATAAAAGAGTGAGCACTGCACAAGTTTAAGAATGAGTATATTTCATGAATTTTCTTTGCCATTATATGGTTGGTAATTTGAGGCAGCCATTAAACAGATTGAAAGTAAAGAAATATTATTAAATCTAAATAACTTTAATGCTCCTCTTGAGCAAAATGTTGCCCATAACTTATCGATACAAGAACAGTTCAATTATTTATGTTTAGCACTTAAATCACTTTCGTCAATAATAGAGTAGAAGGAGAAAAGGGCAAAAAAATGTGTGGCAATTATATAAAATCGAAATTTTCGTATGAAAAGCGGCAGGACCTACGCATAAGTTGACCAAGGACTCGGCGCTCTCCTTCACTTCTTGTGGTCTGTCTCTGTCTATCGCCTTGATAGTTGCTGCCAAAATGTCTGCAGAATTTGTTTTGTGGCCCAGAGTCAAAGTCACTGTCTACGCAGGCCAAAAATAATAGGGCAACTTTGTTAGTTTTATTCTTGAGGATGAGAATCCTGACGACATGTTGGCCCATTAAGTCAGGCACAGAACCGCACTCTCACAGATACACACTCATACACTTGTAACTACAAACGGAGTTTGGTAAATATTAGTTTAAAAAATAAATAGGTTGACTAACTAAAAATAGACTAAGCTAAGAAACGTTCTATGAAGTTCTGATAATTTAAATAAACAAATGTTGGGTTCTTCTTAAGTTTGGTTTATATTTGGAAAGTAAATCCATATGTTTTGATGGTTTTCCCCAAGTGTAGACGCTTTTTTTGGCTGCGGCTAGCGACTTTAATGCGCAGCCAGTTGGTATTTGTCATTTACACGCATACATATGCGGAAGTACGCTTTCACAGATACTGATTCATATACGGATACAGATACAGATACAGATACAGATACAAATACGGATACAAAATGCCGGGGACGACCTACATGCGTTAGCATTTGTGTTCTGTCGTCGCCAGTTCAAATGTTCTGCAGCTTTTGTCTATGGGTGCGTTCTGTCGACTGGATGGCGCCTTTTATCCACAGCAACAGCATTGGAGCATTTGGCATCCTGCTCCACCCACACCACCCACTTTGTCCACTTCCTCAGGATCATTGGCAGCCTTGTCTCGGTCTGTTCAGTCATTCCTTCCTTTTATTTTCGTGGACAGCTTGGCGCCAACATAAAAAACATTGATTTTGAATTCACAGAACGCCCTCGCCAGAAATGTTGTCCAAATCATTTATTATTGTTGTAGAACAGCTAGATTTTGCTATGTGAAAGTGTTTTTTATTCAAGGTTTGTGTTTTATACTGTTTAATCCGAAAATATTAATGTAAAGTGTGGTAACAGAGCTGCCAGTCACGTCCTCTTCTGTGAACTGCCAGCCTCTGCGTGTTGTTTTTTTTCGCACACACAAAAAGGCGTGGCACGTGCTAATTATATTTTATAATTATTTTTATTAAGAAATGAAAGAAGGGCTGCAGAGCCATTCCATTTATGCTTTATGTCCAAAACTAATTGTTTTCCCCGAAAGTTTCACATATGAGCGAAGTCCCCAAAAGTATGCAACATAAAAGTAAGATGCCACAAATGTCATTACGCGCAAATTGCGCATACGCCGTGTGGTTCTGCTTGGATGGAAAACAAAACCCCAGCGTCACCCCCTCTTTCCGGGTAAATAAAGTTGTCTTTTGTCGTTGGGGGTGAAGTCTGTTGTTTTGTTTTCGTTTGAAAAGCGTGCAAATATTTTCGCAATGCAATGGCCATAATTTTATGGCTTGGAATTTCTATCAGCGGAGCTATTTGTGTTGTGTTGTGGTGAGAAAATATGCTGGGATTACTTTTAATGTGGCTAGTTTCTTTAATGCCTAACAATACCACACAGAAGTGATAAAAGAATTTAATTATATTATGTCGACAGGGGTTTTCTTTTCCTAATCCTTGTACTCAATTATCCTGCTTTTACACAATACCATAAATAATAGCTATCCTCGTTGAGAACATCTTTCATAGCTATGCCAAGATTGCAAACTCCATAAACTTTACAAGCATTTGTCTCTGGCATTCGTTAGCATTTAGAAGGACTCTTCAGAATTTGCATGTTAATCAGCTGCATGATTTATATTTGGCTTCGCTCTTGCCAGGACTTCATAAATATATTTGCATTGTTCATAGTTACGAGGGCATTGAGTCACGTCCCGTGGCCATCGGGG
Organism: Drosophila vallismaia; assembly: GCA_035047325.1. Lineage (NCBI taxonomy): Eukaryota > Metazoa > Arthropoda > Insecta > Diptera > Drosophilidae > Drosophila > Drosophila vallismaia. The sequence goes on along the minus strand of JAWNPU010000090.1, from coordinate 15,398,197 downwards.
CGTATACGCAATGCGGAGCAGATATTTTTGCATGCACGCCAGAAGTATGCAACGATGATATTTTGTATTTGTCACGCCCCCACAAAAGCTGATTGCTGTTGATGATGACGATGATGCTGCTTCTACAGCTTCCTCTGTGTACTCCCGCTATTTGTGATGCACTTTTGTGGCACGTGCAGCTTGGCGACACCCACAAATTGCTGCCATGGCTCTTCTACTGCCTCCAGACTTGTTTTTCCATCCTCGACATGCTCAGTCAGCTCATTGACCTGTAAATTCTACAAAGGCCAAGGGGTTGGCTTAAAAAAAAAAATTGAAGAAAAATCCCCACTATTTTTTCAGGTGCTTAAACTGCTTTTGTCTTGCCATTTTTCTATTTGTGCCCTCGGCCCACCTGAGGCTGCTTAAACCTGCTGCTGGGCTGCAATTGCAGTCAAGTGCAAGTGATTGCTGGAAAAAATTACGTACTTTGGCATTGTTTGCCTGCCAAATTGATTTCATGTGCTTAGCATTCTAGAGATGATCGGAAATGCCATTTCGGGGATGACGTCGTTACTAGGAGCTTTCTGTTTGATATAAATTTTACCTTCTATGGTTTTCGATAGAAATTTATAGAAATAGAAGTTGAAGCTAGTTGAATCCCCGATCAGCCATAAAATATAGCCATACAAAACACTGGCAGAGCAAGTACATAGAGCGGAATAATCCCATTCGTTGGGACTCGACTTTCCTTGCAGTTCCTTTTGGCATTTGCAAGGGCATTTATTGCGATTGATTTGGTCAGAAGCTGCAGATATAGCCAACGATAAAGTTTTATGTTTATTGCCGAAGCAATGGAGCTGGCCGAGGGTATTGGCATTGTTGCGTCCTTGGCAGCTGCCGGTGGCAAAGTTAATTGGCTGCGGCACCAGCCAAGGCGGTGTGCGGTGTACGGTGCGTATACGTAATAAAACTCAATTAAACTAGATTAAACAGAAAACCCTTCTGCGTACTTTTACTTTATCTGAGTTCTAGGATGGATTTCGGTGGCAACATCATCGGGTCTGACACACTTTTGAGGAACGACCGTAAATATTTCATTGCTGCGGTTGCAAACTAGAAAAAAGTTTTTCAATTAGCATGCCAAGCGAAAATTTCAACTAATTAAAGGCTATTTTTGTGGGCGGTGAACCAGTACCAGTACATACCCACAACTTTTCACCCACCAAATTTTGTTTTATATTTTCGCTAGCCAGGCAAGACAAAATTTATGGCCGGGTCGGATACAGAAAAAGAGCTCTACAACCAAAGTTTTACGATGTGCACGATTTTTTTCGATCCTAAAGATAAAAAAGGTTGTAAACCAAAGTCGAGCTGCCACAATATGCGATGTACGGTGTTCGGTGCGAAAATGTGTCAAGTTGTAAAAATCGAAAACATAATTTAGGGGCTGCACTCTATGACCTTTGATGGATGAAAAACACTCACAAAGGCCAACCGGAAACGGAAGCGTGCGTAAACATTTTTAATTATGTCCTGTCGCTGTCGCTGTTAGCAAATGAAGTGGCGGCATGCGATGTGTTTTCTATTGTCCAAGGAATTATGACATCAACGCGGCAACGTCATCACCATTGGCGAAATTTGCGAAAATTTCTCCATTGTCCAGACAGTGCCGAAATGTGTCCTTGTCACGGAATTGTCATGGCATTGGCCAGGCTCTGGTTTTCGTTTCGCACTCATTTTCGACCATTTCCACTCAACAGGCTGCACTTTTATGGCCCACAGCCAGAACGCAACGAAAGAACTGCAAATCGCTGAGCACTAAAGGGTAATTGAAAGTGGTTCTGATTCGCAATTTTCAAAGAATCAGTTTCCATGGCTTAATTAAAATTTACAAATTACTTACTTCTGTCGGCTGAAAGGAAATTTGATAAAGTTGTTATGGTTCAGTTCAGAGTTCTTGGCAACATGAAAGCAAAAATTTTATCCTTAATTTATGTTTTAAGTTAAGTTTAAGTCAAGTTTTTAAGGATATTTTTTCCATTTCATACCCGATTTTGAACCAATATTCCATTTAGAAATTGAGACTTCAAAACTTTACTTTAAACTTTATAAAATCTATCTAAACAACGTCTATATGTCCTGATAGATATATCAGTATAGTATTCGAAGATACTGATTCGGGAATGTATAACTTTAGCCGATTTTTAACCATTTGATAGCGTATATTTTATTCGATTTCGAACCGATTTCAAAACGAAATACCATTCATAAATCAGGGCTTCATTCTGCTTCGATCTGCATCAAAGAATCCAATAATTTAAACAAAAAAAATTATGCCGATTTTTCAAAATTTTGAAAGGGGTAACATCATGATTTTTTGCAAAAATCGATAAAAATTTTTTTGTTCTACTTTTCCGATCTTTTGATGTGGACTTAGAGAGAATGACTTCCTGATTAATAAATGGTATTCCTTTTCCAAATCCGATGAAAAATGTATAAAATATTTGCAAAAGAGTGTCTCAAAACCATCCATTTGGGACAACCCGATTTTTGAAAATTTTGAAAGGGGTACCATCATGATTTTTTTCAAAAATCGGGTAAATTTTTTAAGTTCGATTTTTTTGATCTTTTGATGCAAGCTAAAGGATATTGAAGTCCTGATTCAAAAATGGTATTCCGTTTTAATATCGGTTAAGAATTAGCTCAGATATTCGAATAAAACTGTTCTAAAAACGGAAATTTTAGTTTTGTAGTAATACGCTTGATAGATATACGATTCTGATAGTACTCAAAGATACAAATTCGGATAAACACTTGAAATAGTTTTGATTTATAGTTAATAAATGAATTCTGAAAAAAAGACATAAACAAGATTTAGTATAAAAGATTTAGTTTGGCGGAATGACCCTCAGTTGGCTTAAAAGGGATTAGGTTAACTGCCTTTTAAACAACCCCACAACGGAGTGCTCTGTGGTTTGATACTCCACTTACCTGAAACCGACACTCTCACCTGGATTTTTATGTTTTTTTTTTCTCTTTTGCTGTTGCTTCGTGGCCAGCACTATCACTAGCAGATAGAAAACAAGAGGCCACATTAGCCAACACTTTCCGCGGATTTTGGGGCCAGGGTCGCGAGCCGCGACCTACTCCAATCACGCTTCGCATTGTTTATGATAAATTGAAACGGTTTCCAGCTGCAGTGCCGTCCCCTCGGGAGATACGAAAGGATTTTGTGGCAAATCCAAGGAGTGGGAGAGGCAAAGCGGTTGGCGTCAATGGGGGGCGATAAATAAGCGCCCACGCTCAGGATGTGTCGTCTGTGGCCCGGGGACGAGGTCGGGAAAAAGCGAAGCCGCAAAAGCAGAAATGCGGATGAGTTTTTCGCTCTTGGGCGCCACTAATTGCTACGCTTTGTTGCTGCTATCCAATCCCCTGCAGGACTCGCCGTTCAAATCCTTACCCTTTGGCCAACTAGTCCTTCCTATCCTGGTATCTGCACGTTTTAACCAAATCCCCAGGCACTCGTATTTTAACAGACTCTCGCCGGAGTACTTCCATCTCCCCAGCCATCCCAGGTATCCCTACAGTTTTTGTTTATTTTATGAATACATAATTTAATTTTTGCTTTACTGACTACCGAGATTATTATTTCTTTTATACCCTAAAAATCATGATGGTTTCTAGGATCGCATCAACTTCATTTCCATTTTCAATTCTAGACTTCGAAAATGTCGCGTTTTTTTTTTACCAAAATTGGATTATTTAAATAGCCACTTTGTGGCAAAGAATGCTTTCAGTCGTTTTATTTTCCATTGACTTCATTGTCGTTGGTGTTGGACTGTGGTTCTGGGCCCAAAATAAAAAGACTTTTTTAGCCCGCAAGGAAATTGCATTTTTTGCGGGGAACTGGTTGAGGTCCTTGCAGTTTGCTCTTTTGACAAGTTCCAGTCATTTTTTGGCCTGGTGCAGTTTGCAATTTAAATAATTTCTGACGTTGCCATTTTTTCTTTTTTGTTGCAGCCATGTGGGGCTAACCCAAGACGTTATTACTGTCGAAATCAGAAGCCACTCGAGCAACGCACCCACGCAGCGAGACATCCCAGGACGAAGAACGAAGGACGAAGGACGAAGGACAACCACCATTCCCCCCCAAAAGGAAAACACTTCGTATTCGCCCGTTCGGGTCAGAAACGATGACGTCGTCGTTTCGGTTCACTGTAGCGTAGGTCCTTTCGCAGGCAATTGCCTTCGCCTAGCTGGCATCCAATTTCAGTTCACGTTTGGCCAACGGCAGTGGCAGGACCTCTGGAATTTCATCCAGTCGAAAAGCGGAGGAAACACAACGCGCGAGTGTAGAAAAATATTTGAAAAATCTCTCTCCAAGTGAAACGGAGGAAAATAAATTCAATCAAGTCAAACGGCTAAAAGGGAAAAATACCAGTGCGAATGATGTCGGGAATTTTATTGCTTTTGGCCATGTTAGGCTGCATTTCGAATGGTGTGTGTTTGTGTGTGGTTTAAAAATTCCGAAACATGTATAAAAATTTATATTGAATATCCTACAGGCGCGGCCATCAAATGCTTCGTCTGCGATTCGAGCGACAATCCCAGCTGCTCCGATCTGGGCTCCAATTCCACCATCGTGGCTGAGGTGAGTGATTGATAAATGGAATGGAAGCGAGGTTTGAGAATCATCATCCCATTACCGGATTGATTGATGACTTACCGCCGTGCCCAGGCAGGACCTGTTGTCGTTGAGGTCCTTCCTTTGTGTTAATCGTACCCCGTTTGACCTTAATCAAAGTGCAGAGGGGCACAGAAACATAGCAACCTAGTGCATGAGGAACAAATTAAAACTACATAGTCCATAAATTTTGCAGCAAAATGTCGAAAAAAAGCCCTGTTAGAAATAGAGCCCACAAAGGCGGAAACGGAAACGTGCAACGTCGTCGTCCTCTTGTGTTGGCTCCTCCTACCCCTATTTCCCTTAAGTGAATTTTCTGTTACTGGCATCTTTCACCTTTTTGGGGCAGGAAAGGCAGAACGATAGAAACCCAACCCGGCCACGTGCCAAACAGTTGGAAATACTTTTCCACAAGTCTAGCAACGTAAATTCCCACCTTTCAAGTCCCTCTCTGACAGCATTTTCTTTTATATTTTTCTTGTAAAAATCTCGTAGCCAGTTAGCAGAATTAATTCCATTCCCTTTCAAGGTGGCGACAGGATGAGCGATTATCATCCATGATTTTTCCACCAAGTTCCGTCAGATGAAATGGAATTAAATTGTCAAAAAAAGGCAAAATCAAAAGTGGGAAATCATGACGTATATAAGAAAAATCGGAGTGAAAATATTTACTATATTTCTGCTATACAAAGTCTTATCGTGTTTTGAATTTGATAACCAAACGTGTCTTCAAAACCTCTATTGATGTTCAGAACAGACAAAGTAATGCCAACTATATATTTTTTGTCAAGATGAAATTATGAATATGAACTGCAAGTACCATAAAGTGTTAATTGATAAAATCTTATCATTTCTTATATGGGTCTTGTCTTGACAAACTCGAATAAATTACTCAAAATTCATTGCTGTCAGAATTAATACCATCTATTTACGCGGTTTGCTAAATTGCAAATATGATTTGGAAAAATATAAGAAAATAACCAATCACTGATAAGTTTGTGAAATAAATTCGTGACGATACAACTTACTCAACCAAGAAGGAATTTTTAAATTAACTAAAAAAAACGTATTAACGAGTTTTAAGTGGGATTCCCCGCGTTTGCGAAATAAATCCTAAATGGGTTATGAAGCCCACACGGCTTGATTAGAGCAAAGACTTTAATGTTTGCACTAACTGGGCTAAGCAAACGAAGTAGGTTCCAGCATTCTGGCTTTTTTCTGATAACCAGGTCTATGAGGGAAGGAAACGCATCGTTACTGATATCGGCGGATGTTCCCAAAGATAAGATAAAATAGTTACGCATTGGTTGCAGTTCAATAAAATAGACATTCGACACAAAAACTATCAATACTCTTCCATTGTTCTAAAATAATATAATATAATATTAACACTTGCAGGAATGTACATTGGACAAAATGAAATCCCCAAACACCTGGCTTTTTGAATTGAACAAGTTTTCCTATTTCGATAATGGTGGCAGTAAAAATCCACTCATGAATTGCCAAAAAGTCGTGGCCAAAGACCGTAAGTATTATCCAGTTATTAATACATTCTATTAGAAATAAATTAAAGTATTTAGCGGATAATGGAATAGGGTTTCTATGTTATGGATTAGTAATTATTTGTCTAGCTTTTATCTTAAAATTAAAATAAACATTTGCTTTAGTTTATGAGATAGATAATTTTTTAATGACGGTATTTGAAATTGCTTAGTTTTGTGATTTCCAAGATGTCTAAGGCTTAAGGGGAATCACCTTGTAATCTTAATGGCATACAAATAATTGCACTGCAAAGCATTTTAAATTTTTTTTTCTGATTTCCTATCAAATAGAATTTGATTGAAGGTAAATATATAGTTTATATTTTCTTTTACAGCCGAGACTAGAATAGTGGTAACCGCCAGGTTTTGCCAACTGGATACTGGCGATTCGGATGCCTGTGAGATCCTGCGCAGCAAGCTGCGCATCCCGAACACCAGTGAACGGGAACGTGACCAGCAGCGCCGGAGGAACCAAGGATACGGTGGCCAAGGCCAGAATTCGGCGGACAGCGAAGAAACCTCCGCGGAGGATGCATTCTTCTGTGATATTTGCAAAACGGATCGGTGCAATGGAGCGGCAGCCATAACGCTTTCAATCGGCTTTCTTTTAGCTCTGATCCTTTTCCAAGTGGCCTGCTAAAATAACAGGATAACCGAAGGATAGCCCAATGATAATGGGGGTGGTGGTAGCGATGGTGGCTGCGTTGGTTGCATTTAGGTTGAGTTACCGTTACCGTTGCCGTTACCGTTTACTTTGTAAATATTTGAGTGCAATGTCGCTGCAATGGCACTCACCCACCCAAAAAAAGGACACCCACCCAAACAGCCAGCTCTCCCTGAACCTCTTTCCAAGCCCCATTTCCTTTTCCCCTTAACCCTAGAAATATAAGCAAACATAAAAAAACAGACACATCCCCACAGAAAGGAGTCTCTTTGATTCAAAACAAATACAAATCTTTTAGTTAACTTACAGGATGTGTTTGTATATCCTATATATCAAGGATTCAGAGCCTATGTCATTGGGTCTTATTGTAGCTTTATTCTGTTATTATAATTAAAATGTGCAGATTGTTATGGATATTTATTAGGATCGAATGAATATAAGAGTTCACAAATTGCCTTTGATTTTCAAGCAATAAAGATGGAAATATAATAATATAATGTATTTTAGGTCATTAGCAATATGCGATTCTAATTTAAAAGTCTTTACTTGTAAAATCCACAAGCAAAAAAACAATCAACATAATGCGAAAATGCGAATTTAAAACTAATCCGAATGCAATAAATGTTAATTAAATGTGCAATTTAGAAGCTGAGAAATAAACAAAAACGAAAACAAAGCTAGAAAATGCTATAGAAATAAAATTATTATTTTTGCTGTCGCATTAAAACATCAACGAGAGCTTAACAAATAAATGCCTAAAACAAAAGTCACGCCCCCTTCAAAATACATACATCTAGAAAGGAATTCGCACTTTATAGCATTTTTTTGGCGCCAAAACAATTTTAGTTTATAAATGGAAGCGACTATGAAAATTCGAAAGCAACCGAATAAAAGCTGTGTGACAGTAAATCACATATATTGGTTTTATTTTAAAATATATTTAATAACGATATTTATTTATTTATTATTATTTTCAGATTTATCCCCAACGATTTTTTTACTTTCATTTCTAGAAGGGTATTTGAACTTTTACTTCCCCCTATTCGGTTCTGGTTGTTTTGTTTTCTATTTCATGTTTTCGTTGTTTTTTAACAATCAAAGATAATTTTCCCATTACTCATGTAGGATGTCTCTCCCATTTAATTTTGATTCCGGGACGATGCTATCTGAAGACGTGCGTCTGTATTTTTTTCAGCTTTTTCACTCGCTGCCACAGTGTGACATGTTTCAGCAATGCCGCAAATTATTTGCCACCCTCGCAGACCCCTCGACCTCGATTTATAGACAAGAAACTCAGTTTGATAGAGGAACCAACAGCCTCCGGAAAGTTCGATGTATCAGTACAATTTGAATTTTCGGTAGCTGCAGAGCGGTGCCTCAAAAACGATACAAGAAATTGGTTAAGCTCGAAGAAAAGAAACTGCCAATTTTCGGGTCAATCGGTAGAAAATTTTCGCCCATTTTTTGACACTTTGACGTTTTGCAAATTGAAAGTTTAGCTCGTCCGCAATATTTTCAAAGCTCTTCACCCACAAATTCCTAGTCACGTGGAAGGAATGCGTTCCGTTTTGCTGCTTTCGCTTTTCGTTTTCATTGGCTGTGGCCCAGGTGCTTCAGGTATGTCATAAATCAAAGCACCCTAAGCCTAACCTATGCTAATTGATTGACCCCGAACCGAGTTGCAAAAGTTGCTCATACGCAACGTTGTACCCCGCGGTGGGGGTGTGCCCTTGCGCCCCACAAATGATTTAAACTGATAAGGCGGAACTGATAAGGCAGGCGCACCCTCACGCACACGGGAGCACCTGCCAACAGACTAGTCCAAGGTCGTGTGACCGTCGTTCCCATACACATCAAAAAATTGTTTTCAAAAATCATTCTAAGATTAATAGAATTAGAAACTAATTTTCAAAATACTCGCAATCGGCAGATTTGTAGGGAATTGAATTACGAATCGCGTAAGGTAGTCCTTTCAAGGATCGGATGTAAATGGCCAAAGAAATAGACATCTCCTTGGCTCATATAGGGATTATTCGCGCTTTGTCCAAATTTTCAAAGGACCGTCAGCAGAAAAAATTACAAAAAAAATTTAAAATTTATCTGAGCTCAAGATTTTGATACAGATTTGTAGGGAATTGAATTACGAATCGTTTGAGGTATTTCTCTCGAAGATCGGATGTAAATAGTCTAAGATAAAGAAATCGTAGTGGGTCCTATAGAGTGCATCCACCTTATCGCCATATTGTTCAATAATGAAGGATATCCTAAGATATTTTTATGAAATAAATTCAATTTTCGCAGCACTTCGTTGCTACAGCTGTGAGGATTGTGACGAGAATGCCCAACTAAGCGAAATGGAGGTGTGCGATGCCCCAGCTGAGAGTGCCAGCGGGCCGGGCACACCTGTCAGTTCCAATCCCATTGCAAGTCCGGGTGAACCAATAGCTCCTGCTCCTGCTCCTGCTCCCGCTCCTGCGCCTGCTCCAACTCCTGCGCCTGCTCCCGCTCCTGCGCCTGCTCCGGCTCAAAATCCCCCAGCTCCAGCTCCTGCTCCAGCAAGCGACGAGGACGAGGAGGAAGATTATGACAGTGACGAGTCCGCAACCATAGGCATTATGCCAGCAGGCGGAAACGGAAATGGAGGTGTCACGGGAGCTGGCGCCGGAGCGGTAGCAGGTGGAGATGGAGCAGGAGTTGGGGGACAGGCACTATTCAGCGAGGAGGAGGACGAGGAGGAAGAGGACGAGGACGACGAAAGGCGGCGGAGGAGGCGACAGGCAGACCTCGATTTACCTATTCCAGTGTGCTATACAGTGAGACTTCAACGTAGGTTACTTTTGCACTCTTTTATTTTATCTATTAATAAGGAAGAAAATTTCCAAATTTCCTTTCCAGTTAACGAAACTGTAATCACGAAGAGAGGCTGCACCAGCGCCAGGCTAGGCAATCAGAGCTTGGCATGCGAAGGACTCTTCGACAACTGGTCGGTGGGAGGATGTCAAATCTGCCAGAACGATGGATGCAACAAGCCCATAAGTGGATCGAGCCGGCTTATCGGACAGGGGTCTATCCTACTACTGGCTATAATGTCCATTGTGGGGCACTCTCTGATCTAAAGGTTTACTTTTAGAACGCGGGCAATAATTGGCTTTTGGATCGCACAAAAATACAAAAGATATATATGGCCCACGGAGTATCAATGTGGATTTCGACTTTGGTGGCTGAGTTCGTTTTTGGGGGGTGGTGGTGGACCCAAGATTTATAGTGGCACCTGATTCGTCTATTTATGGCACGCTTACCAGCCATTGAATTCGGTGGCAATGAGCGCACCTGAGCTATTTTCGCATAATTGTTTAATTGGCATCGATAAGGTAGCCTAGACCCTTTGTCTTGACTGTCTATTTATTGTTTTTTATTCTGGTTTTTACACCCATGTATTATTATATTTAAGGGGGAAAGTGCTCACTCATTCATTCAGTTCAGTTGCCGGTTTGTAGTCGTATCAAAATGAAATCAATTAGATTGCGGAATGCCGGAGACCCGATAAGTTGTGACGAGTAGTATTATGGGTGTTATGAGTCGGTCGGGTGCTCCCGTTTCAAATTAAATTTCATGACTTCATGCGTTGCGGGTCGCAACCGAAACTGATAAAACCGATCAACCGATAACCAGATAAACTGATCAAATGGCCAAAAGCGTTTAGGCCGATAAGCCCGGGGCAGTCGAGTGCCAATAGCTGTAGCTGCCTAAAACTTTGCACAGATTTATGGCATTAAAATTGTCGCTCACCGGAATTACAGTACAGTTCTTAATTCGGCGATGAGGAAACGAAATTCTCACTTTAAGGAAACTTGCTTCAAACTGCCAAATTCGTTAGGTTGCTCATAATTTACAGCGACTTGTATATAAGATGCGGTAATGTTTATGCGGGTTTTTTTTTAATTAAGAATTTGTGGGCTCGTATTTGGGGGATTATCGCTTCCCCGTTTTATTTTCAGCTCAGGTTTCCGGGAGACGGTAGAATAAGTTCAGATGACGAACATGTCCAAAAATCACATATTAAAAAATGTATTTTTTTTTTATTCTGGACAAAGAGAATTTGAAGAGAATCTCAATGAGACTTCTCTTGTGAAGAAACGTCATTTAGCGGTTTACGTGATGTCTCCGATCTCCATATAATATATGTATCAGCTTTACTTTTCGATTTTTTGTTCTGTATCACTGGGGAAGTTTTACAATTTTTATCTCCCGTCTGCACTTTCAGTTCTCAGACGATGCGTCAGGCGGCACTAACCAGATTTACCCAACATTTGGCACGAACCGATATGGCCAAGTGTTAAATATATTATATACAAATTTGAATATATAGGGGACGCACGCTTCATGATCTGCAAAAGTTTCAGGGCCAGCTTTTATGGAAATCCATGAGAATATTTTAACAGAACAAAACAAGTCACGAGTACTAGGTGGGCTGAAAAGTAACCTCCTTGGAAATAGTCATTTTTATAGGATTAGATCCAATGGTGTCCCTGATAAAGCTGAAACCTGATTAAATTACAATTATAATTTCTTAGAAAACTTATTGAATATTGACTGTTTTGTAACCCTTTTATGTTTCCTTGGCTTTGCTACTTTGATTACATATTTATTATTATTTTTATAAATTGCTTAAGCGATAAATAAAAATAAGGGAAAGGCTGCTTGATTTTCCACTTGAAAATAAACATATAAAAGCAAGCCCATCAAAGGTGACCCTTATCAGTTGACCTTGCCCCTCCTTGTCGCTTTCGGTTTTTTTTCTGGGTCAGATGGCGAATTTCAAGGGGTTTCGAGTAGGCTCGACCTTGCCGCTCACTCGACTGGAAAATTTCGTTAAGCCGGTATTTGCGATTCAAAAGTTCTGTTCCCGCCACAAGACAGGTGCCAAAAAGATGTGCCAATATTGGCCAAAAACACAAAAGAATCTTCGTTAATTGTTTGGCTCTGTCTAAATTGGAGATTTGTTTGCTTTGCGTGCTCCCGATATTGAATGATAATCATGGGACAAGACGACTTTACTATAAAAGTGGCAAATACTCGTATTATTATGTAAATTTTGCATTTAATGCATCCATTAAGGCAACAGACTGCGTTGACTAATTAACTGAGTAACAATCAATTAGCAGGGCGCAAAAATAATCCCAAAACTGAATCACTAAACCTGGGTATAGCCACAAACCCTTTTCATTCCGGTCCGATTTTCCCCCATTACCATAAAGAGCGGGGTTTTTGTGGCATTATCACTTAAGAGAGAGCAGAGAGTTCCCCTCGGGTGGGTACTTTCGATCGAAATTATTCTGCATTATAAATTAATTTGTTATCATCGAAGAAAAGTAAAACTTGTTTTACGGCCGCTCGACCGCTCGACCGCTCGACCGCTCGACCGCCTATGCCCTCTCTCTCTCTGTGGGGTTGCTCCCTCTCTTACGCATCGAAGCCGCTGACGCCGCTGACGCCGCAGTCGCAGCGAAACATATAAAAAGTCTCTAACAAATCACAAGATTTTCAGTTAAATTTCTGAATTTGCAAACAGCGGTCGACTAAAATAAATCAAGAAATTAAGAAGAAACAGAACCAGAACTAGAACCAGAGCCAAACACAATTGCCAAAAAACGTGAAACAATAAAAGTGCACAAATTAGTATAAATACTATATCCCAGAAATATTTAATATATATATCCATATATATATTTGAAAATATATAAAAATGTTCGGAAAAAGTCACATCATTTTGGTCAGCTCATTGCTGTTACTAGTCACCCTGCCAGGTAAAGGTTTCTTTTGGGTCTTTAATGCTATGGAAGTGTCGTGATAACTTTGATTGGATCAGATATCGAAACCCAGAAGATCCCTGAAAATTCGTAGGTCCGATAAACATATCTTGATGATTTGCTAACTAGCTGCTGCTTCAGCTGCTGTTCCTCTAAAAATAAAAACCCGTGTCTCAAGTGTTATTAGTACATATTTGCATGTCAAACCAAAAACGAAACGAATTCGAAATTCAAGATCATGAACATTTCGCCATAATATTATTTTGCATATCAACAACGGTGACATTTAAAACGATCAATTTATTTATTATTATTTAACTGTCATAAATAATGCAAAGATTGTTGCCAGTTTTTATGATTGTGATGCGGAAATGTCATCGGACGAAGGGAACTCAGCCTTCAGGGCGTTCGTGATTTGGGATTTATTTATGCCATAGAATCCGGTGAAAAGGAAAAGTCAGTCGAAAATAATCAACAAATAATGTATTCTATTTGACATTGAGGCGGGCTGGCTAAACCGCTAATTGAAAATGTTATAGTTACACTTAACACATTTAACCCGATATGGAAAAACTTGTCTGGCCCATTAGCACCACATTGGAACCTGAATTTTCGATACTGTTTTTTTGTTTCTGTTCACGATCTCTTGACGCAATTGCGAATGATTTAATTTGAGATTGGCAACAAAAACGTACAAAAAATCATAAAGAAGATTTGCACTGATATATTCAAAAATACCAGTTCGTTTCGGTTTAAGCAACTATGTAGATCTTAGTATAGCTTGTTGTTTTTTTTCAAATGAGAAAATCAAAGATGCATATAACTGGAAATAGAACTGAATGAACTTTGCTTTGGGTGCTTCAAAGTACTTACATGGGGAGTTTATTGACTTACATAAGCCCTTTGTTTCTACGCCTTTTGCCTTTTGCTTTTTGCCTTTTGCAAGCAGAAATAATAATAATATTAAACAAGAATGAATACTTAATATTAATGAGTAACTCAAAGTGTGCAAAGGTGGCGCTTATCACGTGCCATTAAACCCCCAAACAATTCGGTAACTGACTTCGAAATCCCCCCTTGGAATAACTTCCCATCAATCACCGTGATTTATGATAAATTTAAAATAATAAATCAACAAACTTGGTTAGAGATATGCACAATAATTCAATGGTTATATATGGTGGCGAAAATTTAATGGTCGACTTAGTTCTGAATATTTATGCGTTTTCAAGAAAACTCTTTTAGGGTTTGAAGGCATTTCTGAGGCTTTAACGATTAAACGAGTATACTTAATTTTCTTTTACTTTTAAGCAAGTATAATATGTTAATCGTGTTGCCAATATCCCGCTCTGATAAGAGGACTTACATTCCGATAGCGATGTTATCAATGGAGGGGATTTAGGACCCAGTCGGATAATCATACCTGTCCATCACAGTTCGAATGACTCACCCACCCGGAGCGATCTGATGATAAAAATTGGTTCGGTTCGTTAAGGGTGTCCGACACCACATCCCCCTGATAAGACAATTAAGGCAATTATGGCTGTGTATCTATTTTCTGTATTTGACTTTGGCAAATATTTGCCAGTCTTCCGCCCTAACGATAACATGCAAATGGAATCGATTTTTCTGAAAGGGTGTGAGCCACAGCAACAACACACCAATAAATAAATAATATATACAATATTATAAAATATTTGCGTCGGATCGAAATACCTTAGAGTAATCACAATGAACTAATACTAAAGAATCGGCAAATAATACGCCAAATACGAGCTTTGATTTTGAAGTGATTAATGGTCCTCACACACTATATACTCGTAGTATACTATAACTTTTGTCATACTTTATCGGATATCGCGTGTTTTTTTTTTATGTTTCAATATACCCAGCTGTAAATTGAGCACTTTTAAGGCAGAGATAGCCGAGGCCCAATAAAAATATTCGCGAACTGGGTAAGGCCTTCAAATATGGCGATTGTTTGGATGCAATCGTAAAGATAGAAATGTTTGAGAATTATAGAAAAAAGTGATCTCAATTGTAGACTTAAATGAGGTATATAAAAACATTAAAGTTATTAGAAAGAGTATTTCTTATTATATGAAGAATGTAGGGCGGCAACCCAGGCAATAAAAAATATTCATTAAAGTTTCCCTAAATTGTTTAGTGATTCGCGCCGATCTCATGTGCTATGTTTGCGATGACTGTGCCCAACTACCAAAGGACGCACCTCTTCTGGCCTGTAATGAGGATTTCTTCAATTCTGGCGGCAGCACAGAAGCCTCCACGGACACCACCACTACCACAACCGAACCGAGCACCACAGTCCCGGCCGAGGATAGTACGACCACGACAGTGGAAACCACAACCACGGCCACTAGTGCTGAGACGACCACATCGGAGGCAGTAGAGTCCACATCCACTGAGACGACAAACGAAACCACCCAGAGCCCTCAGACCACGGAGGCACCTCTACCCACGCCTCCAACACCACCCACCGCTGGACCTGTTGAAACCACGCCCGCCCAGCCCACTCCCCCCGCCGAGGATCTGACGAATGTGGCCTTGAACATCACCCGCCTAGCTCCTATCAACCCGGAAAGCTCGACCCCGGCTCTAAGCGCTGAATCCACATCGGCTTCCAATGCCGAAACCACAACGCCTCGCTCCACCGATTCCACTCCGGCTCTGGTTGTGGCCTCCCGAAGGAGGAGAGCTGCCATGGACGCGGAGTATACCTATCACTGCTACAGTGTGAACGTTGCAGGTGAGTCAATCAAAAGAGAAGCAACCAAAAGAATATATCTTGACTTATCGATTTCCTCTTCTATTCCATCAGTGAACGGTTCAGCGATCACGAATCGCGGATGCTCCCGAGTGACCACCTACGAGGCCGTCTGCGATCAACTCAAGCTGCAAAACAATAACACAGAGCTCTCCTCCTGCGATCCTTGCAGCATGAATGCCTGCAACAGCAGCTCCACGCTGCGGAACTCCGTCCTGGCCACCTTCCTTTTGGCCCTTGTGGCCTCTGCCCTCCAGCGCAATTAATTGGGCCCGGCCAGTGGTCATCTTTCATCACCCGGTGCTACAATCTAGTATTCCTCGTTTCTATAAGACACACACTCATCATCAGACCCAATCCCATTTATAAATTTTACCTAAATTTAAGGATCTACACAAAAACACAAGAAGCGAATATCGAAATATATACAACTGTACTTGTATAAATTAAATCTAACCAAACTCGAAGTTTAAGGCGAACACTTAATAAATAATATGTAATTGTTAAAGAAAGAGTTTAAATTTTCTGAAATGTTCCTTTTCTTTCTTGGTATTCCCTCTTTTAAAGATTTTTTTCTTTTTGAAAGGATGATTCAGGCGAAAAGAAATTTACAACCGGCCATACTTATTAAACAATTCAAAATGAGTAAACGGTTATGACACCTTTTATAAGATTTTAAAGTACCTTTAGTTAGATATTTTTATAGCATTATTATCACTTGTTGGTTACTCATAGCAATGCAACAATCTTATCAACTTCTTAAAAGCTGCAAATGCATTAGGAAAACAATAAAAAGGAAAAGTCTGGTAACCATCAAGGCCAATGTCACGTATACGCCCTGTGGTACTTTTTCTGAGCATACAATTCTTTTGGCCATAAACCGTCGAAGGCATACTTTTAGGCCATTATGCTAAGTAAATTTACTCAAGACAAACATAGAAAGGCCAACAAACGAAGAAAATAGACCAAATGAAATTCAAACACACAGCAACAACGATTTTTAATCGATTAGATAAGATTTCGGAATTCAATTTTTGGTACTTTTGGTAACACTAGATGGAATAAATATTCGGCCACGGCGTAAATCATACGTTTAGTTTTATAGCCCCCTAATAAATACCACTTTTAAACTTTTTTTGTTAAAAGCGAATTCTTTCAATTTGGAGTTTCCGGTTCTTACCCTTTTTACTGCAAAAGAAACTTATCAATTGAAGTGCAAAGTTTTTATTGTGGATAATTATAAGCCAATTCAGGCACTTCCCGTCATTGACCCATTAAAGAGAAGAGTTTAATTCATAAGTTTAACAATATTATGGCAAATTTAAACAATAAACCATTCAATAGTTTAGATTAAGTTACAGTTTATATGGTTTAAGGTCAATGATTTCTCCGATTGTGACGATGTCATAGATTAGTTCAACTTATCGGGTTTAAAGTCTTGTTACCAGAAGAACCTACATATTTCTAAATGTATTGCGCAGGTCATTATAAAAGATTAAGAATTATAAAAGGAAATATTTCATAAACTATCTAAAAAGATGTTAAAATATCTAAATACATTTCAAAACTATATTTTTACTTAGAAAAAGGGGAATTTTTAAAAGCTGACCTTGCAGGCTTATTTAATTTTATCATTTTAAGTAAAACTCATGATTGAATAATATGGGTTTTAATTTTTTGATTGATTTAGGGTTATAATGTCGTTTTATTAACTGGCAGTTGCATTTATTTGTTTATTTTTTCAAGTTACCGAAAGGAAAATTTTGAACTTCCATTACCACAACACAACGAACTGAAAGTATGAATCATTTCATATATATTTTTGTTAATCGTTATTCAGGTGAACTGATATTGTCAATTTGTTTATCGGAATGTGGAACTCGCTGGTCGACTAAGAATGCTTTAGTATACATACTTTTTACCAAAAAGTTCACGTACAAATTTATTTTGTTATTAGTCAGCCAACACAGTGGAGCCAGGCAGGGAATTAAATACCTTTAAAATCGATTTAGCTGATTAGATTTCTATAGTTAGGAATTAACTTTCCAGGATCCGAGGTAGAAGGTGTAAAGGAAAGAAGGTTTGGAAGGCCCAAAGACCCGCCAACGGGTCTAGATACTTTTGTTTTATTGTTCGCGTGGAATATTCTGCGCGAAAGAAATTTTGCAAGTATTTTAGAAGTGTCATGGGTTTGTCCGACCATTTAACAAGGAGGATATTACTAGACTTTAGGGGATATTCACATCAATCAATATCTTATCGTTTCGAAATTCTCGGAACCAAAAAAAATCGCCAATCGATTTTAATGGAGGGCCTCATAAAAATGGCAATAACCTAAAAAAAAAAGAGTTTTAGCATCCTGAGGAAGTGCTGCTATTACCTATACTGGATCCCTTATCGTTAGCGATCGGTGTTATATGGGTTTATATGCGGCAGCCTTATCGCCAGGAAGACGGCCTAAAACAATGCCAGCGTGCTTCACTGCTTTTCGCTGCTTTCCCGCTTATCAGGCGACGTTTATGATAAAAAAGCCATGTTAACATTATATTTAATTGTTAGTTACCATTCAGTCGTCGTGCGGCTCGCTTCTATTGTTTCTCCTCCGCTTCGGTGATCTCGACAATATCCTTTGCCTGTTATCCTTTCGGTTAAAAAAAAAAAAGAACAATGCGTCTGATCACGGCTTCCTTTTTCCTGCTGGCTCTCTGTGCATCCTTGTCGAACATTCTTCCAGGTTCGACCTTTGTTACCTTAAAGTGAAATCGACTAATTGAATAATTTATTAAATCAGCTAATTTAACGTTGAATTTCTCCATAAGTTATGAACTTATTTAGTTTGGTAAAACGAAACCAAAACTAGGTCTCTTATCAACGGTATTCGGCGCCGAATTCAAGTGAAAAAGTTAGAGCCATGGCCTATTCCATTATTATAATTAGTTTTGTTGCCGGCAACGATTTTTTTTTAAATTCAACTTGAACAGAAACTAAAATGATGAAATATTTGTTTTCCTTCTCTAATTTTGAAGAGTGCAAGGCAAGGACGTCAATTTTTGTATTTCTGAGCTTGAAGGAGATTTTCAGGTTTTACTATAAAAACCACATAGTTTTTCATAACGAAGCTGGAGAATACTAAATGGGCGAAATCTTATAAAGACTTTCATTCGGTATAGAAAATACTTTGAAATATAACGATTTTTCTAGTTTCACTAAAAAAAGAACAAAGCTTTTAAAACGAAGCCTTCTAGCATTAAATAAAATTTTAAACTTTTGTTAATGTCCTTGGATAAAAATATGATTCGTCGATAGGGAATCGTTTCACGATTCTTTTAAAGTATTCCGCAATAGAATCGGATGAATAGATATAGATATAGCCTTCGCTGTGGGCCATATTGCCCATCCCATTGATTTTTCAATATTTTTGAACGGGTCCATCAGAAAATTTAACAAAATATTTAAAAATAAAGTTGTTCCTAGATTTTAATGCAGAATTGATTCCCCAATTCACTTTTCAGTTTATATTAACCAGGGGATCCTTTTTATTCCCAAATGAATTAAATTTAACGATCTTAAGATAAGTGGTTTACGACTATATATGCCCCTTTTTACAATCTGCACTTGATTTAAGGAACGAAAAGTCTGCAAATAACACTTCGTCATTATCAAACATGGCCCGAATAAAACAGTCAGCTGAGCTTTTGAGGTGAAAGGTTAACCGATAAGCAAAGAACACAAGTGTTTTACCCCAAAAATTAAAGAAAATATATTATAATATATATAAAAAACGAGACTGGGAATGTGAATGTGAAAGTTGGTGGTGTAAGAATGGCGATGTTATCTCGTATTTGATTTATCAATCAGAGTTATTGCCTGCTCAACAGCCGACCGACCGACGAAATTTTTATCTCGTTCGACCTTCGTGCACCCAACACGCCCACCACGCCCACCGGCACGCCTCCCTCCACCCACTTTTTAACGTTGACTCACCTGTCATTGTAACTTGTTTGGTTTTTTATTCCAGCGAGCGCCCTAGAGTGCTACCAATGCCAGGGATCCGCATGTGATGATTGGGACACTGTTCCTTTAATTGACTGCAGTCCGGAGATCATAACCACAACTACATCCACAACGGAATCATCTTCGGTAGGATTTTTAAATCTGAACAGCATTACAGTTGGGTTTATTTAAATATCCTCCATTTTATTTCTTCAGGTGACTACGGATTCTACAACGGTGTCTTCGGATTCTACGTCTACATCAACGCAATCTACATCAGAATCTACAACAGAGTCTACAACGGTATCAACAACGGATTCTACATCGGAATCATCAACAGTGTCTACATCGGAATCTACAACAGTGTCTACAACGGAATCTACAACAGATTCTACAACGGAGTCTACAGAATCAACAACGGAATCTACGACCACCGGATCTTCATCGGTATCCACAACAGAGTCTACAACAGAGTCTACAACAGAGTCTACAACGGAATCTACAACGGATTCTACAACTTCATCGACCTCTGGATCTCCATCGGAATCCACAACAGAGTCTACAACGGCATCCTCAACAGAGTCTACAACGGAATCTACAACGGATTCTACAACTTCATCGACCTCTGGATCTCCATCGGAATCCACAACAGAGTCTACAACGGCATCCTCAACAGAATCTACAACGGTATCCTCAACAGAGTCTACAACGGAATCTACAACTTCATCGTCCTCTGGATCTCCGTCGGAATCCACAACAGAGTCTACAACGGTATCCTCAACAGAGTCTACAACGGAATCTACGACAGTGTCTCCATCAACAGCCACAAGTAACGGAGAAACAGCCGGACAAAGTCGCCGCCGCCGATCCTTAACTGCCCAGGCCGCGGATATGCTCCTGTTAAATTACCGCAATCTGAATAGGGATTTGGACATCACATACAAGACAGCAGCTTGTTACAGTATCAACAAGAATGGAGGTGAGTTCTACAATAATTAAAAAAATATATATAATTGGAATTTTATCCTAAAATCCTATTCTTATTAATTCAAAACAGAAACCTACCGCGGCTGCATCAGGGTGCCTGAAGGACAATCCGGTTGCCAGGCTGTCCGGACGGAGCTAGACCTGCCCGAGAGTACCGATGCCGATGATGGATGCAATCTCTGCATGACGGACAAGTGTAACGGCAGCGCCGCCCTGAAGGCTTCCCTGGGAGCAATGTTGCTGCTCCTGGTCACGATACCGAGAACCTTCTTTAACTAAATTACTTCCGGCTCGCCGAACACTTGTATTATAATTATATTTGTATATTTGTACTGGCTAGATGGTTTACATTCTTATTTAAGAAATAAACTTTAACGAAACAATATAGTCTCTTCTAATTTCCTTCAAGCAAAAGCCCACAAATGGAGTTGCTAATTTAAACGAATTTTCATTAAATAAATTGCTATATACATATAACATTTATGTAAATTTCTTTATAAAAATAAACATTTTATTTAAATTAATAAAAAGAACAGAAAACTACTTCCTTATTTCGATATTCTTGAAATACTTTTACGTAACAAAAAACTTTTAATAAAAAATAAAGTAAAGAACACAAAGTTTAAGTAAAAAAAGTTGTAGGATCTTTTTTTATATTAAAGCTTCTTGTTTAAATATTTTAGTGAATGCACAAACCAAATGCAAACGTTTGTGAACTTATGTCAACTTTTCAGGGAAAAAAGGTTAAAAGCTCAAAATAAAAGGGTTTAGGAAGTCCAAATACGTATATAACGTTTGAAGACAAATTCAAAAATATCTCTAGAAATAAATACAAAAATAGCTAATCCACAAAAACTAAAAAAATATTTATTGTTTATTTCAATAGGCCAAGATCCTAAAGGGTTAATGCTAGTTTGGCCAAAGTCATTTTCTCCAAAAAGCTTCAGCAATTTGTGCACACAGGTATAAATTTTATCTCACCTGCCTATTGAAGTTATCAGCAAAAAGAGAAGTAAATATGAAAATATTAAAAAAAGGAGATAAGCATTGAATCGGGAGAACTTTGCCATGTTAAAAGAGTGTTCAGGCGAAATTGATTAGGTTATGGTGGGTAAAAAAATATTAGCAAGCCACTGGGGGAGTTAGTTTACCAAAGTTGGTCGTGCCAAGCTGTCGGAGAATTGAATTGCACCACAATATTATATTAAAAATAACCGACAACCATGAGGAGCTATAATTTCCTAGCCGTTCTGATAACAGCTGTCGTTGTAAGCCAGCTGGACGTTACCTTGGCCATACGTAAGCTTCACAGACGTTTTATTTATCTAATTTGCAAAATAACCTCTTTATTCTATTTGATTTAGAATGCTACAATTGCACATCATCGAATGACACCAATTGCCTGACAGATTTAACTAAAATTGAAACAGTTGCCTGCACCGGTGAATGCTCGATATCAAGTAAGTTTTTATATATGACTCATGGCCGACTATATTATTTTCTTAGATTATAATGGAGACAAAGCAAATGCAGGGTCTCCCCTTATCGATTATAGCTTGTGGCAGTTGGGAGCGATAAGCGATAAGCTTATCTTGTTTCTGTCTATTGATATTACTGATCCCAATGTTCCGAGAATCAAAATACCTTTATAAATGTATGGTACCAGTGGAAGAGTTAGATCAATAGATCAAACCTATTTATATTCAAATTATGTTGGGCTATTTGTTCGAAAGTCTTTCTTTTGTTTTTCTAATTGATTTCAACTTCTGGTAACAATTTCAGGTGCCCAAGGTGTCATAACGCGTGGCTGCTCTCCTACAGAGACTACCTGTGCGAGTCCAAGTTGCATCGGGTGCAACACCGACAAGTGTAACGACAACACAGTGTGCTACAACTGCAACGGTGAATCATGCAACAAGGTGGCGGATACCATGCTGATAGGCTGTCCTAACAACATCCAATGCTTTTGGACGGGAACTAGTGCCACCAATATGACCCGGGGCTGCACTTCGGATACTACTAATGCCAATTGCTCTGGAACGCCCACTCCAGGGGACTGCCAGGTCTGCAGTACCGGGAAATGTAATAACCAGGAATACCAGGAAGCCACTGCCGCTCCCTTTGTATGCTATTCATGCATCTCCAGCCTGAACAGTGAATGTTGGACGGCGAAAGACACATCCAAAATCGAAACGGTTACATGCAACGGAACCGATGAGTGCTTCAGTGGATATTGGAGTAAGTAAACTGGGTTTAAAAAACAGGAGCCGAAAATCCAAAATATCACGACATAATTATGTTACTTAATTTCTCCCAGATGGCCAAATGGCACGTGGCTGCCTTACCTCTGCCAGCACCGCGATGCAATATCAGTGCAAGAACAATGTGGAAGGACATCAGTGCAATACGTGTACTACTTCCCAGTGCAACACAAAAGCTTACAACGGTGCATCCTCGCTGAACCATGTGGGCGTGTATGGATTCCTGATTGTGGCACTAATTACCCTTCTGAATTCCTTGTAATCCCATTCGATTGGGGAATACACAATTTGTTAATTATAATTCCAGCCAACTAGTCTCATTGATAATCACAAAATAAACGGAAGCATTGTCTATAAAATAAAACATAGTTCTTGTATTTTCATTTAATATGCTTAAAAGGAAATCTTTATTTGAGTAAAAATCAAGGCTTTGAACAATTGACAAAATGGTTCTTGAAAAATCCAGAGAAATGATTACGGCTCCAAATCCTAATTACTTTTAGATTCATTGTGTGGATATACTTTGAGATAGATTCAAATAAAAAACTCACAACGGTCCCAGTACTTTTCTTAAAGCCATGTTTATTTTTTTTAGGATAAGCTTAATAGAAGTTGCAAAATGTTTAGAATAAAATTTCCAAATCATGTGAAACAGTTTCTCGATGACAAATTTCAGATATACTTTCAATTAACTAATATTATCTACTGTGCTATTAAGCCTTATCTATTGTTTACGGTGCAAAGTCGTGTAGTTTTTTGATTTGCAGGTGACTCATTTGTATATTGCTGGTTAATTTTCGCACCTCAAACACTCATTGCACGCCAGGTGGCAAGAAAAGCTAGCCAAATGGTAAATGACTTTATTAAAGTGGAACCTCCATTGCGAGGATCCACCCATTTTTCGAGTTCGTTGCAGTTGTCTTTGCCGTAGCATTTACGACACATTGCCTCGTTTTCCAGACAGTAATGAAGCGTTTCATTGAGCATCTCCGATATGCAACCTTTTACCACGAAAACATCATATCCTATATTTTGTATATCGGAGGTTTGACCTAGAAATACCGTCATGCAACCTTCTTGTATACCCAGCCTGATGGGGCATGATGATCTTTTCATTTCAGTGTCATTACGTTCACAATATGCACAACTAATGCAGGTCATCAAGGCTCCAGGAGTGTCCTTCAATTCCACATTAGCTTTTCCCAATTGATTATCGACTGAAGTAGGTATGGCGCCCTCCTGGGATTTAATATTCTGCATTAGTACAAAAATACTAATCCATACAATTATAAAGCGGATCATTCTGGATATCTAGTTTAAACCTATTGAATTGTACTTTATATTTTGATCTCTGAAATCGTACTTCTTATATTTCCCAATAATTCTTTTTTAAATAGAGATTTTTTCCCAAAAGCTTGCATGTTTTCCAACAATTCAGTCTATTAATTGGCCATCAAGGGACTCAAAGTTCCATATCTATAAGTAATCCCTTAAACTCTGAATAATTTATGCAATTTACAAACATGATTTGAAGTAGTTAGGACATTTGGCTTCTATATTTTTGTTTAACTTTTATTAAAACAATTTTTGCCAATATTATTAGGGAAACCTTTATTTGCAAAATATTTACAAAGTTTAAATAATACATTTATGACCGATTGTTTTGGTTCAAATTTATGTGCTTCAATAATAACTCCATTGTTTGATTTTAATTATAAATATTGTGACATCATCTGAATCGATAGGTCTTAGAGCAGCATGTGGCAATTCATCCATTTCGAACCCAAGCTCCAGATTATTAAGGTAATCAAAAGATGAGAAATGTGGCGATCAGCTCCTGCCGTTAGAGCTTCATATGTGGACATATTCTGGCTATTGCAATCGTGGCCGTAGCATTTCGAGCAGAATTCATTATATTTGTCACAATATTCGAGTAGGGACCCCTCCAAATCGGATATACAACCTCGTGCCAGGTACTTATCCTTACCTGGAGCTAGATTTTCATCTCGAACGAATACGGTGAAGCATCCATGTCTTTTATTTTTTGTTGGGGGACACCTGGTTTTGTTTTCATTTATCAAGGTGTTATTGCAGATCATACAGCTATAGCAGCTGATGTTCATATTAACGATTGGAGGTATGGGACGATGGGCTGGTGCATATGTGCTTGGCTTGGTCGTGGTTGTTTCCTCGGGAACAGCATCATTTGGGTAATCGGATCCATCCGATCCAGGGTTTTCATGATTTCCCGGGTTTTCAAATTCCGGCATTTTTGCAGGAGATATTTGGGGAGTTGGTTCCTCGGAAGGTGGACGAGAATTGTCGTTCACTTCTGACGACGATTCCTCTGGTAGAGCCTGTTCAGTTATTGGTTCTTCTTCCTTGATTATTTCTGGGTTTTCCGTTGGTGATGCGGGCTTCTCTGCTGGATCTTTTACTTCCTCTCCAGATTGATGATCTTTACCAGCTGGGACCAAAGGGCTATCCACGGGTTCTGGATTATTCTCTCCCGACTGATGATCCATCGTCGAATTCATATCCGAGGAAACCATCACAGATTGGTCTACATTTTCAGGCCTCTCTGTAGTACTCCCAGGGGGTGCCCCACTAGGAGATGGGTAAGTCACTTCCTGAACGAGCGCTGCATCCCCATCATCTTTGTCATCGTCTCCATCTCTACCTCCGTCTCCACTTAAGCTTACTTCCTGGATATTTTCCTCCTGGCAATTGGACCACTGCAGGAGAGCCGTGAAAGTAATCCACAAAAGCAGTAGCCTCATGCGCATCGTGGTCACTGATCAGTTGAAAGTTTGCTAACCGTCTGACTGGAACGGGAGAAATAATCTTCCACTTGAGCCCGGCGACCTGATGGACTTATCTGATACGTATATGTTTCTTTTGTTATCGTTTTATCCCAGCATACTCTGAAGAGTTCTGCAAACAGCAATATTTGCTCTATTCCGACCACCGATGATGACACCTTGTTGGTATTCTCGGTCGACCTGTTCCGTGGCTGTTTTCCAGACAACTGATGGTCCGGTGTCCACCATTAAATCGCCGGTCATACGATACGTGTACTCGAATCCGCTGATTGTCACGCAATTATCCGGTCTCTAAATTAAATCGATACCAAGTAGGGGCGGGAAGAGAGTTTGGTCAATAGAGGGTCAAGACCCCTTGACGCTTATGAGTCGCTCCCCGATATCCTGCAACAAATGGGAGTCTCTGAATTATTAATGATGTGAACCTTTCGATTCGGTCTGCGACGGGTCACTCAGATAATGGGTCAAGGCATATGACCAAATTATGGATATGGCTTTTTTTTTGGCCATATGCAGAACAACTGGGACTGAATGGCACCAAATAGTTTTTGTTGGGAAAGGTTAATGCACAGACAAAAAAATGTGGTCAAAATAATACCGCCAAATTGGTTATATATTCAAAATAATATCACAAATCTGACGATTTAATGTCTTTAAATTAAGAGCTACGTATATTCAAATAAAATTTAATGACTTATAAACTTAAAAATTAAATTATAGATAAATAAATGTTACGCATAGTAATGAAATTTTGATTGAATGTGAAGGAAAGTAATCTACATTAAAAGCTTATCCTTATCGTTGCTAGGAGCTATAAGAGCTCTTTGTTTTATAGCCTGATAAGTCATAAAAAGATTATAGACTTCAATGGCCATAGAAAAGTGCAATTCTTTGGCAGAGTTTCAAAATGTTCGGACTGGAGGCGTCCTCCCACCTACTGTTTTTTCTCCTAACTCTCCTTTTGCCAGGTGAAACAATTTCTTATCCTCCCATAAATAGTGCGTAGAATAAATACTGAGTTCATTTATAGACTGCACTTGGGCAATTGTTTGCTACCGTTGCGATTCAATTGCCTTGCCGGAATGTTCCCAGACCCTCGGAGAGGTGGGTCTTCTACCCTACATCGACTGCCCCAACGAACTGACGTGTGCCATGTCCATTGGTATGTTCAAATTACCCATATTTTAACAATTCTTTAAAAAATTTTCTGGATTTGGTAAGAACTCTTAAGAAGTTATAGCTTTAAAGAGTATATACAATACATAATTATATAAATAATTTAAACAGCGATCAGGATTTGATTTTTCTTGTTAAATTACAAATATTTTATTCATGTTCCAGTTGACTCTATTACGTATCGTGGATGTGCAGCGAGTACTCCAATTACCGGAGCCACCTATTCCAAGAGCTGCTCCTCGAACCTTTGCAATGCTGGAGTCTACCCACCAGGACGGCTCAAGTGTCATCATTGTTCTGGATCGGATTGTGTAGCAAGTCCTTCCGGAAAACCCAAGCCCTGTCGGTATCATCTGGAAGAGGATCAGTGTTATACGGATGTCATCAGTTCGTCTGAAGCCTACAGAGGATGCGTCTCCGAGCAGAATCACACACTTTCCAGTGCCGCAAAGGTCTGCGAGATAAATGGCTGCAACGAGGAGCAAGGCGCCTGGACACAGACATGCGCCAGTTGTGATTCTGAAGCTGGGCGGGGTTGCAAGATTGATCTCTTTCAGGTGAACACTGGAAAGTGCAATATTAGCATGTACGAAGATTGCCAGCAGGAGGTGCTTTTGGGTGAGCCGGATGACAAGTACTGTTTCAGCTATCGAAAGTTGAACCAAGTAGTGCGAGGCTGTTCCACGCAGCTACCCACAGATCTGCAGCCGCACCTAGAAGAGCTGGATAAGTGCAGGGATAGTGACAATTGCAATGCCGGTTGCATTACCCAGCAACGCTGCTTGGCCTGTAACTCTCTGGATCAGACCCTGTGCAGGACGAATGTTACGGCGATTAGCAATAGCACATGTGGTTCTGCTGAAGCCTCCTCCTGCTTCGCCTGCGAGTACTCCGACTGGAGTATCCAGCGCGGATGCGGAGCACCACCTAGTAATCCAGGCATTATGAACTGCTACGAATGCGATGAAGCTGGCTGTAACAGAAAGGACTTCACACGCTGTTACCGCTGCAGCACCGATCAGACTGGAGCAGGATGCGCCAATTGGGAGGTACCAGGAGGAATCTACATTGACGAGTGTGCCGAACCAGCAGCATCTTGTGTAATGGCTACATTCACCAATGGCACTACTGCAAGAGGCTGTCAGCGAGAGGATTTCTCCTGCAATTCCGCAAACATAGTCAATTGCCAGTCCTGCGATGGTAGTTTTTGCAATAAAGGAGCATTTCCGGAGAAGCGACTGTGGTGTCATCAGTGCAGTGGTAGGGCTTGCGAGGAAGTCTTCAGGGGACAAGCAGCCTTACCTTGTGCCCTGCTTGCCAATGAGCCCGAGGATCAGAACATGGCCTGCCTGGAGTACTTTGATACTCAAACCCAGGAAATCATTAGAGGATGTCGTTCCAATTCAGAGCTTTACTACGAATGCCTCCTCAGGAGCAGCAACCACATGTGCCGCACGTGCCACACTTCTGCCTGCAACAATAGTCCTGGAAGAGACCTAAGGGCTAGTTACGAGCTGGAATCCACGGCCCTGGACCTGCTCCAGGGCAAGAGCTCTACTAAGACCATAAAAGACAACGGTATTTGGTTGATATTTAGCATTATTTATCTTATGACTGTCTCACACTAAAAATAAAACAAAATCAGCACTATAAACCATTTAAATATATATCTCTCTTAGTCCTGAGGCGCATAACCAGGATTCAAGGCACGACCGCGATGGTTGAATGAGTAGAACGAAGGAAAGTTGCCCAGCGTGTCCCATGTCTTCTGCTGCATGTCCACAGTGGCGCGGATCTCCTTGAAGTTGCCCACAACCTCAATAATATTGTAAATAACCACCACCAAACTGATGACGGTTTGCAGTATGATCTAAGGGAGTACATATATCGTTAGCAAGGTACACAGAAGCGTTTTTCAGAAAACTTTACATCCAAAGGCAAACTAGTCCACTCCTGCTCCGTCAGTCTCAAATAAGTGCGATCTGCGGCATTAATTAGAACGATTAGTCCAAAGTTTACCGCCGGCCACGGCATTTTACTTACGATGTGCAGCCGAAAAAGCGGCGTGTGCCAGGCTGGCAAAGCCGGCAATCAGCAGGAGTTTGTTGAACATCTTGCTACCCATTTTTGATTTAACAATAACAATTTACAATTTTCTAATATAAACTTTGCTAATGTACAATGCGGGCACATACACGGATGAATTTATCGAACCGGATTCTGGCAACACTGGCAGCGAACATATCGATTTCATTTTCAATTACACTAATTTGTAAAAATACCTCAATATAGATGTTGAAAACAAATATAAACAGAGTAAATTTCCAGTAATATTTAAAATTCAAGTTCATAGTCGGACATAAATATGATTGTTGGAAAAGTTATCGATATTTCGATATAAATTAGTATTTTCGCCAGCCCTGAAGAGATTTTTTTGAAAACAAACAAAATCGCACTACACCACCGTTCGGACGTTCAATTCGAGGTAGCGCGCATTCCGCGAAACAGAAAAACAAGTGCACAATAAGACAACCGGCTTTTATAGCAACTTGAACGCAGGTTTTCGCTCATTTTTTGGCCAAAACAGGACTCGAGGCAACGCCCGCGCATCTTTTGGGAGCCCCAGTGTTTTCGTGTGTGTTTTGTGGCGCATCCCGTTGGCGTTGTGTGTGTATCCCGACATCTCTTTAAGCTGCTGTCCTTGTGCCGAAAAAAAAAAAACAAAAACAAATAACAGCGACATTCCAGCACAGGTCTCCGAAACTCGGTTAAAAATGTCAGTCTCCTCAAACGCCTCCTCGGCCTCGCGAAATGGCAGTGTGGACGACAGCACCACCGCCAGCACCACCAACACGGACAGCTCCGAGCTGGCGCACATCCTCAACCGGCGGCAGGAGATCATGGACTCGCAGGAGGCGGGCATCGATGTGCCGCGCACCTTCAAGGTGGTCAATGTCTACACCGAATTCCATGAGTTCTCCCGGAAGCAGATCAAGGACTATCAAAAGACCTTCAATACGTAAGTCAAGGAAGATTTTTACTTAGAGAAAAAAATATGAAATTTAATAAATAAATATGACTTTCTGTCATTTTCTCATGCGCTTAATAGGCTTTTAAATTGCATTTACTGTAGCTCCTCCTCCACCTCCACCTCCTCTGGGTTTGCTTTTCCCCAAGTGCAATGGGGCATGACTCACGACTTGGGTGGAAAATAATGTAATGTAGTCACCAGCCGCAAGTCAGAAGCAATTCCCGAGACCCCCAAGTCGTGCTCCCATCAAGAGTTGATTTCTGCTTTAACGCTTTCAAACGAATTCCAATTATTACACTACACCTTACAGTTCAACCTGGCTATAAAGGTTTGTCAAGTATAGGTCCAAGATTCTGTTCACTTTTCAAAACAATGTCTCAGGTTTCTCAGATTAGTTGAGCCTCTTCTGTGTTTGGGCCGTACTTGTAAACGGTTTTGCATTACCAACCGACAGGCGAGTTTGTTCTTAACCACATTTTCCTAGTCTTCCAATGATAGTCTTCCGATGATAGTCCAGATCGGATTTCGACCAATCAACCGCGACTCTATTGCGCAATGTTATGCTAGATTACACCTTTTCACAAATTGTTATTCAAATTCTCGCACATGTCACGTAGACGAGGCGTCTTGAGCTTGATAAGCTATCTCCGGTTCATCCGTATTATCTTCTGGCGATTATACTTGGCACCACCTGTCGTTGTTGGCTTTTTACTGATTCAACTTTTAACTCACCGGAGAGGAAGCTGACTTTTAAATCTGCTACGGAATTTGTTTACTTTTTGACTGCCAATTCTGGTCTCATTCTGTGGCTTCTTAGGGCTTCCTCTCTGCATCTGGGTCATCGGTAATCTGGCAAATTGTCAAAACGCAAAAACTGCCTGCATTATGGCACTGCGAACGTGCTCGGCAATTGTAAGCCAAATGCAGCAAAAAAAATCAACTCCAGGCTGTCTGGTAGATGGCCAAGAGCCGGAGTCTACGATTACCCAATGCAATGTGCAAATATGGCTAATAAGATTGGCTCTGGATGGGGCTAAGGAAATTGTGTCCGCGATTATACAATACTCCGATTTTGGTTTACAAATAGAAGGAAATTAATCAAAACTTACTCGTAAAATTCATTAAATTATTTACACTTTATTCTCTTCCCAGAAAGCAAATGTCAAGATGGGTCCGGCGCTTCTTCTAGTCTTGGTCTGGAGTCGCTGAAAAAGGCTTTGGCATTTCCAGTCACGTTAATGCCGATGTGCTAAACGCTTGCCAATTCAAAGCGCACAAAGCCCTGAAAAACCTGAAAGATTTAATTAATACATTCGAGAATCGAAAGCAAAATGTTACCTGAGTCACGCATTCAAGTTGTTTCACAAAGCAATTTGTATAAACAAATTGTAACTGAATCAGCGAGCCAGTTTCTTCCGAATCGGTTGCTGGCTTTCTGGTTTTCTGGTTTTCTGGCTTTCTGGCTTTTCGATAAACAAAATCGTCGACGCGTATGCAAATGTAAACAAATTCTGCAACGCCTTAGACGTCACAGAAGAACTTCCCAAAAAGATAAGTACCCGGGAGATTGTCGGACATACAGCCCAGCCCAAAAGCGATTAAATGTCTGAAATATATTCCTATATAGAGTTATATATACCATATATATGGAGCTATATCCCACGCCCGACTCGACTCGGCTTTATCATCGCTCACGCAATGTGTTTTATAGCGTCTTTGGCGTTTTTGTTTGTTAGTCTTGCGAGTTTCCTGATTACTTCTGCCTCTTGTACTCGCAATGCGCCATTTTCCGCACGGAAATCTGGAAAACTGCCCTCCCCCCCCTAACTTCCGGCAGGCGATAATCCACCAAAGAACTGTATCGATTATGCATTTTTTTTATGACGCCGTAAATGCAAACCGGGGGAAGTAATGTCATCTTCATGATGATCCCACACATGAAGAATCTGAAGTCTGTTTCATGGAGATAAGCTTCCCTGGACAAAGCTTGGCAAAACCAACCACCAAAGGCGATTCTTGGGGGTATATTTTATTCAATTTTGCATAAAATTAAGGAGAGAGTACAATATTTTGTTAAAGAATCATTTCTAGCTTTAAATGGGAAACAAAATCAATTATAGAGTAACCTCTGTCGAGGGTTTAAAGCTTCTTTGTCGTTTGGTTTTTTCTGCTCTGGTTACAATTTAAATTTTTAAGTTCACGGACAAAAGCAAAACACTCGCAATGAAACGCACTTTACAATGGGGGAGAAATACTGCCCGGATGGGCTTTTTATTTGCAACCACAGTAGTCTGCGAGAGAACTTTTAATTAAGTTGCCATAGCCATGGGTATAGGCATTGCCACCACCAGTCGGATCGGTGTACTTATGCAAATTACTCGCATTACAAGGGTTGATTTCAATGCAGATTTAGGGACATGTGTGGTGGTCCTTCAAAAACGGGCAACCGGCCACCTACTGCCTCTAGGTTCATTGACACTAATTGAGGGGGTGGCTGGGCTTGGAAAAGCTAAAAGCCAGTTTTCAAACGATCGATACCCAATTTCCGGCTGCAGCCTCCGATGTGCACGACCTTTGTGCATTATTTGGTCAAAAAAATTGCATTCAGCAGGCGACGGGCAGTCTGGCATGTCTATCTGACAAAGGAAACCGAATGACAGGCGACGCTGCCTGCCAGGGTCTGCCTGAAAAGCACACAAATGTCCAAGAGAATAGGAATCATAAAAGAAGAGACCTCAAAAATCATAATACATTGACCGCAACTGTAGGATCGTGCAACTCTTGTTGTCCCCTCAATTGAGGAAATATCAAATTATGTAGCGTCATCGTTCATGCCACATCGCCGTCATTGTGTCCACAACTTGTTGCAATTAGTCATTGCATTAATTCATTGTCCACTCGACGCACTCGTTCTTATGCAGGCGATAAAACTGAAAAAAAAAAAAAAAAACTGAAAGTTGCTGCCACACGAGTGTGTGTTTTTGTGGCACAACTAAAAATAATCAAACAAGGCGCGACCCACGCAACGCTCCAATTTCGAAATGTCAAAAAGTATATGGAGTTTATTTTTGGTAGAACAGCAGACATATTTTATTAGGATTTCAAACAAGGAGACCTACTGGGAGGATTCCTTTGCAGGCATGTCCAATGCCTGTTTGTCTAAGCAATGTGCCCCGAACAGGTGCATGTTTGGTTTTCGAAACGGACGGAAAAACCAGGTGGGGCAGGTGAGTGAGACGATCCAGACGATCCATCGACTATAAACAAGCAATTGCGTATGCAAGACACTCGTCTTGGCTCTCAGGCAATACCTTCGTATTCCCCACATCGATATAATGATGAAACTTGGCCGTTGAAGACCCGTTTTGAATTCAAAACGCTGTGCGGCAAACAATGAAAACCGTTACCATAAAGTTCAAGAACTCAACGCTTTTTGTTGCAAAGCCAGAGCTCCCTTTGGCATTAGCCCGCTTGAACATCGGGGGCACAGACTTTACAAAAAAACAACTCCATACACGATGCAAGTTGCAAGAAGCTGTGATTGGTAATGTGATGGAGATCTCAAGTACAGTCTACGACAGAAAATTAAGACAATCTAAAAATCCAAAACATGAAATGTTTTCCTAAGGTTGATCTATTATTTCCACCGCACTTGTCTACCGTTTAGGGTACTACAACGAGTACTTGTGGCACAAACATAGATAAATTTACGATGCAAATTGCGGCATGCAGCATAAACAACAATAACAATGGCCAGCTGACCTCCTTATTTGTTGAACTGTACACGAAAAAAAAAAAAATAAAAACGATAAAGAAAACGAAAATCGCATGCATATAGCTAGCTATATACCATAGAGTATATAGGGATAATGGCTGTGCCACAAGCGGCATGCAATGGGGCAGAAAAAGATGTTCAACACCCCCGTAGAGCTCAACGTGTGAAGTTATTCGATTCATTGAAATGAAAACAATCAATAAAAATTAGGCTAAATCCGGTAAAAACAGGGAGCAGGTGCAGGTGGATTGTTTAATAAGGATTTTTATTGATTTTTTTAAATATAAAAACTATGAATTTTTTGAGTACACTAAGTTTAAGATCTTGAAATCTTGAAAAATACGCTAAGTAAGGCGTCCGTTTAGAGCATGTGCAGGTGGAGAATCTTAATAACAATCTCTATTGATTTTTTTTTAATATAAAAACTATGAATTTTTGGAGTAAATGAGGTCTTGAAATCTTAAAAAACAAACAAAGACTACTTTTTGCTGCTTTTATAATTGTCATAAAACATTTTCACACTTTTTAAGGCCCTAAAATCTTCTTTATCTCTCGTCTAATTGGAATAAAAACAAAGTATTTTAAAGCAAAACCAAAGACCTTAAATGATAAATGATGAATAATTGAATAAAAGCTGAAATCGTTATTGAATTCCGAACAACACAAGACAAGACACCTTCAATCAAAAGCTGGAGAAAAGCAAAAGCAAAAATCTTAAACCGCCAATTGTCGCATTGACGCAACGAAAACAAAAAAACAAAAATAAGACTGCAATTGTTGGTTAATTAAAAAAAAAAAAAAGGCGGCGATAGCGTAACAGTGGCCACAAAATTAATTGCCCAACTCGGCTCGCACAGCGATGGGGTGACACCTACTCCTCCTCATCGCCAGAGACACGCTACAGAGATGATGATGATTCCCTCTAGCTTTTAATTACTTTCACTCTTTAATTTCATCTTTTTCTCTTTTACTTTTTTTTTAACCACGCAATTTGTCGATAAATAAATTCAATTATATATTAAATACTGAAATGAAAGCGAAACTACATACAATTGTTAGTGGCACAGCTTGTTGGTAATCTAATAGATGTTTCGTCATTGTGGGGCAGCTTCTAGGCGAACGAGAAATCGACAAACTTTCAGTTTCAATTATTGAATAACTATCTGTATCTCTACCTGATCATAGGTAATGGAGTATCTAGTAGTGAGGTAGTGGATGCTTCCTTTTCAAGCTGCTGCCTCGTATTTTTAGCCAGAAAGTTAGCAACTAGTTTGACTAGTTTTCGAGTTCGAGACTCCGCCAACATCCTTCGCCTAACCAAGCAAGGTCGATTTGGAAGCCTGTTTCCGAATAATGTTGCAAGTTTCTGGTTGCAAGTTGCTGCTTGCTCATCTGCACGCGACTGCCGCTTCTTCAAAATTTTCTCTTTTATAATATATTACACAATTAGATAGTAAATGGGCTTTATTTACATTTTCATCGCGATTTCCTGCCCCCACTATATAATATTTGGCATTTGGCGGAAGTGTCGCCGTTTCAACTCTTGACTTTTGCCGATTTCGGTCGTTGAACCCACGGTTGGAATCAGGGAAAAGGGTTAAACGGGAATCATGTTGCAAAAGCTGTCCCATTGGGTGGGAGTTCAATCATGATTATCGATACTCCTATGATTTCCTCCCTTTTTTTAAGAGTTCAAAATAATACTTTATTACCTTTAAAAACATTATATTTGTAAAGAGATATTGAAATTTATATTTATTTTATATAATTCCCAAAGAAAAGACTTGTTCAAATATCAATTCGGTCTTTTTTATGCAAATTTTGTTTGTTTTTTAGGGATTTTTAAACCAAACTATTATCATAATTTATAATTCCCCTTTTTATATCAAAAGACAATAGAATAATTTATTTGGAATAATCCCCGACCATGGTGCTATAGTTATGGCTTTGGCTGTTTTTTTTGCAAATTTAGCATAAAATTGGGTTGGCTTGCCAACCGACGACCAGCTCTGGTTTCCACCCACACTGGGTGCCACGCGACCTCTGACGCCACTGCACCCACGCCTGCATTATCGATTGCTAATCCCCGACATTGGCGGCCTCGTCGGTCTCGTGTTTCTCGCTTGGTCAATGACCACAGAGCACAGACATTTATCTTTTGAGCCTCCGTTTGCTGACTAATTGATTTGTTCGATTTCTCTAGAGGATTAGGTGGCAAAAATGCAATTTACTAATAAAAAAAATATTCCTCTTAATGTTGCAGTTACGACACGGCTCGGGATGGTTTTTTGGATCTCCAAGAGCTCAAATATATGATGGAGAAGCTTGGAGCTCCGCAAACGCATCTAGGACTGAAGAAGATGATTGCCGAGGTGGACGAGGACCATGATGGGAAGATCTCCTTCAGGGAGTTCCTGCTCATTTACCGCAAGGCAGGAGCCGGAGAACTGGACTCCGATTCCGGGCTCAACCAGCTGGCCCGTCTGACCGAGATCGATGTGGAGCAGGTGGGCGTGAGCGGAGCCAAGAACTTCTTCGAGGCTAAAATCGAACAGCAGCTGCGGACGAACAAGTTCCACGACGAGATCCGGGCCGAGCAAGAGGAGCGCCGACGCGAGGAGGAGGAGCGGGCCCAGAGACGTCAGCAGTTCCAGCAGCGGGCGGCCATCTTCCAGTAGACCTGGTAGTCAGTCCGGCATTCATTATCCTGGTAGTCTAGCGCGTAATTATTCGGCGTAGGTTAATCAAATGTGAACCTATTATATCCCGGCTTAAGGATTAGGGACAGGAACAGGAACAGGCGACGCTTCGTACAAGCTGCAGGCATTTTTCAAGCATCACATTCAAGAATTAATATCCATAATAATCGTCTCATATATACACACCTACTACTAGGGTGGATCGATTTGATTTCAAATTTAAACAAAGATTACGATTTTATATTTGACGAAATATAAATCAAGTCGGTCTACCCTTAGCCCTTACACCCTTACATATATATAACGATCATACCAAAACCGTAATTTATAATTAATCTTTAGTTAAGTTGAAAATGTTTTAAGCTTAAGAAATCCTAAATATTTGGTATTCAGTTAAAATCTTTTGTTGAATTTGCATCTTTAGCTTTGAAAACTTGAATTTTTTTTGTCGTACTGGTAGTGCCATTTTTATTTTCTTTATGATTTGAATTATTGTTAAATCGAAAAGCAAAACCGATAGTTTAGTTTAAGCAAAAGATTCAACCTTATTTGTAAATATAAACCTGTGTTGGCAGTTAAACTTTGTTGTGTATCCAGTCGGAATATGTGGAATATTAAGCTTTCATTTCAGTATTTCATGTTTCATGTTTAAAGTTTAGCAATAAAAGCAATACTAATGCATTAAATACTCGTACTACGAATACACGGGAAAATACACATAATTTTTAGAGAGTGTTTATTACAGAAACTTATACTGCAATCTAAACAAATAAATGTATATAATACAAAATCATTTAAGTCGACTTGGCATTCAATTCCGTTGGCGGCCACCTTGTACCGAATCAGTGAAGTGGAGCGACCCAATGCCACAGTTTCCTTCCCGCTGAGAACTCTTCAGCACTTTGGCTAGACCACCGACTAAGCACTTCAGGGTGCCGGCATAAAGATCCAGAAAAAACGGAGGGTCTGGTGGTAGATTACTTACTGCAAATATCACAGTTAAAAATATGCTTATTGCCTTATTTGGGTTACACTCATTCGACAGCTACTAGTCCTCGTCGCAGGGAATGCTTGCATCGGAGCATATCACATTTCAAGGCATAACGATGCTGGCACACAGGACATTCGTGCGGCTTGAGCTGCAGGTGGTAGCCCTTAATGTGCTGCGAGAGACCGTTGCGCCGCTTGAAGACCCTGTCGCAGATGCCACATTTGTGCTGCCGCTCCGTTGAATGTGTGATGACATGCTGCCGCAGACCATTTACTGACCCAAACGACTTCTGGCACAGATCACAATTGAAATTATGGATGGACGTAACTTTCTTTTTCCTAATTCTGGGCATCTGGACCTTTGGCATCTTGGGTTTCCTCGGCCGGCACTTGAGTTCGTGCCGGCGATAGAGGCGCCAGTGGGCAAAGGCAATGGCCTGGCAGTGGCGACACTTGAAGCTTTGCAGGCGGCGATTGTTCCTCAAGGACAGCGACTGACAGATGTAGCGCATATGCTGACGTAGTGCCAGGCGCGAGAGGAATAACTTTAAACAGCCACAGCAACGTCCAAAGAACCTGGACCTTCTCTTCACAAAGTGTCCTTTCAAGCGGCGATGGTGGAATAACTTAGCCATGCTGGGGAACCTGTTCCTGCACATACTGCAAACATATGCCTTGCGACGTCTCCTGGTCCTTTTCAGCTTTTTGCACTTGAGTATTAGCTTTTGATATCTGGCAGTCAATTTGGCATATCTTGCCGTAACCGTAACTAGTTCTGGATCGGGAGCAAGAGCTGGTAGTTGTGTAGCTGCCGGTATGAGGTCCTTGTGATGCAGGAAACTACTTTGCATATCCAGGATATCGATCTTCTTCTTTGGCTGAATGGCAACATGAGTATTCTGCCATTCTGGCTGCCAGTACTCCAGTTGCTCAGCCAACACCAGTCCCCTGTTACCCTCCAACTTCATTGGAGGAGTTGCTGCCAAGTTAGAGAGCCCGATGTTCAAGGGGGGAACACTGACCATGGGCAAGGGATTGCCATGGTTGTTATTGTAATGCTGATTAAGGCTATCCAACGTAATAAACTTGGCGGTACATAGAGAACAATTATGGAGACGAAACGCTGCGGAGGACTTGACTACACTATCGTTTAGGACAACAATGTTGGGCTTGGTGCTCGAAGTAGCAGAAGTGGGCGGTAGCATTTCACAGATTAGGGGATTGGGTATTTGGCTGACATTTGTCACGATCGGCTTAGTGGAACGAGTCTCGGAGGGCGGAAGGTCGCTCTGTAGAGAAAGGGGAACCGCTGGCGGTCCTAGAGGTGGCGGAGCCGGAGGTGGTGGAGCAGGTTCTGGGGCCGCGTCGGAACTTTCCAACTTCTCCTTTTTGTACTGACCCGGCGGGAAGGGCCAATCCTCCTTGGCATAATTGTGCTCCTCCGTTAGCATCTCAGATTGCAACATTTCATTAGCCGATCGCAGAGGTTGAGATCTCTCCGAAAGCCCAACATCTGCATCGTCGGGTATATTGATGAATGGGTCGTCCAGGTTGATAATCTCCATGATATCACAGTTGTTGATAATGTCTTGGGTGTTCAGGACAGGAAAATCGCAAAACTGAAACTTCTGCTCGGTCTCCTCATGATCACAGCCCTCGTCCTGCTCCAAACCCATGTCCAGTTCATCCGGAAAGAGGTTGTCCAGGTTCTCGCTAGCCTCCTGCTTAACCCGTACCAAGGGCTCCTGTTTAATCTTCAACTGACGGCGATACTTTCTCTGCAGCTCGCTCTGCGTCTGCATTACCACGTCGATGAACTTTGCGAAACGTTCCAATTGCCGGCAGCAGTCCACGCATATATCCTTGGGCAAGGTGTCATCCTGCAGAATCTGGAGAGTCGGAAAACACTTTTGAACCATGCCAAACAGCTCGAAACTTTTGTCAAACGAGGAACAATTTGGCGCGGACGATCCACAAAAGCGACAGGTACATTTGGAGCTGGATGAAGCCGGTGGTTCAGCCGCACTTAACAAGGTTTGCTTGGCCAGCGATCTGTTGTTTGTTGGTACTTGTTCCACCATAACATTTAGGCCATCCTCTTCGGGAACCCGCACTGTGGGCACGGCGTTCTTTTTCAGAGTTTTCCTGTTGTTGCAACAGTTGAAATCGGTGTCCACGAAATGACGACTGCAGACGGCACTCCACTTGGAGGGCATCCATTGGCCACTCCTTTGGGTAAAGTCCTTCCATTTCTGCAGGAGATCCTTCCGCTTGAAGGGGAATCTTTGGTGGAAAGTGTTTATTGCCGGAAAATATTTGGGAAATGTATTTTGTTTACCTGTGAAAAGATATGCTGCCGGAATGTACGTATTTGTCGCTGCAGTTTACCACCGCACAGTGGGCGGGCATTGTATAAAAGACCTCAAAGATTAATTTAGTTATTTAAATGTAAAATTAAGTCGACTTTGCGAATTGTTTAAAATTTTTTGTGAAAATCAGCTGTTATTCTGTTGATGTTTTGCGACAGGGTTAGACAACGCCAAAACTTTGCAGGGATGGCTACATTACTTTTATATACAAATTTACAATTTATAGAATACAAATTATAAATTATCATTTAAGAAATTTCATCTTCTTTTTAAATAAGCAAAAATATAAGTTTTTACATCATTTTTTCCATTGGGGGTAACCCCATTCGAGGAGACGTCTTGAGGATCCAGCTCCAGCTGGTCACTCTGTTGTCTTATCAGTGAAACAGCTGACTCTCCCGGCCGCCCCAAACCGCCCACAACCCCCTCCCATGTGGGTACAATTATCAATTAGCGCGTTTATGGGTTTACTTTAGATGCTCGGCCCGTGTCCGCGAGCATATTTGTTTTTCTCTCGCGGCACGGAAAAGTTCCACGGTTTCTCGAATCCAAAAATCAGTCTGTCGATTCGCTGGGCGGCGAGCTGTACGCACAATTGAGCAGAGGCGGAGACAAGGTCAATCAAGGTCTTTGTTGTCAACCTAGTTATTAAACCAAATTCTACGAGTGTGCCGACGGTGAAAGGAAAAGGAGAAAGCGAGAGCAATGGCCCAGGTGCGACAGCTCGTGCAGGGAGCGAGGAGAGGACTCCTCAATGTGGGCGGCCTTGCCCAGGTGGCGACCCAAAATCGCTTTCAACACAGCTCGGCCGGCGGGTGAGTTCTTTTTGAGATTCAGATAAGAATCTTGCTCTCTTCTTTGAGAATGTTTGGCGGTCTTAAGATATAGATAGATATTATTAGGTGTTTCCAGATTCAGATACTTGTCGGGGGCTTACAATGCGGATAAGATAAAGATACTTGTTCTGACGGATGCCTATTAAAACCCAATAATAATACAATAATTGTTCTATTTGATTGGAATTTAATTAGTTATATAAATAAGAGACGTCAAGAGCATACATATTTATGAAAGAAGGCTGGAAAAAAATATGTCTAGAAAGAGTTTGAAGACTTCTTTTAATCTTTACAGCAGAATCTGTCTTTATGAGGTGATAATTAACTCATGGTTTCTCTTTTCCTCGCAGAGATTACGATTTAGTGGTGGTTGGTGGTGGCATTGTGGGTGCCGCCTCTGCCCGTGAGATCCTCATGCGCCATCCCACTCTCAAAGTGGCAATTGTCGAGAAGGAAAACCAACTGGCCTTTCACCAGAGCGGGCACAACTCGGGAGTAATCCATGCCGGAATCTACTACAAGCCGGGCACCCTGAAAGCCAAGCTCTGCGTGGAGGGAATGCATCTGGCCTATTGCTATTTGGATGAACACAAGATTCCATACAAGAAGTCCGGTAAGCTGATTGTGGCCACCGACGAGAAGGAGGTCAAGCTTCTGGGGGATCTGGAAAAACGTGGCATAGCCAATAACGTGCCGGATCTGCGGATGATCGATGGTTCCGAAATCAAGGAAATCGAACCGTATTGTAAAGGTCTCAAGGCGCTCCACAGTCCCCATACCGGCATTGTGGACTGGGGTCTGGTTACTCAACACTATGGCAAGGATTTCAAGGAATGCGGCGGCCGCATCTATCTGGATTTCAATGTCCAACAGTTTAGCGAGACTAAAGAGGGAACCGACTACCCAGTGACCATCCATGGCGCCAAGCCAGGTCAGACGGTGCGAACAAAGCATGTCCTGACCTGTGGAGGGCTGCAATCAGATCTTCTGGCCGAGAAGACCGGTTGTTCCCGGGATCCCCGGATTGTGCCTTTCCGCGGGGAATACCTCTTGCTCTCGAAGGAGAAACAGCACATGGTCAAGGGTAATATTTATCCAGTTCCCGATCCGCGATTCCCCTTCCTGGGTGTTCATTTCACGCCGCGCATGGATGGTTCCATCTGGTTGGGACCCAATGCGGTGCTGGCTCTGAAAAGAGAGGGATACACGTGAGTCTTAGGTAGATATTTACAAGAACTATTTAATAAGCTACTCTTTCCTTTTGTTCCAGTTGGGGCGACATAAATCTCTTTGAGCTTTTTGATGCTCTAATGTATCCCGGCTTTATCAAAATGGCCAGCAAGTACATTGGGTTCGGTCTGAGCGAAATGTCCAAGTCGTGGTTCATTAATCTGCAAGTGAAATCGCTGCAGAAGTTTATCCCCGACATCAATGAGTACGATATCACACGCGGTCCAGCCGGAGTTCGGGCCCAGGCCATGGACCTAGCTGGCAACTTGGTGGATGACTTTGTTTTCGATCGCGGCGAGGGTTCGGGAGCCTTAGCCCAGCGGGTGCTCCATTGCCGAAATGCTCCATCGCCAGGCGCCACCAGCAGCTTGGCCATTGCCAAGATGATTGCCGACAAGATTGAGAAAGAGTTCTCAATCGGAAAAAAGTAAAAGCTAGTTAATCCAAAAAAAAAAAAAACGTCCAGACCTTTGACCTTAAAAATTCATTTATCTCGATGAATATTTTGCATTTCTTCTGGTAAGTCATCAACTTTTTATACAAAAAATAGGCGAATAAAATCTACAATTAAAAACTATTCTAAAATCACGACTTTATGGCTACCACAACCCTAAATTATCTCCAGAATGTGGGGATTCTTTTTAGTTCTGGGACTATCATCCTTGATGCCCAGCACCTTGATCTGCTTCTGCAGTGATTTTTCCTCCAAACTTGATCGAAATAGTTCCCGACATTTTTCGTTCAATATTTTTAAGCCATTTGCCGCATGCTGACGCATTTGAGGATCGCAAGACTCATTGGCTTCAATCGTTTTTAATAAACGATAAATAGGCAGTAACATTTCCTGGTAGTCCAAGAGATTGTCCATGCCATTAAGTAGCTCGGCCAGAACCAAAACAGCGGCCCGTTTGGAAGGAACATAACCACCGGAGGTTAATTCGTTGTTTACCAGTTGGAGTAACTCTTCAAAGAAGTTTTGTACTTGAAAAGCTAACAGGCGACAAAGTTGGGCGAGATTGGCAAAGGCAGACATTCGAAACTCATGAACTGGAGACCGGGAACCATGCATAAAGCAGTTTAGGAGAACTGCCTTGTATCGATAGCAAAGAGGTCCTGAAAAGGTTTCAAATTTTAATATGTATTTATTTTGGAGATGCAAAATATACTCACCTAGCTCCTGGGAAACTTTGAGGATAGCTTCCCCCACAACTAGGCGGTAATCCAGCTCGGCTGTCTCGGATAGATACTCGTCGCTCAGCTTCTCCAGTACTTCAGACTCCATCACATGGACCAAGGCCACAAAAAGGCGCACACAGTTGAGGAAGGTGTACGATTCCTTATCCTTAAGAGTGGTCAAGGCCAAAGCTATGACCGTGTGACTTTGTGCCATGGTAGTTGGATCCTTTTTGTGCAGCAAATCCATCATTAGTTGGATTCCGTAGACCTGTAGATGCGATTGCTTTTCCTCAATAAGAGAACGCGCTTTTTGGAAGTCCTTAGTTTTTGAGGCAACACTTGGCTGCCACGCTCCTTGTAGTATATTTAGTAAAGTTTGAACGGATTGCTGGATTAAGGAATTTCGAGATTCCGTTTTCATCTTCAGCAATTGCTCTTTCAGTTCCCTACTGCTTTCAGAGAGCTGGAGATCTTCGCTGTTCTCAACAAGTTCTTGCAGAAGATTAAGTATTAGGAGCTGTATGTGGACTGCAGTTTCCTCCACCTCAGTCCGCTGTTGAAGTAAATCCTTTAGGATTACCAAGAACTCCTTCGTGTGCATGGCCAACTGAGCTCTTAATGGCTGGTGAGCAACCAACTGATTAAGGGCTATGAGCAAATCCAGCTTGAGTTGGTATTTGGAATGCAAGAAGTCCTTTAGTTCGGATTCTGAAGAAATAAAATCAACACTGGATGAGGATTTATCTTTTAAGAGTTCGACCATAAAATACAATAAAGCCAGAAACACATTACAAGTAAGGGAATAGTGGGAAGTGGAAGTAAGTAAGCTCGGCA
Organism: Drosophila vallismaia; assembly: GCA_035047325.1. NCBI lineage: Eukaryota > Metazoa > Arthropoda > Insecta > Diptera > Drosophilidae > Drosophila > Drosophila vallismaia. Next base: position 15,354,552 of record JAWNPU010000090.1, on the reverse strand, counting down.
GAATCCTGGCCATGTCGTGGTCCACTTGGTAATCACTATGAGCCACCTTGATTTCAATTTGATTAGTTTCTGGGAATGGAAGCAGAAGAACACGTGGATGGAGGCATTTCCAAGCTGGTCTTTCGTCTATTTCCCATTTAAATAATCTTTGCAGCACGGAAGGAAGTTCTTTCTCGCGTTCCCTATTATCCAAACACCTGGAAACTAGTCCCGAGATCTGAATCCTGGCTGGTAGTTCCAAAGGCAAACCATCATAAAGCTGGAGTAGCAAGGGTAAGTAAGGTATCAGAAGGTTGCTGGGCAAACATGCCACACTAGAGCTGCAGAAGAGATGTTGCCAGAAGAGGATACGGTTGCAGAGCTCCTGATGATCCATTAAAATGAGACCGGCTATCAAGTCTTCTGGATCAGTCAATGTTTTCCAATGGTTGGAGAGTATTTCTTCTATTAGCTTTTGATTGGTCTCGCTTAAATCGTAAAACCTGCGCAGGGTGAGAATCCCAGCACACATTTTATCCGCATCTTGGATAGAGAATCTGCAATACTCCAGCACTTGCTTGATCATCTTTTCCTGGGATGACTGAGTGAATCCCTTTCTAGCGACAATTCCAGCGACAATTTCCGCATTTCTGGAGGGACTCAGGTTGGGGGTTTGCTGCAAAGCTTCCACAAAGCTGGCAAAGCCTTGCGGCGAGTGAAGCTTCTCCAGAAGTTGGTGATGGAGTAGTTTAGCCAAAGGAGCACTCAGAGGAGTGGCTTTTAAAAGTAGTACGTGCCGGAAGAAATCCACCTTGGATTCCTGTTGCCAAAGATAGGAAATTGCCGAGTCCAATTCGGGATGATCTTCCTGGACCCGCAGACTGAGGATGGCCGCCAGAAGATCCCGGTGCACCAGTTCCATGGAATTGGCTATGTGAAACTGTCGAATTGGTAGAACATTCAAAAAGATCTTAATGCTAAGGAACAAAAGAGCGGGATTGCCGCGAACTCTGCCTTCTGCTTCCTTAAATATTGGTGATTTATGGAAATCCTCATGAAGCTGACACCTCAAGGCGTAGTAGGAGAGTTCCTGGGTAGCTTGAATGCATAGTTTTAGATGAGCCACCGAAATAAGATCCTCCTTGGCATCGCTATGGAAGTTTATATTCCTGGTTATTACATGGATTACATGCTGCAAATGCAGTATATAGGATATTGCAGGATCTAGCGATGTTTCTATCATGGTTTCCTGTGCAGTCGTTAGCTGGTAATCCGTACATAGTTCGTGCAGCAGTTCTTGGAGATTCGATTTCGTATATTTCTGTAAAATAAGTAAGTTCTTGTCCAGGTATTCGGTTGTGCTGCAGGTGGCCTGTTTTGCTATTAAAAACGGCTGTTTAGTAAATGTTTCAATGAATCTTAATTTTCCAACTCACCTAGTGCCTTTTCAAAGCTGAGGCTTTCTAGCAGAGCCAAGTATTTAGCCGTATTTACCATTTTTAAACCAATGGCAGATCAGATGCATTTGCCGGATACACTTGTGGTCCGGCCAAAACGCCTTTTCAAACACTGGTGGGTAGCCAGCCAGTGTCCGGAGTACCCGAACGCAGCTCTGGTCACACCGTCCTCAACGAACAACTTGAAGAGCTGCAGGAAAATCGAAAACTTTCTTTTTCGCTGCGGTGTGTGTGTGTCCGAGCATTCAAAATAGCTTAATTAAGCCAACGCATCCCCAACGCGAACGCGGATCAATTGGCCAGAGGCATTGCCAGCCGCCTTTGCGAAAAAAAAACAATAATATTGCCAAAAACACCTACGCGCAGGCAATTAAGACCGCAGGCCATTGTGTTAGTGTGTGTGCGGGTGCGGGTGCGTGTGTGTGTGCTGCTTTCGAAGCAGTAAACATTTGCGAGAAAATTGGGGAAAATGAAGAAAATCCTGTCCAAGTTCGAGCGCAATGAGAACTCGCGACTGGAGAATCCGCACAACAGCAGCCTGACCTCGTCCTCGAACGAGAAGAACTCCTTTGTGGGCAAGGTCTTTACAGTGGGACGCGTCGCAGTCACCGTGGAAGATGTCCTGGCCGAGGGTGAGTGCGGGTGTCTCATGTATCTCTCGAGTCCTTATCGCCTAAAAGCACGTAGCACTGTGATTATGCTTATCAAGCGCTTGATTTACAGGTGGGCAGCGCAGACACTAACCCAACCCAACGCTCCCCCTTCTATGAAGAAGATTAGATAAAACAAGCGGTCTCCAAATGTGGGGCGTATAAACACAGAACGAACCGCACAACCGCAAAAAACAGCATAAAAAACAGCTGCGTATCCCGTAATTAGGGGCGCCACTTGTCGCATTTCCGATTGCACATTGCTACAGACCAGAACAGTCGTTAATATCTTTTATTTTCATAATCTTTTGTGACTAATGCTGACGCAATGTCTGAGGGAATCAAATGAAATTCTAAATTACAATAAAATATTTAAATCTAACTAATTAACTCAGGAAATTTCCTTCAAAAACTAGCCCTTGAATAATGTCACAATTTTTTATGAAAAATATAATAAAAAAAGGTCTCAACTTCAAGTTTAACTCTTAACCATGTTAGTTTTGACCCTGGCCAAAAGTTACCTCCATAACTTGAATTTTGAATGCAAAACCCTGTTTAAAGAGTCTAAAAAAGACATTAAAAAGGCAGTTAAGCGAAAGTTAAATACAAAATTTCAGTTTAGTTGCAAAAAGTTGTATATTTTTATAGAATCTTTATAGGATTTTTTTTAGAAATTTCCCCAGCCTCTACAGGGCCACAAATCAATTGAATCAATTATGTTAATTTAGCCAATAAAGCGGAAAGACCAAACACTCGTCTCACGATGGAAAAACTATCTCCTGTCCCCCACCTTGGGGTTAGGACACCTTGAAATGGCAAAGTTCGCAATGCCTCTGAGGAAATCGGACTGGCTTTTGTCCTTGTCCTTGAAATGCGGAGTGCACATATCCTGCACATTCTCTGTGTCTGTTTGTGTTTGAAAAGCACTCCTTCCCGCCTGACATTTGATCCTGTAACGATTCCTAATACAATACCTTTCTTTGTGGCTTTTTTTGGCCGCTTTTTGGTGTTTTTTCTATTTCATTTTATATCTTTTGGCAAACAATCTCGATTCGTAATGTTGTTTTGCCCTGCGCTGGCGCCGCTGTCAGGCAGTCAGCTGTTGTCAGGATGAGTACCCTGTAATAAGTATAAGCTAGAAAGTTTTGATCGAACAAATAAAATCGAACAAAAAATAAAAAATATTAAAAAAAAGATTTATTTACTGTTTGTTCAATCTTGAATAAAACAAATTAAAATATTTATTTACGAGAAACTGTAGGGTACATATAAAGTGAAACATATTGAGGTTCCTTAACTTAATCTCTTGTGAGCTTCCAACAAGACTGCAAAAAAAACGGCAAATGACTAAGCCACAAACGGTTAACGAATGTAGCTTCCCTCCGCCTTTCCCCCACGTTGCTCCACTGCTCCACTGCTCCGCCCACTTTGCATTCGACTCCCCCTGGCTCCACGTCCCTAACAAATCTCCATCTCGTTTGCCTTTTGAATTGCCTTCTCAAGTTTTCTACGTTACAATTGTGCATTGTTATTGTTGCTTTTCGTGTAGTATTATTACCTTATAATATTTTTTTTGCCAAAGTTGATTTGTTGCTGTGGGCTGCCAACCTTCAGCATTGATTAACATTTGACGCCGTAATTTCACAAAGTCGAGCAAAACGTTAACATTCGTATAGAGATATCCATTTCAACCCACTTTTAAACATAAAGAAATATATAAATTAATATTAATAAAATAAAGTAATTAATTTTAGAGTGACTCTCAACTCTCAGCTCGGTTAATTTATTATAATAATGATAAATATTAAAAAATGGATTATGATTTTAATCTACATTATTTTTAAAAGATATTTTGAATTTTTTCCACTGTACACATGCTCCTCCTTGCATTTATCCCCCACTTATACTTTCAGTCCCCATCCTTCTCCACTTTCAGTCCCCATCTATCTCACTTCCACTCGATCTCAAAGCTCAGCATTGTTATTGTCGCATGTTATTGTTGTTATTTCTGTACGTGACCTTCAATAGTTTAGTTTAGATATTGCGTTGCCTTTTTACCGTACATTTAAAGTGGCGCGAAGCGACAGGTGCCGGTGGGGGTGGTGAAGGGGGGCCTGAAATTTCGAGGGGTTCTACTTGAATTCTATGTGCAATAAAATGAAATAAAACTCATGCAAATTGTCTGTCTCTGTTGGGCAAAACATGTGTAAATTGTTCCATGGCCAGACAGTAACTGCTATCGCTCAAGCTGAAGGGTACCCTGTACTTTCAGTTTCACGAAGAGCATATTAGCACTGCGGAAATTTGAGTAATGTGGCAGTTAGTCACGTATTCCCATCAAAAAAAAAAATAGAACCAACTTTATAACAAAGGGATATATTACAGTCGCATTATTTTGCATTCCCCCCCACGCAGTTTGTTTACCATTTACAGCTGACAGATGTTTCAACTGTCTAGACCGTAAACTTCCCCCTATAATACTCAGTTTTTTTTATTTTCCCAAACGCAGGTGGCTTCGCCATGGTTTTCCTGGCCAGGGGCAATGGCGGAGGCAGTTCCTCCTCCACCAAGTACGCCCTGAAACGCATGTACGTCAACAATGAGCACGACCTGAATGTGGCCAAGCGGGAGATACAGATTGCGGTAGGTAGTCTTGGAAGTGGCATCAAAACGAATCAATTTCATTAAGACGCTTTCTTTCGACTCCCACAGAGCAATCTCAGCGGGCACAAGAACATCATCGGTTATGTGGACTCCAGCATTACACCCACGGGCAATGGAGTTTGCGAGGTGCTCCTCCTAATGCCCTACTGCAAGCATCACATGCTGGCCATGATGAATGCAAGGTATCTTAATTGGTTCCTTGGGAAATCCCATAATGTAACAATTTATTTTTCAGATTACAAGTTGGGTTTACGGAGCCCGAGGTGCTGACCATCTTCTGTGATATTGCCGAGGCTGTCTCGCGGCTCCACTACTGCCAGACACCCATCATCCACCGCGACCTGAAGGTGGAGAACATCCTGCAAACGGACGCCGGCAACTTTGTGTTGTGCGACTTTGGATCGGCGACTGCCAAGACGCTGAATCCGCAGCAACACGGCGTCACCACGGTGGAGGAGGAGATCCAGAAGTATACGACTCTATCGTACCGAGCACCCGAAATGATTGATCTGTACGGGGGAAAGAGTATCACTACCAAGGCGGACATTTGGGCCCTCGGCTGTATGTTGTACAAACTCTGCTATTTCTCGCTGCCCTTTGGCGAGAGTACACTGGCAATCCAGAATGGACAGTTCTCTATTCCGGACAACTCCAAGTACTCGAAGGGTATGCACCAGTTGATCAAGTACATGCTGGACACGGACATGGAGCGGAGGCCTAATATCTGGCAGGTTTGCGAAGTGGCCTTCCGACTGGCTGGCAAGGATAATCCCGTTCAAAATCTGCATGTAAGTGGGGATTACTTTTGCTTTTTTATTTCTTAAAAATAACTTTATATTCTTTTGCAGAAGACACCCATTCCAAATTTTGACCTGCTACAAGTACCGCCTTTTGAGTCGGAGGCCAAGAGAATCAGTGCTGCTGCTGCCAAGGCTGCCAAGCCCCAGAACGTGTCGATTGTGGAGGCGGGTACCAGTGTTGCTCCACGTTCTCGACCCAAAGGGTCATCCTCGGTGCACGGTGGCAACGCCTTGGGCCTTGGCCTGCCGCCCAGTCCATCGCCCAGGCAAAATATCACCTCCCCTCAGCCTCAAACACAGGCACAGATTCCCCAGCCCGTAGTCGAGCAGTTCCAGGCCAACTTCCCCGCTATGCCGCCAGCAGTTCCTCCTCTTCCTACTCCTCAGGCCCAGCCAGTTGTTCCACCTGCTCCAGTTTCCTCCTCTGGCAGCAATATCTTTGAATCCAGTGGCTATCCAGATCCTTTCGATGAGCCAGCTTCGGCTGCAGTTCCAACCGCAAATATGCCAACAACCGAGGACCCCAACGGCAAGGAGGAGGTGCCTCAGGATCTGGCTGTACCTGGTGGCACGCCCACGATGAATATGCTAACACCTCCAAAGCCTAGTGGAGGTGGAGGTCACAGGCGAAATGTTAGCGACACATCGGCCTTCAATAAGTACGTTTTAAGTTATACGATTTACTGGAATCAAGAATATTTTAAAGAGATTATAAATCAAAATATTCTTGATAAAAGTTCTATCTATATAAGTTCTACATATTTCTTTTTCCTGCACAATCTCTATGTGTTCTGTGTTTTGCTCTTTTCTTGCTCTCTCACTTACTTTCTGCTTTCTCTGTGTGTCCTTAAGAGCTACAAGTGACCAGGACGAGGCCGATGAGCCGCAGAGTCAATAGAAACTATGTAGCCTTAAGATCTGTAATAGAAACCATGTTAATTTTTTTCACATTGCTTGCTCTTTTTCCTTGACGGTTTCTTTATTATTTTAATCATTGATCATTCAATCACTCATTAAAATTATTTTGTTGTGCGCTTTAGAACTTTTGCCCATGAAACAACTCAGTTTCTGGCCCCGTTTAATAATAATCTGGCTGCCATGGGTGATGTACCGCAAACACTAGCCAGTGCCACCTCGAACCCAGGAATCTATGCAGCTGCTCAGGCTCCGGTTTCCATCAGTGAACTGATGAGGCCTGGACACGGGGCAGCGATGGAGAAGCGAGTGGAGGCCTGGAATCCGTTTGAGGAGGAGCAGCCTTTCAGTCAAATGACCGAAGATCATATCTTCGAGGCGGAGTTTGACAAAATCCGACAAAGGGGCAGCCAAGGCAGTGAGTAGACTCTATTATTCTATTTTAATTCTGAATAAATGTATTCAACTTGATTTTTTCAGGCATTACCGCCAAGTCAGCGTCCACAACTTCCACGCTGACGCCCACGGAACAGAGTGCTAGCACTATTACTAACTCTACAGTTCCCGTGGCTGTGGCTGCGGCTCCTCCGCCTCCCATCACGGCCGCTGTGTCGCCCCATCCTACCCAGGTGGCTGAGGACCCTTTCGGATCGGCTCCGTTTAGTTTGCCACCCGGACTGCGCGAGAAGGCAACCTCACTGCGCAAAACCGGAGGTAAAGCATGAAATTCCACCTTAACCGTTTGCAATGCCAGAATACGTTTAGTTTTCCGATTGTTGCTTTTGTTCGCTCTCTTAATCTCTCGATGCAGAAAGTGAAAGTGATTTGAACGTAGACGTAGACGTAGTCTAAAATCTTCCTAGTAACGCTCAACTCAGCAGGGATCTGATCTGATAACCTCCATCCGAGTTTCCATGTTAACCAAGAAGTCCCAGCTTCCAGCTCCCCGACGGAAGATCCGCTCCAGCTATAGATAATCGATAATCCGTATCGATCGCGATACGACTTAGCGTGCCATATATATAGTAGAATCGAGAAGAGAATCGCGATGTAGCCTCTCCCTACTTCTTTCTGTGTGTAGCCTACTTAAGTGCAATCAAAAAAAGTATATTGTAAATATCCCAAAAGCACCCACTAACCCCAAAAAAAAAAGACAATAATAACCTTTAAACTAAATCCAAATTCTATGCTTTGTATTTGCTAATTCAAAGATTTCCAACAAATGTGTTTGGAAACCTCTGAACCCGTTAAGGACAATAGGTGTATACTTTTACTAAAGTCCTTTAAAAAAAAATGATATATGTTTAGACCTATTGTCCTGCCTGCACTTTTACAAGCTCTCTTCCCTTAACAAACTCTAACTTAAGCGCTTCTAACAAAGTAAATCTTGGTGCTGGTCCAATTCTAGAAACAATCTATAAAAAATTCAATAAAACTAAAGCGTATTTATTAATAATGCATATTATTTTTAGTCTCTTTATAAATTTAATCATTAACAGTAAACAATTAGTGGTTGTGGTTTGTGGACTAACCAATATCCAAATCAAAAGAACACAAAATTTCAATTATTTGATTGTAAAATTTATTGGATTCTAGATTTGTAAATGTGTATCTCCTTTGTAATTGTAAATTAAGCTAACTAAGTGAAAAGTACTTTATATATTTATCCATGTTGTTGGCGTAGTACAGTCAGTGTGAAGCAATTGAAATTAACTAGCATATAAATTTGGCAATAATTTGCATATCAAAATTATACTATAAATTGACAAAAAAAAAACCATGTGTTATCATCGTGCAATTCTAAAGATTAATGCTAAAGAGATTATTAATATTATTGTGGAACGCAGATCCATTTACTGCTCAAAAAATGAAAGTGAAATCGATTAAGATTATTCCTCTTCCTCGTTAATTGTTTATTTTTGTAATTTATTTATTTTTACGCTTTCGATCAAGTACGCCTCAAGCTGCGTTCCCTGCGGATCTGGCAGCAGCAGACAAACAAGTAAAACTAAACCAATCAATTGTTAATCAATCACGAGATCACGAGAGAGTCCAATCAAGAAGGTCCATAACTGTTGCTTCTCACCCAACACGTAATTGAAATGTTCACTTAGCTATAACTACTACTACTATTTACTACTCCTGTTAATACTTGTACATAAGATAATCGGGTATGAAAGATAAAGCCTTGAAGCGTTAATCCAAAGAGCTATAAAAATCGATAAGTCAAAATCTAGTATTTAGTAGAACCCAAGATGAGCATAAGATAAAGCGCAATGAAAGCAACAAAAGTCAGGTAACCAAGACACATACAGCAAATTATCAGAAAGCAACTATATATACATTATATATACATATATATATATACAGATATATACATAAAGCACTATATTTATATACAAAAAAGAGTTAAGGAAGGGCGGTAGCTTAAGTTCAGCCACAAGAATTGTATGAGAATTAAACCAAAACTGAAGCAAAAATGCAATAAATTCAATATTATGTTCCAAAACCCAAACCTCAACATTGATCAAATGTAAACCAAAACTAACTAAATGTGTGGGTTAATCAATAAGTCAAGGCATGCACAGGCATATTTTCAAATCATAATTTCATAATTATATTTAGTATAATTATTTGTTATATAAAAAGTATCTCAAAACCTGAGAAAACAAGCAAGTATTTAATTAATTTTTAGTTTTTAATCTTTTTTCGTAAATGACAAATCATTTTTAACAAAAAATTATAATATTATTTGTTAAAAAAATTGAATTGTGGACTGTGCATGCCTTCAAATCGATGCATACTCGTTCGTACATCACGGAATTAACTTTTGGGGCCAACTAATACCATCGAGTTCCAGCTTTTGTCTTCGCATTTGACATTCAACTAACCAAAAAAAAAACCAAAAATCAGATCTTACGTATACGTCACGTAGTACATAGAGCAAACATATATCCCTGCGATCCATCCAGATGTCATTACACTATCATTTCATGCATTCTTAGTTGTAGAAAACAGAAATGGCGCTAACTCGTAAATCCGTAATCCGTAATCCGTAATCCGTAAAACCCGTAATCTCATTACCTTACTGCATAAAAGTCCTTCGCTCTCGTCCACAGCGAAATTCATCGGCACCTCAACTGGCGTAGTCACGCCCAGCAGCTCGGTAGCCAACCCAGCCACCCACTCATCCAACTCGTCCAAGTGGCTGCTCTCCCCCACCCTGGAGGTGTCCAGCGAGGAGAAGACCTCTCTGATCAGCAAGCTGAAAACGGATTCAGAGTGCGGCCTGCCAGGAGGCGGAGCTGGCGGCGATGCAGCTGGCTATGTGAAGCTTCCGCTCGACGATCGCAACAAGTACGAGAAGCTGCGCAGCAAGGATCAGCCAACTTCCGACGACTCTGATGATTCCGAGGGCTCGGGCTTTTTCCAGCAAGACAGCGACGAGCCCGGTGGCGGTGGTGCCGGTGGAATCTTCAAGCAGATGCAACTGGTGACGAGCACTCTGCCTGAGACCATACACAAGATCCAACAGGTGGCCTATCACAAGGTCGACAAGACATCTGCCCATCTGCCGATTGTCAAGAAGCTGCGTCAAACCACCAAGAAGCCCTCGACTGCCGCCCACCTGGCGGCCCAGCAACTAAATCTCATGGCCGCCGCCGTTGCAGCCCAGGCCGAAGAGGCGGCCAAGGCGGCGCAATCCGACGGCGATTCCATTGGTTCGGCCAGTGATCTTCGGGCGGAGGATGACGACTTGTTCGATGAGAATCCCCGCCAGACGCAGGCCAAACTGCGGCGTCCCCTGCCCGCTGAAATGGATGGGATCAGTGAGTCCGTGAAGACCTGCAGCAGTTCTGCCTATCATGCCGAATGCGAGAGCGTGACCACCCACGAGGATGATGTACGCAGCCGGGTGGTGGTCAAGGTGCGAATGAGGAAGAAGGACCGCAGCTTGGTGGCTGCTGGAAATGCAGGGGATCCGAGTGCCCCATCGGAGGAACTGAGTCCCACTTCCAGCGATTTGATTCACAAGTTTGGCGATCGTCCTTTGCTATTGGACGATGAACTGGACTATGGTTCTGGGGAGAGCAAGAGTAGCGCGGAGTCACCTCCAGCAGCTGCGTTACCCTTGGATTCAGAAATCCCTGAACCAGAGGAGGAGGATGTGTTCGCCTTGGCGCCGTTTAAACTACCAGTGGGAGTACCTTTGAAGCGAAAAAGTAAACCCAAAGCCAAGCCCAAACCAGCCGAGCCGGAAATGTGGACCTCAACGCCTGTGAAATCCTCGGGACCAGTAGACTCATCCGCCACAAACTTTGCCAACTTTCCGGCACAGTTGACACCCACAAACCAGACGGCGGAATCACCGCAGCTAGACGAGTTCAATGAGCCCATTTTCAATCCCTTCCAGGACTCGGCTCAGAAGGAGGAGGACCTGTTTGGTTCGGAGCCTTTTCCGCAGGTAATTCGCACCATCGAACAGAACCCGTTGCACCAATTAATACCACCTCCCAGCCACAATAATAACAACAATGTGATCAAAGTGCCCGGCACCGCCACCGCCACCGCCTCCGCCTCCGTTTGTGTTAATGTTCCTGCTCCCGTTACTGCACCCGTATCCGTGTCCGTGGCTGCGCCACAACTGGTGACCATAAATCACTCGATTATTATCAACAAAACTCCAGAGGCGCTGATGAACCATCATCCTCTGCTTTCGAATAACAACAATAATGGTAATCAGAAGTCGAGTATTGGCGGCACCAGTAGTGTCTATGTGAATGTGCCGTCATCCTATTCTGCATCTGGCACTGGCACCGTCACCAGCACCAGCCTGCCGCAATCCTCGCCGGCCGCTCCGCCCGTTTCCGCACCAGCTCCAAGCTCCATTCCAGTTACCCATCTTGCCCATCGCCCCTTGCTGCCTATTGCCGATAATACGTTTGTGCAAATCTCCCAAGATCGCTGCTCGGACTTCACGCCCGATGACGAGGAGGAGCCCGTGGTGCTGCGTGGTGCCGATGTGGTGGCCGACGGAATGGGAATACCCGCCGGCGGCAAGCCGAAGAAGGAGAAGTCCAATTTGGCTGTGAGGGTTCTGCCGGGCAAGCTCACGCAGAAGGTAAAGGGACACTCGTACAAGAAAGTAAGTGCCGCCGCCCTAGGATCCACATCGTCCCTTTCCTCCGGCAGCAAGCAGAAGCATCAGAGATTGCAATACCAGTCCCATGATGACGATGACGATGATGACATTAGGCATCAGGATCAGGATGAGAACCGAGGCGCCACCAGTCGCAATTTCCAATCAAATACCATTCAGAATTCAGCCAAAACCGGATTCAGTAACATGAGTTTCGAGGACTTTCCCTCGGATCAGGAGATGGATCGCCTCTCCCGGACCATTCCCTTCGAGGTGGTCAGAAATGAAAAGATGCTCCTAGAGGCCGAGAAGAAATTCGGATCCCTCAAGAGACGGAACAATCTGTTCTCCTGAATGAACAATAAGGACCAGCATGGATTATGGAGACCATGGAGACCTGAGACTGAGTGTTTCAAATTATTTTTGGCATTTCGTTAAAGCTTTTCTCCATTACGTTCCGTTTGGTTGCGTTTTTCGATATCGTTCCAATATCAGATATACAAAAATCTGTATTTTTTGAGCCTAGCAATGTTAAACAGATATACCTATATATATTGTAGTATATATACAAAAACAACAGCAACAATATAGCAAGAACAATACCAATAACTGTTATTTATTGAAACAAAACAAAAAAGTGAAAATTATATGTAAAATAGTTTTTGAAGCGAAATGCTTAAGAATTTATACACTGCGTAAGTTTACCAAAGTTACATTTATTGTTTGTGGCATTTTTTCAGCTTTTTGAAATAATCCCTGAATTATTTATACACAAAAAAAAAAAAAACTATGTGATTATCAACCCAATATACGACCCCTAAATAATTGTCACCCAAATACCAATTGCATTCACTAAAACAAATATATTTAAGGACTTGTATTTCTTTTAACATACGCATCTATGTTTCCGTTTGTTTTACATATGTATTATCTCGTATCTATATAAAATATGAGTATTGTATTTATATTTTAAAAGTGAGTTTTATTTGGAATCTGGGCTAAAGTTAAATACTTTTTATTTCTTAATAAAAATGGAAATTGTTTTTGTTTTATTTAAAAATAAAATGTATTTTTATGCCAAAAACTGTTGCTTGTTTTTGTTTAATGTTTAAAATAATATTCATTTTTAGGGTAATGTTTGTATTTTTGACATCAACATATTGACATCTATTTTAATACTTTTCTGGCAGTATTCACAGTAATAACTTAATTTCGAATGTCATTAGGTGGATCTATTTATTTGACAATTTTGAGTTATATATCAAATATTATTCCGAAACCACCAGATCTATCTTGGTACCCAAAAAGCATTTAAAACTTTTATAAAATAGGTCGAGTCATTTTAAAAGATTTTCAAGTTTATTTTCTTGTTGGTACATTTTTTTTCAAAATCCAACGTACATTCTATATCCTTTATATACTTGCATCATTCATTATCAAGGCCTTACTGTAGTTACCGTAAACAAAGAACAGCTGAAGCTCAAACATGTGTGCGTGAGCTTTCGTGTTGTGAAAATTGCGACAAAACTAGATAAACGGAAGAAGTTGCCAACCCAAGCAAAAATATCTGAAAACCCAGCAGGCGACAAAACTCAGAATCTCACGTATCTGCCAGATACAAAATAAATCGCATTATCTTTGAGGTTTGTAGCTTTTTGAGATATCCGCCAATAAGACATCGACAGATAAACGCATCACGTAGGTCAGAGAAGTCATGGAGTTGAGTCGCAACTGGAGCTCCAAACGAATCCTGGTCAAGTGCGGTGGCTTGTCCTCCCAGCTGGCCAAGAATGTGTCCGAAAAGGTGGACGGAGATCCATTGTGGGGCTCCCGGTTCGATGCCACCAACCCGGAGGCTGTCATCAAAACGCATTTGGACTTTCTGCACAGTGGCGCGGATATCATTCAAACGAACACATATCAGTCGAGTGTAGAAGGTTTCATGAAGTACCTGGGTGTCAGCAGGGAGCGTGGCGGGGAGCTTATCCGCAAGAGTGTCCAACTGGCGCAGGAGGCCAAGGGACAGTACCTCAAGGAAACTGGCTCCGAATCCACATTACCCCTTATCGTGGCCTCCATTGGACCCTATGGCGCCTGCCTGCACGATGGATCTGAGTATTCCGGCAACTATGCGGACAAGATAAGCAAGAAACAGCTTCAGGAGTGGCATAGGACCAGGATAGAGATTTGCGTGGCAGAAGGAGTAAATGGACTGGCCCTCGAGACACTGCCCTGCCAGCTAGAGGCAGAGGCTGTTACCGAACTTGTACTGGATTCCTATGAGGATGTAAATTTCTGGGTGTCCTTTCAGTGCCAGGTGAGTGTTGGAATAATCTTTATAAAAGAGAAACTTACCTGGTTTTATTCCAGGACAAAGCCCGCCTGGCTAGTGGAGAATCCTTTGCCCAAGCTGCTCTCTCCGTATGGCGCATCGTCCAGCAACGACAGGCTCAGCATCGTCTCCTTGGAATCGGTGTCAACTGTGTGAATCCACAATTTGTTACACCTTTGCTGACATCTTTTCTGGAGGCCGCCGGTTCCCAGGAAAAAATTCCATTGGTAGTTTATAGTAACCGCGGCGAGATTTACAATGCCGATCAGGGAGAGTGGACCGGCACTGGTGAGCGGGTTGTTCAGTTTGTGCCAGAATGGATAAAGCTGGGAGCCCGCATCGTCGGCGGCTGTTGCCGTGTGTATCCGTCCGATGTGCTGGAGATTCGCCAGTACGTAGATGGCCTCAGCATAGACCCGTAATCGGTCGCGCACTCCGACTACTGATTAGACGAAAGCCATTTCGTGTGACTAGCCTAGACCTATTTAGTTTGCAAATACACACACTTTTCTATATTAAACAGAATGTACCCACATCAGATGCTCGGCTAATCAGTAGACGGATTCCGGACGATCTGCGATCGGCGGACTAGCCCAAAAGGTAAACAGGCGTCGGGCGGGTGCGGAAAGGAACCATCCATCGACCCACCCAGCGACAATTTTTGTTTTTTTGCAAACCAAGCTCAAACTCAATTGAGCTCTAAAGTGCATTTTTCTTACCAAATTTCAGAATAATACGTACTGATTAGGGTCTCAGTTAAAATTCGTGAACATTTTTTGAATTTATCATCAAATAATTAAGTGAATTTTGTTTTAAGTTCTAAAATTTATTACTATAATATTTAATTGGCTAAGTTAGTTTGGAAAAATACATCAAATTGTTTATTTTTTTGTTTACCTATTTGGCTATATTTTTCAATTAAATCGTTTGTTTCGAAAACAACATAGACACTTGTTTGGGTGCACACCTTTCTAAAACCTTAATGAGATAAGACTACAACGCATTAACAAAATAATTATGGAAATTCTCTAAGTACCTTTGTTACATAAGCTCAAAGCCTGATTAAATAAAAACATTACTAAACCCTATAAATATACCAATTCTTGTTTTAATAAAAAGCAATCAAAACTTATTTGACCCAATTGATGTTAATGGTCATTGGCCTTCGCATTTTACCTTGAAAAAATGTGCATAATAAATAAACATAAATTAAAGATCCGTATTTTCTAAGATGGTCTTAGATCCCCCGATGCCAGATCCACCCGCTGGTACCCTCTGGCTATGTCTGGCAGCTTAGTGTCCAAGGGGCAGAGTCAATAACCAAGTACATACGTCTCCGAATGGTCACATTCCCGGAGGTTATCAACGACGCTTAAGCCACGATCCAGAGTCTCCAGGCCGGGGAATAGAAGCCACGCACTCAGAGGAACGGACAGCGGATTCATCAGCCTTGTGGAGGAGTCGCAGTCAACCCGGGCGACCCGAATCCGAATCGGATTCTGATTCCGATTCCGATTCCGAATTCAATCTGGCCGAGCTGAGCGGCACCGTCTGGCAGCTGTGCACCCGGCTTATCACCCCTCGGAGTACCAGTTGGTGGGGGCAATATTATGTTGATGTGTGTTTGCCGTTTTTATTTTGTTTTGTTATAAATTTTATTTATTAATTTCGCCGAGATAAGCCCCATCCATCGCCTACCAGCTACCAGCTGAGCGATCTGTCCGCCGGAAAGTATAAAAGCCTCTTGTCGCCTTTGTAAAAACCTTAAACGTTTGCCGAGCATTCAGCACGACAGTTCACATATCCCAGCGTATTTCTATCACAAATAAAAACAAAACCACAAAATAATTTAATCAGTCAGTCTGATAGTCAGCCAGCCAGACCGTCTATCACTCAATAAAGTTGTTATTTACAAGATCTATAAATAATCTTTCAAGGTGAGTCCGGGACAAACATTGTTTATGTTATTTTATACCCATCTAATAGGTTTTTCGAATGTGTGATATTGAAATGAAATAAAACGACTTTTAAAGTATTTAAAACTTAGTTTAAAACAGTAAACAAAATGAATAAATAATCAACAAATTGGGAATTTCGAAATGGACATAACTTTTATGTAGATAGAAACCTTCTATGATTGATTGTTTGAAGAGCTTCTGTGCCTTAAAACTTAATCATTTTAATAAAAAAAATCTTCATATTTTGTATAAATATTAATATAATTATTCTTTTTTATCATAGTTAGTAAAAAATATTAGGAGAAAGCTTTTACTTAAGTTGTTTTTAAAATTTTATGGGATAAAAGGCTAGTGAACTTTTACAAATATTTCTACTTAAAAAAACACAAAGGTATTACTTTATATTTCATTAGATTGAAGGTTAATGAACTTGGATATATAAATTCAGTCATATGTATTAAAAAATTGTTTAAAAATAGGTCAAGATCAAAATGTTTACATTTTAAAACCATTTCTATTATAACTTGTAAACATCTTAAACAATTTGATGAATTGAAATACCTCAAAGTACCATAAGATAATAGAAGGGTATATAGCCACTCTATATAAATTATAAAAACATTAAGACTAGAATAATGAATAGATAAACACTCACGTTGCAAGTAGATTGTGCACTTGGCTTCCCGTCTGGCAAAGTTCGTTGAACTAGAAGAAGGGGGCGGCGATATATGTAGTTGGTTTTATAAGATCTAGTTGGTAAACAACTATGGATTTACTTTGTTGCTTTACAATCTATATTAATTTGTCGATTGGCCAGATGTTCGACCTCGTATAACCAAGCCCTTAATATGTATATATAAATCCATTATCTCCCCATTTGCTGACGTAGGAGGATGTAACTAATAAGTAATCAATAAAATTCCACCTGATTCCAGCCCTTGGTAACCTTGTTATAATCATGGGATTGACGCGCGTCCTGGTCAAAGATGGAGGTTTCGGTACTCAGATTACCGTCCATGTGGGCAACTCTGTGGACGGGGATCCATTGTGGAGTTCCCGCTTCAATGCCACCAATCCGTCAGCCATCATTAACACTCACCTGGACTTCCTGCAAAGTAAGTACACCTCATAGGGCCAATTAGCAACAAGGCATAACTAAATTATTACTTCCCCTGACAACAAAAAATAGATGGAGCCGATATCATACTGACGAATACGTATCAGTCCAGCGTGGAGGGTTACATGGAGTACCTGGAGTTGGACGAAGAGCAGAGCATCGAGCTGATTAGGAACACCGTCAGGCTGGCACACATTGCCAAGGAGCGCTATCTCACCGAATGCTATCAGGCCCAGCTGTCCGTTCCGGAAGGTGAGTGGAGTTCCTCTTGGTTACCACCTCATATCGGTTCCACACGTGGAAGTTTAATTGTATTTAGTTTGGATAAAGGACTTAATAAGCTTTATTTTATATTAATCTTAAATTAGAATACCTTTTAAAATGGGAATATTTATCAATTTGACTTTCCTTTTCAGGCTACCCCCTAATTATCGCTTCGATTGGACCCTATGGAGCCCATTTGCACGACGGCTCCGAGTACACTGGCAGCTATGCCGACTATGTGCCTGCCAAGGAGATCACTGACTGGCATCGCGTCCGGATCGAGGCTTGCCTAGAGGCTGGAGTCGATGCTCTGGCAATCGAGACCATTCCCTGCCTCATGGAGGCCGAGGCATTGGTGGAGATGCTCTGTGATGATTATCCGGACGTGAAATTCTGGGTGGCTTTCCAGTGCAAGGACGAGAGTACCCTAGCCCATGGCGAAACCTTTGCGGATGCAGCCACAGCTATTTGGGATCTACTGGCTGAGCGAAATGCCCAGGACAAGTGCCTAGCCATCGGTGTCAACTGTGTCCATCCGAAATTTGTGACTTCCCTGTTCAAGAGCTTGAACGGAGAACGCGGACCTGATGAACAGATCCCTCTGGTGGTGTACCCGAACAGTGGCGAGACCTACGATGTGGTCAATGGCTGGCAGGGTCGGGAGCACTGTGTGCCCCTCGAGAACTACGTCCCGGAGTGGGCGCAACTGGGAGCCAAAGTGATTGGTGGATGCTGTAGGACATATGCCCGAGATATTCGCCACATGGCGGAGGCGATCCGGGGCTGGAACAAACTGAAGAAGCTTTCCTAGGCAGCAGGGGATCTCACTTAAGTCAAACAGAACAAAATGCATTTCCAATTAGTTTTTAATTGTACATTTTAAGCTACTAGCCCTAGATTTGTATAAAATATAGTAAAAAAGACAAAGACAAAGACAAAGACCTAAGTTTTAACACAATTTTTTGAACAGTCCTCTTTAAAATTCCTGGAGAACTCCTGGCAGGAATACTATGATCCACCAGGAAGATTTACCTTAAAGGGTTTGTAAATGGATTCTCAATCTATCTGTATTCTAATGCAGAAAAAAATAAGGGCAGTCCCAAAAAATCATCTTTTGAAAGCTATATCTTTAGCAATAAGCATCTGATTCATAAGCGGAATACCTTAAATGATTCCTAGATCGATTCTCTATCAATCTACATCAAAATCTTAGACCAAATTATGTTTTGAATTTTTTGTCACATTTCCTGGACAATCACAAATCATAAAAATCGAAAATCATAAAAATGCTTTGAAAGCACAAATGATCCATAGCGATGGCTATATCTTTGCCGATATTCATCCGATTCTTAAGCGGAATACCTTAAATGATTCCTAGATCGATTCTCTATCAATCTACATCAAAATCTGGGAACATGATAATTTTTAGATTTTTTTGCCAATTTTTCTAACGAATCCCATTGTGTTATTTGCCAACACTATTAAGCATTACCAATTGCTAAAAAAAACCGAAAAATTACTGGTAGAAGTAGCAGAAAAAGGCCCTTTTAATAGATTTAAGTATTTATTTTTAAATTATAAAATTAAAATACCAAATAAATTAAAATATTAAATGAAAATGCCCTCCTCCATTCTCATAAAGTACAGCTTATGAGAATCGAGGAGGAGGGCGCTTTTAATAGATTTTACTATTTATTTTTAAATTATAAAATTGAAATATTAAAGTACCAAATAAATTTAAATTTTAGATGAAAAGTGCCGTCCTCCTCGATTCTCATTAAGTACAACTTATCATTAAGTACAACTTATGAGAATCGAGGAGGAGGGCGCTTTTCATAGATTTTACTATTTATTTTTAAATTATAAAATTTAAATATGAAAATAGCAAATAAATTAAAATATTAAATGAAAAGTGCCGTCCTCCTCGATTCTCATTAGGTACAGCTTATGAGAATCGAGGAGGAGGGCGCGTTTAATAGATTTTACTATTTATTTTTAAATTATAAAATTTAAATATTAAAGTACCAAATAAATGTAAATTTTAGATGAAAAGTGCCGTCCTTCTCGATTCTCATTTGGTACAGCTTATGAGAATCGAGGAGGAGGGCGCTTTTAATAGATTTTACTATTTATTTTTAAATTATAAAATTGAAATATTAAAGTACCAAATAAATTTAAATTTTAGATAAAAAGTGCCGTCCTCCTCGATTCTCATTAAGTACAACTTATGAGAATCGAGGAGGAGGGCGCTTTTAATAGATTTTACTATTTATTTTTAAATTATAAAATTAAAATATTAAAATACCAAATAAATTTAAATATTAAATGAAAAGTGCAATGTAAATAAATGAAATTATATGGCCACACTAATGGCTATATCTTTGCAAAAACACATCCGATTCTTAAGCGGAATACCTCAAAAGAATTCTAAATCGATTCCCCATCATTCTACATTCACTTCTGAGACCAAAACATTTTTTGAATTTTTTGTCACATTTTCTGGTTCACATTTTCCCTTTGAAAATCATAAATCAAAAAAATGCTTTGAAAGCACAGAATGGCCACACTAATGGCTATATCTCAGCCAAAACACATCCGATTCATAAGCGGAATACCTCAAAAGAATTCTACATCGAATCCCTATCAATCTACATTCAATTCTCACACAAGAACATGGTTTGAATTTTTAGTCACATTTTCTGGATCCCATTTTCCATTTGAAAATCATAAATCATAAAATTGCTTTGAAAGCACAGAAGGGCCACACTAATGGCTATATCTCAGCCAAAACATATCCGATTCTTAAGCGGAATACCTCAAAAGAATTATAAATCGATTCCCTATCAATCTTCATTCAGATCTAAGACCAGAACATGTTTTGAATTTTTTGTCACATTTTCTGGATCATATTTTCCCTTTGAAAATCATGAATCATAAAAATGCTTTGAAAGCACAATATGGCCACACTAATGGCTATATCTTAGCCAAAACACATCCGATTCTTAAGCGGAATGCCTCAAAAGAATTCTACATCGAATCCCTATCAATCTACATTCAATTCTCAGACAAGAACATGTTTTGAATTTTTTGTCACATTTTCTGGATCCCATTTTCCATTTGAAAATCATAAATCATAAAATTGCTTTGAAAGCACAGAAGGGCCACACTAATGGCTATATCTCAGCCAAAACACATCCGATTCTTAAGCGGAATACCTCAAAAGAATTCTAAATCGATTATCTATCAATCTACATCCAATTCTCAGACAAGAACATGTTTTGAATTTTTTGTCACATTTTCTGGATCCCATTTTCCATTTGAAAATCATAAATCAAAAAAATGCTTTGAAAGCACAGAATGGCCACACTAATGGCTATATCTCAGCCAAAACACATCCGATTCATAAGCGGAATACCTCAAAAGAATTCTACATCGAATCCCTATCAATCTACATTCAATTCTCAGACAAGAACATGTTTTGAATTTTTTGTCACATTTTCTGGATCCCATTTTCCATTTGAAAATCATAAATCATAAAATTGCTTTGAAAGCACAGAAGGGCCACACTAATGGCTATATCTCAGCCAAAACACATCCGATTCTTAAGCGGAATACCTCAAAAGAATTCTAAATCGATTATCTATCAATCTACATCCAATTCTCAGACAAGAACATGTTTTGAATTTTTTGTCACATTTTCTGGATCCCATTTTCCATTTGAAAATCATAAATCAAAAAAATGCTTTGAAAGCACAGAATGGCCACACTAATGGCTATATCTCAGCCAAAACACATCCGATTCATAAGCGGAATACCTCAAAAGAATTCTACATCGAATCCCTATCAATCTACATTCAATTCTCACACAAGAACATGTTTTGAATTTTTTGTCACATTTTCTGGATCCCATTTTCCATTTGAAAATCATAAATCATAAAATTGCTTTGAAAGCACAGAAGGGCCACACTAATGGCTATATCTCAGCCAAAACATATCCGATTCTTAAGCGGAATACCTCAAAAGAATTATAAATCGATTCCCTATCAATCTTCATTCAGATCTAAGACCAGAACATGTTTTGAATTTTTTGTCACATTTTCTGGATCATATTTTCCCTTTGAAAATCATGAATCATAAAAATGCTTTGAAAGCACAATATGGCCACACTAATGGCTATATCTTAGCCAAAACACATCCGATTCTTAAGCGGAATACCTCAAAAGAATTCTACATCGAATCCCTATCAATCTACATTCAATTCTCAGACAAGAACATGTTTTGAATTTTTTGTCACATTTTCTGGATCCCATTTTCCATTTGAAAATCATAAATCATAAAATTGCTTTGAAAGCACAGAAGGGCCACACTAATGGCTATATCTCAGCCAAAACACATCCGATTCTTAAGCGGAATACCTCAAAAGAATTCTAAATCGATTATCTATCAATCTACATCCAATTCTCAGACAAGAACATGTTTTGAATTTTTTGTCACATTTTCTGGATCCCATTTTCCATTTGAAAATCATAAATCATAAAATTGCTTTGAAAGCACAGAAGGGCCACACTAATGGCTATATCTCAGCCAAAACACATCCGATTCTTAAGCGGAATACCTCAAAAGAATTCTAAATCGATTATCCATCAATCTACATTCAATTCTGAGACAAGAACATGTTTTGAATTTTTTGTCACATTTTCTGGATCATATTTTCCTTTTGAAAATCATGAATTACAAAAATACTTTGAAAGCACAATATGGCCACACTAATGGCTATATCTCAGCCAAAAAACATCCGATTCTTAAGCGGAATACGTCAAAAGAATTCTAAATCGATTATCTATCAATCTATATTCAATTTTGAGACAAGAACATGTTTTGAATTTTTTGCCACATTTTCTGGATCACATTTTTCCTTTGAAAATCATAAATCATAAAAATGCTTTGAAAGCACAGAATGGCCACACTAATGGCTATATCTCAGCCAAAACACATCCGATTCTTAAGCGGAATACCTCAAAAGAATTCTAAATCGATTCCCTATCAATCTACATTCAATTCTAAGACAAGAACATGTTTTGAATTTTTTGCCACATTTTCTGGATCACATTTTTCCTTTGAAAATCATAAATCATAAAAATGCTTTGAAAGCACAGAATGGCCACACTAATGGCTATATCTCAGCCAAAACACATCCGATTCTTAAGCGGAATACCTCAAAAGAATTCTAAATCGATTCCCTATCAATATACATTCAATTCTCAGACAAGAACATGTTTTGAATTTTTTGTCACATTTTCTGGATCATATTTTCCCTTTGAAAATCATAAATCATAAAAAATCTTTGAAAGCACAGAATGGCCACACTAATGGCTATATCTCAGCCAAAACACATCCGATTCTTAAGCGGAATACCTCAAAAGAATTCTAAAGCGATTCCCTATCAATCCACATTCAATTCTTAGACCAGAACATGTTTTGAATTTTTTGTCACATTTTCTGGATCACATTTTCCCTTTGAAAATCATAAATCATAAAATTGCTTTGAAAGCACAGAATGGCCACACTAATGGCTATATATCAGCCAAAACATATCCGATTCTTAAGCGGAATACCTCAAAAGAATTCTAAATCGATTCCCCATCATTCTACATTCACTTCTGAGACCAAAACATTTTTTGAATTTTTTGTCAAATTTTCTGGATCACATTTTCCCTTTGAAAATCATAAATCATAAAAATGCTTTGAAAGCACAGAATGGCCACCCTAATGGCTATATCTCAGCCAAAACACATCCGATTCTTAAGCGGAATACCTCAAACGAATTGTAAATCGATTCCCTATCAATCTACATTCTATTCTGAGACTAGAACATTTTTTGAATTTTTTGTCACATTTTCTGGATCATATTTTTTCTATCAATCTACATTAAAATCTTGGAACCCAATAGCGGAATACCTTAAAAGATCTGCTCTCTATCAATCTGCATCAAAATCTTGGAACCCAATAATATTTCAATTTTTTTCTGATTTTTTCTAATGAAAACTGAGAAAAACGTGGAGTACGAGAATCTGGCGCACTGGGATGGATATTTCTTGGCCTTCAAACATCCGATTCTTGAGCTGCATATCTTAAAAGATTTGTAAATCAAGTCTTTATCAATCTGCTTTAAGATCCGAGCACAGATTTTCATTTTGATTTTTTGTCAATTTTTTTGGGCAGTCCCCTTTAAAATTGTTGGAGAATGTATGGGAGGTCTTCTGTGAAAGCTATATCTTTGCTAATAATTATCCAATTTTTATAAAGAAAACCTCTAAAGGTTTGTATATTGATTCTTCATCAATCTGCATCAAAATATAAAATATAATTTTAATAATAAGCATCATATTCTTAAAAGAAATACCCTAATAGATTTGAAAATCGATTCGCTATCTGTAGCAACCCGTACAACAAATCCATACAAATTTTAAATTTGGTTTTTTTGTATATTTTTTCTGGACTATCCCTTTCAAAAATGTCTGAGAATGCTCGAGTGGGACTTATTTTAATATTTTAATATAAAATTTTTAAATAAATATTAAGATTCTGTGAATCGACAGTCAAATCGAGTCCCGATAGCATGGCGTCCGCAGCTACTACCAGGTGGCAACGCCGAGCGAGTGACAGCCAAAAAAGCCGCAAGTCGAGTGGAATTTTGCGAAAATTGTAGTTATTTTTGTAATTTTAGAAATCTAAACAGCAATTAAAACACATCATCATGTTGATCAAAGTGAAGGTGAGTGTGGGGCTTGCGAATTCCATGGCTAAAACAGAGTAATGCTAAGTAAATTCGCGAGGTTCGAGAATGGTTCAGAAGTGCAACAACAAAGTCCGTGGAAATATGTAGTGTGCAAATATTTACGGTATTCTGGATATTTATATAAATGTACGAAATAAATATATGCAGACGCTGACCGGCAAGGAGATCGAGATCGACATTGAGCCCACAGACAAGGTGGATCGCATCAAGGAGCGTGTCGAGGAGAAGGAAGGCATCCCGCCCCAACAACAGCGTCTGATTTTCTCCGGCAAGCAAATGTGAGTTTTCTTTTGTTATACCAAGATTAATATAAGATATTAATTATATTTATTCATGTACAGGAACGATGACAAAACGGCGGCTGACTACAAGGTGCAAGGTGGCTCTGTTCTTCATTTAGTCCTGGCCCTGCGAGGCGGTGATAATCTGATACTTTAATTTAAGCGGCAGCTGAATCTTAGTAAATTGGTAAAAAATTAATTGATAATTCCCCCGGTCGCTGCGGCGCGGGTTTCCTTTTTTATCACTCCCTATGCTATGCTAAAGAAGCCGCCAAACCGGTATATAACAATCCTTCCGATTTGGCTCTAAACTGATGAATAATAATGTCTTGTAATAAAAATCAACAACTGTGTAATTCGCAAGAAATCTTTGAAATGTATATTTTTTACCAACATTTATTTCTTAAGCTCTCAAAGGTTTGGTTGAAGTACATTTTGTTCCACTTTTTTAGGGGTTACGGGAACTGAAATTGTTCCTATTATTGCGTGTTGGTGTTTTTTAAGAATGAGTTGTATAAAAGCTTTTTATATTCTCTGTAAAAATCAGGTTTAAAAAAATGCTATTGCCTGTGGCAATTTCCAGAGTTAGCAATTTTCGTTCTGTTTGACAAAACGTCCGACTAGCAGATGATTCTTTGGCGTACACTGCTCGGGCTTTAAACGGGTGAGGATTACCTGGTAGCCCGCCTCCTCAGCCTGCAGCTGTCGGTCCGTGTCGACAATAGCCATACACCGTTGACCCTGCAGTATGGTGTCTGGCTTGCAGTTGGTTGTTCCCATGTCGTGAGCCTGGTCCGCCGTGTGGGCTATGTACAGAAAGTCCTTTGGCTCTAGCACCTGTTGAAAGATTTCGCTCAGCGGATACGATATGTGTGGCATGGGTTGGAGAGATCCATAGCAACAAGGACAGCAAACGAAGTGGGCCCTGGCCCGAAGACACTGCTGCAAAACAATATCCGTGGCCGTGCCACAGGCGTGCAACGACGCCCCAATATCGAAATCTCCCACAAAGTAATCTATATTGCATTGGTAGAAGACACAGTTGGTGAGTCCCAGCTCCACGGCCCGTTTTTGGGCCTGAATCAGAGAGAAAGCCTTATTTTCCATCACAATCACAGTACACTTTGGCAGCTTCAAAGCCAACAAGATAGCCAGGTGACCAGTGCCGCTGCAAAAGTCCACTATCCGATCTCCCGGTTGGGCCAATGAAACCACAGCGTTGGCCATGTTTTCCAGTTGCTGACGCTTTCGTTCTAGCCGCTCCTTGGGTAGGGCCGAGCTCTTGGCGTGTGAGGGCTCGATCTGTTCCCAATCAATGAGCTGTTGGCCGTAGTTCTCGTCGGAGTCCGAGCTGAACTCCAGCTGAAGGGAGGATAGTTTGCCGAGAGCAGTCTCAACCTTCGATTGGCTAGTGTAGATGCGGTTTCTGGGCTTGTACCGCTTTGGATCAGCTTTATACAGACTAGTGGCATCGCAGTCGGGTATAGCCAGGTCTCCTGGCGGAGTATTGACCTTCGATTCCCCGTACAGTTCGTTCAGAATCTTTGAACAGCTTTCATCAAAAGCATCGATCTTGACAAAACAAAGGAACAATTTTAGTCTTATTATTAGTCTTATTAAATAATTATATTTCTTGAACCTTACCTCACTCAACCACGTGCTGGTGAGGGGAAAATGGGGCAGCATCTGACCACAGTGATGAAAGATAATCTTCAGAAGTGGATACAGGATGATATCCGCAATGGTAAAGCTAATACCCTCGGCAAAGCGGTGTTCTATAAGCAACTGCTCCTTGGGGGTGGTGCATTTGATTTCCACACGATCCTTTCGCTTGACTTTCCCTCCATTTTCTGTTTGATTTGCCTGCTTTCGTGCCTGTTTGTAGATATTGTGCATCCGCACCGGCTCGTTCATGTGCTGCTCGAATCTTACAACTTCCACGGGCACAGCTGGCAGGATGAGACCGTTGTGAAGACTACTGACTACCTGAGCGACATCCACCTCACAGAATCTTGTCCATATGGAGACTTCCGAAGGAGCCAAAAGGCAGCTTCCTTTAAATCCCAGAAGATTTTTAAGTACCTTATTTGATTGTCTGGCAATGAGCTCCCTAAAAAAATGATTAAAAACAAGTAATTAAAGAACTTTTTGGAAATCAAATAATCATCAATCCTGACCTGCAAACGGCACACGTTCCAGCTATGTAGGTGTTTCCATCCTTCTCATAGACGGGCAACTTTAGATCCCGAATGGCTGTCAGCGAAGCCGCCTCCCGGAGGATGATGTGCTGCTCCGTAAGCTCCTTCTTCAAGTTGTTGCTTCTTAAAGCTATTTTACCGCCGGTGATTTTGGTGGCCACGAAATTAACCCACACAGGCACATTGCTTTTTTCCTTCAGGTAGTTGTAGGTATAGAGAGCCAGGAACGAGGAAACACTGGTGTAAATGGTAGTCACTGAATTCAGGGTGCTTATCTCGATTTCCAGGTACAGCTGATCCATAGTTTTAATAGCCAATCATTGAGAAAATAGGAGAAAATTAAAATAAACGACAAACTAAACAAAAGGCGTGCAGCTGGGGGGTAAAGATACCAAGAAGAAGAATGTGTATTCCCAACATTTGGCGCCTTTTCGATAGACTCGGTATTTTTCGATAAAAATAAAGCGGGCGATTTAAATTTATATGTCCTGTGCGTTTGCTTTATAGTTTTTATTGGACTAGATGTTTTTGTGGTAAAATTTATTCAATTCTAAGGTGATTAAATTAATTGTAATCATTTTAGATCTTTCGAAAGAATTGCTTTCAAAGCAATCTTTTTGAACCGCAAACAGAAACCATAGCATGTTTTATGTAATATTTCCCGTTAATTTCAAGATCACTAAGTTATTTTTCCTTATTTCAAGTCTTTTACTTTAAATATTTAAATAAAACCTAAAGAAACTTGAAACGAGATTGTGGCTTCTTTTGATTTATTTTCTCGGTGTACGACTTTGATTCCCCAACTCTTACTTTTTTGTATAACCAAGTCCCTGTGTCTGGTGGCTAAAAATAAAGAAGTTCTTGTTGCCGCCGTTCTTCTGGTTCAGCATAAAAGGCAACATTATACGATTCATACTCTTTAATAAAAGAGGACCCAGGCCCTTTAACAACATTTTAAAACTGTTTTAAAATGAAGTTAAAAGTTTAATTATTGGATATTACAAGGTAGTGTAATGGATTCTTTGCCACAACATGGTGTCCAAAATGACCTCTGGCCAAGCGTCATGGCCTATATATAACTATTTAGGCCTTGACACTTGGCCAGGTGAGAGGTAAGGGTATTCACATACAAGGTAACCCACCAATTTGCGAGGGGCCAAGTTATGGGGAGAAGTGGAAACTCGAGTGGCGTAAGGGCTAGGGGGAAGTCCCTGGCGGACTTCTGGATGTGGACTGGTTCCATTTACCTGCTGCACTTTGCTGCGTTCCTGCTGCAATTTCTAATCGAAACGAAACCTTCTACCTAATGATGGCCTCGGGCGGCCCTTGGCCCTTTGTTAGCTGAAAAATTGGAGCCTTGGTCCCCGGATGCCAGATAATCAATTTCGAGATTGCCCAGTGCCAGTGCCAGTGCCACATACAAAACATGCCACAGTGCTACAGTGCCACATTACCACATGCAACATGCTGCAAATAAGGGTGTCCGATTCTCAAAAACTGTTCGCCTGTTCAAAATTGTTCCGTTGAAATCTGTGCAGAGCCGGCAAAATGTTGCACAAACATCCAGAAGGGCAACATATATATATGTACAATGTACATAATACATAAAACAACAAAAAAAATAAAATAAATAAAATAAAAGGGCTCCAACTGGCAGGGCTCTTCCATTCTTGCTTAGAACTTTTTTTCGTTTCTGTGGAGTGGAATGAAGTGGAGTGGTTAGAGTGGAGTGGAGTGGAGTAAGCCCACAGGAGGGTTGACTGGCTCTTGGGTTTGCTGCCTTCGGAGTGCTGCTCGCCTGTTCCCGGACACCATCGAAATTTCACATGTAATTCCCACGGCCTGAATTTTCCCACACAGCCAGCCGCGAAGAAGAGGAAGGCCAGATGGAGAGAATTTCAACGGGAGACAGCCGGAGAATCATTCGCACACACACACTCTGGTCATGTTTTTTCTCCTTTTTTTATTATGGCATCGAAAATGCTCCCAGGGTCGGTCCACTGAAAAATATCTCTATATTATTCATTATCTTTGGAGGATTTCGGTTTGGAAGATAGGCTTTAGTCCTTTGGCGGCCATTGAAGATGCAGTGTAAGTGAGCTAGTTCTTTGAATCTGGATTGAATGATTTCCGGTTCAATTCCGACAGAACGACCAGAGAGGGATTCCAAGACGAGTCTGGATAAGAAGAACAAATGTATAATATATGTAGGTATATCTTTAGCATCCTAAATAGGTAATAATCAGACAAACCTTCAGTCTTATTTTATTTTCTATTCCTTCCTTCATTTTAGAAAAAAATTAGCTTGTTGCCAGTTTTAGTTTTGGCTTTTGTATAGATTAAATCAAAGCTCAAAATGTGCATTAAAAAAATCTACTAAACTATTTATTAAATATAGATAATAATTAAGTTAGGAAATTTCTTCCAGTATCATATTTTTCCATCCATGCACCTCTGTTAGTAGGTTTGTTTATGCTGCTGTTCATGCTGCCCCATCGTGTGGATCCCTCGGCTTCCTCTTCACTCTGCCAGCTTCATTCCCAGATATATCGTCTGCAGACTGGTCCTGGTCGTGGCTCCTTGCCCCCTTCTTCGATGTGGTCTCCGCCTCCCCTTCAGTCTCTGTCGGGTTCTGTTCATCGGGTTCTGCATCCGCTTGGCTTAACATCTTCTTCAGCTGTCCGGAGGCCGTCCATGGCTTCAAATTCCTTTGGCTTCTCGAACCTTTCCTTGCTAAGGCTTCTCTGCTTGCATCTCAGGCACTGTGGGCTCGAAAATAACTATAAAATCGATGAATCTTTGTAGTCGGTAGTCGGATTATTAATAAAATAGTTACTCACTTTGCTAATAGAAGCGTATCAACAGGATCTCCTCAAAGGCGGCGACCAAAGGCAGTATAGGAATCCACCAATGGCCGAGACTAAGGTTGCTGTAACCGTCACACAATACTGGACCGGAAAGTATAAAAACTGCAATCCCTGGAGAATACCTGGTCGGAGTACGTCTCCATGAGATATGGAAATAGTCGGCATCGTCGAGGATTTAAGGTTTGGAGCAGCCGTCCAGAGCTGTGTAATTTTCGTGTGAACTAACACAAAATGTGCTTATAACATATTAAATGCTAAATTAACACTAACAAAAACGTCAAAGCCTACCTTGAAAACTTATTTTAAATACCTACTTGGGTTACCCACTGTGCAGCACCATATGCGGCCTTGGGTGAGAACCCGGCATGTCTAAGCAGTTGCCAGACAACTGGAGCCACTTCCTCTGTCTTGGTTCATTGGCTTCGCTTGAGTTCCTCCTCCTAGTGGCTCTCCGCTTACTTGTCCTCTTCCTCCTGTTGCTGGCCTTGGACAAGGTTCCATCTAATGGCCGGGGCCGGCTTCACGAATGTCGTGCTCCAACTTCTGCTCGGGGTACGACACAGCCCCCTTCCCGGCGAGCTTCGGTTGCCGATAATGTGGCATTGACTTGGCAGCAGTTATTCCAGTTATTTGTGTCGGATATGCAGACATATGCTCCAGCTACTGCACTCCTGGTTCATCAATATGTTCAAGGATTTTTTCATGCTTCCAGGCAACTCTCGAAAGGGACAAGCGGTGGCAAGTACTGAACGATGAAAATATGTATCAAAGCTATCAAAAGAATTCATTTTTCTTGCTTTAAATGGTTTCATTCAATGAAAAAGATACTTTTGAATACAGCTAAAGTGTTCTTGAAAAAGAAATGGATATTTCCCATTTAGTACTCAATAAAAGCCAACTTCTGGCCAAAACATAAGCTCAATCTGCGGAAATGCATAGATACTCCACACATACAGACTGTAAAGCGATTTCATGGCGAGCTTTATCTTCGAAAGGTAGAGTAACGAAGGCAAACAAACCTACAGATACACACCATGAAAGGCGGCAAACAAACAACCTCACAGATACTCAGATACACAGATACAAATACAGAATACTGCGGCAGCGGAGCGGCCTGAGAAATTCACACTCAGTTGAAACGAAACGAAATCGGAGGTCGAGTGACTGGCCTGCGAGAAATCTCAAGAGTCGCTTGCCACTTTCCCTGGCCGCCTGTTCGTTAGAGTCCATGAATCGAAATTGTGTGGCTCAAGTGACCGGACGATTCTCCAATTTGGCTTTCCCGTCTTGATTCGAAAATAAGTGTTGGTCAACTCCGCAGCTCCAGGATGAGTCCAATAATTTAAATTGAATAAAACACCCACGAATACCCGGACTGATTTAGCTCGCAACTCAAAATGTTGAGTATTTCGTTTCTTTTTTGGTTGTGGCGGGCCGGAGCTAGTACCGACTCCGGCTCTTCATTTCCTTGGTTTGCATGCATTTTTCGTCGTCAGGGCTGCGGCGGTTTTTCGCTCCGCTGGCGCTTCCAATTCGAACAAACTAGAGCAGTGAGTGAGCAGCATCATTTAGATTTAGACCGGAATTGTAACAGGTGCCCAGGATTGGTAGAGCGGCTTCGCCGGCCGTTTGGTTCATTTTGGAAGTCGTCGGCACTCATTCTCGACCAGCTAGCCATCCCGCTCTTGCCACGACTATGGTGGTTTCATTCTGGCGCCAGCTTTGATAAAAGCTTTCAATTTGGCGCCATTTTTTCAAAAGTATACAAAAGTTTTTATCCTCAAAAGGTTTTTGTTTTTATTAGATTTATATTACAATTATCTAAATATTCAAATCTTATTTTAGTATTTATATAAAAAACATAAAATTAACAATCTATCAGAATTCAATTTTCTTTAAAATGTATTTTCAAATGGCAGCTGAGCGAAAAGTTTCTACCAAAAGTTTTCATACATTCCGGACACTGGAAGGGACGCTCCCCCAAGTGGGTCTCCACATGGTGTCTTCTTAGATCCCTTTCTCTTATGAAACGCTTTGGGCAAATCTCACATGCGTACGGTCGTTCTCCACTATGGCGCAGAAGGTGCTCTTTCAGATACCTGTCTCGCATAAATGTTTTTGAGCAGAGGTGACACGTCAATTTACGCTCACCCGTGTGGGTTCGAATATGATCCTTAAGGTTGTTTTTTCTTCGAAACTTCTTTGGGCAAAAGCTACACTTAAACGGTAGATTATCAGAGTGGAGTATATTATGTCTAATAAGGCGGATTTTTGTTCTAAAACTCTTTGGACAGTATTTGCACTTGAACTCAGTTTCATCATCATCGTCTTCCGAAATAGTAATGCCCTCTGAGACAGTGTCCTCTGTCTTCTTTTCCTCATCCTTAAAAAAGATGTCAAAGTTTCCTTCGGATAGTTTATCTTCCTCTCCCTCAGATATAAAATTGTCGATTAGCTCGTTCCTCACTTCGCAATCATTTGACTCTGAATCGGAATCATTACTTTGATCGGAAATTAGGTTTATGGTGTAGATTCCATCACTAAATTCGACGTCCCCTTTCAGTGGGCTGTGTTCCTTCAAATCACAAAAGAACCGTCGACTTTTTTTAATAGTTTGTTGAATTTGAAAGGCATCTTTGGCATCTGCCAGGCAGGTTTTGCATATATATTCCGGATATGAATCTTCCTTGCTTACAGCATTCCCGGTACATTGAAGTATCACATCCGCAATGGAAGTTCCTGACTTGGTGAGCTCCGTGAATACATTAACCATCCCTGGGGTTGTACTAAGGCAAACTCTACAGGTGCGCTTTCTTGCCCTAAAAGTGGAGGTAAAGAGAATCAATGGAATTTTATATATAGAACTAGCTTTACCCTGGTTGAAGTTTGGGAATTTTAACTTTTCCGCCTGCGCAACACATCCCTGTTGGGTTGTTTTTGAATTTTGGATTCTGACACACTTTACTCGTATCATCCATGATGACTTGGCGACTCGAATTGTAGTCAACAGCTGGATTGTACCTTGCAGCACGTCCTGCAGAACGTCTAGCCTTGTGCTTTACTGCAAAACGCCTTTTACGTTCTCGTAATCGGGCTTCCTCAAGCCTGGTCGCTCGACGTTCTATTGGTTCCTCACGACGCATCCGAGCCCTCTGGAATCTACTCTTCTCTAGCCTGGATTTCCATTCTTGCTCATTCAGATTTGAAACATATCGTGCGTATGCTGCAGCGCTTCGAGGACGACGGCCCAAATTCGATTTTCTGCGAGTCATTAAGTTTGTGATTCTAGGAATTGCATATAACGCAACAATATACTTACATTTTAAAAATCTATTTGCAATATTCATTGCATTGTTTCTCATTTTTAGCCTTGTTGTCTTGTTTACCTTTTCATGGCACACCCTGTGGTGAGCTCAAGGAGCTGTAACAGCGATAACAGACCAAATAACAGAGCTGTTGCGAGTTGGCGCCATATTTAAATTTGAAAATGTTATCGATTTCGAATAAATTATAATATAAATTCAATTATAAAAATAAAATAATATTGCTAATTGATGCTGCTTTAAAACTAAAAATAATCCTTTATATTATTCAGAATTAATCCGAAGCTCTAAAACTGGATAAACCTATAATATGTATAAAACTAAACAAAAATAAACTAAAACGGAATCATCGGAAACTTTAGACCTTTATAATTATACAGCAATGAAATAGTTTTTATATATTATTTTCAAACTAGACATTAGCTGCTTTTATATCTTGAATTCGATCTTTATTGAAATTTGTTGACGCATTTAAGTTTCAATAATGAGAAATCTACCAAGTTGATATAAAACTTGAAGCTTCTCACGCACCAAATTTGTCAACCAAATCACGTGTGTTCCTGGACTTTAGATGATATCATCCTGAGGAGAAACTTGGCGGCTTTATGCGAATTGTTTTATAGTTGAAGCGAACCTTAATGTGATACGAGCACTTTGGGCGCCAAAAATACAAAATTCCAGAAAAATCAAACTGCAACTCCAAGCGGCTGTGGCGGTGGCGATGATGACAATTTGCGTGGCAATTTAATTGGACTTTCTACGTGTTTGAGTTGCGTACTTGATATGCTCCATTCTGCGTACTTTACCCCATCTTTCCAGCTCACCAGTTCACCTCAACTTACCTTTGATCGATTTGAATGCGAGGCTGGAGTCAATGTTAAAGGCGTTGCCACAAACCGCAAACTGTCGTGTCTAGGAGTGAAGGGGGAGGGCCCGAAAACGTGCCTGAAGTATTATTACGGCCGTCTGTGATTGATGGCCTAATGCGAGTGAGTCAGTGGATTTTTATGGCTCTCTGCAGATCCCCTTAAATCATATTAAAAACCAAACCGAAAGAAGTCCAACTACTGGCATAAAAAGTTTCAACAACAATCTCTGCCATCTCTGGTTTTGAATAAGCCCCAATTTCCATATAAAAAACATTGAAATCTTTTCAATATGAATGCAATCTTTATTTGAAATAAACTATCTTGCTATGGTTTGAATAAAATCATTAGAAATTCAAGGAAGACCATGGAGTGCTAAGGCTGCTTACGATCACTAATACAAAACTCTTAAAAACTAAGCCTAATTACAGACAAACATGTATAAAATTCAACTGGAATGTTGCTTATAGTTTTTTATAGATTTTTATATGCTCTGTTTTACACAATAACTTTTACTTTCAACCATTTTTTTCCCTACAGAAAAATCGATTTACGATTTTGTTTACTCATTAAGATTAGCTTATTGGATAAAGAAACATAAATTAAAAGTTTCAATTCACACGAACGGCAACACTTAGTGTTGGTTGGGGGTTTAGGGGAGGCCACACACAAAAAAGGAAACTAATCGATAGACTCTCGTACTACAGGCTTAAACATTTTTTTTAATATTTAGATTTACGCTAAATTCCTACTCCTAATACATAGATGATATTTTTTTTTTAAAAGCTCTATAAAATGCAACAACAGAGTTTCTTTGCGCTTAAAATTACAGCTTATGGGCGTAACTGTGTTTCTTTTTTTTATTACTTAGCTTAAGTTTATTGCCTTGCCTAGACATTGTACTAAAATGTACTAAAACGTAGCTCTAAATTAGCTTTAAAAGGTGGCTTAAAAGGAGTTGCTCTTTTTTGCGCAGCCGGGAACAGTTTCATTTCTTGTCTTCTCGTCGAATC
Organism: Drosophila vallismaia; assembly: GCA_035047325.1. Taxonomy (NCBI): domain Eukaryota; kingdom Metazoa; phylum Arthropoda; class Insecta; order Diptera; family Drosophilidae; genus Drosophila; species Drosophila vallismaia. The sequence continues at coordinate 15,319,929 of JAWNPU010000090.1, read as the reverse complement.
GTCGAAAAATTCAATTAAGTGTTTATGTACGATTTAAGATTTATAGTTAGCTAACAAAATGGATTCCTTTTTTTTAGCGGCGCATTATATCTTCGATGCTGAAGCCTGTCCTTCGAGGAGGTGCTGCCACAGGCGGTGGAGGTGCCACAGGAGGCGCCAATGCCGGTGATCCTTTCTCGGAGGCGCCGCCACTTGTTTCCGTGCTTGGTGGCTTCCCTAACAACTGCCTGGGTGGATGTCGCGACATGTTCAAAGCATATATGCTGGGATTATCCACGAAGGTTCTGGGACCCAGACCGGGATGGTGGTGCGCCGGATCCATCAGGTCCATGGTGGGTGCCGGTGGCAGGATCCGCTTGCGCATCGGTATGGATCCCAAGAAACTGGGCATCGCTTCGTGGGGAGAGTGAAGAGGCTGGTTGGGCGGCTTACTCGTCTCCGGCTGGGTGATAATTGTGGGCGGCGTGTGCGGTGGGTGTGGCGGTGCACCCTTGGATAGGTTCAAGCTCTTGTGATGCAAATCGCGACGAACGTGCAGCATCGGCAAATAGGGATCGCCATTGGGTGGCAGCAAGTGTCCAGGGTGGTGGTGTGGCGGTGGTGCAGCTGCTAAAGGTGGTCCTACGGTTCCGGGTGGTGCTCCAGCTCCGCTAGGTGGTGGAGCCGGATAGCGAACAAATGTCGGAGTAGTTGAAATTGTGGTGCTAGTTGGGTTTGTAGGTTCATCCTGGTGTTTTTCGCCATGTGGCCGCATGGTATAGGTTTCGCCGCCTTCGTGATGACAGTGGGTAACTCCCTGCCGTTCGGATTTGGAAGCGGAGCCACCTGCACTGCTAGAAGACATCGGAGGAGCCAAGGGAACTGCCGCCTTTCCAGCCTGGAAACGTGCCACCAAAGCCGCTTCTGCCTGCTCCTCATCGTCTGGATCAAAGTCCTCGTCATCTTCTCCAACCAAGTCCCGCTCCCTGGGCAGATCCTGCAGCTCGTCCTCCTCATCAAAGTCATCGAACTCCTCTTCACTCTCCTCGTGATCAATGGCCGCCTTACGTTTCAGTCGCATCCTTTCCGATTCTGATTTTTCTCCCGAACCCGAATCACCCATATTGTGAACCGGCGATTGACGCGGTGAGTCCACTTCCAGCAGAGAATCCTCCTCGTCGCCACTCAAATTCCGGGCCTCATCTTCCTCCCCCACGTCCACGTAGTCTCCAGAGTTGACTTCACCCACAGCATGGGTCAGAGCATGACGCCGGAGATCGCAGTTCCGGCGGAACACCTTGCCGCAGGAAGAACACTCGTAGGGCTTGTGATCCGTGTGGGTTAGCAGATGGGTTTTCAGGTTGGACCTCTGATTGAAGGAACGACTGCACACGGGACACTTGTGCGGCGACTCCTCCATGTGCAATATCTTGTGCACGGCCAGAGTCCTGGACTGGCAGAAGCCCTTGCCACATTCCGTGCATTTGAACGGCTTCTCCTTGGAGTGGATATACCTGCAACGAAAAAGGTAACAAAAATGGTAAGACCTTTTAATTTTATTCTCCTTATTTAGTAACTGCGTTGGTGTTTCATGGTAGCTGAGAAATTGGTAGTTTAACTTGACAGTTATCTGCATTTAACTACAGAATTTGAACCCCCTAAAAATAATACTCGTTATGATGATGCTTTAATACTCTACTAAGGGATATATTATACATGGTATGAATATATTTATTTGAGGAAACCCTCTTTCTAATCACTCTAGAAAAATATATTTTAGAAACCGTTCTTGGAACTTCATGAAAAAAAGTTAGAATTTCTTTAAGTTTCTTTAAGTTTAGTTTTCAAGGTTTGATGAGTTTCAAATCCTTAGTGTATGTATTTCTTCGTTGATGTTCCTACTTTAAACTTGCATTTATTTTTTATGTTTATGGCAGCCATCTTGGCAATGGCGTCCACTTGTTGTTGGCCAGCAGCCCCAGCCAAGAGGCCCCATCTCCAACGGAGACTCCGATTCAGATTCAACATCAGCCACAGCTTCAGCATCAGCTTCAGTCGCATCAGCAGCAGCCGCACCAGCAGCAGCTGCTGGTGTCTCGGGGAGAAAAAAAAAAGAAAAAAAACTTAAGCCCGAAACAGGTTCTGGTCTGCTCTGGGGCCCCGAGATTCCTCTCCAACGCTCTTCGCTTTCTGGTCGACAAAAAATCAAAGGAAAAAAAGACGAGAAGAATTAGCCCCGCGGCAAAGCAAACAAACGACAAATGGACCGATACCGAACGATCAAAAGACAGAACGCTCGGACAGGCCGACACATTGAAGCCGGGGGTATGGAGACCTGCTGCCTGGGATCCTCCATATAAATATAGGTATACCCTATCGCCCCACTCCTTCCCCTGCCGGCACTCCTACTCCCGGTTCTCCTAACCCTTTCTGGATGCTGGAGCCCCAAAGGAAAACCAACAGAGTTAATTAACTTTGTTGCCGCGTCTCCTGCCAGACAAGTGTTGTACTCTTCCCCGAAGATGGAGTTTTTCGGTGGAGCTGTGACTTTCGGGCTAGGGAAAAGTCTTTGGAGTCTGTTTAGAAAAAAGATTACTAAACGAGCCGGGCATTTCTTGGAAAACGCAAAGGTGTTAGAAAGACTTTGTTAGTCCGATGGACTAACAGGTAAATACGAAAATCGAACGTAATTTTATGCCAGGGGATAGTTCCAAAGTTTTATAGATGTGTATATTACATTCCCTATAGCATAGGTCGATCAAGTATATCCAGGATCCAGTAACCAAAAAGAAAAACGTTCAATTCCAATTACCAATCGAATTACTGCGAAAGTGTATTCCTGGATGCGCCTACCCGTCCAGCAACATTTCCAAATCAAAAGATTATTTTCGCCTGGACAGCAATTACCAGAGCAGACACTCCCTCCCTGCACCACAGTCCCTCGATAATTTAACCTCCTACCTCCCTCCGACTCACCTGTGATCCCTGAGGTGATCCTGTCGCCGGAACGCCTTGCCGCAAATATCACAGGAATACGGCCTCTCGTCCGTGTGGGTCCTCTCGTGGATGAGCAGATTGTACGACTTGGTGAATTGTCGGTTGCAGAACTTGCAGATGAACTGCTTCTTGGGTCGGGAGGCTCGGCCTGGTGCCCTCAGCAGGCGTCGATCCAGTCCGGCATGCATTCCGGGGCCCAGACCGGGTGGAAAAAGAGCCGCCGTGGCTGCGCCGGGAGGGAAGGGAAAACTACCCGCTCCCGTGGGCGAAGGGCCGGGACCGGTTAGATATGGCGGTGGAGGGACTCCTGGTGGGGCATAAAGCACCCCTGGTGGTGGTACTCCTGGCGGGGCACCGGGTCCTCCAGGACCCCGACCCAACATGGCGGCAGCGGCTGCTGCCTCACGAAGTGCCAGCTCCTTTCGCTTGTCCGCCATCATGGCGATTATTTCATAGTTGGAGTTGCTGCCGGGCCTCCCTTTTCCGGTGGGCAGGACCGGAACGAAGGCAGAGATCTCGCGGTGGTGCGGCGGTGGCGGTGGATGGAGTCCGGCCAGGTGCTGTTGGTAGGCCAGCTGTGTTTCATATGCCGAGATCCGGCTGGCTGATGAGTTGCGCGAATCGCTGCCGTTCTGGGAGCCACCATCCGATCCGCCTCCACCTCTCTCCGCTGCCGCCGCAGCTGCTGCTGCTCCGCCCACCGCTGCCGCGGCCGCAGCCACCGAGGACATGAACTGATCCATTCGGGAAGGCCGCAGCATTGGTATCGCACCGCCACCGGCTCCACCTCCTCCGCCGGAGATATCGCTGGATGAGCTGTCCGTGGGCATGTTGTTTCGAGTGGAGGCTCTTCACATTCCGTTGGAACTGCCAAAGATAGGGAAGAACCGAAAAAAACGTTAGAAATGTGGTAAATAACAATTAGTAGACGGTTTTGTTGTGTTAATTGTCGCAGGTTATTGGGCTCTTGGTTTTTTTTCGGGGCTTATCTTAATTGGGCCTCAAGTGCAATAAACAATTATTTCTAGGCAGTGTTTTTATAACCCTTAGGGTATATATTGGGTATGATAAATTGGGGTTAAGAATTGGTCTTACGAAGATTTAAGATCGAGGCACTATTAACAGATTTACGAATTCGTTTCCATAATTTTAATCTTTTTCAATGTCCACAATATCCACCATCTATATAACTTGTTATAGATATCTAAAAGATTGTATTTTAAAGTTGTTAAGTTTATTTATGAAGTTCTTAACTCACTGTTGGATTAATATATGATATCTTAAGGTGTTTTTTTTTCACTTTTTATCACATAAAAAACAACCTATTTACCGAAAGCAAGGAGTTATCTTTTTCAGGAGTTACATTTACCTAGAAATTATCAATTTTTCTATCACAATTCAGGTTCACAGGGTAACTGAAAGGTTGATCACATTATGGCCTAGAATGTTGGCCCTAGTATTTGTTGTTGCTGTGTTTTTCCATTTGAATTTTATAACTGCCTTTGGTTGTTTTTGTATTTAGTTGGTAAGCTCTTATTGTGGTTGTTGTTTTATGTTGGCTTATTATCAGCAGCGGACTGCCGACGATGGCGAGTGAAACCAAACTGAAAACGAGTCGCACTTGGCAGTTGGCACCGCGACGATCTGCTGTTGCTGTTGCTTCCAGTGCCAGGTTAGATAAGATTGTGCGTCTAAAAAAACCTGCCCGAACCTCTACCTCTGAGTAAGCAAGGGGCAGCACAGTAGTAACGATATAAACACACACACACACTCGCTTGCTCGCTGAACAGCCTGGCACAGATACGCTGCCACTCTCAGATACAAAGATACGCATACAGATTCAGATACACAGAGGCAGTGGCAGTGGCTGAAACCGAGGCAGAGGCAGAGGCAGAGGCAAAAGGCAGGCAGCCAAGTTGCCGTCGCTTTGGTAAATGACTCGAACCGAACTCAACCGACTGCTTACTGGATTTACGCAACAGGAGCCCCGACTTCTGAGTACCTCGGAAGGTGAGGCAGGCTGGGGTGAGGATGGTATGGCAGGGGTATGGTAGAGCGACGTCTGAGGAGGAAACGTGATCATCATGATAATAACAAAATAATCCAGATAATAATGATCACAATGATGGCCGGGACCGTAAAATTTGTGGGCCCCTTGGCTTAGACGCTTCTCCTTTTGGCCAACTCTACCCGCTGCACAGGAAACAAAACCTCGCATTCAAGGCTCTGATTTGAAACAATTACTTTGTTTTAGAATATACATTATATAACATCGTTAAATTTCATGAAATTTTCATTTAAAAAGAAGAGTACTTTTTTGTTATATAAAAAAAAACATTTACTTCTCATTGAATATGTAAATTTTTGTGTTTAACGTTAAATTAAAAAAAGAGTCTGTGGTATTTATAACCCTTTTTTTGTATTTAATTGAGTTAATTAAATAAATTGCCATAAATTTATGGGAATTTTATACAAAATATCAAAACATTTTACATATTAGAGAGATTATTTTATTAAGAAATGTTTGATGCTTTTGAAATTAAGTACTAAATACTACACTTATTTTCCAAGTGTCCCCATTAAGCCCCATTTAAATTGTAAACCAGTTGCGCACAAGATAAAAAAAAGCTTAAAAATTAAAAAAGAATCCTATGGATGTCTGTACAAATGACAGTTTTGCTTATCATTTGGCCAGAATCGTTCCCGCTGTCTCACTCGATTTTAATGCAAAATGCTGCATCGTCATCAAGATCAACATTAACATTCAGCCGGCAAAGTGATCGTCGTAGTTGGTAAAAGGAAAACAAACTTGGCCAAGACTCTGCTTAGAGTTTCGTAGCTGTAGCTGAAGAGGCGCCCTTTTGTTGGATATACCGTTGATTTCTTTCTGGGATCAGTAGACTATCTGAAGAATTGCTGGCATTGTGGGTTTACTCTGGGGGTATTATCTATGGAAATAATCTCCTTTTTTTGGCATTGTCTGACTGGAGAGTGCGCTGTCAGATTAGCTCTATAAAGTAGCTGGATAGCTGGAATCATGACTTGATCATGAGATGAGTATATCATTGTTATGGCTAAATGGGGAATGATTTTATAAGAGAATACGAGTATCTGTAAAATGTGGGTGGGTCTTATCTGGTATGGAAAGTTTTGATCAGAAGCCTCCACAAATTAATCTTAATTTTTATTAGATAATAATTGAATAATACTTCTGCTCGAATACGCATTTGGTGATAGCAATTTTGTGTACATTTCTAATCTAGTCGAGGCTAGTTTCCTAGCACCCCAGCTCTTGATCATAATCTGTCGCATTCTATCTATATTGGATTCAATAAACAACTTATCTGATCTCTTTATGACACACTCGGCTATAATAAATCCCCCAACATAGGCGGCTGATATAATCAGGCGGACGGACCTTTTACAACCAATAGATGAGCGATGGGCCCTAATATCTCATTCGATTATGATCCCGATAATCCCCCAACCCCAATCCCAATCCCAACCCCGACTCCATTCCAGTTCAAATATTTCTGGTAGCCTCGAAATCGGTTGAAACAAAACAACAAAAAAATATGAGTAACCCGTTTTGGGTTTTCATATATAGTTTTATTTTTTTTTGGTCTACGTAGTTGGGTTTTCTAGGTTTTGTTTTCTCACTTTTGCATTTACGAGACTCGGACCGCGCTCTGTGTACATACAATGTACGATTCAGCGTTCATTATCTTTTTGAAACATCGGCACTTTTGAAAACGTCAAAGCCAAATAAGAAAAGCAAATAAAAATTCATGTAAATAATGGACATCACCAGCAAAAGCGACGGCACGTAGACTGCCGTGGCAGTAGACCTACTGGGACAGTCTACACCGAGAGAGAGTTGTTCGCGTACAGATACTTTTAACAGATACTCGTACACAACCAGATACAGATACAGATACTAAGATACGGATACGGATACACTGAAAACGTTTGCGCAAACGGTTGTCCAGCAAATGAAGCCAAAAGGCTTAAAGTGTCCGATATGTAAATGTTCAAGTGCACAGTCAAAATACTTATTAAAAACTATTCAAATTTTATGAAATATCCAAAAGTTTTTTATGATTTTTAAAAGAATAAAAAGCAAATCGAATAGAGCTTGATGGAAGATTAAAATTCACTTAATTTTTATTATAAATATTGTATAATTTATCCTATTTTTTTACTGTGTTTGTACATATAATAAAAACGAGCCAGAAGACCAACTACTGCTGGAGGAAAATAAAAGATATCGAGGAGCAATTTGGCTGCCACTTTTTCTCTGCTCCTCCTCCTTTTCTTCTTCTTATTTTTCTCCGGCTTCTTCTTCCTCCTATGCTGCTGTCGTACTTCTACTTTTTTTCCTCCTCAGGGTCCGGGATCGCTGCGTTTGCTGGGTTTTTGTGTGTAAACATCTGAGGCCAGCAGAAAACCCAGGGACCAGCAGAGTGAAAAGGTTTCAGTTGATAAAAAAAAAAGACTGAAAAATATACAAACTCACACATACACTGCGCAAACGGATTTAGTGTTTGTATAGAAAACGCAGAGCAGACCCAGAGGTGGGGATGGGGCCAAGGAGGCGGAGTTGTTTGTCCCTCTGATGATGGCTAAAAGTGTCCAGTACTTGGTTAATCAGCAGGGGATATAGATAGAGTTACGTCCAGCAAACACAAATGGGGTTTCCAGTTCAAGAAATTCTAAAATCAATCTCTGTCGTACTTTACAAGTCAGCGTCTTGACTCTCCTCGAGCCCCGAACCTAGTATAGGCCCAAAATAAAGCCCCTAGGGTATGTCTAAATAGAGCCAAACCCCAGCAACACAAATGTAGTTTCCAGTTGAAGAAGTTCTAAGATTCCATCTGTGCCGTACCTTATAAGTCAGCGTCTTTACTCTCCCGAACACCGATCCCCGATCCCCGAACCCGAACCCAGCCCCTAGGGTATGCCATGGGTTTATCAGTGATACCTCCCTGCCTGACCATATCTTCGAGGCCTAGTGGTAACCGGGCAGTGGTAGGGTCCCTATATGCACTTCAGTTTGCTTACAAAACACCAGCAAACAACAACAAACAACAGGCCAGAAGACGATGTGGGGGAGGGGTATGGGATTTGATGATGGCCAGGGGATGGGGTAAAGCCAGCCAAGTGGACAGGCCAACTGGGAGAAGGGAAAAGAAAAGGGTCGCTCTTGGCCAAGACAGTTTTTTTTTTGTTGAAATTTTAATCCCTTCGGGATACTTTTTCTTCCACCGATGTGTTTGCGTATGTCCAAGGATTTATATATGTATATAGGATTGTGAGAAGGTAGCTAATAATCAAGAAAAGGGAAAAAAATAACGAAACTAAGCCGTCGAAGAGGAGGAAAAACGCTGCAGACTTATAATTATAGTCGAAGAAAAAAACCGAAGAAAATAAGAGAGAGGCTGGATGGGGTAGGGGGACGACCTGCACTTCACATGCGTTAATCTGAAAAACCAAAACCCTTTCGGGCTCAAGGAGGACGGCCACAGCATCCAAGATTATAGTCAAAGCTATTAAAAATCTAGCATAATCATTGCCCATGGCTGGAAAACAAGTTGGTCTCGACGGTTGGTGCTCCCGAGGTAGGCAGGCTGGCGATCTTCCTTCGGTGCCTTGTCTATAATTTTCTTGATTAATATCCATGAGATTTACACATTTGGAGTTCTGGAGTGGAGTGGAGTGGAGTGGTGTGCCTCGTCTATGCAGTTGGCCATTAATTTAAAAGGTTTGCTAATTTCGCGGCCATGTTGTTGCCGGGAATGAAGTTGCTAATGAAGTTTTATGAGTTCGAAAAGCCAGCTGCAGCTAGATTGATAATGTCGTTAGCATAAATGAGAAATACTTTAAAGTTATAACCAAAGAATGGCTTTGAGACAAACAAATGGAGGTGATAGTACTTCAAATAGCAAAGGATTAATTTAAAATAATCTTCCTGGCAGTTATCTATTTTGGATAGTGATTCATACTGGATTAGGGTATAACTTATGCCTTTAGTAATCCCTTTTCCAGTAATCTACTTTGTATGCTAAGCCGATATCTTCATAAATTTCTTTGGCATATTGTTCTGGCCTTTTTTTCGAACCAAATCCATTCAGAATTTCTCCCCTGAATAGAGCTCTTATGATCTTTTGTTATAACGATTGCTACTTTTTCCAGACAGTCTATTGTCTGATGGTTTCAATGGGTTTATTCTTATTTATTAGAAGAGTTTATGCTAATAAGCGTAGAGGTCTTAGGAGCTTATGATTTTTCAATCCTATGCAATTGGAATTTATTATAAAAAATACAGTAATTTATTAATCCCTGCCAAATATGCAAAACTGTTTTTTTTTCTCTCATCTCGCACATATTTAAGATTTGGAACCCACTATCTAAGCTGTAAAAATTTGATCACCTTTCCGCTGTCGGATTTCGTTAATAGAATCAAATATTCATATTCCCGGCCGACAACATCTAATTTCCTCATCAAAAATTGATGAGCCCGATTTGCCCGACTCCCCGACCTCCAGACAATAAACGAACTGGTCTATCAGATGAATTATGGACACGTGCCAAAAGCAGGTGTGTCCGGATCCCAAATCCCCAATTCCCAAATAAATTTCATGAAAAAATCCCCAATATGGCAAAACCCTAACGAGCAATCGAGTGGCCATTGTTCCATTGACTTTATGGCCAACTAAAATTCATCAACTATTTTGTCACGATTTTATTTTTAACGATTTTAATTAATTTAGATTTTCCTGCCAGAGGGGCAATTAACCAGATTTTCCCCTACCGTTGCAACCGAAGAAGTAGACTTGATAGCTGGAAACCGAAGACACCATCGAAGAAAGGAAAGACCCACCCAATGAGGTAAAATTCAATCAAATTTTACGATACTACCATTCTTATGCTAAAAAAAACTTTTCGGACACGAACCAAATTGCCCATAAACCGAGACAATGAATATCCAAAATAGATCTCCACTGAAGCGAAACAAAAGCCAATAACTTTATAGAACCGCAACCAAACAAAAACAGAAACGGAAAAAAAACGACTGTGAGAGCGCGGGAGGCGTTTTTTAAAAACCTAAAAAGATAAAAAACCAACGAGAAAAAAACTAAAATGAAAGGAGGAAAAAAACTGAAGCATTTAAAAGAAATCAAGAGATGTAGATGACGATGATGATGATGATGGTCTGAAACTGAAACTGAAGCAAAGCATCTCAGGTTGAGGCTGAATCTGAATCTGAATTTGTATCTGAATCTGAAGCGAGCCGTTCCCAACAGAAGCTTGCGGCAATTGCGTTTCCTCTTTGGCCACACGTTCTGGACAATTAAAGCGCGGCAAGTCGAGCTCGCAACTCCCAGCCCGGGTCCGAGCCCGGGCCTGAGAGCTCCGAATCAAGCCAAGTTAAGACCGCGACCACGACCAAGCACCGAAAATCGAAAACCGAAACCCTGAAACCGGATTCAGAGAGAGGACCACTGGCCACTGGCACTGGCTACAAGTGAACTGGTTTACAAAAAAAAAAAAAAAAAAGAAGCAGAGTTTAACAAAATCTACTAAACTCGTAAAGTCGAGTATCTTAATACCCTAAAAAGAGGAAGGATTAACAATGGTAAGACTGGAAAGATTAAATACTAGAAAGGCATGACTTTCTTATTCCACTTTCCAATAGTCAGTTGGATAAAAGGATTATATCCTTAATGCATTGTAGTTATAAAATATCAGAATGATCAGAAGAAATATGTATTTTCAAAGCCCAGAATCGAAAATATGAAATGGTTTTAGACGGATTACCTATAATTTTATACTACCAAACACTTTCAAATTTTAATTACTGATAACCCACTAAAAAATCTTTGAAAAACTGCCTAAATTTTCAAAGAGTCAGATTTTTTTATTTCGTTTTTAGAAGCTAAAGTTCCATACTCTTTTTCAGGGTATTCGTATCAGAGATTCCAAGCGAAGGTTTCTGAGCCCGGCTCGAGCCGGTCCCGGTCCCGGTCCAAAAGCCCAAGCTCGAAAGCCTGAGCGCCACAACAGGAACAACAATACCCTGCCCAGTGGGGCAGGAGGTGGGGCTGTGGCCAAGACGGGGACGGGGACGAGGCAGGGGCTCCTGCTCCCCAGCGGACTGCGGCACCACACTGAGTTCGGTGGCAATGACAGTGGCACATGCAGTTGTAGTGGAAGCCGCTGTCGGTCGACAGTCCGCCAACCGCCAACTGCCGCCAACGTTGTTTCCGTCTCTGTCTGTTTCTCAGGCTCCCCTTCTCTTTCTCAATGTATCTCCCTCGTACCTCGTTCTCTCACTGTGTGGAGCAGGTTTTGAGATACTTTTGAATCTTTCTCTTCGCACTCGTTGGATTGCTCTACTCGCTGCCTTTTTGGCCAACGCAAAAATACAAAAATAAAATAACAAAAATAATTAGCTAGCCCTACGCCAGGCCAGGCCAGGAGAGAGAAATAAAAATAAAAATAAAAAAAATGGAAAAAAATAAGTGCTGTGGAATTTTTGTGTTCACCTTAGTGGGCAGGGCCTGTTCTTTTTAGACTCTTACCTGTGGGTTAAACAGAAGAAAGCCTCGGGCTCTGTAAGCTTTATCTTTCGGCCTGAGAACTGACAAGAATCCAAGTAGTTTGTTTTTTGAACAAGTTTCGGTTTCTGATTTTTTTGTTGTTAGTTTTTAGGCAGTCAAATGCCTGGCATTGTTTTTGTTTTTAAGGTAGAAATCCCGTGTTATTGAGTGGCACTTGAAATGTGTTTGTTTTCTTTTTTATTCACGAAACATGGGATCAGTGGAATTTTTTCCCGAATTCTTATGAAACTTTTTAGTTCGGTTTTTGATGAATTTCTGTAATTTCAAAGATATATTTTCGGTTAGAAATTTGTCTAACTTTTAAGATGGATATTTTGTGGGTTTGTAAATAATATTTTATAGCGTAACGCGCACCAACACTTGCTGAAGGTAAATGTATTTAAAAAACACGCACACAGGGGAGACAATTTTTGAGATACAAATCACGGCACGATCGACCCAAGGGGGTGGATAAAGGGGGCAGGAGGCGGCAGGGGGCGGTTACGGGAGCAGCAGCAGCATCAACGGCAGTCAGCTACCACAAACCACGTAGATGCGAGCGGACAGCAAAAAACGAAACGAAAAAAAAAATAGAGTCGAAAAAGCCACGAACAACTCGTACTCAGATACAAAGATACATCCGAAAAACAAACTCGAACCGAAAGCAGAAACGAACCGAAAGCAAACCGAACCGAACGAGTACGGGTACGAGTACGAGATACACGGCAGCTGAAATGTGTTTTTCTACATTTTGTTTGAAATAGGAGCTGAAGCCAGTGCAGCTACCAATTCGCTCCTCAAGTAGTCCCAAACTCTTCCCACACACAGCGAGTCAGTTGCAGTTGAAAAGCGCTTTTCTCGAGCTGGCGGCTGGCGATGCAACAAGTTCACTCACACACCCACAACCCACACACACAGATACTCAGCCGCAGGGGCAACGAGATACAAGTCGAGCAAGCGAGAGGGCGACATACATACAGTATGCAGTTCACTTTTTTCCACTGCGATCCGCGCGCAGGTGTGTTGACCACCTGAAGACTGCTCGAAGACTGAGCCACTTACCTCCGATCTGGCCCAAACCCGGAGACCCCGGAGAGGAACAGAGAGCGAGAGATGAGTCTGGGAGAACCTGGCCGAGAGTTCAACGAGTAGCTGGAAAACCAGCTTAGTGCACCAAAAGAAATATCTCAAAGATAGTAAAGTATCTTAGAGATACAATTTTTAAATCAGGTTTAAGGAGATACAAAGTTTCAATCTCTTGTGGAAAATATCCTATCTATTGGAAATCTTATCTATCCTTTAGTCCAGTTTTAACTTCTATGGGATCTCTGGTTCTGGAGATCTATTGATTTGTATAACCCCCCTCCATATTTTGTACAGTGTAAGAGAGGAATGGAACCCAACCGACCGCCAGTCGCACGCTGATTTCCGGACAATCGGACACCCGGACAGACCAGAGAGCGGACGGACTGGTGGAGCGTGGAACGTGCATTCGTACGACGAGTTATTGTCAGTTAGAGCGCTACCTGTTTACCATCCAACTACCGACTACCACCACCGACTGCTGCTTATTTTTTTTTTTTGTTTTTTTTTTTTTGCTTTTTAACTACCAACCTGGTCAAGTCCGGGGGTAGACCAAAATTACCCGGGTGTTGCCAGATTGCCACTGCCTGGTTACTAGAGGGGGAGGTGCCAGCGGCCAGGGTGCATCCGCTACTGGAGGGTGTAACTGTGGAAGGCCCCCGTTTATTGTTATTATATTCATAAATTTTTGTGGGGGAGTATTTTGTTCTTGGGTCTCATTTGTGCGGATTCGTTATAGGGAATGACTAATCGTAAATTGTTTAGACGATAAGGTTTCTGCGAAGAAAGGGTTGTTAATACCTCCGGGTTTAGGGTGTCTGGAGATTAAAAGTTTATAATTCCTTTAGTACTTTTTTGCGGAATTCCTCTAGAAAACCGAATAGAAAATATAGGCATATCCTATAAGCTGAGGAAAGTTTTCAGAACTAACCATCTGGCAACTTACCTTTTCTTTCCCCAAAACAGCATCAATGCGGTCAAGTGGTAAAAGGAAAGAAGGTAACAAACAACAACAGGGTCTTACCAGATTCCGAAGGAGAGGGAGTTTCAATCATAATGATCATGATGATCGCCATGTCGGAAAGAAAACCCAAACGTCCAAACAAAAGAGAGCCAGGCCCGTGTAATTAAGGCGCTGACTGCACAGTGGAACTAAATTGTGGCTGTTGCCACTGCAAAAACCTTAAATGGAGATACAAAGCGGCAGTTGTTGGTAAGAAAAAGAATTGGTAAGAAAAGAGAAGACGGAAAACGGTAGCTGGCTCATAGGGCGAGCGAATTGTTATGCTAGTCGTTGACTTCCCCCATCAGCAACTGTTGCTGCTGTTGGTGTTGCACTCGGAAAAAAAGATAAAGGTAAGTTGGTTAACAAAAGGTACTACCAGAAAAGATTTTAAAGAAAATGATACCCGGAACTTCTGCCTTCCTTTCAATTGTTTTCCTTGTCGCCTTCTTACTACAAATCCTTGAAATCCCTGTCTTATTCAAGATTATTAATATAATTGGAAGAAAAAACTTTAGGGGACTAACTTTATAGTTTAAAAAAACTCAGTTATCCAATTATAGTAATTTTCTCTGAGCTTCACTTCTTGCATATTTTGCATCGCTTTACGATTTTCAAATAAATTACCTGAAAATTGTGTAAAACATGTGGCCAACTCGGGAGTTCATCTGGTAGTTTGGAATTGTTAATAGGAACCGTATGTTGGCGGGGTCCAGAGGGCCGAAAGCAACAGGTTCATTGATCGCATTTGAAATGCTTCGTTGGCCCCAGCAGGTAGCTTCAGGTTGCTGCTTTTTTTTCTGGGCCTGGCCTGGATCGAATCCGATTTGGATTCGGATCGTTGGACTAAATTAATGATGGTTAGATGCATTTCAATGCCCCCGGCTGTCATCGAAACACACATTTGTCATTTGTTCTCGGTATATTCTTTATTTAATAATTAAAGCTCTTATTTAGTTTTCTTTTTCTTTGTGTGTCCACTCGATGACTTACAACATAAAATAACTGCTCCTTGTGTGTATATAATTATAATTATAATATTATAATCATAATGAATACATTTAATATCTAACATTTGTTTAGTTTTTGTGTTTCATTTATTTTGTAGTGTCGCCGAATTGGAAATTTCTAGTTAAAATATATAAAATATATATATTTATTCGCTATCGTCTTAATAAAAAACAAAACTGAAGCTTCAAAATTGTTTTGCATCCTCACTCAATCTTGGTATTCGAATACTGACCCAAAAAAATTAGGAAATCAGCATTTTAAAGATCATATCTTTATACGACAAAGTAACTACTGGATTCTGAATTAATATCTATTAATATTATTTTGTTGATCTAGCATGAACATTGATGTGTTTGTCTCCTAAAAAAACCGGCAACCTATCAAAAAGCTAACTAAGTCTGGCTTATATCTCAATTGTGTCTAACTAAGAATCGTTTCCAATAAGGACGAAAACCGTTGATGATTATTCACAAAAATCTCGTTTCCTATTTTGTATTTATTTATTTATTTGTGACGATGGAAGCAGCTATGGAAAATGGGGAACTTATGTCGGCCCTCGATAAGGATTTTTTGAATGAACTATTAATCTTTGATAATTCCGAAATGTTGGTCTCGCCTCGTTCTGGTTTTAAGTTTACCCTTTCTGTAAATAGACATTTATCTAAAAAACTTTTGCCTAGCCTTGTCTTGTCTTGCCTTGCCCTTGTCTGGATTCGAGCCTTGAATACCTAATCATTCTAATTTAGATTCTTAGTCTAGATGAATTCTATATACATTAGACAATCAATTTGGTCTGCTGTACGATCTTTCCTCCACTCGTGTGGCTATATTTTTGTATATTTAAGTGACATGACAACCTCACTAAACATAAGTTGTATATATATATATATATCTATATATCTATATATTAATTTTGTTGTAAGCTATATAACAAGAATACACACCAAAAATGTTCAATTGTATTCCTCTATAAGTGTATATAATATATACGTGTAAGTACGCTTTTTCAAAATAGTTTTAAACCCGATTTGAATGACCGACTAAATTCCTTGGACTAAGCAATCATCTATGCCTAAAAACTAATTGGTTTCCTTGATTTAAATCCTAAGTGTTGTTTGTGTTTTTTTTGGTAGTACCCGTACTAGTGTCGAACAAATCCATGGATCTTGGCTAATCCATGAAGTAGCTAAAACTGCGACGCTTGAGCCGGCTGCTCAGAACCGATCTGGAGCGTGTCTTTATCCTTAGTTACCCGGACTTGATCCAGCGATCAATGGAGTATTCCAGTGCGGATATCCAGCTAATAAAAAATGATTAATGAATTGAAGTATATTATACGGATGTACGAGTATACCCACCGCTTCTTATCCATTTCGCTTTCGGTGCAGAAAAAATAATGACGCAATTTGGTCTCTGGTGGTATTATCTCGAACGAGTTCTTCTTTCCGGACGCATTCGCGGACATTGAGGCCACTTTGTAGCCGTGCAAGCAGGCCATGCCTAATTAAATATAATCGAATTAATTGTTGGTCAATCACCTGGGCCACAGTGACTCACCGAATGCACTTTTGCTATTTGCATCTTGGTAAAAATAGAGGCAGGCATCCTTAAGAACACAATACCGCTTCGACCAGCCGCACCACCTTGAGCCCAATTTCAGTAAATAGCCAAAGCAGTCGGGCCTTTGGATGTTGGTGGGGCTCTGGTACAAACACCGCGCACTGTAGGAGGGACGGTTATATGAGAGATCATTCGAATCGATAGCAATAATAATAATATTAATGTCTCGTTTATGATTCTGAACGCGTTATCTCACCTCTTGTCCAGCCACTGGTTGTCCTGGGAGGCGGCCTGTCTCAACAGCTGGAGCCACCGGTTGGCCAGCTCATCGGAGTCGGCGGCCACGTACATGGGGATGCCCTCGCCGGAGTCCACCTTGAAGGCAAATGGTTTGCCAATGTCCACGGAGCACAGGTCAACGGTGTGCTTGGCCATAATCATGGCGCCCACAGGCTGGGAGTCCTTAAAAGTATATGACTTTGAATTAAAGAGCCTTTAAGTTTATCCAGCCAACTTACATCTTCTGTTTTGTAGTAGTACAGGCAGTTATCGGGTCTCAGGGAGAACCAACGTCGCACCCATTTCTTGGAGTTTGGAGCCCCCTTGGCCTGGCCACTCTGCCGCCACAAGTATCCGCTGAAGATTGGCTGACTTGGCGGCTCCAGCTGCTCGTGCATCAGAACCCCAATGGTCCTGGCCACCTGGAGCTCCAGTTTCTCGCAGCCATCGTGTGCGATTTTGACCACTTCGGTGTGATGCTTATCCAGAACTTGTACCCCATTCACGGAGATGATGATGTCGCCCACCTCTAGGCCGGAACTCTCAGCCGGAGTCTCCGGTTCGATGGCAGCCACCACCACGGGCTTTGAGCCGTGAATGCGAAAGCCAAACTCACCGGAATCACTCTTGACCACCACAGTTTTGTCCACGCCTGGAAAATGGAAAAGAAATCGCATGAAATTTTCTCCGACTGTACAAGTCATGCGAGCTTATTTTTAGAGAAGACGATTTAAGTGATTTGTATGATTTTATTTCCGGATTGTCTCTGTCCGGTCATCAGTTACCATGTGCACCATTGGTCAGGGTGGATATCACATAGCTCTCGCGTGCCCAGACCAGAAGCATTAGCTTCAGGACCTCCTCCAGCTTTCGACGTATCGAGTCCGGCGCCGAGTTCGAAGCTATTAATTCTATTTTGCCAAAAAATATGAAAAAGATTAAGGAAATTAAAGTAGAGGAAAGCCCAAAGCTTGTTTTTTTGTTTACCCACCAATCATTTGGCTTGATAATTGTGTAAATACCACCAAAAATATTTCACTTTTCGAACTTTATTTTATTTACATTTGCCGCGAGTTCGCAAGAAGCGTTAAGAATTCCCTCTGGCCGGCCCACAACAAAGCACGCAACTCGACTAACAATAAGCCCAAAAAAAATAAAAACTACTAGCCGATTTTTTTTCGGTTCTACATATCGTATTTGTGTATGCCAAGTGCCGGTCGTGAAAAGTCGGAGCGCCATTCATTATCTATAAGGTTCTACCTCGCTGGCTTTTCTCTCGATCTCTCAGACGTTTTGATTGTAAAATCCACGCACGTTGTGCCAAAATTAGAATATTGTTTTGGGTGCCAGAACAGGGTGTTTTGCTCTCTAATTCTATTCTATAACTTACGAAAGCTGTTGTGTTTTTGGCGATGATACATTTCCAGGGTGCAGCGACGTTGGACCAGTCGATGGAGAATCACTTGATATTTGGCATGGAAGCCTTTTTCGGATTCCGTGGAGGCACGACGCTCTCGGGAACGATCTGTAAAGAAATACAAATTAATTTGAAAGCCTTTAGAGGAGAATTTCTTAACACAAATCCTAACAAATAATAAAATACACTTAACATTGTGGTACACCTTATTTATTTATCGATTTAATGTTTCCTCTTAGGACTTTTTGTTAATTTGCATTTTTCCCCGCACTCCTGTTTAGATTCGAAGTTAGTTTTGTTTTCCCCACAGCCGCCATACATCAAGGATTTGCATTAATTGGTTTTCTTATGATAGGAAAAATACTCTAGGACTCTATACACAGAACCTCTTAATGTAATTCGCTTTGGTAATAAGTAATTGGTTTTGGTTGGAACTCCTAATGAAATGTCCTTTTTTTAACTCACCAAAACATTGATGATCCAACTGAGTCCAGAGATCATCGTCGGTCAAGCGTGTATAGCGTCCTGCATCGTAATGTCCTTTGTATATAATATGCTGACTTTGTTCCGTTTTTATGTCTGGCAGGACACAAGGGCTAGAGCCGGCTGGACGCAGGACAGGAGTATTCGGCAAGCTGGGCACCCGACCACGTTCTTCGCTCTGAAACATAACATTCAAAAGGTAAAAAGATGTAGGAAGTGAGTTTGTAATAATCCCACCTTGGCTCTAATGTTTTCCTGTCTGGTTTTGTAGTGCCTGCCCCTTTCGCCGTGGTAACGTTCCTCAGATCGGAAGCGTTTGTCCATTTTCTTGTACAACCGCTGGGTGGTCTTGGTGGTCACCGGAGAATCGGCAAAGTCCGAGGGCGGCTTCACAATGTCCTGTTCGATGTAGGGTATGGACTCCACAGAGTCCCCAGCCAATTCGCTGATTGTATTGCTCTGCTGCTTCCCCTCCATCTCCTTGCCACAATGAAGGCAGTGACTTTGATCGGCGCTGGCGGCGTTGCCATCGGCCTCGCTGTAGAAAACCGAATCTGATCCTGGCGAAACGGAGCGCAAGGACTCAATGGACTTGGCCTTCAGCTGGAACGTCTCCGAGGTTGACTTCGACTGGGTGCTGCTGATGGTGGGCAGTTTGGGCGAAAGGAGTGCTGTGGGCGTGGCACAGCTGTGGGGCTTCTTTCCGGACGTTGGAGGCACCACAGGCTCTGATTGAGTGGATGCTGTGACTTCTGGGGCGGATCCCTTGGAACCAACAGAGATCTTGCTTGTGGTAAGGGATGCTGTTGTGCCTGACATGGTGCCAGTGGACATGCTGGCGTCGAGAAGGATCTCCGTGTCACCACTGCCACTGCTCAGGCCGAAAATAGTTGGCGTGGCTCGGCTTCTGCGAGCTGCCGCCGCTGCCAGGACATCCTCCCTGGAGCTCTTCCTCAACTGTCGTCGTATCTTGGGACGGAAACGTTTCATCTTGCTGGGACTGCCAGTGTCTGGCACGCCAGGAATCGGTTGCTCTGGTGAAGTGACCTTGCTCTGTAAGGCTGGCTTCTTAATGGGACTAGTCAGGGCCCTCATATTCTCCTTTTCGATGTCCAGCTTCATGCTGGTCTTGCGGCGCTTTCTCTCGTCCTCTTGCCGAAGGCGGCGCGCTTTGCTACGCATCACCTGCTCCTCGTCGTCCTCGTCGTGGGGACTCTCGTAGTACCCCGAAGAGGAGTAACGCACTTCACTTCTTTCATCCTCGGATATGGAATCCGGTTTGGGCTTACCGGCCGCCGGGGGTGCACTCTCCGCAGAGCTGACTTTTACTTGGTTAGTGCCAGAACTGGAAACAGCGGTCTGTGGCTGGTCATTTTTGGCCGGAGACTTGGTGGCCACACCGGAAACGGGACAGCTGCCCGAAGAAGTGGTGCTACTGATGGAATGCGAAGGAGACTTCTTGGTCAGCTCGGCCACAGAGCCCACGGGGGACTTCAGTTGGGTCATGGCTAGGGCAACCTGTTTGTCCTTGTCCTTGTCCTTATCCTTATCCCTATCCTTCTCGTCGTGTTGCAGGAGATCCTCTCGCATGGAGTACAAGGAACTGGCACTTTCAAAGGAGCTGCCGGCATGCGTCTTCTCCAGCTGCGAGCTCTGAGTGGAAACTATTAAGCAAAAAAGGGTTTTAAAGTATATTTTAGTAATAAATTTTAGCAAGGACACCCATAAAGTACAGCTAAAGCATGGCGAGCAAGGCAGTTTCAGGCACGAACAACATTAAACTAGAAATAGAGACAGAGACAGTCAGAGTTGAGGTGTTTCTGGTAGATGAGGCTACGATCTAAAAGCTATTGGCATTTCAAGACTAGGGCTTTAAGCATGGAAGCGGTGATTTAGGGCAAAGTATGATGAGGTTTTTGGCCACATGGTAGTATGGTTTCGAGTTGTTACGATTTCTACACACACACAGGAACACACACAGTGGACGATTTTGATTTTGGTTTTTTGTTTTTTGTTTTTGATTTTTTATTCGGGGGGCCCAAACCTGGCACTTGTGTGGTCGACGATGAACTTGTCGTGGTCGGCGGTGTCTTAATACCTGGTGTACGTTTCGAGTTGTCCGTGCAGGTGGCATACTCATCTGTGTTTGTGCTGCACTCTGATATATCCGCACTCCGGGCGTAGTCCGTGCCACTCATGGGCAAAAACGAGGCATCCGAGTGTCTAGGAAAGATATTTGTTTAGTTTAAGGTTAAGGTTAGTTAAATAAAGAGGGTGTCTTGGCTTCCTTAACCACCTTTGCTTGCCCGCTCCGCCCATGAAGATTAGTTGTCGGGCATCTGGAACTGAACCCCTGGCCACCATTATCCTTTTGGGCAAAGGGGAACTGATGGAGCTCTCCGGTAACTGATTCGATGAAGGTGTCACTGCAATGGCAGGCGGCGGTACCAGTGGTAGAGTGGAAGCGGGCCTTGAGCTGGCTGTTGTGCCAGTCTTTATGATCTTTGGCAGTGTTTGCAGGCCATAGGTGGGACTCTAAAAAGGACACAATTTCTTAGAGAATATCTAGTCCCGCAAAACATTGCCTTACCTGTTCCTCGAAGTCCAAGGCATCCGTATCCACAGAGCTACGTTGCTGATGTTGCAGCAGAAGATTCTTCCGCTTGGATGAGGGAGTCAGCAGCAGGTTGGAGCTGTAGGATCCATCGGATATATCGCGCTGCTCAGCCGTCAAGACAGTAACCTGCGACTCATTCCAGATGCCGTCGGAATGATCGCGTGTATTGTCATTGGCCAGTGAGTCTGAGGATGGATAAGTTGAAACATTGGCCAGCAGCTCCTCCTGGCAAGGACTGGCCGGTGTGGACGGAAGTCTCAGGCTAGGAGTCGATCCCGAACCCAGGGCTGCCGACGCGGCATAATCATCGTCCAGGCTAACCGATCTTTTTCGAAACTGGGAGCGTTTGTCCTGGATGTCCTGGATATCAACTGGGATTGGCTCGATTTTGCAGCCACACGAGGGTGTGATATTCTCGTAGAGTGGCTCTTCGTCCTCGGGATGATCGGGATCAAGCTTCTCCTCCTCCTCGTCCTCGTCTTCTTCCTCCTCGGGCTCATCCTCGACTTCCTCTTCCTCCTCGTCGTCCTCGCTGGGCTCAAGTTCAACTTTTCTAACCTCGACTTCGACTGGCTGTGGCTTTGGTTTCGGCAGGGTGAGAGCAGCCGCCTGAGCCATCCTTTGCTGCTGCATTTTCCTCATCGCGATTTCCGCTTTATGCTGTTTTCGGTGCTTCAGTTGCAACTTTGGACTCGGTTTCGGGGAAACGTGTGGCTTGAAATCAATAAAGATCTCTTGCTCATCCCGACTCGGGGCCTGGGGAGGCTCGTCGGGAAAGCAGCTGACCTTGTCGTGTCTGCGAAAGGAACTCCTCGGCCCGAAGCCATCGATGAGCTTCTCAGTTTGTCCATAAACGGGCATAGATTGGCGTCGAATATCGTCGCGACGGAAGGGCGAGTCGATCATCTGAGGCAGCATGGACATTCTACGGTTTTGGGCTGCCACTTGCTCAATGCAAACCTCCGAGCTGTAGCTCTCGGTTTCGTGGGGAGGATCTTCCTCGTCGTCATAGTACTCCACATCCACGTCGTCGTCGTTCTTGCAATACTCGCTCGGTGGCGGCAGTAAATGCGATTGGGTAAAGTCCAAAGGAACAGTGTCGTTGATGAGCTCGGAACACTCGGTTATATGTTTGCAGACGTCGTGGGTGTGCAGAGTCTCCGGTTTCCTCGGCAAGCTATTCGAATAGTAATCCGTTTCGGTGCGGACATGCGAGGTACAAGCTCGTCGAGGCAAACTATTGCTCTCGTAGTCGAAACTTTCGTTCAGCGCCACCGCGGCGGCATTTACATTCACGTACTCCACATTCTCCACGGAGGGCGAAGGACGACTTCGACTCAAGTGCTCCATTCCCAGGCCATAGCTGTGGGCATCCAGGAGCGGGGGCGGTGGCTTGTAGTACATTATGTTGTTCTGGGCATCGGAGAGGGTCTGCAGCGGAACCACATCCTGGGACTGAGTGCGGTAGATCATCTCGTGGGAAAACATGGAACTTAAATGAAAGGGAAAATAAATTATTAATCTTGTACTTTATTTTGAACTCATTAAATTACTTCTGAGGATAATGATATGATTGCACTTCCTTGCCATTCGGTATTTCCGAGAGGCTCTTGGTCAGCTTTTTGCCATTCTGTAGGCCATTGGTCTGGGCCCCCTGCGACACCACCTTAATGCGATGGGGAGGTCGGGGACTCAGAGCCAACACCTGGGTATTGTAGCCCTGTTGCTGGCGGGCGGCAACGTCCGTCTGAGTGGCCTGGGTTTTCATGGCATTGCGGAACTTCTTTTCGACAATCAGGACCTCGGGACTGGGCAGTGGCAGTGGCAGGGCCAGGGGCAGGGGTTGTGGGATAATCAGGCCCACCATGTTGTCTAGCAAAGGTTAATGCATTAATCAAAGGACCTTCCTTTCAGCAAGGATTAGCATTCTTACCCGGTATTGGCTGGTGAAGGTGTATGGGTCCGTGGTGGTGGCATGGTTGCAGTTGCACCGGCGGTGGCAGCCAAGTTTTTGGCAGCGTGGAGCTCTGTGGCGGTTGCGTTTGCTGTTGGGCATTCGGCATTGTGGGCTGCAACGTCTCGTACATGGATCCCGTGGCAATAATCGGCTTCTTGCCTCCAATCAATCGCTCCTGGCTGTTGGCCGACTTCAAACGGCCCGAGGATCTAAATCCGGCGTTGACGTTATCAAAGCTGGTAAGCGTGTGACTCCTGGCGAAGCTTACATGCTTGGTCCTGCAAAGGATTGATTTGTCAGAGACCTTATCCCCCATAGCGATAATCCCCATAGAGCTTACCTGACACTACTACCAGGCTGGTGTTGGTGGTGCTGGTGGTGGTGGAAGGTCGTCGGCATTGTGGCATAAGTGGGGCAGTGATACGAGCTGTGGAGTAAGCAATTCAAAGACTTATTAGCCAACTTCCTATAACCAGAGTCATGCAACCACAAACAGTTTTTTAAATTTTATTTAATTATCATATATTTTGTTCTTATTTTTTGCTTTTGGTCACGTGCAGTCACATAACATAAAATCAAACATATTTTTTATCGCACTGTTTTTTTAGTAAAAAGTTTTTAATTCATATTTTTTTCTTGCTCTTTGCATATAATATATATAAATACATATCTTATTTAAATAGTTTTTTGTTAGTTTAATATCACTTTACATACCAAACATTTAGATTAGCGATTTGATTGGTGTGTGATGTTGGTGGTGTAGGATTTGGTGGAGCGCAAAGCTCGACATAATAATTCCGTAGCAAAACATCCTGGTAAAAGGATTCAAGTGGTGCTGTACAACAAGTTGCCCTTTACACATTTTGATCATTTCATTTAGTATTTGGTGGGGGATTGATTTTGGCAAATTGGTGGATTTTTTTTTGGTTGATTTACAGTCGGTTTAATTTGTTTTTTTTTGTTTTTTTTTCGATATTTTGGTTAGGAGAAAAGGATAGGTGGATGAATAACGAAAGAGTACACGAAAAAAGTATTTTTATACAGCATTTCTAGTTGGTGGTTCATCAGTGAAGTTTTTGGTGACAATCGCAAAAAGAGTTTAGTGGCAAGAAGCATTAGTGGCATTATGCAGACGGATGAGTTAAGAAGGCGGCGCTATATGGATTGGCTTTTTTTGGTTGTTGGTTTGTTTTTGGGTGGACAGGCAAGCATTCCAAGCGGTTTACCATATTCATATATAATATATTATATACATTACAGTGTGTACAGTATCGGAAGAAGTTGGGGGGATCATAGCGAGTGGCGATAGTAGTAGAAATAGTGACTACAGATAGTGCGATAGTAAAGCATGATCTAAGCGACAGTTGGCATAGCATTTTAGATTTTTAATTTAGGTTCTTTTTGGTTCTTGGTTTTTGGTTTTGGTTTTGGTTTTGTTCATGTTGTTTGCTTTCCATTTTTTATTAATATTTTTTAACATACCTGTGGTCCGTTTGATAGTCGGAGTTGTTGTTGGTTTGTTGCATCTGTTGCTGCTGCTGTTGCTGCTGCTGTTGCTGATGTTGCTGTTGCCCCATCCAGCTGTAGCGTCCTCCCGAGTCCGAATCACTCGATTTCCCAGTACTCAAAATGGAAGCCGGCTGACGTCGAAAATAGGAACTATCCATATCGTGTGTGTCAGTGTAGTTGTTTTGATAGCTAAAAATATTTTCAAAAATATCATATAAATATTGTTATGGAACTATAATCAATAATATTTAATGATTTTAAAGCTTAGATTCTTTGGAATTCATTCTTTAGATTCATTTCCGATCCGTTTCCTTGATTATTTTACTTATTTCTATATATATCCAGTTGGATATCCAACTACCCACCGTGGATATTTTTCAAATGGTGCATAAGCAGCCAGATTTTCATCTGAGGGAACTCTTCTTCCAACACAGCCACCCAAAAAGCTTCCCGATTGGGTTTGTCCTCTTCGCGAAAGGCAGCCAAAAAATCGTTCCCTCCTGGGTCTCTGCTCTATGCTATGCAACTGGCGATCTGTGAGGCAGTACTTAAAATAAAATACATTTATAATTCATAAAAAATAATGGAAATACACAATCAATCTCACTTGTTCCCTAATGTCTCCGCGTGAGTAGACGGAAGTGCGAGGCTGTAACTCGGTGGAGAGTGTGTGGCGGAGTCTTCGGCGACTTGTGTGCTCGTCTTCGGAGTCGTAACTTCGATCTATATGGCTGGAGTAGGTGCTCTGAAAAGGTTACAAATCATTTTAAAGATAGTAAAAATGGGAAAAACCAGCTCAATTTCCACAAAGTTCAAATGCCAACTGCTAAAAGCACTAAAAGAGCTCTACTTGTTGTGTACCTTTTCAATAATCATATTACGTATACGCCCAGTTGGCGTTTTTTGTTGTAAATTAAAAAGAATATCTTGAAGTCTAATTTTTTATTCCTTTTAAATAGAAATGATTAAAATTGCATCTGTAGCCCTGATTTCTAAACTCAATTTAGTGACTTAAGAATTCCTGACTTAATATTCTAATCTGATTTCTAATAACCATATTACGTATACGCCCAGTTGGCGTTTTTGTTATAATTTAAAACGAATAACTTAATGTTTAATTAATTACTTAAAGAGGTATGACTAAAATTGCTTTTGTACCACTGATATCCAAGCCCTATTTAGTGACTTAAGCCTTCCCGACTTAATCACCCCTAATATCCAATTTCTATTCTAGTTTTCCCTCCATCTTAAGCTCCTTAAATGTCTGCCCAGTTAATTTGATTCCCAGTTGTCCTTTCAGTGGCCCTATGCTTCAGATTTGTAGTAAAATAATTGTGTCAATCATTCGCTTTGACAGCGATGCTACTGCTGTCACTTAAATGCCTCTTCCCTGGACGCCTGTGCCACCAGACACAAGTATTAATTTTATTCGCCGCACACTTTGTGGTCCTTGGTCCTGGACTGGGGATACGAACCTTCGCGGAGACCTCAATGTTGCCCAATGACACAGCATGATGTAGACCTGTAAATGAAATGTTTTTTGTTTCATTTGCCATTCGAATAAAACATGGCGTACATAAAAGATGTGATTATGTGTCTTTGAACTGGCAAGTCGGAGGGCTCGCAGGACTCGGAGGACTCGAAGGACTCGGAGGACTCTCAAGGACTCACCAGTGCCAGTTCCACTCGTTGATGCTGTGCCACGCAAGGCAATATCCATTTTCAGCGTAACAAACAAACAGCAACAAAGGAAATAAAACGGCAAAGAAAAGCGAAACAGGGGCAAGCACACACAAACACACAGGATACTAGAATAGACCAGTTCACAGATATTCGCTGAACTCAACTTCTATATAAATCTCTCTATATATATATATATATATGTAGTGTATATATATTGCTCATTCGCGTCGTTGTTTTTCGCTTTTAACGTGTCAATTGTCTGGGCCAGGCTTTGAAATCTTTTGGCTTCAGTTGCTCTATTTCGGTTGATTAAAAAAACTTAATTACTAGATGTAGTTTGCACTCGAAGATCTATTTTTCTTGTTTCTTATTTTTCGTTGTCCTTTGGTTGCTCTTTTTGGGTCCTGTGAGTCCTGTGAGTTTTTTACCTGGGCTTCAGACACTTTTGACTGCGTTTGTATACTAATCTCTCTGGACTTATGCAAGGCAGTCAGCAATCGATATTCGCGCTGGCCAAAAAACCCAAGGAAAAGCCGTAGGAAAAGCGCAGAGTTTACGCTTTTAGAGCATTTCGTATTGCTTTTTTATTCACATTTGTTGGGTGTTTGTCTGCGGTTTTTCTTTTGGCCAAGTTTTCGCCAGCGGTCGTTTGTTAATTGTTAATTAAAATCCGCTGAGTTGGCTGTTTTCATAAAAATTTTTTCCCTTTTCTCCTTCGCTGGATGGTGCTGGTGTGTGTGTGTGCTGCTGCGTGACAGCTTCACGGACTTTTCCGTCTCCAAAGGACGATCCGTACGCGTTGGCGTTGATGCTGGAACTGAAAATGAAAATGAAACTCTGGCTTGCCATTTTCCGACGCACACAGGACGAACGCCAGAGAGCCTAGTGGAAAGTTAAGAGAATTTTCCTGGAAGCCAGGCAAACATAAAACAGATGTTTGGCATCTGATGCGTGAAGGGGCTGGGGTTTTGTGTTGTTTCGGTCTTTTTTTTTTGGGGGGGATGCTGGTGACTGTAAAAGCGCAACAATGAACAGGACTGGGCAGCCTGGAAGTAGTAAAGCGTGCGTTTGCGCATGACGGCGCGTTGTCGGCGGAGACGTCGACTGAGGCAGAGACAACGGCAGCTGCGCTGGCAGGACGTTTGTCAACAAGGCAGACAGTCGGCCAGGACATGCAGCTATGGCATCCAGCGGCTACATCACGTAGCCTTTGGCTAAATTTCACTTAGAAACGCGTTCAAGGCGTCCACAGAAAACTTGACTTCACACGATGGCAGCCGTCGCCTGTCTGGCTTTAAGGCAAAAGAAAAAGCCCAAAAAACAGCAACAAAATTCAACTTGTCTAACGAAATGTTGCACGATTCTTCATATCCTCCCACACACAAGCAAACGCACACACGCACAGGGAAAGCTTTAATCGAAAGAAGGACGAAGCTTTTATGCCCTTGCGGAAGAATTTAATTGGTTTTTGTGTGTATGGGGAAAAAGTAGAGGCGGCAGGAAGGCAGGATAGCAGGCGGGCATTAAGAGTAGTTAGGTTAATTTGCTTCAGATATCTGCCACACGCAAAATGAAAGAACAAAGCCAAACGGAAGCCATTGCTGCCATTGCTGCCACGCTGCCGAATATCTTTCAACTAAATTACACAGAAATTTTGCTAAAGCATACTTTTCGGGGAGCTAGTAGAATTAGGCGGTTTGCAGTTGAGGGTCTGAGTTTCTGGCTCATAACAAAATTACAACAGTTACCGGGAAACCAAGAGTATTGGCCTGCTTTATGGCATTAGAACACATATAAAACGTTTGAAGATTCACTTGTATGGGGAGGTTAAAGACGGGGACAAAGGCAATGACCAGGACTTAATTTATTGTGGTTATTTAAGGGAGTGATAATCTTTAAGTTTGTAGACTTTATTTAGGAATTAAAATTTTGAGGGAACTATTTTATAAAAGTTTTTTGTCTTTTCTTTTTTTTTAACCAGTTCAAAATTTTCGAAACTGGGCATTTTGCCCAAAAAATCATGAAGTTACCCTTTTTGGGACACTCTTTTGCAAATATTTTATACATTTCGCATCCGATTTCGCAACGGAATACCATTTATGAATCAGGACTTCATTGCCGTTCAATCTTTGTCAAATATAAATATTTATTTAAAGCGTAAACTTAATAAAATCGTTTCAAATACCACATATGAACACAAACGATCCTTTCTCGCTCTTTAGCTTTGATTTATAAGGAAAAGTTTTCATAAATATCAAATAATATAATACTACTCAAAGATATAAGATCAAAAAGGTATAAAATTCGACGATTGAAGGTGTATTACCCAAGTTATGACTATTTCCCCTAAAATTTATCGAAAAAAAATCGATTGAACTTCTCGTAGAGGTCCGAATATCATTATTTGTCCTTTTTCTGGGGTTTTAATGAAATATTTTTGCCATTTCGCATCCGATTTCGCAACGGAATACCATTTATGAATCAGGACTTCATTGCCGTTCAATCTTTGTCAAATATAAATATTTATTTAAAGCGTAAACTTAATAAAATCGTTTCAAATACCACAACTGAACACAAACAATCCTTTCTTGCTCTTTAGCTCTGATTTCTAAGGAAAAGTTTTCATAAATATCAAATAATATAATACTACTCAAAGATATAAGATCAAAAAGGTATAAAATTCAAGGATTGAAGGTGTATTACCCAAGTTATGACTATTTCCCCTAAAATTTATCGAAAAAAAATCGATTGAACTTCTCGTAGAGGTCCGAATATCATTATTTGTCCTTTTTCTGGGGTATTATTGAAATATTTTTGCCATTTCGCATCCGATTTCGCAACGGAATACCATTTATGAATCAGGACTTCATTGCCGTTCAATCTTTGTCAAATATAAATATTTATTTAAAGCGTAAACTTAATAAAATCGTTTCAAATACCACATATGAACACAAACGATCCTTTCTCGCTCTTTAGCTTTGATTTCTAAGGAAAAGTTTTCATAAATATCAAATAATATAATACTACTCAAAGATATAAGATCAAAAAGGTATAAAATTCGACGATTGAAGGTGTATTACCCAAGTTATGACTATTTCCCCTAAAATTTATCGAAAAAAAATCGATTGAACTTCTCGTAGAGGTCCGAATATCATTATTTGTCCTTTTTCTGGGGTTTTAATGAAATATTTTTGCCATTTCGCATCCGATTTCGCAACGGAATACCATTTATGAATCAGGACTTCATTGCCGTTCAATCTTTGTCAAATATAAATATTTATTTAAAGCGTAAACTTAATAAAATCGTTTCAAATACCACAACTGAACACAAACAATCCTTTCTTGCTCTTTAGCTCTGATTTCTAAGGAAAAGTTTTCATAAATATCAAATAATATAATACTACTCAAAGATATAAGATCAAAAAGGTATAAAATTCAAGGATTGAAGGTGTATTACCCAAGTTATGACTATTTCCCCTAAAATTTATCGAAAAAAAATCGATTGAACTTCTCGTAGAGGTCCGAATATCATTATTTGTCCTTTTTCTGGGGTATTATTGAAATATTTTTGCCATTTCGCATCCGATTTCGCAACGGAATACCATTTATGAATCAGGACTTCATTGCCGTTCAATCTTTGTCAAATATAAATATTTATTTAAAGCGTAAACTTAATAAAATCGTTTCAAATACCACATATGAACACAAACGATCCTTTCTCGCTCTTTAGCTTTGATTTCTAAGGAAAAGTTTTCATAAATATCAAATAATATAATACTACTCAAAGATATAAGATCAAAAAGGTATAAAATTCGACGATTGAAGGTGTATTACCCAAGTTATGACTATTTCCCCTAAAATTTATCGAAAAAAAATCGATTGAACTTCTCGTAGAGGTCCGAATATCATTATTTGTCCTTTTTCTGGGGTTTTAATGAAATATTTTTGCCATTTCGCATCCGATTTCGCAACGGAATACCATTTATGAATCAGGACTTCATTGCCGTTCAATCTTTGTCAAATATAAATATTTATTTAAAGCGTAAACTTAATAAAATCGTTTCAAATACCACAACTGAACACAAACAATCCTTTCTTGCTCTTTAGCTCTGATTTCTAAGGAAAAGTTTTCATAAATATCAAATAATATAATACTACTCAAAGATATAAGATCAAAAAGGTATAAAATTCAAGGATTGAAGGTGTATTACCCAAGTTATGACTATTTCCCCTAAAATTTATCGAAAAAAAATCGATTGAACTTCTCGTAGAGGTCCGAATATCATTATTTGTCCTTTTTCTGGGGTATTATTGAAATATTTTTGCCATTTCGCATCCGATTTCGCAACGGAATACCATTTATGAATCAGGACTTCATTGCCGTTCAATCTTTGTCAAATATAAATATTTATTTAAAGCGTAAACTTAATAAAATCGTTTCAAATACCACATATGAACACAAACGATCCTTTCTCGCTCTTTAGCTTTGATTTCTAAGGAAAAGTTTTCATAAATATCAAATAATATAATACTACTCAAAGATATAAGATCAAAAAGGTATAAAATTCGACGATTGAAGGTGTATTACCCAAGTTATGACTATTTCCCCTAAAATTTATCGAAAAAAAATCGATTGAACTTCTCGTAGAGGTCCGAATATCATTATTTGTCCTTTTTCTGGGGTTTTAATGAAATATTTTTGCCATTTCGCATCCGATTTCGCAACGGAATACCATTTATGAATCAGGACTTCATTGCCGTTCAATCTTTGTCAAATATAAATATTTATTTAAAGCGTAAACTTAATAAAATCGTTTCAAATACCACAACTGAACACAAACAATCCTTTCTTGCTCTTTAGCTCTGATTTCTAAGGAAAAGTTTTCATAAATATCAAATAATATAATACTACTCAAAGATATAAGATCAAAAAGGTATAAAATTCAAGGATTGAAGGTGTATTACCCAAGTTATGACTATTTCCCCTAAAATTTATCGAAAAAAAATCGATTGAACTTCTCGTAGAGGTCCGAATATCATTATTTGTCCTTTTTCTGGGGTATTATTGAAATATTTTTGCCATTTCGCATCCGATTTCGCAACGGAATACCATTTATGAATCAGGACTTCATTGCCGTTCAATCTTTGTCAAATATAAATATTTATTTAAAGCGTAAACTTAATAAAATCGTTTCAAATACCACATATGAACACAAACGATCCTTTCTCGCTCTTTAGCTTTGATTTCTAAGGAAAAGTTTTCATAAATATCAAATAATATAATACTACTCAAAGATATAAGATCAAAAAGGTATAAAATTCGACGATTGAAGGTGTATTACCCAAGTTATGACTATTTCCCCTAAAATTTATCGAAAAAAAATCGATTGAACTTCTCGTAGAGGTCCGAATATCATTATTTGTCCTTTTTCTGGGGTTTTAATGAAATATTTTTGCCATTTCGCATCCGATTTCGCAACGGAATACCATTTATGAATCAGGACTTCATTGCCGTTCAATCTTTGTCAAATATAAATATTTATTTAAAGCGTAAACTTAATAAAATCGTTTCAAATACCACATATGAACACAAACGATCCTTTCTCGCTCTTTAGCTTTGATTTCTAAGGAAAAGTTTTCATAAATATCAAATAATATAATACTACTCAAAGATATAAGATCAAAAAGGTATAAAATTCGACGATTGAAGATGTATTACCCAAGTTATGACTATTTCCCCTAAAATTTATCGAAAAAAAATCGATTGAACTTCTCGTAGAGGTCCGAATATCATTATTTGTCCTTTTTCTGGGGTTTTAATGAAATATTTTTGCCATTTCGCATCCGATTTTGCAACGGAATACCATTTATGAATCAGGACTTCATTGCCGTTCAATCTTTGTCAAATATAAATATTTATTTAAAGCGTAAACTTAATAAAATCGTTTCAAATACCACATATGAACACAAACGATCCTTTCTCGCTCTTTAGCTTTGATTTCTAAGGAAAAGTTTTCATAAATATCAAATAATATAATACTACTCAAAGATATAAGATCAAAAAGGTATAAAATTCGACGATTGAAGGTGTATTACCCAAGTTATGACTATTTCCCCTAAAATTTATCGAAAAAAAATCGATTGAACTTCTCGTAGAGGTCCGAATATCGTTATTTGTCCTTTTTCTGGGGTTTTAATAAAATATTTTTGCCATTTCGCATCCGATTTCGCAACGGAATACCATTTATAAATCAGGACTTCATTCCTTTTTAATCTGCATCAAAAGATTGGAAAAGTAGAACAACAAAATTTTCATCGATTTTTAAAAAATCATGATGGTACCCCTTTCAAAATTTGCGAAAATCGGGTCAGATTTTCGATGTCCAGATTTTAATAGAAATTGATAGAACTCGAAGATCTAAGATCAAGAAGGTATAACATTTGCAAATCTGCCAAATATTAACCAAGTTATGGCCTTTTCCGTGAAATTTATCGAAATAAAATCGATTAGACATCGCGTACCAGTCCGAATGTCCTTTTTTCGTCCCTTTTGTTAGGTTTTCAGAATATATTTTTGCCATTTCGCATCCGATTTCGCAACGGAATACCATTTATGAATCAGGACTTCATTGCCGTTCAATCTTTGTCAAATATAAGTATTTATTTAAAGCGTAAACTTAATAAAATCGTTTCAAATACCACATATGAACACAAACGATCCTTTCTCGCTCTTTAGCTTTGATTTCTAAGGAAAAGTTTTCATAAATATCAAATAATATAATACTACTCAAAGATATAAGATCAAAAAGGTATAAAATTCGACGATTGAAGGTGTATTACCCAAGTTAGGACTATTTCCCCTAAAATTTATCGAAAAAAAATCGATTGAACTTCTCGTAGAGGTCCGAATATCATTATTTGTCCTTTTTCTGGGGTTTTAATGAAATATTTTTGCCATTTCGCATCCGATTTCGCAACGGAATACCATTTATGAATCAGGACTTCATTGCCGTTCAATCTTTGTCAAATATAAATATTTATTTAAAGCGTAAACTTAATAAAATCGTTTCAAATACCACATATGAACACAAACGATCCTTTCTCGCTCTTTAGCTTTGATTTCTAAGGAAAAGTTTTCATAAATATCAAATAATATAATACTACTCAAAGATATAAGATCAAAAAGGTATAAAATTCGAGGATTGAAGGTGTATTACCCAAGTTATGACTATTTCCCCTAAAATTTAGCGAAAAAAATCGATTGAACTTCTCGTAGAGGTCCGAATATCATTATTTGTCCTTTTTCTGGGGTATTATTGAAATATTTTTGCCATTTCGCATCCGATTTCGCAACGGAATACCATTTATGAATCAGGACTTCATTGCCGTTCAATCTTTGTCAAATATAAATATTTATTTAAAGCGTAAACTTAATAAAATCGTTTCAAATACCACATATGAACACAAACGATCCTTTCTCGCTCTTTAGCTTTGATTTCTAAGGAAAAGTTTTCATAAATATCAAATAATATAATACTACTCAAAGATATAAGATCAAAAAGGTATAAAATTCGAGGATTGAAGGTGTATTACCCAAGTTATGACTATTTCCCCTAAAATTTATCGAAAAAAAATCGATTGAACTTCTCGTAGAGGTCCGAATATCATTATTTGTCCTTTTTCTGGGGTTTTAATGAAATATTTTTGCCATTTCGCATCCGATTTCGCAACGGAATACCATTTATAAATCAGGACTTCATTCCTTTTTAATCTGCATCAAAAGATTGGAAAAGTAGAACAACAAAATTTTCATCGATTTTTAAAAAATCATGATGGTACCCCTTTCAAAATTTGCGAAAATCGGGTCAGATTTTCGATGTCCAGATTTTAATAGAAATTGATAGAACTCGAAGATCTAAGATCAAGAAGGTATAACAATTGCAAATCTGCCAAATATTAACCAAGTTATGGCCTTTTCCGTGAAATTTATCGAAATAAAATCGATTAGACATCGCGTACCAGTCCGAATGTCCTTTTTTCGTCCCTTTTGTTAGGTTTTCCGAATATGTTTTTGCCATTTCGCATCCGATTTTGCAACGGAATACCATTTATGAATCAGGACTTCATTGCCGTTCATTCTTTGTCAAATATAAATATTTATTTAAAGCGTAAACTTAATAAAATCGTTTCAAATACCACATATGAACACAAACGATCCTTTCTCGCTCTTTAGCTTTGATTTCTAAGGAAAAGTTTTCATAAATATCAAATAATATAATACTACTCAAGGATATAAGATCAAAAAGGTATAAAATTCGAGGATTGAAGGTGTATTACCCAAGTTATGACTATTTCCCCTAAAATTTATCGAAAAAAAATCGATTGAACTTCTCGTAGAGGTCCGAATATCATTATTTGTCCTTTTTCTGGGGTTTTAATGAAATATTTTTGCCATTTCGCATCCGATTTCGCAACGGAATACCATTTATAAATCAGGACTTCATTCCTTTTTAATCTGCATCAAAAGATTGGAAAAGTAGAACAACAAAATTTTCATCGATTTTTAAAAAATCATGATGGTACCCCTTTCAAAATTTGCGAAAATCGGGTCAGATTTTCGATGTCCAGATTTTAATAGAAATTGATAGAACTCGAAGATCTAAGATCAAGAAGGTATAACATTTGCAAATCTGCCAAATATTAACCAAGTTATGGCCTTTTCCGTGAAATTTATCGAAATAAAATCGATTAGACATCGCGTACCAGTCCGAATGTCCTTTTTTCGTCCCTTTTGTTAGGTTTTCAGAATATATTTTTGCCATTTCGCATCCGATTTCGCAACGGAATACCATTTATGAATCAGGACTTCATTGCCGTTCAATCTTTGTCAAATATAAGTATTTATTTAAAGCGTAAACTTAATAAAATCGTTTCAAATACCACATATGAACACAAACGATCCTTTCTCGCTCTTTAGCTTTGATTTCTAAGGAAAAGTTTTCATAAATATCAAATAATATAATACTACTCAAAGATATAAGATCAAAAAGGTATAAAATTCGACGATTGAAGGTGTATTACCCAAGTTAGGACTATTTCCCCTAAAATTTATCGAAAAAAAATCGATTGAACTTCTCGTAGAGGTCCGAATATCATTATTTGTCCTTTTTCTGGGGTTTTAATGAAATATTTTTGCCATTTCGCATCCGATTTCGCAACGGAATACCATTTATGAATCAGGACTTCATTGCCGTTCAATCTTTGTCAAATATAAATATTTATTTAAAGCGTAAACTTAATAAAATCGTTTCAAATACCACATATGAACACAAACGATCCTTTCTCGCTCTTTAGCTTTGATTTCTAAGGAAAAGTTTTCATAAATATCAAATAATATAATACTACTCAAAGATATAAGATCAAAAAGGTATAAAATTCGAGGATTGAAGGTGTATTACCCAAGTTATGACTATTTCCCCTAAAATTTAGCGAAAAAAATCGATTGAACTTCTCGTAGAGGTCCGAATATCATTATTTGTCCTTTTTCTGGGGTATTATTGAAATATTTTTGCCATTTCGCATCCGATTTCGCAACGGAATACCATTTATGAATCAGGACTTCATTGCCGTTCAATCTTTGTCAAATATAAATATTTATTTAAAGCGTAAACTTAATAAAATCGTTTCAAATACCACATATGAACACAAACGATCCTTTCTCGCTCTTTAGCTTTGATTTCTAAGGAAAAGTTTTCATAAATATCAAATAATATAATACTACTCAAAGATATAAGATCAAAAAGGTATAAAATTCGAGGATTGAAGGTGTATTACCCAAGTTATGACTATTTCCCCTAAAATTTATCGAAAAAAAATCGATTGAACTTCTCGTAGAGGTCCGAATATCATTATTTGTCCTTTTTCTGGGGTTTTAATGAAATATTTTTGCCATTTCGCATCCGATTTCGCAACGGAATACCATTTATAAATCAGGACTTCATTCCTTTTTAATCTGCATCAAAAGATTGGAAAAGTAGAACAACAAAATTTTCATCGATTTTTAAAAAATCATGATGGTACCCCTTTCAAAATTTGCGAAAATCGGGTCAGATTTTCGATGTCCAGATTTTAATAGAAATTGATAGAACTCGAAGATCTAAGATCAAGAAGGTATAACAATTGCAAATCTGCCAAATATTAACCAAGTTATGGCCTTTTCCGTGAAATTTATCGAAATAAAATCGATTAGACATCGCGTACCAGTCCGAATGTCCTTTTTTCGTCCCTTTTGTTAGGTTTTCCGAATATGTTTTTGCCATTTCGCATCCGATTTTGCAACGGAATACCATTTATGAATCAGGACTTCATTGCCGTTCATTCTTTGTCAAATATAAATATTTATTTAAAGCGTAAACTTAATAAAATCGTTTCAAATACCACATATGAACACAAACGATCCTTTCTCGCTCTTTAGCTTTGATTTCTAAGGAAAAGTTTTCATAAATATCAAATAATATAATACTACTCAAGGATATAAGATCAAAAAGGTATAAAATTCGAGGATTGAAGGTGTATTACCCAAGTTATGACTATTTCCCCTAAAATTTATCGAAAAAAAATCGATTGAACTTCTCGTAGAGGTCCGAATATCATTATTTGTCCTTTTTCTGGGGTTTTAATGAAATATTTTTGCCATTTCGCATCCGATTTCGCAACGGAATACCATTTATAAATCAG
Source organism: Drosophila vallismaia (assembly GCA_035047325.1). Taxonomy (NCBI): domain Eukaryota; kingdom Metazoa; phylum Arthropoda; class Insecta; order Diptera; family Drosophilidae; genus Drosophila; species Drosophila vallismaia. Next base: position 15,283,014 of record JAWNPU010000090.1, on the reverse strand, counting down.
GACTTCATTCCTTTTTAATCTGCATCAAAAGATTGGAAAAGTAGAACAACAAAATTTTCATCGATTTTTAAAAAATCATGATGGTACCCCTTTCAAAATTTGCGAAAATCGGGTCAGATTTTCGATGTCCAGATTTTAATAGAAATTGATAGAACTCGAAGATCTAAGATCAAGAAGGTATAACAATTGCAAATCTGCCAAATATTAACCAAGTTATGGCCTTTTCCGTGAAATTTATCGAAATAAAATCGATTAGACATCGCGTACCAGTCCGAATGTCCTTTTTTCGTCCCTTTTGTTAGGTTTTCCGAATATGTTTTTGCCATTTCGCATCCGATTTTGCAACGGAATACCATTTATGAATCAGGACTTCATTGCCGTTCATTCTTTGTCAAATATAAATATTTATTTAAAGCGTAAACTTAATAAAATCGTTTCAAATACCACATATGAACACAAACGATCCTTTCTCGCTCTTTAGCTTTGATTTCTAAGGAAAAGTTTTCATAAATATCAAATAATATAATACTACTCAAGGATATAAGATCAAAAAGGTATAAAATTCGAGGATTGAAGGTGTATTACCCAAGTTATGACTATTTCCCCTAAAATTTATCGAAAAAAAATCGATTGAACTTCTCGTAGAGGTCCGAATATCATTATTTGTCCTTTTTCTGGGGTTTTAATGAAATATTTTTGCCATTTCGCATCCGATTTCGCAACGGAATACCATTTATGAATCAGGACTTCATTGCCGTTCAATCTTTGTCAAATATAAATATTTATTTAAAGCATAAACTTAATAAAATCGTTTCAAATACCACATATGAACACAAACGATCCTTTCTCGCTCTTTAGCTGTGATTTCTAAGGAAAAGTTTTCATAAATATCAAATAATATAATACTACTCAAAGATATAAGATCAAAAAGGTATAAAATTCGACGATTGAAGGTGTATTACCCAAGTTATGACTATTTCCCCTAAAATTTATCGAAAAAAAATCGATTGAACTTCTCGTAGAGGTCCGAATATCATTATTTGTCCTTTTTCTGGGGTTTTAATGAAATATTTTTGCCATTTCGCATCCGATTTCGCAACGGAATACCATTTATGAATCAGGACTTCATTGCCGTTCAATCTTTGTCAAATATAAATATTTATTTAAAGCGTAAACTTAATAAAATCGTTTCAAATACCACATATGAACACAAACGATCCTTTCTCGCTCTTTAGCTTTGATTTCTAAGGAAAAGTTTTCATAAATATCAAATAATATAATACTACTCAAGGATATAAGATCAAAAAGGTATAAAATTCGAGGATTGAAGGTGTATTACCCAAGTTATGACTATTTCCCCTAAAATTTATCATTATTTGTCCTTTTTCTGGGGTTTTAATGAAATATTTTTGCCATTTCGCATCCGATTTCGCAACGGAATACCATTTATAAATCAGGACTTCATTCCTTTTTAATCTGCATCAAAAGATTGGAAAAGTAGAACAACAAAATTTTCATTGATTTTTAAAAAATCATGATGGTACCCCTTTCAAAATTTGCGAAAATCGGGTCAGATTTTCGATGTCCAGATTTTAATAGAAATTGATAGAACTCGAAGATCTAAGATCAAGAAGGTATAACAATTGCAAATCTGCCAAATATTAACCAAGTTATGGCCTTTTCCGTGAAATTTATCGAAATAAAATCGATTAGACATCGCGTACCAGTCCGAATGTCCTTTTTTCGTCCCTTTTGTTAGGTTTTCCGAATATGTTTTTGCCATTTCGCATCCGATTTTGCAACGGAATACCATTTATGAATCAGGACTTCATTGCCGTTCATTCTTTGTCAAATATAAATATTTATTTAAAGCGTAAACTTAATAAAATCGTTTCAAATACCACATATGAACACAAACGATCCTTTCTCGCTCTTTAGCTTTGATTTCTAAGGAAAAGTTTTCATAAATATCAAATAATATAATACTACTCAAGGATATAAGATCAAAAAGGTATAAAATTCGAGGATTGAAGGTGTATTACCCAAGTTATGACTATTTCCCCTAAAATTTATCGAAAAAAAATCGATTGAACTTCTCGTAGAGGTCCGAATATCATTATTTGTCCTTTTTCTGGGGTTTTAATGAAATATTTTTGCCATTTCGCATCCGATTTCGCAACGGAATACCATTTATGAATCAGGACTTCATTGCCGTTCAATCTTTGTCAAATATAAATATTTATTTAAAGCATAAACTTAATAAAATCGTTTCAAATACCACATATGAACACAAACGATCCTTTCTCGCTCTTTAGCTGTGATTTCTAAGGAAAAGTTTTCATAAATATCAAATAATATAATACTACTCAAAGATATAAGATCAAAAAGGTATAAAATTCGACGATTGAAGGTGTATTACCCAAGTTATGACTATTTCCCCTAAAATTTATCGAAAAAAAATCGATTGAACTTCTCGTAGAGGTCCGAATATCATTATTTGTCCTTTTTCTGGGGTTTTAATGAAATATTTTTGCCATTTCGCATCCGATTTCGCAACGGAATACCATTTATGAATCAGGACTTCATTGCCGTTCAATCTTTGTCAAATATAAATATTTATTTAAAGCGTAAACTTAATAAAATCGTTTCAAATACCACATATGAACACAAACGATCCTTTCTCGCTCTTTAGCTTTGATTTCTAAGGAAAAGTTTTCATAAATATCAAATAATATAATACTACTCAAGGATATAAGATCAAAAAGGTATAAAATTCGAGGATTGAAGGTGTATTACCCAAGTTATGACTATTTCCCCTAAAATTTATCGAAAAAAAATCGATTGAACTTCTCGTAGAGGTCCGAATATCATTATTTGTCCTTTCTCTGGGATTTTAATGAAATATTTTTGCCATTTCGCATCCGATTTTGCAACGGAATACCATTTATGAATCAAGACTTCATTGCCGTTCAATCTTTGTCAAATATAAATATTTATTTAAAGCGTAAACTTAATAAAATCGTTTCAAATACCACATATGAACACAAACGATCCTTTCTCGCTCTTTAGCTTTGATTTCTAAGGAAAAGTTTTCATAAATATCAAATAATATAATACTACTCAAAGACATAAGATCAAAAAGGTATTAAATTCGACGATTGAAGGTGTATTACCCAAGTTATGACTATTTCCCCTAAAATTTATCGAAAAAAAATCGATTGAACTTCTCGTGGAGGTCCGAATATCATTATTTGTCCTTTTTCTGGGGTTCTAATGAAATATTTTTGCTATTTCGCATCCGATTTCGCAACGGAATACCATTTATGAATAAGGACTTCATTGCCGTTCAATCTTTGTCAAATATAAATATTTATTTAAAGCGTTAATTTAATAAAATCGTTTCAAATACCACATATGAACACAAACGATCCTTTCTCGCTCTTTAGCTTTGATTTCTAAGGAAAAGTTTTCATAAATATCAAATAATATAATACTACTCAAAGATATAAGATCAAAAAGGTATAAAATTCGAGGATTGAAGGTGTATTACCCAAGTTATGACTATTTCCCCTAAAATTTATCGAAAAAAAATCGATTGAACTTCTCGTAGAGGTCCGAATATCGTTATTTGTCCTTTTTCTGGGGTTTTAATAAAATATTTTTGCCATTTCGCATCCGATTTCGCAACGGAATACCATTTATAAATCAGGACTTCATTCCTTTTTAATCTGCATCAAAAGATTGGAAAAGTAGAACAACAAAATTTTCATCGATTTTTAAAAAATCATGATGGTACCCCTTTCAAAATTTGCGAAAATCGGGTCAGATTTTCGATGTCCAGCTTTTAATAGAAATTGATAGAACTCGAAGATCTAAGATCAAGAAGGTATAACATTTGCAAATCTGCCAAATATTAACCAAGTTATGGCCTTTTCCGTGAAATTTATCGAAATAAAATCGATTAGACATCGCGTACCAGTCCGAATGTCCTTTTTTCGTCCCTTTTGTTAGGTTTTCAGAATATATTTTTGCCATTTCGCATCCGATTTTGCAACGGAATACCATTTATGAATCAGGACTTCATTGCCGTTCAATCTTTGTCAAATATAAATATTTATTTAAAGCGTAAACTTAATAAAATCGTTTCAAATACCACATATGAACACAAACGATCCTTTCTCGCTCTTTAGCTTTGATTTCTAAGAAAAAGTTTTCATAAATATCAAATAATATAATACTACTCAAAGATATAAGATCAAAAAGGTATCAAATTCGAGGATTGAAGGTGTATTACCCAAGTTATGACTATTTCCCCTAAAATTTATCGAAAAAAAATCGATTGAACTTCTCGTAGAGGTCCGAATATCATTATTTGTCCTTTTTCTGGGGTTTTAATGAAATATTTTTGCCATTTCGCATCCGATTTCGCAACGGAATACCATTTATGAATCAGGACTTCATTGCCGTTCAATCTTTGTCAAATATAAATATTTATTTAAAGCGTAAACTTAATAAAATCGTTTCAAATACCACATATGAACACAAACGATCCTTTCTCGCTCTTTAGCTTTGATTTCTAAGGAAAAGTTTTCATAAATATCAAATAATATAATACTACTCAAAGATATAAGATCAAAAAGGTATAAAATTCGAGAATTGAAGGTGTATTACCCAAGTTATGACTATTTCCCCTAAAATTTATCGAAAAAAAATCGATTGAACTTCTCGCAGAGGTCCGAATATCATTATTTGTCCTTCTTCTGGGGTTTTAATGAAATATTTTTGCCATTTCGCATCCGATTTCGCAACGGAATACCATTTATGAATCAGGACTTCATTGCCGTTCAATCTTTGTCAAATATAAATATTTATTTAAAGCGTAAACTTAATAAAATCGTTTCAAATACCACATATGAACACAAACGATCCTTTCTCGCTCTTTAGCTTTGATTTCTAAGGAAAAGTTTTCATAAATATCAAATAATATAATACTACTCAAAGATATAAGATCAAAAAGGTATAAAATTCGACGATTGAAGGTGTATTACCCAAGTTATGACTATTTCCCCTAAAATTTATCGAAAAAAATCGATTGAACTTCTCGTAGAGGTCCGAATATCATTATTTGTCCTTTTTCTGGGGTTTTAATAAAATATTTTTGCCATTTCGCATCCGATTTCGCAACGGAATACCATTTATAAATCAGGACTTCATTGCCGTTCAATCTTTGTCAAATATAAATATTTCTTTAAAGCGTTAATTTAATAAAATCGTTTCAAATACCACATATGAACACAAACGATCCTTTCTCGCTCTTTAGCTTTGATTTCTAAGGAAAAGTTTTCATAAATATCAAATAATATAATACTACTCAAAGATATAAGATCAAAAAGGTATAAAATTCAAGGATTGAAGGTGTGTTACCCAAGTTATGACTATTTCCCCTAAAATTTATCGAAAAAAAATCGATTGAACTTCTCGTAGAGGTCCGAATATCATTATTTGTCCTTCTTCTGGGGTTTTAATGAAATATTTTTGCCATTTCGCATCCGATTTCGCAACGGAATACCATTTATGAATCAGGACTTCATTGCCGTTCAATCTTTGTCAAATATAAATATTTATTTAAAGCGTAAACTTAATAAAATCGTTTCAAATACCACATATGAACACAAACGATCCTTTCTCGCTCTTTAGCTTTGATTTCTAAGGAAAAGTTTTCATAAATATCAAATAATATAATACTACTCAAAGATATAAGATCAAAAAGGTATAAAATTCAAGGATTGAAGGTGTGTTACCCAAGTTATGACTATTTCCCCTAAAATTTATAGAAAAAAAATCGATTGAACTTCTCGTAGAGGTCCGAATATCATTATTTGTCCTTCTTCTGGGGTTTTAATGAAATATTTTTGCCATTTCGCATCCGATTTCGCAACGGAATACCATTTATGAATCAGGACTTCATTGCCGTTCAATCTTTGTCAAATATAAATATTTATTTAAAGCGTAAACTTAATAAAATCGTTTCAAATACCACATATGAACACAAACGATCCTTTCTCGCTCTTTAGCTTTGATTTCTAAGGAAAAGTTTTCATAAATATCAAATAATATAATACTACTCAAAGATATAAGATCAAAAAGGTATAAAATTCGAGAATTGAAGGTGTATTACCCAAGTTATGACTATTTCCCCTAAAATTTATCGAAAAAAAATCGATTGAACTTCTCGCAGAGGTCCGAATATCATTATTTGTCCTTCTTCTGGGGTTTTAATGAAATATTTTTGCTATTTCGCATCCGATTTCGCAACGGAATACCATTTATGAATCAGGACTTCATTGCCGTTCAATCTTTGTCAAATATAAATATTTATTTAAAGCGTAAACTTAATAAAATCGTTTCAAATACCACATATGAACACAAACGATCCTTTCTCGCTCTTTAGCTTTGATTTCTAAGGAAAAGTTTTCATAAATATCAAATAATATAATACTACTCAAAGATATAAGATCAAAAAGGTATAAAATTCGACGATTGAAGGTGTATTACCCAAGTTATGAATATTTCCCCTAAAATTTATCGAAAAAAATCGATTGAACTTCTCGTAGAGGTCCGAATATCATTATTTGTCCTTTTTCTGGGGTTTTAATAAAATATTTTTGCCATTTCGCATCCGATTTCGCAACGGAATACCATTTATAAATCAGGACTTCATTGCCGTTCAATCTTTGTCAAATATAAATATTTCTTTAAAGCGTTAATTTAATAAAATCGTTTCAAATACCACATATGAACACAAACGATCCTTTCTCGATCTTTAGCTTTGATTTCTAAGGAAAAGTTTTCATAAATATCAAATAATATAATACTACTCAAAGATATAAGATCAAAAAGGTATAAAATTCAAGGATTGAAGGTGTGTTACCCAAGTTATGACTATTTCCCCTAAAATTTATAGAAAAAAATCGATTGAACTTCTCGTAGAGGTCCGAATATCATTATTTGTCCTTCTTCTGGGGTTTTAATGAAATATTTTTGCCATTTCGCATCCGATTTCGCAACGGAATACCATTTATGAATCAGGACTTCATTGCCGTTCAATCTTTGTCAAATATAAATATTTATTTAAAGCGTAAACTTAATAAAATCGTTTCAAATACCACATATGAACACAAACGATCCTTTCTCGCTCTTTAGCTTTGATTTCTAAGGAAAAGTTTTCATAAATATCAAATAATATAATACTACTCAAAGATATAAGATCAAAAAGGTATAAAATTCAAGGATTGAAGGTGTGTTACCCAAGTTATGACTATTTCCCCTAAAATTTATAGAAAAAAAATCGATTGAACTTCTCGTAGAGGTCCGAATATCATTATTTGTCCTTCTTCTGGGGTTTTAATGAAATATTTTTGCCATTTCGCATCCGATTTCGCAACGGAATACCATTTATGAATCAGGACTTCATTGCCGTTCAATCTTTGTCAAATATAAATATTTATTTAAAGCGTAAACTTAATAAAATCGTTTCAAATACCACATATGAACACAAACGATCCTTTCTCGCTCTTTAGCTTTGATTTCTAAGGAAAAGTTTTCATAAATATCAAATAATATAATACTACTCAAAGATATAAGATCAAAAAGGTATAAAATTCGACGATTGAAGGTGTATTACCCAAGTTATGACTATTTCCCCTAAAATTTTCGAAAAAAAATCGATTGAACTTCTCGTAGAGGTCCGAATATCATTATGTGTCCTTTTTCTGGGGTTTTAATAAAATATTTTTGCCATTTCGCATCCGATTTCGCAACGGAATACCATTTATAAATCAGGACTTCATTCCTTTTTAATCTGCATCAAAAGATTGGAAAAGTAGAACAACAAAATTTTCATCGATTTTTAAAAAATCATGATGGTACCCCTTTCAAAATTTGCGAAAATCGGGTCAGATTTTCGATGACCAGATTTTAATAGAAATTGATAGAACTCGAAGATCTAAGATCAAGAAGGTATAACATTTGCAAATCTGCCAAATATTAACCAAGTTATGGCCTTTTCCGTGAAATTTATCGAAATAAAATCGATTAGACATCGCGTACCAGTCCGAATGTCCTTTTTTCGTCCCTTTTGTTAGGTTTTCAGAATATATTTTTGCCATTTCGCATCCGATTTCGCAACGGAATACCATTTATGAATCAGGACTTCATTGCCGTTCAATCTTTGTCAAATATAAATATTTATTTAAAGCGTAAACTTAATAAAATCGTTTCAAATACCACATATGAACACAAACGATCCTTTCTCGCTCTTTAGCTTTGATTTCTAAGGAAAAGTTTTCATAAATATCAAATAATATAATACTACTCAAAGATATAAGATCAAAAAGGTATAAAATTCGACGATTGAAGGTGTATTACCCAAGTTATGACTATTTCCCCTAAAATTTATCGAAAAAAATCGATTGAACTTCTCGTAGAGGTCCGAATATCATTATTTGTCCTTTTTCTGGGGTTTTAATGAAATATTTTTGCCATTTCGCATCCGATTTCGCAACGGAATACCATTTATGAATCAGGACTTCATTGCCGTTCAATCTTTGTCAAATATTAATATTTATTTAAAGCGTTAATTTAATAAAATCGTTTCAAATACCACATAGAACACAAACGATCCTTTCTCACTCTTTAGCTTTGATTTCTAAGGAAAAGTTTTCATAAATATCAAATAATATAATACTACTCAAAGATATAAGATCAAAAAGGTATAAAATTCGAGGATTGAAGGTGTATTACCCAAGTTATGACTATTTCCCCTAAAATTTATCGAAAAAAAATCGATTGAACTTCTCGCAGAGGTCCGAATATCATTATTTGTCCTTCTTCTGGGGTTTTAATGAAATATTTTTGCCATTTCGCATCCGATTTCGCAACGGAATACCATTTATGAATCAGGACTTCATTGCCGTTCAATCTTTGTCAAATATAAATATTTATTTAAAGCGTAAACTTAATAAAATCGTTTCAAATACCACATATAAACACAAACGATCCTTTCTCGCTCTTTAGCTTTGATTTCTAAGGAAAAGTTTTCATAAATATCAAATAATATAATACTACTCAAAGATATAAGATCAAAAAGGTATAAAATTCGACGATTGAAGGTGTATTACCCAAGTTATGACTATTTCCCCTAAAATTTATCGAAAAAAATCGATTGAACTTCTCGTAGAGGTCCGAATATCATTATTTGTCCTTTTTCTGGGGTTTTAATGAAATATTTTTGCTATTTCGCATCCGATTTCGCAACGGAATACCATTTATGAATCAGGACTTCATTGCCGTTCAATCTTTGTCAAATATAAATATTTATTTTAAGCGTAAACTTAATAAAATCGTTTCAAATACCACATATGAACACAAACGATCCTTTCTCGCTCTTTAGCTTTGATTTCTAAGGAAAAGTTTTCATAAATATCAAATAATATAATACTACTCAAAGATATAAGATCAAAAAGGTATAAAATTCGAGGATTGAAGGTGTATTACCCAAGTTATGACTATTTCCCCTAAAATTTATCGAAAAAAATCGATTGAACTTCTCGTAGAGGTCCGAATATCATTATTTGTCCTTTTTCTGGGGTTTTAATGAAATATTTTTGCTATTTCGCATCCGATTTCGCAACGGAATACCATTTATGAATCAGGACTTCATTGCCGTTCAATCTTTGTCAAATATAAATATTTATTTTAAGCGTAAACTTAATAAAATCGTTTCAAATACCACATATGAACACAAACGATCCTTTCTCGCTCTTTAGCTTTGATTTCTAAGGAAAAGTTTTCATAAATATCAAATAATATAATACTACTCAAAGATATAAGATCAAAAAGGTATAAAATTCGAGGATTGAAGGTGTATTACCCAAGTTATGACTATTTCCCCTAAAATTTATCGAAAAAAATCGATTGAACTTCTCGTAGAGGTCCGAATATCATTATTTGTCCTTTTTCTGGGGTTTTAATGAAATATTTTTGCCATTTCGCATCCGATTTCGCAACGGAATACCATTTATGAATCAGGACTTCATTGCCGTTCAATCTTTGTCAAATATAAATATTTATTTAAAGCGTTAATTTAATAAAATCGTTTCAAATACCACATATGAACACAAACGATCCTTTCTCGCTCTTTAGCTTTGATTTCTAAGGAAAAGTTTTCATAAATATCAAATAATATAATACTACTCAAAGATATAAGATCAAAAAGGTATAAAATTCGAGGATTGAAGGTGTATTACCCAAGTTATGACTATTTCCCCTAAAATTTATCGAAAAAAAATCGATTGAACTTCTCGCAGAGGTCCGAATATCATTATTTGTCCTTCTTCTGGGGTTTTAATGAAATATTTTTGCCATTTCGCATCCGATTTCGCAACGGAATACCATTTATGAATCAGGACTTCATTGCCGTTCAATCTTTGTCAAATATAAATATTTATTTAAAGCGTAAACTTAATAAAATCGTTTCAAATACCACATATGAACACAAACGATCCTTTCTCGCTCTTTAGCTTTGATTTCTAAGGAAAAGTTTTCATAAATATCAAATAATATAATACTACTCAAAGATATAAGATCAAAAAGGTATAAAATTCGACGATTGAAGGTGTATTACCCAAGTTATGACTATTTCCCCTAAAATTTATCGAAAAAAATCGATTGAACTTCTCGTAGAGGTCCGAATATCATTATTTGTCCTTTTTCTGGGGTTTTAATGAAATATTTTTGCTATTTCGCATCCGATTTCGCAACGGAATACCATTTATGAATCAGGACTTCATTGCCGTTCAATCTTTGTCAAATATAAATATTTATTTTAAGCGTAAACTTAATAAAATCGTTTCAAATACCACATATGAACACAAACGATCCTTTCTCGCTCTTTAGCTTTGATTTCTAAGGAAAAGTTTTCATAAATATCAAATAATATAATACTACTCAAAGATATAAGATCAAAAAGGTATAAAATTCGAGGATTGAAGGTGTATTACCCAAGTTATGACTATTTCCCCTAAAATTTATCGAAAAAAATCGATTGAACTTCTCGTAGAGGTCCGAATATCATTATTTGTCCTTTTTCTGGGGTTTTAATGAAATATTTTTGCTATTTCGCATCCGATTTCGCAACGGAATACCATTTATGAATCAGGACTTCATTGCCGTTCAATCTTTGTCAAATATAAATATTTATTTTAAGCGTAAACTTAATAAAATCGTTTCAAATACCACATATGAACACAAACGATCCTTTCTCGCTCTTTAGCTTTGATTTCTAAGGAAAAGTTTTCATAAATATCAAATAATATAATACTACTCAAAGATATAAGATCAAAAAGGTATAAAATTCGACGATTGAAGGTGTATTACCCAAGTTATGACTATTTCCCCTAAAATTTATCGAAAAAAATCGATTGAACTTCTCGTAGAGGTCCGAATATCATTATTTGTCCTTTTTCTGGGGTTTTAATGAAATATTTTTGCCATTTCGCATCCGATTTCGCAACGGAATACCATTTATGAATCAGGACTTCATTGCCGTTCAATCTTTGTCAAATATTAATATTTATTTAAAGCGTTAATTTAATAAAATCGTTTCAAATACCACATAGAACACAAACGATCCTTTCTCACTCTTTAGCTTTGATTTCTAAGGAAAAGTTTTCATAAATATCAAATAATATAATACTACTCAAAGATATAAGATCAAAAAGGTATAAAATTCGAGGATTGAAGGTGTATTACCCAAGTTATGACTATTTCCCCTAAAATTTATCGAAAAAAAATCGATTGAACTTCTCGCAGAGGTCCGAATATCATTATTTGTCCTTCTTCTGGGGTTTTAATGAAATATTTTTGCCATTTCGCATCCGATTTCGCAACGGAATACCATTTATGAATCAGGACTTCATTGCCGTTCAATCTTTGTCAAATATAAATATTTATTTAAAGCGTAAACTTAATAAAATCGTTTCAAATACCACATATAAACACAAACGATCCTTTCTCGCTCTTTAGCTTTGATTTCTAAGGAAAAGTTTTCATAAATATCAAATAATATAATACTACTCAAAGATATAAGATCAAAAAGGTATAAAATTCGACGATTGAAGGTGTATTACCCAAGTTATGACTATTTCCCCTAAAATTTATCGAAAAAAATCGATTGAACTTCTCGTAGAGGTCCGAATATCATTATTTGTCCTTTTTCTGGGGTTTTAATGAAATATTTTTGCTATTTCGCATCCGATTTCGCAACGGAATACCATTTATGAATCAGGACTTCATTGCCGTTCAATCTTTGTCAAATATAAATATTTATTTTAAGCGTAAACTTAATAAAATCGTTTCAAATACCACATATGAAGATAAACGATCCTTTCTCGCTCTTTAGCTTTGATTTCTAAGGAAAAGTTTTCATAAATATCAAATAATATAATACTACTCAAAGATATAAGATCAAAAAGGTATAAAATTCGACGATTGAAGGTGTATTACCCAAGTTATGACTATTTCCCCTAAAATTTTCGAAAAAAAATCGATTGAACTTCTCGTAGAGGTCCGAATATCATTATTTGTCCTTTTTCTGGGGTTTTAATAAAATATTTTTGCCATTTCGCATCCGATTTCGCAACGGAATACCATTTATAAATCAGGACTTCATTCCTTTTTAATCTGCATCAAAAGATTGGAAAAGTAGAACAACAAAATTTTCATCGATTTTTAAAAAATCATGATGGTACCCCTTTCAAAATTTGCGAAAATCGGGTCAGATTTTCGATGTCCAGCTTTTAATAGAAATTGATAGAACTCGAAGATCTAAGATCAAGAAGGTATAACATTTGCAAATCTGCCAAATATTAACCAAGTTATGGCCTTTTCCGTGAAATTTATCGAAATAAAATCGATTAGACATCGCGTACCAGTCCGAATGTCCTTTTTTCGTCCCTTTTGTTAGGTTTTCAGAATATATTTTTGCCATTTCGCATCCGATTTCGCAACGGAATACCATTTATGAATCAGGACTTCATTGCCGTTCAATCTTTGTCAAATATAAATATTTATTTAAAGCGTAAACTTAATAAAATCGTTTCAAATACCACATATGAACACAAACGATCCTTTCTCGCTCTTTAGCTTTGATTTCTAAGGAAAAGTTTTCATAAATATCAAATAATATAATACTACTCAAAGATATAAGATCAAAAAGGTATAAAATTCGACGATTGAAGGTGTATTACCCAAGTTATGACTATTTCCCCTAAAATTTATCGAAAAAAATCGATTGAACTTCTCGTAGAGGTCCGAATATCATTATAGTCCTTTTTCTGGGGTTTTAATGAAATATTTTTGCTATTTCGCATCCGATTTCGCAACGGAATACCATTTATGAATCAGGACTTCATTGCCGTTCAATCTTTGTCAAATATAAATATTTATTTTAAGCGTAAACTTAATAAAATCGTTTCAAATACCACATATGAACACAAACGATCCTTTCTCGCTCTTTAGCTTTGATTTCTAAGGAAAAGTTTTCATAAATATCAAATAATATAATACTACTCAAAGGTATAAGATCAAAAAGGTATAAAATTCGACGATTGAAGGTGTATTACCCAAGTTATGACTATTTCCCCTAAAATTTTCGAAAAAAAATCGATTGAACTTCTCGTAGAGGTCCGAATATCATTATTTGTCCTTTTTCTGGGGTTTTAATGAAATATTTTTGCTATTTCGCATCCGATTTCGCAACGGAATACCATTTATGAATCAGGACTTCATTGCCGTTCAATCTTTGTCAAATATAAATATTTATTTTAAGCGTAAACTTAATAAAATCGTTTCAAATACCACATATGAACACAAACGATCCTTTCTCGCTCTTTAGCTTTGATTTCTAAGGAAAAGTTTTCATAAATATCAAATAATATAATACTACTCAAAGATATAAAATCAAAAAGGTATAAAATTCGAGGATTGAAGGTGTATTACCCAAGTTATGACTATTTCCCCTAAAATTTATCGAAAAAAATCGATTGAACTTCTCGTAGAGGTCCGAATATCATTATTTGTCCTTTTTCTGGGGTTTTAATGAAATATTTTTGCTATTTCGCATCCGATTTCGCAACGGAATACCATTTATGAATCAGGACTTCATTGCCGTTCAATCTTTGTCAAATATAAATATTTATTTTAAGCGTAAACTTAATAAAATCGTTTCAAATACCACATATGAACACAAACGATCCTTTCTCGCTCTTTAGCTTTGATTTCTAAGGAAAAGTTTTCATAAATATCAAATAATATAATACTACTCAAAGATATAAGATCAAAAAGGTATAAAATTCGAGGATTGAAGGTGTATTACCCAAGTTATGACTATTTCCCCTAAAATTTATCGAAAAAAATCGATTGAACTTCTCGTAGAGGTCCGAATATCATTATTTGTCCTTTTTCTGGGGTTTTAATGAAATATTTTTGCCATTTCGCATCCGATTTCGCAACGGAATACCATTTATGAATCAGGACTTCATTGCCGTTCAATCTTTGTCAAATATAAATATTTATTTAAAGCGTTAATTTAATAAAATCGTTTCAAATACCACATATGAACACAAACGATCCTTTCTCGCTCTTTAGCTTTGATTTCTAAGGAAAAGTTTTCATAAATATCAAATAATATAATACTACTCAAAGATATAAGATCAAAAAGGTATAAAATTCGAGGATTGAAGGTGTATTACCCAAGTTATGACTATTTCCCCTAAAATTTATCGAAAAAAAATCGATTGAACTTCTCGCAGAGGTCCGAATATCATTATTTGTCCTTCTTCTGGGGTTTTAATGAAATATTTTTGCCATTTCGCATCCGATTTCGCAACGGAATACCATTTATGAATCAGGACTTCATTGCCGTTCAATCTTTGTCAAATATAAATATTTATTTTAAGCGTAAACTTAATAAAATCGTTTCAAATACCACATATGAAGATAAACGATCCTTTCTCGCTCTTTAGCTTTGATTTCTAAGGAAAAGTTTTCATAAATATCAAATAATATAATACTACTCAAAGATATAAGATCAAAAAGGTATAAAATTCGACGATTGAAGGTGTATTACCCAAGTTATGACTATTTCCCCTAAAATTTTCGAAAAAAAATCGATTGAACTTCTCGTAGAGGTCCGAATATCATTATTTGTCCTTTTTCTGGGGTTCTAATAAAATATTTTTGCCATTTCGCATCCGATTTCGCAACGGAATACCATTTATAAATCAGGACTTCATTCCTTTTTAATCTGCATCAAAAGATTGGAAAAGTAGAACAACAAAATTTTCATCGATTTTTAAAAAATCATGATGGTACCCCTTTCAAAATTTGCGAAAATCGGGTCAGATTTTCGATGTCCAGCTTTTAATAGAAATTGATAGAACTCGAAGATCTAAGATCAAGAAGGTATAACATTTGCAAATCTGCCAAATATTAACCAAGTTATGGCCTTTTCCGTGAAATTTATCGAAATAAAATCGATTAGACATCGCGTACCAGTCCGAATGTCCTTTTTTCGTCCCTTTTGTTAGGTTTTCAGAATATATTTTTGCCATTTCGCATCCGATTTCGCAACGGAATACCATTTATGAATCAGGACTTCATTGCCGTTCAATCTTTGTCAAATATAAATATTTATTTAAAGCGTAAACTTAATAAAATCGTTTCAAATACCACATATGAACACAAACGATCCTTTCTCGCTCTTTAGCTTTGATTTCTAAGGAAAAGTTTTCATAAATATCAAATAATATAATACTACTCAAAGATATAAGATCAAAAAGGTATAAAATTCGACGATTGAAGGTGTATTACCCAAGTTATGACTATTTCCCCTAAAATTTATCGAAAAAAATCGATTGAACTTCTCGTAGAGGTCCGAATATCATTATAGTCCTTTTTCTGGGGTTTTAATGAAATATTTTTGCTATTTCGCATCCGATTTCGCAACGGAATACCATTTATGAATCAGGACTTCATTGCCGTTCAATCTTTGTCAAATATAAATATTTATTTTAAGCGTAAACTTAATAAAATCGTTTCAAATACCACATATGAACACAAACGATCCTTTCTCGCTCTTTAGCTTTGATTTCTAAGGAAAAGTTTTCATAAATATCAAATAATATAATACTACTCAAAGATATAAGATCAAAAAGGTATAAAATTCGAGGATTGAAGGTGTATTACCCAAGTTATGACTATTTCCCCTAAAATTTATCGAAAAAAAATCGATTGAACTTCTCGCAGAGGTCCGAATATCATTATTTGTCCTTCTTCTGAGGTTTTAATGAAATATTTTTGCCATTTCGCATCCGATTTCGCAACGGAATACCATTTATGAATCAGGACTTCATTGCCGTTCAATCTTTGTCAAATATAAATATTTATTTTAAGCGTAAACTTAATAAAATCGTTTCAAATACCACATATGAAAACAAACGATCCTTTCTCGCTCTTTAGCTTTGATTTCTAAGGAAAAGTTTTCATAAATATCAAATAATATAATACTACTCAAAGATATAAGATCAAAAAGGTATAAAATTCGACGATTGAAGGTGTATTACCCAAGTTATGACTATTTCCCCTATAATTTTCGAAAAAAAATCGATTGAACTTCTCGTAGAGGTCCGAATATCATTATTTGTCCTTTTTCTGGGGTTTTAATAAAATATTTTTGCCATTTCGCATCCGATTTCGCAACGGAATACCATTTATAAATCAGGACTTCATTCCTTTTTACTCTGCATCAAAAGATTGGAAAAGTAGAACAACAAAATTTTCATCGATTTTTAAAAAATCATGATGGTACCCCTTTCAAAATTTGCGAAAATCGGCTCAGATTTTCGATGACCAGATTTTAATAGAAATTGATAGAACTCGAAGATCTAAGATCAAGAAGGTATAACATTTGCAAATCTGCCAAATATTAACCAAGTTATGGCCTTTTCCGTGAAATTTATCGAAATAAAATCGATTAGACATCGCGTACCAGTCCGAATGTCCTTTCTTCGTCCCTTTTGTTAGGTTTTCAGAATATATTTTTGCCATTTCGCATCCGATTTCGCAACGGAATACCATTTATGAATCAGGACTTCATTGCCGTTCAATCTTTGTCAAATATAAATATTTATTTAAAGCGTAAACTTAATAAAATCGTTTCAAATACCACATATGAACACAAACGATCCTTTCTCGCTCTTTAGCTTTGATTTCTAAGGAAAAGTTTTCATAAATATCAAATAATATAATACTACTCAAAGATATAAGATCAAAAAGGTATAAAATTCGACGATTGAAGGTGTATTACCCAAGTTATGACTATTTCCCCTAAAATTTATCGAAAAAAATCGATTGAACTTCTCGTAGAGGTCCGAATATCATTATTTGTCCTTTTTCTGGGGTTTTAATGAAATATTTTTGCTATTTCGCATCCGATTTCGCAACGGAATACCATTTATAAATCAGGACTTCATTGCCGTTCAATCTTTGTCAAATATAAATATTTATTTAAAGCGTTAATTTAATAAAATCGTTTCAAATACCACATATGAACACAAACGATCCTTTCTCGCTCTTTAGCTTTGATTTCTAAGGAAAAGTTTTCATAAATATCAAATAATATAATACTACTCAAAGATATAAGATCAAAAAGGTATAAAATTCGAGGATTGAAGGTGTATTACCCAAGTTATGACTATTTCCCCTAAAATTTATCGAAAAAAATCGATTGAACTTCTCGTAGAGGTCCGAATATCATTATTTGTCCTTTTTCTGGGGTTTTAATGAAATATTTTTGCCATTTCGCATCCGATTTCGCAACGGAATACCATTTATGAATCAGGACTTCATTGCCGTTCAATCTTTGTCAAATATAAATATTTATTTTAAGCGTAAACTTAATTAAATCGTTTCAAATACCACATATGAAGACAAACGATCCTTTCTCGCTCTTTAGCTTTGATTTCTAAGGAAAAGTTTTCATAAATATCAAATAATATAATACTACTCAAAGATATAAGATCAAAAAGGTATAAAATTCGACGATTGAAGGTGTATTACCCAAGTTATGACTATTTCCCCTAAAATTTATCGAAAAAAATCGATTGAACTTCTCGTAGAGGTCCGAATATCATTATTTGTCCTTTTTCTGGGGTTTTAATGAAATATTTTTGCTATTTCGCATCCGATTTCGCAACGGAATACCATTTATGAATCAGGACTTCATTGCCGTTCAATCTTTGTCAAATATAAATATTTCTTTAAAGCGTTAATTTAATAAAATCGTTTCAAATACCACATATGAAGACAAACGATCCTTTCTCGCTCTTTAGCTTTGATTTCTAAGGAAAAGTTTTCATAAATATCAAATAATATAATACTACTCAAAGATATAAGATCAAAAAGGTATAAAATTCGACGATTGAAGGTGTATTACCCAAGTTATGACTATTTCCCCTAAAATTTATCGAAAAAAATCGATTGAACTTCTCGTAGAGGTCCGAATATCATTATTTGTCCTTTTTCTGGGGTTTTAATGAAATATTTTTGCTATTTCGCATCCGATTTCGCAACGGAATACCATTTATGAATCAGGACTTCATTGCCGTTCAATCTTTGTCAAATATAAATATTTATTTAAAGCGTAAACTTAATAAAATCGTTTCAAATACCACAAATGAACACAAGCAATCCTTTCTTGCTCTTTAGCTTTGATTTCTAAGGAAAAGTTTTCATAAATATCAAATAATATAATACTACTCAAAGATATAAGATCAAAAAGGTATAAAATTCGACGATTGAAGGTGTATTACCCAAGTTAGGACTATTTCCCCTAAAATTTATCGAAAAAAAATCGATTGAACTTCTCGTAGAGGTCCGAATATCATTATTTGTCCTTTTTCTGGGGTTTTAATGAAATATTTTTGCCATTTCGCATCCGATTTCGCAACGGAATACCATTTATAAATCAGGACTTCATTCCTTTTTAATCTGCATCAAAAGATTGGAAAAGTAGAACAACAAAATTTTCATCGATTTTTAAAAAATCATGATGGTACCCCTTTCAAAATTTGCGAAAATCGGGTCAGATTTTCGATGTCCAGATTTTAATAGAAATTGATAGAACTCGAAGATCTAAGATCAAGAAGGTATAACATTTGCAAATCTGCCAAATATTAACCAAGTTATGGCCTTTTCCGTGAAATTTATCGAAATAAAATCGATTAGACATCGCGTACCAGTCCGAATGTCCTTTTTTCGTCCCTTTTGTTAGGTTTTCAGAATATATTTTTGCCATTTCGCATCCGATTTCGCAACGGAATACCATTTATGCATCAGGACTTCATTGCCCTTCAATCTTTGTCAAATATAAATATTTATTTAAAGCGTAAACTTAATAAAATCGTTTCAAATACCACATATGAACACAAACGATCCTTTCTCGCTCTTTAGCTTTGATTTCTAAGGAAAAGTTTTCATAAATATCAAATAATATAATACTACTCAAAGATATAAGATCAAAAAGGTATAAAATTCGAGGATTGAAGGTGTATTACCCAAGTTATGACTATTTCCCCTAAAATTTATCGAAAAAAAATCGATTGAACTTCTCGCAGAGGTCCGAATATCATTATTTGTCCTTCTTTTGGGGTTTTAATGAAATATTTTTGCCATTTCGCATCCGATTTCGCAACGGAATACCATTTATGAATCAGGACTTCATTGCCGTTCAATCTTTGTCAAATATAAATATTGATTTAAAGCGTAAACTTAATAAAATCGTTTCAAATACCACATATGAACACAAACGATCCTTTCTCGCTCTTTAGCTTTGATTTCTAAGGAAAAGTTTTCATAAATATCAAATAATATAATACTACTCAAAGATATAAAATCAAAAAGGTATAAAATTCGACGATTGAAGGTGTATTACCCAAGTTATGACTATTTCCCCTAAAATTTATCGAAAAAAATCGATTGAACTTCTCGTAGAGGACCGAATATCATTATTTGTCCTTTTTCTGGGGTTTTAATAAAATATTTTTGCCATTTCGCATCCGATTTCGCAACGGAATACCATTTATGAATCAGGACTTCATTGCCGTTCAATCTTTGTCAAATATAAATATTTATTTAAAGCGTAAACTTAATAAAATCGTTTCAAATACCACATATGAACACAAACGATCCTTTCTCGCTCTTTAGCTTTGATTTCTAAGGAAAAGTTTTCATAAATATCAAATAATATAATACTACTCAAAGATATAAGATCAAAAAGGTATAAAATTCGACGATTGAAGGTGTATTACCCAAGTTATGACTATTTCCCCTAAAATTTATCGAAAAAAATCGATTGAACTTCTCGCAGAGGTCCGAATATCATTATTTGTCCTTTTTCTGGGGTTTTAATAAAATATTTTTGCCATTTCGCATCCGATTTCGCAACGGAATACCATTTACAAATCAGGACTTCATTGCCGTTCAATCTTTGTCAAATATAAATATTTATTTAAAGCGTAAACTTAATAAAATCGTTTCAAATACCACATATGAACACAAACGATCCTTTCTCGCTCTTTAGCTTTGATTTCTAAGGAAAAGTTTTCATAAATATCAAATAATATAATACTACTCAAAGATATAAGATCAAAAAGGTATAAAATTCGACGATTGAAGGTGTATTACCCAAGTTATGACTATTTCCCCTAAAATTTATCGAAAAAAATCGATTGAACTTCTCGCAGAGGTCCAAATATCATTATTTGTCCTTCTTCTGGGGTTTTAATGAAATATTTTTGCCATTTCGCATCCGATTTCGCAACGGAATACCATTTATGAATCAGGACTTCATTGCCGTTCAATCTTTGTCAAATATAAATATTTATTTAAAGCGTAAACTTAATAAAATCGTTTCAAATACCACATATGAACACAAACGATCCTTTCTCGCTCTTTAGCTTTGATTTCTAAGGAAAAGTTTTCATAAATATCAAATAATATAATACTACTCAAAGATATAAGATCAAATAGGTATAAAATTCGAGGATTGAAGGTGTATTACCCAAGTTATGACTATTTCCCCTAAAATTTATCGAAAAAAAATCGATTGAACTTCTCGCAGAGGTCCGAATATCATTATTTGTCCTTCTTCTGGGGTTTTAATGAAATATTTTTGCCATTTCGCATCCGATTTCGCAACGGAATACCATTTATGAATCAGGACTTCATTGCCGTTCAATCTTTGTCAAATATAAATATTTCTTTAAAGCGTAAACTTAATAAAATCGTTTCAAATACCACATATGAACACAAACGATCCTTTCTCGCTCTTTAGCTTTGATTTCTAAGGAAAAGTTTTCATAAATATCAAATAATATAATACTACTCAAAGATATAAGATCAAAAAGGTATAAAATTCGACGATTGAAGGTGTATTACCCAAGTTATGACTATTTCCCCTAAAATTTATCGAAAAAAAATCGATTGAACTTCTCGTAGAGGTCCGAATATCATTATTTGTCCTTTTTCTGGGGTTTTAATAAAATATTTTTGCCATTTCGCATCCGATTTTGCAACGGAATACCATTTATAAATCAGGACTTCATTGCCGTTCAATCTTTGTCAAATATAAATATTTATTTAAAGCGTAAACTTAATAAAATCGTTTCAAATACCACATATGAACACAAACGATCCTTTCTCGCTCTTTAGCTTTGATTTCAAAGGAAAAGTTTTCATAAATATCAAATAATATAATACTACTCAAAGATATAAGATCAAAAAGGTATAAAATTCGACGATTGAAGGTGTATTACCCAAGTTATGACTATTTCCCCTAAAATTTATCGAACAAAAATCGATTGAACTTCTCGTAGAGGTCCGAATATCATTATTTGTCCTTTTTCTGGGGTTTTAATAAAATATTTTTGCCATTTCGCATCCGATTTCGCAACGGAATACCATTTATAAATCAGGACTTCATTCCTTTTTAATCTGCATCAAAAGATTGGAAAAGTAGAACAACAAAATTTTCATCGATTTTTACCCCTTTCAAAATTTGCGAAAATCGGGTCAGATTTTCGATGTCCAGATTTTAATAGAAATTGATAGAACTCGAAGATCTAAGATCAAGAAGGTATAACATTTGCAAATCTGCCAAATATTAACCAAGTTATGGCCTTTTCCGTGAAATTTATCGAAATAAAATCGATTAGACATCGCGTACCAGTCCGAATGTCCTTTTTTCGTCCCTTTTGTTAGGTTTTCAGAATATATTTTTGCCATTTCGCATCCGATTTTGCAACGGAATACCATTTATGAATCAGGACTTCATTGCCGTTCAATCGTTTCAAATACCACATATGAACACAAACGATCCTTTCTCGCTCTTTAGCTTTGATTTCTAAGGAAAAGTTTTCATAAATATCAAATAATATAATACTACTCAAAGATATAAGATCAAAAAGGTATAAAATTCGACGATTGAAGGTGTATTACCCAAGTTATGACTATTTCCCCTAAAATTTTCGAAAAAAAATCGATTGAACTTCTCGTAGAGGTCCGAATATCATTATTTGTCCTTTTTCTGGGGTTTTAATGAAATATTTTTGCCATTTCGCATCCGATTTCGCAACGGAATACCATTTATGAATCAGGACTTCATTGCCGTTCAATCTTTGTCAAATATAAATATTTATTTAAAGCGTAAATTTAATAAAATCGTTTCAAATACCACATATGAACACAAACGATCCTTTCTCGCCATTTAGCTTTGATTTCTAAGGAAAAGTTTTCATAAATATCAAATAATATAATACTACTCAAAGAAATAAGATCAAAAAGGTATAAAATTCGACGATTGAAGGTGTATTACCCAAGTTATGACTATTTCCCGTAAAATTTATCGAAAAAAAATCGATTGAACTTCTCGTAGAGGTCCGAATATCATTATTTGTCCTTTTTCTGGGGTTTTAATGAAATATTTTTGCCATTTCGCATCCGATTTCGCAACGGAATACCATTTATGAATCAGGACTTCATTGCCGTTCAATCTTTGTCAAATATAAATATTTATTTTAAGCGTAAACTTAATAAAATCGTTTCAAATACCACATATGAACACAAACGATCCTTTCCCGCTCTTTAGCTTTGATTTCTAAGGAAAAGTTTTCATAAATATCAAATAATATAATACTACTCAAAGATATAAGATCAAAAAGGTATAAAATTCGACGATTGAAGGTGTATTACTCAAGTTATGACTATTTCCCCTAAAATTTATCGAAAAAAATCGATTGAACTTCTCGTAGAGGTCCGAATATCATTATTTGTCCTTTTTCTGGGGTTTTAATAAAATATTTTTGCCATTTCGCATCCGATTTCGCAACGGAATACCATTTATGAATCAGGACTTCATTGCTGTTCAATCTCTGTCAAATATAAATATTTATTTAAAGCGTAAACTTAATAAAATCGTTTCAAATACCACATATGAACACAAACGATCCTTTCTCGCTCTTTAGCTTTGATTTCTAAGGAAAAGTTTTCATAAATATCAAATAATATAATACTACTCAAAGATATAAGATCAAAAAGGTATAAAATTCGACGATTGAAGGTGTATTACCCAAGTTATGACTATTTCCCCTAAAATTTATCGAAAAAAAATCGATTGAACTTCTCGTAAGGGTCCGAATATCATTATTTGTCCTTTTTCTGGGGTTTTAATGAAATATTTTTGCCTTTTCGAATCCGATTTCGCAACGGAATACCATTTATAAATCAGGACTTCATTCCTTTTTAATCTGCATCAAAAGATTGGAAAAGTAGAGCAACAAAATTTTCATCGATTTTTAAAAAATCATGATGGTACCCCTTTCAAAATTTGCGAAAATCGGGTCAGATTTTCGATGTCCAGATTTTAATAGAAATTGATAGAACTCGAAGATCTAAGATCAAGAAGGTATAACATTTGCATATCTGCCAAATATTAACCAAGTTATGGCCTTTTCCGTGAAATTTATCGAAATAAAATCGATTAGACATCGCGTACCAGTCCGAATGTCCTTTTTTCGTCCCTTTTGTTAGGTTTTCAGAATATATTTTTGCCATTTCGCATCCGATTTTGCAACGGAATACCATTTATGAATCAGGACTTCATTGCCGTTCAATCTTTGTCAAATATAAATATTTATTTAAAGCGTAAACTTAATAAAATCGTTTCAAATACCACATATGAACACAAACGATCCTTTCTCGCTCTTTAGCTTTGATTTCTAAGGAAAAGTTTTCATAAATATCAAATAATATAATACTACTCAAAGATATAAGATCAAAAAGGTATAAAATTCGACGATTGAAGGTGTATTACCCAAGTTATGACTATTTCCCCTAAAATTTATCGAAAAAAAATCGATTGAACTTCTCGTAGAGGTCCGAATATCATTATTTGTCCTTTTTCTGGGGTTTTAATGAAATATTTTTGCCTTTTCGCATCCGATTTCGCAACGGAATACCATTTATAAATCAGGACTTCATTCCTTTTTAATCTGCATCAAAAGATTGGAAAAGTAGAACAACAAAATTTTCATCGATTTTTAAAAAATCATGATGGTACCCCTTTCAAAATTTGCGAAAATCGGGTCAGGTTTTCGATGTCCAGATTTTAATAGAAATTGATAGAACTCGAAGATCTAAGATCAAGAAGGTATAACATTTGCATATCTGCCAAATATTAACCAAGTTATGGCCTTTTCCGTGAAATTTATCGAAATAAAATCGATTAGACATCGCGTACCAGTCCGAATGTCCTTTTTTCGTCCCTTTTGTTAGGTTTTCAGAATATATTTTTGCCATTTCGCATCCGATTTTGCAACGGAATACCATTTATGAATCAGGACTTCATTGCCGTTCAATCTTTGTCAAATATAAATATTTATTTAAAGCGTAAACTTAATAAAATCGTTTCAAATACCACATATGAACACAAACGATCCTTTCTCGCTCTTTAGCTTTGATTTCTAAGGAAAAGTTTTCATAAATATCAAATAATATAATACTACTCAAAGATATAAGATCAAAAAGGTATAAAATTCGACGATTGAAGGTGTATTACCCAAGTTATGACTATTTCCCCTAAAATTTATCGAAAAAAATCGATTGAACTTCTCGTAGAGGTCCGAATATCATTATTTGTCCTTTTTCTGGGGTTTTAATAAAATATTTTTGCCATTTCGCATCCGATTTCGCAACGGAATACCATTTATGAATCAGGACTTCATTGCTGTTCAATCTTTGTCAAATATAAATATTTATTTAAAGCGTAAACTTAATAAAATCGTTTCAAATACCACATATGAACACAAACGATCCTTTCTCGCTCTTTAGCTTTGATTTCTAAGGAAAAGTTTTCATAAATATCAAATAATATAATACTACTCAAAGATATAAGATCAAAAAGGTATAAAATTCGAGGATTGAAGGTGTATTACCCAAGTTATGACTATTTCCCCTAAAATTTATCGAAAAAAAATCGATTGAACTTCTCGTAAGGGTCCGAATATCATTATTTGTCCTTTTTCTGGGGTTTTAATGAAATATTTTTGCCTTTTCGAATCCGATTTCGCAACGGAATACCATTTATAAATCAGGACTTCATTCCTTTTTAATCTGCATCAAAAGATTGGAAAAGTAGAGCAACAAAATTTTCATAGATTTTTAAAAAATCATGATGGTACCCCTTTCAAAATTTGCGAAAATCGGGTCAGATTTTCGATGTCCAGATTTTAATAGAAATTGATAGAACTCGAAGATCTAAGATCAAGAAGGTATAACATTTGCATATCTGCCAAATATTAACCAAGTTATGGCCTTTTCCGTGAAATTTATCGAAATAAAATCGATTAGACATCGCGTACCAGTCCGAATGTCCTTTTTTCGTCCCTTTTGTTAGGTTTTCAGAATATATTTTTGCCATTTCGCATCCGATTTTGCAACGGAATACCATTTATGAATCAGGACTTCATTGCCGTTCAATCTTTGTCAAATATAAATATTTATTTAAAGCGTAAACTTAATAAAATCGTTTCAAATACCACATATGAACACAAACGATCCTTTCTCGCTCTTTAGCTTTGATTTCTAAGGAAAAGTTTTCATAAATATCAAATAATATAATACTACTCAAAGATATAAGATCAAAAAGGTATAAAATTCGACGATTGAAGGTGTATTACCCAAGTTATGACTATTTCCCCTAAAATTTATCGAAAAAAAATCGATTGAACTTCTCGTAGAGGTCCGAATATCATTATTTGTCCTTTTTCTGGGGTTTTAATCAAATATTTTTGCCTTTTCGCATCCGATTTCGCAACGGAATACCATTTATAAATCAGGACTTCATTCCTTTTTAATCTGCATCAAAAGATTGGAAAAGTAGAACAACAAAATTTTCATCGATTTTTAAAAAATCATGATGGTACCCCTTTCAAAATTTGCGAAAATCGGGTCAGATTTTCGATGTCCAGATTTTAATAGAAATTGATAGAACTCGAAGATCTAAGATCAAGAAGGTATAACATTTGCATATCTGCCAAATATTAACCAAGTTATGGCCTTTTCCGTGAAATTTATCGAAATAAAATCGATTAGACATCGCGTACCAGTCCGAATGTCCTTTTTTCGTCCCTTTTGTTAGGTTTTCAGAATATATTTTTGCCATTTCGCATCCGATTTTGCAACGGAATACCATTTATGAATCAGGACTTCATTGCCGTTCAATCTTTGTCAAATATAAATATTTATTTAAAGCGTAAACTTAATACAATCGTTTCAAATACCACATATGAACACAAACGATCCTTTCTCGCTCTTTAGCTTTGATTTCTAAGGAAAAGTTTTCATAAATATCAAATAATATAATACTACTCAAAGATATAAGATCAAAAAGGTATAAAATTCGACGATTGAAGGTGTATTACCCAAGTTATGACTATTTCCCCTAAAATTTATCGAAAAAAATCGATTGAACTTCTCGTAGAGGTCCGAATATCATTATTTGTCCTTTTTCTGGGGTTTTAATAAAATATTTTTGCCATTTCGCATCCGATTTCGCAACGGAATACCATTTATAAATCAGGACTTCATTGCCGTTCAATCTTTGTCAAATATAAATATTTATTTAAAGCGTAAACTTAATAAAATCGTTTCAAATACCACATATGAACACAAACGATCCTTTCTCGCCATTTAGCTTTGATTTCTAAGGAAAAGTTTTCATAAATATCAAATAATATAATACTACTCAAAGATATAAGATCAAAAAGGTATAAAATTCGAGGATTGAAGGTGTATTACCCAAGTTATGACTATTTCCCCTAAAATTTATCGAAAAAAATCGATTGAACTTCTCGTAGAGGTCCGAATATCATTATTTGTCCTTTTTCTGGGGTTTTAATAAAATATTTTTGCCATTTCGCATCCGATTTCGCAACGGAATACCATTTATGAATCAGGACTTCATTGCTGTTCAATCTTTGTCAAATATAAATATTTATTTAAAGCGTAAACTTAATAAAATCGTTTCAAATACCACATATGAACACAAACGATCCTTTCTCGCTCTTTAGCTTTGATTTCTAAGGAAAAGTTTTCATAAATATCAAATAATATAATACTACTCAAAGATATAAGATCAAAAAGGTATAAAATTCGACGATTGAAGGTGTATTACCCAAGTTATGACTATTTCCCCTAAAATTTATCGAAAAAAAATCGATTGAACTTCTCGTAAGGGTCCGAATATCATTATTTGTCCTTTTTCTGGGGTTTTAATGAAATATTTTTGCCTTTTCGAATCCGATTTCGCAACGGAATACCATTTATAAATCAGGACTTCATTCCTTTTTAATCTGCATCAAAAGATTGGAAAAGTAGAGCAACAAAATTTTCATAGATTTTTAAAAAATCATGATGGTACCCCTTTCAAAATTTGCGAAAATCGGGTCAGATTTTCGATGTCCAGATTTTAATAGAAATTGATAGAACTCGAAGATCTAAGATCAAGAAGGTATAACATTTGCATATCTGCCAAATATTAACCAAGTTATGGCCTTTTCCGTGAAATTTATCGAAATAAAATCGATTAGACATCGCGTACCAGTCCGAATGTCCTTTTTTCGTCCCTTTTGTTAGGTTTTCAGAATATATTTTTGCCATTTCGCATCCGATTTTGCAACGGAATACCATTTATGAATCAGGACTTCATTGCCGTTCAATCTTTGTCAAATATAAATATTTATTTAAAGCGTAAACTTAATAAAATCGTTTCAAATACCACATATGAACACAAACGATCCTTTCTCGCTCTTTAGCTTTGATTTCTAAGGAAAAGTTTTCATAAATATCAAATAATATAATACTACTCAAAGATATAAGATCAAAAAGGTATAAAATTCGACGATTGAAGGTGTATTACCCAAGTTATGACTATTTCCCCTAAAATTTATCGAAAAAAAATCGATTGAACTTCTCGTAGAGGTCCGAATATCATTATTTGTCCTTTTTCTGGGGTTTTAATCAAATATTTTTGCCTTTTCGCATCCGATTTCGCAACGGAATACCATTTATAAATCAGGACTTCATTCCTTTTTAATCTGCATCAAAAGATTGGAAAAGTAGAACAACAAAATTTTCATCGATTTTTAAAAAATCATGATGGTACCCCTTTCAAAATTTGCGAAAATCGGGTCAGATTTTCGATGTCCAGATTTTAATAGAAATTGATAGAACTCGAAGATCTAAGATCAAGAAGGTATAACATTTGCATATCTGCCAAATATTAACCAAGTTATGGCCTTTTCCGTGAAATTTATCGAAATAAAATCGATTAGACATCGCGTACCAGTCCGAATGTCCTTTTTTCGTCCCTTTTGTTAGGTTTTCAGAATATATTTTTGCCATTTCGCATCCGATTTTGCAACGGAATACCATTTATGAATCAGGACTTCATTGCCGTTCAATCTTTGTCAAATATAAATATTTATTTAAAGCGTAAACTTAATACAATCGTTTCAAATACCACATATGAACACAAACGATCCTTTCTCACTCTTTAGCTTTGATTTCTAAGGAAAAGTTTTCATAAATATCAAATAATATAATACTACTCAAAGATATAAGATCAAAAAGGTATAAAATTCGACGATTGAAGGTGTATTACCCAAGTTATGACTATTTCCCCTAAAATTTATCGAAAAAAATCGATTGAACTTCTCGTAGAGGTCCGAATATCATTATTTGTCCTTTTTCTGGGGTTTTAATAAAATATTTTTGCCATTTCGCATCCGATTTCGCAACGGAATACCATTTATAAATCAGGACTTCATTGCCGTTCAATCTTTGTCAAATATAAATATTTATTTAAAGCGTAAACTTAATAAAATCGTTTCAAATACCACATATGAACACAAACGATCCTTTCTCGCCATTTAGCTTTGATTTCTAAGGAAAAGTTTTCATAAATATCAAATAATATAATACTACTCAAAGATATAAGATCAAAAAGGTATAAAATTCGAGGATTGAAGGTGTATTACCCAAGTTATGACTATTTCCCCTAAAATTTATCGAAAAAAAATCGATTGAACTTCTCGTAGAGGTCCGAATATCATTATTTGTCCTTTTTCTGGGGTTTTAATCAAATATTTTTGCCTTTTCGCATCCGATTTCGCAACGGAATACCATTTATAAATCAGGACTTCATTCCTTTTTAATCTGCATCAAAAGATTGGAAAAGTAGAACAACAAAATTTTCATCGATTTTTAAAAAATCATGATGGTACCCCTTTCAAAATTTGCGAAAATCGGGTCAGATTTTCGATGTCCAGATTTTAATAGAAATTGATAGAACTCGAAGATCTAAGATCAAGAAGGTATAACATTTGCATATCTGCCAAATATTAATTAAGTTATGGCCTTTTCCTTGAAATTTATCGAAATAAAATCGATTAGACATCGCGTACCAGTCCGAATGTCCTTTTTTCGTCCCTTTTGTTAGGTTTTCAGAATATATTTTTGCCATTTCGCATCCGATTTTGCAACGGAATACCATTTATGCATCAGGACTTCATTGCCGTTCAATCTTTGTCAAATATAAATATTTATTTAAAGCGTAAACTTAATAAAATCGTTTCAAATACCACATATGAACACAAACGATCCTTTCTCGCTCTTTAGCTTTGATTTCTAAGGAAAAGTTTTCATAAATATCAAATAATATAATACTACTCAAAGATATAAGATCAAAAAGGTATAAAATTCGACGATTGAAGGTGTATTACCCAAGTTATGACTATTTCCCCTAAAATTTATCGAAAAAAAATCGATTGAACTTCTCGTAGAGGTCCGAATATCATTATTTGTCCTTTTTCTGGGGTTTTAATGAAATATTTTTGTCATTTCGCATTCGATTTCGCAACGGAATACCATTTATAAATCAAGACTGTATTCCTTTTTAATCTGCATCAAAAGATTGGAAAAGTAGAGCAACAAAATTTTCATCGATTTTTAAAAAATCATGATGGTACCCTTTCAAAATTTGCGAAAATCGGGTCAGATTTTCGATGTCCAGATTTTAATAGAAATTGATAGAACTCAAAGATCTAAGATCAAGAAGGTATAACATTTGCAAATCTGCCAAATATTAATTAAGTTATGGCCTTTTCCGTGAAATTTATCGAAATAAAATCGATTAGACATCGCGTACCAGTCCGAATGTCCTTTTTTCGTCCCTTTTGTTAGGTTTTCAGAATATATTTTTGCCATTTCGCATCCGATTTTGCAACGGAATACCATTTATGAATCAGGAATTCATTGCCGTTCAATCTTTGTCAAATATAAATATTTATTTAAAGCGTAAACTTAATAAAATCGTTTCAAATACCACATATGAACACAAACGATCCTTTCTCACTCTTTAGCTTTGATTTCTAAAGAAAAGTTTTTATAAATATCAAATAATATAATACTAGTCAAAGATATAAGATCAAAAAGGTATAAAATTCGACGATTGAAGGTGTATTACCCAAGTTATGACTATTTCCCCTAAAATTTATCGAAAAAAAATCGATTGAACTTCTCGTAGAGGTCCGAATATCATTATTTGTCCTTTTTCTGGGGTTTTAATGAAATATTTTTGCCATTTCGCATCCGATTTCGCAACGGAATACCATTTATAAATCAGGACTTCATTCATAAAATCGGGAAGGTATAACATTTACCGATCCGACTAGTTTTAAGAAAGTTATGCTAAATTTATAAAGTTAAAAAGCCCGATGACCCCACTGTAAATATAGGGTTATGGTATTGACTAAAATTTTAATTTCGGGACAATCTATAGCCAACATTTTAACCATATTTTAACACATTAAAAAAACCCTTTTCCCTTTCATTCCCTTAATCGTAAATTCAAACTCCGATACAAGTTTTTAATCAATGTTTATTATTCAGACAGTATTTTTTACATTATTTTAATGATCTTACACTAATTTTTAAAGTAACTATTATATATTAATATTAATTATGTAAAATTATGTAAAAACCAACGTATATTGTTATAAAATACATAAATCTATACTGTTAAGACTATATGGTGACAAAACTAATCCTGAATTTCGGTATTTTCAGGACCGCGATCAAGGATTTCAGCTTCGCCACAAGGATCTGTGCTTCATTATGTTCCATGTCACCGGGTGCTGCATCACCTGAGGAGTCCTTTTAGCCGCTGTATAACTCTTACAACTGCTGAGCCTTGGAATCCCTGTTTTTTGGCAGGACATCAATTGGAAATTGGAACTGCAACACAAGGAACGGAACCTCGAACGCAAGGACCAACACCAATCACAGCAACGTCCGGTATCCATTCTGTAAAAAATAAATAAATAAATGTAAAAATAAAATGAATAAATAAAAGGTTTTTTAAAATGATATATTGTGTTTTTAATTAGGTGGGTTTTTAATTAGGTTTTATTTTTATATATTTTGGAGTGAGAGTTTTTCTAAGGTCTGATACCTGCAAAAATTCATGATGGTACGCCTTTAAAACTTATCCAAAAATTATTATTTTTATAAATTTATTCGTATACTATCAATTATTTCTTCATTAGGGAGATTTGAAATTGTTTTTGTTGAAATCTAAAAAGTTCTATTAACACGGCATAATTTATATTTGTTAAAGTAATTTATAAAAATAAATAAACATTGCGTTATTACCTTATTTATTATTATTTACAGGATACATTATTGATACCCTATTGCGTATATCGATTTTATAGCTTATTATATATTATAATTTTTAATTATGCCCAAAAGTATGCTACATTTGTTCTCAAAGTTCGGGCAGTTTTGCCTGTGGCCATATGGCCATAGAATTGGCTATGGAATACCATTTCTAAATTGAAATGAAATCTATAGAAATCTAAATTCTGGAATACCCTTTCCAAATTGTGAAAATCGGCACTGTCCCAAATTGACGGTTTTGGGACACTCTTTTGCAAATATTTCATACGTTTCTCATCAGATTTGGCACTGAAATACCATTTCTAAATCAGGACTTCATTCCCTCTCAATCTGCATCAAAAGACTGGAAAAGTAGAACAAAAAAATGTTTGTCGATTTTTGCAAAAAATCATGATGTTACCCCTTTCAAAATTTGCGAAAATCGGGTCAGATTTTAGTTGGCCAGATTTTTATTGACAATGATAGTACTCGAAGATCTAAGATCGGGAAGGTATAACACTCGTTGATCCGATAGGAATAATCTTAGATGTGACCTACGCAAGGATTTTTGGAAGGTGCATTCGCAGGACCCTAATTCCAGCATTTATTCAAGTTAGCTTTTTTCAGTTCATAGAATACCTAATAAGAAAAAATAAGAGGCGTTGATAGCCGATTTCCCTTCATCATTGTTTCGCCTTTTTAAGAGCTGAGTAAATCATTACTCATATAAGGCCAACTTTGCTTAGTCAACAAGTTGACAGGAGAGGTCCTGGGTCCTTGGCAATCTTGCTTACCACATCTGTACGACAGTATTATGTACCATACATATATCCCGTAAGCTAGGCCAATCTTTAATCAGTTATGTAACCGAAAATCCACAGACCGCTGCCATAGCCATTTCCTCAATATAGAAGACGATAGTTTCCGTTGCACAGTGTTTGCTTAGAGACCACATTCCGACAGCCACGAAATCATCCCCTTGCCACGGCCTATGTCCCTTATTCCCAAGTTAGACCTCATCCTTGGGTGTGTTTGTGTGCGTAGCTCGTGTCAGGATATGTATAAGTTAGTATCTCTACAGTGCGAAAAGAAGCGAACGAATTTTCCATAAGCTTTCTGGTTTTCTCAAGATATGGTACCTTGAAGAATTTTTTGTTTATTATTGTTTATTATAAACAATTTCACTTTTAATGTGTACTTTAACAGCCCGAAAACTAAGTCATATTTTTTTTTACTGTGCACCCAATGTAAGCTGGCAGCAAATTGTCTTATAGCTTTTTGGCCATGGTCTCCATTCGGCATTCTGTAAAGTTTCTCGCCCTCACAGCGTTTGCTACGCAAATATTCAGTTTCAGCTTTTGGCGGCTTAAATGTGCTTTCGGCTCGATATGAGGCAAATATCAAGCATACGCACCGTGGCCCGACCCGAACCGACCCGGCCTGGCCCATCCTGGCCCGTCTTGGCGTGGCGCAGCTCAGCTCAGCCGGCATAATGCATGAAAAATTGAGCATGTCATTGACGCTGTACGGAATTGTTATATGTGCCGAGTGTCTGCGGCCGCTCTCCGGTCGACTGTTTACAGTCTAGGCACGTCCCGTAATGGGGACCCCGGGGTTATGTGCACACACAATATATGCAACATTAAGGGCCAGTCTTGACTTTGGTTAAGGCTAGGGTAAACTTTTTAATCGGCCCGGCTTTAGAGTGCTGCCGAATGGCATGGCAAGGGATTCTATGTGTTTTTGGCCTCACAAATTGACGCTTTATGTTAATGCCATTAATTAATAAATGAAATATGACATTGCTCGGCTATCGCTGCTGTTCTTAAACCTGTTTATTAAATTTTAGCACGTAATAAATGAAAAGTTTATTATACCAACCCGACATCGAATGATATCCTGTTCCTGCTCCTGCTTTGGCAGTTTGGGGTTAAAATGTTCAGCTTACCCGACACTTTTGCGGTTGTCCTGCTTTCAAAGTTGAGACACAAATTGAATTGAATTGAATGACGGTAGTCGGAGATTTCGTTTATGGTTTCTTTATTAACATTTATCACACTAAACTACTAATGATAAAGAGTTACAAGTTATGAGTTTCATTTTCCTTTTCGTTTGCTGCGTTGCTAGGTTTTTTGTTTTTCTCTGAAAAATTTCACGTATCTAAATCCTGGGCTCTGATGGAAAATCAGATAAAAATTTATTTTAGCTACAAGTTGTACCTTAAGTTGGTTAGTTCTCTTTGACAAATCTCTAATAGTTTATAATTTAATTTTATTTGTGGCACATGGATATGCTTGTGTGTATATAATTATTATTATTTTATGCTAAATTTTCGTTTTCGCTGAACACAAGTGGCGAAAAATTTGGAGAGTGTGAAAATGTTTTTTAGATGAAATTTATGCCTAATTTATTTAAATGTTCTAGAAAGAGTGAAAAAATGTTTTCAGATACATTTAAGTACATACATATATATAAATCTGTCCTTTTATTGCAATTTTATGGCAGTTATTTGGGTTCGAGTCCATTTATATTTAGTTCGTGTTGAAGACTTCCTTTCGAAATAAAGTTTAGATGGAGAAAGATGTTTTTGCTTTTTAATGGATTGTGAAAATCTTATAAATTTATTATTTTATTAATTTTCCCTTTGTTGCAATAAGTTGCCACACATTGTTAAAAAGTCTTTGTTTTATTTTCGTTCCATTCAATACATTTGTTTATTTTTGTTTACATTTACCATTTAAATTGTTTATTTTATTGCACAATTTTTGTGTATATTTTTTTTCATTGTTGATTTATTTTCTTTTCATATTTTATGAAAGTTTCTGTGCTATAAATCCTGTTTGTTGAAAGACTAACATTCGTTTAGAGTGGTGTGCTGTTAATAAATTCCTAATGATTTACAAATTAGCTTTTCTTTCTGTAGTATAATTTATAGTCTTTATTTTATTTTTCGTAATTTATTTGGGATTACCTCAGGCTTGACCACATTTCCTCTGACAATTGTGCACTTCACATTTAAGTTATCAATTAATTATGGCCCTCGAAATGCCTCTCATTATTATTTCATACGTTTCATTTCGATCGAAAAATAAGGCTCACTCACTCGTCCTGCCGAAAGTAATATCCATTTTCATATTATTCCATTCCGTTTGGCGTCATTCGCATTGTTTTCCCCCGTTAAACGCCTCTTAATTATGAAATATATATATGTTATTGAAAAATAAAGTAATTTCGCCGACACACAATGCTCAGCACTCAACAGAGCAGGACAACTCCGAAGTGTCCTTGGGGAGCGAGTCCTGTAATTGGATCAACTTAATATGCATGTACTCGTATGTATCTTTTTTATATATACTCGTATCGGTAATCGGTATTCGGTGGTTAAATTGTATGCACGTTTATAAAATGGACCATTTAAGAAGTTTGTTGGATTTCTCTTTTCTTATTCCCCCCACTGAAGTATCTCATAAATATTTATGTATTTTGGCCACAATTTGAATACTTTCTTATTCGTTTTTTGTGCTGGTTGAGACATTGGTAAAGCTTTTCTGTCTGTCTGTAATTTCTATAAAATATTTATATTCTAATGAGTAAAATTTCATCCTAGCTTAATGTCTGTGTAAAAGATTAATGCGGCTTATTTGTTTTGCTTTTTTGGGATTCGCACAAATTCATCGAGTTTCGGTTTTATTTTTTACTTTATGAGAGTGTTGTGGGAATTCAGTTACACTTTCGACTTCATCCAGTTTGAATTTTTAACTTTACATTTCTAATATAGCTACGACAAGAGACTAGAGGAGATCTGACAAATTCTGCATGCGATTCACGTAGCCGTGTGTGTGGGGTTGTGACTATAATACCAAAATATAAGTTTTATAGGACCCAATTGTTGCGGGGAATTGTTCACATTTTTATGGCTTGTGTTTCACTCGGAGAAAATAGGCTGTCTTTTTAGAAAGAGTTCGGATTTAATGATATCTCAATCATTCACAAAGAATAATGCTTGAAACCTGAGAGACAGAAATTAAGACCTTTTAGACATATGGTAGTTTAGTTGATTGGTTTTTGAAAAAAAAATAGATAACATGGTTCTAGACCATAAAATTCTCCGAGTGCACCTTTCACCGCCTCTTTTCTTACACGGACGTGGTGATTTGCTCCACAAACTGCACGGCTGTGGGTCGGCAAAGGGATTGGGAGCGTTTCAGTCGGCACTGTGGATTGCTCCGCAATGCCGAGCAGGCACCACTGCCCCCTAAACCGCCGCCGCCGGCGCCGATGCCGCCATCCGTGGCGCCACTCCTCTGGCCCTGGCGATGGGTGGGTGTCCTTTGTAGAGAGGCATAGGCATGTGGCACGTAGATGAACTCCCGCGTGGGTCCCGATCCCGATCCCGATCCCGGTCCCTGTCCCAGACCCGAACCCGACCCCGAACCGTGCCGGCAGTTACACTGCTGTGACATCGTGGAGAGCCCCTCCGGAACGCTGCGACTCCGGGTGGAATGGGTGGTGGCGGTGGTGGGTCCGTAGGTGGTTGGATTGTTATTCGGACTGTTGCAGGTGCATATCAAGGGCTGTCTGTCCAGGGCGGGCGACCTGCAATGGCAAGTCAATTTCCAAGGTTTAGGCCAGAGTGTTTCAACACGTGGTATGAGTCTGTTATGTGTGTGGGTATGAGGGTGGGTGCGTGGCCAAATGGCAAAGTGGCAAAAGAGCAAAATGGCAGAACAGCAAATGGCCAAAGTGCGGAACGGCATGAACAAGTAGGAGATGCCAGGAGATGCCCAGAGATGGCTAGAACTGCCACGAAATTGATTGTCTTTCTAGGGCTTCCCAGCCTGATTGCCGTTGATTGTTTTGTTCTCGGCGGGAAATCTTTTAATTGGTTTTTGATTTCACACAGATTTGCGCATCCGTTTGTGTTTATTTTCATTTTCGGCTTCTTAAAATGTATGCAAATACATTTATTTTTGAGGTCAACAAAGTAAGAGCCATTTAAATGGCACAGAAAGGACAAAATTTTCTAACACAAGGTATTATTTTTAAGTTTAACAAATACGAAATTAATGGAGAGTAAATAAAATCAAATTTAAAACCATTGATGGAACTTAAATTATAATTATTGCCTGTGTAATGACAGTTTATGGCCGCAGCATTCACTTTTATTTAAACTTTCAGCACATCATAAATTATTGGCAATGTAATGCACAGAAATGGAAATAAAAATCATCAATAAGGTCGTAAAAATACTTTTGATGTGGAAAATGTATGGTTAATATTTAATTTTGAAATGTACAATAAATAAAATGAGTTTTGTCAATGCAGCATTGTTAGGCAATGCCTTTTGATCCTTTTAAGCTCCTGGTATTGATGGCAACCTAGAATGTTAAACATTCACCAGAGCCTTTCGAGCTGAACTTTGATTTGCTGTTCAATTACAGCTGAAAGGAACAGGACTTAAGCTGTGCGATGCAGGGCACTGGACACACGGAGTGCGATTAGGGATCTCCATGCCTGACTGCCGCCTGTCTACTTACTTGTTGCTCTTGTGGCACCCCAGCTCGTAGGTGCTGTGCCAGGTGCAATACATGTTCTGTCCTTCGCAGCAGTTGTGCTGCTGGATGAAGGACAGGCTGCGCTGCAGACGCTTCCCCATCCTGGCGCCGATGCTGCCTTGTCCCAGTTGGTAGGCTCCTCTCGCCTGCAGAGAGAGAAAATGATTGTTTATTCATCTTGAAAGATTTTTAAGTGGTTTCTCGAGGGATCTATCTCAGGGATAGACTAAACTACATTTTCTTAGAGTTTTGGCTGGTTAGTTATTTATTATTTTTCTATGTGATTCATTCACCTGATGCTGCTGCTGCTGCTGCTGTTGGACGTCAAGATTGTGACATGTCAATTGCTGCAGGTGGGAGTGTTGCTGCTGCTGCTGCTGCTGGTGTTGCTGCAACATGTGACGCTGACAGTAGTTGGTCTGCAGATAGGGTTCCATTTGATTGAGGCTAATGCAACTGCGACTGAGCAGATCTGGGGCCGGGTACTCTCCATATCCGTAGTCCAATGGCGGTAGCTGTGGGCGGTGCTGGCGGGCGGAGGAGTGACGGACTAGCATGGGCGTCGGTAAATGTCCATTCCTTTGCTGGTAATGATGATGCATCTGCTGCTGTTGCTGCTGCTGATGCTGCTGCTGATGCTGCTGGTGCTGGTGCTGCTGATTCTGCGGTTCACTTATGAAAAAGATAATAATTCCCGAGATAGCCGCTGCCGCTGAGCATATATAATAACCCGCTCGACCGTATTTGAGGGAGTAATCGTTCAGAAACGATGTGAGTGGCACACTTATCAGCACAGGAACCGACTCAACGCCACGAATAAAACCTACAAAAAAAAAGAACCGACATTGCGGAAACCATTAAATCAATAATTTAAATTTTTTAAAAGCACACACAACTCACCCCAAGCCTTGGAGAAATGCTTGAGCTTAATGCGTTCAAGGGCCAGAATTTTGAGGGAGTACTGGAAGCCACCCAATCCTATGCCGTACAACCAGCTCAGTATACAAAGGCCCGTGTAGCCCATGACAAAGGACAGAAAAAGGATAGCCAAGGCCACAATGGTTATAAAGAGCTGCAGATGAGTGCGTCACCAAAACAAACAGAATTAAACAAAGTTTTCGGTTAGTTTTTGTCTCGGTTTTCGGTTCGACAAAAATAATGGGCCATGACTTGCCTGGGTGACAATTTTCGTATTGATCACAAAGTGCCTAATCACAAAACAACGTCTTAGCAAAGCTCCGGCTATAACCACACCCAACGCCATGGAAATTCCTAGGAAAGTTTGCAGGAGGACCAACTCCTGTACGTCAGAGCCCTGCTCGGCGGCATTGAGGGCCTGTGGGAGGAAAAATAAAACCGATTAGTAATCAAAGTTTTTAGGGAATCTGCTGGTTTCTTTATGAATCGATTGGAATACAATTTTCTGTTAAATAAATGTAAAATATTAGTAACCAAACGACCCCTATAAATTCCCCTACAAACCAAAATAAATGCATTATCTTTGAAAGCACTTAGCGAAATTATGAAGATAAATTGAGGGTAAACTCACCATTAGGAACATGGGTGTATATATGCCAAAGGAGGCCACGCTGGAGGTCATAAGTAAAATTTTAACAGTCACCGACTTCAGTGATGATATGTCCAAAAATAAGTATCTAGGTGTGTTCTCCACCTCCTGGCTGAGAATTGGTTTCTTTTCTCGCATCTTGAAGGCAACAAATTTAAGGTAAAATTTTGTGATGTGGGAAATAAACTTTTGTGTGGCAAGGGGGATAAGGTCTCACCTTTTTGCGCTGATTTTTAAGATGCTGAATGGCCCGGCGCTGGGGATGGTAGAGTGAGGCGGGCCGGTACATTAGGCCCATGAAAAAGCTAAGAGCTGTCAGAGCTGCGACGATTTGGAGTCCGAGGCGCCAGCCGGCCTTGCCCACGCCCTCCTTCAGGATGACGGAGAACAAAGCGATGCCAACACCCTCCCCGGACATGGCCACCATTTCGACGAATTGACGGCGCCGCTTAAAGTAATTGCCCAGCATCACGGTGGATGCCTCCCGGACCATGGCCACACCCACACCGAAGACGATGCCTGGGGATGTGTTTTGAATGGTGTTTCTGTTAGGCGCCTGCAAGCTGGATGGCAACTACATTGAGGGAAAACCACCGACAAATAACTGAGCGAATTGAATTCCTGATTTCAGATCAAGATTAACCGCTCCCTTAATTAGTTTTGTTTCCTTTTCCGAATTCCCAAAAAGCATTTAAAGACTTTAAGTTTCGATTTAAAAGTCTTGTGGTTTTTCCTCAGTGTTGAAATGAAAACGGTAGGCAAGTTCCTGTGCCGCCTAACTGGCAGCTGGCAGGTTATTTATTTATATATATATACTATACGCACCATAACTGAAAACAACCTGGCCAAATTCCGTGGCAAATGAGGTGAACAGTATGCCCAGGGGCATCACCAGGCCACCCACAATGGAGAGGAGGCGGATGGAGCGTTTACGACAGAGCGATACCACAAACGATGTGGCCACCATGGAAACTGACCAGCTCAGGGCGCCCAGGAGTTCTGCGAAAGTGAAATTAAGCTCATGAGTGATAATATTTTAAAAGCGGAAAAGTCAACTTGACGAAGGTCACGAAGATCTGCCACCATTGATGGCGGACAGGTGGTATTAACACATTTGTGAGGGAGTAGGCTTTGCAACCTTAATATTTTACAGGGTTTTGCTTTCTTTGAGCTTGAGAGCTCTTTATGGGAGTGATTTAAATAAACAATCAATCAAGTGATTTACGATTTACGTTTGCCGATTGGCAAAAGGCAATCATAATCATAAAACAAAATGCAGATTCACCTAAAACTTTTTTCGATATCTAACCAATATTAACACTCTCCTATTTGCAGTTTAATCTCAACCATAAACTATTTTCACACTATTCTTAAATTATGATCGCACTGTCAAGTGCAAATTAAATTTATGCCAAAGCCCACACCTGCAAATATATACATTCATGTCTATAATTGAAGGCATTTGCATTTTCAAACAAACCCACAAACAGAGTGGCAAACATTTTGATTACTCTCCATGGGTGGTTGTGTCCGCCTCACAAATAGACAGGAGGCAGGAGGCAGGAGGCAGGTGACAGGAGGCAGGAGGCTGGAAAACTAAAAAGGCAAAACTGCAAAATAACCGAGAAGATAACAACAGGCTGCGTTGTCTTTGATTACGCATTCCGAATAAGGCTGGTCAGTAGTCGTCCAGTGTCTTTGAACTCACCTACTCCACTGGCATTATGCAAATACTCAACGGCATAGAACAACAAAAGGCCGTAGCTTAACTGCAGTCCTGTGGTCAGGATGTGGACAAGAAAGGACACACCGCAGATGATCCAGCCCCAGCCACCGTCGGGATAAAAGTACTGAAAATACAAAAACCAAAGAGGACAAAGAGGGGCAATTAAAGTTTGACAAGCACCGGAAAGCAGGTGGTTCTCGGTAGGAGTTTTTTCAAAGGGTTCTCACCTGTCTAATGCGTGTGGTATCGACGCCAGTCCGACGCAAAGCCGGGATGTTCCGGTGCAGCAGATGGAACTCTCGATCGGCCAATCCGGGAAACGCCGAATCCTCCTCGTCCGTGATGTGGCTGGGATGAGGCGGAGGTGGTGCCTGGAGCGGATGATGTGCCTCATAGCCTGGGAATCGAAAAACAATCGGTTGCTGATTAAATGATGGACGAAATAGCGGACTTGTCGCTTTTGTAGTCAGAAAAACCACAACACTGAAAAATTAATTCAATTCAATAATTTCTGGGGTTCTGGGTTCCCAATACTTTTTATACCAAAAATGTTTTCCATTTCTTTGTATTTCTTCTAAAGAACCAATTTCCGTTGCCGGCACACAGATTGAATTTTAAATTTTCCCAAACAGGTTTTCGTAAAACATTTTTAGAAGCGGCTTCTTCTTGGTCAGGAAATAAATTTGCAAGTAAAATGTTTGCTGGATTCTTTAATTACACAATATTTATGGGGTCTTTTTTTAAGAGTGTACTTACCAAAGTAGCAGCCGCCGTTGGCCAACAGGGGCTTGCTCCTTTGTTGGTGGTGCTGCTGGTGGAGCTGCTGCTGCGACTGATGGTACCAATTATCGCAGAGGCAATATTGCGGCGGGGCATATTGGTGGTGGTGGTGCTGGTGTAGGGGCTGGTGGTGGTGGTGCTGCTGCTGGAGATGCTGCTGCTGCTGCTGCTGCTGCTGATGGTGGGTGGGCATCGGATTGTACATATAACAGCAGCCATTTAAATTGGGATTCGCATAGCGTGGCGGTGGTGGGGGTGGCATTACATCGCTGCTTACCCCGCGTGGTGCTCCGCCTCCCCCGTGTCTACTGCAGTGGGGCAGCTGCTGCTGCTGCTGCTGCTGCTGCTGCTGCTCAATGGTGGGCAATGTGGCATAGCTACCAAAATTGTCACAATGCCGTTTGCTGGGAAAGCGCGGTAGAGTGGGCGGTGTTGTGGTGTTGCTGGTGGTGCCGCCTCCGACACTGACGCCTCCACAATGCCGTGTAGGCGTGGCTGTGGACTGCATTTTCGTTTTCTCAGCAGCAGCAGTAGCAGCGGCTGTGGGTAGATGGGAGAGCCGAGGACATGAGACCCACCAGGCCAATGGCTGATTATTGAAACGACACTCGTGACACAAATAGCTAGGAGTGTGATTTAAGTCTTTGTCCGCGACCGCCTCCGCCTCCGGCTGGCTCTTGTTTTCCTTCTGAATGATGCTAGTGGTGGTGTTGGGGTTGGTGGTGCTGGTTTCCGGATGTTGCCCCGCGGTTTTCGGGTGCTCACAGCTTAGATTGTATCTTCGTCACAGCGCACATTTGTTGCACAACACCGGACTCCGTTGTTTGGGCCTCACCAAACTAGAATATTGTCGCTCTTCCAAGTTGATCGACTGATTGCGATTCTTCAAATTCCGCTGGCAGGAATGGTGGTTGGTGGTGGCAATGTGGGTGGTGCTGCTACTGGGTAGTAACTGGGGACAGCTGCCATAGAGCGCCGATGAGGTATTCGATAAGCGGCGATAGTACGGAATGCTATGCTCCATATCATCGCCCCCAACAGATCCCGATCCAAATCCCAATCCCAGTTCCAGTTTATACGGCTGGCTTCTTCCGGGGAGCAGGCAGGAGATG
The DNA here is from genome assembly GCA_035047325.1 of Drosophila vallismaia. Lineage (NCBI taxonomy): Eukaryota > Metazoa > Arthropoda > Insecta > Diptera > Drosophilidae > Drosophila > Drosophila vallismaia. The sequence continues at coordinate 15,239,883 of JAWNPU010000090.1, read as the reverse complement.
ATGCTCCGGGTGTCTCTACTATCACTGCAGTTGCAATCACATGTGCACTGGATGACCATTGTTGTACTCCGCTCCCCCCCCAAAAAAAGTTCTATATATAAGCTTTTAGCTCTTCTACTTATTTCTGTATTGGTGAGTATCTGTGTGCGTAGGGGGTGGTGGTTGTGTGGGTGGTTGTCAACTTCAGTGCCCGCTGTTGCTGCCGCTGCTGCTGCTGCTGCTGCTGATCCTGCTGTTCCTGCTACTGCACATTATTTTCGAGTCTGAGGTCTCGGTTACGGTTTTAGGTTTTCGGGCTTCCGTTTTATATTTTCCGTTCGAGGCAGCCACTAGTCCGCCGCCACTGTCCGACTAAATCCATTTGGGGCCATCTCAAACATTTCCAAGCGAAGCACAAAAATGTGTTCCCACACTGTAAGAATCGAGAAGAAAACACAGATCGTATTATTTTACATGTCTTTGGGTATTGATTGGAAATAAAGAGTGGGAGTCGCAGTTCTTTAAAGACAAAATATCTATATTTTTCAATTGTATTTAAAAAAAATTTTACTAAGAAGCTCACAGGGCGTATGAGTAATTTTTTTTCATAAAAACTTTCCAACATGGCGTTTACTTAATATTGTGAAGAAAAAATTACTCATACGCCGTGTTTTCCAATTAAGAATACAATTTTAATCTTTATTACCTACTTTTAATTTTATTTTACAAACAAAACTGTACACATGGCGTATACTTAATATTGTAAAGAAAAAATTACACATACGCCGTGTTTTCCAATTAATTCTACCATTTTAATTTTAATTTTATTTCAATAACAAGACAAACAATTAAACTTTAACACAGAATAACAACTTATTTTAAATAAAACTCCGATATGAATCTCCAACCGTAACCCTAAAACAATTTAAAAATGGAAACTTTTAAATAATTGGCAATTTCCAGCGTAATATTTAAGCTGACAGATTCCTCCATTGTTCATCCATCGATAGAGATTCGATTCTTTGTCCTTTTGGGAAGTTTTATGAATACGGAATAGTTTTAACAATTTTTTCGCCGTGTTGACAAAAACCGAAACGAGCACACTCTGAAGTTGATGTTGATAGAGGCAGATTGTGGGTGGGTTTGGTGGGTTTCGGTAGCGAAAAAAAAAAAAACCAAACGAGTGGGCGAGAGTCAATAAATAAATCAAATCAAAATCAATTTGTTTACTCTACACCAGCACACAAAACAAGAAGCATATGCAATGCATAATTCAATTTGTTGTTCAATTGCGTGTATTTCAATTGCCTGCCAGCCAAGTTAGATGAGTGGCACTGAGGGGGCCGCCGCCCCTGAGTGCTACAGCCACCCCTGATGTGGCAACTTGGATGGGTGAAACTTTGCGGTCACTGTGGCAGAAGAATTAGGGCAAATTGTTGTGCCACCACCACTTCGACTGCACTTCACTTCATATAACACATTTATGCAGCAACATACTATATTTTATTTGCTTTTTTCCACACTAACCACTAAATTGTTTAATATTCTCGATGGAAATCAACTCAGAATTTATCAAGTAATTGTCCCTCGAAGGACTTTACAGCTTACATATTTATTTTTGGCAAAAGAATTTAAAACTTGTCACAGTTCTGAACTCACAGGACATGAACTTTGGTCAGATTTGGTTCCATACAAACCCTTATCAATGTCAGCAATGCGGAAAATTAATGTCAAAACATTTACTAAATTTATTGCTTTGCAATTTGTGTTCAAAACGATTAGTAAGAGAATCTTTTATTATGAGCAAGTTTTCGTTTTGATTAAAACATAAATTGAACTTTTTTTCCGGGAAAGTTAAATATGATTGAAGGAACCTCCATCAAATGTGTCAAATTAGGCAGCCGGGTGGGTGGTACTTACAATTAACTTTTGCGAATACTTTCCAAACAGAAAGAGCTTATTCGTGTTTTAATTAACAAAATTGAAGACTACCCCGGCGAGGCAATTTCTGTTGCTGAAAGCTGTTGTTTCTTTACGATTCATGATCTCCACAAATCAAACTTTTTTTTTGTTTAATAAATGACTCTGATTACTTGCTTTTTTTGTGCCTTTTCGAGCATTTTCAAGAAGCTACAATGGAACATCAAGTACAAGATGAAACTCCCGAAAATTGATTGATTTATCGTTGGACTATTTCTCCATTAAGTTGCAGCCGTGTGGCAGGAGGAGCGATGCTATCATTTAGATTAGTCTAATGTCCCATTCAGGGGCTATAAAAATGATAAATGATCTCGATTCACGATTCTCGAAGGAAGAACAAACAAACAATCAAAACAGGACCAGGACCAGGACAAAGCCACCGAGAGGGAAACTTGCATCATTTTGCATCGGAAAAAGTTTCCCCTGCAACGGGCAAGTGTGGAAAGTGCAACATGGCCCAGTTATCCAGTTTTATGGCCCCCGAACATACCGATTTAGCCAAAGAGAATTCCACAATGCACAGAGGCGCATTTAAATTGATTGTAAGCAAGTGAGGAAGTAGCAAGGAAGCAGCAAGGAAGCGGCAAGGATGCAGTCCGATGGAGGAAAAGGTGCAACATCAATCAAAAAACCCGCTGCAATATGGAGCCCAGTAGGGGTTGGGGTGTTTCCTTCAGGATGACGCTACTACTATTACCTGTGGAAACATAAAATTTAACAACATTGTACCAGCGAAAGCAAACAAGCTTTATACATAACGATATCCTCTGTTATCCTCTAGCTTTCTAGATCCACAGGAAGAAAAATGAGTCCTTCGAATGCAACTTTAAGAGAAACGTTTCCCTTTTTTCTAGAACCTGCTTTTTGTTGCATGTAACAAAAAAAAAAAACGTCACAAAAAGGTATTGATTGACTTGCCTAAGGACACAACAAAACCAGGACAAAAATCCCACTTGTCGCCCGGGGCTTAAAGGTTCTGTGTAAAAAATTCACCACAAAAGAAAAAAATGTAGACCGAAAATTTTGTCCGTGCATTCCGAAAATTGTATCGAGTAAAAAATACGAAAAAAAAGAATATATTGTTGCACTTTAGTCTCTTTTTTGGGAAGCGGACTTTTCGCAGCTTTTATTTTTCTGTTTGGGTTTCCTTTGTTGCTGGTTGCTGGTTGCTGCTTTTCCGCGCATTGCAATAATATCCTTAAATATCCTTTTGGACAGCACGAACACAAAAGTGGATCGGTCGCGCGTCAGCAGTTTTATGTTCGTCTTTAAAATGCAATATTAAAATGCGAGAGTGCCGGCAATGATGTAAACGATTTCAATATGGAGCCACTCACCCACTCAGCCACCTGACCCTTGACCCTTGTCCCCTCTACCCCAGGACACCTCTTAGGACGTGGCAGACGAAGTGTTGACTTAACTGGTCATTGACTTTGCCAACTTTATGCTGCAGTCAAAATTATGCAGTCCGTTTCGAAACTGTATGACAGCTGACAGGTGGACAGGATTAACTTTTAATCGACCCCAAGTGGCAGCCACCGGCAGTCAAGCAAAATAAACAAATATAATCGTAGATAGTTCGGGTTGTCTGTGATTGCAAACGGTCCTGGAAAATAATTAAATATTTTTTATTAAATTATATTGAATTTTGGCTTTAAAGGAGTTGGAGTTTCGATTTATCGTTGAAAGAATATGGAAATTAGAATTTAGAAATTAATTAAATTGATATTCCCGTTCTGAAACGCACTGTAGCCATCCTCAGAAACCCAAAACCATCCAAAATCTGCCAGCCTGCGTGGTTGTGTATAAAAAAAAAAGGACAACTTTATCAGGAGGCGGGTGGCGCAGTGGACAGAAGGTGAGATTTAACCGAAAGCCGGGTCAGAGTCGGGTCGGTCGGTTTACTTTGCTGATTAAACATATGCGTCCTGCACCAAAAAACGAGCCACGACAAGAAGCTAAAAAAAAAAGAGGAATCAAATATTACCAAGGGACGGGAATGCCGCATAAAATTTATTTAAACTTTTGGCCGCTGACGTTGTGGCATGGCAGATAATGGGTATCATATTGCCCGGGGGGTTTCACATTTTCTCCTTTATTTTTTGCACTTTTTTTTTTTGCCCTTTTGCATTGTAATAAACACACGACAATATGCAAACAGCCGTGTGGCAGTGGCACTGTGGCAGTGTGGCATAAGCAGCAGTGGCAACAACATAAACAGCATCAACACCCTTAAATGAAATGCGCGAAGCCAGCAGCCAGAAGCGAAGATAATAAAACCGACGGCAACTTTTGTTTTCTTCTTTTTGGCCAAAATTGTTAAATAAATTTTTAAATCCATATCCAGCGATTTCATTTATGGCTGCAGACGATATTAAACTTAAACCGAAATGTTAAATGACTAAAATTTTAAATAAATTCTTTAATCCAAAGCTTATATTAGTTTCCAACTTTCGACCTCAATTGAACATTTATCTTTCCAATTGCACAATACAAACTTTCAAGCTACCAAAATATCCTTAAAAATGTACAAAAAATTCTATACTTCAAACTGTTTTCAACAACTTTTGGCCAAACAAGTTTCCCAATCTAGTGCCAGAACACGCCAAGCTTTCCATTTCTTTTTCCATATGCGAGTGAGAGTTTTGATGTCTTTTTGTTGGGATATCCTGCAGGATAATATTTGTGTTGTGTTGTATGTTGTAAAAGTCGGATCGAAATTTGGGGAAATCCCTAGAGTAAAATAATTTGCAATGCCCGCCAGTGGCAAAAGGGATGTATTAATACTTTTTCATTTAGTTTGGAAATGCTGGAAAAAAAAGGGGAAAAACTTTTCAACTTGACCATTTCTTGCTCTGTCTGTCTCTGTACAACTTTTCGCATATTTTATAGCCAGAGTCTAGAGTCGAGAGTCCTGCTAATGGATTTATGTTTTTAGCCAAATTACGAATTGAACCGTACACGGCATTAAAATGGTGTCCCCAATAAGCCAATTTGAAAGGGTACTTCCCGTAAATAATCGGGTTAGGTTCGAGGGCTCATCCTTATCGGGTCCTGGCTGTTGGGGAACCCAACTCAAAAATCCCATCACAAGTGTAATTAGGTTTGCCGCTAGCCGCGTCAGCCAGACATTAAAATTAATATTATTTTCGATATACATTTTTAATGCTAACCTTGCTGAGACAAAAAATTGGGTGGCTTTTGGGGTTTCCCGGACTGTGACTGTGATTGCTGATGTTTCTGTATCTTTTGGCAGGCGTGAGCCGCATCGTAAAGGAAAAAGTTAAGCCCTTCTTAACCGAAAAACGACACTTCCGCAGATGTACGGTAAAGGGATGAATGGCAGGGCGGAAGTCGAGTCAAGCACCGTCTCATCTCGTTTCGTCCCGGTTTCGTCCTGGTTTCGTCCTGGTTTCGGCCTAAAAACAATGAAAATTACAAGGCGTTCCGGCGTGTGCAGAGAAAATCGCAACAAATTTCCTGAGTCGTGCTCCTTGCTTTATCTACATCAGCTTTCCAGTTAAGACTGCACAGCGAATAATATTTTGGTTAAAAGGAATCAATATTTTACATTTAAAACATTCATTAAATATAGATTCGAAATCATTATTTCCACATTTTCCATATTCAGCGAGAAGCGATCACTGGAAGCGTAAATACTCATTAGAAAAGCATTTTAATGAGCCATAGGTTGAGGGGCGGAAAAGCCGAATGACCCGCTTGGATGACACTTTTTCTCTCCGTGGCATGGCGACCCACATAAACATTTTTATTATTGGCTTCTGGGCTTACCAAAAAAAAAAAGTAGAGAAAATAAATATAAAATGGGGTCTTGGCCCAGTTGTGGGTTTGGGTTTGGGTTTGGGTTGGACCGGAGAATCGAATTAGCATGCGAAATCTTTTGTTTGACTAACAATGTGTCAACGTGTGTGACGAGACGACGTTAGTCTCTGTCAAGCTCATCGATGGTCGGAGCCGGATCCGGAGCCAAGCCAGACATCTCGCCATTAGGGCTTTGATAGAGCTGCCACAAAGGATGCGGATAACCTCATCAATCTTTTCGACAACACTTTGTTCAAAATTTTACAAATTTATTTTGCTTGCACTAAAAATTCCAAATTCCGAATGCAAAAAAGTGAGAAATCCATCAAGTTGCAGAGTTCTTCGAGAGAATTATGAATGGCTCTTTGTGGATATGAATGGAATTTTAGATGGTTAGATGGTTAGATGGTTAGATGGTTAGATGGTTAGATGGTTATTATTCGGTTGGCCAGCAGTGTTCCATGTGCATGTCGCATGCCTGACATCCTTTTAGCAGGATGTGTGCTTGTGCCGCATTCATCCATCGTCTATCGTGGCAACCGAACCGTTGGCCTGCTTAATTAATGTTCGTTTGCTTTGGATGTGTCCCGGCCAATCTTTGTTGACCTTTCGGCAAAAGCTAGTTGAACCAGTGTGGCTAGTGGCTGGTGGCTAGTGGCTGGTGGCGAGTGGCTAGGCCAAGTAGACTCAAACAGTTTGTGCCAAATTAGCAAATGACATAGTCAACATGGCCAACTTGGAGCAAAAGCAGAGCATCCAGGATGAAAGGCCTCCTAACCCACAAATGTACGTGCAATGCCGCCGCTCTAGTCCTCCTTCTTTTGAACAGTTGTGGCACAGAATGGGGAGGGGACATACCCAACCTCTGCCCCTCTGCCGCCTTCATCTTTTAGTGCTGACACAAAACATAATGCCGGCGGGCAATGCTCTTTTAAGCACGCAGCTAGGATGGCGCCCACTGGGACACACGGAATGCGGCTGACAGGGCACAGTGGTTTCTATTTTATTTTAATTTACAAACTTTGAAGGATTTACTCTAAAAAATATCCAAAATTTAAGATGGAACACCCAGGATATAGTTTTCGTAGTTATTCTTGTACTCCTTCTTAAATGTATCAAGTTTTTGGTGTAGATTTGTAGGAAAAATCAGGAAAAATTGGAAATTTTGTTGGGTGCCCAGATTCTGATGTAGATTGATGGGTAATCGATGTATCTATTGTTTAAGGTATTACCCACAAGGATCGGATGATACTTCCGTGTTTTGATACTTCTCGTTTTTCTCAATTTTTAAAAGTGGTTCCATCAGAAAAAATCTGAAAATATTCTGAAAAATCTGAAAAAGTATTGTGCTGTATTGTATTTTGATGCAAATTAATAGAAAATCGATTAAGGAATCATTTAAGATAAGATCCGCTTAAGAATCGGATGTATTTTGGTTGAAATATAGACATCAAAGTGGACCATATTGTGCTTCCAAAGCATTTTAAAGATTTTCGAAGGGGATGCTCCAGAAAATGTAAAAAAAATTTCCAAAAATAGTTTGATCTCAGATTTTGATGTAAATGAATAAAGAATCAATCAAGGAATCATTTAAGGCATTCTGCTTGTAAATCGGATGAATATTTGCAAAGAAGGTCAAATTCTCATTCCATCAGAAAAATTCGGGAAAAATTGGAAAATTTTTACGTACCTAGATTTTGATGTAGATTGATAGAGAATTAATTTACAAATCTTTTAAGGTATTCCGCTCAAGAATCGGATGCTTTTTGGTCAAGATATAGCTTTAAAGGTGGACCATATTCACGTATTCCTCGTTTTTTGTCTGATTTTTCAAAGGGTTATCATCAGAAAATCTTCAGAAAAATGCTAAAAATTATTATTTTGATGGCATGGGAATCCAAAATACCGTATATTCAAGTAGCATATTAAATAAATTATAACAAATAAAAGGAAATGGTACCTTGGAGATCCTTAAATCTTGATTTAAATTTGTTAAAAAAATCCGTGTTCTGCGGTAACTCATTAATATTTTGGAATAACTTTAACTTGGCCATTTCGTGATACATGGAATGTCCTCTAAAGACTCGTTCCACTGTTGGTGAAAAGTTGCTAGTTGGGTGTCTAACGAAAGTGCCTTGAATGCGCATAACAATGACGATGACGATTATGTATATACCTCCACTATATATATAATACAGTTTATATAAAAAAAATATATATAAAGAGTTGCTCTGTCTTATGTGTAGGTGATGGGCTCATCAAAATTGTGACGAAAAAAACAAACAGACACACGAACAAACGAACAAACAAACAAACAAACAAAAAAACAAACAAGCAAGGGAATCGGGATAACAAAAAGTTAAACAAAGCGACTGGCAGTCGTTGGGTTTAACGCTGCTAATGAAAGGCATCAGGGGAGAAGCGACTGAACCGACTGAATGGCAGACTGACAGACGGTTTTGGGGTTTTAGGATAAAAATCCAGGCCCCCCCCTGGAGCACCCCTTGAAGCCAAACCATAAACGCCATGCTGATAACTTCTTTATGTCGAAGGCCAAGTAAAGACATCTCGCAGGGGAGACAGAAAGTGCCCCAAAAAATTATGCCAAGGCAGCAGGATGCCACAGGAGAAATTGCCAAAGAAAGTATAAAATTATTTTAAATTGAAATTCTGTTTATCTGGCACAAGGAATCGTCCTGCCAGTCGTCCTGCACACAGACTAACCAAAACTCCAGCACACATTGCGGCCAGGTCTCGTTCTCGTCTCCTTGTGGCAACTTACCACCCACCCATGCCCCCTATATTCTTGCCCCGTTTTGGGGTAATTCAATAAAGTAGAAAATGATGCTTGTCGTCAAAGTAATTTGCTTTCGTGGTTGCCACAAATCTGCCAGCAGCCGTTCGAAAGACTTCGTTTTCAAGGGACTTGAATGTCGTTAATCGGTCTTCATATCACATCAAACGAGAGGGAAGTACTGCCAAGGTCTGGTCCTGTGCTTGGTCCTGTGCCTCTGCCGAACCACAACCAACACACCGTCGAGTTGGCATCATCATCAAGTGATAAGTGCGGACAGTTCACGGAAACAGGAGGCTGGCTGGGCTGGGCTGGGCTTGGATGGGATGGGATGGGAGTCGGTGCAGCATAAGTTTTCTGCGGGAAAAGCGTCACCTAACCATCAGGACTTCACTGAAAAGAAAAAGGTATTAAAAACAAATTAAAATCCTTTTTTCTGGATCTGGAAATAACAAAAACAAAGAACCAATAATTCCATAATGTTTTAGGCCACAAAAAAATTGCCAATTAAAAGTCAAATTGGCAAAAAAAAATCACAGTTTTTTCACTCAAAATATAATTAACTTTTTTTTGTCAGTTTATCATAAAGTTGATTAAAGTTTTAATTAAAACTTTAGCTAAGTCTTAAAAATAAATTTCTAATCATTATTAGCTGCTTTAGAAACTGTTTATTGGTGTAGTTTTTTTTTAAGTGCTTTTTTAGCCCCGTCCCAGGGGCAGCTCAGCTTGCAGCTTGTGGCTCAGCCTCGGCTAAACTCGACTCGACTTGCCGCTCATCTCATCATCATCGTCATATGGCACACAAGTGGCAAGCGATGAGTGTGTTTTTTTTTTTTTTTTACTGTATTTTTGGAGGAGCCCTCACTGGCTGAGGAGCCGGCAGAGGAGGAGGAGGAGTAGGAGGAGCAGGCGGCATGCAAACAACAACAGGCGCCACACAAAAGGCGATTGCGGCCATGGAGGAAGAGGGGAGGTGGCTCCAATGGGTGGTTGGGAGGCTGAGCTGGAGGCTGGGCTTGTGAAACGACCCCATTACGTGCCAAAGCACTAAAAACAAGCCACACGAGGAAGCGTCACCAGAAAGGAGAAGGTAGAGGAGTCGGTAGGGACACTAGGACATGCCATAGGGAAGTACAGTTGCGGTCAAACTAATAAAGATTTCGGAAAATTCCCAAGAAGTAGTTTCTGGTTAATTAATTACATTATTTAAGACTCCTTTTTGTTCTTATTTTAGATATTGGCCAAAATCTTCTTCAAGGACTTTATATCCTTAAAAAAATGCTAATATTTTGACACGAAATATCGCACAACAATATCGGTGTGTAAAGAGTACAAGGCTTATGGCGAGTCTGGTTTTTGTACAAATACGAGGAACGAGAGCGAAGCTCGTAAATTTTGTCATATTTTTTGTCATATTTTTTGTCGCTTTTCTTCGCTTCACGATTTTGTTTTGTATTTTTTGTTTTCTGTTTTTTTTTTTTTGTGCACTTAAATTTTTGTTCGCTTTTCATTTTCTTTGTTGCTTGTTGTTGTTGTTGTTGTTACTGTTTCATCGCACATTTTCATTTTAATGCGGGCAAAGCTTATACTATATTCTCTCCTTATTGTTGTTGTACTTTTATGATTTCCTCCTCCGCTCCGCTCGGTTCGCTTGTTGTTGCTTTTTAGCAGCCCATTAAAAAAATGCGAACGCACGCACAGTTTGACATGCACTTTTAATCGATTACAACTGCAACCCACACACACACACACACACACACGCGCGTATCTACAAAAGCTTCATCACGAACAAGGAGAAATCAGAGAACAAAAAAAAAAGAAAAGGAAAAAAAAGGAATTCATAAAAATAAGCAACAACAAAAGTTTTGCTGCAATTTTCTTGGCACACGATTTTCCATATTTATTTTTTTTTTTGCCATTTTTATTTTGTATGTGTGTGACTCTGTCTCTGTGTGTGTGTGTGGTCGTGCCTGAGTGCTCCTGTATGCACGATTTTTTGGGGTCTCTCTCTTTCTGTCTTTTGGGGGCCTTGTGGGGCCTATTGCTGATGACTGCTCTGCGATTAAAGTTTGCTTTTTGCTGCTTTAATTGAATAATAAATTAAGCGAATGGCACCCAGGCTCAAGCAGAAATAATCACAATTTGTTGTAGAAGTAAAGTAGAGTAGAAAAAATAAAGTTTAAATGCCACAACGAAGAGTTTTCTACTCTCCAGGTGAAAGTTTTCTCAAAACCATAAAGGACGAACTTTTTCAGTTAGAAGGAAGAATAATAAATAAAAAATATTTCTCTTATTTTATATTCCTCTTAAAAATGTGGCACTTTTATTATTAAAATTGTTGAAAAACTATTTAATTTAATTAAAAATCATAAAAAATATTCATAAAATACAATTTTAAGGATGACTTGTTACTATTTTTTTAATAAAAACCATAATTTCTCTTATTTTATATTCCTCTTAAAAATATAGTACTTATTATTATTAAAAATTGTTAAAATAAAACTTAATTTAATAAAAAAATCTTCATTAATTAAAAAAAATACAATTTTAAGAAGCTTTTATTCTATTTTTTAATAAAAAAAACCTTAAAAATTGTAAGTTTATCCTTTTTTTTAGCTTCTCTTAAACAAATTTTAATATTATCCCCAAAACAAAGACTTAAAATATTGAATAAAATTGTGTAAAAATCTACAATCCAAAACTCTACAATTTTAGAAGTTTAATTATTATATTTTAAGAAAAAATATAAAAAATTCATCCTTTTTTATCCCCAAAACTCTGACCTAAATATTGAATAAAATTATCTTAAAATCCACAATCCCTTTCTGTACTTTTTTTGAGGATTCAAGTTAGTTATTTTCAATTAGAAGATAGGTCCTGCCTTTGTAAAATCTTCAAGGATCCTGCACCATTTAAGCTTTTAGAATTCTTTTGCGCCTGTTCCACTTTCTATTATGTCCTGCAAGGCTTTTGTTCTCCATTCTCCAGAGATGCCAGATGCCAGTAAAGGATATACACAATAATACCCTTTATTTTATTATTCAACATTAAAATAATTATGCTCCTTGAACAGCAAGTTGAAGAGAAGGAGACTTGGATGTTGTTTTGGAAAATCAAGCTTCAAGGAGCACCGAGAAATAATAAACAAATCGTAGGGAAAACTTTCCCTTCTCCCCAGTGAGTAGTTCGAAAGAGTCATCAAAGCAATGATAATTGCAAAAACATTGCACAAAAAAAAAAAATAAAAAGGATAACTCGAACCAGAGTGGATCCTAAAATTGAGCAACAAATTTGCGGACATTAATGGAGAAGCATTTCGCATCCATGGGAATGATGCTGATGCTTAGAGCTGCAGATACCAGATACCAGATACCAGATAGCTGACAGATACAAAATGCATAAGCTGCTCAGAGTTTAATCGGTTTATGTGACAGTCGAGTGGGATATCCCGGAGAGAGGGTGACACTGCACTAAATCATAAAGGATTTGCAAGCCATAAACTGCCAGGGTTTTGAACTTTTGAAGCTAAAATGCATCCAGTTTGCCTGTCAATGCCATTTTTTTCGGGGTTTCGGGGATGTTCCAAAGATAAGAATGCGGATCCTGCGAGAGACGGTTTGGTGGGAAGGAAAACCAGAGAAAAGCGAAGAAAACGCACCAAAGGATAATTAAACAATGCTCCTGCGGTCTGGGTCGGCTTGATTAAGAAGTTTTTGGATTATAAATGATACAAGCGGCAACAAATTATTCAAACTAATTGGTTTAAACACTTCAGGGAATCCTCTCGACTCGACTTTAAGGCAGGTTTTGGCCAAAAGTTGACAAGTTAATTCCCAAGGAGGATCCTGGGGAAGAAGTGTTACTTTAACTTTAAGGAAAAGTTAAGGAAGAATCTCCATTAAGATACAATTAGCAATCAGAAAGTTACTTTTCACTAAATTCATTAAATGTCTTATTAAATCTCTCATTAAATCTCTTATTCAACACAATTATTCAGAATTATGCAAAGTATCCTTGCTCAATGTCCTCTTTGCGCTTAATTAGCTTCATGGCTTGATGGCTCTTCCCTTTGAATGTATCAATCATGGATGGAAACCTTATATTCCAAGCGGTGTGAAACTCAACACCGTTTCCGCTGCCTTTTCCACAATTTTAGATTCAATCTTGATTGAAGCGCTGTAATAGATGTTAAAGAAGAGAAAAAATCAAAACTTAATCCGCAGAAAAATCCGCTGTCTGAAGGGAACAACTTTCACAGGACTCTTCATTTGCATTCGCTTAACAATTGAAAACTTTTGAAAGTCACTAAATTATCGCTTGAGTCTTAGTTCACCCAGAAATATGCAAATTATTCTCGATGACTTTCATCTAATTAGACTTTGTCCGAAAGGTCAGGACACTGAAAGATAAACCTTAATGTCTAACTAATCAATAAATAATTGGCATTCTCTGTCCTATCGAAAATATCCATTTCAGTTTCAATCGAAATCCATAGACAAATCTGAGATAAGCCAATTGTAAACAAGGACAAGGATAAAAAAGGACCCACGTCCTCTGGAAGCCTAAAACCCTGAAATTGTTTCAAACAATTTTTGAGCAGAAATGAAATACTTTCGATTGACATATACGAGTTTTCCGTTGTGATGGAATCCATTGTTTACAGGACTCGAAATGAACTTGTTATTCGAGTGGAGGGAAAAACAAAGAAAGGAAAAACAAAAATAATGCATTTGTTTTTAAAGGGGGAGGATGGGTAAGCAAGGATAACCCCAGGACAGCTACCGTCACGACTCTCTGTTCACAAATTTAATATTCTAAATGGAAGTGAAACGAAATAACAGAGAAAAAAATATAAAAATTTTGATTATTTTAGATAAATCTAACCCAAAAGGACATTATTTTTAAATCTAGGTTTTTCGTAAGGATATTGTTTCTTGTGTAGCGACAAGGCGAGTGGAAAATTTCGTGTAAAGTGTCCTGGCACTTAACCGTTCAATTGATTTTTGACAAACACTCGCGATGCTCACCTTGTTGCCACAGCTGGCGGCAGGCGAGTGTCAACATCAGAATCGCAAATCGCGAATCGCGAATCGCGAATCGCGAAATCAAACTATGCAAATGAAGCTGTCGTGCCTTGTTGTGTTCTGTTGACCTCTGAACCTCTGACCCCGCACAAATAACGAAACAATCAACCGAATGGCGTTAATCAAAACCAAAAGGTGGCCTGTCACTAAATGAAATAAATGTAAATTTCATAAATGAAGCAGTCCCAGGATCAGATCACACGCCATCAATATATCATCAATATTAAAATGCAATTACCGTTTGCCACTTGCCACCTGCCACCTGCCACATGCCACCTGCCACTTGGCTGCCTGTTGGGGTAATCGCATCAAAAATTAACCAAAGAATTGCGCTAAACGTTTCGCCTCGCCTCGACTCGACTCGGTGGATACCTTGATGTCCTGGCTAGCAGTTTTCCGCGAGTTTTCCTTCCTGCCCCTTCAAGAGTTCGCCTAAAAGTATGCCACACGGAAGCCACTCCTTCGGTTTTAGCTTCTTTTCCGCGGGGACTTTTCCAAGGATCTTCCAACTATTTATTCGGTATCAGCAATGTCCTTGTTGCTTCTCACAGTAATTGTCAGCTTGTCACGCTTTTCTCTTTGAGTTTTTTTTAACTTTATAATTTATAATTTAATAATATTTCTAAACTAACCAAACAAATAATCGATGGAGAGAAAGTTTTTCCAATATCACGCAAGGATCATAGTTCCTTTTGCAGTTTTCATTAATCATTTAATAGTTGAACAGCCACAGGAGCAACTTTTTCAGGTAAAACTCTGGGCAATTTTTTATTTATGAGTTTTTTTTTGGAAGCTAGTTTCAAAGGAAAATTTCAGCTTTAAAACACTTTTAAAACTCTTTGAAACTTTGAAACTCTTTTGGGGAATATTTATGATAAACTATCTAGATGCAAAGAGATCCTTGTTATTATTTTTATCATAATAAATTAAGAATAATAAAGATTTTTATAGAGTTTCTTAGGATTAAATTTCAATATTTTTGTTGCATATTTTTGCTTAAATTTTAAGACATCCTTCAGCTAAGCCTTATCCTTAAGCACCTTAAGACACTTACAGCTTGTAATGCTTACATCGTCGTGGAATTAATCCTCATATCCTTTACCTGCCTTACCTGCCACTTGATATCTTAATAAATTCAAACTAATCTCGACCTCGAAAACAGGACCTGTCTCGCATTTCCGGCTGATGCCAGAGAGCACCACAATTATTCCGAATACCCCTTAACTAACCACATTGTCCTGTTGCAATTACCATTGCCAGAAACCATTACAATCGATTCAATATTTGTCAGGGAAATTGTCATTAATATATAACGACAGAATGCCGGAGTGGAGCGTCAATGTCCTTGTGGGTGGGTCTGCCAGTTGGAGTCGCCAAGTGCCTGGCTAATAATAAAGATTCAAAAAAATAAAAGCTTCGGCTTCGGAGCTAATCTAGTGGGAGGAGACCACCAGCCGCCACCCCTTTCTCTCGCCTCTTTCTCTTACTTTCTTTACACAATACAAAAAATTAATACAAAAAATTAACACAAAAAATTAACAAAAGGTGTTAATTTTTGCATAAAATACATTTTAAGGATATTCATAATTTTGACAAACCAAAAACACATGTCGAAAAGTTTATAAGAAAAAAGGGAAATCAAAGGATAACAAGGTTAGGTTTTTTAAGGTAAAAAAATGTTGAATTTTATGAAACTTACCTTTGATAAAAGATAAATTTTAATGGAAAAATAAACAAAAAAAGAATTCAATTATATTAAATTTCAGGTTTTAAAATGTTTTAAAGTAAAAAAATTGCATTTTTTTGTATGCAAAACATTATTTATGATTGATTAAAACTTATTTGATTAATAATAGGAAGTTTCTCTCAGTGCCAACCTCTCACTAGAGCTTATGTATAATGCATGGCATCGACAGGGGCATCGGCAGTGGCAGGGGCAGCTCTTGGCTTGTAAACGGAGCCGTAGCCCAGGCAACCGGCCAACAGCTCCGACTGGTCTTAATCGCTGGCAAAGGAAAACCTGAGGAGCTGCCCCCGACAGAGCTGGGGGGGGGGGAGGCTTTGGGGTTTTTGGAAAACTGTCAGCGTCATTGCTGCTATTGATGTCCTTCCTGGCACTTGGCTTTTAATATTCAAAATAGGCAAAAAAAAAAACACCCAAACACCCAACCATCGAAATATCCAAAAAAACGAACCTAAAATCGCCGAATGCACGGAAATAACATTGCGCGCTGGAAAATGCCGCCGCCGCTGTCGCCGCTGTCGCCGCCGTCGGTTGGTGACAGTTGACGCAGGAATTTATATTTATATTTTCACAAGTGACTTTTCCTTTGTGGCCGGCCAGCCTTGGTTTGTAAATTTCCGCTTTTATTTGTTTCACAAATTCCTTGATTTTTTTTTTGGCGAAAATTGTCACACTGAACAACACATTGAAGATACACTAGAGACCAGCACTGAGAAATCCGGAGATGTACTATGGAAAAAGAGACCGACCGTCCGACCGACAGACCGACCGAGCTATGCGGGAGAGACTTGCTAGTCGGGCAGCCAAAATTGTACTGAAAGCGTTGCCGTTGCCGTTGCCGTTACCGCTGCTGGCTGGCAAGTGAAGCAAACCGGCAACCAGTCCCCAGCCCCATACTCCCACTCTATGTCTATATCTCACACTCTCCGATTTCCTGGAGAGCATGACTTTCTTTTGTCACAGGGAGAACGCTTGAGAGAGCTAAAGCTTTTCCAGGCCCCCCAAAAACCGAAACTGGAAAACTCTGCAAATAGTCGGCAAAAATTTACAGTAACCATGTTTTTCCAGTCAAAGAGATGAAAACAACAAAACCGAAAGCTTTTACAACTAACACGGGAGAAATTGAGAGAAATAGTGAAATATATATGAGATAGAGAGAGAGAGAGAGTGCGAGTGAAAGGGATGCTGGGATAGACGAGGGGGGTTGACATACCTCGAGTATAATTTTTGACTTGTAATTGAAATTTCATGGATTATTAGTTCACCCCAGACTCAATCAAGGCTTTCTGGGCAAAAATGAATGAGATAGACAAAAAAAAAAAGATAGCTTAAGAGCGAATCTGTGAGCCACCCACTAGCCAAGCCACCCACCGTCAGCCACCACACCGCTAGGAAACCAACTGTTGATTGAGGGCAGCTTTGGTTGAAAATAGATGGTCGATGGTCGAGGGGAATCCCTTGTTGAAGCATTGGAATTTTTGCTCTTTTCATTTAGTGGTGGGGCTTAGCATCCTCCCAACCACCCACTACCCACTACCCAGTATCCAAAACCCACCCACCTCCCCCGTACTGTGTAGAGCCTGGTTAATGAAGCGCTTTATTGGACCATCGCCAAAGGCCGAAAAAGAGGTGAATGGAGTGTGTGATCCGACTCAGGCCCGTTTTGCACTTGGCTGGATTACTCTCTGGGTCGGGGTCTTTGTGCAAAGTGTTGAAGGTCAGGCCCTCGGGGGACCAAACATTTACTTTTTTTGTGGCTTTGTTTGTTTGCCAAGCTGAGCGTTTGAGCTGTTATTGCAATAACAAATTTTGGTAATGAAATCGAAACAAATGCCAAAAGTGGCAATGAAGCATTCCCAAAGCGACAATAAAGGTGGAATATGAATACAGCACCAAAGGGAGTGTTTCTTTTTAATCAAAATTAATCAAAATAAAATAGATTATTAATTTTAAAAAAATAAATGTCTTCACAGGCTTTGGTGTTCAATAGATTTCTTTATTGCATTTCTTTATCTTTTTGAAATTCATATATATATTGTATGTATATATATTTGTTCAATTATATATATATATATATATATATATAAATTGTATATATAATTAGTTCAATTTATTTGTTCATGAATTATTGAGAGAACAATCTGTTTTTTGTTTAGTTCAAATAGTATACAATTTGCTTAACTATACAATTAAAAAACAGTTTTCGAAATCATAGCGAGTAAACGAAAGCGATACAAACAATTGTCTATATCCATTTCCTATAGCTTGCAAATATATTTTTAATATTAATTTAGTTATTATTAATGTTCTGTCCATTGTAAAAACTTAACAAATGTTTCGCAAACTTTGTTTATTTGTTGCCCTTCTTTCGATCTTAAAGTTCCTTTTTTTTTTGTTTCTTTTATTTATTTTTTGTAATTTGTTCCAATGTTTGTTCTTAGTAATTATTATGTTTATTCTTATAAATATATTTAGGCGTAATGCTTTGCTGAGATATATGTATGTATATTCAAAATGTACAAGAGAATTAGCTAATGACTTTGCGAAAGTTAAATCAAACGAAAATCGGGGGGAAACCAAAGATTTCCAAAGATGTTTGTTTTCTTTTCGAACCACGCGAACGCAACTGAATTAACTTGATTTCCTTTATTTTTTAATTTAATTCAACTTTATCCCTCATCCCTCCATCCCTCCATCCCTCCACTTTTTAACC
The DNA here is from genome assembly GCA_035047325.1 of Drosophila vallismaia. Classification (NCBI taxonomy): domain Eukaryota; kingdom Metazoa; phylum Arthropoda; class Insecta; order Diptera; family Drosophilidae; genus Drosophila; species Drosophila vallismaia. The sequence continues at coordinate 15,221,767 of JAWNPU010000090.1, read as the reverse complement.
CCACAGCAATGTGTGTAAGCTTTTTTTTTAGCAAATTCAAGTCAACTTAACGCAACTTTAAGGATTTCCTTGTTTACTTTGCATTTTCTAGCAGAGAAAAACAGCAAACAAAATTTAACCGAAATAATTTGCATTTTAACTCGTTTGTGAGGCAACTTCTCAGGTTGGAAAAACATCCATAAGATGCGATTCTTTCTTACCAGCTTACTGTCGAGTCGGTAATCCCGGCATGTAAGTGAGTGATGAGCGAAAAGTGCCAACAGTTGGAAAATGTTCGTTTGTTTTCCGCCAAGTTTCAACTTTTTGCTGGAAAACTTTTTCGTTTTTCATTTTTCGCCCGTTTTGATTGAAGCCAAGAAAGAATTTCCCACCATTTTCCTTCCATATTTAGTTATTCGAAAAGTTTAAGTTAAAACGTGTGCCTGTCTGGAATAGAATAGCATTTTTTTGGTGAAGATGAGTGTACGTTTTGATTGGCTTCGTTTTAATTAGACAACTGCAAAAGCTTCTCTAATCGCTTGAGTTTGAGTTTCAAGTTTCGAGTTTCGAGTTTCGAGTTTGGAGTCTGGAGTTTCCATTTGTAAATACATTAAATTAAAGCCTTTAAACCGAACCGTACAGGACCCCCAAAAGAACTGGGGACCCGTCGAGTCTTTACACAACGCATAAGGAACTGGCAAACCGAGTTATAAAGCATCTAGATTTATATACAATATCGTTCGATTCTCTATCTCCTATGGCTTATGTAAAAAAATTGGATCGTTAGTAAGCATTTGCGTTATATTTTGTATTTTGTATTGTTTAGTTTTAGTTTTTTTGGTAAAAACATTTCGTGTTTCGAGTATGGCTTAAAACTTTGTTGGTTGTTTCTGCACTTCTGTCTTGGTTAGCTTGCAATGGTAAAATGATCTCGTCAAGCAATTGTATTATCTATATTTTAGCTAGGATTATCTATAGGTTCGATATCGTGATAGGTATGTTTATGATATGGTCGAACGTAAGCTTTTGGTTCTAGTTTGGTTTTTAATCGAAAACAGATACAGGCTGGATCGTTTGGTGCTTAATTTTCATAAAATATTGCTCTGGTATATAAATTATTAAAATTATTAACTAGTTGTATTGCTTTTTTTGATTACTAGTTAAGAATTAAATAAAAATATGATATGTGTATAAAATACTCGAATTCCAATTAAATTAATTCCGAATTCCAATCTGAAATGTCATTTTAATATTAAAATTATTCGATTTTGTGATATGATTTAATATAAAAAAAAAAGATAATCCACGATCGAGGATAGCTGCCGTCTCCGAAATATATTCATATACGTATGCGAAGGCTATGATATCGAGTAGATATTGCTTATTGGGAGGATCGGGGAAACATACAGTAGATACTCGTAGATAGTGGCTTGAGCCTCAAGATTAGAGGAAGGCCTTCTTGCTGGTCTCCAGATTGCCGCTGTTTGTGGTCGCCGTGGTCGTGGTGGTGGAGATGCCCGAATCCTTGCCCAGAGTGGAGACGGCGATGCTGGGCACTGGCACAACCGGTGCTGCTGACGATGCACCTTCTCCGGTGGCGACTCCAACACCTGAACTTACTACCGGCGGTGTGGCAGCCAGGGGAGTGGGAAAACGAGGCTGGAAATTCGGCTTGCCCATGGCCAGAGCAGGATTCAGGTCCAGCATGGTCCTGGGACTCATGGCCACAATACTTGCGCCCAAAGGACCTGCGAAAAGTTGAGCAACTTTTTGTGGTTAAAGCGCGCGCACAAAATGTTTATCAGTTTCGATTGGATAGGAAGTAGGTGGGTGGAGTTATATAGCCGGAAACAATAGATAGATGGTAGTGGGAGGTAGGAAGTTGTCCAGGAAGAAAGAGAAAGAAAGAAAAAAACGGGAAAAGAGAGAGAGAGAGAGAGAGAGAGAAAAATAAATATTATTTTCAATAAAATTTGTTAGTCAAGCTGAAAGTCCAAATTCGGTTAACTTCGAATTTTCTTTGGTAGCAAGTACGAGTAGGTAGTAGTAGGTGGGGACGCAACTTTAAGTTTAATTTTTGGTTTGCTGATAGTAATTACTGGGTGCACTTGGTTACTACGATTTACGAGGGGTGGTTGGGTTAGTTTCCATTTTTTTTTTATTTATTTTAAGGGTAAGGTGTAACACGAACACAAATGCAAGACATCACACATTCGAGACATCGATAACCATGGAATTCTATATAGAAGAATGCATCCAAACACTAAACACAGTCTAAGTTTCTGGTTCTAGTCTTTCTCCAAAGTTTAAATCACACATGCAGCATGCTCTTCGAAATAAAAATGCACACACATTTAGATACAATATCTGTAAACTACATTTGGGGCAGAGATTTCCGGAGGTGGGGTCGGGGATGTCAAACTCTTGTAGAATCAAATGCTGGGAAATTGGATTTTCAGGGTGCTGGGCTCGGGGCTCGGGGTCAGGGGTCAGTGGTTCGGCGAGTGCTCTAGAGTTTCGGCTTTTGCTACAAACTAGTTTCCAAGTTGTTCAACTATTTGACACTTTAGTAAGGGATTTTGTTCGGGTTGTTGGTTGGTTGGTTGGGTTGGAAGTTGGAAATATATAGAACGAGCTATAGAGTTTTTTCAGGTTGTTAGGGGTAGATAAAAAATAGGTTTCTTTGAGAAAACCAACACACACCCGCCCAGCAGAGTCCGAGGTTTGGTTAGCAGATAGCATGATAGATGAACGACGGGAGGTTTTCTGTTTTTTTTTAACTTTTTCTTGTTGGATTTATTTTTTAAAAAGTTTAGTTTTGTATATAACTGAGGTTTCGTTTTGATTTCGTTTCATTTTTTTCGATTTTGTTGTTGAGTTTTTGGTTTTTATTTGTGGTGCTTGAACTGTGTTTTGAGCTGGCTTAACAAATTACAAAATATCTTTCTGTTTTAGTCGAAACTGAAGGCCATATCTGAAATACAATACAAGAGTTCAAGATAATACAAAGTTTGTTCGATGTTTTCTTTAGAAGATTCTATAGCTAAGGGTCGGGATTTCTTGGGTTTCTTTTTGATTTCAAATATGAGACTAAACCCAATCAAAAAAATATCACAAAATTACACACGCACACATAGATAGATAGAGAGAGAGAGAAAGATATAGATAGATACAGAGAGATAGATAGATAGATAGATAGATAGATATAGAAGATAGAAGATATATCTTATACACTGGTAACCAAGAAACGAAGAACGAGCCAGAACTGAAGAACAACACGTACACGATATATATATGGTATAACTTGTAAGATTACTTATTCAAAGGTAGGTGTAGAAATATATATAATATATAGAGATATATAGAGAGATTGGAAAACACGTAGAAAAATACATATTGTAGTTATATATACGATTATATAGCAGGTTGGAGTGGTAGTAGTAACAGTAACAGTAGATAGCAGTAGCAGATGTCCTCAATACGAGTAAACGAGTATTCAGAGTAATCATACGAGTAGTCATACGAGTATATTCATATTCATATCTATGTTTATGGCATCCAGAATTTGGAAATTGGCTTTCGCTCCAACGTACCACGCTTCAAAGAAATGGTTCTTAACTCCGATCTCAGATATATATGTCCAGTCCTTTAGCTTTCCATAAAAAAATCTCATGGATATAGAAAAGTTGATCTCTCTCATTGCCAGAATATTTATTTAGCTTGGAAGTTATTGTTATCTTGGGGATTTCGGGATATATTTGGTTCTTCAGATGGTTCTGGTTCTGGTTCTGGTTCGTGGTTCAAATTGTTGTTGTTTTCTTGTTGATGTTGTGGCTGTTGTTGTTGTGTTCATTTCTTGGCTTAGAGCAGCCTGCTCTTTTTGCCATCTCGCGGTTTGCCAATCATTGTTGTATATTCATCTATTTACACAAGATTTTTGGGGTTTGGATTGGATTGTTTATCAATAAAATCAAAATTATATTAAACAAACGTATTTGGAGCAAAAAGAAAGTTGTTTTAAGTTTGAAGTAGGTAGAGTACAATATATATAATAAAGAGTCTCGTATCTGGGTATTATAGTCTTTAAAGAGAGGGTACATTAACGTATATATATATATATATTTGTACGATACATATTCTTGTATTTTTCTGACTCAAAATTGAAAGAATATCCTAAAAGAATTGAAAGGGAATAATGGCTTGAATGTACAAAAATGTTTTCAAATGATCAGAGAACTTAACTTTGTGATAATGATAAAAGATATTTCTTGGTAGTTTCTTGGAATGATTAATTTTTTAAAAATACATTGAGACTTTAAGAATGGGAATGAAAACCACATTTTCAAAAAAAAAAACCCTCTAATGAGTTGCGTTAAATGAAAGCTAAGCTCGAATTGATGAGGAGACTGAAATGTTGGTAAAGAAGCCTTGATTACATGGTAATTACATAGAGTACATATATACACGTACACGACGAATGATATCTTAAATAATGGATATATTTTATAGTAATATAGCAATGCCAAAGGGGGAAGCGCACCCAAGATCAAGAATTGAGGTTTCTGGCCAAAGAATTGCAATATCTTTGGTAGTATTTTGGTAACATTTTGGTAGCAACCAAATATTCTTTCATCATTCTGAACTCTACTGATAGACGGCACAGATGATGATTAACGAGTTTGTTACTAGGTTGTGTTTAAATTTTTAATTATTCAATATGTTTCTTGCAAGGTTAAATCAAATAACTCGATTAAATCGAAATTAGGGTGCAGCTGTGCGAGCTTTGAAGGACAGGTTAAGAACTTTGGCTTGGTTTTAGCTTGCTCACTCGTTTTTTTGTTTTTATTTTTTAGTGGCTTTGGTTTTTGGATTTTTTGGCGGTGCCTTTTTGAAGCGCAGTTCGAAAATATTCGGGTTTTCTAAATATTTTTTTTGGTGGGCTTAGCTTAATGCTTGCATATTTGCTTGGATTGTGGGAATCGGTGTTGTGGTGTTATCCTTTTGTTAAGGACACGCAAAGACTCACCTGACTTGGGGCTGACTAGGTCCTTCGTTTTATTGTTCATGCGACGTGGTCCAGTGCCGCCGGAACCCATGGGACCAGAATGTGGACCAGAGCCCGGGGTGCCGCAGCCACTGACACCACCAGGGGCGCCTAAAAATGTAATTAAATAATTAATAAAGGTATTTATTTTGGTTAAAACACGTGGCACATGATAAACTCTTTCTATTTTTATTATTGAGTGCATTTGTAAACAGTCTGATCTAATTTTATATCTCAGAAGCCATCAATCAATCTTTGTTTGTCATTAATTTGGTTATTTTCTGGATATAGAATTGAATATATCAATCATCAAGTAAAGATGTGTTTTGCTATCAAAACAGCGAATATAGAATTGTATATTTTTGAAAATATTCAATCAATCGTAATGAGTTAAGACTCAAAGAGGTTTTCTCTTTGCTCTGATGTTTGGTCTATATCCTTTATCCTCTTTAAGGACTCACCTGGCAATCGCGGCGGTCGCGGCTGTTCGACGGGAAGCACTCGTCTCCGCTTCTTTGGCAGTTTGGCGCGGGCCTGCGTGTGCGAGTAGTACATGGCGAAGTTGCTGACGATGACGGGCACTGGCAGTGCAATGGTTAGTACACCGGCGAGGGCGCATAGGGCGCCCACAAACATTCCTATGTAGGTCTTGGGGGCCATGTCGCCGTAGCCGACGGTGGTCATCGTGACCAGGGCCCACCACAGACCGAGGGGGATGCTGTTGAAGTCGTTGTGCGGATTCGGTTGGATGCGCTCCGCGTAGTAGACGAGGCTGGCGAAGATCACGATGCCCAGGACGAGGAAGAACACCAGCAGGGTCAGCTCCTTGGCCGAGGCCCGGAACGTCTGGATGAGGATCTTCAAACCGGACGAGTGGCGCGTCAGCTTAAAGAGTCGCATTATCCGGATGATGGAGAAGAACTCGAGGATGTCAGCGTTCTCCAAATGCGATGCGAATCGCTGAAGCACTAGATCGATATAAAAACTAAGCGTCGCTATATAATCTATGATGTTAACAGATGACTTGATGAATTCACACTTGTTCGGCGATGAGATAAAGCGTACCTAAAGATTCAAATCAAATTGTAATCATTTGTATCTTGTTTTAGGGGGAGAATCCTTACCAATATCTCAAAGGTAAACCAGGCATTGCAAACGCATTCAATGTAGAAGAAGGCTATGTGCGCATTGGTCTGGGTCTTGTCCAGAAACCAGCCGGCAGTTCCATTTGCGGTTCGCACTGTCACGTTCCGGACAATGGGCACCCTCATGTCCGGATGGGTCTTCAGGCAGAACGACAGGATCGAGATGCAGATGAAGAACACCGAAACCACGCCAATTGTCTGAAATAAACGATTTAATAGTTTAACCTCGCATTTAAAAATACATTTTTACACTCATAGCCTTGCTTGTCGACACAGTTTCGTTTTGATTAATGTTTAAATTGTGGAAATTATGATTAATTTGTTTGTCTAATTGCATTTGAAAACGTATAGAATCGTGTCTATTAAAAGACCAAAAAATACTCAACAATAAATGCTAGTTTTTTTTCAAATGAAAAGTAATTATACGAAAAAGATTTTGATGAAAAATTACATTGCCTAATTGCATTTGTTGAAAAGTGAATAGAAACAGAATTCTTTCATCTCAAAAACCATACATTTTCTTTTATAAAACGCAGAAAATATATGTAAGTATCTTATAAATGATTATTTAATATTTAGATACATAGAAATGCACTTTGTTGAGGTGCAAAAATGATAGAATTTTTGGAGAATTTTCTCTTTAAAGGAGAGACCCACCTTGGCTGCATTTGAACTATAGGGCTCATCGAACAAGGACCAAATGCGCGGCTTCATTTCCTGCCACCAGGATATAGTGCCTTTGTAGTAGTCCTCTTCGAAGCCAAATTTACGTGCCAATTCCTCTTCGGACGGTTTTTCCGTATCCAGATCAAGACGATCCAGCACGGCTAGGGTCTCCTGTGTGTCACGATGCTGTCATAAGATATAAAAAACATAATTTTAACAAAGAATTAAATATTGTAGAGAGATGGCAAACCTGGGTATAGGTCATCCAACAGCAGGGTTCCACTTGATTTGAGTCTAGGCCCCAAAACTCCAATTCCTCCTCGAACAGCGGTCCGCAGACATCTGTGGGATAATGCAGCTTACCGGTTCTGAAGGATATTTAAAAAATATATAATTTATATGATACTAAAAACAATATAAGAGGCACCGACCTGTAATAGTTGAGCACTTGTGCGAAGACGCCCGGATGCCGATCAAAGAAGTACTCATTTAGTATCGGATCGTAGTTGGCCAGAGCCTCTGTTAGCCGGGATAATCGCGTAGCCGGAATCTTTTTCAGCGTGGCCTTGTAGGTTTCGTGCCGGATGCCACCCACATTGAGCACCACACGGTTCTCCGAGTCCATGTTGATCAGATTCATGGCTGCATGCGCATAGTGTTGCACTTTTTTAGGTATATAAGTCATTTCTCCAACACTTACAAACTCAAAACCATAATCAAAATATGTTTCTTGTGCAAATAAAGTAACACAATAATAAAATAAAGTCTTTAAAGTTCTTCGACACTACTCTAGTGTAATTCCAAGGGATTTATTGTTGTCAAACCTGAATGTTTGTCGTTATCCTTGCCCACGGTTTTTGTAGTTCCCAGTGCCCCGCAGCTGGCAAGGCACCTGACTCATACACACACTCCCCCTCGGATCCTGTACACTCCTCCACAGCCGGGGATCAGGACTCAATCCCTCGAACTCCCACTTGAAAGTATTCGTCTAGATGTTAGGAGCAGACCCAAAGCATCCTCGGAATGCTTAGCCCTGGGCCTTGAGCTACTCACTAGGTTGGGGCTGGACTCGACAACATGGCGCTGGAAAAAAAAGATTTAAATGGTATTATAAATGGAATAAAAAGAAAAGAAAATTAAAGTCATTCCACTGCTACTTTATGTCGAAGTCAAGCTCGTTTTTACCAATAAAAGATGTACTCGAAGAACGTTTTGTAGCCCTACTTTCTTTTGTGTTCCCATTATTTTGCATGGTACGTAATTATGAGAATATGACTTATTCAGAAGTGCTGAGTAAGTCGATTCATAATGGCCATTATTTACACGCGCACACAACTATTTTGGGAATTAAACTACATAGATATAATGTATAATGCTCGTGAAAAAGTTGGAGTTTGGTTTGTGAGGAAAATTGTCTCACTTTTGTTAAAGTTTGCTGTTGTTTTCCTGTTGAATTATTACCTCATTTTTCACGGATTAAGTGTTTTCATAAGACATATGCTATCAATCCTGGACAATTCAACTAATTTGAATATAGATTTTGATGAAAGAATCCAACAAGCCGGCGAAAAACACCTGACCCGTACAAGAATACAAATCAACGGATCTAAATCAATATTTAATGTACACAAATCATTGAGAATTATGTATATATTCTATATCATTTGAGGTAAGTGGAAAACTTTCGCACATCTTCAATTTATGGTGAAATGCGAAGATTTGTTTGTGTTCAAAATAATGATTATGGATCGAATCCACGATCTGAGTGAATCAGTTATGTGTAAAAGTGTGCCGGATGGAAGTTCGTTTTTTCCCTGGAATGGATCTGGAAGTGATGGACGCATCCTTGATGATTCAATACTTGGATTCACTTCAGATTAGCGGAAATTTTTACGCCGCATAAATATTTAGAATCAACAAACTGGAGGCTCCAACTAAGACAATCCATTCGGAAAATAGGCAATAATATTCGCTTCGATTGAATTGACCCATTAGCAGCTCGTGAAGCGCATCCCACTTGGAATTGTTTTCCTTTTCCCCGGAGATCTGACTAAATATAGTCCAGCAATATCATCGATAGCGTCATCGATTTGCAGAAAGTGGCACGGAAAAAAAGTATCCCGAAAAACCACCGAAAAATAATAATAAAAAAAAGTATAGTATGAAGCGTAGCGTAGGGGAATAATGAAATTGCCTTTCGTGATTTGCACAAAAGCCAAATATTTGTTCTTAAACAATATTTAGTTTTGGCGCTGCATTGTTTACACCCACACACACACACGCACTCGGCTGGCACGGATACAAATGTATCTGGCAGATACTTTTATACAAAAAGTGAGCAACAGTGTCTTGCCTGTGTGTCTGTCTGTCGGTCTGTCTGTCGGTTTGTCTAAAATGTCTGGCTGTTGTTTTTCTGTTGTCGATTCCCATCATTGTCCATTGGTTGTTTACTTGCAACCGGCTGCTTCTCGATTCTCGCTTCTCGATTCTCTATTCTCGAATCAGTGCCATAAAATTACAAAACAAGGGCAAAAAACCACAAAACACACCAAGATTTTCATGAGGCTTTATAAACAAAACAAACAAAGCCAAACAACACACGCTGTGTCCAGCTTCTCTGACCATCGCTCCGTCCGGTGGAAAGTGGTGGAATTTAATTCCCAATTAATCCAAATGATTATGTTATACATACTCCATCGCACTCGAAATTTTGAATATATATCCTTATCCTTTATTATAGTAGGTTTTCCCAGTTCCAACTCACGACTGCAATTAACTTTAAAATAGTAAGCGTGTTTGCTGGCCTGTACTTGTGTATTTTTAGCTACGCTACATTATTTATTCACTTTTAATGAGGCAGCGGGGGAGAAAGAAAAAAGACTTGAAGGCTCTCCCCAAGAAAACACACACTTCTTGGCCAAAAGTATTTAAAATGAGTTTCGTTTTTTCGTTGTTTCTGCCGCCCCCAACTTTCTTCCTTATTTTTATATCAAAATTTCCTCGGCTACCCGCGCTCCGTTCTGGAGGCAACATCCTGTGGCCCGCCGTTGCACGCAAGTAGAGTAGTTAGAAGGTGGCTTAACTGCCTCTCAGGGGTGCGACAGGATGATGGGTGGTGGTGGGTTGTGGATGGAGGGTGACCAAAAAAAGGGGACGGCCAGGGCGAGGACGAGGGCGTGGGCGGGGGAAACACAACACACACACACACACACACACAGTAGGTCAGGAGTGTTTTGTAAGTAGCGTGTTGTAGTAAGTGCGGCCTGTGACTCGGGTAACTGCTCTGTTTTTGTTGTGGCATGAAGTTGCCTGCCTCGGTTAACTCGGCGTATACATGATACTCTCTCGCAAGGATACACACACACACATATCCGCACAGGACCTTACACGTGTGTGTCGCGCACGCATCGATTTTTCCGTTTTTGGTGTATCACAAACTTCCTTATTGTCTCTAGAATTAGCTTTAAATTTGACAGAAGACAGAAGACATTTCTTGAAAATCTATACATGGATGAAGGAGTACATAGCTGCCACCTCCTGCGGCACCGCCACTTTTCCGACTCCTATTCTCACCTATTCTCTCATTCTGCTGGGTCGGTGCGCTCTGCCAATAAACATACTTTCCGAGAATCCGAGATTTTCCACTGCAAACCGAAATAAATGTAATTGTTTCGCGGGTCTGGAAAACAGGCGGGAGGAAAACTGAAAACTAAAGAATACACTATACTACGGCACTACACTTTTTCGCCCAAATATTTTTCCTTTCTTTTCTTTTTTTTCGTATTGTAAGGGGCCCGCCACTCTCACACACTCCTTCTTCTGGTGTTTTCTTTCTTTCCGTTCCGTAGAATTCACCTTCCGGTCTCTTCGCGGGCGACTTCCGAGTCGTTCGAGGCGATTTGACAAACTAAAAAGGAATTCGAACAAAGCGACGGACTTTCACGCTCTCTCCTCCAGCTCTCTCCGGGCGGGATGTTGATGTTCGCGGTCTTCATCTCGGCAATCAGCGTGAAAAGCGAAAGCATGCGCAGTGTTTCCCTCCGTTTTTTACATTGCTTTTGCTTTGACGTTTGCTTCAATCTGCCGCCAAAATGCAACACTGCGTATGAGTGATATTTAGTGGGCTCGCAATCGGGGGAAAAGTTTAAAAAGGAGTTTAGTTTATCATATTTGATAATGGCATTTGTCCATAATGGAAACTTTTTGGACACAAATGAGTTTATATTTTGCCTTTTTTTAACATTGCTTTGACGGTTGCTTCAATGTCCCGCCAAAATACAACACTGCGTATGAGCAATATTTGGTGCGACACTCTTTTGCAAATATTTCATACATTTGTTATCGGATTTATAAAAGGAATACCATTTCTAAATCAGGACTTCATTCCCTCTCAATTTGCATCTAAAGATTCCATAAGCAGAACAAAAAAATTTTTCTCGATTTTTGCAAAAAATCATGATGTAACCCCTTTCCAAATTTGCGAAAATCGGCATTGTCCCAAATTGATGGTTTTGAGACACTCTTTTGCAAATATTTTATACATTTTTCATCGGATTTGGAAAAGGAATACCATTTCTAAATCAGGACTAAATTCCCTCTCAATCTGCATCTAAAGATTGACAAAGTAGAACAATCGATTTTTTATCGATTTTTTGAAAAAATCATGATGTTACCCCTTTCCAAATTTGCGAAATTCGGCATTGTCCCAAATTTACAATTTTGAGACATCTCTTTTGCAAATATTTCATTCATTTTTCATCGGATTTGGAAAAGGAATACCATTTATAAATCAGGACTTAATTCTCTTTTAATCTGCATCAGAAGATTGGAAAAGTAGAACAACAAAATTTTTGTCGATTTTTGCAAAAATCGGTTTTGTCCCAAATTGATGTTTTTTTTTTATTGAAATAGTGTTTTTAAATTTCTTTATTAAGTACTTGTTTTAATTATGTATTTTCCCCTATTTTTTGTGTATTTTATAAGAAAATTTCAAATGAAACTTTTTTTGATTACAGTTTGAGGGACATTATTAGTTTTAAAAGCATTGTTTCCTCATGTAGAGGAAATGTAAATATCATGTAGATACATATACAAACCAAACCTTTCCCTTTGGTAATTTATTATTTCTATTATTTTCTATTAACTTTACTTTTTTTAACCCTTACAATTCCAATTCCACATAAAAGAATTAATTCTGTTTTGAAAATATATAAATTGTATTGAAAAAGAGAATTACGGGAACGTAAAAACTGAAGTACAGAGCGATTTAAGTAGGTCGCCAAAAAATACATTTTAGCTCCAAATACAATTTGTTTTCTTTCGTTGGACAGTTGATAAATACAATTTGATCTATTTTTATGTTTAAGAAACAAATGCAATTGGCTAAGTGAAAAGATGAATCCAAAAAGGCAGAAACCAGATGAGCTTTGGTCCTAAGCAGAGAATGGATCGCATAAGCGTATTAACAAATAGTGATATTTTGTATATATTAAAATAATGAGTATAAAATATTCGAGCAGTTGCGAGTTTAGGCTTGCTGCTCCTGGCTGCCATCGGGAGAAGTGTGCCAGACATGTCCCGTTTCCAGAGCCTGTAGCTTGAGCATCTCCTTCTGGCTGTCCTTGGCTTGAAGGTGGAAAACACTTTGCTGCGAACGATACCAGAGATTTATTGGATAAATATTTATAGTTTCCCATTTATATAAAAGACTCACCTTAACCTCCTTGGTGGTTAATACATCCATTTTGTCATAGATAATAGCGTGCAGTCCAAGCTCCTTGAGTAGCTTGATAGTATCCTGGGAGTTGTTGTCATCGCCCCAGCAGAACAGCACCAAACCCCGCTCCTTGGCCAGATTCACCTAAAAGCGTCCGTGGCTAAATGGTTCGGATTTCGAATCGTGTGTGATCAAGAGGATCATTTTACCTGGCTGGGATCTCGCAGCAAGTCTTCTGTATGCGCCACAATCCCCAGCAGCTGCATGGCCACAGCATGCCAGACGGCCAGTTCCATGGAGTTGCCCCGCGGGTCCAAATACTGTTCGTACTTCGTAGTCCTTCCCAGAGTCAAAAACATTACAGGATACCGGTTCTGCTTGAAGCGCAACATGGTGCAGATGTCGGGATCAAAACAACTTAGAACGATGCGGCGACTTCCCGCCTTCCGAAACACCACGTCCAAGATGCAATCGATGTAAAGATTTCTGTCCACCACGTGCTCAAACTCCTCTTCCATTTTTCCATCCTGCAGCCGCTGAGACCATTTGATTTCTATATTAAAACCGACATGAACATCCAGAGCATCCAACACATCGGATAGTTGAGGGAAAGGTTGGTGCTCGAGCAGATCGTCGTTGTGAAAGGAACGCGTCTCCCTCGAGAGTCCTTCGGCAGTATGATACACCTTCAGCTTTTTCAACTGCTCCAGGGTGAGCTCCCTCATTGGCAGAGCGAGGAAATCGTGTTCCTGCATGCTACACTTTGATTTTAGAGAAACGTAAATCATAAAGTCATGATAGACTACCGGCACGAGATCCTTGCTCAATTGGACATCGAACTCCACCATGTCGGCTCCATGATCCGCAGCATTCTTCAGCGATGTTATCGTATTCTCCCGGATTACAGTGTCTTTGGCTTTAAAACTGGTCCCCGAGCCCCGATGACCCACGTCCAACCCCGTCCACTTGTTGTTCCAATATCGGGCATAGCTAACGCTCATATCCATGTGAGCACTCAGAGGAGAGGGCTTCACAATCAAATAACCTAAGCGCATCATGCCCAACGGACGATGGCCCTTGGCACAAGTTATAGGCAGCTCCAGGTTACCTTCCGATCGCTTAAAAAGATTGGGCAGCACATAGTGATAGCCCACATGATTGGGTGGTCCATCTTCCTTGGCCACTCGCGAACTATAGCTGTATAGATCAATCAGATAGGCGGTGTTCTCCATATCTCCCACGGTTAAGTGGAATATAACCAAATCGCTAGGACCACAGTCGGTGCCGAATTGCTCCTGACTCCGGATTTCACACTCTTCAGCACTAAGAGTAACCACTTCGCTGAAAGCAAAAGGAGTTGATTCCCCGCCATTCTCCTTTGTGTCGTGGGTATCATTAGATAGTGAATCCTCTGTCGGAGAAACTGGTGTCACGGAATCGCAACCGGCACTGGGAATTCTCAGATTCATGGGTGTAACTTTGACCTGAACGTGCCGGCGTTTCATTCGCTGCTTCCAAGTAAACGGAGCATAGAAAAACTTCAGCTGAACTATGGACTCTTTGGTCAGCCAGCCACGGTCCACCTTCTCCTGTCCATTGAAAGAGCCAAAGATGTCGGGATTATCCGTCGACGGCTGCTCGTCTAGCTCCTGGATAACTCGAGCCTGTGAGAGAGTGTCGGTTAATGCTCAGTTGAATATTAAGATCACTGAGGGAGACCACTTTATCACGTAAATATCCAAATACGAACCTGTAACTGAGTCTCCCAACGACGAACTACAAACTGCTCTGTGGTGGGATCCACGGCACAGACCATGTAACGATATTCGGTAGCACAATGCCTGGGGATATAGACTTCACCCGTCCACAGGTTGCTGTCCGGGTCGTCCTCCTTGATTAAAAGGACAGCACCAGAATGCTGCCAATTTCCCAAAGCCTCTCCGGTACCCACAACGGCCAACTGCTCATTCGAGGCCAGGTCAAGGTTCATCAGCACTCGAAACGTCCACAAGCGGTTGGTGGTTATATCGCCAAAGATCCTACGAGTTGGGGTGCTCAGTTTATGACACGAGGAAGGAGCCGCCATGGCGTCGTCCTCGCCATCGTGAGAAGCCAGCCAGTTCTGCATTACAAAAGCTAGAACAAATTTATTTTCAGTGTATGTTTAGCCATTGATCTTATCAGTTGATGATGTAAAATGCGTTTATCAATCCATAAGCTCCTACTTACTGCTTGTGTGGGAGAAGAGGAACTACAAACAGAGGCAACCTCGCCTTATTATGGGTCTTTCGATTTTCCTCGGTTTCTCCTTTCACAGCTGCTGCTCCCAAAACAAAAGACCAGTGCTAACCAATGACTCCAAACTCTTTTCTTCGCCAATTTCAACAGGCAAATGTGATCGATTTTAGTGCTTCACGTGGGCTTGGCATTTTTAAATTGTTTTTAATTATAAATAATAATTTTAAATGCTTTGAATCTGTTTACAATAAAAATCGGGTCAGAAATCGGCTGGCCGGTGGGATTAGAGCCGGTGCTGCCAACTTAGCTGCAGGCTCGTACAATTTGGCCAACACTGATAACCATATTTTTGAATTATAAAGTGTAAATGGGGCCTGTTGAAAAGCTTTTAAAAAATATATTCGATGATCGATGAAGTCCTTTTATATATCTTTACAAAAAATGATCGATACCTGCTATCAAAATTTTAATAAAAAACATATCGTAGAACTTTCTCGATGATGCAGAAATGCATGCATGTTAATACACTCAGTGGCGCAGCTACACAGACTACAATGAAATTAAATTGCAAACCGATGATCTGCCCTTCGATTATATATATGACAATGATGACGCCTATGTTTCAACGTACAAGCCGGATGCTCCGAGTAGCCCCGATCAAAACGCGGTTGCTGCTGCTGCACAAACCAAAACAATTTCTTTTCACATCCCGCCTTTTCCACACTCGTCGAAGATGGAAGGTGGTATCCGTATCTACGAATATTCACATGGCTCTACCGACAAGGAAAGGCTGAAGAAGTGGAAGGATGCTTATGATGTGAGATTTTAGTTTAAAAACTATTAAACTTGCTTAATATTTTGTTTTATTTGTTAGATTCTCGACTCAAGTCTCAAGGATGCGAGCATAAAAATTAACAGAGATAAAAGTACTGTGATTACTCTAATACATCCTTGTCTGCACAGAGTAAAAGGTCATGTTGATCCTGACTCATACACCAAGTGCCCTTATTGTAAAAAACCTATTAAACATATTAAAGTGATTCCATATTAAAAAATAAGTAAAACTAGTGAAAAAATTAATTATTTAAAAGCTTTTATGAAACTTTAATAAAATGGCAATTTTCTTTTTTTTGGCGGGAATACTTCTTATCAGACTTTTCCAGTGTGTCCAGATTCAGTAGGAAAGTCGCAGATGGAAGATATTATAAATGGAATTACAATGACATATTTAAGTTTATATTTCTCATACATTTATATTAAAAGGATATTAAATAAAGTACATTAAAGTAAAGTTAAGCTTATTAAATAAATGAAATTCTTATTCAAGGAAAAGTAACTTTTTTCCTTACTCTGGCAACGCCAAATAAGAGCTGCCAGTTCTTATCTTTTAGGCGGGAAAACCTTTCCCCATCTGCAAATTGTTTACAAATAATTTCCGCTGGCATATTTCCATTTTCCAATAATGGACCAATATCCCGATGAAAATGAGGAGTTTGAGCTTCAATACCAGGACGAACTGGAGCTGATGGAAGATGAAGGACACGAGTACGAAATGTACGATGGCCCAAGCACCTCGAAGCAGGCGGCCGAGAAGCAAAAGGAAAACCGCGCTCCGGGAGGATTGATGGACACATCCCAAATGGGGAGCTCAACACTGGGTTCTCCCCAACTGTCCCAGATTACTTTCGGCGCCAGTCAGTTGGAGGGAGAAGCGGGTCTTGGAGGTCCGGTGAATCGTCGGCTTTTTGGCTCTCCAAAGGGTCCGTCCGCTGGTCGGATGTGCTCCACGCCGTTTCAACGAATGCCCGCCATACAGGAGCTGGAAAACACCCAGCTTAGCAGTAGAGTTCCACAGGAGAAAGATGCCGAACCGCTGTTGAATGCCGCCTCCCAGCAGCTTCAGGAATTGGGCCTGAAAAACGTCAACAAACGTCGCCTGGAGCGGGATCTCTTCGGCGACATCGATGACCTGTTTCACGAATCGTACGAAGATCCAATGGTAAAGAAAGCCAAAACAGAGGAACGTCGTGACAACGAGGCCATCGAAAAGATCCTGGAACTACGGAGGAAAATGCGTGAATCAAGCAAGTCTCTGCGAAAGGACGAAGTCAGTCGCTTGCGAGCCTTGCACGACTTCAAGATGCGAAATCTTTCGTATGAGATTCCCAACTGGCCATTTTTGGCCATACAGAGAAGTGATCTGGAGAGGATTTATGTACGGTTTCATTCCGAGGACTACGAACAGAGACAGCTGGAAATGCTCAGTGCGCGGGGTGAGGTGGTGGGCAGTCTCCTGGGCGAATCCAGTGAAAAGATCTGGCAGGAGGCAAAGGAACTGGTAAGTCAAAGAATGTTTCTATAAAAGTAAATTATAATAAAAGTTTCCCTTTATAGGTGCTACGTCGCTCAACTGACCAGGATTCTGATATAACAGAGATACAGGACTCTTCTAATATAGAGACTGGGCGCCTTTGGGTGGATAAGTACAAGCCAAGAAAATACATAGACCTGCTTTCCGACGAAATGACAAACAGAAGTCTGCTCTATTGGTTAAAAATGTGGGATAAGGTGGTGTTTGGAAAAGCATTTCACAGTAAACAGGCACAGGATTCAGCTAACTTAGAAGGTGGTGGGGGAGGAGGGGGTGGTGGCAGTGGCGGTGGCGCCTCCAATAACCAACTAAATAGTTTTAACAAACGCACTGGGAAATTTGAATCCAACGGAGGGTGGAGACAAAGAAAATCTCGCCAGGCTCTCAACACAAATGTGGACACATTGGGGCGACCAATGCAAAAGGTGGCACTACTTTGTGGTCCCCCAGGATTGGGTAAAACCACTCTGGCACACACAATCGCTCGACATGCTGGCTATAATGTCCGGGAGATAAATGCATCCGATGATCGCAGTCCGGAAGCTTTCAAACTTGCTTTGGAAAATGGAACTCAAATGTCATCGGTACTGAATCAGGACAAACGACCCAACTGTATTGTTTTAGGTGGGCTTTTGATTTAAATTGTAATTTAAATTAAACCTAATAACTGTTTTGTTTTTATTAGATGAAATTGACGGTGCTCCTCGTCAGTCCATAGAATATTTAGTGAAGTTCGTCAACGATGGCATCTATAGCAAGGTTAAAGCCAAAGGAGCCAAGGCAGAACACAATGTTTTAAGGAGACCCATTATTTGTATCTGTAACGATGTCTACGATCCTGCTCTTCGTCCTTTAAGGCAGGTGGCCTTTGTGGTTACTTTTCCCCCAATTGATTCGGCACGTCTAGCAGAGAGGTAAGATTTAAATGCCCACAAACTCTAGAACTGCTTTTATAAAACGTTTTTAACACAGATTAATTACGATTGCCCAAAGGGAGGAACTTAAAACAGATTTTGGATCACTTATTGCCTTGGCGGACAAATCTGGCAATGATGTGAGAAGTTGCATTTCATCCATGCAATTTTTCAAGTAAGTTTAAAGACAATAATTATTTTGGTGTTGATTTTTTATATAAACCGTCTCGATTTCAGCGTCCAAAAGCATAGCCTAACACTGCAAGATGTTCTTAACAATAATCTGGGACAGAAAGATAGACATCAAGGTCTGTTTCAAGTGTGGGATGCCATTTTCCGGGTATGTTTTGAGACAGTTTTGAAATTATGTTTTTTTTGAATATGCTTGTTTGGCTTTAAAGATACAACGCCCTAAGAAAATGTTGCAAACGGATTCGAAAAACGATAATCAACCTGCTCAAGTCACCATGACCAATATGTCCGTGTCAACGAGAGTTCGAAATGTTCTGGATGTGGTGCACTCCAGTGGGGATTACGAAAGGTAAATCAATTTGATAGAACCCATAAATAGGTGAAACACTAATTAGTTTTCTTTGATAGACTTTCTCAAGGTGTTTACGAGAACTACTTGCAGCAAAAGATGCCCGATCCGAATTTCACAGGAGTTTGTGAAGCTCTGAAATGGTTTTGCTTTAACGATACGTTGCAGCATCAGATTAACAGGCAGCAAAACTACAGTGTGTACCCATATTTGCAGTATGGTTTTGTCGTTTGGCATTTGCTGTTTGCCACGTTGGCCTGGCCGAAAATTGCATTTCCCACGCGTGGCTTTGAGGTAAGCAAAAGCGAAAAAGACTTGAAAATAAACGGACTGAAGAGGTTGACTGGCTAGATGATAGCCCTGGGTCACATTATTTCTTTTCAACGACACAGAGATTTTTTCTTTGAGGCAGGCTCATGATTTATGCAGGCGTCATTAGCCAGAGCAAACATCCCCGGCCAAGCCCTGTGGAAAGTGCATAATCAACACAATCAAGCCTTGTAATTTCTTGTCCATTATGTGCCTCAAATGCAATCACAAGATTAATGAGACTCCTGCATAGATTTGAGACTGTTTACTTAAGGGTCGAGCAACCTCTTTATAACCTGCTTTATTTTTTTCAGTTCCAGCAGAAGAGCACAAACCAGAGGAATATATTTCAGGCTTTGCGTAAAGGTGTCACCACCTCGGCTTTGGGCGTGGGTCAGGGCAAAGTACTCCTGCTGGATACCGTGCCCATGCTGAAAAGGATTCTCTCGCCGCAATTGCGCTCCGTGGCAGTGCAGTTGTTGTCCGTAAAGTACGGACTTTAATATTGGGTTTTATTAAGAATTTTTGTAAAGTTTCTTATTGTTTTAGAGAAAAACACGACTTGCGCCATACCATTGAGGTGATGGTGGATTTGGGTTTGACATTTGTGCAGGTCAAGTCCCTAGAAGGACATTATGTTTTTCAAACAGAACCCGATCTCGATTCGCTAAGTGCTTTTCCTGGTGAGTTTTTTCTTCTCAAAATCTATTATATGTTCAGCTAATTATTAATTTGAATTACAGGCTATCCGGGGCTTACACTTCCCTACTTCAGTCGACAGTTAATAGCTCGCGAGGTGGACCTGGAAAAGATCCGTCGTGCTGCTCCCAAGAGTAGCGAACCTTCGAAAAAAGCGCCTGCCTCTAAGAAGAAGGCTACTGGCTCCGCCCCGCAGTTGCCCAATCATTTGCAAACATTAAAGCCGAAACCAATTTCGGCTTCAACTGCACAGAGTGCACCCAAACAGCAGGTGGGGAAAAACAATAAGGATGCACTGGCTCCAATTTGCATGTCTTGCATTTACTTAGCAGCAATTTACTTGCAAATTTTCTCAATTCGGCCAAAATGCGCACATGCTTATTTTATCATCTCTCTGAGTTGTCTTTTCCTCTTGTTTGTTTTGGTTTTGGCCACTGTCCTTTGGTTAAATCCGTAAAAAGCTAATAACCCATAAGGGGATTCCAGCAGGATTGTCATCGGGGTCGTAATGTGGGATCAGCGCAAACGAACATTTATTGCCCATCTTAAACGAAAGTGACTTGGCCAGCTACTTTGCTCTGTGGGGAATACCTTTTGTTTACCTTTCTTCTCCTTCTGACATTTTAGCATTTAATCACCTTATCATTTCCCTTATCTTATTTGACTGTTGTGTTTACCTTGATTTAAAATAGTTATAGTTTACTTAACTTAGTTCTTTAAATGAATATTTGTTATTATTTATCTATATTTTTAGCTAACCAAAGACTTTTTTGGTCGAATCACACACAAAACGACATCTACAACGAAAGCGGAAGAAGGTTTGTTGGGAATAATCTATTTTTACTAGAACCCAGTTTAATTTTATTATTTTTATAGCCAAAACAGATGCGATTGTTAAAAGCCCTATTTGGTATCGCTATAAGGAAGGATTCAACAACGCTGTCCGCAAAGATGTCCATCTCCACGAGTTGCTTTAGACAATATGTTCTATGTATATGTATTTTATGGATTGCCTTAACTTATTTATTATTAAAAAATTTTAAACTTTTAATGAAGGTTATGATAAACCAAATTAGTGTAAGTTTTTGCGAATGTTTAACCCGAAGAGTATGTATAAGTATGCGTAAAATTATAAAGAAAAGTGCCAAGATTTGGTTTCAGAACAGAATGATAATCTTTTACTGAGTTGTATAAGTATATTAGAAAGTAGACAAACCTAGTATATTTTCGCACTGGTTTGGGTGAAAATCTGTTTATTTGAAAATGTCTTTGATAAGTTCTACAAACACATCTTAAATAGTTGGCGCTTGAATCATCTGTTTGCCAAGTATTTACAATTCGAATAAAGACGTGTGTCTGGGCGAGTAGCGTTTTCTTATCACCTCCAATCCAGCCCCGATAGATCCAACTTGAGCCCGAAGCCCGCCACTCACACGATCACTTCATCCACTCACTTAGTTGCTCGTTGCCCGTTCAGATGTCTCGACCTAGGCCTGAGTTGGTGGTTCTATCGCTTTTGCTGGTGCTGCTGGGTGTGATGCTTCACCACCACCCGACAGATGCTCGATACTCGCCCTCCATGCCAGTGATTCCAAGTGAGTAGACAACCTGGGGCACAAGTCAAAATGAAGATAATTAATTTGACCAAATTTCATTGTGTTGTCGTGGGTGATTTTGATTTGTGGCATAAAGTTCGTTTACCTTTAGTCAAGGTTTAGTCAATTGCGATTTTAATTTGAATATTTTTTTAAAGGTATTTGCAACCAACCCCCTCCTCGTTCCGATGGCGTTGGCACAATAGAGTTTGAGGGGTTCTACTATGATCCAGCCACATTCGATTGCCAGAAGTATTCCATTGGATCCCGTCGCTTGAAGCCTGGCCAGAGTTTTGGCAGCCGTCAGGATTGCATCTCCACCTGTGTCCATGGCTATGGTAGAAATAAAGACAGATATGATAACGAATAAATAAAATAGAATATACTATGAATGAATAAGTTTACTGGAAGTTACGCTCTATTATTGCGTCGAAATTGTTAATCTCTCGTCGGGATGTCAATCATCCGCCCCGTTGACCTGTGACGTAACTGTTTTTATTTTGTCGCACTATCTCAGCTTGTGGCCTATGTGGCAATAAAGCGTACTTAGTTGATTGTTAAAACAAAGCTCATGTGGAAATGTAATAGTCTGTAATAAGTGGGTCTCTTTTAAGGAAGTCAACTCGTAAATCATACTCGTATATGGAAGATTTCTAGGGATCTGTAAAGTGAGTTTGGTTTTTTTGATTTATGATTAGAAGTCCATTGCGTAGTCTAGCGACCTTGTGGATTCCTCATATTAATTAAATGTCGTTAAATTAGTTTTTTTTATGAACGATAACGTCATTGGAAAACTGAGGGCATTTGTAGTTCGGTGCGTATACGTCACGGACGGCTTATCTTCCGATTTCGTGTGTATTCAACATTTGTTTACTTCCAGTGCAACTCTCTTTTAGTCCAGTCTCGGCCTTCTGCAACTGGCAGCCGTCGGTTTTAGCTGGAATCTGGGGGAGAGACAATCCCCTAATAGGATCTACTACCATCCCGAATCGCACATGCAAAAATCTCTGCGAGACGGCGTTGTGTCGATTTCGTTGACGATGCCATTAAAATTCTTATCAAACAATACACAAAAAGAAATTATTTTCGTATTAAATGATAAGTATAATATTTTAAGGAAGAGCTTCAAAGTTTTTTCCACCTGTAAGTTAATGAAACTTTGCTTACCCTAAGAATTTCTTAGTTATAGTTATAGTTAGTAGTAGTAAGTATAGTATAGTAATAGTTAGTTTAGTAAAGTATAGTATAGTATAGTATAGTATAGTTAGTATTAGTTATTGATAAATACTGTTTTTTAGCAGTGCATAATTGGTTCTCTTTGGAGCAGCGAGCCGGCAGAGGTCTGATTACAAATCTTTGCCTTTTGTTCGAGGTTTCGAGTCGAGTTCGCGACTCAAAGTTTAGTCAGTGACCAAGAGTGTGGTGAACAAATTCCGTTTCACTTGGCCATCACTTATATTTTGGAAAATATTAAAAAATAAAAAAAGGTTTCGAATAAAAGCAACTTCAAAGTCCAAAGAAAGGAGCTGCATCCAAAAAATAAATAAATAAATAATAATAATCAAAGCAAATCTCCTGCAACAAAGACTTTTTGCTCTTGTTGCTGCGACGAATTATTTTTTTTTTTGGCCAGGCTCTTGCACCGTAGATGAACTTTGCGGTGGATCGACGAGTATAAAAAACTCATTAAATTGAACGGAAAAAATAAAAGGCAGACAGATCGGCCGATCATCTATATAATAGAGGCACACATTCATTATAGAATCGGACACATTCCCTACTGCCCTCTTATATATGGCGACGAGCGGTTGCTGCGCATTTGTGTTTGTCCTGAAAAAGATTGACATCATTGGTGCCAGGGCGAAATATACAGTTGCAATACAGAGCTGACTAAGTTGAGGAGCTGCGGAATATATCTGCAATATTACAGAGTAGAATCGAGGGAGTCAAAAGCAAAACAAAAGCCGTCTATAATCAATACTCGAGAGCCCAGAAAATGCAGCGGCCACATCAGTTGAAAGTCTCAATTTGGCTTTGTGTGATTTTGGCCATGATCCTGGATCAGCAAATGCCTGTTGAGGCAAAAGTTCGTAAGTTTTAAACAACAAATTGAAATATTGAGAATAAATATTGCACTTTTTGGTAAGAAAAAGGTCTTGAAGAAGAAAACTTCAAGGATCAATTAATTATCACATGTGTTGCTAAGATCCGGTTTGCATATTCAAGAAAATGTCTGAAATTAAGTAATAAAACATCCTGGTTTTCAAACTTTCTTTAAAGTAAACAAATTTGAATTGCATTCTAATTTTATTT
This sequence comes from Drosophila vallismaia, assembly GCA_035047325.1. NCBI lineage: Eukaryota > Metazoa > Arthropoda > Insecta > Diptera > Drosophilidae > Drosophila > Drosophila vallismaia. The sequence goes on along the minus strand of JAWNPU010000090.1, from coordinate 15,198,237 downwards.
ACGAGTATATATCCATTCGAACGTGGACTTAACGTACAAAGCAATATTTTCTGTCTCAAAGTGCTAAAGTTTTTGTAATTTTCAAATATTCGTTATACTTTTCCAGGAGACCTCTGTCAGGTGGTGCCCAGTACGAGCGGACTCTGCGTACCCAGCACACTGGGAATCTATTATGACCCGGAGACGCAACATTGCCGCTTTATGGGCTGCAGCAATAAAAGATTGTTCACCAGCCTGGAGGATTGCGACAAGATCTGCAATAATGCAAGACACGTGAAGCGACGCAACAGGCCAAAGACCAATGAAACCACTCCATGAATATACTATAATATTTATAAAAACAAAACAAATAGTCTTTGTTATTAATTTAAGCGGGCTGCTTTATTATCACTAATATTCGCCTAGAGGAGAGTTATTTTTATTATAAAAACAAGAAAGGTAATCTAACTTTGGGCGGAGCCGAAGTTTATATTTCCTGGTAAATTGTGGTTTCTATTGGTAAGATATGTTCAATGCTTCTACTTCCAAAAATACGAAAGTTATGATTTTTTTGATCTGACTCCGAGAATATAGTCGTCTGATCCGTATAGCCGTCAAATTTGCGTAGAAACCCACAGACAGCTTAACTCAGGAGGTGATCTGGATGAATGGTATTGTTGTTTAAAGTTATTTTATGGATCTCTACGCAGTCTGTTTGTAAATAATCTCAGTTTCCAAAGAACGCCCCCCGTTTTTTTCCAGATGACATTTTCAAATATCACGGCAGTTGAACTCGCACTCGGCCTTTGTGGCAAATCTGTTGTCGTTGCCGCCACAGCCGCCGTAAATGAAGGGCTCGCAGTGGCGCTTGATGGGATTGTAGGCGAAGCTCTCCACATAGCCGAAGCACCTGCCACTGATTGTCGGTTGAAGACACATTTTCACTGCACGAATAATAGAAAACTATTATAGAAACTATATTTCAACAGATCGATAGATATACCTCTTTTGGAGGCAGCCTCTGATTGGTTAAGGAACAAAACTAAAATCCCAAAGAGGAACCACTGCCAGGAGGTAGGCATCTTGTCATCTGGATGGATCTCCGCTCGGCAATCGACTGTCAAGTTCTTTGGCCAAAAACTCACTGAGCCGGCCTCTCTCAGCATTGAATTGTGTTTACAAATTCGTTCAAATGCTCATACTCGTTTTTCTATTTTTTTTTGCCAATATTCAACATTGACCAAGTTAGCAGTTGGAGCCGATTTCTTAGGCTACACGAACTAGAAGGTTACCTATCTTGATTTTCCTTTTAAAAGAAATGAATTTGTTAATTTGAGAGTACTTGTGAACATATTGTCTTATAAAATACTTTAGAATTTGATTTGATTTTCTTATTTTAATTCAATTCAAGTGATACCTCCCCATTTAATACCCTGTAATTTTGCTTATAAAAAACGTAGCTCGCGGAGATGACGTAAAAAACACTTGGCAAAAGGCAACAAAAACATGTTCCGCATATCAATCGCAAAACAACAAAAAGCAGCTCTGCTAATACGTTAATACCAAGTATCAGTTTTTTTGTCGACTGGTAAGTAGATTGACAACCAGAAAAAGCGATTTCAATTTCAATCAACTTTTCTTTCAACTGATTGACCAAATAAATGACCAGCCATTCTAAAAAATGTAAATTAAAGGTAATATCATTATAAAGAAAGTATATATATAAAGTTATATTTGTATTTATTCTTTAATAATCACGATCCTTTGCATAAAGAAATGTAACATTAATAAAATATCATGACAATGGCTTTTAATAATTATTTTAATTTATATAGACACATCACTGGAGTCTTCACTAAAGCTCGTAATGTTATTAGGAAGAGTTCGAGGTTTTTTTCCTAGCATGCAATTTTTTTGGCATTCCATAATCGAGGTAAAACCGCTATCATCTGGCTTACAACCCCTCATAACAGTTCTTCTACATCTGTTAATGTCAGGAAGATACTCGATAACTGAAATTGGAATGTCACATGATCCGCTAACAAAAACGGGAAGCTGACATTTAACTATATCAATTTTAAATAATTAAAATTTTGTTTATAAACTGGTAAGATTTAGTACTTACAACGCATCACTGATTCATTGGAAAAAGAAAATATGGAAAGAACTACTAATGTCCTAAAAACTGGCTTCATTCTGGAACTGATTTAAAAAAACGTCTAATTTTGCTTATAATTCTTAAAAACTAAAACTCTGTTCTACGATTTGTTGTGTTAATTCATAAAAAGCGTTTATTTCATGGTTTAATTAATTTTATTTTAGACTAAAGCCACATGTCCTTATAAAGTCTTATTATTCTTTGCACTTTGTTTGGCAATCCTCTTGGTCCAGGAAATTGTTTTTATTACCTCTGCATCCGCCATATTCAAAAGTGTTGCACTCATTTTTCTCAGGATCATAGGTATATCGGAGAAGCGAAGCCTTACACATTCCAGGGTTGACTGGAAGTCCACAAATTGCTAAATTGTAGAAAACGTTAGACCAAAGCTACCTAAAAATAGAGTGTTTTTCTAGACTTACGATCCTTCAGACTCAGGACACAACTATTTAAAGAAAGTAACAAGATATGTATAAAAAGAAGATTCATCACCATGTTAGCTGAGAGAAGAATTCCAACTGACCAGGCTATAGTTTCTGTAATATTTATTGTGACCAATTGTATTTAGCATATATAATATTTTGTATAAAATAAATTCATTTTTTTTTTGTATGCTAATTTTTTCCACTAATGGAAATTTATTCCACGCATTTTTTCTCACAATCTTTGGGGTCCGGAAATTGGTTTTTATTGCCTCCGCAGCCTCCGTAAATGTATTTTATACACGTATTATTAGAAGAAAGATATGTCCACATTTCTGTGTAGGCAAGACATGATAATGTACCACCAAAGCCATTACTTGAATGAGGTAATCCGCAGATTTCTATAAATTCAAAGTAAAAAATTAGTATAATTTTGATGAATTATCGCAGTAGCCAGGAGAGCAGTTTAGTCATAATTGTAATAGTTTCAGAATTCTCAGCTAGTTGCGAAGAGGTTAGACTGAAATAATAGCCACAAGGACATCAATATTGAAAGAAAAAAGCTTGTCATCTCAATTCAAATTGATAATTGATTTTCTACATTAGCAAAAATTGTATTTAAAATTTAATAAAACTTAAAAATAAATAAATTTTATCTTCTTTTGTTTATTTTTTGCCAAACTTTTCCCAATATACAAATTGAATATTTTCTGATTTATTTTCCTTTTGCTATCGAATTTCTGTTGCGTATTGTTATAATAATAACAACAGGGCTTTATTCTTGGCAAGAGTCCTCACAATCCTCTTTGGTTTTAAAGAGATTATTAGAACCGGCACAGCCGCCGAAAATAATTTGTACGCACTTATTAATAGGGGCTTTGTAATGATACAATTGTATCGTTGCGTTACACATACGACTGGTTTTATAAATGGGAAGTTCACAATCAGCTAAAATAGAATATCATATATACAGATTATATATACTTTAACGTTTTTATTTAAAAAAACTTGCTATCCTTTAAAACTAAAAATAGGATTTAATAAAATTTTATAAAACAAAAGCAGAAATTAGTTTCATTTCTAAATTTTTCGTTCTATTCAGAATTTTTCGAACTATCCTAGAGAAACTTAAGTATAGATGGTCTAAAATACTTTTTAAATAGTCGAATTGCTAAATATGTGTGGCCTAATTGATTTTTTATGATAGCTATTTGAATATTCGGTTTTGGTATACATTCTCTAAATAAAATCCTTTTTCTTCCTCAAATTGAGGATATATACGGGCGTAATTTAAATTAAGAAAAACCATGGGATCTTTGTTAATTCTTGAATAAATAAAATAATCATTTATTTGCATTTAGCTTCACAATCTTCTTTAGTTAAAAAGTTGTTTTCATTTCCATGACAGCCCCCATAGATAAATTGATAACATTCATTTTTATCAGAATTATATGCAAATCTTTCAAAGTAGCCTAGACAAACTCCTGTGTTTTCCCGCAAGCTACAGATGGCTAAGCGAAATATAATTAAGGTGATGCATATATGTCTTATAATTAAAATGTATATGATTATAGGACTTACGATGTTTTAGACCAATAGCAAGTCCACAAAAGGTCAATACGAGATAAGCAATGGTAGATAAATGCATTATTTTTCGCGGTAAAAGAAACTTTCTACGTCAAAGGCTGCAGATCGACTGAAAAAAGGTTTTTAATAAGTGTGTCCTAAGGTATTATGAACTGTGTAAAGATTTTAAAGCAGATTAAAACCGTTTCTTTAATTAAAAAGAGTAACAGTTGCTAATTGTAATGTTATTTACGTAGTGCCTTAGCACATCAAATGTTCTTTGGAGTGTTTCTTGCAACTTTGAATTGCAGTCTCCTGCCAGTCACAAAATTTTGTAATTAAATTGGGGCTGAAAGCGATGGACAATTAACATGTGGGCGGTGTTTCAATTATTTCAAGCAAATTAAACAGCTAACTGAATTTTCACCTCGCACAGTTCAATCGGCAACCCGAAATGTGTGAGCTAATAAATAAATAGCACGGCTATCTGATGGTCCTCATTCCAGACCTTGACGTAGGAATCAAGTCCTCAAATCATCATTATCATTACCGTTACATCATCAGCAGTATCATCAGCGATAATTTAATTTGCACTGCCAATTAACACCTGAAAACGTTTTTGTTGTCTCTCGGCCATATCTTGTCTTGTCTTGTTCAGCATATTGGCCCTAATGTGACTCTAATTACCGCCCTTGCCCAGAGCCACTCACGTCAGTCAGTCAGCCATCTGCAGGACCTCTCTCATCCATGCACAATGCAATTTTAATGAACCTGAACCCCACAAGATGCCATACCCTTACATAATATTAACTGCCTACGGACAACATTAGCCATGGCCCTGACATTACAATTTATTATGCAAATTTTGCAGTTTATCGCTCAGCTCACTTACGACACATGAAAATTTGGCAAGTGTGCTTCTTCACTTACTGAATGTGGGCTTAATGTACTCTTTGTAAAGGTATTTTACTTTGTCAACCGTCTGGAGGGGTGCTTTCTTTTAAAAATATCGGGGAATACCAGATAAAGGGTATACGGTCAAACGAGAGGAGTCCTTAAGCAATTTATAAACCACTTCTCCATTAACTTGTATAAAAATTTGGCTAACAAAATGATTCTTATATTTTTTATAAAATATTTTTGGTGGATCCTCTTCCTGCAATTTTGAAAAACTATGTCTTTTAACTTTTTTTATTTGCTAGAAATTGAATTACTTTTTCGGGATTATTTCCTTCAAAACAAAGACCATTAATCTTCCTTGCATTTATCCTCGCAATCCTTTTTCGTTCTAAAATAGTTTTTATTTGCCGGACATCCGTTCCAGAAAACGCATTCGTTGCTGTCGTTATCGTAGGAATAGGCTGGCTTTAGAGATTTACAGTCTCCTTGGGCCATTGGCTCCAAATCGCAAATAGCTATTCATAAAATGTATTATTTTTATAATGGAAATATTGTATAAATCGAATACATACGATCTTCAGAACTAAGAACTGGAACAATAAGTGCGACCACCAGAGAAAATACGGGTTTCAACTTCATTTTTTATAACCAGTTGTGAACAAATTAAATAAAAAAGTGTAATGCCGAGACCCCTATATGTTAAATGCACCGATACAATCTGATTAACAAATTTTCTACGGTTGACATTTGAGGTAAAACCTATTATCATTGCCATCACATCCGCGGTATATGAAATCCAAACTTAAGCTTAGAAACGTGAAGTTACTAAATGGCATCAAATGCCGATAAACACCTCGCTTAAATGCAAATCTAATGAAAATATTTCATCATTTAAATTAGAACCGATGTAATTTCTGTTTAATTTTTAATAATTTGTTTCGTCATTTGGTATAACTGCCATCAGTTACTCCATGCATTTAGCCTCACATGTTTCCCGGGTACTGAATCGATTTGCATTCCCTCCACATCCTCCATAAATGAAACTCAAACACTTTTTTCTGTCGGGAAAATAGGAAAACCTGGTCTCGGTAGCCATACACTTTTGAAAGCCTCCGCTCTCAGCAGCGGGATGAAGACCACAAATGGCTATAATAACTAAAATATAATAAAATTCATTTATTATTCCATATATAACTTACGATTTTTGAAGCCTCGCGCAATCCCAAATATAATCATTAAGTAAAATGGTAAAAAGAACTGCATTTCCTATTGATTTTTCTTGGGAATGAAAAGTCTATTTTGATTTTTTTTTAAATGAATAAACAATGGAAAATGACATGGTTCAGCAATTATTGGCTTTGATATGTGTTACTAATTAAAACCATCACTAAAAACCAAATGTTTGAGAAAGCGTACTTTTCATTAAATAAGAAGAACCCGTTTAATATTTGCCAGTTTAATCTTTTTTATTTAGATTTATTATTCGGGTTTTGTCAATTTACAAATATTATTCCTTGCACTTTGCCTCACAAAGGTCTTTACTATCAAACCGATTTTCATTGCCTTCACATCCACCGTAAATGAATTCCAAACATTCGTTTTTATCGGGATAATAAGTATAGCTTTCCATGTAAGCTAAACATCTGAAAATACCATCTCCATTACGAGCAGGCTGCAGTCCGCAGATTGCTAAGAAATAAATGCATGAGATTTATAATTTCAATATTCCCCAGATACTCACGATCCTTTAATCCAAAAGCAAAGCCTGCAATGGTAAATATTAAGCAAAATATAGCAACAAACTTCATTTTTGTAAACTGTGTTCCTTAAGTAGCTTTTAAAGACTAAAATCCGAAAATAAAATTTGGAAATTGATTAATGTATTACATTTCTTAAATTTTTGTTTGTGTCTTGTTTCTGTAAATGTGTTTAAATGAGCCTAAAAGTACTTGAGTATTTAATCTCTTCTTTGTTCAACATGTCGTATACGCAATATGAGTGTGAAAAGTGATTTAATATAAGCTCAATTAACTGTGAGTGGAAACAAAATAATGTCATTTATAAAAATACATTAAAATTAAAATAGATGTACTATATAAATGAAGTAGTAGATAAGATTATTATTTTATCCAAACGAGTTTTTTGAGGGTTATAAAAAATCATAAGAATAGTGTGATGATAATTGTATTTTATTTTTTAAAAAAGTGTATTAAAAAATTTGTATTATTTGTTGTTAATATTGAAAAAGAAATGAATAAAATATCGTATATTGTTTTGTATAAAACTTCCACCGTAGCACAGAGTAATTAATCGCCCGAGTAAAATTTTGAGTGAAAAACGTAACAAAGCTGGCTTAGTCGAGAGCAATTAAGAGAGGGCGAAATTTAATTTTAGCTCAAATTCAAATCTACTCAAAAGTAATTCATAGAACTTTCTGTTTTGTTCAGTTCTCACTCGGCTTTGTCAACGTTCAGTTATCAGTTTTAATATACACGAAATGCTATTAAGGTTGACCCAGATTCTGTGCTTCGGGGCACTTGTTCTTTTCTGTGTTATGCAACTGACACAAGCCGTGGCGACACCAAATAACAACGATAACAACAAACCAAAGAGTGTGGCTCAGCCTCAGCCTGTAATTTCGGGAGGAAATCAGCCTCCGATTCCAACAACTCCAAAGCCCCAGAGATTGCAGCCAGGTTTGAAATAATAAAGATAAAGATCAATCAAATCGATGAAAGCTTAGTTGATTTTGGATACCTTCGATGTATTAGATTTCCAAGTTATTTTGGGTTTTAATTCGTGTCTTTTTTGCTTATAGATTCCAAGTGCCTGCAGCCTTTGGATCCAGGTCCTTGCCGCATGAGTCTGGAAAGGTACTACTATAACAAGGATAAAAAGATCTGCGAAACTTTCAAGTATGGTGGCTGCCGTGGCAATGACAATCGCTGGGGATTCCGACAGACTTGCGAAGAGGCTTGTCTTCCAAAAATATCAAAATAATATATAGCTCTCATAGGCAGCTTTTTTAAATCGTATATTTTATGAACTTAAATTTTATAAAAAATATAATAAATATAATATTGCATCAAAAGCAATAAAAAACGCTTCAAATTTCAGAGGATTTATAGGGATTAGCTGTACCCAAAGTTGGCTTCTATCGATGATTCATGGCAAAGTATTTTTATATGTATTATTTACTCAAAAATTATAGAATCTTTGACTGGTACCGTTCAAAAACCAGATCAATTTGCAAAATAGTGCAAATAACTAAACTATAAGTAGAGTAAACAAGAACAAGCAAATAAAAAAAGTGACTAATATTTAGGCAGGTGTTGGGCAGTTCGAGAATTAAAAAATAATGTTTGGCTAACTGACCTACCTGATTGGAAGCCGATTTCGATTTAAAAGCGGAACTGGTAGAACATATAAAACGAAACGCTGAATAAAAATTTAGTTAATGGCTAAACGTGATTCGGTTTCTAAAACCAATGGGCTGAGCGGAAACGGATTGGATTATGATTTTATAGACATTTAAAAGCATTATGAGTCAGGCGAGACGGTGCGTTGAACTGCATATCGAAGGTTGGACGAGATTTTTAATCGCTTCTCAAATGTTGGCATCTGAACAGGTAGAATAGAGACGTCAGAGAGTGCCACCGAAGTGATTTACATGCGACGTCGAATCACTTTTGCAAATAATCGTACGCTGCCGCTTCGATAAAGATAAAAAGTGTAAACAAAAAGAGGCAAAAACTGTGACAAAAAAGGCTAACGAGTACGTGAGTTGATCAGAGTGAGGGAATGGCTATTTAAGCCTCGCTATTCCGTGACACCAACATCATTCGCCACTCAGTCACTCAACGGAATCGAAATGTGCTCCAAATATAGTTTCAGTTTTGCTCTGATCGCGGTCCTGTTCTTGGCCGTTTCAATCCAGTCAGCTCCCTCGGACGTGGTGGTCGAGAAGGCAGAGGATCCCGTTCCATCAGCGGTCAAGCCAGTAGAGGAACAGGAACAGGACTTTGTGGTGCCGGACGATTGCCATCAGCCCAAGGAGACGGGACGCTGCTTCGCCCTGTTTTATCGCTTTGCCTACAATTTGGATACCAAGGCTTGTGAGGAGTTCGTGTATGGGGGCTGTGCCGGAAACAAGAACAACTTCGAGTCCAAGGAACAGTGCGAAGAGGCCTGCCTGGGTCGATCGGGGGCCAAGCCCCAGCAATCATCGGAAACCACCACGGAACTAGTCGCCGATGTGGCCACCGAAACAACCACCAGTGCCTAAATTAAATTAAATTTGTTTTTTTATACATACTCGTACATATACAATATTTATATTTGTAGGGAGTAGTTCTATTTATAATTCCCGTCCCGACTTCATTTCAAATAAAAACTCACATACTTGTTTCGCACTCAATGTCTAGCCTGTTTGATTAATAATTTCACGAGTACTTGCTAACTTGAACTACAAGTTCATGAGCAAAACGATAAGCTCTAGGCATAACCAGCTGGGAGCGTATATAATCCGGTTCCAGACCTTCGTTTGGCATCAGTCGCTCCCCGAAAGCTGGAGAAGATTTATTTTGCAAAATCAGTATGAAGTTCATTGCTGTCGTCTGCCTGATGTTCGCCCTTTTGGGTCTCACTCTGGGACTCAAGGATCGTAAGTTCCACTGCCTGAAAATAAACGTTGAATCAAAACTCTAATACATTTCTTTTGTCCTTCAGCTGACTGTGGTCTGCCGCCTGCAGGTGATGGAAATGGTCTTATCAAGTGCGCCGCTTTCATTCCCAGCTTTAGCTATCATCCGGAGGACAACTCCTGCAAGAGCTTTATCTACGGCGGATGCGGTGGCAACAACAACAGATTTGGATCACAGGAGCTGTGTGAGGCCAAATGCAAGGAATAAATGATTACTCAATTCTATATATGACTTACTAACAAAATATAAAATAAAATAAATAATCGCAAACATTAGCACCTACTTTTGTCTATTTAGTTTCTAAATAAAAAATTGTTATTCTGGAGAGATCATAGCAGTTCTTTGGGGAATATGGGAAAAATTACAACCTCTAATTGCTAATACAGCAAATAATGGTAAAAATACTTATTCACTTTTTGTTTCCTTAAAAACTATAAATTTTGGAGAGACAAAAAACAGTGTATATCAATATCCCGTACAATTTTTAAATATACTGCGCCTCTTATATGAATAATATTTTCATAGACCTACAAAAAAATTGTAATTGAATTGAGTTACTAGCTTTTAATTTGTACTCAGATTAAATCAATCAACTTTGTAAGCCATTAGACCCTATGACTTTATGGCTAAATAAAAAAGTCTGTCATGGAAGTTAATGGGTTAGAAAAAAAAGCGATAGAAAATGAATTATGAAGCGGACAGGTTGTAATTAAAGGTGTAATAAAAATGATCTTCGTTGAAGCAAGTAATGATCGAATTTGCATAGAAAACGTTTTAAGAATAAATAAGTTCGAAATGATTATTTAGAAGATTTGTGGGGAATGTAGTTCAATTTATTGGGTTATATTTTTTACACTATAATTGGAGCTCAGCTTGGGAAAGCAATTACCAATAATGCCCAGTGACGTTTTCAGTGAGTCATTTGAGAAGCGAAATACTTCGTTACAATGTTTTAGTCATTGAGTAATTAGTCTGGGTTATTTTCCCTTCCTTATCGATGAAGAATCTCTCCATAAACAATCCATAATTTCAACACCTTTTGACACGATTTGTTTGTCGTGCCCATTGTCTCCCCGGAATACAAAATATATGATAATACAATTATAATGTGTAGGGTACTACACATGGAGGGGCTTTCCCTTTCCGGCCATTTGTAAACAAAAAAATAGAGTCGGTTCTAGGAACAAGCCGAGTGCAAACAAGCTGACGAAAGTAAACAGCCACTTGCCCGGCTCACAGGCATTAAAAATAATATTTACAAAAATCGGCTTTAACTTTGTGGAGATTTCCCAGCAATTTTGAAACATGGTTTATGCGACTTGTCAACAAATTGTCTAAGCGCTTATCTAAGCCAATAAATCCGGCGACAAATGGAAAATCTATTCAACTCCCTGGCTATAAATAGGCTATCCTAGATGGGTTTTGGCTAAGTTTCTTGGGTATTTACCCGCTAAAGTTTAGAATAATTCGCACCATGAAGCTGTTGATGTTCCTCGTTGCGTTTGCTGCTTTTATGAATAATTCTCTCGCTGTGATGGCTTGTTTACTTCTCAAGTTTTGGTTTGTTTTAATTGGATATAATTTTTTCTCTGTGAATTCATAGCTATTTGTACACTTCCTCACTCCAAAAATAGCGAATTGACTGCCTGTACGGGTTTAAGTTTCATGTTTTCGAACGATTCTAGTACAAACCGATGCGTCCCATTCATCTTTGCAAATTGCAAGGGAAATGCCAATCGCTTCCCATCTCGGAAAGACTGCCAAGTGCCATGTATGGTTTGATTTTAGTTAGTTAAAAATTTATTCAAAATGAGCCTTCTATTTAGTCTAGTTTTTTTTTTTAATTAAACAGAAACTTATACAATTTTTTCAATCTCATTTCTAACTTTAACCTATTAGTTAAAAATCTATTAGTTAAAAATCAGAAATGAAACTATATATACTTGTATTCTTAGCTTTATTTGCGGCTTTTGTGGGCTTTTCTTGTGACCTTAAAGACTGTATCTATTGAATATCTGATATCACATTTTTAACTTGATATATATTTCTCAGATTTTTTTTGGAATCTATGAGAATTCCTGTGAGGCTTATATTCCCAAATATTTGGCTTTGTGTACATAAGTTTTAGAGAAAACTCAAATCGTTAAAAAACTAAGGAACAAAACGTGTTTGGAATTAAACAATATGCATAAGTAAACCCAAATGTTTTATTTAAATCAATAAATTAAAAAATACTACCATGGATAATATTGTATCTGTGATGGCGTGAAAAATCACTGTATTTTAAGCATTAAAAATTAAAAAAAAGCACTCAAATGTCTGCTTTAAATAGAGTTGATGTGATGGCCTAGGCTTTAGTTCAACTTTTCCAAGGGATCTGAAAATTCTTAAATAAATTTAATTATGAAGGTTCAAGTATTTTTGGTTGCATTTGCTGTTCTCCTGGCTTCTGCTATGGCTCTTAAAAATGGTTTGTAAATAATTTATCTTCTTTTATTTTAACTTATACAATTTTATTTGTAAATCTAAAGAAATCTGCGGTTTAGAGTCTGGAATTGTTAGTGACCGTCCGAGAGGACCTCACTGTTTGGGCTCTGAATACAACTGGACTTATATTCGTGTATTGAATAAGTGTCGTCAATTGGTTTATGGAGGTTGTGGAGGAATCCAAAATCGTTTTCAGACTAAACAAAAATGTGAAGAACAGTGTGTGGAATAAAGTATTCTAAAACAAGTAAGGATGCAGCAGTCGAGTTTCCCGACTACAAAATACCCTGTACCCTTAGACATGCTTACAATTTATTTATTTAGTATCAAAAAATAAATGAAACCATATTCTATTAAAACAGAAAATAAGTTTCGTGTGTCATAAAGCCACACACATAGATTTTGCATGTGGCATACCTTCCGTGTTTCTTATCCGATTTGGTTCAAATTAAAAAATTGGATAGCTTTTATAAGCGCCAACGCATATGCCCAATTGCACAGCATTAGGTTAATAATTGTGGGCGTGGCAGTTTTAATTACCTATCCAACGATATATGGCACATGTCTGTAGCTCTTGTAGTTTCTGAGATCTAGGCGTTGATACGGACAGACAGACGGACGGACGGACGGACGGACAGACGGACATGGCTATATCGACTCGGCTGTTGATGCTGATCAAGAATATATATACTTTATGGGGTCGGAGATGCTTCCTTCTGCCTGTTACATACATTTGCACCATATTATGATACCCTTTTCACCCATTTTTAATGGGTACAGGGTATAATAAATGAATGAAATGTATATGTTTCGGTTAATTTTTCCTTGGGAGATAAAGAAGTATTGTAGTCGGTAATACGAAGTGTCGTTCGGAAAAGAATCCCAGCTTTTTGCTTTAAATATCTCTGCCCTGCTGTCAAAAAGTCTAGTATATACTTCTCTCTGAAAGCTAAAAGTTCTGAAATAATGAAGGTGCTAATAGTTTTGGTTGCTTTTGCTGCTCTTCTTGGCACTTCTACGTCTCTTAGAAATGGTTGGTTGGCTAATTTTTAATCTCTCTTTCAAACTGATACAAATTTGATATAAATTTCTAGAAGTCTGTGGGTTACCCCATTCAGAAAATGGTGGAAGAATATCCTGTGAGGCCTATATCCCCAGCTGGACATATAATTCCTCCACCAACGAATGTATTAAATTTATTTACGGAGGTTGCGGCGGAAACGCAAATCGTTTTGGCAACAAACAAGATTGTGAGAAAAAGTGTTTGGAATAAAACCCCCTTTTTTATTGGTTTTTATTATAAATAAAATAGTAATCATTTGCTTTAAATATTATGGAATTTCGAGGTATTCTAGGATAGCTAGAAGCTTTTTAGCTTGATGTTATTGTGGCTACATTTTTTGAGATCTGCGGATTACCCAAAAAGAGCTCTTTCCTCAATTGGACATATGGTTGTTCCAGTAAAAAATGTATTAAATTACCCATACAAAGTTATTTAACTTATGTTGGAATGAAATATTTAACGATCCACTCTAATACTTTTTTTTATTTATACTTTTATGAGCTTTTGATTTGGGTCACATTTGTTATAAACACTCCCTGTTATCTTTTACTTTCTGCTATATAGACTTCAGGCTCTAGTGACATCCCCGATAAGCTCCTGATTTTTCTCCGTTCCTTTTTCTATCGCTTTCTATATGTACGGGCCTTTATAAAGCTCCGATTTTGATCCGGAATTGCATAGTTAGGAGTAGGAGTTGTGGCAATATGAAGTTTCTGGGAGCAGTGGTGGTTACAATAATGCTGGGTCTCTTCAGCTCTCGATTTTCAGTTCAGGCCAAACCTGGTGAGTATTATTTCTTAAATTATTGCCTCTTATTTTCATAATATTTTATAAAATATGTAGAGATGTGCAATCAGCAACCTTCGATGGATGGCATGCCCCAGGATTCGGCTGCCTGCATGGCCTTTATGCCCACCTGGACCTATGATGCCTCCAAGAATACCTGTTCTGAGTTTATTTTCGGTGGCTGCGGTGGAAATGCCAATCAGTTCTCCTCCAAAAATGAATGTGAAAAAGCCTGCAAGGACTAAATAAAAAACAAAACTAAGAAGACTAAATGAAAACAAACATTTTTGCACTCTGGGGCAAAACCCGCACTTAAGTAAAAAATAAAAAACAAAAAAAAAACACCAAACAAAGCAAAAATCTGAAAACCAAAACAAACAACCGGCGAGCTTGTTTCGAGAAAAATAAATAAAATTAATCGCACTATAATTCCAAGGTGTTTTGTTGTTGTATCAATATACTTGACGAAATCTTGACCCTCGTCGGTTGATAAGCGATGCGATCCGGTTTGGGCCTATATAATGGTCGCAGCATCTTCAATCTCAACTCAGTCCTACACCGCCAGTCGTAGCCGATATCTCTAAAAAAATCAACTAAAAATAAACTAAAACAAAAACATGAAGTACTTTGTTGTTTTTATGCTGCTCTTCTGCTTTTTGGGTGCTGCTTTGGCCCAGAGAAAAAATCGTAAGTAATCTGTGTTAATTTTGATTAAAAAGAATTCAGAAATTTATATAGTATTCCGGCAAATGTAATGTGAAAGTGAATAAAAAGTGAATTATAAAATAATTGAAAATTAAAATTTCATAAAATATATTTTTTAATTCGATTGCAGCCATTTGTGCCGAAGAATTTGCCGCTAAGGGCCCGTGCCGTGGATTAATTCCCACTTATTCTTATAACCAAGAAACTGGCGAGTGCCTGGAATTCCAATACAGTGGCTGCCAAGGATCAGCAAATAGATTCGAAAAGAAGGAGGATTGTGAAGCCAACTGCAAACCTCAGATTATTTAATTAAAAACTAATTTGTTATGTGAATAAAGTTCAAGTTATTGTTACACTAAAGTTCTATGCCTCTTTGTTTCTCTGTGTTTATTATTTGCCAAGTCTCGTACTTGCAAAAAATCACTCTTTATAGATTGTTCCAAGTATTATTGTTGCCGATGTTTGAAAAACTTGGCACTTTGACCTTGCTCAGTCTGTTGATAAGCCATATGGTTTGAGCCTATATAATAATCCCAGCCTATCGATCTGGATTCAGTTCTATTTGAAAAGTCGAAGTCGAAATCAAGATGAAGTTCCTTTCGGTGTTCGTGTTGCTCTGCTGCCTTTTGGGAGTGGCTTTGGCCAAGCTTAAGAATCGTAAGAATAATCCTAAAGAGTGTATAATGTGAATAATTTGAAATTATAAATCTCCCCAAATAAAGCAATCTGTGGCGAGACCTTTGGTACTTTGGGCAACTGCCGTTCCCAAATCAAGAAGTGGACTTATCGTCCTCAAGCCAATGAGTGTATTTCCTTCCTCTATACTGGCTGCCAAGGAAACCACAATAATTTCGACAATAAACGGGCTTGCGAGGAGGCCTGCAAAGTTTAGGCAGTTCATAACTTACCTTTGAATCAGTTTGTGAATTTATATTTATGAAATAAATCGAATCCTTTTTATAGAAAAATCATTCCATATTCAAAACTAATACTTTTTTTTATCCTAATATTTTCATCTTTATTCTTTATTCATAAACTTGTTTAACTTTAATTAATATGGGTTTGACGCTTACTTTAATTAGTGTCCGATTCTGTGTGATTAGGCTAGGCTATATATATTGTTTATGATTTGTTAGCTAACTCTATATACTGTTAGTGTTTTACATATATATTTTATTGTGATCTTTATTGAAATATATATATTAGGTTTTGTTATTTATATTTTATAAAGTTCATATGCATATGCTTGTTAATTGATATTGTTAATCATTTGAACGTCTGTTGCTGCCGTTGCCAAAGGTTATCAATTTAAGAAAAACTCTATTAGATTCCTTTTGCAGTTTAATAATCTTTTAAAGACAACAACAGCAAGTTTCTACCTATTCTTCTAATATATATATAAAGTTTAAGTGCTGTTTTATATATTTATAATGTGTTATTATGTTTTTTTTTTTTAGTTTTCCTTATTTTTGGCATATATTTTATGTAGATTTTTGATTAACATAAAGTTAAACTAGTGCTTGGCTTAGTTTAGTTTTGTTTATATTTAGAATTGTTTAATTTTTTAACAGATTTCTTTCAGTTTTGAATGGAAATTGTGAAGCAGCTCTAATAAAATTATAAAAGGCATTTAAATATTAATTTTCTTATTTAAAATCTAACAAAATCTGTGAAGAGGCCTGACTCTGATTTTCAGATTGCACAATTTTTTTTCAATTTATTCGCTTTTGGTTAGCACTGCATTGCCATTAAAGGAATGGCTTGAACTTCCACCTGGACCTGTTCCTAGTCCTGGAGATCCTTCAGCCGCACCACCCACGGCAGCCGTTTGAGTGGGCGTGGTCGGGGGCGAAAGTGTTGCATGTTGCTGTTGCGATTGCTGCTGCTGTTGCTGATATGCCACCGCCGATTCGGCCAGATCGAGAAGAGCTGCCGACGAAGCTACTCCTGGCATTGAAACTCCAGATCCCGATCCTGTAACCGGACCCAAGCCGTTCATGGTCATGTCCTGCGCCTCGTGCTTCATCCTCAGAGTATTGTTGTTGTTGTGGTTGACCCCATGCTGTCCCAAGGCATGATGATGGGCGAAGGAGAGGGGCGGCAAGTGGAGGCCCGGAAAAGCCAATCCTGCAGCCGCCGCCGCATGAAGAGATTGCAGCAGCGCCGCCGAGTGTTCCTGCGCCTTCCTCCGCAGTTCGGCCACCGAGTTGGAGCGTGGATCGTGTCCAGAACTCTGGCCGGAGGACTTGGGTGACTCCGGCGAACTGGCCGCCGAGCTGCTGCTAACGGGGACACTGAGAGGCGCCACCACCGAGGAGCTTGGCGGTGGGGGAGGCGGTTTCAAGGAACAGCAGGAGCACAGACTCTGGAAAGGCGAGACACCTGCAATGATTTGAAGCAAATTTCTGATATTATTAAAATGGAATTATGGAAATCCTATTCGCCTTATTGCTTTTTAATACATTTTAAATCAGTTTATAAATTTGACATAAATTTAACTGATTTGATTGCTGGTTTTTATAAAAATGATTCCCTTTCCATATAATTTGATTAGATTGTTTGGCGATTGATGGATATTGTTTGTGATTGATTGGATTACCTTTAAGGCCGGGGAAGAGTGGCTGATGGGTGAACTGGGCGGCCAGGTGGGGCGGCAGGAAGAGCGGTGGGTGGTTGGCGCTGCGTTGGGCCGCCGCTGCCGCTGCGGCAGCTGCCACGGCGCTCTGTTCGCTGAGCACCGGACGGAAGCCGCAATTGCTGAAATAAAATAAATCAAAATTAATCAAATGCAATGCCAATATATTCCGGAGTAAATAATTGTAAAAACTCCTAAAACCACCCACGTGATTCTCATTTAAGCTGACAACTGCTTTGCATTTCGCTTCCACGCGCCCATTAAACCAAAAAATGAAAATGAATAAATAAATTAAAAAACAACACACACCACACAGAACCCAAGGCAAACAAAAGCAACAAACAGAGTTTTAATTAACGCCTAATTGAAATAAATTAAAACATTTTTATGCGTAATTGCATTATTATTAATAAACCTAAATATTTTGTATGAGTCAATGTGCCTGGTAGGAGAGACATCATCAACACCCAGTTGGCATTTTTGTGATGGCTTTTAATTGAATGAAATATAACGCTTAGGCTCATGTCAAGGAAAATGGGAATAAAAAACAAGACCCAATAAAAAACACTTAATGCAATTTGAAATTTTTAATTGATAAGTGAGCAAAACAATTCGTAGAATTGGTAAACTTCTATGACATCCGTATAATCCCCATTAATAAAATTATGGATTATTATGTATACTTTTTTATGGATATTAATTGGGTTTAATTAGTCCATGCAAGTGCGAAACTTGAGCTAGAATATATATATTTTTATGGTCGGGGAAAAAATTCAATTTCCATTTGTTCAAATTTACATTAAGCCGCCGGGTGGAGTGCGTCTGAAATTTAATAATTTCCATCACAGAGAGAGGGCCAGGACTTGGCTCCTGCAGTGGCCAAAACAAATCTCTGGCTGGCTCTGCCGAATGCTAATCGAGTTGGGCAATGAAATGTGATGGGATCTGGGATTAGGGACTGGGGGCTCGGCGACAGGACAAACAGACAGGCATTCGCGACCACATTTACCAGGAAAAAGGGCCACAACCGTCGCGGCCGTTGTCGCTTTTAATTCTCCGCGATTTTCACTTTTCATTTTCCCTTGCTACACCCCTCAAAAAATGTAATATCCCTCAGTTTTCGTAAGCTTGTCATGTTTTTTTTCGCTTTCTCTTATCCTCCCACAATTTTCTGTGATTTTTCCGAGGTTTCCCCGTTTTTCTGGTCTCGTTTTTTTTTTACTTTTTTTTGTAGTTGGAGAAAGCAAAACGTTTGGCCGCTGAAAACAGAATTTTCTATAAGGTAAGTTGGTTTTCCTTAAAGAGATCTGTTTGGTTGAGATTGGAAATAGCAGAAGCATCGCTCTTTCTCGATTTGAAAAAACCACAAAAATCCATATATTTGTATATAAAGTATATATAGAGACATCGTCATTTGGTCTCCTTCCCGAAAATGTTGTCCATGGCCCCTAATTAAGCTTGGAGCCAAAAAAGCAAAAGTCCAAGCGGCATAAGCGAGACGAGAAAACTCAAACAGCAGCAACGATGGCAAACACTCGACTGTAGACATCAGCACCACCCACACCACCCACACCACCCCCTAGCACCACTCCCCCACTAGTAGTTGCGAAAAAAGCAGTAAACTTAAATGTTTGCGTATAATTAAGCACTCATCCTTTGGTCGTAATTAAATTTTGCATGTGCACATCCAGCAGATGCCTCGGACTCGGGTCCAAAAGCTTGGGGCTGCTTGGGGCTGCGTTCTAGAATAACCCTCCCGTTTTTCACCCCTAACTACCCCCCTTTTTATGCCGTTATTTACCCCCTAACAGTGTGTCTCTTTCCATGCCATTGGCAACCTCTCGTTTTTCCCAGATTAACCTATTCCTGCCTCTATCCCGCTTGTGTTGGGGGTTCTGGCAAAAATATGTTTATGGCTTTAGGCGACACTCAGGACACTGAAAAAAATTAACCAACCGTTACCCCAGAACTTTAGGAAGTTGTTTTTTAAACTCTCTGCTTGGAAATAGATTAGGAAACAAGAAAATACTTTGGAAAAGTGGCACACATTTTGTAAAATATTCCAATATCCAATATAAAGTATTTCTCTATGTGAAAGCCTGAGAAAAATGGGCGGTATCATGTCCCACGCCCACTCAAATGCCGCCGCCTTAATTGCTACACTCATACACAGACCCCCACACACCTTCCCCTTCCACTAGCGAACCCATCCTTCTAATTAAGACATTCACAAGCTCGAGTGTTGTCGTTGAGCTCGTTAGTTAGTATATAACTTTTCCTCTGGGCAGCCCAAAGATGTGCCTAGAAAGAGAAAGAGTAAGCCAAAAGAAAGAGAAAGGGGAAGAAGACTATGTCTGTCAATGTCAATCTTGAGAGATTCGGTTCGCAGTTTCCACCTTGAGTTCCCACAAAAGTTTTTCTTAAAATTTTCGCACTTTTCTCAGATTGCATACATAAAGCCAAGGATAAAGTTTCCCTGACATTGCCATACAGCATACGGCATGGGGTAATGTGAGCCACCCCCCATGGGCGGGGGTAATTAGTCGGGCAAACATTTTAATGCTTTACGCAATTCTAACAAATTAAACTCGAGCAATCAACACCTATACAGGCTTAGCTTGACGGCACCGGCACCGGCATCTCCACCGCAAGTCAAACTCAATTTCCGCAAAATGTAATTTTTTTTTTTGTGTTCTTCGAAACTTTTTGGGTAAACCTCCCCAGTAAACCCGCTGCCTTCCCGGCCACCATTTGCTCCACATAATGCTTATTATATTAGGCTACCCGAAAAGTTTTGCCAGCGAGTGGGTAGTTGAGAGGATGGGTGGCAGCTTATTTTAATTGCATGATGAATATTAAAATATTTGCTTAATTTATTATTCAAGCATTCGCATTCGTGCGCGCAAATATAAGCGGGCTAAAGTATCCACCTGATTCACAGGTGTGCTAGGTAAATATTCCTACATATATATAGTATGTGTATAATTTTGGCTGATTCCTATGTACTATGCCAATTATGTTCTGGTATTTTGCAGGGCAATTTCCCGGCACTGTAATACATATTTAGTTATTTGTGCATAAAGTATCTGCCAGATACGAGATCTGCCAGGGCGGCAATGAGATGTGACGCTCAATGTTGGGCATTCAATTAGCATTTATAACTGAAAACTGGAAAGTTATTTCAGGGAAATTTTGAATAGAGTTTGTGGAGATGATTAGCGCAGAAAAGTATGAAAGGTAATTTAAAAGTATCACCTATAAATGAGTTGTTTTTTGAGAGTCTTAAGCTTCCAATAAAAACTGCATTTAAGTGCCCCAGTCCCTTGCATAATTTGTATAATTTTGTGTAATTTTTAGTGTTTATTTTGCTCACTTCAAGCGACTAAAAATAAACCAGTTTGGCAACAAAAGTTTTGTAACCTCTGGAATCGTTTCTTACGTCATAACTCGACCTTGCAATCTGCAAATTAAACTGAGACAAGTATCGTTTAGTGGGTCCATAATTATTTATTTACTTATAGGGATTGTTCGATTTGCATAAAATATGCCAGAACGAATCGAAAAAAGTCAATATGGTACTCGTATCTTTGGGACATCGCAGAGTGCCTGACTAATGCAATGATAAATGTTTTTGCGAGGAAACGCTTCAGTTCAGATCGAAATGCTTAGATTGGCTGATGGATGGCAAGGACATCCGGCTCGAGGACATGGACATTTGAATAACAATATCACAGGCGAGATATCACGAATTCTGAGTGCTCGAATTCGGGATTCGGAATTGATTTGGTCAACCGTTACAACAGCAAAAACAGCGGGACATGCACTCAATCGGGTATCGAAGGGGGGATTATTCCCAATGATTCAGCAAACGCGTGCCCCTGCCCAGTGGGATGTCCTTGCTCCTGGTCCTGATTCCATGCCATTATGTCTCAACCGGATCCTGTTCTTTTTTTTTTATTGTGGTGTAATGTTTGTTGTTCCAGCGCGTTGACATGTGAGCCAAGAATCTGTTTTCTTTTTTTGTTGGCCCGCCCGTGGCCTCTTTGCTGTCTGATGAGACCGCCCACCGATAAAGGGAACAATTACCGGGGAGTTGGGTCTTCTATATACAATATACGAGTATGTATAAAAAAAATCAAAAATAACAAAACGAAATCTACCAGCCACCGCCTTTTGTGAGTCCTAGCTCTTGTGGCATATGCACCAAACTTCTAACGACAAATAAAACACCCTTGTTTACGCCCAATTTAATTTTGTAGTAGCTTTTTATGGTCTTGTGGCCAGGCATTTCTGAATTTATGATTTCAGTAGCTAAAAGCGAAAGGAAACGGAGTTAATATCCATTATGAATAGATAATGAAAGGAAAAGCCGGGAATCAGATAAGGTATCTTAAAATTGTGCACTTTTATCTGAGTATTTTTAAAATCTTGTTTTCAAAAGGTGGTGGTTCTTCTCCAAAAACTAAAGTGTTTCTGTCTAGACTCCTTATTGGATTCCAAATATGATATTCATACCCGAATGTTAAGTGAAATATCAAAATTCATTAACGGTTAAGCCAATTTATACGCCAGCTACTATATTTTCCAACCAGCAACATCCCTTCAGGGGAATATATCCATGTCAGCATCCCATCCCCTTTTAACATTCGAAACGATTATAAACCCAACGATCTGCTAATTGCCTGCGTGTCATTAAGCTTCCACTTACCAAGGAATTAGACAAACAAACAATAAAATTTATGGCAAGTGTCGCATTTTGTCATCAAGCAGCGACAAAAACAACTGGCCGAAAAAAATGTCAAGGAGCAGCCACCCTTGGTAGCAGATTTGCCGAACAAATATTTATCCTACAAAGCAAAATTGCGACAAAATTTCACCCCTAAGTGGGGTGTACCAGTGCAAGCTGTCTCTTTCTTTGCTTCTATTGCTCCCTCTTTCTCTTTTTCTGGTGACGATGACTAAATTAGCAATTGATTGTAGGAGAGGATGGGCCACAACGAAGAGCTGGCGGAACTTTAGCCAGACAATGACCGCAATGAGAGGTCGTAATGTCATTAGATGCTTGGCTGGAAGGACAATGGGATTCTCGACTTGGACTTTACTAAGAAAAAATGTGGATAACTCTTAATATAATGTGAAAAAACTATATATTATTAACAAAGCAAGGATCTTTCCTTGCCAAAAACAGAGATATTTTTTAAATACTAGTCTTTCTCTATGTGTAGCTTTCCCTTTTGACTCCTGCGGTGTTTATCTCTCAATTCTCGATTCTCCTTTCTCCATTTCTTTTATTCGCCGGACTTTTCCCGACTCACGGGTTATTGAACAGGCGTGCCCAGCGGAAGGCGTTCTACTTAATGTTTTGGATGGAAAACGTTTAAATTCCATTGGCGCACTTCCGGTCAGCGGATGTCGTGTGCGCCAGCGGAAACATTAAGGGAGCAATCTCTACTCTTGATTCCCAGTCCCTCGGTCTGGGGAAGAAGTCGCAAACTTCGACCCCCCGCTAATTGTACTTTGGCATCATTGATATGGCCGACACGTGCTCAGCATCTAATCACTAGCGCCATTGTCTCTGGCATATGTGTGGAAAAAACTTCTAGGACTTACCTATCGGAGGCACTGCTGCCGGCTCCAAAGTTTCCAAAAATGTGACTCCCGAAAGCGGCGGCCGCCGCTGCCGAAGAATGTGGCAGTTGAGGGGCGTGCGGCGTTGTCGGCGTGGGAGTGGATGAAGCTGAATTGTTGGAGGAAGGACCTCCTGTCATCCTGGAGCCGGTGGTCAGGGACATGGGACCGCCCACCTCTATCGGAGAATCCGTGTTACGGGAGTTGGAGGGACTGCTCGGTCCGTTAATCCCTCCCCCAGCCATGGGTGTGCTGCGATCCCTCAGGCCCGAAGGCGAGGGCGAGCCGGCACTGATGGAGCCCAGAGACTGAGAGGCTGAGTGGGGTGTGGCGGTCAGTTGATTGGAGGACAGAGGCCGTTCGTTGTCGCTGGAGTCCAGATGCATGCCTCCGCCAGGACTGCGGGAATGGGAAAGTGAATGCTGCTGTTCCATACTGCCATTCGGCAAAGGGCTGTGGGATCGCTGGCGGGGCGGTAGGTCTTCCATGTCGTCGTCTATTTCACCCGTGATGTCTGGCGAGGATTCCCGAGAATCGTGAAGCTGCAATAACAGAAGAAGATTTTAGGTATTGTCACAAAAACTAAATGAACACTCTTTACCTTATCCAGGGAGCTGGAGCTTTCCCCATTCTCCCGTTTGCGCTGCTCGTCCTTAAGCCTTTCGGCCTTGCGCCACTTGGCCCTCCGGTTCTGGAACCAGACCTGCAGGGATAGGGGAAAAAACCGACACCGAATGAAATTGGGAAAGTTTTGAGCAAATTGCCATGGTATGGCCACATGTCTACTATTATTATTATTTATGCCAGAAGCAAAGTTGGCTTGTTGACTCCCGCTGCCAGCCAATTGAAAATTGAAAAACTTTCCCCACGCAGAGGAGTCGGAAAATGGCTCACAGCCAGAACATAAGGGGGAGGGCTGTGGAAAAACAATAAACGAAATTTTCCACCTCAGAAACTTTAACAATTTGTCGTGCTGCCTGCCTGGAAGATCTTCCGTTTGTCCTTTCAGCCAATCTAAGACGTAAACAAACAAAATCTGATTTTCAATTTTGCCAACGAAGACAAAACAAATTTGCCCTGTAATCAGCGCCTAAATTGGGGCCGGGGATGGGAGACCAGGACGAAAAGTACGAGAAGGGACACTCACACACATGGATGGCTTGGCTCTAATGAGGCTCAATCAAGACAATGCCCCGGCATCCTTAGACACATCCTTTGGATTGCTTATGCGCGCGTGTTTCCTTTGCCACCCTCCATTTTCCCCCCTTTTCCTTGAATTTTCCTAAACCTCTCGTTCACTTCCCGTTCGTTTTCGTTTGCTTTTAGTTCCGGTTTGCGCTGATTCCCCAGCTTAGAGCGCCCTCTAATGGGATTTTACTTGCAGGGCGCCATCTTGAATGAAAATCACTCCCCGGCTGTGTACACAAGTGTGAGTGTGTTGTATGTGTGTGTAAGTAAATTTCCTAATCAAAATTCAAATTAGACATTGTGCAAGAGTTGGCATTTTGGCTCCATTGTTGTAATCATAACGCAGCATAAAACAATTTCAACATACTTTGGCCCCAAGCCATGAGGCTGACTTGCCACCTCTTTTTCACTCCTTCATCCTGTCTCTGTCTCTCTCGCTTTGTATTTATATATATTTTATCCGCCATGTTTCCCCAGACTTGTATGGCAAAAAAGGGAGCTGCTTCCTGCTCCCCCGTACATCAAGCTCTTTTTTTGCCTTGGCAAACAATAAATTGCGCACAATCCAACCCCCAGAAGGAAGCCACCCCCCCAGTAGCCCAGCAGCCCAGCAGATACACCCAGGATACGCGTGAACCCACCCATCACCCATGACACCCCCACTGGGGTCTGAACTTTTCCAGTTTTCCTCGTTTTCCTCGATTTTGGTGGTGACGCCCACCAGTTACTTAATACAATATTTATGCCATAAGCACATTACCAATAAAATATGGCTGGGCAAACTTTTTTTCTCTCCGTGTGTGGCCCTGGGGGTAGATGCCGACAAAGATGGTTATATTTGTGTTTCAAGGAGGCAAAATGAGATGGAAAGATATGATAAAAGTAGCTCTTCTCCTTCTGGCTGCTCCCGTTATTATGACAAAAATTGAATAATGAAAAACAATTGTCTGCGTCTGTCTCGCTCGCCCCTCTGGCATTCCCATCTCCCTCTCTTTCAATCATAATTTCATGCACAATTTTGTATTTTTTTATTATTACACAGAATTTAATATGTTCTTGTTTATTTAATTCGCTTGGCTTAGTTCCTTGATTGCCACTCGAGAATTACAAGGGAAAAGTTAGGAGAGGGACAATTTTGATTTGTTTTTAGTCAATATTTAATATTTATTATATTTTAAAGTTATGTGTTTTGATTTGAATCTAAAAATTTGGTTGAAAACACTTATTTTTGGGTAATTGAAGAAAAGCAAGTCTTCAGGTTGGGATGAACAAAAAACATAGCATACTTTTGGGAGTAATTTAGGTAAGTTTAGTTTAAGCTAAATCTCTAAAATAATAATGTTTGCTTAATCAAAACAATACAATAAATATTCCTAAGATTGTTTAAAAATAGGTACTTAATCAAAAATTGGCATATTTCCTTATGTAAATATTATCAAAAAATGTAACAATCCAGTGCACATGTCTCTCCTTATCAACACGTTGAAAAGGATGCTCTGAAGGACCCTCAGACCCACTTCAAGTAATTTATTTACCCAGGCAATCGCCTAAAGCCGACAAAAATATCGCATAATTTTCGAAGAACAATAACAATTATTCATATACACTGAGCAAACACCAATTTTGCGGTTGCAAGTTATACGAAAACCGATTTGCCATGAAAACGAAAACAAATAAGTAAACATTTGAAAGGGGGAGGATGGAGGGCGTTGTGTAAACAATACCAAAAGTTGTTACACAGCGAATTACATGCAGGAAAAAAAAGGAAACAATGCAAGGGAACAAAAGGTAAACACCACCCAAAAAGGGGGAAGTCGTTCATGAAGTAATTACGGACAAGTGCGCACCATTAGCTTCCGCAAACAGCTTGGTCCGAAAAACACTCAATGCAAACAACACCCAAGGACCCTGGATGCGGCAAGGGCCCAGCAAGGACCCAGCTAGAATCATCTAGCCAGGATGCCAATGACGCAGGCCAAGTGGAATGAATGAACAGATGTGTTAATATCAAACGCATTTTGCTTGTGGCTGAACCCTTTGCAACCTACAGTGGCAACAACAATAATTGGGCTACCGCAGCAGCCGACACCACACCACCACCACCCTTCCCTTCCCATCATTTGGTCCCTTCGGGTGGTTTCCGAACCGCCCATATCCTGAGGCCAACTCGATTCGATTCGACTGTCGACTGAGACGGCCATCAACTTGGATCAGCATTAAAGGATTACTCGAGCAAATGCAATTATTTGACAGGCACTCCGATCAACCCAACAGGCCTCTACACTGGAGAAAATCTACTTTATTTATAGATTGTATGGAATATGCTTCTTGTTTGTGGAATCCGCCAGATTATGAAAAGAATTATTGAAAGGAAAACGGGTTACAGTCAAAGTATAAAACTAGAAATCCTTTTTTCTCCAGTGTATATCCTTTACCCTGAAACAAGACTCCTTCCTTCAAACCTTCTTCTTAGTTTTTTTCCCGTTGAACAGTTCCTCACATTGCTACTTGGACCCCGTGATTATAATAAATTATCAATTATTGGCATTATTTGCGGTTAGCAGCCCTTTGGCGGAGCTTCGAGTGGGTGGTTTAATGCCACATTTCCGAGTGGGTGGTTTCAGTTTCATTGTGGGTGTTGCCCTGCGAATTGTCATGCTGCAGTACATTAATTCTAATCGAATTAGTTATGTATGAGGAATTGTAAGAGGCGGTAATCGCATCGGGTTAACAACTTCATTATTTATCGCCTTAGCTTGGGAAATTGATAACTTGCATTTTGAGGTCAGAGAGAAGGCTTATTAAATGAGTTATTAATGAGTTCGGAACATAATTCAAGATGAAAATTAGGTACTCTATCAGACATCATACATCCCATCAGCAGTGGTACTTTTTCAACTTAATAATTTCTATTACAGCCCCCTCCTCATGCACTTTCCTCCCCCTTGAAAACAAATCTCCCTTTCACCGATTCAAAAATCAAATCTCCCACTCATTTATCAATCAATATCACTTATTAGAAGAGCTCTTCGGCATTAGCCTGACTTCAAAGTGCTTTGTCCTTGTCAGGTGAGCCTCTGAGTGGGTATATGGTATCTCTGATCCAGCTGGGACCGGGCTTTAACCATAAGCTCGCTGCTATACATTAAGTAAATGATTTTTCAACTGAACCCAAATGGGATGCGACGGGAAAAAATATTCAACACAGGATCCAGGCAATTCCCGGGGTCGCTGGTCGGGCATCAAAAATTGACAGGCAAAAAAATCGCGTGGAAAATGTATCAGGTTACAGGTTACAGGCAAGTGAGCGGCTAAACAGGAGTCAGGGTAGTTGGGGAATCAAACGAAGTACACATAATAAATTTTATTATAAAATTTATTTCCGCTCCGCCGTTGGTGTGTCCAACGACCAAAAAAAAATACACAACAGCGAACGGAATGTGTCAAAATGCGGTTGGAAAAACGACAGGAGGAAAGCGTGGAAGCTGGTGGAGGCGATGCACCCTCATCAAAATATTTGGCATTCATTCCATTATCGAAATCCCAGACTAAGCTGTCCAGTCGAAAATTCTGTTTTCCCATTTTCCTCCGCATTTTTTCCACACTTTTTGCCGCAGTTATTCCACAATTTTGTTAAACAACTTCGGACGCTGCAAACTCCGATTCCGACTCGGACTTGGACTCGGAATGGTAACATTTGACAGGTTTTCGGTTGTTTTCGAGGGATGAGTTTTGAGTTCTGGTATTATGAACTTGTAATTTTGTTAGCCTGACAAGTACACGTGTTTGCGACAAGTGTCCCGAAAACACTTGACAAATAAAAAAACGAGGAAAAACACAAATATCAAATTGCCTGCAAATTGAATTGCAAGTATCTGGTTACGCCTGGGAAAATAAGGAAAATCTGTCTGAAAGCTAAGGCGCCTAATTGTGCCGGAAATAGAGAAATGGCGAAATAGAGAGGATGTCGTAACGCCACCAAAGTGTTTTTAATAGCCACCAAAGTGTGCGTGGGCCCACTTGCGAACGTGTCTAGTTAGTGTGGCATCCTCATTAAGTTGCAGTTTCATTTCCATTTGCCGTGTGCATAATTTGCTTTCGGCCTTACAAGTCGACGTGCTCGAGTGCCCACAGATTCGCTCAGTTCGCCCACTACGGTTACGGATCTACTACTGCTGCAAGTAGGTATCTTTGTATCTTTTTTGCTTTCCCGTGGAAGTAGATCCGCTAATTGTCAGCTTGCCGTGCGCTAATCTGACAAATGCAGTTCACAATTCTATGTAAATATGTAAATTGCCTCCGTCTAATGATTACCGCATTTAACTTTTGTATTTCTTTGCCAGCAGACTTAACAATCTTTTCCTGACTTAATTTGCATCTGGAACCGCACGAGGCTATTCATTCTAATTTTGGAACAGCAATTGCTAGACATTAATGTAGAATAATGTGCTACTTAAGATACTCTAAAAGATTATTTGATTTTATGTCTGACTCCTGTTTCTTTTTAAGACTCTCCACCAACTTTTTAGATTGAAAAATAAATTCGATAACCACCAATAAAGAGCAATTTGCAATGAACCCCTCGAAACTCTCAACTTTCTACTTTCTTTTCGTATTCATTTTTTTCCTGTTTGATTTTTTGTATTAAGGCTTAAGAACTTTGCATATCTCCGGGTGCCTTTCGGTCCCCACCAACATCATTGAAAATTTATATAGAAAATATTTTTTAAAAGCAGTTATTGCATTACGTTTTCTACATGCCACCCCAAAAACCCCGAACCCGTTTGTAATCCCTGAATCCTTGGGCCCGTTCGGCATGCATATGCATTATTAATCGGTTTTAGGGATGGAGGATATAGAGAGTTTATATATATAGTTGGAAAGAGCTTTGATCAAAATGCGTGACCGTTCTAGGGTTGTCCTACACTTTTATATACTTATGAAATTTGATACGATTTCGTGAGTTTCTTCGCTGAATTTAATATTTCTCAGTTGGCCGAACCTTTTTTTTTTTTTTTGGTTTGGTTTGTTTTTGGCCCAACTCTTTCCCTATTTTGCATAATTTTGTGTAAATCACAGAAAGTGGTATCTTACCTGAACCCGGGCTTCCGTCAGGTTGATTTTCATAGCCAGATCCTCGCGTGTAAATACATCCGGATAGTGGGTCTGGGCAAAGGCCGTTTCCAGTTCTTCCAGCTATTTTCAAATTAAAAATTTAACACCTTTTTTTTATTTTTTGTTGTTGTTTTTAGCTTTTACCTGTTGCAATGTGAAGGTGGTGCGATTCCGTCGCTGCTTCCGCCGGACAAAAGTCTCATCGTGGATGGCAGGATGATACGAGTAGCTGGTATCTGGAGGAATATCAGATTAAAAGAAGCCGGAGCGTAGGTATTAGCCAAGTTAGGTGTCTTGCATTAGCAGCCATAATTTATCTAGTTGCAACTAAGGGCGTCGGAGCTTGAGTGCCACTAAGCTGGGATGTGTCTTGGACAAGTAGTGGCCAAAGGCGATGAATTAAATATAGTTTAGGGATTTGGAAGTAGGAGTTTAGCAGAAAGGTGTGCAATTATATAAAGCCATGAAAGAATGGCAAACTATTACATTTTTTGACAATATTCTGGCATAAAACTCCAACTGGATTATATATAGAAATAAAAACAAAAACTCTATTATTTTTTCCCCATCCATGATGAAGTTTTTCTCTAAATTTTAAATGAACCAACTATAAATGCCTTCGAAATCATTCAAGCCAAAACTTTTTCCCTACCCTTCCTGGAACGTCCTCGGCCCCAACTCTCCGCTGACAACTTGGCCAATTTGCGTTTTGCTGAAAGCCAGCTGTTGCCAAAAATTGCAGGCTAATTGAATTTTCTAGCAGCAGCGCCATTTTGTATGCTACAAAATATTTTATAACTGCCTTTTGAGTTTCTGCTCTTGCCTTTGCCAGAAAGAGAGGAGAAAGGCGTTGACAGCCTCACTTGACCTCCGCCCGACAATCCCACCCCCTGCAACTCACCCTTTCGTTCGACCTTTCCCCAACCCCCATCTGGAAAATGGAAAACCAAAGCCGAAAGCCGAAAGTCGAGAGGCGGAAACTTTGTTGGACCTTTTTTGACCGGACTCGGTGCGTTCGTGTTGTAAAATTAATTTTCAATTTGATTTTAAATAAATAATTAGCTGGCAAATTGCAAAATTTAATTTTAATTTTCTTCTTGCCAAAGCCTCGCAAAGCTTCTGTCTTTTTCTCATGGCCTCTGGCCCTCTCTTTCTTTCCGCTAGCACTGTCTCTGTCTGTGTATGGCCCGGGCTGTGTGTGTCAACTTTTTTGGGGGCTCTAATCCGATTAGCTAAAATGTTGTTACTTTGGCATTCATTTGCGCCAGGCTAAAGGTCGTCCCATCCTGGTCCTAGTCCCGCCCCTTACTCCGTATCCTTCTCACTGATTCCCTGGAGAATCCTTGTAATGCGCACTAATGTTGTTTGCTACTACGTTTTTCTCCGTCTCTATCGCCAAGTGTCGCTATGCCTGCCATCGATTAATATTTAATTATGAAAATAATTAGAAAATGTTTCCACTCTGTCTTTGGTTTCTTTTGCGCTTTCAGGTAAGCCCAAGGATCTATTTGCGAGTACATGAAGGTATCCTGCTAATTAAGCACGCATTTCGTGACAGGACCAGGCAATCAGTTCAAAGAGTTCTGCCAAAGGAGCCATGCCAATCGAATAGTCAATGAGCTGAGCCATTTGCACTCAGGATTACTTATTATACTAGCTTGTGTTTTTCTGGGAAAGTAGATGAAGGCATTTAGGTTACCATTAGAAGTCAAAGCGTGAGGTCATTAGTTTTCTTTTGTCTTAAATAGAAAAAATATTGAAAAATTAAAGATATAGAATTCATATTATGATAATTAACCTCCAATATGAACCTTTTATATCGCTATTCCTCTGCATTTCCAGGATAATCACAAACTCTGCTCATCTCCAGCTCATCTGCCTACCGACTCTGAGGCTGCAATGTGCAATTTTCTTGCTAATCAAATTCTTGGCAGCCAATAATTGCCTAAAATGCAAATGGATATGCCCCAGGAATTGGCTTCTAAGTGGGCGGGAATTTA
Organism: Drosophila vallismaia; assembly: GCA_035047325.1. Classification (NCBI taxonomy): domain Eukaryota; kingdom Metazoa; phylum Arthropoda; class Insecta; order Diptera; family Drosophilidae; genus Drosophila; species Drosophila vallismaia. The sequence goes on along the minus strand of JAWNPU010000090.1, from coordinate 15,166,902 downwards.
CCGGCCGAAAATGCTTCGGGGCAGCAACAGAAAAAAAAATTAGAAAGAGACCAGAAACGTTGCAATGACGTCCAAGCGGCTGGCAATTAGCACAATTAGGTTTCGAGTGCAAATCCCAAAGCGCAACAGCAAGAGCTGCCCAAAAACTGGGCAATAAGAATTTCATGCTGAAAGCTTTACCAAAAACCGAACAACCACCCCGTTCGATGGAGGATTTCCGCCTTCCCATTTCCCGTTTCCCATTTTCCCCTAACTCGAACATCAAACGTCATGTGGCAAAAGCAGCAACGGCAACGGCAGCGGCAACAGCAGCGGCAGCATCAACTGTGGCAACAACAAGTCAACTAACCGCACTTGTCAGGAAGACAGGATTAACAAATCCTTGTTGGCAAATTGATTCAAAAAGTACGCAAAGGGGCGCAGACAAGCCAACCAACAGCCGACCGTCTATGTCTCTGGGCAGGTCCTTCTACCTCACTCTTTCTCTCTTCAGCTTGCCATCTTTGTCTGGCAACCAAGCAATGTTGCACTTGAAAAAATATAAAATGGAGGCAAATCCTTTATACCTATATTGCTTAAAAATCAAGTTTACTTTTAAATACTTATCATGATTAAAAGTATTCAATGGTTTTCGAATCTTTTAAACTCATTATTAGAAAACCTTTTTGTTTTTAAACAATGTATTTTTCTTAGTGCACTGAAGCTGATCTGTGTCTGCTCGTTAGCTGCGCCGGTAATGGGAGATAATTCAATTTTTAAACATTTGGCATAACAAGCGAAACCATCATTAAGGGATTTTCGGTCTGGGAGCAGTCAAGTCAAGAGTCCTGGCAATCAAGTCGGCACCACCCGATCCACCCACTCGCCTGGGTTTATCCTTAAGAAACATGTCTGCAACTTTGTCTGCCATTTCTGTATGGGATCCACACGAACCAAAAATCAATTCTCATTCGATTTCAGTTTTGCTTACTTAATCTGAGAGCCAAGAATTAGCATTCATTATAGTTTTCGTATTGCTGGCCTAGTTTCTTTTTTTTTCTTGGTGATATTCTTTGTGAGGCGTAAAGAAATCCCCAGGCAGAAGGTCGTATTCCCACTTTGAAATCTTTACTTTTTGTTCGAAAAGTGTCACTGTCTCGATTTCAGTCTGCTTGGAAGTCGGGGCACGCGTTGGCAAAATTTTAAATTAGTTTAGCAATTGAGAAGCATTCTGAGTGTCACTATGGGAGGGTTGGCTTCTTGGTAGAAGGGACGAGGGTGGCTCAAGCATCAAGTAAAGGAATCACGAATTGGAATCTCAAAAAAGCAGCCAACAAATTGAATTAGCTATGCAAATGTTCCGGGGAATTTTTTATTGTGATTTTGTGAACGATATTTATGGGTTTGCTTGGTTTTGGATATGAATGACGCACACTCTGAGGAGTTTCGTCATGGGAGATTCTTGGTATTCAAATTAATTATAATAGTTGGTACGTATCTTGGTTTTATAACAGAATGAAAATCAGGTAAAAACTAAAGACTTACCCCCCCACCAACGACCCCGCAACGAATTCACCCAATGATAACCTTGCAAGTCATTATCCTTTGGAAATTACATTAGGGGCCTTAAGCTGTCACAAATCAAAAGCGACCGTCCCTCGAAGGACCTTAGACCTGGCCGTGACCCGCAGGCGACTCCCCGATGGAACATAAGTTATTGCCTCACCGTCTGTCTATCCGAATGTCATATTGAATCAGTCAAGAGTAAATAGAATTTGCACCTGATTAGGATTACAAATGTCTGGAGATGGAGGGTAAGATGAGGGGGCGTTGATGTGCAGAGATCTACGTGCCAAGATGTTACGTAATGCGTTGGTAAGTCTTCGTCTAATCCCATTAAATAGCACATGATGGAAACCACACAAAATGCACTGCAATTTATGGCAAGCCAGCATTATATTTTTGGCTTATTTTTGATACGTTGGCGGTGCCTTTTATGGATGGCTGGGTGGGAAAAAAAAGTGTACAAAAAATCAATAAACTATTCCGTCGGCAGGTGACGCTTTGATTTATGATTTTGGATAAATGCCTCGGCACTCAACCGACTCACTTTGAAAATCTGTCGCCGCATTCCGTTCGCAGAAGGAAAATTTGCATGCCAAAGCATTAACGCTTTGCCAAACGATAATTGCATGAAATGAAATCCAAAATTCCTCCTCTACCTCGCCAGGAGGTGGGAGTTATATGTGCGTATTCCATATAGCATATACCATATCCCATCACCATTCCATTCCGATACCAATTCCAATACCAATTCGAATGGATCGCTTCACTTTCCGACACGTTCACGTTTGCTTGACTTTGCCTTTGGCCACTCCTTTGCTCCAAAAATATACCCCCAGAGCCCCCCAAAGTTCCCGCCTTTGCGGCATTCGAATATCGATTGACTTGCCTCCTCTCGTTCCCTTTCTGGTCTTTTTTTTTTATTCAATTATAGTTATATGGCAATGGGGCCTCTGTCTCTCGGATTCTGGCTCTGGAGTGGCAGGCAAAGTTTATTTGGTTTGGATGGGAATATGGAAGGGTCTGGTTCTGGGCCAAAGCCGGAGAAGAGGGACAGGGTCCAGGCCATAGGAAATCAAATTGCTTCGCTGTGGCTTTTCTTTACACCAAATTCAACGAAATGGCGTTTAATGGAATTTTTATGAGCCGCTGTCAAGGCATCTCGCATATTTTGGATTTAGTAATATTTATTTAATTTAAATCCAAAATATTTTTCTACCTATAAAATATACAAGATACGTATTTATTCTCTTCACCTAGAATCCTCCCTTGTAGTAACTTCCCCTTAGCACTTACCCTCTGACCGAATGGCAAACTTTTCTAAAGCAAACTCTCGACATGTGCGACCATGAAATCTGATATGCCCCAGACTCATACCATCCTGGCCGTGCCCTGGTGATGCTAATAGAATAATTCGTTAATGTATCTGCAAGATACAAAGATACGCCAACGGATAATAATCCATTGACAGTGAAAGACAAAAGTAACAACTCAGGCAGCGAAAATTATCATTGGCTTTTTATCTTAATTTAATTCGATAGAAGCGAAGAGATTGCCCATTTGGCAGTTGGAAATACATCTGTTTCTGTAAATTAAAGTTCACTTAGTTAGGTTTTTTAAATTAGGGTGGTGACATAAAAAAAGATGCCAGATTGATGAATTATTGGATTCGTTTTAATGCGTGATTTTGAATTTTGATAAACTTTACTGAATTAGCCAAAACTTGGTTAGTTCATCTCCAATCGGTGTAATTTATACCTTCCCGAATTGGTTTCTTCGAGTACTATCTAGTTATTGTATATCTGTGAAGAGTATTCCATAAAGACCCAAGTTAGGGGGCGAGAAAAGGACATATGGGCGCATAGACGAAGTTTGAAACGATTTTATGAAGTTTTCACTTCGATCAAATATAAACCTTTGACTATGATGAATAGCAAATGAAGTCCCGATTTTTAAATGCTATCTTGGTGCAAAATCGGTTACAAAATGACTAAAATATCCTTAAAAACTTTCCAAATTTGCGAAAATCGGTATTGTCCCAGATTGATGTTTTTGGGACACTCTTTTACAAATAGTTCATACATTTCTCATCGGATTTGGAAATGGAATACCATTTCTAAATCAGGACTTTATTCCCTCTCAATCTGCATTAAAAGTTTCGAAAAGTAGAACAAACAAATTTTTCTCAATTTTTGCAAAAAAACATTATGTAACCCCTTTCCAAATTTGCAAAAATCGGCATTGTCCCAAATTGATGGTTTTGAGACATTTTTTTGCAAATATTTTATACATTTTTTATCAGATTTGGAAAAGGAATACCATTTATAAATCAGGACTTTATTCCCTCTCAATCTGCATCAAAAGTTTCGAAAAGTAGAACCAAAAAACTTTTCTCGATTTTTGCAAAAAATCATGATTTAACCCCTTTCCAAATTTGCGAAAATCGGCATTGTCCCAAATTGATGGTTTTGAGACACTCTTTTGCAAATATTTTATACATTTTCCATCGGATTTGGAAAAGGAATACCATTTATAAATCAGGACTTTATTCCCTCTCAATCTGCATCAAAAGTTTCGAAAAGTAGAACCAAAAAATTTTTCTCGATTTTTGGAAAAAATCATGATGTAACCCCTTTCCAAATTTGCGAAAATCGGCATTGTCCCAAATTGATGGTTTTGAGATACTCTTTTGCAAATATTTTATACATTTTTCATCGGATTTGGAAAAGGAATACCATTTATAAATCAGGACTTCATTTCCTCTCAATCTGCATTAAAAGTTTCGAAAAGTAGAACAAAAAAATTTTTCTTAATTTTTGCAAAAAATCATGATGTACCCCTTTCCAAATTTGCGAAAATCGGCTAATTTTTTTTTGTATAGTTTCTCGGACTCTTTGATGCAGATCGACGCAGACTGAAGCCCTGATTCATGAATGGTAACTCGTTTTGAAATCGGTTAGAAATCAAATAAAATATACGCTATCAAAGGGTTAAAAATTTTAGTTTTTGACAAATATCAATTTTCCGCATTTTACACTTTAAAAACAATTCAATTTGTGATTTTAAAGGTGATTTTATTAAGATCGGAAGCAAATGAAGTCCGGATTAAGTTTCAATTAAATTAGAACTTAGTCAGTTTCTAACTGAAGGTATCTGATTGATACTAGTTTATACTTACAAGGATGTGTTGCCGCAAAAGGATAATCGAGCGTTGGAAGGCGTGGCGGATGCGGGCCGCAGGGATGCAGGGCGGGCGGACATTGGTAGCAAAACATTCCTCTGCCCGCGGCTGCAGGACCGAGCTGGAATTATATAAACATCAAATCGTAATAGGGTAAGAATCACAACTGAGTAGAGTAGAGTAGATTGTGAAAAAGAATCTTTAAATTGCATATAATTTTGATAAATTCACTTGCCAATCATGATGGCAATGGATGATCGAGAAACTTGTAATTTAAAGGCACAATTCAATTGGGAGCGAGTGCATGCGGGTTTCTTATTCATATTTATTTTTTTGTGGGGCGACTCTGCGTCGCCTTTAATGTTGTCATATGCACCTCAAACTCAATTCGATTCAATTAAAGGCAATTACAGACTTCTGACAAATCATCTACAATCGATTTCATCTGCTTTTGCATGTCATTCGGTTCGACTCGATTCGATTCGATTCGATTCGGTTCGAGTCGATGTGATGTACTCGTACTCGAATGCATTGTGTGTCGTCTGCATACAATTAAATTGTCCTCAAACGAATCAATTGATTTAAATTAATTGCATTTGCCGCAAAAGAATCGAGCCAGTCGGCATAAGAGTATAACTATGGCCGTAAATGTAACCGGTCTTGATGAACTCACATCGAGATGTTTTGCGTTTGAGTTTTGCTGGCGCCTTTGCCAATGCACTTTATGGCTTAATTAGTCGAGGAATTTCCCTGCCCAAAAGGGGTGGGAAAGTCCAAGTCCGTATCTGGAATATCTAGAGAAAGTTATTCTCTGAGGGTAAAAAGAAGTCAAGGGAGATTCTCGGATAAGAAAGATCACAGAAAGGCGCTTTCCCTTCTTAGCGAATTGTAATGGATATGGCTGAGAAAAAGAGCAGATGACTCACAGACTTTCATCGCTCAAACTTACAAAAAATAAGAAACAGAATTATTACAGATAGTTCATCTATCATCACAATTTCCAGTAATAATTGATACTTTATTCAAACCAGAAATTAGCATTTTACAAAATACAATTCTATATTTTGAAATATTATTTCCTTTTTAGTCAATATTTCTTTATTCATGGGCTCATGCCAATTTCCTGTGTTTGTCCATCCATCTTTTATGGTTTTTGCTGCTTTGCTGGCTATCATATTTCCAGTTACATTTCAATTGCAATTAAAATTAATTGTTACTCCAATATGGTACACATTACTCGCACACTGGCCATAAGCCAACTGCTAAACCCCATCCATCCAACCCACCCAGGATGGGGCAGGTGGGGCAGGTCATCTCCTTGCTATCTGTGCTGTGTGTAGAGACCGTTTTAATTTATTTGAGTAAATTTGTTCAAAAAAAAGTATATGAATTTTATTTATGTTGCACGCCGCACGACTGCCAGCTGCAGTAGCAGCAGCACCCACCACCCACCGACTATCCTGGGCCGCAGGACCACAAGTGTTAGCATATCATGTTACAGACTATTTCCGCCAAATTTACACACGCAAAATAATTTAACGAGCTCGACGGCAGCGCGTGTCCTGCCTACTTTTGTGTCCTGTGGGCACTGCAAGAAAATTGTGTGCCAATTTAATTAACACCAGGAAAAAGAAAGAACAATAAAAACTTTGAAAAAGGACTTCAGAGCTCGTCTGGCTAAAGGATTAAAACTTTAGGAAAGAGGATTGCTTTTTTGTTGCGACCCAAATCCTAGTAAATTAATGTAATATATTTTCCTTATTTTGATTTCAGTGTAAAATCGTGTTCTGCTGCCTGTTATCTGGTCACAGATGTGGCCGCGTTCCCAAAAGTCGACCCTCGACAAGTGACGCCAATAAATTTCCATTTAACGCGGGAACCCAGTCGGGCCCTCACCTGCTCCCTCACCGCCACCCCGTCCCTGTTTCCACCTGGCAGCCTGCCCACTTGGCCCCACAGCTGCCACGCCCCTCTCCTGGGCCCAACATTCCATTAGAATTGTGAGAATTTGTAATTTTGCATAATTGTTATATTTGGAGTCCGTCGGCCGCAAAACTCATTTGCCAAATGGAAAATTGCCATTTCGTGTCTAATGTTGCACATGCGGCCTGGCACTGGCCCGACTGGCCCGACTGGCCGGATGTTGGCTATATAGGATGGATATATAGGAGCTGGCTCTAAAGTTTTAGTGCCACCGAAGGGGACCAGGAGGCGCTGGGATAGGCGAAATGTGTGAGCAGCCCGTTACTGGTGTTGTTAGTGAATTAATTTCGATTGAATAATTTATGCTGAATTATTTTGGACGTATTAAATAGGCACAGGAGTTCTGCATCGGGCAATGGCCAGGTGGGGATGGGAGCTCTACAGCTTTTGCGGTGTAGAGTACCCCAGGATAATACCAAACCCATATGCGTCAGAGCGAGAGCTTACACTTAGGACCGGACCTGGACACGGACACGGACTCGTGCCCAGACCTTGCGGCGTTACATTTATATCAAATCAAAATGCTATTTCTGAAATTGATTTTTGAAATTTTAATGCCCCGAGAACAGTGGATATTATACTTGTAGTTGGACGCTGCACTAATGGAATGGTGAGATGGTGCAAATTAGTTGCGAATCTCACCTGAATGAGACACAAATTGGACAAGGCTTTTACTTTGGCCCTGAGTTTGCATTAAGTCTAAATGAGTTCTAAATAAGAGATGCCAAGGATGTTAGTATGAATTGTCATTTTATATAGTTTCTGTATTGAATTTTGAATATTATATAGGCTAAAAAATATAAGTTAATTTCCAACTTCTTTACCGGAGATGGAGCCGTGATCCAGTTTCCCAATAATACTTTTAACTTCTTTGGATCTATATTTTAATAATTGTTATTATGTGACAAATAAATGCATAATAAAACTAATTAGACCTTTATTATTGCCTTTTTAGATTTTCTATAAAAATACTATAGAATAACTTTAGAATTTTTTGATAAAATCCAAGCAAGTAAGGCTATTCTCGTAACATTTTTTAAGATTCATTATATTTTTCGCTGTAAAACAAAGGTTGAAAAGTTCAGAATAAGATTACTATGCAAATTGGATGAATTCTTATAGACCATAAAGTCTATAATGTCTATTTGTAGGGTGAGCTTGTGGAAAAAATTGCAGTGTTTCGCAAAGAGTTTTAAAAGACAGATCGCAGCAAAGCCTTGAAAATGAAGTTCCTTGTCACAGTTGCCTTGTTTTTCATTTTGTTTGGCTTTGTCGTGGGCCAAACTAATCGTGAGTATTTAATAGAAAACATTTCCCAACAAATATTAATAATATACACTTTTATAGCCATTTGCCACATTAAACCAATTCCTATTGGAGGGTGTGGAGACAGTCATTTAGGATATACCTTTAATCCTTTCCGAAACCGATGCATTAACTATGCCGAAAGGGCATGTTCAATAACCGGAAACTTCTTCAAGTCCCGGAAAGAGTGCGATGCTATCTGCAAGGAATTCAAAAGTTTGGAAGAAGCTCCATTCAGTTACTATCTTGACCGAGCTTTAGAAGGAGTTCAGGATTTTATTGCAGGGCTTACCCCGACTGTGTAACTGTAGAAGAAATATTTGAAAAAATAAAATTCTGTAGGGTTTCACAAAACACCAAAAACATCAAATAAATATTGGTATTTTTCATTTCCCGTAAAAACAAAAAGGCCAAACTAAAGCATTACCCTTTCATAACTGCCCTTAAATAAAGTTCAAGGTTATAAGTTTAAAAAAAACTATAAAATATATGTTGAGTTCAGACCATAAAGTGGTAATTAGTTTTCTATATTCTCTAAATACACATTAGTTTAAGTTTTCAGTCATTGTCTAACCGCTAAGAGTGACGGTTATAGTTTCAAGAAGCCTTTGAAATGAAACTTAAAATCGAAGTCGCAGTTTGTTTAATATTTATCCTGTTTACCCTAGCTGTGGCACAAAAGGATCGTGAGTAATTTAAAGAAATATCATATAAGATAATGATATCCTTCATTTAGCTCTTTGCAACAATAAACCTCAAATTAAAGGAAATTGTACGGACATAATCCGAGGATATTTCTATGTGGCCAGTAGAAACAGATGCCGAAGATTGCAATTTAAAGCCTGTTCTTGGAGTGGAAACTTTTTCCATGCCAGAGATGCCTGTAAATCTAAATGTATGGATAATTCTGTATCTGAGGAAAGTGGATTTATGTCCTTTATCAACAGGACAATGTCACAGCTCCAGAGTTTGCTAATCAGTTCCATGACACATTTATTTCAATTATTTGGTTAAAATAAAGAAAGAATCTTTTCAATTCGAGTCATTAATTACTGAAAGTCTTAGGTATGACTTTGAGTTTAAAACCCAAAGTCCATAGGTAACTTTAATTAGCATTTTTATATATTTATTCTAATGCAATACTAATATTATTCCAAAGATTTTTGTAAAGGTTTTCATTTCCCAGAAATCTGTTTCAAAAGCCAATTCACAACAATTAGCATGGCTTTGGGCCAAAAGGATCGTAATGTAAGTGGTCCAAAAACGGCTCAATTAATTAAAATTTATCAAAAATTTTCACTCCCAGAGGTTTGCGCTTATTGGAAGAATATTTGTTGTGAAGTTAACAACTAAATATATACATAAAATGAGATTTAGCATGAAATTAACTTTATGTTAATTTTTAAAACATTTTGTTAGACACATATATTTTGTTTTAGGTTTGTCAGACTTTTCAGTTGCTAAAGAAAACTCAAACCAGACAGTTTGTTCCTGACTGAAATCAATAAGAAAAAGAATAATGAAGTCCTTGGCTATATTCTTTGTAACTCTTGTCGCAATTGGCCTTGTTGTAGGATTGAAAGACCGTAAGCATAAATATTATTGGTAAGATATACAGAAATAAAGGTTTTTGATTATTTTCTATAGCAATCTGTGGACAAAAGCCTGCTACCAATGGCAATATTGAATCGTGTGGTTTTGGCCTCAATATTTTGTATTCCTATTATCCGATAAGCGACGAGTGCCAGCCCTTCATTGGTCGAGCTTGTGGTGGAACCAGGAATAGGTTTACCAGCAAACGAAGCTGCGAGGTGGCCTGCAAGAAATTTTCAAAATTTGCTTTTTTTAAATAGCCTTAACCAGCATATCGGCTAATGTGCATCTTGATCTGATCACCTTAGGATAGCGTTATATTATTTTGAATATTATCTTGGTTTGTGCTCTAAAACTGCGTTTTTAACTTCTTTAATTTCCCTGCCTACTTTTAGGCCGAACAGTCGAATTTCCATCACCTGTAATTTGCTCACCTGGACTAAAGTGTCAAAAACACCTGACCAGTTAGTGCTGGATCGCTGTTCTTGTTGTTGCTGCAATTTGCAATTGGTGTTGCAACTGTCGCTGGCAACTGGAAACCAGCAGCTAGAAACTGGCAACTGGCAACATGCGACGCCAAGCCAAATGCAATTATCCAATTGGACGAAATGCACTTGGCAATGTTTGTGGCCTAGACAATGCAACACAACTCACTGCACTGCTGCCAGTCCAGTCTGTGTGTGTGCCACGTATCTGTGTGACTATTAGTGCATCGATGTGTGTGTGCGAGTATCTGTGTGTATGGTGGAGCAGCACACGCGAAATTCAATTAAGTGCGCACTAAACAGCGCAACGATTTCGATTTGACTGCACTCCTTCCAAAACCCACAGGGAAATGACTGGGAAAGCGGATGGAAAGCGGGTTGCAGCGGTGGCAGGAGGATTGGGGCAAGAGGCCGGGGTAGAGAGCTGGCAGATTGGTGGAAATCTGTGTGGTAAGCCTTTGTTGTCCACTCGGTCCTCGGACATGGGGGTTTAGCAATGGAAGCTTGCGCTAGTTTCTGCCACGAGCCGTCGCCAAAAACGGGGAAATTCAATCAGAGCGGGAGGATTACCGCCAGAACGTTGGAGCGGAGGATGAGTTGGGGGATCACACCAAAGCGGATGCGGATGTGGATGCGAATCCAGAGGCAGTGTTCGCAAAATTTCATTAGATGGGGATCGGGAGGCAGGATTGGAGGCTTGTGTTGGGAGAACACTTGATGGGTTCAACAATTTTCAGCAAAGCGTTGATAAAAATTTAACTTTTTTAAGCAGGAAAGCTCAAAGGTAGTCAATCTTTTTAAAAGGCACTTAAATCGCAGGATTTTTTGGGATTTCCATCGAAACTCCAAAAATAAATCTAAAGAAAAAACGAATTATAGAAATTCAATCACGACTGATTTAAATTTTACCCCCATTTCTGTTTGCTGCGAGTGATAGCCAAATAATAAAATACGAAATTAACTCAAAATTAATTAAAACGCATCAGAATTTAATGCAATTTGTTGCAGCAACAGAAGCGACAACTGCTGAGGGCATTATGCAACAGCTGCAGCTATAAAAAGTAATAAAAATATAAATTAATAATGTCACGAACAACAACAACAACAACAGCAACCAGCAGCAGCAAAAGAGACAAAACGAGCAATTGCATTAATTGAGAAAACAACAAAGTGGGAAATGCGTCTGGACAACTGGACAACTGAACAACTGGACAACTGGAAAACACCAACAATGCAAATAAATATGAATATGTATGAGTCTGGACTCCAATGCCAATGCACTTTCCATCCAAGCATCCAACAAATGCATTTTTCAGAGTCGGGCGAAGAGCCGAGAGAAATTATCAACTGTCGCTTGATTAATTTGAATTAACCAAATTAAAAATGGAAACACAAGTCAATCAGCGAATGCAACACCCAGAAGCTCTGAATTAAAGTGGATAAAAAACGGGTAAGGGTAAGGCATTTCTTTAAAAAAAAAATTTATAAAAATTTGCATTCAAAATACAAAGCCATCTCGCTCTTTTCTATTTGAAGGTTCGGTAAATTATAGCCCTTATTGGTTTTAAATCTATGTACATTGGAAAGACTTTCTATCGAGCTGTGGCTCTTTCCAAAGAAAGCTTTCCTTTCTTGTTCTTGTTCCAGACTTTTGAAGGTCGCCTGCAATGCAACCTCTTGACAATAGACTTATCGTTGTGCTGAATCTCAGTTTTGCCAAATCGCGACTAAACGAGGCAGGGCACAGAGATATTAGATGCATCCCCAACACAGATCCATTCGCAGCTATAGATACTTTCGTGTGTGTGAGATAATTCGCAGCCAGACTGCGTCATCTGCCACATAGCAGTGCATCCATCTACGGCTGGATATATCCACGGGTATATCGCCTCGATTGCCATCCACGTGCGCATCCCGGCCCCGATCTCCGGTTACCTCACCGCGCTGGCATTAGAGCCACTTAAACGCATTTGCAAAATTGCCCACCGCCCACCCACACACTCGCCTAGTTCTAGTTTTTCCTCCTAACATCCCACATTTTTTTTTTTTTTTTGCTCTGGCACTGGCACTGCTTTGTTTTTGCGGCCAAACTGAAAGTGTGATAATTTTGCACTGAGGTGAGATGATATGGAAATGCGAGTGGGTGTGTGGGAGGTTGGGGAAGCTGGGAGGCTGGGAGGCTGATGAGGTTATCACTTTGCCAACCGAAGCAAAGTGCATCCGTTTTTGGAATCGTCCGACCGTCCGCCATAATCAAACTAAACTGGCGCATTCTGCGTCTACTGATGATCCAACTTTGGAGTGGGCTTTCTGATATGGACAGCGTGGAAACAGTAAAGACTCTTTAAGTCAGATGCCACATAAATTGGGTTTATGGTGAAACAACTATAGGAACTTTGTACTACGAAGATTGATCTTTGAGGCTATTCTTGAGTGGAATACCTTTAAAGATTTGTAGATCGATTCTTTATAAATCTACATCAAAATCTTGAGACTCCAAAATTTTTCCATTTTTTCTGAATTTTTCTGATGGAAACCCTTTTAAAAAATGGGAAAAACGATGAGTAGCAAAAAGGACCAACTTCAGAGACTATAACTTGGCCAATAATCATCGGATCCTTATTCGGAATACCTTAAAAGATTTGTAGATCGATTCTATATAAATCTGCATCAAAATCTAAGAAGTAAACAGTTTTTCCTTTTCCAAATAATGCTTCAAGCTATAGATTTTTTAAAAACATGAGGACTTATCTATGTTCTACTGTCTTGGGTATAAATTAGCATATTCTTAAAGCTGAAACGATGTAAATTTTATCTTGTGATTACTGTTTTGTATAGTTTTAGGTTTTTTTTTGTTGTCTCGGGGAGCATTAAGCGAATTTGCGAGGTTCGAATTTGATTGTGTCAATTGGCTCGCGCCTGGAATCAGACCAGTTCTTAAATGCAGAGCCAGGTCTGGAAAGCGGACCGTAGACACTGTGGCTTGGACTGCCACCCACCGACAAATCAACGCCTGAAAATTGCAGTGCAAATTTTCGTAAATTGAATTATGCACCAAATGCTGCACCCCCGGCACTGCCTTTTGTTTTACAAACCTCTATACCTACCTCTATATATATATATTTTGTTCGTGACCAAGTGTCGCCAATTTATGGGAACTGGAAAGGCAAACGAAACTGAACCGATCCGCCGTAGGCAACCCTTCAATTTGTGGGATATATAAACATATATAGGAGATGTTGTCGTCATCTTCGGGGCGCCCGCATGGGGAGGAAAAGCCACTGATCGCCACCTACCCCGACTGTCCCCTGTGCCACATTGGAACCCCTCTGGGTTGGTTCGTGTTTTGTTTTTGTTTCACGCTATTTTTTTTTAAATAAATATTTTGATTGAATTTTCTGTTTAATTAAAGCAAATTGTTTTGTACATTTGGTTTGCCTGATGGGGTTCTATATGGTACATAGTGGCTTTGCGGGAGGTCGTTAAGTGATTGAGAAACTGGTAGACGATGACAAAATATTCAGAAAGATGATTCAAAAAGACTTTTTGTAAATCACAAGTAAATAATTTACAATCAAAGAATTTTCTAATTGAATTATGGAGATGAAAAAACCTTGACTAAAATTCCTAATTCCATGCCTAATCTATTTTGCATATTCGATATCTGAATCGAATCTGTAAATTTCCTGGCCATCATCAATTTGGCCCATTTACCATTTACCAATTCGATGTTCAATTCAATCAAGCAATCAATAAACATGGCCGAACTAACCTTCTTCAAACTAACGCCCAATGGCCGTTCTCGATGATAATTCCATTTGCTAATTTAAATATGCCAAATTGTATTTTATTTGCCGGCTAACTCGGAGCCCCATTTCACCCTTGTTTCAGTTTTCATCCCCATTCTTGGATATACCACCCCACCACCCCACCACCCAATGCTACCCTAATTGAGTTGAACGAATCGAACGCAACTTGGCGACGACTGGCGCTGCAAATGCAAAAAAAAAAAAAAAAGTTGGTTCGTCAACTCCAATTGACTCCACTGTGGGGGCCACCTCCCCATCCATCCACCCACTCTACAACCGCCCTACTGTGGGTGTGGCATCCAGTGGAGCGTTGAACGTTTGCATGGCTGCCAATTAATTTGCGGTTGATCAATTTAATTTGAAACTTCGTTTTCCCCTTTTTTTTTGATCCCCCACCGCCAGCACTTTGGCGAATCATTTGCCATTGATTTTGTACCCTTGCTCCCTCTCTTTCCCGCACTTGTGACCCCTGTCTGAGTTCGTTTTTTACGACTCCCTCCCTCTCCCTCTTCCTCACTCTCGCTCTTAATTACCATCAATTATTCAAACTGCATTTGCGGAGTGATCAACTTTTGGTCTGTCTTCAATTAAGCGAGGAGTTTTCAACGGAAATCCCTCTTCCTCGTCCTCGTCCTCGTCCTCGTTCATGTCCCTAGGCGTTGGAACATCCTTTGAATCCCTGTTGTCGAATCCTTTATTCGAATACGATTTTCGCTTTTAATACTTTTCTCGCCTTAACTCCTTCATACACTTCCCTTCTTTTTTGCGCTTCAAGTGTTCACGAATTTTGCGCGATTTCTCACAGGAAAGGCATCGGAGCAAACACTTTTGCCAGACACTTCACCACGCCATCACCATTCCAGGACATTTCAGGACATGTTCGCGGGTCATACGAGTGCCTACAAGCACTCGACAGCTGAGATTTTTATCAAATTTGGAACTCATTAGGAATGTTCCTTAATGCAAATTAAAAGCTTCTAAATAAATTATCAGCAAAAAATGTTCTCCGCCTCCACATGGCATTGAGAGGAATATGGTTTTCGCAGGATTACAATATCCTTGAGTAATAAAACATTCTGCTGCCTTTTGGATAAGAATCATTATTTTATTATCCTTACTCACCTTATTACCGTCCGTGAAAATTTTGACAGCAATTCTTCAAGCGTGTCACAGAAGAAAATCCTTTTGGGGCCTTGAGCGCTTTCTAGCCCCGTGTGGGTGGATTCAAACTTTTTCGCAGTTTTCACAGCACGAAACACGCACAGGACAAAGGTGAGAAACTTTCCTCGAGCGTCTAAACACTTTCTCCGAAGTTTTACAAAAGTTCTTAACAAGAGTGTGTGTGAAGAAATCACAAAAGGATGTCAGATACGAGATACAACTTCAAGATACAAGATACAACTTCAAGATACAAAATTTCACAGTCAATCTGAGGTGTAATAGGCCGAGTCAAGGATGTTGGTTTTTAGTTTCGGTTTCGGGAATAACACACCAGTTTTAGGAGGACTAAAAAATGGCGATGGCACTTGTTAATGTCATTAGCTTTCAAGTTCAAGGATCCTTCACTGTTATCACCGTTTTTTGCCGACGGAAAAGCTTCGAATGGAGATTTGAAAACTTCCTATAATCCAGTTGGGATAAAATTTCGTATTTTTGGTTTTGTAACTTTTGGATACATCAGCTGATTGGGGAGTATCGTATGGATGAGGTTGAACCGAACGCGTGGAACGTCTAGATACGAATGATCTAACGGTGCTTGCCACAGATGCGACGTCGACAGCGACGTTGGCGACGACAGCACAGCCAGCAGCGACGGAGGCTGCAAATTAGATCCGCGCCGGCAGAAAGATGGCTGATGCCAGAAAGAGAAAGGGTGCCGGGGTGAGAGTGAGAAAGCCAACCGGCGAAAGTGTGAGGCTGGCAAGGGGGATGGGATTTGTTTGCCCCTAAGCGCCGCCTTTGCCATTTCCCATTATTTTTTGCCAGGCCAGCCGGCGCAGGCGCCTGGCCGTCAGCAAACCATAGCACACTTTTGCCCAGACATCCACCCATCTCGCTTACACTATGGTACCCACTCGCTCCCACTTACTCCAGAGGTACGTTTCTCGGTATGTAAGACAATTTTCTCGCGCATTTTCATTGTGGAAATTGAATTTTCGGCATGGAGAGCTGCAAGAATGAGGGGGGAAGCGAACCGGGAGGCAGGAAGAAGAATGAGCCATGGGGAAAAAAAAACAACAAATAAAGTCAACGTCAAGGAAGAAGAAGCCAAGCTTGACTCTCGTGTTTCTAATACGGCCTCCCCACCCACTTGTCCCTATCTACTTTATTTTATTACACTTTATTTAGGTGGCACCGAACGTGAGCAAACGAGACAAAAGACACCAGGAAGTGGGTGGGTGGGAGCAAGAGAGAAAGCCTTGGCTAACCCCAAGGGGGATCCAAGGGCTGCTGGGGCGAAGGGGGCCCAGGGCCCAAAAAGAGAGCGCAAACAACTGAGGCAGCCTTAAATTGGATTTTCATCGTTAAGTGTGGTGAATGTGTGGGCCAAACTAGGTGGAGGAAAAGAGAAAGGGCGCCTGCGAGGAAGAGGAAGTAGGGATGAAAAAAGTCGCGATAGGATATATCGCTTAAGCTATAATAATTGATAATTTGTGAAACTCATCAGTTATAAATAATTATTGTAAATACTACTTAATAAATATTAAATAAAAAAAAGTCAAAAATTTATTTGATATAATTTACATAAGTATATTTTAAAAATCCCTGTATTTAGAAATTTATTTTTTATTATTTCCACCTTGTGCCATCTCTAGGGCAACACTTGATTGTAAGCTGGAGAAAGCTCCAAAGCTACAACAACAACAGCGAGGACAATGAGAAAACGATTACTCACCGTTGGAATTTATTTGGCGTATCATTTTTTACCCCTCTTACCTTTCCCAATAATTTCCTTTCTTTTTCCCTGCCGCTTTTGACAACTCAATTTATTTACATTAATATCTCATCTCGCGGCATTGTGAAAAAATAAATAACTAAGTGAATTTCAGTTAATTTATTATGAGGCATTATTGTTATGGCTAAACCCCACCCGAAGCATGTCCAGCCCCGAAAATCCCCCCCTTTAATCGCAATTCCCAATCCCAGTGACGCCATCTTGGATCCCATTTATTATTGTTTGCCTGAATGGGCTCCTCTAACTGTCCTTCCTTTGCTACCACCCACTCCCACCCCTTGGGTCGTTGGCCACAATTACGAAATGAATTTGTTGCCTCCTGCAGAACCTATTCTGCCTCTTGTGGCATTGAAAAAAAAATTCGGTTTTTGATCCTCTAAAAATCGTATTTCTAATCGAATCCTTAAAATAGAGGTTCCTAAGGCAAAACCCCTATTTATATTTTTGATATCTACCTTATGTTTTATGTCTTATTATTATTTTTATATCTTATTTCTAATCGAATCCTTAAAATAGTGGTTCCTAAGGCTAAACCCTGTATTTATCTTTAATTTTTCCCTATATCCTAGTTTTTCTTTTAGTGTAACCCTTTTTCTCCTTCAAAGATTTGACTTTTTGGGTGTACTGGAAAACTATTCGGCTTCATCCTTGGTCCATCCACACCCCCTACATCCTGCCACCCACAATCCCAGGCCGTTCCTTTTGGAAGAATCCTGTCAGGCTCGCAAATTGGCGCTCTGATTTATGACTTTGTCTATTGTTGGCTTACAGACCACCTACAATCCCCACATCCTGCCCCGCTAGCACTCTGCCATCATTAGTTTGTATTTTAGTTTCATTTTCAATCCGAATTTCATTTCATTTGAAGCTTAAATTTTGTTTTGTCCTGTTTGATTGTATTTGGGACTTTTCCCATTCCGCCAACCGAAATCTTGGTAGAGTTTTTCTTGGGTTTTTCTTGGTTGGGTCGTTTTAGTGGAATTACTTGCTCCATAATAGATGAGTCTGGGATTCGTTTTCGACGCCAGCATCCACACGGAGAAGGCGTGGCAGCCAGCACATCGCCATTTTCGTTGGCAGGTGAGGCCAAAGGATTCGTCCTGCAGCTGCACAATTGCATTTTGTACATCTGGGATTCCATATTGCAATGCCGGATTGCTGAGAGGTTCTTACCAATTTCTTTCTTGACTATCAAGCTGTCAGGATTCGGTTAGTTATCAATTACCAGATGAGATTCTTTAACCCAATAAAAAGGGTTTTTGATGGGATTGGAACAAATATTTTTTATTTATTTCAATAAAATAATAGGAATTATAAGTAAAAGAAAGAAACAATAAATTAAATGTCCTTACTGCTCTTAAGAGATCCTTCTTTGAGCATTATTCTCGACCAGCCCTTCCACTTTTCTTGATGGCTGACAAACGCTGGGTGAAATTTATGTAATTTATATGGGCACTTGACTGTCTAAATTGCCTGCAGAAGTCAGCCCCACCCCCGGGGCAAGGACCACCTCTGCCAGCCCCCCTTGCTTACCCCTGTTGTAACACGCTTTGCTGCCACTTTTTATATCATCTACTTAGCCTTAATGGCAAATAATTAATTTCCAGTTTCCGCGATGCCTGTTCTAGCCTTTGCACCGCCCTTCCGCCCACTGGCCCCCATCCAGCCCGCCTTCCGTCCGCCGCCCGCCGCCCGTCGCCCGTCGCCCGAGTTACCGACCCATCGGTACAATACACCACCCCTCCTTCTAACCCCCAGGTCTTCACAAGTGAAGACATCGAACCGGGAAACGTTGCGATACAAAGTCGCAACATAAACATCAACGACGAGTCAGCCGCCGATATTCACCGTTAGCAACACGGCATTCCCTTCACACAGACAACGCAGCGCATACAATCCCACATACACTCTTGTAAACATACTCTCTGTTGCATCAGACTCTCTATTTCTAAGAACTCCATTCGTTATACACATATACATATTCACTATAAGCTTATTTTAAGACCAAAAAATAAAGACGACCGATTAGTGGAGTTTTAGCAGCAACCACTTGCAGACGTATCCAATTCGATCGAATTCCCTAACAGCCGTAGCTACTTCCAAGGCCAGCTCCTCTCTTCTCTGAATTTAAAATACCCCGCGAAGCTCCCCGGAGGTAACTGGCGCAGCCGGAAACTGGAATGGAAAATATTCTATTAAACCTTCTATTAGTTCTACTGTAAGTAGGTGTAGAAAAAGAGTGAGAATGAAGTGCAGTAATGTCTAAAAGTGAATACAACAAAAGTCCTACTACAATACATAAACCGCCTTAATTAACATGCAAAACACCCAGATATAATTTCAAAAGAAAAAAAAAGAAGAAGATGTAGTGTACCTACGTGGCATCAATCGCTGATAAACCACTGCCGAAACATTAAAGGCCCAGTACTACATCACAAAATACTTATATATACATCGAAAATATACACAACAAAACCATATATACAAATGTGTAAGAGTGACGTATAATGTACTTGTGTGAAATCAATCGCTGATAATCACTGCCGAAACTTAATAAGGCCAAGTACCACATCACTACTTTCATGTGTACATATATATGCAAAACAATTAAAACAATTCACACACACAAATATTTCAAATGCAATAAGAAAAAAAAAGAAGATGTAGTGTACCTACGTGGCATCAATCGCTGATAAACCACTGCCGAAACATTAAAGGCCCAGTACTACACCACAAAATACTTATATATACATCGAAAATATACACAACAAAACCATATATACAAATGTGTAAGAGTGATGTATAATGTACTTGTGTGAAATCAATCGCTGATAATCACCGCCGAAGCTTAGTAAGGCCAAGTACCGCATCAGTACTCTCATGTGCACATATATATATGCAAATACGAATTTATATGAACGGTGAAGAGTATGTTTTCTAAGACTGGGCACAGAACCACAAAATCACATATAAACTGCACACCTTAATAAAAAGGAAAATCTTTGAAACATGCATCCATATTCTCACTCTTTCAACACAAATGAAGTATTCAAATATTACATACATACATTAATACCACTATATTACAGGAATTAACGCACAAAAAAAAAAAAAAACACCATTCAACTATAAACAAATAATTAAGAACCACTAAGTACATTATAAATTGTATACTCCCTTTCTCTCTTAAATGTCAAAGAAATTAACACAAACTATAAAACAAACAACTCGTTCCGTATTAGGATCACACACACTTCCAAAAAGAGTCACACGTTCAGTTACTAAAACAAACACCCTCCCCGTAATTAGAGAAAATACCCTCTCACCGCCCCTTCAACCTATAAATATGGATTCAGACAACGCCTCCGTAGGTAATTCCGCCCCCTTAACACCTACCGTCAGTGGCTCCAGCAGTATTGCTACGACACTTAGTGCCACCGATATTTTAGCCTTCGTTAAAGAACTTCCGACTTTCGATGGTACTCCAAGCCAACTCGACAAATATATAACTAGCGTTGAAGAAATAATCATGCTCATTAGGGGTACCGACCAAACACCGTACGGGCTTCTAACACTTAGGGCAATTAGGAACAAAATAGTTGGAAGAGCAGATGAAGCCCTAAACCTAGCTAACACCAAACTTATATGGGACGATATCAAAAGCAACCTACTACGTCTATATTCTAGCAAGAAAAGCGAAGCTACCCTCCTAGGCGAGCTCCAATCTCTCCCGGACAACCTAACCCTAGGGCAATTGTTCTTCGGCTTATCGAGGATTAGGAGCCAACTTATATCCATTACTTCCAATAGTGGACAGTCGGCCACAATCATCGAAGCCAAGAAAACACTATATGATGAAGTCTGTCTAAATGCCTTCATTTCAAGAATCAGAGAACCACTTAAAACAGTCATCAGATTGAAAGACCCCAAGACTATCGAAACAGCTTACGAGCTATGTCAAAGAGAAAGAGCTCGTTACCAGAACAGAAACCCATACCCCCCAACACCAAACAATACCGTACGACGAACTAACAATTACAATAACAATAACAGCAACAATCACAGAGACGACAACAACCGCAACAACCGTAATTCACCTTACTTCCAAAACCACTCATACCATTATTCAAACCCCAACTCCCAATATCGTCAATCAAACAATGGCAACAGAAATAGTAACCCGTTTAAAGACAATAAAACACCAAATTATGGGCTACACAACATAGAAGAAGAAAAACTCACCCAACACTGCCCTACCGACCTAAATTTTCAGGCACCCGCCTCAAGAACCCGACCGGATACATAAACCCCACCACACATGCAACATCCCTTCCATACATAACCCTAAACCTACAACAAAAATTCCCCTTGTCATTTCTTATCGATACAGGATCCAATAATTCCTTCATCGACCCAGAATCTGCAAACCAACTAGAGTGCACAACTCTACCAACATCCACTTCAATTACAACAGCATTAAATAGTTTCAAAATTGAGGAAAAAGCAATATTCCCAATGCCACCCGAGTTCAAAACCGAAGGTCAAATTACCCTACTTAAATTCAAATTTCACTCTCATTTTAACGGCCTCATAGGAATGGACCTATTATCACACCTAGAAGCAAAAATAGACCTAGTAAACTTACAACTAGTAACCTCAAAGTCTACACTCCCAATATCCTTGTACACTAACCAAGCTTCAAAAATTTTTAACATCCCCGCCTACAGTAAAGTTATCTTACCACTACCGGTAAAGACTAATCATGGCGAATTCTATTGTTGCGCTACACAGCTGAATAATGAGTTAACCTTGTCAGAAGGACTATATAAAGCAAACAATAATATTGCCAATGTCGAAATCTCTAACAAATCCAACTCGGATAAACTACTATACCTAGAATACCCCCTAGAAACCACCCTCTACAACAAAAACGATTATATCGAATTCTTTAACATATCAGCTACACCCCTTAATAACGATAACCTCCAAGCCCCATTACAAATCCCAACAGAACATCTCAATCCAGAAGAAAAAGCAGCCTTAATAACCCTATGTAAACAATTTCGCGACATATTCTACAACCCAGAAACACCATTAACTTTCACCAACAAAATCACACACTCCATCCCCACCATAGACAACACTCCTACCCACGCAAAATCCTACAGATACCCTTTTGTCCATAAAACAGAAGTCAAAAAACAAATTGATTCCATGTTAAATCAACAAATTATTAGATCTAGCCACTCCCCTTGGAGCGCCCCGGTATGGGTGGTCCCAAAAAAACTAGACGGTACAGGGAACAGGAAATGGCGGCTTGTAATAGACTACCGGAAACTCAACGACAAAACCATTTCGGACAGATACCCCATCCCAAACATGAACGACATATTAGATAGCATAGGCAAAGCAAAATATTTTTCAACACTCGACCTAACTAGCGGTTTCCATCAAATTGAGATGGAACCAAAAGATATCGCCAAAACAGCTTTTACAGTCGAAGGGGGCCATTACGAATTCATACGGATGCCCTTCGGCTTAAAAAACGCACCGGCTACCTTTCAACGGGTTATGGACAACGTCCTCGGCGACCTTAACGGCACCATTTGCTTAGTCTATCTCGACGATATTATCATTTTCTCGCCTTCCTTACAAAAACACCTAGCGGACATAAAAATGGTATTCGAAAAACTTAGAGCGGCAAACTTTAAACTACAACCCTCGAAATCAGAATTCCTGAGAAAAGAGATAGAATTCCTAGGCCACATAGTCACACAAGACGGAATAAAACCAAACCCGAACAAGATAAGTGCGATCAAAGAATTTCCTTGCCCCACCAACAGAAAAACTATCAAATCTTTTCTCGGTTTACTGGGGTATTATAGGAAGTTTATAAGAGACTTCGCTCGAATAACGAAACCCATGACTAAACAACTGAAAGGAAAAAGACAAGTTACTATAGATAAAGATTTTGTAGACGCATTCGAACAGTGCAAAACTCTTCTTTCCAATGACCCGATACTCATACACCCAGACTTCAAAAAACCATTCATCGTTACTACGGATGCTAGTAACTTCGCGTTAGGGGCCGTACTATCCCAAGGCTCCTTACAGAACGATAGACCTGTATGCTTTGCCAGCAGGACCCTTTCTGACACCGAAGTCAACTATTCAACCATAGAAAAAGAAATGTTGGCAATAATATGGGCAGTAAAGTACTTCAGACCATATATTTATGGCGTAAAATTTACTATTGTTACAGATCACAAGCCACTAATATGGCTTATGAATTTCAAAGAACCCAATTCGAAAATAATTCGTTGGAGACTCCAACTCATGGAATACAATTTCGAAATAATTCACAAAAAAGGTTCACAAAATGTAATCGCAGACGCCCTAAGTAGAGCAGACCCAAATTTAAACCACAGCGAAACACTGACTGTTAAGCCTTGTCCCACATCCGAAAAACCTATTAACGAATTTAACACGCAACTCATACTAGAAATAGATACAAATACGTCTTGCCAAACTACAACACCATTCAAACAAAAACTTAGGAAAAAATATTCACAGCCCTCTTTCGATTTCGATAATATTGCTAAAATCTTGAAAGGAACCCTAAAACCTAACAGGATTTGCGCATTCTTGGCAGACGATAATAATTCCGCATTAATCGAAAAAGCATTCTTAACGTACTTTGCACACAAAAAACACTTTAAAATTATCAGATGCAAATCACTTCTCCACGAAATTGTAGGAAACCCCGAACAAAACAAATTCATTCAGGAATATCACACTAATAACAATCACAGAGGCATCGATGAAACATTCCTTCACCTCAAACGAGAAACCTACTTCCCCAATATGAAAAGCAAAATCTCTGAACTAATTAGGAATTGCGAAACATGTCTAAAACTCAAATACGACAGACAGCCACAAAACATTGTATTTGAAATTCCAGAAACCCCAACGAAACCCCTCGATATAATACACATAGACATCTACACCATTAACAATAATTTTAACCTGACAATCATAGACAAGTTCTCAAAATTCGCAGCTGTCTACCCCATTCCAAATAGAAACGGTATCAATTGCACCAAAGCAATCAAAAACTTTTTCAGTCAATTCGGACTACCCAAAAAACTAATACACGACCAAGGAGTAGAATTCTGCAACGACATATTCCGCAAGTTTTGCTCTCAATATAATATACTTCTCCATGTCACATCCTTCCAGCAATCTTCAAGTAACTCTCCAGTAGAACGCTTACACTCCTCTTTGACAGAGATTTACAGAATAATACTAGACACACGGAAAAAACACAAACTACCTACAGACCACGAAGAAATAATGTCAGAAACTGTAATAACCTATAATAACGCAATCCACTCCACCACTAAACACACCCCTTTTGAACTTTTTAATGGTAGGACCCATTTATTTGACAAAACAATAATACCCAATAATGAGCATGACTATTTAAATAAACTAAATATATTCCAAGATAAACTCTACTCCGAAATAAAGGAAAAATTGTCCACAAACGCCCAACAAAGAACAGAAAAGCTAAACACAAGCAGAGTAGAACCAACAACACTACAACCTAACAGCACAATTTTCAGAAAAGAAAACAGGAGGAATAAACTAACACCACGGTTCTCCTTACACAGGACAGCAAAAGATAAAGGAAAAACCTTAGTAACCACAAAAAATCAAAAAATCCACAAATCAAAAGTTAGGAAAACATTCAAACCACCAAATGACTTAAGCCTTTCAACCTGCACTCCAGATCTTGCCATGGGGCATACCAATCTATCTTCATCCACAACTTCAATAGCACCAACCTCTTAGCAAAAGTGCCGCTAGGGAAAACACTCGTGATAGGCTTAACTATAATATAGACTTATTACTTAGTCACCTAAGCGACATTATAGAAAGTACACTGCTTGCCAAAATTAATGTTATCCCAAAACTCATTTTAGATAAGACAGAAATAAACAAAATCAAACAAATTTTTGAAACCCAAAACTACACAATAAAATCCGAGCAACACATTTATAATCTGTTAAAAATGAACACACTCAATTACCAAGACAAAATAATTTTCAGTGTCAAAATTCCTATTTTTCTAAATCCTAACTACGAAATGGCAAGATTAATTCCACTCCCAATAAATTCCACACAATTTGTAATAGCACCTAAGTACTTAATATATAATAACAAAAATAATAGTATGTTTTCAACTATGTATAAATGCCCTGTAATAGAAGAAAAATTCGTCTGTGAAATCGATCCTATCAATAACCTCAAAAATAATACTTGCCTGGGACACCTTATCCAGAATAAAACCAGCTACTGCAACATAAAGGAAACGGGACTCACGACCGATGTGTTCGAGCCGGAAAAAGGCTTCATATTTGTATCTAACGGGAACAACCTCCCAATCACATCTTCCATACCGGGTCCGAACACATTCTTCCAATCGTCGCTCCACCAATTCCTCCGCTATGGCCGTCGCTCCAAACTGGGGGGGAGGAGTTACCGACCCATCGGTACAATACACCACCCCTCCTTCTAACCCCCAGGTCTTCACAAGTGAAGACATCGAACCGGGAAACGTTGCGATACAAAGTCGCAACATAAACATCAACGACGAGTCAGCCGCCGATATTCACCGTTAGCAACACGGCATTCCCTTCACACAGACAACGCAGCGCATACAATCCCACATACACTCTTGTAAACATACTCTCTGTTGCATCAGACTCTCTATTTCTAAGAACTCCATTCGTTATACACATATACATATTCACTATAAGCTTATTTTAAGACCAAAAAATAAAGACGACCGATTAGTGGAGTTTTAGCAGCAACCACTTGCAGACGTATCCAATTCGATCGAATTCCCTAACAGCCGTAGCTACTTCCAAGGCCAGCTCCTCTCTTCTCTGAATTTAAAATACCCCGCGAAGCTCCCCGGAGGTAACTCCCGCGTTGTAAATGGCCGCATGTAACTGCAATTTGCCACCGACCCCGCCCCCGCCCCCGCCCCGTTCGGCCACGCCTGGAACGACCATTTTCAATTTACAAATTGCTTATTTTTCGAAAACCAAATTGCGAGTGCCTTGGCCAGGACTTGGCCAGGATGGCAAGCCCGTAGCTGTAACCGGATCCGCATCCGCATTCGTGTCCGGAACCAGGACCAGGACAAGGACCAGGACCGGGCAGAAGGCAGTTAATGCATTTTACGTGCGGCCAGTTGGGTGGCGAAAAGTGGGTTGGAGATGGGGGTGGTGGCAGTTATGTGATGCGGCGAAGGCTTCTCAATTACGTTTATAAATTTTCCAAGCCAAAATGGCGCAGCCTCCGAAAATGAATAGCCTGAAAGGGACAGCGCTAAGTAGGTGAGGCGGAGCAGCGACGGAAGGATCAAGTTGGCCAAGAGAGTAAGTGAGATGGGGAGAGCACTCCAGTTTCCCGGGGAACTGTACCTCCCCATCGAAAGAAATTTTATTAACTTCTTTTAGGCCAAATTGCATTGCGGTTTTATTCGAAGGCCGGCCCAGTGCCCACTCCCATCCCAACCCACTCGTCCTGCTGCCGAAAACGATTCCCTTTTATTTATGATGCGACATTTCAACTCGCAATCGTAGGACCTCAACAATTTATTGGCGCCATCAAAAATTGTTTTATACACTCGAAAAAATGAGTAAAAATACCAGCCAGTTGTATCCAAAAAGGATCCTTCATGGGAAAGCATCCTTATAAGTATTCCCATCTCTCTCTGTATTTTTATATGGGCTGTTTCGAATGCCACGCCCACCGACTAACCAAATGGCCAAGACCCCACCGTTGCCCTTTCGTTTTTATGGCCTACGCATCATTTGGCTAAGAGAGACCTCCTCCCGAATCCATTTAGAAGGCCCAAATTCGAGGATAAAAAAGGATAAGGCGAGAGGCGCAGGAATGGAAATCGTTCTATGAAATGCCTAAATAAAATAAATGGCTAAACAGAATTAGAGTGAAAGGAGCCGCAGCAAGGATACGAACGAAGCTTATTCAAAGAACGAGAAGCAATGGAAAAAGGATATATCCTATAAAGGATATTTTTTATTTATTATATCGCTTAGCATAAGTGGCGAATTTCTTATTTATGACAAATGTTATTAGTCCTGCTTGAAGTGGAGAGTCCTTTTTGGTTGTAATATTTTTTTAGTATATTTTATTTTAAGGAAAACCACCACCACCCAGTATTATGGGATATTTTCTAATTGAATGATCTGCTCCTATTAAAAGATCATTAGATCAGAATATTTCCCACATCTATGAATACGACCTCACCCGTACCGCCCACTTCTGGTGCCCTAAGCCCCTCAGCCCCCTGAAAAGCCACAAAATCAATTAAAAGAGCAATTAATTTGTTTGACAGTTGAAGAAAACAGACGCCAAGCTTTTTGGGTAGTCGCTAGAGGGAGGAATGAAAAGGGGTGATAAATTTGAGGGGGAGAGAGCGAGGTGGACCCAACAACAGTAACAACGACAAGCTTTCTCTCATCTTTCGTTTTTCCGATTCTGGCCGGAATAATAAAAGTAATTTAATTTTAATGAAATTGTTAATACGAAAACAATTTCATTTCGTAAAAAGTTTTGCGTCGGCTTCTGAACAGGATACCCCCAAAGGATGAGGAGCGGGCTAAGGGATGGGGGCTACAACAGGATGAATGACAGGATGAGAGTGAGCGAGAACCAGCGCAAATTGCTCGTGACAATGAGTGAGTGAGTCGAGAAAACAAAAAGCAACTCCAACACACTCACACACACACACACTCACAGAAAAACAATCAAATAAAAGTGTGCGAAAAAGAGAAAGCCAAACCAAGAACAAAATCAACAATGCCGTCGGTAGAACAAGTCCAAAAAAACAAAACAACAAAAACAACAACAACACAGAGGAGAACCCACAGATAGACAGAGAGAGAAAGAGAATGCGAAAAATGAAATGCTGATGCGAAGATTTAATAAATGAAATTGGTGTGTGATTAAAAACACAAAAACCAAACGAAATCCATCTAATCAACTTTTGCTGCCGCCTCACTTTTCCTTGCCCACCCCCACCCGCACCTCCTCCTCCCGTCCCGTCCATTCCGACTTTCTCCACAGCATCCTCCTGTCTCTTTCTCTTTTCGCAGCCTTGCAGTTGGCCAAGAGCTGCGGCGTCAACAGAGGCAGCGACGGCGGCAGAAGACGATGCGACGGAGCTGCCGTAGGGGCAAGCAGGGGGTGGGGCCGGGGGTTGGTAGGAGCTCACAATTTTGAAACGCCTTCTTAAGGATGTTTTCTTGACCTTTACAAGTCAATTTTTACAAATTTAACAGTTAAAAAGTGAATATTTTATATAAATACTTTAACTTTTTTATATTTTTTGTTTTACTTTCTTAGTTTATAACCATTTTATTTGAATAAAAGATTAATAAACTACAACTTAATCAAATATACTGGTTTCATAAATTTCCCCTTAATAAAATCCCCTTTTGGTCCTTTATTTCAGACTCCTCCCCTATGTTTGGGCTTAAAATGGCCGCTCTGCTCTCTCTCTTTCGCTAAAATACGGGGAATTTATGAGCGCCACCTATATTTTACGTAAAGTACTACTCACACCTCTTTATGACGTTTTTACACACTGGCAGCAGCCCTGGTATGTTTCTTGGCGCTGTTCACACTGCTCGCACTGTTTGGCGCGCCAGGACGCCATTTTCAAAGCTTTCTCAAAATCGGAAAAAGGTTCAATGGTTTCGCAAAAATTAAAATTTCATTTTCAGTTTAAGATTAACTCCGATTAATATCGCTCTTTTCTTAATCGGATTACTAAAGATTGATCTGATCTCACGCGATGAACCTTGACCCAGTTCCAAAGTGACAAGTCTACTCCGTCAGATGTGGATGCAAAATGCGAGAACATCCACCGTGATCGATTAAATCCATTCGTTTCACCTGATTGGCCAGGTTATTAACGAAAAAACGCTATAGAAATAACCAAACCGCCAAGTTGAAGTTCTATAAATCTGTTGCACATGTTTTAAGAGAATAATTAATTGATATGAGTACAGTAAAGCCTCGGAAATGGATAGGCAATGTTAAACCGGTTTTAAATTATACCAAAATCCGTTAAAAATAATATCGTTTATCATGGTATATGGATTTTAGAACAATTTTTGTTAAAACCTTAAAAAGAATATATATTCCACAAGATTAAAATAAATGGGAGCCGAAAGCTCTGCGGAAGTTTATGCGGCCACCCTACTGTACTTGTGGGGCATTCGTGGGGCCTCACTAACTATTTCTCTGCGCTAAGCGCTCATTTTGTTTTGTTCTCTCGTCGCGTTCGGTTCGACTCGATTTGGAGCTGCTTGGAGCTTCGCGGCTTCGTGAGCATTTACGTGCGGGTGTGTGTGAGTGCTTTATTCGGCTAGTTAGATGTTGTTGTTGTTGCTAGTCAGCTAGTCCGCTAGTCGGACGATCTAGCTAGTGTGCTCAATTCTCGACAAAAACAACAAAAACAACTATACAGAGTTCCATATGTGCAGCTATTTGCCTTAAAATGTAATTAACCAAAAGGGAAACTAAGGCAAATAGTTAAAGTTAAATAAAAGTCAATTAAAACGGGAAACGGAAAATGTGAATGCAGTTTTGTTAGTGGCAGGCACGCAATAAAATATACATTTTCCATAAAATGACTTGGAAAACTCTGTTGATCGTTTTCCAGGGCTTCAGTTCAAGCTCCCCAATGGCCCCGTACCCCTGGGTCAATATTTTATTTCGGTTTGAAATGCATTTCTGCGTCGCATTTCCTAGTTTTGTAATTCTTTTCGCCTTTTTCTTTGATATTTTTATTAAAAGCTCTTTTGTTGTTGTTTTTACGACTCCTCGTGCTTCTTCTTCTGCTTCTGCTTCTTGATTTCCCTTACTCCTCTTTTGGGGCTCTCTTTGTTGTTGTTTGCTCCACAATTTTTTCCAATTTGTGCGCGTTGCCGCCTTCGCTTTTTTTTTTTTTGATATTTCCTTCAGCCGCCGCGATTCTATTTTTAGCAACACGTATTGTTGTAGTTGGTGGCAGTGTGTTTGTTGTTGGTGGAGCTTAAGTTAACTACGCTACGCTGGCAGCAAAACAAAAGCAAAAACAACCTGACAAACTATGGGGCTCGTGAGAGCTCCAAGCGAAAGAGAGCAATAGAGAGGGATCCTACGTGGGGAGCTGGGGAGCTGGAGAGCGATCAAACAGTCAAGCTTGGATAAAAGTGATATTAAAGATCAAAGTTAGTTTCCAAGAAACATAGTTAAAGTTGTTTTTTGGATATTATTTATGTTTTTTGTTATATATTTGCTAATTGGTAGAACTTAACGTGGCTTTACTGTACCTGACTCAGGTGATAACAATAACACCGATGAGCCAGAGAGGGAGACACTGATACACTTGTTTGATCGCTCTCCCAGCGCCCCATTGCTTTCTCTTTTACCCCCCTCCACCACCCCCCCACAACCTTTCTTTCTGGTTCTACGGCCTGGCTAATGGCATTTAAATTTTAATGCCCAATTTTATAGAAAATCAAGTGAAAGACCTGAACGACAACAGAGAAGCGTGAATAAAAACAAAAGTGCAAGCAATTGTGGGCTGCCGCCTGCATTCTTTCCTTAGCCTTAATTTTGTGCTTCCTGTGAATTAACGGGAAAGAAATTGAAGAGAGTGAGAGCGCAACAAGTGGATTCCGACAAACTTTCATCACAAAAGCCGGCTGCGAAAGGGCGAGACAGAGAGAGAGAGAGCTGAGATTCTGCTCTTGGATTACGTTTTTTTTACTCGCCTCTGGAATTTCTTCAACATGTAAGCTTAATTTTAATATGCAATTATTGTACGCTATTTATTATTGTTTATTTATGGATTTATGCCGCCTACGATTTTCGAGATTGCACAATCGAGCAAAAAATCGAAGCTGTTTTCTGTCTTTTTTTCTGCCTTTTTAGTTACATTATCAACTCTGAGTAAGCTTCCTGGCCTTGAGCGTGTTTTGAATAATCAATCAGGCCTAAACCCTTTTTTTTTTTTTGTACAAAACATTACCTTTTCAGAATATATAGTGAGATATATATAACGATTTACAGCGATTTTGTGGCGATTTCCTTGGGGAACAAAGATCGTTTTTGTTTCATTTATTGCTGTTCAATATTGTATTTATTTTCTGCTTTGTTTGCTAGTTTATTTTTAGCTTGTTGTCATAAAGTTTAACAAACAAACATGCCCAGGCAGGGAACTCAAAAATTGCTGACAATCTGTGTTTTTTTTTACAACTGCGCAAATCTTCTCGGGTTTTGAAATATATATTTCAGGTAATTATAGGGAAAAGGTTCGCTTATCTAAGATTGTTTTCGAATAAATTACAAACTTTATTAGCTCCGCTAAGTCGCAATATTTACTCCATTTTGAAGGGAAATATCGAGTGATAAGAAATGGAAGAATAATTTCCCTTTATCAATAAATAGAAAACGGAATTCCTTGTTTACTTCCTCAAATCACAAATTAACATAAAAACAGCCATAAATCTTACTTATTTTTATATCTAATAGTAAACAAAAAGTTAAATTTCGTTTTGTTTATCCAAAATTTTCATTTGGCAAAGCCATTTCGATCATTTCGGGCATTTACAACGCGATTAAATAAATAAACAGCTTGTCAAATCTATTCGTATTCTTCCGTTTGAATTCGAATAGAATTCTTTCTCGCCAAAAAAAGCACAACGGGTCTTTTCTCTGCCAAGACGTGCCCCTTTTCCAGGTCGAGTTTCGGCCAAAAAATAAGCTCGTTTAAGCCGCATATCAAATTCTTGTCAAATTGGCAAAAAAAATGTGCAATAATTAAAAGAGACAAAAAGAGATATATTTAATGTCATAGAGAATAACTTTAATTTAAACTTTTTATTATAAATAATTTATCATTAAATAAAGTCTAAACAATAAGAATTTATTTTGAATTTCTTCCACAAAACTATCGATATTTTTGGTTTTGCCATCTCTAAAAGCAGCAAAGCTTAAATAAGCTTTAAAAGCTTTGGCTTATCATTGCCTATTTATAAGGGCTTTTATTCTATAAGTTCGAAAATGTTACGGCTTTTTTTTATAATCAAAATAAATCATTCAAATATTCTATTTTTTAATAGTTTAATAAATAAATGAATAAATCACTTAAAGCTCATTAAAGCTCCTTGAACTTGGTTTTGTTTTTGGTTATTATTTTTATATTTCCGATCATGCGTATCATAAATATATTATCAGCTTATCAACCTTGTTAATAATTCCCAACCAGCCCAACCCAAATTGGGAATTGCATTTGCTCCGTTGCCGCCCAAATAACCTTTCCTTTCCTTTCCCTTTCCTTTCCTCTCCGATTGCGCCAATTAAATAAAATATATATATATTGTATAATTATTACCTGCGTTCACTGCCAGCTCTCATGACGGCTTATCAATGGCGTCAATGCCGTTAAAATAAAATAATAAAAAAAAGACAATAACGAGACAGTCTGGTAAGAGTTAGAGGGAATCCGTTAGAGCTTTGGAAAGGGTTATGAAAAGTCAAGTAGGATTTATTTTATATTAAAAAATATCAGAAAAATAAATACTCGTTTTTTTTTAAGACTTTTTTTTAAGCTTTTTTAAAGTTTAATTTCTCTTTTTCTACGTCACTGCTTTTTAGGCAATCGACATTTTAGGCGTGGAAAAAATGCTTCCGAAATGTTTACTATTATTAATTTTAATATTTACAAGAATATACTAAAAGTACTAAAAATACTAAAAAATAAATACTAAAAAAATACTAAATACTAAAAAAATGCTATATTTTTATATTCAATTTTTTATTTTATTTTAGAGAAAAAAAAAGAGTTACTTAAAAAGTTCAATAAATGATTGATAAATTTTATATCTTTATCAATAAACTTTATTTTGTAGTTCCAGCTAATAGGTTGCAGGTCTTCAGAGTTTCTGGTAATCTTCCACAGTATTTTCCAATAACAATTTCCATTCAAAACAATTAAAAAACAAGTAAACAATTGAATAATATTTTGATTTCTGGTTAAATCACGTCCCACGCTAAACCTACAATATATTTGATAACATTTCCAGTTTCCAGTTTCCAGTCGCGATAATATTTTTTTTTTTTTTGTAATAAATAAATCATAATAAAGTTTCCCTAAACGCTTTCCGCCAGCAACCGCCAACAGGCTTTTTCGTAATTATGACATAAAAATATTATATATAGAATAACCGACAAAGCGTTGGGCTATGGCTATGGCTATGGCTATGGCGAAACCCGACATGAGCTACAGGATGTGATTTACTTCGCGATGTGCCGCCTAAAAATTGCAATAAATTGCCATAAATTGCCTTCGGCTGTCCACACTGCGTATACGTAATTTATTTTTCGGTGCTACTATACGATGTTGTACTGTATTAAAGAATGAAATAAATTGATAAAAAATGATATTTAGTTTAAAAAAAATGTTTAATAACTTGCTGGGGAACTTGTTAGGGAAAATTTATGAATCACACCTGGCGTATACGTAATATTTGTGTAATATCCAACAAGAACAACCAAAAATTGGACAAATTTCTTGTCTTACATTTCAATATTATCGATCTTTATCGATTATCGATCTATTTCGAGGATAAAAATTATTAAAAAATTAAGTATACGCACTGTGGTATTTATATTAAGTATACGCCATGTGGTACTTTTTTAATCAAAAAATACAAAAAGTTTATAAAAATGTAGTTTTTAACCCAAAATTTAACTAAATAAATAATTGAATTAATAGAAAATATAAGAAATTCTCAAAAAAAACATGATAAACATTATTGGAAATATTAAGTATACGCCCTGTGGTTTGTTTTTTTAGGAAATAAATTATATTTGCTTCAAATAAAAGTAAAAACAAACTAAATAATTGAATTAATATAAAATAGATAGAAGAAATTCTGTAATAAACAATATTGACAAATATTAAGTATACGCCATGAAATCCATATTTCAAATCGAAAACTACAATTTATTGAACCAATTAAGATGTCAATTGGAGATCCTTTAAATTAAGAGCGAAGTAAAGCGAAGTAAAGCTCTCCGAAAGCCCCAAAGCCATTCATAAATATGCAAGTAGGAGGAGAGTAGGAGATCAGCAGAACGCCTAGAGCCGATGAATGATGCGTGTGGCTGGGAAGTAAATGCTGCTTGTTGTTGTTGTTGTTGTTGTTCTAATAAACGAAATGCTTTTCGTTCTAGCATGCCAGGTTGCAATTAGATCGCTGCCAATGCAATTTTTCCATCAAAGCCATGGAGTGGAGAGTATTTAAACGATGGCAAAGCCAACGCACGAATCACAGGCAAGGCGTACACCTATCGATATATATATTGAGTCTTTTTTTTTTTTTGTCTCTTTTTTCATTGTGTACGCACGATGCGTGCTTCTAACTGGTTTCGGCTAAATTCCGAGCTTTAATTTAAGCTGCGGTTCGTTTCGATAACGAGCAGAGCAGCAGGCAGCGCAGCAGCGCAGCTGGCTATCGATAAGCTTACGATCGTTGCTGCTCAACACTCGAACTCAAACCAAACAGTTCTCGAGCGTCGAACGGTAAACAACGAAGCGCGAAACGCGAAACGCGTAACGCGAACAGAAACTACCGCTGTTCCTCTCACGCACCCAAAGCTAATTAAGCTCTCGCCTGTGTCTGAGTGTATTTCTCCGAGTGTATTTTAGGCTCATTAAAAGTGCAAATTGTTTACGAGAATTTTGCCAGCCTCTCAAAGGTAAAGCAGCCAACTTCCTTTTACGTTCTTGTTTTCCTTTTTTTTTCCGCTCCCAGGCGGGCAATTTTCCATACTAAGCTCCTGTGTGTGTGTATGTGTGTGTGTCTGTGTTAACGTTTTAATTAAAGCCAAAGAAAATGTACAACAAAAAAAACTCGGATGAAGAGTTGCTCCTGAAGACAGTCATGTGACAGGCAAGGCGCTCGGAGTGACCACCAGGCATCTGAGACTCCCCTGGGGGGTGTTGGGGGGGGACTTGCCACTTGTTGTGGGGTCTCGGGATCGAGATCGGGATCGGGACCGGGATCGGGTCTAGAATTCTAGCCTGTCGAGTCGAGTTTCCGCTTTGGAAGAACATAAAAAAATAATGCGACGCCACAAAAAAGTGTGACGCTTGATTAGACAACTGGCTGGCTCCTTATTGGAATTAAGGAATTAATGATTTAAGGAATGTTTTAACAACTTTATATTAACGAAGGAACATAAATTTTCTTTTGAAATTCCTTTTCTTTCAGAAGAGTCTTAAATTGTTTCTAAAAACTATTTATAACTCAAAAAATATGCTATTTTTATGTGTTTTTTTTTTTTGCTCTAACTTGGTCTCCCTTCATTATTTAAACATTTTTTATCAAATCTGCCAATGACTGTCTAAATTTTCATGTAATTTGAGCAAAAAATGAAGCTTTGATTAGACTTTATGATCAAAGTCGGCTCTTTTTTGGGTTTAGGAACTTTTATGGTCTTTTAATTGTCTTTAAAAAAATTTTTTAGGCTGTAAATAAACTGGAATTATCAGACATTATCAGACATTATCAGACATTATGAGACATAAATGTAAATAAACATTCATTTTGTTTATAATAAAGTTTCATGATAAATTCCTGCATGTTTTTATGGAATAAAAAAGACTTTATGGGTGTTGTATTTTGTAAATAAAAAGGTTTTAAGAAGATTTCTAAAAATTTATGAATTTTTTTGCATTTCCCAATCGATATTCAGGACTTCCTGTAGCCATTAATCCCTGTCATTGCGAAACCTTTCCTCATCAACCTTCGGTGAGTCATTTGGCGGTATAAATCCAATCGAAAAAAGCAACAGAGTTCCCTGTTCGCTGTTTGAAGGTTTTTTTAATTGATTGAACGTGCGTTTCATGTTAAAATCGCCAACGAATGGCATACAAAATGTCGCCGAATGTCTCGTCTCCATGGGCAGCCATAGATAGAGCTCACTTAATGCCCAACTAACCAACTAACTAAATCGAATCACTAGTCTGTCCGTATCTGAGTGTCTTTCCAGCGTTATCAGGCGATCAATTGCCTTCGGCATGGTATGGCGTGGCGTGGCATGGCGATCGATCAACGGACGTGTCGCCGGGACTAATGAACATTTGTAAGCCACAAAAAAAAACAAAAAATAATACGAAAAAATAAACGATAAACAAAATGAAACTAAAAACTGAAAACTAAAAACTGAAAACTAAAAAATAACAAAACAAAAAACTGAAAACTAGCTCCAAACGATCCTCGGCATTGTCTCCGTTTCGAGGGGTTTTTAAGCTCAAAATTTAGTCAAAAATTTACGACAATAAAGTGGAAATTTTATTACATTTTTATTGATTGTTTTATTGTTTTATTGTTTATGCAACGTGTGGAAAAGTCTCGGAAATAACTCGAATAATTACACGAACGAATTCTCCGGAGAATCAATTTAGAAATCCAGACAATTCTTGTTTCAATTTGAATGATTTTTGTTCGTGAGTTTGAGTTTCAGTTTAAGGAAGCTCGTACGTAATTGAAACCTATAATTATACCCCATTTATATATATTTTGAAACGAATCGAAAGCATTACCAAATACGGGGTTGACAAAACTCGCAATTGATGTCTCAATTTGAACGATTCTGGGGCGGAAAAGATTAGAGAAAAGATCGTTTAAAAGCATTTCTGGAATGCCTTTTCACGAAACTGACAGCTGGGACAGCTCCTGATCAACGCTAATGTCGGTTTTGATTAGAAAAGTGATCATAATTATTCGCAAATTGGCAAATGAGGAGGAAAAAGATGTTTTTTTATGGAAAAATATAGAAAAACTAAGCCTTTCTTTCTTGGGAAACCAATCGAGTATCTCCGTCAGCTCTCCTATTTATGCAAATTTCTTGACCAACAGCCTTGATTGTCGAGTCCGTAAAACCAGTATTGCTATCAGTTATCAAGGATCTAGGATAATGACAGACTAATTACAATATCTGGCGATATCTGGGGATATCTACGAACTCAAAGCCAAGATTTTCCCTAAAAAGGCTACTCAGTCTCTTAACAATTACTCACCCATAATCCTTAATTTATTAATAAATATTTATGGCTGCTGTGGCATGTTATCAGAACAGGCATGAATGAACTCCAGATCGGGCAATGTTAATGTACCCTCCACCCCAAAAACCGATTTGACATTAAGGAATCGGAATCGGAATCGGAATCGGGTTTCAAAAAAATTGAAAAGAGAATTAAAACCCGTTTGGCCGCTGCCGCTGCCAGAGACAATAAAAAATATAAAATCGTTTAAAATATTACGTCGATTGGTCGAGGAAGAGACGCCAGACCCCCGAGATGGAAACAAATTGCAATCGTAATTGCGTTCAAGTGGCAGCCAAAAGCAGCCTCCCATCACGATCCGCGATCCGCGATCACGAGCAGCGAATTCATTGAAAAAAAAATGAAAAACTGACAGAAAGACAGTCGAGTGGCCTGTCAATTGTTCTAAAAATACAAAAGCGACAACGATTCTGTTTATTTTGTTTAATTATTTTTTTTATTTTTTCTCTACTCCGCCGATCAATTGCTTCAATTTATTGTGTCAGTTTTTTCGCGAAATTTGCGGGTAATTACCGAGATCGATAATTGCCCGCACTTTGCAACAAAAAAAAAAAAAAAACGTTTCTTTTCCCCAAAAAAAAAAACAAACTCCTCCTTGGCATACAAATCGCTCGTTAATCCGTTGTTCAATCATTAACATGCTAATGTCTGTCTAATCTAATCCGATAATCGTTTTTTATTGTCAAGTGAATTTTTTTTTTTGTATTAAAGTCAAGAGTCTTGCCAGAATCATTTCCCAGACTCGCTCTACTGAGTTTAGAATCCGAAGGTGGCAGAGCTACTTGAACAAATGATTCCTCAATCTATCTTCTGATCGAGAGGGTTTCCAAAACGGATCTATATTATATCTAAAAAACGATCATTTTTAGAGTCTTATTGGGTTCCCATTAGGCTTCAGGTTGTTTCAAGACTTTTAAAGGTTAAACTTAAACTTAAATGGTTTAATAATAGAGATTAGAATCTAGAATCTTTTAGAATCTCTTAGAATCTATATCTTTTGAAGCATAAAAAGATTCTCAATGACTTCCGAACGATCTTGAGACTTCTTTTAGACTTATCTCCCATTTATGGAGTGATTCCCCACCTTTGGGTCAACCTTCCGGTTTATATTTTGACCAAAAACCTGCCACACTTGTTTCTAGGGTCTTTGTCTGTGCTTTTTGTTTTTTTATAATTTTTTTTAGCCAAGTTGGATTTATTTTTAGCCTTGCTCGCAACACTTGAATTATGGCCTGAACGTGTCCGAAAACAATAGAAAAGCCAAAGCCAAGACATAAAAGAGTAAAAAGCCATAGTTTTCGGCTATTTTGAATTCCCAAACAAATTTTTGTGAGTGTTTTTTATCTTGAAAAGCTTTAGGCGTGTTCCTAAGACATGTCAAAACATGTCAAAACATGTCAAGACATGTCAAGTTGCTCAGAAACATGTTTTTTTTTATATCCAAAGGAGAATGATAAGGAAATTTTGATGATAATTGTTGCCAAGGATGGAAATTCTGGAAAATCTGAAATATATTCTTAAAATCCAAAAAATTAAAGTAAGAGTATTTTTTTGAGTGTATTTAATAGTTTTTCATTCAGCAATCGCATCGTAATCGATCGTAAATCAGTTCAGA
Organism: Drosophila vallismaia; assembly: GCA_035047325.1. Classification (NCBI taxonomy): domain Eukaryota; kingdom Metazoa; phylum Arthropoda; class Insecta; order Diptera; family Drosophilidae; genus Drosophila; species Drosophila vallismaia. The sequence continues at coordinate 15,128,209 of JAWNPU010000090.1, read as the reverse complement.
TTAGATTCCATCAACAGTCTATAGCTTTTCTATATACTTTTCTATATATATTTTTTTATTAATATTATTTCATATTTTTTCCAGGGCTGTAAGCGAGTCTTTCGTGGCGGCGGTTAATCTGGAAAGCCGCCTGGATGCGGTTCTGCTTCGATCGGCTGTGCTTCGCGACTAAGCGGCCAGCACAAGCCACCAACAGCAGCACCGATGCACCACCCCAGAGCACCGCAGAGGCACCACTAGCCACAGCTACAGGGACACCACTAGCACCACCACCAGTCACCAGTAATCTGTTCTATGCCGAGTACCAGAAACTGCAGCCGGCGATAATCGAGAGGGATTGGGAACGGGATCGGGATCGGGAACGGGATCGTGATCGGGACAGTGGCAGCACAAAGACCGAGGCCAAGCCACCGGACATCGACGTGGAACAACAACACCCAGAGAGCTCTCCCAGAGCACCAGAGAAGCAACAACCAGAGATACAGATAGAACGCTATCGCCGGCACAGCAGCGCCGAAGATCGGAAGCCGAAGAAGAATCGAGAATCGGAATCGGAATCGGAGGCGATACGAAAAGCGGCCAGCATGCAGCAGGAGCCGAACGCCAACTATCAGTTCCCAACGGACTTGGGTCTGGTGAGCATCGTCAACAACAACAACAACAACAACAATAATACTAATAATCCCAACAACCACATCAACAACAACAACAATAATAATAATAATAATAATAATCTGGTGGGTGGGATTGTGACCTTGCCAACGGCGGGCGGCCTTATCGGACTAGAGCACACGGCATCGGGTCTGAGACTGATACCGGCGCCACCACCCCACTCGGATGTGCTGACGCACACGCTGATCTATGGAACACCGCCCTCGGGTGCCCAGCAACTGCATCAGGATCCGCGGAGTCTGCTCCACCAGCAGGAGCTGCAGCTGCAGCAACGCTACCAGCAACTGCAACAGCTCCAGGCCCAGACTCAGGGCTTGTACACCGCCCAGGGCAGTCCCGTGCTCTACCAGAGTCAGAGTCAGTGTCAGAATCAAAGCCAGCCGGTGGCCATACCAGGAGCCGTGGCCAGTTGCAACTCCCCGACGCAGCTGCAGCCTCCGAACACGCTCAGCCTCAATCTCAACCTGCAGCAGCAGATGCAGGGATTGCGGATCTCCGCGGGCTCCGCCGGCTCAGCCACTCCCTCGCCGGTGGGTCTCGTCGCCGATCCCAACCATCCGATGATGAGCAACTATGTGGCGGCCACCCAGCAGGAGGAGCGCTTCATCCAGATCATCCAGGCCAAGGAGCTCAAGATCCAGGAGATGCAGCGTGCCCTCCAGTTCAAGGACAATGAGATCGCGGAACTAAAGTCCCACCTGGACAAGTTCCAGAGCGTCTTCCCCTTTAGCCGGAGCAGTGCAGCAGGATGTGCTGGCACGGGAGGAGGATCTGGCAGTGGGAGTGGTCCCAGTACTGCCACCGGAGCCACCCGCAAGTCCGGCCAGACGTTCCAGAGGCAGAGGGCGCAGGGCATCTCCGCAGAGCCCCAGAGCGAGTCCTCCGTCCTGTTGGAGCATGTCTCTTTTCCCAAATACGACAAGGATGAACGGTGAGTTTAGGTTATTTTTTGCTAGAATCTGGAATATATATACGAGTAGTAGCTGCATTATATAGTCTTCCGATAACGATCCGATGTATTGGGTGGGAGCAGCGCCCTGTCGCCTGCCACAAAATGCGTTTTTTAAACTCGAGTTGACAGTCGCCCGCCCGGTGGCACCTCCGTCGGATATTGGCCTTGGACAGTGTCAGTACTCGAAATCTATATAGAAAATCTATATAGAAAATCTCTATAAAAATCTATGGGAATATATATATTGAAAAAAAATATACGAGACATTTATGAATTGTGGCCCAGAGATCGACCTTACATTGCGTCATATATGGGGATTTTTTTTTTTAAGGCAGATTTTTACTTTTTTTTATTGATGCAAAAATCGTGAAAAGACAGCGAAGATTGCGTGGGAGGCTTTCTCACACTAGGTCTGCTTTCTTTGGCTTTTGTTTTCGATTTAAAAAAAAAAATAGAAACATAAATATTTATTTTTTCGGCTACGTTTAGAGATGTTTCCGGAATATGGAATTGGTTCTCAACGATCGCAGATCATTTAAATGGCGACACGCGCTGCCCCAAAAGGCATCTCTTGGATGAATTCTTTATTAATTTTTATGGCAGATATGTTTATTTTAATGATATTTTGGTTAATTATAACTTAATCATTTTCAGAACAGAAGAAAGAGCCAGAATCAGTGCAAAAAAATAAACAAACCACGACGATTATTTCCTATTTAAAGATTTCTTTATTTTCAGTGGAAAACTTTAGTCTAAAATTAGATTAAACAAAAGAATTGTTTCCTTTCAGGTTAAAATCTGTTAATTTATTCTTGTGTTAGATTTTTAAAGATATTATGCGGCGCCACCCATTCAGATCTTAGATACAAGATCCATATCGATGCTGTTAAATTTGTCATAAAAGTTTTTGTCATTTTTTTAACTCGCACCTGGCACGGTTTAATCTAAAAATGCTAAGTAATGCCGCAAATTTGTCTAAATCGGCCATTTTTATGACCCCAAGCTGCTGACACAATCGCGATTCAAACATTTTGTGGTTTTTCGACTTTAAAACCAAAAACCAATTGGTTTCTATTTTATCTCTGACCAAAATCTGTGCCGACAGCGACTCTCGAGTGTGTGCAACAGGACATTTTCTGACACTTGCATGGCATAAATCAAAAGCGCCATGGGTCTCCTTGGCCAAAGCCAGTGTCTTTTGTCGACATTTACACCACGCAACAGTGTCTGTTGGCTTTCAACGGGGCCATCTAATAAATAATGCCACAAAATTGAACAAAAAATGTCCAAAAATTGTCTGAAAATTGTCTGAAAATTGCATACGAAATGGAGTTTCTTTAGAACTTGCTACAAGTTGCATGACAAGGAATCGGGATCTGGCTTTACAGATAATATATTTACGCTTTTTATTGAATAAAAAATTCGATAAGCAACTAACTACTGGATATTATTTAATTTGTCAAACATCAGCAAATTGTAGTGCAATTTTTCTCTGCCCCTAACCAGAGTCGCCGAAAGTCTCCACCCCTTGGCTTGGTTCGAGACTTGATTGCCTCTCAGATGGTGCGTCAAGCCCCACCCATTAGTTGCCACTTCTATTGGCGGTGACTACCAATCGGGCAAATATACATTTTCAACCAATCCGTTTTATTGTCAACTGCTCTTAGCCAAAAAAGCCAAGTATTTGCACTTTCAATTCCACGAAACTCCTGACACCCGCACTGATCGACGATCCAAGATCCAGATACAGAAATGTATCTCTGGGGACAGACAACACAGCCTTTAGGTGCAGTCCAAAGTGCCTTGGCATACTTTTTAAATTGAATTTACGCACAAATATAGCCATATGAATGGTTATAGCTTCCGACAACTGGAACGCTGACACGATCCGGCCCGTAGGTCTAATTGAAGCTATTAATTGTTTTGCCACAAACCGCCGCCATTGTGCCATAGCTGCCATAGCTGCCACGCAGCTGAAAATTGTGGTGCGTATGTGGTGCATGCGTGGTGCATGGTGTTGGAGCCAAAGAAAATGTTAATTTAGACAAACCCCACGGGGCAAACACCAGAAAGCGACCCACCACCACCTCCGGCACGTCTTGTACCATACACTTTGCAAAAAAAAGTAATAATAGAGTAAGTAATAAGAGATATCTCTTTCAGGGATATTTTCTCGAGTGTTTCCTTCTCCAGTTGCAACTCCATTAGGGGAACTCGTTTCGGTTTTTTTTTTTTTGGAGCGTTTGAAATCTAATATCTATGTGTCGCTTCCCAGACTCCAAAACTCCAGACTAGTCGTGACTAGCATATCGATTATGTGCCGTTTATTTTTCTTACACATTTTATTATTTTTATTAAATTTGAATTGTGAGTCTTGTATGTTGTGTAGCCGAAAATCTGTACCCGCCAAACTGGCGCCACAGGTGTCGTTCGGTCGAACTGTCCCCTCACTCCATTGGGGCAACTCATCACCACATTTTTGGGGCAATCAGGTAGCGGTAGCGGGTTTTCACCTGTGCTGCAGGTTCCTTTGATGACAGTTGGCGTAACGCCTTTATGGGTTAGTTAAGAAAAACCTAAGAAACTATAAATTTTATTATGATCAGGAGGTATCATAGCTGGCTTTGAAATTAATCAACCGAGTTGGCCACTGGCTTCCAATTTAAAGCAATCTTTTCTTATTATTATTATTCTGGCCCGGGCCAGCTGTCAAGTTCGCTGACAGATAAAGTCATTTGACATTTACAGGCATTGCCGAAGCATACAATTTTCAAATTTGTATTAATTTTTTTTCATATCGAACGATATGGCAGCAACTTGTTACTTGGCTTGTAAGCCAAACTGGCCAACCAGATAAAACGATTGAAAACGATTGAAAACGATTTATATGTGTCAGTTGGAAAATTAATTGGACTCTTGCCTTTTGCTCAGTCTATTGACAGTTTCTTGCCATTGCCAGCTAATTGATTTAAAATTTTGGATTTTGATATTACTTCCAGATCCCGTGAACTGATCAAGGCTGCCATTTTGGATAATGACTTTATGAAGAACCTGGACTTGACGCAGATTAGGGAGATCGTCGACTGCATGTATCCTGTCAAATATCCTGCCAAGAATCTAATCATCAAAGAGGGCGATGTGGGCAGCATTGTCTATGTTATGGAAGGTAAGTTTAGAAGTTATTTTTAATGGAAAATTAAGTAAGTATTAATTAATTTAAATCTAAGTTTTTTATATCTAAGAAACGATATTCAAAAAGTTTATCGTAAAAAACCAAAATGCAGCCTGAAAGTATGCCGCAAAAATGTGTTTTTTTTTTTTGGATGTAAAGGTAAGTCTTGGATGTAAAGGTAAGATTCCAAGCCATGTAACTCTGATATTTTACTGCCAATGTTGATTGTTGGTAATGGCTAATAATTATGCAAAAAAAAGGCTTTAAAGATCATGAGTCATCGGGCAAAAAAAAGGTTTTTCTGGTAAGACAAATCAACATAAAAAGCATTAAAAAAAAGGGTTTTTAAAGACCTTAAAACACAACCTTAACTTACAATTTTAAAACCTTTTTCCACCTGGAATTTTTATATATTTTTCTCTATTGTAATTTTCTTTCAAACGCTTTGAGGTCGCCCACTCTTTTTTTTTCCTGGAAACTTACTTTTTTTTTGTGGCAACTCCCCATATGCATACTCAAGCTCCAAAAAGATGTTGCAGATAAACTCCTTCGGCTTGGCTGCACGTGTGTTTTGGCCAGATGTGGCATACCACAAGTTGCGGCTTGAAAAGAGGGAGGGAGTGTCGCACCCGCACCCACACCCACACCCACGCAGCCCGAAGAAGAGAAGTTCAGAGTCTCGCCTTGCAGCCTTGCAACAAAATGTCAGTGGCTGACTCTTGAACAATGCCCGAGCGGGTTTTCCTTTCAATTTTTGTTACCAACTCGAAGACTCTTTTTTTTTTCTGAATAGTTTTTTGCACGTTTTTTGTGGTAATTTCTGGGTGTGCTCAGGTCTGGGTTTAAAGCTAATTGTTGTTTTAAATATTTTTGCTCGAACTGGGTTTGGTTTCGCCCGCATTCTGTGTACCCTTCGTGTTAATTTAGTCGCAGACTTAACGTGTTTGCACAAATATAATAACAATAAAAATAATGGAAATGAAAATGATAATCTTGCAACAGATTATGCACTCCACACAGAGAGGATGCTTCCTCAATCGTGCCACATCCAAGCCAGCTGAGATTTTTGCTTCCTCAACCTGAAGCATCCATGTCCGCACTCGAGACCTGCCGACCTGCCAACCTGCCACTCGATATCATCAACAGATGTCGTAGCATCTGTCTATATATCTCTATATACCTATATATTTACCCGATTCCCTTCGAGAGGAAGAGATTATAAATGATCGAAACAGATGTTTACAAGATTGGCAAGGTTTCGGGTTTATTCGTTCCAATGGAATTCCAACGTACTTGCTCCTACAGATAACGAATCTGTCGAGAATAATATATAATATTTCTAATTTATTTTCAATATTTCCACTGATTAGCTAAGCAAATCGAAACATTTAACCAATAAAACGTGTCTGTGAGGTCACTGCTCTGGAATATTTATTAATAAATCCATTTGCTCATTGTTCCATTTATAAATTGGAACATATTCTGATATGACAATGATAACAATAATAATAATAATGATGTATTTCTTTCTTTTTTTTTTTTTTTTTTTTTTTGAATTTTGCGTAGCAAATCGAGAGGTCAGTTTTGGCCAAAACCTGTTTACCGGTAGCCTTTAAATACAGAGGAAGAAATTTGTTATAGAAAACCCTTTTTAATCGAAACATTTTGAATATTCCCTTTTTATTAGTATTTGAAAATATATTAAGTATACGCCACGTTTTTTTTTTGCAATATTTGCGGTGATTTTTTTATTAAATTCAAAGAAATATATAAGTAAAAATTCCCAAATAGAGAAAAAATAGTTTGTTATATTCAAGAATTTCATTCCAAACTTATTTAAATACTTGTTTAATATTTGAGAAATCTATGAAAAATATTATATAATTTTGCTTTTTACATACTATAATAAACCAAATTTGTTATAAAAATCTATTGCTATATATTTCTCTTAGTGTAACGCACTTGTTTTTGCTCAAATCTCTACCTGAACTCAACTCTCACTATTTTTTGCTCTCTCACCCACAAACAAAACCCAGCATGGCTTGCCAGTCGAGGAGCTGCTGGGTTATCTTCCGAATCCGAATCCGAATCGGTTTCTTCCCGAATCGGTTTCTCCGGCTCTCTTCTGCTTCGACTCTCTGGCTCTCTCTCTGTCTACACGATATATATAGTGTATATATATATATATATATATTCGTATTTGCTTCCCCGATTTGTTGGCCAATTCATTCGGCGCAGAGAAAAGGTAGCAGCTAAACGTGTGTGGCGCATGCGCGCTCGGCTTCGAAAACACCTTTGCACCTGAAAAAATTACAAAAATTACAAAATCTAAACTATAAACCGGGAAAAAAAACCCAACACCCACACTCGTGATTACGGTTTCGTACGGTTTTTGTCGCGGTTTTGCATACCCCACTGGCATGCTTCGGCGGGCACTGAGTCTCTAAAGGAGAATCTCTAAAGGAGAACCCCAAGAAATACCTCGTAATAATACCGTAGACAATTACAATGGCTCTCGAGGCATTAACACATGCCTTTGAGCTATTTCCAACCATGTTCTAAATACAAAATATACAAAAAATAAATAAATAAAAAACCGCACAAAGTTTCCCATGTGAGCTGTAATTATGGTTGAAAAGATTGTGTTTTGGAAATTCTTGGGAAGCCTCAATGTAAACCTCAATCCAGAGTAATTCAAGAGTGAAAGTGAATGTTTTTAAATGGTTTAACGTTTAAACTAAACGCCCACAGAGACCCACAGAGAATAAGTCGGTTTTCGGTTCTTTTTTTTATTATTCGAATTGAACGAAAAGATCACTTGAAGAATTCCGGTTTGTAGCTGTTTTGGGTTTTATTGTTGCTGCTCCTGCTGCTGCTGCTGCTGTTATTGCTCGGTCATTGGTCCGAAAAGAAACTTAAAACATCAAAATAATGGTGTAGAAATACAGAAATTATAGAGGTATAGGTTTTAATGCCAAATGTCACTAACCCGATACGATCGTGCAAGAATGTGAGAATCTGATATGACGGCAAATATGGAAGAAATTCACTTGAAATGCGGAAGACGGAGCAAAGATTTAATTCAAATTTAACCCAAAAATTAGAAATCGTGTGAAGTTAAATTCCAGTTGAATTCCAGCCAAGGGCCAGAAGTCTGACAGAAAAGATAATGATCGTGAGGCAGAGGCATAAACATAACCATCTGTGCTAATGTCATGCCCTGGAACCGGGTCGCCTCCACCTGTCGCCTGACTTCTTTGTCTCTGGGAGACCGACCTCTCGGTTCATTTCTTAACTTAACTTAAACTTACCTTAACTTGGCTTGACTTAGTCTTTGGCTTGTTGGATAGTTAGCTGGAGAATCAGACCGGTCCCCTTGGGGAACTCTCACTTTTAAGCAACCCAACGAGTTTTGCATTCGGCTCTTGACATGCCAAATGAGCTAGCTGGCTGGGGCTTCGCTTGGCTGCTTCAATGGGGGATTTTGTAATAGACGAAAAAGTGGAAAATAATCGCCTGAGGGGGAGGTCACAAGATCATTGGGAAATTTCGGTCTCAATTGTTGAAAATTATAGTCTTTCAGAAGCTACAAGAAGAAGCCTTTTTTTCCCCATTGATTAATCGAAAGTTAATGATGCAAGGTTGTTGGTTATGGATGTTTTCGGTAAAAGCTATTGCCACTTGATTGTTTGAGTAGCAGGAAGCCATACCACACCCCCTGGGGCATACCCCGGTCAGTCTCTTCTGGGACTTGAGTATAAAATCAAACCTCATAGATCACTTGGAAATCTTGTTTGTCGGCTTTATCGCTGATTTTAATTATATTTGCAAAAAAAAAAAAAAACTAAACAGAACAAAGAGAATATAACTCTGCGAAATCGATCCCATTTCACGATCTTGCTTGACTACAATCTAAACATTCATTCCCCCTTCATTCAGAGGGCTCAGGTCTGTTTATTTGTGTTTATTTCTTTGCTTTCTTTATTGAAACGACTGTCATTAGCATAGACAAACAAAAAAAATATATATATCGTCAGCTGAGCTGTAGCAGGGGCTATAAATATTTATTATATGATGTTTTTATGGGCAAAATGTCGAGTGTCTCGAAATGCGGTCAGCGTTGGCCAAAAGACACAAGATCGAAATCGAGTTCGAGTGACTCAGTCGCAGTCTGTGGCAGTTGCCTTGCCAGTCAAAAGGGCGGAGAGCCAAGCTTTGTGTGGGTATAATTACGGGGCACCTCGGACTGAATCAAAATCGGACTTGGAATCCGTATCCGAATCTGAATCTGAATCTGAATCCGTTGCCCTTGGCACAAAAGCCAAAGTCTGTGACTAACTTCACTTCAATTTAATCGAGGCTCTGACCAAGCCGGCAAAGTCTGCTCTGTAAATCCCTTACACTGTACGAAAAACTATATAATCTAAGGAATTTCCATTTGCATTTAAATCAAATCAATACTCGTTGATGATTTTCTTGAAATTTATCTGTTATCTTTGGCATGTGATTCGACGTTTTAGAATGATTAAAACCAAAAATAACAATAGAGTTCATTGATAAGGTGCTTCGAACTATCTGTGATATTTGTGATATTTTTTTTCTCTGTGTGTTTTCTGCGAATTCTTGCTTCCCTCTGGGTCTCGTATTGTATTCAAATCGGCGATTCAGTCAGACACTGGCTGACCTTGCCTCAACACTCAACATCCATTAAGGCTTCAAGCCAGTCTCCGGGCATTGCAAAATGTCTGCAGTTTGGGTGTTCAGCTGGGCTTGACGGATTTCCGCATTTTAAAAAAAAGCCAGTAAAAAAAATGCCACCTCGACCTCTGAAACTCTAAAACTCCCAAAAAATGACCAGCCAGCTGGTCTACGGAGAAACCTTTTGTAGAAGCCTAAACAAGCGGTTGAAATTTTTGTTTTTTTTTTGGCCCGCAATCTCTGCCTTGGTTGTAAATTGTTATTTTTTTTCCGTTTAGGCCTTATCATTTCCCAAAAGCCGAGGCACGAGTTCTTCTCACGTTGAGATAAGAAATTATACGCAAATATCTGTTTACTTTTCAGTTACAAGAATAGTTCGACAAGACCCGACGGTTTTTGTTTATTGTTTGATTGATCATGTTAATGGCTCTGAAGGTGAGATGATGTCTTCTTGTTTGATGTTTGTTCAACGGTTTGTGGTCGTGTCATTTGAGCGATTTTAAATGAATCGCACATGGCACGGAGTTGTGGAATATTTCCCATTAAATAATCTCGGTTTTTAATAAGCGTTAGGTGTCGAGTTACGATTGGTTTGTGTTATTATCCAACAGCTATTTATGGTGACAGGTGTTTTGAGGCAATATTTCTAGACTTTTGTTTAAAATAAAATAAAAAGTTTTTGCCTTTTTGATAGATAAATTTAATTTTTTTTAGATTTTTTAACTGACTTTTTTTAACCCTTTGATAGCGTATATTTTATTCGATTTCTAATCGATTTCAAAACAAAATACCATTCATGAATCAGGGCTTTAGACTGCTTCAATCTGCATCAAAGAATCTTAGAAACTAAACAAAAAAAAATTATGACGAATTTTCAAAATTTTGAAAGGGGTTACATCATGATTTTTTTCAAAAAATCGATAAAATTTTTTTTGTTCAATATTTTGAATCTTTCGATACAGTTTCATTAAAATTGAAACCTTGATTCAAAAATAACATTCCGTTTCAAAATCGGCTGAGAATTAGCTGAGATATTCGAATAAAACTGTCCCAAAAAAAGGGAAATTTAGGAGGGAAATTTTTTAAAATTTTTTCCATTGAATATATTTTAAAAAAAAACCCTCCATTGTGACTCATTTAAGACCCCAAACGACTTCTAAACAAATATTTGAAAAGTCTCCCGCAGATTAATATCATTCGTAGCCTCCACACCCCTAATAACTGATTCATAAATCATTCAAAAACTCGGTTTACAGATTCATTTGCGTCAGTTGGCCCAATCGATTAGCGTAAATGGATCAACAATCGATGGGTATTACCAATACCTGGAGTTATTTTGCTAATAATTCCCGTCCAAAACAGAGTCACGCTCCATTTTCGGGACCAGCACTGACGATCACCGATGGTCTTCTCTAGGTCGAGGTACTACGTCACTTTATTTATTTATTTATTTATTTTGTTTAACGCCTTTATTGTTTTGCAGTGGCTTTGGCAATCCAGCCAATTGTCACTTTTCCGTTCGCAATTCATTCACAATTGGCTAATTTGTTGATGATTAAGCTTTCGATGGATTTTCTGTGAAAAAAACGCTACTCAGTCGTTCACACGTTCGTGGTAATTGTCGGAAATTAATTTGCAAGTTTAGTTAATCGCGGTCTTGAAAGCGTTTTTTGGTTAAATGTTTTAAACGGTTTAAAGCTGGAAATCTAGGAATACAAGAAAACTTTACTTTAAATGACACACAATGTCAGTTACATTATTGTTTTAGCCACTGTAGGTAACTTGTGTTGTCAAAAGTTGGTATAAAAATCATTGAACAGACGTGAGGCAAGTCGCTAAAAAAAAAAAACATGGAAAGTTTACAACAACAGAAGCAGAAGCAGCAGAAGCAGCAACAAAACGTATTGCTTTTGCAATATAAATACCAAATACAATTTGTTAACCCCTTCTGGCCCGAAACCGAAACTGAAACTGTAGGCAGAGCCTTCCCTGTGACTCGTCAAATATTCCGTGCGCGAAATTTCAAAGCTTGGGTTATGCAAAAGACTCGAAAGACTCGAAAACAACAACGCCCAAACACAAGCCGAAACACAGCAACAATAAACATTTAACATACAACAGAAAGAAACAATAAACTTGAGTGAAGAGTGAAGACAACAGAAAGCCACAGCTGCCACAGCCGCTGGTCAAGTGAAATTTTTCAAAAAATCCCAAAGAAAAGTCTTTCGTAATGAAAATCAAACATTATCCGGGCAAAGCCGTTGATGCGAGTCTCTCGCTGGAGGATACAAATGCCATGGGTGCTCTATACGAGGCCAACTGGCTGAGGGCAGCCGCCACCCAGAGTCCCAGTCCCCAGCCTACAACCCTGAGGGTGTCCTCAACGAAACTAAGCAGGCAGAGCAGCTCGGCGGGCAGTAGTTTCCTCTTGGATGGCATCTCCGCCCTGAGCAAGTACCAGATGACTCTGGAGAGTATCCGGAACCTGGAGCAGCAATCGAGGAATAACAATATAATGAGCACCATCAAGGAGCTGAATGGTTACAGGCCTTCGGTCGTGCAGCGAGATCAGCATCAGGATTGGGTCACGGAAGACCCAGAGCTTATAGAGGATCATTACCAGGAGAAGATACCAGAAGCAGTGGCTGCCAAGGAATCATTTTCCGCCAAGGAAACCCCCGCCGTAAATCACTATGTCCTGGATCCGACGGAGAGGCTGAAGGTGCCGCGACCTCGTCAACAGCTTTCGGTCAAACCACCCTCGCTGCGGCGCTCCCAGACGATGTCGCAGCCACCCAGTTATGCGACCTTGAGATCGCCCTTGAGGATCGCCCCGAACAAACAGCCAACGGTCAGCAATAGTTCCTCCGCCTACTCAACCTTCTCCTCCGCCGCCGAGGACTCCCAGGACCAAGTGGTTATATGCCAGCAGCCGCAGAGATTGATGGTTCCTCCGCCCAGGGAACCACCGCCGGAGCCACCCAAGCGGTCTGGGAAGCCACTGAGTAGATCCCAGACCACCGTCCAAAGGTATGCCACCGTCAGGATGCCGCATCAATCCCTGTACCGAAGCTCTGCTCAACCAAAGGAGTCTACGGAACGGAGACACAGCCTGGAACAGGCTGTCAAAGGACTCCACTTGCAAGAGGACGAGGTGGCAGAGCAGGATGCGAATCCGACCACCAAACAGCGACAAATCTCACCCGCTGCCAGCAGTAATGGCAGCTCCAAGGATCTCAACGGGGAAGGATTCTGCATTCCCCGACCTCGTCTCATCGTTCCCGTCCACACCTATGCCCGAAGGCGACGCACAGGAAACCTCAAGGATCAGTCCAGTGGGGGACAGGAGGAGGAAGAAACGGAAAAGGGTAAGAATTTTGGAACTCGCAAGGATAAAGGCTCAAGAGTGGATTTTTGTTTTCATTATTTAACAAGAAACTGTTTTAATCTGTTAATTTTAATCTATTATTTTGATTTAGAATTAAAAAACTACTTGATTTTATAAAAATATTTGCTATTCCTTAGAATTATTTATTAGTTTTAACTATCTTTTATTGTTTATTAATATTTTTTAGTATTATTGTATAATTTGATTAAATTAATATTTTTTAATTAAAATTCCCTTCCAGATGGCCGCGTTGAAGTATCCCGCGAGGGCAAATACCTCTCGACCCTGTCCGGAGCCAAGGTCCTGGGCGAACTGGCGATCCTGTACAATTGCCAGAGGACGGCCACCATCACCGCCATCACCGAGTGCAACCTGTGGGCCATCGAACGCCAGTGCTTCCAGACCATCATGATGCGAACGGGTCTGATCCGGCAGGCGGAGTACACGGACTTCCTCAAGAGGTGAGTGCCTCTAGCGCCTCTTGCGCCTCTGGGAAAGTTATGGACATTTTTCTTGGTTACCCAAAGCCACCCAGACTTCCCCATTGCCAATCGACAAACGCCAATTTAATGTGCATTTTAATGAGGCTTGCCTGTAGCGATTTGCTGGAGCTGGTTATTTGCAATTTGGGCGCAATTAATGTTCATTTGCACTTAATTATATCAATTCCGCAGAGCACTTCGTGTATGGCCATTAAAACGCCTTGCTTAAGGATTTTTTCCCGCTGTCGTGCAGATATTTTCTGCTGATTTTTTTTTTTTTCGCCACAAATAAGTAAGTTAACTTTCTCCGGCAAATGGGCAGACAGCTTCAGATTGAACATTATAGCCAGATAGCCATCGTCATCGTCATCGTCATCGTCATGGTCATGGGCGTCCATCCGATGACGTGCAATGGCTCAAACCCCAAGCTCTGGCTAAAAACTCACTTTGATTAAGTATCAAAAGTAAATCCAAAGTGCGGCCAACGAACGCATAGAAATTTTCTTTCTTTCCTTCTGTTTTCAAGCGGCAAAAGCAACCTGTTTTGGCTCTGCCCGCAGCTTCCAGTCCCGCTTCCAATCCCGCTTCCAGTCTCGCTTCCAGTCCCGCTTCCAGTCAGTGTCTCTTTCGGCCTTTCCTGCCCAACTCCCTCCCCAACTTTGGACTGACCGGCAAATTAATCGCGTTTAATTGGTCGGCCGTAAAGCTGCTAAAAACCATAATTGAGGCCTCGACCACGATGGATGCACTCGTTGCCTATTCCAGATTCGAAATCTAGCGGAAAACTCGAATAGAAAATGAAAGTGCAAGGGGTATGGATGGTGATGAGGAAAGAAAAGATACAGATACAGATACAGATGTTGCAGCTGCAACTTCAAGATTCCAGATATGTGCACAAGGAAAAAATACTAGTCCCAGGAAAAAGCGGAAAAGGTGGAGATAATTACAGGGTTTTTTTTCAATACTTTTTAAAAACAACAACCTATCATCCAAATGAATAGATAAATCGATTTGTAGATCGGTTTCCTATCAATCTGCATTAAAATATAACAACTTGGTTCTAATTTTTCGCATTTTTTTATGGAATTCCCTTTGAAAAAATGGGAAAAACGCGAGGTATGATCCAGTACGAAGGCTACTTCTTGGCCTTCTACTTCTCTTTTTTCAAGCTTTTATAAACCAAATTGTTTAGAGATTAAAAATTGTAGATACCTAATGCAGTAGTACAGTAGTACCCGTACAGAATTGAAGATAAAATCATAAAATAGGAGCAAGTTCCAGGTGCAACTCTCTCGCCGATGACCAGCCACATCGATGTGGGTCAAAGCAAGAGAGATGCCCATTACTGGGGAATTCTTATCGGGATCGGACCAGACTTTTGGTCACTTATTACACCAGAAGATTATCTGGAATGAAACTAACAATTTCAACGATTTCCTCTTATCTGCCCACAGTGTTCCCATCTTCAAAGACCTGGCGGATGACACGCTCATTAAGATCTCCGATGTCTTGGAGGAGACCCACTACCAGCGAGGCGACTACATAGTGCGTCAGGGAGCCCGCGGCGACACCTTCTTCATCATTTCGAAGGGCAAGGTGCGGGTGACGATCAAACAGCAGGACACCCAGGAGGAGAAGTTCATACGGATGCTGGGCAAGGGTGATTTCTTCGGGGAGAAGGCTCTTCAGGGGTGAGTTTTAATACGATTTTATGAATTATGAATTTATTATTTCAATAAACAAAACTAATCTGTGCGAACTTCTAGCGATGATCTCCGGACGGCCAACATTATTTGTGAGTCCCCCGAAGGCGTCAGTTGTCTGGTCATTGATCGCGAGACCTTCAATCAGTTGATTTCGAATCTGGACGAGATCAAGCATCGCTACGACGACGAGGGAGCCATGGAGCGCAGAAAGTAAGCTTATAATTAACCGAAAATTAAATCATTATCAAGATTAAGCGGCAAGTCGAATTCAGGGCATGCTGCCAAATGGAAAAAAACAACATTAATCTTCTAATTCCATTTTGTTATTTCTTCCAGGATCAATGAAGAGTTCCGGGACATTAATCTTACGGATCTTCGCGTCATCGCTACCCTGGGAGTGGGTGGCTTTGGCCGGGTGGAGCTGGTCCAGACGAATGGCGACAGTTCCAGATCATTTGCTTTGAAACAAATGAAAAAGTCACAGATCGTGGAAACACGCCAGCAACAGCACATCATGTCCGAAAAGGAGATCATGGGCGAGGCCAATTGTCAGTTCATTGTGAAGCTCTTCAAGACCTTCAAGGACAAAAAGTACCTGTACATGCTGATGGAGAGCTGTCTGGGCGGTGAGCTCTGGACGATTCTGCGGGACAAGGGCAACTTTGATGACAGCACCACCCGCTTCTACACGGCCTGTGTGGTGGAGGCGTTCGATTACCTGCACTCGAGGAATATCATCTACCGGGACCTGAAGCCGGAGAATCTGCTCCTGAACGAACGGGGCTATGTCAAGTTGGTGGACTTTGGTTTCGCCAAGAAACTGCAAACGGGCAGGAAGACCTGGACCTTCTGTGGTACTCCGGAATATGTGGCTCCGGAGGTGATCCTCAATCGGGGACACGACATCAGTGCAGACTATTGGTCACTGGGAGTGCTAATGTTTGAGCTGCTAACAGGTAAGTTCTCCTTAAAACTAAGTAGTCTCAGAAATACTAAAAACAATGGTTTTTTCTAGGAACTCCTCCATTTACCGGATCGGATCCCATGCGAACCTACAACATTATACTTAAGGGCATCGATGCCATCGAGTTCCCTCGGAACATCACCCGGAATGCCAGCAATCTTATCAAGAAACTGTGCCGTGATAATCCAGCCGAGCGTCTGGGCTACCAGCGTGGAGGAATCAGTGAGATTCAGAAGCACAAGTAGGATCCTTTATAAAAAAAAAAATAGTAATTCCTGTTTTAATGTCATTTTGTTATCCCTTTTCAGATGGTTCGATGGCTTCTACTGGTGGGGACTGCAGAATTGCACTCTAGAGCCACCAATCAAACCGACAGTGAAGAGTGTCGTGGATACCACAAACTTCGATGACTATCCGCCAGATCCAGAAGGACCGCCGCCAGATGATGTCAGTGGATGGGATAAGGATTTCTAGGGAATTAGGATTTCGTTTCCAAGACGATGCTCTCTAAAAAACGCTTCTGCTACGGAACAGAGAAATAAGCTAGTGAGGAGAAATTGATCTTAAGTGCGCCATAAGTACGCCAAAGCCAACAGCAACAGTCAGCAGCTCGCATCTAAATGCTGCCAAAAAAATAAAACAAAATAAAACAAAACAATTAAGAAATAAAACGGAAAAAAAAACAAAGAGTAGCAGTCGCAAGGCCAAGGGCCGCCACCCAAGCACACAATCATCCATCGTCTTAGATCTTATTGGTATCTTGTAGATGCATCTCCGTGAATAACGTGATGATATCCCCATGATGTGCAACGCAATGAATTTATTAACGAGTTTATAACTATTATTTTGTAACAAGAAAATGTGTCTAGTTTGTTTGGAATTGATATAAATTGTAAGTAGGTTTTTTTGACTCTGTATACCCAGAGGCCTGTTAGCCATGTGCATTGTATAAATTCTATCTATTTGTATCTATTAAATACTAGTAACCTAATTATTATTATGCATACATAAATATCATTGTTAACCTATCGGATTGCCTTATAGTCTATAAGAACGTTTCGACGCAACACCTGACCAAGATCTTCCGTCATACATGCCCTAAAAATATTTGTTAAAATTCAGCCTAGCCTCTCTCTTATTCTTTTCATTAGTCTTAGCGATCATGTCTATTATTTTACGGATAATATGCCTTTTAAAATGTGTCTTTTTTTAAGTAAATCAGTTAAAAATTGAATAAACAAATTTATGCAATGAAAAGTATCTGCTTGACAATTGGAAAATATATTGCAAGATCTTTTTACCAATTTACGTCATTTTTAAGATGATAAAACTCAAGTATCACTTGCACTAGAGTTCGTTGAGCTACTTTCAATTGTTTTAAGTGCAAAAAACTGGCGACTTTTCACAACTTGTTTTACAATGTAAATATTGTTTTAAAAAAACGAAAAAATTGACCTTATCCAAGGCACTTCCTCTATTTGAGCTTCTTTTCTGCACACGTTTTCACTCAATGGGAAAATAGTGCAGCAGAAAATATGCAGAAACTAGAAGAATCGCTGAAATGAAAACGAATTTGACTAAAAAGTCTAGTTGTCTACGTGCCCAGCGGAAGAATTGTCGCCCAGAGAAAGCCGAGAAGAATCTGTCAAAGTGCAAAACACTTCAAATGAAAACATTCTGTGCCCGACGTTCGTGCAGATCGCTACGGAAAATTTAACTTAAAAAAAAAACAAAAAATAAAGTTGGTAAAAGTGCTGCGGATATACAGATTTAGTATATTTTTTGTATATAAATGAAGTGATTCGAAAATGGCTGCTATGCTAAGCTGGAAAGTGTTTTTGTGGCTCCTGTTTGTTGGACTCATCAGCCTGTCCCAGAGTCTGCCAAGCCTGGAGAATCAGACGCACGAGCAGGTCAAACAACTACTGGGTGGGTCCTTTTACTATCCTTTTTTTATGCCTTCGAGTTAATGAATATTTTTGACAGCTTGCAGGCAACCAAAAGCACCGGGATTGTGTCGAGGACGTCAATTAAGATATGCCTACAACAAGGATACGGGAAACTGTGAAAGCTTTTACTATACGGGCTGCGGTTCAACTGAAAATAACTTCCTAACCTTTGAAGAGTGCCGCAGGGACTGCATGCAACGGCTGCGTTACTGAACCTCAAAAGAAATAAGCCAAAATAGTTGTATAATAATGCCTATGATATATTTAATGTTTTATAAACTGTCATAATTTGAAAGTTTAATGATTTGGGTTGTCTTTAAGACCTTTTAGACTTCTTGCCAGATTTTTTATTCAAACTCTTCGACTTCGACTTTCCTCGGCAGGAGAAAATCACAATTAGGATTAAGCTAATAGGAATTATTAGAAGAAGGAATATACTATCCACTGAGTGGTAGATAAAGCCATTTAGTTCTATTCCAGGAGACTGTAGGAGCTTAGCAGCCACTAAGCCATTTTTTATAACATGTTCCACGGACCAAACAGCCAATTCCAAAGGCGTTTGTTGTCGTTTATTGAAGATCTTTGAGATTTGAGCAGAGCGTTCTGTGAAACTGTAGAAATCAATCGTTAGGATAATGTTTTATATATTAAAAAAGCCCATTTACTAGATACCTGATATCGCTAAGCTTGGTGAATGCCTTTTGTAGGTTTTCTATTGTGATTTCCTCATAGTCCAGTTTTAGGCCCATTCCACGATTTTGCACAGAGAATGCATTTAAAAACTGATCACCATAGATGGGGGTGACCAGCAAGGGCTTGCCACAATGAACAGATTCCGTAGTGCCCAGTAATCCTCCATGTGACCAAAATAATTTTACTTTGGGGTGACCTAAAACAAAAAAAAAAATTAATTCATAAATAGATTAGATAGAATATGTAAACATCCCTAAGCCGGTTTTCACACATTATGAGCAGGTTTTCTACTATTTTTATATGATAGCTATGTGATATTAAAAAATATTGTAGTAATGAGAAACCAGTTTAGGGAATTTTTTCCAATACTCACAAAGCAGTGCTAATTGTGGGGCCCATTTAACGAACAAAAATTTAGATGCATCGACTTTGGGGGTTTCATCGGCTTCCCATTTCCAAATCACTTTCAAGTCTTGTTCATCCAAAACTTTTATAATGGCATTCAGTTTATCCTCGTCTATGCTTGAAGCTCGAACCATCGAACCCCAACTGATGAATAGAACTCCTTGCGATTGATTTAGAAATTTAGCAATATTCTCGGGCAGATCTTTCTCTGACTTTTGTGTAATGTGAACTCCACCCACCTCTACAAATTGCAGGGATTGTGGCCTACTTCCCATCAACGAGTAGTGTTGATTTCCGAAAATAAAAGCTGTTTGTTGGCGAGCCACTTCTTCTGTATCTATTTCTATGCCAAGATACTTTTTAATCAGGGCATTATCAGCTGCATTGGAATGATATTTGTAGAGAAGCTTCAGCATCTTGGCCTGAACAAAGTTAACGAGGCGTTCATGCCACTTGAGAGAACCCGCAAAACCCACAAATTCCGATTGTATGAACGAAGGTGTATCCGGCAGATCGATTCGATCGTAATAGTAGGGCATCAGAGCACAAGTACTTAGGCCTATGATCGGCAGTTCCATTAACTTGGCCAAGGCCAGTTGACAATCAGAGTTAAAGTATTCGGTGAGAAGGACATCAAATGGCTTGCTTAAATGCCTTTGAAGTACTGTTTCAACGTGACCACTGCCAAACAGACGTTCACATGTCTTCTGACCTTCTTCATGGAGGGCCAAGTATTCCCGGTATAAGACATCCAACGATCTGGTGGCTGTATTCTCCGAGAGAGGGACCAAATTTTTGGTTGTACTCGACTGATCCTCATCGGCGGCGGTGATAAGCAACTCCTCGTAGTTGGGCAACTCCTTGGCCTGGGGATTCTTCACATATGAGATCACCGTGAGGTGATGACCACGTTTAGCCAACTCATTCAGTATGGGCATCACCACTTTGAAGTGGCTAAAACCAAAGTGCGGGTAGACGGCCAGAACATTACCAGCGGAAACGAACCGCGGAGCCCCCGCAATTAAGCTCCACCAAAAAAATACAATTACCACTCGGCTAGACATCCACGACGTCGTCATCGTTTCGTTGTTTTCCACCAAATGAATCGGTTACTTAACTTTACAGATTTCCACTGACTGATAACCTTATCGTCCATTGTTTACGAGAATATTGATTGTATTTGGCGGTTTAGTCGGTAATCGAGAGTAGTGTTTGTTGTGGTTTCTGATTGGCGAGTGCAGTTTCCGTGGGAATGCACTTGATAGGCTTCCGCTGGAAAGAAATTAATGAGCAATCGATAGCAGTATCGATATAGAATGAAAATCAAATAAAAATATAGTACATATTTAATTAAAATTAAAAAACTTGTTATTTCTTTTCTTATGCTAGGTTTTAAATAACAAAATTTTGTGCATAAGGTAGTTAAAGCCATTTTGGTTAATTTAAAGATGTCTGTCTTTTTGCTGCCATTTTTAACCATTTCCGGTTGCTGTCTCTTTAGTGTACAAAAAATCATAGCCTACCTAAAAGGGCAGTTTTTTCATAGCATACTTATGTGGGCATCCAGTCGGCGGCTTGGCGTTGCCATCTAGTCGAACGATAATGCCAATAGATGTCGCCACTTAAAGCGCTAAAACTTCAA
Organism: Drosophila vallismaia; assembly: GCA_035047325.1. Classification (NCBI taxonomy): domain Eukaryota; kingdom Metazoa; phylum Arthropoda; class Insecta; order Diptera; family Drosophilidae; genus Drosophila; species Drosophila vallismaia. The sequence goes on along the minus strand of JAWNPU010000090.1, from coordinate 15,107,486 downwards.
TCTTAAAATATAAACATTTATTTTTATTTAAAAATAATAATTCCTGGTTTTGTAAGTAATTAGATAAAGAACACAGTTCTTTATATATGCCATATCTTTATTTTTCATGCCTCGCCAAATTTGTGCCAAGACAAAGTAGGATTTAATTATCCTTTAACACACACATACACCCATCAGTGAATCAGGACAAGTGTTAACTTGAGTCAAATATCTAAGCTTCGATTTGAAAGAGCCTCAAGATATCAAAACTTGACAATTGAATTGAAATGCGATACGGAAACACGCCCTCAAAACAAAACGATAATGGACAGTAGTAAGCGTTAATTGAACCCCAAGCGATGTGGAGCGATAATAATGTAATTGCCAGTCGAAATGCAGGCCATGGCATCCAATGTACATCACCCATGGGACATTCACTGCCTCTCCTCCACAAAGTCAAAAGATACATAGATACTCCAGCAAGGAGGGCCAACCTCGCCCAGAGATACAGATACATTTTTCAGCTGCTGCAGCTGGCTGGCTGTCTGTCTGTCTGTCTGTTGGTCTGTCAAGTGCACTTTGCACTTTGAGCTGCGGTCGTCGGTCGCTGGTTATGGTTTGGGATTTGGAATTTTGGATTCCAGTTTGGGCTCTGCCGCTTGTCACTTGTGTAGACGGGTCCGGGTCCTGGTACGGGTCCGGCTGACATGCCCGCAAAGATTAGTGGCGGTAATTTGAAGTGCCTGCCCAGCCTAGAAATGCACTTGGGAAAAATTATCTAAAATATATTGATTTCCAATGAAGCCAAAGGCGTCAATAACATTGCCCATAGGTAATTGTTGTAAACTAAATTTTCATTGGCCTTTAATTCCCAAGACAGACACATATCTATAATTTTGTCAAGTGTTTCTGATTTGGAAAGAGAGTTTTGAAATGATTGCCCTTCTGGCATTAACTTGGATTGAAGTCTTTTGATGATGGCTCGTTAGGCGCCTGCAATACACTCGAGGGCATAAAAGGGGAAATGGGGAACGGAACTGGCTTAGGTGGGGGAGTGGATGTGAACGTGGACGTGGTCGTGGGGGTGGGCGTGGGCGTTCTATCGACCCACTTCCCAGGCCCTGGCAATGCCGATTGGCTCTTGGAAAAGACTCACTCTCACACTCGATAACAGCCAGTTAACGTTAAGTGTTTTCTTGGTAAAGTGTTCTTTTCGTTTTCGATAAAAAGTGTGTAAAAATTAAACAACAGCAAAGGCACAGTCAAAGCAAATTGTATTTCGACAAGCAGGGCAATTAAAAATGAACATTCCATGCGATAAGTAGGTGCCCATGGGAATAATTATATTTCATTGATGCACAGAAAAAAACTGATACAGCCGGGAACTCTGTTTGCAGGGCATAGGAAAGATTTTGCATTCATGAAAATCGTTTTTTTCTGTGCAAAGCCATTTAGATAGCGAGTGGAGCTGGTGGCTCTGATTCCTGGTGGCTGTGAGTGGCTCTGAGCAGTAGTTTCGGTGCGACTTTGACGCCCCCATTATAAGCCCAGATTGCTGATATTCCCGCCATCGGGTTGAGAGCTGTTTTACGGCCTAATTTTGAAATTCTATTGGGAAATTGGTTCTCCCTGGAGTTCAGAAACACACTCATGGGAAACGCCCCATTCAGCACTCCCACTTACTCTAGGCACTTCTGGTCTTTCTCTATCTGGATTCTGGATCCTTTATTATTTTTATGAATTTTTTGCGTTTTCCCAAAGCTTTTAGTACTTGTTATTACGTTATCTTAGTCCCGAATGACTACTCTATTAGGTTAAAATATGGTAGATATATTTAAAGTTATTGCACAAAGTAAAATATCTGTAATATAGAATCGAATGGGTGGAGAAATCACCCATTTCCAAATATCTATTTCATTGTTTCGCCACCGAGTGACATCAGAGCTCTTCCATGGTATTAATTTCCCCTGATTTCCAGAAAAGTCAATGCTCTTGTGACGCAATTCAGAAAACACGCGCCCACATTGTCTCCAATTTAATGGTCAACCATTTGGAGCTAGGACCGAGGTCCTTTTTATGTTGGCCCTCTCCGCAGGACTTAATTAGAGCGCTGTTTGCACAGATTTCAGCATTTCGCAGTTATGATCCAATTCGCAGAGTTTAAGGACAAACACACGCCTGGGATACCCATTTGTTTGCCCATTTGTCTGGCTGTTTACTCCGATTGTCGCCTGAGCATCGATGACTGGGATTAGTAGGCAATCAATGGACATTGCAGGACATGGAAGGACATGTGTGCCCAGCGGGCGTCTTTCGACAGACAGCTGCCAAGGATATTGAGATTGGAAGAGGGAGTAGGACCTACTGGGGACCAAGTTGGTGATCCAATTAAGGGCTGGACAAAGGCCAATAAACTGGGAGAAATGTTTCTCAACTGCATTTAACCAAATCTTTTGATATTCTTCGAAAATACCCCACTATTTCTCGGAGTGCACACCTTTTCCTGGTCAGTTGTTGGAAACTCGTGCCCCTGGACAATGACGGGTAGCTATCTGGCGAGCTGTGGACTGACAGCCGATAACTGCCCAATCTCGAGCAGAAATGCAGTTGCAGTGGCGGTCACTTGGAGCTGCAGTTTCCTGTCCCCCGTCGAGTGCCCGAATACTGAATGGTGAAAACTGAAAACTGAATGCCAAATGCCAAGGGGCGCATTAAGGTTAGCTGCACGAGCTACTTGAATTTGGCCTTTCTGCAACTCGTCACTCAAGGGTTTGCAGCTGATATAAGCCAGTTCACAGACAGGTCCTCGTCGATAGCTTATCTGGATTTTTTCTTTGCTGTGAAGAAGCTCCTCATCGAGGGCCGATTAAATCCCGACAAACATGCTCGGACGGGAGCTTAACTGCAACTTGTCAATGATTCGAGGGGCTGCGATTGCATTTGATAAGCAATCATTTGAATACTTTAAACTAAAAAACAAACAAAAGGCAAAAGTGTTCATTAATCAAAGGTATGCAGAGATTGATTGCGGAAATCGAGCATTGAAAGATAAGAGTGCTTTAACTGGCAAAGTAATGTGATAATTATAGTAAAATTATTGACACGATTAGAATGCATGATGAAATGGCATATAGGTTTTAAGAAATATAATTTCTTTTGTAGCTCTAGAATATTTGATAGACAATCCCATAGTCCTTTTGGCAACTCCACTTTTACTTCCATTTTCTGATCGCAGTGTTTAAATAATTTTAATGGGAGAATTTCAGGTGAATTCGGGGGTTCAGTGTCGGAGAAGTGTTTATTTGTTTGTTACTTGATTTCAGATTCAGGATTCAGGGTGCCGAATTCTGGCATGCGCCTTTAAAATCGAAATAAAGAAAAGCAGAAAAGGAAGGAGCGGCGTGCGCGGAATGTAAACAAATTCAGGGGCGCGCACGCGCAATCGTTGGGTTTGGTTTTTGGCTTTAAGGATCAACCGGACCAAGGGTAGGGGAAAAACTGGTAAAAGGGAACTTGGCATTCGGCGTCTTTTACACGTGAATTGCAATGACAAAAAGGCCAATAAAGTAGGCAAACAGGAACAGGAACGGAAACAGGCAAAGGCGATGAGGCCAGAGTGAAGGTGAAGCTCGAACATAAAAATTGGCATAAACAGAAGTTTGTCCTTCTACCAGTTAGTGCAACTCATAGTTTCTGGATCTGCATCTGAGTCTTCACCACGCGACGCGTTTTATGGCCCTTTTGCAGATTCGTGGAAACTATTCAATTGATACAAAATTGCTGCAATATAAACTCAGTGCTGCCGATCGTACAGGATCGAAGGGATAGGTACCGGGGCTATAAAACCATGTTCATACTTTAAAATATATATATCCATGATTCTCAGGGACGCGCGTGTGTTAGTTTGGGAAGTGTGGCGAAATGCCAGCAATTTGTTTACGGCCCGGGGACAAAAGTCCGAAGTCAGTTCGAAGGTTGAGAAATCGAGGAGGCCCAATGATGTTGCAATTATTGAACCTTCTGTATTTTCAAATTTCCATCATTAATAACACAGGCGGGGACCAAGGTGAAACATGCCCGTGGAAGATATAGAGGCTCGCCTCGCATCTGATCGGACGACTTGCTGTGACCATTAGCGAGTTTCGGCGGAATACGCGTGAATATTTTCTCTCTCTAACAATGCCAAGCGCATCAATTGAAGGTAAGGAAGATTTTTGAAATGCCAAAGCAAAACGCCGCAGGTAACTCCCTTCGATTTCTTTGCTTTCCTCCCGGACTGCCTGCCTGCGTGCCTGGCGGACAACCCTGGAATCGATCGAGTGTATGTGCCTGTACCATATATCCCTCTGGAACCCCGCGACTCAACTTGAGCATTAACGGTCCCAGCAAGGAGCCGGTGCTAGCATAAAGATCGCCCATAATTATTCATCTTGGGTGGGGTCCTCCTACGATCCTCAGGTCTTCACAGTCTTCCTTAGGAAAACTGAAATTGAAACTGAAGCTGATCTCTGTCCGCGAAGGATTTTCACCTTGGGACCGCTCACTGTGTTTGTCAACGCAGATGCTAATCACAACATTAAAGTCCCGGAGTTGGTGCAGTACTTCAGGTTCCGGGAGGACATAGGACATTCCCCGGGATTCGATACGCCAAAAAAAACGTTGATGGTCGGAATGGCTAACCTCGTAGCCTCGGAGCCCCAGCAGCGATCCAAGGCCACTGGACCATAATTGCAATTGGATGCGATCGGATGAAGTTGTCTCCGAGTATTTGCCAAACAGATAATTATTTGTAACTAGTTTGCCAGCAGGACGGAGATGGCCAAGGGAGCCATCTGATCTGAAGGATCGGAATGTTATGGTCCGGAAAATGATGGGTTTGTGTGTGGTCCAAGGTGACGGAGCGGGCAATCTTGGGTTAACCGTGAAACGAAGTTGGATTAGTTGGAAGGAGAGCCTATATCTCTGAAGGACACTGATTAAGACATTAAAATTGAAATCGATTTGGCATAGAAAATTTAAGTTTTAATATGGATTAAGGATTTCTGAGTATGATTATTTGCAAGCAAATTCTTTAAGACAGGATTTCGCTATAGTACTTTGCGACTTGGTACTTTGTGACTTTATGATCCTATACTGGCACTCCTTGGAATCAATATCTGTGACATTTGAGACTTCCCCATTTGGAAGTTTAGAGCCAGGAATGTTTTGTAACAACCACAAGAGGCATAACACGGCTCCTTTTGCTGGCCTGTCAAAACGAAACCAAACAGTTCTGATAAGCATGAGACTGGGTTTCGGTAGTGGGTTAAATCCGTAGCTGGAACTCCACGGGCAGCCACTTGAGTGGTGCAACTATTTACTACCGTTCTCCCAGTGAACTCCAGACTACCAGCTCATGTGATTTTTATTCTGATTCCCCGAAACGAGTATTAGTCCTAAGTAGTCGTAAAAATGCAACTGCAAAACCAGCTCAACACTCCCCCAAAACACAGACGAGCACTTGAAATGGAAATGGAAATGGTAGTGGAAATGCGATTATGGACCACACACGCCACTCGCATGGTTTCGATGTTGACCAATAAATTTCCAAATGATTTTCCAGTAAAATGAACAAAGTATTTAAATTGAAATCCAAATTGGATGGAGAAGCACTTGTATGTGCCGGAAAGTCTCCGCCAGATGAAAACGCTGTCGACAATTAGTCTCAGGGAAAATGTAAACAAACTAAGCGGACTGTGGAGGAGCTGGGGAATTTTCAGAAAACATTATCGCCAAAGGATTTTGGATCGGATTACGAGAACCTGAGAGCTGCTTTCTCTGATGGGTAATTTCGTAATTTATGGATAGCGCCGCACTGTAAACACTGCCCCAATAACCAACATTGCATGTAATCGGAGCAAACAACACTTGACACTCCCGCAAGTGGCGCTGAAGGATCAGGATAAATGTGCGTCCAAGGATCATCGGTATGGAAGTCGGAGTGGCATTGGAGCCCTGCCCCTTGATCTTTAGAGTCAGTTTCGTTTCTATTTTTTTGTGGGTCGCACATGTTTTGCCATCATAAATCACCAAATGTTATGGGTGCGACGTGTCGTGTCTTTCAAAACGCATTTTCACACTTTTCGTCGCCCCGTAATTTGAATACTTTACAAGATCTTCGCTGGAAAAGCGATCGGCTGGATGGGGGCTCTTCGGATCGTTATTAATTACATACTTGTTCTTGGATTACGTTGCCGATGATGGGGGGGTTACATGGTCATTACGATTACCTATCAATGGGTGGCCACTGGTCATCATCCCCTCGCTTATCCCCCTTGCAGATCAAAGGTCTCGCCCTTCATTAATACTCCCCTTAATTAGACGTGGGTCGGATATTTCAAAGCGCGAACACTCTCCCCAGGTGTTTGGGGTCTAATTGAAAAGACCTACGACCCGATTTGGAACAAAATGTAAATCCATTCATGCCAATTCAATTAGTCCTACGATCCGGCACCCCAAGTTGATCCCCAGCAGCTCGAGTTGATCTCTAGCAATTCCATTATTAATTAATCATAGCATCGTTTCGAAAGCAAGTCGGATTGAATCAATTTTTAACCCTAGGTGGGCTTTATGTATATCTTTGAGCGAAATACTTTTCATAAGGATTAGGAAGGAAATATGAAGAACATAATGTAACTATTAAGAAGAAATAAAATATTTCGCTATAGTTCAATAAACAAAATCGTTTATCTACCATCCGCCATTCAATCAATTCATTCAACGGGTTAATTCTGGTAACGATTTTTGATTGGCGGTCGACGGTTTGCTTTGGGGGCTGCCGACACAGACACCGACCGCCATGGCAGCCCAACCACCGGCCACCAATCCACCTAACCGCCGAACCACCCGGATCGGATAAGTTAACCACCAGCCGCCGCCGTTGATGTCGTTGCTGTTTCTGTTGCCGTTGCCGCCATATTGCTAAATCACAAACGCAAATAAAGCATAAAAGGAAAATAAATGTGGAAAAAAAAGGAGAAACGCCGGCAAAATATGAAAGTCGGACGATGTTTATGACAAGCGCGGCGGCTAAAATCAAAGCCGCTGGCTGGCCACCCTTCTCTTTACTCCGCCCGGCGAGCCGGCCAACTCTGTTGCCCCAACTCCCTCGCCGTTTTTTATTTTTTCCTTTTTTATATTTTATTATTAGATTTTTTACCAACTCACCATGTTTTTGCGACACTTTCGAGGGCCTTATCAAAATACGGGGTTGGCTCTTTTTTATTACCGCAGAGCAAACAGCGCGGCAATGATGGTAAACGCTCATGACTGACGCTCGAATCGATAAGCCCCCAACCTCCTAAAAAGCAAAACAAAAATACTGCCCACCTTCCCCAGGTGAGTGGGTTGGCAAGTTTTAAGGTAGCTGACAGGCCACAAGATATGAAAGAGGGAGGAGCCTGGCGGTGAGTCATATTTTTTGGGAGGGTTCGAGTATTTTGCTTTCAAGGGCTTTCCAAGTAACTAACTTTCTCCTAACCAGTCCCATGTCCTTTATAGAAAAGATTCTTCATTCAAGTCAATATTTATTGAAGTCTTAGATTCGTCTTACCCTCTCGAAAAGGATTAATCTAATTATTTTTACAAATAAAGCAATCCTTTCGGGGAGTTAACAAAGTGAAACCTAACTCAACCGTAAACCCTTTGGATTCGCTACAGGAAATCGTAGGTTTGTTGTGGAGGAGTATCCTCGAAGAGCACTAATATGACCAGAGAAGTCAGCGAAAGTCAAAGGATTAATCTAATTATTTTGGCAAATAAAGCACAACCCTTCTGCGGACTAACCCTTGCTTAATTCGCTACACATGAGACAAGGTGCTGGCATTCGCTACAAGGACACCCTTGCATTCGCACACTAACACAGATGCCACTGCCGTCCGAACTAATCCTTATGCTACTCCTTTTGTCCTCGCGATACTCTTCCAGGTATGATGGTCGTGCGTGAGCGAAGGAGTAAAAGTGCGTCGCGCCCACCGCAATGCGAAAGACAATTGTCCGAAGCCAAAGTCCAGTTCAGGGTCTTGAAAGGGCAATACATATAGGGTTAGTTCCTACCCGGGAACTCGGGTAGGGTTTTATGGCCTCCTCGGAGGACATCCCTCAGCTACCTGGTGTCCTCACCCGTCCACACCCCTTTAATTACACTGGTAAAGGGTACACCCCTTTTTGCCCGAGCTCTAGAGCCAGTGCCTGTTATGGTTTCTGGTTTCTTCGTGGCAACTTATGGTCCTTGCAATTTTACAATGTCCTTGAAATCTTTATGATTGAGTCTGCAATTCGCGGAGTCGCGGGCGTGACACGTTTATGGTGTGTTTAGATACTTTTCGCAAGCAATTCAAATCGCAACAATGCCTCATGCACCCGAATCTTTTCGTCCTTTTGCAGCCTTGACTTCTGACTGGCACGGCGTACATATCCCTTCGCATAGATCGCCTTTATAATGGGCATATTTACCTAATTATAATGCGAATCTCAAGGACTGCCGTGGAACAATTTTTCATCTTTTTGGCGTTTTGCCAGGGAAATCGCTCGCTGTGGCGGCTCTCATACCCACACAGTTCGTTGGAAGCATTTCCAATAACTCAAATTGTTTTTTTTCCAGTTTGGCTTCATCTTGTAAATACGTATGGCTTTCTCTCCTTCGGTTTTTGCCATGAAATTGCAAATTGCTTTTGAGCAGAATTGAGCCTTGAAACTATGGCTTTTTGCCATTTTCAATCTCATCGAGAAAATTGTTGTGATTCTTAACCCCTCCCATTTGGTTGCTATTATATTCCATTTTTTTATGATTTAAGTTCAGAAAAAAACTTCTGCCTTCTACCTCGATTTGCTTACCACTTTTTTACACCAAACCAAGAAAGAAAAGATTGCCAATGGTAAAAAAAGCTAACTTTTGAAAGATATACTCGTATAAGCCAATATCTCGTCCATTTTGCATCCGAGCTTCAAGCCCCTTTGATCTGCGTCTGTCGTTTTATCTTGGCCAAAAAACAAACCATAATGAAACCTTTTTCGATTTATCCCCTTAATGACTAATTTAAAACTCAGATTAGATTTTTTTATTCAGTTTATTGTATACAGTTTTTTAAACAATATCAACTTGTTTATAAACTACCTATTGCTTAGTTATATTTACAACAACAAGACTAATCGACTAGACTAATAGAACAAGACTAATCGAAAACGTCTGTATCTTCAGGACTGCTGCCAAGGATGTCTGCTGCGTCACAAGGATTTCTTCTTCATTCTCCTATGCCACCGGATACTGCATCATCCTGGACATCACCTGACAGCACCTTCAAGTCACTGGAAGTCCTCGTGCTCATCGACCACCAGCCACTTTTATGCGATTATCAGCAACTGTGCGTCGTCATCCTTGTTTCCTAAGGAAGAAAACACAAGGACAGCAACATCAACTTAGGAAGATATACTGAATTAAAGGCGCTGTATTCCCATCCTGTAAAAAGCAAAATCCATAAATAAAAGTGTCTTTTTATAAATGGTTTTACTTTTCCAGAATGCAGATTGAGAGGAAATTAAGTCCAGATTTAGAAATGGTATTCCTTTTCCAAATCCGATGAAAAATGTATAAAATATTTGCAAAAGAGTGTCTCAAAACCATCAATTTGGGACAATGCCGATTTCGCAAATTTGGAAAGGGGTTACATCATGATTTTTTCCAAAAATCGAGAAAAATTTTTTGGTTCTACTTTTCGAAACTTTTGATGCAGATTGAGAGGGTATAAAGTCCTGATTTATAAATCATATTCCTTTTCCAAATCAGATGAAAAATGTATAAAATATTTGCAAAAAAATGTCTCAAAACCATCAGTTTGGGACAATGCCGATTTTCGCAAATTTGGAAAGGGGTTACATCATGATTTTTTCAAAAAATCGAGAAAAATTTTTTGGTTCTACTTTTCGAAACTTTTGATGCAGATTGAGAGGGAATAAAGTCCTGATTTATAAATGGTATTCCTTTTCCAAATCCCATGAAAAATGTATAAAATATTTGCAAAAGAGTGTCTCAAAACCATCAATTTGGGACAATGCCGATTTTCGCAAATTTGGAAAGGGGTCATGATTTTTTCCAAAAATCGAGAAAAAATTTTTGGTTCTACTTTTTGAAACTTTTGATGCAGATTGAGAGGGAATAAAGTCCTGATTTATAAATGGTATTCCTTTTCCAAATCCGATGAAAAATGTATAAAATATTTGCAAAAGAGTGTCTCAAAACCATCAATTTGGGACAATGCCGATTTTCGCAAATTTGGAAAGGGGTTACATTATGATTTTTTGCAAAAATCGAGAAAAATTTTTTGGTTCTACTTTTCGAACCTTTTGATGCAGATTGAGAGGGTATAAAGTCCTGATTTATAAATCATATTCCTTTTCCAAATCAGATGAAAAATGTATAAAATATTTGCAAAAAAATGTCTCAAAACCATCAGTTTGGGACAATGCCGATTTTCGCAAATTTGGAAAGGGGTTACATCATGATTTTTTCAAAAAATCGAGAAAAATTTTTTGGTTCTACTTTTCGAAACTTTTGATGCAGATTGAGAGGGAATAAAGTCCTGATTTATAAATGGTATTCCTTTTCCAAATCCCATGAAAAATGTATAAAATATTTGCAAAAGAGTGTCTCAAAACCATCAATTTGGGACAATGCCGATTTTCGCAAATTTGGAAAGGGGTCATGTTTTTTTCCAAAAATCGAGAAAAAATTTTTGGTTCTACTTTTTGAAACTTTTGATGCAGATTGAGAGGGAATAAAGTCCTGATTTATAAATGGTATTCCTTTTCCAAATCCGATGAAAAATGTATAAAATATTTGCAAAAGAGTGTCTCAAAACCATCAATTTGGGACAATGCCGATTTTCGCAAATTTGGAAAGGGGTTACATTATGATTTTTTGCAAAAATCGAGAAAAATTTTTTGGTTCTACTTTTCGAACCTTTTGATGCAGATTGAGAGGGAATTAAGTCCAGATTTAGAAATGGTATTCCTTTTCCAAATCCGATGGAAAATGTATAAAATATTTGCAAAAGAGTGTCTCAAAACCATCAATTTGGGACAATGCCGATTTTCGCAAATTTGGAAAGGGGTAACATCATGATTTCTTCCAAAAATCGAGAAAAATTTGTGGGTTCTACTTTTCAAAACTTTTGATGCAGATTAAGAGGGAATAAAGTCCTGATTTATAAATGGTATTCCTTTTCCAAATCCGATGAAAAATGTATAAAATATTTGCAAAAGAGTGTCTAAAAACCATCAATTTGGGACAATGCCGATTTTCGCAAATTTGGAAAGGGGTCATGATTTTTTCCAAAAATCGAGAAAAAATTTTTGGTTCTACTTTTTGAAACTTTTGATGCAGATTGAGAGGGAATAAAGTCCTGATTTATAAATGGTATTCCTTTTCCAAATCCGATGAAAAATGTATAAAATATTTGCAAAAGAGTGTCTAAAAACCATCAATTTGGGACAATGCCGATTTTCGCAAATTTGGAAAGGGGTTACATCATGATTTTTTCCAAAAATCGAGAAAAATTTTTTGGTTCTACTTTTCGAAACTTTTGATGCAGATTGAGAGTGAATAAAGTCCTGATTTAGAAATGGTATTCCTTTTCCAAATCCGATGAAAAATGTATAAAATATTTGCAAAAGAGTGTCTCAAAACCATCAATTTGGGACAATGCCGATTTTCGCAAATTTGGAAAGGGGTCATGTTTTTTTCCAAAAATCGAGAAAAAATTTTTGGTTCTACTTTTTGAAACTTTTGATGCAGATTGAGAGGGAATAAAGTCCTGATTTATAAATGGTATTCCTTTTCCAAATCCGATGAAAAATGTATAAAATATTTGCAAAAGAGTGTCTCAAAACCATCAATTTGGGACAATGCCGATTTTCGCAAATTTGGAAAGGGGTTACATTATGATTTTTTGCAAAAATCGAGAAAAATTTTTTGGTTCTACTTTTCGAACCTTTTGATGCAGATTGAGAGGGAATTAAGTCCAGATTTAGAAATGGTATTCCTTTTCCAAATCCGATGGAATTTTGGAATTTGGAATTTGGAATTTTGGTTCTACTTTTCGAAACTTTTGATGCAGATTGAGAGTGAATAAAGTCCTGATTTAGAAATGGTATTCCTTTTCCAAATCCGATGAAAAATGTATAAAATATTTGCAAAAGAGTGTCTCAAAACCATCAATTTGGGACAATGCCGATTTTCGCAAATTTGGAAAGGGGTCATGATTTTTTCCAAAAATCGAGAAAAAATTTTTGGTTCTACTTTTTGAAACTTTTGATGCAGATTGAGAGGGAATAAAGTCCTGATTTATAAATGGTATTCCTTTTCCAAATCCGATGAAAAATGTATAAAATATTTGCAAAAGAGTGTCTCAAAACCATCAATTTGGGACAATGCCGATTTTCGCAAATTTGGAAAGGGGTTACATCATGATTTTTTGCAAAAATCGAGAAAAATTTTTTGGTTCTACTTTTCGAAACTTTTGATGCAGATTGAGAGGGAATAAAGTCCTGATGTATAAATGGTATTCCTTTTCCAAATCCGATAAAAAATGTATAAAATATTTGCAAAAGAGTGTCTCAAAACCATCAATTTGGGACAATGCCGATTTTCGCAAATTTGGAAAGGGGTTACATCATGATTTTTTCCAAAAATCGAGAAAAATTTTTTGGTTCTACTTTTCGAAACTTTTGATGCAGATTGAGAGGGAATTAAGTCCAGATTTAGAAATGGTATTCCTTTTCCAAATCCGATGATAAATGTATAAAATATTTGCAAAAGAGTGTCTCAAAACCATCAATTTGGGACAATGCCGATTTTCGCAAATTTGGAAAGGGGTAACATTCGCACTCTTCTGCGTCTGTCGTTTTATCTTTGCTCTAAAACAAACCATAATAAAACCTTTTTCCCTTTATCCCCTTAATGACTAATTCAAAACTCCAATTATATCTTTTTATTCAATTTATTGTGTGTTATATTTTTTGTACAGTTTTTTAAACAATATAAATTAGTTTCTAAACTATCTATTGTATAGTTATATTTACGCCTATGCTTTTTTAGAAAAGAATATCTTAAATTGCCTTAAATTATAACTAGACAAAACTAATCCAATAACTCTGTATTCTCAGGAGTGCTGCCAAGGATTACTGCTGCGCCGCAAGGATTAATTCTTTGTTGTCGCTTATGCCACCGGATACTGCATCCTCCTGATCATCACCTGAACATCAACATGGAGTCTCTGGAAGATCATCAGGATGACCTGGAAGACCATCGCCCACCAGCCAATTCTATGCGAGGATCCACAACTACGCCTTTTCGTCCTTGTTTCCATATCCTGTAAATAGTAATAATCTATCCTGTAAATAGTAATAAGTATAAATAAAAATGTTTTTATAAATAAAAATGGTTTCACAAATAAAAATGGTTATGTTTTTTATTTGGGGGGTATTTTATTATTCTTTTTTGCAGGAATGACGGTTTCTCTGAATAAAATTTATAAATTTACAGAGAAAGGCATTATTTTTTACACTGGAATGCTTGCGATATTATTCATGTGGCTGCCCTTTATCCCTGAATGGCTTCTTTAAAACACCAAATAAATTATTTATCAAAATTTATTGTAGATTTAAAGACAAAAGTTCATTCGAACGAAAAGCTAAAGTACTAGGGAAAAAGAAAGCAGTAGAAGGCGGAATCCCAAATACTTAATAACATGCAACTGTTGTGGCTTTTCCAGAAAAATACTGCAATTGTCCTTTAGATGCATTTAAGCTTTTAATTTGGCCAAATTAATACTTTAAAATAGTCATAAAATCGTTACAATTTGGCAGATCGCAAAATGTTATACCTTCCCGATCTTATATCTTTGAGTACTATAATTTTCAATAAAAATCTGACAAACTAAAACCTGACCCTATTTTCGCAAATTTGGAAAGGGGTTACATCATGATTTTTTCCAAAAATCGAGAAAAATTTTTTGGTTCTACTTTTCGAAACTTTTGATGCAGATTGAGAGGGAATAAAGTCCTGATTTATAAATGGTATTCCTTTTCCAAATCCGATGAAAAATGTATAAAATATTTGCAAAAGAGTTTCTCAAAACCATCAATTTGGGACAATGCCGATTTTCGCAAATTTGGAAAGGGGTTACATCATGATTTTTTGCAAAAATCGAGAAAAATTTTTTGGTTCTACTTTTCGAAACTTTTGATGCAGATTGAGAGGGAATAAAGTCCTGATTTATACATGGTATTCCTTTTCCAAATCCGATGAAAAATGTATAAAATATTTGCAAAAGAGTGTCTCAAAACCATCAATTTGGGACAATGCCGATTTTCGCAAATTTGGAAAGGGGTTACATCATGATTTTTTGCAAAAATCGAGAAAAATTTTTTGGTTCTACTTTTCGAAACTTTTGATGCAGATTGAGAGGGAATAAAGTCCTGATTTATAAATGGTATTCCTTTTCCGAATCTGATGAAAAATGTATAAAATATTTGCAAAAGAATGTCTCAAAACCATCAATTTGGGACAATGCCGATTTTCGCAAATTTGGAAAGGGGTTACATCATGATTTTTTGCAAAAATCGAGAAAAATTTTTTGGTTCTACTTTTCGAAACTTTTGATGCAGGTTGAGAGAAAATAAAGTCCTGATTTATAAATGGTATTTCTTTTCCAAATCCGATGAAAAATGTATGAAATCTTACATTGCCAACTAAACCATAAACTACGATTAATATAAAAGGTATCAAAAATTTCCCAGAAGAATCAAGCATGTTCTTTGACTTCTTTCAGTAGCGTTGGGACGTGATAGATTCAAGGGAAAAATGTTCATTATCTAAGTGAAGGTCATCAAATGGAGTGCCCAAAAAATGCCTACATTTATACTTGAAATTATCTTCAGTTTCATTTTTTCCATTGCTCACAAAAAGTCGATTTGGTGGAAAAGCGAAACCTCTGGCATATGGCCCACTAAAAAGTCATTTTACAATTTTACAATTATTGCCTATGACTGCGACTTTGACATTTTTGCTCTAAAAAATCTAATTTTTTTCGTGGAAACACGAAAAAATACCATAAAATATGCATGGTCCAAAAAAATAGTAACCAAAGAAAAAAAAAATAAAGAAGAACATTGCTAAAAACCGGGTCAGAAGTCCAGAGGTCTCCCATCATCTTCTGCGAAGTGTTTTCTGTTTAGATGCATTTTTATGATGCCAAAGAAGTGACTAAGTAAGTTGTCATTTTCTTTTTATGATGATTTTGTGATTTTTTGCTCTCGTTGTTATATTTTTTACGCTCTACATTTTTCAACATTTTTGTACATTTATTTTTTTCGCTGCGAGGACGAGGCCTAACAATGCCAGGCTACTAATGTCGAGCAGGCCAAGTTTTATAGTTTTTTATGGCTTTATGACTGCGACCAATGACTTCTTTATTGGTGCAGGTCCTTGGCCCATAGTTCCTGGCCTTCCCATCGTCTTTTTTATGACCATCTCATCTTTGCCTTTTCCGTTTCCGTGAGGTATCGGAAGGGAAGACGATTTTTTCCACATGCAAAATACCGGGACATGTGTTTCCCCCACCCAAGGGATATGAGAGAGACCCTAATCCTTTCGGCCATGTGTTGACAGCCAAAACAGCAACAACAATAATAATAATAATAATAATATTGGTTATAAGAATATCAACAAATGGATATAGCAGGAAGTCAGTCAGTGCGATGCCATATCCATATATCATATGGGCTGTAAGCGCTGGGAAATATTCGGTCCGAGTCTTTCATGTGTCTCCGCGCTCTGTTTGTGTTTATCTATTTATTTATTTATTTGCTTTTGTACACTTATGACATGATGTTAATTACCGCTCGCGACTCCATGGTGGAAGGGGTGGACTGGGGAAAGGGGAAGAGGTTAAAAGAAGGTGGGCGGAGTCACTTTGAAATGAAAAAGTTCGCCGCCTGTTTGCCCATCGTCAACAAAGCAACGACAATTGCCAAACGCCGAGGTTAAAGCTGTCGGACACCGTCAAAGACGGAAAAAACGAACCGACGGCACATCCGATGTTTGTACGGATTCAAATCCGGCCAGGAACCCGAAATCCCGACACACGCACTATGGGAATATCCGCCAGGATTCTGTATTTTTTGTCCAAATATTGTTTAATTGGCTTTCGGCCGGGAAATCTCCCAAAGTCAATCTGTGACGGAGTGTGTCGCAATGGGCTTTGCTTTAAGTCCTTAGATCCCAGGTCCTAGTCCGGGTAAAATCAATGTTTCTTGTTTGGCCAAGTTAAAGGATTAGTCGCAGATCCATTGAGGAAATGCTGGAAAAAGGAGTCGACAAGTCAAAGTCATGGGAATGTACGGTATTCGGAAGCAGGAAAATGGGATTTAAACATTAAAACGGTGGGAAATTTGTTCACTTATGTATTTCTTAATGTGCGGAAAATCCATCTAGAGACAGGGATTTTAATTAGAAAGCAGGATCGTTTTTTCTGCTTTCCAATAGCTGAAGAGTATCACCAAGTATATCATAAATTGTTATCCAATTTATTGGATTTAATTCTCTAATCATTTCTGATAAATAGCCTGACAATAAATTGAAAACAATTGTTATTTTGCACCTGCTTTTAGCCACTCAATTTCAACTCATTAAATTCAATTTCCCAAGTGAGTAGCATGAAGCATTTAAATTTTAAAATGTGAAACTCATTAAAGATAATCTGGCAAGTCGGAGAGACGTAATTACCGTAGTTTGGCTATTAAAAAAAAAGGGTATGGTTTGTATTTGGAATGGGATGAAGATTACAACCAAATGAAAACAGGACGAATCATTTTGCTGCTTAAATTAGATTAAGTCACCCTTGTCCTTTTGATGGGAAACCCTTTTAAAAGTCAATCAATTTTCCCTACATAATTTACCCGGCAATGTGGGAAATGACAAACAACCATTTACATTTCCGCACAAATTTCCCCATACCTTTCAATGTCATTATTATTATCCCTCTGAAACTTTTATCGTCATCACTTTGATGCAGCTAATTGAATTCCAGATTAAAGTGTAAACGCTTTGGCCCCAAATCAGAAAAGCAGCAGAAAAAAAGACGCACAAAACTGATTTGTATTGCAAATTAAAATTTAAGTGAAAACGAATGAAGAACCCACACAAACACACACACACACAGGACAATGGATTACAATATCCTGGGGCGCAGACAGCACGACATTAAAAAGGCACGAGGATGAGCTGCTGGCGGGGAGCTGGCACATACTCGTACATATTTCAGGACTTTCGTGCAGCTGCCCATGGCACATGCGCCTGGGTGGGATTGGTTTCCAGGACACGACTGGAGTTTTGGGATGCGGGCACTGGAGCGATGGCTGCCTGCCAGCATCCGCATCAGCATCGGCTGCAGAAGCAGCAGCAGCAACGGCAGCAGCACAAGCAGCTACACCAGCAGCAACTACGGCAGCAACAGCAGCAACGGCAACAGCAACAGCAACACCAAAAGCAGCAAAAACAATATCCAAGGCTTGCGACCGTCAGGCCAACGGTTTCCGCTTGTTTACGGCTCGAACGGAAAAAGCCAGCAAGCAAAAGCAAAGCAACAACAAAAAGATACATCCACCAGATATACAGATACGGCAGCCAATCCCAGAGCTCCGTGGTGCGGCAGGTAGGCGTGGACGTATCTACCATTTCCAAATAAATTCAACCCCGCAGAAGACAGCTGCTGTTGGTGGAAGATCGTGAACAGCCCTCTCCTCCACACTTCTCCGGGTATTCAAAAACGGGTCGTCGCCTCGCCAGTTGCATTCAGTTATTAACGAGAGCTACTCAGCAGCGGCAGTATCAGCAGCAGCAACAGTCAAAGCAGCAGCAACAGCAGCAAAAGTCACTCAAGAGCTAGAAAGGGATATAGATATATAAATACTCGACTCGTTTCGATTTTCACGAGTTTGAGTCGGAGAGTGGCGAACAGTGAACGAATTCAGTTTGTGTCGAGACGTTGCCGGTGGAACGTCGCATCCAAGAGATACCAAAACCAAACCAGATACAAAGATACAAAGATACAAAGCGGCGATCAAGTGAAAAAACCAAAGCGTGTTTTCAAGTGAAAAAAGCAAGAAACCAAATAAAAAACTAAAAAGACAGAATAATGTCTTCCACATCGGCCTCACCCATCAGCAACATAACAGTGGACGACGAGCTCAACTTAAGCAGAGAACAAGGTGGGTTAAGCAACAGATTTTTAACAAATAAATAAGAAAAGTGCCGACGGCAAAAGTGGATTCATTTCAATTTAAAATCTTCTCAACTAATAAATTGTTCTATTCGTTTTTAGACTTTGCTGAGGAGGATTTCATAGTGATCAAGGAGGAGCGCGAAACCAGTCTTTCTCCCATGCTAACGCCCCCACACACACCCACTGAAGAACCACTGCGGCGAGTTCATCCTGCCATCAATGAAGAGGCTGTTGCCACTCAGCTCCACATGCGACACATGGCCCACTACCAGCAGCAACAGCAGCAGCAGCAGCAACATCAGCAACAGCAGCAGCAACATCGCCTGTGGTTGCAGATGCAACAGCAGCACCAGCAGCAACCCCACCAGTACCCAGTCTATCCCGGAGCCACTGCCGATCCTGTGGCAGTGCACCAGCAACTGATGAACCACTGGATCCGCAACGCAGCCATCTACCAGCAGCAGCAACAGCATCACCATCACGCACACCCGCACCATCCCCATCACCCACACCACCCGCACCACGTGCGTCCCTATCCCGGTGGCCTCCACAGTCTGCATGCCGCAGTGGTGGGACGCCACTTCGGTGCCCTACCTAAGCTGGGCGGAGCCGGGGGAGTAGGCGGTGGGGCTGGCAGCGGTGCTGCTGGCTCCGGAAGCAGTCGCCCCAAGAAGCAGTTCATCTGCAAGTACTGCAACCGGCAGTTCACCAAGTCCTACAACCTGCTCATCCACGAGAGAACCCACACGGACGAGCGGCCCTACTCCTGTGACATTTGCGGCAAGGCCTTCCGGCGACAGGATCACCTCAGGGACCACCGCTACATCCACTCCAAGGACAAGCCCTTCAAGTGCAGCGATTGCGGCAAGGGCTTCTGCCAGTCCAGGACCCTGGCGGTGCACAAGGTTACCCACTTGGAGGAGGGTCCGCACAAGTGCCCCATCTGCCACAGGACCTTCAACCAGCGGGCTAATCTTAAGAGTCACCTCCAGAGTCACAGCGAGCAGAGCGCCAAGGAGGTTACCTCCGCACCCGTTTCCGCCATCCCCAGTTCCGGACCAAGCCAGGCATTGAGCTCGCCTCAACCTGAGAACTTGGTCCAGCACCTGCCAGTCCTGGACTTGTCCTCCTCCTCCTCCGCGTCATCCGTCTCAGAGAAGCCCAAGAGAACGTTGGGCTTCACCATCGATGAGATCATGAGCAGATAGAGGAGCTCTGGAGTCCTGGAACCCTGGAAACTAGGTTTCTGTTTCAAAAAGACTAAGAGAGCCGGAAAACCGCCAGGCATGGGAAGTGCCTGGTTTCGGAAACCACAAGACAGAGTCCGGCTCGCAATCTGGCCAAAGGTGGAACTAGCTAAATCCTCGCCAGCAACTCGCAATCGCAACCCAGTGACACGAAGAAGGAAAAGAAGAGTCATCCTCGGTGCAATCGGTTCTATATAATGCAAACATATAGTAATCCCCATTGCATTCAACAATGCCAAAGCCACAAAACAGAGGGAAAAACTGAAGCAAGCATGAACATGAATTAATATTCAAGTATTGCTGAAACAAGCCTCCTACAAAACAATTCCAAAACGCAATCAGACACAATTGTAAACTATAAATTAAATAAAATATTATATTAACGTTTAATTATAAATTATGTAAAAATATGTATTGTACCTTATAGTAGTAGTAGCCCATTATCGAGTAAGCCAAATGTTATGTTACAATAGATCAATCAATTCAACTAATCCCAGACAAACAAACCTCAGACCCGACTTGGTTATTAAAAGACTGTTTTAATGATTAAATATTAAATTATATTATACTTGAATAAATCAATCGATGGATTGTGTAATGTTGAAACCCCAGACAGGTGTCATGATTGCTTGCTGTAAAAATTTTATGAGCCTAGAAAAAGTGACTTGGCACAAAGATACAACGATCTCATTATCGTCATAAGTGTATAATATATATAGAGATATTCCCAATGTTAGCAAATCATATGAAGCTATCACGAAAAAAATAAAAACCTAAAAATAAATGGAAAGTAATGTCAAATGAATTTCAAGGATTGTTTCTTTTATGGGGGGTAAGTTCTTAGAAAATGTAGTCTACTTTCTGATGACTAGGTCGCTGATTTGTCGCATTAGTAGATTAGATAATTTATTTTGTGGAAACCCCATAAGTGTTAAACACCCACAAGCAACTAATCCCATTTCCCAAACAACTCATTTAATTGAATTTATATCAATCCATAACCTTATAAGTAGTGCCATCAAACAGCAGCTGTCAAAATTTATTAACCATTGGCATAACTCAATTTTTATTCAGATCCCGAATTTGTGCATTTTTAAACAGCTTTAGCTTCGTGTCTATTAATTTTCAAGTCGCCGATTAAGTAAGCAGAAGTCTCGCCTCCAAAAAATAAGGCAGCCCGCCACACACAATCAATGTTAAAACTGTCGCAAAAGTTAATTTATGAAAGCGAATTGAATTAAATTTGTTATGCTGGTTTTGTGTGTTAACTTGATTTCGATTTCGGTTGGATTTCGGTTTTGAGGTGTGGTCCCTCTTTAATTTATGGCTCAAAATTCTGGGCTTTAGTTTTTATATTTTTTATTGTGGCTTCTTTTGAAATATCGGGAACGTGCCAAATGTTTCGACCATCGTCTGAGGTTTTCCTTTATTAGATTTTCTTTAGTATTAGCACGCTTCTTACTCGGAAATGTCCTTTTCTAGATTGCAATCTTTGTCTGGAAAATCTAAAATCGAGCATAGGATTGTCTTTAATTGAGGACCTCAGTCTGAATGCCGGACTCCCCAAAGGGAACCCACATCATGGCTAAGGGTCTACATCTGCCTCATTTGCTGCTCGATTTTCATTTAAACATTCTTTTTCATTACCATTTCCACTTTTTTACCTTGATGATGGCCATGTACAATTGATTTTGGGCCTGTGCCCATTGTTTTGGCTTTGATTTTGGCTTTGTTTAGGTCCTGAAAAGTGGCAAACGTATTCGTATTCGCCAATTGATGTCTACATTGCTGTGTGCAGCAGGATTTACCTTTTGACAAGTATCCTGGACGCGCCTCCTACAGGCACCTAGCGTCCTGCTGACTTTGGCCAGCAGTGGGTTGGCCAAAATCTTTTGGGCCTTATCTCTCTATCCAGGTTGGTCGGGCGGTGGTCAACCGTAGGACTTGTGTTCCGTGTTTTGCAACACTTCGCCGCAGGATGTCTCAGGTCGAAGTTTCGTCCTGTGCGCATTCGACACACCTTGTCCATAATTGCACTGCGTACAACCAAAATATTTTGTGAAAGTCACAGCGGGAGACGGGATTTTGAGTTGAGTCCTGCCTGTGGGCAAGTATCCTGACCAGATTGATAGGTGTCCGCATGGGGTTGTGTGTCCTTTTTTTTTGGGCCACAATTAAACGGATCGGTTCCGCAACTAGGGTGGCATGTCCCCTACTCCTGGTACTTGCCAGTATCCTGTCGATGTCCTGGCATTGTAAATTGTAGTGGCAGGACGTGCTGGAAAGTCGCCTGCCAAAAGTGAGCCATTTAGCCTGCCACAGGGGCAGTCTCCTCCTTTTTTTACATTTTTCTCCAGCTCCTACCGAGCATGCAATTTTAATGAGCTGCCTGGGGAAAAGGAGGATCCTGTCGGCAGGACATCTTCAGGCCGTTTTTGTTGTCCAGAACACGTTCGCACTCCTCGAGGTGTTCCAGCCCGAAGGCTAGCAGACCACCCAGGAAAAAGCAATAGAGCTGTGCGAGGTGTTCAATTAAAACGTTGCAAATCAATTTGGAGACAGCCAATGGCTTCGGATCACCCTCAAGTGAATCGTATCGAATCGAATTGAATCGAATCGAGGACACGCTTAAAATGGCCGTTGACAGAAACACTCACAGAGGTGATGATGACAGCATTACCCGCCGTAACATAACTTAAAAGCCACATAACTACACAACTTGTCAAGTGAGAGCCAAGCCCAAAAAATAATAGGAGAAAAAACAATCAAGCCGGCTGGCTGGCAGACAAAACTTGTCTCTCGTAATTGTACATTGTCTAGATTGTCAGCTTTGGAAGTGGTTTTTGATATGCCGACATCGCAAAACGCTTTTTTATTTCCAAGAGCCAGACCCAGACCCAGTCTCCGGGCTACGGGCTGCGATTCACCCACAGGCAGCGAAATGCTTTCATGTGAGTTTGATTATTTTCTGTTTTATTTCAAATCAGCAGGTGTTTCCATGGCAGTCATTACTATTAAAAAATTATTACATTTTCAACAACAATTATAATTATTCTTTAAGGTTTCTTATCATAGCATTTTTCAAGTATTTACATGTAACGCACTCGCTGGAAAAGCCACTTCATAAGCCACAAATACTCCACATCATGCTGCAATCAAACCTCTTACGAATCCCCACTCCTAGTACCCTTTAAACGCCTCTGCCCTGGGCCTGGGGCTCTTGATAGTTTGATAGTGGCATGACTGTTCTCTGTGGCGCACAGTAGTCGCATGTGTCACAATGTCGCAGCCTAATTGCACTACACGCGTAGTTACTTAGGAACTCAACTCAACTCAACTGAACTGAGCTGAACGGGGCTGACAAGCCCACTTCCACTCCGCAGACAGGCGACGACACCGAAATCGGGGGCAGATACCCACCAGATACCCAGGTACTCAACTAGTCAGATACTTCACACTGGGTGTTCGTTTTTATGGTCCTAGCCATCGAGTATCTATCGTCTATTTTGACACTTTTGTTTTGCCTAAAAAGGTGTTTTAAATATAACTTACTTTGGCCTAAACAAATCTCAGACCAACAAGCCAGTAAAATAGAAGTCTGCACTTGAAGAAATCTACTTCTAAGGCTCAAAGCAAACTAGGACTGTTGAAAAGATCTTAGAAACCTTTTCCGCAGTGCAACTGTAACAATTAAATCGCTTGTGGTTGCTGTCTCTTAGCCAGACTTTTCCACCTTATCGGCCGGGCTCAATCTTTCAGAGCCAGTGCATTAATTGACACCTAGAAGTAGAAAACGAAACCGGAGAACCCTTGAGCCCAGCTAGGCCACAGAATCCCCAGCATCCAGACGCAGACAGGGGACTGGCTGTCAATTAGGTTGCTGAATTTATCACCGGGCACAAATCAGTTTGGAAAATTTGTTAGCCCCGAAAATAAAGTTAGCCGGGCTAAAAGAGCGATCAATTTTATAGGCAGAGACACCTCACGGGCCTGGGAGGTCTCTCTGGTCCGTGGGGACTAGAACACTCGATCTTCCACCATCGGGATTGGATTCATTTTCCCCGACCCCTCCAATTTGAGAACTTAATTGAATTACCAGGGAAAACCACACAGATAAAAAAGAAGAAAAAAATAAATGAAAACACCTCGGTATCAAGTTAGTTAGTGACCATCTTCCATGGTCTCTTCTTGACAACTCTTTTGTTTGTTATTGCTGCGTTTTCACTTGTTCTCCCTTCCAGCCATTCATTGTGGCCATTCTCTTGACCCGTTGTTGTCCTCTGTCCAGCTGTCCGTTGTCCTCAGTCCCAAGTCCGCTGTCCGTTTTATTTTTTATTATTTCATTCTCTGTTCTTTGACATTTTAATGCGCCCGCTGGCTTTCAGTGTGATGTGAGCTCTCTGATGGTGGCCCAATATGGTGTGATAGCCATAATCCGATATAAATAAGACATTATAAGAGGCTCCCCAACTCCACCGTCATCTCCATCCCCATCTCCAGGTATGGTTATAGAACCTAAGCAGGATCTCCGAGCCTGGGAATATGTCAGGCAGAGAGAGAGAGATTACAAGGAATCGACGACATGTGGCGCTCAAAGCTTTCATTTATTTATTCGCCCAAAGAAAATGACTAAACCCCTGTATGATTGACTCATGGACCACCTAACTAGATTCCGTTCTCAGTTCGTTATATCCTCCCATTATTCATTCCCAAGTGGTTTGGCTAAATTCGATTACGAAAAGTGAAAACAAAGATGGTTCAGAGGTGTAGAATGAAAGGGTTACAAGGGGTCTAAAAATATGTAACATATAGGTTTAGTTCTATGGTTAACTTTGTAATTAGATATTAATCTTAAAGTGTATATTAAAAGATAGTCTAGATGGGAATCCAAAGGTGAGTGAAGACAATGGATCCTAAAACTCTCGCAGACTACTTTTTTATTATCAAATTTAGTGCCAATTATTAGGGATTGATTTCACGAAAAGGCTGGAACCCCCTTTTAAGTACGCTTCTGATGGCCTGCTCCCGGCTTTGATCGATTGATTTCATCGATTATGGCACAACAACAGACTCGACAGTCAACTGGCTGACTTGGGGCTGGGACTCGAATGTTTATTTGTTTATTTGTTTGTCCCGAGCACGCAAACAACTGGATTCGAAAAAAGGGAAACGGACAAAACACATGATCAATTACACCATCAGAGCCGGGGCAGGTTCCCCAACTTCCCAAGTTGCCAAGTTCCCAAGCCGTAAGCTCCACGGGCCCACGCTCTCCGGGGAGATCTGTTGCTCAAGTCTTCTGCTCCCCAGCCCCTCATCGGTTTACCCCCTCGCCACAGGCAAGCGCACAGCTTCTTTCACTTATTATTAAAAGTAACAAATTATTTTCAATTGATTTACACGCTGGCAGTTCAGCAGTTCAAAAGCCTACACCCGCGCAACCAAAAAAAAAAACCTACCAAACCCCGGCCAAACCCTGACCCTGAAAACCAAAAAAACCCCCCTCCAGCCCTGTCTCCGGCTGTTGATTAACCACTCACTGGGAACATTTAATGTGTAATAACGATTTGTATCCGAGCACAAAGTAGTTATGTTGAAATTCCTTGCCGCCGTCGCAGTTACCATCATTAATCATAAGAATGTGAATCTTTTCAGGGAGTTGAGAATGGCTGGGTTGTGGGAAGGGCGAAGGGGGAGCTGGGGCGGGCAGAGAACACCTACATCCAGGGGAGTTCACATGGCCAGAAGATCTTCCGAGTTCCGAACAATGATCTTGGACCAAACGATATTTCATATCCATAAACGGTTGCGGGGTAAAGGGCTATGGGCCATGGGACCAGGAGGGTGCGTGGATAGAGACTCTTCCTCTATGCACCGATTTAACGCCCCGACATTTACATATGTATATTCCGCACCTAAAACCCCACTTCCACTTCCACTCCCAACCCCGCTCCGGCTCCGGCTCCCATCCCCATCCACTCCCACTCGCCCCATCCCCTGAACTTCAACCTGAATCTTATTGGCGTTGGCGTTTGCCAGTGTACGTGCCTACAAATTATGTTTCTACACGTTTACATGCCTCTGACATGCACTCCAGGGCGGGATATTCCACAGAGAGAAAATTTTTAATCAAACTTAATTAAATTGGATGATAAAATGAAGTTAAAATCATAATAAAGCTGTTTCTCTTTAACTTATTAGTATGGGATTCGAAGTAGTTTTGTTATTTAATCTAAGCACTTTGATTTCTCAGTGTTGAGCCTTGGTTTCTGGCAGGGATTCGGCTGGGATTGGGACTGGGACTGAGACTTCGACTTGGACTGCACTCCACTGGAGACGAGACGAGCTGCATCCGAGTCCGGCTGGCTCGCCGGCTCACCGGGGTGTCCATGGGCATCAAAGTCAAAGCCATCAGGCCTCATCGATGCCTCGTCATCCATCGACAGTGTCGGTCATTTTTTAGTTAGGTTCCCCTTTATTTTATTTTTTATATTTTTTGTAGTTTGATTTTGTTTTTGTTTTGGGTGGGTGCCGCTTACCCGCTGCGTGTTCATTGGGTTCGTTGAGCTTTCTACGTTAATTTGTTAACAACAATACGCGCGATGCGAGATACAAGATACAAGATACGCGATGCGGTGTCGCAATCGCAATCGGTGGGGATGTGAGATCATTATGATATGGTAATTATCCGCCGATTGATTGAAGAGCGTTGAAAATTTGCCAAATTTCATCTTAAGTGGTTTTTCGACTTTGAATTGATGACGGCAACTAAGGAATCGAATGATTTTCATGGAAGGTGGCTGAAGATATCAATTCAGATTGTGGTTTAATATATAATTTATATATTGTTTTAGATGGTAGCTCTATTTAGAGTTTGAGAAAGAATAAAAGGTTATAGGGGGACTTTTCTCCCTTTTCAAAATAAATCACAAAAACAAACTAAAAAGATTCTCTTTCATTCATAAATCCAATTTAAAAAGAAATCTATTCAAACATGAATGAAGACCAATTCCCATGACCGCGAAAAAAACAATATAAATCCATTGATCTGAAGCATAAATATGAATGGAGCCCGCGGCCAAAGAATTGTCTGAATAGATTTCTAACTCTCTGGCCAGAAGAACCGTTTCGGCCATTTTCACATGATTATGGGAATAGCAACAAAAGCCAATAAAATCCACTACCACTTACATATGCAGAAAGCGTACTTTTTCGCCCAGCCCCTCGCCCTTACACGTTCCCCGAAAAACAAGACCGGCCAATTCCCAACTAATTTCAAGACCATATTGCATGATGTAGTGGGTACAAGAGGCGATTTTTATGTTAAGCACAAGGAATTCGGGCTATTAGCGCCAAAGGATTTTCTCATGGTTTAAAAATACTCAACGTGCGACAAATTTCGCCGCCGGCCATCTGAAGCACGAAAGCTGCACGCGGAGCAGCCAGTCGATTCGAGAGGTATGGTGGTTTTGCTACACAGCGAGAAATACATATGTATTACAAATTACTTTATTTAACCTCACTTACCAGGTTGGTAATACTTTTTATCTCAGTGGAGTGGAGGCGTTTCACTTGGGGGAGGCTCTCTAGGAGGGAGGTGAAGGCGTTGCTGACCGGCTGGCTGCTGACCGGCTGGGACTTGGAGCTGATCCGAGGCTGGGGACTTGGTCCGAGGGCTGGCCAGGCCATGGCAAACGGGCTGGGGCACAACACATCTGATTGCTCGGTAGGCAGCGGCGTGCTTTATGGCAGAACAACCCCCTAAGCCCTGCCAGCATGCCTGCCCCACCACTTCCAGGTCGCCCTCGACCGGTCATAGTGTAAACCACAAACCCAGGAGCGTATCTCGGGGATATATTTGTATTTTAATACCTTACAAAGTTTCCAGACTTCTTCCTTAAAGATAATCAACTTCAAGAGATATTAAATTATATAAAATCTAAAGAGGCATACAAGTTACTTAAGCAAAACGTTGTCTTTCATATCAAACTTTGTACTTTTAAGTCTTCACATTAATCAGCTTCACCTTTCTCTGCTAGCAACTCCGCTCCTGCTTTTCAGGGGTCTCGCCCGCCTTGGCCGGGGCATACAATTTAATATTAAAGTTGATAAACATTTTGACCACGGCAGTTAGTAAGCAAACGTACGATCCACCTACTCGCCTTCTTTAACGGCAGCAGCCGCAGCATCCGAAGTTGCAGCCTCAGCAGCCTCGGCAGCCTCAGCAACCGCCATCATCATCATCAACCGCCAACATCAGTGGTCCGACGTGGTCGTGAACCGCGTTTTTGGGGTCGGAACGCTGGTCAGGCCGGGGCACTCTCCATCCGACTCCATCCAACTCTGACTCTGGTGAAATAAATTCAAAAACTATGCCAGCCAGCCGATTCCGAGTCGGGGACTTGTGGTCAACTGATTGCGCCACAGATTCGCACTTAGTCGGTGGCTGAGTTGGTCGATATTCAAGGGTTGCGAGGAGGCGGTGGAGGGGTCAAGGTGGAGTAGCCAGTGCGGAGTCGGGTGTGGGGAGAGGGCGGGTCGCGGCTTCAGTTCTGGGACATAAACGGGGGCGTGTTGAACGCAAACTTGGCGTGGCAATGAGCTTTGGTAGTCGCCAAAAAACTTCAAGACAAGTGTGCAAAAAGGACAGGGACCCCAAAAACTAAAAGAAATAATCAAACTTAATCATAAGAGTATCCAAAATTTAAAATTTCAATGAAAAATTACGAAATAAGTCAGAATTTTAACGCATTTAAAAGCCAAGTTCCAGGTTGCCTTTTCACAAATAAGATATAATATTTGTGTCCAAATTATTTCGTTAAATTCTGTAAAAACAGAAGAGTTTAGTTAAGTAAATTTTTGTGAAATTGGCTGCCGGAACAGGCTTTTAAACAATGGCAAGACCGCTCGATAATTTGCGTCGGGAGTGGAGCTTCTTCAGCCCACGCCCCAAAGCCGAAAATCTGGCTCCACCTTCGGCATTTTTTACGCGTCGAGGTTCAATTTCTGCAGCCCTGGGATTGGAGATTGGGGATTGGGGCTTGGGGTTTGGGGATTGGGAACTGGGATTAAGGATCGGGGATATTCATACACACATCGTCCACACATACTTATATTCCATATACACTACATGGACAATGTAAAGCTGGTTCCTGGAGTCCAACCGAACCGAACCGAACGAACGCTTTTCGAGAAATCAACGTCCAACGCGATTGTTCCCATGCAAGTTTCTACAAATATTTTTTTGTGAATTATTACCTTCGTATTTTTCCAGTTCGCGAGGAGTCAAATTGGTCGGCACACGCTCGAGGGCACACGCCATTTCCCACGGAGCGCATTTATGGTTGCTGCCAGTCGGTCGGCTGAGGAGCTCCAGACCGCAGGCCCCGAACCCCCAAGACCCTGAGCTCCTTACCCTCGAAAAATCCCTGATCACTGATCGAGGATCGCAACTGGTCGGGGCGCAGCGTCGAGTTATAGGCAAAAGGCTAAAAAAAAATGAGCAACAAAAATAAATAATAAATGCTACGAAAATAGGAAAAGGAAAAGTAACCTAAGCAGGGCAGGTGGCAGGCAGCAGGCAGACTTCAATTAGGTCCAGCCCATTCCCCCAGCCGGGATCAAAGCGTAATCAAATCTTGGCCAAGACCTCCTCATCCCTCCTCGTCTATCCGACTGTCAACTGTCCGGGTAATGTGCAATAATTGCCAACTGCCGGAGTTGCCAACTGTCTCGCAAATCAAATATCGCTGCTCCCCCCCTTTTGGGGGGTCCTGCTGCGAATTTGATGCCCCGATGCTGATGCTGAGAGCATTTTCGGCCTACACCTTTTGTGGTTAATGGGGCCCAAGATCGTGGCCATCGGGAGTAGAAGAAGCTTTCTAGGCCCGACTCCATTCAGCTCCCATTCTCAGGTCCATTCCCGTGTTCATATGTGTTAAGAAGTTGGAGTGGAAACCCACGCGTTTTCATTTAACGCTTTGATACCGGCGCCAATCTTGGGTAGATTGGGTTAGGGAAAATTTGGATAGTCCAAAGGATAATACCAGGAGTTCTAAAGGTGTTTTATGATAAATAATTAAAGGGTTTCAGGGAAAAGGAAAAAAAGGAAGCTCTACTTTAATCATTGAAACTCTAAACTCTGAAGTCTAAAATCTTGAAAACATTAGAAAGCATAAATATTTAAATAAATTCTTAATTTCTTAAATATAATTTGATCAGTAACCTTTAGTTCATCATCTTAGATCCCTACATGGAATTTCTCTTCCTTCTGTTGCGACTTTTTTATGTTTTTAATTGGCTTGTCGCTGGGCAGGAAGGACGAGGAGGAATTGCAGGCTGCTGCAGGATGCAGACGTGGATAAGGAGTCATGTAACCCATTGGTCTGGAGACACACTCGCACACCCAACACACCCAGGGAGGGGACAGGCCTAATAGAAGTGATGTCGATAGCACTTAAACACGATATCCGTTTCAATTTGTTTGGATTCTTCAATTTAAAAGGTGATAATTTTCTACTTTATGGCCCTCGACATGTGGGCCACCCATAAAACTGATATCGGAGTAGTGCCTGTCTCGGTCCCTGTCTGTCTCTCATATGCGTATTCTTTCTTTATTTTTAGCTATCTCTTTCACTGTCCCTATATCCCTGTAAGTCTGCTGGCTGAATCAGTATTACTGAGAAAAATCATTCTATCCAACAAAAAGGATCATCAATTGGACTCTACAAGAAGGATTATATTGGAATTTAAGGAATTAAGATCTAAATTCTAGATATCCTTCTAATGATACAATAAGAATATATCTTATACTTCCTTATGAACTTCCTATCATTATGCTTTATAGAGTATAAAAGCAATAACTTTTAGGAATGAAAATGTTGGACTACAAATGTCTGATGACTCTCTGGAATTGCATCCAAACACCGCGATATTCAGTACATAATTTATTTCAGTGTGTCGTGAGTTTGGGACAATCTTGTCCATATACATTCAATACATGACCAGTGTCAAGTTCGAGCCGAGTTCGATTCTCGTTCTCTGGCTTTGGGGACTGTGGACATCGTATCACTCGCTTAATTTGTTATTCGCTGGTTTTCACACTTGATAATTGTGGCAGTGGCGTTGGCCGAGACGCAGATGGTGATGGTGGCTGTGGTTGGGGGATGGCATACATATTACCAACAGAATGAACCACCGCTATAACCAGGTACCAGCATCAACCGCCGCGCCGGTGGTGCTGGGTGATCATCATCATCATTGACCACTTTGTGGTGCTCTCTGTGTGGGCAGTTTCATTGCCGTTGTTGATGTGAATTGGATGTTGTTGGGTCTGCAATGACTTCAGTTTATCAGCCCCCCAGACCGGGCCGGGCCGGGCCAGGCCGGGGAATGTCTAAATCTTTCCTTTTATTTTGTTTCGCCTTAGCCAGGTCCCCTGGTGTTGTTGGTGCTGCTCTTTTTGATTGCCGAACTGAACTTTAGCGATTTAATGCGTATGCGTACACCGGACCAGACTCGTAAAACAAACAACAGGCCTCGGACAAGTCTCTAAAGTCGGAGGCGTTTTAGCATCGCGTTTTAATGGCCAACTAAATCAACAGACAATTAATTAGACATTCGACGGCGACAATGGACTCAGCATTCAACAAGCGTTTTAAAACTGGAATTGGATTTGGATTTGGTGCTGGACTTCGACTCGCTCCGACTCGGAATCGGAATCGGAATTGGAATTGAAATTAAAATCATGATCTGTTATGTTTGATGATGCAAATGCAAATTGCTTTTAGCCTTTGACTGGGTGGTCTCCCCGTCCGAAATCAATTCAAAAGAATTGAATGAATGCCTCAATTAGCATAGTGGCTTTCGGGTTTTGTCTTGGCAACACTTATAAGCTTGAATTTGGGTTTGGATTGAAGACGTCGACGAAATCGTTAAAGCTTAGGTTTCTTCGTTTCACCAGACAATGAGTCTGTTAAAACCAGTGTTCTAACTGCCTGCTGGCTGAATGGCTTTAATTGGTTTGAATTAATGAACTATTAAGATATTAAACTCTAGCCTCTAAAAAGGATACTATGGGACAACCCCATATTTCCTGCATTACTCATGCCACAACCTCTTCAATGGTATTCTCTCATGAAATTATCCAACCAAACTCAAGTCTCAGACCAACAAGAGGCAACAACCCAAAACAAAACATACAACATGACCACGTTGGAGGCGGCGGATTCAGTTTTGGAATCGGAACGGAATCGGCCTTCTCTGAAAAGGCCCGACAACACCGAAAAAATACTACACAATACACAATGCGAAATCATATCACTAGACATGGCTTACAATAACAAAGTCCAACTTTGACTGAGTGCTGGAGCTGGGATTCAAGGAGCGAAGAAGTAAAGATGTGAAGGAGTGATGCTGTGATGCTGTGACGCTGTGAAGGAGTGAGGGAACTTTTTCAGTGAATAACACTCGCTCGCCAACAATGATATTAAAAATAACAATTGTCTTCAGTGGTCTTTAACACCCGCACCGCTGATAGACAACAAAAACAGCAAAAAGCAACATGAGGAAAAGAAACACTTGAGTGGCGTATAAAAGTCACATCGACAACTTCGATTGACTAAAGAAAATATTGTACATGAACAAAACATGAAAAAAGAATCGAATTGAATCCAGCTAAAAGCGATCGATCGATGGACCAACCAGCCAACCAACCAACCAACTGAGAGCATTTTTGAATACCTGAACAATCATAAAAATAATGACGTTGCACATTCCAAGAGCAGCGGCACATGAGATGGACCGACGGCGAGGTGGAGACCGCAGATCTCCAAACATCCAACTTTGGTTCCGAATCCGAATCTGAATCCGAATCTGTATCTGAATCCGCATCTGAATCTGAATCTCAATCTGAATCTCAATCCAGGTCCAAATCCGAGCTCCATCGTCAGCTGCCTCCGAGTCGATGATGAGCTTTTTTTTATATTTATTTTTTTTTATTTTTTGAGCCACACAGCCAGGGAGCAAAGGAGTTGCAGTTGGAGCGGTTTCCATAAATTAGTGATATTGCATTATTACGAGCTGAGTTGGCAGCAATTCCATGGCGATGGCGATGGCGAGGTCAATGCGGCGTATGCGCAATTTTTAACAGAAACTTACTCCTACAAAGTTTCAAAGCGTTTATATGAACTAGGGGATACCTAAATTAAGTCTAATTAAATATTATGGAATCTATAATATATAAAAATGAGGAATAAAAAAGTATTCCAAAGTCTAAACCAAAAACTCTCATTATTTTCTACAACCAGACGGATAAACCTTACGACTTCTTAACCATGTCTTAAAATTATTATTATTTTTTAGCCCAGTTTGGATCATCCTATCAAATATTGTTGTATTTATAAACAATGCCAGTATTTTAATAAATGTATATTTCCCTAACAGTCCAATACACCCTCGAAATTGATGAAACTCCCGTCTGGCTTTTGCTTCCTTGGAAATATTTTGCATCATGTTGTGATTAATGAAGCATGGCCGGGGCACAACTATTGACAGGTTATCAGAGAACCGCCCGGACTCCTGCCTTTTGTCCAAAACTTGGCAGAGGACTCCTCGGCCAATTGTTGGTTTGCGTGTTGCGTTGACTAAAGACTTCAATTCGGCTTCAATCATTTCATTTAACTGATGCTCCGACTGCCGCCGCCGCAGCTGCTGATGGACGGCATTTTTGTAAGCGTTTTTCTCCGTTTTTTTTTTTATGAAACGAAATGGCATGGGGATGGCTCGGGATTCTTGGGTTTTTGATATTTTCCTTATGGGATTGGTTGTTTTGTTGTTTTGGTGGCAACACGCAACTGCCATTTGGAGCGTTTTGGCTACCATAACATTATATTCGAGTCGAAAGAGCCTTTGGGGCACTTAACTACTTTATAGCTTCTTCAATATCGCATACACTTGTGAAGATCGGATCGAAACAACAAAAAATGCAGAAGTTCCTTTATGGTTTTTATTACCATTATGGTCCCTAGACGCTGACAAAAAAATGTTTAGGATTGGGGCCTTTTTTTCGATACGGTCGTAAAGCCAAAACGGTAAAAGTCTGGTGATATTCCTCCAGTTTTATATGATTGAAAACGTCACAAAAACCAAAACCAAAAACTCAAAAAAACCAAAAGAAAAAAAATAGCTGAAACAGATTTCCAAACGCCACACAATCAGGGGCTTCTTCTTCATATCGCACTTCTGCTAATAACCCATTTTAATTGGCCATCAAAGCCACAAAACTACAACAAACTTTAGGGCTCAAACCCGAAACGAGGAGAGGAAAACGAACCCTCGAAACGTGGCCAAGATTATGGATAATAGCTGCGACTCTCGTATCATTTCATCGGGTCCATATCCATGCCATATCCCACCATATCCATATCCACAATGGTCGGCTATAAATTTCTCTATCGACATTCTGCCGGGTTTTTTATTTTCGCCATTGTGTGGGGCCTACGATAATATCATCGGGTCCGGGCGTGGAATTTATATCGTGCCAGGTGCCAGGTGGAGCGGCGGAGCGGGGTAGCTCCGATATCAAGGCGGCGGAGGAGCAGCAATATTTCACAGCCTGATGGATGGGAGATAGATCGCCGCACAATACGGGATGGGTCACCTTCCGATGGTGTGATATATAGACTCATGCGGTGGTAAACATAAATCAGACCGGAGGCTTGGTGTGGGGTAGAAAGGAAAAACCGCCGAAATATCGAAATATTACCGATACGCACGTAATGAAAGATTTTCTGATCTTATGGCCAGGCCATCCAGAGTTATCAAAGCGATTGTTTCCTGCAGGAAATTCCTAGGCATAAAGATAAGAGAGGCTTTTACCAAGAACCCCGCCAAAACCTGGCCAAGTAAAAGGTAAAATTTAAACGAAATCTTTGCGGTCTGCACGCGCTTCAACTTCGACCTTTTGGGAACTTGGCAGCGGCTCCTTGGCCGCCGGCAATAAATGCAAAATTAAGTATTCAAATTCGCGAACTGATGCGAAAGACAACGTCTGACGTCGATAATGCCGGCAATAAAGCGAATGGCAACTGAAATCGCACAAACTGGTAGTTGGCTGAGCTTTTAAACCTTTTAAACTTCAATCAAATTTCTCAGGACTGGTACGACCATAATAATAATATTGTAATTTGCCTGATCCGAAAGAATGCTGCGAAAAGACCTTTCTTCGAACTGCTGGCAATCCTTCAGATACTCGGCCGCATCCGACAGATGCCAACACGTAGACGATTCGCTGGCCAAGGAGCCCCAAAATTGCAGGCATGGCCAAAAAGGAGGAGCATTTTATGGCAGTGCGAGAAGAGCCGAATAATTCTTTGATGAAATTTCCCACTCCTTGGGCTCACTCCCAGTCGCCAGTCGCCTGTCTCTGTTTCTGTCTCTGTTGGATTCTTTTGGCCATATACAAATTGGCTTGGCCATTAGTCGTGGCCAGAAAGAAAGAGAAACGCAGCGACTTAAACGTTTTAGTGGCTGCGCTTAAGACTTTTGCCGCAATTTTTCCACTTGAGTTTATTGCTGCATTTTATCCCTCAGAATGCCGAGGATCGAGTATCGGAGTGGAGCAACAGTTCCCACAATTTGTTGTCGCCCTATTTCGGAGCTATTCATTCGATTCCTAAGAATCCAGATTCCCGGATTCCATTATTTGGAAAACAATTCGATTAGAATTGACTTCTGTCGAGTGGCGGAAACCAAGAAAAAAGAAAGAACCATAGAAAATACTTTCACGTAATGCACTGAAATGGACATCGATTCGATAACAATGAGCTACATTAATTGTTTGCCATTGTGAAGGCTCTCTCTTCCCCTTTTTCTTTTTATTCCCGACCTTTGTGGGACAATGGAAACGCTGACGCGTCCCAAGATCCATGCGATTCCACAAGTGTATGGCCGTCTGGCCGGGTGCTCATCTTTCCACCGGCTTGTGTTTTCACGCACTTTGTAAAGTGGTTAGATAATCCATTGTTTACGGGGGATGATCGGCGAGAAGGCCCAAAACCGTTGGTCATTTTGGCAGCGGGCAATCGGAATGATATTGAAATTCGTCTCACGTTTTCTTCAGATTTTTGTTTTGTAATTTCGGCCAACTTGGCAGACAAACAGGCATCCGAATTGGTCACGGTTAGAGTCCCAAATTAGTTGAAATTATATTTGAGTAATGAAGCTACTGTGAAGTGCAAATGGAGATCGAAAATGACTACAATTTTAAGTTATAAAAGACATTTTTCCACCTTTTAAGATAATGCTTTCTTAATCAATCATAAACAAACGACACTCTTGGCTTTGATTCATTCAATTCCATGTTGGCTTTCCATAAAAGACACTGCACTTGTTTACCAAAAACCACCTCCATTACTGTATTACAGTCTTTCATCTTAATCTATCAACCACCTTTCAGAGTCCCTTGTACCACCATTGTAACCCAAAAACAAATCCATCCACCGAACCCATCCAACCTCTCAAAACTCAATGGGATTTTCAACAATCGCATTTTGGGCGTTTTAAGAATAACAACAATAACTAAGAATGGGAAATGAAATCGAATAAAATGATGTGTATGAAAATGAAAATTATACAAAGAATTCAAAGTCGAACATCGAAGCCTTTGCGGGGGGAAAAATGGGCAACAAAACCTTTTAATAAAAATCAAGAAAAAATAACTACAAAAGCGCCAAAGTATGGATGAGGCTGTTCAGGTGAGGGTGAAATGTTTTAGTTTAAAAAACACTCGGAAAAAATAAAAGTAACTATAAGGAAAATAAGATAGAGATAAGGAAGTGAGTTGGACAACGCAGGAAGGGTTTGTATTACTTCCAATGACAACTTTATAGATTTCTTTGAGTGTATTCTGGAGCTATGTTACCATGTTGCTGGCGGCGCTGCAGACAAGCCACATCGTCCCAATACGAATACGAATCCGTACCGAATCCGAAGACAGCATTCGAGCGGAGAGACTGAGCTCTGAGCTCTGAGACTGAGACTTGGACTGAGACTTCGACTGAGACTTCGACTGAGACTCTTAACCTTTGACGCCCGAACAATGAAGTGGTTAAAAGCAAGACATTAACACACAGACATGCAGGCGGCAACAAAAACAACAAATAGCAGAGACGTGGAGGGAGGCCCGCTCCGCGGACTTGTAGCACTTGAGGGGGAATGACAGAAATTAGTGAAATTTATTATTGATATCCACTTGAATTTATAGAGCAGCGAACAAAAGAGGTAACCCTCTAGTTCCCTCCATGGATAAAAGGTGTATCTTTGTTGGTCGGGTCGGGTCGGGTCGGGTGGCGTTTCTTGGCCGTCGTCTCCCGCTGCAGCTGCTGCAGCTGAAATTGATGGCCGAAAGAGACCGGGTCGGTGGTTATATGGATATGGTTTTGGCCCGATCTAATGTGTGTGATAAACAGGTTCGCCCGGGCCTGGTAGGTGTCGCCTGCCACATAAGTTATGGCCCAAAGACAATAAAATGCTCACCAGGCAGCAGCGCTAATAGCCGCTAGATCTGAGATGCACTTTCTTCTCCCCCTTCTTCAGCAGGTTACCAACTTGATTTGGCTTTATTGTATTTATTGTATCGGGCATTGTACGATATTGAGCCACCCAGAACACCCGCAGAAAAATCAACATCAAAATCATCAGATCAGAACAGAACAGCAGCGGTTCGAATTCTGGAAAAACTTACGCACAACAATAGAGTTATTTAGGGCCGAACATTATTGATTTGAAATATCACACGAAATAACCAAAGTGAGCGTTAAAATAACAGGCCAGATCATCGCTGGCTTCTCCCGGCCCCCCATAACACATGGAGAAAATATGGAACTTCCAGAGATCTTTAAACTTCAGGAGATCATTACAATTCCTGATGGAAACGATCTCCAAGCTATGTTTCTCTATATAATTTCTTCAAGTGCAGATTTTTGAGCTGGCCAAGAGCGGTAAAAAAAAGCCGCCGAACGCTGAACACACTCCACACTTCAGGGCTGATGGGTTCGAGTGTTTGGGGAATGGGCGAGTCTTGGGGCTCAAGAAACTTAAGATCGAAGACTTAAAGTCTCAAAACTGAAGAAAAGACTGAAAACTGAAAACCCGGGCCTCGAGACAGGGAGGAGCACTCTTGAGAGACCCTCGTGCTCGTGCCCTGTTTCAAATGTTTCGTTCAGGAAAAAAAAAAACACACACACAAAAAACAAGAGGGATATGTGGAACCTTTAATTAAACGGTGGCCTAAAATATGCAAACGAGCCGGCAAAAGGGGATGGGGCCGAAGATGGGGTTGCAGATGGAGATGCCGCAGAAGACGGAGGCCAGTCCAACTCATAACTCATTTCAGAGCAGCTGGCAGCAGCACTTTGCATACTCAAGGCGCTGCTAAACGGCTCACGCCCCACTTTCAACACACAGGCACTCCACACAAAAAAAACACAGAAAAAAAAACACATGAGCTTGTACTAAAAAACACAAAACAAAAATATACGTATTAAAAAAGAAGAGAAACACAAGTCCTTGGGGCATTCGGTGGTTTTTTTTCGGCAGTCAGGTGGGAGGATCCCGAGCCGCCAGGCTACCGAAAAAAACAAACGAATATAAAGTCCGGCTTTCTTGCAATTTGCATGGACCGTGAACATTTTGATTATGGTTTGCTTTTTTTCGGCCCAGAAAGAAATCTCATTTAAAATCGATTTATGCAGGAATTAAAATTCAGTTTAGCCGGTTATCCCTTTACCGCGTAGCCACCCCCACGGCCATCGCGTATCCTTGGAACCTCTGTCCAGCATCTGTCCATCAACGGGGTCTACGAAGTTAAGAAATTAGTAAAACTCATTTTGCATTTTTAGCCTCTGGGCTTAAACTTAATTCGGAAGCACAGCAGGAGGTTCTAAGTAAATAAATGTGCCTCGTCCAGTCTGAGAGTGTATCTGTATCCCGGCCCGGTATCTTTCGGGGCTGTGGAGTCTGGGAGTCTTGTGTTGGTTCGTTTAATTTGCATTTTATTGCTGGCCGACTGCTGGCCGAGACAAGAGAGACCCAACCTGGTCAACAGAATCTGTGACTGTGACTGCGACTGCGACTGCAGCCAATTAAGCGTATATTTGCCACGCTTTACAGCTTTCTGCAACCTCAGGTCCATTCTCTGACCAGAATGGAGGCCATTCTCGTGGTGCTCCACTTTGGCCAAGAAGCAGAGATAAAAATGATTAAAGGCCTCCACCAGCCAGACAGCATTTTATATTAATTTGCGTATTATATTCCAGGGATATATTACTCGTATTCGGATTCGGCTACGGATTCGTATTCGGATTCGGATTCGGATTCGGTGGACTTGCCTTGAGAAATTGAAAGTGAATGCTTTTTGGCGCTCCGGGAGGAGGAGGCGGCAGCAGGAAATGAGTTCCCAATAGAACAATCACTGGTCACCATAGGGGGTGACGATTTGTTTATGGCCAAAGTGGCAAAGGTGGAGGCTTTAAATCTGCCAGTTATTATATCATATCCGGTAGGGCAGTTTAAATATCATTTAAAAGGATTTAAACTTTAAAGCTCCATAGACTGTGAGAAAATGGAAGGATGGATATCAAGTACATTAAAAAACTGACATAGGGTAATAGATAATAGATTAGTATTGGTAATATAAACTTCCTTTAGTTGTTTGGAATGTTTCTTTGCCTTTCCAAGAGATCTGTAAAAATTACGTATACGCCTAGTGTGCTCTGTTACTTACCTTAATTTTCGTCTCATCTTCAATGTACTTGTATTTGTTTTACTTCTCGTCTAGTGATTGAATATTTTACATTAAAAACTGCAATATGAGAATATAATATTCTGAAAAACGGAATCATAGGGAAATAATAAAGAAATATCAGAAACTAGACCTTTATTTTCCCTGACACACGGCTACTTTAATTAAGTTCTACCCCATTTAAAGTTTAATAGAGGTATTTTAGGAATTACCCATGCATTCCCCTAACCTTGTCCACTCATCCATTTATCGAACTGTTTCTTGGAGTATCCCCAAGTCACCCTAGAGCCGTGGCAACGATTCGCTTTTGACCCAATGCGAATGCGAAATTGAAATACATTTCTTTCTCACGTAGTCGCCTGTCATTAGCTCAATCAAAGAAACGTTAAATCGCATCGCGCATCAATTTGGCCATTTAGGCCTTTGGAAAAGACACAGAAACAACAAATCGACCATTTGGCATGGCGAAAAAAATAAAATAAAATAAAATAATACGAGAGGTGACCGCGAACACGGAACGATGTTTTTGGTATCACCATCCCCGACCATCAGACACATGCCTTTACTTCATACAGTATTACTTGACTAAATGGAATAGTTTTTAAGTAGGGAAG
This sequence comes from Drosophila vallismaia, assembly GCA_035047325.1. Lineage (NCBI taxonomy): Eukaryota > Metazoa > Arthropoda > Insecta > Diptera > Drosophilidae > Drosophila > Drosophila vallismaia. The sequence continues at coordinate 15,067,525 of JAWNPU010000090.1, read as the reverse complement.
GATTTTAGCCTTCATCCTTTGGCAGGGATTTATTTCCTCTATAAGTTGTTAAGGCTTAAGCAAAGAGGTTCTAGGCTCTTCCTTCATGAGTCTTTCCTTATAGGCAGGAATCCCTATAGAAACCATGCCCCCATTCAACGATGCAAGACGGAAAGACTTTGGCCATCAGTCAGTCAGTCAGTCATTCGAGCCACTCATTCAGTCACTCAATAATTCGGCAGTCGCACGTCCGTCTTTCTACTACTTCTGGCCCGCGAGAAAATTGCAACAATTTGCCATTGTGTTGCATTACGATTTTTACTCCGTTTGTTGCAATTAATTGACAAACGTAGCCCCCCTCGAGATTCGAAATGCGAGTCTTGAGCTTGGACCTGGGTTTCGGTTTGGGTTTGGGTTTGAGTATTTGAGTATTTTGTGTGCTCATGCAAATTGTATTGAACTGATTCCCACGAATCAGTTCGGCCAGATGGTTTCGATTTGATTGGGCCCTGTTCTTCGGACCAACTCGGTTTTGGTTGTGGATCGGATCGGTTCCGATCGGATCTTTGGGGAAGGCATGCAAATCATTTGAGGAATGTTTTCGGGTCAGAGGAGGAAACATTTCACATTCGCACTGTTCTCGGCTGATTGGGTGTGTGGGAATTCGAGAGCGAGTCACCTTGATGCAAAATCACTTTGCACGTGAAACCGAAATAATTCCGAAATTGGCAGGCATTACGGAAACATTCGAGGGATTCGGGGCGCCACCAAGGAACACACTCAAGGCGTCACACTTAGTCGGGTAGTCGGGTAGTCGGGGTCTGGCCATGTGGTATTTCGCCAAGCTCCGAGGGAATCCCACAAACACTTCAAGTACTTTCAAACACACAAATACCCGAAGACTTGACCTACGGCAAAGATGAAAGGGAAATATTAATATTTTCTAATCCATTGTAATTATGATTTCTCTCCATTGTTTGTCGCTGGCCAGACAACCTTCAAAAAGACAACAAACAGAGGTCTTTTCAATAGATCAAATTACCAAGTAGATATGTCAATTCCTCACGAAATACTCGTACTTATAAAACACGCGATAAGAGATCTGCGTCAAGAGCGGAATAAAATAAAATAAAAAGCCGTGCCAACCACAAAATATCGACTACCGCCTGCCTTTTTTTTTTTGGTTTTTGGTTTTGGTTTCCACAGAAAACTGAAGACCTGGGCCTAATCTCTGTCAGGGATTATAGTTGGTCCAATCAGCGGCAACGCCTGCGGCTAATGAGCTGCCGTCCGTTTCAGGGAATCCCAAACAAAAAAACCGAGACCTGGTACCCAAGCGTACGCCCATGATAATTACTCAGTTCCAATAGTACCGAACCAAAAAAAAAAAGTCACTTCAAAACAATGGACCAGATTATCGGTGTTAGCCGGTGATCTTGGCGATCTTATCGCGGCCCTAGATGTGTGTTATGACTTTTACTTTTCTTTGTCACGATCGTGGTGTGTCGCTTCAAATCAAAGCAGCAGATTAATAATTTTGAAGCCCCTCGCCCTCCCATCGTTTGCGATCGGAAAGATGACAAGAGTCGGTGGAAAAATCAAAATCAAATTAAAAGACAGCAATCAATAATTTGACACGACTTGGGGCGATCGACAAAGGCCCAAAGACCATGAGGATTCTGGCACTGTAAAAAAAATAGTATAGGAATTATTTGGATTTCTTTACAATATTAAAAATAAAGATTAAGACTTTTCCATTAAACTATCAAGAGTATAGTAAGGACTTATCGATGGATAGACTATAGATTGTTTAAATAATGTCTTAAAAATGTCTTATGGGTGTCCTGTTCTTCCAGTTTCATATATTGGCCAGAATCTTCAGTCTGATCTTGAAGCTCTGTGTAGATTTGTACAACTTTTGCGACATTTTGTAGAGGCGATGAATCGCAGCGATCGGGACCGCTCCTCTCATCCTTGGATGGAGATGCTGATCCCGCTCAGGATCCCCGAGCCCAGTACCAGACCCGCTCTTCTCCACCAACCCAATCGCCCTTTTCCCCTCCCCTGCCATGTTGCCTGCTATGTACAACATCAAGTTTTATCGCTGATCGTGATCATGTAATTCCAGCCCACGCATGCGCACTCGGCGCTCGCTTCGAAGGAATCAAGTTTAGCGCATTCTTATTCGCGATCTGAGACGGAGCTGGAAACCTGGCAACTGGCAACTGGGACTGGGACTGCGACTGGGACTGGGGCTGAGACTGGAACTGGGACCTTGTGACAGATGGTTGTGAGGCTTCAAGGCATTCCCTTGCTGGGATCGCCCAACCCAGGCCAGGAAAAGGAACGGTACGGTACGGTACGGTATGGTATGGTAACTAAAGGACAAGATGGGCTAGGACAGAAAGGAGCTGGAGGGACTGGTTTCTCTTTTATTCTCTGCACTTCAAAATGTAATTTTCCAATCATTTGTAAGTCAAATATTAATGAGACTTTAAAACAATCTCAACTCCTAATAACTTTAAAAAAGATACCACTTTTCTAACCAATTTACTAAATATATTTTAAAGATTTTCAATCAAACTCTTCTTCGAGTGCAACTAGCTTGAGCCTGTGCGATCTTTATGTAAACTGGTACTTGAAATTTGAAATCATGTACCATTTGCCTTGAGACAGACAGACGATGGTGGAATTGAGACCTGGGATGGGACTGAAACAGGGATGCGACGGAAGGCGACCTGGAAACCTGGCAATCGATGATGGTGTCCCTGAAGAGGAGCGGTTTGGAGGATAACTATACAACAATCGAGGCGGCACAGGAAACGGGCATTTAAAAGCGCGACTATCGAAATATAACGACATTAAGTCCGGGCCTTCATTGAAAGGAAGCTTGTGTCAATAGGACGGGGCTTACCTTGGAATTTGCAATCGCGATCGCTGATCTTTTGATGGCGCCGCCATTCAGGATGATCCTCCGATGAGGATCTCCCCTGCACCCATCCTCCTGGCCAAAGGATCATCAACTGTAAGCTGCACTAAGCGACATAATTGCTACCGTGAGACTGCAGACCGAAGACTGGGAGACAGCAAGAATCTGGCAGAAGAATCTGGCCAGACTCCCGGATCATTAAAAGCTGCGATCCTAATGCGCTCCAATCAAACACACACGAAACGAGCATATGACATGTTTGTGCGTTATTAATCACGATAATATCTGTATAAATGGTAGAAAACTGCCAGAGTCTTGGCCAAATTGCAATTTAATGCAAAAATAAATTGCACATGGACTGGCCAAGACATGGAGCTCGTTTCGGTTCTGTCGTTTTTCACATTTTTTTTTTTTTTTTTTCATTTTATTTGAGAGAACCAACCGGCAGCCAAAGAGCTGGCAGCTCCCATGATTATTGGTCATTTACTTGGCCCGTTTAGCGCATTAAAATACAAAAAGTACATAAAGTATAAGGAAATAATTGACAGTTGAAAAGTCTCGGCTATGATTGCAGCTGTGATTCGAATTGTGATTGGGTTTTGGATGCAAGGAATTCTTCTCCTGACAGCAGTCTTCTCTTGCTCTCTCCTCATCGTTCTTCTGACGGCGATGGCGATGGCGTGCGAGGAGAATCATTTCAATCAACGGTCCTTCTTGGGGGCCTGAAGAAATCAACGCTTTGACTAATGGCCACAATTTGCAAGTGCCATGCAGGTTCATGCACTCAGCGAAAATCATCTTTCGGGAATTCCCAGAATCCATCAAAAGGTGTTTCTTCTGGCCGCCAATCGAACGACTCTTTAGATCGTTAATATTCGATAGAATAATCCATTGTTTCATATTAAATACCAGGAATTTTTCGGCTATTTTTATGGCCTAGAAAACAGCTGGCACCGAGGCCGTTATCAGGCGATCTCAATCCTTTGGATTCGCTTTTCCTCCACTTTGAAGAAAGCCGTTGAAATGGTTTTCCAAGGAAATTATTTTGGGGAGTCGCAGTCATATTTTAGGAAGTCTTTTAAGCCAAGAAGAAAGTCTTATAAACATTGTTAATACTTTAATTTAAATAATCAAAGAATTATGCAAAACCTCCTTGTTGGAGCAGGATGGCTAGGCCCCAAAGAGGGAGAAAGCACTGCGGAGAGAGTAAGACAGAGAGCGACTTGGCTGGCAATTGGGGAAGAACACCCACTCAAAATCAGGCATATTAACCGCAAAAAGACAGCGCCACAAACCGGTTCTCTCTTTCCCTCTTTCGGCCACGAATCGCAGTATGTGTGTAGCTCCATGGACGTGTATGTGTTTTCCAGAGAGGGCCTAAAAGGTGCTCAAGAGATTAAACGCACTGACAAGAACTCGTTTGCACCTGGCTTTTAGGCCACTCTCCCGCTCACGATCACCTTTAGCGCGTGGGGATCGTGCCGGGACACTCCCGCTCCTTCGCTCTCCCGGAGACGCAAGATGGCGTGGTATTGGTGAGAGGTGTCCGCGGAGATCAACAAGTGAGCGCAGGTCCGCGCACCGTCCGCAGAGCAATGGACTTTTAGTTATTCCGAGATCTTTTACCAATATTGTTTGAAGCGACGGCTGATCGACGTCAAGAGAAGAAGAAGCAGCAGCAGTAGCAGCCAGAGAAAATAAACAACAACAATAATAAAAATTGTTGCCTATATACGAGTAGATGGCGGCGCTGGTGTGTGTGTGTGCGTAAACCGGAAGTGATTAATAAGCAAAAACGGAAACGGATATCAAACTCGAACAGCGAACTCCATTAGAGCAGCACAAAAGCCGCCAACAAAGATATTTGCTAAATTTTTCGCGTGTGCCAGAAATTGCGAAAAAAAAACAACCCAAAAGCGTGCCTGCCCCCCAATTGAACATTTTCAAGTTGGCCGATTGCATTTTGGCCGATTTTCTGTTGCTGTTGTTGTTGTTGTTTTTGTAGTGGTTTTGGCCAACGTCAAATTCGATTTTTATGACTTTTGAAAGCGTGACTAAGACGTGATTTATGATGGCGTGTGGTTTTTAATATTCATGTGGACGCGCTCCGAACCTCTCAACCTGCGTAGGTGCGCCAAACAATAAAAGACGAAAAGAGTAAAAAAAAAAAAAGCAACCAGCAACCAGCAAGCAGCAACATCTGAGCCCCGAGGCCTCGAGGAGGAGGTGTATCTTTTTCGATATCCAGCTGAGAGTGTGCGTGGATCCGACTTTTTTATGGAGGCAGTTAAGCATTTGAGTGCTGCCGCTGCAACATCCAGTGATATGCCAGCAAAAACGCAAGCCGCATCAGCCACCGAGATTGCAGAGGCGCTGGGCGACTTCGAGGCATCATCCACATCCTCCAGCCATGCCGCAACATCGAAGCACAACAGCCACAAGCCAAGCCTCACAACGGCCCAGCACAAGTTGGAAATCAAACTAGGACACCCGAAGAACGAGAGCAACAGCAGCAGCAGCAGCAGCTCCAAGTGCACGCCGGCAACATCGCCGATTGGTGGCAAGACCAGCAATGCAGCCATTGCAGCGGCAACGGCAACAGCAGCAGCAGCCACCAACGATCTGGCAGCAGCAGCCGCTGTTGTCCTTTCCCTGCAAGGAACCATGGTCAGCAGCCTGCAACAGGCGGCCCTCTTGCCGGCCAATTCTGCGGCAGCAGCAGCCCTCAACCTGCAGGCCTTGGAGTCCTATTTGGCGTTGCAGAGACTCACCGGCAAGTCGGATGTCTTCCGCTTTGCCAGCAACAGCGGCACCACCACCAACAACAACAACACCAGCAGCAACGCCAGCAACAGCAGCAGCGCCAGCAACAACAACACGACCAGCAACAGCAACATCAGCGAATCAGACACCAATCCCTTGCCATCGCTGATAGATATAGCAAGTATCGAACTGAAGTCCAGCTGTTCCTCCAGTTCCTCGGGCGAGCAGCCCATGCCAGGAGCAGCATCTGGGGCAGCTAGCAGCACGGCAGCAACATCCTCGTCCAGCAGCAACACGAGTGGCAGCAGCAACTCCAACAGCAACGCATCTTCGGCGAAGTGCCTGCCGCTGCCTTCGATTGGGACTGTTAGTGCTGCTGCTGCTGTGGCGGCCGCTGCAGCGGCTGCAGCAGCTGCTGCGAATCAACAGGCAGCCCTCGATTGTGCAACCGCTGCGGAATTGGCGGCCGAGTGCGATCTGCCGCTGTTGGATGCCGAGGATGCATTGTCCTTCGAGGCGGGAGAGCTGGACAGCAGCTATGGCAGCTTCATTTTCAATCCCTCGGCTTTTGGCCAAGCGGATGCGGACTCGGCCCTGCACTCCCTGCAGGCCACCATGTATCAGGATAAGATGAGCGTCATGGCCGGAGCTGGAGGCGGAGGCGGAGGAGGGTGCGTCGAGGAGGCGGGCAGCTCGAATGCCGCAGCTGCAGCGGCGGCAGCAGCTCAGCGGTCCAAGAAGCAATTCATTTGTAAATTCTGCAACCGCCAGTTCACCAAGTCGTATAATCTGTTGATCCACGAAAGGACCCACACGGACGAGAGACCCTATTCCTGCGACATCTGCGGCAAGGCCTTCAGGCGGCAGGATCATCTGAGGGATCATAGGTAGGTGTGGCTTACGTATACTTAATATTTGAAACTAATAATTTTTTAACTCGTATTAACAATTCCAAAAGAGACCCTAAAATATATAAAACTCCTTTTCTTTTATTTTTTTATCCCTTCCAGATATATCCACTCCAAGGAGAAGCCCTTCAAGTGCGCCGAATGCGGCAAAGGATTCTGCCAATCGCGCACCCTGGCCGTCCACAAGATCCTGCACATGGAGGAGTCCCCGCACAAGTGTCCCGTGTGCAATCGCTCCTTCAACCAGCGATCCAATCTGAAGACCCACCTGCTCACCCACACGGACATCAAGCCGTACAACTGCTCGTCCTGCGGCAAGGTCTTCCGGCGCAACTGCGATCTGAGGCGCCACAGCTTGACGCACAATCTGGCCGCCGGCGTGGGCGGTGGAGTGGGTGGAAATCTAAGTGATTTATTCGCTTCCGGCTCGAGTTCCAGCTCCGATCTGGGACTCCAGACAGGCTCTGCCAGCACTTCGGCATCCGCCAGGGACTTGGTGGCCGTCAGCGATTGATCTTCTCATCACGGATTCTCCCCTCGATCAAATTTAAATCTCATTTGCAGCTCTCATAATTACGAATCCCTCCACGTTGTGTCTGATCTGTGTTTTGCTCATAACTTACGTACTAACTAAATGAAAGCATTTAATTTATGTTTAAGATTTAGTTTGTAATAAATTAGGCTTAAGCCAAGGATATTTGTCACGTAAGCTTAGCAGGAAAGTTTGACTTTGTGTAAGGCACACGATATGCTTAGAAACCTAATTAAAGTGTCGACTCTTATTTTAATGTCGAATAAATGATTTTAGCTTAAAGAAAATGATGCGAAAAGTATTTTCTTTTCTTAGGAGGGGACTCTGAAACTAAAGGTTTTCTTCCTTGGAATTCTTTGAATCATTATTGAGTAAATTCTTTCCGCTTTTTCTCACCCTTTCTCCGATACTGGTTGCACTCTTGTAGTTACATTATTTACCCACTTGTAGCAAACTAAAATCAAATATTTGTACCGATGTTTATCACTCGAGTGCCAACAAGGGCAATTAATGTACCATTAAAGGCGAACACCTTCGTACACCTTCGTACACCTTTCAAAACATCGAACAACAAGCCTTTGACAACAAACAAGAGTGACAATAGTGGGCCTAAAACAGGGCTACACAAAGGCTAAAAACATTTTCCCACCATTTCCCTTTTAGTTTTCCGCGTTATTTCACATTTTTTTTATCGTGTTTAAATAATGTTGAACAATTCGAGGGACAAATGGAGCAGAGAAGGCGCTATATCAGTTGGCCACCCACGTAGCAAACCTGAAATTATAGATATTCTATATTCAAACCATAACTCTTATTCCCCTCAAGTTTTATTGGCGAAAAGTGGGCTGACCCTGCGAAGAACCAGGGTGGAGTCTCCTCAAAATGCTGGCAGATGGCAGGCAGGCAGAGCCAAACGGACTGCCACAAAGTTTACAATTTTTATTATCGACTACAAAAGAGATGCGGCCATAACGACAAACTCCACACATACTCGGATGCGAGTTCAGTTCAAAAGCGAACGCCGACCTGGTCTCCTCCTGGGTCCAATTTCAATTCCTGTGCCCCCTTTCGACCCCTTTTTTCTTTCCTGACTTTTTTTCCAGTAACTTCCCAAAAAGATCGCTGGGTTTGTCAATCGTTAAACGGATCAATGCAAAGCCGCCTGCAAGGTTGTCGTTTCTGTTGCATTTCCTGTGCTTCAGCTCCACCAAACCAATTACAACGATCAAACAACAATTATGGATGAGAGTCAGAGTTTTGAGTCTGTTTTCTTGGCCAGGGATCTGGGCTCCTCTTCGTTCTGTTTGTCGGGGTTGGGCTGACTGGGCTGGCTGGACTGGCTGGACTGAGCTCCTCCTTTCGCTCCTCCGGGATGGTTAAACATTTTAAACACGGCCTGCTTGCTGCCCTCTGCAAATATTTGCGCGGATATTGTTCTATTCAATGGAACAAGCGTGGAAGGTGCAGTTGTAGAAAAAGTTTCAAGAATTTACCAGAAGTAGAACTAAAGACTCTACCACTTCCAATTCCAGTACTACAAGTAGAGTACTTAATTTTTTCAAGTGCATGGACATCTCCCATTAGTCCAGACCCAAAGCCGAGCTGAGAATGGAGCGTCTTTGCGAATTGCCAGCAATTTCACACTTTACGCGCGACGGCTTCATTTCCACAGAGCAGTGCCACCTCCCTACCTTGGCACCCATCTCGGCACTCCATATCCTGCAGCCAAATCCCAGGCCCAGAGAGTTTCCAAGCGGCGCGTGCGGGCGCAGCGGATGTTTGAACGCTTTCGAGTACTCGAGTATTCGAGTTTTCGAGTATTGGAGTTTCGCGGCAAACGTCCACGTCCATGTCCACGTCCATGTCCCATTGCCGGACCGTATTGATGGGAAAATTATGAAATTCATTGTTTGTGTTTGACTAATAATTATGACAGCAAACGCATTGTCGTCATAAACCCAAGGGGACAACCCGAAAAGAGCCGGAAGGGGAACGAGAACGAGGCCGAGAAGGGGGCGGGAGCGCACTAAATTCGCTTTGAGGTTTCCGCACCGCCCCAGACACCAAATGGTGGCTCTCCAAAGGGGATACTCGAGGGGCAGCCAAAACTCTGACTAACTCTAATAAGCCCATCAACGGAAAACGACACTGGCAACATTCCACCTTCGATCTGCAACACTTATGGTAACAACTTGGAACAACTGCAAAGGTGCAGAGAGAAAAAAAACGATATTCTTAAGACTTTGTAAAGTACTTTAATTAAATAATATATTATTAAATTTATCAAGGGACTTTATTAATATATAACAGAGAACTTAAAACTAATAATTTGAAACCAAACCGGCTATAGTTTTTTTTCGGTGCAACCAACAATGTTGTTGTCTAGTGCGCGAGGCGTGGCCGTTTCGAAGATTCTTTGAAGTTGGCTATTGCTTTTGGTCAAGGTGTTTCTGCTCCAAGAAAACGGCCAAGATGGTGATGACGACCAGGCCCAGGCCCAGCCCGGGCCAAGGAAGGGAAACATTTTCGGTGCGTTGTGAAATTTTGTTGCGTTTCCCGGAACCAACTCAGAAGAAACCAAAAGATGCGGAACGTTCTTGTTGTTCGGTTGTTTGGTTGTTTGGTTGTTTGGTTGTTTGCTCGTTGTTTGTTGGCCCCATCGATGTTTGGCGTTGTCTTTTCTCATTTTTGGGGTGACGACTGTGAATGTAAATGTCAAGGGGCTGTCGGTTCGGTTATTTGGCCATTTTGCCATTTTGGCTCCGGCCAGTTAGTTTGTCGGCACCATTTGCTTTATGATTTGATGTATGTGGCTGTCCGTCCGGTCGTAACCACGCCAATAATTTTGACCCGGCCACAACTCGGCACCTCAATGGGAACGAATCCGTGTTTGCACAACGCTGATCTACGCACCACTGTTACACGGAGAAAAATCTAGTACAAGCTCCAAGTACTTACTTGTTCAGTGGATTTAAGTATCCAAAAAGGATCTTAAAATGTGTTTTCCGTGCATGGCACCACCAAGAAAGCACCACTTACTCATTTGTTGTTTTCGGGCCAGCCGCCGGCGTTCGAGGACTTGCGGAGTCTGAAGAAATATTTGAAAAGTTTGAAGTCTTAAAAGCTGCGCCAGAACCCAAGGAAACGTAAATTTCTGGCGGCGTTCTTCTGCCTAATTAGGTGTCATCTCGTAAACATTTTCGCATATTTGTGGCCCCAGTGGGGTTTTTTAAGTGGGGGTTTCCACAGCACGTCCTACTAGTATCTATTCTGAAGTAATGCATCAGTTCCGGATCAGGCTTATAAGAAATCTTCATTGAAGATAAACGAATCAGTTATGTAGGGCAGTTGTGGAATTCCTCGGAATTTGTAATCCCTGCCACATGCCACATGCCAGCCACCCACCTTTTTAAGGCAACCGCCTTACAAGATCATAAAAGTAGAAAACTGAATTTCTGGAAATGCCGTCGTCGGCTTTGTGCCAATGTCATCATACAGGAGAAGAAAAGCTGCCGAAAATCGTGCAAGTGAATAGAGAGACCTTGCTTATAAAGTCACCGACTTGGCCCAACTCCTAAGTCCCCCCACTGGTAGGGTTACCCCGAGTGGTTATTAGATTTTATTGGATGGGACACATTTGCCGACCTGGGGCGGAGTGGGCTCTGGGCTACGAAGTTCTCTCACGTTGCGGCATAGAACTAAGGCTAAGGCATGCATATTGCATGAACACTCGTATTATTCCAACTCCCATGCCATGCCAGAACCTATAACGCTTGGGCGATGGGCGATGGGCGATGGCTTGTCGGTGGTTTGGCTTTTATTGCAGGCAGGCGCAAATGTAAATAAATGCGACAAATGTCGAGTGCACACACGCATTTAGAGTTGTAATTGACAATCGGATGGAGTCCGGCAATGCCTCTCTCCGTCCGTACTCTCTACGGTACTACGGTACTACGGAGAATAATTTCGTATTTCGTATTTGAACACGGCTTGTTTGACAACTTGGACGGGCACGTAGCACGGAGCAGTCGCCGGATCGACTTGTGTACTACAACATCACATGGTCGTCAAACAGTGACAGAAAACATCTAAACAATTGCAGTATGCACTTGAAGAAAAGTCTAGTAAATAGAAAATCTTTTCAAAGAAGGTTGGGGTCTAACCACAAACTCGGAGACCGAAAGTCTAAGGATAAATCATAATTGTCTATATAGATTATGGTTTCAAATATTTTCAACAATATTTCTTAGCGTGTTTAAAGAGAGAACTCACCAGATAATGCCTGAGCTTATCACCCTGTACTGCCCACTCACCACCCACCCCGTCTCTGGGCAAACATACACCCATGCTAGACACATAGGGGAGTTATATGACTTTTCGGAAACTGATAAGCTTCGCTGAGCTGCCAGCTAATTGAGTGACGAGTAGGAGTGCGCGGTTAAATTAAAACGAAATCATTTGCAAAGCACACCCCTGAGATCCCAGCTCTAGCCCCAGACCCAGTCCCAGACCCTGCTCCGCCCCCTTTTTTTTTTTAGTAGTTCTTTTTTTTTCCACGACTACTTCGTCGGCAGTCGGCGATGATTAGAACCAAAACAATCAAACAAAACACATCAAAGAGCCGGTGCCGTCAATTTGTCATTAACGTAATATACTGACAAGATTGCTTTGCACGGATATCGTGCTGGACTTGGACTATACGTTGACGTATACGTATACTCGTGTATATTGTTGCCTATATAAATACATAGTAAGTACCAGTACCACGGCTAGTACCAGGGTACCAGGCCATACCGTACCCCTTGATGTTTGTCAACAAATATAGATTTTAGCGTCTGTCAAGGTGTTGTAATACTGTTAGCCGGCTATTTTGAGTGTTGGCACTAGACTAGTGGGGGGTTTCAGTTGTAAATTTCCGTTTTTAGCCGTTCGAGTGAAAAAATGTGACATATTTTCGTTTGTATCTGCTTTTTTAGGTAACTTCTCTGAGATCTTGTGTGCTTAAAGATTAGCAAAGTGTGGGACTTTTTTCTATTTATCAGGATTTCTTTTTAAATGGGAACTGCCTTAACAGCAGTTAGTAATGAGTTTTCAACCTGAATTCTTGGTTAAACTTTCACATCAATCATGATCACAAGAGCTCTTTCAATCCTTAAACCTCACAATCACATTTTTAAATCTGTTTCTAAGCCGACATTTGTGACAAGATGGCGCTCACTTTATGGCTAATTAGACTGAGTGGCTGTCGAATGATTATGACACCTAATAACCAGGTAAGCTCCTTTGATAACTGGGATAGATCTCACAATCATAAAATGAAAAAAAAATGGGAAGCCCAAGGCGGGGTTTATAAGAAGAGACTTCCAGATATATAGTTTCGTTTTGCAAAATTCCTCTTTTATTGTTGTCCAAGTAGTAAGGACTCATAAATTCCCACAATTGCCCAACAGATGCAACGACCAGTCATTTATGGTTACATAAGCCGTTTTTTTAGAGATCAACGATGCATATACAAATTATAAGTATATATCCGTTCGGAGGCCATAACCCCGGAATCCCCATATCTCTGATCCCATCCCTTTTCGGGCTGCCGTTGACAGTTTTTTTGCGGGGCAGTTTAAAGTGCTCATTTCACGCTTATCAGCGTTTTGAACAAATTTTTAACCACCACGAGGGGAGAGATTGCTTCCCCTGTTTCGGATATATAGATATATCCTCTTCCTCGCCGGCATTGTTGTTGTTTATTAGCTCAATAATTTGTGAGCACTTCGCACCCCATTTCCAGAATTTCCATCAAAATTTCCAAACCGAACCCGGGGGATGTTTAATGAACTGCCGGACTGGGCGTGGCATGGCGTATAGATTACAAGCGAAACAGTTGCTATTAATAGATGGTTCCGGACAGGAATTGGGGTTGTTGTTAGGCCTAGGATTATGGGAGTATACCATATATTCCCTTTCTGGCCACCATGCTGCGATAATTGAATAAACATTGAGGCGGGCCAACGCGACTTAATGTTTGAAGTTCGCTTTGATTGCCCGGGGATTTTCATCCAGTCACCGTTTAAAATGATACATATCGTTACTTTTATCTAGGCATTGCCAACGGGGGCGTCACATCTTGATTTAAATCATGACTTTGTCATCATTTTGTTTTTTGTTCTCGTTTTTGCATATCTAAAATGGAAATCTTTGGTGACTTTTGGGAAGAACAGGTTTGGAAAAAAATGCAGATATCATGCAGATTTGGAGCTACTTTTAAAGGTTTTTCCAAGTCAGCTTTTCCTCCCTGATTTACTTAAAAATTCAAATATACTTTGAAAGATTTTATACCGAAACTATAAAGAGGAACCTGAACCTTTTATGGCTATAAACCATGACTTAGATTAGGAAAGGTGTGAAATATTTTGTACAACCAACACGGACACCTCTGAAGCCAAGCTTCTGATATTTTGATCTCTCACGGAGACCCGATTTCTCAATCTCAATCTCAATGTCTTTCTCTGTTGCTGATTGATGATCGCGACACGCGACTTCTTTGTACTAATAAATTTTCAGCAAAATTCAGACAAAATTCAATTCTCCCGGACAAAATTCCTGGGTCTGAAAAGATAAGGCCGAACACAGAATTGAGAATACAGAAAGAATGATATTGAATGGGCTTGGGGAAGAATGCTCTTCCGGTTGGACATTTGACAGTTGCAGCCATAAATAAGCGTACAATAATTTTGTTGCCTTTTGTTTGAGTGTAAACAAATTAGAAATCACACGATCACAAAAATTGACCACTCTGTGTGTGTTTACTTAACCGCTGATAACAAAGTTGAAACAATAAACATTTTTCTCGCACAACAAAACATACAAATCCACTTAGCCACGCGCGTAGAAAGAAAGCCACCGAAGAAGACCTCACACCAAAAACCAAAAACGACCAACGACCAAAAAAAAAACAAAAAAAAAGGCTACAAAATTAAGGAAAAAAAATTCCATATGACCAAGTGAGTGGTGCGGTGGTTGCGTTGGTGGTTCCACTGGCGTCACATAACCCATGCGAAACAGACGGCAATTTATTGATGAGTTTATTGCAACCACTTGCGGGAAGAATCCAGAGAGAGCAGTAGGCCGAGGGGAAGACTGCTTACTAAAGACTACAGACTGCAGACTGGAGACTGGAGACTGCGAAGATCGAAAATGAATGCTGAATGATGTTGTCTATGTCGTCGCATCATCAGTTGATTCTTAGTTTTTTGAGTTTTTGTATTCATTTTGACGGCTGCGGGACGACACAATTTGTAAAATTCGTTTTATGACAAGGCGCGTTAAATAAAACCATCTGCGGTGGCTTCGACCGTCTCCTCCAGTGGCTACCAACCAAGCCCAGCACTCAAAGAAATATATTTCAGTTTATCGATTCCCCTAACAACTAATACCAACTCTTTATAAATATTTCTTCAGAAATGTTATGGGACCTAGAAGAAGACCTCTTCTTAGTAAATAGTATTTACTATGGAAAAAGGAAATTAATTCCCTCAGTGCATACCAAAAATCAAAGTAGAGAAGACTACAAAATGCTAATTTAGAAAATGATGAGCTTCGTTCACTTTTTGGTCACACCTTAAAAATTTCAACTTGATCTCAGCTGAGCTTCTGATCAGACTTGACTTTATGATGTTGATTTTTTTCTTAAGTTTTAACATTTACGGTAGGAATAAATTTAATTATTATTTGTTTGACAGACGAGCGGCAAGATGCCTCTGTTTTTTAGAATATTTCTCTCCGCAAACTAATTGAACTCATTGCTTTAAATTAACATCTTTGACCTTTAAAAACAGACTTAGACTTAAAGTTAAATGACAAGTCAATCTCTCTAAATCAGAATAAGTGGGAAACGGAATCTATCGCTCTTCCTATTTTAATAAAAAGTGATTATAAAGTTAATATTTACCGTGATTTTATTTTATGTAACCTTATTGGTGTTGTTAAACGAAAACATCATCACATAATCATTTTGGATACAATAATCCATGCTGCTTTTATCCTTTCTATCCATCTTCTATCCAGAGGAAGATGTGTTCCAAGAAGGCATATATATTTTACAAGGATCCTTCCACAAGATTTATATAAAATATCGTAAAGATCTTTATAGAAATATAAAATATATCAAAACCCTCAACACCATTCATTCCCCATCAATAGATATCTTGAAGTGAGTGTTAAATGGGAATTATTTTTTGAGTGCAAAAGGAAACCTGCAGCTGTAGCTGTTTGGTCTTTTGCCGAAAATATGATTTAACTAAATTATTACCCGGAGCACACCTTAAAGTAATACAAAAGGCACCAAGAAACCACCAGCCGGCAACAACAATAAAGGAAATGCTTAATTCTGCATTGTCTTTCTTTGGGGGATTGGAGGATTGGTGGGATGGAGGACTGCTAAGATGGAACCGAACCTAAACGAAAGATGCACCTTCAGTCAAACCGAAACCAAAAACCAAAATCGGGCTAAAGTTCGACGACGAAGGGGAACCTGAGTAGTGGAAGTAGCAGGAGGAGCAGGAGGAGCTGGTTGGGGGGGATGGAGGGAGTGGCTCCAGTCGAGCAGTCATCATCATAGTTTCGCCGGATTTCTGGCTGCTCGTGGGTGGGTATCATACATTTGAGCAGAACGCCTCTCCATCTCCCAGCCAGCTCGCAGGAGGGACTGAGGTGGAGACAAAAGTCTGAGCCCGCTTGCTGGGTTTGAATTTTTGTTGGCTTTTTGGACGTTTTTTTGTTTTTTTTTTGTTTTTTGGTTGAGCAGGCAAAACGCATCACCATCACAATGTGCCATCAATAAGTGGTAACAGCGTGTTTTGTGGCCAAATACCTCGTCATGCTAAAAAGCTAAGAAGGTATATGACTTTTTAAGACTCAAAAATGTTTAAAAAAAACTTAAAATCAGTGGAACATTAAGTAAATTTTGTTGTCAAGACAATATAAAGTCTTTAATGGAATTGGTAATATTTTAAAGCTTTAAAGGATTTAAGCCAGAAGCCATTATATGCACCTAAAGGTCCCAAAGAATGTCCTTCTATTTTCTATTCATTGTAAGATTTTTAAACCACTAAGACGAGAGAATTCCTTGAAAATGAGTCTATCAAGCATTTTTATTCCTCCATATTAGGCTTTATAATTATAAATAAGGCTCTAAAGTTCTGGTTACTAAAGTTCCTAAGAGGTATCTCTGACTTTTCAACGATTTCCAGCTTCCTAGTCCTCACAGCTGTTGGGTGTTGGTGCCTCAGCCTGGTCGGTTCATTCGTGAGCGGAACGTCCATCAATGTGGCAATACTCTGGTTGTTGTTTTTCTTTATTTATTTATTTTTTTTGCAACTCCGACGACGATCATAACTTGAAGTTCAATCGCAATGCCGCGGGCCATTTGCCGAGCCTTAGTGCCAAAGCCAAAGCCCAAAAGCAGCCAAAAGCCAGAAGAAACTCGGATCGAAGCCTAAAAGCTGGGGAGGATGGGGCCACGAGGTACGAGAATCAATCGCCCACGTTTATGAATTGCTGCGGCGCCGAAAAAGCTGAAGAGTAGGGTTCGCAAAAAAAAAAAAAAAAATAGGGAAAGGGGTGCAAAGGTAGGCGAGAAGGGGGAGGAAGGAGGGCTGCCCCGCCACCAGCAACGTGCAACATTTTAGCTGTCCACTGGGCCAGGCTTGTGTGTGCCTTGCAACCACAAAACGTCGCCACTTGCGCCTCATAAAATCGACAAAAAAATAAGCAGAAAAATAAAAAAACACAAAAAATTGGAAAGAATAAAGCAGGAAAATAAGGGCTAGGCACACGCGCCATCCACGACTTTTCCCTTTTGAGGTTTCTGCACTGAGAATAAAAGGGGTTAAGCTTTAAATTGATTAAGTTTATTATGTAATGACAAGTGATTTATTGTAAGAAGTTTTTTCCAAGTGTACTTCTTTCTTATTCTCCAATGGAGAAGCAAACTGCACCTCATCCACCTCGTGCACCATGGGGTTAGGCCAAAGCCAAAGCCAAAGCCAAAGCCAAAACCCAAAAGCACAACCACAGCCCAAGATCAGCGCCACCTACGCTTGCCTCGTGGTTTTTTTGGTTTGGGGCGATCCATGGTGAGATGCTCAATGGATCCCAGAGATCCCAGATGCCAGATCGCCTAGATCTCTTCGGTGCATGCGACAAATATTTCAACACACAGTCCCGCCGCCACCTCGCTCGCCATTCTAATAGACCGATTTGTCAGGGATCAGATTACATGCCTGCTGACGCCCACATCCGGTTGGATGGCTGGCTGGAGGTGGCCTGGACTCTTGGCCAGAAACTACTCGTAAAGCCCGGCCAGGGCCAAAAGTGTTGAATGAATGTTAGAACCAAGACTGTGAATGAACATATTTCACAACCAAACGCCGCGAGTAGGAAAGAAACTCCCAACGAAAAATATGGTTGAAGAAATTATATTACAAGATGCTTGAGGGAAGGTTTCCAAAGTTGGATCAATAAATGCTCTGAATCATAATAAAATGATATCACAAGTAAGATTCTGCAAGTGAATTCCCCCATTGAAAGGCAAAGCACTTCCCATGGAGTTACCACATCTCGGGATGCCTCCCTTGGTGCTTTGTTTATGGTTAATCTTTATCAATTTAAAGAAATATCTTTGTTTCGACATTTGCACATAAACAGCGTAAAAAAACTTTTTGAATCGGACCCGCAGTGGCCGCCAAGATTCGCGATCTGCTGCCCAATCCAATTCCAATTCCAATTCCAATCCGCATCTGCATCTGAATCTGATTCTGAATCTGATGCTGAATCCCCGTATCCCAGGGAATTCTTCAGTGGCGTCTCCAACGGAAGCAAAACCACAGGGGGTGGGCGTGGTGGCGGCGACGACGTCCTCTCCTCGATCTTCGGCTTGAAGGGGGACACCCTGGCCAGTAGACATTGGTCAAGGCACACATATTTTGGCCAAGACCCGAAGGGGAGCTGACAACAAGAAGCACCAAAAAGCACAATTTTAATGAGAATATATTTTGTGAAGTGGCCAAATGACAGCGCCGGGCCCCAACATTGTTCTCTGGCCAGATCCGGAGGGGAGAAAATAATATTCCGTGAATTATGAAATGTAGGAGGTGGATCCTTAACGAAGCAGCCCCAAGAAAATGTCGTTCACGCAGCGTGAAATGTTTCTGAAAATGCCATCGCCGAAGACCCTGAAACTCGGACCCTCGGAACTCCCTCCTGCTGTTGGGCGATGACTACTACCAGCCAACTACTACTGGAGCTACCCGCAAATAAAAAACACAAAATATAAATTTAAAATAAATAAAACAAAGCCATGGATCGACCAAACAAAATTCCCTAAATCTCCTCCCAGTCGAGCGTTTATATGGCCATCAATAAAAATAAATCAAATCGCATTTTTAGAAACCTTTCAGAAACAGAAATCTTAACAATTAAAGGTTTTAAAATGAGTGAAAGGCTACTTATACGAAATTTTAATACTCTTTAGAATGAAGTATATTCTAACCTTGGCTAGGATATGCTTTAAATCCTTCCAAAAGATGTAATGGAGGTGTTGATGGACCTAAAATAGAACAATATATAGAAGACTCTAGGACTTACCATAATAACTCTTGATAGAAAGAAGGATTACCTTCACTACAAGCCTGCACACGATTTATGGAAATTAACAAGGGAATCCACACCACTTGGATTAAGAGTTTTTTAAAGAGTCCCAGCCCGATGCCATGTTATTGCGAATCCTTGAAGCGTTTTGCAAAAAGCAAACATTCATTCACATGTGTACAGATGCCCAACATCGCTACCGGATTATATGAGGAATATAATGCCAACTGTGACGGCTGTCTCTGGTTTTTAATACATTTCGGTGGGTTTTTGTTTCTTTTTTTTTTTTACCTTGAGATGTGAGGATCGGGGATCATCGTCACCAGTTGGCACTCTTGGGGCGTCTTGTTAACATATCAACATCATGTCGCACTCTCGCTTGCCAGTTTCCCTTTCATTTCTCCTCCGACCGATGGATATATCCATATTCATATGTGTTTATCCGTAAATATATATCCCCTGCCCGGCCATCCTGCCCGACCGCCCATCACGTTGCCTTTTTTACGATTATTATTATTTTTACCGCTGCGACGGCATTCACACGAAGGCGCCAGCTCAGTTTTTTTTGGCTGTTGGATTTTTATTTTGCGCCTCCTTTTATTTATTCGCTTATGGCTTTGCAGCTAATTGGGAATTATTTTTATGCATGGATTGTGTGAAAAAATTGGTAATCATTTGTTGACCGTAAGCCATGACAGCGGTCTGCTGCTGGGTTTCAAATGCCATCCTCCGTACCTGAAGGATTGGAAAAGGAGGAGCACGGGAGCAGCCATGTTTAGCATAAATCCGATTCCTAAAGGGAATACCTTTAATAATTCATAGATCGATTCTCTATCAATCTACATCAAAATCTAGGGACATTATATATTTGAAATTTTTTCCGATTTTTTATGATAGAAAAACGAAAAGAATGAGAATGCGAAGGCTATATCTTTGCCAATATTTATCCGATTTCCAAGCGATATAGCTTAACCGATTTCTGAATCGATTCTCTACCAATCTTAGTCTTAACTGTCCCCGATTAAAGGAGAATTTTACCAGTTTTTTAAAATGATCATAGAGCCTTCCCCATGAGTAATGGGCACATCCGCACCGCCAACCAAAGATCTCGTTTCACACGTCATTACAAAATGGTCCGCTTAACCGCAAAGAGGGCAGGCAACGCCGGAACTGCGATTTGTTTGAGTTTCAATAACGATGGGCACACACAGTCATTACACACGTGAACTCTTGGGAAAATTGATATTTCGCATTAGCGACACCAACAAACATCGAGAGGGGTAATGACAATGAAAAGGTGTCAAAGTCGAGCCGACCAGGTGCGTGGGATTCCGCCGGGGAATGGATGCACCACGGCTATGGATGCGCTATGGGAAACTCAAGTCCAATTCGAAAAACTGCAGCATTGAGCCATTAAGACAAATGGGTTGGCAGCAAAGTGCTGGCCAACAAAGCCAAGCTTGGCCAGAAGACAAATGAGGCGGTGGCTTGGAGCTCTCACACAATGTGTTGACACGCTTTCGGGTTATCCAGAGAACAGCTCACAGCTCACAGCTCACAGATACAAAGATACAAAGATACAGGTACTGTGAAGATGGAGATGGAGATGCTGAGATACAGATACCGATGCGACGACAATTTGTCAGTTCAACAAATAGCCGATGTACGTGAGCGAGCAAATCGTACGTGAATTGGGTGACAGAATCTCCTAAAGATTTCGAGTCCCGAAAATAAGGTAGAAAGAAAAGCGATTATGCAACTCCCAGACATTTGTCTAGGAATTCCATCGATTTGTTGTGACCACCGGGAACCCACAAACAAAAACAAAAACAAAAGAAACAAAGTAAAAAAAAAAAAAAGTAAGACACAGACAAGAGGAGCCTGATATCAATCTTGATCTTGATTTCGGATCGGCGCCTCTTTGATGGAAGCGGCCAAACAAATTCCTTTCGAGCTTTGGCTACACGACACCATGCCGGCATCCGACCTCGATGTGCGCTGAATTGTGTAAACAAGCTGACTCCAAACTTACCCGGCATCATCAATTTCCAGAGCATCAGAGATCCCCGGACTGGACTGGACTGGACTGGACTGGAAAGTGGAAAGCCCACGACGTGGCAGAGTGGCAGAGACGACAGACGGACGAGAGTCTTATTGGAAATTATCATAGCAGAGCATCTGAGTTATGCCCTATGCCGGCTCATCGTCGTCGTTTTCGCAGTTTGCAGTTCGCAGTTGTCGTTGTCCTGCCGATAATCAGACGCGCTTGGTGGCTCCGATTCTGAGTGGATACACTGGAGAAAAGGATCTATTAATTTATATGATATGTAAGAAATGCTATGGAAATGATACCTGGATATCCGATTATTTTCTCTCTGTGTATATGTTTGCCCCATTGCCAATTCTGACGACTCCTGGCTGGATCGACTCCACATGCATCGCTGTTGGAATATTTCAAGCGAAATCTGGCCAATGCGGTATCGATTGACTTGGCCGACTTGGCGCGGATCTGGATCTCTTTTCCATTTGGTCCCGGTGGCTTTGAGCCTTTGGCTGCTTTGGCTGCTGTGGCTGCTTTGGCTGCTGCGTTTGCATTTGAGTTTGCGGCCTTTCAACAAATTGACTCGACGATAATTGAAACTGACATGTGACTAATCTGCACCGAA
Organism: Drosophila vallismaia; assembly: GCA_035047325.1. Lineage (NCBI taxonomy): Eukaryota > Metazoa > Arthropoda > Insecta > Diptera > Drosophilidae > Drosophila > Drosophila vallismaia. The sequence continues at coordinate 15,046,105 of JAWNPU010000090.1, read as the reverse complement.
GACTGCTCAGTGTGCTCCTTCAGCTCCAGAGGAAACTGGTTGCCTGTCTTTTGGCCTTCTTTTTTTTTTTTTTAAATACATTTTTTTTTGCTTTTTTTTTATACCCATTGGTGGTTGACAATCGGGCACTGTACTTTGCGCCATAAATTTTCCAACTGTTTCTCACTCAAGTCCGGGGCCGGCTACTTTGTTGGACACAATTTTCGATTCGATTCGATTGCCTAACATGCGGGCTGGGCTGGATATTTATTTCCATATAACACACACACACACTCTGGCCCGTGTGGGTGGCGGTACTCAACGGCGCGTTATAGAAAATGTTACTTTTGATTATTATTTATGCGACATGATGAACTGACGCCTCAGTCCCGTTGCCACAGATTCAGTTTCCAGTTTCCAGTTAACAGTCGCGTGAAAACATCAGTAATGTGGGAGGAGGACAGATGGATGGCATGAGCGATGGTTGAATGGAGAAAGTGTCACCGGATAGATCAGCCAGAGCTTTTGGGGATGATGTAAAGATCTAAACATAACCGATGGCTTAATAGAGATGGCACTTTACGAAAACGTGTCTTGGAATATTCTCTTTTCCAAGCAAACCTTCCAAAGCTTCCAGCCGAGCAACGGAAACTTTCCTATTAATCATCGTTATTTGGCACATTTTAGCATTTGCCAGCCCTGCGGGAAAATCCCTTTTTTTTTTTGGCAACACCCACAAAATTGTTCTTATCAATTCCATTTATTCGCCAGCTGCCAGTGCCTCAATGAAGTTTAATGGGAATCTAATGGCATTTCGTCATTTCACATTCAAGTGGAAGCCATAAAATAATTTCGATATCAAAAACGAAATAGCCGTGTGCGAAACGAAACGAAACGTATTGAAATATAATTCCAGTAGTTTTTCCACTCACATCAGTGCTATATAAAAGACCGATGCGATAAAAGGTTTTACGATCCTTGGGGTACTGAGAAATTTAGATTTTGTTAGATCTTGTCCGCCCACAAAAACCGCACCGATAGCTCTTATCACTTTTCGATGATGGTTCGATAAAACGTCACCACCTGCCAAAGACTTGGCTTATAGGTAGAATCTCTTCTGACCGATAATGATGTGTTCTTTTGATTGGAATGTGGGTTACCAGGGAAATGGGAAGAACTTAAGGGGGTTTACGAAAGAATCCATTGGGGTAGGGATACCGCTATGAGGGATTGAAATTAGGATTTCTTTCTTCTGGCAAATTCTTTAAAGATGGAGCTTTACTTTTATAGAGATTTGATAGCATCGAGCTCCATAAATTTGGAGACAAATTCCCAAAATACTTGCAGCTTTTATTTAGGAGAAATACTCTAACGAAAAAGGGTTATCTAGGTTTTTAAAAGAAGAATTCAAGAATCTATTTAAAGATTAGATTTTGTTCCAATATGAATTTGGTAAATATTTTATATTCTATCAAAATATTATACATTTTTAATACCTTATATAATGGCTCTGATCTGACCCCATTAGATCACCTAATATTCGACTTGGGAAGATGAGTTTGTCGCCCTCGTGTCTTAATTTTATATTCTTTTATATATTTTTTTTTTTTTTGGCAAAAAGAACGCCACCATAAAGATAAACTCTAACATGCTTTATACATCATTAAACATTCCTGCACAGTCGTCGCTCTTTTTATTGGCTGCTTTGGAGTCACGGCCTTCGCCTCCCGCGTTCCTGGCCCCTTAGAGCCTCCCCCACTTGCAACGTTTTGGGGAGAGCTTGAGGTGGTTTTTGGTGCAAGCTCTTTTCAGGTGATTTATACATGACAGGGCGGGTTTCGGGCACCCTCCTTGCGCTTCCTCCTCCGCCTTCTGGATGGAACCACCTTTATTTTTTACTCCTTCACGGTTATCGTTAAAGTGGCGTGCCAAAGCTACACGAGACCCGATAAATGTCACTGATATTTAATTAAGTCTGGTCGACCAGGAATATTTCTGGGGTGGAGGAGGTCATATACGAGGGACTACGAGGGGTTTCATTAGGGTAGAACGATATAGATTGGGACATATTCTTTGCTAAATATATGATATAAAAACGGAGGAATAGCTACTTACTTTTTTAGTTATTGGGTATTTAACTAACCAAGTAATTGGTAAACCCTTCTACATTGACACACCTTTATATAGGCAGGTATTTATTGAGCTATTCCGGCCATTTCAATCAATCGTAAATAAATGCCTAAAACCCAAAGCTGAAACAAAGCTGAAAAAAAGTTGAAACTTTTAATTTTATTATGGCCAAATGGTGGTCAGAAGGGCGCCCAACCACCAGAACCACCACCTTGGCAACCACATTCCGAGTCCGCTGACTCAGCTGGCCATAAAACCGACTAATTTATAAGACTATCCCTCCCAAAAAGGGGCTGGGGGATGCCCTGGGTAAGGAGTAGGGAAAAAGTATCTCAAGAATCTCCGCTACCGCTGCACGCGCCATAAATATGTGTTAAGTATGCCTTATATCGAAAACTTGTGTTCATAACAATTTAATTTTGCTTTTGTTTCAGCCAGCCAAAGAACAACAATGACACGACCAAGCCAGTCAGGCGCAAAAAACGAGGCTACAAGAAATCGGGCAGGAACAAAAACTGGTAAACCCAAAAAAAAAAAAAACAAAAACACAATGTTGAGAGGGAAATAATATAGCCAGAAAAAATAAGAAATAAAAATAAACAAAGATTGTCGCGTGTCGAAGACAAGACGACGACAGCATCGCAGAATCCCAGCTCCGGCTTGGGATCCCAAAAGCTGGAAGTGGATCGGCCGAGCTTGGGGATTCGGATCGGATCTCCAGCGACAACAAGTCGTGCTAATGGGAATAGTATGTAAACGGATGTTTTAATGTCCAAAAAGTAAACTGCGAAAATCCAGCAACAACAGCAGCCCCCAACGCAAACAAAACCAAAAAATAAAATAAAAGACACATCTTCAACGTATCGATTGGGTGAAGTGAGTGTACATTATGAACACCTACGAGAATTCTTCGCCGGTTGATACGCAACTCTTCCAAGTCTCCAGAGTTGAAAGCGCGTACAAATTGCTCCAGGAAAGTGGTGACAAGCTCTCGAAGATCTCGGAGCTCTTGGAGCTCTCCAAGTCCCCCAAGTAAACAAAAAAGAATTCCAAGGAGGCCAGTTTTTGGTTAAAATGTGATACAAAGTAAATGTATGAATAAGTGCTCAAAGTGGCAAGGAACATCAAGTATTGAATGGGTTCGATCATTTTACAAATATAAACAATATATAATCAATAAATTATTTAGAAAAACAAAAAGTTCTTCAATTCAAACATACCCTTACTTTTAGGGCATTTCTAAGTTACAAATTCCGGGTCCTTGGTTTCCTTTTGTTTCTTCCACAGGGGCAGCAAAATGTCTTCCTACAAATTAACAAAAATTCCAAATATTTCTAAAGGCTTTTTGTTTCAAAGTTTCATGCCACATTGAGTCGATCAATTCCTAAACTTTTGGGGCTTAAAAGAAGTCTTTAATGAGCTACAAATAAACAGGATTTCTAAATTGTTTAGCAAAACAAAGGTTGTGAGAAATCGAAACTTATTAAGCTTGCTTTCCACGTTTTTAATATTCATTTATGATTTACTAAATACTCTCTTAATAATCACATCCATAAAGGTGACCAAAAAGCCTTTCAAGTGGAATATAAAACCCCAACGATCTTCATCGATAATATCGCATAAAATTTGTGGAGTGCCGGGCAAAGTGAAAATAAAGAAAACCAAGGAACCCCGTCAGGCTCCAATGAACCAAACTGGACAGGGAAGTGAGTCCAGAGTTACCTAAAGAGTCTCTTTTTTATTTTATTTTATATATATATATATTTATATATACGTGTATATATGTGTTTTTTTTTTGTCTGGAGCCCGCGCCCATTCATGTCATCAAGCGTGGTAAAACATGCAACGTGCCATTAGCCTGGGCAATGGGACACAGCCGGGTAGTCGAAGGCGGGGAACCGATGGAGGGAAACGGGAACCCAAGTCTGAAAGTCCGGCAAAATCGAATTCCTTGTTAGATGCATTCCGACAAGTTGTTTCCTGACACCTCGCCAGCAAAATACACTCATAAGCAGTCTAGGTGTTGGCTGCGATTTTACGACTACGTGGAGAGGAGCCCAGCCATCCACAGGTCCACAGATCCAGCCATCCCCAGGTCCAGCCATCCAGCGATCCCGCCATCCAGCGATCCCAACCATCCACCGATCCCGCGATAGCTTGACAAGAGTTTATGAAACGAGCCACAGTCGTCGCCCGTTTTTATATGGGCCGTAAGTTGACAGCCAACCGGCGATCTCTGGCAACTGGACACGTCTGGCCAGACAGTGGATACTCCATGGAATGTATTCCCAACCGATGATATTGTTAAAAACCTTGAATCTATCAACAGGTATTTTCGTTTCCACTGTATGGAAATCTCCACTGTAAGTTCCCTATCTGTTGCCGGTTGGTGAATCAGAAAGCCGCACAAATCTTGCGGTTGCCGCATTTGCTGCTGGGGGTTGAATTAATTATGAAACTTAAGCGTAGCCGCTGCCGTAGTCGCTGCGGCTTGCAATTTATTTTAATCGCACATTGCTAGGCGCATTTATAATCGATTAGGTTGGCAATAGACCTGATGAGCCCCGCCCCGTCCCGCTCAGTGGGAGAAATGTGTGTCAATAGGTATCGTTAAATCTGTATAGTTTTATGCTAATTAACCCGGTTTTTTATACTTTTCTTTTTTGTTTATTTATTAAGTTAGTCACCGTCTGGAGTCGTCGCCTGCTGATCGCATTTTAATTGCGGTCTTCTTCCCAGTCCCAGTCCCAGTTCCAGAGCCGAATCCCTCCTGCTTAGCTACTGATTTAAGTTGGGCTGGTTCTCTTTAATTAGCCAATGATTTGTTTGGTTCCCGACTTAATATGGAAATTAGTATCGGCCAGCATGACTAATAGGCCTAAATGGGTCGCATCAGCTGCCGGTTTTTTATCAGCCAAGCCCTATCGGACTATATTAAGTTATCTTTGGAATTCATCGGAGCCCATAACTCAAAATTAAATGGAATCAAAAAGGGAAAGAGCATGGATAAATGTTAAGAGATTACTTTATTCATATAAAGACTAAAGTATATTATACAGCATATAATTTAATATATTACATATAAAATGTATTTTAATTTAATTGTTTATCAAAATTTCCTCCAATTAGTAATCCAGTTTTAATAAAAGTTCCCACAGTGTTCCCTAACTTTCCAGCATCCGTAATTTTGATCCAATTAATAATAGTGCTGGGGGAAAATATATCACAGCACTTGCCACCGCGTTAAGTTTGGATTTCGGGGATTGGGTCTTCGGCTCCGTCTTGGTCTTGGCCCTGTCCAGACGCAGACACATTTAATCTTAATCATAACTTTGTTGTGAACACTGTGTGGCACTGAAGTCTCCCTGAACTGAAGTAAAATTCCCAGAAATCAATCAGACCGGAGACTGGCAGAGTCCGGAGGAGTCTTTCGGTAGCATAGCCAACGGTCTCCCTTCGAAACAGAAACCATAAGCAGTCATAAGTTGTTTTCATATATATTTTGTTTGGGGCGCTGCCACGCTGAATAAACGCATAAATCTGAAAGCCACAAATTGTAACATTGGCTGTAATAAATGCCGCGATCCGCCCACCATTTGCTCATGGGTTAAAACAGAAAACAGGCAGCAGAAGCCGCAGCCGCAGCAACAGCAGCAGCGCTAATCGAGAACGAGGAGGGTTAAGAGAGAAAAAAAAAAAAACATGGAACAGACATTTTGGAATTTTCGACAGTTTTTTAGCCCTGAGCCTTTGAAAATTCACACGGGCCTAAACACAAAATAAACAAAACAGCGGCTCAACAGCAGTCCAGGATCTGCCTCTCTGCATCCGTCGCACCGAACCCGAAACCCAAAAAGGCCGAGACCCAACCAGATCCCGGGCCATATTGTCTTAATGCGCCGTGCCCTGTTACCGCCCCCTTGTGAGTTCAGTTCGGTGCCATGCCCATGCCCATGCCCATGCCCCTGACCAGGCCCAAACCCCAACCCCGTTGCCCCAATTAGTCCGATCTGCTTCTGATACGCGCGCCGAAAACGTCGAAATCATCTTCGCCTGACCCTGGGCCAAAAGGGTTCATGTTAGTGATGTAACATAAATGTATTTCTTTTAAATATATCTTTATATTTTAACTTTAAAGCAAAAAGTTACCTTCTGTTATTTATATTTTAAAATCTTTCCTGAAAAAAAAATAAAAGGATCAATCCATTTTTCTATCTTTCTCAAAAGATTGTTCCTTTGACTTCAGTGACCCCTCACGGTATCATCTCCAAATCCTCCAAAAGACAAGCACTCTCTCTCTCATCCAGCGGTATATATATTTCTCGACCTTTTGACAATTTAATAATAGGTTTTTGGTGATTTGTACTCGCTGACCAAATGACGGACTACAATGTGGCCGGAGTTCCCCTGACCATGTCCATGTCCATGTCCAAGTCCATGGGATGTGCGCCCACCACATTTCGTAGAATTCCATGGCGACCTCTGGTCCATCCCACATCCCCCATCTCCTACCCCAGCCCTTGCCCCTTACCTTAACCCGCGATGAACCCAACCTACCTACATATGTTTGTACATTTATGGCATGGTAGCTCCCTTTCGTTTTCGATGGGCGTTAAAATTGGGCTGATCACGTTCCTGCACGCCGTTCACTTAGGTAGCCGTTTATATCTGCGTGTAATCCGAGTTCCAAATCCAAGACAAACACGGAAAGAAATCAGAACTACCATGAAAAAGCCCTATTTAACGCTCCAAAATATTCATTAATTTCTAGCTCTTCTTACCCTGTTTCTTTCTTAAACTTTGAACTCTATAAAATCGATAATATATTTTAGATACTTTGAAAATATTTTGACAGTGCAAGAAACACATCTTTTGCTGCATCATCCAAGGCGTCGGCGTTAGACTTTCTCAGTCTTCTGGTTTTGGTCATGGTTTAGGCCACATAACCTTAGCAAAGTCTTTTGCGATTTCTTAGCCACTCACTGACTGACTGACTAACTGACTGGCTGACTGATTCCGTCTATGGCTTTTGATTTTGATAAACGCTGCTAAATTGTGGCAAATTAAATTATTAAACAACATTTTTTCTCCGTTTGCCTTTGTTGGCGTCTGGGTTTGGTTTTATTTTCGTTCGCTTTTGGCTCCGTTTGATTTGGGGACGCCGCAAATTGTGGCAAATTATTTTTGGCCTTGTCTAAGTTTGGATATACGGCAATATGGCTATATAGGACGTGATCGGCAAGGTGGGCCGTATACACGACCATTTGCAGTTAGTTGGACCGATTTAAGCCGCAATTTCAGCCACTTTGATGTGTGGTCGAAGGAGGGAGACTGTGCGGAGGGCGAAGAAACGTATCATTAAATCAAAAGTGGGGGAGGTTTACGGTAACAGCATTTAAGCTTTTATAAAATTCTTTTAAGTGATTTTCCCACAAATAACCACTTGCTATATGAATCACTTTTTAGGAAACTTCCAACTAAACTACTTCCATTCGGTATTACTTCCCCATCATGACACATTCAACATTGGACATAATCACGATTACTTTCGCAATTACCAGTCTTCGCTTCACTTTCCCCAGCATTCTTCTGAAATGCCATTGACTAATGATTCAGTTGACCATAAAACAAAAACCTTCAACGTCCGCGAAACCAGTTCCGCGATATGTATTAAAACTTTGGCGCAGCTTATCCCCAGATAGCCCCTCGTCTTCTGGGTTAAGGCCTGACAAATTTGCTGACAAATTCAAGGCAGCGACAGCCACAAAACTGCCAGCCATCAATCAAACCATTAAAAGGAATGCACCGCAAAATGAGTCAAGTCAACGCCACCTACAAAAATCCGTTGCCTGACAAAGGAGGGTTCCCAAAAAAAAATAAACAAGGAGAAGACCCTCTATAAAAAGTAAAGGTTTTGAAGACAAAAAACACACTAAGGGAAATTAATTAAAGTAATAATAAAGTCGGTCCAGGCTGCTCTCTCCAGAACCTAAACCGAGACAGAGTTTATCTCAAACTCACTTCCAAAATTCACAATTTTTTTTCAGTGCAGTAACCCATCCCCCAAAAGAGACTGGCGAAATTATCAGCAAACATGTTGATTGTTATTGATCAGCGCTGTTGATTAAAACGACGGGATCCAGAGTTACCTTTTTTGTTATTTCTCGATACTCAGTTTCGGAGGGGTTTCGAATCGGTTTTGGACATCGGATATGCCTGGCCTGGGTGGCCATCAAAGCGACACTATGTCGCCTGTCAAAATTCTTAATCAAATACGCAGCGGAATGTCATCATTATGCAAAAGGGAGCCTCCTTGGCTTAGCTTCTCTGAAGACTGCCGCATTTTGCAGACTTTTGCAATTACACGGGTGGGGACAGTGGCTGGGGAGGCTGAGAGGATGAGGGACTAAGAGGCTGAGGACTTCTAGGCCCCTTGACAGACGGCCAACAACATTTGCGCCACATTTACTTCACACGTTGCCGTCTTGCCGTCTTGCCTTCTGGCAGCCAAGGGCTCTGCCTTTCGCTGTCTGTGACATTTTAATCGCATTTGCTAAAACTCACTGAACAATTCGCCTTTCAGGGGAAGACTAAGGGACACTAGTAGACCCCCTAAATACACTAAACGAGTTTGTTTTGAGATGAGAACTTCAATTTACAAGTGCATTTGTTTGATAATGTGTGTAGAAAGAGCAAATAACATGGCTCTAGTTTAATTTAAGATTTATTATTATTTGTAAGGACTATCTTAGTCATTATGGACTCAATATTTCCTTTTGAATCAGCTACTTCCATCTGCAGACTCTGTCTACGAATGTCATTAAATGCGAGGATCGCAAACGCGCGCGACTCGCACACGCATTTTACGAGTCAGCGGCAATTCGCGAGATTTGACTGGGCCTGCTCCTCCGCCCCCTTAACTGAGCCCCTTGCCACGCCTCTTTATCTCCTTCTCTATGTACATAGCTCCCCCAGGTGTATTTCCTGGCCCACTGTCACAATCAAGGCACTGTGAGAAATCAATTGAAAGTGCTTTGAAAATGATCAAAATTAAATAGATGAATGAGGTTTCATTTTCCATTCTTAGGTTGGGTTTGACTTAGAATCCTTGGAAAAAGTAAATTAAAAAGGACTCAAAATGAAGGAAAATTAATCAATTTCTCAATGTGCACTCTGAGCCTCCTCCTGAAGCTGTGCTGGCCGATTCTGATTCCGATTTGGATCCTGAGCCTGATGATAGCTTACTTAGTGACTGCGACTGAAAGGCCCTGGGTACGAGTATATATATTTAATATATATTTGTGTGCAATGTATGAAGCGGATTTCTGCAGGCCGCATCGCCTTATTTAGGAGATCGTGATAAAAGTTGGAAGTCGCGTTGATTTATGTCAACGTACAGTCCTCTGGATGGGATCTCCGATGGCCGCAGAGAATCCCTCAGTCCAACTAAAATGAAGGAAGAATAAAGAATGCCCCCGGTCTTATTGAATTTAAGTGCCAAATTAGGAACAATATTGAAGCACAATTGCCAAGGATTCGGATTCGGATGCGAATACCAGGATTTCTGGTCAGATTGTCAACCTGGAGACGGAGACTGGAGACTGCAGCCTGGAGACTGAAGTGAGCTGTCACGTTTGCGGTCTTCTTATGTCAGATTCATCTGCAACTGCAACGGCTGCAGTCTCTTCTTTAGATTCTTCTCGATTCTTCGCGAATCTTCACGGCCTTTAAGCCCTTTAAAATGTGTTGTTATGATCGGGCTGCGGCGATAAGTTGCAGTCATGAAGCCTGATCCTCGAGGATGGCCATCGCAATCTGGCAGCCTTGCCACAGGCTCTAAAGTTACGCGGCATTGGGTTTTAGGTTTTGACTTTCGATGCAAATCATTTTACGTGTTGGCGACATTAAGCGCGAAATGACCCCGTTATCCCACTTGTCATCATCACTTCATAAATTAATGCTAACCGAGGAGGTAGCCAGTCGACACCAGAGACTCCGTCTGTGGGTTTTGTGGGCTCCAAGCCCAAGGCGGTGAAGGGGATCGAGTTGGCTGGACTGCAAAAATAAAATAAATGACAAAAACAGAAGTTGGGCAGTAATGGAAAAGTATTCCAATAGGTTTTATATATTTCAAAATTTAAGGTAATTTCGGAGGAGATCCATTGAGAAGATCTAAAGGTTTTCCCAAAGGTTAATATCTGAAATCTAACCCATAATCCATACATTTTATTGCCTTTTCTATGCCATTGTTAACCTTCACACTTGGCCAGCTTTCCGCCCGCCAACTTCCTCAAATTTGTGCAGACAAATTGGTGCCTTTGGGCTGGGGAGTGTGATCCCTGGGACTGGGCCAAAACGAAACCAAGCCGAGCCAGCTCACAGCCAGACAAAGCCCATACGGAAAGAGATCTCCTTGGTACTGGGGACCGGGGACCGGGCCCAAAAGTCTCGCGGCTTGGATGGACTTTAGGCCTTTTGGGCGTGTGTGCTCCGCTTTGCGATTACGATCACTTTTAGATCCAATATATCAGGGGCGCGTTGACGTCGTACATTGGACGACAATTGATATAAGTTGTGGTGAAAAGTTTAGTGGCATTCAACGATTGCTTTGCTAGATTAAAAGCGACAGGCAGTCGGGGAACATGGATTGGAGTTGGAGTTAAACTCGGAGTCTGAGTTGGAACTGAAGCTGGAGCTGGAGTTGGACCGGGATCTGAAGTCTGGACCGGTCACAAATCTTTTCGGCTTCGGGCCACAATCACAATGCCGAGTAAAAATAACAAAACAAAAAAGTTGCGGAACAAAAAAATAAATAAAAGAAAAATAAGTTAAGAAGCAGGCAGACAAGTCAGCAGACAAATAGCCGCGAGTTTGTACGTGCCGCTTCGGAATCCGTTTGGCTCTGGATATATATTGTACATATATGTATTATTTCTGCATCTGAGGGTGTAGATTGTGGCTCTTTCCGCACTTTATGGTAGTTGGGATACTTTAATTGCAGATACAGCAGCCGCCACAGGAGCGGCCGCCCCTTAACCGTAAAAAGCTGAATTATGCGATCCTACGTGATGACAGCCAGCTGGAGCATTCCAATACGTCTCACTGATGTCAATCTGGATCGTGGATCGGGGGCTATATATGTACCAGTACCAGACCAGCCCACTGTCACTTATTACGTGTATGTTAATTAGCCAAAGTAAGAAATTGCTAAACGAACACGTAATGCTCTATTAAATGGAAGAGTTTGCATTGGAGTCTAAGGCTAAGAATAAACCATATATCTTGATATATATTGGGTTTAAAGAAACTCTGGGGATTAAGCTGACATCTAAAGACCCTACTCGAGTTAGAGTAGATCCCAGTTTTATCATCAAATGACATCTAATGAGTTAGACTTTGTGGCCTAACGGACCCCTAAAAACTGAGGTGGAATCTGCCTCTGAGGTTGCTCGTCGCACCTTTGGGAATTAGTCTGTGATCAGTCTGTGGAGATGGGAACCTGTTGCCGAATATCTCGTAGATTCAGACGACACGCCAGAGATTTATGCACAAAGTTAGATGGAAATTAAAACGTGTGAGTCAGCCAGGGATTTTTTGTTACTTTTTGGTAGCTAAGCAATGGTAATGTGGCTTGAGATGAATCAGCCTATAAAAGAAATCTGCATGTGCATTAAAAAAAACCCAGCTTTGTCATCTGGGAAGAGCGGAAATGCTTTACTTTGAAGGTGATTTAAATAGTTACCAAAAAGATATGCTTTTGTATCAGAAATACTCAATATTAAAACCCTAGTGATTGCAAGTGGGTGGGCAGTGGGTCGCCCCCCTGACCAAGTGCGATATATCGCAGATCAGATCGGACCAGCCCGGATAGTAACGCATCGCATCGACTTGGCTTAGTTTGAATGGATTTTGGGCCTAAGCCAATGTGCGGCCAACAAAGCCAGCGGGTGACGGCGCACACAGCGGGTCTACTTTCTGGCCCGGATTTGACTCTCTGACTCTGGCCCGCTCCGAAGTCCAACTGCGTCGACGTCGTCCTTTCGCAGGGAAGGTGGAAACAGTTTAGGTTAATGCCAAAAGAGGCAGCAGGAAGCAGCCGATTCGCGTCCAGCAGCCCGGCCCGGCCAGCGGTTAGCTGGAAAACCACACGTGCCTCAGAAGGCGACCACATGCCGCTCCACAGCGGAGGTCAAAATAATAGAAATGCCACCGAATGCCAAACCGTTCCCGAATGGTAAGGTATCAGATCAAAAATGCACAAAATATAAGTAAATTATAAAGCAAAGAGTGTTTTTAAAATAAAACTTAAGGCTGCCAAAAAATAAGAAGAGTATTTTTATAAACCCATCCTAGCCAGTTTTTAGTTATTCTTGATTCTCTCGAACAATTACCTGCTGAGATAACCGCAGGCCACACATCCGCGTTCTCGGGTCACGGGTGTCCACGGGTCCTATATCTATATATCCTGGACCACACTCGCCACAGTAGCTGTTCCAGCATTCGTTTCGCATTTGGAAACGCTTTCATTATCATCGGCAAGTCGTCGAGGGTTTGCTTTGGGTCTTTTCCACTGGATCGCCAGGTCCTGTGGTTCAGTGCTAACATTTAAATTTGTGGAAAATCGAAGCCTGAAATCGGAGTGAGGACTCGCTGTGTCCCGGGGCAAATGTTACGGCTTATCAAAACATAGTCAATATTTAATTAACACGAACGCAGCGGGCCAGGGAATATCGAACTTGAGTCATGCCCGGGCCTCGGGGTAATGATTTATGATCACATGTGAAAATCTCCGCCCCTCTTCCTTCCAACCCACCCATAGCAATATCCTTCACTCTTTTTCTCACTCATTTCTCCTTTTTTCCCTGTTGTTGTTGTTTTATTTGGTATTTACCAATTGTGCGAGCCGACAAAGGAAGCAGTTGGTCTTAATAGTTTGCTTAATTGTTGGTAAATAGTTAACCTAAATGCTGAGCAAACGTTGCAATGAATTGATTATCGCATCACAGGTACAGTGGGTACTCCGCGGGGAGATACCGCTTCGAAAGTGAGAGGTTTCCTGAACGCACAGCCCCTACACCCACGGCCAGGAGATAAGTAGATATTGATCCAGGTCTACAGGCACTACTATTGTTGCACTCGAATGGTAATTGGTTTTGGTTTTTTTTTTGGGTTTGCTTACTAAGTTTCATGGTTCATGGTTAAAAGGAATCTTTTTTATTGGATCGAAACAAGGCGCTTTATTGATTGAGGATTGTAAATGGAGGATTAATAATCTCAAATAAATCATTGCAATTAAATCCGAATCGTTTTGTTAAAACCCTCTAAACTGGATCAAATGCAAAACCAATAATAATCAAGTAAATAATAAGCTCAGCGGTGTAAGCAAAATAAATGTATTTTGAATATTCAAATCCCCACCTGCCTACGACTATGAATTTCCTTTTCATTTGCATTTTACAAAGCAAGGCGTGGAAAACACAACAAATTTGTTGTATTCTGTCAATTAAACGATCATTTAATAGAAACATTAAACTTGATTACTTAATTAACGAGCCTGGTAATCCGAGAAGGGAAATTACGATATTACAGCGTCGGCAGTGACTTCCAATATGCCAATATATCCAATTCCACCTCCCATTGGAGAGAAAGATAGAAAAACTTCCCCAGTTTTTGATCTTTTGAGGGAATAAAAAACACACATTTTTTTGGGTTTTCTGTGGGGTTTTTCTTTTAATTATATAAATATGTTTATTTAATTACTTATTGTTTTGTCTTTAAACTCTAGAATTTATTCATAGATTGCGCTTCTCTTTTTAGCTGATTTATTTTTGGGCAAAATAAAACAGAAAATGTTCAAAAATTTTACAGTATCTCATGCCGAGGAATGATATTATTAATTATAAATAGCGGAAAAAACATTTACAATCTTATTGCCGGGCTCTTAAAAGAAGGAAACAAAAACAAAAAACAAAATTTTTTCTCAGGCCTTTCATTGTTTTTTGTATATATTTTTTATGTGCAAATTTTTTCGCTTTTTTTTCTCATCATCGATCTCATTTAATTCATTTAATACATAAACTTAAACAAAACAATCGCATATCGTAAATATTTATTTAATAATTTTTTTATTATTATTATTATTAATTATTATTATTATTATTAATTTTATGTAATACATTTTCAACGTGTTTCTGATTTTAAAATACAAATACTTATCATGTATGTGGGTGTTTGTTTTTTATTTTTCTCGTTTTTTTGTTTAATATTATTATTTAATTTTAATTAATATTTATTATGCATACAAATATTATATTATAGCGAAACGGGGAGCTGTGGGGGGGCGTGTAAATCAAATTTAAAGTTTTTAAGGCAAGATATTGCAGCTGATAGTTGTTGCTTGTTGCATGTTGCATGTCTCATGTTGTTGTGATGTTGCTGTTCTATGGATTGCGTATGTTGTCGGATTTTGGGAAAGCCCAAGAAGCTGCGGCTTAATTGCACTTTCACTGACAACACGTGCAAATACTGGTAAGAAGGTGAGAAAGCCAGTTGCATGTTGCATGGTTAGTTGTTGTTGCATGTTGCTGGGATATCTGTTTGTTTGTTACTTGATATGTTGCAGGTTGCACTTGAGCTGCATTTAAGGATAAGCTGAAACTGAAGCTGAAACTATCGTCGGTCGTCGTTGTAGTATGTTGCATATTGCATGTTGCTGGTTGCTGGTTGATTTTTTAGTGCCACTGCTGTTGCCTCTTCTTCACTTCCCAAAACAGCCACGCCCACATGTGTCCATGTGCAGATTTCTGGAAATAATATTTAAAATGTTGTTGTTGCGGCTGCTTGCTATTGTTGCTGTTGTGCTGCGCCTGCGCAACATTGATGCTTTTTGCTGTGCTGTTTGTTTTGTTTTTGTTTTTGTTTTCTGTTGCTGATGTTGATGGAGGGGGCGTGGCAAGTGCATTGTATAGACCAGATAACCAAATAGATTGAAAACCAACACCTGAACTTAGCATTCCATTCAATAAATCGCTTGTTGTTGCTGTAGATTGCATCTAGTAGTCTAAGCAGTATTGCAATGTTGCTTATGTTGCAGATATATTTTGTATTTCTAAATATTGTTTTTGTTTTTTTTTTTGCTTATGCTTAGAGTGGTGCATGAAGAAGTGGGCGGTAGGCGGTAGGCGGTAGGCGGGGTGTGTGTGCTTGTTGTTGCAGTTGCAGTTGCAGTTGCAGTTGCTTCATTGCTGCTCAGATCCCATTCATTCATTTTATTTATTTTTTAATATTTAGCTGTGATATTGCGTGCTGTTGTTGGTGCTGCGGTGCTTAGATATCGGTTTTACTTTATATATTGCTCTGTGTGTGTTTGTTGTTGTTTTTTTTTTTTATACTTGTATATATTTTGATATATGGTATTTTAGCTTATCGCCAAACACACTGACTACATCTACAAATAGAAGAGAGAGAAAGAGAAACAAATAGAGAATAATTCGTGATGTGGCAGAGGTTGGACAAAAGTGAACGAAAAAAATTGATTACAATAATAATAATAATAACAAAGCGTTGATGGCTGCCCCCAAAAAAATGAATTCGGTTCTTTTTTTTACGGTTGGTTAGAAATATGTTGCAAGTGTGTGGGTGTATGATTGTGTGATTAAGCTTTCTATCAATCAAAAGGAGCTTTCAAATCGGAAACGCTGCTATGTTTTTTATCTATACATATATTGATTAGGCTTGGTTTTTACTTTTCCCGTTAACTAATGAAATAATTGTGAAATTTTAATTAAATCAGCTACTGTTGCAGGAATTACATTTGGAATTCATTTATTCATAGAAAAGATCACCAGATTCGAGGGGGTTTTCTTGAAACGAATATGGAATAGATTAAATATAATCCCCATAATCTTGTAAACCCCATTTGTTATTTAATTCTTCATTTATGGGTCTTGAACTGGTTCAATTTTAATGAATAATTCTTTTCAGAAGATTAATTTATAGCTCATGATTGAGGTGATTTTATATATAATACCAACACCGATATAAAGAATATACATATATATTTCCTTGAAACCCTATTATATTTACAAAAAGAACCGAAATATAATACTTTTTTTGAAACAAAATGTTTGCAAGAATTTCTCATGCAGAGTTGCCTATTTTTTGGGGCAAATAAATGACTTGAAATGGCGCGCAAAAGGATATTTATTTAAGGATCGTGAGAATATATTATAAAGAACTTTTCAAGTGCTATTTCTTTGCGGTTTCATGGGGAATTATGCCGAGTGTTATTGATTAAAACTTTGAATAGAACGGGGAAGAACCCCCTTTTCTTTTAGGAGTACGATATCCTTCGAGTGCAGGAAAAGTTAGAAGGACTATAACCGATTGCTTACCTGTGCTGGCGCAGGTTGTCGCGCTGCTTGAAGTACTTGCCGCACACCTCGCACGAGTAGGTGATCTCGGGGGACTTGTGGGTGCGCTCGTGGATCATCAGGTTGTACGGCTTGGTGAATCGCCGCTGGCAGTACTTGCAAATGAACTCGCACTTGGGACGCATCTTGCGGCGGAAATCGGACCGGCAGTCATCGTTGTCGATTCGCATTACAGCAAACATTTTGACAGCCGATATGTGTACTTCTCCTCTGCAGTGGTTGAGTGGTTGAGTGGTTGTGGTTGAGTCTCGTCGAGTGGTTCACCGCCGGTGGTGATACTCAGTGCGCTCCAAACACGGTCTTTCGAGTGTCTCCCGCTCAACGTGAATGGGGATTCCAATGGCTTCCACTCCGCTGGGGTTGGCCCTCTCAATAATGCTCTTTATCTCTAGAATGGAGCTTTTCCACTCAAAAATGGGGGGGTAGATTTTAACGGTACTCTCGCCGCCTCTAATCTGGTAACTATCTGGTAGATAACACCTTTCGGTTAATTGCTCGACTGATTGGTCGGTGAAAAGCGGCAACAACGCTTCCTCTTCCTCTTTCTCAAGGCGGCTTTATCTTTTTTTTAGTCTTTTTTTTAAATATTTTTTATTCTCCTATCGCAGCTCTGTGATTTCACCTAACCTCCCCTTTTTTTTCCGCTGTCCAGGTGATCAGTAAGTGGGCGTTATTTTCACTCTTCCTCTAGCAGCCGCCTCTAGTTTATGGCGCACTTTAAGCCAAACACCTAAAACAGAGGGAAACGAAAAGTTTAAATAAAGTTAGCAACGCCTGCGACAGCTTTTATGGGTCAATAAATTGTCACACCAAAAAAACTGCAAAATATACATATATATTTGTGATTCCGATTCCGAAAAAATAGTTGAAAAGAAAAGTCGGCGAGTCGGTGATCACGCAACATGGAAGCAACAATGACTCATTAAAAGCAACCCAATCCGCGGATAACTCTGAGACCTCAGATACCTCCAACACCTCAGATACTTTACCTCTCAGATACCTCTCCGTGTTGACATTTACAAATCACCCGGGCATCCAGACAACTGTTTTTCACAGTTGCTAACCTTCGAATGGATTTTAAATAATTTGTCTTCAACGACACCGCCGATTGTTCACCGTATCTTTATTTTTTTCCACTTTAAGTGCTGGATGAACTTCCGGAAACGACAACTATAAGTAATACCCCTCTCTGGATAATACAGGTTCCCAGGCTTCAAGCCTGAGTCATCATCGTTGGCAACACCCCCGCCGCGTTATGGCCAAGTACAGTTGCCAAATTCTGCCTGTTTTTGGCCACTTCATTAAGGTGGCGGCTGTAACAAGTTTATTTTTAATTGGCGCCTTGCAAAGCCAAAGCTAAAATTTATGCCCATCGATGGCTTTTTACCTTCTACCCTTCGCAGTAGTTAACAACTGTTATTTTTTATGTAATTTTATTTTTGTCATTTCGGCGCCGCTGGATGGCGGTTTCTGTTTTTTCAATACTTTTTTTTTTTTTTGGAATATATATTTCCACAGATTTCGAAGGATTCGGGAATTTTTTCTGCGCAAAACAAAAGCCAGCGCTGACTGGTAGCGACAAGCGCGTCTCGGCCAGACCCGATTTCGATATTTATTTATATGTTATGGTGCTTTCAGCTCACAGCTGGAACACTTTTGGGTTTCGGATTTGGATTTGGATTGGGATTGGTATTGGGATTCGGGCTTTGGGGATTGTGGTGGAGGCGGTTTGGGGAGCCAACGTTGACAACAAAAGGCAAACGTCACAGCGGGTGCTGCACCGGCCACAGACGGTACGTAGTTATTGTCATTATAACATTAATGCCCACTAAACATATTCAAATTATAACACTGAGTCGCATTCGAATTCAAAGGCACTGAGAGAAAAGTCTCAAAAAATGAGTATTTCTTTCTTTAACTTTATAAGCGAGAATTGCATTAAAAAAGCTATCATGTAAAGGTTTGGTAGAAAGATTGATAGATTCTGAGATAGATAGGTTGATCTATAGATCTATAGATATAGAGATAGATAGATAGATACATCGATAGATCTACACATTTAGAGATAGAAAAATAGATGCAACAATAGAACCATAAATAGAAAGATAAACGAAACGATATCCTTTACAAATAGTTCTTAATTCTAGTTTATTCCTCTTTTTTATAGAAAATATACCTATAAATAGATTCCATATTCTAATAATACTTTTTTTCCTGGATATTTATTCAATAATCAATATATATTTCCAATAAATTCCGTTTGTTTCCTAATTCCTCCTTGACAATTATAAAATTCCCACAAAAACTACAACATTTCTGGCAGTGCAGGAGGTGCAAGAGGTTCGGGTTTGGGTCACTGATCGCATTGGTCATGTCTGGAGCTCGGATCCCTGGCCCAGAGAGAGAGAGAGACTCCTCCAATGTTAATTTGTGTACACAATGTGGCGTCACATTGGCATTTTAACGCCGTTAATCATGCGACACAGGGCGCCTGCATAAGGCCATCCATTCGATGTGGATTTGGGGTTTGGGACTTAAGGTCCCGGGCCTCGGTCCGCTTTGGTTTTAGCCATTTGGTTATGCTTTGCTTTGGATTTGGCTTTGGATTTGGATGCGGACGCGGATTGGGACTTGGATGCGAAGCCGTGTTTGCTTTTCGTCGCTGGGAGCGTGGGCTTAAGTGGAGCACCATTAGCCATGGGTAGCTCTCCGGGGTTAAGCACTCTATTTGGTCGTTTTAGATGATCTGGCAAGGCAAGGAGTGGAGAATTGGCTGGGAGAAACCTGCAACCTGAGCTGACAATTGAGCGAAGCCATCAATATTCCGAGTTAATGAGTTGTGATTAAGCCAGAATTATGGAGAAGGAAACAGGACTAGTCGGGGACTGACTTACAGAAAGTCAAACCTTGAAATCTGTTGAAAATCCGCAAGTCCTTCTTTGTTTGCAACCAATTGGGCGTCTCTTGGCCCCTTTGGTGTCTGAAATCTTCCAAGGATCCTGACCGATCTCCAACTGTTTGTATTTGGCAACTGCAAGTCGCAATCCGCTTAAGCGAAAAGCGAACACCCACCAACACGGATGTGAAGGGAAAACTGACCAAATATTGTATAATAAACTGTTGTCCAACGCAAAGATAATCCCATTAATCCGCACTGAAAATAATTAGTGTTTGCGGACACACTCGCACACATTCTACTTTCTTCTGGGACAGATCCGATCCCTGGCAAGAGATGCCAAGATCTTCCGCACAGCATGAGATCCTGACTCTCGGGTTTTTGTGTGTTTTGAAGGGCATGCGAAAGGCGTTAATGCTGCGTGAAATTAGATTTGCAGCGATGGGAAAAACAGGGAAAGATGCGAAATAAAAATGGCAAACGGAGAGTGAGAGATTATATATGGAGATGGAGATGGGCTTGGATGAGGTTGAGGTTGAGGTGGTGCCAAGACGGAGGCGGAGTAAGTGCGCCGGGGACTTCCACGAAGTGCCACAGTTACAGTTTAACACCCCGAGATAAATGTGTAGCGGTATGGGCGATAACAGGGCTCAAAACAGGGCTCAAACCAAGAGTGACACACACGTCGCAGGACGGGCCATGGTCAAAAGCGATTACCACACTTTTTTCTCTTCGTCTCTGACCTTTTTTGTCTTGTAGGAGTAGGCGGACAGTGAGTTGGCAAGGTGCCATTAAAAATTACAACCAAAAACCGAAAAAAAACCGAGGCGAGAATAAATGACAATAAAAGGACATAAGGCTGAGAAAGACAAAGGGCACCGAAGCACATTTGATACGAATCTAATTGTGCTAATGGCGAAGAATTCCCGGGAAAAACACCCACGACTGCGACTGAGAACCAGACCAGAACCAATAAGTCGGCGGTGGAAACAATTAGGATATGTGGCAGTGCCACTTCAACTCAAAAGAACACCGAGATCCGAGAAATATCAAAGGTAACCCCAAACACAAACATGCCACAAGACACAATAGCGAATGTGCATCCTCGCACACAAAAGGATGAGGGATCTCCTTCAGATCTCAGATCCATCTCAAGACGAATGGCAATTTCATGGCAGAAGAAAGTCGATTTCTCCCGCTTCTCACTCGCTTCAGCTGTTCAGATATGACAGTTGCTCAAAGACGTCAGGAGAAAGACGGAGATTAGCTGCCAGCTGAGTCCATTTACCGTAATCGCTTAGCTAATTAGACTCTAATTGATGGAGAACAGCAGGCGGTCCAGACAAGGTTAAAGATCACGCAGCTAGAAGGTGAAGATACCGCAAAGAAATGCTGGAGAAAGCCGGAAAAATTCCAGAAAAAAGTCCTCAATAAACTCATGACATTCTTGAATAGTTTTTGAGACTTGAAAGTTGACGAAAACAGCTTTAGAATTCCTAAGACTTCAAAGTCTGATAAAGTTTTGCAAACTTTGAACATCTGTTGGCAACCGAAACCCTAGTCATTGGTATTTCATAATCAATCGAAACAAAAATAAACTCCATGGTCGTTAGTGAGTCATACTTTTAAAAAAAAAGAGATGATTCGCAACGATTTAGCTATTTTTTGTAAGCTAGACTTTTTCTTGGTCTGCAAAAAGACTTATTTCTTGAGGTATTTCATGCTGAGTCATATTTTTAGAGTTTCCAACGGAAAGATTTTGGTTTTTTGCCGTCGGCTTTTGAGATTTCCAAGGGTTTTCTTCAACTTTTATTCTGCCAACCTAAAAAACCTATTTTCCGCTGGGAATTCATGCTTTAAGAGTTGAAAAGGAATTTTTACTGATTAGGGAAATTTTTGTAATGCTTCTAAAACTGTATTCAAATTGCATATCAATCAAAAACTGTAAAGTTTTGTTTTTGAAATCCGTTAGGAAAATGTTCGACCGCCATTTTGGCAAATGGCGACACTTTCACACCAACACACACAGACGCACACGCACACGCAGGCAGCGATGGGCCAAAAAAAGCTCTGTTGGCCACACGCACGCCATATTAGACACATCGCCCCGTCTCCCTCCAGCACACTGGCGCAAAAGGTAGAGAGTCAATGTGGCAAAAAGAGAGCGCGCTACACGCACCCGTGTTACGTGTTGTGGGGTTTATTTGGTTTCCGCTTTGGTTTTTCAGTTGTCCAATGAAAGCGGCGTAAAACTGGTAGCAGAACCAGTGTGGCAGTGTGGCAGTGTGGAAGGGGGAAGAACCAGAAGTAGGGGCCGTGGCCGAAGAACAACTCAAAGAACACGAACGCCATTTTCAGGGGGCAAATAAAACTTACCCAATGGGAAACTGGAATTACGCGTTCTCGAAGTTTTACGACTGCTCTCACGTAGTTGATTAACTGTTTTGTGTGTTGGCAATTATTTTGTAGCTGATATATCTTTTTTTTCGTTAATTGCAATTGTGTTTTTGCTGCGGTTGCTGTGTTTTTTGTAAGGTACTCGCGAAGGAACTGATGAGAGGGAACTATATACGCACGCTCGAGCGGCACAAAGTTGAATGAATGAATGCTACTAATAACTGAAAGAGTAGTAGAAATAGTAGCCAGCTCTGCTGCTGTCTCCTGGCTGCGCCGCTGCCTCTGTCGGCGTCGCTGCTGGTGAGGAAGATCATCGCTCTGTCTCTGTCTGTTACTCAATTCGGTGGCACTGTGTGTGTCTGTGTGTGAGTCATCCAGATTTCTTGCAGCAACAGCAACAGCAGCCGAAGTTGAAAAACGAAGACAAAAATCGAATAACGAATACCGAATAACGAATAACGAAGCCCAGTAGCCGAAGCAAGTTCTTGAAAAAAACGAAAGAAAACTTCGGCTACTGCGTATGCGCAACATTCTACGGCCATCCCTTTCCGTCCCACTGCATTCTTGCGCTAGTGTGCGTAAGTACGGTGGCAGCTTGCGAGATGAAAAACCCGAAACAGTAGTCACAAAATGGCGTTGCTTCTAACGGAAGCAAAAAAAACGGCCACAAAATGGCGTTGCTTACCTATTTCGTAAATCCGAAGCGGAAATTGCGCAAACTTTTAGTTCTCACTGAGTTTTATTTGCCAAAATGCAAGAGATTCGACGGTTTTCGCTGGTAGCACTTTAAACTCGCAACTGTTGGGTAATATTATTAATAAAATATATTTCACTTCCGAACGCTTCTGTGCACGAGAGTCAACTGCAAAGTTACGATCGAAAACTTTAGCTTGATGGGTTGAACTTTTTTGTGTTTTTCGTTTTCCCTGCTCCCTCTTTTTAGCCATCCTTTTCTGGCCGATTGCTTGAGCGCGGAACGAGTTTTGAGTGCTTCCGCTGATTGGTTGGTGGAAAATGAGCTAAAGAGCGTGCCACTACCAGGCTACCAGGTGGGGACGCACGAGAGAGAGCCCGCTTGCTACCTGAGTTGAGTGTTTTCGAAGGCGTTACCTGAGTTGAATGTTAATTAAGCTTAAGTAAGTCAACATTTCAATTAGTTACGGGCTTACGGACTACTGAGTGAAAGGTGAGCTTGTAAAGTGTGATTTTAAAATACAATTTCTTTCTCTCGCCCAAGGTTTCTATCTGTGTCACTCTAGCTGCTGGTTTTTAGCCAAGAAACAAAGGTAACTTTCTTTCACAAATACCTGTGCATTCGTGGTGGATACGTGGGCGTGGCTTTTGTGTGGCGCTTTGGGCGGCGCTCTGGATCCTCTCTCTCTACCTCGCTATCTCTCCTAACCCGTTTATCGTAGGTGTTTAAGTGTGTGAGTGAGAGCCAAAATGTAAAAACCAGTGGCAGAGCAGAGCAGGGCAACTGTATTACGCAGCACTCAATTTTGTTTGGTTTTTTTTCTTTGGTTTTGTATCTTTGAGCTCCATTTTGTTTTCAGGGCCTGGGAAACTTTTTTCCTGCATTTCTTTTGGATTTTGCCGCCTCCGTCTTTGGTATCTGTATCTCTGCCTCGGCCTGGTATGCCTGCACCTCGCCTCCAACTCCACCTCCACCTCCACCTCCATCTTCTTCATGTGTGGCCCCTTTTTAGTAGACAAAACAAAAAATAATAAAAAACACCATGTTGATTGTCTGTTTATCTTTTAGTTTCTATGCCAGGCCATATATTCCATTGTATCTTTACGATTTCTCAATGAAATCTGAAAAATGTATCTTTTCATTCAACAAAAAACTTCATTAACTTGACACCAACCGCCTGAATGGTTGCTGATTTTTTGTTTTATAAATTAAATTCTCCCAAAAAAGGATTTGCTTGGGTATTTTTTAATTAAGTTTTCGCCTGTCCATAAAGTTTAACAAATTATTTTCCTCCCTCTCGTGTCTGTTTTTGGTCATTTTTAAGTGCAGTCCGTTGGCCGTTGTTTCGGCTTCAACTCCAATTTGATGGCTTCATCTTTCCGCCTTTGTTTTTCCCTCTGGTTTCTGTTTTTTTTTTCTGTTTTTTCGGATCAAATTTGCATATTTTAAATTGGCAATCAGCGGACTCCAAAAGGAGACGTATCGACAGTTTCGAGGAGCTTCCTTATGAAGGCGAAACTAATTATTGAGCATCAAGTGGAGGCAAAAAATGTTATTTGCTTACTTGACAGAAATCTGAAATCAATTTAAAGTTTTTATTTCGAGAGCCTGTGGAATGAGATGCAATTTTATACAAATTTTATCATCTAAAAATATAATTTTATTTTAAAATGATCTTAGGTATCTTTCGTCCCGAATATTTAACTTTTCTATTGCAAAAACGAATTTATAGATCCATCTATCATCTACAAAACAACCTGTCAGCTTAAGACCTCACAAATTTTTGGCTTAATATCATCTGAAAACTTTCTCAATCCACCAATAAATTCGGCAAATTCCAATCGAAAACAACCGAAATACTTCTGGCCCAGACGGTGTACCAAAAAGTATTAAGTTTCATTAATTGGCAATATTAAAAAGGCAAACAAAATCCAACAACTGCAAGCGACAAACAAAAACATATACCCGTATATCGTGTGTATCGTATATATATAGCTATAGCTTTGGTGAAAAATTAAAAATTCATACGGCAGCGATGCGGTCACATAAATTTTCGAGGAGCAACAAAGACCAAACAGGCAGATGCAAAAAAAAATTATAATAAATATATATATGAAGAGATATACACGGATGGATCTGTGGAAGCGGACAAATGTCGAAGACGTGGGCGTTGAATGGGATCCGTTGGAGTTTGTTTCTTTTTTTCGGTTTCATTTTTTATATTTTTTGTTTTTTTTTTTTTATTGTTAATAATAATGAAACTGGACCGGACCGCAGCCACCGCAGCAACACCGCAGCGTTGTCAACAGTTGGATGATGATAATGATAATTCCGTTGATGACGAAGCCCCAGATCTTGGTTCCATCTTCATTTCATCATTTGGCACACGGTAGTTGTCTGGGTTGTCATTTAGCTGGGTGTCTCTGGGGTTTCTTTCCAGGTGTGTGGGTCTGCCTCACTGAGGAAAAAACGTGCCACAAACCAAAGGAAATCTATTGATTAGAGATTAGAGATTTCCTTCAAGATATAGTATCTAGATTTCTAATAGCTTCAGATCTTTATTTCCAGAACGTATACTTGATTTGGGAGGTCTTTTTTCCAGTGCTTTCCAGTGCTTTGTCTCTGGCAATGTCGTGACTTGATTTATTTTTTGGCCCGGACTTGTGTTTTTCACATAAATTTGAATTATGGTCCGCTGGCTCGTAAAGTCGCTGGGTGATGTGTCTATTTTAACAGTTAGTCTGAGGGGTCTGAGCAGCGACCAGGGGAACAACGATCTATCAATGAATCCGCCGCAATGCTCAATGAACTGGCCCAAAACTTGATCGGATTCCTCATTTGATATTCAGCTTTGATCTTCAGTTTGTATGCTAATTTTTGTTGTTTCGGTTTTTTTTGGTATTCGGTTTTCGGTTTCAGTCTTCCTTCATTGTTCGCTTTTGGCTGTTTGCTGTGCGGTGTTTTATTTAATTTTAATTTTTATTTCGTAAATTTTAAATTTGTTGTCACTTCTGTGGGAGCAGCAAAGGTTTTTCCACTCACCTAGCCATAGCCATAGCCATAGTCGTATACGATTTGGAATTGTATTTATTATGATTGGGTGCGGTTCGCTGTGGTTCGGTAGTATTTCTGCAGAACTCCATGAATCGCTCCTATTGTTCAAATATCTCATATCCACCAGCACACAAACAAAACTGTGTTGTTTTGTGAGGCAG
Source organism: Drosophila vallismaia (assembly GCA_035047325.1). Classification (NCBI taxonomy): domain Eukaryota; kingdom Metazoa; phylum Arthropoda; class Insecta; order Diptera; family Drosophilidae; genus Drosophila; species Drosophila vallismaia. The sequence goes on along the minus strand of JAWNPU010000090.1, from coordinate 15,020,362 downwards.
CAGCTATAGAAATTAATAAAATTTATGGTTTATTTGGAATTCTTGTTCGTTTTTTCGGTCATTAATTTGCCATAAAGAAGTAGGCAAAGTGTGTGGCAAAAGCTTTTAAAGTTGGCAAGAGGGAATCTATTGTTCCAATCCATGACTGTTGTTTGGTTCAATTTTGAAACCATTTTCGAGATTGATAACTTAGTTAGGAGTCGATGGAAAGGTCTAAGGTATCAAGGACTCGAAAACAAATTAAATTGACATTCAAAACATTTAGAAGTAAATGATTTCATTCACATCGCCGATAAAAGATCTTTAATATAGCGACAAATGAGTTCATAACAGATTATTTACCATAAAATCGTTTTTTCCTATTGATTCTCTACCATATCCCATATCCCCACCAAAAAAAAATAGAAACGATCCATTGTAAAGCGGCTCTTATAACACTTATCATTGCCCAATTGATCTGAAAAGGTGTCAACCCATGTCTTTTCGGTTTCTTTACCAAAAAAGAAAGACCCCTCAACCCCCGACTCACACTTTTCTGACCAAAAGACTTGTAAATTGTGGTATCTTTTCCAGGAACACAAGCCCCATTCTATACAAATTACCAGCCCACGTCTTTTTTTGGAAAATTTTCACCTAGATTCTAAGTGATTTACGATCGATTTAGTTCTTTGGTCTTTTCCTAAGCGCCATTTGAACTTCCGTTCCAAAAAAATAAAAAGTGGGAAACATCTGAAAGGTGTCGCCTGCGTGGGTGTCTGATTTCAAATTGAAATTAATAGTATGGGGTTAACTTATGCGACACCGAATACCATAAATTACAGAGAAAGAAAAACTAAATAGAACTTTAGATATAGCGTTGATTAAACCATCTCTTTAGTCATCATCGAAAGGTACTCTACCCTACAGGGTTAATATGAAGTTTTTAGGAAGCTTTAAGAAACTTTTAAGGAACTTTTTCCGCCTGTAAATTGTATTCCAATAAAGTGAAAAGACCAAAAAATGTTTTATTACTTTGATTTGCATTTAAATAGATGTTTGGCGGCGGCGTCACTCTTCCGAATTCAGATATATAGATAGGGGGATATGGGGCTATATGGGGGTCTTGAAAGGGGATAGACCGATGATTACGGGCACAGCAAGCGGTCAAAATGTTGACAATGATCCCAGATATCCCACACCGCGATCAGGTCAAAACCCAACCCAAGAAATCTCTCAAAGTTTTCAATGAAATTGTTTCTTTCATTCTTCCTTGGTTCATAATTTTTTGTTTTTTATTTATTTCGGTTTTTGAATGGGAAGCGTCGAAGTTTTCATCCTTCAATGTGAAAACTTTTTTCTCTTTATTTCTCTTTGTATTGTATATTAGATCATAAATTATGAAACTTTGCATATATGACAAAACAAATAATTTTTTTCTTCGATCTGTCGTGCTTCCAGTAGCCACCCCGCTGGGTTTCAAAAGCCCCGTCTTCCCCGTTTAGTGGGCCAAAATTTATTAGTTTTTCCATTTTTATTGAGAAATTACAAAGGAAGCGAATAAGTCCCAAGGAATCTCTGGGGTAGGTGGCGCCTTGCTTCGGGATTAGAGATTGGGGCCTCCCGCAGGAGGAGAAAGAGAGATGGAGGCACTCGTAGGAGATCCGTTCCCCTCACGACTTAAGCTCACAAAACGCTTTTTAGCCCGAGGGCCAAAATAAAAGCAACAACAACATTTTTGTTCATTCAAACCAAAGTCGAAAATATCCAACAGGTTTCCTTCTTTTTCTCTGGTTTCTGTACAGGTAAACATCCAGGATATAGGCTTTGGATAAAATGGATATTTTTAACTTAAAATACTCATTCAATTATTAGTTCTTCTAAACTAGAAAGCTTTTCTAAGTTAAACCACTTCTTTTCTTGTTGAACATTTTAGCCAAGCCCACCTGTATTTCCCCAACAATGAGAAAATGAAACTCATCCGAGTACTCGCACAACAATAAGAGCATGAGCCTCCCACCAAGCCAAGCCGAACCTTAAAACCGAAGTCTAAGCTCAAAGTCGAGTGCAAAAAACGAAGCTCAAGCCCAGCTCAACTGAAAGAGAGGCCCCAATCTCTTTGTGTAACTGTTGCTGTGCCCGCTGACTGCCAGTCACTCAGACTCCAACTCCAACTCCAGCTCCATCCCCATCCCCAGCTCCATCGCCATCTCGTTCTTGTTTTATTTTCATCTCCGTCTCAGTGGAATGGAATGGCATCCGAGCCAGACTGAAAGAAAGAGAGAGAAGTCCTACCGTGGGAAATGAACAGTAGTCGCCTTTTGGCTTTTTGCACTACCAACAACAATAAGCGGCAGCGGCAGCAGCAGCAGCGGGTTTACTGACGTTCCTTCCTTCTTCTTCTTCTTCTGGTTTTTGGTATCCCCCCTTTTTGGGATATTGAAGTTAATGTTGTTATTGTTGTTTCTGTTCGCTGACTGAGCTTTTGCAATTTCACTGCAGCGTTTTGTTTTTGGCTCGTCGGCGGCGCATTTCAAATAAGCCTAATAATAATGCAATTTATGCCAAGTGGGGGCCAACCGAATGCAGTGCAGTGCAAGCGAGATGGAGTGCAAGCAAAATCAGGAGAAAGAGACTTGGCTAACACTAGACGACAAAATGGGAATCCATTTTAATTAATTTTAATGTAAAGCTTTGTTACCCGGAAATAATAAAATAAAAATTGTAGAATGCTTTTAATAATTAAATATTTTTAAAGGATACCCATTTTTTGATATCTTAACCCAAATAGGAGTGTAACTACTTTGATCCATTTTTCAGATAGTATAGGAAGGGAAATTCAATTGGCTAGTTACGAGGAGTGGTCCAAGTTCCAATTGTGTTTTGGCCAAAGCAAATTTTCGCTTGACGGAAAATACTATGAGGATTTTTTGTTGAAAGTCTTCATGTGTTTTGGGTTTTGGGAAAAACCTTTTAGCACCTTTGGCAGGCCGCAAAATTACAACAAGTTGCGGTCGAAACGGACAGTTGGTTTTGGGCCAAAAACAAACGTTACTCTTCGATCTGGCTTATCAGTAACCAAAAACCAAATGTGGGCAAACAAAGATCTTTGGGATACAATGTTTGGGATGTTGCGGATGCAGAGGATGCAGGGGATGCGCGTGCTTGGCAGGCAACACCTCTTTCGTGGTTAGGTCCTTGGTAACACTGTTAACAAAATTCCTTCATTCCCTAACCTTCCCTAATTGATTTATTTAGTGTAAGAGGAATTTTTTGCAGTGCCTTGTTTGTGGCGGCGTCTTTCGGCGGCTTCTTTTGGTCAAGTACGTGCAACTTGGCCGATAGTGTATACTGCTTCCGTCCTGCTCTAGCCCAATCCCCGTACCGTTATCTCGGATCGATCGGCAAAGGATCGCACGCGCTTATTTATGTATTTGTGTTTGTCCAAGGAGCTGATAACATGGAGGTGATAATTGACCGCCCTATTGGCTTGGCAACCAATTACGAAACTTATCAGCGGCACCGGCAATCAAATCAAACGATCGTCAAAACGGGCGGGCCAACTCCGGTGGTCCACACGCCGTCCTGTTCTTTTCCAATTACACTGGGAAAAATATATAGTAAAGAAAACTGCTTAGCCAAGAATGTTTTGGGGACTTAAACAAGAGGAAAAGTACAATATCTTTGCGAATTAACAAGTAATACATTCTTTTATTTGTCAGTTACTCCTAATAATATATTTCATGTTTTCCCTCAGTGATCCTATCTCTTGCCGATCGGGTGTAAACGAGAGCAGTCGCACACCCATTTACGAGGTGTGAAAAGATCGGGCTGGGACATCCCAACCCAGCTGGGACATACGACTATCCTCACACACAAGCGTATATGGTATGCTAAGTAGTTCGTTATCAGGTTGGTTTGTTTTATGGATTGTTTGCCAGGTCGGTGGTTTGGTCCCGGCTCAACTGCCGCACAACAATGTCCTGGTCGTGGGCATGCACCAGCAGAGCCACCTCCAGATTCAGTTGCGCAATGTCTTCCTTTAGTTTGGCGATCGATTTCTTGATCTGCTGCACCGAACCTGAGCGATAAAGGAATATAAAAGGGATTAGCACTATGTGGGTGGTCGGTATCTGTGGGGATCTGTGATTTTTCCATGACTTTCGAATTGTAAATCAATTTAAAACAGTTTTATCTTGAAAAAGTATGGCAAACATACTGGAACAGGAACCCCCATGTACTCACTTCCATCTGACATGACCTGGCCACGTCGCTCCATCTCCTCCTTTTTCAGCTCCTGCTCCAACATGACCTCATTGAGCTGCGTTGTTTGCTTCTCCGTTTCCGCCTGGACTTGGTTTTGGGCATATTGTATCGAGGAGAGTTCGATGGACAGTTCCTTAAATTGCTGGATCAACGGCTGCAATTCGTTATTCAGATGTTTTTCCCGGCTTTCTATTTTCTCCAATTCAAAAGTAAACTCGCTGTGGAGTTTCTTCAGCTGGGCCTGAGTGGTTTCCGAAACCTCATCTATGCTGGCTCTGAAGGACTCCATCTGGCTGATGTGTGTCCTCCAGTCCCGGGCATCGGCTTTCACGAAAACTTTCAAATGCGGCAGTACTCTTTCTAGTTCGAGGTGCCACTCCTGATGATCCGTCATCCTGGCATCAAGTTCCCCGTTTCGTTCATCAAGATTCACATCTCCAATGGATTTCTTTTGGGGACGATTCAACCAGTTGAGTTGCCGGAAATTGTGGCTCTCCAGTTCCATGTCGCTATCATCACTTGGAATTGCTGCATTCTGTTCGTCTTCCAGTTTCTCCAGAATAATCTCAGCATTGTCCTCGAGGTAATCCCCCAAGAACTCCTCTTCCTGGGCAATGTGCAGCTTTTGATAGGCCACCTTGGCCACTTTGCAGGCCTGGGTGGACAAAACATCCAAAACCATTAGGCAAATGGGTCCGGCTCCTCGTATCAGTTTGTTTGGTTGAAAATCCACTGGTACGTCCTAATTAAAACGAGGTAAATCAATATTATTTTTAAAGTTTTTAAATACCTACAATTTGCTCCAAAATCTGTATAATCTTTGCAGAAACTGTGTTAGGATCGTCGTACTCCTGGGGCCTTTCCATATCCTTGCCCAGTTTCTTGCAAAGCCACCAACAAATCAAGGTAAACATATAGAATTGCTCTCCGGGATTTGTGGCCTTGACAAAATAGAACCGCGACAATGGTTTAAGTTTAAATTCCTTCAGCAGGTGTTTTTCGTAGTTGAGTAACTTTAGTTTTTCCAACAGATCATCCGATTGGAAATTAAGCAACTGCTGGGCTTTCTCCTGAGTCTCCTCTTGTTGCATTTTTATGCCTTTACTTAAATCTTATTTTATAATACAAAAGTTTGTGCCATAAAAGACAGCTGTTTGGGAAAACCAAATTAGTTGTCTTGGAAACCAATAATGAAAAACATAAGCAAGGCGCACGCGTCTTGAAAACTAATTTTTTTAAAATAACAATAAAAAATCATTTTATTTTAAAACCCAATTAAAAGTAAAAATTAATATTTAAAAAAGTTACCGCTATCAACATGCTACTGTTAAAAAAAAACCTATTATTTTTAACAGAAAATTTTAATTTTTATCAATTACTCGAATCCTCAATTTGACTAACAATTCTTTATTCCATTTTACGATTAAGTTAGACTAATAATTTGAATTGTGTATATTCTATTCTAAAACATCCATTGAAAAGGATATATTTATTTTAAAATAGCCACCGTTTGCATGGTGTTGCCACCTGTTCGTCAACTGTATAAAATATCGATAGTTTTGAAACGGTCACTCTGATATTTAAAATATAGCGAACAATTCCACCTCTAGCGTCGCTTGGCACAATTTTTTGAAATAACCAAATATAAGGTTTTCCGGTTGTAAACACACAATATTTTGAGACATTTTCCCAGAAGTGCAATATGTTTTCGAACCTAGACCTAAGCGCTCTGAGCGTGGACGACATAATCGAGGAGTACAAGCTTCTCCATGACCGCCACCAGCAGCTGAAGGAGCAGAGCGAACAGGATGCACAGCGAATCTATGAGCTTAAAAGGAATCTGGACACCGCTCTGGCGGCGGAGGCGTATCTGACCCAGGAACTGGAACAGTGTGGAAACCAGCCCGTGACCAATAACTCTGGCTCGGAGCAGCAGGAACTGGAGGAGCTCCGAAGAAAGTTCAAGAACCTCCAGGCCGAGCAGGACAGTCTGCAGCAGGACTACGACCAAAAGGCTGAGGAGGCCAGGAGTCTCAATCTCAAGCTGGAGTCGACAGAAAAGGCTCTGCTGGATAAGTCCGCCGCCAGCTCGAGAGATGTCCACGAGGATTGCTTGACGCGGTTGAATGTCCTGGAAGCGGAAAACAGCGAGCTGATGTTGAAATTGGCAGAATACGAGGAGTCCAGTGTGAAGAACACATTTACGGTGGCCGAAAAGGAGGTAAGAAGCAGGGAATTTCCTTCGTAAAAACCCACGAACTTTAAAATTCATGTTTTTTTTTTAGAAAACCATCGAATGCCTTCAGGATCAGGTTAGCTGCCTGGAGCAGAATCTTCACTGCAAACGTGACGAGTTGGAAGAGAAGCTGCAACTTCTGGAGAGTTGCCAGGAGCAGTTGGTCGATGCCAACGCAAAGTTAGCCCTTCTTACCTCAGCACCTGAAAATAATGGTAGTTCTTTAGAAATTTTTGATTAAAATAGTTTATAGGCTTTAAAGTAACTTATATCTACAGATCGAAAAGGCAACTCGCTGTTTGCTGAAGTGGATGATCAAAGGCAGGTGATGAAGCAGCTGCTGGCGGCCCAGAAAAAGAGCTTCTTGGAAATGAAGAAAACCTTTACGGAAAGCCAGTACGAGATACGGCGTCTAAAGAGGGAGAACGTGGCCATGCACACGGAGCTACAGGCCTGCAGCACCATTTTCTGCAGTGCAGACAAGACTTATCAAAGTGGGTATAAAATTTGAATTATAAAATAAAATGTAATTATTAAATTATTCCTTAGACAAGCTGAACGAGCGCATCCGGCAGCTGATGGCTTCTAATGACAATCTGGAGAAGCAGTTGAATGTCAATCAGGAGCGACTACGCGAGCTGGCTAGCAAAAAGTCGGTCACCTGGCTGGACTCGATGCTGGATTTTTGCAAGTATGAGTTGCCCCAATGCATCGACACCGCGCTGGCTTCACTCGGCAATATCTTGCTGAGCTTCACCAGCTACGGCCTGTTCTTGCTGGCCAGTTAGGCTTTCTCTTCCACAGCCCCTAATGCCATCCCAATCCATCACCCCTATTTAGACGCGAAACAGACGAGCTCAAGACGCAGCTGCACAGCATGCGCATCCAAAAGGCCGGACTGGAGGATCAGGTGCGTTCCGTCCAGCAAGAAATGGCACGGTAAGTTAATGTTTATTGTTGTCATACATTGGCTTTACTTATGATTCATTTTGTTTTCATCGTTAGCTGGCGCTTCGAATCCCTGAAATCCCGGTGCGTTCTCATTGATCGGGAGAATCTTTTGGCTGAGCACAAGATCGCATTTAAGCCCATGGTGGCCATAGAGTTTAACGTGAAAGAGGCAGAACTCAAGGCTGCCCTGCCACGGATTGTTAGTGTGAATACGGAGAGTCCGTCAGTTGCTGCGCCAACACACGAAACAAATAATAAAAAGTTTGATTCAGAAAAAACCAAACCTGCTGAAATTATAAACCTTATTACGCCCATAAAACCTCACGTGAAAGTAGAGGAACTGGAACCAGTGCAGGCGGCTCGACCTGTGATGAAAGGCACCCCTGTAAGGATTAAAAAGGAAGCCAATGAAACCGACTTTCTAGAAGTTCGAAAGCAAACGCCCATCAGGACACACGAGGGTGAAAAAATCAAGAGGGAAGATGTATCTAAAATGGACCAGGAATTGGAAAAGGAAAGCCAGGATGATTTTAAAATCCCACATATAAACAGCACGCCTCTCAAAGACATAAAAACCGAAAAGGATATATCATTAGCCCAAGAAAATAGTCCCCAAAGTAAAGTCGAAGAAGGTAGCCCGATATCTCCGCCAACACCTCTCAAAAAAGGTACACCAATGAAGCCTCGAATAGGAGCCATTAAGGTTAAGCCGGATGAGGATTTGCTGTTCAACCGACAGACTCCAGCAAAGCCACAACGCAAGGGAACTCCTGTAAAGCTCAAACTTATCAAATTGGAAAACTTAAACAGCACAGCCACTGAGTCTCCAAATGTTACCCCTGGAAAGGGGGAAGTTACACAAATCCTGGGCAGCCCCACTCCTCAGAAACCCCAGCGTAAGGGAACTCCTGTACGAAATCCTGTGGTAAAGGATGCAACTAATAATGTTCGTTCGATCTTGTGCAAAAAAAGGGAACTGTTTTCCGAAGACCCGCAAAAGAATGTGCAGTTCAGTTCGAGTGATCCAATCATTCACAATCTGAGTCCCATGAACAGATTACTGAGCACTCCCGGTGCCAATGAAAATGAGGCGCCTTCGAACACAGAAGATGGCAACGATAACAAGCCAACAATTAAAAGACCCAATATAATCCGTCGGATTGTTGTGAGCTCTCGTAAACCCACTCTGAAGGAATGACCTAATATAGTTTCAGAGTGGACTTTAACTTAGAATTAGCTAAACTTAACAAAAAATAATAAAAGCGAAAAGCAAATAAAAACAAATGTGGGTGTTTAATTGTGTTTATTAGTTGATGCTTTCAATCAACAGAATGTATTAGAATTGTCATAGAGGCATAGTTTTGATTTTTCAATGCCCCTATGACAATTACTATCAATTATGCAGCTGATTTGCCTTAAACCCTATGTTAGTACGTTTTCTTTTTCAAAACCAAGCAAAATACTTACAGAAATCGTAGCTTAACTGAAAAAGTAATTAAGTCCTTTATAACAATTCGTTTGGATGAGTATTTGTTTTTATTTCCTAGATAAATAGTCCTTTATAAAATAAGTTTTCGTGTGCTTAAAAATGAATCGTATTAGTTTTCCCCTTTCCACTTCAGAGCTTCAACAATGTTTAGGATATATCCTTCATTTCGTTTTGCAAAGGAGCTGCCTCTACGAAGGAGAGATGGTCGTATATGGGTGCTGTTGGTCCTGGGACGGGTGAGAGCATTGCATCCTTTTCACCGTTCTGCTCCTCCTCCACCTGCTCCTTTATCTCGGCGTACAGCTGATAGGGCAACTCGGTGGGCAGAGATTCATAGGTCACGTGGTGGGTTCTAGAACAAGCGGACTCCCTGTGACCCGTACAATTGCAAATGGAAGCAGCTCCGCTTACTGGCGTCTCATAGCCATCGGGGATATCAATGTCCACATCCGCGGGAGGGGCACTACCATTGGCCACTGGATACCGCACTATATCCACATGATCCACGAATCGGGGACCACTCGAGGACTTTTCGCCGCCAAAGCACGGAAGCCCCGACACATAGTAGGACAAATGGAAGAGCCTTTCGCAGTGGAGGTAGAGATAGAGCAAAAGGAACAACAGGGCGATGCCCAGAGGCAGCATGAAGACGATTATCAGAGCTCCATTCCTCTGATTTCTATGCAGTTCCACGGGTCTTCCGTAGAGCACCGTAAAACTGGATACATTCGTTTCGGGATGTGCAAGCGGTATCGGAGGCTCGGGGGAGCCATTGATTCTTACTTGCATGATCCTACCCACTTTGGGAGGTGCTTCAGTGGGCGCCTCTTGGGGTTCACAGCTCAAACCATTGACATTGATATGGGAAATATATTTCGTGTACTGGAAGAGCCGGAACAACATGGGCTGCGTGTGGGAAAAGTTTAACAACCACTGGCAGCTCCAATGGTTTCCGTCCACCAACAGCCGGGGTGGAAACCAGGCGGCATTGGCTCTTTCTATATCCTTTAAACTCACTAGATGATTCCATCTGAGATCAACTAATTTAATCCTTGAAGTTGCAATAGTTAGAAGATCAAACAGGGATACCGAATGGAATCGATTCTCCTGTAAGTAAACCTTCCGGAGAGCAATCATTTTGTTAAACCAATTTTTATTTAGATACTCCAGTTGGTTCCTACTCAAATCGAGAACCTCGAGATTACTGCTGTAAATGGAACAATTATGGCACTCGTAGCTCAGGGACTTCAGAGCATTTCCGCTCAAGTTGAGATGGTTCAGTTTCAAAAGTCCTGGAGGATCCAGGATTAAAGTTTTTAGTTGGCAATCGGTTATGGTTATATTAATGAGTTCAAAAATGCCATCATCGAGATACAGTTCCCCAGGTTTAATGGGTGTGTTTTTCACTACAAGGTCTGTTAGATTCTCGGGTATAAAATCAAACAAATAGTTCTTTATTTCTTTCAGATTTTCCAAATGAAGCTTTTTCAGCTGCGGAAGTTTCTCCAGGATGGGATTCGCTGCCAGGGTTAAGTCCGTTTCATCCTTTATAAGTACTTCCTCTACTCCAATATCCTCTTCAAATACTTCCACATATTTCAGTGAATTTTGTTGGATTTTTAGGATTTTTAAACTCGGAACTTGCTGGAAAGTATCTCTGCTAAGGGTTCCGAGTTCATTATTTTCAAAGGACACCGCTGTAAGATTGGGAAGGATGTATCCATTACAGCTCAATCTCGGGGTGGAATCGAGCACGAATCGTTGAATCTCAAGGCTTTCCAGCTGAACACAATTATCCAGGTACTGCAACCCATAGCTTTCAATGCCCAGGGGAGGAGTCTGTGAACCATCCACCAAGACATGCCTCTTCCCAGCCACCCTTTGGGCGCCTAAATCGAAGTCATTTGATTTCAAAGTATCATTAAGGCTGCAATCGATGTCCAGTGGCAGGCCAAAATCCTGGCTAGTCCTCTCCAGAGGCGATGTGGCATAAAGAGTGGCACGAATGACGCAATTGGACTCGTAGGCGGAAGACATCTCCTCGTCAGCTGCCAGCACGTGTGAAAAAATCAGAAAAATGACAACAACACAGACGCACTGCGTCATCATTTCGGCAAAAAGCGACGACCTGCCCATCGGAGCGTGGCGCTGGCAAATCTTCCCCAGAACTATCTTTTGCTTCGAATTCCGTTCGCTCGCGTCGCGTGCTAAAATCAAACTGATTTGCGAGAGCAAATCGCCGAGCGACCCTCACATTGGAAAAGCTGACTGAATTTGTGAAAAGTCGGAAAACCATCAGCGCACCTTTGGCTTAATTTCAATAAGCGCCCCGCTGGCAATACCACCTTTTGATTATATGCTACCCATTGAATTTTCGAATGGGAAAAGGTAGACTGGATAGAAATAAATTTTTGTCTGAAAAACATTTACATATATCAATAATATAAGGTATCATTTGGGATTCTATTCTAATATTTATATAAATCATTGCTTAATTTTGAAATCCTTCTAAGAAATAAGTTTTACCATTACATGCCTAAGCCTTAAGATTCTTCTTAAATCAATAAAACCTTACTACCTACTAGGTATCTCTTGGTCTCAAACCAAGAGCTTCAACATATTTCTAGTTGTTTTTATATTAAAAATTATTTCTCAGAGATTCTTCGTTATATATTTAGACCGGCTGACTTCGGTTCTCTTTTCTGATTCTTCGCCAGAAGAATGCTTCCTACTTGTTCTCCTTAGTGCACACTTCTTTCTTTTTTTCTCAGCTGTCATCATCTAGTGATCCTAGCCCCTCGGCGCCTCCAATCCCACCCACAAGCCCCACCGATTCCAAACACTTTTCCCCCACAATCGTTCTACAAAGTGGCAGTGGAAATTGTTTACATATTTTTTTTAATTCAAACACAACCGATCGATGGGATATACATTTTGTGTGATTCAAAAACCGCAAATCGGTATACATAAGTATTTATTTGAAAGAATATTGTTTACATTGCATTTTTAATTGGTCATGTACTTAGAAATGGAATGAAATCACAGGTCGAAAAATAAGGGGAAATTTTAAAAAAATTACCTTATTGGAAAACTTTTGTGCATTTTCGGAAAACCAATGGTATAAACTTAGGATATTTAGGAAATACGCTTGATACATATACGATAATTAAATAGTACTCGAAGATACAAATTGGGGAAGATATACCTTTCACCGGTTGGATTTAAACTAACCAAGCTATGGCTACTGCGGTGAAATTTATCAAAATGCAAAATCACATATAAGGCCGAAAGTCCTTTTCTCATCCTTTTGCCTAAGTTTTTGAAGATATTTTTGCCATTTTGTATCCGATTTTGAACTAAGATACCATTTAAGAATCAGGACTTCATTTTCTTTTGATCTTTATCAAAGACTTATATTAAATTGAAGCGTAAACTTTATAAAATCGTTTCAAACATCGCCTATGCGCCCACATGTTCTTTTCTCGCGCTCTAACTTAGGTTTATGAGGAATACGCGTGATGGATATACGATAATTAAATAGTACTCGAAGATACAAGTTCGATAAGGTATATCTTTCATAGATTGGGCGTAAACAGACCAAGTAATGGTCTTTTTGATAGATAAATTGAATTGTAAAATACGAAAAGTTGATATTTGTCAAAAGCTCACTTTTTTAACCAATTGATAGCGTAAATTTTATTCAATTTCAAACCGATTTCAAAACGAAATACCATTCATGAATCAGGGCTTCATTCTGCTTCGATCTGCATCAAAGAATCCAATAGTTTAAAAAAAAAAAATTTTGATCGATTTTTCGACATTTTTAAAAGGGGTACCATCATGAATTTTTTCAAAAATCGACAAAATTTTTGTTGTTAGATTTTGATTATCTTTGAATGCAGTTTAAAGGAAATTGAAGCCCTGATTCAAAACTGGTATTTCGTTTCAAAATCGGTTGTGAATTAGCTTAGATATTCGAATAAAACTGTTCTAAAAATGGAAATTTCAGATTTTCGAAATATGGGAAGTGGACATTTGTCAAAAACTCATTTTTTCATCCTTTTGATTAAGGTTTTAAGGATATTTTTGCCATTTTATATCCGATTTCACACCAAGATACCATTTAGGAATCAGGACTTCATTTTCTTTTGATCTTTACCAAATATTTTTATTAAATCGATGCGTAAACTTCATAAAATCGTTTCAAACTTCGTCTATACGTCCATATGTCTTTTTCAAGCCCCCTAACTTCGGGTTTTAAGGAATACGCGTAATAGATATACGATATTTAGATAGTACTTGAATATACAAATTGGGGAAGATATACCTTTCACCGATTGGATTTAAACAAACCAAGCTATGGCTAATGCGGTGAAATTTATCAAAATGCAAAATCACATATAAGGCCGAAAGTCCTTTTCTCATCCTTTTGCCTAAGTTTTTGAAGATATTTTTGCCATTTTGTATCCGATTTTGAACCAAGATACCATTTAAGAATCAGGACTTCATTTTCTTTTGATCTTTATCAAAGACTTATATTAAATTGAAGCGTAAACTTTATAAAATCGTTTCAAACATCGCCTATGCGCCCACATGTTCTTTTCTCGCGCTCTAACTTAGGTTTATAAGGAATACGCGTGATGGATATACGATAATTAAATAGTACTCGAAGATACAAGTTTAATAAGGTATATCTTTTATCGATTGGGCGTAAACAGACCAAGTAATGGCCTTTTTGATAGATAAATTGAATTGTAAAATACGAAAAGTTGATATTTGTCAAAAGCTCACTTTTTTAACCAATTGATAGCGTAAATTTTATTCAATTTCAAACCGATTTCAAAACGAAATACCATTCATGAATCAGGGCTTCATTCTGCTTCGATCTGCATCAAAGAATCCAATAGTTTAAACAAAAAAAAATTTTGATCGATTTTTCGACATTTTTAAAAGGGGTACCATGAATTTTTTCAAAAATCGACAAAATTTTTGTTGTTAGATTTTGATTATCTTTGAATGCAGTTTAAAGGAAATTGAAGCCCTGATTCAAAACTGGTATTTCGTTTCAAAATCGGTTGTGAATTAGCTTAGATATTCGAATAAAACTGTTCTAAAAATGGAAATTTCAGATTTTCGAAATATGGGAAGTGGACATTTGTCAAAAACTCATTTTCTCATCCTTTTGCTTAAGTTTTTGAAGATATTTTTGCTATTTTGTATCCGATTTCAAACCAAGATACCATTTAAGAATCAGGACTTCATTTTCTTTTGATATTTATCAAAAATATATATTTAATGGAAGCTTAAACTTTATAAAATCGTTTCAAATTTCGTCTATACGTCAATATGTCTTTTTCTCGCCACCTAACCTAGGTTTTGAAGGAATACGCTTGGTTGATTAGGAGAAATTCGGTAAGGTATACCTATCAAGACATTTTAATGAAACTTAAAAGATTTCAACTAAACACAGTCTTTGATCTTCCTGATGACGAAATAATTGTAAATAAGTAAGTTTATGCCGGATTTTGTTTTCAAAGCATAATAATAATTTTTGTGAACGTATTAAAGGCGTACCATTATGATTTGTTTTTAAATATCAGACCATAGAAGAACCCTCACTCCTGAAAATATGATAAATAATCACCCACCTAATAAAAAAACAGTATATCCTTTTAAAACACTTTTATTTATTCATTTTATTCTTATTTTACAGCATTTATTTTTACAGAATAGGAACACGTTGCAGTGATTGGTGGTTGGTCCTAGCGTTGGAGGTGCCACCCCTTGTGCTGGAGTTTCCTTCCCAGTGATGTCCTACCACGGAAACAGGGACTCCAAGGCTCAGCAATTGTAAGAGTCGTCCAGCGGCTTAAAGGATTTCGCAGCTGATGCAGTCCCGGTGTCATAAAATACAATAAAGCAGCGATCCTTGTGGCAGAGCTGAAATCCTGTATCGTCGTCCTGTGAAAACAAAATTATAGGATTAGTTTTATGTATTTTATAACAATATATGTTTGTTTATATATATTTACATAATTAATATTAATATACAATAGTTTCTATAGAAATAAGTTTACGTTAATTAAAAAAATGTACAGATTACTGTGTGAAGAATTTTCGATTTACAATAAACATTATCAAAAAATTGAATTGGAGTTTTGAATTTACAATCAAGGGGATGGAAGGGAATAGATTTTTTATAGTGTGTTAAAATATGGCTAAAATATTTGTAATAGATTGTCTCAAAAGTTTATATTTTGGCAAATTTAATAATGGGGTTTTAACTTAGCAAATTTGAAGAAATGTTGTATAACTTTGTTAATACTTGGCGGATCGGTAAATGTTATACCTTTCCGATCTTAGATCTTCGAGTACTATCATTCTTATTCAAAATCTGGCCAACTAAAATCTGACCCGATTTTCGCAAATTTTGAAAGGGGTACCATCATGATTTTTTAAAAATCGATGAAAATTTTTTTGCTCTACTTTTCCAATCTTTTGATGCAGATTAAAAAGGAATGAAGTCCTGATTTATAAATGGTATTCCGTTGCGAAATCGGATGCGAAATGGCAAAAATATTTTATAAAAACCCCAGAAAAAGGACAAATAATGATATTCGGACCTCTACGAGATGTTTAATCGATTTTTTTTTGATAAATTTTAGGGAAATAGTCATAACTTGGGTAATACACCTTCAATCGTCGAATTTTATACCTTTTTGATCTTATATCTTTGAGTAGTATTATATTATTTGATATTTATGAAAACTTTTCCTTAGAAATCAAAGCTAAAGAGCGAGAAAGGATCGTTTGTGTTCATATGTGGTATTTGAAACGATTTTATTAAGTTTACGCTTTAAATAAACATTTATATTTGACAAAGATTGAACGGCAATGAAGTCCATAAATGGTATTCCGTTGGAAAATCTGATGCGAAATGGCAAAAATATATTCTGAAAACCTAACAAAAAGGACGAAAAAAGGACATTCGGACTGGTACGCGATGTCTAATCGATTTTATTTCGATAAATTTCACGGAAAAGGCCATAACTTGGTTAATATTTGGCAGATTTGCAAATGTTATACCTTCTTGATCTTAGATCTTCGAGTTCTATCAATTTCTATTAAAATCTGGACATCGAAAATCTGACCCGATTTTCGCAAATTTTGAAACCATCGTGATTTTTTGCAAAAATCGAGAAAAATTTTTTGGTTCTACTTTTCGAAACTTTTGATGCAGATTGAGAGGGAATAAAGTCCTGATTTATAAATGGTATTCCTTTTCCAAATCCGATGAGAAATGTGTAAAATATTTTCAAAAGAGTGTCTCAAAACCATCAATTTGGGACAATGCCGATTTTCGCAAATTTGGAAAGGGGTTACATCATGATTTTTTGCAAAAATCGAGAAAAATTTTTTGGTTCTACTTTTCGAAACTTTTGATGCAGATTGAGAGGGAATAAAGTCCTGATTTATAAATGGTATTCCTTTTCCAAATCCGATGAGAAATGTGTAAAATATTTTCAAAAGAGTGTCTCAAAACCATCAATTTGGGACAATGCCGATTTTCGCAAATTTGGAAAGGGGTTACATCATGATTTTTTGCAAAAATCGAGAAAAATTTTTTGGTTCTACTTTTCGAAACTTTTGATGCAGATTGAGAGGGAATAAAGTCCTGATTTATAAATGGTATTCCTTTTCCAAATCCGATGAGAAATGTATAAAATATTTGCAAAAGAGTGTCTCAAAACCATTAATTTGGGACAATGCCGATTTTCGCAAATTTGGAAAGGGGTTACATCATGATTTTTTGCAAAAATCGACGAAAATTTTTTGGTTCTACTTTTCCAGTCTTTTGATAAAAATTGAGAGGGAATCAAGTCCTGATTTAGAAATGGTATTCCATTGCCAAATCCGATAAGAAATGTATGAAATATTTGCAAAAGAGTGTCCCAAAACCGTCAATTTGGGACAATGCCGATTTTCGCAAATTTGGAAAGGGGTTACATCGTGATTTTTTGCAAAAATCGACAAAAATTTTGTTGTTCTACTTTTCCAGTCTTTTGATGCAGATTGAGAGGGAATGAAGTCCTGATTTAGAAATGGTATTCCAGTGCCAATTCCATGGCCATCTGGCCACAGGCAAAACTGCCCAAACTTTGAGAACAAATGTAGCATACTTTTGGGCATAATTAAAAATTTTAATATATAATAAGCTATAAAATGTTTTCAAACGTCGACTATCCGCCCATATGCCCTTTTCTCGCCCCGTAATTTTTTTAAGAAATGCGTGTTCGGGTTGATAAGTTCTAGTTCGAGAGAACATAGTTATCATGGGGGGCTTTCAAATTATAAGATAACAAAATTATTCAATCTTACTTCACATTCAGTTAATTTGTTTGTTCCCTTTTTATAGCAAAGGAATTTTGTAGAAGATAGAAAAAGGAATTCCTTTTAATGAAGTACTGGTTCATAAAGAAGATTACAATAAATATAAATTTTATAAGATATTGCTTTTTTCAGTCATATATTTAAACACCCCGCTGAACCATTTCCCATTAAAACGAGTCATTAAGAAGAGTAGAAAAAAACGAGAAGTTTACATGATCATTTGAGTGATTTGGGGATCACTGGGTCTATAACTCTTTCAAAAATAATCCAAGCAACTTGATCATATGGACTTGGTTGCGATACAACAAACCAGAACCGTATCTTCAAGTTGCCTGGACCGCTGATGGGCTTGGCCTAGATCCGGAGACCAGCCGTGGATTCTACATCTTGCCCTTCAGCGACCTGGAGTTACTGAGTCGACCGGTGCTAGAGCCCTGTGATAGCTGATTTATCCGGATCAGGCCAGCCTCGCTGGGTCGCTGGGATCCACTACCACCGCCGCCGCCACCTCCAATGCCAATACCCACTCCAATTCCGGCCGAACCGCAGCCATTGTTAATCCCAGCGCCGCCCGCATTCGTCATAGAGTATATGTGCCGCCGGAGGACCCGTATGTGTTTCTGGGACACCTCAAAGTTGTGGACCAGGGTGTGCAGCTGGGTCTGGAGCTCGGCTATTAGGCTGTCCCTCTCCTGAATCAAACTGGACGTGGAGTTCTGGCTCCGGCTCAGCTTCAATTCCAAATCGAAGATCTTCTTCTGGAGATCTCTGCGCTGCTTCTCACTCTGTTCCCGGTGACGGGACAACTGCCTCTTGCTGTTTACCTGAAGCTGCTCCAACTGATCCTTCATCGAGGACAGCTCCTCGGTGAGTCTCCGTTTTTCCGTCTTTAAAGCAGAATTGTAGTTTTTGAATATTTTCAAGTCCCGTTCAGCCGCTTTCAGTCGATTGATGGTGACCAGTTTGCGGCGACCAAGATCGTCGATCTTCACCTTCAACTGCATGGCTTCCTGCTGGAGGGCGTGGAGTTTATCTGCCAGGAGACAGTTTTCCCGCATCACTTTCTCGTACTTGGAGTGCTCATCCCGCATCATCTGCGGCAAGTGCGACACGTTCTTCAGCTTGTTGTCAATTTTCGATCGCAGGGAATCTATATCGTGATAGATGCTCGTCTCCAGTTGTTTGTTGTTCACGTGCAGCTTATCGATTTCGTGCTTTTGGGTGCTCATGATCTCCTGTGCCTTGACGCAGCGGGAATGGTAGTCGACAATCCGATCCTGCTGTTCTCGGATAATCGTCCGGAACTGAAGCTGCTCACTCTTCAGACTCTTGATGGTGGTTAGGAGGTGGCCAAGATCCCCAGTGTCCCTATCCCGATCCCGATCTCGATCTCTGACCCGATCTCTATCCCTGTCTCGATCACGTTCGTGTTTGTACTTGTGGTCCTGGAAAAAGAAAGGACTTCAGAATTGTCTTTTACCTTTTATATTATTTGAAAGCCACTTACCTTCGTGGTGTTCATGACGTCCTTAAGTACGTTGTAGACTTCGTTGTAAGAGGCCTGGTCTCTGTCCATATTGTCCATGTCATCGTCGGATCGCTTTCTACGCCTGGCATGTCGATTGGCAAGGGTCTCCACAATCCGGCTATCGAAAACCTGGGAAGATAGATTGCATTTGGCTCGCTGTTCCTTCGAGTTTTGGTGACGCCTTCCATTTGAATACTTTTTCCTGCTGATTTCATCGCAGGAGCTTTGACCCGAGAGCACGGTCATGAAGCTGGTATTGCTACGCAGGATGCCAGGACTTTTTCGCTTCACAGTCATTTGGGAGGCCACACTCGACACCGAGTTGTAGTAGCTATCCAGATCCGCTTCGCTCTCCAGCTCCATTTGAGAGTCCCGATTGGCCACGAAGTTGTCGTGTTTCTGGGCCATCTCACTCAGTTCGTAGTTGATTTTCATGTACTTTTCCTCTAGATCCTTGGTAGTTTCGTTATACTCCATAAGCTCCTGCTTGTACTTGCAAAGCTCCTCTTTTAGTTTGGCCCCAATGGCCTCCGAATTCGGGGTGCTTTTCAAGCGTTCTCGTTTCCTTGGCGTTTTCTGGCACTCATCGTTATCAATATTTTCACCATCGCTCATCTGATCTTCCTTCTTTCCTGCAGAGTCCATCCTACTGCCATTACCATTGTTTTTCGACATCAACGTCATGCTGCTGGCACTCATCGATGTCTGAATGCAGTTGGAGTGATTCCGGGAAAGGCTGGCATAGCTGGTTTTCTGGGAGACTTGCTCTTCGTCCTTCTGATCGGCAAGTTCGAACTCCTGTCCCATCGGATGAAGGGTAAGGTCTTTACCCAAACCACGACGAAGCGTCTCCAATACAGCCCGATGACTCTTCGGACGGAATCCCAGTTGCTTGTTCCTTGTGACTGTGGAAAGTGACGACCCCTTGGATAACTTTAACATCTACAAAAATTTTGCTTATGTATTTTATTAATATTGCACTTGAGAAATTTTTTGCGCTGTTTTTGGCGAAACAGAGAATTTTTTTTAAAAGGTTGCGTCACATTCGATTACCAAAAAAAATGATTATTTTGTACTTGAGACGTTACGAAATTTAATTAATCGGAAACATGGTGTTACGCCTACTGGTACATGGATCTGGTTATGGGTCTTCATATGATCTCTTCAATGTAGAAAGATTACATACGATTATTAGTTTATTGGTAAATAGTTAAAATCATATATAAACACATCCATTTTATTTAATGAAGTGACAGACCATTACTGGACGTTAATTTTTTATGATGTATCTGTTAGTGTTTTATTAGAAATAAACAAGTTTCTTTATAATGGTAACAAAATATATCTAATACGATTTGTGGTTATCTATTTAGTTGAAATTCAATATAAAGAGTAAATAAATTTTTCAAATATTGCTTTATTTGATCTTCCATTGCTTTCGACTTTTTGTCGACTTATGAAAAGGCATCTTTAAAATCATTAAAATTCACAAGTATTTTCCATAGAATTTTCGCGATTTATTGTA